>OY728150.1:1579238781-1589238781 GCA_963277665.1 Viscum album | reverse complement strand
CCGTTAAAAACTGGTGGCTTATATTGAAGGAACTATTTAGAACTAACATTGAGAATTTTATTTTGATGTTCCATAGTAGGATCATAAATGTGAATTGTATATGGTGCATATCAAAAAGCATAAATAGTGCACCCAATCACCTTAACTAAATTTAGGTATACTAGATGATTTAATTATAGAATTTCACCACCAACATCCTCCGAGTTCTTATTTTCACATCTTCTCAGTGGCACGATGGTAAAAAACATTAGAAGTCAACAAGAGGACATTATATAATACTCAAATAAAGAAATGAGGTATATATAATCCCGACTGCTAGAAAAAACAATATTTGGTTTCACAGAATGTAAATAAAAATTGTAAAAATAAAATAACTAAGCTACATAATGACATTCCCTAAACACCACTGGATATATAATGTTCATTTTAGTGAGATTCAGAGAAGAAATCTATCAAAATAACCTCACAAATCCTGAAAATATTTCATAAATTCATACTGGATCTAATAAAAGTGCTCAACCTCCATTGATACAACCTTTTCATTAACAAAATTAGGTACCCCAGAAAGTCGATAATTGAGTTGTGAATGACATAACCTTAAGGTTTTTCCTAATCCCCACTGGTCTGCGACTAGGAGAAGGAATCATAAAAACTGATAGTGTGAACAATTTTTCTACTAACAAAGTGAATTTAAAAGAAAAATTTAGTATGAATAAAAAAATAATGACTACTAGGAGTCTAGTACAAGAATTCAAACAAACATTAAATCCCAAAGTGTTCATACCCAACTAAAAAAATAGGTAAAAACACCTTGTCCTTAAGGAAAAAACTCACCATGTCCAAGTTTAAACAGCCGAATCCACCTCCAAGAGATCCTTTCACCTTTCTAGAACAAAGAAAGAGATAATCAACAAACACCTAAATGCACAAGTAGGGAGTGACATAAAAATAATTGCATAGTATCACAAATAATTCAATAATAGATTATAATGATAGAATAACCATATGAATTATATCAATTTTAAAATATACAGGTTTGGTATTTCAATGAATATTTAAACCATCATGCTATATCATTGAAATGATGCATAATATATTATGAAAAGTCATTACAAGTGGTGGAATATTTATAAAACAATTTATTAAATAAAATATATTATATAAAACAATTTATATAAATTCAAAAGGAATGTAAATAAGTTTAACAAAATTGTCATATATTTATATCTCAAATATAAAACAAGAAATAGACATGCTCATATATCAAATATGTAATAATTTTTTATGTTATAGGACTCTACATTATCTACGTGATCGTGACAATATGCATGCACACATGTCATCTACGAACTGGTTAGAGAAGACTCATAATCATCTCCTAATGTATGTGACTTGATTTAGTTATGGTTTAAAAAGTTATATAATCATCGACTGTATCCAAATAAATCACAATCTACCCAAGGCATTCATGTTCTCTTACACAATCAATGATGGGAAAATTATTTTAAGAATTCATGAAATACAATTTGATCTCATTCACCAAAATTAATTGTAAATTTTATAATTTAAAACTAAATGTGGTTTTAATAAAACAATATATGTATTTTTAATAAGATTATTACCCTGGGTTTCTATCAAAAAAATTTAAACAATTTTCAAAATTTAACTAATTTGATAAATATAATTTCAATAATTAATTCGGACAATTCAATTGAAACAATTTCTATCTTTTTTTAATGACACCCTAATTCAATGGTATTGGGTTTTTTCTCAATTTCATGCCAAAACCATTTCTGACCTCCCCATTCACATGAATCAAGAATTAATCAAAATTAATTGAAATAAATTTCAAAAAATTAAATTTAATTCATCAAATGAAATAATTCATTAAATTTATGGTTAATCAAATTGGCCATGCATGACTGAATCACCCACCTTTTTATAGAAACTAAATGCCAATAATGAAACCCACCAATGAGAACGATAGTGTAGGATACCTGCGAACATAAACTAGAAATTAGATAAAACAACAATGAATAAGAATCCATTTATTTTAGGACTATATATTAAACAATGAGGAGAATAAAGAAAAAGTGATAAATAAAAGGGAGAACACATAACTAGGAATTCACACTGTAAGTACAATAGCGATCGAACACCGAACAAATGGACTATGAATGGTTGGAGTGCTGCAAGATCACATTAGGATGGATCTAGGTCGAGAACAATGAAATTGGGTTGGTGGAAAAATGAAAATTTTAGTGGGGACACCATTATATAACTGGGATGTGGTGACTTACGCGATCTTTAATCCCATAACATGTTGTGAAATAGTTAAATAATGTTGCCACTGAAAAAACCATCACTTCAAATTAAAAACAAATACTAAATTAAACCATGTCATGTAAAAACTATTCATATAGTTTACCTTTAATGGTGTGAACCTTTCTCACAGTATGTTCCAATAAACCATTAGACTCCATGTAACCTAATTAAATGGTGTGAAAACATCCATTATTCTACATAAATGACCAGTTAAAGGTGAGAGGAGTCAAAAAAATCTGTGACCTCAGTATTATAGCTATACTCCCAATTAATTATCAACCATACACAGTCAATGAAATGGATAAACCATGACATGTTTAAATATGTACCTATTAGATCTCTAATGGGATGTAACAATTTGATAATTGTTTTATTTCTAAGAATAAAGAGAGATATAATTCTTTGATACCTTTATATAATATATATACATTTATAATTTCATCATTTGGTTATTATATGATAAAATTTAACTTTATCTATTTCTATAAGAATGGAATGCCCCAACATAATTTTTATACATGGTGGACTAAATATAACTTTTAAAAGATCATAAGATCCAGAAGAGAGCCAAATTTTATCTGTTCATGGAAAAATACATTCTAAAATCAATATGTTATGAACTAGTTATCCAATATAATATTTTAATATCTAAATATTAATATTAAAAAAACTATTCAAGCATTAATATTTATCAATGAAATTGGTTTTAAAAATAAATCATATACTAACAAAACATCACATAGTCTTGTGGTTGGAAATAGACCCTTGCAAATAATTTGGTTGTGGGTTCAACCCTACAGACTAATTAGATGAGATGGGCTGTCAATAAAAATGGGGGTTGTACTTTTCTTGAAACTATTTTAAGATAATTTTTATAGCATTCCAAAATTTTGATGACCCATAATTTCTACAATATCAATGTAAAGTTAAAAATTAATGGACAACAATACCATTAATATTATTTCTATAAAATGTAATGTAATTATTCCATTAAAACGTTTTCATATATTAAACCAATGGGATCTATTTATTTTAACATCTCTAAAAGTATCCTTTATCATGATAAAATAAAATCATATAAAACCTCAAAAAAGTAGTTTTTAGGTCATTGAACTTATGATCAACCATAAACACATAAAACCATGATGTTATCCCTAATTTTAGAGTTCATATTAAATGAAGAAATATATACATCGTGAAAATAATAAAATACATAGATGTTTCGGGAGTCATATAAAAAAATACAATTGATAAAAAGACCTATAAAATTTAATTCATGAAAAAAATACATATATAATTCATCACATTTATGACAAAAAAAGTACTTCCTACATCCATGAGATATCCATTAAAAGGGGACATTGACTAAAATAATTCCATGTTTCCCCACATTGAAGACAATGAGTTACAGATGGATTCACAAGATGAATTTAATTTCTCTACTCTAAAATATAAATTTATCCTAAAAAATTCATCACTCAACTCAATTATATTCTACACATAATCCATTATTATATTCCATTGAGACATTATACTAGGTATATATTTCTACATTTATACCTTGATGGAAATCAAGCCGTTTTTTTCTCCATGGTCTCCACCAGTCGATCTATCAGCGTACTTCATCCTTGTTTTAATTACTGAGTTCGAGAGTTGGTTTTGGTATATATTTTTAATCATATATCAATATAACTGATTGTGAATAATCATGATATCATTCACTCTAGTAATAATTCTTTTTGGTTTCTTATAATCACCACGTAGTTCAACATATTTATTGTTAACACTATTCCATCTACTATTATCAATTGATGAAAATCAAAATGAATATTGTGAGAAAAAATAATCATTATGGGATAAAAATTTAATATTTTATAGGATATATAAATCATGAATTTTTAGTTTTTAACTAATATATCTTATGTTTAACCAAGGTCATTCATTTTAATCTTCTACTCAAATACTTCATAATGGTTCACAAATAGAATGTGAATTATTCTTATCATATCACCAAAGAGTTTCTTGTCAAGTGTACAGTACGAATCAATGTCATGAAATAGGAGATGTTGGAGTCAAATACCAATATGAACATTTCATATTTATTAGCCATAGTTACAACTATTCTATAACCAAATCCAGTTATATTGTTTATATGGGGAATTATTTCTAAAAAAAATAGAAAATATATTCCATAAAACACTATAGGATTTTCTTATATAATTACATTCAAAGTCTATCATTGGTTTATATTATTTAATATATGTTTTCAATAATGTTTTCCCTAGTGTTTCTTATGAATATAAAATAATTATAACTATAAGGACCCCAACTCTAGTATCTTGAAATCATTTTTTATATTATTACATTATCAAAATAAGAAAGTGATAACATCCCCAAAAGGATGAATATTTTAGTATTATTGGTGAACTAGATAAATACATAGACCTCACATTACATTGGAATACATAAAATAAACTATACTGAAAATAATTTTTTTACATCATTGAACCCGTTAAATGACTAATTATTCATATCCTAGGTAAGAGAACAAAAATTAAGTTAACAATAGATGAATGATATGAGTTACGTAAATCTTAAGATATCATGAATGAATAAAGAATAATCAATAAGTAATAATAAATATATAATTTTAAATATATGAACACGCATTACTTATAATCAATAACATGAATATCATGAAGAGATAAAAAATAATCAATATGAAAAAGTAAATAACTGACAAAAATATAAATTTTACAGCATGACTATCCCGATTCGATAAGGCATACTAAATATAAAACCATTAATTAATAAACACACATTCCATTTTATAAATTGACTATCATGATAAGGTAATAAATAATCACTATATAAAGGTAAATAAATGACCACACATCCTATGTTTTAAAAATACAGTTATGGTTTAAAATGATTTCAAATAATCATTTTGAAACATTTTTTTAATCATTTCAAGAATACATGGGTTTGAAATAGAATTTTTTTTACCAAAGTGAGGAATGAATTTGTATTTTAAGAAAAAGATTTTGTCAATTAGTTTTAATAACCAAATAAATTGAAATTTAAATATTACACAAGAAATTCATAAATAACTAGAGGAGAAGATAATTAAAGGGGAAAATAATGTAATTATAAAATAATTTCTTTCAATGGAATGTCAAGAATAAACAATAATGATTAAAATGATATTCAATCATAAATATCATACCACTACGGTAACATTTTAATTATATAGATTTTTAATGGAATAACGTAAAATGAAAAATTACATACAATTAATATAAAAATATTCAGGATATATCTTATCAATTTTTGTAGTGTATACACCTCTTAACTGAAGATAGGTTTATAAATTACATACATCCTAATATAGAAATATTGAGATGAGAAACCATTATAATGTTCAGAACGTTTATGTGAAAATTAATCAATGATTAGATTATTTGTATAAAATATAAATTCCCATAAAAATGGAAAAAATAATATAATGAAAATTCATTAAAATCATAATCTTTTAATATCAATGTCATTGAATAAGTACTTTAACCCAATAAAAATAAATTGAGATTTGAAATTGGTTTTATGTAGCAATTTTCATGTAAAACCTACTTGGAGGAAATAATTATCAATTAACAAAAAATGTAAAGAAATATTATGTATTCATGATATTTTGTATAAAAAGTGTTTTATATATTACATTTAATGATATTATCTACATAACATTACAATATTACTTAACGAATTGAAATTGATGAAAAATCCCATACCACATGATTCCTTTTGGTAGAACATGATTTTACCTAATGTATTTTATTTTTAATAATGTTATAAATTAATATCACAACCATATTTATGTTAAAAATATCATATATAAACCTCTTATAAAATCTTATTTCCAGTTCAGTTATGAAGATTTATTATTATTATTGTTTGGTTTGTTAATTATTCTCAAGTTTTTTTATCATGAATGTTTTGATTCCAATGTATAAGATAAAGTTACATATTCTCCAGAATTATAATAATATTAGTAATTTAATATATACTTATTTGAAGAAATTTTACATACAATCATTAATGTTTTACATGGAAAATAAGTCACATTTCTTCGTCGAGATGTTAAGTTGCATGAATGCATGACTAACAATATCATTCCCCTAAAAGGTAAAAGTGTATGGAAGTGGATGGTGTATTAAAATTTTAAAATTAACATAATTCATATGTATTATATATTTCCCTTATTTCTATCTTGAGAACATTCTATGTGATTCGATGATGGAAGAAAGTATATTTGGTCCCAAGGAGTTCATCCTTTGTATACATGAGTGATGGTTTTCATCCATTTGATGGAGGAGGTTATATATAAATATGATTCAATCAATATAATAACATAATATTATAGTTTAGTTTCTGGATTTAATATATTGGTGGTTTTCATAAATAATTTATGGTGAAAAAGAAGAAATAAATAGAAAGATTTTAGTGAATATGATTAAGTTCTCTTAGAAGAACTTCCTTTGTATATAATATTATGAAACCAATAGTTTGAATTTTGGGATGTAATTTTTTTAAATTTTTTTATCGGTCTTGGGGATCTATTTTGGTAGGTATTGGCTAAGTAATATTTATTGAGAGGTGTTAATATGTGAGGGGAAGGTGGGCCTTTTATAATTTATTTGGAGTGCCATTTTGTAACATAACCAAACATTTTCAATATTTAGAAGTTTCAATTACCATAAGTTCCAAAAATATTGATAACAAATGTAGTCAATTGAAGAAAATATTTATCCAAATCTCCAAAAAATATTTATATTTTTTAAAAAAATTTCTTTAATATTATCTATGTTTCATTATTTTTACTATTTTTTCATAATGAATTGGAGTTTAATTTGATATGTAATTTATCCTTTAAGACTAAAATAAATAAATTCTTATAATATAATTTTGAAAAACTAATATCCAAAATTAAACCCAATTTATCAAATAATAAGTAATTATGTGTGGAAAATTAATTTTAATACAAGGGAATGTAACACTGAAAACATTATTATAACTTTAATGGCTGTATATAAACTATTCTATCAGTCTAATAATTTTGAGAAAAATTTAATTTTAAATTTTACATAATATTAGTTATAAATATTCGATGTAATTATTTTATTTTACCATATTACACTCACTAATGTTAAAGTTTTTTATTTAAGATAAACTAATAAATTATTTTCGAAAAATGTTTTTCATCAAATTAACATCTCAAGTATAATATGATATTTTATTAACAATATTACTTGTGAAAACACCTATATGGATTTGAAATAAATAAATATGTAGATTTATAATATATCTCATTTAAATAAATATTTTTAAGTTGTTATTTTAATTAATATATTGGGAGTAACATTATACATTTAATAATTGTTTTTAGAAAAAGTTCTCTTTTAATCATAAAAATAGACTTATGAATAAAATGTGAATAAATATTATTCATATGTAAATTAATATATTAAAAATAAATAAATAATACATAAGTTCTTAAAAATAAAATTTATGTCATAATTATAATTTTAAATTTCAAAATTTATTGAATTGAAATTCTTGTTTTACAAAAAACTGTATTTTTACTATTCACTTCTCTTTTTAGAAAAAACCAAAAAATAAACATAAAATAATATTTATATTATGCTTTAAAAAATGATATTATCTCTATAAAATAATAGATATTAAATTATTATTAATTTATTTCAATTTGAAACATAAAATGAAAAATAAAATCATTTTTTATGAATATTCATTTTGTGGCATAAAATTACTTTACATAAAATTTAGTGACTATTTGAAAATAAATTATCGATTAATTTGTGTTAATTGGGAACTATTTATATATATTTACAAATTATGTTATCCCTATTCGTTCCCTCCAATTAGATGGCTGAGTTATAACAACCAAATTTAAATATTATGTTGTGGTTCGTTTAGGCTGGATGTTGCATGTTGTATACACGATCAAACATAATGGTCTTCATTTAAAATCCTAGGGTTGTGTGTACCATAACAATTTTTTTATAAATTTATCGAAAAGAAACATACATTAAATTTCAAAGTGTTATAGTTTTAATATTTTTGTTGATTAAAAACAAGAATATAATTCATAAAAAATATATATGAAGAGTATTTAGATTTTTTAAAAAGTATTTAAATATATCATAATATTGGTTATTAGGTTACAAAAATATATATATTATGGAGAATAAAGCATTAAATTTATTTATTAAGATTGATTTATTTTACTATTTAAAAACTATGTTCTATGCCTATATAATTTATTTTAACTTGTTTTATATTTTTTAATAAACAAATATTCTTTTTTTTGTAATTCTATTAATATACATAAATTTAAACTGTACATACGAATATTTTCCATTTAAAAATAGAACATTTATATGATATTTTTTTGATCTCTTTTACCTATTAGTTTTTATTTATTTGATAATATTTAAAATTATTCAATCAAATAGGTTATAATTTTTCAGTGTTTTTTTTGATTATTGAGTGATTATCATGAAAGGATAATCATCCCCAAATAATTATGTTTTGATTATTATGAATTTGAATCAACTAACAAGTGGACAGGTTTTTTTAGTTATTATCTTATTTGTTTAATTAATACCCTTATTTAACTAAGTTACACATAGAAATACATATATAGTTCTTCTACTATGATTATAATTTTCATCAGCATCAACTCTTAATATTTTATAGTAAATCATTGAGGGATACATATATATAAATAATGACACCACTATAGTAATATGATTCTCACATTCATCTACTTTAAATGTTTATATGTTTCGTTATTGACCTGCACCCAAGTGGTCAGTGATCAATTACCCACTACATCACTTCTATTCTTCAATTTGGGTGGACTGTTGTTTTTCTCTGGTGCATACGGTGGAGAGAATTTGAAAATCGCATTGACAACCCTTCATCCTCTATTTTGGGACATGGGGATAGTGGGAGATCATGGAATATGATGTTTGGTGTCCTTAGGTAGTTGGGGTGCCTAAAATGTGCCATATAGGATCACAAAAATGCAACATGGTGAATATGGTTTCTGGACTAGGGGACTACAACGATTGGGAGTGAAGCTAGTGGTGGATATATATAGTTTATTTCGGTATACAACCTAGTATAGATTCATAATATACATGAATTCAGAGTATATAGCTTGAATTATATGGAAAATGATTCTAGGTTTGGGTAACCAATAGAGAAGAAATTATGAATTGTGTATTGGGCCCTCGGGCCACTTCTGGATTACGTTCCACATGCCTTTGAGCATGATTTGAAGTGTATAAGTTACATAAAAAATTTTCCATAGGGTATTTAGATCCAGTTTTTTTATATCATTTTGATGTTCCCATGTCCTTGATTCCCTTGAAATTACAGGCTATGAAATGGATTCCCCTATTCTAAAAAAGTCACGTTTCTTTCATTTTTTAAAAAAGTACACTACCTTATCCTTTTATACATTTCCATTTACTAGAAGATATCTGGTATGATGAACAACCTCCTTTTAAAATACTAATTTATTGGAGAGAAAAACTGATATATTATTCCATATCTAGTAAAAAAATCAGTTGTTTGTATTATATAAATTTCAACCTCATTTTTTATGTATGTATCACTACATCATATCTCGCATTCATGTTCTCACACTTTATATTTATGTTTTTTTATTAAAAAACATTCTTCCCTTTATCAAGGTGTGACTCCCAAATTCTAATTAAAGGTCATTCTATGTGTTAGTAATGTTGTCTAATGTCAGTGATATTATTGGGATGAGAAACCCTTTAGAATATATATTTTTTGGTCATTATTCCTCAAGAAAAAATACATTGTGAATGTTTTATGATCCCCATTCAAAAGTCGACATAATGGTGAGCATATCTCTCTCAATATATAATGGTATAAGTGTAGAGTATGTGTAAATTAGAAAAATTCTCCATAAAATCTCCATGTATTCATTCTTTTAAGATCCACTAAAAAATAACTATATTAATTAACATTGATAATTAATCCATCTATTTATAATTTAAATTTAGATTAATCACCACCCTCTAGACCATCAATCATCTATCTCTTATACCATACACCAAGGAGAAAAAATATGAAATATAATAACATAATTACCTTAATTATAGAAAATACAAATGAAAAAAACCTCTTTAAAATTCCATTAACTAGTAAAGGAACAGAAAAACCATATACACCCACTGCACCTCCTTCACTATCCAAAATAATGAAAAAATATACCTTTTTTTAAAACGATGATATTGTATACAATTTTGGGTATAAAATTTAAGAGGATAGTAAGAGACAAATACAATTCCAAAAATAAAAGGATAACATTAAAAGCATAAAATAAAGACAAATTTATTATGTATATTGGCAAAGACGTAAACCACCATTGATTGATCATGTTGTAACTAACCCAATATTCCAAAACCCTCATATTGATTTTCATTAATGGTGTCAAGAATGATTTTTTTGGTATAAATAGTGGTGTAGATAGTGGGTTAGGTTACAAAACTCTTGAAAAAATATATTTAAAATTAAAAATATTAAAGATAAAAGTCATGGGATATTTTTTACTCTGAAACCCATAACAGAAAAGAAAATTAATTACATGAAATAAGTATGAAGTATTATTGGAGTGATAGATAATGAACTACAATTCCTCCAGTGGATCTTCATGGGAACCCTAGAGATTCAATATCTTGGTAAAATCATGACCAGTATAATAGGGTTACATTATTTAATATTATCAGCCGATTGAGTCTATTAATCTTTACAGTATTTTCATAAAATAAATTAAATGGAAATATTCATCAAAAAATTTATGTTCTTGAATCTACACCAATGGATATGTTTTCAAAACCCATTTCAAATCCAATGAAAATATTGTTCACCCCTTTATTTAAGGAAAATATAATGGTGAAAATAATGATAAATATCAGAAATCCATTATTTATTATCTTAAAAAAGTGTATAATAAAATATCACATAGAAATTATCTAAATATTTTCCACCCTAACTCTACATGATCCATGATTGGTGTAGAAAACATACTTAATTAATAATTATAATATCACGTTCCATGACCATCTAATATGTGACAAAACATCATTTTTATTTATCTAGGATAAATAAATAGGAATAATAACTCAAAATTTATATAACCTACACTCATATTTGAAAAACATCAATAATATTATTTTGTTTGGTATAAAACTCCCATTTGGTCTAGTTTAGTACATGTAAGCCCTTAATATTCATATTTCATAAAATTAAGAATGGGGTCTACCATTCCCTTCCAAGCTCCAAATAATTATTACATTATCTATCATAATGTTATTTTAGTTGATTTATAATAATATAATCCAAAATATATGTACTAAAACATCTCTCAATAATGATAAATGTCATATTCCATGATAGAAACATCTCATTTTGATATAGTAGAAACACCACTCATCTGGAAAACAATTAGTACATCTCATTCAATTCCACATACATTAGAAAAAAATAGATATGTGAATAATGATTATCAACCATACTCTTTAGTTAGAGAAGTACAATTGAGAGTTTCTTATCAACCAATATAATCTAATATTTCCGTCATCATCACCAATATAACTCCTCTTCCATCATCATCATCATTTTGAATTTTTAATTAGAAATAATGAGATACAACCGAATCCCTATAAAAATAAAACAATGTAAAAGTCCCTAAGGAGGTCTCTAATAGTGAAGGATGAGAGAATACACTTAAATTAAGTTAGCACCCTTGACTTTCAATAATGTCACTATTTGATGACATATTGGGTCAGAGCCCATAACATCCAAATAAGTGATGTAGTCCATGACTTGGTTCCTCTCTCATAATGGTGTGTTTAACCTTGATGTTGTTACTATTTCTTATACATTCTACTAATGTATTCGATGGACCACAGGGGTTGGAAAAAGTAATGCAGGACATCATGAAGAATTTTGGAGTCAGTTTCCACCTCTTAAATTCATACATTTTTGAGGTGGAAAATGCAGAGACCCGTGAGAAACTCTTTGGCCTCATCCTGAAGGGAGGTCCCTTGGCCTAAACTGAAATATAATTCTAGCACCGCCAAGCCTTGGGTATTTCACACAACCCCCCCCGCCACCTCAAAGGATCCCCATGTTGCATGAAGCGTATGTGTTATGTATAAGGATGTTGGTTGGTGGGAAAAATTTAACCCATTTCCCCTATTATTGTTATTAATTTATAGGGGGATATAAGGGCTGACTTGTATTTTGCTATGCTTGGGGGCCTCTTTCCAACCGGTGACAAGAATAGCCATATCCAATAGAAGTGTTTTGGTCTAGGCGATGATAGAGACAGTCTTGGACATCACCCCTTCATGCCTAGCCTTATGGCGTGCTTTCCATAAAATCCAGCGTCTGGCCTTTAGGATCATAGTTCGGGCCATCTTCTCAAAGAAACTATCTCTAATGTAGTGAAACCACCTTTCAATGAAAGATATCTCACCATAGTGAGGCGTTCAGAGACCTGTGAACTCCCTAATGATGCACCAGAAAACACCCTTCCATTTTCCATTGAACAAGAGGCGTTCCACACTCTCCTCGTTGTAGATTTTACAACATGAGTAGTGTGATTCTAGTGGATTCCCGCATCGTTTGATATTATCATTAGTAGAAATGGCTCTGTTTCTAATTCTACAAAGTAAAAAAGTTGAATGTAGCAGGAATGGATTTATACCACAATGTATCATTCCAGCTATGAGAAGGTTCCTATAAGCCCTGTGAGTAGCGGGAGTCCTGAGATGTGAGGGCCGCTGAGTAAGAATCGTGGATGACACATTTATATTTTTAGAGGACATGTCAATGAGTTTGAAAGAGTTCAGTCGATCTTTATCCAACACTTCTATGATGAATGAGGGATGACTAATAGCTTATCTGAAAAAAAATGAGGGGAAATGACATCCCAAAAAGACAAGGACTTCCCCTACCCATTGATGATACTAGAATGAAATTCCTCCCTTTCCAATGTTCTAAAATGCATGACCATTATGTTTGATAACAAGGGGTAATATAATAGCCAAAAATGGGGAACCATGTCCTTTGAGTAATGTCATATTTCAAAATTGGGAGGTATTCATTATTTGTCCTCATAGAGTTCAGTGTTCTAGGATTTCTTAGGTGATTTTAGCTTTAATGGACGACCGACTATCCACGTGGACTGGAACGTTAATCCCCCATTCATAAGAAGGTCTTTCCATTCTATTCTAGGAGGACCAATGGTGTTTTCCCTCATCTTTGAGGTCCCAAATAAAATTAGCCCAAATCTTATCAATGTTGGAAATGACACCCTTGGGAACATTCACGATGGAAAGTGTGTGAAATGGGGTACCAAGTAGTACATTGTTAATTAGTGCAATATATCCCCCTAAAGAGAGGTATTTATTCTTCCATTTATTGATATGGTCCACTATCTTGCTAGTGAGGAAGTCGAAGTCTCATATGCCCATGATCTAGGGATAAAAGGGTGGCCCCATGTACTCTATAGGAAAGCTTCATTGTTTCTTGGGAAAGGGAAAAATGAACCTCTAACATCCGGCTGGGAGAACACCAATTCGATATGAAGAAAAGTCTCTTGTATATTTTTATGAACTATCCACTCCTGAGGAAATAAGCATTAAGGACCTCGATCTGGCCTCCAATTGACCTTCATCCAACATTCATGAAAAGGGGAGTGTCATCCACGAACATTATGTGGGAGGTAGCCCTGTACCCCATGCATCTTTAGTAGGGCCAAATTTCTCCACTGGTATAGATCCTCTTTATAAGATGACCCATGATGTCCTAGGAGAAGATGAAGAGGCTCGGAGAGATGGGATCACCTTTTCTAAGACTGCGAGTAGCCTTGAAGAATTTTTATGATTTTCCTATAAACATGACCTCTATTGATGAAGGGGAGAATCATCTAAAAAGGATATCAGTGTTCCAAGGAGCGAACCTCATACCTTCCAACACCCTGTTAATGAATCCCCACTCCATTTGATTGAAGGATTTGTTCATATCCAGTTTGATCACCATAATTTCTCTACACGTATTGATGTTGAGATCCCTAATCAATTCTTGGGCAAGATCTATGTCTCGATGAATTGATCTCCCCAGCATGAAATCGAGTAGCTCCCTGGAAATCCACTAGGGAAGATGAAAAGAGATCCTGGCATTTAAGAGACCAACTAAGATTTTTTATGTAATGTTTCAAAGACTCACCAGGTGGTATTGCATGATAGTTGTTGGGTTTCTTATTTTTAGATTAAGCACCAAAGAGGTGGCACACATATATATTGGTAGACATCCTTTTTGAATGAATTCTTTGATGGATGAAGTGATATCAGACTTCACAATGTCACATGCAGCTCTATAGAAGGAACCCAGGAAGCCTTCAGGCCCTGGGGCACTCTCTAGATTGAAGTTATGCGTGGCCTCTATAATCCCATTCTCCCCTGGGATGGAGATAAAAATTTCATTGTCCTATTTAGACAATAAATTCAAAATCACATCAAATAGGTTGGTGGATCTTCCTGGGTATCCATTGGGAATTCTCGAGGTGGGAACTGATTGAGGTTCTTGAAAACATTGGGCACCTGGTCCCCCACCACTACACTACCATTCAAATAGGTTTCATAATCCAAAATGATGTTTGGTTGCTCCATCCTCTGTCTATCCTTCAAAAATGCATGGAAACAATCATTATTAATATCCCCTTCCTTGAGACATTTGATTCTTAACTCCTCTCTCAAGAAGCGTTCCTGTTGCAGAAGCATTTCTTCTGGGACCTATTTAGTGCAGGAAAGTTCCTCAAAGGTAGGGCCATCCCCAACATCCTTAAGTATACATTCAAGTCCTTACATGGCCTATATTTCCCCCTCCAAAGCATCATCAGGGGAAGAGTGATCCATCTTAAATTCTTAAAGCCTAGACATCAGACACATGAGTTTGTTGTGAAAGGCCACCCAAGACTGGCCTTGGGATGGTTCATTCCAAAATGACTGGACTAGAGAGATGAAACCCTGTATATATACCCATGGTTGAGAGAATATGAATCTCCCCTGATTAACCTAACCTGATTTAAAAGACACCAAGAGTGGGGAAGGGTTAGAGGGGCCCCACACCATCTGTCCTACCATTGATTTTGATAATAGAGTGGTTTCATTTAAATTGTCCAGGAATTTGTCTATGAAACTCCATGAATGAAGAGGGCCTCTTTTATAGTTACACCATATATAAGGATTACCTTTTAATCCTAGATCCATGAGGCATGTTCCCACCACTAAATTGACACACTCTAATCGAGCTTTCCACTAGAAGGGGCCCATACCTTTTATATCTACTTGTATTGACACATCATTGATGTATCCCCCAAAATACCATGGTAGGGACCCCAAATCAAAGTATGAGAGGGAACTATAAAGGATTTCCCTTTGGTGGTGGTCACAGATTCAATATACTATGGTCATCCGGAGGCTGAATTTTCCTTTGGAAACTTTGGTGGTAATGTATTGATCTTTTTTCTGGACCAAATCGACAAAGTATGTATTATTCCCAACGATCCCAATGTACCTGTTTGAAGGGGATGTATGCATGGATCCATGAATTTTTATTTTCTAGGTGAAATCATTGATTCTAAATGGGTTATTATTATGCTCAATCATGCCAAAAACTGCCACTTTTTGATTTTGGATGACTGAAGAGATAAAATTTGTTTAAACCCTAACACCCAGGCTGAGGGAATTCCAATAATGAAATGGAGTCATTGGAAGAATATCACTATATAAATGGCCTCATATCTCAAAGCCTTCTTGAATATGGGGGACAAAAAATCCTATATGCCACTGGAGTGGTATTGAGTGAAAACTCTTACTTTTTTGTAGATCACCTGGTCTTTGGGAGTAGAACCATCTACAGAGGAAAGGGAAGGAGGTCTATATGTGTTGGAGGAAGGAAAAGGGGAGAATTATGGGTCCTTGAGATGATCTAAATCTTTTTGACAAGGACCAGATACATGAGGATAAAAGAGAATGGAATGAGTTCTGTCTTGGATTGGGGAGGCCCTTCCAAAAACACCAGCAGATTGATCTGGAGAGATTAGAACCGAGGATGAGGGAGGGGGAGGCAAGGCCAGAAGAGCTATAGGGGAGGGACATAGGAGGGTCGGGGATGATTTCAAGTAGATAAACATGGGATCCAGAGGTAAAAGACAAAGTGGGGAAACCCTTCATCTTGAAGGGGGTTAAATGCATGTAAAGGAGGGAATGATGACCAAATTTTCTTGGAGGAAGCTAGAAAGGTAGAGGGGAAGAGGGATGAGAAGCTAGGACTGAGGGGAGAGGGGCTTAACAGTTATGGTTTTCACCAGAGGAGGGTTGAGATGGAATTATTTTTAGGGAAGAAGTGAGGATGAAAGAGATTGTTGTGAAGGAACACAATAGAATTGGGGGGTGGAGAGGGACCCCATGATGGATCTTTCTACACAATTGGATAGAGTGGTTGTGGAGGTTGCAGAAAGCACATGACCTAGGAATGACAAGGTAGGTTATATCCTGATTCAAATAGAAACCATCCTTAACCCAAATAAGAATACACTCTAGAAAGGGGAGAGAGATGTCCAATTCAACGCACAAGTGGGCCGCCAAAGAATTAGGATAGAAACTAGTTCACGCATCCAGGAAAAGGAAACTGACAAGGGAATAACCTATCGCTATCATGAACCCTTCATTCTAGAACAAGAGAGGGAGGCATGTATGGAGAATCCAAACCATATCTTGGGGGCTCTACTTTCCATTGTGATCATATAACAACCAACAATAGAGGCTATAACTCCAGCAGTTGAAGGAGTGGGGAACCTTGCACAAAAAATTAGCAAAATATATTTTAGGGGAAAGAACAATAAAAAAATAATTTTGGTGGATTTATGAGATCTGAGCTAAGGAATGTAAGATCTCAGCCCCGGGTGAAATGTTGGAAGACCGGCATGGGAGGTTTCTCAGATCCAAAATGGGTAATCATGGTCTATTTTAGACACACCTCCACCTCCACAAAGGTTGTAGAAGGGACATAAAAGGTAACACGAGCGGTATCTCGATAAGCAGGAGGAAGGTATACTGGGATCTCTATGAAGTGAGTTTGAAGGGGGGAATGGTTCAGGACACATAGATGTTGAGTCAAAAAGGTTTTCCTTATGACTTTTCCATTCCTTCTTGTTTTTAAAATCACAAACACCTTATCTTAAGAAAAATTACTTTCTTAAGGAAAATTTCTTTCTTAAGGAAAATTGCTTTTATAAGGAAAACCGCTTTTGTAAGAAAAATTATCCTTGTCATATTTTTTTTTATTCATATTTTTCTTAAGTATAAGTTTCAGATTCATTTCTGTTTTCTCAGAATGGCTTAAAACCTCGATATGAAGTATTCTGTTTTAGGATCCGAATTCTGGATAACGAACTCTAATAAAATTCTAATCCGAACTCCGGATACGAATTCTGATTAAGTTCGATTCCAGATTCAGGATACGAATCCTTATGAAGTTCGACAACGAATTCTCATTAAGAATCTTAATGATGAATTTTCATTATGAATTCTGATGAAGAATTATCATTACGAATTTTGATGAAAAATTCTCATTACGAATCTTGATGATGAATTCTCATAACGAATTCTGATGACAAATTCCGATTCCTAATTCTCATTCCGAATTCACCTATTAAACAGAATCTGATTATCTTTGTTTTATACACTCCAAATTTATCTAGGACTCTGAAAATTATTTTTGGTTAGACTCCGAACTTTCATTTTGCCTATGCCTTTATATTTTGACTACTCTTTATTATTGTTCCTTACACTCCGAACCTCCACACCGAAGTTTGAATTCCGAACTTTTGATTTATATTTAAAACGATGTCGTACTTTAGGATACACTTGTTTTGTTATAAAACGATGTCGTCTATTTTTTTATACACTAACCATTGTCTAAGTGAAACATGTACAGGTCCCTCCGATCTATAAGGAAAATATGACCGTTGGAGAAGGAGCCGACCTTACCTATAAATAGAAGCTTATATGAGAGAGATCACAACAGATGGATGAACAACTTGGTTTTGTGAATACATGTTGTTGAAGCGATTTCTAGAGAGAGAGGATCTTATTAACTCTCAAAGCTTCGTGCGACTCCGAATGTTGGTAATTACATTCGAGGGCTTCTGGGGATAGGAAGACAGAGGTACCGACTACCTTGAAGTTCGAGGGCTTCCATGCTGAGGAAGACAGAGGTTGACAACTACCTTGAAGTTGAGGGCTTGCGGGGATAGCAAGACAGAGACTCTGATCTTCATATTGAGGGCTTACCCTGGTGTGGGTAAGACAAACTTTCTTGAAAGTATAAATCAAGGGACCTTTATCCAAGGTTGTTGAATACCCTTCTCATTGGGTTAAAAGACTTATATCTTGTTTACTTGTAGTTATACTACTAGTTTATATTCCGCTGCATTTTGTAATATAAGGAAAGTATAACTTTCTTATACTTCCTTACTTGTACTCTGGTTCATTTAGATTCTATACGCTTTAAGGTAGAATCTCATATTGTAATCTTTTGTCAAGGTTCAATTTCCGGAACAATATTTCCGGAACCTTCTTTCAGAATCTCTTTCCATGTTTTTTTGGTGTTAGAGTTGTTATGAATTTGCTTAAGTTTAACTTTGTTAAACTTAGCCCTTTCCTTTTCTTAAGGAAAATATAGTTATTCTTAACTAACTTTAAAGGTTCAAAAGGAATTTTTAAAGTATATAATTCACCCCCCTCTTGTATATTGAGCATCTACATCACTATTTCGATCCTACATTTAGTATCAGAGGAGGTCTCTGAAATACTTATACTCACGTGCAATTTATTCTTGATCATTTTATCATTCCGAACTTTCTCATTCCGAACTTTCCCATTCCGAACTTTGTTATTACAAATCTTTTCTACTAACAAGTTTGTGTGTACAAAGTTATATTAAGTATGACAGGAGTCAATGTTGGTTCAATTGATAATCTGAATCCTACAAGACCACCAATCTTGATGGTAATGATTATGAATACTGGAGAGATCTTATGAAGACTTTTGTTATCAATACTGGAGTAGACAACTTTGTTATGATTAATGGTGATTACAAAATTCCCGACAGGGAAGTTAGAACTTTTACTAACCAGGAAAAGCAAGAATATCAACTCAATTATAAGGTACGGAATACTTTACTTTGTTCAATGACTAGAAATATATACAGCCAAATTTCTTCTTGTGAAACAACTAACTATATCTGGAAGAAGTTATAAGTTACACACTTTGGTACTTATAAGGTGATTGAGACTAGAAGAGCTATGCTTAGAGCAGAATATCATGGATTCAACTTTCCTTATGGAGAACCTATCTGTAATGTTCAACAGAGATTTATGACTATAGTCAACATACTACAATCTATGGGGGAGAAAGTTCTAGATGATGAAGCTCTTGTGGATAAGATAATTGATATTATGCCCAATGAGTGGGAATCCAAGAGAACAGCTATAGATGAGAACATGAAGGTTACTCAAATTACTCTTGATGAGGTTTTTGGAACTCTTCTACAACATGAAACAAAAATGAAGAGATATGCTAACCACATCAAAACTAAGAATGGAAATGGTACTATTGATTTTACAACAGCTTCAAATCAGATGAATTCTATGACTCCTGAGGGAGTAAACAGATCCATGTATAAGAAAGTTATTTTCCAATCCGAATCTAGTGAGAGTGAAGTCTCAAAATGTGAACTAGCAAATCTTGCTCGAAGAATGAACAAGATAGATGAACAAAGAAATTTTCCATCTAAGTTTAAGAAAAAGGAAAGGAAAGATAAGAAAGATGGAGAAGTTACTTGTTATGAATGCAAGAGAGATGGACATATTAGACAAGATTGCCCTTTTCTCAAAAAGAAAGAAAGGAAAGAAAGTCATTCAGAAAGGCACAGAATGAAGTATTATAAAGCCAAAGCTAAGAATGTTCTGAAATCTAATGACACCTGGAGTTCCAGTGGTGGTGACTCTTCAGATGAATCTTCTGATTATGAATCGTCAGGACAGAAGAATATTGGTTTCATAGCCAGATTACCTATCGATAATGATTGTTTTATAGCTAACGTACGAAATGCTGAATTATTGACCAATGTTTCTTTAAATTATAACGATAGTAAGTATTATAACTCTTCTGATGAAGAATCTTCATCTGATGAGGAATATACTTTACCTACTTATGATGAAGTCTCTAGGTTTGATGAACTTCTTGAAATTGAGAATTCCAAACTCAACAAGAAACATGATAAGGAAAACTCAAGGAATTCTATTCTTACGAAAGAGATATCAGATCTTTCTAAAGACCTTGATAGGAAAAATACTGATTTTGAACTTATTTCAAAAAGTCTTGAGGATGTAAGTTCTGGGAAGAACAAAATTTCTAAAGAATTAGAAAAAGTAATTTCTATGAAAAATGTTTTAGAGCCTAAATCTAGTTCAAAAACTAATGATTTTGAGGATAAAAACTTGGTTGTAAAACTCAAGTCTAATATTTTTTCCTTAAAGAAGTGTTTATCAAACTTTACCCATGGTAAGGAAAATTTTGATAAGATGTATTCTCAAATACGACCTTTAAGAAATAAATCCAGATTTGGTTATACCCAAGAAAAACCAATTTTCAGTAACAACTATTTTGTTTCTCAAAGTACCCCATTTTGTACTAAATGTCAATGTGGAGGTCACTGGGAAAAGAATTGTTCCTTAAACAAAACCCAATCCTTAGGTTTTCATAAAGATTATTTTTCTAAGAAAATGTGGGTTCCTAAAATTTTATTGTCAGGAAATCTCGAATCCAAACAAGTTTGGATTCCGAAAGTCTAATTTTCTTCTTGATTTCAGGAAAATAAAGAGACTACCAGCAACAATACATGGTACATGGATAGTGGATGTTCCTGGAACATGACTGGTAACAAAAGCTATTTTGAAAAGATTATAAAAACGAAAGGAGGAATGGTAACTTTCGGAGATAATGCTAAGGGAGAGATTCTTGGTATTTGTAATATTGTTCTTCTTGGTAAAACCTTGATTTCAAATATTCTTTTTGTTAAAGGTCTTAAGCACAACCTTATTAGCATAAGTCAGTTATGTGATGAAGGTTACCTTGTAAATTTTAGGAATGATAAGTGTTTAGTTCACAATTTCAAGGAAGAATTTATTCTCTCATCCAATAGGAAAGAGAATGTCTACACTTTGAACCTAGAAGACCTCAGGAGTCAAGATTTACCTTGCTTAAGTGCAACGGAAGATCATTCCTGGTTATGGTATAGAAGACTAGGACATTGTAATCTCAGAAACCTATGTAAACTCTCTATGAAAAAACTAGTTAACGATCTACCGGATCTTAGATTTGATTCTTCTAAAGTTTTTGATCCTTGTTAATATGGAAAGAAACATAAATATAGTTTTAAGTCAATCAGTGAATTCTCAACAACCGATGCATTACAATTAGTGAACATGGATCTTTTTGGTCCAACACAAACTGGAAGCATTGGAGGCAAATATTATGTGTTTGTTCTAGTTGATGATTACACTAGATTTACTTGGGTCTATTTTCTAGAAAAGAAATCTGAAGCTTTTTCCTATTTCAAAAGTTTTAGAGCTCAAGTTAAAAATTAGAAAAACCTTCCATTGAAAACTATTCATAGTGTTCATGGAGGATAATTTCAAAATTCTAATTTTGAATCTTTTTGTAGTAAGAAAGGTATTACTCACAATTTTCAGCACCTAGAACGCCTCAACAGAATGGTGTAGTTGAAAGAAGAAATAGAATTTTTCAAGAGATAACTAGAACCATGTTGAGTGAATATTCTATTGCTAGACATTTCTGTGCTGAAGCTGTAAGTACTGCTTGTTATACTATAAATCGAGTTTTGATTAGACCTTTTCTTAATAAAAGTCCTTCTAAGTTATGGAATGGTAGAAAACAAAGACTATCTTACTTCAAGGATTTTGGTTGCAAAGTATTCATTTTGAATAATAAATATAACTTACATAAATTCTCACCAATATCTGATGAAGAAATTTTCTTAGGCTATTCCACAACCTCTAAGGCTTATAGAGTTTTTAATAAAAATACTTGCACTGTTGAAGAAACAGTACATGTAAAATTTGATGAGTCAGATCCTTTTGTTTTTAAACCACCACAATCTACATCTTCAGATGTGTTTTCAAAAACTAATTATTAACCTTTGATAGAAGAACCTTCTGATAAGGATAATGTTCTAGAAGATACTTCTGAAACATTTACCCCAGAAGACTTTCTACCCTATGTTGATGAACATGTTTTACAAAACCCAAATCAGGTGTTTCTTAAGAATCATCCCAGTGATAGAATCATTGGTGATGTAAATCACCCTGTAAGGACTAGAAGATCCTTGAGAAATGAAGTAGAACATCTAGAATTTGTTTCCCAATTAGAACCAAAAAGCAATGATGAAGCTTTAGGTGATGATGATTGGATCGAAGCCATGCAAGATAAACTAAATGAATTCGAAAGGAATAAAGTCTGGACCTTGGTTGAAAGACTTATGGAAACATCTTTTATTGGAGTAATATGGGTCTTTAGAAATAAATGTTATGAAAATGGAGTCATAGTAAGAAATAAATCTAGACTTGTTACTAAAGGCTATAATCAGCAAGAGGGA
This sequence comes from Viscum album, assembly GCA_963277665.1. Taxonomy (NCBI): domain Eukaryota; kingdom Viridiplantae; phylum Streptophyta; class Magnoliopsida; order Santalales; family Viscaceae; genus Viscum; species Viscum album. The sequence goes on along the minus strand of OY728150.1, from coordinate 1,589,215,588 downwards.
ATAGACTATGAAGAAACCTATTCTCCAGTAGCTAGACTTGAATCTATCTGTATTCTACTTGCCTTTGCAGCATTATTTAATTTCATACTTTTTCAAATGGATGTGAAATGTGCTTTTTATAACGGTTATGTTCAAGAGGAAGTTTTTGTTGAACAACATCCTGGATTTGAAGATACAAAACATCCTGATCATGTTTTTAGACTTACCAATGCTTTGTACGGCCTTGAACAATCCCCACGAGCATGGTATGATAGACTTACTAGATTTTTGGTTCAAAATAACTATGTTAAGGGAAATGCAGATCCAACCCTTTTTATAAATAAAGATAAGAAAAATGTTTTGATTGTTCAAATTTTTGTTGATGACATCATATTTGGTTCAACTCAGCAATCTTTGACCGACTCTTTTTCTAGTCTAATAAAATCTGAGTTTGAAATGAGTATGATGGGTGAGTTAACGTTTTTCCGTGGTTTTCAAATTTCTCAAAAACCAGAAGGAACCTACATATCTCAACATAAGTATATAAAAGATCTTCTTAAAAAATATGGTTTTGACAACACTAAGAGTATAATTACTCCTATTGGTACCTCAAACTCTTTAGATCTTGATGAAGCTGGGAATCCAGTAGATCAAACATCTTTTAGAGGTATGATAGGAAGTCTACTTTACTTAACAGCTAGTCGACCAGACTTAATGTTTTCAGTATTCTTATGCGCAAGATACCAATCCAATCCTATGGAATCTCACTTAAATGCAGTAAAAAGAATTTTTCGCTACCTTAAGGGAACCATGGATCTAGGATTATTTTATACTTCTGGAAATGTTTTTGTTCTAAAAAGTATTTCTGATCCTGACTTCGGTGGATGTAGAATGGATAGAAAAAGTACATCTGGAACTTGTCATTTCTTAGGAGATTCATTAGTTTCATGGTCCTGCAAGAAGCAACATTCAGTAGCACTTTCCACTATTGAAGCTGAATATGTAGCAGCTGGAAGTTGTTGTGCTCAAGTGTTGTGGATGTAACACACACTCACAGACTATGGCTTGAGTTTTACTAAAACTCAAATTTTGTGTGATAACACAAGTGCCATTGCCCTTAGTAAGAACCCTGCACATCACTCCGGTGAAAAACACAAAGATATTAGGCATCACTTTCTGAGAGATCACACACTTAAATGAGATATTATTCTTCAGTTTATTGGAACGCAAGATCGACTTGCTGATATTTTCAAAAAATCATTGCCTTCTGATAGATTTAATATATTAAACAGAAGTTAGGAATGATAACCATAAGGTAATCTTCCATAATTAACTTTATATTGAAAAAGTCTCCTTACAGTAATACACTCCTTTTCATAGGGGGAGTACATTTGTTTGATAGAATAGAAAAGTTTTTCAAAATTTGTCTTCAAACTTTTCTGAATGAAGATTTTCGGAACTACAATTTTCCAGAATGCACATTTTCGTACAGAATACTTCTGGAATTGAAGTGTTCGTATTGAAAGCATCCATAATGGAAAACTTCGTACTGAGTTTTGTTTTTCATAGTTTATTTTTCGTACTAAGTCTGTTTTCCGTATTGTGTTTTTCGTACTGAATTTTTTGTATTGAGTTTTTCGTACTAAGTTTATTTTCTATATTGAGTTTTTCGTACTAAGATTGTTTTCCATATTAAAGTTTTTACGAAATTTGTCTTTTCATAATAAAGATTTTTTCGTATTCATTTTTTTATTACCCATTACGAATAATCCTCCTCAGCAAATCCGAAAGGTACGATTTCCTTACTCAAGTCTTCATAGTTATTTTTTTCCTTGCTGACATTTTCTTCAATTATGTTTTCGGATTATAGTTTTCTTAATTATTTGATTTAATAAAAACCTAAAAAAGATCGGATTCAAGTTTTCAACCATCAGATATGATCTCAGCCTATCACAACCGTTCAATCAACCGAGGAAGTTGAACCGTAGGTTCATTGCCTATATAAAGGGGACCCAAATACTCGTCCCACATCGATTTCGAGCTCTCGTGTCCCGAATCTCTGCCTCTCTGTTTTAATGCCGTTCTGAACTTCAGATTTCTCCATTCTAAACTTCTCATAGGACTTCAGATCCGAATGTATGTAGAGTTAGCTTCTCAAGAAATGTCTTCCACTAAGCCTAATTCACAATGGTTAGTTTACCGAGAAAGGATAGTCCATCCGGACTTCTTCAACATCTATGATTCTATTATTTCGAAGAACATTAAGTTGAATGGTTGGGAAGATGTTTCAGTGTCAAAACCAAGGAACCAAGATGAAGTCTATTCGGATTTGCTCATAGAATTCTTTGAAACAGTTTCTTTACTTCAGGAAGATTGAAGGGACAAGTTATCTTTTATGTCTTATGGTAAGACTTATAAACATTCATATGCCAAGGCAGCCAGTTTGGTAGGGCTGGACAATGAAGGTGAATCTGAGTTTATTTATCACGTGTTTCCGGATACTAAGGGTAGCTTTGAAAAAGAAAAAGCTTCAGAAACTCTCGGACTGGCTGATGGAAAGGCTCCGAAGATTGCTAGTTTTCCTACAAATTTACGGATTCTAGAGTTATGGGTGAAAGGTTTTATCGTACCGAGGAAAGGTGATAAAGACAGTTTGAAGAAGAGTGAGATCTACATCTTATATTTCCTGATAAATTTAAGGAAGTTTAATCTCATGAGGCATATTCTTATAACCATTGAGAATCTTAAGAAAGGAAATCTCAGAGCCCAGATCGTAATGTACCCAACAATTTTATCAAAGACGATAGTTCGGTGCCTTGATTCTTTCAAGGAATCTTGCAGATCTAAGACAAGGGTTTGCAAAATTTTGTTGGTCAGTGATGATACACTTAAGAGGATGGATGTGGATTTTAACAAGGAGACTGGTGAGTTCTTCGATTTTCCTAATCAAGAAGAATCGGCTCTGAAGGATGCTGAACTAGAATCATCTAAACCAGTTAAGAAAAGAAAATTGAAAGAAGTTGCAGTTGAAGTACAGGATACTAAGTCTAAGGAAGATCAAACTGCACCTCCCAAACCAAAGAAGAAGAAGTCCTATCTTGATGAGGTTTTTGCGAAGTGGAGAGCAGATAAAGAGAAAAGGAAAGAAGGGGATCCGCAGTTCGGATTGGACCCTGCGGAAGCTAAGGCCCTGAAGGAGAGAACTGCTGATGAGCATGAAAAACAATTAAAGGAAAAGAAGCTCAAGAAGAAGATGACAGAAGCCGAGGGTGTCCATGCGTTGTTGAAGTTTAATGAGATGGTATCCGGAAGCATTCCAGTTCCGAGATCTTTCTCCTTGGAACCTATACCTGAGACTTCAGGAAGAAACCTTGATTTTCTGGAAGAGACTATAGCTGAGCATGTTGAGCAACTCGAGCAGATTCAGCAAGTGGGAGACGAAGAAGTAGTTTCTGAAGGAAGTGGTGAAATAGGATATCTTTTGAAATAATTAGATGATTGTAAAGGATCACCTTTAGAACATCTATCACTCCGAACTTCAGAGGCTGAATCCTCTAAGTTAGTAACTCTAGAGAAGGATAAGCATGAGGAAGATGTTGTTCAAAAAGTTGTTGATGATATTATTCAAGTGTCTACTGGTGAGTAGAAAACTCCTGATCAATAATCGATTCCGAAAAAGGACAAGGGAAAGCAACTCCTTGTTGAGACTCAAAAATCAGTGGCTAGAAAGAAAAGAGAAATTGGCGATTCTTCTAAAAGGAAGTTGGAGCTTATTGAGGAAGAAAATTATCCAAGTAAAGTTTCAGATTCAGACTCATCCTCTTTGGGACATGACTTTGTTGTTCAATCTTTGAGGAAGTTAGTTGGTTCCATTCCGACCATCTCGACCATAGACTCAAGATGCCAAATGCTCCAACATTCTCTGAATCAGAAATCAGATTTCGTATCCTTGGTTATGGATAAGTGTGTCGAATTTGAAGCTGAGTTCAAATGTTTTCTTGTTGGCTATGAAGCACACAAAAGATCTTGTAAAAGGATGATGAGCTGGTCGAGGAAGACTGTGGAATAAATGAGGCTATTCGTTGAGTTTCAAGACAATGTTAAAGATGCCTTTGAGACTGAGGACATGAAGATAAATGAGTTAACTTAATCCTTTGAAGAGAAGCTGACAGAAGAAAAGAACATCCGGATTCAAGAAGTAAGAGATCTGAATGGGAATCTGAATTCCGTTTCTCAAAACTGGAAGTTTGAAAGGGATCTTCAGATTGAATTTAAAGAAAGGATGAAGGCTCAGCAAGAAAAGATCAAAGCTCAGGAAGAAAAGTTGAAAGACCAGGAAGAAAAAATTGAAGCTCAATCTGCAAGAATAGTGGTCTTAGAGAAGCAAGCTGAAGAAGATCATAAAGACCTGAAGAAGATCAAGACTATTCTAAAGGGGCTCATGTCGAAGGAAAAAGATCTAAAATAACCAAATCCGATCTTTTTGTTGTATTTATTTTTTTGTCGAGATTTCAAACTTAATGAAATTCATGCTTGTCGTTCCTATTGTTGTCATTACTAATTTTTCAGGTACTTTGGTTTTTTTCCATTCCCTCCAATTCTTTTTGAAAATCACAAAGGGGGAGAAGGAAAAGATCCTTAAGAAAAAGAAGAACTCTAATAAGAGTTTATCAATGTGGGAGAAGGAAAAGATCCTTAAAGAGAAAAAAAACTATAATAAGAGTTTGTTTAAGGGGGAGTTTTTCATTAAAGAAGACCATCTTATTTATAAGGAAAATCACTTTTGTAAGAAAAATTATCCTTATTATATTTTTTTATTCATACTTTTCTTAAGTATACGTTTCATATTCATTTCTTTTTTCTCGGAATTGCTTAAAACCTCTATATGAAGTATTCTATTTTAGGATCCGAATTCTGGATAATGAACTCTGATAAAATTCTAATCTGAACTCCGGATACGAATTATGACTAAGTTCAATTCCAGATTCAGGATACGAATCCTTATGAAGTTCGACAACGAATTATCATTATGAATGTTAATGATGAATTCTCATTATGAATTCTGATGAAGAATTCTCATTACGAATTTTGATGAAGAATTCTCATTACGAATCTTGATGATGAATTCTCATAACGAATTCTGATGACAAATTCCCATTCCGAATTCTCATTCCGAATTCACCTATTAAACAAAATCTGATTATCTTTGTTTTATACACTCCAAATTTATCTAAGACCTTGAAAATTATTTTTGGTTAGACTCTGAACATTCATTTTGACTATGCCTTTATATTTTGACTACTCTTTATTATTGTTCCTTACACTCCGAACCTTCACTCTGAAGTTTGCATTCCGAACTTTTGATTTATATTTAATATGATGTCGTACTCTCTGTTACACTTGTTTTGTTATAAAACGATGTCGTCTATTTTGTTATAAACTAACCGTTGTCCAAGTGAAACGTGTAAAGGTCCCTCCGATATTTAAGGAAAATATGACCGTTGGAGAAAGAGCTGACCTTACCTATAAATAGGATCTCATTTGAATGAGCTCACAATGGATGGATGAACAACTTGGTTTTGTGCATACATGCTGTTGAAGTGATTTCTAGAGAGAGATGCTCTTATTAACTCTCAATGCTTCGTGCGACTCCGAATGTTGGTAATTACATTCGAGGGCTTCCAGGGATAGGAAGATAGAGGTACCGACTACATTGAAGTTCGAGGGCTTCCTTGCTGAGGAAGAGAGAGGTTTCCAACTACCTTGAAGTTGAGGGCTTGCGGGGATAGCAAGACAGAGATTTCGATCTTCGTATCGAGGGCTTACCCTGGTGTGGGTAAGACAGACTTGATTGAATGTATAAATCAAGGGACCTTTATCCAAGGTTGTTGGATACCCTTCTCTTTGGGTTAAAAGACTTATATCTTGTTTACGTGTAGTTCTACTACTAGTTTATATTCCGCTGCATTTTGTTTTATAAGGAAAGTATAACTTTCTTATACTTCCTTACTTGTATTCTGGTTTATTTAGATTGTATATGCTTTAAGGTAGAATCTCATATTGTAATATTTTTTTAAGTTTCAATTTCCAGAACCATATTTCCGGAACCTTCTTTCGGAATCTCTTTCCATGTTTTGTTCGGTGTTAGAGGTGTTGTGAATTTCCTTAAGTTTAACATTGTAAAACTTAGCCCTTTCCTTTTCTTAAGGAAAATATAATTATTCTTAACTAACATTAATGGTTCCAAAGGAATTTTTAAAGTATACAATTCACCCCCCCCCTCTTGTATATTGAGCATCTACATCACTATTTCGATCCTACAATAGATTATCACTAAAGGACGACTGACGGGGGGATACTGCTATGGAGAGAACCACGCCCAGAGAAATCATCGAGGCAACAGAGGTAGGGGGATCATTAGGAAAGTGGGAGGAGAGGTAGGGGCCGCAGAAGGATGAGGGACAAAACAATAGGAAGAGGAAGCAGGCGGTGATTGGGTGTAAGAGGATACAATGGTCGAGAAATTTGAAAAACTCGGTGGCGCATGGGGCATGTTCTCAGGGTGAAGTGGGGGACCCATATCTTATATAACTCCTCTTAAAAAATTTCATAACATTCCTATGATATGTTTTCCAAGATACATGGGTATCCTTAATATTTTCAATTATGTACATATGTGAAAATATATGTTATACAAGATCCATAAAATCAAATCAATGTTCGAATACAAAATTATTTTTCTTTTGGTTTTATTATTGTGATGATTGGGTAATAATACAAGTTTTTTAAATATTACTATCCTGCCTATATTTCTCACAATAAATCTCATGAAATCCCTTATTATAGATGATTAAAAACTTAAAAAACATATTCTTTAAATTGTGGACACACTTATCAACATTTAAAATTGTCACATTCTTTTAATTTCACCATGATTTCTTTTTCAGAATAACTATTTAGAACAGAATGATCTAATATTATTTCTATTTATATATTTTTCCTAACTATTTCATTATGTAATATCTATACTGAAAATGTTTTCATGAATCTATATGAATATTGACCATATTAGTAACATCTTCCCTATGTTTCATCATATAATTCAATGATCCTTTGAGTGAAAATCCTTCTATAATTTTTATTACAAAATTATTTTACCAATGTCAATTTATCCTTTTTAATAAAATATGTTTTTCCTTCTAGTATTCCTCACCTTGATAAATTCCAATTATAATTAATTAACATGTTATAACCACATAAACATGCATTATTCCTAATGGTCCTAGAAAATTAACAATATCATTAAAAATATAATTTTCAACAATAATGATTGGCCTCTTTTTGAAAGCCATCTTGATGACTAAATTCACTCCAACCATTATTTTTCTTGTCTTAGGGTATATTATAGTGTAAACTCATCTATGATTCATGTTAATATTGGATTAAATTTTTCATGGTTTTATTTATCCTATATAATTCAATCTTTAGATTTGAGACTTATACTATAGAATTTAATAGATGTAGCATTTCAAGAATATTCAAATAACCATTAAATGTCTACCTTGAATAGATTTTGACCACATAAATGGATTATTTTTCTTGTGAATATATAGATTTATATTAATATCTTATCATAATATTAAATTTACTCCCATATTTAATAATCTTTGTTATGACTTTTTTAACTCATCTTAAATTATATCTAACTTTTCGTAAAATTATGTCCCCATTTTATCTTATTTTATAAACTTTTTCTGGGATTTTCGTAGTCATCACAGTGACGCAATTTTATTTATCATATATATATATATATATTCCAAACTTCATTCTTGATCATAATAATTAATTTCACAATTTTGGTGTGTTTATTGATACATGTTAAATACTCATACTTCAATATATACTCATTGTATCTCTCTGGTTATTATTTATCACTACATGATGTTAACACATAACTCTTTACTTCTGTTATATAGGTTTGATTATTATGATTGAATCCTCTATCTCCAAACTCACTCCAAACGATCGAGACTTCATATTTATAGCAGATAATCATATCACCCTTATACATTCACGAATAACTATTCTTCTTTTCATGTTTTTTATATCCCCATTCATTGATTTTTTTTTCATCATCATCACTCTAAATGTAATTATTTTTTTATTGGGTATTCAATTGAAAATTTCCCAACTATAAACACAATTATGTAATTTTATGGGATGTATAACATTATATTTTAATGTTATTAAATTTATACTGTCATTAAAAAAGAGAAATGATTGTTTTACAGATCTCATTTCATTATTTATCACCTTGTATTTGTAAAATAAGAATCATCCTTCTTTTAATTAATATTCAATTCTCTCATGTTTTTTACTGAAAATTTCTCACATAAATTTATTCCTAAACATATGGTCTCTTATCATATCATATAGATAGATTGTGTTATTTAACAATTTTAGTGATATGACTCCCTTCTCCTACAATGATGAAATTTTTGGGGAAAACTTGGTATATAAATTTCTCATCAACATCATGATGATGGTTGTGTCATACAAAGATTCTAAAAATCACCATTTGGGACATATATTCACGTTTACTCTGGTGAGGTAGTTATCAATTGACTCACAATTATCAATTTTGATACCTTCAAAATTATTCCTCTTAATATATAATTTTTATTTTTCTTTTCTTATTCTTCCTTATATATATTTTAATTATTATCCCATATATCGTTGTCTCTCTTAAAACTCATAATCTTTTTCTAAACACTAAAAAAAATAATCATAAGGTATTATTTCTATATTTCATATATACTGAAATATTTCACTTATTAGAAAATATCTGGGTAGTATATTTTTAATGTGGTGAAATTCCCATTTTCACTACGTCACTCAATTCAATGAAATGTGAAATAAGATAATAGACAATATTATTTTTTTCATCCATGTTTTTTCTAGAAAATAATATAAAACCTTTTTTATTATATGTATTCAAGTTTTTCTCCTTCAAAATTATTCAATGTTATATATTTCATTGGTATGTTAGTTTTCTCTAATAATAATTTAACTAACTATGTGTGTGGACATATCAATGATATGGGGGTAAATAATTGATAATAATTTTTTCATAAAATTATATTTTTAATTAGCCTTTATAACATATTATGGTCAAGATATTATCATTACTTAAAGTATGTTCCTTTTCTATATACATCCAAATAAATAATATAAAATCACATTAGTATTTTTATATGGTTTGGTCCTAATTTTGAAACCAAATCCATATTTTCTGTTGCATTGATCTGGGAAATATATTTCTACTAGTAAGTATTATTTTTTTATAATTATAAACTATCTCTAAAAAATTCTAAACATTTTTGAATATAGTAGAGTAATATCTTCAAAATAATCCCCATAACTATCCATAAGGGTTTTTAAATAAGATATTTATTGTGTAATATATCTCTCAGAAAACACATTTTGTCCCCAGATCATATATTTATAATGTATATAACTTTTTTATTAAATCTTCCTTCCAGAAAAACTCAATAAAATGTTTTCAAATTCCATTGTATTTCTGCGAGTAGTGATATTTACTTGTTATTCTAGAATCACATACATCATGATACTATATATATAGAGAATAATGATAACTATCCTTACACATTGGTTGTCTCCAACTTTTCAAATATATCATATGATATTTAGAGGTAATATTATTGGGATTCTCTTATTTATCCACAACACACAATATCCCTTTTCTTAAATTTACTCATCCTATCACCTTCGTAGGCATACAAGATAGTCATGTTAATATCGATAATATGGTAGTATTGTATATTCACTAAATATGAAATTATGAATTTAAATTAGTATTAGAAATACTCTAATCCAATATTATTCATATACTTATTTTATTTTAAAAATAATATAAATAATATTTTCTATATTTTTAATCTATGAGGTTATGATTTTTAGCCAAAAGATCCTAACGTCATTTAAACCAGTCAATAATAATTATTGGGTTATAACCATTAAAATATTACGTAAAACAAAATGAATATATCCATTTAACACTTTTATGGGAGTTTATATATTCTTCCTCAAACCATTAAAATTTTATTTTATTATTTTTTATTCAATGGTGTCATTCATGTTTGAATTCACAAAACCTCAAAGAATAGTACACTACCTATGTTCCGGCTGTATACTATATCTTGATTAATCATTCTTATCTAGAATCATAGTGTCCCTATGAGTAAGTTGGATGTTTAAATAATTAATTATTAGATAATTAATTGTATGATATAACATTATTCATCAAATTTTATCATTTTTTAAATTGTTTAAACATATGTAAAATATATAAAACCATGCACATCACTTCTATGATATTTAATTATACTATATACAACAATATATTATTTAATATTCAATTTTTTTTTCTCATATAGAGGAATATATTACATATGATCTTATGTAGATCTTATATATACATGGAAGATCTCTTCATCTTTTAGTACATTTATTGTCAAAAAAATATTACTCCTTTATCGCATGTTCTATTTCTCCACCATTAGCTCCTCTAAAATTATAAATTTTTTTTAGATATGAATTATATTCATTTGAACTAAAACAATAGTCATGCTAAAAATATATTACACGTTCAATGTGGATCATCTAATTTTCATGTTTCCTCTATGGAGAATATAATAGGAATCAGGTGAAATATATTGCATATTGAATTTAAGCCCCTTTCATTCCCTGATTTTTTCATTAAGAAAGAGTATAGTATGTATCCATATCCCTTGTTGGTTTTTAGAATTCCCTATAGGTAAATATATTATGTACCAATATATATAGTTTATTTATTTCAATAAACCACTATGAAACTATCCCCATCATTTCACTAATTAAATATAACATATTATATTCCCTAGAAAAATTCACAACTCTTCTGCATAGAAATATTATATAAAAGCCAAATTAATTTATTTTATCATTTATTCGATATTAAGAAAACATAACATAATTAATCCAAATATATAATTATACCCATATATACCAAATAAAATTCATTATTCTTAAAATGTACCCACAACCTCATCCTATCTATAATAATTATTATCAAACACATCAAAAAAATAATACCACTTTGGGAATCAATCAAACATTCTCACATATATTCACCACAAAACCCAATGTATCACGTATTTGATGAACACTTATTTCAACAATTCAATAAAACCTTCATAACCGATTTAATATCATCCACACATCAATTCCATAAAACCTTCATTAACGAGATATTCTGAAAAAATATATAGAAATATTAAATATAAATATTCATAATTTAGATTCACAACATTTTATCCAAGATTACTTATTTTATTAACAATTAATTCCAACACAACAAATCCATATTAGTAATCATTTTCATTGAATCTATATTGGACGTAACATAAAAAATGTTCCAATTAATTTTATAATCTATATAATCTTCCTTGGACTATTTATTTTAACCCAACAGTTGTACATATTGACATTATTCCTCCAACGTATTGAAAAATAAAATAAAACTAATGATTCTATTCATCAGAATCTAATAACAATATTGAGTATTTTATCTTTTATTAATGAAACCCTAATCCTTTGTGGTAATTTTGAGTGCGCATACATGGAAATACCTCAATACCTTTATGTCACATGATACCCATGAAACATAAAAAATTATATCCACATATTCCTCAAACTTATTATCCCATTAAATTTCAATTGAATTTATTTCAGGTTTGGTGTCTCTAAATCAAGACAAAATAGAAATGATCCATGGTAGGATATAGTATAAATTATTTATAATTATCGAATAAATTAAGTCTTAAATTAATGTCACTAAATTGTTATAATTATATAGTATTATAGAACCCAAATTAAATACCAATAATTAGTAGGAAAACTGTATTAGGTGAGTGATAGAGAATTATATAAAAATAAAAATTCCAATATAATATAACAATGTTAATTGAGTTGATTAATTGTGTTTTCATAGAAGTAGATTTCATAATATTTTCATTTACTTTGAAATTAATCAATTGATTCTATGAGTTGATAATATACAAAATATCTCAATTATAATAACTCAAGAAATTATGATTTAGTGGATGAATTCCCAAAATAAAGGGGTATGATTGGTGAATTAAACCACCATTATAAAATAACTATCTGAATGACCATCCCCGATTTAAAAAATAAGAAACACTCAAGACTTGAAACCCATATAATAAATGTTGAACCATCACACAAACATTTATTATTATTATTTAATAAATGTGATTCTCGCTACATAGATGGATAATAAAAATTATAGTGATGAGAGTAAATTTTTTTTCTACTATATCATTCATAGTGGAGGGATTTCTTCCAATGACAACATGTGTCTAAGGAATTATGGAATCCATATTTAATGTGTATCAAATCAAAGGTGATCCTTCTGATTTTATTCAATCAGCAACTTTTCAATGTTATCATAATAGTGTTGTGTAATAATAATGAATTACAATTGATTCTTACAATGATATGGGGAAGATGTTAGAAAAATATTTTATAATGAGGACCTAAATTTCTTTGTTAGAATGCATCCATAAAACTTTTACAATTATTTGAGATTCATACCCCTAATATGCATCTAATGAAAAGGACATAAACAATTACTGTCATATATCTCAAATCAAATGTTAAATTTAATGATTTTAACAAATAAATACTTTTAATATAATTTTTAGATTATCCATATCTTCATCCATTAATCCTTGTAAGAGTTATATTATACAAAAAAATTTATATACCAATTGATTAATATAAATTGATTTCTATAATAATTGTAAAACAAAATAAATTCTTTCATTTTGAAAAAATATTGATAATTATCAATTTAAAATGAATCGTGATTAAATTTATACTCAAATAATATTCATAGTACATATGAGATCAATATTTTATTATTTATGGATTAGACTACCATTTTGTTCATGTTTGTGAAAGTGTATTAAATAAGTTATTTATTGGTATCTATTTTAAAGATATATAATGTATGAAAATATTAATCTATATAGTAAATTTGCACATACCAGTCATTAGAAATATTTTTTTAAAAATAAAAAAACAACAAGTTTTATTATTTTATTAAATTTATAGTTTATTATATCATTTTAAGTCTCATATAGTGTCTCCTAATAAACCAAGAAATTAAAAGATCACATAGTGTCTGCTAATATTATATATATTGTCCAAAAAATATGCATAATTATCAAATAATATATCCCTTTAATTTAATTTAATAATTTTATTTATTAATTTCATCATGTATTGAAAAACCAAATCATATAGATGATATATTAAAAAATAAAATCAGAATTATTAAAATTGGAGAGTTTATTATATAATATGAAAAATTAAATTAAATTTTATTAATATATACATTTTAATTAGTTTATAACTAATTTTAGAAAAGTATAAAAAACATACAATAATACCAAGTCCCATTTCCCTCTAAATAATTTTTTGGAATGGGTTAATAATGTATTTAAACATCATGTTTTACTATTTAAACCCTAATGTATTAAAAAATTAGTAATGCATAGAGGAGATCATGAGGAGGACTAACAGGCATGGGTTATTTTGTAGTAGAAGGCATGTTAATAAGACACTTTTAACTATATTCATTTCGGTCTATGATCCTCTACTCAGGTATAAAAATTGAAATAATAATAAAATAATGTATACAAGACATGAAAAATATTTTCATTGTATTTTTTATAAACTATTTTAAACATTATAACCATTCTTAATAGAATGGTATTATCCCATATTTCAATTTTTTTTTATTATTAATAATGAGGAGTGAGTAATTTTTAAGGATTTCATGAACTGAGTTTGAATATCATTATTATCTATATACAATAATGAATCCAAATGATAATAAAATTTCTTATCTACGTAAAATTATGTAAAAAAACAACAAATTTTAAGAACAATAAATAAAAAAATAAATGATAATTGTATGATATTTCTTGTTTATCTAGAAATACAAGAGTAAACCATAAGACATTACAGATTTTCTCCTCTGAAAAACTATCCCTTTTCACCCAGGAAAATAATATCAAAATTTCGGGTTCTAATCTCTCTCTTTCTACAAGATAATACATAAATATTTATTATGCTAATATATCAATGTCATGTATCATATAACCACATTGCAGTGTTTAGATAGACCTATATATAGAAATAATGGATCCTATATAATGATTTAATCTATCATATAAATAAATAAATATCAATAAATATTTATATAGATTAAAATAAATTTTTTTTCATTAATCCATCATGTGATCAATTCACTCTTATAATCAGGGATATATAATAATTACATAATTATCTCTTCATGTAAATTGTAGTGCACTCCAATGTCTCTTTGTTGGGTATTTTAGAAATATATGAGGTTAATTTTCCACTATTAATTCTACTAGTGATACCACATTTACATAGAGACCACGCCGATGCATTTATATAAAGTTCCTTATAAAAAGTTATATTTAAAATAATTATATTTTGTTTTTTCCCTATAACACCAATACCTAATCTAATTTTAACATAAAACAACAGTTATTGGTTATAGTGTCTTCATAAAAACTATAACGTGTTTCAGGAAATTTTATTCGAGTGACATCCTCATGATTGTTTCATAAAACATTACCTCAATTTATTCTAACTCTACGATTATATAAATTAAAAGGAAGTCATATATAAAACCCATGGAACACACTATAACATAATATATATAATATTTCTATATATTGATTAATTATATTTAAATTATTACATAATCATCATTATTTACAACTAAAAAATTATAATAGAGTTTAGTAATTACACTATTACGTTTTTTTATTTTTTATGAAACATTAAACATTTTCAAACTTATAAATCTACATTAAATCACCTAATAAACAAATGTGCATTCCAAAAATAAAATTATAATGGGAAAAATCCCAAATCCAATGAACCAATAACCTAAGAATCATGGTATTGAAATGATCACAATATGGGAGTTATCTAATAAATAAAATACTTGATATAGTTTTTATTGAGATAAATACATTTATTGATGAAAATAATTAAATTTCATTAATAAATTATAATTACATCAAAATATTCCATAAAAATTCTATTAGTATCAACAATTTCAAATTTATCAATAAAATCATCAAGGGTTATTTAATATATCCCATTTTAATCATTGTTAAAACACATTAAATTAAATATAATATTGTTTTCAATTCCATCATGTTAATTAAAATTTTATAAATAATGCTTCTCAGTTGATGAAAATATATTAACTCTCCATAATTCATCACTAAATCACCCTATCTAGAGTCCAGTCTAATATACCCTAATTGAAACATCTATTTGACCTCTAGTCCACCTACTTTTATTCTAGTGTATGTATAATGGCAGTTAGGGTCAATTTTGTTTCTAGGGAGATACTATCCTTTCATATTAAATTAATAAAAATAAGAACATAACTATGATACATCGATAATATAATCTTGGTATCCTTAAAAAAATAAACACAATGTTTTTCAAAATATAATGTAGGCACATTAAATAATACTTCAACTAATTACTAATTAATCCATTCTAATATTAAGAGTAAAAAAATTAAAATAAATTTGGATATTCTATAATCATATAACCTTATCCAAATATCATTTATAATAACCATTAGAGTAGCTTAATCTTGATCCACCAAATGGACACTAGTATAAACTATAAATAAAACCTAAGGCCTACACATGAAATATAATTTCTTTTATTTTGGTGTTATAAATACTTCATAGTATTTTCTCTCCATGATCCCTTAGTATTCCCCATCATTTAAATAAACTCAAGGGGAAACTAAACCTAGAAACATATGTATTGGACCCTATGTTCTCATCAAGAAAAAACGACTACATCTACATCAAGTCATCATGTACTAACTATGAAATCATTAAACCTAATAATACCTGATTTGGGTCTATTTAGATCCTTGTTTCCTGAGACATTCATACTCATAACTCAGATTGTACCAAAAGGCTCGGTGTTGGGAATCACATATGTTCTGGACCATTTCCTAAGGGTGAAAGGTATGGTCCAAGGTCTATTTTCTTGACTATGACTTATCACTCAAGGGAGTTCATCGGTAATACCCATCTCGATACCTTATCACTAATTTTAATTATCCATTTACGTGTCCTAAATAAAACAATGTAACCAAATGCAGGGTCCACCATCGATGTCTCACATTATATAATTACATTATCATCCTTCATAATAAAAATTGTTAAATATTTTTTCCTTTTCATTATACTTAAAGTAATGATCTAAAATATGATCCATGTTAAACCATCTCACTCACTGTTATATGAGAAATAATATAAAACTAATAGAATATCTTATTCTAATTTTATATGTTAGTTTCATCTTATAAATTTAAAGGTTATGCCTTTTGATCTATCTCCCATTTGAGAGTTTGTTTCCGGTTATAAGAATAAAATCCAGAATAATATATAAAAAAAAATGAAACCCCACATATTATAACAAAAGATCCTCATGTCATAAAAACTATAAAAAATTATTCAACCCCCTGTTACCTCATATCACATAGTCTCCCCTAACCTCTATTTCATAAATCTAATGAATTAGAATAATAAAAATGAAAATTTTCTTTTGAATAAACATGTGTGTGACAAAGTTAACAATATAGTATAGTTTAAAAATCATAAAAAATGTAATGATCATGTTCATAGAATTTTAATATTACATTGTAAAAATTAATATATCCAATAAATTGTAAAATTTTATAATGGTTCAATAATCACAAAAAAAAAGATAATAAGTAAAACTAGAAAATGCGAATATATTAATACCCTAATATTATCACTCACAAAAAATGTGGTAAAAAAGAAATAGAAATATTGTAATCTAATATAGAATTTAGAAAATAATAATATAGAAACATGAGAGTAAATGAGGAGAATAATGAATTATTTAATTAAGATGCAATTATTTTGATGTAATATGTTCATTGGATGGGAAATATGGTTATTATAAAGAAAAAAACCATTAAGAATAGTAAACTTACCATTAATAATAGTACCATTACCCTTGAAATAGATAATTGATTTTAAAATATAAATTTTTCATTAATTCACTACCTATTCATTATATTGTCTTCTTTCAATATGACAAAAAATGGAAACAACATCCATGCGTACGTAAGTCCTATTGTCTCTCTGAATGGCATATTGAATTTTATATTTCATTATTATATAGATTATTATATATAAATATATATATTTAATATAAATGATATTTATATAATGTTTTATATTTTTGTAATTATGATATAATTATGAGGACCAAAAATATAACAAATTAAGACACATATGAAAAGAAAAGCGAATATTACCTGAGGTGAAACCTTTACATGGAATTGTTAATAAAAAAGGTAATATAATTTAATAATAAAATCATATATAGAATTAGATATAATATTATGGTTTTTTAAATTTTTTATAATTATAATTTATTTATTATACAATAGTTTCTTATGAGTACAAAGAGAGTCAGGACATAATGTAAGGAAATTTCACGTCACTTTTTATTTCCATGAGATACATGCCTTAACAACCACTCATATCTTTTGTTTGCTGTGTATGATTGACATTAATGTATTATAGGATTAATATAATTATATTTATGGAAAATTGCATATCCATTTAATTATTTTAATTTCATGAGTTTTATGTTTCAAAAGTTAGCAAACCAGTAAAGCAATTTTCTCCCAATTGGCCTTTTTTGAGACACAAAACTTGTTATTGACATATATTTTAAAATGAGATATAAATACATCCTTTTAAATGATATATCTTGACTCTAATTATTTTAAAATATATATTGTGCTTCATGTAATTTTATCATCCCATAATATTTGGATTCAATGTTACCAAAGTGGTAATGGTTTATATCTACAGTCTCATCATTTATAGATATAATTTATGAATACTGTTTTATTAATGAAATCATATGACCTATCTCTCAATCATAATATGGAATTTTCCTTTATAATGGTTATTAATTTTAAATCAATGTAATGTTACCATTTCTTCACACTTTGGTACATAAGATAGATAAAAGAATATTTTTATGAAAAATGACTTTATTTTGCCTTTCGGTCAAAAAACTTTGTTCTTTCAAAACTATGATTTGTAAACATGTTTTCAATTTTTATTACTATTATCCAATTTTTGTAAATAAAATTTTGTCTAATGTGTTACCTTTCTCCAAAACTATTCCATAATGAATATTTTTTTCTGATCAATGCACTTTTCTAAACGTTTATAGCACAAACAAAGTTTTCATCTTGTATATTCTTACATGCCATTATCACTGTCATTTACATAAAGCAAACTTGGTAATTTTAAAGGTTGTTTATTTTAAAATAATTTTCCCTTATATCCTAGAAATTTATTTATTTTAAAAATATTTTCAAAATATGGGTTTCAAGCTATTTTTTATATGTAAAAAATGTTTTAAATGATTTTCAACGAGTACTATATATGTATTACAAACAATGTTTTTTTGTAAATTTAATTCAATTATCTTATAGATTATTTTATATGTTTACAAATTATATTAAAAAAATATTTTAATAATAATTTCATGAATGATTTATATTTTTTCATGGAAAATTGTTTTACATTTTTTTTCATGCTTCATTTATATGTTTTCTAGTATATTTTAATAGAGAAAGGATATAAAAATGATTTAGGTTTCAAAATTTTTCTTTAAATAAGAGCTGATATTTTTCTCAAAAAAACTTTTTTAAATGAAATTGTAATGATTTATTTATATGAATGATATTTTAGAAATGTTTTTTTGAAATTTATTTTAATAGAAAGTTTATTTTTCTTAAGAAATGTTTCAATTGATATTTTCAAATCCTCACCCATCTAATATTTCATACTTGGTTATATTTTAAGACTTATTGGTCACATGATCCAAAAATACCATTCATATTCATTCATTAATAGTTAATTTTTCATTTTCATTTCTTATGACACCTGTTTATCTTAAATGGGTTTTATTATTTAGAAACCTACTTAGTTATACAAGTTATGATTTAATAAACTGATTATGAAGATTATCCCTTTTCAATATGTTATGACGTGATGAAATTTTTATGGTACCCATTTCATTTTAAGTGTTATGACATGGTATTTATGAAACCTGTTACATTTATGGTTCATGATATAATGATGGTTTTATTATCTTGTTCCAAATGTATGAATAATTCTATTGATTGGTGGTACCTATATCTCTCTCCCATTAAATGTGTAGATATTTACATGACTTGTGATAATGATCAAAATCATGTGGATATAACTTATCATCTATTGGAATATGGTGAAATCAGATCCTTTATAAGTAAGGGACAATGATTGGGGATAGTGATGTGACCCACAGAATAGGTATAATAACCATAAATATGGATGATTGGGAAAGATGATACACTATTGGAAGACAGGGAAACCAGATCCAATAAAAATGACAGGATTTTGACTAGGGATAGTGGTGTTTCCAACCAAGTAGGTTCATTATAAATAATTTCCATCATATATTCTAGTAATGTGTCTTTACATATATGGAATAATATTACATGCTTATGTGAATACAACAATTCCATATCTAATATTATGTTATTATTTCAATGATTATGCACTTGATGTCACTGTGATTCTTTAATTATGATCTGCTAACCTTTTTTAAATGGCTTATGTTTATGATATGAATGGTATTATATTTTAATTTTATGGTCACATTATCGTAAACATATTCTCATGTTTATGCATACATACCTCCCTTGATTACCCTTACTAGTAATCTGAGCTCACATGTTTATTTTATATACCGAGGTTATAAAGATATATTTTATTTATGATATGTTTAAGAGGGTGCTAGTCTTTGAGATCCTAATGAGAGAAAATATATCTCAATCATGTACCAATTTTTACATAACTGTTTTTCTAAAGTAACTAAACTAATACGATCTTTGGGTGCCTATTTTTCCAATGTTTTAAGCATTCCAAAAAAATTGATATAATGTCTATTTATGTTAATTCTTTGTTTTTATAGTTGGTATCGTTGGAATGGATTAGTCGAACATTATAAGCTAGGATGAGAAAACCATAGTGACAAATCTAAGGACATGTCTAAGGATAACTTTAAAGGTACATTTAAAATGGGAAAATGTACTAAAAGTTTGTTAAATTATAGAGATACTTTTTACTAGAAATATATACCTATCTATATAATAAATGTGGAAATTGGTTTTTCACAATTTTATATAGGAGTAAAAAATCCATCAGGGTGCATCAGGCTTCACCCGAGTGTAACCCATCACATCACAGTGTTCCTGAATATGAACCTAGTTTTACAATCTTGAGAAATATGCTTTGGGAATTAACAAATCTAATATAAAAAAAATTAATATTAAACCAAGATGTTTAGTTAAATTCATTAATATTAAGTATAATTATTAATGTAAAATTATACATTACAAATAACGACACCTTAAACATACGGAAAAATAACCAATATTCATGATTTATATCCTTTTTATTGCATTATTTCAGTCATGAACCATAAATTTTGGGTATCAGTTTTTACGATTTATTAGGGAAAAATGTGGATACACATAATTGGTTTTCAAAAAGTACTTGTGTGTCATATAACTACATTATAAAAGGCCCACACCTCTCCCCCTTCACCACACCTATGATAACACTTATGTCCATCCATGATTTTCCTTGTTCACTTCAAAAAATCCCTCCCATCCTCCTTAAATCATCCCTTTGGGAATAAACCCACCTAAGTAAGCAATTTGGTGAAAACCAAAAGGAGTTTACCAAAGAAGAGGTAAAATTAATTCTAATGCTCATTTAGTTTATTTTCATTCTACACTACCAAAAATATTCTTATTCCATTAATAATAAGTAGACACAATATTATAAATATATTGAGATGTTTTTATAATAAGTTCATGATCTATACTTACACAAACTTTGATATAATAGCTATATAACATACCATTCTTGTGTATGATGTAATACAACATCAAAAAATTATTCTTTCCATTTCTTCATTTACCTCCTCTCATTGTACAAAATTTTTATGGAATTTAATTCCATGAAACTCAAATGTAACAATATTTTATTTGATAGCATTTATGATACATAAAACCAATTTCATGAGATGATATAATATCATGATAATATATAGTTTATTTATATTTTAAATATATTCTATATATTCTATATATATCAATTCATGCAACACAGAGTTAGCTTGCAATACCCGTAATAACTACATCGCTCAGATGTTTATATTAAACACAAGACAGAGTTTTACTGAACCAAAATATGTTATTAAAATGTTATTATTAACTATAATAAGATATAAAATTTATATTTAAATAGTAGTTAAAAAATAGTTTAGTAACATATTAAAATATATTTTTTACAAAAATATAATATAAATTTATTAGTTCAAATTATTTATAAATTTATATTAATTCCAATTGAATATAAAGGAAAATATTATTACATTTTTTATCATAATGCTATTGTATCCAAATATATTAAATTAATTGCTTATTAATGAGTAAAATTAATTTAATATATATATATATTATATTCAAAAAAATATTTCTCATATACATCTGATAGATTTGATAAGAATAGGATAAAGACAAACCCAATATTACATAAAATCAAATATATTTTTATAAAAGTACATTTACCTCCCTTTAAATGTGAACCTATTTTAAATATGAATTTCCCTATCATAAATATAGTATTTTATAATAAACATATGGTTTTGAATATAAACATTACAATTCAATTAGGGTGAATTTTTTTATTTTTCTTTGTACGTTTCAATTTTTAATGAATAGTGAAAAATATGGAATTTTAGTTCAAAACATCTTTTTCATCTAATTTAATCATAATGATAAATTATATTTTAAATTGGCCATAAAGTATAACTAGGTGAATTTTTTTCAAAAAATAAAATTTAGGTCATTGGAATCAAATATACTTTGAAATTTTTTATAAAATAATAGAAAACATTTGGAAAGTTTTACATTAAAATTTGGCATTGTGGATCTGTCTACCAGATTAAATTTAAATTAATTTTTTCGAAAAAATTTATTGAAATTTTTAAAAATTAAATCAATATTTTTAATAAGATTGTTTTATAATTAAAAATTATGTCAAATTAGTTTCTATCCAAAATTATTAGTTAATGTAATTAAAATTAATATCATGGATTAAGGTAACATTATGCATAATAATTGACTAAACCTTAATCTGAAGGACCCAAATGACCTTGAAACATTTACAAGTGCCATTTTTTGTACATATTTAGACCCTATAACCACTTTTATTGAAATGGTACCATTATGGGAGAAACCCTCAATTTGGAAAACGTGTTTGTAATTCATTGATCCAAATATTACAAGAGTGCCCCCCTCATCCACTATAAAAAGTCATTATCTCCTCCCACTTTCTCACACATATCAATACACTTTATATTATCCAATATCTACCCAATAGATTTTAAAAATCCATCCCCAAATCCTAAAATCACCACCATGGTCATATATCTAACTAATTAATCACTTTGATTCAACCTAAAGGGAGTTACGAAATTAAGAGGTAAAATAATTTCTTATGCTATTTAGCTTTATTTCCATTATCCAACGCATAAAGTATTATTGTTACATTATTATATATCAAAAACATTATAATAAATATGTTATGGTGTTCTATGATATTTATATTACCCACACATACAAACACCCCCATCTAATTGGTATCAAACAAACTTTTTATTTGAATGGGGTATTACCGCCTCACGAAACGAAGATTATTCATTATTCCTTTATCACTTCTCATATTGGTAATTATGATGTAAAATATATATATATATATATTATATATTATATTTATAATTTATTTGTGATTCTTTAATTAATTTATAACATATTAATCTTTACATTCCATTTTTTTCTAAATACGGTAACACTATTTTTGGAAGTGTGGACTACAGCATCTTTAAAGCGATGTGATTTGTTCATACATTACATGGAATGTATTAAGGATGATTTAAGTAATCCTTTGTAACATATATAAAATATATATGATTCCTGAATTATAATATACATATGTATCATATACTTTTTATTCTTTTTATATTAAAATAATTGAATGTAGGGTTCATACATACGTATGACCTACCATCTCCATGAATGGTGCATTTCAATTCTTATCTCGAAACATTATATAATATTATTAATGAATATATAATGAATATATAATATAATTAAGTAATTGTTAAAATTATTTAGATTATGAAATCAAGATGTATGTAGTATAAGTATAAAATTAAAATTCAAAACATACTTGAGAAAACAAGGAAATAATCATATGAAAAATTGAAAATAATGAATGATTGTTAACAAAAAGGTAAGAAGATATTATGAAAATATGATATATAATATTATAAAAATGAGTATGGTTTTTGTATAATTAAAATACCTATTATAAACCTCTAATTTAAGGATAAATACCATATAATAAATGGAAGGTTATGTTAAGTGAATATGATATCAATTTACAATCAATTGAATCTTAGTTGTTACTATGAACCAATTTTCTTTTATTTGGGTTATATAATTCATTTTTAAATATTATATCTTGAATATACCTACTCTTATGATACTCTATGATTTATTAAATATTATAATATGATGTGTATTATGATTTAGTTGATACAAAGTAGTATGTGACACTTTGGAATGTTTAAATTTCATTTCACTCAATAATTTTATAATGATCATTCAATGGTTTTTCGATTCATTAAAATCAATAGCCCTTGTTCTTACTTATCCTACCTAAGGAATATATTGGTGAATATATATCCTTTTTTAATATGGTTATTTTATATGGAATATTATTTTATATTTGAATTGAATATTCGATATGAGAATGATTTTGAAAGTTATGCCACGGGTGGGGCTTGGTTATAGATAGTCCCTCAATGCATTGGTAGTCTCATGAGTTGAAATTTTTGGAAAAACATGATGGGTTTTTACCTGATATGCTAAAAAATATTGTGAAATGTTTTCTATAGTAGTGATGCATGTTAAATATACTTTATGTCT
This sequence comes from Viscum album, assembly GCA_963277665.1. Lineage (NCBI taxonomy): Eukaryota > Viridiplantae > Streptophyta > Magnoliopsida > Santalales > Viscaceae > Viscum > Viscum album. The sequence goes on along the minus strand of OY728150.1, from coordinate 1,589,191,281 downwards.
ATTAATTAATCATTTCACTCATATATGTTCATTTATTATCTATATATGATATTTTTGCGTCAAAATTTCTATGGATATTGTTCATTTCAAATTTACTAGATGGAATTTGTTTTAGTTTCTCACCTTTAAATATTGATTTTTCCTTATCAGGTTATATTAATGGAATGTGTTATTTGTTTTTTTACCATTACATGTTAGTTTATTTCTTTTATTAATAATTTTTTATTCTATACATACCGATAGTGACCATTTGATCAAACCCTTATTATGTTTTGTTTCCCCATGTTATGATAAAGAAATACATAAATATTATTTCAGTGGTTCCTTTAATTAAATTTTATTCTATATATTGTATTTACATTATTTTTTCAAATGTATTATGGGTATCATGTATGTATATGGATTTCTAAGAAAGCTAAAATGGTCAGCCCAACTGGATTTGATTCCCTTTAATTGTTCCAATGTAGTAAAATAAGGAACTAGATCTGAGCTTCTGGGTCATTTCATTATTGTTGGTATCAGAGGAAGTTTATGAGAATACTAGGAAACCAGATTTAGAAAACATATAATAAGGAAAAAAACAAGGATAGACATTGGAGAATGTATAAAAGAACATCCAAGAATTTGAGTAAGGTAGATATTATGTGGGTATTTCTAGAAATATATCTATGTCCAGATACTAAAATTGGAACGTTGTTCTGGCATAGATGTACATAAGAGTAATAACTCAGACATGGTGTGTTGGGCCTAACTCAGTGTACCCTAGTACATGACATCAATCATTAATGCGCACCCAGTTTGACAATCCATAAGGGATACTTAGTGGATAGTTCACATTTAATTTACCTAAAATTATGATAGATTTGAATTTAAATATTTCCAAAATGTAACCAATGTTTATTATTATATGATTTAAGATGAATACATTTATTTTATGTATTTTTAAATATTTGGAATTAAAAATTATTATTTTAGAATCCAATCCATTAGATTCCATTTCATAGAATTAGAGCCTAGAATGAAAAATTGAATCAATCATTTTAGAAAATGTAAGGGATTACCTACTAAGAACGTAAATATAGATGGTATTTGAACTAAAATAGTTATGAATATATTAGGGAATATTTTATTGGTTGCAAACAATAACCTTACCCAAATGGGGAAACCTATTATATAGATAGAATCTCTTATTTTATATTTCTTTAGGTGACATCAGCCCCTATTATTTTGTAGGACTACTGATAAAATAGAAGCTAAGAAACAGATTAAGTGTGTAGAGAAAATATTTATGGCATTGGAATACTTATGAAAGGAAATTGATACACTTCTTGTCTATTGTCTAAACATTACTTTTGTTAAATAGTAGTCTCTGTTCTAGAATACTAGAGAAGAAGAAAAAATTAAACTCATTAATGTGGGACTTTTATAGAGACAATATTTGATAAATAATTATATCATGAGAAACAAACTGAAATGTAAATAATGTTCCCTAGTTTATGATAAAAGGAGGAAGAATGTTTATTATTATGAAGATTCCTTTACAAGGTTATCAGGGTATTCTATGGATTTCATATGAATAATAGAGTGTAATATTGAAAAATTCATTAGAGGAAAAAAGCCAATAATCCAAATACTTATAATGTCTCAAATCATTTATTCATGTGAAGAAATCGTTTTATTTTATATCAAAATATATATGAATAATTATTAAACTGGTATGGATTGAAAAACATAAAAAGAAGAAATGAAATGAATAGAAAATAACAAATAAAGGAAAAAAATGGATGAAGGATTTTCCCACATGGGATATCTATGGAAAGAATCACCATAGTAAATGCATGAAAATATAAGGAGTATATTATATGTGTGTAGAGAATGTCCACCAGGAAAAATTATTCAAAAGGAAGAGGTAAAATGAATATTTTCATTACTACAGCTGTAAGGATATGAGGTACTTTGAAAATTAATTCCCCAAGTATCAAGTGAATATAACTAATAACTATCTAAGGGGTGAAGTTCAATCATGTTTTATTGAAAAAAATTAGGTGGATTCATTAATGTTCTTTTTATGTGGATATAATAAATATGATACAAAATTATTTTGTTTAGGATATTTCTAACATATCATTTAGGAAACATATATGGTTTGTAATATATGGCTTTCTCATTGAGGATATGATATCATATATTGAATGCTATAAAGATAAGTTATTTAGTAGAATGTAAAATGTTTTTGAAAATATTGTTTGGGGGAAAGGTAACCCATAATATGTTCTATATTTTTAGAGAATTATGGAAAAATGATTGATTTGAAAAAATTCAAACTGACTTCGAACAGATTAATCGCATGCCAAAAAGTGGTATATACCATAATTAATGAGTTTAAAACACTTACTAATTTTTTGAATATATCAAATAATATGCATATTACATAAGGAATAAAAAATAATGAACGTTTTCATTAAGGATTTATGGTATTTCATGTTATTATCATAATCACATATTTAGTATGTGAATATTAAAATCGACTTCATGTTGTATGATATATTAATTTTGGATGTTTAGTGACCTTAATTCCAAAATGGGTGTTATAATCTTTAGGTAAACATAACCATTTATTAAATGCATTCATTTGATATTATGATGAGATTCTATAGGTTAATATATTAATTCACCATATTTTTTAATCTATGCTAAAAAGATAAGTATTAATAGTCCAATGAACTACCAAAGGATAATATTATATTTTTGAAAAAAGAAATGTATATTTATTCATATAGAGTGAATGAATTCATTCGCTATAGGGAAAATGGTCTTGAAACAAAATTTTTGTCCAATAATTAATATTTTTGATGATATCAATGGCCATTACCTAGACTATTTTATTATGGTTTTGTGGTATACAATATTCTGCTAAAAATGTTCTATATCACTCTTCATTAGAACTTGATTTATATATTTTTCATCAGTTTGAATGATTCAATTCCAACATACATTATCCTACTAGGTAACCTAGTTATGTGACCATTGTACTTTCTATTATTTTTTATTAAGAATATTATTTATTAGCCCTATTTATGATTTTGTTTTTTATGAGTATTTTATATTCATATATCAATCCCTCAATTAGTGAAATAAATTTTAAATTTTGAGGACACAATTTCATTAAGGATGGTTGAATGTAACACATCAAGATTATAATATAAGAAAATGGAATTAGATAGCGTGTTTGACATGAAAAATGAATCTTGTGAGTGAATATAATGTCCTAAAAATTTATATTTTATTTATTATTTTAAATATAATTATTATATTAAATATATTTTAATCCACGCAACACGATGTATTTTTGGGATAAATGCAAGAGAAACTTTTTTTGGCATTCTACGTTACACTCAAGGATGACTCTTACTGAACCACATTATATTATTTGAATATTATTATTTAATATAATATGATATAACCTATCTGTTAAATTAGTAGTTGTAAAATTGGTTTAATAACCTATTAAAATATATGGTTTCTATAAATATAAAAATTAATTTAATGGTTTAAAATTAATTAGAAATGAATATTCAAACAATTATAATATAAAAGAAAGTATTAATATTTTTTGCTCATAAAGGTATTTCATCCTAATTAAATAAATTTATTATAAATAACATAGTTAATTAAATTTAATAAATATATTATATATTCAATAATATTTTATTTATATTCATTGAAAAGATTTTAAAAGAATAAGATAAAAACTCACATTGTCCTTCCGTCTGTGGTATTAAATCTAAATTAATTTATTCAACTTCATTGGTTTTAATTTAAAAAAATGTATTAAATATTTTGAATCATCATAATTTATTATTTATAACATGTTTAAATTAGTTTGTTTTACCAAAAATCACAGTGAATGTAAGTAAAATTAATTACAATAATTAACATAAAATCATGCCCAATAAGGGACTAAACCTTAATCGTAAGGGCCCAAATGACCTAGGAACTTGTCCTAGAGACATTAGATATCCATATTTAGAAAATATACACACTTTTATAAATTTCTTAATATTAATAGGCATTCATTCAATGTGAAAAAATTCAATGTAATTCTGTTGTCAAAATACTAGGAGAGTTCCAATCCTCTATTATAAACAGGTATCCCCTCCTTATACATACTCACACCTCTAAAGGCATATTGTCTTGGACAAGATAATCCCAAATAATCCCTAAAAATCACTTACCTAAAACAATAAACCTAAATTTTTTTATACATCCACCTATGGAGTCTGTTATGTACAGACCAAAATGAGCTACTTCATTAAGATCTAACATCTTTTCTTAATCACTTTATATTTATTTCCATTTTTCACCCTTTAAAATATTTTTATTTATTAATTAAATAAAAATAAAAGATATATGTAATGTACTAGGGCGTATTTATGTTTTTTACTCCTAAAATTACAAACACTTTCATGTAATGGGTAACAAACATACAATTAATGTTAACAGTAAACTACCGCCTCACGAATTGATGATCGTTCATTCTTACCTTACCACCTCTCATTATGGTAATTATGTTGGGAAAACTATTTATATAATATATATATGCGATTTATAATTTCATTATTATTATTCAATTATTTTAAAACACATACCTCTATACATTCCCTTTTATGAAAATAAGATAACATCATTTGTGGATGTGTAGAAAACTGCATCCGTAAAATCGATGTGATTTATTCACAATATGGATAGAACATATAAATTATTTTCTTAATAAGACTATAAAAAATATATAACAGGGATATTTTACTAGAATTATAATATAATCATGTATCATTTAATTTTCATTCTTTTAATATAACAAATAAATGAATGTAGTGTTCATGCATACAAATGACCTATCGTATCCATGAATAGTGCAATCCAATTATTATCTCTAAACATTATTGATAATTATAAATACATATGTGAAGAATATATATGCTAATAAAGCCATGGTTACAACTATTTAGATTGTTGAATCATGATATATGAAATATGAGAAGAAAATATCAAGTCAAAAAATAATTGAGGAAACTAGGTAATTAACACAAAAAATAGTGACAATAATGAAAGAATTGTTAACAAACATGTAATAAGATATTAAAAGAAGTTAATATATAATTTTATAAAAATGAGTGTCATTATGGCATAACTTATTAAACACATTTAAATCACTATATATGTGGATAAAGACCACGCACAAAATTTATGGTATTGTTAAGGTTACTTCATCTCAATTTATATTCCATTGAAACTTATTTGTTATTATACATGAAATTAGTTTTTTTGGTGTATATACTACCTTTCAACATGTTATATCATGAATATACATACTCTAATGTTACTATAAATTTATATAATATTAATCCATTATGGGGATTATAATTTAAATTATTTGAGGTTGTATGGGACACTTTAGAATGTTTAAATGTCCTTTTTCTTAAGAACGTTTTAATGATAATTCAATGTATTTTTCATTAATTATCATTAGTAAACCTTTTTGTTACATACTATCTAATGGGGATCTATTGATAAATCTATATCCTTTATTAAATAATGATATTTTATAAATAATATTGTTTATTATTTATATTATTTCATATAAATAATGCTTTGGCTAGATAGGACATGGGTTTGGCCTGATTATAGATAGCCCCTCAATGCATCGACAGTCTCATCAAACGGAATAGCTGTCCGAATTATATGGGATTTTATCTGATAAGCTACACCATCATGTGAAATATCATTATTGTAGTGGTTCATGTTCCACATACAATATGTAGAATAATTATATAGTTCCCTATAATTGATTCAGTTATATTCTATCCTTGAGATTTTGTGTCAACATTTCTATTGATATAGTTCATCTTCATTTTATTGACTACATGGAATTTGTTTCTTTTTTAAAAAATTCCATAATGATTCTTCCATGTGTTTCTATTCTTATTTTATGTGTTATAAATTATTTTATTTTATATGTTGATTTATTCCAATTTTTTCATTATTTATTTGTCTTTACTAACCCTTATTGGGAATTGAGTTTAAGCTTAATATATATCCTTTCCTTAGGTTATGATGATGAAATCACTAATTAATAATAAAAGGACATAATATATTTAATTTAAAAATGTTTCATGTTTTATTTTATATTTACTAATATATTAGATTTATTATTCATTTAATATGGATTTTCAAGATTTCTAAACTAATGGAATTTTAGGATTTGATCCCATTTAATCATGCCAATGTTGCAAAAATATGCACTGACATTGGGATTATAAGGACAAGGAAATAAATGTATAATATATATTTATCTGATATTTATGATATATATGATTAATTTATTCTTATATAATTATTATATAACACATACATTAATTCATTCCACTTTGTGTAAATATGATAATTTTGTTTGGGGTTATATGGACTACATCCTCCTCAAAGCGATGGGATTTGTTCCCAAAATACATGGAATATATTAAGGATGAATTTAGTGAAATTATATGATATATATTAAATAATAATTGTATTTTAATAATATTAACTATATATATATATTTAATTTACTTTATTTCTTTAAATATGAAAAAATAGAAATAATGTTCATGCATATATATGGCCTACCATGTCAATGAATAGTGCATTCCATTTCATATTTCTATAATTTATAGAATATTATAAATATATATATAATATATATTACATATATTTATATGATGTTTTAGATTATGGAAATGATTATATATGTATAAGGACCATAAATATTACAAATTAAGAAACATGCAAAAAACAATTTGGATATTACCTGAAGTGAAACATTAACATGGAATTATTAAAAAGAGGGTAATATAAAGTCATAATAATACCATATAGGGTATTTTATATAAAAATAATGATTTTAAAAATATTTATAATAATATTATATTTATTATATAGTATTTTTTTATGAGTATGAAGAGATTCAATAAATAATGTATGGGAATTTCATCCTACTTTTTATTCTCATGACATACATGACTAATTAATAAATAATCTCTTTTGTGTGGTGTGTATTATAATAATTTAATTATTATATTATCATACACATAAATTTATTTGTAAATACATAACAATTTTTAAATATTTCTTTCATGGGGTTCATGTTTCAAATTATAAAAAATATTTAAAGTAATTTTCTCTCAATTAACCTTCTTTCTTATAGATATTATGTTATTCACATGTATTTTTCTATGAGGATTATATAATACCATTCATATGTTATATAATGAATACCCTTATTGTTATTATATTTTATGCTTCATTGAATGAAATTATTTTTATTTTATTATGATTCAATGTTACCAATGTTTTAATGTTTATAGGTAAAATTTCATCATTTATCAAGATTAATTTTTTATACTCCCATTGATGAAATATTATGACCTATATACCATGATATCAGAATAATTTTAGTACCCTATGGTTATTATTTTTATATCAATGTAATTGAACAATATTTCCCTTCTTTGGTACTTATGATAATTATGATATTTTTTTTAAATATGAGTTTATTTTTATTTTCACATAGAAATATGTTTTCATTAAATGTATATTTTTCATGAAAAAAATTAATTTTTTTACTATTTTCATATGATTTTAAAGTGAACGTTTTCCGATGTATTAAAGGTTTAAATTTGTTCCTAAATTAATATTCTTGTAAATTCCCGATCAAGGCACTATTTTAGACATTTAAAGTACAAAAGTATTGATCTGAATATACGGACTTACACAGCATAATTTAAGTAATTTACTTTCTGTATTCATTTAATGTACAGAAGGTTGATTTTAATATAATTTTCCCTAATATTTTGTGTATTTGTTTATTTTAAAATGGTTTTCAATGAAAAAGGATTATCATAAAAACAATTTTTTTTTAAAAATTGTTTTAGATGATTTTAAAATCTTTTTATATATATTCGAAAAATTTCGTTTACAATTAAAAGTATTTCAATGATATTAGATATTATTTTATAAATTTTTTAAGAAATTTCAACTAAAAAGGATTTCACAAAATTTTCATGGTTCTTTTAAATTTTTTTAAAGAAAATCATTTTCAAAAATAATTTGAATCTTCTTCTATATGTTTTAAAATCTATTTTAAACGAAAAAAGTTTTCAAATTTATTTTTTTTAAATATAATCATTCAAATTGGACTATTTATTTTACAGAAGAAATGTTTTAAAATAAATTTCAAATAAATATTTATAATAAAAATATTTTTAAAATGGTTTTTTGAAAAGTATTTTCATGAAAATAATATTATCTCTATTAAATTTTTAATGTGGTATTCCAAAATATTTTCCCATATTAGATATAATCCGATGTTTCAGTCTAAACCTTATTGTGTACATTATTTAAGAATACCTTTCAAATTATTTCCAAAATGGATTTTGTTTTAATAGCATGATGAAATTGACACCTTTTTCTCTTCCATTAGTTTTATGATTTTGAAACATGCTTCATCTCATATATTATAATTGGATGAAATGATTATAGAACCTATCCTTTTCCAGAGGTTATAATGTGATGAAATTATAAGGATACCAATTTCATTTAAGTGATTATGATATAATGTTTATGAAACACATCTTTTATTATGGGTATTGATATGATGGATGTATTATTATTTTCTTGAACATGTATACAAGATTTTATGTGATGTGTGGGACCTATACCTCCCTATAATGCATTGGATAGTAATTTATATCACATGATATAATTATCAAAATCATTTTTATGGTGTTGATCTACTATAAGAAGATGTGGAATCCTGATATATTGAAAGGAAAAGACAATAACTGGGGATGGTGGTGTGTCGCACCAAGTAGATGTAGTCACAATGATTTTGGAACTTGGGGAAATATGATTCACTACAGGAATATGGGGAAACTCGATCACTTACAAGGAAAGTAATTCGATTGTGGATGGTGGTGTCTTCCGCAAAGTTGGTGTTGTCTGCATACATAACCTAATATGTTTATGAAATGCATATTCACTTATTGGGAATGATATTACATGTTTATATGCATTCCAAAATTCTATTTTTTATTCCTAGGTTATGACTTCAAAACTTTTTATCTTTCTTTCCTTATGATTCAAGCCTTATGAACTGCTAACCTATTTTTCATGATTTATTTTTTTGATATGTTGGGCATGATATTCTTATGTTATTATCCTGTCTTAATACCCTTACTCTCATGTTTATGCTTAAATATATCCCTTGATTACCCTTAGTATTAATATATGGTTTCATCATTTTATTTTTCTTTCCCTAGATTATGAACACATAATATATTTATGATATTTCTAAGAGGGGGTTCTAGTCTTGGAAAACCTATCGGGAGATAATGTAGCTAACTTATGCATAATTTTATACATTTACATGTTTCCAAAGGCACAAAACTAACATAGTCATTGTACGACTTTTTGTTTATTATTTTATGTATTCCAAAGAATTATGTAATCTTTGTTTATATTATTTTTGTGTTTTTATAGATATGGAATGTTCTTTTCTCCCTTTTTTATTTACTCATTCATTTTGTTATTTATATTTTGGCTCATAGTTTTATTAATACCCAATATATGATCATTGTGTGATAGTTATTCAATGAAACAGATCAACACCAATGGTGTGGTTCATGATCGATGGTGTTGTCAAGATGTGATAGAGTAGGTGGATAATAAAGATGGTAAGAGGAGGTTTTTTGTATTATGTTCTCCTTTATTTTGATGAATGGATATAGTTTCCTTGAAGGATCATTCAATGATATGATTTGGAACATGGAATCCCAAGATCAGATGATTAGAGGCCTAAAAAATCCCGATACATATGTTAGGGAATAGGCACAAGATCTGGAGTAATTTGGGATAGTGAAAATACGTATCTTGAAATTTTGAGAAACACAATGTGTACATTGGTAATACAAGATGTTTGGGCCCCCTGGTTGTGGTGATAGGGTATCAGCCATATTTAAAGATAACTGAATATCTGAACCCTATCACACAACATGTAATACCCTCCATGTGACTCAGTGTGTACATCATAGGTTACACAAACACATGAAAAGTAAAATGCTAGATGACACACCATGTAGTAGTACATAGACATGGCTTGGTGTATACAGTATGGTAAAAAGCACAACCTCAGTACACTGACATGGCCAAGTGAGACATGTAGGATATTTTGTGTCTCTAAACACCATTTAATCCTCCAATATTCCTTGTATATAGAGAAAAATTTCATGTCATTCTCTACTACACAGGTAGACATTGGGACCACTAGAAACATCATGTACTCTTAATAATATGTCATATTATGGATCATTGTTTTTGTAGTTTTAACTAGTATAGGATGAATATGTTCCCCTGGTCCTTTCTGTTCAGGTTATAGTTTTTCTTTAAATCCACATCATAGGATTGTGATCGCCTCTAGAGGTTGAGTCTCAGTTAGTGTTGTGGGTTCTGTTTGTGAGACTAGAGTATCGTCATTTATTAGTCATTTTTCCCTTTGTAGAGTTTTTTGAATCAGAGTGAAATCCCTATGTAGAGATTTTATCTTAAATATAGAGTTTTTTATCAATAGATTTTGTGTAATCATTATGATATGATCCCCTATGTAGCGGGTTGATCTAGATTGTGTTTGTGGTGTCCCATAATGGTCATGGACATGACCCGTAGTTGTGTTTCTATGTCTTGTTAGACATGTGATACTTAATTCGGTTAGGTCCAATGAGAAAGAAGACTTATTTTTGTGTCTTAGATGATATCATGAATCTTGGAGTGGTTTTCCTTGGAATGTGAACTGATTCATGAAAAATCATGTGGCTTGCAGTTCATTTTGACCACATAGTTGTTTGATGTTTTTCCTAAATAATTCTAGGTTTCACTTTTATAAATTGATTCTTAGCCCTTATAATTATCTGATTATTGATGGTAATTCATGATTAGTGTTTTCATTGTGTCCAAATAAGTAATTTTCAACTCCCATTTTCATGGTTCTTGCCCATACATGTCGTGTATTATGAAAACAAGAGCATGTATGACAGTGTCCTGAGAGGACATTGAGTGGGTGGAGATTATCTGGACATGAAAGAACAAGGTGTTTTACATGGATATTGAATATGATTAAGTCCATTACCTTATAGTATGGTGTATATTTATAGTTTTGTTTTATTGGTCTTGTATTTGGACCCCTTTTTTCATTATTATTAGTTTTAAATTCATACGGTATTGTGAGATCATAGATGTATAAATGAATTTTTTTAGTTTATTTACATTTTAGTGTTGTATGTCCTTGTAGATGTCTATGTGTGTATTGGTACTTTAAGGACATACCCCCAATAGTGATATATTCCTTTTTGGTACCAGTCTCCAGCCCCTGGCCTATTGAAGGTGGGCTTGAGGTCGTCACGGGCCGGACCTCGGTGGTCTCTGTCATGATGGAGTAGTATTAGAGGAGTGGTTTCAACCATTGGAACATATTTTTTATGTTGGTTTGGGGAATTATTTTAGAGTTTTGAGTTTATATTTTAGGATAGAGAACCCAGTATTGGTATGGAGTCTGATGTATCCATACAACAGGACTCCAATCACTTTCCTAATGACTCATTATTTGTAAAAAATGGTTTCAAGGAAAAAATTTGATTAATGATTAATATATGATATATTTTTTTATGTCATTATTTACTCAGTTCCCCATATATAATCTTTTTAATATGTCACATCTTATTTTATTTTAGGATACCTCCATGTAGAAATACAAATAGGATTCAACTATTCTATAATGATGATGATATTCCTTGTGAAGATGCATCTGTATAGGGGTTTTTACAAGAGATTTAACCTCTGGGTCGTTTACCAGCGATGCCACCATCCATTGATAAGAATTGGGATCAAGAAGAACTTGATGATGATGAACATACCTAAAGTTCATCTCATGTTATTCATAGGCAGTGACCTTCATCGTTTTGTGGTGAGATAGACCCCTAGTTGGATGAGTATTTTATTGCAGTACACATTCACCTTTTTTGTCTTCTTAGGATTCCATCATACTAGATGGATGTACTCATGTTGCATCTTATTTATTGACATACTGGGTTTTGGTGGATCTTGGGGACTCAATCACTTGAAATGATATTTCTATCTTGGATATAAGTTAAGTATCTTTTTAGATAGGTGGTTTATCTAGCCACATTACGATCAGTACATGTACAATAGATTCTTCACTTGTGATAGAGAACTATGGTCATGTTAGAGTACTATAAATGGTTTATTTATCTCTCACAACACTCCTTGGATATGGTGAGGGACTGTTTCATTAGATCTCAGTCATCTGAGATTGGCTCTTACCGATCCATCAAGGCTTTATTTGTATCCCCTTCAATTCCCACAAATAATGGGGTTCTTGAGAAATCCTTGTTGGTGAATATATTTTTGGGAGAGTAGACACTAGAAGTGGGAGATAGAATTGGGTACCCAATAACTAAGACCTTGGATATTGGTAGCTGATGATAATCCCAATGATCCAAGAATGTGATTTGCTTTAGATGGATATCCCAGGAATCATGTTCGATGTTGTAGTGCTCTCAGGGTAGCTTGAATTGGCAGAGGGATATGAATTTCTTTCCTATGATGGTCAAGGACTTCTAGCCCGATATTGTATGAAATATTTTATAGCTAATAATGAAATGGAAAATGGAACTCTAATATAATGATAATGGAATGTGTATGGTGGTCTGTAGGGACGTAGACATGATATTAGGGATATTATGATAGAAGGAGGTAGTCTTAGTTTCGACCTATTACAACAACCACCCTTAGGATTCCATGATGAGATCAGGGAGCTAGTAGGTAGGGATGAGGCCAACTATAGGTTATGGAGGCCTGTGACCCCAATGATATCAGAATGATACAAGATAAGATCTTTTTTCCTTTCTATATTAGCTATAGTATTTAAAGGAACAGGTTCTATCCATTACTTCATTTCCAAATCATTGTTTTGAGTCATTGAGATTTAGTTTGATCCATTGGCTTGAACCTTTCAAGTGGGATACATTGATAGGTGGTGACTCATCAATTTTACAATTATCAATACCGTTGTTCTAAAACATGGTATTGAGGGTTTTGTATGGAATCACTTAATATTGGGAATAAGGCCTTATAATTTCGTCTTATGTTTAGAATGGCTATCCACAGTCCATGCCTAGATTGAATATTTTAGTCAAAGAATGTGATGTGTCCATAGTTACCTAATAATGTTTTATTTTGTGCATGAAATGGAAATCATGGCAGATCAAGATGAGTCTATGCATAGGAGAGTGCCACCAATTACTCACTAGTTGGATAGAAATACTCTTGCAGCATTGGATTATTTGGACTCTCAGTTTTATGTAGTGGTGTTAGAGTTTGAGGAAGTATTTCATGATGATGTTCTAGGTTTATCTCTCCACTGAGAGATAGACTTCTATATTAACTTACATATAGGTAAGGAACTAATACATGTTCTAGAATATCAGATGGTTCTATAGATTTTTAATATCTAAGGATACTATTGGTGGACTTACAGGTGAAGGGACTTCTGATACCCAGTGTTTCCCCTAGGAATCCCAAGTGTTTTTTCTAAGGTGGAGGAAGGTAGTTTAATTTAATGTTTTGATTTTCTATATATAAATTAGGAGGCATTAAATTATAAGGAACAACAAACATGAATCAATAACCTCTTGGACCAGTTGAGAGGGAAGAGAAGGTTTTTGAAGATTACACTTAGGTCAAGCTATCACCAACAATGATTATGGGATGATGATGTAAAAAATATGTCCCAAAAATGTCATTATGGTCACTCCATACAACATGAATAAGTCCATAGTAGTGGTCATGGGACTCAAGAACCAGATATTCTATCCCTTTTTATGACAGATCATTTTAGTATTCATTCAATAAAATCCTAGTATATTCATCATCTGAGAAGCATTAAAGACACTTGAGGAGAGTACTAGAGAAACTTTGAGATCACCTGATTTAATGGAATTTCTCAGACAATCAGTTCTGGATTCAAGAGGTCACCTTTATATGGCTTGTATTCTCAGAGACTAGATTAGTAATGGACCCAAAAATGGATGTGGAAGTAATTTCTTAGGATCCACCCAAGATTATTTCCATGGTGAAAAGTTTCCTTTGGTTGGAACAAACTATCAGAGGTTTGTACCTGAGTTACCCAGAGTCACTCCACCTTTGATGACATTGAATAAAAAGGGATATCCTTTTTTTGGTGGAATGATGGAATCAATGCATTTAGGAGCTGATAAAAAGAATGATGTGAACTCCAATATTTATATTTTCAGAGGAGGATTTCAAGTAGGTAATGTTATGTTACGAATCACTTACATGAAATGGTTTTGTTTTGATGATGTGTTTAGATGTTATTTCCTATGGTTTCTACCCTTTGAGCCCACATGAGAATAACTACGTGAACTATGATCTTGAGTTAGTAGTATTAGTCATTTATTTGATGATTTAGAGACCCTACCTGATTGGAGAGAGGTGTAAGTTTAGATCATAACTTAAGAGTCTCAAGTGAATCCTATAAAAGAATGATACTAACACAAGACATATGTGAGGGATAGAGTTCCACTAGGACTACGAATTCGATATTTTCTATAATTCTGGGAAGGACAATATGGTGGAATATTATGTCAAAAAAATATCTTCTTAGTACTTTTTTGTTATGGTGTTAGATCATTTGTCCTCATTATACAAGTCCTTCATAAAAAAGGATATTTTTTCATATCTTCAGTTGATGGTTGTTACCCCAATGCATTTACAACGTGTCAGAGATTTTTAGCATTGAGATACCAACTGTGAGTCCTTTCATGATCAAATATCCCGTAGGATTTCTCCTTTGGATATTATGACTATGGGGATAACTTTTTTACTTTTCTTAAAATGGAGGATGGTACCTATGATGTTTTTAGAGGAGGTGTTGTGGGTGTTTCATACATCCTCTTTGGAGGTACATCATGGTGTTGAAAAGATGTACCAGGACCTCTCATGTTTGTTTTGGAGGCCTAGTATAAAGAAGGGATTTGCAGAGTTTGTCTCTGGATGACATAATTATCGTCATGTAATGGATGATCACAATGTATAGTTGGATTTAACTCAACCAAACGAGGTTCTAGAGTAGTAGAGGGTTAGGATATCAATGTAATTCATTAGTAGCTTACCAAAGTATTCAAAAAAATTATATATTAGATTGTATAAGCCTCTACATACTGGAGATATTTCAACTAAATGTAGATCCCTTGATGATAATCTATGACTGCGATGATCGCTTCCCATTATAATTATAGAGAGGATTAAACTAATCATTTAAGACTTAGATGTGGTTTCCTAGTGATCCTTTTTTCCTAACATTAAAATTACATTATTTTAAAAAAACCCATGTAAAATCATTTCACAATGAGGATCTAATGGTTTAGTGTCTTTGGAAAATTAGAACAATACATATCATTTATGTAATAAAGCATGGACAATTTTTTTTCTCAAGGTTATTATGGGCCCTTGAATTCTCCATAGTAAAAGTAGTCACATGAGGATATACATAAAAAAGGGGTAATCTAAATTCCCATCAATTGGTCAGATGAGAACATGAATCAATATAACATGAGGTGAGAATCAACATAACATCATCATCATAATCACGAGATAAATCATTGTATATATGTAAGGATTGTGGAAATTCATAAAAATGAAACAACATGTCTTAGTGGTAAACTACCACACAGAGTTGTGAAAAAATCTAGAATCATGTTCACACATATTTCACATTTTCTCATGATTTTATTTAAATTACCTAATGCATTATTTTCAATATAATTCTTTGTTCACCCATCAAATCATATCATTAACATTCCACTATATAATTTCGAGTACACCCGTCACATCAAAACATTTACATTATCGTACATGCCATATAGAACATAAAACAATGTTGAACATATAATAAACCAAGGAAAGGAATGATATTAAATTCCAAAAAAAATACATTCACAAACAATGGGTTACAAAATAAAATTCGAAATAACATTCCTAATTTAAGAATAATCAATTTTGAGTGACGAAGAAACAATCATCAAAAGTGTTTTATTAAAAGAAGAGTTATTTCTGAAAAAAAAATTCTTATAATAACATCATTTAAAAAAAATTATATCCCATAAAATTTAATACAATAATGAATAATTTATATTTATAAATATCCATAATAAAAATGGGGTGAAAGAGGGAAAACTAAAAGAAAGAGTGTTGGGTTTGATAATTCCCCTTACCTTGTGCCCAAAAATTTTATTCACCTTAATGTCTTATATAATCACATTTGATAAATCAATTTATGACTAAATAACCCTTTATATAGGAATATAAATCATTATGGGTTTATTATGTAATTTTATGGTCCTTTAGACAAGTTATAGAGTTTAAATTTTCTGTTTTGGAGAGATCGTTTTCATAGTTTTCATTATCGGTTCTTTTGTATAAATGAATGGATGTTAGTTTAAAATGAGGATAAACATCCAAAATTGTAATTATTTTTTATAAATGCTTCTATATATGATTAATTTATCTTAAAAAGTATTTTTTATATACTATTATTATGAGTCATTAGATAGAAGTTAAGGAAGACCAATTTAGGTTTATTTTGGCGGTTTTCCAAACACAATGAACGTGTTTTATTTTATCATTTTTTAGAACAAGTATAAGTTATTTACAAAACATTAAAAGTGTTATAATATACAATTTAAAATATTTTCAAACTATATATTAATATTATTATCATCCTTGAAGTTTTTTATGGAAAATGAATGTGCATCTCCCACAATGTTGGTATATTGACAAATCACATGCAATGATTTTTTTAGAGGAAAGATAGAGAGGGATGTGTTTAATGATGAATCTTTTATTAGAATGATATAATGAAAGTATATTTAATTTAAGTCATTTATTACTTTATTCTTATGATAGGCGGTGAGTAGATAATTACAAAACAATATGAAATTGAATGTAAATTAAAAGAAAAAGGGAGAGGATTTACCTATATATTTCTCCTATTGACATCATTCTCTAAGAACCCATGCTAGGGATTTTGATGAAAGTAATATGTCTTGGTCATGGTTTAGAGGATAGGTATGCATAATAGGATTAATGTTTTAAAGGGTAAAATATTGAGGGGTGTGATGAGAAGAGGGGAAAGGGTTGGTATTTATAGTGGAGAAGAGGTCTGTTTTCTTATTGTTATAATCATTAGTGTATTGTTTTTGTTAGGATAAGTAATAGTAAGGATTACTGTGACTAAATAGATTAATTAGTGAATGTGATTTAGAAGAAATGGTAACTTACAGCATCCATGACTCAATCATGATTCAATAATTCATGTTTTTAGAATTTATCATAAATCATTGTATTTTACTATTCACAAAAATTCAAGCATTTTAGGGAAATCCAAAAAATTCACTCTAAATGTTTTTCAATGTGTGGAATTAAATAAAGTGCTCCATTTTATGAAAATAATTTTCTAAAAATGTGTAATTAAAATTTTAATTAAAATAATTATATAATCAAGAAATATTGATTTTTATACTATAACAGATTTTATAACATTTTGAATATTTAATTAAAGTATCTTAAAATTATCTTAAAATCAGCAGACATCCAAAAATAAATTCATGAAAAATTATATTAAAATATTTTTTCTATTAAATTATAAAATTACATATTAAATTTTAATTAAATATTTATGAATTATAAATATACCATCGCTTAATTAATATTTTCTAAAAAATTTACTTACTTCTACTATGATTTAATTATATCATATTTTCACTGATAAGTTGCCAAAATATTATCTATATATTAACCAATGAGTCTAGTATTCATTTGGAATGTTTATTATTCATATGGGTCATAAATCTATTACTAAGGTCAAGTTACTTTTTCATCAGTATTGGTTCCTTAACTTCAAGAAATAATTCTTATATTATTAATTAATAATTTATAAACATTTTATTATGTTTGATAAGTTATTTTATATGATTTATACTATAATTCATTACTATAATAATTGATAAATACCATTGATAATAATTTGGGTCGTCATATTCATCCCCCCTTTTTAACTTTCTCCCTTTAAACTACATTTTACATAAAATGGTGAGGGTAACTCTCCTTCATCACCTCCTATAGTTCCAATGATACTTATTCACTCTTATGTTTCATCCAAAAAACTATTAAAAAGATTATTTTCAAGTTTTTTATATCCTTATCTCTCTGGTCCATAATCTATACCGGCTACATCTCATAAAAAAATATCAACATATAGTTATACCACCTCTGAGGCCGGTACACGTAAGGGATCTGGAATATCAGAATACATTCTCCACTTTTTGGTAATGCGAGTAAAAGAATAGTGACAAGACTTATCTTTATCTCCTTGAAACTTTCCTCACATTCTTATATCCATAAATACTTTACCCCTTTCTTTGTCAACTTATTTTTCAAGCTTGTCGATCATGAGAAATTTCTCACAACATTGATAGTACCCAAATAATTCATGAAAAGTTTATATTTTTAGGACACTAGAGTGTTTAGACCATTACACAATTTCATTGGTTTTTAGGGCCCATATAAATTCCCTCACTTGTGATTACATGTCTAATAATGTCACATTCTATATCTAAAAGTCACACTTGATGAAAATGTTATACAACTTCTCCATCCTTAAATTATCCAACTTAAGCTTTAGATGTTCTCCATGTTCCTCATTGCTCTTAGAGTAGAAAAATCTTCATCATTTTACACTACCACATATTTCTCAACATAATTTCTAAATATAGTATTCATCAAATCCATGAATATCATCGGGGATTTATTAAACCTGAAGGGAACCACCAAAAACTCATAGTGCATGCACCTTGTATGGAAATAATCCTTCTTAATATAATCCTTCTTCACCATTGGTTGATGTTATCCCTAATTGAGTCCTCCTTTGAAAAATACTAAGATCCTATCAACTGATCGAACAACTCATTAATCCTTGGGAGAGGATACCTTTCCTTTATTATGATCTTGTTGAGTTCTCTATAATTGATACACAACCACATTGACACATCCATCTTCGTGATAATGAGCCATGGTGCACCCCAAGGTGATGCACTATGGTGTATGAATCCTTTTTCCAAATTATCTTATAGCAGCTTATTTAACCACACTAGTTTAATATGATCTATAATATAGGGACAATTTTATATAAGAGTTTTATAAGGTATGAGTAATATTTAGAAATCTATGTCACGGACTGGTGGGAGTCTGGGTAAATCGTTGAGAAATACATCACATTATTCCCACACGATGGGAATTTCCCCTATGGTGATAACATCCTTTGAATTAACCATTTTAGAGGGGGATGTTTTATCATAAGAAATCAACAATCACACCATTGAAGTATTTTTGAATTGATATTAATGATCATTCATGAATTTTTAGGGGAGAATGAACTGTTTTGGAATAAGAAAATATATTTACTTTTCCCAAAAAAAATTTTGTGATCTATATAATGAGATCCAATCCATCCCCAATATGGAATGGAATTTCACCAAGAAAATTATTTCAAGTTTTTCTAGAAGAATCCCCCCACACTAACGGAGAAGAGTCCAGCACATGGGTTGTAATTAATGCACCACTATATGTTTTTACGGATATATCTACTTCACGGGTTCAAGGAATTGATTTAATAGTTCTAGAAAACATCCTTGATATAAAGGAATGTGTAAAACCATAATCAAATAAGACTATTTTTATTGTTGATTGAATAATATGTTTACACGTTATGAATTCATTTTATTTCCCCACATCTCAAGTTATTATGATATAAGACTCCCTTTCCCATTTGTATTTGGTGGAAAATGATTCTTATTACTCTTTTGAACTCATGTTTTAGTGCACTATCTTGTATAGTACCCTTGAATCATACAATTGTATCATTAGACCATGGATAGTTCTCTCCCACACATTATATATTTCCCTATACCTTTGAGTTAGTTCCCCTAATGCCACATCCCTCATTTTTGATAGGTGTGTGGTTGAGTTTTCATTACACCTTTCTCACTAGATCCCTCATCTTGAAGCTCCATATTTGGTTTCTTACCACCATAGTAATGGGAACATTCTATAAAATTAATTTCCACATTGATACCACATAAAACAACTTCTTTACAAAACCAACATCTTGAATTGAAATATCCTTTAGAAGGTATGGTTTTAAACCACTAATGAACCTACTGATTTTGATATCATTATTGATAATGAAATTTGATGTACACCATACAAGAATTGTGATATTTTATTTGTAGGACATGAAAAATTATCCTTCCTTTTCATTCAGCTATATGAATTCTCTCTCTATCTTTTTAGGAATATGTAGAGGGAAATACTTGTTAATAAACATTATCTTAGTGTGTTACCACTCCACCAATTCAAAATCATCCCTCATCTTGGTGTTCGTAATCAAATACCACAATTGGTCGGCCTATCCATCTATAAGATAAATTTATAGAGTCAAACAATCCATCCTTAAACAGTGAATCATGGAAGGGATATTCTCCATTGAGATGACCAACTATTATGAGAATAGTGGATCAAAATATCAACTAAATGTTAGTGGTAAATGCTGCATAAAACATTTGACACATAGTTTCTCCCTCTTTGGTGAAGGAGGTTCTTCCACATTATTATGGTTATTGTCCATAACCTAATAAAGGTAGGTAAGCATAGCCATGAAATTTTTTACTCTACCTTCTATATAATTGTGAATGACATTTATCAATTCCAAATATTTTCCCTAGGACCATATATAAAATTCCCAACATGAAATATAATTTTTTTAATTCCTACTTCTCCTTATTTTTATTGGTCCATGAATTATACATAGTACATGTTAACACATAAAGATATACATAAAATAATGGGTGATATAAAATCATATTATGAAGATAGAGAAAAACATGAAGAAATATATCATGGAGTTAGAATAATATTTATTATCATATCACATGGATAAGATCACAATCAATAGGGGAATCATTAAGAAAAGACATGGAATGTGGCATTGCATAAAAATGAAACATCATGTCTTATTGGTCAATTAAAACACATAGTTATGAAAAAATATAACATCATTTTCATGCATATTTCACATTATTCATGAGATAAATCACACTACACAATTCATTATAGAAATATATAAATTCATGTGCACCTGTCGCATATTAACATTTACATTATCATGATTTACCCATATAATATATATAAATCATGGACATATAATAAACCATTGAAATTAATGGGTTTAAATAAATAAATAAAACATTAAAAAACATTGGGTTCCATAATTAATGATGGAATAACATACTTGATATTAGAATCAACAACTTTGACTGATAAAGAAACAATTTTGAGAAGTGAGTTTTTTTTAAAGAAGAGCTCTTTTGGAAAAAATTGTGTATATCATAATTTCAATTTGAAAATATTAATGTCCAAAAAAAGGATATATAATTATGATAAATTGATATTTACGTAATATCAATACTATAAATTGGGTGAAAAAAGAATAACCCAAAGAAAGGTAGTTGGGCTTGAGAATTTCCCTTACCATATGTATAAACAATTTTGTCACATTAATGTCCTATATAGTAACAATAGATTCATTAATTAAAAATTATAGAACCTTTTATATATTAATATAATTAATTAAGGTTTTATTAATTTCTTCTATAGTCCTTTGGAAGAGTTATAGAGTTTAATTACATCATTCAGGAGTGTTCGTTTTTGTTGTTTTCATAATCAGTTCATCTGCATTCATGAATGGATATTCAGTTAAAATGATGATGAACATAGATAATTATTATTATATATTATAAATGATCCACCATAAGAATAAATTATCTTATAAATTATTTTTTATATATAATGAGGATAATTCGTTAGATAAAACTTAAAAATGATCGAGTTAGTTTAATTTTTTTGGTTTTTTCAAACACAACAACTCCATTTGTTTTATAATTTATTATTATGTTCTTAAGTTTTTTAAAGAACATAAAAATGGTTTTAAAAGAAACATTACATTATTTTTAAAACCATTTAATTGACTTATGATAATCTTTAACGGTGTTTACATAATATGAAATTGTATCACGTGTGATATTGGTAAATTGAGACATTATGAGTGACGATTTTAGTTTTTCGATAAAAGAGATATAGGGAAGAGGATAATGACGAATAATCCATTAAAATTATATAATTAAAATATATGTAAGCTACTAGATTAGTTATGTCATTTGGATTATTGAAGGTTAGTACATAATAATCAAAGAAACTGAAATTGAAAATAAATTAAAATAAAACGTGAGGGGATTTACCTCTTTAATACTTCTCTCTAGATACTCGTCAAGGCATCTAGGATGGGTATTTTGAGAAGTCCCATAGATTATAGTCATGATGTAGGGTAATGGGATGATTATTTTTATGAATTTAAGAAAAAATCATGGCCTGAGATGTGTGAGTAGAATAGGGGTGAGGGTGGTATTTATATTGGAGGAGAGGTGCATTTTCTTATAATTTTAGTCATTAGTTTATTATTTTTCTCAACAAAAACTATGGTTAGGGATATTGTGAATAAATAAAGCAATTATTTCTTTTTAGTTCAAAATAACGGTCACATAGATCATCCATGACCTAATAATAACTCAAAAATTCAGTTTTTAGCATTTATTTTAAATTGTTGTATGTTACTATTCAAAAAATTCATGTATTTTAAAAAAATCCAAAAAACCAGCCTAACCATTTTAAAAGATGTATAATTATTAAATTTCACCCATTTTATGAAAATAATATTCTAAATATGAGTAATTAAATTTTTAATTAAAATCATCTTTTTCTTCGAAAATATAGATTTTAAAATTATAATAGACATCATAACTCTTTGAAAAATTACAAAATGTCCCATAAAATTTATAAAAAATAATAATACATATAAAACTTAATTTATTAATACATTTTATGGAAATAAATTATTTATTAAATTTTTAAATCAATCATAAAATTGTAACTTAAAATTTTTGACTTATAAAAATACCAACACTTAATTAATAATTTCTCAAATATTTATGTACTTATATAGAGATGTAATTATATAATATTTTCACTTATAATATTATGAATTTTATTTATACATTAATGGGGTATTATACTATACATTTGAGTAGTTTACTATTCATAAGTTTCATATTACAATTCCTAAGGTCAAGTGACTATTTCATTAGTATTGGTTTCAAAGCTTCTAGAAACACTTATTATTTTATTAATTCATCATTTATAAACCTTTTATTATGATACATAATTTAGTTAATGTGATTTATACTATCATAAATTACTATAATATAAGAAAAACCCCATTAATAAATGTCTAGGTCGTCATAGCTTGGGAACTTTAATTCACCCCCAAACTAATGGCTAGATAGACTATAGAATCCATGTATCAAAATAAATGATGTCAGAATGAATGTTGGACTTTGGAAGGAGTTGGAATGATCGTCTACCCCTGGTGTAGTTGCTACAAAACAACATGTATCAATCCATAATTATTATAGAACCCTTAAGGGATTTTTAGAAGCAACACATCAGGTAACCACATTGTTTGACTGATCTAGGTGATGCATAAATCATGGGTCAAGAGTTGGTGCAAGATCCTATGGAGAAAGTTCTTATCATCAATGATTGGTTAAAGACTACATAGAGCCATCAAAAGTCCAATGAAGATGGTGAAATATAATTTTAGAGTACTAGGATACAAGGCATGTCTTCCAGAGAGTCTCACCTTTATTTTATTTGAAGATATTTTTCTATAGAGAAAAATAATCTTTGAGAATCAATAACCCCTTCCTAGTAAATTGTAGACTTAGAAAGGTGTCTTATCACTTATCTCCCCAACTATAGTAGTATGAAATATTCTACATGTTCCAACTGAGGAGCAACATTAATTACCCATTACACATTGTCTACTAAGGTGAGTTAAACATATAAGATATAGATACCCTTCCAAAGTACATGGTGTAGATCTAGGATCAACCAGAGAGGATCTTTCATGGGTGATGAGTTCTATGTATGCATGTCTAGTGGAAGCATGCAACTCTTTAAGGGAGACCGTGGGAGTGGGAGACAAAGATGAGAGCCTAGTACCATTATCTTTTCAAGTAGATTTTTCACTTTTTGGGATGAAAATACCTATGGAGGGGAGAATATAACGTATCATATTCCCCATGTGTTATCTTTTATATTATATGGATAATTTTTTTGAACAAGGTCTGAGATGATGCACGATTTTGTTTCCCAGTGTTCCTCAGATAAACAATTGAGATATATTGAATTCAATAAATATCAAGCCAATATATTCTTTGTAAAAAAGTTGAATACTTTTAAATTTATGGGACTGTATTATAAATCTGTGGGAACCAATGAGTTTACAATGTATTTTTTACACTTAGTACAACATAATATTTTTTGGTGCATTTCGTTGTTGAAAAAGTCATTGCAGGCATAATGAAATGAAATAAATTAAATATATATATTTTTTTTTTATTTAGAGACTATTTCTTCATTAAATTCATAGTTATCAATTTTCTTCAGTGTTAGCCAGGAACTCTCAAGAAATCCAAACAGACATTTGGAGAGATTTTATTATTGAATGATGACGAATCGAGATCAAAAAATGGTTCTTTTTCCCATCGAATGATGACGAATCGAGATCAAAAAATGGTTCTTTTTCCCATCAAAGTTAAAGGATCTAATCAACTATTGAAACATGACCATTTTGTTAATGATCGGTCCACACTCCATGTAGGATGTTGTTTTCAAACTTCTATCACATTCTTTAATCACGGTTGAATAAAAATTGGTTTCATAATTTTATTAATACATGATAATTGGTATAATTAATTTTATGTGATTTTTTAACTTGTTTCTTTATTTTTTCTTATTAATTTATCCTATTCTATGATAATGAATTGATACCAAATTAAAAATATCCTATGTTCATTACATATATATTATGGATTATATTTTTTCCCTTTGTTCTTCTCACATTCATCCTTATCATTTCATGTTGGACCCAAGTTTGAAAAATACTAGGTATTCCATCATTTCATGAACAATATTTGTCACAATAGATCGATACCACTTGAGTTGTTTGTGTTTGATGGAATGGTCAGGGTGTGATGATTAATTAGTATTATCCGGAGTGTAAATGGATTATTTTCAAATCTCAGTCCTCCTAGTTTTGATGAATGGAGATATATTTCTCAACTGATCGTTCTATGATTAGATTCAGAACCAGTAATCCTATGTTTTTTAAAATAGATCCCTAGAAAAATTCGGATATATAGGTACTGGCAAGGGCAGAGGCTCTAGTAGAATACAGGATGGTGCAGAAGTGGAAATGAAAATCATGAGAAACACTATGTGTACTTCAAGATTACGCACCATGTGGACCCCCTAGTTGCACTGCATGGGATTCAGCAATATATAAGGATCACAAATCACATGACCCCTATATTATGGCATATTTCCCCTTCCATGTCACTAGTTATGTACTTTGAAGAGTACATACACACCAGAAATAGTACATGGCCAAATGGCATGTCGTGTACATGTACACATACATAGATTAGTTTACACAATCCCATACATAGACCTAGATTATATACATGAATATGTAAAAGTGAAATAAGAAGGTTATTGTGTATTTATAAATGAATTATACTCCTTCCACACAATGTGAATATGGAGATGACATTTTGTGTGATGGTCTTCCACATGGGAAGGAATGTGATTAGCAAGACATGTTGTGTACCCACATCAAGTGTTCTTGTGGCCCTTCATTTTCTTATTTTTGATGAGTATATTTTGAGTATGTTCCCTTGGTACATTACATCAATGTTAAAATGTGTCATTACATCCACATCACATGATTGTGAACCCCTCTAAAGGTCGAGTGTATGATAGTGTTCTGGTATCCTTATAATAGAATTTAGATTGATCCTCTACCATCCTTTTGTTCAGTTGGTTTATTTTATTTCATATGAATGAACACCCTGAGAAAGGAGTTGGTCTTCTATATAGAAGGCCTTATTAGTAGGGTTTTTGGAATCATTTACATATGATCCCCTACATAGATAGTTTCTCAATATTGGGCTAGTGGAGTCCCCCAGTGATCGATGGCATGGCCCCTATCTATATATCTTGGTATTCATAGACTTGCGATTATTCATTAGGTAATGACAAATGATATATACCTATTCGTATAGTGTCTACAATGATAGCATGGAGTGTCGATTACTTTCCAACTGAAATAAAATTACTTCAATAAAAATCATGAAGATGAAAGTTGGTTATGCCCACCTGGTGGTGTGGTTTTTTTCCTGATTATATTTGGGAGTTTTTATTTTTAATTGATTTTTTTATCTTCTATTGAGTTTACTATACATTTTTCTTTATGTTTAGTGTTTTTAGGATGTCTTACTATGTATTGTTATGCTCACTCATGAATTGAAATTTCCCACACTTTTCATGACTTATGATGATGAATTCCATTTTGACTATGTACTGAGGGGACATGGATTGGGTGGAGTGTATCTAGATCTTGAAAGACATGTTTGTTTTGTAGAGAAATTATATTTGAATTAGTACTCTCTCGTGGATTAGGTAGTACATTAACATTTTTTTGATAGGATTGTATTTGGCCCACTCTTCCATTTTTAGTAGTTTTAAAATCATACTCTGTTGGGGGATATTATATGTATTCATTAATAGTTTATGTTTTGTTACATTTCATCATTGTTTGTTCTGGGTGATTTTTTCATGTGTATAGGAACTTTAAGCTAATGAATCTCATTTGTTGGGATAGGCATAGTCGGTTCCAGTCTCTAGCCCCTATCCAATTGAAGGTGAGAATGGGGTAGTCACATGTTATACCTCAGAAGTGGTCATGAAAATAATCAATATTATAATGTGTAACATGAAAATTATAAATTTATTTTATATTTTAACTAAAAAAACCAATCTCCTCATATATAAATAGACCCCCTCCCACTAATTTAACAATTCTTACCTTATACTTCTAAAAGACAATTTAAGGTCGTATTTCTTCTCATAAAATCTAAAGAATCCCTAGGAACATTATATAGTGAAGACAATAAACTTATAAAGAGTTAAGAACTATAAAAAGGAAAAAAAACCAAGAAATTTTTCACATTTCATCAACTTTTCCATTACTAATTAATAAAAACCAATAAATCAAAATTATCAAATCAAATTATGAAAATATATTTTGATGAAAATATATTATTATAACCATTCACTATTAAATACCATAGTATGTAAATAAATTCAAAATATTATTATTTTTCTAGAGTGAATAAATGAACAATATTTAGTTGTTGTTTATTTGTTTAATGAGTATAATTTTGTTATATTAAGAGAAACATGTAAATTATATTAATTGGGCTTCAAGGTAAGGGAAATATTGAATCCATTTATTAATTTTGAGTTATTCCTCTCTTTCTCAACCATTTTTTAATAATTCATCGAAAACGCTATCTATTATTGTTATAATTGAAAATTCATTTATATAATAAGGACATTAATTTTTATATCTCTCTGAAAATATTTCATCAATTTGTAGAGTAATTATCCCACTACAACCAGGATTGAAGCACAACAGGTGCGTGAGTTATAAAACTACGTGACAACATGAATTTCAACGTTGTAGGTGGTCAGTACTGGTTATCACAGTTCGATCAGATCTTGATCAACTATGCACTTGACGGAACATGAGTTGTGCAGGTTCCTGACATCCAAAATACCGAAATAAATTAAATAAAGGACAAGTGAAATAAAATGACGTGAAATAAAAATAATTAAAAAAATAGTGTTAAAAAAGTTTTTAAGCATTAAATAATAATATTATTATAGTTTTAATAATAATGATATTATTATTTTTGTAATTTTTATTTTTATTACAATTTTTATTGTTTTTATTATTATCTCTTTGTTATTAATAATAATATTATTATTTTAGTTAAGTTAGTATGTTTAAAAAGAATTAAACAAACACTAGTACCTTCCCTTTTCCCTATGTGGCACGACACCACCTCCCCCACATTTTCCCCTTACCTCACATGCCCCCTCCCTCCAAATTCAATGTCCTCTAGTCATGCTTCCCCCTTCAATGTCATCTTCCCTTCTCCCTGACAACACCTATCTCTGGACGGACCACAACATCGTCGTGTGCCCATGATTTTCCCCATTCTCGGCGTGACCCGCCTCCCATGTCGACAGCTCTCCTTTCAGTTGGATAACCTCTATGGTGTGGCCTTGTCTGGTGGTGCCCTTCCCTACTGACGTGGCCCCATCCAACAACACCCCTCTCTGACATAAAACTCTGGTCGAACCCCCTTGTCCCGCACCTCCCTCACCAACAATCCCATCTTGGGAACATAGTTTTCCACCGCTATTGAGTTTCTCTTATACGTTTTGTTTATTTATTCACCTTGGTTGCAATTTATATGTGAGAGTTATTTTTTGGTATTGGTTACATTGAATCCATTATTTGTGATTTTTTGTAGAGGTCTATTCATCCTTTTCTAGGAGTTTCACCACAAACAAATGAGTTTGAGGTTAGTGTTTCCATCCCTTTTATTTCCAGCACAAACCATTAGTTCATAAATGTCTTTTACTAATTTATAAATGTGTTGTGAACCTTGTTTATACTGATATTTATCCCAATTATGGTATAATTTTGATAGTAAAATTATCTAAAAACTATATTTTGATGTTGTTTATTTGTTAATGTCTTTGTTTGTTGGCCAATTGTGTTTGGTAAAATGTTTTCTAGATTTTAATACTAAAATTTGATGTTCTATGTGGTGAAAAATATTTTTCATAAGTGTTTTGACATGATTATATGGTGAAAAGGGATTTTTTATAATGATATTGTTATGTTTTCATGTGTTCTTTTTTAGGGTACTCCTTGGATGTGTTTTTAGGACTATGAAAAATGTGTGAAATGTGTTTTAGAAGGCACTTAAGATGTAAATTCATTGATAGTGGGTTTTTACAAAGGGGTTTCATGAATTGACTAATTATTGGACGATGCATTTGTAAAATGGGTTTTGCGTGTCTTGTAATGTTTGGTGTGTCACTAGATGTTGAAAAACCCATGGGTGTACTAGGTGCAAACATGGGGGGGGGGGCATTAAAGTAATGTGATGCTTTAAATGGGTATTTCTTGGAAAACATGTTTCCCCAAATAGTTCCAATTCTCTAAATGATTTTGGTTCCTCTAGGTTAGTTAATTAGAGCTTGGTCAGCTCCATGGTGGTGCTCACACACACATAGATAGGTGTATATGTGTATATGTATATATATATATATCTTCCTTACACATACTCCCTCATTGAAAAAATAATTTATTCAATGGATTTAGGGTATATATATATATACGTGAATATATGTGTGTGCTAGTGTGTGAATTTTTAATTAGAAGGTTAAATAGCCGAAGTGTCTCGGGTTGGTCCACTTCCTTCTCTATGGTATGATCTCTATGCATTAACCATTAAAATTAGGAGTCATTTATTTTTATGCATTTCAAACCAAGTTTTAGTATTAATTTTTAAAAAAACATTTCGTAAAATTATCTATCTTGAATTTATGTTGTTTATTTCATGTATTTGTTTACAATAAATGGTTTGATTACATTTTCACAGCAACTACC
This sequence comes from Viscum album, assembly GCA_963277665.1. NCBI lineage: Eukaryota > Viridiplantae > Streptophyta > Magnoliopsida > Santalales > Viscaceae > Viscum > Viscum album. The sequence continues at coordinate 1,589,161,337 of OY728150.1, read as the reverse complement.
AGATAAAATTCTACTTTGGACTATGTGAATGTGCTTTAGATTTAAAATTCTAGTTTGGGTTTCTTCACCGGGTGTCGAAGTGTATTTTAGGTTTTTAAAGTGGTGTCCGTGTGGTTACATAAGAAATGGTTTGGCATGAAAAAATTCAGTGAGGCCCAGTTGGCACTTTGGTAAAACTAGTTATCTCATGGAAACTCTCTTGGATGTGTTCCCTTTCATTGGTTGAGTTATATGTTATGGGAAGCCCCCCAGGTAGGAATTTCTTGTTATCAAATGGTTGAATTTCAAGGAAAGTTTCCTTGGTGTGACTTAGGGGTGACATTTTTGTGTGTGTTGACATTGTGTGAGTAATGTACTAGTTACTGGTTTGACATTGTTGTCTCACCAATTTTTAGTTTTAACATGTGAACCTATCATAGTGAGAATATTTTAACTGAAGAGTTCTAGGTTTTTCTTAAAAGTGTATTTGGACCTTGTGTAGGTGGATTCTGGTTCTATTAGTTATTGTTTTCATATGTGAGTGTTGGGTATTTTTAACTTGTATCCAGAGCTCTAGGTTTCAGTGGAGGCATTTTCTCACTCATACTAAGTGAGTTGGTTGTGTTAAAAGTTTTAGATCGGTGTATGGAATTATTATTTCCAGTGGTTTTGTTATAGGGAGTTCCCTATTACAGTTTCATGATATGTTGTGTGGCCTTGTAATTTTTTCCCCTTTATGTCTCGGCGGTCCTGTTCAACTCATATGGAGAAGTCGATATCTTGGTTTTTGGAGTTCCCGCACTGTCCATTCATTGGTGTGGTGTGTGTGGGTTCAAAAGATTCTGTGTTACTCGAGTTCTTATTGTGGGCATAACCCTCTTGGTTTTCCCTTTTTATGTCATGGTTTCTTCTTGACCGGTCATGTGTGATTTATGGAGTGAATCATCAACCTGAAGTTCTTGATTTTATTTTTGGCTCTGTTCGGGAACGGACTCATGCTCTGGTTAACTTTTTACTTGGTGAATTTATAGGGGTAGAAAGGGTCTATAGTGGGGATAATTATCTCACACAAACTGGGCTTGACGCGCAACATGCACATGAGTTATAAAACTGTGTGACAACACACTATTTGAATTTGTAGGCAATCAGTGTTTGGTGGCACGGTTTGAGTGTAGCTCTCTCAACCATGCACTTGAAGACATGTGAGTCATGCAGTTTCATGATATCTGAAATAATTTAATAAATTAATTAAAGGAAAAGTGAAATGAAATATTTTTAAACAAAAAAATAAAAACATACAATAGTTCTTTAGAAAAAAATGTTTAAGAATAAAATAACTATAATATTACAGTTTTAATAATAATAAGATTATTATAATTTTTGTTGTTATTATTATTAAGAGAGTTTTTTTATTATTATCAATTTTTTATTAATAATAATATTATTAATTTAGTTAAGACAACATGTTTAAAAAAATTAAACAAAACCCTAATATCACCCCTTTTTTCCATTTGTGGCGTGGTAACACCTCCCCACCCCACCATTTTCCCCTTGCCTCACACATCCCCCCTCCAGGTTAGACCACCCTTGTATTGTTCACCCTTCACTGTCAACTTCCCCTATCACTGATGCCACCTCACTCTGGCTTGACCACCACCTAAAGTCGTGCTCCTGCTTTCCACCCCCCCTTCTCTGCACGACCCGCCACCCATGCCGACAGATTTCCTTTCCACCAGACATCCTCTCCGGTGTAGCATCATCCAGAAGAACCCCACCATGCGGACGCGACCCCATCTAGGAACACCCCACTCGTATGCACAACTCTGTTTGAACCCCCCCTTGTCTAACTCCTACCTCACTATAAATCTCATCTTCGATGCACGACCTTCCCCCACCGGTGAGTTTCCCTTTTATATTTAGTTTCTTTATTTTCCTTGGTTTTATTTTATATGTGAGTGTCATTGGCTGGTCTGAGTTACATTGAATCTATTATTTGTGCTTTTTTTACAGATCTCTATTCATCCTCCTCTTGGAGTTTCACCATAAACGCACGCCTTTGAGGAAAGTGTTTCCATCCCTTTTATTTCCAGTTCAAACCACCAGTTCATAGATGTCTTCAACTAATTTATAAATTTTTTGTGCACCTTTTTTATACTCATAGATAACACAATTATTGTATTATCCTATTAGTATAATTTTCTGAAAATATATTTTGATGTTTTTTTGTTTATGTATATGTTTATTTTTATACAATTGTGTTTGGTTAAATGTTATTCTGAATTTAATAGTGAAATTGAGTGTTTTATGTGGTGCAAAATATTTTTTGGAAGTGTTTTGACTGAGTATATAGTGAAAAAGGATTTTCAAAATGATATGGTTATGTTTTCATGTGTGCTTTATTTGGGTACTTGTTGGAAGTGTTTTTAGGACGATGAAAAATGTGTGAAATGTGTTTTGAATGGCACTAGAGATGCGAATGCATTGATTTTGGGTTTTTAAAAAGGGGTTTCATGAATTGACTAATTAATGGTAAATGCATTTTAAAAATGGTTTTGGTGTGTCTTGTAATGTTTGTTGTGTCACTATATGTTTACAAACCCATTGGTGCAGTAGCTGCACACAGGGGGTGTCATCAAAGGAAGGTAATGATTTAAATTGGTGTTTCCTTGAGAAATTGTTTTCCTTAATGGTTCCTATTTTCCTAATGATTTTGGTTCCTCTAGGTTAATTAATTAAAGATTGGGTGGCTCCTTGGTGGTGCGCACACACATACACATAAGTACAGATATATATATGTATGTATGTATATATATATATATATTCTTTGAACATATTCCCTCATGGCATTAAGATTATGTTCAATGGATTAATGGTATATACATATATGTATGAGAATTTATGTGTGTCCTTGTGTGGGCATTTTTAATCTGAAGCATTAAGAGTCGAAGTGTCTCAGCTTGGTCTACTTCCTTCTCTGAGGTAGGATCTCTATGCACTGACCTTTAAATTTAAGAATCAATTATTTTTCTACATTTCACACCTAGTTTTAATATTAATTATTCAAATAGAACTGTTAAAAAAATTTCTATATTGAATTGAAGTGGTTTATTTCTTGTATTTTGTTGCAATAAATGGTTTGATTATGTATTCACATCAACTGCCTGATGAAATGATCCTTTTTCCATTGTGAATGTGTTTTATATTTAAAATGATGGGTTGTGTTTCTTAAATGGGTTTCAAAGTGTATTTTATGTTTTCAATGTGGTGTGCATGTGATTCCTTATGAAATGGGTTAGAATTCAAAAATTATGTGAGTCCTAGTTGAAAATTTGGTAAAACAATTTATATCATGAAAACATTCATGGGATGTGGTTCCCTTTCTTTGGTAGTTTTATTTGTTATGGGAGGTCCCCCAAGTAGGATTTTCCTATGATAAAATTATTTAAAGGTGAGGGACATATTCCATGGTGTGAATCAGGGGGTGACATTGTTATGTGTGTTGACTATGTGTGAGGAATTTAATGGTGACTATTTACTTGTTTGAAATTGTTGGCTCACCCACCTTGTAGTCTGAATATTGGAACCCATAATATCGAGCAAATTTTTAGTGAATTATTGATGCACTAGTTTAGACTACGCACTAGCTATTAGCCCTTAGTATGGTGTTTTCTCTACTAGGGGATCAGGCACTTCAGTTAGGCAAGGTAGGGAAACACCAGGAATTTGGGCATTATGACGTCATCGAGAGTAGGCATGCCTTCCGAATGAGTCACTTGTATAGTATGTTCTAGACCATTCATGAGATCCTAGGGTTTTCTTATTTAAATATTCACTTAGTAATCTATGGTGGATCGTTGTGGTGCATTGTTTGGTTTGTTACTATTGCTTGTTATTTTCCATTTCCCTAGTGTGATTATTTCTTTTTTCTTTTTGTATGACATGTCTCTTTGTCAAAGGGGATAAAAAATGATCTTTAACAGTATGTGGAAAAATGTTTTTAAATTTTTTTACACCTCTCCATCCCTCTTTCTCTAAAAATGTTAAAGCATCATCCTTGTGAATGAACATTTTTTAAAATATGAAGAGAAATAGATTGTGTTTTTATTTTAATGAAGAAAATGTGTAAAAACCCTAGTTCTATACATTTTAATTAAAACATGAAATTAATTGATATTTTATTTAAAGGAAACTCTTATCAGAATAGATTGTTTGGGCATGCCTACTGAGTTTTAATACTCACACCTATAATTTTTCTATTGTTTTCAGAATTGGGTGCTACGCCTTTCATAGATTCAGTCACCATAGCATGATGTTGAATTGAGATTGGTGGTGACACAGAGAGTTACATGAAGGTGTGCACAACATTGTTTTCTTGCCACCTAGTTTTCTTTTTTACTATTCAGTTTTCATTTTTAATTTATCATCTATTTATGGGACAAATCATTCCCATTTGTTTAGTTTTGATGCCTGACACTAGTTTCCAACACTTGGGGATCGAGAACAACTGTCAGGCCATGTTGCGGTCCAACTCAAGTGACTGGTTCAGGGTAAACCCGGGTTGGTTCGTGACAATAAATTTTCAAAATTAATTTTTCATTGAAGAAATTTCAGTGATTCATATTGAATTTTTATTCTATTCACCCAGAAATATGGTCTATTATAAATAATATATAATGAAAAATTATTTTTTTTCCATTATTATTTTTGAGAATCACATTTGGATGCCACTAAAATATTTTTTCCCAGGTAATTATGAAACCCATTCTTTTCCCTGATTTTATTTTAGGATTTTAATTATTATATGTTCCTTATTTATAGGGATTGAATGATTATTAACATTCTATGATGTGAACGGTTTGTCAAAAATGATATATACCTCTAATAAATTGGTTAATTTAGTATGCCTTAGGATATAATGTGTATTATTCATAATGAAAATACTAAATTTGTTTATAATTATGATTTTTTAATTAGTGAAAATATGTTATCATTGAACATAATGTTATCAATTTTCATTAAATATTTGTAATATTTGGACTCTATGATATAATGATTCATTATTATGAATATTTAAAATTCCATATATATTTTTGAAATAATTTTTGAATGATTATAATATCGAACATATTCTTGTGATATTATAATGATCATTATTATTATTACTATTATCATCCATAAACAATTGATTCATGTTTGTTATTCATTCTATGTTACACCTCCCCTAATAGGCATTATAGATCACATCTTAATATATTTCATTGAGTGAGGTGAATATATGTAATTTGGAGAACCTGATATCTTTTTAATCATTATAAATAACAATTTGGATTAATTAATTTTCAATATATATGAGATCTATAATGTTAATGTTACTAATATACTAAGCATTTATATTCTAAATTTAAACCTATTATATTATTTATCTCAAATATGATTAAATAGTCCTAAATGAACAATGTTAAAAGTTATTGTTGGTATTAGATCATGGATTAGTTAGGTTGAGAATTATGAATATAGAGAATTAGTGAAAACCCTACACATAAGTCTAAATAATTAAAAAATACTAAAATTTTGACAAGGTATAGAGTTTTTGGTTTTTTATAAATGAACTACATTTTTTGATACGACTAAAATAACACATTCTCTTATACAGATACACGAATTAGTATTAACTATAAAAAATGATGTCTAATTTTTTACTTATTTTTTACTTGATACTTGAAACGTAGTAATTACTATAAAACTATTTTGAAACTAATAAAAACATACATTGGTTGATCAAATTCTCATTATAAATAATTATATAAAATATATATCTAATGATATTATTTATCTTGTTTTTTTAATATAATAATGTATATAATCCTCAAAGCATGATTTTGGAGTAAGTTGAACAAAATATTCCCATATTACATGAAATTAATATTGATTTTCATATGAGAATAAATTATTATTAATTTTTTAAGGACTTATGTATGGTTTTATAATTTTTTTATATGTGAGTGGCGAAACTAGAATCAATAAAAGAAAACATAAATGTTTATTATTATTATTCAAATAGTCATAATGAATGAATAACTTTAATATGATTATAATCATTTTGTTTTATCCTGAATGTTTTCTGTGATAGTTAAATCATATAAATTATACATTGAATTTGATATATCTATGAATACACATTGTCTAATGATCATTACAACCAAAGTATTGGACTCTTCTCTAGTTCGAATTTATATAAATATTTTTTGAAATATCATAAACATTTATGTAGTTCAGTTTCATACTATAGTAGATAATGATATGATTTATTTATATATATCTCACATCATCTTCTGAGAAAAGGAAACATCATAACATAATGAACCATCCTATCCTCATATAAAAATTCAAATAAAATAATGATTCTACATTATATAATACTTAAATGGTGTGGCTTTTTATATCCAATAATGAAGTAATTTTTATTCAAAAGTTATATAAAACGTAAGAAAAAACCAATTAAACACTCCAACCCAGAATTAATATAATGATTTATTAATTATAGAGTGTTTACTACCACAAAATCATGAGGTATATTTATGAATATAATTTATTCTAGGATCTAATATTGTCTCCCTTTTCATGTATTGGATGGACCCAAAATAAAATCTCGAGTTAATTAACCATCTAGAATTGTATTTGGAAAAAGGATTCATATTCCATATTACATCACACTGGCTTCACCCATTGTTATTTTTTAAGTAGAATAATGGATCAATTTACTGTGTCTCTATTACTAGAAACTCTATAAAATAAAATTAAAATACAATTGATAGTTATATTGACCAACATTGAAGGAATTCATACATCTCAATAGGGAATTTAAATTACATATATCCTTATTTAATGTTGTAGAGTACATATATTAAAAATAAATATTATTTACAAATATTTGATGTGATTATTTTAGTATATGAAAAAGTTATTAAAATGTTTAAATAAATAATGCTGATTTCATTTAATGGTTCTTTTTTTGTTAGGACATAGTGTTTGATAAAAAAATTAATAAAAAGAGAAGAATATTTTGACACATGAACCCTTGGCACCATACTTCTTAGCGACACACCATGACACCACTGTTTTAAAGATACATTGAATCAGAATTATGGTATAGGAAGAAGATGATTTTATTCAAGTAAATAATTAGACTGAAATAGGTAAAACTCCACTCAAAGTCACCCTTATACATTAGGTAAGTCATTCATGATGCGTGGCATGATGAATTGTGCAGGGTGAAAATAGGACATGAAAAGGTTACTTCCACCCATTACCATAAGGAATCCACTATTCATGATATGTAATATTTTTTAAATAATATGTTTGGTTAGAAAATTTAACATCATGTAACACTTACATCACATGAAGATAACAGATGGAATTTTTTTTTCAGGAAAATCATAATTAACTATGGAAGATATTTTTTTGACCAATGGATAACACGTGGTATATTATTTCCCATTTATGATGAATTGAAGGCACTTACATGAATAGAAATAAGAGACTCAAGTTGTATTGAGATTGGTCACTTGATAGTGGAAGTTATGGATGAAAACCTGTTAAGGATTTACTTTCTTGTTTTTTATTTATTGTATCTTTCATTCTCTCATGATTCTCTTGTACCCTCACTGTCAAATCAACTCCACATCCTCATTCATGGAGTTTTCATTTTTGTGAGTTATTGGGAATGTTGATGGATAAAATATTCATCTTTTTTTGAGATTTGAACTTATATAAATCAAATATATTATTCTATTTTATTTCTAGAATAAATTAAAATTAATTTTTGAATACCAAATTCTTATATGATAGGGTTATTTTCATTATTTTTATTTTTAATTTTTAAATATCCAAATATCCCTCCACCCAGTTCCATATTAGTATTCTTTAGAAATAATTAAGGATGGGTTGTGATTGCGCAGTGATTTCAATAACATTTTTGCAATTATGAATGAATTTTTTTATTAGGGAACAATAATGTTAAATTTGAGATTTCACTAAATTGACAGGATTTCCATTTAAGAATACACCTAAAAAATATGTATCATTGGCTAAACGAGGCATTGATTTGGGATACTCACAACATCACTATCCATAGAGGGGGAGAGAGGAATTGAATGAAGACACTCCCTCTTACCAGTATTTAAGAGAAAAAATAGAGAATACTGATTAAACGTTTGATAAAATTACTCCAGGTCCTGTCAATAATGATCAGATCATTACATTCACCATCAGATCTCAATCAATCATTTGAGCTATTTTCAAAAAATCCTCATTTTCTTAAGTGAAACATAATTAAAATCAATTTTTTGGAAATAATCCTAAAAAGAAAATAATTTTTTTTCGTGCAATCCACTTTGGGAGATTATAATGCGACAAATAATCAAATATATATATTCAATTTAATGAAAATTCTTTGCCCCATTACTGGCATGTGTCTAACATCAAATTGTTGCTTGAGATGTAGTGACTCATAAATCAAAAAAATTATATTTAAATTATAAGAAGTTCATCTGACCAGTTAGTATAATTTAATCCTTATATTTAATGAAAAATAACCTAATTGTGAAAAAAATTAAAATATATTTTTAGGAAACAATCCCCATAGATTCGTGTGAAATTTTAAGAAATAAATCCAAACCTACATAAATGTTCGGTAATATTAACCAAATTTTGTTTGATCTCTACGCACTGCCATTCTCAAACCAAAAAAATCAACTTACTATGCCTTCATTACATAATTATTTTTAATTTTGCATTAATGATATTATAATTCTAACTAAATTACCTAGATCCTAAATAGAATACCTGAGTAGATTTTGTTTTTGAATTAAGAAATGTGTGCCCTAGTTGCAGACCCCATAGAGTCCCAGAAGAATAGGTAATGTAGAAGTAATTACACATATAACTTGAAGGAATAAAAAAAGTTAGTACACTATGTAACTAGGAAATATCTATGATTGGGGTGATCTAAAAATATTCTTATTGAAAATATATTTTATTTTATCTAGGAGCATAGCTATCTGAAATGAGATCTACATTATTTTTCAATTAACCAAAGATATACAAAAAGTGTATAATGGACGATTAATGAATATTTATTCCATCTTCCTGCATCAGACCATGTAGGATTACCAATTTCATGTCTTCATCTATTAAGGGTGGGTTTAAGATTATGAAAACAAGCTTGAAACCATATCTAGAGGAGCCAACAGATACTTGATTGAATAAAATTCCCAGATCTAACACCAATTCAGAGCAAGAGGTCCATGCACAAGTGGAATCAATGATATCGTCACATTTTATTCAAAATATTTAATTATAAGATGAATTTGTAAAGTCACTTTATAAGTGAAAAAATGGTTTTGAATCATGTAAATGAAAAAAATTCCTTACTAAGTCATTTGGTTTATATTCTTATATATATCATTATAATGGCCATTTTCTTGATGTTAATGGTTAAGAAAATTATGATACTGCCTATTAGATAAGAAAATTATAGCTATATAAACCATGTTAACCCCAAACCCAACATGGATATGGATTCCAATTCAAAAAAGATAGATCGGTATTTTAGAATCAATACCAAAATAAACAATTATTCTATCCACATTAATACATGAACCCTACCATTTCAAAAACTAGAAAAATATTCATTCTAATATAAATCATATGAACAACTATAAAAAACGTTCTTCATAGAACCACCATAGAATATATCTAGATGATATATTGAATATTTTTAGAAATTGGAAAATATGTTTGATATAATTATTGAAATTCTAACAATGAATCTTGGAAAACACCAATCACCGGCAATTATGAATCCCAAGAGAACTGTAATTTTTGTCCTAACATGAAGAAGAAAAGATTTTTAAATATTTAAAAAAATGGAGGATATTAATTTGAGATGAATTATGAAGATCCATTCATATTAAAATGATAATTGGATATGATTAATGTAAATTTTATGACCATGTTCCAAAATCATTTACAGAAACACTATTGTAGGAAAAGAAGTAACAAAAGGGTATCCAATCATAATCACATTCTGGATTAGTTGAGTTGACGAATGGTATTGAGGAGTAACATCAACATGAAATTATGGAATTCTTGAATAAATTAGATATAAAAATTCAATTTCTAGGGGACATCTGAAAAATAAAAAATTATAAAACATTTATTCAGGATATCTAAACAAGAAGATGACTATTTAATGGAAATTAGTGAATTTGATTAAGAAGAAGTGTCTCATCACAAATAAAACCTCTGATCCCATAAAAATTTCAATATTAATGGAAATAATCTATTAACTACACTATTAGGTGTCTATATTTTTCTAATGCATTATGTAATTTTGAGATTCAATAAATGATATTCCTCACATTGTACTTTGAAGCATGAAGATCAGATAACAAAATCCTATTCGTTTGGTGGTATATTAAGTAAATAGATCAAATTTTTTCCATGTTGGTGTTATAGAATATGTACGAATAAAATAAGAGTATAAATATGTCAAACTGAATTTTAAGTCCATTCCATGGATGAATAAAGTGCACCAATCCACTCTCACATCTTGCATGGGAGACCCTTTGTTAAAATATCAAAGTCCATCGTAAATTTCAATCAATAAACACTCAAATTTGATATTATTAATAGAAAAGTTCATTTAATTATTATTGATTAGATGAAACATTCTTCCATAAGTCAGTCTCTTAATGAGACTCCACAAAAAGAAGGTAGAAAATCAATAAAATATTTTGGTATTCTTCAAAATTTCATATCATTAGGAGTAAATTTTCATTTGAAAAATTTTATACCCAAAAATGTGAGTATCACAACTTCATGTAAGAATAATAAATTACTTCTAATTTTATTAATTATTTTTTTAAAAAAAAATCATTATACCGAAAAACAAAGCTCTAAATGTAGTTAACCTCAACTCAATGTCATCCCTAGAAAAACCACCATGTATGGAGATAAAAACACATCAATATCATTTAATGTACTATTACATTTTTGATGAAAGGAAATTACCAGTGATCATTGAATATAAAATAATCCCATTCCCATGAAAAATTAAGGATGACCTTCTCAAAATAGAATCTGAGGACCTATGATTGAGATAATGTGATATAGATAGAATAAATCACAACTTCTTCTATTATAGATTATATTTAAAAATTTATTCATTGGTAGTTAAACAATAAAAAATTTAATATAATTAAACCATCAGGAATGTTTTCATGAATGGGATATATAAATTTATAGAACAATACATCATTTTACCAATATCTGATTCATAGTTGGACATCTCCATTCTTTTTCTCCCTAAGAAAACTCATTGTACCACTATTAAAAATTAATGAAATGAATATATAAACATGAGAGTTAAAAAATTTTTCTATGGTATGAATAGAATATAGAAATTTAATTCCATTTACTAAAATAGAAAACAATTCTATAATATTTGTAGATAAGTTTCTAGAGTGGCTAGTAGTAACAATCCATTACTCTTTTTATATTGTTTTTGAAATACACACTAGCATCGATCAAGCATGATTACTAGGAGTAAACGATCTTCACCTACCCATGTGGTATTATGACATAAAAAATGATTCCATTTGGGATAAAACACTCTCTGGGTATATCTTAATTATATATGGTGATTATTTTATATGATCATAGTTAGGAATTCTTAGAGGTGTTTATCTATGATTACAATGTTTTTAATAATTTATTTTCTCATTTAATTAGGATTTTTTAAAAATGAAAACATGAATTGAAAATAATATTGTCTTAAATTTTTGGAAATTAAATTTGATGAAAGAAAATGGAATGGTTTTGGGGTATGTAATTTCAAAGAAATGGATTGAGGAAAATAAATAATAGGTTGAAGTAAAAAATTCCATACCATATCCAACTCTTCTAAAAAATTATAGATAATTTTTAGGACATATATGATTTTATAAAATATTCATCATTTATTTTAGTATGATTTATCTCTATATCTCTAATGATTACTATTAATGGATGATGGCATCAATGTTTATTATGTTATCAATAAGTAATTTGATGTATTGAATATGTTGATCATAGCTTCAATAATGAAAACACCCAACTGGGAATGACCTTTTTATTTTAATTATCATGTATCCAGCCATGTTGTGGGAGATACACTATCACATTTAATTGGAAACAAGAATAAATAAATATCCTACAAATCATGGGATTTGGATCCCACATAAATCATTTGCACAACCACTGAGAAGGTGTTCCTTAAATTCATCATTTCTAATAATGAAACACTCTTTTATGTAATTATTATGTACGATGATAATACAATTCTAGTGAGATAGATTCTACATATAGAATATTTTAATTTGAAAGTAAAGGAAAAAAGTGTATTGAAATTCATGTGGATGATCATCTAAGTCACAATTCCTATAATATTGAATAGAAATTCTTAATCAGAACCAAATAAATGATTAATATCCTAAATTACATATATAGACCATCGATGGTAAAATACCACGGTATGACTACAGTTTACATTATTTTGTGATATCTCAAGTACCCTCTTATCAAAGCACTCGTCAGGAGTAGGAACAAAAATCTAATCCTAGGATTTACATTTTAGAGAACCAATTTATCTTGAAAATATTAAATGTTTATTTAATTAGAAGATGTATTCAAACAAATGAAATTAAAATAGTAGTTAAATTATATAACACATTATCTTATGGAGTCCATTTTGGATCCAAATGTTTTTCTAGTAATTTCATATAATCTAGAATTTATTAAGACATGTTAACTAAATATTCGCAATATTTTATGAAAAAAATGTTAGTTTTCCTGAAAAGTCTTAATAAATTTGAAATTCGATACAAAAATAATAAATCAATGAATTTTTTTGATGTGTGACCATAGACATCATGTGACCATTCCATATATCATTTTGATCTCAAATTATTATATCAATAGATAATTTTTCAAAATATGGGGAACACAAAGCCACAAAGAATAATGATGCTAATTTTTTCTGAGATTTTATCAGGAATAAAATATTCTATAGGTTTGGATTACCAAAAAAATCATTAAAAACCAAGGAACCAAATTATGTAATTGAAAAATAGATGAATTACAGAAATGATTTTTGGTTCACCATAAAACGTCTTTCTTATATCACCAACACTAAATGGCCAAGAATAAGTTTCCAAAAGATAAATCAATGTAATTCTGGAAAATAAAATAATCCCAATAGGTTGAACTATAGAAAATTTTACATGATTCCCTATGGGAATATTTGAGAGCATATACGACACCCATATAAATAATCCCCTGTATATGGATTTATGGGAAGAATATTCATATCCTAGTGGAATTGGAACATAATGCCTGTTATGGTATGAGGTAGATAAATTAGGACCATGATTGAGCATAGAAAAAAAATATTAAAACTGTAAGAGTTATAGTATATAAGGAGAGAATGTTTTATAAAATAAAATTATTCATAAACAAAAAAAGTATTTCATTGTACATGATGATTCAAAAAAATGATCATCATTAGAGATTACGTTCATTTCTACGACTCCATACCTAAATTGATACAAGACGAATTTAATTCTAGATGAGAAAAAATATTACAATTATTCTTGTATATAATTTTTCTACAATGAAGATATCAATAAATTGAGGAGGATGTATAATCACATTTAATTCACAAAGGATGGAAAATTTCATGGGACTGTAATTCAAGTACTAGTGCATGAGATTTCACTCTTTCTCCCTAACTACCAATAAATAAAAAAAAATTATTTTTTCCCACTAAATTTCAATAAACGTTTTAAATAAATATTAAATTTATTCACATTAGAAATTAATTTTAAATAATTTTGGACATTGGATTAATTATTTTTGGGTGAGGGTATCCTGTAGTCTATAAATTTCAAAAAAATGGACAAGAGGTAATGAATTTTAAAATAATTATTTTGGTGCAGAACCTGAATAGTTTTTCCTTATTTCAATAATAAAATAAATCATATTTTAATATATTTCAATTAAAATGCACAATCATATTTTTTTAATTTATATTTTTAAGGTTCACTATGATAATTATTCAATAGTAGAGGATGACGAAACTGAATAGAATACACTTACTGAAGGTGATGAATAATAGATGGAATAAGACCATTGACACTAGAAAAAATCATCATTGCTAAAGATAATTTTATTTTACAATATATAAATTTTAAATTCCCTATATTTCTGTTTCAAAATTTTATCTTGATGTCTTAAAAATAAAATCATTACAACAATTAAATTTCTTTCTATACATGACTGATTTATGAGACATGAATTTCATAGAAATCCCATGATACAATGTTTTAGATTTTTAATTTAGTGTGATTTAATGATTAAAATGTGAAATTGAGAAATTAAAGAGAATTATGGATAATGAATTAATGAATAAATATTTTTTGTAATTAGTTTATTCTTGGAAATGAAATATGCTAATAATTTTCACACATTGATTTTTTTGAATTTAATTGGATTGATTTTTTAATGTTATTACATGTTATAAGTGATTTTTCCAAATTACATGTTCCATTAGAAAGAGGATTTATAGACCAAATACTTTATATTTATTAGTTGATCATCTTTATTGAGTGATATTGGGGCATTCCAAATACAAAAAATTGTATTAGATGTATTTGAAGATATGATTGTACAAAACCAAATTAAAATGATTGAGCCTATTTTATAGTAATCCCTTATACATGGTCCCACCATGAAATCAATAATTATTTAACCCATAAAATCGAGGAATGGCCTATCTATGAATGAGTCACATTACAATCCATATTTATCCAATCCTAAGTTCTAATTTCTATATTGATTGATATTTTCATGTTTTTGTGCGGAGGGGGTGCTAGAAATCATGAAAAAATGGATTTATTAATTTTTATGGATAATTAATTGTTGTTAAATTATTTCAATTTTGAACATATCATGTCAAATAAATTATGATTAATTGGTTTCCCTTCTTAAAAAAAGGATGAAAATGAAAAAAATTAAAAAAAATGTCAGTTATGACATAGGAGTATCAAAAATCACAATAACCAGACTAATTATTTATTATCATATGTGGTTAGGTGGTGGATGTGATATGAATTATAAAAATAACTTTCAAAAAAAAAATGGAATAAAAATAGAATATATTTATATTTTAGGAAGAAAAATATTATTCATCGTATCATATTTTATAATGACATTTTCCTTGATCAATGGGAAAGTTGGAGTTTCTTCTTTGAATGAGTGAATGTCATTACATGTTTAATATTGAGATCATGATTTATTCATTAGATATAATCCAATTCCATTGCACCATAATTTTTTATACAACCAATCCCTGCAAACTTATTCGTCAAACACATCATAAAAATTATTTAAGATATCTCATTATTTAATAATATTTTTTGTCATTAAGTGGTTGATAATGTAGTTACTTTAAAAGAATATGTAAAAGGATGATTTAGTAATTATAATACTATAACATTACTATAATTTTTAACATAAGTAATGAGTGAAAATAACCCATTTTGAGGTAAAACATGACAAGACATTTATGATAAATGTTGATTGTTATATATGAATGAATTAGAGGAGAGGACCTAGGAGTCCCCAATGGGACAACGAATCATACATAGGTTTATTAGTTTTTGTTGAAGATTATAAAGTTTAATTGATGTTTTATTAAAATATTCAAAGGTTAAACCCCATTCAAAATCATTTGATTTAATTTCCTTGGTAGTTGAATACAATTAAAATTTTGTTCCACTTTTGTTTATATTAAGATTAAATTCATGGTAAAAATAAGATCTATGTATGAGAAAATGGTAAGATAAATATTTTACATAATTATGTTAGTATAAAATTGATTGTTTAAACATATTAAATTATTAATCACGATGTTATTAATTTTTCATATGTTTTTGGGAAAGTTATTGAGACTGATACAAAATAAAAAATGAGATGGATATAGTGAGATGGGAACACATTGTGTTATGTGGGATATTGTAACGACCCTTCTCTGTACAGATGAATATATATTGATAAATTTGCAAGTGGAAGGAAAATTTTGAAATCGTTCATGTGATGAATCAAAATGAAATGTGGATAACACAACTGAAGCTCATCCATACATGACACTTAAGTCATTGCAAATTTTTGGCATAAATTATTTAATATCATAAAAACATTATGTGAAATGATAAGCCTTGCAACTTACACATCATGAAAAATCTATTCACAAAATGTAAAATTTTTTTAAATCTAAATAACAAATTTTGCATTAATTGTGACCACTCAAAAGTGGAATATCTGGGGAATAACATACTTTAGAATTACTTTTATATTTTTATTTTATTTCCTATTTCTTTATTTCATACAAAGGATATCTCCTGTCTCCTGAATCAACTTGATTTCCCCATCCATAGAGCAGTAGTTCCAAGGAGTGATCAGGATATAGAGAGGTTGTACCTATAATATTTATTTTAGTTTTGAACCTAAATAAACAAATACATTCTATTATTTTTTTAACAATTAAAAATACAGTTCTTTATTCCAAATAAAAAAATTTAGGGTCAGATATTTTATTTATATTTTCCTTTCACAATGATCGAAATCTCCCACCACCCAGTTTCCCATATGTGTTCTTAGGACAATTTTAGTGTTTGGTTTTGAGTAAACAAAGATTGACTGAATGTGTGAGGAATTGTTAATGCGACTTTTGTTATCTATGTAATAAAAATACCTAATTTTGGATTTATATAAATTTAAAATAGAACCAGTGATGACTCTAGATAAAAAATAATGAAGATAGACTAACTGAGACCCCAATTTAGGATACTATAACTATCCTATTCAATTGAAGGAGGGGGAGGAATTGATGTAAAAATCTCACAATACCCAGTTTAATTGATGGAAAATAAGGAAAATGGTTAAAATGTGATAAAATTTCCATAGGACCATTGATTACCACTATGTTCACTAATATAATTATCTCTTCTTAATCAATGATTTAATGTTTTTTATGAAAATTTTGAGTTTATTAATTCAAAACCAATTAAACTAAATTTTTCTAAAAACCATACAAAACAATAAAATGTGTTTTCATGCACTCATTTTTGGTTGACTAACACAGGTCAACTACTACATTATAATATAGTTATTAAGATATTTTTTCCTATTTCCCAAGACAAATGTGTGTCAATAACTCTTCAAGGGACCTAGTACCTTTCCCATGAAATTATCATTGAAATGTTATATATAATGACTAAATAATCTCTTGATAATTTATATTAGTTATTATTTGTTATATTTTCAACTAAATCAAGGATAATGAAGAGAATGGAGGGAATTTTATAATTTTCTTAGTGAAATTAAGAATATAGGATATGTACCATATGTTTAGTTTATAATACTTTTAGATATTCCAGTTCACATTTTAGGTGAACCAGATATGGGATGAGGGAATTTATAGGAAATTAATAAATTCCCTACATGATATAGTGTCACATAGATCCATATTTCTTATGGATCATTTGTTTACTACCCATGGGGTTTTAGAAACTTCCCCTGATTATTTTTCCCACTAACTAAGTTGACATAAAAATAGGTTATGTGGGTGAGGATGTATAACTATTTTTAAATTTTTACAAAGCTTAATAAGCGGCTATTAATTTCACTTTTAGTCACACTAACTTCAAGTGGATATTCTTTTTTATATATATTTCATTGATTCATGGAATGGATTTAGATTTTCACTCATACATAATATTAATATTTTATCCAAAAAATTATATAATTTGATAATCCATGGGACTAACTATATAACACATGATTTGGGGATAATAGTTATTATATTCTCTTTTAATATTTTGTGACACTACCTATTTGGTCATAAATGTGACATTTATTCATTTCAAACGAGTATACATTATATATTTTCATCGAAAAATAAAAATGTGTAAAACATTTGGGATAGGGATATTTGTGGAATATAATTTATCAATTCACTAAGATCCTAGAATGTATAATAATGTTTATAATGATCTTAGTCAACAAAAATGTACCACTCAATCTATAATGAAAATTGTTATTCATCTTATCAAAATGGTTATACAATGACTTGACATGAAAAATAAACTTTTTATTAATTCATCCTTCCTTGATAAAAATATTTACTAATCATCTATCCAAAAGGTGATCAATAGTACATGATGGGATGATTTCGAACATCAAGGGAAGGTGGTAAAAATCAAAGGTATGTTTCATGAATTCAAAATTTGAAAATATAGTGAAATTTTATTTGGAAATAGATTATGTGTTACAAAATATCAGTAGATAAAGAATTTAAATGTTGATAATACTCTTAGATCTGTTGTTTATATATAAAAAGGAACTATTAACTTATATAATGATCTTCAAGAGGACTTTTGGTGGGTCAACATGAAGATTTAGATTTGTGATTACACATCAATGTGATTTATAAGTATATTAGTTAAGAAATAGAAAGGAAATTACAAGGGGTGATGAAACTACTACTCATACATACATTGAAATGGGAGAAACCCAATATAATAATTATCACTAGTCTCTCTAAAACATCAAGAAGATATAATGAGATAGGGTTGTTTGGGATATACACTATATGACTAGACACTTCATCACTAATTGGGAAGTGATATCTATTGAGTAAATTTATATGATACATGTAATGGAAGTGCTGACACTATCTGAGGATCAAATATGAATTATTTTTATTTTTATCTACGGTTGAAATCAAAATTCTATATATGTATTAATCATTTTCTAAACACTAAATTGAATATTTTATTACCTATGTCCATGGAACAAATGGATAAGCTAAAAATACCATTCATAAAATTCTTGAAATGTTCATATCTTCGTCAGTGAAATCTAAATGAGTATAGGATAAATATCTTCCATTAGTTTAGTTTTTATACAGTAAGTGCTTCCACTCACGTTTTAAAATTTCCCAAATGATAATCTATATGGAATAAAACCTATAAATTCTTTATGATTTATTGATGTTGGTAAATGAAATTTTCATGGACCTAATGTAATATTATTGAAGAAAATGAAGGACTATTCCATTCCAAAAAAATTAAATCATATCAATGTTGAAAGAAGATCTATGATTAAAACCATTTGAAGGACTAGAATTTTTATGTTTGTAACTATGTTTTCTTTTGAATATCATTATAGTTTAGAATTAGGTGATTTATAAAAATTAAATTCTCTACACTAGGTACATTATTTCCATGATATCCTTTATTATGTATGAGGTGTATCTTATTTTATATAACATTCAAAAATTATAGAACAAGTTCAGGATGTAATACATGTATATATCTTGAGTATGTTCATACACAATACCATAAATATATGTAATCTGGTTATTTTAAAATTGGAAAATGTAAACACTTATAATAAGAAACTATTTAATATCATAGATTGTCACACCCCGCTCTATCTTTTCTTTTATTTTATAATTTCCTTTGACCTTTTATTTATTTTTATTTTTTTGGGGTTCACGTTGAGTCCTGGATGAAATTTTTTTTTTGAGTCGTGTTAATAGTGCGCGTTTTTCAGCTGACTTCGCCGAGCGCCCGAGCAGAGTGCGTTTTAGATACCTCGCACAACGCTACATAGACATCGGCACGGTTCGCCTGCCTTCTGAAAATTAGGATGGGTAAAGTTGTGATATATTGCGTTATTTAAAATATTTATTGTTGTTAATAATTTTATCATTATTATTAAAATGAAATTTATTCTTTTAAAATTATTATTTTTATCATCACCATATTACCATTATTATTATTATTATTACAATTTTTCTTATTACTTTTTATGTGAATTAGTTTTACTATGGGTCCTTGTTTGATTTATGTGCCTTGTTTCATCTTTATTTCTATTTTATGTTATTTTATTATCATCATTATTATTTCATTCATTTTTATTATTTATTTATTTATTTTTTTTCCTCTAACCCTAGCGGCCCTCCCTTTCCCCTCGTTTGTTTCCCTCTCCCCCTCTCACTCGGCCGCCGCCTCTTTTCCTCTCTTCTTCTCCCCGCTCCTGCCCTGCTTCCTCCTTGCAGCGCCCCTCCACTACCGGCGACCCCCCCTGCGCTTCCTCCTTCCACAACGCACCGCTCCAGCCTCTTTCTTTGCTCAGATTGCTCTCAACGCCTCCCTCCTGCGCACCCGGAGGCCGACCAACCATCCTGCTCCAGCGCCCTTTTTTTTTCCTTCCCCCTTCCCAGCACCACATCACCCTCGGCCTTCTGTTGAAGCACCCTGCTCCACCTCCCCATGTTCATCCCCCACATCCACTTTCATTTGTGTGATCTCAGCCACCTCGGCTCGCCTCCCCAGTATCGCCGCGCACCCAGCTGTAGAGGCCGGTCCCTCCTCCTGTACGCGACCAGCCACGCCCAGTGCACCCGCTGAACAGCGCTGCCTCCACTGCCCTCCTTCCACACAGCACCCTCCGATTTCCGTGCTGCTACCCTCATCCACTCCCTTCTTCCCCCGCACGACACACCCTCCTCGGATCGCATCCCGGCCGCACCTCCTGTCAGCCGCATACCCATTGCACCTGGACCTCCTTCTCCAGACCGGTGACTCCCCCCCTTGGCCTGCCATTACCCTTGCTGCTCAATCCAAGCCAACATTGCCTCTTCCCCCGGCAGCATCCCTCACCCTTCAGCCATATAGCCGACCGACTACAGCACGCGACCAGCTCTCCACGGCGGCCTCGACCTCCCTTTTACCGGCCAGCAAGCTCCTCCGCCGACGCACCCCCTATCCAGCCACATCAAACCATTCATCTTGCGCAACAATCTCCCCTTCCCGCTGTCCGGCGTGCGCGACCCCAACTCTCGGTGCACCCCCTGCCCTTTGCAGCACCCTCTTGTTGCGCGCCGCCCCCCTTTTTACTGTCGCGTGACTCCGTTGTTTGAGCGCACCCCTCGCCAACCTATGCACCAATAAATTTAGAGTTTGGTGCACTTTTCGGTAGACGATGCACGCCTCTTGTTAAGTCACCGACGTTGTTCCCCTTCGCTACATCATCCATCCCCCCTCCCGCAGGTGCAATTGTTGTGCGATCAGCGTTTGCATCGGGTTCCAGGTTTCTTCGACGATTAAGGTTGGATCACTTTGCTTTGCCCCCATTAAATTTATAAACACTTTGATTGCTTGCATTTTTCACCTTCATTGGTATTAATTTGTTATTTTTGATTTCTAGAATATTCGTTTTGAGAGGAATTATTATTATTATTATTAATATTATTATTATTATTATTATTATTATTATTTTGGTCGAAAAACATTGTTTGGATGATTATCTTATCTGCTTAATTGATTTGGCATGTTTTGTGGTGAGTTAGTTTGGTGCGAAGTAGGTTTGCATTTTTTGTCCAGGTGGTTCTTTTGCGCGGGTTGTCTGCTTGTATTGTTTTAAGTCAAGTGGTTTTGTGTTTTTAGTTGTTGTGCGTCTATTGCAGCGTGTTGGCGAGGTGACTCCGCGACACCACAGTCATCGGCTTGCGCGTACTTGTACGTCTGTGCGATGCGTGTCGCGTCGCCGTGTTCGAGCTGCGAGTTGAGGTAGGTCCCCCATTGCACTTAACCTTAGATTTAGAATTTATTAATTTCTTGTTGTTTTATTAATTTTTAATGAATTAGAAAAAATATTAGATAATAAAACTTTAAATTATTTTTAGTGCGAAAAGAGCTGTTTATTTTATACCGAACACTTGTGACATTTTCGTGACGGGCGGACACCCAGTTTTGAAAGAATGCCCGTTTGGACTTTAAACATAATTCACGGAACTTCAAATGTGTTTTTATTTTTAAAGATAAATAATTTCTTCTGAACAAGTGTTTTCAGCTTCTTGAGAAATGATGTTTTACTTTAAAATTGGTGAAGGCCCGTTTGGCATTTTAATGAAATGGATTATCTTGGAAATCCCACTCAGGGGTGATCTTTGGTGTGCATTGTTTGCGTGAGCTATATGTGATGTTTGTGCATCGTGACTGATTTATTTACATTGTAGACGCACCCCTTTTTTTTATTGCTTGTGTTGACATGGGAACCTTACATATTGAGTGAATTTTCTGAGAACGATTGCTGCACTAGTTTAGACCACGCACTGGCTAGTGGCCCCATAGCAGGGGAATACTGAGTTATTGCTGCTACGGGGATTGGGCCCCTCGGTTAGGCCATGCAGGGCAATGCCGGGCGTTAGGGCGTTATGACGTCATCGAGTTATGGCATGCCTCCAGGATGAGTCACATGTATAGTACGTTCTGGTTTGTTCACGATCTCCTAGGTTCGACCCATGTCTCATTTAGTGTTTATTTGTATACGGCAGACGATTGAGAGGTCGAGTTTGGATGCCGACCCTGGTGTGCCACTTTTTCCCGTTGCCCTTAGTGTGTGTTGTGTGTGATTTTATTTTTGACTAACGACTAAAGTTTGGTTTTCTAATTGCTCGCAAAATGTTCTAAAATGCAATTCACCTGTTCCTTCCAACATTAAAATTCTTCTAAATTAAAAAGGGCAATGGGCTGTTACTTTTTTTCAAAATGGAAAGTGTGTGTGTGTATGAAAACCTATATTTTCTATAATTTAGTTCAAACTAGAAGTTGGTAAATTCTTCTTTTAATGGTAGTGCTTTGGGAATAGATTTATCGGGCTAGCCTACTGAGTTTTAATACTCACGCCTATAGTGTTTTCTTGTTTTTAGTTTCTGTTGCAGGTTGACTTGAGCTTGCTCGCCGTGGGCGAGAGTTGGTTGTGGTTTGTTGGGCGACTCTCGGGATCACGAGGGGTTCTTGTTCGTGGTCAGGTTAGTTATGTTTTTGGCTGTTTTATTTTATTGTCGTTTGTTTATTTCTGTTTCTTAGTAAATTTTTATTGGGCGAAATCGTTCCCCCGTGTACTCTGTGATGCCCTGGCGCTTGTCGCCAGCCCGGGAGGATCGGGAACGCCTCTCGGGCCATGCCGCGGACCGACTCAGGTGACCGGTTCGGGGTCGACCCGGGTTGGTTCGTGACAAAATGGTATCAGAGGAGGTCGGCTCTTGAGCAGAACTTGTTTTTCAGAGCGCCCATTGCTATTTGGATTTGTCATGGTAAAGGGAGTAAAGTTGCTCGAACTCGAGGTGTTGGAACGGGAAGGACGTCATGAACCCTTGCTCGTTCTAAACCTCGAGTTACCGTGAGATGTTTGGGTTGTTACTGTCTTTTGGGTCTTCCGGATTGTTTTATGTTGGGAAATGAAAAGGGAGTTGGGAAAGTAGCTTCGTGAGCTCACAGGGCCTGGCAAGCCTTGTGGAGCCGGAGACTTCACCCTACAATGCTCTCAGTGACGATGGTATGGCTGACGTATGGCTGCCAACCATATGGTCGAGTCAACCATCATTACTAGTTTCCCCTTTAGTGAATGGGTTTTTCCTTCATTTTGAAACTCATTGAGTAATGTTGAATTTGAAATGGTATTGGTTATGTTTTGATCAAGTTCCTCATTTCTTTGTTCCGTAGTGTTCGCCCCCACGAAGGCTCGATGGATGCTCAATGTGCAGCTTCAGGTGGTGCATCCTTAGTTAATCCTCCAGTTGGTCAGCCCATCGATTATGTTTTGGAGTTCCGGAAGTTGAACCCTCCTCTCTTTTATGGACAAGCAGGGCCTCTTGAGGCAGAGGAATGGTTGCAGAAGATTGAAAGGAAGTTCAGTTCCATTGGTCTACCTGAGTCATTAAAGGTGAAGTTGGCTACCTTCATGCTTGAAGGTCCAACCTGGAAATGGTGGAAGTCCATGTCTCGGAACAAGCCTGGGGAAGATTTGACATGAGAGTTTTTCAAGTCATCGTTCATCCAACAACACTTCTCTGAGTTGACGAAGCTGAGGAAGAGGATGGAGTTGTGTTGTCTCCAGCAGGGCGTTGAATCGGTACTGGAGTTCTATCGACATTTTGTAGACCTAGTTCCGTATGATCAGTGGTTTGTTGCGAATGATCCCGGGAAGGCTCGACAATTTGAGTCTGGACTCCGACCTGAGCTGCGTTCGAGAGTGGAAGAGCTCAACCTAACCACCTTCTCGGATGTTGTCGAGCAAGCCTTTCTTGCTGAAGCTGAGCTAGTAGGAGGACTTGAGGTGGCGAATCCTCCAGCTTTGGGAAGCATTCCAGATGATGCTAGTAAGAAGAGTAAGAAGCGACCTGACGCTGGTGGTACTGGTAGAGGAATCAAGAGGCCTTCAGACCTTCAGTCATCTTCTTCACTGCGCAATGTTGTGATCTGTCACCAGTGTGGTAGGCAGGGTCACAAAAGGCCGACATGTCCAAGTGCTCCAAGACCCTGCCACACCTGTGGACGTATGGGTCACTTGAAGCGGTTTTGCCGAGGTGTCTCCAAGAAGCGCGCTAAAGCTAGACCTAGATCATCGAAGGTCACTTCAGCCCATCAGCATGAGTAGGGAGATGTTGGTGGATGAGCTTGATGTTTTCTTCTTTGAATGTTTCTTGGATGTAGTAGTCGTTACCTGTACTATTTTGGGGTGTTCTTTTCTTTCAGTCGAAAGAATGGTTGTGGCTTAACTCTTTTAAGCCATTGATCTTATGGATGTGTGATTGTTAAAAAAAATGGTTCTGTGTCATGCTTCTAGGGTTTCATAACCCTGACTGTGAAGCCGGAAGATGCTTCATTCATCAGAGCTCCAGCCACAGGTCTCGGAGTGAAGCTAGCGCGTAGTCGGGGAAACTCCAACGAAAGGTGAAGTCTTGCGACAGGGTGTTGTTCTCAGTAAGTGTGCGTAGTCAGAATCATTTTTCCTCATTATTCCTAGTTTATGTGTAATAACTGCCTGATCATGTCGTTGCTCTCATTTATTAATAGTTGCTCGCTTTATGCTTTTCGGGTGAGGGTGGTGTGTTGGACAGGCCCCCCCTCCCACCCGTGGGCAGTGATGGCTGGTGATAATGCTGGGAGGTCCTCCTATTCTTCTCTTCTCGAAATCTTTATGGTGGGAAGTCCATTCGACCTCCCCATGTTGAAAATTCTTGTGATCATGAATTTTGTCTCAAGTGATGGCGTGCTGTTCTTATTCCGGGAACTGACTTGACACTTGTGGTGGAAATAACTGTCACGGGTCTCGCCAAACTCAATTTAGCTTGCCTCTTATGGTGGGGAGTCCGTTCGGACTTCCCGTGTCGATCTCCCAGTCTCGTTCTGGGTTTTGGTTGGGTTGTGGTTGGTCTTATTTGGAACCACAAAACTCTATTTTCATCTTTTGGTAAGGAGTTGGGGCGTGAGAGTTCCAGTGTCATATTGGAGTAAGGTTTTAAGAGATACACGTTGGATGTGGTTTTGACCTGTTTGTTAGTTTCAAAAGAGTCGTCGTATTTTTATTGGCGTTGTTCCGGATGTTGTGTTGTAAGGTCGAATTGAGGATGAAGAAATTGTTTGAGTCCGGTTGAATGGTGTTAAGGTGTGTGTATGTTGGGCCTCAATTTACTATTGTTAAAGTTCTTTGTCCTTTGAATCGATCAACTGGAGGCAATTAAACTTTTGGGGGTGAGTGACACTTAAGGAGTTTCATCTTTGGGTCTTGATCTTGTTTTGGCTTTCCGAGGGCGGAAAGCATTATGGTGGGGAGAATTGTCACACCCCGCTCTATCTTTTCTTTTATTTTATAATTTCCTTTGACCTTTTATTTATTTTTATTTTTTTGGGGTTCGCGTTGAGTCCTGGTTGATTTTTTTTTTGAGTCGTGTTAAAAGTGCGCGTTTTTCAGCTGACTTCGCCGAGCGCCCGAGCAGAGTGCGTTTTAGATACCTCGCGCAGCGCTACATAGACATCGGCACGGTTCGCCTGCCTTCTGAAAATTAGGATGGGTAAAGTTGTGATATATTGCGTTATTTAAAATATTTATTGTTGTTAATAATTTTATCATTATTATTAAAATGAAATTGATTCTTTTAAAATTATTATTTTTATCATCACCATATTACCATTATTATTATTATTATTACAATTTTTCTTATTACTTTTTATGTGAATTAGTTTTACTATGGGTCCTTGTTTTATTTATGTGCCTTGTTTCATCTTTATTTCTATTTTATGTTATTTTATTATCATAATTATTATTTCATTCATTTTTATTATTTATTTATTTAATTTTTTTCCTCTAACCCTAGCGGCCCTCCCTTTCCCCTCATTTTTCCCTCTCCCCCTCTCACTCGGCCGCTGCCTCTTTTCCTCTCTTCTTCTCCCCGCTCCTGCCCTGCTTCCTCCTTGCAGCGCCCCTCCACTACCGGCGACCCCCCCTGCGCTTCCTCCTTCCACAACGCACCGCTCCAGCCTCTTTCTTTGCTCGGCTTGCTCTCAACGCCTCCCTCCTGCGCACCCGGAGGCCGACCAACCATCCTGCTCCAGCGCCCTTTTTTTTCCTTCCCCCTTCCCAGCACCACATCACCCTCGGCCTTCTGTTGCAGCACCCTGCTCCACCTCCCCATGTTCGTCCCCCATATCCACTTTCATTTGTGTGATCTCAGCCACCTCGGCTCGCCTCCCTAGTATCGCCGCGCACCCAACTGCAGAGGCCGGTCCCTCCTCCTGTGCGCGACCAGCCACGCCCAGCGCACCCGCTGAACAGCACTGGCTCCACTGCCCTCCTTCCGCACAGCACCCTCCGCTTGCCGCGCTGCTACCCTCATCCACTCCCTTCTTCCCCCGCACGACACACCCTCCTCGGATCGCAGCCCTGCCGCACCTCATGTCGGCCGCATACCCATTGCACCTGGACCTCCTTCTCCAGACCGGTGACTCCCCCCCTTGGCCTGCCATTACCCTTGCTGCTCAAGCCAAGACAACATTGGCTCTTCCCCTGGCAGCAGCCCTCACCCTTCGGCCCTATAGCCGACCGACTACAGCACGCGACCAGCTCTCCACGGCGGCCTCGACCTCCCTTTTGCCGGCCAGCAAGCTCCTCCGCCGACGCACCCCCTATCCAGCCACATCAAACCATTCAACTTGCGCAACAATCTCCCCTTCCCGCTGTCCGGCGTGCGCGACCCCAACTCCCGGTGCACCCCCTGCCCTTTGCAGCGCCCTCTTGTTGCGCGCCGCCCCCCTTTTTACTGTCGCGTGACTCCGTTGTTTGAGCTCACCCCTCGCCAACCTATGCACCAATAAATTTAGAGTTTGGTGCACTTTTCGGTAGCCGATGCACGCCTCTTGTTAAGTCACCGACGTTGTTCCCCTTCGCTACATCATCCAACCCCCCCTCCCACAGGTGCAATTGTTGTGCGATCAGCGTTTGCATCGGGTTCCAGGTTTCTTCGACGATTAAGGTTGGATCACTTTGCTTTTCCCCCATTAAATTTATAAACACTTTGATTGCTTGCATTTTTCACCTTCATTGGTATTAATTTGTTATTTTTGATTTCTAGAATATTCATTTTGAGAGAAATTATTATTATTATTATTATTATTATTATTATTATTATTTTGGTCGAAAAACTTTGTTTGGATGATTATCTTATCTGCTTAATTGATTTGGCATGTTTTGTGGTGAGTTAGTTTGGTGCGAAGTTGGTTTGCATTTTTTGTCCAGGTGGTTCTTTTGCGCGGGTTGTCTGCTTGTATTGTTTTAAGTCAAGTGTTTTTGTGTTTTTAGTTGCTGTGCGTCTATTGCAGCATGTTGGCGAGGTGACTCCACGACACCACAGTCATCGGCTTGCGCGTACTTGTACGTCTGTGCGAGGCGTGTCACGTTGCCGTGTTCGAGCTGCGAGTTGAGGTAGGTCCCCCATTGCACTTACCCTTAGATTTAGAATTTATTAATTTCTTGTTGTTTTATTAATTTTTAATGAATTAGAAATAATATTAGATAATAAAACTTTAAATTATTATTTAGTGCGAAAAGAGCTGTTTATTTTATACCGAACACTTGTGACATTTTCTTGACGGGCGGACACCCAGTTTTGAAAGAATGCCCGTTTGGCCTTTAAACATAATTCACGGAACTTCAAATGTGCTTTTAGTTTTAAAGATAAATAATTTCTTCTGAACAAGTGTTTTGAGCTTCTTGAGAAATGATGTTTTACTTTAAAATTGGTGAAGGCCCGTTTGGCATTTTAATGAAATGGATTATCTTGGAAATCCCACTCAGGGGTGATCTTTGGTGTGCATTGTTTGCGGGAGCTATATGTGAT
The DNA here is from genome assembly GCA_963277665.1 of Viscum album. NCBI lineage: Eukaryota > Viridiplantae > Streptophyta > Magnoliopsida > Santalales > Viscaceae > Viscum > Viscum album. Next base: position 1,589,133,010 of record OY728150.1, on the reverse strand, counting down.
GTTTGTGCATCGTGACTGATTTATTTACACTGTAGACGCACCCCTTTTTTTATTGCTTGTGTTGACATGGGAACCTGACATATTGAGTGAATTTTCTGAGAACGATTGCTGCACTAGTTTAGACCACGCACTGGCTAGTGGCCCCATAGCATGGGAATACTGAGTTATTGCTGCTACGGGGATTGGGCCCCTCGGTTAGGCCATGCAGGGCTATGCCGGGCGTTAGGGCGTTATGACGTCATCGAGTTATGGCATGCCTCCAGGATGAGTCACATGTATAGTACGTTCTGGTTTGTTCACGATCTCCTAGGTTCGACCCATGTCTCATTTAGTGTTTATTTGTATACGGCAGACGATTGAGAGGTCGAGTTTGGATGCCGACCCTGGTGTGCCACTTTTTCCCGTTGCCCTTAGTGTGTGTTGTGTGTGATTTTATTTTTGACTAACGACTAAAGTTTGGTTTTCTAATTGCTCGCAAAATGTTTTAAAATGCAATTCACCTGTTCCTTCCAACATTAAAATTCTTCTAAATTAAAAAGGGCAATGGGCTGTTACTTTTTTTCAAAATGGAAAGTGTGTGTGTGTATGAAAACCTATATTTTCTATAATGTAGTTCAAACTAGAAGTTGGTAAATTCTTCTTTTAATGGTAGTGCTTTGGGAATAGATTTATCGGGCTAGCCTACTGAGTTTTAATACTCACGCCTATAGTGTTTTCTTGTTTTTAGTTTCTATTGCAGGTTGACTTGAGCTTTCTCGCCGTGGGCGAGAGTTGGTTGTGGTTTGTTGGGCGACTCTCGGGATCACGAGGGGTTCTGGTTCGTGTTCAGGTTAGTTATGTTTTTGGCTGTTTTATTTTATTGTCGTTTGTTTATTTCTGTTTCTTAGTAAATTTTTATTGGGCGAAATCGTTCCCCCGTGTACTCTGTGATGCCCTGGCACTTGTCGCCAGCCCGGGAGGATCGGGAACGCCTCTCGGACCATGCCGCGGACCAACTCGGGTGACCGGTTCGGGGTCGACCCGGGTTGGTTCGTGACATAGACAATGTAGATATTTTTGTACACAAGAATATTAAAGTAGTCATTACTATGATTTAGAAAAATCATGCATAAAATGAAACAAGTGATAACCTGGGGAGTTAATTTTACCAAAAATTCATCATCAATTCCCATCCAAGGATATGATATGATATTTTGGGGAAGTAATTTTTAAATGTGTGTAAAATGGAATGAACTTGTATTTTATAATTGATAATTATTTTCATGAATGAATGTTTTAGTGTCATAGTTAGTAATACGGTAAAGTATAAAACCAATGAAACAAAAGAAGAAAATCATTATTTTCATTAATTTTGAATATTACATTTTCTGAATAAATATATATATGAAAATAGAAAATAGTATAATCAGATAATAATAAATCATCAAGATCCATAAAATATTGATCAATTTAGTCTTCTAAAATTTTATGATAAAAAAACTATAAAAAATAAATATAACATTAATAAAACAATATAAATTTTAGAAATTAATAATATTGAAACGTGATATATGTAGAGTTGAATTATGAATAATGGAATTATTTGGAATTTGTAAGATGTAATAATATTATTTTAATAGAAACATGATAGATTTGAATATTAAAATTATGTAATGAAAAATAAACCAACTATTGGAACATTTAATAGCTCTAATAATAGTGAAAATTCAAATAAATAATATTTATTATGAGTATTTTAATAAAATATAACCATTTTGATGACATAATGAAAATATATATTTTAAAAAATATAAGAAATTATAACTATCTTTTCTAAACACTATTCAAGTGAATTTAATAAAAATCATATTTTTTATGTCAAACATTAAAAACTAGATATTTTATAAAATTATTTTGATAAAAGTAATTTTATAGTTAGATTCAAAAAATTAGATGTTTCTTTGTGAAATTGTCTAGTAATTCTCCAAAAAAATAAAATATATAATTATTATAAAAAAGGTTGTATGTTTGGAACCCAAATGTTTTAATCAAATCATTCATCACAAAATAATGAAATAATAAATTCAATAATTTTTAGTTCGACAAAAAACATGTTTAATACCATAAATATTCAAAAAAATTCAAATATCAAATATGTCTTTTTTTCAATTCTAACTCATAATTTATTTCATTAAAAAATTTATTTTCCACTTTAAAAAATTAATTTATATTAAACAATATTAATAGAAATTTAAAGGGTTTGAAATATATAAAAAATTATTTTTAAATATATAGGATTAATGATGTCCCAAGTATCCTTATTTTTGGTTTTCCATGGAAAATATATTTTATTAAATATTTTAACTAAAAAATATCCCTCCAATGATGTATAAATAGACCATCTATTATACCATGGAAACCCACTAACCTTAAAGATCAAAAAGCCCGAAATATCCCCAAATTTACTCTCTTAAGCCCCATATAATCTATATGGATGTTATTTATTAAAATATAATCCAATATTTAAATGATTTAGTATATATAGTAAAGGTAATAAAAAAATAAGGTCATAATATTGCTTCATATATTCCATTCATTTTCCTCTTATCCTCTTCAACCAATCTATTTTCTTCAAACCATACCTCTAAAAATTTGCTAAATTTGTCCTCAGAATTAGGTTAATTTTATTAGAATACTCTAATGATTTTATTTACTATATATTGATATGATATACATATATCATCCTCATTTTTGACAATGTTATGTAACTGCTCAGTTAACTACAGATTTAGATGTTGTTGTCTCAATATATATCATTGACATTTCAGGATTGCTAAAAGAATTTTTTTAACAATATATAAATGTGTGGATATATTTAATTATAAGATTATAAATAGAATTATGCAGATTTATGAGAGATAAAAAAATTCTTTAAATATATGAAATAAAAAATATTTTAATGATTATTAAATATGATAACCTTTCGACATTATCAATGATAATTAACGAATAAATACTAATTATTATAACTAGTCAATATTAAAAAAATATAATTTACATATGATTTAATGTTTTAATAAAAATATGTTTATTTTAAATTTATAAGAAAGGCGATGATATAAATATGTATGTATGGTATGTAATGAAATAAATATCCATAATAGACCTTAATACATTATTTATTCCGTAAAGTGACACATAATACAATCCGTAAATATTGATAGGACATGTGTATTGGTGTAATTATTAACATAAACTAGTAATTTTAAATATGAATAAAACAATATAATTTTAAAATTTCACATCATTCCCTTAATTCCCATTTTGGTTCAAATTATTCATGGTATAACATTGGAAAAAAGGTAAGAAAGGGTTTATCTATGAACCCCAATAAAGGAATAATAAAATCAAATAATAAATAAAGTGGTATATGTTGATAAAAAAGAATGATATGATGAAATATAAATGGGAAAATAATAATCAGGAACATTGAAGAATTGTATAAGATGATTACATCCTAGAAACATAAAAAATGTGGCCATAATACAATACATGATACCATTATCTTTAGTCAATGTTAAATATATAGGCTTCATGATATACTATTCATACGATAACCTACCTTTCTCTATACATTTTATATCATGAGATAAAAACATTACCCAACACATTGGATGGATACATAATTCATGACCAACAATTCACATTTATATCATGTACATGCATTTGTGTTCCACAATGATCGAAAATTAAAAGAATGTATTTTAACACATTTAATCCAAAAATTATGTACTCTAAGAAACATATAGGGATCTCCCAATACAATTAAGTATATTTCCATATAGATTAATATTATTGAGTGGAAATGGTGATGAATATTCAAAATAAAAATATTTAGCATGGAAAATAACATGATAAATTTGAAACAATAACACATTTGGATAATGGTTTTTGGATGTGATTAATGAGAGTGAAATTTGATCTCTCAATAATTGGGAATCATAAAAAATATTTATAGAATGTGTAAATACACATGAAAACATGAATAATTATATATATATAATTTTTTTGTATCAATAAAATGCTTAAGATAAAAACTAAGAGGAGAGCATCCCTTACATTGAGAGGGTGCTTCAAAAATATTGAGAATGGATTCTTCGGATCATAGGAACATTATGTGAGGGACATAGAGAGGTAGAGGTAGAGTACATTTTTTGTTAATGGGTTTTGAGGGAAGAGTAATGAGAGAATGGGTTTGTATTTAGAATAAAGTTATGGTATTTATTAATTATTTTCTATACAAGTGTTCTGATCTTTATATACACAAATAATTAGATCCAAAAAGAAATTAATTATTTAGGTACATAGTGTTCATTAAAGTTTAGTTTTTTCAATATTTTCTTAGAATAAGTACAAATCTCCTTAAGAAAAAAACATTGGTGATGCGTACGTTAGGGATGCTCCTAAATAATTTTTTTTTTCTAAAAAATTGGAATATAAAATATATTTTTGGTCATTCATTAAGGATATATAAAACATACCAAATATATTCAAAAATAAATCATATTATAGGATAAATATATATTTTTTTGTGTATTTAATTTAGGGAATTTATTACATTATTTTTAGTCAATGATGATGTCATACTACAGACGATATATTTATACTATATTTAATGTTTACCAAAATATTATATCTTCTCTATAAATTATGAAGAGTTTACCATAGAGAAAATTTGAAATTATCATTTTGAAAATATTATTTATCAGACCAAAAACATTTCAATAATTCATATTTTTTACATTTAAATAAAAAAATATTTATTGGAATATATATTTTTTTACGATAATAACTACTTTATAACCATTAAAAAAATAAATTTTTGTTTAGAAAATTATATAATAATTCATATTTATATATTTATTAATAATGATTTATATTTTAATAATATTATATTTATTTAAAAATAAATTATTTTTAAAAAAATGTGTGTCTTAATTGATTTTTTTGTGTTTTCCAAAAATTTCATCTTCACGTTTTTGTATAAAAATATATTTTATACCACATGAATAATATAATAAAAAAAAGGAAATTATAAAAAGGTCTAAATATATTCATTAATTAATCATTAATAAATTATAAAAATTCAAAATTATAATTCCTAGATACAAAACATCATATTAAACCGCCATACACTACAAGGTTAAGTTGTGTGATCCTAGTTCTTTCCAGGTGTGGTTCGATGAACAATGTTTGAGTGATGATCTAAATAATATTTAACTTCTCAAATAAATTTTTTTAATAGAGTTTTAGTTGTAGGGTTTTAACATGGCATAGTTTTATGGTAAAATTGCAGTGATTCCCTCTCCCGTGGAAGGATAGATAAATTGGCTTCATAGGGTATTATCCTTCTATTTAAAGATATATGTTGTACGATATGTTTTAATTGGAATTTATCATAACCCTTATTTTAAATTAATCATAATCAAAACTATTAAATATTAATATTATCAATGATTATGATTCATAAATATATATTAATTCCAACAAGATATATTTTATAATGGAACAAATTAGTTAATGTAGTGCATCAGTTTTCTATAAAAACATTACATAATTAAGAATTTATTCATTTAAGTGGGAATTTTATTTATAATAGATTTTATCATTAAATTAAACCTAATATAAAAATATTCATCGTTGAATTTTAATTTCATATAGTAAAAAAGATTTTGGAATGTTTGTTTCATCAAATATTCAGTTCCCATGTTTCCAACTAAAACATGTTGGTCCAGTATGGTACATCGACATGTTGATTTTTCTTATTTCATAGAACATTATCTCTATGATGTAAGGTCTTCAACATCTTCTATTTGTTTCTACCAATCTATATATAATTTTTTTTGGGTTTGGTATGTATTTCTTTAAGATGGATACATAGAAGAAATCATGTAATTGAGATATGTTTGGTGAGTGTTCTTTTATTTAGGCTAGAGCATCGATGTGATCAAGGATATCAAAATTTAAGATGTATATGCAACTAAAATTTCCATTATTATCAATCCGTATGAATTGGATCCACTGAGATATATGATGGAACGTCTCATCTCCATATTAAAACATGAGGCTTTATCGATGATTATCGACATCGATTTCTTATCTACAATACTTAGATTTCATATGAAGTTGAATGGTTTAAACATTCCTTATCTTATCATGGATAATATAAGGTCCCAAAACTTTATCCTATATATGTTCATCCCATCATGTTGGACTCAAACACCTCTTCCAATATAAATCCTCATAAGGTTCAATTTGAATTATATAATGGATAATCTTATTATATCAGAAAACAACTCAATTATTGTTTCAGTCCCAGATTCTTTGGATATCTATTAAACATGATAAAAAAGGAAACATTATGGGATTTTCTATATTAATAATTTTACATTTATTTAAATTTTTTGATATTTGTTATTTCAAACAACAATGAAAATAGTTTATTTTATAAAAATTTAATATATTTGGCATGCATTGTACACAAATCCAAGTTAATAATTCACTGTACAGAACATAAAATTTAGCTTGATCTACAATGATCACCAAGGATAGCTTGTGTTACACAATACAATTACTTTCCTTGATGTCTTGCATCAGAAGCTTTCCCGAGCTTGACCAAAAAATAATATATTGGAAAAATATTATTATTTAACAAAATAAGATATTACATAAGTTAAATTAGTGGTTAGGAATAGTTTTAACAAAATTATGATAATATGTGGTTTAAAAAATATATTTTTATTTAATATGTTATAAATTAATTACAAATGAATACATAAACTGATTGAATATATTGTAAAATATTATTATTTGTATGGTCACAATGAAATTTTACCCTAAAAATTACACTAATTTCAAATAGTGAGTGATATTAACGTAATATATATATTATATACTCGATAAAATATTTTTTATATTTATTAAATTGATTATATATAAATAAGATAAGAACTAACATAATTTTATGCCTAAAAACATATTTTTTTTATAAAGGTAGTTTTAATTCCATTCAATGGAGAACCCATTTTAAATAGAATTATTTGAACTATTATATATTAAGTATTTAAAATTGAACATTATCATTGTAATAAAAACATAAAAATTTTGTTAGGATATTTTTTTGGTATTTTTCTGTAATGTTTCATTTATATAATTAATAGTTATAAATAATGGATTTTAATTCAAAATGGGGTTTTCAACTAATTTATTTTTAATGATAAGTAATATTTTAAATTTTTCTTTATTCATAATTATATTATATTTTAATAATTATTCTAATTTAGGAAATTTTAACCAATTTCAAATTGAAATTGGATATGAAAACATAGCAATCCTCTGATCATTTATATGTTAAGAACTGATAATGTCGTCCAATCAGCGTTGTTAATTTTAAATTTATTTATGCCACTCATGGGGTTATAATTTAGAAAAATAGATTCCATGTTTTAAGTCATGATAATTTTCTATTTGTAATAAGGAAAACATATTTTTTGACCAAAATTATTAGAGAACGTCATTAAAATTAATTACACAAATTGTGGTAACATTAAACATAACTAAATACCAAAACGTAAATTTATGATAAAAAAGACCTATAAAATTGTTCAACGTCCATTTTATATCAATTAATTGACCATTCTCTTTCCTATATTGTGTTTTTAGCATTGTGTTTATGAATTTTCTTAGGTAAAGTCTTCGGTGCATATAAATTTTTTTAAAAATGTTATGTGTTTCTTTTCGCTTCCCTATAAAAGTCCACCACATCACCCTCTTCTTCATGCATCTCAAACCACATTGGATAGACCATGATCTTCTTAGTAAAATTCTTGAAATCCATTCCTTCCTTCTTGAAGCCTACCTTTTTAGGAAATTCTTTGATATATTCTTTTTGGCATAAACAAAAAAGAGTTTCATGAGCAAGAGGTAACAACTTCTCTCAAGATCTATTCTTTTATTTTTCATCCTCAGTCCATCCATTCTCATTATTCCACGATTATTTAACAACACATGTATCCTAAATATAAAATTTTTGTTTTAAGATAAGTATTTCACCTACACTTACAAACACCTCCATCTAATGGGTAATGGACATACTTTTTAAGTGTACATAGAACGTATACCTCACATAACGATGGTTGTTAAATTTTCATTACTACCCCCTATGGTGACATTATAATGGATACACTATTTATATATATTATATATTATATTTATTATGTATTTATTCTTTTGTATTCTTTTGATAACTCATTACTTTTGACTTTCCATTTGCTGTAAATATGATAATTTCATTTGAGAAAGTGTGGACTACCGCCCCTCAAAGAGATGTAATTCCTTCACACACTATATAGAATGTATTAGTAATGGATTTAGTGAACATGTAAGATATATATAACAATATAATTCTACTATAATGACATTCTAAACATATATATATATATATATACATGTAATTTAGTATTTTCATTCAATATGATAATATAAATAAAAACATCATTCATGTGCACATATGTCTTATCGTCTCTATGAACACTATATTAAATTTCATACATCTATATTATATATAATATTATAATAAAAATATATTAGAAATGCATGATATTTATATAATGGTTTACATTCTATAATCATGATATAATTGGCTAATAGAAGGTTTCAATCAAACCATATATTGTATTATATAATAGAATATGGTTCTTTAAGAGATGTATAATAAATTTATATTTATTATTCTTGTGGTTTGAATGAGTAAGATGAGAGTCAAAACAGAAGGTAATGGGATTTATTTTTACCTTTTATTTCTGCAAGATAAATTATATGTTCACCGCTCTTTCCTTTTTTTTTGTGTATATAAATACCATGATTTTTTTCAAAATATCAGAAAAATAAATTTATGCTTATTCACATATCCATTTTTGATATTTAGTTAATGTGTTTTTTGTTTCAAATTTTACCAAATTGGGGAAATAGTATTGTCACTATTTTCTTTCATTGAGACTCTTGTTTTGTTATGCACCAAATTCACATTCAAGGTGGATATACTTCCATTTTACAGGTTTTATCATGCATTTATTTATTTTCATGATATTATATGTTCCATGTAATTGAATTTTTAAATATTGAGAGTATGATCACATGTTAACATGTTATATGAGATTATTGAGAAATTCTCATCACTTTTCTATATTGTTTATTCTTATATATCCTTTGATGAAATATTATGATCCCACTCTCATGAACAATGATGAATTTTCTTATCATTTGGTTATTAATGATTTATTAATTTATTGGTACAATTTTATTCTCTTTAGTTCATAATATTGTTAGTGATTTGTTTTTATAAAATCCTGATCTTACCATCACATCAGTGAGAAATTTGTATTCCTTCAAATCCATGTTATCTAAAAAGGAATTAAAATAATATTGTATCATTCTCCTATATTTATTAAAATACATGTTGATTATTTTTTATTTTAGAAATCTCTTAAAAGTAATATTCTTATCAATTTCCAAATGAGGAATTTTAATAACCTTTTTACCATGTAAAAGGAATGTTATTTTTCCCTCGAAATACATGTACTGATTTACACGTTGTCATTTTGTTGAAGCTTTTTTCATTTTTAAAGGGTTGATTTTTATGAAAATGTTTTTAGAAGTGATTTTAATGGAAAATTTTATTCAAATGGTTTTCAACCTTCTTTTATAAGTTAACATGGAATTTGTTTTTCCAAAATAAATTGAAGCCTTGTCTAAAAGTTTCCAATTTATTTTATTTAAAACATTTGAAGACCCTTCCATATGTTTTCATGTAAAATGGTTTTAATAACATTATCAATGATTATTTATATAGTTTAAATGTTTTTTAATGAAAAGGGTTTTAAAATATTTTTAATATTAATTTAAAAGTTTTCATGTAAAATATTTTTGAAAATAATTTCATGTCTTCTGTATAATTTTTCATGCAATTTTATATGGAAAATATTTTCAAATGGATTAAAGTATTAAGAAAACTTTTTAACTAATGAAATGATATTTTCATCAAGAAACATCTTTGAAATATATTTCAAATTTATTTTTCATCTATGATGACATACATTGATGTTAGTCATTCCATTCTAGGAAAATGATCTAATAGTTCCATTAATATAATTTATACCGATAGGTTATGATTCATGTAAGGGTATTTATGAACCCCATTTATCATTATTTGGTTATATATTTATTAATTTTTTTTATCTTTCCTAGTTTATTCTTTTGAGGAAATTATTTTGAAATTGATCATTTTCTATAGGTTATTATTTGATTAAATAATTATAATGCCCATTTTATTGTATGGGTTATGATATGATTATTTATGATCATGTTGAAAATTTTTGTATTATTTCCTTTTGAGATGGGCGGGACATATATATACCTACAATGCATTTCATAATGATTTATTTCTAATGAGATATACAGTTATGGTTGTTGGAATGATCATTGACTACTAACATTGCTTTGAGAGTTAACTATAACTACCATGATTGAATGAGGAGTGAACCCATTCTACTAAGATGGACATGGGAGTGAAAAATGACTCCCAAAATGGTATGAGGAGTGAACTCATGCTACTGATATAGTCATGGGAGTGGAACATGACATACAAGATGGTATAAGGAGTGAAACCATACTTCCTTGATTGTCTTGGTATAGATGAATTAGGTACTATAGAAATAATATTATATGACTATGTGTCTGCCACAATTCTCTGTTTTATTATTATGTTCTGATTTCATGAATTATTCTCCTAATTCTATAATTATCTAGGTCTTATGAATTTCTAATATGTATTGTTATCTATAATATGCTGGGTATGGTATTCAAATGTTATGCTCAATTTCCATAACCTTTGTTCTTATTACACATACATCTTTCCATTTTCTACCCTAAATGAGAATCAATGGTCAGCCCTTCTTATGTTCTTTTACCTAGGTTATGAGTAATGGTATCAGTTAGAAGTATTAATGGTGTATATTTTTATGGGTGATGGTGATGATATTTCACGAGGATATATGATTTTTTCGATGTTTATAAAGTAACTAGTCAATTAGTGTCCACATGCATGTATTATTTTAATGTAATAAATATAAATATGAAATAGTGTGATATCCATATATGTTAATCCTGGGCCGCTATAATAATATATCCAATAAATGTCAAATAGTTTCCCCCTAATGATGATATTTCTGATAGTGTTGAGTAGTACTAAAACCAAACCATTTACAATCAATTATTGAAGGATTCTCCAATAATATGAGGCGAACCATTATTATTTATTAGATAATATGTAGAATGGCACTACATATAGTATTAAAAAATCCATTACATCTTTCAAGGATAGTTTTCAGGGTAAAAATAATCATTTATAGTAATGAATAGAGAAAGCATTGTATGTAGATCTACTAATACCCAGACATCAATATTTTCTATATGTGTATTCAGGAATCCTATGATAATATCGATTATTCTGTTTCCCCATATCCATTAAATTATGGTAAATGGTTGCATCATACACATATAGTATTGGGGAACACCAATCAATTTTTGTAATATTATGAACTTAGCTAGAAATTATTCAATCTCCCACTTTATGTTAACCCACCACAGTGTTCTATTTCGAAATCTACACATCATTATGAATCTATGATGAGTGGTGAAGGACAGGAGATTCACATATTCTAGATGTCTCAAGTTCAAATATTATTTTTAGGTGAAAAATTGTTGGATTAAAATTCATGTTTAATAGAGTAAAAGTGAATAATAGTTTTCTTAAAATTATAGAATATATAATCTTTCATATTAATATGATATAACAAATCATCAATGAGTGTAGTGTTTAGAATATATTGTAGAGGAAACAGAAAAAACAAAAATATTATTTTTATTCTGGTTAGGATGACAATGATCCTATTTTATTCATCAAAATTCTATTCTCTATGGGAATATTGGTACCCACTAAGAATACCTCACTTTTAAAGTGGTAATAAACTATTACATACATTTCCTTTTATAATTCCTGGACGTAGAACCCTAATCATTTACAAGAATCAAAACCCTGTATGTCTCTGACCCATCATCAATATTGATTTCCCTGGAAAATAATTTTGGGTGGTAGAATATCCAATAGATACTATCTTCTGTTTGGGAAAATCATAAACCTCTGATAATTATTAAAAATAGATAATGGAAAAGATAACATGAAGATGAATATAAATCAATGAAAAAATATTGAATAATAGAATGAATAATATGATGTCACTCAATTTTATTTTATCAATTTATTAGAAGGGAATAAAATAGTCAAATTAACTTTTGTGATTCTATAAATGGAATACTTATTTTACAATTTCATTATCATATCAATAATAAATATTTATATCATAGATATATTGAATAACCTAATTGGATTTTATCTTATCTAACTCTCCCTTCACGGTTTTATAATAATCTCATCTCACATAATTAATTAAAAAACAATTATGTCAATATAACTAACTATCCACATTATGCCACAAGATAAGGAATAGTAAAACCTAAAATATTTCTATTACCTATTAATTAAAATAATGCGCTCAATACTATATATTTTTTGAACTATTTTATTTATGAATAAAATAACATCCATACACTTCCACTATGACCGTTACTCTAAATATTTTTAATGATTAGTAATAAAACAATTAAATATCATAATGAACTTATATTTTTATAAAAACATTAATGTATCACTAAATTGAGAAATGAAAATATTATATTTCATGCATGTTAATAGACAAAAAATTTCTAAACATTTTTCATCAAATGAGTGATTTTATTTTCACCAAAAATATATTTAATTAGTATCGAAAATAAAAATTATCATATTTTTATAGAAACATAATCAGTTTCATATTTTATATATTAGGGTACGCTGTTTTTAAATTTATGTTAGATATTTATTTTTAAATTACTATAGAAAAATTTTAAAATGAAAATATGAGTTTTCTACCACAACCATTGTGTAGTTCTAAAACTAAAATCTAAAGATATTAAAATAGATCACATCAATAATGGTTCTATCATGATGGAATGCTGAATCTACACTCATATTTTTTCACTCTCAAACAATATTATAACTGGTAACTTTTGGGCCATCTATCATTTTCAATAGTAGGTTGCACTGCATCATTAAGATGATGTTTTAATCTATTTGTACTAGAGATAGAATATAGAAGTTGGAGAGCATCCATTACTATTAGGATATAATTTTTATCATTTCATCAATTGAAACCACTATAGTTGAATTACTACAACTAGAATAGTGGTAACATCTGTCACAACCCGCCTTCACCAAATGGAGGGAAGGGTCATCAGATTGTCAGGCCCTTCCTTCTTTAGGTTGAAGTAGAGATAATGACCCCCGAGACCCGCCTTCAATAGGTCCAGGAGTGGCGACTAGAGCCAAGGGTATAGAAATTTCTCACAAATGGAAGGTATTACCCATTTTTGTTTTATAGGATCGGGAGATAAGATGATGAAACCCAACAACACCAAGATAAAAGAAAAGTAAAACCAAAAGTAAACCATTCCCACATGAATGTTTCAAAAGTAAAAACCCCAAAGTACAGAAGGTTACTACAAAGGAAAGTACCAAAGGAAAAAAACAACAACTACAACTGCCCAGAGGGTCCAAGCTAGTATAGTCCCGCGTGGTCCTCGAAGTCCTCCTAGAAACCTGAAAGCAGTTTTATATACGTAGGGTGAGAAGACAAGTATACTCAGTAGGGAAAAATAAAGACTCCCGTGCACAAGTGGGGGAACGTGCTAAAGTCCCGTGAGAAAAGATTAAACCAAACACCTATCAAGGTAAACTATCCACCCTAGGGCTCACCAAGGCACACTCCCCAAATAACGCAAGTCAAGTAATATATATAATCAGAGCACATCAATGATTGGGTACCCTGTGCCACTTTCCCACTGGTTATTGAGACATCCTACGCATCGGACTAATCCTGCCATTCTCATCGCAGTCCCACTGCCACACCCGCCCGCACACACCTGGGCCTCAACCGCACGCAGTCCCATAGCTGAATCCCGCCCGCACACACCTGGGCCACAACTGTCACATGTAACCATGCCTGAAAACATCTAGGCAAGAACAACCACCACCACTCCCGAAGAGACCTGGGCTAAAGGATCCACTGCCACGCCCGAATACTCCTGGGGCTCATCCCGAAGACGCTTGGGAAACCACTTGCTGCACACACCTGGCCAGCCACCACACTACCCCGCCCGAAGGTTCATAGGCTAATAATGGACCTCAGGCCATCACAGCCTGTACGAAGATAATTGGGCTATCTGGGAAAGGGAGCAGAAAAGGATCTAATAACCAGCCACCATGAATAGTGTTGGGAAAAACACCCTCCCCCATTAAATGGGGGTGTTCGGCACTAAGTGCTCAACTTGGGTGGGGAATGAATAAGAAACATAAAAATACAAGTATAAGTATAGGTAACAAGCACCCAACCAAAAATCTAGGTTTCTCTAACTGGCCTACGGAACACAACACCACTATATCCGAGTCACAAGCCATGACTTTCGCCAACAAAAACCATTGTCCCATTCTTGTTTCATGTTCAGTAAAAAATGTTTAAGTTTAAGCACTACTGGGCAACTAGTAAGCATAGGCGCAAGTCCAGAAATGTAAACAGTCAAACATCAACCATAACGCCCACACCCAGTTCTCAACAACAGAGGGTCCCACCCCAATTTGTGATATAAACAAGTATCCACTATGCCTTAAAACTCACAACCACCGGGTGTATAAAAGAACAGGGGATCCCATCCCCTCTCACATCTCCAGCAATCAGCCTGAACGGAAAACATCCAACTACCACCACCAACACAAGCGTGCCCTTGCCGGTATTTCCAGATTTAAACAACTTAACACACTCCATGATTCAAATTATGTGTCCTCTAACCAGAAGTCATCACAAAAGGGTTGATATTAGTGATTTCAATTATTTCAATCGAATATGCATGATTAACCAATTAACTTTTCACAGTAGGATCTTACAACCACAAACAGTCCATTTAAAACATCATCAGGGTTCATTAGTGCACAAACAACGACCACCAACGACTTCGATTTTTAGAAGGCATAAGCCAGCACAACTCAACAAGATGGCCAGAGAAGAAACAACATCAAAACAAATATAAGATTGCATCAACAAACATAGCCCCCCTCTCTTTCTCTATTAAATCCATTCATTATCATCATTAAGTTCGGTCCAATCAGTTCTAAAAAAAAGCATGACCACCCCGCATGATGCACCAAAGGGAGAGGCAAAAGAGAAATTCCCTACTTGTTTGATCGACGATCGATGGTTAGGCCGGGCGCGATACTTTACAGATAACGATGCGGCGCTCCTATTGCACCATAAGCTGTTTGTGAAAAGCCACGATCCAAGAAAAGAGAAACATCGGCTAACCCTTGGTTTATAAGCACCAGGGACGGTTGGGGTGAAAATACGAAACCGCGTAAGGTGCGGGGGTTGTGGGTTGACCACGCGGCTCCACTCGTCACAAAAAAAGGGTCGTGTAGTTTGAGCCGACTCATGAATTGATTAAGTATTTAATAAAAACGTTTATGCACGTTACGGGTCTTTAAAAAACGCATAAAAAAGTTAGAATAGGGTTTACAACCCTATTTACGCAAAGGAATGCTACTGGAAACAACTTGAAATGGCCGGGTGACGCCGATCGGTCTCACCGATGGGTCTCACCGATCGGTCTCACCGATCGGCCTCACCGATCTTCTCACTGATCGGTCTCACCGATTGGTCTCACCGATCGGTCTTACCAATCGGTCTCACCAATCGGTCTCTCTGAGACGTTACTCCTTTAGGACTTGGATTTTGGCAAAGGGAATAACCAAGAGAGTCTGGGTCATCTCATCAGATACCTCTCAAACTATTCTCGTCCTCGAGAATTTAAACAACCCAGAAGGGAAGGGCGGGTCCGAACAACCACCTCGAAAGATACCTCTCAAGAGTGAACCTCAACATTAACTAAGAATACTTTTCTGCCACGAACTAAGCAACATACCTTTCCAAACTGCTCGGGCATGTGGGTTGGGGAGTCTCCTCCCCCATGTCAAGATATTGTCCGCTTTGGGCGGCACTGACTCGCCCGCACGGGTTTAATCCCATACACCTTAATTCGTCTTGATTAGGGGTCAGGTTCTCAAATTCCCCATAGCTGGGGCTTTTTACACACAAACAGAGGGAAGAAAACCAGCACATTTCATAGCCAAAATACAAAACGTTCAACCACAACAGGTACAACAAGGAAAAAAACTCAAAACAACTCCAAGTACTGGGTACGCATCTGTGCTTCCCTCTCCCAGGTACTCTCCTCAATCCCACCATGTCTCCACAACACACGAACCAAGGGGATGGTTCACCCGTAAAGCACCTTTTCTTTGCGATCCTCGATCACCACTGGTCTCTCCACAAAGGTCATGTCGTCCTCGACGTCCAGATCACCCCAATCAAGGATGTGTGAATCATCGTGCATATACCGACGGAGTTGGGACACAAGGAAGACATCATGTATCCTTAGTAGAGGCGATGCCAACGCTAGCTGGTAAGACACTTTGTCGACCCGCCGTAACACTTGGAAGGGTCCGATGAATCTGGGAGAAAGCTTACTCCCTTTGCCGAACCTCCGCTGCCCATGCCGAGGGGAGACCTTTAAGAACACGTGGTCCCCAACCTCAAACTCCAATGGCCTCCTCCTAGTATCATCATACAACTTCTGTCGGTCCTGGGCCGCCTTCATCCATTCCCATTTGAGCTGAACCTTCTCTGTCGTGTTCTGCACCACCTCCAGATCAAGGATGCCTGCCTCTCTTACTTCGGTCCAACACACAGGCAAACGGCATGGCCTCCTATACAAAGCTTCAAACTAGGCCATGCCAATGGTAGAGTGGTAGATATTATTATATTAAAACTCTACCAGAGGCAAGTGTTTCACCCATGATCCTTCTGAGTCCAGAACACATGCTCGTAGCATATCCTCTAAGGTCTGGATGGTGCGCTCTGTTTGTCCATCTGTCTGGGGATGGAAATAAGTGCTAAGGCGTAACTGGGTGCCAAACGCATGCTGTAATCCTTTCTAGACTCGCGAGGTAAACCATGCATCTCTATCCGAGACTATAGACCTCGGAACCCCATGCAACCGCACCACCTCATCAACGTACTTTCATGCCAAAGAATCCACAACACTCGACTCCCTGATCGCCAGAAAGTGAGCCGATTTCATCAACCTGTGCACTACCAACCAGATGGCGTCGTACCCTCCTTGGGCCTTGGGTAGTCCCATGAATAAATCCATCGAGATTTCATCCCACATCCACTCGGGGACATCAAGAAGCCGCAGTAGGCCGCCTGGTACTCGGTGTTCAGCCTTAACTTACAGACACACTAAGCACTTGGCCACAAACTCTGTCACTGCTCACTGAACTCCGGGCCACCAAAACTGCCTCTTCAAACCCTGGTACATCTTGGAATCTCCCGAGTGTACCGCCAAGGGTGATTTGTGGAACTCCCTGAGAACCTTGTCGCGCATCGCCTCCGGAACAAACAACTTTTTCTAGAAAAGCATCTGGTTCTGACCATCCTTTGTCCATCCTTCCGGAGCATTTCCCTGGTCAACTTGGTCACGCATCACTTCACACCCTAGGACTCCCCACTAAGACTCCTCCACTAGCTGAAATAGGGATGACTGCATCGTCATCTGATATAGGAAGCCTCTGCCGCTATCCATCTTCGCATCCAGGTGTAAGGTAGCCAACTCCTCCATTGCCTTCCAGGCGTCCGCCGACTCTCGGACCGCATCCTTCTGCGTCTTACTGCTCAAGGAATTGACCACCACATTTCCCATTCCCTCAGTATAAGAGATCTCGAAGTCATAATCTTGGAGGAACTCCACCCATATCCGCTGTCGGAAGTTTAAGTCCCGCTGGGAGAAGTTATACCTCAAGCTTTTGTGGTCTGTGAAGACCACAAAGCGTTCCCCTATGAGGTAGTGCCGCCATAACATTAGCGCAAAAACGAATGTTGCAAGTTCCAGGTCGTGGGTGGCGTAATTATGCTCATGGGAACGTATCTTCCTGGACCCATAAGAGATCACCCCTTATCGATGCATCAACACGTTCCCCAGGCCCTGTCCCGAAGCATCACTGAACACCTCATTAGCCGCCCCTTCTTCTGGTAATCTCAGCACTGGGGAACTGACCATCTTCTCCTTCAGATAGCTGAAGGCTGACTGGCACTGCTCAATCCATATTAAAGCCTGGTCCTTCTTGGTCAGAGCCATCAAAGGGGATGCTACTCGGGAGAAGTTGGGTAAGAATCTCCGGTAGTAACCCGCCAACCCTCGGAAACTTTGGACTTCTGCCACATTCTTGGGTGCTGCCGAAGAAACAACTCCCTCAACCTTTGATGGGTCGACTGATAACCCCTTCTCAGACACTACGTGCCCAAGGAAGTGCAATTCTCGTGTCCAGAACATGCATTTTGACAACTTCCCATAGAGATGGTGCTGTCGGAGGACCTCCAAAACATTCCTCAAGTGCTCTTCATGGTCCTCCTCTGATCTAGAGTAGACCAGGATGTCGTCGATGAACACAACCACGAACCGATCCAGATACACCCAGAAGATGGAGTTCATAAGCCCCATGAACACAGCTGGGGAGTTCGTAACACCGAAGGGCATGACTACGAACTCGAAGTGTCCATACCTACACCTGAACGATGTCTTCGGGATGTCACTCTCTTTCACCCTCAGCTGGTGGTACCCAGACCGTAGGTCGATCTTCGAGAACCATCCTGCCCCTTTCAGCTGGTCGAAAAGATCATTTATCCTTGGAAGAGGGTAGCGATTCTTAATCATCACCTGATTCAGCCTCCTGTAGTCTTTGCACAACCTAAGACCACCATATTCCTTCTTTGCAAAAAAGACTGGAGCACCCCACGGTGACGCACTCGGACGAACATAACCCCTCTTCATCAGATCGTCAATCTGTATCCACAACTCCCGTATCTCCGAAGGTGCCATCCGTTAAGGGGCCATCGAGACTGGACGAGCACCGGGCTGAAGGTATATCCCAAACTCGATATCACATCGAAGGGGTAGAGTCGTCACCTCCTCAGGAATGATGTCCAGAAACTCACGGACGATCTCTGGATCTCCCACCATTTCAGCATCAACTGATTCCACTGTCATCTCGGTCAACAAGGAGAGGAGAGGTTCTCCCTCCTATTTCCCTTTGGACTACTCCGCTTGCCGGTGAAGGTAACACGCCAGCCATCCACATCTGAGAACACCACCCTTCTTCAGAAATAGTCGATGACGGTACACACAGAAAATAGACAGTCGATGCCTAGGATGACATCGTATGGCTGAATCTGTAGCAAAAGAAGATCCTTAACATACTGATGTGGCCCTATCATCAGTCTACATCCCCGACAAAAAAACAACAAGTTGGTCTGACCTCCGACTGGTGTGCTCAATACCAGGGGCACTAGAAGTGTTTCCGCATCTAAACCCAGGGAATGTGCTAGGAAAGGTGCAACAAAGGAGTGTGAAGCTCCGGTATCGAACAAGGCATAAGAAAGAGTGATAAACAGACTGATCGTACCTCGAACAACCTCTGGCCCTGCTGGAACTACTGCCTCTGCGGCGTGTAACTGTCCACGCCCAGCTCCCCTGCCCCTCGGCTGTCGGCCAGATCCCCGACCACACCCTGGTCGAGGTCATTATGGATCACCCTAAGGTCGGCCTCCTCCTACGTCTACCCTCGGAGGAGCGGGAGCTCGCTGTCCCTACTGCTGCTGCTGGAAAGGTCTGGCTGGGAGCTGCTACTGGGGCGGGTGATGGGGCTTACTACCACTGTTGTACTGCACCAGGTCTAGGCACTGACTTCGGAGATGCCTAGGGCTCCCACAAATGAACCACCGTGGTCTCGGGCCCGTAGGAAAAGTGCAAGGGCCAGGGGATCGAAACTGAAACTGCTGCGGCCTGCTCCCTACGGGTCGGAACCTAGAGTGTCCTGATGCTGGAGGCATGGTGCTGACGGCCTTCCCCTTCGATGGTCCTAGCTAGATCCCCTCTCGTGACACTCCTCCTAGATCATGTATCCTCTCCACCACTTAGGCCTTCTTCTGGACCTCCATGTATGTCGGCAGGGTAAAGGGGGTAACAACATACTGGAGGGAGGGTCGGATCACCTCCTTTAGACGTCATTCCTAAGACTCATCATCAGGAAATTAGTCTGGAGCAAAACATAGGAGGTCCTTGAACTTGATCCCTAGATCCCTCATGGACATACTCCCCTACTGGAGGGAGAGTAGTTCCTGCCTCTTTTATGAATTCATTGTCGAGGAGAGGAATTCCGCCCGGAACTCCCTCTCGATGTCCACCCAAGCCACCTCAGACTCCCTCCTCTCCCATAGGTAAAGCGTCCACCACTAATGTGCCGCTCCCCATATCTGGCTGACGACCAGAGGAACCTAGTACTCGGCCGCGGCCTGAATCAGGCCGAAGGCTATAACTAGATCCTCTAGCCAGCCTTCCGTCATCATAACGGAGGTGCATCCCTCATACCTCTCGAGGGCCTGTCGCTAGAAGGCTCGAAGAGTATTCTACCACTGGTCATCCTCTTCCTCTCGATCAGCTCTCTTCTGATCGGCCAAGGTAGTGTCTGTGGCCTTGATCGCCTGTACTACATGTGGTTGCCTTCTAGGTTCCATAGCTACAAGGTAAACAAGGAATGCCATAGCCCAAGTAGTGCAGAATATCGATCTTAAAATACCCTTAAATTTTAATTTATTCTTAATCCCCATGATATCCCAGAAACACAAGAACACAAGTCATTATGATGCATGTACCTTTCCTAGGGTCACTACCCTGCAATCAGTGTGGCCTCACTTGGTTGTTTGGTAGGTCCAGAGTCCTTGCATCGGATCACGGGGGGCCCTAAAATCTGGTGTCCTAGCCAGTCTTCCTCGTCCTAATTCACGTAACAAGGTCACCCAACACTGTTGCCTTACTACCCCATGCAATCCTCACTGTGCCTAACTCCAAACTCCATCCTATCTGTCAACCATTTGCTCTGATACCATTCTGTCACGACTCGCCTTCACCAAAAGGAGGGAAGGATCAGCAGATTGCCAGGCCCTTCCTTCTTCAGGTTGAAGTAGAGATAATGACCTTCGAGACCCACCTTCAATAGGTCCCGGAGTGGCGACTAGCACTAATGGAATAGATGTTTCTCACAAATGGAAGGAATTATCCCTTTTGTTTTATAGGATCAAGAGATAAGATGATGAAACTCAACAACACCAAGATAAAATAAAAGTAAAACCAAAAGTAAACCATTCCCACATGCATGTTTCAAAAGTAAAAACCACAAAGTACAGAAGGTGACTACAAAGGCATGTACCAAAGAAAGAAAAACCACAACTGCAACTACCCCGAGGGTCCGAGCTAGTATAATCCCGCGTGGTCCCCGAAGTCCTCCTGGAAACCTGAAATCAGTTTTATATACGTAGGCTGAGCATACAAGTATACTCAGTTGGGAAAACCAAAGACTCTCATGCACAAGTGGGGGAACGTTCTAAATTCCCGTGAGAAAGGAGTAAACCAAACACCTATCGAGGTAAACTATCCACCCCAGGCCTCACCAAGTCACACTCCCCAAATAATGCAAGTCAAGTAATATATATAATCAGGGAACATCGATGTTTGGGTACCCCGCGCCACATTCCCACTAGTCATTGAGACATCCTACGCATCAGACCAATCCCGCCATTCTCACCACAGTCCCACTGCCACACCCGCCCGCACACACCTGGGCCCCAACGGCACGCAGTCCCACTGCTGAATCCCGCCCGCACACACCTGGGCCACAACTGTCACATGTAACCATGCCTGGAGACACCTAGGCTAGAACATCCACTACCACGCCCGAAGACACCTGGGATAAAGGATCTACCGCCACGCCCGAATACACCTGGGACGTATCCCGAAGATTCTTGGGAAACCACCTGCCGCACACACCTGGCCAGCCACCACACTACCCTGCCCGAAGGTTCTTGGGCTAATAATGGACCTCATGCCATCACAGCCTGCCTGAAGATACTTGGGCTATCCAGGAAAGGGAGCAGAAAAGGAGATAATAACCAGCCACCAAGAATAGTGTTGGGAAAAAGACACTCCCCCATGAAATGGGGGTGTTTAGCACTAAGTGCTCACTTTGGGTGGGGCGCGAGTAAGAAACAGAAAACTACAAGTATAAGTATAGGTAACAAGCACTCACCCAAAAATCATGGTTTTTCTAACCGGCCTACAGAACACAACACCACTATATCCGAGTCACAAGCCATGACTCTCTCTAAAAAACCCATTGTCCAATTCTTGTTTCATGTTCAGTAAACAATTTCTATGTTTAAGCACTACTGGGAAACTAGTAAGCATATGCACAAGTCCAAAAAAGTAAAGAACCAAACATCAACCATAACGCCCACACCCAGTTCTCAACAATAGAGGGTCCCACCCCAATTTTTGACATAAACAAGTATCCACCGGGCCTTAAAACTCCCAACCACTGAGTGTATAAATTAACAGGGGATCCCATCCCCTCTCACATCTCCAGCAATCGGTCTAAAAGGAAAACAACCAACTACCACCACCAACACAAGTGTGGCCATGCTGGTATTTCCAGATTTAAACGACATAACACACTCCATGATTCAAATTCTGTTTGCTCTAACTGGGAGTCATCACAGAAGGGTTGATCTTGGTGATTTCAATTATTTCAGTCGAATATACGTGATTAACCAATTCACTTTTCACAGCAAGACCTTACAACAAAAAACAGGACATTTAAAACATCAGTAGGGTTCATTGGTTCACAATCAATGACCACCAATGGCCTCGATTTTCAGAAGGCATAATCCAGCACAACTCAACAAGATGGCCACAGAAGAAACAACATAAAAAAAATATAAGACAACCTCAACAAACACAAACCCCTTCTATTTATTTATTAAATTCGTTCATTATCTTAATTAAGTTCGGTCCAATCAGTTCTAAAGAAACAAAAGCACACCCACCCCGCATGATGCACAAATGGAAGAGGCAAAGGTGAAATTCCCTACTTTTTTGATCAACGATCGATGCTTAGGCCGTGCGCGGAACTTGAAGGATAACGATGCGGCACTCCCGATGCACCAGAAGTTGTTTGTGAAAAGCCACGATCCAGGAAATGAGAAACCACGGCTAACCCTTTGTTTATAATATCCGGGGACGGTTGGGGTGAAAATGTGAAACTGCGTAAGGTGCGGGGGTCGTGGGTTGACCACGCAGCACCACTAATCACAAAAAAAGGGTCGGGTAGTTTGAGCCGACTCATGAATTGAT
Source organism: Viscum album (assembly GCA_963277665.1). Classification (NCBI taxonomy): domain Eukaryota; kingdom Viridiplantae; phylum Streptophyta; class Magnoliopsida; order Santalales; family Viscaceae; genus Viscum; species Viscum album. The sequence goes on along the minus strand of OY728150.1, from coordinate 1,589,109,466 downwards.
TAAGTATTTAATAGAAACTCTTATGCAGGTTACGGGTCTTTAAAACATGCTTAAACAAGTCAGAATATGGTTTACAACCCTATTTGTGCAAAGGAGCGCTACTGGAAACAACTTGACAAGGCCGGGTGACGCCGATCGGTCTCACCGATCTGTCTCACCGATCCGTCTCACCGATCAGTCTCACTGATCGGTCTCTCCGAGACGCCACTCCTTTAGGACCCGGATTTTGTCAAAAGGAAGAACCATGAGAGTCCGGGTCATCACAACATCACAATTAGATGTGAATGTTACCATTATATTTATTCTACTATCACTATGGGAGTAATATACTATTATGATGCTCCTATATATTAAAGAAACAAGTTCTAGAATTAATTATGATGATTGTATTACCATGATAGTAGATTTGAGGAGTTCCACACATGGAGCTGCATTGACCCATGGTGCATCCGGTATATAATAGAGGCTCATTGTCACACTACTATAGAGAAGTCGATATTTTGTGTATGAAGGAGCTCACCATAGTTGATTTTTCGAATCTAATTCAATATATATGTTTTATATCACCTTGAATATAGTATGTATTGAATGTTTTTTTGGATGTGAGCATGTGGTGTTGAATATGAGATGTAAAACCATGATCAAGTTGTTGAGGTTAACAATTGATGTCAAAATTTTTGTGAGAAGGAGATGTGTTGTGGTTTCAAGCTAGTCGAAGATGGAGGAGCTCAATCTCTAGAGTATCATGGATTATATGAATATAACACACAAACATATATATATATATATATATTTCATAATATATATAATCTCATATATATATATATATTATATATCCATTTAGGAAATTATAAAATAAAAATTAAACAAATACAAAAAAACTCACACAACATATCATATTTTCACATAAAAATTTAATTATCCATCAAAATTTTTTAATATAAAAGAAATATAAAATATTAAAATAATTCAATCATTAATAGGTGTAAAATATGATTATGTTATAAATGGAAAAAGAAAATAATTTCACTGAAAATTCAAAAGAAAATTCAACTTTAAATGTTTTTACAATTTGTATTTAATTAAATATCAAGAAATTATAAATTATTAAAATAAATTTAAAAAGACTTTATTTTTTCCCAATAATAATTAATGATTTGTAAAAAAATTAATTACTGAAAAAACAATTATTTAAAAGATATAATATTATTTAAAAATTATACATTAATCAAATATATGTTATTTAATTGATATTTAAATGGATTTCTAAATTTATCAGTGAATGGTTTTTCCCATAATGTGAATTTTCAATATATTATAAAAAATAAAAAACAAGGAAAGAAATTATAAACAATAACAATCACCCCAAGTTTTTAAATTGAAAAAAAATAATCTTTTAAAAAACATAAAACTTCTCTAAAATTTTAATATATATCAAAATGATTAAAAAAATTAATCCTATTAAATATATAACCCATTTTACTAATAAAAATATCATAACTTTTAATTTATTTATTGAATAAAATCATATATTATGATTTATAAAAAAACAACATGCCTTGATTATATAAAAAAATAAAATATTATACTTCATACACATTATTCCCTTAAAATGAAAAATTATATTTTAATGGTAAAAACAATATCTTCCTCTGTTAAACCATATAAATAATCTAATAAAATCATATTAATAATTAAATTTTTTTAGTTAATGGACTTTGAATTTTTTTAGAGAATAAAAAAATCATAAAGAAGTATGAACTCGATTAAACAAATGAATCAATCCTAAGAATTTATATGAAAAATTTCCCTAAAAATACATTCACCTTTTATATAATCAAATAAATTTTAGATAATTTTGAAATTTGAATTATATTTAAAATTTAAAATTATTTTTAATTATAAATTAATATAAAATAAATTGAAAAATATGAATTGAAAATATTTATGTTTATATAAGACATAATGGGATCATAAGTATTCAAAACTCCAAAAGAACCAATATAACTAAAAACTATAAAAATATTTTTTTGGTTAAATAATTTAATAAATAATAATCTTCCTAAAACTAATTTGTTGGATAATTTTAATAGAATATAAAGTATAAAAGATGATTTCTTCCATAAAATATAAAATATTTTATTAAAATTATTTCAAACAAACGAAAAAATTTATCTTTTTCATTAAAAAAATATTTAATCATTAATTCAAAACTCATATATAGATATATTAGTTTTCTTTACAAACATGGGGTAAACCTAAATAAATAAATGTATCTATACAGGTACAAAAAATTAATCATGTTTATTGAAAATGTAAACACATTATAATTATATATGAAACTGAAAATTTTTAGAATATCAGTTACATGATGCATACCTTCCATATCAAAATAGAATTTAATTTATTGCATATAAATACAAAAAATTAGATTAACAATGAAGATATATTATATATTTTAAATATGAACATATAGTGCATGTCCTCAAACCAGTTTACAAAACTACTAATAATATGTGTAATTGAGGAAATAAAATATTCACATGGGATTAGTGAAAAAAATAGGTCAAACAAGATTTGTGTAAAAAACTTTTTGGTTTTCTTACAATATTAGATTCACCCAAATTAGTATAAGGTCATCTATAAAAATATGATGATTAGAAAAATTCTTTGTTGGTATTCCAGAAAATAAATTCATAGATAAAATAGTGTTAATGTTACTAAATAATAATTAAATATCACATAGAATTCATTATTATACTGATATTTACAAATATATTTAAATAATTTCACATTGGAAATAAAAAAATTGGATATTTTAATAAAAATATTATTATTCATTTATGTGAGAAAACCATAAATAAGAAACTATTATTACTATAGTTTTGATTCATAATAGACATAATTTTATCAAATTATTCATTACCTTGAACATAATTATATAAATGATCATTTAGAATGAAACTGTCCATTTTTTTAAATACATATTATCTATTTCAATTTCTTTTGAATTAGTATAAATTTTTTTATTATAACTATAAGAAATATTTATTAATTTTATATTTTCATTAATATGTTCCATATTTTATTTTTCAAATTTAGTTAAATCATAAAAGATCATATTAAATATTCTTTTATTATCATTCTTATTCACTAACATACAATCATTATTTATAACATTCTCATCATTGTTTTTAAAAAATTGAACAATTATATTTACATTTAGATTCATCATTCTATGATTCCATCATATTTAAAAAATTATATTCTTGTTTTGTTTTCTTATTATCATTGAATTACATCATATTTTTAATTTGTATGTCTATTTTATTTTTCATTAATCATGACATTAATATTTTATATTTCTTAATATTAAATAAAATTATTTCTAATAATATAATTAATATAATCAAAATTAGATGAATAATAAAAATCTTATCATTGTTTATATATATAGATATAAAATTATGATCAACATTATATGTAGTATTTAATTGAGTATTAAATGAATTAGTAACCTCACATTGTAAATCCATCAGAGCAAGGTCCACTATTTGTCACCTCTTCACTCCCCAAGTAACTTCTTAACTCCTAGCTATCTAAGGAGTCTCTTTCTCTAAAGAGTATATTTTTTATTTCATCTCTTATATTTATAATTTTTTGAGTTACTAAGTTTTGGAAAAGCAGTCATGTCTTGACCTTTATTCCTTTACTCATATCACATTAATTCTAAAACATAATTAGTGTTACTGGGATGACATTATTATAAACTTTTTTGAATAATAAATTAAACTATCTGTTTCTTCCATTATTCTGTATAAGTGATAAATATTTATTGCTAAAATATTATATCTATATTTCAAATTTCTTAAATATATATTCATAATATATGATTATTCAAAAACATTAGACATAAAAACAATAAAACTCTATTTTTAGTCTCTCCTTTACCTATATTATATTTTCCATGTTTATACTAATGTATAAATATAATTATTTTATTTAATGTATACTCTTTAAAATCATAATTTCAAAAACCAAAACATTCATTTCATGCCAAATTTTGGGAAGAGGTCTCAATACACATTCATTTTGGGATGAATTATATCGTACATCACCAAGATCACTCAAGTGATTTGTAATACTTTTAAATTTTTGGGACAAATTGTTTACTAACTATTAATCACACATAATTAAATCCCATTCTATTGCTCAAAAAAATTACTTTGTTTCTTTTAATATTTTTAGTAACATTTTGTGGGACTTGAAGTATTTTTTTATGTCACATTCCTTCTTACATCATGAAACATGTCAATAGATACTTCTATTGATAACACAATATATGATTTTAAAATCCATATATCTCAAAACATATTTTCCCTTGTCATTTCCTAAAATTGTTTTTATATTTTGGTTTCTCCAATGACATCTCAATGATTTTCAAAGGATTCAAAATCAAATGTTCAATTATGTTACTAAATGGTCAAGCCGTTATCTGTAGTAGTTTCCCCCAAAATATGGGTGATTATGATGAAGCCATCTATCATTATTATTGATAACAATTATCATAATAAACTAGATATTATTCCATATATTATTAGGTCTTGGATATTTAGGCTATCAAAGTTGTTAAAAATAAATAACAAAACCCATATCCCAAAGTATTTGTGTCTTATTTTTATTCTTTGAATTATAATAAAAGTGTAGAATTGTTTCTATACCCGATGTCAATTGTTTGCTGTAATATAAACAAAATCAGATGTGAAAACTAATGTTATATGAGGTGTAACATCTAAAATATTCATGAAATAATATTCAATTATTTAAAATACTATTAAATAGTTTGTTTTCTAATTAAAAAAATTCATATGTGATTTGAAATAAATCATATTTTATAAAATAATTTAATTTAATAAATAATTTTATTTGGTATAAATTATGATAAAATAGTAAAATGACATAAAGATTTGTTTATTCTACGAAATATAGTTTTATTTTCTCCATGTAACGATAATAATTTTTTAACAAATGATATAATTAATCAATATAATTTTTTTATTCAGTATATAAAAAAAGATATGATACATCTATGAAAAATATACAAAATTATTTATAATATTAAAAAACAATCTCTTTTGTAATTATTTCATAAATTATAATCTTTTAAATTAAAATTATTATTAATCCTGTATGTTCAAATTTATATTGTCACAATTTTTCAATTTTTACAAAAATATCATTTATATAATACTATTATATTCGAATAAATTATTATTTCATAATTAAAATATTTATTTGAATCAGTTAATTTTGTTACAATAGAATACACATTAATAATTAGTAAAATATTAATTTGATATTATATATTAACAATAGAATATATGCTATGAAATCCAGTTATTATTATTAATAAGATGGTATTAATATGGTGATAAAAAATAAATTTGTTACTAAATTACAATGTGATGAAAAGAATACATATAAATAAAAAATATTAAATTATTATTGTGTGTATTTCAAAATATCTTAATTAATTTATAATTTACATAGATCATATAATAAAAAATTGACAACCAACATAATCATCAAAAGACCAGGCTCTGCCGTATGTGGGACCCAATGGTAATCTATATGAGAGGTTGGTGTATAATGTATCTTGAATGATAGAAGAATGGTGCCTGCATAGTCCTTCATAGTGTGTTAATGGGAATTCATAGTTATCACTAAGTGCATAGTGGTAAATTCAATGGTGGGTCACAACCATGGTGGGTGGGTGTATAGGTGAGTCTAATTGATGATCCCATAGTTTCATGGCCTGAAAAACTATATGGAGTGATTTTAATATCCGAAAGTGAGAGAATGAATGATTTTCAAATGTGGGATTACATATGTGGAAAATATTAACCTGTGTAAAAATAATATACTTATATAGAAATCATTCAATAAAAATGATCACATAAATCTAATATCTTAAGGACACTATCTTTAACCTCATTCTGTGTTTATAAATCCTTGACTTATTCTTCTTTTTATCTATTGATGGAGGTCTATTCCAAGTTGCAACATCCATGATCATTCATATACCTATCTTTGTATCCTCCATTGACAAAAATCTCCGAGAATTTCAAACAAAAAATATTGATTTTTCACTTCATGGACAAATACTTCTTAACATATACCTTTATAAGTGTATCTTTTTTAAAAAAATTATCCTTGAAATATATTAGTGCAGCATTAATGTGTATATTAGGGACCATAAATTAGTTTAAATGTAAATAATATATGTTTTCTTGTAATGTTTAAGGATTTATTATAAATAAGATTCAATAAATTCATTAAAATTGATATATAAATTTAAAATAGAAATAGAAATAATCACATTTAAAATCATAATCTTATTTATAGTTATGATAGATTTCATTTGTATTTCATTTTCTAAGAATCATACCAATGGTTTCATTGAGTTATATATATGTTTTCATAAATTCACATTCATTGTTAATGTTTTGATTACCCACATTCTAAGACTCCACCACAGGGAAGTCAATATCAGCCTCTTAAATGTTTCCATTTTAGAATATTTTTTATTATCACATAGAGAAATATTATATCACTATTTTTATATTAAATTTCATTAAATAGAATTATAAATAGAAATATCTACATTCAGTATATTGATTTTTAATTTTTAATATGAATGAAAGGTGAGTGATCCACTATATATATTGGCCTATTTGGGTAAACAATAAAACAATAAATTATATTATCAATATTTTTTAAAGAAATTTCAATACACTGAGTAATCCATTTTTGTAATTATATTCATAGTAAATAAATTATTTTTAAAGAACTATAATGTTTTGAAGAAAACCAAAATTTTTATTTATATCATCTATTTGTTTCAATGATTTCAACATAATAAAGTTGCACTAATAATGAATTTTTTTACAAGAACCCATTTTGTTAGGAAATTTAATTATTAAGAATTTACACTATGGATTTCGAAACCCAAATTTATGGGTAATTTATTTTCAAAACTCAATTTTAAACAATTTTTTGAAATCCAACTAAAATGGAAAATTTATTTATTGTCCTATTCTTTATTAAATTGTTCATATTTTTTCATTGTATTAATAAAAAAATCTATAAACTATTTTGATATATTAATTGTTATGGATATGTTGGTTCTATCCTTTAAATGATTAAATTTATAAAATTATTTATCATATATTTTTTTATGATAAATTTTAAATAGGAATAGGTTTTGAAATGATATTTTAATGGATTATATTTGTTAAAGTGGAGCCTTTGAAAATTTGATTTATTTTCAATTTCTGGGCTTGGGGTATCAAATGTGATTATTATAAATCGGGAGTGAAGTAATTAACTCAACGGGTAAATTGTCCTTAATGTGAAACTAACAGTGGCCTCATAAATATCATAAGGATTTACATGTAAAATTATATTCTATAAATGTAATTATTTTTAGTGTAATATTCTTAACTTTTTAATGGGAAATCCCAAAAAAATTAATGGTTATTATATTTTGAAATTAACGTTGTTTTCAATGTGATATATTTTTAAAAATAAATTGAATATTATATTTTTTTAAACCCTAGATTCATATATTATAATATTATTTTTAATTTGTTTTGAATTTCATTTAATATAAAATTTTTTCTGTTGATTTTTATAGTTTTAGTAGAAATATATTTTATTCTGGTTTTATAAACATTGTTTAAAAATATTATTACAAAAGTGTGTTTTAAATTAATTATTCATAACATCATTAGATTATCAAATATTTTTGTAATTTATTAAGCTATTTATAGTGAAGTCAAATAGTTGACTATGAAATTTTTCAACTATAGTTTTATGTTTTATGGTTCTTCCTAAATCACCAAATCCTAGAATAAACAGATTCTTAGATATATAAAAGACTTCTATATTTCTCTATTATTTTTAATTAAAAAAATTAAAAATATATTTTATCACTAAAACTAGTAGTGTGGGTATCTTGATATTTGATTTTTTATTAGGTAAATAGATTTATTTTTTTGGATGTTATGACATTATATTGATAATTATATAGTTATAAGTTTTTATTTAAGAATATATGAACATTTTATTCTTGAAAAATATTAAGAATATTGATCCATGTTTTCTGAAATTATGAAAAGTTAAATTAAGAATTTCTTTAATAATGAGGATTGGATTGTTAAGGAACAATTCCTTTAAAGGGGGGAGTTTATTTTCCAAAGAAGCAATGAAATAAATTTATTTAAACTAAATTTTTATTAGACGATTTATTTTATAATTAAAAAATGACTATGATGTACTTTAATATAAATATTTTTTTACTAAATACATAACACTTTATGTTTTATAATAGTTTTGGTTATACATACTTATAGGTTCTAGATACACAACACATTATTAACCCTACATAATCCATATGGTTAATGTGTGTGATGTTGGTGCATTCTTGGGGTGTTTTGGAAAAGGCTTTTTGAACCATAATTTTTGATAATCATGAACTTCACCCAAAAATTGTTTCACTCATGTTGTAGTTATAGGATTTAAAATTTTTAATTTTCAATAGATAAACCAAGTGATTCCATCTCTTATAAATTCTTAGATAAATGGGATTCATTGCGTATTATCACAACGTATGAGGACAATTATTCTTATGAATGTTTCAACCAGATTTAATACAAAACCTATAAATATATTAATAATAATTGTAACTATAAATTTGAAATATATTCAATGATTAGGATTCCAAAATTTATTTTAAATAAAATAATATATATTTTATAATGGTTAAAAATATTTAATGTATTTCATGTAATTTATGTATCAAAATTAGTTATTAATAATTTATTCATTTAAGTGGGAATTTAATTTATAAAATTTTAGGTCATGACATTACTCTCCATATAAAACAAATAACCTTGATGTTTTGTTTCACACAATGAAATAGATGAGGGAAATTTGATTCATCACCTCTTCAGTTCCAATATTTCATCCTCATACCTATTTTTTGACCATAGTACATTGACTAGGTGATTTTTATTATTTTATAGAATGTTTTCTCTATGATATAAGTTATTCATTGTCTTATCCACATATGAATGATATTTAACAAAGGATAACCCCTCTAAATTTAATATATTTTGATGGAACCAAGTTGTCATGAAGTTATTTTTTGGAATCTAGATGATGTTTGGGAATAATGAATTGTCTTTGATTTTAAATATATAGAATTAAATTCACATTGTAATGTTTTGGGATAATCAGACTCATAGCCATATTATAAAATTGGAATCATAATTCATAAGGGACACAATTATCTTGTCAAGATGGTTTCTAAAAGAAATGGATCAATAATATCACATTGGGAATGGAATAAATTTTCAATTATAATGAGGAATATAGTTTTATTCTAAATTAAATTGATGTAAATATTATTATCCTATACTAAACATGGATTTTTTATAGGTCTTAGGATTTATATAATATTTATTATGCAATACAAATGAATTATTGGAGGAGAACAAGTGATGTCTTTCATATTGAGGACTGGATTTGACTCAAAATTTAATGTAATGGTTACCAGTCAGACCCAAAAATCCACAGGAAAAAAATATTCATAAAAATAAGTCGATTTAAATGATAATCCAAAAAGTAAATAAGTTCCAAAAGCTGAACCGGCTGACACACTTCTATTAGAAGTTCGGTGCCACTTATCATCAGACCAATCTTCATTATGATAATTCGAAATTAAGATGGTTATAAGTGATGTCGTAGGAATAACTATTTATTTTCATATGTTGTTGGGAATGATGAAAATTAGGAATACAGTTCATTTAAAAATTTAGTGGACCATTATCATAGGGATGAATTATTGATTTTTAAATAGGTAAATATAATGAAAACTATATTATTTCTTTATGTATTTCAATAGTTATCATATTGAATTTAACACCTTTAATATGAATGGGAAGATATTGATTTATCAGGAATATGATGGCACTGATAACATTATATAATGTATGATCATCGGTCTGGTGAATATAAGAATATGAAATTTTTCTCAAAATGCCACATAAGTGTTTGAAAAAGAGATCATGACAGGTTTTTTGATAATTCTTATAGGAGGTTCATGTTTAAATATGTTCATTGTCGAAGATGAAGTGTTAACGACAGTGTGTAGGAATCTTTAGAAGTTTCCACTATGTTTATGGAAAAAGAACGGAATCTAATGTATAAATATGTAGTAACAATTTGTATAGATGAATAGTTTCAATGTTTTATTCTTTTTTTTACAGATCACCAGATTGAGAAGTGTGTGTTTAGTTGGTTACAAGGACCAAAACAATAATTCATACATTTTCTATTTCATTATATTGGTGCAGAGAAGCATAAGGAATAGTATACTCTCCTCGTTATAATGGGAAATTCAAAATGGACAATAGAATCAGACTAAACGTTTTGAATAAATTCCTATGTATGACAAATTTATGAAAATATTTGAGAAGGTTAGAGTAGAAATGTCTAGATATGATAATAATTGATCAAGTCAAAGATGAAGTTGATATTTAATAGAATATATTTTTTTAAAAAATCTATTTGAGAGGTAATGTTTTCCATAATTCTATCTAAACCAAATTTCAAACACCTATAAATAGTGGTCAATACATTGTACTTTTTAGTGTCCTATGTATTGTTTATAGGTGTAGAGACAAGTAATAGAGTTCAATTTTTTTATATATATATGGAGATTTGGGATAGATATTTATTGAGGTAGATATCAATATAGAAGAATAAGAAAAAGAGGAAGACCATATTCAGCTGATCATCATATCGGGGTGGATCATTATAATGGGAATCAGTTAGGGACTTCTAGACTAAGATAAAATCATTTTATAATTGTTTCATTGATATTATAGTTGAATTACATTAACATATTAGGAAAATAGACTCGAAAATCAGAATGATTGTCATTAAAAATGACTAGATATGTTCTTACCTGGAACTAGGTAGGTATGTGAAGAATTATATTCACGATTATATTTGTTAAAGTTGGAAAGGAATCATACTAACATTTATCTTGAAGAAATTGATGAAATTTTCTTGACATGTTACAGAACTTTCATTAAATAATTTCATTATACATGATCAATAAGAACTAATGTATTAAACATAGTAATACATGAGTGTAATGGAATATCCAATGTAATGTATCCACAATTGTTTTATAGTGTGTTATGTTTTATTGGAATATTTCTAAACCATTACATGAATGTATCTACTCTTATTTAATAGTTAACCTAGTACATTTTTATGATCCAATGGATGTGTGATTGTTTTTTTTTGAAAAGTTGATATATATTTAACGGGAAGTGAGTTTTGTTTCAAAAAAATGAAACTTAATTGAAAAAGATGCCACTAATTCACCCCACCATCTCTCAGTGATACATTGGTCATTCATGGAATTATCAATTGGTATCAGAGTGAAGTTCCCTTAATTTAATATTTGAATGTGTTTTTAAGGAATATTTGTTATGGTTAATCTGCATTTTTTGAAAATTACATGGTTTTAGATATTTGATGGTTAGAGGTATCAAATATAGAATGATAAAATGATTCATTGTCTTATGTATCTTAGGTTTGATTCTATTGAAGCTGAAACTAATGGATTTCATTCTATGGATGATTAATTTCTTCATACAATTTTTGACAAGAAGAATCTTGAGAATGTTGTAAGCGATAAGAATATTTTACTCTCATCACTCTATAAAAGTCAGTTTCTAGATGTGAAGTGTGTTTCAAATTCCAAATATATTTGAGATAAGAGGAAGAGTATTTATGAAGGAAATACAAAAGTAAAAAGGGTGATGTTTAAAATCTAGATTATGATTTTTGAAGATATCAATAAGGGTGATATTTAATCCATTGATCACGGTTTTACATGGGATAATTACATTGTTAGCACTATCATATTTCCTAGTGAAATGTTGGAAGATTTTACTATTTTTGAAAAGATATTGATAATTATTCCTAACAGGTTTTATGGAAAACTTTCATTAGTAGAAGATAGAGATCCATAAACGTTATCTCTAGATGATTTTCATGTACTATAAATAATTATGAAATGATACATGGGGTAATATTACAAAAAATCAACCAATATTATCCATTTAATTATATTTTTATCGAATGTTTTGATTCATAATTAAGAAAATTCAACGTGATTTAATGAAAAGAATCTATTATTACATAATTTATTTAATAAAATAATTTCTTGGATATAAGTTTAGTTAGAATAATAAAATTAAAAAAATACATTTTTCATTCCAATAACTGTTTTTTATCGTCTTTATATAAATTTAAATTGTTTTAGTAAATGTTATAATTTATCATGAAAAAATATATTTTCATTCAACACGTAAAAATAAATGTTTCTTTTATGAATAATATACATAATTATTTATGAAAGTAAATAATAATCCATTTTGATATTATTTCTAATATTATATTTTCTAAATTAAAAATTATTAGTTATTATTTAAAAGTACTTTCTATCTTCAAAATAAAATTCATTGATTTCAAAATATTATATTTTTAATAATATTACTTTATAATAAAATATTTTTTTATTTTAAATTTTTATAATACAAAGATATATTTTAGTTATAATATTTCACATTAATAAATTTTAAAATATTTATTTCATATTTAATATAAAAATATAATATACCTTATGAAACTATGGTATTAATATTAATAAAATTAGTAAATATATTTTCATAAAAATAAATAAATGAGTAACTTAATATAAATTGGCATAAAATAATATATTCTCATAATAAATGTTATACATGTAAATTGTATATTTTTTCACTTAATTCATTTAAAACATAAATATCATTTATATAAAAACAAATTTATTAACAATACATCCAACGAAGGACCAAACTATACTACATAATGGGATATGTGGACAATGACTATGAGTGTGTATTGTATTGTGTATCTAGAAACACAACATAAGTGTGTCCACATATCACGTTTATAGTGTGTTAATGGGAACAAATAGTACTCATAATGTGCCAAGTCGACCACAAAATGGGACGGCGTGACACATAGTGAGGGTGTGTGTATGTGTGTCAGAATGTCAATCCCCTAATTCATTTTAATGATAGACTATTGGGAGATGTTGTGAAATTTGGATGTGGGAGGCTGAACAATTATTTGATGTTGAAATGACTATCCTAGAATTTCTCTCCCCTGATAATATATTTTATTTATATTATCGCAATTTAATAAAATTGATATTGGGTATATGATATCGTTGTGACATCATAATTAACCTCATGTAGATTTTATAAATACTAAAAATTATCTTTTTTTATCCTACAATGTATGTTTAATCCATGATCATGCATGAATGCCCAATTTCATACCATCATTATCATCATACGTTGACAACAAGCTTGTTGGATTTCAAAAAAAACAACAAAGGATCACTTCAAACGAAAATGCATCTGGAGCTATATCTTCTTCGATCTTTTTTTCACAATTTTTATCTTTATAATACTCTATTTCAAATTTCTTTTGGATATCTTTGAATTAAAGCAAGTTACAATGTCAAAAATATCATTATTGTTGTCATGTTTAAGGAATCACCATAAAGAAGATCAATGCAATTGATTAAAAATGTGATATAAAATTAATATATAGATATATAAGGTAATAATAACATATAAAACCATAATATTATCTTACATTCAGGTAGATTTCATAATTATTTCATTTTTTTTCATTATAACAAATGAATCAATGAGTTATATATAAGTGTGTGGGTTGGTTTTTCCTATAAATATTAAATTTTTGTTTACATTCATTCCCATCATACTGCAAAAGTTTTTCAACCATGAACTCATAGGAGATTTCTGTTTGGATTTATATAGAATATAAAAAAGATAATCTAATCTCATTCATAAGATATATTATTTATTTCAAAAACACCACAAATGAAAATCTATGAAATCGAAAAATATAAATGTATTATTTAACAGAAATAATGGTGGGGGTTTCTATACATATAAATTCGTTTTCATTTAACCTATTAAACCAAGATCCACTAAGATCTAATTTATCTATTGAAAACAACAAACACATATTAATAAATTTTGGTTCTTTTATTAATGGAATATGAATTATTTTTCTAAAAATGTTTTATTTTCAAAAAATCCAAAATTTTATTTATATTAATTATTTGTTTCAAGTATTTCATCATAATTGAGAAAATTTAATGAATCATATCTTTTTTGTAAAAACCCCTTTCATAAATAAACATTATTTTTAACATTATAATCTATTTTTTTCTAAATCCACATATATGTGGAATCTAATTTGAAATATCATTTTTAACATGTTTTTTAAATAACATAAAAGAAAAAATGAGATATTTTACTCTTCTATATATAAATTGTTTTTATTATAATTTTCTATATGAAATATTATAGAAAACATATGAATGCGGTATATGAAAATGTTTATATAGAAGAAAAATGTATTTCATCAAAATTATTGTCACATTATAAATTTTCTATATCGAAGAATTCTAAGTGACAGAATATTTCAAGTCTTATAGAAATATTAGTTTATCATTTAAAAGTGAGTAAATTTATATAGTTATATTTTCATTTTTTTAAAAATAAATACTACTTATGTATTGTTTATTAAAAGATGTTTTAATAGAAAATTATTGAAAAATGAAAGCCCTATAAATACTATTGTATTTAAAATTTCTTCACTTTTGTATCAAATTTGATGATGTGGAATGGGGAGTGAACCCAAAAACACAATGGGGACATTGTCATAAATGTGATGTGACAGGTTACCTCATGTATACCATTAGGTTTTAAATGTAAAATTATATTCCACAAATTTTATTATTTTCAATGAAAAGTGCTAAATTTATCTTGGGGGAATGCAATCTTATTTTCATGGTTATTATATTTTGGAATTAAATTTTTTAAGTGTGATATTTATTTTTGAATGGTTTTGAAAATTTTATTTATGAAACTTTATATTAATATTATAGAAAATTAATTATCAATTTTTTTATTTTAGATAATGTTAAATATTTTCCAATGATTTTTATGTTATTTCAAAGAATGGGGTCTTATTCTGGTTTTAAATACCCTTACATGAATTTTTTTAACAAAATATTTTTTAATTCATTCTTTAGGATCTTAAAATGTTTCAAATGTGTTTTTTTTCACTTAAAATGAAAGCTCAAGGTATGTAAAATAGTTATTCATGAAATTTTATTAAAACACTAATATGATTTATGTTTCTTCCAAATTCACCAAAAAAAATCACAAAAGATACTTAGACATCTAAAAGACTCTATATTTGAGAATTATTTACTATAAAAATATATAAAACCTATTTTACAAAAAACATGGGACTGCGGGTCTCAAGATACCTCATTTGATATTAGAGAAACCGTTTAGAAATATTTTGTGATTAAGTCATTTTTATTTGGCAATAATTTACTATTAGAGGTTTTCTATAAGGATATATGAAAATTTTATTTTAACATAGTCTTATGAAAATATATCATATTTATACTAAATTCTAATAAGTGAAATATATAATTTACATAAAAATAATGATAGAATTTTGATGGTATAATTCCTTTAATGGGGGAGAATGTAACAACCAAATAATTCAAGAAATAAATTTATTTTTATAAAATGTTCATTAAATTATTGGTTTTGTAATTAAAAATATTAATATGTAATCTAATATGAATAATAGTTTATGAAATAATGATCTTTAAAAAAAATAACTTTTTACAACATATTATTATAAAATACTCCAATTATAAAAATAATACATTTTCATACCAATAAATAGTATATTATCTTATGAATGAAAATATAATAAATTATTTGTAAATGATATAATTATTAAAACTAATGTATACTTATAGTAAAATATTAAAATGATATTATCATTTTATGTAATATATACATAATTATTTATAAAAGTAAATATTAATACAGATGGATATTTTTTTAAAATTGTAATATTCTAAATGAAAGTGATTATTAATAATTTAAAATTACATTAATTTTGACACAAAAATTAATAGTTTTCAAAATACAATGTCTGTAATAATACTACATTGGAAAAAATTATTATTTTCGAATTTATATTTTTTACAAGCCTTAGTTAAATATATATTAATAATATTTTACATTAAAACAGAGTAAAATAATAATTTAATATTAAATATAATACATATGTTAACTTATATATGAATCAATATTAATAAAAATAGTATAAATATTTTGACAAAACAATATATGAGTAACCAAATTACAATTGGAATAAAAGTATAAATATACATTAAAAATATTATAGTTGTAATTTTTTTTTTAAATTCATATTTGTAATTTAAACATTTCTTAGCTTATATATTAAAAAAATTGTCCACCAAAAAACCCATAAAGGACCAAACTCTACCATATGTGGAACTCGGTGGTCATCCACAATAGAAGATAGTATACTATATAGTCATCATGGAGGTATAAGGGTGATAGCATTATTCCGGTATAATATAACAATGGAAATACATAACACTCATATGGATCCCTGTGGACTTCTCAAAGGGGTGGTGTAGCCAATCGTAGGCATGTCTGTAAGTGTTATAAGGTTCTGATCACCCAATTTATTAGCACGATCGACTGGAAAGAGTGATTTTAATATATATAAGTGTGAGACCGAATGGATTTCTATTGTTGTATCATGGACGGCGGTATTTTTCACCCATTATAAAATATTTTTTATATCATATACATTCGATTAAAAAGATAATTTCTAGGCAATTTCACAAAGTAATTGTATTTAACATCATAGGATGAATAAAAATCCTCAAACATGCCTTATTCTTCTCCACTAACACTAGATTATTCCATGATCCAATATACATAACCATGTATATAACTTCATTATCATCATCCATTGATGAAAACCCCCTTATATTTGAAACAAAAAAGTAGTGGTGTTTCACTTGATGTGAAAATATATCGCATCCTATATCTTTATAGAGATATTCGTTTCACAATTTTCTCCACTTTATATTGTTTTCACCATTCATGTTGATATCATGGAATGAAAATCTAGTAAAAAGTCAAAAATATCAACAGGGTTGATATATTCAAGGAATATTTATTAATAAACATAATGATAATAATTAAAAATAATAAATAATGTAAATATATATACATAAAATATATCATTTAAAAAACCAGATAATATACATTTTACATATAATTGAAAGGCATGTCATTTTTCTGGGACCATACAAATTTTGGAAACGAGTTATACACACATACACACACGCACACAAATGTATATATTTATTTACATGTGTACTCTTTATTAATATTAATGTTTTTACCAATATTTCTAAATTTATACTTTAGGTATCCACACCCAACCTCATAGAAAATATTAGTTTCTTATTATTATAGATTATCAAATAGAAAAATATTATTTCAATCTTATGACATATATATTACTTGAACATAATTGTACATGGACATTTCTATAATCAATATATCAATTTGTATTACTTAATATAAATGAAAAATGAGGGTTTCTCTATATATGGAGGCCTTTTTAGAAAACCCCATGACCCAACACCCTCTCTTATCTCATTTTAATAAATAAAAGTGCATAGACATCATATTTATTTTTTGTTCACAGATTTAACTTAAGCGAAGTATTTTTGATAAACTCTTAAATTTTCTTTACAAGATATTTTATTAATATTATGATATTTTTTAATATAGGTAAGATTATATAATAAATCATATGTTTTATGAAATATAATCTTATATGGAATTGTTATTTTTATGTAGACACACTATGGCTTTCAAACCGCTATTTTAAGGGTAATCTATTTTGAAAAATCATTTTAATATTTTTTAAAATATCTACCTGGGAAAAAGGAGTTATTTAAAAAGTAAATATTTATGTTGTTTATAAAATCATTTTATGCATCATATATTCTTCAAATTTCTAGATATTGTAAATGTAAATATTTCTTATTATAACCCGACATTTTTTACATTACTACTAAATAATTTTAAATATAAACAATATACTAGTGTTACCAAACCATGATCTAAATGATCACGAGTCTCGGAAAAATTATGAAAAAAATATCCTTTACATAATAAAACATAAAAATTATCTAATTCACTATTCACTCCATTCTTAGTGTCCCTTGTGTTCTCTTTTGAACAAGAAATTTCCTAAGGATATACATCATTGAAATAAGTGATCTAGAAGTTCTTTAAGAGGATAGATATGAACATGAATCAATTTTAAATTGTTGATAATAATCATAATAATAATAACATAATCATGGGACAATAATCATAATCATTATATAAATCTTTTTATAATGACATAGAATGCTAACATTCATAAAAATTTAGTATCATATCTTAGGAGTCAACTACCGGATCGAGTTGTGAATAAACATAACATCATGTTCAATAATAACATATATGCCTAGTGATAACTTCATAATCATTATGAACAAATATATAATCATGATCACACAAATTTCACATGATCTAATGAGATAAATAACATTACCCAATAAATTTTAGGGAAATATAATTTCAATAAAATCTTGTCACATCATAAAATTTAAATAATCATGATCTACACATAATACATATATCAATCATAGATATAACATAATTGATGGAATGAAGTAAGTATAATTTCATAAAATATCGATTCATGAAAAAACCTTTTTAATCTTAAAAAATAAGGGTAATAACCTGGTTGGTATAAGAATCATAAATCATGATTGAAGAAGAAAAAACATCATGAGAAGAAAAGGATATGTTTTTAGAAGGAAGAGTTCTCTTAAAAAAATTCATTTTCAAGAAAATCATATTGGAAACTTTTAAATTCCGGGAATAAATAGGAAAGGAAAATAAAAATATATATTAGTAAAATTGAAAGAACATCCACATTGAAATTTATAATGAAAGAGGATTAACCCTAATAATAGAAATTGGATTTGATAATTCTCATACCTTAATTCTGAAAGATTTCTTCACATTAATTTCATGGATAATAAAAATATATAAATTAATTGATAAATAAATAACATATTATAAATTTATTTTATTCATTATAATTTCATTATGTCCTTTTATAGCCTTTTTTTGAGTTATAGTGTTCAATTTAATCATTCAATAATTTTCTTTTTCTTGATTGTCAGGATTAGTTCACTTGAATACGTGTATAAATGATCATGTAAATTGGGGATAATAATCAAGAATTCATATTATATGTTTTTAATGAACTTAAATAAATTTGAATGGTTTGAATTATTTTTATTTTTATTCATATATAATGATAATTCATTAGATAAAATTTTAATAATGATCATTTAGATTAATTTGGTGGTTTATCGATCACTATGAACTCATTTTTTATTATTTAATATTATTTATATAAGTTAGTTTCATAACAAAAAAATAATTTATCATATATTCTAATATATTTATCAACTGTAATAATTTTTTTTATAACCATCCTTTAAGGTTGAAAAAGAAAATGAAAACTAATCATTCTTGAATGCGATAAAACAACACCTCGATGGTGACATTTTTATTTTTACAATTGAAGGGAGTGAAAAAGAGTTTTAATAACTGATTATTCATTTAAAATAATAAAATTATAGTATATATAATATATTTGAGTTATAATAAAACTTTTATTAGTGGTTGTTAATTGTGAGTAAGAAAATAAAACAAATTGGAAAGAAATAAAAATAAAAGAAAGACGATTTTATCTCTTAAATTCTTCTCATTGAGTATCTCCTTAGGGTGATTTGTTTTCATCTTTTATTGAGAAAAAGTCTTCATGGATGTGAGGGAGACAATTTTGGAGAGGATTGGGAATATATTTTACATGATTTATGGCATTGATGGTGTGAGGAGAAGTGTTGGTGAGTGGTTTTATTTATAATGGAGGAGAGAGAAGTTTTTTTTATTATTTTATTCATTAGTTTATTATTTTGGACCAAGACGTTGAATTGATTGAAACATTTCACTAAAAAAATTATAATATTCATAGATTTTTATATTTTCTTTTAATAAAATTATAAATTACTAAGGGAATATTTTATTTAACTTATAATATATATATTCCGTAAATTATCTTATTTTTTTATTCACCAAAAATTTTACTATTCTTGAAAAATCTAAAAAATTATCCCTATCCATTTTTCGACATGTAGAACAAAAAAATTAACTTCATTTTATGAAAATAATTTTCTAAATATGTAAATTTTAATGATTAAATAAAATCATTAATTACATGGAGAATATCGATTTTAAAATTTTAACTCACTTTATAAATTTTTTTAAAATTAATCTTGTTCTCAAAAATTTATCAAATTATAATAAGACCAAAAAATAAAATTAATTAATACAGTTTATAAAAATAGATTATATATTAAATAATTATATTAATTATAAAATTTTAATTAAATATTGGTTACTTCCAAAAATAAAAACAAAAATTCTGTGATTTGAAAAATGATTATTTACATATATACTAAAATAAATATATATTGTTCCATTCATAAGATACATATATTATATTTATACATTCATAGGTAAGGATTATATTCTATTAGAGAAATTCATATTCCTAATGTTCAAATTACTATTCCAAAGTTAATGTTATTATTCTAATTGTATAAATTCATTATGTTCTAAGAATTTATCTTATTCCCTTGATTTAAACTTTATAATGTTTACATTGTGTCCTCTAGGTGATTTTATGTGATTAAAACTATTTAGAATAATTGTAGTAAAGGAATTACCATTAATAACATTTTGGGTTGTTAAATTCGTCCCAGTTATGAAATTTTACCATCAAAATGTTATTTTAAATTCTATGTTGAAAATAATTGGTGGTACCTACCCTTCATAAATTCCTTTAGTTCCCATGTTTTCACATCATACATACTAGTTCATTATATTACATTGACATGCTGAGTAGTCTGGTTGCATAAAAAATTATCTCTATGGTCTAAGATCATCAATAAATTATAGTTATAAGAGAGATAATTTTCTAAACATACAACCTATAGAATCATTACATGTGTGGGATCTGGTATGTACATCCTCAAGAGGGATATGTAGAATATATCAGGTATTTGATACATTTTAGGTGGGAGTTCTAGTCGATAGGACAGAACTCTCACACGATCTAGAATATATAAAGGGATAATGTACCTCAAACATATTCTCAATACGTACCAAATATCATGATCATCTTGCCTTGAGATATGTTAATGAATACCATGTATCCAACCTCAAACTCTATGTCTCATCGAAAATTTTCTCAACAACTTTTCTATCGACTAATGCCTTTCCGGATGTTCTTCTAAATGGTTTTCAGCGTTTATACCTTTTTTGACCATTTAAGTTCCTACATTCTTATGTTCAATGTCTTCATCCCATAATGATAGTATTTTTTATATTTTTCCTTAAACTGATACATAGTGGTCCATTCGGATGCTCATGTTGAAATTGTTTATTGTAAGATAAATCGATTAGAGGTAGATGTTGGTCCCATTATCCTTGAAATATATAGAATATTCTCAAAACCATTATTAAAAATTCAGAATCTTGTATTCATATCATCCATTAGTTTCATGATTATAAATCATATTGAAGTTCATTTCAGTTTTTTGAGCATGTTTGAGACTTTTCAAGATCATAGAGGTGAATCTCATATCATGATTGGATGCATTTGATAATTGTACTCTATGCTGGCTTAACACTTCTATAATGTATATCTTTATAAGTTTTCCTGTGAAAATTCCTCTCTAATCGTGATAAAGTGAGTTGTATTTGTGAGAGGATCCACAACAACTCATATAGCATTGTTTCCTCTGTTTGTCATCAAATGTTTAGATTAATGTTTTATGGTGATGTTTTCTGATTTCCATATTGTTATGGGTAATTCTTAAAACATAACATTAATATTTATCTTTTAACCATCACTTATAGATATACCAATAAATTTGATGTATATTTAGGGACCTCCTTTTTCATATTATCCCCCCAATAGTTCTCTCAGATATCATGATACATCTTTTCACTCCCTAGGTTACTAGAGAAGGTTTAGCTATTTGAGTCATTCCAAATATCCTTCATTATATACATATTGAATGGTAATCATATTCATGAACAAAATCATAATACTATTCACTCATCAATTTTTAACTCTGAGGATTTATTATTTCTAATATCTTCCACATTATTTTAAATTTCCAAGTCCTTTCTTTGAGCATACATAATTTTCATAATGAGGGATGGTTTATAAATAATTTGACAAAGGATTAATGTTTTTCCATAATTTATTATTTCCATTTGTATAAATTTAAAATCTATTATAATTTGGTCCTTCTCAATTCTCATCATCCAAAATGTTCTAAAATCTATTTTATATAGAGAATCATCCACTGCATTCTCTTTTCTTGGATGGTAGGGGATTGATAAGTCATAATAGATGATGATCTCCAACAATCAATGTCAGTACATGTTGTGATCCTTATATGTGAATATATATTTTATTCTCTTATGATCAGTATATATTCCAAACATCTACCCACAAAGATAATGCCACTATATTTTCACACAAAAGATCACTTTTTCCCACTCAAGATCATATGTGGTATATTATTGTTCAATGGTTTTCAAATACTAAGAGGAATAGTCTATTAGTTTATCATTTTCTATCAGAAAAAATCCTATGACATTATTGGAATCATCTTTGTATATGCCAAATAGTTCTCTAATACTTGGTAGTGTGTGTAATAGGGCAGTGATAAACCTCTTTTTCAACTCTTTAAAGTATTCTTCACACTCACCGGTCTAGAAAAACATTTCACCCTTCCGATTATCTTTGTTAGAGTGTTGAAAATTATTATGACTTTATCGAAAATAATTGGTAATACCCATATTGACATAAGAAATAAATGATCTCCATTACAGATATTAGTATTGGCTACTCTATGTTTTACTTTGTCTTGGAAGCGTCCAAAAATATTAATTTTTTGATGATAACAAGCCCCAATTACAATTCTTCATCCATCTAGAAATCACATTTACCATACATTAAATAAATTATATCTCTTCAAAAAATAATTGTCGTAGTATTAAAATTATCCACATGTTATTCATTTCTAATTGAGTATATTATAATATCTTCTATAATGAAAACCAAAAACATGTGGAGTTAATATCTAAAGACTCTATTCATTATGTTCATGAATATTACGAGATAATGAATGAGTTTGAATGGTTTATCTATGAACTCATAGTGTTAATTACTCATTCAAAAGGTAGTATTAGGAATATCTTCCTTTCTCACCTTTAATTGAAGATATCCCTACTAAAGTTTCACCATATAGAAATACTTGTCCCCACATTGCTGATTGAACAAATAATGTATACATGCAAAGGGATGCATGTTCCTAATCATTATTTTATTAAGATCGTGGTAATCATTTTAGATGTTCATTGATCCTTTATTGTTCTTGAATATGAGAATTTGTTCACCCCATAGTAAATGACCCATTCATATGAAACCCTTTTACAAGTTCCCTTATAATATATTCTTCTATTATTACAATTCAACAGTTGAAATTATATAAGGATTATTTTATATATTAAGAGATCTAGGAATATGTTAAATTGAGAACAAAGATTCTATGTTAGGAGGAAGAGTAGGTAATTATTCTACGAACACATCTATAAAGTCCCACATAATTGGCATGTATCCATTTTTGATTCTATCCTTTATCTCAATCATTAGATCTAGACATGATTTCTCATAAATAAATAACATCCTTAATTGAGATAATTATTTTAAAATAGATTCATACTCCTTAAAATTTTGTTTTATTGGAGGATTCAACAGCATATTATGAGTTAAATCCCATTCTCAATAGATGATGTCATATTTGTATAAATAGATCCAATCCATCCCCAACATAGAATCAAACTCCTCCAAAGTAAGAAAATATTTTTTTGGGAGGTTTACAATAAAATCATTAAATGGTGATTAGTTTTATACTTTTATGCAATAATTACCCAATTTTATGTTCTCATAGATAACTTAACCACCATATTTTAATGTGCTGTTTGAATTGTTCTATTAAACATCGAAGATATGAAAAAAATGTAGAACCTAAATAAAATAGTATGTTTTATCTTCTTGAACAAATAACCAATTTACATACCACCACATCATTGTTGGGATCCACCTTAGTAGTAGGTATGGAATAATTTTTTATTTTCTCATTTAGATTTGGTGACTACTAATTTTCATTACCCTCGAAGATACGAGGTATAGTGAAATAGATTACATAGTGACCTTTCTTCTAATAGTTGAAGAATTGGACCATGGGTAGTTATCTCCTTTAGTCAACCCCATTTCTAACCATCATCATGTATCTTTGAGATTCATGAAATTTTTGGAATTCTATCCCAAACATGAAGAAATTTCACATCCCTCCGAGTCAATGCCCAAAATGCGTTTTTCCAAATGTTTGAAATTTGGGAGGTTTATTTTTCTTCCTACCATTTTCATTGGATCCTCCATCCTGAAACTCCATCATTCTATTCATTTATTCATATCCATTGTACCATCATCCAAACTCCATCTCAACTTTGAGATCACATCAAAAAACTTCTTTAGACAACTTAAAGTATTGATTTTCTTGAACATTTTTATTGTGTGGTATTAAACCACTAAAGAATCTATCTTGTATTAAATAATTTTTGATAACAAAACTAGAACCCTTCATTGAAATGATTTTGAAATTTTCTTCATATGATGTGGAAAATAAAAATACCTTTTTCCTCAACTATAATAATTCCATCATAATATTTGTATGATGCGTTTTGAGGGAAATAATTGTTACAAAATAATTTTGTAAAATCTTCCCACTAAATATCTTTAATTTATTCCTTTTTCTTGGTGTTATAAATCAATTCCCACCATTTACTTAGATCCTAATCAAAAATATTAGTTGAAAAAGCCACATTCTCCATCTCAGAACAATGATGCACTGAAAATAAATTTCTATTGAGTCAATCAACTATTTTGTGACTACTGTATCTAATGATCCACTAGCCATTGGTGGTCATTGTCGCTAAAATGACTCGATACCCAGTTTCTCCCTCTTGGGTGAAGGAAAAGTTTCACTATTATTCTATTTAGTGTTCATATCCCAAGGAATCTTGGTAAGAATATTCATGAAATTTTAAACTCCACCACCAAAGGCATTTGGGATGTCGCTCGTTCAATAGATGTCCATTCCACCATATTGGTTGTTTGAATTTTTTCTCTCATTTCCCACTATTTTATATATTAAAAATGTTTTGAACAAAAAATAAGTAAAAAAATTAATTAATAAATAATATATTCTTTTTTAAAATTAACTAAAAATGCATATCTTGTGGGATACATATGTTTAGAATATTATAAAAACACAGAATCTTTTTGTGATAACATATACTTAATCTCATTATATGGTATTTACCTAATGTTATCTAATTCTAATTTTGAAATTAACTAAACTATTGTCTGATACCAAAAATATAAATTCTTATTATTTAACATTAATATTACATAATTTTAATGATAAATAATACAATAGTGTTATAAAATATGGATACAAAGGATTAGTGTCAGGGTAAAATTAATAAAAAAATAAAATTTACCAAATAAAACATAAAAATTATTTAATTATTTATTTAATATCTTTATAGTGGATGTTTTTTATATTTATTATATGTAATAATCTAAGTATACACATCAAAAAAATGGATGAGCTAAAAACCATGTAAGAGGATTGATATGTGCATAAATGAATTTAACATGGGTGGCAACAATCATCATCATCATAACATAATCATGGAATCATCATCATAATCATGATATGAGTGATTATTTAAAGTCATGGACTGTGGAAATTCACCAAAATGAATCATCATGTAATGGTGGTTAACTACCACATAGATTTGTGAACAAAGATAGCATCATGTTTGCCAATAACATATGTGAGTAGTCATTATATAATAATTATTGTGAAAAATAGTATTATATTCACAAAATGTTTACATTATATTGTGATATAGCTAACAATGACCAATTCATTAAAGACTTATACAATTTCGGGTGCACCCATCACCTCATATTATTAAAATAAACATTAATTAAACATATAACATATATCAATCATAGATAGAAAATAACACATGTAATGGAATTATTTTTATTTCATAAATCACATATTTATGAAAAAACATTAGGGTTCCAAAATGATAAATGGAACAACATATTGGGTATATTAATCTTTAATCACGAGTGATGAATTAACATCCTCAATAAAAGAAAAAGTGGTGTTTTTTAGAAGTATGTGTTCCTTTGAAAAAATAATTGAATTTTCATAAAATTATATTAGAAACATTTTTTTCAAATAAAAAAATGTTAATGAAAATGAAATAATATTTTAGGAATATTATAGGAATATCCACACTGATATTTGTAATGAGAGAGGAATTAATAATTGAAATGAAATTTGGTTCGAAAACCCCTTACCTTTTGTTTGAATGAATTATTCACATTAATGACCTGGATAATGAACTTAGATTCTTTATTTAATTAATAACAAACCTATTATAAAATTATTTGGTTCTTATTAATTTTATTATGTTCATTTATTTCCATTTAAAGTGTTATATTGTTCCTTTTCATCATTTTTGAGTGTTTATTTTTTGTCATTTGATGATCAGTTCAATTGTATATATGTATGGAAGATCATATAATATGGGGATAGTTGTATAGAACTGATATTTTATGTATTAAATTAAAGTTATGAATTTTAATTAATCATATATATTATTATTTTTTGAGTTATGAGTTTTATTTATTAGATAATGTTTTAATGATAATTTTTTAGATTTATTTTAATGTTTTTCAATCACAAAAAACTCAGTTGGTTTTATTGTCTAATATTATGTATATAAGTTAGTTGCAATACATTAAAAATGATTTAAAATAAATTTTACAATAAATCTCAAAAATGATATTGATATTATTTATAGCCATGGAGGCGGTAAAATAAAATGAAAACTTCTCATCCTTGAAGTTGATAAAACAACAACACCCAGGAAACATTTCATTTTTTAAAATAAAATAGAGAATATAAGAGGATTGATGATAGATCATTACATTAAAATAATATAATTAAATTATATATATGATATAGGAGTTATAATGACATATAGATAAGGGAATTTTAGATGATAATAAGAAAATAAATGAATTTGAAAACAAATTAAATCAAAAAATTGGGTATTGTACCTCTTGAATTCTTCTCCTTGAGAAACACATTAGGAAGATTGTTTTAATCTTTTCATTTGACCAAAACATCCATGACATGGGAAAGAGGCATGGGAAGATTATATTGATGAAATTGTTACTTCATCAAGATTTTGAAGGTCTTAGGACAAGAGGTTGAGAGGGGTGGTATTTATATTGGTGGAGAGGGGTGTTTTTTATTATATTATTCATTAGTCTATTATTCCAGATCAAGAATATAAATAGTTCTTACCTTATCATTAATAAATTAAAATAAATAATGAATGTTCGATATAATGGTTATTACATCAGTAAATACCTAATAAATAGTGTTCTTAGATAATAATGTATATATCATCTAAATTTAAACATTTTAAAATTCAATAAAAATTAAACTGTTTTATAAAATATCCAAAAAATAATTGAATTTTTTATTTGTAGAATTAAAAAATGAACACCATTTAATGAATATAATTTTATAAAAATATGAAATTTTGGTTTTTATTTAAAATCAAAATTAACTTGAAAGACTCAGAATTTTAAATTATAAATGATTTTATAGCCTTTTTAGAAAATATTTAAGGTATCATAAAATTTTCCTATAATAATAAAAAAAAATTGTATGGATAAATGTTTAAAAAATAAATTTTATTTTAGATTAATATATTAATTATAACATTTTAATTTAATGTTTCTAACTTACAAAAATACTAAAACTTAATTTATCATTTTGAAAATGCATAATTTATTTTACCATGAAATAAATATATCATATTATAATTTATTAGAAACAAAAACATTATTTATACGTTCATAGGGGAGGTTACTATTCTATTAGCTTTCCATCAATTCCTAGTGGTCACATTACATTTCCAAAGATCATGTTATTATTCTATTGGTACTGGTTCCTTATCTTTTATAAATACCTCTTCTTCAATTCATTCATAATTTATAATGTTTATATAGTTTCCTCTCTATATTTTTATGTTATTTATAGTATTTGGAATAATTACAATATAGTAATTTCCATTCATAACATTTTGGGTCATTATAGTGAATGCCATTCGTTATGTTTGTCATTAGCAACCAATTCAGTTTTGAAAGGATTTATTTTATTAAAATATAAGTGTTGATATAATTTAAATGTAATGGAAATATGGTTGTCATTTTTTATGAAGGTATTTCTTAATAGTTTTGAATTT
This sequence comes from Viscum album, assembly GCA_963277665.1. NCBI lineage: Eukaryota > Viridiplantae > Streptophyta > Magnoliopsida > Santalales > Viscaceae > Viscum > Viscum album. The sequence continues at coordinate 1,589,080,757 of OY728150.1, read as the reverse complement.
GTTTTAATTTATTGAAAAAATTTTCAAATATGTATGTATTTTTGAAATATGGTTTGAAGGATTATAAATGTCAAAGAAATCATTTTAAAAAATGTTTAATTTAAAAATTTGGAATATGGGTATCAAATGTGATGATGATGAAGGAGGGGTGAACCAACATCCTAAAAGGGGTTATTATCCTAAAAATGATGCAACTAGTGACCGTATGGATATCTTTTGGTTTTCAAACTCACATTATATTACATAAGATTAACTATTTATTATGTAATTTTTTTATGTTTTCAAGGGTAAATAGATGTTCACTTCATTGTATATTAAATTTAAAATTAAATGGATTTTCAAAGTGATAGTAATATTTAATGTTTCTCAATATAATATTCCTAATACTCCATGATTTATATTTTTTGACAATTAATTATAATTTTGTTATATAAAATGAATTGTTTAAAATAAATTATAATATTTCAATGAAATATAATTTATTTAAAATTTTAAAACCCTTTATTGGGAATTTTTATTCTCACCCTATGTCATCAACTGATTTTTCATAGGGTTATTAGGTCTTCCAAAGTTGTTGTTTTTTGATGAAGAAGCTAAATCATGTGATGGAAAATAGTTGTTTAATAAATTTTTGTAAAACTATTATATGCTATATGGTTTTACCTAATTATTCAAAACCTATAGAGATATAATCATTTTATAGGTAAAGGATTGTCTATTCCACAATTTAAATATAGAAAAAAATACATATAGTACATGTTTTAGCACCAGGTGTATGAGTAGTGGTCCTGTTTAATATCACTTGGTTACAATAAAAATTATTAGACTAAAATTGATCGAAAATTATAATAGACAGGGTTTAATATTATTTTTCAAATTTTAGTACAAATATTTAATAATAATAAAATTCTAGAATAAATCAAAATTTAGTAATGTATTCAAAGTATGGTGAAATAGAAATTAAAAGAATGAATGTTGTATTTTTTTTATGTTTTGGGACACCAATAATTTTATACACTCATCAACATTATCAATTGAGTAATAATATTATTAACCAATAAAATTAAATCACTTTTAATGGCGTGATAATATATTACACAAACATCCTATTATAATTAATATTTGCAGAACCCTGACTTTTTCTAAGATTCACCACTAAGTCTATCCCTGATCTTTCTTCTGGTTCCACAACCTAATTAAATCATTTTGTGTGGTGGAATTACTAGTACATATATGATATTTATTTATAAAATTATACTCTGATGATAATTATTATAAATAGAAAATGAAATGTTAATATAAAGAAAAACATAAATCAATTAAAACAAATAGATTGATCAGAAGATGATGATGATATTTCTCTATGATATTTGGTAACTTTAGTAATTATTTATGGAAAATTTCATGTAAAATTTGGATCTCATAAATGGAATATAATCCATAGATGTTATTGTTCATATATTATGAAAACTTTTGAATCCCTGTATTGTTGAATAAGATATTTCAAAATTATCTTATCATGTTGTCCATTGATATCATTCCAACTAATTATTCCAACAACATTAATTAAAAGTCTTCTTCCATTGTATTGTTAATATATCACTACATTAAAAGATTTATAGAACAATCAATCATCTTATAATTAACATACCTATAATATTGCATAACACAAACAATATCAGAGATTTGTTTTACTCTATTTTTCCTGCATAAAATAAAAGCATAACACTTATGTATTCATAATTAAAAATCATTGTGTAATTATCATAAAAAAATTAATATATGAATTAACATGATTTTGAAAAATATATCTCCGTGTAAAATAATAGAGAATCACAAAGAGTCTACATCATGTATGTATGTATACCATATTTTTTCCCCTAATATTAAGGCGAACATTTAATTAAATCTTTTTGAAAAATATATTTAAATAAATTGTAAAATGATAAAAATTATATTTTTTAAAAAAATTGTTAGTTACATTTTTTTAAACTAATGTTACTATATATATTTAATATAAAATAGAAAAGTATTTTTAACTAATTAGAGAAATAGGTTTCTATGACATCTGTTTTGAAATGTTACAACTGCACACTAAAGCCGCTACCATGGTGTACATGAAAGATGATTCTTCTATTAAATAATGATGTAGTAAGAAATGTTTAACGCAACCTTCAAATGAAACTAACATGGGATACATGCAATCCTTCTACCATTTTACATTGTTTTTTCTACAACTACCTTAATGACGTACTACCATTGAGTGGTAGGAGTGATACTCTCTTTGGCAGGTAGAAATTCCACCATTATAATGCATGAATCTACTGATGAGGTACTTCAAATAATAGACTAGTGTTACAATATGTAAGAAATACTTTTGTTACAAGTAGACTGTTACTACCATTTGTATATAAGGTGTTCACTATCATGGTTTTTTGAATAGTCAATGAAACAAGTTCTACTACTGTGGTTATTGATGGTTCTTCCATCATAAGATAAACAAAGAGAATCGAGTATAGAGATTCATTGAGGCGAGGTATTATCAATATAAAATGCAGTGTTATGGTCTATGTACTATAGAAAATTCAATGCTCTAGTGTATTAATAAGATTTATAAAGAATATGAAATGATGTTGTTATAATGAATAAGGTCAAAATATCCATGTATATATGAGTCTCTATATGGTGTCATGTAGTTTATTCAAAGCATCAATATATAATAACAAAATAGGAAAAAAAATCCACTTAAAAGAACCACAATTTATCATCAATGACTCATGCTCTGAATGTGTTCTATACATGTATGAATTTGAATATGTTGTTCTTGAATGAAACTTGTGATGATATAGTGATGATAATCCGTGATAGATTTCTGGTGGTTGTGAATTGATGTTAGGGGCAATGGGGGAAAGTGATGTCTTTTGGTCACTTTCTATTCAGAGATAGAGGAGTTTATTTCAAGGAATTTCTTTGAAAAGTTGAATAAAACATATATATATATATACACACTATATATTACATGTATTCAAATATATATATATATATATATACTAAAAATATTCATTAAATAATAAATATTTAAATATAAAAAAATTTAAAAGATTCAATTATACATTAGATGAAAAATATTAAATAGAAAATATTCATGAATATAAATGAAATCTTTAATATTAAAATTATTATATTATTAATAGATTTAACTAAATTATAATATTTTGGATAAAAATTTTAAAAATATAATTACAAGTCACATATGTAATTAAATATGAAAATTTAAATGTTTAAACAATTAAAATTTAATTAAATTTCAGAATAAATGTAAATTAATAAAACAAAATAATTAATGCATTGAAATTTACTTCCAATAATGATTTTTTTAATAACCATAATTTCATAAAATATTACAATGATTAAAAATAAATAATATTCCTCAAACCTGTAACATTGAAAAATTATTTGAATTTCATTTGATATATACATAGGTTTAAAAATTTGTCAATGATGGTTTTTTCAATGAATGGTTGTAATGGACCAGACCTCTCTGGCCCTTTCCATTGTGAAAATATATTGTATAAGGTGTTCCGAGAGGTAAAGGTGACTTATCCCCAACACTTTTCCAAATTTCCTATTTTTTGAAAAGTGAAACGGTAGCCTTATATGAATAATGTCATCGGTAGCCTTGGTGAACAATGCCCTAGTAGCCTTATGTGAACAGTGTCATCGGTAGCCTTATGTGAGGTTCCAATAGTATCCGCTTTTCTTTTACAAAATTTGAGTTCATTAATAGTGTTTCCAAAATGGTGAGGTTCCAATGGTATCCTCATTCCTTTGCTAAAATTTGAGTTCATGAACAATACTTCTAGAATGATGAGGTTCCAATGGTAGCCTCATTCCTTTTCCAAATTTTGTGTTCATGAACAATGTTTCCATCTTCTTACAGTTTCTCCTCTTTGACATTTCCATTGATGTAAAATGCATTTGAAGCCTTTTTTAATGTATTTAAGTCTGATTCAAAGGATGTACCTCCAATATTAATTTTCCAATGGTTTAGGATGTTTTTACTTGGTCAAACTGCATGGTTTAATACAATATTCTTTTAATGGAAAATCTAGCGTATCTTAAACTACTGCTCCATTAAATCTTCTAAAGGGATAATATATCATCCTCCCTAAATCTTCCTCCTTGTTCTCAACTGTGATATGCTCAAACCTTTCATTCCATCCCATAGGAGTTGTGAAATAAAAAATTCCTCCTTGCATTAGTTCCCATCTATTTTTAGGAAACCATGCAGTATCAGTCAATATTCAATATAAGGTATGATCAATCGCTATTATTTTGGTCCATCTACTCTTGATTCTCATATCCATATTATGGAATTCTATCTCCATGTTCCTAATGGACTTTTTTTGGGTGTTGACTGATGTGGGGGAGTCTCTGCATCCTCGGGTGGAAACAGTTGTCACAGGGGGTGGAGATCTTAACATGTTGTGTAACTTGTTCTTGTATAAAGAACATCAAAACCGTTTGAAGTAGGGGATTATTTGGTTTTCTTTTCTTTTATATGGAAATTTATAGCTTTAATTTTTTATACTATTAGATAACAAGTGAATTCAACTAATAAATTTTTTAACTAGATAAATAAATTGATTTCTATCGTATGTTATTGCCTCTTGTTTTTCAAGATATTGTGTTATCTATGCTTTATTTTTTTAGATTTTAGTTTTTATGGAAATTGGTAAATAAAGAAAATCTAGAATTAATTGATATTTTCTTGTCTAAAGATAAAGGGGCATGTGAATGAATTCGATTGTTGTTGTTGTCATTCGATGCAAAACAATTTGATGCCGCATTCATGTTTAATCAATTTTTTATAGATCACTGTTTATGTTTCCCATAGTTATAACTGGAGAATAATAAATCAGTTAATTCAAGATAGATTAAATAACTAGTTGTTTGATAAATGATAATTCCATGTAGGGTTCATAGTTACCCATTTTCTTATTTAAGGTTCAAGATCCCAATTTATATGATGTTAGATTTGTTGATGCTTGTGTTGTGAGGTGAGCCTGGATGGCTGTTGTGATATGTGGGCGCATGGAGGCCTATTAGTTGTGGCCGAAGTTGATGCCTAGAGTGGCTAGATGCATCAGTTTGTGCATGTGGGTGTTGAGAAGGACACCACGGATGATGATATAGGTTGGATATGATTTTTTTGATGCTTGTGCATTATTGTTGGATGTTAATCCTATTTATATTCCCCACTTTTCAAGGCATATGGTTTGCTTACACTTCATCCAAAAAGGGGCTATTAAATTCCAGGTTTTCCACATGATCTCTTTCAGTAGCTTCTCGAGGGTGGATTGGTCTATGCTCTATCGATAGGTGGTAATGAATTGAAGGGTAGTTCATCTACTCACCTAGTTGAGCCAGCTTGTGTTTAGTAGCTCAAAATTTTTATCTAGAATTCTAGGGAATATGGGAAAGTATTGATGTTGTTAATAAATGATTTCCTAAATGATATTAACCCAAGGGGTTGGAGCTTGCTGGGACACAATGTTGAGGTTACAATTTAAATAGGCAGTGGACTTTGGGTGTGATGCGAATGAAATTTAATGTGGAATTGTAAATGGTTAATTAAGTTTAAATAATTAATTAAAGTAAAGTGAAACTGATAAAAATGGAATGAATTAATGTAATTAATCTCTTTAAATGGTTGTGTGCTGATAGGATACCATGTTTTAGAAGTGGCAGTCGATAGTCTAAGAAACGTTATATGTAGTTGTTTATAAGACTAGGTTATGCTCATAATGTGGTCATAAGATATATTATATTCTGTAATTTTTGTGTTTTTATAAGCTACTCCACCCCGTTTGTTAGGGTAACTGACACCCCGTGGATTCTGAGCCCTGGGGGGAGTTTTCCCCAACATTCCGATAGAATGATGGAAGGATCACTACCCCCTATGGCCCCACCCTCTTCTCACGATAGATACTTGTGATGTTAGGCACATTGGTTAGTTTTCCTCATATATGTGGGTATAGGGATGTAATGGATAATGGTTATTCACACACATATACTCTGAATATAGTTTCTTATGGACTACTATATGTGTAACATGTATCAACTTTGATGGATTGAAGATCCGTACTCAGTGTATGGGATATAATGGCTTAAGTATTAATACATGATGTATGATAGACATTATGCGAGCTGTGGTGGCTCTCGGAAACAACAAGGTTACTTTGTTTAGATGGAAATTGTGGTTTTGTTGCATGAGGTGCATGTTTTGGTGCTTTGACAAGGTGTCTGCGAGAAAGCCTTTTTATATGGAGATTCTTAGGACGGGTGTTGTTAGGGCAAAGCAGAAAACCAGTCTGGAAGTAGTAGAGGGGTACCCTTGATATTCTTTTATATATTATATACTATTTATTCCATTATTGGTAAGAGTATTCATGGTCAGGGTGGGAACATAGTATAGCTATTTAGGTGATGAGTTAGTTTCACTTGTTTTTCACTATTCTATAGAATGATTTCATTACTTCGGCACGAGAGACTCTTGAGAGGATCCCAGTGAGTATACAGTTATACTCACCCAATATATATATAAACTATTTCTCAGGTCACTTGTTGTAGTTTGGAGATAAGGATGGTTACTGCTAACTTTGGGTTGCAGGAGCTGTTTGAGCTCCATGGTCTATGATATTTTTACATTGTTTTGGGTACTTGCAGTTTTCCCCTTTCAGTTGTAATAGTTTTTCATGACATTAAATATTTGTAATTGGGACTTCATTTATATTTTAGTCTGTCATAGAGTTGGTTGGTGTTTATCTTATCTATATCTTTCACCTGTGTTCTGTTAGAGTGTAATGCCTCTCATCTATGTGTTTATTATACACTTTGTGCTAGTTGCTAACCCAGGGCCTACTAGAGGCTGGACTTGGGGGTCATTATATCCCATATCATATTGTCATCCCAAGAGGGGTACACAATGTGGGGAGGGGTCCGTGACAGAGTGGTATCAGAGGTCTGGTTGAGAGATAGGATAGAGTTTGGTGTTAGGCATATGTGAGGTTGAATTGGTTGGTTGGGAAACAGTTTCAGTCATGTAAAGAAAGTGATGTAATCACTAGAGACCGACTAAGACATAAGTGTGTAGTCCCCCCTATTATATGATATACAAACCTTTATGTTTACAATGGATACCAAATGAGGTGATACTAGTTTTTTGGTAGAGACCAAGGAAATGATCATACATCATTCTTCCTTGTGACTATGTTTGAATGGTTAGACATTGGGAAAGGGAAACCTAAAAAAAATAAAATAAAAAAATCAATTAATTAATGTTGAGCCTTTATAATTATAGGTTTAGGAGCTCTATCTATTTTTTATTTCACTGTTATGGCTCCAGGTAAACATCCTCGTCAGGATCTCATAGAAGATTTCTAGCAGGTTGTCCTAGTAGATCAACAGAGGGTAGAGGTTGATGACGATGATACTTAGAGGAGGACACTCCATGAGTTACAATTCCAGAGTCTGCAGAAGTACGAGGGCTCTACATCAGATGTAGTCACAGAAGAATGGTTCGAGGAGGTCAATAAAGGATTTAGTTTGATTTATTCTTGGAAAGAGTATTGTGTGTCTTTGGTTATGATGATGCTATGTGGAGAAGCGAGGCCGTGGTGGATATTGTTCCTTGGGGATCTCAAGGAGTCAAAGATCTCATGGGAGGAGTTCTGAGACAAGTTTGAAGACGAGTTTCATTCTTTGACAATGAAGGTGTCTAGTAGCCATGAACTACTTACACATCAGTAGTGGATCTACAATGTACTAGAGTTTGGAATCCATTTCCAGAACGTTTTATGATATTCTTCGGAACAATTTCCAAATAAAGAGGCTAGGGAGAGGCATTTTGAGGAGGCTTTGCACCAAGAGATCCAATGCCAGGTCACCCCATTTTTGATGATGCTTTATATTGAGGTCATGGAGAGGGATTAGGTCGTCTATAAGACATTGTACTGAACTAAATCATCTTGAGAGGGGATTCGTCGTAATTCCTCACAAATAAGAGAAGTGTTCTAAGGATTCTAATATTTAGGGTAGAAGAGTTTCTTTTCATATGGGGTTTAGTCACACCCCTCATCATCTCATTTCTCCGAGGAAAACAACTCTATAGAATATTCCAAGGGACCATGAAATTGTTTTTATTATGGTGGTCAAGGTAATCAAAATACAGAGTGCCCAACCTTTCAGGGTAGTCATCATGCACTTGGTGTTCTGCTCTATGTTCCACCGTTGAGGCAGTTCCAACCAAGGTAGAAGAAATAGGAGGCACCTTCTTTGGATCAAGAGAGGTTAGATGGTGTAGGAAGAGAAAACCCTATGATGATTACCATCCTTAAAGAGCAAAGCACGACCATGGTGGTGGTCATCATCAGGGTCATAGATTCCACGGGGGAGAATGTGGTTGGTTTCATGCTTTAGTGTTGTGAGCACCAGGGGAGCTAGACATTGTCTGAGGTACCCTTATCTTATTTTCTACCTTGGTGTATGAATTTTTAGATTTAGTAAAGACACATTCTTTCTTATCACCAACCCTTGTACATGCTTTCGAACATGAGGTAGAGAGGCTTCCAGTGCCACTGGTGTTGACTACGCTGGTTGGAGTTCGAGATAACTTGTTTGAAGTATGTATAGACTGTGAGCTAGTGATAGGGCATCACCGCTCTTGGGGATATTAACTATGTTTATGGATACAGACGTATGATTTCATCCCCTACATGGATTGGTTGTATTCAGTGCAAGCTATTAGTGATTGCTTCAGAAGGAAGGATGTGTTCTTCGATGCGGATGGATAGCCAGTGGTGTTCGTTGGTGAGTGAGACCCTCAGATGGGTCAAATACGTGTTCCATCCATAACATCCATGATGGATGAGATGATGTTGTGTTCTTCATAGGTTCACTATTTGGCGTTACCTAGGGCCGTATAAGTGTATCATGATGTCCTTATAGAATAGGTTGTTACATTACCCCCTTGACGAGAGATCGATTTTGGGATCGAGCTACAACTAGGAGCATCTAATATCTCTATGTCTCCATATAGGATGGAACCTTGTGAGTTACCAAGGCTACGTACATAACTTGGTGGTCTGTTAGAGTGTGGTTTTGTTTAGCTGTGTGTGTTACCGTTGGGCACATCAGTTTTGTTCGTGAAGAAGGCTGATGGTAGTTTGTAATTGTGTATCGATTATCATTGCTTAAACTAAATGAATGTAAAGAATCACTATCCTATTACATGGATTGATGATTTATTCGATCAAATGATGGGTGAACATTGGTTCTCAATGATCGATATACGGTTAGGATATCAATAGATTCATGTGAAGGATGAGGATATCCCAATGACGGCATTCCGTTGTTATCATGGGTATTATGAGTTTGTTGTAATTTTGTTCGGCATGAAGAATGCTCTAGATATGTTAATGGGTTTTATGAACACTATGTTCTATGAGATTCTAGAAAATTTGGTGGTGGTCTTCATCGATGACATCCTTGTGAACTCCACATTAGATAAGGAGCATGAAATTCATATACATACTGTTTGGGAGTTCTTCACCAACATCAACTATTTGGGAAGTTGTCGAAGTGTGAGTTTTGGGCTCGAGAAGTCCATTTCATGAGGCATGTTGTGTCCCAGAAGGGAGTAGTTGTGGATTCATTGAATAAATAAGTTATTTTGTCTTGGGCATCTCCCAATATAGTGTTAGAGGTGAGAAGATTCCATGGTCTCACAGGATACTACATGAGGTTTGTAGCCAATTTCTCTAGAGTTGAAACTCTTCTAATAGCTTTGACTAGGAAGGATCAGTCGCTGATATGGTATGATCAGTGTTAGGAATCTTTCGGGTATCTAAAGTTGAATTTAGTAAGTGGTCTTATTCATTGTCTTCTAGTTGTGTCCCCATGAACATAACTCTTCCACCCATTATCTTGAGAAGGAAACCCTCTTGTTTTCTCTGACGTTGAGGAGAGATTACCTCATTGGAGAGCGCTTTTTGGTTTTCACCGATTATAAAAGTTTGAGGAATGTTTTATCCCAGCATTAATTGAACATAAAACAACATCAGTTTATGGAGTTCTTATAGGAATATGACTTCAAAATATATTATACACCTGGAAAGAGAAATTTTTTAGCTGATTTGTTGAGTCGGAAGTCATGTAGTGTTGTAGTGCGTGAATCTGGTGACTCATGAAGAGTAATTGAAGAACTGTTATCATTAATTCTTCATATAAGAGTAGTTTGGGCAGAGGCTATCTTTTTTAGATGATTTTGAAGTCGTCTCTAGTGTAGTAGGTGGAAGAGTCCCTGTTGGGGGATCTATAGGTGGAGGTCTGGAGAGACCGAGTTGTTTGTGGGGAGGCCCCTGATGGTTTGTCTAAGGATGAACAACGCCAAGTGTTGTATCATGGAAGTAAATTTTTTCGCTTGATGATGTGTGATACGTTTCTCAGAGAGTTCCATAACTATCCTTGGGCATTGTAAACTGGCGTGACAGATATGTACTATGCCTTGAGGAGCCAGTTTTTGTAGCCTGGCCTAAAGCATGTGGTTGCGGAGTTTGTTTCTTGATATTCGGTCTAGCCGAAGGTGAAGGCCCAACACTGTGTTCCTGGTGGTCTACTCCAGCCATTAGATGTTCCTCAGTGGAAGTGGGAGGACATATCAATGGATTTTTTTCTGGTTTACATCGATCTCAGGGAGGAAATGACACTATTTAGGTGGTAGTGGATTATTTAACAAAATCATCCCACTTTATAGAAGACAAGGAGTCAAGATCAGTTGAATATTTTTAAAAGTTGTTTCTAGAGGAGGTGGTGAGACATCATGGAGTCCCATGGACAATCATTTCTAATCGAGATCCTCATTTCACATCTAGGGGATGAGAGGTCTCCATCATGCTTTTGGTTTTTTAATATAACTTACCACTACTTTTCATCATCAGACATAATGTTAGATAAAGAAGACTATCCAGACTCTTGAAGACATGTCACACTCTTGTGTCTAGGATTTTGGAGGTTCATGGATGAGTCACTTACCCTTAGTGGAGTACCCTTACAAAAATAGTTTCCAATCCACCATCAGTATGGTGAAATTGGAAGCACTGCATGGCCAACCATGTCGTTCTCCATTGTGCTGGACTAGGGTTGGAGAGTAAGTAGTTCACAGACCAGAACTTGTTCAGAATACAATAGAGATGGTTCAACTGATTTGTGAGAGGATGATGACAGTGCAATATCATTAGAAATCATGTACTGATCAATGTGGGAGACCCGTAGAGTTTGATGTTGGGGATCACATGTTTCTGAAGGTGACTCCCCGTCATGGGGAGAAAAGGTTTGGTCACATGAGTAAGATTTCTCCCAGGTTTGTTGGTCCTTTCAAGGTGTTAGCTCATGTGGGAGCTATGTCGTATCGAGTAGCACTTACCCCATAGATGATCCAGATACATGATGTTTTCCATTTATCATAGATATGTTTTTATCTTCATCATGACTTGCATGTCAATGATTGGGGAGAGATTGATGTTGATAATGATGAGACCTTTGACGAGAGGCCTATAATGATCCAAGACCACAAAGATAAGGTTTTTTTGGGGGCATTATATCCCTTCGATACATGTCTTGTGGTGACATAGTGGTGTAGAAGAGAGTACATGGGAATGTGAGTCACAGATGGGTGCCCATTACCTAGAGTTAGTTGATGGTTAACACTTTTTGTGTAACGATGTCCCCTTTATGGTTATAGACCATTCATGATTATGAGATGGCTTTCTTTGTTGCTTCTTCTGCATTGATCTTTTTAGAGAGGTATCTCGATGGCTGATTGTTTGGAATTTTTTATGTTTCAATTTATATAGGTTTTTGAATTATTTTGTATGAGAATGTTTTGAAAGGTATCTGATGTAATGGTCCAGAACACAATAGTCCATTCCTTTACTAAATTCCAATGTCTGAGGTGTCCGAGAGGTCAAGGTGACTTAACCCAACACATTTCCAAATTTCATGTTCTGTGAATAGTGCAACGATAGATTTATGTAAATAGTTTCCTCAGTAGCCTTAGGTGAATAGTACAACAATAGCCTTATGTTAATAGTGTCATCAGTAGCCTTATGTGAGGTTTCAATGGTAGCCACATTCCTTTTCATAATTTTGAGTTCATGAATAGTGATTCCAGAATAGTGGGGTTCCAATAGTATCCACTTTCATTTGCCAAATTTTGAGTTCATGGACAGTGTTTTTAGAATGGTGAGGTTATAATGGTAGCCTCGTTCTTTTTCCAAATTTTGAGTTCACGAATAGTGTTTCCTGAATCGTGAGGTTCGAACAGCAGCCAATTCCCTTTGCCAAAATTGGAGTTCATGAACAATGTTTAAGAAAGGTGAGATTCCAATGATAGCATCTTTCCTTTTCCAAATTTTGAGATCATGAACAGTGTTTCTAGAATGGTGAGGATCCAACGGTAGCCTCGTTCCTTTGTAGAATTTTGAGTTCATGAATAGTGTTTCTAGAATGGTGAGATTCTAATGGTATCCTCTTTCCTTTTCCAAATTTTGAGTTCATGAAAAGTGTTTCCAGAATGGTGTGGTTCCAACTATAGCCCGTTTACTTTGCCAAATTTTGAGCTCATGAACAATGGTTCTTGAATGATGAGTTTACAACAGTAGCCTATTTCCTTTGCCAAATTTTGAGTTCAAGAATAGTGTTTCTAAAATGGTGAGGTCTTTATGGTAGCCTATTTCCATTTCCAAATTTATAGTTCATGAACAATGATTCCAAAATGTTGGGGTTCCAACGATAGCCTCTTTCCTATTCCTAATTTCGTGTTAATGAATAGTGTTTCCAGATTCCTACTTTTTCACCCCTTTGATATTTCCTTTGACGTAAAATGCATTTAAAGACTTTCTTTAAGGAATATAAGCCTGATTCAAAGGCTATAACTCCAATATTAATTATCCTAATGCACGTGATGTTTTTACATGGTCAAACCGTGTGGTTTAATGTGATCCAATTTTAATGGAATATCCAGCGTATCTTAAACTGCTGCTCCATGAAAACTTCTCAAGGGATGAGATATCATCCTCCCATATTCTTCATCCTTGTTCTCAACTGTGAGATGATCTAACCATTAATTCCATCCCATATGAGTTGTTCAATCAAACTTTTCTCCTTTGATTGGTTACCCTCTGTTTTGATGCACCCAAGAAATATCGATCAATATTCTATATAAGGTATGATCAGTTGCTATTATTTTGTATTCATCTACTTCTGTTTCTCATTTCCCTTTTAGGGAATTATATCTCCCTGTTCCTAATAGACTATTTTGGGTGTTGAATGGTGTGGGGGTGACTTTGCATCCTCAGGGGGATAAAGTTATAATGGGGGGAGGAGATCCTAACCAATTGTGTGGCTCATTCTCATATAAAGAACGTCCAGAACTATTCTATGTAGGGTATTCTTTGCTTATATATTCTTTTACGTGAAATTTTATAGTTATCATGTTTTATCGCACTGGATCACAATGGAATTTAAATAATAAATATTTGAATAGGATAAATAAATAGATATTGATCATATGTTATTTCCTTTTTTTCTATATAGTGTGATATCTATTATTTATTTGGTTATATTTTTGTTCTTGATGGAAATTGGTAAACAACGTAAAGTGATAATTAATTGATATTTTTTTGGAAAAAGATTAAGAGTCATGTGATTGAATCTGATTTTTGTTGTTGTAATTTGATTCTAATCAAATTGATGGAGTAACCATTTTTAATAAATTTGTGATAGCTTACTATTTATGTTTCCCATAGTTGGAACCTGTAAATAATAAATCATTTAATTCAAGATGGTTTAAAGAACTGTTTTTTTATAAAAGATAAATCATTATAGTGTCTTGAGTTACCCTTTTTATTGTTTAACAGACAAGATCCCAATTGAAATAATGTTTTTTTGCTACTGCTTGTGTTTTGATGTGATCATGGATGGGTGTTGTGATATGTGGGGGCATGGAGGCCAATAAGTTATGGCAGAAAATGACACCTAGAGTGGTGAGAGGTATTAGTTTATGCATGTGGGTGTCGGGGAGGACATTAGGGATAATGAAACTAGTTGAATGTGAATGTTTGGTTGCTTGCTGATTCTTGTAGGATGGTTCTCCTCTTTACTTTCCCCACTACTCAATGTAGCTGGTTTTCTTACCCTCCTTCCAAAAACGGATGAATACACATATGGTATACCATGTGCTTTACGTGTTTAGCTTCTTGAGAGAGGATGGGTCTATGCTCTATCTAAAGGAGGAAAATACATGACGGGTAGTTCGTCTACACACTTAGTTGATCCCCCTTTTGTTGAGTAGTTTAGAATGTTTTTCTTGAATCCTAGGGAATATGGGAAAGTAAGGATGTTGTTAATAAATGATTGAATATATTATTTTTACCCAAGGGGTTGGAGGTTTCTAAGACACAATGTTGAGGTTACAATATAAAGGGATAGTGGAATTTCGGTGTGATTCTAAATAAATTTAATGTGGAATTGTTATTGGTTAATTAATTTTTAAATAATTTATTAATGTAAAGTGCAACTTATTAAAAGAGAATGAGTTAATGTAATTAATATCTTAAAATGGATGTGTGCTTATTGGATACCTAGTTTGAGAAGTGGCAGGTGGGAGCCTGAGAGATGTTATATGTTATTATGCCTAAGACTAGTTTATGCACATAGTATTGATGTGAGATATTTTATATTCTATACCTTTTATGTTTCTATACGCTACTCCGCCCCATCAGTTAGGGAAATTGACACACCGGGGGGGGGGTGTCCCCAACATTCTGATGGGAGGATGGATTCTTGACTACCCCATTTGGTCCTAATCTATTCTCTTAGTAGTTAATTGTGTTGGTTGACACAACAGTTAGTTTTCCCCATTTATGTGTGTAGAGGGTTATAAGGGATTGTGGTTATTCACACACATATAATATGGTTATAGTTTCCTATGGACTACTATAGGTTTAACATGTATAGGCTATGATGGCTTGAGAATCCTAACTATGTGTATGTGTTATAATGGCTTGATGTTTAATACCCAACATGTGATACACATTATGCGATATGTGGTGGATCCTAGAAAACACAAGGTGATTTTATTACATGGACATGGTGGTTTTGTTGCATGAGGTGCATGTTGTGGTGTTTCGCCCAGGTGTTTTTGGGTAAGCCTTTTTGGAGAGAGATTCTTAGGATGTGCGATGTTGGGGAAAAGCGGAAAACCAGTGGGGATGTAGTAGTGGGGTACCCTTGATATAATTTATTATATTATATGATCCTGTATATGATATATAGTGATAGTAGCCATTGTGAGGTTGGTAATATATTATACCTATTTAGGTGACGATTTAGTTTCACTTGTTGTTCACTGTTCTTTAGCTTAATTTCTTTACGTTTTCATGAGAGGATCAGGGGAGGATCCTACTAAGTATAATGTTATACTCCTCCAATGTATATAAAACCTATTTTTTAGTTCACTTGGATCAAGTTAGATATTAGGCTGGTTACTACTAGCTTCTGGTTGGAGGATCTGTTCGGGCTTCGTGGTCTCTATTGTTTTTAATTTCTTTTTGGTACTTGCAGTTTTCCCCTTTTAGTTATAGTAGTTTCGTCTGAAATTTCATATGTGTACTTGGGGATGTATATTGTATTACAATATAACATGTATTTGGTTGATTTTTGTCGTATCTATCTCTTTTACATGTGTTCTCTTAGATGTTAATGCCTCCCATGTATGTGTTTACTATACCCTCAGTGCTGGTCGACAACCCGGGGCCTACTGAAGGTGGGACTCAGGGGTCATTATCTCCCTTCCCACATTGTCAGCCCAAGATGGGTACACATTGTGGGGAGGGGGTTGTAATAATGGTTTTCTCAATTTATCAAAGAAAATAACATAAAATGAAAAAAATTACTAACATTGATAGACATATCTAAGTTCTAGACCATAGAACTCCTTATTTAATAATATTTAACTCCAAAAAATATAATACATTTTTCAATATCACCTCATCATCTTTTTGGGACTCTATGATTCCTTAATGAATTGATGGTTGATTAGTTATATGAGAATATTAGTCTAAATAAACTTTTATTATTCTCCGGACCATCATTTTCATGTCTAATAAGGTTGGACGCCTTAATATCCTGATCATGGTTAGGGTTTCATGATCTTTTCATGTGAGGAATCAACCACTATGTTTTATTTATAGGATACTAATTGATTGAATAGTCATAATACATGATCTACTCTAACCACCTTCCTCAAAAAAAATTGAGATCATTTTGTGTGAATACATTCATGAAGGATATTTTTGACATGTATACATTTTTCATGTGTCATTATATAAATAATTCCACCAAATTTTATTGTAAATTTCACATCAGAAAATTTAAAATCCAGATTTCAGAAGTTCTACTCATGCATCATTAATTTTTTGGGGTAATATGATATGAAATTTTCATTTTAAATACTAAAATACCCAATCAAGTTTTATGTTAATTATTGTAGATCAAAAATCCATCCCCACTATAATGTAATTTGAGAACAAGAGAAGAGATTTCCTCTTATTTAATTAAATAAAAATCTCCTCATATTCCTCATTCTAGACAAACATTAATAACTTCAGAATTAGCTTGGTTAGTCTGTATGATATTCTAGAGATATTACTCAAAAATAAATGATATTAACCATCTAAACAAATGATTCAATATATCTCCATCATAGATGATAGTCCGGACCATAATCTCATTCCCTCTATTTTTTATGAATTGAAAGTTATAACATTAGTCAGTAATGTAACATATACCATGAATTATCACATTTACCTTACATTTCATAAAAATATCCTTCCAAAAATTATTTTGTTCAAATTTCAAATAATCCTCATTTTTCTCTTTGATTTTCGATTATTTATGACAATCATATATAATTTCTATACAAAATCTTTGTAGGAGATCAATAAAAAATATATTCCTTATGATTTGGAAGATTTATATAGAACTAGTGAGTCCAAATTTCATCACTATGAACTCATAATGATCATTCCTTATAAGAAAAAAGGCCATCCGTATATCCCACTTATCCACCATTATACTAGAATACCTTAACTAAAGATCCACCTTATAGAAGTATTGTAATCAATATAGATAATAAAATAATTCATCAATTTATCTTAATAGATACTTGTAATTTATTTTTTGTCTTGTTGACATCATTCAATAAATAGAGAGGATAATTGAACTATACTTCTTCTTAACAATGATTTCCAGTGTACTCCATGTTAATGCACTTGGGAAAGAAGTCCCAATGTGGCCAAGTACATCAGATGGATTCCTCCAATTGTAGGGTCGATAAAACTGAACTTGGACAGGGTAGCCTCTGGTGCACAGGATATTGTTGGGTGACGTGGGGTTTTCAGAACTCATCAGGGTTTCATAAAGGTCTGTTTTTTCACTATATTGGTATTGCCTATGATATTGAGTCTGAACTGTGGGCAATGATCAAAGATATCAGGTACGCGGTTCGTTATGGCTGGTGCAGGTTATGGGTGGAGTCAGATTCCTCTCTAGTTGTCTAGATTCTGAAACACTGCTCTCAGAATGTTCCTTTGAGAATGGTGCCTTCCTAGATTTATTATCTTCGCCTTCTGGATGGACTACATCTTGAAGTGTCACATGCCTACCGGGAGGTGAATCACCTTTTATATGCCCTGTCTAAAAGGGAAATTATAGAGGTCAGCTCAAGTTGGTCTTTTGTTTTTCCCTTCTATTGTGGCAATTTTTTCAGTAACGATAGAGATGGTGTCTTGTATACATGTCTTTGTAAAGACCCTTTCTTTTGAGATATTTTTTAATGTATTAATTTTAATTTTCATTTTAATGGAAGTAGGTTTCTGCATGACTTCCGAACCTTCTGTCTATATTCTATAAAATTACAAATTATTTTGGTATATGGTCAATTATAAACTCATCCTCATAGATTAAAAGAATACCATGTAATCCTTCATGAAACACATCATCATATTCTCTTATAATAGGACTTTCAAAAATAATGATATTTTCTTTAGCCAAAATCAATTCATTTTGATATTCTTTATTATAATGAAATAATATTCATTTTTGAGATGATTACACCGAAGGAGAATCATCCTTCTTTTTAAAAATTTATAGAATTGGAGGGTGATTCCCAATATAGAATTTTATTCCAATATCTCATCAATTTATGTTGAACAAATATAATGGAAAAATCTATATCTAGAGTTGCATTAAATTATACTAATGTTTTCATCCCAAGGATTAATAGTAAATTTAGAAAACAAATTATTACAATGGATGAGTTATATAACTATAATGAAATAATTGGACTATTTTTCATTGTTTCATTTAACTAGACACCCATATATCATGGTGGTGTTTAAATAGTTCTTCTAAAATTTTATGATATAAAAGAATTCATAGAAATTGATCAAATAGAATGTTTCATATCCTTGAATGAATCCCTTTTTTACCTCTCACCACTTCATTATAGGGAACTATATCTATAGTTAAGATAGAATAATCTATCCCTTTCCCTCTAGGACATGGAGGTTATTTATTTCAGTTATCATTCACCCACCTTAAATTAGTATTTTTATTATCATAGTTTTATGTTTCCTTGATGTAAAAAAATGGAAAACATACTGAGTGTTGATGAGATCATTTATTTCTTCTATTACATTTGTGGGTTTCTACCATAAAAACTCTCTAGATGGGTTTCATTACATTCTAAGACAAAATCATTACCCTGTCCTATTTAGTCAAATTATTTTATGCTTATTCTTAAAATTTTTACTAGTGTGGTGTTTTAATTTCATATAACTATTATACTTCACCATACCTCAAGTATAATTAATATTTATTCTATTCTTCCAATATCCTAACCCATGAGACACATGATATTCACCATTCTCAACTAATAATTTGAGGAAAAATTTGATAATTTATTTATATATATCAATGTCTAAGAGAACCAAAACATTTAATAAGTTCATATTATCCTACAAGAAAGTGGTAAACATTACATTTGGGTTCAATGAAAAATACAAAGGCATATCATGAAACACTTCTATTGTTGTAATAATACTCCATGGTTAATTTTTCATCCTTGTTCCTGACGCTAAATAAATCCCTTTGCATTTTAATTTTGAGAGTTTGCTAAAAATATATATTAAAAACTTCGAAATACGTTTCCACTACATAAAATTGTTATCCCTCTCAATATTTAAAATTTTTATAAATTGTTACAATTGATAATCATTCCTTACATATGATAAATTACCATCATAACATTTTATTCCATAGATAATGAAAACAAATATTATAACATATCAATTTAATTTATCCATTATTAAATTATTAGAGGATTATATAATCAAGTGAATGTATGAGGACATTGTCATATAGAGGTCTCCATTACACCATGATATTTTATTATGGGATGTGGGTGTTCCACTTGATTCATTTTTCTATTTAAAACATGAGTTAACTGTGATAGTATAATATTGATTTTCTTGATTTGTACTTGGATCAATTTAAAAATCTCATTTTTTTAGTTCGAATGTTTCCCCTCATAGTAGTTTTGAATCAATTCCTCATATTTAAATCCATTAAATTTAGTAAAGTGAAAATTATGGAGTATAAATTTCAATATTTTAATCATATAAAAGAAAAATTATGACATTGAATGTTTGACTTATAATTGTAATATATTCCATAGCATATTAATTTTATACATTCATTCTATGTTATCCAATGGCTATTTAATAACATATAAGCTAATGGGATTCATTGTTTTCAATTAATTATAGTTCATAAGAAGCGTATAAACCTCAAGAAGTATATCCACCATGAGTGAAAATAGAGTTGTTTCAAAAAGGTCTATTTGTTGCGTACCAAGTGCGATTGATTCAATGTCCAATGAACTTGTTTAGGGGTTATTTCTCATAAGAGGAACTATTCTAGATCCATTTAAACTTTTTATATCCACACATGAACTTAGATTGTTGGAAACCACTTAATGTATTCATTTCCATTATTTATGTAATGTTTTAATATGAAAAGTTTTATGTATTTCACATATTTTTTTTATAAATCCCACAACATAACTATACCTATCCCTAATACAAAGTATGACATCACATGTCCTTAATACACATTAATTCATAATTTGTTTCACAATGTTACACATAGTAAAAATATTATTGAACAAGATTTGTAGATTATTTTTGTATAAAGATACATAAAAAATAACAATAAAAATGGATGAAAAAGATTATTTAAAAACTCCACAAAATTCCCTTATAATGCATTAAGCTTCTAATACTGAATGGGATAACCTATAAGCGCACATAAGAAAATGATCAGATATAAATCCCAGTGATGGAAAAATAGAATATAGTATAAGGTAATGAATTATATGTGACTCCGGAGGAATTTCATGCGGATATGTAATGGTAAGAGACATAATCTAGAACATAAAGAATTAATATATGGTCACAACCTCAGGGAAACGTAAGAAATGTGGAAACCACAAGAAACATGTAATTATAAACATAGATAACTATCAAGATATCCTTACACATAAACTTTGTAAATCCTCTACTGATCCATATAAGGTATCTCATGGGATACAATATTTACCAAATTAATTTCAGGGCTATATAATTCTAGGTTCACACATCATATTCATATCATGTTCATGAATTTCAATGCAACAAAAATAATAAAACATACGAAATTATTTCACCACCATTAATCCCAATATTAAGTATTGTGGGTAAAATATATATATTTTCCATATAAATGATGTTTATGACCTTATATTTTAATTTCAAAGAGTTGACATGGTGATGGGTATTCACAATATACAATTTTATTATTGAAAATAAAAGGATTATTTTAGTAGAATAAAATAAGTATAATAAGGGTCATGGAAGGGATAAATGATTCTAAAATGTGTTATCTAATTATGATAATAATAAAATTGATAAAACGGATGTATGAAAAAATATAATACCTAATAAAATAGAATAAAAAAGACCGAATATAATGAAGATACATGAAATAAAAAAAATAGGTTAGAATCACTACTTCTTCGGTAGTGGCGTAGTAGTGGAGGACATGATAAATTCCTTTTTGTGGGTGGTACAAGGTTCAATTATTGGATGTATCTATTACATGAATCACTACACAATATTCACTCATATAATTAGGTCACTTGGTTCCATTCGGGTGGTTGAAATGAGGCATGAACCAACAATACTGATAGTTTGCTATGTCGAACTGCCACCATATGGGTGGTGAACCTCTAAGATGCTCTAAATTTTTTTAAAAAATATATCCTTTTTAACCATGTATCAATCCATTTTAATCACTTTAATAGGATGGGGTTCAATTCATTTTAGGGTTCAAAAAGGCCACACAAGCTAATTCCTATTTTAAGAGAAAAGAGAGAGGGACTGATCACATACCTTGAGAGGGTACATCTAAATAAATTGGAAGAGAATATTAAGGGAATGGGAACAACATGTGATGGATATAAAGAACTATATAGAGAGGATATTAATTGTTAATTTATTTTTAGTTCATCTGAATCGATTTTTTGGTGGGTATTAATAGTAAAAGGTAGAGGAATTATTTATTAATTACTAAATAATGGATTTTGACTCTATATTATAAAAAGATCATTACCAGGAACATTCATGTATAATTTTACATTGGTTTCTTCCAAATTAATCTGGGTTTCAATATTTTATTAGTATAAGAACTAAAATCATTATGATAGTACCATAGGTAATCTGGAGTGAGGCATGTGTATAAATAACAGATTTTGAAACAATATAATATAAAACATGTATTGTAGTATTCAGTAAGGGTTTATAAAATTAATCCAACCACATAAAATATAGGTTGTTTTAAAGAATAAATATATATTTTTCGTGGATTTATTTTATGGTATTCAGTACATCTGATTTAAAAAACACGATGTCATAATACAGACTATATATTTATAACATATTTTAATTTTTTTCAAAAAAAAATTATGATATTATAAAACCATGAAAATTTATAAAATTTATAATTTTAAAATTCTAATTTCCCAAATAATATTATTTTTATCTAAATATTATTTTTATATTTGAATTATCACTTTTAAATAAATTATCTATGTATAATAAAATTATTGTTTTTATGATATTAACAACATTCTGACCAATATAAATATTTCATTGGAGTTCATTAAATTATAAAATAATTTATATTTAAATAATTATTATATAATTATAATATTTTATTAAAATATAAATTTTCTTAAAAAATTCATTAATTTATCAAAAACTGTGTCTTAATGGAAAGTACTGTTTTTTTCATATTTTAAATTTTGATTTATTTATTTCAAAAAATAATATTTATCAAATATTGTTTTTGTTAATTCATTATTTATGGATAAAAAGGATAAATATTATCTAATATTTAATTAAAAAAATAAAAAATATCATATTACTAGGTTGTAGAATCAAAAACTATTATTAATGAAGCATAATCTATAAGGGTAAGGTGCGTCATACTAGTGCTTTCTTCAAGTGGTTCGACAATAATTCTTTGATGCATGAGATCGATAAGTATTAACATATCACATAAGTTGTTTCTATCTATATTATTTTATTACATATCATTTGTTGATTACTCAAGGGAAAACCCCAATGATGCCATCTCATTTGAAAGAACTAATTGATTTCCTTCAGGGGGAATAATCCAACTATTTAGGCCATCACTAATTCAATCTATTTCAATTGGATTTTATCATATCACTTAATATATAATATTTATAAAGTTCACTATAAAATTACTATATTACCAACAGTTAATGTTTTAATTGGTTCTTTATATCATATAATCAACAGTTTTTAATGGTATAAAATAGCCCATGTAGTTTATTAGTTCTTAAAAACTAAATTTATCAATAAGTAATTTATTTATATAAGAAGAAATTTCCTTTATAAAAGTTTGGAACTTCACAATAGGGGACTTTTGAAATTCATTCTTTCCCTTTGGGGTATCTGTCATTTCTAGATATTTTATAATATTTATTTTAAATCCCGTATTATTATCATTATGTTTAACATTAACTTTCATTTTTATGGATAATTATATTTCTATTGAATTTATGTTATTTCTAAGATTCCAATATTGATTTTTGAAATGGAATATTTTTCAAAGACATTTAATTGGTTCCTCTTGAAACGTGTCTTCTTCACACCATGACATGCGAACCCTTATACAATAAATTAAATTCTGATGACATGTTTTCCCCTTTTTATTTTGGTAATACCAAAGATTATTCAATTAAATATTATCTTAATAATAATTGTGGATCCCCTCCCATTCCATGAGGGTATTTCATATCTATGATTCCTATATTTCATTCTTAGAAGTATTATATAATATTCAGATCATTTTGTAAAATCTTTTGTAGGTTTAGAATTATATATCCCTCAAATTAATTTTTTTATTTGATATATCTCATAAAATTATGTGTATTATGTGAAAAAATGTATCTATGTTTATTCCCTATTATATTGGTATTATTTTTTAACATACGTTAAGCCTGAACATGATTCTAGATTTCTTAAGATGTTATGTATGATATTTGAAAAATATGTTACGAATTATCATTAATGTTTATATTCCACATTACATGCCCTCTGAAATGATACCCTCGTGCTTATAATAACAACCCTATGCTTATAATATAGTTATGATGATTATGCTCATGCAAGTATTATTATTCATTAAGGTTTTTTCAACCATGTTATTCCTCCCCGTACTAAAATTTTTTCTCACAACTTTCATTGATGTATATCCTAATATAAAGAAATGTAAGATGGATAACATGATATAATTTAGGTTTAATGTGAATATATGTTGAAATAATGACTATGTATTAGTATGTATTAGTGAATTATGAATCTAATATACCATGTATACCAATCATTTTTCATTTGGGAAGTAAAAATTATATTATATATCATTAATATGAAGTAACTATCATTAAAAAAAGGATTTTAATATAATGAATAGTTACATCATCTTATAAAATCCTCTATTACTCAAAGTCCCACTATATTGGTACTATAAGAATATATCTCTCTATAAGACACAAGGTATCCTGCTATAATACCAAAAACAATTATAATAAACCACACATATTTCCCATCTAATATCATCTATGAGAGACCAATAATCTTAACTCCTAGTGAAAACCCCCACTATATCATGCTAGGATAATTCCTGAATGAATCATTCTACTAAAGGTGCATAATAATGTCAATACACCCCTAGAGTGTCCTCCTCACCAAATTTAATATGTTCAATTGTACAACTCATTACACTAGTCCTCATCCTCTCATTCATGAAAATCTATGACTAGAAAACAAAACATACGATACCCACACCATGTATCAAATATATATATCTCTCTCAATATCTCTCTTCATCAAATTTAACCCCCTTTATTATTAAGGATATCATCATTTGGTGATAAAAATTATCTAAATTTTTAAATTGAAATTTTCTAAGCCCTAAGGGGGAATGCATATTGTTTATTTATTCTGGAATATATTGGGTATTATTCCACCACATGGTCCCATGTAACATGCATTGAGTCATCCAATAATCAATATCAAGACTATGAATATATATCAATTTTAAAACCATCAATTCTCATGCATTTAATCCCTTTCCAAGATATGTGAAACCTTGACCAAAGTTTTTTAGGCCATATCTAGGATTTTATAGCTACACAACATTTATCTCATGTATTATGAAAAAAGAATTTAATTACATGATTTTATAATTATTTATATCAAATTAACCAAATGATTAATAATTACTTAAAAAAATAATGGGCGTCACAGTCACTCTAAAACAAATCAGGTCATTGACTAACTAGCTATTGAATTTATGTGAAATATCCATGAAAATATCTTTAGAAAAATCCCTAACATTTGACATGCTATCCTTCACCAATTTCATTTATTTTTTGAAAAAATATACCAAATACATTCTTTGGGGGAATACCTATAATTAAATAGTAAAATGCGATATGTGATTACTGTCATAAAATTTACACTCACAAATACAGGCCAAATCCCTATCAAATTATGATGATTTCACTGTGATGTGATGAAGTCTTCACCAAAATCATAGATTAGAAACCCAAAAAATCAATTTCATATATGTAGAATAATAATGGAGTAATAATATAAAGATTAATGCTTATAACATCATGAAAACACTACCTTGAAAAACACTTAATATGGGGTATTGAAGGGGAGATTTGTATGAGTTACCAAAATTTCCATTTCCAGTGATCCATCTCCCATAAATATAATGTGGAAGTCCGATTGTAAATTATCATTCAAACATTGATAAAAAAATCTCCCATGTGGTCTATTTTAGCCCACCCAATTTATTTTTTAGTTTAATACCCCTCCCATAAGGTGGGATAGGGTTCGACTCATGATTTTATAGAAAAATAACAAATTCAGAGTCCCCAACTTTGGAAATAATCATTTCTCAAAGGAACATCCCACCTCAAGTGCTTCCCAAGGGCCTACATACTAAGGATCCCCAATTTTTAGCCCTTATAAGTAGCATTGTGGTATCCCTTATCTTGGGCCACAATATTTCATGGCCCTTAAGATATTGTAAAACTGAATAGGAGAATAATAGGCATCCATGAATGCGTGCACCTCAATAGTTTTTCCCACAAGGATAATTCCCTAAGAAATCCTCATATAGTACTCCACACATTATTGTTCCATCATCTATATTGTAGTATCACCTCATTTTCCCCACCACTCTGAAACACCTTTGTTGGATAATAGGCCTACCACATTTAGCTAAAAAATACGTTATGGGTCACAAAAAACCTTCCCAAACACTAACACACTCTAAATAGATAGTATGTAGACCACATTACGTTGAGAAAATATTATCCCAATATTTTTCAATGTATGGATTTATGATTCAAGTATTGACTTATCAAAATCACCCATCTCTTGAACCAAAATTCAAACACTCTCTAAAAAGAAACAACCCCTAATTTAGTGAGTCATTAAAATTCTACGTGATTATGATTGCAGTATCTATTAATCCATAGTAATCCTTTATTCATTAAACCCAACCAACCATGTTCTCAAATATACCAATGAATCTCCCCATTATACTATATAATATTTAACACACCTCTATAATAAAACACAAAATACTAATGTGTAGTACCGATCAGTAGAAAACCACCCACTCACTACCACCATCGTCCAAATGAGAGTTCTTAATTACACTTATCTTTCCCAACAAACCTTGTAATATCCCCCAATATTTCTTGAGTAATAGGTATATAAACTCTAAATATAGTTATATAAAATGTGGATGATTCTTAATCATGATTATCAATATAATAATAAATGTCAATTAAATTTTATTCTCTCTATCAGGAGAAATGATTTATGAAATTTTTACATCGATGGATTAAATAACACGTAAAAATAAATTTTTATTCCATAGATTAGCCATATTGATAATTGTTAGGAACTCTGAATATCGTTTCACCCCAACATTCAATTATGATGGATTAAATCCTAGTGGCATCAAAAATAAACCAAAAATCCACACAATGTTTTAACAAAACACTTAGTATAATTCCACTATTGGAAAATAAAATGATGTTTATGATCATCATGTTATCACCCTGAGAATTGGTTAATATTGGATCTGACTCACCCTATAATATCCACAATTACATTTTGAACTTGAATCCAATACAATGACATCAACTAATAGGACTTCTAAATTATAAATATTTTATTTACATAGGTAACTGGATACTAGACGTTGTTACCACACACCCACATTCCAATTTCATCCCAACCATCAACCAAGAGGCCAAAAAACCAATAACCCATCATATATGATGGTATTACCCATGTACAATATTATTCTCCAGCTATATGAGTTTTAAAATTATCATCCCAATAAACTGACTGGGAAATCCTTGTACACCAAGCACCAACCATGGAAGATCTCCAGAATAGAGATGGTATAACCCCTATTATTAGAGTTTTATTAAAAAATATCAACACTCACACATTATTGACTTCATAATAATATCTTCCTATAAATCTAGAAACCCACTCCAAGAATTTGAATTAAATTATAAATACACATAACTAGTGAACACTCACCTCACATATCGAAACATTTAGCAAAAATTATTACCATCACCCATTCAATTATTCTAGTGTTCGAATGAATGTATAAAAACCCTCCAAAATGTTATTTGTGTTGATATTACACAATATAACTTGAACATAGTAGGTTTATTACCTATTATTAGTATATTTCATCCCATGTTATCTCAGTAATTATTAGGCAATGTGAATTATCCCCAACCATGTGGGAATTGTTCGAAAATATTGAAAATATACCCTCACATCCATCATTCCTCTAATAGTATATCTGAAATCAAAATATCATGAAATCCATTTTATATTGACCTTGAAAACCTTCATATGTATTAGAACAAGAAAAATAACTCATTCCATTCCTTTACCCTCCATGTTGTATCCATATAAAAAAATTAGTTAATAAGAATAAAACTGAGAATATATCTATGAAAACATCACATATGTTGTTTGGAATCTTTTTATAACAAATTAATATCCTATATGGAGACTATACCTATCATCCATATTAATATAATAACATAAAACTATCACGTCATAAAACAGGAATCAGATTCTCAAATTAACCAAATACGGGTCATTATATGTCACTTTCATGGAGAAAAAATATTACTATTAATTAAAATAATATCTCTATAGAATCTATATGATATTTGGATAAACATATTTCTCCCTCAAATAGTATTAGATAACATCCTCAATTTAATTTTACATTATAGAACATGTGCCTCCTTTAATATATTAGTAATTCACTTGATCTATTTTAATCTTCTCAACTTATTCATTCAAATTTTAAATATCCTACAATGTCAAGGTCTGTGATGGAGGTGAAATCTTAGTGTGGTTCAATGGACACTATATGATCCCTGGTCATTATAATCATGAACTTATAATATAAACATATTCACTATATGTATAGTTATAGAATCTCAACATGATAATTTTCATTTGAAAATCCTAGTCATTCCATCTCACACAAAATATCAAATTAATCAGCATTATAGGGTCTTAACAAAATTTTTGAGCCATTTATTCTTCTATATGTTTCAATTGGATTTTTCAGAACCCTTAATTTATATCAATCATAAATGTTTCTGTAACATTAAAATATTATCAATTATTAATATAACAAAATGTATTTTGAATAATACGATATATATTTTATAATTGTACAAAATATCCGGAAAGGTGCATCTGTTTTCTCTAACAACATTAAAAAATTGAGAATTTATTCGTTTTTGTGGGAATTTAATTTATAATATTTTGGGTCATTACATTCCTCCCTACATAAAACATTTCATCCATGATGTTATATTTCATAGAGTAAAAAACAAAAGGGAATTTTTTTAATCACATATTCAGATATCATGGTTCCACTTCATACTTGTTGTTTCACTATACTACATTGACCATATTATTTGTCTTGCTTCATAGAAATTTATATCTATGATAAAATAATGTCACTATCTAAAACACATATCAATGATCATAATCCTAGGGTACCACATATTGATTTAGTATAATTGAGGGGTATCATATGTACTTCTTAAATAGGGATACCTAGAAATCATGATGTACTTTAGAATTGATTGGTGAGTGTTTTTATAAATAGGAAACATATTTTATATGAAAAAATAAAAACAAAATATATGATCTATATTTTATTATGAATTCCGTTATTCCCAACCCAAATGGAATTCTTCCATTTTAGTTAATAAATGAACAAC
Source organism: Viscum album (assembly GCA_963277665.1). NCBI lineage: Eukaryota > Viridiplantae > Streptophyta > Magnoliopsida > Santalales > Viscaceae > Viscum > Viscum album. The sequence goes on along the minus strand of OY728150.1, from coordinate 1,589,051,641 downwards.
TTATCTCTAATGTCAAAGTCCAAGCCTTAATGATGTCTATCATTAAAAATTATTTATCGATTTTGTGTGGATTTATATGATGTGGAATGGTTTAAACCTTAGTTTTCATATATTAGACATGTTCATGTAATTTAATATTCTTATCTTCATCATAATCTTATCGTATTGGAATTCAACACCACTTCTCATAATTAGCCTCAAAAGGTGCAATATGAATTCTAGAATGGAAACTATTTTTATCTGAGAACTATAATAGGTATCAATGTTGATTTAAGCATACATAGGAATAAATTTAACATGATCATAGAATATTCCCTCAAGTTTCAATGGTTGTCTATGAATGACTATCTTAATAGGGGTTATAATATGTACTGAAACTCAGCACTATATCCAAAACCTGATGAAGGATTCTCCCAAATCCATGAGTTAAAAATTTCTCCTTGAAAAATAAAAATGGGGTGTCTCACAACATATAGTCTTACCATTTCAGTAATGTATATCATATAATGTTTATTATGGTATAAATCATCATTGATAGTAATGAAATGCAAAAACATTGTATTATAATCAACTAATACCAATACATTACAATTTCATTTAGGTGTATGGGTGTGTCTTACAATAAAATCCAATCATTATGTTTTCATGTTTCCATAATGGTCTGTGAAATGGTTTCATCATACCCTTTGACATTTGTTGTTCATCATTTTCATAATGGTAATCAATGCATCGATGTATAAATTATTCAATATCCCCCTTCATACTGTCCTACCAGAATCTTTTCCTTATATAAGTATACATCATTATGTATCTTTAATAAATGGATATGAATAAGAAATGATTATCATACATTAGTTACCTATTCAAAATTGGAGTTGAGATTATGCATTTTTGGTATTAAATTCAAATAAAAATGTACTAGAATGTGTGAATAGTACTTTTAAATTTTTTTAATAAATGATTAGTCATTATAATATTTTAGAAAAAATAAATAGTGAGTGTACAGAAATGAATATGGCGTATTGTAAAATTAATAAAAATGATAAAATAATATTTATAGGGGTTAGAATCACCAATATCCTAGTCCACTCATTGATCTTTTTCTATATATGAGAATATTGGTACCCACTAAGAATAACTCACTTTTAATGGCCTGGTAACTTATTATAGACATTTCCTTTTATTGTACCTAGTTTCTCCATTCTCACATTGTCCATGAGTGAAAACCATGTCTATCCTTGAATCTTATTCAAGATTCACAAACCTATGACATAAATTTAAGTGGGAAATAACCATTATATATTTTGTTTTGTTTTTCAAAATCATAAAATATTACTAATTATTAATACTACATAATGAAAAGATAACCAGATGATGATTCAAAAATAATAAAAAAAAATATAATAATCTCAAGAAGAAGAATATATCAGTTGATGATATTTTATCACTTCAGGACTGATGAAATAAAAAATTATTCTACATATAAAAATAGACACTAAAATAAAAATTTGGAAATCAATAAATCCATAAGTGTAAAAAATATTTTTATAGACATTCATGAAAATAGATTTATCCATTCACTACCACCTAAGAAAGGATAATAAGTGGATAATTCTCTCAGTCAAAGTGAACCTATAAATTTATTTTTAACGGTGATTGACGATGATATTATTATTATGGATATACAATTAATGTATTTGGGAAAAATAATATCTAAAAATTCATTCTTCCTTACAAAAATTATTTACCAACTGTATATCGAATAGATGATTACGGGTACATAAATAGATGATTCGAAACACTAATAGAATGTTGCAGAAACAAAGGATGGTATGTTTCATTATATAAATATCAAAATAGATATTGAAATTATTTTTTAAAATAGATTATGTGTTCCAAAATCACCTAATATATGGAATGATATATTTCCATATCACTACTCGATCATGATAATAAATATATATTAGATGAAATAAGATGTATAATGATCATTGGTAGGACATATGGCATGTGAAAATGAATATGGATATTTATGATTGTGCCTTAATATTCTTGTAATGTTATAAAGATAATGTATAGTTTAAAAAATTATAGGAGTAAGATGAAACTTTTACCCATAGTGACTAGGAAATGGGAGAATACCCACATGGATATTTTTAAAAGTCACTTAAAAACCATAGATAAAAATAATATAAGGTTATGGCTATAATGACCCTAACATTCATTAATGAAAATTCTTTTTAATCTGATTAAATGTCTTATTATGTAAAATGGTTAGATTAAATATGAACTTATTTGGTTTATGATTTTGGATTTTTTGTCAGGAACCTAATCTGGTCGCCATCAAACCTGCACGAAACCCTGCTCATGGAAATACCTGAAGGGTGTTCCCCAACCCCATGGGCTGGAACAAGTGCCTGGGTATCATAAAAATTCATTTGGGAACGATTTGCCCGAGTTTGGCTTCCTAAAATAACCAAAAACAAACAACAAATCAAATCTGAAAAATTATGCCAAACAAGACTTCATAAAAATTCAGAACTGAGTATATGGTTTTAAAAAAGACACAAGAGGTCCAAAGGTACTTAAAAATAGCAGAAAACATCCCATGAGACTCCACACGACAAGGGGTCATCACCCACAAGACATCTCCACAACACCGCACCATCGAGACAAACTAGCAACCCAAACTGTCATCACCCAAGGCCTTGCCATTGCCTGTGTCAAACATGATCAAGTCTACTTACACCCAAAGGTGTAAGTAGGGTGTGAGACTAAGCCTAATAGGATATCACCCAAGGATTCCAAGTGATAGGCATTATAAAATAAAAGGCTTGTAAGAGTTATAAATAGATAATGATAGCATTTATTTCTAAAAGTGATACATTGAAAAGAAAATATCTTTCAATGGGGATATCATTATAGATTGATTTAATAAGAATAAAACATTCAATAAACTAGTTTTCACATCCCAAAATACAATAAAGAATGTATAAATTCCAAAAGGCCACGAGCACCAAGCATAGGAACACCCCTTGGTACTAGTTTGTTGTGAGCCCCAAGTACCTCATACCTCAGTGAAAGTAACCATAATGAAATTTGTTCTCATGAACAAGCCACTAGTAGGGAGAATACCCATAACCGAGTGGTATCCAATAATCTCCATTATAGTTTTGTTAGTGTTATCCATGTCAGACTTTCTAAGTGAACCATGGTCAAAACCCCTCCGTTCACTAGTGTACTAGTACACGTTAGCCCACCAAGTTACCATGGTTTCCCGTATTGTGCTCAAATAGTCACCACATGATACCAAAATCAATTTTCACATATAAATATCAGTTTTGGTCACACACATTCAAAACAGTAGCTACACCTTCTTTTCACCTTTCGTATAACTCAATAAACCACTTAAAATTTCCATAAATTAATTTCAAAAAAAAGTAATCAAATTTTGCACATTAAATTCATCTAAAATCCCACATTTAAAACCAAATGGGGACCAATATTATACCAAAATAGAAATTTCAGCAACAAAATTTTTTGATAAATCCAATCCCTGAATTATAAAACAACACCAAGAGGCACAACATGGGTTGCACATGTAAAACACCCATTTTCACACAAAATTGGCACTTAAAAAAATCAACAGCTTTTAAAATGCTACCCAAATCAATTTTTTCAATCCAAATACTGAATGAGGAACATAATGGAAATATAAATACATCAAGACAACTCATTCTACAATAACTACATATGAAATCACCTATCAAAAGAGTCAAAACCCCCAAATCCTTCTACGTCACTTCAAACACACCTCCTCCGCACAACAAGGGAGTAAGATTGAACCTAAAACCCAAGGATTGGACCTCGAAACACAAAACTAAAAACATAGGCACTAATCCCCATATTCTGGACATTTGGGGATTCAATAAAAAAAGAAGAAACCCTAAGAATAAGGGAGGAATAATGAAGAGAACTAACTTACTTGTGAAATCTGAACGTTTTTTGGAGCATCAGAAGCTCGGCCCTAACTCGTGATAAATCTTAGCTCCAATGAGGCGAAAAAGAAGATGGGGGTGTGGATGGGTTCAATGGAAATGTGTGAGAGGTGGAATCACCGAAAAATGGTAAAAAAAAATATTTTATGAATGAATTAAAAAAACAATAAAAAAATGGAAATGGGCTTTCGGGTTGGCCCAATACCCAATTTGATCACCCAAATCCAAGATTCTAATGATTTTTTAAGGGGCCGAAAACTCTTTTGTGGTTTTAATATATAAATTAAGGTCAGTTTTGAAGTTGAATTGGTGAAAAATGTTGAAAAATGAATGATTTATTAAAGAAACAAAATTTACTTTCAAAACTGGAAATGGGCTCTCAGGTTGGCCCAAATTTTGGAAACCCACTATTTCCTTCAAAAATGCATCGAAAACCACAAAAAAAGAAAGGATGTAAATTAAATGAAAAATAACTTTAAAATATGTCATTTATGTGACAATTCTCCCCAGCATGAAGGACTTTCCACCCCTAAAAGTCAACATGAGGCTTGATTGGAAAACAAGAACGAGTACTCTTCCTCGACCAACGACATTCACTCCCATGTCTCATGTGTATCATTCCCACACTTCCATAGAACCCAGACTAATGGAATAGACTTCCCTCAAAGTATCTTCTCTTGGGAGTACACTATTTTCACTGGCCTCTCAACAATAGACAAGTCAGGCTCTATCTCCAGTTCTTCCCAACTCAACACATGGGATGGATCTGCGTAGTATTTCCTCAACTAAGAAACATGGAAGACATCATGGATGGACATCAACTAAGAAGTTAAGGCCAACCTGTATTCCACCTTTCCAATATGCTCGATGATCTCATATGTCCTAATATATCAAGGAGTCATCTTACCTTGCTTCACCAATCGACAATGGCCCAAACGAGGGGCCACCTTCACGAATACTCTGTCACCCACAAGAAAACTCTAGGTCTCGACGCCTCGAGTCAGCATATGATTTATAACGTCTATGAGCTATCAATAAATGTTGCCTGATTAATTTTAACTTCTCATATGTCTCTTGAACCATACTCGTCCCTAGTAGTGAGGTCTCACCTACCTCAACCCAACACAGGGGGGACCGACAAGGCCTACCATAGAGCGCCTCAAAAGGAGCCATTCAAATCGAGGATTGGTAACTGTTATTATAAGAAAACTCAACCAATACCAAATGGGTATCCCAAGAACCGCCAAAGTCTAGGACACATGAATGAAGCATGTCCTCCAAAATTTGATTTTCCCTCTCTGTCTGACCATCTGTCTGTGGACGGTATGCTATGCTCATCTTAATCTAGGACCCCAAGGCCTTCTAAAGGCCTTCCCAGAACCAAGATATGAAATGAGGGTCTCTATCTGAGATAACTTCTACTGGAACACCATGGAGTCTCACCACCTCCTGAAGATACAAACGGCCCAACTCATCTACTTTAAATGTATCCTTGATTGTAATTAAGTCTGCTAATTTGGTTAGACGATCAATCACCACACAAATGGAATTCATACCTCAAGGTGTACGAGGTAATCCAACAATGAAGTCCATGGGAACCTCGTCCCACTTCCAGGTAGGAATGGGTAGTGGTTGGAGAAAACCGGAGGGCCTTTGGTGCTCTGCTTTCACTTGCTGGCATGTGTAGCATCTCGACACAAAGTCTGCTATGTCCCATCTCATACCAGGACACCAAAACTGCCGATGGACATCATAATACATCTTAGTGGCACCCGGATGGACAACCGACTGATACTGGTGGCTATCTACCATCACCACCTTCCGTAGAGATAACGACACTACTGAACGGCCCTTGAAGCACAATATTCCCTCAGGAGACGATGACCAATCAGAGGATGTCTCCCCACCATGAAGAAACTACTTCGACTGCTGAAAAAGATCTTCACTAGGCTGTTCCCATTGAATCAACTCCAATAGAGAAGGAGTCAACTGGACGCTCTCCAAGAATGCCCCTCCACTGTGTTCCTTGGTCTCCACATGCATCTGAGATAAGATCCCCATAAATGTCCACTCATCACTGGACTTCCTCAAAGCCTGCACTGGAAAACATCTGCTCAAGGCATCGGCCACTACATTACCCTTACCTGGGGTATAGACAATGTCAAAGTCAAACCCCTTCAAGTACTCGATCCAGCGACGCTGCCTCAAGTTTAGGTCCATCTGTGAGAAGATATAAGCCAATATTTTGTGATCGGAATAGACCACAAATGTCTCCCCAAAAAGGTAGTGATGCCACATCTTCAAAGCATGCATCACTGCTACCAACTCCAATTCATGGGTTGGGTAATTATTTTCATGTGGCCGGTGTTGGCGAGAGCCATACGCCACCACGTGACCATCCTGCATAAGCACGCACCCAAGACCCATACCTAAAGCATCACAATAAACCACATATCCCTTTCCAGCCTCTGGAAAAATTAGCACGGGGGCAGTAGTCAATCACCTCTTCACCTCTTAGAATGATGCCTGACACTCTAGACCCCATGAAAACTTCACCCCTATCCGGGTGAGGGTAGTCATCGGTGAAGCAAGCTGAGAGAAATCCCGAACGAATCGCCTATAATAACCTGCTAGGCCAAGGAAACTCTTGATCTCGAACACATTCATCGGATGATTCCATGACATAACCACACTAATCATCTCAGGTTCCACTGAAACTTCATGCTCTGAGATCACATGCCTGAGAAATCTCACCACCCTGATCCAGAAAGTGCACTTTGACAACTTTACATAGAGGCGGTGATCCCATAATGTACCCAAAACGACCCTCAATTGATGTTCGTGTTCCTCCTCAGACCTAGAGTATTCTAGAAAGTCATCCACAAAAACCACAACAAAGGAATCGAGATATTTATGGAACACCCTATTCATAAGTTCGATAAAGACTGCTGGAGAATTTTTAAATCCAAAGTGCATGACCAAATACTCAAAGTGGACATACCAGCTTCGGAAGGCTATCTTTGAGATATCTAACTCCTTCACCCTGAGTTGAAGATACCCTGAACATAGGTCTATATTTGAGAACCACTTTTCCCCCTTCAACTGATCAAACAAATCATCAAATCTGGGCAAAGGGTATTGTTTTTAATTGTTTCCTTATTCAGCTTTCGGTAGTAAATGCACAATTGGAGGGATCTATCATCCTTTTTCGCAAACAACATAGGAGCAGCCCAAGGAGAGATGCTCGGGATAATGAATCCTATGGATTCTAAGTCATCCATCTGTATCTTTAATTCCCTCAGCTCGGTGGGGGCCATTCGATAAGAGGGAAGAGATATCGGTTTTGTTCCCGATGCCAGATCAATCGAAAACTCCACATCTCGCTCTAGGGGAAAGCCTGAAAAATCATCTGGGAATACCTCTGGAAACTCTTTTACTACATTAGGTAGTGTACCTTCAGGGGAAAGACCATCATCTAGCATGAGAGAAGATAACTGTAAGATAAAACTTCCAACTCTGGGAGTGGAGGCCATGCGCGACCTGACCGAGGATCCCATTCTCCATGAAAAACCTGACAACTCCCATCAGGTGCCGTGAAACTCACATGCCATCTGTAGCAATCGATGTGTGCCTGGAAGTGTACTAGCCAATCCATCCCGAGTATTACATCAAAAAGGTTCATATCCAAGACCAAGAGGTCCCACTCCATCTCAACCCCTGACATAGAAAGCGCACATGATGGGCACCTGAGACCCTGCTCCTTCTTCTTTCCTTGAGATGTCACCAACTCCATTGCGAATGACTTAAAATCAGTTGGAAAATTCATAATTTCAACAAATCGGGTAGAAATGAATGAAACAGAGGCACCAATATCAAAAAGAGTAGTAGCTATAGAAGATGAAATCAAAACGGTACCTCGAACAGTCGACAGTCCCGCCTCTGATCCTGCTCGTGCCTGATCCACCGGATGGAGATGTACAGTCTCTACCTGAAGATGACCGCTAGTTTGTGGTTGTGCCCTGAACTGGCCCTACCCAAAATATGACCTATCCCTACCACCATGGATACCAAATAGAGATCCCGCAATCCTCGAATGCTCAGACTGTGCTGGCACTCCTCTGGGATCCATGGATCCTTCCCCACTTTGAAGTGGATGTGCTATCCCGCAAAAGCATTGCACGTGTCCCATACCTCCACACTGGAAACAGGTCTTCGGAGGATGAGGTCATGCTAGACGGATGTCCCCAGGCTTCCCACACTGGTGGCACACGACCGATCTCACATCAGAAGCCGGTGATCAAAACTGCCTGGAAGACTTCCCCGAACTGCCTCCTCCTTTCTTCACATGATCCTCCTGCTTACTTTTCTTCTCTGAGGAGCTTCCACTTCCCACTGCTGATACTGAACCATAGAAACCAGCCCTAACTTTTATATCAATATCCACCATGCACGCCCGATCAACGACCTCAACATAGGTCCTTAGCATAAACAAGAACACCTCGGAGTATATCTTTGGTCTCAAGCCATTCTGAAACCTCTAGGCCTTCGGTTACTCATTAGAGAAATTTTATGGAGCATACCGATCCAAATCAGAGAAACGGTTGGCATACTCCATCCCAAAAAGATTTCCCTGAACAAGTTCCATGAACTCTGTAGACCTGGCATAAGCCAACACCCCAGGGAAGTACTGTTCATTGAAGACAACCTTGAAATCTCCCCAGCGCATCTTCTCATTCATCCTAGCCGGAAGCACTGACTCCCACCATTTACATCTTGGACCCTCCACTTCAAAGGAGGCACACTTCAACCTGAGCTCCTCAGGTGTTTACAGGAACTCAAACATATGCTCGATCTTCATGAGCCATTCCTCTACTTCTTGGGGTTCTGAGCTACCTCGGAAGGTCGGAGGCGTATTTTTTAGGAACTCCTGGGCCTTGTCCTTTCTAGGACTAGTCTAATCCTCTCTAACAGAATCTGGAACTGGAGCTAGTTCATATCCTAGAGCCTGGATAGCCCGGACCATGGCCTCAACTAGCCTCTGATCAATTGGTGTGGGAGAACTCTCTCTGGCTTCCTCCCATGGGTGCGTGAGAGCTTTTTGGGGATGCATGTTGCTACAATATGCAACAGTCAAAAAACAATAATCAATACTAAAATTCTGAAATTTTTAATAAAATACATCAAATATAAATAATCTAACCACATTTTAGTAATAAAATAAACAACTACTCCACATCCGCCTGATGTCCACATGTGGTCTGCAACCCACACGTCTCACCTTGAAGTGAAGTGAATCTGTAAATTACAACATCCCCTAGTGACTCAGGGTCTGCCATGAGAGGTGCGGGCCAGACACCCTACTCAAAACCAAACACCCAAGCCCTGATATTCCTAGCTCCTATCTATCCCAACTCATCCCAAAATAACAATATAACCAGAAAAATTTAACCTCCTCTGATACCATTTTGTCACGAACTGAATCGGGTCTCCATCAAACCGGCACCAAACCCAGCTCATTGAAAGACCCGAAGGGCATTCCCCATCCCCACAGGCTGGTACAAGTGCCTAGGTATCATAAAAATTCATTTGGGAACGATTTACCTGAGTTTGGGTTCATAAAATATCCAAAAACATACAACAAACCAAATCTGAAAAATTATGCCAAACAAGACTTAATAAAAATTCAGACTTGAGTATATGGGTTTAAAGAAGACACAAGAGGTCCAAAGGTACATAAAAGTAGAAGAAAACATCCCATAAGACTCCACACGACAAGGCGTCATCACCCACAAGACGTCTCCACAACACTGCACCATCGAGAGAAAATAGCAACCCGAACCGCTATCGACGAAGGCCTTGTCTTTTCCTATGTCAAACATGATCAAGTCTACTTACACAAAAAGGTGTCAGTAGGGTGTGAGACTAAGACCAATTGGATATCACCCAAGGATTCCAAGTGATATGCATTATAAAATAAAAGGCTTGCAAGAGTTATAAATAGATAATGGTAGCATTTATTTCTAAAAGTGAAACTTTGAAAAGAAAATAACATTCAATGGAGATAACATTAAAGAATGATTGAATTTGAATAAAAAATTCAATCTATTGGTTTTCAAATCCCATAATACCATAAATAAAGTATAAATGCCAAAAAGGCCACGAGGACCATGCATAGGAAGACCCCTAGTTACTAGTTTGTTGTGAGCCCCAAGTACCTCGTACCTCATTGAAAGTATCCATAATGAAATTCGTTCTCGTGCACAATCAACTAGTAGGGAACATACCCATAACCTAGTAGTATTCAATAATCTCCATTATAGTTTTGTTAGTGTTATCCATGTCAGACTTTCTAAGTGAACCATGGTCAAAACCCCTCCATTCCCTAGCGTACTAGTACACGTTAGCCCACCTACTTACCCGGGTTCCCGTATTGTGCTCAAATAGTCACCACATGCTAACAAAATAAATTTTCACATATAAATATCAGTTCTGGACACAAAAATTCAAAACAGTAGCTAAACCTTCTTTTCACCTTTCGAATAACTCCATAAACCACTTATAATTTCTATAAAACAATTTCAAGAAAAGTAGTCAAATTTTGCACATTAAATTCATCTAAAATCCAACATTTAAAACCAAATGGTGAACAAAATTAAACCAAACCAGAAATTTCAGCACAATTTTTTTTGATAAATCCAATCCCTGAATTATTAAACAACACCAAGAGGCACAACATGGGTTGCACATGTAAAACACCCATTTTCACACAAAATAGGAACTTAAAAAATCAACTGCTTTTAAAATGCTACCCAAATCAATTTTTGCAATCAAAATACTGAATGAGGAACATAATGGAAACATAAATACAGAAATACAACTCATTATACAATACCTATATATAAAAGCACCTACCAAAAGAGTCAAACCCCCCAAATCCATGTGTGTTACTTCAAACGCACCACCGCCGCACCACAAGGGTGTATGATTAAACATAAAACCATAGGATTGGACCAAGAAACTCAAACATAAAACCATAGGTATAAATACCCATCTTCCGTACATTTGGGGATTCAATAAAAAAATAAGAATCTCTAAGAATAAGGGAGGAATAAGGAAGAGAACTAACTTACTTTAGAAATCTAGACGTTTTTTGGAGCTACATAAGATCGACCCTAACTCGCGATGAATCTGAGCTTCAAAGAAGAGAAAACGAATATGGGGGGGTGTCTGGTTTCAATGGGAACGTGTGAGATGTAGAGTCACCAAAAAACGATAACAAATAAATATTTTATGAAAGAATTACAAAATCATTTTAAAACTGGAAATGAGATTTTGGGTTGGCCCAATTCCCAATTTGATCACCCAAATCCAAGATGCTAATGAAATTTTAAGGGGCCCAAAACTCTTTTGGGGTTTTAATATTTATATTAAGGTCATTTTAGATGTTCAATGGGTGAAAAATGTTGAAAAAATAATGATTTATTAAAGAAACAAAATTTACATTCAAAATCGGAAATGGGCATTCAGGTTGGCCCAATTTTTGGAAACCCACTATTTCCTTAAAAAATGCATCGAAAACCACCAAAAAAAGCAATGATGTAAATTAAATGAAAAATAACATTAAAATATGTCATGTATGTGACATTTTTAAAATACCATCATGAATTGTGACCGATCCTAATATAGTCGTTGCATAGTGATCACATGATTATTATAAATATAAGGCTTTAACAAATCCAATTTACTCAGAAAAAGGAAGTGATGGCCTCATCCAATATACATGCCCCTTATAAATACTATTTTTCAGAGCTCAAAAATTATGTATCATCATTGGAATTCACTCTTGACCGAGCCCAAGCTGAGATTGAAAATGTTAATCTTGAATAGAACCACCTATGAGAGAAGTTGACGTTGATAGAGATTACCACCAAAGCGATTTTATCTGAGACACCCAAAGATTCTATCACCATCACACACCTTACCCTTCAGTCTTAAGTGGGTTTTATAAGGGGTTATGTAATATGACGTTAGCACTATTATTATGTGCGTTTTTTTGTATATAATAAAAAATATACAGTCATTTTATAATTGTTACATTGTAAATAGTATATAATGCCCAAATTGAATTTTTAGATAAGATTCAACCTAGTAATCTATATTGATAAATTAATGTAATTTTAAATTAAATCATATTTAAATAAAATATTATTGTTATTAAATTTGTTTTTATTAAGTATAAATGATCGTATAATTTTTATGAATACAATTATAATTTTTATTATGGTTTGTAAGATGTCTTTTTCAAAACCCTTGAATTTTCAATAATGTTCGGTTTCAATTTTGAAAGTGAAAATTCACATATTTATAAATTTATTTAGATAAAATGAATATTATTTTAAGAATCCAGATGTCTACATTATCCATTGTTGATTTTTTCATAATCTTCTGAGACAACGGATTTTTTGGGTAAAAAATAAATAATGTATAAATATATAATATATTTTATGACATCATAATGACCCAACAGTGATTCAATTAAATACTATAAATATTATTTTAGGTCAATATATGTTTTAAAATTAAAATATTGTAATTTTAGTTTTGTTTGATTTATTTTACAAAGCTTTAGTGGACCCTTCAAGACATAAAAAACATTTTATCTTTTAAAATTTATTTCATTGAGAGTGTGAGTCAGATCCACATAAGCAACCCTATTATTTTAAAATGTCAGGCCATTGGCCATATATAATATTTTCTTCTACTCTCCTTTGGAAAAAACAGTTGGAAAAACCATGGGATGGTTTTTGGTATTGATTAGTTTAATGTGTGGTGTCTCAAAAAAAAATAATAAAGACTTCCCCCTCATTTCCTATATAATCCCACACAAACATCCACTTCCTATTCATTCAATGCCTTTTTTTCTCTCCCTACCACTTCCCTATTCTCCACATAATCCTCCCAAGGTTCACAATCTCCCAATAAGCTTCTCTCAACCCCCTCCTAGGCCATTGGGATCACACTTCCATGTAATAGATTACTTACTTTCTTATTTTTAATCTTTGTTACTTTATGTTGTAATACCCTTTTACATTCAATATCAAATGATGGATTATGATTTCACACCTCTCTTATATTCACCTACTTATTTTTGGGATGGTAATAGACCTTTTTTTGTCTCATTAATGACACTAATGTACACCAATTACTTTGCTGAAATTCCTGATGGAATTTTTCTCTCCTCATTTACATTCAAAAAATTATTTTGTATTTTGAATCTTAATTCCATAAAATTTGTAGGTAAATGTATCTATATGACCCCATTATTTTCCATTTCATATAAATATGATGCGACACCCATTTCTATCTCATAAACCATTTTTATGAATTCTTATGTCATGTCGTTATGCTGTCGAAATCACACCGCCAATTTGCAAGTAAAAATCATTATGTAGTATTTACCAAGACAATTTCTCCCTCAAGGGTATTAACCTTTATGAACATTTTCATATTGATAGAAGAGTTTAATGTGTTAATTACACATTCCATTATAGTGGAATAAATTATGATGTTTAATTAATCTATGTTGTATGCTATTGTGGAACAAATATGCATGAAATGAAATGTTTAAGAAGGGTGCGCCCGGATAGCACTCTAATGCATTGGGTAATGATTATTATCAGGATACATCAAGTTAACTGAGAATTTACTCATGCTAATTCAACTGAATTGAGGATTTAATCATGCTAATTCGAGTTCAATGAGGGTTTATTAATGCTCCATGTAAAATGAGCCTTGGCTCATGCTAATTCGATTTTAAGTGTTGTTGCCACATCTCAATGTCATGATTATCATGATTTTTCATGAACTTATGTTCATTTTTATATTGTGATCCATTGATATGCCTATTGTATAACAAGTAATTTATTCCTCATTTTATTCCATTTTATCCCCTTACTTGACTTTATAGCTCACCCATTTGTTATGTATGTCCTTAGGTTATCACATGCAATGTTTAGAACAAAAGATTGTTCTGATCATGTAAAAGTTGTTTTCAATAAAGATGGTGTATTTAATGTTTTATGTTGTTATGTACTGATCCAAAACCCCAAAGATACATTCCCTATCGATATTCTATGTTGTTTTAAGTTAAATTTCATGTAATTTTATTTTAAGTGTGAAAAAAACTCTGTTTTTATAGTTGGTATCAGAGGATAAATTTAGTTATATTTGGGATCTGGATTACAAAACACTATTGAAGCCTTAGAGACAAGAATAAGTATAATAAAAAATCCATAAATTTTGGTAATTATTTAGTAATTTGTTTATCATGAAAATACTTCCCAGTAAGGATACGATTAGGTACAGGCAGCTCTGGCATAGATATACCTAGGAGTGAAAACTTTGATAAGGAGTTTTCGACAAGACCAGGGGTATCCTGCTACACAACAACAGGCCTTGTTGCACTGTTGGATACGACACTCCTCGGTGATATGAATTGGTAAATTCACATGATTATTTTGAACCATTTTTATTGGAATATAAAGAATTCCCCTAATAATATATGTTGGGAAATAGATCATGGATAACCTAGATGGAAACATAACGTATTCCAAGATAGGATGTATTTTTCAATAAAAAATTATCCTTCTATGTCGAATGTTTTATTATATTTTTATTAGCTATGTATTGAAACCCCCTAACTGTATTTTATTTTTGTTAGATAAAACATGGAAGGAGGTTGGTCAGGAAAAATTATTCACACACTTCATGAAGAATTACTTACAATGATTATCATGAAGTCATGCAGAGATGAATTTGAAACTTTTTAAAATATCTCAGTTATAAGAAAATAACTTTAGGAGACATCCAATACCTCAAGAATTTCATGTTTATTTGAAGAATCAAGTACCATCTATTATATAATATTGCACTCTCGACATTTTTACCATTCTACTCATGGGAAGTACCATCGGGGTCTTTTCGAATTCATCAATTTATATAAAAATTATGATGCTCTAAATGATTTTATTGATGATGCAGAAGAAAGAGACCTCCGAGCGATCTATGTGTATCAAATTATAGATTTTTGTTTTTTGTGAAATAAGAAAACTGATGTACCAAAACCCCTATTTTGAAATATTTTAAGACTAATATGTATGGTTTTTTTATAAAAAATATGTTAAAAAAGATATCTCAAAATTATATATAGATAATACCTATTTTTATGATATATCTATGCTTCCATCTATATAATCCAATATGTATGAGGATTTTTTGGGTAAAGGAAGTATATGTTTTCGAAAAAATCATGAGGTACCATTGTGACACATTAACACTTTCTTCCAAAAGGAAATGCTAATCAAAAAGATTGAGGACCTCATTGAAGAGATGAATAAGAATTACCCTCACCTATATTTTCTGAAGTATGTAAAATAAATGTTTGAGGGAGATATTTCTTAAGGGGGGAGATTGTAACGACCCAAAAATTCATTAATGAAAATTCATATGGATCTGATTAAATGCATTATTATGAAAAATTGTTAAATAAAATATACACTTATTTGTTTTTATGTTTTCGGATTTTTAATAGATCATTAAAAATTTTGACCATTTCAATAATATTCATTGAATAGTGACCACATGATTAGTATAAATATAGGGCTTTAACAAATCCAATTTACCCAGAAAAAGGAATCGATGGCCTCATCGAGTAGACCTGCCGTATGAAGCCCATTTTTCGGAGCTCAGAAAAGAGGAGGTGTCATTGGGATTCTCTCTTGACCAAGCCCAAGCTGTGATTCAACATTTTAAGCTTTAATGGAATCACCTACAAGAGAAGTTAGTGTTGATAGAGATTACCACCCGACCGATGTTATCTAAGCCACCCCGAGAGTCTTTCACCATCACACACCTTAACCTTTGGTATTATGTGAGTTTTATAAGGGTTTATGTAACAAGACCATATGACTATGACTAGGTGAATTATTTTTCTATATAATAATGAATATACATTCAGTTTTTATTCTTACGTTTTAAATAGTTTCCAAATAAGAAATAGTATTTTAAGTTAATATTCATCAAAGGAATATAATTTTATAAATTAATATATTATTGAATTAAATAACATTTTAATAAAAAAAATTTATTTTTAAATTTCTTTTAATTAATTATAATTGATTATATAATTTTTATGAATAATTTTTTAATTTTTATAGAGGTTTGAATGTTGTCTTTGTCAAAACCCATTAATTTTCGATAAATCTCTCTTTTTATTTGGAAAGTGAAATTTTCCCTATTTAAAAAATTACTTAGATAAAAGGAATAATATTTTTGGAATTAGGACATAATAATTATCCAAAGGTTAATTTTTAATAAATTTTTGAGACAGTCAATTTTTCCGGTAAAAATAAAATACCATTTAAATATATAAGGTGTTTTATGACATCATAATGGCCCAATAGTTATGTAATTAAATACCCTAAATATTGTGTTAGGAAAATATATGGTTTATAATTAAAATAATGTGATTTTATTACTGTCTGGTTTATTTTACAAAGCTTTAGGGGATCCTTCAAGACTTATAAATCATTTTAACTTTTTAAATTGATTTCATTGAGAGTTTGACTCATCTCCACATAAGAAACCCTATTATTTTAATATGTTAGGTCATTAGTCATATATAATATTGTCTTCCACTCCACTTTGGCAAAAAATATTTTTTGGTTTTTGGTTTTGATTAGTCTAATGTGTGGTGTCCCAAAACTAAATAATAAAGAATTCCCCCTCCTTTCCCATATTAACCCTCCCAAGGTCCCACTTCCTATTCACTTAAATCCATTAGAGTATGTCTATCCTCTGCCATCCTCTCCCAATAATCCTAAAAATTCCCCTTATTATCCTAATAATCCTCTCTCAATGCCCTCCCAAGCCATTGGGATCACACATCCAAGTAAGGTATTCCTTCCTTTATTATTTTTATTCTATGTTTCTTTATGTTTCAATAACCATTTACATTCAATAAAAAATGATGGGGTATGATTTCTCACCTCCTTCCCCTACTTATATTTAAAATGATTAGAGACCTGTTTCTATCTCATTAATGCCTCCCATGTTCACCTGTTACCATTCCAAAATCCAATATGAAATTTCCCCCTCCTCCTTTACATTCATGAAATCCTTTTGTATTATGAATCCCAATTCCATTACAGTTTTTAGAACATGTATCTATATAACACTATTACTGTTCAATTCATGTACATATGTTGAGACAACCATTTCTATCTCATAAACCATTTTTATAAATTCTCATGTCACATCGTTATACTGTCGAAATTACACCTCCATTTTCCAAGCCAAAATCATTGTGTAGTGAAAACAATGCCCATTTCCCTATCAAGGGTATTCACCATTTTTCACATTTTCATATTGATGGAAGATCTTCATTTATGAATTAAACATTCCTTTATGATGGAATAAATTATGATTTTTAATTAAACTATGTTTGTATGATCTTGTGGCACACTTATTCCTGAAATGAAATGTTTAAGATGGGTGCGCCCTGATTTCACTGCAATGCATTGAGTGAAGATTATTTTTCTGATACATCAAGTGAAATAACGAATTTCTAATGATAATTCAACTGAAATGAGGATTTCCTCATTATAATTCATGTCAAATGAGGGTTTACTCATGCTCCATGTGCAATTATCCTTGGCTCATTCAAATTTCACTTTAAGTGTTGTTGCCACTTCTCCAGGCAATGATTATCATTCTTTATCATGCCTTTATGTTCATGTTGACCTTGTGCTCCATTTATATTAATATTTTCCAATATTTAATGTATTCCTTATTTTATTCTATTTTTATTCTCTTTCTAGGCTTTATAGATCATCCCTTTCTTTTTTAGGTCCTTATGTTATCCTATATAATGTTATGTACGAAGGAATCTTGTGGTCATGTAAAGGCATTTTTCAATAAAGATTTTTTATTTCAGGTTTTATCTATTTATGTAATGATACAAAGCCCCGAAGACACTAGAAATCTCAATATTATATATTTTATTAATTGAAATTTTATGTGATAAATTATGTTTATATGTGAAAAGGAAAACAGGGTGGTTATAATGGGGGATAAAAGAATCATTACTAGCCACTTTATCACTATTTGTGAATATTTATCTCTTAAATAACTTCTTATTATATTTATAAAGGATTTGGTTAATATTAATGGGGATCAAATATTGATATTTAATTGTGATAAAAAGATAAAATCAGAATTATAATGATTTATTCAACAGTATCTAACTAATAAATTGATCATTTTTATGTCATAACACCGTGAAAATAATAGTTAATATAAAAATACCTTTCATACAATCATGGAGATGTTGACAGGAATCTCAAGTCATGTAAAAATAGGATTGAAGACCATCTCTCATTGGTTGAGTTATCATTTAGTAAATTCTTCCACATGCATAATAAAATAGACCATAGGAAAATATATTTGCGAAGAGATCAAGAAATCAAAAATGAATTCGTGAAATTAGTAAATGAAATCTTCAAGGACCTAATATTTTATTAGATAATGAGTATAAGAACCAATAAAATCCCCAATTCAATAAAAAAATTTATGTATGAAAAAAGAATTAATATGTCAAGCACAAAGTGGCTTGTATTTGGATGTTGTTGGTAATGTTTTCAATTGAATGTCATCAGGGTAAAGAATACTGTGGTTTAGAAGTGAGAAATTCTCAACCAAATGTACATTATCCCCTTTCAGATCCTTTATCACATATGTGGTGTATCCTATTTTCAAGAAGACCAACCAATCATTGATCAAGTTTATGATGTATTCAATGTATCTGTCATGACTAAGTTCATACAAAATCTGATATATGTACTAAATCTGATGGTTGTATAGATGGAATGTTTACTCTCCTATATGAAGAAAGAAGTAGAGATCTTATATCATTGGATTTTTTTTACACTATGAGATGAAAAACGTCATTAAAGGTCTTTAGAAGAGTCATATGTTCAATGAAGATACATGGGAACAAGAGAATGTAACAAAAAAAATTATCATCATATATTATCATCTAAGGATATGATTTGAAATTATTGGTAAAAAAAAGTTAAATGAGGAAAAACATTAATGACAACGAAATTTACAAATGCTTTTTAAAACATATGTGTGTCATAGATAAGAATATATCATAGTCTAAAACAATTCTATTATATGGAACAGAGAACCATTAGTATCATGAATTCTCAATAATATATTAATTAAATGAATATATACATAAAAATAGAACATAGAATAATAGAATAATAAAAAACATCATGATTAAGAAACTATGGATTGGGTTAACAACCTAATATTATCAAAGTGAGGAAAAAATTATTAAAAGGAAACATAACAATAAAAATCCAGTTGAAATTTTTGAAGAAAATAATACAAAAATATTTGATAAATAGAGGTGAATTATAAATAAAGGAATTTAAAAATACATATGAGATGTAATATTACTATTTTAATAGTAATAGGACTGTCATGAATAATAAAATGATTATAGGAACAAAAAACTAACTGCTGGAATATTTCTTTGTCGTAATAAATATATTTTATAATTTAAGTTATATTTATTATAATTAATATTGTAAAATATAATCATTTTTTTGATATAAAATAAAAATATTCATTAAAAGCTCAATGAATGGAGAAGTAAATATTTCAAACTATATTCTAATTTATTGCAATAAAATAATAGTTTGTTTTCAAATTTTAAAAACTATAAATGTGATAGATATTTTTGATTAAATTAATTTCATTTCTGTAATCAACACATTCAAAAAAATTATTGTTTTTTAAAATTCTCATAAAAACATAAATTCATTGATGATTATTAAAAATATAGTTTTTGAAGAACTGGTTTGTTTAAATCACATCACTCAATACCTGAAAATAAACTAATCAATAATAGAATTTTGGGATTCACCCAAAAAAATTTAATATGTTAAATATTAAATTAAATTAAAATTAAAAATATAAAAATTATTTTCCAAAGTATACTGAATAATGAGTTTGATTACAAAAAATATCCACTTTTCCAAAATTCATTTTATGACACTAATGAATTAAATTTTTAAATAGTTTGAAGGAATAATTGTTTTATTATACATGACTCATGATGTTTGAAGTACCATTATTACAATTTTTTCCTTGGAAATTATTTTTTATTCAATATTTTAATTCCAAAATACCACTATCTTTATTTATAAATACACCTTATATAGTCCTATAGAATAAAACTACCCATAAACATCTCAATGACAAAAATATGCCCAAATTTAGACTATTTAGAATCCTATAATCCTTTTGGATATTATAGAGTAGTAAATCTCTATTTTATCAAATATTTATTATCTAGAGTGATGTAAAAGACCAAGAAGATATAAACTTCTATTATCTTTTCCTATCATTTTCTTCTTCTTTTCTTCAATGAATTTATTTTATTCTACACCAAACATTTAAAAATTAATTATTTTTCTTGATTGATTTATGTTAACATTACGAAACTATTCTAATTAATTTATTTATAACATATTTATATGATATACATCTCTTATCTGCGCTTTTGACTATGCCACGATACAAGTCATTTAACTACCTGCTATGATTTTCTTGACTCTCTAAATATCACCAAATTTTCAGATTTATTTAATATTTTTGTGTACAATATAAATATTCAAAAAGTTTATTTAAATTCTTCAATATGTAATTTTACTAACATATGAGAAGAAATAGATGAAAATCATGAAATCAAATAAATACAAGATTTATTGGAGAATTTATAATCTCAAAAACATTACCATTAGAAAATATAATTGTCAAAAAAATATAATTATTATAACTATCAAATACAATAAAATATAACATAATATACCTATGGATTCCTTTTTTTTAATATTAATAATATTATTATACGGGGACAAATTCTGATATGAAATAAATTCATTTTATGGTATGATAGGAAAACCCATTTCCAAAATACAACTTAATTAAGGATTAATTACATAAAGATTCACATAATAAAAATACAAAAGACTAATAAGACTCCTGAATTTTTGTAATTATTACATAAAATTGGAATTTGATATAATTATATAAAAATAATAATTATAACTCCAAAACATTCCCTTAATGTTAATTTATCTTCAAATGCTACATGCTATAACATAGGGACATTATTTAGAATGGATTGAGCTATAAATCCTATTAAACGAATAATAAAATCATATAACAAGTCAAATTAGAATTTTTGGTTCACTAGGTAAAAAATTATGACATTAAACAGTGAGAATAATAATAAAGAACATCTAAGCATGGTATAAGATAATAACATCAAAGAAACATAAGAAATATGGAAACAACATAACACCTGACATCATAGAAATATGTAAAACATAACCACTAAAAAATAATAATTTACTATTATGAGAATAACCTCCCATGGAATATAAAGTGAATCTCATCATATAAGAAGATTACTCAAGGTATTGGAGGACTATATAATTTTTTGATCCACTCATTGTATTCATATTGTGTACTTTCATTTGTGTGACATATTGATTTTACATCATAATAATGTATTGTATAAATTTTAATCCCATAATTATGTAAAATGGGTAATCCATAAATGATCATAAAAATCAATGAATAACTGATCTGTGTTGGGTAATAACCATAATTGAAATGGGTATGGGTATTACCAATAAAATTTTTTATTCAAGGAGAATCATGGGATAATTTTGAAAGCATAAAATTTGTAAATTATGGTACATTTAACTGTTTAATTAGAGTGAATGTTTTTATCTCAAAACATTGGAATTAAAATTAATCCAAATAGGGTCTTTAAATATAAATTACAACCAAAACAATTAGATATACAATTTCTTCGTATAATAAAAATACACAAAAACTGAAAAATAGTATGAGAGGATCACTCACCGTTATAAAGATCTTTTAAATGAATTATAATATGCATTTAATAAAATGTGACTACATTTAATGTGATTAAGATAGGTAAGGGAAATGAAATTCATTTTTATGGGTTTTCAATATATAAGAATAAGTTTTTTGGTTGGTATTTAGAGTAAAAAATAGTTTATTTATTTATTGGTTTACGAACTTATGTTTTGAGATATGTATAAATAATAATAATAACAAATAATAATATCTTAATTAATATCTGTAGTTACTATAAAAGAGGATTGGTTTTCTATAATCTCTTTGGATAAGTACTAAACTCATCAAAATAGTGGATTCGGTGATGCGTATATTTCACTTGTTTATAAAAAACAATTTATAAAACATTATCAAATAAGAAAGGTTTTAGAGGATTAATTAAGAGTATATTGTACAAATGAAATAAATTTAAAAACACATCATAATAATGGAGAAATGAACATTTCTTTCGGATTCCATTTATGGAATTTTATACATCACATCTCTTCCATTGTGATGAAATAATACATACGGTATATTTATACAATATTTTCTTTTTAATAAAAAAAATATACTATCATAGAAAATTATCAACATTTCATAATTGTATAAATTTTACATGTATATTTTTAAATAATATTTGATTTAAAAAAATATAAAATGATAATTTCCACTTTTAATTAAAAAATTCATACTTGAAGTAAAATAGTAGTTTTGGGATATTATTCACATCTTACCCTAGAGAAAATTTCATTGGGAATTATAAAATTGTATAATAATTCATATTAATATTGTTATTATCTAATAATAATATTTTATTAAAAAAATTTATTTCAAAAATTCATGATTTTAGGAAAATTATTTTCTTAATAGATGCTATATATTTCCTAAAATTATAATTTTCATTTTTCTATATCATAATATAATTTTTACCAAAACAATTATTTAATATTTGATCAAATAAATCAAAAATGGGATAATTATAAAAATTATATCATTAATTATTTATAAAAACTCCAACTTATATGGTCTTGATACATAACCCATTATCACATAGACAAACACCATAACTGTAAGGTGTGTTATGGTTGTTCAATCTTATGGCTAATTTTAGAATAGTGTTTCAAATATCATCTAGAAAAACATGAAATTAGATAGTAAATGTTTTCACTAGAGATGTAGTTATAAGATATCAATTTGATATTTTCAAATGG
Source organism: Viscum album (assembly GCA_963277665.1). NCBI lineage: Eukaryota > Viridiplantae > Streptophyta > Magnoliopsida > Santalales > Viscaceae > Viscum > Viscum album. Next base: position 1,589,028,426 of record OY728150.1, on the reverse strand, counting down.
AAAAAGTTAATGACTCCACCTCATGTAGAAGCTTAGATGAATGGAAATCATAGGTTATTATCTTATTTATTGAAGCCATTTTTTCATATCTAGATTTGTGTGGATTTTTTAAATACCATTAATATATACTAATCATAACCATCATTATAAAATTGAAATTGTATATGTGACTAAGATTATTAAACTTATTTTAAATAAAAAATATATATATTTTGTGATAGTACAAAATATCCAATATTATGCATGTGTTTTCTGTACCCACACAACAAAATTAATAATTTATTCATTTAATATAGAATTTCATTTTTATTAGTCTGAGTAATTATATTCCTCCCCATGAAATAAAAATCACACGTGATATTTTATTACATACACTATAACATATGAAGGACCTTTTTTTCCATCACCTCTTCTGTTTACAAATTTTGAACCCATTTTTTTTGTTCTTCCATAGTAATGTTACAATGTGATTTATCTTTTTCAAAGATATTTTTCTCTAAGATCTATGTTCTTCACCATCTTCTCCTCATATAAATGATTTTATCCAATGTAACCACCTTTATATTTAGTTTATTTGATGGTTATAGTATATTCTTCATCAACAGAGATACATCTAACACATCATGTTCTTTGTATTTATTTGTGATAGTTTTTTTCATTAGGCCACATCTTGGATCTGATCAAGGATTTAAAAATATCTGATGTGTTGTTGACTAATAATTACCTTATTCTAATTACCTATTAATTTTATCCATTGGGATGTATGTAGTATCACCTTACCTACGACATCAAACTCCAAGTCTCATCAATGATAATCAAAATAGATTTTTAACGATATTATATCAATTTCACTTGATGTTTAATCGTATAAACCATCATTTTTATATGTTCAATAAAATAATTTTCCAAAATATTCTTCTCACTATAATCATTCCATTGGTGTTAACTCTAACACCTCTTCCCACACTAATCCTCATAAGGATCCATCTGAAATCTATAGTGGAAAATATTTCTATATGATAACTCTACTAATAAATTATGTAATACCATCTTCCTAGGAAATACATTGAACATGGTTATAGAATAATCCTTATAGGTTGAATGGTTCTCTTAGAATTACTATATTTCTATGGTTGATAAGTATTCCTGAAACTCACTATTCTATCCAACACATAAAGTGGGATTCTCCCAAACCATGAGGAGAACCTTGCTTCTTGGTTATAAATAATGATGAGCAGAAATATATGTAGTCCTATGACATACTTTCTGTTTATCTTATCAATGTTTTCATGGCAGAAATAATCTATGATTGTAATAAAATTCATAATCATTTTAGGATAATCAATTAATATAAAGACATAATTATTAATTTTATGTGTCCTGGGGTGTCTTATGATAAAATAAATTGTTAGGTTTTCTAATTTTCATAATGTTGTTGAAAATGGTTCTATTATACACATAGACCTTTTTTCATCATTCACTTATTAGAATACCATGAATTGAGACATAAATTATTCAATCTCTCACTTAATGTTGTACCACTATAGTTTTTCTTTATATAGCTACACATAATAGTTTATCAAGGATGTGTGGGGAAGGATATTATTTTTACATCATTTAAAAGTTCCCTATTAATATTGTGATTTTATTGAAAAACTTATCGGATTGAAATTCATGGGAAAATATATATGAGGGCGGGATATTATTTTTTAAATTTAAGTACAAATAATTAGTTCTGGTAATATCATTGAACAAATATTTGGTGATTTTAGTGTTCAAAAAAATGTGTAGTGAAAATTAAAATATTGATCATATTGTTTTTGAAGTGGTTATGATCAGAATGATATAAGTCCACTCATCAATCTTCTGTTCTCCATGAGAAGATTGGTACCCAATAAGAAGACCTAAATTTTAATGTTTTGATAAACTAATATTGAACTTTACTTTTTCAATACAAATATGCACAACTGATCATTGTTTATGAGACACAAATATGTATAAACTAGACCATTATTTCAGATTTAAAACCCTATTTCATCCTTTCTGGTTGTTGAATTATCAATACGAACTGGATTGATTTTGAAAATAATAAATTGATGCTAATGATTACAAATGGATTATAATAAAGATAACATGATGATGAATATATATCAGTAAAAACCAACAGAATAAAAAAATGATGAACATGATGTCACTCAATGATATTTTTCCACTTCAACTGTAATGGATTGAATAATTGAAGAAGCCTTTGTGGTTATAGAAATTGAATAGTAATATCATATGTTCTTGATCGAATGTGTATTAAATATGTGTAAAAATATATGATGAATAAACTTTGTCAAGTTTATATTATTTCACCTTCTATTGATCACATTATAATTAATCGATCCCACATCATGAATTCCCAAAATTCTATTTGAATCTAATTAACCATTCAGTTAGTTTTGTGAGTTTGATAAAAATAAATAATTGAATATTTTTTGATACATATATATGGAAATAATGTTCTCAATACCAAAGACTTTTAAAAATAATTTATTCATGAATAAAATAAGATTATAACACTTCCATAATGACAATTATTCTACATATATATATATATTAAACATTAATAAAGAAATTAAATATTTGAATAAACATAAATTTGGATAAAAATATCAATATATCCCAAAGTAGTGCATCACGATGAGTTTGATACATGTATGTATATTTTTTCTTCAAATAGTCAATAATACATTTGTTTTCATTTTTTAGAAATATATATTAAAATAGTAAATAAATAAATAATAATTATCTTTTTAGATGAATATATGAAGTTTTATATTTCATAAATAATGGTAGTTTATTTTTTAAACATATGTCCGTTATATGTTTTATCATTTCTGGAGAGAAATTACTTGATGTTAATAAGATATTTCTACCAATATGATATGAAATTCTAGATTCACACACCAAATAATAAACCATGGATCATATTTAATTTGGATCAATGGTGAAGGAACAATGTAACTATCATCACATGTTTCTACCCTCAGATGGTACTACCAAAAGTAACATGTCACCCTTTATGAATTATTAGTAGCAGGTGATGTTGATACCCTAGGAAGATGCTATCTTATATCTATATACATGTGAAATTCTGAGAGGTAGGATGCATACTATTACTACAGGGGATAATTTTCTTTCATTACAATGAGTGAAAATTATAAAGAGGAACTAATAATAATGGACTAGTGTAATATCCCCGATAAATAATGAATATAAAATTTTCATATTTATTAATATTTGTAAATTAAATATTTATTTTACGTTAAATGGGATGCTAGGATTGATGGTGTACCTGATACGCAACAACTGGTTTCTTAGAAACCTTATATTGCACACAATATTGAGTCATGCAAAAAAATAATTATGTAATATTATTTTAAATAGTTGTTAACACCAAGATTTTGTATTATAAATAATGGATAGAAATAACTAAAATATGAATATAAATGATTGTTAAATGTTTATACTTTTATACAATAAATGTTAGAGTCTTAAAATAATAAATAATTCGATTTTAATCATATATACTCTAATATTCATTAAAAGGTCGATTTACAACCTTTTGATCATGAACCCTCTTTAAATATAGTTTTTTTCAATTATATAAATTATATTTGAAAAAATAATAATCTTATTTAGAATTGGGATGTCAAAATTAACTTTGGATAAAATTTTGTTGTTTTTTTGAAAAAACATCATTTTATATGAATAGTGAAAAATACTGTATTTTAATTCAAAACTGCCTTTTAATATAAAGTATTTATATGGGTAGATTATAATTATAAATGGTTTTAATGTTTAATGAGTTTATATTTTACCATTTAATTCTATGTTGGTCATTGGATGTAATATCACTTTGAGATTGGACATAAACAAGTGTTAATCTTTTGATAGTTATTATTTCTTAAAAACACACTTTTTATTTTGACAACATGAATTAATTTGAAATTAATTTATTCTACTTTTGGGTTTAGAATTCATAAAAATTTATTCCATATTTGGAATCAGTAGGTTAAAATTGTGTAAATAGGTAACTTTAATTTTAGACATTATGAATATTTACTTAAGTAAAAATTTTATTTACCACGTTTAAAGGGTAAATATGGTAAATAAGTGTAACCAAATATTATTATAATAATATTAAATTGCCCTAACATGTGTCTTAATCCTATTATTTGATACATGTCCAACCAATAGCATCCTGGGGTCGATTTGGGGACCACATGGAGCCACAAAAGAGTGATATTGACACTTTGTACTAATTAATTTAATATAAAGGCTAAAATTTCATAAACACATATCTTTTAGTAAATAAATAATTACAAATTGTAATATAAATTATCTCTTCGACTATAAATATTAATTGGATAGATGAAAATATTTCCTACATCATGGTATTTTTTTATAATTTTTTTAATTCATATAAATAATAATATTTATGACACAATAAGGATGTAGTGTTTACATCATTAATGAATGTTTTTAAAATAATAAGATTATATTGATTAAAAAAATATCCAAAACCTATTACATTATTATTGGATGATTTTATTTAGAACGGCTGTCATCTTATATTCTACTTTAATATGTTTTGGACATTTAGAAACCGAAAATCATTATATAATAAAATATAATTTTTAAACATTCTTAAAGGGACCCTCCTCCCCCTTATAAAAAGCCCTAACTTCTAACCCATTACCCACACATATCAAGCCCCTTTTCAAGTCCAAACATGGACCAATTATGCTCCCTAAATCACTCTCCTCCTCCTAGAATCCATCCCATTTGAATAAGGCAATTCAAGTAATCCTTTTGGTTCAATCCAAAGAGAGATACTCGATTTAAAGATAACATCTTCTCTTAAGTTCATCAGTTTTATTTTAGTTTTGCTACACGAAAAACTCTTTTTATTCCATTATTTTATATCAACAACAGTATACTATATATAATATGTTTTTTTATATTTATTAGAACTACAATTAAACACACTTCCATTTAATGGGTAAAGAATGTACTATTTTTGTAGATGGTGAACTACTGCCACATGAAATGATGATTGTTCAAACGTCTTCTACCACTCTTCATGGTGGCCATTGTAAAGGAAATATTTTTATATATGATATATATTATTCTTATGTTTTCTATATGATTATTTGATTTTTATTTTAAAAAAACCATTATTATTTCCAATATATTTAAATAAAGAAATTTAATTTGAGGAATTGCGGACTACTACCCCCTCAAGTTAGTATGATTCATTCATGACATACATAGAATGTATAAAGGATAGAGTTAATGATATTTTGTAACATATATATCATATGAAATTATAATACAATTATAATAGAATAATGTATTGTTAATTTTTACTTCCATTAAATATGAAATAAAAATGAATGTTGCGTTCATGTGTACGTATAGCTTACCATATCCCTAAATGGTGCATTTCATTTATGATCTCCAAATGTTATGTAATATTATAAATAAATAAATATACTGGACATATATGATATATATGATATCTAAATCAAGAATATCATTCTAGAGATAATGCACTATTGAACACATGAACAACTTGTAATTATAAGATGTTCATTTTTGACTCAAGTACCAAATATTGACAAAACAACCATTATTAACTTAAATGATTTTATAATGTTTATAACATGGTAATAAGTGAAATAAAATGAATAATAAACTCGAAAAATGTTCTTACAAGAGTAGAAATTATCTGTAGCTTATTATTCGAGAGATTAAAGAACAAATGGGTCTAGTTGGACACGAGGTAAGGGGTTTCTTATCTCACTTTTAATTTCGTGAGATTTAAATTGTTCGCCACTAATTTATTGCATGTGGTGTACTGAAATTTTATATATATTATAATTATTATTTTTATATTTATATTATTCTGTGATTAATTTTGTGGTTATTATGTTTTGGTCATATGACTCGATTGATTACAAGGTGATGAGGGGTTTTCATCTCACATTTTGTTCCCGAGAGATTCATTCTATATTTTCCAATATATCATTTTGTGTGGTGGATGTACTTCCCATGATTGTATTATTTGTATAATATACATTAGTTTATGGGTATTTACATATTTATGTTATTATCCTTCTTTCAAGGGGTGTATGTTTCTTATGTTAGCAAATTGGTAAGGGAACTTCTGACCCTCCTATTCTTTAAAAGACTTCATTTTGTTATGCATTTTAATTTACATCTTCTTATGCTAGGATATGTTCTTATATATCCTTATTACTATAAATTTTATGTACATGTGATGAGATAACTTTATCTCTCTCATCAACTAATTTTTTTTAATTTTAATGTGACGTCATTAGGATGTTAAATTTCCCTAAGGGAACTTTGTCACCATTGTTCAATTCTTTGGGTTAAACTAATACTTCTAAATTATTTCATGCTATGAATATGTGTGAATAACCTCTGATATTTTTACACCTAATATCCATTTATATTGTGTGTATTTATATTTTTCAAACATAATTATTTCATTTATTTATTCTTAATCTGAGGATAACATCTTTATATGGGATTTCATCTCATTTACATTCCATCGAGACTACATTACTGTTATGTGAAAATTAACTTTTATATGGTTTTTATACTATCCTTTTCCATATTATATAATAAAAAATTTATTCTCATGATATTATTATGTTTCTATTAAATTGTATTCCTCAATTATTTGTATTCAAGCATTTCTCATTTGGTTAAAAACTCTTTAACTAAAATATTGTTTTAAAGATTTATTCTTTTAAATCGTTCTCATTAATGTCCATGTTTTTAAAATCGTTTTAAGGATTTATATATATGGACATTAATGTTTAAAAATATTAATTCCTTTAAAACAATCAAAGTGGTATGTGACACTTTGATACAAAAATCTATTTATTAAATGATTTAATTGGTTTTGTACATATTTTTATAAATAATTGATTATGTCAATATCTTGAAATGATATTTTGTTATTAAAATGTAGAAATGTTATTTTTTCTTTATGCCTGTTTTATGTGTTATGAATATGTTATGGTTATTGGGAAGTTTTTACATATACGGGTGGTTCTTTGATACACCTAGGGTGGCTAAGCCCGTGATAGTTGTCCAATGCATTTGGTAATGTGATGGAGGTAAACATTAATGTTTCTCCTAAGAGATTTAGGTAATATACTATGACAGGTATTCCAATGTTACTTCCTACATACTTGTGATAGATACAATGTATGTATGATATGAAAGCCACATGTTACCTTTTTGGTTCATGATTTCTACATGTTATATAAAAACCATATCATATCATGATGTATGTTATGATTATAAATATGGTCTCATGGATTTGTATTTATTAAGGGTTTAATGATTCCTTTCCTTATTTTTTAAGACTTATAGATATTTTAATTCTCATCACATTTTTCTTAAATGTTTTCCATAGGACGTGAAGATTAATAGGGTCAAGGATGGGATCAAGGAAAATTCATGCTGTCAAAAACATGGAACTAGACATGTTCTTCTAAAGAGTTTTTATTTTATGAATAAATGATACTGAGTAGTAGTGTCTACATATAATTTTCAAGTTGATATGTAATAGTTATGGCCTAAATCTCTAAAACTCTAAACCTGAAAAGATCTTCAATGTAAATTATTCATTTAATTTAAGATTTTGTAATATTTTAAGGGCAAGTCCTTATAGTCGGTATCATTGGTTGGTTTAGGAAACTTTAGGGATTATGAGATTTCATTAAACATGTGGTTAGTCCCTATGTCTATTATATCAATTAAATCAATGTTCTATAACTTTTTTCAGATCATGGAATGTCATTTATAGATGGAAGGAAGATGATCTCAAATGAAATTACATTCTCTTTATGATGACATAATTGTAATAATGATTTGAATGTCACGTTCAGATGATGTTAGTTCCACAAGGCTGAATACCCCGGGGGGGTGAATCAGGGTATGACTAATTTAAAAATTAATCCCGTTCTGATCTTGTTTCATTGTTATGAAAAACAATATTCTCTCTCTACTTTTTCATGATATAAACAGAAAGTAAAGAAAGCACATGACACCACAATTTTACTTGGTTCACCGCTAAGGGCTACGCCCATGGAGAATACGCCGACAGGTTGTCGGTCGTACAAAATTCCACTAAACTTCACTAGCTGTGGATTAAATGGTTTGGGTATAGTCACTTTGTCCCAGGATCACTTCCTTTACAATGCCTTAAGGTCAACTCACTGATTTCCCAATGGTTACTCCCTGTTTCTCTCTCTCTGGATCATGACCAGTGGAGAGCATCACCTTCTTCATCTTCCTTCACTCACTGCTCTGGAAAGGATCCACTCACAGTTTATAGACCTGTGGTCTCTTCATTTGCATGAAATAATGCATCCTCTGTTGTATGTGGATGATCTCTTATGTCCAACATTCACCCATAGATGAATATCTCTTTACACCAAAGGTATTGGGAAATATTCCAGGTTCCATGCATCTAGAAAATAATTTCCAGAAATAAACCTTACTTGGCACGCAAGTCTACCTTGATGCGAAAGTATCGGTGCACAAGTCACAATTGGAGTGCAATCCCACCCCACACAATTGCACGACACAAGATTCTTCAACTCCAAACCTGTGTGACTCACTTCCTTCCTTGCCTAAACCACCTAAGGTGCACAACTAACACTTGGCACACAACTTCCAAAACTGGCGCGTATGTCCCACTTGCGTGACCACCACACCTGCAAAACAGGAGCTCTGAATCATTAATGTGTTCAACTCCAGTGAAAAATGAGGTAGGGTGGTCCAATATTTATAGGCATTTTAGTTACCCTGCGTGGTGGCGTGCTAGTCTCCCCTCGGTGCCCAAGTCTCGGCCCGCGGGTCTCTTCCCCTGCAATTCACTTGCGCGACCCAATTCCAAACTTGCGCGAACCTCTTTCATTTGCCATAATTTGATCTTATTATCTTGATAAAACACATGCACTCAAGTTCTCAAGCTTCCAAGGCATGGGCCTTCAAGTCCATTTCATGGCGTGCAAGTCACTTGCACGACACCACCAATACTTGCGTGACACTTATCATTTTTCCATATTTTGATGATCTGATCTTGAAACACCTATAGAACGCATGTTTCCAAGCCATCAAGTACATGAAACGCAAGACCTTTTCCAATAACCACTTTTCTTCATTTGATGAATTTCAGGCCCAAAAATTTGGCAAACACTGGAAATGGCACCAACTTGTATCTGTTCTTTTTGTATCGCCTACAGATCATCCATTCCTTTGTCGACAATCTTGAATAAAACATAGATTGTTGACCATAGCTCTTGAATTCGACATTATACCATTAAACCCCTTTTTCAAAAAAAAATTATGTCTTGGTTTACTTTGTCAACAATCACAACAAATATATCCACTTTGTAAACAAACACAATCCCCTCAAAAATGCTTCAATGATACATTGAGATATTTTTTCCCAACAGATGATTATGAATCTTTTTCTGGAATACAAATATCTTTAAAGCAGTTGTTTGAGATATCAAACACCTCGACAATTCCTCGATATCATTGTGGGATCGGGTTTGTATTTAATCCAATCCTATTTCCACAATATTATCATATTTTTAAGAAATGTAAATATTATCAAGGTATTTTTAAATATTTTACCTTATCATAGGATTTTAAAGCATATTATGATTTTGAAAAAGGTTGTGAAGAAGGATACTATTGAGCAACCTATTTAAATTTACTTTTACAATATATTTTCTCAGGACATACTTATGGTATTTTAAAAGGACCATTGATTGATTGTTTCAACTAAAATTTAGTCCGAATGTTTTATAAAAAATCATGATTTATCTGATGTTTTGAAATTATAGGTCATATATGAATATTTTTCAAAAATATTTTTCTATGAACACTGATATGATCAATGTTATATAGGGTGTATTTGTAAGGAGTAAAATGATTTTGAAGGGTCTCTAAATTATGGTTGCAATGCATTCACCTTCTACCAAAATGAACAAGATGAAAATGAAACCATATGGAAACCAAGATCACTGAATAATGTTATTTCTATTGGGAATAGTTTTATTTTATAATTTGGAGGTAAAAAAATGACAATATATAAGATGTTGACGTTTTAATTTATTGTGATGAAAATAAAATGTATAAGAAAAACATTAAGGTTAAAACATGTTAGGGTTATTTTTGAGTTTTTTAAAAGGTCAACCTGTATGATTGGTGACAAACCATCGCATATAGAAATGCCATAGGAATCAATCTCATGATTGAAGGGAGACGCGGGCGCATCACCTACCACTATCCTACGTGAAGTCTCATGTTAGTATGACTTATTCTTTAATGTTAAATGATTTTATGGATCAAGAATACGTTTATTTTGGGAACTTATATTTTATCAAGTGGATATACATAATATAGGAAAATGATTTTTGTGATTAAGGGATAATGATTATTTTAAAGTTTTTTTCTATTTTGAAAACATTATATACTCAGGGAAATAAAATTCTATGTGACCTCATTTGTGGAGTAAAGGTTGAAATTTTATTTACGAATAATCTATGTTTTTATTGTGGAAATATGAAGATTTGGTTAATTTTTGGAAATTATTAACCTATCATATAGAATATGGGATTAGGTTAATAACATTTTAGTATGAGACTTTAAGAGTAGTTGATGTTTTTGGAGATAAATGTTAATAATTATTGTGGGAGACTAGGTGAATAAATCCTTATGAGTTTGGGGTTTCAATTGTAGATTTGATTATTTTGACAATTTTTTAGGACAACTGAATATTTAATGGTATTTATTGAACTATGGGTTCTTTTGGTTGAATTCTGGAGATTTTGAGTAGTATTTATTTTTATAAAGGATTATAATTTTGGGGATTATCTAATCTAGTACTGACCAATTTTGGTTTTGGATGATCCCAAAAATAGGGGAAATTTATAGTTAGTATTTTTAGATTATGTTACACTATAGATGTTTATTATAGCACTTCAGGTGTGTTCATGTCATCTTGAATACTTACCATTTGGAGAAAAGATGATTTTGTGATAGAATATTATTGAAGTATGACACTCTACATAAAAAGTAAGTATATATTCTTTATGATATTAGTTTGTTATTAATGAAATTCTTCATCTCTGTTAAAAGGATATTGAAGAAAAATTGTTATAATCTCCCTTCTATCATCATAATTTTACCCAACAACAAATTTATGGTATTGTGGTGGTTAACATTATATAATCAAGTTCTCTATCACTCTCTATTAATATATTAGAGTTAGTTTATCTTCAATATCCATGTTTTCATTGAATCCTGGTATATTTTGTATCGGGTGACCTTTTTACTTCTATTTCTTTATTTTAAAGTGATATTTTATTTACTCTTTTTCAGATTTGGGGCTTTTAATGATGTTTCCAATCACAATTTTTAAATTGCAAGGATGTAATTTCCCAAAGGGGGGAAGGATGTAACATCCTAGGTAAATAAAGAATTTGAATTTTTCATATATATTAATATTTTTAAATTAAATATTAATTTTAAATTAAAGGGGATTCTATGTTCGATGGAGTACCCGATACGTAATAACAAGTTTTATTGAAATCTAATGTTGCAAACGATGTTGAGTCGTACATAAAAATAATAATATAATATTTATTTAAAATGGTAGTGAATTACTAGCCTTTGTATTGGTGATAATGGACCTAATAAACTACAATATTAATATAAATGTTTGTTAAATGTATTTACAATTTTCCAATAAATGTTAGAGTCTTAAAATAAGAATGAATTTGATGTTCAGCATAAATACTCTAATATTCATTAAAAGGTCGATTTACCAACTTTTTATGGAGAACCTTATTTAAATATATTATTGTTCAATTTTATATGTTTTATTTGAAAAAAATCATAATATTCATTTGAATTGGGGAATTAAAATTTAATTTGGATAAATTATCTGATAAAGCTCATTTTTGTATGAATAGTGAAAAATACCGTATTTTAATTCAAAACTGCTTTTTAATATAATTTTTTAATATTGTTACATTATCATTATAAATGTTTTTAAAGTTTTATTAGATTATATTTAAACTTTTAATCCTATGTTGGTCATTGGATGTAATGTCACTATGAAATTGGATATAAACAAGTGTCAATCTTTTGATAGATATTATTTCTTAAAAAACACTTTTGGTTTTGAAAATGGGATTTGATTTTAAATTAATTTCTACAACTTCTCTATCTTTGAATTTAGAAAAAATGGATTCCCTATTTCGAATAAGGAGTTAAAAATTGTGTAAATAGTTTATATTTATTTTTATACATTAGGAATATTTACATTAGTAAAAATTTTATTTACCGTGGTTAAAGGGTAAATTTGGTAAATAAGGGTAAATAAATATAATAATAATAATATTGAATTACCGTAACATGTGTCATAATACTTTTTGTTGATACATATCCAACCATGGGAAATCATGGGATAAATTTTGGACCCCATGGAGCCACTTAAGAGTGTTAATGACACATTATATTAATTAATTTAAAGTAATGAAAAAATGACATAAACATATATCATTTACTAAATAATTTTTTAGTTAGGTTACATACGTTATCTATTAGACTATAAATATTCATTTAAAATATGAAATTATTTCCTACATCATTGTTTTTTAATATTTCTAGACATCATATATATAATATTATTTATGAAACAATAATGATGAAGTGTTTACCTCATTAATGAATGATTTAAAAAAATAAGATTGTATTGTTTAAAACAATATCAAAAATTGGTCCAATTATTATTGGATGAATTTATTTCGAACATGAGTTATAATATCTTATACTTTCATAAGTTTTGATCTTTTATAATCCCAAAATCATTATATAATCCAAAAATATTTTTAAACATTCCTAAATAGCCCCTCCTCCCCGTTATTAAAATCCCTCAATTTTAACGCATTACTCACACTCTCAAGCACCTTTGCTCAGTCAAACTCAACAATATTAATCTCACAATATCCCTCTCCTCGTCCTAGAATCCTTCCCCTAGGTATACTCCAATATAAGTAAACATATTTGGTTGAAACCAAAGGGAGATACCAGGATTAAAGGTAATGTCTTCTCTTATGTTCTTTTGTTTTATATACTTCTCCAACCCAATTAACTATTTTTATTCTTTTATTATATAATAACAATATTATAATAAATATAATAAGTTCTTGTTATGAGAATGATTCGAACTACAATTTCACAAACCTCTGTCTAATCGGTAATGAACATATGGTTTCTGTGGACTACGAACTACTGCCTCACGAAACGATGATTTTTCAATCTTCTCCTAGCACCTCTCCTAGTGGCCATTATGATGGAAATTTAGTTATATATGATAAATATTATGTTTATTTATTCTCTATGATTATGTATGTTGTATTTATTAAAATCCATTAATTCTTTCCAATATATGTAAATACAATAATTTTATTTGAGGATGTGTGGTCTACCGCCCCCTCAAGGTGATATGATTTATTGCTAAAATAAATGGAACAAATCAAGGATATAGTTACTGAAATTATGTAACATATATATCATATGATATTATACTATAATTATAATATAGAAATGTATCATTATGTTTTCATTTCATAAATATGAAATCGAAACAAAAGTAGTGTTCATGCTTACGTACGTCTTACCGTATCCTTGAACAATGCATTTCATTTATTATCCCCAAATGTTATGTAATAATATAAATACATAAATAAACTAAAAATATATTATATATATAATATATAAATAATGAATATCATTCTGTAGATAGTGTACATTTGACCACATTAATAACTTGTAATTATAAGAAGTTCATTTTTGACTCAAGTACCAAATATACACAAAATGACCATTATTAACATAAATGATTTCATATTGTTGATAACATTAAAATGAGTGATATAAAATGAATAATAAACTTGGAAATGGTTCTTAAGTAGTTAGAAATAAACTTTATCTTATTATTCTTGAGATTAAATAACAAACGGTTCTTGTCAGACATGTGTTAAGGGGTTTATTATCTTACTTTTAATTCCATGATATTTCCAGTATTCGCCACTGATTTATTGTATGTGGTGTATTGTGTACTATAATTTGTTATATTTTATCATTATTATCTATATATTCAGGGTATATTGTGATTCATTTTTCTTGTTATTATAGTTTCGTCATATGACTCGATTGATTACAATGTTGTAAGGGGGTTTTATCTCACTTTTTATTCCCATGAGATTCATAATATATTTTCCACTATTTTCTTTTTTGTGGTGGATATATTTCACATGATTCTATTCTTTGTTTAATATACTTTAATTTATGGGTATTTACATATTCATTTTATGATCCTTTTTTCCTGGGTGTATGTTTCGTTAGTTACAAAATTTGTAAGAGAACCTATAAACGTTATATTTTTTAAAAGACGTTTTTTTTGTATTTTAATTTACATATTTTTATGTTTGGATAATTTCTTTTATATCATTATTTATTAAAATTTAATGTCCAATGGATGAAATACATGTTTCTCTCTCATTATCTCGTTTTCTGAATTTTAATGTGACGTTGTTTGGCTGTCAAATTTCAGTAAGGGAACTTCTTCACCCTATTTCAATTCTTTGGGTTAAACATATAATTCTTGATTATGTCATGATATGAATATGTTTGAATTACCTATGTTGGTTTTCCACTAATATCCAATTATATTTTTTGTATTTATATTCCTGACACATAATTATCTCAATAGGTTATCCTTAATCTAAGGATACCGTCTTTATAAGTGACATCGTCTCAATTTACATTCCATTTTGACTTTATTGTTGTTATGCTCTAATTCACTTTTATATGGTGTATATACCAATATTTGGCATATTATATCATGAATAAATTTATTCTCATTATATTATAATGATTTGATGATATTTTATTTCTTAATTATTTGTATTCAATCAACTCTCATTTGGTTAATAACTCCTTAAATAAAATATTTCTTTAATGATTTATTCCTCTAAATCGTTTTCATTATTGTCAATTTTTTAAAAATGGGTATAAAAATTTATTTTTATAGAGATTAATGTTTTAGAATGTTCATTCCTTTAAAATCGTTAAAATGGTATTGGACTATTTGATTCAAAAATCTCCTTATTAAATGTTGTAAATGGTTTTGAAAACTATTTGATAAAGCATTAATTATGTCAATATCATGAAATGATATATTTTGGTTACAATGTGGAAATGTTATCTTTACCTTATGCTTGTTTTAGGCTTTATTATTATGTTATGGTCATTGAAAATTGTTTATGAATATAGTTGGTTCCATGACAAACCTAGCATGCGTAAGCCAAGGATAGCTCTCCAATGCACTGCATAACATGACAGAGGTAAACATTAATGATTCTCATAATACATTTAGGGAATATACTATGATAGCTAGTCAAAAATAACTCCATACATAGCTGTGATTACTAAAATGTATGTATAATACGGATTCCATAAGTTAACATTATGATTTATGATTTCTATGAGTTATTCATAAATCATATGATTTCATGAGGTATTTTATGACTGAGAGGTATGGTTTTGTTGATTTGTATTTATTGATGGGTTAATGTTTCCGTTCCTTATTTTCTAATAGTTACTGAGCTTTTTATGATCATACCAAGTTTTTTAAATTTTTTCCCCAATATTTAAAGATGAATAGTGTCAAGGATGGGATCACGTAAAAGTCATGCTATCGAAAACATGGAATTAGGCCTATATCATTTAAAGAGTTTTTATTTTTTGAAAAAACTGATATTGAGTAGTAGTGTATGTGTACAATTTTCATGATCATATGTAATTGTTATGGCCTAATTCTCTATACATATGAACCTGAAAATATCTTCAATGTAAATTATTCATTTAATTCATGATTATGTACTGTTTTAAGGCCATGTCCATATAGTTGGTTTAAAAGGTCAGTTTAGACAACTTTAGAGATTAAGAGTTTTCATTAAACACATGGTCAGTCCCTACGTATTTTATTTTAGTTAAATCCTTGTTATATAACTTTTTTAGTTAATGTAAATTCAGTTATAAATTGAAGGAGGGGGATTTGAAACGAAATTATTATATTTTGCATATGACTTGACTGTAATAACTATTGTAAAGTCATTTTTAGATGACTGTGAAACTTTTTTAAGCATACAACTCACTTGAAAGCAGTTTTTTGAGATATAAAACACCTCAGCTATACCTCGATACCATCCTGGATCATGGGTATTATTTAATCAAACACTATTTTCAAAATATTCTCACTTTTTCGAGAAATGTAAATGTTATCAAGGGATTTTTAAATATTTTACTTTATCAAGGATTTTGAAGAATATTATGATTTTGAAAAAGGTGATGAAGAATGAGACCCTTGAGAAACCTATATAAATTTTCTTTGTCAATATATTCCCTTAGAACATACTTATATTATTTTAAAAGAACCATTGATTGAACATTTCAACTGTAATTTGGTTTGACTATTTTATAAAAAATCAGGATTTATTAGATGTTTTGAAATTACATGTCATACATGATTATTTTCTAAAACTATTTTTCTATTAACACCCAAATAACCCAAGTTGTATAATATGTCCTTGGATGAAGAAATGAAATTATTTTTAAGGATCCCTAAATCATTTTTGGAATGTATGGACCATCTACCTACGTGAACAAGATGATGATGAAACCATATAGACACTATGATCAAGGTATGATGTTATCTCTATAGGGAATAGTTTTATTTTATCATATAAAGGTGAAAAAACAACAATATATAAGATGTTGAGGTCTTAATGTATTGGGATAAAAATAGAAGGTATAAGAAAACTATTGGGGTTAAAACTTGTTAGGGTAATTTTTGAGTATTATAAAAAAGGGCAACCCGTAAGATTGGCGACAACCCATCATGTCTGGATGGGATACAAGAATCAATCCCAAAACCTAAGGGTGATAAGGTCACATTAACTACCACTTTCCTACATGAAGCCCCTGGTTACAATGACTTATTATTTTAATTAAATGATTTTATAGATCAAGAATAAGATGATTTTGATAACTTTAGTTTTATCAAATTCATATCCTTAATATAGGTAAATGATTTGGTGATAATGAGATCAGGATTATTTTAGAAGATGTTTTCTCTATCGGAAACATTATATGCTTAAGAGAAATAGAATACTATGGTATCTCATTTGTAGAGTATTGGTCGAAATTTTATTTTAGAAGAATCGATTTTTTATTATTATGGAAATTTGTTGATTTGGTTTATTTTTGTAAATTATTAACATATTATAGAGAATATGCGAATAAGTTAATTACTCTTCATTATAAGACAATATGAGTAGTTAATGTGTTTGGAGATAAATGTTACGATTTATTGTGGAGGAATATGTGATTAAATCCTTCTGAGTTTCGGGTTTCAATTTTAGTTTGTATTATTTTGGATAATTTTAAAGAAAATTGTTTATTGAATGGTATTTTTTGAAATTTTGGTTATTTTTGTTGAATTTTAGAGATTAAGTGTATAATTGATTTCATAAAGGATTATCCTTTTGGGGATTATCTGATCTTATACTAACCAATTTTTGTTTTGGTTGATGTCTAAAGATAGGGGAAATATATAGTTTATCTTTTTTAGATCATGTGATAATCTATAAGTTTATTCTAGTACTTCTGGTGTGATCATGTCATCTTGAATACTTACCATTTGGAGAAAATATGATCTTGTGGTAGAATTTTATTAAATAAAGACACTCTACATGAAAAGTAAGTATACTTCCTTGTGATATTAGTCTATTTTTTAAAATAATTCTTCAACACTATGAAAATGATCTTGATTAAAAAATGTTATAAGCTCTCATTTATCATTACACTTTTATATAATCTCAAATTTGAGGTATTGTGGTGGTTAACATTTCGTGATCAGGTTCTCTATCACTCTCTATTAATATATGAGAGTTAGTTTCTCTTATATATCCATGTTTCCAAGTGATCTTAGAATATATTGTCTCGGGTGACCTTTGTACCTCTCTTCATTTATTTCAATTCGATATTTTTATTAACACTATTTCCAATGTGTTACTTTTAATGAAGTTTAAAAGCCGAATTTTAAAATTGAGAGGAAAAAATTTCCAAAAGTGGGAAGGATATAACATCCCAGGTAAATAAAGAATATGAGATTTTCATATTTATTAATATTTGTGAATTAAATATTAATTTTACTTTAATGGTGATGGTATGTTCAACGATACACCCAATATACAACAACAAGTTTCTTTGAAATATTATATACCACACAATGTAGAGTCATACTGAAAAATAATAATATAATATTATTTTAAATTCTAGTTAACGCCTAGCCGTCGTATTGGCTGGAATGGAAAGAAATGTTTACAATTTGAATATACATATTTTTGAAATGTATTTACTTTTCTACAATAAATTTCAGATGCATAAAATAATATAGAATTCAATTTTATGCATAAATACTATAATATTCACTAAAAGGTCAATTTAAAGCCATTTTATAGAGAACCCTATTAAAATCTAAATTTTTCACTTTTATATGTTTTATTTGAGAAAATAATATTTTTCTTTAGAATTGGGACATCAAAATTTACATTGGATAAAATTTTGGTATTTTTCTGCTCAAGTTCATTTTTTATGAATAGTGCAAAATAATGTATTTTAATTCCAAACCACCTTTTAATATAATATATTTATATAGATAGATTATATTTATAAATTTTTTTAATGTGTAACTATATTAATTATTTTTACCATTTATTTATATATTTGTCATTGAATGTAATTTTACTTTGAAATTGGACGTATACAAGTGTCATTCTTTTATCGTTATTATTTCTTAAAAAATTTATTTTTTGTTCGGACAACAGGGATTAATTTTAAATTAATTTCTGCCACATTTGGGTTTTGAATTTAGAATAATGGATTCCATATTTGGAATCAAGAGGTACAAATTGTTTATATAGGTAACTTTTATTTTTAGATATTATGAATATTTACTTTCGTAATAATTTTATTTACCATGGTTAAATGGTAAATCTGGTAAATAATTGTAGAAAAATATTATAATAATAATATTAAATTACCCTAACATGTATCTTAATCCTATTTTTTGATAAATTTCTGTCCATGGGAATCATTGATTCGATTTTGGGACCCAATTGAGCCACATAAGCGTGATAATGACACTTTATTTTAATTAATTTAAAGTAAAAAAAATAATCATATATATTTTAGTAAATCAATTTTAACATATGGATATATAAGTTATATCATAGATGTTAAATCATAATTTGAAAGCTAAAACTATTTCCTACATCATCATATTTTTTTTATAATTTTTAGACATCAAATATATAAAATTATTTACAACATAATAATGATGCAGTGTTTACCTCATTAATGAATGATTTAAATAAATAACATTATATTGATTAAAAAAATATCCAAAACCTGTCCAATTATTATTGGATGATTTTATTTCGAATACGAGGAATCTTATCTTCGACTTTAACATGTTTTTTATTGTTATAAATTTAAAATCATTAAATAATAAAATAATATTATTAAACTTTCCTAAAGATACCCTTCTCCCACTTATAAAAATCCATCACTTATTACTCATTCCACACACTTCTCAAGACCAATTGGCTCATGGAACCTCTGCCAATTAATCTACCTACATCCCACTACGTCTCCTAGAAGCCTTCCCTTAGGAAGAATGAAAATCAAGTAAATCTATTGGATCAAACCAAAGGGAGATACCAATTTTAATTGTAATGTATTCTCTTAATTTTTTTTGTTTTATTTTATTTCTCCAACCCCATAAACTCTTTTTATTCCGTTATTTTATAACAAAAAACGTATCTTCAAAATTTGTGGTTTTTTAATGAATTATATTAACTACACTTACACACAACTCCATTTAATGGGTAAATTACTTATAGTTTCAGTGGATAGGGAACTATTGCCTCACAAAATGATGATTGTACAATCTTTTCTACCACCTCTCATGGAGACAAATTTGATATCACTGTATTTATATATTATATATATTATTTTTATTATTTCCCAATGATTTGGTAATTTTTATTTACAAACATACCATTATGCTTTCTAATATGTTTAAATATTATAATTTTATTTGAGGAAGTGCAGACAACCACCCCCTCAAGGTGATATTATTCATTCATGAAAAAAATAGAATGTATAATGAATGATGGTAATTAAGTTAAATAACATATATATCATATGATACTATACTGGAATTATAATATAACCAATTATCATTATTTTTTCATTCCATTAAATATTATATAGAAATTAAAGTAGCGTTCATGAGTACGTACGGCTTACCGTATACATTAACGATGCATTTAATTTCATATCTCCAAATGCTGTGTAATATTATAAATACATATATATATATTGTATATATATGTTATATTCAAAATCTAAATCATGAATATAATTCTATAGATAATGAAATTTTGATGACATGGGAAACTTGTAATTATAAGAAGTTCATTTTTGACTCAGGTACCAAATATTGACAAAACAACCTTTATTAACATAAATGATATCATAATGTATATATCATAGAAATAAGTGACATAAAAGGAATTATAAATTTGGAAAAGGATCTTAAGAATGTTTAAATTATCTTTATCTTAGTATTCAAGAGATTAAAGATCAAACGGGTCAATTTTGACACAAGGTAATGGATTTCTTATCTCACTTTTAATTCTGTGAGATTTACATTGTTCGACACATATTTATTGCATGTGGTGTATTGTGTTATTAAATTTGATATATATTATCATTATTATCTTTATATTCCTGGTATTATGTATTTAATTTGGTATTTAATATGTTTTTTCATATGACTTGATTGATTACAATGTGATAAGGGGTTTTCATCTCACTTTATATTCCCATAAGATTCATGCTATATTTTCCACTATTTCCAATTGTGTGGTGGATGCACTAACCATTATTGTATTCTTTGTGTAATATAATTTAATTTATGGGTATTTAAATTTTCATTGTATGAGCCTTCTTTAATGGGGTGTATGGTTTGCAAGTTACAAAAATGGTAAGGGAACCTTTCCCCTCCTATTTTTTAAAAGACTTCTTTTTGTTATGTCCTTTAATTTACATCTTATTGTGTTGGGAAATGTTATTATATATCCTTATTACTGTAAATATTAATTCAAAGTTATGAGATACTATTTTCTCTCTCATGGAAAAATTTTATAAATTTTAATGTGACAGTGTTGGGCAGTCAAATTTCTGTAAGGGAACTTCATCACCAAACTTTAATACTTTGGGTTAAACTTTTAAATATTTATTATGATGCGCTATTAATATGTGTGAAAAATTTCTGAATGTTTTACACCTAATATCCACATATATTGTGTGTATTTATATTTTCCACGCATAATTATATCATTGATTTATCTTTAATCTAAGGATATAATCTTTTTAAGGGATTTTGTCTCAATTTTCATTCCATTGATACTTATTTGCCATTACGTGACAATTCACTTTTATATGGTGTATATACTAACCTTTGGCATATTATATCATGAATAAATTTATTCTCATGATATTATAATGGGTTAAATTAATGTTTATTCCTCAATTATTTGTATTCAAGCATCTCTCAATTGGTTAAGAACTCTTTAACCTTAATTTTGTTTTAATGATTTATTCATCTAAATCATTCTCATTAATGTCCATGTTTTAAAAATGGTTTTATGGATTTATTTATATGTAAATTAATGTTTTAATACGTCATTTTTTTAAATTATTCAACGTATTATGGGAAATTTGATTCAAAAATCATATTATTAAATGTTTTAAATGGTTAAAAAATGGATTTATAAACCATAGATTTTGTCAATTACATTGAATGATATATTGTGATTTCAATGTGTAAATGATATATTTCTTTTATGATTGTTTTATTTGTTAGGAATATGTTATGTTTATTATCCATTGTTTATGTATATGGGTGGTTCCATAATAAACCTAGGGGGGTGAGCCCGAGACAGCTCTCCAATGCATTGGGTAACGTGACGGAGGTAAACATTAATGTTTATTCTATGTGATTTCAAGAATATAATATGATTGGTATTCTAACATAAATCACTCCATAGCTGTGATAGATACAATTTATGTATAATATATATGCCACAAGTTTCCTTCATTATTTATGATTTCTATGTGTTATTCATAAATCTTATGGTTTATTGAAATTTGTTTTGATAGAAATGTATGGTTTCATTGATTTGTATTTATTGATTGGTTAATGTTTCCTTTCCTAATTTTGTAACCCTTACTAAGTGTTTTATGTTAATCCCATGTTTTGAAATGTTTTCCGCATGACTAAAAGATGAATACGATCAACGATGGGATCATAGAAATGTCGTGTTATCTAAAAATTGGAACTAGACATGTTTCTTTTTAAGAGTTATTATTTTTTGAGAAAAATGGATACTGAGTAGTAGTGTCTGCTTGTAATTATCATGTGATATGTTTTATTTATGGCCTAATTTCCTAAAATAGTAATCCTGAAAAGATCCTCAATTAAAATTATTAATTAAATGCAAGACTATGTAATGTTTTAATGTGGGTCCTAATAATATGTGACATAATTAAAATGAGTCATCAATGTCACCACTTGATCGATGTTACTATCCCAATGTGAGGAACTTAGTACCATAATGATACCAGAGGTCGCAAAAACATGTGCTTAAATTATAAAAGATTATGGTGTTTCTATTATAAGATAATAGATAGGGACCAAGCATTGAGTTATGTTGAACCAAGGTGTTTCTGGTATGTACTGGAGTGTCTTCATCCATCTACTATAGAGAAGTCAACATTGTGGTGTATGAATAATCCCCCCATGGATGATGGGATGAAGCTACAATGATGAAGAAGTTTTAAATCACTATGACGAGATGTGTTATTACATGGTTTCATGATATGAGATTTTGGTCATGAACCAGATATTTTGATAGACGATTGAGCTATATATAATCACAAGGAATGTCGTACAACATGGGAGGGAGATATGCATTGTTATTTCATGATAGTCAGAGATGGTGGAGCTCAATATCAATATTTTCATGTCATACAAGAACATGAAAAATATATAATATATACATATACATATATTGATATATATATATAATTATTTATGAAATTCCCAAACATAAAATAATAAGTTAAAAAAAGAATAAATAAAAGTTGTTATATTTTAAAATAAAAAATAACATTAATCGAAATTGGTGAATAAAAAACAATCATAAAAGATTAAAATAATTCAATATTTAATATATATAAAAATTACTACATTATATAACTAAAAAATACATAGGAAAAATACAGTAAATATTCACAAATATAAAAAACAAATATTCAAATTTAAATGTTTATACATTTTAAAATTAATTAAATATGAATAAATTGTAATTTATTAAAATAAAAAAGTCACCAAAACATAATTTCAATTAATATAAAATATTTTCAAAAAAAATTATTCAAATAAAACTATGATTAAAAATATATAATATTAATTATAATTTCATAATTAGATAGTTTCATGAATTTCAATCAATATTTTTAGGTTATTTTAATTTATAAGTGTTGTGGTTTATAATGATGGAATGTTTTAAATTATTAAAATAATAATATAAAATCAATAAAATTATCAATGCTCACAGTACCACCATTTTTGAAAACTTTAAAACAATCCTTTTTTAATCCAAAATTTCTCACCCAATTTAAAATATTTTAAAGTGATATTAAAAATAAATCTCATTAAATCAATTTAATATTTTATTAATAAAATAGAGAATATTGATATCATTGTAAAATGAATCAACTCATTTATTATGATTTACAAAATGAAAAAAAATCATCTAAAAAATAAAATAAAAACATTATACTTCATACAAACTATTTATGAAAAAATGATAATGTAATTTTTAATGGTAAAAACAAAAACCCTCCCCTTCAGATTTTGCATCTAAAAAATATAACCAGATTTTAACAATTAATAAAATTCAATTTTCAATGGTATTTGAATATTTTTTGAAAATAAACCAGATTTAAAAAGTAGGAAGATGTTTAAATAAATGAATCTATCATAGTAATATCTATAAAAATCATATAATAACCATAAATTCAACATTTATAGAATCAAAAATGTTAAAAAAAACTAAAATTTCATTATATTTAATATATGAAATGGATCTAAATTTTAAATTATGGTAATGTAAATTATAATACATTAATGAGAATTTTATATTTTTTTGATGTCTTCCCTGGATTAGATGTACCTAATAGTATATTCCAAACGCTATAATAGGAAAACTAGTTAGAGAAGTATGTGATTAAAATTTTACCAATCAATAAACATCCCAATACTAATGTATAGTATAATTTTTATATAACATTGATAATAGAACATGATTTATTTCATAAAACATAAAATAGTTGATAGAAATTAATTAAAAGAGACTACTAAAATTTTATTTTTTGATGAAAAAGATATTTAAAAATTAATTTGAACTCATATATTGATATATAATTTTGCTTGATAAACAATGTGTAACTCCCCTAAATTCATTTATCTCTAATCATTGAAAAAATTATGACTTTTTATTGAAAATGTAAACACATAATAAATAAATATGAAATTGAATTTTTTATCTAAATTAGATGCATCATGCATAATTTTCATATCAAGACCAATGTTAACATAAATTCATATAAATAATTAAATTATAATCACATCAAAAATAATAAATGAAATATTGTAAATATTCCCATTGTTGTTTTTCAAAATGTATTATTATTCATGCTTTAAAAGATACTTTAAAATCCAAAAGTATTCTTTCTATAGTTTGGAATCATAACATACATCATGTTATCATATTTATTATTTTCTTTAATAGATGTGGATAAAGACTCATTAATATTAAAAACTACTTTTTTCAATTCCATGTTCTTTTTTTTATTTTCCTTTAAATTGTTAAAAATGTTTTCATTGGAACGTGAAGAACAATTTCTTAATTTGAAATTTTATTTATTATGTTTTTAAAGTAATTTTTAATTTTATTTAAATCATAAAATATATAAAAAATATCATTTAATTTTCATTATTATTTACCACCATAAAATCCCAATTTCTATCAATCTCAAAATTTAGTTTTAAAATAACATAATCATATAGCCTTCTATGTTCATCATTCTTGGAATTGTGTATATTATAATTATAACTTTACTTTTTTAGTTTCTTATTGTCAATAAATAAATTATATTTTTTATTTTTTATTAAAGTGTATTTTCCAATAATCATGAAAAAATTATTTTTTATTTATTCAAATTATTTAAGTGGACATTTTACATTATTTTTAATGGATTAAAAAATAGAACAATAATTAAAACCTATTTATTTTTGATATATATATATATATAATTATGATCAACATTTTTAGGAGTATTTAATTTATTAAATAACAGATCTGGTAACTCACACTATACACCCATCAGAGAAAGGTCAAATATCACCTCTTCATTCAATTCATGAATCAGATCTATCTAATAAGTTTCATGCTATAAAAAACATGTTATACATTTTCCCATTATCATTATAATTATTTTAATGATTGAATTTAGTAAAATATATCCTTTTTTGAAATTTTTTCATTCAATCAAAACAAATAAATTCTTAAACATAAATATTATTAATATTATTACTATTTTGTCCTCTTTTTTTCATTTGATGGAACTATATCTGGACTCCATTGATTCTAATTAATTTTAATAAATTTTACTATAATTTGATATCTCTTTTTCACCTTTTAGAAACACATATTCATAAGACTTAGATGAATTAATATAATTACACATAAATCAGTACCTTTATCTTTGTAATCTGCCCAATATAAATATTATTCTCTTCATGTTCAAATTGTAGTAGAGATATGATTAGATTATATAAGGTATTATCATTAAAAATCATACATTTATCAATCACATCATTCACTACATTCCATAATTTGGGTTGATATCCCAGTAATATTCCAATTCGGTATGTGTTGTGTAGTAAATCACCAAATGTACCCATGTAATTTTAAATACCTATAAATTAGTGGGACATAAGGTTTACTAAATTCTTCACCCAAACAAGAATCCTATTATTATGGTCATATAATTCCTATTTTTGTTATTTTACCATTTCACTAGCATTTTGAGTAAAATTTAGTATTCTTTATATGTCACAGGCTTTCTTACAAGCTTAAGCATTTATATAGACACTTATTCTTATAGAATAATATAATATTATGATAAATTTAAAAGTTAAATAATATTTTCCCTTTTTCCTAAATGAGTTTATAGATCATCTTTTGGTTTCCTATTTAATTTTTCAAGTGTAGTAAAATATTCCACACTCATCTTTTTTAGGTATGCTTCCATTCAATATTCTTAATAGCCATAGTCACTTTAAAATAAAATGGGGGAAATTAAGGAATCCATCAGTCAATTGAATGAATACATTCCTACTTATAGAAATTTAATTAATTCCATAGATGGTTAGGTCTAGATTATCATCGATAAAAAATTTGATAAGAATAAATAAATATAACAATATTCAAAAATAATTATGTTTGATTATGATTTTTGGAATTATTATAATAATAAAAAACTATTTATAGATAAGATACATGTTTTGTAGTATCATAATTAAACAATATTAGGTTCTTTATAATCAAATAACATTGGTAACGACCAAAAATTTAATGCAATAACTTTCATTAAATTAACTTCGTATTAAATGGTTTTATTTATAACTAAAAAAAACTTAGATAGATTACGGAGTGGACCATACAATTGGGCAGTGTGGAATGTGATGTCTGTGTTTGTATAAGTGTGATTGATTGAAGATCCCCAAGTACCATGGAATAGATCACTACCTGGATAGGTAATAATATTTTTTAGTGATAGACCAGATTATTTTTTAATGTGGGATCCTTAATTTGGTTACTAAATAACCATGTTATAATAATATATTTTTATGATCATTCTTCCCAAAAAATGATATCAGATGTCTAGTATCTTGGTAATGTCATCTTATACCTCTTGAAATATATATATATTCTTGACGCCTTCTTGTTCTTCTCCTCAAATAAAGGTTTATTCCATCACCCAACATGAATAACCATGCTTAAACCATGATTATCATCTTTATTTGATAAAAATCACATGGGATTACCAAAAAAACAAAAAAAATGAAGTCTCACTACAAGTATAAAATACCTCTTGACCTATTCCTACATCTACAAAAAAAATTCAAAATTTTTCATTACATAACATATTATTTTACCTTTCATGTGGATTTTATGAAATACGAATTAGTTAAAAAGTCAAAAATATTTGTGGTGTTTTCATATTCAAGGAATAATCAAGAAAAAATATCAATGAAACTAATTAAAAATGATATATAAAATAAAAATATATATAGAGAAAATAAATTTTAATACATTAGGCTTACATACAGTTTTGGTAGACTCCCCAGGCATGTCATTTTTCCTAGATCATACCAATGTCATTAATGATATATATATATATATATATATATCTTTGAATATTAGTTTTTTGACCTATATGCCCACCTTACATCACAACACGTTCATGATCGACCTACTAAGGGTTTAATGTTTTTATTTTTAATGATTATAAATAAAATATATCATATCGAATTCTAAAGACACATAATTTATTTGAACATCACTATCAATGGAAAAATATTGAATTATTATATACATTTTAAATAATTATTAAAACTGAATGATAATTGTTTCCCATTCATAAATGGCCTCTTTAGAATCTATCATAAAACAAAATCCCATTTTATCCAATTATTTCGATCAAAATTGGAGGCACGGATAAAGCCATATTGGTTAACATATTTACTATAAATGATTTGTTTTTAAGAACATTTTTATTTTATGTAATTCCTTAATTTTATATGAATTATCTATATGTTTCAATGATTTCATCATAAGGTAGAAAAACTAATGAAGCGTATTTTTTCAGAAAACTCCTCCAGTAAAGTATTTCTATTATTGTTTTCATTTACTATATGATTTTGAAACCTAATATTTAAGGCTATTATATTTTTATAACTTATTTTTAAATATTTTTAAAATACCATATAATAAGGAATAATGATAAATTTTACTAATCCTTGTTACAAAGTTTTTATATTATCATTTTATGACTAAAATATTCTCTAAAAATTATGGATCATGTATATAAATATTTTAATTGACATGAAATATGTATGTAATTTATATTTTATTCTTGTTTGGAAATGAAACAATTTACAAGAATTATAATTTTTGGAATATTTTAAGTATAATAAAAATTTTATCATTCTACTTTAAATGAGGTGAATTCAAATTGTTATATATTTACATTATTTTTCTCCAAATAAATTTATTTTATTTCTGTTTTTTGAAGATTTATTTTAATTTATTATTAATGTAAATGGAAATTATTTGAAATCAATTTTTTAATTTCATAACATGGGTATCATTTGGGATGATGTGTAATGTGGATTGAATCCAAGTCCCAAAATGAGACATTTTAATCAATGTGATATAACCAGTGACCTCATTGACATCATATGGTTTTCCATGTATAATTATATTCAATAAATTTTACTATTTTCAAACTAATGTTCGAAATTTTTCATAGTGAAATGAAGGTTTATTTCAAAGGTTATTATATATTGAAATTAAATTAATTTTCAACGTGATATTTATTTTTAATAATTTTGAATATTATATTTGAAAGCCCTAGAATCATATTTCAGAAACTGATTTATCAAATGTTTTTTATTTAAAATAATCAATGATGTTTTCCAGTAATTTTTATATTATTTTAAAAAAGAGATTTTATTATATATTTAAAGCCCTTACATGGAATTTTTTTCTTACCCTATGTTTTAAAATTATTTTTCATATTCTATTTAAATGTTCAAAAGGTGTTTTTTATCATTTAAGAATATACCTCACGTTGAGTAAAATTTTTATTTAAGTAATTTGTGTAAAATAGTAACATGTTTTATGTATTTTCAAAATTCAAAAAAATGTAGAACGAATTTTTTTAGAGATCTAAATTACTATATATTTCTCAATGAATATTTTCTAAAATCATATAGAAAATATTTTATCACTGAACATTAGAGTTTGGGTCTCAAGATGTCAAATTTAGTATTACTGAAATGGTATAGACAAAATTGAGTATTTGGACATTTTCATTTAAGGAATATTT
This sequence comes from Viscum album, assembly GCA_963277665.1. Taxonomy (NCBI): domain Eukaryota; kingdom Viridiplantae; phylum Streptophyta; class Magnoliopsida; order Santalales; family Viscaceae; genus Viscum; species Viscum album. The sequence continues at coordinate 1,588,998,873 of OY728150.1, read as the reverse complement.
AACTATTATATTTTTTATTTTAAGTATGCTTGAAAATTTTATTCTAACAGACTCTTAAGAATATATATCCCATTTTAACTTAATTTTGAGAAGTGAAATTGGAATTTTTCTAAGAATGATGAAAGACTTGTGAAGGTAAAATTCTTTTAATAGGGATAATGAAATGTCACAAAAATTCAAAAAATAAATATCATTAAATTAAATGTTTAATAATTTTTTTTTAAAATTAAAACAATGTAAGATGTTTTTTAATAAAAGGAATAATTTATGAAATATTTTTTATAACCTAAATAAGTTTTGGAAATAAATTAAGTTAAAATAATCAAATTTTAGTAATATTACATTTTATTTACCGTGAAATATTATTTTATTTTATTAATTAAATACAATAAATTGATATTAAATGTTTGAATTAATCAATAGAAGATATATTTATATTAAACACATAATAAAATATGATTCATTCCTACTAAATATAAATATTTATTTATCAAATAAAATAATAATCCCTTTTGAAATTATTTCATAAATTATAATCTTTTATATAAAATGGTTATTAAGTATTTAAATGTACATTTAATTTGACATGAAAATTCATATAATTCAAAATAGTTTTTTTATAATAATATTACTTATGAAAAATTTATTAGTTTTATTTTAAAATAGTTATAAGACTTACTTAAATGTTTATTAATAATATTTTAAATTTAAAAGTAGTAAAATATTAATTAAATATTTAATATGAACAATACACCCTTTGATAATAAATATATGTAGTAATATTACCAGAAATAGTATTAATATTTTAATTAAAAAATTTTGGTTAAATAAATTAAAAAGGTTATAAAAGAAGAAATATGAATAAAATATATTATACAACAAAATTTTTAATTCTAAATTCTCCAAAGTAATATAAAATTTAATTAAAGCATGTAATAAAAAAAGATCCCATCTGACACGACCAACAATGTACAATCCTCTACCATATACGGTAAACGGTGGTCACCCACATGATAGACCAATATACGATGTTAGACTCATGAAAATACAACTGTGGGTGTATAACTCCTAATATTGTGACACTTTTCATGCATATCCCTCATAGAGTGTCTAGTGGACAGCGAAAGGGGTGGTGTAAGTCATAATGGGAATTTTTGTAAGTGTGGATATGTTCCAATCACATGGTCCCTTGACACGATATTCTATGAAGAATGTTTTTAATATATTGAATCCTGAGATCGATTGATTTTTTATTGTGCAATCGAAGACATGGGTACTATTTACCCATTCTAAAATACTCTATTTATATTTTCGGAATTTGATCAATATTATATTAGGTATCAAATCTCATCATGGAAATATTTTAAAGCGCATGATGACTATAAAAATCCCTAATGAAGTCATCTTATTCTCCTATGACACATGATTTTTCCATAATCTTCCATGAAAAAGCTGTGATTATAGATTCATTAATATTTTCAATCCATAAATAATCCATGATATTTAAAAAAAATAGAAATGTTTCACTCTATGTAAAACATTTCTTATCCTATATGTTCATTCATATTTAACTTTCACCATTTTACCTATTCATATAGTTTTTTAAAATTCGCATTGATATAATGGTATAAAATTTAATTTCAATTTCCAATTTATTGGCAAGGTTAACATATTAGAGGAATCTTCAAGAATAATATTGATGTTATTAATTAACACTGAATTAAAAAAATACAGAGAAACAAAAATAATTAAAATATGATATTATCTACAATTCAAGTATAATTGTCAAAAATATATTATTTATCAAATCGTAAAAAGGGTGGAGATGAATTATATAAAATATAAATTACATATCAATATTAATTTTTTACCTATATTTTTTTATTTATATTCAAGGAAGCTAATCATGACCTCACGAAAGTTTGAATTTTAGATTATTTATTGTTTTCAATAGATAAATATTATCTCAATATTAAGGCAAATGGTTAAATCGAATATCAATGAAAATATAAATATATAGAATCAATGTACACATGTACTAATTAATACAATAGAAAATTTTGGGTTTTTCTATATATGATGGTCACATTAGACAATTCCATGATCGAACACCCTCCCTTGACCCATTTTAATACTGTAATACTGTCTGATTTCAATACTGATATATAAGGGAACTCTATAATTAATTTTTTCTCCCATATTTAGTGTAAGAAATATTTTCTCAAGAAAACTTCTATTTTCATGAAAATACATTTTTTTTAATATTATAATATATTTTCAATGATTTTAAGGTGAGGGAGAAATCCTAATCAAGATTATGTTTGTAAAAACCTATTTAAAATTAAATTTTATTTATTTCAAAAACACTGGAAACAATGTGATTATATAATCATTTTATGCGTAAAATATTCCTTAATTATTCAGATTTTGTATATAATAAAATTTATTTCTCTGCATTATTTGTTTCATTTCAATTTCAATCATTTTTGAAAAGGTTACTATTTCCTAATATTATAAGTTCTTTTATACGTAATTTTTTTTCTGAAATGTGGATATTCTCCATTAAAGAGTTAAATAATAATATTTATGCCTTTATTTTCATTCATTGAAAATAAATAAATTATATATAGTGTTTTTTAAAATCCTATTTAATGTATTATAAACGTGAAAGAAAATTGACTGCAAAAATATTTTCTTTCAAAATTTAGAACAATGGTATCATATGTGATGATGAGAGATGATGAGTGATTCTATATATTCAAAGGGGGAATTTCCCTAAATTTGATACTACTAGTGGCCTCATGGATTTTTTATTTTTTTTCTAGTAACATTATATTATATAAAAGATAAAATTTTAAATTTAATTTTTTTGTTGATTTCATTGAGAAATTAATGCCTAATTAAAACGTTAAGATATTTTAAAATTAAATATATTTTAAATTTCATTTTTTAATTATTTCTAGAAAAAGGTATTTGAAAATACAAGATTAATATTTTTTAAAATTACATATAAATATTTAATAATTTATATAAAATAAAACATTAGTCAAATAATTATAATATCACTTTGAAAATGATTTTATTACTTCTTTTAAACCCCTGAATTGTGAAATTTTATTCTCACCCTACAAATTTAAATTATTTTTATAGGGTCATTATATGTTTCAATGTATTTTTCATAGATTAAAGAGCTGGTTGATACGAGGTAGAATCGTTGTTTATGAAATTGTTTTAAAGCTAAAGTATGTTATAAATTTTTACCTACTCCTCCATAACAGATATCACAAGGATACATTAATAAGTAATTGAAAATATATTTATTATTTAAGAATTTGTTTTATAAAATGAATCTTGTTTTATAATAAATTCATTTAGTGTGGTTCTCAATATGGTTCACTGGGTTCTGATACGAATTGTTAGAATGAAATTGATTAGAATATAAAATATATAGGGATGAATGTCTTTTTAAATGATTATAAAAATAATCATTAATAGTATAATCATACAATCAACAGCTATTATAGTGTTATAATTATAGTGAAATGAAAATTAAAAGAATGAACATATTTTATTTATTTTGGTTTGGGTCATAATGATCACGGTCTTCTCACCAATATTTTCTATTTGTGATAATATTATTACCCAAAAATATGAAAAAACATTTAAGGGTTTTTTATCTATCAAACACATACCCTTTTATAAAAAGTGGAGGCACAAGCCCTCTTTTTTCCAAGTGTAACAAAAAAATATTTCCCTAAAATATATTCAGGTTTAAAATCCCAAGTAATTCATTTTGGGGGTGGAATATCCAATAAATTGAATATTTTTATTGGGAAAGGCATAAACTGATGGTAATGACAAAAAATAGTAAATGAAACGTTAATATCTAGAAAACCATAAATTAATGAAAACCAGTATAATGATCAAATGGTAATGAAAATATTACTTGATTACAATTGATTAGTTTAGAAATAATTTATTTAATAGTTAAATTATCATTTTGATCACATAAATAAGATTGTAGTAGTAGATGTTATTGATTATATGAGTTGAAACATTGTGCACACTTATATGTTGAATAAAAAATTGTAATATTATCTTATCTTGTCCCAAATTAACCGTGTTACAATAGAATAATCTGACATAATTAATCCAAAATCATCTACCATTTTTAAAATAAAGTATCACATCATTTCAGGAGTTATAGAAATATGAACAATATACTAATTAAATTACCAGTAAATCTCTATAACATTATTGAAAGAAGAGAGTTCTTGTACTCTTTTATACCCATATAAAATAAAATAATAACACCTATAATATGATAATTATTATTCATATGTATAAGGAAAAATAATAAAATTGATTAATTTTTCAATAAACATGTTGTCTGATAAAAATGTCTAAGTATCAAAAATAGAGCATCATAAAGAGTATAATTCATGTTTGTTTGTATGAAATTTTTCTTTATAATATCAAACCAATCATTCAATTATATATTTTAGAAAAATATAAATAAATAGAAATTAAATTAATTAAATTTATATCTTTACAGAAATATAATCAATATCATATTTTATAACTTATAGTACTATATTTTTTTAATAAAGGCTTACTAAATATTATTAATAGTTGGTAACAAGAGGTTTCTAAAACAATAGCTAAACGATGCTACCACTACACACTAAAGACACTATAATGGAACACATGAATTATAGTTCTCCCATTAAATAATAATTTGGATACCATCAAATGGAGATACCATTGATGATAACACCATCATGTACATGTTAGGCTAATACAATTTTTCATCAAGGTTTCTACTTATACCATAATGAAAATACTATCGTTGGGTGGAAAGAGTGATACCATCACTAGAAGGGGAAGAATTACACCGCCGTAATCTGTGAAACTACTAATTTGAAACTATTATTTTTGGAATTATTATCCCATTATTATGAGATATTTTTGTCACCACTGTACTTGTGCCATCATTTGTATATGAGGATCACACTATCGCGTTGTTGATACTGGTAGATGAAAAAAGTTGTAATGATAAGGTACATTATAGATCATATATTACTACAATGATTAGTGTGTGCTACAAATAGAGATACATTGATTCGATGTGATGACCGTATAAACTAGTGTGTCGTGGACCATCTAACGTAGAGAAGTCAATGTGGATTTTTAAATAGGTACTCTCCAGGGATGGTTCACTGATGTTACTATGATAAAGAATTTATTCAATAATAGAGGAGGTTATACATGGAATCAAGTAGTGAAGTCTATGCATAGAAGAATGAGTACTATGAATTCCAAAATTATTGAACTGAAGTGAAGATATAATTCACATGGGTGAGCTGAGTGCTGAGTATTTGCTATAAATATTTGAATCTGTAGTTGTTTTTCATGAATTCCTCTAGATATGAACTATAGAATAGAATCCATGATCTATCTATGGTGGTGATGAAGTTAATTTTTGCTGCATTGGAGAAAGAGATTCGTTTTAGTCACAAGATATAAAGAGATAGTGGATCTCATTACTTAGTGTTTCATGGTAATGTTAGAAAGAAAAAATATACATAGAGTATATATTATATTTTAATCCAATAAATAAATATATATATACATTAATTTTTTTGAAATATAATGTATTTAAGTAAAAAAATACCACATGATATTATACATTAAAATAAATATATATAAGAAAAAAAGAAAATAATTAAATCATTATGTTAAGAAAATAATTTATATAATAAGGGTTAAAATGCATAAAAATTCAACTATAGTTTGCAAATGTCAAAAAAATGTAAATTTATATGATCAAAAAGTAACTTACCGATCTAAACTTCTATGCATGAGTCGGAATGCCACATGACCTCACATGTTCCTCCCCATACGCAAGAGGATGCCATCTTGTAGTGAGTGTTTATGTATCATAATGTGCAGAATATGCCATCAGTGTCATCACATCAAGTAGGATAATAAAGAATAATGATAAGAGAAATAATAAAATAATAATATTAAATGAGGAAACCAAATATGACTTGAAATATACATAAATAATATCTCCCAAAGTTAAACGATGTCTAGAGTAATTAATATATGACAATAAACAAAAGAAATTTTTGGTCCTTCAATGTCTACCTTGGTTTTCCCAACCTCCATGTTCCACATTCTCAGTGATCCACCATATGACCCATTCCCTTCAACAGTTCTCCCATGACATCTTCAAGAGTATCAAACTGACCATGTAGGGTATGATTACAACACTTTGTAGGATACCAAAAATGATTCTTTATCCTAATGATCTCAAGTATAAAAGTGTATTCCATAAAAAAATATAAGAAAAAGAAAACATACAGTAAAAAACCAAGTTGTAGTGCACTAATGATGTTGAAACAACCCTTAGTTGAACCTGCTTCAGATTCATGTTGGTAGAATTCTGAATGGGAAAGAATAAAAAACTATCCCTTGTATGGAAACCTCACGGTATGGATTATGTGATACTCAAAACTATCTATCTTTCAATTGGACAATGTATCTTAGATCCTCTAGATGAGAATAACTATTACTTTTATAGAGTAAGTTATCTCCAGGATAATGACACTTAGCATCAAGCAATCTACAATCACACCCTCGACACAATTTGATGGAATCCTCATACCTTCACCCTATACTCAGGTCCCCCGTAATTATGGTTTTAATAATGATTTCCTATTATTTGGAGTAAATATGTAGTAGTGATTCACCTATCTCAAATACCACTACCAACCAACAAGGCATGGTAATATACATGGAAAACATATAAGTAGGAAAAGAATATCTAGATGAGTATAGGGAAGCATATACGACCAAATGTGATCATAATAAAATATGTATAAGAGATAACATTATTTCTCTCATGGAGTAATAGTTGTTTTTCTATGATACAAAGACACTAACATGAGATCACAATCAAGAACAATCAATTTAAATTCCAACAAATAAAATCAATTAGAAAAAAAATTTAAACTTGAGCCCAACAAGGAAAGGATCTTCCAACATCAAAATTCATTAACATAAATGGAAAAATCCATCAAACGTGTCCCTATCCAAACAATGTTCACAGACCACCTTAAAAAATTATTTCACACCAAATATTCCTAAAACCAAAAAAAAAATATTTTATTTCAAAAAGGAAATAAAATATATTATGCGATAAAAAATTCCCTATATGTTGTAATCCCTGACTTATCATTTTGGTAAATGCAAGTTCTCTTTATATTAATCTCAATAATAGTTATCTCTTAATAATTTATTTTAAATTCCCCCTAATAAATATATTTTGGTAATTTGATCACAAATTGGCCATTATAATTATATATCATAATTTCATCATAAATTATTTTTTATAATTTTATTTTGATAATTTATTATAAATTATCCCTTGTAATTATCCTTTTATAATTTTCATATAAATTATCATATGATATTAAAACAATTATCGATTAATAATTTTAAAAATTATCCTTGATAATCTCACAATTATCATTTTCTAATTATTATAATTAATTATTGATAACACACATAATTATCCTATGGTAATTTTGATAATCATTTTCATGTAATAATTACCTTATAAAATTCTTTTAATAATTTAACCATAATTATCTTCAATATTTAATGGAAATATTCTTTGATAATTCATTGCAATTATTTTTGACTAATCATGTAATTATTCTTTGATAATTTCATGAAATTATAATTGTGATAAATTTCATAAATTATCCATTGATACTATAATAATTATTGTTTGAAAATTCATATTAATTACCTTTTCATGATTCCATTTAATTATTATTTTATAATGCATTACCACTCTTATGATAATAAACAGAATTATTGTACTATATTTTTTTTATAAAAAATATAAATTAAATTTTTGTGAAAATTCCCCAGTAATACATTTTTTTTATTTTATTTCAACAATTTTAAATTTTGAGAATGATGATTTTTAGACAAAAATTAAAAAAATAATACCTTCATCTTTAAGGTGACCTACATTGTGAAAAGAAGAAGAACTGTATAGAAGAAGAAACCATAATAAATACCTGGAGTCTAACCGACTTCATGAAAAGAGGTTTGAGGTGGATTCAGATCGAAGAGATCTACCACGAGTATGAGCGGATGGGGTATAAGAACAAAAAAACAAAGCATTTAAAACCCCAATTTAAAACACTCAATTTCAACAATGATTCAAACAAAAAAATATTTTGGATTCAATAATTTCACCACATTAAGACGTTGCAACTAAAGTAGATTAAAAAACGATGATTGAGATGATTTTGGGTGGATCAATCCATTGAAAATTAATTTTTCACTATTCGTTGAATAATGTCAAATTTTTGTTAAGCATAGATGTCATGCCCCACATAGGGTAAACAACCCATTATAGACCCAACACATGTCTCATATTTTTCATATGATGCACTGTTTGAGAGATATTAATTATTTATTAATTAATAATTAGAATACATAATTAATTAAAAAAGGTTTTTATCATGAGAGAACCATGCAAAGGTCAGATGCATACAAATTTTATACCTATTGTATGGTAAAAACAACATCTTTAACCTAACCGTGTTATCATATTCCTTATATGATGCACCATATTGGAGTTATTAAATTATATTAGAAAAATAATATAATAAAAAATTACTAAATACATTATATTTTCATGTAAGGAAGACAACATCCAACACATACAAATGTAATACCCCACTTAGGTAAACATTGTATTCCTGACATATCAGTGATCTCATATTTCTTAATTGATATATAAGTTTGAATTTATTCAGTTGTTTTGAACAAATTTTACCTGTTTAATATAATATATTTAATAATTTTATTCTGCATTTATTTAGGATTTACGGGCCTTGGAATCTAACACCAACATAGCATATGACATGAAAAATATTCTATTGAATATTCTAAAGTGTTAACTCAGGATTTTGTCCCTTAACACATATGTTGTGTTGTTTTGTTGGAAAATTATTCTTTCAAATATAAGATATTAATAATTTCTCTCAAGAGGGATTATATTACCATTATAAGACTCTAGATATTAAAATTCCTCCATCTACATAATATGTATCCTCGAGAAGTAACTCTTGGAGTATTGCTCGAATAGATCAGGCCACTGAGGTCAAACATCGAACTTGTGATTAAACATTTCTTATTGCATTTGTGCATTCTACCACTGAATCTAGTCTACTGGTACCATCTTTCGTCATAATAGCTTCTCACTTTGATCTATGATCTGCCGCAGACACTCCTAGTATGATGTGTCTGTATCCATCTCAACATCCTCAAAATCTATAAAATGTGTTATTTTTGGAATGCACCTATAAAGGTATGACATATGAAGCACGTTATTAAAGGCTCGATAGTGAGATGAGAGGTTTATATGATATAGGGTATTGAAATGATTGAAATCCCAACAAGATCTCAATAACAACATGATGGGTTTTTTTCAGAGTCTCTAATAAGCCAATGATTACAAAAAAAATCACAACCCATTTTTAAGCATCATGTGATACTTTGATTCTATAAAAGGATGAAAAAATATTGGAGTTTAAAATAATTACATATTTAACCATATTATTGAACTCCAATGCCAAAAACAGACAATAAATATCAAAAATAATATAAAATAATGAGCATCAACCAAGGTGAATGAACACTAATAAAAGAACATAAATTTTCCACATTATGGATACTCAGAGGTCCACTATTCAGGGATGGCTAGACACAGACATATTTCCCCTCTCTGTGTCCTTATTTTCTATATCCTGTCTAAATTGTACCAACCAAAAACAAGAGAGGAATCACGTTAGTAAATCCTTCTATGATACCATTATGTAAAATCCATTTCCAATCCTCCGTGTCTGAGCCATAATTCCACATAACCCCACATGTGCATAAAATATCCATTCATAATATAGATGGGTTGAGTTTTAGTAAATTTATTCATGAAATATTTTATATGGTTGGTGTACGAGCATGGTTTTGGTAACAACACCTTTGATAGAGTTTTCCAATGATGTTTATAAATTTTTATATAGGAAATTCCTTACCTTCTGGGGGTAACATTTAAATTTGTTTCCTGATGATTATATTTTTTTTGAATTTATATTTACCGTGCTTGATTATGATCGTATGTTAGTGTGTGTATATCCCATAAAAAAATTTGTGACTCCAGTAGTGTTATAAGTGAAGCTTTTGAACATATTTTTTTATAATCACATGTTGCTACATATGATAGAATATACTCATCATGAAATATTAAGCCTACTTTTGTGATCACCCTATATATTACCATAATTATGTGTATGATAGTGATATTTGAGATAGGTAGACTATTGTGACATATTTACTCCCTATGAAGGTAAAATGCTTGATTGAAACCATAGTGACGAGGGACCTGAGCACATTTTTGAGGTATGAGGATCCCATGGTATCGTGTTGAGCGTGTCCTCGAGTATACCTTGATGCAAAGTTCCATTAAACATGAGATAGATGAGTCAATGCGAGTACTCTTTTTCCATCTTCATTTCATTACTCTAGAAATCTTTCCACTTGGATGTGTTTTATTTATATTCCTTGATAGTCATATTAGGTATTCACATTTAATCAGATTATTTTTTTTCTCTTGTCATTATTGTTTATTATCATACACAATGACATTATATGAAGGTAATATTATCCCCATAATTTAACATAAACCCTCACTACTTATTAAATACCTCTTGCATATGGGGAGGCATGCATGATGTCATGTATCATTCTGGCTCAGACCTAGAACTTCGGATTGGGATGTTACATAAAAAATTAAAATTTAAATAAATTTCATGAAAATTTTAAATGAATTAAAAACAAATAATAATTCAATAACCGTTATTTTCATTAATAATAAACAATTTAAATCACAAATATTAATAAAAATAATAGTATTATTAAAAATCTAGATGATTTATCATAATTGAAAAATTTATCTATTATATGAATTCCAATTGATATTGAATGTGGTTTTGGAATTTCTCAGTGATGGTGGTGTCAAGGAATCTGTTTTAAAGTTTATCAAAACAAGGAAAGTTTATTTATTAAAATCCAAAACAATAATACACATATCTATGTTCAAAACCATGTAAATTCTTTTTTTCAATGTTGAAGTCTGGAATATTCCGTATATTTTCCCATTACACCTCATCTTATTTTCCATCCTCCTTGATCCCCACAAGAATGGATGGTTAGTAATTTATTTAGGAAGGTTAGAAAAATGATCCTTTTATTATTCTCAAGTACATAGTTTTCAGGTCCAAAGATGATGGATACCATACTATCCAAATCCTGAACATAATTTCATGATCCTTTTGACTTATAGCATTAGCCTCATTATTTTTCATCCTGATATAATAATTTATATTGTATTCATAATCTCTGATCTACTCAAACCACCTTCACAATAAAAAATTTATTTTATCATTTTTGAATACATTATTTAGGATTTTACGATCTATATATATGATTCACATCTAATTATATATATAATTACACTTAATTTTATTACAAATATCTATACACCCATTTCTAGATTTAGATGTGCAAAGTTATACTATTGGATTTTTAATTAGTTGGGTAAATAGGATATAAATTGTTCATCTTGAATGATTAAACAACCTAATACCATTTCATACACATCACTATAGATCACAAAACCTTACCCCAATAGAAAATGTGATTACTATTTTTGTTATTAGATTCTTATTTAAATAAATAAAACTCTCAATTAAATAATCATTCTAGAGAAACCCAACTCTCTTCTATATTATCTTGGGCAGTGGGATTGATAATCATGAGAAATTTCTCAAAAATATATGATATTATCTCGTGAAACTAATGAAACAACATATATAAACCACATATGACTATCTATTAAATATTGTTAGGACCAATAGGGTCCTATATACCTTGAGAGGGGGGGGGGGTTAATCAGGGTATGGATATTCTTTTTCAAAGTTCATCCTACCCCACTAAATCATGACCTCTTTATTAAAAGGGTCACTCTGTTTGATCTTGTGTGTAAACATTGATCAATTATTTAATTCATTATCTAATAATGATGCTTTGAATGAAATGCAGGGAAATAAATAGGAAGACACAAATATTTTTACTTGGTTCACCCTCACTGGGCTACGTCCAAGGAGCATAATCCGACAAGTTGACGGTCGTACCAAATTCCAATATTCTTCACTACATGTGGATAAAATGTTCAGGCTAGATCACTTCTATGCCTAGGCTTAGTACCTTTATAATGTTTAGGGTCAGATCACTGCTTTCCCAAGGTACACTCTCTGCTTCTCTCTCTCTGGCTCACTGCCGGTGGAGAGGATCACCTTCTTCCTCTTCCTTCGCTCACTGCTCTAGAAAGGATCCAATCACAGTTTATAGACATGTAGGTCTCTTCATTTTCATGAAATAATGCATCTTCCTCCATGTGTAGATGCTCTTTTGATTCCCATCTTTCACCCGTAGATGAATTTCTCTTCAAACTGAAGGTATTGGGCAAACTTCCAGCTTCCACGCAGCCCGAAAATCACTGCCGGAAATAAACCTTACTTGGCGCGAAAGGCTACCTCGGTGCGCAAGTATCGGCGTGCAAGTGACAACGGGCGCACAAGTCCTCCTCAGACACTTGTGCGACTCAAGGTTCCTCAAATCGAATCCTGCTTAACTCACTTCATTTTACGCCCAATCCAATATTGGCATGCAACTCCACACTGGCACGCAGCTTCAAACACTGGCGCACAACTATCACCCTGGCACGCAAGTCCCACCTGCGAGACAACACACACCACTTGCACGACTACCACTCCTGCATGATGGGATCTCTGATTTCTCAAAGTTTTGATCTCCGGTGAGGAATTAAGAGGGGTGGTCCAGTATTTATAGGCAAATTGTCCACCCTGCGCGACGACGCTCAAGTCTCCCTTCGGCGCGCAAGTCTCGGTGCACAGCTCTCTGATCCTCCATGTCATTTGCGCGACCCACATTCAAACTTGCGCAAACCACTTTCCTTTTCCATATTTTGATCTTCTAATATTGAAAAACCAAAGGCACGTATGTTCTCAACCTTCCAAGGAATCGGCACCCAAGTATCTTTCATGGCGCGCAAGCCACCTGCGCGACCTCACCAAAACTTGTGCGACCCTTACACCTTTGCCATATTTTGTTGATCTGATCATGAAAACCATATGGCACGCATGTTTCTAAGCCTTCATGTACATGGCATTCAATTCCATTTTCCAAAAACCACAATTCTTCATTTTTCAATTTTCAGGCCCAAATATTTGGCAAACACTAGAAAACGGTGCCACCTTGTATCTATTCTTTTGTACGACCTCCAGATCATCCATTCCTTTTGTCGATGTTCTTGAATCAAACATGGATCATTGACCTCAGCTCATTAACTTGACATTCCATCATGAAATCCTCTTTGTCAACAAATTGTTATGTAATTGTCTCGCTTTGTCAACAATCACCACTCATATGTCAACTTTGTCATCAAACACAATCACTCGAAAAATGATTGAATGATGCCTTGAGAGATTTTTACCCAACAAATATTTTAGTTCTTTATATTTTTAAAGGATTTATTAATATAATTTTTAAGGTGATATCATGCCTCAGGAATGTTATCTACTCCAAAAAATCTCATTTACTATAATTTGTAAAAATATTAATTCTATAAAATCTACAGTAGTGAATACAAATTATCGTCATGTTCTTCCATTAATTTAGAGTTTATAATAATATCATCTACAAATACAACCAAATATTTTTTGAGGAAAACCCAAAATAATCTATTCATTCTGTTTAAAAATATATAAAGAGGATTAGTGAGATACAATTACATCACTATGAACTCTTAGTGATCATGCCTTAAAAAATGTCATTGGGTTGTCTCCATTATCCAATATTACTCTATAACAAAATTAATAATGATATAAATAATATAAGGGTTATGATCCATGTAGTAGTGATAATTATTCATCAATCCATTTAAATGAATAAATTTATTTTGTTTTGATCTTTATAAGATCTTGAAAATCAATGAACAACCATATTGTCTAGTCGTTATTATTGGTAAAGAGAACCAATGAACCATTTGATTACTCACTTGGTAATATTAACCCTTTAACCCAATTATATAGTATTTTAATCTTATGATAATTAGGGTCAACATAACATATAATATATAAAGATATTATTTTTTAAAATTATTTGGTTATATGATTGACTAAGAACTCAACCTCATGACATCCAGGAAGAACAGTCATTTCGTCAAGAATTTCATCGGTATATTACCTTAAAATGGGAATTTCATCAATGATATCCAAAATAATTTTATTTTTCCATGATTTTTTATAAGGAAATAATATCCAATTTTTAGATTATTATACTAAAGGATATTCATTATCCAATTTTATCTTTTATTGAATTTTATGGTGATTCATTAGACGGAGGGTTATTTCATTTTTATAAAAATTTATGTAGGATATATATAAAAAAACCAATCCATATAAAAAAATTCATCGAATTCTACTAATGGGGGTATCATAATGTTTTATATGAAACTCAGTTCAAAAATTCTGACAAGTGATGAGTTGTGGATTTAGGATGCAATAATTGATCCATTTTTCATATCCAGTGATAATCTGAATTCAAGGTTTAGAGGTGGTGTTTGAATAGTTCTAGTAAAATTTCATGATAGAGGAAAATACATATGACTAGAGTTAAATAGTATATTCCATATCATTTAATTAATAACTTGTGTACCTTAAACGAAATCATTTTCGAGAACCATCTCAATTATTGTGATAAACTAATATCTCTTATTACATGTAAAACATGAAGGTTGTTTGTTTCAGTTATCTTTTAAATGCCTAGTATTATTTCATTGATATTATATTTTCCTTATTACATGATGGTGAAACATTGGAAAATAATATGACAAATGACTAATGTATTCATTTCTTTAATTACATTACTGGTCTTCCCCCATTTCCATTATCTATCCTAGTTTATTTAATTCATATATTTATATTGTTTATAAATTGAGATAAAATATCTAAATTACATTATATATGTCAAAAACATGAATCACTAAATCCTCTCCATGATTATACTATTCCTACTAGATAATTGGTCACCATTACATTTAGTTTCAATGAAAAATATAATAGCATATCTTGCATGAAATGTGACTTTAATCTCATAAACCATTATATATTCATCATCATTCTTCTTTATCCCATGTAAATCGATCTCCATTTGAAGTTGATATGTGTGAAAAAAAATATTTATCAAAAAAAATTCTATAATTCCTTCTACTTTATCTATTTGATATCCTCCTTGGGCTTCAAATTTGTTATCAGTGTCCACCATTGATCAACTTCTCTATCTATATGATAAATATCCAACATGAACTTCTCTTTCAAAATGTATTGAAGGAAATATAAAAACATTTCATGGTAATTGATTCAATATTATATGATTAAGGGATTAAAAATCCAATGAATTAATGAGTCCTTTGTCACATAATGGTCTCAATTTCACCTTGATCATACCACGTGGTATGTGGAAGTTCCTCCTGATTTATGTTTCAATTTTATACATGAGATAAAAATAAGTGTTTATTGAAGATGTTCCAATTTACTACTCTCATCAAGTATCAAATCTTTTTCGATAAATCATCATGTTTCCCACATTAGAGTTTGTTGATTTGGTTCCCCATATTTAAATCCTTTTTTAAAACTAAATGGAAAATTGAGGATAATAATATTAAATATATTTTTCATATAAAATATTAATTTTGGACATTGAAGGGTTAAATTATTAATTACTTATATTCCTTATCCTATTAACTTCTATGATTCAGTCTCGATTATCCATGGAATATTTAATAACAAAAACTGTTATTATGATATTTTTTCCCTTTAAAATTGTTTATAAAGACCTTATAAACATAAAAATTAACATCACCCAATAGTGAACAATAGGTGTGTAGCAAGCCCTCCGAGTTGTGTATAAATTGGTTATTCAACCATTTCCCAATGCATCCTTTTTTTGTCATTACCCCTAAGTAGAAATGTTCTAGATCCATGTCAACTTTTAATGTCTAGAAATATATTTTGTTGGTTTTGACCCAATGAATTTATAAATTAAAATAATTTATATATGTTTCGATATGATTATCCCTAATTATTTCTAAACAAATCCACATGTAATCCCCATAGTAACTAGAATTTCCCTCAAAAAAATTTATGACAACCCATATCCTAAATACACCATAATTCATGATTTATTACATATGGATACAAAAATAAATATTGATATTCCATGTTTCGTTGGGTATTTTGATACAAAAAACAATAACATGAAACATGAATACACTGAAATTATTTAAAAACTCGATAGCATGCCCTCAAAATCCATTGAACCAATAATTCTGCACACCATTACATAGAGATGTACACAATAAAGGGGTGATCTATAAATCCCAATAATGGAATAATCAAAGTATAGTATAAATTAATGAATTATATGTGAGTCATGAGGAATTATATGATGATATAGAAATTTGAGAATCGTAATCATGAACATCGATAAATATTTTATAGTTATAAAATAAAGGTAAAATAAGAAATGTGGAGATAACTTAAAACATGAAATTATAAGCATGAATAAACCCCAAGATATCATAACATTGAATTATTAAGATATCCTCTAGTAGTCCATACATTAAATTTAATGAGATAGAAAAATTACCTAATTCATTTTATGACTATATAATTTTGGTTCCACTTGTCACATTGATACCATGTACATGAATTTGAGTTCCACATATATCGTACAACATAAGAAAATATTGCATCACATGTAATTACACCAATAAAAAATGTCAGTATCATACATAGATTTTCCTTATAAATGATGTATAGGACCATCTAGGTGAATACCCTTGATTACCAATAATAATGTGTATTCACAATAAAAGATTTTATAATGGAAAATCATGGGATATTTTTGGTAGCATAACTGGTGTCAATAACCGTTCATAGAGGTGATTATTGAGAGTGAAACATGTTATATAAAAAAGATTATTAAGAGTGAATTGTGTTATATAATTGCACGATAATTACAATGAAAGTAAACGAGATTTGTAAAAACATAATACATATAGAAAAATTGGAAATCAAAAGGTCTTGTATAAACAAAATACATTAGTAAACATGCCATGTAGTCTTGGGTTAAGAGGACCGTGTGAGTTAGCCGTGTAAAGGGACTCGAGCAGGGGAATGGAGATGAGGTACATTCCATGTGTGGGGACAACACGCCATGTAGTCCGAGTGGTTACAAAACCATAGAGGGTAGAGGTACATGCCCATGTGTCTGGATTAAGGGGACCTGCCCTGTGGTTTTTATACACGCCATGTAGCCGTGTTTTCTAGAACTTTCTTGTTCTTTTCTCCTGTTCCCATTTTGTAATCTTGTGTTCTTAGTACACAATAATCCTGATCTAAGGTGTTCTTTTGATCTTTCAGAGTTATGACAATGAGACATCCTCTGGTTGTACATCAGTTGCCAGATGTTGATTAGACATCAAATATAGATGATCAGGGAGCTCTTGCAGATCCTCCTATTCGGCCAGTCTTGGCACCTGCAGTTATACCGGTTGCAGGAGCCGATACGCAGTTCCAGGAGGACTTCCTGAGGATGATGCAGACCTTTCAGGGAGCACAGCCTCCTGCCCCATCAATGGCTGAGTTGATGCGGGTTTTCCAGCAGTAGAATCCTCCTACATTCTAAGGGAATGGAGGGCCCCATGGTTTAGAGTCTTGGCTAGAGGCCACGCTGAAGATCTTCGAGCATCTGTAGATACCTCCAGAGAAAAGGGTAATGCTGGCTACTTATATGCTCCGAGACACTGCCATGAGGTGGTGGAGGTGATCTCACAGTCAGGGAACCAATAGAGTATGACTTGGGATGAGTTTTGACACATCTTCTATGATTACTTCTATTAGGAGACCCTGAGGGACGACTAGGCCCTGGTGTTTATGGGTCTCGAGAAGTTTACTCTTTCTGTTAAGGAGTACTCCTCTTGTTTCACCGAGCAGCACTGCTTCACGCCAATTCTAGTAGACGATGAGTTGTTCCTCGTTAGAATGTTGAGGATGGTATTAGGAAGGATATTTGTTACTAGGTGAATATCCTCAGGTTGACTTCGATAACATCTATCATCAACCAGGAACTTATCACTGAGCGCAATCTGAGGGATTTTGGAGTAGTGAGCCAGGGCTGATTGACCTTCCAGAGCTTGTGTTCCTCCTTCTGAAAGAAGGAAGCGCCATAGGGATCTGTCTCGATGAGATTAGGGTAGTAAGATATATTTTCGAGAAGCCATGTCGTACGCTACCTGTGTGGTAGGAGCGGGCATACTAGGCCTTATTATCAGGGAGACCTGATGGAGTGCCGATCTTACGGCAAGATGGGCCATCATCAGCGTTTTTGTCAGATCATCCTGCCTACAGCTAGTGGTAGGGGTTCTCTTATTACCCTGCGTACTAGATATGTATCGCCAGTTTCTCAACAATCTAGGAAATGGAGTTCATACGGCCGTTCGGGCTAAGGAGGAGGTAACGACCGTGGTGGTCAGTCACCAGGTTACCAGCGACAGCAGAGTGGATCAGCTCTGAGTGGTCAGCCAGGGGCGCAGGGTCGCGGTTCAGGCCA
Source organism: Viscum album (assembly GCA_963277665.1). Lineage (NCBI taxonomy): Eukaryota > Viridiplantae > Streptophyta > Magnoliopsida > Santalales > Viscaceae > Viscum > Viscum album. The sequence continues at coordinate 1,588,980,033 of OY728150.1, read as the reverse complement.
GACATTCACTATGGAGCAGACCCATAAGGAGAATGATCCCAGCCCTTCCATAGTTCTATGTACGATCTTACTAGTCTCGCTTTTATCTTCAACACTTTTCAATACTGGTTCTTTGCATAGCATTATCTCTATTGCTGTTGTGGAGAGCCTTGGGCTCTGAATCATTTCGTCTGCCGATATGTTGACTCTTGATACACCATTGGGAATGAGGAAATCTAGCATACATTAGTGTAGAGAGTTCCCATATTTAGGTTTCAGGGTGTCACTTCTTATGGTACCTCTATGTCCTAGAGGTGATAGGCTATGATGTCATTCTTGGTATGGACTGGTTAGTTCCCTTCCAAGCAGTCGTTGATTGCTATCCCCATAGGGTGAGTTTCGTATCACCAGAGGGAGGGCATTATCTTTATAGAGGAATGTGGGATGTCTAGGTAGGTAGAGTTGGACCAGTGCATCATGGTCTTGGAAGAGTTATAGCCTAGATTTCCAGTATTTATCTGGATGATTAGGGGACTTCGCAATTAGACTTTCCTCTAGTGGTGGATTGTTTTAGGGATGTCTTTCCAGAGGACATTTTAGGGTTTCCTTCAAAGCGTGAGGTAGAATTTTGTATTGATCTCATTCTAGGAGCAGCACCGGTGTCCATTAATCCTTATAGGATGGCTACACTTTAGTTGCATTAGCTCAAGTAGCAGTTGGAGGAGTTACAGGAAAAGGTTTTCATTCGACCTCGTACGTCCCCTTGGTGTTCGCCTGTCCTTTTTTTGAAAAAGGTAGACTTTACCCTTTGGCTGTGTGTGGATTATCGGATGTTGAACCATTTGACTTTCAAGAACCATTATCCCTTGATGGGGATCGACGACATCTTTGATCAGCTTCGAGGAGCTTGGGTGTTCTCGGAAATCTATTTGAGATCCGTTTATATTCAGTTGCACGTTAGACCATCAGATATACCTCTTACAGCCTTCAGGAGTAGGTATGGTCTATATGAGTATACTTTCATGCCTTTCGGCCTCATGAACATGCCATTTGTTTTTATTTCACTGATGAACTGAGTGTTCCATCCATACTTGGATTCCTTCATGGTGGTTTTCATGGAAGACATATTGTTGTACTCTCACACTAGACACGACCATGATACCCACCTAGAGATCATTCTGAGTACACTGAGAGAGAATTAGTTATATGCTAAGCTCTCATAATGCTACTTTTAGATTGATCAGATTCACTTATTAGGCCATGTTATCTCAGAGACATGAGTATCAGTAGAACCAGAGAAAGTGAGAGCTGTATTTTTTTGGGAGAATCCGAAAAATGTATTTGATTTGTGGAGTTTCCTTAGGCTGGCTGGATACTATAGGGGTTTCATACATGATGTTTCATTCCTTGCAGCACCGTTAACAGGTCTGACCATGAAAGGGGTGATGTTCTTATGGTTATATTCTTGTGAGTCAGCCTTTCAAGAGCTGAAAAAGAGGTTGACGTCTGCACCGATACTAGTTTTCCAGAGCCGGTCAAGATCTATACGATTTACCGTGATTCTTTAGGTGTTGGACCAAGAGATGTGATTATACAAGGAGATGGAGTTATTTCATACGGGTCTTTGCAGTTGAGGCCACATGAGAGGAACTACCCGACGCATGATCTGGAGTTAGAATCTATTGTCCATTCCTTACGCTGTTAGAGACACTATCTTCAGGGAGAGCACTTTGTGTTTTACACCTACCAAAATAGTCTCAAATAAATATTCACTCAGTGGGACCTGAATCTTAGATAGCACAGGTGGGTCGAGTATCATCAGTTCTTCGACGTTGAGCTTGCCTATATGCCTGGGAACGACAATGCAGTTGCTGATGCACTGAGCATGAGAACTTAGATACCGGCAGTTCAGGCGGCCAGCAGTGAATGACAGCTTATAGATCTATCCTCTGAGATGCATTTGGAGGTTCACGACAGACAGAGACATAATTTACTATCTTCTGTAGCTGTGACCTCTACACTTCTTGATCCAGTATGGATGAGGCAGCTATCAGTTTTAGAATGCCTAGTCTTGCAGGAGAGTGTGTCATGAGAAGATCCTCTACCTAGATGGGTCGTGGGAGAGGATAAGATCTTGTGTTTCCAAGGATGCGTATGGGTGCAAGCAGACATATGTGAAGAGCTAATGTGGGATTTTATTCCTTATTTTTGGTAGTTTATCCTGGCATCACCAAGATGTATCGTGATCTACACTGCTAGTACTAGTGGCCAGGTATGAAGAGTGATGTTTCTCCTTTCGTTGTGAGATGTTCTACTTGTCAGTATGTGAAATCGGAGCATCAGGGACCAGCATGGATTTTACAGCAGCTACCCATTCTTGAGTGTAAATGTAACAATGTCGTGAAGATATTCGTTACTGGGTTTCCAAGGTCACCTCGAGGGAATGATGCTGTTTGGGTTGTCGTCGATAGACTTACGAAGGATTCTCACTTCATGCCGATCAAGGAGACCTTCAGTGTTGAGGAGCTGGGAGGTTGTACATATGAGAGATTGTACCTTTTCTTGGAGTATCACACTCCATTTTTTTAGATAGGGATGCACATTTTAATTCTCAGTTCAGGTAGGGGAATTAAAAGGCTTTGGGTACCTAGGATCATTAGAGTAAAACATACCATCCCCAGACGGATGGCCAGTCTGAGCGTACGATCCAGATGCTTTAGGATATGCTTCGAGCTAGAATTCTAGACTTGGAGGATCATGGGAGAAGCATATTCCTCTGGTGGAGTTTTCTTATAACAACTGTTTTCCGGAGACCATTTAGATGGAACCTTACAAGGCTTTATATGGTAGGCCATGCCGATCACATTTGTGCTTGCTGGAGGTAGGAGAGGTAGCTTTGCTGGTACCTCATCTTGTTCAGCAAGCCTCAGAGCAGATAGAGTTGATTCAGAGGAGGATGACCACAACACTATCCCAACAGAAATCTTATACTGATCAGCAGAGATGCCCTCTAGAGTTTAAGGTCGAGGATCAGATTTTCCTACAAGTCACACTGAGGTTGGGACACAACAGGATTCGAAGATAGGGTATGATTTTACCACAGTACGTCAGGCCATTTGCGGTGTTGGAGAGAGTTGGGCCGGTTGCCTATCAGTTGCAGTTACCTCATATGTACCAGGCTATGAACGACTTCTTCAATGTTTCTCAGCTTCAATGTATCTTTTCAGACTCCTCTCATGTCTTTAAAACAGAGGATGTTGAGCTCGAAAACGATTCATCGTTTGAGGAGAAACCTATCCTTATTGTCGATCACAGTACAAAGGTTCTTCGTGTCCAGTCGGTCCCTCTGGTACGGGTGCTGTGGAAGCACGTGCGAGTATAGGACGAGACCTGGGAGAGGGAGGCCGATGTACGATCACAGTGGCCAAAGCTGTTCAGGGTTTCATCTTATACACCTCACTAGGAATATTTAGGGAAAAATTATTTTAGGGGGGGAAGTTTGTAAGAACCTGGATCTTCGTTTCAGGTATTTTTTTCCTTTTCTGGTCATTTTTAAGAAAAAGAGGAAAATATGGAAATTTTCAATGTACACATCGTGTACCTTGATTCCACATGAGGCCGTGTGTTTTCCATGTCAAGGCCACACACACAGTGTGTAGGGGCGATGTAGAGGTTTCTAAAAGTTGAGTTTCGAAAGTCTAAGTACACACCGTGTGCCCTAGAAGTTCATGTCATATATTTTTTTCATTAAAAAGATCGGGGTCGTGCCTAATCGACCAAAATGTCTTCTTCTCAGGATTCTTCAACCAGGAGTGTCTGTACGGCTGCAAAAAATACTCTGAGCCCCCAATCCTCCATTTTTTTCCGAATCGACTACCATTAATTTGGTTGGAACTGCAGCGGTGAGCTCTTCCTTATTCTTGAGTAACGTTTGATGATTTTTCCTCATTCTCATGTTATCGTGGGTTGAACATTTTGTGCGTTCTCGGATATCTATTCCATTATAAGGAGAATCAATCCTTGTAGTCGATGTATATTGATCTTTTGGAACCAAGTTAGGTTTTTTGTGCCTTATCATTCAAAGTATTTGTGTTTTAGGTTCAAAATCCCACCAATACATGTGAATGGGGTATTGCGTGTTTACCATTTTTCCCCTATTGTTTTTCTGCCTTGCTTGTGTGATTGTGTAAAGGTAATTTGATCATGTTTAGGGATAATTTTTATGCTTGTATTTTTTTCCCATTCCATGTTCTACATATGACCTTTGGGTCATGTTATCCTTTAGCCGTTATATCTATTTTACATGCCTTGTGATTGAAGGATGGAATGATATTCCTAACTTGCTTGTTGTTCTGTAGATTTGTTATCCAAGTAGCACAATAAGTTTACTTTGGCCTTATAGAATTATTAGGAACTAACTAGCACGAGACTGTGAGAAGCTGGAGCTATAAACTATAAGGGATAGACCGAGTGATCTTCCTAGAGAGTCTTGGATATTATAGACTACATGAGGGTAGACCGAGTGAGCTTTCTCTGAGAGTCTTGGTTATTATAGACTACAGGGGATAGACCAAGTGAGCAACCCAGAGAGTCTTGGATATTATTTACTATAGGAGGGTAGATCCAGTGTTCTTCCTTAGAGTGTCTTTACTTGTTTTAATATTCTTAAACCATTCCAGTCTAGAGAAGGAATTGACTGAGCGAGCTTCCTTATTGAGTCTGTGATAGACCTGAGCCTATAGGAGGAATTGACTGAGTGAGATTCCTCAAAGAGATTCTAGACCTTGGAGCTATAAGAGAGTCAGACTACGTGATCTTACTCAGAGAGTCCCTGACTACCCTAGAATAAAAGGGGAATTGACTGAGCGAGCTTCCCCAGAGAGTCTTATAATTCAATATGACCAAACAAGAGGGGTTAGGCTGAGTGCACTACCCAGAGGGTTGTTTGTACTTTTTGGATAGGACCAGAGGCGTTGGATAAGAGTACTTCCTCGAGGGGTTCCTATTTTGGATAGATATTTGATTTACTATTGAATCATGTTCTGTGGATTGATTATTGTTTTTTTATCATCCTATTACTGCTTGCTGATTACTACCTGATGTTAACTGTCACTGTTTACTATTTACTGTACTATTACCTGCCATATGCTCACTAACATTTAGGCACAGATCATTGGGTGGTTTCCTACTAGGATTTAGTCTCACACCCTGTTTGGTCCATGATTTTGGTTCCAAATTGTCTATTTTTCTGGAGGTATAGACAAGGGGAAGAACCCTTCGACTTCTGGTACTTGATTGCTTCGAGCAGGAGAGCATGAGACCAAGCTTAGGATTGCCATACTGAGAAGCTATTTATCTTTTCTTTTGTACTAGTTTTGGTACTATCTATATTTCCATCATTGTGACATGTTTGTATATTTTCTTGAATATATATCGTTCATCATTTCATATACATATATATGCTCCAGTGGTTTATTGTTTTTCTCTTCCGATGTTTACTTGTGCATTGTAGTTGGATACATACTACCTCCGCAATTGCATGTTTTCATTACATCCACTGTGTACTCTTCGAATGAGGGATTAGTTTCTAAACTATCACACCCATGTCCCTCACCCCTATTCGGTAGACTCTGGCATTTTGGGAAATTCGTTTGAGGCCATGTGACCAACCGGGTACGGGGCACCTCTGGTTGGTTTCTGGAACGTGGACGTTACAGTGGTTACATCCGAATCAGAAACCAAAAAATTAATAATAATAAAATTAAAATTTAAAATTAAATGAATATTTATTGGGTCATGATATAATATATGAAAAGGGGAGAATTACATATCATATAATAAATTGGTGAACATGACATTAATCTCACAGATGTAAAATGTGAGATGGAATACCCTTATAAAGATCATATTATTGGATTGAGAATTAATAAAAGAATTTTTCTAAAATGAATATCCACACAATTAATTTGGAAAAAAATAATAATATAAAACTTCACTTCACATATATTCTTGTCATAACATAATCAATGAAATATAATTTTATCCCAATAATGGGAAATTAAGTTATGAAATACCGTACTACTGTGGTATTATTTGAATGAGAATCATAAAAAGAAATAATGATCAATTGAACCATTTAAATAAAATTAATAAAAAATAATTAATGATATAATATATAAATAGGTTATATATATACACCACAATAAGTATGTAAGTGTTTAATATGACATTTCTCTCACAAAAGTAAAATCTATGATTAAAATAACTGAAAAACATAATATAATTTGAGTGAGAATAATTAAATATGATAGTTATTTGTGAAAATTGAAAATGAAAATAATAATATTGTAAATAAAAAATAATAAAATCATATTTAATTTCATAAATTTTCTTTCCATAACATAATCCATGATATTTACGTTTAATATGATGAATGATAATATAGTTTTTATGTCCCTTAACATGAGTCTCATTTGACCTTGTTACTATATATATTAATGAATAATAAAAATATATTAAATATTTACTTACTTAAGAACATTTTAAAATTTATAATTAAGTTCATTTCTCTCATAAACAATTTATATAAAATTACATAATCCTTAATTTTTAAGTCAGATGTTTTTACCATATTCGGATTATGTGTCAAAACTGACTTTGATATGTCGACTATAATCAATGAGGTGATTATTTAAAATTCTCTAAAACTATGAACATGAAATAATAATGACATTTTTATATAAATTAAACTTTCAAAATTATATATTAATTATGGTTAAAAAAATGAACCAACTTTATGATCATGGAGATGGCATTCCATATTTTTTTCATGAGTAACATTCCTATATTTCTATGATAATTATAGAAAATTAAAAAAAATTATTGTTTACCGAATAAAAATTAAAAAATAAATAAAATATTATTTAATTACATATAATTATATATATAATTTTTTTTGATGTTTATAAATGAATAACCACATAACTTTGAGGAGGTGGTAGTACACACTTACTTGAATGACATTATCACTTATTTTGTGTGTTAAATAGAAAGAATAAATGATATCTAATATGTCCATATGGAAAACTGTTTCTTAAATATAATAAATATTTAATTTATAACATATATAATTAATAAAATCATATTTTATAAAATACATGTAAAATGTTAATTTATTTCATTGCATCGTGGATGCGGTAGTCCACATGTCCACAGACGATGTTATCATATTCTAAAAAAATAGAACTCATGCTGGTTTTCATTATATAAAAATTAAATAATTATTAAAACATTATAAATATCAAATATATAATATTAAAACGATATTTACATCATAATTACAATTAATAAGTTGTTGTATGTGAAAACAAAATAACTCCATCATTTCCTGAGGCGGTAGTTTTATATACACACAAATGCTAATTTCGATACCCATTTTATGAAAGTGTGTGTAAAATCAGGTTTAAATCATTACATAAAAACATTCCAGAATATTTATTATTCTTAGTTTCTAATATAATCATCTAATAATAATATTAAAATCAGTTGAGAAATAAATAATATAAATGTTCTCATTGAAGAATGTTATGTATTCATTGGTTAACTCCTTTTGGTTTGTACCAAAGGCCTTTGATGATTGTATTTTTTCCAATGGTTACCCATTTAGGATGATAAGATATATTTTTAAGGGTTAATTTATGGGGTTTTCACCTTATATATTTCTTAATAGGTGTAAAAAAGTGTGGTAGGTGGGTTTTTTTATAGAGTAGGGGGAGTGGAATTGTTATAAATATATCAAGGTAAACAATATTTTGAAGTCTCCCTTACATCATATATAACCAATAATAATATCAATCACATAAATGTGGTTATATAGTCAAAATAGTTCTATTTAAGTGTGTTTGGACTTGTTTCAAGGTCATTTGGCCCATTATGATTAACTTTTAATGACTAAGTAAATTCATGTTAACCATAATCACTGTAATTAATTTTAATTTCATTGAATAATTATTTTTTGGAAAAAACTAATTTTATCTTAATAGATGTTATAAATAATTATGATTCAAATTATTGAATCCATTTTTTTAATTCTAATTATAGAATTTCTATAAATTAATAGTAAATTAATCCCACGAATGGGATGAGGAAGAGGGGATTTATAGTTAAATGTTAAAAAGAATGAAGTCTTTTTATATTCAATATCTATGTGAAAATGACTCCAATGACCTTAATTGGAATAAATTCTATTAAATTTACCTAATTATACATTAAAACCAATTTATATTTTTAATTTAACATTATTAATTATTTACTTAAAAGAATTATTCAATTAATATTCATTATTTTTCATTATTCATCCTAAAATGATACATTTATAAAAAAAAGTCAAAAATTCAACCAAAGAAAAATTTTATATATTAGTAATTAAAAACTGAATTATATTTTTCCAAATAAATATTATAAAATTTTCATCCTATTTATATAAATCAATTCTACTATTAAATGGCAGTAAACCTACATTTTAACAATATACATATTTTTATACTTAAAATTGGAATTATTAAAATCGTAATCATGTTAGGCGTATCTGAACAATTTAAAATAATTTTAATAAAAATATAACATATAAATTTAAATAATATTTTTCACTAGTACTGAACAATTTAATTTATTACGATAAATCAACATTCTAATAAAAAATATTTTTTTATAAATTCACTACATTTATATTAAATATGTCTTTATTTTCATTTTAAATTAATAAGAAATAAGTGTATTAATCTTGTATTCATTTTGAAACTGTCATTTCATAAATTATTTATTATCATTCACTCCCTTATTTCCTATATCAAGAAAATTACAATCATAATAATATTAATAGTATTTTTTTTGTTTAGTAAGACTCGAGCCTATATGTAACACACAGAATCAAAGAGATTCGTTGTTCCATGCATCAGAAGATAAACACATTGTTTCCTATTACACAATCTAAACTATGCATTGCTTTTAATTCAAGGCACTAATTAATTTAAATTATTTTGAAAGAAGATATTTCCAAAAATAACAAGAAGTTACAACCTACCCCACAAAAATGATTTTATCCCAATAAATTTTTCTTTGTTATCAAGGGATTATCATTTGTATAATTCCTTTATTTAAACCAACAAAATACAAATGAAATAAAGAAAAATTCACATAAAAAATGAATCGTGGGAATAGAAAGATTACTCAAAGATACACATAACTAGTATTATACAAATAGAAAACATTGGTGGGTCATTAAAAGATTTATTTGGAAGGAAAAACTAATCCCCATGTATTAATTTAGTGTGATAGAGAATGTGGTCAAGAAGATGAAAATGAAAAAATACCACATATGAAATAGTTGTGAAAAAATCATATTTATATAATCATAATAGTTGGTAATTTGATAATGTTTTATTTTATTATACATTTTCTAAATATAAAGTAATACATTCACCATTTACACAAAAATCATAATGTAATATTTTTACATGAAATGTGAATTTTATACTTTAACCATTTTCCATGAAAATCTAATATTTTTCTCCCAGTAAGGAGTATTCAAGATGAATTTTAACTTCCTCGAAAACTACATTCAAAATTTTAATACCGCATAGAAAAAATTATAGCCATGATATTCTACTTATATTTAGAGATTAACAAAAAATAAAATGTTTTTTTACAACGTTTGAAAATTCTCCAAATAAGTAATCCTTTATATGATACATTAGTCTTCAAAAGTAATATCTAATATGGAATGTAAATTTTTCAAAAATAATTATACAAAAAAATTATTAAAACATTTCATAACTAATATTAAATCAAAAATATGTTATGTATTGGATAATATAATCTTCCTAGATAAGTCAACCATTATACATAAAATAAAATTCCATTTTTTACAAAATAATCATAATCATAACATGTATGAATATTATACTGACCTAGAAATAACCTAAGATAATTGTAGGTGTGGAACCCTGGTAATCATCCAATCAACATTTTAATCCCAACCACCTCATAGGATGCGGCAAGTTGTAATTGGTAATATGGGGTTTCCCATAAATTATTTATTTAGTAGTGAAAATTATTTCTTGCTAAAAATAATTCATTTTGATCATAGAAATTACAAATATATCAACCCAATAAAATGTGTCCAAAAACATTCATCAAAAACTAAATTGTTTTTACTAATTAACAACACCAAATGGGTTGTCCTTATGATTTTATGTAATGACCAACCTTAATCTTATAGTCAAATAAAGGTATATTTATCTCTTACGATAACATCATATGAACAAAATAATTTCTAGTTTTATATAAACCTCTCTTTGATACCAACTATAACAACCTAGAACGAATACTCCAAATTCCAATGATAAAATCCATAAATAGTAGATTTATACATTTTATAATTAAAATTGAGACCCTAATTTTTTCTCTAAACATTTCTAAAAAAAATAAAACTTGGATAACATAGATTCTGGAGGGACTTTTATTTTTATAGGTTCATATAATTAGAAAAATTTCATACATAATCAATTTCAATTAATTTAATGATAATTTATCCCACCTAACCGAACATTTATTTTTTATATTATCACCTCATCAATATCTATTAAAAATCCTTCATATACATACATTTTCAACATAATTCTTTATAAACCTAGGAAATGATAAAAAAAGAAGGGTAAGATCATAAAATAAGTAAAGGGTTCAAAAAATAATTAATAATATAATGTCCTCAACGAGTATAAGAGTGTATAATTGTATGATTGCTTGACAAAAGTTCATGAGAGAATATTAAAAGAACTCATACCCATAAAAACCATTACCATAGAAAATGTTAACATGAATAAGTAAAAAGCCATCATAAAAAATAATCATGAGACATGTTATAATAATTTAAATCATTAGAATCCTTATAAACTCATACAAATCATAATGAAAATATGCACGTATCATGTGACATAATTTTCACATAACTTTTCAGTCACTCTAAAAAATAGAATAACTATACGGTTGACGTACATACTGAGTTCGTTGGAGCGACTTCCCTGACCCACCTGTCATTGATAATCATGTAACCAACCCTCATTGGATTATCATAAATCCAGACAACATTGAATTATCATGGATGTAACCATCATTAATTTATGAAATTAATACCCATTAAATTTCCATGAAGCATTAAAAAATCATAGCATATAAAGGCTTGAATTTATTATAAAATAATTGGAACAACCAATAACCCTTTAAAAACATAATTTAATTATAGAAAATATACCACTTATATAACAATAAATTTGAAAATGATTAACTCATAGAAGAAAAGTGTACCCAAATAACCACATTGAGACATTATTAAACACTATAAAATAATTGGTTTCCAAAACAATATCTATAAAACATCATTAACCCCTCTAAAATAAAGTTATTCTAAAAAAATATCTTTAAAAAAAATTAACCTGTTGAAAAATTGTGTTCCAAAAAAATATCATTGAAACATGATTAACCCATGGAAAATGAATTAGTTAAAAAAAATTATTTAAAATATAGATAATCAAGGGGAATGATTTGGTTTTATAAAAATATATTTGAAACATAATTTTTCCATGGAAAAGAAATAGGTTCTATAATAATAACTTCGAAACGATCCTAATACATCCACAAAAGGATTAGGATTGAATCGATAAAAAATTTACTTAGTGGAGGATAAGTAACAACAAGGATTGTTCACAATAATTTATGGAAATAAAATTAAAATATACTTAAATCGTTCATTTGTAAAATAATAATTAAACATTCCAATGTATTGCATAACACAGTAATATAACTTAAGCATAATCCCGATGAAGGAATAATAATAAATTAATCTTATAATATAATGATAATAATTAAATTCATGATATTTCATGTCAATGTAGAATTATATACACCTTATAAAAGCATATGGTTGTATGATATAACAAACATATATATAGAAGAATATTATGACAAAAGTCCATTGACTCTTTGGTAACAATGAAACCGAAATCCCTATAAAACGGAGATCCATAAATGTATATTTAAATAAAAAGAAATTTATGGATAAGTATCATGAAATACATTCATGTGTTGTATATATACCAAAAAACACAAATATGTGATGAATATGAAATATATATGATCGAAATAAAATTTATACGAGAAAAAACAATTACAACTTCAGTAAATATAGAATCATAATATCCTTAAAATGATAAAATCAATTGAAAATTTTAATATCATGAAATAAGTTAAATTTGTGATATAAAATTTCCTAGGAAAGTATATACACCACATAAAAGTAATTAGGTTCATAATAACTAATAAGTAACAATGGATTGTATATTGAGCCAAAACCCTTTATGACAATGGTAATATCTATACCAAACCCGCATAAGTAATAATCATCACATGAAAAATTTAAATACCAAAAATATAAAATAATTCATGGTAAAATATTTTAAATGGGAAGTAGATAAACCCCAAAAATTTTTAGGTTTAGAATATATAATTTATCTCATATATATAAAATTTATATAAAAATACTATCCAAAGATCATATCATTAATGTGAGAATAAATAAATTAAAAAATCATGTGCATATATTTTAAAGACACACAATAAAGGTGGAAATATATTATAAAAATATAGGTCATTTCAAACATATTCCTCGTATATCCTTGGAAATGGCATATAAGTTAATCCTAATGAATGGTAATTGAGTTAAGATATCCCTTACTACTATGATAACATTTAATCAGAACCCAAAATTAAATAATATTAAAACGAAACATTTAAATACCATGAATATAAAATAATTCATTATATAAATTATAAAAATGGGATTTATATTCAGAACACTAAATTTGTAACTGGTGAACATGAACATTATCTCAAATTTGTAAAAGGTTAGATGAAAATCACTTAACCCAATGAATTGAATTTTATTGAAGAATACATTTTGAACATGGTAACATCTAAATTAGAAACCTAAAACATAGTAATACTCAAATGAATAATTTAATTATCACAGTATTAAAAAATTAATAATATAACATATTATTAGTGAATTTAGACTAATGAAAAAATAAAGAATTGGTGAATAATACATTTATCTCAAAGATGTAAAAAGTGTGATGAAAATTCATTATAATGATCGTATCGTTGGAGTAAAAATAAATGAATGAAATAATTATGCGTGATAATAATAAATAGGCACAATAAATTTTGAAATAAAGAAAAATTAAATAAGAGGTCATTTTAAAGATAATATTGGCATAACAGAATCAATTAAATAGAAGTTTAACCCAATGAATTGAAATTGAGTAAGGAAATCCCTTACATTGAGTCTGTTTTTCCATTCGTGTCATCTATATTCCTAAAAAATAAACAAATGTTAATTATTTACATTATTAAAATCATTTTCCATGTTTACAATGACTTTTATTTCACTTGTATAAACATTATATAGAATTACATAATCAATAATGATTATGTTGAATGTTTTGACCATATTTGGATTGTGTATCAAAATTTACATTGTTATGTGAACTATATTCAATGAGATATTAATTTAAACATCTTAAAATTAATAAACAAGAAATAAATATCACATATTTACATCAATTGTACTTATATATTCAAATTTTAAGGAGGTATATAAAATATGTACCACAATGACGTTTATGGAGACAAAAGGTTGTAAGAATGTATTCGTAATGTTATGATTTTTTAATGATCATTATGGAAAGAATGTAAGTAATTTTTTTCATCCACGAATGAAGGATATATCATAAATAGCACATTATTTAATTATATATAAATACTTAATATTATGTGGTCATCTAAAATGAAGAATCGCATCTATTTAAAGATGTGGTAGTCAACACCTCCATGAATGATGTTATCACATTTTTATTATGTGAAATGGAAAGAAGTAAAAAAACATGTTTCATGTACAAATAGATAATTTGTAACGAGAATAATAAATAATTCACGTATAATTTTTTTTATTACACACATCCTTGACAAATTTTCTGTATTTTTAGAATACATCACTTCTTTTTGAAGAGGTGGTAGTCCCTCCATCCTTGAATGATGTTATTGTCTTTAAAAAATAGAAAACAAGAAGTTATACATAATATAAAAATTAAAAAAGTTTGTAGGTATTATAAATAGCATATATATAAAATAAAAATAGTATGTAACTCATAATTCTAATCAATAATATGTGGTAAAGGAAATAACAAACGACATCATTTCATGAGGCGACAGTTAAATGTACATATTAATGGTGATTTCATTAAACATTCGATGGATCTATGTATAAGTGTAGATATAAACCTTAACATAAAAAAATCTCAGTATATTTTTTTACATATTATATTATATAATCATGGAATAAGAGTTGTCTAAGGGGTAGATAAATAAATGAATCCAAAGTTCTCATTGAATAATCTTACCACTTCATTGGGTAACTTGTTTTCATTTTCACCAAAGGACATACATGGTTTATTTTTCATCCTAATTTGAGCCTTATAGGTTGATATTATTAAAATTTGGAGCTTATTATGGATTTTTTATTTATAATAAAATTTTCATAGGAGTTTTGAATATGTGAGTGGGGACAGTTCCATTTTAAATTATAAGGGGAGTGTCATTACAATAAATATAAAAAATTAAGCAATAATGGGAGGTATACCATCCATCATCTGCCTCCATTAATGAAACAAATTTGATCCAAATGGGATGTGGTTGAAATATTCATAGATTATGTGTAATTTCGGTGTTTTTATGTAATTTAGACCCTTAGGATTATAGATTAAATAGAATATAAACACATTTTTACTCAGATCATTTCCGTTAATTTAAATTTCATTCATTAATATTTTTTTTCAAAAAATATTTTTAACTTCCAAAATATTATAAATTATTATGATTAAAAATTTCGAATACATTTTACAAAATTTTAATATTATCTGTGTAAGAAATTAATTTAAAAAAAATCTCGCAAATCAAATCAAAATGTGGGTCTTGAAAGTAAAAATTTCATAAGTATAAAATGTTCTTATATCAATTTTCAATGTTAAGATGATTAAATTTTTTCCTAAATTGAATTAAATTATATAATATGAATCTAAATATACTTTAAACCCTATTAAACAAAATCTGACACTAAAAAATATTTTTTATAAAAAAGATTTTTCAATTAAAATTGATTATTTTTTACTATTAATAAAAACATTAAACATCTTAGAAAAAAAATTCACCAATTTTTTTTGGGTATTATAAATTAAAAATTGCTATTTATTTTGGGAAAATACTATTTTTAATTTTTAAATTTTTTTAAAAAAAGTATTCCATTAAAATTTGGAAAAAATTTGTTTTTAAAATATGCTGCTTTTTATGATTACAACTATAAATATATTTTTCATAAGACTATAAAATATTAGAGGAATTTCAAAAAAATATTATATATATATAATATAAATTTCATTAATATCTATAACTAATAGTGATTAATTATATTTATCATGATAAAATCTAATTATTTTCAAAAAAATAATTTTTTCAGAAATATAAATACATTATATTAGGTTGGTATTTATATTTAGTTATACTTAATTAGTGACCAATGAAATAATTTTATAGAAATATGTATACTATAATTTCATAATTTATTTAATCTAATTCATTCCCACCATTCAAATGGCTATGTGAAAACTATCATAATAAATATTGTATTATATTGTTTTCCAGTAAGAATCAATCTTCTATGTATAACACATTATCAAAGAGAAAATATGTTGTGGTAAGGGAAATATAAACTATGTTTTGCGTACAATAAAAGATAAATTACACATTTCTAATAACTCAATCTATCAAAAATATTAAATTAATTTTAAATAAGATATCTCATAAAAGGGTAGAATGTTATACTAGAATCCATAGAGATAAATGAATATAAATTCATTTATAATCATGATTGTAACTATTATATTTATATTTATTACATGGATTTATAGAAAAGGAAATGTGAGTGTAATAAAGTATGAAATTCATTTGTATTATTAGGAAGATGAAATTTTAATAAAGCACCAAAATCCAGTTTTAATTAATGTTTTGATGAGGCAATTTGGTTTATTATATATCATTATGAAATTAGAAAAATAAAAAGAATCATTGACTATTTTTTTGAAAAATATTTTTTTTGTTTAATGAATATTTAAACACATCATAGATGTGGATATACCCTTTTGAGGTTCAGTGAAAAACTAAGAATAATTCTTTTTGAATAATCAGGGGGTTTGGTGATGTTTTGAACATTCTATATAGAATAATAGGTTACTAATTATGATTTCATTAGAATATAAAAATTATTTTTCCATCTAATATAAAACCTGATGTCTCAAATTTTTTTCGGGTCATAAATCAAGAGATTGGGTTGTTTATAGAATATTGTTAAATGGACTATACTGAGATGTAATTAATTTCATGGTTTCAATACAATTTTTTTAAAACTTTTTTTCTCAAAAATAAGTTGTAAGATATCTGTATTCGGAATTTTATTACTTTTGTATAAATACAAAATAGATATATCTTTTTACAAGATCATATTATATGTGGTCATGAAATATTGGGTTTTTAAAAAAATAAACTATAAACTAGAAAGTTATTTAATGTGTCATTAATGAAAAACCACATTTTGAGTTTAAAAAAACTATTACATTGTCTAAAGAGAAACATCTCATAATTTGTTATGATATAAAGACATAAAATATTGAAATTATTATATTCATTAGGATATACTGGTATGTATTGCATGGTTTGTGGAGTTGATACTTTTATTTTACCCCAACACATTTTTGAATAAGAATATTATGTTAGGGTGGATCATGTTTTTATAAAGTTATTGACTTAGAATGAATTATTATTAAATATATACATCCAATGATAATGAATTTCATATATGCCTATCTGGTTTTATTTAATCATGTATAAACAGAAATTACACATTAAATAATCTTAATTCATGGAGAGAGCATGAATAATCACAATCATTAATGGATGAGTATTAAATACTGATGGGATTAAAAATTATGATATGGATTTTTGGGACAAGGAAATTTTAGACCCCCCAATGTTAAAGATTCATATATTTAATATTATCAGGGATTACCTATGAATTCATGGGTTTCTAATATTTATGATAATGTTATTGATTTTTTGGGAACCCTAGAGGGTTCTTAGCATAATTAAATTTTCTTTATAAGATCATATTATTTACATAGCCATTTTGGAGGAAATTATATCGTGGATGTTTTCCTATGGAAAATATAGTCATCCAAAATTCCCTTGTTGGGTGTTTCAGTGATCATGGTGTATGTTATGTAGGGCATGGTTTTCAACAGGTGGAAAAGAATAGAAATTTAAATTTGCGTATGTTCAGAAAGGGAGAATCATTAGAAAATATATTGTGAACCCCATTTGTATGTAATTTTGAAATTCCATTGGGAGTTCAATGTCATGATTCACCCATGATGGGTGATTAGGATACCTATATTAAATACCCAATAGATTAATAGACATGGTTTTGGTTATATCATAGTATTTTCTATGCCACATGGGGGAAAACATAGAGTGTTTCAATAAATAGTAATGGATACTGAAACTTATTATGTTCATTAATATTTCATGTATTTATAATTTTTGATTCCTTTCATTCAATGTGTTTGGAAACATTATCTTGATTATTTTTTTATATGAGTGTGGTAGATGAAAAATGTATCTCTCCCTATATTTCAGTTATTTCTAAGGCTCCAATATTTGATTTCAGGTTGATTATTATAAAAAACATACTTATATCCTACATTTTCTATACTTCATCTATCAACCTATTTTTTTCATCTGTTTTATATTGTTACAAAAACCCTAATTATATAAGTGTAAGAATTTTTTTTACTTTTCTAATGTTTATGATTTTTTCTAAGTTATCTTTTTTTAAGTAACCTTGATTCATATTGAGTGACCACAATAATAGGAAATGCCTTCTTTCTTGAGTAATTGAACTAATGTTGCTGTAAATTAATTCGCACATCATTTTTGAAATTGGGAATTTATTTATTGATTAAATTATCTTATAATAAAATGAATCTAGGAAAAACATGAACATTAGTGAAGTTTCATTCCTCATATTTTTATAGATTTCATTTCATTCATATTTCTTCAATCATCACGAGATATCACATTGGCCTACAGTTCAATGAATACCCAGTAATCATTCATTGTGGACACATTTCATGGGGATACAAACTACTATCATAGATAAAGGTATTACTTGTTGAAGGTATTGATCAATGAAAATTGATGATCGATCAGGGATTTATTTATGGATATATCTTATTCAAATATTTTACATAGGATGTTAGACAGAATGCGAGAATGATTTTAGAATGAATTCAATGGCAAGAAATTTTTTTTTCAGTGTTGTAAAGGGTCTTCCAAGACTGGATTCATGTTTTTCAGTGATATGTGTGGTAGCAATGAGGTTGATTGAAATTCATGAAGAATATCAACAATTATATGAAATTTTTATTTACATGGCATGTAATGTAGATAAAATTCATGAGGTACCCCACTATATGTATCAATGGATTGTAGGGGAAATGTGTATCATGTGTTGTGTGACTTAGTTACATGTTGTGTGACCCTTTAATAGAAGCTCATAGTATACACAAGGAAGTAGAAAAACACAAACATGACAAGATATAGACAGTTCTGGCCTTTTATACATGGACATGGTAAGAATTTCAAGTCCTTAAAAAAATTTATTTCTGAGGAATGGAGAAGGTAACATGAATAGATACATCGGTATGACCAAATTATAAAAGGAATCACCATTTGTTACTAGTAAACACCTGTTATTCCTTTAAAATTGTATAAGAGACCTTGTCCTTTTTTATCTTGAAAAAATTTTGTTATGTTAAATTCCATTATTCCTTTCCTTGAGTGTTTATTATGGAGTCCCTTCCAATGGGGAGGAAGGTGTTCCCATAAGAGGAACATCATTCTTTAATAGATTTGTGTGAATTAATCCATTGGGGATAAAGTGAGATCCTCTATCATCATCATTTCCCTTGGAGGGTTTCATGGTATCTTCACAACCAATACTATATAACTGTTGATTCCTGATTTAGTAGTTAACATGGATTGGTTTGTAGGTGTATCCCATTTCCTTGGGTCATATATCCATTTATTTATTATTATCTTTAGACTTCTAGTGTGTACTCATCATGTAAAGACACAAGAAGCATAAAACATTGCATAAACGTCATCGGTGATATCAAAAATTTAGAGAGTGTTCTCATGGGTGTCCTCTCTTTGTAACCATCGAGCTAGAGTCCAAGGATGGAAATATGGGTTTGATATTAAATTACAATATTTTTCTAAATTGTGTATAGAGATATATTCTTATTATATATGACAAAATCATATACCAATGGAAATTTTATAATTACTTATCTTCATAAAATATGCTTAATATTTTTAGGGTGACCTATTGTGAATTATTTTAAACACACCATCCATCACCTTTACCATATGTGAAATATCATATTCAGATGACTCGCCTTTTGATGGAGAAAAATACAGACTAGAACTAGTAATAGCATCATGATCTTGATATATGGAGTTGTGTTCCTAAATTTAACTTAATATAAATCCTCACCCAATATACAAGTTAGACATGTATTTATTTTCAATATAGTGGGACTTATTTGGCCATTTAACGTTTTTTTACTAGTCTACATACTGTGATTGTGACATTTCAGATGTATTCATGTGTGGTTATTATATTTTTATATTTTAGCAATGTATCATCATGTAGATGTGTGCATGTGTACCTGTACATTTGGATAAAGCATCCCATGTGTGTGATATTCCTACACATCATTGATGTCTAGATGCTTGGACTATATGAGGTAGGTACACGGTACTCACCATAGAGACCTCATTTGGGATGGTTTAGTATAGAGTGGTATTAAAGGGGTTAGTCATAAATTAGTATCATTGTCTTTGAGATAGTTTTGGTGAAACAATTTTATGTGTTTTGAGTGTAGATAACAGGCGAGGGACTCCGGAGTGGGTATGGAAGACAATGTTCCCATACACCAATACTTGGATAACTGGCTTGTTGACTCATTACATGTAGATAATAGTTGACTGGAAAAATTTTTTACATCCATTATATATGAATTGGTTGTTCCTTCCTTTTAATTATATAGTTGTCTTTATAGATATATTCATTGATTGTAGTACATATTATCTATTTTAGGTTTCCACCATGATGTTTGTAGCTATGATTCAACTGAATGATCACTAGGATGATCCCCTCATTGATGAGTATAGGATACATGGTCAAGTTCATGAGGATTTACCTCCAGGTTGTGCACCATCCTTACCTCCACCTATTAAAATTCACATCAAAATGACATAACCATCAAATAAGTTGTGCCAGATGAGTGTGCTATATGAGTTTTAGAGTTACTGTAAACTCTGAATTTTGAGAGGATCCTAATCCATTAAAGGATGAGAAATTTATTGGTATGGTGACTTGAGTCTTCCATAATATCAGTAATCCTACAAAATAGATGGTGCTCTTAGAAGTGATCCTTCCCTATGTATCTACATGATGATGGTGGGGCTCATTGATCTAACCATACGATGACACAAAAAATTTATGGTTAGATTTAGAGGTTGTTTTCAAAGAAAAGTTTTATATATCTATATTGAGTTTTTTTTCATTAAATATCTTATACATATTTAGAAGGAAAATATTATTTTTTTGTGTAATCATAGAGGTTCACCAAACTCTCTCGTTACATGATGTATGGTTTTTGATCAGTTATTTCTTTCTTGGACCATAGTCTGAGGACTAAAAAGTTACATATGAGATAGGGTGATACCTATTTTAATTCATATGAATGATGGTGATCTAGTTGATTATTTGGAATTAAAATTTTTTATTTATGAGATGATGAAAATATATAGTGATTATAGTGGAAACATAATTGATGGTACTTTAGAGGTAAGGAACCAATGAATAACACAGGGGTTGGGACATCTGGTACGTTTTAGGAGTGGATCCTTGGATGGAGTTTCTGCTTTTCAAAGATCATAGGATGGATCCGGTCATCCTATAGATAGGTTCCATTGTATTTGATATAGTCTAGGTCATATTTTTTAAAATGGTCCATCCCATCCAACTGCTGATTTAGAGAAAGTGGACAGACCACCTAAGAAGTGGTAGTGATAGGAGATGGAAGGTCTCAAGGGGGAGAATTTGGTAGAGGAGTTTAGAGTGTATCTAGAAGTGGTAGTAATATCGAATTGTTTCTACAAACACCCCTATGTGGTACGTACTATGATTATGGAGTTGGGGGATAGTGGAAAGGTTAGTTGAAAATAGTTTAGGCTTATGTGCTTGAGGCTCAATGGATGATATGAGGTAGGATATGCGCCTTTTTTAAGTTAGTTGTAATATTTATTAACAAAAGTGTGAAAAAATATATTGTTTTTTATTCTCTAGTACAAGACTTTTTGATTCTAGTACTGCCTTAAAACTAACAATTTTACTTAAAAACTGATACTAGAGGTGACTCAGTGACAATACACATATTCTAATTATGTAACCTGACTCTTGGAGGTTGGAGTTTCTTTTGAGATCTCTTTGTAGTAGTGATGGTCTCTTATGATGTAAAATTATTTACAATAGTAAATTTATTTTTTATTCCCCAATAGAATGTTTTAGGATGAGGGCGTGGTGTTCCTATAGTGATGAGACAAGATTTTATAGTGTGGGTGACAAGGAAACCTTAGGCGAGAATGGTAGAATCATGCATAAGAGGGTGTATCCAATCACTCAATAGTTGGATATAATGAGTATTTATATAGTGGATGAAATGAGTTATCATTTTCTCATAGTGGTGGTGGATTATGAGGACATATTTCTAGAAGATGTTCCAATATTGCCTCCCCTCCGAGAGATAGGCTTATATATTGATCTACATTATAGGATAAACCATATTTCTATAACGGAATATTGAGTTTGTCCTTTAGAGCTTCACAAGATAATTGAGTAGTTAGAGAAATTGTAGAGTAAGGCATATTCTGAACACATTATTTTAACCTAGGGATCCCTAGTATTGTTCACCAAGAAGGTGGATGGTATCCTATGGTGTTGTGTGGATTATAGTCACCTAAAACAGATGATTGTATAGAACATGTATCCACATCCATGGATCAATGACCTATTACATCTGTTATGAGGCACAAGATGGTTCTTATTGATTGACCTGTAATCAGGTTATCCCTAGTTTCATATATTATACGAGGACATAATGAATATGGGGTTATGATTTCATTTGAATAACTATGTGTACTTGGTGATGTCTGTAAAAATTATTAATTCCCTTTTAGTGTTCATTGTGCCGATAGACCTGATCATTCATCCTTTCATAGACCAGTTTTTGGTAGTCTTCATCAATAATATCATAGTGAACTTATCATCTGTGGGGGGAATATTTAAGGCACTTGAATATGGTTCTATATGTACTCTATGAGCGCCAACATAATGGGATTCTCTCAAAGTTATAATTCCAAATTCAATAGGTCCACTTTTATAGTCGTGTTATTTCAATGGACGATGCAGAAGTAGTCTGAAAAAAAGGGTGAGGCCATTTTAGATTGAGATCCACCCAAGTAAATGAAAAGGGTGTCGAGGTCCAATGGGTAGGCAATATACAATTTTAGATTCATACATGATTTCTTTAGGCTATCAGATACCCTAAATATGTTGACATAAAAGGGGAATCCATTCACATGGACATAGTATATTCTTGATGGATTTCTAAAGATTTGAGGAATATATTGATGAGTGGTCCCACATTTCCAGAGGAGGGTGTCTGGTACATTGTGTAATGTGATAAATCAAGTATCCGGATTGGTTTGGTTAGGATACATTGGAATGTAGTTATTTCTTATGGTTCACGGAATTGGAGACAACATCAGAAGATTTACATGACTAATTCCCTTGATCTTGTAGTAATAGTCTTTGTACTGAAGATGTGGATTCACTACATTATGGGAGAGTGGTATATCATCTATTCTGGCTATAATAATCTCAGTTATATCATCTCTCGAAAATATTTTAGCTCTAGATAGAGGAAATGGTTATTTTTTTCTCTTGTATTATGACTTTGAGATTTTATGTACTCTAGGGATGGGAAATATATTACTATATTCCCATATTTGGATATATTGTTAATTGTTTTTGGGTGGGACATTAGAGTAGTGATCCACTTTTTGACATAATTTATTGGTGGGTGTGGAAACGCTTCCCTCAAGTCGATGGTTATTAATCTTGTATTATTATAGTGATCTAAGAGGCACAAATTGGGGTTATCAAAATATGGAGATGGATACATCACCATTATGAGTACATCCAATGGTGGTAAAGAAATAGCCAGACCTTTAGAATCATTTTTTGTGGATAAGGATGAATAAGGGAGTTTAACAGTTTGTATCTTGATGCCTTAATCTTCTTTCACATGAAGGGAATGCCACAAGATCTATTGAGTTTAACTAAAACCATTGAGTTCCCAGAGTATAAGTGGGATGGTATATCAATGGTGATCATGAAGGGTTTTCCATTTAAATTCAGGGCACATGACCTGGTAAAGGTGATTGTAGATTGGCTCACCAAGTCATACCACTTCCTAGGTACTCGAGAGAAGTGATTACATGAGGGATACGGAAAAATTTACATACAGATGATAGTAGTACTCTATAAAGTTCAATTTAAGATCATTTCTAAAAATCATAATTGGTTCAAATCTCAATTATGGATGGGATTGTAAGTAGAAATTGTGGCTCTATTAAATTTGAGCATGATGTTTCACCCCAACCCGAATTCCACATAAATAAAACCATTAAAATCAAGGAGGACATGTTTTGGGATTTTATGTAATAATTTTTTTCATATATGCGAAGATCGCCTACCATTGGTGGATTTTTGAATATAGAAATACATACAATTTGACCATTAATGTGTAACCATTCTAAGACATTTATGAGTGACCATACATGTCTCCACTATTTTTAATGTCCCAAGAGATTCAAAACATGTGGGCCCAATGTTTCTGTCAGCCACTACAGAAGATGGATGACATCCAATAGATGATAAGTACAAAAAAAGATATATAGAGACTGATGAGGGCTGACTATGGCTGAATTCAATATTATGGATGGGAACCTATGTGTTTTTGAGGGTCACACCTACATGTGGATTATAGATATTTTTTATGGAATAAATCTATCTCTATGATTCATTTTCCCTTTCAAGAAACATATATACATGGAGATATGTCATACCTTATAGATCTTCAACCGTAGTATGACTGGGTTCACAATTCCTTCCACATGCTTCATATGAGGTGGTATGTACATTACCTATAATATTTTATTGACTGGGGAGAGTTGGGTATCAATGATGAAGAAAACATTACTAATAACGAAATATATATTGAGTATCTACGTGAGATGCTTCTCCATTGGAGGGGGATTCCATTAGTGCATGTCTCGTGGAAGAATGGGAATCCTCAGGAAGGTATGTTAGAGTGGGGAAAAAATTTTCATGCTCAATACCAACATATATTTATGTAGACTATTGTTTTGTGTTTTTGAGAAATAAATCCACACTATTGGGAGAAAATAAAAACTATAGTTTTTTAAATATTACTTTACAGTATTATATGGATTATTTTTAGAGAATGGCATTGAGACAACATGATATTCCAAGGCACGATAAGCATAAATTTTATTATATAAAAATACAAAATTTTATATAAGAAAATATTTACTTAAAGTGTAATAAATCATAAATGGAGTCTTGTATTATAAATATGATAACACTTTTGATATCATATTGTGGGCTCTACACTAGGTGCGAGATACCCATGGAGCATGTCAAATCCTCTGGTAGGGGGATATCAGTGGAGAATTTTTAAATAAATTTATTGATTAAAATAATTTAGTATATTTTTTCCCCGACCTGGTTTTTTCAATAAATATGATTCTATATAATAATACTAGGGTTAGACACATAACCCAATATATATTTGAGAGATAATTAGAGGATATATCTTAGATAATCTATCATAAGATCATGAGTCATTGATCGGTGTGTAGAAGAATTTGAGGATCTATTTAAGGAAAACACTGCAGATTCATTATTTATTAGTGATCTATCCTTCTCAAGGAAGGATGTTTTTTAGATATATTTATCCATACTGATTTATTCCTGAAAAGAACATGAATTAATCAACTAACAAATTTATTTATGGATCATGCATATTTCATGAATTTAAAGGATAATATATTGGATTAAAGATATCATTTTTTATTATATTATCAAATCATCATTTTTCCAATATAATGTCAGTGAATTGTGGTCATCCTGAATATTGGACTGGGCTCCTTCCTCATGTTTTTCGATTGTGTATTTCTTTCCCCAATCTTCTTTCATCGTGGAAAATTCATTGTTCATCGGTTCAACTAATACCTTGTCATAACTAATTGTGCACCCATTTCATGGTGCATTCGAATGATACTATTGAACTATGATCATTTCAATTACGAGATCATGATATAGTGACGGGGGACCGATTGGGCATGGTTTTGGGATACCCATTCTTTGTATCGTCGCATTTGATGATGGGTAGTATGTGGGGAAGGTTTCAAAATGGATTTTATGGATATAAAATCATCATCACTGATGGAATGGGTCATTCAATATTGGATTCCCATTTATTAGTGATACTCGTAAGGTCAATGATGCAAATGGGAACACATAATGAAAATATAGGACTATAAAACATTTAGGGGACATAGTGTGTAATATAGGACTACACGCCTGGTGGGACCCCCCTATGTGGTGCTTGAGTTTTGGCATGTAGATATGTAACATATGTCATGTGACCTAATCACGCAATATGTGAACCTTTCATGGATGTTTGTTTTGTATCTTGGAAGGTACATAGAAAAAAAACACAACTATTTGTACAAAAACATGACAATTCATAAATGAAAAAAGTTTGGACTATTTATTCTTAGACACATCGTATACTCTGAAAAAAAGTATGGCTTGAGATACACATGTAGAAAATGGTGTCGAACAAATACGCCATGTGTCACCAATACACTATGTGAAATTCTTTGAAAATTTATTGGATTCCTTGTATTCTTTATCATGGACATGTTTCATTCAGGTATATTCCCTTGATAATTTATTAAGGGTTTAGTATAGAGTCTCACCCTATTTTCAAGATAGAGATCCCCTTAGAGTATTATTATTCATTGATAGTGTCGTGGGAATCCATCCATGAGGCATGGAGTGAGATCCTCTATCATCATAATTTTCCCTGCTAGGGTTCATGGTATCGTCAATATGATAACTATGTTAGTGTCAATCACCTACATAGAATGTTAATCCATTTTGGTCTATTTGTATATTCCATGGCCTTTTGTGTGATCCCCATCCATGTATCATTCTCATAAGACTTCTAGTGTGTACTCCTCATGGTGATACCTGATAAGCATGGCATATCAGATGGAAGCCATCGAATATATCTAACTCAGGATGTGTGTTCTTCTAGATGATTATTATATGAAACCTATTAGCTGGAATCCTATGATAGAAATACAATTATGATCTTCCTTGAGACTTTTTGTATACATTTGGTATATAATGATGTTCATATTATATATGCTATTATCATATCACTTTTATGAGTGGACTATAATTGTTCTTGATGCTATCCAGTTAGTGATTTTAGGTGTTCCTAGTGGGTATTATTATACACAACCATACATGGGATTTCCAAACATGTTTAATATATTATAGAGATGACTGAACATATAATGAAGCCTTATATGTTCCAGGATTAGGAGAAGAATTGTGATATAGAAATACTATGATGTGTTGCAGCAGTTAACAGGAACAAATTACACACTTACATTACATGTTTTATTTTTATTTTCTATTTCTTCCTGGTCATCTTGTATAAGACCATTTTCTTTCAACTATATGTTTTCATACATTGATGTGGATATTTTAGATATATTAAAAGCATTGTTATCATATTTTTAATTTCATCATTGTATAGGAATAGAGATATGTGGGTGTGTACAGTTAAATTTGGTTAAGGTCTCACTTTTCTGAGATATTCTAACTCAGTACTGGTTGCTAGCCGCTGATCTATTAGAGGAGTTCCTAGGGTATTCAACGAATTATTTCTATTTGGATGGGACATGAATGCCACTTGATATAATTAATAATTGTGGATTAAGATAACCATAAATAAATCATTGATGTGGTATAATGAAATCATGAATAGGTGTAGTGTTTTTAAGGAATATACTTATAGAAATTGACACTGATAGACTATGATAAACCATTTTTTGGAAATTCATTGAATAAGGGATCATTTTATTGCTGAGAGCTTATTTTAAATCATAAAAACAATCAATCAACTAATCTCATGTGATATTTCATTTATTGGTCTAGTGTATGAAGACCTCCACAAATATCTTTAAAGTATTATTGAACATTGTGATACATTCTTGATCAATATTGTTAGTAATGATACAATATAGGTAAATTTTTTATGATTAATAAAAAATCTATGTAATGTATCCATATAATATAACCAAATTCCATCATAGAATGCGATGAGATTTAAGGAAAATTACTATGAATATTTTTTCCTCTCTCAAAATCATTGAGAATTAGTATGGATAATTTAAATTTGATTCAATTTAAAATAAATTTATAATATTTAATAGTGATTTAAATTTTTTTTATTAAAGTTTTACAATGTTTTAGAGAGTTATTAGAATAAAAAAACATTTATAATGATATGTTTCATGGAATTAGGTATACTATGGGTGACACTAGTGTATGATTGTTGATGAAAATTTTATATTTAAAATGTAATGAATCATTGGATATCATGTATATGATCAACATAGATGGCAAGAATGAAGTATTTTAAGAAATTATAGTTGACACAATTGAATGTAATAGATGGATGATTTCAAAAATGTATTTCTTGATTAGAATGATACATATAGTTTTGTCTATAAACGAACCACATGTTATGAAAACCAAGGCTTCCAATTGAGTTTATTATAATGATCAAAATAATTTTCCTTCTTAGAGGATTAAAAATAATATTCCAATGTACCAAGAAAAATCACCATGTTTCCACCACATTCATGGAACATTTCTTTACTATCAAATTATTTCATTAGAGTATTACTTATCTATATTTAAGAAAACCACAAAGGCTTCCATCAATGAGTTGAATTCTATGTGAAATGATCAAAAGTAGACCATAGAAAACATAAAACTCCAAAATGTTAAAATTTCAATGCATCTCAAGAGAGAATGATAATATTTCCATTTGGTGACTTGGAAGAAAAAATATGATGAATTGAAATAAATAACCTTAATGAGATAGAAAACCATTGAGAATGGTGCTTAATAAGAGATAATGTAATAATAAAAACAATGTGATGTTGAAATTAAAAAGAAATATTATATAAATTAGGTCAAAAATCAATATGAAACATAATATTTAAAGACATAATTATCACCTTACATTTGAAGACTACCATTAAATTAACAGAAGTATCAATGTATACTAGAAGTAAAAGGGCATCTTTTATTAATTTTTTTCAATACTTTATATTAATATTCCATCTATATATTCTTTATTAAACATTAAAAAATATGATAAGATTGTGATAGTGTTAGTTTTAAAAAAGAAAAAATTGATTAGATGAGATAAATATCACAATTTTTATAATGATTATCTATAGTTTTAAAGAGTCCGTCAAAGAAGAAAAAAATGCCTATGTAATTTTACAATTCCATTTAATATTGGTACTTATACGTTGTTTATATTATTTTTATTAAAATTGAGATATTTTAAATATTATTTCATACTCAAAATTCATGATCTTGGGATTAGAGGAGATGAATCCCATATGAGTTTCTATTTAGTTGGGCGAAATTATAGTATTAAATCCCTGAGTCGTAATTGATGATGTTTTTGATAATGTTGAAAAATTATATTTTCTACTAGATTTCCATTTGTTTAAGATAATTGAATATGAAAAAATGTTATTCTATATAGGAATATGTCAGAAATGGGAGGTGAATATAATTTTTTTAAAATTTTCGATTTTTTATTTATGATATTTTTCGTAATTTAAACTCAATATCCATCATGAAAAGAAGTGTTTTCATGAAAATGATTAGTATTTAATGAATTAAAATTAGTTGAATTTGAAATTTGTTGTTTCTAATAGGAAAATAGATATATATATTCTTCATAAGAATGAAATATTTCAAATTGATGAAAATAAGGATGTATAAAATGATTTATGATTCTAGAAGGACTATAATTAAACAATAATTTCATAAAGACTATTAGGTTTGGTTTTTCCATGATTGTTTAATTTATTTTTTGATAATGTATCAAATATAGTGGATTATTCTTATGTTAGTAGAGAAATTTCTTCCCCAAAGTAGTGTGATGTTTATCTATTAAAATGTAGGAAGTCCCTTCAATGTGGTGGAATTATATATCTAATAGTTCATTGATCTAGGACAGATGACTTCATATCAATTTTCAAATAAATTATTACACATGTTTCTAGTAGAAGGGCAATGAATATTGATATTTATAAGAGAAAAAACAATGTATTTTATTGAATTTTTTGAAAATTAAGCAATTTATTTTTTGAGATTTATGATTTTAAATTTATTTTTAGATGAAGATTCAATCCCCCTAACTACTTTTGGGAAAGGATCATGCAATATCATGTGTTGTTTTCATTTTATAGTACTTGGGATATAAAAAAAGCATAAGATGGGATAATGAAAACATGAAGGATAGGGAAATATATTAATTGGAAAATGGATTATTTTTTTATTTTATTATAAATTTTATTTGGTCTATATATTCAAATTTTTTTCTAGTTTTTGAAAATATAAAATCCATAATTTTATTTCTGGAATTTTTTGACCATAGAGTGAAATATTTTTTATTAATACCATCCTTCCATGTTTTAAATGTTATATTTGATATGATTTTATATGTATGATGTAATATTAATGTGCAAATATATGATTAGGATTACTAATTTTTTTAATGATTTAGAATACATATTTATTTATATATACAATATTCATCAAATTTTTTCATTATTTATTTTTTGATGTTTATTTTAACTAAATATTTATTATTATTTATGTCATGATTTTTTTGACATTCTAAATTGGGTTATAATAGATAAGTTTATATTACTTCTTATACCCTTTGACTTAAAAGATACATGGGGCCTAATGATCACTAGGATAGAAATTTAAATGTTGATATAGATATAGATGAAAATAGTAACATTAAGATGATATAAGACTTTTTTATTTTATCTCTTTATAATATTTTTCCCTCCATTTATATTTAATCATTCATAAATCCACTTGTATTCCATGAATAAAAAATATACTAAGGCTAAAATATAATTCTATTTTATCCATCCTACCCCACTCTTGTTATATTTACAGGATTTAAAATGGAATTATTTGTACACAATATGTTTTTAGTTTTTAAATCGGATATTGTTGAATGAAAAACCAATTATTTTTTAAATTTTACTTGTGTACTGAATAAATGATCATAAATTAAATTTAATTTTTTTTGATTTTCTACATTATATATGAATAAATAATTATTGAAAAGAAAAATTATTTTTATTAAAACCGTAAAAGATATAGAAATATTATTTCAGAAAATTATTATTCGAATGATTATATAGACATACATGTACATGTTTCTTAGATATATGAACCTCTAAGATGTAGAGGAGTGTGGGTGACATAATTATTGGGGAAAATTATTTTTAAACTTTTTATTACATCTCATGGATTTATATTTTTGAGTGTGAAATCAGTTATCTACCACAGTTTTGGTTGTTCAAACCAATTAACTACTATCCCTTACATTCTGATTCATTTTATCTTTAATTAATTCATTAATGATTAATATTGATTTTTATATTTATAGGTCTGTGGATAAATCTAAATTTTATGTGAGATGCAAAAAAATTATTTTCATTTCAAGAGGGAGAGAAAATTGCAAAACAAATTTTTGATCACTAAAATTAAAAACAAATTTAGAGTATTAATTTATTTTATAAGTGATGATGTATAACCAAGGGTATAATATTTATCATATCTTATTTCTAGAAATTTATTCGTGATGAAAATATATAGTTTCTGTACTAGTGTGTGAGATTTACAGTTCATGAAACAATTTTCAATTATATTTTTGTTCTCTCTAGGTCATTTTTAAAAAGTATATTATATTTTAATAATCACATATGAGGAAATTTAATACATTCAAAATTAGATAATTTAAGGAGAAAATTAAATTTTTAAATAATAATATTTTTTTGGAATGTTTCCCTAAAAGGAGGTTCATATTTAATTTTTTATTGAGTAAAAATATTGAAAAGGAAGAATAAATATATTTACTAAATTCAAAAAAGGATTCATCAAAATCTAAGAACAGAAAGCTAAAGATAACCACCAATTTTATAAATAATGCTCAATAATGGATATTATTTTGGGTTTTAATGTTGGGGAATGATAATATACAAACATGAGTATGAAATTATGATGTATGTGTAGTATTTTTGGGTGACTTCTAGAAAATCATTGGATATAGAGTAGGAAAGCACCATAATGGGTAGATTATAATAGAGAGTTATGTAAAATCTTATATAATTTCCATCAAAATTATAAAATGTCAAATACGGGAATGTGCAATGTGGGCCACTATTCAATTAAAATATGTCTTATAGATATTGAGATAAAATATATCTATTATGTGTTCACTTTCAAGAGGATATATTATTCATGATACAAATACCATATTTGATTCATGCCAATAAAACTACCTATATATAAATGAACCATAATGGAGTAGCCAAATAATAGAAAGATAAATTTAACATAAATCAAGTTCATCCAACAGAAATATTCATGTCGAGGAAACTAATATGCTACCTGAAAACCTTGTCTTTTCTGGTTCACAAAAAACAAAACAAGTCTCTTTTAAGGAGTTTCACTATACTGTCCTCACTATTCATAGGATAGATTTTTTTAGAAGGGGTTATAGAAATTATTAATATATTATTATTTTATTATGTTTTCATATTATTGATTAAATGGAGAAAAATGATGTAAGATATTTAAAATTTTTATTGAAATGACATTTTCAATAATGAGCTTGTACATTAATAAATCTAAAAATATTGTATTGATGTATCTGATTATTTTTCCAATACCATATTAAAGTGAAAATTATTTTCTATTATTGATTATGATGTTTGGTTCGAATAAGTTATTGGTTAATCACATTATGTCTATTATGTTAATGTATAAATAAATTATAATTGTGAACTTGTTCCCCAAATTTCACCTACGTTTCATAGAGTCAAAGAATGGAAAATTAAGTCATAGGGAATATTTAGATTCAAATTATTTTTTTGGAGTTGTGAACTAATTTTTGAAGATGACGTTTTGTTAATGACATTCAAGAATATAAATGTCTTGTTGTTCTCATTAGTCATAAGTTATGATATATTTATTTTTAAAAATATATTATATGAAATATTATCATGGTGTGCAATAATGGGTGTTTTTCAAATCCATGAAATGTAAAAAATAACTTTTGATGGTCATGGAGGTTCATGTCATGAAGAATATAGTCACACTATGAGTTGGAAATTTTTAGTAGATATTTTCTGTAACGATTCTCTATCTATATTATATTTTTGAGATATACATTGATTTAATAAGAATTAGATATTCTAATCAAATATTACTACATATTTACATGGTGTTTTAATTTTAATATAATAGGAAAAAAATTTACAAAATGGATTTATTTTTTACTATAAATTTATATTGTTATTATATTTTTTCAATCATTGCATTAGGATTGATTGATTTTGAAACCTGACCATTAATAAAATTTTTCAATGAAATATTTGTTTTTATTCATTAAGATGATCCTAATATTTATATGGGAGTGAGATGTTAGTGATGTGGTATCTGATGATGGGGTTCATTAAATATTTTAGTTTTAGTTTTATAATAAATTTATTTGGTATTTATCTATTTATTCTTCATTTCATTTATCATCATTTTTTGCTATATGTGGTTGTTTACTTTTGATTAAGGGAGTAATTTATTATTTAGTTTCAAGTTATTATACTTATTTATAACCATTGGTTGTGTTAGGTTATTTGTTTAAATAATTTTTTTGGGACACCAATATCATATATAAAGTCACATATTTGGCTATATGAAAAATATGATTTTTTGAGTATTGAGTTGAATAGCATGATTAAGTCATCATATACACCCAATTTTAATAACAACATAACTTTCAATGAAATATTTTTCACCTAAATATTTTTTCAAACAAGATTATATAATTATTTGTAAATTTTTATAGTTTTAATTTTCCTATGTTATGTTCATTTGTTCCCATTGAATCTTAATTCAGCAATGTGTTCCTAGAATTGTTCTCTATAGTAATAATATAGGACTACCCATTAATACACTTATTTTAGTTATTATATAAGAATAGTATATTATAAAATTATAATCGTGACTACACATAAGAATTATTGACACACAATATGATATAGATGATAAATATTTATTTTATAATTGGAATTTTCCTCTTCTTGTGAACAATATTGAAAACACATAAAATCATTATTCTGCAATTATTTTTTAAATTGATATCTTACACATGGAAATGATATGGATTGATCATCCCCCATATGTAATTGTGTAGCTTCCAATATCATTACAAAATATCCACTTTATTTTATTATCTCCTAGGAGTTCCATGTGATATATTGGTAATGAGCATGCCCATTTGGATATACATAAGTGTTATCAGGTTTTACTTTTATACATGGTTTCCATGTCGAAATGAAGTGTTATAAGGAATATAAATTCACCAAAATTACTTCACTATAGAAAATTAAGTATCATAATTATTTATTATAAATAATCAAAAGATACATTATGATACCATACATTGTCGGGAGGATGATAGAGGTTCTATCAGGAAAAATAATGTGTTTTGGTTTAGAATAGTCTTTTTCAATCATGATATTACATTTAATGGTTAATGTAAAAAAATTTAATCACAAGATAATATTATGGGTTGACAACGAATCTATTAAATGGTTGAGAATTCATTTGAGTACTGAAAAATATCTTTTTTCTTTTTATGTACTAGTGAATATTTATTAGAAAAAAACGTCTTATAATAGTCGTTTTGTCAGATCCATTTCATATGTTGTGTTTGATAAACAATCATGTTTTGGTGAGAAATAAGGGGTGATGATACCCAATAACAAATTTTTGGAGAAATTCAGTCTATTATGGACAAAAATTATGTTGGTAAAAGTTGTAATGGAATATCACCTTGAGGCCAAAATTAAATAACATGATGTCATATAGAATGGGTCATGTCATGGGTTAGATATCCTGAGATTGTATTTCATGTGACAAGAATATATTTTGTGGGGAATTGTATACGGAATCGTGTTATAATTAATTATGGATTTTGTAACACCCCAGGTAAATAAAGAATATGACATTTTCATATTTATCCATATTTGTGAATAAAATATTAATATGACTTTAAAGGGGACGCTATGCTTGATGGCATACCCAACACGCAACAGCGAGTTTCTTGGGAATCTTACGTTGCACTCTAATAATAAAATAATATTATTTCAAATGGTAGTTAACATGTAGCCATTGTATTGGTGGGAATGGATAGAAATAACTAAAATATAATTATATTTTTTTTAATGTTTTTACATTTATCCAATAAAAGCTAAAGGCTTAAAATACGGAAAGAATTCAATTTTAGGCGTATATGCCCTAGTTTTCACTAAAAGCTCACTTATCGCCTTTTGATGGTGAACTGTCATTAAATATAGTTTTTTTTCACTCTTATACATTCTATTGGACCAAAGAAAACTATTCTTAATAATTGGGACATCAAAATTTAATTTGTGTAAATTTTTTGTATCTTTCCGATAAAGGACAATTTTTTAATGAATAGTGTAAAATGTTGTATTTTAATTCAAAACCCCTTTTTAATATAATTTATTTATATGATTATATTATCTTTTTAATTTGTTTTAAAGTGAAATTAGAATATATTTTTACAATTAAATCCAATAGTGGTCGTTGGAATTAATTTCACTTTGAAATCAGACTAAAACTAGTGTCTATCTTTTAATACTTATTGTTTCACAAAAACACGCTATTTGTCATGGCATCGGGAATTACTTATTAAATTAATAAATTTGAATTATATGTTTTGAATTTTGTAAAATAGACATAATTTTTGAATTCGGAATATCAAATATAGCTTAGGGTGAATTTTTAGTATTTTTCTGAAAAACTTCAATTTTTGATGAATAGTGAAATCACTAAGTGGTACTTATAAAAACTGATTTTCCATTTAAATGAATTATTTCCACAATTGTGTATTTAATATAAAAAATCCGATATACATGGTTGTCATTAAGAATTAAAATGTGGTTCAATGACATTAAAATAATTTTTTGGTGAATAGTTACTTATTAAGTTTTTAATCGCAATTAGTGGTAATTAGTGTAGTTTAAGGTAAAAATAATGCTTTAATAATATGAGATGACCTAGACACATGTCATACCCTGATTGGATATGTCATGTCCGACCAATACAAGCCATGGGTCATCTTGGGGACCCCATGGAGCCACTTTGGTTTGAAAATGACATAAATACCTTTTATTTAATGTTAATGTAAAAAATGGCACAAACATGATATGTTTTACTAAAACAATTTTTAAATGGGATTATACAAATCATAGTTTTGATTATAAATATTCATTGGAAATTTAAACAGATTTAATACATCATAGTATTTTTTTTATAATTTTTAGACATTATATAAATTAAATTATTTATGACATCATGATGATGCAACAATGACATCATTATTTGACGATTTAACTAAAATGGAAAGATAATGTATTATCTATGAACTAAACATGTCCAAGACATATTTTATGGGTGGATTTCGAACCCTTATCACCTTATCCACGAGTAATATCAATTTGGGACCTTTTAAAACCGAAACACATTTTCAAATAAAGTATTATTTCTTTACTTTCCAAAAGTGGCCCTCCTCTCCTCTTATAAAAGGCCCCCACCACTACCAACTTACCCACAGTCCCAAAGCCTTTGGCTCGGCAAAACTCTGCCCATTTTGTCTCTCCAATTACCTCTCTTACTCCTTGAAACTTCACGTTGGGCAGAAGTCTTCCCAAGGAAGCCTTTGAGCTCAAACCAAAGGGAGTTACCCGATTTTTATGGTAATGTATTCACTTGAGTAATTTTGTTTCATTTTGCTTCTCCAACCCCCTAAACTCTTTTTATTAATTTCTTTTATAACAAATTCATTATAAAAAATATACTAGTATGTTGATATAAGAAGTATTCGAGCTACACTTACACACACCTATATCTAATGGTTAAAGAACATACTGTTTTTGTGGATGGCGAATTTCTGCCTCACGAAACGATGATTGTTCAACATTCTTCTAACACCTTCAAAGGTGGCCATTAAGATGACACTAAATTTATATATGATATATAATATTTTTATGTTTTACTTAAGCTTCTGTATTTTTCATTTATTTCATACCTTTATGGTTTCCATTATGCGTAAATGTGATATCTTCATTTAAGGAAGCGCAGACTACCGCCCCCTCAAAGTGATTTGATTCATTATTACCATATGTGGTACGTTTAAATGGTATATTTAATGATATTATATATTATACCATACTGGAATTAAAATACTATTATGAATCATTATGTTTTAATTCTATTAAATATGAAATAGAAATGGAAGTAGCGTTCATGCGTACGTACGGCTTCCCGTCTCCATGAACGGTACATTTCATTTCTTATCTCAAAATGTTATGTACTATTATAAGTACATATATATAATGGATATATATGTAATATATTATATCTAAATTATGGATATCATTCTGGAATTATAACATATATATATATATATCTCATTTTTTTTAATTCCATTAATATGAAAAAAAATGAAAGTAGAGTTCATGCGTACGTACGACCTACCATCTCCATGAACGGTGGTTTTCGTTTTTTATCTTAAATGATATGTAATAGTATAAAATGAATATTTACTGGATAAATATGATATTTTAATCATTAATACTATTCTGTAAATTATTTACTTATAACTACATGAGCAATCTTTATTCAAACATGTTCATTTTTGACTCAAGTACCAAACATCAGCAAAAACGTCTGATATGAACTAAAATTATTAAACAATTATTATAACATTATAATATGTGATATGAACTGAATAATAATCTCTAGAGGAGGTACTTGTGCAATTATTAATTGACCAAAGTTTATTATTCAGTAATATAAAGAAACGAACAAGACAAGTTGGACTTGATTTAAGGGATCCTACTCATCTATTTCTTTTTAAGTACACTTTTTTATGTCATTCCTTTTAAGATCATATTTCTTATGATTGGGATGTTCTTTTATATTACACTTACTGTAATTTTTATTTTCATGTGATGAGAGACCCTATCCTCTCTAATCAATCCATTTTGGAAGTTCTGAGTGGCGCCATTAGGCTGCCGAATTTTCATAAGAGATCTAATCTCTCTCTTTCTTTCTAAGTACTCTCCTTTATGTCACTTCTTTTAAGCTCCTCTTTGTTATGTTGGGGCATGTTCTTTTATATTCATATTTCTATAAAATTTAATTTAATATGATGATATATCCTATTTGATCTCATCAATCCATTTTTGTATGTTTTATGTGGCGTCGTTAGGCTGCCGAGTTTTCGTAAGGTATTTTTCATCTCACTTTTATTCCCGTGAGATTTATGCTACATTTTCCATAATTTCCTTTGAGTGGTGTATGTACTGCACGTTATTTTACTCATTTTGTAATATAATTTCTTTTATGATTATTTACATCAATGTTGTATTTTCCTTCTTTCACGAGGTCTATGTTTCGAAAGATACCCAAGTCGGTAAGGGAACCATTCCCCCTCCTCTTTTTAAAAGACTTCTTTTGTTGGGTCTTTTAATTTACATATTTTTATGTTGGGATATGTTCTCATATATCCTTATTGATATTAATTTTATGTCTAAGTGATGAGACACCCCTTTTTTATCTCTCATCAACTCATTTTGATGTGATGCCGTTAGGCTGTCAAGGGAACTTCTTAACCCAATTTCGGTTTCTTTGGGTTCAACATGTAGTTATTGAATATGTCATCCTTTTAATATGTGTGAATAAAATTTGATTATTTTACACTTAATATCCACTTATATTTGGTGTATTTTTTTGTCACACATAATTATTTAATTGATTTATCCTTAACCCAAGGATACCGTCTTCATAAGGGACTTCTTCTCAATCTCCTTTAATTGAGGCAAATTTTATACACAAACTTCTTTTATAAGGTGTATAAACCCCTTTTACTTTTATGTTTATCTTAAAGGAATCTTTTTTATACGAATTATTTTATAAAACGACAAAAGGGAATGTTTTTGTCGTACGTATGCAGTGACAATGACTTCTCCGTCATCGTGACCATTATTTGAGTTTCTACTTCCTCTACAAGCCATACATTCTTTTTAAAAGAAAAATAAATACCATGTTTTACTTTTCTTTTATTTTGGTATTGAAAATGGTTTTCATAATGTTTTTATATCAATGTGTTGTATTGATATCTTGTGATTAAAAGGTGGGAATGTTATGTTTCCTTTATGCATGTTTTATGTGATATGATTATGTTGAGGTTCATGGGCATTATTATGAAGACGGGTGGTTCCGTGACAATCTAAGGGCAGGTGAGCCCGATATAGCTCTTCAATGCATTGGGTAACGCGAAGGAGTGAAACGTTAAGGTTTCTCCGAAGAGATTTAGGGAATATACTGTAATGGGTATTCCAAATGTAACCAAGAGGGTTACTCCTTACGTAAGAATGTTATGAATGCCTCAAGTTACTTTTATGTCTTATGATTTCTATGGTTTATTCATGATTTGATGAGGTTTGTTAAAGTGCCTATGTTTTATGGGTAAATTATGATTTCATTCTTATGTATATATGAACTCATGTTTCCTTTCCATATTTTTATAACCCTTACTGAGCTTTTTTATACTCATCCCATGTTTTTGAAATTTTTTTCACAGGTTAAGGGAATGGTACATGATGTGATGATAGTGTCAAGGATGTGTCAAGAAAGAATCCATGTTTTATTTTAAATATGTTTCCGTTGATGGGGAGAATGAATACTATCTTTTATGTAACCACTTTGTTTAAATGTGGAATGTAATGCAAGTTTCATGATCTAATTCTCTAAAACTCTAAACCTGAAAAGATCTTCAATGTGTAATCATGTAATAACTCAAGATCAAGTAAGGTTTAAGGCCGGTGCCATATAGTTGGTATCAAAGGTCGGTTTAGATAACTTTATAGGTTGGTGTATTCTTTAAGCATAAGTTGAATTACCATAATGGTTAGGATTTCAAAAAGAGTCATAGTTTTAGATAAAATGAATGAGTAAGTGTATCTTAGTGTTTACCTTCCTCATTATTACATGATGGTTTTGTTTATATACTCACACTGACATTTGTGTTTTTAGTGAATGGATGGATCTAGAAGGCACCAAATAGACAACAGGTTTGAAGGAAACTGTGGTGGTTCTATGATTAAGATACTAGATAAAATGGGGGATTCAATGAGGAAACTCGTGGTTGTTATAAACCAACTATAAATGAGTCATGATCAACCACTTGAACCTTGGTATGATCTTTAATGCATCATGTACAAGATGACCAATCGATGTGGAAGTTCAGGTAATAATTATAAAGGTAACCATTAGTGTTTATATGATCCTTACTTTTG
This sequence comes from Viscum album, assembly GCA_963277665.1. NCBI lineage: Eukaryota > Viridiplantae > Streptophyta > Magnoliopsida > Santalales > Viscaceae > Viscum > Viscum album. The sequence continues at coordinate 1,588,939,809 of OY728150.1, read as the reverse complement.
AGGTAATTATGGGTTACTATATGTTATGATGGAAGTGAAAGGCATGAGATAAAATTGAGGATAAATTATGTTATGGTTTCATTTGATGATTTTATCTCTTTTTGGGGAATGATTTGAGAATTATATAGTCTTGGGAAAAGGGCAACACGCAGACCGTGTGACTACCCGTCGCGTCGGACAAAGCTGCGGGAATCGAACCCACAACCAAAGTGCGACTGGTATTTATCGCCTACCACTGGACTACGTGAAGTCCCTGGTTAGTTTGACTGATTTTTTTTTAGTTAGATGATTTTATGAATTAAGAGTAATCTGATTCTGGGTTATCTATGAAAATTCAATTAACCTATCAAGGTGGATATGTGATTAGGTTAATTACTTTTCAATACGAGACTTTAGGAGCAACTGATGTTGATTGGAGATAAATGTTACGATTTAACATGGAAGACTATGTGACTAAATCCGTAAAATATTTGGGTTTTAATCCTATATTGTTTTACTTTGAAGAATTTTATGGACAAATTGGTTATCGAATGGTCCTCGTTGAACTTTGGGTTTTGTTGGACAAATTTTGAGACTAAGAATAGATTTTCTTTTTATAAAGGGTTATCCTTTTCTGGATTATCTGATCTTGTAGTAACCTTTTTTGTTTTATTTTTGGTTAAGGTTTGAAGACATGGGAAATGTATAGTTCTCTTTTTGTGGATTAGGTGATTCTCTAGAAGTTGATTATAGTACTCTTAATGCGAACAAGACTCCCTAAATACTCGTCTTTTGGAAAAAATATGAGTTTGTGTAAGGAATCTAATAAAAGTGGAAAGTCAACATGATAAGTGATTATGTTTCCTTATGAATAAATTCCTCAATAAAAAGTAACTTAAAACAAAAATGTTGTCTATTAACTTTCCCTACTGGGGAACCCAACACCGTTTAACCCATGACAAGTTTGTGATTTTCTTATGGTTAACTTTCTCCTAGACATGTTTACTATCACTCTCCCTCAAGAACACAACCCTTTGCTTTTTCTTCCATTTCCATGTTTTTCTACATATGGGTCAACTAGGGTGACCTCTATAATTATCTTTCTTTATTTTAAAGTGATTGTTTTACCAACTCTTGTTCTGATGTGGGACTTTCAAGGATGTTTCCAAGCGCAATTTTAAAATTGCGAAGACACAATTCCCAAAAGGGGGGAAGGATGTTACACCCCAGGTAAATAAAGAATATGACATTTTCATATTTATCCATATTTTTGAATAAAATATTAATATGACTTTAAAGGGGACCCTATGCTCGATGGCGTACCCAACACGCAACAACGAGTTTCTTGGGAATCTTACGTTGCACTCTAATAATAAAATAATATTATTTCAAATGGTAGTTAACATGTAGTCGTTTTATTGGTTGGAATGGATAGAAATAACTAAAATATGATTATATATGTTTTTTAATGTTTTTACATTTATCCAATAAAAGCTAAAGGCTTAAAATACGGAAAGAATTCAATTTTAGGTGTATATGCCCTAGTTTTCACTAAAGGTTCACTTATTGACTTTTGATGGTAAACCATCATTAAATATTGTTTTGTTCACTCTTATACATTCTATTAGACCAAATAAAACTCTTCTTAAGAATCGGGACATCAAAATTTACTTTGTGTAAATTTTTGGTATCTTTCCGATAAAGTTCATTTTTTAATGAATAGTGTAAAATGTTGTATTTTAATTCAAAACCTATTTTTAATATAATTTATTTATATGATTTTATTATCTTTTGAATTGGTTTTAAAGTGAAATTAGAATATATTTTTACCATTTAATCCAATAGTGGTCATTGGAATTAATTTTATTTTGAAATCAGACTTAAACTAGTGTCAATCTTTTGATAGTTATTATTTCACAAAAACATGCTATTTGTCATGACAACGGGAATTACTTATTAAATTAATTAATTTGACTAATATGTTTTTAATTTTGATAAATAGACTTCATTTTTGAATTCGTAATATCAAATATATCTTAGGGTGAATTTTTGGTATTTTTCTGAAAGACATCAATTTTTGATGAATAGTGAAACCACTAAGTGGTACTTATAAAAACTGATTTTCCATTTAAATGAAATTTTTCCACCATTGTGTATTGATTTTCAAAAATATGACATACATGGTTGTCATTAGGATTTAAAATGTGGTTCAATGAGATTAAAAAAATTTTTTGGTGAATAGTAACTTATTAAGTTTTTAATCGCAATTAGTGGTAATTAGTGTAGTTTAAGGTAAAAATAATATTTTAATAATATGAGATGACCTAGAAAAATGTCCTAACCTCATTGGATATGTCATGGACGACCAAGAGAATCCATGGGTAAACTTGGGGACCCCATGGAGCCACTTTGGTTGGAAAATGACATAAATACCTTTTATTTAATGTTAATGTAAAAAATGGCACAAACATGATATGTTTTACTAAAAAAAATTTAAATGGGGTTATAAATGTCAGATTTTTGATTATAAATAGTAGTTGGAAAGATAAAAATATTTCCTACATCATAGTATTTTTTTTATAATTTTCAGACATTATATATATTAAATTATTTATGATATCATAATGATGCAGCGATGACATCATTATTTGACGATTTAACTGGAATGGAAATATAATGTAAAATATATGCACTAAACATGTCCAAAACTTATTGGATGGGTGAATTTCTAACCCTTATCACCTTATCCACTAATTATATCAATGGGGGACCTTTTAAAACCGATACAAATTTTCAAATAAAGTAATATTTTTTTACTTTCCAAAAGTGCCCCTCCTCTCCTCTTATAAAAGGCCCCCACCTCTACCACCTTACCCACACCCACAAAGCCTTTGGCTCGGCCAAACTCTTCCCAATTTGTCTCTCAACATCCCTTTTTTACTCCTTGAAGCTTAACTTTGGACATAAGTCTTCCCAAGGAAGCCTTTGAGCTCAAACCAAAGGGAGTTACCCGATTTTTAAGGTAATGTCTTCACTTGAGTCATTTTGCTTCATTTTGCTTCTCCAACCCACTAAACTATTTTTATTAATTTATATTATAACAAATCCAGTATCCGAAATATACTAGGATGTTGTTATAAGAAGTATTCGAGCTACACTTACACACACCTACATCTAATGGTTAAAGAACATATTGTTTCTGTGGATGACGAATTTCTGCCTCACAAAACGATGATTGTTCAACATTCATCTAACACCTTCAAAGGTGGCCATTAAGATGACACTATATTTATATATGATATATAATATGTTTATTTTTTACTTAAGTTTCTGTATTTTTCATTTATTTCATACCTTTATGGTTTCCATTATAGGTAAATGCGATATCTTCATTTAAGGAAGCGCGGACTACCACCCCCTCAAAGTGATTTGATTCGTTATTACCATATGTGGTACGTATAGAGGGTATATTTAATGATATTATATATGATACCATACTGATATTAAAATACTATTATGAATCATTATGTTTTAATTCTATTAAATATGAAATATAAATGGAAGTAGCGTTCATGCGTACGTACGACTTACCGTCTCCATGAACGGTACATTTCATTTCTTATCTCAAAATGTTATGTACTATTATAAGTACATATATATAATGGATATATATGTAATATAATATATCTAAATTATGGATATCATTCTGGAATTATAACATATAGATATATATATATATATCTCATTTTGTTTTAATTCCATCAATATGAAAAAAATGAAAGTAGCGTTCATGCGTACGTACGACCTACCGTCTCCATGAATGGTGCTTTTCGTTTTTTATCTTAAATGATATGGAATAGTATAAAATGAATATTTACTGGATATATATGATATTTTAATCATTAATACTATTCTGGAAATTATTTACTTATAACTACATGAGCAATCTTTTTTCAAACAAGTTCATTTTTTACTCAAGTACAAAACATCAGCAAAAACGTCTGATATGAACTAACATTATTAAACAATTATTATAACATTATAATATGTGATATGAACTGAATAATAATCTCTAAAGGAGGTACATAGGCAATTATTAATTGACCAATGTTTATTATTCAGGAATATAAAAATACGAACAAGACAAGTTGGACTTGAGGTAAGGGATCCTACTCATCTATTTCTTTTTAAGTACACTCTTTTTTGTCATTCCATTTACGCTCATATTTCTTATGATTGGGATGTTCTTTTATATTGCACTTACTGTAATTTTTATGTTCATGTGATGAGAGACCATATTCTCTCTCATCAATCCATTTTGGAAGTTTTGAGTGGCGCCGTTAGGCTGCCGAGTTTTCATAAGAGATCTAACCTCTCTCTTTCTTTTTAAGTACTCTCCTTTATGTCACTTATTTTAAGCTCCTCTTTGTTATGTTGGGGGAAGTTATTTTATATTCCTCTTTCTATTAAATTTAATTTAATATGATCAGATACCCTATTTGATCTCATCAATCCATTTTTGTATGTTTTATTTGGCGTCGTTAGGCTGCCGAGTTTTCGTAAGGTATTTTTCATCTCACTTTTATTCCCGTGAGATTTATGCTACATTTGCCATTATTTCTTTTGAGCGTTGTATGTACTGCACGTTATTTTACTCATTGTGTAATATACTTTCTTTTATGAGTATTTACATCAATGTTGTATTGTCCTTCTTTCACGAGGTGTATGTTTCGAGAGATACCCAAGTCGGTAAGGGAACCATTCACCCTCCTTTTTTTAAAATATTTCTTTTGTTGGGTCTTTTAATTTACATATTTTTATGTTGGGATATGTTCTCATATATCCTTATTGATGTAAATTTTATGTCCAAGTGATGAGATACCCTTTTTTTATCTCTCATCAACTCATTTTTATGTGACGCTGTTAGGCTGTCAAGGGAACTTCTTAACCCAATTTCGATTTCTTTGGGTTCAACATGTAGTTATTGAATATGTCATCCTTTGAATATGTGTGAATGAACTTTGATTATTTTACACATAATATCCACTTATATTTGGTGTATTCGTTTGTCACACATAATTATGTAATTGATTTATCCTTTACCCAAGGATACCGTCTTTGTATGGGACTTCGTCTCAATCTCCTTTCATTGAGGCATATTTTATACACAACATTCTTTTATACAGTGTATAAACCCCATTGAATTTTATGTTTATCCAAAAGGAATCTTTTTTATATGAAGCATTTTATAAAAAGACAAAAGGGAATGTTTTTGTTGTACGTATGCGGCAACAACGACTTCTCCACCGTCGTGACCATTATTTGAGTTGCGGCTTCCTCTACAAGCCATACCTTCTTTTTAAAAGAAAAATAAATACCATGTTTTACTTTTCTTTTATTTTGGTATTTAATATGCTTTTTGTAATGTTTTTATATCAATGTGTTGTATTTATATCTTGTGATTGAAAGGTGGGAATGTTATGTTTCCTTTATGCATGTTTTATGTGATATGATTATGTTGAGGTTCTTGGGAATTATTATGAAGATGAGTGGTTCCGTGATAAACTAAGTGCGGGTGAGCCAGATATAGCTCTCCAATGCATTGGGTAATGCGAAGGAGTGAAACTTTAAGGTTTCACCGAAGAGATTTTGGGAATATACTGTGATGGGTATTCCAAATGTAACCAAGAGGGTTACTCCCTACGTAAGAATGTTATGAAAGCCTCAAGTTACTTTTATGTCTTATGATTTCTATGATTTATTCATGATTTGATGAGGTATGTTAAAGTGCATATGTTTTATGGGTAAAGAATAATTTCATTCTTATGTATATATGAACTCATGTTTTCTTTCTATATTTTTTTTAACCCTTACTGAGCTTTTTATTCTCATCCCATGTTTTTGAAATGTTTTTCACAGGTCAAGGGAAAGGTACATGATGTGATGATAGTGTCAAGGATGTGTCAAGAAAGAATCCATGTTTTATTTTAAATATGTTTCCGTTGATGGGAATAATGAATACTATCTTTTACGTAACCACTTTGTTTAAATGTGGAATGTAATGCAAGTTTCATGATCAAATTCTCTAAAACTCTAAACCTGAAAAGATCCACAATGTGTAATCTTGTAATTACTCAAGATCAAGTAAGGGTTAAGGATGGGGCCTTATAGATTTTGTCTCTTATTGTTATATCATACTTATAGAAATTAGTTAACAAGCTACATCTATATTTTAGATAGTTTATCATATTCTTATAATATTCGGTGTGAAGAATTATAGGTTAATGTGAATTCTTAGTGGTTTATTTTCTAAAATGATTTATAAAACTATGACATTGATCATATAGGACAATCAGTATAAAAAACACAAATAATCAACTATGGCCTAAAAAAAATCTCACTTTTTGATAAAAAATCGTACACCATTTTTTATTCAATGGGATCAAATTTTCTAGTAATTAACAATGTATCTATAATACTAGGATGACATAGTGGGTGATGATACCTAAATATTTTCAATTCATTTATCATAATATCCCTATAAAATGTTCCATTATAATACGTAACACAAAACTAATTCATTCTCTATCATAATATTAGTAGATATATTTCCAACCATAAACAACTAATTAATCATATTCAATATCTTTAAATTTATATTTTAATGAATATATTCATATTTAGAAATGATAAAAAAAATTTAGATATTTTATCAATTAAATTACATAATTGAAACTTTTTATAAATAGGTATTATATTATAATGATTTTTTTAAATGATCAATGCAATTTCAGATTCAAAATATTATAGATATTTATAAGAGTTATTGGGTATTCTTTAGCATGATATATATTAGGAAAATTGGGATTTAGGGATAGTGTTTGTAGGTTCCATGATTTCTAGTTCAATTTAAGGTATTTAGGGGGATTTGTAAAATTTCATACTAGTTACTTCTGATTCATCAAATAATAAATTTTATAATGATGATTTATATATATCTCATATCTAGACATATGACCTAGATCTATATCATATGATTAGTGTAAATTATTTTGTTCTGTTGATAGAAGTAGTATTTTAATAATGACTATTATGTGACAAGAAATGGAGTGATAATATTCTATACATGAAGATGGTACCTCTACTATGTGTGAAGTGAAAGAAATCATATTTGGGTGGTGGAATGGAAATAGGGGGAAGATATGTGAGTTAAATGGTTTTTTAATAAGGATTGACGACACATCCATTGATGAATTACTATATGATATGGAACTTATGGTGACAAACCATAAAGAGGTATGAATTTCATTCAACTTTTTCTGAATCATGTCTATTCTTTAGGATTTAACAGTTATATTAGTTTTTTGTTATTTTTGATTGAAATTTAATAATATATATATGATTTGAATATATTTATTTTTATTTTAGATATAGTCAAGGAACCAATGGATTGGAAATTGATGCAATATGTATTAGGAAACAAGTGTGTAAGAATAAGTTGGTTATATCTGGCCAATGGCCTCTAGGAGGAGTACCAGATGGGGTATTATGTACATTATGGAAATTTATTGGGTACCAAATGGAATATTTTTTAGGTTTATTAAAATTTAATTAAAATAATTTAATTAATAAAAAATTATAAATTAATTATCATTTCACATTAAAACCCACTCCATGGGTACCACCTTCCACTTGTAATTTCTCTCCCAAAACCTTAAAAAATCATATATTTTAGATATAATTATTGTGTCATTTAACATAATTGATTATTATAGATATTTTTTATTTTTATTTCCAATATTTTTTTGGATTATTATTATCTTTTTTCATTACAGATTTAAAAATTAGTCACATGATTCTTTTTTATATATTTTTCTATTTTATGGAAATTAATATATCAGATGACATATACTGAGTTAATGTGAATGATTAAAATGGTATATTTATATTACTAAAATGATGTTTGTACCTAGTTTATATATATTTTAATATGGCCTTCATTTTTTACAATGTTTATGTGAATATTCAATCTCAGGTCACCAACATGGAATGGACCCTAATATCAAATTGTTTTTATTGGGTGACGAGTATGGGAAACATTTATCAAGATAAAACCTAAAATTAATAAATATTATCCACGTATTTTTATGCCTATCCATCCATATCAATATGGTGACTAACCATGAAATTGAGGAAAATACGGTGTGTCCCTATTTTTTATTTTACCTAGAAGTCCTTGTTATGTATCATTGAGTGTTCCGTGATGATTTGACTCATATGTATATGTTCTTATAGTATTTATATTTACTTTTTAGGTATTATGGTAATGTTTTCCATATTTACTGAAAACCTTATAATATGAATATTTTTTTTATTTTAAATATAGTAAAATAGAGATTTGGGATTCATATATGCACTCTAGGTGTACGATGTTATGTGGACTGATAGTCTAGTGAGAAAATATTATTAATTATAACGATAATTTTTTGTTAATCCATTCACCCTTTTTTATTATTCCATAGGTCAAAAACTATAATCCATATTCATGAATTTTTTAATATAGTTTATGTTTTGTTGACTAATTATTCTACCATAAAAATATTATTTCTATGGGGATTGTTCATCATCTAGTTTTCACATCTATTAATATAATAGTTATTTGTTCATTAATAATTATGTCTATATCAATAGTAAGAACTTGTTCACTATGATTATTTATTATGAATGAACTAATAAAAATATAAATATATAATTAATTCCATGAATAATGACAACAAATTCAATTTTTTTTTATTATGCAGATAGTGGTAAACTAATCTCTATATTTATTGGTGGTGAAATGGCGATACCATGTTATCTAATGGCCTTTATTTAATTGTTGATAACTGATTCCCCCACACTTTTCTTATCACTGGGATAAACTATTCATCATGGATATATTTCTAAGGATAAATCATTAATCTTTAATTTATTTAGTAATATAGTGATAGAAACATAACCTTTTGGATTTTATTGAAACAAAATTCAACATTATTATGACTACTATATAGTGAAATAACATTTACCAAATTATTTTCCGTCAAAAAAGTTGTTCGTTATAAATATTTGAATACTTTAAATGACTCATTAACCAATACTAGATGATGAACAATTACTCATCCTCTGTAATATTATATGTTATACAAAATACCCGGTCTCGGTTATGTTACACGATATTGTGATAAAAAACTAAATATAGTTTCGATCATAAAGATATTTTTTGATTCCATTTTTGATTTAGATATTATTGATTAATTAATCAAACATATTTGTTTTATTTATTGGTGATAAATTTTTTCCTATTATTATTGTTTTTAATATTCTCATAACCTTATTAGTATATGGATGGTGATAACAAATTCACCCCACCTCAGGTGATAATTATTAATGACATGTTCAATAGTAGTGTTCTGATTATGGAGATGACCCAGTGACTTATATAGTTTTCTTCATAATGATATCCCATTAACTAATATTTTTAAGAATATAGTGATGATCTATTAACCCATATTTACGTGGTTAGGAATTAATCTCCAAAATTATATTATAAATGAATATTACCAATTAACACATACTCTCATGTTAAGGTTATATAATTAATTAGAAGGTTATATTTTGATAGGTGACAAAACAATTCACTCTTAGTTTGGATCAGACTATGGGAGTACTCATCCCATTACTGCATTGTAACGGAGTTGTATAAATGTTACCTTGTGTTATTTTGTAGTAACATCTGATATGATGTTAATTATTTATAAGATTACTTTTTCATAAAATAAATTTCAACATTCTCCAATATATTACAAGAGTGTTTTAGGAAAAACATCCAGTGATTAATTATTGAGTATTTTTCTCACACCCTAAACATGGAACTCCCAAGCATTGAAATATAATTTTTAATTATAAAACTGTTGAAAAGTTCATTATAAAATATTGATATGGGGGTTCATGGAAGGATTGGGAGATACATCCAAGTGAATCCTCATGTTCCTATTTATTAGATGTTTTAAATTATTTGAAAAAATTTATGTTGTTTTGTATACAATCATCTCGTTGATTGAAGACACTTTTGATGAATAGATTCTATAAAAGTAACATGGGTATATATACTTTTATATAATGTGATTTTTTTCTTATCATGAATATGTATTATATATATATATGATATCTTCATGTATGTATGATGTTTTATCTATTGGTAATATATTGTTTATATTTATCTAATAGTGGGTATATTCTCTTCAAGGTATTAATTAATCCTCATGGATAGTTAAAAACATCGTAAATATTGGGAGGCGATATGGATATTATATTCCCCAAAAAAACAAAAAAAATTTATTCCCAACTAGTTCTGGATATTATACATAAAATGGACATTGTGAATGAATAAAAACTCCAAAAATATAATTATATTAAGGAAACATTAAACTATCTACATTGGATAGTTTTACATGAATTCCACATTAATTATTTCTTAAAATATATATTTTAATTCATTTTAAAAGTTATATATATAAATATAAAAATATATTACTTTGCATTTATCATATTTCACAATAATTATATTTAGTACTAATTTTTTTCATATTTCATTTATATAGGATAAAATAAATTTCTCAAAATCTATAAAAATTATATCTACTAATTGTGATTCATTTTATTTCCTTTTCTTACATGAAATTTCCCTATTAGATTGATTTATATTTAGTGGTCCATTAATGGATATTTTAAATTACAATAACAATTTTTAAAAAAAAATCTAATTTCATAAAAATTAATATTATGCGGCCTATATAATATTATTAATTAAATCATTGCCAATATGGTATGAAATAAATGTTAATAATTTCTAATTGTTTTATACTTCATTGAATTATTAGATTGTGTATCTATGACTATTTTATGTCATTAATCTATCATTTTATTAGATCTCATATAATGTTACCTCTCAAAAATTGTATTTGGGTATCTTGTAATCTAATTTTTTACAAATTTTTATACTATAACCAATAAAATATCAGTGTATACCATTTTATTTCAAATGATAATAAAATATATTATTATTAAAAATTCAATGAAATTTCATATGGAACTATAACGTCCCATCCTAGGTGGCACTTTCCATTGCCCTGAGTCGGTCTGTCACGTGACGCCAACAACGTCACCCCATACGTATGATGATGTTGACTAGCATTGAGGGTCTAATATCAATAATGTAATCTGTATACCCTCTTTTGTTATAGAAGTACGCCATTTGAAAAAAAACAGAATATCATATAACCAATCCAATTTCACTATACTAAACATGAAAATAAAATACCAAAATTGAACAGTTGATATTAAATTCCAAAGTATCTTTCAACTATCAAAATGATAAATTAATGGTAAAGATAATGAAAATTCCCAAGTAGGTCCTGAACCACATCTGTTTCAATCATTCATCCTTCATCCAAGCTTAGCCACATAACATAGGTCCTTTTACCTTTACATGTCACGTATCAATGAAATTTATTCATGTACTTATTAGAAAACATGAGTAGGGTGTGTAAAATATTAGTAGGCCACCCATAATGGGGTCTAATGAAATATCTAGTTAAAATAGTGCATATAGTTTTACAAATAATAAATACCAGTACTAATGAAATAATTTTAAATTTACTTAATTTCAGTTTATTTAACTGTATAAACCATAAGGTACCTGAGGACACATTAATGACATTATTACCATTTATAACTCATAACTAAATTATAATTTTACCATTCATATTTATAATACATGACATAATATGATTGCTACGATCCACCATTTCATAATTGATTTCCTTTTTAGCATCCATATTTCACAATACATGAAAAAATTACACTGCTACCATTCATCATTTCATAATTGATTTACATTGTTACCATTAGTATTTCATAATACATGACTAAATTCCATTGTTACCGTTCATTATTTCAAAAGTAAATTTTATTGTGGCCATTATCATTTCATTATACATGATTGAATTCTACTCTTTCCATTCATCATTTCATAATTGAATTCTATTATTACTATTCACACATCATGTAAAATATATCACAATGTAACATTGAATAATTTACCAATTAATTAATAAATCTCAACAATTCTATATTTACATCATTCCATTAATAATTAAATAATTTGTTCATCATAGTAATCACCGTAATTAATTCCAAAATTAATTTATCACAACAATCCCATTAATTAATTATCTAATTAACTAATCAAATTAATTTAATTACTAATTTAGCAATTATATTATAAAAAATACCATTAATTTATACCATAATTAATTATAACACAAATTAATTTAATTAAATACCCAATTAAATTTGTTCACGTCTTGTGGTAGGGGGAACCGATATCACCAAACTGTTTATTCTTTCCCAAGACGTGCTTTCAAGGAACATAAATAGTGAGATGTCCAATAGATAAATTCTCAATTATACAAAATATTTATGGATCTGGAATCATAACCCACCTTATATAGAAAGATGACATCTTAATCTTCATCAATGGCATGTCGAGATAGATCAATGTCTTTAATTATAACATGCACATTTATAGGATCTTGAGTGGGCAATGCGTAAACACCTCAAAGAGCAGTGTTTATCATAACGGATCATTCTCACGTAGGCATTCTGAGAACATTTATGAGAATTTTGGATTCTCTATGGAAAGTATAATAATAGATTTCCTTTGTGATTATTTCTTTAAACAAAAAATTAAAAAGGAGGAGTTTGATAACTTGATCGGCAGAATTGTGGCTTACATCATTAACTGGATGAATATGATTCACTTTTTTGGGGGCTGGATCACACTGAAAAATGGAATATTGATGTCGATAGTGATTCATGACTTCTCTATTATCGTCCCCCAAAATTTAACCTTTACAACATTGAAACAATTATGAGTTCTTTCATATTGGACAACATACAAGAGGGAAAGGGTCACAAGGTTTCGTGGTACCAGACAACTGGGCCTCTCAAATAAGGTGGTGTGAATCTCTTCAATGTTTTAGTGAGAATAGAACAAATTTATGATAATTTTTTTGGGATATTATTATAGGGATGTTGTTGTGGGGATGATTTATCCATGATCGGTATGGGGGGATTGGATAAGCTAGGGACACCAAACTTGCAGTATCTATGCTCATTCCAAATGCATGCATGACATTGTTTCTATTTTTGATGACATGAGTAGATGGGTGATCAAAAGAGGTGACATCCAGTACTGGTATGAAATTGGGTAATCCATAAACACCATTTTTCAAGATTCCATGTTCTGGAGAAATATTTCAACCAATCCCTGCACTATTTGTTGTTCATTTCTATAACTCTTAAGGAAGAGAAAAGATATATGTTCTATAGAATTATACTTTTTTATGACCCTTACATCTGAATTTATTCTTATTCCATGTGTGGATTGATTTATTCACATTCTTTCATTGATACAATCCAAATAAGGATGGGGGAAGATTGGTGGGTGAGTTTTCATTGGTGTAAGGAAATTCATTTGAAGATGAATTTCATAGTTTGGATGATCAACAATAGAGTTATCCCGATAGATGATAATATTTAAAATAAAGGTATTCACATCCATTCCTATTGCATGTACTAAATAAATCCAATCTCCTAGTCAGTAATCCATCTTTTCTTTAAAGGTGAAAGGGTGAAATTTACATGAATCTTGGGGTGTCCAGTAGATAGGAGGGTAGTTTCACCATTGTAGAGAAAAGGAATTATTCTCCTTATGGTTATGGGAAACTTAAAATCAATCATGTTTGAGTAAACATCTTGGAATGGCCTATGACATAGTTCTCTAGGTCATACAAGAAAATATAAACAAATAGAATGATGGAAGTCAAAGGTCTTACATGTTATTTGAATTTATTTCTTCATTCATTGATAGAGGAACTCTGTGTTCTAATCCATAGAGGGAAGGTAATGCCTCTTCAGACTAATAGTAGTGAAAACACCGGTTATGGTATATGGGTGATATTGGACCATCCTAAACTCTACCAAAATCTCAACATGGATGAATCTTACATCTAACTCTCTATGAGATGTGGCGGGTCTATCAATGATGACAGGGGATCTATGGTCATTGGTTTCAGTGATCATTATGGCCCGTGGAATCCCATTGATGCTGAATCTAGAGGCCTCTTTAATAGTCTCTCAATTTTTCTTGATCGTCACATTCCTCTTTCCATTGTTTAGTCAGACTCAAACCTCTTGGTAAGATTCCTCCTAAAAAAAGATAGTACCCTGTGGTAATTGTCTTACATAATTAGAAAATGCAACCTCTTACTTAACTATGACACCAAAATTCATAATACATGGAGGAAAGGTAAATTTTCCGCAAATTTCTTTTATTGTAAAGAGAGTTCTGTTAACTTCATAAACATTTACCATAGTCCTGGATCACTTCCCAATGGTTTCCATTACATTATTAATAAGCATGAATTAGTTTTGTATCCTCTTCGAAATACTTGATTTGGTGGGATGATAAATAAAAGTAATTTTTAGTCAGTCCAAAATTCCATATTCTAGTAATTAATTGTTCTTCATTCACAATCCCTTAAGTAATTAATTCATAAAATCAATTCAATTAAGAAAACATATTTCTAAATGATGTCTCGAAATTATACAATTAAAAATATTTAATTGAAATAATGACTATGTTATTTGAATAATATACCACCTATCTCAATTATTTAATGAGATACTTCCAAAATAAATCCATATTTTCTACCCCACAATGATATAGCTTGAGATAGGGATCTTAAAACATAATTCAAAGTCAAAAAATCATTATCCCATAATACAAGATCTATATCTAAAAATCCTTTATCTATTTCAAATAATATATATGATAATGACCCTCACAAATATGAGGGATGGATGGGGGAGAATAATGACACCACAAGGGATTAGATCGTATTATAAGTATGGTTGAAGATATACAATCCAACATTTGTATTGTATGTAATAGATAATGTAATGGATTTAAATTTGAAAGGGAGGCTCCAAAATCATGAAAATACATCAGGGGTTGATTTAGGGCTACATAGGGGTTGAAATGGTGTCTCAAATAAATTGAAAACTAATTTTTGGTGGACTAAAATACTAAATGTACAGTTTGATACTCATAGTTCATGCGTTCATCTATCTATGAACCTTATCTTTGTTCCCCATCATGGTTGTGGGGTTATCCTAATTGATTTAAAAAAATAGAAAAATGTCTCCCATCTATGATAATCCCATATATTTATGTTCAAATAGTTTCATGAGCCATGGAACATAGTTTTGGAAAATTAGGCACCATCCTACACTTTTCAACTTGCTTAAAAAATTTCAAATTTTCACCCAAACACATCCTAATTAAAAACCCAATCAATGTATTCTTAAACCAAGAAACAAAAACACCTAAAAAAATTATGACACATATATAAAAATGTTTAGGATCCTATAATATCTCAACCTTATATAGCTCATCCTTGATATTTACTCCTATGCATCTCCAAAATATCGAGTTCAAAAGATCGGGTCCTTGAGCCTTCATATCTACTTCTCTCCCAAATTTTCTTCCTAAACACGTCCATGCTTCCACAATACATGAACTATTGGAATGGTCTTTCCCAAAACACTTTATCCATATATCTAGCACACATATCGCATACTCCCCAAAGGTAACATTTGTCTGAATATTGACATCATCCACACCGATCACATTAGTATGGTCAGATTGATACTGTTGAAGTTGTGAAACATGAAAAACGTCCTGAACAACACACTATATATGTAGAAGAGAAAAAAGTACACCACTGGCCTAATTCATTCCATAACCTAAAATGGTCCAATAACTATAGGATTTGACATTACATGTATCTATATCCCATGTGCCCCAGCCTAGGAGACACCCGAAGGATTACAAAATCACCCTCTATGAGAACCATGCGTCATTGAATTCTATCCTCATATTAATTATGTATAGTCTATGTCATATGCATACAAATTTGATTTAGTTGAACCTACTCTGTCGAATCCTATATGAGACTCGATCTAAGTAAATCAAACATACCATACACCATCAATCAAAGAAGTTATATTTATGGCCTACCATAATCTTCCTCGTATATTTCAATAATTATAGTATCCTAGTAATTTTTTTTGGATAACTCCAAAAAAAAACTAGTTTTTTTTTCAAAGTGTCACCAATGTCTATAATACACTCCATAACATATCCTCAACATCATGTATAGTACATTCCAAATTCCCATCATTATGTGGCTCAAAAGGTGTGTAACAACTGAAAATATTATCAATGGAATTTATCCATTCTTATAGTAATTTCCAACAGTATAAATAGAATAAAAATATTTATACAACATAATAAAATAATGATAAATGAAATATTAATAAATCAATAGTATTTTTAGAAGATTATGATTCAATTCCAACGAAACATTTACCTGTCCTTATGAATAGCAAAATAACCTTTATAAAAAGTAAACCAGACAATTGAATAGTTGTATTACACATACATGTATATAAAATTTTATTATCTCATAAGTTACAATATGATATCATTATATCATTATACATGTAAATATTTTTATAAATTTTTAATTACTTGTTGGTATTTTATAGGTTATAAATATTTAACTACATGTTTATGAGTAATTTAATAATTTAAAATAAAAAATGTTTTCAAAAAATGTAATCGTAAATTTATATTTTTTTTATTATGATTTTAAGGGAAATTTATGAGCCCATAAGTAATTTTTCAAGGGGTCATAAAATCTGTTATAATTATAATGTTTATATTTTCCTAGTAAGTAATTCTTTTAATTTGAAATTAAATTACTTATATATATATATAATTTTTTTCTTAAAATAGAGTTCATTTTTTAATTCTACATATTGAAAAATGGTTACGGTGATTTTTTGGGATTTTACTAGTTTACTTGAATTTTATGTGAATAGTGAAACATGGTAATTTATAGTATATATACATTATAAGATAAATAAACTATTCATTGATTCATCATTGATGTAAGAACCATTTTTCTAGAAACTCATGATCTAATTACTATATTTAATGTCAGTAATCAACACTATTTATTTTCATGGAAAATATATTAAAATTATTAATTAAATAAAGGGAAAACACCCCTCTACACCACTAAAAATACCACCCCTTCTCACACCATCATATCCTCGCACCACTAAATATTCATGACTTTCCCAAATTGTACACAATACATGAAACTCATTGAGTCTTTATGGACCTGTTTTTTTTAATAAATTAAAATTTCCATCTTTGAATGAACTATGTCAACGATTACTTTCATACATAACAAACATTTCATAAGTTACACACAACATCTAATTGTCATATGTCACACACAACATTATGTAGCCATATGATACACACAACACAAAGTTTGTATAGGATGCACACAATAGTGAGTTCGCATACGATACATGCAATAATATACTTCTAATAATCATCATTTTGTTGTTTAAATAAGATAATCATAACCTCATCATATGACTTATTTATATGAATAGTAGTAACTACATTTTTAAATATTTTTTACAATTGTTTTATATAAATAAAACATATTGACAATGAAAGATATGATTTTGAGTAATGTTCTTCTATGTCTTAAAATAATTTATTTAATGAACATATAATAAAATTAATTTTAGACACATTTCAATATTAAATTTGATAAATTGACCTCATATTTGAATTTATAATGCAAAAAAATATCGTAGAGTGAGGTATTGTGTTTTTTGTGAGAGACATCACATTTGGTTGAAAACAAAAAAATATCTATTTTTAAATCAAAACATCTTTTAAATTAAATTTATTCACATGGTAAAAATATATTTTAATTTCATTTAAAAGTTAAATTCAATAAATTTTTTATTGAGTAATAATTTTTTTATCATTAGAACCATTTCCAAATTTATATTGGACATAAAAACATAAGAATATTTTGTTTCTTTTTAACTATAAAAACCCATAGTGACGTCCTGATAGTGGGATTGATTATAAATTAATGTCAGCCGATTATGTGGTTAGAATTAAGAAACTTTTATTCCATATTTGTATCCATAATAATTTATAATGTCTAATAAGTTAAAAAATGTTTTTACAAAAAACAATTTAGTGAAGGTTATTAAAATTAATTAAATTGGTTAAATGAAAAAAATGTTAATAATGCATAAAACCTTAAATATAAGACACAAAAAGCCATTGAAACATTTATAGAATCCCTTTAATGTTAAAATTTCATCAATAATCCTTACATTATTTATTTGGGATGGTTTTCTGTGAATTTGTTTAGGTCCGAACATCATAACACCAAATTGTCTTCTAAACATTCCATGTTAGTACTATTCTTCCACAATAAAAGGCTACCACCTTTACCCATTCCTCACACCTCTAACCCTATTTATGTTTAGAAAATATCGCCTTAATTATCCACCCTACAATAATACCTTTGACTTTGAAGCCTCAATTTGGGAGAAAATCTTCTTAAGGAATCAGGTTCATCAGAGAGGTTACGCAACCACTAGCTTTTCAAATGAAGAGGTTCAATTTCTATCAACTAATATCAGATTTTTTCTCATTGGTAAATTCATTAAATATCTCCCCCCCACTGAACTTCTTGCGTAAATCATTCTAATCCATTGGGTTTGTCAATTTTGAGATCAGTCTGCTCAACTAGTTGAATGTTGTGATATGTCTTTCCTCTGAGATTGACTATTATCATCATTGGTCTAGTGGCTCTTAGACCTTTAGAGGTTGATTAATAAAAATTCTAAAATGGTCCCCTGTCATTTATTTTAACATTTAATTCCATATTACCCCCATTTGGATTGGCTTCACAGGTCTGATGATGAAATTATTCAAAAAATTGCCATTTTCCCTATTGTTAAATTAATAGAGAACCCCATCAAAATGGAATATGCCACTCAGAATCTCACAATACCATCTATTGTGTGTGTGTGTGTTGTGTGTGTTGATTTTGACCTTATTCAATGCCTACCTCCAGTTATCTTGATCCAAAATGGTGACACTTCTTTTTTCCAAGAAGCATCCTATGAAGACTTTCCTAGCTACTGCTCTAAATGACTACATCTAGGACACTCCATTTAAAATTATGGCTCTATGAACCCCCCATAAAAAATCATTACAATGTGAAAACATTGAAATATAAAGGGAAATCAGTTTGGATTGAGAAATAGAGACATATTCCTTACGAAAAATGTGAACCCTTTAATCCTAATGTCCTAGTGATTTCTCAATCCGTCTAGGATTCTTGTCTAGCATAGCCACAATGCACTCTAGATGATGTTTTCACTAGATCTGTGGATGTGGTCAATAATGATGAACATATTTAAGACTCTTCAGGAGCAGTTCCAAAAACTCATGAGGTGGAACAAGAGATTAATTCTTCTTATGATAGTTCTAATAATGATGATCATGACCAAATCCATCAAATTGAGGATGAATATATACACTCAAGCGCCAAAAAAGGTAAGAAACATATCACTCACTCTGATGGATTTATCATTCCCTATCCTAAGAATACTCTAAAATTCATTGATTACACTATGTTGTTTAGAACCATTGTCACTAGATCCTCAGGGATTTGGTTAGATCAGGCCAACATTCCTCCACAGCCGGTAGTTAATGAAAATCCATCTGTACCCACATCCTCAGATGAAGAGGGTTCCTCCACATCCATGGATTATAAGGACTCCTCCTTGGATGGAGATGAGGAAGAGGATAGCATTAAAATTAAAAATTATACTTGTGTTATTAAAGAGGATACAATGATGACTTCAATACGTGGATTGAGGAATAAGAAAGGTTTTCTTTTGGAAGATAGTGTAATAAGGAGATAACTGTTGATGAGTATCTGAGTATCAAAGAATGCTTGTTTGATATAGTGGAATTTGTGCTTGATCGAAATCCTGATTTTGATTATCTTCATATACAGTTGAAATAACTCTCTTGTGTAGGAATTGAGTCTATTTTTCTCATCTTTGATGCTTTCATAACATGGATTCAGGAGCTATCATCAGTGTTAGTGTTCATCGCGGTGTATGTATGTGTGGAGGCCTCAAAGAGAGAGTTTATTCATGGACAATGTAGATCTGGAAAATCATGTTTTTATTGAGTGTTCAGGTTGTTATGTATGAATGTATACTTTGTGCTGATGGGACAATTTATTATTCGATGATCTATATGATACGTTCTGTAAGGTGAGATTTATCAGTGTAACATGATGTTTGGTGATGCATTTTGTTGATGAGGTAGAAGATTTTGAATTTGAGGGCGTCTGTTCTCATGTATTATCAGCTTACACATGATGTTTTCAGTGAAGACATGGGCATTAGAGGCTACTTATATGATCCTTCTAGAAATGATTTCTTATTAGAAAATTACTTTAAAGCATGGTCATGTTTGACTCTTAAGGGAGTTGGAGAATATTTTTGACTATATAAAGCAGAAATTGTCTAACAAAATTATGAATATGAGCAGCAAAGAGATGGGATAGCTTAGAAAGATAGGATCATATTAGAGGCATTAGAGGTGGATATTATATCCATGGGAAGTGCATAATGATTACTTATATGATGTTGCACATGTCTAATTTGTGGACTATTTTACTTTAGATGATGATTTCATTGAAGATCGGGCATTGGGAAAGATGTATTAATTAGATCTTTTCTTGCTAGGATCTACCATGTCCTTCAAACAATTATTTAGTGGTTTTATTTTCACCTTATTTCCTTTTAAATTATTCTCATTCAGGTAAAAATTCATTTTACCTTGTGTAATCACCTAACCATTATACTTTTTTAATAAATTTTGGGGATTATGAGCTCCACTCATGCTCCGAGCCATTCTGGTAGGAGGTAATGTCTTCTTTCAGGGTCCTTTAATTTATTTTCCTTCTTCACCCCCTCCAATCTATTTATTCCAATATTATGTGACAAAACTTGTATAATACATATACTAGGAGGTTTATCTATAATCTTTTCAGCCAAAACGTACACAAACCTCCATCTAATTGATGTTAAACAAATTGTTTCTAGGAATGGAGAGCTACTTTCAAATGAAACGATGATTATTCATCTCTACTTTACAACCAATCATGGTGGCCATTATAAAGGAAAATATATTAATATATGACTTATATTATATTCATTATTTATTTATGATTATTATTTCTTTTTACAACACACATCTCTTTACTTCCATTTTGTGTTAATATGATATGTTTGTTTGAGTAAGTACTAACCGCAATCCATTAAAGCAATGTGGTTCGTTCACACACCCAATGGAATTTATTAAGGATGTGTTTATTGAAACTATATTATATATATGTAATATATTAATTCTAATAGAATAATGATACCTATGTATACATATATATGTACAAACATATATATACATATTTCATTTACTTTATTTCAACAAGAAAAAAAACTAAACCACCGTTCATGCTTATGAACAACATTCTGTCTCCATGAATCGTGTATTTGATTTCATAATTATTTAATCTATAAATTATTATAATATTAATATAATATATATAACATTTTTTTATAAAATTTTATATATCCTATTATCATGACATATGTATAATTACCAATGATATAAGAAACTAAGACAGATGGAAGAAAAATCAAATATTACCCAAAGTGAAAGCATAACATAGGATCATTAACAAAAAACTAATATAAAGTCACAATAAATCCATATATGATAATATATATAATAATATTATTCAATAAAATATCTATAATATAATTATATTTATAATACAAGAATCCAATATGATTATATAGAGAATTAAGACATAATGTTAGGGGATTTCATATCACTTTTAATTTTCATCAGATATATGTTATGTTTACCAATGGATAATTTTTTTATTGTTTATGCACTACCCATGATTATATTCTTTGTATCATATACTTAAATTTATGGGTATTCATTGGAAAATTTTATTGTCCTAAATTCATGGGGTTTATGTTACCACAATTACAAAATTGTGGAAAATATTTTGTCTTAATTTACCTTATTTGAAAATCAGGTTTTGTAATGGACAAGAATTATTTTTTAGAGTTTTATATAAATACAATTTAGATGTTATATTATGAATCTAGTTATTTTCATGATATATTAAGATTAATGAAATTTAAATTTCTCCCATGGAGATTATGATCCCATATTTCTGAGTTATAAGAGTTTCTTAAAACAATTTCATCACTTTCCGAGACTGTTTCTGTTTATTCTTATATTGAAGAAATATTATGATCCATCTATAAAGAATATTCATGAGTTTCCATCCCCTCAATTTATTCAGGACATATTTATATTTCTTTACAATTTATGTACTCTTTATTAATTAGGGTAATGTTTTTTATGTAAAATATAATGGTTTGATTTTTGGTTGGAAATCTATTAAATTCAAAAACAATGATTTTGAAATTGTTTTCAAAAATATTTCAAAATATCTATGAAGATAATTTTCATGGAAAAACGGATTTTGAAAACGTTTTTTTATTTTCAAAGATTCCTTTATATATTTTAAAATCTATTTTCAATGGAAACGTTTTTCAAAAGGATATATGTTAAAAAAATTCAATAATGAAAGAATTTTTTTTTAAAGAAATTTTTTTAAAATATAATTGAAAATTATTTCCCATATAAGATGAAATCCATTGGTGTTAATCATGCTTTTATGGTAAAATTAGTCAATGTTTCCATTCATAATCATTATTTAAATAGATTTTTTATTTTTCTATGCTTAAAAAACAAATTTTTCTTTCAAGGGTTATATTTTTTCAAACCCACATCTTTTCATTAGTCATGTTAGGTTGAAATGATTTGGAAAAATTTCTCTTTTTACAAGATTTGATATGTTTAAATTTTTCTCATAACCATATCATTTCAAGTCCTTTAATATGTTTATTTATGATCTTTTGAAACATGTATATTTGATTTCATTATTTGATGGGTGGGAACTATATCTACCTATAATGCATTGGGTAATGTTTTATATCTCATGAGATAATCTAAGACAGTATTGGGAGTGATCCTTGACTACTATGATGGTCATTAGAGTGAATTATAACAACTAATATGGTATGGGGGGAGAACTCATGCACCTATGATGTCCATGGGAGTGAACCATAACCACTATGATGGTATGAGCAGTGAACACATACAACTAATATTGTATGGGTAGTTATACCTTTTCTACTATGGAAATCATTATATGATTATGGGTTTTACAGATTTCTAGGGAATACTCTAACATTATTCATTCATGGTTATATCCTTCTTTTTTAATAATGTATTTTGATCTTCCAATATTTATTCAATGATTTAGGTATACGATCTCTGTTATGAATGGTATGCTATTATATTTTCATGATCACATTTTTATACCATTTTGCACATGTTTATGCTTACATGTCTCTTCTATTTACCCATACTGAGCATTTTAGATAACCCATTTGTATTTTTCCTTCCCCAGGTTTTAAAGTGGTGTATTATATTTCATGTGATTATGAAGGTTTCTAGTCATGAAGAACTTAATTGGAGATAATATATCTCAAATATGTATTAGTGTTTGTGATTACATGTTTCCAATAGCAACATACTAATTACTATCTTTGGGCATATATTTCTATAATGATTAAGTATTATGAAAAAGTTATTTAATGTTATTATTTTAAAAGTGAGGGTCTCTATAGTTGGTATCAGATAAAATGTATAGCTAGACATTAGAAGTAAGGATGAAAAAATGATAGTGAAAACCCTAAGGACATATCTAAAGGATAAGTATAAGGATAAAGAAAATGTATACGAAAATGTCCTAGAATATTGGTGAAGGGTATACTGAGTGTTGTTATGAAATACGTTCATGTTTATATACTAAATGTGTATGTGTCTCTGGCATAGATGTACCTAGGTAGAACAACTCTGAAATGTTCTTTTGGGCCTAAGTCATGGTAATCTGGTACATGCCCAGGGCCTTGCCACACACCTAGTTTAACACTCCTTGGGGACATACATTAGGAATTCAAAAACTCTTCATGAACCATTTTAAGGATTAAATAATATGTGGCTATGAATAATCTAGGATAAACCTATAGTTTCTTAGATTAAGGAATGTGTCGTAATTTAGAAATCATAAAAGTGAATTTCTTTATTATGTGGTTCCTAATTATGATAACTATTTATTACTCTATGACTTTGGTTTTAATAAATCGTTTAAACCTGAAAGAACTGCGTTAAAGGTGATTTAAATTGAAAATGCAATGATTGTCCTCTTGAACAAGAAAATTCTATGGGAGAAGGAATGAAGAAACCTCGTTGCTATGATCATAAAACTTTATCAATCTATGAATCATGGTGGACTTCCAAATATGAAAAGGAGAGAATAAAATTCTATTGATTCTTTCAGGAGACAATTTCCACCATCTTTTAGAGGGTCTAATGGTCCACTTATTTTTCAAAAATGGATAAGTACCACTGAAATTATATTCTCTATCCATCAGTTCTGGGAGAATGAGGAAGTCATTGTAGACGTTTATCAGTCAGAAGGTGAAACAGATTAGTGGTGGACTCTAATTATGAATAAGAGGTATATAGATGATATTTAAACTATGTATGGGCCCGATTTTAAGAACTCGTTTTTCAAGAATTACTTTCCATGAATTCCATGTACCATGATGGAGAAATAGTTCCTTGAGATGATAAAAAGGGATGATGAGACCTTTGGTACCTATGAGGCTAATTTCAAGAGACTTGCGAGGTATGCTTCATGAATTATCATCCAACCACAAGGTAAAGTTCAAAGGGTCATTAGAGGATTAAGGCCATGTATCATAAGGGTGATGGCCATAAGGGACTATAGTATATATGAAGTTATTGAGGGTTGTGAAATCATGGTTGAAATGGTGGTTGGAGTCATCTATCAGTCGCATGATTTTGACAAGATGTGGAATATAAAGTTCAAAGGGAATACTAAAAACCTCAGAGAAAAGAAGATGAACATTCTCTTAGGCATTATGTTTGGAAAGAAACATGGATGAAATTACCTTATGGGGTATAATAAATGTTTTAAGTGTGAGAAGGATGTCCATTAGGGTATTTATTTCTGAGGTGATGGGAAGAAGTGGCTCAAATTGGTAATGGGGAAAATCCACAAAAAACGCACCTCCAAATAATTAGTACTTCATCATTAAGGAGAATAATAATTATGTTAACTACATCCAAGACCCTAGGGTTGGTGATATTGATTGAAATCTACAACCACATTATCCATGGGTCAAGGAGAAATCTCACACAATCATTGAATATTATAAGGGGTGAGATAGCGATGTGATGGAAGGACCACATACAATCTACTCTATAACTTCTAATGTCATATTTTATTCTAGATCTTCCCACTATTTAATATATAAATATTTTTATAAGGGTGTTAGTATTCCCCAAAAAAATTATAGGTGGAATTAGCAGTGCAAACCCTAAATGGTATGATGATTTCATCTAAATACTATGATTTATATCTTTTTGATTATTTTGGGAATATGCTTCATAAAAAACATTTCAATATTCCTTTGGTAAAATCTTATGTCATCCTAAGAATTTCATTTATTTCTCTACATAAATCAACCATCAATTATCAAGGAAGGGAAGTTTCATTTGATATATCTGACCCTTTGATGATCATTTATCAATGTGGAAATAATATTGAACGTCCTATGGAGATTACATCTAGTGTATGAGGCTTAATTAACATTAAAAAAGAATTTTTTCTCAAATGGTTTTAGAGACGATCAAAATCGAAGATACGCCTGTTGTTTTGGATTTTGTGGATGTCTTTCTAGAATAGTTCCTTAGTCTTCTATCAAAAAATGAAGTTTATTTCTCGATATAACATATTGATTGTACCACAAAAATTTCAATTACTCATCATAGAATGGACCAGATTGAGTGGTACAAATTAATGAAGAAACTCCAAGAAACCATTGATAAGGGATTAATTTGTTAAATTTTGTTACCATGTGGGGCACTAAATCTTTTTTTTAAATAACAATTTATCAATTCAACTCTGTATCGATTATTGGGAGTTGAAGAAGATCAAAATCTAGAACAAGTACACTCTTCCCCATACCGATGACTTCTTTTATCACATGTACAAACCTCAAAACATTTCTAATATTACCTTTTTTTTGGATATCATTCATTGAGGGTCATGAAGGAGTGAATATCAAAGACAACATTTCATACAAAGTATAGTCACTGTAAATATAATTTGATGTTCTTTTCATACTAATCCTTTTACTATCTTCAGGGATTTATGAAATTTATTTTTTAGAGATTACATTAGTATGTTTGTAGTGGTGTTCATATATGATATTTTTATTTACTCAATGACCAAGGAAGAGCATAAAGATCACCTGAGAAGTGTACTGAAGAACCTAAGGAATGTTGAGTTATATGAAAATTATTAAAAGTGTGAATTTTGGTTTTAAAATGATTGTTAGGACCATGAGTATAGATTCCCTGAGAAGGGGGAGGGTGAATCAGGGTATGATAATTTAAAACAATTACCCATTTTTCTCTTGTTTTGTTGTTAGAAAAAAATATATTCCCTTTTTCCTTCCCATTGTAGAGTATGAATGAACTATAAAGAATGAAAATAACACATAAATTTTTCGTGGTTCACCCTCATTGATCTACATCTATGGTGCATAAGCCAGTGATGTGAAAATGTACCAAATCCACCATAATCGTATTGTTGTTTACATGTTCGAAGAAATCCCACTGTCCCTCTTGGTTTAAAACCACTCAATGTATGAAAGCTCACTGTTATCTATAGTGATTGTTCTCACTACCTATTCAGAAAATCCACAAATAGTTTAAAGATATCAAGGTACCTTAGTTATCAAAATATAATGCATATACTTCTATATATAGATTCTATTTTTATTTTTCACTTTCATTCACTAACGGATTAAACATTACACAACTGTAATGGGAAATCATTAAAAATCAGTGTAGCCCTAGAATTATCAGCACACTTCTCCAAGCCTGGAGCATTGGTGTCACCATACCACTTGTGTGACACAACATTAATTAACCCAAAACATAGAGGACTCACACCCCTTTATTCCCAAACCAATATTGGGGCGCAACTATCAACTAGGACACAACTTCTGAATATATTTATACTGGCATGACCAAACCACCACTTTCACACCCAAACCAAATTCCAAGACTGGAGCTTCAAATATCTATATGTTTTGAGCTTAGTGTAAAATTTGGAGGGATATCCATCTATTTATAGGTATTTATGGGAACCCTTGGTGACAAGCTCAAGTCTCCTCCCGACGCGCAAGTCCTACCGCCTAAGCCTCTTTCACCCTAGTCACCGTGCTCTCCCAAAATAAAATATGGGCACCCCTATTTTCATTTCCATATATTAATGTTATGATATTAAAAAGAATATGGAGCAAAATAACCCAATCCTCCAAGAACATGGTGCACAAGCCTCATTAAAAAAACACTTTTCTCTATTTGTCGATTTTGAGGCCTAAAAATTTGGCAAACACTGGAAAATGGTCCCACCATGAATATGTTCTTTTTGTACAACCTATAAATCATCAATTCCTTTTTCATGATTCATTGTTAACATAGTTTGTCATAAATATCTCTGGAACTCGACAACTCACCATGAAATCCTTCTTTGTTAACAAACAAACTGACTTTGTCAGCAAACACAAACACCTCAAAAAAACGGTCAATGTTACCATGGGGGTTTTTTCCCATAAATCTCCCCCTTTGGGTTTGTTGAAAAATATTATCATAACAACTCTCTACACTAAGATATTTCACTAGATCTAATTCCATAATTAACCATCATTCGACATTTGTGATTTAGATAGCGGCCAAATATTTACCAACGCATACTCTAAGCCCACATTATCGATGCTCACCATGAGAAACAAGAGTAGTATGAATATTTCATCAATGAATCACATAATTATTGACAGCAATTGTTGATACCATACGGGTATAAAAAGATACTATCATTATGGATCTCAACTACCATGATAACTAATCATTGATCAATCAGTTCAAGAAACATCAGATTTAATACATCTCCTATACTTATTTGGTTCTTGTGTTGTGAAAGATATGCTCTGTATAACCACTTAGAACACCAATGAAACACCAAATTCCATCATTTTTCTTCCCCTATCAGTTTCTCCAACGATCATAATTAGTCCCCCTATCTAATTTCTCCTCTATCTTCCTTCTCCATCTATCAGCTTCTCCACATGTCTTTACTAAGACATTTTATCCCCCTCTAAAAACCACAAATAATTACACCAATATATCCGTTTTTAAATGAAATCAATGGTCATTCCTTTGTGTTTTGCAACAATGGATAGAACCCAGATTAACAAATTAGGAAAAAACACACCATACCACATGGAGAGGGGGTCCCAAAACCATGTTGTTTCAATTTTGTGGAGTCGAATGACCTCCCAAATCCAGTTGATGCCTCTCCAAAGATACCTTGATTAGGGACTTTGTTAG
Organism: Viscum album; assembly: GCA_963277665.1. Lineage (NCBI taxonomy): Eukaryota > Viridiplantae > Streptophyta > Magnoliopsida > Santalales > Viscaceae > Viscum > Viscum album. The sequence continues at coordinate 1,588,911,110 of OY728150.1, read as the reverse complement.
AATGTCTCCAACCTATAGATATGTGGGAACATACTCTAACATTAATATTACATTCTCGATATTATCCTTTATAAAATGATACATTATCTCAATGTTCTTTCTTCATGTGTGATGTATGATATTTTTGATGAGATTTGTAGCACTTGTGTTATTTCACTGGATTCTGCTGAGAGCCTTGACTACAACTACCATGCCATCAATCTACTGCTTCATCCACAATAACTATGTGCATGCTTGAGTGGCAGAAATATACTCTTCTTCTGTAGTGATCACAAATCCACCAAGATATAAATCACCTATTGATATTGATTTTCTATTATCCATTAAACCAACCAAATATGCATTTGTATATCCCAACTAATCGTGCTGATATTTTTCATTATACATCAATCTGAAATACCCAATTACATTGATATACCAAATTATTCTTTTGACTTAAAACATGTTCTTTTCCTTGTGATTGCATTGATATTATGCTTCGTGGCATGTGATGAAAACAATATTAGGTCTCTTTACTGCATGTTATAATAAAATCTGAATAATCATCATGTATCCTATGATATCAACTAACATTACATTATCATCCTTCAATAATTTTATTTGAGTAAAAACTAGAGACATCATCTCCTTGTAATTTTCCATTCCAAATCTTTTCAAAACCTCGTTGACATATTCTTATTGATAAATGAATGTGCCATTCCTTCCTTGTGAAACCTGTAAACCAAGGAAAAATGTTAGCGCTCTAATCATTGACATTTCGAACTCACATTTCATGAATTTTGAAAACTGTCTTCACTAATCTTCATCTGATCCTCCAAATATTATGTCATCAACATTAACAAGAACCATCATCCTTTTATTATTATCAGTGTTGAAATAGAGACCGTAATCAGATCCACCATGCTGGAAACCATATTTCATCAAATACTGTTCAAGCCATGAGTTCCATGCTCATGGTTCCTTTTTAGCATATATTAAACCTTTTTAGTAGAAAAAACATGTTAAAATACTCATGAATGAGAATACATTGTGGCTACTCGATATACTCATCTTCCACCAGAACCCCACTCAAGAATGCAGAATTGTCATCTAACTAGAAAACGATTAACTTATGCTTCATTTCAATGGATAGGAATAATATTATTGTATCTAGCCCTGAAAGCAGTGAAAATATCTCTCCAATATCAATTATCTCTATTCGGGAGTATCCTTTGTAGACTAGACAGGCTTTGCTCTCAATCATTAATCCTTATTCATTAATCTTATTGTGATAGAGCCATTTAATCCTGATGATATTATTATCAGTTGTCCATGAAACTGTCTCCCACGTTGGATTCCTCTCAATCTGATCTAGCACTTCATTGTAGAAAAATTTCAGTTTTCATCTTCATGTGAATCGGCAAAGAATTTAGGTTCTAAATGAGATAGGAAATATGTCAGCTGTAGTGATAACATTCTTCCTGTTTGAACAAGAGATAACTGATCAAAAATGATATTAATTATATATATTTCAGTTTGATTCCATGGAATCTATGTAGGTACAAAATTTACTTCCTCATTATCATCATCAATATCTTCTTCTAAATAAGTATCAACCACTTCTGCTCCCCCTACATTTCTTTCCTCCTCATCAATTTAATCACGATATTGTTCATTGTGCTATTGAATGATCTCTTCATTCTGAACTACAGTGACATCATTGCTCCCAACTAACATTACCATCGTTTAGTTAAAAAATTTGTATGCTTTTATTTCTCTAGATTATATACGAAATATCCCCTAATATCCATGTGAATCATGCTTTGAAGTTACACTTTCATTCACTGATGAATACAGCTTTATCAGAGGTGTAATGGGAAATATTCCATCTTTTACGCAACCTAAGAATGACCGAAACACTTCTACAAGCATTGTGAACATGTGTCACTAAACCACTTGAATAACACTCCCTTATTCAACTCAAAATATGGGGGAATTCAACCCTTTTACTCCCAAACAAATATTGGATCCAACTATTAACTGGTGTGAAACTTCGGAATATCATTATACAAGCGCAACGAAACCACCACTTATGCTCCCAAACCTAATTGCATGAATGAATCATGAATGATCTCTAAATGGTGAGGTTATTGTAAAATTAAGAGGGTTATGCCTCTATTTATAAAAATTTTGGGCACCTGAGTACCGCACGCAAGTCTCCTCTTAGTGCGAATGTCCAACCGCCTAAGCCTCTGTCACCCTAGTAACCTTGTGCTCCCAAACCAAAACATGGGTGCCCATATTTTATTTTCCAAATTTTGAGGATATGATATTTAAATGAATATTAAGTGAACAATTTCAAGTCTCTAATATCTTATCGCATAAGTCCCTTTCCAAAAAAAACATTTCATCATTTTTTGATTTTGAGGTCCAAATACAAGGAAAACATTGGAAAATAGTGCCACCTTATATCATTACATTTTCATTGACCTCTTGATCGTTCATTAATTTTTCAGGATTCTCTTTCAATATAGGTTTTCAACAATATCTTTGTATCTCAGTAACTATCCTTGGAAGCCCTATTTGTTAACAAACAAACTGGTTTTTTCAACAAACACAAATACCTAAAAATTGGGTCATTGTTACCATGAGGGTTTTTTGACCAAAATGGTTTCATTTTTGGTTCACATAATCTCAATAGCTATTATTGTAGTAGTTCTATCAATGATAAAGGATAATTAAAGCTATCCTAGGACAACCACAGAGACTAAGATCCATATCTTTCATGATTTAACTAGATATTATCGTTGATTTTTGGAGAATTTATCGTGAATATATATTCCTAGGACTATGTTAACTAGGAATGGTGTTATATTTATATGGAAAGATGAGTGTGATGAAGAAAATAAAGGAACTGAAAAGAAGGGGGTTCAGTGCACTGATCAATAAATTACCCTATAGTGAAGAAATGTTTTTAATTTATATTAATGCATCCAAGAAGGTATTGGGATGTGTTCTTATAAAAATAACATGGATATAGGCAAATATTTATGTTAGTTGAGAATACTGATCAAAATTTCCCAACTCATGATATGGAGTTACCATCGGTAATTTTTTTATTAAATATATGGTTGCATTATATTTATGGGAAAAATGTTATACATAAACCAATCATAATAGTTTGAAATATATATTAACACAAAAGGAGTTGAATATGAACCTGATAATATGGTTAGAGTTGAAATAACATTATGAATTCTCAATACAATACCACCCTGGGAACCTAAACATGGTGGCTGATTCATTGATTCCAAAATAGCATGATAGATTATCAATGATGAGGATCCAAAAAGCTCCAATATTTCTATATATGAAAAGGATGGTTCATGAATTCCTGAAGCATGGGAAAAATATTATCTTAATAAAATGATTTTTAAACCTTATTTCCAAGTAATTATTAAGAAGAATCATGTGGAAGATGAAAAACCAAAAAATAATTTTTGATATTTTCTTGAGATAAACATTGAATATGATGAAACAATGAGGTTTAAGGACCATATATGTGTAACTTCCAATCTATATTTGAAAAAGGATATTTTAAAGGATACTCATTTTTATTCATTATCTATTCATCATGGATGTAAAAATATGTATATGGAATTAAATGAATACATCCGGTGGGATGACATGACGATATATATTGTAGAGATTGTATCTCTGTTTTTGGTATTCTAGCAAGTTATCGATGAATGAAAACGTATGAAGTGATGTTTCATCCAATAACCATACGAAAATAGATTTAGGAGAATATAACTATGTATTTTTTCATTGAACAACCAAAAACCTTTGAAGGGTTTATTGATATATGGGTGGTATTTGAATGCCTAAAAAATCAGAACACTTCATTACTATCAGAGAATATTTCACTCTTGATCAGCTTTCAAGAATATACATTACAGAAGTGCTAAGCTTTCATAGAGAATAATATTCTATTGTATCAAATCATAATCTAAGGTTATCTCCATGTTATGGTGAACTCTTCAGAAATCACTTCATTGAGAATTGATTTTCATCATTTTTTATCATCCCAAAATAGATGTCCAATTTGAAAGAACAATTCATACCCATGCAGATATGTTGAGATCTTGTTACTTATATTTCAAAGGTGGTTGGGATAAACACCTTCTTATTGTTGAGTTTTTATGCAAAAATTGAATTCACTTAAGAATTCAGATGGATCCATTTGAATCCCTATATGAGGAAAAATTTATTGCACTATTTTGTTGGGATGAGGATGTAGAAATATTGGTATTATGACCTAATATCAATGAAGAAATAGTCGAGAAGGATAGAATCATTCAGCAACATATCATGTCAAATAAAATCTAGAAATAAAGTTTTAATGATAACCATCAATGTGATAAATAATTCAATCTTGGTAAATAGACGTTTCTATGAATCTGACCCTAGAACATTGTAAAGAGATTCACGAATAATGGGAAACTATGTCCCAGGTATAACAACCCCTTTTAAATTTTTGATCGTATCAAGATGGTAGCCTATCACTTGGTAGTTCCTCCAAATCTCTCTCACGTCCATTATGTGTTTAATTTATCTCTCTTGATTAATTATATACCAAACCATTCACATGGACTAAACATATTTGTTATATCGCAAGTGCATGATCTTTATTAATGATTGTTGAATGTAACACCTCAAGTTTTTTTAGACCTATTTTTTAATGAATAAATTAAAAAATTTATCTTTCACCACACTATGTCATATATTACCTTCACACTAAACCATAAGGTTATACATTACTTGAATCATTGAATTTTCATATGTCAAATGCAATAGTATGTTGGTGTGTGATGCACACAACAATGAGTTGGTGTATGATACATGAGTCATAGAGTTGGCGTACAATAAACGCAACACTAGGTTTCTAGGAAACATCATTTTATTGTTTAAATAAGATAATCATATACTTTTCATTAAATATATATATATATAAATTAATAACTACATTTAATTTACTGTCTACAATTTGATTATATAAACAAAACATATTTATAATAAAATATATGATTTTAACGTACTTCTATGTCTAATACTACAACTTGTAAAGTACTTATAATACAATTAATTTTAGTCACATTTAAAAATATTATCGGATAAATAAATGGTGTTTTTAATTTATAATGTAAAAATTATACTAGGCTGAAATTTTTGGTTTTTTCTGAGAAACATCATTTTAGTATGAATATTGAAAAATACTTATTTTTAATACAAAACTATTTTTTAATTCAATTTATTAATAAGGATAAAATATTATTAAATATTATCTATTTGTTTAATTGGACAATATTTTTATCATGTAATCCAATGTTCTACATTGGAACCATTTCCACATTTATATTGGACGTATAAACATAATAAACTTTAGATCTTTTTTAATATAAAAACTCACAATATCTTCCCTACAATAGGATTAATTTAAAATTACTTTCTGCCACTTCTATGATTGTAATTTGAAAAAATGGATTACATATATGGAATCATAATATCTTTTATTTTCTAATACGGTCATCTTTGTTTTTATCAAAACATATTTGAGAAAGTGATTGAAATTAATTACATAATTTAAGAGAAAAATTCTAATAATAATGTACTAAAAAATACATATAAGACAAAATAAGACATATAAATATGTAAAAAACTAATTTTATATCCATATTTCTGATATATACATTCTATTATTGAGTTATTTTGGGTTTTTATGTGTTTTTAGGTAATAACATATGCACACATAATAGGTTTCTAAAAATTTCATGTGATTTTTTTTCCTTCCCAATAAAAAGACACCACCTCTACCCATTCCTCACACTTCTAAAACATATTTTTTCCGACAATATATGAAAATAATTTTCCCAAAAAATCTTTCTTCAATATTAAAGAATTTATATTGGAAAACAATTTCTCAAGGAATTCTTTTTGCATAAACCAAATAGAGTTACCTGATTAAGTGGTAACGTTTTCTATGAGTCTTCGTTACATTATTTTAAATATTCACCAAAGAAAATATTTTTATTCCATTATTGAGTGACAAGAAAAGTATAAATAATACACAAGTATTTTTTATTTAATATTTTCTACCTACACTTACACAAGACACCATTTAATAAATGTTATATATACCCTTTCTGTGTCGAGTGAATTATTGTTTCACGGAATGATGATTGTTAATTTCGCTTTTACCACCAATAATGTGGGATATAATGATGGAATATATATTTATATATGTTTTATATTATATATATTATGTATTTATGCTTTATTATTCCTTTTTTGACACATAACTCTTTACATTCTGTTTGGTGTTAATACGATAATCTTGAGTGAGGATGTGTGGTCAACAGCCCCCGCAAAGTGACGGGATTCATTCAAACACCACATGGAATGTATTAAGGATTGGTTTAATGAACAGATATGATATATTAATAATGGAATAATGATACACATATATTCATATGTAATATAAATAATTTTTTTTAACCTGACAATAAATTGGAAGCAATGTTCATGCATACAAATGGATTTCGGTCTCCTTCGTTCATGTATACCATTTCATACTCCTTACGCTATAACTTATTATAATATAAATATAATTTATATTCTTGAGGTTTATATAATATTATAAATCATTTAATCATGGTACATTTAGAAGTATTGATGGTATAAAAAATTAAGACATATACGAAAAACCAAGAAAATATTACCCAAAGTTAAACCTTAACATAAGATCACTAACAAGCAGGTAATATATGGTCATAATCAAACAATATATAGTATATATATTATAATATTATACTTTAAAATATTTTAAATAAACATTTATTTATTATACAATAATATTGTATGCGTACGGGGAGAGACAAGACACTATGTTCGGGTATTTCAGCTCTAATTTTATTCACATGAGATACAAGTTTTGTTGGCCAATAATTTATTTTGTGTGGTGTATGTAATACCCATTATTATATTATATTAATATTATACATCAATTTATGGGTATTAACATTTCTATTTTTCGACCCATCTTTCGGGGGTTTATGATTTAAAATTTACTCAATCTGTAATTTTTTTTTCAATTTGTTATATTTGCGACTCATGTTTTTTATGCACCTGAACTCTTTTTAGGTGTATATACTTCCATTTTACATTTTATATTGCAGATATATTAATTTTTATGGTATATTATGATTAATTTAATTTAATTTTCATACGTGGAGAGTATTATTCCATGTTACTGAGTTTTAAGAGTTTGTTGAGAAAATCTCAACACATTCCAATATTTTTTATGTTTATGCTTCCCTTGATGACATATTATGATCCATCTCCGATGAATTTTCATGAGTTTCCTTCCCATTAATAGATCCTAATTTTTCTATACTAATGTTCCTCTCATTGAAACTTAAGATAATGTTAGTTATGTAAAATTTATCTACCACTCTCTTCATTTGAAAATCAATTATATTTAAAAATCATTTTTTAAAAAATGTTTACAAAATTATTTCAAAATATCATTAATGATCATTTTAAAAAAAAATGTTTTCATATTTTCATAGATTCATTTATATGTTTTCAATGATATTTTCAATGGAAAGTGTTTTCAAAATATTTTATGTTATAAAATTCATATTTTAAAGAAGAAAGAATATTTTCCTCTAGAAATGTTTTAAAAATATCATTCATAAATTTTTCACATATAATATAACATCCAATGGTGTTAATTATTCGTTTATATGGAAATTTTTCAATGTTTCCATTCATGTTATTTATTTTATTGGATTTTTTTCTATTATTATGATTATTATAAAACTCATTTTCCTTTCATAGGTTATATTATTTTGAAACCTTATTCATTTCATAGGTTCTATTTAGGATTTAATGTTTATGAAAGTAATCTGTTTCCACAGTTTATGATATGTTTACGTGTTTATGATGCCCATTTCATTTCAAGTGTTATTATTTGTTTTATATGATCTTATGGCACATGTATGTAACATTTCATTATTTGATGGCTAGGACCTATATATCCATCTAATTCATTGGTTAATTTTTTATATTTAATGATTAAAAATAATATTTTCTTGAGAGTGATCCTTGACTACTATAATTGTCATGGGAGTGAACTATGACTACTAAGATGGTATGAGGAGTGTTATCATTCCACTATTATGGAAATTTGAGTGAACCATATAAGGCCCCAGCCTTAAACATTACTTAATCTTGAGTTATTACAAGATTACACATTAAGGATCTTTTCAGGTTTAGAGTTTAGAGAATTAGATCATGAAACTTGCTTTACATTCCACATTTAAACAAAGTGGTTATATAAAAGATAGTATTCATTCTTCCCATCAACGGAAACATATTTAAAAAAACATGGATTCTTTCTTGACACATCCTTGACACTATCATCACATCATGTACCTTTCCCTTGACCTGTGAAAAACATTTCAAAAACTTGGGATGAGCATAAAAAGCTCAGTAAGGGTTATAAAAATAAGGAATGGAAATATGAGTTCATATATACATAAGAATGAAATCATACTTTACCCATAAAACATAGGCACTTTAACATACCTCATCAAATCATCAATGAATCATAGGAATCATAAGACATAAAATGTAACTTGAGGCATTCATAACATTCTTACGTAGGGAGTAACCTTCTTGGTTACATTTGGAATACCCACCGCAGTATATTCCCTAAATCTCTTCGGAGAAAACATAACGTTTCACTCATTCGTGATACCAATGCATTGGAGAGCTATATCGGGCTCACCTGCCCTTAGTTTATCACGGAACCACCCATCTTCATAATAATGCCCAAGAACCATAACCTAATCGTATCACATAAAACATGCATAAAGGAAACATAACACATCCATATTTCAATCACAAGATATCAATAAAAAAACATTGATATGATAAAAACATTATGAAAACCATTTTCAACACCAAAATAAAAGAAATTTAAAACATGGTATTTATTTTTCTTTTAAAAAGAAGGTATGGCTTGTAGAGGAAGCTGAAACACAAATAATGGTCATGGAGGTGGAGAAGTCGTTGTCGCCGCATAAATACGACAAAAACATTCCCTTTTGAAGTTTAGTAAAAATCTTCGTATAAAAAAGATTCCTTTTTGGATAAACGTAAATGACAAAGGGGTTTATACACCGTATAAAAGAAAGTTGTGTATAAAACAAAATATGCCTCAATGAATAGAGATTGAGACGAAGTCCCTTACAAAGACGGTATCCTTGGTCTAAGGATAAATCAATTAAATAATTATGTGTGACAAACGAATACACCAAATATATGTGGATATTAAGTGTAAAATAATCAATGTTCATTCACACATATTCAAAGGATGACATATTCAATAACTACATGTTGAACCCAAAGAAATCATAATTGGGTTAAGAAGTTTCCTTGACAGCCTAACGACATCACATCAAAATGAGTTGATGAGAGATAAAAAAAGGGTATCACATCACATGGACATAAAATATACATAAATAAGGATATATGAGAACATATCCCAACATAACAATATGTAAATTAAAAGACCCAACAAAATATGTCTTTTAAAAAGAGGAGGGTGAAAGGACCCCTTACTGACTTGGGTATCTTTCGAAACATACACCTCGTGAAGAAAGGACAATACAACATTGATGTAAATACTCATAAAAGAAAGTATATTACACAATGAGTAAAATAATGGGTAGTACATACACCACTCAAAGTAAATTATGGCAAATGTTTCATAAATCTCACGGGAATAAAAGTGAGATGAAAAATCCCTTACGAAAACTCGGCAGCCTAACGACGCCACATAAAACATAAAAAAAATGGATTGATGAGATAAAATAGGGTATATCATCATATTAACTTAAAGTTTATATAAAGAGGAATATAAAAGAACATCCCCCAACATAATAAAGAGGAGCTTAAAAGAAGTGACATAAAGGAGAGTACTTAAAAAGAAAGAGAGAGGTTAGATCTCTTACGAAAATTCGGCAGCCTAACGGCGCCACTCAAAACTTCCAAAATGGATTGATGATAGAGAATAGGGTCTCTCATCACATGAACATAAAAATTACAGTAACAGTAATATAAAATAATATCCCAATAACACAAAAGTTGAGCTTTAAAAGGAATGACATAAAAGAGTGTACTTAAAAAGAAAGAGTGGAGTAGGATCCCTTACCTCAAGTCCAACTTGTCTTGTTCGTTTCTTTATATTCCTGAATAATACACTTTGGTCAATTAATAATTTCCTAAGTAAGTCCTTTAGATTTTATTATTCAGTTCATATCACATATTATAATGTTATAATAATTGTTTAATAATGTCAGTTCATATCAGACATTTTTGCCGATGTTTGGTACATGAGACAAAAATGAAATTGTTTGAAAAAAGATTGCCCATGTAGTTATAAGTAAATAATTTCCAGAATAGTATTAATGACTAAATTTTCATATATATCCAGTAAATATTAATTTTATACTATTCCATATCATTTGGAGATAAAAAACGAAAAGCACCGTTCATGGAGATGGTAGGCCGTACTTACACATGAATGCTACTTTCATTTTTTGTCATATTAATGGAATTAAAACAAAATGAGAGAGATATATATATATGTTATAATTCCAGAATGATATCCATAATTTATATGTAATATATAACATATATATCAATTATATATATGTACTTATACTATTACATAACATTTTGAGATAAGAAATGAAATGTACCATTCATGGAGATGGTAAGCCATACATACACATGAACGCTACTTCAATTTCTATTTCATATTTAATGGAATTAAAACATAATGATATATAATTGTATTTTAATTTCAGTATGGTATCATATATAATATCATTTAATATATCCTTTATATGTACCACATATGGTATTAACGAATCAAATCACTTTAAGGGGGCGGTAGTCCGCACTTCCTTAAATGAAGATATCGTGTATACCAATAATGGAAGCCATAAAGGTATGCCATAAATGAAAAATAAAGAAGATTAAGGAAAACAAAAACATATTATATATCATATATAAATATAGTGACATCTTAATGGCCACCTTTTAAGGTGTTAAAAGAATGTTGACCAATCATCGTTTCGGGAGGCAGAAATTCGCCATCCCTGGAAATAGTATGTTCTTTAACCATTAGATGTAGGTGTGTGTAAGTATAGCTCGAATCCATATTATAAAAACATCCTAGTATATTGAATATACTGGATTTATTACAAAATAAATTAATAAAAAATGTTTAGGGGGTTAGAGAAGCAAAATAAATCAAAAGGACACAAGTGATGACATTACCTTAAAATCGGGTAACTCCCTTTGGTTTGAGATCAAAGGCTTCCTTGGGAATACTTCTGCCCAAAGTGAGGCTTCAAGGAGTTTTAGAGGGATTTGGATAGACAAAATGTGCAGGGGTTGGCCGAGCCAAAGGATTTGGATGTGTGGGTAAGGAGGTAGAGGTGGGGGCCTTTTATAAGAGGAGAGGAGGGGCACTCTTGGAATGGTATATAAAATGTAACTTTATTTTCAAATGATTTTCGGATTTTAATGGTCCCACATTGATGTGTTTCGAGTATGAGGTGAAAATTGTTCGAAATCCACCCATCCAATAGGTTTTGGACATTTTAAGTCTTATATTTTACATTATCTTTCCATTTTAATTAAATCGTTAAATAATGAGGTCATCACTGCATCGTCATGATGTCATTACTAATTTAATTTATTTAAGGTCTAAAAATTATAAAAAAATACTATGATGTAAGAAATATTTATATATTTACAATGAATATTTATAGTCCAAAATATCATTTATGTAGACAAAATTAAAAATATTTTACTTAGGTGATACATTCTTTGTTACATTTAACATTCTTTAAAAATAAAAAGATAAAAAGTCACTTTCTTGCAAAAGTGATTCCATGGGGCCCCCAAGTTTGGCACAAGGAATACCATGGTCGGACATGAGACGACCAGTATCCTTAGGACACATTTTGTGGTCATTTTTTTATTATTATGATATTATCTTACTATCTTTAACACCCCGATTACTCATTAATCAAGATAATTAAAGATAATTACCGTCATTACTATTCATAATGTCCAAAAACAAAAGAGTCTTAATTACATAATTTGGACCTTTCGATTCTAAATATTTTATCCATTTTACCAAATTTAAAACACATAAATTGCAATAATTAATTAAAAAAACGTCCCGTTGTCAAAACAAATAACGGGTTTTTAAAAACAATATTTATGAAATGTTTGGCACTTGTTTATGCCTAATTCCAAAGTGAAATTAATCTCAATGACCATCATTGAATTAAATGGTAAAAATATATTCTAATTATACTTTAAAACAAATTAAAAAGATAACATAACCATATAACTAAATTATATGAAAAAGCAGTTTTGATGTAAAATGCAGTATTTTTTCACTATTCATTGAAAAATTAACATTGTCAGAAAAATACTAGAAAGTGACCCATGGTAAATTTCAATGTCCCAATCATAAATAATATGTTTATTTTGAAAAATAGAGCTTATAAAATTTGTAAAAAGTGGATTCAAAAGGGGTTCTCCATCAAAAGGCGGTTAATTGACCTTTTAAAGAATATTAGAATGTTTATGCTTAAAAACTGGATTCATTTGAATTTTTAATCCTCTAACATTAATTTTAAAGAGTAAAAATATTTGAAAAAAATATATAATAATTTTGTAGTTAGTTCTGTTCATTCCCGCCATTACAAAGGCTAGGCGTTAACTACCATTTGAAATAATATTATTTTATTATTAGAGTGCAACGTAAGATTCCCAAGAAACTCGTTGTTGCGTATTGTGTACGCCATCGAGCATAGAATCCCCTTTAAATTAATATTAATATTTTAATCACAAATATGGATAAATATGAAAATGTCATATTCATTATTTACTTGGGGTGTTACATCCTTCCCCCCTTTTAGGAATTGCGTCCTCGCAATTTTTAAAATTGAGCTTGGAAACATCCTTGAATGTCCCACCTCGGAACAAGAGTCGGTAAAACAATCACATTAAAATAAAGGAAGATAAGTACATAGGTCACCCGATTTAACGCATACTAGGATTCCATGTAGAAAAACATGGACATGGAAGAAAAATCAAAGGGTAATGTTCTTGAGGGTGACTGATAGTAATCATGTCTAAGAGAAAGTTAACCATAAGAAAATCAAAAACTTGTGATGGGTTAAACGGTATTCGATTCCCCGGTAGGAAAAGTTAATAGACAACATTTTTGTTTTATATTAATTTTTATTGAGGAATTTATTTATAAGGAAACATAATCACTTTTCATGTTGACTTTCAACTTTTACTAGATTCCTTAATCAAACTCATATATTTTTCCAAAAGACGAGTATTTAGGGAGACTTGTTCGAATTAAGAGTACTATAATCAACTTCTAGAGAATCAACTAATCCACCAAAAAGAACTATATACTTCCCATGTCTTTAGACGTTAACCAAAACCAAACCAAAAAGGTGAGTACAGGATCAGATAATCCAGAAAAGGATAACCCTTTATAAAAAGAAAATCTATTCTTAATCTCCAAAATTTGTCCAACAAAACCCAAATTTCAACGAGGACCATTCGATAAACAATTTTTCCATAAAATTATTCAAAGTAAACCAAACTAAGATTGAAAACCAAATAGTTTAAGGATTTAGTCACATAGTCTTCCAAGTTAAATCGTAAAATTTTTCTCCAAACAACATCAGTTTCTCTTAATGTCTCGTATTGAAAAGTAATTAACCTAATCACATATCCTCCATGATAGGTTAATAAATTTCCATAGATAACCCAAAATCAACTTTCTCTTTATTAATAAAATCATCTAACTAAAAAAATCAGTCAAACTAACCAGGGACTTCACGTAGTACAGTGGTAGGCGATAAATACCAGTCACACTTTGGTTGTGGGTTCGATTCCTGCAGCTTTGTCCGACGCGACGGGTAGTCACACGGTCTGCGTGTTGTCCTTTTTCCAAAACTATATAATTTTAAAATAATTCCCCAAAAATAGATAAAATCATCAAAAACAACCATAACATAATTTAACTTCAATTTTATCTCATGCCTTTCACTTCCATCATAACATATAGTAACCCATAATTACCTCAAAAGTAAGGATCATATAAACACTTATGGTTACCTTTATAATTATTACCTGAACTTCCACATCGATTGGTCATCTCGTACATGATGCATTAAAGATCATACCAAGGTTCAAGTGGTTGATCATGACTCATTGATAGTTGGTTTAGAACAACCATGAGTTTCCCCATTGAATCCCCCATTTTATCTAGTATCTTAATCATAGAACCACCATAGTTTCCTTCAAACTTGTTGTCTCTTTGGTGCATTCTAGATCCAGCCATTTACTAAAACCAAAAAGGTCAGTGTGATTATATCAACATAACCATAATGTACTAATGAGTAAGATAAACACTAAGATATACTTACTCATTCACTTTATCTAAAAACTATGACACTTTCTAAAATCCTAGCCAATATGGTAATGTCACTTATGCTTAAAGAATACCCTAACCTCTAAAGTTATCTAAACCGAACATTGATACCAAATATAAGGCCCCATCCTTAAACCATACTTAATCTTGAGTTATTACAAGATTACACATTGAGGATATTTTCAGGTTTAGAGTTTTAGAGAATTAGATCATGAATCTTTCATTACATTACACAGTTAAACAAAGTGGTTACATAAAAGACAGTATTCATTCTTTCCATCAACGGAAACATATTTAAAATAAAACATGGATTATTTCTTGACATATCCTTGACACTATCATCACATCATGTACCTTTCCCTTGACCTGTGAAAAACATTTCAAAAACTTGGGATGAGCATAAAAATTTCAGTAAGGGTTATAAAAATATGGAAAGGAAACATGAGTTCATATATACATAAGAATGAAATCATACTATACCCATAAAACATAGGCACTTTAACATACCTCATCAAATCATGAATAAATCATAGAAATCATAAGACATAAAAGGTAACTTGAGGCATTCATAACATTCTTACGTAGGGAGTAACCCTCTTGGTTACGTTTGGAATACCCACCACAGTATATTCCCTAAATATCTTCGGAGAAACCTTAAAGTTTCACTCCTTCGCATTACCCAATGCATTGGAGTGCTATATCGGGCTCACCCGCCCTTAGTTTATCACAGAACCACCCATCATCATAATAATGCCCAAGAACCATAACATAATTGTATCACATAAAACATGCATAAAGGAAACATAACATTTCCATATTTCAATAACAAGATATCAATAAAACACATTGATATGATAAAAACATTATGAAAACAATTTTCAATACCAAAATAAACTAAATGTAAAACATTTTATTTATTTTTCTTTTAAAAAGAAGGTATGGCTTGTAGAGGAAGACAAAACTCAAATAATGGTCATGGAGCCGGAGAAGTCGTTGTCGCCACATACGTAAGAAAAAAACATTCCCTTTTTTCATTTAGTAAAATGATTCATATAACAAAGATTCCTTTTTTTATAAATATAAATGTCAAAGGGGTTTATACACCGTATAAAATAAGGTGGTATATAAAACAAAATATGCCTCAATGAATGGAGATTGAGACGAAGTCCCTTACAAAGACGATATCCTTGGTTTAAGGATAAATCAATTACATAATTATGTGTGACAAATGAATACACCAAATATAACTGGATATTAAGTGTAAAATAATCAAATTTCATTCACACATATTCAAAGGATAACATATTCTATAACTACATCTTGAACCCAAAGAAATCGATATTGGGATAAGAATTTCCCTAGACAGCCTAACGACATCACATCAAAATGGGTTGATGAGAGATAAAAAAGGGTATCTCATCACTTAGACATAAAATTTACATCAATAAGGATATATTTGAACATATCCCAACATAACAATATGTAAATTAAAAGTCCAGACAAAATAAGTATTTTAAAAAGAGGAGGGTGAAAGGTTCCCTTACCGACTTGGGTATCTTTCGAAACATACACCTCGTGAAAGAAGGACAATACAACATTGATGTAAATACTCATAAAAGAAAGTATATTATTCAATGTGTAAACTAATGGGCAGTACATACACCACTAAAAGGAAATTATGGAAAATGTAGCATAAATCTCACAGGAATAAAAGTGAGATGAAAAATCCCTTATGAAAACTCAGCAGCCTAACAACGCCACATAAAACTTACAAAAAATGGATTGATGAGATCAAATAGGGTATCTCATCATAATAACATAAAGTTTATAGAAAAAGTAATATAAAAGAACATCCCCCAACATAACAAAGATTAGCTTAAATGAAGTGACATAAGGGAGAGTACTTAAAAAGAAAGAGAGAGGTTAGATCTCTTACGAAAATTCGGCAGCATAACGGCGCCACTCAAAACTTCCAAAATGGATTGATGAGAAAGAATATGGTCTCTCATTACATGAACATAAAAATTATAGTAATAGTGATATAAAATAATATCCCAATAACAAGATAGATTATATTTAAAAGGAATGACATAAAAGAGTGTACTTAAAAAGAAAGAGTGGAGTAGGATCCCTTACCTCAAGTCCAACTTGTCTTGTTCGTTTCTTTATATTCCTGAATAATAAACATTGGTAAATTAATAATTTCTTAAGTACCTAATTTATAGATTATTATTCAGTTAATATTACATATTATAATGTTATAATAATTGTTTAATAATGTTCGTTCGTATTAGATGTTTTTGCCGATGTTTGGTACATGAGTCAAAAATGAACTTGTTTGAAAAAAGATTGCCCATGTAGTTATAAGTAAATAATTTACAGAATTGTATTAATGATTAAAATATAATATATATCCAGTAAATATTTATTTTATGCTATTCCATTTCATTTGGATATAAAAAACGAAATGCACCATTTATGGAGATGGTAGGCCGTACGTACGCATGAACGCTACTTTCATTTTTTGTCATATTAATGGAATTAAAACAAAATGAGAGAGATATATATATGTTATAATTCAAGAATGATATCCATAATTTAGATGTAATATATCACATATCTATCCATTATATTTATGTACTTATAATATTACATAACATTTTGATATAAGAAATGAAATGTACCGTTCATGGAGACGGTAAGCCGTACGTACGCATGAACGCTACTTCCATTTCTATTTCATATTTAATGGAATTAAAACATAATGATACATAATAGTATTTTAATTCCAGTATGTTATCATACATAATATTATTAAATATATTCTTTATACGTACCACATATGGTATTAACGAATCAAATCACTTTGAGGGGGCGGTAGTCAGTACTTTCTTAAATGAAGATATCGCATATACCCATAATGGAAGCCATAAAGGTATGTCATAAATGAAAAATATAAAAGCTTAAGGAAAACATATTCATATTATATATCATATATAAATATAGTGACATCTTATTGGAAACCTTTTAAGGTGTTAAAAGAATGTTGAACAATCATCGTTTCGGGAGGCAGAAATTCGCCATCCATAGAAACAGTATGTTCTTTAACAATTAGATGTAGGTGTGTGTAAGTGTAGCTCAAATAATTCTTATAAAAACATCCTAGTGTATTTAATATACTGGATTTGTTACAAAATAAATGAATAAAAAGAGTTTATGGGGTCGGAGAAGAAAAGTAAAACAAAAGGACACAAGTGAAGACATTACCTTAAAATCGGGTAACTCCCTTTGGTTTGAGATCAAAGGCTTCCTTGGGAAGACTTCTGCCCAAAGTGAGGCTTCATGGAGTTATATAGGTATGTGGAGAGACAAAATGGGCAGGGGTTGGCTGAGACAAAGGATTTGGAAGTGTGGGTAAGGAGGTAGAGGTGGGGGCATTTTATAAGAGGAGAGGAGGGGCACTCTTGGAAAGGTATAAAATGTAACTTTATTTTCAAATGAGTTTTGGATTTTAATGGTCCCACATTAATGTGTTTCGAGGATAATGTGATAAGGGTTCTAAATACACCCATAAAATAGGTTTTGGACATGGGTAGGTCTTATAGTTTACATTATCTTTACATTTTAATCAAATCGTTAAATAATGAAGTCATCGCTGCATCATCATGATGTCATAAATAATCTTAATCTATATAATGTCGAAAAATTATAAAAAAAATACTATGATGTATTAAATATTTTTAGCTTTCCAATGACTATTTATAGTCCAAATGTTCATTTATGTAGACAAAATTAAAAATATTTTACTTAGGTGATACATTCTTTGTTACATTTATCATTCTTTAAAAATAAAAAGATAACAAGTCACTTTCTCACAAAAGTGATTCCATGGGGCCCCCAAATTTGGAAAAAATCATACCATGGTCGGCCATGATACAAAACGTTGCCTTAGGACACATGTTGTGGTCATTTTTTTATTATTATGATATTATCTTATTATCTTTAACTACCCGATTACTCATTAATCAAAAAATTAAAGATAATTACCGTCGTTACTATTCATAATGTCCAAAAACAAAAGAGTCTTAATTACATAATTTGGACCTTCTGATTAAAAATATGTAATCCATTTTACCAAATTCCAAACACATAAATTGAAATTATTAATTTAAAAAAAACTTCATGTTGTCAAAACAAATAGCGGGTTTTTAGAAACAATATTTGTGAAAAGTTTGGCACTTTTTATACCTAATTCCAAAGTGAAATTAATACCAATGACCATCATTGAATTAAATTGTAAAAATATACTCTAATTAATCTTTAAAAAAATTAAAAAGATAATATATCCATATAATTAAATTATATGAAAAATCTGTTTTGATGGAAAATGCAGTATTTTTTAACTATTCATTGAAAAATGAACATTGTCAGAAAAATACCAAAAATTAACCCAAGGTAAATTTCAATATCCCAATCATAAATAATAGGTTTATTTTGAAAAATAGAGCTTATAAAATTTTCAAAAAGTGGATTTAAAAGGGGTTCGCCATCAAAAGGAGGTTAATCGACCTTTTAAAGATTATTAGAATGTTTATGCTTAAAAACTGGATTCATTTGAATTTTTAATCCTCTAACATTTATTGTAAAGAGTATAAATATTTGACAAACATATATAATCATTTTGTAGTTAGTTCTTTTCATTCCCGCCATTACAATGGCTAGGCGTTAACTATCATTTAAAATAATATTATTTAATTATTAGAGTGCAACATAAGATTCCCAAGAAACTCGTGGATGCGTATTGGGTACGCCATCGAGAATAGCATCCCCTATAAAGTAATATTAATATTTTATTCAGAAATATGGATAAATATGAAAATGTCATATTATTTATTTATGTTGGGTGTTACAAACCATGACTATTTTTATGGTATGGGGAGTGAACCCATACTACTAAGATGGTCTTGGCTGCGATGCATCGGCTACTATGGAAATAATTATACACTTATGTGTTTTATATAATTCTACATCTTACATGTATTTTATTCTTTCATGTAATATGTCATTTACTTACATTTTATTCATGTCTTATTAACTACTAAGATTTATGTCATGATTAATTAATATTATTTTTTGTAAGTTGGGTATGGTCTTCTATTTTAATGATCATGTTATCATTACTTTATTCTCATGTTTTTGCTTATATGTATCCCTTATTTACGTTAATAATCATTTGAGGTCACCCCATCTTCTGATTATTTCTATATGTTGTAGAGATATGTACTCTGATTTATGTGTCTAAGAAGAGTGATATTAAAGAAAAACCTTGTGGGGATAATGTTGCTCAGATATGTATCAGTGTTTATGTTTCAATGTTCCAAAAGGCACAATACCAATTACGGTCTTTGAGAATCTGTTTGTATAATGTTAAAGTATTCCAAAAAATTTATGTAATGATAATATTTGAAATGGAAAAATAACTATAATAATCTTCCCTTTCCACTATCATACATCCCAATGAAAATTCTCTCATCAAAATACCAAAACAATTTCCCAAATTTGGTTTTCAATGAGGAGATATTTAAGATGTAAAATCCTCTTTCTTTTTCTACTAATTTCATTTTAATTTTAATTTTTTCACCTCTTATACACAATTTATCTTATCCAAATGTAATAAAATATCCACTAACATATATATAATGTAATTACATGATCTTAATGGATGATTATTAATGAAACTCATCCCTCTCACATTTTTTTTATAAAAATGAAATTTTCACCTATGATGGGTCAATTTACCGACATCGAGGGTGATACACATTCATTTTCCTTAAAACCCGTCATGGATATAAATAAAATCATTAAATTTTTTAAAAAATATTTTAATGTGTAGGATAAAACCTTCTTTATGTTTTGGAAATCATATTTATATAAAATATTAAATGATAAAACAAAATGAGTTCGTCGTGATCAATAAACGACCCAAATTATGCTAAAATGATCATCTTTAACATTTATCTAATGATTCATCCTAATAGTATATAAAAAATTCATTATATGATCATTTATACGTCCATAATATCATTAATAACACAAAATAAAATTTTGGGATATTTATTCTAATTTTATACGAACATCCATTCATGAATAATATTGAACTGATCATAAAAACCGTGAAAAATAATGCTCACTAAGGATTAAATTAAAATATATTAGTAATTAGAAATACCATATGTGGAATAAATTAAACTATAATGAATAAAATTCACATATTAATGGTTCGGGTTGTGTTAATTAATGAATATAATATGATTATATCAGAAGATAATGTGAAGAATTCATTCAGACTCTAGGTTTGGGGAATTCGAGAACCCAATACTCTTCCATTGGATTTTCCTTATTTCAGCCCATTTTTAGTTTGTATATTCCATAAATATAATTTCATCATCATTATAATAATTTTAATAAAATATAAATGTTTGTTACTTCTATTTATAACAAACATAATGTTTTCCAAGAGGAATCTTCTTTTAAAAAAGACAACTTTTATTTCTTGTGATTGTTTCTTCTTCACACAAGGTAGATGACTCTTATATCATGTATGCTATTCCAACATTCAATACTGATCCCAAGGATTTTGAATGTTTTTTATGAAATGATACTTATTCAATTCTATGGGTTATAATATGTTCAATATTAATATATATAATAAGTTTCATGAATGATAATTTTAATGTTATGATGTGAAAGAAGATCCCATAATTATATTGTGAAATGTATTTATTATGATGTGGAAGGTTCACCTAGAATTATATATCACACCAATGAATTGGGTAATGTGAATAAACTCATGAAATAATGATAAATATGAATGAACATGATGTTTTCCTTATTCACAACTATGTGTGGTAGTTGACCACTAACACATGATGTATCACTTTTATGAATTTCCACATTTCAATCCTTTTATTAATGATTCATCTAATGAATATGACCCTTTTCTATGCTATTATGATAATTATTTTGATCAACCCATGTATATTGTTTCATGATCTTATCTATCCTCTTACGGGGCATTTATCTTATCCAAATTTTTAACGTACATTCATAGGTGACTACATATTGTATAGAGAATTCAAGGGCCAAGAAAAATTTAGAGGAAAGGGAATTAAATAATTTTTTTGTTTTATAGTGTAAATGTTATGTATGGTTCCAATATTCACAATACCCGAATCAATGGAATCCTCGTAGTGTAATTATTTGGAGTTTCCTTCTTTAAATTGATGTGATAAGATGTGTATGAACAATAAAAATATATATATATTGTATAAGAGTATTTTTTTATTTAATTTAGGAAATATGATTAGAGAAACTTAGTTAAAACCCTTAGTATGCTACTATGTATAAGTGACCACACAATGATATTTATGTTATAAAACACTAAACATAGGAATCTAACAATAAATTACATTATACTTAAATTCATAATGGAATATATTTTTTATTCATGACTTGTTGAAATATGTTTTGTTTTAACCTTTCCTAATTTAGAAAATGGTGGGAACCAAGAGAAACTTGGAAAATAACCCATGTGAGAGGCATTTTAGAGATTCTCTAAGAGACATCCCCAATTCATTACGATGTGGATTTCAAAATTTAATTGTGATGCTTACCCACCAATCTATGTATATGAGAATATCATGAGAAATGTGGAACATTTTCCTACACGGAAGAGGGAACACCAAGTTATCAAGTGATTTATGTCGAAACAACCAACGACATTTAGTGGATCCTCTAATCCACTAGTTGATGAATAGTGTGTCAACATGATGGGGAACATATACTTTTTTCTTCACTATTTTGTGATGGATAATGTGAATCTTTCTATTTATTTTATAGATAGAGAGGCTAACCAATGGTGGGCATTGAATTAAAACTGGAAGCTGAGGGAGAAAATCGAATAGATGTAGTGGGAATACATTAACATAATGTTTCATAACAAGAATTTCCCCTGAACTCTTTATACAATGATAGATATATAATTCATAGATCTAAATAAAAAGGAAGATGAATTTTTCACATACTATGATGAAAATTTCAGAAGCCATGTAAATTATGCTTCATTAATTGTTATGAAAAATGATAGAAAAATTGATATATCCATTACGGGATTAACACCACCCCTTTGAAGGGCTCTTGTAATTAAAAACATTAGGAGTTATAAAGATGTTTTATGATGTGATCTCAATGGGGAGATGATGTTTCAGAAATTTTCCCTTGGATATAGTGATATGAAAAGAATGAGTGTGTTTTAAGACGAATGATCAAATGAGAAAGGTGGAAAGAAAACTCAACCACTGACATGTCAAAAATTGTGGGAAGTGGCAGCATGAGAACAAACTCAATGGGAAATGGAAATTCTATAAATATGGGAGAGAAGGACAAAATGCTCATGAATGTAGAAAATATAAGAGGAAGCTAGATAATGTGGTAGTGGAATGTAGAGCACCACCCATAATCCAATACAATAAATGTAGAGATACATGGAATTATCCAATCCAGTTCACTAATCCTGGACACCTCAAGGGTAATCTTCATCATCTGTCACCAATTCCAATAGGGTAAAGGGAAGGCTTATTCCATCACTATAGTTGATGTGAAGAAATAAAAATAATTCATACAAGGTAAAATTACTATTTAATAAAGAATACTAAAAATATTACTTGATTCTAGTCCTACACAATCCTTTATATCAAGAATTTTTTCCAGAACTCTTTAATAATAGCTCCAAAACAATTAATTAACGATATCCATAAAACACGTAGTGGTGAAATCATTTCTACCCAAGTGTTGGACTATTTTCATATTGTCATATGCTGGAAGATTCTAGTAGATAATCTCATAAAAATTCCCTTTGTTAAATTTGACACAAAACTAGGGATGGATTGGCTATTATTATATAGAGCACATATAAATTATCTGGAAAATGAAATATTTTGTCATATTCTGAACCATCCTGTGCTCCTATAAAAATTATTGGAAGGTCATAAATCTACTAATGGAACTCCTTTAATGTTGTGAGGGTTGAATATATGTAAAAAATAATACCTCAATAAAATGGTTCAGTCAAAGGAAGTTATCAACTAAGGCGAAATTCCCATCATGAGGGAATATAGTGATGTATTTTTGGAAGAGATTCCCATAATCCCCCTGATGTTGAGGTGTACTTCTAGATGGATCTCATAACTAGAGCTACTCCTGTATCATAATGTCCATATAGGATGGATCCTATCAAAATGGAGGAGTTAAAAAAGTATATGAAATAGAATTTGGAGAAAGGGTGCATACACACTAGTGCATCAACATGAGGTGAACCAATACTCTTTTTCGAGAATATGGATTTTTCAATGCAGTTGTCTATTAATTATCCTAAACTCAACAAGATCGTCGTAAAGAACAATTATCCACTTTTAATCATTGATGACTTGTTAGATCAATTGTGAAGAGCTTTGTACTTCCAAATAGTGGGTTTTTATTTTGGATATAACCACTTAAAGTTGAATTAGGAATATATTCAGAATATTAGTTTCCATATAAGCTGTGGACACTATGATTTTATGGTGGATCACTTTGGAATTGCTAATAACCCTAATATTTTCATGGATTTAATGAATATAGCCGTTATAAATTTCCTAAAAAATTGTATATTTTTCAATTGTATTCTAATATAATCTAAAAGAAAGAAGGAACATGAAGAACGTATAAGGATTTTGTTGGAGATATTAAAGAAGTATAAGTTGTTCCCCATGTTTGGAATGTGTGACTTTTAGATGTAGTATATCACATTCTTGGGATATCTAATCACCCTCCTCTTATTCCAAAGAATCAAATATCACTTGTAAATGATACACTTTAAGATATTATGATCAGTATACACAATAAAATTATCACTCGATAGATAATTCGGAAAACACATAATACATATTCCTCAACTACCAAACCGTGGATGTGCATTGGTGAGTTCTGTTCATGTGCCCCCATCTTCCAAGACCCAAACTATTCAACATGATCTCCATACATCAACACATCTCAATGTATATTCCATGGAGAATCAAAAATGACATTACACTCCTAACATCGATCATGTAAGATAATGATTGGTTCCCATTTGAAGTTCTTATTCAACTTAGAGAAGGAATATTTTCTTTCTCTAGACCTTTTAAACATTAACCCCTTATTGTTAAAAGCTAAAAAGTGGTTATTCCAAATGGGAAATTTCATGGATAAAACACCGCGAAATAAAAAAATCCTATATATATATAGACAATATTCGTATGGTGTTTTCAAAAAACATGTCCTGGATCCTTATGGGAGTCATCTAGCGATCCTTACTATGTGATGATGTAACCTAAGAGGTTTAACCAATCAATCCAAAACATACACATATATTTCATGGAATATGTCCAATTCTCAGACTATGTACCCCTAATGATGTTATGTTGTTGGGAACGATCATCATGAGTGTTGGAGAACACCAGGATATCGTTCACAAACACAACCAATCACAAAAATAGGTATAGATAGAAAATTATTCTCATTAAGGCTGTAAACACTTCTTCTAAGTTCATTAACCCAAATGGAATTAATAAATCACATATAGGTCATAAATTCTTCTGAAAGTTCTCTTAAGTATATCATAAGGTCTACCTCTCAACTAATGAATCCCTGATCTAAATTCAATCATATAAAAACAGTATGTCCTCACAATTTATTAAATATATCATCAAAACGCAAAAAATAATATTTGTTCTTCTTAATCATCTTTTTAGACATATGTTAATTAACACCCAAGAATAAAATCCCACCGTATTACTTTTAAAAAACATTCGTGAGCACCAAGGATATATAATCAGATGGATAATCTCTTTACACTCCAAATCCTCTAGTAGAGTCTTGATGTCATAACAGTTTACTTGTTCTATTCTGTATAGTGTAGTTGAAATTAGTTAAACCCTCAACGTGAGCTCAATTTAAGACTCTATGTCTCTCTTAAGAGTAATCCATAGATATTCATCAAGAAACACTAACTGAAACCTATCTTTCATGAGTTGAAGGACACCATGATACAGTCATCTGTCATCCATCAATATACTAGAAAAACAATTTGTGAGATCTCTTAGTTGTAGAGTAATTTTCCCTGCTCAACATTCCAAGACAACCAAATCTTCATAGTTAATATAGTTTCCACCCTTATGATATGTAAAAGTAACACTCATCTAGTGAAAATAAGTGCGGACTAAGTATGTTACTAACCAGTCCATACACATAATCAAATAAAATCCTAACCTATATATGATGTAATGATCCAATATAAAATGAGACAATCCTACCTCAAGAGAACACCCTCTTACACAAGGAGATGTCTCTAGACCACACTCCAAATAGTATAAATTTAATCAACACCCTATACATGAAATCTACCACTAGACTCACACCATTTAGAATTTAGGAAAAACTATTGGAATGGGATACACCAATCTAAAATTAGGTAGTAGATAAAATATAAGCTACAAGATTAGTATCTATCACTATCGATGGTCCAACTTCGTTATCAAAAAGTGTGAGATTAATTTCATGGAACTATAATATTTATAATCCCTGTCAAATATTATAAATCCCAAAAGATCCATCACCCTATTGATATGTTCAATCTTTCAGACAATTACATCTTCTACTTCCTCTACTACCATTGTCATTACAACTCAATCATCCAACTAGATATGGTACAGAAGACCGCCTTCACATAGTAAAATTTTATATAGATCCTCCATCACTACACATATGTAAATTTTTCATATATAAACTTTGTATATATCACATATTTATAAAATATAAACACTCCACTGATGGGTTGGAAGAATTTAAATGATAAAGACCCTTCTGACTGCACTTGTAAAAAAATAATCTAGGTAATTTCATGTGTAACTAATACTTACCATATTTCATTCTTCCTACTATTCTCCTGGGTAAAACCCTCATATAAAAACATACCACTAATGGAAGATGAAACACTTGATTATCTACTAAAAACATGCCTAACACGAGAATCCCTTATCAGGTTCCTCTCATCTTTGAGTGTCTTATCCAACAACTCTGAAAACTCATTTAACCAAAAGAAGTTGACATGTGAGTTTATATAACATTTATGGTCATCATGGAAATGCCTCACCATATATATCTCATCCTCTAACGATTCACGAGAGAATCACTACAGCTCTATAATATATCTATTGTAGTATATCTCAACATTATTTTGATGATTCAACCTTCTGAATATAGCTCTTTTCTCTTAGCTCAGTGTGTCTGGATAAAAGTCCTCTATGAAAATATTAAAAAATTCCTTCCATAATGTATTATCAAATTCTTTATTTTGGTAATTCACATAACCCCAGAACATATTTGATCCTCATAGAAAATAATAATTCAACATGACCCTCATCAAATAAAACTTCTCCCACAGATTATGTATTGCCTGAATGGACTCAATCTAGAACATTGATTCTTCCACTTCACCCTCTCTAGTAAAATTTGGAGTGTGTTTCAACTAAAAACACTAAGTGAAGTCAAACATACTCTTCACCTAATACTATTTTTCTCTCTAAATAATCTGCATGATGTAAGAAAATATATCAAAAAACTTCTCTCCATCTTCCTCACCCAACACTATTGGTGACTCATGTTGCTGTATTTGGTGATCATCACCAGCCACATATTCTTGTCATCCAATCAGTAAGAGTATTCATCGGGGAGTCTATCTACAACCAAAAACACACATATCTGGATACAAAACCCCACATTATAACACTTATATAAGACGTAACACAAAATGGATGAAAACGATATTCTTCAAAACCCAACCACATGGTCTTAACTGAGGCTCTATCACTTCCCTTAATCATCTAAAACCTATAATATTGTTAATAGAGGGTAAAATCATTTATATAATATGTTTCTCATTATGAATCTATTAATTTTCATCTTTCATTATTTTAAAATTATCAATTTCATAATATGTTCATTTCATTACATTTTCACAATAATATAAAAACTCTTTATGTTGAAAAACATACCCGACATACTTTTTCATGTGCATTCCTAAAAATGATGTATGTCACAAAATATACATGCGTGCCTAGAATGATGAATCCATAGTTAAATATCATTACATAACGATCCTGGAGAAAAACTACCAAAAATTCCTAAAACATTAGTCACCTAACATAATAAGTTCATCAACCAAGGGGAAGTAATATTCAAATATAGTAGAAATAGTAATAATAACAATTTTACCATGGGTACCAGAGTTCTCTAATGCACATTAGTTAGCTAATCCAGTGATAATGTTCATAAAAAAATGTCAGACTCTTCTTTATCACATTTTTACGTTTTCAGAAAATTTTGATAAAATAAATTAAATGAAAAAACCGATAATATAACTTGGTAATGTCCAGTCCTGGGTTCCACATATTGGTGTCCTGAGCTGATCTGTAAAATCACATCAAGCATCACACTACATATTCTAGTGGCATTCAAATAGTAGTGAGGGTCTAATATCAATCATGAGGATAATATCACCTTTTTTCAGAGTAATAGACTAGTATAGAATAAGAATCAATAATAAAATAACATATAACCAATACAATATCACAAATCCAAACAAGGAGATACAATAACAAGTCTTAGTAGTAGATATTCCATAACAAAGTACATTTCAATTGTCAAAATTTATTTCCATTTTTACTATTTATATTTAAAAAATTATATCCATTATTTCCATCTTAATTTCGTAATACATGACTAAAATCCATTTTTAAAATTACTTATTTCACAATTGAATTCTATTGTTACAATTAATATTTCACAGTACATGTCTGAATTACACTATTACCATTCATAATTTCACAATTTAATCGCATTGACGCCATTCAAAATTCATAATACAAGACATAATTCCATTATTACAATTCATAATTTAATAATTGAATTACATTTTTATCAACCATATTTTATGTAAAATAAATCCAAAAATCACATATATTAATATACCAATTAATTAATCAGTCTTAACACTTAAATACTCTCATCATTCAATTTCTAATTGAAAAATTATTTCATCAAAATAATCCCCTTAATTAATTCCATAATTAATTAAGCACATCAATCCCATTAATTAATTCATCAATTAATTAGTCACATAGATTAAATTACTATTTCAAAAATTAGTTTATCACATAAATCCTTTTAACTAATTCCCCAATTAATTAATCACATCATTCACATTAATTAATTCACCAAATATTTGATCAAACTCAATAATACCAATATTCCCATTATTAATTTAACAGGTAGTTTTTCAATATACACAATCCCAATATCCCATAAATAATTTGATAATTAACTATCCCAATAATATAACTTAATGTCCCTATTATTAATTAAATAATTATTTGTCTCAAATCTATCAATCTCAGTTATTCCTCAAATTAGGAAACTCTATATTTTAACAGATAATTAAATAATTAGATTTTCCTGATTCAAAAACCCTAAACTAATTATTTCTCCAAGTTAATTAATTCAATTACGGAAAAACATGTATAAAAACCCTAAATATTTTAAAATTACACACATGTATTTAAAATAATGAATATGGAATATGAATAATATACCACCTAATTCAAATCATTAACATGTGATCACCTAATAGAAATCCCAAATTTCTGTGGCACACCAATATATAATTATATCATGATCTTAATCCCTTATTCTATATCATCCAATCGAGAACCGATAATCCAAGATGTAGATTAAAAAAATCCATATAAAGATATAACAATATAGAGGATAACATCAATATAAAATTTCAGGGACATAAATTTGAGAAAAATGAAACCCCATGGGATTAGATCCTTATAATGGGAGGGGTCCGTGTTTTCATTATTGGATTCATAATGCAAGGTCTAGATGTTAGAATGGATTTGAATATTTTTGGGACTATCCAAAATCATAAAAATAAATAAAAACGGTTGATTTAGGACTAGTTGTGGTTAAAATGGGATCTTGAACAAACTTATAACTAATTTTAGTGGGATTAATATATTGTACACACAATTTACTACCCAGGACATAGAGTTTCCCCTAACCATTCACCATAATTGTGCACATCATCAAGGTCTAGGGGTTCAAAGATTCTCTTAATGGGATTAATGGTTTGAAAAACCATTTTCAAGCTAGTTAAATCCCCTCTATGTGTGTTTTATTGGTTTTAAATTCTACGGAACATGGTTTTGGAAAACTATAAACCATACATTCACTTTGCAACATCCTTCCAAAATCTCCAATTTTCATGAAAATAGAGCCCAATGAAAACCTCAATCAATGTATCGTGAAACAAAAGAAAATAATTCTAGAAAAAATGCTTCATATATATCAATAAAAGGTTTCTATCTTAAGTGAAAATATTATATTTTTATCATAACATAATGTTAGGTCCTAGAACTATAATCCCTCCAATTATTTTGGTAAATTTTATAACCCATGTCATGGAAATTATGTTCTATAATATTCTATCTTAATATACCTTTTCATGCATGGACATGGTTGATTTATATTTTTACACTCTATTTTGAATGACTTTGAAGAAATCATTGGGATGTGTTATAATTAAGTAAACTTATATATGTTCTAAATTCATATTTATTGTTACTACAGACTGTGATTATTGCTTTCACATTCACATGGAATGTTTTAGGGGTTTATTTTTGGATTATTCCTTTATGATTAAATAATATTATATCATTATATAGGATTCTATTATCGTCCTTTGTGACGAATTATTTTGATACATGTATCTCATTCAATTAATCATTTCATTTCTTGAATTTTCATCTCCTCCAATATTTTTATTCATTTGATGTTAAAACCTATCTAACATAATATTTTTTTCTACTTACTATTTTTTTCCACAATTTTCCTATATATATTTTTTAATAGGGCCTCAAATTTGAAATGATTCAATAAAGAATTATGGAAAAATATAATGATGAAAAATTTGTACATTATATTATGAAATAATACATATGTCCAGCTAATATCCATAGAAACTAAACCACTGAGATATAGTTTTATGTTTTAAATGCCATTTATAATTTTTTAGGCTGTTAAATTATATATTCTATCTTGGGATTCATTATATTGCATCAAATTAATATTTAGTGAATTTTTTAGATTTTATTATTAAATATAAGAGGATAAAAATAAATAGAAAGATAGCTAAAATAATAATATAATTGACCATAATTATGATGGAATGAAGTAAGATATATAAGGATTGATTTTCATATTCCTTTTTTTTATTTTATACATTTTTCAGAGGTATTAATTTTTATTTCTCATATTGAATTTTATACTATAGTTAGATGTGTATAACCCAGAGTAACCAACCAAACATGAATTTTATGTGTATTACTAAATAGACTATGTTATTATTTTATTAGTTTTCAATAAGGAATAATATTTTCATAGATAGAATTTTTTTTGAATCATGTAAAAATATGAGTTACCTACAAACATAAATGGAAAAGGAAGACGAAGTGTTTTTCAATATGAAATTTTAAGAGATACCGATTCAATGTAGCATACATAAATACGATGATTTTGGGGTTCATACTCATGGATACGGTAGTCATATATTACCAGATTAGTAGAAACTATCTATAAAGATTTGGGGATTTCAATGAATATATATAAATATATTTATGAACAAATATATTTATAATAATAGGGTAGTAATTTGTGGAAGACCGTCAATATCTAGTTGGATGCACCATCTACTACATGTAGAATATTGATATATTATTTTGTTTTATTGGTTTATTTTAATGTAATTTATTATTCCATTAAGATTATTAATATTAGTTTGTTATTAAATGAATATTCATGGATATCTTACTGTAAATCTAAAATATTGACTGACTCTTGGATATTATATAAGACATGAATATTTTAAGAAATCATTACTGGATATATGACCTTAATCAAGATACCATAAGTCATTTTATATAGATCATAAACCCTTTGATTCATAAATAATACTAATTTTTATCCTTATAATTTTCACATTTGGGAACACAATTCATTGTTTGGAAATACTATATCAACATCTAGTAATTATTTCATAGTGGGGAATACATTCATAGTGATTCTGCATGAAGTTTTTCTTTTGTGTGAGACTTTGAATCAGTGAATAATAATTTTACTTTTCATATAAGTATCCATAATTATTAACACTACACAAATTTTAAAAATTTAAATTTTTTATAAGATGTTGGCATCTGGATGGAATATTAGAATTGGCATTAGTGTCATCAAAAATTCATAAGACTTTTGGTGTCCTATAAAAATATGTTACTTTTACAAAAAAAATTATAGAAGTCATGAATAATCATATTTGAATAAAATTACTTATTAAAATAAAATTGTGAAATTCACTCTTGGTATTGAACATCATGTTTATTCATGTATATCATTGTAAATAATAGAGAGCAGTAGTACGTCTTCTCCACTAAAAATAAGATATCACACCTGAACAAATTTTTTTTCCATACAAATAATAAATAGTTAACATAAATAGAATGTTGTTCTTTTTTGGAAGAAAAACGTCATTATATTTGAATATTTCATGGAGTGGGAATTCTAGTGCATTAAAAATGAATTGAATTTAGTCATTTTCTCAGATTTAATATGATTCAAAAGTAATGGATCCTTATTTAATTAAGATATTGTATCATATTTATTATTTCCATTGTATAGAAGACATTTGACATTTTGAATATAAAAAGATCATTTAATAATAAGAAATGTGTGCACATAAGAACATTCAACCATCATGAAATCATAAAGAGACCTTACACTATTGAATTTATAACTAATTAAATACTAATATCTTCATAATAAATTAATAATAGAATACATCCTAGTATCAATATAGAATATGTTTTCTTTATTTATGGGATTAATGCATGTTGAAAAAGAATATAAATGAAGGCAATGCTAAGGATTATGTATCGAATCTGGATGAGAATGTGAGAATCATCAACCTCTTCCCTTAACATATGAAATCATCCTATCATTAGGAGAATAAGGTGAGATGTGTTAATGATCATTTTGAATATGTGTATTGATAGAGTTGAAGGAGAACAATTACAATATAGACTTTACTGGGATATGGGAGTTGTTAACTTCCTATTCAATGTGGGATTTAAGTAGGATAATTTTAATATATATTTATTTTTATTATAAAGACCCCATTGGTATATGGATATATATTTTTATAAGATATACTAAATTTTCATGATCCATTATTAACAAACAATAAGGAGGAAACCAATAAATAAATAGGGAGAATAAATTTTAGGTGATTTTATAAAATATGTTTATGATATATTTAGTAATATGATATTATATATATATATTTGAATAATTGGTCTCAAAAGTGGATACATAATAGGAAAGGACATACCACTCATATAATGAATAAAACTTATAAAACTGATTGTGTAATTCTCCATTATTTTATGATTTTTTATGAAGGTGTAAGAGTTAAAAAATAGTGAATAAACATATTAATGAGTTATAGATGTTGGTATAAAAATAATTAATAATAAAATAAAAAATAGATCATTTATTTACCCTAACCACTCTATATGATTTAACATAACTAGGTTACCTAATGTTGTATCAAAGCCAAAAATAATATCCTATAAAATATTCATCCTTTAACGAATGGAAATCATGGAGAATCTTAGTCCATTACACACAAAATGTCTACTTATATATCATTGAAATAGTCTTCATGGATAGAATAACATAATGCTTCCATTTGTATGGTTATAAGGTATGAAGATAAGTGATTTTGTTATACTGAAAATAAATTATCTTGGTAGATATTCTCACCTAACATATTCTAACAAGAGGAACATAAAAGTAGATGTGATATAAATAACTATATATTTATATATAAATCATGAAAAATATATACCAGTGTAATGAGAAATTAAAATATTTAAGCAAATATGAGAAAAATAAGAAAATATGTATGAGTAAATATAAAAGATAAATAATCCAAACATTTTATTTGGATATTTATTCATTAAAACACCTTAATGAAAGATAATGAGGATGTACATGACAATTTTTCTAGGTATAATGTGATATTAAGACACACTAGTTAGTTTTTAGGTAATATAGAATATAAATTTATTTTAATGAGGTAGATTAATAATTTCCCTAGTATATTACAATCAAATTGTAAGAACCCAGTTCTTGGCTATAATGGACTTTGAAATATTCTTGATGTTATTCCAGAGCAGCGCCTTCAGATGCGGATTTAAATTGTGATGAGTTTTAATTAATTAAGGGTTTAATTAATTTTTATCCTTATTTAATACCTTCACCTCTTCTCCTTCTCATTTCCTCCCCCTGGCAGAACCACCTCCTCTCCCTCAAGCCCTCCTCTCCTCCACCTATCCAGCAAGACGCGACAGCTCCGGCGAGGTGCGGCGGGAAGCGTCGGGCGAAGCCCAACAAGGTAGGGTTCGTTGAATTACATTTATGCACCCTCTATGAATTCGATATAATTCATTGAAATTCTGTTTAAATTTCGAACGAATCCCTTATTTGTGTAGCTCATATTCTGGCCTTTACAACACAAATTTCGGTTTCGAATTTGGAGTTTCGAGGCCTCTGCAATCGCCCGCCGAAGATTGCAGGTTTTGGGTGTTCTCCGGTTGTTTTGGAGGTCCTCTGGCTGGCTTTGGGAGTTATGGCGAGCAGGCGTGGCGGTGCAGCAGGGGTCCAGGTGGTGGCGTCAGTTTGGCATGGGTGACTTCTTAGCCGGCAGCCGGAGCGGAGGCTCTGCTCGAGCTGGCTTCAGCCGTCTTCAGTGGCGCCAGGCGGAGGTGGCCGAGGGGTGTGCGGCATAGCCAGCTGCGGGTGATGGCGAGCCTGTATAGGCACTCGGTGATGGGTCTTCGGCGCACGTGAGTGGCATGGGCGGCCTGGCGACGGCGAGGCTGAGGCCAGGTGGGGCTCCCAGGCGAGCGCAGCGGAGACCAGGGGGGAGCAAGACCCGCCTCAAACGTGTCTCCCGGTCGACGCAGGGGACCAGCGGGGACCTGAGGAACCACCTGACAGCAGCGTACCGCGCCCGCGAGGCATGGTTACCGACCGGGTCGGCCGGGGCAGGCCGGCCCAGGTGGTTGGTTCTGGCCAAATTGGGCTGGACCGGCCCGGTTGGGCCCCCTAGCATTCGGGGGGCATTTTTTCTAAACGGTGCGTCCGTTTGACGTGCCGTTTGCAGCTGCGGATCCACGTTAGCAGGACAAACTTTTTTGAAATGGTTTCTGGGGTTTTTGGGTCCTGTGCCTGAAAATGGGTGCCCCAAGATGCATTAATTCTATAATATTAAATTATTTTTAATGTTGGGACGGACATGGCTCGCGAGTCGGAGGTTCGTTTGATGTGCCGTCTGAGGCGTGTTGGCCCGAGAGATGAGCCAGTCCTTACAAGGTTGAATCAGATCCCGTGGGGTTGGTTTCGTTGCTCGGTAGCACGAAATGCTAAATGTGAAAAATTAATTAATTAATTAATTACCTATTAATTAATTGTCGAGTCGGACCTAACACCTGTTTGGGATGTCTGATTGACGTACCGTCAGCAGCTCTGTGACCCCAGTCCTGGTGTGTACTTTTTGAAATGTTTTTCGAAGCGTGTAGGTTGGAGATAAGGTGCGGGCCCCACAGGGCCTAGATCACACGCTTTTTGATGAAATGTCGTTTTTTCACCTTACATCCTCTTGGGGTGTTCGAGTACTGAATTCAGTGTGTTTTTTTGAGGGGATCACAACAGAGAAATCGCCCGCCTAAATTTGGGCTTGAGGTGTGGGCCCCACGGGGCCCCATTTGCATATAACGCAGAGAGATACATCTTCTGCATCCAGAGTCTGTTTTAAGCACCGTCAATGGCGTTGCGATCCTAGAATCGAGGCAAATTTGAGCAGGGTGGTTTCAGGCATTGAAGCCAGAGTTGAGGTGTGGGCCCCACATGCCGCTTTTAAGCTGCGAGTAGTGTACTATGACTTTTTCATCGGCCATCCGTTCAGGGAGAATGAATAGTCGATCTGACGTGTTTTTTCATGAGCATCATGATGGCGTAGTTTGACTGACCTTATTCAGGATCGTGGTGTGGGTCCCACCTGGGTTGGCTACGGTGAATAGTACTTTTTCACCGGTTGACCATTTTGGGCGAATAAGTAGTCTATCACGCATGTTTTTCCGCGAGGAATAAAACGGTGCGATCTTTTTGGATGTGTGCATTCTCTTTTGAGGGCTCATAAAATGTGGAAGAAAGTAATGTGCTCTAATGGTTATTCTTTCTATTATGTTTGTAGCAGACCCTTGACGTGTGATTGCATGCACTCCCGTGTGAGTGAAGAAATTCTTGAAGAGATGTGGTTGGTCGTGCCTCAGCTATTGAGGTGGCAAGTTGGAGTTTTTATGTTCATGCTCCTTGCATTGATGTTAGGTGACATGTGCACGTTAGCCTTTGGGCTGGAGACGTGGTATACTCTTGGAGTATACGGGAACGCTTGGTGGTACTTGTGGTTTTTTGTACGTGAGAACATTTGTGTGATTGGTTGGAGTTGACATGGGGACACACATCGTGTGGCCCCCATGTGTGTGATGTGTTATTCTTTCTGTACCCTTGTCCTCTCGCGACATAGAGGGTCCTCCTGTTCACGATGGTTTAGACCAGCAGGGTTGAGTAGTTTCCCATGATTTTGTGTTAGAGATGGGTGGTTGCATGATACCCACTCTGAGTTCTATTGGCCAGTGTTGTACCATCCATTAGGGATGTACAGAGCAGTTCCAGGTTTACCCTCCAGCAGAGACTGGGCTGTGGGTTGCTCATCGACCTCTTTGGGTTTACCCTCTAATAGAGACTGGGCAGTGGGTTGCTCACTATCTTCTAGGGTTTACCCTCCAGCAGAGTCTGGGCAGTGGGTCACCCGACGACCACTTAGGGGTTACCCTCCAGTAGAGACTGGGTAGTGGTCCACTCAACAAATCTTGAGGGTCTACCCTCTAGTAGGGCTGGGCAGTGGGTCGCCCTTCGTCTTGTTCCACGTCTAACCTCCAGCAGGGCTGGGCAGTGGGTCACTAGATACCTTATTATGAATTAACCTCTAGCAGGGCTGGGAAGTGGGTCACCCATGGTTATTTCAGACTCAGTCCTTTCTACAAGGCTAGTCTGTGGATTTTCTCCGTGACTACCAGAGTGGGACCCTTGTTTGTATGGATTAGTGATGTGAAAACTTTGAAATTGAGCAGACCTCTCGAATGTGTGTTAGTGATGAGGTGTGGTTTGACTTAACCAAAAACCCTCAAGCATGAGGGGAACTTTCCCCACTGAGACGCGTCCTTGCGACACGACCTAAACCATGCAGGTGAGTCAGGGCCACCCAAAGAAGATAGTATCATGGTGCGGTGATTTGATCCCATTGACATGCAGTTTGGGGAAGACGTGTGGGATGATGGGGCATCGATGGTGTTTACTACAGGGACTGATGGCGACTCACTTTCTTGGTCTAAGCTACGGGACAGAGATCCCCTTACAATCTAGTTCGGGTTTCTTAAAAAAGCTTTTTCATGTGTATATCTTGGGATTGGTTTCTCTCCTTCCAGAAGAGGTGAAGACGCGTGGGGTATTCCACATGCTTTCTGTGTCTATCTTCTTGTGGTTGGACGAGTCTACTCTCCTACTATAGATAGCAAAGACTCGAAGAGAAGTTCTTCTTCTCATAGTTTCTAGCTCCTTGTGTTTGGATGAGTCTACTTCCTACGTTTTATTGGGTCGATTTTTACTCTTTACTGCACTCTCAGTTGTTTTCCTTTAATATTTTCTATTCACTCTACTGCTAACCCTTCGGTACCTCCTTTTTTTCTCCCTCGAGCCTTCGGGGTGTCCTACTGATTATTTATATACTCAACCCTACTTGGGCTTTTCCTGAACCAGGTGTGCCCTTGTAGACGACGGACAGGTTGGTCGTGACTTCAGTGGCGCTTAGGAGTTCTGGATCCTGGACCATGTGCGGTGGTCATAGACGGGTTCCAGGTGGAGGAACCCTTGCAGTAGTTTTTCTTTTGTTTACCTGTTGTCGGGTTGTGGCACCTTTCTGTTTGGGAATGTTTTTTACCCCTTTTCTTTTCAGTTTACCTCAGTACTTTGTTTGTACTATTTAGAGGTCGATGCACTTTTGTGGGTTGTATATATAGTAGTTGCACTTTACTCTACTTGTATTTCCCTTTACTCTGCACTTTTGCATTGAGTGGGTTGCGTGTTTGTGTATAGGTACTTAGGCAAAGTCCTCCCCATGTTGCTTAGCCTTCTGCGCTTGTCGCTAGCCCCTGGCCTATGGAGGCGGCCTTCGGGTAGTTGCGGCTCGAGCCCAGGTAGGGTCAGCTCATGAAATAGTGGTATCAGATGTGGTTTCTGCCTTGGGAAGTTGTTCAGATGTCCCTAAAATAAAAGGAATTGGTTGGGATTTAGGGAAATCATGTTAACATGTCTCAAGAGCGGCCCTCAGGTCAGGGAGTCCAGTAATGGTGCGGCGGCCGACATATCCATTCACTAGGACCCTGATAACCCGCTTGTCGACTCCGCATGCTAAGACACTTGTTGCAGGAAAAATTGGTTTGTGCATCACATACGATTGAGTCTTTGACTGTACTTATTGAGTCAGCTCCCCATTGTTGATTTCGGAATATACATTATGCTCATCTGACTGAAGCACTCTTTGATAATATTCAAGATGTCTCCATGAAGATAGCCGGCCAGGATACCAACTTTGGTTTGTGATGATGACCCCATGAGCTTTGAGGCCATAGTCTATGACCAATCATGCAATCCCCTTTCTTTGGGTGGGCTGGAAGCAACACCCCCATCTGGTGAGCAGTAGACAGGTCCAGGAGTGCGGATGGGGCCTGACCACTATTTGAGCATGCACCATGAGTTCCAGCGGTAGAGACAACTGAGGTTCGGTGGTGAACCAAACCCTCAGGCAGCAAAGGTTTGGATGGAGACGGTGGTTCGCCTTTTCAGGCTTGTGTAGACGCCGATAATTCTTATGGTGGCTTTGGAAGCCATCCTTTTTTGTGGAGCCTCTTGGCATTCATGGAGTCTGGTGACTTAGTTTCTTGACGAGTCGTTGCTTTAGTGGGGTGACTTCCAGTTGTTCTTTCGTGAGGAGTTTTTCCCCACCGGATTACGCTCCATTCAGATTCAAAATCTCTTGAAGTTTCAGCCGGGAGGGATGATGGTGGCCGAGTACATGGCTAGTTTCGCAGACCGTGTAGGCTTTTACCTAGACTTGGTCCATGATGACAACATCCGAGCATGGAAGTTTGAGCAGGGTCTCCACCGAGAGATTCATGCTGTCATAGGACCCTTGGTAATTTCCACCCATGCTAGGGTGCTAGAGCTGACACTAGTTACAGAGATCTTCCTATAACATTATATAGTTGGTGGTGACAGCAGGCACGTTGGAGCCGAGATGTCTGCCACAGCTAGTGGGCGTCGGCAAGTAGAACCTCGACGCGAGTGGCTTTATGACAACCAGACTCAAGGGTGTGGTTGTACACCACAGTGGTGCCAGAGGGCACCGGTGCAACATGAAGAGAGTTGGTGATATGATTGTAATGAGTGAGGTTACTTAGAAGGAGACTGCCCGACTTGGCATGCTGAGAATGCCGAGTAGGAAACAGGTGCACCACCGCAGCAAAGGCGGCGCCGTGATCGGAGTAGCGCCTAGTGAGGTGGTGTTAGCATAGGAGCGGGAGGAGATGGTAGTGGGGGACGACCTTATATGGTCTTCCCCTCACCACCAGGCGGTCCACATCAAGCTCCGAGAGCTAACAGTTGGGACCGCGGACAGCCGCGAGCTTTGGATGTCTACGATCCTGCAGAGAATGAGGTGATAAGTGGTACACTCTATAGCTCTTCTACTTTTTTCAGTATAATTGTTAGAATCTATATGTGAAATTATTTTCTCCCTACTCCTTCTATAACTAAGGTACTTTTTTTAATCCACAAATGGATTCCTTTAATATTCATACTTCATTAGTTTTGATTTGATTAAAACCCCCTCATATTCTATCATAAACAAATCATCCATATGGATACAATTATAAATATCAATTTTTACAACCATCTTATAAATATCTTAATCATGGAATTCCTCTTTATCATGTAGTATTCTAATGGATTTAGGCCTATAGACTAGTGAAAAGGATTTATCCTTTACAATGACTTGATGTTTTTAGGCCCATTTTAACCAATCATGCCTCATTGGTTCTAACATGACCATTTTTGTCCAATTTTTTCATGAATATCCTTTAATAACCATGTGGATTTTTATCATGTAGAATATCATTCAAAAATGAAAATTTGTTTTTGGTATAAGAATCCATTTATGAGTATAGGGTTTCATTTAATTAACTCTCTTATATTCCACTTAAGACTTCCGTATAGGCTACAATATCAGTATTATTAACTAAAAAAGCGACAATATACATGATGACTAGAAACTCAATTTTTTAGTTCTCAAACATGTATCATATTCCAACATAGTACATGTTCCTATAGAATGTCCACTCCAAAAGTGATTTTTTTAAACATTATTACTTTTTTTGTGTCATGAGCGAAAATATCATCAAAATATACCTCTCTCCAACAATATATTTTTCTGATGGGATCCCCTTTATGAATATATGGTAATCAATAAACCAAAAATTATTTATTTAATTTTTTTATTTTAGATATCATTTTTTCCTTAGGATACTATATAATCATACACATATTTTCTGAAGGTCCATGTATGTTTCTAGAACCAAATGTAAAAAATGAATCAAAGAAACATACTCATATATATCAAATACTTTTTTTTCATTACAAAATATGATATAGATTAATATTTGATTCTTTATTTGGCCTTTAGTTTAATTTCCACGATGTTTTCAGCAATGAATGTCTCAAAATGATTATGAACATGATTAATCATAGATAACTACATGCCTATAATTGTGTGGTTGCCCCTTTAACATGTATTATGGAATTATGGTGTATATGGATAAGTGAGTTTCCCTAGATTATCAAAATCTTATAAATAATTAATGATGAGTTGATTAAAATATTATACACCAACAACTGATCAGTGTTTCCAAATATTCATTCCATATTGATTCTCATCTTTATTCTTATATTCGTAGAATATATTAAATGAATATAAATTACACCATATTAGGTAGATATAACCAAATATACTAATTTAATTACTAAAAGATAGGAATTATGATTTCCCATAGAAATATTTAACTATAAATGGACTATAAACATAGGTATGAACCCAACCAAGAATCTATGGGGCCATTACACTATTTCCAGTAATTTGGAAAAAAAATTTATTTATCCTTTGAATAGTGAAGGACATATAGAATGTGGTTTTAGTTCGACGGAATATAAATAACAATTGGGTGTAATCTAGTCAAACGATTTTCATTTAGATGACATATTCAACAATTCCATTTTCAGGTGCGATTATGAGTCTTGTGAAATATATTTTCTAACAATTGAATCTACATGGTGTGGATAGTCAAACACATAAATACAATTTTTTAAATATGGATAACATTGAATATTTTATTCCTTAAAAATACTTATCCAAAAATTATAAAATATATCCATTTATATCATGTCTAGATAATTAAATAATATTTTTTAAATTTATCGACTCAAAATAACAATTGTTTAATACTAAGATCATTATAGTATGTAATATAAGGTCATAACAACCAATATTCATAGAACCAAATCTGAATATATTGAATTCTCATTGATACACCTCTCCATGGAAATTCCTTTAGAATCTATATGGTTCCTATATTTCAATACATGTCGGAGAACTATATATTGTATATAATACCCAATTTATTGAAATATATACATTTATTTCGATAAAATATTCACTTGAAAATTCCCCTATATTATTTTTATGGGTGTAATATTTCATCTAATAGCCCTTCATTTCCCATGAAAATAGAGGGAATATTTTTATTTTCTTTCCCCTTTACCCTACTCCTCAAGGTAAAGTATTACGAAGAGGCTTAAGTGTTGAGTCAATAAGGTTTTCCTTTTTACTTTTCCATTCTTTCATACATGGGGGAAATTTTTGAGTTAATAATGTTTCTTTATGATTTTACCATTCCTTCTTATTTTGAAATTCAAAAACACCTTATCTTAAGGAATATTTCATTTTACCCTGTGTTTTTATCTCATAAAGAAAATTTACTTCCTCAAGTCAATTCATCCTTACAATGTTTTTCATTGTTCATTATCATGTATAAATGTAAAATAAGGTTTCATATCTAATACCTTAGAATCATGTAATTCATAGATAATGAGAATTATTTTTTCAGGATCTATATTCAGGTTCCGAGTTCTCTGAATTCAGACTCCAAAATCTTCTATGTTCATACTCTGAGTTCTCTGAATTCAGACTCCAAACTCTTCTGAGTTCTAACTCTCTGTTCTCTAAATTCAGACTCCGAACTCTTCTGAGTCCTGAATCCATGTTCTTTGAATTCAAACTTTGAGGTCTTTGAATTCAGACTCCGAACTCTTCTATGTTCAAACTCCATGTTCTCTGAATTCAGACTGTCAACTTTGTAAGTTCTGACTCTGAATTCTCATGAACTCTGGCTCTGAACTTTTTAAATCTAGATTCTGAATTTCGATGAAATTTAGACTCCAGAATTCTATAGATTTCAGGTTCCAAATTTCTTAGAAAACAGTATCTGAATATCCTAGTATTATAGACACCATATGTGATTTTTCTTAGACACTGATCTTTTATTTTCTTACATTCTAAATATTTGATTTTGTTTATGTAACCATACATTTCTTACACTTGATTTTGTTATAAAATGATGTTGTAATTACAGTTACTATCTAACTATTTTTTGAGTGAAATGTATACAGGTCCCTCCGAAATTCAAGCAAAAATATGACCGTTGGAGGATTAAGCCGACCATTGGATATGTGCCTATAAATATGAGCTCATTTTAATGAGATTGGTACTTTTAGAAATATAACTTTTGACAAATATGCTTAAATGTTGTTGAAGTGATTTCTAGAGAGAGATGATCTTATAAAATCTCAGGATTTGTGCATAAGGTTTGAATTTCTTGTTCAAACTATGCTTCATGCAGATTTTCTTTGTGCAGAGGTTCCATTTCCTTGAAATAGGAGACATCAGGATGTGAAGTCAGAGGTGCCGATTTCCTTACAAATCGAGGGCTTGCAGGGATAGCAAGACAGATTCCAATCTTCGGTTTGAGGGCTTACCTAGTATTGGGTAAGACAAACTTTCTTGAAAGTGTAAATCAAGGTACCTTTATCCAGGGATGTTGGATACCCTTCTCATTGGGTTAAAAGAGTTACTACTTGTTACTTGTAGTGTTTTAGTTTTTTTTTCGCTGTAATTTTGGTTTTTCGGGAAAGTATAACTATCTTATACATCCATAAACATGTACTCTGATTTTATATGATTCTATACGCTATAAGGTAGAAATTTTTTTTTGTAAACTTTTATTATATTTCATTTCTGGAATCACTTTTCCAGAATCACGAAAGTTATTTAAATTTAGAGGTGTTGTGAGTTTTGTTTATGCAGAATTTCCTTAAGGATTTTTAAAGTATAAAATTCACCCCCCTCTTTTATATTGAGTATTTTCATCATAGTTTGATACTACAATCGGTATCATATCTATCGTACTATATATCAAACAATTGGTATTAGAGGTTGGAAACTTCATACCCGGAACCAATCTAACAATTGGATTCAGTGTATTGGTTCAATCTGAATTAATCTCATGATTAGATTCAGGAGAAAATTTATCTTTTTCTTATATTCAAAATAATCTTTTTATAATCATATTTTTGGATTCTCAACATTAGATACACAAGTCTGTATTCATTTTTACTTAGAGAAACTCTAGTTCTATATTTTTCTTGCTGTGGAATATTTTCCTTATTTAAAATCTATTATTACTAACAAATTTGTGTGCCAATATTTTCCTTAATATGGTAGGTTTAAATTTTTTTTATATCGGTAATCTAAATCCTACCAGACCTCTTATTTTTGATGGAAATGATTGTGAGTACTAGAGAGATAAGATGAAAACTTACATTATTAACACTGGAGTTGATAACTACCCAATGCTGAAAGGGGACTATAAAATTCTTGATAAGTAACTAAGAACTTTTACTAATTCAGAGAAATCAGAATAACAAGAAAATTTTGGAGTTATAAATATATTTCTTTGTTCAATTAATATGAAAATCTATAGTCAAATATCTTCATGTGATGTTTCTAATAGTATCTAGAAGAAACATTATGTTCCACATTTTGGTACTTCTAATGTTATAGAGATAAAAAGAGCTATGT
Source organism: Viscum album (assembly GCA_963277665.1). Classification (NCBI taxonomy): domain Eukaryota; kingdom Viridiplantae; phylum Streptophyta; class Magnoliopsida; order Santalales; family Viscaceae; genus Viscum; species Viscum album. The sequence continues at coordinate 1,588,866,903 of OY728150.1, read as the reverse complement.
TGAGAGCCGAATACCATGGCCTTAACATTCATTTTGGAGAACCTATAAGCAAATATCAAAAAGGGTTTTTGACTATCGTGAATAGACTAAATTTTATGGGAGAAAAAGGTTTTGATTATGATGCTATTGTAGATAAAATCATAAACATCATTCCAAATGAGTAGGATTCCAAGAGGACATCAATTGATGAGAACAAGAATGTTACCCAAATTTCCATAGATTAAATGTTTTGAATTATTCATTAGCATGAGACTAGAATGAAGAGAGATACTGATAATGTTAAAAAGAAGAATGGGAATGGAGGAGTTTCTTTTACAAAAACATATAAACATATGAAATCCAAGACTATAGAAAGAGTTACTAGATAAATTTCAAAGAAAGTTACTATTCAATCTGAATCCTGTGATACAGAAATGTCTGAGAATGAATTATCTATTCTTGCTCAGAGAATGAAAAATATTGTAGCTCAAAAGAACTATAATAATAAATTTAATAAAAGAGACTACAACTATAAGAAATATGGGGAATTTAATAGTTATTTATGTAGAAGAATATGTCATATCAGACCCAATTTCCCTCTATTGAAAAAGAATGAAAATAAGGAAAGTAATTCAGAAAGAAACAAGAAAAAGATATATCTCTCAATGCACAAAAAAAGCCTTAAAAAACTATACTTGTAGTGATTTCTATAAAGAATCTTTGGGAATTGAATCTTCAAAATTTGAATCATCAGCACAGAAAAATATTGGATTCATGGCTACTACTTCTTTCCCAAATACATGTTTTATGGCAAAGGTACGGTCTGCTGTGGCTTTAACAAATTTATCTCTTGAAAAGAATTAATATTCTAGAAATATAAATTCTAATGAAGATACTTCATCTTCAGATAATGAAGAAATAAATTCATATTAATAGGTATCTATATTTTCCAAGTTGTTAGAAGAAGAAAATTGTAAAATTTGTATGAAATTGGATAAGGAAAATACTAGAGAATAAGTTCTTAGAAAATTGATTTCATACCTCTCAAAAGATCTTAAAGATAAGGATAAGCTTTTAGGAAAAACATTACAGACCTTAAAGAAGTACATTCTAAAAATGGAAAACTTTCTAAGGAACATAAGAATACTATTGTTAAAATATATGTTTTTGAGGAAAAATCTATCTCTAAGGAAATAATTCCAGAGGATAGAAATTTAGTCATCAAACTAAAATCCGAAATATATTCCCTTGAGAAAATTCTTGAAACATTTGCTTCTAGTAAGGAAAATTATTACAAGATGTATTCTCATATCAAACCTCAACGAAGTACTACTATAGTAGGTTATACTCACTGAAAACCTGTTTTTAAAACAAATTATTTTATTCCTTCCAGAGCCTCATTTTGTATTATATGACAAAGTGGTGGGCATTAGAAGAAATATTTATCTTTAAATAATGTTTAATATCATTTGTTTCATAAAGCTTATTTCCCTAAAAAAATGTGGATGCCCAAAAATTTGTTGTCTAATAATTCCAGATCCTAGGAAATTTGGAATCCGAAAGTCTAAATTTCTTATTTTGGGGAATATAAAGAAGGTACCAATAACAATACTTGGTACATGGATAGTGGTTGTTCCTGGAATATGTCTGGTAACAAAAACTTCTTTGAAAATATTATCAAGATAAATGGAGGCAATGTAACTGTTGAAGATAATGCCAAAGGAGATCGCATTCATCAATTTATCAGAACAGAAGATCAACTTGCTAATATTTTCACAAAATACTTACCCTTCAGTAGATTTGAATACATTAAATAGAAGTTAGGTATGATAAACATAAGGTAATATACCTTATTAACTTATTGTTGAAATCAATCTCCTTATAGAGTTAAACTTCTTTTTATAGGGGGATTACATTTTCATGTTAGTTAAAAGAAAAATTTTCGTAATCAGTTATTCAAAATTTTCATAATGAAAATTTTTTGTATTCAGTTTTTTTTTCCGAATTTTTTGTAATGAAAATTTTCAAAGGCAGTTTTTCAAAAAATTTCATAGTGATATTTTTTATTTCAGTTTCTCAAAAAAAAATTAATGAATATTTTCATACTCAAAATTTTTGTAAGGAAGTTGTTATTTTTGTAATCAATTTTTTTAAGAATCTGATGTTCTTCAATGAAATTTTTTCCTATTACGAATAATTTTCCTAACAATCTGAAATATATGTTTCCTTTCCTTAGTTTTTGTAATCATCTTTTACTTGTTGGTTTTTTTATTTTTTGTTTATTTTTTTTTCGGATTTCATTTTCCTTAAATCTGAATGTTTTTCTTAAAAACCTCAAAATATCAGATTCTATCAATTTTTCTCAACTGTTATATCTAATCAGAGGTTTTCTTAACTATTGGATTGACTTTGGAAGTACATGTGTTGATTTAAATGCCTATATAAAAGCCCCTTAAAGGGTTTTCCCTCATCGAATTTCAATCCTTTGCGTACCGATGCATTTCCCCTCTTTCAAAATAACATTCTGATCCTCTCAAATCTTGATCAAATATGAATTTTTGGTGATGTTCCTTCTCAAGAGATGTCAACGGTCAAGTTGATTTTGGAGTGGCAGATTTACAGAGAGAGGTTGGTGCACCTGAATTTATTTTCCAAGTACGATTCCATTAAATCCCAGAACATCAGGTTGAATGGATGGGAAATCATTTTTATATCAAAGACCGGAGGACAAAATGTATTTTATCTAGATCTTCTGGTGGAATTTTATGAATCAATGAGTTTCTTCAAATAAGAAGAGAAGGTTAAATTTTTCTCCAATGCTATGGAAAACATATACCCTTTCACGTATCAAGGCTGCTAGCTTGGTGGGGTTGTCTTATGAAGGGGAAGCTGAATTATGTTCCCAGAAATTAGAGGTTGTACAAGGAAGTTTTGTTAAGGTGAAAGGTATATCGTGTATTAGATATTTAGATTTCAATACTCTAATGATTTCTTATTTGTATTCAAATAACAAGATCCTTGAATTGTTGTTTCAAGGTTTTATCATTCCAAGATAATTTGTTAAGGACACCTTGAAGAAGAGCGACATGTACATATTATATTTTCTAATGAATCTAGGGATGATCAACTGGATAGAGCATATTCTCATTAAGATTGAGAATTTTAATAATGGGAACTTGAAAGCTAATATAATCATGTACCCGAACATTCTTTCAATATTAATAGTTCGGTGCCTTGAGTCTTTCAAGATTCCTTGCAGTTCCAAGTTGAAGAATTGTAAAGACATGTTAGCATGTGATGATACATTGAAGAGAATGAATATTGGTTTCTCTATATATTTCGAGGAATTCTATGACTTACCAGAGGAAGATGTTGAATTTGTTCCAAAGGAACAAGAATTTCCTGAACCATCGAAAAAAGGAGGAAAGAAGACTAAGTTAAAAGAAGTAGTAGTTGAAGGTAAAACCCCAGAGGCTAAAAGAAACCAATATGCACCTCCAAAACCTACGAAACAAAAAATCATATCCATATGAGGTTGTATACAAGTGTAGAGAAGACAAGAAAAATCAGAAGGAAGGTGATCTACTTTTGTCTTGGATCCTGCATAATCTAAGTATTTAAAAGAAAAATAGTTGATGATCTTGGGAATTAAGCTAAGGAAAAAAACAAAAGAAGAACATGATGGAGGATCAGAATGTTCAATACCTTCTAAGGGATACTAAGAATGTAGCTGATAATATCGTTGTACCAAAATAATTCTTGATATAGGCCTTACCTGAGACATTGGGGAAGAAATTTCCCTCTCTGGAATAAGTACAAGAAAATATTGTTGAAGAAAAGAAGCTGTGGAAGAACTAAAAAAGTAGAAATCAGTGGTGACACATAAGAACTCATAAAACAAGTTGATGAAATTCATGAGAAGGAATGTGCATCCGAGAAATTGTCAACTCAGACCTCTTAAGACAGATCATCAAAGATTTATACTCTTGGGTTAGATGAAAAAGTTGAAGATGAAGTGAATATGCCATCTCAGGAAGAAAGTTATAATCATCATTTCATTAACCCTGAAGATTCTTAGGCATGAGCCGAGAATGAGAAAATAGTTGAATATAGAATTGTTCAGTTGTTTGACAATGAACAAGAGTCTCTGGATGAGGAATTCCTTCTAAAAACTATTAGAGGGAAACAAGTGGTTGATGATACATCCACTAAAGTAGTTGTGAAGAATAAAGATATTGGTGTAACATCAAAGAGGATGATTGTTGAGCTAGAGAAAGATCACTCACCAAGAAAAGTCTCGGATTTGGAAGCATCTTCACTTGAATATGATTTCACTTTCCATTCTGTGAAGAAGTTAGTTGGCACCATTCTGATCATTCTAAGCATTGATTCGAGATGTCAGATTCTCCAACATAGCATGAATCAAAAATCGTATTCAGTATCATTTGTGATGGAAAAGTGTTTCAAGCTGAAGGTATACTTCAAATCTTTCCTTATCAACAATGAAGCCCACAAAAGATCCTGCATGAAAATTGTTGGCTGGTCAAAGAAGACAGTTGAAGAATTGAGAGAACATGAAAAGTTTCAAGATTGTGTCAAGGGGATTTTGGACAAAGAAGATAGTAAAATCTAGGATCTCACAAGTAGATTCAAGGAAAAGCATGCCCTTGAGCATAATACCTGGATCCAAAGAGTAAAAGATATGAATTGGAAGTTTTATTATGTTTTTCAAAGTTGGAATAGGGAAAGGGATCACTGAATTGAGATTGAAGAGATGCTAGTTAAGCTAGACGAGTTGTTAAAGGTTCAGGGAGAGGCTCTGAAAGCTCGGGATGAAAATATCAATGATTTAGAGAAGAAAGTAGAGGATCAGGATCAACTCCTAAATCATGCAGATGAATACCATAAGGAACTCAAATAGCTAAAAATCATAGTGAAAAAAATCATACACAAGGATAAGGAAGGAAAATAGATCTAATCTGGTCTACTTTTGTATTCTTTATTTATAAAAATTATTACTGTCCTAATGAAATTGTTTATTGCTCATTTTTTAGATGATTTTACTTATATTTCAGGTACCATAATGTCTTTTCCATTCCCTCAAATTATTTTTGAAAATCCCAAAGGTGGAGAAAGTAAAAAATAATACTAAGGAAGATATATCCCTAGGTAATGTGGACTTTATCTAAGGGGGTGTTTTCATCAAAAATATTTTCGTATTGAAGTTAATAAAAAATCACATTCAGTAAATCTAGAATAATATTCTTAGTGTTCCAAAGCCTAAGGGGGAGTTAGTCATATTCATCATGTCTATATGATAAGGGAGATAAGTTTTATTTTCAAACTTCTATAAAAATATTTTCTAATTCGTTATATTATTTTTCATAAGGATGTTTGTGCTTTCAAAATAAGGGGAGATTGTTGAGTCGATAAGGTTTACCTTATGAATTTTCCATTCCTTCATACTTGGGGGAGATTTTTGAGTAAATAATGATTTTTATGACTTTATCATTCCTTCATGTTTTGAAAATCACAAACACCTTATCTTAAGGAAAATATCATTTTACCATGTGTTTTTCTATCATATGGAAAATTTCATTCCTCAAGGAAATTCATCCTTACCATGTCTTTCACTGTTCATTATCATGTCTAAATGTAAAATTCTGTTTCATATCTAATACCTCAGAATCTTGTAATACTTAGATAAAGAGTGTTCTCTTTTCAAAATCTGAATTCAGGTTCCATGTTCTCTGAATTTAGAATCCAAACTCTTCTGACTTCTGACTTCATGTTTTCTGAATTCAGACTCCGAACACTTTTTAGTTCTGACTCCGAGTTCCCTAAATTCAGTCTCTAAACTCTTTTGAGTCTTGACTCCGAGTTCTTTGAATTCAAACTCCGATCTCTTTTGAGTTCTAACTCTGAATTATCTAATTTCTGACTCTATACTCTTTTGAGTTATGACTCCAAGTTCTCTGAAATCAAACTCTGAAATTTTTATGTTCTAACTCCGATTTCTCATGAACTCTGACTCTGGACATTGTAAATACAGATTTTGAATTTCCTTGAAATTCAGACTCCATAATTCTATAGAGTTTAGTTTCTAAATTCATTAGAAAACAGAATCTGAATATCCTTGTTTTATAGAAACTGAATTTATTTTTGATTAGACTCCGAACATTTATTTTATTACATTCCGAATATTTGATTTTGGTAATGTAACTATATTTTTCTTACACTTGTTTTTGTTATAAAATTACGTCATGATTTCAGTTACTAATTAACTATTGTTTGAGTGACACGAGTACAGGTCTCTTCGAAATTCAAGGAAAAATTTGACTGTTGGAGGAGGGAGCCGATCATTGTAGCTGTGCCTATAAATAAGAGCTAATTTGAATGAGAATAGTACTTTTATAAAATTAACATTTGAAAATATTTCTTACATGATGATGAAGTGATTTCTAGAGATAGAGGCGCTTATAAACTCTCAAGATTCGTGAATAATGTTTGAACAGCTTGTTCAACCTTTTCTTCATTCAGATTTTCTTTGTATAGAGGTGCGATTTCATTGAAATCAAAGACTTAGGGTTGTGAAGTCAGAGGTACCTATTTCCTTACAAATTGAGGGCTTGCGGGGATAACAAGACAGATACCGATCATTAAATTATGCACTTTCTTGGGTTTTGGTAATATAGAGTTTCTTGAAAGTATAAATCAAGGGACCTTTATTTAGGGTTGCTGGATACCGTTCTCTATTGGTTAAAAGAGTTACTACTTGTTACTTGTAGTGTTTTAGTTTTCTTTTCCACTGTAATTTTGGTTATTAAGGAAAGAATAACTATCTTATACTTCTTTACAGTTATACTTTGATTTTATAGGATTTTGTATGCTTTAACGTAGAATCTTAGTTTTTGTAAACATTTGTTAAGATTCATTTCCAGAATCACTTTTCGTGAATCAAGCATGTTATTAGAATTTAAAGGTGCTATGAATTGTTTTATGCAGAATTTCCTTAAGGATTTTTAAATTATACAATCCACCCCCCTCTTATATTTTGGGTATTTTCATCACTGTTTCATACTACAATCAGTATCATATCTATCGTACTATCGATCCAAAATTAAGATATGGTTTTTTGGGGAAATATTTTCCATAAAATTTATTTTATTAACAATATTAATAATACTATTATCATGATTCATATACATAAAAACATTGAGATATAGGGTGAGGTAATTTGGGAGAAAATCTATATTTTATTCATGTTTAAATTTTCTATAATTTTTGGAAACTTCTATTGGATTGAGGAAATAATGAAATTAGTTGTCAGTTTCACAAAAAGATTAAAACATAGAAACCTTATATGATCAATCTAAGAAAAGAGTTTAAATATTTGAGTCCCAACTACAAAAAATTATCTTTATTTTATAGTGAATATTTTCTCAGATATCTCAATCCATTCTAATATTTCGCTTTACTGAGAATTATTATAGAGATAGTGGGGTATGATATTGGTATCCATATACTAATGTTACATCTTTATTTTGATAGATGTGGATTAAAAAAATACACACTGAACATGTATATCATCACTCTCCATTCTTTTATTGTATAAAAACTCTTTATACCTCAACTCTAAAATATTGGAATGGGATTGTGTATATTAGAATGTAATAAATCAATTCGTAGTGTATCACAACCCATAACAATCTAAACCATTCATGTATGTTTTAACTTGTTGATATATTGTGTTTCCTGAAAATTTATTATATGGATAACATGGTTGATGAACATTAAAATAATCTATAATAATAAGATAGAAAATTTCTAGTTTATTACGCAATTAAAAATTATATAAGGTAAAAAAAATTTATTTTAATTAAGTCTCATGTATATATATCATTTCTCTTCATCCCTAACTATTGATCATAGATTTCCTTGTCACCTAATAATTTATATTTCTATCCTTCTGATTTAAAATATGTCCATAAAAATTGTAATATGGTGTTTATTTACATTATCATTATATATATAGACATTTAGATCCTTGTTAATTTTAGTGGACTCTACAATCATAAAATAAATTCCTTGAATGTATCAATATTAATATAAAAATTTTTATTTACTATAAATTTTCCACTAAATCCAATATATGTTTAGTTATGTAGAGACACAAACATAGTTAACACTCTTTGATAATTACAATTTCCACGGACTATTGGCTAAAATATCTCTTTAATCATTATTTTTTCTAATTGAGATATTATAAGCCATGCTGACATGATATTAACATGAAATATATTTTTATTATGTGTAAAAAATACAATTTTCAATAAATAAATGTCAAGTTAATGTTATGGTTATTTTAATAATGTTAACAGTTATATCCTTAATAAAATCTAAATGCATAATCCGTTTATTTTTATTTTCTATTTGGATATTTAATCCATTTATTTTTATGATCATATTTTTCATCCATAAAATAAACCATGAATCAAATCAATGTGCACTAAATTAAACATGGAATTATATTCATATTTATCTAAAAAAATTTATATTTAGTGAAAAATAAACCAAAAATTTACTCCTAGGGAAACAATGTTGATCTAATATGGGATCAAATTGTACAATTGCTAATCTAACTTCTGCAACTCTTAGGATTAATTTTTTATTGGATTCATCTTTAACATATCCACGCACCTTGGAGCTCAATCTATAAAATATAACAACTTCATATTTGGAGGGAAAAACAATACGGGGGTTCAATTAAAATAATCTAAAGGAACACAACCTCTTATATTATATGAGGGAGATATGATATAAAACCAACCATGTTAATTAAATAACCATAGTTCTAAAAATATAGATTGTAATTTAATTAAATAAATAATATATATAATAAGGGTTTTCTATGATCATAATCCTAAACATTGAATGTTAATAATCCTTTAAAAACTATAATGAATTAATTTAGATTCATTCTTTTATTATGAAAATGTGTGTGTGAATTAGTCTGGTTAATTATAACATTAACCAAGTAATTAATATATCATAATCTCTATCCAATCATTCATAGTGATACCCATACACTAAGATTTTAAATAAATTATATAAATTAATATTAATTAAAATTTAATAAGATAAGTTCATAATTTTTATTTGGATTCAACATTGTTAAAATCTGTTTAAACTAATCAGCTTGTTATAAGACCACAATTAGTCTATTCATGGTTTAAATATAAAATATGTTTTGTCACATAATTTTATCTCTAGTATGAGTTAATAAATTTCATATAGGACACATGTTAATTAAAATATAATGTATTTAATTTATGGAACAAATATTAGTCTAAGTATTAGGACTATAAATGTAATGTTGTTTTCTGTATTCTATACTAAAATTAAATAATCATTTAATATCACATAAAACCAATCATATGGAATGTATAATTCAAGAAAATGATAAATGGAAAACATAATGATGTCTTTTTTGGTGTAATAATTTGATTTTTAATTTTTTCCATAAATTGTCTGGGTACTTGGTAGGTACATCTAACTACACACAATTTATCCTTCTCAATATATATTTTTGATACATGCATAGGGTTCAGTAATGTATTACTACATGGAAATGTTCGGTGTACATGGAATTTAATGTTTGTACACTACATGCAACATTCTTGTCACATAACTATATATTATTATGTGTATTGTAATTAATACTCAATATAAATTTTACTATGTGTTTTCCAACAAGATAAAATTTTGACTACAAGAGTGTGACCAAGTTTCCTATTATGTTGTTTCAAAAGTTGTGTTCCATTATATCATGGTCAACATATAGATAATTTAAAGCACCATTTGGATTGGGAAGATTAATTATCACTTCATCATAAAGAAATAAAAAATGATACATAGTTTGGAATCTATCTACACACCATGTAATCACTGGTTTTGAAGTCAAACTTATCAACATATATGAATGTGTCCTAAGAAATAATTCACTAGTAATTAAATAGATCTAAATTATAATAGAATGAGATTAAGGGAGGAAGATAATATCTGAATGATTATACTCATAAATGAATTTCAAGAAATGAAAAAAATAACATAAATAGTGTATAATGATCATTAATAATTAAATAAATATAAATATATTCAGATATATTTTGTAGAGCATATTGGTTCATGAAATGGTGGTAGTTAATATCATGCCTATTTCCAACATAGATTATAAATGATTAAATATTTCATCTAAAATGTACAAAATATTAATGCCCTAACTAACAAAATCTTTTTCATATAACACTGAAAAATTATTTTATGGGAACCAATATGTAACATATTTTCAAACGAATTAATAATTATTTTAAAACACATGAATAAATATTACCTTTATATTTATACCATTAAACATTGATGTTGTTTATTGTTCTATCCCAATCAATGTATCATCATTACATAGTGATAACCCAATGTGGATCCCCTCTAGTAGTGATCTTCATGCACTTTTCAATCTCCACCCAATGTTGATGAAAGTTTTTCTACACTAATAATTGATATATAATCATTAATTTTCATGAATAATCCATTCATGGTCCTTTGGACTTATAAAATATATCTTTTTCATCATGGAATTTGAAGGAATGTGGAGGAGGAATACCTTGAGAGATAATAACTTTTCATAATGATTAACTATTCTAATATTGACATAAACGTCTATAAATAGACAATAGAAGTGGGTAAAATTATAATTAATCTCCCATCATCCTTTAACTACAAATTAATCCCCAATAAACCCCCTGACATGTATATAATAGTAATATTAGTAGTTCACATATTACATGTACAAACCCACACATTGAAAAATATTATTTTTCATAATTTTATATAAATAATTATCAATTGACCCAAAACTCAGTCTTCACATCCTCATCATCATTTATTAAACTTTTAAACAAATATTTAAATAAATATAGTTTATTATATAAGTAAAATATTTAGTTTATTAATTTCCATTATATTAATAATTTAATAAATTTTCATGTTTTATTGACATTATTAAATAATGAAAAAAATATTAATTAAAATAAATATACAAAGAGGTAAGTATATAATTTATATCCAAAAAATTAATAAATTACCTAACTATTAAACATATATTTAATATTTTTTTCATTAAAAATATTACGAATAAATTTTTTTTCTTACTCTGGAGAATAATATTGATCCCAATTGTTAATCATAAATAATATTTTCTAGATATTGATTGAAAAACATTGTATGTGAACCTATAGTCCTATTTCTATATGGAAGAATGTAGGTTTTCTAAATTTAAGGATCATTATCAAAGAAGAGGTCATGGGACCCCCTATGGAAGAAGATAGGTAATAATGAAAATTAACATATATGAACATTCAATATGTAATATAATCCATTTTTCAGGATTTCTCCTCCAACAAGTTACACTATAATATCATCAACCCATAAGCCTGATAAATAAATCATTCATTTTTTGAAATGAAGACTTATATACGTAATATAAATGGAATTTAATCTTAAAATTATACTTCAATTATAGGGTAAAAATATAAACTTCAATAAATATATAAAGTAAAACCTCTTACTCTACATTTTAATTAATTAAACACCATTCATGGTGCACCCAACATACCTCCCATAACCTTGATTATTTTTTTAATATTTTATTGAAATTAATAATACAATTCATGTAATTAAATGAATTAATAATAATCACAGACAATATAGAACTTTACAAAATAACATAGATATGGATACCCAAAGACATGAAAAAATATGGAATTATTATATGCAAGTTAGTTTAAATATCTTTTAGTCTTTGATATTACACAGTCAGAAGAACATGAGACGAAGGCTAAAATGATTATTAGTAATATCACCAAACAATAGTCATACTATGTGTCCAATAATTTAATGTTGTCTAACCATATTAAAGTATATAATAATTTTGTTATAATATTTCATATTTCGCTTCATAGTGGGGTCCTACGATAACCTTTACATTGGGTAAAATATTCTAGTACATTGTTACATTATTTTCACACCGAACAATGAATGAAATATAATATGTGTTTTTATTAGTATTCCATACTTATAATATACATGAAATATAAAGTATAAATTTTTAGGCTTGGAAAACTAACTCCCACAAAAACCATTAGATAAAATCTAAAATAATATCATAACAAATATAATATCTATAGTAATAGTCACTATATCTATAAACTATTGGATATAAGAGAAAAATTATTTCATCAACTATAAATATAAATAATGTAATGAGATTTTAAAATATTGGAATGTTTATCCCCTGATAATGCATCCATTTTGAGAATATTATTTATGTGGGGACTATAACATATTTAATGATACATATTCAAAATTTATCACAAGTCTATGGGTTGTTCCATGAATCACATGGTAGTTACATGGTATATCTCATTTAAAAATGTAATAGGTCAATAAACTGGAGCATAATTGATCATATGTGGGATAGTTTGTAGGGATATTGGAATTTAGATATATTTTATTATGATATAATTAATCAAACATAGTAAATTTTGTGTTGAAAAATAACTGAAAAGAAGAATCAATGTGGGATGCCAAATATACAATGAGACAAAACAACCACCATGTATTTTCATTGGGGTAACATAAATTAAATGTTAAATATTTTCCATGTGATGGAATGTGTTACCTGACATTTTTATTATGAAACTACCTTTAATAATCGTGATGTATGAATATCTCATCATTCACAATATATTAAGAAAAAATTAATAGTTTAATATTCCTTTATTGTATAATATAAAAAATTTATCATTTATAATTTAAGAAAAAAATAAGGAATGTAGTTATAAAAATTATAATAGGAATAAAATCATAGGAAAATACATATACTACTTGTGGGAATTTATTATCATCATTTCTTACCAGTGAGACAGTATTATCTTGTATTGCTTCGTAAATAACAAAAAATATTATAAATAAATAATTCATGTTTATAAAGAAAATAAAATGAATGTTTTTAGATATGTGTTTTTTAAATATATAACATAAAAATGGGTAATGTGATAATTTTATAGACATTGGGAATATCTTTCCATTTGGAACACAAAATTTAAAGAGACACAATATATAATATATATATATTTTACCAAAATATTCTAATATATTACAAATAAAGATGGTCATATAACCATAAAACCCAATATTTTTAGGGCCATTGATGATAAACATCATAACAACTTATTAGAGATTTTTAAATAAACATATCACATCACATAATAAAAAACTATAAAAAATTATTCATTTATAATCTTAATAGGTATGTTATAAAAATATGTAATGATCTCATAAACATAGAAAGGGAATTCATATAAATTATTCATAAATTTTTAGATCTATATAATTGGAGAAAAAAAATAAAAACTCGAGATATTTATTATTAAAATGAATATAAAATTTTATGACAGACTTATAAGTAATAGTTTAACATCATTGATCATGGAATTAGATCAAAGTATCACAAAAGGACTATCAAGATTGTATAAAATATATTATATATCCTAGTAACATGTGAATATAATCATAAATAACAAGATAATAACATCATAGTATGGTTTACCATTGAAATGGAAAACATCTAAGAATTATGGAACACATAAAATCATAATAATTATTCACATTATTGGAAATCCTAATCAATTAATCTATTTTATTTTGGAACAATGCCATTTATTCCCAACCTTTATATTGTATAAAAACCAAATCATTCCCATGGAAAATTATCACATGAGATATAAATCATTAACAAATGAATTGTATGGTGATATATCACCCCACCAATAACATATTAGTCACTTATACATATGTGAATCAAATGTAATAAATCATTCCAAATTTCTAGAATAACCCTTAGACTGTAAATGGATTTTGAATCCTACTAAAATGTTATCACATGAAATGACATCATGAATTTTATCAGCTAGTTCCATAATAATAATTGCAAATTTTTTAATTATTTAAGAAAATTATAATCTTATTTAGTATATGAACTTCTTTATGAGACTTATGTTTTATTAATATTGAATAAAATAGTTTAAATATCATTAAAAATCATTAGAATATTATTTTTTCATTATTTATAAAATACAAGAAAAAAACATATTTTAAATTAAAATAATTTCATGTAAGTGAAGGGAACAATTTTAAAAAATTATATTAAATGATTCTCTCTTTATATATATACAAAAATAGGTAAAATATTGAAAATAAAGACATATTGTATGATAGAAATATGAATGTGAAATAATTATAACTTTAATATTTCAAAAATATCTTGATTGTAACTCGCATCACAAAAAGGTTAATAAAGATTATATTTGAAAATAGTTAAAGAGAAATATTAAAATCAATTGAGAAAATATATAGAAGGTTTTAAAAATATGAAAACAATAATTAAAAAAATTATTGGAAAATGATGTAAAATATACATTAAAAGGGAATGAGAATTAATATTAATAACATGGTATCTTATAGTGAATGAATTTTTTTCAAGATGAAACCATTGTCTTGAAAATGAAAATTACATGGAAATTTAGTTGAAAATAATATATAATATTATTTTAAGATGAAAACACATTTAATATGTATTAGGATCATTCTAGTTATCTTATTACCCTTTTTAATTTCCTTTTGTTTTCGTATTTTCAAGGTTGTGTTTGGGTGAATTTTGGAAAAATTTGGTATAAAAATTCATTGTGTGTCTGGTGCACAATACAAAAAAGAAAAATATGAACCCCAAAGAGAGTGTGGATTTTTCAATTTGTGTACAATTGAACATATCTTTAAAAAGAAGGTGGATATACTAAAACACTATATTATAGGGGCACATGGTTAGGGTTCATGATTTGTCTAACAATGAAACCTATCTTTAAATTATTGTGCGCAGATATTTAAATCATTTAATGTTTAATTCGAAAATCCTAGACACCTAGTTTATATCCCTAATCAACCTCACATTCCCTAAAATTATTTCTTTTTTTATTGGAATTCCCAAAGAGGATTTCTAGTCTCTTATAATCCTTTATTTTACATAGCAATTAACTAATAGAAGAAATCAACTCTTCACCTTTACGAGATCACATCATTGATTAGGTTTCTCTCTATATCTCCCTTTTCAAACAACCATTGTTTTGGGATGAGTTCCTTCCATAATGTTAGTATAGATCTAGGTTTTAATGAATCTTGTTTCAATAGATCTTGATCCTATGTATTTATCCAAGATCATATCTACCATTTTGATTGTGATCATTATTCCTAGAATTGAGGGATATGGTTTTGGGAGTGTTCACAAACAATACTATGGTATGTGGTCTAATTTGTAGTTAAAATATTTCTTATCATGACCTCATGTTTTTTAAACCATTATGTTTCCATGTTGTGAAATTTTTCCTAAATTTGAAAAAATATTTGATTCCCAAATAATTTTGAGACCCTTTAAGGAACCATTTAGGCCCATAGAGTGTTATAGAATATAAATCGATGGAAACATAGGGGGTATTAATATATACATGAAATAATGACTCTTTAAATATAATAATGAAATACTAGGAATATGTATTGGAATTAAATTCTAATTTCACGTTTTTTTAATTATATTTAAATGGTTAATTGTCCAAACCCTGAATGGTTAATGGTATGAGTAATGAGTAATGAATAATGGGTAAATGAAGTATTGAAAATGTTTTTAGTTGTGATCAAATTAATGAACCATGGTTTCGTTTGTTTAATAAAATGGTTCACTATGTTGTTAAAGATTAAAAATAGGTCACTGGTGATAAAACATGAAATATATATATGCTTGTTCAATTTTAAAAAATGATTTCACGGTGAGGGACTAATGATCAATGTATCTATGGGGTTATAGAGAAGTTTTATAGGCCCCCAATATATATTTCTATGTTAATGTGAATAATGAGTTATGGGTGAGGGATTGGTGGTCTAGATACCCATGGTGGTACCAGACTGTTTCTTTAGGCCGTTGATTTATATATGTGAATTGATGTTGGACTGAAACTACAAGAATACATGAAAATGTTACTCATATTTATGATATAGTGTAATGAAATTAAAAGGGAATTAATTATAATTATAGCATTCTGTGAAATAATAAATTTTTAAATCCCAACAGTGTATTATTTAGACTCCAGAATGTGCCAATATAGGTATTATTGTCTTGGGTTTAACCTTGAACCTGATAACCAATGTGGCTTAAAATTGAGTAATAAAATATAAATTATATTTACATTTATTTTTTTCATCATTATTATCTAAAAAATAATATAGTTTTATAGAAATTATTTTTATTTATATTCTATTTTTAGTGTCATATGGAGTTTTACTCACACATACCTTTGTCCACCAAATTGGTACTCAAATAAACATCATGTATATAGAAAAAGATGAAAGAAAGAGACCTATATTAGAGATGTGAGTTAAAATTATGGATGGAGAATGTATGAGGTAATTGAACATGGTGTTGGGACCTCTTGGGAGAAATTTATATGTATTTATTTTGTGTTTTTATTTAATAAATAACATATATTTGGCATGGAATTTTTTCTTCTTCGGTTTTTGTTTCATTTCCATTTTTGGGATTCATCATGAGATGTTGGCCTTTATAGGCTATTTTGGATTATAGTTTTTTCGATTCTTTATTTATTTCTATTATTCCCAAACATTGATAATAAGGAATAGTATATCCACATTACATATTGGAATATCACAGGTAGTTGAAATCATTTGACGTACAGATAGGTATGCTTGGATACATGTGGAAATTTTTTTGGACAACTTGAATGTATCTCCTGAGTCCAGAAGCTACAAATTAGTATCAAATGTGGCAGTGTTTTATTATTTTTTGTCTTATTATTTCATAAGGGTATGTATAATATTATGATGATTTTGTACTTGGTAAGGATCTTTTTCATTGGATTATCTAACCCATTTAAGGGGGAAACCCAATTATTGAGGTAGGTATTGTTGTTATTGATTTTATCTATTACATTCAAATGTCATTTCACCATGGGTGATGCACTTGTTCTATGATTCCATTATTCTCATGAATGATTATATGGCTTAGTATTTCACTTTATTTGAGTATGAATTCATAATTCAATGAACTTATAAATTTGTGAGGAATGGAATATGTTAGGAAGTGCGAGAGGAAAAGGTTATGAGTTGGTAGTGGGAGTTGAAAATATTTTTCCTATTTTTATTAATTAAAATGACAAAGTTTGTAATGAGGAATTAAAAATTGGTAAAATAATGAGAATGTAAAAATTTTAAATAGGATAAAATGGGACTCGAATAGAAAAAAATATGAATATGGATTTTTTTACACTGTGTTATCTATGAACCAATCCAGGGGTGGTCAACTATTGTGATAGTGCAACTATTTTAATCATGGGGTAATGTATGAAGAATGAATTTTATAGTCATTTTTTAATACATATTATGAAAATTTTCTAACGATGTTTTATATGTCTTAAGATGTGTTTTCAACATTATAGATACATTACTCCATGAATATGGTAGTTGGTAAAATGATAATAATCAATTATTTGAAATGGTCATCTACAAGATGGAAAAGAGGCCCTAATAGTTCCATGTAAATGGGAAGGCGATCATTTTTGTGTCAAATTCGTTCAGTTTATCTTATTATGGAGAAAGAACAACATATTACTGTGTATAATATATCTAATATGATATGGAAGTTCCAATAACAATAACCTCTTACTGTCACACGAGATATTGTACCTAAGGCATATGAGTTATTAATTGAATCTATTCAGTTAATTTGAAACCATTTAGAGAATTGTACTGATAAAATAGTGAACTTGGATTCTTATATAGTATTACTGAAAGAAAATATTTGGTGGGATATCTATGTTTAGGATGATAATTTGGATGGAATGGTAAGGAAGGATTTTTATGAGATGTCACTAGAACACTTTTACCTACAGACACTGAGATGTGAGAGGATGTGTGAGATTGCATGGTTGGCGAAGGGAATACTTTTAATTATAGACTATTTTGGTCTTTTCACCAATTTTCATAGAATTTTCCCACCACTAGTGTGAGGGGAGGAAACTGCAGTGAGGCTCTTTCAAGATGGACTTAAATGTGATATTAATTCTACGGTTTCCATATTTTGAATGAAGAAGTTTCTTGAGGGGTTCGTTTTGGATCTCATTTCTATGGGGAGACTTAATGGGGCTTCTAGTGGAGGATTAGTGATTTCATTCATCAATGTGATAGGTTGGGTTATGTTCATACCCAATGTCCGCAACCATAGGTGGGGTGACAAGATTATTTTAATATGGGACACATACAGTGGGTTTTTAGGAACCCCTAATTAGTGGGAATTGATTGTGGATATAGGACAAACTATAATAATATAAGGTGGAATTATACTTCATACCTGTAGGGAAGTTGGAGTTATTCTGGCCAGGTCATTCAAGGTTTTGGACATGGTTCATTATAGAAATAACACTTATATCATCATAGTATTCAAGATCATAGGATATATAATGGATAAAATGGAAGATGGATAGGTATGTTTCATGAAAATTATCCAATACTTGTGGATCGTGAGGCCATTTCATCAATATTTATAGGTACAATTATTGAGTATTATATGATTGGTATTACTTTATTTGATACAATATCCTCACATAATTTCATATCTACTCAACATTCGAATAGTTTGAATTTCATGACAGAGTTCTTTGAGTGGGATTATGATGATTGACTCCCCATGGGGTGTACAACTGAAGAAAATATTGTTATTTATGGGATTATCCATCAAGGTTGGTGAGTATCATTTACATTGGGAACATTATATATTATTAATGTTATGGTTTGAATTATTTTTTAAAGGAAAATATTGAATCATTTTGATGTCACATCAATTGAAACAATAGTTGAAAGACCTTTATGTCTTATAAGAGTGATAATAATGTTCATGGTGAAGAATGTGATATCCTTGTATAATGGGCGGGGCCAATTTTTCAGAAAATGGGGGAGGTCACCCCCTAGGTTGAAACACTTTTTCTAGATGATCGGGGTGTGAGTCAAAGTGTCTTCCCACCTATAGTGGACCAATTTTAGGATGTGTTTATTAAGTATTTAATTGGGATTCAAATTGAGATAGATGTTGGGTTTATATTTTATATCATGTCTAAAAAAATTCTGTTTTATATTCCTCCATATAGAATGGAACCAACCAAGATTCATGATTTTAAGACTCAGTAATAAGAATCGATTTACATATGATTTTTCAATCTGAGTACATCACCTTGGGTTTATCTTACTTTTTTGTCTAATTAGGATGATGAGACCTTTAATTTATGTGTCGATTGATTGAAGTTGAATTAAATAGTAGTTATGAACCATTATCCTCTTCCATGAATTGATGATCTCATCAACTAGTTGAGGGTTGAATTAGTGTCCTCCAAGATCTATTTGAGGTCAGGTTATCTACAATTGGAATTAAGACCTTCTCATATACCTCAAATCGATTTTAAGAGTACTGATTGCCTATATGTGTTCATTTTAATTATGTTTGGTTTTGCAAAAATCACATCCTTGTTTATGGCTTTAATAAACTGAATATTCTTCTCATACATGGATTAATTTGTGGTTTTCTCATCAATAACATATGTGGGTAATCCTAGAATCATGATGATAATGAGTAGTATCATGACATCATTCATATTACATCGAGAGATCGTAGGCTATATGCTAAACCATCCAAGTTTAAATTCATTATCAACATGATACATTTTTTGGTTCACATACTTTCTATGGAAGATGTGTCACAAGTGGTAGATAAATTTCAGAAATTTTTTTATTTTGAGTATCCCAATTTTTTTTTGATATATGATTATTTTGGGGTTTAGCGGGACTTTATTAGAGATTCATACAATACATTTATCACTTTTAAGTTATGCTTTCATTCCAAGCCATTAAGGGTATCATGTTTGAATGGTATGGATCATAGGAAAATTCCATTCAATAGTTGACGATGCATTTCAATAAAACATTGATTTTTATTCAAACTGATCCTGGTGAGTATTATTTAAAATATTAATATGTATCGAGGATTTGAAATTGGGTAGAGTTAAGGTATATTGAACATGTCCTGGCATATGGTTCATTCCTGATGAGCATACACATACAAAATTATCCTTTTATGGATCTTCAGTTGGTCATGGTGGTTTATACCTAAAGGTGCTGGAGGCATTACCATTTGTTTGAGAGGTTATGTGTATACCGACTTCAAAAGATTAAATTTTATCCTTTAAATATGTTCTTTTAATATCTAGTAGTGGATATGGGTTTTTTATGCGAATTAATTTGATTTGGATATAGTATATATATATATGGGAAGGAAAATAGTTTTTTCCATTATTTAGGAATAATGGAATAGACTCATTCAGTATAAGAATCTAGCTCTGAGTTGAAGATGATGTATTTTTTTCCTAAGATTCATCTAGTGGATCAGGAGGGTCTCATGTACATGAACCTTATGTCCTTATCAGTTGAGTTCACACTCTTGAGCTAGATCATATAGAGACAGTATTAGGATCTAGAGTGTTGGTACTTAGTATAATGCCTTGATGATGGATAATCACCCTCTGATTGGACTATAGATGATGATGAGATCATCTATGTCCATATTAAGGTTTTTATTCATAATTTTATGCATGAGGATTTGATGTGTGAGTTTCATTCTATAATGTGTATAGAGAATCTTGATTTGAACAAAATGTACTAATATCTATGTCGATAATATAAGAGGATGGGAAATAAAAAAATAAATTTATGTTTTCTGACATGATTCTATTCCTATAATTAGGAGAAGGATGAGAATAAATTTCATGGTGGTATATTATAGTCATTTTATGATCAATAATATAAGTTGAATGAAGTTACCAGGGACTTTATAGTATTTCATCAAAATACCCCTTAGAATAATTATACAATATGTGTGATTTTGGATAGGTTATCAAAAGTATCCAATTTATTTTCAATTTGATAAAAATAGATTGTGGATAATTTGGTTGATATATGTGTCTGGGAGATAGTGAATTTTCACAAGGATCCACGAAGTATAGTTTCAAATCATTATCCATGTTTTACAACACTCTTATGAAAGGTCTTGCCAAATGATATTAGCATCCATGTGTTTTTGTGATTTTATTTCCCCCATGTATAGATTATAAATTGGTGCCTACTATCAAAAATTCTTGAGGAAATGATGGGGGAAACCAGCATAGATATTTGTGGATATTTTTAGTGGAACTAAGTTCTTGTTTAGATCCCATATGAAAACAATTATATGGTGACTATTCAAATGGAACCATGTGAGGATATTTTTATTTGGACATACAACTCACCACTACCTTGGAAGAAGGTGTGTGGGTTAGAGTTGTTAATATTTAGTCATGAAAATGAGACAATATATTAGTTTTACTTAATTGATAAATATAGGGAAAATTTTAGAATATATATGTATTTATTTTATCATTTTCATCAACTTCATGACTTTACAGTTGCAGGTCATTTATTCTTTTGGGTGTTGCTGAGATTGGGTCACCATCAGATTCTAAGGTAGGGAAATTTGGCAACCGGATTTGCAGGACTGTATGAGATTTAATATTGAATCAAACTTGTAGTGTATCTATTGGGTCTTATACATAGGTACAGTACTAGGCATAATGTTTTTCATATCTTATAAATTTTTACATATCCCCCCATGCCTTCCCATGTAATCAATATTGATGATATTGAGCATGAGGATGATTTATACATATAGAAGCAATTTTTCGGTGTTCTGGATCATAATGAAATATTTTCATGGGAAAAATTGTTCCATTTTTTAGATTATTGTGGAAAATTTTTTATGATTTGGAGAAAACATGGGATATACAAGTTGATATGCCAAACGAGAGGCCCATCCTTTTAACCCTGGAGGATTAGAAATACTTGGGATTATGGTTTGGGGATTATATATTATATGTTCTAGATATTTAAGGTAACATTCTTTTTGTAGATGTATCATTCTCATTCTATGTATATTTTTACACATTATTTAATCTCATTTTCTTTTAAGATTTCCATGGGTGATTTTGAGAGATTTTTGGTTGATTTTTACTTCTCCATGGGAAATGTACCATTGGTGCATGGTATTCGCAAATAATCCTCCCACCCCATAAATCCATGAACCCCTAGGATAGTGAAGTTAATGCAGTTTTTTAATGGTTAAACAAACTATATGCCTTAACGAGAACCTATGACACCTAGGCATTATAGCACATGGATATGGAATTCAAAATTACTAATCATGAGACACATGTTTAATATCATAAACTATCTTATTTAATGACTGAATGTTTTATTTAGAAGTTATTTGACCCCTAGTTTATATACATAATCACCCATTTTCAACCAAGTGAAATTTAATTTTCCCATAGAGGTGTCTGAGTGTATTCAAGGTATCATAGAACACCTTCCCAAGGAAATCAATGACGCAATGGAAGAAATTACAGCCTCAATAGTATGTGATTTCTTCCTTTAGTAGGTTCCACTCTTTATCTCTCTCTCCCATATTTTTCTCAATTAATAAATTGATTATTCCATACTATGTTGACAATATAAATATATGTTTTAATGGATCTTGTTTTGTTGGATACTGATCATAGGATTTGATACAACATCTTTTAATCCATTATAAATTTGGTTGTTTTACCATGAATTGAAGGATAATTTTTGGAGGTAATTATATATTGATCCAAATATAGGTGTTCTAATTTCTAAATAACATTTAACTAATAATAATTTAGTGTTTTTAGTTTTAATATTTCATTTCCACATTGTGTAGTTTCTCTAAAATAATAGTTTTATTTTGATTCCAAATTAATAATGTTACCCTCCACGAATCCTAATTGACCCATTAGATATTATGATATTGCACGTTGTGGAATCCCATGCGGCATTCCAATATCCTTGAAATAGTGATTATTGAATTGTAAAAGGGGAATAACATATATGTGGATTTGAACTAAATTTTTGTTTCATGTTTCATTAAATATATTTAAAGAATTAATTTTCATAACAATAAGGTTTTAGTGACATGAGTAATGATTGATGATAAATGCATAAATTGGGAATTTCACATTTTGTTTATTTCTATAAAAGTAAAGTACCATGGTTTTCTTAGATTAATGAGATGATTATCCATATTGTTGATGACTTATAATAAGGTCGTAGATGATGAACCATGACATATAAAACATTATGAAATTGTGGACAATTAGTTGTAGTTGAGGGACAGATACTCCATGTACCCATGGGGTGCCATGATGATGCTCTACTCCCCCAATATATATTTATTTGTGAATGTGAATAATTATTTGTTTGTAATGGAATGATTATGTTTTTATTTATGGGGTTCTAGACTGATTGTTTTGGACTCCAATACATTATTTTGAATTGATGATAGACCGACAGTCCAAGAATAAGTGATAATGATACCAAGACTACATTATATTGTTCCAAAATGAAAATATATTTAATCAAAATAATTAAATCCATTTATGATATAAATTTTTAAATTTATATGGATTATGTTTAATAATCCGGTATGATCCGATGTAGGTATGATTTTCTTGGGTGTCATAATAAACTTTAAGGCCACTATGGCTGAATAAAGAAAAACAAAAATGTCATACCAAATCACATTAATCGTTTATTTATTTATTTTTTAAACAACTAAATTAATTTTTATATTATTGATATTTTTTAAGACACTATTGGTGGTGGAATACTGAGTTTTACTCATAACCTAATTGTTTAGAATGACAAGTACCTAACAAGGATCTGTGTTCCTATAAATATATAAGAGAAAGTTCCTTATGATAGATGGATGAGCAGGGACATGGGATGGAGCATGGATGCGGGAACTCGACATATTTTCAGGATATCATGGGGGCTTTCAATATATTATTAATTTCGATGTTCATTTGACTCATGGCCCACATTTGGCATGGCATATTGACAAATTTGATGGATGATCATTTTCTATATTTTGTAATTTTTCATAATATGTTAGTCATTGATGGGTAATTTTTATTATCTTTTGGGAAATTTTTACTTATTTACACTATTTTACCCATTTACTAAAAGGGTTATCCTTTCCCTATTAAACATATTATACACTCACTACTAGTTTCAAGACTACTGTATTCAAGGAGGTGTTCCTGAGGTCTCGTGGTGGACCTGCTCAGGTCCACTAGCATTCAGCCCTTGGTTGGGATGTTAAAATCATCAAAAGATAGATAAATCAATATTATAAGATCATATTAAATATATAATAATAATAATTCGATGAAATTATATAATTTGATTAAATTTATTACCCGAGATCATTTTTAATTTCATATCATTTCCACATTCTATATGAAAAAATATATGATTAAAAATAAAAACATAAAATACTTATTATTATATTTCGTTTTATTTTTTAATTATAATATAATTAATATATTCATTAAAATATAATTTTGAAGTGGAATCTTGTCAATAAAATTTTTCTTTTAAATTATCCTAGATTGATGTATATTCATCTTTTTTATTATTAAAAATTATAATATTTTAATATTATTCAAAAAATCCTATGACAAAACAAAATAAATCTATATTACATAATAAATACTAACAATCCATATAGGTATTGATATTTAATAATAGAAAAAATCAGAATCAGTGTATGAAACATACCCTTATTTAGAATTTCCAAGTGAGAGGGAGGGATAGAGTATATAAAATAAATATATAAAATATAGTTATGATAGTAAAGTATTGAAATAAATATATTGTATAATTATATATTCAATTAATTATAATGGTAATAAAATAAATTTATATGGTGTGTAAAAAATATGAGAGAAAAAATAATAGAAATTGAATCTATGTAACATCATCATTGAGTATATTCTTGTTTTCTAAATCTTTAAAGGATTTGTTTTTTGTATCAATATATTATCACAACTATTGAAAAGGTACATCAGAAACATTATATGTATTGTTGTTGGTATTTTATAGGTGAATGGGGAGTTCATATCCAATGGAAACTAGGGGTGTATTTTTACTTGAGGAAAAGGGTGTATTAGGGTTAAAATATTTATTATGCTTTAACACGGGACTAATAATTCTATGTAGAAGTGTCTCTAATTAATTATTCCCGTTATTGAACAAAATATCATCATATAATATTTATAATAAAAAAATAAATTTATCTTCTTAACCATTCAATTAGTTACAATAAAACAAAAATTGTTATTTTATTCTGATAAAATATAATATATCTTCTAAAAGTGACATATAGATTTAAAAGTTTACTATAATATTAATAAAATAAATAATTTACCATATAAATAAAAATATATTTTTTATTTAATTATATTAATTTTTTTGAACATCATCCTAAATAATAATGTTGTAATTAATGCTTTGATATTTATAAAAATAAATATTCTACACTATTAACTAAAAAATCAACTAATTTATAAAAATCTCAAAAAGTATCTTTAAGCCATATTAAAATTAATGAATCTAAATATGAATCCATTTGTATCAAATTAAATTTATAGAAATCATAAATTTTTAATTTAATTATATAAAATAATAAAATGAAAATAAAAAATAGAATAAAGATTATTTCACTTATTATGACTCAATATATTTATATTAGTTTGTATCATGTATTATTATATGATGATAAATAATTATTTAAATTTTGATCACAAAAAATTAATTTAATTATTCACAAATAATGATGAATTTTTTTGAAGGAATATTTTAGAGAATATATTAATGTGACAAAAATTATACAAAATTATTCAAATCATATAGTAAATTATATTTTATTATTATAAAAACTAATTAATAAAAATATTATAACCATTTAATTATGATAAGTTATTATATATTAGATTAATTATTTATTTGAATAAAAATTTAAATATAATTCATAGTGTTTTTTTATTATAAATTATTTAATGTGAAATTTTTAAAAGGTAAATTTTATAAAATAAAGACATGAATTATATTATGTTAACCATTAAATTGTTACGGATAAATAAAAAAATTATTTAAAAATAAAACTGAATGTAATTATATATAAAATGAAACAATATAATTAAAAATGAATCATGACTATAATATAATAGATATAATTATATTTTAATAGGATTAAAAATTGGATGAAGGATTATATATAATCTAGTGGTAGTAAATTTCCCCTTCCACACTCTAGACATGGAATTAATCCTTGAAGAATTTTTTGAAATGACATTTTGTCTCTTGACCTGTGTGATCGTACTTTTCCAATAAAATTCTCTAATTATTGAATAATATGTAATAAAAGAAATATAAGTGATAAATATGTATTTCAATTATTTTTTTATATTATCAAAATAATGAGTTAAATTTCTTATTTAAATTTATGAAAGAAAAATTAGAATTCAAAAAAAATGAAAATTTTGGATAGTTCATTATTTACCTATTAATAAATATTATATTCACAATTTTATTATTCTAATGGAAACAAGTGGGGGTAATTTTATCTCATTATATTTTCATGTCTTCATATAACATTCTATAAATTATTAATTAAAAATGGAATTTATTCAACGTGTGTTTTCCAAAATTGAACATTTTGTTTGATCATTCTCAAATATTTACTAGTCGTTCCTGATTTGAGATATAATGTTCTAATGTAACTGATTAAGATTTCAATATCTATGATATTTCAATTAGGTACTTATTCAAATGAGATAAAAGGAATACATAATTTACCTCACGGTTTTTTGTTGAATCCTCAATGAAAAAAGACATATTTTTCATATGATTAAGAATATTTATGAAAATTATGTATATAGGGTTCAACATCCTCTTATTCTTGATCCACAAGACCCTATTCAAAGGTGATATTTGATGGAAAACATTATCACCCACTTCAAACATAAATTCTCATATGTTTTTATATGTATTACTATTTTATTTGTCTTTATGCAATATTCATATGTTTTTGAATTATCTAATTATTATCAAAAATTTCCATTACAATATCATGTACAAAATTCTACAATTGTCTTACTTAATTCTGATAGGTTAGTATTATATATGTCCTCCAATATAGATCCTTATATGTTTCTATTTAAATAGAAGACAAAAAAAATCATTATATAATAACTCAACTAGATTAATATGATGATATTGAAACCATTAGAAATCCATTGATCATGATTCTATCTTGCCATACATTGTTTGTATGGTTCATTATGAATTTCCATTAGTAATTGGAAAATAATTTCGGATAAACTTCAACACCATATCAAATTCTTATTTAAGACTCCAATATAACATTAAGGTAAACCTATAAAAAAAATTTATATAATTTTGAGTATGACCCTTTGAATCCTTATGTCTTTCTTTTTGTAAAAGGTATAATGCTGAAAATTTGATATGTCACAATGAATAAAAATTAATTTCACCAATATGGTAAGTTGATCCTATATTACCCATGTGGAATTATTTACATTAGAGTTATTAGGATGTCATGTGAAAAAATCTCATGTGATGTATTGACTTTTCCATACTGGTATAGGTAATTATTTCATCATTACTATAAAATTATATTGCACCACCTTAACTTTTTATCATACCATGAATCAACAAAAATACTCTATAATATTCCATTATTTATTTTCCCACATTATTTGTTTCATAATATCATTATTTATTTATTCTATGATGAATACTGAATAACGTGAAATGTGAATCATCCTACAAATCTTCATTTATATCATCTAATGAATGAACACATATTTTTCCCCTGATCTTAAAACTCCATCACCATTAAAGGTGAATAATAGAGTACTTTATATATTTTTTTAAATCATTATATCATCTTTAGGTTCCTCTTAGATATTTAAATTTATGTATGGTTGATAATTAATTATGTAATGTTAGTTTTTCACCCTTCCATTGTAATTTATATATATACCCATTCAATATATATAATGATTGGGTCTATTTTAATACATTTCAAGAATACAGTTTCATGATCCGTTCTATTTATATCATATACCACCATATTTTCCTACCACATACGGTATTTTACTGAGAAATCATAGAATTTAGTTAACATCCACTATCATCAATGGTTCATTTTCAACTTTTTCAACGAGGTAGTGTAGATTATTTTATTTTGAGAAGTATATATAAAACATTTCACCGTAGATATAATTGTTTGAATTCATTAATTCAAATATTACTACCACCATATAAATATAATTAATTGTATAATTTTTCTATTATATAACTCATAATAAATTACTATATCATTTTTATTTAGTTTTTACAGTAATAATTTTCTCATATAATCATTATATAAGAAAAGTATTTAACTCCTTAAAGGTTAAACATCAGAGATTCAACATTTCCAAGTGGTCAATGAATTATCACAAGGGAAATGAGAGCCGGGATGTTGTAGTATGGATCATGCTCTTTGAGATTCCATTTCCTTTCTAGAATGAATGCTTCCCCGAGGTGATTGTGGACTCCCAAGGTGGCTTCCTATGTTCAGGTGTCAGGTCTAGGAGATATGTGGATACCTCTATGACCCATATCTATAATGATTTTGATATCTCTCAACATACTCCAGAAAAGCTCAGTCTTTGGATGTAGGACTCATTTTGCTCGTACCAAGATATATCTTACCATGTCTTCTAGAGATTATTCTTGAATTGCCTTCTTCAGATGTATTCCCTATAGTTGTGTCACCACCGTCTATAGTACATGCATTGTTGACCGACCTAGAATATTGAGGATAGAGGTTCTTGAACGGTTTCTCAAAATAGTGATCTTACCAGAGAGGAATCATAGGCTTCTTCGGTTCCTGGTGATGTTCCTTTTTCCATAACCTCAGTTCGTTCCCCTAAACATCCTCTTTGTCTAGTGCTGGAAGGTGATAAAATTCCATGTCAGGCTATAGTTCCCTATGTTCCAAGGGGGTTTCCCAAGGTCTAGGTTTGTGATATCCCATGTCTTCTGTCAGACATCATACATCCTCTAGGGATATATAGGATGGATGCTTTGTAATGCCTCATTCCCCACCACTATAGTATTCTGGGTTTCCGTCCTCTTAACATATTTATTCCCCGAAGAGATTGTGGAAGGGAAGTGTGTCCTCTTGAGGAGGTTCCATTGAAAATGGAACATCCCACTGATGGGAGCCCCACATCCCCTTCCTCAATGTACCATATGGTTCCAATAGTGGGATATCAATATTATAATTCTGATATCTCAAGGAGGGGATCAAAATCCTCCTTAGTCATGATGGGAATGATATATACCGACCACCAAGATATTAGAAAATCTCTAAATGTGATCATGTCTAAGGATTACTGAGTCTGTACAATGTCATAGTCTAGGAAGCTAAAGATGAGTTTTTTCATCCCACTTCAAGAAGGGTATGAGTTCTGGGGCCTACCCGAGAAAAATCATTCCGAATGATTATAATCCTCATATGGAATTCCATTTGAATTGGAGGCTATGACACAAAGGATGTATTGTCCTCAGAGGTTACCAAACCTTTGGTTTCATTGGTTTTCATCCATGATCCTATGCAGAAAATGGGTAGAATTTGTGACTTCTCCAAGAAACTAAATATGAAATTCTTCATAAGCACTAATCGTTCCAACCAGTATATATGGATTTCCTAGCACATTATTTTTATAGTAAAAAAGATCTAGGATGATTACTAATTCATCACAGTTATGCTGACTCAAAGAATTCCAATATTTTTATCATCATTAATTTATAAGGGTTGTGACACATTGCAGAGGGATATCCGGTCAAATGATCTCAATTCATTTCACCACTAAAATATTCTTTCTATAGTTGGGGGAGATAGCAGTGATATTTTTGACTCAAAGGATAGGAAGGGAATAGGTCCATTCCTATAAAATACATATTATATTTTACTCAATTCATGGGAGGAAGGGTTTTCAATGATCTTGGACACTTAGGTGATCAGTTCACGTGGTGAAACAACCAATAGGGGAAATGATGGTCTTGGAGATTTTTAATAGATTTATTGATAACATGTATGTCATTTCGATGTAATCTAACACTAAGGAGTCTCAAATGGTGCAAAAAATAATGGATCATTCCCCATTTTTGATCTACATATCTTCTAAGAACATTTATCACGAAGAGTTTAGAAACTACCATCATTGGGACAATATCCTTGGATACCATGGTAGGGTTTGAGACACATGGAATGACCTATCCTAATAGAACATATGAATTTCCATTCATAAAAATTGAAATTGCTCAAAATGAGGTTCCAGGTCTGTTTGAGGTATATTTCATCTTCACCCAGATATTTGTAGTCCACTATGAAATATATTGACCGCCTCAAAAAAAGTCTAGAGGAGGATTGGATCGAACAGATTTTAGAGTACCTCACAAGTAGGAAGGAGTATCTAGAAAGAATTCTAGTGAAACAAGAACACATGGATTGGGAGGATAAAAATATTATGTGGCTAAAAGGGACGGACTTAGACACATCATACTTACATACATGCATTAAAGAGTGTAAAATGTTATATAAACCAAGAATAGTGTATGAGGATGATAATGAAACCAATAATAGGGATTTTATCAGAGATCAAGAACACTCTAACCTCACAGATCTTCTTACTATACCTATCAAACACATTCCTAATATGTATAATAGGGAAAATATGGGGCTCTTGGATGTGAGTCCTAACCATATTTCTATCTAGGAAAATGATGGCCTCGAGGCTATCAAACAATTTAAAGAGATTCAGTATGTCATGATGAACTTGAATCCCAATAGTGTAGTGGGTTAGGATGGCTTCCTAGCTCGTTTTATTGCTCCTCACCAGAGACAATGAAGGATGATTTAATTATGGCTATCCAAGAATTATTTTATGGAGGAAACTTACCATGAGTTATATGAGCCACCATCATCATGTTTGTAACACCGCGAGATTTTATGAAAAATATTCTTTTAATTTCATTGATTTCTTTTATTATACAGCACACCATGTTTAGCTTTTACTATATGCAACAGCGTATTAGC
Source organism: Viscum album (assembly GCA_963277665.1). Classification (NCBI taxonomy): domain Eukaryota; kingdom Viridiplantae; phylum Streptophyta; class Magnoliopsida; order Santalales; family Viscaceae; genus Viscum; species Viscum album. The sequence continues at coordinate 1,588,835,636 of OY728150.1, read as the reverse complement.
TTGCAGTATGCCCAACACTATTCTTGGATCGTGTTACACACAATTTCATTTTTGTTTTATAATAGTCATTCTACGCAACATTGAGTGTCTGTATATATATATATGTATATATATATATATTCAATGTATAAATGAAATATGGTTGGATTCTGTTATACGACACAATGAAGTATTCTTTCACAACATGCAACCTTGACTTGGCTTGCATTACACGCAATCACGACCTTCCTCGATAGCGTGTGTTGTACGCAATACCGAGTTTTACTAAACAACGATATATTATTATAATATTATTATGAACTAGATGTTATGAATAGTATTAACTAAATTTTTAATTTATAACATTATTATTCAACTTATACATTTTCTAGAACGTGTTAAGAGAACAAAATATTTTTTTCGTGTAAAATAAGTTTTTTTTTTAAAAAATGCAGTTTTACCGCCTTTTGATGGTGCACCCACATTAAATCTAGTTTTTGACAAGTTTATAAGTTCAATTTGATAAATTAAAATTCTTCTTTAGAATCATGATATAAAAATTTACTTTGGATAAAATTTTCATATTATTCTGATAACATTCATATTTTAATGAATAGTAAAAACACGGTATATTTTAATTAAAAAAAACTTTTCACATCGTAATAAATTATGTGGTTAAATAATAATATTGAATGGTTTCAAAGTATAAATATAATATATTTTTACCATTTAGAATAATTTATTTCATTAGCCTTGATTTTACATTGAATTCGTAGGTTAAATAAATTCAATCTTTGGCAATGTTTTAAATTTTAAAACCTGTTTTCTTAACAGCGGGATTAATATTAAATTAATTACAGAAACTTCTGTGTTATGAATTTTTAAAAATGGATTCCATATTTGGAATCAGTGGGTCCAAATTATGTTAATAGGTTTCTTTTTTTTGATATTATGAATAGTAACTACGATAATTTTTATTTACTACGGTTAAAGGTAAATAGGGTAATTCATGGTTAAAAGAATATTATAATAATTAAAAATTACCTTGACACTTGTACTAAACTTATTGGATGAGTATTGGCCGACCATGGGCATCCATGGGTCGATTTCGGTACCCCATGGATCCACTTATGAAAGACAATGACCCATTAGATTAAATAATTTAATGTAAAGACAAAATTTGAATTAACAAATATCATTTAGTAATTAATTTTTATAAGGGGATTTCGACTATAAATATTCATTGGAAATATAAAAATATTACCTACATGTTTGTATTTTTTTATAAATTTTAGACATCATATCAATTAAATTATTTATGACACAATAATGATGTAGTATTTACCTCATTAATAAATGATTTAAATAAATAAGATTAAAATCATTAAAAAATCATCCTAGACCCGTCCAATAACTATTGGATGATTTTATTTCGAATATGAGTCATCTTATCTTTGACAGTAATGTGTTTTGGACCTCTTGAAACTGAAGATATGTTTATAATAAAATAATTTTTTCACACTTTCTTAAAGAGCCCCTCCACTCCCTTATAAAAGGAGACCACTTCTATGAAATTACTCACACCTCTCAAGCCTTTTGTCTCGTCCATATGATGCCCAAATAATCTTCCTACATCCCTATCCTCCCCCTTGAAGCCTTACATTAGGCAGAAGACTCTCCAAGATGACTTTTTGGTTCAATCCAAAGGAAGTTACCAAAATTAACGGTAACAGTTTCTCTTAAGTTGTTTTCTTTTATTCTACTTGTCCAACCCCTAAAATCTTTTTAATACATTATTTTTTGACAAATAAAGTATCCTGAAAATACTAGGATGTTGTTATGAGAAGGATTATAACTAAACTTACACACACCTCCATCCAATGGATGAAGAACATAAGGTTTCTGTGATGGCAAACTAACGCCTCACGAAACGATGATTGTTCGATTTTCCCCTAACGCCTCTCATGGTGTCCATTATGATGGAACTATATTTATATATAATATATATTATGTTTATTATTTCTTTATTCTTCTTTAATTCCCATCTATATTATGCCTTTACGGTTTCCATAGTCGGTAAATACGATAATCTCATTTGAGGAAGTGCGGACTATCGCCCCCTCAAAGTGATGTGATTCGTTAATACCTTATGTGGGATGTCTAAAGGATGTGGATAATGATATTATATATGATATTATACTATAATTATAATATACCTATTTATAATTATGTTTTAATTACATTAAAATAAGAAATAGAAATAAAAGTAGCATTCAAACGGACGTACGGCTTACCGTCTCCATGAATGGGGTGTTTCATTTCTTACCTATATATGATATGTACTATTATAAATGCCTGTATATTCTGGATATATAATGAATTTATATGATATATAAATCATGAATTAGATTTTTGAGTTAATTAAATCATGATATAAGTAAAAATAACATCAAGAACAACAAGTCCAAACACATACGATAAATAAGATGATTTTACCCAAAACGCTACTTTAACATTAACTTACATAATAATGGGTAATATAAAGACATAATTGAACCATATAAGATATCATAACAATGAATATGATTCTTTAATAAGTTAATGAAAATATTTAAATCATTATATAGGAGGTTCGTACTCTAATGAAGCATATTGGACCTAAGGTAAGGGAAATATCACAATCTCATTTTTATCCGAGATTGTTTATACTTTGGAATTTACAGGGGTGTATTTTATCATCCACAATAATGTTTCATAAATATGTAATATTTATATCCTTATACAATATTTTATATCCAATTTTACCCTTCGGTGAGTTTTTAGTAAAAGATATGAATGAAATCTCTTGTCCTTTTTCGTACAAGGTACTTTTTGACTTTTCTGAAAAAAGTATGAGAATAATGGTTTATTTTAACTTAAACGGCATGAATGGATTTTTAAAACATTATTTACAAGAATCTTCCCTTACATGTTTTCAAGTTTATTTTTAATCAACTTCTTTTAGTTAGAATTTTATGACATGTTAAGAAAGGAAAAGTGTTTTTGAAGTTGAAAGGATATTTTCCTCAAGAATGGAGTTCAAGTGTTTTATCAAAATTATTTCCAATAAGATAATAAAGGGTTATGATTTTATCCCTATTATTAGATTGATTTTCTTATGTTGTGATGGAAATATTTTTATGAATTCTTTTATCTTATATGAATTGTTTTATGATGTCACGAAGTTTAAGATTCCCATTTTTATTACATGGGTTATGCTATGATGTATGGTTTATGATTTTCTGGCACACATAAAAATGATATCATTATGAGATGGGTGGGACCTATATACCCTTCAATGCATTGGTTAAAGATTTTATATCTCATGAGATAGACATGGATAGAATGGCAGGTTAAACCGGTTAAGTGAAACAGGACTGAAACGAGGAGTGAACTCAGTTCAGAAATGGACTTTGTCCACTAAGATAGTCTTGGCAATGAGTCTTGACTAATAAGAAATGATTCTATATGATTATGTGTGTATGCCACAAAGTTTCATGTTTTAATTTATTATTATTTGGATTACATTTCACTACGAAGATTTATCCCATGTTATGATATTATGATCTCTTTTGCAGGTTAAGATTTCCAAAATGTTATGTTCTTATGAATATGATGTGATTGATATTTCTTGTGTTTACCTTTACTGAGCATTTCAGCTCACCCTTTTGTGTTTTCATTTCCCTGTGATATAATGAAAGGTTTTAGGTAAAAAGAATAAGATCTATATGGGATATGTTGAAAATCTTTCACCATGATTAGAAGATTATATTATGAGTTTCCAAAGACACTATACTATTATGGTCCTTGTGTGTGTTTTTTTGTTATGTACTTTGTATTCCGAAAAAGTAATGTAATTTCCATGTACGTCAAGCTTCGGGTCTCTACAGTTGGTATCAGAGGAAAGGTTTAGTCAACCTTTGGAAACTATGATGCGAAAATGTTAGTGAGATCTCTAGAGATATTTATAATGTATATCTAGGGATGTCTCTAAGATTAAGTATACGTATAGGTTATAGTCCTAGAATTGCGCTAACGATCTTAGAATTTAAACTAAGATGTTATATATTGAAGGTAATCCCCCTTTACTATGTTGTTTTCTCTAGCATGATTTTTTCCTCTCACATAATTCATTTTGTGTTTTAGTTAATGGAGGGAACCAGAATGAATTCGGTTAACATTGAATCCAATGGACAAGTTGGTGACTATGAGAAACAAAATTGTGTAATTCCTAGAGAGAAAGATATTGTGATTATACCAAATCAGTCATCACGATATATGATTAATAAGGTGAAATTTAGTGGTATGCCTAATTCATCAAATAAAAGGATGAATGACTATTATGCATGTTCACATGTTGAGGAGAATTAAGAAAGGAAGATTGAGATTTCTAAAGATTGGAAGAAGAACCTTGATGAATACCTCAAATGGAGGGACCGATGTTATCTATGCGGAGAAAAGGGTCATAGAGTGACGGACTGTTATGGAGTTCAATGTATTATTTGTGGAGAACATGGGCATTACCCAACTCAATGCCCTGACCTAAAAAGTTACTTCTAAATCAAGGAAGGACTTATTCCAGGACAAAAATTGAAGTGGATGAATTGAAGTGTTTATGTATTGGTATTCATGAATAATGTTGTTGAGGCACTTTTATTGTGTATTAGAATATTTTTTATTAGTCTATTGTGGTTTTCAATAATTTTATGGTACCGGTAACCATGAAAAGTGATTCCAATATTTTGGAAAGAAGATGATATGCACATAATGAAGGGATAAGCAAAAAATGAAATGTTTGACAGTATTCATGAGCCCATGATTGATATAAGGACTAAGTGATATCATGGTTTGAGTATATAGAATTTTGAGGATTTTGGTATGTTGAATGTGTTATCTTTTAACTGCATTCATGTTTTCACTATGGTTCAATGGGTATTAATTTTTTAAGAGAATACATGACTAAGGCATTCGAATGTTTGGAATGTGACCAACAAGACATATCTCATGATATATGGGGATCGATAGTGGTATTAACATGATAGTTGTATGAACTATTTGGTAATATTTTTCACTATAATATAAGATTAGACAGCATTATTTTGGATAAACCTAAAGATTTGAATGGATTATGTTGGACATAAGTTAGTACTGTTTAAGGATAGATGTTTTTTTTCGATATTATTTATGGGTTGTTATTATAACGACCCATACTTTACATACACTGTTAATACTTCAAAATTGAAGCACACTTATTACAACATATGACAAAACCACAAAGGACCGTATAGGTATAGTGTCTTTAGAAACTGGGAAACATAAACAACTCGTTCATAAATCTTCTACAGTGTCTCCCATTTATTTCATCATATCTAGGGTCCCTTTTAGAATATTTTACTTAATATCCATCTTCCTGACATGGGGAAAAGAAAACATAAAAGGGTGAGCTCAAATGCTCAGCAAGGGCAAATAAAGGAAATAAAAATCATATCATATCTTTTTGAAAATCATAACCTGCAAAAGAGATCATAATATCTTAACATGGAATAAATCATAGAAGTGAAAATGAGATCACCATAATCATAACATGAAACTTGAAACTTTGTGGCATGCACACATAATCATGGAACATCATTTCTTGTTAGTCATGACTCATTTCCAAGACTATCTTAGTGGACAGAGTCCCTTTCTGAACCGAGTCACCCTCGTTCCAGTCCTGTTTCACGGAACCGGTATAACCTACCGTTCTAGCCATGTCTATCTCATGAGATATAAAATCTTTAACCAATGCATTGGAGGGAGATATAGGTCCCACCCATCATATAATGAATCCTTTCTTATGTGTTCCACATAATCATAAATCATACATCGTCGCATAACACATGTAACAAAAATGGGATTCTTGAAACATCATGACATCATAAAACAAATCATATAAGGTAAATGACTTCATAAAAATAATTCCCTCAAAACATAATCAAATCAATGTAATAATAGGGATAAAAACAGAACCCTATATTATCTTAGATGGAAAATAATTTTGATAAAACACTTGAACTCTATTCTTGAGGAAAATATTCTTTCTTCTTTAAAAACACTTTTCTTTTCTTAACATGTCATACAATTATAAAATAAAAGAAGTTGATAAAAAATAAACATTAAAACTTGTAAAGGATTCTTCTTCGAAATAATGTTTTTAAAAATCCATTCATGCCATATAAGTTAAAAAAAACATTCTTCGTACCTTTGTTGGAAAAGTCAAAAAGTACCTCGTACGAAAAAACGACAAAAGATTCCTTTCATATTCTTTACTAAAAACTCACCGAAGGGTAAAATTGGATTTAAACTATTGTAAGTTGATGGAAACAATATTACGTATTGAGGGAACATGGATGTGGATGATAAAATACACCCCAGTAAATACTTACCAATAAACAATCTCAGATAAAAATGAGATTGTGATATTTCCCTTACCTTAGGTCCGATTTGCATTGTACGTGTATGAAACTCCTGTATGATGGTTTAAATAATGTTATTTACTTATTCCAGAATCATATATATTGACATGATGTCATATATGGTAATATTCTTAGCTTCTTGTTAGTAATATTTCATTGTTACTTGTTACTCGGGTCCTTATTGCCTTTTGTTCTTATGCTTGTTTTGCCGAATAAAATCTTATTCTTCTCCTAAGGTTATAGATACCTTATATCCAGAATGGTATTAGTGTAACATATATCATATTTATTCATTCAATTCATTTATATAATTACTATGGAATGATGATCATGTAGAACGAGTCGCATCACATCGTGGAGATGGTATTCCGTACGTATGCACGAGCGATGATATCGTTCCTATGATCGTGGAACAGTATTGGAGTATATATATATTATTTCAGTATCAATATTACTTTATAATAATCATAAATAGTTACTCATTACACCATTATACCCATCCTTGTAAGGTGATGGTGGAAAATAGATTACACCACGGCGTGGAGACGGTATTCCGTACGTACGCACGCGCGGTGATTTCATTTTTCTGTAGGATGGATAGAAGGTGAATTAGGGTTGTTTCATATTTATAATAACATATCAGTATGTAAGTAATACTGATGTTATTACTTTATCATGAAAAAACTAAAGAAGAAGAAGTTGAAGAAGAAAGAAATTGAAAAGTTCGGTAATGGATATTACCTCTTCTTTGGAACGCCTCTTTGAATCCTCCACTTAGAGAACTAAGATTGGTCTTTGAAGAATACCAGGACCTCTAGGATTATTCAAGGGAAGTGGAGAGGAGAAAATTTCAGGTGTTGGCCGATCTTGAGTGCTAAAATTGGTGTGAGGAGGAGGGGGAGTAGGTGTCCTTTTATAAGGGAGGAGAGGGGCACCTTAGGAATATCTCAAAATATTATTTTATATTAAAGTAAAAATCAATTTATAATGGTTACAAAGGGTATTATTTCGAAGCTAAAGTGGGGATGGGTCGAAATCCTATCAGCCAATAGGATTTAGACAAGTTTAGGGTATTATTTTAACCTTGTCAATTTGATTTAACTCTAAGTTAAATAATTTAACTTTTACCGTGTCTTTTTGTTTTCTTTCACTATATGGTTAATACACTTACTATAACATGACAAACGAACCCCAAATTGTTTATTATTAATATATACATCCTTAAATAAGTCATTTGGCCGAACCTTAGATTTTTAGGAATAAAATAACAATTAGTAATATAATATTTGATTTAAATACTATTTTGTGTCAATTTTGACACTATTTGATATATGATTTTTTGTGAAAGTCATAACAGAATTATATGTTCGAACCAAGTTGATTAAATCGACACTAATATATCATAGTAACCTATAAAATTAGTTTAATTCATAAAAAGTCTCAAATTACATTTATTTTGGTGTTTATAACATCAATTATGTCAATATTTCATTAATAAGATAATTACTGCATCATCATTGTGTCATAAATAAATTAAATTATTTAATGTCTAAAAATTACAAATAAAATACCATTATGTAGGAAATTTGATTATATTTCTAATGAATATTTATAGTTGAATTTATCTTATGTATAACCCCATATTAAAAATGATTTACTTATTAAACTTTGATTTTAACTATTTTAACCCTTCTTTAAATAAATTAATAATAAATGTCCTAATCTAACCCAAGTGGGCCTAAATGGTCATATTTTATTCCTAAGATTGTTTTCTGGTCGAATTAAACTTATCCAATAGAATTATGACATGTGTTAGGGTAATAGTAATGTCATTTTTACCCTTAGTTACCCTATTTACTATTAACCGCAGTAAAAAAAAGTAAAAAGTTACTATTCACCAAAAAATTATTTTTATCTCATTGAACCACATTTTACTTACTGATATCAACCGTGTCTGTCGGATTTTTGAAATTCCATTCACAGAAGCGGTAAAATTATGTTTTATGCAAAAATTCAGTTTTTAACCTACCACTTAGTGCTTTCACTATTCATCAAAAATTGAAAGTTTTCAGAAAAATACCAAAATTTCAGCCTAGGCTAATTTCGGTATTCTGAATCCAAAAATGAAGTCCATTTTGAAAAATAAAATTTATAAAATTTCAAAAAGTGGTTATTACTATTCATAACGGCTAGTTTTAATAATATTTTAATAGCATATCGTTGTTTAGTGAAACTCGGTATTGCGTACGACGCAAGCTATCGAGGAAGGTCGTGATTGCGTGTAAAGTAAGCCAAGCAAGTGTGTAGTGAAAGATTCCTTTGATGAAATATAAAAACAAAATATTAATCATAAAAATCTCGGGTGTTACAGTTATAGTAATGTAGTTTTAGAAAAAGGACAACCTACAGGACGGGAGACAACCCATCGCGTCGGACAAGGCTGTGGGAATCGAACACACAACCGAAGTGCGAATAGCCTTTATCGCCTACCATTGGCCTACAAGAAGTCCTTGTTTAGTAGAAACTAATTTTAATATATTAAGCAGTATGATATAAGAAGTATAAGTCCATTTTAGGAACCATATACGATTAATATCACTATAGATGGACTTATGTATTTTTTGATAACATTTCTAACCTTTTGTTTGAGAGAGATGGAATGACCCATCATTCTATCACATGATCTTCTAACACATAACGAATGACAAATTCAACTTCATTTCTTTAAGAGATGAAGTGGAAATTGTCCAAAGAATGACCAACAGTGAGACTATACCAAAATCACGAAAGTGTTTCTTCTAATTCAAATTACATCAACTTTAGGGAAATGAACTTGAAAACCAAAAATGTTGTCCTAGTGCTCTTATATCTGATTAATTAGATGGTACCCTAGATCATCACAAATTTATGGCTTTGTGATTGTTGGATTTTTCATAGCCATGTTCTCTACCACTCTCCATCAGAACATGATGGTGAGATTTCTCTTCCATATCCATATTATCACCTATGCTCTCATATGTGGAAACCCAGTGATTAGTTAATTTGGGTGACCGTTACGTTTCATGCATTAGTTTTTAATGCCATGTTTTAGTATTTCTTTTTACGACGTGGGTTTCTATTAAAGAAACTTTTGAGTAATAAATGATTTGTAACCCCGGCGAATTTAGAGGGAGAAATTCATTTTAAAGGGGGAAGAATGTAACACCCCGAGATTTTATGAAAAATATTCTTTTAATTTCATTGATGTCTTTTATTATACAACACACAAATTTTAGCTTTTATAATACGCAACACCCTATTAGCTTCCAGTATACGCAACGCTATTCTTGGATCGTGTTACAGACAATTTCATGTTTGTTTTATAATAGTCATTCTACACAAAATTGAGTGTGTGTGTGTATATATATATATTCAATGTATAAATGAAATATTGTTTGATTATTTTATATGAAACAACGAAGGATTCTTGCACAACACGCAACCCTGAATTTTCTTGCATTACACGCAATCGCGACCTTCCTCGATAGCGTGTGTTGTACGCAATACCGGGTTTTACTAAACAACGATATATTATTATAATATTATTATGAACTAGACGTTATGAATAGTATTAACTAAATTTTGAATTTTATAACATTATTATTCATCTTATACATTTTCTAGAATGTGTTAATAGAACAAAATAAATTTTTCGGATAAATTAAGCATTTTAAAAAAAATGGAGTTTTACTACCTTTTGATGGTGCACCCACATTAAATCTAGTTTTTGAAATGTTTATAAGTTCAATTTGATAAAATAAAATTATTATTTAAAATAAAAATATAAAAATTTACTTTGGATAAATTTTTCATATTATTCTGATAACATTCATATTTTAATGAATAGTAAAAACACGCTATATTTTAATTAAAAAAAACTTTTTTCATCGTAATAAAATATGTGGATAAATAAAAATATTGAATGGTTTCAAAGCATAAATAGAATATATTTTTAGCATTTAAAATAATTTATTTCACTAGCCTTGATTTTACATTGAATTCGTAGGTTAAATAAATTCAATCTTTGGCAATGTTTTAAATTTTAAAACTTGTTTGCTTAACAACGAGATTAATTTTAAATTAATTACTGCAACTTCTTTGTTTTGAATTTATAAAAATGGATTCCATATTTGGAATCAGTGGATCCAAATTATGCTCATTGGTTACTTTTATTTTTTTTGATATTAAGAATAGTAATTACGATAATTTTTATTTACTACGGTTAAAGGTAAATAGGGTAATTCAAGGTTAAAAGAATATTATAATCATTCAAAATTATTTTTACACTTGTCCTAACCTTATTTTATGAGTATGGGCCGACCATGGGAATCCTTGGGTCTATTTTGGGACCCAATGGAGGCACTTATGAAAGACAATGACAAATTAGATTAATTAATTTAATGTAAAGACAAAATTGGAAATAACAAATATCGTATAGTAATTAATTTTTATAAGGGGCTATATAAATTATATTTTGGATTATAAATATTAATTGGAAAGCTAAAAATATTTAATACATGTTGGTATTTGTTATATAATTTTTAGACATCTTATAAATTAAATTATTTATGACACAATAATGATGCAGTATTTACCTCATTAATAAATGATTTAAATAAATAAGATTAAAATGATTAAAATATCATCCAAAACCTGTCCAATTCTTATTGGATGATTTTATTTCTAATATTAGTCATCGTATATTTGACATTACCGTGTTTTGGACCTCTTGATACCGAAGATAAGTTTATAATAAAATAATGTTTTCACACTTTCCAAAAGAGCCCCTCTACTCCATTATAAATAGAGACCACTTCTATGAAATTCCTCACACCTCTCAAGCCTTTTGGCTCGTCCAAACTCTTCCCAAATAAGCTCCATACATCCCTCTCCTCCCCCTTGAAGCCTTACATTAGGCATAAGACTCTCAAAGAAGTCCTTTTGGTTCAAACCAAAGGAAGTTACCAAAATTAAAGGTAACAATTTCTCTTAAGTTGTTTTCTTTTATTCTACTTCTCCAACCCCTAAAATCTTCATAATCCTTTATTTTGTGACAACACCAGTCTCCTAAAAATACTAGGATGTTTTTATGAGATGTATTAGAACTACACTTACACACACATCCATATAATGGATGAAGAACATAATATTCTTATGATGGAAAACTAACGCCTCACGAAACGATGATTGTCCAATTTTCCCCTACCACCTCTCATGAGGGCCATTATGATGGTACTGTATTTATATATAATATATATTATTTTTATTATTTCTTTATTCATATTTACTTCCCAATTAAATCAAGCCATTACGGTTTCCATAGTCGGTAAATACGATAATCTAATTTGAGGAAGTGCGGACTACCGCCCCCTCAAAGTGATGTGATTCGTTAATACCTTATGTGGGATGTATAAAGGATGTGGTTAATGATATTATATATGATATTATACTGTAATTATAATATACCTATGTATCATTATGTTTTAATTCGATTAAAATAAGTAATAGAAATGAAAGTAGCGTTCATGCGTACGTACGGCTTACCGTCTCCATGAACGGTGCGTTTCATTTCTTACCTCCATATATCATGTACTATTATAAATTCTTGTATATTCAGGATATATAATGAATTTATATGATATATAAATCATTATTTATTTTTTTGTGGTAAGTAAATCATGATATAAGTAATAATAACATCAATAACAACAAGTCCAAACACGTACTATAAATAAGATGATTTTACCCAAAATGCTACTTTAACATTAATTTACATAAGAATGGGTAATATAAAGTCGTAAGTGAACCATATATGATATAATAACAATGAATATGATTCTTTAATAAGTAAATGACATTATTTAAATCATTATACGGGAGTTTCGTAATCTTACGAAGCAAATTGGTCCTAAGGTAAGGGAAATATCACAATCTCATTTTTATCCGAGATTGTTTATACTTTGGAATTTACTGGGGTGTATTTTATCATCCACATCCATGTTTCCTCAATACATAATATTTATATCCTTATACAATAGTTTATATCCCATTTTACCCTTTGGTGAGTTTTTAGTAAATGATATGAATGGAATCTGTTGTCATTTTTCGTACGAGGTACTTTTTGACTTTTCTGACAAAAGTACGAGAAGAATGTTCTCTTTTAACATAAACGACATGAATGGATTTTTAAAACATTATTTCCAAGAATATTCCCTTACATGTTTTCAAGATTATTTTTAATCAACTTCTTTTATTTATAATTTTATGACATGTTAAGAAAGGAAAAGTGTTTTTGAAGTTAAAAGGATATTTTCCTCAAGAATGGAGTTCAAGTGTTTTAGCGAAATTTTTTTCCATCTAAGATAATAAAGGGTTCTGTTTCTATCCCTATTATTACATTGATTTTATTATGTTGTGATGGAATTATTTTTATGAATTCCTTTATCTTATATGAATTTATTTATGATGTCACGATGTTTAAGATTCCCATTTTTATTACATGGGTTATGCTATGATCTATGGTTTATGATTTTGTGTCACACATAAGAATGGTATCATTATGATATGGGTATGACCTATATCTCCCTCTAATTCATTGGGTAAAGATTTTATATATCATGAGATATAGATGGCTCGAATGGCAGGTTAAACCGGTTCAGTGAAACAGGACTGAAACGAGGAGTGAACTTGGTTCAGAAATGAACTTTCTCCACTAAGATAGTATTGGAAATAAGTCTTGACTAATAAGAAATGATTCTCTATGATTATTTGTGTATGCCACAAAGTTTCATGTTTTATGTTATGATTATTGGTATTACATTTCACTACTATGATTTATCCCATGTTATGATATTATGATCTCTTCTGCAGGTTATGATTTCCAAAATGTTATGTTCTTATGAATATGATGTGATTGATATTTCATTTGTTTACCTTTACTGAGCATTTGAGCTCACCCTTTTATGTTTTATTTTTCCCAGGATATAATGAAAGGTTTTAGGTAAAAAAATAATATCTTTATGGGAGATGTTGAAGATCTTTCACCATGATTAGAAGATTATATTCCGATTTTCCCAAGACACTAAACTATTACGGTCCTTGTGTGTATGTTTTTGTTATGTACTAAGTATTCCGCAAAAGTAATGTAATGTACACGTACGTCAAGCTTTGGGTCTCTACAATGATCATCGTCAAATCATAGAAACATACCTCCATCCATCATTCTCATAAAATGAGCTTGTGTAATGTCACCTACAAGATCCTCCCTGACATCATTAACTAAATGTTATCCCTCCACCTCCCCCAACGGGTCTTTGTGAAATAGCATGACTTCGTGGAGGGTAACTCAATCAATGGGTTATTTCATTGGCCTGAAAAATGATCAGGTATATCAACATCAAAACACACATCTCTAATATTTACATCAAGCATGATATAAAAAAGTCATATGATCATGATGAATGTAGTTTCATCTACAATGTGCTTGAATTTATGTGTCTTTATCCTTAGAACATCGACATTATATTTAACTGTTTTAGTTCTTCATGTTTGGTGGATATGTTTAAGGAAAAAATATAATGTTTTTTAAGGAAACCATTCTTGTAATTCAAGGCGACCCTATCCACCTAAACATTTTTATTCTCTCCTATGATTTCCTCATCCTCCTCATTCATAGAAGATTATGTAATGAAGAAAAACTCTCCTATCGTTGAAATATGCTATCCCCATTCGTGTCCCACCTCATGTTCACGAATGATTCTATCTTATTCATGAATTTTAGGAGAAGATCATTCAAATGATTCAATAGGGGTTTTGAGGATTATTTCAATGGGACTAGATAGGTTATAAATAATATAAATAGAAACTTTTACATCTCCATTAGTTGTTCCTATAAGGGCTCTCTACTGGGAGCCTAAACCCTGAAATGCATAGAGGGGAACATCCCATAGTATATTTGGGTGAACCATTATCCTTAGGTAGAATTCATATTTGTGACATTGACCCCCCCTCATTAGTAGGATCAAAAAAGGGGTTCTTAAATAAAAATAATAATTACTATCCTATGGGTTTTTGATAACACCGATGAATACTGTGCCCCTAGCCATTCTAGTTCATACCCTCTCATTTATCAAGGAAAAAAAATTTGTTACTAAAAACATATACACAATCCTAGATGGATTTATTTGGGATACCCTTTTCAACGGTAAAATGAAATGGGTCTTTAGGTTCAGGATGGAGAGTCTTACTAAATAATGTGGGATCAATGTTCATAGATATGAAGTCACCCTTCCCTACATGTATGGAAAATTGGAATGGGTGGTTCATGGAATGTGTGCGTTGTGAGGTATAACCATGCATGTAAATATTTCATGGGATCTAGCATCGATGGATGTCCAAGGGTCTCGCCTATTGTCTGATACTGTCCCCCTCGTTAATTCTTTTAGGCCTTATACTCGTTGGATCATTAAAAAAGGTGATGTATCTTTCTAACACCAAAATAGACTGGGGTGATCCTCGGCTACCTAGGATTCTCTACTACAGACCATTTATTTAGGTGATCTAGTCATTATCTAGCCTTCATCAAAGCATTTTTAGATAGTGACTAGTTGGATCAGTTTTATCTCATCAGGATGTACTCAGACCCATATAGTTGTTTCATCACTCCATATCTCTATGGATCATTCATGACGAATGAATAAAATGATATCCTTTCCATTCAGAATCTTATGGTTGCTTGTAATTTTAATTTTAGCCATGATTATCTCTAATAAATACAACTTTATCACCTAGAGAATAATGAACAAGGTAGTCCACACCGATGAGAACATTAATCTTTAAAGGTTCAATATATTTTTTGGGTGTTCTTATTGCATGAGGAATCTTGAGAAATGTTCGGGACACCTTTTATTTGAGAGGGAGTGTGTGAGAGGCCTAAATAATTTTCTCATTGAGTTCACTGCTTTCTCTAATTTGTCCATGTCTAATTAGAAATTACTAGAACATGGGTACCATGGATCGAAGGATGGGGGTCAGAGAAATTATTGTCTCAAACTACGTTGTTTCCTATAGGTTGTCAGTATCCATGGAAAGAATGGTGAATGTGGATTTATAGTTGGGTGGACTCAACCATATCTTATATCAATATAATAACAAAACAACTTCTTATCTAAAATAGTGGGGTCATAAGTAACTAGAGGGAGGTTCCGTCTTTCTAGTTGTTTAAAATAGGGTTTTAGGGTCCTCAAAATTGCAGTAATATCCCTATGTGAAACTAGGTCTATTGGAATCGTCTATATTGGGAATTGAAGCTCAACACATATGGACCTTGCACCATAGGTATTATGCGAGGAGGGGGAGTCATCATCAAGGGAAATGGGTCTATCATCTTGGCATATACATTCCAGATGGTCTTGAGAACTTCTCTTCAGGTAGAGACTATGTACAGTCTCATGGGACTTAGTGTGTTTATATTGAGGAAACACCATATCATAGAATCTAAAAAATATTCAATGTTATTTGCAAAATTCTCTAAATGGACTCAGAGTTATCCCTTGGTAGATATAATGTATTATCATCAAATATCATTGTATCCTCAGTAACAAAACTAAAGTGATCCATAACTTGCGTGGTGGTAATGATGTCACAGACTACCTAGCCTCTCTTGAAATCCTTGGTCTTGAAAGATTATTTTTTTATAAAATGAACAAATTGAATCTAGTGGTGGTTTATATAATTAAAGGGGATTCCCTTGGTCTCATCCATTTTAATCCCCCATATCCCCTTGTTTATTTATCATGTCTTTGCATTTCATGCTTTCCTTATAACAATATTTCGTTGAATATAAATTTACTAGATGATGTTTCATATAGAGTACATATACTACCATTGTATCGACCAACTGATTTTGAATATCATTATTTATTTCTCCATATTTTTCAGTCAATATGTACTTTGCTTCTTTCCATGGGTACATGTTTATAAGATTTCTAAATTATGGCTGGTTTCTCACCAGGTGTTAATTATATTGCTCTAAACCAGGAAAATTATAGATCTCTATAATAATGGTCATAATAGTTCATTTTTCAATCCCTTAAGTCTTAGAAAAATTAAAATATATACCTTTTTGTATTATTACAAGATAAAATAATGATTATATTTTTAGGAAAAACACCAAATTAGTGAAATTTTCATATAGTTTCTCCACTCTTAATTTCAATAGAGAAATCCTCAAATGTTCTTCATGTTTATCTAGTCTCATTTAATATATATGAATACCAAAAACTATCACTAAAAAAATCCATGGAATAATAAAATACTATTCACCAGATCCATTAAGATCTCAAGGGATATTTTATGTCCAATATAATTCACTATGAATTCATAGTTTTCATATCTTTTGTGAAATGATATCTTGCATATATCTTACCTATTTACCAATAATTGATGATATATTGATCAATTAACCACCTTCAAAAAGTATTTAGTTCAACTATGTTGATCAAAATACATCTTAAATATGGTGTATGTGATACTAATTGTCAATTTTGATTTTGTCAAGTTTATGTAAATCAATGGAAAATCACAGAAACCAATATCTAATATTGGGAAAGAGAATTATAATACCCCAAATTGAATCATTGGATTGTATAATTTCATTTTAAAGACTCTCATAAATTAATATATTTATTTCATAAAAAAAATTATTCTATGAAAACTCTTTTATATCAATATTAAATAAAATAATTCAATTTGAAACCCAAACTCGTGTTCAGGTGAAAACTATATATTACATTAGGAATTACATAAATACAATATAGTACTATTGAAATATAGTTACACTTACATCCCTCGATATCTATTTTATCCAAGATTGAGTAGTTATTGGGTACTAAATTCCACATTAAAGAATTTTCATCCAAGGAGAGAATCTAAGAACGCTTTAATTGAAATTTCATAAGTTCCTAATTTCATATATGAATTGATATTTTATTATCCAAAAACAATATATGATCACTATAGCAGGATATCTGATCCCAAACCAATATGACATAAAACTCCACCATGGGAAGAATAATGTTTTTTAGGAAATTTCTTTCATCAATCCATTTTTAGAGAAGAGTTATGAAGCATTTATAAAATCATGAAATCAGAATTCTTTAAAAAACAATTCAATATTTATTTTTTTATGTGGGGAATAGAAAATAATAAAAAAACATAAATGATATGAATGAATACAAATAATTATAATGAAAATTGATCTTTTCATATCTATAGTCGAATATTTGTTTATATTTAGTGAATTTATTATCATATCCACTTCAAAAGTACTAATTGCTTAGGCCCTTCATTATTACGTTTTGGTGGAGGTTAATGATGCCTATTGTCCTTATTATCCCATTAATTTGATAATTTATTTTCATAATGAATATGCTCATTATAGTTTTATAACTGAAATTTGTGTGGAGAATAAGTTGGAGACATCTTCTTTTTTATTTTTCTATGTATCATTTTCTTATTTGTGTTCAAATTTTGTGTTTACAATTAACATTACCGCATGAAAATAACCATTTTATTCCCTTAAGATAAATCATGAATTGATTCCCTAAATTTTTTTTGGTATGTAGAATATTTATTTTTATTCCTTTTATCATCTTTTTCAACTATTATTCCATGAAACGAAGTCTTTTTTTTCTCTAAATCAATTCAAATGATGAGATTCTCCATTTTCCTTTTCCCCATTATGAATATTTTGAATAGTCAATTATTAGATTGTTAATTCGTTGATATAAATTTTGATAGTAATTTTATTTTGACACTAAATATTCATTCTACAATTCTTTCATTTTATGTAATGAAACTAGAGATGTACCTTTTTTTCACATGATGTTATCCACTTAGTACCATCGCAATCATCATCAATTTGTTTATTTTCAAAGAATTTTCTTTTTATATTCAGTTAAATAACTCATGGAATATATTTAATGTAGTTTATTTTCATAAAATCCCACATGCTAGAGAGAAATATTTTTTCCTTTTGGGTAGTATTTTTTTTATCATCCCAATATTGGTCATCCACACCCTCCTAATGATAAATTGTAAAAATTACTATATCATTGTTTAGAACTTGAGAATAGTAAATACAATCTATATATCATATATCAATAAAATAATATCTAGTGTGTTTGAATGCCAACTAAAGGTGTTTGGATATTATCTCATTAAAGAGTTAATATTGACATTATCATTCCATGGTGTTTCCACGATCTTAACATGGTTAGTTTTATTTTCCACTCCCTCATATTTTTTCATGATCATTTCCCTATGATTTATTACTCCCACTACCACACTACTGGGTTCCTCATCTGTAATTTTCTATTCTAATCTATTTTTATAGATTCTTCTTGTTTATTTCCATTTTATAAAATAATTTAAAGATAAAAAATATTATAATAATTTTAAAAAGAATATAGAAATGAAAAAAAATAACTTGGACAAAAAAATATAAATTAAATGTTCATCATAAATTATTTATTTTCCAGGTTTAAATAATAATTATAAATAGTTTAGTTCTTAATATATTTTATAACTATACCATACAAATGTATCCGAATCATTAAAAATGGTTTATAAAGTGGTTTTGATGAAACAAAAAATATCCCTCGAGAGTGTCTAACAAAGTGTCCGAATTACATATCATTTAATGTACTTTGTGGGGAACTAGTGAATACCCAACCAAAATTTTATATGGTCATTACCTATGGGGAGATGAATTTTTAAAATATATTATTAAAAAAATTCCATAAAAAATTTATATTAATAACTTTGAAGGGCCTTTTGAGGTTTAATGTATTTGAAACTAGGTATATAATAAATTAATTACATATAGAAAAAATAAACATAAAAATGAGTTATTCCTCTTATAATTTTAATTTATTATTCATTACTAGGTCATCTCACCACAAGTAGTTTCATAGGTAAACACATCAATAGAAAATGGTGAGTATAAAGTGATGTAGATGATAAAAGATATACATGAAACATGATCAATTGAAATGGATCAAACATGAGGTATTACATGGGAACATAATAATAAGTACAGGATAAAAACAAATAAATTTGGTGATAATATAAGAATAATAAATTGATTAGTATATGACCAAGATTTTTACATTTGTTTCAGAAAAAATACTTCCAATGATATTATCTAATGTAAAAAAAACATGTAATATAAAAAGATTAATTATCTATCCAATTCAATTTAGTTCTATTAGTTAGTTAAATTTATATTTATATTTTCATTTGTGATACATTGATCATAATTATGAATTTCATTAATAAGCTGTATAGGATGAAGAACATGTTTTATATAAAATTAATTATTACGAAATGATTAAGATAATTGAAAAATTAATAATTTTAAAATAATGAGAATTAAATAGGGGATTTATATATGTGTACACTATATCAATTTTTTATAGTTAAGTTTATATGAACACCATTGAATAAAAATAAATTTAGGATTTCTTATGATAAAATGCGTCACATGAAAAATAAATTGAATATTTAAAGGCATTAATTGAAATCAATGTTGTTTAATGAATGGGATTAATTATGTTTAATGAAAGACTATAATGGATAGAGCAACAAAGGTATGGTAATAGAGTGATCATCAGTGCATGCTAGCATAAAAACATTGAAACTAGATGAAAAACTACAATGATAGTACATGGATAAAAGGGAGAGGAAGGGAATCAACTAACTTATGATATCTCATATTAAACCATGAGGATAGTTCCATGGTATATTATAAACTCAATGTAATGGTTAAAATGATGAAAATTGAGTGGGAAATAACTGACATGGCTTTGGTGTGAATGAAATCGAGTATAATTGTGGGTATTTATATCAAATGGAAGATGATTCATTATTAATTTCTAACTATTTTCTGTGTAAATATGGGATGTCTAAAATGAAATACCTTTGACTTAACCATTGTACTAACAAGTGTTATATGTCCTTAAGAAGGTGGGTTTTGACATTTTTGTATCATATAATAGAAATTCAATATTTTATATTAATTATTTCATGGAAAAAAACATTTCCATAAAAATAATGCTTCTAAAACAAGAATTTTTATTTTAAAACATAGAATGTTATTTATAGGTATGAAAATTATTTTTAATTCAATAAAATAATATATATTAAGAGAAAAAAGTAATTTTGATCATGGATACATTTTTTAAATTCTTATATCATTATAAAATATTAATAAAGTTATAAAACATATCATTAACAAAAATCCTATATTTTATTATTAAATAAAAATGAATTTTATATAAATATAAAAATATAACACTAAAATAATTTACACTTGAATATTTAAAATAAATTATTTTAATAAAATAGTTTCTCTAAAATTTAGTACATAAATTTTAAATTAAAAATATACATTAGTTGAAAAATAAATATTTTTTCGATATAGTCATCATTATTAACATTAATAAAATAATATTAAAAATTTTGAATTATAATATCATTAAAATTAAAGTAAATAGTATTTTAGGAAATAATTTTATGAATTTATTTTAACCTAGAATACCTTACTTTATCATATCAATGTATTTTAATTATATAACTCCAAAAAATACTTTTATATTTCATTTATATCAAAAACCTATTTATCAAATTCATCTTGTAAATTTACAAAAAATTACTTCAAAGAATTTAAAATATCCTTTATAAAAGAATAATTGTGAATTTATAAAAATATTATATATATACATAACCCCTTAATAAACTATCATATTCCCTTAGGGTAAGCTGTCGGATAGTGGTGCTTTGATGGTGTGTCTCTAATAGCATTGATCATGTTGTGAATTCTATTAACTCGAACTTATCCCAAAGTTGATTATTTTCAAGACTTATTTTTGGATGTTCAAATAAGGATTAGTCATGGGTGTCCACTAGTTATGTTACCCCCTCCCGTGTTTTGATAAATCGAATTCGAAAAAAATTACCCTACTGGTGGAGGACATCATTTATCCCTTTTCCATTAATTATTTTTTATTACACTTTATAAACAATAATTCTAGTGGTAATATTATTACTAACAATCATAATTCCCAATGATCATATTTACATATGTCAAGCGAATTATTTTATAATATTTGAAACATTAACTTATATAACAAATATATACTCTGCCACTCTCATACCTCCAAATATTTAAATTCCCCAATAATGTTTCACAACACCCCATTAAAATGTATATAATATTACTAACTCTGATATCAATTTTTGAAATTTTTATAATAGGTTTCCTGTTCATCGTAGAATTTAAGAAAGTAGTGTTTACCTTACTTTTGACCATTATAATTTTTAATTATCCCATTTTATTATTTACAGTTATTATATTAAAAATGTAAGGACCTAGAAGTTCCATGTAATTTTTTTAATTAAATTTGAATTTTATGAGTTCATGAAATTTGGCGGTGATTGATTCCGAGGCCCGGAGTTCTCGAAATGAATTTATAAACTATTTTTCATGTACGTCCGTTAAATGTGCGAGCATGTTTTTCTAACATTTGAATCGGTTTTCGGAATTTAAATTTGAGGGCACCATTGAACTCGTAGCGTAGGTACTCCCTTAAGGAGACCATCACGCCGACCGCAGTAGGTCGAGAGTGAAAGATAGAATTTTGGGTTGTTTGTGGAAACAGAAATTAAATAAATCAGACTTTTATTTTATTTTATTTTTGTCAAAATTTTCCATGAAGGTTTATGGAGGTGAGGACCACCAGAAAAAAAACTCCCATTAGAGGTTATGGTGGGTAGGACTACTCGAGACTAATACCACCTTGATCTCCCTCATAAATGTGGGGAAGCCTCTTAAGCTCCCCCACAGTAATGGTGACAGCCCATTTAATTAATTATACCAACTAAATTATTTAATTAAACCAATTTCAAATTATTCCAACATATTGTAAAATGATGGAAAATTCATTATTAGATGGATTGGGGGAAGGTTTTTTGGAAAGGTAGAAGAAGATAGCTTTTGGGAGAATTACACTTCTTCAATGAGGAATGCTCATCCAATGAAGAACGCTCTTGAAATGAAGAATGTTGACGTACAACTTTGATTTCTTTCATGGGACGTCCTTAAAACAAGAGACATCTTCAATTGATGACTGTCTTTCCCTCCACATCGATGTCAACAAAAGAACGAGGTAGGGGTGTGTTTTAATTTGATCAATGTTTAATTACATCTCACATTGAATCATCTTCTATGAGTCATTTTCTACCACCCAAATTCAGAGGGGATGGGCCAAACAATCAAGGACCAAACCCTCTGCAAATCTTATCTGTCTATGGTTTGATCTTCACGATGGTGAGGGCGACCGGGGCTGGCGGTTGGCACTGGTGGAACTCGAGAACCACGAAGAAGGTGATGAATGAAAGGCGGGAAGTCAAGTCAGCCGCTGACGAAGGCACGACGCTCTGTCGCCCCGTAGACTTCATGCCCCAGGACCCTATATGTCATGTGGCCTCCTCCACCACACGATCTACATGCACCACAGCACCCACAAACTCTGTGACCCGCGGCATTCCGCCGCACGCGGCCTCCACCGCCCCAGGGACTCCGCTGAACCGCAGCCTCTGAGCCCCGTGGCTCTCCTCCGTAGGCGTCCTCTACTGCCCCACATCATCCTCCGTCCTATAGAACCAGCAGCCTCAAGCCGTCCCGCATCACTCGCAGCCTCTACCACCCAGCGTTACCTGAGGCCTTCGCCGCCCTACAACACCCCCATCATTATGACACCCCGCCACACCCGTGGCCTCACGCCGCTCCACAGGCTCCTCCACTCAAAGGAACCTGTGGCCTTTACAGCCCATGTTGCATCCACACTGCCTAGGCTGGGCCACCCATCTCGGGCTGGGATGAACCCATCAGGTCGGGTCAGTTCGACCGGGTCAGACCAGACTCGAACCCACATCAACCCATGTTACACTCTTTTAGCCATAACATTGGCACCAGGTGTTTGATTGACATACCATCAATGAAACTGTAAAACATGGAGCAAGATGGTCTCTCTGGTATTCCCCAATTAGGATTTGGACAATGTTGGGATATGGTCGGGTTGGATCAAGCATGAATCAAACCAGGCCCTTGGGTCAAAAAGACTAATAACTTACATACCGAGCATTCGATTGATACATTGTCTATTGTGTTGAGACCCCTATGACGTGGTAGTACTTTGGGATACTTTTTCTTGGGAATTAGTTGTTGTAGAAGTATCGAATAGTTTTTGGAGATAGGAATCTCATGGAGATGAGAAAGGTAAATGCTGGAACCCTATAGCTGGCTCTAACTTGAGAAATAGATCCTTTGTGTGTCCTTGAATGAAAGCCCCACATGGAACCGATCTGGGATTCCATGTGGGACTACACTAAAGATCCTGTGTGGGTCAGAACCTAGCGATCCTGGGTGGGTGAGCACCGAGAAAACCTTTGTGGGTCAGCACCGAGTGATACAGTGTGGGTCAGCACCTAGGGATCCTATGTGGGTCAGCACCGAGCAATCCTGTGTGGGTTAGCACCGAGCGATCATGTGTGGGTCAGCACCTAGAGATTCATCATGAGTCTACCTCTTAATAGAGTAAGATGATTCATTAGTTTCATCTAATCATCTCTACTAATGTACTTAATTTATACCTGATGTGAGCTAATTTTGTACCTGAACGATACTTTCCTTTGTGTTAATACTTTGGTGGTATTCTTCATTGTGGTTTACCAGAGTGGTACTTACCATCGTGGAACTCCTTTCTTTGTGGAACAGTTGAGATTTGGGCTTTTTATTTGTACTCTGTGTTTCCTCATGATTGAGATGAGTATACTTGATAACATAGGTATATATATGGGGGTATACCTATGAAAGGTTGATGGTGGATTTCTTGTTGTGTGATTTATCCTAGGTGTATTTTGTGAGACATTGAGGTTCTTGTGGTCCCTATTGAGTATCGTTATACTCACACCTACATGGGATATGTGTGCATAGTGTTTTGTATGGTTTAAAAGACAGACAACATTGACTGAGGATGAGAGTACTAGGACTAGAGGTGCCTCAAAGGTGGACGTTAGACGATGCGAACCACAAAGAAAGTCATTCGTGAGCTGTACCTACCCTTCAGATAGGATTCGTGGTGGACGATCCAGGAGATGCTTTTCGCCTATCAGAATTCTTTATCTTTCCAGTTTTCCTTGAGCTATACCGTTGTACTGGTATTATGGTTGTATTTAAATTCTCTACTCACTCTATTTACTATACATTTGACTTGTGTTCATATGTTGTTGTGTTCTTGGTTGCATGTTTTTATAGGTTATAAAGGCAATACCTTCCTGGTTTTAGGGAATAAGCTGCTCAGTGCTAGTATCCAACCCCTGGCATATGGAATGCAGGCTTGGGGAAGTCATGACATGAGACCCAGGGGATGGGTCATGACAAATTGGTATCTGAGAAATCCGTTCTTCCATAGAACATAGGACTCCAGTCATTATTTTATCGGAAATAGTGTTTAGTGTAGTGAGTGTGGTTATTAGTTCAGGGAATCTAGTGATGGTGCGGAAGATGATGTATCCATACACTAGAACCCTGACTTATGATTTCTAACACAGTGCACGAAAACACTGATTGCGTGTGTGATTTGAATATTTTTATTTGTGATCAATTTTATTCATCACACTAGGTATAACTTATTGACCATTTTCACCTTTTTTGTTTTTCAGGATGCCTCCACGTAGACAACCAACAAGGATTCTAGATATAGTGCGAACTAACATCCCACTGAGCAGTGAGGTCTCAGTGTAGGACCCTCGTCCTGCAGATGCACTAGTGGAGGCACTAGTGGTACTATTACCCTTTAGGCCACTGTTTCCACCAGCCATCGCAGTAGAGGGTTCACGCTGCTTGAGCGTGTTTCATGAGTTCCATCACCAGAGGACACCTAGGATTAGGGGAGAGATAGACCCACAAGCGGGTGAGGATTGGCTGGAGGATGTGGTGAGAGTATTTCGACAGGTAGGGACACCAATCGATCTCATGTTGATCCTTGTCGCCAGTATTGTATAGGAATCAGTAGGAAGATGGGGGAGCATGATTCTCTAGATTCACGATGAGGTGACACTTCTCTGGACATAATTTGAGAGCCACTTTCAAGTAGAGTTTGTCCAAACGAATCTTTGCACATTGCGCATTCAAAAGTAACTCCATCTACTGCAGGGCAGCATGACTGTCGCTCAATACTCAGCGAGGTCCACCGACCTCCCATGCTACTCCAGAGATATGGTGCAGGACCCATTATTTAGGGCCCAGAAATTCGAGCAGGGGCTCAAGAGAAAGATCAGTGCATCAAAGATTTCTCTTAGCATCCCAATGTAGGCAGGGGTGTTAGAGTGAGCCCTTTTAGTGGAGAGTTTCCTTGCTGAGTAGTCACCAGCAGTGAGACCCACTACTAATCATCATGTAGTGGTGTATTCTATAGGTAACATCAAACAGATGACACAATGGTCCAAAAGGACCAGACCTATAGTTGTATGACTGCATGATTCAGTGTCGGTGGTGTGGGGCACCCGAGGCAGAGCCAGTCATTCCAGGAGCTGGCAGTGTTATGCATGTGGCAGTTAGGGTCACCTGGCTCATAACCATCCAACCCACTGTACGGATTATTAGTATACAGTCGAAGGACTTCCCAGGTAGATTCATAGATTCGACTAAGGAGGTCTTCAGGGAGAAGGCAGAAGTGGAAGGGGAGCTGGTCATGCTTCTCGTGGTGCACGATGATTCTAGATGTTACCACCAACACCACAAGGTGGTCCACCCCAACCTTAGGGAGCAGGAGGACAGAAGTGGGCTCTGCTCCATGCAGCTGAGGCCTATGAGAACGTCGCTTCGGAAATGATACGAGGTACAATCTGTGTCTACTCCACCATAGCTACAGTACATATAAACACAACTTCCAATCATTATTTATTTTCCACTACCCTCATTTAGATATTGGAGATTCTGACAGATCCATTGGTTCGATCGTTACGGATAGAGACTGCTACGGGATAAAATTCTTTGATTACGCACTAGTTCCAGAAGTGAGAGCTTACTCAAGGACACGAAAGCATCAGATGGGATCACCTTGTAGCAGTTTCGATTCCTTAAAACATCCTCTTGTGTATGAACAGGTTATCTACAATCCATGTTCAGATATTCTTTTTTAGGTGCAATGTGTGGTGTGTAACACCCCGAGCTTCCACGATACGCTTCTCATTCAATAATGTAGTAGCTTGCATTGTACGCAAATTTGAGTTCTAACACACCACAACTAATCAAAGTAGCCATTATGAATAGTAATAACCACTTTTTAAAATTATAGAAATTTTATATTTCAAAATGGAATTCATTTTTGTATTCGTAATATCTAAATTATCCAAAGTTGAATTTTTTGTAATTTTCTGAGAACTTCCAATTTTTATGAATAATGAAAAATACTTAAAAACAACTTTTTTAATAAAAGTATTTTATAGTGATAAATAATACTATTGAGTGTTTTTAATGTATAATTATAATATATTTTTACTATTTTATCCAATGGTGATCATTAGAATTAATTTTACTTTGAAATTGGACATAAACAATGATCAATCTTTTGATATATATTGTTTCTTAAAAA
This sequence comes from Viscum album, assembly GCA_963277665.1. Taxonomy (NCBI): domain Eukaryota; kingdom Viridiplantae; phylum Streptophyta; class Magnoliopsida; order Santalales; family Viscaceae; genus Viscum; species Viscum album. Next base: position 1,588,808,407 of record OY728150.1, on the reverse strand, counting down.
CACGCTATTTGTTGTGACAGTGGGAATTAATTATAAAATTAATTAATGCAACTTATATGTTTATAATTTTGTAAAATAGACATTATTTTTGAATTCGTAATATCAATTATATATTAGGGTGAAATTTTGGCATTGTTCTGAAAAACTTCAATTTTTGATGAATAGTGAAACCACTAAGTGGTAGTTAAATAACTGATTTTTCATTTAAATGAAATATTACCACTTCTGTGACTTGATATTCAAAAATCTGACATACATGCTTGTCATTACGAAGTAAAATGTGGTTCAATGGGATTAAAATAATTTTTTGGTGAATAGTAACTTTTATGTTTAATTAATCGTGATAAAAGGTAATTAGTGAAATTTAAGGTAAAAATGATATTATAAAAATATGAAAATACCGTTACACTTGTCCTACCCCTATTGGATGTGTCATGGACGACCAAGAAAATCCATGGGTCTACTTGGGGACCCCATGGAGCCACTTTGGTAGGAAAATGACATAAATAACTTTTATTTAAAGTTAAAATTAAAATGTCACAAACATAAGAAGTTTTACTAAAACAATTTTTAAATGGGGTTATAGAAGTCATATATTTTACTATAAACATTCATTAAAAGGATAAGAAGATTTCCTTCATCATGATAATTTTTTTATAATTTATAGACATTAAATAAAATAAATTATTTATGACACCATGATGATGCAGCGATTACCTCATTAATTAAAATTTCAAATAAAATGAAAAGATAATGTAAAATCCAAGGTATAAACATGTAAAAAACCTATTGGATGAGTATATTTCTAACCCTAATCACATTATCATAAAATTGTATAATTGTGGGACCTTTATAATCCGAAAATAATTGTATAATAAATTAACATTTCATTACTTTCCAAGAGTGCCCCTCCTCTCCACTTATAAAAGGCCCCCAACACTACCACCTTACTCACACTTCCAAAGCCTTTTTTCTCGGCCAAACTCTGAACAAATACTCTCCCAACTTCCCTCCCTTACTCCTAGAATTCTCACTTTGGGCAGAATTCTTCCCAAGGAATCATTTGGCTCAAATCAAAAGAGTTACCTGATTTTAAGGTAATGTCTTCTCTTATGTTATTTTGTTTTATTTTTCTTCTCCAACTACTTAAACTCTTTTTATTCCTTTCTTTTGTAACAACACCAGTATCTAAAATATACTAGGATTTTTTTATGACAAGGATTTGGTTTAAACTTACACACACCTTCGTCAAATGGTTAAAGAACATATTGTTTCTGTGGGTGGCGAAATACTGCCTCACGAAACGATGATTGCTCAATATTCATATAACACCTCTAATGGTGGCCATTTTGATGACACTATTTTCATATATGATATATATATTATTTTTATGTTTTCCATATGTTTTTTTATTTCTCATTTATGTCATACTTTATGATTTACATTATGGGTAAACACGATAATTTCATTTTTGGAAGTGCGGACTACCGCCCCCTCAAAGTGATTTGAATCGTAAATGCTATATGTGGGATGTATAAAGGATGGAGTAAATGATATTTTATATGATATTATACTAGAATTATAATATAACTTAATATCATTATTATTTCATTAAATACGAAGTAGAAATGAAAGTAGCGTGCATGCGTACGTACGGCTTACCGTCTCCATGAACGGTGCATTTCATTTCTTACCCCTAAACATTATGGAATATTATAAATGCATGTATATACTGGATATATATGAGATGTATTATATCTACATCATGAATATAATTTTGGATTTAATGGATATATCACCACATTAAAAACTTGTAATTATAAGAATTTTATTTTTGACTCAAGTACCTAAGATCGAAAAAATGACCATTATTAAATTAAATAAGTACATAATGTTAATAACATGGTAATAAGTGATATAAAAGGGAAAATGAACTTGAAAAATGTTCTTAAGAAATTAAAAATTACCTCTAGTTTATTATTCATGAGGTTAATGAATGTTCAAGTCAAGACAGGACGCAAGGTAAGGGAATTTCTTAACCCAATTTCCATTCTTTGGGTTAATCTCCTACTTTCAAATTATGTCATGATATTATTATGTCATATCTTTTATTTGTACTTTATTTATATGTAATTATAGTGAATACACATAATATATCTATTTTATTTTAAAAATGATCTCTGTATAGGACTTCGTCTCAATCTCCTTTCATTGAGGAATATTTTGTTGTATACAAAACCTTCTTTTATACGGGGTATAAACCACTTTGAATTTTACATTTATTCAAAAGAAATATTTTTTATACGAAGCGTTTTACTAAATGACAAAAATGGAATGTTTTTATTTCCGTACATATGCGGCGACAATGACTTTCCGCCACCGTGACCATTATTTGAGGTTCGGCTTCCTCTACAAGCCATCACTTTTTTTCATGAAAAATATATACAAAGTTTTAACTTTATTTTATTTTGGTATTGAAAATGGTTTTGAAAGAATTTTTATTATATCAATGTGTTGTTTTGATATCTTGGGATTGAAATGTGTAAATGTTATGTTTCCTTTATGCATGTTTTATGTGATACGATTATGTTATGGTTTATGATATGTTTAAACCTGTTCATATGAGGAATGCATTGGACATAATAAGTGACGGGTGGATCCCGCTATATCTCCTCGATGCATAGGTAGGTCTCATGAGACGAAATAGTTTCTTGGCATGAGGCCTTGTGAAAATATTATTTGTGGTATTGGCAGGAGGCCTTAACTACGTGGTTATGATAGTCTGGCATTTTGTATTCCATCATTATAAAAGGGGTTATTGATATTGCATGTGATTATTCAACCAGTAGAATATCCATGTGAATAAGTAAATGGCATTATCTCATTTTACATATTCCATATTATGTTGAAGTTCATGTTTAAAAGGCTTTTGTTTTAGTTATACATTGCCTTAAATGTTAATTTTTATTTATGAAAGCTTCCGCAATGTTGTTATCCTTACTGAGCTTCTGAGATCACCCCTTTCAATGTTTTAATATTTTCCAGGATGTGAAGAAGTATTTTATGAATGACCTGCAGGGATAGTTAGAAGAGAATAAGAGTGTGGACTATGGAGGCTTTGTTATTATAGAATTTCACATTATGATGTAATGTAACATATATTAATGTATCTAGTGTTTCCAAGGCTACTAAAATAATAGGTCTTTTGAGACTTGATCTTTTGTGATCATGCCAATGTTATGAAGTAATGCACCGACTCTGGGTAGCTAGGGTCGGGGCGTTACAGTTGGTATCAAAGGCAGTTTAGTAATAACCGTAAAAGCTATATTTAGATAAACTATGATTAGAGCACATATCCCAAAGATAGACTTTGAGGATTAGTATAGAAGAACTTCCTAAAATATTTGTATTATAGAGATTTTGTGAGTTTTCCGAGCAATAAATCCATGTCTGGATACGAGCAGGTAGAGGTTTCTCTGGAACAGATGTACCTAGGGGTAAAACCCAAAAACACCTCTTTGAGCTAGACGCGAACGAGAACTGGTGCACGACAACGAGCCTTGCTGCACTCTTGGTTACGAAACTCCAGGGGGATATGCTTTGGATAATTCTCATTTTCTTTACAAACCACTATGAAGGGTTATGAGTATATACTTCCTCAAAGAAAACATTTTTATGGATTATATCCATAAATATTTCAATTTCTGTTAAGTATTTTACAAGTATAGAATTATGTATTTTAATTCATAAACTAATCTAGTTTATGTCATTGTTTAGAAATGGCACCTAGTGGAAGGAATGGAAACCGTATCAATGCACGAACTCCATGTACGGATTACCCTCCTGCTCAAGATAATTATTGTGGATCTGGAGATACAACTGGTGCTGATCAACTTATTACCATACTGGGACAACTCACTCAAGTTATGAATAATAACCATACTCATATGGAGCACCCTGATCCGCAATGTGGATGATGAATGTTAGACCGCTTCATGAGAAAACAACCACCAACATTTAATGGGTGTACAAATCCATTAGTAGCTGAGCAAAAGATAAAATCCTTAGAGAAAATATTCCATGCATTGGGGAGTAGTGAAAGGGAGAAGGTTGTCATGGCAGTCTACCACCTCACTGGAGATGTCGATCAATGGTGTTCATTGATTAAAAATACAAAGGAAGATGAACAAGTATCAAGTATGGAATGGAGAGAGTTCAAAGATCTTTTCTTATAAAAATACTTTCCTCGTGACCATCGAGCATATATGGAAAGGCAATTTCTGAGTCTGAGAAAAAAGGAGTACGAGAATGTTGCAAAGTATGAGGCTAACTTTACAAGGATAGCAAGACATGCTGCATATTATATACGTTACCCAAGAAGTAAGATTGATCGTTTCATTGATGGGTTAAAACCATTTCTTTGTCGAGAATTAGTCTCACAAACCTTCTCGTCATACGAAGATATTGTCTCGTGTGGTATCAAGACAGAAAAATAATTCTCTAAGTCTTATGAAAACAAAGTAAAGCAAGAGAAGAAGAGAACAGTGGAACAAGAGACAGATAATGGGAAAAAGGGAAAGAATTATTTTCCATTATGTGATAATTGAAGGAAGAATCACCCCGGTGCTTAACTAAAAGGAATAGGAGTTTGTTATAAATGTGGAGAAAAAGGTCACCAGGATCATGATTGTGAGGGAAAGAAAGAGGCAATCAATGTTGAATTCTACAATTGTAGGGAAATGGGGCATTATGCAAATGAATGTCCTACGCTTCAGGGAAACATACCTCAGAAAAGGCCAAGGGATCAAGGACAAACTTATGCTGTTACTACAGATAAAGTTGAATAATTATTGTATTTGTGTTTTTGGACTCAGGAACTAGATTATGGATATAATAATAATGTGATATATATAAAGATTGTACTATAGTACATGTTGATTTCATTAAGGATTTAATATGTTGAAGGTAATTATATTTTTTTATGTGACAATAAGAGAAACTTTACATTGTTTAGGGAATCTAATGTTACAATTGATTTTGGAATATAAGTACCCTTTAGAGAAAGTGTGGACGGAGGTATTTTGGATAACTATAAAGGTTGGAATGGATTAAGTTGATCTTTGGATAGTATTTTTTAAGGTTAAAACATTTCTGAAGATTATTTTTGGAATATTATAATACTATAGTTTTAGGAAAAGGACAACCTGCAGGGTGGGGCATAACCCGTCACGTCGGACAAAGCTCTAGGAATTGAAACCACAACCATAGTGCGACATGCCTTTATTACCTACCACTAGTCTATAAGAAGTACCTAGTAATTACAAAATAGTTTTACTAATATAAATGGTATGTGTTAATATTTATAACCTTATACAATTGGGATAAATAGAATATTTTTTAGTTCTGTTTACTTTTAGAGTGAAAGATGGGTTTGTGGTAAAAATTTATTAAAGAATTAAAGTCTACATGACAAGTTTGTATATTAACTTACGTTCTTAGTAAATCTCCTAAATAAATTCCTCAACTTTATAAAAGGTAACATAAAACAAAAACATTGCCGGTTAACTTTTCCAACTGGGGATTCAATGACTGTTTAACCAATCACAAGTTTGTGGTTTTCTTATGGTTAACGTTCTCCTAATCCAGTGTTCTAAAACTCTCCATCATACCTTGATGGTTTGTTTTTCTTCCATATACATATTTTCATAGAATCATAGTATGGGCTATCTCAGGTGACCTTTGTACTTCTCTTTCTTTCTTTTAATGCTATATTTTTATTAACCTTATTTCCTATGAGGGTTTTCCACAAAGGTATTTTCTATTTTCAACCTTTTATTTTCAAAGAAAAATTTCAAATTTCAAGGACGCAATTTATTGAAGGAGGGGAGAATGTAAAACCCCGAGCTTCCATGATACGCTTCTCATTCAATAATGCAATAGCTTGCATTATACGCAACTTCGAGTTCTAACACACCAAAACTAATCAAAGTAGCCGTTATTAATAATAATACCCACTTTTTAAAATTATAGAAATTTTATATATCAAAATGGACTTCATTTTTTATTCGTAATATCGAAATTATCCAAAGTTGAATATTTTGTACTTTTCTGAGAACTTCCAATTTTTATGAATAGTGAAAAATAATTAAAAACAAATTTTTTAATCAAAGCATTTTATAGTGATAAATTATAATATTGAGTGGTTTGAAAGTATATTTAGAATATATTTTTACTATTTTATCCAATGGTGATCATTAGAATTAATTTCACTTTGAAATTGGACATAAATAATGGTCAAGCTTTTGATATATATTGTTTCTTAAAAACATGCTATTTATTGTGACAGTGGGAATTAATTATAAAATTAATTAATTCAACTTATATGTTTTAAATTTTTTAAAATAGACATCATTTTTGGATTCGGAATATCAATTATATCTTAGGGTGAAATTTTGGCATTGTTCAGAAAAACTTTAATTTTTTATGAATAGTGAAACCACTAAGTGGTAGTTAAATAACTAATTTTTCATTTAAATGAAATATTACCACTTCTGTGATTTGATTTTCAAAAATCCGACATACATGGTTGTCATTAGGAAGTAAAAAGTTGGTTCAATGGGATTAAAATAATGTTTTGGTGAATAGTAACTTCTAAGTTTAATTAATCGTGATTAAAGGTAATTAGTGAAATTTAAGGTAAAAATGATATTATAAAAATATGAAAATACCTTTACACTTGTCCTACCCTATTGGATGTGTCATGGCAGACCAATAAAATACATGGGTCAACTTGGGGACCCTAGGGAGCCACTTTGGTAGGAAAATGGCATAAATAACTTTTATTTAATGTTAAAATTAAAATGTCACAAACATAAGATGTTTTACTAAAACAATTCTTAAATGGGGTTATAAAAGTCATATTTTTTACACATAAATATTCATTAGAAATATAAAAATATTTCCTACATCATGATAATTTTTTTATAATTTTTAGACACTATATATATTAAATTATTTATGACACCATGATGATGCAGTGATTACCTCATTAATTAACGATTTAAATAAAATGAAAAGATAATGTAAAATCCAAGGCTTACACTTTTCAAAAACCTATTGGATGAGTAGATATATAACCTTATCACCTTATTCTCGAATTATATAAGTGTGGGACCTTTAGAATTCGAAAATCATTGTATAATAATGTAACATTTCATTACATTCCAAGAGTGCCCCTCCTCTCCACTTATATAAGGCCCCCACCACTACCACCTTACTCACACTTCCAAAGCATTTTGTCTCGGCCAAAATCTTCCCAAATACTCTCCCAAATTCACTCCCTTACTCATAGAGGCCAAACATTGGGCAGAATTCTTCCCAAGGAATCCTTTGGCTCAAATCAAAAGAGTTACCCGATTTTAAGGTAATGTCTTCTCTGATGTTATTTTGTTTTATTTTGCTTCTCCAACCCCTTAAACTCTTTTTATTTCTTTATTTTGTAGCAACACCATTATCTAAAATATACTAGGATGTTGTTATGATATGTATTTGGTTTACACTTACACACACCTTCGTCTAATGGTTAAAGAACATATTGTTTCTATAGGTGGTGAAATACTACCTCACGAAACGAAGATTGTTCAATATTCATATAACACCTCTAATGGTGGCAATTTTGATGACTCTATATTCATATATGATATATATATTATGTTTATGTTTTCCTTATGATTCTTTATTTCTCATTTATGTCATACTTTATGATTTCCATTATTGGTAAACGCGATAATTTCATTTTAGGAAGTGCGGACTACCGCCCCCTCAAAGTGATTAGAATTGTAAATTCCATATGTGGGATGTATAAAGGATGGAGTAAATGATATTATATATGATATTATACTCGAATTATAATATACCTTTATATCATTGTGATTTCATTAAATACGAAATAGAAATGAAAGTAGTGTTCATGCGTACGTACGACTTACCGTCTCCATGAACGGTGCATTTCATTTCATACCTCTAAACGTTATGGAACATTATAAATGCATGTATATACTGGATTTATATAATACATATGATATCTATATCATGAATATAATTCTGGATATAATGGATATATCACCACATGAACAACTTGTAATTATAAGAATTTTATTTTTGACTCAATTATCTAAGATCGACAAAATGGTCGTTATTAACTTAAATAATTACATAATATTCATAACATGGTAATAAGTGATATAAAAGGGATAATGAAATTTAAAAATTTTCTTAAGAAATTATAAATTAACTCTAGTTTATTATTCATGAGGTTAAATAACGGTCGACTCAAGACATGATCCAAGGTAAGGGAATTTCTTATCCCAATTTCCATTCTTTGGGTTAATCTCCTACTTTAAAATTATGTCATTATATTATTATGTCATATCTTGTATTTGTACATTATTTATGTGTACTTATAGTGAATACACATAATTTATCTATTTTATTTTAAAAATGATCTTTGTATAGGACTTCGTCTCAATCTCCTTTCATTGAGGCATATTTTATTTTATACAAAACCTTCTTTTATATGGTGTATAAACCCCATTGACTTTTACGTTTATTGAAATGGAATCTTTTTTATATGAAATGTTTTACTAAATGAAAAAAAGGTAATTTTTTCTTTCTGTACATATGCGGTGACAACGACTTCTCTGCCGCCGTGACCATTAATTGAGCTTCGGCTTCCTCAAGAAGCCATCACTTTTTTTAATGAAAAATAAATACAATTTTTTAACTTTGTTTTATTTTGGTATTCAAAATGGTTTTGAAAACGTTTTTATTATATCAATGTGTTGTATTGATATCTTGTGATTAAAATGTGGAAATGTTATGTTTCCTTTATGCATGTTTTAGGTGATATGATTATGTTATGGTTTATGATATGTTTAAACCTATTTATATGAGGAATGAATTGGACATAATAAGTGGCGGGTGGAGCCCGCTATAGCTCCTTGATGTATCGGTAGGTCTCATGAGACAAACTAGTGTCTTGGCATGAGGCCTTGACAAAATCTTATTTGTGTTCTTGGCGCGAGGCCTTGACTACGTGGTTATGATAGTTTGGCATTATGCATTCCATCATTATGAAAGGGGTTATTGATATTTCATGTGATTTTTCAACCAGTAGAATATACATGTGAATAAGTAAATGGAATTATCTCATCTTACCTTTTCCATATTATGTTGAAGTTCATGTTTAAATGTCTTTTGTTTTAGTTATACATTGCCTTAAATATTAATGTTTATTTATGAAAGCTTATGAAATGTTGTTATCCTTACTGAGCATCTGAGCTCACCCCTTTCAATGTTTTAATATTTTCCAGGATGTGAAGAAGTATTTTATGAATGACCTGCAGGGATAGTCATAAGAGGAGATGAGTGTGGACTATATAGACATTGTTATTATAGTATTTCACATTATGATGTAATGTAACATTTATAAATGTATCTAGTGTTTCTAAGGATACTAAACTAATCGGTCTTTCGAGACATGATATTTTGTGATCATGCCAATGTTATGAAGTAATGCACTGACTCTGGGTAGCTGGGGTCGTGGCGTTACATGGTGTGTCCACACGGATAGGACAAGATTATCCTTCACCAGTGAGAAGGGAGTCCTTCCATCATAGGATGATATTACCTATAAGAGAGTGCAGTCGATCACTCATTAGTTGGCTAGTCTTACCCTTGGAGAAGTTGATGTGGAGAGTCTGAGTAATCCTGTATTGGTGTACCAGTATGTGGATGTCCTCCCTAATGATGTTCCAGGTCTACCTCCTCACAGAGAGGTTTACTTTGAAATTAACTTGTACCCTGAGATGGATCCAATATCTACAGCAGCATATTGGATGGATCCCGTAGAGAGTTCTGAGCTATGGGTACAGCTATAGGACTTACAGGGGAAGAGATTAATATGGCCTAGTGTTTCTCCTTTGGCAGCCCTAATTTTGTTTTCCAAGAAGGCGGATGAAAGCATGATGCTTTGTGTTGACTATCGACACCTAAACCAGGTGACCGTAAAGAACAAGTACCCACTTTCGAATATTGAAAACCTCTTTGATCATCTGAAAGGAGCATGTTGGTTCCCATATATTGACCTCGGATCATGTTATCACCAGTTCAGAGTACAAAACGAGGATGTGCAGAAGATGGATTTATGATGTCGGTACTGCCACTACGAGTTCCTGGTTATGTCATTCGACATAACCAACCCTCCATCAATGTTCATGGGACTCATGAACATGATCTTTCATCTATACCATGATCGCTTTGTAGGATACTTCATCGATGACATTCTGATCTACTCGACTACTGAGTAGGACCATGCCTATCATTTTCTGATAGTTTTGGACACACTCTGAGAGGACCACCTTTTTCGTAAGATCTCGAAGTGCCAGTTCTAGATCTGAGAGGTTCAATTTTTATGACATGTCATATCAGAGGCTGGATTTCCAGTGGATCCAGTGAAAATTGAGGAGGTACCTTCTTGGGAGCAACCCAGGAGTGTGATAGAGATAAAGAGTTTCTTGGGGTTTTCTGGATACTACTGGACACTTGTGCCATATTTATCTAGATTTGAAACACCACTTTCAGTGTTGATGAAGAAGGGGCAATAGTTCCTATGGTTAGAGAGATTCCAGCTGAGTTTTCCATAGATGAGGCAGAGGATGACTAGTAACCCCGTCATTAGGATTCCTGAGCAGGGTGTAGGGTACATAGTATACTTTGACTCATCAGGGACCAGGCTCGGATGTGTCCAGATATAGGATAAAGTGGTGATCACATATGTTTCTCGACAGCTGAGACATCATCAGAAGAACTAAGCTACCCATGACCTAGAGTTAGCAGTAGCGGTCTTCGCCTTGATGAAGTGGGGACATTACTTTATGGATGAGCATTTTACAGTCTACTGGGATCACAAGAGTCTTTGGTATATGTTCTCTCAGAAATAACTGAACATGAGACAACTGGGTTGTCTTGAGTTCCTTCGGGACTATGACTTCGAGATAGTCTGTACTCATGGCAAGGGGAATGTTATAGAAGATGCACTCAGTTGGAGTTCTTGTATATATCTAGTAGGTGAGGTGATAGAGCAGCTAGCCACTTTGCATATATCCTTTGTGGATCGAGATGGAGCAACATTCCTTCATTCACTTACATTCACTCCCCCACATCATTAGTGAGTTAGTGAGGCGCAGCATGATGATGCTGACTGTGATGCTCGACGTGCATAGATATACATAGGGTATGAACCTGATTGATTTTATGAAGGTGGGGAGAACATCATCCTTTTCAGAGGAAGTGCCATGGTACTAGTGTCTCATCCGGAGGAAGTGACGATGGAAGTCACACATCCCCTCTAGTAGTACACCCAGGAGTGGAAAAAATGTATCGTGATCTAAGAAGACAGCAATGCTAGCTGGGAATGAAGAAATCAGTTGCAGAGTTTTTATCTTAGTGCCTCACTTGTCAGCAAGTGAGGGCAGAGCATCATGCACCAGCAAGCTTGGTTCATCCTTTAGAGGACCCATATTGGAAGTGGGATATGATATCCCTTAACATAGTTAAGGGACTTGCATGTACATCCAGGGGTCATGACTCGATATGGGTGATCATTGATTAAATCACCATGTCAGCCCACTTCCTACCGATCATAGAGCAGGGATCAGAAGAGATCTTGGGACGCCTCTATGTGCATGAGATTGTGCAGTTACATGGAGTACCCTCAATGATTGTCTCTTATCTTGATGAACGTTTTACATCCCGACTATGGAAGGGATTGCAGTAGGCTTTTGGGATGTTGGTTCGTTTGAGCACTGCCTTGCATCCTCAGATGGAAGGCCAGACTGAGTAGACCATTCATACCCTCAAAGACAAGCTTCATGTTTGCCTCCTCGACTTCGGTCATCGCCGGGAGGATCACTTTCCCTTGGTGGAGATTTCATACAACAACAGTTATCACTCCACCATTGTGATGCCACCTTTTGTGACGTTGTATTGGCTAACTTGCAGATCACCGTTGTGCTGGACTGACCTAGGGGAGTGAGCACTAGTGGGTCCCGTAATGGTACGGGCTACTAGAGAGAAGGTGAATATCACATGGGAGTGGATGAAAACTTCACAGAGTAGGGGAAAGTCTTATGCCGATAGATGATGGAGTCCTTTGGAGTTCAAGGATGGCGACCACTTATTTCTACAGGTCTAACCTCGATGAGGTTTGTAGAGATTTAGCCGAGGCAGAAAGTTATCTACGAGGTTTATCGGACCCTTTTAGTTCTTTTGTAGGTTTAGAGAACTGGATTACCACTTATCTCTTCCACCTCATATGCACCGGGTTCATGAATTCTTCCACGCATCCCAGCTGAAGACATATGTGAACTACCCTTCTCAAATCATTGACCACAGAGATCTAGGAATTGACGATGTGGCAACATTTACGGAAATTCCAGCAGAGATTGAGGATTGACAGGATCAGGTCCTTTGTGGGAGGTTGATAACTCTGGTGCGCGTTCGTTGGAATCATGAGAACGTTCATGAGATCACATAGGAGGTGGAGGCTTAGATTCATGCTCAGTACCCCCAGTTGGTTTTCTGGTTTTGAGTTGTCGCTTACAGGGATGTAAATCCCTAAGGTGGGAAGAATGTAATGACTCCTAATTTCCATGTAATTTTTTTAATTAAATGGAATTTTTACAAGTCCATGATAATTTATTATGTGTGATTCTGAGGCCTGGAGTTCCCAGAATGAATTATGAACTTTATTTAGGGTATGTTCAGTAAACACGTGAGAAGGTTTTTTTAAATTTAGAACTGGGGCATAGAATTGAAATCTGATGGCACCGTTGAACTCGTAGCACTGATATTCACTTAAAGATACCTTCACCTTGACCGTAGTAGGTCGACGGTGAAAGATATAATTTTGGGTTTTTTTGGAAATAGAAATAAAATAAAACAAACTTTTTTTTTCTTTTTGTTCAAACCTCCCATGAGAGGATATATAGGTTGGGACAACTAGAACTAAATCACCCATGAGAGGATGTGGTGGTGGGGACCACCTGAGATTAAAACCCCCTTGAAATCCCACGTAAATGTTGGGAAGATTATCAAGCTCTCCCACTTTAATGGTGCCACCACCATTAATTAATTATACCATATCAATGAATTAATTAAACCAATTTGATTTTATGCCACCATATTATATAATGTTAGCCAATTCATTATCGAGTGGCTTGTGTGATGTTTTTTGGCAATGGATAAGGGGAGTGATTTTGGGAGATTTACACTTCTCCAACGAAGAATGATCCTCCATTGAAGAACACTCCACTAATGAAGAACGTCGACGCACGACATCGACTTCTTCCTTAGGTAATCCTCCAATGTGTAAGATCTTCAATCGATGGTCGTCCTTCACTTCACAACAATGTCAAAAAACAAACAAGGTAGGGGTGTGTTTTAATTTGATCAATGTTAAATTACAACTCACATTGAATCATCATCCTTGAGCCGTATTCTACCACCCTAACATGGAGTGTACGATCCAAATAAACATTGGCTGACCCATTTGAAAATTTTATAGATCTTTTGTGTTATATTCGCGATGGTGACGGTGACCGGTGTTGGTGGTTGGCAGCGGTGGAACTTGAGAATCGCGATGAAGTCAACTAACGAAGGGTGGATGGTCATGCCAGCCGCTGACAACGACACGACGATATGCTTCCCTGTGGCATATGTTCCCCGCGACCCCCATGGCCTCCGTGCCCTATAGCACCCGCGACCTCCATGCTCCGTAGCGCTCCACCGCAAGTGAACGCTGCTGCCCCATTGCCTTTGTGCCCCACGACACTCCGTCGCCCGCGGCCTTTGCTACCTGTGGCCTCTACCGCCTCATGGCCTCCGTTCCCCACAGCGATCCTTCGCTCGCAGCCTCTGCCACCTAGTGGCACCCACCACCTCCACCGTCGCGCGATGCCCATGGCCTCCACACCTCATGGAACCCACGACCTCATGCCCCCCATGCCACCTGCGGCCTCACGACACTCCGTGGCCTCCGCCACCCTGTAGCCCCCATGACCACCCATGGCCTCCATGGCCCATGAGGCCTCCACACCGCACAACACCACCTAGGCCAAGATGAACCGGACCCGGACCGACTTCGACACATTTTACGCTCTTTTAGCCATAACTTTGGAACCAGGCATCCATTTGACAAACTGTTAACCACACTATAAAACATGGAGAGAGGCAGTCCCATTGGTATACCCAACTAGATATTTGGATAATGTTGGGATACAGTTGAGTTTGATCGAGAACGAATACAACTGGGCCCTTGAGACTTAAAGGCTAATAACATAAAGATCCGGAATCCGATTGATGCACCGTCTATTACGTTGAGTCCCCTATGACATGGCAGACCTTTGGGATACTTTTTCATGGCACTTCATGGTAGTTGTTGTATCAAATAGTGGATTGAGGAGCGGAATCTCCTGGAGATGAGGAATCCTAGTGCAGAAACCATGAAACTGGTTGTGACTTGAGAAAGAGATCCTTCGTGGGTATGTGATTGAGGGTCCTACATGGAACTGCTCTAGTATTCCATGCAATAATACCCTAGAGATCATGTGTGGGTCAGCACCTGGAGATCCTATTTGGGTCAGCACCAAGCGATCCTGTGTGGGTCAGCACTAAGAGATCATTCTTGGGTCTGCCTGTTAACATAGTAAGATGATTTAGTAGTAAAATATAACCATCTCTACTAATTTACATAAGTTATACTGGGTTTTAGCTAAGTTCATATCTGAGTGCTACTTTCCTTTATGGTAATACATTGGTGGTATTCTTCTGTGTGGCATACCTATGTTGTACTTACCATCATGGTACTCCTTCCATTGTGGAACAGTTGGGCTTTGGGATTTTGAGTTGGACTATGTTTTTCCTCATGATTGAGATGGGTATACTTGAAAACTTACGTATATGTATGGGATTATACCTAAGTAGGGTTGTCAGTTGATTTCATGTTGTGTGGTTTATCCTTAGAGGCTTTTGTGAGACCTTGAGGGTCTCGGGGTCCCTACTGATTATCATTATACTCACCCATGCACGGGATATGCCCGCACCATGATCTGTTTGGTGTAGACGACGGACATCGCTGACTGAGGATGGGAGTACTAGGACTGGAGGTGGCTTATAAGAGGATGTTAGATGAGGAAAACAACAATGACATCTGTTCGTGATCTGTAACTACGCTTCAGGTAGGATTCATAGTGGTCGATCTAGTAGGTGCTTCTCACTTATCAGTCATCTTGTACATTCTAGTTTTCATTTTACTATCAATATGGGATTTTATTCTGGAAACTTTTACTTACTATACTCACTATGTTTACTATAAAGATGACTTGTGTTTGTATCTTGTTTTTTTCTTGGTTGTGTGTGTTTAGAGGTTATAAAGACAATGCCTTCCCATTTTTAGGGAATATGAATTTCGGTGCTAGTTGCTAGCCCCTGGCCTATGGAAGGCTGGAATGGGGTAGTCGCGGCATGGACCTCGGGGGACGGGTCGTGAAAAATAAATCAATCATGATATTTCGTTGTCCTTCTACGTCATTATAATAATAATTCATTATAAAAAACAAAATATTAATAACATAAATGTAATTTTGGGCCACTACATTCTCTCCCACTAATAGAATTCATATCATTAATATTTGAATCCTACATCAAAAAATATTATTAGTTCTCTTAACTATTTCATTACGTTCCCATGATTCTTCTTTGAACATTATAATTCACCACAAGCCATTATTGAGGTAGTTGGCATTATTCCCCAAAACTTGTTTCGATTCATCAGTAATCTTGAAATATTCTCACTCATATGTAATGTAATGTTTTAATTAAATATCATATGTGTACAATATATGTATTGGGTCTAAAATATACTTTCTTACCTATGATATGTTGATGATTTGGATGTCATATATAAGATTTTGAGGTAGTGTTATTAGATTGGATTTTGATCCAGTTAAGTTTGGCCCAGTCCACTGGGCCCAACCCAGCAGACTGCGTGGATGATTCGGGCCGAAGTCGCCAAGTGGGTGACGCGACCCGAATGCCAGTGGTATGTTTGGCCGGTACCGTGAGGGATGCAGCTGAGGAGGCTTAGCCAGGGAGGCCAACAGCGAGCCGCGCGGGGCGCGGGTAGGTCGCGGGTGTGGCGAGGAAGGCGTGGGGCGCGCTGGCCAGCCGACCTGGGCACCGGGCAGCCAGCCTAGGCGTGTTCCAGGAGGTTGTTGGGCAAGCATCCTGGGCACTAGAGGGTGCCGGGCAGGCGGCTGAGCAGGCAGGCAGGGCGCCGAAGGGGGGGGGGGTGACGGGCAGGTGGCCTAGGTGCTGGGAGGGTATCGAGTAGGTGCGGGGCGCGTGAACAGAAGCTGGCGGCCGGGGCGTGCACTGGGAAATGCGCAGGGAGGCCGGTCGAGTGTCGGCCGGCTAGCGGCATGGTTCGCGGAGGTCGCGGGTAGCATGACCACTATTCACCCTCTTCTTCGTTGTGACCACGTTTCCATGACTCTGCTACTTCGTCGTCGATCCAAGGTTTGAAAATCGTAAAGTTTGCAGAGGGGTCGAGCCATGTTCGTTCAGCCCGATCCCTCCTTGTTGAACGATAGCACGTGGCTCATGAAGTTGATTAAACGAGAGATGATTAAGCATTAAACAACTTAAAACACACCCCTACTTTTTTAATTGATGGGAATTGGTTCATCGCAGGGGAAGAAGATGTTGTCTTCGTTCGCCGTATGCTTCCACTTCTGAGCTCGTGTGTCGGTCCATTGATGGAGAAGAGGAAGGAAGAAGGGTCATCAAAGATATCCCAAGTCGGAAGGGGGGATCCAAGGAAGAAGTCGAGGAATAATTTACGTCATCAGTGTCTTCACGTTCTTAGTCGGAGGAAGCATAATCCTCCAAGTGTTGGGTGTCACGACACTTTACCATGGCTTCGTTTTCTTGGTGAAGCCATCCCAAATTCTCCTCCCAAGCTCCCTATATATAGTATAGGGGGACAAGTATGTAACCCTCATGGAATTTTTGATGGTTCATTTATTATGAACCTTCCTAAATTACAAAGATGTGCTTAAAAAAGAAAGGGGGTCAGGAAAATTAAAATCGTTGGCGCATAAAATTAATTGGAAGTAATTAATTTTATGTTGACACATAAAATTAATTGATAGCATTGATTTTATATTGAAACACATCATTTAATTTCACATTGACACATAAAATTAATTGACAGTAATTAATTTTATGTTGAAACATATAATTTATTGATAGATTTTATTTTATGGTGACACACAACACTAAATGAGAGGGTTGTGAGGTTTCATCTCCCTTCCCATTAAATGGGGGTTAAGCCCTATGTGGAGCTTTTAACAAACATTACCACAAGGCATGAGTTCAACTAAAATAAAATATGTTTTTACTTATTTAATTTTATTTAATCCACGTGAAACCCAGAAACCAACTCTCATACCCGATCCTCTTCCATCGAGGTGAAATCTTTCTTATGTGAAAACTGGCAGTACGAGCTCAATGATGCCCGCAGAATTCAATTTTGGGCACCATTTTAAATGTTATATTGTTCCAAATGTACGATCACTCCACATACAAGAAAAAAAAGTTCGGTAAATTATTATCAGTCACCCTCGACTCGCGCCAGTCGAGGTTATCCTTCGCCTTGTTGAAACAAGCTCCAACGAACCCAACGGTACTCTCAGATTTTTAATCCGACTCACCATTTAAAAGTTATGAATTTTACAATTAAATAATTATCACTCAATTATTTAATTTGCGGCCAAAAATTAAAATTATCTAGTGAGCCATTCCTGCCAAAGTAATTATCTTATTAAATAAATCATGCCTTCATGAGTTTAGCGGTGGTATTATATTTTTAATCTGAGCTACCATTTGTGAGTTATAAGCATTTGAAAAAATAATAATTTAATTATTTATTTTATTTACAATTATGCCATTTTCAGGATTTCTTACAGGGGGACCTCACTGACTAATCATAAGTCACGCCTAGGGTAAACCCGCTATCTTGAGCAGAACAGTGCCCTCAGATTTTTGATATGAGTTACCGTTTAAGATTTATTCCACTTTTTTAAGAAAACTGCTTATGCGCGTTAACATAAGCTTAAAAAAACTTCATAAATTGATTCTGGGCACACTGGGGATCGGAATCAGGCGCCGTCAAAAAACTGTGAACTCGTTAAATTCCATTGTATTTAAAAAAATCCACAGGAATTCCGGTTCTTTACAAGTAATTCTAGGAGAGAAACCTGGTTGATATTTTATTTTCGAATCATTATGAGTTGGTGTTCCCTGAATTTGGCTTCAAGTATCAAATTTTGTAGTTTCATGACCCAATGTTAGAACAATTTGATTATATGTTTTGTTATTTTATTGTTTGGTGTGTTTAACCACTATGTATGTAATATATTTTCTTAGATATCTGGTTTTGCTTCCTTTCAAATATTTCCTGGGGAATTGATCTCAAGTGGTGTCTTGATCATGTTATACTATATTCTTCTGTTCCTCAATGGAATTGTATATATTATATTTCTATTTCAAATAAACTATAAATGATAGGAAAATCCATGGAATGTATTAGTGTGATTTCTCTGTTCCTTTGAATTAATAATATGAGATTATTTCGATTGGGATGTGCATTTAATCCTAGTCCTCGTGACATCATATATTCTAGATGTGTCTATTTCATTTTATATTCTTCTATGGATGTGGAATATGGAATAATTTTTTAGATATATAATGGGATTATATTGGAGTCAAATAATTTTAAAGGAAAACATAGAAGTGGCCATAAAAAAAGTTTGAATTATTGATCTCCTTGTTTGCTTTGGGAAATGATTCTTCTGTTCAGATTCCTACTGGTTCATTGCTTTTGAATCATGAATTATTTTTAATGTTGGTTTTCATGACTTATATTCCATATCATAGGATAAAGAAACTATGTAGGGGATTTGAAAATTTTAACTATGTAGTGTGCTGGGAATTACAACATTTTTTTGTTGTATATGATTTATTAGTGGAAGGAAGTGACATCGTGTTTAGAAATATGGAATCTTGAAATATGATTTTATTAAATGTATTTTTATAGTGATCTTATCTTTTAGGTAATTGGTGTATAAAAGTATAATTTTAATATTTTTTAACCTTACCCTACGTTGAATAGTTGGGTGCAGGGGATGGTATATCATGTAGTAGAAATTATAGATCCCCCTTAATTTTTAGAAGTGGTGACTGCTTACTAATCACACAACATCTTAATTTGTGAATGTAAACCATGCATCATACAACTTTTTATTTTATTTTTAATGTTAAGTAATTTTTTAGTTATTCTCCCATCCTCCCTCATTAAAATCCTAATATCTATATTCCCACATAATCCTTCTCCATACTCCTCCAGCCTTCCCTTTTGTGTTTCTAGAGTGATTATTTTTTTTATATTCACTTATAATGAAATTTATTCGCTGATATTTATTTATTTTATTGTCATATTATGATTAATTCAATTTTCATTAAAACTACTAGATATGATTTTAAATTTCAATGAGAAAGGTTTTATATAATTCAGTTTCTTGGTTCCATGGTGTAATGAAACTTCTATTTAGGCAAAATTTGTGGGTGTTCATCATAGGTGTCATTGTTCTTTTAATTGAGCATCGTGTCTCCACTAAATTTATTTTTGATTGAGATTTACTTTGATTATTTCTATTTTAAAATTATTTTTTAAAATAGGTTAAGGAAATATTATATACTTATCTTTTCTCACTATTTTTAAATGATAAGAGTGGTTATTCATTTGATATAATTGGCGAGTTTCATTGTTCAGTGACACTTTGTTTTTAAATAGAGATTAACATAATCAAGGAGTCTAAAAAATTCTAATTGGAAGTTTATAAATGATAAATTATTTATTCATGGCCAGGAAAACTATATTAAGAAAAATGCTCATGCTTTGACGCCATTATAGGTTTTGTTAATGGGTTTTGTGTCACTTTTTCAGATTATTTTGATGATTCCTTTTTTTATTTGGGAATTATGAAACATATATTAGGTTTAATTGGTATTGGGAATTTACATTTCACTGAAATTTTGTTTTTTAAAGTAAATTTATAATTATTTTACTCTTTATTTTAAAGTAAATTATTCTTATACTTTTTACCAAAAATTTATTTTTGATTGATTGTTACTCCATTATTAATCAACATTTATAATGGTTATCATTTCATTTATGCATGTGTTGATGAATACAAAATTTGGAATCATCTTTACATGTTTGGGAAAAGGTATATATTTTGAATAGGTAGTGTAATAGTTGGGATGAATATGATTGTTTTTCTATATTCCAATTATGATATGTTGTTTTCAGGTGGTTGAGGTAGGCTTCATTGTGCACCTTTGATTTAACTATATCTTAATGATCTATAAATTAAAAAAAATTATATTTGGAAATGTTTTTTATAAAATTGTAAAGTGATGTATAATATTGTGGCCCTTAGATGAATTATAAGACCTATCTTGGGAATGTGTCATCAATGAGTATTTTTTAGGGTAATTGAGTTGATGAGTTGTGTAACCATTAAACTATGTTAACCAGTACCTCCTATTCATATGGATTATTTTTCCGATAAGTCCATATAGGGTTCCTTTATGAAATTTATCTTATGTAATTTTCATTATTTTTGTTTTTAGGTAAGTTTCCTACCTTTTATATAGAACTACATTGAAACATCGGATATCTATGGTAGTGTATTACTATTTGATGGATTTAATTTTTTCATTGTTGTTATTTATATATCAAATTATGTAGATTTACACTAAATTATTGTATATTATTGTTCATTACATATACTAGTGGACCGTGAGCATGATTTTTTCAAAAAATAACACATCTGTTTCTCATCAAAGTACTCTAATTTATTGAAATTACTCTAAAGGTGGTTTTAAAACTATGAATTATTTTGGAAGGATATTATCTCAATTAAAATATTTTTATTGAGATGGATTATGAATGACATGATATGTAGAAGATAATTTTCTCTTTTTTTTAAATAATGGATATGAAATGAAAAAAAAATTCTCAAATTTTTATCAAAATATAAATCAATTTTAACATATAAATGGAATGAAATAGACAGTTTGTGGTATCTAATGGGGTTTTCTCAAACACTATGTATTAACATTAGTTGGTATGTAGTATTTTTTTTAATGTTGGTTCATCAGTATTGAATTATGATTTCGATTTCCAGAACATTATTTGTAAATATGGAAGATAATTATTTTGTGTTGGTGTAATTAGTGTAACATAGTGGTAGTGGGAATTATCATTCATGTTTGGTCAAAGCACTTTGGTTTGTTTATTTTATCATACTCCCCATCCTCCTATTTTGTTTTAGGATTGTTTCCTTATTATGACACATAAATTATTTCCATAAATGGGTTATTTAAATGGAAGTGTTTTGGAAAATACATTTGGTAATTATTTACTATATTTCCATGATTGGATGAGTTTTCTTCTATAAGTGTTTATTTTTTAGGAATAGTTATCCATTTCATGAAGACCTCATTTGAGATTACATATTGGAAATTATTTATTATAATTATATTATCATGGTTAAATTCATTTCCAATAAATCAGATGTGATTCACTATAACTATATTATAGCCCTAGGTGATCGGGTATGCATCTCAAGTTTTGCTGAGAAAGGACATGGTGATTCAGTCCGACCCAAACTAGTTCAACTAAAAAAGATTGATTTTATATTGACCTATAATTTTTATAATGATAAATTATACAAAAATTTATTTTTCCATAATATTTTTTATTGGATAAGTGATTAGTAATTTTTCAGGAATTAATTAAGAAGCATTAATTGATGAACCATAATGAAACCATATCTTAATAGAAAATTTCTTTGATTAAGACAAAGGGTTAATGGGTTATAAAAACACTTGATTGGTTTTTAAATTTTCATATTATTTACTGTAGTGTTTATGGATATTAATATTTATTATTAAATATATAATTTCTGGTTTTACTCAATGAAGGGCCTAAAAATTGTATTTTTCTTCTTCAAATAAATATTAATGAAAAGTGGGAAACTATTCTAGTTTATGATATAGAATCAAATAACATAAAAGTAAATTAATAAATTACTAAAATCATTGTTTAATCTATAAAAAATACCTTTGTAAATACTCCAATGAAAATCTGGGACCTATGTGTTAGGGTAATCCTTGATTAAATATTTAAAATGGAAGGACATATTTTCCAATGCTTGAATAAATTATTTCAGAACATTATTCCCCTCATTGATGTCATGCACAAAAATGTGGGGCTGCGTATCATTCCATGAAAACAATTTTGAGTTGACATCGTCTTTATTAATTCTCTCATCCATACCTTCATATTGATTCATCATAGTTTTGAATTAAACATCCTCCTCTATAATCTCTTTTTTAGAATGAATGATGAGATCACATGTTCCCTTTTTTTCATTGCACTCATAGAGTGTTGCTCTTACCGAAGCCTTATCTCCCACCTACTAATGAGTCTGATCTTCTGACTTATCAAATACTTGTTCTTATTCATTTACATCACCACACTCAGTCATATTATGATTCTTTGAGTAATTTAAGTCCATTTTATTACCTAAGATTGTTCCATGGGATCCCCATCCACCATCTTATTCTTTTCTTGGAAGACATTCCATCAACTATGATATATGATAATAGTCCTTGCATCCTTTTATATTATTTCCATTTAATATAATAAATATCATTGCTTCTAATTTTCTGTTCCTAACATTCTTCCTCCTCTGATTATGGAGTCCTCTTTTGTTCCGTTCATCATCATTTCCCACAAACACATCGCTAAAACACTCATCCTCAGATTCAGTCCCATTAAAAAGATTGTATTCAGAGAAGTTTTTTGTTGGTGTTGTGGTTACAAGGTCGTCAATCACTTTCACTTTTAATATGAATTAAACTACATGGCATTAAAATAGATTACTAATAGTAATTATTAGGTTGATCAGTCTCAGACTCATCCTTCTTGCTACAATCACCCATTCCCCACAACCTCCTCTTGGAGTTCCGATAGTTGCCTCCCAATTTTCATCATACTAAGATGGAATATTTTCCTTTATAAAATCAAAGACAACCACAATCACACCATTAAAAACTAGTTATAATGCAATAATTTAGTCACCCACTAGTGATTTGTAATCCCAAAACATCATATCATGTTCCAATATTCCGATGACTTAAATTTCCAATGGTTCCAAAAAATACCCATATAATTCTTCTAAAAGCTAACATTCTTTTGTTATCTATTGGAAATATATTCCTCGTAACTCCTCATATGAAATTCATAACCTTCCAATTCACCATCCTCACAAGGAGAAACATACATATACTATAAATGTCTGAGTCGATTTCATGGATCACTAAACATAACTAACTTCTTAGAGATTTCACCTTGCACCAACATCTTCATTCCCATTCCATTCTCTTTCACTTGGAACTTGATACTAATCCAAATTGTACACAATTTCATTGAAAGAACCTTATTATTAAATCCCATAGAACCCCCCCCCCCTTGATTTTTAGAAAACAAATTTCTTACATCGGAACTCTTCTGTTGCAGTAATTCAAAAAAAAATGGATGTCACTATCTAGTCCTCCACATCAACACATGATTTAAAGATAAATGGGATGTAGAATGGAAAAATTTCTACTATCCAACATAATAATCTACCCACAATGTTCCTTATATATTGATAATAGAGTGGGTTTGAGGAGTGGGAGGGAGATTAAAATAACCTAACACATATTGATTTACTCAGAGAATCATTCTTTATTGGAAGTCATAGTTCATCATGAAAAAAAAAGAATCTGAATCTATTGAAAATGTGAGGTGAGCAGGACCATACCAGATTTAGGTGTTACTTTTAGGAACATTTGGTCATAATTGGAATATTTACAAGAATCCCAACGAATTATCTTTCATGTAGCCACCAATATCCAAAAAAACATATTGAAATCATCCACTAAAGAGATGGTGTTTTAAATAATATATATGTTCTTATTTTATAAGATAATAAGCTTATCTGAACTTATAAATCAAGAGAATAATTTATGGATGACCATCACCCAAATAAGTAACTTCATGGAAAATTGAGATTGGAGGGAATTATAGAAGGATATTAAGGGTAGGAAAGGGGGAAATGAGTGGGTCTGGGCTTTTTTTGAATGATGAATATGGCTCATTCCCCACTTAAGGGGGATGGGGTAGTAATAGAGACCATCCCCATCTAGGGCAGTGGGGGAAGTACCATGATATATTCTCCAAATAGATACTTTAAAAACACCACATTGTTCTTTCCCTGAGGTACATTCATTTGACTCATTGACTAAAACAATAATAAACAAATTGAATAATAATTACAATGGAAAATGGAATAATTATCTCAAATAACAACCAAATGTTTTCAAGGATATGATATCAACATTTTATGGATTTTATTATCCAACTATATATGATATCAATAATAAACTAAACCATATAATACTCCATAATTAATTAAATATTTATATGTTCATCTCCAATTAATTCATGATAGGAAAACCATCATTCATTAGTGGATAAATTGATCTACTAATTGTTGTGAAACGAAACAATACATTTGATAGAATATTTTTCATTACTCATTGTTTTAATAACTAAAGAAAATAATTTATTTATTTTCATTTATAATATGGTGGTAATAAATTGAGTACAATGATAAAAACATAAATAAAAATGAAAATTTTACTATTTGTACCATGGTGATTTAATAAAAATATTTTTCTATAACTGTATTCTTTATACTCTTCATATAAAAATTAAGTCGGGTATTCAAGATTATAAGAAAAAAGTGTACGAATACAATGGGTCTGTAGTATCTCAATTATTCTAATTATATTAAGGAGGGAGATATTACAAGGCCTAAAGAGACATCCCCTATATGACAATGGCATGAAATAAATTCCAAAGGGATTGAATGCATGTAAGGAAGATTTTTTCCTTTTAAAATAAACTAACAAAAAATAACATAAATAACCAAAAAACAACTATATGATAAATGGTAATAATGATAGACGACTCATTATTTCATTTATAATAAGAAAACTAAAATATATAGGCCAAAATGGTAGAGTACAATATAAATTTTAATAGAGGAAGACCAAAATCAATGTCTGCAATTACTACTTGATACTCTAAACATGCTTTATCATCATACACGACAATACACCAAGAATAAATCATTAATTCTAATGATGAGGGATACATTCAATTTTCCCATTATTCAATAAACAACATCTACAAAAGCACCAAATTTCCAAATGAGGTGTGAGTAATTAAACTCAATATATTTTCCTTATGACTTAACTACTCACTCCAGTAGGATAAAACAAGTTAAAATTTTTTATAAAAAAAAGTATACATAAAAAATTTATCAAAACATTTATATAAAAATATAAAAAAGTTCCAAAGGATATATTTTCTAAAAATATAATATGTTTCCAAGGAATGAAACCAAAAAATACTTTAAACCATTTGACAAGTACCATTTTTTATATAACTATTATAATCCACATATCCACACATCCAATTGTGCATGAAATGTTGTAAAAATTTCATAACCATGAGCAGTTCCTTGTCAATCTACCATGTCATCATAAGGAAATTATATCCCATGATTCAATACACCTTTGGAACCAAGCACCAAGTCATATTTCAACTGGGCCTCATAAATTCATTAAGAACTCACACCAAATAATTATGCTAAATAATTCTAAAACTGTCATCTCAACCATTTCAATCAAACCCACCTTTTATGGAAAACTATTTAAACTAAAATTTCAAAAACACAATGTTTTATTAAAAACATTTTTCAAGGGGTAAAACCAAACAACCATTTTAAAATCATCATTTTAAAATCATCTTACCAAAACAGATTTCCAAAAAACACACCAAATTTCCCAAACATCACAAACTATCACTCCAGAGGGGTTTCAACAATAATTTCATAGATAATATATAGTAAATACAAATCAAAAAAACTAAATTTGATAATATTAATCAGTTTTCTATATAGAGGAGTCGAGAGTTAAGCCACCTACATTATGTTTTACAATGGAAATAAAGAACAACATGAAGAACAAGCATGAACCCTGGAAAAATCTCTACAATCGCACTATATATATTCTACCCTATCATAAAACATGCCATATATAATCATATATTCCTCAAAAAACGTATATCAACCCATAGTGGGTGTAGACATAAGTATCTGTGTGGGATATTTGGAGTAGTATATCTTAAAAAAACATTAAAAAAATGATCAATTAATGTATGAATCGAGACTCAACACGAAAATATATTATTCTACATCACTTCCATCTTAATGGGGGGGCGGTGTGAGGTTATCTAACCAATTAGAGGGTAAAATCATGAGTTGGGGCATTTTTTGTGGAAAATTTAATAACTAGAAATTCCATAAATGTTTTTTAATTATGTTGGAATATATCGAGACCAGTCTCTGGGACGACACAGAATTCTTGAGGCTCGAAGTCCCCTAAATTTTTTTTCTACTTTTTTAGGTGCATTAAATAACCATATGATCTGGTTTAGGTAACATTTAAAATATTTATCATATAGAAATCTGAGGGCACCATTGAACATTAAGGGTAGGGATTTTCTTAGAAAGGGCCTAATGTTTTCCGGCATGGGCCAATAGTGGATGTCAGTTTTTGGTAGTAAATAAAATAATTATATAACAATTTTTTTTTCAAATCCTTATAACTCATAAAAATTAAATTAGATTCAAAATATAAGAGTATTGTTGAGATCATAAGGGCTTGTTTTCCATAGGTGAAGCTTTACCTAGACTGGAATGGGTTGGGTGTGGAAGATAGTTTTTTAGATTTTTATACCTAATAAAATGGTGCACTTGTTTGGATTTGGAATCTTATTAAAAGGTGCCCAGATTGAAAATATGGGGGCACCATTGCATCTGAAATAGGGACATTACCTATGAATGGAACATACCTCGACCGACAGTGATCGGGGAAAAAATTTAATTTTCCTCTGTTTAAAAAAAGTAAAATAAACTTTAAATGTTTATTTTATTCAAAAAAATTATTTAACTACAATGCAGTGATTAACCGCCTTTTTCATTCAATTAATGAAACATCAAATTGAGTCGTTAACGAAATCATAACTAAAATTCTGGTTCATAAATGAAACAACATAACGGTGCAATGACATATTGTAACACAAATTTTGCAATGTGTTTCTATATTAATGAGATGATGAGCTTGCAAGAAAAATATTTAGACCAATTATTTTTAATATGAATGACTATAGTATTCTCTCCAATGATGAACATCAATGAATTAGAAAATAGGAAAAAACACAATGATGAATGGATGTAGGAAAAATGAACGAAGAACACCAATGGCTTCAAACGGATTTTACATTTCCATGGATGGATCACTATCTCTGAAGAGACTTCCGTCTGATTAAATATTCTCAAATTATAGGTTACTTTTTAATTGATTGACCTGTTCTAATTTCTAAAACAGTGAACATGGATCAACCCACCAATAGTTTGATCCATAGATCACTTGTTCTTGAAGTAGGGTGTTTTATCATGGGGATTGCATCAGGATTATTTATTTGTGGATAGAAATTCAATTCGAGCTTCCCATGATTCAAAACCTCTAATGTAGAGGGTGCTATCTGATATGAAGAAGGCCCAAGAAACTCTTCCATTGGTGTTCATGTGTGTTATTAGTTAAAAAACCACTTATTTGATGTTAAGGAGGCACCGAGGCTGTATTAGGAAAGACTACACCCCATGGAGTCCATAGGAACAGAAAATTAGAGGAAGAGACAACCAAAGCAGAGCTTGTGGTATATAAATAATCACATCAATGCACCAACCGCCCTTGGCGGTGATCTCAGGTGGCAGGCGGCCTGCTGAGGTGGATACCATGACCGGATGGGGCCGCGGTGGGGCTTCAGGGGACGTCGGCTATGGGCCGTCAGCTGGAAGAGGTGCGACATGGCCCCCAGGCTCCACTAGTGGTGAAACCTGCAACTGGGGGAGAATGCCGGAAGAAGGGAGGCTAACTTAGCTGGCCCTGAAAGACCACAGATCAGGCGCCCTACTGACATATAGACTAGAGGAGGAACCTGGCCACATAAGAGGGGAAAGAAGGATGTGTATTGGACCTACATCCCAACGGGTTGGGCCTGATCCTGACCGTGTCTGGTCGACGGACCCAAGTCAGGTCGGTCTGATTGGGTTGGCCTGGACCCGACCGACCCCTTTTAGGAAAAAAGATCATTACTCTCAAACCATAAGCCTAATTGATGAGCCATTTGTGAATTTTTAACCCTAACAATGAGGTAGATATTTTGTAATTATATTAATTGACATTCTAGGATGTTGAGATATGAATAATTGCTCGATGATTGGATTTATCCAGAATCAAGTGTGCTACATTCTAGAATCCATCTGTTGGCTGAGATGTGATGATTGCTGATAAGTAGCCATATGTGGAGCATTAATAAGAAGGAATGTGTTGACCAGCTATGATGGACTAACTTGGAAGTGGCTCTATGTGACCTAGTAGACCCACGGTGGGGAGTGGCACTGTGTGATCTAGCATACCCACATTACACATCTGGGACATGTACCTCAACATGATTTCCTAAGTCAGAAGTGGCTATGTGTAACCCAACAAGCCCACAGTGGTCAATGTCTATGTGTGACCTAGCAGAACCACTATGCTTATTAGGGATTAGTACATTAGCTGTCGAATGTGCTCAGTGCATGACTGACAGTTTTTCCTGTCATACATTAGATTACACCTATGTGAGATGACAATACCTTATGTATACGTTAATTTCTGGTCTTTCACATGTGTTTCAGGATCCCAAATGAGTTTTTTACTAATAATTTTATGGGATTCATTTGCACATGATGCATTAGATGAAAATGATTAGCTCTTAGACAGAGACCTCGGTGGATCGGGACCAGGAAACACCTTGTGAGATACAATAGGCATGACATACAACCACAGCTTCCGACATCCACTGCGTTCCTATCCTTCTGATCGGTTATTTATGAAAAAATATTACAGAGATATTTTGTACTCTCATATTTTATGTTTTTCTTTTTTAGGGTTTTTATTCTCCCCCATTTGACTTACATCCTTTTCCTTTACACAACAATTGTTTATTGGAATACATGTCTTTCATTCCACCTATTTAGGAAATGGTTGTGTGTATGTGTACAAGTAATTAAGAAAATTCCTCCCACTAATGGGATAATTCCTTTGGTTCCAGTCACTATCCCCAAGACATTGGAAGGTGGGCTTAGAGTAGTCACTGCATGGGCCCGGGTGGATGGACCATGACTAAGTGGTATCATAGGAGACTGGTTCTACCTCAATGTCTGGGATTCAATGGTTTTTTTGGAAAAACAATTCAAAGTGTTTCGAGATCAGATTCTAGGATAGAGACTATTGTTTTGGTGAAGTGGCTAACGTATCCACACACCAAGACTCTGGAAACCATCCTTCGAACTCGATACATAGAATGACTGGTTATAGAAACTAAAGTGTACTTGCAGCTTGTAGGATTTTGTGTATTTTTTTGTCTTGTACTTCTTGAGTCATATCACCAAGTTTAATCTATTTATAGTGGAATATCATGATCTATTTCAAGATTCCTCCACATAGATATCCATCCAGGATTCCAATATGTGACCACGAGGACAGACCACCAAGCTATGAGGCATCGGTTTTGGGAATAGTGCTAAAGACAGACCCACCTGATGGTGTACCAGTTTTACAACCACCCATTAATTAGTAGTTACTGTTAGCTCTACTAGTAAAATATTCATGATGGCTCAACACCTTTCATGAGTTCTATAGGAAGATAGCTCCTTGTTTTAAGGGTGATAATGACTCATAGATGGATGTGGATTGCCTTGAGGCGGCAACATGAGTCTTTCGTATTGTGAGGAAGCCTCTTGACTAGATAGATATTATATCCATGAGCCTTCATCAGGGTGCGGTAAAGAGATGGTGGCATTTGACGATGTAGACATAGGATGAGCAGACCCTCAAAAGGATAGGCATTGAGAGCCTCTTCAGGGAGGTGTTCTTCTTGGTGGATTTTTTCACAATGCGTATAATGGAGCTAATTCACCTACAATAAGGTAGAATGACAGTAATAGTGTATTCAACATGATTCACCGAGATTTTTTGGAACAATATAGACATTGTGTGAGACCTGTATGTCAGGGATTGATCCTTTGATCAGGGACAACATCGAGAGATCAAGGCTTTCATGGTGCCTCTCAGCATCCTTACATAGGCTAGGGTTCTCTAGTGAGCCCTACATGATGAGAGCATCATGGAAGAGTGGGAAACGATAGTTGGAGTGACCGGTAGACACGAGGAAAGAGAGTATTCAGATGTGGATAGCATGAAATAGACATGGGGACCCAACAGGGTCTTACCTTATAGAGGATGAACCTGTGACTTAGGGTTAGTATTCTAGGGATCCTAGATCAGAGGGAGTTAGTAGGGGCTAGGATATACTTCTCATGCAGTTGGAGGGTACTCATGGATCATGAATGGATGAATCACCACATAGCCAATCAGAAAATGGTCAAGGGACTATTGAGGTAGAGACAAAGGTTTGAATGATGAGGTCCATAGGGAACAGACATGGCAAAAAAGTATACAAAGTAGGAGGTGGTGGATGGAGGGTAGAGGTACTACCACCAACACCCTCTAGGTGGTACTCCACTGGCTCAGGGAGCTGGTGTGTAGGGGTAGGATTAGTTTCATGTATTGGAGTCATATGAATATGGTTTTACCGAGATGATACAGTACGATCTATTTCTTCTACACCTTTTCTGCAGTTCTTATAAACATAGGTTCCAGTCACTATTTCCTTTCCACATACCACGATTGAGGGTTAGAGATTCCAGTGGAGTCGTTGGCTCAATCCTTATAATTATAGACTCTTACAAAAGGTTATTCTAATGTCACACACCAGTTCCTACAGTGTTAGCATACTATTGGAGGTGAGAGATTCAGTTGGGAACTCCTAGTAGAATGGTCAAGTCCTTACGATGTAAACTATGGTATGGAATAGTTATCCCCTGTTCATGATCAGATAAACGTTCTTTGGTGTAGTGTGTGGTGTGTCCAAGTGGACATGATCCATTTTGTCTTTACCGGGGAGAAGGGAGTTCTTGTAGAATAGGATGATCCTACATGGAGGATGGTGCATCCAATCACTCGCTAGTTGAAAGGAATCGTCCTCGAGGTTGTGGATGAGGGAATTCATCACATTCATGTAGTGGTGGACGAGTATGAATAAATATTTTCTTAAGATGATCGGGGAATACCTCTTCATAGGGAGTTAGAAGTCTTCATCGGTCTATGCCATGAGACGACAACACTATCCATACCAGTATATCAGATGGCTTCTTTGGAGCTTCGTGAATTGAGAGTACAACTAGAGTACTTGTAAAAGAAGGCATTTGGGAGGCCCATTATTTCACTGTGGTAAGCAACATTTTTGTTTCCCAAAAAGGAATACAAGATTTTGAGGATCTGCGTCAACTTCCGGCACCTGAATCAATTGACCGTGAAGAACAAGTAACCACTACCGAGAATTGATGACCTCTTCGATCAGTTGAAGGATGTGATATGGTTCTCGAAGATAGACCATAGGTCAGGCTATCACCAGCTTCGAGTATGTGATTAGAATGTACTTAAGAAAACCATTAGATGTAGCTATAGCCGCTATGTGTTGTTAGTGATGTCGTTAAGAATGAACAACACCCCAGTTGTGTTCGTGGCACTCAAGAATAGTATCTTACAGCCTTACCTTGATTATTTCATGGTGGTCTTAATTGGTGACATCCTGGTGTACTTAGCATCTAAATAGGAGCACACTACATACATTCCGATTGTCATGGATACACTATGAGAGTACTATATTTATAGTAAGCTCTCTAGGTGTGAATTCCAGATCCTGGAGGTCCACTTTCTAGGACATGTTATATAAGAGGCTAGATTTGTAGTTGATCTAGAAATGACAATGGACGATATTTCTCGGTATCCCCCATTGAGTGTGAATGAGGTGCAGAGTTTATTGGGATTTTTTGGATAATAACCGAGATTTGTGCCTAGATTTTCTAGTGTAGCGGCACCCTTATCAGCTTTTATATGGAATGGAAAATCCATTTTGCAGACAAAGAAGTTCCAGTAATTTTTTCAGGACCATCTCTAGAGACTAATGACTGCCCCTGTCTTGAGACTGCTAGAGGAGGACATCAGGTATGTAGTTCTCTACAATGCTTTAGGGACCATATTAGGTTGTGTCCCAATGAATGAGTGAACAATGTTATCATATTGTTCACAATAGTTGAGGAATCCAGAGCATAACTATGCATCCCATGACCTCGAGCTAGTAGGAGTGGAATTTTCATTGAATATGTGAGATCACTACTTAATTGGTAAGTGTTTTATAGAATACACTGACCAAAAATGTCTCAAGTATGTATTCTCCCAGAAGGACCTAAGCATGAGGTAGCAACAATGGCTAGAGTTCCTTTGGGACTATGACATCGAGATAGTCTATACTCTTGGGAAGGCGAATGTTGTGGAAGACATACTCAGTAGAATGTTCGATTTGTAGCTGTTGAGTGAGGTGACAGAGTATGTAGCCACAATGCAAGAAATCCATTATGGATGATGATGGATTAGTTTACCTTCAACTAATGACTATCAATCCCCCACTATTACAGCAATTTAGGGAGGTATAGCTTGTGGTTGTTGACTATGAGGCCTAATGTGCACAGTTATTCTCAGGGCCTTCTCGTGATGGATTTTCAATTGGAGGAGTGCACACAATAATTTTCAGAGGAAGAAGAGTAGTAAAAGTGGTGTTTCTAGAGTAGATTTTGAGTGAGTTTCATACCATTGATTTGAAGGTACATTTAGGAGTGGAAAAAATGTACCAGGATCTCTAACATCAGTAATGGTGTCCATGGATGAAGAATGTGGTGGCATAGTTCATTTCATGATTCCTCCCTTGTCACCAAGTTATGATTGAGCATCAAGTTCCTGTAGGATTTCCCCATCAACTTGTGTTACAGTTCTGGAAGTGGGGTTTTATCTTGATGGACTTGAAGACAATATTACCAATCACATGTCGGGGCCACAATAAAATCTTGGTGATCATTGATTGACTAACTGTGTCAGCTGATATACTACACATCCAAGATTAGGGATCAGTAGGGGACATGTGACACCTCTATGTACATGAGATAATTCATCTCCATGGAGTCCCATATATGATTGTCTTATATCATGATGTGCACTTTATATCCTAGTTTTGGAAGGGGTTTCATGAGGCTTTTGGGAGTCAACTGCACTTGAGCACAACCATTCACCCAAAAACTGAGGGTAAGATGGTGTGGATAATAAAATCCACGTATGACATGCTTCATGCTTGCGTCCTTGATTTTGTTCATAGTTAGGAGGACCAGCTACAACTGGTGGTCTTTGTGAAAAACAACAGCTACCACTCATCCGAGAGCACCTGAAGACTCCACAAAACATACAGAATTCATATGCTGATAGCCAATAATGATCCATGTAGTTTGAGAAGGGAAACCTTATATTTTTATAAGCCTCCCCCTGACAAGGGATACAATGATTTGGATAACTAGGGATTTTATACTTGAGTTTTATGAACCCTTCTCGGATTCTATGCAGAGTTGGTGAGGTGGAGTACCGCCTAGATCTTCACCCATAGATGCAACGGGTGCATGATGTTTTCCTTGTGTCACAGTTGAGAGGGTATGTTCATGGCCCATCACACGTCATCGACTAGGGGGATCTAGACATTGATGATGAGGAGGATCTTAAGGAGTTTCTAGTGGAGAAAGATGATCGACATTAGTGAGTCCTTCATTTGTAGTATATTCCTCTGGAGCACATTTGTTGGTAATATGGAAGTATCTTGGAGAGAACATTGGAGTGGGAGGCTCAAATAAATGCACATTACCAATTTATATTTGATCATCCCTTCTATTGGATTATGGGGATGTAATTCCCGAAAAGGGGGGAGTAAATTAATACCCTATAATTCTGTTATTTTTAAAATAAATGGGATTATGTCAACACTAGGCTCTAAGAAAGAACATAATTTCGAGTGCTGGAGGGGCCAACAAATATTTTTTAAATTTTTTAGGTTACGTAAAGAATCGTTCAAGTGCATTTTTATAAATTCTAATTTGTGACCAAAATAAAAAATCTTATGGCATCATAGTACTCATAGCATCGGGATTATACTAGAAAAAAAAATTTAATAGTCCAGTGTGGGCCAAATGTGGAATTAATTTTTGGCCATAAATAAAATAATTATGTAACAATAATTTTATTTTCAAAAAATTATAACTAATAAACGATAACTATGTTAGAAAGATGTGAGTACTGTTGAGCTCGTGAGGGCATGTTTTCCTTAGGCAGAACATCACCCCAACTGGTGATGGGTGAGGGTGAATGATGGATTTTGATATTTTTTATGTGAATTAAAATGGCTTGCACCTGATGTTTTTCAACTTATAAAAAGGATCCTAGATTGAAAATATGAGGGCAGCAATACAACTGTAACAAATACATTATGTAATAATGGACATAACCTTGACTGGTGTGGGTTTAGGTAAGAATTTTATTTTCGTCAGTTAAAAAAAACATAAAAAAGGTAATTTTATCTAAAAAAATTATTGCAACATAGTGATGGGACAAGTATTTCATTCCATAAATGAAATAGCACAACAAATCATTAACTGAAGCGTAACAGAAACACTATTTTATAAATGAAATAATGAAAGGACATGACAATTTTTTTTATAAAAATAATAATTTATGAATGGTAAATTATTTCTTGTACATGATCAATACAAAATATTATTGATTTTTTAATTCATTTAAAGCCTTAATTAAATTTTGGTATCCCAGACTTTAATAAATATATTTTTTTGTTCTTTAAAACTAAATAATAAGCCCTTCAGTTTGACTGGATTCATAAAATATATTGTTTAAAAAAATAGTGAAATTATGAAATAGAAAATGAAAAAAAAGTATGAAATAATGAAATTTTAAGGTACATAAATTACAATTTTTTAGAATTTCATGTTGTTTAATGGAATAAATAAATAATTTTTATATTTTTAACTAAAAAATAACAAAAATATCTAATGTGAATTGAATGATATATCTAAGAAACAAACAATATTAAGAATTCTAGAAACCACAAAATTCTAGAACTATTTCAAAATATTCAAATATTTTGTAAACGCCTTACAAAATAAGGATTTCAATGTATTCCAATGAAATGTAGATAAAATAATTATATTTCCCACAGTACAAGTTTCATATAAATATGATCATTATAGAAGATTTTATAATTTAATCAATAATTAAGAAAATAAAAAACATTATACTAAATATATTACATGGATCCAAAAGTAAGTGCCATGTTTGGATCAAAATCAGAATATGATAGAGATATAATTATAAATTTCAATATCTAAATATAAGTTGTACAAACATGTTATGTTTCTTATTAATTTTTCATTTTAAAATTCCAATATTAATTAGTCCAGTAATATTAAAAATAAAAATAAATATATTTTTGGAAAAATCATCATCAAAAAAAATAAAAAAAGGTTTTTTAATTATTAAAAACATTAAATTACATGAAAAAAATGGAAACTCAATAACTCACATTAAAAAAATGTCCCTATTTTTTTATTTAAAAATCCCATATATTTAAGGCCAATTTCCTTAACCTATTTTTAAATATATACAAAAATTAAAAAACTCTCTCTAAAATGGAATAATTAAAAATTATATTTACAACATTCTATTTTAAAATATAATTATTTTGGACTCAGAAGAGTATAAAAATTTGTAAATATGTCTTATAGATGATTTTTAATATGGAAAAATTCTAAAATAATGCCACCCTTATTCACTTGACCATTAATAAAATAAAATCTAAGATCAATATACTTTTCTCTATAATGATGCAGTGGATTCATAAATATTTAAATTGTTGACGAATTATCACTAAAATGATTAAATTTCAAAATAAAAACCACAATTATATAAAATTCACTTAATCCACATTATTTGTGAAAAGAATAGTACTATAAAAGAAATACATAGCTTCAATAATATATAGAGAAATAGATAATGCTTTTTTAGAAGATTATGAATTTAAACCTTTTCTATGAAAATGTAACCTACTTGATGTGCTTTTTCATCCTCCAAAATCAATGACATAATAATAATTCAAATAAAAAAATTATATCTAGAATTATCTACACAAGATTTATTGTTTCTTTAACATATATAAATATTCTTTTTCCAGCTTTAATGTGACTCTCTTTAAGATTATATTGAAATCATGCATATAGAAAAATATAATATAAATGATATGAGGTCTTGAGGTACATAAACCTAAAAAGATACCTATCATTCCTCTATAAAAACTAATATCAATAGTTTGTTCAGATTCATTAAAATATAATTCAAAATTTGTAACCATCATATTTTTCATTGATTTAAATCAATCATTAAGATATTGTTTAACCAACTCTGTATCATACATTGATGTATTTAGAAAAACATTCATCATTATTTTGATACATATAAAATCTAAGAAAAAACTATAATTTCTACCATTAATTTTTTTTAAAACTTTGAAACAATCAATGATTAAAACCCATTACAATGAATTTCAAAAGAATTCCCAAAAACTATATCCGAAAGAAAATTTTTTACAATAAAAATATCATTAAAAATATTTTAATAAATTGGTTGGGATCAAAAATTCCATTATTAAAATCATTTTAATATGAAAATAAATAAATAATTTCATACCAACCATGAGGTTCTTATTTTGATATCATATAAGGATATAGATAATTTAAAAACATGTCTAAGAATTTTTTCATTTTTCAAATCACTAGTATGAGAAACATAAACATATTGAGTTGTAAAACCATTTATAAAATAACATCCTTAAATTCATTTTATATAATTTAAAAAATTGAAAACAATAAAAATTTGACAATATTTAAATATATAGAAACATTGTTATTGGTTATTAGGAAATATAAAATATGATACATTATTCATTAGAGTATCCTTAAGATACAACTATGGATTTGTTTTTTACAATATTTCAAAATTTGACTATCTAGATTCTAAATATCCACTTAATTCCAATTACATTTGTATCCATAGAAAATTATATTAATGCCCAAAATGTTTTCTATAATAATAATTAATATATTCTTTTATAGAAATAATATTTTTTGAATCATTTTAATCGTCATTAATATTGATATAAGAAAACTAAAAAATAAATTCAAATTTGTATAATTATGTCAAACATAATTTCTATTTTTAAAACCATAATCACTATTTCCAATAAAACATTATAGAGTATGGTCATTATGCATCTTCTATGATATTGTATAAGGTAGATATGGACTATGCTCTCTATCAGTTCATTTATTCTTATCTCAAGGAATTTCATTACAAAAATTAGAATCTCTCATGTAATCATCGAAAATAATATAATCGAATTTCAATTTAACAGTATTTGTAAAAAATATAAAACAAATAGATTCGCCAATAAACATGGTTATTTTATTATAACTTCTATAATATATACTTTTATAATAATATACAACATAAAATCATTCATCACTTTGAGAATCAAATTTATCTCAATTTGCATTTGAATTAAAAATACAAAATTTACAACATAAAATATCAATGTAACCAACATTTAGTGATTTATTTTAAAATAATTCATATAGGGTTTTTTAACAATTATTTAATAAAAATTCAATTTGAAATTTAAAATGATGAAAAAATGGACTTACACATAAAATATCTAAGGTTATTATATTCACTTAATATAGTTCGATCCCTTTTTGTAAGAGTACTATTTTTTGGTTCTACAATATCATTTTACTATGCTATTCTAGAAGCACAAAAAATTAAGAAAATAAAATTCTTTTCCAAGAATTACTGAAAATGTAAATAATGAAATTCCAATAATTTTTCATAAAAATAGAAAGAATCAAAAAACATTTTTATTCTTGAACTAAATTACAAAAATCAAAAAATCTGGAGAAAATTATAATTTTTATAAGTATGAAATTATACTAATGTAAATATACTATAATCATAAACAATAATTAAATTGTAAATATTTCCAAAATTGATTGATATATCATAGGGACAAAATAAATCATGATGTATTAATTGTTATGGTCTATTATTACTTATCTGATTGATAGGTCTATAATAAATTTTATGATGTTCCCATTTCATGTAAGGCCTATAAACATGGATTTGTTATTTCTTTGGGGAATCCTATTATAAAACATTCACATATTTTGAGATCATACATATCATTATCAAATTAAAATGACACAAAAATCAATGCCAAATGATTTTATCACTCTTCAAATCATCCCAAAACATGACATAATGAGTTATTTGTTCAATAATATCAATATTATAAATATTTTACATTCGATTAACAACAAATAATAATGAATAATATTAAAAAAATAAGCATTTATCAGTTTTTAATTTCAATTCAATTTTATTGTCACATAATTGTCATATATTAATTAAATTATTTTTTAATCCATCAACATATACACCATTACTAATAAAAATATATTATAAAATTCCAACATTTAAAGAACATTTTACATTACCATTATAAATATATCTAAATGTAATAGTAATTCCATAACATGTGTCTATTAGGATTAGTAACAAAAGAATTTAGGTACCCATTTAGAATTTTAACAAGTAATTTATGGTACTCTTGATAACATGTTTGTAGAATTTTTTTTAAAATCATAACTCTTTTTTGAAACCATTAGAGTAATGATTTTTTATGACCATTATTACCACATTTAAATGAAGTAATAGTAAATATAAAATCATTTTTACTTTAAAAATAATGTTTTTAATCATTTATAGTTATTTTATATCATATCCAAAACCGTATTTAGTTCTTTACTCAAATATATAAAATTATAATAATTTTCATGAAATGTAGTAAAATAAAATTATTTTTAAAGACACTCACGTTATTTTTTCAATTTTTCATTAAAATATTAAAATATTTTAAATATTCATAAACTATAAAATAAGAAGAATATTTTGAATTCTTTACCTTTTCATTATTTTATAAGATTTAATTATTTTCATATGTAAATTTCTCATTATTTTCCTCAATATAGGATTGTAAATAAGTATATTGGAATATTAAATTTTCTAGTCATTAAATTTTTTCATTGAACTTAGAAAAATTAATTTTTTTAGAGTCGTAGTCAAGAATAAACATTTTATGAATAAACTAAAATATCACTACAATTATTAAGTTATTCTGTGAAGAACATGATATATGATTCTTTCTCAATTTGAGATTATTCACTAGAATATTATTATTCAGTAAAAACCCAACTGGGATTCAATACATTTTTATATAGAAATTTATTTTTATTTATTTTATAATTTATATGAGTCATATATGATATGATCATTCTTCTTAGACCCAGAAAATTTAACATATGATTTATTGTAATTAGAACCACCTTACTTATCTCCCCTTTAATTTTATTTTGGAGGGTTACTTCTAAATTAGTTTTAAAATCCATTATTTTTTATTATTTCTTAAAACCCAAACAAAAACTAATCTATGGAATATTTTTTAATATCTATAAATCATAATCTTGAGTGTCAGTTGTGATAACATTCAAAAAATATAAATCTACACCTTTAATTTTATTTGTATTATTTTCAAATATTCTATTCTATTCTTGGTTATACAGAATATGTTTTCCTGTCAATTTGTAGAGGGTGCACTCTTTTAGGTCCTTTATTTCATTAATGGTCACTTTTCATCTATCCATTTCTTTGTTAATTCCCATATAAACCATTAAATACGTACAATGTTTTCCTTTTTTTCTTTATGATAATTTATTACATTAACAATGCTCTTAAATTAGTGAATCATTTAGTTTAATAATTAATATCCATCAATCTTGATGTCTCAGTACTCTTCTTGATGTATTCAAAATTTTGTTCTGGTTAATTCATCCGAGCTAATGCGAGTGACTTATATAATCTTCACATTTTCGAGAGCTGTCTTATTAAAAAAATTCACTAAACACACTTCGGTCAATAACACAATAAAAAATATTAATAACATTATAATTAATAACATATCTACTATATTATATCTTTTAATTTTTTTCTAGGTAATATTTTTATAGATTTTAGTGCTTTCTGATGATGGACCGATATTCAATGAAAAACTATTGGAGGGGTATTTCATTTTTGATATCCAATAACCATAATTTCATCCATAAAAGTGTGGTTGATTTTGAGATACCCTTGAATAATATTTGTTCAATATTACAATCTTATTAGTTATTTATCCATGGACTATTTTTGTAGGAAAAATTTAACATAAATAAAACAAAATAAGACTCTATAAAATTATTTCATAATTGAAAAAATAATGGCATTTGATATTAATTTTTTTTATCGATAAATCGAATGATAGATCTAAAATATTTGTTAGAAAGTTATATTTTATACCAATTTTAGGTCATATAGTGTAATTAAAGATGGAATAGATAGAGATGAATATAACATAATAAATTTTCAATTTGAATAAATTGATTGTTGAATCTAATTATGAAAATTTAGCATTAGAGATAAATTGCTGTGGAAAAATTAAATAACACAGGGATGTAATTTATATTAGATCAATAAAAAAAAGTCCTAGTCGAATATTATAAATCTCTACATTACTATAGATATATTCTATATTAATATGATATTTTTGGGGAATCAAAACCCAATTATAAGGTTATTTTCTAGGTGAGTTATAACCATGACATGATATTTTTATGGGGCATAAAAACCCAATTACAACATGGATTTAGAAAATAAAAGTCATAACTTGAATAGTGTTTATGTTGGAATTCATGAGTCAAAAATGGGGGAGATTAGAATAAATTCTTTTGTAAGAAAAATAATAAAATGAAAAAAAAAATTGTGTGTTAAATTTAACAATAACTGTTACAACTCATGAAACAAGAATATAAATATTGAATAAGAAGAACATAAATGGTACTAGTTCTTGAAAAATGGACCATCACATATCTTTAAGGTAGTAGAAGTCAAATAAGATATATTTTATCACCTGGCAGATCATCCAAATTTTTAGATAGGGTATCACACGGGATGCATAAAATATAACATCATATTGAAATTCTTTAAAAAAAAATTATTCAAGAAAATAGATTATCGAATATGTCAACTTATGTGTTCAATTCCTTACAAGGTTGTTCAGAAACCATAAACATAGTGAACTCTAAGGAAAATAGAAATCCATTAGAAAAAAAATAAAAAATAAGAATAAAAATATATAGTAGAGAAAGATAGAATTTGTTGTTATAATAATTATTTTGGAAAGATAAATATATCGCCAACAATAATTTAAGAATAATTGTTTGAATTTAAAACATAAAGTCCAAATTAAATTTATTTGAATATCCCATTATATGTTGATAATAAGAAAAATTTAATTCCATTAATATTATAAGTAAATATTAATGTATAAATTCAAATATTAAATATATATCAATTTAACATTGTGATTGATTTTAAAATTAATTATACTACTTAAAATACCAAAAAATAGGTTTGAATAAATTCAGTTCCATTAAATAATAATTTATAAAAAGTGTAAGATAAATATATTGGCTCAAAAATTAAAACAAAATTATTTTATAAATATGTTATGGGTGTACATATGAAAAAGAGTAAA
Source organism: Viscum album (assembly GCA_963277665.1). Taxonomy (NCBI): domain Eukaryota; kingdom Viridiplantae; phylum Streptophyta; class Magnoliopsida; order Santalales; family Viscaceae; genus Viscum; species Viscum album. The sequence continues at coordinate 1,588,766,250 of OY728150.1, read as the reverse complement.
TTAATACAATTTTATAATAAAAAAAATTAATTTCTTGTTGGAAATAGAATATTATATTTTCTTTCACTCAATAAAATACATAAAATGATGATAATATGTACTAATATTATCAAAATGTTGAAAAAATGTTGAAAAATATAGTACTAAATATTTTTATAATAATAAAATATTAAATAGTTGTAGGAAGCAGCACCAACCATCGAAATAAAAAATTTTATCCATCAATTAAAAAACGAAATCACTAATAGAAATAATAAATTAATTCACAGTTATTAATAAAAATTTAATTCAATATTACAAATTATAAATTATTTCATGATTATAAATAAATTATTAATTGATTGTTACAAATAATAAATTAATTCGTTATTATAAATAAAAAATAATTTACCGTTAGAAATAAACAAATTAATTCACCATTAATAATATTTTAGAGATTAACTAAAAAGAAGAAAAAAAAAATCACCCTTAGAAGTAAAATTTAGTTCATCCATTGAAATAAATAATTAAATCACTTCTAGAAATAAAAATAATAACATGATATTTAAAAAACATGATAGATTGAAAAAAAATGGTTGTGTTTAAAAATTTAATTTATAAATATAAAAAATCACGGTTTATAGAAATTATTTAACAGATTAAAAAAATAAATATATAAATAGTACGTTACGTTATGCACAAGATGAACACCCAAAATTTGGGTGAGTTTTTATGTAATCTAAATGACTAAATTTTAATTTGGATTTGAAGTCTTAAAAGATTATAATTTTATGATATTTTATACTAATCAATACGAGCATTAATTTAAAAAGTATATTAAAATATATAATTGAAAATTAGTGAGAACATAAAATTGAAACTGCAAACAACCACAGTATGTAGTGCATTTTTGGTACCTAAATGGCATTTTTAGAGATTCATTTAGTGTAATGAAATATATATAAAAAATTCATATTTTTATCTAAATAGACATTGAGTGATTTCAATATTAATTGAATGATTTATGGAGGAAACAAAAATGATTTTGATTTTTCAAAAATCCATAATTATAGAAATGCTTCATGTTATTCAAACTTTCATTGAACATATTAAACAATTAAATAATACTTCCAATTATTCTACTATAATTTCAAAAAAAATAGTTAGATCATCAATAGAATATGAACATAAGAATCAGATTAGTATAGAAAATTTCATAATTTAATAATGATAGAAAACTGTAAAAATGTTTATACAGAAAACATATCAAGAATACACAAGTATGTATCATGTTACGATCAGAATTAATACAATATAAATATATATTTATTATTCATTATAGCTGATATAAAGATAAATAATCTTGTCATATTTAAAAGGAAATTGGAGTTTTAAAATCCAAAATAATATAAATCATGTTACAATAAAAATACAGAGTTGTTTAAGATAATTTTTCCCATTAAATGATTAAACGAGATGTAATATTTAAAAACAAAGAAAAAAGTAGTTTAAAAAATTGAAATTCTCGTTTTAATAATAAAAAATAGGACCCAACCGTATAGGTTATAACATAACCACCCCCTTTATTACAATATAACCACCATATATGGTTATTATGTAACCATAATCACATAATAAAAATAATACATGTGTATACGAAAAGATAATTAAATATACATCAAAAAAATAAAACATGAAAATAAATTGGTTACGTAAGAATTTCAGTATACCATAACCCACTAATAATAAATGGGTTTGATATACATTTCATCATTTCATAATAGAAAATACCATGGAAAAAGAAACAGGTTTGGTAATATTTTTAGTAGGGTATAACATGGGGAAGGATAGATATTTTCTTAAAATATTTTCCACCTAAACATATTGTATTCAATAATTGAATATGAATGTTTAACTTGATTCAAATCCTCAGTAGAACATAAGTACCACAAAATAATATAATCTTATATGACAATTTATTGTCAAATAAAACATGTAAAATATTTTTGGGGAAATTAAATTCTATTTAAAATCACTTATGAATGTTAAAAATTCAAAAATATTTTTTGATATCATTTTTCATGAAATTAATCATCTAAACTTATGAAGTATATTTTAAAAATAATTAAAAATACTTATTGATAAAAATACCCCTTCCATTTTTAAATTTAATTTATTTTCATACAATATGTTGGAGGTCAATTTCATTGTAAATAAAAATACAAAATTATAACGTAATCTTTTATAAATAATTAGTTCATCATGACAGTATAAATTGTCACTCATTCTACACATAATAGAAAATAAACCATTCTGATTTTCAAAAAAAAAGATGATCATTGTTTCAAAAAATCAATATCATTCTATTATATAAATAAAAAAGAAAACCAAGTTAAATATTTATTAAAAAATTCATTGAGATATTGTTAAAAAAATTGAAAACATTTTTAGGAAACATGGGTTTTGAAGAAAAATGGGTTTTCGACTAAAGATAGAATCAAATAAACTTTTTTTAAAATTATTTTTGAAGTCTTATGTACAAAGAATAATGAAACTAAGGGAAAAAATATTCGAATTAAATCATTAAAATATAATAAAATCTATGCTGTTATTGAGAAATATATTACAATATTTAATAAAGAAACACAAATCTAAAAAAACAATGATATTGTACCATAAAACACTTACTACATTGTTAAAAAGGAATCATAATTCCCATGAAATAATAGCATAAAATTAATCATATAATTTCATATAATTAATAAATTATTCATTTTACCTATCAAAGGGTTTTTATATACACCTCTAAAAATATAGTACATGCATAACATGGTTTATTTCTCATAGAATGAAAATTGAGACAAAAATATCTTCCTATGTTGCTAACGTCTATTTCATAAACCCCACGTAATAGAGACTCATGAATGGATTTTTAAATTAAATTAAATTTTAGAAGAATAATCAAAAAAATTATTCATGTGAATAATATACACCAAATAAAAGAAATAAGTGGTCAATATGTAATTTTGGTCACAAAAGATAAAATTGTTAGGTCGGAAGAAACCCTGATGAACGGAGTTGATGTAGCGTGCTCTCCCAAGCTTCTTGAGGTGCTCCTTGGATATGGAAGTGTGTTGGAGCAGGATGGGTTCCTTGGAGGAAGTCCGCCGGAGGTACGCCAAAGATGGAAGATGTGTACGGTGGCTTCACAATTGTTCCGGGATTGTGTCCGGGGCTTCCTCAGCCTTTATTTATAGGCTAGGAACCCTTGGGGAGGCTTCGGAGCCGTTGGAGAGGTCTTCGGAGCCGTTGGGAGTCAAGTGGACAGGCTGGTCAACAGCCCAACGGCTAGTTTGACTGTGTCCACCGGCTGGCCGGTGCCGTGCCACCGTCTGGCCGGTGCCTTGACAGTGGCTGAGAATTCTTGTCCAGGCTCTACCGGTCGACCGGTGCCAGAGCCACCGGCTGGCCGGTGGTGAGGCAGTAGCCTTCACTATTGGGGCTGGGTGCCACCGGCTGGCCGGTACAAGGCCACCGGTTGGCCGGTGTGGAGGCAGTGGCTTCCCTCTGAGTGCAGGTGCCACCGGCTGGCCGCTGGTGTGCCACCGGTTGGCCGGTGGTCTGGACAGAGGAATCCCTCTTGTCCAGTCCTCCATCGGCTGGCCGGTGGTCTTCCATCGGTTGGCCGGTGGACTGAATTTCAGTCCACTTTTGATTTCTTCTTGGCCTAAGACCTTGGCAACCTTTTGCCTATCAACACAAATACTTAAAACAAGATTAGTAAAATAAGAGGGTGATTGTGATCATGAAAATTAAACCTCGAGGGGTTTGAGAGGTACAACAATCTCCCCCTATTTTGATGATCACAATCACCGAAACAAACAATGTAAAATACTGAAATTGAAAGGACATTCTTAAAGGATAATTTGAAAATAAATCGAATTATGATAGAGAAGACTCTCCCCCAATCAATCAAGAAATTTCTCCCCCTTTGTGATTATCAAAATAGCGTGGGGCATAAAACTTGATTGAGGGATACTTTGAAAAACAAGATAGGGATTTGAAAATCAATTGAGATTTTTGAAATTGAAATGAAAATTTGAATAACAGTTTGAATTGAAAGTTTTGAATCAAAAACCAATTGAAATTTGAAATTTGAAACCAAGAGTTGAATTTGAAAGTTTGAATCGAAAATTGAATAAAACAAAAAGCTTAAACAAACCTAACTCCCCCTAAATAAAAACAATAAATCACCGGGGAGAGGGATTTTGAAAAGAGATAATTTTAGGCCCGGAGAGACTCGCCAAAAGGGATTTTTCAATCCACACTTGTCTCATGGCGGGTCTTCTCCTATAAAACTCGTCGGAAAAGAAAAAAGACTTGGGTTGGCCGTACCGGGCGTTTTTACAATTACATTCATAAATAAGGTGCCCGGGTTTTTTGCAATAGTTACAAAATTTGAAACTAGAGCTCCCCCTTACAAAAACAGTGGGTGAATGGGAGGAGGAGGCTTGGTTGGTGTAGCCAAGCCCTTGGGTGGTCCTAGAAATTCGTTGGGAACCTAGGAGATTGTTCAAATTTTGTTCCCCTTGGGTGAACTTAGCTAGGGTCTCCCTAAGGTCTTTGATGGTTGATTCCATGGAATCAACATTTGGAAAATTTTGGATTTTAAGGGTGAGTTCCTCCTTCTCTTTGAGAAGTTGGTCTTTTTCGGAGGAAAGCTTTTTGAAATTCTTTTTCAAAGAAACAAATTTTGAGGAAAGTTCATGAAAACCATTTTCTAATTGGTCTCTAGCAAATTGGAGATCCTCATAAGACAAATGATTTAAAGAATTTGAGTTTGAAGAACATGAGGATGAGGAGTCGGAAGATGTTACCTCATTACATGCCATTAGGCATTTTGTACCTTGGTCGCTCGATGAGGAGGAGGAGGAGGATGAGAAGGAGGTGTCACTCCATGTGGCCTTGAGGACCTTCTTCTTGCCTTTTTCCTTTGGCGTGGCCCGTTTCTTGTTGAGTGGGCAATCAGGCATGTAATGGCCTTTTTCGCCGCACCCGTAGCATTTTACCTTGGGCTCGGATCTTGCGGTGGGTTCTTGCTTTCGCGCCTTGCGAGATTTCTTCTTCTTCTTGTGCTTCTTCATAAACTTGTGCATTTGGCGGGCGAGATTCTCCATTTCCGAGTCGCCGCTTGATGATGAAGTAGATGAGGAAGATGAGGATGAGGAGGAGCTTACTTCTTTTTGTACCTTGAGGGCAATGTTCTTTGGTGTCTTGATTGGTGTGCCCTCCTTTTGAGCTTGCCTCCTCATCGTGATCTCGTACGTCATTAGGGATCCGATGAGCTCCTCTACCGGCATATTTTTGACGTCTTTAGCTTCTTGGATCGCCGTCACCTTTGGTGCCCATGAGCTCGGAAGGACCCATAAGATATTCTTGACCATAGTTTCTGCAGAAATGTCATCTCCAAGAGATTTTCTACCATTGCACACGTCAGTAAATCGAGTAAACATTTCAGAAATTGATTCATTTGGGTGCATGGAAAAAGATTCAAAATCCTGCCTATACATGTCTAACCGAGTATCCTTAACTTTATTAGTTCCCTCATGGGTCACTTCCAATAGTTTCCAAATCTCATGTGAAGTGGTGCAAGTGGAAACTCGGTTGAACTCATTTCGGTCAAGGCCGCAATGTAGAGCGTTCATGGCTTTGCCATCAAGCTCAAAGTTTCTAATATCGGCTTGGGTCCATTTGGATTCGTCGGGGGTAGACAAAGTGTAACCTTGCATGACTATTTTGTAAATGGGATATCCTATACTTCTTAAAAAAGTGGTCATGCGGGTTTTCCAATAATTATAGTCGGACCCATCAAAAAATGGAGCCCGACCCAAAGAGAAGCCTTCGGGGGCGAAAGAAGTGGATGCCATCAAAATGGATCTTTGAATTTGAAACCGTTTAAGGTATTACTCAAATTACCCCTCTGATACCAAATGTTAGGTCGGAAGAAACCCCGATGAACGGAGTTGATGTAGCGTGCTCTCCCAAGCTTCTTGAGGTGCTCCTTGGATATGGAAGTGTGTTGGAGCAGGATGGGTTCCTTGGAGGAAGTCCGCCGGAGGTACGCCAAAGATGGAAGATGTGTACGGTGGCTTCACAATTGTTCCGGGATTGTGTCCGTGGCTTCCTCAGCCTTTATTTATAGGCTAGGAACCCTTGGGGAGGCTTCGGAGCCGTTGGAGAGGTCTTTGGAGCCGTTGGGAGTCAAGTGGACAGGCTGGTCAACAGCCCAACGGCTAGTTTGACTGTGTCCACCGGCTGGCCGGTGCCGTGCCACCGGCTGGCCGGTGCCTTGACAGTGGCTGAAAATTCTTGTCCAGGCTCTACCGGTCGACCGGTGCCAGAGCCACCGGCTGGCCGGTGGTGAGGCAGTAGCCTTCACTATTGGGGCTGGGTGCCACCGGCTGGCCGGTACAAGGCCACCGGTTGGCCGGTGTGGAGGCAGTGGCTTCCCTCTGAGTGCAGGTGCCACCGGCTGGCCGCTGGTGTGCCACCGGTTGGCCGGTGGTCTGGACAGAGGAATCCCTCTTGTCCAGTCCTCCATCGGCTGGCCGGTGGTCTTCCATCGGTTGGCCGGTGGACTGAATTTCAGTCCACTTTTTATTTCTTCTTGGCCTAAGACCTTGGCAACCTTTTGCCTATCAACACAAATACTTAAAACAAGATTAGTAAAATAAGAGGGTGATTGTGATCATGAAAATTAAACCTCGAGGGGTTTGAGAGGTACAACAAAAATGCGAGATGGAAATCCCTTACCTTATGTCTCAATATCCCTTTTACATATTAAAAAATCAACTATAATTTATATCAATTTTTTTAAATTTTTTATTGGACTACACAAACACACTCAAACACACACACACACACACACACATATATATATTTAGTTTACCATACATGACTTACTTATGATCTTTTTCTTAATTTTTATCAACAATTCAATGTTAAAGTCACATTTTGGTAACTGATTACATTATTTATTTCTTGTATGTTTGGATTTGTTATTTTCATAACTCTAACTTTGATCGTAGTCGCATAATATCCAAAATTTAAATCATGATATAAATAAAATATCTATTTATTATATATGTATTTTGAATAGTCCATATTGTTAGACATAGAAAATTAAATACACTGTTCATGGAGATGTTAGGTCATACATGACCAAAAACATTGGTTCAATTTTTTAAATAGTTTGAAACAATTAATTTTACATAATATATTAAAATTATAAAATTATTTTTATATCATATAAATAACATATTTTCATTGAACACATCTTCAGTACCTTCCATGTAAAGTAGAATGGATCCTAATTCTGTCTACAGTGGTAGATTTCCGAAAACACGAAATTTGTTATCGTACACCCACACAATTGAAATTAAGAAGGAAATATGACATATCAGACAAAATTAAATTTAATGGGTACCCCTCACCCAGTGGGTAACATGGACTTAATCGCATCTCTATAAAAACCAAAGGAAACCGACTAGCTTCAAGGGACTATGGTGTGAATATGGGGAGACAATGTTTTCATTACAATATTGTATCACATTAGGTATTTATAAACATGGTTAATACTGGAGGCAATGTATGTAAATAGATTTATATGAAACAAGTCATAAATAGTCAATGATAAAAATAAGTGAAAGAACTTGAATAACTGATGATGAAATTTCATATCAATAGAAAACTAGAAAACATGGATACAAGAAAAATGAAATTTTTTTTCCAAAAAATAATAAAAGAAAAGAAATTTTATCCCAATTATCATGATCTACATCATAGTGTTACTATATCATGATCATCCTAAAAAAATGAAATCATTAATTCTATGTCATAATCTTACCTTTTTGGACACCCAAGTTCATGTAATCTTTGTTGGGTACCAAACAATGCCTGAAGAAGGTGTGAGATAAATCTTAGTGGGCCACCACCAATGATGTCTATAATATTCATCCCATTTAATGAAAATGTAATTGTGTGTAGGCATGTATATTTAAATTAAATTAGTGAAATGTAACAAAAAAAGATCATATATCATCCCTCTTAAAGTGTCTAAACATTAAACCAATATATTAATTGATTATTAATAGTTTTAAAATTAGTCACATGGTATCCACAATGTTGGTTTTTAGATTTATCAATGAAACATGTACTTATATTTAATAATGATGTTCCAAAGTATTAATCATGGAAATGCAGACCTCAATGGTTTTAAAATTAGTTTTGATTGTAGCCTATATTAGATTAAGAATGTAACCCATGGACTATAGTTCAAGGAATTCCATAATAAGATACACACCGAGTCCAAGGAGTTCATGAAAGTAAAAATGGCTTTATGCAATTATATGGCCCTATAGTATTTATTCATGGAACATACTTATAAATTCTGGAGCCAATGAGTGTATCTAATGTATACAATAAAAATACACACGGGATCCTACAATTTCATACTGGTAATCCATGAAGAGACAAGGATCATGATCTAGGTGGGTCTCAACCAAAGCAAGTAGTATCTATGAATATAATGGGGTTCATGAGTGATCATGGCATTCCCTATGGAATCCAAGGCGATATTGAATCAATCCACTATTATATTGGAAATTAACTCACATGTAATTCATAAAGTTAAATACATTTCCATTTATTAGTGATACAATGGTGACTGATTATGCAACCATTTAATTATGACATAATTAATCAGTATGTTCATTTTTTTCAAGCCTTTCCTTTCATTACTATAACAAGTCCTTGTAACATAAAACCATTCATTTAATCCTTTTATGTCACTTTCATATGTATGTCCCACTCCTTTACCTTACATCAACATGGTAAGGGGATATATAGGTGTGAAACTAATTATTCAGTTGCATTTAAAAAAGTTCAATTCAAATACAATGTATACATTCCAATTTCCCATTTCACATTTAATTTTCAAATTGATGAACTATACATGGGTAGTTCATGTGGTGAGAAAACATGTTACATTCTATTTTGTAATTCACAATAAAAATTAATCGATTTAATAGAGAAAATCATACCCATCATAAGGTTAACCCAAGGCACACCCTAACAGTGGATGAATTGTATCAAATCACTAAAAACTATTATGAAATAACATCCTATGTTGAATGGTTGGAGTGGTGGGTGTAACCACTAACAAATAATTCAATATTTAGAAAGAACATAAACATACAGTTCTAATGAATATAGTCATGACATATAAATTAAATAAATGTAACCCATTGAAATCAATGGTCCCCACATGACAATTCCAAAATCATTGGACTTGAGGGATGAGTTATAGACCAACCACATTAGGCTCATAAAAATATTCACTTCTAGTATTGGACTCTTATTCGGTATGGATATGAGTATATTTAAGAAAAATTTAAAAAATTTCATAACTAGACAACTACTTTGAGATAAATAGAGATGAATAATGGCTCAAAAGGACTCGATTACATACAATTTCACATCCAACATGGCGAACAGAAGCTTGAATAGATCCCGAATGAATGATATTTATTGATATCCTGTTTGGGAATTCCAAAATCTCCCAAATTAGATAAATGAAGGCCAATCCCAATGGACATCATAGTAGAGAATATGAAGGATATTAATTATATAATTAATGGGAAAAAGGTAAAATTACTCAAAATTTATCTTGTACACGGTTTGAAAAAGTGTGTGTCAATGATGCCTAGGTTCCTAGGGAATGATGGAGCAGTACATTGTTAGGTTTCAAATTTAGAGAATCTATGTTCCAACCAAATGTGATGGATCTACCAAAAAATGCAGACTATGCACATAGTAAGACCTAACCATGCAGCCTAAATGCATAGTTTTCTCTTACCATGTGAGATTGATAATTTTCTAAAAAAATTGGTTTTGGGATTTGAATAAGACCCCGAAACCCATAGAACATTCACAATCTCAATATTAATACACACTACATCCAAAATAATGAATTGGAATTTAATTTATAGGACCCATTCATGAGTGAAAAATCACGTTCCTTCAGTCCCCCCCCAAATAAATTAAAGGAACTCATCCCCAAGATGACCTTCTAAGGGTGGTGACACACTATTTGAGAATTTATCTGGCCACTGGGAAAGTATGCTTCCCTCACTCTCTGTTTTATCCTACACGTGGCCATGATACCTAGCACAATCACTGGAGGGATAGATCGACCATTGAGAGTCTTCATGCTCTGGTCAACTATGCATAATAGATACTCCAAAATGATTCCATTGGTATATAAATAAACGTCATTTGTATCGAAGCTACGAGATGGATTGACATGATATTGGTGAGGATATAAATCATATAATACTTCATTCGTTGCATGGTAAGACTGAGGTAGGAAAAACTGGTTGACTACTGGCCCGACTCTCTCTAGAATCCAAAGCATCCTTACATAATGAGATGATATATTCCCTTTTCTTTGTATTCATCTCTTCCATAGCCTAGGCGTTACCCATATGAAAACAAAATCCCCAACCTCGAACTCTACTAGCCATTTATGACAAAAAAACTATGATTTATATATAGACTAAATAGTAGTAATATACTTTCTAATCATATGATCCTTCCTTGAAGTCTCCTGAATGAGATGGGGACCTGGTAGTGTTACCTCACCTACCTCTAGCTAGCATATGGTTTAACAACATGGCCTACCATACATGTCTTCAAAAGGAGCCATCTTATTTTTCTCATTGAATCTATTATTATAATTTAAATCAATTGTAACAATATTCTTGTCCTAATAACCACCAAAATCAGGTACATATGCTCAGAGCATAAACTTTAGGACCTGTATTGTTAGTTTTGATTTTCCATCTATCTAGGGGAGAAAATTTGTTATTGGAATCACATGTTATCCCTTAGCTTTCTACAATACCATTAAAAATAGTAATATGAAATGAGAATCCCTATCAAAAATGATTCTCCAATGGACTGCATGTATTTATATGGTCACATAGACATACAATCTTCTTAGCTCATCAACTGAGAATGTCTCATGAATAGTAATGAAGTGAACCACTTTCATCCATCATTCAATGCCAACAAAAACAACATTGATACCTCTAGGTGACAAAGGTAAATCGACTATAATTCAAATGGAAACATCTTCTCATTTCCTATCTAAGAGTGAATGTAGCTATTATAAGCCTGCAAGTCTCTAGTGTGCTTCCTTAAACTGCAAGATAGTGTTACACCTAGTGATACATCCTTCTATTTGTCATTTCATCCATGGATACCAATACCAATGTCTCATATCTCAATACATCTTGAAGATATATAGATGAAATACCCAATAAGAATCATGTGAAAATTTCATCATATACTCTCTCATACCTACATTATCCCAGACACATCCATGTATGTGCATGATGCCATCTCTATCCATAGACCTATCTAGAGGTGGATCAGATCCTAATGTTCAGTTAGGGAGAACCAAGCAGTCAAGATTTAAAAATTTTCTAACTATAACCTTCTCATGGAGAGAAGAAGGTACTATAAAATATGAGAGGTAAGACTGCTCATTTCTATTATGAAACTTAGGATGAATCTCATAGAAGAGGGCCATTAATTATCATCCATCCCAGGATTCCGTTATGACATGTGCCTTAGTTTTCTGACTCAGTGTCTTGGCAACTAAATTTCCCTTAGGCATAAAAGCAATCTCATAATCAATGAATTGTACATATTTGAACCATAACCACTCTTTCATGTTCAATTAATGCTGTGAAAATATATATTTGAGGATCTTGTGGCTTTTGTACACCAATAAGAAGTCACATAATATATTGTGTATCTAGAAATGTATGTCATTGGAAACTGCTTCTAGTTCAAGGTCGTGTGATGTGTTATTTCTCTAATGAAGACACAAATATTGGGATATTTATGTAATAAATCATTCATCCATCATAAACAAAGTCTTAAGGGTAATTCTAGATGCATTATAATAGAAGATATATCATCTTATAGGATATAGAATGATCATAATATGTGTCGATACAATCCTACCATTCATCTCCTGAAAGGATTTCTCAAACACTTTTCACCACAGGAATATAAAACCATTATTTGTATGTAAAAAAAGAGGTGAAGATTTGTGTGATAAGTATAGTATGGAATTATTATAATATCTAACTAGACCCGAGAAACTATTTATATTAAAGACATTCTAAGGCTATTACCAGGAAACTATGACACTATTTTTATTGGTTTTTCAGTTACTCCTGATTCCATTTTGATATGAACCAACAAATGAACATTTTCAATCATGAATTGGAACTTCACAGGATCAGTAAAAAGATGATGATCTCTTAGTGTGCTCAGAATGATCTCAATATGATTTACTGGGTCGTCATGAGTGTGAGAATACATGACGATTTTTTCAACAAATACCATTAAAAAATTTCAACCTTGGGATAGAAAACCCTATAAATTATATACATAAAAATTTTGGGAATGTTTATAAGGATGAATGACATTACAAGGTACTAATAAAACCATATCAAATACAAAATGTTGTAAAATTTGTGTCTGATGGCTGTACTCTCAATTGGTTATATTCTGGCCATAGTTAGATCTTAGAGAAGACCCTAGATTCATGGATATGATCGGAGATATTGTATATTCGAGTATGTTGATATTTGGTCTTGAAAATAAGATGGTTTGACTTTTATAAATCCACAAATAAATGTAAGGTTCTATCCACCATCTAGAAAAAACCATGAGTGAACCTCAAGAGGATGTACTGGGCCACATAAAACCCTTGGCCTCTAAATCCACTAAAAACTATATTAGATCTTTATGTTCAGTAGGTTTCATACAATAAGGAGGAATAGACACTATAGTTTCTCTTGGAACAAGCTCGATCATAAACACCACCTCCCTATAAAGAGGTAAAAAAGAAAAATAGTTGGGAAAGAAATCCCTAAAATAGTCCCCTACTTGAGGGAAATTAGCCAAATGTAACCCCTGATCCTCTATGAAGATATTTTAAATATTGGATGAAACAGAACCCAGACCGTGATTCTTTAGTCCTAGTCAACTGTCTTGGACATCCAACCCACCCTTATGTAGATAACTAATACCCTTTAGTGATGTAAAAGATACCATGTTATGATATAAGTTAATAAAATCATGATATAAACCAACTAATACATCCTTAAAATTACACTGAAGAATTTCATTTTGAGAATGATGTGGATCCATAGGAAAGTGTGTATTCCAACATCAGAGGGAAAGTCCCTACATAGGAGTATTCGCTCTAACCATACTCATAACAATGCATCTAGGGTCATTAGAGGACAATTATACACTATCTAAAATTAAATAAATTAAATGATAGATACTAATTTAAAAGATTTAGAATAAACTATATTGAATTAAGTAGATTCCATGGTAGATTCCACTAGAAAAGTACCTCGTACTATAGATTTTCTCACATCTTGATCCTTAGGTATTGTTTGTGCTTCATGAAATTGGTCTAATCCAAGCCCCTCTATAATATCTGGAGTACCACAATCATAATTTCCCTATTGGTTCTACTAGTGATATGGGTTCTGAGTATTTTAGCAATGACCCCCTCCTTGAGCAGTATTTATAGGGCTATTATAGCCCTTGCCAGACACGACACAAGAAACCCCGCTCCTAAAGGTGGATGTGGTATAAATCCTTTTTCCCCTCAAATCGAGTGAAAAGGTCCAGTAGAACATTTTAAGATGTTCCATATGACTATAATCCTAACAATACATTGGTTATATTTCATATTGGGGATTCATGTTCCCCAATCATACACACTGATTACACTAAATCGATTTCTCAAAACGGGTACTCTGGTTAACCTTTTCCCATGAATAAATATCAAGAGAATTTTTCAAACCACCAAATCTATTACCAGAATTATGGGACACTAATACTATATTTTTTGTATTATTACCTTCTCTTTTGTTGATCTCAATGATAAAATCATGATTGACTATTTTATAAAAAATAAATCTGGTGAGTGACATTCTCTTCGGTACAGATGGCATACAGAAGCCCATCCTCGAAGTGTCTCACACGTGAAATCTCATCACCAGTAAGAAGCTGTGTAATGCCCTATAACTCAGGGAAACATCCTAATTAGTCCATATATGACATAGAAACATGATCTATATGCATGAAATATCAATCTTTAAAAGCTCTCAGTTTCCAATGAATGATCATATCATAGAATGTAGTATGGAAATCAACCCATAATGTAACTCAATGTTGACCAAACTCTTCAATCACATCCCACCAGTTCTATTCTAAGTCACGAATAATTTATGTGTCATGATTTACCCTATACTATGGTGGTGTTTTCAGATTCTCAAAGGTAGATAAGATGACCTCTAAGAATGGATTAGCAGCTTGTGGACCTCCATCCCCTCATAAAATAGGTGGATGCTACTATAGTAACTCTTGTGTCAAATCAACCATAGTAGGTGAAAATCATGGAGCACCATATATTGACTACATTAGACTCACAGAACTATCTTGAACATTGGCATCAATGCCTAGATAATGTACAATAGTTGGAGCATCATGTGGACCACCTAAGGGTATGACTGACGGCTTCGGTCCTACCATGTCGGGATCATGGTCATCACCGCCATCTTGGCATATAAAATGAGGATGTCAAAGTGGAATTGGTATATAATTGTAAACAGTATGACTTAGATCATGAATTATGAAGATAAAGAGAAACACTTATGGAATTTAAACATGGGAAGGATCACTACCAAAGGAATACTACCCCAACTACCAGCTTAGAAGTCCAGATACTGGTATGTTCTAACCTGTAAGTTTCATTTAATTTTTATATTTAGTAACCAGGTTCAATAAATTTCCCTTCATAAACTGGATAACGAGAGATAAAGACAAGAAACCATTTAATTTCATATTTGATATTTCACTTTATAATGGATTTCCATTCTCATTTAATTAGTTCACATACATTGTTTCACAAAAAACAACACCCATTTTTTATTGTATAATGGTTCGACTAGGTAAATTTATTATCCTAACCCCTGAGGGTCCATACACCTCATTAATTGAGACAAGATACACTCAATCACTACAATTAATAATACAAGCATAAGAAAACCATCATAGAATCACTTAATAATCACAAGAATATCTTGTAATTAAAGAAAGTGAAATGAACATATATGGAATAGAAATATGCAGAAAATGTGAATTATAGGTTTCTGTAATGATTCATGTAAAAATAATCATTGCCTTGATATAATCAAAAGAAGGATAAAATAAAATATAAATAATAATAATAATAAAAAACATTGCAAGACATGCGTTTCACTCAATAGTGATATAATTTCTACTATAATAGGAAATAAATATCAATTATACATTGGGTAACTTCAATTTTACCCCGAACATTTGTTCTCAATTACTAATATTGACTTATGAAAAATTTCCAACCATTCCAAATATCCTGAAAATTTTATCCATAATAGTATATAATGAAATGAAAAACATCATCTGAATCACATTGTAACGTCCAATAACTCGGATGCCACTTTTTGGTTGCCCCAAGCCTGGTGGTCCACATGGCCTCAAGTGCATGTTCACAAATTCTAGAGGCTAATAACTATCAGTGGGTGCATATGGTATATCAATGTGGAGACATTTCCCACATTACCAGAGTGTACCATAAAATATAAATATAGTCTTAGGTAAATATCAGAATCTATACAAGTGATTAGTGGAAGAAGACACAAGTGATATATAAGAAAGGATAATAATAACTAAAATACCAGGAATAACTGATGATGATATGTCATGTCACTATAAAATAAGAAAACATGGATACAAGATAACATGATTAACTTGTTTCACAAAAGTATAAAATAAAATCCTAAAATTGTCATAATAATATCTATCTTCAGCTTGGCTATTAGGAATCATCATAAATCTTAAACAAAAATCAATCAAGTGTTCAAATATATGTAATTTCCTTTTTTAAAAATGCATTCATGTAATCATCATCGGGTAACTAAAGGTTCCCAGAGATTGTGTGAGATAAATCTCAAAGGGCCACCAAAAATGGTGTCTATAACATTCATCCCTTGTAATAGAAATGAAACAGTGGGCTAGAATGAATATATAATTTAATATAGAGAAATGTAACTAAATACCCAAGTACCTTCTTCATCCCTCAACAAGTGTCTAAACAAGAGCCATTTTATTAATAGATTTTTAACATTTCACAAACATGTCACAAGATACCTAGAGTGAAGGTACTATGATGTAAGGAGGAAACTCGTAATGAAATATAATAATGACATTTCAAGTTAGTAACCCAGGAAATGTATACTTGAAGGGTCACCAACTCAATAATGACTATAGTCTGGCTAAGGGTAAGAGTGTAATCCAAGGAATGTAGTCTTTGGAATTTCCTATTAAGATGCTATCCAAGTCCAAGGATTTAATCCATTCTACAATAGAGATATGAAATGAGTGGGCTATATGGGCTTTCACCATGTCACCTACTTTCCAATGATGGATCCAAGGAGTATATCAAAGAAATACTATATGAATAGATGATACATCATACATGGTCATACTATGCATCCAAGAACATTCAAGGATCGAGATCCAAGTGGGTCTCAACCAATGAATGTAACATCCTTGAATTGAAATGGGGTACCTCAGTACTCTGGGAATTAGCTATATAATCCAAGGTGATCTTGATTCAAGAAATTCCTATTTTGATAATATATAATTCATAATGATCAATCCCTTACATTTTATTAGTGTGACAAGGGTATTTGGGAATGAAACCATTTAATTAATACATAATTAATGAATATGTCCATTTGGTTCAATCCCTGCCTTTCATTAGTGTTACAAATCCAAGTATCATGGAACCATTCATTTAATCAATTTAAGGAATTTTCATAAGAATGTATCACTTTATTAACTTATATTAACATGTTATGGGGTAATACGAAAGTGAAACATATTATTCAAATTGATTTAATAAAGGATAAGGTATATACTATGTATACACTCCAAATTCCCATTTCTCATTTAATTATAAAATTGAATCAAAAACCTTAGCTGGGTCTAGTTGTTAGAATACATTGAAAATTTCATTATATAATTCCCAATATAAATTTATCCATTTAAAATTGAATATCTTACACTTATATAGTTCACGAAAAGGCACACCCAAATGATCGCTCAAACGTGTCAAAACATAAAAACATGAAATATTGGATAACATAATACATGAGATATATGGAGATGTGGTTGTAACCAAAAACAAATAATCAAATAATTGGATATACCATAACTATATATTTATAAAGATTATAATCATGCCGTATTAATTCAAAATACTATACCTGATGAAATTTGTGGTCCCCATATAAGAATTCAAAAATTCAATAAACTTGTGTAATAAATTATAGACCTCCCAAAATTGGCTCATATCACTCTCTTTCTCCATTATTGGCCACAAACTTGTCTGGGATGAAGTTATTTCTGAGAAAAATGGATAAATTCTCACACCTAGATAACTAGATTGAGAGACAAAGTGACGAAGAATAATTCAAACGTACTAGAGTACTTACCATTGAGAATAAAACATGAAAAATGGATGCTCAAAGAGATCTCTATTGTAGGAGATATGTTTATCTGTAGATTAGGCCATAAAAACATCTAAAATGAGTAAAATGGTTGATAATACTGCTAAAATGTTTAATAGGGAAGAAGGATGAACTTAATTAGATTATCAGGGGAAAATGATAATATTATCAAAATTTTGCATGAACATAGCCTGCCCGCATGGTTTCCTAAACCATGAATAATCAATGCACAGGTACTTAGAGAAAGAGGGTGAATTTCATAGTTAGGTGACACAGTTAGAGAAACAATGTCCGAACCATGCGAGATGGCCCTCCCTTAAAATGCATATCATTCGCATGTTTAGATTAAACTATGACACCCACCCACATGGTTCTCTATAACCATGTGATAAGGAAAATTATTTTAAATAGTTGGCTTTTGGGCATTTTAAAATTCATAGACACCTATATGACATTTGCAAACTCAGTAGGACGCCATATTTGGTCCAAGATAAATAATAAAAAAGATTTATAAGACCCATACCTGAGTGAAAAATTGAGTCCCTAGAGGAACTTACAATATCATTATTCCAAAAGAATAATAATATCATAAATTGTATATATAATGTAAACATACAAAATTATATCCTTTTGTGAGTTTTGTTAATGTAAAAAATTTGGGATGTTGATTCTTGAGGCAGTAGTCCTGTATACCCATGAAAGATGATTTTTAATTGCATTTGATACAAGATGATAAGGATTTAGATAATGAAATTAATGTAATAACATATCGGTATAATGAATATATTAAAGTTATTATATCATCATGGTAAAATAAAAAATTATATATTTGGATACTACGATAAAAATTCACCATTAGGGACATTACCTCTTCTTCTAACAACCTCTTTTGGTTTGAAAAAAATCCATATTAGGCAGGATTTGTGACAAAAATGTACATTGTAATGAGAAGAGGGAAGTAATAATGTTATTTGGATAATTATTGGAAAATAAAAATGAATTCTAATATGTGGAGAGGAGTGGATATTAGGTGACATTTTATAAGTGAGGTGAGTGGTAAACATGATTTGTTTTAAAAGAAATAGTTTGTCCACATTTTTACATTCTAAAATGTAAAAACGTAATCCATTTAGAATCATCAGAGTCATTAATGTTGTAATATATGTATAAAATTTCTATTTTACATGTTTCTAGTTTATTTTACCCATATCTTCTTTATTTAATACCCATATAACCAATCTTCACCATAATAGTGGTATGATACTTTTTGAGTTTGAAAATTTAATTATGGTAAAACATATAATTTGAGTATATTGGATAATATAAATTACTATAATTAAGAAAAGAAGTACATTTTTACAAATTCAATTTATATAACTTGGAAATTATAATTTATAGTTAATATCACAGAGGTGATGATAAATATATTTTTCAAAGACAAAATATCCAAAATATTAATATGTTTTTATATAAACATTTAAAATAAAATTGACCAAATTGATAGAAATTGGACAAGTAAATTTATAATTTGAAATAATTTTACATTGGAAAATTAATCATCTCATTAAATTCACAAAAATCACCCAGAAAAAATATTGAAAGGATAATATCATATTTTAATTTAATTTGTTCAAATAAATTTACAAAAATTAATATCAGGTAATTTTAAAATCTTTCCAAAAAATATGATATAATTTATTTTTATAAAAAATAATTTTTAGGTGTAAAATAGGAATTATTTTTATATATTATATATAAAAAAATAAGATGAATGTTAAAAATTTAATTTAATAAAAAATTTATAAATAATATTAAAATAATCTAAAAAAATATTTTTTGTATTTTATTTATGTAAATCATGGTTGGTTTCATAAAAGTATTTCTTTTATAAAAATGATTTCCCATATTTTAATTTTTTTAATTCTAGTTTTTTGTCACGAGATAATTTATTTTAAATACATGTGTAAACAATATATTTTCCAAATTTACTTAATCCTATTAGAACCTTCAATTCTGCTGTCTAGGAAATAACTATCATATTATAATATAATATTTTAATAGTTTTTCAGGTTTTGTCTAAACTCAGTGTAGTCTGTAACGAATTATAAAATCAGTGTTGTCTTTAAAGAAAAATATTGAAATGATTATATTTATTTGAAAAATATATTTCTCATAATACAAGTGTGTTATGGGAGTAAAATTTACCAATCAAATACATTTTTCAAATAACTAAACTCTTAAAATTAATTATGTTCCATTAGTAAAATAATATTAAGAAGAAAATATTTATAAATTTCTCGGTCTCTAAAATAGACCAAGAGGTGTAACTTTGTATTTTTATGGTGTATGAATCCAAGAAAATTTTATGAAATATTAACCTAATGGAAAAAAAAATTTATTTGAACTGAAAATAAATACAATAGTTTCTTCTTAAGGGATTCATTTCCCGAGGAAAATTACCACGGAGTGCTCTATTTTTTTATTGAAAATTATGACGGTTCCATGACACTTTTCGTTCTCTATAGTGTAATAAGAACCATAACTATTAGAAAATTGTATTTTTGTCAAATATTAATGAATTTTGTTATCATATCTTGGATACATAGTAATTTTTGAATATTTTATTCAACTCATTGTATCACCAAAAGATAGTGAAAGGGGAATAAATTACAGGTACCTTGTTTCATAAGAGGAATAAACATAATAATTTAATAGGCTTTCCTTTAGGGTTGATGAATTATACTACTTTATTTTTAGATAATAATAATAAAATATTCATTGAGTGATTAGATATATTTTGGATTATTATTTTGTGATAATATTATTCATTTTATTTATTATGTGGGACATGATAAATATATTTGGATTTTTATATTCAATATATTTGAAAATAAGATTTATGGAAAATTAATTAAATGTATATTTTAGTTATAGAAGATTTTATTCCTATGTTTATTTCTTATAAATATTTACTTATTATAGATCATATGAAAACTAATGTGTTCTGTGAGTGTCCAAGACATATAATGGTCACTTTTATTTGAATTTATCTCTGTTTAGAGAGTAAGTATAGAGAGGTTTTCATGCAAATTTCATTTTTTCCAGTCCACTAACCATGTTAAATATTCAATGGCGTAAATTATTAAAAAGAATGTACTATATTGAATAATAACTATAATTAAATGAAATATTGGTTGATGAAACAATGTAATCCATTCCAAATGTAATGTGGAATTGTTCATTTATAGCGATACCTCATTGAAAGGTCATGGTTTTGTTTTCATGAAGAATAATCAATGGAATCTATTTTCTTCACAATAATTAAAACCCTATTGTATGATTTATCATTTTCATGACCTTTAATTATATATCATTTTTTCATCTTAAA
Source organism: Viscum album (assembly GCA_963277665.1). NCBI lineage: Eukaryota > Viridiplantae > Streptophyta > Magnoliopsida > Santalales > Viscaceae > Viscum > Viscum album. The sequence continues at coordinate 1,588,745,169 of OY728150.1, read as the reverse complement.
TTTTTCAAACATAGTTTATATGGGGATATTGAGAAATTTATACTAACCACAATTGATTAAACTATTCATAAACACAATGGAATTATAAGTGATACGGAATCAAATTGTTGGAAATGATGATGGATCATAATTACCTGATTAAATTTCATCCATGTAAATAAAAAGATTAATCTTATGACCCTATTAAAAAAGAAAATAAACCATTATCTAGCACTTATGTCGAACATGATCCTTAAATTAATTATTTAAAAAAATGATTTATAAATTTTTCATTATTGGAACCCCCATTTTTTGGTTCAATATGCAGACATATTTCCCAAACATAATTGAGAATACTCAAAAAGAAGATCATGGTATATTATAAAGAGTATTTTTTATAAGGATGGATATTTTTGTAAATTGAACAATGATAATGATGGTGTTAAAATATTTTGAAATAGGATGTGGTTGCCAAGTTATTTTTAGTTGATGAAGGAAAAATTGAATGAAAAATATATCTAAATATTATATTCATCCCAGAAGCGTAATATTGTATAAATACCATTACGATTATTATTAGCGGAATGGAATCAAGAAAAATATTTCATATTTTCTCAAGAAATGTTTATCTTTTCAATAATATAATGTATATTAAAAACTATCAAACATGATTCTTCAACCATTTCCAATACATGAATTTAAAATAGAGAATATATTTGTATATCATGGTGGGATTTCTATTTATATTTTTAGGTAATAATGTGATTTATTTTTTTATTGTTCAATTGATTAATACATATAATTTTACTCATATACAATATAGTATTTACTTTTATAAACATTTTGGACTTTATTATAATGAGTTTGAAATATTTCATTCTCTATATCTCTTTATTCTATATAATTGTGATCCCATATTTACCTATTGTTTTTTAGAAATTTATACAACTATCATTCGATACTTGATTAGATTTACATTTAGATTTTCTTCCTTGATCTGAGGTAATATTAGAGTGAATGATTCATAATTTAGATGAAATAAATTATTCTTTCGTATTATATTGTCACGACCCGCCCTCGGGGTCCGTGTCGTGACTACCCCAAGCCCGCCTTCCATAGGCCAGGGGCTGGCGACTAGCACCAAGGCGTAATTCCCGGTGAAAAGGGAAGGCATTGCCTTTGTAAAGTAAACAAACACCACAGAGTAAGCAAGCTGAAAGTAAACACTAAGTAAAAACAGAGTACAACTGAAAGTGCGGAAAAGTAAATGGGCCAGTATACAAACCCAAACTGAAAGTAAAGTACAACTCAAAATGGAAAACAACAACTGTAAGTAAAAGCTGCTACACCGAGCTGTCCACTGGAGATCCCACCTGAAGGATGGGTACAGACAGCTCCACTGCTCCACGGGTCCCACCGTCCGCTCCGAGTACGTCCCGCCCAGTGGTCCACCTCCAGGTACCGTCCTGCTCTGCAAGCCTCAGCCAAGATCAACGCTGTCCGTCGTCTGCAACCAACACAACATAGTGCGGGCATAGCCCGTGCAGGGGTGAGTATAAGCTACTCAGTAGGGACCCCGAGACCCCTAAAGGTCTCCTGAAATCCACAAAGGATAAACCACAAAGAAAGGTACAATCATTAAGTAACAACCAACACTGCTTAGGTATATGCCCATACATATACCTAAGTCATCAATTCCAAATACGCTCCAACCTCCGAGCCCAAGTACAACTCAGTCCACACAGGAAAGTAAACATATTCTACACAGGAAAGAAAAACGTAATCCACACAGAATAGCACAACACAATCCACACAGGAAAGAAAAAGGATTCAACTCACACAGGTATACTTCTTCGAAAGACGATAAAGATAATCTCTGATCCATCTAAGTCGTCGGACCCACGAAGGATCAATAGGTAACTAACCCCCGCAAAAGACCCACACAGGATTGGGTCCACATAGGACCTGTAGGCGCTGGTTCACACAGGACCGCTGAGCGCAAAGACCCACACAGGATCGGACCCACACAGGATCGGGCCCACACAAGACTTGTAGCACTGATCCACGTAGGATTGCTGAGTGTTGTAGTCTTCGTCGTCGAATCCACACAGGATCTCTGTACTGTCGTCGTCGCAGTCACAGTAGCAGTAGCAGTAGCAGTAGCAGTAGCAGTAGTAGTAGTAGTCACAGTCGCAGCCATCACTAGGGTTCCCGCACACAGCAAGCTCGTTCAGGAGGGTCTGCTCCATGAGCCGAGAGGCTGATACATCAACTGTCACAAAGTCCAGAGTTGATGTATCCAAAAGTTCTGTATCATCAACAGGGACTTATCGCAACAGACAGCGCGTCGATCGGACGCCCGGTCTGAGAGTTATTGGCTTTTTCGTCCCAGGGGACCGGTTGGTTTTTAAGGCTAAACCAACCCGACCATACTCCATCTGCGTCCAAACCTTTGGCGGAGTATGCCAAAAGATCTGTCTCACTAAGAGGAACACAACAAAGCTGACGGCACGTCAATCAGACATCCGTAGCTCAAGATATGAACGTTTCCGCTCCGAGGGCCCGGTTGGTTTCGTGTACGAACCAACCCGGACGAACTTAAAGTATTCCGAAACTTTGAGTGCGATATACCGAATCGACCGTCTCGATCCAAGGATTGCATTGTCGCTGACGTTTCGTCAATCGGAGGTCCGTGGCTCAAGTTATGGCCAAAAGACCGAAATCGTCTCGAAAACGGGGGGTCCGGGTCCGGGCCGACCCGGCCCGACCTGGTCCGGCCGGCAGTGGTCCGGCGCGGTGGCACGGGCCGGTGCGGCCCGGCCGGCGGCGGCGCGGCCTGGCGCCGCTCGGGGCCGTGCACGGGGGGCTAAGCCCCCGCTGCTTTAAAAAAAACGGCGCGGCTTTTAGCCGCGCCTTTTGGAGAACCGTCCCCCCTCGTGGGGGCCTTCTTGAGGAATCCGGGGGGGGGGGCGCTTGCCCCCCTCAATGAAACCGCCCCCCTCATATATGGGGGGGCTTTTGAGAGTTGACCGGGGCAATTAAATTCCCCCGGTCTTTGACCTTCTGGTCGGCCACCTGGCCGGCCGGTTTTTCTCCAACGGGACCGGCAAAGCCGATCCCCTTTCGGTTTCCGACACCGATAGCCCGGCGAGCCGCCGGTCTTCCCGTCTCGCCGCGGCCCGGAACCGGCCGCGGTGTTTGTCGTCCTGCGCGGTGCGACGGCACCGCGCCCCTCCTCCGCGGCCCCCTCCGGCCGCGGCGCCTTCGATTCCCTTCGACGCGGCGCGACGACGTCGTGTTCATGATAAACTTCCCGTGGCGCGGCGCGACGGCGTCGCGTAAATAAGCCGGGAAATTCCCACGTGGTGCGATGGCACCATGCCTTCTCGTTCATCCACAAGATTATATAAAAAACCAAGAATAAAGGAGGGGGAATTCGGCCGTGTTTGTGCGGTCCGACCCCCCCTCTCGTTAGATGATAACTCTAAAATATTTAATCACAAGATTATCATTCTAGAACCATGAAAGAGAATAAAGAAATAAACCACAACAAACCCCTACCTTGGGTTCAAGTTCGAAGATCGTCAACGACCCGCGGAAGACAACGTTGCGGAGGTCGGGCGTCGCGGTAATCATTCGTCAAATCCGATGACGAAGAGGTACGTCCGAAGAGGTACGTCGTTGGCGAATCTTCGTAAGCCGACGAAGGAAGTCCGAGGTGGAAGCGGCGTTCCTTTTCGTTGACACGGAAGACGTCGTTGATCTTCGGAGACAACCGGCTACGAAGAAGAGAGGAGCGGCGTTCTTCGTCGGAGCTCGAAAGTTCTTCGTGTTCTTCGTCAAGCTTGAAGAAGAAGAAGAAGAAGAAGAAAGTTTCAAACCTCTCAAGAGGCTAGAGAATTCTAACCAAATAAAATAAGCTAAGAGCTTATTTTATTTACTCAACCAAACCTTTTTGAATTTCAAAGGTTTGAAAAAGTTTAAACAACTCAACCCAATTAATAAGTTAAGTTGTCAACATCATTTCAAAGGGGAGTTAAGGGAGTTTTGAGAGGAGATGAAAAGTTGGGTTTCGTGTGGGCCCCACCACACTTAATCCTCCCAAGGGAGGTTAAGTGGATGTGGGTCCCACCTTTAACTTCCTTTGAGAGTAGTTAACCAACAAGTAAGAAAAAAAAGTGTTCCACATTTTTATTTAACTTTTTTTTATTTCTCCCAAAAACTAACTTTCGTCCCGCAATAAACGCAACTTCGGAAAAGGTCTCCTTAAGCGAATATCGGCGATGGGAGTTCATCGGTGTCCTCGGATTTCAATTCCGAGCACCAGATCAAAAGTTAGAAATTCCCGCTCGTTCGTTTACTGAACATACCCGAGCCAAACTTCGGAAATTGATTCCAGGCACACCGGGCCTCAGAATCAGGTGCCGTCAGAAACCGCGCTCTTGTAAAAATCCAAAGAAAATTAAGAAAAAAAATTCACTTGAATTTTATGGGTCTTTACATATATTTTCACGAAATATTGGACTATAATATTTATTTATATAAATTTTCTTATAATAATGATTTTTATTTCAGTATATTATAAAAACTAATTGAGATATTATATTTAATGTTATTTTTACTATAGTTGTTGGAACAAAGTTGGTGAGAGAAAATTATTGGGACTAGAACTGGTAAAAAATTAATGTGAAGGTAAATATTATTTAGTAGTACATGGGGACTACTAACAACATATATAACTGTTATCTATAAAATTTTGGTGATATAAAATTCATTCAGTGTGGGTGATCATGTATTTATTAATGTATATCCATAGTAAACTTTTTTGTGCTCAGGTAAAAATAAAATGTTAATTCAATGATTTACTGGACCATTCAAAATTATAGAAAAATTAGATTTGTTTGTTAATATGTATCGTTACCTCTTAATTTAAAATAGGTATATGTTATGTTTAGTGAATCGATGTTAGGGAAATATATACCTAATGCATCTCATTAATATATCCCTATGGTTATATAGTTGTAAGAGAATCTTTCCTATGATCGAAAATCATTAAAATTTTTAGGTCACATAGATAATGTATTACAGTGAATTATTATTTTTTCAAACATAAATATTACGCCTTTTGGAATGAATATTCATAAAATTACACAAATAAATGCCCATGGATCAAAAGTCTTAATGTATATGGATACTACATACAAAATATTTTTATTTTTTTAATGATATTAAACAACTCCCATAAATATATTACCATATATTACCCTTATTATACACACTATATTTATAATCCTTCTTCATAACCATGGTAAATGAAACATAAGAAAAGGTTAACTCAGATTCATAGTATGTTTAAAGAAGAGAGTTATCAATATATGATTAGTATAAGGGTAAGATAACATGATCTTAAAATTCTGAAAACCATACCCAACTTATCATATATCATAATCATGAATCATGTAATAAATTATAGTAGTTAGCAAGACATTAATAAAAAATAAATCAAATAACAAGATCCATGACTTCGTGAACATGGAATAAAACATGTAATTATTGAGTACATATAATCATAGAATATTATTTCTATAGTATTAAATGATTTGATTCATTCTTATCATGGTGTATTGAGTTCACTCCACAAACCCTCATATTAATTAGGGCAGAATCCCAATATTAAAAGAGTGGAAAATATCCATTACTAAACTAGGTTCAATCTCCATTAACTTCTTGTTTATCTTAATAGATATCAACCATTACATCATTAATTGAAAGGATATATAATTCTACACCAACTCATATAATATTATTATGTAAACATACATCCTCGGTTATAATGTTACAACTGCCCATGGATATACTATTACAACTAACCATGGTTTTAATGAAACCACAATCCATAGTTTAAAACAAAACCACCCATAACATAATTAAAACCATCCATATATATGACACAAAATCTTAAATCATTGATCATACCACAATTCATTAAAAATATAATTTTTTCATAAGAATTTTATCATAATAGAATACATGGAAAAGAAATGGTTTTCAAAAAAATCATCACTTCAACATAGTATATCTGTTTTAAGGGAAATAATTTTCATAAAAAACATTATATAATATTCGTAAACCATCCCGATAATTAATATATAAGGTAACATTGTCTCATTTATTTATTAAAACATTAGAAACTAGAAAGATTTTTAAAATATATGAATATAAATTATATAAAACATCTATCAATATATTCTGTAAGAATATATTCTTTCCATTTTTAATCACATCTTTAAAAAATTAAAATTTAACAGAGTAAATAAAAAAATTTATTGAAAACTAAAATTAAAAAAAATTGAAAATTTAAAACATACAGTTTTCATGCTATTAAGAAATATAGTTCATGTCTTACTCTTTAAATGGAATATTTCATTCTTATTTTTGATAAAAAGTATAAAGAAAATAAATTTGGAAAATATCAAGAATATTAATTTTAATATATATTTTTAAAATTAAAATTATGCAATTAAATTAATTTAAAAAATATTTGGATTGTAGTACAAATATTTATATAATAATTTTTAGAAAGAAGTGACATTATAGATAAATTATATTCAAATGAATAGAAAAATATAGATGATATTTCTTAAAAATGTTCTTTTCGAATTTTCAATTCATAAGAAGTTTAAAAATAATTCAAAACATGTATTATAAAAAATAACAATAGGACACTAAAATTAATGTGAATAATGAGTAATATATCATAATAATTAGAATCATAATTATTAACAATCCTGATAAACAAAGAGGTTTTATCGTAAAGTCATTACTTAATTGGTAACATTAGAATTGTAGTACCCATTAAATAAATAACCAAAGATGTATTGGTAAATCCTCATAAATTACATAATAATAATCATTAAATTTATTCCGGATAAGTATATAAAACACATAAATAAAAAAATTGATGAATATATTATGTTCTTCATAGAGATAAAATATAGAAAGAAATCCAAAACCTCATGTCTAGAAATTGTAGCTTCACATTCAAAACTAAATTATATTCAATATTGATTTATTATAAATATGTTAAATTTAAAAACTAATATATATCTTAAGACATATGAATTAATTCTACCCTTTTATCAACTCTCCATTAATAATTTTTTTGAAATCATTGTCCCATGTGACAATTAATACATTTTTCATCTACGTTCTAGTTAGGATGCTTTGCTACATGTACCCTAATAATATTTATATCATATCCAATATTTTAATCATTATATAAAACTCATATATATATTTTTAATTATTTATTTATAATAAATTCGAAATTTTAGAGAAAAAAATTACATACATCAGTAATGGTGTTAGTGGGTGGTACATACGCATAAGCATTGTTTCAATTTTCTTGATTGTTGAAAAAAGGAAAATAATAATTCAACCTTTTAGAATAGTTTTTTCTTCTTTTATAAAATATATATTATATAAATATAATATTATTTTCATCCATGTAAAATGGATATAAAAAATATCTCTCATCTGTTCATGAGACGGTGGTCCACCGTACACACAAGTGATGTTATTGTTTTCCAATGGGATAAAAGGTAACAATTTAGAGGTAAAATTATAATTACTAAAGTATTATTATTTTATAATTATCATAAACATACATTAATTATATGATTACATAAATACATGAGAATCTATGATTGGAAATACAATACATCTATTTGCAAAGTGATAGTACACTGTATACATGATTGATAGTTTTGTTCCGCATTTCAAGGAAGAAGTTAAAAATACAGGTAACGTTATTAACATAATAAAATATCAATATATTTTAGACATAGTAGTTTTAATATCATCATATTTGATGAAATAATTAATGATGGTGGGAGAGGAGATAACATAAAAACACTTCGGTCTTCCAATACCTAGTTAAAAGTGGTCATTTCTTTGCTTTTATAATAAATGAGGCTTTGGTGCCATCCTTTTAAAAAAACATAAAAACAATTTGTTATGAACGATACATTTTGTTTGGGGAATTTATTTCATTTTATACATAAAGACATAATGGGAAGTAATCCTAGAAAATATAAGGCCTCAAGCTCTAAATTTTATGTTTGAAAAGTCTTTGGATGTGTGGATATGAGAGGAGAGTGCGCTTACTTTTATAAGTGGGGGAAACGACATGATTGGATTTTTGAAATTAATTTTTTGAACATGTATTTTAATCATTCCAAAAGGCTTTTAAGTCACTTATAATAGAAACATTGATTATATATCATGTATATATAGCCATAAAAAAGTAATTGGAAAAGTTTTCACCTTATTAAAAATTATCTATTCTGTTTTACAACATGGTAAATATGTTTTATCCTTAACAATGGTACATATTTTTTACTTATTTTACTATTTTTATTGAATAAAAAATATTTTAAAAATATTTTTTATTATTAATTATGATTTTTTAAAATATGAAATCCATTTTTAAAAATTTCAATTCAATGAATTAGAAGAATTTAATTTATATTTTGAAACAATGACACTATGAAAAAAAATAAAAAATAGAAGCTTATCAAAATTATAAATATAATAAAAAAAATATAGGATTAAAATAAATATAATGACCTCAATTTGATTATTAATACGATAATTTCAATAATTTAACATTCAAACCACTTTAAATCAATTTGTAGCTTTGTAAATACCTTAAACAAAAAGGATGGTTATAAAAAAAATCATTATTTTAAATATCAATTAAAAAAATTATTCTTTTTTGAAAATTATAAAAAATTATACCTAATATAATTAAGATATATGGATTCCTTAAATGAATCATATTTTAAAAAATTATGTTTCTATAAGAGGAAGAAATTAATTTTATTTTTTTCAAAAAAATATAAGAAACATATTTTTTGAATAAAAATTATTTTCAAATTATGTTATGAAATTTCAAAAAATAATTAAATTTCATGGAGATGTTTTCCTTTTATAATTTTTAAAAAAATATGAAAAAAGATATTATCATGAATCACACGATAAAAATTGTCATCTATGTTATAATATTCATGTTTAGATAATGATATTAAGAGTATATTGTTGTTCATTATAACCTAGTGTTGCATTTAACACAGGAAAACTATAAAATTAATATATTTTAATAAATATATATTTCATGAAATAAAAGGATGTCACATTATACCTCCACTTAAAATTAAATTAACTATTGAAATTCCACCACATTGATATAAATAAGTGAAGGCACTCTTACCACATCATATACTCAGGTTCCCACATTTCTTTTTCAAGATGGTGAATTAAAAAAATGTTGACCAGGTGACTGGTAATGTTTTATAGAATATAATAAAAAGAATATAACATCCCTATAGGGGTTTTAACATATAAATAATCATGATCTGGTACTATAACCTTTTACTTATGTACATCTGAAGGATCAGGTATATACTTCAATAAGAGAGAATCATGGAACACGTAATGGAATAATGAGAGGTTTGGTGGATGTGAAAATCTATAATATAACATCCCAAGTTGATTAGAAATATCAATGGGGAAAATATAAATAGGGTTAAATGTTCCTATATATATGAATCTCATAACATTTCTCAGCTGAAAAATTTAGACAAACACCTTCTCACCAACATAAAACTTCATATCACATGAAGGGATTGTTAGTAGATATTTTTTTACACTATGATACATTGATGTGTATTTTAAGTGGTTTGACTTTCTATCACATTTCAAAATATATATAATTCCACATTATAATTTATTCTACAACTTAATCCCATAAAATTTGAGTTTTAAGCTTATTTTCATAGAAGGATTCATAAGAATCCATCTGAATATTTGATTGAAACATTTTGTTATACATAAACTCAATAGGTTGATTATGTTGATAAAAACAATATTTCAAATACATAAAAAGATCTCATAATATCCTATAAGTTTTCAAGGGAAATATTAGAATAACTATCTATGTGTGGAAGATATTACATAAAAAATATCAAATACATATCAATTTATTATAGAATACTTCTCCAGAATATTGAGGTAAACCTTAAAAACAATTATTTACAATTGATTTTTATACACCATGAAACCTTTCCACTTCCTTAATGTATATTTTATAAATATTATAATGAATAAAATACAATTTTGTATAAATTACGTGCGAGGAATATTTAACGTGATTATCAATAATCTGGATAGAATTATGAACATTATATGTTTTGGGGAGTTCAAAGATAAAATTCTTGGTGATTTTTTCACATATCCATTTTCGTATAGATAATTATTGTAGAGCCCTATTATATTTGTATCTCATAACCTTGATTAGATATTATACCAAGAACTATATTACATAATCAGTAATATATATCTTCAATTTTTTCGACCATAAATACAATTTCACATCTGTATATATAATTATTATTCTTGGATGAATATAGAATGAAGAAATACGAGCCTCCTCTAACTTCTCATTCATCAATTCTGGTATGGATGGGAGAAATAATTTGTTCATAATCCCTATCATTCCATATTAGTTATGGTTAAAATCTTGAAAATTTCTAATCTTCTTCCATTAGTAAATATCATTCTTTTATTCCTCCCTAATCTTCATATGGAAAGATGGTTATATAATGATTTTATAATGTTTTAATTTATCTAATTCTTTCATGATATCTAGAATTATCCTATTAAAATGACTAAATATTGGAAATTTTTTATCCTCATCACTGATAAGCTATTGTGATCCCTTTGACTCAAATCGTCATCCATCTTATTTTCTCTACTATTATATTAATTTTTTGAGCAGTTATAATCATGAATCCATTCTATCCATCAATAGTAGAACATAATAAACTCATTGTATTAAAAAAATATAGATTATTCACTTATGATAAGTATATATATAATATATATTTCATTGAAAATATAGTTCCTTTATATTTGAAATTATAAAATTACCTAAAAAACTCAAAATCGTGAGTTTGGTAATTTTTCTCATGAACCATGAATTGTCATGTTGAATATATTATCATCATATCCATATACCTGATAATAAATCCCAATCCCTTCTTTAATTCATCACTATAGAAAACAAAAACCATCTCTATTGCAGGGTATTCAAGCACTGGTGCACATACTGTCCTTAACATCAGTTCATTTAAATTCTATCACATTCATTTTTTCAGAAGAAAATGGATCCCTTTTGAGTTAATATATTTATTGTATGGAAAAGATGAGATAAATTTTCCTAAATTTTCAATAATGTCAATCCAAAATAAGAAATATATGGTTCTTAATACTGTGGTTGGCATGGTCCATTGTTCAATAACATACTTATTTGATTGGTCCATATATATACCATGTTTTGAGATTATATGACAAATAATGAATCCTTTTTTAGAAAAAAATTAAAATATGTATATTTTCAAACAAATTCCCATTACATTGGTTGATTAGTACAATTCTAAAGTGAACCTAATGTTCTATCATGCTATTTTAATATATAATAATATTGTCTAAAAAGACTATAAAACATAGTTAAAGGTTGTAACAGCTCATGATTTAATGAAATTATTTTTAATAAATAAATTTAACCATTTGTATATCATATTTTGAACGAAACACTATGTTTCAATTTATTATCATGATAAAATATTTTTTTCTTATTCTCATAGAAATATTAATTTTAACATCAATTACATGGAATGTATAGTATATGAAAACATGACATACTATAAAAATACTATTATTTAATATGAAATTCGTCACCTATAAATTGGAATGGGGATTATTATTAATATTAACTAAATTATGAAAATATATTATTTACATCAGTAAATAATATAAATTCTTTTGTGAATTATTAAATATAAATGAAAAAAAACTATTTGAAATTAAATTATATCTGTTTCTGAAAAAATAATTTTATATGAACATACTTTTTTTTAAAAAAATTCAATAAATCATATTTCTTTAATTTTTTTAACTATATATAGATATTATATATTTATTAAAAAATTTAACATTAATCATATCTGTTTTCTAGAAAATATAAAATAATAAATCATATTTTATTATTAAAAACACTTTTTTTCTAAAAATAGGTTTTATCACATTTATGGAACATAATTTATAAAATAATTCTTGAAACATATTGAAAATTTATTTGAGAAAATTATGCTCATTTTTTAAATCATAATGTAAAAAATTTCATTAAAGATAAGTTGATATAATTTTATGAGAGAATATTTTTAATAAATAGAGTAAATTTACTAGTTTTTATTATATATTTTCATTTCATTAAATGTTTAAAAAATATAAATTTTTATGGGCATTTTTATTATAATTATTAATAATATTATACATCTATTAAGTCAATTCAGGTCATTATAATAAATTTAAAAATAAAATTTTATATAATTTTTTAACTTCTTATTATCTTCCAATTGAAACAATTATTTCTTATCACATTATATAAATTAATTTAAAATGAAATCCCAAAAATATTAATGAAAAAAGGAAAAATAGATTCCATATTTTAAATAAGTATAATTTATATTTTATAATAAGTTGAAACATATTTTTTACCCTAATTATTTGTAATAACATTACATTTTATTTTATATGGTTATGTTAATTTTTTTTAATAAGTGGTTAAACTAAGTTAAGAAATATTAAATATGACCCCAAATAATTTAAACACACATTTTCTTGAAATATTTAGAAATTTCCTTTTATAGGTTCTATAATTTTCCCTTTTACATCATTTTTTATGTTAAAAATATCGGTACACATTTTTATTTTAAAACATTACATGTATGCCACTCACCTCACCTATAAAATCCCCCCTATCATCTTCTCTTATCACATAAAAAAATTGGGATCAGCCAATACCTAACAAATAACATCCATAATTCCTTTCATTAATCCTATATGCCTTATTCGATTCATAAATCCAAACTATGAATCCATCTACTGCAAAACAGAAGGAATTGTATAAATAAAAGGTAACATACCTATTCAAGAGATTTATATTTTTTCATCCTCAACATCGTTAATTTCAAATTAAATAATTATAATATTATATCATAAATATATAATATATAATTATATTTTATTTTATTAGTGTGATAACCGAGATCTGTCTCTTATTTTATCAAATTTGTAATGAAATAATCATTCATGTGTCGGTGGTCTACCACCTACAAAACCGGTGTATTTTTTTCATCACCTCATCTCATTTGTATATATTTGGATATATTTGTTATATATATGATACTTTTTAAATTTCTATTCTTTTATATCAATTATAATACTTGTTCATTCTTAATTTCCATTCCACAGAAATATGATAAAATCATTTTTCTGTACGGATAACTACTTCATCGCAAAGCGTTGTGATTCATTAGAAAATTTCAAGGAATGTAATAAGTATTAATATAAAAAAAATAATTGATATATATGAAATAAAAACTATTATTTAATTATATATATTACGCACCTTTATTAATTACCTTTCTATGGAAAAATGGAATCAATGTTCATGAAAAAGTACAATGTATCGTCTGTATGAAAGTGTATTTCATTTTAAATATAAAAATTTTATGGATAAATTTAAATTCATTTAAGGTGAATTTATGGAATTTTTATCTAAGGATTGACATTATGTATGTTATGGGACCATTACCTATCTAAAACTATTAAAACTAAAAAATCAAGTATCACACGGAAATTAAAACAATTATGGCCCTAAACATGACATTAAAAAGGAATTGTTAAAAAACAGTCAATAAAAGTCATAAGTAATAAATATATGGATTGATATATATATATATACACACATATATATCTATGTTTGTGTATTCTATGGTTCTATGTTCAATTTACAAAAAATATGTTTTTTATACTTGAGGATTACACATGTATAGAGGACTTCAAGAATTATAGTAAGTGATTTATACTCTCTTTTGTTTCAAGGATGCATATGTTAATTAGCCACACAATTATTTTTGGTCATTTATATACCTACCCCATGATATTTTATGTCATAAATCTATTTATTTTTATGATATTTAATGTTTTATTTTGTATTAATATATATATTTTCTTATCATTCAAATCATTCATAAAGCAATAATGGATTTATGTCTCATGTTTTACGTCTACAAGACCCATTCCATATTAACCACCTATTTCGTTTATGATGTGTATATAAATCCAATAAATATATTTAATACCATTATTTTGATAATTTTTTGGAATTAAATATCCATTTAAATAAATTTATCTTTATTTGGAATATGTTTCAATGGTTACCAAAGTCGTAATGAATATTTTCTGAATTTCCCTTCAGATATATGTTTTGATATGCCCCTATTATATTCTATGAGATGTATATCTGTACCATTTAACAAAAAATATATGTAATTAATTTATTATCATTATATTTTATGTTTCAATTTAAAAAAGTGAAAACACTCTAAAAGAATAACATTTTATTGGATAAAAGATGTTACAAACAAGGATAAGTTTTAACAAAAAACTATATACTGTTAATATTATTTTTAATAGGAAAATTATCACATTGAATTGGAAATGGAGGTTAATAATAAGATTAAAGAACTTATAAAAATATATATTTTATACATATTTATTAGTTATTAATTTACAATAAATAAAATATAAATAATTTAAATGATTAATGAATTTTTTATTATGAAAATTGTATTTCTATCTAAAATATGCTTTACTCGTGATTGGTGAAAATAATATAAAATTGATATTTAAAAAATATTGGAAATTTATTGGAAAAATATAATTTAAAATTTTAAACTGTAATACAATAATTTTTTGAGGGTGAATTTTCAAGATTTTTCTAAAAAGTTTTATTTTTTGATAAATAGAGAATAACACTAATTTTTAATTGAAAATATCATATTCATTTAAATAATTTATAATGATAAATTATACATTTAATTGGTTTCAAATTATGAGTATTTAAAATAAAAATATATTATTCCAATTTAGGTTAATAGTATAATTTTTATATTTAGTTTTAAAATAAAAACATTGTAAACTTTTGAACATTTTCACATTAAAAAAATGCTTTATCATCTCCACGTTGGGATAAAATTTAAAAAAATTAACATTATTTAGAAGAATTAAAATAAATAGATTCCATATTTGGAATCATAATAATAAATATAATCTTATATGATAGAATTAATATTTTACCCTAATGATTATTCAATACATTTAAAATTAATTACAATGATAAGGGTAAAATAGTTTTTACTTCATGGTTAAACAAGAATAAAAAGAGTGAGAATGACCTAAAATATTACTTTGTTATTATAGAATTTGATTCTTTAAAACTTTTTTCTCATATTTTCTTAAATTTCACAATTTCATTCAACATTTAATTTAATATGACTCGTATAATAACATATGTAATGAAAAAACAAAAATAAATTTATTGTATTTAACATCTACAGAGACTTGGGATTGGGAAACAAAATATTTTTGGTTATATATATATATCATATTTAGTAATAATTTAATTTTATTCATGAAAATTTATCTTTACTTTATAGAGATAAAATATTTACTTTATATTCTTATGAAATGCCAACACATTAATTATTTAGTTAAAAATGAACTAAAATAAATGATATTAAAAAAATTAGAAGTGAAGTAAATTGAATGAATTATTATGTAAAATTATTTTATAGATTAATATATAATTTTAAATTGGTTTTACCTAAATATAACTAATTTATATTTTTTAAATTTTATTTTTAAATTTAATATAAATAAATATTATCAAAAATGACATTAATATAATTTTATAATAATTTTCATTTTATTAAATGATTTAAATTTACAAAACATCCCATATTATGAAAATAAAATTAAATGTTAATAAATATAAAATATTGTCCATTCATGGAAAAATTATTCATTTATAATTAACATGTTGACCCCTAAATAAAAAACATTATTATATTTGTTAGGATTAAAGTAGTGTTTGTACAAGTTACATTCCCTTCTGATAAATATTATTTAAAAAATTTATAGTATTTTTAATTTATAAACAAGATATAAAAATTTTAATAATTGGGATTAAATTTATAATAATTATAACTTTAATTTACCATTAAAGGGTAAGTTACCTAGTCATGAAAATGAGTTGCCATAATGAAAACCCAAAATAAAAAAAAGGAAATTGAGGACTTAATGAAACAAATGTTTAAAACATGTGTTTTATTTTGTGGTTGAGGTAATAATACAATATATTATCCCTACCTAAATTTAATTATCAATATTGGATCCACATTAGATAATATTGACCTCCCAATAGTGAATAATTTTGTGAATTAACAGGAATGCCACACCGCTTCATCTGTAAATGGGCATTCACTACCCTCACTTATACGCACCTATAAAGACAATTATATCATTAAAACATGACCCAAATCACTCTAAAAATTAAATCCTATAATTATATAATTCTTAATTATATATATGAAATCCACCATTGGATGGGTTTCGTGAAAAAATGAATATATCCAAAGAAGTGGTAATTTTATACAATAGGAATATGTTTTATTTTCTTCTCCACCAACATTAATTTATATTGTAACTTGAATGTTAATAAATTTTATAATAATAAATATAATTAAATGTTGTTATGTTATTGGTATAATCTATAAACTCACATAATTACAACAAATGTGTTATGAAATCGTTGTTCATTTGTACTATGATCTACCGCCCCACTATCCAATGTCGTCCATTTTTCCATTACCATCTCTCAAGGTTTGATATAATGATGGATATAAATTATATATATAATATATATAACTATTATTCCAATTTATTAATTATATAATATATAACATATTAATTTTCATTCTTTATAAGACGCAATAACATCACATGTGAGTACCACGAACTACTACCTAATAATGTGATGTGATTTGGAATTCACATACAGATCACATGGAAGGTGATAAGGAATAATTTTAATGATTATATGTGAAAAAACTGACATAATGATGATATTAATTATATATTTAATGTTCTGAAATGTTCATATATTTCATTTTGTTCCCTTTATTTTAAATCATGTGAAGATGATAACATCATTCGTGTATGTGTGGACTGCTACCTTAACAAAGTAATGTGACTCTATTTTTATCACCACACCAAATTGATGATATGTATAAGTATATAATATGGTATATATGATATTATTATTATATATATTTATAATAAAGTTTCCCCCTTTTCCCTAATGATCATTGAAAAACAAAAATGTTTCACATGCTTACGTAATACCTACTGACACTGTGACCGTAAAGTGATGTTTTTTTAAATAACATAATTCTTGATCTGTTTTAAAAGTGAAATTGATGAATTAGTATTATAATTATATAAAATTATTTTTCAACATATGATATAATAGTATAATATGAAAATAAAATAGATGAAATGTTATGAAACAAGCAGGATAATACTATGTAATTAACACGTAAGAATATGAAAATAATGAAATATTATTATTGTACAGGTGATGAGATGTCATAAAGGGACTATATTTTATATAATGAATATTAATATATTTCATTAATTATTTAATAAAATTGTTAAAATCATTATAATGGATGAAAAAGAATGATTCAGTAGTGGAATTCTTAAGGTAGGGGATCATGTGTCAGTTTACATTCCACTGAGACTTGTTTGTTATTATGAACCAATTCACTATTATTTTTTGTATATAAATACCAATTTACATGTAAAATCATGGATAATTCAATATTAATGGTATTTTATGAGAAAATTTTAATTATTTTTTCCATGATTATTTTAATTTTAAATTATAAAGTGGAAAACATTTTTATGCAATATCACTTTATTTGGTGATTCTTAATGTTATCATAATGATGACACATCCGTGTAACCATTTTTCTTTGGAAATTAAATGTATCTAAAAAATCACAATAATAATGTAGTGGATATATTTATTACGTAAAACATATGCCAATTTTATATATGGTTATTACAATAAATTTTATTTGATTAATGGGGAAAATATTAATAAATATGTATCCTTTAACCAATAAGGTTATTTGATAAGTGATAAAATATTGATTAATTAAAATGAATATTTTATATATTAAGAAATATTATGATTGGTATAAAATAGTTTTGGGAGAAACTAATGTATTAACATTGATGAACTGGTAGTCTAAAGAGGTGAATTAGTGGGCCAAATCAAATGGTTTGTTTACCCAGTATGTTTTAAACCATATTCATAATGATCTTTATGGTTCTGATATCATGTAATTGTAAATCATGGAAGTATCCTTTAGTTTAAATTCTGATTGTTCTCCTGGTCAAGATGGTTTTAGAAATTTTTTATTCAAACATTTTGAGATGTCATTCATGATGATGTTTGCAGGTCAGTTACTCATTTTTTAAGGTGGTTCTCTTACTCAAGGTATGAATTCTAAATTGCATTAACTCATTTCATATACGGAGAATGATAAAGAGATTCATTTATTGTGACCAGTTTCCATGATCAAATAATGTTTTAAAATTATTTTCAAAATCGTATCCTTGAGGTTGTCCTCTCTTGCCAGTAAGATTGTTTCTCTTAATCAGTTTGGATTTATTAAGGTTAGGTCTATTAAATATTTTCTTATTACTGCCTCATAATGTGATAAACAACTTAGGAAATCCACAAGGTATGGTAAGGTTGCACTCAAGTTGGACGTCAGGAAAGATTTTGATACTATAAATTTGAATTTCATTTATATGGTTCTGCGTTTTTTGGTTTTGATAATGTTTTCATTTATTGGGTTAAAATTATTTTTTAAGTCTGATCATATCTCTGATCTTGCTAAATTTTCACCAGAGGGATACAGTTCTTATTGTAGAGGTGTCATACAAGGTTACCCTCCCTCGACCATTATTTTTTCCATTTTAGAGGATTATCTTACTAGATTACATTTTATTTTGGATTGCAATGGGAAATTGAATTCTATTAGTGATGGTAAGGGTTTTTTTCTCCCACTCACTTGTTATATGCTGATGATATTATTATATTCACTAAAGGGGATAAGAGAAATATTATAAATATTAAGCGTGCCCTTTTGAATTATGAAAAATATTTGGGCAAGATATTAGTTGTAATAAGTCCTTTGTTTATTTTTGTATGAATTTTCCTATTTCTAGGAACACGAGCATTATCTGGGATTTGGGTATTCATGAAGGTGTTTGTCTGTTTACATATTAGGGTGTTCCTAGGTTTTGGGGGAGGCCTAAAGCTTGTTATTTTTATAATATTATTTTTAAACTCAAAATTCATGTTGCTACCTAAAAGGGTAAGTCCCTTTCTTTGGTGGGTCATGTTACTTCGTCAGGGTTTTCATCATCTATAAGTTTGTTTATTCTAACATTTTCTATAAGTTACTGATCTCTATCATAAAGATAATTAATGTTTCTTTTAAAAATTTCATTTGGAGAGGTAATATTTTGGAGGGGAAATTAGCTACGGTCTCTTGGAATAATTGTTGTAAACCCTATGATTCTTGGGGTCTTGGTATTAAAAATCTTGAGGTATTTATTGATTCCTAACATACTTTAATCATTTTAAGGCTATTCAAAAGTAATTCTGAGTCTCTAAACATTCTTTATAATAAATCTTCGGATAGGATCAAGAATGGAGTTTTTAATCATATGGATTCGTTTGTTTTCCCTACTTTTAAATCCATTTTTTCTTACATTGATTGTCACGCTAGATGGCTTGTTTCAAGGAACTCATCATTATCTATCTAGAAGGCCAACAAGACTTTCTATCCCATAGCTGATTCCTTGATGAATGATGATTTTAATGTTGATATGGATGCTATGATTAAAGGTCATCGTGATAATATTTGGTCTCACTAATCATATTGTTTCTATTATCAATAGTTACTGTTTCTCTAACAAAGAGTATTTTTGGGATTGGGAACTTGAAATAAATGGCTTGCTAACTTCTATAAAAATTAACATTCATCCCATTTCATGGAAATTTGGTCGTAAGTGGATGAGGGATCTTTATATGACCTTTATTAAACCTTCTTGGACAACATTTTCTGGGAGACTGGCACGTGGGAAGCTTCCTACAGATTGTTTCCTTCACTAATGGGGAATCTTTATCTATTCTTCATGTGTGTTTTTTCTTTAATATAGGGAAGATATTGATCAATTTTTTCTTCGTTGTGTTAATTAATCTTCAATGTGGAAGGCTATTTATGATAATTTTGGAATCCCTATGCCTGATATGTCTTCAATTCATCATTTCCTTCAAGGATGGCATTCTATTTCGCTTTCTACTCAATTGATGGATATTTTTAGGGTCGCTGCAACCTAACTCCTTCATTTTAATTTGTTTGCTTATAATAAGGTGATTCATGGTAGTTTATCCTTCTCAGTAAGTGGGGTTTTATCACCCATTATTTCTGCTATGTGTAATGTTGACATTCCAAGGAATCATTTTTTGTTCACATCGGTTCATTATTTTTCTATTCTGAACCAGATAGGTGTTAAGGGAAACATTAGGCCTCTAGGTGGTAAATTATATGTTATTTGTAAGGATCCTCTTTTTGGTTGGTTAAAAGATAATTCAGATGGTGATTATAGGGGTAATATGAGACTTTCTGGTTATGGTGCTGTTTTCAGAAATCATAAATGGGTTGTCCTTAGTTGTTTTAATGGTACATCTGGCTTTACCTATTCATATGAGTCTGAAATTTTTGTCATTATTATTGCTTTGGATCAATATGGGAGGCATGGATGGGATAATTTATGGATCGAATGTGATTCTAGTGTTATTGTGCCTGCCATGAGGATGGGTCTTTCTCACTTGTCTTAGAAGCTAACTAATCATCGAATTAATTATGGAGACTCTATTTTCATTGAATCATATTATTACTCACATTTATAGGGAATCCAATTCTGTTGCTGATGACATGTCTAATAAAGTTGATGATGGTTTTGATTTGGTTTGGTACGATCAAGTCCAGGATGATCTCCTTCCATTTCTTAAAAGTATTGTGACAAGTTTACCATTTTCCTTCTTCTTTAAGTTGTCTCTTATCTCTGTTTGAGGTTGTTTTGTTTGTTTGTATTTCATCCATGTGTTCTGATTTATTTATTTTGGTTTGGTTTATTTTTGTAATTTATTCTTCTTTGGAGTGGTTTGCTTCTATTTTTTCTTCTGGTTTGATGTATCAGGTCTTCGGTTTTCTGTTTTTTCTGCACTGGTTATTCTATGCATATTTTTTTGGGGTTTCTTTTGGTGACTGTCGACCTAGAGTTGATTTCATTGTTGGTATTTTTAGAATCTTTATTTTTTCGAGGGTGCAGTGCATGATCCGAATAAGTCAGTTTCTGCCTTTTCTGGGGGCTCATAGGCGTCTTTGTTGATTGGTTTATAGAGTCTTTAATAAGAAATTAATCAAGTTTATAAATTAGTTGTCCAGAAGCCTTTTATTGCGTGATTTTTTATAAATAAACTTTTTCTTGTCTGCCAGCGCCCACCCTATTTCAATGGGTGTTTTTTGTTGATTTAATTTTTGTTCATTTTCACCATAACGATACATTATGGTTGTTTGGTCTTTCTTGTTTGTATCATTTCCTGTGTTGTTTTTCTTTTTTTCTTTAATAAAATTCTATATTACATTTTATAGATTAAATGGAACATTATTAAGTTATTTAACTTTCCATATTGATTATGAATTATATATATATTTATGTGGACTATGTGTTCAGGTATATAACACTCAATGTTTATTATGATTCTTTATTATTGACAGTTTTATTTTTACTAAACCCATACTAGGAAGTTTATCTCACTCTTATGTTGTTTCTATTACATTGGATATGAATATCAATACATGTAATGAGTTTTATGGGTTTTGAGCTATAACTTTTTAATGATTTAATTTATTTTAACAATTTAAAATGGGATCAATTATTAATCTAGTTTTCCAAAAATAAAGAAATGTTTCATAATTTTGTACTTGTCCCATTTTTTCTATGACAATGTAATAAAGTATTTCACTGGCTCCAATATACTGGGTTGGGGTCATTATGGATGGTATTAGATTAATTTTAATAGAAACCTTGGTAAATATATTAAATAAAAAAACATAAGGAACATAATCCAAAGATAGAATTTGATGATAGGTAAATATTTACATCATATATTTTTTTTAAAATGTACACATTTTGTGGGTTTTTATAGAAGTACCTCACTATCAGGATAATGCATGTTGATGTGATTCTGGCAGAGAGAAAATTAAGGGGTAATATATCCAAAAAGGGACTATTACCATTGACTCATGATTTACCATGTACACAACAATATAAATTGTAGCTCAAATAGTTTAACCTTCCTTGGTGATATTCTTAGCATAATTCATATTTTCTATAAAAATCATTCTGATGGATTCAAATACAATGATATCCACAATGGAAAGATCTTTAGTATTTTATATTAATAGTGGAAAATATTTAATTTATGTTATATGTGAGTCTTTAATTGGAATTATCCAATATTAATAATCAAATAAACTAATACATTATATAAAATTATTCAAAGTTTTCTCCTAGAAGGAAGAAATGTATCAATACTCCTGGTCAATTTAAAGGATCCCTTATTGGGGAAAGACACATAGATGGTATTGGATATGGGAATGTTATAGAAAAAGTGTCCCCCATTATATAATTGGAAAAATGATCTAATGAATACGAATAAATGGAGTGTGTATTTGGATATTATATTTATGGAATTTGGATATGGTGAGAATGAAGTTGTTGCACAAGGAGTGTATCATCTCAATGGTGATTTTGAACAATGGTGGTCAAGGATCCATAATACTATTCTGTAATATGAAATAGAACTCATAGAATGGATTAATTTTAATGAAACAATATTTTAGAAATATCTTGCACATTTTCATTAAACTGAAATGAGGAGAAATATCTATTGTTAAAAGAAAATAGGGAAGAATTTACTATTTACTATGAATTTACCTTTACACGGTTTTCAGGGTATGAAATATATTTCATAAGCAACCCAAAATCTAATATTAACAATTATTTTCTATGTCTTAAGATATGTATCCAAATGGAACGAGTATGTCAATATTTTTCTTCAAATGATGAAATTTTTTATGTGTTATCAAGACATTGAAATAATTCTTCATGACTTGTGGATTCAAAAATATATTGGAGAAGTAGAGTATGGAAGATATAACAATAGA
This sequence comes from Viscum album, assembly GCA_963277665.1. Lineage (NCBI taxonomy): Eukaryota > Viridiplantae > Streptophyta > Magnoliopsida > Santalales > Viscaceae > Viscum > Viscum album. Next base: position 1,588,721,845 of record OY728150.1, on the reverse strand, counting down.
TAAATTAAATAATGGAATGAACAATTTTCCGACATGGGATGAAAGTGGAAATAGTTACCATGGTAAATAATTAAAGGAATTGGGATATTTTTATAAGTATAAAAAACTATTAACCATGAAAATTAACACAACGGTATGATTAAAAAAATAAAATAAATTGCTTTAATATAAAATATATTGATAACTACACAAATTAATTCACCAAGAGTGAAAGGAATATAACTTAGAGGAAGCTAATGGTTCAATCTCATGATTATTCTATTAATATAACTGATGTGAAATAATAAATTTGACTATGTTTTTGGAACAATGTAATATTATGTATTAAAAAAATTCATAATATTGTGGATATAATAAATATTAAATGTATAAGGATTGTTTTGAAGTAAAATTTCACAAAATATTTGGAATCATGTATTGAATGGTTCAAAGAATGTGATTCAATAACAAGTTGAAATTTATGGAAAAGATATAGTTTAGGGAAATATAAAAATTAATATTTTCCTTAGGTTGAGATAATGATTCATGGATAAAGAGATGATCAATAAAGATAAATTAAATTGGATTCATATAACTATATTGGAACTAATTAATGATATGCTCATTTTGGAAATTCATTGTCTTTTATAAATTGTTGGACCATAAAATTTTGGAATTGCAAACTAGTTAAACTGAGGTTTATATAGAACATTCAATAATTTTTTAGAGATTCATATATTAATTCACAAAATAAATATATATTTGTTTTTATAACTTCTTATAATTATATTAGTATCTTAAATTTTTTATGGGGAGTTATAGAAAATGTTATTATTTATCTGATGATCCATTAAATGTTAATTATACATCATTAGTGATATTTTTTTCATTTTTTAAATTCATTTCATAGAGTAAGGGATGAATGATAACTATATTAAATTAAAACCAAAGAGTGAAATAGTTATTTTGAATTAGAATCTTATAATGTGAGTATTTTTACATAAATGAATATATAGTAAAATAAACCCTTAACTATAAGAAAATTATCATGAAATAAAAATTTTATCTATTACATTGATATATGATGAATGATATGGTCTTTTTAATCATAATTTGTTAATGATTTTCGTCCTCTTAACATTACATTGATCATTCACTTTATTATGATCAATGACCGCGATAACTCTCCGTCTGAACATGGGTGCTAGTTTTCTCTTCCATGTCCACGTTTTCATTTTCCACCTATATTATCCGACTCAAAAATAATGTTTGTGATTATTCTAGATGTCCTTTATACTCCAATACCCTCTTATTATGAGGGAAAATTATTACCCCTTTTATTATGTGGGTTATTAAATAATGGAATTTCTAAGTGAAAACACTAAGGATTACCATGTTTATGTAAAAATTACAAGGACAAAATTTATTTAAGGTGAGGATAATTTAACACCCAATAAATTATAAGAGAATAAATTTGTATATGATAATATAATATATATGCATTTCAATGTATTATTAAACAATAATATGAAAAAATATATATATTAATCAAGTTTATTATATACCTATTGATGATAAATTAAATAATAATAAATTAAAATAAAATGTAATGGTTCCTATAAAACTGTGTATTTCTCTAAAAGGCGGTTTATTCATGTTTGGAGAAAATTATTTAAAATTATTTTTTTACCAATTTTATAAAATTTATAGAATAAAAGATAATAAACTTTTCAAATTAGAATAAAATAATTATATTAGGGTCATTTTTGGGGAATTGTTTTGTGAACTTTTATTTTTGGATGAATAGTTATAAATACAAGAATTTAATTGAATCCTGCATTTTTATCTAAATAATTCATAAAATTATCTTCAATTATGAAATTTATTAAGTCTATTTAGTTTATTTATGCATTATTTAATCTAACACAGATTATTGTAATGATATTAATATTAAATATGGACATAAAACATTGTATACTTTGAACATTTTCACATTGAAACCCTGCATTCTCATCTCGTCTTTGTTATTAATTTTAAACTACATTTTTCATCTAATGTGAGTATCATTTGTAAAAATGGATTCCATATTTTTTATAATCATAATAAATAATATATTTTATGGTAAAATTTTTTTTTGGACCATAATAATTCGGGATGACAATAAAAATTAATTAATATTATTAATGTAAAATGTGTTCACTTAGTGGTTGAACAAGAATTATAATTTTTAAAATTACCTAAAATGTTATATAAATATTATTTAAAGAGTTTATTTTGTATTCGACAACCAAATAATATAAAATTAGAAATTTATTTCCACATTAATTTCAATATGACACATTTAATAATTTAATTATTGAAAAAGAATAAAATATACTTTATATATTTAATATCTAAAAATCATTTGGATAGGGAAAAAACAAAATATTTTTTTATTATATTTTCTTTTAGTAGATTAACTATATTTCTTATAATGAAGTTTTTTCTTCTTAAATTTTTAGTTGAATTTGTTACATAATATTCTTTAGAAACACTAACGCATTAATTATTTAGTTAATAATTAATTAAATTAATTTATTATAAAAATATTTAAAATAAAAGAAACAATTCTTAATTTTTAGACTACAATAATTTTTAAATGAATATACCATGTTACATAGGATTTACATTAATATAAATATAATTTATGTTTTCCCTATATTTTAAAATTTAATTTAAATAAATATTGTTAAATTTTAAATTAATGTTATTTTATAAAAAATTAAATTTTATTAAATGATTTAAATGTAATAAATATAATTCCTTGAGACAAATTAATTTTAAACTAATATAAATTTAAAATATATATCATTCAAATATCAATTGATCATTTATAATGAAGGTGTATAAACATAAATAAATAAAACTTATTAGAGATGATAGGGTTAAATCCGTGTTTTGGTGTGTTATATGCACTTCCATTAAAATTAATTTCCAACAAGAATGGGATTTATATAATCTAAACTGTATATCTTATATAGAATCAGTGTGTATAACTTTTATAATAAGTTTTTATTTAATTTATTCTTAATTGAAAAATTACCAAGTGTAGAAAGATTTTTTCTATAATGATAATCCAAAATAATAAAAACTAAGTTACAGAATTGACGAAACATATATTTCAAATATATGTTTTATTTTATTTTTTATGTGTGTATAGATCATATAATATGTCATAAAATTTAACAATCTATCATAGATCCATGAGATTCCATTATGGTTTTCCTATTTCATCAATTATTTTCTAAAGGATCACTTTCAGAATATTTTTATTATGATATGTCTAGATATTTTTTATGTGCCTTTTTTTAAAAAAAAATATTGATGGATTTTTTTATCATTTATTAGACTAATGAGTTTCCATTATTTTTATATCATTTATTCAGATTATTTTGGAAATATAATGTTCTGAAATAATTTTCACTGTATATAAATATGTGAATTAGCTATAGGGAGATCAAACATTTTGTTTTGATTCATCTTAAATGAAGTAAATTTCTATTGAATTAAATTGGTGTTCCACATTAAATTACTATTTTTATCTAAAAAATGTACACTATATGGATGTTTCCAAATTTTATATAACGTATTATTTTTTTAATCTAGGCCAAAAGAATCATAGGAATATAAAATGTCAAATCATTGAAATTTACCTCATTTATATGGTTTTTTATGTTGGGGTATTTATATGATTGAAGAAGGAGGTGATCAGCAAATATCCTAGAATAATTTTATAAACACGACCCAAAATATTCTTGAATGGATATAATAATATCAAATTTTTATGATTTTTTAATTTTTTTCTAATAAATTATCTAATATACATTATAACAAAAATATGTTATCCAAATAAACTAATATGATGATTGGATAATGGAGGCATTGAAAGGGTTTGTCACTAAACCTATTGAAGTGCCCAGATCAGTGTGAATCACTGAGAGGGGGAGGGGGTGAATCAGTGATCCTTTAAAACTTTTTACTAATTGATTCTTAATCAATTAAACCTCTATGGCTGGTTAAAGCTTCGATCCACTCTTCTTGTATCTCTCAACCTTTCCCGGATAATGCAGTAATGAAAAGGCACAGGACACAAGGATTTACAAGGTTCGGCACCAAAGTCCTACATCCTTGCCATGCTCTCCCAGCATGGATTCTCCCATTATAATCTGTTAGTATTACAATGGTCGATACAGCTTCCCACCGTATCTCTCCTGAGTCCCACAGGAGGGTCTTTATACTGCGTCCCACAGTGTTACCAGAGTCCCACTGGCCTGCTCCAGAATCCCACTGAAGACTTCTTTTCCCTGAGTCCCACAGGGTCTTCTCCTGGCTCCTCGAGTCACACGAGTAGCTCTTCTTCACTTTAAGTTCTTCAAGTATCCTCAGCAGCTTGGGATAAAGGCTGCTGGCCTTGCTCTTCTCTTCTGATCACTTGTGGTTGATCAGGGCTTCTCGAATACTGCAAACTCAGAAAAACAATATCTTTCACTTTAGTCTGGCTCAGTCTCACATCAATTCAACTTCACTTCATGCACTGATTGCATGGCAACTCTGATTCTTCAAGAACCTCCTGGTCTTGGTCAACTAGAATGCACACAGCCTGATTTAGCTTTGTTCACGTGTGCACGTGCATGCATGCATGCATGCACTCTCCTTTTTCTTCCTCTTAGTGCAGTAGACCCACAAAGGGTGTAGTCACTTTAAGCACACACCTTCACTGAACTTCACACACTTTATCCAATTTATTTACACACTTAGAGTGTGTTCTACTTTAGTGTGGGTCACTCCTTCTTCTTCTTCTAATGTGTATACACTTTTAGTGCACACACTAGGTTCGGTCTTCTTGCTTTGTTTTCACACACACACTTCCTTTGATAAATTAGCAAACACAAGTCTTGGCCTCCTTCACTTGCACACACTAACTCTCGACCTTCTTCACTTCACACTCAAAGTGTGGCCTTCTTAGCACATGGCACACACATAAGTGGGCTTCTTGTTCACTTTTCTTGCACACACATGGTTACGACCTTCTCCAATTCTAAAACACATACAATGTGTAGTCTCGGCCTCCACTTGCACACACAAGCCGTAGGTATGTAATGGCCTTACTCCTTTTCACACACACAAATGTGTGGTCTTCCTCTTGTCTTGCACACACAACCCGAACCCCTGCCAATCTCTTCTTCAATATCCGCGCAAGCTACACTTGGGTGCCACTGGCCGCGCAAGAGCACAAGGTATGAGCCACGGCCTCTCTTCTTCTTCAAAGCACAAGGCACACTTGGTGCCACTGGCCGCGCAAGCACTTGGGTACACAAAGGCCGCGCAAGACCTCGGGTGTGCAAAGTGCAACACCTCGGGCGCGCAGGTGCAAGAGCACAAGCGGCCGCGCAAACACCTCCTGCCACGCAAGTCCGCGGGCAGAGAGGGATGCAACCTCGGGCGCGCAAGGATGCGGCCTCGGGTTCTTCCTGTCGCGCAAGGGAGTAGGCGCGCAGGGAACACTTCAAAGCCTCGGATGGCTTCGGGACAACAGCCGCGCAATGTTTTTCGCGGTGGCTTCTTTCTTCGCGAGGCAGAGGCACTCACGGGTCTTCTGATTTTCAAGAAAGGATCAGCAAGCGGCACAGAGGGCTCGGCCTCATTTTTATAGGCAGAGACTGCCTCGCATCGTCCGCGTGATAATAACTTCAAACACACGAGAACTTCGGATCTTTAAAATCTTCAAATCTTGATTTTTATACTCTGTTTCAACGCGGGTTTCCTTTTCTTTTCCTTCGGTTTCCTCCACGTGAATGCGACTTAGAACGCATGCACGGCCTTCGTTAAGGCTTATGCATGCACAGCATGCTCTCCACGTGGCCTCGGCAACTCCGGTTGCCTCGGCTGAAGTCCGAATTCTTTCTCGATGCATGCATGAAACATTTTAATGCATGGCCGTGTTCGGTGTGGAGAGACGAGCTCAATGGAGCCTTCGGCTTCGAGAGAGATGGCCGGAATCTCAAAAACATCACTCGGGAGGCGCCTGGTTTGAAGGAGGCTGCGGGTGGCTTCGGGTGGCCTTCGGCTCGAGCTCGAGGTAGAGGATGGACGGGGAGCCGTCGGATCGAGAGATCAAAAGACATCGGACGGCCGGATTAAATCGGGGGCGCGGCGGATGAATCGTGCGGCGCAGATCAAGCGCGAGATCGCTCGAACGTCCTGGATTCACTCCGGGTGAATTTTGCGCGTCCCACATCGAAACCTTCCGCGGATTTTCCGCGGTTTATCACCCTGCCACTCTTTGATACTCCACAATTGAACCTCTCCCTCCACGGTGCCGCCCCGCACCGTGTTCTCCCTGCGGGCGCGCTCTGCGCCCACTATGCTCCTGCGGGCGCGCTCCTAGCGCCCACCATGCATCCTCCGGGCGCACGGGCTTCACCACCACGTGCCCTCGGGGGCTTATACACGGCCCCCTCTGCCTCTGCCGCCCAGGCTGGCCACATGGGATCCCCCCTTGGGCGTGGCGCCTTAGGCCCACATGTGCCTTGGGGGTTGAACCCTTAAGGCTGGCCTTGGCTGGCCAATTTTTTGTCAAAGGACAGAACCTAGACTTTGTATAAAAACAAGTTTTCCTCCATATAAAATGCCATGTCAAGCCCTTCCATTCTTCTTCTCCATTTCTTTCCTTCTCTACTTCTTAAGAATTCCTTAATCCTCCTCAACATATAATCTTCACTTAGTATATGGAATTCAAAAGGTTTCTTCTTAATCTTCTTCATCTCCTCTTCCATATGTGTTCAATACTTAGGAGGGACTTCTTCAACTGAATCTCATAAATCACACATGTTCTTCAACATTCTTCATTGATCTAATCATAGATCAATTGGATCATCTTCATGTTCACATGCACTAAGTGATAGTGCATGGACTTCATTAATGCACATCACCCACTTAGTAGTTGTGGATGGAACTCCTTTCAACTCCTCATGCATTGTGAAGACAATGCATGGTCTTCAATCAATGTTGTGACATTGTATCATCAGGATACAAGTTCTTTGAACTTAAAGAGCATCTCAACAATCGTCTGATTTCCATGGAGAATGTTTCAACCACAATTTCCAATACCACTTAGTGAATCTCCTAAGTGACATGCATCTTAGTACCATGGCCATTCTCCTTCACCACCAACACCATCACAACCTTTGTCATTCACCCCTTGACATTCCTTGACTTCCATTCATTCCAAGACAACTTCATGCCTCATTGACAACAAATGCAACACAATGCACTTCAATCTCCCCCTTTGTATTTGTTGTCAATACACCACTTCAGCACATATGAATGGGTAAATATGTGTGCCAATATTTCTCCCCCTTATTGGCAATCAAATGCAAAGGTGTGGTGTGGTTATCTTCAAAATATCACTTCCTCCCATTGAATAGTATTCTCCTGAAAAACACTGAGAGAGGGATGATGTCACATGTTCTTCTTTAGCAAAGAACCTTTAGTAGATCAACTCTAAGTCTACTTGGGCTAACCCGGTGTAGAAAACAAGAGTGATGTAACCAAGGTACTCAATGCTGTCCAACATTCACTATACATGTGAGATCATGCTTCAGGGGTTTGAAATTTTTTAGATATACCAATGAATTGCTAAATCCTGCACATACTTCACAAAACTCATTAGAAAGTTCGGTGCAAAGATAAAGCTCCCCCTTTCATCCATTTGTCTTAAATCCATACTTCCCCTTAATTGACAAGATAAACTCAATTAAGAAACAAGGGATTAAAGTATGATTGGAATACCTTCACTTTTCTCAAGATGGTATTAATCTAAGAATCCCATCTTCTTCAGATTAGCTCCCCCTCAAGGGGTGCACTCCGTTCTGTCCAAACCATCCTCCAGCTGAGAATGACCATCATCTTCAATTCCCTGCAATGTTAGCACATGTATATACCAAGAGTATAAGGGAATAAGATGGAACCTCCTTGGTTCATCAATGTGAACAAGAAGTTTGAGAAGATTCTCTCAACCGAGATGTCCCATTTTCACCAGTCTTCACACTTGCACATTTGATCTTCATTGATGATTGTGCTGGTGTGGTTCTCAAAACATCTTCATGTGAAACCTTCTTCTTCCCTTTTTCTTTAGCAATTTCCAGAGCTTCATCTTCAACTCTTTGTAGTTCTCTGGCCAGTTGCAACTGATGTGGCCATATGACAAGTAAATCATTTGGAAGAGTGGCCCCAGTTCTGGAAGTTCCACATGGTTCCTTGGATGCTGCTAAGATACCTCTCTTAGGCAACTTATTTTCAATCAATCCCTTCTTCTTCTGGATTGATTGTCTTTTGGAGTTCAGTCTGCTTCTATTTAGTTTCATGGCTTCTTTACAAAGGTCCATGATGTGTTCTTTCTTTCCACAGTAGAAGCATGTTTTCTTGGTGGTCCTTCTGGATGCATCACCCTTCTTGGATTTCAATTCCAAGGACTTCCCTTCATTCTTCAAACTCTTCTTGGGAGCATCTTTCACTTTCTTCTGCTTGCTTCCCAAGGAATCTCTCTTAGCCAGGTTCAGTGATCTTCTCTTCTTTTCATCTTTGGATACAGTTGGAGATTGACATGTATCATTTTGACCACTTTTGCAATCATCCCAGATGTTGTCAAGTAATCCAAATCTGTTAGCAGTAAACAGATGTCTCTGGACCTGTGGATGTTGCTTATTTCCTTCTGGCTTGCTCCCCCTTAGCATGGGCTTCCTCTGTGCTTTGGCATTCAGTGGATTGTACCAACAATCCTTTGCACAATGCCCATACTTGTTACAACACCAGCATTGTCCCACGAATCTTGACCTCTTCAGTCCTTCTGATTGTAGGGTACTTTTCTTGACCTGTTGTACTGTTTCAGGAGAGCTCTGCTTCTTTACTGTCTTCATCCATATTTGTTTGGAATTATTCTTCCATCCTGCACTTTTTGTGGAAACACAATTAGAAGCATCAGTACAAGATGGTATGGATGGAACCTTCTTTTTAGAAGTTGTTGCACTTTCACTAGAGGATGTCTTTCTATTAGAATCATCCTTCTCAAAGCATACATGAGTAGAAACATTTCTCCTTTCAGTTGACTGGGAGGCTTTGGCTTTGGGTGATTGCTGATTTTTCAATATCACCTCTAATTCTAAGCATTTCATATTGAGGGAGTTCTTCTCATCCTCAATAGTTCTTAGCCTTCCTTCCCATTTCTCTTCCAGCTGTTTTATCTGGTCTTCATGCACCTTCTTTAATTCTTGCAATGAATTGTCCAGCTCCTTCACCAATTTGACTTTTTCTTCAAGTTGAGCATCTCTGACAACCATTGATACTTTATGCCTCTTTTCCAGTGCATGGAAAACATCTTTGACCACAGTCTTAAAGAATTCATTCTCAGAAAGGCTTCTTTGCAATTTTTCAGCCGTGTCTTCATATCTTTCATTGCAAAGAGATACTGTTTCATCTTTGGTATTTACCAGCTTTCTGAGAGTGTTGGTTATGCCAACCCTTTTAGCCAATTGATCTTCCATTGCATTGGCTTCTTCTTCTAACTGTGATTTTTCTTCATGAAGATCATGGATGCCTGTAGCTATACACTTTGCCACTTCCATGGGAACTGTATTCTGAAGATATTTTAGTGCACTCTGAAGATCATTCATTATTTCAACTTCATCACAGCTAGGACAGGCTTTCTTCATCTTCTTGGCCTGTTTCTTCTTTCTATTTTTCTGAGTCTTGGCAGATATCTCCATTTGAGGCTGGTCACTCATTTCCTCAAATCTGCACTTCATAAAGACTCCCCTGGATCTTTTAGAGGGAACCTCCCTCTGATACCAATTGAAGTGCCCAGATCAGTGTGAATCACTGAGAGGGGGAGGGGGTGAATCAGTGATCCTTTAAAACTTTTTACTAATTGATTCTTAATCAATTAAACCTCTATGGCTGGTTAAAGCCTCGATCCACTCTTCTTGTATCTCTCAACCTTTCCCGGATAATGCAGTAATGAAAAGGCACAGGACACAAGGATTTACAAGGTTCGGCACCAAAGGCCTACATCCTTGCCATGCTCTCCCAGCATGGATTCTCCCATTATAATCTGTTAGTATTACAATGGTCGATACAGCTTCCCACCGTATCTCTCCTGAGTCCCACAGGAGGGTCTTTATACTGCGTCCCACAGTGTTACCAGAGTCCCACTGGCCTTCTCCAGAATCCCACTGAAGACTTCTTTTCCCTGAGTCCCACAGGGTCTTCTCCTGGCTCCTCGAGTCACACGAGTAGCTCTTCTTCACTTTAAGTTCTTCAAGTATCCTCAGCAGCCTGGGATAAAGGCTGCTGGCCTTGCTCTTCTCTTCTGATCACTTGTGGTTGATCAGGGCTTCTCGAATACTGCAAACTCAGACAAACAATATCTTTCACTTTAGTCTGGCTCAGTCTCACATCAATTCAACTTCACTTCATGCACTGATTGCATGGCAACTCTGATTCTTCAAGAACCTCCTGGTATTGGTCAACTAGAATGCACACAGACTGATTTAGCTTTGTTCACGTGTGCACGTGCATGCATGCATGCATGCACTCTCCTTTTTCTTCCTCTTGGTGAAGTAGACCCACAAAGGGTGTAGTCACTTTAAGCACACACCTTCACTGAACTTCACACACTTTATCCAATTTATTTACACACTTAGAGTGTGTTCTACTTTAGTGTGGGTCACTCCTTCTTCTTCTTCTAATGTGTATACACTTTTAGTGCATACACTAGGTTCGGTCATCTTGCTTTGTTTGCACACACACACTTCCTTTGATCAATTAGCAAACACAAGTCTTGGCCTCCTTCACTTGCACACACTAACTCTCGAACTTCTTCACTTCACACACAAAGTGTGGCCTTCTTAGCACATGGCACACACATAAGTGGGCTTATTGTTCACTTTTCTTGCACACACATGGTTACGGCCTTCTCCAATTCAAAAACACATACAATGTGTAGTCTCGGCCTCCACTTGCACACACAAGCCGTAGGTATGTAATGGCCTTCCTCCTTTGCACTAACACAAATGTGTGGTCTTCCTCTTGTCTTGCACACACAACCCGAACCCCTGCCAATCTCTTCTTCAATATCCGCGCAAGCTACACTTGGGTGCCACTGGCCGCGCAAGAGCACAAGGTATGAGCCACGACCTCTCTTCTTCTTCAAAGCACAAGGCACACTTGGTGCCACTGGCCGCGCAAGCACTTGGGTGCACAAAGGCCGCGCAAGACCTCGGGTGTGCAAAGTGCAACACCTCGGGCGCGCAGGTGCAAGAGCACAAGAGGCCGCGCAAACACCTCCTGTCACGCAAGTCCGCGGGCAGAGAGGGATGCAACCTCGGGCGCGCAAGGATGCGGCCTCGGGTTCTTCCTGTCGCGCAAGGGAGTAGGCGCGCAGGGAACACTTCAAAGCCTCGGATGGCTTCGGGACAACAGCCGCACAATGTTTTGCGCGGTGGCTTCTTTCTTCGCAAGGCAGAGGCACTCACGGGTCTTCTGATTTTCAAGAAAGGATCAGCAAGCGGCACAGAGGGCTCGGCCTCATTTTTATAGGCAGAGACTGCCTCGCATCGTCCGCGTGATAATAACTTCAAACACCCGAGATCTTCGGATCTTTAAAATCTTCAAATCTTCATTTTTATACTCTGTTTCAACGCGGGTTTCCTTTTCTTTTCCTTCGGTTTCCTCCACGTGCATGCGACTTAGAACACATGCACGGCCTTCGTTAAGGCTTATGCATGCACAGCATGCTCTCCACGTGGCCTCGGCAACTCCGTTTGCCTCGGCTGAAGTCCGAATTCTTTCTCGATGCATGCATGCAACATTTTAATGCATGGCCGTGTTCGGTGTAGAGAGACGAGCTCAATGGAGCCTTCGGCTTCGAGAGAGATGGCCGGAATCTCAAAAACATCACTCGGGAGGCGCCTGGTTTGAAGGAGGCTGCGGGTGGCTTTGGGTGGCCTTCGGCTCGAGCTCGAGGTAGAGGATGGACGGGGAGCCGTCGGATCGGGAGATCAAAAGACATCGGATGGCCGGATTAAATCGGGGGCGCGGCGGATGAATCGTGCGGCGCAGATCAAGCGCGAGATCGCTCGGACGGCCTGGATTCACTCCGGGTGAATTTTGCGCGTCCCACATCGAAACCTTCCGCGGATTTTCCGCGGTTTATCACCCTGCCGCTCTCCGCTACTCCACAATTGAACCTCTCCCTCCACGGTGCCGCCCCTCACCGTGTTCTCCCTGCGGGCGCGCTCTGCGCCCACTATGCTCCTGCGGGCGCGCTCCTAGCGCCCACCATGCATCCTCCGGGCGCGCGGGCTTCACCACCGCGTGCCCTCGGGGGCTTATACACGGCCCCCTCTGCCTCTGCCGCCCGGGCTGGCCACATGGGATCCCCCCTTGGGTGTGGCGCCTTAGGCCCACATGTGCCTTGGGGGTTGAACCCTTAAGGCTGGCCTTGGCTGGCCAATTTTTTGGAAAAGGACAGAACCTAGACTTTGTATAAAAACAAGTTTTCCTCCATATAAAATTCCATGTCAAGCCCTTCCATTCTTCTTCTCCATTTCTTTCCTTCTCTACTTCTTAAGAATTCCTTAATCCTCCTCAACATATAATCTTCACTTAGTATATGGAATTCAAAAGGTTTCTTCTTAATCTTCTTCATCTCCTCTTCCATATGTGTTCAATACTTAGGAGGGACTTCTTCAACTGAATCTCATAAATCACACATGTTCTTCAACATTCTTCATTGATCTAATCAGAGATCAATTGGATCATCTTCATGTTCACATGCACTAAGTGATAGTGCATGGACATCATTAATGCACATCACCCACTTAGTAGTTGTGGATGGAACTCCTTTCAACTCCTCATGCATTGTGAAGACAATGCATGGTCTTCAATCAATGTTGTGACATTGTATCATCAGGATACAAGTTCTTTGAACTTAAAGAGCATCTCAACAATCGTCTGATTTCCATGGAGAATGTTTCAACCACAATTTCCAATACCACTTAGTGAATCTCCTAAGTGACATGCATCTTAGTACCATGGCCATTCTCCTTCACCACCAACACCATCACAACCTTTGTCATTCACCCCTTGACATTCCTTGACTTCCATTCATTCCAAGACAACTTCATGCCTCATTGACAACAAATGCAACACAATGCACTTCACCTATACACACACTACCCAATAGTATAAAGTGGATTGTGACATATAGTGTTAAATATAAATGGGATTATTTTGTATTATTATGAAATGGTATATTTTTTATGGATCGAATTAATTAATGGTCCTTTAGAAAAATTACATATACATGATCTATAGTCAGTAGCGATAATTATTTCATTAAAAATTTAGAGGAAATATGTATATGGTATAATTAGTGATATGTATTCAAATCAAAAGTGAATAAATTATATATTGACATGGTGGGATCTATATATAAAACAATGAATACACTTATAGTTGATCAATGATTATACTATAGAATTGATTACCATCCATGAAAAGAAATCAAGGTGAACAATTCACGATGTTTATAAAGTATAACTACCTTATCCATGATCAGGATTGAATGTAATTCAATGTTCATGGATATTTATATTATGGAAAAGGAAATCATAACTGAATGAATGAAATCATATATTTACGAAATTATTGAATAACTATCAATCTATGTGAAGACTAATGATGAATTACATGATATAAAGATACCAAAGAAGGTGGGAAATATTCAATTGTACAACCTTGAAAAATATAATATTACATTATTTGGAACATTAATATACATCCATATTGTATTACTACAACAATTTTTTATTTCCATGATCCCAAGTCATGTTTATTTTCATTATAGTAATTTATGTATTTTATATATGTATTTCATTTTATTTACAAAATTTCTAGTCTTTGTGTGACTGTATACTCTAATGATTGACTATAAAAAGATACAAATAAATATCTTTGTCTTAATACAAAATCAATAAAACATCAATTGACTGCATGAATGGATCAAATAACATCATGAAGAGATTATATGGACACATGAAGGGATTAACTAACAACAATAATAGATAGGATGAACCAAAAAAAAATTATTAATATACCACAAGATAGATCTACTCAACACATGAAGATATCAAAATATTACAAAAATGTATAAGCAATAAATATGCTGAGTTTAATTGACAACATGATGAAACCAGCCAATGATAAGAATAATCAACCTACTAACTAAATGATCAACTAACCAAAAGATTTCACAAACCAACTGCATAATGGAATCAAGATAATAAAAAATTGAGTGATAACACAATGTATTATTAAATTATATATTACATAACATGTTGTAAAGTCAATAGATTTAGAATGACCATGTCTAATTAATAAATTAATGAAATAATTTATTTTATTGGTTATATTTTGGGGATGTTGGTGAAACTTATAGAGTTAAACTCATTTAGATCAAAGAACCATTTTAAAGGGTTCGTTATGACTATATTCTGAGTTCTAATCGAAAGAAACGATTTTATATTTCAACAGATATAGAAGCCACATAGACCAACACAACAATACACCTGTATTGGTACATTATGATTACCTCTTATTAAACATTTATATAATTTTATTATATACATATTTACAAATTAAAAATAGAAAACCCATAATTATTACTCCATCAGATGCTAGTATAATTGAAGTACTTCAACCAAGAGAAGAGAACCATGATGATCGACATAATTTGACCAGTCATAATGAAATTTTGAACACTGTTTTCCTTTCTATAAATATTCATACTAATCCATTTGTGTTGCGTTTACAAATTTTTGAATATATTTTATCACAATATAATATTGAATTAAAAAATAATCTAATTCTCTATCCATTTTATAACTATCTTTTTTTCATTCATGAATAACTGTTGAAGTGGCTATTTATATCCTTGAATATATTCTATGATCCTTTATCTATAAAACATGATATAAGTTTTATATTTCATTATTTTATAATAAAAATTCATTATATTAGTGGTTTAGGTTAAACTAGCATATGATTAATTGATATTAGATAATTAAATATTAATTTGAAAAAAAATTCAATAATACATGAATGAGAACCATAATGTTTTAGTGTCATTATGGAAGAGATACACTATCATCTTATTTTATGAAGGATCATCAATATCCAACAAAATTTTCTTCTCAAATTGTACAATTCATAGACATACAATACATAAATCATTTCTTCATAATGAAGTGAATGAAATATAAAAATGGTTAACATATATGTATAGTTATAGTAATGTTATGATATATCAATTAATTAACATATAAAATAAATCATTCAGAATATTTTCTTGAGAACATGCACATAACATATAAAAAAATAATACCCAATCACTAGAATATTGGTATTGAAAAATCATTCACAAGGGCAATTATATAAAAAAAATACATATGTCGAAAGAGTGTGTAACTAAAAATAAACAATAATTATCCACGAGAAAATATCATAATCATAAGACACATGTTTAATTCTTACAAATAGGAATTGAAAATCATTTATTTATCCATGGATAATTTCATATACTATTATAATGGATTAGTTTCACTCCTTATTCAATTATTTCCATATAAAAGGTTCACAAATAAGATTTTCATATTATTAATCACCCCTTACTAAATTTTCATCACTTCTGAATACATTTCTTATTATCTCAATTGATATTTATAATTACCAAATTAAGTGGACTTCTATATATTTTTAGGAGCACCCATCACATAATAAAAATAATAAATATTTGAGAAATAAGATCATAAAACTCTATTCATATCAATATATCAAAATTCATTAGAAGGGAAATGAGTTCCATACACACATAATAGTATCATCATAAAATAACCAATATAAAAGATATAGGTTTGATATAGGTAACATTATAAAATAATTAACAAATGGGAAAGAAATGAGTTTCATATAATCATCCTTATATCATCATCATCATAAGAAATCCATAGAAAAAGTGGTTGATATCATAATATTATTTCCTCATTGAATCATAAAAATCATTAAAAGATGTTGATATATAATATTAATATTATTAAAATAATATTCATGCATTTTTTAAATTAGAAATATATATTTTTTAATAGCATTCTAACTGAAAAAACCACAAATATTTATAATTTTTTTATAAAAATATAGAATCATGTAAACGAATATTCAATGAAATTAATGGTCATTATTGGAGGAAATTATGCTTATATAGTATAATATAAAATAAAAAAATCAATGCACACCTTCCAAAAATTCTAAAATAACAGCTCAATAATATATATTTTCAAAAAATATATTTTTACCTTTTTAAAACAATTAAATTATAAGTAAAAATATTAATAAAATATTTTTAAGATAGTGGACAAGTAATAAAAAAAATTTCAAAAAAATAAGGAATAAGGTTTATTTTTCATTAATAATATTTTCTTAATAATTTGGTATACCAAAAGGAGTAAAAAGGTAATAGTAGATAAAAATTAAATAAAAAACTATAGGTGAAGAAACAAGATTGGTTTCAATTGCTAATATTCCCTCATGGTAAATTTTGTATAGATGATCCAAAAAATAATTGATATTTTATCATAAACCTTTACCTAAATTCTCATCCAGATTTAAATTTGTTGAAGACTCCTATATAATTAAATTATACTTATTATAAATCATTTATAGACCCACATTTATACATAAAATAATATTTATTATTTTTTTATAATTCCAAATCATCATTTTTTTTTATTTTTTAAAATTTAATTTGAGTTAAATTTTTTTTCAGTATATCATTAAATTTAGGGGTTGTGGTTCTCCCACCATAGAAATAGTTTCATAATATCATGAATATTAGTTATGAAAATAGTATGATATTTTTTTCATTATATAAACACTTTATATATATTTTTAAATTGGTGTTGACAAATGAATTGGATCACCTCATGCATTATGTATTCCAATGTATGTATGAGTGATATTTTCACTCATTGATGGATGGGAAAAAATAAAGATAAATAATATTTATACATTCAAGAAACATTATTGTATCCAAATATTGATATATGTTCATTAAATATATAATATTATTAGTATCATATTAGGGAGGAAATGAAAATGAATAAAATTGTTTCTTGGATGTGCTAGTCCACATGTACGCATGAGTGAAGTTATAATTTTACAAAAGATTATAAGGTAAGGATGTAGAAAAAATATTATAATAATATAAGATGAAAATTTTAACATATATGATATATTAGTATTAAATACATTATAGTAACTAACCATGAATGTTGGAGATAGAAAATTATTTGAGTCATGGTGTGGATGTAATATTCAATATACGTGAGTGATATATTATCTTATATTTTCATTTAGTAGAGGTGGAAAATAGTCTTTCTATATTCCTAATTAATTCATACTATATTTATGATATTATTCATAATTTTTCTAAGTATAAAATATGATTAGAGAAGGTGGAAGAAGAAATAAAATTAAATGATCCCTGTTAAAAACTATACCTCTTCCTCAGATAACAACATACCAATACCTATATAACATGGGAAGGGAAGTTATGAAATTATTTGGGTAGGTCCAAGATGATAAAATAGGATCTTAATTTTTGTGGGGATAGTATAGGGTATCTCATTCTATAAGTGAGGGAGATTATTCCTAAGGATCATTTAAAAAGATTAAAATATATTATTGTATTACTGAATTTGTATTACCTTGAAACTACTCATCTTATAATATTATAATATATGGGGAAATTAAACCACATAATTTGATTTATATTGTTTTAGGACACATTTCCCTAAATAATTTCTATTCTACCATCTTTAAATCATATAATGGTAACTATATTTTTAATAGATTTACTATTTTTATTTTTTGCAACCATCACTTTTGATACATTATCATTACATAAAATTTTCAGAATACATAAAACAATATACAAATAGACTCATAGAGAGCATATAATCTAGTGCCTTTGGGAACATGGAAACATAATCAATGACACATAATTGACCTATATAATCTCCCTCTAGATTCATATTAAATAGAAACCTTCTTTGTGACATAAATCATAATACATATCTTCATAACTAGGTAGAAGGAAACAAAAAAATATGTGATCTCAGATGTTCCATAAGGGTAAACAAGAGAGACGAGAAAGTATAAGCCAGAGGATAGGGGGATAATAACATGATAATGGAAAAATAAGAACATATTATGCATATCAAAGGTCATAAACCGGAATCATGGAATAAATAAATGAAGTTCATAAGACATGAATCATTACAAAATATAGATCATTAGACATGAAAGAAATACATGGGAATAAAAAATGGAATTATGGATGTCACATTATTATATTTAAGGATTTATATAGAAGTCAAGGCATTTATACCGAGACCATCTTAGTGGAAAATTCATTTACTTATTGGGATCACACCCCATTCTTGCCATGTATTACTGAACCTAGTTAACTTCTCTTTCCCTCACTATAATACTAAAACAAGTTCATTTCTAATTCCAGCCCTATAATAAATAACTGTGTTCATTTCACATTATAGCCCTATAATACTGAACCGAGTCCTTTTATCATTCCATCATTATAACATAGAACCATGTTAATTTCTTGTTCCATCATATTCTATCTCATGAGATATAAATCACTACCCAATTCATTAGAGGGAGATATAGGACTCACCCATCTTATAATGATATCATAAAAATATGTTTCACAAAATCATAAACAATCATATAATAACCCACCTGATGAATTGGGTATCATAAACATGTAAACATATCATAACCTATGGAAAAATATACAAGTATCATAATCATTTAATCAAAATCATTAATCTTGAAAGAGAAACAGATTTCAAAAACATATAACCCATGAAAGAGAAACATGATTCATAAAGACCATGACATTAAGCATAAACCATTTATATAATTAATCTTAGTGAAAACTTTAGAAAATTTTCAATAAGGGAATCAAAAACATTAACAAATTTCATTTTATATGGAAAATAAATTTTAAATATATTTCAAAAAAAATTATTATATAAAAATACAAACTTCTTTGAAAATTTCATTTTAATAAATAAAAAAATTTTAATAAAATTTTAATATAAAATACCTAAAAAACTAATATAAAATTAATGAAATCATTTTAAAATTCATTTTACTTGAAAAGATTCAAAATAAGATTCAATTTTTTTAAAAAAAAATCATTGAAAACACACTGAAAATTTATAAAGAAATATTGAAAATGATTGAAAACATTTTCTCTGAAAATAATTTGAATAATTATATATACGTACTGATTAAATTTTGAAAAAAAATTCTTCAAAAGATATAAATGATACTTGAAAACATTTTTAAATCAATTTTTCTTGACAACTATAAAAGAATCTTGAAAACATTTCGAAAATAATTTTCAAAGGAAATTAATTTTAAAAACATTTTCTTAATAATTATTCTTTTAAAAATGAAAATGATGATTCAAATATATGATGGTGGGTAAATCTGTATATGTCAAATAAGGTAAAAAGAACAATCATTTTTTATAGAAAAATAATTAGAAATCGTCCTTGTTATTGAAAAAAAAGATGGTTCCTTGGAAGAAATTAGTGAATTGAAAAAAGAGAAAAATAATTTAATGAATACAGGATAATAGTATAATGCTATTGAAAACTATTTTTAGAAAATATTATATTGATTGAAAGTTTATTTCTGACCAATGAGAGTGTAATGTCGAGCTTTCATAAATAAATTGTTTTACTGTATTATGAACCAAATAGTGTAATTATTGAACAAATACATGAATATATCATGAAGCAATAAAGTATAATGAAACTCAATATCACTTTTGATAGTTGAATTACACGATTTCATGAAAGGAAGCATAATCCTAAACAATCTCAAATTATAATGATATTTTTTCAATCAACTCTTACATTATAGTAACATGGTATCACACTCTCTATTCATGTAAAAGAGACTTACATGAAAAAAATATCATTAGAATAAGTAGAACCATGATATAACATTTAAAATTAATGTATATACACCTCAAAAAAACAATTTAGGTGTATAATGCAATACGACTCTCATCTAAAGAAAATTGAGACAAAAATATCTCAATGAATTGGAATATTTTAATACATAAGCTATAATGGATATAAATTCTTTGGATTTTGTTTTGAAAATTAAATGGGATTTTTACGAGACTGGGCTCTGAGTTGGAACACAATTCCATGGCCTAGAATGTCGAGAATAGATTTTAGAACATTTTTAAAGCCAATTAAAATATCATGAAACCTGGTTTTTCAATATTTTTAACTGGTGCCCGGATTGAAAATTGAAATTCACCATTGAACTCAGAATGGTGGGATTAACCAAAAATGTATTTGGCATAGACTCATGCGGTTGGACCCCAAAATTTACTTTTTGGACATTATAAAGTAAAAGTTATATAAAATAATAATAATTTATTTTTTCATTTGAAAATTTCAAATCATTGAAAATAATCTGTTTTCCACCTAAGCATATCTGATACGCTATTTTATTTATGAAACAACATAGCAATGAAATGAAGCAATGTAATAGAAATGTTACAATGTGTTTCCCCTTAAATATGGTGTTGGGGTTAGAGAAATAGAGTTGGGTCTGAAATTTCCCTGACAGATGATAGGGGGTTTCTTTCCAACAATGAACACCGACAGATAGAGAAATGTTGAGGATGCCTTTGAAGATAGAATCTAGGACCAAAGATCGATGAATTCCAACGATGACTGATCAATGATTCAGATAAAACAAATATGGATGAGTACCAAATGAAAACATTATTCATCAAAGAAATAACTAAATTGATGTAGGGGTTATTATTTGAATTCATCTTCCCCATTCATAGATTTAATGGATAAACCTGGATCAAGCCATGAACATGTAGACCTAGGGTTCAAATCGTTTTTTAGTAGGGTTCGTTTTTTAGTAGGGTTCGTTTTTTAGTGTTTTAATAAGATATCTTCATGATTAACTTTTTTGGTTAACCATTCTAACAACAACTAACCTGATCAACACGAATATTGATCGAGGTCAGTTCAATATTTGATGTTTTGTGCATTTCCATCCCACCATTCTACGTTCATTGTGGGCATCCATCACATGGAACAAGACTCAAATCATGGATATCGATCGATTTTTTTGAAATCAATCCTTATCGCAACAATTCTATATTGTGGATTCGGGAAGGAAATGGCACGAAAAAGGTGAGATGATGTTAGTGATGAACGGAATGGGGTGGTACGGGAAATATCGCCGCTCAAATGACTTTGTGTTGGGATGGATCAAAAGAATGATTTAAATGATATTTGTTGAAGGATGATTATTGAGGATACTAGAACACCATATGAAACAAATAATGGAGCACTATAATGGATTCTTTGGTCCATGAAAATGTATGTCGGCGCATCAGATAGGGGGCGATGACGGTAACAGCATTAAGGAGCCACAGAGTGACTTGGACCCACAACAAAGCTGCGAGTGTTTTTAGATGAATATGTCCTTGTAAGAAGACTACTTGATCAAAATGGTTCTGCCAGTTGGTGCCTCTTTGTGTGTGACTGATGCGGCTATGTCACGTCCGGTCTGGAGGAGCTGACACCCTCAAATGTGGGATAAGTTTTTGCTGAAGGGGCCGCACCCAGCCAGGTGGGCCAGACATGTGGCCCAGCTAGTCTGAGCTGGACCCATTGGGCCAGTTTGGAGTTGGGTCAGGTAATACCCAGGTCATACTCTTGTCAGATCAAGGGGCCTGAGCTGGGGTGGGTAGAGTCAATTCGACTGGGTCAGGAACGACCCTGACCCAACCGCCCCCATTTTGCTAAAATGCATGTAACATTCAAACAGAGCATTTTTTGGGGAGATGTATGCATTTTTGTAACACATGAGATGATATGGTCTTTTTGAAATACTATATGTGTGTAATTGAGATAGTTCTAGGATATCCTATTGATTGGAAGAGTAGGATCTCTCAGTAAGAGGAGACATAGAGCATATTTTGGGTTGTTCTATTTAAGAGATTCTAGTACAGTTACTCCCTTGATGACTCAGGCGGCATGAAATTCTTATCCCTCAACATAGGTAGAGAAGGAACTCCCCACTTCATGGGTGTGGGTTTGTTTCTTTTGGATAGTTCTTTTGAGAGATGTTACTCCCCTAAAGGACTACAATGCGGGTTCTTAGAGTTGTTCATGAAGGAAGAGTAGGTACTCCCCTACGGGACTAGATATTAGGTCCTCTATCCATTAATTCGGTACTCCCATGAAGGAATAGAGTTTGGGTTCTTATTATCTGGTACATATGAAGTAGGTAATCCTTTACCGGGTAGGAAGTAGTTCCCCTATTGTAGGAGAATGCACACCCTTTCCGTTCTAGGGTGTGGGACCTCATTACGCATTTCTCCGACAGTGTTCATACTCCCTTGCTGTGACAGAAAGTGGGTCCTCTATGCTTGGTTCAGTACTCCCCTAACATACCAGGTTGGGGGTCCCCCCCGAGTGATTAAACTGACAGATTCGGTAATCCTATGAGACTAAATGTAACAAATGGCTCCTTGGGATAGCACAGACACACCACCTTATCGTGGTCATTGGGACCTGGCACACCAGTTTCCCTACAGACATGTAGTCCACACAATTAGGTCCACCCACAATCCTTAACGTGTCATTTGACTAATGAATATCCCCCTGAACAAAAAAATCATTTTCCAGTGTAATTTTTCCTCACATGCACACATTCTAGGAAACTTCCATAAATGTCACTCATCCTGATCACTACTCCAGGACAAGAACTCTTATTTGTGGAGTTCTAATAATATAGTATCACAAAAAGGAAGGAGAAACTTGCTGACCTGAATCTAATCATTTATTAATTAAATCCTTTATCATTATTTTGGGTTACATTATTCCCACATTTGGATCACAACATCTTCGTTGTGGGCTCTACATATCAACCCAGGTAGTGCAACACACCAAAGGCTCAGTACCATCTCAGATACCAATTGTAAAAACTAGGTCCCAGTGATAGCACAAACACCATTCCATAAAATTTTCATTGGGTCCTGGCCCGCCAGGTACCACCAGTTTCCCTGCATACCCATAATCCCCACGGTGGGGTCCACCCACATACACGAACGGGTCATCAGACTAAAGACTTTTCCACATGACAACACATATACTTTCAAGTGTTCTTTGTCCTTACTCACACACACCATGGGAAACATCCAAAAATCTCACCCATCATAGTCTATACACAAGGTCAAGCATGTTTAATTGTTGAGTTCTAATCATATAGGCTTTTGAAAAGGCAGGTGCACCTAGATGACATAAGTCTTATCATTTAGTCATTTTTCCCTTTACTATTCTAGGTTGTTACATAAACACCATGAATGAATGATCCTAAAATAGATATGAAAATTAAAATAAATTCATGTATATAATATAAGTAATAAATTCATGGATATTACATACACTAAAAAAAACATGTTAGTGGTGGATAAGGCATGTATCTCACAAAAATAAATGTGAGATGAAATTTCCCTTAATCTTTGACATCAATCACTTAATACTCATTAAATCATTATTTATAATTAATATAAATTTTTTAAACATCAATAAAATTACCATATTATTACTTTTAATATCATATATGGTTTGATAAATACCTTATATTATCCTCTTATTAAAAATCATCTGATAAGGTTCCACTTCTGGTAATATCTACTTTGTTTTTCGCATGTGTCTTAATTTTTTGTATCGTTGGTATTTATATTAAATAAAGATTTATAGAATATAAACCAAGAATTAAATATAATATATATTCAATATATGTGTATTATAATAATAAATATAACATATATGTATGAAATTGAATACAACGTTCATGGAGACGGTAAGTTGTATGTACACATGAATGTTGTTACCGTTTTAATTATCATATTGACCAACATAATGAAAATGAAATGAATATATATATTTATATATATTCATAAAATAATTAATTTATCATTCTAATGTTATATATGTAATATAATTTCACTAATCCCATACTTAATACATTCCATGTAGTGTGTGAACAAATCACATAGCTTTGATGGGCTGGTAGTCCAACACTCCTCAAACGAAATTATATTAGTTTCAACAAATGAAAAGTAAGTAAGATATGTTTTTGAAAATGAATACAGAAGCTTAAATAAATATTAAATATAATATATTACATATATAAATATAGTTTTCATCATAATTTCCACCATGATAGGTGGTAAAGAAAAAATGAACAATCATTGTTTAGTGAGGCAGTAGTTTAATGTACACGTAAATAGTTTGTTCACTACACATTCTATGGAGGTGTGTGTAAATGTAGATGAAAACCATAGAATAAAAATATACTAGTATATTTAGCATACCGGTTTTGTTTTTCCAAAATGGTATAAATAGAGTGTATCGGTGGAAAAAGAAAATAAAAAGGGAATTTGAGGGGTGTTTTTAACTCATAATCAAGAAAATCCTTTTAATTTCTTCCGAAAAGATTCATTTTGATTTTTATGTACAAAATTAGGATTAAAAGTTGAAGAGAGGGATTTTTGGTGTATTGGGAAGATATTGGTTGGACCTATTAGGTTATATAGGTTTTAAGAATATGTAGAGGTGGTGACCTTTTATTGGGATGGGAAAGGACTCACATGGTATTTTTGAAAACATTTTAGTTGTACGCACATTCTTAGATACTAAACTCTTGTCCAGACCATAAAAAATAAATAAATGAAGTTTAATGTAATAATAATTTCTAGACATGGGGTTTGGGGAATATTTCACAATATTTTTTGTCTATATGATAAATATTTAATCATTAGTTATGCTTAATTTTATCTTATTCGATCTAATTAATTTTAAATAATTTCACTAATATCCTTTGTAAAAAACTATGATGAACATATTTGACATTATAAAATATTATAATTCCAAATATGGAATCCATTTTTAAAAATTATAATCACATAAGTGTCAGAAATTAATTTAAAATTATCCTACAGTAATGTCGACAATGCCTTTTTTAATTTAAATACATTTAAAGGTTGTCTATGTTTTTATAACAAGTTTCCAAGTTAGATTATTATAAATGACACACATTAAAATAATTGATAAATATATTATCGAATTATTCTCTTAAAAAGATTTAGAATATTTCATATCTTTATATATAAATTAAATGAAAACGAATATTTGATCTCGAATTTAGTATTTTTAACTATTCATTGAAAAATGAATGCATACAAAAAATACCAAAAAATTATCCTAACCTAATTTTATATTTCAATTTATAAAATGAATTTTATTTTTATATATTCTATCTAAAAATTTTCATCATTTGGGATTTAAAATATGTTCTCCATTAAAAGGGGGTAAAACATAATTTAATAAAATATATGTTATTAAGCATAAAATTGGTTTGGTTATTATCATAATTCAATCAAATCAATTTAATGAATATATAAAATGTTTTATCGAATATATAACATATATATTACATTATTATAACTCAATAAATTAATTTAATTTAATTTCAATTGGTTAAATAGCTTTGTGAATATAAAATTTTTAATATTTCGATTTACATTTAACCAGTTTTCATATTCATTCATAATTAATTGGTAACCTATGAATTCATATTAAATTATTTAAGACATATATTTTCATTAATTATTTAATATTTTTCATAACCTATAATTTAACATGTATTTTATATATTATTATATTATGTAATAACTTTTTAATCGTATACTATTGTTCGGTAAAACATGATCATGCGTGTTATGCAAGCCTTCGAGGATAGGCATTGTTGCGTGTAACATAGGCTAACCTTGGAATTACATGTAAGGAAATATATTTTCTATATTTAATGTTTTCCATTATTAAATTAGGGTCAAATATAATGCAATTAAAATATTATTCTTTAATATAAAATAAGCTATCTTTGGTGTGGCATAAAATAAAAAATATAAAAAAGTAAAAAATAATTTGAAAAAAAAGTCAAAAAATCTTGAGGTGTTACATTCTACCCCCTTAAAATGAATTTCTTTCACAAATATTTTATGGGTTAAAAATTGTTTGATACTTGAAATATTAATTCATAGAAACCCACATCACAATAATAGATACTAAAACATCCCTAAAAAAGATAATTTTGGAACAATAAAGGTAGCCTAAATTAATATATAACTTGGTTTCCACATACAAGAACATATCATAGGAGTAAGGATTTTTTAGTGAATAAATTATTAAATATTTATAAGGAGTTATTAAGTTCATCAATCCCATGCAAGTTATTAATCAAAGAAATTTTACGGTCTAAATGATATAAATCTGTGATGAATGAGAAGGCCATGGTTAAAAAACATTAAGGTATGAGGACAACATATTATCATTTGATCATTATCTGAATGTTGATTAATTATTTTATTGACCAATAATATAATGAAATATACATACTTGATATATATCAATAAGAAAATTCGATTTATTTAATTATGATTAATAAATTTCTAATTCATACATTACGTCTTGTAATGGACATCAAGAAATTACATTTTAAACTTGATGTGACAAAATACACATTTATTTGATCTTAAGGCCCATAAAATAATGAAAAGAACAAATATTTTCATCTAACAAATCTTCAAAATGAAAATTCTTATTACACTAATATGTATACAAAAAATTATCTCTAATGTTTCATTATTAATATTTAATAATAAAAAATAATTACATGTTAACCTAAAAATCACATAGGCCAATTGTTGGTGTGAAGCCATTATTGTCCTCCAGTCATGGATTCAAGACCCAAGACCATGTCAGACGTTATTGGTTATCGCCCGATATACATGATGTCTTTTCCTAAAACCATTCAATTATAATTTCCTAAATAAAAATAGTGAAATTATTGAAATATGGTTAATAACTAAATACCACTTTGACAAATGTTTTCAATACAAACTCAATGAAAACATACATCCTCCAATGTTTAACATGAACTACTCCAGGATTGTTATCATAATAAACCTTTTAAAATATAATAATATAACACTTTAGATATAATTTCATGCAATCAGCATAACATGGATTCCCCCATATAACACAAAGTGACTCTTAGTTGTCACATTCCGAACACGTAAATACCCTAATAATATAATCAATTTAAATATGGTACTAAACTAAATTACCATAAATACAATTTGAAAAAATCAATTATTCCTTAATATAAGTATATTAGATTTAATCCATTAATATAAAAAGCTTCTAACCATCATCCATGATAGGATAAAATACATTTCGACAACTCCTCAATTAATTCAATGGTAATCAATATCATCCAATTTACTTATTCATATCCCATATATCATTATCCAAAAAACATTATCATAACATAAGGAACATATTAATGGTTATATTTCCCTTAATCATGGGGTTTTCATGGACATAACCTTGCCATTATATCACTTTTCTAATCCACATGAATAATTGATAATGATCTTATAAATATATAATGAAAAACATAAACTAAACAGTACTTCTATTTTTCACCTTTTATAATTCATGAATAAAAAATAAAGAAAAACATCAATTAATTCATCATTATTCCATTGACAAGGCTATCTCACCATAAAATGTCTTTAATTTCACATTTCACATGTAGTCTCTTCATCATCAGCCTTGTTACCATTACTCATAAAATATTCCTTATCCTCTTCATGTGCACCCCTCTTACTACATTGAGTTTTATAATGACTATTTATTCCAAACATAAAACCCATATCCTTAAATGATGTCTTAGGATGGCTAATAATGTAATCCATTTCATTAAACAAACTCACCTTTTTTTTAATTTATATAAATTTCTCTATGTACTCCTTTTCTAGAGTTAAAATATATTCTTATTCCTCTAATTCATTTACATAGTGATTATTTCCAAAATCATTCGACAAATGAAACCAAATCATCATTCATCCAAGGTATCTACTACCCGAACTCTAAGTGAACTCCTTCAATATATCCATGTTGATTCCATGTGTTTGATAATGTACGCATTTTTAATAATATTTCATGAATACTGATTTGGCATGATCACAACATCTGTAACTTCGGTGATCCTTCCACTTGAATGATTATTAGTATATCATCCATCACATTCAATGTTAATCTAATTCCTTTTAGATTCAAACATTAACTAAAACCAAAAACATAGTGTAAGAATTACTTATCATAAAATAAAATGACATTCTCATGAAATTAATTACTTATAGGATTTATAAATCATAAAAAAATTACATAATATAACACACAATAGGTTTATACTATGAAATTCATATTTAACATTTATTTAAAACATTAATGATGGTTCATGAAGAGTATATGAATTTCAAAATAATATCCACTTGGAGTGTCATACTAGGTGTGCGGTAGGGCCCGTTTTCAACTACCATATTACCCTGAGTCAGGATCTGTACATCTTGTCAGAGTTTTTACCTCATGGTATATCTATGACAAAGGCACATTCACTTCTAGTATCCAGATACCTATGTATTGATGGGAAACCACTCAATATATCCTTTACCAAAATTAATGGAAAACTTCCTAAACATTAAATCATCCTTATACTTATCCATAGAGATATCCCTATAAATAACCTTCGAAATATACATAGTGATATGACTAATATTTTCTCATTCTAGTATCCATAGGTTTACTAAACCTTTTCTATAATACCAACTATAGTGACCCATTATTCTCATACATTAACACTATATAACATTTGTGTAATACTTGAATCATTATACAAACTAATGCCCAATGACTGTTGTAGTCTAGTGAATTTGTAAATATGGATACCTAAACACTAGAACATAATTGATCCATAATATCTATAACTAGTTTCTTGATAAACATTTCCCTTCTTACCCAAATCAAACATTATACATATCATTATAACCTAGGGAAAGATAGATAAAAAGGGTCTAGATTAGTTGCTCAGTAGGGGTAAACAAGGGATAACTATAAGAATTAACATGAGTAGATGGGTATGAGAATGTGATTATGATAATAAAAGATTTTACCTTTCATATCAAAGATTGTAAAATTGAATCAATACATAACGATTAGATGTTCATAAGACATTAATAATAAGAAAATAAATAACCTAATCCATGAATCAATTACATGAGAATAAAACATGGAATTATTGTAGACACATAAGCATATGTAATTATTTGAATTGTAGTCATGGAATTTCTACGAAGATCATAATAATGGACAATGTCATTTACTGAATCGGGTTTTAACCTCATTCTAGCCTTGTTTTACTAAACCGAGTGCACTCCACATTCTAATATTATAATACTGAACTATGTTCATTTAGCATTTCAACCCAATAATAATGAACGGATTTCATTTCTCGTTCCATCCCTATAATACAAAATTGAGTCCATTTCCTATTACTATACAATAATACTAAACCAATATTAGTTATTATTCAAACAATATCTCTCTCATGAAATAAAAATCTCTATATAATGAATTGGTTGGTGATATAGGTCCCACCAGTATCATAATTAAATCATACATTCATGACCTACAAAATAATAAACCGTAATATTATATACCAGGAAACTAAATGTGTATCATAAACATCTAATCATATCATAAATAATGGAAAAATTTATAAGTTTCATAATAATTTCTTAAAAAGAAAAACCCGTGAAAGAGAATAAAATTTCATACACATATAACCAATGAAAGCGAAATAGGTTTTAAAAATACCATTCCATTATGCATTACCCATTCATATAAATAATATGAATAGAAACATTAGATCATTCCCAAGAAAGGCATGAGTACCTCCAAAAATTTACATCTTAAATGGAAAATAATTTTCAAATAACTTTCAAAACAATTTCATGAGTAAAATATACATTCTTCATTTAAAAAATGTTTTTAATACATAATGAAAATTAAATATAATATTATTAACATATTCCTTGATAACATAAAAATAATACTTGAAATAATTTTGAAATCCATTTTAATTGAAAACATATAAAATAATATTCAAAAAATTTTAAAACTATTTTCATTAAGATCTATTTGAAGGCCTATATGGAATGATTTATATGTTTTCAAAACCATTTATATAATAATACAATAAAAATTAATAAATATTCCTTGAAAATATTCTAAAAAACAATTTCCTTAAAAACAAATAAATTAATCATGAAACAAATTTGATAAAAAAATATGTTGAAATATAATAAAATAATATTCAAAAAATTAATAAAATTTACAAGGAAAGTTAATTTTTAATACATTTTCTTAAGAATTATAAATTAAAAAAAAAATTGGAGTCTTCAAAGAAATTATTGTAGGTAAATCCTTATATGACATATTAGGTAAAATGAATAGTCATTTTGAATGGTAAAAATGATAAGAAATTTCTTCATTTGGAAAGGGAAATAATGATTACATTGAAAATATTATTAAAAGATGAAAAAGGTAAAAAATTATTTTAATTATTATTGTATAATATTATAATATTTATAGAATCCATTTTTATAAAACTTGGTTCTGATGGAACAAATATTTCTCACTGAGGAGAGTGTAAAGTCAGGCTTTCTTAAAAACAATTACG
Source organism: Viscum album (assembly GCA_963277665.1). Classification (NCBI taxonomy): domain Eukaryota; kingdom Viridiplantae; phylum Streptophyta; class Magnoliopsida; order Santalales; family Viscaceae; genus Viscum; species Viscum album. The sequence continues at coordinate 1,588,690,984 of OY728150.1, read as the reverse complement.
TAACTATATTATGCACCATAAAAAGGAATAATGGTACCAATATATGAATATATTATGAAATAAAACTGTATAAAGAAACTGAGGATCTTTATTCATAGTCGTCTCACATGATGTCAAGAAAGGAAGAATAATCATTAACAATACTGAAAAATGATGAGATTTTTTCAATAAACTCTTACTACTTGGTAACATGGGATCACACTCTCCATATAAGAAAGGAAAAATAAATTTTTCATTAAATATAATTAATATAAGTGGAATAATTATATAAAACATAATATTAATTTATATACACCTCCAAAAATAATATTGGTTCATAACAAAATAAGAGTTTCATGGACAGAAAATTAAGACAGAACTATCTTACTGATTTGATAGCTTTTTGAGACTTACTCCCCTTGAAAGATATTTCATAAAATTTATACATAAATACAATAAACATTAATTATAAGTGATATATATTACATTCATTGTCAATAAATACACCTTAAAAAAGAATTTATTTTGGAATTATTCATGTATCTAATGGAAATAAAAGTGAGATGAAATACCGCTTACCCTGTGTCTTGAATCACTTTGTACTAATAAGAACATCTTGTATAATAATTATAAATTTTTATAAATATATTATATAACCATATTACTACTTCTAATACAATATATTTTCTGAATATGAATTTATATTACTCTCTTGTTAATAATAATATGTTATGGTTTTACTTCATGTAATTTCCTCTTTGTTTTTTGCATGTGTCATTATTTCTTAAATCATTGGCCCTTATATTTATATCATGATTTAAAAAATTTAAATAATGAGTTAAATATAATTTATATTCGTTTTATGTGTGTTATGATAACAAATAAAATATATAATTTTTAAAAGGAATTCCCAGATCATTGAAACGGTATGTCGTACATATGTGTAAATATTATTTCTATTTTTATTATCATATTGAAAGAATAATATAAAATGAAATATAATTATATAAATATATAATATTACTAAATTATTATTATAATATTATATATATCACATAGTTTTACTAAACCCATGATTAATACAATCTATTTGTTGTGTGAATGAATCACAACGCTCTGAGGGAGCAGTAGACAACCCTTCCTTATACAAAATTATGACATTTAAACCAAATGGAATGTAAAAAATAATATGTCATTTAAAATAAAAAAATAATCCTAATGAAATTTAAAATATAATATATGACTTATATAAATATCATATCTATCATAATGTTCACCATGATAGGTGGTAAATGAAAAAATGAACAATCATCTTTTTGTGAGGTAGTCATTCTACGTACTCATAAATTGTATGTTTGATCCCCATTAGATGGAGGTCTGTGTATGTCTAGGTAGAACCATTAGTATAAAAAATCCTATTATATTTATTATTGTGTTTTTTAAACTGTAATTGAATAAATATATTGGTGTTCTTGGAGAAATATTATAAAACAAAGGAGTCTGAATGTTGATGTTACCTCTCAATCGGGTAACATCCTTTGGTTTCTTCCAAAAGGATTCCTTGGGTTCAATTCTTCCAAAAGGTAAATTTATAGTAAAAATAGATTTATTATGTTATGTGTATTTTTCATATATTTTCTGAACATAATTTGTTTTATTGGTGAGTAGATGATGAGGGCTGGTGGCCTTTTATCCGGAGGTGAATAGACTCACTTGATATTTTGGAAAATGTGTTATGTGTAGCCACATTTTTTCATAAACTATGTGAAAAACTATAACCAAAATAAATAATTTAAGGTTCATGGATGACTAATTTTCAAAACATTTGTTGTTGTTTATTTTTATAAGTCGTTTTGATCCTTAAATTTAAAGTTTAATCATTAGTTAACTTAATTTTACCACCATTAATGTAATAAATTTTAATTACATTCAATAATATATCAGGTCAAAAAATAAGATAAAAATATTAGAAATTATATATTATACTAATTTCCAATATTTAATCCCTTTTTCAAAATACTAGAAAGATAAAAGGATGAAATTAATTTATAATTAATTCTTGTAGTCAGGTTGACAATACAAATTTTTTGAATAAAAACATTCATAGATTCCCAAGTTTTTATTGCCAATTTCTATGTGCAATTATTCTGAATGAACACCATTATATTAACTGATAAAAATATTATGTAATTAAACTTGGAATGAAATTCAAAATATAATATATCCTTATAAATAAATTAGATGATAAAGCAGATCAAGGTTTTAAATCAGTATTTTTAAATATTCTTAAAAAAATGGAACCTTATATAAAAATTCTAAATAATTATCCTAACATAATTTTTTTGTTTTACTTTAAAATATTAATTTATTATTTACATATTATGACTATAAAAGTTCCAAAAGTTTGATTTAGAATTATTTATCCATTAAAAGCCTATCAAATTTCATTTATAAAAAATATTTCCCTAAGAATAAAATTTCGTTTGTTCTTGTCATACGTCTATCAAATTTATTAAATGAATTTAAAAAAATTGATTGTTAATATAAAATAAAAATTATATTTCTCGCAATCAATAATTGTTCTTAATTTAATTAATTATGGTAAAATAATATTATGATGATTAAAATATTAATATCTCCTTTTAAGTTTAATTATTTTTTATATTCATTAATAATTAATTAGTAACCTATAAATTCATTTTATATTTTGTAAACCATATATTTTCATAAACCAGTTAAAAATATTCATAAAATATAATTTAACTTTTAATTTATATCTTATTATTTTATATATTAACATTATAAGTATATACTATTATTTGGTAAAATGTGGTCTGGGAAGTGACACAAGCCACCAAGGAAAGTCACTATTATGTGTAATGCAAAAAACCATGATGTTCTGTGTAGAAAAATATAATGATTTTGTTGTTTTTTGTGCATTTTTAACTTGGCTTTCCATTTAATGAAATCAAAAAATAGTTTTTTAATATAAAATAATCATTCATTAGTTTTTTTAAAATGCAAAATATCATAAAAGTAAAATTAATTCGAACAAAATAATTCAAAAAATCATGAGTTGTTATGACAATGACACAAATAAAACCTTCATTCATAATATTTATTAAAAAAATCCATAATATTGGATCTATTTTACATGAATAAATTTTTATATGTATAATAAATTAAATTTAATATAATTATAAAAGGTGTAATGATTTTTTTTATAAAAAACCCACTTGAAGAATAAAACCAAATTTACATCCATTATTTCTTATGTAAAAACAATAATTTTTTTTTTTATAATTTTTAATAGAAAATATTATTTAATAATTTAACCAAAATCTTTCATCATTATATATTAATTTAAATTATTATTATAAAAAAACATTGTGTGCATAAAAATATTATAAAAATATCACATTAATCGTCTAATGATTTTATTTGAATTTCAAAACAAGATATATGTAATGAATTAATTAAAAACAAGTTCAAATAATACTTATTCATAATTTATTTAGTTTAATTAATTCCTTCTAATACAACTTCTATCCTTTATTTTTCACAATAGATATTAAAAATCCAATGGTATAAAATGTTTTGTTCGGACCTCGTATTGCATGGAAAGAAAGCTAACAAAAAAATAAAATTTATATAGAGTTAAATATATCATGAAAAATTAGTGTGGAAAATTTTACACCATATTAATAATTCCCCACTTTATAATTAAATACTATGTGAAAAATAATAATACTTCTTCCTCATCACATCGCTTGTCTGAATCATAGATTCTTCGTGTTTATGGTTTAAAAAAAACAATTAACATGGTAATTTGTGTTTTTTCAAAAGACATTCATTCCATGATCTATAATCTATAGTGTTATCTCCTCATAAGATATATTGATATCATTTTATAACCTATTATTTTTGTATAATTTAATTTTCAAGTGTATACTTTATCGGGAGAGATACATAGAATAAATCATAACTTGAGAAAGATTCGATTAAATCTCAATGTGATAAGAAACATTCATGATACAATCAAAAATTTTAAATGTTATAATATATCTAGGGATCTGCATTACAGTCATTATAAATCACATACTCTTATTCTATGGATATATTTATAGGTATTTTTTTAATAATATTTAACTATATATCTCACCAAGTACATTTTGTAGAATTTTGTTACTGATTCCATGTTTATCTAAAGTACCTATGTTTACCTCTAATATTCTATTGAATTTTCTCATATTGATGAGGTCCCAATATATTTTTCCTCCAACTTCATCATATCATATTTTTTTATTTAGTTCCTAACATAGAGAGATTAATTAGGATCCATCTGAATGTTTGAGGGAAAGATATATTTCTAATACAATTCCACCAATGTAAGCTGTTAATCCTAACTATCCCTAAAATCCATCGATGAATCTCACAAAATTCATAATAGAGTTATAATGGTAAAATCATATTAGAAATTTATTTATATATACTATGAAATACTAAAACACAACTATATATTTAAAATTTACAAATTATCCTTCAAATAAATATGGGTTAAACAAAAGTGTTGATCATATATAATAAAATATTATCCTCTATAAATCTATAAGACCACACATAATGTATATCCAAGAAATTTAGTCAAAAAAAAAATTATAATATATGAATTATGTGTGAAAAAATCATGAGGGGATCATCAACAACCCATATTGTAATTTTCCCATTATATATTTTTTGGATTCCAACTATGAAGTCAATGGTATTTTAGTCATGATTCTTTTCTAGTATAGGAAATATATGTAACAACTCCTTATACATATTCCAATTATGGTTAACATTCTAATATTAAACGAGTCATGATACATACTCTAAAATATTCCCTTCATTTTATAACACAATAAATATTCCAGACTACTAATGTTAATCAAAAATACCCCATGTACCTTATATTTTTATGATCTCATAAAACAATTCATATGTTTTTATTTATTTTTATTATTATTTTCATCAATGTTTAATTTATTTTATAATATTAAAATGAACATCTAAAATTATGAAAGTCTTCCTAAATTATTTTATGTTAGAAAAATTTACATGCAAGAGGATTTTGGCTACATGGAAATATTGATCTATTGATAAATAATCTATTTCCATCATATACATATAAGAAGAACCTTTATAAATTGGCTATGTTGAACATCAGTTATATCAATAAATCATCATCATGTGAAAACATAATTTTTAATCAAAATAAATTTTAATCCAACTAAGTGGTTTCATTGTCTACATACATTTTATTCTGGGTATATTTGACTGTGTGGGTCCAATTACATATATATTTTCATTCAGCTATGTGAAATTCAATTATTTGAGGAAGATTACTTCATGTCATGGGGATGAAAAAAATATTAATAATGTGAAGAATGTCTAGGAAGAAAAAATCTTCAACATCAATTCAAATACTTGTAATTGGGAAATGTGTAATCTTGAATCAGCTACATTATTCAAAAATTTGAAAATTTATTACCATTGGTGTACTTTAAGTGGACATATTTGTTGTCTGTGATTCATTAAATATTTTCTACAACTTTATTGTAAAATTTATTTCTAATAGGATGAATGTTCCAAGGGAATAAAATAGAATATTTTGTTTACCAAATTTTCTACAAAGGTGTTTTATACTAAATGATATCTTGAATTGAAATTAAAAACCATATATTATGGGATATCATGCTTCGTAATATTATGAGAAATATATACTATAGTGTTTTGAACTACATTGAATATACCTTGATGTAATAAGAACATAAAAAATTACATATTTCTCTCTATCAATGAGAACAACACTATTCCAGTAATGATAATGAAGAAGACATGGGTTTTCTATAATTTGTCTTCTATGATAAACCTTTTAGTATTTTAAAATAATCTATTTGTACCTCACTTGTTTATTATTTACATTCATGATGATTTCATTTACTTTGTTACTATAATATTACAACGGATTAATTTACTTGTAATCTCCATTTTATTGTATCCTTTTTCATGAAGTGATAACTACTTATATATATAATTAAAGGCTGGAGTTTAATAATGTCTTTTAGGAGCCCAAACCATGATCCAGATTTTTACCAAGTGATATCTATTTTATTCTAGGTAGTCAATAAATTTTAATATGACATGTTCTAGTAAAATAATCAATATCTACAAGTCTTGAGTTGGTGTAGTAGACATGGTGATTTATAACACAATAACCACAATAAATCACTTTTATTTGATTTTTTTTCTCACTAAATTTATTTTTAATGTTTTCTTATGACAAAAAAAGATTATAATTTTTAATACCTTAAAATATGATGGTATTAAATGAATAAAATATAAAAAATGAATTCACCTCTTATTAATTCAAAGTATTGTTATTATCCAAACAGAAATATGTATTAGAGGTAGTGAATTTTTAGTTGTCAACACTAAAATGTTTATGTCATATAATCATTTAAAATTGGATTTTATGGATGAAAATATTTGAGGTACGTATATGGTTATATATACATAAATCAATGGGTAAAATTATAATCATTAGATGTCATTAAATATAATATAAATGTAGTAAATTATTCTATATTATTATTTATAATCCAATAATATTTAAAATATTTGTCAAATATATGTTGGGAAATGAGATGTTATGGTACAACCATAATATGATCTATACTCCAATGTTATAAATTCTATAAAATGTGGATTTGGCCTAAATGAGCTCAAAATAGTTTCCCAATGTGAAAAAACATATAAGATATGAAAAAAACAATGGACTATTATTTTATTGATAATATACGATATATTAGATAAAAAACATCTACGATTAATTTTTACACATTTTGTATGGTTGACGGTGAAACCAAAACACATGTGAAAAGATTTTTGGTAGTAATTAGGAAATTTTTTATTACCCTAGAGCACTAATTCCAAAATATGATCAAGCTTGTAATGTTCTCATATCTCAACCATTAATATTTAGTGGAATTTATTCTAACATTATACAATCCATTTATGATATATATTTCAATATTTAAATTCTCATTAGAACACTCATGATGTGTGAGGAAAAAATTTAATATGAGTTAGTGAGAATAAAATGACTAAATAGGTTAATCCTTCTTAATAATTATCTACTAAAAAATATAAAAAATAAGATATAAGTACTAAAAATGATAAATCATTGGATGAAGATACATCAAAGAGTTATAAAAAATGATAGCAAGCTTCAAAAAATTTCAATAATGTTCAAAATTTTATAAAATAAGATTTGGAAAATTTTCAAATCCATCAATAATTATAATAATTATTATGGAAGTAAAAAAATTAAATTTAGTTTAATGAGTCCAAGAATATTTGTACACATAAATAAATATTATCCAAATCATCTAAAAAGAAATAAATTTGACAAGAAATATAAATGTAGGGATGAATTTAAAAATATGATAAAAATGACAATTGATGTTGAAATAAGTGAATTAAAGGATTATAATGTTGAAATATCTTCTAAATTAGAGTATGAAATTTTAAATCAAATGGTCAATATGTTATTTTTGGAACACTTCAATAAGATTAACTCATTTTATTTTTCTTAGCATGAATCTTTTCGTAAAACACATAATTTATTTTTTACGGAACTAAATAAATATGGTACTATATTAGAAACACATTTTGAAATATTTATATGAAAATTAGAGGGCTCAAAATATATTAAGATATTATAGTAAGTGAAAAATATGACTTAACCAGACATTTTTATGATCTAAAAGTTAATATAATAAATAAAATTATTTCAAATTCTATGAATTGAAATATAATTGAAATCATGGAAAAAGATTTTTCAAGAAACTAAATATAAAGGTAAAGTTTTTAAAAAGATAAAATCAACTAATCAATATAAATGGTTTTAATAAATTCCATAAATATAGGTTTATAATAGAAAGCAATTATTTCTCCAATAAAACAGAATTCAATATTGTAATTTATCAATATCACAAATTGATTTATGTTTGAATATAATTCTTTATTATCATCTATGGACACAGGAGAATATGGGATCAGAAAAATTACATTATTGATTTATTTTTTATGAAATATATATATATCATATATGTAAAGTATTATTTTTATATTTGAAGGTCAAAGAATATGAATACTGGTTTATAATATTTCTATTCGTTCTTTAAAACTGATAGAGGCTATGTAAGATTATGTGATAATGACGATGAATGAAATATGAGATTTGTATCAAGTATATATCTAAGAACTTTTTTACTCAAATTTTTTTTTAATTTAGAATTATTAAAGAAAAAAAATATATATATATCATATTTATAATGAACATTATTTTTTTATGATTTCAAATAATGCATCATCTATTTTTTAAGATAAACATATTTATCTTAACACACCTAGATCTAATAATGTAAATACTCTATATCTTCATTATTTATGGATAAAAATAGTATACTATGTAATCAAAAATAATTAATCTTTTATTTAGAAATGAATATTGGGACATTTTAAAGTTTATTCATTTATATAATTTTCTAAGAAAACATTAATTTTATATTTTCCACAATTTATTTCAAAAAATTGAAATAATGTGATTTGTTCGAAATAAGAATGAAAAATAAGACATATTGTTAATTAATTGAAGACATTTCTATATCTATGAATCCAAAACATTTTGAAATTAATTTTTTTGACCGTCTAGAATAGATATCCTAAGAAGAAATTATTATACTTCTGTGTTATTTAATGATATTTTATATATTTACTTTTATTTTTTGGTGTAATTAGAATCAATCTTTTTCTATTTTCATATATTTTTTTTAACTTGTTCAAAATGAGAAGGATTAAAAATTTATTTCTTTAAGAAGTTACTATGGATGACAGTTTTAAAATCCTATGTTTAAATTTTATTGTTCAAATATTGGTATCAAATATAATGTTTATACCTCTATGACAACATAAAATAATAGTGTTGTTGAAAACATGAATATGAAATTCTATGAAATTCTATGAAAATGTTATTGGAATATAACCAACCAAATCATGTTTTAGATATAACTATGTATAAGAAATATTTTGTTATAAATATTTGTCTAATTAGCCCTATTATTATATGAAAACATCATATGAGCTATTAAATTATAGAATCCAAAATTTCGATACTTAAAAATTATTGGATGAAATGATTACATTTTAAAAATGTTGGAATATCCTATTAAATTTGATCAAAATGTTTAAAAATGGAATTTTTTTATTCTAAATTTATTAATGAATATAATTTTATCAACAAATATTATATTATTTTTAAAGAATTACCTCATATAAAATTGAGTAATAATGATCTATTGAATCATAAAATGACACCAGCATAAGGGTTATGTAATTAATTAAAATCCATGAGGCATAGAAATTTGTTTTATAGTAGAAGTCATGATGATGTCGAACATGACTTTGGTGCACCATGTCCTAAAATGATAGATAATAACGAACTTGAGAGTGTGTTTCCTATATATCATAGAATAATGAAAAATCATCCCATAGATACTATTATTAAAACCTAATATGGATTCATTAGTTCTTGAAAAAGAGTTAGAAAAATTATATAATTATATTCAATTTTCTCTCAAAATAAACAGAAAAACTTAGATGAATCCTTTGTTAATTAATTTTGGTATTTATATAGGCACTAAGAGTTAAAAATATCAATAGTAATGATGTATTTTAATTACTTGATAGATCCTTGAAATTCTCTGTTATAAGAATGAAATTTTTTAGAGATAATTATGATTATAATGCTGTAGTAAAAAGGAATAAGGCTATATTAATTGGAAAATTATATAACCCAGAGGAAGGGATCGACACTGAAGAAGCCATTACACCTTTAGAAAGCTAAAAATCTATTAGGATTCCACAAGATAATTCATCAAAAATATAATTGAAATTATATCATATGGATGTGAAATATATATTATTAAGTTATTTTATTATAGTGGAATTTTGTATTTAACAACCTCTTTGTTTTGAAAATACTCATTTTCCAATTTGTTTTAAAACAAATACCATATATCTTTATGGATATAAAAATTATCTATAACTTTGAATGTGTGTTTATTTTCATATCATTTTTCGAATGATTTTTAGGTCAGATTAGAAGATCCTGATATTTTAATAAAACTCATCATTACATATATTTCTTGTTCCAATATACATTGTAGATGTGATTTCATCTTTTAAAATGAAATTATTGGGTATTAAATTTTCAAAAACCATGAAATAATTATATGACATGATTATAGATGTTGGGTTAAATATCTTTATTGGATTATGAATTTATCAAAAAAAATATTTTAGAATTTGGTGAAACAAATGAAACTATTACTTCACTTATATATTATTTTGGTAATTAAGAATAGAAAGGTACCTTCAACTCCTATGATTTCTCATAAAAAAAATATTTTTGGATTAATATGGGAAACCATTGAACAAAACTTTTTATAAATTAATAATTAAGAGAATATTGTATTTATTTTTTAGTTATTTAAAAATTATATTTGTATTATTCATTTGAGAGTGATTTTAAATGAATCTGAAGTAATAATTTTTATAATATTCCAAAAAAATATTGATTAATTTAAAATGTAACATCATGTTACCTAATTTCAGGTAACTCTCTTCAGATTAAATGTTTTCTTCACTAATTGTTTGTATCATGGGACACCTGATGTTGGAGAGAATATTTTGGTTAAAATGATTTATTTATTAATCATGTATTCTTTTCTAATTAACAGAGTTTGTGTATAAATGTGTTAATGTATTTTTTCTATTTTTCCCATTTTATGAGAATTTCTTTGTTGGTTTTTGTTTTTTTAAATAATATATAGTTTTTGTAGTATAGAAGAGAAATACACCCTATGTAATACAAGTGAAATTCCATGTATGTTTTGAATTCCATATTTTTTGAATATTGTTCACAACCTGAATTTTATAAACACTGTGTAAATACAACAAGTCATTTAATAAAAAATATTTGTTTTCAATAAAAAAGAGATATGTTTTTATATGTATTTCATTCATGAGGATTTATTGAAGTGTAATGGATTACATGTCGTGTAAATGGAGAACATGTATTTTTGGGTAGCGTTTTAGTTCATTGTCATTTCATTCATCTTCATCTCCTTTGGTTGTAGGTCAAGAAATATTCTATTCTGATTTTGGGAGTATATATTAGATGCAAATTGATATGTTTAGTTATTGATCAAAATTGAGGTTCGTTTTCATATCTTGATAGAGAAATCCTTTCTAATTATTCATTTCATTGACCTTGGTAGCACTTTTTCATTGTGTTATATTATTTATTGATATGTGGTGATGTTCTATCTTGTTTCCTTTGAGATCCATTGTGAGATATTGTTCTATGGGCCATTCTTGTGGTGGTTGAGTCAGGCGTGTGTGATTTCTTGAGCTATGTGTAGATTTATCTACATTTTTGTTCTTTTTAAACAAATAAATTAATTATAATATGTATATATTAGATTTAGGGCATCCATTTTCACTATTGAATCCATTTTTGTTGGGTTCTGTTGTGGTAGTGTGTGGCCCTATGTTTTGAGGTGTGTGGTTCCATTTTTAACTTGTGTTTGGTGAACTTTATTTCCCATGCATTGATAAAATGATTTATTCAGTTAAATATAATGATATTATTGACTCTATCTGTTTGTGGAACTGTGTTTTTATAAAAAAATGGTTTCCACTAGTTTTGGTAAATGAAAAATGGATTTCAATACAATCAGAATTTTTTTTCTTGAAATGAATTTCAAAGCATTATTTGATGGAAATGATTTTATGAATTGATATATAAAATAGAGTACAAGGTATGCCTTGGGGTTTTCGGTGGAAGGTGCTGTAATAAGTCTCTTATTTTTTCAGGGTGTTTTATAATGGGGAATTCCACAAATATATAGGAATGTTGTTCTAAGACATTGTTAAACTTGAGGGTATTTAAATTTTGGAGTTCTTATATTATTTTTAAACATTATGAATATTTCTAGTGCAATTAGGATTATGTGATTTTATATTTTATGTATGAGTGTCCTATCTATCCTTAGATATTTTGATCCTAGAGATGATGTTACATGTGCTTATACATTTTCATTTACTAATTCGATTTACCAACATAGATTTATTATGAGAAATGATGCATGATTTATGTTATATTTAAATGATTTCTATTTTAAGATATAAGGATATAAAGTTCATTGAAATTTATTTAACTTAATTATTTAGAAATGTGGAATGGGGAAAAATAAATTTTATTTCACTAATTTGTATATAAAAACTGTTTATAATTATAAGGCCCCAACCTTAAACCTTACATAATCTTGAGTTATTACAAGATTACACATTGAGGATCTTTTCAGGTTTAGAGTTTTAGAGAATTAGATCCTGAAACTTGCATTACATTCCACATTTAAACAAAGTGGTTACATAAAAGACAATATTCATTCTTCCCATCAACGGAAACCTATTAAAAATAAAACACGGATTCTTTCTTGACACATCCTTGACACTGTCATCACATCATATACCTTTCCCTTGACCTGTGAAAAACATTTCAAAAACTTGGGATGAGCATAAAAAGCTCAGTAAGGGTTATAAAAATATGGAAAGGAAACATGAGTTCATATATACATAAGAATGAAATCATACTTTACACATAAAACATAGGCATATCAAATCATGAATAAATCATAGAAAACATAAGACATAAAGGTAACTTGAGGCATTCATAACATTCTTACATAGGGAGTAACCCTCTTGGTTACGTTTGGAATACCCATCACAGTATATTCCTAAATCTCTTCGGAGAAACCTTAACGTTTCACTCCTTCGCGTTACCCAATGCATTGGAGAGCTATAACGGGCTCACCCGCCCTTAGTTTATCACGGAACCACCCGTTTTCATAACAATTCCCAAGAACCATAACATAAATGTGTCACATAAAACATGCATAAAGGAAACATAACATTTCCATATTTCAATCACAATATAACATTTTAGTATATTGAAATATTGAATCCATTCAAAAAGAAACAATTTCCAAAACCATTTAAAATAATTAATAAAGAGACTTTTGAATCAAAGTGTCCCATACCACCTTGAAACTTAAAATTTTAAACCATTAATATCCATATAAATAAATCTTTAAAACCATTTTGAAAACATGGATATTAATACGAACAAATAATTAAAACACTTAAAACGATATTTTGGTTAAAGGGGTTTTACCAAAATCAGAGACACTTGAATACAATAATTGAGGAATAACATTTAGTCAGAACTTTATAATATCATGAGAATAAATGGATTCATGATATAATACTCCAAAGGATAGTATATACACTATATAAGAGTGAATTGGTTCATAACAACAATGAAGCCTCAATAGAAATGTCAAATGTAATGAAATCCCTTATAAAGAAGGTATCCTTAAATTAAGGACAAATCAAACTCAAAAATATGTGTGAAAAATATAAATACACCCAATATAAGTGGATATTAAGTGTAAAACAATAAAAGGTCATTCACACATATTCAATGGATGGCATATTCAATGACTACGTGTTGAACCCAAAGAAATCGAAATTGGGTTAAAAATTTCCCTTGACAGCTTAACGGCATCACATCAAAAAGAGTTGATGAGAGATAAAAAGTGTATATCATCACTTGGACATAAAATTTACATCAATAAGGATATATGAGAACATATCCCAATATAACAATATGTAAATTAAAAGACCCAACAAAAGAAGTCTTTTAAAAAGGAGGAGGGTGAAAGGTTCCCTTACCGACTTGGGTATCTTTCAAAACATACACCCCATGAAAGAAGGACAATAGATCATTGATGTAAATACTCATAAACGAAATTATATTACACAAAGAGTATAATAATGGGAAGTAAATACACCACTCAATGAAATTTGTGGCAAATGTAGCATAAATCTCACGGGAATAAAAGTTAGATGAAAAATCCCTTACAAAAACTTGGCAGCCTAACGGCGCCACATAAAACATCAGAATATGGATTGATGAGAACAAATAGGGTATCTCATCACATTAAAATAAAATTTAAAGCAAGAAGAATATAAAAGAACATCCCCCAACATTACAAAGAGGAGCTTAAAAGAAGTGACATAAAGGAGAGTACTTAAAAAGAAAGAGAGAGGTTAGATCTCTTACGAAAGTTCGACAGCCTAACGGTGCCACTCAAAACATCCAAAATGTATTGATGAGAGATAATATGGTCTCTCATCACATGAACATAAAAATTACAGTAAATTTAATATAAAAGATCATCCCAATAACAAGAACGATGATCTTTAAAAGGAATGCCATAAAAGAGTGTACTTAAAAAGAAAGAGAGGTGTAGGATCCCTTACCTCGGGTCCGACTTTGACTCGATCGTTCTTTAATCTCCTGAATAATAAACTTGAGTTAATTTATACTTCCTTAAGAACCTTTTTAAAGTTCATTATTCCTTGTATATCACTTATTACCATGTTATAAACAATATGTAATCATTAAGTTAATAATGATTGTTTTGTCGATATTTGGTTCTTAAGTCGAAAGTGGACTTCTTACAATTACATGTTGTTCGTGTGGCCAAATGTTTATTATATCCAGTATTGTATTCATGATTTAGATATAATATATGTCATATATATCAAGTACATGCATGCATTTATAGCATTACATAATCATTTAGAGGTAAGAAATGAAATGCACCGTTCATGGAGACGGTAAGCCGTACGTACGCATGAACGCTACTTTCATTTCTATTTCGTATTTTATAGAATGGAATAATAATGATATAAAGGTATATTATAATTCCAGTATAATATCATATATAATATCATAGTTCCATCCTTTATACGTCCCACATATGGTATTTAACGAATCAAATCACTTTGAGGGGGCGGTAGTCTGCACTTCCTTAAATGAAGATATCGCGTTTACCCATAATGGAAACCATAAAGGTATGCCCAAAATTAAAAAAACAGAAGCTTAAGGAAAACATAAACATATTATATATCATATATAAAAATAATGTCATCATAATGTCCACCTTTGAAGGTGTTAGATGAGTATTGAACAATCATCGTTTCGGGAGGCAGAATTTCGCCATCCACAGAAACCGTATGTTCTTTAACCATTTGATGTAGTTGTGTGAGAGTGTAGCTCGAATAAATATTATAACAACATCCTAGTATATTTAATATACTGGTGTTGTTACAAAAGAAATAAATAAAAAGAGTTTAGTGGGTTGGAGAAGCAAAATAAAACAAATGAACATGAGAGAATGAATTACCATTAAAAGTGTAACTCTTTTTGATTTGAGCCTAAAGGCTTCCTTTGAAAGGATTATTCCCAAAGGGAATCCTCTAGGATTAGGAGAGGGATGTGGAGAGAGTAAATGGGCAGGTTTTGGCCGAGCCAAAGGCTTGATGAGTGTGTGAAAAGAGGTAGAGGTGGGGGCCTTTTATAAGAGGAGAGGAGGGGCACTTTTGGAAAGTAAGGAAATATTAATTTATTTGAAAATGTGTTTCGGTTTTAAAAGGTCCCATATTGATATAATTCGTGGATAAGGTTATAAGGGTTCGAAATACACCCATCCAATAAGTTTTGGACATGTGTAGTTCATATTTATTACATTATATTTCCATTTTATTTAAATCGTCAAATAATGATGTCATCGCTGCATCATTATTATGTCATAAATAATTTAATTTATTTAATGTCTAAAAATTATAAAACAAATACTATGATATAGGAAATCTTATTATCTTTCCAATTAATATTTATAATCAAAAATATGACTTGTATAACCCCACTTAAAAATTGTTTTAGTAAAACATATCATGTTTGTGTCAATTTTACTTTTACATTAAATAAAATGGTTTTTCTGTCATTTCCCAACCAAAGTGGATCCATGGGGTCCCCAAGTTGACCCATGGCTTGTCTTGGTCGTCCGTGACACAACCAATTAGGTTAGGACATGTGTCAAGCTCATCTTATTCCATTAAAGCATTATTTTTACCTTAAACTACACTAATTACCACTAATCGCGATTAAAAACTTAATAAGTTACTATTCACCAAAAAATTATTTTAATCTCATTGAATCACATTTTACATCTTAATGACAACCATGTATGTCGGATTTTTGAAAATCAAAACACAATTATGGCAAAATTTCATTTAAACGGAAAATCTGTTTTTATAAGTACCACGTAGTGGTTTCACTATTCATCAAAAATTGAAGTTTTTCAGAAAAATCCCAAAAAATCACCCTAAGAAATATTTGATATTCCGAATTCAAAAATGAAGTCCATTTTAAAAAATTCAAAACATATAAGTCAAATTAATTAAATTAATAATAAATTCCCGCTGTCATGACAAATAGCGTGTTTTATGAAACAATAAGTATCAAAAGATTGACACTAGTTTAAGTCTGATTTCAAAGTGAAATTGATTCCAACGACCACTATTGGATTTAATGGTAAAAATATTTTCTAATTTCACTTTAAAACAAATTCAAAATATAATCTAATCATATAAATAAATTAGATTAAAAAGTGTTTTTGAATTAAAATACAACATTTTAAACTATTCATTAAAAAAAATGAACTTTATCGGAAAGATACCAAAAAAATACACAAAGTAAAATTTGATGTCCCGATTCTTAGTAAGAGTTTTATTTGGTCCAAAATAATGTTTAAGAGTGAACAAAACTATATTTAATGATGGTTCAACATCAAAAGGTGATAAGTGAGCCTTTAGTGAAAACTAGGGCATATACGCCTAAAATTGAATTCTTTACGTATTTTAATCCTTTAGCTTTTATTGGATAAATGTAAAAACATTTAAAAAAACATATATAATCATATTTTAGTAATTTCTATCCATTCCCGCCAATAAAACGACTGTATGTTAGCTACCATTTGAAATAATATAATTTTATTATTAGAGTGAAACGTAAGATTCCCAAGAAACTCGTTGTTGCGTGTTGGGTACGCCATCGAGCACAGCGTCCCCTTTAAAGTCATATTAATATTTTATTCACAAATATGGATAAATATGAAAATTTCATATTCATTATTTACCTGGGGTGTTACATCCTTCCCCCCTTTTGGGAATTGCGTCCTCACAATTTTAAAATTGCGCTTGGAAACATCCTTGAAAGTCCCACATCGGAACAAGAGTCGGTAAAACAACCACTTTAAAATAAAGGAAGATGAGTACAAAGGCCACCTAAGTTAACCCATACTAGGACTCCATGTAGGAAAACATGGACATTGAGGAGAAAACATAGGGTCATGTTCTGATGGAGAGTGATAGAAAACATGTTTAGGAGAAAGTTAACAATGAGAAAATCACAAACTTGTGATGGGTTAAACGGTGTTGGGTTTCCCAGTAGGAAAAGTTAATAGACAACATTTTTGTTTTAAGTTACTTTTTATTAAGGAATTTATTCATAAGGAAACATAATCACTTATCATGTTGACTTTCAACTTTTACTAGATTCCTTAATCAAACTCATATTTTTTCCAAAAGATGAGTATTTAGGGAGACTTGTTCGCATTAAGAGTACTATAATCAACTTCTAGAGAATCACCTAATCCCCAAAAGAGAACTATATAAATCCCATGTATTTAGGCTTTAACCAAAACCAAAACAAAAAAGGTTAGTACAAGATCAGATAATCCAGAAAAGGATAACCCTTTATAAAAAGAAAATCTATTCTTAATCTCCAAAATTTGTCCAACAAAACCCAAATTTCGACGAGGACCATTCTATAATCAATTTGTCCATAAAATTCTTCAAAGTAAACCAAACTATGATTGAAACTCAAATATTTTAAGGATTTAGTCACATAGTCTTCCAAGTTAAATTGTAACATTTATCTCCAAACAACATCAGTTTCTCTTAAAGTCCCGTATTGAAAAGTAATTAACCTAATCACATATCCTCCATGATAGGTTAATCATTTTCATAAATAACCCAAAATCATCTTACTCTTAATTCATAAAATCATATAACCAGAAAGAATCAGTCAAACTAACCAGGGACTTCACGTTGTCCAGTGGTAGGCGGTAAATACTAGTCGCACATTGGTTGTCGGTTCGATTCCCGCAGCTTTGTCCGACGCGACGGGTTGTCACACGGTCTGCGTGTTGTCCTTTTTACAAAACTATATAATTCTTAAAACATTCCCCAAAAGAGATAAAATATTCAAGAATAAACAAAACATATTTTAACCACAAGTTTATCCCATTCCTTTCATTTTCTATCATATCATGGAGTAACCCATAATTACCTAAAAATTAAGTATCATATAAACCCTAATGGTTACCTTAATAATTATTACCTGATTTTCCACATCGGGTTGGCCATCTCGTACATGATGAATTAGAGAACTCACCAAGGTTGAAGTGGTTGATCATGACTCCTTGAAATTTGGGTTAGAACAACCACGAGTTTCCTCATTGAATCCTCCATTTTATCTAGTATCTTAATCAGAGAACCACCACAGTTTCCTTCAAACCTGTTGTCTCTTTGGTGCCTTCTAGATCCATCCATTCACTAAAAATAGAAATGTCAGTGTGAGTATATCAACAAAACCATCATGTACTATTGAGGAAGGTAAACACTAAGATACACTTACTCATTCACTTTATCTAAAACTAGGACTCTTTCTGAAATCCTTACCATTATGGTAATGTCACTTATGCTTAAAGAATACCCTAACCTCTAAAGTTATCTAAACCGACCTTTGATACCAACTATAAGTCCCCAGCCTTAAACCTTACTTAATCTTGAGTTATTACAAGATTACACATTGAGGATCTTTTTAGGTTTAGAGTTTTAGAGAATTAGATCCTGAAACTTGCATTACATTCCACATTTAAATAAAGTGGTTCCATAAAAGACAATATTCATTCTTCCCATCAACGGAAACCTATTTAAAATAAAACACGGATTCTTTCTTGACACATCCTTGACACATTCATCACATCATGTACATTTCCCTTGACCTGTGAAAAACATTTCAAAAACTTGGGATGAGCATAAAAAGCTCAGTAAGGGTTATAAAAATATGGAAAGGAAACATGAGTTCATATATACATAAGAATGAAATCATACTTTACCCATAAAAGATAGGCATATCAAATCATGAATAAATCATAGAAAACATAAGACATAAAGGTAACTTGAGGCATTCATAACATTCTTACGTAGGGAGTAACCCTCTTGGTTACGTTTGGAATACCCATCACAGTATATTCCCTAAATCTCTTCGGAGAAACCTTAACGTTTCACTCCTTCGCATTACCCAATGCATTGGAGAGCTATAACGGGCTCACCCGCCCTTAGTTTATCACGGAACCACCCGTTTTCATAACAATGCCCAAGAACCATAACATAAATGTGTCACATAAAACATGCATAAAGGAAACATAACATTTCCATATTTCAATCACAATATAACATTTTAGTATATTGAAATATTGAATCCATTCAAAAAGAAACAATTTCCAAAACCATTTAAAATAATTAATAAAGAGACTTTTGAATCAAAGTGTCCCATACCACCTTGAAGCTTAAAATTTTAAACCATTAATATCCATATAAATAAATCCTTAAAACCATTTTGAAAACATGGATATTAATAAGAACAAATAATTAAAACACTTAAAACGATATTTTGGTTAAAGGGGTTTTACCAAAATCAGAGACACTTGAATACAATAATTGAGGAATAACATTTAGTCAGAACATTATAATATCATGAGAATAAATTGATTCATGATATAATACTCCAAAGGATAGTATATACACCATATAAGTGTTAATTGGTGCATAACAACAATGAAGCCTCAATAGAAATGTCAAATGTAATGAAATCCCTTATAAAGAAGGTATCCTTAAATCAAGGACAAATAAAACTCAAAAATATGTGTGACAAATATAAATACACCCAATATAAGTGGATATTAAGTGTAAAACAATAAAAGGTCATTCACACATATTCAATGGATGACATATTCAATGACTACGTGTTGAACCCAAAGAAATCGAAATTGGGTTAAAAATTTCCCTTGACAGCCTAACAGCATCACATCAAAAAGAGTTGATGAGAGATAAAAAGTGTATCTCATCACTTGGACATAAAATTTACATCAATAAGGATATATGAGAACATATACCAATATAACAATATGTAAATTAAAAGACCCAACAAAAGAAGTCTTTTAAAAAGGAGGAGGGTGAAAGGTTCCCTTACCGACTTGGGTATCTTTCAAAACATACACCCCATGAAAGAAGGACAATAGATCATTGATTTAAATACTCATAAACGAAAGTATATTACACAAAGAGAAGAATAATGGGAATTACATACACCACTCAATGGAATTTGTGGAAAATGTAGCATAAATCTCACGGGAATAAAAGTGAGATGAAAAATCCCTTACAAAAAACTCGGCAGCCTAACGACGCCACATAAAACATCCGAATATGGATTGATGAGATCAAATAGGGTATCTCATCACATTACAATAAAATTTACAGCAAGAGGAATATAAAAGGACATCCCCCAACATTACAAAGAGGGGCTTAAAAGAAGTGACATAAAGGAGAGTACTTAAAAAGAAAGAGAGAGGTTAGATCTCTTATGAATGTTCGACAGCCTAACGGTGCCACTCAAAACTTCCAAAATGGATTGATGAGAGATAATATGGTCTCTCATCACATGAACATAAAAATTACAGTAAAGGTAATATAAAATATCATCCCAATAACAAGAAATATGATCTTTAAAAGGAATGCCATAAAAGAGTGTACTTAAAAAGAAAGAGAGGTGTAGGATCCCTTACCTCGGGTCCGACTTTGACTCGATCGTTCTTTAATCTCCTGAATAATAAACTTGAGTAAATTTATACTTCCTTAAGAACCTTTTTAAAGTACATTATTCCTTTTATATCACTTATTTCCATGTTATAAACAATATGTAATCATTAAGTTAATAATGATTGTTTTGTCGATATTTGGTTCTTAAGTCGAAAGTGGACTTCTTACAAATACATGTTGTTCGTGTGGACAAATGTTTATTATATCCAGTATTGTATTCATTATTTAGATATAATATATTTCATATATATCCAGTAAATGCATGCATTTATAACATTACATAATCATTTAGAGGTAAGAAATGAAATGCACCGTTCATGGAGACGGTAAGCCGTACGTACGCATGAACGCTACTTTCATTTCTATTTTGTATTTTATAGAATGGAATAATAATGATATAAAGGTATATTATAATTCCAGTATAATATCATATATAATATCATAGTTCCATCCTTTATACGTCCCACATATGGTATTTAACGAATCAAATCACTTTGAGGGGGCGGTAGTCCGCACTTCCTTAAATGAAGATATCGTGTTTACCCATAATGGAAACCATAAAGGTATGACCAAAATGAAAAAACAGAAGCTTAAGGAAAACATAAACATATTATATATCATATATAAAAATATTTACATCATAATGTCCACCTTTGAAGGTGTTAGATGAGTATTGAACAATCATCGTTTCGGGAGGCAGAATTTCGCAATCCACGGAAACCGTATGTTCTTTAACCATTTGATGTAGTTGTGTGAGAGTGTAGCTAGAATAAATATTATAACAACATCCTATTATATTGAATATACTGGTTTTGTTACAAAATAAATAAATAAAAAGAGTTTAGGGGGTTGGAGAAGCAAAATAAAACAATTGAACATGAGAGAATGAATTACCTTTAATAGTGTAACTCTTTTTGATTTGAGCCTAAAGGCTTTCTTTGAAAGGATTCTGCCCAAAGGTAATCCTCTAGGATGAGGATAGGGATGTGGAGAGAGTAAATGGGCAGGGTTTGGCCGAGGCAAAGGCTGGAAGAGTGTGTGAAAATAGGTAGAGGTGGGGGCCTTTTATAAGAGGAGAGGAGGGGCACTTTTGGAAAGTAAGGAAATATTACTTTATTTGAAAATGTGTTTCGGTTTTAAAAGGTCCCACATTGATATAATTCGTGGATAAGGTTATAAGGGTTAGAAATACACCCATCCAATAAGTTTTGGACATGTTTAGTTCATAGTTATTACATTATATTTCATTTTATTTAAATCGTCAAATAATGATGTCATCGCTGCATCATTATTATGTCATAAATAATTTAATTTATTTAATGTCTAAAAATTATAAAACAAATACTATGATGTAGGAAATCTTTTTAGCTTTCCAATGAATATTTATAATCAAAAATATGACTTGTATAACTCCACTTAAAAATTTATTTAGTAAAACATATCATGTTTGTGTCAATTTTACTTTTACATTAAATAAAATGTTTTTTATGTCATTTCCCAACCAAAGTGGATCCATGGGGTCCCCAAGTGGACCCATGGCTTTTCTTGGTCGGAAATGACACAACCAATTAGGTTAGGACATGTGTGAAGCTCATCTTATTCCATTAAAGCATTATTTTTACCTTAAACTACACTAATTACCACTAATCGCGATTAAAAACTTAATAAGTTACTATTCACCAAAAAATTATTTTAATCTCATTGAACCACATTTTACATCTTAATGACAACCATGTATGTCGGATTTTTGAAAATCAAAACACAATGATGGCAAAATTTCATTTAAACGGAAAATCAGTTTTTATAAGTACCACTTAGTGGTTTCATTATTCATCAAAAATTGAAGTTTTTCAGAAAAATCCCAAAAATTCACCCTAAGCTATATTTGATATTCCGAATTCAAAAATGAAGTCCATTTTAAAAAATTCAAAACATATAAGTCAAATTAATTAATTTAATAATTAATTCCCGCTGTCATGACAAATAGTGTGTTTTATGAAACAATAAGTATCAAAAGATTGACACTAGTTTAAGTCTGATTTCAAAGTGAAATTGATTCAAACGACCACTATTGGATTTAATGGTAAAAATATTTTCTAATTTCACTTTAAAACCAATTCAAAATATAATCTAATCATATAAATAAATTATATTAAAAAGTGGTTTTGAATTAAAATACAACATTTTACACTATTCATTAAAAAAATGAACTTTATCGGAAAGATACCAAAAAAATACACAAAGTAAAATTTGATGTCCCGATTCTTAGTAAGAGTTTTATTTGGTCCAAAATAATGTTTAAGAGTGAAAAAAACTATATTTAATGATGGTTCAACATCAAAAGGTGATAAGTGAACCTTTAGTGAAAACTAGGGCATATACGCCTAAAATTGAATTCATTACGTATTTTAAGCCTTTAGCTTTTTTTGGATAAATGTAAAAACATTTAAAAAAACATATATAATCATATTTTAGTTATTTCTATCCATTCCCGCCAATACAACGACTATATGTTAACTACCATTTGAAATAATATAATTTTATTATTAGAGTGCAACGTATGATTCCCAAGAAACTCGTTGTTGCGTGTTGGGTACGCCATCGAGCACAGCGTCCCCTTTAAAGTCATATTAATATTTTATTCAAAAATATGGATAAATATTAAAATTTCATATTCATTATTTACCTGGGGTGTTACAATAATAATCATTCCTTATTTTCATTAATATTCCAGTAGGTTGGATTACTATTATGATACATTATATAAATCATCTGGGTGAGACCCTTCTATGCTTGTTAGGTCACACCCTACATACCAATTTAGCGGTTTCTATACACAATTATGTATTATGATATATGGAATTGAAATTAACTATAGTGTGGTGAAGATGATTTCTATCCGGTGAGAGTGGTGGCTGATGGTGAGATTGTGGGAGTTTCCCCGTGCTATCCCTTAGAGTATTTGTTTTTACATATTTTATATCATTTATGGTTAGACATAATATTATTAAATTTTCTACATTCTTATGTTGTTTTTATTCTCTTACCTTCATTTGATTATGGATTATATTTACATTTTCAATTTTTTTTAACATTTTTATATGTTCTATATTGTTCCGTCAGGTGGAGTGAAATCATTCCCTATTATTTTTTGGGTTCCCGATAACTAGTTTCCATATAATGGGGAACCAAAAATTATCTTTGGGTATGTGAAAAATGGGTTCAGCTACATGTTTGAGTGTGTATTCCGATCGGCATGTCATAGTTTGGTATCATAGGTTCTCTGTCCGCAAAACTCATAGTCTTGAGACATTTGGTACACTAGATATTATATTATCTAGAATTTATATGTATACTACAATGAGTGCATGGATAGTTCTTTCCATGACGAGACTCATGTTACCATGATATGTTGGGAAACATGTCTCCTTTCATTAGTTATTTTTGTTAATCTAATTTTTTATGAGATTTGTATCTTGAATTGGTATTTTTTTATTTTATGATTGTTTTGTTGATTTAAGTGGGAGTAATTGTGCAGCCAAAACATGTATTATGGGTTCATTTCTTGGGAGAAGCTGATTATCCTCAATGAAAACCTACATTAGATCATAACCTTATTGAGGATATCAAGCATGAATTTTGTGTTATTGATTAGAATGTTCCACATGTTCCAAATGAAGTCATTGATGTATATCTTGGTGTAAAGGGAGACATATATTGATCATGGTAAATTTTTGGGGAGAATACACCTTACTTTAATGGGACTAATGAATATTAAGAGGTGTAAGATTTGATGGGAAACATCGATTAATTCTTTGATATCTTGGATACACTTGAATTTATCACAGTGATGCGTGCTGTGTTTAAACACCAGGTTCCCAAAAAGAGGTTGTTGGATTCTATTGTACAATAATATAAGCATGTATTATGGTACTTTAATGGTATCATGACTCTATTTTTATTGCAGTTTTTTTAGATTTGCTGATGATGGTGAAGTATCTGATGTTCTTCCCTTTAAACTAGAAATACTTTGTGGTATTGGCATGCACCAATGAGTTTACTGAGGTGGTTCATTTTTCTCCAAAATTTATAAAGAATAACTAGCTAAAAGATCAAAAGTACCAACAAGGTTTATTAATAGATATCCAAACACATAAATTTATGATGAATAATTAATCATATCTGGATATTGTAGACACAATAATGATATAATATCTGAATTTTGATAGAAAATATGGATATTTTTCACAATCTCTTCCAGCTAATGGTGTCTTCAATAGTGTTCTAGGGAAAATAAGGTTTTTAAGGATCATAATATGAGTTATAGAGGTGTTTCTCCATTGCTAGACTATTCAGTACCTCAAGTAGCATCTAGTGGTGTTCCTATGACTTACTATCTATGTGGTGAGTTTACATAGGCATCACGTTCATTTCCTTTACATAAAAATATGTGTAAAATGTGTAGTAATTATTGTAATCCACAGAATTTATTTTAGGCCAAGTCTACTCATCTATATTTCATGGGATTATCAGCTCCAATTGATATTTTAGTTCATTCAATGCATAAATGAATAAAGGCTCCATTTAGAGGACGTTGGTGTGATGCACATTGACACAGTATATGAGTTTCTACTTGAGGTTGAAGTGGGTCTAGGATTAGTGAAATGTACAATATTTATTGAATCATCAATTTTAGTTCCTATATTTTATATTTTTGTTTCTAACTCATTTATATATTTTGTTCTGTTGGCATTATTATCCTTTAAATAAAACACATTCCTTCCATTTTAGAATTAGCAACAACTCTTAAGAAGAGGAAAGAATATCAGTCCTGGTTTCCTTCTTGTGCACTGTTAATAACTGATATGGAGCTAGTGTAGGGTTTTCATGTTCACGGTCTAGATCTATTTGATGTCAAAATTAGGATGGATTGTATTGTTTCCCATTATATATATGTTGATTATTATCATCTAGATGCCTTATTTCATATGGATTATGAGATCTCATAAGTGTTTTAGGGATAGTGGGATTAAAGGTATTTCAATTCAAAACCTTCCCTAATAGTGCTTTGGAATTATATGATAGCATTTATAGTTTATCCTGATGATGTGAATTCTTTTTGGTCTTCCCTCCATTTGTGGGGATTTTCTAATATTTTCCCAAAAAATATCAATGTGATTCCACCATAGAGGGTGGTAGAGTTTGTAATTGAACTGGTTAAAAGGACGCAACTGATATCAGCATCTTCTTATTATATAGAACCAGTATAGATGAAATATCTCAATATTAAATTGGATGACATTATAAAAGAATGGTTTTTACAACCTAGTGTTTCTCCATGGGAAACCTTGCTCTCTTTACAATGAAATAAAATGGCTTAATCTGGTTGTTCATGGACTATCAAAAGTATAGTTAGGTGATGGTTATGACCATGTATCCTTTTCTTCATATGTATGAATTGTTCAATCAGTTAATGTGGGGAATGTTGTTTGAGATGATTGATCTTTGTTCTGGTTATCATTATCTTCAAGTTGAAGATTTTGATATACCACAAATAACATTTAAAAATAGTTATGGAAATTTTTAATATTTATTTATGTTGTTCTGTTTGAAAATGTTCTTATAGATTTCATGTATTTGATGAATAAAATATTCTATCAGTATATTAATCATATTGTTGTAGTGTTTGAAAATGACAGTTTGGTTTACTTGATATCTGAGTGTGAGCACAAGATCCATTTATATTATGGTTAAGAAATATTTATAAGTCATCATCGGTTTGAATGTCTTTCAAAATTATACATCTAGATACATTATGTAAAATTATTGGAGCATAGTATTTATAAACATCTCTTATTAGTTTATACTGATAATGTAAATGCTATCTTTTCATGGGAAGAGCCCTGAAATGTCAATGAAATTATAAGGATAATTGTTCTTACTAGTTACTATATATGGTACATCAAGGATATCTTGATGTTAGAATCACCAATGAAAAATCATAATAGTTAAGCGGTGAAATTTATGTGGGATGAAAAGTTCCAGTCTTATTTTGATGGGATGAAATGTATTCAACCACAAGCTCATGCTTTTATCATACTTAATCCTAGTAATATGTATATTGTTTTTAGGGATTCATTTGAGGTGGTTTGTGAAGTGTGATCATGCAGGATTATCATGTGGTATCCTAAAATTCATGTCATATGAGACCACATTAGATGAATTTCAACACTCATTATTAAGAGATTTCCGTATTATGAATACGTTAAAGTGTTAGAGATATAATATTTTTCAAATTTTCAGCATCATTTCTAAAGATTAGAGTTTTATAAACATATTCTTTCAAAAATACTTAATTCTTGGACATCGATGCTTGGTGTAATACCATCAGAGGTTTTTCATTGATATCACCTATACCTGGGGGAATGGTAATTTCATTTCAAAAACTCCTAAATGAAATGTACCATCAATAGTTTTTGTGAAATCGAAGGAAGTTGGGAACCTTATTGGTATTTTTTCAAAGTTGAATGTGGAGGAATAGAAGAATGTTTCAGGAATGGTTGTGAACAATATTTAAATATATTTATATCCACTTCATTCAATTCTAGAGAAACAATAGTAGGATGTTGAGAGAATAGGAATTAAAAAATCCCTAAAATAGTGGAGAGACCATTTTATTTTCACCTATCCCATTATATTCTATACTTTATTTTTCAGATTGGTTTTTTTCCCTACACAAGAAAAAAACTCAATTTTTTTCAATTGTCATAGTTATTTCATAGTCCATTCATCTGATCACAATGTAGATGTATTATTCTATGATATAAAGATCCTGGTGGTTGGGTATGGCACATGTCATTTTTAAGTACTTTTCTTTCTATTACTTCTTCTAAAAGATAAAGGCAAATAGCTTTAAACCCTATAGTATACTCTAACTTTGTAAATCTCTTGTTTGGAGAAGGGATGAGGTATCCATAGACATTGTTTTTGGATTTACATGGACTCCCTATGGATGAAATTATAAATTTTTCATATAGAGTATGTCATTCAGATTATAGAGGATATTATTCATGTCCATGTCTTGTATTTCAGAGGTTCATAGGATATGAATCTAAAATTGATTTAGTTTTATTATAATAACATTTATCACTCAAGAATAAGATTGCATCAATTAATGGCTTTATTTGGTAACATGTGTTGGTCAGGTATTTTTGCGAAGAGGTGGGAAAATTAAAATGAGTAGGATTGTGTTTGGTTCTAGAATCATCTGAAATGATTCATGATATAAAATGGAATTCTGTTACAACACAGAGTCAATATGAATATAATAAAGTTCAATGAAATCATCTTTTTTAATTTTCCATTGGAAAAAGATATTTTTAAATGTTTCCACTCATTTGGGTCAGGATTAACTTGAAAATTAGAGAAACTTAGATGAGAGAATGGTGGGAGCATTTGTTGTTATTGATATTCATGTGAATGTTGCTAATCAGTTGGAATTTTTGGTTTAGTATAATGTAATTCATGTTGTTTTTCACATTCCAGATCTTTGGAAATATCATTCAGACCCCTCTCACATTCTAAGATTAGAAGAAATTGAGTTAGAGACATAGTTTTCTATTATTGAGCATCTATTATCGATTATGGACTCTCAAGTAAACATATTGTGAGGAAAGTCAATACCATTAGTTATAGTGATATCGAATAATGTATTATATTCTAATTATACTTGGGATAGTGATTCATTGATGATGGATCAATGGCCTCATCTATTTATGGGACTTCATTCTTGTAGATGACTTCATTGGGATGGTACTTGTTATGGTGGGGACTTTGTATCATCACATTATTTTACTTGAGGTAATTCCCTAATCATTACATATTTTGATCATTAATTGTGTTTATCATGGGACTCCTTAAGATATACATAATATTTTGAGGGAAATTACATATTGTTCAGGGATGTAGGTTTGTTGAATTAATTGATACTTGGTATAAAATGTATACAACATTGTGGGGTTATCCAAGTGTTCCCAGAATGCCCAATTTGTTTCAAGGTTTTTTTATATAATAATTAGATTTTATAGTCTATAGGGAAAATAGGATTACATTCTGTGTATGTTCATCTGAGAATATATTGTGAATATATTACTCAATGTGAAGTGTGAACCCACCTTGTAGATATTACACACCATGAAATAATAAAAGACCGATTTTTAATAAAAAGGATATAGAATTTTAATGGCACTTAATTGTTTAAGATTTCATGATGTATAATTGTTTACCCACCATGTAAATGTAACAAACATGTATTTTAAGAATACATTTAGGTCATTGGTTATTGTCATTATTTCACGTCTACTTTGGAACTCATCCTAGAATCCTTCTCTAAAAATTTTGGGAATCTCCAATCGATCAGGATTAGTCCTTTTGATTATTGAAAACTATTAAATTTAGTTATCATATCATTGGTTGAGTAATTCATTTTGGTTTATCATGTATTTGATCATGGTATAATAATTTCATTTTGTTATCAAATCAGTTGACCCTTAGTGATTTTTCTTCTAATTTACTTCTATATATGTTGTGTGATCTTATTTTGGGTGTCATTCCATTATTGGTTATGGTGCGATGGTTCTGCACTCTGGAAGATTGTGTTGATTCATCATCTATTCTATTAATTTTTTTTAATTTAATCAATTACAAGTTGTATATATTGTTTCAAATTCCTTTACATTTTTTATGAATACTTTTGGGGTGGTTACTGTTGTAGGTGAGATGGGCGGTTCCATCTCTAGCATGTGTTGGTTAGAAACATTTTCCTTATTTTGAAAAAAAAATTTATTAATTGAATTGGCATTATATTATTGTTTTTTTTATAAATTTGTGTTTTAATAAAAAAATTCCCCATATTTTCTTAAATTATAAATGGTTTTCACGGCCATTCGAAATTGTTTTTTTGTAATGGTTTTGAAAGAATTTTTTTATTTAAATTGATAGATGAATTGATTTGGATAATATAGCACATGGGAATCCATGGGTACTTAAACAAAATATGTAGTAATAGGTCACGTAAACTTTGGGGGGTGTTTTAACGGTATTTCCACTACTCCATAGGCATGTTTTTAAGGGATTAGTTAGACCAATAGAGGTTTACTTTTCAGGTTTTTCCTTTAATTTATATTCCCGATGAATATGTCTAGTAACATGATTCATACATGATTGACTATTTTAGGAAAAATGTGTGCTAGTTATCCTATCCTTTTGTGATCCTTGGAATTATGTTACATTTTCTTCTTCTTTTGGATTTAACAATTTTTTTGTAATACAATATACATGATATGTCAAATGATTCATGATTTTTTTATTTTTTTAATTGATATATATCTATAAATATATGGATAAGAAATTAATTTAAATTTATTTACATTATTATTTTGTAAATTTGGAAAAATGTTAAACTGAACTGTTTTTTAATGAATTTGATATAAAAATTACTAAACTTTTATCTTTCCTAATTTTCTATAATGTTGACCATAGTTAGATTATTGTTTAGTGACTTGATATAGAACATCTGGGTGAGACCATACTAATCCAATTATTTCCAAACATACATTCCTATATGGTTATGCCTATAGTATGTTATTTCCATCAATATATGGAAAGGAAAATCGAACACTGTGGGGGCGGAGAGGGTTTCTGTCAGTTATGATAGGTATCTTGTGGTGATATGGTCACAATTTTCCCATTTTACCAGCTGGAGTTGTTAATTTTCAATTTTGGTAGTCCTTTTTGGTTAGATTTATACTTAGATACTATTTCTACTCTTGAGTTTTTCAGTTTTCATATAATTATTTTGGTTATAGAATATTTTAATATTTTATCTTATTATTCATTTTTAGTTTTTTCAGGTTGTTGATTTAGTTTGGGAGAAATCATTCAATTTTTTATTGTTTGATTCCAAGATTCTATTCACCTGCTATTTGGGATCGATAACACCCTTCAGTTATAGAAAATATTGGTTATGGTACAATTTTGAGAGGGTATTGATGTTAGTTTTTCACAAGAAATGTTAAATTTCTCATCTATTACCTCTTAAAAAATAGATTAATTTAATATTAATTCATATAGAAATGATAAATTTAGAGGTTGTTGACTATATTTGATGATTACCATAAGAGGGTATCACTTTCATGGAAAATCATTCATATCCTAGTCATGTAAGAAACAATATATAGTTCTACGTTTTACTAAAAAATTAGAGTACATTATTGGAGGTTTTAGTAGTGTACTAATGATGTGGATCAAATAATTTGTGTTGAGTTTTGAATTCAATTATATTCAACTCTCAATCAAATATGATTATATTAGTACAAACAACATTTCAAAAAATCTATTAAATTATTTGATGATAACTCATATAGATATAAGGCATCATATTTTGATAAATCATACTAAAAAATATTTTTCTCTCTTGAATTTATATCTACTAGGAACAAATTAACTTATATATTTATTAAGAACATTTCTTTGGAACATTTTGATTTTAAAAAGAAGGAATTTAGTTATTATAATTTAAATTATTTTATTATATTTTATTACTTTTTATATTTTAATTTCTTGATATACATGTCATTTATTTATATTTTGATGAATTGTGAATTTACAATTATTTTAAATCTTTTTTTCCTGATTCAATTTATTTATAAGATAAATTTTACATCCATTCAAAAATGATGTATTTTTTTCTTATATAATGTGTTTATTTTCAATTTGAATCAAACCCTAACATTAAATAATCGTTGAAACCTCTTCTAAATTATGTAAATGACCTAGTCTCAACTCATGAATCTCCTCCCTTATTATTCAACTGCATCCCTTAACACACGGAAACCAATCAATAAACACTATTTATATGAACCTTTAATTGATCTCTCTACAATATGGATGTTGAATCAAGGTGATGACATTAGTTCTAGATCTTCTATGAAAATGATTATTGGTGCTTCATTTGTGAAGTGAACTTATAGAAAAGTCCATATAAAATTATTGGATAAAAGGATCAAAGATACTACTAAATGAGTTCTTCTAGTTCTAAGGATACTATTTTTCATTTGTTGAGATGAAAAAATATTTTTTTAAGATGATATAACCATGTTTTTCAAGAATTATGAGTTCCAATTTGGATAAATAATGTATGTGTTTTCAAAAATTTAAAATGTGAAATGCTTGATAGTTTCATCTATGGAGATGGTAGAAAGTATACAAAACCCTCTAAAGGGTCCGTTTCTTTTTAGTGAGACTTTAGTTTGTACATTCTCTATAATACCTAATTAAAATTTCAAGTTCCAATTTGGATCATCCATGTAAAAACATTTTTTTTGTATAGGTTTAAATTTTTTATGTAATTAGAATATTCATTAACTAATGGGATAGATTTGTTTTTGATTGGATGAAATTTTCTAGGTAATTTTCATATTAATTATTTAATGGGTTATATTATTAGTCAAGACACAAAACAGAATTATGAGAGTTATAATCCCTTAAAGTGTTGTTTTGATGTGATTAAAAAGATCAAGAGTTATTGTGGATGTTTGAATGACCCTTGGATGCTTTGGGGCATGTTTTGGGTGTTTTGAAAATCTATGTTCATGGTGTATAGTTTTGTGAGCATAATTTAGGAGAAAACCTAAGATAACATATTGGCAGGGAAATGTTCCACTAATTTTGGGGAATATATCAGAATGATGTATGATTTGATTATCATTTTGGGTAACCCATGCAAGAGAATTTGGATACTATTTTAGGTAATGGACGGTTTGAGACATGTTGTATGTGTTGTGCATGGTATCGGAAAATACAATCCCATAGTTGCATAATTGTTCCAATACCATATTCACGATTAGAATACAAACTAGAATACATGGAAAGAAAACCTTTGGAGGTTGTTTTCATGGATAGCTGCAACTATACTATTAGAAAATGGTGAGGAAAACAATGATTGAAAACAATGTGGTTGGCCAGAATTTTATTAAATATGAGATTTTACTAAAACCCCCAACAGGTTTTTAGTTTTCTCCTCCCCATTTCCATCCCCATGAACACATGAACTGGAGGAGGATCACTCCTACAATACTTGATTTATAAATCATCACTAATGAGGCATTATTGGTGATTTTCTTAATCATTGAAGTTGATATTTCATTTCCACCTCCTTCTATTTTCCCATTTAATTGGTTCTTTCATGTTTTGTATTTCATGTTTTATGGATTTGATTTTTATTCAAAAATATTACGGTGTAATGATCTAAAGATGATGGAGTTTTTCATCATATTGTGTAGAAAATATCGGTTGATGGATACCACATATCATTATGTGGTGTTTTGTTACGGTATATGTTCACAGTGATTTTTTATAGGGGTTAAATAAAGAATTATTTTATTTATGTGTTCCAATTGTATATTCACATAGGTACAATCTTAAATATGGTGTAGAGAGTATATTATGGAGCATCTATGGCATTATCATGGTGTTTTGAAAAGGAGGTTATCATCCTGATGAGCTATGTGACATTATGTCGAGTTTGATTTTGATTAATCAAATAATTATAATTGATATAATTAAATAGTTGTCACATCTGGGTTTGAGTTTAGAGATTTATTTATTAATAAGTTCTTAGTTTGATGATGAAGCGATTATATTCGACAGGAATGGCCCTTTGCAAGGTTGTTATACATCATTAATGTTATGTTAAGATTTGTTAATATTATAGGTGTTCTAATATCATTAATCATAGTCTTTTTAATTTATTTACATGTTTATGTGGTATGTTATTTAAATCCCTTGTGTGGAGTGTTTAAATATTTAGTATAAGGAAATATATTTTGAATTTAAAGTGGTACATTATATCATCCGTGGATTATGTTGGATCTGTTGGTATTAATTAGTTCAATTGTATGAAAACCAATTAGGTGTACCATTTTTTGAAACATGGTAAAGTGGTTAAACTACAATATTTACTAGGTTAATTTCATTATGTAGATTACATAAATTATAAAACAAATAATATGAAGAACATTTCAATAAATGTTTTTGATTCTTAAGGTGATAATATATTATGTTTTATGGGTTGGGTTTTGTGAAATTCTTATGGGGCTCTAATAATGGTTGTAACTATGTTCCTTATGTTTTGACTTGGTCCTGGTTGTCGAAGGTGGAATGATATTTCTAGAAATCACTCTTTTTAAATGATTTTTTGACCTCCATGTGGATTCAAAAAATTTGGATTATCAATGAATTTTAAATATTCATTTAAAATTATAATTTCATTTGCCTATGGGATATTCCTTGCTGAATATTTTAATGATTTTGTTGGAAGGAAAGTATTTGGACATACATTGGTATTCAATGTTCAAATGTACCTTAGTGATTGTTAATAGATTAAAAATGGTGATTGTTGTATAGTGCTAGTTTTTTCTTTATTGGACTTTAAAATAACTCTATTTATATTTCCAAAGCTATTCACATAGATGAAAACTAATTTCACGGCCTATTTTTTCCATAATTACTTTTCAAAAAATACTAAACATATTTTATATTAATAGCACACATTACCTTTATGAAAATGTAATGACTCTTAAATAGAAAATTGGATTAGAAATCGTATACAAAGGATGTGTTCGGAATGTGGTTTTTATCCTAGGTGAGACCTAAAATAGGTCGCCACATGTCACAACCCCCACCCCAGAAATAGTACCCCCTATAGGGCCCAAAATGGGATAGGAGAGATAGTGACCAAAGAGTCCCACCTCCAGTAGGCCCTGGGTTGGATACTAATACAGAGGGTATAATAGACATGTAAAAGGAATGAATTACACTCTAAGAGAAGAACATTATTATGGGAGAGATATGATAGAAACTAACTAACTCTTACTCAGACTACAATATAAAATAAAAAAAATTACAAAAATGCAATGTCATTCACAAACTACTACAATATAAATGAAAAACAAAAGTACATAAAAAGGAATGTAAAGACAACATCAACTTTGAAGCCCAAATAGCTCACACATGCCACAATCTATTAGTAACCAACCTAATCTCCAACCTTCTCCAACTGACCTAAAAATAGTTTTTATATATGTATGTTGGGTATAAGAGTATACTCAGTAGGATCCTCCCTAGAGCCTCCCGTGAAAAATTAATGAAATCATGCTAAATTATAGTGAAGAACAAGTGAAACAAACTCATCACATATCCAAATATACTAACTTTATAGCCTCACCACGGTCACTCTCACAAAGTATTACATACAAGAGAATATATTATAATAAATAATTTCAAGGTTACCACACTACCACTTACCAAGTGGTTTTCCTCCTCACCCTAACATCGCATGCCATGAGTATCTCTCCCCAAAAATGCTAAACCACACAATTCTTGTTGAAGCACCACCAAACAACTCATTCATCAACATGATCTTTGTTCATCACACCACCATACCCATGTAAGAAAACTAACTAGGTAGTTTTCAATATCCACCACAGCTCACATAATGTGTATCACACATCGGGTATTATACCACCAGCCATTACATCTCATACACCAAGTAAGGATCCTCAAACCAACACACCCCATACATGTTACACATATAGCAGGATTTTGTAAACAATATGCATAATATATGTGTCTAAATAACAACAATCCATTACATCCCTCAACAAACATATATACAGAAAAATAGTTGTTCTTCATACAAGAACTAGTAACTACCAAGAGAAGTGTGTGGGGCCAAAGGGGGTAGTTATACATCCATCCTCCCAACACGATGTTTGCGAAATGACACCACCTACGGCTCAAAATCCCCGGGGTGTTAGTTTCCCAAACATACAAGGTAAATTAACATATAGAAACAAAAATGTTTATGATATTATATAGAACACAACCAAACATTGGGAAAACCTTGTCTTATATTCAACTGTGGATAACATGTCTCGAACTCCCGGTAACCACTGTTATCTCATGATATCCTATAAGAACACATAAATTTAAATATCTGTATTAAGTTACTTCATCCTTTTTTCAGTTTCACTTTACGTTAATTAATTTTTGAACCGTTAATTAACCATCTTCATTCCCATATTACATTTCATTAACATCTCAACAAAGATCCATGCCCTCCAGGAATAACCCAACTGAGTCCACTATTTTTTAAAATTAGAACCTTATAATTACGTCCCAAAAAGATCCAACACTAATGGTTAAACATCATTAATTCTTCTATTCAACAACATTAACACATTACATAGTTCAAGGTATTCTGAGAAAACATTATTAGCTATCAAAATCTATGGTCTTAACATAGTGAGTATATAGAATACCTCTCATGTCTTTTACATCTATAGAAGGAGCATAGAACCATCTAACCATGAGAAAATAAACACTGAAAGCATCTGGCATAACCCATGTGTCTTTACCAACCATGGAAGGTGAGTAAAAAATGCCATCTTCCACAAGTGTTGGGTAATGTAAAAAAGAGAAATTACAAATTCAATATGCACCAACATTTATGTCAATGGTTAAGCCCATGTTTACCCAATTCCATCATCGTTGGTGTCCTCCCTGACACCCACATGGATAAAATGATGCATCTCTCTTGTCAAGGAATCAAATACATCCACAAAAACTGGGAAAACCATCCCCACATACAAAAACTTCCCTCTAAACTCATCCAAAATAGGATCATGTCACATCTAGGAATCCCCTCCCCATATACCACAACATACCCCAAGGCCCAAACATACTAGGATCACATCACATGTAGTAGGAATCAAACATAGAAACTATGATCTTGGCGATAAAACAAGTCATTCATCCTTCATATACAACTAGCTACCACTGCTCCAATGCACAAGGCACTTGGACTTCACAATAAATAAGACAACATATTCCCTAAAAAGGTATTTCCTTTTATCTAAAAACTTGTTCTTATTCCATATTGAATTAACCAATTAATTATTCAATGGTTTCAACGACAGGAAAACAAAACAAAAGCTATCAAAAACTATCATAAAATAATTAACCAGTTAATTTATTATGCCTTTAATCATTTTTTAGAAAGAATAAAATATATTTATGTTCGTTAACCGATTGCATTATACATGAATATCTTAAAAAATTTGATCAACATCAAATTAAAAACATAAAAACCAGATTCATTAAACAATCATCTTTATCATTTTTCCAATTAATTAACATTTAATTTTGAATTAACATTATTTAACAATTTCAATAAAAAGTTCCATTCTAATACAATAAAATAATTGGTGTCAAAAAATTTAGAAAATCAAGAGGAAAACCATTATCACAGTACAATGTAACAACATCTCTACGTGATCGATACAAACTCCTTAATCATTTTCCAGAATTTAATTTGGTCAAATTCATTAAGATATAAGGGAATAAGTCATGAAAAATATAAAATTTAATGTAAATAAATATAGAATAGATAAATCTCCAACCACAAACTATATTCGACATTCCTCACATGATAGTGGATAAACTGAATAGATCCTGGTCACCTCTCCCGCAACAAGTGCATCCACCAGAGGATGCCACTGAACAATAACACTAACCAACCACTATGAAAACTCCATTTGAAACAAGGAGATCATGCTCCATCACATGGAAAATACAAATATGATGAAATGGATCAAATAAACCACATAAATGGAGGTATATCGTTCCTTAAATTGAAGGTCAATCTCTATGGATTGAAAGAGGGAGCTAGAGATCATTCTATGACAAAGGAATTCAAAAAACCAAGAATAGAGGGTTGTAGGGTATGCTGGGGTCGAGGGAATCCCAATCCATCATTGGTTATGTGAAATCCATAGTGGCTAAAATTATTTAAAAACATATAGAATCATGGGATTACATGAAATGATTTCCTCTTTCACATCATGTAATGCCTCAAGGCCAGTTTCAACCAAAAAATGTGTCACCTCAATTCTGTATTTTATTTTTTCAAAACTCGAAAACATAAATGTTTTGAAACAATATTTCATGTCATGAAACACACAATACATCCCATTAAATATAATTTTAGAACATTTTATTATATTACATGACTTATAATTTTCCCATTCCAAATTTTACATAACTATACTTTTTCAAACATCTTCTGAGCCTCCTATGAGAACATATATATTTGAAAACATAAAAAGGGTCGATTAACATGGATTCATGACCTTAGATAACATACAACTAAAATAATTTTCAAACTAAAATATCCAATACCAAACAAGAGAAGAAATATAAATGAGTTATTTTAACAACCATCCTAAGAGACACACTCCATGCTTTTGGCACTAGGGAAGCTAACAATCTCACTAAAGGAAGATGTGAAAAACCATGCAAAACCACGACTAGAACCTAACAAATCTCATGTGAGAGATACCTCTCATAATAGAGAGTGTCTCAAAAAGAAAAATAGAAACCTATATTATTAAAATAAATGGTATAAAACCATTATACGAAAAATGTTGCAATAGAATATATCAACAACAAATATATCGGGGTATTAAGAAATTATCAATGATTCAAGTTCCTAGGTACTCTCCTTCGTGTCACATTTCTTCCACGAGAGATGAACAATAGGTGTAGAATTCCCACACAACACATTATACTTTCAGTCCTAGATCCCTATAAGACACTCTTTGAAGGTTGCATCATCATCAACATCGACCCTTCCCCAAACTACTCGGTCTCTCTAGACCTTCACCTCATGATCCCCCAACTGGGACTCCTCCACCTGCTACACTAGAGAAGGTTTTGTGGTCATCTAAAAAATATAACCTCTAACCCATATTCTCCCAAATTCTATTTTAATGATGAATGATATTCCATTATTATCTATGAATTTCCTGATTCATGCATAGAATCACTATGTGAATTCTATCTCAATGCACAACCACAACATTTCTCTTCCATGTATATATGAAATATAAATGTTGTAATACTATATGAAATTAATACACTAAAGTGAGTGCATGTTCAGGTAACGCTAGGATAAAACATACCTTTAATATATTATGATCAGGGAAGAATACAAATCCTTGCACCATAAGGTAATATCTTGACAACAATAGGTAAAACAGCATCATCGCCAACACCAGATCATTGGTTGAATAGATACACTCATCAGTACGTAACTGCAGAGACCCATTAAAAATTTATTCTCTTTTGTATGAAAACACTATCCCAAACAAGTTGCAAAAAATCATATAAAACCTCAAACTGAACTCTTCCTTTTGGAAAGAGATGAACTGGATCTATAACGACCCATACTTTACATACATTGTTAATACTTCAAAATTGAAGCACACTTATTACAACATATGACAAAACCACAAAGGACCGTATAGGTATAGTGTCTTTAGAAACTGTGAATCATAAACAACTGGTTCATAAATCTTCTACAGTGTCTCCCATTTATTTCATCATATCTAGGGTCCCTTTTAGCATATTCTACTTAATATCCATCTTCCTGACCTGGGGAAAAGAAAACATAAAAGGGTGAGCTCAAATGCTCAGCAAGGGAAAATAAAGGAAATAAAAATCATATCATATCTTTTTGAAAATCATAACCTGCAAAAGAGATCATAATATCTTAACATGGAATAAATCATAGAAGTGAAAATGAGATCCCCATTATCATAACATGAAACTTGAAACGTTGTGGAATGCACACATAATCATGGAACATCATTTCTTATTAGTCATGACTCATTGCCAAGACTATCTTAGTGGACAGAGTCCCTTTCTGAACCGAGTCACCCTCGTTCCAGTCCTGTTTCACTGAACCGGTATAACCTATCGTTCCAGCCATGTATATCTCATGAGATATAAAATCTTTACCCAATGCATTGGAGGGAGATATAGGTCCCACCCATCTTATAATGAATCCTTTCTTATGTGTGTCACATAATCATAAACCATACATCATAGCGTAACCCATGTAATAAAAATGGAATTCTTAAACAACATGACATCATAAAAATATTCATATAAGATAAAGGAATTCATAAAAATATTTCCATCACAAAATAATCAAATCCACGTAATAATAGGGATAAAAACAGAACCCTTTTATCATCTTAGATGGAAAATAATTTTGATAAAACACTTGAACTTCATTCTTGAGGAAAATATCCTTTCTACTTCAAAAACACTTTTCATTTCTTAACAAG
Organism: Viscum album; assembly: GCA_963277665.1. NCBI lineage: Eukaryota > Viridiplantae > Streptophyta > Magnoliopsida > Santalales > Viscaceae > Viscum > Viscum album. The sequence goes on along the minus strand of OY728150.1, from coordinate 1,588,650,731 downwards.
TCATACAATTTTAAACATAAAGAAGTTTATTAAAAATAAACATGAAAACTTGTAAAGGAAGCTTCTTGGAAATAATGTTTTAAAAATCCATTCATGCCATATAAGTTAAAAAACATTCTTCGTACTTTTGTCGAAAAAGTCAAAAAGTACCTCATACGAAAAACGTCAAAAGATTCCTTTCATATTATTTACTAAAAACTAACCAAAGGGTAAAATTGGATTTAAAATATTTTAATTGGATGGAAAAAATATTACATATTGAGTGAACATGGATGTGGATGATAAAATACACCCCAGTAAATACTTACGAATAAACAATCTCGGATAAAAATGAGATTGTGATATTTCCCTTACCTTAGGTCCGATTTGCTTTGTACGTGTCCGAAGCTCCTGTATAATGGTTTAAATAATGTTATTGACTTATTCCAGAATCATAAATATTGATATGATATCATATATGGTCATATTCTTAGCTTCTTGTTAGTAATATTTCATTGTTACTTGCTACTCGGGTCCTTATTGCCTTTTGTTCTTATGCGTGTTTTGCTGAATAAATTCTTATTCTTCTTTTAAGGTTATAGATACCTTATATCCAGAATGGTATTAGTGTAACATATATCATATTTATTCATTCAATTCATTTATATAATTACTATGTAATGATGATCATGTAGAACGAGTCGCATCACATCGTGGAGACGGTATTCCGTACGTACGCACGAGTGATGATATCGTTCCTATGATCATATAAATGTATTAGAGTATATATATATTATTTCAGTATCAATATTAATTTATAATAATCATAAATAGTTACTCATTAAACCATTATACTCATCCTTGTAAGGTGATGGTGGAAAATAGATTACACCACGGCGTGGAGACGGTATTCCGTACGTACGCACGCGCGGTGATTTCATTTTTCCGTAGGATGGATAGAAGGTGAATTAGGGTTGTTTCATATTTATAATAACATATAATTATTTTAGTAATACTAATGTTATAAGTTTATCATAAAACAACTAAAGGAGAAGAAGTTGAAGAAGAAAGAAATTGAAAAGATCGGTAATGGATATTACCTCTTCTTTGGAACGCCTATTTGAATCCTCCACTTAGGGAAATAAGATTGGACTTTGAAGAAGACCAAGGCCTATAAGATTATTCTAGGGAAGTGGAGAGGAGAAAATGGCAGGGGTTGGCCGAGCTTGAGTGCTCAAATTGGTGTGAGGAGGAGGGGGATGAGGTGCCCTTTTATAAGGGAGGAGAGGGGCACCTTAGGAATATCTCAAAATATTATTTTATATTAAAGTCAAAATCGGTTTATAATGGTTCCAAAGGGTCTTATTTCGAAGATAAAGTGGGGATGGGTCAAAATACTATCAAAAAATAGGATTTAGACAAGTTTAGGGTATTATTTTAACCTTATCAATTAGATTTAACTCTATGTTAAATAATTTAACTTTTACCGTGTCTTTTTGTTTTCTTTCACTATATGGTTAATACACTTACTATAACATGCCAAACGAACCCCAAATTGTTTATTATTAATATATATATCCTTATCTAAGTCATTTGGCCGAACCATAGATTTTTAGGAATAAAATAACAATTAGTAATATAATATTTGATTTAAAAACTATTTTGTGTCAATTTTGACACTATTTGATATATGATTTTTGTGAAAGTCATAACAGAATTATATGTTCGAACCAAGTTGATTAAATCAACAATAATATATCATAGTAACCTATAAATTAGTGGAATTCATAAAAAGTCTCAAATTACATTTATTTTGGTGTTTATAACATCAATTATGTCAATATTTCATTAATAAGATAATTACTGCGTCATCATTGTGTCATAAATAAATTAAATTATTTAATGTCTAAAAATTACAAATAAAATACCATTATGTAGGAAATCTTTTTATATTTCTAATGAATATTTATAGTCTAATTTATCTTATGTATAACGCCATATTAAAAATTATTAACTTATTAAACATTGAGTTTAACTATTTTAACCCTTCTTTAAATAAATTAATAATAAATGTCCTAATCTAACCCAAGTGGGCCTAAATGGTCATATTTTATTCCTAAGTTTGTTTATGGTCGAATTAAACCTATTCAATAGAATTAGGACATGTGTTAGGGTAATAGTAATATCATTTTTACCCTTAGTTACCCTATTTACTATTAACTACGGTAAAAAAAGTAAGAAGTTACTATTCACCAAGAAATTATTTTTTTCTCATTGAACCACATTTTAATTACTGATATCAACCGTGTCTGTCGGATTTTCGAAATTCCATTCACAGAAGCGGTAAAATTAAGTTTTATGCAAAAATTCAGTTTTTAACCTACCACTTAGTGGTTTCACTATTCATCAAAAATTGAATGTTTTCAGAAAAATATCAAAATTTCACCCTAGGCTAATTTCGGTATTCCGAATCCAAAAATGAAGTCCATTTTGAAAAAATAGAATTTATAAAATTTCAAAAAGTTGTTATTACTATTCATAACGGCTATTTTTAATAATATTTTAATAGCATATCGTTGTTTAGTGAAACTCGGTATTGCGTATGACGCAAGCTATCGAGGATGGTCGTGATTGCGTGTAAGGTAAGCCAAGAAAGTGTGTAGTGAAATATTCCTTTGATGATATATAAAAACAAAATATTACTCATAAAAATATCGGGTGTTACATTCTACCCCCCTTAAAAATAATTTCACCCTCGAAATTCGTCACTTTGTAACAAACAGATGAGGATACTTCTCCCTCATCATATCCTCAAGCTCCCATGTAGCTTCTTCAAGTTGGTGGTTCCTCCATAAAACTTTCACCAAGTGAGTGGTCTTGTTTCGTAGGACTTTTTCGCTACGATCCAGAATCTCTATCGGCTGTTCTTCATAAGAAAGATCTTGCTCCAGCGGTACAACTTCTGAGCTGAGTACATGTGAAGGATCTGGTATGACTTTCTCAGGAGAGATACATGGAACACATCGTGAACTTGAGAGAGATTCGGTGGAAGCGACAATCGGTAAGCTACCTTCCCAACACGATCCAATATTTCAAAAGGACCGATATATCTAGGGCTCAACTTCCCCTTCTTTCCAAATCTCATAACCCTCTTCCAGGGAGATATTTGTAAGAACACTTTATCACCCACTTCAAACTCTAGGTCTTTTCTTCAGTTGTCGGCATAACTTTTCTGTCGACTCTGAGCTGCTCTTATGTGTTGTTGAATAGATCTGACCTTTTCTGCCATTTCATCAATGAGATCAGGTCCTAATAGCTTTCTTTACCCAACTTCATCCCAGCAAGTTGGAGTCCTGCATTTCTTTCCATATAGAGCTTCATAAGGAGCCATCTGAATACTGGAGTGAAAGTTATTATTATTAGAAAATTCCACCAAAGGTAGGTGTTGATCCCAACTTCCTTTAAAATCCATAGAGCAAGCTCTCAACATATCTTCTAGGGTTTGAATCGTTCTCTCAGACTGACCGTCTGTCTGGGGATGATAAGCAGTGCTGAAACTCAACTCTGTATCCATAGTATGCTGAAGACTTTGCCAAAACTTCGAGGTAAATCTCGGATCCCGATCAGATATATTAGAAAGTGGTACTCCATGCAATCTTACCACTTCCTTTACATATATCCTGGTAAGCTGATCTAGAGGGAAATCCTCTCTAATAGCAATGAAGTGTGAAGACTTTGTAAGACGATCAATTATGACCCAAATAGCATTATTGCCTTTGGATGTTTTAGGAAGTCCTGTGACAAAGTCCATAGTGATGTTTTCCCATTTCCATTCGGGTATGGGTAATGGTTGTAACATCCCCTTAGACTTACGTCTCTCAGCTTTAACTTTTTGACAAACCAAGCATCGAGAGACATATTCAGAAACATCTCTTTTCATGCCATCCCACCAGAAGTACTCTTTCAGGTCCCTATACATCTTCGTGCTTCCAGGATGAATAGAGAATGATGAACTATGAGCCTCATCTGCAGCTCCTTCTTTAATTCGGGGATGGGAGGAACACAAACCCGATTCCTGAACTTTATTATCCCATCATAATCAAGGTTGAATTCAGGAACATTTCTCACCTTCTTTTGTAACTCGACATCTTCTTTCTGTGCCTCTTTAATCTTCACATGTATAGATGGTTGAACATTCATTTGAGAAAGATAAGATTTTTCCCCTTCCATTATAATTCCAAGATCCATACTTTTTAAATCCATAAATATTGGATCTTTTGTGATCCTCATCATGGATAAAATAGCATGGTCTTGTCGACTTAATGCATCTGCCACCTTGTTTGCTTTCCCAGGGTGGTAATGGATTGAGCAGTCATAATCCTTAATCAGCTCCAACCATCTTCTTTGACGCATATTAAACTCCTTTTGTGTGAAAATATACTTTAAAATTTTATGATCAGTATAAATATCACACCTTTCACCATAAAGGTAATGCCTCCAAATCTTTAATGCAAAGATTACCGCAACCAACTCCAAATCATGTGTTGTGTAATTTTGCTCATGGATTTTCAACTGTCGTGAGGCATAAGCTATCACCATATCATTTTGCATAGGAACACACCCCAATACCTTCTTGGATGCATCACTGTAGATAACAAACCTTTCTCCACTACAAGGTAGTGTGAGTACAGGTGCACTTAATAACCTTCTTTTCAACTCCTTGAAATTCTCTTCACATTCCTCTGTCCAGACAAACTTAACTCCTTTCCGAGTCAACTTGGTGAGTGGATTAGATAATCATGAAAAATATTTTACAAAACGTCGATAACATCCAGCCAAACCAAGAAAACATCGGATCTCAGTTACTATTGTTGGTCTTGACCATCTTTCGATAACCTCTGTTTTTGCTGGATCCATAGATATCCCCTCTTTTGAGATTATGTGACCCAAAAATGCAACTTTTTGAAGCCAAAATTCACACTTGGTAAATTTGGCATAAAGCATCTCCTTTCTCAGGGTCTTCAATATAATTCTCAACTGATCTTCATGCTCTTCCTTGCTCTTTGAATAGACAAGAATACCATCTATAAAGACTACAACAAATTGATCAAGATAGTCTCTAAAGACTCTATTCATTAGATCCATGAAGATAGTAGGGGCATTAGTAAGACCAAATGGTATCACTATAAATTCATAATGTCCATACCTTATACGAAAAGCCGTCTTTGGTATATCTGCCCTTTTGACCCTTAATTGATGATACACTGAACGAAGATCAATCTTGGAAAAGTATTGAGCTCCGCGTAGTTGGTCAAATAAGTCATCAATGCATGGGAGAGGATATTTGTTCTTGATAGTGATCTTGTTAAGTTCTCGATAATCAATACAGAGTCTCATTGGTCCATCTTTCTTCTTAACAAATAGAACAGGTGCTCCCCAAGGTGATGCACTAGGGCATATGAATCCCTTATCAAGATTCTCTTGGAGTTTCTTCTTCAATTCCTGCAACTCAATTTGGGCCATTCTATAAGGTGTCTTTGAAATTGGCAAAGCGCCCGGTACGAGTTCTATTGAAAACTCAACTTCATGATTTGGTGGAAGACCCGGTAATTCCTCCGAAAAGACATCATCAAACTCCCGTACAATGGGAATATTCTTAATCGTGAGTTTCTCACCAACCAATTGAGATAAATAACCTTCATTTAGTTGAATAAATACCCATAAGATGGAATAAATTTCCACTGGAAGGTTATGTTCATCCTTGCATTGATAGACGATCGTAGATTGATCTGGAAATTGAAATGTGACTTCCCTTCTTTGGCAATTGATATGATCTCCATGTAGAGAAAGCCAATCCATGCCAAGAATCACATCAAATTCCACTAAAGGAAGGATCACAAGATTTGCAGGAAGCAATTTCCCACAAACTTCAATCGGAGAAGAATTATAATCTTTTGATGCGACTGTTGTTCCATTAGGTGTTGTCATAGCTAACTCAAAATCTAATTGAAGAGGTAGTACGGTGATACCCTTAGAAAATTTTTCAGAAATAAAAGAGTGGGTGGATCCAGAATCAAATAAAAAAATTTCTACTTTAGAGTGGATGGTAAGTGTACCTTTCACCACTTCGTTATCGTACTCCACATCGCTGATAGAAATTGCATGTGACTTTCCTTTGTCTCTAGCCTTAAGATTTTTTTGATGTCGACCATCATCATCAACCCTTGTATTTGGGAATTGATTGTCATAATGCCCCATCTCCTTGCACTTGAAACATTGAAGTGTAGTAAGTTCATTCTGTGTATCCCTTCCTTTGTTTGCATCATTAGACATCTTCTTCCCATTATTGTGGCATTCAAATGCCTGATGACCTTCCTTTCCACATTTAAAACATTTACTTGTCCCTTTAATACAACTCCCTCCATGATTCTTTCCACACTTTGAGCATAAGGGAAATCTCATCTTATTTTCAGTGTGCTCTTTAGATTTTCCATTGAATTCCATCTTCCTCTTCTTATCAATCCCATGTGACTGATGGGTTACTCCAATCTCCATCTCGACTTTGAGAGCACATCGAACGATTTCCTCGTAGCTATTGAAGTCCCTTATGGCTAACGCCCTTCGAAGACTTGGTTTTAAGCCACTAATGAATCGATCGATCTTACTCTCAGGTTGGATAATAATACCAGAAGCGTACCTTGCAAGTCTTGTAAAATTTTCTTCATAGGTACCAACAGATTCATCATCCCTTTGCTTCAGTTCAAGAAACTATTTCTCCATATTTGTTTGGAGAATACGAGGGAAGTACTTATGGAAAAATAAGTTCATGAACTCTTACCATTCCATAGACTCAATTTCATCCCTTTGCCTCGTATTCTTAATAAGATTCCACCATTGATCAGCATCTCCTTCCAAACGATACACTGCTAGGATGAATTTATCATGATCAGAACATTGAAGAACTGAAAATATCTTTTCAGTAGTACTAATCCATTGCTCAGCAACTAATGGATCAGTAGACCCGCTGAAAGAAGGTGGATGCTGCCTCATGAAGGATTCAACAGAATGTTGCTCCTTCCTTTTCACGTTTGGAAGTCCTGCATGATTCATATCTTGAGAAAGTTGTGTGAGCATGGCTACAAGATTTTGCATTCCAGCTCCCATATCGTTTGGTTGCTCAGGGGGACAATCATTGCATTGCCCATCGCATTCCGCATTAACACGGTTCCTTCGGGTTCCATCCATTGACTAAAACCAAGAAGAATAGTGTGGGAAACACTAATTATAATAGGAAAACCACATAATTCAAGAATAAAATTTTCATGCTTAAGGTATTATCCTAGGTTATTCATGGCCATTTCTAAAACACTAAGATTGTGTTCTATGCTTAGACTTATCCTTAGGGTTCTTACTAAGGCTTTCACATCCTAGTTTCCAATGGATGACTATACCTTTCCTCTGATACCAACTATAACGACCCATACTTTACATACATTATTAATACTTCAAAATTGAAGCACACTTATTACAACATATGACAAAACCACAAAGGACTGTATAGGTATAGTGTCTTTAGAAACTGGGAAACATAAACAACTGGTTCATAAATCTTCTACAGTGGCTCCAATTTATTTCATCATATCTAGGGTCCCTTTTAGCATATTCTACTTAATATCCATCTTCCTGACCTGGGGAAAAGAAAACATAAAAGGGTGAGCTCAAATGCTCAGTAAAGGAAACTAAAGGAAATAAAAATCATATCATATCTTTTTGAAAAACATAACCTGCAAAAGAGATCATAATATCTTAACATGGAATAAATCATAGAAGTGAAAATGAGATCCCCATATTCATAACATGAAACTTGAAGCTTTGTGGCATGCACACATAATCATGGAACATCATTTCTCGTTAGTCATGACTCATTTCCAAGACTATCTTAGTGGACAGAGTCCCTTTCTGAACCGAGTCACCCTCGTTCCAGTCCTGTTTCACTGAACCGGTATAACCTACCGTTCCAGCCATGTCTATCTCATGAGATATAAATTCTTTACCCAATGCATTGGAGGGAGATATAGGTCCCACCCATCTTATAATGAACCCTTTCTTATGTATGCCACATAATCATAAACCATACATCATAGCGTAACCCATGTAATAAAAATGGAATTCTTAAACAACATGACATCATAAAACAATTCATATAAGATAAAGGAATTCATAAAAATATTTCCATCACAACATAATCAAATCCATGTAATAATAGGGATAAAAACAGAACCCTTTATCATCTTAGATGGAAAGTAATTTTGATAAAACACTTGAACTTCATTCTTGAGGAAAATATCCTTTCTACTTCAAAAACACTTTTCCTTTCTTAACATGTCATACAATTTTAAACTTAAAGAAGTTGATTAAAAATAAACATGAAAACTTGTAAAGGAAGCTTCTTGGAAATAATGTTTTAAAAATCAATTCATGCCGTATAAGTTAAAAAAAACATTCTTCGTACTTTTGTCGAAAAAGTCCAAAAGTACCTCGTATGAAAAACGACAAAAGATTCCTTTCATATTCTTTACTAAAAACTCACCGAAGGGTAAAATTGGATTTAAACTATTGTAAGTGGATGGAAACAATATTACATATTCAGGAAACATGGATGTGGATGATAAAATACACCCCAGTAAATACTTACGAATAAACAATCTCGGATAAAAATGAGATTGTGATATTTCCCTTATCTTAGGTCCGATTTGCTTTGTACTTGTACGAAGCTCCTGTATAATGGTTTAAATAAAGTTATTGACTTATTCCATAATCATAAATATTGATATGATATCATATATGGTCATATTCGTAGCTTCTTGTTAGTAATATTTCATTGTTACTTGTTACTCGGGTCCTTATTGCCTTTTGTTCTTATGCGTGTTTTGCTGAATAAATCCGTATTCTTATTTAAGGTTATAGATACCTTATACCCAGATTGTTATTAGTGTAACATATATCACATTTATTCATTCAATTCATTTATATAATTACTATGTAATGATGATCGTGTAGAACGAGTCGCATCACATCGTGGAGACGGTATTCCGTACGTACGCACGAGTGATGATATCGTTCCAATGATCGTGGAACTGTATTGGAGTATATATATATTATTTCAGTATCAATATTACTTTATAATAATCAGAAATAGTTACTCATTACACCATTATACCCATCCTTGTAAGGTGATGGTGGAAAATAGATTACACCACGGCGTGGAGACGGTATTCCGTACGTACGCACGCGCGGTGATTTCATTTTTCCGTAGGATGGATAGAAGGTGAATTAGTGTTGTTTCATATTTATAATAACATATAATTATGTAAGTAATACTTATTTTATGACTTTATCATGAAACAACTAAAGAAGAAGAAGTTGAAGAAGAAAGAAATTGAAAAGATCGGTAATGGATATTACCTCTTCTTTGGAACGCCTCTTTGAATCCTCCACTTAGGGAACTAAGATTGTTCTTTGAAGAAGACCAGGACCTCTAAGATTATTCTAGGGAAGTGGAGAGGAGAAAATGGAAGGAGTTGGCCGAGCTTGAGTGCTCAAATTGGTGTGAGGAGGAGGGGAGGAGGTGCCCTTTTATAAGGGAGGAGAGGGGCACCTTAGGAATATCTCAAAATATTATTTTATATTAAAGTCAAAATCGGTTTATAATGGTTCCAAAGGGTCTTATTTCGAAGCTAAAGTGGGGATGGGTCGAAATCCTATCAACCAATATAATTTAGACAAGTTTATGGTATTATTTTAACCTTATAAATTAGATTTAACTCTAAGCTAAATAATTTAACTTTTACCGTGTCTTTTTGTTTTCTTTCACTATATGGTTAATACACTTACTATAACATGCCAAACGAACCCCAAATTAATTATTAATAATATATATATCCTTATCTAAGTCATTTGGCCGAACCTTAGATTATTAGGAATAAAATAACAATTAGTAATATAATATTTGATTTAAAAACTATTTTATGTCAATTTTGACACTATTTGATATATGATTTTTGTGAAAGTCATAACAGAATTATATGTTCTAACCAAGTTGATTAAATCAACACTAATATATCATAGTAACCTATAAAATTAGTTTAATTCATAAAAAGTCTCAAATTACATTTATTTTGGTGTTTATAACATCAATTATGTCAATATTTCATTAATATGATAATTACTGCATCATCATTGTGTCATAAATAAATTAAATTATTTAATGTCTAAAAATTACAAATAAATTAACATTATGTAGGAAATCATTTTATCTTTCTAATGAATATTTATAGTCGAACTTATCTTATGTATAACCCCATATTAAAAATTATTTACTTATTAAGCATTGATTTTAACTATTTTAACCCTTCTTTAAATAAATTAATAATAAATGTCCTAATCTAACCCAAGTGGTCCTAAATGGTCATATTTTATTCCTAATTTTGTTTTTTGTCGAATTAAACTTATCCAATAGAATTAGGACATGTTTTAGGGTAATAGTAATATCATGTTTACCCTTAGTTACCCTATTTACTATTAACCGTGTTAAAAAAAAGTAAAATGTTACTATTCACCAAAAAATTATTTTTATCTCATTGAACCACATTTTACTTACTGATATCAACCATGTCTGTCGGATTTTCGAAATTCCATTCATAGAAGCGGTAAAATTAAGTTTTATGCAAAAATTCAGTTTTTAACCTACCACTTAGTGGTTTCACTATTCATCAAAAATTGAAAGTTTTCAGAAAAATACCAAAATTTCACCCTAGGATAATTTCATAATTTCGAATCCAAAAATGAAGTCCATTTTGAAAAAAATAAAATTTATAAAATTTCAAAAAGTGGTTATTACTATTCATAACGGCCATTTTTAATAATATTTTAATAGCATATCGTTGTTTAGTGAAACTCGGTATTGCGTACGACGCAAGCTATCGAGGAAGGTCGTGATTGCGTGTAATGTAAGCCAAGCAAGTGTGTAGTGAAAGATTCCATTGATGATATATAAAAACAAAATATTACTCATAAAAATCTCAGGTGTTACAGGATCAATGACAAACAAATCATTTAGATACTAAAAAGCTTTCTAACACCGATCAGTCCATTGGAATGCCTGATAAATTTGGATCAACACATTTAGAAGAGTCACAACACATCTGAAATAGTATATGAACATCATTTAATTGCTTTCAAGAGCCTGGATACTTCACACCTCTACCACTATCTTGGAGTTTTCCCAATACATAACTGCTTCTATCTTTAAAGGATACATTGCTAATCCCTAGTGGGATAAAATAATCCCCTAGAAAGGGACCTATCATTCCCAAAACTCACACTTCGCCAACATGCCAAACTACTTCTCACATTTGTGAACTCCCAAATGCCTGGATATGGTCTTTATGATACTCCTCAAACATAAAATGACATTTATTATCCCCATGAGCACATCAGTTTCATTAGTCACACAGAGTGGAATCATAAAGAACTCATAATTCCAATGATGATAATAGAATTCAGTCTCCAAAATATCATCATCATTTACATGAATATGATGATGTTCGGACCAAAAATCAAATGTCAATAAACAACTAAAACCATAAAATTGTTCAGATAAATCATTAATCACACAGAAGTGGATAGAAGTTCCTCGCTATCACTTTTTTCAAGAAACGATAATGGATACACAATAACAAACTAGCATCATCATTCATTACGAACATAATTGGTGCACCCCACGGTGAGACACTAAGTAGAAGAAAAACTCATAAAAACAAACCATATATATATACACATCTCTAAAAACTCATAATGCACCATATTCTACAGATACATAATGATATGAAACATACCTGATTGTAGTTTGGTTCCAAACCCGATCTCTCATTGATTGGGTAACACTGTAACCTCATCAGGAATGACATCAGGGTACTCTTCAATGACCACAGGAAACACCAATAGGTAAAATTTTGACAAACAAAGCATCAGATCAGTCATCAAGGATGATAAAGAAAAAAAATCCTTTGACCCATCTGAGGGTATCGATTTCAAACAAACATCGATGGCCCTCTATTTGAATCGAAGAACATAACCTTCCCTATGAAAGAATCTGCGATAGCCTACACAAAATATAACCAATCCATGCTAAGGATGAAATAATATTGTTGTATCCTTAAACATAGGAAATTTACCCAAGACTAGGGATGCTATAGGACAAGCTCATAGTCTCTACATATTCCAAACAAGCCATATTAAACTGTAATAGGTGTAGTCAATGCTAAGGTAAATAAAAGTCACTCAACCAAAATTCCCAAATCATTGACAAGTTTAGGTGATATGAAGTATTTCATTTCTCATATTTCAAAAAAGGCAAGCATTCATGTCGATAAAAGAATAGGGTACCTCAAACTACATATGAATTGCCTTGAACTAGAAGTTGTAAATCATGATGCTGACCAAGACCTAATCAACGACCTCTGTAACCCCACTAAAGATAACCTTTATAGTTTTTCTCTGGTCAACGAAGATATGGAGTGTCCTGGTGCTATCCTTGGAAAAACTCATCATCTCTATGTTGATTCCAAAATGGAAAAACCAGATATAACTACCTCAGATAGAACTACTTCAATAGAGGAATATGGAGTCGAACACCTAGTGCACAATGACTATTCACAAAGTTCAGGCAGTCTCTCCACTCATGACTTTTTCCTACACATGAAAAACATGTGTGTGATCTCTTATCATAGGTCTTAGAGACACCACCCCCGATGAATGATGGAATTTAGGACTGGTACCTACCCTTAATTGATCGTATTCTCTCATATCCTAACAACTGGGAACCCAGGAACATAGTTATACTTCTTGAGGAATCCTGAATACTCCCATATTGTTATGATTCAGTTCTAGCTAGAATTCTGTTGATGGCCTATACTCTTTCTATCACCTTGATATATGTCTTAAACATAAAATGGTTGACACGACACTGGATCTATGTATGTGATTCCTCCTACAACTCCTCTCCATATACACTTCATATAGAAATAGGTCTAGAGAATATTATTGTAGGTTCCAAAAAAAATATTCCAAACTATCGCACAATAGAGTTTCCCCTACCATACGGTATGACTCTCTGGGAGACTGGGTTCCTTCACAGTCAAAGAAAGAAACTCAGATCTGAACTAGTTTTGAAATACTTCCCATGAGACTGATGACCCCTCACGATCTTCGAGGAAGAAGAACCACCACTAACTTGTTTCTCAATGCAATATCTTGAGATACAATGGAACCTATTGCTCCTTCCATACACTGATTGACCAAAATGCTATCATAAAATCTTCTAACTAGTCTTATGTGACTTCACATGAAATAAATCACTCATACGTCGATAGTCTCTGGTGCTAAATCCCTCAAATTTTCCTCCTCCATGTTTCATTTCCATCAACCAATACTCTACATTGATCTCGTGGAAAACCATGTTGAATATATTCTATATGAACATTATGTGTATTTCAACATAGAGCCATACCTACTCATGAACAAAAAACTAGAGATCCTAAACCCAAAATATGGAGAAATGTAACATTAATTAATTATTTTATTTTTTTTATTTAAGGATAACCTATCCCAAGTTCAGCCCATTCAAATATCAGAAAAATGAAGAATGATATATGATCCTTTCTGAGGTATCTACTCTGAAACCAATATCACTTCATTTTCTAGATTGTGTAAGCTTTAGTGTTTGTGCATAAAATCAACGGGGGTCCCTAAATACCCTTTTCTCATATAGTCTCATGTTGTTACAACACTTTATAAACATTACAGACATTGTTTCCCTTCTAACCCATGTATCCTTAGATATGACTAACTAAAAAATCCGTTCTATAAGGTAACCATACCATTGGTACAACTCTTTCACGACCCCCTCCTGAGAAATTTTACCCCTAATAGGACCTCAATGGGAGAAGAGAGATAGTGACCCATGAGTCCTACATCCATTAGGCCTTTGGTTGTCGACTAGCACTGATGGGTATAATATGAAAACAAATAATGGGCATGACCCTCTAAGAGAAACACATGTGGAAGAGACAGATAAGATAGATACCAGCCAACTCATGATGAGACTACAATAATAATGAAACCCATGTACAGAATTGTAATTTCATGCATGAAATACTGAAACCGAAATAAAAACCTATTGTACCAAAAATGAAAGTAAAGACAATAGTGACCATGAATCCCAATTAGCTCCTGAAACCCACAAGCAAGTAGTAACCATCCTAATCTCCAACCTACTATAACCTACCTAAAAAATATTATATATATGTATATATATGTATAGTGATTATAAGAGAGTACTATATAGGATCCTCCATGGATCCTTTTGTGAAAACATTATAAATCATGCTAAAGTATAATGAATAACAAGTGGAACAAACTCATCACCTAAAAATGTATATTATGTTCCAAATATCATCATGGAAACACTCACCAAGTATCATAAAAAATAGAATATATTATAATACATAATATTTTGAGTATCATTCTACCACTTACCCATTGGTTTGTTTGTGGTCCCTAAGGTCACACATCATGATCATCTCTATACAAAAAGGATATCCTATAGACAACTGGACGATGCACCAAAACATGAACCTATTTCATCAACATGAACCTCATGCATCACACCACCACATCCATGCAACCAAAGTAACCATATTGTTTCATAGTGCCACCACATCCCACATTATTTGTATTATACATCATGTATTACACATTAATCAATTACAATCCATACACTGAGTATGGATCTTCTATCCATAATATCCCAAACATGTTATATCAATTGTATCCTTTTAGAAACTATGTCCAGAACATATGTGTGTGAATAATAAAAAGCCATTACAACCCACATCACACATATATGGGGAAAACTAAACATCCTGCATACCATCACAAGTAACTACCATGAGAAGAGATTTGAAACAAAGGGGGTAGTCAGCCATCCATCCTCTCACTGGGATGTTTGGGAAAACACCGTCCAATTATCATAGTCCCTGAGCTGTCAGTTTCTCTAACTAATATGGTGAATTACTTTATGGAAACACAAAATTACATGATATAATATATATCTCATAACCACACTATGGTCACAATATAGTATTAAAAAGAACTTCATCTATTGTCTCTCAAAATCCTAACATCCACTGCTATGATTAGATAACACATAAGCACACCACGATTTACTTATCTATATTTTGTTACTTAATAAATTATATTTTAGTTTTAATTTACTGTAATTATATATTTATCGATTAATTAACTATCATCATCCCCACATTACATTTCATTAGCATCTCAAAAATGATCTATGATCTAATTACCCAATCTTGACGTACATGGACATTTCATTTTATTTTTTGTAATTTTTATATAATACAAAAATAGGTGCCCAAAGACCATATTAGTTTAGTGTCTTTGGAAACATGGAACGCATTCTTCTAAATTGGTGAACGATTATCAAAATCTCCCATAAATATATTTTCCATTACATTTCCTACATAGAAACATTATTTATATAATGAGGTAAAGAAATAATAGAAAGGGTTATCTCAAATTCATAGTAATGTTAAACAAAATGAAAAAATTAGAACATAAAAACATGAACATATATTCTGAATATCAATATATTGAGGAATAAAATAAATATTGGTAGTACGTTTGGTATAAATCATAATGGTACATAAACCATGATAAATTAGAATTGGAATAGAACATGAAATTGTGTCAGATACATAAGCCTAGAAAATCATTTCCATATTATCAAAGGCCTATTTCCAAGACCATCATAGACTACAACGTCTATTATTATACCGATTTCACTCCTCACTCCATCTGTGTATTACTAAACATGATTTACGTGTCATTCCATCCTGATGTTACTGAACTAGATTTACATATCATTCTCGTCATGTATATATCAGGAGATATAAATCATTATCCAATTTATTGGTGTTTGATACAGGTCACAAAAACCACATTATGTAAATTATACATATGTGTTCCAGAAACACATAAATCATTCATTATAGCATATACCAATGAATAAATTTTGTTTCTTAAACATCATTCCATAATAATCCATATAAAAAAGTATTTCATAAATAAAACTAAATTATAATCAAAATAAAATGATAGTAATAATGGGGATAGAAATATAACCCCAATTATATAATGTTATCATAGATGGAATATTTTTTTTATAAAACACTTGAAATTAATTCTTCAGAAAAATATATTTTTTTATTCAAAAACAATTTCACTTTTCAAAAATTTATACAATTTGAAAGGAAATAAATTTAATTGAAAATAATCATAAAATATTGTGATTAATCTTCAACAAAACACAGTGTTATAAAAGGGTAAATAGTCATTCATTCCTTATAAGATAGAAAAATATTCTTCTTATACATTTTTTGGAAAAGTAAAAAAAGTACCTCATACCAATAACAAAAAAAATATTCCTTTACAACCATTTAATAAAAATTCACTAATGTGTAAAATTTACTATAAATATTTTTAGAAGGTTAGAAATTCTATTTTGGAATATTTATTTTGGAAACATGGAGATGGTTGAAAAATATGTTCCATTAAATACATACAAATAAATAATCTCATATAATACTGAGATTGAAGAATTATCTCATACTAATTAATAATTAGTTAAAATGTATGTATTGTAAAATAAATAAAATAATATCCTATGAAAATATAATAAACTTCATAATAATTATAATAAAAAGAACCATGGGAAGAATAAACACCACATAAAATAAATAGGTGGTGTACAAGGTACTTATCCCAATGAAATAAAAGTGAAACAAAATAGCTCCTTAACTTTATATCGATATCATATGTATGTATAAATATATATTGTATACTTATTTTAATGATGTAATTGAATTATTATATAGTCATTTGATTTTTTCATTTTATATACGCTCATATTATAATTTATTTTGTAATAATCTTTCATTATTATTCATTATTCGGGCTTTCATTGCTTCATTTTATTAGACATGTTTTATTGAATACGTCTGGATTTTCCATATTAAGTCATAGTTATATCAATAAAAATGATATTATCATAATATATATCATTTTTATTAAACATTTACATTCATATAGTCATGTTTTAATGGATATCATTTAGAATGAATCGCATCCCATCATAAAGATGGTAGGTCATATGCATGTATGAGTGACGATATCATTCCTTTAATTATGAAATGGTATGAAAGTGTATAGTATATATTCTGTTTCAGAATTCATATAATATTTTAATAATCATATATAGTTATTATTTATATCATTGTATCCATCCATGTTAGAGGGTTGGGAAAAACATATTACACCACAACATGGAGAGAGTATACCATACATACACAGACATGGTGATTTAGTTTTTCATAGGATGGATTGAAGGAGGAATGTGGTTGTTCTATAACCAAAATAAAATCTCAAAATATACGTGATAATAGAGATATTATATTATGATGGAAAACATTCATGAAGATGATGTATAAGAATAAATAATTTTAAATAATGGTGGAGGAGATTACCTCATTTTCAGCGAGCTCCCTCTTGAAATTCGAATAAAGGAACAATAATTAGTCATTTGATAAGTAAAAAACCTCTATAATATAAATATGGAAGTTTCAAATGGAAATTAGTAGTGGTTTAATGTATTGGATTTCTCAATGTGATGTTTGTATGTGAGTGAGGAGGTGCCCTTTCATAATTTAGGTGATGGGAACTTTTGTAATATCCAAAATTATTAGTTTATAATAGACTAAAAACCCAAAAAAACATTGAATATTTAATAATTTAAAATATGAGAAAATATATGGTTATAATATCATAAACCACTAAATTTTAGACAAGTTTATGTGCCAATTATAACCTTATCATTTTAATTTTACACTTAGTTAATTTATTTCATTTTAACTAGGGAAACAATTATATCAATATTTTAAGTGTATAATATTCACTTATTTGAAGTAAATTAAATGCAACTAAATTATTGATTTAACTTTAGACTATATTGTACTTATTATATATTTTTAGAAAATTGTTATGACTTTTGAATAATTTATTAAGACGTTGTTTGGAAAAATTACAGTAGTGTCAATTTTGACACTATTATATTTCTTGATTTTTAAAAATATCAATATATGATGTATTCTTAAAAAAAATGTTTTATTCTTTTGATATTGGGTGTAGGTAGTATATAAAATTCATTTTTCTTATTAATTATCCTTAATTATATTTATTTAAATATTTTTAATAACAATGATTTGATATTTACATTAATAAAATAATATCTCCATCAGTATTATGCAATTATTTCATATACTTATTTGCTGGGTGAAAATTATAAATAAAGATATATAATAAAGATAAATCTACTATATTTATATTGAATAATTTTTTTCAATTATATATTCTAGAAAATCATTCATTAAACTTGTTATACATACTAAAAAATTAATTTTACATGTTTAATATCACATTAAATAAAATTATATATGTTTTATAATCTCTTCTATAAAGCTAAAAGTGGTCAATAACACAACCATGAATTATTATGGCCATGATTTACTTAAACAATATTATTGGAGAAGTATTTTAATATATTATATCTATTATCACTTTTAAAAAATTATTTTATTAATTTTTCATCATTTAAATAATATCCTTATCATTAATTTATAAACCTTCAAGGTAATTATTTATTCTATAAAAATTACAAATAAATTAATATGATAAATATAAATATTTTAGATTTGAAATGAGTATTTATAGTCATATATAGATTATGTATAAACTTATTTTAATAATTATATATTATTTAAAACATGATTGTGAAATCATTACATTTTCATTAATTGAAATATTACAAATACAAAAATATCTCACAAATGGCCTAAAAATATCAAAAATACGTTTATATTAGGTATATATGTTTATTATGTTAAAATTAACATTTTTATTTATTGATACTACCAGTTTGTCTATATGTGGACACATAATAGATATTATAGACAATGAAAATGACACTTTGTCTATTATATTGATTTAAATATTATTTAAGTCATTTTCATGGAAAAGTGTCAATTAAATTACACAATTTAGATACTTATATTTTAATTTTCCAATTACATTCATCAATTAAATTATTGACATTTTTTTGTCATTCTATAGTCTTTATAATTTTTTTGGTAACCTAAATTGCATAATTTACCCTCTACTTCTTTGTCAAAATTTATCATGGTTACTATTCATATTGTCGAAAAATAAAAGGGGCATACTTATTATTTTTGGACCCCAGAATCAAAATTGGAAATCAATTTTTCAAAATTCATAACATAGAAAATATACCATGAAATTTAATATAAAAGTGAAAAAATGTCTTAAAAACAGTTTCTTTGATAAATGATACTTTTTTAATGGAAAATGTTATCATAATAAATTAATATATGAAACTATTTAAAAAAAAACCATAATTCGATAAAAATGACCTAATTAATATATAATACTAAACAGAATCATAATTTTACTATTTAATGTCTTTAAAATAAAATAATTATTTTAATAGGGATCAATATTTTTAGCATTCATTAAAAAAACTTCTGAAAAATGTCAAAAACTCATCCAAAGTAATTTTTTATATTAAAAAATAAAAGAGGATGTTTATGTTGAAATATTTATTAAAACAAGTATCATAAAATATACTTAAAATTGGTGCTCCATAGAAAGGGGGAACTAGATTTTATAAAATGCTTCTTTTATCCAAAAAATAGATTTTGTTTTTATATCATGTCTAGAAAACATATAAGATGAATTTTAAATATTTGATCGAATCCATAAAGAGTGATTTTGTTATTTTATATACTATATTATTTTCATGTAAATATATTATTTGACGAATGTTCATACAATTCATATCGATCATTATAATTAACATAATAATATTTAGTTGTTCACTTATACTCATTCTTGTGGGTAATGAATTATATAAAAAGAACATACAATTTTGGGTAATGCAAGCCATGAATATTTTTTTCACAACCCCTATCCATAAGGTGTACCCCTATGGGGATGCCAATGTGGGAAGGGAGTTAGTGACTCCTGAGTCCCGCCTCAAGTAGGCTTCATGTTGGCGACTAACACTGAGTGTATTTTAAACACACAAATGGGATGCGTTTCCATTTAAGAGAAAACATATAGAAAAGAGACATAAGAACTACACCGACAAAATGAAACTTAGACTAAAATTCCAATGAAAACCCAAGTACTTATATGTAATGTCAAGAAAAATCTACTACTACTAGAAGGGAAACTGAAAGTACCAATGGAAAGTAAAACAACAGTGACCAGGATGCCCGAACTGCACCAGCAGCCCCAATCAATCAGTAACCAGCCTGATCTCTAAATTTTTCCAAGTGACATGAAAAATGGTTTTTATAAAAACATATGGTGAGTTTAATATTATACTCAGTATGATCATTCCTGCATCATATTGTGAAAAACTAAAGAAATAATGCTAAACCATATTGAACAACAAGTGAAACTAACTCATCCCTAAACATGTTTTTAATTTCCCAGACTCACCATGGATACTCTCACTAAGTATTTCATACAAGAGTATATAATATAATAAGGAATGTCAAGGTTACCCTGCTACCACTTCGGCCCAGGTTTTTTGCTTTGTTCTAACATCACACGTCCTATGCATCTCTCTCCCAAAAGGATTGCCTGCAAGCACCTGAGCGAAGCACCACAACCTGAACCATGTTCAACACAACCACTACATCCATGTAACCAAATTAACTAGTTAGTTTTTAGGAGCCACCAGAGCTCTCATAATGTGTATCATACGTCAGGAATTATACCTCCAGCTATTACATCCCACCGACTGTGTAAGGATCCTCAAGCCATCATTACCTACACGTGTCACACCTATAGTTGCCCATAAGATACTATATCCAAAACATATGTGTGTGAATAACCAAAAGTTGTTACATCCCTCTACACACATTTATGAGGAATCTAACAATTGTCCCTATAATCACATGTAACTATCAAGATAATAAAGCAAGGCGAAAGGGGGTAGTCATCCATCCATCCTCCAATCGGGATGTTGAGGAAAACACCCCATAAGGATACGAATCCCGGATATGTCGGTTTTGATTACTAACGTGGTGGATTACCATATTAGAAAACGAAACGTATAGAATATACTATAGATCACAACCTCAGTATGGTCATAACTTAGTCATAGAACCAACTGCAGCTAACGTCACTAAGACTCTTATATTCTACTACTAAGACTATGTATCCTATAAGCACCCAACCATTTAAATAGAATTATTATGTTACTTCATTCCCTTTCTATAAAATTTACTCTACATTAATTAATTTAATAAAGATTAATTTACCATTATCAATTCCACAATATTCTTCATTAGCATCAAACACAATATGTACAATTACATTAAATTGCAACCTTAGCACTGCATCATAGAATGATCTAACCCCATGGGTTATGATAATTTATTAAATAAATTTTTAACAGCATTATCACTTTAACATATTGAAATCAATTCTATAAAAAATTCAATGAAACTATGCACAAGGGACACAACACTGTGAGTAGGTGAACTACCCATCATGTCTTTTCCACCTATAAAAACATTGAAAACCCATCCATCCTCAAGAAGATAAACATTGATTCCCAAGGCATACCCTGTATTTCATTGCTACTTTTTGGATGGAGGGTAGCAAGAACAACTACCTTGAGCAGTGGAGAAAGTGGATAAGATAAAAAACCAACATGATTTTGCAAGAATCCAACATTCACATCCAACACATTTCATTATCTTTGGGGTCCTCCCTGACAGCCACATGCATAAAACAATTCACATCACGACTCTAGGCATCATCTTTTTCCACAAACACTAGGAATCCCTACCTCCACTTCTCAAAAAATCAATCTATTCTAATAACACATGAAAGGAATTTGTAAACACAAATCAACTGGGTTGTTCTCTATAAACATGGAAATTTACATTCACATGCTATAAGCTGTCATGGCTCCAAAGCAGAAGGCAGTTGGCCTCACAAGAATGATAGTGACTCAATACCCTATAAGGGATTATATTTTATCGATTTACTAGATATTTAACCAAACTTGATTTAGTAGATTTATTAATAAAAGGTTCTAACAATGGGAAACATAAAAAACAAGCTATCATAGCAATCAAAAATTAATTAATCATGCTTACTTCATCAATTTTATTATTATAAATTTACAATAGAAACAACCAGATTCATTTACAGTCCTCTTTATCATTGAAAAATAATCTACAATTAATCGAAATTTACATTTTTACCAATATATATCAAGAACTACATTCTATATAAGGAAAGATAATATATAAAACTATCTAAGAATACATGAGCCAGTAACCTATGATTGATTCCAATTTATTTATCCCGTTCAAATATTTATTACATCAATTCTAGTATGATCTAGTAGGATGAAACATGTTAACTCTACAGTTTCACATAAATTAATAGATAATCCCCTAATACCCTACCTCAAATGGTTTCTAAAGGTATTTTCATGACAATAGTACTGAAAATGATATCACGATCACTTCTTCTGATATAATTATATCGATGACAAATCGATACTACATGGTTGCACAAAAACAAGGGTGTACTTGTAGATGTAAGATCTTTAAGGGGAAAAAATCCATTGAGTAAAGATTGATAGCATTAATCCTATGGGAAGAAGAAAATGTTTGAGAATCTCTCATCAGAGAATGAAAATGAAGAACAAGGGAAGAAGATATCTCGTACCCTTAGAAGATATAAAGGAGTAGGGGTTTATGATTTTCTAGATATTTCATTAAATGCGGATCGCAAAAAAACTCGTGGTTTGACAAATTAAAAGTTTCATGATTTTTAGAAAAATAAAATATATGATTTACCAACCTTGAAACGAATTCAAAAACACTTAAATATAGAATTTAAATAAATTTATGATAGTGAATGATGTTAAAATGGAAAAACATGGAAATCTGGGAAAATATTGAAATTTGATAAGGGAAATAAAACATTTTTGGAAGAACTATTAACATCAGTATCAATAAAACAAATAGAAGGAGATGAATCGCAAACACTAACATTAAAAATAACTCACCTATTCTAATAGTACGAATGACTCACTTACATTTATAGTACCAATGAATGGCTAACGCCAACTGTACAAAAAAATCACGGAGCCCAACAGTACAAATAACTCACTAACACTGAAAGTAGAAATGACTCACTGAAAATGACAATATAAATGAATCACCGACTCTAATAGTACAAATATCCCATCGATGTTGGTAATACAAACAACTAACCGATACAAATAGTATATATGACTCCCCGAAACCATCATTAGAAAGGAATCACGGATGCCGACTGCAGAAATGACTCACCGATGAAACTATTCACATCTGTCTCACTGATGAAACTGTTCACATCTATCTCAACGATGATACTATTCACATAATTCTTACCAATGACACTATTTACATCTGTATCACTGATGATTCTATTCACATATGTCTCATTGATGACAGTGTTCACATATTTCTCATGGCTGAAAATGTTCAAAAAATTGGAAACACTATCCACAAAACTATAAATTTGGAAAAGTTTTGGGAATAAGTCACTTTGATGTCCTAGAACACCAAAGACACCATATTTCAACAAAGGACTTGTACAGAAAGGCCTGTTGCATTAAATCTGATACCTCCCAAACATTCTCATTATCGAAAATTCAGAACCAAAATAAGGGGAAATAGAAAATGGGTATGAAAAACCACCCATTAAGATACCAATCAATTGAGTGAAGTATAAAAAACGAAAAAAATAAATCTATCTCATAAAAATAAAATGTCTCAAATCAAAAACTAAAACTGTTACATGAAAAGAGTTGAAAATCAAACAACTTGGGGTACTGATCCCGTATCTGCAACCCATGTTCAAAATGTACTATCTTTAACTAAACTATGCCACCACAAGACATGAATGAAGTGGATAAAACGAAGTCACAACACCTTCTTCTTTCATTCATAGATCACTAAAGGATGCTACTCAAAGGTCACACTACCATTAATGTCGATCTCATTCCAATCGATGATGTGATAATCTTCATGAAGATAATGATGAATCTATTTGACATGAAAAAAATCATGTATTTGGATCATTTATAGGAGAAGTGCTACCTGATATGCCAAGAATCCAAAACGGTCTAGCTCCTCTAAATTTCAAAAAAAATATGGGAGAAAGAAAACTCCCATGACCAAACCATAGCTTCCCACATCAAGGAATCACCATCAGAGACACATATTCCCCAATATGAAACTCCAAAGGTCACATCGTTTGATTGTTATTTGAGTTTAGATGATCTTTCACTACCTTAATCTTCTCGTGAATCACCTAAACCATCTCTGTCATGTTTTATACTAGTTGTGGCCTTATAATTATTGACTCTCTAACCCCAGTCTAGCACAACAGAGAACAGAATGGTTATCCATGCAAGGATTCATACAGCACCATATCGATGGTGGAGTGGAACTATTTTTGTATGTGAACTCATCCAAGGGTAAGTGCCTCATCCATGAACATAAAAAATCCAAGACACAAGAGACAACAATTCATCAAGAGTCTGGATGGTCCTCTCTGTCTAACTGTCTATATGTGGATGAAAAGTAGTGATACGGCACAATTGAGAACATAAATCATTCTAGAGTCCTCATCAAACCCTAGATGTAAAACGGGGATCTCGATAAGAAATTATCATTCTTGGGACTCTATGCTGTCTTAATACCTCTTAAAGATACATCCAAGAAAAAACCTCCACTGATAATGAATCCATGATCACTATGAAGGGTGATGATTTTAGTAAAAGATCCACTACCTCCTATATATCATCATGGAATCCCAGAACACAAGGTAAAAAAGTAAAAAATTCCATTGAGAAATACTCCCACCTCAATTTAGGATCATATAATGGATGGAACAAACCACTAGGAACACGGTGTCCATCTTTCACATTCTGGTAGACTAATCATGGAGAGAGAAACTCCACAACATCACACATCATACCAGGACACCAAAAATAACTTCTCAAGGCTCAGTACATCATTTTAATGCCCATATTAGCCACTATCGGTCGAATATGGAACCCTCTACGAATTATATCATGTATCACCAAAGGAACAAAAATACTTCCCTGATATAGCCCTTGCTGTTTTTAATACTCAAACCAACCATCAGGAGCCCTGCCACAAAAAACTCGGTCACTCCAAACCTCTACCACAAGATCCCCCCAAATGAGACAATTCTAACTATAACACTATATTTGACTACACTATCATCTAAAAAAGACAACATCTACACCTTAATTCTCTGATATGTAGATGCAATGGTAAAGTTTATTCCATTACTCTTTAAGAATCACGAGATTCACACATCGCTTCACGATGTGACTTCCTACATAGTGCATCAACTATAAAATTTCTCATTCCATGTTTATATGAGATTTCAAATTCGTATTCCTATAATAACTCCTTCCACCAATGATTCCTCAAGATCAACTCACATAGGAAAAAACATACCTCATTAACTAAAGATTGATGAAAACAAAAAAAAGATTTCCAATGAGGTAAGGTCTCCAAATCATTTGGGAAAGCCCTAATACCACAAACTCAATATCATGGGTGGAATAGTTATGTTCTTGGGGACACAAATTTTGATACTGATAAGAAATGATTAATCTCTTATGCATCAGAACAAAGCTTAAACCCAAATGTGAAGCATCACAGAAAACATCAAACTGAACTTCCACTACTAGAGGAAAATGAACCAGATCACAAACCAACATCTCCTTCATACACTTGAAAGATTACTTACACGAATCAGTCTATATGGATGCCTGATCCTTTCTGGTCAACATAGTAAGAGGAGTCACAACCTGAGTAAAATTGGCTATGAACCTCATGTAATAGCCTACGAGACCATGGAAACTTCACACATTTTCCACTCTCTTGGGTTCTTCCCAATACACAATTGCTTCTATATTTGATGGATCCATAACTACCCCTACTAATATACAAAATTCCCATAGAATCATATTTCTTGATCCCAGAACACATACTTTGACAAAATGCCAAAAAACATTTGTTAGCAATGAACTCCTAAAACGGCATGGAGATTCAATGCATGCTCCTCCTCAAACACAGTTTAAACTAGGATCTCATCAATGAAAACCACCATGAACATATCAAATAACTCATGAAACCTGGATTTCATCAATCCCATTAACACATGGAGCATTAGTCACAACGAAATACATTACAACAAACTCATAATTCCCATAATGATAATGAAATGATGTTTTCAGGATATCCTTGTCATTTACACGCATATGATAATATCCTGTCCACAAGTAGATCTTTGAGAACCATAATTCACCCATTAGATGATCAAATAATTTATGAATACCAAAAATAGGATAGAGATTCATCACTATCAATTTTTTAAGTGATGATAATCGATACACAACCACAAACTTCCGTCATCCTTCTTCACAAACAGAACTGTTGAGCCCCATGGTGACAAACTAGGTTGATAAAAAACGAAATTATAATATAATATTGAGATGTATACTGTCACGACCCGACCCTACCCGGGCTCGAGCTACAACTACCCCAAGCCCACCTCTATAGGCCAAGGGCTGGCGACCAGCACCGAAGACACAATATCTCGGGGAGGCCTTTTCCTACGTACCTGTACACACACACATGCAACACACTCAATGAAAAAGTGAAGAGTAAAAGAAAAGACAAGTAAAGAAAAGGGTAACTACTATATATACAATCCAAAAATTTGAATCGACCTTTAAAAAGTACAAGCAAGTGCAGAAGGTAACTGAAAAAGAAAATGGGAAAAACACACGCTCAAACAGAAAAGGGCCACAACCCGGCAACAGGTAAACAAAAAATGAATATAGTTGGAAGGGTCCCCCACCTGGAAACCGACTCTGACCACTTCACGCGGTTCCAAGCTCCTCGCTCCTAAGATCCCTTGACGTCATGACCAACCTCTCCGTCATCTATAAGTGCACACCATGTGCAGGAAAATCCCAAGCAGGGGTGAGTATAAAAATACTCAATAGGATACCACGAAGGCTCGAGGGAGAAACAAATGAGGTACCGAAGGGTGAGCAGTTGAGAGAACAGGGAAATTAATGGAGTACAACAGAATGTGAAGTAAAGAGTATAGTAAGACTCCAGCTCAACCCAACAAGAGGAAAGAAGTAGACTCATCCAGACACAAAGAGCTGGAAACGGTGAGAAGATGAACTTCCCGTCGAGTCTTCGCTACGTATAGCATGAGAGTAGACTCTTGTAACCACGAGAATCTAGACATGGAAAACATGTGGCATACCCCACACGTCTTCGTGTCTCCAGGAGGGAGAGTAACCAAACCCAAGAATCGGGTACCAGAACAAGATATATACATAACCATATGCTCACTATGAAGTTTGAACAAGGTCGTAAGGGGATCTCCATCTCGTAGATCAGCCCAAGAAAGTGAGTCTCCAAATGTCCCAGAAGTACACCATCGATGCCCAGCATCCCGCACGTCTGACCCGAACTACATGTCCAGGGATCAATCACTCAACCTCGACAATATCCACTTTGGGCGGCACTGAATCGCCTGCATGGTTTTAGGTCACGTCACAAGGATGCATATAGGTGTAGAAAGCGCTTCTCGTACTTGAGAGTTCTGAGGGAACGTCAAACCACAACTCGTCACTACCCCGTAGTTGAGAGGTCTACTCAAAGTCGACAGGCGACCCCCTGTCAAGCCCCGCTGGAGGGTCCCTGAAAGTCAATGGGTTCCCACTATAGGGAGACCCAGAAAGAGTTGACGGGTGCCACACTGCCCAGTCCCGTAACAGGGTAATGCACTAGAGGGCGACCCGGCTAATGTCGGTGACGGGACCACTGCCCAGCCCAGCTGGAGGTAACTCGACATCGGGGACCACTTCCCATCCCAGCTGGAGGTAATCCCAACATCAGGGACCACTTCCTAGCCCAGCTGGAGGTATGCCCGGCAAGGGGAACCACTGCCCAGCCCAGCTAGAGGTAAGCCCGTCATCGGGGACCACTGCCCAGCCACACAAGAGGTAAGCCCGGAACTGCTCCGGCCATCCCTGTTGGATGGTACTGTTCAGTGAACACCGCTGTACTGGCCATCCCTGCTGGATGGTAACCCACTGGCGAGCCCTGCTCGAAACAACCTCAGCCTTGCTAGAAACAACCTCTGCCCTGCTGAAAACAACCTTAGCCCTGCTGGAAACAACCTCAGCCTTGCTCAGAACAACCCCAGACCTACTTGAAAAAACCTCAACCCAGCTGGAAACAACCTCTTGGGTAGAGGTTCAGTGCCTGTGTAATGTTTTGTTCACACCAAAACCACAAGAACTCTACCAGGGGTCACAAAGCAATAGGATGAACTCCCCAGGCCTCTCTGGGTGATCATGCTCCAATCTGCTGAGTCACTATCGAAGCAGTCTGATACAACTCATCCCAGAAACTCGGAAAAACACCCACGTTGGACGAATACCCATAGTCGCAAATAGTGTCACAGTCCAGTGAATGGGGCACGATACTAAAACCCCTCACAGTTGAAGAAACAGAGGAACCAAACCATCTCTGTCAGCCAAACGCGAACAGAACCAGGGGAAAACTCAACCCTACCGGTCAAAAAACGAGAACAAGACCAGGGGAAAACTCATACCTACTGGTCAACAAACGAGAACAGTACCAGGAGAAAAAACTCAAACCTCTATGTCGCGAGAGGTCAAAAGTACGTAAAGCAGGACACGACACGCACATGGGGTCCACAAGACGTGTGGCCCCAAGTCAACCCCAACTGAGCGCACAAATGCCCTCTGGTAAAAACAAACACATGTACCTCCAATCGTTCCCGTATACTCATAGATTATACCATGTTCCGACCCAAAGTCTATCATGCACACAGCACCCAACATAAACGCGAATGCATGAAGAAACAACTCCAATATGCCACCTCATCGGCTAAGGCACAGCCAACCAAATCTCTTCACTCACACGGGAGTGCACACGATCAAGCGCCAAGGGTTCTCCCTAAACACAGTGATAAGAACCGCCATCAGAGTTCCTTTAACATTTCCACATTTAAAAAGATCGTGCATGAGGCTGCTCACAACCAAACGGATCACACCATTGTGATCCTGTCGAAAACGTAAACCAATTCGACTATTCACATGTCTAAAATGGTCGCCTGGTGATGGAGATGGAAAATCACTGTCAATGCCCAAACGACCCTCGTGGGGCCTACACTAGCATGAGAAATTAAAGCGGGAGGATTACACCATTGCAATACCCTTGTAAAAACACCCAGAATCGAATACTCAAACACCCCAAATGGATGTCGGGTGAAATAGTGGTGTTTCACCGTAAAACATGTGAACTAGGCCCCGTGGAGCCTGCACCTCGTCTCCAACCTGAATGCTTCGAAAATATCCTCTAAGAGTTTGCACAAGGATTGGGATCATGCTTCCACTGATGGCGCGTCAAAAGGAAGTCTGGTTCACGATCCACATCCATCGCAACTTTAATAATAAATTACTATTAATAAATTAAATCGTCCGGGTAACCCGCCTTCGGGCGCATTGCCAAAAAAACCCCTTAACCATCCTTAAAAAGACCACCTAGTCAATACGGTCCCCCAGCAGCAGACGTCCCATCAAACGGACATGCTGTTTAGGAGTTATGGCCCCCGAACACAAGGGGGCCCCAAAATGGGTCGGTCCACACCAGTAGGCCCAGTCCGGACCGGCAGTCCGGACCAACCCTCCTCAACCCACCGGACCCGCCTCGGGTCCAGTTTTTTTTTAAACGGACCGGCCATCCTGGCCGGTCCCTTCCTTTCTCGCGCCGCGTCAACCGAATGCCGGCACACTGCGTGTCTTGCTGCCCCGAGACCGCCGCCTCACCGATGACCCGCCATGCCTACTGCCGGCCGAGCTCCCGCTCGCTCGGAGGATCCCTCACGGCCCTGCCGCCCACCGCTAAAGCTAGCTGCGCCGACCTCTACAGCCGAGGGACCCCTCCGCCACGACCCCGCTGTCGAGACGCTGCCTCCGCCTGGTGCCACTCCGCCACCGCCTTGAGCTCGCCGGACCACCACGCCACCGCTGCTGGAAACCGCCAGACCACCGAAAACCCGCAAATTTCGGCTGTCGTTTCCGATCGACTCTGAACTCGGATTTTCAAACCTAAAGATGCGTTAGGTATATCAAAAATTATACAACCCGGTTATGGTATTTGATTGGAAATTCAAAGATAATTAAATGGCAGAAATCAACTTGGAAGTAGAGTTCGTAAATGAAAACACAAAAATAAACCGAAAACTTTTACCTCGATGGGATTGCCCGGAGCTTCACCGTGATCTGTCGGAGTCACGCCTCACTGGATTTGTCTCGCTGGGGTGGAGGAGGAGAGGGACTGGGCTTCCTTGAGGGGTTGTTTCTCCAGGGGAGAACAAGGGAGGAAGGGGAAGGGGGTTTGGTTTAAATAAAATAAAATATTTTAATTAATTTAAACCCGTAATTTAACTCGCATCTGTAACTTTTGACAATGTCAAGGTTAAGCCTCCCCAAGGCCAAACACCACCACCCAAACACAATGGAGATCACATAATTTTAATCCGAGACCCCATTCAGAAGTTATTAAACTTAGCACCTGAGGCCGCAAATTTACGAAAACACCCGTGGGGACATTTTTCATAGACGTGCCGCGCCCGCAAAACTTACACCCCTTCTA
This sequence comes from Viscum album, assembly GCA_963277665.1. Lineage (NCBI taxonomy): Eukaryota > Viridiplantae > Streptophyta > Magnoliopsida > Santalales > Viscaceae > Viscum > Viscum album. The sequence continues at coordinate 1,588,619,709 of OY728150.1, read as the reverse complement.
GGGTAAACTACACACTCCGAACTCAACAGTGCCCTCAATTTTCCAATCTAAGACACCATTTAAGTGATACATAAGTTAAGCCATTAAACGAATAAAATAATTAATTAATTTATCTGTTTAACGTTCCAAAAGCGATCGAGGGGTCCAAAAGTGCCGCGCCGACATGATTTATGTCGTTCCTAGGGTAAACACCCCATTCCGGACCCATCCGTACACTCGGATCTCTGATCCAGATCACTGTTTATGTGTTATCCAATTTATTTGGAGTTCTAGTGTGAACGCAAAGAAAATTTAATTCTGGCCACACCGGGGCTCAGAATCGCACGTCGTCTGAAGGCGCTGCTCTGGAATATCATCAAGAATATTTCAAAGTCTTCCAAAGAAAAACATGGGTTCTTACATATACATAGATCCCGTAATGTAGAAGGGGCCATACTATATGGATACATAGAGATTGGATATTCTCTTAGATGTAGCTTGATCCCAAACATGATCTCTTGTCAGGGGGGAGTATTACAACCTCTTCATAAAAGAAATTAGTGTAGTATTCCTTGACCATGGGAAATGATAACTACTGAACCTCCATAGAACATATAATTATATCATCCATCAAGGATGATAAAAAATTGAACTACCCTCTAACTCATCCAAGGGTATCGCTAGCCACACAAACACTAATGAATCTTCATCAGCATCGAATACCACCACCTTACTCCTAAATCCATCCAGCATATCCTACACCAAAAAAAAAGAAATTAGTGCCAAGGATGACATCATATTGTTGTATCCATAATCATAGAATATCTCACCAAGAATGGTGCTTCCCCCACACTAGCTCACAATCACTACATACTTGAAACAAGTCATATCGACCGCCAACTAGCATAGTCATTGCCAAGGGTACTGGAATCCTATCTACCTCAAGACACATAGAATGGAAAATGGAATTTGATATGAAGGATTGTGTATCTCCTGAAACAAACAAGGAATACACCCTTGTAGAATACAAGAATATGGTACCTCGAAGGATGTATAGCTCTCATGGAATTAGAAACGCTAATGCTTGATACTTACCATGACTAGTTCCATGACCTCTCAACCCGATAACAACCAACACCATGACTGCCCTCTACTCATAGAGGATGAGAATCATCCTAGGGGTTTTCCCTTATCGTCCCTATATTTTCTCTACTTATACAAATCTAGTGCAGCATGTTTCTACAATATCAGCTAGAACTACCTCAATGGAGAGACCTAAAGCGGAACACCTAACGCACGCAGACTGCTCGGAAAGGTTGGTCACTATCATTTCTTATGACCTTGGCCTCCACAATAAAAAAAATCACATGATTCTAGGGTATAATATTGAGATCCTCCACCTCTAGAGAAACATGATGATGAGGGTTGTGACCAACCCTCGGCCAAATGGAAGTGCTTATTCCCAAAAAACTGGGAACCCTGGACCACAGATCTTCTTTATGAAGAATCCTAATGACTCCCCTCTTATGATGATTTGGTTTTATCTAACTTCAACTCGATGACCAATTCCGTCACCATCATCTCAAGATATGTCTACAACAAAAATAGGGTGGCCTGGAACTAGATATCATAACACAGAACCTCATCAAAATTCCTCATCCAAGCCTCCTCACCTAGCAATAGGTCTGAATCCTATCATAAAAGGTTCCAGAAATAGATTCCAAACACTCGCATAATGAAGATCCCCAATTGATGGGTAAGAAGTTCCTAAAACTAGACTTCTTCTCAGCTGATGAAACAAACTCTCCTCTGAACTTGTCTCAAAACTCTTCCAATGAGATCGTCAAATCCTAGAAATCTAAAAGGAACAAGAACCATCACTGCCTTATAATCCCATGCAACATTATCATAACCAAATACATCAAATGCTTCTTCTGAGCACAGATCAAACTGAAGGCTACCTCAACCTCATAAAACTAGTATTTTGTGATTGTATCTTTAATTGAGACCTCAAAATTATATAGAGAATGGCACAAAAAACTCTCAGAGTTTCTTCCTCCATGTTTCATCATCATTATCATCTACTATGTGGTATTCTTCTGGTGCAGCCTGCTGGACATCATCTACATGAACCTCGTGAGGATGTCAACATGGATCCATACCTACAAAATAAAAAATAGTAACATCTTCTTTTCCTGGAATATGGAAGACTCGACATTATTTAATTAATTGTTTTCTATTAATAATTTTATGTTAACCTATCCCAAGTTATATCCATTCAAAAATAGGAAATGGTAATAATGTTGCATGACCCTTTCCTAGGACTCTACCTTGCAAAAAGTATCACCTCATTTTGTAGCCACTGTAAACTACATTATTCATGCATCAGATCACTAGGGTCCCTAAATTTCTATTTTTATCTATTCTTTAGTGATTACATCACATTATAAACATGTATTACACTATTTATCTACCAACCCATGAAACCTCACATTTTCCTAACACCAAACTCTATCATATCAATCAACCTATCCACTGATACCAATTTTTCATGATCCCATCCTTACAAGGTATTTCCCTTTTTGTCCAGAAACATGACAAGGGAGATAGTGACCCATGAGCCCCTCCTCTAGAATGCCTCGACCCGGGTTGGCGACATGAACCGAGGGTATAATAAACTCACAAATGGGAGGTGTTATGCTCTAAATGAACACAAGTAGACGAGAGAGATAACACATAAAAAAACATCAACTCAGAATGAAATTTAAAATAAAACTCAATTACATATAAGAAATTTCATGAAAAACTACTAAAACTAAAAGGGAATCCGCAATTACGAATGAAAAGTAAAACATTAGGGACCAAAAAGCCCAAAAAGCTCCTGTAACCCAATGCTAGTAGTAACCAGTATCATCTCTAACCTGATCCTAGTGACGAGAATAATAGTTCATATATATATATATGTAGGGTGAGTATTATAGTATAGTTAATAGGATCCTCCCTAGAGCCTCTCATGCAAAAGTAAATGAAGCATGCTAAAGCACAGTAAACCACAAGTGAAATGAACTCATCACCTAAACATGTATACTGTGTTCCGAGCCTCACTTTGGATAATCTCACCAAGTATCACTTACATTAGTATATAATATAATAAATAACATTATGGGTACCCCCTACCACTTCCCCATGAGTTTTCTGCTTTGCCACAACATCGCACATCCTAAGCATCTAACTCCAAAAATGATTTCCCGTAGAATCCTAGGAAAAGAACTACAACATGATCCTTGTGACACAAAACAACTACTTCCACATAAACAAAGTAACCATGAATTGTTTAGGATCCACCATTACCCACTTAACGTGTATCATACATCATTCATTATACCTCAAACCATTATAGACCGTACACCGAGTATGGATCCTCAATCCAGCATAGCATATACATGTTACATCTATATTTTTCCATAAGAAACTATATCTAGAATATATTTTATTGAATAACTACTATCCATTACAGACATCCACACACATATACGGGGAAACTAACAGTTGTGCCTACCCACACATGTAAATACAATGTGATGAAAGAAAGGCCAAAGGGGTTAGTCATTCATACATCATTCCATTGGGATGTTGAGGAAAACCAACCCTATGGCTCAAAATCCCCCGGAAATCATTTTCACTAACTAATAGGGTGGAGTAGTGTATAAAAACACAAAAAGAAAAAAATAAACTATAGCTCACATCAATGCTATGGGTGTAACCTAGTCTTAGACTCAACATCAGCTAACGTCTCTCAGACTCATGGCTGATACTACAATTACCTGGTATCCTATATGCAGACAACCATTTATATATCTTTATTATATTACATTATTCCCTTTTTATTAGTTTCACTTCAAATTAATTAATTATTTAAACATTAATTAACCTTTGTCAATTCCACAATATACTTAATTAGTATTACACCCAAATTATATTGTTCCATTAATTTGAAACCTCAACATTGTATCAAATATAGATCCTACCCCATGGGTTTACATTATTTAATAAGTCATTTATTGGAAACATTATCTATTTTCCATATTTCAAGGCGTTCTAGAAAACATTTTAGTCCTCCAAGAACAAGGTGATCAACACGATGAGTAGGTGATCTAGACATCATGTATTTTCCTCCTATAGAAATAACGATGACACATACATCCTCAATATGCTAAACACATAATACCTGTATCAAACCCAACACATCTTCGACAATTTTTGGAAAAATGGTAGCAAAAACATCATCCATGAGTAGTGGGGAATGTAACTCAGATAAACAAACAATGTGATTCAAAAGAATCCAACAATCACATAAAACCCATTTCACCATTTTTATTATCCTCCTTAACACCAACATGCATAAACCAATGCACCTTACCACTATAAAAATTAACTACTTCCACAACCACTAGGCCTCCCTGCCCCCACATCTCATAATATCCATACAGGCTCATAACACATCAAAAGAAGCAGTAAAAACATAGAATCAATATTCTTGACCTTAAAAAAGGCATTATACCATCACTAGAAATGAGCTCTCATGGCTCCAAATTACAAGGCACTCATCCTTCCAATATGTAGGGTAATATAGATTCCTATATGAAATTTAATTTTATCGATCAAGTTGGATATTTAATCCATCTTGAATAAGACCACTCATTCTTAGTAGCTTCCAAATATGAGAAACTGATACATGAAGCTACCATAGATATAAAATATTAATTTAACATACATAATTCATCAATTTTATTATCATAAATTTATAACAGCAACAACCAGATTCATTTACATGCCTCATTATCAGTGAAAAATAATTTGAAATTAATCATAGTTTATATTCTTTAACAATTTATATCATGAAATTAATGATAAATTAGGCATGAAAAGATGTCAAACTATCTTGATAAATAAGAGACAATAACCTACCATCCATACTTGTTTATATTTCTATTTCAAATATTTATTATGTCAAATCCATTTTTATCTAGCAGGTTAAAACATGATAACTCTATAGTTGCACGTAAAAGAATAGAGAATCCATGAATCCCCTGCCTCAAAATGTTTTAGATAGTCTTTCAATGAGAATAGTCTTAAAAAATATATCATGATCACCTCTCCTAAAGGATTTATATCGAAGGATGATCGATACTTCATGGTTAAACCAAAATAGGGGGTGTACTTACAGTTGAAAGATATTCAAGGTGAACCAATCCATGGAGAAATGTATGATCACATGATACCTATATGAAGAAGGGGAGGATCGAGTATCTTGTACTAGAAAACCATTATAAACAATAGGGGAGGGTGATATCACTTTCCTTTAGAAGATTTAATAGTGCAACAGTTTAATATAATCTAAGTTTTCCATTAAAAGAGGATTATATTAAATAATATGGTATGACCAAATAAAAGCCTCTGGGTTTTTTTAAAAAAATCATCTGATTTAATAATAATTAACTGTCTTCAACCCCCCCTAAATATGGAATTTAAATCCTTTTATATCGAATAATGTCATCAAAATGGAAAATTTGGGAAATCTGGAAAAATATCGAAATTGCACAATTAAAATGAAATAGTTCTGGAAACATTGTTCACATCTTTCTCACTGACACATACAGGTAAAGATAACTCAATGATTCCAATAGTACAAACAAATCACTATTTATGATTTAACAAATGACTCACCGACATCGATGGTAAAAATAACTGAACGAAACTGATAGTAAAAATAAATCACCACTGCTGAAAGTAAAAGATGACTCATCGATGCTGATAGTACAGATGACTCACTAACATCAATAGTAAAAATAACTCACCTAGAAAAATATTAAAAATGACTCATAGATGCTGCCAGTACAAATGACTCACTGAGGCTGACAGTACAAATGACTCACGGATGTCGTCAGTAGAAATGAATAACCGACGTTTCCTGTAAAATTGACTCAGAGATGCCGATAATACAAATGACTCACTGTTGCTGACAATATAAAAGACTCAATGATGATGACAGTACAAATTACTCACCGATTAAACAACTCACATTTATATCAGAAATTACAATGTTCACATATGCGTCTCTGATGACACTATTCACCTATGTCTCACTGATGACATTGTTCACATCTATCTCACCATTGAAACAGTTCAAATCTATATCACCAATGAGATAATGCAGTTTTATCTCACAGATGACACTATTCACAAAAATTGAATCCCTATTCACAGAACTAGAAATATGGAAAAGTTTTGGGGATAAGTCACCTTGACCTATGAGAACATATCAGACCCCATATTTCAACAAAGGAATTGACCACGGTGGTCATACCCATTATATTTGTTGTGTATACTGAAAAATAATCAGGGGTTTCATTTTACACAATCTTATCTTAGTGTAGCATACAACATAAGACATCAATGAAATTAATATAATCTATCTCATAGAAATCTTGGGGTGTTACATTTTACCCCACAAAAAATGAATTTCACCCTTAAAATTACTCAGGGGTTACAAAAGGTATACTAATTTAATGTATCATTCATATAAACCCAAAATGTGAAAAGTAATAATAAAAAATTGCATTAAAAATGGTTAGAAGCATAACTATAACACCCCAAAAGTTTTATGGTATGTTGCTCTTAAATACTTTCTATTCAATAGATAGCCCATATTGCATGAGGCACTATATATTTTTTGAAACAAATCATTATAGGATAATGTTATATGTTATCCATTAAACATAAATCTTCCACTACTATGTTTTGAATTTTGAGAAATAGTCATCTAGAGAAATGACCAGTAAGTGGTTTGGAGTCTGATAGAACCAACTTGAATTTTTTGATGAATAGTAACATACAATTATAAATAGTAATATGAATAGTAATATGACCCATATAAATATTAAATAATGATAATATTTTATTTTCATAATTTAATAAGATAATGAGAAGTTAATTAATTTTACAATGTAAAACAAAACAAATTTTACCTTTAAATTGTTGTTTTGAAATAACATTGATTTTATTTAAAAATTAAATTACAAATATTTAGAAAATTATTTTCAAAAAATGGAGTTAATTTTGGAATTCTACATGTCAAAAAATGGTTAGGGTTAATTTTTTTGGATTTTTCTAAAATACATGATTTTTTTGTGAATAGTAAAAATATAGATTTGGGTATTCGATAGTTTAATGAAATCATAATGATATAATAATTAATATAATGGGTTGGATGACTTTTTAATAGTATATTAGGACATTAGGTGTCCCAAGTGGCTTAATCCATGGGAAAATACCATGGGAAAGACCATGGTTTTGTGAAAACCACTAACGAGGTGTCCCTTTTAATTAATAAAAATCTCTCTCTTAATTAATATAAATACCCACTCACACCCCCATCATTTTCATTCATTTAAAACTAAAAATCCTCAAAGATATGATGGTATTACATAACTATAAGTCGTACCAAGGTTTCTTTAATCCCCCAATGTCCCATCCTTAATGATCTATGATTTACTCTACAAGGTAAGGGAATCCTTCATTCACTTCTTTTAGTCAACACTTTCTTTATGTTATCTATTTGATTTTACATTCTCATATGTTGCGTTTCATTTTATGTGTTCTTATTACAATCCTTGTGATTTAAATATTATGAGATACCCTTTTCTCTCATCTTTTCATTTTATGATATTTTTATGTGACGTTGTTAGGCTGTCGAAATTTTATAAGGGATTTCTCACCGTTTCTTTTATTTTCAAGTTCATCTCTTTTCTTTTTCTCTCCTCACATACTAATTAAAAATGAACATGATAAACTCCATTATCATATATATAATGTAATTATATCACGTGAATGGAATAACAATCATCAATATCATTACTCACTCCCTTTTATTTTTATAAATAAAATCAACGTCCATGAGGTTCCAATTGATAACCTTTATGGACGACAGAGTTTCATTCTTCACATTCTCATTCATTAATGGTCACGAAACTATTTTAATGGCTGAAGCAGATAAGAATATATATATTTTATCCTATCAATTTTTTGAAATCCTTAGACAGTTATAATATAATATTATAATACAAAACAAGTTTATTATGAACAAAATAACCAAGTTAATCCAAATATTTGTAATAAAAATATAAATAATGAATCATTATCATGGTATATAACCCAAAATCATTAATATCTCCTTAATTTAATTAATAATATATATTAAAAATTCTGGATGTTTATCCACATTTCAAAAAAACCTCTATTCATGAAATAAATTAAAAAAATCATGAAAGCCAATGAATAAAATGCTTCCAAACCAATAAAATTAATCATCTTCAACCCATTAAAAAGGAAATTAATAAACCAAATAAGGTTATACTAAGTGAATTAAATGTATATAATGTTCTTTAATTATTAATTAATGAATCAAAATTTGATTATTTTTTCCATTAAAACAAATGAAGAACACACTCGAGCAAAAGTTAAGGGGTTTCTCATCTCACTTTCATTTCTCTGAGATTTTTCATTTTTCACAACTTATTTCTTGTATGTGGTATATGTTTATTGAAATTTGATATATAATAACATGATTATATTTATATTCATGTTATTCAATGATTCATTTGATGGTTATTATGTTCTGGTCATATGATTTTACCGATTACATTTATGTAAAAGACTTTGTCTCAACTACTATTTTATTGTGACTAACTTTGTATTATGCACCAAATAATCCATATGTGTGTTAACTAATTCTCATTTAAGATCACATTTAATTTGAAATTATATTTATATTACATATCCATAATCTCATATAATGGATATTTTAGTTGTCTAAACTGTATACCATTTTTCATACGGTGTTTGTTTGGTAAGTTATTTTAACTATGGAAATATCAATGAATCCATATAATCTACTCTTTAAAAATATTGAAAAGGAATATTTCTCTGGTATTGAATCAATGTATAAAGAATTATTTCTATATGAAGCGGTTGTTTGGGCCTACTAAATCCCCTCGATGCATCGGTAGGTCTCTTGAGACAAATCAGTTTGGGAACAAACCCTTCGAGTTTGATTCCAAAAAATCAAATAGGTTTCTACCCACAAATCTAAACCATTTTTACGGTATCATGGTACCATGTTTCAGATACCTGACTTCCAATTAATAAGAATTCTCTTTATTCATTATTATTTATTAATATCCATGAGGTTTTTACTTTGAAAAAATCTATGGATTCAGTTTCTTTCTCAGTTTATTAATGGCGTGTGTTTTTAATTTATTTACCATGACATATTTGTTTATGATTCAGTTATTATTTATTTATGTTTATACTATTTGTAACCCTTACTGAGAATTTGATCTCACCCCTTTCATTGTCTACCTTCATGAAGATGAGATCATTTATTGAGTTCTTATAGACACCGTTTTTAGTTTTTCTAATGTATTGTATTTTTTAACCTTCTCCAATGTAATTTGACTTTCTTTTATGTATCTAGATTCTTCCAAACTACTAAACTGATCATTCCATAAAGATTTTTATTATTTCTAACCATACTAATATTAATATTAATGCAACGACTCTGGTCTAATGGGGTTGGGGTGTTACAGTTGGTATTAGAGGAAGTTTGGTAGGAAACATGGAACTAGATTAGGAAACATATAGTATGAAAAAAATACCAAAGGTAGTATTTGAGGATAAGCATAGAAGAAAGTCCTAGAAATTTTTATAGGAATATATTATGTTGATATTTTTAAGAAATATATCTCTATCTGGATACGAGTAGGTAGAGACGGCTCTGACACAGATGTATCTAGGGGTAAAACCCGAAAACACCACTTTGAGCTAGACTCAAATGGGAACTGGTGCACGAGAACGATCCTTGATGCACTCTTTGTTACGAAACTCCCGGAGTATAAGCTTAAGATAATTTATATTTTCATTACTAGCCATTCTAAATGATTATAATGTAAATTTTTCCTCAGAGGAACCATGTTTATAAGATTATCTATACATAGAATTTCAATATATGTTGAGTGATTTCCTATTTGTGATTCATAAACTAATCTAATGTATCCCATTATTTAGAAATGTCATCTAATTGAAGAAGGGGAATAAATACTCGTGGACAGGTAGCGATCTCCCTACCGAGCATGTCAACATAGTAAATTTTGGAGCAGATCAGATCATGACCACATAGGGACAAATTATTCTAGTTTTAATGAATAACCATTCCACACCTGTGTTGTTTATTTCATTCGGCAGAAGCCCCAATCATTTTGCAAGACTACTAATTCGGTGGTTGCAGAGAAAAGGATCATGTCCATTGGAAATATATTCATGGTGTTAACAAGTAATAAAAATGAAAAGGTAGTAATTGCAGTATATTGTCTCAAGGTCGAAACAGATCAGTAGTGGTCCCTGATTTAAAATAACATGGAGGAAGAAGAAATATAAGATATAGAATGGAGGAATTTTAAGGAAATATTCTTCGAAAAATATTTCCCTCGTGTGAAAAGAACTAAAAAGAATAGAAAATTCCTTATCACAAAAAAGGGAAGAAGACAATGTTGCAGAGTATGAGGCTCCTTTGACAAGGCTGGCCGGGTATGCCGTAGGTTATGTACGTGACACAGCAGACAAGATTGTTCATTTTTTTGATGGTCTTCAGCCATGTCTTTGATGGTCTCTGGATTCTTAATTAATTCATCATTTGATGAAATTGTATCACGTTCCATCAAAATAGAGAGATAATTTCCAAGATCAAATCTTTTCAAAGGAAACAAAGATAAGAAGCAGTACTCTGATAACAAATAAAAAGTATAAGCACCAAATATAATCAAGGGAACAAATATATTCCCACTATGTTAGAACTGTGGAAAGAATCATCTTGAGAAATGCTTGAACGACATGGGAGTCTGCAATAACTACATAGAAATGGGTCATCGATCTGATGAATGCAAGGGGATGAAACAATTCAATGATATTCAATTCTATAATTGCATTGATATGGGACACTATGAATATGAGTGTCCTAATCTCCAAGGAATCATGCCTTCAAAAAATACAAGAGAACAAGGGAGAGCCTATATGATTACAACCACAGAGGTTGATGTTCCTAATGACATGGTGGTAGGTACTTTAATTGTTTCCTCCATCTACGCCAACACTTTATTTGATTCTGGATCATCACATTCATTTATATCTTCCCAATTTGTCAAGAAAATTATATATGTCCAATTTGATTTAATATAGGAGTTTTTATTCAAAACCCATAGGTGTTGTATGATTGCAATAAAGGCATGTTGACTAGTCCCCCTCTAGAGACTAAAAAGTTCTTTAGTTTTTAACCATATCATCATACCAATTACTTAATTTGATATAATTATAGGTATGGATTCAGTATCAAATTATGATGTGAATATTTATTATAAGAAAAAGGAAGTTACAATTAATGAAAATGTAGTATAATCCCTTGTCTATAGGGTAGAAACTTCACCACTTGATTCTTATCTAGAACCACCCCCGGTAGCTCTACTGAATGAAATACTTATAGAGGAAGATAACCCAATATATATGGGCGAGGAAAGAAATCTTCAAATTTAAGATGTGAATATAGTGCAAGAGTACATTGATGTATTTCTAGAGGATTTACCTGGACATCCTCTGGAACAGTAAGTTGAGTTATCTATTGATTTAATTCCTGATGCAAGACCTATATCAATGACTCCCCATATAGTGACGATTGAGGAGTTAGTGGAGATAAATGAACAACTAGAGGAGTTGAATGAAAAAGGATTTATTCGACCCAGTGTTTCTCCAAGGAGAGACCCTGCCTTTTTGTCAAAAAAGAAAGATTGATCCATGGGGATATGCATTGATTATAGGGAAATCAATGTTATCACGATAAAGAATAAGAATCAACTTCCCCAGATTGATTGTTTTTTTGAAAAAACATAATGAAGATAAATAATTTTTAATGATGGACCTTCAATTTGGATATCATCAACTACGTGTGATGAAGGAAGATATTCCGAGGACAGCATTTCGATCCAGGTATGGGCATTAAGAGTTTACATTGATGCCTTTTGGGCTGATGAATGAACCATAATTTTTCATGGATTTAATGAATAGAGTTTTCACGGAATATCATGATAAATTTTTTGTGTTATTCATCAATGATATCGTCGTATACTAAAAAACCTATCAAGTCCATGAGAATCAATTACAGGTTATATTGAGATCCCTTAGAAGAAATATATTATATGGGATGTTTTGCATGTGTGAATTCTAGCTTCAATAAATATCTTTTCTAGACCATATTGTCTCTAAGGATGGGGTCCTAGTTGATCATGAAAAGACAAAGGCAATCCAAAATGGCACACGCCAACAAACATAACTGAGGTATGCAGTTTTATTGGCTTAGTGGATTACTATCGGCATTTGGTTTTGAATTTCACCCGATTGGATAACCCTATAACCAAGATCATACATAAAGAAGATATGTTTGTGTGGAAAGAATAGTTTATGGAATTCTTCGATGAATTGGATAGAATATTGGTCAATGCTTGAATTTTGACAATTCCATCTTGAAGTGATGGATTTTTAATATAACGTGATTAATCAAGGAATGGGTTGGGTAGCATCCCTATTAAAAATGATAATGTTATTGCTTATGAATCATGAAAATTAAAGACCCATGAGAAAAATTATCCAACTCATCATCTTGAGTTAGCTGTTGTAATCATTGCTCTGAATATATGGAGGCATTATCTCTATGGAGAAAGATGTGATATTTATACAGACCACGCGTGTTTGATATACATTTTCACACAAAAAGAACTCATCATGTGGCAAAAGAGATGGCTCTATTTTCCCAATGATTATGATTGTTCAATACACTACCACCCAGGAAAGGCGAATAAGGTGGAAGATGAATTAAGTAGGAAGGATCAGGGACTTTTGACTCGAAAGAGGATAGAGAGATATCCAATATTTTTGGATCAACTAAAGAAGGACATGGGAATTGATAAGGAAAGGGAACCATCTTTCCAATTTAGAATGATTACTAAACCATCATTATTAGAGAAGATAAAAAGCTCTCAATATGATGATGAGAATTTGAATAAGAAAATTAATGTTTTCAAGGATGGGAGACTGGTTGACTACGTGTATGAAGAAGGAGTTCTGAAATTAGGGAAGATGTTATGTGTTCCATGAGTACCTGAGCTAAAAAGGGAACAATTAGACGATTCCCATAGGTAAAATTTTGATATACACACGGGTAGCACAAAGATGTACAATGATATGACGGAATATTTTTGGTGGGATAATATGAAGCTAGAAATCGGTGACTACGTGTCAAGGAGTCTTCTTTGTGAACTAGTGAAGGTAGAGAGACAACATCCAAAATGAGTGATATAACCTTTATCTATTCCTATGCAGAAGTGGGATAAAATTATGATAAATTTTATAACTAGACTACCGAGGGAACCAAGAATGAATGATTCAGTATGGGTAATTGTTGATCGTCTCAAAAAATCAGAACATTTCCTTCTTATAATAGAATAATTTCAACATGAGTGCGTGGAAAGGATTTATATTAATGATGTTGTAAGACATAATGGTGCACCATTATCTATTGTATCACATTTAGATACCTGATTTACCTCAAAATTCTAGAATAGTCTCCTGAAACCATTGAATAATGAGCTTCGTATGAGTACTGCTTATCACCCCCAAACTGATAGACAATCTAAAAGGACTATTAAAACTATAGAATACATGATGAGGTCATACTCTCTTGACTTCCATGTTATGTGGGATCAATACTTTGCTCTGATGGAATTTTCATTAAACAATAGTTTCCATTCTAATATTCAAATGGCTCCATATGAAGCATTATTTAGAAACAGATGTCAAACTCCTACTTGGTGGGACGAAGTTGGTGAGAGGAAACTTAAAGGCCTAGAACATATTGAAGAGACCACAAAAACGGTGAAGGAAATACAATCCCATATTAAATCATCCCAAAGTAGGCATAAGATTTATACTCACAACCAGATAAAGGACATGGAATTACAACTAGGACATCATGTACATCTGAAAGTGTCTCCATGGAAGGGTGTCTGAAGGATTGGTATGAAAGGGAAACTGATCCCCAGGTACATTGGACCATTTGAAATTCTGGATAGAATTGGAGATATATCATACATTTTAGCGATGCCACCAAATCTTTATAGAGTTCATTATGTGTTCCACATGTCATTATTAAATAAATAAACGCGAGACCCAACACATGTACTCACATATTAAAAAATAGAACTAGGAACTGATTTGTCATACATTGAAAATCCAATCACGATTCTTGAGATAAGGGAATAGGTATTGATAAATCAGACAAATAGTATATTAATGGTTCTTTTGAGAAACCAAAATATAGAGGAAGAAACATGGGAAATAGTGGATTTCATGAAGAAGAACCACCAACATATATTTGGTGGGATTTATGTATAAAATTTTGAGGATGAAATTTCTGAAGGAGGGAATAATATATCACCCCAAACATTTTATAGTATGTTGCTCTTAAATTATTTCTATTAATTATATAGACCATATTTCATGATGCACTAAGTCTTTTTTGAAACAAAACATTATAGAAAAAAGTTATATTATATCCATTAAACATAAGTTTTCCACTTTTATGTTTTGAATTTTGAAAAACAGTCATCTAGAGTTGTGACCAGTAAGTCATTTGGAGTCTGATAGAACCAACATGATTTTTTGATAAATAATAACATACCCTTATGAATAGTAATATAAATAGTGACATAACCATTATAAATAGTATATAATGATAATATTTTATTATCTTAAGGTAATAAGATATTGAAAAGTTAATTAATTTTACAATGTAATAAAAAACTAATTATACCTTTAAATTTTTATTTTGAAATAACATTAATTTTTTTTATAAATTCTAAAAAAAATACATAGAAAATTATTTTCAAAAAATAGAGTTCTTTTGTGAATTCTGCACATTGAAAAATGGTTGGGGTGATTTTTTTCGGATTTTTCTAAAATATCAGAATTTTTTGTGAATAGTAATAATACAGATTTGGGTTTTCGGAAGTTTAATTAAATCATAATGATGTAAAAATTAATATAAATTGCTGGTATAATTATTTATATTATATTATGATATTAGGTGTCCCATGTGGCTTAAAACATGGGCATATACCATGGGAATGCCCATGGTTTTGTGAAAACCACTAACGAGGTGTCCCTTTTAATTAATAAAAAACTCTCTCTTAATTACAATAAATACTCAGTCACCCCCTACCCCTCGTTTTCATTCATTTGAAACTCAATATACTCGAAGATCTAGTGGTATTACCTCCCTATAAGTCCTCCCATGGTATCATTAATCCCCCAAGGTCCCATTCTTCAAGATCTAGGAGTTACTCTACAAGGTAAGGGAATCCTTTGTTGTCTTCTTTTAGTTGACACTTCCTTTATGTTTGGGGTTTGATTTTATGTTTTCTTATTAATGTCCTTTTGATTTAAATATGATGATATACACTTTTTCTCTTATCATTTCATTTTATGATATTTTAAGTGACGTCGGTAGGCTGCCAAATTATCATAAGGGATCTCTCATCATTTCATTTGTTTTCAACTTCATCTCTTTTATTTTTCTCTCCTCACCTCCTATACCCAAATTACTATGATAAACTACATTATAATCTGTATACTAGAATTATATAATTTGAATTGATTATCTATCATCAATATCCTACCTTCCCCCCTTTTATTTTTATAAACAAAGCCAACATCCATAAGGTTCCAATTTATAACCATTGTGGACGACGAAGTTTCGTTCTTTACTTTATTTTTTGTTAATGGGCATGAAACGATTATAATGGTTGAACCAGATAAGAAAATATTTTTTAAATCTCTTTAATTTTTTTTAATCCTCAAACACTCATAATATAAGATAATAATACAAAACATGTCCATTATGAACAAAACGACCAAGTTAATTTGAATATTTGTAATAGTCATTCAACTAATGAATCATCATTATAGTATAAAAACCAAATCATTTATATCTCATTAATTTCATTAATATGATATATAAACAATTCTGGATGTTTTTCCGTATTTCAAACAAACTTCTATTCATGAAAGAAAGTAAACGAATCATGGAAACCAAGGAAGAAAATGCTTCAAAACCAATAAAATTGAACCTCTTAAACCCATTAAAAGGGACATTAATGAACCTAATAATGTTATAATAAATAAATTACATGTATGGGAGGTTCTGGAATTAGTAATTAATTAATCTAAATTTGATTATTCAGGTGATTAAAACAAACAAAGAACACACTCGAGCAAAAGGTAAGGGTTTTCTCATCTCACTATCATTTCTATGAGATATTTCATTATTCACCACTTATTTTTTGTATGTGGTATATTTGTATTGTAATATGATGTATGAAAACATTATTATATTAATATTCATGTTATTCAACGATTCATATTATGGTTATTATGTTCTGGTCATATGATTTGACCAATTACATTGTGGTAAAAGACTTTGTCTCAACTTCTATTTTATTATGACTAACATTGTATTGTTCACCTAATAATATTAATGTGGTGTACCTATTTCATATTTGAAATCACTTTTTATTTGAAATTGTATTTATATTACATATCCATAATCTCATATCATGGATATGTTTGTTGTCTAACTCGTATAACATTTTACACACGGTGTTTGTTTGGTAAGTTATTTTAACTATGGAAATATCAATGAATCTATATACTCTACTATATACAAATATTGAAAAGGCATATTTATCATGTATTGAATCAATTTATAAAGAATTATTTGGAAATTTAGTGGCGAGTGGGGCCTGCTATAGCCCCACGATGCATTGGTAGGTCTTTTGAGACAAATCAGTTTGGCGACAAACCCTTCGAGTTTGTTTCCAAAAAATTAGATGGGTTTCTACCCACAGAACTAAACCATTTTTTATGGTATTGTGGTATCATGATATAGATTCATGACTTCCAACTAATAAAAATTGTCTTTATTCATTATCAGTTTTTACACTCCATGAGGTTTTCATTATGACAAAATATATGGATACAGTTTCTTTCTTAGTAATTTAATTGCGTGTGTTTTTCATTTATACATCATACCATATTTGTTAATGAGTCTGTTGTTATTGATTCATGCATCCACTATTAGTAACCCTTACTAAGCATTGGACCTCACCCATTTCATTGTAAACCTT
This sequence comes from Viscum album, assembly GCA_963277665.1. Lineage (NCBI taxonomy): Eukaryota > Viridiplantae > Streptophyta > Magnoliopsida > Santalales > Viscaceae > Viscum > Viscum album. The sequence goes on along the minus strand of OY728150.1, from coordinate 1,588,602,388 downwards.
CAACATGTGATGAAGAGGAGATCATTTATTGAGTTCCTGTGGACAATGTTTTTATTTTTTTGTTATGTATTGTATTTTGTAACCTTCTCCAATGTAATTTGAGTTACGTTTATGTATCTAGTTTCTTCAAGACTAATAAACTGATCATTAATTTAAGAATTTAATTCTTTATAACCATTACAATATGAAAACTAATGCACCGACTCTGGTCTAGATTAGTTGAGGTGTTACAATAGCGGTTACCCAAAGTAACTACTCACTGGGTTTTCACATAAAATAAGAATGGTGGGAAGTGAAAACATGTATATGGAAGAAAAATATAATCATAAAATTTTTGATTTAGTGTGATAGAGAATAAGTATAGGATAATGATAAGAATAATAAACCCTTAAGTCTATGATGATTTAAGATACCATTTGATTCATCAGATAAGATGGTACTAGGATAACATTTATGGTTATTAGGATCCTTTCCCAAATGTTGAAGAACATGAGAAGAAATACATACATGATTTCAGTATAATCACACTATTGTTTGTGCCTTGGAATTTTTTTTCTTCATCTCTTATTCAATGAAATGAAGTTCAATTTATCATTCTTATAGTGTTATCAAGTCATTCGATCAATAAATAGAATAACAGGTTATTCTATCTGTCTTTATCACAATAAATAGGTTAGCACATCTAATCAAATATGTATAACTCCACCTATAGTGATATAAAAATTTAATCTAACATAATTTGTCCAGAGTTTAACTTATAAAATCCATAATTTATATCCTTTTAATCCTATAGAAAGCTAAAAATAAAAATATTTTATTAATAGGTACACTAAATCATCATAACATTTACCCATAAAATATCATAAAGTATCTCTTCTTAGTCAGATTCTAAACATGTGATTGCCATCACCATTTATTCTCTATATTCGTCATAATAACCTGAATTTCCATGTATACATATAGAGAACATTCATGTTTCATTATTCTTATGACCAAAAAACTATGAACATTATCCTTGATAGAAGAAACCAAATTTCAGTGATTCCATAATCAGTTCTGAGGAAGTAATTTCAATACAATTATTCTAAACGGGTATATCATTATCCAAACATCATTATCTCAAAATTAAGCTCATATTAAGGGTTATCCTTAACCTAATCATGTGTTCACCATGTATATCAACATACCCTTAAATCACATTTCATATTCCTTAGAACTTTTTATCATATCCATTCAAATCCTTAATAAAAACTCATACTAAAAATAGTAATACATTTCATGATTCATATATCATAATATTTGAATTCCCAAACATATACACATCAGTTATTAAACATTATTCTTAAACCAATAATTAAGATCCATCATCTTTTTATTTATTAAAATATGATTCATGCCTTAGGGTTACTCAACCTTAATCTTACCAAGAATCTACGGTTTAATGTAAAACATTACTCAAGAAAATATTATACCACTCACATGTCATTTAAAATACATTTATCCTCAGTTGTATAACCAATACTCATTCCATCGTTATGATTCTCTTCATGATATTTCTACATAGGAAATCAGTTTTCAGAATTCCCATACATTCTACATCTAAAACATTTATGGTTAAAAATTTTCTATGTAGTTATGTTAATTAACTATGACTAGAAATAAAAATGAGATAAATAGATATCATAGATTAATAACTAATATGTAAAGTAAATTACTTATAATATTTCAATCAATGATATCTTATTTTTAATCCTTAGTTATTTATTATTATCACTATAACTCCAAGATTGTATCCCTTAATTAGAAATATCACTAGGATAACCCATGAAATATTCATAGAAATATTTACTCAAATCTCAATAATGTTATCACATTATAGATTCCAAATGTTGACTAAACCTTCGCTCTAATAGCAACAAAAAATACCCAAGGATAAACATATATGGACATCACATAAATTTTTTTGGAATAAAAAATACACATCTCAAACATAATCTAAAATACCGTATTAGTGTATTGCCATTGGAAACTGAGAAAACATTCTTCTAACTTGGTGAAAAATCATTAAAATATAAAATAAAAATCTTCCCCTTTAGTTTATATACCTGAAAACTTTTTATATGCCAGGGAAATGAAATCATAAAAAGGATGAGGTCAAATTATTAGTAAGGGTAAACAAAAAATACACTTTAGAATTTAAAAACATGAACATATATTTTTAGTATCAAAATATTGTGTCATAAAATAAATCTTCGCATTACGTAAGACATATATCATTAAGGAAAATAAACTATGATAATATATCATTTTCATAAAATAAGGAATTTTGGAAAACATGTAAGAATACAAAAAAATTTCTATATTGGCCATAGTTTATTTCCAAAAACATCAATATGGAATATAGTTGTTCCATAACCACAATATAATATAATCATTTAATTGACACATTAGATGATAATTTTGGATGGAAAAAAGTCACAAAGTTGGTGTAGAAGTATAAATGATTTTAAAGAATCATTGGAGGAGTTTACCGCTTCTTCGAAGAGCTTGCTCTTGATCTCCTCTAAAAGGCACTATATTTGGATTTTTAAGATATCAAGAACCTATAGAATTTTTATAGGAGGTTTATAAGGGAAACCACAGTGGATTTTAGAACATGAAATCTCAATGTATTGTGAATAGGTGAGGGACGAGGTACAATTTTATAATTGAGGCGAAGGGAAATTTTAGAATCTCTAAAAATATTATAATTATAAATTAATAAAATCCCCTTAAAAACCATGAAAATGAAATAATTTAGAATTAGAATTAATATAATTTTTATTATCATCAAAAAATAAATTTTGGAGATATTTTTATGTCTATTTAAACCTTATCATTTCAATTTAACTCTTAGTAATTCTATTTCTTTTTTATTAGGGTAACAAGTATTTGAATATTAAAAAGATGAATATTTACTTATTTGATGTAAATAATAACATAAATAACTATTTCATATCATTTTGTACATATAATAATTTTTATATATTTTTTAAAATGATTTATAAATTTTAAATAATTTAATAAAACATTGTTTTGAAAAATGAACATTAGTGTCCATTTGGACAGTATTCAATTTCTATAATTTTAGAAATATAAAGATATAATTTTACCTTATAAATAAATATTTTATTACTTCTCTAATGGGTTTATGACTTCTAAAAATTTATCGAACATATTAATTAGCAAAATATATATTTATATTAGAAATTTTAATGATATAAATTGTATATTTCCATTAATAAAATATTTACTACATCAGCATTGTGTAATGATTTAATATACTTATCTTTTCGTAAAAATTTAAAATAATCTATGAAGAATGTAAATATACTATATTTCAGTAGAATAATGGTGTTATAATGCATATTTTTAAAAATCAATCATTAAAATTTTATACTTATTAAAATAGGGATGTGACAAATTTAGCATCACTTTAAATAAAATAATATAATTGTCCTGATATTTTCTATAACGATAATAATGCTAATAAACATGAGGATTGGATATTTATGGTTGATATATATTTGACCAATAATATTGGGGAAAATTTTATAGTCTTATAATGTTTATTATTATTTTAATAAAGTTATTTTATTGATTTTTTTAAATTAAATAATATATTCATGATCAATTTGTATGAATATCATGTAATTATTTATTTCCTAAAATTTAATAATAAATTATAATAATAAAAATATTTTTATTATTTCAAATTAGTACTAATATTAGAATATTTTCCCTTATAATCATATTTTCGAAAAGATATACTATTTAAAACATGAATGTGACATCTTAAAAATTTCATAAAATAAAATATTAAAAAAACCATAATATCTCTCAAACGGCCCCAAAATGACAAAAATATGTTTATATTATGGAATTATGTTTATTAAGCTAAAAATTAAAATTTAGATTCATTTATAGAGCCATTTTTCTATATGTGGACACATAATAGAAATTATAGACATTGAAAATGATATTTTGTCTCTTTAATTGATTGAATTATTGTTTAAGACATTTTCATAGACTAAATTCTATTAAATGACATAATTTAGATCAATATGTCTTATGTGCCCAATTCCATTCATAAATTATTATTTTTTCAATTATTTTTGTCATTTAATTGTTATTATTATTTTATTTTTATCCGAAATTATCTAAATTTTCCTTTACAGTGGTTACAAAACTTACAATGGTTACTATTCATATTGACCAAGAATAGAAGGAACCGACATAAAAATTTTGGACCTCCTAAATCAAAATATTAAATACATGTTTCAAAAATCAAAATAAAAAAATTGTAGAATAAATTTAAAATAAAACTGTTAATATTTCGAAAAAAGTTTTTTGGAAATATTCCCATTTTTATATAGAAAATGTTTTTATATTAAATTAACGAATAAAATAATTTTTTTATTTTTTGGGAGTTCTTTGATTTTATTATAAATTAATATTTTTAGAGATTCTAAAATTTCCCATACCTCAATTATAAAAGGGCACCTCCTCCATCACCACTTCACTTCACTTTGAGAAGTAATGTTCTAACATCCCCTCCCATTTTCTTTATAAACTTACTAGTAACATTGTTTATGTTCTGGATTTCTCAAGAAATCCCACTGTAGTGACATTAAGAGGAGATAAAGAGGGACCTCTTCGAATAAGAGGTAATCCCCTCCACTGATTATAATAGGATGTTGCATCTTCTTCAAAGAGATCCCTCTTGATCTCTTCTAAAAGTCATTAGAGTCGACATTTTGAGAAATCCAGATCCTATATAATGATACAAGGAACTTTAAAAAGTAAATTTGAGATAATTTTATAATTTGACTTCTCAAAGTGAATTAAAGGGGTGAGGGAGGAGGTGCCCTTTTATAATTGAGGTGAGGTGAACTTTTAGAATCTCTAAAAATATTAATTTATAATAAAATCCAAACCCATCCAAAAACATTTGTAATGACCTAATTTTGATTATAAAATGATATAAGGATTTATTTTCATCAATAAATAACATATGGAAATCGTTATATGTCTATTATAACTTTATCATATTAATTTATCACTTAGTAATACTTTTTCATTTTAATTAGGGTAACAAGTATTTCAATATTAAATAGGTTTATGTTTACTTATTTGATGTAAATAAAACAATAAATAACTAATTCAAATAATTTTAGTACATATAATATTTTTCATATATTTTTTTTAAATTTTTTATTATTTTTAAATAATGTAATAAAACAATGTTTTGAAAAAACAACAATAGTGTCCATTTTGATAGTATTAAATTTCTGTAATTTTTAAAAAATAAAGATATGATTTTATCTTCAAAACAAATATTTTATTATTTCTATAATGGGTCTAGGACTTCTAGAAAACACATTGGACATATTACCTAGCTAAAATAATATTTATTTTAATTTTTTTATAACATTAATTTAATATTTTCATTAATAAAATAATTATTACATCTGCATTGCATAATTATTTAATATACATATTTTTAAGTAAAAATAAAAATAAATTCTATAATGATGGTATTTATATAATAATTTAGAAAACTTATGGTAGTATAATATATATTTTGAAAAATAAATCAAAAAAATGTTATACTTATTAAAATAGAAATGTGATAAATTTAACATCACTTTAAATAAAATTATATAAGTGTAATGTTATATTCTATAAGGATAAAAATTATCAATAACATGCCCATTGGTTGTTTATGGTAGATAAATACATATCCAATAATATAGGGGTATTTTTTTAGTATTTTAATATTTATTATCATTTTAATAAAATTATTTTATTGATTTTTTAAAAATTATATATTTTATGCATGATCAATTTATAATCCACTAAGGTAATTATATATTTCCTAAACATTAATAATAAATTATAATGATAAATTAATATTTATTTTATTTAAAATGATTATTAATATTAGAATATTTCCCCTTATAATCTTATTTTAGAAAATATATATTATTTAAAACATGAACGTGACAACTATAAATTATCATTAAATAAAATATTAAAAATAGATTAATATCTATTTAATGGCCCCAAAACGAAACAAATATATTTATATTATGAAAATATCTTTGTTAACAAAAAAATGAACATTTATATTATTTTATAACGCACATTTACCCATATGTGGACACCTAATAGATATTATAGACAATAAAAATGATATTTTGTCTCATTCATTTATTTAAATATTATTTAAGTCATTTTAATCGGTGAAAATACAATAAATAACATAAATTAGATCACCATGTATTAAGTGTCCAATTCCATTCATCAATTATATTTTTTTCATTAGTTTTTGTCATTTAATATTTAATATTAATTTATTTTTGTCCTAAATTTCATATATTACTCTTTATTGGTGTTACAAAACATACCATGAATACTATTAAAATTGGTCAACAATAAAATGTACCTACTTACCAGATTTGGACCTCCATAAACAAAATATTACATCTATGTTTCAAAATTAAAAACAAAAAATTTTAAAAATAAAATTTAAAATAAAACCGATAATATGTCATGAATTGTTTTTGGAAAAATTCCCCTTTTTAAATCGAAAATCTTTTTATAATAAATTAATGTATGAAATCATTTTCAAAAACATTAATTGGGTAAAAATAACTAATTCAAATTAAAAACTAAACCAAATCAAAATTTTAATTTATAATGACATCAAAAGAAAATAAAGATTCCATTAAATATCAATATTTTAACTATTAATCAAAAAACGAAACATATAAAAAAAACCAAAAATTCACCCAAAGTAAATTTTTATATATTCTAAAATCAAACGAAGAATTTAAATTTTTTAAATTTTATATAAAAAAGTTTCAAAACATGATACAAAATTGGTGTGCCATCAAAAGGTGGAAAACTTCTTTTTTTTAAAAACACTTATTTTATCCAAAAAATTAAATTTTCCTTTATATCATGTCATTAAAACAAATAAGATGTACTTAAAACATTAAATTAAATCCATCGAGTGAGATTTTATTGTTATATAGACAATTTTATTTTCATTTAAATAATTTTTTACATTATTTTATATATTGTTCACACTTGACAATTTAATGAAAATAATAATATTTAATTTTTCACTTATACTCAGTCTCGAGAGAAATGAAATATATAAAAAGAACACGAAATTATGTGTGACAAATGTGAATAATAGAGTTGCGTATACCTCAAGCTATGTAGGTGTTGGATATTTGTCAATCTTATCTTGGTGTACCGTACAAAACCAGAGATCAAAGAAATAAAAAAACTCCATCTCATAAAAATATCTAGGTGTTTCATTTTACCTTGTTAAAATTAATTTATCCCTTTAAATTACTTGTGCTTATAAAAGGATTACTGCTTGAATGTTTTTTCATATAAACCCACATAATAAAATAGAATATTAATATTTCACATTAAAAATTCTTGAAACATAATGGTTACCAAAAGTCACTCATCACTGGGATTGCACATAGAAGAATATAGGTGTGAATCAAATACATGGATATAAAAGAAAAATATAAAAATCAAATTATGATGGAGAGTGATAGAGAACAATTTTAAGATAATGTTATTTAATAGATATTCATAAATATGTGATGATTTTAATGACCGTTTGATCCATCAGATACAAAGGCACTGGGATTACATTTTCTTTGAGATCTTTTCCCTAAAGTTGGAGAATGTTGGAAGAAATACTATATTTTAGTACAGTCTAACCATTAGTTGTACGTTGAACATTTCCCACTTCATCGATTATTCAAAGATAAAAATTTGAACATTTCATTACAAAAATGTTAGCACATAATGTGATCCATAAATATGATTTTTGGACATTCCATCAGTCCTTATCCCAAAAGAAATTATTTATAGAAGTAATCAAATATTCTTATGTACACCTATATTGAGATGATAATTTAGTCTAACAAGATTAATTTGGAGTTTAACATCTACAAAACATAATGATTTTACCTTATAACCATTTTTAAATATAAAAATCCAAATCTTTTTTAAATATGTACACTAACATGGCTTAACAATTATACACAATATATCCTAAATTATCTGTTTTTGGTCAGATTCCAGACATGTGATAACCTTCATCAAGTATACTCTTGAGTCATGGTAATTACATGAATTACCATATACCATATTACAAAAGATGCATGTTTCTGTATTCTTAGGTCAAAAAAGCTGTAGACCTCAACCATGATTTCATAAACCCCTTTTCAATAAATCCTTCATATGTTTGACGGAAATCATTCCCATCCAATTATTCATATCCAGAATATCATTATCCAAATATATTTATCTCAAAATTGAGTTCATATTATGTGATATCATTCCCATAATCATGTGTTCTCCAAGAATTTCACATTACGCTTAAAACACTTTTCATGGTCCTTATAACTATTTGACACACCCTTTCCAATCCTTAATGAAAAACTTATTGTGAAAGAACTAGTATAATATGTGATTCATATAACATAATATTTGAATTCCCAAACATATACACCCAATTAATCCAACATTATTCTTAAAACATTACTCATGATCCACCGTCTTATTATTTCCTAAAATATAAATCATTACATAAGGTTACCCTACAATAATCAAACCTGGATTCATAAGTTTAAACTTAACAATAATGATATGACATCACATATCTTGGGTATGTTGTTCACAATCAATTTACCCTCTGAAAAATAACCAATACTCATGAAAGCTTCATCATTATCTTCATGAAACTTCAACTTATTAATTAAGTTTTCAGAATTTCAATACTTTCCCCATCTGAAGCATTCATGTCTCATGATGATCTATCTAGTTTCAGGAATTTTATAAGACCAAAAATCAAAATGGGAGAATGAAATATCAGAGATTAAAAAAGATAAATAAGTTAAATTACTATTAATATTTAGATCTATGATATATTATGTTTAATCCTTGGTTATTCATTATTATCAAAAGAACTCAGTGATTGTATTATATACATAGGCATATCCTTAGGAAATATGAAGACATATCCAAAGAAATATCTTTTGGGATATCACTAAAGTTATCATATTCTAGTTTCTATTGTATAACTAAACCTTTTCTATGATAAAAACTATGAAGTCCCAAGGAATGATATAAAAGGAAATTATATTACTTTTCAAGAATACAAAATTCATGTCAAAAACTGACTCACTGAGGCCATATTAGTTTTGTGTCTTTGGATACTAGGAAAAAATTCTTCTAATATGGTGATATATCATCAACAAAAACCATAAAAATATTCCCCTTTAGTTTTCCTACCTAAAACCTTTCATTATGTCATGGGAAAAAGAAAACAAAAAAATTGATCGGAGGAAATGTTCAGTAAGTGTAAAAAACATAAAGATATGAATGTAAAAACACGGTCATATATTTTGAATATCAAAATCTGTAGTCATAAATTAAATCATGATAGTACATAAGGATTAAATCCTAAAGGAACAAGAACCCTAATAATATAGCGTTGACATAAAACATGGAATTTTTAAAAACACATAAGAATAAAAAATATTTTCCATTTTATCCAAGGCTCATTACCAAGACCATCATAGTGGAAACATTGCATTACTAAACTGAGTTCCAACCTTGTTTTATCCTTATGCTATTTAAATGAATTTGACTGTCATTCCAGCCCTGTATTCTTAAACTATATTTACTTTCCATTTCTATCATGTATAACACATAAGATATTAAATTTCACCCAATTCATTGGATGGAGATATAGGTCCCAAAGATGACATAATGAAATCATTTGTGATATCCATAGAGATATTTAAATTTGATATCCTATGGATATGTATAATTATAAGATATAGTACTAGAATCACGGTAACAATCATGAATAATCAAGGATTAAACCTAAGGAGTTTGTCTTTGACAATGCACCCCTTGATTATGTGGTTTTCCTAGTATGGATTTTTCCTCTGACACTATTCTTTTTTTGGGTTTTATATAGTTTTTTGATCTTGAATGAACCATGTTAGTGATCAATGAAATGGGAAAAAACGATTTTACTCATTAACAAAAAAATGTTATGGGAGATGAAATTAAAAAAAAATATCTACATAATTACACAGGTTATGAATCACTCTGTACTTATAAATGATAATAGAAATTAACACAATTCTGTTGAGTCCTTCATTTGGCAATTCCAACCATTTTTTTGTGGGTATTCAGATCCACTTGTTACTGAACAATTTATTAGTACCATTGAAAAGATATTTTCCATGCATCACTATTCAAAACAATATAACATCATTATGGATATTTAGCATTTAAAAGGCGAAGTCGAATAATGGTAGACTCTAATCCATAATATGAGGAAATAATATGATATCAAATCCATGGAATGGGATGCATACATGAACTTATTTTACAATAATTTTATTATAGGTATTCTACGAACGGATGTGGAAAATTAGTTCCATTATCTTAAAAAATGATGATGAATCCATTGGTACATATATAGTAAATTTTACAATATATGAAAGGTATCCATATGGATTTATCATCCAAGCTAAATGAAAAGTTGATTGATTCCTTAGTGTGTTAAATATATGTCTTAGAAGGGCAGTAGCTATATAAGACATTAGTTTCTATAAAGAGATTTTTGTATTTTTCTATCAAGGTAGAAATGGATGTTGGTGTAAGATATCAATATCATTGTTTTGACAAGAGACAAAAGATAGAGTTCAATGGATAATATCAAAACAATGGTGAAAATAAGATGAGTGTTTCATTATGCTAAATGTGAAGAATAATTCATGGTGTAAACTATTTTAAAGGGACTAATGTTTTAAGTGTGGAAAATAAGTTCATCAGGTTGATGAGTTCCAAGTAATGAGAAAAAGGTAGTTAATGATGTGAATAGAAAATATACTACAGAGAATGCATAACCCATATTTATTTTTTATATGTGTAATTAAATAGGGAATTATTCAAACTAATGCCATAATAGAAGGTTTATTAATGATGATAAATTCCTACAACCTATTAAGGCAAAATGCAATGGAAAAATATATGTGATCACTATGGGTGGTGTTGATTATGAAAATAATGTGGGGGAATGACTTAGTGTTTATGTAATGGGATTCGAGAATAATGTGGTAGAATCAATTTTATGGTATTATGGAACTATAAAATACCTATGAAGTGGTCCATTGTGGGTTTCCACATGTATTTGAAAGTACAATCTAAGTGGTACTCGTAACTAGGAAAAGTGATTGAGGTCATAAGGTGATGTTTAGGGAAAACATGTGATTTATAGAAGGATGATAGTTAGTATGAACTAGATGTTGAGATAATAATATTTGTATAAAGGTATGTTGGAAAAGAATAATTAAATTGTATTATATTAGTTACCATGGAACTAGTTAAGGATTTATTGACATATGTGTTATTCAATCTTGAATGAAGATTACAGTTTTTTGGACTTATAAATAAGAAAAAATTCATGTTTTTTATAACGATATATAAAAGTTCAGGTTTTTACCATGACCCAATAGAATAAATGATTAAGGTATTCACATGTTTGAAATGTTAAAACCAAGAACAACTTTATATTAAATGGAAGATAATTGTCAAACTGATTTAGTTCACCTATTTCTAAAGTTGTATATTTTTAGTTTTTGGAAGGTTAACCAATTATGGACAGTATATGTTATACTCCAGCTGATGTTTTTTTGATAAATTTAGTATCTCACTATAGGTGGAAATATACATATTTATTAATATGTGATAAATTTTTTGGTGAGAAATATGGAATGGCCTATCATAATATTTATGGATCAGAGAATCTGATTACACTTTGGGAATGATATATTCAACTTCATTTAATTGAATAAGAGGTGAGCTGAAAATTGATCAAGGCATAACCAATAGTGAGTTTTTATAAAAATAAATTAATTATTTGTTCTCATGTCATTCAACATTAGGGAAATGGATCACGAAACACAAAAATATTATCTTAGTACCTTCTTATCTGAGGAATCAGATGATCCCTCAAATAATTGTATATTTATGTGTTCCTAGTTGTTATATTTCTTCAAACCTTATTCTATATCACTATCCATCCAAACATGATGTTTATATTTTTCTTCCATATCCACCTTTTCACATCCCACCTATGTTCTTATATGTAGAAACCTACTGATGAGTTACTTTGGGTAACTGTTATGCTTTTATCATTCATTTTTAAAATGATTTTTTAATATTCTTTTTTATGATGTGGGATTCAATGAAATAATCATTCAAGTAGTAAAACTATTATAACCCCGATGAATTTCAAGGGAGAAATTAATTTTAAGTGGGATAGAATGTAACAACCATATTTTTTATGGACTATTATTTTTGAATAAATTAAAATTTTCATTCATATCTGGTAATAGACTAAGTCAAAAATTCCTTTCACACTAAATCTACGTGTCATATATTACAAGAAACACCTAGTTAGCATTTAATACACGCAACACTAAGTAAATATTTTGTTCAGTTTATTAATGAACTAATTTTGTATTCTTTTTATATGATACACCAATGGAATGTTTAATTAAACATAACACATACTTGGCTTGAGTTACACACAAGAGAGATGATTTTGATATATTGTGTTGTACGCAATACCTATTTCCACTAAACAAAAATATATTCTTAAAATATAATTTTTTAATGTGTTATAAACTATAGATTATGAATAATATTTCCACACTTTTACTTTTATATAAAATTAACATTCATCTTATGCATTTTCGAGACATGATGTTGGATCAAATTAAATTTTTTCAGATAAATGATGTATTTTCCAAAAAATATAGTTTTTTCTCCTTTTGATTGAGCACCCTTATTAAATCTAGTTTTTAACATTTTTATACATTATATATGAAAAAAAAAATTTGAATTGGGACATTAAATTATACTTTGATTTAATTTTTTGTATTTTTCTAATAACATTAAAATTTTAATGAATTGGGAAAAATATATTATATAATTAAAAACATCCATTTTATGTAATTTATTTATATAGTTAAATTATCTTTTTTATTAATTTTAAACTTTAATTGGATTATGTTTTTTATAATTTAATAAAATTTTGATATTTTTATGTAATTTATCATTTAAATTGAACATAAACACTTGTCAATCTTTTGATTTTTTTACTTCTTAAAAAATCATTTTCCTGTATTGACAATGGGAATTGATTTGAAATTGATTTCTGCCAATTCTATGATTTCAAATTTGAAAAATTGATTAAATATTTGGAATCATATAGTCCAAATTATTTAAATAGGCCCCTTTTACTCTTGGAAATTATTAATAATTACTTTAGTAATTATTTTTATTTACCATGGTTAAAGGGTACATGAGGAAGATTAGTGTAAAACTAATATTTTAACAATATAAAACTTCTCTACCACTTATAATAATCTTATTTAATGGTTTATGGGATACCAAGAAAACACATGGGATGCACATTTGGCCATTGGGAGCTAGTTGGCTGTGATAGTGACTTGTTATAATAATTTATTTAATACAAAGTGAAATATAACATAAACATGTATCTTTTTACTAAAAAAATATTATTGCAGGGTCATATAAAAGATATATTTGAATATAAATAATAATTATAAATATAAAAACATTTCATACGTCATGTGTTTTTATTTATTTATTTTAAAAATTAAATAAAGGAATTTATTTATGCACAATGATGATGCAATGATAACATTATTAATGAAAGATTGAGATAAATGATATTATAAATTTTAAAATATATAAAATTTAGATATTTGATGCCATACACGATTTTTTTGGATAGAAATTTCATGTTAGGGATGAGATAATTCTTTTTATTGAAATATCGTTATTATGAAATTAAAAAAATTACTAAATAGTTCAAAATTGTCATAATTGAATTTTTAAAACAAATACTATTTTAATAAATTATATATTAGTAATATACATATAGCATTCATAAAAATAAATTATATACTGTTAAAAAGTTCATTAATGATATATTTTTGGTTCTTTTATCACTTTATATTAAATATATTAGCTATATAGTTTTAAAATAAAAGAAGACCTCATAAGAGATAATTTATTTATTAATGGTTAAATATAAAATATTAGATTATATTTTTAATATAAACTTGTCTAAAACCTATTAGATGATAATATTTTTAACTATCCTCGCATTATCCTCAAAATATTTCTCATTGGTGATATTATAATTCTAAAATAAATTTACAATAAAATAATATTTTGATACATTCTTAAAGTGTCCATACTCCCTCTTTGAAAAGACCACTACATCTACCAACTTACTCGAAGCTCCCAAGACACTTATACCATCTATATTCTACTCAAATAATCTCCCTACATCCCTCATACACTCCTATATACCACATTTTGGGTATAAATCCATACTAAGAAGATATTTTGTACAAATCAAAACGAGATAGTCAAAAAAGGATATTTTTTATCAACCCTTCAAAAATTATTTTCTTATTATAATTCATATTATTAGGTTACTTACATTCTAAAGTAAAATATATTGTATATTATACATTCATAGATGTTATTATAATTATGGGAAAACCTAATACCTCTTTTTATCCAGCATACGAATAATAATATAACCATGTGTGCATAGGAACGACTTACCGTCTCCATGTCGTGGTGTGATTTGTTATTCAACAATAAGAAATTTGGATTAGTATAATTATGGGAATCATGGATGTAAATACAGAATATAAAATGACAATTATTCTTTATAATTAATATACCATCAAATTCTATACTATTAAACCATTAAGAGAACGATATTGTAGCTTGTGCATACATACACCAAACTGCCTCCATGATGTGATGCAATTCATTATACACTATCTTCATTAAATAATAATTTTATACTCGATTTGAATGAATAAATATGATATGTTTTAAAATAAAATAATTTTTTAAATTATATAACTATATACTAAGAAGTGTAACATGAACTTATACAACAAAACATTTTTAAGAACCTGAAGAATTTAATATCGAAATAATGACTGAAAATAAAATGTTACTAACAAGAGGATGATAATGTATTCAAATATGATATTATAAAAATTTATTTGATTCTATAATAAGTCATTGAAATTAATTAAATCATTATACAAGATTTTTTATACTTATAAATAATATTGTACCTAATGTAATTTATAATATTGTACTCTCATTATTATCCTAGATTGTTTATACCTAAGTAATTACTACATCATATTTTTCATACCCATACATGTTTAATATGTTTGTAATATAATTCTCATACCACAGTTTAAATTTAATTTTAACTATTTTTATTAAATTGTTTCAAAGGACTATTTGGTCATTATTTGATATGAGGTATGTTTTGGCTTTTCTGAAAATGTAGGAGGAGAATTTTTTGTAATGTATAATACATGAATGGACTATTAATATTTGATAACACCTTATTTTCATGAATCTTCATTTACAATATCTGATGTTTATTTTCAATTAAATTATTTTCATTTAAAATTGTGTGGAATTTATGGGAAATAAAATATTTTTGAAGAAGAATGGATATTTTCCTCAAAAATTAATTTCATATATTTTATCAAAATTAATTTCCCTATATAATGATATTGGGTTATGTTTATATCCATATTATGACACAGATTTTATTGTGCTTATGATGGAATTATTTTTATGAAAGACTTTTATTTAATACGGAATATTATGGAATGATGTCTGAGAAACCAATTTTTTTTCCCTAGGTTATGCTATGATGAATGGTTTATCTTTTTGGGGAACATGTAAGAATGATTTCATTATGAGATGTGTTGGACCTATATATTAACCCCCCCTCCCACAAATGCATTGAGAAATGATTTATATCTCATTAAATTTATAAGATGTAATGAAAAGTTAATATTCTTTAGTAATACTGGGATGAAATACTTCATATATCTGATTCAGTAATATAGGGTTAGAAGAAGGAGTGAACAAGATTCAGTAAGAATATTTTATGGCAATGACAGTCTTTTCTATGATACTTGGATAATATGGAAAGGATTTTATAGGATTATGTGTTTTCCACAAGTTTATGAAATTCTTGAATAGTTAATTTCTTTTTTATATTTATGCATTACAAACTGCTAATATATTTCTCATGACTCAATATTTAAATTCCTCAAGTTATAAAGAAGTAATTTAAGCAGGATTACTAAATGGGAATACATTTATCGGTTATTTTAATAAAAATTCTCATGTTATAATAATGTATTCCATATTTATAAATGCATTAATCTATTAAAGATCTCAAGAATTATTTTGAAAAGTATAATGAATATTCATCTAAAAAGATATAATTTTCATATACATCTTTCATGTGATGTTATACCAATAAATGGGCCTTTCCTGCACATGTTGTGTTTTATGAAGACAATGAACAGTTTGGTGGAGACCTCAATGTATCCTAGGGATACACTGTATATTATACTATGTACTACAATCATATCTGGAATATTCATATCTAGAATATCTTAAAATCTTACCTTTCTAGTTTTGTCGTATATGGAAATCATTTAGGTTGGGCTTGTATTTTCCACTATTACATTTTAGTTTACACAACTGTACTCTTGTACTGTCTCGTGGTATTACATGAATGGTTATTACCTTAGTTTTTCTCATATTTTATTGCACTTCCTCTAGGCTTCTACATTGATATGGCTATATGTGTTCATTCATGTAGTTTGGAAAAGGCATCCCCATGATTTTTATGCCTTAAGATCTATTCCTCATCCCTCTGTCTATAGAGGAGGGCATGGGGTAGTAGTATCGTGATCCTTGGTTGGGGCCACGTAATGAATGATTGGTATTAGTTGCGGTTTAATATAAGGGTTTATTTTTGGAGGTGTGTCATTATAAGTATTTTTTGGGATTAGGGTTACAATTTTTGATTGTCTTAATTCGGTTCCCATGGTAAGGAATTCAGTGATGGTACTAGAGACCGACATATCCTTTCACAAGGACCTTAAATACCTTCTTGTTGACTCAACATACCTAGAAATTGGTTATACCTATCAATGGTACATGCATCTTATAGGATTGAGTCTTTGACTCTTCTTCATGATTCATCCCCCCATTATTAATATATATATATATATATTCTCATTTGATTATTATATTTAATGGTCAATTTTGAGATGCCACCATGAAGATAGCCAATCTTGTTATCGATTTTTTGATTGTAATGGTTATATGGTGTGGTATGAGGACTCAGTTCAATGTACATCATGTGAGATGATTTCAAGCAGGTGGGAATGTATCAGCACCCCACCCATCATGTTATAGTTGGTGACAACATATCATGATGAGGATGAATGATGGCCAAGAGCACCATGTGTGTTCTTATGCTAGAGGCCGATGTGGTTTCGTGATTAGCCAGTTTCTCGGTTAGAATAGGGTTTTCTTGAGTTGCTGATCTGTCGTTTCATATTGAATTGGATCCTCAACCGATCAGATGGTTTCACTCACAAATGATTCTCTTCATAAAGAAAATGTTGTTTATAATAGAAATAGTAAATTAAAAACTTTAGTTAAATGTTCACGTCAGGTTCTAGTAATATAGATTTCCTAGTATATTGTTTAGACATACTATATTCTCATGTGGTTTTGGTCAAGCGTGATCTTATTGTTTTGATATTCCTTTAGGATAGGAACCCTAATTATGGTTATCCTTATTGTGGGGGCTCTCCAGGATGATGATGGGAATTTATAGGGTCTTGTGTGAGAGATGTATTCGTGTGGAATCAATCAAACAGGGACGGGAGACACATCCAACACTGAGAGGTATACTCATGATGTGATTTACAATTGTATAGGGGAGTTAGTGCCACCAACAAAATATACATTCAATGTGTGGTTTACGAGACCCATTGTATTCATGTTTGGGATGTGAGGAATTTATATTGACAAAATAAATAATTTGTTGTGAAGAGAATGAAAGAAATTAAATGTTTGATCTCTTGGATGATGGGATTATAGTCGAGGGCTTCATTTGTTGTTTGCGGTATTACCTATGTCAGTGCTACTCTAATAGTAAATGTTATCATAGAGTCAGAATATGCTTTCCCCTATGTGTATCCCCTGTTCAAGACCAAGTGATATTCTAGATGCCACATTTTTCTCAAACATTGTATTAGAGGATCCTACAGAGAGGTTCTATAGTCACATGTTTTTAGCAATGGGGAAACCATACTATACGAGGATAGATAGATCTTTATACAAAATCATTATATAGTATATGTAATACCTTTTGGTTTTTCCTCAGTATTGACAAGTTGTTAACCATCCGTTCTCAAATGAAGTCTACTAGGGAGTATGGAAGTGCATCAGGCTATTGAATGTCAAATAACTCCTTAAAGTGGGATGATTTTTTGGAAACAGAAGGATAAGATAATTCAATAGAGGTTATACATAATTAATCATTTGAGAGTATTACCTTTAGAATAATGACTTTTTTG
This sequence comes from Viscum album, assembly GCA_963277665.1. Taxonomy (NCBI): domain Eukaryota; kingdom Viridiplantae; phylum Streptophyta; class Magnoliopsida; order Santalales; family Viscaceae; genus Viscum; species Viscum album. The sequence continues at coordinate 1,588,583,753 of OY728150.1, read as the reverse complement.
ATCTCTCTACTCCCTCCAATTATGGTTGGGAATTATGATGTGTCAAATTATCATCCCCACCATGTGATAGAACTTTGTTTATAATTTCACCATGGATGGACTGATATTTTCATTTGCACATAGGATGACTAAATGGTGCTTCGAGATCCAGTGGTTAGGTTGGAGGGTCTATAAAGATAGGGATTCATAAAACCCAATGTGTACACAATGATAGATCTAGTGCTGATCATTGAAAAGGTCTATGGAAGCTTTCATGTTTAGAAGATTGGTTTATCATAAAGTAAGCAATTATAAAGAATAAGTTACACATTAGGATAATAGATGACCACTTTTAGAAGATGTGAGTAGTGATATTGTTCTTTAAGATTGATCCGAGGTCTGTCTACCCCTAGTTTAATGTTTTTGAGGAAGATATTCTAAATCTGGAATTTGGATGTCTTTATAGACACTATGAGTTCTTAGTGATGCCCTTTGGTGTATTGAAAAACCACAATGTGTTTGTGGATTTTATGACCTATGTATTCCTCCCATACATGGACATATTTTTGGTCATATTCATCTAATATGCATGAATATAATTTGCATCATAGGATGATAATTCATAGCACATGTGGATGGTTCTAGTTTTTCTTCAAGAGACCCATTTTTCTGGGAAACTATATAAGTTCTAGTTCAAGTTTCAATAGGTACACTTTTAGGGAATGTCACCTATGATGATGGTTTAATTGTTGAACCAGAAAATATTAAAGAAGTGATTTATTGGGTTCCACTCCTGAGAATTTCAGTTTTATAGATCATTCTTATCTTGAAAGGGCACTACTGGAGGTTTTTATTGTAGATTTAGTAGGATTGTAAACCCTTTGAAAACCCTGACATATAAAGGGATGTATTTTACCTAGTCTGGGTTATGCTAGAGGGCCTTCATGGAGTTTTGACTAAGGATGAAGGGTGATCCTCTATTGAGAAAACCAGTGGAGTGCGTAGAGTGAGAATTGTATTGTTATGTAATAGTAGTAAGGCTTTAATCTGTGTTGTTGTAGCAACAAATAGTTATCACATATGGGTTTAGGTGGTTGATACCCAATGATAAGAACAATGTAACTGATGACCTATATATTTTTTTCAATAGACCTTTTCCTAAGGGTGTTGAAGCTCTATCTTTAAGAAGAGTTCTCTATGGTTTAATCATACCTTTAGAGTCTCATGTATGTCTTCACACATAGGTACTTGGGAATGAGATAGAAGATCTTGTCAGAGATCATACATGATTATGTCTTTCAGAAAGTCTTTTCTCTAAGGAATTTATATGTAGTAAAAGATACCACTAGTTGGATGTATGATGCGTTTTTGGTGTAGGGGGTTCTAAATAGTTCCCTTCCTTACATATGACCAAGGTAGATCAGGATGGTGAATCATTAATTATGTCGATGGTGATTAATCCCAAACATTCCAAGAATGTGCGAGAGAACTGGCTACGCGACATTGATTTTGAGTTCTATCATTAGCATATAACTAAAAGGGAATTAAACAGATGTAAATTTTAAATGAGGTAATCATTTCATCAATTTCTAGGGATGGATGGTGGTTATAAGAATGATGAAGAAATATCTGATATAAGTGTTCAACAAATCTACCCCTAGCTATAAATATTGGTGGGGATAGGATGTATAGTGATCCTAAACATTAGTGTTTGTGGTCCTGTATGATATTTAGTGTGGTTGAGTTCATCTCTCGGTGCCCCACCTATCAACAGGTGAAGAATGACCACTAGGCTTATGAAGTTTTTTTGTACCCTTGAGATCCTATAGTGGATGTATAACACCCCATGTTTAAGAAATAAATTGATATTCATGAATATTGGTTTTAAGTTGATAGTTATAAAAACAGTCCTCAAACATAATTATTCTTCTTCAATGATTTGAATTTCAAAAAAAGGTCATCTACAGTTGTGGCCAATAGGTTATTTGGAGTCTGATAGAACCAACATGTTTTTTTGGCGAATAGTTACATACCATTATTAATAGTAATATTTCTCTTATTAATAATAAATCATATTTTAATTTTTTTCATAACGTTATATGATAATGAGATCTTGATTAAAATTTCAAGGTGATATAAAATCAGTTACAGTTATAAAATTGTTTTTTTGAATAAAAGACGATTTTATGTAAAAAAATATATTAATCAAATTTAAAAAATTATTTTTAAAAAATTGAGTTCATTTCTTAAATCAAAATGTCAAAAAATGGGTAAGAAGAGTATTTTTTAAAAAAAAATTATTTTTCAGTGAAAAGTAAAATTTGATAATTAAAAAATGTAACATATAAATGAATTTCTGCATCATGATTGAGTAATTGAAGATGTGAATGTCTATTGATTTAAACTCACATGAACTTATTACTATTTTTGGTCACATGTATCAAGAATATTAATATTCTTGAGAAAAAATATTAAACTAATGATTAAAATAATTTAAAACCCCTAGAGTCCTCTTCTATAAATACAATGCTCAACCCATCTTCCTCTCACACCATTCAATCCTTGATCCTTGTCTAAGATCTTCCAAATAATCTTACCAGGGCTCTGCCCCACCTCCAAGGCATTCTTGTCTCACTAAAGGTCCAAAAAATTTCTTTAAGAAGGATCTCAAGGTGAAGAGATAAATAGGTAAAAATCATGTTATATTTTCATGTGATTTCATTTCAATTCTTTGATTTTCCTATACTCTCTTATCCTCCTCATATCCAAGAGGAATTAAATATCAATATTCATATATATTATCTTTAATTTATCATGTTTATGTAAAAATTCACCAATTCACTTCTTCTCCTTCCCCCCTCATACTCTAAAAATAAAAACACCATCCGCGATGTGCATATTTACCGAAATCATGAATGATTTGTTTTCAATTACCATTAAATCCTTCAAAATAGTTTGTAAAAACATTTTAATGGTGGAATAAGAATTTAAATTTTATCACATGACCTCTATTATTTTCTATAATTAACTTATATTAATAATATATTTTCTATATAATGAAACTTGTTCATGATTATCAAAAAACCGCCAAAATGATCTTCACAGATATCACATAACATTTATCTAATGATTCATCCTCATAACAAATAAAAACGATTTATGGAATAATTTATTATTCTTAAAACATATTAATATCATTTCATATCATTTCAAAAATTAAATTTCCATACTATAAGAAAATAAAATACAATTTGGCCATGGAAATCATGTAATGAATGTACCAGAAACAATAGAAGGAAATAAATAATAATAATTAAAGTGTGAAATGATGTCATAAGATGATCCTATGTGGTGTTTTACACATTAATATGTTTATTTAACATATTCATAATAATATTCTGACCATTATACAAGATATCTAAACACATTTTAAGTAAGGGAAACCTGTGGTAAGAGAATTCTAAACCCAATTTCTATTCACTAGGTTAACCTTCTACTTCATTAATTTTGTAGCATTTAAATTTTGTGTGTAATGAAATGTATTTATATATTGATTTTTATCATGTAAGTTTATAGTTTATAGACATATTACCTTCGTTTTATTTATTATCATATCATTGATATGTTATTTTTAAGGGAATCTTCTTATAAATTCCTCTTTTAAACCTCTAGTTTTACCAAATGAAAAGTGAATGATTTTAGGGATGTTTTATTTTCTGATGATTATGTTAGAGTTCTTTTGAACTATTTTGGATAAATGTTTGTACCTATATCTACCACCAATTCATTTTTTATGTGTATGCTGGAGGTTGAACGTATGGTTACTCTAGGTTTAACTACGATGGTTACACAATAAGGTTGCCATGAAGGTTACATTATAATGTATCTGTGATGGTTATAAATTATAAGGTTTCCATGAGTTTTAAAAGAATATGTAATTAACTACATAATATACCTCTAATGTTCTTTTAATGTTCATTATGTTTGAATCTTTTGTAAATCTCATGTTTCACTAAGTATATATGGGTGATTGGAATTTCTTTTTGAAAATGATTTCATATGTTTACAAGTAATCATGGAATAATGTTTTCTTTCCTTCTTTTTATATCCCATACTAATATTTTTATGATCATACATTTTTTTAAATGATTTTAACATGTTATAATGATGTGTAATAAAACTACAAAATCCATGTTAAATATTAAGAATTTTTTCCAATGAAATCATTTTTTATTTCAAAGGTTTTATGTTTTTGAATAAATGGATACTATTTTTGTTTCATCCTATCACTATATATATGGAATTTTATGTATGTATTATATCCCAAAACACTAAAACTCTTCACATGAAAATATCCTCAATGAAAAAGGATGTGAGTTCTTCACTAAAATGAGTGATTATGTAATGTAATAAGCCATGGTCCTTAAAGTCAGTATACGCTGATGGTTTAGACAAAATTAGTGGTTAGAAAGATGTTAATAGAATAAAATAAATAATTTTGACTCTGTTTTTATTTATAATTGTTATAGAATTTAAATATTACCATGTTTCTTCAACTAAGATAGGTTTTTTTCATAATGGTTTAACGCAGAAGAAATAGGGAAGCTGATGTTGAAAGACCCCAACATAATAATATCCTTTCAAATCTGAATCCTAGAATGTTAGGGATAGGAACTGATTCATTAGTGATAGTAATGGATCAGATGAAATAAGAAAAAAATGGAGGTGGAATGCAGTAAAGGGAACTACTATAGGTAAAATAATCCAACATGATGATAGTATAACATTTCAGGAGGCAACACCCTTGATCATTCATTAGATCTTTTGACCCAATAGAGGTTGATGGTTGAATAGGTTTACATAAAAATATATTCTTTGGTATTGGATGTTCATATAATCAAATGTTAAGTCTTACCATTTATAATTTTGTAGGTAAAGAAGATCAATAGTTGTTAATGTTCAAGAATATCTAGGATAGAGACGGGATTGTTTCCTTCGAGTGGGTTGAATTTAATATAATATTCAATGAAAAATATTTTACTAAGGTTGTTCAGCATTAGAAAGAGAAGATATAACATGAATATAAGAAAAATTAAGAAGATTCATTGGTGGTGTATGAAGAGAACATCAACAAACTAGGGATTTTTACTCCAAACCTTGTTATAGATCTTGACCAAAAAAATTAACTATTTTAAATCAGGATTGATGTTAAGATGTTGTATGAAATTGGAATCTGATGATTTCAAAAGATATTAGATTCTTATCCAATCTACTGAGAGGGTTGAAAAGGAGTTTTTTGATGAACATATGCACCTTAACATTGAACAGAAGAATAGGTCAAGATGGTAAGAAATACATAAGAATCAATCAATGAAATATGATGGTATGAATGTTCAGTTTTATGTTTGTGAAAAATTTGGTAAAAACCCCTTGGAAAATGCCTTACCAAAATTGAGATGTGTTTTGGATTTGGAATTTTTGGACATATGGCCTGAGATTGTAATAAAAATTTTCCTAATACTAACCCTTATAAGAAAACTATAATGTTATTTAAATGTGGTGAGATGGGTCATTATGAAAATTCTTACCCAAAGAGAGATCTGAATGATACAACGATGACAAAATATAATAAAAAATGTGTAGTGTGATTATTTGTGACTACATAATCAGATGTCGGTCCCTATAATAATGTTTTATCAGGTACCTTTTTTGTTTACTAATATTTCACTAATGTTTTTTATATGGGGTCTACACATAATTTATATCTGAAAATTTTTCTAGTAAATTTAAAATGTAACCATAATAAATGATTCTATAAATTATTGTTAAAACACAAATGGGTAAAATTATAGAAAAGGGGAATTATAAGAATCATTTGATTGTTGTATGTGGAATTAAACTACCAACAAACCTTGATTTTTTCCTCAGTATAGGTTGTTGTCATTCTGGTAATGGATTGGATTTCTCTTTATCGTTGTACTATTGACTGGTGAGAAAAATAAGTTTTTTTTTCAAATTTTATACAGTAATGATCCCATTAAATTGATAACAAATTTTAAATATGAGAAACTCTTGAAACATAAAAAAATTTATCTTTCTCATATTGATCAATACAAGGGAGCTATTACGATTATTGTTGTGCCACTGGTAAATGAATCCCTAGATGTTTTTAGGGATGAGTTACCTAATATTATACCCGATTGGGATGTTGAATTCATAATGACTATGGTCCTGATGCTATGAAAACTTCAAAACCCCTATTTATAATGGATCAAATTAAACATATTGAATTTAAAAATCAGTTTTTGGAGTTTCTTAAAAACGACTTCATTCATCGTAGCACTTCACTATAGGGTGCTTCTTTTTTCCATTAAAATGAAATATTATTCCATGATACTTTTCATTGATAATAGAGCCTTGAATAACATCACTATTTAAAACATGTATCCTTTTAATGATATTGATGACTTTTTTGATCCACTCTATGAATAATAGAATTTTTCGAAGGATAACCTAAGGTTAGGGTACCATCCATTGAATGTAATGAAAGAAGACATATTGTGTTCTATACTAGATATAGAAATTATGACATTGTTGTTATATCATTTGGGTTAACTAATTAAACTTTTTTATTCATGGATCTAATGAATAAAATAGTTCATGAGTTCTCGGATAAGTTTCTATTTGTGTTTATTGATGAAATTATGGTATTTTCTAAATGTAATTTGGAGCATGAAAAACATCTACTAGTTTTTTTTGTAAATCATAACGGAAATGAAACTATATGGATGTTTTTTTCAAGTGTGTTTTTTGGATAAAATAGATTTCTATTCTTGGGAAAATTGTAAATTAGAGTTTAATAATTGTTGATACTACCAAAACAAAAGTTATTAGTTATTTTCTTAGACATATAAATGTTAAATAAAATTTTATTTTTCTGGTATTAGTAGGTTATTATCGATGGAATGTTAAAAAATTTCACGGTTTCCTTGTCCAATAACTAAGTTAGCATGAAAATGGGTTAAATTTATTTGTATATAAGAATATGATGTTTGTTTTTATGGAATGAAGATGTAATTGGTGAATAATTGATTTTGGGATCCTCCTTCTAGAAATGTGGATCTTTTATATATTGTAAAGCTTTGTTGATGGGACATTATTGTGTTCTAATGTAAAATGAACTGGTAATAACTTATGTTTCTAGAAAACTAAAACCTCATGCGGTAAATAATCCCAAACATGGTTTTTAAATAGCATCTGCAGTTTTTTCATTAAAAATTTTGAGGCATAATTTATACAGAGCCAAAAATCAAATATACACTGACCATAAAAGTATGAAGTATATATTCACATAAAAGGAATTAAAAATGAAGTAGAGAATATGGATTAAACTGGTAACAGATTATTATTGCGAAATTAATTACCATCGAGGGAAAAACTAACAATGTGGTGGATTCCATGAGTCGAAAACATCATGCACCATAAACCATGTTATGTTTGGAACATGATCTTTTTATTGATGATTTAATGAATTTTGGTTTAGATGATGTTGGTGTTGGAATTACCATTAATTTTTTAGGTTTTATTGTACTCATCATTATTAGACATAATTAAGAAAGTACAGAAGTAATAATGTGAGATACAAAAAAAGTTATAATTGGTTAAAATGTCTATGTTTCCATAATTCAACCTTGATAATGATTGTGTTTATTGGAAGGATATTTTTTTCTTATTTTAATTCACTTCTAAAAATGTATTTTTTGTAATGATCATATTTTACCATTTTTAGTTCTTCCATGGAGTACAAATATGTTCATAGACAATCGAGAGTATTATTGGTGGGATAGAATGAATAGAGATATTCTTGAATTTACTATGAAATGTTTGACAAGTCAACATGCTAAAATATATTGACTATTACAATAGGAGATACTTTAGCCTTCAAAAGTACCAATGTGTAAATTAGAAAATATATCCATGGAATTAATTGTAGGACTACCAAATACTTCTAAAGGTAATAATGAAATCTGGGTTATTTTTTATCGATTGAGTAAATATTCTTATTTACTTCCTATTAAAGAAAAAATATCATTTGTTCAGATTTCTCAACATTACCTCAAAGATATTTTCCGGTTACATGGTGTACATGTTTCTATTTTATATAACCAAGATACCAGGTTCACATATAATTTTTTTAAGGTACCTATGAATTTATTGGGCCCAAAATAAAATATTAGTAAATCTTTTCATCCTCAATAAGATGGGTAGTTAGAAAGAATAATTCAGACTATGGGGGATATGCTTCAATCCTATTCAATATACTACCAGTTAAGTTTGTATCATCATCTTTATTTATATGTGTAATAATATAATAATATTTTTTATTCTAGTATATAGATGAATTTTTTGAGGCATTGTATTGAAAGTGAGGATGAAAACAAATTTTTTTGGGATGAGGTTGGGGAAATGAAATTCATGGGAGCATAGTTAGTAGATAATGTGGCTGGAAAAGTGAATATGATCTAGCCACACATGAGAATAGATCAGAGTAGGAAGAGAATTTATGTAGACAACATGAAGAAATACTTTTCTTTTATGGTATGTGATTATGTTTTTCATTGAATCCCACAATAGAAATGTGTTATGAATTTTGGTAAAAAAGGAAGGATAATTCCATGGTTCATTGGACATTATGAAATCCCAATTAAGGTTGGAAAAATCTTTAACCGACAATCTTTGATCAGACTTTATCTCGGCTATATAATATTTTCATGTGACGATTTTGAGAAAGTATGTGCCAGATTCATGTCATGTTTTGAGCCTAGAAGTCGTTCAGTTTGAAGAGAACCATCCTTATGAAAAAAACCACTTGAAATTCTTTATCATAGAGAGAATTAATTGTAGAATTTTTCCGCACACTTGGTAATGGTTTTGTGGATAAAACACATAGTTTAAGAAGCAACATATGAATCTAAAAATTCTACGAGGGACTCATTTGTTTAATAAGTAAAAAAATTATTTGGACGTTGTTTTGAAAATCAGGGGAGAATGTAACACCCAATGATTTAAAAATAAATTAAAATTTATGAATCTATATTATAGGTGGATAGTCATAATCTGGTTTTCAAACATAATTATTCCATTTATATGATTTTAATATCAGAATAGTGTTCATATACAGTTGTGATCTGTAAGTTATCTGTAGTCTGATAGAAGCAACATGTTTTTTTATAATAGTAACATACCCTTTTGAATAGTCATATAAATAGTATCATGACCCTAGATTTTAAAATATTTACTCTTTTTATAAGGATGTGTATGGAAATGGAAGGAAACCAAATTAAATATTATGATGATTTTTTTAAAGAAGACATGTTTCATTTGAAAAGTTTTATGTTTTGGATGAAAAGGATATTGTTTTTTTAGTATCTTCACTATATAAATGTAGAAAGTTATGTACGTACTCTATACCAATTATATAAAAAATATAAACATGAAATGATCATCAATGTAAATGATAGTGAGTTCTACAATAAATTCATGATTATATAATTTAATAAGGCATGGTCTTTAAAGTTGGTATCCTACGATGGTTTAGATAACATTAGGTGTTAGGATGATGTTAATAGAATACCACAAATAATTTTTACTCTATTTTTAATTTCAAATATTATATAATTTAAGGATTAAATATTCTTTTGGGTAATATAGGTTTGGTTGGAATGTTTTTCCGTAGAAGAAATAAGGAATATAAAGTGGAAGGACACAGACAAAATGATATCCTTCCAATTATGCAGTATGGAAATGTAGGGATCTGAATGGATTAGTTAGTGAAAATAATGGCTATTCTAAAACTAAAAATAAAAGGTGGTGGTATCCATTAAAGAGAGAAACTTGAGGTACCACCAAAGGATAGGACGATAGTAGAACATTTTATGAGGAAACACCCGCCTACATTCAGTGGATTTTAGGACCTAGTAGCGCCTGAAGGATGGATTAAATCCCTTGAAAAGATATTTGATGTTGTGGGATGTTCAGATAATCAAATGGCAATTCATTACATTTTACATTTTGATGGTGAGGTCGATCAGTGGTGGTAAATGATTATGAATATAAAGGATAAAGTGGAGATTAATGCCTTAAATTGGGATGAATTTAAAATCTTTTTCCATGGAATATATTTTAAATTGTTTTTTGAATTAAGATAAGATATTATTTCCTTGAATTGAATAATAAGGAATAAGATTCATTGGTCGTGTATTATGATATCTCCACCAGACTAGTGGGGTGTTCTCTGATTATTCTTATAGATCTTGATAAAAAATAAACCATCTTACTTACGATTAATGCCAAGATATTGAAGGGAATTGGTATCCCATATGTTCAAATGTAATGAGAAACATTTATAATATGATGAGAGGGTAGAAATAAAGTTGTTTATGACCCCATATATTTTAACAAAAAAAGAATAAGATATCTAATGGAATGATATGGATAAGAATAAATCAAGGAAATCAGATGGTAAAAAAATTTAGTTTCTAGTTTATAAAAAATGTGGTAAAAAGAAAACTAATGAGTGACTTACTCAAAATGGGAAATGTTTTGGATGTGTTATGTTTGGACATATGGCCTGATATAGTAATGGAAATGATCCTATAACTAACCCAGATATGAAAAATGTAAAGTGTTCTAAAAGTGGTGGGGTGGTTCATTATGAATGTTATAGAGAAATGATATACCTAAATAATGTAATGAAGACAAAATATAATTAAAAATGTATATTGAGATCCTTTGTGACTATGTTAGAAGATGTTGGGACATCTAATAAAGTTATATCAGGTACCTTGTTTATTTAATCATATTTTTCTAATGTTATGTTTGATATGGGGTCTACACATTATTTCATTTCTAATAAATTTTCTAGTAAATTGGAAATATGCTCTCAACAAATGAGACCAGAACATATTGTTTAAACACAAGGGTGAAATATTATAATAATGGGAAATTATAAGAATTATTATATTGTTGTCATGGAAATTATTTATCTACAAACCTTGCTGTTTTTATCGTAGTAGTGTTTGATGCCATTCAATATATGGATTGAAATTCTATTTATCCTCTTAAATTTTATTTTTAATCCAAATATGTTTTTTTTGTAGAAATATATTCAGTTTATATAAAAAAACTGAATATATACAATTGATATAATATCAAGAAGTAAAGAAACTATTAAAATATGGGAATAAAAGTTCTCTAGCTCATATTTTTTGAAAATAAGGGAACTATTCAGAATAATGATGTTCTAGTGGTAATAGAATATCATGATGTTTTTTCTAATGAGTTACCTGGTGTTATAGCTTATTGAGAAGTTGAAATACCAATTGACTTAGTTCCTCATGCTAATCCAATTTCAAAACCCAGATATAAAATAACTCAAACGGAAAATATTGAATTCAAAAATTAGTTACAGGAGTTTCTTGATAAAGAATTCATTCTTCCTTGCACATCACAATTGGGTTCTCCTGTTTTTTTCATTAGAAAGAAAGATAGTTCAATGAGACATTGTATTGAATATAGAGAATTAAATAACATCATTGTTAGAAACAAGTATTGTTTTCATCAAATTGATTAATTTTTTTATCAGCTCCAAGGAATATATTATTTTCCAAATGTTGAACTGAGGTCGGGGTTCACTCAGTTGATGGTAAATGAAGAAAACATCCTAAAGACTTTGTTCATACTATATATGGGAATTATTAATTTTTTTATGCTATTTGGGTTAACTAATTAACTTTTATTATTCATGGATATTATGAATAGAATATTTCATGAGTTCATGGATATGTTTGTAGTTGTTTTTATTGAATACATTGATGTATTTTCTAAAAATAAAGAGGGTTATGAAAAACATCTAGGAGTTTTTTCAGAAATTAAAACAAATGATACTATTTCGACAATTTGGAATATGTTATTTTTGGTTGCAACATATTTCATTTCATAGGAACATTATAATGCTAGATGGAATAATAGTTGATCCTCCCAAACCCAAAGTGGTTTATGAATGGAAAATACATAAAAATGCTATAGAATATCATATTTTTCTTGTATTAGCCTGTTATTACTGACTGTTTGTTTAATATATTCTTGGATCATTTATCCAACTAAATAATATAAAACAAAGGGGGTTAAATTTATTTGGATAAAATAATGTGATGTTTTTTTTCAGGAAATGAAGTAGAAATAGATGAATGCCTCGGTATTGGATCATTATTATAGAAATGGTGATTTTTCATCTGTAGTGATTGTTCATTAAATGGAATCAGTTGTGTTACAAATCATAATAACCATTTAATTTTTTATTCTTTAAGACAACTAAATCCTCATGTGGTAAATTATCCCACACATAATTCGGAATTAACATCTATGGTTTTTTCATTGAAAACTAAGAGGAATCATTTATATCGATCCAAATGTCAAATATATACGTACCATAATAGTATTAATTGTATATTAGAATAGAAGGAATTAATTATGATATAGAGAATATAGCATGAATTGATAAAGGATTATGATTGCATGATAAATTATCTTCCTGGTAAACAAGACAAAGTGGCAGATTCCTTGAGTTGAAAACATCGTGCATCATTAATCATGTTACATTGGGAATATGATTTTTTGATCAATGATTTGAGGAATTTTGAATTAAAAGTTATTGGTTCAAGAAATACATCTAATTTTTTTTTTCTGTTTTCACAGTATTCATCGTTATCAGACAGAATAAAGTAAACACAAAAGGAAGACATTGAGCTATAGAAAAAGGTAGAATTGATTAAAATGGGGATGTTTCATGAATTTAATTGTGTTAAATATTGTTTTTTATATTTGAAAAAATATTCTGAGTGCCTTTTGATTCTCAGTTGAAGAAATAATTGTTGTTTGAATTTCATAGTCCTACATTTTCGATTCATCATGGAAGCACAAAGATGTACAAGGATATTAAAGAGTATTATTTTTGGGATGGGAAAAAAATAGATATTATAGAATTTATGAGGTAATTTTTGGAATGTCAATAGGTAAATGTATAGAAATAATCACTGATGAAGATGATTCAGCCGTTCCAAGTTATTGAGTGAAAATTATAAAATATATTTGTGGACTTCATTGTGGGAGTACCATGGAATTCTCAAGGAAACAATGAAATCAACGTTATTGTTGGTCAACTAACTAAATATACCCATTTCATTATTATTAGAGATATAATTTATTTGGATCATCATTCTCAACTATACCAGAAATATATTTTCAGGATACATCGAGTGACTCTTTCCATTGTATCTAACAGAGATCCCAGGTTCAATTCTAATTTTTTAAGGGCCTTTAGACGTCCTTGGGCACAGAATTAATTTTTAGTACATCTTTTAATCTTCAATCAGATGGGTAGTCAGAATGAATGGTTCACAATCTTGAAGAGATGCTTTATTTTTGTTCCATGGACTACCAGGGATGTTGGGATCAATATGTTTCAATAGCCAATTTTTTTATAGTAATATTTTTCATTCAATTTTAGATATATAAGCTTTTGAGGCATTGTATGGGAATATTTGTTGAAGTACATACTTTTGAGATGAAGTTGGGGAAAGGATGTTATTAGGAACATAATTAGTAGAGGAAGTGGCTATGATAATGACGATGATCAAACAACACATGAGGATAGATTATTACAAGAAGAAAAGTAATGCAGATAGTAGGGGAAAAGATTTTACTTTTGAGGTAGGTGATAGTGTTTCTATTAGAATTTAACAATGGAAAAGTGTTATGCATTTTGGAAAGAAAGGAAAGCTATGTAAATGTTTCATTAGACCATATGAAATCCTTGATAAAGTTGGATTGATCGCATAATGAGTATTATTTTCTGTGAGTTTATCTCATGTACATAATTTTGTTTCATGTTTCTATGTTGAGAATGTATGTGCCAGATTCATCTCATGTCTTGATCCTTAAAGTAGTTTTTCTGGAAAAAAACCATTATTATAAAGATAAACCTATTAGATACTTTATCATATATAGAAATTACTATGAAATATGGCAATCCACTAAGTAAAGGTTTCGTAGAGAAAAAACATTGTTGAAGAACCAATATGGAAATATGAATATAAATTGAGAGAAAGGTACCCTCAATTGTTTAATTACACAAAAAAATTATGAAGATGCAATTTATAGAAGTTGGGGAGAATTTAACAACCCATGTTTTAAAAATAAATTGAAATTAATGAAACATTGTTTAATGTTGATAGAGTAAATTAACTGTCAATCATAATTTTTCTACTTCTATGTTTTGAATTTCAAAAAATGGTTATGAATGGTAGTAATCAGTAAGTTATTTGGAGTCTAATAGAACAAACATGTATTTTTGGTGAATAGTAACACACCCTTATAAATATAAATATCAATAGTAATATGACCCTTATAAATAGTAAATCATTTAATTATTATTTTTTCTTAAGGTTATAAGATAATGAGATATTAATTAATTTTTCAAGGTGATATAAAATCAGTTATAGTTTTGAAATTTTTATTTTTCAAATAAAATATGATTTTATTTAATAATAAAATAATCATATATAGAAAATTATATTCAAAAAATGTAGTTCATTTATGAATTATATATTTCATAGAATAGTTAGGGTGATGTTTTTGGATTTTTCATAAATATTTCAATTTTTTTGGAGTAGTGAAATTTGATAAATATGAAATATGATAAATAAACGTTTTTTTTTCATCATGCATGAATGAGGGATGATGTAAATGGACATTGGATAGAACCAATATGAACATATTACTTTGTTTTTTTTACATGAATCAATTCTATTCACATTCATGAGAAAAAATATTTAACTAATTATTAAAATGATCTAAAACTCCTCCTCACCTCCACTATAAATACGACACTCACCCCCTCTCCAAATCACAAAACTCAATACATGATCCTTGTATATGTTTTTCCATATAATAATCCCAAGTCTCTTCCATACATCCATGACCTACTTGTCTCACCAAAACGCCAAAAACAAACGCCGTTAAGGAGGATCTGAAGGACAAGATATCAAGAGGTAAAAATCCTCTTATATTTTCTTGTGTTTTGTTTTCAATTATTTTATTTTTTATAGTCTCATATAATCCCTATATAAAAGAGGTATGAAATATCTAGAATATTATATATTATATATGATATCATTTTTATGGTAACATTCATCAATTTACTTCTTCCCCTCCCCCCTTTATTCTAAAAATAATAACATCATCTGCGATGTACCGATTTACCAAAATAATGGATGATGATTTTTTAATTTCTTCTAATTAATTAAAATATATCTATAAAACAATTTAAATAGTAGAATAATATTCTATTATATATTATATGACATCTTTTATGTTTGGGTATTAACATATATTCATAATATTAATGATAATTGAAGAAATGAGTTTGTGATTATCAATGAAAAGTCAAAATTATCTAAATAGATATCATTTAAAAAATTATTTTGATTTATGAAATAATTTAATATTATTGAAACATATTAATACCATTTCATTCCAATTATTGAAATTTATTTCCATATGATATGAAAATAAAAAACCAACCGGCCATGG
Organism: Viscum album; assembly: GCA_963277665.1. NCBI lineage: Eukaryota > Viridiplantae > Streptophyta > Magnoliopsida > Santalales > Viscaceae > Viscum > Viscum album. Next base: position 1,588,568,123 of record OY728150.1, on the reverse strand, counting down.
AAATCATGTGAAGTATGCATCATAAAAAATTAATGAAATCAAATAATAATAATTTAATGGTTAAATGATATCATAAATGATCATATAAGGTAACATAAACATAAATATGTTTCTATAAATAATAAAACTTATTTAACTATTATACTGTAGGTTTAAACATGTTTTATGTAAGACAGACCCAATTTAAGTGAATTCATAATCCAATTTCCATTCTTTAGGTAATCCTTATACTTTATTATTTATGTGATATTAAATTTTTTTGTGTAATGATTTTTTTTATATTATGTTATATCATGTGATTTTGTACTATATAAATATATAACATTCATTAAATTTATTCTCATATCGATTATATGTAATTTTTGAAGGACCTTTCTTATAAAATCATTTTTTAAACCCCTAGTTTTACAAACACCAAAGTGATTGTTTTAGGCAAGTATTATTGTTTAATGATTATGTAATGTTCATTGAAAATTTTTATGATGAAGGGTGGGACCTATATCTCGCTCCAATTCATTGGGTATGTGTATGGTTTAGTTCAACAACATTTTTACTAGAAGTGTTACTTTAATGGTTACCCAACAATGTAGTCATGAGAGTTACATTGTAAGTTACGTGTGAGGGTTAAAAGTTACAATGTACCCCAGAGGGTTACAATATTATGTATGCAATGCACTATGATAATTTTATGTTTCTTTTTATATTCTTTATGTTTTACTGTCGTGGAAATATAAATTTTTTTAAAGTATATATGGGGACAAGTATGTATTTTTTAAAATGATTTCATACGTTTACACGTATTCAGGGAATATTGTATTCCTTCCTTATTTTTATGTCCCTTACTGAGATTTTTTGTTCTCATACTAGTTTTTAAATGATTTTCATAGGTTATAATGATATGTAATTTAAAGAAAGAATCTATGTTAAATATTATGATGATTTTTAAATGAAGACAACTTTCATTTCAAAATTTCTATGATTTAGAACTAATGGAGACTGTTTTTGTGGTATCTTCTCTTTATAAATGTGGAATGTTAAGTATGTATTATGTTTAAATTATCTATTACTCTAAACATGAAATTATCCTCATTGTCAAAAGGAGTGATTTCAGGACTAAAATTCGAGATAATGTAATGGAATAAGGTGGGGTCCTTATAGGATATGGGATGGAATATCCAAGGACATTGTGATAGGGATTCCACAAACAGTGAGGGGTCATGAATCCATCTAATTGACAATTGACTGACTCATTAAGTTATCATAGTTTCAATCTATCTAGGTGAAGATTCTAGTTGAGAATTTGGGGAAATTTTACTTATGGGAGATCATTATAATTTTTGGGCTTCCATTTATGATTATCTATGGTTGTAACATGAGGTTAACGTCAAGATTTTATAGAGGCATACAAGAGGCATTTGAGACATAGATGAGGATGAGTAAAACCTTTCACCCTTATACCCATCAAAATATCCAGTGCACTATCTAGGTGTTGTATGTTAGTCTATAGAAATACATGATATACATCATCCAGACCTTAGATAATCACTATCCAATTGTAAATACAAAAAAACATTTGTTAGAACTCTACTTTTGGCATGATAGTTTTTGAGGCCCTGTAACAGAGTTCCATGTACAATTTCAGAAACCAGAGTTTTTTTATTTTAACAGATAAAAATAATGAAGTAGGTAATGACTTATATACCTTGTTTTATTATTATTGTACATTGAAATATTTTTTTATATATTTCAAGAGCTAGGAACTAAGATGACATAAAATTCTAAGGACCAGTGTACTTATAATTATTTTTATATAATTATTCAATATATTTTATACTGAGCATGTGTAGTTTCATAGAGTGAATGAGATAATTATTAAATATAATCTCTGATCTGAAATATTAGACCATGGTTGCATTCGTAATGCAGTTTTTACCCATGGCATGACCTAAAATAAGTCATCAAGTGGAGTTATAAATCTATCACATTGGAGGTATGTTCAGTGGATTAATTAATTAATTCATCTATCATTAATTTAACCTAATATCAGTTTTGATATGAATAAATTTTTATGGAAATATTCTCTTGTTTTTCTTTATAACCATTGAATCTTTAAGCAGCCATCTTCCTCTCATTCCATTGGTAGATCATATCAGATGACAATGAAATATTGGATCGGAATATATTAGCATGTAAAAAATGAAATGGTTTCCTCTAATCATTGTAGAGTTAAATTTTGTATTAAGAATGATCCAATCTCATGTTAAAACTATTCATTTTTTGGAATAATCAATTTTTTAATAAATTAATTGACCAAATAAATCTTCTTATTTGATCAGTGCTAATTTTAGTCTGAGCATGAACCTATGTATTTAAATATTAATTGGTTTTTCTTTTTTCCTAAAATTTATATCCCTATTATTATTCATTGTCCAAGAAATGTTTTCCAATTATTGTCAAACATATGTTTTTCTTACATTCTACCTCAATTGCATCACGTTCTTCACTGATTGGGTGCCATTATCTTGGATGAACATTTTTTGTTGGTAACATGCCAAATCAGACCCCCAAAATTCTGACGAATCGACATATAAAGTATGTATCAGTGATTCTATGAAAGATCTGGGTTTTTAGGTTTAATGATAAAATTGTTTCAATGATCATTGGATGTATCAACATCAAAGGGTGAAACTGGATCATGTGCTACATATGGAGGAACCCCTATGGATCCCCAGAATCAATTTTCACCACTGGATGGCTGAAACCAACTAATCAAGACTAGACCCCCTAATTCTGGGAAGAAAGAAGTTATGCAATAAATGCATAATGGATTAATTCTAAATCTTTATCATTGACCATAGAAACTATTCAAAATCATTCAAAAACTTATCATTAGTGTTCAACAGACACAAGTAATCACATAGATATGGGGTCTTGTGTTTTAGGAATTCATAAGGATGACATGTTTTGAATACCCCCTACATGTCGTACACACCCTTTACCATGTGAAATATACTGTTGGAGGATCATACTGCTAGCAACGAGCCATGTTCCCGAGAATGTGGGCATAGTAGCGCACATGGCCAACATCTCGTGTGGAGTGTCAAGATGTTTACTAAAGTACACAAGTTTCGGGTAATGTATTAAAACCTGTGGTGGATACACAAACATACCCAAGAACATTGGATGGACCCTGAGTGCCATGGTAATTCTAAATATATATACCATAAATTGTGTGTATCCCTACTATAGGAACCCATTGCACCATAATAGTAGAGGGGCAAATTAGGGTATCAAATCTTCATTTTAAATAAATTGATCTTGTTCCCACGTTTTGAGTAACATTTCAAACCTATTTGATTGAATATTTCAGTAACAAATCATTCACATGAAAAGACAGAAAACAATAATTTTTATTGCCACACCACTATAGGCTAGACCAAAGAGCATACACCGGCGGTGTGTCAGTCATACCTAAATCATCTAATAATATTTTTTGGTGGAATAAAAGAGTTTAGACATAGTTTCAATATTCTATGAATAATTTCTTTGTAATATTTTAGGGATAACACACTATGTCCCTTTGAACACTTTTATTGACTCCCCCATGTTCATTGCCTTAGGTGAAGTCTTGCTCAGTTTACCGACATAGTGGTCACTTCAATAGATTCTCATAGAAGTATTTATATCTACCAAACATAAGAATATAAAATCATTAATGTCTTAAATTTATGGATTTAAAGCACTTAAATAACAATCCATTCATTGGAAACATGAAATCAGTTCAACTTAGTACTTCCACACAACATTCATTCTTCCACACAAGATTTGGTGTTTTTGCATATGTTGACTCTCCTGCATCCCTTATCTTTCAAAAAACCATTTTCCTTAATAAAAATACCCCATAAGATTCTTATGGTCATGATATAATCAATGATGACTTTTCACCAAGATCCATTCTTACATGAAACTCAACACTCATGCGTAACTCCTGGCATACGCGCAACTCTCTTCTTGTACGTGACTCCCTAATTGCATGAAACTTGTTACCTGCGTGATTTAGATATTGTATGTTCAGTAAGTGTATAACCTATATAAAATTAGGGGGAAGTTATATATTTTATATGGTTTTTAACACATTATAAAACATCACACATCTTTTCCCCTAGCCCACATGTTTCAAAGGCATAAGTCTCTTTTCTCACTAACCCGCCTTTCATGAAAATCTATAACTTGTGTGAACATATTTCTATTGCAATTTCTATGATAATATCATGACATATGCCTTGTGAAATACATTATAATCTTTCATAAAACATTTAAAAAAACAAAAACCTTGTTTATAATGTAAAAAACACAATCCATAATCCATTTATAGCTATGAGAAACCCTGTTTCCAACACCTATAATATTGTAAGGTTGTGCATCTCCAAGGAAACGACCATAAGATAGAGTGGGACCTCACAACATGTGGTTATCCTTAGTCACTATATAAAATTTTTATTCCTTTGAGGAAACTTCAATATTCTATATCTAACTTGATTGAAAATTAATTTTTTTCTACGGGTAACCTATACTATGTTTTTTTCATGTGACTTCAGAGTAACCATGTAAAATGTTATTGAAATTGTTCTTATTTAGATAAAAATCAATGAAATAGGTGATGACTAATGAAAAAAGAGTGGAACCCGCCCCCAATAATATTGTGTGTGGGTCTTATAAAGCTCCCTTCTGAGTGGTACCCCCAATCAGATATGGCTTGGTCCCTTTATTACAAGAGTGGAACCCCCATATCAGAGCAGGACATGGGTCCTTGACCTATGGAGTGGAACCTCGAATCTGATGGGGAACAGGTGATCTAACTATTGAGTCAATTACCTCTTTTAGATAGGTAATAGTTCTATAGTTACTAGAGTGGAAACTCTTGTCACACCATGGTTTGGGTACTCTACCTATAGAGTGGAACCCCCATCACATTGGGCTTGGGTCCTCTACCAACAAAGTGGAAAGTACAATATAAAATATGGTCACCCATGACACTAGACACTAACCTGTATCTATATTGGGTGTGGTTCCTATATGTATAATTACAGTGTAGAACCCCCACCAACAAAATATGATAAAGGAATTATAATTAGTTTTTGTTCCCCCTCGACTGTGTGTAACAGTAGAGAGGCATGGAACTTCACATAGTTACATCTGTGATGAAACATGAGAAGATGGTCATCACTGATGGACTCATGGAACTATAAGTTCCTCTTCTCCTTAGGTTGATCTATGAGATGGATACCACATTCACTCATGCTTCTATTAATTTTGAATGACATATATAAAAATAAATTTTTATACATATATTAGGATTTGGTAGTGATATATCCATGAGATGTGATGATGCCTGAGGTATCCCATGTGATTTATATTTTAATGATCTCATGGTTGGATGAGTTTACACTCTTTCTATATATGAAAATGACTTGATGAGTAGTTTGTCTACTCTCCATGTTTATCCCCCAATGTTTGGATGGTGTTAATCTGTCTCTGCCTTTCATGGGATAAGATACATAATATTTATTGTATAGTATCTCTTTATTCCTATTAAATCTTTTACTTATCCTTATTATAATTTTGTGGAATCCTAATGGGTCTGTATATACTCACACTGATGTGATATTTTCACAAAAGTTTCATGCCTTATTCAAATGATTGATAGGTCAACAATGACTTCAGTGGACATTAGAGATTATTGGTACTCAAGACCACATATAGTGGCTGGAATATAGATATTGGGAAGTAGGATCTATCTACATTTTACCTTCCCGTATTTTCTAGTTTTTGAAACACATTTTCTTGGGTTTATTTTTTTCACATTACATTAATGTTTGAAATAATTTTTTCTTTTACTGTCTAGAGTATTTTCATGAACATTTATTCCCTTGAAATTTTTCACCATTGATTACTCAGCCTATTAATTTTGCATCTAGGTTATGGTGTTTGACTATTCTGGTACTTAAGATATTTTATCCAAGTTAGTTATGCTTTCAGTGTTGGTTTCTAGCCCCTAAAAAAGGAGGTGGACTTGGTGTACTTTTGGCTTGAGCCATAGCTTGGTTCGGCTCATGAAATTATATTTTTTTAAATTTTTTATATAGTTATGGTACTAAAACAGTTTAACTGAAAAACAATTTTAATGGAATGGTTGAGATGCATGTCTAATGATATATCCTTGGTTAGTAAACATCATGGTTATTTATTTTAATGGTGCTTTTTTAACTGGTAATATACATCATTTAAATGTAATAAGAATATTCTCTAGGAAATGGTGGTATATCATGTGAAATATAACGGTGTACTGATTCCCCATATCCATGGGACATCCAAATAGTTTCTCTAGCCAACAATGATATTTATATAGAATAGTATTCTTGATTTAGGCATTAGGATATTATATAATAATTTATTATGGATATGTTAATAGTGGTGCCCACTATCGGTACCAATAGCATTGTACATGTTTGATTTGGACTATAGGTTCAATCCATGATAGTTATTATTGTTGATAATTGTTTTAAATTATATAATGACATTATGGGAAATAATGTAATGGGAACATGACATTTGTAATGTAGAAGTATATTTTAGGTCTCCCTGAGTAGTGTGAGAAGTGATATCCCCTCATTATATGATATTCTTAGTATGTGTCATCCTATGTTAGGATTTAAATAACTAGTCAAGGTTGTGGATGTTTTAGTTTTCTTGGGGCCACATTAAGACAATATGGAAATGGGATTACTAAATATATAGTGGTTTCAATTGATGTATCTCCTTTCTTATACTATTTATTGGTCCAACAATTTATCTGACCACATTATTTATTTGATATGTATTTACTTTTGACACTATTTCTTGTGGCCTATAGAGTTTTACTCACACCCTATGAACTAAAAAAACACACAGATTCTTGAGTAGATCTAGATTTTTTATTCTAGATATAGGTTTTGTATGAGGTTGATGTTGAGTTATTCAGGACCAGGTTAGAGGGATGGGTAGTATATTAGGAGTTGTGATGAGGTTTGGCATAATGACCATGTAGGGATTGGGGAATCTATTATTAGTCATTTATTTTATATTTAGGGTCATCCTAGTGGGTGACCTATGTAGTGTGTATGAAATGGTTGTTTGGGCATTTCTATATTTAATTTTCTATTGTTTCAGGGTTTGTTTTAGTTCATTTAATCCGTCTGAGTAGTATAATGTTTTAAATTTTTTGTTATTTACTAATTTACTTTCACTCTAATGTGGGGGTTTAGTCTCATAATAGTTCCTTTCGAGACTCACACTTTATGTCGAATGCCTCTAGGATATGAGAAGGTGTGCTTAAGGTCCCTTGGAACACGAGATCATGGAATCTATTTCATAGAACATGGTTTGGGGCCTTACAACGTTGTATCATAACAGTTAGTTACATATTTATTATTTTAGATTTAGTAGAATAGACAAAGAGGGGTTTTTAGAGGATTGTTTGGATACATGGATGGTGCATTGTGAGAACCTTTTCTTATAGTAATTCTTGGATACATTGTGCTCATATTTCTATTCCATTTTTGTGATGCTAATGTTCTATAAGATTTTTATGTGAGAGGCACACTTGTTTTTTGATTTTATGAATTATGAGTATTTAATATATTTATCAATTTATAAATATGCATGGGGTTTTGATTTTAAAATTGGACTACATTATGATGGTGAATATCAGTCTTCATGATAAGAATAACAGATCCACATTTTATAGTCATATGAGTGTGTGATTTCTTGTATTCATTTTTAGAAATTTACCTAGAATCTATATTGAGATGCTCAACGATGAGTATTCTAGTGAAATATTTATTCATACTTGGTGAAGTGGCCCTATTAGGTCAGCATGGTATAATTATAGTACTGTTGGACCCCTTTTGAGTGTTAATTGTTTTTTATTATTTTCAGGTCATTTTCTTCTAGGGAGTGGTCTGTTGTGGGGATTCATGGAGAGGATGAGATCCTTAGAGGTGAGAAGTTGGTTGTTATTTGTTTCCATATTTAAAAATACATGATTAATCCAAATTGTTGGAATACGTCATCAAATTTTATAAATAACAATTTCATTAGACGTTCATGATGTTATGGTAATTTTATTTACCCTTAAATTGTAAATTACCTAATAAAAACGTGAGATTTAAAAGGCTTAAAACAAATTGATAAAGATTAATAAAATATTCAAAACATGTCTAATTTTAATTGGATCATAATATTTCCTTCCATCATCATTATAAATTTGAAATAGATCACTTCGGACCCATTTGGAATAGAAAATAAATTATTATTAATTTAATATTTTGATGAAATCCAAGAGTGCTCCACGCCTCTCTTATAAAATTGTATAACATCATATCATTACATCAAAATTCAAAAACATTTGGGTTCATCCAAGATATACTAGAATCCCTCCTTGAATTATTGAGGAATTATGTTATGTATAAAACCCCCCTTATAAGTTATAAGGTGTTAATCAAAGTTGATCATCCAAAGGAAATGTATATTTTTTAATCAATTCAGTATGATTTATTTATTATTCAAAATCCATATAATATTATTCAAAATTGAGGATATAATAAATCCATTATCCTCAATATACTTATATATTTTATTATCTTAATATCATCACCTAATTCTATCTCCTCTTCCATCAAATGGGAAAAAAATTAATTAATCGGGCGTATCTAAGAACTATCACCTCCACGAACCGATATAATTTGTTTTTCCATTATCGTTCCCAAGAATGGTTATGATGATTGAAAAAATGTTTTTATACCATATTACTGAAATATTTTTTATTATAAAATAATTATATATCAAATATGTTCTTACATTCTGTGATCCTAAAAATGATAATGTCTTTCATCCATACTTTTTAACTATCATAACCTTTAAGTGATGTGATTTTCATTTAATCAACAAGTCACATGGATGAAACATATTTGTATATGTAAATGATAAGTGTGATATAAATGATATTATTATCATTTTTAATGATTAAAATAATATTTTACTTGGTTCTATTATGATCATTGAAAAATGAAAATGTTACTTATGTGTATGTATAACTTATCATCTCTATGATTGTAATGTTGTTCCTTTTTTCATCTCCATATTTTATGAATTAATTTAAATGTTTAGTTTATATAAAAACATATTATTATTTTATGAATATTATTTTAGATATGATGGACTAGTGATCGATATGACCCTATTGGACATAAAAAAATCATCTTGTACTCAAGAAGAAAATATTATCCAAACATCCGACATGAACATAAATAATTTTGTAATTGTTATAATATTGGGATAAGTAATATAAAGAGAATAATAAACATTAAAATATATCTTAGGACTATAAATAATTTATTTATTTGTATTATTATAAAAAACAGCAAAATTGATGAATTAGACTCGGGGTAAGGGTCAGATTAACCAAAACTATGATATAAATATTTGACAGATTTATTCTTCTAAATCGTTATCATTCATGTACTTGTATTTAATGTAATGTTTGAAAGAAAATAAATTTATTTTACTATTTTTTAAAATATTTATTATAAAATTATATATATATAATAAAATATAAACATGTAAATGATTGTCGTTATGTTGACATGTTTTTAAATAAAAACTACTTTGACGTGTATATAGGAAAAGAATGAATAATTTTTTTAACTCAGAACATAGAAGGAATGAGAAAACAAACATGTTACTAATGAGAAAAATATTATCCCATATAATTTTTTGATGAAAGGAATAAGAAAACAAACAAATAACTTATCCCTTATAGATGAACTAATATTAAGGATCATAATATTGTCATTCCGTAAGTAATTTAATCTTTTTAGTTATTTGTGACTTACCTACTAGAATCATCATAATGTACTATATACATTAGACATGTTACGAATCTATTAAGGTTAGGATTTTTTTACACTGACCTCATATGGATAGATATTATCTACCATAAATTTCGTGTAATGTAAAATGATTTTATTTTTAAATGTTTCACCCTATCCAAACAATATGAATCACTTTTATATTTTTATGTGGATATGGTGGAGGAAAAACTTTTTGCAACAAACATGTGTCAACTTTTGAGTATTTTTTTCATGGAAGAATCTACGATGGTGCCGAATCATTCAGGGATGTGGCTTTGTGACTGTCAATTAAGAATCAAGTTTGGACTAACCTCATAGATATTTCTATTCAAACTAATATTATATGAACTATCTTCAAGTGTTTACATATATCAAACCCTGATAAAAAAAGATGAAAATGGGAAAGATAACTAAATAGTATTATTCCACTATGAACATAACTCTATTTTGATGAAATCATCATCTCTGTGGAGTTCTCCAAAATTACAGGCCTTATAGTGTTGGGTACTTATGAAGACCATATAGAATAACAATCCCAAAATGGACCCTTCAGGACTGTTATTTTTTTAAACTAATCAGAAATGAATTGAGAGAGCACAAAATAGTCAGGGGGGATGAAACACCTTGGGTGTTTTTGTGGTTTTTGTGTGTAATCTATCAGTTATATTGATGTAGTATGTAAATAAGAATTTTAATTAAATGATAGAAATATTAAATATTTTATTTATGAAAATAACCTAATTCATCATTGACACACAAAAGATACACCATAAAACACACTATTATAGATAGCAACATAACATAAAATCCACCATGCACCACAATATGATCAATCTAGTCATTCATATATCTAGAATCTATTAGAATAAAAAGGGTTATAGCAAGTATAATAATAACATTGCATAGAATAAGAGGAAAATATAGAACCATTTTTAAACGATGAACATCATAGAGTTTTTAAGTTTGTTTTGAATACCCTTAGACTTAGGTATTTGTAAGGTTTTTGTTTCGATTGTTTTTAAATACAATAGTTAGTCATTATTTTTTAATTCTGATTGTATGTTTGTAATCAATTGGAAAAAACCTATTTTAAAAATCCTTAATGTTTGGCTAGTAACAGTTAGCATGTATACATTAAATTATAATTTAAGAATAATTTGAAATAATAGGTGTAATGAAATTTTAATAGATTTTTAAAATCTAAAATAATAATGGTAATATAATAAGTACCACACAATTTTTTAAATTGATTAATTATAGTTTTAGTATTCATTGGTTAAATAGAAATGATAATGATTATCCCTATGGATGTATTTTTCAAAGTAACCAAATGTTTTAAAAATATAAAAAAAATTAGGGAAAACTTATTCCGACCATTATCTAATGGTTATACCGTCATGCAACATTGAGGAACCATTCATTATAAACCCCAGTAGGTGTGTGTTGACCCCTGGAATTTGGTGGATTAATAGTGGAGTATAGCTACCATGTTTTGAAGACAGGACCTGAGTATGAGTTTTCTGGGTAGTAAATTAAGGGTAGGCCAAAGCCTCTATTGATGCTCATCTGTAACGCCCCAACAATGTGTGTTTCTGGTTTGGAGAGAGTTCCATCAGCATTCAGCCTCATATTGGGGCACTAGAAACTGACTGGTCTCGATTATGGATGGTAGCATAACCCATGGGAGACATCTGTAGTCATTCAATCATGATTGGATCGATCCAAGACATCATATCAGCCCCACATCACTCTCCACTACCATCGACGGTAGATGATTGATATCAATGAATAACATTAATATGATTTAATCATTTTATTCGTCAATTGTTTTTCCTCTATATAACATATATGTTTTTAAATAAATAGAATTGATTTAGCATAATGTATAGATTTGATCCATACCCTTAAATATAATACATTCACTTTAATTCTAATTCAAACCTAGAAACTCATTGACATCGTCCTTCCCTATAATGGAATTTCAATCCATGTCAAACTAGAATGGAATATTAAATCAAAACCAACTCTTTGATCGATATTAAAATATAATAATTACTTCCAAAATTATCGATAGAGCATAAAAATTGAATAATAATTGGTCAAATCTACACTCCATGAGTGTAGATCAGTATTCCATAGTGTCTATTCCAAATCCTCAAATAATTTATTGCATAAAATAATAGATATACATATACAAGGATAGATTATCTGGTTCCACAACAATCTATTTGGATTCGTTGGATACCTATTTTCCCAACGAAGAGTATAGAATGTATATATCTATATATATATATATATATATCAGAAAATGATATTTGAATGGATAGGTTAGACTTACAATAAATAAAACTAAATATTACTTCTTATATCACCAAGATAATATAAAATATTCATATATTTAAATCACTTAAAAATAAAAAAAAGTCTTTATTTACACGACATGAAATTTTATCCATGAAAAACTAGAGGAAGAAAATATAACCATTTAAAACATCCCAACAAATTGAAATAAAATATATATTTAGAAAAATATTACTCTTCTTATAAAGAGGATGAAAACCTCTCTATGAATTTCACATATACATTCCCTCATGTTTGGAAAACCAATGATCCAAAATCCTTTCTCCTATTTCAATTAATTAATGCAAGGGGTGATTTATTTATTTTCTTTAAAATTATGGTTTTTATATTGTAAGGTATTACTAGTTTTATACATTTCAAATTTATTTTAATAGATTTAGTTTCATTATTCTTTATTTTAAACTTATATTCTTGGAAATTAAAATTTCAAGTGTAGTATACCATTATATGGTATGCAACATTATTATTTTGAAATTAAAAAATTTGAATGATATAATCACAATATATTCCAAGATAAGTTCTTAAATTTAAATTTAAATAAAAAAATTTAACCTTGAAGACATTTAAAAAATCAGTTTTATTAATCACATATTCACCACTGTATGTTAATCATTTCATTAAAGAACATGATTCACCATAACTCTACAATGTAAACAAATATTTTTCCGTAATATCACTGAAAAATTATTACTCAAATAAAATAACATATTATTCTATTTAAATTAAAAATTTATGGATCCAAAAATACCGACTGTCTTCTAAGAAAAATTAATCACTTAATCAAAAAATTGTTTCATAATCCTAAGGACATCTATTTGATAAAACATTGGTTCCCAAAATAAACTTATTTTTATCCCATTAACTCATTTAACTAAAAAATGTCATAATAACCTTGGACATCTTGTAGGCATATGGAAGGGGATGATACCTTGTTTCCCTATAGTTTTTGGTTAGATTCTCATGGCCTTGTTAGACGTAATGTGATTTCACCAATCATACGAGTTTTTCTTATCTAATAAAATATAATTATTATAAAATTAAAAAAAATATGATAAAATCCTAAAAAACTATATCATGTTTTATCGTCAATATTTATCTCATAACCTTAATTTTTACCCATGTATATATAATTAATTATTTTCTGAACATTTAATTATAAATTACTCTAAAATCCTTTTTAAAATAAAATAAATATTTTTTAGGAAAATCTATTTAAAACTTCACAATTGTGTTTTATAAATAATTAAAATACTTTTAGTGGATTATATTGATGAAATATATAATAAATGTATTCAATATCTTGTTTATCTGTCATATTATGTGTATTCAAGACATAATATAAGAAAAAATAAAATTTTTCAAATTAAAAGAAGTATTATAAAAAAAGGCGGTTTTGACCACTTATGATTGCGCACATATTGTAAATATTGTTTTTGAAAATTTTATATATTTTATTTGAAAAAATAGAATTCTTCCTTGGAAGAGGGATATCAAAATTTTAATTAGTTATATTTTATGCATTTTCTTGATAAGAATCATTTTTAAAGAATAGTAAAAAATAATGCATTTTTTTGGAAAACTACTTTTATTTAAAATATATTTATAGTATTATTTAATATTTTTGAATGGTTATAATGTTTTATTATAATATTAATTTATAATTTAATCGAAAATTTGTCATTTTAATCAATTTCATCTTACAAATGGATATAAAATATATCTGAAATTTTGTACTTTTTACTTTAAAAAAACTCATCTCTAATTCTAGTAATGAGATTATGTTTCAATTATTTTATGCCAATTTTGTGTTTTTAATTGTGGAAAATGGATTCAATATTTATAATTACAATTAGAACATTATTTATTTAGGTCCATTTTATTTTGGGGCATTATGAATAGTAACTTTGGTAATAAAATATTTTAAAATTATTTCTACTACCTTAGGATGCTATGATATTTTTATAAAGTTAATAAATTAATAGTTTCCAAATTTATACTAATGTTATTTTTAAAAATAAAATATTTTATTAAATGATATAATATTTATAAAAATAAAATATCTGGACAACAATTTTGTATAATTTCTAAAATGTCATATGTTACTCTTTAATTATATTATTATCTTGTTATGGTAATAATTTTGACCCTCAAAGTGTGAATTACATAAAAAATTTGAAGTGTTTAAAGGGTTAAAAAAAGTATTGACTGAAAAAATATTTAAAGCTCATAATGTTTTCATTTTATTATTATATTTTAAATAATTCTCATACATGATTGGAAATGAAATAAATTTTACACATTTGGGAATGAAAATTGATTTATATTAATTTAATATTAGGAATAATTCTTAGAGTTCCCCTCCCCTCTCTTATAAAAGGGAACTATTTCTTATCATTTCATTACACTTCAAAACAGTTTAGGTTCAAAAATTACCTACTAAAATGACATCCTTTAATACTTCCTCACATTAACGAGGACTTATTTTTGTCATACCACTCTTATTTGAGGTGTCAAGGTGTTAATCAGAGAAGATTATTCAAAAAAACATATAGTTTTTAATCATGTATTAATGTTTTATTTCTTCTTCCACTTCCTTATAATATTTCATCCATGATGATATAATAAATATATAATCCCCAATAATATAAGATATTATTATATTAATATAACTACCTAAATCCTTCCCCACTTTCATAAAAAGGGAAAGGAATTAATCATTCATGCCTGAATGTGAACTATCACCTCCACGAACTGATATGATTTTTTTTCTATTACCATCTCTCAAGATTGATTATAATGAAAAAATAAATTTTTATATATTGAATTCATAAAAAATTTATCATTACCTAAAAATATAAATTTATGACATTACTTCCTTCCATGCACATAAAAATGATAACGTCGTTCGGGCATATTAGTGAACTATCAACTCTACGAAGTGATGAGATTCATTTTTCTTCACCACATAAAAATTATAATATATATATATATGTACATATATATTATTAGTCTTATATTAATTATATTATGATAATTATAATAATATAATATAGTAATTACCTCGTTTCCATATTTATTAATGAAAAATGGGAACATTACTCATGCGTACGTACGACCTGCCATCTCTGTGATTATTACATTGTTCATTTTTCATAACAATACATGAATTGTTTAATAAAAAATTAAATTAATGATTATGTGTGATTATTATTTCATGAAAATTATCCTAGCTATGATGAATAAAAGAAACCTTGGACCATATTTGAGTTAACAAAGTCATTTTGGACTCAAGCACCGAATATCTCCAAAAAATCAAATGTGAACTAAAATAATTTATTAATTGTCTTAAAATGGATAAAATTATATAAATTGAATAATAAACCTGAAATATTTTTTCAATAATGTAAATAATTATCCTAATTATATTATCCAGGATGATAAAGAACATGCTTGATGAATCAGGCTCAAGGAATGGGACTTCATCTCAATCTCATTTCATTAAGAAATATTTAATTTTATAAACCACCTTCTTTTATGAGGGTTATAATTTTCTTTTAGATATTGTGGAATAGAAAATTAATTCTTATTAATTTAATACATTTAATAATTCCATGAGTTACACTCCCCTATCTAATAAAACATTCCCCCTTCATCTCAATTCATTATACATCAAATTCAATTTTGTTTGACCAACCTCTACCCAACCCCATTCCCAGAATACCACCTCAAATTTGACAGGCCTTAGTTTTGGCATAACACCCTACTTAAACATAATATGGTGTTAATGAATAGTGATCGTATGGATGAAAATTAATTTTTTTATTTAAGTATTCTTTTTTATTCATACTAACAGTTCCATAAAATCATATTCAACATTGATGACATAATAACTTAAGCATCCACATTAAAATTATATGTAATGAGTAGAGATGGATGGGCACCCTTTAATAGGAGAGGTTAAGTGCACCCTTCAAATAATTACAATTATTAAAGTAATTTAAATATATTTTCAATTGCAAATGTCCCTAAAAAATTATTTCAAATATAGGATACTTTTGGGTAGTAATACCTTCATCCAATTAAAATTAGATAACTTTTGATAATTTCTAAATCCATATATATTTTTTAATCCTTATTAATTATAATATTTACATTTTATAATTTATACATTAAGAAAACATATAATTACCTTAAAATGAAAAATTACCAAAAATGAGTAGTTAATGAAATTTGTAAGCTTACCCAATCTGTTGCCTGATGTTTTTATTTTTGTGAATTTTATATCAGTTAATAAAATATTATTTGTTTTAAAATATCATAATTTTTTTTCTACTATTAAATAATCTAATTTTTATAAATATCAAAACCACTTCATTCCTTAAAAAACAAATTTAACTCATCCTAAACATTTCATTGTCATTAATACAATTTTTGGATGGAATCCAATATTTCAAATTATATTTATTGGAATATTATTAATATTAGTTATTTCATTATTCCATTGAAAAATAAAATACATCCTCATCATTATTTCCAAGTTAAATTTCATTATTTAGTTTTTGAAAATTATAAATAAATTATCATTATGTAGATAAGATGATAATTTTTAGGTACAATCCATCTAACGATAGATCGACAGTGCTTAATAAATAATTCCATACCATTAGTATTTAATCTATTTTAGTCTTGTAATTTTGGAAAAAAATGTGGTATTTAAATCATTGGGTGTACCCTAAAGGAAAATCGTATATCTTATTAGTTAGTTATTGGATAATGGATATGCATCCCCTTTAGTTGGATTTTGAAGTTATAGATGGGTGTCGATGTAGACTTATGTTCTCTAGGGTGTTGGGGGTTATTAATTTATGATCCATTTTGGTCTCTTGGTGGTAGAATGAGATTGAGGTACGTTTTTTGATTTTTAAATGGTGAAGGTTCTATGAGTGAGATGTTGTTAGTTATAATTGAAGTATTATAGTGGTAACCCCTATATATTTGATAATTGGTCAGGTAACAAAATAATTCGGTGTTTAGGATATCTGTAATTGTTAAGATGAATTATGGTATTTTAGTTTTGATAATTATTATTAGATTGGTATATGGTCGGTTGTGTTCCTGGAGTTGTAGGTTGTGATGTGGTTGTGTTTCAGGAATTTATAAATGGAATTGTTTCATTGGTGATAACTCATTACCATTTTAGGTTGGGTGATGTATATGTATTACCGATAACGTCTCAATATAATGTGTGGTATAATGATGGGGATGTTGTATGATCATCCATTAGGAAGGTTTGAAAATTCAAATGGATTTTTTATTTTAAATACTAAATGGGTGAGAATTTGAATCAAGATTCAGAATGTAATTCTCATAGTTTGAGTCTTTCATTGTGTTATTTTGTGGTCAGAATGTCTGTTCTGGTGGGATCCTAGGTGTTTATATGGGCCTTTGAGTATTCAGGTTTTGTTTTTGGAGATTGGGGAATTCTAGCCAGCATGAAAGATTTGATATGCACGGTTTTGGATTAACCATGCGACCCCTTCCTATTAAGTATATTTTTAGTTCATTTTGAACTAGGTAAGGTTATGTTTCATGGTTTGAGAATAGTTTTCGGAAACCTATAGAGACAATACGAACACTGTGTGGGTTAATGTAGGGTCTAGGACATGGAACATTTCATGTGCTTGGTTTGATAAAAACTATGTTCCTAGCTTCAGAAGTGTTCCAGTGGAGTGTGAAAAATTTAGAAAATTTTATAGTTATACATATTTTCTATAAATTATAAAATTTACGAAAATAAACCCATCAAGATTTAAATATTATCAATCTTCTTTATTTCCAATTATTTTCAAGATCCAAAGTAGGGTTCCTCATCCCTTCATCCCTTCTTCAATCCTCATTAATGAGGCATTCACAGTTATTTTCTTCATTTTTCATGCTGAGTTTTCTCTACCTCCAACATCCCAAAAAATCATTCTCATCGTTTTATCAAATTTATTAAGTTTAGGTTTAGGGAATTTATTTTTTATCCACTGAATCATTGTGAAAGTTTCCATAGAATAAGTGGATTTTTTTCACTTGGGTAGGGAAGATTTGGATATGGATTCCACACTTCGTTGGGTGACATTTCATTGTGGTAGGTTTTCACAATAGATTTTATTATCTTTATCTTATTGATTTAATTTAATTATGTTTTTAAATAGTATTATGTTATAGGTATATTCCCATGATTGGCATCAAAAGTTCCTTATAGACAACGATGGTGGTGTCTTGGTGTTTCGATAATAGGTGACTGACCAATTGAGTTTTTTGGTAATATGTTCAGTTCATAATTAATTAATTAATTATAATTTTTATAAATGATTAATTTTTTTCTTTCTATGTGGTTTGGGTTTTGGAGTTTTATATGATCTTCATTGGATGATGAAGAGATTGGATGGGACATAGATATACCTTGTTATGGTCAACATACTTCGTAAAAATTATGGAAAACATTGTTATTGTGGTTTATTGTCTGAGAGCTTTACCAATAGTATTGTAAATTCGCATACACGTGTATGTAGTATATTCCTTAAATACCTCATGTATTGTTCTTTCATCTGAGGGTAATGATTTTTTTATGATTTAAATTGGTTTATTAGACCGTCGATAGATTTTTTATGATATACTACAATTAATTAGAAAAAAATCTATAGCCACCCATATGGTGTGACATTCTTGAAAAAATGGTAAAGTGGTTGATCTATGAGCATAACTCATAGAATCATGTTGGATGGATTAATTAAATGATTAAAAATTAATGGTCATAACATTGTAATAAATTGTTGTGACATATAAGAGGTTAAATGGGGTGTTTTATGGGTCGATTTATTTTAAAAATTCCTTTGGGGTTCTTGAAATTTTTATAACTACGTGTGTTGTGTTTGTACATGGATTTGTGTGTTAAAGGGGGAAAATATATGTCTAAATATGGACCTTGTTTACAAATGTGGTGTTAACATCCATGTGGTTTATAAAAAAGTGTTTGTAAATGTATTTCAAAGGAAATTGGACATAACTATGTGGTTTCCCAATGGGAATATGCCTAGATGGATCTTTAAATGATTTTATTAAAGAATATTTTGGTATTAATTTGGTTTTGAAGGCCTAGAAGGACCTTTGTAAGGGTTAATTATTATAAATTGGTTATTGTCTTATTGATATTTTTATATGGTTATGGTTGTGATCCTTGGTAACTGAGAAAGAAATTTAATGGAGTGGTTTAGATGCTAGAAAGATGATTCAGTGTTGGGTAGAATACTACATGGATAAGGTGGTAGACTGAGGCATTTAATAATGATAGTATATTTCTTGGTGTAAATATTAGACTCATTCTCTAGTAAGTTATGGTATAACTTATCAAATAATATAATGGAATTATGATTCTAATCTCTGAGGTTGTTCATATTGATCCTCTATGAACCACCATTAAATGATAATGGTATGAGGCCTCTTTACTAAATAAATAATTTACAAAATCGAACAATTAACACCTATTCGTTAATATGGAAAATTATTTTTTTAACCCGTTTTAATTATAACCTTGACATTATTTAATTTAATCATTTAGAGTATATATAATAACTATAAAATGAAATATGAAAAATAATGGTCCATTAATGATTTTTTAAAGCTTACCCAATATGTTTCCTCATGTTTATATTTTTGAGAATTTTATATTAGTAAAAAAATATAATTTTTTTTAAAAACTAATAAATGTCAATTTTTTTATTATTCCTTAATTCACTTTTTATAAATATCAAAACAACTTCATTACATAAAAAAAATTAACTCATCCCAAACAATTCAATTTCATTCATACAAATTTTGAATGGAATCCAACATTTAAAATTACATTTATTTAAATATAATTTGTATAATTTATTTCATTCTTTTGACATATCATCTACTTTTTCATCATTATTTCCCCATTAAATTTAATTTTTTAATTTCTGATAATTATTAATAAAATATTATGATCTAGATAAGATGATAAGTTTTTAGGACAATCCTTCTAAAGATAGTTCGATAGTGTTTAATGAAAATTTTCATCATGTATGTTCTTAATCTATGTTTCTATTGTAATTTTGGAAAAAATGGTGTATTGAAATCATTTGGTGGCCCTTAAAGGAAAATTGGTTATCTTATTAGTTAGTTATTGGATTATCCCTATGAATCCCCTTTAGTTGGATTTTGATGTTATGGATGGGTGTCGAAGAATATTTATGTTTTCTAGGGTGTTAGGGGATATTAATTTATGATCCATTTTGGTCTCTTGTTTAGGGAATGAGATTGAGGTACATTTTGGATGTTCAAATGGTGAAGGCTCTCTGAGTGAGAAGTTTTTAGTGATAATTGAAGTCTTATATTTGGAATCACCATTGATTTGATAATTGATTGGGTAACAAAAAAATTTGTTGTATTGGATATATATAATTGTAATTTATTTTTGACAATTTTTATTAGATAAGGCTTTTGTCAAGTGAGTTCCCCGAGTTAGAGGTTGTGATTAGGTTGTGTTTTAGGAATTTATAAATGGAATGTTTTCAGTAGTGATAACTAGTTACCATTGTAGGTTTGGTGATGTAGATGGATGAAAAATAATGTCTCACTACGATGAGTGGTATTATGATGGGGAGGTTATATGATCCTCCATTGGGATGGTTTGAAAATTTAAATGGATTTTGGATTTTAAATGATGAATGTGCATGATTTTGAATCAAGACTCAGAATGTAATTTGCACAGATTGATTACCTCATTATGATGTTTTGAGGTGAGAAAGTCTTTAATGGAGGGATCCGTGGTGTTTAGATGAGACTTTTAGTATTCAGGTTTTGTTTTGGGAGATTGGGGAATTCTATCAAGTGTGCAAGGATTGGTGTGCAGAGTTTTGGATAAAACGTGTAACCCATTCTTATTAAGTGTATTTTTAGTTCATTTGGAATTATTTATGGTTTTGTATCATTTTTTGGGAATAGTTTGCAGAAACATATAGAGACAATAGAAAAACTAAGTGAGTTAATGTATTGGTTGGGACATAGTCCATGTCATGTGCTTGGTTTCAGAAAAACTATGTGATTAGTTTCAGAAGTGTTCCAGTGGAGTGTGAAAAATGTGGAAACTTTTATAGCTATCCATAATTTCTATAAATTATGAGATTTTCAAAAATACCCCCATCACGATTTGAGGATTCTCTATCTCCTTCATTCCGATTATTTTCAAAAACCAAAGAATGATTCCTTATCCCTTTATCCCTTCATCAATCCTCATTATTGAGGAATTCTCAGTGGTTTTATTCATCAATCATGGTGATATTTCTCTATCTCCAACTTCCCAAAAAAACCTTCCCATGGTTCATTCAAATTAATTATGTGTAGGTTTAGGGAATTTATTTCTATTCCACTAAATCCTTGTGCAATTTTCCAAGGAATAAGTGGATTTTTTTCACTTGGGTGGGCATGATCTGGATATGGATTCCACACTTTGTTGGGTTATATATCATTATGGTCGGTGTTCATAATGGATTTTGTTATGTTTATATTATTGAATTAATTTAATTATGTTTTGAAATGGTATCATGTCATAGTTTTATTCCCATGATTGGCATCAGGAGACCCTTATAGATAACCATGGTGGTGCCTTGGTGTTTTGATAATAATTGACTTTCCATGTGTGTTTTTAGGTAATATGTTGAGTTTATATTAAATTAATTAATTATAATTTTTATAAATGATTAATTTTTTTTCTTTTTGTGTGGGTTGGGATTGTGAGTTTTATATAATCTTCATTGGATGACTAAGAGATTGGATGGGACTCAGATTGACATTTTCATCATCATCATACTACACAAACATTATGGAATACATTGTTATTCAGTTAGGTTGTCTGAGAGCTTTACCCATAGTATTTTAAATTCACATACATGTGCATGTATTAGATGCCTTAAATCCCTCATGTATTGTTCTTTAATCTGAGGGTAATGTAATTTTTTTGACATTCAAATTGGTATATTTGACCATAGATGGATATTGTAGGATATGCTACAATTAATTCGAAAAAACATATAGCCACCCATGTGGGGTTCCATTGTTGAAAAAATGATAAAGTGGTTAAGCTATGAGGTCAACTCATATAGTCAAATTGGATGGATTAGTTAAAATATTAATAATTAAGGGCCCTAAATTGGTAATAAATGGGTGTGACTTATAAGAAGTTAAATAGGTTTTTTATGGGTTGAGTTATTTTAAAAATTCATTTGGGGTTCTTGAAATTGTTCTAACTACGTGTGTTGTGTTTCTACATGGATTTGTGTGTTAAAGGGGATAAATCTATGTTTTAAAATGGAACTTTTTTAAAAATTAGGTGTTAACCTCTATGTGGTTTATAAAAAATGGTTTATAAATGTATTTATAATGATGATTTGACATGAGTCTGTGGTTTCCCAAAGAGGATATGCCTAGATGGATATTTTAATGATTTTTTGTAATGAATGTCTGGTTCCATACTTTTGTATTGAAGGCTTAAAAGGTCCTTAGGAATGGTTAATGGTTATAAAAGGGTTATTGTGTTTTTTAAATGTTTTAAAGGTTATGGTTTTGAACATATGTAACTAAGAAAGCATTTTAATGGAGTGGTTTTGATGTTAGAAACATGCTCCAGTCTTGAGTAGAATACTACATGGACAAGGTGGTAGACTGAGTCTTTTAAAAATGATAGTATATTTCTTGGTGTAAATACATGACTCATTCTCTTTTAAATTATGGTATATATTATGGAATAATATATTGGAATGATGCTTCTCTTCCTTGAGGTTGTTCAGGCTGACCCTCTATGAACAACCATTCCAGGAGAATGGTGTGAGGCCTCTCTACTAAATAAATCATTTACAAAATGGAACAATTAATACCTATTTGTTAATTTGGAAAATTAATTTTAAAATTATATGAAAGAATTTTTTTTAAATATTAGATATTTCATAAAATAAATATAATAATGGCGATTATAAATATTAATAATGAGACCTATTTTTATTATACATGGAGTTAGAGTGTATTTTAATTTCTAGAAATATTACATAGAATGTTTCATGATCCAGACATCTTTTGATTAATAATATACATTATACTCTAACAATATATTTCTTTGGTGGGTTTTACTAATTTACTTCCTTATATTATTCTTTCTATTTATTTATGGATAATTATATTTTAATCTCATAATTTTTTTTGGGTAATTCAATCACTTTAATATAAAATCTTTTTAAAGGATAATTTCCACTCTTTAAAATAAATATTTATCTTACATGTACATATTATTTCATATAAATTTTTTTTTTATTGTTTTCAATGATATATATATATATATTTTATTCTAAAAAATTAATATTATTATTAATTATTTAATATATATATTTTCCAACATCTTTAATCTATTTGACTTACTTTAAACCAAAAAAATCATATTAATTATTTTCTTGATATTTTGTAGAGTTTTTTATCATTCCATCATTATTTCTCTAACTTTTGTGATATGTATTTTCAATGATTCATTATTGGGATGTTTTATTAGAAAAAATATATATTTAAAAATCATTTTATTACTTTTTAAAAATGATTTTTAAATTGAAATATATCTATTTTTTATAACAATGTAATTAATATCCTTATATAATTATTTTCGTGATTTCACTTCCATATTAAATTATAAAACTACATGGACTATCCTATATGACTACATAATATAATTACTATATTAACCATGAAATCCATGTATGATATATGATACGAAAACCCATTAATATAATTCCACTTAATTAATGATTTATAATGATAAAATTAACACAATATAAAACTATTATGTTGCCTTGTGTCTTTTGGTAATTAGATTAAAACTATAATAATAGGGAAAATGGGAAAATAACAATTATTTAAAAACTCTAAATCATGACCTTATATTCCATATAACTATTTATTTTTCTTGATGTTCCCTAGGAATGTACATAATAAATTGTTTAGCAACAAATCCAAGTAATCTAATAATAAAAATAATAACGTGATGATAGTAGTACCATGATTGAAGACACATATCAAGGTGACATAAAAGGTGTGAGAATAATAAACATGATAATTGATGTATCATATAACATTATAACATATAAGAAATATATGATTGAGGATAGAATATAAAATAATAAAGAATTACCATAACTCAAGGATAACCATTAGAAATAAAAACATAGGATTCTTAGGAGAACCTCCCATGCCCCAAAAATTATATCCCATGAGATGTAAACTATACCAAATGAATTTTAGGGCCATATAATTCTAGAGAATTCAAATTAATATAATGTTCATACAATTATGTTAAAAAATATCAAAGAACATAACGTATATTTCCCCAATTTTCCCCATTATTAAGGATTAAAGGATAAAAAATAAGATTTCCCAACAAATTAATGATAAGAACAACTAGTTGAATTCCAAAGATTTGAAATAGATATTTTTATACACAATTTGAATTTTTGGAATAAAAAATCTAGGGATAATTTTTATAACATAATGGTTGTACATAAAGATTTATGAAATGGATAAATGATAGTGATAAATGTTCTATAATAACAATGTGACTATATAGATAATAATTGGATATTTAAAAACTTATTTCAACATTAAAAAATTTTAAATCATAACCCATTACAGAAAAAAAGTTATTGAAGAAAGGGGAGGGGTGAGGGAATCACCGTACATTAAAGGAGTGCTTCAAAAGGCATGGATTGATATTTTTAAGATCATAGAAAAACATTAAGGGGGATTTTGTGTGCTATATAGACAAGAAATTCAATATAAATGGAATTTTAATTAGAATTATTTAGAGGTTTGTTGGGTAATTATAGAAAATAAAGCATATTATTTATTAATTTCTAATCACAGGTTTAGCGCCCTATGTTATAAAATAATAAAATTTAAAAATCATATTGTTCTTCAAACCCATGGTTAACACAAAATAATATTGGTTTTAAATATTATTTTGGGACTTGAATATAACATAACAAAATAATAACATTTTTACTTTTAATTGACTCATATTAAGTAATATTTGATTTTATAACCATGAAATATGATATAGGATTTGGAGGATTCAATAAAGGTTTATAAAATTAATCAAACAAAATAAAAAATTATTTTAATTAGAAAATATATATTGGGTCATGGATTCCTTTTAGATATTTGATAACAAATATTTTGGACTATTATGATGACATAATGGATACCCAATGTTTATAGTGACTTTATTTTTTCCCAAAAAATTGCCTAAAACATTTTTTTTTTTTGAATATTTGACATTTTCATATTTTGACATGCTTGTTTCAAAAATTATATTTATTTTATTGAAAAAAATCTCAAAATATGACAATATAAAGTTTTAATTTAAAACCCCTACATATTAGGAAATACTTTTTTTCTGATATTGACATCTTTTAGAATGATTAGAAAAATTATTAGGCTTCATTAAATTATATAATCACTTGTATATAAATATTTATTATTTACAAATATGTTATATAAGGAAAATAAAAATTTCAATCATTTTTAAATTATAAAAAAAACTATATAAATATAAAATTTATATTTTTTTCAAAATAATTTATTGATATATTAATTTCAAAATATCATTTTCAACAAACATATTATATAAAAAAAATTAATTAAATAATAAAAATAAATATATATAATCATTATTTATATAAAAAAATATAAAAATTCAAATTTATAGTATCTATATCTATAAAACATTTTTACCCCAACCTTTTCCCATACAGTAATGTGTGTGGTGATGGCCCTTTCTTAGTCTAGTTCAACTAACTAGTTTCGAGTTGTGTTCTCTATATGCTTGAAATTATCCTATAAAATATCTCAATGTAAATGTATTTTTTGACCCTCATATTAGGATTGGTTAAGGATGATTCATTTAAAACAATATCTCTCGTATGATCTGATAAATGGGATAAATATTGTATGATCATATTGGTAGAGGTCATGTATTCTAACTTATTAATCAATTCTACATTATCAAAGAACATAAAATATGATAATATAATTAATAAATTTTTATAAAAATGTTATCAATGGTTAATATTATTAATAGTATTTTAAATCCAACCTTCCATATTTTATAACAGTCCAAAATAATCAAATTAGTTCATGTGTTTTCAATAACAACATACATAATCAGGAAATTGTTCATGTAAAAAATTAATTTCATTTATATATGTTTAAAAGATTATATTCATATAAAAATCAAAAATTTAACTCATATTTTTATTACATACACTAAAACAGATATGGTTAATTTAGTTTTCATTACCTCTTCTTGTACAGATGATGCTTCCCTGAACTTTTTGTTCTACCATATCACTTTAACCAGGTGAGTTTTATTATTTCATAAAACATTATCTATGATCAATGATCATCATCAGATTCTACTTGTATGAAATTTCATTCACTAGGGGTACCACATTTGGATTCAACATATGTGATGATTTCATTATGTAATTCCTCAAGAGGGATATGTGGCACACATTATTTACAAATGATACATTGGGTGGGATTTTTAGTCTATAAGATACATCTATAATGTGATCAAGGTTCTCAAATAGGACTATGTATATTAGAATAACAATCTATTTTTTCTTAAACATCATGAAATTTTTCATTAATGCTATATAAAGCAGCTCCTTATCATTGAAAACAAACTCATATTCATTTCAATGATTATATGTATTGATTTTCTATCAAATGTTCTCAGATTTCATAAAACATTGAATTTTTTTAACATATCAATCATCTTACGGATAACATCTGCTCTTTTAATCCTCCACTCTCCAACTCCATCCTAGAAAGATTGATTTTGAAACTAATTCCCAAATAAATCCTTATAAGGTTTCCATTGAATGATTGAATTGAAAATTTTATTATAGGAGAACTCCACAAAGAGAATGTGTTGATTCCAACATCCATGGAAATACTTTGAATATTATATCAATATATCCTCAAGAGTTATATGGTTTCTATCATACTGAAATTTATTTTTAGATGGATAAGAACTAATAAAACTCATATTTTTATCCAAATCATGTTGAAGAATTCATTATAACCTTAAGGTAAACATATGATCATGATTAGATAAAATAGAGGTGTGAAATATATGTAGTTTTACCAATTCCTCTATATATATGTTGTTTTTTTAGTAATCATATAAATATTCATTGATTGAAATTAAATTCCATGAATTATTAATGTTAGTGACTATCACTTTGATTTTTTATTTACATTAGATTTATTTGGAGTAATATAAAGAATTTTATGGTTATATTTCCCTATTTTTATAATTGTATATGAAATAGTTTCATCCAACCCTTTTTCTTCCATCATTTAGTGTTGATGTGTTGGAATAGCAAACATAAAGATAAAAATTCCAAAATATACAACATCTTGTTATCCCACAAATTGTTTTCATCAAATATATATACATATTATTTTCTCTCATTTTAATGGATAATGAATAGCTATGACAATCATCCAAATGATCCCTTTTGTATTTTATTTTTTGTTATAAACATATTTGAGTTCCAAACCTCATAACATAATGTTTAGATATGTTTGACTTTGGAGTACTCTCTAAATTTCATTGTAGTTAATCATCATGTTTTTTGGGACTCTATAAATCTTTATTGAATGGATGAATGAGAAGGTACATGTGAAAGGTAGGTTGAATATTGTTTTATTATTACCATGTTCATACTATACATGTTCATGAATACTGGAAAAGTTTTAATCCTCATCCTGGACAAGATTGTAGGATACATTCTACTCAAATCATCTAAAACAATTTTTGTCATACTAGGATGGTAAATGATTGAAAAATAGTGAACCATAATCAGAACAAATTCCCTTCATTATAACATACTTATCTCAAATTTTTCAATAAATACTTATGTATTTCATGATTCATATATATATGTCACAATTCTCCCTATATAGGTATTGGATTTAGATATACAATCTGAAGATCAAAGCAGTCAATTCTAGAAAACATGTTGTGTAAATCTACTCATTGATATTTAATTGATGGGAGGAATATTATTTATCCTTTTCATTTTTTATTAATACACATCCTAATCCATTTTTGGATTCATCACCGTAGATCAAAAGTACATCCCCAATATTGTGTAATATGATCAGTAGTTTAGTGTTTAGCCTATTTTTTATCTAATTAAATATCTCATCACATTCGTCCATTTAGAAAAATATCTCACCCTTTAAACTCATCTTGGTTTATGGGCTTTATAATCATGTGATGTTTCTCACAAATAGATGATACTACTTAGATAATCCATGTAAACGAGGATCTCTCTCAATTATTTTAGTTGGGTCTATCCTTTATCTCCCTCCATATTTTAATGTTTCTATAGATATTATTTTGATTGTGATAACATCCACTAAGAATGCTTCTTACTCCATCCAAAACACACAATTACATTAATTCTTAAATAATAATTCCTTTTTTAATTTCTTTATTATTTCATTAAAATTATCCCCATCTTCCACCATTATATTGAAGTAGGTGAAAAATCATCTAAAAATATTACCAAATATTTTTTTTGTGGTAATACATCAATATTTTATTAATTATGTACATGATTATATATGTAGTATTATTTAATTTCAACTGATTAAATATAAATAGGTAGTTCCAACATGTTGAACAAAATACCATCTTGGGGATATTCTCCTTAATCACCATTACATGATAATATCTCGACCATATATACAACATAGAGAATTATTGGGTTCCACATAGAACATCTAAAAAGAAATTAATTTATTATAGAAGATACATTATCTTCTTCATCATCTTTTTATTCTCACATCAATCAATCCATATGTACGATGAAACATTCATTTTCTTGACATGGAATACTAATACACCCCATGGTGAATCACTTTGTTGTATAAAATCCATATCTATATTCTCTTATAGTTTGTTCATTATCTATTATTGTTTGACTTCATCCATTCTATATTGTGTCACTATTTTTTAAATCAATTAAGGTATAAGCATGATTGATTACTCAATCCCCAAGAATTAATGAATATCATGATATTGGTCATGAAATATATTATAATATTCACATATAATGAGAATGTCATCAAGGATGATATCTTCATTAGTATCAATCATTTTTTCTAGATACATTTTATCATAATGAAAAAATTTCATTTATTGATATGATGATTCAAATTTTAATAATCCCATCCTTATATTTATATATAATTATTGTTTAATTCTTGATTCGAAAAGTAATTTTCTTTTGTGGGTAATTTATATTGACTTTAAATAATACAATACAATCCATACCTATAATTACAAAAAAATTCATAATGGGATTATCACAATGGTTTTTAGGAACATCATCCAATAAATATTGATTTAGGAGAAATTATATACTTGGATTGATCTAATTTTTTCATTTTTCAAATTCACAGATAGGCTAACTTCTATATATTTGGTTTCTATCTGAATAATTTAAATAAAAAGTACTCTATGAAGAAATTTGTATAAACCTAATAAAATAACATGTTCATATATAATGAATTAATAACTAGAAATTCCTAAGATTTTTTCACTGTCAGGATACCCTATAACATATTTTGTGGCACAAGATCACCCATTCTCTATAAGAATTGGAAGTTGTTGTCACGATTTATCATTAACATTTTTTATTACATTGATTTTCATAGGGTCATTGTTTATTATTTTTGAAACATTGAGATGTTGGATAATTGATAAATGGATCATTTTTTTCTTCTATCAAATTAGAGGGTTTCTCCCATCCTTATTCTCGAGCAAGGTTCTGTTATCTCCTATAAAAAAACATTCCCTTGTCCCCCTTCCTGTGATTTCTTGGATACATATTCTAGCACTTTATAAAAGTGTGTGATTAGAAAATTCTTCCACCATTATTTTTCTACATCACTCCCTTATAATTAAAATACATTATCCAATTCATATCTACAATCTCCTGTGACCCTTGTGATTCAAAT
This sequence comes from Viscum album, assembly GCA_963277665.1. Lineage (NCBI taxonomy): Eukaryota > Viridiplantae > Streptophyta > Magnoliopsida > Santalales > Viscaceae > Viscum > Viscum album. The sequence goes on along the minus strand of OY728150.1, from coordinate 1,588,537,671 downwards.
ATATCTATTTTAACATTTTAGGAAAATGAGAATGTTTACTAATCGATTTTAATGTTCGTAATCACTAAATTATTTCAATACTCATATTTATCCAACCAATTAAGTGGTCATTTATGACTTTAATTTAAATGGGAAATCTAGAATTATATCATATATATGTTTTTATTTTTCCTAATACAACACTAATGGATTAATACTCATTCATCTCAAGGAAAAATAAATCCATCCCCATATTATATGGGAGTGTATAATGAAAATAATTAAGGATAAAAATTTATCTTATTTCCCATCCATCAATTCAATATCATATTTGGTTTTTATATTTTGAAAAATGTCCACCAATGACTTTATTCACACTATATTCTATATACATCGAGAATTATCTTTTATTAAATTGAGAATTTATTAATTTGAATATGTTTAAAATGGATTTGATTCATTCATACCTGAATAAATTTTCGAAATATCTACTGAATGTTAATTGATTTTTTTTCATAATGTTATAAATTATACCATTCTCTTTTTAGGTGGCCTGTGGATTTTCCCTATGCTTCATGATTTTATTTAAAGCATGAAATAATTGGTATATCATTATCAGGAGGCTCCAAAAATTGACTCCCATTTCGTTGATCCTCTCATTTGTCTTGATACTATGTCTCCCATCACAATGGTTGTTACCTTGGTTCTACATGTTTCCATCCATTAAATAAAATAAATGGAAAATAAGGTATTAGAATTTTCAAACATTTAATCATGTAAAAGTGAAACTATTATCATTGAATGGATAACTCATAAATAACATAAATTCTTTATAATATGAATTTATATTCATTAATATAATTTATCCATTGTAAATCCCCAAACATGAAATGTTATGTTCATTTTTGTACCCCCCCACCCATTTTCCATTGTTAGGATAATAGTAATTTGCAAGATAGTCTTCCAAGGGAGATTCAAACCATGTGATGAGAATTGAATTTTTTTTGTAAATAATTTGATGATATATATAATACCCACTACACAATTTAGGGAGTTACAACCCCAAGATAATATAGTACCATATTCAAATCCACTTATAATATCTAAATAGGGATTTTGTTTCTTGTAAACAAGTTACTCAATAAATAACCATTATTTAGAGATGGTTTCTGATATTTACTCTTATCGCCAATGCCTTCACTAATGTTTTGTAATCCTATTCCCAACAGAGAAATGGATCATTCTCTAGTGCGAACATTGAAAACCCATAAATGAAATACACCTTAACTAATTGTTTATAAAGACACAATATATACAGAAACAAAATAATGTGATGCTAGTAATCATTGGGTAGTAAGATACATATAATAATTATATCCAAAATGGTTATAACAACATTATTTAAAAAATTAAATTAATTCCCATATATTCCATCAATCATCTAATACAGTAAGGGATAGGATAGGAATGTACCTAAAAATGGGGTGATATATCAATCTTATTAAGCGAATAATCACATACTCAAACAAATAAATTAATAAAATTGAGTTTATAGTCTTGTTAATGTTATATAAAGGGGGTATTAATTAATATTTTTATCATCAAGGTGTGATATAAGATGATAACATCCAGGAATAATAAGAATACATAATCAATAAAAACTGACATCATAAGAATAATTCATGGGTAATTATAGATAAAACATTACAATGTGTGCTTAGTATAACACCATTTATACTAGAATTTATATCTAATTAGATGAAAACATTACCCAATTCAATAGAGTAATATATAATTCCATGTCTATGCATCACATTCGTATTATATATATGAATTTATATTCGACTTTTATCACATAGAATGATGAAGTATTGCATCAATTTTAATATCATTATTAAAAATTACGGTTTAAATAAATGTGAGTCTCCAATCAATGATGGATTGGTTTTTCTACAGAAATACCCTTGAGCATAAATTGATTTGTTAATACAGAACATAAAATTATGGCATTGAAAGTCAAGGGATATTTGTCAACATAACTTGTGTAAATAAAATTTTATATAATGTATTAATTAGAGTGAACAATATTATAAAATAAAATAATAATTATTAAGAAATTAATATACAAAGGGATATAATATTACAACTCATAATGCGTAAAGTCATAAAGAATCACAAAAATAATTTTTATAATTAATGAGAAGTAGAGAATAGACATACATTGAGAATGTTCTTTTAAAATCTGATGAAGATATTCTTAAGAAAGTGGGAACGCCATGGGATGGATTTGGAGTGGGATTGATAGATGAAAAACATGATAAATAGATTTTTAGTGTAGGATATTGGAGTTTTTTGAGTGTTTTTATAGAAAAACTGAGGAATTGATTTTATTAATTTCTAATCATGGGTTATTGTATTCTACATAAAAATATAATCAATATCGAAAATCTTCTAAAGGGGTTTCCCATTATTTCTTGAAAATTCTAGTGGTTTTAATTATTATTTTTGGATAAAAACCAAATATAATATAATAATATCATTTGTGATGTGATAGTGAGTTTTGTTCATAATGAATTGATTTTAAAACATTGAAATATAATATTGTTTTGTTATGTATTGATTAATGGTCTATACAACAATCAAATAACATAAGAAAATAAAATATCATAAATGGTAATTATATATTATGTAATTTATTCCTTTTATGTAATTTATTACATAACTTATGGGACATTATGATGTCATAATAGATATTTTATATTTATATTGTATTTAATCTTTACCCAAATATTTAATGTCTCAAGAAAAATGAAAATTTAACCACTAAATTATTTGAAAATAAAACCACTAAAAATAATATTTAGTTTATAAAAAAATTAGATAACATTTACAATTTTGAGTTCTACAGAAAAATCTATATATACATTAAACTATTCATTTTTTGATACTAACATCTTTCTGACCAATAAAAAAATTAAATAGTAATTATATAAATAATAATATAAATTATATATAACATAATATTATTGAATAAATAAATTTTATAAAGATTAAATTTTTTAAGAAAATTCATTAATTTATCAAAAATGGGGATAAAATTGGAGCTATATATATCACAAAAATAAAATTTTGATTTCATCATATCAAAATATAATTTTAACCAAAATCATTTTTTATTCTTTAATATAATAATAATTAGAAAAGCTAAAAATAATCATTTTTTAGTTAAATGAAAAATATATAAATGAAATTAATAGGGTCTAAATATATCAACTGTGTTCATTAAAAAGATAATCCCAAGGTGTGTCTGTTTCAATCCCTCCATTAAAGGGAACCCTATCCCAATGATGGGGTCACACTAGAGAGAGACCCAACCAAGAAGGATCCATTTCTAGCTGAGATTGAACAACATCTCTAATGGTTGAAACATAATAGGAGACGTTTTGACAAAGAAATTTGTTAGAACATATGTGTTGCACCTATTTTATCCAAACAGTTGGGAAATGGGAGAACAAAAAATATGAGTGTATCTTGAGGGAAAAAATTATCCTAAGAGTGGACTGGCATGAATTTTTTCCTTTACCTCAAAAAAAGTGTGGTTATAACCCATTATTACACCATAATATTCCCTAATTGTATGTTGTATAATTATTGGACATTCTTATGGTGGTTTGGTGAACATGGTTTGGGTCATGATGTTGACAATAATGACCTTCTCCCATAAAATTTTGATTCAAGAATCAGTTGACAAACCAAGCCCTGTTCATGGTAAGTGGAAATGTCTAGTTCTTCCATCTCTCTTAAATGATATAGTAAATGGGATTCCTAGGGTTATATCATACATGTCAACCGATTCCCTTATTTTAATTTGGTCAATTATATTATATCATAGTCATTATTATATATTAATCATAATGACAACTATAAAATGACTATATTATTAATGTTTAATATCCTTATAATGATTTTCAATTTAAAAGGCTATAAATTATAATAGTCCAAAAAAAACTAAACTAAACCTTTTTTAATATAAGTACATTACATAATGAACCATTTATTAATTCAAAAATTGTATTTCATTTTTATAAGATCACGTCATTGCATAGTTCCATTATAATATTTTATTTAATTACATTTTGATCTAATTTTTGACTAAATTATTTTCAAACCCAATAAAAATAAAAACATACCAATTTTTTTCCATAAATTTGTCAAGTTATAATTTCTAATGGATTTATTACCTATTTATTATAGAACATATATATTTGATATATCATAATTTAATGTGTGGGAATATAATTATATAGAACACCAATAAGTGGGTTAATAATTATACCTCAAGATATAACTTGTATATTAATTTTATTTATGAATGTCACCTCTATTAATGAATGACTTGTAAGAATTAGCTTTTTATGCTATGTTTTGAATTTTATGTGTAATTTTATAAAATATTATATAATTTTACATTCATATTGATGAGTTACATTAATATTTTATATTACTATGGACCATGATTATTGATTGCATAAAATTATATCAATGGATGTGTTATTGTTTGATTATCTTCATTTTGAGATTCTATATTTCTATTTCATTATCTGTTATTTCACTATAATTACTTATAATCACTTATTATATGTCTATAATCTTATTTTAATACTGATTTTATTTGCATATGTTCATTAATTTTTTATTTTTTTGGGATACGATGTTAATAAAACTACATATAAATAATATTTTCTCCATACTGTGTTGTCTGCCCACCATATCCCCCCTTAATTCATTCCTCAATATTTTTGGCACATTAATGTGTCTTAATAAAGAATAATTTAGGAACAAAATGAGATGAAACGTTCACTATATTGTGAAATAGGATGGATCTTTATCTAGTCTTTAATGATACTAAACCACTAGGTTTTGGGAGTGAGATTATTTTTATGAGTTTTATGGTTTAATCATGTAAAATAGTGCATTTAATGTTCGTTTTATCTTATCTATGTGTTGGGAATCAATCCTTTGTATTAATCTAGTACATATATATATATTAACCCAATACTCATTGAAATGCTTTACTATCTAGAACTGAATTTACTGACATGCATAATTGTTTTATGTATAAATGAAAAAATGGTAACATATTAATTTTTTAGTCCTAGTGAAATAGGATATAATAATCTATTTCTTATTTATTATTGAATAATTCAGTACATTTTTAGTAAATATACATTATATTTGTTCGAATATATAATAATATCTATATTTTTTTATATCAAAAAACTGAATATGGATGTTTTATTAGTAATATTCAAATAGAAATAATTTAATAAAAAATTTAAAATTAAAATATGATATGTGAATGATTAACAAAAATCGGTTGGATGTGTTTGTTAATTCAAATCACCATAATTAAGGGTTAAATTTACCAAATAACATCATTATGGGTGGGGTTCATTTAATGTTGTTTCATATGTTAATGTGGATGATCAATCATGCTAGTTTTATATGAGAATGTTTGATGCATTATTAGGTCGACCTCAGGGGTGAGATTATTTCACAAAAATATAAAAAGATTTCAACGGAATGGGATTAATATTGGGATGTAGCTACATGAGAATAAAATTTGATGTGGGGGTTTTAAATTTTTCTTGTGGATGAGGTGTCACTTAATGGGTTTTGGAGGGATGTGTCGGCATCAATAGAAAATGAATAAAAACCATAATTTTTTATTTTGATGAGGTATGGAATACATAGAAATGGATTTGGATCTGGTTCCCCACTATGTAGTGTCATGGCCTATTATATATATATATACACATTGGAAATGGAATTCATCAAAAAATATTATGGGAGGTATTTGGTTTATATTTATATTCTATTGTTAACATACAATACTACGATGAATATTTAACTTACACTATAGATTTTTAAAATAATACAAATTTTGAATTATAAATAATGAAAACACTCTTACGGCCTTATTAAAAATTTATAATTTGTGAATTTAATTTTTTATATAATCTATAAATGTATTTATCTTATGAATATGATAATCCCAAAATGTTTAGTTGAACTAAATCTAGTATGATAACTTGTCATTACCGAAAATGAATAATTTTTCACCATCCTCAATAATGTGAAACTCATATCTCTATACACCTATAACTTCTCTAGTTAATAATTATAATAGTTTTCTCTTAATATTAACTTCTCTAATGGGTTAATACTTAGTCATTCTTCGTATACCAAATCTTTTTTAATGTCGATTGTGATTTTTTATAACCAAAACTATACAAGTCAAACATATAGGCCAAACTATATTCTACAATAAAATTAATGGTAAATTTGAGTAGTATCTCACTATATTATATAATATCTAATTATTAGTTATCGATATAATTTATTTTTTGAGTTTTATCCAAAAACTATAACCCTAAAACAGAAGAACACATGTTAAATTATCTCCATTAATAATAACACACCATGTCAAAATATATAACACTAATATTTTATATCACATTAATATTTTCATCATTACAATAAGTATAAAGAATGGGAATTTTAAAAATAACCATCATGCGTTTTCATGATCTAACTAGGTCACAATAATCATTATAATGGTTGGTGTATTCCATCATGATCTTACATATGAAAAAAAGTTCTTTCAATAACACTAAGTGTAATTATTCCTCTTTCATTCATATCCAAAGCCAATACATACTACAAAAAGTATATCTATGTTGAATATAAATGGTGATATGAAAAGTGTCCCATAAATCTAATATTTTATAAATTGTTCATTTCTAAAATTTATATGGCATCTGGGTCTTCTCCCAACATCGTAACCCTGAAATTAAAATATTTATTTCTTACTCCAACAATTAATTTTTGATATATTATAACTTTCTATGTATATATATTGAGTTATCTTTATTAATCTCTTCTTTTTGAGATCATGTATGGATTAACATCATTTATTTTGATTAATTTTTAATAAGTAAGTTTATTTAATAAACACACTACATTTATATACATGTACTTGTGATAGCCCAATTTTCTTCTAATAAATTAACTTTTGTTGAATATTTTCAATTTCCTTTTTATATTTCAATATGTAGTTTATTTCATTATTATCATTAAATATACCAAAAATAATTATTGTATATTTTCAATAAAAAACATCAATTTCCCCATGTCTAATAAGATAAGTTCTCGATTGGGATATCAACTCATATTCTTATAAATGACTGATGAATTATCAGTTATTATATTCCCTAAAACACTCTAATATTAGTTTTTTTTCATTATTCATTAAGTATTAAATATTTCTTGTTTATTCTCCCTTAATATATCAAATGATTTTTTGTATTATTGAATATATTTATTCATATATTTTGATTTCATCGTGTTATATATTTTTGATTTAGAATCCATAACTAGGTTTTATTAGAATAATTTCAAAAGGATATGAATAAAATAATTCTAGATGTATTATGTATTGTTATTCATTAATATTAATTTTTTTTTATTATTTTTTCTTCTTATAATGAAGCACAAAAAATAAAAAAAAAAGTGTTTAGTCAATTGTATCAAAATTTAATTAATCATATCACTTAGTAAATTTCTTAGATATTTCATAATCTATGCGACCATGGAATGTCTATGTTTAATATAAGTCATTATAATCTAATTTTTTATTTATTTCTACATTATTATTTTTTAATTCTTATAGATACATATATATTTAATTCCTTAAAAAGATTTCCCTTTTTAAAATATAATGACAATTATTTAAAAAATTTATTAAATTTAACTAATTTAAAAACTTGATAGATAAAAAATGATATGGTTATGATATGAAAAAAATTAAAAGTAAAAAATACATGAATTATTCCTTGAGATTTTATGAAATTATATTCTTCGATAAATCATATAGAAATAATAAATATAATAATAAATAAATAATTTACTTCACTTCTCAAAATATTTAATAATATTTTTAGTTTCGGTGTATGGAAATAATTTATGATTGTATAATTGTGTCCAATACATTACTTTTATGAATTTTATGATGTCATTTAAATATTACTATGCAAACATATTTCCCTTTATTCACCACATTGTGGAATTTATTATCCTATAATCCATTTATCATAATAAAAAAACTAATTCCATCTTATTGAATTATCTCACATTCATTTATTATATAGAATTATAATCAAATGATATATTTGGATATTATTCTTTCTATATAATCATTGAATTTACCTCATTCTTATTCACCATACACATTAAAACTTGTATTTTATTATGACTCTATCATCTTGGGTAATCAATATAAAAATATTTTTATGAAATATCCCCCAAGTTAATTCGTGTTATAATGAAAAAATATTTCACATTGGTAAAAAAAAGATATATAGAAAATTATTTATGCAAATTGAATCTGAATTCTCAAAATGATCAATTAAATCTATATGTTTTAATATATTATGCTCTAGTAGTGACCCCCATCATAATATTCACTTAAATAGCGACTTAGATATTTTTTGTCTCCCATGTCTATTTTTGTCATGGTCACTATCTTGGATATTTGAAACTATTAAAGAATAAATTTTTTTCATGATATTTAATCCCAAATTAATTCAATGATAGAACGTTTCCATGTATATCCAATACACCATCAACGTGTCTCTAATTGGAAATAGTTACAACCTTACAAGATCATCAGGGAGACTAAGGAGACAGTGGAAATTCTTATACAAAATTTTAACATTATTATTATATAATGTTGTTATAGAACCTATACCATTAATAAATAATTCCAAAAATAAAGTAATTATATTTATTTAAATTAGATAACAGTTAATTAGATTTAATAATGATCATTTCAATTTCCTTCAATTTGTAAAATAATATTTTAGTATAATTTTTCAGTACTAAATTTATAATTTCTTGATTAGTTATCCATTTATATATACCACTATTTTATCATATCTCAATATCCATCAATATTAGATAAATAAAATTATATAGATTGATAACATAGTATAATGAATCATCATTACCATTCATATAGTATTGAATATATAATTATAATACTGGAATTATTTTTTGTAGGATTCATATTTTCTAATTCAATTTACTCTCAACTATATGATATATTTAGTTAACACGCCAATAATTAAATAATAATATTATATTTAATCAATTATTTCTGTATAATTAATAAGGTAGACTAAATCATTTAACCATGTGGAAAAAATGGCTATGAGAACCCATTTTTATCATTAAAACAATTTAAAAAATAAAAAGGTTTCCAAAAATTTGGATATATGACCACCTTTAAAATTTAATCTAATTCATGTAATAGAATATGTTTCTTTAATTAATAAATTTATCAGTTATATTTTGATTAAAAATACAGATGAAATAATTTTTTATCTTGCTTGTATTTTAATTTCTCAATGTAAGGTGGTCCTCTACTGTTATAAGTTCCATGATAAACAACTATAAATCCCTAAACCTATTCCTAGAGACCATGGGTTGGAAACATATTCAAGGACATCAAGAAAACTCCCTTTAAAATGGTTTCTATAAATAAAAAATAATTAATAATAAGTCCTTATATTAGAACATGTTATGAACTCACAAAATATTTTTAGACCATGGTTGCATTTGTAATGCGGTTTTTACCCATGGATTGACCTAAAACCAGTCATCAAGTAGAGTTATGAATCTCTCACATTAGAGGTATGTTCAGTGGATTAATTAATTAATTCATCTACTCATTAATTTTACCTAAAATCTGTTTTTATATAAATAATTTTTTTATGGAAATATTCTCTTGTTTGTCCTTATAACCATTGATTCTCCAAGCAGCCATCTTCCTCTCATTCCATTGTTAGATCATATCAGATGACAATGAAATATTGGATCGGAATATATTGGTATGTAAAAAATGAAATGGTTTCATCTAATCATTTTAGAGTGAAATTTTGGATGAATAATGATCCAATATCATGTTAAAACTCTTCAATTTGTGGTTTGATCAATTTTTTATTAAATTAATTGAAAAAATCAATCTGATTTTTTGATCAGTGCTAATTTTAGTCAGAGCATGCACCAATGTATTTTAATATTAATTGGTTTTTTCCCTAACATTTATATCCCTATTATTAATCATTGTCAAGAAATGTTTTCACTTATTGTCAAACATATGTTTTTCTTCCATTCTACCTCAATTACATCACGTTCTTCACCGATTGGATTCCATTATCTTGGATGAACATTTTTAGGTGGTAAAATGCCAAATCAGACCACCAAAATTCTAACGAATCGAAATATATAGGATGTATTAGTGATTCAATGAAAGATCTAGGTTGTTTATGGTTAATGAGAAAATTGTTTCAATGATCATTGGATGAACAAACAATAAAGGGGGAAACTGGATCATGTGTTGCATATGGAGGAACCCCCATTGGTCCCCAGAATCAATTTTGACCACTGGATGGCTGAAAGCAACCAATCAAGACTAGACCCTCTAATTTTGGAAAAACAATGTTCTGCAATAAATGTATAATGTATTAATTCTAAATCTTTAACATTGACTATTGAAACTATTCAAAATCATTCTTTACATTATCTTTAGTTTTCAACCCACACAAGTCATCACAAAGCAATGGGGTATTGTGATTTGGGTATTCATAAGGATGACATGTTGTGTATAGTCTATACATGTCGTACACCCCCTTTCCCATGTCGAATATCCTTTTCAAGGATCATACTGCTAGTAATAAGCCATGTTCTCAAGAATGTGGGCATAGTAGGGCACATGGCCAACATCTCGTGTGGAGTGTCAAGATGTTTACTAAAGTACAGAAGTATGGTGTAATGTATAAAAACCTGGGGTGGTTACACAAACATACCCAAGAACATAGGACGAACCCTGAGTGCCATGGTAATTCTATATATATACAATAAATTATGTGTATCCCTACTATAGGAACCCAGAGCACCATAACAATAGAGGGGTGAATTAGGGTGTCATGTTTTTCTTTTAAATCAATGGATCATGATCCCACGTTTTGAGTAAAATTTCAAACCTATTTGATTGAATATTTTAGTAATAAATCATTCACTTGAAAAGACAGAAAACAACAATTTTTATTGCTTCACCACTATGGGATAGAAAAAAGAGCATACACCGGCAGTGTGTTAGTCGTACCTAAATCCAATATTCATATTTTTTTGGTGGATTAAAAGAGGTTAGACATAGTTTCTAAATTCTATGAATAATTTCATTGTATGATTTTAGGGATAACACACTATGTCCCTTGGAACACTTTTATTGACTCCCCCAAGCTGAATGCCTTAGATGAAGTCTTGGTCAGATTATTGACATGGTGGTATCTTTAATAGATTCTCATAGAATTATTTATATCTATCCAACATGAGATTATTCAATCATAAAAGTCATAAATTTATGAATTTAATGCACTGAACTAATAATCCATACATTGAAAAAATGAAATCAGTTCAACTTAGTACTTCCACACAATATCAATTCTTCCACACAAGATTCGGTGTTTTCGCATATATTGTCGTTCATCCATACCTTATCTTTCACAAAACCATTTTCATTCATAATGATACCCCATAATATTCATATGGTTGTGATATAATCAAGGAACACTTTTCACCATGCTCCATTCTTACATGAAACTCAACAATCATGCGTAACTCTTGGCTTACACGCAACTCTCTTCTTGGTCGGGACTCCCTACTTGCGTGAAACTTGTTACTTGCATGATTTAGATATTGTATGTTCAGTATGTGTAGAACCAATATCAAATGAGGGGGTAGGTATAAATTTTTTTATGATTTCTATCACATTATAAATTATCACACAACTTTTCCCCTATCCCAGATGTTTCAATGGAATAAGTCCCTTTTCTCACAAACCCACCTTTCATGAAAATCTGTAACTTGTGTTCACCTATTTCCATGGACATTTTTATGAAAATATCATGAAATATTCCTTGTGAATAAACATTATAATCTTTCATAAAAAATTTAAAAAAACAAAAAACCTTGTGAGTACTATAAAAAAAACTATAATCCATTTATAGCAATTAGAAACCTTGTTTCCAGCACCTACAAGATTGGATGGTTGTGCACCTCCAAGGAAATGACCATTCGATGGAGTGAGACCTCACACCATGTGGTTCTCCTCAGACAATATGTACCATATTTATTCCTTTGAGGGAACTTCAATATTCTATATATCCAATGATTGAACTTTAATATTTTTCTACGGGTAACCTGTACTATGTTCTTTTCATGTGGCTTCTGAGTAACCATGTAAAATGTTATAGAAATTGTTCTTATTTAGAAAAAACTCAATGATATAAGTGATCACCAATGAAACAAGAGTAGAACCTTCCCTCCCCAATCATATTGTGTGTGGGTCTTATATAGCTCCCTTTTGAGTGAAAACCCCAATCAGATATGGCTTAGTCCCTTTATGAAAAGAGTGGAACCCCCATATCAGACCAGGACATGGGTCATTGACCTATAGAGGGGAACCCCGAATCTAGTGACGAACAAGTGATCTAACTATTGAGACAATACCTCTATCATATAGGGAATAGTTCTATAGTTACTCATGTGGAAACCCCTGTCACACCATGGTTTGGGTACTCTAACTATAGAGTGGAACCCCCATCACATTGGGCATGGGTCCTCTACTAACCGAGTGGAACGTACAATATAAAACATGGTTACCCATGACACTAACCACTAACCCACATCATTATTGGGTGTGGTTCCTATAAGGATAATTATAGTGTGTAACCCCCAACAACAAAATATTATAAAGGAATTATAATTATTTTTTGTTCCCCCTCGACTGTGTGTAATATTAGAGAGGCATTGAACTTCACATAGTTACATCTGTGAAGAAACATGAGAAGATGGTAATCACTAATGAACTCATGGAACTATCAGTTCCTCTTCTCCCTAGGTTGATCTAGGAGATAGATAACCCATTCACTCATGCTTCTGTTAATTTTTACTGACATATATAAATATAAATTTATTTACATTTATTTGCATTTGGTAGCGATATTTCCATGAGATGTGATGATGCTTGAGGTATCCCATGTGATTTATATTTTAATCAACTCATGGATGGATTAGTTTACACTCTTTAAATATAAGGAAATGACTTGATGAGTAGTTTTTCTACTCACCATGTTGATCCCCCAAGGCTTGGATGGGGTTACTCTCTCTCTCTTCCTTTCATTGGATGAGCTACATCATATTTATTGTATAGTATCTCTTTATTACTCTTGTATCTTTTACTTCTCCTCATTATAATTTTGGGGAATCCTAATGGGTTTGTATGTACTCACAGTAATGTGATAATTTCATGAAAGTTTCATGCTTTATTCAAATGATTGATAGGTTAACAATTACTTCAGTGTAAATTAGGGATTCTTGGTACTCAAGACCACATATAGTGGCCGGAACATGGATATTGGGAAGTAGGATCTATCTAAATTTTACCTTCCGGTATTTTATAGATTGTGAAACATATATGTTTGGGTTTATTTTTTTCACGTACATTAATGTTTACAATAATTTTTTTGTTTTACTGTCTATAGTATTTTCAAAAACCATTATTCCCATGTAATTTTTCACCATTGATTATTCATCCTCTCCATTTATGCATATAGATTATGGTGTTTTATTATTCTGGTACATAATAAGTTTTATCCATGTTAGTTATGCTTTTGGGGTTGGTTTCTAGCCCCTTGAAAATAGAGGTGGACTTGGTGTACTTGCGGCTTGAGCCATAGCTTGGTTCAGCTCATGAAAGTATATTTTTTGAAAAAATTTATATAGTTATGGTACTAAAAAAATTTAACTAAAAAAATTTTAATGGAATGGTGGAGATGCATGTCTAATGATATAGCCTAGGGTAGTAAAAATAGGAGATATTATATTTTAACGGTGCTTTGGAAACTGATAATATATATTATTTTAATATAAAAAGAATATTCTCTAGGAAATGGTGGTATACCATGTATAATATAACGGTGTACTGATTCCCCACTTCCTTGGGACTTCCAAATAGTTTCTCTATCCATCAATGATATTTATGTAGAATTATATTCTAGATTTAGGCATTGGGATATTATATAATAATTTATGTTAGATATGTTAACAGCGGTGCTCACTATCGGTACCAACAGTTTTGTACATGTTTGGTTTGGACCATTGGTTCCATCCATTATAGTTATTATTGTTGATAATTGTTTTAAATTATATAATTACATTATGGGAACTAATATAAGGGGAACATGATATTGGTAATGTAGAAGTATATTTTATGTCTCCCTGGATAGGGTGCAAAGTGATCTCCCCTCATTATATGATATTCATAGTATGTGTCATCTTATGTTATAATTTAAATGACTAGTCTAGGTTGTGGAAGTTTTAGTTTTCTTGGGGCCACATTAAGAAAAAAGGGAAATGGGATTACTAAATATATAGTGGTTTCAATTGATGTATCTCATTTCTTATACTGCTTATTGGTCCAACAATTTATCTGAACACATTAATTTTTTTAAATGTATTTACTTTTGACACTATTTCTTGTGTCCTATAGAGTTTTACTCACACCCTATGAACTGAAACAACGCACAAATACTTGAGTAGATCTAAATTTTTTATTCTAGATATAGGTTTGGTATAAGGCTGATGTTGAGTTATTCAAGACAGGGTTGGAGGGATGGGAAGTATTAGGAGTTGTGATGAGGTTTGGCATAATGACCATGTAGGGATTGGGGAATCTATTTTTAGTCATTTATTTTATGTTTTGGGTCATCCCAGTGGGTGACCTGTGTAGTGTATATGAAATGGTTGGTTGGGCCTTGCTATATTTAATTTTTGATAGTTTCATGGTTTGTTTCAGTTCATTTAATACTTCTTAGTAGTCAAATGTTTAAGATGCTTAGTTATTTACTAATTGACTTTCACACATATGTGGGGGTTTATTCTCATAATAGTTCCTATTTAGACTCACACTTTATGTCAAAATCGTCTTGGATATGAGAAGGTGAGATTAAGGTCACTTGGAACACGAGAATGTGGAATTGATTTATTAGAACATGGTTTGGGTCCTTACAATGTTGTATCATAAGAGTTACGTACATATTTATTATTTTGGATTTAGTAGAATAGAAAAATATGGATTTGTAGTGGACAATTTGGATTATGGGATGGTGCATTGTGAGAACATTTTCTTATATGAATTATTGGATACATGGTTCTCATATTTCTGTTCAATTTTTTTGATGTTACAGTTCTATAAGATTTTTATGTGAGAGACACACTTGTTTTTTAGATTTTATGAATTATGAGTATTTCATATCCTTATCCCTTTATAAATATGCATGTGGTTTTTGATTTTAATCTTGTACTACATTATAATGATGAATATTAGTCTTCATGATAGGAATAGCATATCCACATATTATAGGCCTATGAGTGTGTGATTTCTTGTATTAATTTTTAAAAAGTTTCCTAGAATCTATAGTGAAACGCTCAATGATGAGTATTCTAGTGCAATACTAATTCATGATTAGTGAAGTGTCCCTATTGGGCCAGAATGGTATAATTAAAGCATTATTGGACCTCTTTTTAGAGTTAATTGTTTTTTATAGTTTTCATGTCATTTTCCTCAAGGGAGAGGTCTGTTGTGGGGATTCTTGGAGAGGAAGATAACCTTAGAGGTGAGAAGTTTGTTGTTATATGTTTCCATGTTCAAAAATACATTATTCATCCAAATTATTGGAATACATCATAAAATTTTATAAATAACAATTTCATTAGACGTTCATGATGTTATGGTAATTTTATTTACTCTCAAATTGTAAATTACCGAATAAAACTGTGAGAGTTAAAAAGCTTAAAAAAATGATAAGGATTAATAAAATATTCAAAACATGTATAATTTAAATTGGATCATAATATTTCTATCCATCATCATTATAAATTTAAAATACATCACTTCAGACCCATTTGGAATAGAAAATAAAATGTTATTAATTTAATATTTTGAAGAAATCCATGAGTGCCCCACCCCTCTCTTATAAATGTGCATTACATCATATCATTAGATCAAACTTTAAAACCATTTGGGTTCATCCAGGATATACTAAAATCCCAAACTAGTTACCCTCCCCGAATTATTGAGGAATTATGTTATGTATAAAACCCTCCCTATAAGTGATAAGGTGTTAATCAAAGGTGATCATCCAAAGGAAAGGTATATTTTTAATCAATTATTTATGATTTATTTATTATTCAAAATCCATATAATATTCTTCAAAATATAGGATATAATAACTCTATTATCCTCAATATACTTATATATTTTATTATCTTAATATCACAACCTAAATATATCTTCTATTCCATCCAATGGGAAAAGAAATAAATAATCAGGCGTATCTATGAAATATCACCTCCACGAACCAATATAATTTGTTTTTCCATTACCGTCTCCCAATAATGGTTATGATGATTGAAAAAATGTTATTATATAATTTTAATGAAATATTTATCATTATAAAATAATTATATATCAAATATTTTCTTACGTTCCATGATCCAAAAAATGATTATGTCTTTCATGCATACTTTTTAACTATCATAACCATGAAGTGATGTGATTTTCATTTAATAAACACATCACATGGATGAAACATATTAGTATATGTAAATGATAAGTGTGATATAAATGATATCATTACCATTTTAATGATAAAAATAATATTTAACTTGTTTCTATGATGATCATTGAAAAATGAAAATTTTACTTATGTGTATGTATAACTTATCATCTCTATGATTGTATTGTTGTTCCTTTTTTCATATCCATATTTAATGAATTAATTTCATTGAATAGTTGATATAGAAAAATATTATGATTTACTGAATTTTATTCTAGATATGATGGACTAGTGACCGATATGACCATATTTGACTCAACAAAATCATTTTGGACTCAAGAAGATAATATTATCCAAAAATCCGATATGAATATAAATAATTTTGCAATTGTTATAATATGGTGATAAGTGATATAAATGGAACAATAAAAATTAAAATATATCTTCTGAATGTAAATAATTAATATATGTATATTATTAAAAAAAAATAAACAACATAAATGATGAATTAGACTTGGGGTAAGGGTCACATTAATTAAAACTATGATATACATATTTGATAGATTTATTCTTATAAATCATTATCATTCATGTACTTGTATTTAATGAAATTTTTGAAAGAATATAAATTTATTTGAACTATTTTTTAAAATATTTATAATGAAATTATGTATATAAAAGGAAATATAAACATGTAAATGTTTTTCATTATGTTGAAAAGTATTTAAATAAAGACTACTATGACACTTATATAGGAAAAGAAAGAATAATTTTTTATAAAAATCAGAACATGGAAGGAATGTGAAAACAAACATGTTATTAATGAGAAAAAGATTATCCCATATAATTTTCTGATGGAAGGAATGAGAAAACAAACAAATAACTTATCTCTTATAGATGTACTACTTTTTAGGATCATTATATTGTCATTCTTTAAGTAATTTAATCTTTTTGTTTCATTGGGACTTACCTACTACAATCTTCATAATGTATTATCGACATCAGACATGTTATTAATCTATTAAGGTTAGGATTTGTATACACTGACCTCATATGGATTTATATTATCTATCATAGATGTCGTGTAATGTACAACGATGGTATTTTTAAATGTTTCACCCTATCCAAACAATATGAATCATTTTTATATTTTTATGTTGATATGGTAGATGAAAAAAATTGTGCAACAAACATGTGTCAACATTTGAGTATTTTTTTCATGGAAGAATCTACGATGATGCAAAATCATTCGAGGATGTGGCTTTGTGACTATCAATTAGGAATCAAGTTTAGACTGACCTCATAGAAATTTTTGTTCAAACTAATTTTATATGAACTATCTTCTAGTGTTTAGATATATCGAACCGTGATAGCAAAAGATGAAAATGGGAAAGGGAACTAAAATAGTTTTATGCCACTATGAACATAACTCTATTTGAATGAAATCATAATCTCTGGGGAGTTACCCAACATTATTGGTCTTAAGGTCGTGGGTACTGACAAAGACCATCTACCACAACAATCCCTAAATGGACCCTTCGGGACTGATAATTTTTTAAACTAATCAGAAATGAATTGAGAGTTCCCAATTCAGTCAGGGGGAAATGAAACACCATGGGTGTTTATGCGTTTTTTTGTGTAATCTATCAATTATATTGATGTAGTATGTAAAAAAGAATTTTAATGAAAGGATAGAAATATTAAAAATTTTACTTATACAAATAACCTAATTCATCATTGACGCACAAATGATATGCCATATAACTCACTATTATAGATAGCAACATAACTTAAAATCCACCAGCACCACAACATGATCAATATAGTAGTTCATATATCTAGAATATATTATAATAAAAAGGGTTATAGAAAGTATAACAATATTAATGTAGAGAATAAGAGGAAAATATAGAACCATTTATTAAAGGATGAAGTTCATAGAGTTTTTATGTGTGTCTTTGAATACCATTAGACATAGGTATTTATAAGGGTATTGTTTTGATTTTTTTTAAATACAATAGTTAGTCCTTATTTTTTAATTCGGATTATAACCTTGTAATCTATTGGAAATAAACCTATTTTAAACAACCTTAATGTTTGGCTAGTAACAGTTAGCATGTATCCCTTAAATTATAATTTAAGAAAAAATTGAAATAATAGGTGTAATTTAATTTTAATTAATTTTTAAATTATATAATAATAATAATAATATAATAAGTACCACGCAATTTTTTAAATTGCTTAATTATAGTTTTAGTATTAAATGGTTTAATAGAAATGAAAATGTTTATCACTATGGAAGTGTTTTTAAAACTAAGGAATTTTTTTAAAAATATAAAAAAATTAGGGGAAATTTATTCTGACCATTATATAATGGTTATACCATCTTCCAATATTGAGGAACCACTCATGGTAAACCCTGGTAGGAGTGTGTTGACCACTGGAACCTGGTGGATTGATAGCGGAGTATAGCTACAATGTTTTGAAGACTGCACCTAAGTATGAGTTCTCTGGGTAGTAAATTAAGGGTAGGCCATAGCCTCTATTGATGCTCATGTGTAACGCCCCAACAATGTGTGTTTCTATTTTTGAGAGAGTTCTATCAGCATCCAGCCACATATTGCGGCACTATAAACCAATTGGTCTCGATTATGGATGGTAACATAACCCATGGAGACATTTGTAGTCATTCAATCATGATCGGATCATTCCAAGACATTAGATCAACCCCACATCACTCTCCACTACCATCAAAGGTCGATGATTGAGATCAATTCATATCATTAATCTGATCTGATCATTTTTTTCATCAATTTTTTTCCTCCATATAAAAGATATGTTTTTAAATCAGTAGAAATGATTTAGCATAATTTATTTATTTGATCTATGCCCTTCAATCCAATACAATAACTTTAATTATAATTCAATCCAGGAAACTCATTGACATCGTCCTTCCCGATAATGGAATTTCAATCTATGTCAAACTAGAATGGAATATTAAATCAAAACCAACACTTTGATGGTATTCAAATATAATAATTCCTTACAAAATTATGTGTAGAGGATAAAAATGGAATAATCATTGGTCGGATCTACACACCATGAGTGTAGATCAGTATTCCATGGTGTCTATACCAAATCCTCAAATAATTTATTGCATAAAATAATGGATATACATATACAAGGATAGATTTTATGGTTCTACAACAATCAATTGCGATTCTTTGGATACCTATTTTCCCAATGAAGAGTATAGAATGTATATATATATATATATATCACAAAATGATATTTTGTTGGCTTGGTTTGACTTACAATAAAGATAACTAAATATTTGATCTTATATCACCAAGATAATATAAAATATTCATATATTTAAATCATTTATAAATAAAAAAGTGTCTTCATTAAGATGACATTCTATTTTTTCCATGAAAAACCAGAGGAAGAAAATATAAACATTTAAAACATCCCAACCAATTAAAATAAAATATATATTCAGAAAAAGATTACTCTTCTCATAAAGAGGATGAAAACCCCTCTATGAATTTCACATATAAATTTCCTCATGTTTGGAAAACCAATGATCCCAAATCCTTTATCCTCTTTCAATTAATTAATGCAAGGGGTGATTTCTTTATTTGCATAAAATTATGATTTTTTTGTGTAAGTTATTACTAGTTTTACACATATCATATTTATTGTAATATATTTAGTTTCATTATTCTCAATTTTAAATTTATTGTTGGAAATTAAAATTTCAAGAGTTGTATACCATTATATGGTATGCAACATTATTATTTTGAAGCTAAAAAAGATGAAAGACATAATCACAAAATATTCTAAGATAATTTCTAAAATTTTTATTTAAATTACACAAGTTAATCTTGATGACATATAAAAAATCAATTTTATTAATCACATATTCTCCATTATATGTTAATCATTTTTTTAAATAACACGATTCACCATATGTACACAATGTAAACAAATATTCTTCCATAATATCATGGAAAAATTATTCCTCAAATAAAATAACATATTATTCTATTTAAATTAAAAATTTATGGATCCAAAAATACCAAATGTCTTCTAAAAAAACATTAATAACTTAATCAACAAATCATTTCATAATCCAAAGGACATCTATTTAATAAAACATTGGTTTCAAAAATCAACTTATTTTTATCCCATTAACTAATATAATTAAAAAATATAATAATAACCTAGGACATCTTGTAGACTTATGGAAGGGGATTCTACCATGTTTTCCTATAGTTGTGGGTTAGATTCTCATGGCCTTGTTAGACGCAATGTGATTTCTCCCATCATATGAGTTGTTCATTATCTAATAAAATATAATTATTATAAAATTAAAATAATATGAAAAATTCCTAAAAAACGATATCATGTTTTATCCTCAATATTTATCTCATAACTTTAATTTTTACCCATGTATATATAATTAATTGTTTTCTGAAAATTTAAATATAAATGACTCTAAAACCCTTTAAAAAAAATTAAACATTTTTTAGGAAAAACTATTTAAATCCTCACAAGTGTGTTTTATAAATAATAAAATTACTCTTATTGGATTATATTGATGAAATACATAATAAATGTATTAAATGTCATGTTTATCAGTCATATTATGTGTATTCAAGACATAATATTAAAACAAATAAATTTTTTGAAAATAAAAGAAGTATTATTTAAAAAGGCACTTTTAAGCACTTATGATTGCACACATATTGTAAATCTTGTTTTTGAAATTTTTATATATTTTATTTGAAAGAATAAAATTCATCCTTGGAAGAGGGATATCAAAATTTAAATAGGTTATATTTTAACTATTTTCTTGATAAGACTCATTTTTAAAGAATACTAAAAAATAATTCATTTTATTGAAAAACCACTTTTATTTAAAATATATTCATAGTATTAATTAATATTTTTGAATGGTTTTAACGTTTTATTAATAAATTACATTATAATTTAATCCAACATTGGTTATTGTAATCAATTTCAAACTGAATATGTATATAACATATAATTGAAATTTTTAAATTTCTACTTTAAAAAAACTCATCTCTTATTCTACCGACGAGATTAAGTTTCAATTATTTTATGCAAATTTTGTGTTTTTAATTTGGAATAATGGATTAAATATTTGTAATTACAATTTAAAAATTATTTATTTAGTTATTTTTTATTTTGGGGCATTATGAATATTAACTTTGGAAATAAATTTTATTACCATATTTATGAGTCAATTGGGTAATTAAAGGTAAAAATTATATTATAAACATATAAAAGTAGCATAACATATGTTCTAGAATAATTTTATGAGTTTATTAATCCCAATACAATCATTGGGTAGATTGTAAGGCCACTTGGATTAATTTTATTCATTTATAATATTTTCTTTTATGAAAATTCACTATTGTTACAATTTATTTGCAAGTAAAGTATTATAAATATTTAATTCTATAGGGGACCCCTTAAAATTTAAATAGTATATAGAAGTATTAAATTATTACGAAAATATTATTAAGGTATTTATAGTTTTTTCTAAACAAATAAACCAATTACAAAATTAAATAATGATTATGCAGAAATTGATTAATTAATTAATGTAAGGAATTAATCATATTATAAATATTTATATAAATTTAAATTACTTACTTTTTCCATAAAAAAATATATGGATGAATTTTTAATTTATAGATGTTTTAAAATTGCCTTTACTACATTAGGATGCTGTGATATTTTTATAATGTCAACAAATGAATAGTTTCAAAATTTACAATAATTGTCTTTTAAAAAAATAAAAACAAATTATTAAATGATATAATATATATAAAAATACAATATCTGGAAATAAATTTTGGATAATTTTTAAATTTCCATATGTTACTCTTTTATTATATTATTATCATGTTATGGAAATAATTTTGACCCTCAAAGTGTAAATTACATAATAAAATTGTAATAGATAAAAGGGTTAAAAAAGTAAGGATTGAAAAAATATTTAAAGCTCACAAAATTTTCAATTTATTATTATATTTAATATAATTATCATACGTGACTGGAAATAAAATAAATTATACACATTCTGGAAAGAAAATTAATTTATATTAATGTAATATTAAGAATAATTCGTAGAGTGCCCCTCCCCTCTCTTATAAAAGGAAACTATTTCATATCATTTCATTACACTTCAAAACAATTTAGGTTAAAAAATTACCTACTAAAATGACATCCTTTAATATATCCTCATATTAATAAAGAATTATTTTATTCATACCACCCTTCTTTGAGGCGTCAAGGTGTTAATCAGAGGTGATTATCCAAAAAAACATATCGGTTTTAGTCAAGTATTTATGTTTTATTCCTTCTTCCACTTCCTTATAATATTTCATCCATGATGATATAATAAATTTAGAATCCACAATAATATTGCAACACCCCAGGTAAATAAAGAGTATTATATTTTCACTTTTATCCATATTTGTGAATAAAATATTAATATGACTTTAAAGGGGATGCTATGCTCGATGGCGTACCCAACACGCAACAACAAGTTTCTTTGGAATCATACGTTGCACTCTAATAATAAAATAATATTATTTTGAATAGTAGTTAACGCCTAGCCGTTGTAATGGCGGGAATGAACCGAACTAACTACAAAATGATTATATATGTTTGTCAAATATTTTTACTTTTTACAATAAATGTTATAGGATTAAAAATGCAAATGAATCCAATTTTAAGCGTAACCATTCTAATATTATTTAAAAGGTCGATTAACAGCCTTTTGATGGCGAACTTCTTTTAGATCCACTTTTTGACAATTTTATGTGTGATATTTGTCGAAATAAAATTCTTCTTTAGAATCGAGACATCAAATTTTACTTTGTGTAATGTTTTGGTATTTTTCCGAAAAAGTTAAATTTTTATTGAATAGTGAAAAATGCTGTATTTTAATTCAAAACCACTTTTTAATATATTTTATTTATATGATTATATTATATTTTTAATTGGTTTTAATGTGAAATTATAATATATTTTTACCATTTAATCCAATAGTGGTCATTGGAATTAATTTCACTTTGAAATCGGACTTAAACTAGTGTCAATCATTTGATACATTTTGTTTCATAAAAACACGCTATTTGTTTTGACATCAGGATTTAATTATTAAATTAATTAATGCAACATTTATTTTCTGAATTTTTTTAAAATAGACATCATTTTTGAAATCGAAAAATCAAATATAACTTAGGGTGAACTTTTGGTAATTTTCTGAAAAACTTCAATTTCTGATGAATAGTGAAACCACTAAGTGGTACTTATAAAAACTGATTTTCCGTTTAAATGAAATTTTTCCACATTTGTGATTTGAATTTAAAAAATACGACATACATGGTTTTCATTATGAAGTAAAATATGGTTCAATGGGATTAAAATAATTTTATGGTGAATAGTAACTTATTATGTTTTTAATCGCGATTAGAGGTAATTAGTGTTATTTAAGGTAAGAATAATGTTTTAATAAAATGAAATGACCTAGAAACATGTCCTACCTTCATTGGATGTGTCATGGAAGACCAGGAAAATCCAAGGGTGAACTTTGGGACCCCCTGGATCCAATTTGGTTGGAAAATGACATAAATAGCTTTTTATTTAATGTTACAGTAAAAATAACACAAACATGAGATGTTTTTCTAAAATAATTTTTACATGGGGTAATACAAGTCATATTTTTTACTATAAATAATAAATGGAAATCTAAAGAGATTTCCTAAATCATAGTATTTTTTTATAATTTTTATACATTATATAAATTATATTATTTATGACATCATGATGATGCAGCGATGACCTCATTATTTAACGATTTAAATAAAATGGAAAGACAATGTAAACTCTAAGCCCTACACATGTCAAAAACCTATTTTATGGGTGGAATTAAAACTATTATCACCTTATCCTCTAATTATATCAATGTGGGACCTTTTAAATCCGAAACTCATTTTCAAATAAAGTAACATTTCTTTACTTTCCAAGAGTGCCCCTCCTCTCCTCTTATAAAAGTCCCCCACCTCTACCTCATTAACCACACTTCCAAAGCCTTTGGATCAGACAAACCCTGCCCATATTGTCTCCCAACATCCCTCTATAAATCCATGAAGCCTCAATTTAGGAAGAAGCCTTCCCAAGGAAGCCTTTGAGCTCAAACCAAAGCGAGTTACCCGATTTTAAGGTAATGTCTTCACTTGTGTCCTTTTGATTTATTTTGCTTATCCAACCCCCTAAACTCTTTTTATTCTTTCATTTTGTTTCAACACCAGTATCTTTAATATACTAGGATAATTTTATGTTAATTATTCGAGATACACTTACACAGACCTCCATCTAATGGTTACAGAACATATTGTTTCTGTGGATGGGGAATTTCTGCATCACGAGACGATGATTGTTCAACATTATTCTAACACCTTCAAAGGTGGCCATTAATATGTCACTATATTTATATACGATATATAATATGTTTATGTTTTACTTAAGCTTCTGTATTTTTCATTTATGTCATACCATTATGGGTTCCATTATGGGTAAACGCGATATCTTCATTTAAGGAAGTGCAGACTACCTCCCCCTCAAAGTGATGTGATTTGTTAATGCCATATGTGGGACGTATAAAGGATGGATTTAAAGTTATTATATATGATGTTATACTAGAATTATAATATACCTTTATATCATTATTATTTTCTTTCCATTAAAGTATGATATAGAAATGAAAGTAGCGTTCATGCGTACGTACGACTTACCGTCTCCATGAACGGTGCATTTCATTTCTTATCCCCAAATGTAATGTATTATTATGAGTACATATATATAATTGATATATATGATGTATGTTACATCTAAATGATTAATATAATTCTAGAATTAAAATATACATACCTCTCATATAGTTTTAATTCCATTAATATGACATAGAAATGAAAATAGCGTTCATGCGTATGTACGGCTTACCGTCTCCATGAACGGTGCATTTCATTTCTTTCGTCTAAATGATTATTTTATATTATAAATACATATATATTATGGATATATATGATATAAAAATCTGGAATTTCATTCTGGATATAAATAACCTTTGACCACACGAACAATATGTAATTGTAAGAAGTCCACTTTCGACGTAAGGACCAAATATCGACAAAGAAAACATTATTAACATAATGATTACATAATGTTTATAACATGGAAATAAGTGATATAAAAGCAATAATAAGCTTCAAAAATTTTATTAATCATGTATAAATTAACTCAAGTTTATTATTCAGGAGATTAAAGAATGATCGAGTCAAGTCGGACCAGAGGTAAGGGATCCTACCCATCTCATTCTTTTTAAGTACACTCTTTTATGTCATTCCTTTTAAGCTCATGTTTCTTATGATTGGGATGTTATTTTATATTACTCCTACTGTAATTTTTATTTACATATTGTGAGACACCCTATTTTCTCTCATCAATCCATTTTGGATGTTCTGAGTGGCGCCGTTAGGCTGTAGAATTTTCGTAAGAGATCTAACCTCTCTCTTTCTTTTTAAGTACTCTCCTTTATGTCACTTATTTTAAGCTCATATTTGTTATGTTGGGGGATGTTATTTTATATTATTCTTTCTATAAACTTTATATTAATATTATGAGAGACCCTATTTGATCTCATCAATCCATTTTTGTGGCGCCGTTAGGCTGCCAAGATTTCGTAAGGGATTTTCCATCTCACTCTTATTCCCATGACATTTATGCTACGTTTTCCACTATTTCCTTTGAGTGGTGTATGTACTGCCCATTATTATACACTTTGTGTAGTATAATTTAATTTATGGGTATTTACATCTTCATTGTATGACCCTTCTTCCATTGGGTGTACTTTTTGAAAGTTACCCAACTCGGTAAGGGGACCTTTCACCCTCCATTTTTTAAAGACTTATTTTGTTATGTCTTTTAATTCACATACTATTATGTTGGGACATGTTATTATATATCCTTATTTATGTAAATTTTATGTCCAAGTGATGAGATCCCCTTTATCCCTCTCATCAACCCTTTTTGTAAAATTTTATGTGACGTCGTTAGGCCATCGAATTTTACCAAGGGAACTTCTTAACCCAATTTTGATTTCTTTGGGTTCAACATGTTGTTATTGAATATGTCATCCTTTGAATATGTGTGAATAAACTTTGTTTGTTTTACACTTAATATCCTTTATATGGGGTGCATTTATATTTTTCACACATAATTATGAGATTGATTTATCCTTAATTTAAGGATACCTTATTTATAATGCATTTCATCTCTTTTTACATTTCTTTTGAGACTTCATTGTTGTTATGCACCAATTCACTCTTATATGGTGTGTATACTGTCCTTTGACATATTTTATCTTGAATCCCTTTATTCTCATGATATTATAATGTTTGGATTAGATATTATTCCACTATTATTTGTATTCAAGAGTCTCTCATTTTGTTAAAAACTATTTAACAAAAATATCGTTTTAAATGTTTTAAAGATTTATTATTCTAAATCGTTATCTTTAATTTCCATGTTTTCAAAATAGTTTTCATTATTTATTTATATGGACATTAATGTTTTAAAATTATAATTCCATTAAAAGATTCAAAGTGGTATGGGAAACTTTGATTCAATAATCTATTTTAAATGGTTTCTGAAAATGGATTGATGAATTCAATATCTGGGAATTACTTATTGTGATTGAAAATGAAATGTTGATATTGAAATGTTTATATTTTCAATATTTTATGTGTAATGATGGTACTTGGAAATTTTTATGGGTGGTTACGTGATAAACCATATGACGGGTGGTGCCGTGAATACCAGGACGGGTGGTTACGTTATAACTTCCAATGCATTGGGTATGGAAGTCGGACGTATGACTATTCCATTGAGTATGTATGGAAGTTGGCTGAATGGATATTCCATTAAGTGATATGTGTGGAAGTCGACCTTATGGTTATTCCACTTAAGTATGTTTATGTCCCATGTTACCTTTATATGTTATGTGATCTTTATATGGGTTTTATGGTAATCTTTTGGTTACAGAAGGGTAAGTAATGAACTTTTATTCAGTGAAGAGTTTTTTATACTTCTAGAAGGTGAAAAGTATTACTTTGATAATGTATACATGGTTTACTAGTTGTTTTGAAAAACTAACAGTTATAATTCTTTGTGTATCCCTTACTGAGCTTTATATTCTCATCCCATGTTTTTAAAATGTTTTTTACATGACATAACGTGGAACAGTGTCAATAATGGGATCAAGGGAAAGTCATGCTACCTAAAACATGGAACTAGACATGTCTCTTTTTATGAGTTTTTATTTTATGGAAACTTAGTAGAAGTTTCTACTTTGTAATATTTTGAGATGTAATAGTTATGTCCTAATTCTCTAAAAATCTAAACCTGAAAAGATCCTCGATGTGAATTATTCATTTAATTCAATATTAAGTAAGGTTTAAGGCTAGGGCCTTATAATTGGTATCAAAGGTCTGTTTAGATAACTTTAGATGTTAGGGTAATCTTTAAGCATAAGTGACAGTACCATAATGTTTAGGATTTCAGAAAGAATTTTAGTTTTAGATAAAGTGAATGAGTAAGTATATCTTAGTTTTTATCTTCCTCATTAGTACATGATGGTTTTGTTGATATACTCACACTGACATTTCTGTTTTTAGTGAATGGATGGATATAACAGGCACCAAATTGACAATAGGTTTGAAGGAAACTGTAGTGGTTCTCTGATTAAGAGGCTGGATGAAATGGGGGATTCAAGGAGGAAACTCATGGTTGTTCTAAACCAACTATCAAGGAGTCATGATCAACCACTTGAACCTTGGTATGTTCTGTAATGCATCATGTATGAGATGACTAATCAATGTGGATGTTTAGGTAATAATTATAAAGGTAACCATTAGGGTTTTTATGATCCTTACTTTTTAGGTAATTATGGGTTACTCTATGATATTATGGAAAATGAAAGGCATGAGATAAAATTGAGGTTAAAATATGTTATGATCATTTTTGAATATTTTATCTCGTTTTGGGGAATGTTTTAAAATTATATAGTTTTGGAAAAAGGACAACACACAGACCTTGTGACTACCTATCGCGTCAGACAAAGCTACTGGAATCGAACCCACAACCAAAGTGCGATTGGTATTTATTGCCTACCACTGGACTACGTGAAGTCCCTGGTTAGTTTGACTGGTTCTTTTTAGTTATATGATTTCTGAATTAAGAGTAAGTTGATATTGGGTTATCTATGGAAATTTATTAACCTATCATGGAAGATATGTGATCAGGTTAATTACTTTTCAATACGAGCCTTTAAGAGCAACTGATGTTGTTTGGAGATAAATGTTGAAATTTAACATGGAAGACTATGTGACTAAAACCATCAAATATTTGGGTTTCAATCTTAGTTTGGTTTAATTTGAATAATTTTATGGACAATTGATTATCAAATGGTCCTCGTTGAACTTTGGGTTTTGTTGGACAAATTTTGGAGATTAAGAATTGATTTTCTTTTTATAAAGGGTTATCCTTTTCTAGATTATCTGATCTTATACTAACCTTTTTGGTTTTTGTTTTTGTTAAAGTCTAAATACATGGGATTTATATTGTTCTCTTTTGTGGATTAGGTGATTCTCTAGAAGTTTATTATAGTACTCTTAATGTGAACAAGTCTTCCTAAATACTCATTTTTGGAGAAAATATGAGTTTGTGTAAGGAGTCTAATAAAAGTTGGACGTCAACATAATAAGTGATTATGTTTCTTTTTGAATAAATTCCTCAATAAAAAGTAACTTAGAAAAAATGTCGTCTATTAACTTTTCCTACTAGGGAATCGAATACCGTTTAACCCATCACAAGTTTGTGATTTTCTTGTGGTTTACTTTCTCCTAAACATGTTTTCTATCACTCTCCATCAGAACATGACCCTAAGTTTTCTCCTCCATGTCCATGTTTTCCTACATGGAATCCTAGTATGGGTTAACTCGGGTGACCTCTATACTTCTCTTTCTTTATTTTAAAGTGATTGTTTTACCGACTCTTGTTCTAATGTGGGACTTTCAAGGATGTTTCTGAGCCCAATTTTAAAATTGCAAGGACACAATTCTAAAAAGGGGGGAAGGATGTAACACCCCAGGTAAATAAAGAGTATGACATTTTCACTTTTATCCATATTTGTGAATAAAATATTAATATGACATTAAAGGGGACACTATGCTCGATGGCGTACCCAACACGCAACAACAAGTTTCTTGGGAATCTTACGTTGCACTCTAATAATAAAATAATATTATTTTAAATAGTAGTTAACGCCTAGCCGTTGTAATGGCGGGAATGAACAGAACTAACTAAAAAATTATTATATATGTTTGTCAAATATTTTTACTTTTTATAATAAATGTTAGAGGATTAAAAATGCAAATGAATCAAATTTTAAGCGTAAACATTCTAATATTATTTAAAAGGTCGATTAACCGCCATTTGATGGAGAACCTCTTTTAAATCCACTTTTTTACAATTTTATGTGTTATATTTGACAAAATAAAATTCTTCTTTAGAATCGAGACATCAAATTTTACTTTGTTTATTTTTTGGTATTTTTCCGAAAAAGTTCAATTTTTAATGAATAGTGAAAAATGTTGTATTTTAATTCAAAACCTATTTTTAATCTAATTTATTTATATGATTATATTATCTTTTGATTTGGGTTTAAAGTGAAATTAGAATATATTTTTACCATTTAATCCAAAGTGGTCGTTGGAATTAATTTCACTTTGAAATCAGACTTAAACTAGTGTCAATCTTTTGATACATTTTGTTTAATAAAAACCCGCTATTTGTTTTGACAGCGGGAATTAATTATTAAATTAATTAATGCAACTTATATGTTCTGAATTTTGTAAAATATATATCATTTTTTAATTCAGAATATCAAATATAGCTTAGGGTGAAATTTTGGTAATTTTCTGAAAAACATCAATTTTTGATGAATAGTGAAACCACAAAGTGGTACTTATAAAAACTGATTTTCCATTTAAATGAAATTTTGCCACCTTTGTGTTTTTTATTTCAAAAATAAGACATACATGGTTTTAATTAAGAAGTAAAATGTGGTTCAATGGGATTAAAATAATTTTTTGGTGAATAGTAACTTATTAAGTTTTTAATCGCGATTAGAGGTAATTAGTGTAGTTTAAGGTAAGAATAATGTTTTAATAAAATGAAATGACCTAGAAACATGTCCTAAACTCATTTTATGTGTCATGGCCGACCAATAAAATCATGGGTCATCTTGGGGACCCCATGGAGCCACATTGGTTGGAGAATGACATAAATACCTTTTTATTTAATGTTAAAGTAAAAATGACACAAACATGAGATGTTTTACTAATATAATTTTTACATGGGGCTATAAAAGTAATATTTTTTACTATAAATAATAAGTTGAATGAAAAAAGTATTTCCTACATCATTGTATTTTTTTTATAATTTTTGGACATTAAGTAAATTAAATTATTTATGACATCATGATGATGCAGCGATGACCTCATTATTTAACAATTTAAATAAAATGGAAAGATAATGTAAAATATAATACCTACACTTGTCCATTACCTATTGTATGGGAGTATTTAGAACCCTTATCACCTTATACTCGTATTATATCAATGTGGGACATTTTAAATCCGAAACTCATTTTCAAATAAAGTAACATTTCTTTACATTCCAAGAGTGCCTCTCCTCTCCTCTTATAAAATCCCCCACCTCTACCTCCTTACCCACACTTCCAAAGCCTTTGGCTCAGCCAACCCCTGGCCATTTTGTCTCTAAACATCCCTATATAACTCCAGGACGCCTCAATTTGGGAAGAACCCTTCCCAAAGAAGCCTTTGAGCTCAAACCAAAGGGAGTTACCCGATTTTAAGGTAATGTCTTCACTTGTGTCCTTTTGTTTTATTTTGCTTCTCCAACCCCCTAAACTATTTTTATTATTTAATTTTGTTTCAACAACAGTATCTTTAATATACTAGGATGTTTTTATGTTAATTATTCGATCTACACTTACACACACCTCCATATAATGGTTAAAGATCATATTGTTTCTGTGGATGGCGAATTTCTGCCTCATGAGACGATGATTGTTCAACATTATTCTAACACCTTCAAATGTGGCCATTAAGATGTCAATATATTTATATATGATATATAATATGTTTATGTTTTACTTATGATTCTTTATTTTTCATTTATGGCATACCTTTATGGTTTCCATTATGGGTAAACGCGATATCATCATTTAAGGAAGTGTGGACTACCGCCCCCTCAAAGTGATGTGATTCGTTAATGCCATATGTGGGACGTATAAATGATGGATTTAAAGTTATTATATATGATGTTATACTGGAATTATAATATAACTTTATATCATTATTATTTTCTTTCCATTAAAGTATGAGATAGAAATGAATGTAGCGTTCATGCGTACGTATGGCTTATCGTCTCCATGAACGGTGTATTTCATTTCTTATCCCCAAATGTAATGTATTATTTTGAGTACATATATATAATGGATATATATGATGTATGTTACATATAAATGATTAATATAATTCTATAATTAAAATATACATACATCTCATATAGTTTTAATTCCATTAATATGACATAGAAATGAAAGTAGTGTTCATGCGTACATACGGCTTACCGTCTCCATGAACGGTGCATTTCATTTATTTCCTCTAAATGATTATGTGATATTATAAATACATGTATATTCTGGATATATATGATATACAAATCAGGAATTTCATTCTGGATATAAAGAACCTTTGACCACATGAACAATATGTAATTGTAAGAAGTCCACTTTCAACTTAAGAGCCAAATATCAACAAAACAAACATTATTAACTTAATGATTACATATTGTTAATAACATGGAAATAAGTGATATAAAAGGAATAATAAGCTTGAAAAAGGTTCTTAATCAAGTTGAAATTAACTCATGTTTATTATTCAGGAGATTAAAGAATGATCGAGTCAAGTCAGACCCGAGGTATGGGATCCTACCCCTCTCTTTCTTTTTAAGTACACTCTTTTATGTAATTCCTTTTAAGCTCATATTTCATATGATTGAGATGTTATTTTATTTTAATCCTACTATAATTTTTATGTTCATATGGTGAGAGACCCTATTTTCTCTCATCAATCCATTTTGGATGTTTTGAGTGGCGTTGTTAGGCTACTGAATTTTCGTAAGAGATCTAACCTCTCTCTTTCTTTTTAAGTAATATCCTTTATGTCACTTTTTTAAGATACTATTTTTTATGTTGGGGGATGTTCTTTTATATTCCACTTTCTGTAAAATTTATGTTAATATGAAGATAGACCCTATTTGATATCATCAATCCATTTTTGTGGCGCCGTTAGGCTGCTGAGTTTTCGTAAGGGATTTTTCATCTCACTCTTATTCCCGTGACATTTATGCTATGTTTGCCACTATTTCCTTTGAGTGGTGTATGTACTGCCCATTATTATACACTTTGTGTAGTATAATTTCATTTATGGGTATTTACATCTTCATTGTTTGACCCTTCTTCCACTGGGTGAACTTTTCAAAAGTTACCCAACACGGTAAGGGGACCTTTCACCCTCCTTTTTTTTAAAAGACTTCTTTTGTTCTGTCTTTTAATTCACATACTATTTTGTTGGGACATGTTCTTATATATCGTTATTTATGTAAATTTTATTTCCATGTGATGATATCCCCTTTATCTCTCTCATCAACCCTTTTTGTAAAATTTTATGTGACGCCATTAGGCTCTCGAATTTCACCAAGGGAACTTCTTAACCCAATTTTGATTTCTTTGGGTTGAACATGTAGTTATTGAATATTTCATCCTTTGAATATGTGTTAATAACCTTTGTTTGTTTCACACGTAATATCCAATTATATTCGTTGTATTTATATTTTTCACACATAATTATGAGATTGATTTATCCTTAATTTAAGGATACCTTCTTTATAATGGATTTCATCTCATTTTACATTTCTTTCGAGACTTCATTGTTGTTATGCACCAATTCACGCTTATATGGTGTGTATACTGTCCTTTGACATATTATATCATGAATCCCTTTATTCTCATGATATTATAATATTTGGATTAAATGTTATTCAACTATTATTTTTATTCAAGAGTCTCTCATTTTGTTAAAAACTATTTAACAAAAATATCGTTTTAAATGATTTAAAGATTTATTATTCTAAATATTTATCTTTAATGTCCATGAATTCAAAATGGTTTTCAGCATTTATTTAAATGGAAATTAATGTTTTAAAATTGTAATTCCATTAAAATATTCAATGTGGTATGAGACACTTATATTCAAAAATCTCTTTTAAATGGTTTCTGAAAATGGATTGATTAATTCAATATCTGGGAATTACATATTGTGATTGAAAATGAAATGTTGTTATTGAAATGTTTATATTTTCAATATTTTATGTGTAATGATGGTACTTGGACATTTTATGGGTGGTTACGTGATAAACCATATGACGGGTGGTGTCGTGAATATCAGGATGGGTGGTTACGTTATAACCTCCAATTCATTGGGTAGGGAAGTCGGCCGTATGGCTATTCCATTAAGTATGTATGGAAGTTTGCTGAATGTATATTCCATTACGTGATATGTGTGGAATTCTACCTTATGGTAATTCCACATAAGTATGTTTATGTCCCAAGTTACCTTTATATGTTATGTGATCTTTATATGGGTTTTATGCTAATCTTTTGGTTACAGAAGGGTAAGTAATGAACTTTTATTTAGTGAAGAGTTTTTACTACTTCGAGAAGGTGAAAAGTTTTACTTTGATAAAGTATACTTGTTTTACTTGTTGTTTTGAAAAACTAACAGTTTTCATTCATTGTGTATCCCTTACTGAGCTTTTTATGCTCATCCCAAGTTTTTGAAATGTTTTTCACAGGACATAATGTGGAATAGTTTCAAGGATGGGATCAAGGGGAAAACATGCTACCTAAAACATGGAACTAGACATGTTTCTTTTTATGAGTTTTTAATTTATGGAAATTTTTAGATGTTTCTACTTTGTAATATTTTGAGATGTAATAGTTATGTCCTAATTCTCTAAAACTCTAAACCAGAAAAGATCCTCGATGTAAATTATTCATTTAATTCAATATTAATTAACGTTTAAGGCTAGGGCATTATAAATATAAGATATTATTATAGTAATATAACCACCTAAATCCTTCCCCACTTTCATAAAAAGGGAAATGAATTAATCATTCATTCCAGCATATGAACTATCACCTCCACGAACTGATATAATTTGTTTTCTATTACCATCTATCAAGATCGATGTAATGAAAAAATAAATGCTTATATATTGAATTCATAAAATATTTATCATTACATTAAAATATAAATTAATGACATTATTTCCTTCCATGCACATAAAGATGATAACTTCATTCATGTATATTTGTGAACTATCACCTCTACGAAGTGATGAGATTCATTTTTCATCACCA
This sequence comes from Viscum album, assembly GCA_963277665.1. NCBI lineage: Eukaryota > Viridiplantae > Streptophyta > Magnoliopsida > Santalales > Viscaceae > Viscum > Viscum album. Next base: position 1,588,502,277 of record OY728150.1, on the reverse strand, counting down.
CATAAAAAGTATAATATATATATATATATATATGTACATATATATTATTAATATTATATTAATTATATTACGATCATTATTTTAATATAAAATAGTAATTACCTCCTTTACATATTTATTAACAAAAAATGGTAACATTACTCTTGCGTACGTACGACCTACCATCTCTACGATTATTACATTTTTCATTTTTCATAAAAATACATGAATGGTTTAATGAAATATTATAATTAATGATTATAAGTGATTATTATTTTATGAATATTATCCTAGCTATGATGAACTAACGAACCCTTGTACCATATTCGAGTTAACGAAGTCATTTTGGACTCAAGCAACGAATATCTCCAAAAAATAAAATGTGAACTAAAATAATTATTTATTTGTCTTAAAATGGAAAAAATTAAATAAATTGAACAATAAACCTGAAAAAGTTTCTCAATAATGTAGATACTTATCTTAATTATACTATCTAGGATGATAAAGAACATTCTTGATGATTCAGACTTAAGGAAAAGGACTTCATCTCAATCTCATTTCATTAAGAAATATCTTGTTGTTATAAACCACCTTATTTTCTGAGGTGTGTAACATTATTTTGGATCTTGTGGAATGGAAAATGAATTAATATTAATTTAGTACATTTAATAATTCCATGAGTTAACCTATCCTATCCTATAAAACATGCCAATTCATCTCTATTCATTATACATAAAATTCAATTTTCTTTGATCAACCTCTACCCAACCCCATTCCTAGAATACCACCACAAATTTGATAGGCCTTAGTTTTGGCATAACACCCTTCTTAAACATAATATGTTGTTAATAAATAGTGATCGTCTGAATGAAAATTATTGTTTTTATTTAAGTATTCTGTTTTATTCATACATACAATTCCATCAAATCATATTCAACAATGATGACATAATAAATTTCTTATCCACATTAAAATGATATGTAAGGACTAGAGATAGATGGGTACCCTTTTATAGGAGAGGTTAAGATAACCCTTCGAATAATTAAAATTATAAAATGAATTAAAATTTATTTTCAATTACAAATGTCCCTTAAAAATTAATTCAAATATATGATACTTTTGGGTAGTAATACCTTAATCAAAATTAAAATTTTAAATTTTTTGATAATTTCTAAATCCATATATATTTTATAACCCTTATTAATTATAACCTTGACTTTATTTAATTTACACATTAAGAGAAAATATAATTACTATAAAATAAAAATTGACCAAAAAAATGAGTCGTTAATGAAATTTATAAGCATACCCAATCTGTTGCCTGATGTTATTATTTTTTTGAATTTTATATCAATAATTAAAATAATATTTATTTTAAAATATCAAAAATTTAAATTTTTCTACTATTAAATAATCTAAATTTTTATAAATATCAAAACTACTTCATTCCTTAAAAAACAAATTTAACTCATCCCATACATTTCAATTTCATTAATAAAATTCTTGGATGGAATCCAATATATCAAATTATATTTATCGGATTATTAATAATATAATTTATTTCATTATTCCTTTGAAAAATAAAATTCTTATTCATCATTATTTCGAGGTTAAATTTCATTATTTAATTTCTGAAAATTATAAATAAATTATCATTACGTAGATAAGATGATAATTTTTTGGTACAAGACATCTAACGATAGTTCTACAGATCTTGATGAATAATTTCATAACAATAGTTTTTAATCTATGTTTGTCTTGTAATTTTGGAAAAAATTGGGTATTTAAATCATTGGGTGGACTTTAAAGGAATATTTGATATCTTATTAGTTAGTTATTGGATGTTGGATATGTATCCCCTTCAGTTGGATTTGGATGTTATGGATGGGTGTTGATGGAGATTTTTTTCTCTAGGGTGTTGGGGGATATTAATTTATGATCCATTTTGGTCTCTTGGTGGGAGAATGAGATTGAGGTACATTTTTTGATTTTTAAATGGTAAAGGTTATATGAGTGAGAAGTTGTTAGTTAGAATTGATGTATTAGAGTGGTAACCACTATAGATTTGATAATTGATCAGGTAAAAAACTAATTCGGTGTTTTTGATATATGTAATTTTTAAGATAAATCATGGTATTTTATTTTTGATAATTTTTATTAGATCTGGATTTGGTCGGGTGTGTTCCTGGAGTTATAGGTTGTGATTTGGTTGTGTTTCAGTCATATATAAATGGAATTGTTTCATTGGTGATATCTCGTTACCATTTTATTTTGGGTGATGTAGATGGATGACCACTAACGTCTCACTATACTGAGTGGTATTATGATGGGGATGTTGTATGATCATCCATTGGGATGGTTTGAAAATTCATATAGATTTTGGATTTTTAATACTAAATGGGTAAGATTTTGAATCAAGACTCAGAATGTAATTCTCATAGTTTGAGTCTTTCATTGTGTTGTTTTGTGGTGAGAATGTATATTTTGAAGGGATCTAATGTGATTAGACGAGCCTTTGAGTATTTAGTTTTTGTTTTTGGAGATTGGGGAATTCTCACCAGTGGGTAAGATTTGGTATGCACAGTTTTGTATTAACCATGCGACCCCTTCCAGTTAAGTATATTTTTATTTCATTTTGAACTATGTATGGTTATGTTTCATGGTTTGAGAATAGTTTGCAGAAACCTATAGAGACAACATGAAAACTGTGTGGGTTAATGTAGGGTTTGGGACATGGCGCATGTCATGTGCTTGGTTTGAGAAAAACTATGTGCCTAGCTTCAGAAGTGTTCTAGTGTAGTGTGAAAAATTTGTAAAATTGTATAGTTATACACATTTTCTATAAATTATAAATTATACAAAAATACACCTATCAATATTTAAAGATTATCCATCTTCTTTCATTACAATTATTTTCAAAAACCAAAACAGGGTTCCTTATCCCTTCATCCCTTCTTCAATCCTCAATAATTAGGTATTCTCATCTGTTTTATTCATTTTTCATGCTGATATTTCTCAACCTCCCACTTCCCCAAATATCTTTCCCATGGTTTTTTCAAATTTATTATGTGTAGGATTAAGGAATTTATTTTTTCTCCACTAAACCCTTGTAAAATTTTCCAAGGAAGAAGTCGATTTTTTTCACTTGGGTAGAGATGATCTGGATATGGATTCCACACTTCGTTGGGTGACATTTCATTATGGTAGGTGTTCACACTAGATTTTATTATCTTTATCTTATTGATTTAATTTAATTATCTTTTGAACTGGAATTATGTCATAGGTATATTCCCATGATTGGCATCAGGAGTCCCTTGCAGACATCCATGGTGGTGTATTTGTGTTTCGATAACAGGTGACTGACCAAGTGAGTTTTTTGGTAATATGTTCAGTTCAGAATTAATTAATTAATGATAATTGTTATAAATGATTAATTTTTTTTCTTTCTGTGTGGTTAGGGTTTTGGAGTTTTATATGATCATCACAGGATGACGAAGAGATTGGATGGGACTTAGATAGACCTTGTCATGGTCATCATACTTCGTAAACCTTATGGAATACATTGTTATTGAGGATGTTGGTCTGAGAGCTTTACCCATAGTATTGTAAATTCATATACATGTGTATGTAGTAAATTCCTTAAAGACCTCATGTATTGTTCTTTCATCTAATGGTAATGTAAATTTATTAGGATTTAAATTGGTATATTAGACCATCGATGGATTTTGTAGGATCTACTACAATTAATTAGAAAAAAATATATACCCACCCATGTGGTGTGACATTTTTCAAAAAAAAAGCTAAAGTGGTTGAGTTATGAGCTTTACTCATAGAATCATGTCGGTTTGATTAGTTAAATGATTAAAAATTAATGGTCATAACGTTGTAATAAATTTCTGTGCCTTATAAGAGGTTAGATGGGGTGTTTTATGGGTCCAGTTATTTTCAAAATTCCTTTGGGGTTCTTGAAATTTTTATAACGATGTCTGTTGTGTTTGTACAAGTATTTTTGTGTTAATCAGGGAAAATCTATTTCTTTATATGGACCTTGTTTACAAATGTGGTGTTAACCTCCATGTGGTTTGTAAAAAAGTGTTCATAATTGTATTTCCAATGAAATTGGACATGACTATGTGGTTTCCAAATGGGAAGATGCCTATATTGATATATAAATAAATTTTTAAAGAATTTCTTGGTATTATTTTGGTATTTGAGGACTAGAAGGACCTTAGTAAGTGTTAATGGTAATAAATTGGTTATTGTGTTTTTGAAATGTATTTAAGGTAATGGTTTTGATCCTTGGTAACTGAGAAAGCAATTTAATGCAGTGGATCAGATGTCAGATAGATGATTCTGTGTTTGGTAGAATATTACATGGATAAGGTATTAGGCTGAGGCATTTAACAATGATATTATATTTCTTTGTGTAAATACTAGACTCAGTCTCTAGTAAATTATGGTATAACTATTCTAATAATATATTGGAATTATGATTCTAATCTTTGATGTTGTTCATATTGATCCTCTATGAACCACCATTAAAGGAGAATGGTATGAGACCTATTTAATAAATAAATCACATACAAAATCAAACAACTAACAACTATTTGTTAATATGGAAATTTTTTTTTTGTTTTAATCATTTTTAATTATAACCTTGACATTATATAATTTACACATTGAGAGAATATATAATTATTATAGAATGAAATATGACAATTAATTGTTCATTAATGATATTTTAATTCTTACCCAATTTGTTGCCTCATTTTTATATTTTTGTTAATTTTATATTAGTTAAAAAAATATAATTTATTTTAAAATCTAATAAATGTCAATTTTTCTATTATTCAATAATTCACTTTTTATAAATATCAAAACAACTTCATTACATAAAATAAAATTTAACTCATCCCAAACAAGTCAATTTAATTCATACAATTTTTGGATGGAATCCAATATTTCAAATTACATTTCTTTAAATATTATTAATATAATTTAATTCATTATTACATTAACATATAAACTACTTTTTCATCATCATTTCCCCATTAAATTTATTTTTTTAATTTCTGATAATTATATATAAATTATCTTGACCTAGAGAAGATGATAATTTTTTTGGGACAAGCATTTTAAAGATAGTTCGACATTGTTTAATGAATCATTTCATCATGTAAGTTCTTAATCTTTGTTTGTCTTGTAATTTTGGAAAAAAATGGTGTATTGAAATCATTTGGTGGCCCTTAAAAGAAAATTGGTTATCTTGTTAGTTATTTATTAGATGATCACTATGCATCCCCTTCAGTTAGATTTTGATGTTATGGATGGGTGTCGATAAAGATTTATGTTCTCTAGGGTGTGGGGGATACTAATTTATAATCCATTTTGGTCTCTTGATTGGAGAATGAGATTGAGGTACATTTTGGGTGTTCAAATGGCAAAGGATCTATGAGTGGGAAGTTTTTAGTGATAATTGAAGTCTTATAGTCGGAATCACCATAGATTGGATAATTGATTGGGTAACAAAACAATTCAGTGCTTTGGATATATATAATTGTTAAGATAAATCATGGTACTTTAGTTTTGACAATTTTTAGTAGATCGGGCTTTGGTTGTGTGAGTTCCTTGAGATAGAGGTTGTGATTTGGCTGTGTTTTTGGAATTTATAAATGGAATTTTTTCATTAGTGATAACTAGTTACCATTTTAGGTTGGGTGATGTAGATGGATGACCAATAATGGCTCACTACGATGAGTGGTATTATTATGGGGAGGTTGTAAGATCCTCCATTGGGATGGTTTGAAAATTCATATGGATTTTGGATTTTAAATGATGAATGTGAAATATTTTGAATCACGAATCAGAATGTAATTTTCATAGTTTGAGTTCATCATTATGTTTTTTTGAGGTGAGAATGTTTGTAAGGGAGGGATGGGAGGTGTTTGGATGAGACTTTTAGTATTCAGGTTACGTTTTGGGAGAGTGGGGAAGTCTATCCGGTGTGCAAGGTTTGGTGTGCACATTTTTGGATAAACCGTGTAACCCCTTCCTATTAAGGGTATTTTTAGTTCAATTTGAACTATGTATGGTTTTGTTTCATGGTTTGGTAATATTTTGTGGAAACCTATAGATACAATGTAAATACTAAGTGAATTAAAGTAGGGTCTGAGATATAGTGCATATCATGTGCGGGTTTTAGAAAAACTATGTGCCTATTTTCAGAAGTGTTCTAGTGGAGTGTGAAAATTGTGGAAACTTTTATAGCTATCCTTAATTTCTATAAATAATGAATTTTTCAAAAATACCCCCATCAAAATTTAAGGATTCTCCATCTCCTTTCATTCCGATTATTTTCAAAAAACAAAGAACAATTCCTTATACCATTATCCATTCTACAATCCTCACTATTGATGCATTCTCAGTGGTTTTTATCATTGTTCGTGGTGAGATTTCTCTGTCTCCAACTTCCCAAAAAAATCGTCCCATGGTTCTTTCAAATTCATAATGTGTAGGTTTAGGGAATTTATTTTTAATCCAATAAATTATTGTGCAATTTTCCAAGGAAGAATTGGATTTTTTTGGGTGGACATGATCTGGATATGTATTCCATACTTCGTTGGGTGACATATCATTATGGTAGGTGTTCATAATTGATTTTGTTATGTTTATATTTTTAAATTAATTCAATTATGTTTTGAAATGGTATCATGTCATAGGTTTATTCCCATCATTGGCATCAGGAGTCCCTTATAGATAACCATGGTGGTGCCTTGGTGTTTCAATAATAGGTGACTGTCCATGTGAGTTGTTTGGTAATATGTTGAGTTCAGATTTAATTAATTAATTATAATTGTTATAAATGATTATTTTTTTTTTATTTTTGTGTGGTATGGGTTTGAGAGTTTTATATAATCTTCATTGGATGACTAAGAGATTGGATGGTAATTATATAGACCTTTTCATCATCATCATACTTCACAAACATTATGGAATACTTTGTTATTGAGTTAGGTTGTCTGACAGCTCTACCCATAGTATTGTAAATTCACATACATGTGTATGTATTAGACGCCTTAAATCCCTCATGTATTGTTCTTTCATCTGAGGGAAATGTAATTTTTTTTAGGATTTAAATTGGTACATTTGACCATCGATGGATATTTTAGGATATGATACAATTAATTCAAAAAAACATATAGCCACCCATGTGGGGTTCCATTTTTTGAAAAATTGATAAAGTGGTTAAGCTATGAGGTCAACTCATAGAATCACATTGAATGGTTTAGTTAAAATATTAATAATTAATGTGCCTAAATTGGTAATAAATGGGTGTGACATATAAGAAGTTAAATTTGGTGGTTTACATGTCGAGTTATTTTAAAATTTCATTTGGGGTTCTTGAATTTGTTATAACTACTTGTGTTGTGTTTCTACATGTATTTGTGTGTTAAAAGAGAGAAATCTATGTTATAAAATAGAACTTGTTTCCAAATTAGGTTTTATCCTCTATGTGGTTTATAAAAAGGGTTTATAAATGTATTTATAATTATTATTGGACATGAGTATGTGGTTTCCCAATGGGGATATGACTAGATGGATATTTTAAAGATTATTTGTAATGAATGACTTGTTCATTACTTTGATAGTGAAGGCTTAAAGGGACCTTAGTAAGGGTTAATGGTTATAAAAGGGTTATTGTGTTTTTGAAATGTTTTTATGGTTGTGGTTTTGAACCTCGATAACTGAGAAATCATTTTAATGGAGTGGTTGAGATGTTCGAAAGATGCTCCAGTCTTCAGTAGAATACTACATGGATAAGGCGGTAGACTGAGGCTTTTAAAAATGATAGTATATTTCTTGGTGTGAATACATGAATCGTTCTCTTGTAAATTATGGTATAACTTATGGAATAATTTATTGGAATGATGCTTCTCATTATTGAGGTTGTTCAGACTAACCCACTATGAATAACCATTCAAGGAGAATGGTCTAAGGCCTCTCCACTAAATAAATCATTTAAAAAATGGAACAATTAATACCTATTTCTTAATTTGGAAAATTATTTTTAAATTTACCTGAAATAAAAAAAAAATAAATATTTGATATTTCATAAAATAAATATAATAAGTGATTTTATATATATTAATAATGAGACCAATTTTTAATATATATGGAGTTAGAGAATATTTGATTAACTAGAAATATTACATAGAATGTTTCATGATCCAGACATCTTTTGATTAATAATATACGTTCTGCTCTTACATTATATTTCTTTATTGGGTTTTACTAATTTACATCCTTATATTATTCTTTCTACTTATTGGTGGATAATTATATTTTCATCTCATAATTTAATTTGTGGGTAATTCAATCCCTTTAATATAACATATTTTTAATGGATAATTTCCACACTTTAAAATAACTATTTATCTTACATGTACATATTATTTCTTATATAAAAAGAAATTTTTATTTTTTTGAATGATATATATATATATATATTATTCTAAAAAAATAATATTAATATTAATTATTTAATATATACATTTTCCACATATTTAATGTATTTGAATTAATTTAAACAATAAAATTCATATTAATTATTTTCTTGATATTTTGTAGAGTTTTTTATCATTCCATCCTTATTTCTGTAACTTTTGTGATATATATTTTCAATGATTCATTATTGGGATGATTTATCAGAAAAAATATTTATTTTAAAATCATTTTAATACTTTTTAAAAATGATTTTTAAAGTGAAATATATCTGTTTTTATATCAATGTTATTAACATCCTTAGATAATTATTTTCCTGATTTCACTTCCATATTACATTATAAAACTACACGACCTGTCATATATGTCTATTTAATATCATTACTATATTAACAATGAAATCCATGTATGATATTGTAGACGCCGGAAAAGTCCGTTGTTCCCAAACGAAGCTCCGGATGCGGAAAGCGAAGTGATATTTGGAGTCAGAGGCACGTTCCGGAGGGCCCGGAGGACTTGTGGGAAATTTCAGAGGCCCGCGCGCAAAGTTGAGTCGCGGCGCGCAATCCTCCCGGGATGCGCGCAATGCGCTGGGCCGGCGCGCTATTTTCCGCGTGCGTGGCCTGCGCGGCTCCCTTGCGCGCCGGGTCCTGATTCCGCGCCCGCGAAGGGAATTCCGCGCCCGAGACCGGATTCCGCGCCCGGGGTTGCCTATAAATATAAGGTGACCCCCGGCGTTTTGAAGGTTGCCAGAATCTGAAGCGTCGCTCGTTCGCGCAATCCAACCCCTTCCGCGCGCAATGCCGATCTTCAGGTAACCTCCTTTCTTTCGCGCAATAGAGCCTTGGGGTTCGCCTTCGCGCGCAATCCCCTTGGCTCCTTTCCTTTGAATAATCCTTAACCCGAAGGCCTTTGCGCGCAAAAGAAGCCTCTTGCGCGCAATTGCCCCTGGGTGCGCGCAATCCAGCCCGATTGCGCGCACCCCCCTCTTCAAAGTGGCCGTTCGTTAGAGAATGAGCCGTTGCCCCCGTGAGCTGTCCGAAGCCCGGTGCGCGCATCCTCAATCATCCGCGCGCAAAGGGGTGGCCCGATTGCGCGCCAGCCCGCCATTTTGCGCGCCGACCCGCTGTTTTGCACGCAAAGCTCCTCTTTTGCGCGCAATCCGCCAGGGTCGCCCCCCTTGACCCCCTGAGGGTACCCGCCTGCGTGGCGCCCGATGATCTTCATCCTGGGTGCCTGCACCGTGCGTTGTCTTCCCGTGCGGCCCTCCAGGCTTGCGCGAAGTGACACGGACCCATCGGCGGCAACCAACGTCCAGCATGACGTTAAACTGCGCATACGTCCAGCATGACGTTAAACTGCACATACGTCCTGCAAGACGTTAAACTGCATTCGTCCGAGCTACAAGACGTTAAACTGTTCAGCATACGTTCAAGCTGCACGACGCTAAACTGCCTAGCCTTCATCGTCCAAGATACAAAGACGTTAAACTGTACAGCATTCGTCCCGCAAGACGCTAAACTGCACATTCGTCCCGCATGACGCTAAACTGCACCACATCCGCGCTGCAAGACGTTAAACTGCCAAGCATCTTCGTCCTCAACACACGACGTTAAACTGTACTTCGTCCGGCAAGACGTTAAACCGACCGCTTCGTCCTCAGCACATGACGTTAAAATGTACTTCATCCGGCAAGACGTTAAACCGTCCGCTTCGTCCTCAACACACGACGTTAAACTGTACTTCGTCCGGCAAGACGTTAAACCGACCGCTTCGTCCGATCTCGTGCCTCGCACGCAGGGTCCCCCCACGGTTTGGATGTGGCCCCCACCCGCTCGTCTCTGCAGGGATGTCGGGATTGCCCCTCTTTAGGGACGATTTAATGGGGGCGGCTTTTCCCTACGGGGGTAGGGTATTAAAAACCCCTAGTTTCTTGTGGGGGGCTGCACATGTGTATCTCCATTGCGCTCTCCCACTGCCGAAGCCAGTAGAGGGTGTGACTGGGATCGAGGTGTCTCCTACTTTTGGTCCAAGTCCCTTCCAACTGAGTTTTGCCGCATCCGGGCTGCCTCAAGTGCGTAAGTCCTGACAGAATGAACTACGTGGACTTTGATCCCTGTCTTCTAAACAGGGTACGTAGGAAGCCTCCCCGAGGTTCAAGCCCACCACCTGGTCGTCCCGGTCGTATTCACGTCGGTTCGTCCATTAGTGGACCCCTCCATGGTTCACACATGCGTCGATTAACCTATGAATCCGCCCCTGTGGGAGACTGCTCGTGTGTATCTCCACTGTGCCTCCCCACAGCCCCTTTTTTCCATTTCTCCTTTTATCGTCCAGCATGACGTGAAACTGTGATCCACCCGGCCGTTCCATCCCCCTCTGTGCGAGGTGGTTCGGTTCAATCCTCCGCCCGGCGGCCTCGACCTCTTCGTGAGTCGGCTTGCCGACGTCCAGCATGACGTTAAACTGTATATCCGAACTACGCTGACTTTGATCCGTGCTAACGCGCGGTACGTAGGAAGCCCCTACGGGGTCCAAGCTCTTCACTCCACCATACATCCTGATCCTTACCCGGGCCGCCACATCCCGGTGGGGCCATGCCACTTCTCTCCACTCCACATCATTTGGGAAGCCGCCCATGCGCTGGCCCCAGCGTCGGAGGTTCCCCGCAAGGGGTTCTGTCATCTGATCCAATCTTCGTGTTGATCGGTCCGATGCCGTCCCCGCTGGACGTTAAACTCGTGGCATACCCCGTGTTAAACATGGGAAGCTGAGGAAAACCTCAGGGGACACAGTTCCCCGCACCCAGTGCGGGATGCCTCAGGCCATCATGCCTTCGAGAAGCCCTATTAGGGACGGAAGACAGACGTGCAGAGCCGCAGTGTTACGACACGCCCCCAGCACCCAGAGCCACCCGGCCTTCTCACCGCAGGTTGCTGCCCCGACCAGACTCCTTGGAGCGTCCGGGCGGAAGCAGCGTAATTAACCGGTGTCCATGAAGATATGGCGCCGGGAACGAGATTCACGAGCATGTCTTAAATCTATGAGGGAGACCCGGATTAGGCGACGAGTTCCGAGGAGACGTCCAAGGAAGGAGGAGCCGACATCCCATCATCCCGGTTTCGATCAAGGAGCAGACGCCCTTGAATAAGGGGCGGATGCCGCCCGCCTTTGGAAAGCGGGACTGCGGGACCACAAGCCGCGCGCCCATCCCCTCGGGTTGACTGGTGCACGCGCGAACGCGTCCTGGCGGAACAACGTAACCCGACGCACATCCGCACCGAAACAGAAAAATGGTGAACCCGACGTGAATCTCTTCTCCTTGATACGAAGACCGATGGCTTTCAGAGGTGTTGGAAGACCGGCATGTTGCCCGACCACGCATTCAGTCTTACCCGCCAGGGGCTGGGGAAGGAAAATCGGGCACTCCGTCTCAGGACGTCGATGGCCTGGGTTCCCCCCACGTTTTTTTTGGGTACGCTTCGGTTAACACCGTCGAGCTGGTAAATCTATTTTCGGTTCCCGACGTTGAAGAACACCAGGTGGACCTCCCTAGTGTCCCCGGTCGTCGCCACCGTCGGAATAACCGCAGCAGCAGGAGTCGCCGGGGCACAGCCGTTGGTACCTCCAGCCAGGCCGTGCACACCACTGAGACTAGGCAGCAGGCTGAAAACCGAGCACAACGTGCGCCGCCCCCCCATTCGGGGATGACGGATTCGCCTCCGCCGCTGTTTGTGGTGTGGGACCAGGAGGAATCGCCTCAGCCGCGTCGTGACCAGCTCCGCCCTGCCACGAGTCCATCCCGGCCTCCTGACCCCATTACGGTGACCATTTCCCGGACTGCAGCCAGTGAACAGCGAGATGCGCCAAGTACCAGTCGGCCGCCGATCCAACCGGCAAGGCCCGTCATGCCGCCAACCGCAGAGGAACCTCCTGCAACCAGGGGCTCGTGCTTGGAAAAAAAGTATGATGTCCTGAAGCACTTGGCCGACATCCCAGCAAGGCTCTCCATCCTTGAGGCTCTGCGCATGTCATCTGAGATGCGCGAGGCACTCGCTGAAGCCCTGAAGAGCCCCCTCTAGTTTGAGACAGAGGTTGCGGCTGCAGAGGCCTTTCACGCCGAAACGATCGAGGGCACCGAATGTCAGGCAGTTACCTCGTTCTCTGGTAAGGATGAAGTCCCTCCTATACAGGGACATATTCGTCCACTGTATGTCACCGGCCAGTTCAATGGCCTTGAAGTCCGACGCTGTCTTGTCGACACGGGGTCCGGGATTAACCTGATTCCAACTCGGACGCTCCGGAGATTGGGGTTGTCTGAGGATGACTTGATTCCCTCCGACCTCAGGATCCAGGGGTACGACCGCACCGAGCAAACCCCGGTCGGCAAGATACGTTTGAAGACCCAGTTCGGTGACTTGGTTTCCAACACCGAATTCATGGTGGTCTCTTAGGACACTGCGTATAACGCATTGATGGGCAGGCCATGGCTCCACCTTCACGCGGCGGTTCCCTCGTCATACCACCAATGCCTCAAATACTCCCTTAATGGTCGAGTAGGCGTGCTTCAAGGAGATGCCTCTCCTTTTGCCTCATGTGAAGCCCGCTATCTGGACGCGGACTATTACAAGAGCAAGGATAAGCAGATCCTGGCAGGTGAGGTTGAGCCTGTCGCTGTTGCAAGTGATCCCTGGGCAAGTCTGGATGACGCTTACGTCCTCCCGATTCACCGGTTGGACGTCGCCATGGTCTCGACGGCCCGCGAGTCTCCTGATGAGATGACCGCGACCGCCCGCGTCAGCACCAGTGGCCCAGCAGGATCTGGTAGCCCCAATGCAGTTGCCAACGCAGTCTCTCCCGTGGATGATCCCTCCCCGAGTGGAGAGGATATGGAAGACGCACCCCCAGCCTTTGAGGAGGGCATCCCCGCCACGGTCGATGAGTTAATACAGGTGAACCTTGGAACCGAGGCCGATCCAAGACCCACATTGGTCAGTGCCGCCATGCCCTCTGAGGAGCGGCAGCAGTACGTGGACTTTCTCAGGCAGCACCGTGATGTGTTCGCTTGGGGCTATGACGAGATGCCGGGGCTAGATCCTCAGGTAGCCGTCCACCGCCTTGGTCTCCCGGCGAACCATCGCGGGTTCAAGCAGCCTCCCAGGAAGATGCACCCATCCCACGGTGCCATGGTTGAGGCCGAAGTTGACAAGCTTATCAAAGTCAACTTCGTGAGGGAAGTTCAGTACCCCAAATGGCTGGCCAACATTGTGCCGGTCAGGAAGAAGAACGGGCAGATCAGAGTCTGCATCGACTTCCGCGATCTCAACCGCCACTGTCCGAAGGATGATTTTCCCTTCCAGTGACAGAGCTGTTGATTGATGCCACGGCAGGGTTCCAAGCCCTCTCCTTCATGGATGGATACTCCGGATACAACCAAATTCGGATGGCCCCTGAGGATGAGGAGTTCACTGCCTTCAGGGCCCCCCAAGGTACCTTTTGCTACCGGGTCATGCCCTTCGGCCTGAAGAATGCAGGTGCCACCTATCAACGGGCGATGCACCGCATATTCAAGCCAATCCTCGGCACGCTGGTGGAATGCTACGTCGACGACTTGGTTGTCAAATCGCGCCAGCGTCAGGACCATCTCAAAGATCTTGAGAAAGTGTTCGGCTTCCTCCGGTCTCGCTGCCTGAAGATGAACCCGTTGAAGTGTGCCTTTGGGGTCACCTCTGGAAAGTTCCATGGATTTGTGGTAAGATGCCGGGGTATTGAGATCGACCCAGAGAAAATCAGGGCGATTAGCCAAATGCCTCCCCCAGGTACCATCCGGGAACTGCAAGGGTTCCAAGGCCACTTAGCCTATATACGCCGATTCATCGCGAATCTGGCCGGCAAGTGTAAGCCCTTTTCTCGGCTCATGAAGAAAGGTGCCACCTATGTATGGGATAAAGAGTGTCAGACCTCTTTCGAGGAAATCAAGCAGTACCTGCTTCAACCTCCGGTTCTGATGCCGCCTGTATCCGGGAAGCCGCTGGTCCTCTATGTGACCGCCCTAGAACGGTCCCTGGGTGCCCTTCTTGCCCAGAAGAACAACGAGGGAACGGAGAATAGCCTCTATTACCTCAGTCGCATGCTCCTCGATGCAGAAGTTAGGTATTCCCCCATCGAGAAGAGCTGCCTGGCGCTCGTATTTGTCGTACAGAAATTACGGCACTACTTGCAGCACCATGAGGTACAGTTGGTTTCTCGGGTAGACCCGTTGAAATATATCCTGAGCCGGCCTATGTTGACTGGCCGTCTAGCACGGTGGGCTGTGATTCTTTAGCAGTTCGACATCAGGTATGTGTCTCAGAAGGCCATCAAAGGGCAAGCATTGGCAGACTTTCTGGCAGCTCACCCGACCTCCGCGGATCAGCCGCTGGATCTAGGCTTTCCTGATGATACCGTTCTCTCGGTTGATCGAGCCGATCCATGCTGGCAGATGCACTTTGACGGTGCCTCTCGGAGCCCCACTGGTAGAAGACTCGATAATCCTAAGCTCAACAGAGTGGGCTTGGGCATCATCTTCATTACCCCCGGAGTGAGCCGTGCTTCCATACCTGTTCCTGTTGTCAGAGGGCTGTACCAACAATGAGGCGGAATACCATGCCCTCATCACCGGCCTCGAGTTGGCTCTCGAGATCGACGTGCCCCGTCTGTGCGTGAAAGGGGACTCCGAGCTGGTCGTTAAGCAGATCAATGGCGACTATGTTGTCAGGAAGCCGGAACTTGCGCCATTGTTGGAGTGCACCCTCCTTCTGATGGCTCGATTCCCTTCTCGGCCAGAAGTTGTCCATATTCCCCGGTCGCAGAACGGTCGAGCAGATGCTTTGGCCAGCCTTGCTGCGTCACTTGCGGAGCCTGAACAGGACAACCTGATCGTCCGCGTGACGCGCCGCAGGATCGTCGCTCCCGTTATCCCGGAAGAAGATCGCGACCCGTTGGTAAGTAATCTCACCACGATTTCCCCTATGCCCGGAGCCCCGAGTACCCCAGATATGACAGTCGGATCAGCCCCTGATTGGAGGACGCCTTTGGTTGAGTACCTCCAACATGGCATTCTTCCATCGGATCGGGCCGAGCGCGAGCGAGTTCGATGCCGCGCATTGCAGTTTGTCCTCCAGAGCAGCCCCGGCCTGGAGCAGATCCTCTACAAACGCGGATTTGATGGTGTTCTCCTCCGTTGCCTTCAGGGAGTTGAGATCCCACGAGTCATGCAAGAGGTTCATGCCGGTTCATGCGGTGCCCACCAGACTGGGCCGAAGCTATCCCAACAGATTCGGAGGTTGGGATACTTCTGGCCCTCCATGATCCATGACTGCATCGAGTATGCCAGGAGGTGCCATGCGTGCCAGGTTCATGCAAACTTTGTGCATCGGCCGCCGGAGCCTCTCCATACCACTAGGTATTCTTGGCCCTTTGCAGTCTGGGGTCTGGACGTTGTGGGACCTTACCCACCGGCGACAGCTCGCCAGTGCCGGTTCATTCTGACTGCCACGGACTTCTTCTCCAAATGGGCAGAGGCGATTCCGCTCAGAGAGGTCAAATCCTGTTCGATCGCTGACTTCGTGACCTCCAACATCATCTATCGATTTGGAGTGCCTCACGCTATCCTCACGGATAACGGAACCAATTTTCGAGCAGCCGAGTTGAAGAAGTTGTACGCCAAGTATAACATTCGCTCGAACCATACATCTCGCTATCATGCACAGGCGAATGGACAGATCGAGGCGTTTAACAAAACCCTCTCTAACATTCTGCAAAAGATGGTTGGTCAGAACAAGAAGAGTTGGCCGGACAAGCTCCCCAACGCCCTCTGGGCTTATCGGACGACGACTCGCAATTCCACCCAGATGACCCCTTATTCCCTGGTGTATGGAGCTGAGGTCGTCCTGCCCATTGAGATCCAGTTGCCGTCCTTGCGCACTGCGGTCTACGACCAGCAAGCGCCGGACAGAGTTGGTGAAGCCCGTCTAGTCGAGTTGGAAGCACTGGATGAGAATAGACTTCGCGCTTTGCACAACTTGGAGAGGCATCAAAGCAGAATGGCTCGAGATTTCAATAAGAAGGTTCGCCTCCGCTCCTTCCTGCAGGGTGACCTAGTGCTAGCCCTAAGAGCACCGATGATCCCCGGCCGGAAGCCGCCCAAGTTGGAGCCCAAGTGGGAGGGACCTTTTGTTGTCCACAAGGTCTATCCCAATGGCGCGTACTCCCTGGCGACTATGGATGGTGAGCGTGTCACTCCTCCCACCAACGCTAGGTTCCTCAAGCAGTACTTTGTCTGAGTGTGCCCACGTACTGCATGACGTTAAACTGCATACGTCCAAGCTGCACGACGTTAAACTGCCTAGCATATCGTCCGCGCTGCAAGACGTTAAACTGCCAAGTGTTTCGTCCAACATGACGTTAAACTGTACTACGTCCGCGCGGCAAGACGTTAAACTGCCAAGCATCGTTCGTCCAAGCTACAAGACGTTAAACTGTTCAGCATACGTCCTGCACGACGTTAAACTGCATTCGTCCAGGCTACAAGACGTTAAACTGTTCAGCACTCGTCCGCGTTGCAAGACGTTAAACTGCCAAGTGCCTCGTCCTGCATGACGCTAAACTGCACCACGTCCAAGCTGCACGACGTTAAACTACCTAGCATATCGTCCTGCATGACGTTAAACTGCCCAGCGCATCGTCCTGCATGACGTTAAACTGCCTCTCAAGAACTACGTGCGGCTTGATTCCCATCCTTATGGGATACGTAGGACCGCCTGGACATTCATGTTTCAGGCCCAGCCCCATCCTTTGGGAGTTTTCATCCCATCTCGGGCCTTTGGCCCAGTTGCCTCCGGGTGTGCGGCGTATGGTGTGAACGCGGGGCTATGCCCTCATTCACGTCGGTTTGCTCGCCACGCTGTACGCCCCCCACGTTTAGGGATGCCTTCTGCTCCCCCCTCCTTTTCTCGTCCTGTATGACGTTAAACTGCACTCCAAGAACTACGTAAGGCTTGATTCCCATCCTTATGGGATACGTAGGACCGCCTGGACGCTTGTGTTTCAGGTCCAGCCTCGTCTCTTGGTTGATCACGGGGATCTGCCCTCTTTTGATTGCTCTCAGGTTGAGTCCTCTGACCCTTTCCGGTGATCTGTTAACATGTTTTGGGTACTTCGGTCTATGACTCGTAGTGTCAGATTCAATCCCGACAAGTCCTGTGTTGCTTGTCAGGCCTCGCGCTTCCTCTTGTTCGAGCCTTCACTCAAAGGGATCCTCGTTAGCCGTTTGGGTACGATGCCTCAGTGCTCTCCTACCGCTCCGGGTCGATTTACCGGCGGGTCTTGGGCCGCAAATCGATATGAATCCTGCGATTGAGCGGTTGATGCTCGTTTGCTTGCCCCGTCTTAGGCTGACGCGATCGGATGTTGTGTTGCGAATATGGTCAGCAACGTCCTTGATCGCCATGTCGGCTCTTTCAGGCTCCGAACATTGGTTGCGCAGTCCTCATCACACTCCGCCTTTGTGCGTTGTAGTGGAATCTCGACACTCTCTTCATACTGACCTTCAGTACACCTCTACACGTCAGGCAGACCAACCAGGGTAATGATGTCGTTCGAGGCTCCCATGATCTGAGCACCAAGGATATATGCGGATATCCTCCCTAAGGGCCATGCGTAGCTGGACCCTCGTCCCCATAAGGAGGAAGGAGTCGCCCGAACAATCGCGTTCTGGGCCCAGTATATCTGGAGGCTAGCATTTCTGCCCCTCGGGTGATGGACATACGCAGACCCCTATCCCAAGACTCTTCTCCTGGAATCGTGCGTGACCGCAGGGCTGGGTATGTTCCCACCTCCGCCGTGTCCGTCGTACCGCAATAAGCGGATTCCTCCATGGTCCGAGACACACGACCTTAAACTATGTTGTCTGGTCCGAACCACACGACCTTAAACTGTGTTGTCTGGTCCTACCACACGACCGTAAACTGTGATCGTCTTGGCCGCCCGACGAGAAACGGCACTGCATCGTGATGTCCTCCTCAGGGGACACTCATGTTGGGCGCTGGTTAATAACCACGCCATTCATCAATGCCTTCCGTGGCTTGATTATTGTGGCGACGCCAGAGATTTCTCAATCACAGGAATGTCGCCGCACAAAGAAAAACCATTCATCTTTAAGGACAAACAAGAAATATCAAATGCCGCTCCTTCTGTGTGCGAGGGTCAGACCCGCACTCTTCCCCGCGCTGGTGCCCGATTGTGTTGCACCGCGCTTCAAGAACTACGTGTGGCTTGATTCCCATCCTTATGGGATACGTAGGAACGCCCGGATGTTTGAAACTTCGGGTCCAGCCCCCCACCTCTTAGAGATTCCCCCTTCTCTGGGGAATCCGCCGCCTTCAGGTCACCCTCAAGGCGTGTTCCCCGACCCCTTGCAGTGGTCCACCGGTGTCAAGAGTACTCTGGTTTATTGCCAGGAGGGTCAGGATCCGCTTGGTCAGGTTTCCTCCACTTTTCAGGCTTCATGCTCCCTTTCATTCGGACCCATCGTCTACGCCCTGGGTGGAGCCCCCGTGAACGGTTCGGATACAATGCCTTAGTGCTCTCCCACCGACTCGGGCCGGTACCCCCAATGGCATCGGGCAGCAAATCGATATGAATCCTACGATTGAGCGGTCGATGCTCGTTTTCTGCCTCATTCCACCAACGGTTAGTGAGATATTGATGCTGCTTTTCCGCCACGGTCGGCAGTACTCCCATATCGTCACTCCGGTGCCCCCAGTCCTTGAATGAATGGCCGCATGATTCAAATTTTCCACCTCCCATTCTGACCAGGCGAAACCTCGACACTCTTGAAACTATCCCTCAGTGCATCTTCGCATATCCAGGGGATAGGACCACGATGTGGCGTACTTTGAGGTCCTTATGGTCCGAGCTCTAAGACCTTAAACTAAGATCTCTCCTTATGGTCCGAGCTCTAAGACCTTAAACTAAGATCTCTCCTTATGGTCCGAGCTCTAAGACCTTAAACTAAGATCTCTCCTCATGGTCCGAGCTCTAAGACCTTAAACTAAGATCCCTCCTTATGGTCCGAGCTCTAAGACCTTAAACTAAGATCTCTCCTTATGGTCCGAGCTCTAAGACCTTAAACTAAGATCTCTCCTTATGGTCCGAGCTCTAAGACCTTAAACTAAGATCTCTCCTTATGGTCCGAGCTCTATGACCTTAAACTAAGATCTCTCCTTATGGTCCGTGCTCTAAGACCTTAAACTAAGATCTCTCCTCATGGTCCGAGCTCTAAGACCTTAAACTAAGATCTCTCCTTATGGTCCGAGCTCTAAGACCTTAAACTAAGATCTAGCCCCATGGTCCGAGCTCTAAGACCTTAAACTAAGATCTAGCCCCATGGTCCGAGCTCTAAGACCTTAAACCAAGATCTAGCCCCATGGTCCGAGCTCTAAGACCTTAAACTAAGATCTAGCCCCATGGTCCGAGCTCTAAGACCTTAAACTAAGATCTCCCCAAACGGGATTCTACGTCCTGCATGACATTAAAATGCACTCTCAGAACTACGTGTGGCTTGATCTCCAGCCTGATGGAGTACGTAGGAACGCCCGGGCATCTCAACTCGGGTCCAGCCTCAGGGATCGTTAAGTCCCGCCCCTCCTCGTCGCCGGCCGTCTGGCCTGGCTTCTGGTAGAGTGGTGCAGTTGTGATATTCTCCCCGATTCAGCTCGGGATGCCCCATTGCAATGGTGGGAAGCGACGGTTTCCTCGTCAGAGAGGTGCTGTCTGAGAATTGGGGTGATTCACGGCCAGATTAGTGCATCCGCCTAATATGCTTTCCCCACGGTGGCACAATTTTGAGAGCGTTGGATTCTGTCCGAACAAATCGTCACTTCGCCTCACGCTTCGCATGCCCTGTTGATCTGGATTTCCACCCTTGTGTCTGATGGAACCCCCAAAGCGGTATTCATGATGACATGTGGTCCGCCTCCTGCAATATGAATGATGACCTTCGGTCCGTCTATTGCAGTTGTTATGGTCGATCCACTGTCCGCCTACCATCTTGGGCATTTCCTGGAAGGCCGACCATTGTGGATGTCTGGATTCGGGACACGCGATTCACCCTTTCTCATTTCCCTATGTTCGGATAAAATCTCAACTCCCCTAGCGTTGTCCCGCTCGTGTGTTGGAACAAGTTGGGGGGATGATACATTGATTAGGTCTGAGGTCTCCTTTCCTAGGAATGACCTCCCTCTTTTCTCCAGAAATCCAGGCCCAATTATGGATGCCTGATGCTTGGTTAACACTCCCGCAAGACAACGAATGGTGGTTGAGCATGTTAAGCCAAAAGATGCAGATAAATATATTGATTCATACAAATGGATCAAAGTAGCGGAAGAAAATGTTTTGGGAACGGGAAAACAAAGCCCTTAGGGATTAGCGTGCTGAATGAGTCTTTCTAATGCCGCTACCCTTTGGCTGGTGGCCTCCAGAGCTGCTTCTCGCTCTCTGCGTGCCCTCTCTTCGTCGGCGGTCGCAGCACGCAGTTCGTCGATTCTGGCCTGTGCACGCTCCCGCTCGACCTGAATTGTGACCATCTGTTGGCCCGCCTCCGTCAGCTGTACCTGGGCGTCAACCAGCTGGGCTGCTAGTTGCTCCACAAGCTCGGTACACGTTGCGACGAAGGCCTCCTTCTCTGCCGCCTGCCCTTCGAGGCGCCGGACTTCCTGCTCCGCCGCGAGGAGCGCCCGCGTGCTCTCCGACATGTCCCGACTTTGTGTGACGTCGGCACGCCGGCAGCTCTCGCGCATCTTTTCGGCCATGAAATCACGGACCGTCAGATGGAGGCGTTGAGCATCAGCTCCCCCGGCACACAGGAAGCGCAGCCAGGTTTGAAGTGATCCCATGCGCCCCAGCCACTCCGATGGGTGTCGCTTGAGGAAGCGCTGGATGCACTTCCACCCCCTACGGCGTGTTATCCGGCTCTCCTCGACCGCCTCCGCGTCTGAGTCGTCCATCTCCTCGGGGTCGGCAGGCCGGTAGGCAGGGAAGGCAGCCAGCAGGTCTGCTGCAGGGTCCGCCCCCCGGGAGGTCCTCATGAGGGATGGGTTCCCAAACATCCGGGCGAACTTCTTCTCTCTCCCCAGCGGCGCTGACACCCTCGTCAGCTCCCGACCTCTCTCCGATGTCAGCACCGCCGGCGTCCGCAGCCCCCTGATCAGCAGTTGGTGGGGCCGGCTCGGTTTGGGAAGTCTGTTCCGGAGCAGGCGGCATGTCCACCACTGGTCCACTCGTAGATGGCCCGGGTTCGGCAACCCGACGAGCCTCCAGGGTTGAGATCACTGCGCGGGCCATGCCATGGTTAGTCATGGATCGTCAATGGAAAGCACCAGCAGTAAAGCAAGGAGAAGTAAGGAGACTTACAGGAGTTCAGAGCGTCATCTTCCGCTATCCCGGCCGCCGAAGGAACAGTTGCAGCAGGGGGCCCTTCCGCGCTTGTCAATTCGATAATGGGTGTCTGGCCCCCGCCTTGTCCTGCTGGCGCCCCTCCTACTCCCGCTGAGGACGCCTGACCAACATCCGTGCGCTCCTGAGAAAGATGGAGAAATGGGTTAGAAGCTGCATAATAGAATGGATGAAGCAGATTGAGTAGGGATAGAAGCGGACCTCGAGGAGCTCAGTGACATCAACGTTGTAAGAGCCGGCCACCTCGCCACTCTCCCGTGGGCTCCCCTGATGGGATCTTCCCTCGGAGCCTTCATCCTCCCCCATTTCCTCCTCTTCCTTGTAGTCGCTGCCACTTTCATCTTCCGCCGGCGGCATCTGTTCTGGAGCGGGCTCTAGACCGAGCATCACCTTCACCAGAAGGGATGGCTCCACACGCTGACCACGTTGGCGCGTGTAATCGTCCATGGCCGTCAGATACGCATACTGCCGGTTGAAGTCCACCATGTCGGCAATATGGAGGCGCCCGACCTCTGGCAGATGGATTCCTTCTCTGAGAATCTTTCGCCAGATGGCGTCGGTCTCCAGTGACTGCCGTAGGGTCATCCAGGCCGACCACAGCGCCGGGAAGACCGCGTCGTGGGAGGGTTCGAGCAGACGTCTCACCTGCTTCCCGGGCCGCTCATCGACCACCGCGCGTGCCCCCTCTCTGGGCGCTGAGGTCGTGGCGGCAGCTCGCGATGTGCCTGCCGCCGAAGTCCCTGCCCGCGCCAGCTCCGCTGCTTGGCGCGCCTCCGTTCTCCCCCGTGTGGCGACGCCTCGCCTCCTTCCTTGACGCCCGGTCTCCGCACGGGTAACCTCGAGCCGCCGAACTGGCTTCCGTAGAAGCCCCTCGGGGTACGCGATGGCCCAGTGTTCGGCGTACTCGGTTGCCAAGCCTGCGTCAACCCCGGTAGGAGGGAGAGTGATGACGTCGCCAGAGCCGAAAGCGGCAAACATCAGCCACATCTGGCGAAGGACGCAAGGGTTCGTCTCCTCCCGGACAGCAGTGAATACCCTCTTCGGCATCCGCTGAAGGCACCCGAACTGCCTGGCGAACCGGGTTGGTACGTAAGGCTCGCAGATCACCTTCCCGTCGATCCGAGCCACGAGCACCCCACCCCGCATGTTCAGGAAGTATTCATGCTGCTCCAGCGGACCCTGCCCATTGTCGATCATCTGGCCGACGGGAGTGGGGAACGGACTGAAGTTGAAATTGGCATGATTGCCAATCCGAATCCTCACGCCCTCCTCACTTAGGGTCATCGGAGCGACCCCCGCGATGTTCAGCAGGGAGGGTCGCAGGCCATTGCCCGGAGGAATGATGGCGTTCGGAAACGTGTACCCACCGAGGTGAGCAGCCACCCAGCCGTGGAAGAACTGAAAGGGCCCACAGATCCTTCGTGGCGACCCCCCTCGTGAGATGCGTCCCAGGATGGCATACAACCTCGCCAGCACTGGGACCCCGAGGTTGTATCTTTTGTTGGCGGCCATAGCGCCCGCCACCGCCAGTGTCGCCGGGCGAACGCCCATTCTCGCGTCCCGCACTGGCAGGATCCACCCACTCAGAAAGGCGGCCAGGAACGCCGCGTACCGGACATTTGGGTCCCGGGCCTCGATTACGCGGTACCCCCATGAGCGGTAGTCGCCCGTCTCCAGGACCCGCCAGTACGACCCGTTCCGGCTCCTCTGAGCTGCGGTCGGGCACCGCTTCCCCCTGCCTGGCATCTTGACCGCTGGGTCATGCTCCAAGAACTGGCCAAACCACTCCTTGTAGGCTATGTCCTTCTGGAAGTCCTTGACCCCGAGCCGCTCTGTAGCCAGGTCCAGCAGATGCCACGTCAGGATGGGAGTCCGTGACCTGTCACCCCAGGTGTTCCTCGGAGGCAGGAACTCATCATACTGGTATCCCTCCAGCGGGATACCTCCGATGCAGTGGATGTCCCAGAGACCGATGCCGACCTCCCCATGGTGAAGATGGAAGGTGTTGGTATCCGAGGACCAGCGGGTGAACAGCTCCGGCCCGAGCTCGGACTGCTGGTAGAAGTGGAACTGCGACGTCCACACCGCCTCAAACAGGCCGATGTACCGCAGCTCCTCTGCGAAGTGATCGCAAGTGTGGCGTACCCAGAACGCCCAGGCCCACTCGCTGGTGAAATTGCCCCCAGACCGCAAGTCCCAGTCCTTCAGCCAGCCCTTGGTGTCGTCAGTGACACTCTGGCGATATGTGCTCGAGTAGAGGGCTGGAAAATTCTCCGCAGTAGGCTCACCCCCGTCAATGGTTCGCGTCCTCGGGTTCAGGACATAGACGTCCAAGTTCCTGGTCTCCCTGGCAGGATGCCCATTGTTGGTGATGTTATAGCGGGGAAGCTCGTCCTCCCGAGTCACCCAGGTCTGTGGCGCATCAACCTCGAACCCTGGCACCGGAACCTCATCTAGGATGCCGAAGTTCCAGAGCGGCAGGTTGTCCGACAGCGGATATGTCTTCTGGGCCGGAGTCAGCAAGTCGAACAGGGATTGATTGTTGGAAACAATCTCCTTGGCTCCGTAAACCTCCTCGTTCGTCGCCATCTCAGCTCTGCGAGTGGCGGCATCCCCCTCATTTCATTGATGCGCGACCATCTCAGAAGTTTCGGGAGTCGTGCGGGTTAAGGGATGAAGCGTGCGGGATCGGACGAGGCTGGTAGAGAAGTTTGAAGGTTGGCGCGCAATCCAAGTGGACGGCGCGCAATTGGGAAGAATGTCGCGCAAAGTTCCGGGTTTTTGCGCAAAGACAGGCGAATTCCGGATGGTTTTGCGCGCCGATCGGGCGAATTTCGCGACCGGAAAAGGCAATTTCGCGCACGAGAGCGTTGAAGCTTATCGCGCGGAAGGCCTGTGTACGGAACGCGGAACCCTAGACCCCTATTTATAGAAGAGGCCGGGATTCCGTGCCGCGCGGAACGCTCGATTGCACGACCGCGGCTGCGAATTGCGCGCCCGACGCCCCTTTTTGCGGGCCTAAGTCCCGCGCAGCCCATGACTTCGGCATTCCGGCGTCTCCCTCGGAACCCGATTGTTGTGACCTCTCGCCGATCAGATTCCGAGGGGGGGCTTTTGTAGACGCCGGAAAAGTCCGCTGTTCCCAAACGAAGCTCCGGATGCGGAAAGCGAAGTGATATTTGGAGTCAGAGGCACGTTCCGGAGGGCCCGGAGGACTTGCGCGAAATTTCAGAGGCCCGCGCGCAAAGTTGAGTCGCGGCGCGCAATCCTCCCGGGATACGCGCAATGCGCTGGGCCGGCGCGCTATTTTCCGCGCGCGTGGCCTGCGCGGCTCCCTTGCGCGCCGGGTCCTGATTCCGCGCCCGCGAAGGGAATTCCACGCCCGAGACCGGATTCCGCGCCCGGGGTTGCCTATAAATATAAGGCGACCCCCGACGTTTTGAAGGTTGCCAGAATCCGAAGCGTCGCTCGTTCGCGCAATCCAACCCCTTCCGCGCGCAATGCCGATCTTCAGGTAACCTCCTTTCTTTCGCGCAATAGAGCCTTGGGGTTCGCCTTCGCGCGCAATCCCCTTGGCTCCTTTCCTTTGAATAATCCTTAACCCGAAGGCCTTTGCGCGCAAAAGAAGCCTCTTGCGCGCAATTTCCCCCGGGTGCGCGCAATCCAGCCCGATTGCGCGCACCCCCCTCTTCAAAGTGGCCGTTCGTTAGAGAATGAGCCGTTGCCCCCGCGAGCTGTCCGAAGCCCGGTGCGCGCATCCTCAATCATCCGCGCGCAAAGGGGTGGCCCGATTGCGCGCCAGCCCGCCATTTTGCGCGCCGACCCGCTGTTTTGCGCGCAAAGCTCCTCTTTTGCGCGCAATCCGCCAGGGTCGCCCCCCTTGACCCCCTGAGGGTACCCGCCTGCGTGGCGCCCGATGATCTTCATCCTGGGTGCCTGCACCGTGCGTTGTCTTCCCGTGCGGCCCTCCAGGCTTGCGCGAAGTGACACGGACCCATCGGCGGCAACCAACGTCCAGCATGACGTTAAACTGCGCATACGTCCAGCATGACGTTAAACTGCACATACGTCCTGCAAGACGTTAAACTGCATTCGTCCGAGCTACAAGACGTTAAACTGTTCAGCATACGTCCAAGCTGCACGACGCTAAACTGCCTAGCCTTCATCGTCCAAGCTACAAAGACGTTAAACTGTACAGCATTCGTCCCGCAAGATGCTAAACTGCACATTCGTCCCGCATGACGCTAAACTGCACCACGTCCGCGCTGCAAGACGTTAAACTGCCAAGCATCTTCGTCCTCAACACACGACGTTAAACTGTACTTCGTCCGGCAAGACGTTAAACCGACCGCTTCGTCCTCAGCACACGACGTTAAACTGTACTTCGTCCGGCAAGACGTTAAACCGTCCGCTTCGTCCTCAACACACGACGTTAAACTGTACTTCGTCCGGCAAGACGTTTAACCGACCGCTTCGTCCGATCCCGTGCCTCGCACGCAGGGTCCCCCCCCCGGTTTGGATGTGGCCCCCACCCGCTCGTCTCTGCAGGGATGTCGGGATTGCCCCTCTTTAGGGACGATTTAATTGGAGCGGCTTTTCCCTACAGGGGTAGGGTATTACAAACCCCTAGTTTCTTGTGGGGGGCTGCACATGTGTATCTCCATTGCGCTCTCCCACTGCCGAAGCCAGTAGAGGGTGTGACTGGGATCGAGGTGTCTCCTACTTTCGGTCCAAGTCCCTTCCAACTGAGTTTTGCCACATCCGGGCTGCCTCAAGTGCGTAAGTCCTGACAGAATGAACTACGTGGACTTTGATCCCTGTCTTCTAAACAGGGTACGTAGGAAGCCTTCCTGAGGTTCAAGCCCACCACCTGGTCGTCCCGGTCGTATTCACGTCGGTTCGTCCATCAGTGGACCCCTCCAGGGTTCACGCTTGCGTCGATTCACCTATGAATCCGCCCCTGTGGGAGACTGCCCGTGTGTATCTCCACTGTGCCTCCCCACAGCCCCTTTTTTCCATTTCTCCTTTTATCGTCCAGCATGACGTGAAACTGTGATCCACCCAGCCGTTCCATCCCCCTCTGTGCGAGGTGGTTCGGTTCAATCCTCCGCCCGGCGGCCTCGACCTCTTCGTGAGTCGGCTTGCCGACGTCCAGCATGACGTTAAACTGTATATCCGAACTACGCTGACTTTGATCCGTGCTAACGTGCGGTACGTAGGAAGCCCCTACGGGGTCCAAGCTCTTCACTCCACCATCCATCCCGATCCTTACCCGGGCCGCCACATCCCGGTGGGGTCATGCCACTTCTCTCCACTCCACATCATTTGGGAAGCCGCCCATGCGCTGGCCCCAGCGTCGGAGGTTCCCCGCAAGGGGTTCTGTCATCTGATCCACTCTTCGTGTTGATCGGTCCGATGCCGTCCCCGCTGGACGTTAAACTCGCGGCATACCCCGTGTTAAACATGGGAAGCTGAGGAAAACCTCAGGGGACACAGTTCCCCGCACCCAGTGCGGGATGCCTCAGGCCATCATGCCTTCGAGAAGCCCTATTAGGGACGGAAGACAGAGGTGCAGAGCCGCAGTGTTACGACACGTCCCCAGCACCCAGAGCCACCCGGCCTTCTCACCGCAGGTTGCTGCCCCGACCAGACTCCTTGGAGCGTCCGGGCGGAAGCAGCGTAATTAACCGGTGTCCATGAAGATATGGCACCGGGAACGAGATTCACGAGCATGTCTTAAATCTATGATGGAGACCCGGATTAGGCGACGAGTTCCGAGGAGACGTCCAAGGAAGGAGGAGCCGATATCCCATCATCCCGGTTTCGATCAAGGAGCAGACGCCCCTGAATAAGAGGCATATGCCGCCCGCCTTGGGAAAGCGGGACTGCGGGACCACAAGTCGCGCGCCCATCCCCTCGGGTTGACGGGTGCACGCGCGAACGCGTCCTGGGGGAACAGCGTAACCCGACGCACATCCGCACCGAAACAGATATATTATACGACAACCCATTAATATAATTCCACATAATTAATGATTTATAAATATAAAATTAACACAATATGAAACTATTATGTGGCCTATTGTCTTTTGGTAATTAGATAAAAACCATAATAACAGGGAAAATGGGAAAATAGAAATTATTTAAAAACACTAAAGCATGACCTTATATTCCATATAACTATTAACTTTGAATGATATAACCTAGGAATGTATATAATAAATGGTTTAGCAACAAATACCAGTAATTGAATAATAAAAATAATAACGTGATGATAATAGTACCATGATTGAAGGCACATATCAAGGTGACATAAATGGTGTGAGAATAATAAACTTGATAATGGATGTTTGATATAACAATATAACATATAAGAAATATATCATTGAGGATATAATATAAAATAATAAAGCATTACCATAACTAAAGGATAACCATTAGAAATCAAAACATAGTGTGGTTAGGAGAATGTTCCATGAACCAAAAATTGCATCCCATATGATGTAAACAATACCTAAGGAATATTAGGTCCATATAATTCTAGACCAGTAAAATTAATATAATGTGCATACAATTATGTTCAAAAATATCATCGAACATAACGTATATTTCCTCCATTTTCCCCATGATTAAGTATTAAAGGATACAAAACTAAGATTCCCCAAAAAATTAATGATAATAACAACTAGTTGAATTCCCGTGATTTGAAATTGATATTTTGATACACAATTTGAATTTTTGGAATAAAAAAATCTAGGGATAAAATTTATAACATAATGGCTGTACATAATGTTTTTTGAAAGGATTTAATGATAGTGATTGATATTCTACAATAACATGGTTACTATATAGAAAATAATTGGATATTTAAAAACTTATTTCAACAATAAAAAAATTGTAAAAAAACCCATTACCCAAAGGTAGTTCTTGAAGAAAGTGGAGGGGAGAGGGAATAACTACACATTAAGAGGGAGCTTCAAAAGGCATGTATGGATATTTGTAGGATCATGGAAAAACATTTAGGGGGATTTTCTGTGCTATATAGAGAGGAAATTCAATATAAATGAAATTTTAATGATAAGTATTTATAGGTTTTTTGGGTAACTATTGAAAAGAATGAATATTCTTTATTAATTTCTAATTACAGTTTTAGTGCCCTATGTTATAAAAGAATAAACATTAAAAATCATATTGTTCTTCTTACCCATGGTTAACACAAAATACGATTGGTTTTAAATATTATTTTGCGACATGAATATAACAAAACAAAATAATACCATTTATATGTGTAATTGACTCATATTAAGAAATATTTGATTTTATAACCTTCAAATAGGATACAGGATTTGGAGGATTCATTGAAGGATTATAAAATTAATCAAATAACATAAAAAATTATATTAATTATAAAATATATATTTGGTCATGGATTCCTTTTAGATATTTTATTACAAATATTTTGGACCGTTATGATGACATAATGGATACCCACTATTTATAGTGACTTTATTTTTTCCACAAACATTGACTATAAAATATTATTTTTTGAAAATTTTACATTTTCTTATTTTGACATGCTGGTATCAAAAATAATGTTTATTTTATTGAAAAAAAATATCATAATATTAGAATATATAGTTTTAATTTCAAACCCCTACTTATTAGGAAATACTTTTTTTGATATTGACATCTTTTAGAATGATTAGAAAAATTATTAGGCTTCATTAAATTATATAATCATTTGTATATAAATAATGATTATTTACTAATAAAATTTTATTATGAAAATAAACATTTCAATAAATTTTAAATTATAAAAAACTATTTAGATATAAAATATATTTTTTTTAAAATAATTTATTGATATATTTATATCAAAATATCATTTTCAACAAACATATTATAAAATGAATTTTAATTAAAAAATAAAAAGGAATATATTTAATCATTATTTATATAAAAAAATAAAAAAAAAATCAAATCTATAGTTTCTATATCTATTAAACATTATTACCCCATGCTTTTCCCTTACTTCAATGTGTGTGACGATGGTCCTTTCTTAGTCTAGTTCAACTAACCAGTTTGGAGTTTTGTTCTCTATAAGCTAGAAATTATCCTATAAATATCTCACTGTAAATGTATTTGTCGACCTCCATATTAGGATTGGTTAAGGATTATTCATTTGAATCAATATCTCCCATATGATCTGATAAATGGGATACATATTGTTTGATCATACTGGTAGAGGTCATGAATTCTAACTTATTAATCAATTCGATGTTATCCAATAATATTAAATATTATAATATAAATAATAAATTTTTTACTAAATTATTATCAATGGTTACGATTATTAATAGTATTTTAAATTCAACCTTCCATATTTTATAGCAGTCCAAAATAATCAAATTAGTTTATGTGTTTTCAATCATAACATACATAATCAGGAAATTGTTCACTTGAAAAATTAATTTCATTTATATATGTTTCAAATATTCCATTCATAGAAAATTCAAACATTTAACTCATATTTTTATTACATACACTAAAACAGATATGGGTAATTTAGTTTCATCACCTCTTCTTTTACAGATGACGCTTCCCTGAACTTGTTGTTCTACCATATCACTTTTACCATGTGATTATTATTTTTTGATAGAACATTATCTGTGATCAATGATCATCACCGGCTTCTACTTGTATTAAATTTCATTCACTAGGGGTACCACATATGGATTCAATATATGTGATGATTCCATTATGTAATTCATCAAGAGGGTTATGTTGAACACATTATTTATAAATGATATGTTGTGTGGGATTTTTATTCTATAGGATACATCTCTAATGTGATCAAGGTTCTCAAATGGGACAATTTATATTAGAATGACCATCTATTTTTATTAAACTTCATGAAATTCAACATTAATGTTATATAAAGCAACTCCTTATCATTGAAAACAGACTCTTATTCATGTCAATGATTATCTGTATATATTTTCTATCAAATGTGTTCCGATTTCATAAAACATTTATTTTTTTATCATATCAATCATCTTAGGGATAACATATGGTCTCTTAAGCCTCCAATCACTAACTCCATCCAAGAATGCTGGATTTTGACCATAATTCCCAAATATAGCCAAATAAGTTTTACATTGAATGATTGAATTGAAAATTTTATTATAGGAGAACTCCACAAATAGAATGTGATGATTCCAACATCCATGGAAATCCATTTAATATGATATCCATATATCCTCTAGAGTTTTACGGTTTCTATCATACTGAAATTCTTTTTGAGGTTGATAAAGAAGTACTGAAACTCATATTTTTATCCAAAACATGTTAAATAATTCCTTAGAACCTTAAGGTAAACATATGATCATGATTAGATACAATAGAGAGTGGAAATATATGTAGTTTTACCAATTCATCTATATATATCTTGTTTATTTAGTAAACATATAAATATTCATTGATTGAAATTAAATTCCCTGAATTTTTAATGTTGGGGACTATCACATTGATTTTTTATTTACATTAGATGTATTGGGAGTAATATAATGAAATCCATGGTTATTTTTCCCTATTTTTATAATTGTATATGAAATAGTTTCATCCAACCCTTTGCTTTCTATCATTCAGTGTTGATGTGTTGGAATACCAAACATTAAGATAAAAATTACAAAATATCCAACTTCTTGTTATCCCACAATATTTTTCTATAAAATATATATACATATTATTTTCTCTCATTTGAATGGATAATGAATATCTATGGAAATCATCCAAATGATCCCTTTTGTATATTATTTTTATTATAAACATATTAGAATTCCAAAAATCATAACATAATATTTAGATATGTTTGACTTTGGAGTACTCTATAAATTTCATTATTGTTAATCATCACGTTTTTTGGGACTCTATAAATCTTTCTTGAATGGATGAATGAGAAGTAACATGTGAAAGGTAGGTTGATTATTGTTTTATTATTACCATGTTCATCTTATACATGTTCATGAAGAATGGAACCGTTTTAATCATTATCCTGGATAAGGTTATAGGATACATTCTACTCAAATCATCTAAAACATTATTTGACTTACTGGGATGGTAAGGGATTTAAAATTAGTAAACCTTAATTAGAACAAATGGACTTCATTAGAACATACTTATCTCAGTTGTTTCAATAGATAATTATGTATTTCATGATTCATATATATGTCAAAATTCTCCCTATATAGGTAATAGATTTAGATATACAATATGATGATCAATATAGTCAATTCTATAAACATATTGTGTAAATCTACTCATTGATATTTAATTGATGGGAGGAATATGATTTAACCTTCTAAATTTTCATTAATACACAACCTAATCCCTTTTTTGATTCATCATCGTAGATCAAAAGTACTTCCCCAATAGTGTGTATTTTGACAACTGGTTTATTGTTTAGCCTATTTTTAACTAATTAAATATCTCATCGCATTCGTCGATTTAGAAAAATATCTCACCCTTTAAAGTCATCTGGGTTTATGGGCCTTATAATCATGTGGTGTTTCTCACAAATTGATGATACTAATTTGATAATCCAAGGAAACTAGGACCTCTCTCAAATATTTTAGTCGGTTCAATCATTTATCTCCCTCCATATTTTGATATTTCTATAGATATTATTTTGATGGTGTTAACATCCCCAAATAATGCTTCTTACTCCATACAAAACACACAATTACATTAATTATTAAATAAAATTTCCTTTTGTAATTTCTTTAATATTTCATTAAAATTATCCACATCTTCCACCATTATATTGAAGTAGATGAAAATATCATCTACAAATATTACCAAATATTTGTTGAGGTAATCCATCAATATTTTATTAATTGTGTTCATGATGATATTTGTAGTATTATTTAATTTAAATTGAATAAATATAAATTGGTAGTTCAAACATGTTTAACAAAATACCACCTTTTTGATATTCTCCTTAATCAACATTACATGATAATATCTCGACCATATATACAACATATAGAATTATTGGGTTCCACATAGCAGATCTAAAAAGACATAAATTTATTATAGAAGATACTTGATTTTCTTCATCATCTGTTTATTCTCACGTCAATCAATCCATATGTACGATGAAACCTTCACCTTCATGACATGGGAGAATAATACATCCCATGGTGAAGAACATTGTTGTATAAAATCTATATCTATATTCTGTTATAGTTTCTTCATTCTCTATTATTGTTTGACTGTATCCATTCTATATGGTGTAACTATTTTTAAAATCTATTAAGGTATAATCACGATTGATTACTCAATCTCAAAGAATTAATGAATATCATGATATTTTTCATGAAATACATTATAATATTCATATATAATGAGAATGTCATCAAGGATGGTATCATCATTAGTATTAATCATTTTATCTAGACACAATTTATCATAATGAAAATATTTCATTTATTGATATGATGATTCCAATTTTAGTACTACCATCCTTATACTTATATATAATTAGAGATTAATTCTTGATTCAAGGAGTAATTTTCTTTTGTGGGTAATTTATATTGACTTTAAATAAGACAATCCAATCCATACCTATAATTCCATAAGCATTCATAAGGGGATTATCACAATGGTTTTTAGGAACTTCATCCATTAAATATTGATTGAGGAGAAATTATATACTTCAGTTGATCTAATTTCCTCATTTTTCAAATTCACAAATATCTCCACTTCTATATATTAGGTTTTTATCTATATAATTCTAAAAAAAACAAGTACTCTATGACAAAATTTTTATAACCCTAATCAAATAACATGTTCATATATAATGAATTAATAACTACAATACCTAAGACTATTTCACTATCAGGATACCCTATAACCTATTTTATGGCACAAGATCACCCATTCTATATAAGAATTGGAAGTTGTTGTCACCATTTATCGTTAATATTTTTTTATTATTACATTGATTCTTATAGGGTCGTTGTTTATTATTTCTAAAACACTGAGATTTTGGATAAGGAATAAATGGATCATTTTTTTCTTCTATCAAAATAGTGGGTTTCTCCTAGTCTTTTTCTCAAGCAGGGTTCCCTTATATCATATAAAAACACATTTCCTTGTCCCCCTTCCTGTGATTTCGTGGATACATCTTCTAGCTCTATTCAAAAGTGTGTGATTATAAAATTCTTCCACCATGATTTTTCTATGTCACTCCCCTAGAATTAAAATAAATTATCTAATTAATATCTCAAATCTCTTGTGGCCATTTTAATTCAAATATAACTATTTTAACATTTAGGGGAAATGAGAATGTTTACTGATATATTTTAATATTTTTATTCAATAAATCATTTCAATACTCATATTTATCCAACCAATTAAGTTGTCAGTTATGATTTTATCTTAAATGGGAAATATAGTGTCATATTATATAAATGTTTTTATTTTTCCTAATACTCCACTAATGGATTCATCCTCATTTATCTCAAGGAAAAATAAATCCCTCCGCATATTATATGGGAGAGTGTAAATGAAAATATTTAAGGATGAAAATTTACCTTATTTCCCATCCATAAATTCAATATCATATTTGGTTTTCATATTTGGAAAATGGTCCACCATTGACTTGATTCACCCTATATGCTATATACATCAGGAATGATCTTTTATTAAATTAAGAATTTATGAAATTTGAATATGTTTTATATGGATTTTATCCATTCTTCCATGAATAAATTATCTAAATATCTACTGAATGTTAATGGAATTTTTTCATAAAGTTATAAATTGTAACACTCTCTTTTTTGGTGGCATGTGGATTTTCCCCACGATTCATCATTTTATTTAAAAAATGACCGAATTGGTGTATTATTATTAAAAGGTTCTAAAAATTGACTCCCATTTTGTTGATCCTCTCATTTGGATTTCCAATACGTCTCCCATCACCGTGGTTGTTACCTTGGTTCTACATGTTTCCATCCATTATATAAAATAAATGGAAAATAAAGTATTATAATTTTTAAACATTTAATCATTTAAAAGTGAAACTATTATCATTGAATGGATAAATCTTAAATAACATACATTATTTATCATATGAATTTATTTTCTTCAATATAATTTATCCATTGTAAATTCCCAAACATATAATGTTATGTTCGTTTTCGTACCCCCCCCCCATTTGCCATTGTTAGGATAATGGAAATTCATAAGATAGGCTTCTACGGGAGATTCAAACCATGTGAATAGCATTGAATTTTTTTAAATAATGCGACGATAGATATAATACCCACTACACCAAATTTGGGAGTTATTACACCAAGATAAAATAGTACCATATTCACATCCACTTATAAAATCAGAATATGTATTTTGTTTCCTGTAAACAAGTTACACAATAAATAACCATTATTTAGATATGGTTTCTTGATTATTACTCTTATCCCCAATTCCTTCACTAATGTTTTTTAATCCTTTTCTCAACAGAAAAATGGATCATTCTCTATTACCCACTTTGACAACCCATAAATGTAATACACCTTAACTAATTGTTTATAGAGACAGAATTTATATAGTAACAAAATAATGTGAGGTCAGTAATCATTGGGTAGTAAGATACATATAATAATTAAATCAAAAATGGCCAGAACAAAATTATTTAAAAAAATTAAATTCATTCCCTTATATTCCATCAATCATCTAATATAGTAAGGGATAAGCTAGGCATGTACCTAAAAATGATGTGATATATAAATATTATTAAGTGAATAATAATATACTAAAATAAATAAATACATACATTTGAGTTTATATTCTTGTTAATGATAGATAAAGGGGGTATTAATTAATATTTTTATCATCAAGGTATGATATAAGATGATAACATCCAGGAATAATTAGAATACAGAATCAATAAAAAATGAAATCAAAAGAATAATTCCTGGGTAATTATAGATAAAACATTACAATGTGTGCTTAGGATAACCACATTTATACTATAATTGATATCTAATGAGATAAAAACATTACCCAATTCAATGGAGGAATATATAATTCCATTTCCATGCATCACATTCATATTATATATATGAATTTATATTCCACATTTATCACACATCATGAAGAAGTATTGCATCTCTTTTAATCCCATTATTAAAAATTAGGGTTTAAATAAATATGAGCCTCCAATCAATGATGGATTGGTTTGTCTATAGAAATACCCTTGATCATAAATGGATATGTTAATACAGAACATAAATTTATGGCATTGAAAATTGAGGGATATTTGTCAACATAACATGTGCAAATAAAATTTAATATAATGGATTAATTAGAGTGAACAATAGTATATAATAAAATAATAATTATTATGAAATTAATATACTAAGGGATATAATAATACAACTTATAATACGAGAAATCATTAAGAATCACTGAAATAATTTTTGTAATTAATGAGAAGTAGAGAATCGACATACCTTGAGAATGTACTTTTAAAATCTGATGAAGAGACTATTAAGAAAGTGGGAACACCATGGGATGGATTTGGATTAGGATTGATAAATGAAAAACCTGATAAATAGTTTTTTAGTGAAGGGTATTGGAATTTTGTTAGGGTTTTTATAAAAAAAATTGAGGAATTGTTTTTATTAATTTCTAAACATTGGTAATTGGATTCTATATAAGAAAACAATCAATACCACAAATCATCTTAAGGGTTTTCCCATTTTCTCATGAAAATTTAAGTGGTTTTAAATATTTTTTAAGGATAAAAACCAAACATAATTAAATAATCTCTTTTATGTTGTGATAGTGAGTTTTGTTCATAATGAATTGATTTTAAAACATTAAAATATAATATTGTTTTCTTATGTATTGATTAATGGTCTTGAAAACACTCAAATAACATAAAAAATACATTACTTTAAATTGTAATTGTATATTATGTAATTTATTCCTTTTATGTAATTTATTAAATAACTTATGGGACATTATGATGTCATAATAGATATTGTATATTCATATTGTATTTAATCTTTACTCAAATATTTAATAACTCAAGAAAAATAAAAATTTTACCAGTAAATTATTTTAAAATAAAACCACTAAAAAAATATTTAGTCTATAAAAATAATTAGATAACATATATAATTTTTAGTTCTACAGAATAATATATATACATTAAACTATTCTTTTTTTGTTACTAACATCTTCCTGACCAATAAATAAATTAAATAGTAATTAAATAAATAATAATATAAATTATATATAATTTAATATTATTGAATAAATATATTTTATAAAGATTGTATTTTAAAAAAATCATTAATTTATCAACAAATGGGTATTAAATTGGAGCTATATCTATCAAAAAAAATTATTTCATCGTATCAAAATATAATTTTAACCAAAATCATTTTTTATTCTTTAATATACTGATAATTATAATAGTTAAATATAATCTTTTTTTAGTTAAATGAAAAATATATAAATGATATTAATAGGGTTTAAATATATAAACCATATTCATCAAAAATTTAATCCCAAGGAGTGTCCTTTTCAATCTGTCCATAAAAGGGAACCCCCTCCCAATGATGGGGTCACACTAGAGAAAGACCCGTCCAAGAAGGATCCATTTCTAGCTGGGACGGAACAACATGCCTAATGAGTGAAACCTAATAGGAGACGTTTTGACATAGATATATGTTAGAACATATGTGTTGTACCGATTTTATCCCCAAAGATGGGAAATGAGAGAACTAAAAATATGAGTGTATCTTGAGGGAAAAAATTATCCTAAGAGTGAACTGGAAAGAACCTTTCCCTTCACCTCAAAAAAAGTGTGGTTATAACCCATTATTACACCACAATATTCCCTAATTGTATGTTGTGTGATTATTGGTCATTCTTTTGGTGGATCGGTGAACATGGTTTGGGTCATGATGTTGATAATAATGACCTCCTCCCATAAAATTTGGATTCAAGAATCAGTTGATGAATCAAGCCCTGTTAATGGTTTGTGGAAAATTCTAGTTCTACCATCACTCTTAGATAATATAGTAAATGGGATTCATAGGGTATGATCATACAATTAACCCAATTCACTTATTTTATTTTGGTCAATTATATTATATCATGTTTTATCCTCAATATTAATCTCATAACCTTAATTTTCACCCATGTATATATAATGAATTATTTTCTGAAAATTTAAATATAAATGACTCTAAAACCCTTTTTAAAATAAAATAAACATTTTTTAGGAAAATCTATTTAAATCTTTACATGTGTGTTTTATAAATAATTAAATTACTCTTATTGGATTATATTGATGAAATATATAATAAATGTATTCAATGTCATGTTTATCAGTCATATTATGTGTATTGAAGACATAATATTAGAAGGAATAAATTTTTTCAAAATAAAAGAAGTATTATTCAAAAAGGAGGTTTTCAGCACTTGTGATTGCGCACATATTTTAAATCTTGTTTTTGAAAATTTTATATATTTTATTTGAAAGAATAAAATTCTACCTTGGAAGAGGGATATAAAAATTTAAATTGGTTATATTTTATGTATTTTCTTGATAAGACTCATTTTTAAAGAATACTAAAAAATAATTCATTTTATTGGAAAAATACTTTTATTTAAAATATATTTATAGTATTAATTAATATTTTTGAATGGTTTTAACGTTTTATTATAAAATTACTTTATAATTTAATCCAAAATTGGTCATTGTAATCAATTTCATACTGAAAATGGATATAAAATATATTTGAAATTTTTAACTTTGTACTTTAAAAGTACTCATCTCTTATTCCATCGACGAGATTATGTTTCAATTATTTTATGCCAATTTTGTGTTTCTAATTTGGAATAATGTATTCCATATTTGTAATTACAATTTAAAAATTATTTTTTTAGATCCTTTTTATTTTGGGGCATTATGAATAGTTACTTTGGAAATAAATTTTATTACCACATTTGTGAGTCAATTGGGTAACTAAAGGTAAAAACTATATTATAAACATATAAAAGTATCAAAACATATGTTCTAGAATAATTTTATGAGTTTATTAATATCAATATAATCATTGGGTAGATTTTACGGCCACTTGGATGAATCTTAGTCATTTATAATATTTTCTTCTATGAAAATTCACTATTGTTGTAATTTTTTTATTAAGTAAAGTATTATAAATATTGAATTATACAGGGGACCCCTTAGAATTTAAATAGTATTTAGAAGTATTAAATTATTATGAAAATATTATTAAGGTATTTCTAGTTTTTTGTAAATAAATAATCTAATTAAAAAATTAGATAATGATTATGCAGAAATTGATTAATTATTTAATGTAATGAATAAATCATATTGTAAATATTTATATAAATTTAAATTACTTACTTTTTCCATAATAAATTTATATGGATGAATTTTAAATTTTTATATGTATTAAAATTGTTTTTACTACATTAGGATGCTATAATATTTTTATATTGCCAACAAATAAATAGTTTCAAAATTTACAATAATGGTATTTTAAAAAATAAAAAATTTTATTAAATTATATAATATATATAAAA
The DNA here is from genome assembly GCA_963277665.1 of Viscum album. Taxonomy (NCBI): domain Eukaryota; kingdom Viridiplantae; phylum Streptophyta; class Magnoliopsida; order Santalales; family Viscaceae; genus Viscum; species Viscum album. The sequence continues at coordinate 1,588,462,671 of OY728150.1, read as the reverse complement.
ATACAATATCTAGAATTTTTTTTTATAATTTCTAAATTTTCATATTTTACACATTTATTATATTATTATCATGTTATGGTAATAATTTTGACCCTCAAAGTGTAAATTACTTAATAAAATTGGTAGAGATAAAAGGGTTAAAAATAGTAATTATTGAAAAAAGATTTAAATCTCATAAAATTTTCATTTTATTATTATATTTAATATAATTCTCATAAATGATTGTAAATAAAAAAAATTATACGCATTTCGGAAAGAAAATTAATTTATATTAATTTAATTTTACGAATAATTCATAGAGTGCCCCTCCCATCTCTTATAAAGGAAAACTATTTCTTATCATTTCATTACACTTCATAAAAATTTAGGTTCAAAAATTACCTACTAAAATGACATCCTTTAACACATCCTCACAATAATAAGGATTCATTTTATTCATACCACCCTTCTTTGAGGCGTCAAGGTGTTAATCAGAGGTGATTATCCAAAAAAAACATTTCGGTTTTAGTCAAGTATTTATGTTTTATTCCTTCTTCCACTTCCTTATAATATGTCATCCATGATTATATAATAAATTTATAATCCTCAATAATATAAGATATTGTTATAGTAATATAACCACCTAAATCTTTCCCCACTTTCATAAAAAGGGAAGAGAATTAATCATTCATTCCAGTGTGTGAACTATCACCTCCACAAACTGATATAATTTGTTTTCTATTACCATCTATCAAGATCGATTGTAATAAAAAATAAATGTTTATATATTGAATTAATAAAATATTTATCATTACATAAAAATATAAATTAATGACATTATTTCCTTCTATGAACATAAATATGATAACTTTGTTCGTGTATATTGGTGAACTATCACCTCTACGAAGTGATGAGATTCGTTTTTCTTCACCACATAAAAAGTATAATGTATATATATATATGTACATATATATTATTAATATTATATTAATTATATTATGATCTTAATTTTAATATAAAATTTTATTTACCTAATTTCTATATTGATTAATGAAAAATGGGAACATTACTCTTGCGTAGGTACGACCTACCATTTCTATGATTATTACATTGTTCATTTTTCATAGAAATACATGAATATTTTAATGAAAAATTATAATTAATGATTATATGTGATTATCATTTCATGAATATTATCCTAGATATGATGAACTAAAAACCCTTGAACCGTATTCGAGTTAACGAAGACATTTTGGACTCAAGCACTGAATATCTCCATAAAATTAAATGTGAACTAAAATAATTAATTAATTGTCTTAGAATGGAAAAAATTAAATAAATTGAATAATAAACCTGAAAAAGAGTCTCAATAATGTAAATAATTATCTTAATTATACTATCGAGGATGATAAAGAACATGCTTGATGATTTAGGCTCAAGGAAAGGGACACCATCTGAATCTCATTTCATTAATAAATATCTTGATGTTATAAACCACCTTCTTTTATGAGGGGGATAATTTTCTTTTGGATCTTGTGGAATGGAAAAGTAATTCATATTAATTTAATACATTTAATAATTCCATGAGTTACCCTCCCCTATCCTATAAAACATGCCCCATTCATCTCTATTTATTATACATAAAATTCCATTTGGTTTGGCCAACGTATACCCAACCACATTCCTAGAATACCACCACATATTTGATAGGCCTTAGTTTTGGCATAACACCCTACTTAAACATAATATGGTGTTAATAAATAGTGATCATCTGAATGAAAATTAATGTTTTTATTTATGTATTCTGTTTTATTTATACTTACAATTCCATCAAATCATATTCAACAACGATGACGTAATAACATTAGTATCCACATTAAAATGATATGTAATGAGTAGAGTTGTATGGGTGCCATTTTATTGGAGAGGTTAATATAACCCTTTGAATAATTAAAATTATTAAAGGAATTTAAATTTATTTTCAATTCCAAATGTCCCTAAAAAATTATTTCAAATATAGAAAACTTTTGGGTAGTAATACCTGAATCCAATTAAAATTTGATAACTATTAATAATTTCTAAATCCACATATATTGTTTAACCCTTATTAATCATAACCTTAACTTTATGTAATTTACACATTAAGAGAAAATATAATTACTATAAAATAGAAAATGACAAAAAAATGAGTCGTTAATGAAATTTATAAGCACACCTAATCTGTTCCCTGATGTTTTTATTTCTGTGAATTTGTATCAGTTATTAAAATAATATTTATTTTAAAATAAGAAAAATTTAATTTTTTCTACTATTAAATAATTTAATTTTTTATAAATATCCAAACTACTTCATTCCTTAAAAAACAAATTTAACTCATCCCAAACATTTCAATTTCATTCATTAATTTTTTTGATGGAATCCAATATTTCAAATTATATTTATCAGAATATTATTAATATAATTTATTTCATTATTCCTTTGAAAAATAAAATACTACTTCATCATTATTTCCATGTTAAATTTCATTATTTAATTTCTGAAAATTATAAATAAATTATCATTATGTAGATAAGATGAAATTTTTTGGTACAAGCCACCTAAGATAGTTCAACAGTGCTTAATGAATAATTTCATCTTGTTAGTATTTAATCTATCTTTGTCATATAATTTTGGAGAAAATGGGGTATTTAAATCATTGGGTGGACCTTAAAGGAAAATTGGATATATTATTAGTTAGTTATTAGATGTTGGATGTGCATACCCTTCAGTTGGATTTGGATTTTATGGATTTGTGTCGATGGATATTTATGTTCTCTTAGGTGTTGGGGGATATTAATTTATGATTCATTTTGGTCTCCTGGTGGGAGAATGAGATTGAGGTATATTTTTTGATTTTTTAATGGTTAATGTTATATGAGTGAGAAGTTTTTAGTTACAATTGATGTATTATAGTGGTAAACACTATTGATTTGATAATTCATCAGGTAAAAAAATTATTCGGTGTTTTTGATATATGTAATTTTTAAGATAAATCATGGGATTTTAGTTTTGATAATTTTTATTAGATCTGGATTTGTTCGGGTGTGTTCCTAGAGTTATAGGTTGTGATGTGGTTGTGTTTCAGGCATTTATAAATGGAATTGTTTCATTGGTGATAACTCGTTTCCATTGTAGGTTGGGTGACGTAGATAGATGACCACTAACGTATCACTATAATGAGTTGTATTATGATGGGGATGTTGTATGATCATCCACTGGGATGGTTTGAAAATTCAAAATAGATTTTGGATTTTAAATACTAAATGGGTATGATTTTGAAGCAAGACTCAGAATGTAATTCATAGAGTTTGAGTCTTGCATTGTGTTGTTTTGTGTTGAGAATGTCTGTTTTGGAGGGATCCCAGGTGTTTAAATGAGCCTTTGAGTATTTAGGTTATGTTTTTGGAGATTGGGGAATTCTCACCAGTGGGCAAGATTTGGTATGCATGGTTTTGGATAAACCATGTGACCCCTTCCTGTTAAGTATATTTTTAATTCATCGTGAACTATGTATGGTTATGTTTCATGGTTTGAGAATAGTTTACGGAAACCTATAGACACAATATGAAAATTGTTTGGGTTAATGTAGGGTCTGGGACAAGGTGCATGTCATGTGCTTGGTTTGAGAAAAACTATGTGCCTAGCTTCAAAAGTGTTCTAGTGGAGTGTGAATTTTTTTTAAATTGTATAGTTATACATATTTTCTCTAAATTATAAATTATACAAAAACACACCCATCATGATTTAAAGATTCTCCATCTTCTTTCATTCCAATTATTTTCAAAAACAAAAAAAAAGGGTTCCTTATCCCTTCATCCCTTCTTCAATCCTCATTAATAAGGTATTCTCATCTGTTTTCTTCATTTTTCATGCTGATATTTCTCTACCTCCAACTTCCCAAAAAATCATTCCCATGGTTTTTTCAAATTTATTATGTGTAGGTTTAGGGAATGGGTTATTTCTCCACTGAAGCCTTGTGATACATTCCAAGGAAGAAGTGGATTTTTTTCACTTGGGTAGAGAAGATTTGGATATGGATTCCACACTTCGTTGGGTGACATTTCATTATGGTAGGTGTTTACACTATATTTATTATCTTTATCTTATTGATTTAATTTAATTATCTTTTGAACTGGTATTATGTCATAGTTAAATTCCCATGATTGGCATCAGGAGTCCCTTGTAGACAACCATGGTGGTGTATTTGTGTTTTGATAATAGGTGACTGACCAAGTTAGTTTTTTGGTAATATGTTCAGTTTATAATTATATAATTAATTGTAATTTTTATAAATGCTTAATTTTTTTCTTTTTGTGTGGTTAGGGTTTTGGAGTTTTATATGATCATCCCTGGATGATGAAGAGATTATATGGGACTTAGATAGAACTTTTCATGGTCATCATACTTCGTAAACATTATTGAATACATTGTTATTGAGGTTGTTTGTCTGAGAGCTTTACACATAGTATTGTAAATTCCCAGACACGTGTATTTAGTATATTCCTTAAAGACCTCATGTATTGTTCTTTCATCGGAAGGTAATGTTAATTTTTTAGGATTTAAATTGTTATATTAGACCATCAATGGATTTTGTAGGATCTACTACAATTAATTAGAAAAAAATCTATAGCCTCCCATGTGGTGTGTCATTTTTGAAAAAAAATGGTAAAGTGGTTTAGCTATGAGCTTAACTCATAGAATCATGTTTGTTGGATTAGTTAAATAAACAAAAATTAACGGTCATAAAATTGCAATATATTTTTGTGACTTATAAGAGGTTAAATGGGGTGTTTTATGGGTTGAGTAATTTTCAAAATTCCTTTGGGGTTTTGAAAATTTTTATAACGACATCTGTTGTGTTTGTACATGGATTTTGTGTTAATGTGGGAAAATATATGTCTTAATATGGACCTTGTTTACAAATGTGGTGTTAACCTACATGTGGTTTATAAAAAATAGTTCATAAATGTATTTACAATTAAATTGGACATGAATATGTGGTTTCCCAATGGGAAGATGCCTAGATGGATCATTAAATGAATTATTAAAGAATTTCATGGTATTAATTTCGTATTTAAGGCCTAGAAGGACCTTAGTAAGGGTTAATGGTAATAAATGGGTTATTGTGTTTTTGAAATGTTTTTATGGTTATGGTTTTGATCCTTGGTAAATGAGAAATCAATTTAACAGAGTTGATCAGATGTCAGAAAGATGCTTCATTGTTGGGTAGAATATTTCATGGATAAGGTGGTAGACTGAGGCATTTAACAATGATATTATATTTCTTTGTGTAAATAGTAGACACATTCTATAGTAAATTATTTTATAACTTATCAAATAATATACTGGAATTATGATTCTAATATTTGATGTTGTTTATATTGATCCTCAACGAACCACCATTAAAGGAGAATGGTATGAGACCTCTTTACTAAATAAATCATTTAAAAAATCGAACAATTAACACCTATTTGTTAAAATGGAAAATTATTTTTTCTTTTATCCATTTTTAATTATAACCTTGACATTATGTAATTTACACATTGAGAAAATATATAATTACTATAAAATGAAATATGACAAATAATGGTTCATTAATGATAGTTTAATGCTTACCCAATTTGTTACCTCATGTTTATATTTTTGTGAATTTTATATTAGTTAAAAAAATATAATTTATTTTAAAATCTAATAAATGTAAATTTTTCAATTATTTAATAATTCACTTTTTATAAATATAAAAACAACTTCATTATATAAAATCAAATTTTACTCATCCCAATCAAGTCAATTACATACATACAATTTTTGGATGGAATCAAATATCTCAAATTACATTTATTTAAATATTATTAATATAATTTATTTCGTTATTCCTTTAATATATCAACTACTTTTTCATCATCATTTCCCCATTAAATTTAATTTTTTAATTTCTGATAATTATATATAAATTATCATGATCTAGAGAAGATGATAGTTTTTTGGGAAAATCCTTCTAAAGATAGTTCGACATTGTCTAATGAATAATTTCAAAATGTTAGTTCTTAATCTATGTTTGTCTTGTAATTTTGGAAAAAAACGGTGTATTGAAATCATATGGTGGCCCTTAAAAGAAAATTGGTTATCTTGTTAGTTATTTATTGGATGATCGCTATGCATCCCCTTCAGTTGGATTTTGATGTTATGGATGGGTGTCGATGAAGTTTTATGTTCTCCAGGGTGTAGGGGATACTAATTTATAATCCATTTTTTGTCTCTTGGTTAGAGAATGAGATTGAGGTACATTTTGGATGTTCAAATTGTGAAGGCTCTATGAGTGGGATGTTTTTAGTGATAATTGAAGTATTATAGTCATAATTACCATAAATTTGATAATAGATTGGTTAACAAAACAATTAGGTGCTTTGGATATATATAATTGTTAAGATAAATCATGGTACTTTAGTTATGAAAATTTTTAGTAGATCAGGCTTTGGTTGGGTTAGTTCCTCGAGATAGAGGTTGTGATTTGGTTGTCTTTTAGGAATTTATAATTGGAATGTTCTCATTAGTGATAACTAGTTACCATTTTAGGTTGGGTGATGTATATGGATGACCAATAATGGCTCACTATGATGAGTGGTATTATGATGGGGAGGTTGTAAGATCCTCCATTGGGATGGTTTGAAAATTCATATGGATTTTGGATTTTAAATAATGAATGTGCAAGATTTTGAATCAAGAATCAGAATATAATTTCCATAGTTTGAGTCCATCATTATGTTGTTTTGAGGTGAGAACGTTTGTAATGGATGGATATGAGGTGTTTAGATGAGCCTTTTAGCATTCAGGTTACGTTTTGGGAGATTGGGGAATTATATCCAGTGTCCAAGGTTTGGTGTGCACAGTTTTGGATAAACCATGTAACCCCTTCCTATTAAGTGTATTTTTAGTTCATTTTGAACTATGTATGGTTTTGTTTCATGGTTTGGGAATAGTTTTTGGAAACCTATAGATACAATGGAAAAACTAATCGAGATAAAGTAGGGTCTGGGACATAGTGCATGTCATGTGCGTGGTTTTATAAAAACTATGTGCCTAGTTTCAGAAGTGTTCCACCGAAGTGTGAAAAATGTGGAAACTTTTATATCTTCACAAATTTCTATAAATAATGAATTATTCAAATATACACCCATCAATATTTAAGGATTCTTCATATCCTTTCATTCCAATTATTTTTAAAAACCAAAGAACGATTCCTTATCCCTTTATCCATTCTTCAATCCTCATTATTGAGGCATTCTCAATGGTTTTCTTCATCGTTCATGGTGATATTTCCCAGTCTGTGACTTCCCAAAAAAAACCTTCCCATGGTTCTTTGAAATTCAGTATGTGTAGTTGTAGGGAATTTATTTTTAATCCACTAAATCATTGTGAAATTTTCCAAGGAATAATTGGATTGTATTGCTTGGGTGGACCTGATCTGGATATGTATTCCACACTTTTTTGGGTGACATATCATTATGGTTGGTGTTCACAATTAATTTTGTTATGTTTATCTTATAAAACTAATTTAATTATGTTTTGAAATGGTATCATTTCATAGGTTAATTCCCATGATTGGCATCAGGATTCCCTTATAGATAACCATGGTGGTGCCTTGGTGTTTCAATAATAGGTGACTGGACATGTGAGTTTTTTGGTAATATGTGGAGTTCAGATTTAATTAATTAATTATAATTATTATAAATGATTAATTTTTTTGTGTGTTTTGGGTTTGGTAGTTTTATATAATCTTAATTGGATGACTAAGAGATTGGATGGTAATCAGATAAACCTTTTCATCGTCATCATACTTCACAAACATTATGGAATACTTTGTTTTTGAGGTAGGTTGTCTGACAACTCTACCCATAGTGTTGTAAATTCACATACATGTGTATGTTTTAGATGCCTTAAATCCCTCATGTATTGTTCTTTCATCTCAGTGTAATGTAATTTTTATTGGATTTAAATTGGTACATTTGACCATCGAGGGATATTGTAGGATATGATACAATTAATTTTAAAAAACATATTGCCACCAATGTGGGGTCCTATTTTTGAAAAATTGATAAAGTGGTTAAGCTACAAGGTAAACTCATAGAATCACATTGAATGGTTTAGTTAAAATATTAATAATTAATGAGCCTATATTATTAATAAATGGGTGGGACATATAAGAAGTTAAATAGGGTGGTTTACACGTCGAGTTCATTTAAAAATTTATTTGGGGTTCTTGAAATTGTTCTAACTACTTGTGTTGAGTTTTTAAATGGATTTTGTGTGTTTAAAGGGAGAAATATATGTTTTAAAATGGAACTTGTTTACAAATGAGGTGTTAACCTCTATGTGGTTTATAAAAAAGGGTTTATAAATGTATTTATAATGATTATTGGACATGAGTCTATGGTTTCCCAATGGGGATATGCCTAGATAGATATTTTAGTGATTTTTTGTAATGAATGTCGTGTTCATTACATTGGTATTAAAGTCTTAAAGGGTCCTTAGAAAGGGTTAATGGTTATGAATGGTTTATTGTGTTTTTGAAATGTTTTTACGGTTATGGTTTTGAACCTCGATAACTGAGAATGCATTTTAATAGAGTGGTTGAGATGTTTGAAAGATGCCCCAGCCTTGAGTAGAATACTACATGGATAAGGTGGTAGACTGAGGCTTTTAAAAATTATAGTATATTTCTTGATGTAAATACATGACTCGTTCTCCTGTAAATTATGGTATAACATATGGAATAATTTATTGGAATGATGCTTCTCATTATTGAGGTTGTTCAGACTAGCCCTCTATGAATAACCATTCAAGGAGAATGGTCTGACGCCTCTCTACTAAATAAATCATTTACAAAATGGAACAATTAATACCTATATGTTAATTTGGAAAATTATTTTTTAATATATCTGAAATAAAAACATTTAAATATTTGATATTTCATAAAATAAATATAATAATGAATTTTATAAATATTAATAATGAGACCTATTTTGAATATATATAGAGTTAGAGTGTATTTGATTAACTAGAAATATTACATAGAATGTTTCATGATCCAGACATCTTTAGATTAATAATATACATTCTTCTCTAACAATATATTTCTTTGTTGGGTTTTACTAATTTACATCCTTATATTATTCTTTCTACTTATTGATGGATAATTATATTTTCGTCTCATAATTTAATTTGTGTTTAATTCAATCCCTTTAATATAACATATTTTTTAAGGATAATTTTCACTCTTTAGAATAAATATTTATCTAACGTGTACATATTATTTCTTATATAAAAATAAATTTTTATTGTTTTGAATGATATATATATATATATATTATTCTATAAAATTAATATTATTATTAATTATTTAATATATACATTTTCCACATCTTTAATCTATTTGAATTATTTTAAACCATTAAATTCATATTAATTATTTTCTTGATATTTTGTAGAGTTTATTATCATTCCATCCCTGTTTCTGTAACTTTTGTGATATATATTTTCAATGATTCATTATTGGGATGATTTATCAAAAAAAAATTAAAAAATTCATTTTAATACTTTTTAAAAATGATTTTTAAAGTGAAATATATCTATTTTTATAACGATGTTATTAATATCCTTAGATAATTATTTAGATGACTTCATTTACATATTACATTATAAAACTACATGACCTATCATATAGGACTATTTAATATCATTACTATATTAACAATGAAATCCATGTATGATATATTATACGACAACCCATTAATATAATTCCACTTAATTAATGATTTATAAATATAAAATTAACACAATATGATACTATTATGTGGCCTATCGTCTTTTGGTAATTAGATAAAAACAATAATAACAAGGAAAATGGGAAAATAAAAATTATTTAAAACTCTAATGCATGACCTTATATTCCATATAACTATTAATTTTTCATGATATTACCTTGGAATGTACATAATAAATGGATTAGCAACATATACCAGTAATAAAATAATAAAAATAATAACGTGATGATAGTAGTACCATGATTGAAGGCACATATCAAGGTGACATAAAAGGTGTGATAATAAGAAACATGATAATTGATGTTTGATATAACATTATAACATATAAGAAATATATTATTGAGGATATAATATAAAATAATAAAGCCTAACCATTACTCAAGGATAACCATTAGAAATCAAAACCTAGTGTGCTTAGGAGAACGTCCCATGAACCAAAAATTGTATCCCATGTTAAATAAAAAATACCTAAGGAATTTTAGGGCCATATAATTCTAGACCTGTAAAATTAATATAATGTTCATAGAATTATGTTAAAAAATATCATAGAACATAACTTATATTTCCTCAATTTTTCCCCATGATTAATTATTAAATGATTCAAAAATAAGATTCCCTAAAAAATTAATGATAATAACAACTAGTTGAATTCCCAGGATTTGAAATTAATATTTTGAAATACAATTTGAATTTTTGGAATAAAAAATCTAGGGATAATTTTTATAACATAATGGTGGTACATAAAGATTTATGAAAAGCTTTAATGATAGTGAATGATATTCTATAATAACATGGTGACTATATAGAAAATAATTGGATATTTAAAAACTTATTTCAACATAAAAAAATTATAAATCAAAAACCCATTAAACAAAGTTAGTTCTTGAAGAAAGTGGAGGGGAGAGGGAATAACTTCACATTAAGAGGGAGCATCAAAATGCATGTATGGATATTTGTAGGATCATGGAAAACATTTAGGGGGATTTTCTATGCTATATAGAGAGGAAATTCAATATAAATGAAATTTTAATGAGAAGTATTTATAGGTTTATTGGGTAATTATTTAAAATAATGAATATTCTTTATTAATTTCTAATCACAGGTTTAATGCCCTATGTTATAAAAGAATAAAATTTAAAAAACATATTGTTCTTCCTACCCATGGTTAACACAAAATACGATTGGTTTTAAATATTTTTTGGGACATGAATATAATAGAACAAAATAATACCATTTTTATGTGTAATTGACTCATATTAAGAAATATTTGATTTTATAACCTTGAAATATGATACAGGATTTGGAGGATTCATTGAAGGTTTATAAAATTAATCAAACAATATAAAAAATTATTTTAATTAGAAAATATATATTTGGTCATGGATTCCTTTTAGATATTTTATTACAAATATTTTGGACGGTTATGATGACATAATGGATACTCAATATTTATAGTGACTTTATTTTTTCCCCAAACATTGAATATAACCGATTTTTTTTTGAAAATTTTACATTTTCTTATTTTGACATGCAGGTTTCAAAAATAATATTTATTTCATTGAAAAAAATCTCATAATATGAGAATATACAGTCTTATTTTAAAACCCCTACTTATTAGGAAATACATTTTTTATGATATTGACATCTTTTAGAATGAATAGAAAAATTATTAGGCTTCATTAAATTATATAATCATTTGTATATAAATAATGATTATTTACTAATATAATTTTATAATGAAAATAAATATTTCAATAAATATTAAATTATAAAAAAACTATTTAAATACAAAATATATTTTTTTCAAAATAATTTATTGATATATTTATTTAAAAATATAATTTTCAGCAAACATATTATACATAAATTTATATTTAAATAATGAAAAGGAATATATTTAATCCTTCTTTATATAAAAAAATAAAAAAATTCAAATTTAGAGTTTCTATATCTATAACACATTATTACCCCATCCTTTTCCCTTACAAAAATGTGTGTGACGATGGTCCTTTTTTAGTCTAGTTCGACTAACCAGTTTTGAGTTGTTTTCTCTATAAACTTGTAATTATCCTATCAAATATCTCACTGTAAATGTATTTGTTGACCCTCATATTAGGATTGGTTAAGGTTGATTCATTTGAATCAATATATCCCATATGATTTTATAAATGGGATACATATTTTTTTAATCATATTGGTAGAGGTCATGAATTCTATCTTATTAATCAATTCGACATTATCAAATAACATAAAATATTATAATATAAATAATAAATTTTTTATAACTATTTTATCAATGGTTAAGATTATTAATAGTATTTTAAATTCAACCTTCCATATTTGTTAACAGTCCAAAATAATCAAATTAGTTTATGTGTTTTCAATCACAACATACATAATCACGAAATTGTTCACTTGAATAATTAATTTCATTTATATGTGTTTCAAATATTACATTCATACCAAATTCAAACAATTAACTCATATTTTTATTACATAAACTAAAACAGATATGGGTAATTTAGTTTCATCACCTCTTCTTGTACAGATGATGCTTCCCTGAACTTGTTGTTCTACCATATCCCTTTTACCATGCGAATATTATTTTTCGATAGAACATTATCTGTGATCAACGATCAACACCGGCTTCTACTTATATGAAATTTCATTCACAAGGGGTACCACATATGGATTCAATATATGTGATGATTCCACTATGTAATTCATCAAGAGGATTATGTTGAACACATTATTTACAAATGATATGTTGTGTGGGATTTTTAGTCTATAGGATATATCTCTAATGTGATCAAGGATCTCAAATGGGACAATTTATATTAGAATGACCATCTATTTTTATTAAACTTCATGAAATTCATCATTAATGCTATATAAAGAATCTCCTTATCATTGAAAACATACTCTTATTCATGTCAATGATTATCTGTATATATTTTCTATCAAATGTGTTCCGATTTCATAAAACATTGATTTTTTTATCATATCAATCATCTTAGTGATAACATATGATCTCTTAAGCCTAAAATCACTAACTCCATCCAAGAAAGTTGGATTTTGACCATAATTCCCAAATATAGCCAAATAAGTTTTAAATTGAATGATTGAATTGAAAATTTCATTATAGGAGAACTCCACAAATAGAATGTGATGATTCCAACATCCATGGAAATCCTTTTAATATGATATCCAAATATCCTCTAGAGTTTTATGGTTTCTATCATACTGAAATTCATTTTGAGGTTGATAAAAAGTACTGAAACTCATATTTTTATCCAAAACATGTTAAAGAATTAATTAGAACATTAAGGTAAACATATGATCATGATTAAATATAACATAGAGTGGAAATATATGTAGTTTTCCCAATTCCTTTATATATATCTTGTTTATTTAGTAAACATATAAATATTCATTGATTGAAACTAAATTCCCTGAATTTTTAATGTTGGTGACTATCACATTGATTTTTTATTTACAGTAGATGTATTGGGAGTACTATAATGAAATCCATGGTTATTTTTCCGTATTTTTAGAATTTTATATGAAATAGTTTCATCCAACCCTTTGCCTTCTATGATTCAGTGTTGATGTGTTGGAATACCAAACATAAAATAAAAATTACAAAATTTCCAACTTCTTTTTATCCAACAATATATTTTTATAAAATATATATACATATTATTTTCTATCATTTGAATGGATAATGAATATATATGGAAATCATCCAAATGATCCCTTTTGTATTTAATTTTTATTATAAACATATTAGAATTCCAAACCTCATAACATAATATTTAGATATGTTTGTCTTTGGAGTACTCTATAAATTTCATTGTAGCTAATCATCATGTTTTTTTGGGACTCTATGAAACATTCATGAATGGATGAATGAAAAGTTACTTGTGAAAGGTAGGTTTAATATTTTTTTATTATTACCATGTTCATCCTATACATGTTCATGAAGAATGGAACCATTTTATTCTTTATCCTGGTTAAGTTTGTAGGATACATTCTACTCAAATCATCTAAAACAATGTTTGTCTTACTTGGATGGAAAAGGATTGAAAAATTGTAAACCTTAATTAGAACAAATGGCCTTCATTAAAACATACTTATCTCAGTTTTTTCAATAAATACTTATTTCATTCATGATTCATATATATGTCACAATTCTCCCTATATAGGTAATGGATTTAGATATACAATCTGATGATCAATACTGTAAATTCTATAAACATTTTGTGTGCATAAACTCATTGATATTTAATTGATGGTTGGAATATGATTTAACCTTTTCAATTTTCATTAATACACAACCTAATCTCGTTTTGGATTCATCATCGTAGATCAAAAGTACTTCCCCAATAGTGTGTAATTTGATCACTGGTTTATTGTTTAGACTATTTTTTAACTAATTAAATATCTCATCACATTCGTCCATTTAGAAAAATATCTCACCCTTTAAAGTCATCTTGGTTTTTGGGCCTTATAATAATGTGACGTTTCTCACAAATTGATGATACTACTTTGATAATCCAAGAAAACGAGGACCCCTCTCAAATATTGTAGTTGGGTCCATCCTTTATCTCCCTCCATATTTTGATGTTTCTATAGATATTCTTTTGATGGTGATAACATCCCATTAGAATGATTCTTTCACCATCCAAAACACACAATTACATTTATTCTTAAATAAAATTTAATTTTGTAATTTCTTTAATATTTCATTAAAATTATCCTTATCTTCCACCATTATATTGAAGTATATGAAAATATCATCGACAAATATTACCAAATATTTGTTGAGGTAATCCATCAATACTTTATTAATTATTTATTTGATGATATTTTTAGTATTATTTACTTTAAATTGAATAAATATAAATAGGTAGTTCCAACATGTTGAAAAAATACCATCTTTGGGATATTCTTTTTAATCACCATTACATGATAATATCTTGACCATATATACAACATAGAGAATTATTGGGTTCGACATAGCATATCTAAAAAGACATAAATTTATTATAGAAGATACTTGATCTTCTTCATCATATGTTTATTCTCACGTCAATAAACCCACATGAACAATGAAATCATCACCTTATTGACATGGAAGACTAATACACCCCATGGTGAACAACTTTGTTGTATAAAATCTATATCTATATTCTCTTATAGTTTCTTCATTTTCTATTATTGTTTGACTATATCCATTCTGTATGGTGTCACTATTTTTAAAATCTATTAAGGTATAATCACGATTGATTACTCAATCTCAAAGAATTAATGAATATCATGATATTTTTCATGAAATAAATTATAATATTCACATATATTGAGAATGTCATCAAGGATGATTTATTCATTAGTATCAATCATTTTTTCTAGATACATTTTATCATAATGAAAAATTTTCATTTATTGATATGATGATTCCAATTTTAGTACTCCCATCTTTATACTTAGATATAATTAGAGTTTAATTCTTTATTTGAAGAGTAATTTTATTTTGTGGGTAATTTATATTGACTTTAAATAAGACAATCCAATACATACCTATAATTCCATAAACTTTCACAAGGGGATTATCACAATGGTTTTTAGAAACATCATCCAATAAATATTGATTGAGGAGAAATTATATACTTCGATTGATCTAATTTCCTCATTTTTCAAATTCACATATAGCTCCACTTCTATATATTAGGTAGTTATCTGTATAATTCTAAAAAAACAAGTACTCTATGATGAATTTTTTATAACCCTAATCAAATTGCATGTTCATATATAATGAATTAATAACTACCATACCTAAGACTATTTCACTGTCAGGATGCCCTATAACATATTTTATGGCACAAGATCACCCATTCTGTATATTAATTGGAATTTTTTGTCACCATTTATCATTAATATTTTTTATTATTACATTGATTCTCATAGGGTCATTGTTTATTATTTGTAAAACATTGAGATGTTGGATAATGGATAAATGGATCATTTTTTCTTCTATCATATTAGTGGTTTTCTCATAGTCTTATTCTCAAGCGAGGTTCCCTTATCTCATATAAAAACACATTTCCTTGTCCCCCTTCCTGTGATTTCTTGGATACATCTTCTAGAACTATTGAAAAGTGTGTGATTAGAAAATTCTTCCACCATGATTTTTCTACGTCACTCCCCTAGAATTAAAATACATTATCTAATTAATATCTCCAATCTCTTGTGGCCCTTGTCATTCAAATATAACTATTTTAACATTTAGGGAAAATTATAATGTTTACTAATATATTTTAATGTTTTTAATCACTAAATCATTTCAATACTCATCTTTATCCAACCAATTAAGTGGTCATTTTTTATTTTAACTTAATTTGAAAATATAGTATAGTATCATATAAATGTTTTAATTTTTCCTAATACAACACTAATGGATTCATCCTCATTTATCTCAAGGTAAAATAAATCGCTCCCCATATTATATGGGAGAGTGTAATGAAAATATTTAAGGAAGAAAATTTACCTTATTTCCCATCCATAAATTCAATATCATATTTGGTTTTCATAATTGGAAAAAAGGTCCACCATTGACTTGATTCACCCTATATGATATATACATCAAGAATTATCTTTTATTAAATTTAGAATTTACGAAATTTGAATATGTTTTAAATGGATTTGATCCATTCTTCCATGAATAATTTATCCAAATATCTATGGAATGTTAATGGAATTTTTTCATAATGTTATAAATTTTAACATTCTATTTTTAGGTGGCTTGTGGATTTTCCCTATGATTCATCATTATATTTTAAAAATTAGGAATTGGTATATTATTATCAAGAGGTTCCAAACATTGACTCTCATTTTGATGATCCTCTGATTTGTCTTGTCAATACTTCTCCCATAACAGTGCTTGTTACCTTGGTTCTACATGTTTCCATCCATTATATAAAATAAATGGAAAATAATGTATTAGAATTTTCAAACATTTAATCATGTAAAAGTGAAACTATTATCATTGAATGGATAACTCTTAAATAGCATAAATTCTTTATCATATGAAATTATTTTCTTCAATATTATTTATCCATTGTAAATTCCCAAACCTATAATGTTATGTTCTTTTTTGTACCCCCTCCCTAATTTTCCATTGTTAGGATAATGGTAATTTACAAGATAGTATTCTAAGGGAGATTCAAACCATGTGAATAACATTAATTTTTTTTAAATAATGTGATGATAGATATAATACCCACTACACCATTTTGGGAGTTATTACCCCAAGATAAAATAGTACCATATTCACATCCACTTTTACAATCAGAATAGGTATTTTGTTTCTTGTAAACAAGTTACTCAATAAATAACCATTATTTAGAGATGGTTTCTGATTATTACTCTTATCCCCAATGCCTTCACTAATGTTTTGTAATCCTATTCTCAACAGAGAAATGGACCATTTCTATTACCCACTTTGATAACCCATCAATGTAATACACATTAACTAATTTTTTATAGAGACACAATTAATATAGTAACAAAATAATGTGAGTCCAGTAATCATTGGGTAGTAAGATACATATAATAATTAAATCAAAAATGGTTATAACAAAAAAATTTAAAAAATTAAATTCATTCCCTTATATTCCATCACTCATCTAATATAGTAAGGGATAAGCTAGGCATGTACCTAAAAATGGGGTGATATATAAATCTTGTTAAGGGAATAATCACATACTAAAGTAAATACATAAATACATTTGAGTTTATAGTCTTGTTAATGTTAGATAAAGGGGGTATTAATTAATATTTTTATCATCAAGGTATGATATAAGATGATAACATCCAGGAATAATAAGAATACAGAATCAATAAAAACTGACATCATAAGAATAATTCATGGGTAATTATAGATAAAACATTACAATGTGTGCTTAGGATAACCATATTTATACTAGAATTGATATCTAATGAGATAAAAACAATACCCAATTCAATGGATGAATATATTATTCCATGTCCATGAATCACATTCATATTATATATATGAATTTATATTCCACGTTTACCACACAGCATGAGGAAGTATTGCATCTCTTTTAATCACATTATTAAAAATTATGGTTTAAATAAATGTGATTATCCAATCAATGATGTATTGGTTTGTCTATATAAATACCCTTGATCTTAAATGTACATGTTAATACAGAACATAAATTTATGGCATTGAAATTCAAGGGATATTTGTCAACATAACATGTGTAAATAAAATTATATATAATGGATTAATTAGGGTGAACAATAGTATATAATAAAATAATAATGATTAAGAAATTAATATACTAAGGGATATAATAATACAACCCATAATAAAAGAAATCATAAAGAATCACTGAAATAATATTTGTAATTAATGAGAAGTAGAGAATCGGCATCCCTTGAGAATGTGCTTTTAAAATCTGATGAAGAGATTCTTAAGAATGTTGGAACAACATTGGATGGATTTTGATTAGTATTGATAAATGAAAAACCTGATAAATAGTTTTTTAGTGAAGGGTATTGGAATTTTATGAGGGTTTTTATAAAAAAAATGATGAATTGTTTTTATTAATTTCTAAACATTGGTTATTTGATTCTATATAATAAGACAATCAATACCACAAATCATCTAAAGGGTTTTCCCATTATCTCTTGAAAATTATAGTGGTTTTAAATATTTTGTAAGGATAAGAACCAAACATAATTAAATAATCTCATTTTTGTTGTGATAGTGAGTTTTGTTCATAATGAATTGATTTTAAAACATAAAAATATAATATTGTTTTGTTAAGTATTGGTTAATGGTCTTCAAAACACTCAAATAACATAAAAAATATAGTACATTAAATAGTAATTGTATATTATGTAATTTATTCTTTTTCTGTAATTTATTACATAACATATGAGACATTATGATGTCATAATAGATATTGTATATTTATATTGTATTTAATCTTTACCCAAATATTTAATGTCTCAAGAAAAATAAAAAATTTATCACTAAATTATTTGAAAATTAAACCACTAAAAATAATGTTTAGTTTATAAAAATAATTAGATAACATATATAATTTTTAGTTCTAAATAAAAATCTATATATACATTAAATTATTCCTTTTTTGTTACTAACAACTTTATGACCAATAAAAAAATTAAATAGTACTTAAATAAATAATAATATAAATTATATATAATTTAATATTATTGAATAAATATATTTTATTATGATTATATTTTTTTAAAAAAAATCATTAATTAATAAAAAATGGGGATTAAATTGGAGATATATGTATCACAAAAAAAATTTTGATTTCATCATATCAAAATATAATTTTAACCAAAATCATTTTTTATTCATTAATATACTAATAATTAGAAAAGATAAATATAATCATTTTTTAGTTAAATGAAAAATATCTAAATGACATTAATAGGGTCTATCTATATAAACTATATTCAATAAAAAGTTAATCCCAAGGTGTATCCTTTGCTATCCCTCCATAAAAGGGAACCTCCTCCCAATGATGGGGTCACACTAGAGTGAGACCCAGCCAAGAATGATTCATTTCTAGCTGGGAAGGAACAACATGCCTAATGAGTGAAACCTAATAGGATACGTTTTGATATAGATATATGTTAGAACATATGTGTTGTACCGATTTTCTCCACACAGTTGAGAAATGGGAGAACTAAAAATAGGAGTGTATCCTGAGGGAAAAAATTATCCTAAGAGTGGACTGGGAAGAACCTTTCCCTTCACATCAAAAAAAGTGTGGTTATAACCCATTATTACACCACAATATTCCCTAATTGTATGTTGTGTGATTATTGGTCATGCTTATGGTGTTTTGGTGAATATGGTTTGGGTCATGATGTTGATAATAATAACCTTCTCCCATAAAATATAGATTCAAGAATCAGTTGATGAATCAAGCCCTGTTAATGGTAAGTGGAAACGTATAGTTCTTCCATCTCTTTTAGATAATATAGTAAATGGGATTCATAGGGTATGATCATAAAATTAAACCAATTCACGTCTTTTATTTTGGTCAAGTATATTATATCATAATACTTATTATATACTAATCATAATGATAACTATAAAAAGAATATATTATCGATTTTTAATATCCTTATAATGATTTTCAATTATGAAGGCTATAAATTGTAATAGTCCAAAAAAACTAAACTAATACTTTTTTTAATATAAGTAAATTACATAATGAAGCATTTATTATTTCAAAAATTGTATTTCGTTTTTAGATGATCAGGTCATTGCATAGTTCCATTGTAGGATTTTTTTAGTTACATTTTTATCTAATTTTTGACTAAATTAATTTCAAACTCAATAAAAATAAAACCATTCCAATTTTATTTCCATAAACTAGTCAAGTTATAATTTCTAATGGATGTGTTACCTATTTATTATAGAACATATATATTAGGTATATTTTAATTTTATGGGTGGGACTATAATTATATAGAACTCCAATAAGTTGTTTAATAATTATACCTCAAGATATAACTTGTATATTAATTTTGTTGTTATGAATGTCAGCTCTATTATATAATGAAATGTAATAATTAGCTTTTTATGGTATGTTTTGATTTTTTGTGTAAATTCATAAAATATTATATTATTTTACATTCATATCGATGAGTTACATAAATATTTTATATTACTATGGTCCATGATTATTAACCCATTAAATTATATCAATGGATGTGTTATTATTTGAATAGCTTCATTTTGAGATTCTATATTTCTATATCATTATCTGGTATTTCACTATAATTCCTTCCAATCACTTATTATACGTCTGTGATCTTATTTCAATAGTGATTTTATTTTCATATGTTCATTAATTTTTTATTTGTTTTGGATATGTTGTTCATACAGCTATGGATAAATAATTTTTTTCTCCATACTGTGTTGTCTGGTCACCATATCCCCCCTTTATTCATTCCTCAATATCTTTGGCACATTAATGTGTCTTAGAAAGATTAATTTAAGGAAAAATGAGATGAAAATTACACTGTATTTTAAAATAAGATGGATTTGTATCTAGTCCTCAATGATACTAATCCACAAGGTTATGGGAGTGAGATTGTTTTTTTGAGTTTTACGGATTAATCATTTAAAATGATGAATTTACTGTTTGTTTAATCGGATCTAGGTATTGGGAATCAATCCTTTGTATTACTCTAGTACTTATATATAGATTACCCTAATACTCATTGAAATCCTTTACTATCTAGAACTACATTTAGTGACATGCATAATTATTTTAGGTATAAATGAAAAAAACATATTAATTATTTATTCATAGTGACATAGGATATAATACTCTATTTCTTATTTATTATTGTGTAATTTATTTCCTTTTTAGTGAATATACATTCTATTTCTTCAAATATATTATAATATCAAAAAAAATTATTTCACAATACAGAATATTGATGTTTTATTAGTAATATTCAAATAGAAATAATTTAATAAAAACATTCTTAAATTAAAATATGATTTGTGAATGAATAACAAAAATCGATTGTATGTGCTTGTTAATTCAAATCCCCTTCATTAAGGGATATATTTTCCATATAACATCATTAGGGGTGGGGTTCATTTAATGTGGTTTCATATGTTAATGTGGATAATCAATCATTATAGTTTGACATTAGAATGTTTGAATAATTATTAGATCGGCCTCAGGGGTGAGATTATTTCACAAATAAAAATAAAAAGATTTCAAAGGAATGGGATTTGGATTGGGATGTAGCTACATGAGAAGAAAATATGATGTGGGGGTTTTAAATTTCTCATATGGATGAGGTGTCACTTAATGGGTTTTGGGGAGATATGTGGGCATTAATATAAAATGAATAAAAACCATTATTTTTTATTTTGATGAGGTAAGGAATACATAGAAATGGACTAGGATATGGTTCCCTGCTATGTAGTGTCATGGCCTATTATATATATATACATTGGAAATGGACTACATCAAAAAATATTCTGGGAGGTATTTGGTTTCTATTAATATTCTATTGTTAATGTACAATACTAAGATGACTATATAACTTTCACTATAAATTTTTAAAATAATACAAATTTTCAATTATAACTAATTAAAACACTCTTACGACCTTATTAAAAATTTATAATCTATGTATTTAATTTCTTATATAATCTATAAATGTATTTATCTTACGAATATGATAATCCCATAACGATTAGTTGAACTAAAACTTGTATGATAATTGGTCGTTACCCAAAATGAATAATTTTTCACCATCCTCAATAATCTAAAAGTCATATCTCTATAGACCTATAACTTCTATAGTAAATATTTATAATATTTATCTCTTAATATTATCTTCTCTAATGGGTTTAGTATTAGTCATTCATCGTATACCAAAACTTTTTTAACGTCGATTGTGATTTTTTATAGCCTAAACTATACAAGTCCAAAATATAGGCCAAACTAGATTCTACACTATAATTAATGGTAAATTTGAGTAGTATCTCACTATATTATATAAAATCTAATGATTAGATATCGATATAATTTATTTTTTGAGTTTTTTTCAAAAACGTTAACCCTAAAACGAAAGAACACACATTAAATCCTCTATATTAATTATAACACACCGGGTCAAGAGATCTGACACCAATATTTTACAACGCATTAATATTTTCAACATGACAATAAGTATAAAGAATAGAAATGTTAAAAAGAACCATCATGGGTTTTCATGATCTAACTATGTCACTATTCTCATTATAATGGTTGGTGTATTCCATCATGATCATACATATGAAAAACTATTCCTTCAATAACAGTAAGAGTAATTATTTCTCATTCATGCCTATCCAAATCCAATACATACTCCAAAAAGTATATCTATCTTGAAACTAAATGGTGATAATAAATGTGTCCCATAAATATTATATTTTATAAAATGCTCATTTCTAAAATTTATATGGCATCTAGGTCTTCTCCCAACATCATAACCCAGAAATTCAAAAATTTATTTCTTACTCCAACAATTAATTTTTGAGATATTATACCTTTCTATGTATATATATTGAGTTATCTTAAATAATCTCTTATTTTTGCAATCATATAAGGATTCACTTCATTTATTTTGATTAATATTTAATAAGTAAATTGATTTAATAAATACACTCCATTTATATACATGTATTTGAGATATCCAAATTTTCTTCACATAAATTAACTTTTGTTGAATCTTTTAAATTTCCTTTTTAGATTACAATAAGTTATCTATTTCATTATGATCATTAAATTCTCCAAAAATAATTATGGTATATTTTCAGTAATAAATATCAATTTCCACATGTCTAATAGGATAATTTCTAGATTGGGATATCAACTCATAATATTATAAATAACTAATGAATTATTTGTTATTATATTCCCTAAAACACTCTAATATTATTTTTTTCATTATTCATTAAGTATTAAATATTTCATGTTTATTCTCCCCTAATAGATCAAATGATTTTTTGTATTATTCAATATATTTATTCATATATTTTGATGTCATCGTGTTATATAATTTTGAATTAGAATCCATAACTAGATTTTATTAGAATAATTTGAAATGGATTTGAATAAAATAATTCTTGATTCATTATGGATTATTATTCTTTAGTAGTAAATTTTGTTTACTCTTTTTTTCTTATTATAATGAAGCACAAAAAAAAGTGTTTAGTCAATTGTATCATAATTTCATTAATCATTTCACTTAGTAAAATTCTTGTAATCAATGTGACCATGGAATGTATGTGTTTAATATAACTCATTATAAATTAATTTTTTATTTATTTTTACATAATGATATTTTAATTATTATATATACTTTAATATTTAATTCCTTAAAAAGATTGCCCTTGTTAAAATATAATGACACTTATTTAAAAATGTATTAAATTTCAGTAATGTAAAAACAATATAGATAAAAAATGATATGGATATGATATGGACAAAATTAAAAGTTAATAATACATGAATTATTCCTTCAGATATTATTAAATTATATTCTTTGATAATTCATGAAGAAATACTAAATATAATATTAAATTAATAATTTACTTCACTTGTCAAAATATTTAATAATATTTTTAGTTTCGGTATATGGAAATAATTTTTTATTGAAAAATTGTGTCCAATACATTACTTTTTGGAATTTAATGATATCATTTAAATATTAATTTTCCAAATTATTTCTCTTTATACACCACAATGTAGAATTTATTATTCTATAATACATTTATCATAATAAAAAAACTAATTCCAACTCATTGAATTATCTCACATTCATTTATTATATAGAATTATATTCAATTGATATATTTGGATATTATTTCTTCTATATTCTCATTGAATTTACCTCATTATTACTCACCATACACATTAAAACTTTTATTTTATTATGACTCTATCATCTTGAGTAAGAAATATAAAAATATTTTTAAGAAATATTTCCCAATCTAATTCATGTTATAATGAAAAAAAATATTTCACATTTGTAGAAATAATACAATTAGATATATAGAAAAATATTTATCCCCATTGAACCTAAATTCTCAAAATGATCAATTAAATCTATAAGTTTTAATATATTATTCTCTAGTAGTGACCCCCATCATAATATTAACCTAGATAGTGACTTAGAGATTTTCTTTCTCCCATGTCTATTTCGGTCTTGGTAAATATCTTGGATATTAGATAATATTAAAGATTAAATTTTTTTCGTGATTTTTCATCCCAAATTACATCAATGATATAACAATTCCATGTATATCCAATACACCATCAATGTTTCTCTAATTGGAAATAGTCCCAACTTTGGTGGATCTTCAAGGAGACTAAATAGGTAGTGGTAATTCTTATATATAATTTTAACATTATTATTATAGAATGTTGTGGTGTAACCTATAACACTAATAAATAATTCCAATAATAAGGTAATTATCCTTATGTAAATTAGATAATAGTTATTTAGAGTTAATAATGATCATTTTAATTTCCTTTAATATGTAAAATAATATTTTAGTACATTTTTTCAGTACTAAATTTAGAATTTATTGATTAGTTATCCATTTATGTATACCAATATTATATATTATCTCAATATCCATCACTATTAGATAAATAATATTATTTATATTGATAACATAGTAGAATGAATCATTGTTACCATTCATATAGTATTGAATATATAATGGTAATACATGAATTAATTTTGGTAGGATTCATATTTTCTAATTCTATTTACTCTCAACTCTATGATATATTTAGTTAACACGTCAATACATAAATAATATACTTATATTTAATCAATTAGTTCGTTATAATTACATAAGGTAGAATATATCATTTCCCCATGTGGAAAACATGGCTATGAGGACCAATTTTTATCATTAAAACAATTCAAAAAATAAAAACATAACCACAAATTTCTATATATGATCACCTTGAAAATTTTATCTAATTTATGTAATAGAATATGTTTCTTTAATTAATAAATTTATTATGTATATTTTGATAAAAATATATATGAATTTTTTTTATCTCGGATGTATTTTAATTTTTCAAAGTAAGGTGGTCCTCTACATTAATAAGTTCCTTGATAAACCACTATAAATCCCTAAACATATTCCTAGAGACCATGGGATGGAAACTTATTCAAGGACATCAAGAACACTCCATTTAAAATGGTTTTTCTAAATAAACAATAATTCATAATAAGTCCTTATATGATAACATGTTATGACCTCAAAAAACATTTTTAATCCATAAAATTCATTAATAAATTTGTAAATAACAGCACTATAACCTAAAAAAGCATTAATTCAATCTAATATCCAAATTTTTCATTAAATTTAATCAATTAAAACTCTATTTATTTATAAATAATCATTTGAAACCGTTATATATATATATAAATGGGAAACACAAAAGAAAATATAAAGGATATGGTGGGAGGATTATGTAGAGATATATAAGATTTATAATCAAATAAAAAAACCAATAATAAATATAATCAACTGCTAAATATCACCACGTTAAAAAACGGATTACATTAATTTGTGTCGCCTCCTCCAAAAACATGAATCAAAATTACATGAGATACATATCACTCCATAGATTATTTCATTTAACATAGTTTTATAAAACAATTTTCATATGTACACATAAGTTATATTGAAGGTTTTAGTGAAATATTCCTAGTATGATACACCATTGACCATATGTAAAATAATAATATAATAATCCAACTCTTGTTATTTTCATTTATAAATATTATATTTTACATATAACATTTTTTTATAAAATAACAGGGATATCATATCTGATAAATGAATTGTTTAACCTATATAAAAACAATTGAATGAAATGATTTTGATTAGGAGGGAACAAAATTTGGAAAAAGGTATCATAATGTGATCAATCACATATAGGTAATAAGGTAATATGGTTTTTTATTATGATAGAATTTATATAATCAATCTTATTTTGAGAAGTATGTTCTTGGGAGTGCATGACATCAACTAAGATAAACAGTTAATTATGGGTAAACCTTTTCTTAAAAAGGAATATCCAAGGGATCATTGGGTACCATAATTATAACAACATCATAAATTAGCACAAATAATGGATCCTTCCCAATAACCAAATGTATAACCAATTAATTTTTATGGAATTAATACTTTTATTGAGTTTTTTATATAAACCAAATGTCCCCTATACAATAATTTAACCAAAATTGTAATACCCTTATAAATTCAATGAATTCATCTCAAACAACCCATGAAAAAAAATTAATTTTAAAAATGAGAGAAATACATATCATAGATTAATAACAAATAAGAAATGTAAATTATATTAATATTTCAATATATGATATCTTAGTTTTAATCTGTAGTTATTTATGATTATCACCATAACTCCATAATAGTATTCCATACTTAGAAATATCCCTTGGACAACCCAAGACATATCCTTAGAAATATATACTGGGATCTCTGTATCATTTTCACATTCTAGATTCCAAATGATAACTAAAACTTCTCCCTAATAGCAATGGTAAATACCAAAGGATAAACATACATGGAAATCACATTACCTATCTAGAATACAAAATACACATCATAAACATACTCTAGAAGACCGTATTAGTTTAGTGTCAATAGAAATAGAGAAAACCTTCTTTTAAATTGGTGAAAAATCATTAAAATATCACATAAAAATATTCCCCTTTTGTTTTTCTACCTTAAAACTTTCATTATATCCTAGGGGAAAGAAATCATAAAAATGATGAGGTAAAATTCTTAGTAAGGGTAAAAAAAAATATTATTATCAATTTAAAATCAAGAAAATATATATTGAGTATAAAAATATAGATTCATAAAATAAATCTTCATAGTATGTAAGACATAAATATTAAAGGAAAATAAACCATGATAAAGTATCATTGGAATATAACATGGAATTTTGGAAAATGCGTAAGAATATATTATCATTTCTTTATTGGCCATGGTTTACTTCCAAGAACATAATTATGGAATATGGTTGTTCCAAAACCAGAATAACATATCAACATATAATTGATACATTTAGTATTAATTTAGGATAAAAAAATCCTGAAGTGGATGTAGAAGTAGAAATTATTTGAAAGAATCAGTGGAGGAGATTACCTCTTCTTCGAAGATCTCCGTCTTGATTTCCTCTTAAAGGCACTAGAGTTGTACTTTTAAGAAATCACGAACCGATTGAATTTTTCTATGAAGTTTATAATGGAAATTACAGTGGATTTTAGAACATGACTTCTAAAAGTGAAGTGAATAGGTGAGGGTTGAGGTACCCTTTTATAATTGAGGTAAGGGGAAATTTTAGAGTCTTTAAAAATATAACAATTATATTTACATAAAATCCCATTCAAAAACCTCGAAAATGACCTGATTTTGAATTTTAGATGATAAAAGGTTTTATTATTCTCAAAAAATAAATTTTGTAAATATTTTTATTTCTATTTAAACCTTATCATTTTACTTTAACACTTAGTTATTCTATTTTATTATAATTAGGGTAACATGTATTTCAATATTAAAAGGGTGAATATTTACTTATTTTATGTAATTAATAACATAAATTACCTAATTCATATCATTTTATTACATATAATATTTTTTATATATTTTTTTAAATATTTTATAATTTGAAAATAATTTAATAAAAAATTGTTTTGAAAAAAGAACATTAGTGTACATTTTGACAGTATTCAATTAGTAGAATTTTAAAAATATAAAGATATGATTTTATCTTCTAAATAAATATTTTATTACTTCCTTATTGGTTTTATTGCTTCTAGAAAATTCATTGGACAAATTAATTAGAAAAAATTATATTTATATTAATATTTTTAATAAAATTAATTTGATATTTCAATTAATAAAATAATTACTACAATGATAAAAATATACTTATTTATTGGTAAAAAATAAAAAGAATTATGATCATGATAAATCTAATATATTACAGTATAATAATGGTAGTATAATATATATTTTGAAAAGTCAATCATTAAAAATGATATCTTTATTAAAATAGGAATGTGACCAATTTAGTATCAATTTAAATAATATAATAAAAGTGTCATGATATTTTCTATAATGATACAAATGCTCAAAAACGTGACCCTTGGATGTTTCTGGTTGATATATATTTGACCAATAATATTTGGGGATATTTTATTGTCTTCTAATCATTATTATTATATTAATAAAATGATTTTATTGATTATTAATCAATTAAATAATATAAGCATGATCAATTTATAATCCTTCAAGGTAATTATTTATTTCATAAAATTTAATAATAAATTAAATATCATTTTCTTAAATGAGTAGTAATATTGGAATATTTCCCCTTATAACCTTATTTTAGAAAAGATATACTATTTAAAACATGAATGTGACATCATTAAAATTTCATAAAATACAATATTAAAAAATACCATAATATCTCCCAAATGGCACCAAAATGACAAAAATATAGTTATATTACGAAATTATGTTTATTAAGTTAAAAATTAACAATTATATTCATTTATAACGCCATTTTTTCATACATGTAAACATAATAGATATTATAGACAATGAAAATGATATTTTGTCTCATTCATAGATTTAAATATTATTTATGACATTTTAATAGACTAAATTATATTAAATAATATAATTTAGATCACTTTGTATTATTTTTCAAATTCCAGTCATCAATTATTATTTCATCATTCTTTTTGGTCATTTAATAGTAATTATTTTTTTTGTAACCTAAATTACCAAAATTTCCCATTACGGTGGTTACATAACATACCATGGTTACTATTCATATTAGTCAAGAATAAAAGGTAACTACTTACCAAATTTTGACCTCCTAAATCCAAATATTACATCCTTGTTTCAAATTTCAAAACAAAAAAAAATAGAATTAAATTTAATATAACATTTGTAATATTTCAAAAAATAGTTATTTTTGGAAATATTCCCCCTTTTGTATTGAAACGTTTATCATATTAAATGAATGTGTAAAATAATTTTTGTAGTTTTTTGGTGTTATTTAATTTTATTATAAATTATAATTTTATGAAATTCTAAAATTTCCCATTCCTCAATTATAAAAGGGAACCTCCTCTATCACCTGTTCACTTCACTTTGAGAAGTCATCTTCTAATATGCCCTCATATTTCCCTTATAAACTTACTATTAATATTCTATATGTTCTAGATTTCTCAAAAATCACACTCTAGTGACTTAATATGAGATCAATAGAGACCTCTTTGAATAAGAGTTAATCTCCTCCACTAATTGGTGGAGTACATTACCTCTTCTTCGAAGATCTCTCTCTTGATCTACAATAAAATGCACTAGAGCCGGAATTTTGAGAAATCCAAAACCTATACAATGTTACTAAGAAGTGTAAGACAGAAATGGGAGGGAATGTTAGTACCTGACTTCTCAAAGTGAATTGAAGAGGTGAGGTAGGAGGTTCCCTTTTATAATTGATGTAAAGAAAAGTTTTAGAATCTCTAAAAATATTAATTTATACTAAAATCAAAGCCCATCCAAAAACCTTGAAAATGGCCTAATTTTAAATAAAAAATGACATATGGTTTTATTATAATCAATAAATAAATTATGGAAATTTTGGTATTTCTATTTGAACTTTATCATTTTAATTAAACACTTAGTTATTCTGTTTCATTTTAATTCGGGTAACAAGTATTTCAATATTAAAAGGGTGAATATTTATTTATTTGATGTAAATAATAAAATAAATAAATAATTCAAAAAAATTTAGTACATATACTAATTTTTATTTATTTTTTAAAATGTTTTATGAGTTTTAAATAATTTAATAAAATAATGTTTTGAAAAAGTAACCATAGTGTCTATTTTGATAGTATTCAGTTTCTGGAATTTTGAAAATATAAAGATAATATTATATCTTCAGAATAAATATTTTATTTTTTCTATAACGGTTGTAGGACTTCTAGAAAATTCATTGGACATATTAATTAGCTCAAATTATATTTATATTAATATTTTTAATAACATTAATTTGATTTTTTCCATTTATAAAATAGTTATTACATCAATATTGTTTAATTATTTAATATAATTATTTTTCAGTAAAAACTAAAATAAATTCGATGATGATATTAAATATATTATATTTTAGTAATAATATAGTATTATAATATATATTTTTAAAAATATATTTTTGAAAACGTTATACTTATCAAAATAAGAATGTGACAAATTTAACATCACTTTAAATTAAATAATATAAGTGTTGTGATCTTTTTTATAAGGATAAATTTATCAATAACTTGACCATTGGTTGTTTATGGTTGAGATATACATAGCCAATAATATTGGGGAATGTTTTTTAGTCTTGTAATATTTATTATCATTTTAATAAATTTATTTTAATGATTTTTATTCTATTAAATAATTTTTTCATGATCAATTTAAATGCTTCTAAGGTAATTATTTATTTCCTAAACATTAATTATAAATTATAATGATAAATTAAAATTAATATTATTTAAAATGAGTTTTAATATTTGAATATTTCCCCTTATAACCTCATTTTAGAAATGATATATTATTTAAAACATGAATGTAACACCAATAAATTTTCATTAAATAAAATATTACAAATAGATAAATATCTCCCTAAGTGCCCCAGAATGACAAAATTATATTTTGATTATGAAAATATTTTTATTAACAAAAAATTGAACATTTAGATTATTTTATAATGCACATTTGACTATATTTGGACACATAATAGATATTATAGACAATAAAAATGATATTTTGTCTCTTTAATTGATTTAAATATTATTTAAGTCATTTTTATGGGAGAAATTCCACTAAATAACATAATATAAATTACTATGTATTATGTGTCCAATTCCATTCATCAATAATAATTTTTTAATTTATGTGGTCTTTTAATAGTTATTATTAATTTATTTTTTATCCAAAATTCGCTAAATTACCCTTTATGGTGGTTACAAAACTTACCATGATTACTATTCATATTGGTCAAGAATAAAATGTACCTACTCACCAAATTTTGATCTCCTAAATCCAAATATTACATCCAGGTTTCAAAATTAAAACCAATAAATGGTAGAATCAAATTTAAAATAACACTGGTAATATGTCATGATTTTTTTTGGAAAAATTCCCCTTTTTAAATTTAAAATGTTTTTATAACAAATTAATGTATAAAATAATTTTCAAAAACATTAATTGTATAAAAATAACTAAATTAAATTTAAAACTAAACTAAAAAAAATTATAATGTATGATGACATTAATAGAAAATAATGTTTCCATTAAAGATCAATATTTTCACTATTAATCAAAAATTGAAACATATCAAAAAATAGAAAAAATTCACCCAACGTAAATTTTTATATTCCAAAATAAAGAGAAGAATTTAAATATTTTAAATTTAAAATATAAAATTTTTCAAAAGTAGATACAAAATTGTTGCGCCATAAAAAGGTGGAAAATGTATTTTTTTTAAACGCTTCTTTTATCAAAAAAATGAATTGGCTTTTATATCATTTCTAGAAAATTGATAATATGTTAAAAAATTATATTAAATCCATAAATAGGGATTTTATTATTACATAGACATAATTATTTTCATTTAAATAATTTTTTACATTAATTTTGATATTGTTCAAACATAAATATTTTATGGCTATAATATTATTGAGTTTTTCACCTATACTCAGTCTTGAAAGAAATAAAACATATAAAAAGTACATGAAATTTTTTGAAACACATGCCATGAATAAAGTTGCTTATACCTCAAGCTAAGTAGGTGTTCTGTATTACACAATCTTATCATGGTGTACTGTACAACACCAGACATCAAATAAATAAAAAAACTCTATCTCATAAAAATTTCTGGGTGTTTCATTCTACCTTGTTAAAATGAAATTATCCCTTTAAATTCGTTGTGGTTATAAAAGGATTTCTACATGAGTGTTTTTTTCATATAAACCCACATCTTAAAATAGAATACTAATACTTCACATTAAAAAATCTAGAATCATAATGGTTACCAAAATTGACTAGTAACTGGGATTGCACAAAGAAGAACATAGGTGGGAATCGAATACCTGGATATAAAAGAAAAATAGAAAAATCAAATTATGATCGAGCGTGATAGATAAAAATTTTAAGGTAATGTTATATTATTAGATATCCATAAATTTTTGATAATTTAAATGACCATTTAATCCATCTGATTTGAAGGTACTAGGATAACATTTTTTTGTGATCCTTTCCCTATAGTTATAGAATCTGGGATGAAATACTTATTTGATATTAGTATAGTCTCACCGTTTATCGTGCCATGAAAAATTCCCACTTCCTCTATTATTCAATGATAAGATGTTTAACTTTTCATTCCTAAAATGTTAATATATCATGTGTTCCATAAATATATTTTTTTGTCATTCCATCAATCTTTATCTGAAACATTTTGTTAACACAAGTAATCAAATATTCTTACGTCCATATATATTTAGATAATAATATAATCTAAAAAGGTTTATTTGAATTCTAAAATATACTAACAATATTGATTTAAACTTATAACCCTTCTGAAATCTAAAAATAAAAATCTTTTATAAATATTTAAACTAACTCGTCTTAACATTCATACACAATATATCATAAAGTATCTATATTTGGTCAGATTCCAAACATGTGAGACCCTTCATCATGTATTCTTTTGAGTCATGGTAATAACTTTAATTACAATATACCCTATTAGAAAACATGCATCTTTCCTTATTCTTATGTCAAAAAAGTTGTTGAGTTCATCCATGATAGCATAAACTACTTTTCAATAATTACTTCACATGTTCAAAGGAAATAATATCAATCAATTAATCATATCCATAATATCTTTATCAAAATGTCTTTATCTCAAAATTGAGCTCATATTATCCGATGTCCTTCCCATAATCTTGTGTTCTCCAAGAATATCACCTTACCCTTAAATCACTTTTCTATGTACTTATAGATATTTGACTCACCCTTCCGAATCATTAAAGAAAAACCTTTTACGAATGAACATATATATTTTACGATTCATATAACATAATATTTAAATTCCCAAACATATACACCCAATTCATACAAAATTATTCTTATAAAATTACTCTTGATCCATCAATATATTATTTTCATAAATATAAATCATTAAATAAGGTTACTCAACCTTAATAAAACCTAGATTCTTATGTTTAAACTGAACAATAATGCTAGAACATCACATACCTTTGACAATTTGTTGATAATCTCTTTACCCTCAGCAGAATAACTAAGACTCATTATAGCTTCATGATTCTCTTCATGAGACTTCCACTTAAGAATTCATTTTTCAAAATTCCCATACTTTCTAGATCTGTAACATTCATTGCTAATGATTTCCTATCTAGATTTGGGTATTTTATAAGACCAAAAATCATAATGTTAGAATGAAATATCCGAGATTAAAAAAGATAAATAAGTAAAATTAATTAAAATATTTCAATATATGATATCTTATTTTTAATCCTTGGTATATTCATTATTATCAAAAGAACTCAACAATTGTATCTTATTTATAGGAATATCCTTAGTAAATCCCAAGACATATACATATAAATATCATTAGGGATCTCACAAATGTTTTTATATCCTAGTTTCCAATGTATGACTAAAACCATCCTATGATAAAAACTATAAACACCCAAGGAATGACATATATGGACATTACATTAATTTTGAAGAATACAAAATGCATGTCAAAAACTAACTCTAAAAGGACATATTAATTTAGTGTCTTTATAGACGAGGAAACAATTCTTCTAAAATGGTGAGATATCTTCAAAATCTATGATAAAAATATTCCCCTTTAGTTTTCATATCTAAAAAATTTCATTATATCATGGGAAAAAGAAAACATAAAAATTGATGAGAATAAATGCTCAGTAAGTTTAAAAAACATAAAGATAAAAATAGAAAAACTTGGACATATATTTTGAATATCAAAATCCGCAGTCATAAGATAAATATTCACAGTACGCAAAGTATAAATCATAAAGGAACATGAACCATGATAATGTATCATTGACAAAAAACATGGAATTGTTGAAAATTCATAATAATAACAAATAATTTCCATATTGAACAAGGGTCAATACGAAGACCATCATAGCGGAAAAATTCCATTATTAAACTGAGTTCACTCCTAGTTTTATCCCTATGTTGTTCAAACAAATTTAACTGTCATTCCAGCCCTGTATTATTAAAATAGATTTACATTCCATTACTATCATATATATAACATGAGATATTAATTTTTACCCAATGAATTAGAGTGAGATATAGGTCCCACCTTTAACATAATGAAAATATTTGTGAGATCCCTAGAGATATTTCAATAGGATATCCTATGAATATATATAATTATAAGTTATAGTCCTAGAATCATGGTACAAATCATGAATAATCATGGATTAATCCTATGATTTTAGAGATTGATAATTCACCCCTTGATTTTGCTGTTTCTTTAGTATGATTTTCTCCTTTAACATTATTCATTTTTGGGTTTTAGACAGTGTTTGGAACTTGAAGGAACCATGTTAATGACCAAAGAAATGGGAAAATCAACGATTTTACTCCTCAACAAAAAAATGCTATGGGATATGAAATTAAAACTCTTATCAATATACTTACATATGTGAGTAATCACTATGTACTTCTAAATAATAAGAGAATGTAACACCATTCTGTTGAGTCCATCATTCGGTAATGTCAGCATTGTTACTGTGGGTATTATGATCTACTTGTTACTGAACAACTGACCAGTAACAATGAAAAGATATTTTCCATGCTTTTTTGTTCAAAATAAGATAACTTCATTGTGGATTTTTATCGTTTATAAGGCAAAGTGGAATAGTGGTAGACTATATTCCAGAATACGAGGAAACAAGATGAAATCAAATCCATGGAATGGGATGAGTACAAGAACTTATTTTTCAAATATTTCATTAAAGGTATTCTAAAAACAGAAATCTAAAATTAGTTCAATGAGTTTAAAAAAATGATGATGAATCAATTGGTACATATGAAGAAAATTTTAATATACTTGAAAATTATCCATCTAAATTCATCATCCAACAAAACAGCAAAGTTGATCGATGACTCGGTGAGTTAAATCTATGTCTTAGAATGGAATTAGATATAGTAGACATTAGTTTCTATGAGGATATTGTGTGTTTTTCTATCAAGGTAAAAATTTATGTTGGTGTTAGATATCAATATCATTGTTCGGAAAAGAAATAAAATATGAAGTTCAAAGGAAAATCTCAAGACAATGGTGAATAAAATATGAGTGTTTCATTAACCTCAATGTGTGGAAAGAAGCATAGTATAGACTATCTTAACGGTACTAATGTTTTATGTTGAATAGAAGTTCATGAGGATGTTGAGTGACATGTAATGGAGAAAAGTTAGTTAATGATGTGAATATAAATTATGTTACAGGGAATGCACAACACACACTTCAATTCAACATGTGTAATGAAATAGAAAATTATTTAAACAAATGACCTAATAAAAGGATTATCAAGGATGATCGACGCCAACAATCTATTATGGATGAAGGTATATGAAAACTATATGTGATCACTATTGGTGATGTTGATTTTAATATTTAGGTGGGGGAATGGATGAGTGTTTATGTAATGGGATTCTAGAATAATGTGGTATAATTTCTTTTTTGTTATTATGGAACTATAAAATACCTATGCATTGGTCAACTGTGGGTTTCCATATGTATTTGAAAGTATATGCTGAGTGGTGCTGGTAACAAAGAAAAGTGATTGAGGTCATAAGGTTATTTTTTGGGAAAACATATGATTTACAGAAGGATGACCCTTAATATGAAAAAGATGTTGAGATAATAATATTTTTATAATGGTATGTTTGATTGGAATAAGGAAGTTGTATGTTATTAGTTACCATGGAACTAGTTAAGGATTTATTGACATATGTGTTATGCTATCTCGGATGAAGATTACAACTTGTTGGACTTATGAATAAGAAAACATGCATGTTTTTATAAGGATATCTAAAAGCATAGGTTGTTACCATGACCCAATAGAATACAAGATTACGGTATTGACATGTTTGGAATGTTACAACCATGAACTATGTCATGATATATAAGAGATATTTGTTAAACCGATTTAGTTTAACTCTTTCTAAAGTTTTAGATTTTCAGTTTTTGGAAGGTTATCCAATTCTAAATAGTATAAGTTATACTCTGTCTGATGTTTTTTTGATAAATTTTTTATCTCACTATATGTGGACATATGCATATTTAGTAATCTCTGAAATCCTTTTTGTTGATAATGATGGAATTATCTATCATTCTATTTTTGGATCATATGATCTAATAAAACTTCAGGAATGAAATATTCAACTTCATTTCATTGAATAATAGATGAAATTGAAATTGTTCAAGGCATAATTAATAGTGAATTTTTAAAAAAATCAATTAATTATTTATAATCATGTAAAGATCTGGAAATTTTATGGAAAATTTTTTCCTAAATACTTTGGTATTTTTTTGAGTACGCAGTTTTTAACAGCTCTCGATTCCAAGGCCCGGTGTTCCCGGAATCAATTTATAAAGTTTTGTTTGGGTATGTTTAGTGAACATACGTGCAGGTTTTTCTATCTTTTGAACTGCTGCTCAGAATTGAATTCTGAGGGCATTGATGAACTTGCAACACTGGTTTTCGCTTAAGGGGACCTTTACTGCATTTGGTTTTTCTCGGGAGGGGATGTTATTTATTGTGGTTTTATCTTAAACTAAATAAAATTGTGGTGATACAAAATTTAATTTTAAGAGATCGTTATTTCCTCCAAGTGGAAGTTAACGGTGGGGCCCACACCCCAGATAACCTCCCATGTGAGGATTAAATGTGGTGGGGCCCACACGAGCCCAAACCCTTTCACCTCCCCTTAACTCCCTTAAACTCCCCATTAACACCCCTTATTTATTATTTTTGACAACACCTATCATTTATTAAGGTGGATCCTCCCCACCTCCCACCAATTGAATGTAAAAACCTATCTAATTAATATCTACATTAATTAATTGGCACCTCTTTTGAATAAATTTGAATTGCATGGAAATTCTATTAAAATTGGGAAGCCTTATTATAATATTTTCCTTGGATAATATTTCAGTGGGGAAAACCTCTGGAGAATTAGAAGGAAGTGTTCCTCTCTGCGAAGAACGCTCCACGACTTGAAGAATGAGAAGTAATTCCTCTCCACATTTATTTTCAACTGGAATATGATCGTGAGGAATGCCTTCATCCTTTCTTCTTCCTCTACATCAAGGGAGAAGACCACACTCATTAGGAATGCCCTCTACGATAATGACATCCAATGTTGATGGGATAACACCATTCTCTGCGATGCTGTTTTCCATATTTCCCAACTACTGCAACGCTCGCTTCTATGGCTCATCGATGAACAAACCTCAATTACGAGGTAGGGTCATTGTGTAATGTAATTTGTATAAATTATACCTTCGTTCTTGTTGAAGGAAAGATATCGTCTATGGACAATTGTTACTGCCTAACGTGGAGGGAGCGGGAAGGACGAACACGGCCCAATGACCCTCCGTTCATTATTTTTATTCATGATGGAGACTGTGTTGGAAGATGTTTTGGCGACCATAGTTGGTGATGATTGGGGTAGGCGACGACCGAAGGCGGCGGCGACAACGGTGGCCACGCGCCGGTCCAAAGAGGATCGCGGCACGGGGTTACGCGTAGAGAGGGAAAGACCACGACCTGCAACCGTTGGCCGCTAAACAAAGAATAACTGTCTGTCTAATGCCAGCCAGACTGATGGAATTGCGGCATCATGAGGGCGCTGTGATTTGGAGGACAGTTGCCCGCATTCCGCGTACCCCTCGGTGGACGAATCGGCCGACTGGCGGCGAACCGGGCTGGGAAGACCCCGCGGCATTAGGAGGGCGCCGCACTGGGGAACAATAGACACCCGTGTGGGTCGCTCCTAATGGGAATACCGGCCTTCTTCGGCCATCCATACAAGAGGGTGGAACCGCTGTCTTGGAAAACTGGGGGTTGTACCCCCCGGTCCGCTCAGCCAGCTAGCCAAGCCGCACCCAGCGGTGCCAGGCCGTAACCTGCCGCGGGCTGGACCACGCCAGCCAGGCCGAGCCCACCCCGCCGGGCCAGGCCGCACCTATCGGGCTGAGCCTCGCATCATCATGCTGGGCCAGCCCCTCAATCGGGTCAGATCCGCCAAGCCCGGATGGGCCGACCCACCAGCCCACCGGGCTTGACGGGTCGGGCCCATTTCGCTTAAATGCGAATAACATCACAACCGGGCATCTGATATATGCACCATCTGTGGAACTGGGTCCCATTCGATGAGGTGATCCTTTTGTGATACTCTCAGTGTGTTTTGGATGACTTTGTAATATGGATGGGTTTGGAACAAGTGTAATTCCAACCAGGCCCCTAGAACGGAAAATTCAATAACTCCCCTATCGGGCATCCTATTATTGCGTCGCCTATCACGTTGGGTTTATTTTGATGATATGGAACTTTGGGATACATAAACTTTGGACTTCGTGATAATTGATATATCGAACCCTTTCCTCGAGTAGCAGACCCTCTCGAAATCAAGCCTGCTATGTGTGGAAACCCTAGAGATGGTTGTGACTATTACGAAAATGGAAACTATACTGGAATCCTTCATGGGTTCGACAACAATGTTAATTGACTGAATCCTCCATGGGTTTGATAGCAACGAGACTGGACTGAATCCTCTTTGGGTTCGACATCAACGAGACAGGACTAAATCCTCCATGGGTTTGACAACAATGAGACTGTACTGAATCCTCTCTCGGTTCGACAGCAACGAGACTGGACTGAATCCTCTATAGGTTTGACAACAACGAAATACTATTGTTTTAGGTTTCGGTGGGTATCTTTTATTCGACAGTGAAAGATGATTCAGTGGGTACTACTAATCACATCATACTCTCTTTAAGTTTTGTGTACCAGGTGTGATATGAGTCTTGATTTTCAATCATTATCATCGATGTTATTGACTTCTTTTCTGTGTGTACTGGGTTGTTCTTGGGCTCGAGAGTTAGAGTCGAACTGTGGTTGACAACTTAGGTATATTTATGGGCATATACCTATGTAGGGTTGGTCGATTGTTATTGTTTGGATCTTTATTTTGTGGATTATCCTTCTTGGATTTTGAGAGTCCTTCAGGGGTCTCGGGATCTCTACTGAGTATCGTATACTCACCACTGCACGGGATATGCCTGCACTACATTGTGTTTCATGTAGATGATGGAAAACACTAATTGAAGTAGTGGCTTGAAGAGTTGGATGGTACCCAGAGGTGGACAACTTGGTGAGACGTACACGGAGCAGACGGATGGACTTGAGGTGCTGAGGAGGCCATCTGTACCCACCTTCCCGGTGGGATTCCCGGAGGATGACTCAATGGATGCTATTTTACATAGTACGTAGTTCAGTTGCATACTGTGTTGTGGTTTTTTACTTCAATAAAGGAAATTCCTTCCCATCGTAGGGATTTACGCCTTTGGTTCTAGTCACCAGCCCCTGGCCTATGGAAGGTGGGCATGTGGTAGTGACAGCATGGGCCTTAGGGACGGGTCGTGACAAATTAGTGTGAGAGGAGTCGGTTCTACCATAGAACTCAGGACCCTGATCTATCCTTTCGGTGATGAAATAGTGTTAAGAGTATTGAGTGTGGTTTTTAGTCTAGGGAGTCCAGTGTTGGTGCGGCGACTGACGTATCCATACATCAAAATCCTGAACTCTGATTTCCAACTCAGTTCACGAAAACATTGATTACATGTTGGTTTCAAAAGTTTTCTTTGTGATTACTTTGTGTCAGCTCACAAGGTATACCGTTTGACCATGGAGCACCTGTTTCTTTTCTGGATGGCCCCATGAAGGCATCCAGCTAGGGTTCCAAGTTACGAACAAGATGGTAGCCCATCGACTGAAGATGCCATGGTGTAGGGCCCCATCATAGCAGAGGTATCGGCGACACCTCTACCTGCTGGACCACCAATACCACCAATTCCATCAGCAGAGAGTGCATGCCGCCTGAGGGCATTGAACATGTTCTTGCGATAGAGTCCTCCGAGGTTTCGAGGAGAGACAGATTTTCAAATAGCTGGTTGTTGGATGGAGGTTGTAGCTTGAGTTTTCCATACAATTGGGACACCCACTGACTTGATGGTGTACCTAGCTGTTAGTCTCTTTCATGGAGTATCTGAGAGGTGGTGTAGACTGAGGCTATTGTTTTATGATGACGCAAATCTCACCTGGGGAGACATTGACAT
The DNA here is from genome assembly GCA_963277665.1 of Viscum album. Classification (NCBI taxonomy): domain Eukaryota; kingdom Viridiplantae; phylum Streptophyta; class Magnoliopsida; order Santalales; family Viscaceae; genus Viscum; species Viscum album. The sequence continues at coordinate 1,588,421,702 of OY728150.1, read as the reverse complement.
TCTTTTCAGGGAGGAGTTTGTACCAGCGACTCTATGCTCTATGCAGGCTCAGGAGATACTGATCTTTCCAGATGGCTTTCCGACCGATGTGGAGTCTTCTGCGGCCGGTAGTAGGCAGATGACACAGAAGTCCAAGTGAACTAGGCCAAAAGGTGGGTGACCTCAGGATAAAGGTTCGATTTGTGGGGCACATGAAACAGAGCCATCCATATGAGGTGCAGGTCGTGCTATGCATGCAGCGGCCAGGGTCCAATGGCTCCAGACTGCCCGACCCGCCCTAAAGATTAGCAGTAGGCAGTAGAAGGACCTCCCAGGCAGTGGTAGAGGTTAAACTGTGGTGGTCTGCAGGGAGCGGGTAGAAGTGGCAGAGGAGTTGGCCACACAGTATGTGGTGGAAAACGTTTCAAGGCCCTACCACCACTACCACGAGGAGGTCCACCCCTACCGCAGGGAAAGGTTGGACATGGGAGAGCTCAACATCAAGAAGCTAAGGCCTATTACCATAGTGCTTCTAGAGGAAGTGGATAGGATTGGGATGCGCTCTAGGAATGGAGACTTTTTTATGATTCTTCTAGATTTGTTTATATCTTAGCTTGTGGTTGCATCGTGTCATTATACATTGAGATGCAGTAATAAAAGACACTAGTCCTTGTGACATTTTCTTCTGTGTCCTTTTTATGTGGTTGATTCTAAGAGGTTCCGGTTAAAACCATTGACTTGATCCTCACATTTGAGATTACTACTGGAAGACACCTAGTGACCACACACTAATTCTGACAGTGTGACTCAACCCTTATAGGCGAGAGTAATGGTTGGATCTATTGGTAGTATAGTTAAGGCCTTACGACATCGTTCATGGCATTAAATAGTACCGTTTATATCAGGATAGACTATATTAGGCAATGGGCGTGGTTCATCCAGGTAATGAGGCCAGATTTATCTTTTTGGAAAAGGAGAAACCTTAGCAGCTTTTGTAGGACATAGTCGAAAAAGGGTGTAGATAAGTTATTTTAAATTGGATAGTCTCACCCATAGTTCATTGGGATATTGCTTTTCAGTCAACTCTAACTACCAGAGTCTCAGGTATATATTCTCTTAGAAGGACCTGAACCTGATATAGTAGTGATGACTTCAATTCCTCCATGACTATGACTATGATATAGTCTATAATTTTGGAATGGGGAACATTGTAGCAGATGCTCTCAACAAGAGATAAGGAATTCAACTACTAGGAGAGACGACAGAGCAGTTGGTCGCGTTTCATATATCCTTTGTCGATAGAGAAGAATTATTCTTTCTGCAGTCTCTCGCAGTCACTCCTCTACTTCGTCAGCGAGTTAGATAGGCACAACATGGGGATGTTGACTGTGAGACACGACGTGCTCAGATATCCTCAGGTCAGGCCCCTGATGGATTTTCTGAAGGAGGAGAGCATGTCATCCTCTTCAGGGGACATACCATGGTACCAATTTAACTATATGAGGAGGTGTTGAGGTTGTTAAACACTTTCCCTCTTGTGGTAGATCCAGGATTGGTGAAGATGTATTAGGCCCTCAGATGACAGCACTGGTGGCTGGGTATGATGAAGGCAGTAGCAGAGTTTGTTCACGATGCCTCACTTGTCCACAAGTGAAGGCAGAGCACCAGGTACCAGTAGGATTGGTAAAACCCTTAGATATCTCAAAGTGGAAGCGGGATGGGATATCCATGGATTTAGTAACAGGGCTTCCACATACATTAAGAGGACATGACTCTATCTGGGTGATCATAGACTGACTCACCAAGGCGGCCAACATCTTACTGATTAAAGAGTAGGGATCAGAATAGATCTTGGGATGCCTCTATGTTCAGGAGATCTTATGGATTCATGGTGTGCCATTGATGATCATCTCTGCTCGGGATGCTCGTTTCACATCGCGGTTATTGAAGGGGATGTAGGAGGCTTTTGGGACGGAGCATCGCTTCAACACTGCCTTTCATCCTCTGACAAATGGTCAGACTGATAGGACCATTCAGACTCTTGAGTAAATGCTCTGTGCATGTGTCCTCAACTTTGGTCGTAGCTGGGAGGATCACTTACCCTTAGTAGAGTTTGCATTCAACAACAGATACCACTCCAAAATCGGGATGGCACCATACGAGGCACTGTACGATAGACCTCTCAGATCACCTCTGTGATGGACTGACCCTGGGAAGTCAACACTTTTAGGACTAGAGATGGTTCAAGCTATGAAAAAGAAGGTAAAGATATTCCAGGAGTGGATGAAGACTGCACAGAGTAGATAGATGTTCTATGATGATAATAGGCGGAGACCACTGGAGTTCGATGATGGTGACCACGTCTTCCTATGGGTCTCACCTCGATGAGGTATGCAGAGATTTGGTTGAGGCGGAATGTTTTCTCCTCGATTCATCGGACCTTTCCAGGTCCTTAGTAGAATATGAGAGGTGTCTTACCACCTGTCCCTTCCACCTCAGTTGCATCAGGTGCACGGCGTTATCTAGGTATCTTAGCTGAGGAGATATGGGCACGTACCGAGCCACATCATCGATCATGGGGATATCGACAACGATGACTGGGTGAAATTCATGGAGGTTCTGGTAGAGATCGAGGATTGATAGGAGAAGGTCCTACATGGAAGGTCTATTCCTATGGTGCGTGTTCGTTGGCAGCACAGTAACCTCTAAGAGAGAACTTGGGAGCGAGAGGCTCATATGCATGCTCAGTACACCCATTTGTTCCCCTAGTGTATGTTGAAGCTTTACAGGGATGTAAATATCTAAGGTGGGAGTAATGTAAAGACCCAGAAATTTCAAGGAAAAAATTTTCTTAAATACTTTTGAATTTTATAAGTACACAGTTTCTAAAGGCGCCTGATTATGAGGCCTAGTGTACCCGGAATCAATTTCTGATGTTTTGTTCAGGTAGGTTTTGTAAACGTATGTGTGGGTTTTTATGTCTATTGAACCGATGCTCGGAATTGAAATATGAGGGCACCAATGAACTCGCAGCACTGGTATTCGCTTAAGGGGACCTTTATCGCAACTACATTTTCTTGGGAGGAGAAGTTATTTTTGGGGGTTTTATATTAAATTAAATAAAATTGAATTGATTCAACATTTTATTTTAAGAGGTAGTTATTTCCTCCAAGATGAAGTTAGGGGTGGGTCCCACACCCCACAGAACCTCCCATTTTAGAATTTAGTGTGGTGGGGCCCACATGAACTCAAACCCTTTTACCTCCCCTCAACTCCATTAAACTCTTAATTAACTACCCTTATTTATTTTTTTGACAACCCCACCCATTTATTAAGGTGGAGCCTCTCCACCTCCCACCAATTGAATGTGTCAAACTATCTAATTAATATCTGAATCAATTAATTGGCACCTCATTTGAATCAATTTGTATTTGATGGAAATTCTATTAAAATTGGGAAGCCTTCATTTAATAATTGCCTTGGAAAATATTTCAGTGGGGGAAACTACTGGAAAAAATAGAAGGATGTTTTCCTCTTAGTGAAGAACGATCCACGATTCAAAGAATGGGAAAAAATTTCTCTCTACTATTCTTTTCAACCGGAACAAGATTGTGAGGAATAACTTCATCCTTTGTTTTTCCTTCACATCAAGGGATAATAAACAGCTCCTAAGGAATGTCTTCTATGACAACGACTTCCAACATTGAGGGGACGACACCGTTATCTGCGATGTTGTTTTTTTCGATACTCGACTACTGCAACGCTCGCTTCCATGGCTCATTGATGAACTAACATCAATTACGAGGTAGGGTGTTTGTATAATTTAATTTTTATAAATTATACCTTCGTTCTTGATGAATGTAGGTGATCATCAATGGAAAATTGTTACCGCCTAGCGCGGAGGGCGCGAGCCAAATGAACACGGCCCGATGACCCTCTTTTGTTTCTTTTTATTCACGATGGAGACCGTGTTGGAAGAGGTGGTGGTGACCAGAGTTTGCAACGATTGGGGGTGGCGGAAATGGCAGCCACGCGCCGGTCTGAAGAGGATGGCGGCACGGGGTGCCATGCGGAGAGGGAAGGACTGCGACCTGCAACCGTGGGCTACTCATCAAAGAAAAACCGGCTGACTAAATACCACCAGGAAAAAGGAAGAATGGATCCATGAGTGCACCACACCGCAGAGGACTATGGCCCGCATTCCGTGGGATGCATGGTGGATGAACCGGCCGGAAGGCGGCCGACCAGGTTGGGAAGACCCTGCAACACCAGGAGGGCATCGCGTTGGAGGAACATCGGCCCGCCTGTGTATGATGCTTGCGACGGGAAGACATGCTGGCTATGGGAGGCCGGATAGGAGGGCGGCGCCACTCAGGGCCGCTGTATCGGAAAACCAGGGGCCAAGCTCCCCGGTCCGCCCAGCAAGCTGGCCGCGCCATGCCCAGCTAGGCCAGGCCGGTCCGGGCCACACATTTTCAGGCCGGGCCAACCCCTCAGTCGGGTCGGACCTGCTATGCCAGGACAGGCCGCCCCGCCAGCCCACCTGGCTTGATGGGTCGGGCCCGTTTCACTTAAATGTGAATAACTTCACAACAGTGCATCTGATTGACGCGCTGTCTGCGGAACTGGGACCCTTGCGACGAGGAAGCCCTTTTTCGATACTTTTTGTGAGATTTTGATGACTTTGGAATATGGCCAGGTTTGGAACAATCATAATTCGAACCAGGCCCCTGGAACAAAAAAGATAATATCTCCCATACAGGGTGTTCGATTGACACATTGTATGTCTCATTTGGTTTCTTTTGATGAGACAAAACTTTGGGATTCATCAACTCTGGACTTCGTGAGAGTTGATGTATCGAACCCTTTTCTCGAGGAGCGGTCCCTCCCATAATAGAGTGTGTTGTGTGCAGGAACCCTAGAGGTGGCTGCGACTGCAGCTATGACAACAACTGTACGGGAATCCTCCATGGGTTCGACACCAATGTGACTGGAGTGAATTCTCCATGGGTTCGACATCAACGAGACCAGAATGAATCCTCCTTGTGTTTGGATGCAACAATACTGGAATGAATCCTCCATGGGTTCGACAGAAATGATACTGGAATGAATCATATGTGGGTTCGACATCAACAAGATTGGACTGAATCCTTTGTGGGTTCGATAGCAATGACACTAGATGAAATCCTCTGTGGGTTCGATAGAAACAACATAATGTTGTTTTAGGTTTCTGCGGGTATCTTCCGTTCGACAATTAATGATGATTTAGTGGCTACATCTAATCACGTCTTACTCTATTTATGTTGTGTATACCTATTGTGAGCTGAGTCTTGACATTCAATCTTTATCATCGATGTGATTGACTTCTTTTCTATGTGGACTGGGTTGTGCTTGGGCTTGAGATTTGGAGTCAAACTGTGGTTGAAAACTTAGTTATATTTTTGGGCATATACCTAAGTAGGTTTGGTCGATAATTCATGTCTGTATCTCTATTATCTGGTTTATCCTTCATGGATTCTGGGAGATCTTTGGGGGTCTCGGGGTCCTTATTGAGTATCGTATACTCACCCTTGCACGGGCTATTCCGGCACTATAGTTTATTGGATCTAGATTATGGAAAACACTAATTGAGGTAGAGGATTGTATAGTTGGACGGTACCCGGAGGTGGACCACTTGGAGAGATGTACACGGAGTGGACAGACGGACTTGAGGTGCTGAGGAGGCTATCTGTACCCACTCTTCAGGTCAGATTCAATTAGGACGACCTAGTGGATGTTATTTTACTTAGTACTTGCTTCAGTTGCGTACTCTATTGTGTTTGCTTACTTTTATAAATGAAATGCCTTCCCATCGTAGGGTGTTTGTGTAATTTAATTTTTATAAATTATACCTTCGTTCTTGTTGAATGAAAGATATCGTCTATGGACAATTTTTACCGCCTAACATAGAGGGAGCAGGCATAACGGACACGGCCCAATGACCCTCCATTCATTATTTTTATTCGCCATGGAGACTGTGTTGGAAAAGGTGGCAGCGACCAGATTTGGTGACGATCGGGGGAGGCGACGACCAAAGGTGTCGGCGGCAATGGTGGTCATGCGCCGGTCCAATGAAGACCGTGGCACGGGGTGTCGCGCAGAGTGGGAAAGACCACGGCCCACAACCGCGGGCTGCTCGACGAAGAAGAACCGGCTGAATAGTGCCATCTAGACTGAAGTAACCGTAGTTCCATGAGGGCATTGTGCTTCGGAGAACAAAGACCTATATTCTGTGTGCCCCTCAGGGGACGAACCGACTAACAGGCAGCCGACCGGGCTGGGAAGACCCCACGGCATCAGGAGGGCGCTGCACTGGGGGAACAGCAGCCGCCCATGTGGTCCGCTCATGATGGGAAGACTGGACTGCTTTGGCCGGCCATACAGGAGGGTGGCGCCACCGTTTCGGAAAACTGGGGGCCGCACCCCCTGGTTCGCTCAACCTGCTGGCCAAAACGCACCCAGCGGGGCCGGGCCACACCCCGCCGCGGGCTGGACCATGCCAGCCGGGCCGGGCCGCGCCCCACCGGGCTAGGCCGGGCGTCACATCATCAGGTCGGGCCAGCCCCTCAGCCGGGTCAGACCCGCCGAGCAAGGATGGGCCGACCCAGCAGCCCACCGAGATTTATGGGTCGGGCCCATTTCGCATAATGCGAATAACATCCCAACCATGCATCTGATAGATGTTCCATCTCTGGCCCTATGTCCCTTGCAATGAGGCAATCCTTTTGCGATTCTCTCAGTGAGTTTTGGACGAATTGGTAAAATGGAGGGGTTTGGAACGAGTGTAATTCCAACCGGGCCCCTAGAACGGAAAATTCAATAACTCCCAGATCAGGCATCCTATTGACTTGTCGTCTGTCTCTTTGGGTTTATTTTGATGAGATGGAACTTTGGGATACATTAACTCTAGACTTCGTGATAATTGATGTATCTAAACCTTTTCTCGAGTAGTGGACCCTCCAAGAATAAAGCATGCTATGTGCGAGAACCCTAGAGATGGATGTGACTATTACTGTGACGGAAACTTTACTGGAATCCTCCGTGGGTTCAAGAGCAATATGACTGGACTGAATCCTCCATGGGTTCGAAAGCAACGAGACTGGACTAAATCTTCGGTGGGTTCGACATCAACGAGACTGTACTAAATCCTCCATGGGTTGGAAAGAAATGAGACTGGACTGAATCCTCTGTGGGTTCGATAACAACGAGACTGGACTGAATCTTCTGTGGGTTTGACAACAACGACATACTATTGTTTTAGGTTTCTATGGGTATCTGTTGTTAGATAGTGAAATATGATTCAGTGGGTACTACTAATCATCTCTTACTCTCTTTAAGTTTTGTATACCTGGTGTGAGATGAGTATTGACTTTCAATCATTATCATCGATGTGATTAACTTTATTTCTGTGTGTACTGGGTTGTTTTTGGGCTCGAGAGTTGGAGCTGAACTGTGGTTGACGACATAGGTATATGTATGGGCATATACCTGTGTGGGTTGGTCGATAGTTATTATTTGTATCTCTATTCTGTTGTTTATCCTTCTTGGATTCTGGGAGACCTTCGGGGGTCTCAGGGTCCCTACTGAGTATTTTATACTCACACGTACACGGGCTATGCCCGCACTACATTGTGATAGATTCAGAAGATGGAAAACACTAATCAAGGTAGTGGCTTGTAGATTTGGATGGTACTGGAGGTGGACCACTTGGCGAGACGTACATGGAGAAAACAGATGGACTTGAGGTGATAAGGAGACAATCTGTACCCACCTTTCAGGTGGGATTCCTAGAGGACGACTTAGTGGATGCTATTTGACATAGTACTTTGTTCATTTGTGTACTCTTTAGTGTTTTTTTACATTTATAAAGGAAATGCCTTCCCATCATAGGGATTTATGCCTTTGTTTCTAGTCTCCAGCCCCTGGCCTATGGAAGGCGGTCTTGGTGTAGTCACGACACGGGCCCTGAGGACAGGTCATGAAAAATCATGTTATTCAAAATTAAAGAAATGATCTTAAAACCCAAAAATATTACCTTAGTAACTTCTTATATGAGGAATCTAATGATCCCTTATATCATTTTAGATTTATATGTTTCTAGTTGTTATATTTCTAAAAACGTTATTCTATATCACTATCCATCCAAACATGATGTTTATATTTTTCTTCTATATCCATGTTTTCACATCCCACCTATGTTATAATTTGTGAAACCCAATGATGAGTTACTTTGGGTAATTTTTATGTCTCTATCTTTCATTTTTAAAATGAAGTTTTAGTATTCTTTTTTATGATGTGGGATTCAATGAATGAATCATTCATGTAGTAAACCTATTATAACCCTGATGAATTTCATGGGAGAAATTCATATTAAGGGGGGTGGAATATGAAACTAGTATTTTTTATGTACCATTATTTTTGAATAAATTAAAATTTTCATTCATATCTGGGAATTCACTAAGTAAAACATTCCTTTTAAACTAAACTGACTTGTCATATATTACACACAACACCGAGTTAGCCTAAAATAAAAGAAAAAATAATTATAGATTTTGTTCAATGTATTAAGGAACTATTTTTGGATTAATTTATATGCAACACCAATGGAATATTTCATTACACACAACACATACATTGCTTGCATTACACACAAGAGTGATCTTCTTTGATAGGTTGTGTTGTACGCAATACCTATTTTCACTAAAAAAATATATTATTAAAATATATTTATAAAATTGTATATAAACTATCCTTTATTAAAATTATTAACACATTTTTACATTTATATAATATTAAAATTCCTCTTATTCATTTTCAAGACATGATAATTGAAAAACTTCAATTTTTTCAGATGAAAGATGTATTTTACAAAATATATATATTTTCACATGGAGCATGAGTAAACCCTTATTGCAGATGAAGCACGAGTAAAACCTCATTGAACTTGAATTAGCATGATTCAACACTCATTGCACATGATGTATCATGATTCTATACTTTACCCAATGCATTGGAGCGCTATAAGGGAACACCCTTCTTAAACATTTCATTTCATGCATAAGTGTGCCACATGGATCATAAAACATGGATTCATAAAACATAATAATTTATTCCACGATAAAGGAATGTGGAATTAATACAAGAAACTTTTCAATCAATATGTAAATGTTCATAAAGTTGAATACCCTTGATGGAGAAATGGGCATGGTATTCACTACACAATGACATTGGCTTAGAAAATTGGTGCGATTTCGGCAGCGTAATGGCATGACATAAGAATCCATAAAAACGGTTGATGAGAGAGAAAGGGGTTCCTAATTATATTTACATGTAATGGACAGTAATAAGGTCATATTGATACATGTACCAACAATTTTAATGGAATTTATATTCATGATACAGATGTATTGCTTGAATGTAAAAGAGGAGAGAGAAGTTCCTTTCGGAATTTCGGCATAGTAACGGGTGTACATGGGAGGAATTTAATGAGAGAGAAAGGAGTTCCCATAATTCAAAAAATAAGAGGGAAGTATGGGGGAGGTGCGAAACCATACCCCAAAATTCATAATTGAAATAAAAAGGGCAATACAACTTAAATAAAATTGACAAAAATGTTAAAGGAAGAAAAAACCCTTACTTGGAAGTGTGCTTCCAAAGGCTAGAGATAGGCCTGTGAGAGGCTTCTTGGGAGATTGGGGCACCTTGGGAGGATTTTAGAGAGAGTAGGTCAGAGGTTGGAGGAACTCCAAGTGATTTTATTGATGTTTAAGTGGGAGCTTGGGTGGGTTTATATAGGAAAGGTGAGGGAATTCTTTATTATTTAGGTTTGGGTCCCCGTACATTAAATTAATCCAAACCACAAACCATCCCATGTTATTTGACCATGGTTTTTGGAAAAGGGAAGATGAATACAATATTTTATAAGGCCCAAGTCCGAAGTTCTTAAAATAATAAGGATGCTTATGTGGAGGTGAGTCACACTCCCATGGAAATTAATTTAAAAAGGCAAAGTGTTGAATATGTCTTGAGGGGTCCATTAATGCTTTGAAAAGTAATTCAATCAAACCCAAAATCACATTATTTTAATGATAAAACATATATTGGCCGGACATAAGGATTGTGGTATTTTATTACTTCACAATTGGGCCATTATGATGTCATAAAACACATTATATATTTAAACGGTTTTTAATTTTTACCCAAAAATTTGACTATCTTAGAAAATTATGAAAAATTCACCGTTGGATAATTTCGACGTCCTGATTCCAGAAATGACATTTTTTTATCTAAAAAAATTTCTAAATATGTTAATCATCACTTTTAAAATAATAACCACCATTTATCGAAAATTCCTGGGTTTTGACAGAAATTGCTTTCAAACCTTAATAAAAAATTTAATTGCACTAATAAAATTATAAGATAATTTATATTTAATAAAAATTAATTTAATAATAATAATATTATTTTTTTAAAATATTATGTAGTTCAAAACTCCTTTAATTTAGTAAAATATATTCCTTAATTAAATAATAATTAAAAATACCATTTGTACTTTAAAAACTATTTACAATGTATCAAAAATGACTAGAAATTATATTAATTATTATATACAAAAAATAATGTACATGAACATAGTACTACTTATTTGTTACATACCCCCTTAAAACAGACGCATAAGACCTATGTGTAAGATGTGCGATGGTGACAGACTCTTGTGGAAGATCGGATAACATCACTCGAGTGGTAATCTCTATCAACCTCCACTTTTCCCATAGACAGTCACGTTCGAGCATGACATAATGAAACTCATCTTGGGCTTGGTCAAGGGATAATCCCAAAGAAACCACCTCTTCTCCAAGCTTCGACAAATGGGCTTCATATGGGGCAATTCTACTGGATAAGGCCATCGCTTCTTTTGTCTGAGTAAAATTGGGTTTGTTAAAGCCTTATATTTATACTAATCATGTGATCACTGTTCAATAGGTATAAAAGTAACGGTCACAACACTTATCATAAATCAAAATAAGATGAAATTTTATAAAACATTTTATATAAAGATACATTTAATAAGATCAATATGGATTTCCATTAATGAAACTTTGGGTCGTTACATCCTAACTACTGACCCTGGTGGATCAGGAGGCTGAATCATTAATTATGTCGACAGTGATGAATCCTACACTTTCCAAGAATGTGTGAGATTACTTTCTAAGAGACGTCGATTGTGAGTTCTATCATTACCAGATAACATAAGGGGATTCGATAGATGTAAATTTTGAAAGAGTAAATCGTTTCATCATTTTCATGGGTGGGTTGGTGATTCCAAAAACAATGAAGGATGATGTCATTTGAGTGTTCCACACTTCAACCCCAAGCTATACATGCTGTTAGGGATAAGATGTATAGTGAGCCTAAACATTAGTGTTTGTGGTCTAGCATGATATTATGTGTGGTCGTGTTCATCTCTTAGTGCCCCACCTATCAGCAAGTGAAGAATGAGGACTAGGTTTAGGAATTTTTTTCGAACCCTTGAGATCTTGATGTGTATGTGTAACACCCCATGTTTAAGAAATAAATTCAAATTCAAGAAACATTATTCAATGTGGATAGTTAAAAAACTAGTCATCAAACATAATTATTATGATTTTATGATTTGAACTTCAAAAAAATTGGCATCTACTGTTGTGGTCAGTAAGTTATGGTAGTCTGATAGAACCAACATGATTTTTTGGTGAATAGTAACATACCATTATGAATAGTAATTTTAATTGTAATATGTCCCTTATGAATAATAAATCATATTTTATTTTTTAATTTTATAATATTATATGATAATGATATCTTGATTAAATTTTCAAGGTTATATAAAATCAGTTATAGATTTAAAATTGTAACTTTTGGAATAAAATATGATTTTATGTAAAAATAAAATAATCAAATTTATATAATTTTTTTAAAAAAATAGAGTTCATTTTTTAAATCAAAATGTCTAAAATTGATTAAAGTGGGTTTTTTATGAATATTTTAAAAATTCAGTGAATAGTAAAATTCGATAATTACAAAATGTAATATATAAATGAATTTCTACATCATGCTTGAGTCATTGAAGATGTGAATGGCCACTGTTTCAAACTCAGATGAACTTATGACTACTTTTTGTCACATGTATCAATACTATTCATAGTATTGAGAAAAAAATATTAAACTAATGATTAAAATAATTGAAAACCCCTCCTCTACTCCACTATAAAAACAACGTTCATCCCGTCTTCTTCTCACACCACTCAAGAATTTATTCTTGTCTAATATATTCCAAATTATCATACCAAGACTCTTCCCAACCTCCAAGGCTTCCTGGTCTCACTAATGTGCCAAAAAATATCTTTAAGAATGATCTCCAGCTGAAGAGATCAAGAGGTAAAAATCCTCTTTTATTTTCATGTGATTTCTTTTCATTTATTCTCTTTTCTTATACTCTCTTATAATACACATATCCAAGAGGACTTACATATAAATAATATTATATACTATTTATTTTATCTTGTTTATAAAAATTCATCATTTTATTTCTTCCCCTCCCCCCCTCTTATTCTAAAAATAAATACACCATCTGCGATGTGCATATTTACCAAAATCATAGATAATGTGTTTTAAATTACCATTAGATCCATAAAACTATTTTGTAAACTAATTTTAATTGTGTAATAATAATTTTATTTTTATCATATTACTGTATTATTTTCTATAATTAACTTATATTAAAAATATTATTGGTATATGATGAAGCTTGTTCATGATTATTAAAGAACCGCCAAAATGATCTACACAGATATCACATAACATTATTCCAATGATTCAACCTAATAACAAATAATAAATGATTTATGTAATAATTTCATATTATGAAAACATATTAATATCATCTCATTCCATTTTTATAATTTCATTTCTGTACTATATCAAAAAATAAACAATTTGGCCAGGGAAATCCTGTAAAGAATGCACATGAAAAAATGGAAGGAACGTAATAATAATAATTAAAGGGTGAAATAATATTTTGAAATGATCATATGTTGTGTTATAAAAATTAATATGTTTATTTATGATTTTATTAATAATATTCTAAACATTATACAATATATTCAAACATGTTTAAAGTAAGACAAACCTAATGTAAGTGAATTCTAAACCCGTTTTATATTCATTAAGTTAACCTTATAATTAATTATTTATGCTGCATTAAAATTGTTTTTGTAGTTAATTTTTATATATATATTATGTTTTATCATGTGAAATTATAATTTATACAAATATTAAGTTCGTTTTATTTATTATAATTTCAATAATATATTATTTTTAAGGGAATATTATCATAAATTCCTCTTTTAAACTTCTAGTTTTACCAGATCCAATGTCAATGTTTTTATGGATGTATTCTTTTTTGATTATTATGTTACAGTTCATGTGAATTGTTTGGGATGAATTGTGGTACCTATATCTACCTCTAAAAAATTGGGTATCTTTATGTTGGAGGTCGAACGTATGGTTCCTCCAAGTGTAACTATGATGGTTATACAATAAGGTAGCCATGAGGGTTACAATATAATGTAGCTGTGAGGGTTACAAATTATAAGTTTTCCATGAGTTTTAAAAGAAAATGAAATTAATTCCCTAAGAAACCTTAATGGTTCTTTTTATTTTCATTATGTTTTAATCTCTTGGAAATCTCAAGTTTCAAAAACTATGTATATATGGTTGACAAGTATATCTTTTTGAATATTATTTCATACATTTACAATTACTCATGAAATAATGTCTAATTTTTTTATTTTTATATCCCTTACTGAGATTTTTATATCATCCAATTTTTTAAAATATTTTAACCTGTTATAATTATGTGTAATAAAATTACATAAGACATGTTAAATATTATGATGATTTTTCAAAGATTTTTTTTTCATTTGAATGGTTTTATGGTTTGAATAAATGGATACTATTTTTGTGGCCTCTTGTCTGTATAAATATGGAATTTTATGTATGTATTATATCCTAATTATATATATCTCTGAACTTGATAATATCCTCAATGAAAAAGTGTGTGAGTTCTTCACTATAACTATTGATTATGTAATATAATAAGGTAGGGTCCTTATAGTCAGTTTCAGTGGATGGTTTAGATTAAATTAGTGGTTAGATGTATGTTAATAAAATATCATAAATAATTTTTACTCTATGGTTATATGGAAATGTTATAGAATTTAAATATTACCATGTTCCTTTGACTATGATATGTTTTTTCGAAATGGTTTAACACAGAATAAATAGGTAATATAAAGTTGAAAGACACCAACATAATTATATCTTTTCGAATCTACATCCTAGAATGACAATGATTAGAACTAAGTCATTTTTTATAGTAACATATCATATGAAATAAAAAATAAATGGCAGTGTAATCCATGATAGGGAACTACCATAAGTAAATTAATCGAACATAATGATAGTAGAATATTTCATGAGGCAACACCCTCATGCTATCATTGGATATTTTGACCCAGTAGTGGCTAATGGTTGAATAAAATCCCTTATAAATATATTTTGCATTGTGGTATGTTCAGATAATCAAAAGTTAAGTCTTCCCAATTATCGTTTAGTAGGTAATGTAGATCAATATGGTTAATGGTAATGACTATTAGGTATAGAGAGAAGATTTTTTCCCTAGAGTAGGATGAATTGAAAATACATTTCCTTGAAAAATGTTTTCTTAAGGTTGATAAACATTAAAAGGAGAAGAAATACATTAAATAGAAGAAAAATGAAGAAGATTCCTTAGTGCTGTTTAAAGAGAGCATCACCTAACTAGGGAGGTATGCTACAAATCTTATTATGGATCATGATAACAAAATCAACTATTTTTTATCAAGATTGGATTGAAGATGTCATATGGAATTTGATTCTGATGATTTCAAAAGATATAATAATTTATCCAATCTACTGAGAGGGTAGAAATAGGGAATTTTTGATTAACACATGTACCTTGACAACACATAGGAAAAGAGGTCCAGATGGAAAGCAATAGATAATAATCAATTAATTAAATCTGATGGTATCCATTTTCAAGTTTTAGTTTGTGTAAAATGTGGTAAAAACCCATTGGAGAATGCCTTGCCAATATTAAGATGTGTTTTGATTTGGTATTTTTGGACATATGGCCTAAGATTGTAATACAGATAATCCCAAGACTAACTCGTATAAGAAAACTATAAACTGATTTAAATGTGGTGAGATGGGTCATTATGAAAATGCCTACCCAATGAGAGATATAAATGATGCAAAGAGGACATACTATAATATTATGGGTTTAGTGAGATTCTTTGTGACTACGTCATCAAACGTCGATCCATATAATGATGTTGTATTAGGTACCTTGTTTTTTTACTCATATTTCTCTAATTTTTATATATGGGGTCTCTATAATCTTTAATATTTGATAAATTTTCTAGTATATTGAAATTACAACCAAAATAAATGATACTATAAATTATTGTTGAAACAAAAATTGGTAACATTATAGAAAAGTGGAATTATAAGAATCATTTTATTGTTGTATGTGGAAGCAATTTACCCGCAAACCTTGTTGGTTTTCCCTAGTAGATTTTGATGTCATTCTGGGAATGGATTGGCTTTCTCTTTATCATGGAACTATTCATTGTTGTGTTGAATATGTTTTTTTTTCATAAAGAGTTTCAGTTTTTATACAAGATCTATCCCATTCAATTGATATCATATTAGGAAGCTAAGAAACAGTTTAAACATGGAAACAAAATTTATATTGATCATATTGTTGAATACAACAAGACTATTCAGATTAATGTTGTACCACTGGAAAATGAATACCATGTTGTTTTTACAGTTGAGTTACCTGATGTTCTACCTGATTGGGATGTTGAATTCATAAATGACATAGTTCCAGATGTTATTATATCTTCAAAACCCCCACATAGAATGGTTCAAATGAAACATATTGAATTGAAAAAGTAGTTTTAGGAGTTTCTTGAAAACAACTTCATTAATCGTAGAACATCCCAATGGGATGCTTCTTTTTTCTGTTAAGAAGAGAGATAGTTCCATGAGTCATTTAACTAATTATAGATCCTTGAATAACATCATTGATTAAAAAAGTATCCATTTCCTTATATTGTTGACATGTTCGATCCAATCTAAGTAGAACATTATCTTTCGAAGATTAACTTGAGGTCTGGGTACCATCCATTCAATGTTAAGGAAGTAGACATCCCAAATATTATGTTCCATACTAGATATAGAAATTGTGACTTTTTGTTATATCATTTGGGTTAACTAGTTAACCCTTAGAACTCATGGATCTTGTGAATAAAATATTTCATGAGTTCTCAGATAAGTTTCTAGGTGTGTTTATTTTTGGAATTCTCATATTTTCTAAATTTATTATGGAGCATGAAAAACATATAATTGTTGTTTTGTAAAACATAATGATAAAGAAACTATATATAAAAATTTTCATGTGTGAATTTTGATTAAATAAAATTTTTTATTCTTGGGATCATTGTAAATAAGTATGGAATAATTGTTGATCCCACCAACACAAAAGTGGTTAGTGATTGGGATGGACCTATAAATGTTATAGAAATGTGTAGCTTTTTTGGATTAGTAGGTTATTATCGATGGATTGTTAAAAACCATTCATGGTTATTTTTCCAATAACAAAGTTAACAAAAAAATTGGTTAAATTTATTTGGATAGAAGAATATGATGGTTGTTTTGAGGAACTGAAGATGAAATTTGTGAATCATTGAGTTTGTGATTCTCCTTATAGAAATGGTGATTTATTATCTATTTTAATGCTTCATTGATGTGACATGGATATGTTATGATGTAGAATGATCAGGTAATTACTTATATGTCAAGAAAACTAAATCTTCATAAGGTAAATTATACCAAACATGATTTTTAATTAGTAGCTGGGGTTTTTTCATTGAAAATTTGGGGGCATTATTTATACAGATCCAAATGTGAAATATACCCTTACCATAAAAGTCTAAAGTATATATTCACCTAAAAGAAATTAAACAAGAAGTAAGTAATATGGATTGAACTGGTAAAAGATTATGTTTGCACAATTAGTTACCATCCAATTAAAGTATACATTTTTGTGGATTCCTTGTTTTGAAAACATCATGCATCATAAACCATGTTATGTTTGGAACATGATATTTTGATTAATCATTTAATAAATTTTGGATTAGATGATATTGGGTAAAGAAGTAACACTATATTATTTAGGTTTCAGTGTAGTCATTGTTATCATACAAGATTAAAAATGTATATAAGGAAGACTGTGAGCTACAGAAATAAGGTAGAATTGGTTAATATTTTTATGTTTCCAGAATTTAACCTTGATAACGATTCTATTTATTGGAAAAATAATTTTTTTCTTATTTTAATTCCCTTCTAAATAATTAATTGTTCTGTAAAGTTCATAGTTCTCCATTTTTAGTTCATCCAAGGAGCAAAAATATATACAAAGACCTTCGAGAGTATTATTGGCAAGATGAATTGAATAAGGATATTGCAGAATTAACTAGGAAATGTTTGACATGTCAAAAGGTTAAAAAATATTGACTGTTAAAAAAGGGGATGCTTTATCCTTTTCCAGTTCCAAAGTGTAAATTATAAAATATATCCAAGGAAGTTATTGTGGGACTACCAATGACTTCTCGAGGTAATAATGATATCTGGGTTATTTTTTATCGACTAACTAAATCTTCTCATTTATTTTCTATTCGTGATAAAACATATTTAGATCATCTTTCTCAACTTTACCTCAATCATATTTTTAGGTTACATGGTGTACCTATTTCAATTATATCTGACCAAGATATTAGGTTCACATCTAATTTTTAGAAGGGACATATGAAGTTATTGGGCCCAAAATAAAATTTCAGTATAACTTTTCTTCCTCAATCAGATGGTAAGTTATAAATAATAATTCAGAAATTGGAGGATATGCTTCACAAATATTCAATATACTACCAAGGATGTTTGGATCATCATATTTCTTTAGATGAGTACTATTATAATAATAGTTTTCATTCCAGTATATAGATAAAACTTTTGAGGCATTCTATGGAATGTGAGGTTGAACTCCAATTTTTTGGGATTAAGTTGGGGAAATGAAGTTGATGGGACCATAATTAGAAATGAAAGTGGCTGGAGAAGTGAATATGATCTATCAACACAATCAGATAGCTCAGAGCCGGAAGAAAATTTATAGAGATAACATGGGGAAATAATTTTATTTTAAGGAATGTGATTATGTTTTTCATTTAATCCTACAATAGAAAAGTATTATGAATTTGGGTAAGAAAGGAATGCTAATTCCATGGTTCATTGGACCTTATGGAATCCCAATTAAAGTTTGAACAATATCTTAGTGAGTAGGTTTGATCAGACATTATCATAAATAAATAATAATTTTCATGTTACGATGATGAGAAAGCATGTGCCAGATTCATCTCTTGTTTTGAGCCTAAAATTCAATCAGTTGGAAGAGAACCATCCTTATAAAGAGAAACCTATTCATATTCATGATCATAGAGAGAATGATTTATGGAATGTGTCAATATGCATGGTAATGGTTTTGTGGAGACACCACATAGTTGAAGAAGCAACAAGGGAATATAAAAATGAAATGAGGGAATGATATATTCATTTGTTTAATAAGTTAAAAAATATTATGTTGATGTAGTTTCCAAAATATAGGGAGAATGTAACACCCCAAGTTTTAAAAATAAATTAAAATGCATGGATATCTGTTTTAGGTGGATAGCTATAATCATTCATTCGGCCATAATTTTTCCAATTCTATGATTTTAATATCCAAAAACATTTATCTATAGTTGTGATATTTAAGTTATTTGTTGTATGAAATAAGCAACATGTTTTTTTGTTAACAGTAACATACCCTTATGAATAGTCTTATAAACATTAATATGACCATAGTATTTGAATTATTTTCTCATGTTATAAGGATGTCTATGGAAATTGAAGTAATCCAAGTTAAATATTTTGACGACTTTTTTAAAGAAAACATGTTTCATTTGAAAAGTTTTATGTATTGGATGAAATAGATATTTTTTTATTCATCATCTGTATATAAATGTAAAAATTTATGTATATATTATATACCAATTCTATACAAATCTAAACATGAAATGATCATAAATATAAATGGGAGTGAGTTTTACAATAAATTCATGATTGTGTAATATAATAAGGCAGGGTCCTTATAGTTGGTATCCTACAATGGTTTAGATAACTTTAGGAGTTAGAATGATGTTAATAGAATACCATAAATTATTTTTACTCCATGTTTAATTTGAAATATTATATAATTTAAGGATTATATGTTTTTTTGAGTAATATAGATTTGGCCTGAATGGTTTTCCATATAAGAAATAGGGAATATGAAATGGAAGGGCACCGACCAAATGACATCCTTCCAAATATGCAGCATGAAAATATAGGGATCTAAATGGATTAGTTGGTAAAAATAATGGCATTGTAGTAACAAACAATAAATGGTGGTGGAATCCATGAAAGATAAAATTAGAGGTTCCACTAAGGTACATGACAATAGTAGAACATTTCATGAGAAAACACCCTCCTATGTTCAGTGGATTTTATGACCTATCAGTGCCTGAAAGATTCATTAAATCCCTTACGAAGATATTCAATTTTGTGCGGTGCTCAAATAATCAAATGGTAAGTAATTCCATTTATCATTTTTAAGGTGAAGTGGATCAGTGGTGGTCAATGGTTATGTATATCAAGGATAAAGAGTATATTAATGCCTTAGATTTGGATGAATTTAAAATCTTTTTCCTTGATTTTTTTTTAAAAAATGTGGGTTGAATTAGGATAAAGATTTATTTCCTTGAATTGAAGATAAAAAATAAGAATCATTGGTTGTGTATGAAGAGAACTTCACTAGAATAGTGAGGTGTTCTCTGATTATTATTTTGAATCTTGATAAAATAAATAAATCATTTTACTAAAGATTAATTCTTATATATTGAAGTTAATTGGAATCCCATACGTTAAAATGTTATTAAAATATTTTATAATTTAATGATAGGGTAGACATAATGTTTTTTATTACCTCGTATACTTTAACATCAAACCAAATAAGATGACTAATGGAAATAAATGGATACAAATTAATAAATGAAATCAGATGTTAAGAATTTTTAGTTTCTAGTTTTCAAAAAATGTGTTAAATATAAATCTAAGGAATGCCTTACTAAAACTAGGAAATGTTTTCGACGTTTTATGTTTAGAAATATATCCTGAGTAGGTAGTGAAAATGATCATAAGACTAATCTGGATAAGAAAAATGTAATGTGTTTTTAAGGGGGAGAGATGGTTTATTATGAATGTTCCTACCAAATCATATATCTAAATGATAAAATGATGACAGAATATAATTAGGAAGGTGTATAAAGATCCTTTGTGACTATGTCAGTAGATTTCATGCCATCCAATGAAGTTATATCTGGTACCCTATTTATTTAATCAAATTTTTCTAAAGTTATGTTTGATATAGGGTCTGCAAATTATTTTATTTATAGTAAATTTTCTAGTAAATTAGAAATATGCTCTCAACATATCAGACTAGAACATATTGTTTAAACACAAGGGGGGAAATATTATAGAGAAGGGAAATTATAAGAATCATTATATTTTGGTTATAGAAAGTATTTATCTACAAACCTTGTTGTTTTTTCCTTAGTAGTGATTCATGTCAATCAATGTACGGATTACCATTCTATTTATCCTCCTAAGATATATTTTTAATCCAAATAAGTTTTTTGGCTAAAATATATTCAGATAGTATTCATGAATGAATTCATGAAATTGATAAAATATCAGGAAGCATTGAAACTATTGAAATTTGGGAATGAAAGTTATCTAGCTCATATTATTGAAAACAAGGGAACTATTTAGATTAATGATGTTCTGGTGGTAACTCAATATCTCAATGTGTTTTATAACGAGTAATTTGGTGTTATACCTGATTGAGAATTTGAATTCTTAATTGACTTAGTTTTTCATTCTAATCCAATTTCAAAACCCACTTATATAATAACTCAAATGGATCTTATTGAATTCAAAACATAGTTGTTGGATTTTTTTGATAAAGGCGTTATTCATCCTTTCACTTCACTATTGGGTGCTCTTGTTTTGTTCGTTAAAAATAAATATGTATCCTTGATACATTGTATTGATTATATATAATTGAGTAACATCATTGTTAGAAACAAGTATCCTTTTCCTTAAATAGATTACTTTTTTTATCAGATCCAGGGAGTATATTATTTTCCAAAGGATGACCAGAGATTGGGGTTCCATTAATTGAAAGTAAAGGAAGAAGACATCCCAAAGACTGTGTTCCTACTAGAGATGGGCATTATGAAGTTTTTGGGTTAACTAATTCACCTCTTGTATTCATGGATCATATGAATATAATATTTAATGAGTTCATGGATATGTTTTTAGTTGTGTTTATTGAATACATTTTTGTGTTTTATAAAATTAAACAGGAGTAGTAAAAACATCAAGGGGTTGTTTTTCAAATCATAAATGAAAAGAAGATATATGGAATATTTAGAAAGTGTTATTTTTGGTTGCAACAAATATCATTTCTTGGAAACATTGTAAATATGTATGGAATAATATTTGATCCTACCAAACCAAAAGTGGTTGATGAATGGACAAGACCAAAAAATGATATAGGAACTCATATTTTCAATGGATTAGAAGGTTATTACTGACAGTTTGTTAAAAATATTGCTTGATTATCTAGCTCACTAACTAATTTTACACAAAAGGGGTTAAATTTATTTGGATAAAATGATGTGATATTTTTTTTCAGGAAATTATGTTGAAATTGACGAATGCCTTCTTTTCGGATCGTCATTCTAGAAATGGTGATTTTTTCATCTATAGTGATGCTTCAATAAATGGAATTGGTTGTGTTATGAAATAGAATGACCAGGTAATTACATATTCTTTAAGACTACTAAATAGTCATGTGGTAAATTATCCCACACACAATTCATAATTAGTATCTATGGTTTTTTATTTGAATATTTAAAGGCATCATTTTATATGGATCTAAATGATAAATATATACTTTCTATAAAAGTGTGAATTATATATTGATATAGAAGGAATTAATTATGAAGAAGAGAAGATGGAATGAATAGATAAAGGATTATGATTTCACGAATAATTACCTTTCTAGTCAACAAAACAATTTGGAATATTCCTTGAGTTGATAACATCATGCGTCATTAATCATGCTACATTTGGAACATGATTACTTGAAAAATTATTTAAGGAAAAATGAATTTGATTTTGTTGGTTCAGTAAATACCTCTATTTTGTTTTAGGTTTCAAGGTAGTCCTCATTATCAGATAGAATAAAGTAAGCACAAAATGAAGACTATGAGCTACAGAAAAAGCTAGAATTGGTTAAAATGGGGATGTTTCCAGAATTTAACCTTGTAAAATATTGATTTTTAATATTTAGAAAAAGTTTGTGAGTGAATTTTTATTCTCATTTAAATAAATATTTGTTGTCTGATTCACATTGTTCTCCATTTCAATTTATCATTGAAGTACAAATATGTACAGATACATTTAAGAGTATTATTGGTGTGATGTTATGAAAATAGATATTATATAATTTACAAGGAAATGTTTGAAATGTCAATAGGTTAATGAAGAGAAATAGTTTCCAAAGGATATTCTTTATCCTTTACTAGTAATAGGGTGGAAATGGTAAAATAAATTTTTTGAATTCATTGTGGGAGTACCAAGGACTTCTCGAGGTAACAACGAAATCAATGTGATTGTTGATCAACTGACTAAATCTACTCATTTCTTTCCAATTACAGAAACAATTTATGTGGATCATCTTTCTCCATAATACCTCAAAGATATTTTTATGATACATGGAGTGCCTCTTTCCATTGTATCTAAATGAGATCCCAGGTTCACTTCTAATTTTTTTAAGGGCCATCAGAAGTCCTTGGGCATAGAATCAAATTTCAGTACAACTTTTAATCCTCAATCTGATGGGCAGTCAGAATGAATGATTCAGAATATTGAGGATGTAATGGCCTAGACCCCACATGTCCATTCCTTTGTTGAAATTGATATGGTCAACATGACGCGCGTTGTAATGATAATTTTTTATATTGATGATAATATAAATATATGTTAAATAATATTTATGGTGAAATAAATTGTATTATAAATTTAACTAAAAAGAAAATAATCATGATAAGATTATTTAATGGGTGTTATTATTATTAATTATGTGAAGTGGGAAGGTGTGTGACCCATTAGACATTGATAAATGTAACATGAAGTTTATTATTAGTTGAGTAATTGTTGAAAGTAAATTTTAATAATAATTATGGGTGTTGTGTTATTAATATTATTCATAATATTAATAACAATGATAAATTGATGAAATGAGTCATGGTATTTGTTGCAAATAAATAAATTAAGATACACAGTGGAAGCATGGTGGTGCGTTAATAAAATTAAATGTGAGTTCGTTATTATTATTATGTTAAATAATAATAATAATGGTGGCATAAAAATATGTTGTGTTTATTAAATTTAATGTTTTCAATTTATTAATAGTGGTTTTAATTTAATCAGTGTGAAATAAAAATAAATAGAATTAAATAATTAAATTGACAGATGTTATGGAACATTTATGTGGCATGGTTAGATTCAGATATCCAATGGGGTGGTTTAACATGGTTAATGCGATGAGCGTAAATATTATCATTATTAAATAAATAACGATGATGAGTTAATAAAATAAGTTGATGAATTGTTATTATTATTGAAAAAAAATAACAATTATGGTGTAAAACTATGTGTGAGAGGTTAATGAAATTAGATGTATTAAAAAGGGGTTGAATATATAAGTTAAATTAATTTTGTCTTGTCATTTAATTTAATTAAATGTAATGGTTTTAATTTAATACGAGAATAACCATGATAAACTAATTTAATGGGATTAAATTAGTACAATAATGATGGATGTAATTAATATTAATTTTATTAATAACGAAATTTAAGTGATAATGGTGGTTTGGGGCATGCCACATGATGTAAAGGAAAGGGGAGGCGCCAATTTTGGTGGAGTGGGAGAGAATCATGGAAGAAAGAGTTAGATTGGAGAGAGAAAATGTTTAATGAAAAAAATTAAATTTTAAACTAATAAATAAAGAGAGAGAATCCAATGAATGGGGTGATGCACACCAAATTAGAGTGATTTTTGTGTGAATCTCAAATGATATTGGAGGGAAAAAATTTCAATGAAATGAAATAATAGTAATATAATATTTTTATTATTATTTATGGTTATAATTCGTTCGTAACTTCTTCGTGCGACCTCACTTTACAAACCATCAGTGCTAGGGTGACCCTGACTTTGAAGTGAAAATTATGACTCCTATATTAGATGACATTTTTGGGTTTTTGGATTGGGTACCAGAAACACTTGTGAATTAATATATTTCATATTATTATTAAACCTTCGAACATCATAACTCCAGCGTGCGACATCCGATTGACCTTTCATCAGTGGTGATGTGATCATGTTATTAATACGGTCAATTCGAGTCTAATGTTTGTTATTAAATTATGGTTTGTGGCTCGGGTCCACGAGACACCCAATAATAATAATATCATTATTATTACGGGATCTTCTATCCAACGTATCTCCCTTATATAGTATCATATTGACGAACCGTCAATGGCATAGTAACCCTGAAATTATGACGGTCATTTTAATACCAATGATGAATACCTTTTTATGACTCATGTCTCGGGTCAATAAAACACCTATTATTAATTGAAGATATTATTATCATTAAACTCGTGGAAAGAGCGTGACGTGTCGTGTGTTGAACTATCAAACAACCTAACAGTTGTACGGTCATGTCGTGTATTCATTAATACACGATGCATACTGTTTTACCTTTTCGTTGCCTATATAAGAGAGCAGCACATGTTATTTACGGACCATTCTTCTTCTCCACACGACGACGCTCCCGAATGACATAGAAGACTTCCTACTAACTTATTCATCGGGACATCTATCATCGATCTGTCAGTGACTGTGGGATCATGTTAGCGATAAGAACATTGTACACCCTGTTCTGTTCTCTCTTCTTTGACTTCCCCTTCATAGTTTCCAATATAGGAGACTGCGGATAATTGACGAGAATGACAGTCTTTGACGAACGACTCGAAAAAGGTATGTTAAACCTCTACTCTTGTATTCTATTTCCGATACTATTTCTCCCATTTTCATTCCATGCTATGGAATTTTATCTCCGTGTTGAGGGAGTTTCTAGTGTTGTTGATTCGGTGGTGCCGCGATGTCCTTTGTAGGTGTAGTAACTCTAGGAGAATCCTTGTGATTGTGGTGGTCGTGTTCGTAGAAGGACATCAGAACTTGTTGAGGTAGGGATCTTACCTTCGTCTCTCTAAATTATGGATCATGCGAGGTGGGTGTCCTCTTGTTTACGTGAATCACATTTGAAACGGTTTAATAAAGATAATAATTGGCTTATATAATGGGGTTGGGAAGTTTGTGAATGTAGTTAGTTTTTCTATATCATGTAATATTATCTTGTGAATTGAATGGGCTTCTGCCTACTATAAATAATGGCCGTTAGGGGCCTCTTCTTACACAATTAAATGTTTCCCTCTCATTTTGGATTTTCTTATGGATGGAAATTTCATTGAATGTGGAAATTGGTTAGTCACGTAATGTTATATGATTAAATACCTAGAACCATTGTGTGATCACCACGGTTGAAAAAACTGAAATAAAAAACATGTGGGTGCTGGTTAGGGTTTATTTATGTGAAGGGGGTGTTTTGTGGGTTGTTCTAGATCGAGTGAGAGGTGGGGTTGCGGTTGGCTTGGTTGTGGGTTGGTGTGAATGCTATGTTGGTGATGGGCAGTGGGACTGCAATAAATGGTATAAAAGGGATGATGATGTACGGGTTTCAGTGTGATTGTGGTTATGGTGGTTGGCAGCGGGGCTGCAGTGATGGGTTTGAATGTGAACGAACTATGGGTTGTGGTTAATAAATAAAAGTATAAGTGTTAATGAATGGTGGGGCATGGTAATAGAATGAGAATAATAATCAATGGGGTTGGTTGGTTAATAAAAGGGACTTTTTTGTGTCGCTTGTGTTTTCTTAACATGACGTGTGGATGGAAAGGATATGTTTTATGAATGCATGATTCAATTTGGTTGTCGATAGTTTCCCAGTAGTTACGAAATTGATAACTAAAGCTATTGGAACATGAAAACATTAAATGGGGTTTGGGATTGATTGTTGTGTGCATACTCTCAAAGTAGCAGTGCCAAGGCACGTGCTCAGATCTTTGTGTAGAAGCCTTAGGATGAGATGAGTGTTTGTTATACTTATATAAATATGTACGTTTTATGTTTCTTTATGAACCCCACCCTTGTGGAGCACTATGTGTCGAACACTCGTGGGACGAGAGGGTGAGATTCTCAAACATCTAAAGGATGGCTGGTTATTGTTCTTCCTTGTGCACCCTCTTCCAGGTTCTATAGCCCAAGATCATTTTGGCAGGTTATGAGAGATGTTTCCCAAGAGTCTTTGGGATAAGGATGTCATATGTTCACAGGTGTCTTCGGGATAAGATGTGATGTGGTTCCCAGGTTTCTTCGAGATGATAAGTGGTTATTGCTAAGGAGTGAGTGCCAGCGGGATACTATGAGCTTCGTATGGCAAGGTTGCGACACTAGCTCGAGCTTTGTATGGACAGGTTTTGGCACTAGATCATGAATAGTGAGAAGCATCAGACCATTAGGCGTGAGGGCTTGATCAATATCTAGTGGGAAGGTGGATCTAGGTACCAATACATTGATAACATTACTACTATACTCTATTGTCTTGTGTTACTTGGTGAGTGTGACTGGTGAGGCTTAGTGGATAGATTCCTTGCATGGTTTTGGTTCTTCTGTTTTCTCAAGGGGCATTACGATATCTCCCCACTTGTGCACGAGGGCTTTAGGTTTCCCTACTGAGTATACTTATATTCTCACCCTACGTTTGCTTTCATGTTTTCAGGAGGACTATAGGGACTCTGTGGGGCCTTACTAGTCAGGCAGGGGGAGTTGATGTTGTTTAGTGTTGTTGTTTTCCTTTACTTTTTGGTAAAGTACTTTGGATATTTTCTGTACTTTTACATTTATTTCAGTATTGTATAAAACATGCATATGGGTTTGGTTTTGGGTTTATTTTCACTTACTTGTTCTTTTTTCTTTTGGTGTTTGACTCATCCTATTTCCCAATCTTAAATAATAAAAAGGTAAATTCGTACTATATTTTTGAAAACTCATACCCTTGGTGCTCGTCACTACTCCGGGGCCTACTATAGGTGGTAGTCGTGGGTCATTATCTCCCTCTCACCATTTCCAGCTCAGGAAGGGCATCTTTGGTGGGAGGGGGTCATGACATAATGGTATCAGAGGCTGATGTTTGAGAGATAGGATGATGTCTGGAGTTAGGCACAGTTAGGATTGCATGGGATGGTAGGGAAATAGTGTTGGTTAATGTTGTTGTGTGACATAGGCCAGGGAAGACCGACTAGGACACTGGATTTTAGGGCCTCCAGTGATCCAATGAAAGGACTCTGAGATTACCGAACGACCATGTAAGACTACATTTATTGCAGGGTATGGACCCCAGGAAAGGTACATGCATCATCATGATTTATTTTTTACATGATTTGGGTGTTTTGGGAAAGAAATTGAAATAAAATGATAAAATGAAACCATGAGAGAATTTCCTTGCTACTTGGGCTTAGGTGTTCTTTTTTTAAAATATGACTATGGAACCTGGACTTCGTTCCTAGGTGACTTGGGCAGTCAAGTCCTAGAAGATTCAGACGGTTGATCAGCGTAGGATTGACCGAGAGGAGGAAGATGACTTGTGGAAGTGCACGTTCCGTGCTTTACAGTGACAAATCTTGAAGAACTATAAAGGAAGCACTTCAGATATGGAGTCAGAGAGTTGGTTGGAGGAACTCGAGATCACCTTTGGGCTGACCAAGGCTCCATCATAGTATTGTATTCCTCTAGTAGTATTCAAGATGCAAGGAGAGGCGCGTCAGTGGTGGATACATTACCTTGTGGAGGGGAAGGGGACATATGTTCTATGGGCCAACTTCGAGAAGGAGTTCCGTGAGGAATTTCATTCCTCAACGAGGAATGTCGAGAAGAGGCAGGAGTTGCTGTCTCTCCCACAAAGAAGCATGTTAGTTTGGGGACCAGGGGTCATGTCCAAGGATCTCCTACTTTTTTTCCCAAATCTGTTTCCGGATGAGGATTCCTGAGACAGACATTTAGAGGAGGCACTTCGCTCATCTATTCGATGTGCGATGACCCCTTTCACCTTACCAATGTACCTGGAAGTACAAAAGAAGGCACAGATAATTGAGAGGATGCACTCGTGAGTAGGTCCACCGGGAGAGAGGAGTCACCCATGTTCGTCTAAGAAGGTGGCGTTAATCAGTAGATCCCCAGCAACAGGACCTTCCAAGTTTCGACTGGTAGGGTGCAGACCTCAGCAGGTCCCATACCAGTCTCACAATCTCCGCCTGTCTTTTATGGCCCAGGGACCGAGGTGATTTATATGTGGGAATCATGGGAATCTTGTCAGACATTTCCCTTTTCTGACTCAGTATGGAGGGACTAGCTAGGTTCAGCCCTAGCACAAGCAGTAGTTCCCATCCCAACCCTTCCAGCAGCAACAGGCTCTAGTCCCTCCAAGGGGAGCTGGAGCATGTGGTTTTCAACCACTGGGAGTTCCTCAAGGACCCGAACTGGGACATGGTCTAGGAGGTGGACGTTAACAGAGAGGCAGAGTTGTGGGACACAGACAGTTGAATGCAACAGAAGTGGCAACCCTAGCAAGGCTGGTGATCGAGAGAGATGTTTTCATTTTTACTTAAATGCTCTTGATTATGTTTTCAAGTGTCACACTTCTTTGTTGAAACTCATTCTTGCCCATGCTTTGGGCCTGGAACTTGTTTTTCATGATTCTATAATTCTATGTTGTTTCCCTCTTTCCTTCAAATGTGTGTGAAGAGTCCTAACATGTGGGGATTAGAGGACATGATCCCTAATTGAGACGTATTAATGTGGATGTGATTAAACAGGTTCAGGCACATCCGTGCCACCTAAAGAGGATAATATCTCGACCTGTGAGAAGTAATTCCTCAATCCATGTGTTTGAGAAATTTATTTTTGTTTTTTATGGTGTTGGGGGCAGTGTATGTTTGGAAAATCCTAATATATAGATGTCGGAAGACCTAATTTTTAATCGAGACGCATTAATGTTGATACGATGAAACCCGTGCAGGTGATTTAGTGCTGCCTAAAGCGAATAATATCTTGATATGGGAGAAGGAATTCCTAACTCATATAATTAGGGTTGTTGGTTGTTTCCTGTTATGATGAGATCCATGAGAGGTATCATGCAATGTGGTTGTTCAGATTCATTCTTTCATCTGGGTTGGTTTTTAATTCTCGATGACGAGAATGTTTTGAGAGGTATCTGATGTAATGGGCCAAACCCCACGGGTCCATTACTTTGTTGAAATCGATATGGTCAACATGACGCGCGTTATAATGATAATTTTTAATACTGATGATAATGTAAAAATATGTTAAATAATAATGATGATGACATAAATAGTGTGATTAATTGAACTAAAAAGCTAATAATCATGATAAAATGATTTAATGGGTGTTATTATAATTAATGATGTGAAGTGGGAAGGTTTGTGACCCATTAGACATTGATAAATGAAACATGTGGTTTATTATTAATTGAGTAATGGTTGAAATTTTATTTGATTAATAATAATGTGTGTTGTGTTATTAATATAATTCATAATATTATTAACAATGAGATATTAATTGAATGAGTCATGGTATTTATTGAAAACAAATAAATGAAGATGAATAGTGGAGCATGGTGGTGCATTAATAAAATTAAATGTGAGTTCGTTATTATTATTATGTTAAATAATAATAATAATGGCGGCGTAAAAATATGTTGGGTTTATTATATTGAATGGTTTTAATTTAATAAGAGTTTCTTCAATTTAATCAGTGTGAAATAAAAATAAATAGAATTAAATAATTAACTTAATGGATGTTATGTAACATTGACATGGTATGGTCAGATTCAGATATCCAACGGGGTGGTTTAACGTGGTCAATGTGATGTGGGTATATATTATCATTATTAAAAAATAATAATAGTGATGAGTTAATAAAATAAGTTGATAAATTGTTATTATTATCAAAAAACAATAAATAACAATGATGGCGTAAAACTATGTGCGAGAGGTTAATGAAATTAAATGTATTAAAAAGGGGTTTAATATGTAAGTTATATTAATTTAGTTTTGAAATTTAATTTAATTAAATTGAATGGTTTTAATTTAATATGAGAATAACCATGATAAACTAATTTAATGGGATTAAATTAGAACATTAATGATGGATGTTATTAATATTAATTTTATTGACATTGAAGCGAGAATAGAGGTTTGGGGTGTACCAAATGGTGTAATAGAAAGGGGAGGCACCAATTTTTGTTGAGTGTGAGAGAATCATGGAATAAAGAGCTAGATTGGAGAGAGAAAATATTTAATGGAAACAAATTAATTTTTAAACTTATAAAAAAACAGAGGGAATACCATGAATGGGTGATTCACACAAAATTAGAGTGATTTGTCCATGAATCTCAAGTGATATTGGAGATAGAAATTTTCAATGACATTAAATAATAATAATATAATAATATTATTATTATTTATGGTTTTCAAAACCATAATTCGTCCGTAACTTCTACGTCCGACCTCAGTTTTATGAACCGTCAGTGGATGTGCGACCCTGAATTCGAGATAGAAATTATGAGTCCAATATTGGATGTATTTTATGGGTTTTTAGATAGGGTACCCGAAAATCTTTTGAATTAATAGATTTAATATTATTATTAAACCTTCGACCCATCATAACTCCCACGTGCGACATCCGATTGACTGTTCATCAGTGGCGATGTGATCATGTCATTAATATAGTCAATTCAAGTCTAATATTGGATATTAAATTAAGGATCATCGCTTGGGTCCACGAGAAACCCAATAATAATAATATCATTATTATTACAGGATCTTGTACCCAACGTATCTCCCTCATACATTATCAGATTGACGAACCTTCAGCGGCAGTGTAACCCTAAAATAATGACAGTAATTTTAAGACCAATGATGAATACCTTTTTATTAATCATGTCTAGCGTTAATAAAACACCTATTATAAATTGATGTTATTATTGTCATTAAATGCATGGAAACCGCATGGTGTGTTGTGTGTTGACCAGTCAAAAAATGTAATAGTTATATGGTCACATCGTGTATTCATTAATACACACTGCGTACTATTTTAAATTTTCGTTGCCTATATAAGAGAGGGTCACGAGTTATTTATGGACCTCTCTTCTTCTTCGCACGACGATGCTCCCAGATAACCTAGAAGCCTTCCTCCTAACTTCTTCATCCAGACACCGATCATCGATCCGTCAGTGACTGCGGGATCATGTTAGCGAGAAGAACATCGTAAACCCTGTTCTGTTCCCTCTTCATTGACTTCCCATCTACAGTTTCCAAATGAAGAGACTGCTGATAATTGATGGGAATGATGGTATTTGATGAAGGACACTAAAAATTTATGTTAAACCTTTGTTCTTGTATTCTCTATTTGATCATACTTCTCTAGTTTTCTTTGCATGCTACGACATGTGATCTCCATTTTAAGGGAGTTTCTTATGTTGTTGATTTGGTGGTTCTGCGACATCCTTGGTAGGTGTAGCCGTTCTCGGAGAAGCCTTGTGATCATGGTGGTCATGTTCGTAGAACGACATCAGAACATGTTGTGGTAGTGATCTTTTCGTCGTCTCTCTAAATTGTGCACCTACGGGGTGGGTGTCCTCTCGGTTTTTTGAAACACATTTGAAACGTTTTAATACAGATAATAACTAGCTTATATAACATAGATGGGATGTTTGTGATTGTAGATACTTTTTTTATATCCTGTGATATTACGTTGCGAATTGAATGGGCTTTTGCATAATGAAAATCATAGTCGTTGGGGGCCTTTGAATACGCAATTAAATGTTTCCCTCTCCTTATGGATATTAATATTGATGGAAATTTTATTGAATGTGGAAATTGGTTAATCACATAAAGTTGCCTGATTAAATACATGGAACCCTTGTGTGATCACCCCGGTTGAACAAACTGAAATAATAAACATGTGGGTGCTGGTTAGGGTTTATTTATGTGAAGGGGGTGTTTTGTGGGTTTTTATGGATCGGGTGAGCAGCGGGGTTGAGGTTGGCTTGGTTGTGGGTTGGTGTGAATTCTATGTTGGTGATGGGCAGCGGGGCTACGATAAATGGTATCAAAGGGTTGACGATGTATGGGTTTCGGTGTGATTGTGGTTATGGTGGTTGGCAGTGGGGCTACAGGGATGGGTTTGAATTTGAATGTACTATGGGTTGTAAATAATAAATAATAATTTAAGAGTTAATGAATGGTGGGGCATGGTAATGGACCAATAATAATAATCAGTGGGGTTGGTTGGTTGATAATAAGGGACTTGTTTGTGTTGCTTGTGTTTTCCTAACTTGATTTATGGATGGCAGGGATATGTTTTATGAACGCTTGATCCAGTTTTGTTGTTGATAGTTTCTTGGTAGTTAATAAATATATAACTAAAGATGTTGAAACATGAAAACATTAAATGGGGGTTGGGATTGATTGTTGGGTGCATACTCTCGAAGTAACAGTGCCAAGGCACGTGCTCAAATCTTTGTGTAGAAACCTTTTGATTGGAAGAGTGGTTGTTATACTTATAAAAATATGTACGTTTTATGTTTCTTTATGCACCCCACCCATATTGATCACTAAGTGTCGAACACATGTGGGATGGGAGGGTGAGATTCTAAAACATCTAAAGGATGGCTGGTTACTGTTCTTCCCTATGCTCCCTCTTCCAAGTTTTATAACCCAAGATCCTTCGGGCAGGTTATAAGAGATGTTTACCTAGTTTATTTGGTATGAGGATGTGATATGTTCCTAGGTGTCTTAGGGATGAGATGTGATGTGGTTATCAGTTGTATTTGGGATGATATGTGGTTATGGCTGAGGATAGAGTGTCGGAGGGATACTATGAGCTTCGTATGGCCAGGTTGCTGCACTAGCTCTAGAAGAAGGGGAAGCATCAGAGCATTAGGCATGAGGGATTGAGAATTATCTAGTGGGAAGGTGGTTTGGGGTACCCATACTTTGATAACATTACTACTATACTCTAATGAAGTCTGTTACTTGGTGATAATGACTGGTGAGGCTGGGTGGATAGATTCCTTACTAGGTTTTGGTTCTTCTATTTTCTCACAGGGCATTAGGATGTCTCCCCACATGTGCACAAGAGATTTAGGTTTCCCTACTGAGTATAATTGTATGCTCACCCTACGTTTGGTTTTAGGTTTTCAGGAGGACTACATGGATTGTGCGGGACCTTACTAATCAGGCAGGGGGAGTTGCTGCTATTTGCTGTCGTTGTTTTCCTTTACATTTTGGTACAGTACTTTGGATCTTTTTTTTACTTGTACTTTTGTTTCAGTATTGTATAAAACATGCATATGGGTTTGGTTTTGGGTTTATTTTCACTTACTTGTTCTTTTTTTCTTTTGGTGTTTGAATCATCCTATTTCCCGATCTTAAATAATAAATATGGTAATGCCTCCCTTATTTGTGAAAACTCTTACCCTTGGTGCTAGTCACCACTCTGAGGCCTATTAGAGGTAGGACTTGGGGTTCATTATCTCCCTCTCACCATTTCCATCTCAGGAGGGGCATCATTGGTAGGAGGGGGTTCTGACAGAGGAGATGCATCATGTTTTTTCCATGGACTACCGGGGATTTTGGGATCAATATGTTTCAATAGTCAATTTTTCTTATAGTAATATTTTTCATTAATTTTACATATGGAAACTTTTGAGTCATTGTATTAAAATATGTGTTGTAGTAAATGATTTTGAGATGATGTTGGGGGAAGGAAGTTAGTAGAACCATAATTAGTATAGAAAGTGGTTGAGATAGTGAAGATTATCAAACAACACATAAAGATAGCAAAGTGTAGGTAGAAAATTTATGCTGACAATAGGGAAAAATAATTTTCTTTTGAGGTAGGTGATCATGTTTTTTTAGCATCTCACCACCGAAAAGCATTATGCATTTTGGTAAGAAAGGAAAGCTAATTCCCGGATTCATTAATCCTTATGAAATCCTATAGAATTTTGGACTGATCGCATACTGAGTATCGTTTCCTGTGAGTTTATATCACGTACATATTTTTTTTCATTTTTCAATGTTAATAAAGTATGTGCTAAATTCATCTCAATTATTGATCCTTAATGTAATTCAGCTGGAAAAAGAACCTTGATTATAAAAAGAAACCTATTAGATTTTTTATCGTAGAGAGAAAGTACTATGGAATATGGTAATCCACTAAGTAAAGGTTTTGTGGGGAAACCACATTAATGAAAGAACCAATGTTGAAATATGAATATACATTAAGGGAAAGGTACCCTCATTTGTTTAATTAATAAAAAATTTGTGGGGATTCAATTTCTAGAAGTTGGGGAGAATGTAGCAACCCATGTTTTAAAAATAAATTGAAATTAATGAAACTTTTTTTATGTGGACAGTGTAAATTAGCTATCAATCATAATTTTTCTACTCTTATGTTTTGAATTTCAAAAAACAGTCATCTACAGTAGTGATCAGTAAGATATTTGGAGTCTAATAGAACCAACTTGTTTTTTTGGTGATTAGTAAAATACTATTATGAATAGTAATATCAGCAAGAATATGACCCTTATGAATTTTAAATCTTTTAATTATTTTATATTCTTATGGTTATAAGATAATGATATATTAAATAATTTTTCAAGATGATATAAAATAAGTTATAGTTTCAAAATTGTTAATTTTGGAATAAAATATAATTTTATTTAAAAATAAAATAATAATATTTAGAAAATTATAGTCAAAAAATGAATATAATTGTTGAATTATATATTTCATAAAATAGTTAGAGAGTGGTTTTGGTATTTTTCTAAAATATGTTAATTTTTTTTTGGAATAGTGAAATTCGATAAATACCAAATAGGATAAATTAACAAATTGCTTCATAATGCATGAGTAAGGGATGATGTAAATGGCCATTGGTTCAAAATAACATGCACTTATTACTATTTTTGTCACATGAATATGTTCTATTTACATTCTTGATAAAAAATATTTAACTAATGATTAAAATGATATATACCCCCTCCTCACCTCCAATATAAATAAAACCCTCACCCCCTCTTCCTATAACACAACTCAATACTTGAGCCTTGTCTATGTTCTACTATATACTCATCCCAAGGATATTCCTCACATCCATGACCTGCTGGTCTCACCAAATTTCCAAAACCAAAGGCCTTATGGAGGATCTCATGGAGAAGATATCAAGAGGTAAAATCCTATTTTATTTTCATGTACACTCTTTTAAATTATTTTCATTTTTATAGTCTCTTATAATACCTATATCAAAGAGGTGTGAATTATCTAGAATATTATATATTATCTAAGATATCAATTTTTTGAAATGTTCATCAATTTACTTCTTCCCCTCCCTGCTCTTATTCTAAAAATAAGAACACCATCTATGATGGGCCGTTTTAGAAAAATCATTGACGAGACATTTTTTATTTCCTTTAATTAATTCAAATATATCTATAAAACCATTTAAATGGTTGAATAATAATTTAATGTTTATTATATGACCTATATTATGTTTGGGTATTAACTTATATTTATAATATTGATGATAATTGAAGAAATAAGATGCTGATTATCAACGAACAGTAAAAATGATCTAAAGTGATATCACTAAAAAAAATTCTAATGATTTATGGAAAAAATTATTATTCTGAAAAAATATAAATACCATTTCAGTCCAATTGTAGAATTTAATTTCAATACTATAGGTAAATAAAATACAAACTGGCCATGGAAATCGTGAAAGAATGCAACATAAAAAATTAAAGGAATCAAATACTACTAATTTAATGGTTAAATAGTGTTATAAATGATCATATAATGTATTATAAACAAAAATATGTTTCTATAAGATCTTAATAACATTCATTGAACTATCATACTGGAGGTTTAATCATGTTTTATGTAATGAGGACCTGATTTATGTGAATTCTTAACCCAATTTCCATTCTTTAGGTTATAATTCGACTTCATTATTTATGTGGTATTAATTTTTTTTGTAATGATTTTTTTATATTATGTGGTATCATGTGAATTTATAGTTCATAAACATATTACATTCATTAAATTGATTATAATATTAATTATATGTTATTTTTGAAGGACATTTCTTATAAAATCTTCATTTAAGCCTGTTGTTTTACAAACACCAAAGTGATTGTTGTACAGAAGTATTCTTATTTGATGATTATGTAAGGGTTATTTGTAATTTTTTATGTTGAAGTGTGGTACCTATATATCCCTCCAATTAGTTGGGTATTTGTATGATTTAGGTCATCCATATGGTTACTCCAAGTGTAACTCTAATGGTTTCAGAACAAGGTAGTCATGAGAGTTACATTATAAGGTCACTGTGAGGGTTACTAATTATAAGGTATCCAAGAGGGTTACAATATTATGTAAGTAATGCACCAAGTAATTTTATGGTTCTTTTTATATTCTCTATGTTTTTATCTCATGGTAATTTTATTTTTCTTAAATTATACATGGTAACAAGTATGTATTTTTTTAAATGATTACAAACCTTTACATGTATTCATGGACACTTGTATTTCATCCTTATTTGTATATCCCTTACTGAGTTTTTTTTGTGCTCATAGTAATTTTCTAAATGATGTTCATTGGTTATAATGATTTTTAATTCAATGAATGAATACATGTTATATATTATAATTATTTTTCAATAAAAACATGTTTCATTTGAAATGGTTTATGATTTAGAAGGAATGGATATTGTTTTTACGGAATCATCTCTTTATAAATGTGGAATGTTATGTATCTATTATATCCCAATTATCTATTAATATAAACTTGAAATTATCCTTATTATTAGATGGAGTGAGTTATTGACTAAAATTTAATATTATTTAATGTAATAATGCGGGGTCCTTATAAGACATGGGATGGAATATCTATGGAAATTGTGGTAGGGCTTCCACAGATAGTGAAGGGAAATGAATCAATCTGATTGACAATTGACTGATTCATTAATTTATCATTGTTTCAATCTATCTAGGAAAAGAGTTTGGTTGAAAGTTTGGGTAAATTTTACATATGGGAGATTATTTTCATTTATGGGCTTTCATTGATGATTATATATGATTGTGACATGCAATTAGCATCATGTTTGTGGAGAATCCTACAAGAGGAATTTTAGACCTAGATGATGATGAGTACAACCTTTAACCCTTATACCCATCAAAAGATCCATTTCACTATCAAGGTGATTTATGTTATTCTATAGAATTACATGTTTACATCATCCATATCTTGGATAATCACATTCCCTTGATAGATTTCATGAAAAAAATAGTTATAAATCTACTTTTGGAATGCCAGTTTTTGAGGCCCTGTAACAGAGTTCCATGTACAGGATCAACAACTGGGTGTTTTTTTATTTTAAGGGATGAAAATAATGAAGAAGGTAATGATTTAAAGATAGTTTTTTTATTATAGGATATTGAAATATTTTTATATATATTTCTAAAGAGAGGAACTTAAATGACATACAATTATAAGGACCTGTGTGCTTGGAATTTTTTTTATATTATAATTAAATATATTTTATATTGAGCATGTATAGTTTCACAAAGAGAATGAGATAATTATTAAATATATTCTCTAATCTAAAATATAAGTCCATGGTTATATTCGTAATGCGATTTTTACCCATGTAATGTCCTAAAATTGGTCATCAAGGGGCATTCTGAATCTCCCACATTAGAGATATGTTTAGTGGATTAATTAATTAATTCATCGATTCATTAATTTAACCTAATATCAGACTTCATATAAATAAATTTTTATGGAAATATTATCATGTTTTCCCTTATAAAAATTGAATCTTTAAGCATTCATCTTACTCTCATTCCATTGGTAGATCATATCATAAGACATTGAAATGTTGGATCAGAATATATTGGCATATATAGAATGAAAAGATTTTCTCCAATAATTGGAGATTGAAATTTTGGATGAATAATGATCTAATATCAAGTTATAACTATTCAATTTTTGGTTTAATCCATTTTTTATTTAATTAATTGACCAAATCAATTTTCTTCTTTAATCAGTACCAATTAATCCTAAGCATGCACCTATGTATTTAAATATAAAGTGGTAATTTCTTTTTCATAACCGTTATATCCCTATTATTAATCATTTTCCATGAGATGTTTTCCAATTATTGTTAAGAATATTTTTTCTTCTATTCTAACTCAATTGCATCATGTTCTTCACCTATTAGACACCACAATCTTAGATGAACATTGGTAGGTGGTAACATGCCTGATCAGACAACCAAAACTGCGACGAATCAACATATAAAGGATGAATCAATTATTCAATGATAGATCTGAGTTTTTTGGGGTTAATGAGAAAATTGTTTAAATGATCATTGGATGAGTCAACCTCAAAGGAGGAAACTAGATCATGTGTTGCATATAGAGAAACCCATGTGGGTCCACAGAATCAAATTTGGCTATTGGATGGTTGAAACCAATGAATCAAAACTGGACCCCCTAATTCTGGGAATAAAATAGTTCGGTAATCGATGTATAATGGATGAATTTTATGTGTTTAACATTGATCATAGAAACTATGAAAAATCATTCTACACATAATATATAGTGTTCTACACACAAAAGTTATCACATAGATATGGGGTAATTTGTTTTGGGAATTCATTAGGATGGAAGGTTTTGTATACTCCCAACATGTTTTACACCCCCTTTCCCATGTGGAAGAGAATTTTCGAGGATCATACTGCTAGAAACAAGCCATGTTCCTTAGAATGTGATCATAGTAGAGCACATGGCCAGCATCTCATGTGGAGAGTCAATATGTGTACTGAATTACACAGATATGGGGTAATGTTTAAAAATATGGAGTGGTTACACTAACATACCCAAGAACATAGGATGGACCATGAGTGGCATGATAATTCAGTGTATATACCATAAATGTTGTGTATCTCTACTATAGGACCCCAGAGCACAATAAGATGGGAAGGGTGAATTAGTGTGTACACTTTATCTTTTAAGTAAATGGGTCTTGTTACCTCATTTTTAGTAAATGTGTAAACCTATTTGATTCAAAATTTCAGAAATAAAACATTCACCTGAAAAGATAGAACACAAAAAATTTAATTGGTTCACCACTGTGGGCTAGTCCAAGGAACATACACCGACAGTGTGTCGGTTGTACCTAAATACACTAATCTTTTCTTTTGGTCGGGTAAAAGAGTTTAGACATATTTTCTCTATTCTAGGAATAATTTATTTGTCAGATTTTAGGGATAAAACAGTATGTCCCTTGGAACACTTATATTGACTCCCCCAGGCCCACTACCTTAGGTGAAATCTTGCTCAGTTTATCAACATGAAGGTCTCTTCAATATATTCTCATAGAAGTATTTATATCTTTCCAACATTATAATATTCTTTGATGAATGTCCTAAATTTATGAATTTAAAGCTACTTAACTATCAAACTATACAATGAAAACCTAAAAGAAATTCAACTCAGTACTTGCACGCAATATCCATTCTTACACAAAAGATTTTGTGTTTTTATATATATTGTATTTCATTCATCCCTTATCGTTCATAAAACCATTATCCGTCTTATAAATTCACCATAATATTTATATGGTCATGGTATAATCAAGGACCAATATTCCCCAATCTCTATTCTAACATGAAACTCAACACTCATGCGCAACTCCTGGATTACGCACAACACTCTTCTTGTGTGTGAATCCTTACTTGCGTGAAACTCGTTACATGCATGATTCAGATGTTGGATTTTCTGTATGTGTAGAACTGATATCAAATGAGGGGGTAGCTAAATATTTTATATCATTTATGACACATTATAAAATATCACCCAACTTTTCCCCTAGAATAAATATTTCAATGACATAAGTCTCTTTTCTAACAAACCCTCCTTTCATGAAAATATATAACATGTGTGCACATTTTTTCATGTCCATTTTTATGAAAATATCATGAAATATGCCTTATGACCAATATTATAATCATTCCAATATCATTTAAAGAAACAAAAACATTGTGAGTAAGGAAAAAACACAAACAGTAATCCATTTATAGCAAATAGAAACCTTGTTTCCATAACATACTTGATTGGAAGGTTGTGCACCTACAGGGAAATTACCATTTGATGGAGTGGGACCTCACACCATGTGGATTTCCTCTAAAACTGTGTACCCAATTTATTCTATTGAGGAAACTTTAATATTTTATATCTATATTGATTGACCTTTAACTATTTTCTACGGGTATCCTATACAATGTTTTTTTCATGTGGATTTTGAGTAACCATGTAAAATGTTATAGACATTGTTCATATTTAGAAAATAATTAATGATAGAAGTGATCACTAATGAAACAAAAGTGGACACCCCCCCCCAATCATATTGTGTGTGGGTCCTTTACAAATTCCTTTTGATTGGAACACCCTATCCGATATGCTTGTTTTTTTATGACAAGAGTGAAACCCCAATATCAAACCAGGACATGGGTCCTTGACCTATGAAGTGGAACCCCCATCTGGTGGGGAAAAGGTGATCAACCTCCTGAGTCAAATACCTATATCAGATATGGAACTGTTCTATAGTTACTAGAATAGAAACCCCTGTCACACTATGGTTTGGGTCCTCTACCTATATAGTGGAACCACCATCACATTGAGCTTGGGTCCTCTAACAACAGAGTGGAACTGCCTTACCATATAATATATGGGTACTCATGAAACTAGAGACTAACCACCATCTATATTGGGTGTGGTTCCTCTATGGATACTTACAGTGTGGAACCCCAACCAACACAACATACTGATGGTATTATACTTAGTGTTTGTTCCACATCAAATATGTGGAATAGTATAGAGGAATGGAACTTCACATAGTTACTTTTGTGAAGACACATGAAATGTGTGTCAATGTAGATGGACTCTTGGAACTACCAGTTTCTCTTCTCCCTAGGATGAGATATGAGTTAGATACCCCATTCACCCTTACTTCTGTTAATTTTGACTGATATATATAAAAATAAATTTGTATACATATATTTGGGTTTGGTTGCGATATTTCCATGAGATGTGATGATGCAAGAGGTATTTGATGAGATTTCTATTTTAACCTTCTCGGGGTTGGATGAGTTTACTCTCCTTCAAAATGTGGAAATGTCATGATGAGTAGTTTGTCTAATCACCTTGTCGATCCCCCAAGGCATGGATGAGGTTACTCCCTCTCTCCCTTTCATGGAATGAGATACATCATATTTATTGTATACTATCTCTTTATTCCTATTGAATCTTTTACTTCTCCACCTTAGTCATTTGGGGTATCATAATGGGAATGTATATACTCATACTAATGTGAAATTTTCACGAAAGTTTCATGCCTCATGGAAATTATTGATAGGTCAACGGTGATTACAGAGGATGTTTGGGATACTCGGTACTCAGAACCACATATAGTGTCCCAAAATGGATATTGGGAAATATGATCTATCTACATTTTTCCATTCCATATTTTCTAGTTAGTTAAACATAGATTGTCGGGTTTATTTTTTTCACATTACGTTAATGTTTTCTATAATTTTCTTGTTTTACTGTCTTGAGTTTTTTCATGAACCAGTATTCCCTTACAATTGTTCACCTTTTATTGCTCAGCCTCTTCATTTATGCATCTAGATTATGGTGTTTTATTATATTGGTACTTAAGAAATTTTATCCATGTTAGTTATGATTTCGTTTTTGGTTGCTAGTCCCTGGACAATGGAGGTGGACATGGTGTACTTGCGGCATGAGCCACAGCTTGGTTTGGCTCATGAAACTATATATTTTTAAATGTTTTATATAATTATTCTAAAAAAACAATTTAACTGAAAAATAATTTTAATGGAATGGTTAAAATGCAGGTCTAATGATTTAGCCTGGGGTGGTAAACTTCAGGGATATTTTAATAGAATGGGGATTTGGAAACTGATAATATACATACTTTTTTATGTAATAATAATATTCTCTAATAAATGGTGGTATACCATGAGAAATAAAATGGTGTGATGATTCCCCCCATATTTTGGACATCAAAGTAGTTTCTCTATGAATCAATGATATTTATGTATAATTGGATGCTATATTTAGGCGTTGGGGTATTCTATAATAATTTATAATGGATATGTTAACAACAGTCCTCACTATCGGTACTAGCAATTTTTTACTTGTTTGGTTTGGCCCAAAGGATCCATGCATGATGGTTATTATTATTGATAATTGTTTTAAATTATAGAATGACATTCTGGGAACTAATTTAAGGGTATCATGATATTGGTAATGTAGAAGTATATTTTAGCTCTCCCTGAGTAGAGTGAAAAGTGAACTCCCCTCATTGTATGATATTCATGGTATGTGTCATCCTATGTTATGATTTAAATGACTAGTATAGGTTGTGGAAGATTAAGTTTTCTTGGGGAAACATTAATACAAAATGTCCAATGATATTAATAAATAGATAGTGGTTTCTATTGATATATATCTTTTCTTATACTATTTATTGATCCCAATATTTATCTAAACACATTATTTATTTGATAGGTATTTATATTTCACACTATTGCAGGTGGATTATAGAGTTTTACTCACACCCTATGAACTACAACAAAACACAGATACTTGAGTAGATATAACATTTTTACTCTATATATAGGTTTGGTATGAGGCTGATGTAGAGATTTTCAGGATTAGGTTGGAGGGATGCAGCAGTATTTGTGAGGAGGGTTGTCATAATGACTGTGTAGGGCTTGGGGAATCTATTTGTATTAATTTATTTGATATTTTGGGTCATACTAGTGGGTAAAAAGTGTATTCTGTAGAAAGTTTTTGTTTTATCCTTGCAATATTTAATTTTTAATTGTTTCGTGGTTTGTTTCATTTCATTAAATAATTTTTTGTAGTCTAATGTTTAAAATGTTTGGTTATTTACTAATGGATTTTAACTCTAATGTGGGGGTGTAGTCTCATAATAGTTCTTTTTTAGACTCATAGTGCATGTTGAAATCCTCTAGGATATGGGCGGGGAAGCTTAAGCTCCCCTGGCACACAATATAATGGAATCGATTTTTTAGAACATGGGTTGGGGCATTACAATGTGGTATCATAACAGTTACATACATATTTATTATTTTGGATTTAGTAGAATAGAAAAATAGTGATGTGTAGAGGATAGTTATGGATACTCTGATGGTGCATTGTGAGAACCTTTTCTAATAGGATATATTGTTTACATGGTTTTCATATTTCCATTCCACTTTTGTGATGCTATTGTTCTATAAGATTTTCATTGTGAGAGACACACTTCTTTTTGGATTTAATGATTTATGTGTATTTCATACCCTTATGCTTTTATAAATATTCATGGGGTTTTGTTTTTAATATTGGACTAAATTACAATGATTCATCTCAT
Organism: Viscum album; assembly: GCA_963277665.1. Classification (NCBI taxonomy): domain Eukaryota; kingdom Viridiplantae; phylum Streptophyta; class Magnoliopsida; order Santalales; family Viscaceae; genus Viscum; species Viscum album. The sequence goes on along the minus strand of OY728150.1, from coordinate 1,588,377,611 downwards.
GGATCATGATAGTAATAATTGATCTACATATTATAGGCCCATTGGTGTATGATTTTTTGTTTTCATTTTTATGATGTTTTTACAAATCTATGGTGAGATTATCGACAATGAGTGTTATAGAGAAATAATGATGCATTCTTGGTGGAGTGTCCCTATTGGGTTAGCATGGTATAAATATAGTACTATTGGACCCCTTTTGGGTGTTCATTGTTTTTGATAGTTTTCATGTCATTTTTTTCCAAGGAGAGGTCTATTGTAGGGATTTTTAGAGACGACGAGCACACTAGAGGAGGGAAGTTGGTTATTATATGTTTCCACTTTTTTAAATACAGGATTCATCCAAAAAGTTGGAATAAGTAGTAAAATTTTATAAATAACTCTTTATTTAGATGTTCGTGATGTTATGGTAATTATATTTACCCTTAAATTGTAAATTACCTAATAAACCTGTTAGAGTTAATAAGCTTAAAACTAAATGACAAGGATTAGAAAAATATTCAAAACATGTCCAATTTTAACTAGATAATTATATTTCAACACATCATCATTATAAATTTTAAATACATCACTTCAGACCCATTTGGAAAAGAAAATAAATTATTATTAAGTTAATATTTTGAATAATTCCAAGAGTTCCCCTCCCCTCTCTAATAAAAGTGTACTACTTCTGATCATTACATCAATCTTCAAAACCATTTTGGATCATACATGATGTACTAAAATACCATAATATAATCCCTCCATGAATTATTGAGGAATTATTTTATGTATAAAACCCTCTTTATAAGTTATAAGGTTTTAATCAAAGGTGATAATCCAAAGGAAAGGTACAATATTTATCAAGTATTTATGCTTTACTAATTATTCCTCATACCTAAAATATTATTCAAAATTGAGGATATAATAACTCCATCATCCTCAATATACATATATATTTAATTATGGTAATATCATCACCTAAATCCATCACATCTTCCATCAAATGGGAAAAACTAATTATTCGAGCGCATCTGTGAACTGTCACCTCTATGAAATGATATAATTTGTTTTTTAAATTACCACCTCTCAATAATGGTTATGATGATTGAATAAATGTTTGTGTACAATAATAATGAAATATTTATCATTATAAAATAATTATATGTCAAATATGTTCTTACTTTCCATGCTCATAAAAATGATAATGTCTTTCATTCGTAATTGTTAACTATCATAACCATGAAGATATGTGATATTATTTTATTCAACACATCATATGGATGAAACATATTAGTATATTTAGATGATAAGTATGATATAAATGATATTATTATCATTTTTAAGGATTAAAAAATATTTTACTTCATTCTATTATGATCATTGAAAAATGAAAATTTTATTTATGTGTACGTATAACTTATCATCTATATGATTGTAATGTTGTTCCTTTTTTCATATCAACATTTAATGAATTATTTTAAATTTTCAGTTTACATAAAAACATATTATTATTTTTTGAATATTATTCTTGATGTGGTGGACTAGTGACCTATATGACCTTATTTTACTTAACAAAATTATTTTTGACTCAACCATCAAATATTATCCAAACATCGGACATGAACATAAATAATTATATAATTGTTATAATATGGTGATATGTGATATAAAGAGAATAATAAAAATTAAAATAGATCTTATTAAAGTAAATAATTAATTTATGTATATTATTCATGAAAATAATCAACATACATGATGAATTAGACTCAGGGTAAGGGACACTTTAACTAAAACTATGATATAAATATTTAACAGATTTAGTCTTCTAAATCATTATCATTCATGTACATGTATTTAATGTAATGTTTGAAAGAAAATATATTTATTCGAACAATTTTTTAAAATATTTATTATAAAATTATGTATATAAAATAAAATATAAACATGTAAATGTTTGCTGTTATGTTGGCATGTTATAAAATAAAAACTATAGTGACGTGTATATGGGAAAAGAAAGAATAGATTTTTTATAAAACTTAGAACATGGAAATTGTAAATATGGTAGTAAAATTGGAATAGAACACTCCCTAAACAAGTGGGTTTTCTGAAGATAGTCTTCAATGCTTTATGTGGCCCCAATTTTTTCTATTAAGAATCTTTTGTAGAGTCTTTCAAATATATAATTTGATTATTAAAAAAAACTTGAGAGTAAGTATATTCAAAATGTTAAAGTAAATTCAATGTGTAAATAATATAAATATTAAATTCAAATTTCTTTTAGAAATATATTTTGAAGGTACTTTCAATATATTTTTTAATGAACTTCACCAATGATATATTTAATGTATGATTTCACAAAATGAATAAAATTTATTTTAAAAACCCCTTTAAACAATTAAATACCAATCCCTAGTTTAGAAATTAATTTCACATGTATCTGATACGTTTTAATTCAGAAATAACTATTTTTGGAGTTAGCATGTTCATATATGTAGTAGGAATATTTTTTTATTTTATTTAAACTCAGATAAATTGTATGTCGTTGTCGAATTATCCAGATCCTAGACAAGAAAAGCTTCTCTATTATAAAAAAATGGTTTTTATTGTTTCACTTATAATTAATAAAAACAAAATATGCAACATGTTTTCAGCTATAAGTCCATAAGTGTGGGTTTGGGATGTTATAGTTGGTATCATAGGAATCGTGTAGACAAATCTTGAAAATTATAACACCTCATTAGATGAATACTATATTCATAGTAAAATCTTCTCTCATATAATTTTCTGATGGAATGAATGAGAAAACAAACAAATAAATTATCCCTTATAGTTGAACCACTTCTTAGGATCATTATATTGTCATTTGATAAATTATTTAAACCTTTTGGTTCCTTGTGACTTACCTACTAGAATAATCATAAGGTATTATATACATCAAACATGTTACAAATATATTAAGGATCAGAATTATTTTGCACTGTCCTAATATGGATTTATATTACCTACCATAGATGTCTTGTAATATACATTGATGGTATTTATAAATGTTTCACCCAATCCAAGCAATCTTAATCACTTTTATATTTTTATATGGATACGACAGAGGGAAACCTTTGTGTTACAAACATGTGTTAACTTTTGAGTATTTATTTCATGGAAGAATCTATGATGATGTAGAATCATTTGAGGATATGGCTTTGTGACTATCAATTGGGAATCAAGTTTAGACTGACATAATAGAAATTTTTGTTCAAACTAATTCTATAAGAACTATCTTAAACTATTTACATCTATAAAATCATGATAGAAAAAAATGAAAATGTTTTAGAGAACTAAAAGAATTTTATGACGCTATGAAAATAACTCTATTTGGAAGAAATCATAATATTGGTGGAGTTCTCCAACATTACAGACCTTTTGTTCATGGGTACCGATGAAGACCATCTAGAACAACAATCCAAAAATGGACCCTTCAGGACATATAATTTTTTTACTAATCAGAAATGAATTGAGAGCGCCCAATTCAGTAAAGGGTGAGAATGTTACACCTTTGGTGTTTATACAATTTTTTTGTGTAATATATCAGTTATATTTATGTAATATGTAAATAAGAATTTGAATTAAAGGACAGAAATAGTAAATATTTTATTTGTACAAATAACCTAATTCAACATTGACAAATAAAAGATAGCCCATAAAACCCACAATTATTGATAGTAACCTAACATAAAATCCACTGGGCACCACAATAAGATCGATCTAGTAGTTCAAATCTAATGTATCTATTATAATAAAAAAGGCTATAGCAAGTATATTAATAACAATACTAAGAATAAGAGGAAAATATAGCAACACTTTTTAAAGGATGAACATCATAGAGTTTTTAAGTGTGTCTTGAATACCCTTATACTTAGGTATTTATAAAGGTCTTGTTTTGATTGTTTTAAAATACAATAGTTAGACCATCTTATTTAATGGTGATTGTAACTTTATGACCTTCAAGACTCTGGACAAGATCCAATGTCTGATTCTTGTCAATCTAATCTAACTCTTCATTCATGGATTTCACCCATGATTCATCCTTTGTAACTTCTTCAAATGAGGTTGGCTCCACAATTGACAGAAATGCAGATTGCGTGTTATTCCTCATCCTCATTGTTTGTATGGGTGCACTCTTTTCCTCAATTATGTTAGATTGATCAATATTAGCTCTACGATTTCACCTATGTAGTATAGGTGCATTCTCTTTAGCCACAATTTATTCTTCAGATTCTTCTTCTGAGTCAACATCATCATGTGACTGCTGAGTGTTTTGTACAGCTTCTTCTATTTTGGTATTTGTATTTACTCCATGTTCACTTTCTTCCTCACTTTCTATCAAATCAGCATATGACGTCCTTGAAGCATTTGTGGTTGCCTCTTCAATTATATTAACATCACCAATTTCTATAATCCTTCCTAATCACCTGTTGACACACTTGTATGCTTTCCTGTTCATTGGATCCCCAAGAAAAATTCCTTCATCTGCATTGTCACCAATCTTCCCTTGATTTCCTTCTTTATTTCGGATGAAACATTTTCTTCTGAAAACACAAATGTATTTCAATGAAGGCATGCATCCATGACACAATTCATATGGTGTCTTTGTTTCTCCCATATAAATTCCTGTTCGATTCTGAATGTGCACTGTAGGTTCTACGCTTCCTTTAAGTAATGGCGAGATATACCACTCTCAATCAGCATAGTCCTGACCATATTGTTGACTTACCGATTCCGGTTCTCAACAACTCCATTTTGTTGTGGGATTCTCATAGAAGCTACCTCATGCTGTATTTCATGTTTTTCTAGGTAATTATCAAACCAAATGGACGTGTATTCTCCTCCATTGACAGATTGCAACACTTTGATTGTTCATCCAGTATCATTCTCACACCGATATGTTTTCAGGAAATCAAGCACTTGTTGTTTCGTGTGAATGACCATAACACATGCCATTATATTGTAATCATAAATGTAAAGGACAAATTACCTCTCTTCGGTAGTTTCGAAAGAAATTATCGGCCCGCATATATCTGTACGAATTAGATCAAGAAGATGTGATGCTCTTTTCTTCTTTAGATGATATGATCTATAGACTAGGTCCCACAAATGCAAGCATCACAAGACTTTTCGCACTCACACTTCAGAAAGGGGATATCCATGACAATTGTTAACATAGATATCTTTTCCATGTCTTGTTGGTTAATTTTCCCCAGCATATGATGCCACAAATTTTTTTATTCTTCAATATAAAAACAGTCGGAGTTCAAATTGTTGTCAACCTGATATAAGTTTCCATCTATTATATATCCTTTCATAAGATAATTCCTTATTTTTTCCTTTATATTGTAGCCTTTTTTAGTAAATGTTGATACGAGCCCTGAATCACGTAGTTGAATCACTCTGAGGAGATTCTGACATAGATTGTAACCATAAAGAACTTCAATCTTGTTTATCTCTCCATTGGCGAGAGCAGTATTCTCACTGCCTTCAATCATCAAAGCACCATCATTACCAAACCTTACATTTCCATAAACCTTCTTTTTAATGTTCTTAAAAAGGTCAGAATTTCTCGTCATATGGGAAGAGCATCCTCTATCAAGAATCCAGGTGATATTTCTCTTTGTATCTTTGAGGGCTACTTCTACAATGTTGGATATCTCAATTTTCTTCAATTATTTCCATGAGACATTGGGTTGAGTATAGATCGATGATGGACTTTCAATTATCTCATCTGCGTACATTGGTTCATCATAGTCGAAGTCTTATTTGAGAGGAGAAAACATATTTGTAAGAGAAACACTATCTTGATGACGAGATTTGACTTTTATTAAACTCTGGTATGAGTTGTCCATGTCCCTTCTCTTCCAACAATTAACATCCTTATGACCAAAGTTGTATCAACGAAAAAAATATCCATAGAAGTTGGTACATCTAAGAGAATTAGGATCTGAATTTTCTCTCCTTCATTGAACTCCCAGATCTTCCTTGTTCAAGTAGCTCATTGTTTTTTCGAAATATGACATGGTATAGGCCATATAGCCATAGAACAGCCACTTCATGAGAGGAAATTCCTTCTCAGTTGAATTTCCCCTCATACCTTCTTTTTTGAGATAATAGTATGAGGGATCATTTTTTCACAAGGCTTGAGGAAAATCTTCTATTCTTCTTTCAGATTGAATTGGAGGTTTCTGTTTCATCACATCAAAAGACTTTCCCACATCACCCAATTTCATCTTGACTTTATTTTGTTCATCTTTATTTGTAGCATTTGAAAATTATTCCTCATAACAAATTCCACTATTTCTCATAAAGGCAGGGCTTTGATCATTTAAAATATTTTCAACTCCATTAGAGCCACATTTTTCTCTCTCCAATAGATCAACATCTGAGAACCTTCCAAACTATATTTTCTTCCTTGATACATTTGAAATTGAGTCTTTTTCAAGTTTTCTCCTAACAGTAACAACTTACTCTTCAAGAATCTCAGCATTATTGGACTTTTCTTCTAGTCTGGAGTTGAGGTCATTGATAACCTCTGCCTACTCTTCAATTCTCATCTTCAGATCTACAACATCATCATTGCTTTCAAGTACATTAGACTGTACTTTCACCAATTCTTCTAGTCTTTCAATTTCATCTTCAATTTGATCATCATATTTAGTTGATTCTTCCACAATTGATTTCCACTTATTTAAACTCTTACAATTAATCTCGAGCTTACTAACAGCATCCTGAAGCTGCAACTTAGGATCTGCAGTAGTTTTTAACTGATTTTCTCCACCACTATATTCTGAATTTTCAATAGTGGCCATCATGGATGCGTGGTTCCCTATTTTAAATTATGGTTCTTCTTCATCATAGAATTCAATATCATCATCTTCATTTTCACAGAAAAAACTCTTCCTCTATCTCTTCTTTCCAATTTTGAAGTATCCCTTTTTGAAAAACCTTTTCTGGGGCTTCTCAATGTCTTCTGCATCGCTTTCATCATCATCAAACATTCTTTGGCACTGAGAGGCAAAGTGAACGACTCTTCTACAATGAAAACATGCCATAGGTATCTTACCTTTGAATTTAAATTTTCCATTCTTCATCTTCATGGTGATGAGAGAATGAATTTCATTTTCCTCTTCTTCTTCACCACCACTATCTTATGAAATTTTCATTTTTTATGGATTTTAATGAAATTTTCTTGCTTAAATGGGTCGTGGACTCTTCATGTTTGACTCTCATCTCATATTCCACTAGACTACTTAGAGGATCATCCAGAGATAATTTAGATAGATCTATTTCTTCAAGGGATGACACCTATGAATTGGACATAGGAGGAAGTCTTCCCAAGATTTTCTTTACGATATCAATATCATTGATTTCTTTCCCAAGACCTCTAATTTCTCACACAACATCAGTAATTCGATTGAAGAATGAATCTGCATTCTCATTAGGATGCATCATTAGATCGCCAAACCAGTAATGAAGGACTTGTTGTTTTTCCTCCATCACTTTTATATCTCCTTTATAAATATTGTCAAGTTTATCCCACATGGAATTCGTTGAGGCGAAACTCATTACCTTTAGATAGATCTAATCAGAAAGTGCTGTGGTGAGAGCATTATGTGCTTTAGCATCAGCATCAAGAATTTTCTTATTAGTGTCAGTCATAGCCAGCCCTATTGGATCAGTAACATGTATACCTTACGTGGTGGAAAACAGAACATCCATTCCAAGGGATCTTAGATGTTATCTCATTCTATTCTTCCAAATATGATAATTACATCCACCAAAGAGGGGGACTCCCCTGACATTGACTCCATTCTCCAGGATGAAAACGGATAGATTCAACACCAGAAACCCTGCTCTGATACCACTTGTAGGACCCCAGGACACCCTGAGAGGGGAGGGGTGAATCAGGGTGGAAAATATTTCTTTTCAAGAGATGAATATTGTTCCCATATTGGTAGGAAATTGTTAAACCCTTATGATGAGAAAGGTCAGAAATCAAACATTCACATGCAGATAGATGAAACATCACTTTTTTACTTGGTTTACCTCTATAGGCTACGTCCAAGGATCATACGCAGATAGGTTGTTGGTCGTACCAAAATTCCACTATTCTTCACTAGTTGTGGATTACAATGGTTCGGGCACAGTCACTCTATCCTAGGATTACAGCCTTTACAAATGTTCAGGGATATCTCAATGTGTTCCTCAGGTCACTCCCGTTGACTCCCCCTGGCTGACTGCCTTAGCTGATGTCCCACTCAATTTATAGGCGTGAAGGTATCTTAATCATTTAAAAATAATGAATCCTCTATTGTGTGTATATGCTCTATTGAATTCCAATTATCACCAGTATACTAATTTCACTTTTCACTGAAAGTATTGGGAAATCTTCAGCTTTCGTGCAGATTCAAAAAGATGGGCGTACTTCAACAACACATGGTGCACTTCTTTAGGCTGGCATGAAAGTTTCAAAGACAGCGCGCAAGTTATAACAGGAACTGAAGTCTACCTCAACTACTTGTGTGACATTAACTTCATAAACTTCAAACTTGCGTGACTCATATTCTTTTTCACCCAATCCAGTTTTGGCATGCAACAAACAACTGTCGCAAAACTTATACTTGCGCAATCCACAACCACTTGCACGGCCACTACACCTACACGACGGGACTACTGAATTTCTATAAATCTCAAACTTCATTCCAAATGAGGAGGGGTGGTACTCTATGTATATGCAAACTGGACACCCTGTGGGGTGGCGCGCAAGCCTCCTCTCGGTGTGGAAGTTCTACCACGCAACTCCAACAACCCTAGCCTCTGTCGTGCTACTCACCTGCATGACCCAACAAGTACATGTGTGACACTCTTCCCTTTTCCATATTTTGAAGTTGTTATTTACAAAAACATATGGTGAGAAAATTTCCAATCCTCCTAAGCACTAGGGCGTAAGTCCTTTCTCGGTGCGGAAGTCACTTGTACGACACATACCCGACCCACAATTCTATTTCTCAAAAATCTTTGTTTTCCCCTTTTGTCAGTTTTGAGGTCCAGAAAATTTGAAAACACTGGAATGTGGTGCCACCATTAATTCTATTATCTGCTTGACCTGTATGAGTCCTTTCCTAGAACACATTATGAACTTCCTCTGAGGATTGAAAACAAAATGAAACCATACTCCAATACATGCCTATATGACCATGGTTCCAACAATAATTACTTTATGGACATTACAAATAATGTTTCATTTAATTACCTTGTAATATATTCCATTTGGTATTGAAATAAATCATTATTCACTTGTTTTTAGTGTTTTGTGCATCTTAAGCTATTGAAGGATCCAAATTTATTAATGGTAAATATATTCCATAACCTATAGATGTTAAATTCTACACCATTATATGAATATCACCATCAAAATTTTGTTACACCGAATAAAATAAATGATGATACATCATTATCATGACAAACTTAATTTAACTTGTGGATTTTAAAAATTTATGGTTTTTCCTGAAAAAAATTATTGGGTGGGTGGTGTTGTTCCTCATACAATTATATCATTGATCAAAATTGACAGCTAGTTCTTGTTAATAAAAACATGTCCGTATAATTATATAACCTATGACATAAATATATTTGAATTTTTAGGAATTAAATTCCATAAAAGAGTTAAATGGAACACATCTTGAACATGATATAGGATTATTTCTAGTGAAATGTGATTATATACTATCTTGATATAATGAATATTCTCATTGGGACTATAATATCTTTTGCTAATATTTTACTTGTTACCAAATACCAAATATTTATTCAATATAGATAATAATAAGAATACATTTTAACTAACATCTAACCTATCATATCAATAATGATTATAAGTATAACATTTATTTAGAAATTTAATTTCCATAATCTGTTACTTAATGTCTATAACCATCACATAAATTTATTTGTCATTATCATTTCATAATATCATTCATTCTTAATAGAAACCAACCATTATATGATATGAACCTAGTAACATGGTCTCATGGGTCTCTTAGAATACCTTCATTTCATTCTGTGTAAACTACATGAAATTTATCACTATATTCACTTATCAAAATAATGATTATCTACACATTCCAAAAAAACTCCTTTTGTTGTGATTTATCTGCACTCACACACAACATTTTAAACAACCCAAGAGGTCACCCATCCTAGAAAAACCCCACGTGAAGCTAAGCATAAATATTGAAATCTAATCAGGTAGGCCCATAGTATTGAAGGTTCTCTTTATTGATAAGGAAATTAACATTTACACTTGTATGTATCACTTTTTGATAGGAGTTTCATCCCCAAAACATTAATTAAAACACCTTATTTATGGACAGTGGTATTGTCAATGATTTTGTTGTGTATTAATTTCAAATATTAAATGGATTATATTCGAGATCAGATGTTGACACATTATGTGATTCTGAGGCCTGGTGTTCCCAAAATAAAAGTTTATAGTATATTAAAATATTAAATAGCATGTGCACACAATTTTTCTGAAGAGGTGGAATAAATTCTAAGTGGGGGCCTGAATCAGAAATCTCAGGGAATAGTTTCATTTATAACAATGACTATAACATGGGGAATATGTAAATTTGGTAGATTCGGTTGAACTTTGAAAAGTTATTGAATGTGTTTTTAATGAATCAAATAAATTTAAATATTTTTTTTATTTTTATATTTCATCTTTTAGATACACGAATATGGTTTATTTTAAAAAAAATTCTTTGAAGATATCTAGGGATAGGTTAATATACATGGATTTAGATAAAGTGTCTCGAGATGAAACCCTAAAGATTTCACTCAGTGGGCGATATTGGAACTGTGGATCGATGATCGATGAACTTCATTATTGAAAAATCTCCCCAGAAGCAATGAATATTTAATCATGAGTGATCTAATTCCCTGGTATGATGTGTTATTTTAGATTTTCATACCCATACACAGATTCAATGAAGAACATGGACTAACCAATGAATAGGTTTATCTAATGTTTTTTGTGCTTTATTGGATGGCTTTTAATTGGGGTATTTAAAGGGACTTATTTTTATTTTGATTTTTTATCATTATTATGTGAATGGATCGATCCTAGAAAGAACAATAGTTGAGGTTTGTTCCTTGGATTCGTCCACTTCACTTTTTCCCCACCAGTATTTCTATGTCTTTTATTTTTTATTTTATTCATTATTGAATGATCAATTATTGTGACATTTTTTCTTGGAATAATGATCTAAAATTGAAGATACATTATTGGGATGGCCTAATTTTGGTTCTACAATAACAATGATAGATTAATCATACTAAATTAGAATACACTGTTCTTCAAGTGTATTGAAATGGAATGAATCAAAATGTTCTTTCGAGCTAATTGAAGGCTTGAAACACCACAGTTCGATGTTAGGGTGGTGAATTGAGCCTATATCAGGAGTTTTGTGTTGAATGGACCAGTGGACCATAACCCGAGACACTGGCCAAGGTTCTCAGAGAAAGAACCATACGTTATGGAAAATCTTGATGAACAAAACATTTAATCTATGATTACATATCCTATGGCACCCCAACTGAGTGGAGAATAGTGATTCTTATGATAGTTAAATTTCACAGGGCGTGTAACCCATATAACACTGCATGTAGAAAATTCCTAGAGACTCAGCATGTATCTCGAGAGATACATGGACATAGGGTGCAGTACATGGCTGGAAAACACATCATATTCTACACCAAACAACACAGACTAAACTGGATACATGGGATACCCCATGTATCCATTCATGAGAATGGTTACATGGGTTTTCACCTTTTACTGGCACACATCCAGAGTCCATGGGTGGACACCAGAAGAAAGGACATCGCATGTGACTCCTAAATTCTCTATACATATATTCTAAATAAAATTTTCCAAAGACACAATCCATTGTACAAGGGTGATACCTAGGGTCAAGGGAACTGATGTATAACCCATCTACTCATCATGAATGTCATTATACATTTATTGAATATTTCTCCCTCTATATCTTGGAATAGTTTTATTTGGGTTTGTTCCAATAATAGTTCCCTTAAAGGGAGGTACAAATAATTTCCCACTCATAGGTCTGTGATACCTTCAGCAAGACTCTCTATATAGAGTTGTGGAATCCCCCAAGAGGCTAGGAGTGGTATCCTCTATTCATTCTTTGTGCCCTAATTAGAGTATTTTATATTGAAATGATCAACATAACATGGTGTCATTCCTCTACATATGGGGTTAATCTAGGTTGAGATATTGGTATCACCCCATGAACCTAGTTATGATCCTCAATTGTGTATCATTTCTGTAGTCCGATATATCATTGAATCATTGTCATGATGGTTCCCAATGATTGATACTTCTTGAGTGGATGTCACCAGTGATATCAGACTCAAGACTGTGTTCTCTCAGAAGAGTGATTTGTGGAATCTTCATGATGGATCCCTAGTGTGGGACGCAGTAGTTGTGACTCGCTTATAGACGGTGTGTCTAGTTTTAGTATATTCAGTTATTAGTATATGTGTTTTATAAATTTACTGGAGTTGAGTTTATTGTACTTTTCCTTATTACATTGCATTGTTGTTTCAGGGTGTCATACTGAGTATTTCTATATGCACGCCTACACGGAATTTTCTCACACATGTCATGTATTCTGAATATAAGAAACATTTGGATGGAGTCATAGGTACACTAGGGACAGGTGGTTTTTTTATGAGATTATAAATGTTGAGGTTTGTTCCTATAGCTACAGATAGTTATCCTAGTATATTTTATTACATGTTGGACTTTTTGCTAGAGTCTTCTTTTAGTAGGCTTCTTTTTGGCCCAATTTTAATTTGCTTTATATTCCAGTCATACCCTATAGATTGGGATATATTAGTATTCATTCCTTTTTTATTTATTGGTTTTTACATTTTAGAATTTTTTGGGCATTTTGAGGGTGTGTGTGTACAAGTACGTAAGAAATTATTCCCTTGTTAGAGATATAACTACTCAGTGCTAGTCACCAGCCCCTATAATATTGGGGGACGGATTTGGGAGCCATGGAACGAGCCCCAGTTAGATAGGTCCTTAAAAAAATTAATGTCAAACTCTAGTAGTGATTTTACCCTTATAAATTATTATTAGATTTTAATAAATTTATCATAAAGATAAATATTTTTTCTGTGAACCATGTAAGATAACCCCATGGGTCTCCTATAAAACCATGGATTTATTCTCGTAACACTGCATGATATTACCAACTATGGATACTTATTAAACTACTTATTTTCACTACAAGAAAACTCAATTTCTTTTAGTGTGATTTTTACTCACCCACACGCACCCTAATGAAAATTCATAATAGGTCACCAATACTGACACTACTCATGAATAATACTCTCTTAATTGTTCTTTTCTAATCATGTGGGCTCTTGAATAGAAAGGTTAACCTTTATGAAGAGGATAGTAACATTAAGTACTATATATCAAAAATTTTCTTTGGTGTTACAATTATCCAATGTTAGCCCAGACCAATTTTTCCAAACATCTTTTTATAAATATCTTAATAAGGATAAGAACGAATGCTTGATTTCTAGATGTTTTTTATGAAAATTTAAATAAATAAAGGATATATTCCCAAATACTGTTGAAATCTATATTTAATACTCCCAATATTTATTATTACAAATTTATTAGTCACCTTAGACTAATTGTTTGACATAGGATGACATGTAATTCTAAATATGTACTATATATTCAATGCTTTCAAATGAAGTCCCTAAAACATTGGGTTAAACAATGTATCTTAATTAGATACAACTAAGAGTTATACTAAATGCAACCATTCTACCTTCTAAATGTATATACTAAAGATATGTTCAATGTTGAAATATTCACGGATATAAATACAATGTATCGACCAAATAAGGTAGTGGACTACCACCAAAATGGTTTTATGTTTATTGGTTGTCTAGGATAAGACAAGAATATAATTTATGGTGAAATTTTACCATTTACATTCATGTTTAGGTGATGGTTACACCAAAATCATAGTATTTTGACAGGAAGCCTTAAAATATAGATATTTCATGCATCATGATACATATTTAACTTTATACAACTCCATAATTTCCACATAAAATTCCCATTGTGATCAGAAAACAAGTTTTTTCTTCTTGGATGGGTATATAATAATGAGTTATGTCTTTTTTTAAATACATCTTCTTCAATTATTGTATTGAAGTGACACATGTATTGTTCCAAAAAATTATCATTTCATTCTGATTTTAGTTAAACAATATAATATTACTTACCTTCTTTTATACCTCCACCTCATACATTTGTTCCTCTATAATATTCAAATAAATGGACAGTTGGTCTTTTATTTGAGTATGATAGGATTTTTCACCTACCCTAAAGAAATTAAGTTATTTCATCTTAAATACCTTATATATTTGATATTTTTCAATACTCATCAAGTAAAATCTAGCACAATTCTTCATACAAAGAGAATTATCAAACTTCTTAGCCATCCTAGGGTAGTAATGTATTGAGCACTATTAATCCCTAATCAATTATAACCATCCCATACAGTTCATATTTTAGTATTTCTTTGTGAATATATATATCATAAATTTATTTTCATAATATATATCATAAATATTATTTTGAAGATAATTACTCAATATTCTTGAAGAATAAATTGACAATTATCGCATCTAATCTTGATTTAGTTAATTTTACTTAGGAAACATCTATCAGCATGAGTCATATGCCACATCCTTGATAATCATCATGATAAAAAATCATGGCGATTTATTTGATGTAACATTGTATATATGAAAACATTCTCTACTGCATGGTGTTGTGATCAAAGGATCACTAAATATTTTTCCCGTAATTATTAAAAAATTTCACTACATTCATCAGTCTAATGGAACACGACACCCTTTCACATCAATTGTTTTTTGGATTTCATAACCATAATACATTTATCCTAAGAAGTTAAGAGTAACAAGAATATATAATAAAAAATATATCTCTATTATCATGGTTGGTATAGACCACTGATCTATAACTTCCATCTTCAAGTGATACACTAATATACCGTCACTTATAATTTGGATGTCTAATAATGGTACTTTCTAAATCCATAATTCACACTTTAAACATTCAGAATGTAGACTCTCATTACTCGCAGTCGTCATTGAAATCTTCCAATGAACATCATGTTATCCATACATCTGTAATATATGATAATTTCATCTATATATAGTAAAAATACCCCATATAGATAAAATCTAAATACTCTATTCATTATATTAATGAATCTGGTAGGAGAATGTGTATGTCCAAATTGAATTACTACAAGTTCCTAGTGCCCATGACTCATACAAAACGTTTTCTTCTGTATATTCTCCGTTTTGATACTAAACTGGTGATATATAGACTGGTGATTTATCTTGGAAAATAATTGATATCGCAGCTATTGACAAAAAAAAGTCATCGATATGTGGTAGTATGTACTTGTTCTTGATGGTGATATTTTTATATTCTCAATAATCAGTTAAAAAAACAATGACATGTGATTAAATATAAAAAATCAATTGATGCACCACACAATGATGCACTCAGGTGAATGAATCATATTTCTAGAATCTCTTAGAGTTAATTCTCTAATTATTACAACTAAATCTGGGTCATTCTTTTTAATGACTTTGAAATTTACATATAACTAAGTATGATTTTTAATGAAAAATAAATTTCATGAATAATATTAATACTAGGAAACTCTTTAGTAAATACATCATAATATCTAATAATAATAGAAATATCTTAAATTTTATTTTACCCCATTAAAATTTGAGATGAATACACCTACTGAATAGGTATTGATACCCAATAATATAATTAATTTCACATTGATTTTCATGTTCATCCATAAACAGATAGATGATTATAGGGTAATATAAAATATAAATACAACTTCACTTCCTTCAAAATTTTTATGTGATATTTATAGAGATATCAAATAGATTCTCTAAATCACATTAAACTAGATTATATGAAGAATAAAAATAATTTAAAGATTGAAGTTCCAAGAAACATCTATTAATGTGGTTATATAGACTTCATATTCAATAATAATTCCACTTAGTTTTTTACCCATAAATAAATATTTACTCATTAAGGTGATGATGGGATAAAAATATAAAATTATATATTTATATATTTGTGTGTGTGTGTGTGTTTGTGTAGGATTGTATGCTAATATCTTATTTAAACATTATAATTTCACAAACATCACACCTTTCACAATTTGAATCTAGTTCTCATTATTTTTTTACATAAAAAATGTTAGATTCAGTATCAAGAATTTATAAAATGATCAAGAAATAATATGATAATAAATATCATTATTATGATTCCATAAACTATGAAACCTTATCATCAACCCATGATAGTTTAACTTCATTACAGAACATAGGTTTTTCATATGTTTTTATATGTTTTTTCAACTCATTACACTTAAGGGATCATAAATTGAATTTTCAATTATAATTTCAAATTGGGTTTAAAGATAAGCCACATTTTCAAGCACTATGTAATGATAGAGATAGTACCTAATAAGTATTTTCATGCTTATAACTCCTATGTTCTTTATTAAAGATCCTATAACAATTTTTTGTATAAAAACAGATATTTTATTTCTATAAAACCACACCATCTAAACATTCCCAAAACTTTAGGTTGTTATATTATACATGTATATCTCCCAAAAAATTCAACTATTTTTTCTAATAATAAAATAAAAAGAATAATTATTACTTTTTCAGATACCAACTGAGAAGACCCATGAATTATATACAAAAAACATTACATCATTTAATTTGAATATTCAATATATCTCACCTTAATATATTCCCCATAAATATAATGTTTTTGTGTTATTGGATACTAGATACACAATTAATTTATTTATAAAGATGATTCAATATCTATCATAATAATTATTCACATATAGTACCCTTCCAAACTCATTCTTTTAATTCCTTAAATCCTAATCTAGGTAGAATGATTTATAGTATGGGGTGAGTATAAATTCTCAGTAAGGGTAATGATGGGATACATATATTACTGATGAAATGAAAGGGTGATATGATCAGTAGTGTGAGAAAATATAATCAAGACACATAAAGACCATTCCTAAAAACATGAATTTTATATCTTGCGTCCTTACATGAACCTATATAGTATGATATTACATAAGTCATAAGAGTGTGGAACATCAACGAATATTGAAAAATGATAGAATAAAAAAGGATTAAAAATATGACATAAGTGTGTTGAATAACAATAATAATAGAAATCATTATTCAAGTATACCAAAAAATATATTCATTACATCAAATGATTGGGATATCCACCCATGTAATTTACTTTGCTTAGGATAACAACATGTTCACCCTTGGGAATCTGTTAGAAATTTAATTATCCTCTTGATATTATGATAAATGTCTCTTAAACCTATTGAAAATTATATAAATTACCTTATTTCCTTTTTCTAATGATATATGTTATTTAAACAATGTGTTATAGGGATAAAATATACCTACCCCTAAAATAAGAATAGCAAAATCATATATATTCCACAAGAACATAAAAACAGTCATCATTCTACAATAAATTAATTAAATTAAAATAAAAAATATATTTTTTTTCTGATAACATCCTTAAATATCTTCATTAAAATACATTTAATGAAATAAATTGCATTTTTTCATAAAAGAATACCCATTGGGAAGAATTACAACCATTATAATATATTGAGACAAATTAGAATCTCATCTATAAAATCAATAAAAATATGTATCAAAAAACAAAAGGAAGTATTATTTTTGTTTTCAGATTATAAAAAAGAAAAAATTTCCAGAAAAATGGGGGTAATATTTTTCATTTAAAATAATTAAAACTTATATAGGATTATTAATACAAAAATATTGATCGCACTATTAAAAAACAATTATATTTCTTATTTAGAATGTATTCTTTAACACTATAATAAAAAAGTTTAAAATAACGTCGTATTATTTTTTTTTGAAAATTTTGATTTTAATCATTATAAAAATATTTAATGTAAATAGAAAAGTCATTAATTAATTTTTTTAAATTTAATTGACATCAAAATAGATTTTCAATATATATATATATATATATTTAATAAAAATATATCAAACCTTATTGGAATGACAATTTTAGGATTGTTTACAAAAATATTTTAGCCTTTCTGAGTATAAATAATAAGTAAAAAGGTGATATTACATGAAAATAAGAAAAATCATTCAGTAAGAAGAATATATATAGTGTCTAAGAGGTAAATAACATATATTATTATGAAATGTAAATCAAAAAAATGAACAAACCCAATAAAATGAGATTATAACATAACCCCTTATAATTTTGATAATGATTAACTAAAAACATCATGAAATAACGAACAATAGATGAATTTTTAAATCACCATTTTTTCAAATATAGTACATTCATGGGATATAAAAACCCCCTAGAAAATAAAAAATGTTGACAAAATAAAACATTGTCAATAAAAAGAAAACTAGATGAGGAAAAACATATATGTTTTTTAACATTTGAGTCAAAACCAGTTTGAAATAGAAATAATTAAATGAAAAATTACATAAAATGAAGAAATATATAATTATCAAAAACAATCAAAAATAATTATCCTATATAGAATATAAATAAAAATATATTCATCAGAAAAGAAATGTATCAAATAAAATAATTTGATATGGAACCCTCAACTAAAGTCATGAATTACTACATACATAGTAAATACTTCTATATAATAAATTAATAATTGTAATAAATCATTAAAATAACTATATTCATACCTAAAATTCCGTAAACTATTAAATTATAATATCAGAAAATCCATTTATTTTAGAATTGTTCATTAAAATTACTATTCAACTGTAAACTGTTCTCTTTGTCCATTCAATGATTTGTTTTCATGTTCTGGAAAATTCAAAATTTATATTTTTAAAAAATCTGAATTATTCAATTAATTTAATATCAATCTATCCTATACAAATTTATATAAATAAATGTCAACTGGTAATGAATAACAAGGTGCATCACCAGATAGAGGTGGTACTACGTATGTATCAACATGTGATAATACCATTTTTAATATAATGATGTAAAAAAAGTTCATAAATAACGTAGATTTATAGAATCAGAATTATATCATAAATATAATATATATTCCTTATATATATATATAACCATCAATGAGATTGGGTGACAAAAATTAATTCCGTCGCTTCATGGAAGCAGTAGTCTTCATGTACGCATGAGTGATATTTTCATTTTCCATTAGATTAAAATGAGTGATGAAATGGTCATAAAACAAACCTAAAACCATTTTATTTTAGTATATGTAATTATTTAAATATTTTAATTTATTAATAGATGATTTTTGGGAGGTTTTAGAAGAAATATACTTAGAGAGAATCGTTAAGGCTAATTACCTCTCATTTAGGTAATATTAATTGGATTACATCTTTAACAATCATTGATGGGTCTTTAAAAAGTATTGAACAATTAGGGGGTGGTTTGTATATTTTTGAAGTTATTTTTTTATCTAAGTTGATATAAGGTTATCAAGTGGTGTGGATAGTTTCGTAAAGTATGTTCCCTTCAAAAATTGAAGGGAGTTTCACAATGATAAATATAGTTATCATCAAAAAATGTAATGTCATTTTCAACATTAATTAGATGAAAATGGATAATTTTTAGATAAAAGAAAATTTATTGTTTAAATAAACTCATCCAATAATTTTTATATTGGATTAATGATATTTAAATCCTTATCACTTATTTAAACTGCCTTGTAAACTTGTTTAACCATTATCAGCAAGATAACATTTTACTGAGATAAATATTCATTATATATATAAATTAATTTATACAAATTTCTTATGGGTGGAATAAATTAATTATAACACCGACACACAAAACACATATAATGTTTTAAAAAAATATATTTTTAGGCATAAATTTTTTTATCATCAATCCATGAATAGTAATAACAATTTTATTGATATTAATTAATATGATTTTACATATAAACTATAAATTTTATTAAAATCATATATCCGAAGTGATTTATTTATTTTACTCAGACAAACGATCACTACACAAAAAAAATATTTCTAAAAAAATAACTCAATTTTCCATAAGGTGAATTTTTTAATATTTATATCCAATTGATAATAAATTTTTGAATTATTATAATTTCTTAAACAAGTATTTAAAATAATTTGTCACGTGTTAAATAAATTTAAATTAAAAAAATTAACTTTAACATTGAACATAAATAATAATTCATTATTTATAAATAATACGTTATTGTTGAAGCAAGAATAATTAAATTAGAAATTCATATAATTACATAGTTTATTTTATTAACTATATTTAATTTTATTTTACTGTAACATATTTCAATATTTTTTAATATAAAACAATTCACTTATGATTTGTTTTAAGTGAATCGTACACTATAAAATTCATCCAATTTATTAATGATAATTGTGTTGAAATTAAATGGTTGTTAAATTTATCAATATATTATAGATCTAATTGAATAAAAAAATATTCAGATTTGGTTGATAAATGATATTAATGGAACAATAGAGTGAAAACGGAGTAACATGATGTGCGTATGAGTTATAAAAGTGTAAGAAAAATTTATGAGTTGAGGAGTCATGAACACTCATCAAGGAATTTATAATATAATACATAAGATGAAAATTTAATATTATATAATCCTATTAATCTATAAGAAAATTAGTAGATATAATTGATCATAAATCTTATTGGAAGAATTGAATATTTTGATGATTATGGTTATGCACATAGATTGTGATGATCTTTTTGACTTTGATTATTTTTTTGATGATAGTGTTTACATTGGAAACCATAAAACATGATCACATAGATATGAAGATTAATAAAAGCACTACCTGATATGAAGTTTTTATAGCATTAATATATTATTAGATGTTATCTATCAAATTTTCTTCTTGTCTGAAATCATAATTATTTTTTTATTATTAATATGATTGTTTTCTATAAAAGATTCACCAAGATGATAATGATAAATGATAATTAATGGTTTTTTCAGCTAAATGTTATGATTTATGAACTTCTGAAGTATTTAATTACTATTACTATAGGTTTTAATTATCATGGAAAATCAAAACTCATTTTTATTTAGATATGAAATTATTGAACTATTCATTTTTAATTAGATCAGTAAAAAACATGTAAAATGAAATTTCAATTACCAGAGACAAAAATTTATTTTTAAAATACATTTTAATAATTTTCAATATAATTTCAGAATGGTTTTTGTTGGATATATGTGATTTTATAAAAATTAACCATCTATATTATATTATATTTCAATTTTCAATTCTTGTTTATGTCATATTTCTTGGATAAACCAATTATTAATTAATATTCTGGATTTCAAACTGTAATCCCAGAATTGAATTTATATTTAATGTGGATAAGGAAGAGTGAATTGATATATAATATATCTATATATAATTAAGCCATATATATTAAAATGAATGTAAAATTTATTTAAACTCATGTAAGATTGATAATAATTTTTCAAATGACTTTTAAGATTGATCAAAGGTGTAAAAATTATGTATAAATTGGATAAAAAGAAACATAATATTGAATGATAAATTCATAAGGACTCATATAAATAATAAAAATTCATTTATAATTAATCTGCTATTACAGAATCTGTTATAAAATTGAACTATGGTTTCATAACATTAAATTATAAACCTTATAATTAATAATTATTGGACTACATGGGATCTTTGAATTAATTTTCACATATAATGTTGGGGATATATTATTTAAATAAAATAAATGTATATTTTAAAAGAACATTGAATGAGAATTATTGATATTTATCTAGAAGAATTTTTTTTCATGTTCTATATTTATCAAGCCAATTATACACAATCGTTTTTTTCAGACGATTTTATTGTATAATGGTACATGGTTAGTCCAATTGAGTTGATTTTCTATATGGAAAACATGAGCCATTTTATTGTATCTATAACTCTTCAACAGTTATATTTGAAATTATATTCACTATAATAGGTTATTTTATGAAATAATTTCATAGGTTTTGAGGTATAATGATTAAATTGTGTGAAGGGTGGATGTATGGTTATTGTGTGGAATTATTTTTCATAGAATATAGGGTTTTGTGAAGTATTTTTATAATCATAAAAAACATTCACTCTATAAAAAAATATTACATATGATTTTAAAATTAATTTGTTTTCAATTGAATTTTTTTGGTTGTTGACTTTATTACTTTTTTATGGTGTAAAATAGTTTCAATTGATTGTTTTATTTTTTTTTGAATTTAATTCAGGCTTTGGATGATACAACTACATTGTGGCTCCCTCATGAGCTAATTTTATTTACTTTTTGGTTGTCATTACATCATTGTTCTTGCGATAAGGCATGAATATCCATTGGCTATGTGGAATCTAAGAGATATAAATGATATAAAAATTTTAAGATATTAGAATATTAGGTGTGAATTCCTAAGGACAAATATAATTTTACCCTTAATGTAATGACTATGATATATCATTCCACGAAACATTAATTTTTAGTTATCATATAAATAAGATAGTTCCCTGAATTTATTCAGATTCCTTCACCTTCTCTCAAACCTCAGGTGGTCATAGGTGTGTATTATAATCCTTTGATAACTCATCAAAATATATTTGATCAATATATTAGTTTGATTATGAATTATTCACATCATTTTTCAATTTTTTCATCATAACCATATGTTTTTTAATCTCATTACATAGTTATTTTTTATACAATATTTTTGATGCATTAATAGAATTATATGATTCAATAAATCTATAATTTTCTAGGAAAATATTGGAATTATCATTATTTTTTTTGAATGGGAATAGATTTTTCTAAACAATCTGACAAAGCTAATTGTTGAATTCTTGAAATAATTTCAGAAAATACTATAACATAAGCCTTATATCATTTTTCATGTGTTTATGGGCCACTTTTATGGTTGTTTTCCCTATATTTTACTATTTTCATGGTGAAATTTTTGTTGTGATTAAACGATGGTGTAACCTATCACAAACGGTTGATAATTTGAATATTTAAAGGGATGGTTTGTTAGATAAATATAGAAACTGGAATTTTTTATTTCTCAGTCCCATTCTATTATACATATAATGGACGAATTAATTTTTTTTTATTATGTGGTTATTGTTATATTTTTATGATAATGATAATTTTATTCTATTATTTAGATCATTATATGACTTTTTTGGAATTAAATGTGGAAATAATTGTTTTGGTGATGGTGTAATGGCCGATTTTGTATAATGGAAGTAGTATACAGAATTATGGTGTGTGTGGGTAGGGGATTCATCTTATAGTTTTTGTGGATTATTGTTGTGGGAGTGTTTTATGTTCATAGATTCTTGATTGAAAAATTGAAATGAAAATAATGAATATAAAATTGTGAATCAGTTTGAAAAATAAATATTGGTGGCATGATCTAAAGAAGGAAATAATTGAAATGGTTTTTCAGTGGCAATGAAATAATGTGTGTGATGACCAATAAATGGTTTTTCATTAAATATTATTATTTTAAAGAACAATGAACATAATATTTCTGGTAAATGATAAATCTTGCAATAGATTAATTATAAGTTCAATGGGAATTTTTATTTCTATTTGTGGCTATATTTTGGAAATAAAATGGTTAGTTGACCTAACAATAGAGTTAGTAGTTGTTAAGGGGGTATTATGGATTTTTATGGATAGTTATTTGTTGTAGTTGTGTGTTTTATAAAATCATTAATAATGGTACTGTTTTGTGGATTTGAAAAATAAAATATATCTTTCATTAGATTTTGTATACATTAAACCAAAATAAAATAACATTATTAATGCTCTATTTTTTGGGTTTATGGTGTCTTCCTAAAATATCTATATTGGTATTGGAACAAATTGCGGACTAATCCATATTCAAATTAATATATTATTAAAATGGAATTTATTTTATGATTAGAATTATTTTCTCAGTGGATTTGATGGTAATAAGTAAAAATGATTTATTGATGTGATGCTGAGTGAATGATAATGTGGTATGCATTTGGCGTTATGCATGGCGGGAGATGATCATTGTTCCTTAAAATTATTTAAAGGAGATGTGTGTCTGAGAAATGGATATTGTTTATGTGGTCATATAAGTTTGGTTTTTAGATTATATAGTGTTGATTTGTTATCCAAATGTGTGGATATTCTTATAATGATATTTAAGGGATGTTATAGATGTTATGATTTATTTTTGTGTGTGATATATACAGAACTGTAGTGAGATTTTTTGGGGTAATCTATTACTATACTCTATGATATTATATTATTATATTGCGATCAGATATTTGGTTTGTACGAATTTGTGTAGTTTGGTTAGTTTTCATGTATATGTACATGATATTTTCACTATTTCTTCCAATATTTACTGTTAAGATTCTTTAAAAATATCACCATTCATATTGAGTAGAATCCTATTGTGTCTATATATAATTTAAACTATCAATATATATATAGGTTTTTGAATATTTTTAAGATGGTTTTTGGATATTTATTTAGGAATTACATGATTGTAACTTGGGGAATATTTTTAAGCTTCTACCATATGATCTTTCAATTTGTATTTCAATTTTCATAATGAATTTTATCTGTAAAAAATTTATAATGAAATCAAGTATACTTTTTATTGATTTATAAAATGTTTTTGATTGGATTTTTTCTCATTATGTTTGTATGATTAATGATGGAAAGAAGTATATGTTTATTTGTTTATATCCTCAATAAAAGAAATCAACCCATTCCATATTTTAAGAAATCTATAGAGGTCACTCTAGACTTAATATCAAGCCAAATAGGGTTTCCCAGTGGGGGTAGGTCGTTAAAATTTTCATCACTGTTATGGATTAGAATTGAAATAATTTTTGTTGTAAGCAAATTTTTATTATTTCATGGATTTGGTAATGTAATTTTGTTAATAAATAATAGTGTTTTATATATTTATTGATACTATCTATGAAATTGGAAATTATGGCCCCCTATAATCCAAAAAATGGATCTTCAGCTTAATAAAATCACTAATAAAGATAAATTTTTTTTTTGGTAAAATGCCTTGAAGTATATGAATCATTATTGATTGTGATTATCTTTGAATATAGGGTGATTTTGGGGAATTTAATTCAATTAAATTAAATATAACCAAATAGATTCCTTACTTCCAAAATCAACATTATTCATTCATACTTTCATATATTGATATCAGTCATCATCTATATGATTTTATATTTGGATTGGTTTCCAAGGATTGTCTTATTTATTGGAATATGTTAAAATAAACTCTGGAATATGGGTCATATAATATAATTCTACATGAGTCATAGATTAAGAGTTTGGTGATGTATGATGGTAGAATCCCTAATTAAAGCAGGAGTTCTACCCAAGATATATTGGTGATATAGTTTAGTTATATTCAAGATAAGATGTCGTATTTTTCCCCATTGGACATTACCCAATTTATTCCTTAGAGATCATAAGGAAAAATATGTTTCAAGGGATGATTGTCAATGGAAATTTTATATAGGGGTCCTATCATCGATGATGATGGAACTGGAAAGGTAAGAATTAATGTTCATTTTCATTTTAAATTGATCATACAAGAGCATTGGATTCAAATCAATTACCATATTTACTTCACCCAATATTTTTTTCCTCTATAAAGAGTCATTTGTGATTTCCCTATAGGAGGCATTTTATATGGTTATCTAGAATAAATTCGCTCCATTTACATTTTCTAAATTTATTTAGGTGGAAAAAAATTGAGGTGGTGATCAATCATATCAATTTAAAATATAAATTATTTATATGGGATTAGTATCAACATCATTAGAGGAATAACTTCAAATAAGGGGTCTCAAATGTAATGGAATTTATGGTTTAAACTAATAGAGACTATGTCACATACTTCCCCATTACATTTAGTGGGGGATTAATGTTCCAATGTATCTACAATGATGTATTTTTCAACATGATTCATATATATTGGTCATGGTCATTAAAAATAATTATTTCATACCATTAATGGGGACCTACACGGAATATATTGAAAATGATGTGTATAATAAACACAAGAAATTTTCTCTCAATCTATAATATGAGTAGGGATTGAAGGATTATTCTCTAAATTAATGATATGGAGAGAGTAGAGGTCATGAATATGATTTTCCATCCATTTAGGGTTATAGTGTTGAGTGTGTCCAAGGAAGTAGATTCCATAAGGACCAATGGAGAAATGGATATTTGTATGAATGTTTTATAAAATGGGGATTCAAGTTACTATAGTCCTATATATTATTCAAGACACCATTTTCTTATATTCTAGTCTATCATCTACCATGTTTGATTCAAGACCATGACATTATTTTATCTCTCCCACCATTATTGTTCGCTTTATACTCAAGGTGGTGAGGCTACTAGTTTCCATAGTGTGAACTATTCTAGTTTGATGCATATACACTTTCATTGATAAATTCAAGGGTTATGATAAAATAATATAGAAAAATCATTCATTAGGGTTTTTCTATTAATATTTAAATAAATACATTCAGGGTCATCGTTTGAGAATATTAGTTTTATTTTATGCATGTAATCATAGATTTCATTCAGAATATGTTTTTATTCTATGAATTCCACTAATGGAATGTAATTTAAATCAATTAGTTAGATCAAAAGACGAGTCATTATAATGAAAATACTATCTTGTATTTACTAGTATCATTTTTTCTAGGTTTTGTGACTCCAGGATCATGGAGTTCCTTAGACTCATCATGGATTTCTTAGTGGTTTTCCCCAAATATGTTATAAACCTACCCGCTTGATGTGATATGGAAATCCACAGAGAGCTAAAGGTTTGTTCCACATTTGTTTGTATATATCCTTTTAGGATATAAAATATTGAGTTGTCATTGTTTAAGGATTAAATTTTGTTATTCAGGGAATTAGTTTATCATCTGGACAGGTGTCTCACCTTCAGGTGATTTTGCATTGTTTTACAAGAAGGTTTAGGGTAATATAAGGTTGTTTATAAGAAATATATAGTACAATTATGAGATGATAAAGTTTTTATTATTTTATCCAAATCATATATGATGTGTTAGATAAGTATATGTGTACCAACTAGTTTTAATGATCAATCTGCGATATATTTATCATTAGACAATTTTGAAGGAAAATTATATCATGAAGATTACTTTATGGTGTTAATCCGAGAACGTTGAGTTCATGGGTATGTAATTTTGTATAATAAATTCCCTATTTCTTGTCAATATACACATGAGATATATGTTTTATAATCTCCAAGAGCTATTTATGGTAGTCTTCATTGATGAGTTTCAGATATACTAAATGTTATATTATGATTATTCTAAGAATGCTAAGGTTGTCTTTAAATTACTTAAGCTCTAATAGATATATGGGATATTTTCCCATTGAATGTTTTAAAAGTGTTTGTTTCATTTTCCTAAAAATGGGGTGCCTAGGAATGTACCAATAGTCAATCCATTAAAAATAAAGTGGGATGATATATAGGAAGCACATAAGAATATGATAGAGAATTGTTGTACCTTGCTCTTATATTATATTATCAAATATTTTTATAAAAAATAAATGAGATTATATACAAGTTTATATCAAAGGCTTAGAAATACTATTATTTTGTTTGGATGGATCTGTTTTAGGAATATTTTTATGACCTAAAAGATGAATTGATTATTTATCTAGTTATTTAGGTTTGAAAAAGAAGTGTAATGTTTGAGGTTTGATATGGTTGTTCTCTTATTGACATAAATTTAATCTTAATGTAGCAGATCCTGGTGAGATTATATAGGTTTAGGTAGTTACATTTTCACAAGTTTAACTAGAAAACCCATTACCAGGACTTGGTAGTGGTGGTATTTTTTATGAAGCAATGGATACATTACCTCATCAGTTAACTAAGTTTGGTGTCCACTAATTTCAGTAGAATGAGGTAAATTTATTAATTGTTGTTTTAGAACTATATTACTAGAGAAAGATAGTTTTATTTTTAAAATGTTCCATTTATATCTATTATACCTAGGGGAGTGAGATTATATTTTTTGTTTATTATATGAGTAGAAATTCATAAGGATAACATGTTAGAGGATTTGCAGAAGTTTTTAGGGTGATATATTATTGTCCCATTATATTTTGGGATATGTATGTTAGAAGTGTATTGTAGTAGATATATATGATTTATATTGATATGGAAGATATAGATAGTCGAGTTTTCCTACACGTGATTATAGTTTAATCGAACTTATTGTAGTGACTCTAAGTTAGAGACTCAAATTTGGAGTTGATATGTGGTAACTTCGTTCATGGTGATGCCTTTGAGGGATGACATGTAGACTGTCATCATAAAAAATGTTTTGAGGGGTTTTTTACTCCATTTGGGATTAATGATGTGGTTTTACATAATTTTCATTGAATACCATTGGCAGTTTACCTTATTATATCCAAGATTAAACACACCTTAAAGATTTAGATATAGTTTTCAATGATGAAAGAGACTATGGTAGAGATTTTGTAATGGTTTTTGTTCTTCATAGGGATGAATCTAGAGAATTGTGTTCTAGAAGGATATTTATGGGAATTAAAATTCATCTAGTAGAAGTGGGAATAAATTTTCATGGATTTCATTACATGATTTCAAAGTTCCCAGAATGGATCAAATGTTATTTATTTTATTGTAAATAGTTTCATCATGTATTCTCTCCTCATATTGATTAGGTAGTCTAGTGTAATCAATCCTATAGCGAGGCAGTCCTTTGAATTTATTGTAAATATTACTGGGTATAGATATACCTAATTTATTATGTCAATAATAGCATTACATAATAAGAAGACAAGAATGTTTAAAATGCCTTTTATGCCATCTTTATCTTAGTAGTACTTTTATTATTACATGGATAGCCTAATAGAGTGGATAACTTAAATTTTAAAGTACATATAATAGTAATATGTTTGGGATTTTATTGGATTGTTAGGGAAACCTGTTCCCTTGGCTGATATTCCATAAAAAAAATTTATCACTCATTTTATGGAATGGATCCATTTGTTAAATTTTAAAGGTTTATTTATAGATCTCTATTATGAATGGTTTTGGTCTTTTAGTAGATATTCATTCAAATAGATGTGGTGTTTTGAATGACTAAGAAGATCCATATGATTCTATAAATGATAATGTAGACAGGAGGTCATCAAGTGTATTTGGATAATCATAGGGGGAATCATCTAGTGTATGAGGTTGAAGATCATTCTTTTAATATGGTATACATTGATCATGGAAAGAGTATATTCTTATAGGGGAGTAATATTTCTCCATATAATATCAATCTCCATATGGTGTTAGAATCACTTAG
The DNA here is from genome assembly GCA_963277665.1 of Viscum album. Taxonomy (NCBI): domain Eukaryota; kingdom Viridiplantae; phylum Streptophyta; class Magnoliopsida; order Santalales; family Viscaceae; genus Viscum; species Viscum album. The sequence continues at coordinate 1,588,347,923 of OY728150.1, read as the reverse complement.
TGATTTAAATTATTGGTTGTACATTTACTCACATATAAATTGGGTCCATTATTTCTTCCCTATGTCAAATAACCATCAATGTCATCATAAAGACCCCAATTTTATCAATTGCATATGGGTTGGTTTATAGGATAGTACAATGATTGGGGAGTAATCATTTGAGGTTTAGTATCATTGGTAGAAGTAAATGTAGAAGTATTTTATTCATATCGTTTCTGTTTTATAAATGCATGGTTATTTAGAGTAATGTGTTTTTTAATTAAATACGTAGATGCAGGCGTAGTATCTCAAAGTACTCTCAAACATTTTTTTTCATTGATTATTATACGTGTGGTTTCTGCTATTTTTTTTAATTTTTATTATATGGAATAATCATATATAGTGATGGTGTCATTATTTTAAGATGTATATATGAAGTACTTTTAGGTTTAATAATTGTTATTTCATTTTTTTATCTTGGTTATTATTATCATGATGAGAATAATCTAATAGGTATATTTTATAAAAGGCCATAATTTTCTGGCCCATTATGTTGAATGGTTTTTTTGTTTTGGGTTTTTCAAGAAGCATAGAAGAAGGTTAGGGTTGTTGTACCCAAATTTTATCCAAAAGAGTATTATCAAAGTGAGGTACTATGTGACATCCAATTGGAGTTTAATTGCAATGTTTAGTTATAATGCATGGTTATTCCATAGTCTTTTTATATAGTTCGAAATAGTGACAATTTTTATTTCAATAATGGTTGAATCTATGTCATGGTATGAAATTATTTTGTGATACCTCTTTGTTTTGTGGAAAAATATTTTTAAAAAAATATCCTCCAGATGAAAAATAATACGTATGTTTTTTTACTCCTTCAATTTCCTTTTTTTTATTTTGTTCATCGAATAGAACCCATCTTATTTAATTCTTGGTTGTCTTCACATAATGGTTATTTGGTCTTGATGAGACCATCCTCAAAATATTTTAAATCTATTGGATGGAAACAAATTACATATGGGGATAGGGTTGAGGAAATTAATTCTATAGGATAATTGGAATGGTTCCTATCTTGAAATCACAATGATATAAAATTTTAGGAGATTATAATTTATTTTCATGGACAATTTTTTTATTCTCTTTGGATTATTTTTTATTAATTCATTTTATCTAAACCCTCAAGTGATCAGAGGTGTGTCCCTGAAGTGAATTAATCTCCTTTTTAAAGAATTTAATAATTTTATTTCAGGGATTAGAAATTCATCATTCCGTGTATTTCATGGATCTCCCCATTATTTCAAATCATTGTGAATCATCCTCCTCTTCAAGTTCTTGTGTATTGATTTTTCAACTTTGATTATGGTATGGGATTCAAGGAAACACTCATTTATTTTGTATAAATTATGAGAGAATTAGGTTCATATCTTCATCCAAAAAATGGTGTGGACTAACCCATGAAATATAAGAGGTGAAATTTTGAAATTAAAGGGAAGAGAGTATCACAAGAGCCCTTTGAAAATTAGTAATTTCATGTGTTTGATAGCAGTTATTATTCTTATTGGTTAGTTTATTTACCAATGTGATTGTGGATATATTGTTATTATTATATATTGGAAGAACCACTCATAAAGGTTAGAAATATTAAATGTCGCAATGAATTGTATTTTTGTATAATATTGAATCTATTAATATAAACCGTACTTTTTAAAGAAATCTATTATTGATAGCGTATGTTATATGAAACCCAAATACTTACTAAACATAAATATATCATTAATAATATTTTTTAAACATAACTATAACAAATAAAAAGTTATATTTGGAAGTATGAATAAGAATAACCACATTCTGAAAATTAATTCTAATATAAAAAAATAAAAATACTGATAAATAAGGGCATTAATCTTGGTATTGTATTTATAGTCTTTAAGAATAACGTTTTCTCAAAAACTGATTTTTATTATTTTTGTAACCAATTAATAAAAAAAATTAAAAATATTATTATAAAAATTTAACATTATTTTTGTTAAGAAATATTTTTAAAATTATTTTATTATTATTCTTTGGGATTTTTTGAAATGTATAATTTTTTACGAATAGAGAAAAATGTCTTTTTATTATAAATTGCCTTTTCAATTATAACATGGTAAGTTAAATATTATTTTAAATAATTTAAAAGTAAAATCACCAAAATTATAAAATTATTAGTCCAATTTATAACGTTTCATTCAATTTCATGTTTATTTTTTATATAAAAACATTGTCTTGTACTGAAAGAAAAAATTTATCCGAATATCGATTTTTTGTCTCGACTATGGGTTTAATTTTAAATTAAATTCTGAATCTTCTATTAGTTAAATTTGAAAAAATGGAATCAATATTTTACAAATTATAATTAATATTATATAATTTTTCTAAGATAATTATTTTTCATATTTAAGAGTAAAAATAGTAATAAATAATTTCCAGAGATAATGTTAAAACTGGTTAATCAATGGTTAAACTAAAACTATATGAGTAAAATAACCTAAAACCTAAAAAAAAATTATTTTATATAAATATATAGAAATTATAGCAGATAAAATTATATAATTATACATTTTTAGACCTTGTAGTATGTATACATTAGGGGGATATGTTTTTATTTTTATAAAAAAATAATGTGTCCTTTTCCTCACATATAAATGTGAACCCACCCACTTCTTCAAATTTAAAATAAAAATACACATTTTTTGCAATAACTGAAAATATAAATTCCTTAATTCTATTACCACATACTATAGTCCTTTTTGGTACAAGTATTTCTATATCGAGTGGCTTCAGGTTTAATCTTAAAGATGAGGTCCGAAGAAGAGGAATCATTCTCAACTGAGAAATTTTTATATTTCTTCTTCCAACTCCTTTAAATCTTACTCAATCATAGTGATATAAAATATTTTAGTATCTAAAATGTAATAATATGTCATAATATAAATTTTATAACATAAATCCATCTCCTCATCCATTAATTGTGTAATTAATCAATCGTTTTTATTTAAGGAAGATCACCACATTGGGTACCAAAGTAATTCATTTTCCATCATATCCTTTAACAATAATTCATATTGATTCACTTACTATTTAAATATGATATTAATTACACAATAATAAATATTAAGAAAATACCTTATTAACTTATCACCCATTTAATAATTATATTTCTATTTATGTGTATGGGGAACTACTGCATCATAACACCATGTGATTCATTCTTTATTACTACATGATATGGATTCTATTTGTAAGTATATTTAACGAAATAATATGATATATCTAATATTATTATCATTTAACTATGATAATATCACATATACCATCTCTCCATTTTTATCATTGAAATATGTTAACAATACATATGTGTATGTATGGCTTACCATTTTGAGGATTATAATTTATACCATTTTTATAACCACAATCCAAGGCTATTTTTAAAGGAAAAACTATATACAAAAATGATAATTGTGAAAATATTAGTATTTTAGAGATTATTTAATAATAATATATTTGACCTTATTCATCTTCTCAATGAAATTTTGTACATACGTGACATAACTTCATAAAAATATCCATAATGAACCTGAATGATTATGTAATTGTATATAACCAGATAATGGTGGAATAATAAACATTAGATATTTCATAAGAAATTTAATAATTGATATAATTTTATTGTTTAGTATTATAGTTATTGTATATTATAAACCATGATTGAAATAAGGAAGGTCTCTAAACAACCCTTTTCATCGGGTTCTAAATAACATATCTCTAACTAAATTTCAATCTCGATTCAAGGTTGTGAAATTATTCTAAATTATTTATATATTTCATGAACTATATACCTAGTAAATTATTCATTCCTTTGATGTCGTGATATAATTATTATTTCCATTTCTCAAATTCCTTCATTATGAGATTTCCATTGATCGTGATATGGGGCAAGACTATACGACCCATATTATTTACATTGGTAAATCTTGTGTTATTCATTTTTATTGATTTATATTTTTTGAACAACATAAATCATGGGAATGATTTTGAGGGTGTTCGTAGATATCTCTGTGATTCAGTGGGTGAATCTTTAGTCTGAGGAGATGTAATTTATGGGATTAAGTAGTAAAACTAATCATTTATGGTACTTTTTCTTCAAAGTGATATTTCCTAGGATTTATCCTTATCTCATTTTTATTAGTGGTTATATGTTTCCTTCACATTTCCAATGATTCCAAGATCTTATCATAAAATTTTCTTTATGTTATTAATACATGTGACTACTCTTGAACCTTCTCTTTTATGATATGATTTTATTCCATTTACTCACAAGTGGTGTTTACATATCATGATTATTACCATACTAAGATTATTATCCCACTCCATTCTTTTATGCATTTCCCCAAGTAATCCTATAATATTTTAGGAGCTAAAATTGTTTTAGTATCTCTCTAGGAATAATAAAATATATATTTCATGTTTTATATCAGTTTGATGTTTTATGTACCTTGTATTCACAATACATTAGGCCTTGTAATCATTTGGATTAAATTAAAGGATGTTAATGTTAAAAATAATGTAACAATATATGTAAATGTCTTGGTTAACTATAGTTGGTATCAAAGAAACATTTAGTTTTTTGGGGATTAAAAATGATATAATTTAGTGATTACTATGGGGATGAATATATGTATAACACAAAGTATTGTAAAATATTATAGAATTGTGGTCAAGTAAAGAGAAACTTGGTTCCAAGAGAAAATAAAACCCTATCTGGATACTATAAGGGTATGTTGATCATGCATAGTTTTACAAAGGAGTAATAACCCCATGATGGGATTATCGAGCTAAACTCAAACTTCACTAGTCACATGATAACAATCCTTTCCAGATACCTCATTTTACACTCCTATGTGATATGTTTGGGTAATTTACATGGTCTTGAAGAACCAATTATAAAGGACATGAATAGATTGTTATTTTTGAAAACCTAATAGATATATTATATTGGATAGCCATGAGTTTAACCATTAGACACAGAATATTGGATATAATTATCATTTATATGTTATTCCTGCAAATTTTTAAGGTTATTAATTTTATATTTATTAGTTAATGTACACATACCTTATTTTATTTCTTTAGTTAATTGAATGAAATAATATAAATCATTCCAATAACTAACATGGTTCGTAATTTTCATTTTTCATAAATGATATTCCTAACCATATGGGAGTATGTGATAAAAAAATAATAAAATTACTATCTAAATTAGATTATGTTGTGAATAATGATAGGAATCATACAAAACACGATACTCCTCCTAAGAAAGATAATGTGGCCATCGAGTATTTTATACAAAAAAGAAATCCTACCTTTAGTAGATATTTTTTTACCTAATAGTGGATCATTTAATTAAGTACATTTATAATATATTCCATATGATCTAATATATAAGGAAAACGGAATATTGTTGGGGTCATTTGTCACATTGAGGGATAATTTGATCTGTGGTAGAAATTCATCAAACTTCATGAGGCATTCAAGGTATTCCTCCACCTTTTTCATCACCTCCAAATGTTAAGTGGGAAACATAATTAGTTTATTAAAAAGAATATATGAAAATAATTTGAGATTCAAGTCTTTGAATGTTATAATGGGATTTTCCATTATTCATTAAATGTTGAGATTGGGATAATCTACTCACAGTGGTCTCAGAGGAGAAGGCAAAAAATGTATAATTGATAATTCCTCTGGTTTAACAAAAGGTAAATCCGATGGATGAAAGGGAACCCAATATACAACTTTCTAAATGAGTGGAATGAAGCATACTTGGAACTCTTTTTTTTGATATTGGAAATTTTTTGAAAGTGGAAGAGAGGGGAATCGTTCATAAAAATGCAAGATGAAAATGAAGATACACTCTAATATAGAATTATAAAAGAATGTTTAAATGAAAATTAAACAAATGGATTATTTTTTAATCTAAAGGGAAAATGATAATTATAAAATTCAATCACATAATATAATGTTTTCCGGTTATAATAAATGATGATAAACTCCATTTCCAAGGGATCAACGAAGAGAAAATGTTATCAATGCAATTGACCTGAATCCTAATAGTGATGTGGTGACAGGTATAATAGTTTTTCATTCATGAATTTAATGCATAATATTTTAGTATATTTATGATAATTCATTCAAAAAATAATATTTTAGTATAATTGTTCATGAACCATATCAATATATAGGGGTACGTTTTTTTGAAAACATAATACTGAGAAATGGTTTAATACTAAGAGAGTAAATCAATCCTAGTCAAAGATTGTGGACTGAATATTTTTTTAAATATCATATTTCTTCTAATAGTGTATTTTGATACTATATTGGTCATTTTTTGTGTATCAAAATAAAAAAATAACTTCATCTCTTAGGAGAGGGAGATCAATCTACAGTGCCCAAGTCATCCTCATATTCAATATAAGACTAAAGAGGAGGATAAAACTCCTTTGGAATATTCTCTTCAATAATGGATATTATTTCAAAATAAGAAATCATATCATCCCCAATTGGAAATAAAAATTGATATTATAATTTGGGATAATTTCACATTATTTGGGATATACATAGGTATTCCATAATGAGTTAATTATTCTTCTTGAATGCCAATATATTCTATTATAAATTCAACTAATAAATGGATATCATACAATATCAAAGACTGTATATAGTATATCCACTATTTATTTGAAAAAGATCATGATTATTTTAAGAGATAATCTAGAAAAGGGTTTTAAATTATTTGGTTCTTCAATGTTAGGTGCGTATGTCCACTTAATCATGATAACGGTTCGGTCCATTTAAATTTTTTTTAATTATCAAGAACTCAAAAAGAACACAATTTGGAAAAATTACCCCTCCCATGAATATATTAAATGGATGATAAACTAAATAGTTCCTAGTATTATTATAAGGTGGAACTTTGATCAGGATATCACCCATTTATGGTGAAGTAGGATGATATTCTCAAAACCAACATTTAAACAATGTATTGACAGTATGAGTTCATAGTGATGCTTTTTGGACTCACTAATTCTAACGAAATAATTATTCACATAACAAATAGAATCTTAGATATTACCTATAAAAAATTGTGGCAGTCCTTATAGATGATGATATGATTTACTCCAACTATAAAGATGATAATGAGGAGTATTTGAGTATTACACATAAGGATTTATGAAAGATAATCTATATGAAAACTACAGTAAATGTGAGTTATGGATGATGAACGTATCATTATAGGGAAATTTTGTTCAGTGAAAAAGGATATATTTGGACCGTTCCACATCAAAGGGAATTAATATCTTGAAAAAACACCATCTATAAATGATATGAATATTTTACTTTTACTATCTGGGTATTAATGAAGATTTGACAATAAATTATCACAATTTTCAATCTTTCTAAAAGTGATAACATATATGCGAGTAAAATTTTTATATACCAGTGTATATGAAGAGAACATTAAAGAGAGAAAACGAATCCTATAACTACACCTATCCTCATGTTGACCTCAGATAGGGTATTGTTTTAGTTATATAGTGTTTCCTTAAAGTGGGATTTGGATGTGCATCAATAAATAATAATAATTTGATAGATTTTTCTTTAAGTTAGTTGAATTTTTATTAGTATGAAAATCCTTCACTTGATCTGCAGTTAAGTGTAGTGATTCATACAAAGAAAATAAAGAGGTATTGTCTATATGGGGATAAGTTTTTAAATATATATGTACTATATGAGCATAAAAAATATATTTACATAGAAGGAGATTAATATTTACACGTTATAATGGTTAGAGATGATCATTGACTATGACTCCAATATTTTCTAACATCATGATAAAGGAAACAATGAAGCAGGTTATCTATGTGGAAAGGATTCGTGCAACTTATTAGTGATTAAAATTGATAAGGATCCAATAATAATAGATTTGATATGAATATACATTTAGAATCATAATATAAGGAACATATTCTTTCCATTCTCTAATTATTCCTTATCTTTCCATTCTAAGGAGCATGAATGATGCTCAATGAGATGATATGAAAATTTTGAAGAACATGGAATCAAATAAAAATAGATATTTACATAGTTTAGAACTGGTGAAGAAGGATTTGTATGTTTTTTTCAAAAATATTTCTACGATAAAATCTTGATAAAAAGAACATGATATTTTAATAAACCCATAACTTAACCCTCTCTATCCACCTAGAGAGTATAATGAAGTATCAGAATTACTAAAGGAAATAATGGGTGTTCAATATGAGTAATGAGATCATATGGTATACATAAATATTTATAGTACATCAATAATTATTGTATGAGGGGAATAATTATAAGGGGATGATTAAACAATTACCCGTATCTTCATGGAAATGGAAAACCCTCACTATGGACATTATCCCTAGTCCATCCAACTAAATAATGGAAAATGGGTTATGGTTGATCATTTTACAAATAATTAACACTTAATTTTAATATTATATGACATCTCACTCTATTATCATTAAAGGATATATATTATAGTGGTGTTGACTCTATAGGGAACACCACTATTGATTTTATTTCACTAAGATCCAGGATCATCATCCATGTTATAAAACATTCTAAAATAGTATCTAAATAGTGATTTTATTTTTATTATGGTTTATCACCCAAAAACTAATAGGTAATATGATTAGACTATGTATATATTGTAATACAATTTTATATAATGATCGATGAAATTCAAATTAAAATGTGATCAAAATATTGCTTTGGTTGATTTAAAAAAAATAGCATCCACTCCAGAATCCAAATAGAAGTATAAAAGACTTTTATTGGAAGATATGATTAATAAATTCATGTTGGGTTAATTTTGCTGAACATATGTAGTTAAATAATGAAATGTTTGAAGGGATAGTAAACAATTTTAGGCCCATTTAGCAACACATCAAGATTTTTCAGAGGCATTTGAATAGTTATTCTATAAATTATCGGTGATACCTTGATTTTGAGGTTTGGGATAATGTTTTTCACCATATATAACCATGGAAGAGATTCATGAGATTTTTTAATAAATAAAATCCTAGCCTCTGATATATCAACAAATTTGAGATTCTTAATCACATCAGATTAGTGGATCATCTACTAACAGTCCCACCAACACATTCACAGTTACATGATGTACTCCATGTATCAATCAGGAGGAATTACATACTAGATACCTCATATGTACTAAATTAAAAGAATGTTTATTTTGAAAATTATATCTCTTGTGAGGAGAATCTAATCAATATCATTTATTTGAGTGAATTTTTTTATTTTATATGATCAAAAACATGGTCAAAGTGCTATCACAGAACAAAAAATATGAAGTTGAAATATGGAAAACAATGTGTCAAATGAACAAGAAGCACCCTTAATTGTTTTCACCTCAATTTGTAATGTAAAATTTCTCAAGATAAATTCCTTATTTGATAATAATTAATCCCTTGGGGTATTTTTATAATAAAATAAATCTAGGTTTGATAATGTATACTGAATGAAACACTATGTTTTAATAAACCTGAATATTCTATTAATATTATTTTTTTAACATGATTATTATAACCTAGTTGTTAAATTTAAATGTATGAATAAGAGTAACCATATTAGTAAAATTTTGTATAAAGGATAAAGATAATTTATTGATAAACAATTAGTTAGTTCTTATAAAAGACAACATATTCTTTGAAAATACATTTTCCTCAATGAAATTTACATGATTTCCCATTGAGAAAAATAATAAAATTATTTTTATCCACTTTTAAGAAATTTATTTGAAAAAATTAACTTATATTTTGGATTAAACATGAAAAAGTTACCAAAATATTAATCTACATTGTTTTTATAAACTAATTAATTTTTAATTAATATCTAATTTTTTTAATTTGATGCTTCTATTTAATAAATATGTAAAAATAATATAATTTGTTTTAAAATTGTTCAAAATGATCTCAGTTCAAATATATTATTATTAATCCATTTTTAACATTTTAATTAAATTTATATTGAATATTTTGAAAAAATCATTTATTTTTTATGAAAAAAAATTCATCAAAAAACAAATATTTTATCATGAATATTGGTTGATTTTAAAATTAAATACTCTAATTATTTGAATTGAATTTTTAAAAATTGATTTTATATTCTAAATCATCATAATTAATATTATATAATAAGGTAAACATGATTTTTTTACATAATAAATAATAAAGTCATAAATCATTAATTCATGCTATTAAGGTTAAAAAAGTTTTACTAGGGGTTAAACTAAATTCATAGAAGTAATAATAACAAAAACACATATTTAAATCCTTTATTATGTGGATATTATGACTTTAGATAATCTAATTTTATATATTTATCCATTTTTATTCCTTTTTCATGTGCATATTGTGGGTATAACTTTTTCATTCCAAAAAGTTTATGAGTGTCCTCTCTACCACTAATAAATGGGACCCCTCCCTCACATCTTTTATTTACACTTAATAATAATTATGAATAAGATTATAAAACATAATAGACCTTTATTTATAATCTACACATTTTGTAGAGTCCATTTTAAGAGCCTAAATCTAATCTATATAGGCTTTTCATATAATCAAGAAGTGGTGATATAATAAAGATGTATCCTTCTCAACAAAGAATCATTGTTTCATTTTTTTCATCCAAACCCTACAAATATTACATAGTAATAATGAAATAATAACATAATTATCTCACAAAAATTATGATGTTATTTTTTTATGTATTAACATCAATCCATCACCACTTACATTAAATGGGACGTGAAACCATTGTTTATGTGTATGGAAACTTCCACAAACTACTGTAATTCATCATCAATAATCATGTATCATGGCTATTCAGCATAATGTATTAAATTTTTATATATGATATTTATGACATATTATTCTTTCAGTTAAATTAATATACACAATGTACTTTCTTACATTAAAACCATTTGAAAAATGAAAAATGCATTCTTATGTGCGGTAGACCACCGCCTCGTGAAGTGTTTTGATTTATTTTTTGTTACCACATCACATGGAAGGTATATTTAACTATATTCGAACAAATGATATGATATTGATGATATAGTTTTAATTATATAATGTAAATATATCACATACCTTATTGCCATTATGATCATTGAGAAATGGAAACATTACCAAAGAATACGTATAACATATGATCTCTATGTTGGTAAAATAGTTCATTTTTTACAACTATATTTCATATGTATTTTTATAAAGTTCAATTTATTTATAAAATAATAATTTAATCATTATTAATATTATATAAATTTATGAATAATAATATCTTCAGCCATATTCAATTTTCTATGGTGGGTTTGTATAAATGATCCAAACATCCTAAAAATGGTGAACACGAACCTAAGTTATTATGTAATTCAATATAACATGATAATGAATATAAATAATCGTATAATAAATATTAAAATTTTTGTTAGTCATGTTAATAATTAAAATAAGTTCATTATTTTGGATCCACAATAATGCTCTTGATGAATCAGATTTGAGGTAAGGGGTCTCTCAAAACAACACTTTTCTTTGGATTACTCCCAATATCTCTCTAACTATCTACATCTCACTATTTAATTTTAGGAAATTATTATAAATTAAATATATTTTTGTCACACATTTATATCTAAATTATTATCAATTCCATTTATGGTGTATTACATGACTTTTTTTCATTTCTAAAATTCATTCATTTAAAAATCTCCATTGATTATCTTGAGTGGAAGGATTATATAAACCATTTTATTTCCGTGGTTATTTTTTATTTTATTCGATATTATAGATTTACTTTTTTAGGTACACATAAATCATGAACATGTTATAATGGTTGATCTCGGATAGTACTCTGATGTATTGGTTAAATCATTAGTCCCATTATACATCATATTTGAGATTTTTGAGTAATGAAAATCTCCTATGAGACTTTTTCTCTAAGTGATATTATCTAAGAAATTTTCATTGAATAATCTTTATGTAATGTTATATTTTTTCCAAATTTACTATGATTCCTTAATAATATGATACCAATTTATTTATTTCATTATATAACATGATTACTCTTGAGCCTTTTCATTAAGGATTTCATGTTATTCCTTTGAATCACATGTTATTATTCCTTTTCATTTTTATTCCCTTCCTAGGAATTCTATCCCATACCGTTATCTTATGAATTAACCCATGATATACTATATAGTTTTAGGAGATCAAATTTATTTTAGATCTCAGTAATGAGAATAAATAATCATATTATGCTTTATTTTGTTTTCATGTTTTATGTACCTAGTGTTGAAAAGACACTGAGACTCATGATCATTGCTTTGTAATAATCAGATTTTTTGGTAAAAAATAATTTTGTAATAAGTTTAAAATTATTGTGTAACTATAGTTATTATTTATTATTCGTTGTTATTTTTATATAAATTTTAATATTGACTTAAAATATTTTATAAGTGATTTATAATATTTTTATGACTATTTTATGTCGTTTGTGTTTTGTTGATGTAAATAAGAAGGTTGTGGAATAAAATTTTATAGCCATTGTTATAGAAGTGGTGGTATGTGTAGTTTATTGGTATGGGACTGGTCAATATAATTATCATGGATACTAATATTGTATTATCATAAAAATTTCATATATATGGTTTTTGTATACAAAGTTAGGTTAGTAGATTCCTGATGGAATAGTGTGAACTAAAAATAGTGAATATGAAACTGGAATGTTAGAGAGATAAATAATTCTGGGATGATCTAAATAAGTTAATAAATAAAATGATCTAATAATTTATGGTATTGAAATAATAATATGGCCAATGAATGGGATGCCATTAAATATGTTCATTGAATAGAATAATCAATATAATTTGGTTGGTAATTTATGAAAATTGAAATGGATAAAATGATAATTTAAAATAGAATTTATAGCTATTGTAGTGCATAGAATTGAGAGATAAATGATTTGGTCGATGTTGTATTAGTTGTAGATGTTGTCATCTGGTTATGGTGAGGATGTCGTCATGGTTAATTGATATATTATTATTTTTAGATTAAAATTTATATTTCCTATTTGGGCATGGATTTTATTTTGATTTTTTATTTTCCATATGTTTTTATACATATTATCTAAGATAGATAACCCTAATGATTCCCAAATGTTTGTGTTTTTTGTGTCTTCCCCAAACATAAATGTTGGATAAAAATTTATGGATAACTCATCCAATATCCTCAGTATCTCCTCTTGAAATATAATTGTTATGATGAACATAGATAACCATTCATGGAATATGATATACAAATATAAAAATAATCATTTATAAGACAATATTGGAATGATTGTGTAGTATATATTTGGGGTCATAGATTATAGGAAGAGGGCATATGGTTTATTCCCTTCATGATTAGGGTACCTTATTTAAATATAAATTTTTTTGGTTGATATATTGACATGTATTATATGGTCATAGAAATATTGATATATAATTGTGAATTTTGTTTGAGATATGTGTATGTGGGGATTTGGTTATAATTATAATAAATGGATTAAAACACTATTAAATTTATTGTTGGGGAAAGATATTGATAATACTGGGGAATTTTTGTTGGGTACCCACTTTCTATATGGTATGAAAATATTTTATTATACATGGATGTGAAATATTACGGGTAATCCTTTATAAGGATGAGTTATTTGACTGAGAAAATGTGAATGTTGGTTATTCTATTTATTCATTGATACAGTAATATGTTTCTTTCAATTTTCATTAAGTCGTAATAAGAAGGATACTACTAAGAATACATGAATCCTCTCCCCTATATATATAATATATTTTATATGTTTAAGAGGGATTTACAAATAAGATTTGTGATTACTATATTCTAAATAAGGGTTTGATTTTTGAGCTTCTCCCACAGGAGTTTTATTTTGGTATGACATTTTCCTTAAAACTTGTATTTGTATGAATTTTACCATTAATTATAGGATATTTGTTATTAAATATTATTATGGTGATTACTGGAGGTTTCATAATTATTTTCCTGAAATTTATAAGGGTAATGAATTATATTTTTGTGATATACACACTAGGTGGTAGATGAAACACATTTAATATTAGAGGTGGGATTCCATGGTCACTCTAAAAAGTACTATAGACTACCGAGGAGATCGCAATGATTATTGTGGATGATACATGGATTTATATCAACATACATATGATGTATTTTATTTCATAGGAATATTTTAAACGTATTTCAAATAAAAATCAAAATACTATATTTATTGGTGTTTCTAAAATAAAAATTAATAAACTAACATCATGGATAAAATGATTGATTTTATTGAGTTGGTATGAAACTGCAGTACAGATTTGAAAATGAATATGTAATATTGAATAATGAATAATCTGAAATATGTAAAAAGGGGGAAAATTTTGAATTTTTTTCAATATCACATTTGATTTTCTAACTGAGAATTTTATATTATAATATTATTGATTTAAATACTTGTGAAGATACGGTGATTAAGAATATTGGTGTCCCTAAAATATTTTAGTATTCTAAATGTTTTCATGTATCTCTATTCATGATAGATGGTGATTTATTATTTGATGATCTGAAATCATGAAGAATTGGGAAACAATATTCATATTACTGATTAATCAGTGAGTTAAAGACAATCTCATCCAACCATTTATTATAAAGATAGAGCATGCAGTTGTTATTGAAATATTTTAACTATTATGAAACTATTATTGAGATAAGTAAATTACATTTCCTCCTTTATTTATGTTTTTAGTGTATACTAGAATCCAAAATTTCATCATTCACAACAAGTATACTTTCACCGATATTAGGTAAAAATAGTAAAAATTCCATGTGATGTTTTTATTTCTTATTTTTTATATAGTGTGAATGTTATCATTGAATAATATAACATTAATTAAATGAACTATTTATTTAGGTTTGTGTTGAAAGGATATTCAAAATTAGAATATTATAAATATTATGATCAATAGAAACATTAATATTTTTTCCCTGAAGACACTAAAGAGTGAGAAGAATAAAAAATAATGTATTATATATAATTATTCAGCAATAAGTGAAGAAAAATAGTAATCACAACATTATGAAAGTAACATAATTTTATATGTAATGTATGAATCTATAAAATGTTTTCATATTTAATAATATAATTTAATATGTTATAATAATGATCAAATTCTATCGCATGGTAAGTTTTATTCTCAAATATAATTTTACATGGAAAATATATATACGAAACTATTCTATTTAAATTTGAATTCTTCTAGTATATAAATAATTTTTTAATAAATGTAAACTTTGAAAAAATAAAATTATTTGGGTGATAATATTTTTTATGCATAATGGTAAATAAAAATGATTATTTTATGGGATAATTTTCATTTGGATTAGAATAAAAATATTGTAATACTGAGAAAAAAACATATAAAATAAAATAATATGATTTTTGATGAAAATTTTGTTACAGAAAAAACATTCTATAGAATATGATTAATAATATTCAATGATTTTTATGAATACTTACATATATGTTATATAAATATTAGTAAAATAACGTGATAGTTCCTTAAAAAAATACATGAATTAATATAAATAAATTCATACTGAAATTATCATGAGTGAAATGAAAGAAAAAAATTTATTTGAATATGTGAGGATTAATATAAATATGATTCTATATGAGATAAAAATAAAATATATAATTATAGATGAACATTAATATGGAACATGAAAATATCTTTATAAATGAGTTATTATGACCAGTAATCTAATATAGTGGATTTAGCTAAATAGACTTAATGTTATGGGTTTTTAAGGTATCCAAAATAAAGGTATCTAATTTATTCCATGTTCATATAATGTGTATGAAGAAAGATAGATTTGATTAAACTTTTGTTCATCTAAGGGGTGAAGTCATTTTTATCATTAATTTTGTAAATGGTGTCTAAAGCATCAATTCCAAAAATTACAACGAATGGATTAAATCATTCATCTCGGTTTCACAATGTCAAGAAAAATTCCATTAAAGAAAGAATGTGTGTATTCATTTTAAAAATAGCTTATTAGACACTCTAGGAAGAATATAATGGAGACACAATATATTTTGGTTTGATATGTGTCAAAAGAAGGTGGAAGATCTTTCTATAATCATTGATATTGTTCCCATGATACAAATACAAAAAATACTCCCCTAAACATTGGTATTTTACACATCCCAAGACACATTTTGGGGATATAGGGTTTTAAGGTATGTGTCTATGATAGAAACACTCCAAGAATGGATTCAATTTAAACATGGAAGTTTATATTTTTATTGGATCCATTCATAAAGGACCGATAGTTCAAGGCATAGATTGAGTTTTTTGTACCTTATCATTGTAAAGATGTAGTCTGAATTCCCTCATTGTGGTCCCTTGGACACTTCTTAGTTGTCTCTTATTATAGATGGACTAAAACAATAAAATAACTAAGGTGAAAATGAATCAATTCCCAATGTAGGAATATTATATTACAAATGTATGTCCCACATTTTGAATACCTATATTTTTAGTGAATATTAGAGTATATTGATCTATAATGTAGGGATCAAACACACTTCTCTAGATAGAAACATTGTGAAGGGTTATCTAACCGAAATTATTAATCCAATTAATGGTATTGTGGTTAATTCTAGTCTATGAACTACTCCCCAGTTTTACACTAACATTATAATTAGTTATTCTATAATATTTTAATATTATAGACTCATATATAAATTTTGGACTGAGTATTAAATTATATTATAATCCATCAAAAATTAGTTTTAATTCTTAAATATTTTCATTTCAAGGAGTGTTAGAAAAAATATACCAATATGATGATGTTTTAATGAATGAGATTCACTCTAGAAAAAACCAATTTCAATGGATATTATTAGTGAAATAATATAATTGGTAATAGTAAACATGATTGTTGGTATAATATGTTAATTCCAAAAGATTATAAAATTCTTCTATTAAGGGTAATTTTTTTGATATGAGTGATAAATTTACTAATTTGAGTCATTGTACAAAAAATAAAAATAAAAGTAATTTCTATATCATAATCTCATTTAAATTATGGAAATAATTATATAGATAGTGGAATAAATTATTCCTTTATTATATAAAATATATATTTGGATAAACTATAAAAGAAATACAAATAGTTTCAATAACAAGAATAAAAAATATCAAAAAGAAACCATAGAAATTTAAAAACGAGTTCACCATGTGAAATCTGCTAAAATTACTATTTAAGAAAAATCTCTTTAAAGAAGAATAAATTTAATTATTTTGTAAATATAACAACATGATGCTGTTACTATTGGAGAAAATCATGGTAAAAAATAAGAATCACTATATAAAAATATCCCCTTTATGTCTATATTTTCACTTTTTATAATATAGTTAAATGGGATTAATCTATTGTCAATGTTAAAAGATATTTTTTAGAATTTTAATAGATATAAATATTCAATAATTCATTAAACATTTTTTTATAAGAACCAATGTTGAAAACCCCCACTAGAAATGTTATTGGGTATCTTTCAACATCAATTATTTTGTAAAATTCCATATAGAATGTATTATAATGTTAATTATTTTAATATATAATATTTCAATTCACTTTCAATGTTAACTAACAAAATAAAAAGATTAATATCTAGTGATTTATTATTAATATAAAAAACCAGATAATAAGATACCCCATATCAAATAAATATATGAAAAGTGTCTGGAACATACAATAATACTATATTATAGATATAAAAACATTCTCATGTATTCCATAAAATATTTTAAAATTACCATAAATATATGAACCCATTTATTTTTATATCAAAAAATAAATATACCAATAAAATACACATATTATAATACTTGAAGATGGTTTAGGTTATATATTTAATATTATTTAGTTTCGATAAAAATCTCTAAAATAATTTATATCATTATTAATATAATATATTGATTTAATTTATAAGAGTTGGAATTAAACTAACTCTAATGAAGAATCCCAGTTCATCCTGAAGTATTGGTCAAGACAGCCTTCCACAAGTCCTAATGCATGTTCCAATTCACAATGGGATGATGACAAGTACATGGGTATCAATATATAGAGGAAAAATAATTATTAATCCTAAACATCACCAAAACATGTATCATGTAGAAAAGTAATTATATATTGCATTGAAATCTAAAAAATTGTACTATATTAATTCTACATAAAACATGACACATATCATAAAAATGATATCCAACTTATAAATACATGACAACCCAAAAACATTCATTCTACAATCATGTGATAATAATTCATTATTATCCCAAACTAATCCAATAGGACGTTGAATAAGGGAAGCCACTAGGACACCGAATTCCCTTCCCGTAAACTATGTTATGAAAAACCAAGTTAACATATTCCCTATGGAATATGTATGGTGTGAGGAATATCCATTTAGGATAAAACATAGGATCTATTCAAAGTCTCACACAATGAAACATTCAGTTGAAATTATAATTCAAAACAATTTTCAAAAGAATGTGAAAAAGAAAAATCCATTTTCATAAATCATCACATTGATAATACATTGTAGAATAGTAAAAATATTAATCTTTAAGAACATGAAGGTAAAAAATTAACTAAATAAATCCAATAACCATAATGTTTTTTCATATAAAAAACAAGTGGAAAATCAAAGAAACTATCCATGTAATATTAACTAACAATTTAAAAATGGTCTAAATGACAAAGTATACAATACCCAAAAATCCATGTAAACATAGCCAACATAGGGAATCGAAGATCCATTCAAATATATATATCCCAAAGAATTATCCATGTTCCCAAGTTTCCAATTATATAAAATAATTTCAAATCCCAACATTTTAAATTATAATAGTAGAAATTATTAAAACAATTAATGATCAAAAAACAATTTTAATGAAAATTCCATTTTAAACATTTATTGTTTCAAGAAAACATCATGTAAAAACGTGGATTAAAATATATCCCTTAAAAAATCAAATAAATAATTCTAACAAGTTAAAATAAATGTATTTCCCAATAATAGTCATTGTTTATATTGGATGGAGTCTATTGTACCTAAATACCTTGCTTGACAATGGTGGAATAATTGATACTTTCAAATTTGGTTATTGGAAACAAAGTGATATAATCCAACTAATACTATATCGATAAATAACATCATAAATTCCTAATTTAACCCTTTATATTAGGTAATCACACCCAAATTGGGTAAAAATAGATCAAAGGATATATATTGAATAATGGATTATAGAAAATATAAGAAATTTAGAGGAAATAATAAAATAACTTAAAGAGAAACACTAAATTCCCATGGGTTTCACCAAGGAATCAATGCTTGATTCCCATAGAAAATTATAGGGGTCCAATTCAAGATAATTAGGTATTCAAATGAGGTTATATTTAAATCCTATTGTGGGAATCAGAGTAATTTTCTTGATTATATAGTTCGAATCGATTAACATAATTTGGCCACATGGTTTGAAAATTAGTGCACTAACTGTGCAACATCCTCTATCCCTAAAAAACAATGTGAATCTTTTTCATAGAACTGCTACATGGATACAAACAAAAATGACCAATCCTTATGATAGCCTCTATACCCAATCCTAAAATTATTCATGGGTTTCATGTAGACTAACTTGGTTAGAAAAACCATTATAAAACCATCAAAATATCCACTAGATAGAACATATCTATATCACAAAGTTTCATAAACTATGAACGAATACCATGATCCTATCACATTAATCCCAAACACCGAATTATTAATCCATGGATCTAAAAATCTACAAGTAAGTCAAAAAATAAACCAAGCCCAAAATTAAACAAAACTGTGACCTATAAGGTGTCACATATCTTCCCTCAATAAACCATTAAATCCTTGAAAAAAATTATTTTATAAACATGAATAGATAAGGCAACAATTTCGAGAAAAAAAATAATTCATGCCCCTAAGTTTGGTGGATATATCATCCACTCAATCAAAAAATATATCCCAATTGAGTTATTTTAGAGTAAAGAAATATATTTTATAATTTT
This sequence comes from Viscum album, assembly GCA_963277665.1. Classification (NCBI taxonomy): domain Eukaryota; kingdom Viridiplantae; phylum Streptophyta; class Magnoliopsida; order Santalales; family Viscaceae; genus Viscum; species Viscum album. Next base: position 1,588,327,641 of record OY728150.1, on the reverse strand, counting down.
ATTAATTTGAACTTTTTATTCTTTCATTAAGTAATTCGATTCATTCACAAAATTCTCCTATAAAATAACATGGTGTAGATCTCAAAGATACCTTATAAGATCAAAAATAGGGAACATGGTGTTAATTAAATAATATTCGTGCTGGTACGTTCAGCAGAATTTCTAAATTTCAATGTCTCTCAATTATCTAGAAAATACTGATATATCATGGATCCACATAACCCTAATTTTTGAGATGATGATGTTTCATATGAGGGGATTCTTAGGAAAATCAATAATCACCAACCTTGAATTGAAAGGGTCATCAGTGGAAATCATCATAAGATTTATAGTGTCTCTATGGTGTTTCTAATCTCTTTCTAATCGATTGTGTCTTCTCTATTGTCTCCTGAACAAGACTAATTCTCATGGATAACCCTACATTAAGTTGCACCCATCATAATAGAGTTAAAAATTAACTCCCATTAAATTCATTAAAGGGTACCATTTTTTTAAATTCTTGGTAACTATAGGTTTATTAAAATTTAATTACATTTACATTATTCTACTTCGAACCACTAAATTCAATTATGAATACTCTATTAATATAATAATGAATCATGATATCTCACTATGTCTGACCATCCACATAGGATTTATATGTACAGTTCAATGAAAAATTATTTCCCATCAACTCTTTCAAGGTAAATCATGAGTCTCTGTTATAAAAACCATAGAATAAACTCCATAGAGCTCCATTATCTACAAATAATAAAATTTCCAACACTATTATAACCTTTATATAAATCATAATTGTTAGTAAATAATCTTAATTTGTGAGTCTATCGATGATCATCAGTATAAAATCAGTTCAACATGTTGTTTGAGGTAGTCCAATAATGAATTACATGAAAATGTCATCTCATTTTCTGACTGAAATGGGTATAATATGAAAATAATTCGTACTTCTCTTATGCTTCACTATAATCATCTAGCAAGTAAGTCATCATGATATAAAGTTTTAATCGATCACCTCATCCCAAACCCCTAATAGAAATGTCTCAAATCATGATACATATTGGTAGTCTAATATTTAATGGAACAACTTGAAAAATTTCTAATATCCATAAAATCTTTTTTCCAATATATTAGAATGACTAAATTTCCTCATTTATATAATATCACCATCGAGGGACATACCCCAATCTCTTAACATCTCCACACCATATATGATTTCTCTAAAATTCTCAAAATAAGTGTCATCTTTTTCAAGAGATGATTATAATATGTAAATAAAGAATTAACTTTTACCCAAGCTAAGAAAAACAATAACACACTTTATTCCTCTTCCAAGATAATCTCAATAAAAAGATAATGAAATAACAGACTTCCACTTATTCATTCTGGTCTTCAGTTGGAAAATTCCAACACAACACATAGGTGACCACATTAACTTTTATATGTGTTTAAAAAATATAAAAATTATGTGTCTTAATATATTCATGTTAGTATCTACGTTATATGTTTAGTTACCTTTATTTAATAATATACTCGAGTAACTTATGATGTAAATGAATATTAAATCACTCATCGAATCTATAGTTGATATAAATCATGATATAGTGTATCAAAATAGCTAACTCAATGTCATGTGTTGGATTATTATTATTTTAAGGGTGTAATTGTTGAGATCTATATTCCATTACCTTCTTTCAAGCATCTAGATGCACCAAAAAATACCTAAGGCTTCAAAATAAATTTTTTTTCTCAATAACAACAAAGGTAGAATCCAAATTGGGGATGAAGTAAAAAAAGACCATCAGTTCCTCATATGATTTTTGTTAGTTATCATCCCATTTTAACAGTACACCATTATGCATCAAATACATCATAATATATGAAATAATAGAAAACCCATGAAAAATTGTTGTAATATCTCTCTAAATCGAATAAAAATTGGATCAAAAACTCATTTCTAGGTTATACCTATCACAATAAAAACTATCATATCATCTTACTTGGCACCTTAACTAGACATTGACATGCCCCTAATGGAATTATCGATCTCCATAGGCATGAAACAGGTTCCTAGGTATCCGAAATAAACATTAGGGAATGACCTCACCCATGATAAATAACTAGGAACAATCCTCAAAAATGAAACATCACACCATGATCAATATCAATAACCAAAAATATATAATTATTTCATGTTAAGCATCTTATCACTAAAACAAAAAAAATGAAAACTCCAAAACATAGAGGGATACAATAGATCACAACCCAGAAACATTCACCCAAAAAGAGGGAAAAACCCTTAATACACCTTGTTAAACACATCCATGATAGGAACACTAACAATCATACCATTCATCACCGCTATGGAACATATTTCCTTTACTGGATACAAACATAACATAGTCTACATACACCCAATAGTTTATATACTATTTGATACAAATCCCAATAGGATACCACCCAAAATAATTATTCTATGCCATAAAATTAGAAGAGAAATTAACATTAATGTTTATATAAAGAAATGGAACCAATTTTAAGGATATAATTTAAGGAATATAATTTTAAAGGAAAAATTTCCAAAGAGAACAAGCTTTGTAATTATAAAGAATATATGGTCCACTATAACCTGACAGTGAGAACCATTTCCCAAGATAAAACCATGTCATGGGAAATACATAATTTATATAGCTCTATTGAGACCCTAGGAACCTTGTTTATCACTTAAACAAGGTATATAAACCAAAAAACACAGTGTTCTCATGTATGAACCACTAGAGGGGAATTTATCCTATCCTCTAGTGGTCTCCAACCATCATAATGTTTGGTTAGTGTTTTGTCACCAATCCTATTAGAATAAATAAGGAATCATCCCTATCAATCCATCTAGAATACTAGTCCTTTCCATCCCAGCAAGATATTAAGGTATCCCTTTATCCTTAATTTCAACATTATATGTCATATAGATCACCACTTTCAAAAACACGCATCAAGAAAAATATATACACTTTGAAAGAACCATTTTTTCATAACAAAACCCACATTCAAATATACACACACACACACACTAAATTCAATTAGAATCAAAATTTACCCCACATAAAAAATTTATAGAACTGATTTAAAATTAATAATAAATAATCACACATTAAACACAACTAATTTTCTTTGAAAACAATTTTCTCAAGCCATATTCACCACAAAAACCAATGTAAAACAAATTTCTCATATTTCAAAAAATCAATATAACAAATTTATTAAGAAACAAAATAAAAATATAATAACATAATATTGATAAACCCTAGAATCACAAACATCACTACTTAAAATTTCAAGAATATGGTGGAAAACAAACCCCCCTCCCTCCCCTCAAGGACCCCTATAATGGATAAATTGAACCACAAACATAAATATTTCTCCCAAAAACTCAAATTAGACCCTTATATGGTAAACCATATAATGGATAAATAATTTCCCAATAATGAATGAATATAAACCCCATAAAAAGGATAAATTGAGAAAATATAAGATTATAATATTATTCTTGAAGATCCATGGCCAAATCCACCCAAAAATTGATGTTCAAGGTAACCAAATGGGGGAGGAGGGGTTTCTAAGGATTAAACCCCCATATTTATCAAATTAGAGTTGATTTTAAAATAAATTAGGGAAGGAAAAAATTTAAATTACCTATATTTAACGTCCTAAGTAGGCATAATTTTTAACCTACATAGTCTGACAAAAACTATGGAAATAGTGTTGTATCCTCTGTCCAAGAGGAAACCAATAACAGGATTAATATAGGGAGGGAACAAGACTATGCTGAAATTCATGAAACCTTGATTGTTTCACTGTCCCATGATTGGTGTTTCTTAATAGTTGGATAATTCTTTCACATAACCATTTACCAAATGTGAACCACCTGCTAGCAGGTCCAAAAAAACATTTTTGTCTCCAAAACTCCCTTAAAACCAATGAATAAATACAAGAAAAAAATTAATGAAAATAATTCCTATAATAAAATCACAGATGAAAAAAATATCAATACCATGGAATTTTTCTATACCTGGAATTTCATCCTAGAGTCTGATGAGAGAACAAAATTAGATATTCTTTATTAACCCAAAAATTTTGATCACATGCTTCATGTTAATCAACACCATGCTACCAACGAACCCAAACTAACAACCATGGTATTTCCCCAACGAACTATCTCTCATGAATCCACAATTTACACTATTCACTCATGCACAAACACATTTGGTCAAAGATCCAACTCTCCATCATTAAACACATGATACGGATCCAGGTTACACTTTTTTAGCTAATAGACCAAGAACACGTCATTAAATAACATCAAAAAGGATGGAAAGGCCAAATGTTTTTCCTCCATACCAACCCTCTCAGTTACCTAAAATGATCTGAAAAACATCTTTATTAGATTCCATTTCTTACAATGATAATTGTGACTCATTAGAGGTTCAAAAATCTGAAACACATAGTCACCCACTACGAATTCTAGGGTCTAATTCCATTGATCAACATAAGAGTTGTCGTGACATGATGACATCAAAAAAATCATGATTTATAAAATATTCTCATACGTCTATTGTACAGGACATGTTCTAAAAAACAAGTGAAACCCAATTCATCTGATGATTGTATGTCATGATCAACTTGATATGTGTCCTCATTTCCTCTTAATGGACTTCACAAAATGTAAATGAAAATTAAGGTCCCTGTGTGAAACAGTAGATAATTTCACTCCATGATGTCTCACAATTTTGTTAACCCACAACATTAATAATTCATCTGCCGTAGCTGAATCCATTTTTTTTATAATATGGTCTGATATAGGTAGATAGTCAATCACTACCCATATAGCACTCCAGCCATGGGGTGTATGAGGTATGTCAGTAATAAAATACAAGGAGACCTTGTCCCACTTATTAGCAGGAATGAAAAATGGATGAAGAAAAATGGAGGGTCTCTATTTCTAAAAGTTAAACTACAGACATTTTAACACCAAGTTACAAATTCAGCAATGTATCATCTCACACCTGACCACCAGAACTACAAACACCCAACATAAAACATCATGGCGATCCTGGGATGAACTACCACTATGATCGAAGGATATATTGTATCACCACATTAAGAAATGAAAATGTAACCACAAAGAGAACATTAAAGTAAAGGTTTAATCATGTGACAATATCCATTCACACAAAACCTCACAACGGATAGTAACCACATAAAATATTGGCACAATTCATTATATCTTAGTATTTATGAATCAACAATATAAGGGAATTTTTTAGCTGAACATTATCTATGAACACAACTTCACTCTGCACATTTTTCTCTATATTAATTTGAGAAAAAACACCCATCAACTACCACTCATCACGATAATCTTTAAATGCTTTCACAATAAATATCCTACTCAAATAATCTACTTACAAGTCATCGTTGCTTGGGGTGCACTCTATATTAAACTACTACACGAGACGACACTCAACCCCACGATGCTTCCATAAATTCTAATATTATTGGTAGAAGATACAATCCAAACTATAATGATACGAATAAACATAAAATTTATCCCTAAAATTATTATGCATCCACATATTCATGGAATGAATCACCACATCAAACTCTATGTAAATGGTTGGTTAATTCCACTCATGTGGTTTGATTTGGAATGAACTATATGCCACCACATTATCATATTGAATCAGTACACACCAAATAACTCTACTTGAAGCATCACAGCAGACCATGATTGACTTTCTAAATACCAAAAATAATAGAGCATCCTATTTGGTTAACAATAGCATAATTTCTTTAGTGGACACCAAACATACGGAGCACCATTCAATAATCACACCCTTTCAGGTGATCACAATTAGTCGTGAATAAATCCAATATATATCTCTAAAAACAACTTCTAATAACCTAGAATCGCCAAAAAAATGTTTGATCAAAAAACAATCATTTTTTTATACCATGAAATAAAATCACTGGTCTTTTTGTTTCCAATGAAACCCCTCTTTCCTAGATCACATTCACTAAAAACATCACATCCATGATACAGAAGGTTCACATGGAAATTTTTTCATATAGATGATGATCACAAAGAGATCCCAAAAGAACCCTAAAATGTCATCCGTTCTACTTCTTGGTCCTAGAATAGACTAGGATTCAACAAAAAATGCAGTAAATGTATCAGGATACTAGTGGATTACTCGATTCGTAAGCTTCATAAATACCATTATAGAATTATTTATCTCAAAGATCATGGAAAAATACTAATAAACGGTCATTCCTACATTGGGATGTTATTTTTGGAACATCCAGCACTCTGATTCTAACATGGTGTTATCCAGAACCTAAATATATTTAGGAGAACCACATTTCCCACATGAACTAATCGAAAAGGTAATCAATATATAGAAAATAGTTTTAATTATTGATTATTGCCTTTTCAATTTCTAGTAGTAAATACATAACTAGAAAAATATTTCAAACTTGTTTTAAATTTTTATTGGCTGGCCCAATATGTGACACTTGGTTAAATAAATGATTAAGATTCCAATTCATCCTATTATACCATTAATTCCCTCAACTCAATGATGGCCATAAGGTTTGGGGGAAGAGATATAGATTGTGTTCCCATTTCCAAGATGATGATGAACTCAATATCCCACTCCAAAATAAAACAATATAATTCTTTTGTAAATACCTATGATAACTCAATGACCACAAGAGGTTGTCTACCCTTAGAGACTCCAACTGCATCATTATCATGATCAACGAGATTTGAAATTAAGGTTGGCCAATTCCAGAAGGGTAAGTCCAGTACATCCTGAAAGAGGCTCCCATTCACCATGAAAATACCATGTACTCGCATCAGGTGAAACAATACTCACTCACAAAAGATAATGATCGATGTGCACCTGGAAGTTCCCCATGAAATACATAGCAAGGATAAAAACAAACATGTTGCATTCTATAACTATGAAATCTCATCCCAACATAATCCATATCACAGTGAGTGCACGATACCAACCCCTAAAATCCTTCTCTCACTTATTGATATGTGGAATCACTAAATCCAAAGAATACAACATAAGATCAGTTGAAAAATTTTACCAATACAAAAGATATAAATAGATAAAAGAAATAGATTCACTAGTATCAATCAAAGTAAAAACTAAATATGTTGTAATTTTTAAGGTCCCTCGAACAGTTGTAGGTCCTACATCAGATTGTGCTTGTGTCTAATCAATATCATGAAGATTTATTTACTGTACTAGAGCTTGAGAAAGACTAATGTCCTAAAATTCTAAATTGAACCGACTCTATCTAGATGTGGATCAAACCCTGCCACTATGACCGCCAGAATGAGATCTCATGGTCCTAGAAGATTCGAAATGGGTTGAAATCCCACTAAAAAATGAAGACCAGAATCACTTTAATATAGTCATGACACCATCAAAAAATACTACTATTTTCCCTCCTTACTACAACATCAGCATGGTCTGGGTAGAGCAGAACTATCAGAACACACATGTAAATCAATTTAATACAAATAGCCTTGAATATAACAAAATCTGTGAACCATAGATGAAGGTAGTCTGGAAAGATCGCCTGAAAAAACACCATTATTATTCTCTCACTTGTCCCCCTTCCTTTTCTTATCAGAAGAGTGAGAACAACATTATCCCACTACTAGAACTATTAGCAAAACACCAAACATTCTACTATAATAGATATACACTATCAAAGAATGACTAACCAACACTAAATTATTCATCAACATGAATATAATGACTTGAGATTAGATATCTAGAAACAACAGCATTTCCACATTTTGATCCTTCAACTGCACATTGGAAACCACACTGATAGAATATCGAACAAGATCAATAAAATATATGGAATACATCATCACAGTTTGATACACCTGGGGAAGGTCCTAAATTTCTCAGATCATGGATAAAGAAATGTTATCATGGTAATATTTCAAATTTAATATGACCCTAAAATCCCTCCAACCCATTTACTCATGCTTCCCAACATCAACCACCAAGTCACACCACCTCCAACTAGGACTATACAACAAATCTGAACCACACTTCACCATCACTTCCTCATGTGTTTCTAGAAAACCAAATATTATCTCTATTTTTTAAATACACTACTCTTCGTCTTGGGGATATATGCAACTTAGAAAGTATGAAGGCTTGTTCTTGATGAACTCCTAATATTTTATCAATTCTAGACCTTGTTCATCTTGCCTATGTTGACTAGGTCCATAGGTCGCAACATAATGTAAGGTCTGGAAAACCTGAAATACAGCTTCCACTAGTCTCTAACTAATTGTTAATGCATAAATTACTATTTCAACTTCTCATATCCGTACAAGAGGTCTTCGATAAGGAATCTAGGAACATCAAGAAACACCCACAATGGAAAATTATCAATAATTCATTATGAAAATGTTCTGCTATAACAACCATTCCCAAACACTTCCATGGATAAAAAAACCAACTCCATTTCAATAATAATATAAACCAAGCTAATTTACCTGACTCAATGTCCATGCTCTGTTTTTAGTCTATATATCTAAGATAGAGGAGGGATGAAACAAATTTTCAACATTCTATCTTGACTCAATGACCGTTATGTGGTGGGTTGGCTAGAGATCCACTTGTAACAAAAACCTAAATCCCTGAAAATTTTAGATTTAGTCTATCTAGTCTCCTATAAAATACCTTGAACAAAAGAAAGGGTGTAAAAACCACGTTAACACAACATTTCTATGATCCAAACATGGATCCCATCAAAATAGGAACATTCCCCATCCATTGACATAGCCCAAGAGAATTCTTGAACCTCTTGGGATGGAAACTAGTTTCTGGGTATCAGCAACACACTTTTTTGGAATGATTTCAACGATGACAAATAACAATGAAAAATCATAAGAAATGAAACATATCACCCAGATCAATATTCATATCCAAAAAATATATAACCATTTCTAGTTACTAATTTTACAAATTCAACAAGAAAACAAAGACACCAAAATGGAAAGAAATAACACTAGATCAAAATCAAAAATTCTTCATGATACACGAGGGACATCACCCTCAAGGTAACTCCACTAACACCTGAAAGTGAGTAACCCTAAAAACCATATCATCCATCGTCACCATAGATCATATCTCCATTGTCTGAGTGAAACATTACATAGTTTACATTCAACCAATAATATTTAAAATATTGGATCTGAGTCCTAGTAGGAGGCCACCAAATAATATTTTTTTCCATAATATTAAAATATAAATTAACATTAATGCCTTAATAAAGGAAACAAATATTGTTTTAAGAAAAGAATTTAAAGAAAACATTTTAATGAAGTTCTTTCGAATGAGAACATGATTTTGCATTATTATGGAAACAAGGTCCATCGTATTTCAAGGGTGATCCCCACATCACATGATAAAACCACTTCATGGGAATTCCCTATAGCCCATGCTCTAGTGGGACCCCATGAATCTTGTATCTTGGTGAATCAGGATATATAAAAAATAATTCACCATTTCATCATGGATGATCCAATATAAGGGAATCCATACCATGGTCTACTAGTCTCTAAATAGAAACAAGTTTAGTTCTTGATGTATCGTAAATCATGATAGAATAAAACATTTAATGGAACCGATGTTCCAACCATCATACAATTCCACTTCATCTCACCCGGATACATAGGATTCTCTTTTTTCTCAATTTCTACTTCATATGGCACATTGATCACCACATTCACATAAACACATTATGAAATATGAATAAACATTAAACCCAACAATTTTCATGACAAAAACTACATTCAAATCTACATTCCCACCAAATTCATTTGGAATCACACTTTTCCCAACCTACAAAATTTTTAAAATACATTTAAAATGAAAAAAATAACATAGAAAACAAAAAAAAATTACTTTATAACCCCATTTATCATGCCATCTATTCATCATAACTTTTATAGAATACATTTCACACCTTTTACAAAATCCAAGGAAATCATTCAGGAATCAAATCAATCATACAAAATTCTTTTAATAATTCTAAAACATGTAATCCCCAACCACTAGATTAGAAACATTTGAAATTTGGATGAAAATAACAATCTCACAAAAAGTAACCCTATAAGGGGATTGTCAAACAACCAACGTCATGATTTTACCCATAAACACAAGATAGAACCCTTATTATGTAAACCAATCTTAGAGAGAATTAATAACCCATGATAGATGTAATATGAACCCAAGAAAAAGGAATAAATCAAGGAAATAGAGGATTGTGTGACGATTTGTGAACATCCAAAGACAAATCCATCATACATTGATGCTCTGGAGGGAAATAAAGATTGGAGGAAGCTCATAGGGTTGAAAAATCATTATGGTTAAAATTACGAGTGATTTTTGGTTTAAATCGGGGGGAGGTAAATTGAAAATTTTTATAACCAAGAGAGTCCACACTGTTATCCCCCATAAGTTGAATAACTTTATGAAAACCCTGTTATCTCTTCTGTCCAAGATAAAACTAGACGTATAGTTTTTTGGGAGAGGGTGAATGCCCATGTAGTTGGTAATGAGACCTATATAGTGCCACTATCCCAGGAGCACAATATCATTTGGGTTTGTGCACATTTTAACCTATCTATGTGTCAATAACTATTGGGTCAAAAAACAATTTTTTTTACAAAAAACACCTAGGAAATCGAATCAATATATACAAGAATGAAAATAAGAAAATGAATACCTCAAAATAAATTTTTGGATATTCAAATTCAAAAGACATAACATCTAGAATATTTTTAATATCCACTAACATAAAATTTTTTAATATTAAACTCCGTATAAAATTAATTTCTCGAATACAGAACCCACATTTAGGTTTCTCGACATATATAGGATTTCCTCTCATAGTTTTTAGGATGATATCGAGATGATAGATATTATCCTCTATTGGATATGAGTACACATAAATATCATCCTAAATTAATACTATAAATGAGTCCAAAAATTGATGAAACATTTTAGACTATAGTTCCATATATACTACTGGATCATTAGTAACAATGAACAGAATAACTAAGGACTCAAAATTTAAATATCGACTCTTAGATTATATATTAGTCATATATTCATCTCATAATTTTAACTGGACAAACCCATTTCATAGTTAGGTATTAGAAATCCAACATGATATTATATACTAATCAAATAGACGATCATTCCATGGAAATTGGTATTTCTTTCTAATAGTCACTTGGTTAAGATTTTTGTAATAAAAAATTGAATGGATTCTGCCATGAATATTTTAAAATAGAATAATGTATTCTAAAGGTGAAATTAATAGAAAAATAAAACCATTGTCCTCATGATCCTCATGATGAAATTTATGATCCTTCAATATAGTGGGATCTATATAATAATTTGGTATAGAAATGAGCCTCTATCTGGAAAATTGTTTTGTAGTGAAACAAACCTCCCTCTTTGGTGGTGTTACATTAAAAAATTAGAAATTGCCTTAACCTACTCACTCACCAATTTAGGAAATATAAATCAGAACCTATATTTTAAAACATCATGAAGAAATTTATAAATGGCACGAGATCATTCCATTATAAGACACATCCAACCTTATTCTCATTGATCTCAGGTCCCACCAAGCCTATAATACATGAGGGACTCTATCATGATTTAATAACCAAATATTATGATGATAATAGTGTATCTGGGCCTTAAAAATGATTGGCATATCCATTCCAATAATAATGTGAAATATATCAATATCAAGAATCTGGTAATCTCACATGACTTCGTATCATAATGAAAAGAAAACTTAATAATGGTTGAGATCATATGATCAGTAAGAAAAAACAAGGGATATATCAATATAACATGAGCATATGGGTATGAAAAAAATATAATACATTGGAAAACAATACCTATAATTTATAAATCATAAACATGAGTGATGTTGTAAATCTTGGAAATTCATATTTCATGTATCTTGGTTGAAATATATAATATAATCCATAATAGAAGAACATTGGCATAATTAAAGGACTTTTAGCATATACATAATCATAGAAAATCTTATTTCAAGTGAACTGTAGAATCTAGATGGATCCTATAGGGACAATGAGAGAGGGGGTGAATCACTATACCAAACTTTTATAATATTTTACATTACATTCAATTATTCCCTCTAACTATGGAACCAATTCCCTTGTAATGATTAATGGATCTATTGTTCACCCTCAGCAACTATATACACATGCAATAAAGATAATGAAGGACCCTAGAACACCCTAACATGGGTGGGGATAATCTGGGTGTTTAATCTTTCTTTTAAAGTGATTGATCTTATTCCCATGTTTTTAGGAACCTATCAAACCACCCTTATAGGAAGGTGAAGAAAAAAAATTCACATGAAAATACACAATGATGCAATTATATTAGATAACCAATATGGTCTAGTATAAGGATCATATGTTCAAACTGTATCAATCGTACCTAAATCCACTAATCTTCACTAGTTGGGGAATAAATAAGATCAAAAACAGTCACTCCATCCCATTAACACTACATTTACATGATCATAGGGATAGAATACATTCTTACACTGAAAACATTCATTATCCCCATAAGCTCACTACTTTGGGCGAAGTCATACCATGTTTATCCAAATGAAGAATGTTTTTGAAGATTTGAATGTTATTCTTTCCCAAGACTAGAAACAGACACTTCTTGATCCGTAGTCCTATCTTGATTCACATTGAAAGAAGTGTTCACTTAAACCTGATATTTAGAATAACATTTCATAGTGCATCATCAATAATATCACAGTCTTCTCATTGAAAATTTTCTTCCCTAATCTTAATTAGTCATTATAGAATTACCAACCCTTGTGATGGACCCATTACTCAAAATAATTATCATCATTCAATACATAACTAGTCATTTCTCAATTCTCAAGCTCGCACAAAATACTAAGATTTATGTAGCTAACAACCATTAAAAAACTAGGCGGATTTTGAATTTTCTATAATTATTTTCTTGGGTAATGAGGCAGGGGTAGTCATATATATATATATATATAGTCTTATATCTTTTCAATTCTCCACTACATAAATAATATTTTTCATTAACCATGAAAACAACAGCATGATTTTCCTCCATTCACAAATATTCATTGATATATGTAATATTCATGGAGATTAACATAAAGGCATCACCGTTTCACGATGATCCATCTTTCATAGTCAAAGAGATTATCATCAACCCATTGTGAACATGTGAAACTCTACATTTTCACACCCTAGTATTTATGAAACCCATGCCTTTACTATACTTATTAATATTTTATTCTTTAAAATAACCCTTAAATATTATTGTTATCTTGTTATATAAGACCACATTCCAGGAAAACACCTTAATAATCCATGAGTGGATAAGAAATAAAAACATAATAACTCTATTTATAGAAAAAAACAGCCTTGGTTCGAACAATCTCCCCATTTTGGTTTGATGGAAATATTTTGAAAAACTCAATAAAGCACTATCCACTTATCAAAACCTAAAACAATTGGGAGAAGTCATCCAACACTCTATGTCTACATGAGAATATCCAGAAAAATAATATATGTGGGGAATCATTAATTGGGTACTCATGTTTTTTAATTCTTAAATATGTCCAATCTAGGCTCTTAATTTTTCATTATATTAATAATAATCATCATTTCTAAGAACCATTGAATGGTTTGTCAAAAACCGGAAACCTGAAAAACCTAAAAGCGTGGAATTATAATTATACCCCTCTGTAATGTTGAAAATCTCCATTATTACCTTTGTAATGAATCCCAAAGAACCCATATTTTTACGTATAGATCTCAAAAACAAACTCCCTCATTTATTGTATATACCCCATAAACATGAGTCCCTTAAAAAATAGATTAAAATATTTTACACATATTATGATAGGGGAATATATAGAACTTCCTAATGAACCAGGAGGTGGATAACCACTTAGGATCAACTAATGTTTCTCAAACACATGTGTAGCCAATAGCTTCTTCAGAATTTATCCACATGGTTATCAGTTCCAACATGATTCATTTTAATCACACCATGTTTATCTTTTTCAGAGATGGATTTTTATTTTATCTCCATGTTTTTCTTATAAGAGTGATGAAATTGATTCATCATATGATCAAACATAATATTTTTTCACAGTGAATTTTCATCAGCTATTTCACTACATAAACAATTTCAGTCAATTGTTTTTTCATACACAATAGCAGATTGCCAGATTTTTTTTAGATATATACAGTCCTTCATCAATTATAAGGAAGTGTTTTTTTATACCTTTCTTAAATAGATCATATATTTATTTCCAATAAATAATTTTACAACACTCATATTATTTCTATCCACTACATCTTCAACCCAATCATCATTAAAAAATGATGATAATTTATTATGACTTACAATGAAAAATTATAATCCAAAATTTAGTGTACCTTGAATATAGATGTGGATTCATTTAAATACTTCCAAATGATCATCCCTTAGATAAAATTGAAAGATGACCACTTATCATGTTGCAAATATAGTATATTTACATACTATAATCAACTATAATAGGATTATAATGTTTATTTTACACATGATGGGATCCAATGAAGTCAAATCATAATAATTTCCCATTTTTCCCAATCGCCATCAGAGTTGAAATTTTTTTGGAGTCTTGAATTAAGAATTTATTCAGAAGGTATATTATATATTAATACTAAAAACGAAATGTGTATACTTTTATTTGAATCACCTGTATCCCAACAAAGATTATGGCTTCACCAATCATGGACATTTGAAATTCTAATTTCATGTGATTAGAAAATTATTCCATTGACCTCATCTTACATATTCAAAATATAATATCATCCACATACACCATATACATAAGTTTATCTTCATATAAATTCATCAGATGCTGATTATTATCTACACAAACACTTTTAAATTGAATCTTATTTTGATTGGAATCTAGCTGAGAATACCATGATAATAGTGCATTCTTTTGAACACATATGGCCTTATTTAATCTAGAAACTATAGAATCATCCTTTCTAATCACATGTCCTACTGGTTATTTAATGTAGACTTCTTTATTAATAAATCTATTGGATCGAATATGTAGATATATATCTATATTATATTGAACAATACAAGAGGGTGGGGTGAATTTTAGGTTTAAAACATTGTTTAAACACTTAATAAATTAGTTTAAATGATCTTAAACTAATAAAATTCACAATAAGAACAAACAACCACAATTGTATTGAATGTAATGGTATAATATGATGTAATACTATAAGAAAAGTATAAATTTTTTTTTTCAAGATGAATACAATAATCAGAGTAAAACAATAGTGAAGGATTCTACCATAAAGCATATAGAATCAATCGATACAATTTGTAATAGTATGATTGTGATTGAAACAATTACAAATGAATATGAAATGAAGAAAGGAAATAATACAATTCCCTTTCTAAAACAAACAGTAGCAGAAATGTAAAAGTTTTACAATTCTTTTGAACCAATGATAAGGGTTATCCTTTCACCAATGCTAAGAGGTCTGTCTTACCACCACCTTGGTAAGCCCTTGATACTATGATCGGTACGTCTGTCTACCGATCCCTGGCGGCCCTCAATACGATGATCAGTTCGTCTATCTTCCTATCCCCAGTAGACCTCGATACGATGATCGGTTATTCTCTCTGCATATTCCTGGAAGCCCTCGATATGATTATTAGTTTGTCTATCTGCCTATCCTCAGTAGCCCTCTATTTTGTAGGTAATCGGCACCTCTGTCTTTCAAACACTTGAAATCCCTCTATACGATGATCGGTAGAACTGTCTGCCTATCCCTGGAAGCCCTCGATCTTTATCACTTGATCGGATTCACAATGAAAAACAAATCCATTTTAGATATACAAAATTTAAGAACAAGTTGTTCACGTTTTGTAATCACAAGGCTTTCACATGAAGTAAGAGATAAGTCACAGTATCTCTCTCTAGAACTTGATATAGAAAAGTCTCACACACATATGTCCTCTTGACTTCAAATGACCTCTTTTTTTAGGCCTCAGGTTCCAACGGCCACATTTCCTCCAATGGTCATATTTCTCCGAAAACTTGGAGGGACTTGGACACCTGGCATTACGACGGTCATATTGAAAGAGAACACATGACATCGATTTTATTAGTTTATAACTAACTCCACAACATCGTATTGGTTAAAATAAAAGATATATGAAAATGATAAACATGAGTACGATTAATAGATTCAATACAAATTCCAGTCAGTATGTGAATTATAGTCAGTACGATCACTATGGTCAGTACGATCAGCATGGTCTGTAAGATCTGCATGGTTAGTACGATCAGCATGGTCAGTACGATCAGCATGGTCAGTACGATCAAAATGGTCAGTACGATCAGTATGGTCAGTATGATCAGAATGGTCAGAACGATCAGTATGGTTAGTACGATCAGCATGGTTAGTACGATCAGCATAGTCAGTATGATCAGCATGGTCAGTACAATCAGCATGGGAAAAGACATTTGTGATTTCCAAAACAAGATATAAAAGTCAAAAGAGAATTTTTTACTCAACAAAATTCATTCAGGAAATTTGTTTAGAAATCCATCAATAAAATTTTAGTACTATTTGAATTTATATAGAATGAAAAATCATAATATACTCCAATATTGCTACTAGAGAAATTGTTTCTTTAAAATCAAAACCTTCACTCTATGCATAGCCTTTACCTAGGAAAAGTGCCTTATTTCAGATCAAATTTGCCTACTCATCGAACTTTTTTTTCAATAATCACAATCATTCGATCACATGGTAATATAAAACATTATTAACAAGATCAAATGTTTGTTTCTTTTCAATCTAGTCCAATTCTATATTTATGGCCTTAAACCATGATTCATCCTTTGAAGCATCATTAAATAATTTTTGTTCTACAATTTATAGGAATTCATAACGTGATTCACTGCTCATTATCCATATCTTGGTGGGTCTTTTCCAATCCCCAATGATGTGGGATTAATTAGTTTTACGTATTTTATTTCTCATGTGAGGATCAGAAAATGTTTATTTATTTATGGTTTACTCTTTAGATTCTTCTGAATCAACATCTTTTTGTGATCCTTAAATGTTTTTGATTCCACCCAATTCTTATTCATTTTTATCTATTCCATGTACACTTTATTCATCCTATTTTATCATATTAGAATATAAATCACCAGAGTTATTTTTTAATTTGTCTTTAATTATCATAAAAAACTCTTCTTTTCCCAATTAATCTAATAAAATTATTGTAACATTTTTAGGATTTACAGATAATTGAATATCCATGGAATATTTCTTTTCCTGAAGCATCACCGTACATTACTTGATTTCCATAATTTTTTTGGATGAATCATTTACTATAAAAAACCTAAAAAAATAAAATAGCATTTCCATACATTCCATAACTCATATGGTTTCTTATTTTAATTCCATGTTGTATTTTTAGTATACATTTCTTATTAAACTACCTATTTACAATAATGATGAGAGATATGAATCTCAATCATCATAGTTCATGCCATATTTCTCACCTGTCGATTTCTACACTCAAAAACCCCAGTTTTCATTAGAATTTACACTATGACCACTTCTTGCATTATTCCATATTTCCCTAGGTAATTTTCAAACTAAATGGATGTGTGTTCCCCTCTATTTTCATATCATAGTACCTTAATTGTACAACATGTCTCATTCTCAAAAATTCAAAGATAACAACTCATACAATCAAATAATTTCTATTTCCTTTTTATAATCATAATGCTTTACATTATGGAATAATAATCAATATAAAAATTAATTACCTCTCTCTTTATGTTCCATCCACATTTATCAGACAACATACATATGTTTGGATGAGATCATGAATATTTGAGGCGCTCTTCTTCTTTGGAGGCTTTGAACTGTAGAAAAAATTTCATCATAATTAAGAATCACTAGTATTTTCATTTTCTCCCCTCATATTGGGGATATCTATGACTACATTCAACTTTGATATATTTTCCATGTCTTTTTGATTAATGTGGTAGATCCTTCAGAACCATATGTTTCATTCTTCCCCAACTTTCCAGTACAAAATGATTTCTATACTATCAACCTTATATAATTTATGACTTTGATGCATCCCGCCTTGATATAATTAGATATATTTCATTTTATTATGCCCCCATTTTGATTAAATTTGAATATTATTCTTGAGTCACAAAGTAGATTCACAATTAGAAGATTTTAACGCATTCCAATAATATAGTGAACTTCAATTTTCTTAAGATTGTTATTTTCTAGTTTTCACTTCCACTACAATTGATCTATGGATAATGATCATTTACAAACATTAATGTTCTTCCAACCCATTTCTTAATGTTATTCAGGAAATCCTCATTCTAATTCATATGGGATAAGTTTCCACTATCAAGATTCAATTGTCTATTGTTCTTCATATCTTTGAGTGTTATTTCTACAAGGTTGGATTTATCGATTTTATTTATTAACTTCCTTGAAATATGTTATAGAGTGGAGGAAAATGATGGTATTTCCAATCTATTTTAATTTTTCATTTCTTATTTAAAATAATATTTTTATTCTAATGGAGAATAACTATTTACAAGAGAATCTCTATCTAGTCGGTATGATTTGTCTTTTCTCTTCGTTCTATGTGTAATACTCATGTCATTTCCCAAAACGTATTAAATTGATTTATAACCACATAATTGAAAATTTATAAGAGGAAATTTATTATCACGTCTATTCCTCCATATTTCCTCATCCCTATGGTTATATTTTTCTTGTGATTATTTCTTTATAGTTGTATATTAGAACATTTTATTTCGAACCATTGGTTTTTTTGGACCATAATCAGTTCCACTATTTCCCATGCATGTTGATCTATTATCATTAAAAACCTTCTCTACTCCTTCATAACCACACTTATCTATGTATAACAGCTCCATATCTATGAACGATATAAATTTTATTTTCTATTATTTCCTTCAAATTGATTCAGTTTCATGTTTTTACTATTGAGAAACAAATTCTTCTTCAAGAACATCAATTGCCTTATCTTTCTCTTCTAATATAGATATAAGTTCATCAATTAACTTTTCCTTATATTCAATCAAAATCTTAAATTCCACAATTTCTTCTGAGATTTCTAGATTTTTTTAAAGTTATTTTTCTAAATATTTAATGGAATCAATTACTTCTTTAATCTAGTTAGCATAATCTTATATATCATATAGGAAAGATCTCAACATTTTGTTCCATTTTAATTTATAATCAAGATTATCTAGTGCACCATCATCTTCTAACTTGAGATCAACACTTCCATATTTAAAAGCTCATTTCTCCTCAAAAAATTCAGTATCATAATTTTATTCATTACTAATGACACTTCATATTTGTAGATTTACTCTTGAATTGAACACTCCCTATAGGAGAACCTTTTATGAGTTTTTTCTTATTTATAACTTCACATACAATATCATAAAACATCTTTGATCATAGAGGGGAAATGTCATCAAATCAACCACTTCAAAAATATTCCAGAAGGATATTTGAATCAAATATCTATTTTCATATCTTTATTTACATTGGAAATATATAAATATGTTCACCTTACTCATTTTCATCAATAATACTATCTCTAAGTATCTCATTTTTTTTCATCATGAATTTGAATGAAATTTTTTTACAAGAATGATTTGTTGAATATTTTGTTTTGAATCTGATTTCTTATTCCACCATACTTCTGAGTAGTTCACAAAAAATAAATTTTAGAAAAATCCCTTTCATCAAGAGTTGTCACTTTTGGATTGAATAAAAGTGAAATCCTTCTCAATATTTTCTAATCAATTTTAATACATTTCATTTCATCACAATGTTCCCAAATTTCTCCAAAACCATTAGGGATTAGAATAAAAAATGATTCTTCATTTTCATATAGATGTCTTTTTAGATAATCAAATATATTGTGAAAAACATGATGTTTATACTTGTTCACTTTTCTGTCTCCTACATATATAAATTCAAAAGTTTTCCAAATAGACTTGGAAGAACATAACTAATACCCTTGAAATATATATATCAGATAGAGCTAAAGTAATGGAATTTGGTGCTTTGGCATCTACATCAACACTTTTCTTGAACGTTTCTATCATAGATAGTCATGTTGAAATAGAAAAATGTATCCCTAGGGTTGTGAAAAAATAAACCTCCATTTTAAGAGATCTTATATTTTATCTCATCATTTTTTTTTCAAAATATGGTGTTTTTTCCATCAAATAATGGTTCTCCCATAACATTTACTGAATTTTCCATGACAATAATTGAAGATAGATTTTAATCGTAAAACATGTATGCTCTGATACCACTTGAAGGACCCCAGAAAAATTTGAGAGGGGAGTGGTGAATTAGTGAGTCAAATTTATCTTCTAAAGTGATGTATCTTGTTCCAACATATGTAGGAGCCTGTAAAAACATTATATTGTGAATGTGTTGAAAAAAAAATCACATACAATGATACACCACAATATTTCTACATAGTTCACCACATAGATATAGTCCAAGGATCACACACCGATAATGTTTTGGTCATACCTAAATATAATAATCTTCACTTGTTGTGAGTTATATAATTTAATGAACTGTAATCATGTGTTACGCACACTAACTTTACATGTTTTTATGGATAACAAACTAAATTCATTGGAACACTTCTGTAGAATCCCCCAACCTCACTATTTTAGGTGATCAATTAGATAATTTATTGACTTGAAGGTTTCTTTGTTAGATCATTATATAATCCTTTCTTCAATAATACCACAAGACTGTTCATTAACCATAGAACTATGTTTATGTAAATTTAATGAAAATTTCACTAAAACATAATATTTAGAATATAAATTTGAAATTTTCAGAATCCATACAAAGAAAAGTGCCTTAATGCTGCTCACTGAGTAATCATGGAATTCATAGAAATCATGGATAACTCATTACTCAGAATAAATGTCATCATTATAGACCCAACTAATATTCCTGTGATGCTCAAGATGACATAGAAATTCAGATTTTTGGATCTCTAAATTATTGTGAAATCACAGTGATTCTAGATTTTTTATGATTATTTTGATGTGTATTGAAGTGGGGGTAGCTTCATATATATATATAGTCTCAGACCTTCACAATGATCCACCTAATCCAGCATATTGTTTTTTAACCACCAAAAACATATATTCAATGCTCCTCCATTTTCAAATATCCAATGAGATTTATCATAGTTACAGAGATTACAATCAGCACATTGAACATTCATAGTGATCCACTTCTCACATTCATGAAGAACATCATCAACCCATCACTTACTCACGAAACCCAACCTTTGTGAAACCTAGTCTTGATGAACTCCATGCTATAACCATATTTATGAAGAGTTTATTCTATAAAATAACCTTCCCATATTCTAGCCTCTTCCTCTATATTCTGAGATGAATAATTTGGAAAACACTGGGAAATTACGCCACCTTCAACATTGTATTCATATAGTATAGTAAGATCACATTCCATGAAAATTTCATGTTATAAAAGTGTGTGCTAACAAAAAGAACAAACCAAACTCCATTTCCAGTGAATAGCGTACTAGGTTCCAATATATAATAAATTAAATATATATACATAAATATACTTATAAGGTTAGGCATAAAGACCTACTAATTTATGTGATCAACTTGTTGTATTTTCATGAATTCCATTATCATTATATCTTGGTAATTATTAAAAATTAAAATAATTTGAATAAAATATTTGTAAGAAGGTTATAAATATTCCTGAGTCCATGGGATTATTTATACTAATACTCGAGTTTGCAATTGTGTTATTTATATTAGCTCCACCATTTCTTCAAATATATTAAAAAAATCCTGAATAATATGTATCTACTTTATTGGATTCCATTTCATTTAATGGCTAATAATTTTATCAAAACTGAAGAAGATACTCCAATTATCAATGATGTTATTATCCTCAATAATTCATCAAGAACCCTTTATGTATTGAAGTGTAATAAATGGTATATTGGGTTATCAAATGCTTAATGTTTCCATTTGAATATATGAATGAATGGACTTCTATGTTCTTTACAAACTATCTCCATTAAAATTAAATATATGGGGGTCCTAACCATGAAATGAGAAAAATTATTTTTTTTGTTTTCTCAATGCAACGATATTTACAAAATCTATCTTCTGTAAGAACACTTCAAGTGACTTATTTAAATTGTATGAGCAATATTATTCCAAATAAAATTATAAATGAGATCTGTATATATTTCTCTTCCTCACATAATAGTGTACACTAAATCTCTCTTCATTCGACTATGTCAAACCTAGATCCCTCTTCATCTCCATGAAACTGTTGTTTCGTAGTGATCAGTTTCTCTGAAAATGAGAGCCTTGCATAATATACATATGTTGATAGTTCTTACTCTCTGTCTGCTGATGTTTATATAGTTAGTGTTTCACCACCACTATATGATGTTTATGGTGATTCAATGATCAATAAAACCCTTAAATATCTCAACATCATGTTGAATATCATACAGTTCTTCATCCTTAATTTTCCATGTAATGATTATATGTTCATGTAATTTATTTTCATTATTAGTTCATTGACCACGTTATTATATGTTGTTTGTATCATAATACTAAAATGATTATAGACAGTCTTGAATGTATTATATATCAATATCTAGATGGATATTCACCAAAATTATACATTTCTTGTATGATACGAGTCATTAATAATTTAAATTCAATGAATATTTTGGTATATTAAACCCTGTGAGTGTTCCCTTATATGAAACTGAAATTTATAGAATCATCATGTATCCACTTCCATTGAGAGAAAACTCATATTAATGAACCCACACTACTTCTATCGATCTATTAATAGTTATATTTATTTTTATATGTCACTTTCATTAAAAATAATCTTGCATTCATGACGTATATTGCATGCATGATTTTTATCATATCTCATTCTAGAGATAGTTTTGATCATTAGAGATGACCATACATCCGATGAGGCATGATACATTGAACTAGTGAATCATGATGTCTTATGGTGTAATGGAGGTTGAATACTATGGATAGATGGTTTAGATTTCTAGGATCAGATGGTATGTGTTGTATCTATATAGTTTATTATAGGATAATAGTGTTCTGGTCCTAAGAGTCACACACCAAACATCCCATATATATTCTATATACATTATCAATTTTATCATGCCTCAAACTCAAAGAATTATTTGGGGATCATCACCTACACAGGAATACGCACAACACTCTAGGCTTCATCTCAACACCATATTCATCCTACCTTTGAAAGGATTATACACAGTTCTATCTATTCCTCTAGGACCATGCTCATGTAGTCCTTATACATAGGCCTTCCAATATGTATGTCACCATGTCTGGCCTCATTTTATAGGATTTACCACAACAGTGACCCCTGGGTCACCTAATTTTTGGTGGAGAGCAAGCCCATATAGTCTTATAATGTTAATCATTTTTTCTTTACAATGATAGAAAATAGTCATTTAAAAATTAATACCATTTCTAATGTCTCATAAAATTCCAATCCAAATCGCCCAAGCTTCTTAAAATAGTCTTCATGAAAAGAATATATATTTTCTATTCTATGTACAATTTTTTATATTTTATAATAAAGATTCATTTAATATAGTAACTAATCATTTTCATGGTTTTAAAAAATCCTATTTCTTTTAGTTTTAAATGTAAATATAAATTATAAATTTCCTTTAAGCTTAAATATGCTCTAATTGTTGAAATAGTAGTTCCCGAAGACCCAAATATTAATTTGTTTTGATTTCCATATCATGTATACAATTAGCTATACATGATGTAATATTACCATTATAGTGCAGACTTTTATGTGTCCACTATTGAAATTTTAATGTCAAATGATTATTATTATTTTTGTATCGAAAGGTTATAGTATATCCAACGTTATAATGAGATCCTCTAGATACTATGAAATTAATATTAAAAATATGTTTTATAGCCATGATACATCTTACATAATGGATAATGTAGATGTTTGACTATCAGGTGATGGGGGTTCATAAGAATTGGGAATTCTTCTCATGATGTTCACACTTTGTGATCTCTAGTAGTGAGATCATGATGAAAGTCCCACCAATAGAAACACCACATGTTTCGGGTGTCATTAGATGTTAATATCTAAAATCATGTTTTATGGTCTCTTGACATGGAATCATTACCAATGTAGGTCATTTAATTGTGTACATTGATGCAAGACGAAATCCATGGTAATGAATTCATGGTGATATAGTCTGTGTTGGGTGTTTCATTGGTATAACAACCCTACATTTTATTACAAACTTAAACATTATTTATTACATAAAATACTCACTTGATACCACATAGAAGATCAAAAGGACTAGTTTTTTGGGTCATAGAAACATTAAATAGCATCTTATAACATCAAACACACAACATCTTTATTGAAAAATTCTTTTATATGACAACTACATTCCCTCATACATATCATTGCATGTGATAACCTGAGGACATGCATAAGAAAAGGGTGAGATATAAATCCTAGTAAGAGAATAAAAATGTAATAACATGAGGAATAAAATAAATGTTAGAAAATAGGCATATAAATTGAGAAAAATAGAAACATGACCATAAAGTCAAGAAAAATCATGATAATCGTACCATGTAAATGTTGCAACAACACTTATCATGGAATTAGCATGAGCCAATGCTCATTGCACATGGAGCAAGATTAAACACTCATTACACAAGAAGCACGAGTAAAACCTTATTTAAATTGAATCATAATGAATCAACAACCATTTCACTGGAAATATCATGACACTATACTTTACCCAATGCATTGGAGCACTATCAGGTCGTTACCTTATTAAAAAATTTTATTCATTAGTAAGTGTGCCACAGGGATCATCCGACATGAAATCAATCATCATCATTTTTTGAAAAATAAAGAGTCTTATAATACATAAATGAAGATTTATAATCAATAAG
Organism: Viscum album; assembly: GCA_963277665.1. Taxonomy (NCBI): domain Eukaryota; kingdom Viridiplantae; phylum Streptophyta; class Magnoliopsida; order Santalales; family Viscaceae; genus Viscum; species Viscum album. Next base: position 1,588,302,339 of record OY728150.1, on the reverse strand, counting down.
TAAATGTTCATAAAGGGGAATACCCATGACAGAGAAATAGGTATGGTATTCACTACATAATAACATTGGATGGAAAAATCATAGTGCAATTTCAGTAGCATAACAGCGTGAAATAAGAACTCATAAAAAATGGATGATGAGAGAGAAAGGGTTTTCTCGTCATATTTACAAGAAATAGACAGTAAGGGGGTCATATATATACATGTCCCAATAAACATAATGGAATTTATATACATAATTCAAATGAATTACTTGGATGTAAAAGAGGGGAGAGAAATCCCTCACGGAATTTCAGCATGGTAATGGGTGTACATGGGAGTCATTATTGAGAGAGGAAGGGGGCTCCCATTATCCAAAATAAGGGATATAGAGAAGGTTTAAAATCATACCCCAATATTTTTATTTGAAATAAAAGGGAATAATAACTTAAGGAAAATTGGACAAAATGAGAAACGAAGAAATCCATTAATTGGAATTGTGATCCCAAAAGCTTGAGAGATGCTTAAGAGAGGATTCTTAGGAGCTTTGGGAACATTGGGAGGATTATAAAGAGAGGATATCCAGAGTTTTTAGAACTCAAAATGCTTTGAGTGAAGAGAAAGTGGGAACTTCTGTGAGTTTATATAGAAAAAGTGAGGGAACTGTTTATTATTTAGGTTTGGGTCACAACACATTAAACTAATCAATAGCACAAACCAGCCCATGGTATTTTCCCAAGGTTTTTTCCAAACGTGAGTGTAAATAAATTTTTTATAAGGAAAATGGAAGAAATTATTAAAATAATATGGTTTCATATGTGGAGGTGAGTCACACTCTCAAGGAAAACAATTTAAAAACACAAACTATTTTATAAGCCATGAATGGTCCACTAAAGCATTGTAAAATAAATAAAACAAACAGAAATTCACATTATTTTATTTTAAAACATACATTTTCTGAATATAATTTTTATATAATTTTATTACCTCACTATTGGGTCATTATGATGTTATAAAACACATTATATATTTAAATGGTATTTAATTTTTATCCAAAAATTCGACTGTTTTAGGAAATTATGAAAAATTCACCATTGGATATTTTTGATGTTCTAAATACAAAAAATAATATTCATTTATTCTAAATAACTTTATAAATATGTAAATTTTTTACAATTAAAATAAAAATAGAAATTTAACTAAAATTCATGGTTTTTGAAAAAATATATTTCAAAACTTAATAAAAATTAAAATTGCATTCATAAAATTATATGTTCATTTATCATTAATAAAAAATATTTTAATATTATTAATAATATTTTATTGAATTATAATTTAATTCAAAAATCCATTAATTCATCAAAATAGATTTCTTAGTTGGATATTAACTAAAAATACAATTTGTTCTTTAAAAACGATTTAAAAAGTAACCATAACAAAATGATTTCACATTATTTATACAAAAATAATGTACATAGTCATAGTTCTAGGGTCTCATTACATAACCCCTTATAACACCCACATAAGGCCGAAGGGTAAGGTGTGAAATAGTGATAGACTCTTGGGGGGGCTCAGATAACATTACTCGGGTGTTAATCTCTATTAGCTTCCACTTATCCTGCAGTCGGTTCTGCTCAAAGTTAAAATGTTCAATCTCAGATAGAGATTGGTCAAAATCATATCCCAATGACGCAACATCCTTTCTGAGCACTGTCAAATGGGTTTCTTATGTGGCAAGTCTAGTGGATGAGGCCATCTCTTCCTTTGTATGAGTAAATTGGATTTTTTATATCCCTATATTTATACTAATCAGGTGATCACTGTTCAATAGCTATATTAGCAAAGGTCACAATTTATAATGGTATTTTAAAATTCAAAAACATAAAACCAATGGAGTTCAGATTTTATATTACCATAATAAGAAATTTCATTAGATCAAGTGGAATATCCATTAATTAATGTTTGGGTCATTACTATCATCCCACCATAAGAAAATTTTCCCTCAAAATTTTCTTTTCCAACTCTATAAAAAATACTGGTAACTCTACTTCATCACTCCCTCTGATTACCACGTCGCTTCTTTAATCTTTTGGTTTCTCCACAACACCTTGACGAGGGGCATTGTCTTATTTCAAAGGACTTTTTCTCTATAATCTGAGATCTTCACTAGTTTATCCTTATAAGAATGATCATACTCTAGTAATACTACCTCTAAAGAAAGTTCTTATAATGGGACTGGTATGTTCTTCCTTAATAGATATACATGGATGACATCATGTACATTGGCCATGGTAGGTGGAAGTTCTAGTCAATAGGCCACAACCTAAAAAGGATTAACAATCTTGAAGGGGCTGATGTACATAGGACTTAACATCCCTTTATTTCTAAACCCCATGACCGTATTCCATGGATATATGAATAGAAATACCATGTCTCCAAATTTAAACTCAATTTCTCATTTATGGTTATCTACATAACGTTTTTTTCAACTTAAGGCTACCTTGATATCCTATTGAATGGATTTCACCTTCTCCACCATTTCATCGACCATTTCTGGTCCTATCAGCTTACTCTCACCAACATCATCCCAACATGCCTATATTTTTCACTGATTCCCATAAAAGGATACATAAGGTTCTATTCATAAGATCAAGTAGAAATTGTTATTGTAAGAGAATTAAACTAGTGGAAGATGTTGGCCCCACCATCCTTGAAGTCCATAGAACATGATCTTAACATATCCTACAATTTCTGAATAGTTTTCTTAGATTTTCCATCAGTTTGAGGAAGATAGGTCATATTGAAGTTCTGTTCAGTATCCAGATCATGTTGAAGACTCTTCCAAAACATAGAGTTGAATCATGGATCTCGATCGGATACAATAGATAGCGGTACTCCATGAATCCTTACCTATTCCATGATATATATCTATTCTAGTTGATCCAATGAGAAAACCTACTGAATTACAATAATGTGCGCAGACTTTATGAGATGATCCACAACAACCCTGATTGCATTGTTGCCTTTGGATGTCTTCGAATGTTCAGTGACAAAGTCCATAGTGATGTTCTCCCATTTCCATGTATGTATGGAAAATGGTTGCATCATTCCCTTAGACTTTTGTCTCTCAACCTTCACTTTCTGACACACCAAGATCATTGATGGAAATTCAGTGATCACATTCTTAATATTATCCCACCAATAATGATCTCAGAGATCTTGATACAACATTGTGTTTCCTGGGTGAATAGAGAAATTTGAACTATGTCTATCATCATAAAGTTTCTTCTTCAGCTCTGAACATTATGGAACACATATTCCTTTCGCAAATCTCAAAATTCCTTCTTTATTAACAATGAACTCTAGGGATTTCCGTTTTCTGATAGCTTCCACTTTCTTCTAAATTTCCACTTCATCATTTTATGCATTCTTTAACTTTTCCAAAAGAGATGGTTGAGAAATCATTTGTGAAAGGATTGATGGTGTTCCCTTCATTATGGTTCCAATGTCCATATTCATCAAATCTACGAAGATTGTATCATTTTCAATTCTCATCAAAGATAGAATCACTAGGTCGTTTCTAAATAGAGCATATTATACATTGTTCTCTTTCCTAGTGTAGTAATGGATTGAGAAGTCATAGTATTTATCAATCTCTAACCATCTTCATTGGTGCATGTTAAACTCTTTCTATGTGAATATATAATTCAGGCTTTCTTGGTCTGTATATATTTCAAACTTCCCCCCAAAGAGAAAATGCCGCCATATTTTTTAAGAGATGATCACCGCAACCAACTCTAAATCATGTGTTGGAAATTTCTGATCATGAATATTCAATTCCTTGAAGAATAGGCAATGAATTTTTCATTTTTCATCAACACATAACCCATTCCCATCTATGAAGCATCACTGAATAACACAAAAAGTTTTCCACTTGTGTGTAATGTGACCATGAGCACTGTGATAAGCCTTATTCTTTTACTCTTTGAAGCTTTCTTTGCATTCATCACTACAAGAAAACACCACTCCCTTCCATGTTAGCTTGGTAAGAGGATTGGACAATCTTGAGAAATTTCTCACATATCGTCGATAATATCCAGTTAACCCCAAGAAGCAACAGATATCTATTTCCAATGTTGGCATCAGGCATCCCTTAATTGCCTCAGTTTTGGAGGGATGCACAGATATCCCATTACTTGTGATGTTATATGCCAAGAATGAGACCTCCTTCAACCAGAACTCACACTTGTACATTGCATAGAGATTCTAATTCCATAAGGTCTCTAGTATAGTTCTTAGCTGCTCCTCATGATCCTCATTGGGTTCTGAGTATATCAAGAAATTATCTATAAAGACTACCATAAATTTGTCAAGGTTATATCTAATAACTTTATTAATCATTTTCATGAATATTTCTGGAGAATTAGTGAGTCTGAAAGGCATTACTATGAATTCATAGTGCTCTTATATTGTAGGAAAAGTAGTCTTGGGGGTATCTTTCTTATTCTCCCATACCTGATAATATCCCAACTAAAAATCCTCCTTGGAGAAGTATAGTGCTCCATGAAGCTAATCGAACAAGCCATCAATTGGTGGGACAGTATACTTGTTCTTTATCATAATTTTTTTAATTTCACGATAATCGATGAAAGTTGCATTGATCCATCCTTCTTCTTGAGGAAGTGGACTGGTACACCCCATGGTGAAGCACTTGGGCATATAAACCATTTATATAGCTATTCTATACAGAGTCATGGATATTGGAAATTCCCCAGGTATATGATTAATTGAGAATTCAACATCTCTTCTAGGAGGAAGACCATATAGTTCCTTAGGAAACACTTTAGCGAATTCCCTCACAATAGGTAAGTCTTCAAGGATGGTTTCTTCCTTAGACTCAGTCATCAGAGCCAGATACAGATTCTTATAGGGCAGTAATATCCACACTTAAGATGATGGAGCTAAAGAAGATTCTTTTTCCTCTTTGCACTTGTATAGAATCGGGGGTCGATTCTCCACATGGTGATGGTTTTCTCTCTCATGTAAATTTATGTTGGCTCTATATAAGTAAATCCAATCCATGTAAATAATTGTATCAAATTACACTAAAGGGAGTATGATGAGGTTCTCCGGGAAATTCAATTTATAGATTATGACAAGGGATGAGTTATATTCATGGGACGCAATGATTTTACCATTTTTCTTACTAACCATCATCTTTACTTCCATGATTTTTGGGGGTGCCAATATTTCTCTACTAAACATTCAGGATATAAAATAATGCGTAGAAAAAAAATCAAAATGTATGTTTACTATTCATGAAGGAATTACTTGTGTTCCTGTCACCACTTCATTGTCAGGTTCACTTCGATAGTAGTAATGGAAAATGCTCTCCCTTGTTTCCTTAGAAGTTGTTGGTTGCCTCTGAAAACCCATGTATTAGGGAATTGAATTTCAAGATGCCCTATTTCTTTGTATTTGTAGCAAAAAACAATGCGTTGAAGTTCAAACATAGCATTCCTTGCATCTATTACAACCACATGTTTTTCTTGTCGGTAGATAATAGCTAGGTGCCCTTATCTTCCACACCTAAAGCATTGCATTGTCCCCTTTAGTGAATTTATAGGGTGCTTCTTTCCACACCTTTGGAAAGTGGGGTGTTGTATATTATTACCACCATCATATTTATCCATCGGACAGAAAGAATTGAATTCCACCATACACTTCTTATCCCCATGATACCCCAAAGATTCTCTGATCTCTATTTCGAACATTAGGGCACATTTGAAAATTTTATCATAGCTGTTGAAGTCACAGATCGCCAACACTTTCGGTAGGCTAGGTTTCAGATCACCAAATAAGTGTTCAACCTTGCATTCAGGGGTAATGATAAAGATGGAGGTGTATCATGCAAGCCTTTTTAAGTTTTCCTCGTATGATCTGACATATTTTTTTCCTTTTTTTCTTGAGGTAAAGGAAGTACCTTTCCATTTTAAGTTGTATGGTGCATGGAAAATATTAATCAGAATCATATTTTAGAAATCATTCTAATCCAACACCTAAATTTCCTCCTCAGGAATTTTATTTTTGATCAAACTCCACCATTTATTAGCTTCACCCTCCATACGATAAGGATCTAGGAGAACCTTCTCTTGTTCATAACATTTATGTATGGAGAAAATAATTTCAATGGAGTTGATATATTGTTCGATAATTTAGGGATAAGATGGTCCATTAATAGTATGATGATTTTGTCTCATGAAGCTCTCAATAAGGATTTGTTATTTCATAGGGGGGTTGAATGTTCCCCCTGACCCATGTATCTATTTGAACCATGAGTTAACTCGGAGAGATGCATTACAAAGTTCGTGATTCCCAATCCCATCGGATTGGGAATCTCATTAGCATAGTCATTATATTGATCTTCACATCAGTTGTTAGCCAGAGTGCTCCTATTACAGGTCAATGGTTGGAATAAAAGGAAAGTTAGGGGAATCATATAAAGGGTAATCCAAGGACACAACTGATGATTTATAAATAACATTTATATCCTTAACTTATAAATCCATATTATTCAATCTATTCTATTCATTATCTAATTTCTTAAATATATTCTTAGGGTCATTTTTTTGATTCCCTTAATAAGGGTTCATAGTATGATTTTGAATTTACCAAAAAATATACCCTATGAGTGTATTATCCAATAGTGAACAAGACCCATTGTCATCCACCAGTTCCAATTCGAGTCAAGATCAAAGTGGTGTTTTCAGGTTTTTCCCCTAGGATACATCAGTGCCAGAACAGCCTCTACTCTCTCATATCTAGACATGGATATCATTTATTGATAAACCACATTCTCAATAATCAATATTCTGAGGGATGTTTCTTTTATACTTATTCTTGTCTATAAGTCTTCATTGGTTTTTTATAATCCTAATCAAAAAAATAACTAAACCTATCCTTTGATACCAACTATAACAACCAAGATTTTTTTACACACATTAACCTAATTTATTACATAAAATATTTACTTTATACAACATAGAAGATTAAGAGGTCTAGTTTCTATGGGGCTTTGGAACATTACATAATAGCTTATAACACAAAACACAAAAAATCTTTATTGAAAAAATCTTTTACATGACCACTACATTCCCTCGTACTTAGCATTGCATGGGATAACCTGAGGACATGCATAAGAAAAGCTTGATCTATAAATCCCAGTTAGGGAATAAACATGGAATAACATGAGGAATAAAATACATGTTAGAAAATGGTCATATCAAAGGATCACAAGAGAAAAATGAACAAAAAGTAATTACTAATCATTATATTCATAACATGGAAATGTGGAAACAACACATAACATGGAATTATCATGAGCCAAGGCTCATTACACATGGAGAATGTGTAAAAGCTCATTGCCCATGAAGCACGAGTAAAACCAAGTTTCCCATGAATTAGTATGATTCAACACCCATTGCACTTTACATATCATGAAATAATACTTTAACCAATGCAATGAAGTGCTATCAGGACGCACGCTTTTTAAACATTTCATTTCATTCATATGCTTGAAACATGGATCATAAGACATGGAATCAATAATCATAATTTATTCCTTGATAAAGTTATGTGGAATACCTACATGAATACTTATAATCAATAAGTAAATGTTCATAAAGGTGAATACACTTGATAGAGAAATGGGTATTGTATTCATTACACAATGACCTTGGCCTGGAAAATCGTAGAGCAATTTCAGCAGCATAACAGCGTGAAATAAGAACTCATAAAAAATGGTTTATGAGAGAGAAAGTGGTGTATCATCATATTTACATGAAATTGACAGTAAGGAATTTATATAGATACATGTACCAACAAAAATAATGGAATTTATATGCATAATTCAAAATAATTACTTGGTTGTAAAATAGAATAGAGAACCCCCTCACAGAATTTTGGCATGGTAACATGTGTACATGGGAGGAATTAAAGAGAGATAAAGGGGTATCCCACCAACATAACATAAAGGGGGACGTATATGTAAGGTGAAATTCATTACCCAACATTTTTACTTGAAGAAAATAGGTCATAACCACTTAAATAAAATTGGAAAAAATGAGAAAGGATGAAATCCCTTACAAGGAAGTGCAATCACAATAGCTTCATAAAGTCTTGAGAGTGTCTTATTGGGTGCTTGGGGAACCTTGGGAAGATTATATAATGTAGGGGGAAGTTGTTATACGAAATCCAAAGGAATTGGGTGAAGAGTAAGTGGGAACATGGGTGGCTTTATATAGGAAAGGTGAGGGAATTCTTTATTATTTTGGTTTGGGTCACCACACATTAAATAAATTAATACCACAAACAAACCCATGGTTTCTACCCATGGTTTTTGCCAAAGGGGAGTGGAAACAATATTTTAAATGTCTATGTGCCGAAATTATTAAAATAATAAGGTTTCTTATGTGGAGATGAGTCACACTCTCAAGGAAAACAATTTAAAAACACAAAATGTTTTATAATCCTTGAAGGGTCTACTAAAGCATTATAAAATAAATTAAACAGACCCAAAATCACATTTTTTTAATGTTTAAACATATATTGCACGAACATAATGTTTAGATGATTTTATTACATTACTTTTGTGTCATAATGATGCTACAAAACACATTATATATTTAAACGATATTTAATTTTTACCAAAAATTTGAATGTCTCAAAAAATTATGAAAAGTAATGAATTTGATAATATTGAAAAAATGATGCCAAATATTAATATTAATTTTATCTAAATAATTTTATAAATTATTTAATTTTTACTTTTAAAATAAAAACAGTCATTTGCCAAAAATTCAAGGGTTTTGACAAAAAGAACATTCAAACCTAAATAAAAATTACAATTGCATTCTTAAAATTATATGATCGTTTATATTTAATAAAGATTAATTTAATAAAAAAAAATATATTGTTAAATTATTATTTAATTCCTAAATCTATTAATTCATCAATATGTATTTTTTAGTTCAATATTAACTAAAAATACTATTTGTTCTTTAAGAACTATTTACAAAGTAACAATAATAAAATGAATGCCCATTTTTTATAAAAAAAATGTACATAGTTAGAGTGATAGGGTCTCATTACATAGCCCCTATAACACCCGTATAAGATAGAAGGGAAATGTGTGCAATGGTGACAGACTCTTGGGGTGGCTCGGATATCATCGCTCGGGTGGTAATCATTACTAACTTCTAATTCTCCTTTTGTCAGTTATGCTCAAGCTTAACGTGTTCAAGCTCGGCTTAGGCTTGGTCAAGAGTGAAGCCCAATGGTACCACATCCTTTCAAATCTCCAAAAAATGGGCTTCATATATGGAAATTCTACTGGATGAGGCCATCGATTCCTTTTTATAATAAAATTGGATTTGTTAAAGCCCTATATTTATACTAATCATGTGATCACTGTTCAACAGCCATATTAGCAACGGTCACAAATCATAATGGTATTTTAAAATCAAAAAATTTGAAAACAATGAAGTTTATATTTTATATAACCATAATAAGACAATTAATTAGATCAATTGGACTTTCCATTAATGAATGTTTTGGTTGTTACAATTGGTGGCATGACATTTTTTAAATTTGTCACTTACGGATTATGGATGTAATATATCTTAGGTCATATTAATCAGGATGGTAGTACCATCATTAGACCATGTCCATGACATTAGAGGGTAAATACAACTATTTAGATAAATAAATAATACATCAAGAAAAGGACTGTGACATGGGTGTACATCCAGCTATATGAGATATTACAGACAAAGAGATAATATTACATAGTGTGTGTATGTTGGTTGGTCGTCACTATTGTGACCATCCTTATCTCAACAAGTGGAATGATGGGTTACTATTTCCCACTCTTGGTCTATGAATACAATTCACTATTGTTGTGATATGTCCATAGATAGTCACACCCAATAGCGTATTCAATAATCTTCTATATTCAATTGAATATGAGATTTGGAAATAGTGGGTCCCACCACTGGGGTCCGAGATTTGTCCATGAAATAAAATAACCAATGAAATAGATAAATTCATATTTTTTTAGATTAGTATAAGGAGAATTTAATAAATTTATTTAATGCATTTGTGTGTTTTAATTTAATACATTAGAAATATTAATTGGAGAATATTAAATATATTAAAGGTTCAGTTAATATTTATAGAATCAAAGATTGAAATTCTGGACAAAGTTATTGTTATATAATTTATTTAATATATTAAAAGAAAATGATAATAATATTCTTGTCTCAATTTAGTAGTCATAATATGTCATTAGAAGCGCGTTGATTATTCAGGGGCTGGGTTAGTGATTCTGGGTAAACACCTAACACATAATAATTAGAAGAGGGGATTTCATGAAGTATTATTCATGGGAATTATCACTCCTCGCCTTTCTCTCATGTTATATCGAGAGGTTCTCTAGATTCAATGAGCTCAGATCAAGCTCTCTCTCAAGCATCATAAGAACAGCGATGTAGTGATTGTTGGATCATCGAATGAGTCATCAAATCTCCGTGATAGCACCTAGAATTTGATGATCAGATTTTCCATAGATTTCTAGAAGGGTGTGTGGATGATCAAGTGGAATTCACCTTTGGATTCATCAAAATGTGATCGCCAACAATGAGTAGATGTCGTGTAAGGATTCCCATCTAATTTTTTTTTGTTTTTGATTAATACTCTTTACATGTGATCCTTAGCATAAATCGAGCTTCTATTAATCAACATCAACAAGATTACATTGATCATATGTGAAATTCATTAAAAACCAACCTCTTGGGACTTTTTCTATATGCCCAGTTCCTAAAAGTTCTATCAAAGCGACGCATGATGATTTTTAGTCAATCGAAAAATTAAATTTTTATTAAGATATGAAGAGGGCATCGATAAGGTCCCAACGTTATAGACCACTAATTAATATTAAATCAGATGACCATTCAATGTTCATCCGAAGATTTATGTTCGGAATCAAAACTTGTAGTTTAACAAGGTTCTAAATTATTGAGCCATTTTAATTTTTCTAAATCTGTTTACACCTGAATAGTATTTTCCAGTAAAGATTATTAATTTTCATTTCTATAATATTTTTATTATAATAATAACAGTTTTATTATAATAATAACTGAATTATTGTAATATATTTATCATTATAATGTTTTGAATTTAAAATATTATTATTATTTTCAAAATCCTTTATAGGTTTTAGGAAAATCTTAAAAAGGGGAGATAACCAACTTTTGTAGAATCACTGCAGTGCGGGACCCTGTCCAGTGAGCTCCTACAGCCTAGGCCAGTGAAATCTCTATCACTCCCCGTAATGGTTGCCTTGCCATACCGACAACCATTGGCTGCCTCCCTCATGTTGCCCCACCTGGCGACCTACCACCTCAAACGTTAATTCCTTGACCACGCTAGCCGCTTTAGTAGCCCAAATCGATCTACAACTTCCAAAAGAGATTGTCCACATTAGCACCACTTAGTGGCACCTCTCTCCTTTGGCACCACTTCCGCCTATGGACAGCCCTACAAGGCTGACTCCATGCTAGTTCACCCGTGACCACAACCACCAAGCTGTTGTAAGCTACACCACACTAGTATGCCTCCTCCCAGTCGTAGTAGCTATCTGGGTCAAAACCCTTTCAGACCATCATCTGGTCTTACAAGTGGGAAGGTAATCGAGACTGTACCAAAACTGGTCTGGGCAGATCGGCCAAGCCCAAAACAAGATTGGGTGGACCCACACAATCCTGGAATTCCCCTACATGGGGTCAGTACCTCATAGATTGAGCTTGAGCAGGTTCACCCCAACTTGCACAGGCCTGAACAGAAGTTTTATGGGCCTGCGTGTTTTAGTCTAACAAAAAATTAATTAAAACAAATATTTTTATTTCATTAGAAAATTAAATTAATGAAATATTAATTTTTTGTTATTAAAATTTAATGCAGCATAATTAATCTCATTTGGAGGTTAATTAAATCAATTAATTTAATTAATTTTTTTTTAATGAAATTAATTAATCGGGACATAATGACGTTAAAATATTAAATAAAAATTTATACTGAAAACTTTAATTCAATTAAATTCCATTCAATTTATTTAATGAATGTCTAATTTTATTCTCCACTTTGTTCATATAAGTCAGTTTAATGTGTATACATATCATGAGCTAGAGATTGACCAATTCATGTGTAGTGCTTGTTTATATATTATATTTAATTATTTATTTATTGCAATGGTTTTTTAATAATTAGATAAATAAAATGTGATCTATGTGTTGTCTCAGAGTCATTATATGTATAAGGGCCTACCTGCCCATTCTCAGAGTTGTATATTTATATCCCAAGATCCTTTTACTTTCTGGTGAGTATTATTGTATAATGATGAGATGACCAGTGACATAGTTCGTGCCAAGTCCTGACAGTGCACTAGCCATGATATGTGATGCATTGGAGGGGCATACACAACATTACTAATTACAAGAAACGTGACATGAGAAATTACACCTTGGTTTTAGGTTGTCCAGTTATTCACTCAACGGATCAACCATTAGAACTAGCTCATGATAATGTCATCATTTTAGTATTTTCTGCTTTATTATTTTGTGAATGTGTAGTTAATTTTCAATCACACAGAATAATAATAAATAATAAAGCATAAAAAATTTAGACATGTGACGTGATATATCATTCTATTTATTGCAAGTTCATTTGTTAGTGTGTCACATAGTAAATGATTATAAAATATAAAATTAGTTCTTTCATCAAACTAAAATAATAAAAACCCTCAAATATATTTATGTCATAACTGCCTTCTACCATACCAATTTGTATAAAACCAGCTGTTGGAGGTGTCGGTCAGGCCATGGCTAAGGGTTCCTTTTACTACCAAATATTACTTATAATAATGATGGTTAGACCTAACTAATGTTCTTATAAGTATTATCCATAGATAACTTTATATAATTTTACACGCAAGCATTGAGTAAATCATGTTCTGATTTTAGAATCACGACCTCACTCAATATATCAAGGAACTGCAATTTAATGTGGTCAGTCCTCCAATACCCACCTTGAACCCTCCTAGTAGTGGCATAGCCATTGATCGTAGACTATGAGGGGTGGGCGGGGATCCATTCCACTAGAATACTCAAGCGATAGAGTATTCAGATTCTTGCACAGATGGTTCCTAGAATTCGATAAAATAGTGGGAGACATTAAGTTATTTAAGTAATTAATCAAAATTCCTAAACAAATAATCCAGTAAAGATGAACTAATTTGTTAAAGTTTAATTTTTTAAAAAATGGAAAGATAAATCACATGTTTAAAAACTATGATAAATATTGGACAAAGAAAATTTCCTCACTAACATGAATATCCATCAATAGAATTTCTAAATACGCATCATACTGTGATATATGAAACATAAGGAGCCAGTTTCCCCAGAAATTTTAAACTACCTCAAAAATCGAGGGTAAAATTACTTACAAGAGATAAATGTATAAAGAATATGATAGTTATATCAATATCCTTTCTTCAATGTTTGGTGTCAGTTGAAGTCGATAAACCAGGACATGGATGATAAAACATGAATTCTCTTCTCTGAAATATTTTCATGAAGAAATCAATGCAGAGAGATGAATAAGGTGACGGTTACACCGGCATGTGTAAATTGAATGATGGATCAAGATATTTAAATATATCCCTTTCTCATATCATTTCCACCCATTTACTCAAGTTTCCTTTTAAATTAAAATATGAATAGGTATCGAGTAAACAATTCATTACCAATTTTGGTAAGCTTCACCAAAATAATAAGAATATCAAACCAAGTTTCATCTTTAATTCTTTTGGGGAATAAATTGTAAGATGGGAAGAATTACAAAAGAAAATTAATGAAATCGATCATTTGAAACATCCTTCTATTAATGAGATGTTAAAAAAGGATATCTTCATTGCATATTATAAAATAATACTATGGATGTTTAAATTCAATTGAAGGAATTAAATAAAAAGGATACCCACTTATTCTTCAGGAATATTAATCATTGTAATGTTTCCATTTTCCTACTTGGCTATTAAATATAGTATTCAGATGATATATTTGTATTCCAATATGGTATCCAAGAAAGTATAGAAACCTAAATGGATGTCGTGTGTATTCTTCAATTGGATGCAAAAGGGTGATACCAAGGTTAGTGGGGAGAAGTACACGACTTCTTAATTTCAAAGTGAATGATTCATGTGGAAATATTTTTGAGAATAACAACAAACATTAATCTCATGTTTCCTCGGACACAAAAATTCATTCTTCCAGGTATGAGAATGAATGTTTTTTAGTATTTAAAACTCAATCACTAGTTCAGTAATATATGAATCATATGGAATTAGAGATGAATATAAATTTAAGACTTATACATAGTAATGGAAAGATAATTATTTGTCAAACTAATAATTAATGTGGATGATAAGAATATACCAATTATGGTATTTAGGCTCAACATAGCTAAATAATTTTGGTATTATCAATGCCGTTAGTTTAGATAATGAAACCATTAAAATAATGGTATGTCACAATGATTAGGAAAATAGTTCAAAAAGTCAACATGAACTATTCCAAGAAAAATATAGAGGTATATATACATCATATGATTCCTTTAGGTAATTAGGGAAAGGTAAAATGATGTATGTGCATGGTTAGAATATAAGAGTTGCTTCAAGCTGACATACCAAAGAATAACATGACTGTGCAATAATCGATCATCATAATTTGTCATGGAGTAATTCCTAAATGAACATTACATTATTCACATCACAACATTAATGATAATGAAGAGGATTGATGATTAAGTATTACATGTTAACTTTGATCATCAAAATGTAGCTTAGATTTATTCCTAAATGCACATTTTATTCATCATAGTATTGATGTATGTAGTATCAATGTTACAACCTACAACAGCTTCCATTATATCTCAAAAAATTATTTGAAATTAATAGTAATATCACCCAACCATATACCAATTATAATTACAAATGGAAAACATACGAGTCATAGTATGATGTAAATCTATTATGACATAATGACATGTGTTTGGATTAAAAGGGTATAGACATTAACAATCTAGCATTTGGTACAAACACAATGAAAATCTATTGTAAATTATCCCAACAATTGCTTATGATGTTTCAAAAAACCATAATATAGATAGAAGGTTGTTAATTAATATACTAAACTTCTATATAATGGTGCGCATCTCTATTAGAGATTGTGGGAGCTATATTGACCTAGGATTAGTCAATACTCAAGATTCACAAATGGATTCCATAGGAACTCCTACCCCAAGAGCATGTGTAACAATGCCTGCTCCAGAGACACATAATTCGTAGGAAGGATAAAAAATGTTGATGGTTTTATATTCACCATTGTTGGTGATCTATTATTAAATGTGAATGATATTTCTTATAGGTATGATGTGTTTGGAAATTAGAAAACATTGATAAGACAAACTAAAATTCAGTTAATGGGTTCCATGAATTGAAGTACAAAGGGGAATATTATTTTGAATAATATTGTGGGGATTAATGTGTGTTGGTACATTGATGGTAGAAGGTTAGTACCAATAATAATTCACTGGTTTTAAGAAATTTTTATGCCTAAATTCATTATAATTTTACTTATCAATTAAAATATCTATGTAAAAGTTATTAATAATATAATGTCATGACCCCCAATTGTGGGTGGTGTCAATATGACGCAACGAAAAAGGGAAATTCACCTCAAAAAATGATAATAAATGTTGCAAGATATTGAAATCTAGTTTAGGATTAAAGTAAGTAGTATGATCATTTATTATAAATTTCAAACAAATGATTTCCATGTGTCTACAAGAGATTAGTGGGATAGTCAAGGTTTTCCAGGAACAGAATGATGAGAAAAATATGGAAAAAATATATTGGTCTTACAGTTATTTAAGAACAGAATGAAATTTCTTCTCTAGTGACGGACTTAAAGTAATAACATATGTTCTAGGGAGAAAGAACTACTGAGGTATATCTATAGGTTTCTTGGTCCTGACCAATCATACATATAGTGACATTATATTTAAAAATAAAAGTTGAAACAATTCAAGACAGGAATTATTGCCTATGTCACATGACATAATCTCTTCAGGATAACATGTATAGGGCATGAGAAGAGATAAAAATGATTAGTTAAAGGAATACATTGAAGAGATGGATCTATCATGTATGACAGGATATTTACAAGATCTAATCCTTCCATGTTATATTTTATAGTAGGAAATTTTAGTTATATCCAAGAGAACTGCAACTAAAGCAGTCAGAACTATCTGATTAAACATAGGAATGTACAAAGGATACATAGTTAGTAAATGGAGAAAAAATATACTAGTTTTTGAGGATACTAAATAGTATTCTATAAATCATTGTGATCTTGTATCGCAGTTAGACTAATGTTGATGGGAGAGTCAAGAACATATAGGCTAGTGGTATTCACACCATTAAATATCGAGTAAGATGCATCTTTTAAGGAAGGTAAAAAGAAGTTTAATACATTGGTTTGTTCCAGTTCATGGAATTTCACCTAGTACGGAAAGTATTATCACAATGTCAATTATGATATTCTTGCTACACAAGATATCAATATATGAATGTGTACTAGTGGGATACACTCGAGATACCATATCTTGATATTTGTTACTGAAAGATATATGGTCAAAATAGTATAATAGCCACACGGCAAATTGGTGGCAGACCTAGTAGATAAATCTCTGTCTTAGTAGAGTCATGATGTTCATCATGTGAGTAGCTGAAAACTGTGTTTAGCAATTTGGATCTTTTGAAAGTATGACTACGTAAATAGTTGGTGCAATATACCCAAATATTCAGTGACTTGGATTACCATATCATGTATATAGTACGCTATACATGATGTCATCTAACCTTTATATTGTAAAATTTTCTACGTCCACTATTTAAATGGTAAGGTCTAAAGATAAATTTTTGTATCAAAAGGTTATAGTAGATCCCAGACTAAAATTTTAACATCTAGATACTATAAAATTAATCTTATATATATGTTCTATGGTCAAGATACATCTTACTGACTGGACATTATAGACGTCTGACTATTAGGTGTTTGGGGCTCATTAGCATTGAGACTTCTTCTCATGAATTTCACACATAGGGACCTCTATTAGTGACATTATGAGGACAAACTCTCCGATAAGAACACCACATGTTTAAAGTTCCATTAGATGTAACTATAAATTATCATGTGTAATGGTATCCTGACATGAAATCATTACTAATTTATGTCATTTGATTTAATTGTTTGATGAAAGATTAAAAACATAGAAATGAATTCACGAGTAGGACTTTTGGGTTGGGTGCATCATTGGTGGAATTGAATTGGTTGAATGGTCAAGAATGAACATGTCGCTTCCAGATTGTGGAAGTAATATATCTCAGACCACATTGACAACGATGATGGTACCTTCATAAGACCATGGACATTGAAGTAGAGGGTAAATCCATCCTATTTAATGAACAAATAATAAATCAAGAAAAAGGAAAATGACACAAATGTGAGCACTGGTTTATTTGACACTACAGATAAAGAGATTACATTACACAGTGTGTGTTCATAGGTTTGATGTCGCTACTATGACAATAATTATCTCCTCAGTGTTCATGATGGTTTTCTAGATACCTCTTTTGGTCCCTCGATACTATTCACCTCAGTCGAGATAAGGGCCTCGAGGATCACCCAGAGGAGCGTATTTGAAAATCTACCCTATTCAATTGAATATGATAATTACAAAGGGTGGCCTCCACCATGGGGTTCATGATTTGATCATTAAATATGATCACTAGTGAATTAAATAATTTAATATTATTTAAGTTTAGAATAATGAGCATTTATTTGATTTAACAAATGTACTTATGATTTTTAAGTAAATACATGATAAATATTAATTGATGAATATTATAATTATTCAAGGTTCAATTAATATTTATGGGAAGGAAGACTAAAGTATTGGACTCATTTATTATCATCTAATATGATTGATATATTACAAGAAAGTGATAAAAATATTTATAACTCAGTTTAGTAGTCATAATATGTCGTTAATAGTTCATTGATTATTTAAGGGTTGGGTTAGAATTTCTAGGTAATCACAAAACACACAATAAATAAAGGTGGGGGTTTTCAAAAAGTTTAATTAATGGGAATTCACTCTCTTATTCTATCTACCATGTTCTATAGAGTGATTCTATGGATCTATGGAGCTCGTATCATGATCTCACTCAAGCATTGGTTTATGAGCAATGTAGTGATCATTGGAGATTCAAATCAGTCATCGAATCTCCGTTCCAGAACCTAGAATTTGACAGTTGGTGATTGAATAGATTTCTGAAATCACATGTGATTGATCTAGAGGAAATAAGCTTCAGATTATTCTAGTATTTATTTCCCACAACGAATAAACATCATGCACATATTCTGGTCTAAACCATGTATTTTTCGGTTTTATTGGGTTCTTAAAAATCTTTACACCTGATCCTCGGCTTAAACTGGGCAGTTATTCACCGATGTCAAAAATATTACATCAATTGCTGGTGAAATGTTTTAAAAACCCACCTGTCTAGGGAATCCATTTCATTCCCAATTTATACACCAATTTCTTTCCATACATTCAAAAGATCATTTGTCTAATTTCTTCATCAGAGAAGATGATGTTTTGTGATATTTAAATTACTGATGATAATATTTATTCACATAGTATTCCTTTATATTTTAAAATATGAATACAATTTTCACTATCATAGTGAAATTGACACATGTCTTATAACATAGGATCAAAAAAATAGTCATCATAATAAAATCATGGATTATTATTCAAGCAGGATATCTGAATGCATTAAATTAATCCTAAAAAATTACCCAATAATCATCACCAATCATGGAGAACTTTCTTACCAAGTGAAACTGATTTGTTACATAAAAATTCAATAATAATCCTCACATTAAGAACAAACAATATTCTTAATCAAATAGATCTAAGGAATCAATAATAACTCTCAACGAATATTCCCAATCCTTCTTGGATATTTATAAAACTCCATGAATCATTCTCCATCCATGATTAATCACTAATCATAGAGGACATCATCATACTTTGACTGTTGATTCATTCTTATATATTGATAACAAATACATTAATACTCATCAACCATCCATAGGTGATTTTCAATCTCACCCTTTGGCTATGTAGTTGATACTATTTTGGTAAATAATGTTAGTATATATTATCTCCGTTGTTGATAAAAAACTTAAAGGATTTTTGTATTGTATTTTATAATTCATCAACCTTTATTTTAATTTAGAAATAGAAACTATTTTTTGAAATAAGGATGGTACCAACTGATTATCATAGTACATTTAGTTGGCATAAAATAAATCTACACGAGCTATCCTGTTGTATCAAATATTAGAGATCCAACCAAGGTTCTCAATGAAAACTATTAAACACTATGAATGTGATATAATAATCATAACATACTTATTTCTCAAAACATGGTATGCATAAAAAAATCAAGAAAAATTATATATTTCATAGTCAAAAAACACATCATAGTTTTCAAGTAAAATAAAAATTGTATATGTCTTTCAACACATTGATTCACATATTTCATATAATCAAGTTAAGGGAAAGATGTATAATTGGGATACCTCCATTTTAGAATTCTTAATATATGTCTTAAACATCCCGATATTCATGGAACAAGTCTTAAGAGAATCAAAATTATGTTTTCTCCCCTACAAGGGGTTCAGTCCCATATTTTAAATTGATATATTGTTCAATCAAATGTTATTCTAGATGATCATACAAATAATCCACCATTTTGGAAAGATGCATGTTTTTACCAGATCCTGAATAATCATTTCAACTTATTGTGTTGCACTATTTTCACACATTTCTAATCTTGAAAATGAACATAATATTGAATTACACACAATTTAAATTGAAAAACACTAAAAGAGAAGTAGTGTAATGAGTTCAAACACTTATGATTATCTAAATAAGAGAGACATGGTTGAGAATTTCTGTCAACCTTTATACTCTTAACTAGGTAGCATGAAATTGTTTTTCACTCTTAATTCTTATGCCTCCTAAATATTTGACAATATATTATTTCATAATTATTATGAAATTTTTTCTAGAATTCACATTTATCTTTTGTATATTATTTTTATTGTCTCTTTTTTTAGAAGGTAGAAGGTTCATTAAATTTATTACAACATATCCAGTCTAATTGAACCTTCCCAATAATTTTTCTTGACACATCATTGTTTCAATTTTTTTATAGGCACTCATGAAAGTAGATATTTTATTCATGTGAAATGACATTTTCTTTTTTCGTTTTCCCTAGCCAGTTCTTCATATATAAATTTTTATCAATTCTCGAACGTTTTTTAATTGATCTATAAAATAGCTAATAATTATTTATTAACTTAATATATTTTAAATCATTCAAATGACTTATTCGTTTATTTATAAATTAACTTTCTTGGGTAAATTATAAAAATATTATATAGGAATATCCTCAATAAATCTTATCTTTTTATTTCAATCCTGGATTAATTCCACTCATTATTTTAGATTGATCCAATTCATTTCCATGGCATTTTTTGGTGACCTATGGTATGAACTCTCTATCCATAGTAGAATTAAATATTATTGGTAGGCATAATATTCTTGTTATCAATTTTATCATTTTCCATGTGTGTATCTTCATTCATAGATTTATTGACTATCATTTTCATTATATTACTAAGGAAGACTTATGATCATTTATTTTTTATTCAGTACATTTTATCATATTTTTCCTCATAATCATATAAATAGTTCATTGTAGGTATATACCACTGCTCATCATATCTTTGACCACATATATTTCAATTATAATACAATTAATCAAAACACCAAACTGATTCGTAACAAAACTATTTTTCTTTATATATAGATTAAACATTAGTTTTCTTTGATATATCTTCTCATTAGATTCACCCCCTCAAATATATCATTGTAATGTTTTTATATGATGAAAAATTATGCCAAAAATAAATCACATGATTTTAAAATTTCTAGGGACATCAACGGTATCTAACAAATCTCCTTCTTGTGCATTCAGTATTAGTCTAACTAAATTTATTTCTATTATTTTTCTGATTTCTCTTCATATTTTTGAATCCTTATTTATAGATATTTATTCATTAAATTTATAATAACCACCCATTAATTTATTTGGAGGAATCAACATTTTTATCAACCCAAAATACCCTATATATTGCATTTTAACTATCACTAGCATATTATATTGCATTTGTTGAATCAGAAAAAAATATTTTATGGGGATCCTTCTTGTTGGAATCTATAGAAGGATGATCAAATGGTTATAATGAGATAATTTTTACACAAATATTATTTTCTTTAGATGCATTATTTTTAAAAATAGTTTTTATTTATACATCCCTTCTTGGAGGTTTAATGGTTCATATGTTTGTGTGGGAGAGTTCATCTTCATTATTCAAATGATATAGAAAGTGCATACTTTAAATTTATCAATTTTACATATAGTTGAATAAATTTTATTCTCAGGGAAAACATAACATTTTCAATCATTGTTAACATGCCTTCCTTTCACTTTTATTTCTTTTAATATGATATTCTTGTAGACCGCTACATTTAATTGTAAATTTTACATGTTCATTCATTCTTCAAGCCTTTACATCTAATTGAGCTTCCAAGACACTGATTATTGATTTATGTGCTTCTAATAGATCATGGATCTTTTGGATATACTCTTCATGAATCTTGATATTCTTTTCTAGGAACATATCGAGCTCTACAAAAATACCTATTACTCCTTCAAATTGCACATCTCTAATTTACATGGAAATAGTTAATAATATTTAAATTTCATGAATTACTTCACTATAAATATTTTTACCCATAGCTCTCTCTTAATATTTCCATTGATGTTATTAATCAATTATTAAACTCATTTTTTTAAATAGCCATTGATTATTTTTATTCATTGATGAGGTATATGAGAATATTTTTCTTTTTAAATTTATTTCAATGAGAATCCTATTTTTTATTGGGATCCTCATCAATCAATGATCTATTATAAAAAATTAATTCATGAAAATTTATATATTAAATAAATTCTTCAAGAAGAGTAATTATACATTATTAATGTTGAGAGTATAAGATATAATATATTTTCCTAGAGCCATCTTCCTCATACACTCCATAGCATGATATATTATCTTTAATAGAATTTTTTAAATTGATTTGATAAATGAGAATAGATCCTTATCTTTATTCATTGAGATTTTTCTCAATCTATTATATTTTATCTTCATCCAGTATTAGGAGTATTAGTAGAGATCTTCCAGCCTAATTTAATAGAATTTAAAACTATATTTTCTACATAAGGAACTTTAGTTTGAACATCAAATATCGACTTCATATAAACCCTATAAAATAATTAGAAATAAAAATAAAAATAAAATAATAGGAATACATATGCTCTAATTTCACATCTAGAGCCGCAATGGATAATCCAATTACACTAAAAGGGTTGGAGAACTAGTTTAACCTTCTTTTACCAAGTTGTGAAATCTTTTTACAATATACCCTAATAATATCAACACTTTACCCTATATAATATTAATGTATCTACTGGATTCCATGCACAAATACATACAAATGATTTTGAAATAATAAATGCCATAGATTCACAAAATAATTTTTACAAGGTTCAGTACAAACTCATACTCCTTGTTGGGATCAACCTCTGGTTGTTTCATCATATCTATTATAACTAATACTTTGTAGTGATTAAAATTTCATAGAATTTCCTTACAATATTCATACTTGAAATTATAAATCTTCTTGAGTCCATGTAATTATTAAAACTAGTATCATTATCTTTAAATTGAGTTTTTTATAATAGATCAACTAATATTTCCATGATTTTAAATAAACATCTTGAACAAGAGATCTTTAATGCACTATATTCCTTTGAATCTATTGGATAATATTATTACTCAAATTATAATGTAGTTAATCCTTCAATAAATGAATTTCTTGAACCCAATAACTCATAAATAACCCTTCTTGTATGGAGGTTTAATTTATAAAATAATAGTTTCTCAAATTCTAAAGGTGTCACCTATCAATTTAAGAATGCATGGCCTTTCATGCCCTTCATGAAGTGTCTTTGTAAAACATGAATAGATGAGGGAGTTTATATGCTAATAAAAATAATGAAGAATTCTTGTGGCACTAGAATGATGATGAGTTCATGTGATTTATTTTCAAGATCACTTAATTGATCATGAAATACCTCGATGTTTTTCTTATAATCGAACATTGATTATTGACATGCCTTTACAAAAATCCACTTGATAGATCGATAGACATTATTATGAATAACTAATGTTATGTCTTATATGATTCAGTAATTAGTTTAATATAAACTTAATTTGCGTATATTAAATACACTTTTAGTCTCTGTATTTGATACTAAGATTCATATCATCATCACATAACTACATAGTTTTAGAGAATTCTAACATGTATGCACCCAAATATCCCACTTCGATTTTCTCATGTCCATATTTTATTAGAAGTCTAATTTTTTTAAATGATCATCATGCATTAAAGAAATATAATACATGATTGATGTCGAGCATATATCATTTTTGAACTTCTATTGATCAACCAAGATAGTTTACCATCAAATCTATCATGTAGTATCAAACTTGAGAATTGAAAATCCAAGATGTGAAATAATGGTTAAAGATGATAGATTTATGCCCGAGATTGTATTGATTCTATAGTCCATATTATATACATATTAATTAATTTATATGAACAATGTGACACACCTTGTAGACTCATATCAAACATCCCAGGTGGTGTATCTCCACTTTATCAATTATCTCATGTTTCAACCCCAATAACCTAGTAGTGGGGGATCTGCACCTGCACACGTATACAAAGAAATGCATGAGATTCGGCCTTTTGACTTAGATGGAAATGCTTTATCGTATTTATACACATTCCCATCAGTGACTCCAGTTCTTACTCCTACAATAATTACACAATGTCACCCCAATGCCCCGTTCACCATGTGTGTCCTCCTCTAGAAGTCTCTCCCATTGGGGTTTACCATCTGGTTCCCATATGAGTGTTTAGATTCTAGCCCTTCACGACATATATGGTATGATATATTTTTTATTAATTGATGTAAAATATTACAACAAAAGGAATACCCCTTATCCAATGTCCCATAATTGTTAAACAAAATCACCTAATGTAAATAATCATTTTCATGTCCCATATAAAAAAATTCTTTTATTTGGAATGAAATTGTAAAATAAAAATCCCTTAGATGTTAAATGATCTTCACATTCATCTTATGTATTACAAATAACTTTTTTATAATTTCATCATCATTCACGATGATGTTTTTAATGTTACTCATATTAATATGGAAAATAATTATTATCTTGGTGATATTCTATCATTTAAATGATGAATAAAATGTGTCATATCCTACTGAAATTGATACATTTCGTTCAACATAAGATCACTACAAAAAATCACCCCAACAATAACATTGATTGTTTTTAAAGTATATATGATTCTATTAAATGAATCAAAAAAATTATACACCAATCATTGAAAATAGTAGAGAATTAATTTACCAAATTACAAAAAATGAGACCCTAACAATTAACCATAATCATTACATAATATATTGAAAATTATCTTAGTGAATAAGGTCCATCGAATCCAAAACATTTCTCTAAGAATCATCACCAACATTTGCCAATATTTTCCAAAATTTATCTGTAATTCTCCTTCAATGAATAACATCTCATCATATAGTAATTAATCATACATTGACCTTTAATTCCATCATATATATTGGAAACAAATACGACCATATTCACCAACCATCCACCTAGGGTTTTCCTTTTACTACTAATACATTCATTAAATTTTTTTTCTTGGAATAAAAAAATTTGTACCTACTTCAGTCTTGGGATAACCTCTCGTGTTCCCTATTATGTTATTGGGATGTGATAACCTTTTTTGTACACTATTTTAGGATTGGTATAATCCCTTAGGAACAC
The DNA here is from genome assembly GCA_963277665.1 of Viscum album. Classification (NCBI taxonomy): domain Eukaryota; kingdom Viridiplantae; phylum Streptophyta; class Magnoliopsida; order Santalales; family Viscaceae; genus Viscum; species Viscum album. Next base: position 1,588,277,048 of record OY728150.1, on the reverse strand, counting down.
TTTTAGATCATATAACATTAATCATTACACAATCCATAGGAGGTATAAATACACCCCACCCATCACAAGTTGAAAATCGTATATAAGAATTCCACCATATCATAAAACATTCAGCATATCAGAACCCATGAAAAGTGATGGGTTTCAAAAGAATTTCATTATATCATAACCTGTAGAAAATATAATTGTTTCACAATCATTTCATCATTACCTCATATCATAAATAATGAAAAGAAGTAGGCTTCAAAAAAATTATCATGGTATGACCCTTAGAATAAAAATGGGTTGCATAAAAAATCATCATTAACATAATCGATCATGGGAAAGAATGGTACCCATTGATAATTACCCCAGTAATGATTATGCAACATAAAAAGATGTCATATTATAGTAAAAATAATTTTTAAACGTCACATGTAACATTTATTCATTAAAATATCCTATCAAATTTCAATATCTCCTTTAAAAAAAATTTCATAGTACTTTTCTCTGAAAAAAACATTCTAAAACTTTTAATGAATCCTTAAAAAAATTTAAAACTATAATTATTTAGACAAACATTTCTTCTAAAATAACATATTAAAAGTAAAACATTATATCATATTTTTGATATACATTTAATTTAAAAAAACATTAATAAATTATAATGGAATCATTAAAAATAATTAATGATTGCATTGGGAAAATATCATTTCTTATAAAATGAAAAAATTTAAAACCTAATTTTTTTTGAAAAAATATTCTTTAAAAATAACTCTATGTTATATTTAATGAATCATTTTTTCCAATAATGTTCATAATTTTGTGGAATTATATTCTTGTCATGCATGTTAAAAAAGATTTTCTGATCAAATTTTAAATAAAAATCAAATAGAAATTATTTGGAAAACTAGATTAAGATTACTTTTTAAAAAATTATAAAAGGAATAAAATATTAAAAATTTATCTAAAAAATCATTTCAAAAATTTAATAAACATTTTTAAAAACATTTTAGAAAACATCGTTTCTGTGGAAAATGGTTTTTGACTGAAATTAAAAATAAAGATTATTTATAATAAATATATTATTATGAATAATTGAGTGCAGAAATATAGAAAAATGAAGGTAAAAAATTTACTATCAAGAAATCACCATAAGAGAAGAAAATTAATGATTTTATGTAGATATATATTAAAATATTTCTTCATTATCATCAGAATCATAAAAAATCTAGATAAATAATGATATTGAAAAATAAAAAACATTCCACTAAAGAATAATAGATTTGTGATCACTAAGGAAGTGTAATGTTTAAATGAAACATAATATAATGATATTAAAATAATTCCTGGTATTAAATGTCATATTTTATGAATATACATCTCAAAATATAATATATGTGTGTAATATAAATATGTTGCATGGAATGTAAAGTTAGAAAACAGTCTTGTACCATATGTCTTAACATCCTTCATACACATTTAAAACAACTATATAATAATTATAATATCATTGTAAATATATTCTAGAACCGTATATATATAAATATAATCATATATGATTTAATTATAACCTTTACATCCCATTTATTAAAAATTAATTGGTAATTTCTCATTTGGAGCAATAACTACTTTTATATTTGTGTCTACTTTGATTTACTATTTTTTGGTCCTCTTGAATTCATTATAGTTCCATAATATCATGATTTTTAACAATGATATATATATCATATATATTCAATATTAATTTATTTATTTTGATCCCTAAAAGTAATATATAGAGAATAAAAAACACTACTAATGAAGATGGTAGGTCTTATGTATCCATAAACATTGTTTCCATTTTCCATATGGAAGATGGAAAAAAGGTAAATAATATATTACCATTAAATTATAAAATTTATTTCAAGTATATCATATTTTGTTATTACAATGTTCTCATCACCTTCGATATAAAGCGTAGAAGAATTATATTACTTCATGAAGGTGTAGTTCACTATACCAAAAAACGGTGTTATCATATTCCAATGGAATAGAATGTATGAAGGTATATGTGGTATAAAAAATAAAAAACATAATAATATAAAAAATATCATATGGAAGCTTTTAATTCATCATTATATCCATCCTTGAATGGTTGGAATAGAAAAATGAATGATATTAGTTGACATAATGTTATATCGCCACACACCTGAATGATGATTTCATAAATCATTTAATGGATGAGGAAAAGGATTTATTATATGAAATTAACATAATAACATATTAGGATATGTAACATACTAATTTTGTTATATTATCATTTTCTAAAAATAATTAATACAACTTTAGTATGAAATAAAAAAAACACTCGATTTTGGACAATACCACACCTTTGAATGACTTCTTTTGAATTACGCAGAAATGATTCTTAGTTTGGATTTATTACCAAACAATAGACTATAGGATTTGAATAGTTATGTATACATGTTATTTTGAAATTTATTGTCTGGTCCAATGGGTTTTGTTTGTGTGTATAAGAGAGATCATGGAATGGATTTTTATAATTTAGGTGAGTGGCACACTTGTAATGTTTTAAAAGAAAAAAAAATTCCCATATTTTTCACTAATTAAAGAGGATACAAAATTGGCCATTATCAAATATATAATATAAGAGGATTAAATATTTTCATAAAAATTGGGTTGGACCTATTTTGGGTCATTATTAGTCAATAACATTATAGATTAACACCTAGTAGAATAAATATAACTTTAACCATAGTAATTTATATTTAATCTTTTATTATTAATAATGGTTAAAAATTAATTTTTACTATTTATAAAATATAAAATTAGGATTTTCAAAATATAGAAATCAAATTTTTATAATTCAAAGAACATAAGTGTAAAAATTTAATGCAAAATTAATCTCGTAGACATGGTAAGAATGTGTGCCTTCTAAGAGAAAATGTTCAACAGATTTAAATGATTTTATATAAAAATTCAAAATTAAAATGATTCCAATGATCAAAATTATATGAAATGATATACAATTAAACTATTAATAATATAAAAACCATATAAAAATAATATCAACTTTTTTAAAAACATTAAAATTAATGAAAACTAATAATAAAATACATGTATTTTCACTATTCATCAAAACTATTTTCCTTCTTGAAAATTATAAATATTTATCTATAAAATATTTATAACGTGATGGTTTTAAAAATTAATCTTATTTCATAAAAATAAAATTTCAAAAATTTTAAAAAATTACTTATAAAATAATTGTGCAAATTTTGAAAAGATTACTTTTAAGAAATATGCAGTTTTTTTGCATAAAATTTTGATTAATCTCTTGTATTTTCTATAAATACAACGAAATATATACAATTTATATAATTTATAATATATAAATTTCAAAAACATAATAAACATAAAAATATTTTTAATATTTGGAGATGTAAAATAAATTTTTGTGCATAATTTATTTTTAATTATTAATTTTAAAATAGTTTTTAATTTAATTTTTTTAAATTGGTATCAAAAATATTAATTATACCTACAGATTAAAACAATATATTTTCAAAATTTATTTAATCCAATTCATACACTTTATAATATTATCAAGATAATATCTGTCAATTTAAATAATAATATTTTAATAGTAAGTCGTTTTTTTAATATCAGTGTTCTTTATAATGTAAGATCGACTCAATGTTGTGTATAACACATTATAAAATCAATGTGTTATGTAGTGTAAAATATGTAACTGATTAAATTTACAAGAAAAAATCTTAACAAACTATCAATGTGTTATATTATAAGCCCTAAATAATTAAAATATTATGAATTCGAACTGACACTCACCAAAAAATGTTTATCATTTCAAATTAAATTTTTGGGAATCCCAAATCATAAAATGGGTTAATAAAAAATACTATTGAAAATAGAGAATGGTATGTGTGATGTCCATATGTAATATTATAGAAAATGATACGAAATATTATCATGTATATGGGAATTTAAAACATATACATAGAAGAGAAATCTAACACCCAAATACTGATAGGGAGTGATAGAGAACCTGGTCCGGACAATGTTAAAAGAAATTATTCCCTAAACCTATGAAGATTGTAAATTTTCATTGATTCCATCAATTATTAGGATAATTGGACAAAAAATTATTTCAAGATTATTTTCCTAATGTTGGGGAATTTTCACGAGAAGACATACATACTTGATTTAATTCTATTTCATAAAAATTATCTCATCCCTTGGATGTGAATTAATCAATTTATACATAATCTATAACTCTAAGAGATAAATTTTTCATGTATTAATTGCTTAATAAGATCCATGAATAATTATATGTCATTCAATCAATGTCACAAACTATCCTGGGTACCCGATTAGATTGATAATTGAGCCAGATTTGATATATCCTAAAGACCATTCCTCATCCCCACCGATTGACGACAAGCACCTGGCATCACACAATTTAAAGTGGGATTATTTTTCCACAATCATTTTATAATTAATATAAAGAAATATGTGTTCATATCCAATGAAACACAACTATGAGTAATTAACTAGAAGTCAAATTTTAATTAAAGAGAAAAGTTCTTCAACCTAATTACTAAAACAAGTAGAATATCCCATGTCCCAACTCAGAAGTATCTTACTATGTACAAGGTTTAATAGGTGGATCCCCCTCCAAGGGATTCATTCCCCTTTCTTATACATACAATGATATAATCAAAAAACACTCTATCACACTGTTAGAGTGTGAGCCAAATTCCAGTAGGATTTACACATATATTCCTTAGTAATATGTAAATATCAAATTAACCAATATTGTACTTTAAATTTTCAAATAAAAAATTTCTAAATTTAAATAAAACATATTCAAATAAATATTTTTTTAACATATAAAATATGTTCATGAAATAGAAATTCTTGCATCACATTTTAAATGATGGAAATAAATTTCAAAATATATAATAGACTATTAATCATAGTGTGAATTACACAAATAAATCATTTCACAAAATGGATTAAGTAAATTATTTTATAAAAAATAGTATATTTAAAACTATAAGGCATTCAATTTTTTTTTAAAACAAAAGAATATATACATTTGAAATACCAAAAAAAATTATATAAATGGTTATGTCAAAAATTGGTATGATAGTTCTAGTATATATTTATTCTACACCGTGAAATGGAAATATATCTATATATGTCCCTTGAATTAAGGAAAAGAGGACTCGTTACTGATGATTAAAGGATATGATATACTGATATGATGTTTTAGAATGTTTTATATCGTAATGTTTCTGAAAAAATAAATCATGAAATAACTAAGCATTCCATGTGATAATGTTAAAGAACAACTATGGATATTTTATTTTAATACTACTTAAAATAAAACTAAACTCTTTTCTCCATTTCAAATATGCTAATTTTATCATTAAAAACTATAATTGGATTTTAATAAAAAACATGACATTAAAAAAATTTGAAACCATTGGGATTCCATAAAAACCATTTTTATGAAACATTCTCAAAATAAGGATTTCAAACAAAATCATGAAATCTACCCTTCCATTACTTAATTAAATCCATCAATTTAATATTCAAAAAATTCCATCAATTTCATCACAAACCGCCAATTCACTAAAATTTGGGTTTTTCAATTTTTTCCCTCACGTCGAATTACAAAAATTAAATTCCTAAATTTGATTGATTCAATTTCATTTAAAACTAAATTCTAAATTAAACAATTTAATCTCCCTAATTTTCTATTCCAAGGCAAAAATATTTTTTCTCAAAAACTATAATTTTAAGAAATTTTATTCCCAAAATTATTTAAAATAAAAAAACCAAATACGAAAAATTAATAAAAAAATAAAAAAATATATATATAAGTGTAATTCTAAATTCATAATCATAACATAACAATGTACCTAAGTTCCACTAGATCTGAATGTTTCCAACCCTAATTGGGATTTTCTGAGGAAGATCACCAATAATGGGTTCGTGGGAAATGAGGATCCAAACCTAGGTTTATATCCCCAAAACAGCGTGTAATAGTTATAAAATTAAACAAAAGGCTCCAAAAAACTCTATGGAGAATGATTTATTAATATCATGGGAGATTAATAATGAGACGAGGAAACTAACCCAATGGAGATCGGAGGGCATTCCTCAATATTGGGATCAATTATGGGAGGGGTCTGAGGGGCCAAGAATCATCCTTATGAGCTCTAAGTAAGGTAGAAAAGTTTTTTGGTTAAATTTGTTCCTTCATGAACCTAGAATAATGGTTTATAAATTTTTTTTTAAAAAAATGATCTCTAAAAATCTCAACTACATGGTTTCTAGGATAGTAGTTCGCAATTTGGAAAAATTGTGCGTAGGTCGGGCATCCATTATAAATGGGTAAACCATTTCTTATGAGGTGTGAATGGAAATAATACCCATTCACAAACTGTGCAGATCTCTCTATCCAAAATACAACTTTATGTATTGGGAGGGAAATTGTTTTTCAAGTCGTGTGTCGACCGTGCAACAATCACACACTTTCCCATAAACAACCCAAAACTATAAAATTTCACCTGAAGCCACGCCAAATACAACCCATCAAAAAATGAACAAAATAAGGGTTTAATAATTATTCAAAATTGTTAAGTGATGTAAAACATCCCCACTATGAATATATTATGTTACATGAAATTCTACGAAGAACCCTCCATGCAAAAATGAAATGGGCACTACTCGCTAATCAGTGCCTCCCTCTCCCACATCACATAAAAAGAATAACCATTCATCCATTGAACAAGAAAAAATTTTATCTTACACCAACGAATTCTCATGGTAATAGAATCAAAATTCCTAATACTTCATTCATTCATTGATAAATTATGTTCAATGTGAAGATCACACCCACTCCTAACATGATATGGATTATATAAATACTTTCAGCGCTGAGATATATGAAACAAGTTATGTATCAACGTCATATATGTTAGATGTTCTAAATAGTATGCATATTTCCCGACCATATTAATGAACTAAAAAGTTTTATCACAATGAGGAGAATGTTTTCCTTTCCTCTCAATACACTAGTGTCCCAACCGGGGTGAAACTTTCAAGAACATCTAGTCCCTGATTGAGAAATCATACATTCTATGGTGACAATCAATATACAACATGAATTGTCTCTTTTACACCAACATCCTCTAACAAATCAACAATATATTTGATATTATCTCTTTTAAAAAACTCGTTTAACCAATGATCTTTCACCAACCTCCGACCATCACAAAGGGGATTTGCATGACAGGTCATAGAGGGCCTCTAGAAGATCCAATCTAATCATAGACTAGTGAATATTATCATAAAAACTGAACCATTAAAAAATGATCATCCCAAGCCTCACCAATGTTGATTACACAAGGGTGAAGCATATCCTTAATAATATTTATAGGGTTTTATATTTTCTCAAATAAATAAAAATGGAATTTTATACCCAAATAGATGTGAGATCCCATTAAAACCAAAAGGTATCTCCAAAATGACAAGTGAAATAAGGATCCCTATCAGATACAATAGTTAATGTAACTCCAGGAAAATGATCAACCTCATTCACATAGTGATTTTTCATATCCTCAACTCTTTTTTGTGAAACCGATGGTTATAAAATGAGATCAATTCGTCACTACGTTGACCAAAACCCATATCACATTCTATAATCTTTGGTTATGAGTAAACCCAACCATAACCATAGATATATCAACTCACTTCCATGTTGGTATTGGAAGTGTATGAAGAAAATCCTATTATTTCTAGTGCTCGTCCTTATCCTATGGGAATATATAGTAATCAGAAACCAACTCAACAATGCAATATCTCATAACTGGCCACTAGAATCTCTTCCACATGTCATAGAACATTTTCATAAACCCTAAGATCATTACCCACTGTGAACTATCAAAATCCCCCATCACAACATTCCTTACTAAAGACATTACCACAATACAATCCAGAAATAAATGAAATACCTCTTTTGATTTCTACCATTGTAAAACTATCTCCCCAGCATAAAGAGTTCCTATATTTCTAAAGAACTCATCATAAATCAATTTATCTATTTTAATCGAGTAAAGAAGAGTGTATTTCAACTAAATACTAGGAAAGGAAACCTCAACCCCTGATTCCTGGACTCCAATAAGCTACTATGAAAATAGAGCGCCTAAAGTCACTCTTCAGATGATTATTTCACTTCCTGGGTTAGAAGAATCCTACTCAAAAAATCTCCAATTAATTTTCATTTCCCTGGGGTATAGGTGATGAGAAAATCAAATAACTATGGGTATTACAACCAACTCCTATGGCTGTGATTCAAATATTCGTGAGAGAAGATATGAATCATTATCATGTGGTCTTTAACCATGTTACACCTAACATTGTAAATGAAATTATTCCAATATATAAGTGCGTGAAACACCATTTTATTCCTAAGTTCATGTGTAGGAAAATTATTTTCATGTGTACTAAGCTAAGGATATCCACCTGAAACAACACGATAACTCTATATAAGATCATAGACCAAGCTTCAACTCGATGCATCAAAAATTACAACAAAATACTCCATATCCACTTGAAGAGTCAAAAATGGTGTAGTAGCCAATATAAATAACATTTCTATTAAACGACTCTAATATTTCTCATTAAAATTATTCTTTACTCCCTTCTCATTGAGGTTATTAATTGAAGAATCCAACATTAATAAGTATTTCACACATCGATTGGCATTTCCAAATATGTTTAATAAGATCTTAATATCCTGGATATTTATGTGATATTCCGATGTCATAGTAGCTTTCACCTTCTCATGGTCAGCTAAAATACCATGTTATAAAACAACTTGTCCCATGAATTTATCTTCCCTAATCAATAAATCACAATCCGAAAGTTTAGCATATTGTCAATGATTTCTCAAAAAACAAATAATTGTTCTCAGAATATGCACATGACCCTCCTATGACATATATTAAATGAGAATTTCATCTACAAATAATACCATAAAATTATCTATATTCTAGTGAAAAATATAATTCATTAATACTATGAAAACATAAAGAGAACTGGTTAGACCAAATTTTATAAAAAGGAACTCATAATGATTGTACCTACTCTAAAAAGTGGTTTTCCAAATGTGGTATTATTTTATCCTCAATAGATGGTAATCAGGGCGATAATAAATCATTGTGAACCACTATTCCCCCATTCAACATGACAAAAAAAACATCAATCCATGGTAATGGAAACATCTTATTTATCGTCACTCAATTGATCATTCGATTATCAATGCATAGTAGGAGTAAACATTCTACTTTGATAACAATGAGAATCGGCTCTGCCCATGGTGACACACTTTGGAGAATAAATTAATTCTCTAAAATTTCATCCAAATAGTAATAAAACTCATCCAATTCAACTGGTTACATGTGGTAAGAGGGAATAGAAACTGGTTAAGCCCCATGAATCAAGTCAATGGAGATCTCAACCTCTATCACCAGCAGAAAACCAGAGATATTGGAAATAAAAAAGTTAGGAAACATGATGATCATTTGGGGGTAGATTAACACTCAATGATAACCACTATAGATCAAATGAAAACACTCATATTACATTACCTAAATCCATATAATAATTACTGGCTCTGGTTAACCATGTTTCACAATCTCGTTGAAAGACAAGTCACACACCACTTGGTGTAGTGATAGAGACCCATTGAAGATAAACATAAATTCAGACATTATTAGAAATAATCTAATCCATACTGAAAATTAAATTAATATATTTCATGTTGAGAACTAGAAATTTCTATTCAATCTCAATATCTTTTATAGAGAATATACAAGAGAGACTACAAAGACCCTACTCCATCTTCATACCAAGGGGTTCTGTAATACCCATTGCACAAGAGAAAATCTATGTGGGAATATTAATAACATAAAAAACATGGGATGAAATAAATAAATGATATTAAACGGTATCAAAAATGTAGTTTTAATAATAAATCTATATTAATGCTACCCCTCAAGGTCACTAGACCTATATCCACATCCTTTGGAGACTCTTACACTGTGTAAAGAAACATCGTTCTAGTTGCATGTGGATGGAACCCTATGACACATGAAGAATTTTATTTCTCTATAATTTTAGGGTTAAATGATGATATTTTTCATGTAAGAAGAGTAAAGAAACAATAGAATTGATGCAAGTGCATTGAATATCTTCATGAGAAACATTTCTTGGGTTCCTCATTGCAGACCCTCTTCAAATGTCCTATACTGCAACACTTGATGCAAACCAAGGGACCAATTCTAGGAACATTATGGGTTCTATAATTAATGTGATTTTGAGAGATCACATGAGAACCATAATTCTATTATTTTCCCCTAAAATAACACACACAACTATGAGGTGAAAAAGAAGCTCATGATCCCCCTAACCAGTCAACTAGGTCCATCTCGACAATAAATGCTATTTATAGTACATCATTGTAACACAAAATATTCATAAATAATACATGATAATGAATATATGGTATATGAACCAACTCAACCTTTGATCCTTTATCCTATAATTCTATAATATACTTGTTGTGATGTACACAATCTTAGAAAAATGGTTTTCATAATCTATCACCATCCAATCATCCTGCTTGAGATTCAAGAACTCAATGGAATTCGGTAACCACATCGAATATAGATAGAAAAGTTAACTAAAAATAACCATGATTTCCTTCCTCTATAAACTCTCATACATATTCTTCTTCATCATCAAATCTCATCATCTCTTTCTATGATCTTCATGAATTAGGGAGAATAGTTCGCATTTATTTTTTCAGGTGTACAAAAACCCAAAGAAAACACTCCAATCATATCAACCACTCATCATAATCCTGATTATGAGTTGATCCTTTGAAAAGTATTTACATTCTATCAAAGGAACTATTGGGAATAAATATCATGACCGTCCCACTGAGGATCCATAGATAGAGCCTAAATTGGTATATGAGGTGTTGCATGTCACAGTTCCTTGGCAATGTGCATGATCATCTCAATATGATTTAAATCAAAAATATGATTTTCTCAATAATGATAATCAATAGCGTCTTCCTGGGTCTGATTCATACATCTTCTCGAAGGAATGATACTACACAACATCAAAAAACAACATATAAGACATTAGGATAACTCTCAAATGGAGAAACATGGGAAATCAATGCAAATATATAGAGATAGTATATTTCGATTTCTCTCCATCCATATAAAAATAGATAATAACTAGAACTAATCCATGATAAATCATTCCCTATCCACCCATATTTACTTATGGTTTCTTGTTTTTAGAGCTGGATATGAACTCAATCACAACTACCAACACATTCCTAATAATATTTCACAATGTATACTGACATCATGAAAAAAGGTCAATATCCCTAAGTAAAACATTTTTCAATAACAAGTATGGTTACCCAAATAGAATGATAGCTAAACTATCCCTAACAATACCAGAAAGGTGTTCCTGATCTCCATGAGTCCATGACTAAAACCTATAATCACACAATAAAAAAGAGGGAACAATTTTCCATAATAATTTTGGAACTCAAATAAACAAGAAAATATGAATATCTAAAGAAACTCCATTAGGGGTAACTCACCCAAAGTCGACCAGGAATTAAAACCCAATTTAATATAGCCAAACTACCCTAATAGGGAAAAACAATTCTGAACTCAGACACAACTCAACAAGTCCATGGTTCAATAGCTAGATCCACATCAAAGAGATCATTTCCCCTTGCTCAATCCTATAAGTTGATAACCTACAAAAACCCAAAGTCACAATTAGGTTGTGATCCAAATCCATGTTAGATTTATCCATATATTCCATAACAAGATTCCAGCATCAAATTAAACATAAATGTTCCTTCAATTTTCAAATAAATAACTCTTTAATTTATAAATAAATAATTAAAAAAATTATTGTTTACAATTTAAAATATATAAATACATTATAAATCCATGCTTCACATTTCAATAGATGGAAATAAATTTCAAATGATGGATTTTACCATTCATCAATGGGTTCTTTACATAAATGTAACTGCTAAAAATTGGATTAATTAAACACTTTGATATAAAACTATTTATATAAATTCACAATGCATGTAAACCATATTACAAAGAATTAATATATAAATTTTAAATTCAAAAAACTAATCAAAATGGTCTTTTTTTAACTAGGTACAATATTTTTAGGATATAGGAATCCAACACTGTTAAACTGAAATGTATGTGCATACGTCCCATGAACTAATGCCAAGTTGACTCATTATAGTATTTTAATGGATTTGATGTGCTGATATGAAGTTCTAAAATGTTTCAAGTCATAAGATGACTTCCAAGATAATATATTAACTTTATAAGACTTTCTTGTGATCAATTAAAAATCATCGAGGGGAAATTTATTTTAATAATACTTAAAATATTATTAAATCTCGTTCTCTATTGAAAATATATCAATGTTCTCTCTGAAAACCATAATATAATTTTAATAAAAAACGTTCCTTTTCAAAAATCTGTATCCATTGGCTTTCCATAAAAACCATTTCTTAAGATACTATCACGAAATAAGAATATGAATCCAAATCATTCAATTTCACAATCCATTTCACAATTAAATCTAACCATGTGATTTTGTAATAATTTTATCAATTTCTTAATGAACTACCAATTAACTTGAATTCTGGTTTCTCACAAATTTTTCATCAAATAATTTTATACAATTAAATTCAACAATATAGTTGGTTTAATTTGCATCAAAAATTAATATTTATATTAAACAATTTAAATAAGACCAATTTCTAATTCATTTCCAAAAACACAATTTTTCTAAATACTCCAATTGAACTAAATTGGGTTTTCCAAAAACTAATTGAATTCCATATGATCAATATACAAACAACTACCTTTACATTAAAATATTTTATATTTGAACAATGTAATTTGGGTCAATATAAATTGGGTATTGTAACGGAACCACCTACCTCAGAGCCACTAGATCTTGAAACGTCATACCATAATTGGGGTTTCCCAATGAACAATAACAATAATGGGATACAAGAAAATGAAGATTGAAGCCTAGTTTTATAACCACAAAACATGGAAATTATATATATAATTAAACCCAATGATCCACATAACTAAACTGATGGGAGATTAAGAACTGGAGGTGGGAACTATCCGACTGGAGAACGAAGGGTGTTCCTCTAGAATTAGATAGTTTATGAGAGGGATACATTGGTCAGAGAATCATAATAATGTTCTCTGAGCTAGGTAGAAATGAATTTGTGTAAAATGAGTTCTATTTAAGCCCTAAAAATAGGGTTTGGTAAATTTTAACAAAAAGATGGATCTCTAAAAATACCAACAACAGAGTTTCCTAATGAATGGTGCACTGTTTGGAAAAAATATACGCAAGTCATGTGCCAATCATAAATGGGTCACACAGTTTTTCCATATACAGTGCATGGATTTACTAACTATGTATAGGCCATACAGAGCCCTCTATCCAAATTCCAATCTCTAGATTTTGAGGGTGCATAGTTTTTCATGACCCATATCACCCATGCACTTTCCTAGAAACATAAAACTTTTTCCATAATTTCATCTAATGTTATCCAAAAATAAACCATACCAAATATCAACAAAATCATGGAATAGGAATACCAAAAAACTATATAGAGATGCTATATTCACTGACTAGTTAACAAATATGTGAAAACATTGACCATATATTATCTTGATACATGGTAATATAATGAATTATAGTAAAACATAATGAAATTGTGGATACTATTATATAACAACTCAGGTGATCAAAACCATGAACTGAGATAGTCTTTACAAGATGATTCGAAGTAAGAAAATAGTACATGTCTATAATATAACAAAAAAATAAAAAAAACCTGAGTACTATTATAAAGAAATTGATTTAACAAAATCAATAAAATCACATCAAATCTAAAAAAACCAAAAATTATGAATACATAATGACTATAATATCTCTTTGTGATAAATATAAACCTCTAAACCAAATCAAACCAAAGGAAATGTCCCAATGTAGAAGGTAACGTGTTACAATATGTCCTTCCTTTTACTCATATCCTACAACACAACACCTAGAACCACACAATGAAAAAAAGTAACGTGTGATTACAAATTTTACTAAGATACCACCATATAGTATATATGCTTTTAAAAATCAATAATTCCACATTCTTACCATTAAAAAAACAAACATACAAATCCTTTTCGTAAATCCATTACATTTGAAAATAATTTTCTCTTTGGTTTTCATAAAATCCATTTGTATTGTCAAAACCAGAAATATGTAATGTAAAACTGAAAAAACTATAAATCTTATAAATTCATCATAAAATAACAAAGTAAACACATTTCCATGAAATACCATAATATGATTTCATGTGATACAGCCTCACAAAAAACATGTGATAAATAATACATGAAAATGAAATAATGTTATAAATAACCATCAGTTAAAAAGAACCTTATATTAGGCGATGTCTGATTGCACAATACATACTAGAAATAGAAGATCCTAAATAATTAAAATTATGGATCCAAAAAATATTGAGACAAATGAAAATCAATAAATATCCAAATGGATTCCTCTGAGTGGTTCCACACACATTAAGGCTATCCAAGTATATTTTCCAACTCAATCAGTGTTCTACACGTTCCATTATATAAATATTAAATTAGAGAAGCATTATGAAAATTTATGAAAACATTTTTTAAAACTAGAAAATATGATTAAATGATTTAAAACATTTTTTCAAATCATAAAAATTAGTTTTCAATTAAAATCCCCATTTATAAACAGTTTTATTTTCAAGAAATATCTTTATACCACATAACAATAAAAATAATGGAATAAACTAGAGGAATTTATCAATAAATATAATAAATTTATAAAATTAACCCATTATATATAAACACACACCATAAAACTGTATACACCCAACCTCCTCTGACAATAGTTACTCAAAACCAAGAGATCAAACTTCAAAAGACATGGTACACTAATAAACTGCAAAGATAGATAGAAAAAATTATTATATAATGAATTTGAGGTGTAACTATATTATATAGATATTTTTGACCAAGTAATGAAGAAACATATGTACCGCTTACCTGGATACGTGCACTATAACAACACATATGATAGAACACCAAAAAAGGATATCTATATGGGTGTTAATCACCCAAAATCACCAAGGGTGGCGTTTGGGATGAAAGGGTAGGCAACAAGATGAATTAAAAATTAATCCACCATCTAGTTCCTAAAACCCATGGGCTAGGATAATTATAAGGTGTGTAGTCCCATTACATGTTATTTATTCCATGAAGGCCAAAATCTCTGAAAAACACATCGACCTTTTTTTTTAAAAAAAAATTGGCATTACATGACATAAACATTTCCATTGTGTGAAAACCCATCACAACAAAATATTATATTACAACATCCATAATAATATATTAAATGGAATTTATTCCCTTTACTTGGTGTGTTATCACCCTACAAATAGAAAAAAACATGGTGTCCGGTAGAAAAAACACCCAAGCTCATAGGATATCCTCCAAACATGGGGATAACACTGCAAATCCATTAAAAAAATTATACCCAAACACTCTTAATTAAAATAAAAATAAATCCCTTAAATTAATGTCATTTTCCCCCAAAACATAATATCCACCCCTGATATGCTTACAAAAAAACCCAAAATGGTTGATAAAGTAGAAAAATCTAGTAGATAAAAACAATAATGGAATATTACAATCTCCCCACAAATGTGGTTTAATCCCCTAGAATAAATTCATATGTATAAAATATCAATATTTCAAGGGCACTGCTACCTCATTAACAATTACCTATCCCATAACTCATTGTAATACAATCGGCACTACCGTATTACCAAGTCCATAAGAATCATTTTACCTCATAGTAACTTCTCTCAAAAACTTATATTTTGAATGACCTTCTCAAACATTGTGGTTTCTATCGAAATATCATCATCCTTCCATTAAATAAAAAGTTAGGGATCTATTACACACCTAATCTCTGGGAAAAATGAAGCAAATCATGGAATGATGTCAAACCATTCATCATGTATAACCAATATTCCAACATTCCTATTTTTCCAATGATATGAATAGTTCCCACAAACCATAGTGAAAACATTATTTTCATGCCCTAGAGGTGATATCATAAGTGAGGTGAAACTCTAATATTAACCCCATAAATTACCTTGAACTCTACCGGATAATGATGATGGTCCTCATAATAATTTTGATAACTCTTTATCTTCATAAATATCTACCAAATCAACTATACAATCTCCATAGTCTGCTGAAAAATACTCAAATTGACCAAGGACTTCTCTCCTAACACATACCATCATAAGGTATCTTCACATAGACACCCACACAAAACCTCAAAGCTAAATATCATTATCAGTTCCTCATAACTTTTATTTTCTTGATAACTCCATTAGAAGAAAATTATTATCCCATGATCCCCTAAAATCATGCACACAAGCCTAGAGATTATCTTTTTGAATGTGGATAATCATCTATATTTTTCCATATATAAATGGATGATAAGCCACACAAAATATAAACTAGGAACCCATAACATCCTGTAACCATCTAGACACTGCATGTGAACCCCGGATCTCTATCAGAAGAAACCGAATTGGGTTCCCCATGATGTTTCAAAATCACTCAGACATACAAGTCTACAAGATGGTCCACCTTCATTATCCTCTTAATTGGTAAAAAATAACTGATTTCATGATTCAATTAATGATAAAAAATTAACTTCTTTCCACTATGATAGAATTTAAAACCAGTAAAAATTCCATCCTCATCCATCATCCATACAAGAATGGGTAAGGTTTGGGACAAAACCATAGGTCTTTGGTGTTCCATAGTAATTCTCAAACATGTATGACACCTTTAAATAAAATCTGTAATCAACGGAATCATCCTCATTTTTCAGTGAAAATGTATAATTTCATAATAAATATTGTTATCCCCAGGGTTAATAATCCAACAAGACTACTTTCAACTTTCTATCAACACTTCCCTAAGGGAAATGGAACAAAAAACCTTCCATGTAAGCACAATGTGTCGTTGGATAGCTAGGACCACTCACCTGAGGTCTCCCAGTCATAAGTAATTTCACTAAATGATTATCACTAGCTTTATATCACATACTCAAACCAAATTTTCTCATAAAAATATTATTTATCTTTCATCTAATCCATAATCGCATGTCCACCAACCACTTCCACTCCTAAGAAAATCTCACCAAGAAAAACTAATCAAATGCCACTCTTCGATCGATTCCTTCATGGTTTCAGTTAGTAACTTCTTGGTAAACACATATTTAACCACATTTACCATTCTAGGGATTTATGAAATTTGAAAATCAATATTATGAAGGTACTTCATCCGACATCATTGTCACATGTTCAGATCCCTCTTTGTGAAAATAAAATTCTTGTTCTTACAATTAGAATACAATGTAAATCAGTCCCCAAATATATACTGATTCTAAATTTTAAATTCATGATTAACTGTTTCCAATTCTTGATTTTTTGTTTGGAAGTTCTTATCATGAGGAAAAAAACTAGAATGAATCATAAGCCACCATATATTTCCCTTTAATTAAGACACATCTCAAACCCATGCCTAAAGCATCACAAAAAACATCATAAACCAGTCTCAGTTCTGTAAGAATCCAAATTGGTGTTGAAGTCCAAATAACATTTATCTCCTCACACCTTTTCTAAAAAAACATAATTCTATTCAAAATTTACACTATTTGGGGTTAAAGTGGTCATTGAAGGTGAAAGAATGAAGAAATCCTGAAAACCCCATCTATAGTAACCTACCATACCTAATAATATTATATTTGAAAACACATTTCTAGGATAATCCAAGGACATAACAATATATTTCTTTTTAGGATCCCCTAAGACTCCCCTACAAGATATAAAATGCCCAACATATTTCTATTCACAAGTAAAATAACTAACAGTTCGAGATATTACAATATATATGATGTTCTTTCAAGATTTTAAGAATGATATCTAAAAGGTTTGGGTGCTCCTCCTCTATCTTAGAGCACTAAAAAATATCATCATGAACATAATTACAAATGATTCCATGAAATAATAAAATATATTTTTCCCCAAAGACATAAAAATAACATGATCATTAGTGACAGAAAAGGAAATAACCAAAAACTACAAATGCCCATACCGGCTCCTAAACATTATGTTACGTATATCCTATTCTTGGTTCCTCAACTAGTGGAACCCTTATACAAAAAATATACAAAAACTGAAATTCAAATAGAATATATTCGAAAATGATATCAATAATTTGAAAATGATTTGTGTTCTTAATGGTCACCTGATTCATCTTTTGATAGTAAATGCAATGTATGTGACTTTTATCCACCTTAACAGAAAATAGGATAGGTGAAGATCATTATGACATGCTAGAATGAATAAATATAATAACCTCTTGGTCCCCAAAATGAAACATATTTTCCACAAACTCAAATAGTTTCAATCGATATAATTTAATAGAAATTGTAATCATATAGGGGAGTAGTTAAAAGGTAAAATCATCCTTTATTTATATAGGTAAATCATTGAAATCATCTAAAATTCCCCGAGGTCTGCACACAACACTATATAAATCAAACCACTCAATCATGGGTTGACATCATTGAGAAAAATCTCTTAAAATTATAACCATAATACCAAATCATAAAGAACAATAATCCATGTACATCCTGATCTAGAGACCTACTCACCCTAAATGATTTGATTGACCCCATTAGGTAATAAGAAATATACTCAATAGCGATAATAGTCGAGCTAAGACATAGCACTGATCATCCAATCCCTACTGATAATCTTGTCAAAAATTTCAACATAGAGAATTAAAAATTCACATACCACCTCTAATTCATCAATTGTTATCCAACACATGGTGCACAAAAACCTAGTTTAGACATATTACCCAAATAAATGTAAATTTCCATCATGAATGTTGGATATTTCAAATTAAATTCTAACACATTAATTATATTTGATTATATAAAATAATGAGTTCGACATATATCTAATAAATCTAGCATCATAGAAGATAAAGTAAACACCATACCTCTAACTCTAGTCACCCATGATACAAATTCCTCTATTGCATACTTCACATAATAAAGAAATGTAGTCATTGATTCTCCCTAATATTTCATATCCAAATTAACATCCCCATTAGCCTGGGGATTGGACCCAATACCCTTGGAAGCATCCCCATGAACCTATAAACCATTAGTGAAATATTATTATTCCTTACATCCCTAGGATACCTTGTTAGAAAACTATATCAGATGCCCATATCTTATATAATAAATACAATGCTAGGGACCGTTTATATCTCATAGAATGGTATGACTAGGTCACCAATAGTGATATCAAACATTCTACTACTATACAGAATAATCCACAAAAACTACTTTTGTAGAAAACTTTCTACCCTTATGCCTTCTTTTTGGGCCAAAATATACACTCTACCTAAAAACTACACCAATTGAAGCTCCACCCAACCATGTCTTCCCAACTGTGTCAACCATATCCATATATCATTTTCAACTACCTCTATAATGGTAAGAAGAAACATGAGAATAATCTTCAACTAAATATTTGGCCTAAATCATAACTCAAACATTCAAGACTTATGTTAAACCTCTAGTGAAATGCACTAGGATCAAATCAACCAACTTAGAAAAATGGGTATGAAACACCAGACCAGTATGCTCCTCAGTCTCTATGATCCAAAATTATTATGTCTTTATTACACATATTATCTCAGGGTAAAAATATTTCTTGCATATTTTTTTAAAAGATGTCGAGGTAAGGTCCACATGCAATATAGCTAGCACAATAGAGTCCCACCATATCCTTCCAAATCCCTCAATCACATATAAGGAAACCCACCCACAAGTACACTGGATACATCAATAATATAAAGATACTTTCATTTATCTCAATCCACTCCTCATATTGATGTTATCCTTTGTTACCCTAGAATATAGGTGGATTCTACCATGTAAACTCAGATCTATGATCTAATACTCGTCCTAGGTTATGTAAACCCACATGACTTAGAGAATGAATAGTGTAAATGATAACATTGATAAATAAAGGTTACACATAAGGGATATCCTATAGAACCATTCTCATAACGTCCTCCATCATATTTTGATGATCTCTTTTGGGAGGAATTTTTTATCATAATCAATAAGATAATCAATTTAGTAATTAGAAAATTTGAAAATATTTATACCACTTTCATTATTTAAGCTACTACTTTAAAAAACTAGAATTCAATGAAATTAATAATCCAACAAATCGAATATATTACTAAAATGTTAATAGGCCGATTTAAATAAAAAATCCATACATTTTAATATAATGAAAAATAATTTCAAGTCTCGAACCTAGAAAAAATTCCCTAACCACCCATCTTAACAAAGGTTCAGCCACCGAAGTGATTTGGTCAAGACCCTTTACCAAAAATAATATAATAATTTCAATGGTCCTAACTCCTTCATTCACATGACATGACAACAATATCTGGGATTGTTAAGACACATCAAGCAAAGATGACATCTAATTATAAATTTTAACATACCGGCCTAGTTCAAACCAACCAAACACCCAATTCGGCCATTACATGGTGAGGTGGACCATAAATGAAAAACAAGTATAAAAAATAAAGAAACAATACACACAACTAGAGTACTATGCTGAACAAAAATATACATAAGATTTATACAATAGATGACAATGTGTCTAAACTACAATGTATGAATAAATAATGTCTATTTAAGTTTCCTTGTAACAATGAATCACTTCAAAATCAACCCAATTTGATGGAAAATCCCAATGTAGTAGTCGACATGAAACAAGGTACAATTCCATTTACCAATATTCTATAATAAAACATTATCATCCACCCAAGGAAAAAAGTTTTCTAGGAGAACAAATCCTTGTATGATACCACCACAGAGTATATAGATGGTCTAAAAACAAGGAAAAAATTGGTCTATATTTTTAAAACAAAAATATGTTTATAATGAATTTCCATAAATCCAATCCCTTTAAAAATAAAAATCTATTTTTTTCAAAAAATCCTTTCATATTCCCAAAACCAGAAATACAAAATATAGAACTTGTAAAATCTGAATGCATTTCCATTCGTTATAAGGGGTTAATGTAAACACATATCCATGAACTAACATCTTTTTAGGTCATGTGATACAACCAAATTTAAATCCTTTGATCTAAAATACTAGATAAAACCCAAAACAAAACATAAAATTATTAATGAAAATGCACATCATATTAGGCCGTATGTAGTGGTAAAATGATTACCAGACATTTGAGATCCTAAATAAAGAATTGTGTTGCATAAAACCAATATCAATTTTATCCATTGTTCATCAATATCACAATGAAAACCCCTAGTTGTTTTACAAGGACTAGGTGTAGCCTATTAAATTTCCAAACATAGCCAAGGTTCATGATGTTCCATTATTTACAATTTTTATTTCATAAACAATCTCATAATTAATAAAATATTTTCAAATAAAATAAAATATTCTTTGGTGATTGAAAACACATTCCAAAATCAAAAAATAAATTCACGTAAAAATCCCCATTAAAAACATTTTTCATTCCATGAAATCCCTGAAAACCATATATCAATTTAAATTAATTAAAATCCAAATGAAATTTATCATAAATTATAGTATTTTCATCAAATACACAAATTATATTAAAACAACTAGCTCAAAATAGTATAATCATAGCTGAAATTGAAAAAATTGTCTGGAAACCAAGAATTAATCCATTCAAAGACAAGGGATGATAAAAACATTCAATTTTTAGATAGAAAAAACAATATAATTAAAAATATAAAACCTAATTTAAACCAATCCAATAACCATGAAAAAAAGAAAGAAGAACTAAAAGGAACTCTTAGTTGAAGAGGTTAACCTTATAAACCCTAATGATCAGTCTTAAAACAAAGTGATCTAGAAGGGTGGGAATCACAAAAATTACATTGGGTGAGCTTTGGTTCGACAATGAGAAAGATGAAGGTGGAATAAAAATAAATCATCTAACCAATTAAAAACATAAATGTCTTGATATTTATATTTCATGAAATCACAATACACGTCTTGTTTTCTATGGTGTGTGGAATTACTGAAAAATCTGTCTCCTATTTATAATAAATTTGATTTTTTTTCATTATATGATGTCAATCTATTTGATGATGTGTAAACCCTTGATACTATAAAACACTTTCTCAACATATTCTTGATGAAAATTATAAATAATGTAACCCTTTAAATAGTGTTTAATATCTCTACAGACATCATATAGCCCATTTTCTTATAGAAAAACACTCAATCACTCAGGATGTCCTCCAACTCTGGGGAGAACCCTCAAATTCATTAACAATATTATAACATGAATTGACTAATTAAAATAAACATGCATCCCTTAACTTAAATTCATTTTCCATAGTAAATGATCTGTATCCCATAGAATCCCACAAACACACCCTAACAAGGAAAATAAAAAACCTAAAAAAGGAGTACTTGTAATTCTTAATGAGGTGTTACACATACATTCTCATTCCTAGAATTAATAATTAGATTATTGAATATATCTCATAAATACAATAATTTTATAAACGCCCTCAAATACAATAGAAATGAAATATTCTAAAAATAATTTATTTGGTCTAAGGTCATTATTATTATCAAAAATATATTATTCATATACAAAATCTATTTATTATAACCTCATTATCTAATAATATGGAAGATATTAAGGGTTATATTCTCATATTCATGTGTTTTCCATAAAATATTTTCATTATAATAAATATTTTTTCTAGTACGTAAGTACTGATCAATATATTCTAGGAAATTAACAATAGAATGACTATATAGAGCAGTACTAACATATTTCGTGATCCATATTATATAATTATTGAATTATAATATAAGGGAAAATCAAACATCTCATTTCATTCATAAACAATTAATTACGGTTCAACATTTTATTCCTTAATATCTCCCAATACATTGTATATAATGATGGAAAAAACATTATTGTTGTATGGGAAACAATAAAAGAGACATAGAAAACACATTATAGAGTTGATAGTTCCAATTATCAAACAGAACCTTCAATATTGCACTGCAATCCTACACAACACACCATGTCACAAAATTCAAATGATTCAATTGAGAGGCATTACCACCACATTTCTATGAACACCCAAACACATCACCTATTTTGAATTTAAAAAGAGATACCATTATTACCTCTTTAATCCTACCACATCCCAATTCTTACTCTGACATAAACAAACACTGATCAAAACTAGATTTCTGGAAACAATCTTACATGAATCATTCCTCATCACCTAGAACACACAAGTCATTGTCTCAAACACCCATTAATGAAGAACACCATTATATAAAACTAAGTAATGAATTCTAATAATCCTGAACAAGAAAAAATAAATCCAAGATTCAATGAGAACACCTACAAACCTTCACTTATGGATAAGGAAGAAACACCGCACAAAATAGACAACCCAAAAACATCACTCAGTTATTCATTAATAACTCATTCTTAAAATATGAAATATTAATCATGTCTTAGTATTCATCAACCTCAATATAATAATTCTTCTCTTCTTTAAAATAAAAAATACTATTGGAATAGCCCATACCATTTATATTTCATTTTTAATCTAAACATCATTATTTGTATCACAATTACTCATCCCACCTAACTGATTACCATATTGATCTTCTTCTATTGGAGAACGATTTTTATAATTCCCACACTTTCTATTTTTGATGAATTCAATCTATGATGATATCATAGGGAGACCATTATTCTCATCCACTTCATAAAATGGAATTTGTTTTCCTCTACGACAACATTATTTGTGACCTTTTCTAAAATAAAAAAATTTTGTCATTCCTCTAAGACTTTCACAGGGGTTCCTCTCACCACATTGTCAAAATATAGGAAACATTATATTCTTTCCACCATATTCTCCACCATATGAACTCTAAAGGAAATATATCATTCTCTTTTTTGGAGAATTTTTGAGTTGGATAAGGTGAAATTTGTTAATTTTATATTCTGTTAACTGATTAGTAATAATATTACAACCCTTAATCTTGTTTTCATACCATTTGGTATGTAATAAAAAATATCTAACACAATTAAAAATGATCCATTTATTAGGGTTCATACCATTTACTAAAACCAAATATCATAGGGTGAGTAATGATATTCATATTGGGAACCCACATAATCTATAAAAAAATTATAGGATCTCTAAATATTCAATCAATATTTTTAATTAATGACCCATATGTTTTATCAAAGATAATTCTGGGTCATTATTTAAATCATTCATGATGGATAACAAATAATTTCTTAATTTCCAATGTATATTCCCTAAGAAGTTTCATAAATGTTGTGTATCCCAGATTAGTTTCATGAACAAGGTGAGAATTGATTCATGATCAAAACAAAATTTTCATAGTTATTACCCCTAGATACATCTATGTGAGAGCCACATGTATTTGTAGAATCTATACAGGGAGGGAAGTACATTGAAACCAATTTCTATATACTTTACTGAACATACTGGAATTTTTCCTATACATTGAATCTTATTTGGATTTATCCTTAAAGACATCCCAATATAAATTAATAGAACTATCCCAGTGTATCTCACTAATATTTTCATATCAAATCTTCCAAAGGTAAACAACAACTACATTATAATACCAATATTAATTATACATGATTCTAATAGATATATATATAAATATATTACATATTTTTATATGAATATTTATTAGATTTCATAAACACATTCTCAAGGATTGTAATTTTATAGTGCCTTTGGAATCACAGACAGATAACAACTGCTCCATAATTCTGATAATTCGTCGCCCACTATATTCTAAATAACTCGATCCCTTCTTATACATATCGTACATAATTTATGTATTCCTATCTTTTGGAAATAAAAATTAACAAATCATGAGATTAGATGCTCAAAAAGGGTAAGTAATTGAGATATCAGTATTAAATATTCATGTCGATCTGAAAAAATGAGAATAACATATGAAACCAAATGAATAAAATTATATATTATATTAATGAGTCATGTCACAAAAATTTGTAGTTAACAAGACCTGAATCATAATGGAATCAATGACCTGGATCCAAGAAAGAATAACATATTCATAAGATATAAATTTATGACATATCTATAATCATAAAAAAAATTCTGTTATGGATTCCCACCCAAAAATTCATAACCTATCAGTCTTGGCTAATATGTTTGGATAACATCTTATGTACCATCTTTCAAGATTGGTATAACCTATCATGTACCCTCTTTCAGGATTATAATTTCCTCACATATACTCTTTGAGATAATATAACATTAATTGTTACCCAATTCCATATAGGTAGATATTGGTACCACCCATGAAAAGATGAAAATTATACTTACACATTCCATGTACCACCCTAAACCCATATAGCTGGGAGACAATGCCTACTGCCATTAAATTTTTATGATTATAAAGAAATGAAACCCAATGGAATGATTTTTTATGTAGTCTTAGTAAACCAAACACATACATGAGTCCTGTTTTAAAAACTAATTCAATTATTATAACATATTTTTTTCATCAAAGGAAAAAATTATTAAAACATAGTAAATACTTAGATATATCTCAAAGTACACTTCTTGGATTCATGTGGAAAGGAAACAAAATTATGTTGATATAAAATTATTAGTATGGTTTCTGTATGGTGGAATAAATAATGAATCAATGAAAATATTCAATATTGAATGGTAATAAATTAATATGCAAGTTCAATGTAATAAATAAATTGAGAGGTAGTTCTTATGTAATATGGAATGGTAAATAACTGAAAAAACATCCATTTTGATAAATAAAATGAAAATGAATCACTATATAATTTCAAATAAAAATATATTGTTTAAAAATTATAATTGTAATATAAATAACAAAAATTATAAATTATTGGATGTCATGCTTTTTTGGATCGTGATACCTTTATTTTCGATATATATCCTCAAGATACTTTGAAAAATACTGTGTAAAAACCAATTAGCATATCCTAGCCAACTGACTTCTTCTCCTGATACTACTGATTCATCATGGGGATTTCATTAACGAGTCACCAACCTGTATAGTGGATGTCAAAAAAATTACACATATATAAAATAATCAATTTAATTTATAAAAAATGCTCCTCGAATAATATCTTTATTGATTAAAGGATATATATTTAACACGATTTCCCTGGTAAATCAAATAACTCTCAAAGTATACACTATATATTAAAATTGTATATGATTTGGGAAATTATTATATTTATGATAAATAATATGTACATTTAGATGAAATTTTATGTCTAATGATCATATGGAATTTAATATTTCATGCAAAATATAAAAATAAATCAAAGAAGTGAATGTCAGTAAAATCATGGAAAAATCAATCATAATCCACCCAAAAGAGGAATGTGTATGGTATCAATACAATAAATCCCATGTGTAGTAAAATATAGGGCTTTTAATTGATTAATTTTATTATGTACATCATATATAATAAATGTGGTTCACAATAATAATTTACACCTCAAAGAATTGAAATGAAGATGAAATAACTTAGCTGGAATTTCCATATAAGTGAATATTCATTTACCTAATTTCTAATTGTTTTAATATTTTCAATAATGTATAAAATAACCATAATCAAATTTATAATATCATATATAATCTTATTATAATATATTAGAACCCATTTATTAATAATCATTCAATTTTATCACTATATTGGGTGTTATTTAACTAGATTTTCGAGTATGGTTTGATTTGTTAATTTATTTATTCTTACATCGATCATGATTTCATCATCTACAAGATTAATATTATATATATTCAGTATATAATTATTTATAATAGAAAATAATCTTTTTATATTGTAAATTTGATGCACAATTCATGAAGATAGTAGGTCATACAAATGCATGAACACTGCATCCATTTACTTTTTATATTTAAAATAATGAAAAGTAGATGATATATATAAAAGTGTGTGGGGTTATTATAATTATACTATCATATTTATTCAATACAAGTCACATAGTTTTAATAAAATCCACTTATATTCTTTCGATGTATAGCACAAATAAATCATATCGCATTGAGGAGGCGGTAGTCCACATGTCCACAAACAATGTTATCGTTTTTCTAAAAAATAAAAATCATATAGGTTTGCATTAAAAAATAATTCCATAGGAATAAATAAATATTACATATTTTATATCATATAAAATATCTAAATTGATCATTATTTTCAATATATAATTGTTGTGAATGGAAAACTGAGCAATATGTTTTCAAGAGACAATTGTATGTTGTACGCATGAATGATGATTGTATATCCCATGTTATGTATGTCTTTTAAATAGCAGGTAAAAATCTAGAAATAAAACCAAAATCAGTATATTTATGATAATTTAGTAATTATATAATAATTATATAAAAAACATTATGGGGTTTTGAATTGAATGAAACATAAGTAATTGTTGAAGAACATTAACTCCTATTTGGGTAACTCCTTTCAGTTTATACCAAAATAATTACTTATCTTTCCTTCCTCCCAATGTGATGCTTATATAATGAGGTCTTGGACGATGGGAGGTTTTTTTAAAGAGTTTTTATAAGAAAGAAGGATTTAGAGGTGTCAATAAGTGGGATGGGTGATTTTATTTTTACAGTGGATGAGGTGTGGCATTCTTCTAATGTTTGGAAAGAGGAAATTCCACCCTTGTTTTTTTCCATGTAATGTTTTTTTATAATTATATACATAGATCCATGGTACGTTATGGTACATATATGTCTTTAAATTGAATTTTTACAAGTTTTTAGGTAATTTCTGCCTTTAATTTTTTGGGATTACCCCTTATAATGCTTAATTTTACTGTATTCATAGTAATTAATATCAATTACATTATGGTATATTTTTATTCAAAAAATAAATGTAAATTATTAGAAATAAGAAATTATTATTATTCACAATATATATTAAATATTCCAAAATTCCAATCACATAAGTAGAAGAAATTAATTTATAATTAATCTCACATATTGGACGACAGAGCAAGTTTTTAAAACAAAAAAATAAAACATTTGAGTGTTTTTATATCTAATTTAAATAAGAAATTGACTAAAATGAAAAAAATAGGATAAATGAATCTTTAATTTAACTAATTTTAATTTATTCCCAATCTAAAATATAATTTATTTTTACATAAAAAACATACACAATATAGATTTATAATTAAATTTTAGTATTTTATAATATTTTAAATAATGAAACTTCTGAATAAATAGAAAAACTTCACCCTAATATAATTTTTATGTTCTTATTTAACAATTAATGTTTTTAAAAGAATATTTATAAAATTCACAGACGTTGAATTTAAAAAAGTTTAACCATTACAATTTGATAAAAAATTCTTTTGAAAATTATAGGTTTGTATGCGTAAAACTATGTTTGTTATTATTATATGTATATAAAATAAATTAGAATAAATTTAAATATATTTGATTAAAATCATAATATATATTAAATTAATATAATATTTTAAATATATTTAATTTAGTTTTTTATGACAAAACACATTTGGAATCATAAAATATTACTTTTTAAAAACATTTCATATATTTTAAATTGGTTTTTATGTTCACTTCTATTTAATTTTAAAAATAAAAATTCAAAAAAACATAATTTAGTTAATCATATTTATAAATGATAATTTAGTGGGTATGTTATATCTTATCAAACTAAATTATAATATCTTAATAATATATTATTTCCTGATAAAACATGGTCATGTGTGTATCACAAGTTATCAAAGAAACTCATTCTTCCATAGGACACAAGATAACCCCTTATTGTTTGCATTAAAAAGAATATAATATATAATATTTCAAAAAAAATATTAAATTTTCCATAATTTTTCAAGAGGTTATATCCCATTCTATGTTTGGTGTTCCATTTCATAAATACTATTTAATAAAAAGTTATTCTTTTTGGATTTTCCGGGCGTGAGATGACAAGATGTCATAAAACATTCATTATATCAAAATCAATTGATATATATTGATCTCATAAATATATTTTCATATCATATCCAATTGAGAAGATACATGGTTCATAATAATTTCATCACTTCATCATAGAATAGATCGTTAAATGAATAGTGTTTCAATGTAATTTTATCTTAGAATAACCCATGGAAAAGAAATGGGTTTAATAAACATTTTATCATTATAAACATCACAATTCGTGGGAAATAATTGTATCCTTGTAACATTTACCTATTAAAAAATATGTAACGTCAATTTATGTCAACATACTTGGAAAATTATATTAAATTATAACTTTGAACATTTGTTGTGGAAAATAGATTATTATCCTTGAAAAACCCCCTTATTAAAACATTAAACATTTTTACAATCATTTACTATCATACTAATATTTTAATGTTATAATGTAATATTTAAAATAATTTAAAATAGTTATTGAGAACAATACCTTTTTTTCAAAAATCACTTATGAAAAACAACATAATTTAGTATTTATTAAATTATTTTCATTGAAAATTAAACAATTAAAATATATTAAAGAAGAAATAAAACCCATTTAAAATAATTTATGAGGAGAATATCTTATCGAATTTGAAGAAAACAAATTTAAATCATAAAAAATTATTAAAATATACTAATTTGAAAATTATATTAAAAATATATAATGGAATCATCAAACCAAATAATGATCAATATGGGGGGAAATTTTTTTCTGTATATGTTAAAACCTAGATTTTGTTTCAATTTTCGGTAATAGAAAATGAGAATTATTAGTAAAATAATTTGAAACTTCATACAAACATATTTTTCTGAAAACAATAAAAAGGTAAACTTTTCATTAATAATTATTTTTTAAAATGTTAAAAACATTTTCAAAAAAAAATAAAAGAATATTTTTGGAGAAAAATGTTTTCTCAACTTAAGAGAGAAATAAAGATTATTTTTATCTAAAAATTCATTTTGATCTAATTAATATATTAAGAGAATAAAAATAAGTGAAAATTTAGTCTATATAAAAAAATGATAATAAAATTCATGGGTTTCTTGATATATATTTCGTAATATTTCATTATTGTAAACATAATAATAAACAATCCTAATAAACTATGAGATTATATCATAAAACTCTTACTAATATAGTAATAGTGAAACATGTACCCCATGAAGTAATAATATCTAAATAAAATGTATAATATCTTTATAATAAATAATTTCATTACATCATCTATTAGGGGGTTTTATATTCAACTCATTAATATAGATGGGTTCATAACCTAACATATGTCTCAAAAAAGGTTAATTGAGATAAAATACGTTACAATAAGTCTCAACATACTATGTACATGTTAAAACCACCATTATAATAAATATAGGTTTACTAGAAAACAAATATATAACCATTAATATATATATATATATATAATATTATATATTATTCACTTCTGACAATTTAATACTCATTAATAACAGTTCCAAGTTAACATCATGTTTCAGCACATTTCTGCTCTATTTTTCATATATGTTATGATTTTTTATTATATTTATTATTAATCTGAACATAGATAGATATTATAAATAATTTTAACCATTATATAAATATATTATAAATTCATTATTTATGTATTTATAGTGGTCCATAAAATTTAGGGATAAAGAGTGAAATACATCGTTCAAGGGGACGGTAGGTCATGCTTACGCCTGAATATTATCTTCATTTTCAAATTAGAAAAACAAAAATAATGTAATAAAACATATTAACATTTTGTAATAATTTCTATGTCATATATATAACATATTAAAATTAAAATATCCACATATAAACTTGCATGTAATGTGAAAATGATTGGCATAGCTTCACTAGGAGACATTTCCCATACACACAAACAATATTATCAAATTCCGACAAGATGAAAACAAAGAATCCAAATGTGATATATTAATTAAATATAAATTATAATAAGAAAAAAATAACATCTAAAATTTTAATGTGTAATTATATGAATCTGTGATATAGGGTAACGTATCATATGTTGATATTGGTTCCAATGGTTATAGTCCGCCATACACTTGAATGATGATTCTGTAACCCATTTTATGGATTAGTGGGAGTGTATAGGATATTAATTTATAATGGAAACAAATCATTATATGTAATATAATTATGTTACTCTATCAATGTGTTTTATTAAAAATTGAACCTGGTGGAGGAAGAAATAAAATATTATTCTCGATTAGGGACGTCAACTCTTCTTTAGAAAACACCTTCTAGATTTCACCAATAGGATTATTCGGTTTGATTTATGAACAATATTGGGATTCTAGGAATTTAATATTTATTTAAATATGATATTTGGGTTGCATTGTATGAGCCAATGTGATTTGGAACTGGGAATTTGATAAGAGACTAGGTGGCCTTTGATAAGTGCGGTGAGCGGCACCCTCATAATTTTCAAAAAGTAAAAATGGTATCCCCTTGTTTTCACATTAAATAATTGTTAAAAATGGTAAATTTTAGAACATATAAGATATAAGGTTGAACTATTGTCATCAAATTGGTTTTGTAAGTGTTTTAGGTCATTTTTTCCCTTATCTTTTTAGTTTAACTCGGATGTAAACCCATTTTTACCATAGCTATAGGGAATAATTTTAACTTTTATACAATGACAAGTAATTGAAAAAATTTACCTTATTAGAAACTATAAATTTTATTAAATCCGGATAGTAAATCCATTTTCCGATTTTTCCTTAATATAAGTGGAAAATATTAATTTAAATTTAATATTATATACACAATGAAAAAAGAAGGTTTTCCAAAAGAAAACGTTTCAAAATTAAAAAAAATATTATATAGAAATTAAATATGAAATTTATTTAAATTAAATAAATTTTATTAATATGTTTATAATTTAACATATTTTTATTTTAATGAAATATAAAAAAATTGGATGTTTTTTAAAATGATTAATGAAATTTCTATTATTAATGAAACACTACAATTTCCCTATTTATTGAAAAAATTTATCATCTCAGAATGTTCTAAAAATTTAAACATAAACTCATTTTTACATTAAAATTTTAAAAATGAACACTGTTTTTTATTAATGTTTTCTGAATGTTTCAAAAACCTAACTACAGAAACTGTGAGAAAACTATTTTTTTAAAATATTATTTTTATGAGTACAATTGGATATATTCATATCTCTTTTGTAAAAAATGCATAAGATGAATTTTAAAAATATAAATTAATATATTATATATATGTTTCATCAAAATAATTCAATCATGTTTATTTTTTAATTTTTTATCTAAAAGCATTTTTGCGCCCAAAAAATAGTTTTTTAGATAAAGATTTCCATTTTTTGAAATAGATTCTATTTTCATTTCTAAATTGATGGTATCCAAATAATTAATTATATAAAAATATTTAAACCATATTTTTTTTAAAAAAAATATTATATTATTTCTCAATATTCCAATGATTGGGGGATAACAACTATTTAAAATAATATCATTTTAAATGTATTTAACATATCATTAAAACTCAATGTTGTGTGTAATGAAGGGTAAATCATATTTTATATAATTTATGATAAAATTCATGATATTGGTATGTTAAAATATCTAAAATATTATTTGAATAATATATTTCACAAATCTTCAGGGTTCTACCCAGCATGATGTATGAATTCATTCCCTATAACTATGTCCTGAAAATAAAGTCTACATATAAACAAATTCATACACAAGGTTTAGGGAAATTCCAATTAAGATAAAATAATGATACTAAAAAATACATTCACTAGGGAATCATTAGTCTTAATTTTCAGAAAAAATCATATTCTTATATAATTTCATGTGAAAACTCTAATTTCCATAAAAATCGCATTGATTATCATTGAAAGAAGATTCCACATCTCAGTCCTTAAAAATATATACGTAAAACATGATTGTTTAAATATCGTAAATAACAAATATATCTATTTATATAAAAACAAATGGGTATTAAAATAACAATAATTAATCCAATGTCTAATAATAATGTATTAATCTGCCAAAATATGGAATAAGGGATACCAGGATATACATGGAAATCCAGGCAGCATTATGACTCCTAAATCCCTATAATAAATATATCCCATTACCTTCCCCAATTTAAAAATATTATTAGTATTTTTATGAAAATTCAAGAACAAAATTTGAAATTATCATTATGTCAATAAAGTTTAGCACTTGATTTTTATGAAATTGTTTTTTAAGAAAAACACACTTTAAAACATTTTATGTCACCACCAATGGTAGAGTAATAATACTAGATTCCAACTTATCCCCTAAAACATCAAAGAAATAATTTTTATTCTCCAATATCATATTATTTCACAAGAGAATTTATTTTTTCTCTAGTAATAAATCCTCTGTGTAGAGAGGCCTACCACTCAAATAGTGGAAATTTGAAATCCTTAAAATTTGATGGGAACACCATAATATTTTAAAAGAATAAAATTATATACGATAACTTTTGAGACAAACATCACCAATATTTGAAAAAATATAAAATCGTGACATTTTATTATATATTTATTTTTAAATTAACTCAATATGTATAATTTATTATATTACATGAAACACTGACTTTATATTGTGTTACATGAAACACCGAGTTTATATGAAATGTGACCTATAATTAAAATATTATTATTAAATATGATAGTTATCTTGAATCCACTATATTGGTTGTTATAAATAGGGTTTACTAATTTATGAAAATATATATTTTACACACATTCTTTATTTATTTATTTATTTGAGATAAATTGAAATTCATTTGAAGGAACAAAAATATTCGATGGAATTTTTTTTCTAAATGACAGAATAGATGTGATTGGAGCACAAAATATAAAGATACTTTTTACCAATTTTACACAATTTATTAGAAAATTTTGTATTCATTTTTTAAAACATAATAAAAAATTATTATCATGTAATTTTGAGGGTTTTTTTGAAATGATTCATTTTATGATGAATAATTAAAAATACTAAATTTAAATATAAAACATAATAATTTTTTAAAGTATTAATAATGATGAATTTTATTTTGAATTTATTTTAAAGTAAAATTTGTTCAATTATATATCAATTAATCTATATTAGTTCATTTTAATTATTTTAACTTTAATTTTTGTATAAAATAATTTGGAAGTTTTAAATTTTTTCAATTTAAAAACCCGCTTTCTCATCAAGTATGGGAGATTAATTTTAAGATAAAATATTCCACTTATGTGAATATATTTTTTAGAAAAATTGATTAAATATTTTAATAATTATGATTTATACTATCTAATAAGAACAAAATTATTGCTGTTATAAATAAATATTGAATGAGAAAAACATTTGTCATGGTTAAGGTAAAATTTGATTTATTCGGGTTAAACATAGAATCTAAGAGATAAATGACTTAAAAACTTATATAAATACCATTTAATATAACTATTTCTATCTAATATCTTAAATGTTCAATATTTTACCATTTTTAGAGATTTAGGAATGATAAAAACAGGGGGATGATTGAATTTTCTTAAAGTAGTACATGGGTTCTACTCACCTCACATAAAATGGCCACCAAAACATATCCCATCATTGCACATTCAAAACTATTCTATTTATCCATTAAATCTACAAATATCTTCTTAATGACCCTCATCGAATTCAATAATCCTTTTATCTATCTTAAATTTATCCAAGGAAGGCTTCAGTGCTATCATAAGTAGGATACCTGAAGAAAAGGTGATATTATTCAATTAGAATCTATGTTTTATTTCATTCCACACCTCCTTAAATTATTATGAAACCATGATCATATTGTTTTTCTGAGTAGAGTACTCAAGTGGGGGTTAATTGAGTATTTATATTTTTTTTAAATAATTGGTTCTATTGAAATTCCCCCCAATTAAAAATATACTCCAAGAAATATTGGATTAGATCTATAAGAGTCCTGGATGTTAAATTAATTTCTTAATAGATTGATTAGTTCTCAGCTATTCTAATATAATTAAAAATATAAATTTTTAAAAGAACATTCCGGTTCAAAAAAATTATAGGCACTTTATATTCTATGTAATAGAGTGTGAATTTTTTGAATAACTATTTTTATAAAACATAATAAAAGAAAATATCAATAGGCATAGTTGAAATTATAACCAGAGGATCGGTCTCAAGCTGAGACCTAGTCTTCTCCACTTGGTGATCACCTACAAACAAGTATTTTAAAATAATAAACAAGTTTGATCCACACCTTGGATCATGGTCCACAGTATCACACAAGTTTATCAAGGTCAAAATTTACATCTACCACAGTTATTCATTGGAAAACAATAAACATGTCACACATGACCTCTTCTATAGTTCTACGTGGGATAAAAAATGAAAAAAATAGTGTGAGAATGGGGATATCATGTATCCTCCAGTTATGCATAGTAGATAGTTTGTTTGTAATAGATATATACACACACTGCTCAGAAAAGTAAATAAATTAACACAATAGAGATAAACATGTATGGTTATATTTAGAATGCTTTGTTTGTTATGTGGTGCAGCTGTGGATTTGTTTGATGTAGTGGAATTGAAGTTCCAGTCCTCTTCTAGAAGTTGACTCTAAAAAAGTGTTTTGTAGCCTCTATGTTTTGGCTTTTAGGAGTAAGATATGTTTAGGTGAGCCCAACAGGTTTATCTTGACTCCATGATCTCCCCATATTTTCATCCTTTTGAGTTCTTGGGTTTTTTTGGAAGTATGCTCAAGAGTTTTCGGAGTTCTTATGTTTTTTTACATTCTACTCTTCTGCTTATTTTCACATCGCTTGAATGATCTATCTTGTAATTCTCTTATACATCGAGGTTCGGTGGACATAATGATATTCCGAAGTTCATGTACCTCATAATGTCTCATTAATATTCAACAAAAAACATTATATAATTTCAGAATCATTAATTTATCTAAATATGACCATTACAAGAAAATGTTAAATAATAAAATAAAATCTTTTTTATGAATATCATTGAGTTATATGTATCAGTGAGTCAACATGAGTATGTCATCATCGGGGACTCTCTGTATCAGTGTGTCCTTTCCATCGGTATTATTGACTTTGAGAATCGGTGAGACATTCGAACTATCGGTATGTATTGGCTTCGGTGTGTTATCATTGATGACTCATTTTGAACTATTGGTTTCTCTCTCATAAGTGACTTGTCCATCAGTAGGTCCTTTGAACTATCGGTGTAGCACCCATCAGATACTTGCATATCCAGGCATCTCTAAAATTATCAGTGTGACTAATCATCAATGAATTTTTCATTGGTTAATCGTTAGTTCTATTGGTGATTCCTGTATTAGTGACATCTTTGATCGGTGAGTCCTCATCAGTGTGTCAGCCATGGGGGACTCATTTGAACCAATTGGTGTTAGGGTATTTGAAACAAATACAAAGTGTCTGTCTTACATAGAAAAATACTAGATTATGTGAGATTCATTATTTCATGTAAATATACACCTGTATGATTATTGAAACACACATATAGATAATTAATTTACTTATTGAAATGTATTCTATCATGTGCTACAATTTATTCATTTATAAATATTAATTTACAAGATTTTCATTACTTAAAACATAATATGTGAATTATCATGATATGTAAATTAGCATGATTTGTGATTTTTAAAACCACTATCTCACAAAGGGTCCAACAATCTCTTCATTTTGATAGTCACAAATAATGGGACAAATGATTTATACATAATGTTAGGGAATAAAAATTACATGGATTAGTATACCGATAGTCAGTGTGAATTCTCAATATAACTATATATTCTTTCTATTAACACTAACCCTCTATTATTGTATCCAGGCATATATAGAGGATTCTTATGCTCCCCTTATATTATATCATAGATTGAATATATATATATATATATATATATATTCTATGTTGATTACATACTTTCATTCATATTCCACATCTAGGATCCCCCTTAGGATAAGATTTTATACCATCCATATATTTCTCCCCCTATTGGGATTAGAAAAAATTTGAAAAGAAACATGAAGGATAAAGAAAAAAATACAAAACAATTTGAAACATAGTGAAGTGAAATTGATATTCACAAAATTACTTAAAAGTAAAACTATCAAAATAATTCAAATTCATATTCATGAATGTAAAATGATTAAAAATATCAAAATAAGTCAAATTTATATTCACAAAAGTAAAAAAGAGTACAAAAATAAAAATAAAAGTATGAAGACCAATAATAAATTGATCTGCAACTATGGATTGAAATTTGTTGAGATTTTACTTTTTCTGGATGATCAAGAGTGGTTTCATGAGGTATTGTTTTGGATGTAGGAAAGGTTTATTGAATGGTGAAACTAGGTAAACAAACAGTTGTAGGAACATTAGATGCAAGGCTTGGTCTCCTCTTTGATAGAACATGACTCTAAGGCTACGATTGTATCACCATATTAATCTGATATAAGTCATGAGATACGGTTAATTGATCAGGAGGAAGGGAACCATGTCCAATGGAAGAAGTTACAGGGACCAATATGGATTCATTATAAACATGTAGGTAGGGATTCAAAATCATAATAAAATTATTATGTATTTGACCCCATACAGCATAGCCTTTTCAAAATCCCCCTTGTTTTGCATAAACTATTCAAAAGTGGGTGTAAAATCCTTCAATTAGCTCACATGCCTCTTGAATGTCTCTATCACTGGTTGTGTCTTGAGGTTCTTAGCAAAGTAATTAATATTTTAATATAGATTATTCTTGGTGTATATTTTTGAAAAATGCATGTCTATATTTTCCATAATCTCCCTGTGAGTATCAGATGCCTCATTTGTACATTATCTCAACATTTTAAAAACAATTCATTGATCTATTAAACATTGGAAAGGGTCTCTTTATACGAATTATTTTCACAACTCGGAGCTCTTATCTTATCACAGTCTTGAGGGAATCCATACCTGTAGTAGGCCTGATACATTATAAATAGATGCACCAGATTTCGTTCTTCTAATATCCACTTTCTTGTTTTTCATGTCAGCACTTAGTATATATATAACAAGGTTCCTAAGAACCCCCATATCATCACCAAGTGTGTTTCTGGAATCATTGTATAAGGATTCCAATTCATTTCCCATTTTCATTAATTCGTCTTACCAATTATAATTTTGTCTCATAATGGTCTTGGTTGTAGTGATTTGGTAGGGTTTCATCTCATGAATTACACTTTGTGAAACATGAGTAGCATCCGGCTTTGAAATACTCCAGGATATCGAAGCCTTATTTTTTAATCCAGTTAAATATATGAAAGATTCACACACATCAGCCTTGAATAGTTCAATATTAGCCATGGTGACATAGTCACTAGGCCCTGAAGGTACAATAAGCTCATTAAAGGAAGTAAAAATAGTTGAAGTATGATAAATCAGTTCCACTTCAGCTTGTGGTGTAGGAGGGACTACATCTACTCATCTAAATCATAATTCCTCCCAAATAGGTGATATCCTAGATTTATATTCCACTCGCGAAAACAAGTCCAATATCAAGGTTCAACATTTTCAATTCATACTCTTCTTTTTTAAGGCTCCTCCTCAAATTGTTATTAATATTATTCTTCTTGAAATACAGAATAAAAAACATTCTAAGGCACTGGTTCAATCTAGATGTCAAATTATTTTTAAATTCCATCCACTCCAGCCTCTCGATGTGCTCTGTCATTCTGAGGCACATGAACAGGTAGAGATTCAGCTTCATCCTCTTGAACCCCATCCATAATATCATAAAGGTCCTAAATGATACATTGGGAATCATCAGGGTGTTCAGGTCTATCCTTATTGACATCATCCCTATCATCATGATCAATAACATCATGTCCTATAGTATCAGCATCATCATGACTACTAGCCTCATTATTATATCTACCTACTGACACCTCACCTGAACTGAATACATCTGTTATGTATTTTAGTGATTCACTCACATGCACACCTTCATCATCATCATACTCAACATCATCCTCATCATCACCATATATCTAGCTTACATGTCCTTCAACTCCATAGACATTAGTCTCTTCCTCATCTTCATCATCTAACAATGTTTCTCAAGAAGGTAATTCTAATGGTGGACTGGTAGGTCCATATGACCTGACTTTAGTGCTTTCTGCAATATCTGGGTCACACCATTAATTTTTAAGAAACCCCTATTCTCTTGTTAGCTCAGGCTCATCATCCTCTTCTTCTTAATAAACAACCTGCTCACAAGGTTTAAGACCTCGATCAGGTTGATCCCTTGGTCTAGTAGGATGAT
This sequence comes from Viscum album, assembly GCA_963277665.1. Taxonomy (NCBI): domain Eukaryota; kingdom Viridiplantae; phylum Streptophyta; class Magnoliopsida; order Santalales; family Viscaceae; genus Viscum; species Viscum album. Next base: position 1,588,237,220 of record OY728150.1, on the reverse strand, counting down.
CAATAGGATTATATTCCACATAATGATTCTTCTCATCTACTACCCACATTATTTTCTATGGGTTCTAAATGATCTTTATTATTTTGTAGATATCTTTGTGGATGGAAGAACCACTACAAGTATTTATCACCTCATCCCCATCCTCAAAACATTCTAGCTTCTTCAACATTGCAGAAATCATCCTTGGGTAATATAAACCAGATCCCTTTTTAGATGGCTTCATTATATCAAAAATGTGTACCACAACTTATCTACATATATTTACCTTCACCCAATTCATCATAATATATATTATAAAAAATATCTTGATACTTTATGGAAAAAAAATCTCCCTTCCTTGGGCATATTTAGTGTTGGATCAATTTGAAAATCATTCTGGCCTCTCCATCTAACATTGAAGATATCAACCTCCTTGACTACTCATTTTCAGTCTACTCATTCAATGAAATTCGATATGAAAAAATATGATGTTGGTAGAATACTATACTTGTATTTAGAAAATATTCCCTCATGAAGAATCTCCAATCACTCACCCCACTCCTTTGAAGAAAATGAAACATCTTTTACCTATACCACAAACTTCATTCAATCCTCCATGGCTCCTTCCAAAAACACCTACAAATTGAGATAAAATTGATGTACCATATTGGGATAGAACGATCTCACATTGTTTGTAAACTAGATAATCCACCCATGTGATTCCAAAACTTTTAGGAAGAGATACTTGCTTGGCAACAACCACTCGACAGACACTTCTTTCCCTAGAGTTACAATATGGCTTCCCAACCCTGGATTCGCATAACATGTGGCACTACTTGATTATTCTTTTAGATTATTTTCTAATGAAAATTCACATTCTAATTCCATTACACAAATTTTCTCCACCATCCTGAAGGTTCAGTTTCGATGAAGGGATTAAAAAGGATGAAGGATATAAGGTAGAGTGGGTAGTGAAAGGTTGTAGAATTGAAGGTATAGTTGGTAGAGAATTTTTGAACTGTGTATCATGTTATAATTATCATTTACAGATTTCACACCATAAAAGTATTATAACAATAATATAAAATGAAATAAACTACCTTGTTTTACTTAAAAATTAATAGACCAACAAATTTACTAAAAGAAATCTATCGGCATTGATTTCACTTTATCGACTTCATCTGATTGTTCTCAATCGATTAGTTTCACTTGAATAGTTTCACTCAAATGGTTTCAATCAAATGGTTTCACACAAACGGTTTATCCTGATCGTTTTCACCTGATCTCTTTTACCTGATCAGTGTGACTCGATTAGTTTTATAATGATCAGTGTCACAGAAAAAATGATTTTTCTATGATTATAAGGTCAGTTAGACATTCTAGAATTATCATTCCATGATCATGGATAATGTATCTCATTCGATCAAAGTTTATGGGTTTGGTAAAAATGTCGGCAAATTGATGCTCAGTCCCAATAAAGCCAAGAGTTATATACCCGTTTTGATAATAGTATCCCAAAAAGTGATGCCTTGCATCAATATATTTTGTTCTAGAATGAGAAGATAGATTATTAGAAATATTAATAGTACTTTTATTGTTAGAATGTTTGTAAAAATGTTTGAATTGAATTACACAGTCTAATAAGGTGTGTTTTATCCCCAAAATATGTGCACATCAACTACCTACAAAAATGTACTATGCTTCTGTAGTTGATAATGAAACATAATTTTTTTTACTACACCATGAAATTATAGACTTACCAAAAAAGTGACATGTTCTATAGGAATTTTTTCTATCTGACATACATCCACCAAAGTCAGCATTGGAATAACTAATTCTATCAATTCAATATCTTTTAAAAATTTATTTATTGTATTTAATTTGATTTATAATAAAACCTTATTTCTGATGACATATTGGAAATCCAAGAAAATACTTTTGTGCACCCATAAAAATCATTTCAAACTCACTTTTCACAATTTTTTAAAAATCATTCCATAAAGAATTTTTAGAACCTCCAAAAAATATAATCTACATATATTTGATCTATTAAAACATCTTAAGAAAATATTTTTATAAATAATGTGATATCTTTATATTCTTTTAAAAAATCTATAGAAATAATAATGTTACTATCCTATCATAAAAATCTCTTGGAGCTAGTTTCACTCCATTTAAAGCTTTTGTTAATTTAAAAACAAGATTTGGAAAATCTGGATTTGTAAAACTTGGAGGTTATTTAACAAAAAAATCCTCAATTATGTAACAATTTGTGAATTAACGTTTTACATCCATTAAGTAATTTTTGAAACCCAAGTGTTTTCATAGGCCTCTATGATTCTAATGGATATAATCTTAGCTATCGGTGAAATGATTTCCTCATAAAAAATTCATTCTTTTTTATTATAGCCTTGTGAAACCAATATATCTTGGTTTCTAACTCTATTTCAAACTTCATCTACATTATTCCTAAACACCCATTTTAGATCTTATTATCAAGGTATATTTTCTCCCAACATCAAGCTTCTAGACATTATTTCTCTACAACTTATTATGCTCTTATTTCATAGCCATCTCCCAAAATTAATCATATATTTCATCGTTGATATTTTTGAGTTCAATTTTTTACAATAATTCGTGATATTCAACCTTATTTATAAAATTAGTTTTAGTTTTAGTCAATTTTTCCAAATCACCAACTACAGCATATAAGGGGTGGTTTTTATGGGTTCTAGTTGTTCTAGTAAATGTAGGACTAGTAATTTCAGGTCCACCACTTGGTTCTATTTCATTATTATGAAAATCGTGAGAATTTATAGAATTGGAAGTTTTAATTGATTCCTTTATTTGATAGATAGAAGGATTACCATTAATTTTTAGGTTATACATAATGTCTTCAATATTTTCTAGAAAGGTGTTAGGATCTAGTGGATTTGTTTCATCTAACATGACAGGTACAGATTCCTCTACACATTTGGTTCTCTTATTAAAGAATCTATATGCTTTGGTTGATGTAGAATATCCATGTAATATTTCTTCATCACTTTTATTGGAAAATTTATCTATAATAAATTTAGTTTTTAGAATATAAACATTACATCCAAACACTTTCATATAATTTGACTTCGGTTTCCTATTATTCCACAACTCGTTAAGAATTTTCTTTAGAATAGGTCTGATTAATACTCAATTTATTATATAACGAGTTGTATTAATAGCTTCAGCCCAAAAAATAAATTGGTTTTTCATAATCATTTACCATATTCTAGGTAATTTCCTATAGGGTTCTATTTTTTATTTCTTCTACACCATTCTATTGAGGTGTCCTTAGGGCAGAGAAGATTTGACTATAGCCATTTTGTGAGTAAAAATATTCAATGTCCTAATTTTCAAACTCATGACCATGGTCACTACTCAAATATTTAGTATTCAATCTGGTTATATTTTCTACATGTATAGTATATTTAGAAAATTTAGATCAATCCTCATTTTTGTGAGCTAAGAAGAAGGTTCACGTATACCTGGAGAAGTCATCTACAAATACATAAACATATTGATTTCCACTGAGACATGAAACTATAGATGGTCCAAACAATTACATGTGAACCAATATAAGAGGTTCAGATGTTTTAACTTATTTCATTGGTTTGAAAGGGATATTGTGTTGCTTTCTATTTTTATAAGTATTGCACACTCTATTGTCTGTATACTCTAATTTTGGTAGGTCCTTAACTAAACCATTTATGGTTAATTTCTTGAGGTAGTGTGAATTAAAATTTCTTATCCTTCTTTGCTAGAGCCAATACTCTTTGTGAACAAAAATTAGGTATGATGATTTTTGTGATACTAGTGTGTCTACATTTAAAGAATATACATTATCATTTCTCAGAGAAGTAAATACAAAGTTATGTTTGGAATTAAAACAAGGGATGGATTATTTTTAAATTTGACATTAAATTCATCATCAAAAATTTTATATATTCTTTGAATGTTATATTTTAATCCATCAAAATAATATACATTGGAGATTGAAATAGATATAGGGTTACCAATCTGGCCTAATTTGATGACTTGTTCATTTACTATTGTCACCTAATGGGACATATCCTTCTTCAATCTTCAAGAGATTTTTGAAGCATGAGTAGTCTAAGGTTATGGGTCATGAACCCCCACTTTCCAAGAAACAAATATTTTTATAGGAACATTTAATGTCATTTACCTATAAAATAATTCATCCAGGAAAATTTTTTGGTGCCCAAATTTGTTTGGGTCCAGAAGCATTAGGAATAAAGGATTTTGGAACCCACAATTGTGTAATGGGTTTTTGATATATTGAATTTAATGAATTTGAAAAATTAAATTAAATTTTTTCAAGAAAAAATTGATATAGTAAAATATTTTTTAGAAGATGCAAATGTAGTAAAATCTTATGTTTTGGACAGAGAAGAAGATTTCACAAATTTAGTTATAAAATGTGTTTTAAATAAATTTATTTTTCCTTGCAGATATCTTATTCCATTAGTGTACTTAGAAGTAACAGATCTTCATAGAAATTGAGTATGTGTTTTTTACCATTATTAAAATTTTCAAGATCCTTCTATAATTGATCATTAGATAACATTACATCATTATTTTCTTTTAGTAGATGTGAATTGTTTCCTTTCCTAATAGTAAGTTAAATTTAATATTTTCATAGACATCATGTTGTTTCCTTAATGATTTATACTTATCCTTCAGTTCGTTAAAATTTTCTTCTAGCATATTTCAATACTCAAACAGTTCATCATTTGTCAAATTATTAGATTTAGATTCATCTCTAGAATAATAGTCATTAGGTACAAGAGTGTTTAATAGTACCTATGGTGTATTTTACCTGAAGAAGATGTTTTTCATATCTTCTTTCTCTTTCTAAGAGGAAGAAGACTCACTATATCAGTCCTCAGATTCACTCCAGGTGTTCTTCATTGAATTCTTATATTTCCAATATTTATACTCATAATTATTTTTATATTTTAATTTAAGACAGTCAGCCTTGACATGAACTTTTCTTTTTGAATTCATAGATAACAATTTCTTCTAATTTTTAAAGATTCTTCCAGTCCTTTTTTCAATTGTCTTTGTTGTCATATTTTATGCTATAGTTTGGTCTGTTGAAGAAATTTTTCTTTTGGTAAATTTTATTTACTCTCCAGGCCTGTTGGGATATTACCTCATCACTGTCTAAACTAGATTCTTCACTACATGGTCTCTCAATAGCATCTTGATTATTATATTTGTCTTTTCTCATTGAAGTGGTTGTATTGAAAGCTATATATTTTCTCTTTATCTCTTCCTCCTTTTGATTAACCTTTTGTTCTTCTTCATACGACATTAATTTTTCAATTAGTTACTTTACTATAATTTTATCAATGTCACATGATTCTCGTATGGATACTAATGCATCTTTCCATCACTCTAGTAAGCATCATATAATGTTCATGATCTGTTCCTTTTCTATGAAAACTCGTCCTGAATAAATCATGGTGTTCACAATTTCATTGATCCTAAGTTACATATCAGAAATAGATTCATTAGGCTCCATACTAAAATTTTCATATTTAACAGTATAAGTGTTCAGTCTCATCTAATTCATGTTAGTTGTTCCCTCATGGGAAATAGGAAAAGTGTCCCAAATCTCATGAGCAATTTTAGAGGCAGGAATGAAAATAAATTCTCAAACTCCTTGTGCATAATAATAAACATTCATTTCATTAGATTTATTATTATAGGGAGTCTTTGTAGCATCATCCAAGGTTTTCTTAGCAGTTTTAGGGATTGTATATTGACTTTCATTAGTAGTCCAGATTTCAAATCACATGCTTTCTAAATGTATTTTCATTTTACACTTCCACTGAGCATAACTAGATCCATTAAAAAAGGTTTTATATTTTTATCATATCCATCTAATATATAGTCCACAATTAAATTTTGGAAAAAATTCCATAGAGATAAAAATTTAGTATATATAAAGATTTTAAGATCTTTTAAATACAACTACAATCACAGTTGCACATGTTTGAAAATTCTTTGAAAACTGAATAATTCCTAAATCACATGATACCAAATTTTTGTCGAAGTAGATTACTCAAGAGGGGAAATAATTGATTATCTATATAAATTTCTTTCAAAAATTGGTTTTTTGAAAATTTACCCCAATTAAAAATATAATCCAAGTCAGATTGTAGTGAATCAATAAGAGTCATAAATGTATAATTAATTTTCTCAAGAGATTGATTAATTCTCTGATATACTTGTGTAAGGATTAATATAAATTTTGAGGCTAATATAAAAGTTCAAAACTATTATATAAACTTTCTGATCTAATTATCATCATATGGAATTATTTGAATAAAATTTGTTATAAAACCAAGTAAAAAAGATAACAATAGAAACAGCAGAAATTAAAACAAGAGGTTTAGTCTCTAGATGAGACTTAGTCCTCTCCACAAGATGATCACCTGCAACCCAGAAGTTAAAATTAATATACAATCATGATCCACAACCTTGATTGAGGTTCACAAAATCCCATAAGGCTATACGGGTAACACATAACCTCTACTACATTTCTTCATGTGAAAACAACAAACAGGTCACAATTAACCACTTCCATAATAATATGTGTGATATAAAAGGATTAATATATTGTGATAATGAAGATATCATGTATCCTATAGTAATGCCTAAGAAATAGTGTGTATGTAACATACAGAATCAAACACTTTTCAGAAATTTAAATAAATAAACACAACTGAGCTAATGATGTTGAGTTAGGTTTAGAAGGATCTTTGTGTTATGTGGTGCAACTATGAAATTGTTTGATGGTTTAGAACTAACATTTAATTTTACTTCTAAAAGGTGAATAAAAAATAGAGTGTTATATCCTCTATGTTTTGGATTATAGGAGAAAAGGATGTCCAGGTCATCGTGGCAGGTTTAGCTTGACTCCTTGATCTCCCAGTATCTTCTTCCTTTTAATATTTTTGGATTTTTTTGCTGTATGCTAGAGAGTTGAAGGTGTTCTTAGGTTTTATTTTCTTGCTACTATTTTATGTATTTTCACTTCCCTTGAATTATCCATCTTTTAATTATATTATACTTCAAGGTCTATTAGATATAATGATCTCCCCATGTGTATGTACCTTGTAGTGTCCTCTGAATATCCTACAAAACAACATTAAATAATTTCATAAGTGTTAATTGATATAAATATTATGATTACATATAAATTTGAATTAATATAATAAAAATAGTTTTTTATAACTCATGGCGAGTCATTAGTAAATGTGAGTTGACATTGTTCTGTCAGCATTGGTGACTCTCTGTATCGGGGATTCCTTTACATCGGTATCATTGACTGTAAGCATCAGAGAGTCATTTTAACCATCAATCAGTCTGGGAATTTGGGATTCATCTTCGGGGACTCATTTTGAACTATTAGTGTGTCTCTTATCAGTGACTCCTCTATCAGTATGTCCTTTTTACTATTTTTGCATCGCCCATCAGTGGCCCGCCTATCAGGGATTCTCTTGAACTATCAATGTTACTAATAATAAGTGACATCCTTTTAGTGTGTCATTAGTTAAATTGATGATTCTTGTTTCATTGTCTTCTTCAATCGGTGAGTCATGATCTGTGAGTTGGCCATTGGTTACACCTTTGTACTAATCAGGGTCTGGGACTTTGAAACAATTACAATGTGTATTTCTTATACATAACAATACCAGATTTACTAAGATTCATAATGTCTTGTAAATATAAACTTGTATATATAATGAAACAAAAATATCTATAATTTATTAACATATTGAAATTTATAATACTATGTAACATAATTTATTTATTTATAAATATTTATTGACAAGATTATCAATACGTAGAATATAATATGTTAATTATCCTGATTTGTGAATTGGCATGATATGTGATTATTAAAATGACTACGTAACAAATGGTATAACACAAATAATAACCTAATTATAGTCCGTATAATGGGATTTTATTTATAAGAATATCATGACCTAAAAGAATCTCCACATCACTCAAATGTGTTACCAAATCAACTTTCATGTGTACAATGAACTACCACCTCACAAACCGATGTAATTCAATTTTCCATTAATTCACCACAAGGATAGGTATTATGATAGATATAAAGTATATAAATGATATTTATAAAATAATTAATCTTTTTGAGTCATTATATCACATATATAACTTTTTAAATTTCAATTCCTTCTGGATTTTGATAAAGTCATTCATGTGTACTGTAGACTACTTCCTCACAAAGCTTTGTGATTCATTTTTAGTAAATTTATCCATAGAATATAATATTGATCAATATAATAAATATATGTAAAATATATAAAAAATTTCTGATATTAATGGCATGTTTTAAATTCTAAAAACATATATATTCAATTTATTTCGTACAGTTTGAGACATTGAGAAATGGTAATGTCATTCGTGAATGTGTCGACTACAACCATCACAAAGAAATTTGACTATCTTTTCATCACTAAACCAAAGGGATGATATGTATATTAATATTTTAATAAATAATATATATTATATAATATTTTTTATCATTTTATAAATAAAAAATACTACTTACCACCTTTATATAGTGGTCATTGAAAATCGGTAGCATTACCCATGTATATGAGTTATCTACCCTCTCCACGATTGTAACATACCTCATTTATCCAAATGATATTTAATTATTGTTATTAAGAGTAAAATTTATTTACAGATAATATATATATATAATTATTATTATTCTGTAGATTTTTAAATAATGACCACTTTGAGTATAGTCTACCTACAAAAGCCATTTTTGACACATAAATCGAATATGGTAAATGCATCAAATGTAATCTTAATTAATTATTTAATTGTAAAAAACGTGGTATGAGTGAAATAAAAAAAATAAACTTGAAAAAAATTCTCAATAATGTAAATTGTAAATACAAATTTCTAATTTAGGAAGAAAACTAAACATGTAAAAAAACTAACTAAAGGTAAGTGACTTCATCACAATTTATATTCATTGATTAATATTTTTAAAATAGAAGACCACACTATTAGATGATTTTTATATATAGAAACATTGATATTTTTTATCCATAAATGAATCATTCCCTTGGTATTTATAGTTTTTACAAATGTTACACATTCATGGGGGTTATGAATCAAATATTTCTAATGTGATTAGGTAAATGAAAATTATATGAAATATAGGAGCATGATATAACTTTTACGATGGGTTGATCTCCATTATAGACCCTAGGTGGTACCTATATATCTTATATGAAGGGTGTATCCCCAATATAACTTATAAAGAATGATCAATACTAATATTAATTACATGGAGGGTGATCCATATTATAGTTCTCTAATTCATTGGGAAATGATTATATTTGAGGTATTCCATATGGATATGCCAATTAATTATATTTTGAAAATGTTTTATAAATAAGATATTATAAGTCATCAAAAAAGGTTTTTAATTAGTTGTTATTGGTTTTGAATAATTTCATTGAGAAACGCTTTTTTATGTGAATTTTTTTCGTTCACTCAAAAATCATTGAAGGTAAACGAAAATGTTAAATTATTTTCCCTTTTCACTAGACTACTAATTTTCTTTCTCTTTTATGACTGTTAATGATATTTTTGTTCCCATTCGATTTTTTTTAATTATTTTTATATGGTTTATGGATGGGTAATGGAAAGGAATATTTCATGTTGAAATTCGTGAATATTTTCCATAAAATAAAATAATTTTTTATTTTAATGATTATATATTATGAGATAGTGGATACTTTTTTGAAGTTTACACTTTGTATTTTATGGTGTTGTTATGTATTAATTATTAAATATCATATATATCTCTATTCCAAAGAAATATCATAAAATATAAAAGAATAAATTATTGAATTAAAACTCAATATTATGTAATGTTTAAGGTAAAGTCCTTTTATTGGGTAGGAAAAGAATTTAGATAAATTTATCGGTCCGGATAATTTGAAAAGAATTACCTTGAAATATTATACCTTATTTCTAAGTTAAAAATATATGGAATTTTTTATTACCATGTATCTTAATATAAACTATTTATTTTGACAAAGGCTTCCTATTAAGGAGATATGGTGGCTGTATTGGGAAGGCACCAGGTGAAAATATCATTCTGAATCTACAATCTAAGATGGTTTGAATTGAAAAACATAATTACAATGATGGATTGGTTTAAAAAAAATACATGGTGGTGGTTACCATGAAATATAGGAACCTAATATACCACTAAGGAACATGTCTGTTGTGGATAATTTAATGAGATGACATACCACATCATTTAGAAGATCATAAAACAATATGGTAGATGAAGGATAGTTAAATGTTCAAGAAGATATATTTGATGTCCTGGAATGTTCAAAATATAACAAGGTAACACTTACCATTTTTTGTTATGAAGGATAAACTGATTAGTTTTAGACTTTAGTGAACAATAATAGGTATAATGATGATTTTGATTCCTTGTAATGTGATACAATTACAAGAAAATTCCTTCAAAAAAATTTCCCAAAGCTTCTTCATCATAGGATAGAGAAATAATTTTTGGAATTCATGAAAATGGTGAACATTTGGCGTCCACAAATGAATAAAATTTTACAAGGTTATCCAATTACAAGACTTATTGTATTCATGACATTGATAGTTAAATTAAAATAGTACCCTTAGGATTAAAAATAAACTTTGGGAGATATTTGGTTCCATTATATTAAAAAATTTATCAGAATGATGTTCATTATGTATAAAATATTAAGATTCAGTTTTCTAATATTTATGCACCATGATATGAAAAGTTTAAGAAACATTCAATGTTTAATTAAATAGATATAAAACCAACTAATAGTCATCTAGGATAGCTATAAACATGTTCCAAGTGTTGTAAAATAAATTTTAGTGAACATATTCCGTGATCAATAATGTGTTACTGATTAGGTATGTTTGTTAACAATGTTTGTGACTGGAAAAATAATTGCGGAAAAATCAATGAATGACATAACATAAAGTAATTCATTAGTGATTTGTTTTGGTTAAAATTATTTTGGACATTATACTAACTTGTGTCTATAGTTACTCACTCTGATTGTACATCATTATGATTAGAATAAAAAGGATGCTGAAAATTATTTTCTATATCTGTAAATTTTTTTTTCTAGTGAATAGGTGGAAGCACTAGGGATCTCGGTATTTTTCAAATTTTGGTCATATTCTTAGCCTCTTAGGTACCCCGCTTTCTTATTTTTTTATAATAGAAATTCATTGTGATATATTTAATTATTTATTAGATATATTTCAACTTAATCTAATAGTGGAAGTAATTCCTTTTAATTTCATTGAAATAAGTTTGTTTTTATTGATGACCTTTTATGTTAATATATAATTAATGAAATTTTAATAACTGACAGATAAGATTATCAGACTTTGTGAAAAAAATGGTATTTATTTTAAACCATAGTCAAAATGTTATTAAATTATAAATTTTATTTCAAGGATGTCCATCATTTTATTCTATTTTTATAGAAATTATATTAACATGGTTTACGAAAATTAAAACATGTATGATGTGTGACGAGAAATCGCACCTGGAAAGTCCACAGTGCTTGAACCCATGACTAAAGTACGATAATGGTCTACAATCATCCAAGAACCTATGCGATGTCTTCAAAAATAGGATGTCGGTTTGGTTAAGAATTTTGAGAAATAATTATTAATTATGAACCATTTGTCTATTATTTGAGGATAATATATTAATTTTTTATATATTGGTTACATGTTCTAACCATTTTCGTTTCTAAAAATATTTAGTGATATAATAAAATAATTTTCACTCTTGTATTGATCATTCAATCCATTAAAATTGAATTTTAGTGCTTCAAGATAAAAAAATAAATTCTGGATATTCATTTCATAGAGCAATGGATGGAATATAAATTTATTTAAGAACAATAAATAAATGGAATTGTTATATTTAAACATAAATATATCATTTAATTACATTTCCTTATATTTGAAAATATAGAAAATTTCCTCAACATTGGGAAACGGATCTAGAAACTAAAAGTTATATTATTGCATTCCTATGAATCAGATTTCCATTCAAATTATAATAGATTTATTTATATTTGGAGACAAACGATAAATTTAACATTTAATATTTATGTGAAAAATTTCTTCAATCACTCTCCATAATTATTCATTCTTTTATTCCATATTTATACGTTTACTTGACACCAACTTTATCAAACTCATAAACCTTGTTATATGTTATTCTATATAAACCATGAAATTATATTTTGTCACTTATCAAGAGGATTTATTATTACCTATTCTTATGATGTTGTTTTACATGAAATTTATTTTCAAATTTCTACCCTTTTATTACTAAAAAATGTTCAAATTGTAAGGATTCATTTTTTTAAGCGGTAGGATGTAACTCCCCACCATTTTAGAAAAAATAAATTTTGATTGATAGAAAATGTGGTACAAAACACCATGATTAGAAGATAATATAAAATACTCTGAATTTTATATATATTTATTTTAGGTGAAATTTTTATAATCACTATATTTCACCACATGGAACATCGATCTTACCTTATGTTTCACGCAATACCGAGTATAAAGAAAACATGGCATTTTATTAAAATATTATTATTTAATATGACTATTATAACTTATCCATTAGAATGATGGTCATAAGAAGAGTTAATTATGTTATTAAAAATTATATTTTACACATGTTCATTTTTTATTTATTGATTAGAGGTAAAATTATGTCTATTTTATTGAACAAAGGAATCATTTTCTAAAAATTATATTCTTTTAAAGAAGAAAATTTAGTCCCATTTTGTGAAAATAATATAATATTAATTATGTACCCATATTATAGAAAATATTATTTTAATAAATAAACATCATATTGGAAATCATAAAATAAAAATTATCTTAGGGTCATTATTTAGGATTTTTATAAAAAGTATCATTTTTTAAAAATAGTGAAAATGCATAATTTTCATTGAATTTCATGTTTCTGTTTAAATTATTTACAATGTAAAATTATATTTGTAATTGGTATTAGAGTAAAATTATTTCAATTATATATCTATTCATCCAATTTAGGTCAATTTGTTGTTTTTCATGTTTATTTTTGATATAAAATCATTGTAAACATTTGAACATTTTCTTTTTGAAAACCCATTTTCTCACTATATTTGCTGGATTAATATTAAATTAATTTTTCAGAATTATGAGAATTGAATTTGGAAAATGTAATAAATATTTTATCTGAAAAATTTATATTTTAAAATAAATTGAACTTAATTTTTTAATAAAACTAACAGTGAAACAATAAACATTTTTATCACAATTACCGTAAAAATGGATTTTTTGAGGGTTTAAATTAGAATATGTGGGTTAAGATTGACCCAACAACATGTCCAATACCCATTTTTTGAAAAATATTTCACCTTATATTAGGTTTTATAATTTTCAATTTTGGAAGATTTTAACATGATTAAAACATGGGTATGATTGAATTTTTTAAAACATTAAAAGTTTTTCACTTAACTCACTTATAAATGCCCACCCCATATCCTCTCCAATTCACACCTTCAGACCAATTTGGATCACCAAATCACTACCCAAATTATTACCCAAATTACCACCACCCATCCAATTATCCTTATTTTGGTTATAAATACTATAGAGAAATGCATTTGTGTAAACCTGAAAAAGATACCTGAAAAAGAGGTGATGATATTTGATGGGAGTCATTGTTTTATTTCTTTATCCACCTCCTTAAATTACCGTTATACCATTATAAATTAATTTTCTAAATATAATTCATACATTGGGATACTATTATAACACATAAACAATATATAACCATATAGTCCTCCATCAAATGGTTTATAAAATCATCATTCGTGTGTATGGAAAAATAACGGCTCACGAACCAATGTCATTCATTTTTCCATCACCACCACTAAATATAGAATATGATTATAGATATTAATTATATATATATATATAATATTTATAACATTATTATAGTTTTTGATTCATTGTATTATATATACCATTTTTATTTCCATCTCTGAGTGGATTTGATAACGTTGCTCGTGTTTTTGGTAAACTACCACCTCACGAAGCGATCTGATTCAATTTCACTAGAGAATTAAATAGAAGTTAATAAATTTATTTACAATTAATATATGTAATATACATGAAATAATAATGATATTCTTGAAATATTTATCTTTATGAATGTTTAATATGTAATTTTCTTTCATTCCTTTCCAAATAGAGAGAACTGGTGATGTCGTTCATGAATGTGTGGACTACCACCTTCACAAGGGTATGTAACTCTCCTTTCATAATAATACTATATTGATGGTACATATAATTATATTTAATTAAATAAAGTGTTATATATGATATTATTATAATTTTGGAATGATAAAATAATATTTACCTCCTTTCAATAATGATCATTGAAAATTGAAAATTTTACACCTGTGTAGGTTTGTTCTACCATCTCTATTATTATAATTTACTATATTAATAAAAACAATTTTTAATTATTGGTATAAAAGTATTATTTATTCCAAAATATGATATATATTACATGATTATTATTTTGTATATTTTTAAATAATGTGCACTATTACTTTAGGTAACCTATCAAAGTCCTTTTTCACACTTAAAAAGAATGTATTGGAAACAAATGAATTAAATTAAATTGATTAATTACTTTTATAATTATGGAAATTAGATAAATAAAATTAATAATAAACATGAATATTTTTCTCATGAAATTAAATAATTAAGATAATTTTATTAATCAAGAATAAGTCTAAAATGACAATTCATACTTGAGTTAATGGAATTCAACTCAATATCCTTTCATTAAGGAATATCTTGATATTTTACACCTATAATATTTTTAGAAGTGTATATACATACCCCTTGATGGTTTATATCTAGAATATATCTACTCGTATTTTATTATTTTTTAGTCTTATTATATTATGGAGATCGTGATTAAAATATTTTCAATGTTATAAGGGGATTTTATTCAAAAAAATATATTTAATGTTTTCCATAAATCTCATTTTCAAGGTCCATGTTTTTTAAGATTATTTTATGAGAACCATTATATGGATAAAATATATTTATAAAATAATTTTATGAAATTTTATCATTATTTATAATGTATTTTAAAGGGAATACATTTATATGTTAACGTGCAATGTTTTATTAAACAACAAAAGGAATTTTTTATTCTTAATGTGCACGGTGACAATGTGAAGGCTTGATTCTCATTATAGCTCATGAAAAATTTTCATTCATGATATAGCATCTATGATGTTTTCTCCTCATTATATCTTAACAATTAATTAGATAATTACTATAATGAAAATAAAATGGTTTCTTATTCGAATTAAACGGGCTTTAAAGGGTTTAAACTATAGTGTTATAATGGAATATGGTATTGAAATGGTTTTATGAATATGATTCACAAATACATAAAAAGGGATTTTTAATTGTGAGTTATGTGTTCTAAGGTAATTAATTGAGAATAATGTGAGTTCATTTGTCTTTCAGATCAAAATATTTTATATCATATAATAAATTAACATTTAAATTAAAGGTTAATGTTATACAATTTATCCTAATAATCATTATAAAAATGGGTTTTTTTTATATGTCCCTTTATGATCTCTTCTGGATCATCCAGTGTTTTAAAATGTCATCCATAGGGTATAATATTGGATAATGGAAAGGAAGAATTCTTGTTAAAAGTTTTGTATATTTTATGGAATGAATTTATACGTTATTTTTAAAGTGGTGTATTTTTTGAAAAAATGTATTATGATAATATGAATTTACATTTTATTATATGGATTTATTATATACGTGTTTTGAACAAATTCTGTAATACTCTACACTTGAAAATATCAATAAATGTAAGAAAATAGATTATTAACATAAAACTCAAGATTATGTAATGTTTAAGGTTGGGTCCATATATAAATATCTATAAATAAAGAGATATGATACACACAAGAATATATCTATATATAAATTATTCAATTCCACCGTCAAAACATCTATGATTTCAAATATCATTCAAATATAATACTAATAGATCAACGAGATAAGTTATCAAGGTTGGATCTGGAGAAAATGTGAGAAATGTATAGGAAATAAAAACACACATCAATGTTTTCCACAAAAATTTATTGAGTTTCACATGGTATTAAATCTGTGAGTCCAATAAAATGTCATGGAGTGGCTGGTATGATCTAATGAGAGATTGTGATGTGATTAGAGTTATAAAAATAAAGCACATTGGTGTAATTTTTAATTTTATAAAATTTGGATTAGGTCGCATGGTAAAGACAAATGGTTTTAACAACCATGCCTTAACCCTATGGTATTTATTGTCCCTTGAAAACCATGTTTCATGGTTTCCTAGGAATTATCACATGGTTTGAAAAACCATGTGAAATCCATGTGACACACTCTATACCAAAACCCAAACATTCACATGGTTTTCTTAGTGACTTTTGATGTAAGATAAATCATGCTCAAACTAAAAAAACCCCCACTCGAACCATCATATACATATAACTTGGTTATTTCATGCTTCCATAAGTGGGGAACCAAAACCATTTGTCTAGACAATTTCTCCTAAAACTCAAAATTTTCAAAAATTGACCCATGAAACCCTCTATCAACTCAATTATTGATAATGAAATATTAAAATTCAAAATAACAATCACCTAGAGGGATTATCACAAACCATTTGAAAATATATCATATTTCTATTAATTATAATTTAATAAATGAATCCTAAAAAATAACTACATTCTAAAAATATATTTTTAAAATCATAGACTTTTTTTGATATATGAATTTCAAAATAAGAGACACTGTAAATATTTTTATGAAAATTATTCTTTCAACATATAAAAGAGTAATATAACAACACATGCATAAAATAAATTTTATTTGACCACTTTTTCTCAACATGATATTTTTGAAAAACCTAACAAGGCCTTTTGAGATTTTATATTACCAAAATATAAATAAAATATAAATTGTATTATTAGAATAATAATATAATATAATAAAACTTATGATTTTAAGAAATATTTTAACATTTCATGTATTTCGCCAGGCCAAGGTCATAAACAACATATTTTAAAATAATGAATAAAGAATATCCATAACATAGAGTTCTAACTAAAAAGAAGTGATTAGCATAAATGACAATGTAATGAAATTTATTATTTATTTATATAAGCTTTTTTAAAAATCAATATATCTAATAAACAAACATTGATTAATTTTTTAGTTAATAAATAAAATATATATATCCAATTTAATATTGAATATATAGGTATTTCAAATCCATTGAAATGTATTTGGGATCTGTAAGACCATAAATGGGGTTGGTTACTGTTTGTATGAAAATGGTTTGAAGATACCAAATTGAAAAGGTAAAAACCCCAAACCAAAATAATTTATATTCACATAACCAAATTGAAATTAAATTTTTTGTGGAAAACAATTATAAAATGGGTATCATGATCTCATTACCAAATAAAATATCCATAATAAATTTCTAAAATATAAAAAAAAATCATCTCACCAATATATGTCAAAAAATAATGAAACCTCACATTATTTATCCATCATAAATTAATTCACTAATTTTTATATTATACCTGGGGGAAAATGTTGTGTATTTGGGGGTTCTAGATATTAGATATTGGAGTCATCAGCTATGATTTTTTATAATTAAAATAAACCATTTTAAGGTAAATTTTAGAACTCATTTCAACTAATTATAAATAAAAAACTATTCAATATATGTAGAATAAAAAATACCTAATATGTTAGTTAATAAACTATTCAAGATGGATATACTAAAAACATTCCCAAATTTATCTAATTATGGACACATCTACTGAAGAAAATGGATCAAGTGCAGTCATATCAATAACATTATTCTTCATTAGAAATATGTGATCCAACTACCTAGGTTGATGATTTAAAAAATACCATACATAATTTATTATTTTAAATTAAAAAATACATAAATGGGGATCAATAATAAGAAATGAATATTAAATATTTGTGTCTGAGTTAGGAGGTGGAGGAAGAAGATCGATATGTTGTAGAGGATTAATATATCCTAAAATATCTAAAATGGTAGACATTATAATTGATCTCATTATATCATATATTTAATTTTACACAACGTAATGTTTATCCTTAAATTATTAAATTTATCCCTTATATAAATCATCCATCTTTATAGTATTATAATTTCCATGAAAATTTATTATACTAGTACCATCCTTGTGTCATATTATACGAATAACAGGTACTTGATTTCCTAATATATTAATAAGAATATACTTCCTACCCTCAAGGATAAAGGTCCAATGTATCTTATCCCTCTAAAATTTATTGTAAAAATGAAATATTTATATTTAATACTAATGTGACGATTCTTGAGAAAATAAATTTAACAAATAAAAATTATTTTTTTTACCAAATCATATATATAATTTGATTGAAAAATAATGTAAATCCCCCTAATATTAATTTTCACTCTTTTCCCTTTTTCATAGAGTGTTGGGGTAGGGGAAAACTTAACATGTAACACCTCAGCAGAGGTGACAGTAAATCGGTTCACCGGGATAATTTTTCAGAATAAATCAAGCATTTATCACCATATTTCAGAGGTTGCTAACTAGAACAATGGGTTTAATTCAACATGTGGGGAGAATATAAAATATTTATGTGAGTAAAACAATAGAGTAACATATAATAAATGTTAACATGCAATAATTATAAATAAAAAACGTCACATACCATATTCCTAAAGAGGATTTACAACATAATAAAATCATTAAACATGTGATGTCTTGATATTATAATGTTACACAATAAAAAAAATAATACACTATATAAAATTCCAAAAATAGGTCCCAAAACCATGTTTGGTCCCATCCATAGTTTCCCTAAAAAATCTAATATCATCCACCTAATATAGGGTCTTTTCCCTTATCCTAACCAAGATCCATGAAGTATTTTCAGGTACCCAACAGCACCCCAAGAATGGTGTGAGTACAACATAGTTGGACACTAATAATAGTTTATAAATTAATATCTTTCTAGTAATAGAGTATGAATAGGTAATGTAAAAAATATAAAAACATTAGATAAAACCATTTTTGTTATTTAATAATATTTAAATAAACCAAACTTTATATTGTTCCATGTGATACATGTACTAATTAAACATATTTTTGACCCATTCTGGTAACTTGAAACATATGTAATTGGGGTCACTTATAAACACATAAAATAATTAGTAAATGTATTCAAAAAAATATTTTTAATTCCATGTCTGACCATCCCAAACCATGATATGGAATTTCATGTTCATACCCTTGCAGTTAATATCATTAGTTTATCCTCTAAACCCATGAGATTTAGGAACCTGGGGAATCTAGCTATCCCACCCATGGGAATAGATAATTAGTCCAATATACCAACCAACCATTAGTCAAAATTACAAGGTTATCCTAAGTGGCCTATTATAAAACAATAATAACAATATGAACCTTTTCAATTTATAAATGAACCCATGGTTCATTAGTTATAATATATTTACTCAATTTCACATCATTTCCATATTATCACTTTCTCATAGACATAGCTATTTAACATACTTTCGTTCTATTTTATAAAAATACATTCCACCTTAAACAATTTATTATATTTATAATTTTTACCGCACCACACATTTAACAATACATGTTAATCCAAAAAACATTTTATTCCATGTCAACATGATAAACACAATTACAATTGGTTTATTAACATAAACCCTTCAGTTCATCACTTAACACCACAATTCCCATATTTTAGGGAGTGGAACATCCCATGGGTGGCCTTAGGCCTGATCTATACTTCATCAACAAATCCAAAGATGTCTCTGAATGGTCAATCATATCATTTGGATGCTCAATTTATCATTTCCTACAAATGAACCATATGTGATGTCACGACCCGTCCTCGGTGCCCATGCCGTGACTACCCCAAGCCCGCCTTCCATAGGCCAGGGGCTGGCGACTAGCACCAAAGGCGTAAAATCCCGATAATTGGGAAGGCATTGCCTTTATAAAAGAAAACAAGCACCACAGAGTACAAGCGGAAGAAGTAAACACTAAGTAAAAACTGAGTACAACAGTAAGTGTGGAAAGTAAAAAGGGGCCGGAAATACAAGCCCAACTGTAATGTACAACTCGAAAGGGAAAACAGCAACTGGAAAGTAAAGCTGCTACGCCGAGCTGTCCACTGGAAAACCACCCTGAAGGGTGGGTACATATAGCTCCTCTGCTCCTCAGGTCCCGCCGTCCGCTCCGAGTACGTCTCGCCCAGTGGTCCACCTCCGGGTATCGCCTCATTGTCACGTCCACCTCTGGGTACCGTCTCGTCGTGAGGTCCTCCTCCGGGTACCATCTCTTCTTATAGTCCACCTCTAGGTACCGTCCAGTCCTCGAACACTCAGCCTCTGTCAGCACTGCCTGTCGTCTGCAACCAACACAACGAGGTGCGGGCATAGCCCGTGCAGGGGTGAGTATAACGATACTCAGTAGGGACCCCGAGACCCTCAAGTTCTCACTAAACCAACAAGGATAACCACAAAGAAGATCTCAATAGATAACCTCTACTTAGGTATATGCCCATACATATACCAAAGTTATCAAGTAACCCATCTCAATCATGAGGAAACACAAGGATTGTAAAATCAATGGATAACCACTACCCGGGTATATGCCCATACATATACCTATGTTAGAAAGTGACCCATCTCAATCATGAGGTAAACACAAGGTCAAAAGTCTCAGCTCAAACCATGATTTTCATTATCGAAACCGTAACTGCTGAAGAGCTCCGTCTCTGGAGTGTACAGTGGTCCTGTCCCGACTCCGAGGTACTGCTCACTAACCTAAGACTGCTGAAGAACTCCACCCATCGAGTACTGCGGGCCAGCTGCTACAACCAAGCGCTCCCATGTGCCGCTACAACCAAGCGCACCTCTGTCGTGGGTCTGCCGCTACAACCAAGCGCTCCCATGTGCCGCTACAACCAAGCGCACCTCTGTCGTGGGTCTGCCGCTACAACCAAGCGCTCCCATGTTCCGCTACAACCAAGCGCACCTCTGTCGTGGGTCTGCCGCTACAACCAAGCGCTCCCATGTGCCGCTACAACCAAGCACACCTCTGTCGTGGGTCTGCCGCTACAACCAAGCGCTGCCATGTGCCGCTACAACCAAGCGCACCTCTGTAACACACCGAGTTATTCGATCAGCAGTCGTCGGGTCTCAGCCAGCTACACGGTCTCCGTACTCCGCACGCTCGTCACTGGGAGGGTCCGCTCCACGAGCTACAGGTCGATACTCCAAGTATCTCAAAGTCCCACGATGAAGTATCTCAAAAGACCGCCACGTCATAGGGGTCTCAACGCAACAGACGGCGCGTCAATCAGACGCCCGGTCTGTGAGTTATTAGCCTTTTCGTCCCAGGGGCCCGGTTGGTTTCGTGAGCGAACCAAACCCGGCTATATCTCAACTATACCCCGAACTCTCATAGGGTAAACTCATAGGGACCGTTTCTCAACGCGATCACCAACGCCACTGACGGTTCGTCAAACGGACGTTCTGTCAGAAAGATATCAGCTTTTCCGTTCCAGGGGCCCGGTTGGATTTCAGAGCGATCCAACCCGGACACTATCCATCTGCATCCAAAACTCGGGCGGAGGATGCCAAAAGTTCCGTATCGTCAACAGGAACTCAACGCAACAAACGGCGCGTCAATCGGACGCCCGGTCTGAGAGTTATTGGCTTTTTCGTTCCACACCCACCCTGGGAAACTTCCCAGGAGGTCACCCATCCTGATCGCTACTCTAGGCCAAGCACGCTTAACTACGGAGTTTTAACCACGTAGGCTCCCTAAAAGGAAGGTGTACCTTGAGTATAGTATACTGAAACGACCGTCTCGATCCAAGGATCGCGTTGCCGCTGACGACGAGTCGTTTGGAGGCCCGTAGCCCAAGATACGGGCATTTGACCAAACCGCTCGGTAACGGGGGTTTCGGGCCCAGGCCGTCCCGGCCCGAGACCCCCCGGATGGCCCGAACCGGGTCGACCCGCCCCGGATGGGCTCGACGCGGCCCGACACAGCCCGGCCCGGCGCGGGCCCGGCCCGGCGTGGCCCGGCGCGCCGAACCGGCCAGGCGCGCCGGTTCGGCGCAAGGCAGCGCGCTTGGTGCGCTGCCAGCTTGGCCGAAGGCCGAGCTTGCTGGAAACAGGGGGTCGCCTTCCCCCCCTTTGTGAAACCGGCCCCCCTCATAATGGGGGGCCAAATAACTGCCCGGGGGAATTAAATTCCCCCAGTTTCTACCAACCAGGCCGGTCCTCTTCCGTCTTCCGGCACCGGCGGCCCGTCTGGCCGTCGGTCATCACGATCCGCCGCGACCCGGAACCGGCCGCGGCCTTCGTCATCCGGTGCGGTGCGACGGCACCGCGCCCCTCCGCCGCGGCCCCGCTCTGGCCGCGGCGTCTTCGGTTTCCTTCGACGCGGCGTGACGGCGTCGCGTTCATGATAATTCTTTCCACGGCGCGGCGCGACGGCGCCACGCAATAATTTCCGTGTGATTCCTGCGTGGTGCGCTATCTCGTTTCATCCGTAAGAAACATTCAAGAACAAAGGAGGGGGGTTCGGCCGTGTTTGTGCGCTCCGGTCCCCATCTCGTTTGACGATAACACATAAACGTTCATCCTCAAGTTTGTCATGCTAGAACCAAGAACGGAAAATAATTAAATAAAGCAACAACCAAACCCTACCTCTCTTTTCGTTATGTGTTGACGAATTCGTGGAAAGATGGCGGCGATTCGTCGACATCGGAAAAGTGAAGTCGTTGACGACGTCGGCGTTCTTCGTGAAAGGAGTTCCCTTCTTTATTCCGGAAGGAGTGGGAAGGAGGCATCCAAGAAGGGGTCGACGTTGGAAACATCACGTTCTTCTTTGGAAAAGGCATTCTTCGTCGAGAAGACGCTGTTCCATGTTTGGAGATGTCCTTCGTGTTCTTCGTCGAGGGTGGAATTCTCTTCAATCCTTCCATGACTCTATCACAAAGATTTATCCAACCCCAAACAATAAAACAACACACCTTATTATAGTGTTAGCTTAATGAATTCAAAATAATTCAAATTCATTAAGTTACATCCTTCATTAATGGGTGGAGAGGCTCCAAAATTAATGAAGGTGGAAGTGAAGAGTCACATTTAATTGGGGGGGGGGGGGGGGGTTCAAGGAAGTTAAGGAGTTTAAGGAGTTTGGAATTTGAGGGGTTTTGGCACATTAAGTGCAAGGGAGTTTAAGGGGGTAGAAGAGAGTTAAGCGGAAGGTGAAGGGTTGGGGATCGTGTGGGCCCCACCTCACCTTAATCCTCACTTGGTTAGTTAGGAACTTG
Source organism: Viscum album (assembly GCA_963277665.1). Taxonomy (NCBI): domain Eukaryota; kingdom Viridiplantae; phylum Streptophyta; class Magnoliopsida; order Santalales; family Viscaceae; genus Viscum; species Viscum album. The sequence goes on along the minus strand of OY728150.1, from coordinate 1,588,213,577 downwards.
TTATTCCACCCCAACTTCCACACTTAGGATATAACCACTTAAGAAGATAAATAAAATTTGTAACACAAATTTTATTTTTCTTTACACTTAAACCACAACCTTATTAAACAACTGCTCCCAAGAAAACACAACTCCAGGAAAGGAATTCCTAAGCAAAAACCGGTGCTACGGTTCCATAGGTGCCCTCGGAAATTGATTCCGGGCACCGGTTCACAAGTTAGAAATTACCGCTCGTTCGTTCACTGAACGTACCTGAGCCAAACTTCGGAAATTGATTCTGGGCACACCGGGCCTCGGAATCAGGCGCTGTCAGAAACTGTGTTCTTGTAAAATTCCAAAGAAAATTAATAAAAAAAATTTCCTTGAAATTTCCGGGTCTTTACATTACTCCCACCTCAGGGCTTTACGTCCCCGTAAAGCTTCATCACAAACTAGGGTCACAAAAGCGGTACAGAGCACGCATCTGAGCCTTCCGCTCCCATGTGCTCACCTGGAGGTTCCCATACTGTCAAAGGATGTGCACCCAAGGAATCGATCATCCTCATAGGATCTGCTCCTGTCTATCCTTGATCCCCACTGGAACCTTCATGCATGTCGCTCTATCATCGACGTCCAACTCCCTGAGGTCGATGATGTGTGAAGGATCAAGCACGTATCTCCTCAATTGAGTTACGTGAAAGTCATCATGCACCTGGTGCAACTGAGGTGGATGGGTCAAGCGATAAACCACCTCACCTACCCTGCTGGGGACCTAGAAAGGTCTATTGAACCTCAGAGATCTCTTGCCGCCTCGGATACATCTCCGTAAACCTCGTCGAGGTGAGACCTGTATAAGAATGTGGTCGCCATCCTCGAACTCTAAAGGTCTCCCTTTTTATGTTAGAACTGAAACTCAAAACTCCTGCTGCCACGAGGGTAAGGTTGGCCGACCCAAGAATGATCGGCTACACCCTCCCATGCACGAGTTTATCTTGTGCTGCCCAGGGTTTCCTTTTCGCCAACCAAGGAAAACCCATCCCAACGTTTGCCTAATACCGTCAATTTGAGTATGAACAGTGATTGCCAAATACATACTCAAACTAACGTCGTAAGGCCTCGACGCTGCCACCAAGAGGTCCTAACCGAGACTCTCGCCTCAAGGGTCAGATCACACCGTCGGCGTAAGTGTGACTATCGAGTCTCCTCCCAAAGGTATCTCCAGACGTGAGGGTCATGTCAACAGCATAACCGGAATCTCTAGGTCTGGGACTAGATTCATGGAAGGAAGGGATGATTCGTTTCAATGCCTGTGGCTACGGCAGCTAGTAGAAGATAAATTCCGCACTTAGAATCATCCTTAGAGCCACTTTTTGGTCGCACTCCATGACCGCAAGCAGCAACCCTCTTTCCCTGCTCTCCAACTCCCTGAGTCTAGTGGGGACTACAAAGGCGGGTGATGGTAACATGTTGAAATGTACACCACCACGAGCTGCTCTCCAAGCTCTGCCTCCATGTCTGCTTCTCTGAAGATTCATCTATCCTTAACATTTCCTCTTTTTGAAACATTTTACATGCCCAAGTCTCCGATACTAGTGTCAATTTCCTGCTTTCCAAACTTATAACATTCTCTGGCTGTATTCGATCAGCAAATAATTCTCAACCACAAAGGTTCCTTCTAGCACTCTAGCCTAAGTAGAAATGCATAGAGAAAAGGTGATGGCTCGGAAGCCCTTAAACATACCATGCTCAGAGGTCCGACCTCTATTGCACTGATTGAAACGCTTCCATCGAGTACCCGATATGTTCGGTACGCCTCGATGAATTCTCAGCTATCAACACGTCGTCCCGCCGAAACTGTAAAAGTTCTAGAAAATTCTCGGCCACCTCCTCAAGCCAGTCCTCAGCCGCCTATGAGTCAGGTTCACCTCGGAACATGAGGGTATCTGAAGTTAGAACACATGTAAGGCAGTAAACTTACATGTGTCACCTACCGGTACCACCGGTTGTAACTGTTGACCAACAGGTAGTGATGTATAGCTGACACAGTACCCAAAGGCACTATCTCAGGCATCGGTTCACATACCGAAGCCTCATCACTATGCGGACCATCCTCATGGTCATTCACTGGAAAACACTAGTGGCCAAGTCCACCATCCACTCTACTGATGTCTCAGCTTGGCGGAAAACTCTAGCAATCGCCTCCAGCCACTCCTCTGCTTTCTGGAAATCTGCCTTGCCTCGTAACTACTGAGGCCTCTACTGTTGGAACTCGTGCAACGTGCTCCGCCAGTGTGCACAGTTTTCTAGTATCACCGTTGGCATCTACTGCCCAACAGGTGGTGATGTACTGGTACACCACTCGAGGGTGCCAACATAGTAAAAAGGTCCCTGCACCAGAGCCTCATCGCTCGGTGAGCCGTCATCGAGTACTCTCTCGGAACTCCAACATACTTTCTGCGTGGAGACATCCTGAACAGATGCGACACGGTCAACGTCTTATATCTGGTGAGCTGACCTGGTTTGAGCTGACTTTAAAACTTTGGAAGCACACACGCAATCAGTGTTTTTGTGTACAAAGTCGGAAATCAGTAGTCAGGGTCCTGGTGTACGGATACGTCGGCCGCCGCACCAACACTGGACTCCCTGAACTGAAGACCACACTCGGTACCCTTAACACTATTGCTTCACATAGAAAAAGATCAGAGTCCTGAGTTCTGCGGTAGAACTGAACTCCTCTGATACCAATTTTTCACGACCCGTCCTCGGGGCCCATGCCGTGACTACCCCAAGCCCGCCTTCCATAGGCCAGGGGCTGGCGATTAGCACCAAAGGCGTAAAATCCCGATAACTGGGAAGGAATTGCCTTTATAAAAGAAAACAAGCACCATAGAGTACAAGCGGAAGAAGAAAACACTAAGTAAAAACTGAGTACAACAGTAAGTGCGGAAAGTAAAAAGGGGCCGGAAATACAAGCCCAACTGTAAAGTACAACTCGAAAGGGAAAACAGCAACTGAAAAGTAAAGCTGCTACGCCGAGCTGTCCACTGGAAATCCCACCTGAAGGGTGGGTACATATAGCTCCTCTGCTCCTCAGGTCCCGTCGTCCGCTCCGAGTATGTCTCACCCAGTGGTCCACCTCCGGGTACCGCCTCGTCGTCACGTCCACCTCTGGGTACCGTCTCGTCGTGAGGTCCTCCTACGGGTACCATCTCTTTGTATAGTCCACCTCCAGGTACCGTCCAGTCCTCGAACACTCAGCCTCTGTCAGCACTGCCCGTCGTCTGCAACCAACACAACGAGGTGCGGGCATAGCCCGTGCAGGGGTGAGTATAACGATACTCAGTAGGGACCCCGAGACCCTCAAGGTCTTACTAAACCAACAGGGATAACCACAAAGAAGATCTCAACAGATAACCTCTACTTAGGTATATTCCCATACATATACCTAAGTTATCATGTAACCCATCTCAATCATGAGGAAACACAAGGATTGTGAAATCAACCGATAACCACTACCCGGGTATATGCCCATACATATACCTAAGTTAGCAAGTGACCCATCTCAATCATGAGATAAACACAAGGTCAAAAGTCTCAGCTCAAATCAGGATTTTCATTATCGAAACTGTAACTGCTGAAGAGCTCCGTCTCTGGAGTGTACAGTGGTCCTTTCACGACTCCGAGGTACTGCTCACTAACCTAAGACTGCTGAAGAACTCCACCCATCGAGTACTGCGGGCCAGCTGCTACAACCAAGCGCTCCCATGTGCCGCTACAACCAAGCGCACCTCTGTCGTGGGTCTGCCGCTACAACCAAGCGCTCCCATGTTCCGCTACAACCAAGCGCACCTCTATCATGGGTCTGCCGCTACAACCAAGCGCTCCCATGTGCTGCTACAACCAAGCGCACCTCTGTCGTGGGTCTGCCGCTACAACCAAGCGCTCTCATGTGCCGCTACAACCAAGCGCACCTCTGTCGTGGGTCTGCCTCTACAACCAAGTGCTCCCATGTGCCGCTACAACCAAGCGCACCTCTGTAACACACCAAGTCGTTCGATCAGCAGTCGTCGGGTCTCAGCCAGCTACACGGTCTCCGTACTCCGCACGCTCGTCACTGGGAGGGTCCGCTCCACGAGCTACAGGTCGATACTAAAAGTATCTCAAAGCCCCACGAAGAAGTATCTCAAAGGACCTCCACGTCATAGGGGTCTCAACGCAACAGACGGCGCGTCAATCAGACGCCCGGTCTGTGAGTTATTAGCCTTTTCGTCCCAGGGGCCCGGTTGGTTTCGTGAGCGAACCAAACCCGGCTGTATCTCAAATATATCCCGAACTCTCATAGGGTAAACTCATAGGGACCGTTTCTCAACGCGATCACCAACGCCGCTGACGGTTCGTCAAACGGACGTTCTGTCAGAAAGATATCAGCTTTTCCGTTCCAGGGGCCCGGTTGGATTTCGGTGCGATCCAACCCGTACACTATCCATCTGCATCCAAAACTCGGGCGGAGGATGCCAAAATTTCTGTATCATCAACAGGAACTCAACGCAATAGATGGCGCGTCAATCGGACGCCCGGTCTGAGAGTTATTGGCTTTTTCGTTCCACACCCACCCTGGGAAACTTCCCAGGAGGTCACCCACCTGATCACTACTCTAGGCCAAGCACGCTTAACTACGGAGTTTTAACCACGTAGGCTCCTGAAAAGAAGGTGCACCTTGAGTATAGTATACCGAAACGACCGTCTCGATCCAAGGATCGCGTTGCCGCTGACGACGAGTCGTTTGGAGGCCCGTAGCCCAAGATACGGGCATTTGACCAAACAGCTCGGTAACGGGGGTTTCGGGCCCGGGCCGTCCCGGCCCGAGACCCCCCGGATGGCCTGAACCGGGTCGACCCGCCCCGGATGGGGTCGACCCGGCCCGGCACAGCGCGGCCCGGCGCAGCCCGGCCCGGCGCGGCCCGGCTCGGTGCGGCCCGGCCCGGCGCGGCGCGGCCCGGCGTGGCCCGGCGCGGCGAACCGGCCAGGCGCGCCGGTTCGGCGCAAGGCAGCGCGCTGGGCACCCTGCCAGCTGGGCCGAAGGCCGAGCTTGCTGGAAACGGGGGGTCGCCTGCGCCCCCTTTGTGAAACCGGCCCCCCTCATAATGGGGGGCCAAATAACTGCCCGGGGGAATTAAATTCCCCCAGTTTCCACCAACCCGGCCAGCCCGACCTGGCCGGCTAGCTTCTTGTCAACAGGACCGGCAAGGGCCGGTCCTCTTCCCTCTTCCGGCACCGGCGGCCCGGCTGGCCGTCGGTCATCACGATCTGCCGCGGCCCGGAACCGGCCGCGGCCTTCGTCATCCGGTGCGGTGCGACGGCACCGCGCCCCTCCGCCGCGGCCCCGCTCTGGCCGCTGTGTCTTCGGTTTCCTTCGACGCGGCGCGACGGCGTCGCGTTCATGATAATTCCTTCCACGGCGCGGCGCAACGGCGCCGCGCAATAATTTCCATTTGATTCCCGCGTGGTGCGACGTCACCACGCTATCTCGTTTCATCCGCAAGAAACATTCAAGAACAAAGGAGGGGGGTCCGGCCGTGTTTTTGTGGTCCGGTCCCCCTCTCGTTAGACGATAACACTTAAACGTTCATCCTCAAGTTTCTCATGCTAGACCCAAGAACGGAAAATAATTAAATAAAGCAACAACAAACCCCTACCTCGGTTTTCGTTATGTGTTGACGAAGTCGCGGAAAGGCGGGTGGCGATTCGTCGACATCAGAAAAGAGAAGCCGTTGACGACGTCGGCGTTCTTCGTGAAAGGCGCTCCCTTCTTTATTCCGGAAGGAGTGGGAAGGAGGCATCCATGAAGGGATCGACGTTGGAAACTTCACGTTCTTCTTTGGAAAAGGCATTCTTCGTCGAGAAGACGATGTTCCATGTTTGGAGATGTCCTTCGTGTTCTTCGTCGAGGGTGGAATTCTCTTCAATCCTTCCATGACTCTATCACAAAGAATTAGCCAACCCCATTCAATAAAACAACACACCTTATTATAGTGTTAGCTTAATTAATTCAAAATAATTCAAATTCATTAAGTTACATCCTTCATTAATGGGTGGAGAGGCTCCAAAATTAATGAAGGTGGAAGTGAAGAGTCACATTTAATTGGAGGGGGGGGGGGTTCAAGGAAGTTAAGGAGTTTAAGGAGTTTGGAATTTGAGGGGTTTTGGCACATTAAGTGCAAGGGAGTTTAAGGGGGGTAGAAGAGAGTTAAGGGGAAGGTGAAGGGTTGGGGCTCATGTGGGCCCCACCTCACCTTAATCCTCACATGGTTAGTTAGGAACTTGTGATTCCACCCCAACTTCCACACTTAGGATATAACCACTTAAGAAGATAAATAAAATTTGTATCACAAATTTTATTTTTCTTTACACTTAAACCACAACCTTATTAAACAACTGCTCGCAAGAAAACGCAACTCCAGGAAAGGCATTCCTAAGAAGAAACCGGCTCTACGGTTCCATCGGTGCCCTCAGAATTTGATTCCGGGCACCGGTTCAAAAGTTAGAAATTCCCGCTCGTTCGTTCACTGAACGTACCTGAGCCAAACTTCGGAAATTGATTCTGGGCACACCGGGCCTCGGAATCAGGCGCTGTCAGAAACTGTGTTCTTGTAAAATTCCAAAGAAAATTAAGAAAAAAAATTTCCTTGAAATTTCCGTGTCTTTACATGTGAAGCATAATGGAATGAGTGCATAACCGTATAAACAAAATTAAAAATCAATACTATGGAATATAACATGAATTCCACCAACCTCAAACCTATAGGCCATCACCCACTTAATAATGGCCCTTAATTAAGAATAATTATACCTTAATAATCGATCAATTTATTACCTGGAAACAACATGGGTTTACTGAATTGGAGGAGTGAAAATATTCCATCATTGTTATCAATGATAATAGAAAAAATAGAAATGTTAGTCTCACCCAGATCATTCACCCAGATCATTAATTTTCAACCAATAGATCATCAAATGAAAAAAAATGAAGGAGGGTCACCCATGGGAAACATGGGAGGAAATGGTTCCACCCTAGGCTATAAGAGGAGGAAATAGGGAATAAATCATGTACAAAATCAAAATGTTATATGGGAAAATGGTAAAACACCCTATTTTGAGAGGGGAATGGTTTGGATGTATGGTCAGAATAACCCTAGGGCACCCTCTATCCAAGAGTGGGAAAGAATGGATAGTTTATCTGGGGGACCTACTTCAGTTGAAAATTGATGTGAAGGTCATGTGATTGGATATTTCTTAGTGTATATCGATTACATGATCTCCTAGGTCATAGAAGATTCTAAAAACTAATTGTGTTACAACACTGATCCTTCCAAAGAATGGACTCTTTTCCCTCCATTCCACACCCCAAAACCCGAGGACACCCCTGAGACCTATCATACTCTTAGGAATAATTACATTAACCATTTTAAATTTAATTAATCCAAAAAAATTAAAACAAAACATACATCATCAAACACAACTATTTTACCTCCACCCCTCCTTATAAAAACCCATCCTCGAGATTCACTCCCAATCATTACTGGTCCTCTATAGTAAAAAAAACATCAGGCCACCAGTCCTACATATCCACCTAACTCTCCCAATTTTTCTCTTTAACCCATCCATGAAGAACAACACTTGAACTATAATAATAGTCATACCACATATTTTCCTCTCTCTATAGTCCACAGCATGAATTAGATGTTTCACAAATTACACATCAACCATATCATTAAACACACCAATATCGATCATAAGATTTTGGTATGGTTATAATTCCAATGTTGTGACACATGAAATGAATCATGAATTTCACTACACCACTATCTAAGCTCCAATCGATACACCCCTAGTGTGATCCTCTCTTTAATCTCAAATGTCACCACATACATGGGTGCCTACTTTTTGTGCTCTTGATTCTGACAGTGGTGAAATCTTGGAGTCATCAGTACGAACACCTGCTTACCCACCACAATCTAATAGGTCCAATGAAATCAATCATCATATGAATTCAGTCAACTATAGTTTATATTTGTATGCTATTGTATCAACTAAACCTTATCTAATGTATTGTGCATATGACTCGGTCCGAAAACCCCTAACTCTCCTACATTCATCCAATACAACTATGATCTACTTGACTTATTATTGACATCCTAAAATTTTAGCAAAACATAGTTTCCTAATAATTATGGTAATAAAAGATTTCAATGTGCTTTAAGTGATTCTCCCAATATGATCCCATGTATAGGACACATTCCCTTGACAAGTCCTCAAACCCCTAGATAGTACGTTATGATCTCATGTCCATCTCTATATTTAAATATATTCTATAGAGCACATGATTATGCATCAATTTTGTTAATCCTTCCTAGAAGCACAATGTAGAATTAGGGTAATGATCTATGTCAATAGTTTGTGACACACTATATAGACATATAATTTTCTAAACATAAAAGTCACCCGAATAGTCCATAGTGAAAGTCTCTTCAATCAGAATGAACTGAGATAATTATTTTAACCACTCCTCAGTCATAAAAATTGTTCGTTATTCTAATGATTCCTCAAGATACCTACCCGAAATCAATGGTAAAACCACCCCACATCCATTCTAGAATGAGAAATGTCTTTTAATGATCATAAGTTCATTAATTTTGTTCCTTAAACATATGAGAACTATAGAATCATGTTATGAAACATATAGTCTTCTTATAATCCTTGGGGGCTAATCATTGTAATGAATATATCAGTAAATTTGGGTTACAATTTGGTGACACACAACTTTGAGGCAAGAAAATAACTCTTTGTCTCTTCTCATATACATGTATGCATAACACCATGGCCAAAAACATGAATTATCACAACCTCAAAAATTATCAAATTTGATGGGGTCTCCCCACATTCAAAATTTTCTCACATATATAGACATTTTTAATCATCATAATGCATGCTTCTAATAAGGTTTTTAAGAGTGGTCTCAATGGAAAAATAATTGAGTGTTGTTAACTCATGTTCAACATGGACACCTATATGCACCTCAAAAAATAGGACAATAATCCTCTAATATGAACTATACTCCTAAACATCAGAATTTTTTGTCTTCCTACTCAAAGCTTCTAAAATTCTATTTACCTCCCCTATCATATGATCCAAATAATAGTAAAATCATGTTGTATGCTCAACCAATATCCACTCTAGACATTTAAAATCAAACTATGAAATGTTAAAATTGAGGATCATTGGTCTATATATTTGTTTTAAAAAAACTCAATCATAATATGATGTATCCATTATTTTGATGCATAAAACACTATAGAAAACATAAGACCATGTGTAGGATACTTAAATTCATGTATCTTCAACTATCACAATCAATATGCCAAAACAATGATTACCATGCATCAAAACTACCCCATTTACAATCCCATATGATTCATAAAACAAGGAGTACTACATACCCAACACAGGTAATATTACGATAGGTGATGTGGTGAATCTTTTATTCAACTCTTAGAAAGAATTCTCACATTCCTCAAACCACTCAAACTGAAAATGCTACATGTTTCAGGCCTAATAATTGGGCTTCCATGGATGAAATATATTTGATTAATCATTAATCAGAACATAATAAACCCTTAACACCTTTGATATCAAAAATTTTCCTAACAAACTCCCAAAAAAATACTTCTTGAACCTTATTTGGGTCTATTCAAAATCCTACTTTTGAGAGGTAGTGTCCTAAGAAACATGCCTTGCCATTCCCGAAATGACACTTTGATATCTTGGTGTATAGATGGAGCTAACTTAGTATAATCAAGATGATTTCAATATTTTTAGCAATATTTTATAGAGTTTTTAAGTATATTATGATTTCATCAATAATGGAAGATAGAAACTAGTCTAAATATTAGTGGATTATTCATTTAATCAAAACCTCAAACACAGCTGGTCTGTTCATCAGTCCAAAAGGAAACACATCAAAATCATATGAACCATACCTACTTCTTAATGTATTTTTTTGTATATACAAATGTATCACCATAAACTAATGTAAACATGGACTCAAATTAATCTTGTAGAAAAACATTAAACCCTCTTATAATCAATTATATATTTCCCTACACTGAATAGAATTCCAGTCCTTAATGATTGTCTAATTAATCATCTGGTAATAGAAACACAACTATAATGTTTTTATATTTAGGAAACAATACTGTAGAACCCCATTGAGACATACTCATATAAATAAAACTTGTACCTGCATACTCCTCCAACTGATTTTTGTGTCACTGAAATTCTATCATTGTCATTCTATAGGGTTGAATAGAATGGTTTCAAATATAGGAATAAGCTCAATCATGAAATCAACCTCTCTATGAGCATAATAATTGATAAATCTTTAGCATTAACATCCTAGAAATTATCCAATATTAGAATAAATATGCCACAATCCATTCCTTCTTCATTAATAAATAGACCACCTACCAAGGTTGTGAGATCAACTAGTTTTATAAGAACTGGACCTACATGTATTTCCATGATATCTTGCTCTCTAAGTTGAATATATTTTTCACCCTCTTGAGATAGAAAAACCACCAGACATACGTTAAATAAATTTAAACCTGATATGTGTCAAACTAGTCCATAACTAGTATCAAGAAAAAACATATCATCTCATGAATAGAAAATTCCAAAAGGATATGGGACCCTCAAACAGTGATAACACACTTTGTACATTGAGATATACCCTTTTATCTCACCCCTAATGGTTTTTCTATTGAAAATATTCCACACAAGGTGTCCAAAGTAAGATTCAAAACACATACAAATAGGGTATATATAAAAGAATAAGATTCTCTTGTATCAAGTAAGTCACTAGAAATCATATAAGATACAATAGTTGGGCCTCAAACAGTCAATGGTCTTGCCATTCTATTACAAGGTTAAGGATAAATTTTGTAAAACTAACATTCCCCTGTAAATGGGGATCTAGTCTAACTCCCTAGAATTATAATTCCGTAATCACATGGATTCACTTATCATAATGTAAAACATCCCCCCACAAAAATTGGTATGACTGGTTGAACTCTAACTTCCCAATTGATATAGAGTAGCGGATCCCCCATCGATGATCTATAGTGGACTAAGTCATAAATTATTGGCCCTCTTCCTATGGTACCTATAAAATTACTATATGTGACACATAATCCCTCAAACGCATCATTCCACTAGTGGTTTTGGACACTAACCACTCATGTGGACTAGTCTAAACACTGATAGTAGATCATTTCATCTCTTTACTATGGGACTAATACTTTTTCCTTGGATACTATGTCTTCCACCAATATAGTTGATGTAATCATAAATACACATCCTATTATGTAATTTTATTCCACCATACTTCCTAATAATAATACTTTTTCGCATTACTACAATTATATTCTCAGTTCCCTTAAAAAGGATGTCTTAATCCAACACCCCAGAAAACCTCTCCAAGTGATATTTGTTTACCTGGTACATAATCTAATATAAAATTACATCATGAAAACATTTATTCACATCTACCACATATCCTTCAAACTTTAGAAGAAAACACCCAATGTAAGTTAAGGTCCAATATAATACATCACCATCATAATTCCATTTATCTAATGCATAAACAATTCTACATTTCTTATCCTCATGAACTTAGGGTAAAATTTCTATAGAAACATAATTTGGATTTTGTTACAAGCCATGCCTTCCAACTTCTCATCCTTAGCCTAAATATCCTAATATTTCATGTCAAGTTCGCAAGACAAATATGTTGTTGGCATAACCCTTTTTTTAGATGAGGTCTTCAATTGATCTAGAATCATCCTGATATAATCAATCCAAAACTCATATACCTTATGTACACCCTCTCTAACTTAGGTAAAATGATGATACTGTTGGAACACCCCTGTTAGATGAAACATTCTCTTCATAGCATGATATGGGTCTCTATCCATATACTCTATAAAATGATTGAATTTATCCTAGAAATGTATTCCCCTCAGTTACATAGAACCGTTAGGATTCTTCCCCCACTATTAGATGATCATTCTCATTGATGTTCTAATTTCAGAAAACCCCTAAATGACATTGACATAGAATCTTTCTACAATTATAAATGTAGATCTCATGACTCATAAAATATTGTTACTTTATTTTTTTTAAAAACAAGTCTAACTATTATCCATAAATAACATAATTCACAGACACAATTCCATTGGGTGTAAACATGTCTCTATCACAACGCTCACCATCATAATAATAGGCCATGGTAGACTTAGTTTAAAACATATACCAAATTATAGCCACCAATTTTAATCCATTTTAAATATTTTACATTAAATAAATTTAAAAATCCATATTAGAAACCATTTAAAACAATTGAATTTATCACTTTTCAATATTAAAAAAATCATTTTTCTTAATTAGGTAATATTTTTTATAAACCCATAACAAAACCAAAAAATATATTTTTCATTTCCCCCAAACCATCATAACCTTCTTTTCTAGGTGTCACTAATATGATGCATGTCACACAAATCCTAAGTACCTAAAAAAAGACATTTATATAAAAACCTTAATCCATGTCAGACCAAAATTTATAACATTGAAAATAAAAAATTCACCCAAAAATTGTATCACTTGAGGTGAAATAATATCAAACTATAATATAAAAAATCATAAAAATGGATATTACCCTAGAAAGTTTGGTTTCCCTTTACCCAGGGTTTTACACTCCCATAAAAAACATATTTCCATGTAAAATAATATTGTATCCTCTTTTATACAATTCTAAATTTGTATGGAATTAAAAAATAAATAATAAAAATGTGATAACACATTGTAACTCCATATCCCATACACCACTAAATCACTTCCTTGATCTAGTTTTCCACATGGCCTCACGTGCACATCCCCACATGATAGATCATGATGACTAGAATAACGGTTCAAATAGAATATCTTGAGAGACTATACCCTCTTTACCACAAAAAAATAGAAAATTAATGATAAAAATTTTGGTGAAATAATAAGAAATAGAATAACAAAAAATCATACATTCTCAATGAGGAAGTTACAAACAAACAAAGTAGTAAACATGTCATGTAATGACAATATATGTTTCAAAAATTACAGAAAAATAAGACAATAAAGATAGTCCTCGTAATGGGTCTTGACTTCATTCATGGTCCCCTTATATGTGCTCTATCTCAAATCCCATATCTTTAATCTATCATAGTTCCTTTCCCCTAATCCTGACTTCCATCCTTGAAGTATATTCTAGTACATAATGATATCTATAGGTGGTTGTTACTACCACCCATTAGGCCACCACCAATAGTGTTTAATTTAATACACAATAAAATAATTGTGTAAGAAGATGCGTAATAAAAAATAAACAAATATAAAACCAACCATGATTCATTATTCCACAATATTTATGTTATCCATGTTTTTTATCACCTAAATTTGATACATGTATCATTTAAAACTGCTTCAACCCATGTAATTCATATGAACCATGTTTCATAGGGGTCACATTTAAACAAAAATGGATAATTTTTCTATGTATTCACACTCATGTTCAGATTGCCTTGTGCGACCATTCCCAACCATGATATGGAACTTCCTTTCCATACCATTGGAGTCAGTATCATTATCCCATACTCTAAAATTATGATGCACCAGGGAGCCTTGAGAACAATTGTAAACCACCCAAGGGGGATGAGTATTTGTCCAACATCCCAACGAACCATTAGTCACAATTATATATTTAGCATCATTGATCTATTGTCCCGGAATAATAGAAAGTGTTCATTTATTAATTTTATCAATTAACCCCGTTGAAATTGAATTATTTTTTTTCTAAAATCCACATCATTCCCATATTTAAATATATTCAAATTCTAGTATTTTAACCATACATTAAATCCATTTTATAATAATGTTGTTCCCCCGTAAACGATTTATCACCTTTCCTCATGCTACCTCACAACACATGGAACATTAAAATTTATGATAAATAGACCATTATTGAATGTGTACATGTTAAATTCAATTAAAATTTATTTAATCACATAAAACCTTCAATTCAACACACAAAAACTCAATTACCATGTTCATGACAATACCAATGGGTGTCTTATGACCTGTATACTGTTCCTCAACATATTTATGCCATCCATAAAGGGTCTATCACATCTTTTACATACCCAATTTATCATTTCCTACCTTATAAGAAAATTAACAACACAACAAACCAAAATAATAACCACATAAACAAGAATTAAAAGCAATAATATGGGATTCAAATTCTACGCAACCTACCTCGTGCTCCGAGACAATCAATTGCTAAAACATAACCCCTGATTCATGGTAAATCAACCCTTAATGACAAATATAATAATTACCTATAAAATAATAATTGTTTGGGGATTCTAATGTATAGAAAACATTTCACCATGAATCAAAAAAATTGATGAAATATGAGAGGAATACTAAATAATATCATCGATTAACGACCAATAATACTTCAAATGGAAATGAATCTAATGAGAATTTCACTCAAGAATATTGGGAGGAATTGGTTCACACACCTGGATACTAGAGGATGAAATTAAGAAAAAGTTGGGTAAAAACTATTAATGACTAAGGGTGGGAATTTGTAAAAAATCACCAATTTTATGAGTTTTATGTTTTTGCCACATTGTTGTCCAAACCAATCACAAACCATGTGGAACCCTATATCCACAATTGGGTAAGAATAAATAGTTTTTCTTGTACACCAACATGGATTAAAAATAAATTACTTATCCATCCACCTTCTTATGTCTACGGGTGTTATAAAAAATGATCTTCTATTCTATGGAACTTAAATAGTACCAACTATGATCAGAACATTCTCCCAATAAACTAAAGGATCACTTCACTCTTTTCTATAACAAAAAACCTTAGGTTATTACTAGGACCATCCATACTCTAAGGAAGCATTCAATTTAAAATTTTAGATGGTATTAAACATAAAAATAAATAAAATGTACCTCATCAAACCTTAGGATCTAACAGAACTGAATCTTTTCTTATATATTTATTCATAGATCTCTTGTTAAAACGGTAGGGGACAAGACAATTTATTTGAAAATTTAAAAATAGGATCTCTTTCTTATCTAGGATAAGGTAAAAAATCATTATAGCCTAAAGTGACAGAGGTATATATCCTAGAATTTAGTTCCCCAAGAGACCACTATTATATAACCCATTACCCAGAAAAAATGATAAAATTGAGTTCCCATGGAACGAAGAACAATTTGATGATCTAGAAGCCTAGAATCTATAGAATATCAAAATTGGGGTTTTATCTGAACAACTAAATAAAGTGATCCCATCCACCAAGTCCAAAAAATTCTAATTCTCGTTGATCCTTACAACCACTACTAAGGATTACCGTTGCATTGAGACTACATTCACACATCTAGAGTCCCTCATCACTGAATATGTTCATGAAGCAACCTCACTACCCCATGATGTCGCCTCCCTTTGATCAAGAACTCCACTAACCACTTCCCACTTGGAGATGGTATGCCAATGACTAATGTTCTAGATCAAGCTACTGGGTAGATGCACATCCCTGTAGATGGACATTGACTCCAAACCAAATCCACCAGTAAATAAAACTAGATACGTAGTAAACATGAAAACCATTGAAGAAAAATGAGGAGAAATCCTCAATCTTGGAAGAATATCATCAATTAACAAAGATGTATGAAAGATCCCCAATGACAATATCATGAGATAAGAATGAATATTGTCTGTGTGACCCCTAAACATCACATATTGATGGTATAAAGACCCTCTCTAGGGGTTAAATAGTGAAATTCACCACCATATATGATTTATGTCGCCATATCTAAATAAGTTCATTGAGACAAATGAAGTTGGTAAACATGAATCAATATTATAGATCGTAAAGAAGAAAAATGAAATTAAATGCATCAGGAGGGGTGGCATTAGGATAAAGAGTAAAAATCAATACCAGAAATGGTTTATGGACAATAAACCCACATAGGGGAACCTAGAGAACTCACGATAGCAGAGAGCTCCTAAGATCAACCCTATATGATTTTTCAAAATGCCATATTTTTATCTTACTTCTTAAAACATTTCAATAATCATTTAATTTTTCTGTAACATATAACCTACACATAAAAAAGTATGGGGGTTTAAGATATACTAATTGGTCTCCATGTGATATTATTTATATACCTATGAAAAAAAACATATTATTAATTACTAGATTTCTAAATAAGGAAACAAATTGATATTATAAATAAAATTATATTGTAAGGGCTTCCTCTTATCAGTTGGTGAAGAAATTATCTAATGAATATTTATTTGAAACCATATTTGAGATAAATATTCTCATTATTTTTATTCTATAAATTAATATCATATGTTCATTTGGATTTAACATTGAATTTTCTAATTAATATAAAAATAAAATCAAATCTTCTTAACCAATTTAACATTTTAAAATTCTAAAGTAAAGTTAATTAACTAAAACATTGTTATATATGAAATATATAACATTTTAACCATTTGAAATTAACATATTTGATGAATTATACCATCATAGACTACCAAAACTGATATTTAACATTCTAATCAACTCTCCTCCAATCTTAAAATAAGAAATTAAAAATATCCCAATTTTGTAATTCTGGAAAATTTTTAATTCGATATTTTAGCATTAAATTAAACTAATAACATATTCCCCTTCCCATGATAAATAAATTTATTTCTAAACATATAATATAATTTCTACCAACATTGGTTATAATCATCTCTAGGTAAGTTTAAGACTACGTTGTTGTATGCTCATCGGTAGTATACATTATAGTAGTGTAAATAATTTCCAAAAATAAAAGTTAACATTTATGAGTTTATCAAATTACCATAAATATATTCATCTGAATAGCCACACAAATAAAAAATTAGTTTTTATATATACTCTATGTGATTTAATAAAAATAAATAATTCCAATATTATGATGTATTATTAAGTGTATTTGAATAGACTTATTAGTATATTGAAATTCAATATGATAATATTAAAAATAGAAATATATATTTAAATTTTAATTATTCTAAAATTTAAAATCACCTAAAAAGACTAATATAAATAACTAGTAATAATAAAATGATGATTTTATGCATCTTCAACAAAAACAATGTATACCAAAAAATGATGAATATAAATATTTAAAAAGATTTGTGCAAAAATATGAAAAACTATATATGTAAATATTAAAAAAAGAAATATTAATTTATAGTATGATATGTATGTTTAATCAAAGAAAATAACAAAAATACATAAATTTATGGGAATAGTTAGGATATTAATGGTATATTTTCCAATATCGCATTCAATTTATCATTTTGTATTTCATCGACCATATCGACATCATACTCATCATTGTAATTATTTAAGTGATATAGGAATCTTGTATATTTCAAAGCATTATCTACATTATGACCACCTAAATATAATTTTCCCCTTTCTAAATTATATATCATTGATCATTAAAAGGATGAAATATATAAAAAAAAATTTCCCTAAATTGACATGATAAATGGTACCCAATTGAAACTATATATCATAATATCAATATTTTTAAATCCATATACACCATGTCTTTCACTGTCGTTTTTATCATCACAGATAAAAATAAATATTGGAAAACTAAATTAATTGTAATTATCTTACCATTTATTCTCAATAACTCTAAAATATGGTATCTATATTGAAATTGTCTTATTATCATCTACCTAATTAAATTCATTACATTAGAAGAGTCCATTACACTATTATTTTGAATGGTATTATTATTTCCATAATTTAATCAATATAATGCATAACCATTACTGTCAAATCTAGATCACGGGATAACATTAACTCATGACCCATAAACAAATGTATTTTAATTTTCCTAGTATAGATTATTTTGTACTATAATTCTTTGTAAACCATAAAAATTAATTTTATATAGATTCATCAACCACATATCATCTCATTACAAGTATATTATAAATAATTTTTTAATAGGATATGTTATATATTTTTTAAACTCATATATATTTAAAATATCAAGAAAGTGTCTAAATTATTTCATCACATTCAATTGAATTTAATTTTAACCCATGTATCCACTTGAGTTAAATATTGATATACACATAGTGAGATATAGGGAGACCAACTTCCTCCACATCACATAAGTAATTGTTGAAAAACTCAATAAACTCTTCATATATATATTGATTAATAATACCTCTCTGAATTCAATGTTGAATCATCATATATCTCTTTAAAATTTTCATATATCATTAAAAATTAGACACACAATGAAAATTTAAAATCCAACATAACAATATCTATCAAATAAAGAATATAATTATATGTGACATTGTATTAGAATAAGTGTGGGAAATTATATAAAATCTATATAAAGTATAATGAATGATTCATCTTAGTCGTATTTAACAAATTTATATCCCTGAATTTACATAAAAAATATAATATTAAAGGTCACAAAATATGATGATATCCTTTCTGGAATGCATTGGTAGTATGTTATGTAGTGAAACAGGTGGTAGTTACAACATTAATATATTAAAATCATGAAATTCCTTTCTAATTTACTTTGTATATATTTATAAAACCAAATTTTTTACATTTTATGAATTCCCAATTAGTACATTAATATCATAAAATCATTGACAATAGTTAATTTGTTTAACTATTGGATAACATACAATAAGGTGATTTTAATAATGTTCTTTTTAATTTTTCATTGAATGATAAATGCATAGTTACCTCATATATATTATGTATAATATTATTTGAAAACCATAATTTTAATATCCATTTATATTAAAAAATGTTCTCATTAAATAGTCACATTTGTGTTTCCCAACATGAATATACTCAATGTTATGTATTAATTGTGAAAAAATCTAATAAGAAAAATTGTAAAATATGGACCTCATATTCTATGTATTCTTTTCATTAGTCGATCTACATTTTGTAAAAAAAATTATTTCAAGGTTTATTACATTTTTATAATATTGAATATTTTCTAAATGTTGTAGATGAAAATCGTTATCTTGTAAGCAGTTAAATTAATTATTAAAATTTCAATAAGTGTGAATTATTTTGAAAAATCTAAATTGACCAATGTATAACATCATTCTCACATGATGCATTTTTTGATATGATATGTCTTCTATGTAAATTGGACATGATTTATATCCCTTATCATTTTAACCAATTTTATTTCATTTCATCTTAAATATTATTCTAGTGAAAATCTTCATAACTTGAAAAAGAAAAAAACCTATTTTAGTTCAATAAAACAATTTAACACCTTCCTTACAGAACTATTTCAATTCATCAATATATGGTTATAATAAAACAATGACTTAATTTTCATGATTTTTTGTATAAAAAATTCAACTCATAATGAAACATATCATCTTAAAAACATATATAGGGAAATTTGTAATCTACCATCAATACAGTCTAAGAATTATGATGGCTGTTGAGCTATTGATAGGGACTGAATCTATTTATAGAAAGTTAAAAACATAAAATTCTATATTCATTTCCAAAAATTTTGAAATTTTGGATTAAATGACTTCAAATATGTTAATATTGATAGGTTATGTCGGGTTTTTTTTGATAATTTCTTATATATATTTCATTTTAGCCTCTTTTCATCACATAAATTTGAAAATAAATTATTTAAATACAAAATTATCATAATATGATTGACTTTCATAATATGATTCTTGGAACCTTCCCCCCGACATAAATCAAATTTGGATCTTCCATCAATTTTATATAACACATACCCACAATTAAAAAAAATTTACAAACATTTGTAATACATTAAAATTTATTCATCGGTGAAATAGTGTATCTACCTATACACTATACCTAATTAATATAATAATTTTTAGTATTAAAATATGATTCCTGAATGATATCTCATTTTAGAAATATCTTGTTCAAAATTTCATACAATTTAGTGAAAATCTTATCAATCCAAACATTTATCACTATTATGTTTATCAATATCAATATCATCGACAACACTATAAATTTTTTAAAACCTAGGTAAAAATGATTTTTTTAACATCCACACCACCATTAAACACCCACCTTTTTATTTGTTTTAACTACAACATATTGAATAAACTTATTAATATTGATTATTTTCTGATAATTAAAGTATTCATAAATGTGAAATTTTTTAATCATTTTAATTTAGCTATTCCAGATTTAATGATAATTACTAAGATTAAAAACTTATATAATCAAATAATTTGAAAATAATCTGCCCCTAATTTTTAAAACATTCATAAAATTCATTAATGTATAGTAGAACACATATAGATTTTCAAAAATGTTATTATAAAAATCTCACAAAACATAAACCCAATTTTTAAATAGATCACTTTTTCTCCATGAATTTTTCAATTATGATCCATTAATTAGCTAAAATAGAAATTTAATATAATATTATTATTTATAAACAATATAGCATACATATATTATGTTTTTATACATTTATATTATAAAAAGTATAGTTTTAAAATTCAAATTATATTTAAATATATATGTATATAATATAAAATGTAAAAAACCTATACATACAATTATATATTAATATAAAGAGTCGTTCGGGAGCCAGGTGAGAGCCCATTCAATTTTTTTTAAAAAAAATAGAAAAAGTGGTAGTGCAAGATGGAATACAAAGAGGGTAATGAAATAAATCATGCATATCCAAATTAACAAGGTTTGAAAAAATATGGAGTGACAAAGAAACATCATGAGGAGGCCTCCAAAATTTATCTCTTGGACACATCATCAGCAACTAGATTTTCCTCCCTCTATGCAAGGGTGAAATCCAAATAAAATTTTCAATAAGGAGAAGGCATTCAATAAACATTGGAATAATTCACCATGGAACATTATGGGAATTTACATTCAAGATAACCACCACTATATTAGAGTCAAATTCTACATAAATATGTCAGCATCCATGGTGGACATGATACTTCATATCTTTAATCAGGACCCATAATTTGTCTTTAATAGTAGTTACAATACCAATATTTTAATAAAACAGACTTTAACAAATACTGGATGGTTATGAAATCCACCACCAGATTTCTAAGGTACTGATACACTTGAAGTCACCCAATCTGGGTACACTTTTTCTAGGAGTGAGATTGTGGAACCCATCTGAATGACTTCAGTGTTGGAGGTTTTTTTATCCTACCACCAACAGTAAAATATTTTAGAGTTTCCATATTAGAAAACATATTATTCATGGAACGTGTTTTGAATTTTGAGGCTTCTATGAACTAAATAAAAATATTTCAAAGCCCAGTATGCAATGAGGGAATTTGATTCTCAATGGAAATGGAATTTCTTGCCTTCCAAATGTATTTAAAGACACCAACCACTATTATGATAAGTACAACCCAAATTTGATCACTCTGAACATAACTTGTAATGGATTCCATGAAATCTTGATTACTTTCATTATTCATAATTATTCCAAATATTTCATAAAATATTTTCTACATCCTACATGACAATATTTTGGAAATAAAAATGTTCATAAAAGATTCATTATCATATTGACATAGATATAATGCTGAATCAGTATGGATACTAGTTTTTTATAGTAGACCATACATTGGAATCCTAGCCTTATAACTTCCCTAATGTAGTTGAAAATGAGAGGGATATATGAAATATTTTTTAAACATTTTCCAATACATTAGGATAGATATATTCCCATCACAAAGGTACCTATAATAATATCTAAAGGTGAATTCTCTTGAAAATTTGTGTGTCCAAATAAAAGTGTCACAATCAATATAAAGGTTGACCTGAAATTCCATCCTGATTTGAGGGGAAAGTTGACCATACAGTTCAGTGTTCTATTGAGAAACAACAATGAATAGATTAATCAAGATTGGATACTCGTCTATTATTTTATATATGGTCAATCTATACATGGTTTGGTCCAGAAATTTATATGAAATACATATAGAACAAACACATGTAATAGTGAATGAGCCCATGATAAGCATGTTTATCTAATGCTCGAATAGGTGAGGGTATATACATTAAGTAACATTTTCTCTACACTGAAAGAAATCCATGAGAAATGAAATCGATCGATATGTTATTGGATATCAGCAAATTCCATGTGAATTTACTGAGAAAAGTGTCATTCAAAATTCTCTTATACTTAATTCCCGACATATCAATGGTTTTAATTCAATATTTATGATCCACTATGATGATTTTCTTATCATGAATGGAACCATTCATAAAAAATGAAAATATTATTACATGAATCTCTTTAATGAGAATTCTATTCTAACTATAGATATATAACTCATATACAAACATGGAAGTTATAACAATTTTCACAAGAAAAACTATCCCTACTAAGCACATGTTCATCCATTTCCAAGTGTCCATTGGGGAAATAATTATAAATTATATTCGTTCATGGTAGCATCCTTTATTTTTCCCCTAGAACAGGAGAACCCCAAGATAATTAAATGGGAGGGGCCCTTTCTTGACCATACGTTTCTTGGAAATTGTTTTCTACATGCATAAAACCATTACATGTCAAAACACAAAAATTGATTTATTCAATCTTATCGCTTAACATAAATCTCCTCATAATGGGAATAAAATAATGATTCAAGAAATAGTATCCTAATCAGCATGACCAAATAGTATAATTTCTTCATTATAGAGAAGGTGGGAGAGTGCAAAGAGATCCCTTCCAACCGTAATATTCCTATATGAACCAGCTAGACAAATATTATTCCATCAAACCCTTAGGTAATCCTAATCCCTGGAAAAAATAATACCATAATGTGGGTCCCCTTATCTGTCCCCAAGGAGCATTATAAATATTATATAGTGACCATTAATTATAATAGGGAGCTTAGTACACTTTAGTATATTATTGACATGGTCGATGAAAGAATCAAATAATCTATGCTTTATAAGAATAATAAAAACACATTTCCATTTGATGGTGTCAATGGACATAGAAATGTCATGTTTAAGAGTCAATATCTTATTCATGGACTTCTTATTCATGATTTTGATACAGTCAAATGTAGTGAAGAGACAAATTGGAATTCTCCTATATAACAACCCAAACATTTGAATAATATTTATTTCGTAAAATTGTGTGTTATTTTATTTTTAACTTAAAAAAAACTATATCTTTCAATTATTGAAGTGATTAATTAAAATGAGACCAATGGGTTTCAACTATTATATGAAAATTGGTCAATATAACAATTGGAATATATATAATTAACGCTATAATTGTTATTTATAAATACAAGGGTCTGTGGTTAATTAATTCCAAAAGAAGAGTCGATGGCATCATCTAGCAGACTCAGGCCATACGATGCCCACCTTTTAGAGCTTGTTTAAGAGATTTCATCCCGGGGCATTGTTATGTACCAAGCCCAAGTTGAACATCTATATGTGAATCTTGAACAGAATCCCCTGTGTGGAATGTTCAAGTTGATAGAAATCCCCACATAGGAAATGTTGTTTGAGCTGCCCCAATATTCTATCACCATAGCTCAACTTACACTTAGGCCCTATGCAAGTCTTATAAGAGACTATGTAACTTGTAATTAATTACTTTTGTAATATTTTGGAATAAATAATTCTGTTGTTTTTTATAATGGTAAATTTTTGAATTTCAGATGACCAGAAAAATTTAAAATAAATTAATATAATTTCCATATGATTGATTAATATTTTAAAAAATGTATTTTTAGAATATATTTTTTATACATTAAATATTTATTAATTGGAAATGATTTTCAAAAAATGATCTTCTATAGTTGTGATCAGTAATAAATTTAGAGACTAATAAAATCAAAATAATTTTTGGTGAACATTAAACAATGAATAGTAATATTACCCTTATGAATGACAATGTGACTAATGGAATATTAACCTCACTTATTTACATATAAATAGTATTTAAGCATCTTGAATGGTAATGTGATATAATAGAATAAGTAAATAACTATTGAAAATTTTTAGTTATATATTATTATTATTTTTGGGTAAATAGTGTTTTTATTGAAAAATTAAATACCTCATAGTTATAAAAAAATTCATCAAATTTATTTCATTTTTTAATTCAAAGTATTTATATTCGGATTGAGTGAATATAAGATATTTTTATAAAATTTATTGTTTTTCAGGGAATAGTAAAAATATAGTTTTGAGTTTTTGTGTGTTTAATGACATCATCAATGATTTAATCATGATGTAATAATTTTGGTCGACTTTTGAATAGTAATATATGTTATGATCTGTCCTACATGGCAAGTACCATGGAAAAATACCATGGGCAAGCCCTTGGTTTTCCAAATACCACTAAGTGGTGTCCCTTAGAAATTAATAAAATATTCCCCTTCTTTTGTTATAAATACCAACCCATACATTTATTCTATTCCTTACAAATTCCTCCTCAAAGAAGCACTAGTTTTTTACCTCCTAATATGACCTTCCATGGTGCCCTCAATCCCCCCAAGGTCCCAAAATTCATGTTTTTATAGCAACTCTTCAAGGTAAGGGAACCTTTCACCCTCTTCTTTTAGTCATGACTAATTATATGTTATTTATTTCAGTTTCCATCTCATTTTGTGGGGGTATATTCTGAAATATCCCAATTTTTTCCATTTTAGGTCCAAATGTTGAAATACCCTTTCCTATCTCTTCCAATGATTTTCTAAAATTTTAATAGATGTTGTTAGGCAGATGAATTTTCCTAAAATAAATCACATATTCTCTTTTTTATTATTTTCTTTTTCATGTAGTATTTCATTAAAATATTCATACCATGAGACTATTTATTTTTTTATATTGTACCTACAATGGATTATTAATTATTTATGATTGGGTTACCCTTTCCCCCTCTCTTTTTAATGTTTTTTAAAACCATGCTATATATCCGTTATGCTAGAGAATTTTTGTCGCAAAATCTCTCTCTATCTCAATAATTTCACTTATTTTTTATGTGAATACCCAAAACTGTTTCTTTTTTAGCAGTATACAAGATGACATAAAAATGATATGGTTGATTCTTGAATTAACATACATAAAACCTTCATTTTCCTTTCATTTGTTATAAATGACAAAATGATCTTGTTCTTAAGCACATTTTAAAGCAACACAATTTTAATATAATACGCATTCCTTTATAATAGAGTTTTTTTGAAATTTATTATTATGATCTATGTGGTTAACGTTAAAATAAATATATATTAATGGTGCATATTAATAGCACTCTAATGTATTGGGTGAAGAATCTAATCTCCATATATTATAAGTTTTACGATACCTTGGTGAATAACCTTGGTAATTTTTATGACACCTTGAGGATGGACCATAGTGATATTTGAAAGAATGTCTAAATTAAATGTTGAAGCCCCATTCCCAAGTTACTATTAATTTTATTATTTCTATGATATTACTCTTTATCATTCCTTTATGATATCCATCATGTTCTTATTGATATCTATCATGATCACATGTAAACTATTTCAGTAATTTTCCTTACTGGGCCTTCTTCTCACCCATTATTTTGATGTATGACTTCAGTTTCATATTCTATAATAATACATAGGATGAACCTTTTAATAATATTTTCTTGGGGATTAAAATGATGTTTTATTTTTTCATGTATTACATTTTTTGATTTCTAAGATAGTATGCTTTAAAGATCCTCGATTTGTAAAATATAATGAAAAGATATGTAATAAAAAGGTGGGATTCCATAGTCAGTACAAAAAGTCATTTTTGTTATTTCTAGAAATTCGACTCTGAAAATTTTTGGAATAACCCTATAGAAAAGATTAAAGATATGAAAACTTCCTGGTATTTTGGTAAAATATTAAGTAAGTGGTTTTTGGGATAAAATCCATGTCTCAATAAAAACAATTGGATGTTTCTCTGGAATAGATGTACCTATTAGTGAAAACTCTTGCTAGGTGTTCTGGGCATGAAATGGGTTATCATGTTATATGACAACGGGCCTTGATACCCTCTTGGTTTGATAGTCCTGGGGGATATGTTTAGTAAATCATAAACTTTTTATGAATCATTATGAACGATTTATAGATAAATTTAATTATTTTAATGAATAATATTTTTTAAAATAAAGTTATATGACATAAAAATACTTTATAGTTAAAATATTCATGAATGAACTAAGTTTCTCTGTAAAGTTTTTTTCAGTAAGAAAATGGTGGGAAATAGGATGAACCATTCAAATAGTGACTGTAATAGGTCATGCACAGAAGGCCCTTCGATGGAAGTCAGAATGGAGACATTCATTAGAATGATTATTCAAATTAGTCATGTTTTGTGAAATAAATTTAATCAAGATGAGTGACTAAATTCACCATGAAGGGAAAAACATTCTATTTACTGCTTTAAGAAACCACAAACCCTCACTGGATTGACCAAACCATTGATTGCTGAATAGTGGATCTGCTCTATAGAGAATATCATTTCTATGGTTCACTGTTCAGAGCAAGAGAGTGTTGCCCTGGATGTTTACTTCTTAGAGGGTGAAGATGATCAGCGGTAGGAACTTATTAAAAACACAAGGCCAAGAGTGGAGGATGAATCTATGGAGTGGGAAGGGTTTAGAGGTTTCTTATTCAATAAGTATTTCCCTCATTATTTGAGTACAAAAATGGAGAAGGAATTTTTTAAGATGAAGTAGATAGAGATTGAATCCTTGGGAAGATACTAGGTAAACTTCACAAGGAATTCACATTACATCTATATCATTTCCATGGATCCAAATGGAAGGTTTGATAGTTTCTTTGGTGGAATAAGACATTATCTATAAAGATTCTAGCCAACAGAGACTGTGATATCAATGAGGAGATCGTGGGGAGTGTGATGAAAGTCAAACTAGAGTTTAGTGAGACATAGTGGTCCAATAAATCCAATGACAAGAAGAGGTAAATGGAGATCATATTAAGGAGGAAATTTTTTCTAGGAAGAGGAGGCATGAAAGTGAAACATCCAATGTGTAATAACTGTGGGAAGAGAAATTTGGGTAACTTCCTACATGAGAGTGTAATGTTCTATAAGTGTGGAACATATGGCCATATCGCATAGAATTTTCATAGTGATGTGTATCCTCATCTTCCCAAAACTAACAACAATGGGAAGATAGTGAATTCCCTACATGATTTCCAATGATATAAGTGTGTACAACTTGGTCACTTTTCCAGTCAGTGTCCAAATTTGAGGGCAGTGGAGGGGAACCACCATCAACCTCAACAAAGGCCAAGGGATCTAGGTTGTGCTTCCCATCTCTCAACAGTTGATGTTGAAGCTCTGAATGAAGTGGTGGCAGGTAATCTTGTTGTTCTCTCAATGCTATCAAGTACTTTTTTTGATTTTGGTTCTACACATTCCATTATTTCCTCCATGTTTTGAAAAAATTTAGAATCAAACCCCAGTTTTCTAAAAGTATAGTCGTATGTCCTGACACTTGGGGGCATTATCCAAGCTTCGTCAGTATTTAAAAACTCATGATTTTAATTTTCTGAGAACAATATTATCTTAAATATAGTATTGATTCCCATGATGGAATTATACCTTATAAAAGGGATGGATAGGAACTCAAAGTATAATGCTAATATCAAATGATTAAGAAAATAAATATCAATAGTCTTGAATGGATAGCCTATAGTTATCTTCCAAGGATATATATCTCAACATGATATCTTTCTAGAATAACCACTATATCATTATATATGAATTTTATTGATGAATAATAAGAATGAAATCAGAGTATAAGGATAAAAAATTTCCCCATCAGCCATGAAAACATTAACGTACTTCCCGAGTATTTACCGGGACCCCCCCAGAATGAGAGGTAGATTTATCTGTTGAACTCATTCCTGGATCTCATATTTTATCAAATACCCTCTGTAAGATGTAAAATTAATACCTGGGATAATTAAAGAATAAACTCTATGATCATTTAGATAATGGTTTTATCCAACTGAGATTGTCTCCTTAGAGAGTGATCACACCACGATTCACTGTTTCATTTTCATCCCTACACTACTATGGTAAACTAGTTTTGTATTGAATATTATAAAAATAATACCAAATTTAATTCCATATTTGAATCATTAATTTTGTGTTTATCACTGTTAAAATGGGCATTGTTACTTTTTTTGAGTATTTGATTGCAGGAGGAGGTGATTTGGAGGCCCTGAAGATGATCCAGAAGGAAAATGGGCCAAAATTGCATGGTTCCACGGACACATGTCCACTGTTTTGAATAGTACGTGAAATCCGTGCATGAAAATGGGCAGAAATGTTGTGGGCCTCTCCAAAACATTATGGGATACAATTCATCTCCAATAACCGAAGGCTAATTCGTTCATATGGTTTACCATCTGAACCATTCTATCCAGGGGACAGAATCTGCACGAAGTCAAGAGTTTGGTTCGGTTTTATTACTATATCTCCATTTATATATGTTAAATGGCCGCAAAACATTACATGGGGATATTCAAGACCACTTGGAACATATTTTATCTTTTGACCAATTCTAGATAAGGCCATATACAAACCCAACACTGAGACTCAATTGGTAACAACCAAACTCGGTTCTCAAAACCACTTAGCAATTTGGCTATAAAAGGGAACCATGGGAACCTCATTTGAAAGTTCAGTCAAGGACTGAAGTGATGCCAATTTGGACTCCTAGAGGAGTCTCCTAATCACCTTTTAGGTTCTGGAGGCCCCTATCCTCATAGGGGGATCAACAATGAAGAAAGAGTTCAACCTGAGCTTTCTCCTCCTCCCGATGTCGAGCTAAAAGTATGGTGTTCGTTGTGAGGGAGCTACACACATGTCAAGGGAGTTATGATGCATACATTAGCTACTGGTTTTGAGTAATTTGGGTGTTTAAACATTTTATTCCATGTAACTTATTTTATTTCAGATTTGAATGCTTGATTTGATAAACCTAAGTGTTATGCTCTTAGTTTCTAACTAATCGGTGTGAGGTTTTGAGTGCGTGACTTGTGTTGTTCCGATTGGAAATCACAAGAATCCTTTTCATACCCAAATTATTGAGATTTCAATATGATTTGGAAGCTATTATTCCATGCATAAGTACTGGACCTTGACAATATGATTGTTACCTCAAGGTTTGGCTTTAAAGCATTTAAATAAAATCTTAGGAATTAATCGGGATTCCAATTAACTCCAACCAAAGAATTACTCTAAACCCAAGATGAATATCTATGAACAATGAACATGATATGTCTGTAATGAAATCACATCTGCCCTTTTATCTCATATTTTTCAAAAACCACTATGTCACTCAATTTTTAATCCATTTCAACCACGTCATTGTTTTAAACTCTTTTCAAACCCCCCCCCCCCTCTCTTAGTCATTTTTATTAAAAATACACACTCTAAACCTACCAACTATACTTGAGAGACGGCCTAGGGTCTACCATAGACAATAAATCAACCATAAAAACATAATCAATTTGACGTGTCATGACAGCACGACAAAATTTTGGCGCCGTTTCGGGGGAGCACTTTGGTTTTTGTGCGTATTTTTTATAAAAATTTTGTAATTTTTGTGAATATTTGTTTGTTTTATCTTCTGCCTTTAAATTTATTTTTGTGTTCTAATTTATTTATTGTATAAGTTCTTTGTATGACGTGTTCTACTCCGGGAGACCTACAAACTTTCGAACCCGAACCAGAGAGGATCTTACATCATTGAAACCGAGACA
The DNA here is from genome assembly GCA_963277665.1 of Viscum album. Taxonomy (NCBI): domain Eukaryota; kingdom Viridiplantae; phylum Streptophyta; class Magnoliopsida; order Santalales; family Viscaceae; genus Viscum; species Viscum album. Next base: position 1,588,183,601 of record OY728150.1, on the reverse strand, counting down.
TACAAGACCACACTTTGAAGGAGGATACATCACATCTTAAAATTATTCATGATCCTTCTTCTTCTTCTGAAACCAACATTCAAATGGAACATAACTTGTATAACATGGCTGAAAATAATCAAACATTAAAAGAATTAACCTCTCCTGATGTTGATATCCAACCCACTTATATTCAAATTCAAGGAAAGGCACCTAATTTTAAATTAAAATCTGGATTAATCCATTTATTACCAAGATTTCATGGACTGCATGGAGAAGACCCTCATAAGCACTTAAAAGAATTTCATACTGTTTTTTTAACATTAAATCCTATTAATGTTGATGACGAACAATTAAAGCTTAAATCATTCCAATTTTCTTTAGAAGACACTGCGAAAGATAGGTTGTACTATGTTAATTAACCAATAAGAGGCTGGGCGGGCATGAAGCGCCTTTTTCTTGAAAAATACTTCCCAGCCTTTCGAACTGCAACTATAAGGAACGAAATATGTGGTATAAGAATTCTCAAGGGCAAACACTTCATGAATATTGGGAATGATTTAAAAGGTTTTGTTCAAGTTTCCCACACCACCAAATAAGTGATCAACTCTTAATTTAGTATATTTATAAAGGTTTGATTCCACTTGATCGGAATATGATTGATGCTACTGCAGGTGGTGCACTGGTAGATAAGACACCAATTGCTGCGAGAACCCTCATTGACAACATGGCACAAAACACTCAACAATTTGGTACACGGTCCAGTGTTCCCATTCGAAGTGTCCATGAGGTGCAAAGTACTGAGTTTGAGAAGAAGGTGGACACAAAGTTCGAAGAGGTATGTACACTTTTACGACAACCTTCTCTCTCCCAAGGGAAATCTCAATCTCCTCCTCCCATCCATTGTGGAATCTACTCTTCTAACACCCACTATTCTGACCAATGTCCTCAATTGAGAGAAACTTCTAGGATTTGTGTGGCAATATTTCCAGGACGCCCCTTTAACCAACCCTTTAGGCAAGAACCATAATATGCATCCAACCAAGGGTGGAAGGACAACCAATACTATAGGCAAGGGGGGTATTCAAACCAACCTCAACAGCAATGGAACCAACAGGGTCAGAGTAGTCATCCACCACCACCAAGAAATCCTCAACCACCCCAAAGGCCATTCCAACCACCCCCTCCAGAAACTGAGCCTAGCCTAGAAGATATGATGAAGCAAATAGCTGTCAATAATATCCAATTCCAACAAACCACCCAAGCAGCCATACAAGACATAAAGACCCAACTGGGCCAACTTGCCAACTCGGTGGGGGAAATCCAAATTCATTGGTCGGGTAAACTACCATATCAACCAGTAGTAAACCCTAGGGATTAATTAAATGTTAGTGACATCACCCTTAGGAGTGGGACACAACTCAAAAGACAAATGACCCCTTTATTAGAGTCATCCCATCCAAAGGAAACCACCATCCCAACTCCTGAAAATGGTCCAAGAGAAGAAAACCCTTTTCCTGAGAGAAGACCTTCCAAAGGAAAGACTGTGGATGTTGATAAGCCACCTATCCCAACCATTCCTCTTCCATTTCCTCAAAGGGATTCCCAACCTACAAAACAAAAAGAAGCCGAACTTGATAACGAAATCTTGTAAACTTTCAAGAAAGTATAGGTTAACATTCCTTTGATTGATTCTGTGAAGCAAATTCCAAGATATGCCAAGTTTCTGAAGGAGATGTGTACACACCGAAGGAGGGTTTGTGTTGATGAGAAGGTGAGCATGGGGAGGAATGTTTCAGCATTGATAGAGCCATCACTTCCCACCAAGTGCAATGATCCAGGGACATTCTCGATTCCGTGCACCATAGGGGAGTATTCATGTTCCAACGCTATGCTTGATTTTGGTGCTTCTATTAATGTGATGCCTCACTCTATTTACTCTTCATTGCAGGTCTGTGAACTGAAGCCCACTGTTATTTTCATTCAACTAGAAAATCGAAGTACATCACACCCCTCTGGTGTGTTAGATGATGTTCTTGTGAGGGTGAAAAATTTAATTTTTCCTGCTGATTTTTACGTGCATAAAATGAAAGATGATAAAATGAATGGACATGCCCCAATTATATTGGGGTGACCTTTCATGAAAACCACAAAAACCATAAATAATTTCCATAATGGTATATTATCTATGGAGTTTTGTGGTAATACTGTCCACTTCAATATCCTTGATGCAATGAAGCACCCCTCAGAAGAACACTCCTCTCTCTCTGTCAATGCAAATGATGTTCTCCCTTCCCCTGAAACAACTTATTTTCATTCCCCTGATCCCCTTTCTATGTTTTATTCATTGATTGAAATGTTAGGTAATTAATCATGCATTGACTATTGTAGCCGTCTAGAGAAATGTCATGCATTTTTGTTAATTCATTATTTCTTGAACATAGAGGATCACATGACCATCGATGATACTGATAAGCTTTTAAAATATCATTCCTCATCTGAGGATGTTACCATTGAGCAGTTAGATGAGATCAGTGACTTCTCACTGTCACACACACTTCCGTCAATCCAAATTCTCCCAGAATTGGAACTGAAACAACTGCCTCAAGATTTAAAATACTCATATCTTGAGAATGTAAACAAGTTGCCTGTCATCAATGCTAGTTCACTCCCTCCTGAGCATGAATTGCAAATGCTCTAACTTTTGAGAGAGTATAAACAAGCTTCGGATGGACACTTGATGACATTCCTGGCATTAGCCCATCAATTTTTACACATCATATTTTATTAAATGATGAGGCTAAACTAGTGAGGAAGTCACAACGCCAACTGAACCCAAACCTACTTGATGTTGTTAAAAAAGAATTAACAAAATTATTGGATGCTGGAATCATTTACCCAATATCTGACAGCCAATGGGTCAGTCTCGTTGAAGTAGTTCCTAAAACAACTAGCCTTACTGTAGTTAAAAATGAAAACAATGAATTGGTTCTAACTCGTGTGCAGAATAGTTGGCATGTCTGTATAGACTATCGCCGACTAAACCAACACACTAGGAATGACCATATCCCATTGCCATTAATTGACCAGATGCTAGAGAGGCAAGCAGGGATGTCCCATTACTGTTTGCTTGATGGGTATTATGGATACTTTCAGATCCATATTTCCCCTGAGGATCAGGAAAAGACTACTTTTACTTGCCCCTTTGGTACGTTTGCTTATAGAAGGATGTCATTTGGTCCGTGAAATGCTCCATGTACATTCCAATGAGGTATGGTTAGTATTTTTTCAGATTACCTGGAGAATTTCATGGAGGTTTTTATGGATGATTTTACTATTTATGGATCCTCTTTTGATGAATGTTTGAGTAGTCTTGCTTATGTCCTACATCACTGTATTGAAAAGAATCTCGTATTAAATTATGAGAAATGCAATTTCATGGTGCAACAAGGCAGAGTTTTGGGACATTTCATTTCTGGGGAAGGTATCCATGTGGAAAAATCAAAAGTATATATCATTTCCTCCATACCATTCCCTAAAAATGTTCGGGATGTGCAGTCTTTCCTGGGTCATGCTGGATTTTATCGTCGTTTCATTCGTGATTTTAGTATGATTTCACTCCCCCTCTCCCGATTACTCCAAAAATAAAAAGAATTTGTTTTCGATAAAAAATGTGAGGAAGCTTTTAATAAATTGAAATAGAGTCTCACATCAGCCCCGATAATCCAACCACCTCAGTGGGATTTACCATTTAAGCTCATGTGTGACGCCTCTAACTATGCAGTTGGGGCAGTCTTATCACAAAGGGTCGATCAAGCTCCACATGTCATTACCTATGCCTCACGTACTTTGGACCCTACCCAAGAAAACTACACCACCACTAAAAAAGAATTTCTTACCATTGGGTTTTCCTTGGATATATTCAGGTCATACCTTCTAGGTTACAATGTCATTGTCTTCTCAGACCATGCATCCATCCGGTATCTCCTTAAGAAACCGGAATCCAAACAACGTCTCATTCGCTAGATGCTCCTCCTTCCAGAATTTGATCTAGAAATTAGGGATTAAAAAGGAGTAGTGAATGTGGTTGCTGACCATATCAATAGGATTCTCCCATCCACCGACATTGACTAATCACCCTATATTACCATAAATTAATTGTTTCCTGAGGATCAATTGTACCGAATGCATGATGCTATTTCTTGGTATGCTGAAATTGTAAATTATTTGGCAGCGTCTTGCATTCCTGCTGATTTCTCCAAAAGTCAGGCCGACCATCTAAAACATGAGTCCCGTTGGTATATTTGGGATGACCTCTACTTATGGAACACATATAGTGGTCAATTTATTAGGTGTTGTGCTCCCGATAGTTAGTTTTAGTCTATCCATAGGTTCTTCCACACACTTGCTTGTGGGGGCCACATTGGTCCCCAACGGACTGCTCACAATGTCTTAGATTCTGGTCTCTTTTTTCCAACATTGTTTAGGGATGCCCATGAATTCTGTAAATATTTACCTCGCTGTCAAAGAATAGGTAATGTCTCTAAAAGAAATGAGATTCCCCAACAACCCTTGCTCTTCCATGACATTTTTGATGTTTGGGGCATTGACTTTATTGGACCATTCCCCAATTCATTTGGGAGCCTTTACATTCTTCTCACAGTGGATTATGTTTCAATGTGGGTATAGGCATGGGCCACGAGGACAGATGATTCCATGAATGTTGTGGAATTTTTGAGAACCCAAATATTATGTAGGTTTGGATTACCTAGGTTTATCATCAGTGATCAGGGTTCTCATTTCTGCAACCGCACAATGCAATCTCTTTTGAGCAGGTATGGGGTTGGGCATCGAGTGTCTACTGCTTATCACCCACAAACAAATGGTCAAGACGAAGTGTCAAATAGAGAGGTAAAACAGATTCTTGAGAAAATGGTTCAACCAAACAGAAAAGACTGGAGTCTTCAACTCGATGATTAATTATGGGCCTACCGTAATGCATTCAAAACTCAAATTGGCATGTGACCATATCAGCTAGTTTTTTGGAAGGGTTGCCACCACCCTGTTGAGGTAGAGCACGGGCCTACCAGGCCATTAAACAATGCAATTATAATCATTCTGGTGCAGGTACTCAATGGAAATTGCATATTGAGGAGTTGGAGGAAATGAGAAGAGATTCATATGAGAAATCAAGGATTTATAAAGAGTGAACCAAGGCTTCCCACGACCATCTCATCCTTCATCGTCAATTACACATCGGGCAGAAGGTCCTCCTCTATAATGCAAGGCTGAAGTTGCACCCTGGTAATCTTCGTTCCCGTTGGTTTGGACCTTACATTGTTACTAATGTCTCTCCATTTGGTGTCTTCTAGGTTCAAAATGAAGACACCAAGAAAACCTTCACTGTCAATGGGCATTGACTGCATCACTTCCATGAAGCCATTCCGGAGTCCCCAATGGAGGAACTCCAAGTTCAAGAAGCAAACTATGAATGAAATCCACCAGGTTTTATCTTTCCTTCCCACATTCACTTTTACTACAGTGAGGACACTGCATACTCTAGGTGTGGGGGGATGGGTACATTCCTGGGTTAGTTAATAATTTTCATTGTTTTCTTTCTTTATTTTTCTTTTTCCTTGCTAAATGGTATTGTCACTTGCCCCACTTCCCCCCTTCCACCCCTTAGTTTTGTGTCGGAATGCTAATTTTATCATGGAAGAAGATGCCCCTGAATTGAATCCTGAATGTTACTAAAAATGCATGAGTAATTTTCCTATTTCATGTTATTTTAACATTATCAAAAAACAAATCACTGATGGAATGTGTGTTTTAGCTTGAATTTAACATTGTGGTGTGACTTTCTCTTGGAAATTAGTTGTTTGTCGATGATATAAATGGTTGTATCAATTACAAATCTTTGAGATAAATATTACCCTTTATGTGAGTAGTTCAAAGGAAAATTATGGCACTTAATTTCCCCACACATTTTTGCACCAAACCAAGAAGTGTGATTTATACTTACTCAATAGAAGGTAAATATAAGTTCGGTTAAAATTTATCTATTTTCCAAATGATCTTTTTCCATATGTTCGTTCCTTATACGATATTTTTCATTACTGTACCGGATTGACCTATGCGAGTGTACCTATTTTCCGACTGTTTTATGCCCTCAAAAAAATTGTATCTTGGGCAGGTCAAAAAGCACTCTTCCTTGACTTTTGATCTTGTTATAACTATTACAAGTAGTGTCGTGAGGAGAACAAACAAGGGTTGAGAGAAGGGTGTGAGAATTGTTCCATGCACAACATTTCAAAAAAAAATAAATAAGGGGAGTTATCAAATGTACATCATATGGGGATATCTAGGTCAGGAGCTTAAGGTTTGACTTCCGGGAATGCTTAAGTGAGTGGGTCTTGAAATTTGATTGCAAAGGGTATAGGACAGGTTCAGTGGGCATAATCATGTAAAAAGAAAAATATTAAAATAACCTATATTTACTGGATAGAAAGTGGGTAGAATAGCATGAATTGGTTTTCACACACACACTTGGAGATTTAGTGACATTGTGGACTTTATGATAACTTTCTAAAATTGGTATCATTAATCTCCTTGAATTTCATGCTGATACAATTTATGAGACACATTTCTGCATGATCATTGAGAATAACTCCATGGTGTGATTTTTTCATTGATAACATTCCTTTCAAAATTTGATTTTAAATTGATTGTTAAATCTTCATGAAGTTGGGAATATCTCTATGCACAATTTTTGGAAATATCACTTTACCCAGGAGTGCAAATGTTTAGGTGTGGGGGTGTGATCACACAACGATTCACTGTTTTATTTTCATCCCTACACCACTGTGGTAAACTAGTTTTGTATTGAATATTATAAAAATAATAAAAAAAATTTATTTCATATTTGAATCATTAATTTTGTGTTTATCACTGTTAAAATGGGCATTGTTACTTGTTTTGAGGATTTGATTACAGGAGGAGGTGATTTGGAGGCTCTAAAGATGATCCAGAAGGAAAATGGGCCAAAATTACATTGATCCTAGGGAAACCTGTAAACTATTTTGAACAATATGAGAAATCCATGCATGAAAATGGGATGAAATTTTGTGATACTCTCTAAAACCATATGGGTTACAAGTAATCGCAAATAATCGAAGGCTAATTCATTCATCTGGTGGCCCATCCGAACCATCCTATCCAGGGGACATAATCTGCACGAAGTCAAGAGTGTGGTTTGGTTTTATGACTATATCTCCATTTTTAGATGTTCAATGGCTTCCAAATTTTACATAGGGATATTCAAGACCACGTGGTACATATTTTGCCTTTTTTCCAAGTCGAGATAATTCTATATACCAACCCAAAACCGAGACTCAATTGGAATCAACAAAACTGGGTGCTCAAAACCACTTAGCAATTTGGCTATAAAACGGCACCAAGGGAACCTCATTTGCAATTTCAGACAAGGAGTGAAGTGCTGCCAATTTGGAGTTCTACAGGTGTCTCCTAATCACCTTGGAGGTTCTAGAGGCCCATATCCTCATCGGGGGATCAATAATGAAGAAGGAGTTCAACCCGAGCTTTCCCCTCCTCCCGATGTCGAGCTAAAAGTAGGGTGTTCGTTGTGAGGGAGCTACACAAATGTCAAGGGAGTTCCGATGAATACATTAGCTACTGGTTTGGAGTAATTTGGGTTTTTAAACATTTCATTTCATGTATCTTATTTTATTTCATATTTGAGTTCTTTATTTGATACACGTGAGTGTTATGCTCTTAATTTCTAAACAATCGGTGTGAGGTTTTGAGTGCGTGAATTTTGTTGTTTCGATTGGACATCACAAGAATCATTTTCATACCCAACTTATTGAGATTTAAATATTCTTTGGAAGCTCTTATTCCATGCATAAGTACTGGACCTTGATAATACGATTGTTACGTCAAGGTTTGGTCCTTAAAGCATTGAAATAAAATCTTAGGAATTAATCGGGATTTCAATTAACTCCAACCAAAGAATTACTCTAAACCCAAGATGAATATATATTAGCAATGAACTTTATATGTGTGTAGTGAAATCACATCGACCCTTTTATCTCATATTTTTCAAAATCCACTAGGTCACTCAATTTTTAATCCATTTCAACAAAGTCATTATTTTAAACTCTTTTCAAAACCACCCCCTCTCTTAGTCATTTTTCTTAAAAAATACACACTATAAACCTACCAACACTCCTTGAGAGACGACCTAGGGTCTACCCTAGAATATAAATCAACCATAAAAACATAACAAATTTGACGTGTCATGACAGCACGGCTAGGGAGCACATGTTCTCTTTGTGAAGAAGAAGGATAGATCGATGCTTCTATGGATTGATTATAGAGAACATTACGAGATCACAATGGAAAAATACCCTCTTCTAATAATTGATGACTTATTTGACCTAATTCATAAGGCTCAAATATTCTCTAAGATTGATCTTTGATCTGGTTGTCATCAATTGAGGGAGAAGAAAGAAGATATTCCAAAAACATCCTTCCAATCAAGATATGGTCATTATTAGTTTTTTGTTATTCCCTTTGTCTTGACTAATGCCCTGACTATTTTTATGGATTTAATGAATAGAGTATTTAAGGACTACCTTTATATCTTTGTGGTAGTTTTTATTGATGATATTTTGATATATTCCAAAAGTTTTTTGGAAAATGAAGATCATTTTAGGGTTATTTTGAAAACTCAATGGTAGGAGAGGCGTTTTGGAATGTTTAAAGAATGTGAATTTTGGGTACAACATGTTTCTTTCATGGGGAACATTGTATCCAATGAAAGAATCACAGTTGACCCTACAATGAAAATGGTTGTAGGGGAGTGACCTCAACCTATTACAGTAGTATATATTCATATTTTTCTTGTATTATCAGGATATTATAAGAGTTTTTTAGAAAAACTTACACGACATTATAATCCATTAACCATATTAACTCAAGAATAGTTGATGTTCATCTGGAAAAAGGGGTGTGAGGAGAAATTACAAGAGGTGAAGAAGATATTGGTAACTACACCTGTGTTAACTCTTCCCTCAAGTAGATAAGGATTCGTTTTTTTTAGTGATGAATCTCTGAAAGGGCTTGGTGTTTCCTCATGAAAAAAGAAAAAAAATCATTACTTACACATATCGATAGTTGAATAATCCAGACCAGAACTATCCTACACATGATCTTGAGTTGGCTACCATTTATTTCACTAATGATATAGAGGAAATATATTTATTAGGTGAAAAATGATATATACACAAACCATTAATGTTTTAAGTATATTTTCACACAAAAGGAATTGAACATGAGACAGAGGATATGGTTGGAACTATGTAAACAATATGATATTTCAATTCATTATCATCCTGGGAGAGAAAACAAAGTTAGTGATGACTTAAGAAAGAAAGAAAACGTTTTTATATCCATGATGATGATTCAAAGACATCCTTTGATGAAAGACCTAGTAAAGATGGACATGGGATTTGTAAGGTAAGGGACATCATCAATACTATCCTAATTGATTTCTCAACCGTCATTACTAGAGAAGATCAAGAAAATGTAGAAATAATATCCATCTATATAGAAGTAGTTTGAAGTTGTGAAGGATGGGAAGTTTCATGAGTTCAATATTGATCATGAAGGTGTACTGAAATTTTGTATAAGACTATGTGTTCCATCTTTTCTAGAAATAATGATGAAGAAGATAGATGAAGTTCATACCTCTTTGTTCTCTATACATCCTATAAGTAGAAAATGAATAAAGACATTTGTCGTCATTATTGATGGGATAATTTGAAAAGGGAGATTATTTAATACACATCAAGGTTCCTGGTATATCAAAAAGTAAAGGTAGATTAAAAACATCCTAAATGGGTATTGAAACAACTACCCAAAACAGTATGGATGTGAGATAATATCACTATATACTTTGTCACTAGTGTCCCAGGAACATCCAAATAAAACAATGGGATATGGGTTCTTGTAGACCGTCTCACCAGGATTTCACATTATATCTCTATTTGGGGAGATTTATCCCTTGATAAAATTTCCCATACATACTTGAAAGAAGTGTTAAGGCTGCATGGAGTTCAACTTTCTATCATATCTAATTGTGATCAAAGGATAACATCAAAATGCTGGAGAAGTATTAAACTTGATCTGAGTTCTAAATTGAATTTACATATGGTCTATCACCACCAAAATAATGGAAAATATGAATGTAATATTCAAACACTTGATAACATGCTGAGATCCTGGTGAATGAAATATAATAGTGGATGGGATCAACATCTCCATTTAGTTGAGTTCTCTTATAGCAATAGCTTCAACTCGAACATTAAAATGGCACCCTACTAAGATCTGTATTGGAATCAAATTATAAATCCTACTTGTTGGGATAAATATGGTGAGAGAAGGATTCTAGGTTCTAATCATGTACAAGAGATGACAGAAAAGGTTCATCCCATCCATCAATACATTAAGGCTTCTCATAATTGGAAAAAGTGCTATAATGACAATTATCGAAGGGATGTGGAGTTTGATGTTGGTGACAAATTAATTATTAGAATATTACATCGGTTGAATTTCATGATGTTTAGGAAACAAGTGTATCTCACCACTTTGTACCTTGGCCCCTATGAAATCCCTGATTGTGTGCGAGTAGTGGCCTATCATCTTGCACTTCCTCCCAATCTAGCACAAGTTCATGATTTCTTCCATGTATCCCTATTGAGGAAGTACATACCTGACCCTTCACATGTACAATATCTAGATTTGGTACAACTAGAATATGACCTCTATTTTGAGGATCAATCGGTGGAGATCTTGGACAGAAGAGACAAGATTCTACGCAACAAGACTACCCCCGGGTTAAGGTATTATGGAGGAACCACAAATGTGAAGAATCCATGTGGGTAATATTGGAGTATGTGAGGCAGAAGTATACAAAAAATTTCTCTTGAGAGGGTATGAGTTGAAATTTTGGAGACAATATTTCTTATGGGGGAAGAATGTAACGAACAGAACATCTGAATAATATTCTTTTCCCTAAAATTGTGTGTTATTTTATTTTTTGTCAACAATACAAAATCCTTTAATTAATGAATACGGTATTTAAAATGATACCATTGGGTTTTGAATGTTATATAATTGTTGGTCAATATTACCATTGGAAACAACACTATTTATTTTGTGATTATTGTTTATAAATACAAGTGATGATGGTTAATTAAGACTGAAAGAAGAGTTTATGGCATCATATATTGACTCAGGCCGTGCGAATCCCATATGACGAAGCATGGGAAGGAGGTTGCATCACTGGTCTTTGCTTAAGACCAATCCCAAGCCTAACTTCAACATGTGAAGCTTAAACGAAATCAACTACTGGAGATGTTCAATCTGATAGAAATCACCACTCAGACAATGTTTTCTGAGCCACCCCAAGATTCTATAACCATAACACACCTTACACTTAGGTTTTATGAAGGTTATATTATGGGATATATAATGAGGCCTTAATTACTTTGTGTAATCTTTTTGTATAAATAGAATTTTTATTTCTTATAATGGTAAAATTTTTGAATTTAAAAGGAAAAGATTAATATGGGATGAATTTGTAATAGTTCTATATTATTGATGAATATTACAAAAAAGGTATTTTAAAATATATTTTTTCACTTTAAATAATTAATAATATGAAATAATTTTCAAAAAAATGGTCTTCTACAGTTTTGATCAGTCGGAAATTAAGAGTCTAACAAGATCAACTTAATTATAAGGGAATAGTAAACTATGAATAGTAATATTTCCCTTATGAATAGTAATCTGAATAATGTAATAGTAATGTAACTTAATTAAGTATAAATATTATATAGTCATCTTGAATGGTGGTGTTATATAATAGCATATGTAAATAACTATTTCAGAAATTATAAGTTAATTATTATTAATATTTTATATGAAAAGAGTTTTTTACCTACAAATTAAATACCTCAAAATTAGAAAATTATTTTCAGAAAATAGAGATCATTTTTTGAATTCAGGGCATCGATATTAGTTTAGAAGGAATTTATAATATTTTTATAAATTTTTTTGATTTTCAGTGAATTGTAAAAATATAGTTTTGAGTTTTGGTGTGTTTAATAACATCATTAATGATATAATCATAATGTAGTAATTCATGACTAATTTTGAATATTATGATATGTTATGAGGTGTTTTAGGTGGAAAATACCATGGGAAAATACAATGGGCATTCTCATAATTTGGAAAATACTACTAATGAGGTGTCCCTTGGAAATTTATAAAATATTTCCCATATTTTTCAATTAATACCAACCCATTACATCATTCCCATCATTAAAAAGTCATCCTCAATAAAGATATTGTTTTTTACCTCCCATGGAGTCCTTCCAAGGTTCCCTTAAGCCCCCCAATGTCCTAACTTTTGTGTTTTTGAAGCTACTCTTCAAGGTAAAGGAACATTCACCCTCTTCTTTTAGTCATGAATTCCTTTATATTATGTATTCAAATTTCCATTTCATTATGTGGGGGTATGTTATTCTATATCCCTTTTTTTCTAAATTTTATTTCAAACTTATGAGAGACCATTTTCACTCCCATCACATGATTTCTAAAAAATTAAGCAACATTATTAGGCAGTAAAAGTTTCGTAAATTAAATCACATCTTCTCTTTTCTCAAGTTTCCTTTTCATTTTGTATGTCATTCAAATATCCAAACCATAATCTTATAAATTTTATATTATGTACCCATACTATATTATGAGATATTTATGATTTGGTTACCCTTGTACCCTCTCTTTTTAATGTTTTCTAATACCATGTTGTATAGAGATTATGTTGCAAACTTCTCATTCCAAAATCACTCACTTTCTCAAGAAATTATCTTATTTAATTTATGTGAGTACCCAAACCTATATCATTTCTATGGGTATTCCTCAAGACATAAAACGATTATGTTTGATTCTTTAATTTACATAGATAAGCCCCCCATTCCCTTTCCATGGGTTATAAATGAAAAAATGATCTTGTTTTTAAGCACTTTTTAAAACATCAAAATTTTGATATGAAACCCATTTAATTCTACATGGGTTATTTATGAAATGTATGTCTATAATCTATGTGGTTCACATGAAAATAATTTCATATTAAGGGTGAACCTTTATATTACTCTAATGCATTGTGTAAAGAATTTAATTTCTAAAGATAACAAGGTTTAGGATGCCTTGGTGACTAAACCTGGTAATTTTTATGACTCCTTGGGGATGGACCTCAGTGATATGTTCATGAATGTATAAATTAATTGATTTAGTCACATTTTTATGTTATTATTTAAGATATTATTTCTATTATATGAATCTTTATCATTCCTTGATAATATACCTCATCTTATTATTGATATCGCTTGAGATCACATGTAAACTATTTCACTTTTTTTCCTTACGTAGCCTTTTTCTAACCCTTCCTTTTGATATATTTATCTAGGATGAGATATAGTAACAATTTTTAGTATTAACCACTCAAGATTAATTTCAAGGAGACTCAAATAATGTTTTATTTTTTCATGTGTTAGGTTTTTTATTTCCAAGACACTAGAATTTAAAGATCCTATGTTTTTAAAATGTAATGAAATTTTATGTAATAAAACGATGGGATTCCAAATCATACCATGGCAAAAACCAAATTTATTAAAAGTTATATGGCCCCTAAGAATATGTAACATCCATCATGAAATACTTTTTCTCATTAATTTGGTGACTATAATACAAATGTAAACTATCCTTAAATTATTAATATAAAATGAATTTTCCTTTTTAGAATCAATGTAATTATTCTTGAAGTTATTCCATAGTTCTTTGAATTATGATTGAATAATTCTTTCAGAAAATTAATGATCTCGTGATGCAGAATATCCAAGCTGAACATAATGATTTTATTGGCAAAGCCATCAGGTCCTTCCACACTATCAATTTTCAAGGAGAATAAGGAAACCTTAATCTCACTCTCTATAAAAGCTTCATCTAGCATTATTTTTTTTCTGAGTATCCACATTGTATTCAATATTTTCAAGAATTATTTGAACGTATTTCTCCATATTCTCTTAGTATAAGACATCAATATATTTGACTATTGCATTGGAGATGAGAAACTCTTAACTGAATAGGGTCCAATTAATTTTAGGTGTAGTAAATTATATGTGTATTATATTATACCTATGAAAGAAGTGGATAAAAATTCAGTTTCAATCCCCCTCTGCTAACTATGTCATATTATATTGATTCTGGGCCAATCTTTCTAGAAGGATATGACTATTATCATAATAAGAAATGGTTTGGATATCATCTTTATTAGATAAATAATGATTATTACATGAAATATTACATTGAAGGATATGTTGTTCAGTCACTTTAATGTGATTATCCTTGGTGTATAAGGACTCATTTCTCTTATCCCTTACCATTTTTAAACAATTTCTAGCTTATTAGACATTATTGTATGTGGTATTCCATTAAAATAATTTTTTCAATTATTATATATAGATTCATTAAATCCATACATGATAAGTGATGACTTATTGATATTAAATTGAGGGGGAGATTACTTTATATTGATTGTGAAAATTTCCTCCAATATTGGGTTATGGTTAGAGTGACACATCAGCTGGATGAGACCATACACATTTAGAGAATAATTTCAGTCATCAATATAAACAAGAAATTATTCTAGTTTAAAATTCATTCAATACATTAAGAAGTGGAATTTTCCTTGTGTAATGTCCTTCCACAATTGGGACTTCAGCTAAATTTCATTTATTAATGCAAGAATAAAATTCATAGACATTTAATCTATTGAAGTGTGAACCAATTTTTTCATCATGTATGAGAACTTTTATGAATTCACCATTAATCACACATATATATGATACCTAATTATAAATAATTTCAAGATCCTTACTTTGATCCATTATTTAAATATATAAATTGGATTCATAAACAAAGGACATTGAAATAACACATCCTAGAGTTCCAATATCAACTTTGACATCTTGTTGCATCTTAATGTGAGAATGGAGACAAATTTTATCATGCTTCAGAACCCAATGGTTTTCTGCCCCTTTATCATTATAACTTTTTATAGAAATTAAGTAACCAAGAGAATCTGACTTGAACGCATTCAATTTTATTCAAACCTAATTTTTTGATCAACAATCCTAAACATCATAAGTTTATTAGTCATAGTGAAATGTCACATGACTGTGACCATGGGAGAATTCTAAAACACTTGAAAATTCTATATGAATAACTTCATATATTAATGGGTGTTTTAATTCTTGTTTTTTGACCTACCTTCTATTTCAATTACATTATATTTCTCATACCCATTAATATGGATCTTCTTTTACCAATCCCTACATCCTAATATTTACCATTCAAGGGGATAGAGGAGAATCTGAAAGGTGAAGAGTATCACTTTACTATGCCCATATTCTTCAACTAAGAGGGTTGAATTTATTGGGAGAGTGACTTATTATTATAGAATAAACTATAAGGATATCCTCTAAACATTTTTTCCCATGGAAAGATGAGAAAATGGTTCTTACATATCATGTTGATGATCGGTTTTATCAAATCAAATGACAGTAATTATTACCACATGCTTTTGAAGAACCCATGTATGTGTTCCTATTTGTCATGGAAAAAATAGTAGTCTAGCTCATATGATACAAAATTATCATCAATATAACATAACAAACACAATTAGGGGACCCTTGAGATAATTGGAAGACTGTTGGGGTGACAGCTACTCATTATCATCACTCTGTCGATTCATTCCATGACTTGCATCTTGAAAATCATTATATTCTTTATTTTAGTTATCAATAAGGGTAATCAATAATAATATCACTACAAGGATATCATTAATTATATTTGATTAGGAAATAACCTATTAACCTTATATAATAACCTTCTTTCAATAAATTAAATTCCCAATATTAGATTAGATAGGATCACCGTAAAAGTAAATCAGCCAAAAATTATACCATGAGACATTGTAAGGAGACAAGATAGTATAACCCAAGAGATACTATTTTTTATGGTTTTGTAAAGGTTGATAATTATCTTTGTTTAGAGAGTCTTGAGAAATTTTTTCTTGTTCATTCATCAGATAAAGATCATGTGTGAGAGGATAATCATCATCCTTATTTTAATATAAAAACCCATAATTCATATTATCCTCACTACCATTAACTAGAGCACCCAAATAATGTTTTTTAGGGTTATAACCATCCCCCTCATTAAAACAGAAGAAATATAATTCACAAATAATCCAAAGGGTTCTGATTTGTTGATGGTTCAAATATTTATTAGCTTCCTCCACCAAAAAAAATTCAACTTGTGAAACCACATTATAATCCAAAATAGGATACTCTCAAGAAGGATGTGTTCTATGTCTATTCAAGTACTATGGAGGTTGGGGACCATATTTCATTAAATTAGACCTAGTATCCTTCACAATGTAAGACCTTATAGGGTCATCAATCTGGTATGATATTATGATTTCCCATTCCCTTTTCAATGACATGTCTTCAAGAGGACTCATCATGTCCATTTATATTTAACAATATTAAAATTTAAAAAAAATCATAATATAGGTGATCTAAGAGGAATTTTTCCTTACCTAATTTTTCTTTCATTTCATACAGTATTTTAAAATTTAATATTATCATCTCTTGGGGCGAGGACTACCTCTTACACCAATGTTCTAGCTATATCAAATTCCACCAAGAAACTACAATTTTTTCCTAATCTTGGATTATCAATTTCTCTGTTTAGTCTAATTGGATTGAGAACTAAAGAAGAAGCATCCCATAAAAAATTATTCCAATGTAACCAACTGAGCATGAATAGGTGAATCTATCCATATTTTTGAGTATTCCTCACATTGAGGGGATAAAAATTTCAATCATGTTTCTATATCCACTGAATTCTAGTATTAAATGGAATTGAGATAAATATAAACACAAACATATTCATTTTATCAGAATGAAAGATGATGTGTAAGTACCCTCTTCCCATGGTAGTCATCATCCAATCTCTAAAGTCCAAAACAACATCAATTCTATCAATGAGATCATTGAATCTCCCCATCTTCATTCCCTTTGGTGTCAGGTCATGTGCATTGATAGAGAATTTAAAAATATTACTCATTTCATCAATAGATACAATATTTTTAGAAACATGTGAAACTCGACACTTTTTTATGAGTCTCGCTAATGGAGTACAAAATTCAGAGAAGGAAAACTTCACTGTAAATTTGATAACCGCTGTGAAGATTTTTTTTATCTAAGAAAATTGGATGCAAACTCATTAGTATATGATAAAATATTATGAGGTGGAAAATATAGAATTTATATTTTTTCAGTAAGCTCACATTAAACCACATCTGATTATTCACTAATCCCTATTGAAAAATGATCATATCTGATCTGCATGAAAATTCCATGCTCGTGATATTCTCCCCCTTTATCCCCAATCACTTGTGATAATGTAAAATATTTAAAATATTTATGTAACATTAATTTAATATATTAATATATATGATACATATATTTATATATCTATACTTGCACAATGTTATATGAACATATATAAACACACTAGATGAAACCCATATATAAATATATGTAATTTGTATAAATAGATAAATATTTATATATTATTATTGATAAACATATGTATATAAATATAAACTTTTTAATATATTACATATATTAAAAAATTTCATTTTAAAAAAATAATATTTAAATAGATATAGAAAATAGTGATCATATATATATTCCTAGAAGAACATATATAGATGTTTTATTTTTCACTAAAAAAATCAATGTTACTTATATAAAATTATAACAATAAAAATGATGATTTATTATTAAAATTATAGATTAAATTAATAAAATATTAATATGGAACAAAAATATAAAATATTTCATTAAAAACCATTCTAAGAGGATATGAAATGATTCATTAAACATATAAAATTATAAATTCAATTAATATAATAGTAAATTTTAACAATGAAAATAAATAAAAATAAATTGACAACACATAGAGAACTAAAATAAAGTATTTCCTTAAAAATAAAAAATTTAATGTAAAAGATTTTTTTTAAATACATTGTTTTTTAAAAAACCTACTACTCAAAATAAACATATAATAAAAAAATAGAAATAAAACTCTTAGGTATACAAAAAATTGAATGTTCGAAAGAGAACAAGGATGCTTGTATGTTAGACTGAACAAACAATGAAAGTTGAGTGATCTATGGGAAATGGATCGTAGGGGAATTTTGGTGGGAAGTGGTGGAATGATTTCTAAAGAGAACATATATAGTGGTAGGTAATCTTGAAAATTAGGGTTCCAAAACAAGGTGATGGAAAAAAATAAAGGGCCATTCAAGATCCATGTGGTTTATTATTTTTAAAATAAATTTAAAGTTTTTTTTAATAATCATTATAAAATATTATATAATGTTTTTTTATAGTAACAAAATCCAAAACCATCTATGTTAGGTAATTCATTATGAATCATATAATGATCGATTTTAATAATAATATTGTCATTAGAAATTATATAGATTAAATTAAAATACTACTACTATATCTATTATAATTACTATTGAATGATCCTAATAAAGAAATACAAGGACTGGTTTGTGGTATTGTTAATGACCATGATAATATACAATAATTTAATCTTCTTTTAAAATAAGGATATATAAGGATGTATAAGTAGATTTTTGAAAAATTCAAGAAATCATGGAACATTCCTAAAAACTTCCAAATTATTCCACATGGTTAGATACACCAAAGAATATTAAAAACCTATAATTGAACATTATTTACTAACTAAGGTGAAAAATAAAATCCCATTCAAGAAGAATAATGATATGACTAAGAAGACCATTTTACCCAAGGAAATTACTATTTGGAAGAATACATGAGCTAGCATGACGATATCTCAGATTATTAATGATGAAGCCAAAAAGAGTTCATGATTTGAAAACAAATCCATAACCATACAACCCTATATGAAGATTCAATAGATAATATACATTATTAAGTATTTTTTTATTTTAATTTTGTTAAAATTTAATTATAGGTGATGAACATTGGGGGAGAACTGGAATTTTGAGAATCTAGTGAAAAATTAGAAATGGAGTTCCTAGATAGGTACTAGATTAATTTTTTAATATATATATATTAATATATTATGTGGAATTATATTTTAATTCTTACTTATTAAAATAATTTTTGAATTATTTATTTGGAACAATGATGAAGAGACGATTGTGTTTACCCATAGAAGGGATAATAAATTTTGATGATGTCAAGATATTTAAGTAAAAAGAAGAATATAGAATGAGTTAATTTTTTGATATTTTATATAATAGTATCATATATTCATATACTATTTTGAAAATATATTCAATTCAAAACTGGTGTTGGATAAATTAACACATTTACTAACAAGATACTGGATATTGGGTGGTACATTTCTACTCTCAACAGACATGGAATATAAATAGATCATGTTTATTTTATATACTATGATAATTAAAATAAAATTAGTATAATATAATTCAAAAATAATTTTTTGTATCCCTTTTATTTATTATAAAATAGGGAGAGAATATTTATGAAGAGAATGATTTTATAGAAAATATTATCTTTTTTTTAAAGATTGTTGATCAGAAATCCAATGACGTAGATAGATCAACTAAATAAATTGTGATAGAGGATGATTCATTTTTTTAATTTCTATTTTTTGAATATACAATGATATTAATAGTGCCTAGTTAAATATAGAAACGAAATACAAAGAAATATTTAAATATATAATATATTAACATAAATAATAATATAAATATTGGGTTGGTTTTTGTTGTTATATGACATCCTAAATTGATGAAATAAAATTTGATATTTTTTTAATTATAGAAAAATCATAGAGTGAGGAAAGATTAGATTGATTAGTGGGAGTGTTGGAATATAGTAAAATGAATTCATGAGAGAAACTATTTTGAATTATGTACAGTGGATTATTATTATCTAATACATGAGATGACTATATAATTTTAAATATTAATTTTTCTCTACAAAAAAAATGTGTTTATATTGTATATTATGCCACTCATAATTAAAGATAATGGATGTAAATGTATGGTGGGGTTCATATAGAGAATAAAGATCCAGTTGAAAAATATGAATCATTGAAGAATAACTAGATCTCATTGAAACAGAAATACATGTTCACAATAGGGTGGAGATTCTTCAAAAATACTATCCAATTAAATTACCAAGTGGGATAAACATTCAATTTGATGTTGGGTGTAAATTATTTTCAATATAATAATTAATTAATACACTATTAACAAGGGTATTTAAAATTCATATTCATGATCCAAAATATCAATGACAAATATTTAGGTTTTAATTCATGTAGAGAAAAATATATTTTTTTATAAATTAATGATAAATCAAATCAGTTTTTTTCATATTTTTGATCTATGTGGAAAAGAGAAAAAATATGATGTTGGGAAATATTATTCTATAATATTATTTAGATAGAACCACTTCAAGACTAAGAAATTATTTTTCAATTAGGTAAGGAATTTGGAAGTGTTTTGAGATCATTCTTCATTTTGTACATAATTTCTGACTATATAAATTTTTTAATATTTAATTTTGATAAGGTTAATAGAATATATGAGATAGAATTGACATTTAAAAAGGTCTTATAGTTTATATTTTGAGGTTGATTTATTATTTTATAGTTTAGATAGATATTGAGCCTATAATAGAGGATTAAAATTATATTAATGGATTATAAGAAATATTGAAATGATAAACGAAATCCTCATTTATGATTGGAAAAAAAATTAACATCTATGAAAGATTTATTATAACACCAAAAATATTAATCATACGGTTTCAAATCATGAAAAGGACTAATAATAATTGTTTAAAACTTATGTAATGAAGATCAGTTGATAAGAAATATTTACTGAAATATTTTAAAGGCTATGAATAAAATAACTATATATTCTTAAAAGATTAATGAAAGATTACTAATGATCATGATTAATATAACTATATATGTGTAATATTATTATATATAATTCATAACATATATTTTATTCCATGTGAAAACTTAATTAAATTAAAATAATTATACATTTGAAATATAACTTATTTAAAATAAATATTTTTTTTGGGAATATAATTGAATTACAACTTTAGTGACATATTTGGAAGAGCTTCTTTCATATTTTTGGATCAATGCTGGTGTATTTTAAAAGGGGAGATTTTACAAAAATTTCACAAGATAGGACATCATGGAGATCTCAAAATTTATATAAGAAAACTGTCCACGTGAACCTGATTTATAAATTAGAAGAGAATACATGAAAGTTGAAATGATTTGTGAAAATTGATAGAACATAATATTATTAAAAAATTAGTTAGTCAATGAAGTGATAATATTCAATTATTATAAATCTATTGTCTCATATAAGGATGAAGGTGAGGTGATTTTTCAACTAAATAAATGTTTGTATTTTAGAATGTTGAAGTATATATTTATCTATTAATGATTAAAATATTTTATGAAAATAGTGAAAATTGGCATTTTAAATGAGTAATAACCGATTGTTAATAAGTTATTCAAGACCTCCATTAAAATTAGAAAAACAAATATTATTTAATGTTGTTTGATTTTTATGAAAAATGAATATATTTTCATCGTATTTATGAAGTAGTGGGTTAATTCAAATCCCTTTCCATTGATATTTTGTGATTTATAGAGATCATACAATGTCAATTGGTTGACAAGACAATAAGAAGACCTAATTTGTTAAGAAACAATTCAATGGTGATATTTGATACCTTACCACATTATATTCACTTTATTATTTTGGTGGATATGTGTGTCATGGTCCTTATAACCAAGAACCCCTTATGAGATTTTAGTGAATATATGTGTTATTACCAAATTCCACCTCCCATAGGACATAAGTTCATGACTAGATCCAAGGTAGCAAGACACACATAATGTAGATAATTTACCACTATATTCCCATGAATAAAAAAAATTAACCAAAATTAACTATTGAAATAACTAAAAAATAATTATCCTATAACAAAGAACTAAACTCCAATATAAATAACAGATCAAAAATAAATACAAAAAACCCCTTAAAGATGAAATAATGACTCTAGTAAACCATAGAACCATAACCTAGTAATTTCACCCTTGATCACCAACAAATTCATTTAAATATATTAAAAATGTATAAATAATTATGAGGAACATGTATGTATAATCAATTGGTTCTAACCAAGAAAATATCCTTCAAATTTAGAAGAACCAAACTAAAGAAATATTTAATAAATATTGAAACTTGTTAACTATCATAAGTCTACCACTATCCCAAATGTCATTATATCCCAATAAAAAAATATTTATACAAGTACAACAATATTTTATTTATGAAAATATTTAAAATGAAGGTACAATGCATCATATTATACATAGATCTAGTTTCCCTCTTGTCTAAGTGAAATTAATCTGTGTGCTCCCATCTCTTCTATATACATGTACCACAACATCATTCCATACAATTGCCACAATATTAAAAACCATTTTGTGGCAATTGGAAAAATATTACAACAACCTTGTGCTAAAATAGTTTCTATATACAAGTACCACAACATCATTCCATACAATTGTAGCAATATTACAACATCCTTGTGCTCCCATATCTTTTATATACATCCACAAACCATATTCCAAAACCAAAAACCACATCACTATACCATAACCACTATTGTTCAACATTTAATCACTACATAACAAAACTATATATGGATGAGTGATTAGAAGAGGATGTAGTGAACCATTCATATCACATGCATAGTACACACTGTGGGTACACAATAAAATAGAAAACCACCAAAGTTAATTGATAAGATACCTAAATATTGTGTTCAAGAACAATAAATATTAATAAAATAAAACTAATATATAATAGAACCAAATAAAAAAATTATTTTCCTCTTTATGAAAAAACACTTCTCCTAGTAAAAAACATCACCATAACTTAATTAAAACAAGTGAATGAATGCCTGTACATCATATATATTCATAACCATAAAATAACTAAACTGAAAATAAATAAAATAATATTAATGGGTATTCTTGTTATTTAATATTCCACCACTAATTTCATAATAATTTGTTATTAATCACGTGTAGTTGACAAATGTAATAAATTAAAATGACTAACATATTATTAAAAATTAATCATTCACATTTAATTTACCCAATATTATTCTCTTTTTCTAATTAAAAACTATTCAAAACATAGTTATTAAGAAAAACCCATTGAAATTATACTTTACAAAATTAGTTATTTTATTTTATAAAGTATTCAAAATTATGTGCTATCATAACACTAAATATATCAACTTTTTCTCACTACCAAAACCACAAAGCTTATCAACAAATCGTCAACTAAAAACTATAATGAAAAACATGTTACAATAAAGATAATATTATCATATAAAAAATTAAATTCATTCATATCAGTAGAAAAATACATCATTTATTCATAATGAATTAATTTTTTATCACGTCATGGATCTAACTATAATATTTACTATACAAATTCTGGTTCATGTTCCTAACATTATTTTATTGTCTTTAAATTATTTCACCATTTAAAGAATGTTTTATTATATGAAATTAATATAAAAAATTGAATTAATTTTATCACAACAATAGTTAAATAATTATTTACCAATAACCAAATGATATGTAATTATAATTGGATTACATCACCTTTTTATTCAATTATTTTCATCATTAGGTCAATCACATATCTATTAATAAAC
Organism: Viscum album; assembly: GCA_963277665.1. Classification (NCBI taxonomy): domain Eukaryota; kingdom Viridiplantae; phylum Streptophyta; class Magnoliopsida; order Santalales; family Viscaceae; genus Viscum; species Viscum album. The sequence continues at coordinate 1,588,159,602 of OY728150.1, read as the reverse complement.
AATATTCTAGAATAATCCACATTAATAAAAAAAATAGAATCTAACTCACTTATTTAAAATTTTGTTTAATGGAAACAATAATAATAAGGATGAATACTAATGATAATGCACCAACAATTTTGCTATGAATCCTCTCTAAATCAAATATTCATCAAATGAACAACATTAATTTTACCAAAATACACAAATAAATGACACAAAACATTATATACCCCCTTAATTATGATCAAATGGGAATGATTGAAGATGAATAATGGGAATATAAAATTTTATTGTTTGTAATGTATCTCAAAAGGACTAACTCTAAAATGACTACAAAGATACCAAAGATCAGAAAAAACCAATCCAACTAAATTATTAAGAATTGTGATAAAATAATGGATTCAATGCTTTCTAATATATTAAATTATAATAAGTCATATGATAATCATATCATGTCATCATAAGAAAAAACCACATCATTTTGTACCATGGTGACGTTATATACAAAAACCAATAGAATCAAAATTCATTCCCTTCATAAAATCCAAAATTTGATTAACTTTATTAATAATTTCACCAACAAAAACCATGAAATTTATGTACAAAATATGATGTGTTCCAATTAAATTTATAATTTAACCATTTAATTCTGTGATAAGTCATGCACTAAACCACATTAGTGTCCTCATATCTCCAAAATTCCTATAACAATCACATGATATGGTTATAAGCACACCACCCATGGAGTACTCCATGTCTTGAAACCATGATCATTTCTTGCCTCTTTTGTTTAGAGAACGATTCATCCAAATCAAAATATATTCTATGATCCCAAAAACACGAACCCCCTAGCATATGTTTTATAATGTTTAATAATATACATGATAATAGGACTAATTTAACCATGAACTCACATATCCATGAAAAGGTCTACTCTATCATGACCATAACAAAACAATAACCAATAATAGGCCCGCATTGGCATAATCAATTCCCAACAATGTCTCAGTTTACTATAAAATCCCAAAACTCATCACATCACTTGAAAAGTACTCTAACAACACTCATTCTATCATTAACTCCTTGAAAAAGTAACAAATAGGTCTTGTAAGTTCAATGCATCAATATTAGACATAAATTAAATTAATCTCATATTTATGAATATAAAAACCTAGGGAGGAACACAGCAACCTCAATAATAAAATACCTTATAAGATACAACACAAATTGGAAAATAACCTTCATAAAATAATAAAAAATTCATAAAAGGGAAATGAAAACAATTACTATATCCAAAAATAGAAATTAATGTTAACATTCATAAAGAACTCAAAAAAATGTGGATACTCATTCCACATCTACTATTTTCAATCCCATGTTTGTTTCTCTAATTCATCATGTCATAAAAATGAAAAAAGGGCATGAATAACATAATCCAAAAACACCTTATCATGGTGATCTAGAATCATAATTTGTAATTTTATGGAATAACATATCCTCTTAAATATGAAACTCACACAAAATCAATACATAGAAGACATCATAATTTTATCTATGAAGTTGTGACACATGGAAACAATAAAGATTATATATAATATGTAGTAGAACAACCATCCTATATTCCACCTCACTAAATCACAAAAAAAATAACAAAATAGGTCCTTAAATTATGATAAATCTTACTATCTCTATTAGAGCTCTTTTACCATCTGTGGAGAGAATTTTTAGAAATAAATGATCAACAGCCCTTTACTATAGAGGTAACCTCCACTAATGTGTATGTATAATATAATTGTTTTGGGTTTTCATCATTTCGCCATGAATCACGTACGCGTCCTCTTTCATATTCAGTATCAATTACAGTCAATTAATCTTAGACACCCTAATCATGATCTAGCACCATAGAGGTCTATATGATTAAACTTAAAACGCCTCTTATTGATCCATGACAGTTGATAATTGGTATATATTTTTATAGGAAAACTCAAAAAATGTAAATTCTTCATCAATGAACCACTAAATTAAAGGACAATGCATGAAATAGGCCCTATATCATCTCGTTCATCAATTTTATATACTGATCCACATATAAAAAAAATATAATATTTAGTCATAATTGGGACATAAAGGAACATTTTAGACTCTTATATACTCTCATGGTAAAATATAGACTTTCATTAGATGTGATCATCCTATATAACCCATAAATACACACCACTTAAAATATATAAATAATCTCCAAAGAATATAGAGAAAAAAATCCTTAGTCAGAAAGAGATAATATAAATTTTGTAATACTTCAACAGAAAAATTGATAGAGTTAAATCCACCCAAGTATCCAAGAATTCTAGTAGAAATGACTATTAATATTTTTTTCTTATTTCCACTAGAAACATCTAATTCTTGCAGTAGACTACCGAAAAATCTTTTCATAACTTAATATATTGATAGACCGAACACCAAGACACAAACTAATCCACAAACAATTACACACAAGGACACAAAAATAGATCCCTAAAAGAAAGATATGTCAGGGAAATTATGGGATAAATTTCATGTTGTGATCCATGAAAAAAAATGAAAAAATGTTTCTTTGGTAACAATTGTAATGAACATATTTCAAGAAGACAAAAACAAATGTTGAACACCCTCAAGTGAATATTTATAAAAAATGTGATCACCTTATTCCTACACTATTGGATCCCCCAAATGAGATTACCCCACATACTAAAATAAGGAATAATTCACCTTCAAATAGTATATAAAAAAAATCAGCAATAACATTATATATATCTACATATAAATATGAAATACCATTTATCATCCTTCATATTTATCCAAAATCATATTGAAACATCACCTCATGAATTCATAATAGATACATCATCTATCACATTCTATTTCTCTATATTATAGGATACCTTGTATCAATAATCCTCTATAAACTATATCAACATAAACTAATAGAAATTAAAATCATACCACAAAAGTATATATGATTATTTCATTAATTAGTAAAATCCATTGTGTTCTCCCTAAGGGGATAATTTCCCCATATATTTAGGGGGAAACAAAAACAACAAAATTGAACAATGGTTAGAATAATTATTATCATGAATAAAATCTACAAAAAACCTATAAGATATCAATACATGATTTTGCTTCATGAAAAAACTATGACCATTATAAGAAGCTTCAAAAATTTCCATGAACATAATTTCATCCTCTTGTTAATAAATTATAGGATAAAGAATTATCATCCCCTTCGAGAACACAAATTCACATAGATACTAATAAAAAATTAAAAAAAATATTGTTATTTTTTAATCAATGTTATAAAAGGATTTATAATCAAATAAAAATTGAATATAACCTCCATATAATAGTGTGTATTACCAATGAAATTTTTCACCTCTAAAACAGTCTTGAGTGAGACCCAATAAACAATTTCCTTAGTCATGGTAGTATCAGTCATTCCATCCTCATAACACAAGTCATTCGGAATTAAATTTTCTCCATAAATCTAAAATTAACAATTGTATACATTTCCATAAAACTAATGTAATCATCGGACCTCAAAAAAGACATCAAATTTTTTATATGATCCTCCCATAATCACAAATATACTTGGATTTTATTAAATAACACAACGTCAAATTATTATATAAACCCATAAAATACTTTGTTAATTAGTCCAATGAAGATAGAATGTGTATTTATGACTACAGTAAGAATAACCATGAAATTAACGTATATATGGAAGTTATAAAATACAGTTTTTTAGAAATTCCCTCTTACACTTTCATCCAAAAATAAGAAAACCCTAATTAAATCTATAATAAGTAGATATTTTCCTTCAACTAAAATAAAAATTCATAAATTCCTCATAGGGGTTTTTCTTCTTTGTTATCATGTTGAGCCAATGATAATTTATGCACAGCTAGAAACAACCATCTTTCTTCATTGAGCGAAAAATTATTTATCTATAAGTATATATATTAGGTTGAAAAAAATCATCATAAATTTGATCTTCGTTATGAATCCACAAATATTATTTATCTATTGAATACATTCATATAAATATATATAAAAAATAAGTATATTTTGAGGAAAACATTATCAAAAACGAGGTTTCATGTTTTGGGGGTAGTGTCAAAAACTCTTATGGATATATATCTATGACACCTTCATAAATCATGAGAAATCCTCCACTTACCCTATTGAACTTAATATTAGCAAAGATAACAATGAATTAATAGGCTTAGAATATCAATAATCCTCATAATAATCATCTAAACAAATGAACCTCGAATGAACACATTATTTACTAAAGAAAAATAATCATCTATATAAATATGTATTGGACCCAAAAAATATAGTTAATATATCCTATAGAAGAAATACAATGTTTGATTGGGTATAAAACTGACCTCACACTGAATGACAATACCAAATAATCAAATAAAATAACATTAAGTCCTCAAACAATAGAGACCAGCAACCACCTAATTGGGATATCAGTGAGGGAACTTAATTTCTACCAACACTAAGTAGAAATGACTTGAATAAGGTAAGGTAGATGAAGAATAATGAAGCTCAAAAATTGAAAAAGACTTAAACAATGATAAAATAATGAAAAATAATACATCAAACTATCTATAAATTCACTAGTTAAAAAATCCATTACAAGATTCTGATTGTACCATTCTACCCTTACTCAATTCAAAATTTTAATTCCACCACCACTTCCATATTTATCTTTAAGTCATATAAATAGAACATTATGAGGGGTTTACTCTACATAGATCTACATTTATGTTCTAAAATATTGATGATAGTATTGAAACTAATAATTTCGACAAAAAAAGATAAATTTTGCTTGTATAATAAACTATACTCTTTTCACATGATGACCAATAAGAAGGATCAGATATTGAATCTTATAATATCCTCATACATTATAAATAAATATAAAACATGATAGAGATCCCACTAAAATCCTAGAAACTAATGACTCTAGAGTAATGAGAAATGGATTGTTCAGATTAATATCATTTTGTTAGAAATCCTTAATGTCCAACAAACTATATTTCAACCTATATATTTACTATATATGTTGTTTTGAATAATTTCTTCTTAAGATAAACCTACCTATAGTAATTAACTCATAATCACTTAAAATTATATTAAAACCTTATATTTTTTTCACCAATGTGAAATGGGTAATATTTCATTAGATTTATAGACTCATAGCATCCTCCAAATTTCATGCTGCCTACTCTTCATCTATAATTACAGTGGAGAAAAAATAAGAATATTTTTTAAAAAACACAATTATTTCACAAAATCAATCTATACAAATATATGGGAGAAATTCATAAAAATGTGTAACCATTGACATCAATGATAAGAAACCATCTGAAAATAAACTCTAAAAACTCTCATAGGACACCTGGACTCATCCTAGTTTCCATGACATAAAATCCTACACTTACATATTTTATCCCCCATCATGGAAATAATGAAGTTGATTTGATGCTCCTCCCAAGAACTGTTTAGAAAATATGAAATCTCAATAGCCTCCATATAAATATATTCTACTAATTAGTCATTGAACCCTCCATATTTTAAAAAATATATTTCTAAAACTCATGTAATTATTTCTTCCAATAATCTTACTCATCGGAATTATCCTTCCACTGATCAACCAAAACATGATTTTGAAGCTCACTAACCAAAAACAAATTAGTGCACTGAGCACTAGTTATATCAATAAACATAAATAACATGTTATCCAATGATAAATAATTGATTTAACACATTTTTATTAATACATATTACATTCCTGTACATTTTTATAATTCAATCATAATGAAAAACAATCATGATGCATTTAATATACCCATGTATCTAACTCATTAAAATTATAATGTCACTTTATTATGCATGGTAAGATTTAGGTCTTCACATCATATTACAAGGGAATTGTTTGTATCCAATCTAGTCTCATTTTTATATAACACATGATATGATGGAAATCTACTATTAGCTTACCAAACAAATGTATTACTCACTATAACATAACTATAAAATCTATCTTAAATCATAAATATATCATTGATACTAAAATCCCATAACCCTCTAATGTTTCATAATTTTATTATTTTTCCATATTTATTTTCAATCTAATTATAAGTGATTTTTTTTGATAAAATTGAATATTTTTATTACTTCCAAATATTTGAAAATTTGATTTTATATTTGATATTCATATAAAATTATGTAGAAAAATTAATGTAATGTGCTTTAGTAGTGAATTATTATATTTTTATTTTTAATATATATTGTCTCAAATATTTTGATATTTTTTGATCATGAACATCATTATTATTTTCATTTATTATAAAATAAATTTTGTGGTTTCAAATAAATATATGGTTGAATGTTTTGTTTTAAATATTAATCAAGTTGAATGAACTCTTTGAGAAAAAAATAGATTACTAATTTATATTTTTTTCTAAAATGGACGTGACGAATTTGATTTTTTATTTTAATTTTTTTAAAAAAATAATACATTAGGATTAAATAACGAATGAATTTTTCAATTAATATATTACATAATACTAAATCAGTTCAAAGGATCTTATTTATGTGATATTAATAGAATAAAATAGCTGGGTAATGTGTAAATTTTTTGGGATGCTACTACCGTGATTTTTTATAAGATATATTTATTTTCAATTTCAATTTCTCAATTTGGGTCACCATCAGAGCCTACAATTGTAAACAATCTTTGGTGGTTAAAATTGGGAAAAAAATTAATGGTTCCATCATAATTTGAATTGGTTAGTTACACTTGGGATATTTTTTTAATTTCATATTGTTTGAAGTATTGGGAATATGTAATACTGATTAAATAAATAAACATTCATTTCTTGATGGAGAGGATTTTATAACTCTTAAATTGAGTTCCAGATTACAATTTTTATACCATAGTTGTGTCTGCAATGGGAGTGATTTCACAAGGAGGGTAAAACATTCATGGAATGTCTTTCTTCATTTTGACTTAATGTATGAGTGGTTTAAAATTAAATAAAAAAATTATTATTTTAATTTTTTTCTTGAGAGACATGGTCTTGAAATTGTATGATGAAAATGAAATGATATCACATATGGGGATGATATGTAATCTATGTTTTTTATAAGAAAAAAAATATTTTATGTATTTTTTATATCAATAATGGTAGAACTAGTTTTTAGATTAACGACTGGATATTAATTGGTGAGTTGATATGGGAATTAATTAGAGAAATAAATATTTCCCCTTTGTTATAAATTTCATTCCACTTAAGGAAGTATAGTAATTAAAATACTCTCTGACCAATCGTCTTTGTAAAAATTCCAATTAAAAAAACCTTCCACTTTCAAGAAAGATGATTGTGTTTTAAGAAGTTCTTCATGATTTTTGTGTTGGTAGGGGAAATTATAGTCATATAATGTGAAGAAATAATCATGTGATGGATAATTTTTATTTATTTAATACCAATTATTTTTCCATTAACATAATTTATATTATACGATATCATCTCTTTAATCTAATTGTCAAACCAATTAAATCCTATACAAATTAAATCAATAAAATTCATGAAGGGTTTATAAATAATAATAATTTTCGAATATTTATTGGTAATATAAATAAATATAAATCTTAAAAAAACAAACTGATTTATTTTATAAAATTCATTTATACTTTTTTCCACTATAATGGTTTTTCATAGTCCCCAAATGAAAAATTATTATTTATAATTATTTATTTCATATAAAATTATCTTTAGGATGAATAATTTAAATTGGACGAATATTATAATCATGAATTATTAAAAAATATTATTTCTTCAAAACAAATTCTATATTAAAAAGTTGTAATGAAAATTAATGACTTGTCCCAAATATTATCATGATCTACCAAGTTTATTTATTCATTTTAAAATCAAAAAATGACTTTGGACTCAAAGGTAAGTCATATTATTTTCATAACACATCAATAACATATATTTTTTTATTATATTATATTTTATTTTCTGATCATTCTAAAATTACAATTTACTTTTTTATCTAGATGAAGTGAATGAATCTATAGTGAAAACATCCATATTATATAAGAATTTTATATCATGTTTTATTTTATATTATTATCATAAAATAATATCTTCACATTGTTGAACATAAATAAAAGTTTTAATCATTTATAATATTAACTTTTTCATAAATTATTTCATTTGCTGATAAATAATATACATATACCTATTTTCCATGGATGGATTTCCCAGTAATGGATAATAATTTTTTTATAATCTAATACTCCTTTTCTATGGGTGACAGTGTTGTTTCCACGTATTGATATAAAGAAAAGAATATAAAATAAAATGTGATAAAAATTAAAATGAAATGAAGAAAAAAAATTTAACCATGTTATTATTATTATTATTGGATTGGATGACAATATTATTACATTTAAAATTTTTATCAATATTTTTTTTAAATTGTTATTATCATTATTATCATTAAAATTGTTATTATTTTTATTATTATTATTAATAATATTTTTTTTATATTATATGTATTAAAATTGATATTGATATTGTTATTAGGATTATTATTATTATTATTATTATTGTAATTATTATTTTATATTTTCTATTTTGGTTTAACTATTTTTTTTCAGAAACCCTTAGTCTGATCCCCCTCCCTCTTCCCATATCCCCTAAAGTGTAACTCCCTTTCCCTTTCTTTATTGTGTGACTAGTTCCCCCCACCTGCGCACATCCATTACTCTAGCCAGTACTCCCTCTAGAGGCTGCACCGCCCTCCGGTGCTCCCTCTAGTGGCGCCTCCCTCCTTCTGTGGTCCCTCCCTTGTGTGGCCTCCCTACATGAAACTACAATACACCAGCCTAACCCTCTCCACCATGGTCGAGGCCTTATATCACACCACCTACCAATATTTTTATTGCCTACCCTCCTCTAGTAGTGGTGCCTCCCTTGTGCGCCCGTCTCTTGCTCTGTTAAGTATACTCTTCCATTATTGTCTAGATTACCTTAATTTTATGGGGTGTGTATGGTTTTTCTGAACACTAATGGTTAGGGAATATATGTGATTCAATTTTATTTGAAATTTACGGTGTACAGGTGGTCCACAAAGAGTTTTTCATCCTCAATTTAGAGATTTATCTCTATCGCACGCCTTCGAGGTTGGTGTTTCCATACCATTTTCTTTCCCATGAAATCTAATAATATTTGATTTGTTTCAATTAATTTTTAAACTTGATTAAAACCTATTTAAATTATGTAGTAAAAATTTTATGGTGTTTTTTCTTTGGTAGAAGTTGTAAAATATTCATTGAAAAGATTCTTCGATAATGCCTATATTTATGTACACCCATTGAGTTTCATAAAACTTTATGTGTTATTTAAAAAATAAATTCTAGATTTTTGTGATATTTCCCCTTTTTCCATTGGGGGTAAATTTTCTTTATTATGAGGACATTAAAGGATGTGTGATTTGGATGGAATTTATGTCTTGAAAATTGGGCTGGTTTTGTTTTCGAAAGAAAATGGCGTTTTTTAACATGATTTCAAAAATGTGTTATTATAGTTTCAAAAGTGGGATACTTTTTCCCTTGTAATTTTTTTGGAATGGTTGGTTTTAGTTCTAATGTCAATAAGTGATTTAAAAATGGTTTGGTGATGTTTTCATGAAGATTATATAGTTTCATTAAATTATTTTTCATCAATGAGAGCATAAGGTGAACACATTGATGGGTAGCCAATTGAATATGTAACCTCAATATGATGTTTTCAAAAACCTTATATTCTCAAAAAATGTGATGGTTCCTTTCTGTTTGATTTATAAAAATGGAATCAAATGTGGATTTTAAAATATTTACTCATTTGTTAATTGATATGTTCAACAAGTATTTGTTTGGCATTGGTGTTTATTGGAATATTTTTTATGGTGGCTAGTTTTACTCATGGTTTGGAAATAATTTTGAAATGGTGGTGATATTCAGAAATCTGAAGGGCCCATTTGGCCTTTTAAACATGTAATTGATGTTGTTCAATTTTTGGAAATAGTTTTAATATTGTTTTGGGTATATACACATTGAGATGTAAAATTAAAGGCTTCTTTGGAAAATTTTATGTTTATAAAGAGAGGGTTAAATGATTATATGATGTGATGACCCGGCTGGAACCATAGATGATATGATGTGTATATGTGAGGTAAATGTTTAAGTATATATATTTAGGGAACCTAAATATGATGGATATCCATTTTTGGGTTATCATATAGGGTATCCAGGTTTGGGGTAGGCAAGTGTGGTGACGACATGTAAGGTGAGTCACATGTGTGGGGGCCTCCTACTTTGTTGGTAATTCAACAGCCCTAGGTTACTGTGTGTCTTTTAAAGGATCGAGTGACAGTTGTTGATAAATCCCGATTATATGGATTGGTACCCCCAAGATTATAGATCATCGAGGTGGGATGTAGCACTTCATTGGCTAGTTTATTTTAGCCAGTTGGATCAATTCATAGGGGCCTCACCATACACCGGTAGGAGGATCTGAACAAAGTATGTAAAGGGGACTTCTAAGGATGTTTAGGATAACACATTGTAATTAACTATATTTGATTGTTTACATTCTATTTCATTACGTTTTAAGACTATAATATTTATTTATTTACAACAGAACCGGTTTATTACTTCATGGGTGTTGGTATGGGTATTGGTTTCGAAATGGTAGACTTGTTTTGAAAATAAAAGTGTGTTGTAGTGTTTTTGGAAAAAGGGATAAGTATATATATTTTTTTAAATGATAAAACCCATATTTATATATATATATTTTTAAACCACTATTTATGGACTATTTGGGGAATGGAATGGTATGTATTATGTGGTGATTTCCTACTAATCTATGAAGCTAACACCCTACTTGTACCACTCGGCATCGGTAGACCCAAGCTGTTTTGTAGGTTCAACTTCCATTCAGGTTTCCTGGTTCAAGATACCTCTTGTTGATGCTCAATCATGGGATGGTGGTGACCACGAGGTAACACGAAGTTTGTTGGTAGTGGCTAAATTGGTTTTGTTAAGTTTTAGAATTTTATTTATTTTTCCTTCAATGTTTATCTACCATAACTGAATTTGTGTATTTATATTAACTTATTCTTTAGTTGGTGGTTATCTTTTTTCTATATTTATTTTGTTGATATTGGTATTTATTTTATGATTAAATAAATCCATCTTGTATTTTTTATTCCCAAAACGAGTTTCCAGCCTGTGGTGATCGGGAAAGCCATTCGGCCCCTGCCACAGATCAGCTTGGGTACCCATTTCTGGGTTGACCCAGGTTGGTTCGTGAAAAATTGGTATCAGAGCCAGTGAGGACATTAGGACCTTCTAGGGGGTGAATTATGGTAATATCACCTGTATGGTGTAATTTCATGAGGAAAACCATGATAATGTGGTATGGATACCTCTACTATCATGAGGCCTTTTCCTAGGGGATTCCTGATGGCTAGAGCCCAGGTAAATAAAAAATGTGTGGGCTAGGACCAAGTGGTCAATATCATGATTGTGGGGTATATTGGTCCATCTAAAATTGTATCAATGGAGGCCCTTGTTATTTTGGGGTGTTTGGTAGATGGATATTAGGGCTGTTAGGACATGAGAGGTATGTGTGGGAGGGGTGACATGAACCCTTTCTTTTAATTATCCTCGAGTTACAAAAAGTTATTTAGGATTTCAGTATTTTCCTTGGTTTTTTATTTACAGATGAAAACGAAGTTGAGATGGTGTCATGCCATGATACCACATAGATTAGTGACCCATGTAGAGTTTAAGTTTACTTTTCTAGTCTGTCTTAGTGTTATGAATGACATGGGTCCTTAAACACGACAATGTTGTTGAGGTAGGCATCGACAATACTTCCTCATTATGTGGGTTTGATACATGCTGTTTTTTTCTTGGAATTGGTGTTTGTAAGGGTTTCATTGAAAAATGAAAAATATTTTAGCATTGAATGACTTATTTAATTTGGGTTATGAAAATTAAAATGTTTTGGACTGTAAATTTTGTAATTATTTGGATTCTTTATAGAAATGGACTCAGTGTGACTCCTTGTACTCTTTTTGGACGTTTTAACATGTGAGGTTACATGTGTGGAATGCGTGAGTTGGCACGTATGGATGAATGTGGATGAACACATGTGAGCTAGTTTATAGGATTACTTAAAGGTTTATAGGAAACTAATGTCATAACCTTGTTTTTATAAATTGTTTTTGAAAAGGTAATTTCTGGATAGGCTTGTAATTTCATGGCTTATCATCCTATTATTTTGGATTGAGATATTATTTATGATTATGATTTAGATTGATGTTAGATTTTATTTTATGTTTCTTGTGTTGTTAAAAATATGCTACCCATAAAGTTACCTCAATGTTCTAATAGGCCATGCTCTATTTTAGAGTTTTCTTGAATGTTACCCATCTTTCGTGGGGTTAGAGGTCCATTAGAGGCAGCCATGTAGATTGAGATGTGGATCGTGTCTTTAGGATGTTGGGAACCCTTGAATCATCTAGAGATTAAGCTATTCTGGGGATGTTAGAATGTCCAACATTGGACTTGTGATAGTTGGATATCCCATGATCATGGGATGTTGGGGTGACAAGGAAAATGTCCAAGGCCACTTTCACCCAAGGGTTCATATGTGAGGAGGCAGAGATGAAGAAGGTGTCACTACGGTGATAGGTTCGGTAGGGATAGTGGTCATTAAAATTTTATGTCGACCAATTTGAAGGCCTAGATCCTCTATAAAATTGGGGTATTCACCATGAGATTTGGGTAATGTTTCTCTCATTCCATGAAACCTATTTTGGTAGGTTGGTGGAAGGGACATTTTTTATCCTAACAGGTTCTTTGGGTGTAGTTAGTGGTCATCAGATTTAATGAAGGTTCACCATCTGGAGAATAGTTCATGCTAGAGTGACCTATCTCTAAGAATTCATCTCCATTGTTAATAGCTTCCAGTTCATCAGACCATGCATTTTTGTGCTATGTGTGTGAGTGGTCTGAGCATTCATAGTCATCTGGCCGCATACCTCAAAATACATTTAATCATTGTGGTCATTTGGGTCACCATGATAAGTTTTGAAAGAATAATTTCTAGAAGAATGGGTTTTGACCAAAGGATTCACATACCTTACTATAAGTAAATGAATTATTTAACCATCATATCCCAATATATAGGTCTTGGGATAAAGATCATGAATAGTTATAAGTTACATGGGGTGTTAAACTCTGGTCTAGTTTTGTGTTCCGTGTCAGTATTGGAACATTTAAATACTTTTCATTCTTGTTCTCCTTCTCTTCTAATTCCATATCTTGTTTTAATAGTGTGATGAACATTCTCTATATCATCCCATGTGGTTCCATCTATTCTAAATATGTTTTTTTGGAACACTTGTTTTTTATGGTTTGTTTGGCCCTTATATGGGATGGTTTCGGTTTAGTGGTGCTCATTTAAAGATGTGTGCATTTGTCGAGAGAGTTAAATTGTGTTTCTGGTCCTCTATTTTGTAGGGTTTAATTTTCTTGCCTTTTCCCCTTATATTTTGGTTGTTTTGGGGTGTGAATAGATTTTATTTCTTGTGGTGGAGTTTTTTTCATATTCTATGGATGATAGTTTGGATCAGTTTGAAGTTCCAATGTTGGCCATCCCCAAGGTGGAGTGTTTAGGGTTAATTTCCTTGTTCTATTTTCATTCTTGTGGTAGGGATAACACCTATGTTCCATCCACTCATTATTATGCTATTTTTTCTTCTTCATTGGTTCAGTGTGACTTTTTGAGTGAATATTCACACATGAGGTTCTTTCTCTCTCTCTCTCTCTCTCTTAGGTTATTAGGGACTGTACATGAGTTTTGATTATCCTTTAACCTGGTGACTTTATGGGGGCATAATGTGTCTATGGGGGGGATATTTGCCACACCCCAACATTAGATACTCCTTTTTTATTCTTCTCTAGGTCTCTGGACTATTGGTTGAGGATTTGGTTTGATACTTGGTTTATTTTTTGGCAGTTTTTAAATTTTTATGGGCATCTGGTCGGTCCTTGAGCACCACATGGTTAGCCAAAACCATGCTTCTAACTTGGCCACCCATGCAACCACCTCTGTATTTGATAGAAAAAACCTCACAGTTCGGACATGATCACTTGAGCCATGTATGGTAACCACGATATTTCCCAGTATTCAATGGAAGAAAACAAAATAAAGTGAAATGAGATACACTTTTGAGTGAAATTAAGAAAATATTTTAATCGTAATATTATTATTATTGTTGTTGAGGCTTATAATAATATTATTATTAAATTATTATTCATATTATTATTATTAAAATTATAATAGTTATTTTTATCATTATTATGTGTATTAATATTATTATTTAGATTAAAGTTAATATTATTATAATTATAAGTGAAATTGATATTATTATTATTATTATTATTATTATTATGATTAGTATTATTATTATTATATATTTTTGTTTATCTTTCATTTTTTATTCTTGGAAACCCTACATGTGCTCCCCTTACCATTTCCCCTCTCCCAAATGGTATGTCCCCATCCCCTTCCCCCTCATGTGTGACCTGATCCCCCATCTTGTTCTCCTCCCCTTCTCCAGTCAACACTTCCTCTAACAGAGGAACCTCCCTCTAGGGCTCTCTTTGGAAGAACCACCTTCCATGTGTTGCCCCTCCTTTGCATGGCCTCCATGCTCGTGACCCCACTCCACTGGCTGAAACCCTTCCACCTCTTCCAAGAATTTATGACATGCCACCTCCCTCTCTTCTGATGGTCTCCCCTTCTCTGGTGGTGGGTCCTCCCTCATGTAGTCATCTCCCCCTCAAGTGATTATCTCCTTCTGTTATTTTTTCTCTTACCATGATTTTAATTGGTACATAGTTTTTCATCCATCCCTAATGGGTTGGGTTTGGGTTTGATGAAATTTCCATTGGAATTTAGGGTGTATGGGTGGTTCAGGAGGCATTATTCTTCTTCCCATTAAATATTCAACACTTTTGAACACCTTCAAGGTAGGCGTTTTCGTTCCTTTTCCATTCCAATGAAATTTATTAATTCTTGATATGTTTCAATTATTTTTTAAACTAGATTATAACTTTAATAATTCATGTAGATACCTTGTTATTTTATTTTTTTCATTGATATAAATTTATAAAAATTATCATTGAATTAATTCTTTGATTATGCCTATATTGTTTCACACAAATTGTGTTATCTAAAGTGTTATTTGTTCTTTAAAAGTGATATTGAGTATGATTGTGATATTTATCTTTTGTTTAATCTTGGATAAATTTGATTTAGTGTGGGGGCCTTGAATAATGGCTGATTTGGTTGTCCTTTATAGATTGATTATTGGGGTAGTGTTATTTTATAAAGAAAATGGTGTTTTTGAAAATTATTTCAAAAATGGTTCTTATCGTTCAAAAGTAATCTTTTCTGTGCCCTTGATTTTTATTGGAATGGCTGGTTTTGGTTATAATGTCAATTTGTAGTTTAGAAATGGTTTTAGGTGATGTCATGGATATTTAGAGAGTGTTGTTGAATGATGGTGCATCAATCGGTGCATAAGATAAACATGTTTATGTATACTCAAGTGAAGATGGCATCTCAACGTGACATTACCATGAACTTTTGTTTCTAAAAGAACATATTGGTTCCTTTTTGTATGATTTCTAAAAATGGGGATGTTTCCCAGTTTGAATCCAAGTACTAGTGAGAGGAGGGTGGATGAGAGATATCTTTTTTTATGTTTCCTTATTGTTGAAACAAAATTCACCTCATGTTAATGAATTATGTAACTAATAAACAAAATCAATGTAAAACACCACAAGAACACATGATTTACCATGTTCACTACTCAACAAGAGTATCTACGCCCTTGGTGTAGTATGAAAACAATCTATTACTACACAACAATCTTGAAAAAAATCAATTGATGTGGAAGACAATTAGTATGATAAAACCTTCCACTAGTGTTTCACTTGGAAAACATTACATGAGCACATGTGCACCCTCTTCCCAAAAATTGGGAAAAACAATGTTTCAGTGCCTCTTAATCATCTTTTACAGTTTGATAATTTAAAACAATTCTTCTATTTCCAACCCAGAAGCTAGTAAGAACTACCTTGAACACAACTTACATCTTGTGCTGAACTCAAATATTTTACACAACCTTTTAGTTCTATTTAGTGCATATTTTATGGGTCGCAAGAAATATTTGACATTTTTTGAGAAACACCACTTGCATGAAACTTTTAATCTTGCGTACAACTCTTTTCTTGCATTCAACTACTCCATATTCCAGGAAACTCTATTTTCTTTCACACAACAACAATTAAAAAAAATATTCTACACATTAGAGATTAGGATTTCTCTAAAATTCTGAGTTTCTCTAATTAGAGGAGGGGTTATTTCATTATTTATAGGCATCTTAGACCCCCATAATCAAAAACATAGAGGCATCATGCAAGATCCAAACACATTGCGTCACACCCAATTGGACGTTGCATTGGGCGCGTAATTCTCATTTTCACCAACTTCAACTTTTTCTCTCATTTTTAAAATTTCGTTCTCTTCATCAATTTTCCATTATTTGATTTTTTGATCTTGAATCATTCCTTGAATGCTACATTCAAAACTACCTTTAAACTCGTATACAAAAACCTGTCATTCATGTGAATATTTCCATCGCCATATTTTCATGTTCGGATCATGGAACTCCACATGAACACAATCAATCCTATATAGGATTGAAGACCTTTAGAATTGTTATATTTTCAAGGGAAGGTACCATAACTTCCCTGTCTTGTAGCAACATCATTATTCAAATAAAAAAATAACATGATTGGAATCACCTTCTATTCCCCATTCTATCATAAGGCTTGCATCAAATCCACTCCAAACATATGAAATTTTGGAAATACTTGTCAGAAAATAATCTTATGGTTTTAATAATCCTTTTAAAAATTGAGTTTATCTATCCAATTTGACAACAAAAGACATAACTTGGGAAACGAAAACTCTTCTTACATCCTTTTCCATCCAACATGGTCCCAACAAATGGTTTAAAATGTGGTTTTTCAATGTTTGACTCATTTGATAATTGAGATGCCCTTTGGGAGTGTGTTTGGCATTGGGCCCATTTGGCATATTTTATAAGGTAGAATTTTTTAATCTTGGTTTGGGAAGAATTTTGTAAAGGTGATCAGATTTATAAATCTTACAGGCTTGTTTGGCATTGAAAACAGGTAACTGGTGTTATCTTGTATTGTAAATGGTTTGCATAATCTTTTTGGTATATGCACTCAGAGATGAAAACTTAGAGGCATGTTCTGAATATTTAATTTTTTAAAGAGAGAGTTAAATTGTTATATGTCGTGATAGCTTGATTTTCACCATGTATGATAAGATGTGTATATGTGATGTATGTATATAGGTATATATATGTGTAACCTCTATTTGAGGGGTATCCCATTATGTTTTATCATATATGGTGCCAATGTCTGAGGTTGGGAAGCACGGTGATGGTAGGTAAGGCGAGTCATAAATATATGGGCCTCTTAATTAAACGGTATTACAACCATGTTGGATTCCTGGGAGTCTATTAGAGGATCGAGTGATGGTTTATAATAAACCCATATTATATAGGTTGGTAGCCCTTTGATTGTAGATATGTCAGGTGGGATGTCTCATTGGATTGGATGGTTTATACAATCCAGTTGGTTATTGACCTATGGGCTTCACCGTACACCGGTAGGAGGTTTTGAACATAGTACGTCTAGGGGTCTTCCAGTGATGGTTAGGATCTCCCATATTTATTAATTGTACTAGATTGTTTAATTTCTGTTCAATTTATTTTTCAATAGGAACTGTTTGTTTGTTTATAGAGCATCTTGGTTTTAACTTATTAGGTTTCGGTCTTGGTTTTGGTTTCTAAATAGTATTGTTGTTTTGAAAATAAAGGTGTGAAATATATTTTTTTTAATGGAAAAGTGTATTTATTTGTTAAAATGTGAAAAACCATATTTTTACATCTGTATTTTCAAATTAGTGGATAATGATTATTTTAGTAATGGAAATGTATGGATTCTTTCATGTTTTTTTACTAAGTTGTGAAGATCACACCCTACGTGTGCCACTAAGTGTCTGTAGACCCAAGATATTCTGTAGGTTTCCATTTTTTCTAGATTTCTAGTTTTAGCTGGATTTTGTAGAAGTTCATTCATGGGATTGTAGTGGCCTTGAGGTCACACATAGTTTGTTGGTAGTAGTTAGTTTGGTTTCATTCAGTTTTAATATCGTAATTATTTTTCCTTCCATGATTATAAGTTGTAACATAATTTTTGTATTTATATTCACTATAGGATAACTTGTTAGTTATCTAGTTGTCCTATTTTATTTTTTATCCTAGTTATTTCTTTTGGGGTTAATCATTCCTTCTTGTATGTCATAAGGCCCTGACCTAGTCATCAATCTATGGGGATCGGGAACACCCTTCAGGACTTGCTGCAGACCAGCTTGGGTGACCAGTTAAGTATCGACCCAAGTTGGTTCGTGACATTAACCAATGTGGAAAAACTTCTAATAAGGGAGGATATAGTGGAATTCACAGTAAAAAAGAAAATATTCTTGGTATTCTGGTTATTTTACATCCATTGGGAGTGTGGAAATGGGTCACATATCATGAACCATTCAACACATGGTTTTCACGTAGATTTTAATTCCATGAAACTAGTATCCCAAAATAATTCACTATGAGACTCATCTTTTGATGGAACCATCAGACACAACATTTAAATATTGCATACCATGTTACATGTGGTCACACTCCACGAATAATGATACTATATGTTGTGCCATGTAAAATTTTATATTATGATAAAATGATATTTTCCCTACACTGAGTCTACTAACATTGTAAACACCCGGTAAAATGGGTCAGGAATCTCGGTGTGTATAGTTTTTACATGAAAAACCCCCATCTAGGATTTACACAGCATATATCCAATGGATATTTTGTGTATAGATAGAGCCAAGTCATGTAAATATTCACACATTATGTTTTCTATGTGATAATAAATTAAAATTTCTCCCATGTAAATAATATTACATAATTTATCTCTTAGATATACACATCATGTACCTCACAGGACATTCTATAGTTGAGTACCTCACATGATTTGTCGGACTATAGTAAAAAACATACCTTTCTTGAGAACCAAACATGCCATATTCTCTTATAGATATGCACTAGATGAGGCTATGAATTATGAACATCATGAATTGTTTTATAGAAAAATAAATTTTCCATATGAATTTTTATTCTGTGTACTTATTGTGTGGTTTATAATATTATTATCCACTTGGTCATTTGATACATTTCACAATATGGTTTTGATAGTTCAAGGATCTCAACTCCGTTGGGGGGACAATAGGTTCCAGTTCAAACATTGGAGTAGATATTGAGTTGGGAACTCAATTATATTTCAATGAATGGTCCCATAATTATAGTGTTTAGTTACTCACCTAGAGATATATAAACGAAAAATAATTTTCATCTAAATGAATATAGATTTCTTGTAATTTTCTATATTTCAGGATATAATCCACAATTTTTGAAGTCAATACTCCCCTATATGTTGGATCATAGACCTCCACCAGTGGAGTTAACTCTCCCTCATATATCGGGGAACTGTCTTCCACATGGTTCAATTACTCCTTTAGTCAGCACACATATACCTTTAAAAATCATAATCCTCTAAATTTTCAAGATTATTAGATTAATTGTTATAAAAGACTAGTATATCAGTATTTTTAGTACTCAGGATGTATAGTTTTTTAGATGCTTTTAGTTACTAAATTAGATTTAATCCATTGTGGTTATATTCCAATTATATCTTTCATCCAAAATATTGACATTATGTATTTTCTGGATGACATGACCATATGTGTCGCTAGTTTATAGAGAGATATTCCCCATTTTGAAGCTAAGGTATGAGAATCTTTTTTCTCCCTTTTCTATCTTTTATCATGACATTAGATCATTTGTGGTTCTAATAGGGTATCTTCTATCTTTCCATAGACTAGGTTTTTTTCAAACATATATATATCTTAATAGAGATCATATTATGATTTTTGGAAATACTGAAAAACCCTTATAATGTATGAGATATCTTTAATGAATTTATTTTTTGAATATCTAATAATGGATGAATTGTATTACTGATTCACTAGCCTATATCTAGCCTTATATGGATTACATTTCAAGAGGATCCTTGAATAAATAAAAAAGGTTTTTACTTTTAAGAGGATTACATTATACTTTGTATCCAAGATCATATATTATGTATTATCATAATATTATAGGGGTTCTAAAAAAGTTAATTTTTTTTTGAATAGTTCTTTCGAAGCAGGGAGATTCATCTAGGATCACATGAATTGAGATGTATCCGAGATGGAAAGATTTCATTCATTCATAGACACTCTTCAATAAATAAATACTACTCATTCATCAGCTTCCATCATAAATAAATTGTTAACTTTATCGCATTGAATTTATTTACTCATTGGATGATTTAATGAATTTGGTTGGGTATGTTAACCAATTATGATTCATTTCTTTTGAATTGTGACTTAAGTACCCATGTGGTGATTGATGTGGAAATTGTATCTATCCTATGAATGTTGTTCCTATATTGTTCTCTTAGATATAAATTATGATTTTGGTTAAATAGATACATATCATTGATCAATATATATGGTTATATCATAGAATATAGTATTGATTTCATGTATATCATATCTATATATGTAGTTATATCATAGACTTTAACATACACCTTTTATTTTTCCATAAAATAATCCCAAAACTCTATTAATTCCTAATGAATATTAAAAAAATATCATATCTATTTTTATATTTATCTAAATATAATTTTGAAAGGATTTTATTATTCTCTATTAATTTTAGATCAAAATATTTTTCCAAAATTTAATCTGTATTAAAATCGTAATTGATTATCCTTTTAGGCCTTAGTAATGTTAAAAAAAATTGAAATCCCAATTTCATGGTTATTATAAAAGAAAATATTCTATCATAGTGTTAAATCAAATGAAGCTTCTGTGTGGTTAGGTTTGATCACCATTAAAAATTATCATATATCATACGAACATGTAGAACAAAATTTGAATCATATACTTCATATAATTTACTATATAATACATTTTAAAAAACCATTAAAAGACTACTATACATGGAATAGTGGAAATATAGTATTAGAAATCAAATGAATTCTTGATTCTCTAAGAATGGATTACTCAATCAATGAATACATGACATGTATTTCATCTAGAGGATGATTAGATCACATGTACCTCATCCAAGTAGCTGAAAGAATGAAATGTTACATAACTAATCATTGTCATCTATATCGTCAGTATAATTCAATCTTGGTAAAGATGCATATACTAACTATATGAGTAGAAAATTTTCATCTTGGTTAAGATATAACCGATTATATGATTATGAAGATACCAAAACACCCAAGATTAGATAAGTTACAATGTATGAGGAAATGAACTAATAGAATAATTATGTTCTCATTATATTTATCTCACCATCATATGGTAAATAAGATTTATTATAGGAGTACATGACTTTGTATATCGGTAATAGTGAGATGTCATATTAGATATACATGGAAGGTAAATTAAAATAATAATTCACCATTTATTTTAACATGATCATGTTATATATGTTAATTTTTACAAATCAACACAAACCATAATACATTGGGATAATAATCAATTTGGGACAACACAAAGTTGTAAATTTAGGGTATTTTATCACTCCATTTTTCATGTCAAATAAATTATAGTTCACATGAATAAATGATAACAAGATCCTTAAAATATTATAAATATAAGACTGATTATGAATCCATTAAATTAATCTCCAAATTATTTTATACAAAGTAACTCAACATGAAACCTATGAATATTCTACACTAATGGGTTTATCGGTCGATATGTTATATTCTTCAGCATGCACCCAATATATCTTAACATTGTCCCTCTTAATGGTCACTCATTGAATGTCGTATCTATAAAGGATTATTTTTCTCTTTCTTGAGAGTAGAGTTCCAAAACCTTAGTGATAGATTTATAATTTCTAAATTTAATGATTATCAATCTATTAATTATAGGAACGACCTCAATTTATTACTGAAATTTCTTATCTAAATAGATTCCTTGACAGCATCTAATGTAGCTATCTACTCTACGACTATTTCAACTATTCCATGCCATATATTTTGGAACTGTTCCAACCAATAGCTACACCATTGAGGAAAAATTACCAACGTTATTAAGAGATAAATATCTCCATCAAAGTAAATACTAGAATATCGATAACCCAATAAATAAATCACATACTCTCCTCCAAATACCAAAATCAAATCCTTAGTCATTCTTAATTACTTAAAAACGTTCTTCATATAAATTCAATAAAACTCACTAAGATTTAATTTTATTCAATTTATACAGATATGATAAAATCTAATAATAGGTTTGTTACAAAACATGGCCTAAATGATAGTAACAATGGTGGATGCATAGACAATTCAATCCATCCTTTAAAACTTCTTCCTATGATATTCAATCTTCTTATGTTTTGGTTCATGCAATATTGGTAATGAATTTTTTTAGGTTTATCCGGGTAAAAATTATATACCACAATACCAATCAACATTTCCTCACTAATCTCATGGAACATAAACGATCTATCACTATATATTTTCATACCCAATAAAAATACTGATTGACTAATGTATTTCATCAATAATAATATACCTAAACAAATATCCATTGAGTGAAGTGTTAGGATTTAAATCTAGTTAAGAGGAATATTGTCTACATAAAATAGGAAAACTAACCTCTATTATCCCACTGATCAAACAATATATACAACAAGAATAAATGATTTTTATAATACTAAACTCTATAATTTCATCATCTTACCAGATATTCCATCTATAACAATCATGTTTAAATGTAAAAATGGACCATTGAAGATTACATACCTTATTATTCACATTTGGCACATTAAACAAATTTTTATGTATCATATATATGTCTTTGACTATATTCACACAATGGAAATTGGTTTATTTATCCATATAACAAATATGATAAATAAAATGTATTATTATGGCTATAAAAAATTAATGGACTTTATCATCAATATATGTGAAATAGATTCATCATAGTCAACACCACGAATTTTTTCACCTTTTCACCAATAATTCCTTATCAGTTGACACTCAACCATCCATGTCATTTCAAATTCTAAAAACCTATATATGATCTATGGGTCATTCCCATTCATTTGAAAATGAAGTATATTTAATATTTTATGTCTTTTAATAGTTTCTCAATATTATAACACTTAATTTCCACTAGGTATGTGCTAACTTCATCACAAATAAATATTACCCCATCATCATTTTCCATATGAAATAATTATCTTTGAGGATCCATATGAATCGCATGATAACATCAAAGTATTTTGGTAGCTTGACTCATCTGTTTTTCTACTTCTCTATTGGGAACAAGATCAAACACTATATTAAGAAAACATCATGTTTTTTAAACATGTGAATGTTCAATTTCCCTCCAAATTAATACTCTATCTAGGTGTTTTAACTCAATTAAAACAACAAATCAAACCAAAAATAGTCTACTAAGAGTAGTTTTCTAGAAATAATATCATATATTCTCCTTGGAATAGCGAATAAAATTCATTTTCTAGATATATGGATTGGTATTTATGAAAGAAACTAATAAGTTAATATTTCATAACCAAATCTCACAAAGTGCCTTCAGACCTATTTTGATAGAAAATCATTCCAAATGAAAACATCATTCTGAAAATTATATACATATAATGAAATAGATGGTTCAATCAGACTCATCATCAGTTGAACCATGTACAAAAAGGTATGATTCATCCTCCCACACAAACCATTATGATGTTTTTTTTCAAATAATGCATTCTTTATAAAAATGAAACAATCCCTGATATACCCTATTGATTTCTAGTTCAAGTATTCCCCAAAAAATATTTATCACTTGATCATAATAATCATTCTTAGTTTATTGTGAAATTCATTCAAATTTTTTTTGAAATATTAAAATATTTTATAATTTTTTCACTGTACAAACATATCTATAATTAGTAAATTCATAAATAAAATAAATTAAGTACCTAACACCACTGATTTCATATGTACTCAAATTTCTACACATATCACTATGAATGAGATCCAATAGTCATCTATAGTTTAACCATTTCCACACACAAAAAGATTTGGTAATTTTTATAAGAAAAACATATTCAAAATTCTCAAGTGATTCATATTAAAATGGTTACATCAGTCCATATATAAAAAATATTAGGACATATATATTTTTTATATACCAAATGATAAAATTCCAAAATAATTAGGGATTGGAAAGAACCATGGCCTTCTCATTTAAAATTTCATGGTCTAAATTATCTATATAAAAAACATATAAAAGATTTATCATTTCTCTATTATTATAAAATATTTAATATATATAATACTACTCTTATTCTTAATAGTGGATGAAAATATCATCTTTTACATATAGCATATAAAAATAAAAAAAATTATAGAAGGATCATGATAACAATTCCCTAATTTTATAATTAATCTACATGGTAATATTAGAACATAAGTTAAAATTTATATGGAACAAAAACATTCTATAATAAATTAATAGAGATCATCATAAACATTTTCAAATTCCCATATTCCATAGTTTATATGTTGTAGTACAAATATATGATACACACATGGAATCTAAAACCGATGAGTAAGAGTTGGTGAAATTATCCTCTATAAAATTAAAATTGAAATTATGATAATGATTCTATTTGAAAATAATTCTCTTCCTTAGAGATCAATATTTAACTTCCTTACCATTCATAACTATAATGTAACTGAAAATTATTATCCTAATGTGTTCAAAACTCTATATAAATTTCATATCTATTGTTGAGTATTTGTTTTTATATCATCTCATCATGGTTTTTAAATGATGTACTGCCACATAATATCATGGCCACATACATAATATATATTTATTAAGCCATGTTATTTATATCACTATATCAAGAGTACACTACAGTGCTCATATAATAACATAAATATTTATCTAAGGAATTATACCAATCATAACTACATTGATTCATGGAAAGTTATGTTGATAACATCGCTATTAAAATCCAGTATATGGATTCACTCAACTATATTCCCCAAGAATCCTATCATTTAATGATACATAATTAATATTTTTCCAAATATCATAGTAGTATTTAGTTAACTAAAATTGAGGAGTATTCATCTCCAAAATAACTTATACAAGACAATATATGGTAACCATGATATAATATAATCTATCTGGTCGACTGATTATGTACTTGACCTATGATTCATTAAAAGGATAATCAAACAGAGTTTTTGAGGGAATTTATTTTAGAAGTATCTTGAGTTAAATATGGATAACAAGAATATTAAACGCCCTATATTTCATGAAATATATATTGTCTCTGATTTTTACTATTTTTTGAGTTTACATGCTATTAAAATTTTAGTTTTTGGAATACCTATTTCGTCCACCAAATTAAAAAATTCACACCAAATTTATGTGAAACCATTAAAATAGCCCAAATGTTTGTGTTTTATAAAAATAATAAAGTCAAATTGTGTTCCTACATATCCAAATCCATATCTTGAATAAGTTACATAAAATATTCATGTAAAATCATTTATTTATAGGACATATAGATAATATATATCAGTAATATTTGAGGGAAATATAGCCAACCCGTCAGAATTCGAGAACAGGGAATAATCCTCTAATCTAATGGGAAGTCTAATCTAATTTCCCACACACGAACAAGGATTTCTTAAAAATATTCAATTTTTTATATGTCTATAACCTGATATGAACCAAAAATATTCAACATCCATTATCAAGTTTATATCTTTTAAAAAACCTTGAATATGGTAGATGAAATCTAAATATTTTGTTATCACACTAAGCTTGTAATTTCGGTTTCTATCTACTAAATGAGATTTATCACATATATTTATCATACATAATATCCAAACAAAATTAAAAATTTATATCATGAATATTCTAGATGAATATAATAAATAAATAATTAGTTTATTTTTCTCTAAAATTTGAGAAACAATATGATTCTTCCATATTTTATTAATATATTAAAATCTTTTTTTTAATTCTAAACACTAATAATTTATTAATATATTTTTTATAGTAAAAAAATATATCAACATGAATTTTTGTATTAGTTTAATTAAGGTTTTCAATTTTGATCGATAATAAAAATATAATCGATAAAATTTGATAGATATTAGAGTGATGTAGCATGTGACACCATCATATTTTATTATATTTTTTCAATAATATTCTATACTTTTTATCGTTGAGTAAGTCACGTCATATCGTACCCCCCTTATTGTGTTTTATTATATAACTGATATTGTATTTTCATTTCAATAATCTATTTTTCATAAAAATAAAAATAAGAAGTATTTTATAAAATTTTATATAATATAATATGTTGTAGCTAAAATAGTATTTAGGTATATATTCATCCTTATGATATAACACAATCATTTACTTCTATTGATTAAAATCAAATAATTTCTTTCTATCATATATTATGATATTAGAATAACTCATTTTGATTATGGATTCTTTACAAGACCTATATAATTTACTCATGGATTCCATGAAGATCATGTCTCTGATACTACTAATGGATTTAATGGGATTTTTTAATTACCATTAGAAGTTAACACAACCCTTGTTCTTTCTAGTAGATCATTAATAAATCAAAATGAATGATTTATAAAAAACAACTCATATGTATTGTAAATGAAATTCACTCCAGATTCTAATATTCAAAAAATATATATAATGAGGATCACTAAAGAGAAAATTACAATCTCCTTACTACTAATGATATTACATCCCCTTTGGGATCCTAAATCGTATCATGAGGATTCTCATACATTGATGGGGTGATAACACCTTTCCCATGTGGTCATCGATGCTTGGTAACAAGAGTGTACTCGTCATTATTGTTTGTATTGAGTAGTATCTAATAAAGAGAAATTATATACATTTAAAGGGACACTTCATTAAATGAACAGTGCTCAATCATCCCATTGATGTTGATAATATTATTACATTAGAGTGCTTCCATTAGTGAATCCTTAAATGAATTTATTCCTTTATTCCATCATATTATTATTCATTCCTAATGTTAACAATTCAAGAAACCATAAAACGATAGATATTGTACATGGATGCATTCAATGCATGTCTACCAATATCAGATTCTCATTATTACTCTTAAACTATGTATTAAAAGATGAATTTTACACATAAAAAGTTATTTTTATATTTTAGACTATGATATTCATTGAATGAATATGATAGGTATAACCATTCATGTGGAAATCCATTACTTAATAGTTTATCCATATTATTCTTTCATGATGACCTTATAGGTGTATATATACTGTTCCATTTTTAGGATTTAAGACCACAATGGTTATTTCTATACATTTGTCGCATAGTTTGGAAATGTAATGGGTGAACAATGAGTTAGTAGATTTTTGGTCGCTATTAAATAGTAGATGATGTTCATTCATTGGGGATGTAGTTACAAATTAAGTCACTTTTAATAGACCCAATTATAAATATGTCTAATCACATTCATACCGTTTGTTGTACCATGTGGTTGTTTCTCCATATCATATATATTTAATCTTACATTATTTTTTATTTTAGAAATGATTTTTGGCTTTTATGTCCCATATTCATGTTTTATAAAATTTAGTTAATATATCTAAATACTGGTGCAATTGGATTTTATTATATATTTGAGGTTAATTTATATTGTATGTTATTAAAGGTTAAGAAATCTCATGTATGTCATTCCTTATTTCTTATAGATTCCAACACATGGCCTTTTAAATGAAGGTTTTTTGTGTAAAATAATGCATACCAGTAGAACAATAGTTTTTGTGGTTATTTGAGTTATATCATAATGGTATAACAACATTTTGACTATTAAGGACACAGTTTTAGTTGGGGTTTGGAAATAGGGAATTGATGCTAAGGGTTTTTTCATATTTTTTTTCAAATATGGGATACAAGTTTGGTAGTTGTGGTAAATTTATGATTTCACTGGAAAGGTGATACCATATTAGTTGACTCAGAAATATGAGGCATCATTTATAGGATATAAGTTAAAGCATGCATTATTCCATGTTTAATCATGACGTTTTAATGACCTCTCTTACATAACTCACCCATATGTTAACTATGTAAATTTTAAATACATCTAATTTAGTTTTAGATTATTTTTATATAAAATCATCTCTTGTTTAGTTAGAGGTTCTTGAAGAAAATTTACATGTACTTAATCTTCTTATAGTGGAGTGATAATGAATCAATTTGGTGACTGATTATGAGGTTCATTTTTTCCTTCCTATAATGAAGATCCTATAATTATTATGAATTTCTAAATCATCTTTTTAGTGTAATTGTGGTTACCACTGACATAAAGAATACTATATATCTCCAAGATATGCTTCGTGTTCTCTAGTTTTTGGATTCAACATGATATTTCTATGTGATTTTAGCCCACATATTACAGAGGATTTTTTAGAGTCTATGAATTATTTAAAATTTCAGGTTTATAAATATAATGACCAAGTAGTGATTCTTGTGATTTATGTGCCATTAAATATTCCATGAATAATTTTTTTTATATTTATCTAAACCTACAATGGTATTTTACTACCATTAATAGGGTTCTATCTTCTGTCCATGATTTTAGATTGAGCACTATCATATCTAAAATAATAAATGATTAATAAAATATATGGTGTTTGATTAAGGACTCTAATATAAGATTCTAGATTAGGGGTGTCTCTCTCCTAAAACCCCATATTGTACAAAATTAAAGAGTAAAAATTTTATTGTTAATTTTTTTAATTTTAGTACACTCTGGAATTCAGAATAGGATAGTGACCTCCATTGTATAGCCAAAATTGTTCTATTGAATGACAATAATGGATAAGGAAGCTATGTGATTTTGAACATATCTATATATAGATAAATAACCATCATTTAGGTAGTTACATAAAGGATTTGGTGATGTTCAAATATCAAGAGATGGGTAAAATTTTAATCTACCTATATCTATGACTATTAGGTATTCTATGTAAGACCAAGAGTGATGATGGTCAAATTCTTGATGGTTGTGTATTAGGGATGACCCTAAGTATGCAGTAATTGAAATGGTATTATATATGATTCCTAGTATATTCATAGAAACTATTTATTTCTAATGTATACTTATTAATGTTTACCCATATAGTGATATTTTATTATGAATTTATTGATTCTGGTATATCTCATATCATGAACCTTATTGTTGGAAACTTATGATGATGGTTGTCACCATTGTTCCTGGCTATTGAAAGTATTAATTTTATCTCAAGGTTGGACAAATATTTTTAGCATTACGGATAATCATATATTATTTGACGATATTATCATGGTGATCTGTGTAATTTATGATAGAGTAGTTACTATGGTTCTGGTTTAACTAAGGAAAATTAATCATGGATAATATACCAGGGCAACCATCATTGAGTATTTAGTTCATTTATCATACCTCTACAACTCCTATATAATAATTTATAAGTACATATAGAAAATATAGGATTATCATTGGTAACTGATTTATAATGGAAATCCTTTTGGGGAATTTTTTTTCTTGGTTCTCTATGTGACCGTCCCAAATAGTGGTTCCTATAAATTAAGCATATGTCGAGTTGGAAAAAACCCCAATTTCTTGATAATGAGGTACTACATTTTTTTTATGGTTTCTTTGATATATATGAAATATCAAAAATAAATTTTAGATTTAATGGTTTTATTGTTGGGATTACAATGAACTACTTTTTGATTTTATGGGTGTTCATTAATTTAACCCACACTTGGAATGAAATAAAGGGTGGTCGGGTATGGTGTTTGGAAGTAGTTTATAGCTTATTTCTATCATACCAGAGAAGGGGATAATACTCATAGTGAATATTTTTATGTTTAAAAATCAATACTCTAAGACATGATGTTTGAGATTTTGACATAGTGACACTCCTGTGTTATTCTACATAACAAGGTAGATTAGGTAACCCGAGTGGCATAATGATATTTTGGTATTTCATTCCCTAAAAATAAAATTGAAATTTCACAATGGATTTAATAGATATTTTATAATATATCCCCAAAGTTGTTTGATCTTGTTGAGAAGTTGTTATTTTTTCCTAGTTGAGATGTTCATCATATATCTGATAATGTGATAGTGTATTATATGTATTTGAGTTTGGGGTCATGTGGAATCTAGCATTCCAAAATGGTTCTCCGGAAACATCCATTTATCGATTTGTATTACACCATCTTACGTTGGGATTGAGTGGTGATATTTTCTAAAAGACTCATCGTGGGTTATTTCATTAGTAGTGTTGATCTAAATATCCATTATTACTATAGAACCATGGTTGTGTAGCCCAATAAAATAATTGGTGTTAATTTTTGTTAATTTTATTTACATTGGGAAGAAAATTACAATATAGGTTATGGTTATAGGCTCTTGATTTTGGAAGTTGTTATCATTGGTTTTATAGGTGATAAAATAGTTTTATCTTAATGGTCAAGACCATAATATTTGGATTGTGGTGGAATTCATCATTGAAAATATTTGGGGTTTTCCGTTTAATTATTTTTATTATGTGTCTTAGAATTATCATCATTCTATACTAAACAAAGCAATCATAATTCATCCATGTGGTATTCAATAGTAGATATGATCTTATAGTGTAGTATTTGTGGGGTTTTGGGTAATCACATATGTCATTGTGTTTCTTATTAATTTGGGAAGAATGATTCCCTCTAAAATGGTTATCTTAAATATAATTTTTTATAAGAATGGTTTTTTCAGATTTTGTTTTTATTTTTTATATGAATAGGTAATATTTAGTTATAAATTTTAGTGATTCATAAATTATGTGGAATATATTTTGTATGACTTTACTCGCTATTTTTTAATACCATCATTTTATAATGTTGTTTTGGATGAGTATTATTTATAATTCAAGAATATTTCCTATATTACTTGTGTTTGAGGTAAGATTAGGTCTGTGAACACTAATGGTTGATTTTGTATATGCATTAGTAGTTTGTTTTTTTGAATGGTGATCAAATGATATCTTAATTAGCATCTCATTCTATTTCATTTTCAAGTAAAAATTTTTAAACGTGTGGGGTTGTATTACATTTAATTTTTCATTAGAAATTATTATCTTTTTTACTTTTGTGGGTCATGTAACATTAAGGGGTTTAAAAATTAAATTATCAAAAAAAATATTGTTTAATTGAGTGTGAAATTTCATATTTTTCGTTGTGATAAATGATAGTGATTCTTTGAGACATTTTATTTTCTCATGGATATTTTACAAGAAATCAAAAGATAATAGAAAATACCCTCACCAAACTAATTTGTGTTAAAATATAAAAATTATTATTGTTTTACAATTTTAATTATGAATCATGACAAGAAACTCCCCTATCACATCAACCATATAATCCGATGAATAACCAAACACACCATTATTGTAATGATATTACAATATATATTTTATATCTCTAATAGTTTAAAATAAAAAATTAAACAAATACAAATCCCCCATACTTTGTTCCAACTAATGTATAATTTACCATGAGATACAAATCTATTATTAGTGTGAACTATAACTATAAAACATGAATCACAATCATTCAAAATAAATATATATCAATATTTCCTTCAAAACCCAGTAGTCTAAATTACAACATTCATTTCGTAATCATGTAAATTTTAAATGCCACATTAGAGATTAAAACATCCAAAAAAATCCCCGTAATTATTGTTAATATTCCCTATATCGCACACCTATCAAGGATTCCCCTTCAATGGTCTATGAATTTTAACCTAAACCTAATATCTAATTAGTTGCTACCAATGAATAGAAATTATTAGAATTTTTTTCTTTAATATGGATTTAATACTAAGTCTATCACAATCTATAGGAACATTTTTAGAGTTATCAGCACAGTCATGATACACCACCGTTGCCTCCTCGATGTTGTATGTTAAATTCAATAACACATCTTTCAATGACATATATTAGCATCAATGATTGATTCTTATTCTTCACTTTTAAATTTAACATAAACCCTGCTCAATTTAATTTTATATAGGTATTTAATTTTCTCAACCTTAGAAATAATTATAGGAATATTAATAGGAATATCGTGGGTACTAGCTTCAAAACACTAAAATTCAAACTGATTTGAAATATCACTAAATTTGGTGTTTTCAAACGGAAACTCCATCCAAATATGTTAATGATAATTAATTTTAGACCTCCTAAAACACAAAATTATAAGTATTTAAAAACATATAATTCCAATATTTCAAAATGTTCTTTTGTATAATGAAGGATACACTATATTATAATGCATAAAGAGGGTCTAATACAAGGATTATATTAATTCTTGAACATTAACTAGTCAGATATGTCCCCACTAAATGTAGAAATATAGTGATTGTTTCTAAAATTAATACCATTCCTTGTTGGATCACCAATGGGAGTGTCTGAAGTAATCATAATGGGATAGTATTTAATTATTTCTACAATTACATGTACTTTTGTGGGTGGAAATACATTTTATACTGTTGATTTGCAATGTTGAGGTATTTAATCATTATTTTAATGAGAAAATATTAATAGGTTATATATAATTGGAATAAGTAAAATGAATAATTCTTTACCCATATATCCTTGATTATTTCTATCATTGGAATGATATTGGAGAAAAATGTATTTCTTTCTTCTCTCCATTTCAAATATCCTTCTGGATAAATTCATCAAATTTCATATAATGAAGTACAGGTTCGTTGATATTCTTCATTTTCTTCATAGTGTGGTGAGAATGATGGTTGAGGATCATCATAAAATCATCAATTAATGGATAAAAACCCTAAGGGTAAGAAATATTAATGTTTATTTTCACTATTTATGTTTTGTGATTTGATACTCATCCTCTTATGTTCGAATCCAATAATACATCTATAATGGTGAATTGAATAAAAATAAGCAAGGGTTAATAAATTTATTAATTATAAAATATTTACCTGTCATTTAATTAATGATTATTTTTAAATGAATTTATCATGATGGTTTCAAATGGATGAAAACTCAGTTTAATGGTTTGTTCCCCAAATGGATTTTTTGGATGATAAAAAATTACATAATTTCATTTTAATTGTTTCTAAAAAAATATTTAATAAAATAATTTTTGTTGGTGATAAAAATTAAAAATTAAAATTATAAAAATTGATTACAACTTGGAAATGTTATTATTTTTCATAAAAGAGAAGATAAATGAAAATTATTAATTTTTCCCAAATATTTATTTCATGTGACAATTATTAGATGTATCTTTTCAATATAAAGAATAATGATGTTTTAAAGGGTCGATGTATATTTTTTTAACATATGAAGGAAATATATTTATACATTGAATAAATTTTATTCTTTGGTCATACAATATTGATCGATTAATTATTCATTTCATTGAATGGTATGAATTATGGGATTAAGTCTCCAAATTATAAAATAATTTTATATTGGGTTAAATTTGTAATTATTTCCCTTACGATATTTATTAATGGGTTTTATTTAAAATATTAATTTTTATCATAAAATTAGTTATTTCTTTGATAAATTAATTTTTTGAATAATACAATCATCATCTAATATATGTTTCATAGTGATTTATTTTTATTCCATGTATATTTCTTTTCATTCCTCACACTCACAATATTTGAATAACCCGAACAAGAACTAATCCTTTGGTGATCATGTAATCCTCCATCAACTATTATTTTAAATATTATCCCCTGGTTTTATGCAATTGTGCACTTTTTTTATATTTTCATGATAAAACAAAGGAAAACTAGTTAATAGTGGGTTTGGGTTCATGGAAAAGATAACCTGACAAATTTATATCATGGGAAACCAATTAGTTCAATGAAAACAAATAAAATGAATGTTGGCCAGAAATTTCCTTAATTTGGTCAGTTAGATTGTCTAAGTGAGATTATTTCACTACATAGTAAAGGTAGAACTTGTAATGGAGGTGATGGTAGAAATCATTATATTATTATGATGGTTCAAGGTTTATAAATATTTATTTCTACAAAAAATATATCCATTGGTCAAACATTTATTACATCAACACCCATAGTTTCTGTATATCCTATAATGTCACATGGAATGTATCATAGAAACTCATGTCATGAGACACACAATGTGAATTAGATATAGTAAATGTGATATATTAAAAGATACACATTGTGTTACCTCATGTTACACATCTTGTATTAGGAGACTACAAACATAAGAATTGGACCATGTATATATAGAGATATTAGGAAGGACCCCACATTATATGTATTGACATTATATACTCCTTGTACATCAGTTTAAGTGCCTAATTATGTTTAGTTTTTATATTTTAGGATCTCATGTTTACTAACACATGGAGTATTCTATGCCAGATTTTTTTACATATATGTATACTTGGTTTACTTCATCACACATACATTCACATACATAAGGATAAATTGAAATTCCATGAGAATACATTATATTAAATCAGGTAAATTTTATCCATATATTTCATATACCCTAATATAAATTCCATATATATACATTTCACCTTATCTGGGTGATGAAAAAATATGAATAGTCTTTACTAAGATCCCAACATGCCTCATACCCAGCTATACACACCATCTACTTGGCCATTTTTTCATTCATTATGATTTAATTCCAAAATGATAGACTTTTATATATGAGTTGTCCATTCTATGTGACTTATTATGTAAATTAAAATTGAATGATGCCCTTGAACATTATAGACTACTCAAATTGTGGGTAGGATAGTTCGTGGATCTTAGCTCTACAAGAGGGATTCCATATTCCTGAGGAGATTAATGCAGTGATAGTGTTAGAAACTCCCCCCATTTATGAAGTATTATCCTCCAAGTATGGGGTTTGGGTACTCCCCTAAATATCAATATATTTTTATATATCATTATAGAATGAACTCCCCCAATGTTAGGGAATTATCCTCCATCAATATATTCAATACACCCCTCTATGTTGGGGAATGATCTTCTAAGGTGTTTGGAACTGCACCAGTCAATACACATGTATAGTGACTAAGAATTCCTCCAAATATAATTCTAGATAAATAGAATGAAATGTATGGAAGACTAGTATATTAAGATTCATATGACATATGATGAATCATCATGTTGATGCCTTCCTGATATTAGAATAATTTTAATCCTTTGTATATTTTTTCTTATTACAAATTATATTTAAGTTTTCAACTTCATTTATTGAGGGTCTTACACTTTCCTAGGAGTCACACATTTCTTATGTGAGAAAATAATTCTGAGGATATGAAATGAATATATGGTTCCTTATATTTTATATTGAATTATTCATATTATATCATATCTAATTTATTAGGGATGAATATTTTATTACAATGACATGGTTTTAAGAGGAATTACTTGTTTGTCTATTCTTTTTTAATGGGGTATCCTAATAGGTATGTGTATACTCACCCATATATGGGATTCATGGTTATAAAAGTTTTTTTATAGATTTTACACAGTTTTGATATAACATTGGTATGTTTTGTTATATTTGAGTCCAATGAACTATTAAATAGTAGTTTAGGGTGTCTTATAGAGTACACAGTTATAAATAGATTAAATTCTAAGATACCCTATTGAGAGAATTTATCATCCCATATCTGGTGTACGTAATTCCAATTTTTTATTTCCTTATATGTAAAAATTTTTCCTTTTAGCTTTTTATCTTCCATAATTTATTTTGGAATTGATGACCAATGCTCATAATGTATATTTTTTAATTATTCTATATAACTAATAGTATTATTAAAAACAATTATACTATATTTTATTTTATATTGGAGGATATTATGGGATAAAAACTTACTTTTTTTATATTAATTATTAGATATAGTTATCAAGCCTTGTCCTATATTAGGTGGTCATGTTTTGGCGCAATCGTCTAATATTCTGCCTAGGTGGGGTCTTAGTGAGTCAGATCATTATACATATTTTTGTTGTTTCCTTTTTTTTGATATTTTTGGTATATAATATAAATGATTCCTTATATAAGAAAAATTAAATATGTTATATAATAATTTTTAGGGTCTCATGTAATAAATTTTACCTTCAAACCAGTTATATATAATTACAATTTTTCTAAAATAGAAAAACAAATATAAAATATATGCTCATATTTTTGTCAAAAAAAAATTTTAATTATAAATTACAATAAATAAAAATATAATCAACATAAGAATTCACATAATTCCATAATTTGTATAAATATAGGATAAAACTATGGTGGTTTAATATTCTTAATGGATTTTATTTGATCTTTGATATAAAAGACAAGTGTAATATGGGGTTTTCTAATGATTTTTTGATCTATAAATCTTGAATGACACATTTAATAAGCTTGGTTTGAGGGTATTAGGAATTATAAACCATGGGTATCGATGATTAGAATATGAAGAACCAATCAGATATCTAATTCATTGACAAGTTGTTAAATCTCAATAGGATCAGGTCAAGTGGTTTTTGTATTGGAGTTCTGGACAATTAATTAATAGAAATCAAGATATGACTGTTAAATAGGATATCATTATCTCTTAATCATAGAATAAATTTCGGATACAGACATAATATTATCATTATATTTATTAATATAGGTTTGAGTCTCATTATATGTAAATTGTTTCCAAATCATAGTCATTATTTTTTCCAAAATACTATTTAAATGATGTTTAATAAGATTCCCATTTTATTTAACTTGGTAAGATGCATTTTGTTTCATGATTGAGTATTTCATTAATGTGAGATATTATAGAGACCTAGAGGTTCCATTTAATAAATATAAATTTTTTATATATATTTCCAAAGCTAGGTGCTGATAAGGCATGCGATTCAGAGGCTTGGTGTTCCGGAAGTTAATTTTAAAAATGTATTAAAAATATTGTTTACAGTGTGTGCTTGGTTTCATGATGAAAATTTTAAAAATACTAAAATAAATATAATATCATTAATTTGTGAGTGTGGTTGATTTTGTAATGTGGTTTTTACCCTAGGAATGACTGGAAATAGGTCGACACAAGTCATTTAGATTACTCACTAGTTGGTGGTACGATCGGTGGATAAATTAATTAATTAAATTTATTACATTAATTTTTTGGACCTAAAAAATATGTATATAATAATACTTATATGATGAATACCCTACTTCTATCTATATAATCCTGATGAGGATTCAAAATATTTTTCCACTCCTTGTGTTGGTGAATTGTTTCGGGCGATGATGAAACTCTACATTGAAGCATATGGGGATACAGAAAATGCAATGAATTCCTTAAATAATTGCATGTAATTTTATTTTATGTTTGGTGATATAATATATATATATAGGTCCCATCAATTTTTTTATGCCCATTTTTATTAATTTTATTGAGTAGATCAATCCAATCAATTGAAATCTTCCAATTCGGGATCCACTGAATACTCTTATGTAGCAATTAAGTTGTTTATTTTTTATTTGTCAAGCATTGGGTATCCCCATTCATGATCATTTAAAAATAATGATTTCTAGTGACCTATAAACCATTTTCTTGTGCATTCCTCTCTTAATTTCGTTGTTTTCTTCATAGGATGAACCTTGTGGCCCTGTTTTGACATTGCTGGCTGGCCTGAGACTGATCAGACCACCAAAATCACAATGAAAAAATGAACAAGGCACATATTGATGAAATAATAATATATCAATGATGTTTATTGGGTGTGGGTTATAGTTTTGATGATAAGATTTCAAATCCATTGACACTGAATTATTGACGGTGTACGGGTCAAGCAAAGAGCCTCAGAGTTTTCATACAATCGATTTCTAGCCATCAAATTGTTGGAAATAATAGATCTGGCTGAGACCCATTAAAATCAACTAGAAACAAGGACAAATCTATGGTGGCATGTCATAAATTTTGGAGTGGAATTTGGATATTGGAATCTATCAAAAACCATACTAAAATCCATGTATAGTGATGAGCACACTATGTGTATACCATTAGTTGTGGTAACTGGGGTTTGGGAATTTTGTTAGGATAGATTTCCATTAAGACTCCCTACATGCAATGTAACTCATTCCCAGTGTGGATGTACCATGTGATCGAGCACATAACCAGGCACACTCCATGTGCCTTAGTACAGAATAATGTCTAGAGAACACTATCACCTAACCATTTAATGAGGCATGTCATGCACTAATGTACATGGACACCAAAAAAAGTTACACGAACAAGGATAGAACACATGTGTGGCGCCACATGTGAACAGGGACACCATGTACACATGTATATAAACAAGGGTTAAAGAATTCAGACATTTCTTGAATACACGAATATGACCATAGAACATGGGAGGGACCTCAAGTAGCATGGTAATTTCATATATATATACCAAATTCCATCTAATCCTACACTCATGGTGTGATGAATACCTCTAGGGACCCTTAAATCTGATGGAATAGTACCATGAACCATGTGGGTACCGTCACATGCAATGTACCCCATGGATCTTTTTTTAAAACTTAACTCTTCCAAATCTTCTTTGTTTGGACTCAAATTTTTTCCAACAATTACCTTATCCTAGGTATTTTTCCACGTAGAACATGAGGTTGCCCTTAGTTATGGTTTTTCAGGTATAATGTGGAATTATACCAAAACGATGGCTGGTTAGGTCCCTCTCGTTTATGGTCGTGATCATGTAGGATCACAATTGGATTCTAGAGTCGAACCCTCTAAATGGTATGAGAATGGGTCCCCTACCGAATCTCATGTAGAAATCCCCAGTTGGGAAAGGCATGGGTCCTTAGTGACATGTGAAGTGGAAACACCTAGCTGGGTTGGGCATGGGTCCTCTACTGACTCCCGAGTAGAACCCCCTAGTTGGTTTAGTCATGTGTCCTCGATGAATTAAATAGTGTAACCCTCAAACTAGGTTGGTCAAGTATCCTAGAAAAACATTTATTGTTGAAACCCATGCTTGGTATGTAATGGTTCCTCTACCAACATCTGAGTGTAAACCTCTAGCTAGGATGGGTATGGGTCCCCGATGACTAGTGGAACCCTCCTGTTGGAATGGAGAACGGGTCCTCTATAGGCTTTTAGAGTGGAACCTTCTAACTGGGATGTGCATGGGTCCTATACCACTATGTAGAGACCACCTATTGTACTATGGAATCTATCATTTGACTATATATTATGGTCCCTAGACTATGTGGCACAGTTATTATGACATCTGTCTTTTTTGATTACATAACTTTTCATTACATTTTACAAATAAAGGATCTATAAAGTCTAGTATCTGAGAAATAATGAGCATAAAACATTAAAACCTAAAACATTATTTTAAATACTTATGAATATCAAATTGAAAATGGCATCCTTTTTACAATTATGGTAACTCATAACCTAGAGACATACATCAAAGGAAAGGGTGGGTAGAAGGACCAGTAAGGAAAACAAGTGAAATTGTTTACATGTGAACTTCAGAAATATCAATAAGAACATGGAAATAAAGAGACATATCATAATAATAATAAATTGAAAATTATAATGAAAATGGGGCTACAACATTTAATTTATATATTCATGAACATATAACAATGATATAACCCCAAGGTTCCATAAAAATTACCATGGTTTTTCCCACAATGTATTGTGAAACTTGTCATCTGTTGATAATAAATTCTAAACCCAATGCATTGGAGTGCTATGAGGGATCAACATTAATATGACATTATTTTAATTTTAGCCACTTATATCATAATCATAAATATAATAAATAACACAAAGAAACAAAATAAATGGGTTCCATATCGAAAATTGTGATGTTTTAAAAAGTTCTTAAAAACAAGTTTAGTATGTCATTTATAACCCATAGAAATTGAATAAGGGTTTTTTTATTTCAATTACCAAATAAATTATATCATTTTTATATCTTGGTGAATACCCCTCTAAATGAAATAAGTCTGGGTATTCACATTAATAATTAAGAGAATTTCTTGAGAAGAAGAGACATATTTCGAGATGAAAATTCTGGAGCATAACGGCTAAACAACATGGTTTTAGAAAACACTAAAAATAGAGGATAAAAGGGTCACCCAATAATAAATAACTCATAATATAGTATTGGTATAGAATAAAATACAAATAATATCATGGTATGGATGTTTGAATGACATAGCACAATAAGGGAATCTTGAACGAGAAGATGTGATTTCTATTATGAAATTTTGGCAGTAAAATGGTATCACCTAAAAATTCACAAAATATGTTCATGAGAGAGAGAAGTCGTCTCTCATCATTTGGAAATAAAATGTACAACAATAAGGATAAATAATAATATACCCAAACATAATAAAATGGAAAATAGAATACAAGGCTATAACAACCCTACTCTTTATTACATACATAAACAAGGTTTATTACATAAAACACTTAACATAATACAACATAGAAGACAATGAGGTCCAGTGTCTTTGGGGTTTAGGAACATCGCATAACATTGTAGAACATATAACAATATATATTTATTGAGAACTTTTTTTAGTTGACCACAATATTCATTCGTACATAGCATTGCATGAGATAACCAGAGGACATGCATAATAAAAGGTTGATATATAAAGCCCAGTAAGGGAGTAAACAAGGAATAAAATGAAGAATATAGTTCATTATTTGTAATAGTCATATCAATGGATCATAAAAGAATCATGAACATAAATTTAGGATATTCCCTGATTATCATAACATGGAAAAGTGGAAATAACATTTAACATGATATTAGCATGAGCTAAGACCCATTTCACATGGAGCATGAGTAATCCCTCATTTAAATTTAGTTATCATGATTCAACCCTCTTTGAACATGAATTATCATAATATTTATCTTTACCCAATGAATTCGAGCACTATCAGGGTGCACCCTTCTTTATCATTTCATTATATGCATAAGTGTGCCACATGGATCATATAACACGGATTCATTATAAATCATAATTTATTCCAAGATAAATTAATGTGGAATTAATACATTATACTATATAATAAATAAATACCTGTGAAAAAATTTGAATACCCTTGATTATGAAATCAGCACGGTATTCACTACACAATGACTTTAGCTTGAAAATCACGGTGTTATTTCAACAACATAACAGCATGTTATAAGAATTAATAAAAATGGTCGATGAGAGAGAATGGGGTGTCTCATATTATGTACATAAAATTTAATATAAGGGGGTAGTATATATACATTTCCTAGAATAAGTAATAGAATTTAGATTCATAAAATAATAAAATTGCTTGAATGTAAATGAGGAGAGGGAAATTTGTTACGAAATTTTGGCATGGTAACGGGTGTACATTAGTGGAATTACTAAGAGATAAAGGTAACTATAATAATTAAAACAAAAATAGGCCAGTATAGGGGAGATGATAAATCATAACCCAACATTTTTAATTTATAATAATGTTCATTACAACATAATGAAATTTAGACTAAAACGAGAGAAGAAAAAATCCCTTACAAGGAATAGTGATCCCAATAGCTTGGGAAAGGCTTGAGAGAGGATTATTGGGAGAATGGGTCATCATGGGAGTTTTGTAGAGAGTAGAGGGAAGGGTTTAATCATGCTCCAAAACAATTGAGTGATGAGAAAGTGGGAGTTTGGGTGGGGTTATATTGAAATGAAGAGGGAATTATTTCTTATTTAGGTTTTGGACATCACACATTAAACTAATCAAAACCACAAACCTTCACATATTTCTTCCCCAAGGGTTTTTTCAAAGCTGAGTTTAAAACAATATTTTATATGGAAAATGGCCTAAAATCTTAAAATATTATGTTTTATTAAGTGGAGGTGAGTCACACCCTCAACAAAATCAATATCAAATGATAAAATGTTTTAGAAGACATGGGGGTTCCACTAAAGCACTATAAAATTCATCAAACAAATATAAAATCATCATGATATTAAATTTAAAACATATATTAGCTCAACATATCATTTATAACATTTTATTACATCACTATTGGGCCATTATGACGTCATAAAAAACAGTATATATTTAACCAAAATTTAAATTTTACCCAAACCTTGATTGTCTCTTTAAATTATGAAAAATTCCCCATTGGATAATTTTGATGCCAAAATTCAAAAAATACTATTCATTTTATCTAAATAATTTTTTAAATTCGTTAATTTTTACTTTTAAAATACATATCAATATTTATTGGAAATACATGGGTTTTGATAAAAACAGCTTTCAAAGCATAATAAAAATTACAATTGTATTAGTAAAAATTATATGATCGTTTATATTTAATAAAAATTAATTTAGTAATAATATTTTATTAAAATAATATTTAATTAAAAAATATTTTAATTCATCAAAATATATTTCTTAATTGAATATTAACTAAAAATACTGTTTGTTATTTTAAAAAATTTTACAAAGTAAAAATGATAAAATGAATGTATATTATTTATACAAACTATTGTACATATTAATAGTGCTAGGGTCTTGTTACATAACCCCTTAAAACACCTCCATAATACATAAGGGTGAAGTGTGTGATGTTGAAACACTCTTGGGGTGTCTCAGGAAATATTGCTCAGGTGGTAATCTCTATTAACATCCATTTCATCCATAGGAGGTTCCATTTGAGATTAACATATTGAAGCTCATCTTGGGTTTGGATAAGAGAAAATCCCAGTGACAACAACTCCTTTCCATGCACTGAAAATGGGGCTTTGTATGGGTAAATTCTACAACATGAGTCCATCACATCCTTTGTATGAGTAAATTAGATTTGTTAAATTCCTATATTTATACTAATCAATGATCTCAATTCAATGCCTATATTAGCAATGGTAAAACATTGTAACTGTATTTTGATATTCAAAAACATAAAACCGATCCAATTTACATAATATGAAATTTAATTAGATCAAGAGGAAATTTCATTAAAAAAATTTGGGTCATTACAATTATCCCCCCTTAAAAAATTTCACCCTAAAAATTTCCGTTTCCAAAACTAAAATAGATGTGGGTAACTCTGCTACATCAGTTCCTCTAATTCCCACATTGCTTTTTCAAACATTTTGTTTCTCCACAAAACATTCATGGTGGGAATTATCTTATTTCGTAGAACTTTTTCCCTATTATCTATGATCTTCACCAGCTTCTCTTCCTAGGAGAGGCCACTCTCTAATGGTAACACTTCAAGATTCAGTACATTCGATGGGTTGGTTATGTACTTCCTCAAGAGTGATACATGGAATACATCATATACTTGATATAGGTCCAGTGGGATTTATAGTCGATATGCCT
The DNA here is from genome assembly GCA_963277665.1 of Viscum album. NCBI lineage: Eukaryota > Viridiplantae > Streptophyta > Magnoliopsida > Santalales > Viscaceae > Viscum > Viscum album. The sequence continues at coordinate 1,588,115,710 of OY728150.1, read as the reverse complement.
CTTCTCCCATGCGATCAAGGATCATAAAAGGGTCGACGTACCATGGACTAAGCTTTCACTTCTTCCCAAATCTCATAACCCTATTCCTTGGTGACATGCTGTGGAATAACATGTCTCTATCATCAAACACTATGTTCTATCAACGATTATCCGCATAGCTCATTTTTCAACTTTGAGGAGCATTAATGTGATGCTAGAGGGTTTTAACCTTCTCTACCATTTCTTCACCCTTTTATGGACCTAGGAGTTTTCTCTCCCTAACATCATCCCAACATGTCAGTGTTCTACACATCTTCCTATATAGGGCTTCATAAAGAGAAATTTGGATTCTTGAGTGGAAACTGTTATTATAATATAACTCTGCCAGAGGAAGATATTGATCCCATCCTCCTTTGAAATCTATTGAGTATGCTCTCAACATTTCCTGAAGTGTTTGGATATTCTGCTCAGATTGGCCATAAGTTTAGGGATGATAATTCATATTGATGTTCACCTCATTATCAAGAGCATGTTGAATACTCTTCCAAAACATAGAGTTGAATCATGTATCTCAATCAGATACAATAGATAGCGGTACTCCACACATCCTTACCACTTCTCTGAGATATATCCATTCAAGTTGATCCAATGATAAATCCTCTCATATTGAAATGAAGAATGCAATATTTGTAAAATTATCCACAAAAACCAAGATATTATTTTTTACTTTTGATGTCTTTAGATGTCCAGTGAAAAATTCCATTAGGATGTTCTCCAATTTACAAGTTGGTATGGGTAGTGGTTGCATCATACCCTTACCCATCTGCCTCTCATCCATCACTTTATCATATACCATGAATTTTGATGTATACTCCATGATCTTGTTCTTCATGTTATCCCATCAATAATGGTATTGGAGTTCTCAATACGTCTATGGGTTTCTTGGGTGAATAGAGAAATTCAAACTATTTGCATCCTATAAATGTTCTTTCTTTTACTCTGGATTTCATGGAATACATATTCTTGACCCAAATATCACAATTCCTTCTCCATTAACATTGAAATCTGAGGATTTCCCTTTTCTGATTATTTCCACTATCTTATGAATTCACAAAAAATCCTTTTGGGCATACTTTAACCTTTCCAAAAGCAGTGGTTGAGCAATCATTAGTGAAATGATTAATGATGTTCCATTCTTTATGATTCGCATTTCCATCTTCACCAAATCAAAGAATATTGGATCATTTTAGATTCTTATCAATGATAGAATTGTTGGGTCCTATCTACATAGTGCATTTTCCACCTAGTTTGCATTCCCATGGTGGTAATGGATTGAGCAGCCAAAGTCTTTGATCATCTCTAACACTCTTTTTTGGCTCATATTCAACTCTTCCTATGTGAATATATACTAGAGGCTTTTGTGATACATGTATATTTCACACTTCTCCCCAAAAAGGTAATCTCTCAAAATTTTTAAAGAAAGGATTACTACATCCAACAATAGATCATGTGTTGTATATTTTTTCTCATGAACATTCAATTTCCCATAATCATAGGCAATGTATTTTTCATTTTACATCAACTCACAACCCATTCCCTTCATTGAATCATCACTAAATACCACAAAAAGTTCTACACTAGTGGGTAATGTGAATACGGGTGCAGTGATAAACCTCTATTCCAACTCCCTTAATATATATTTGCATTTATCACTCCAATAAAGCTTGACTCCGTTCTAAGTTAGCTTGGTAAAAGGGTTTGACAATAATTAGAAATTTCTCACAAATCAGTGACAATATCTTGCGATCCCCAAGAAATTATGGATATTTTTTACCGATGTTGGCCTCGATCATCCCTCAATTGAAGATTTCATGGAGGGATCCATAAATATCCCATTGATAGTGATGATAATGTCCAAGAATAAGACATCCTTCTGCCAAAACTCGCACTTTCTATACTTTTCATAGATATTATCCTTTCTAAATGTCTCATGTACAGTGCTTAGATTCTCCTCATGCCCCTCCATGGTTATAGATTATATTAGAATATAATCTATAAAGACAACCACAAATTTGTTGAGGAATTATATAAAGACACTATTCATCAATTCTATAAAGATTTATAGAGCATTACTGAGTCTTAATGTCATTACTAGAAATTCACAGTGCTCGTACATTGTATGAAAAGTAGTCTAGGGAATATCTTCCTTCTCCACCCTTACATGGTAATATCCCGACCGCATATCCACCTTGGAGAAGTATTGTGCTCCACATAACTAATAAAATAAGTCATCAATTCAGGGAAGAGGTTTCTTGTTCTTTATTTTGATTTTGTTGAGCTCACAAAAATCAATGAAAAGTTGCATGGCCCCATACTTTTTATTAAAAAAGCGGACTGGTTCGCCCCATGGTGAAGCACTTGGGCGTATAAACCCATTATCCAGATTCTCCTATAGTTTTTTCTTCAGATCTAATGATCTACAATATCCATTTTATATGGAGTTCTAGATATTTGAAACTCCCTAGGTATATGATCAATTTATAATTCAACATCTCTTCTAGACGGAAGACCATGAAATTCCTCAGGAAACACATCGGCGAATTCCATCATAACTGGCATGTCTTACAAGACGGTTCCTTACAAAGACTCAATCATCTTAGAACGATATGAATACACATAAGGAAGTAATATCCACCATTGTTATGATGGTCCTGTAGAATATTCTTCCCCCTCCTTGCACTTTTATTGAATCGATGGTTGATTCACCACATGGAGAGTTATTTCCATCTCATGGATATTTATGTTGGATCTATATAAAAAAAGAAAATTCATGCCAATAATTTCATTAAATTCCACCATAGATAGAATAACGAGGTTCTATAGGATGTTCATACCAAAAATTGTGACAGGGGAGGAGTTATATTCATGGGTTCCGATGATTGCATCATTTTTAATTCTCACCAACATCATTACTTCCATGATTTGTGGTGGTGTTCAGATTATTCTACTAAACTTTTTGGATGTTAAATAATTCATAAAACCATAATCAAAATGTATTTTCACTATTTATGAATGAATAACTTGTATATCGGTCACCACTGCGTTGTTAGGGTACACATCAGAGGTAGTGAAGGAAAAATAACTCCCTTTTTTCCTTGGAGGTTATTGGTTTCCTCCGAAAACCCTTGTCTTAGGGAACTGGTTTGCAAAGAACCATTTTTACTGGTAGTTGAAGCAATGTAAAATGCGTTGAAGATCAAATGGAGTTCTTCTCTCATATATCGCAACTTTGGGTTTTTCTTATCGATAGTTAATGTTCGGGCGACCTTATCTTCCACACTTAATGAATATCCTTGTCAACATCAGGCAATTTTCTGGGATCTTCTTTCCACGCCTTGGGAAAGTGAGTTTATGGATTTTTTATCACCATGGGATTTAGACATCGGACCTCTAGAATTTATATCCACCTTTACGCTTCTTATCCCCATGATACCGCATAGATTCGTCGATCTTCATTTCGACTTTGAGGGAACATCAATCAATTTTCTCATAGCTCTTGAAGTCACGGATCACTAGGGATTTCTATAGGCTTGGTTTTAGCCCACCAACGAAGTGATCAACCTTGAATTTAGGGGTAACGACCAAGCTAGAGGTATGTCATGTAGGACATGTGATGTTTTCCTCGTACGCTCTGATAAATTCATCACTTTTTTTCTTGAGGTCAATGAATTCTCTTTCCATTTTAAATCGGAGGGTGTGCGGAAAATATTTTTCTAAAAAAAATCCAGAATTCCATCATTCCAATGCCTCGATCTCTTACGCAGGTTTGTATTTTTTTCACTGTCCACCATTGATCAGCTTTATCATCCATATAATAAGTAGCCAGCATAACCTTCTCTTCTTCAGAACATTGAAGTATGGAGAATATATGTCACGAACCAAATCTGGTCGCCGCCCAAATTGGCACCAAACCCAGCCTGTGACATGACCCGAAGGGCGTTCCCTATCCCCACGGGCTGGCACAAGTGCCCGGGTATCATTTATTTAGGTTTGGGAACGATTTACTCGAATATGAAGTCATAAACCATTAAAAACAATCAATAAACTGAATCTAAAAATTTATACCAAATGATGTTTAAACAAAAACCAGAACTGAATACATAGGTTTAGAGTCAATACAAAATGTCCAAAGAAACAATGTAACAGAAACAAAATAGCCTCATGGACTCCACATGACAAGGGTTCATCACCCCCAAGTCGTCTCCACTACTCCGCCCCAAGGATGAGGACTAACACCCTGAACCGCCATCACCCTTAGCCTTTCCTTTACCTGGGTCAAAAAAAATCTACTTACACCCAAGGGGTCTAAGTAGGGTGTGAGCCTTAGCCCAATAGGATACCACCCTATGATTCCAAGGTGCATGCAATACAAGGTGAAAAAGCAAGCAGTTTTAATATGCAATTAAAAGCGGTGAAAAATTCCACAAAATGAAACTTTAAATTGAAAACATTTTTCAAGATAAAACTTTCAGAATGTTAACACATTTAAATAGGAATATTAGATACTGCATTATAATTCCAAATACACCCAAAAACAAGGTCAAATACCACAAATCCACTAAGCAACAAAACCGGGAACACCCCTAGGCACTAGATAGTCTCAGGCCCCATGTACCTCGTACCTCAGTATAATGTAACCATAGTAAAATCCTTTCTCGTGCACGAGCCACTAGTAGGGAACATACCCATAACCTAGTGGTCCCCAACCATCATCCACATAGTTTAGTTAGAGTTGTCGTTATCCAAATGCTAAGTGAAACAGGGACAAAACCCATCCGGTCCACTAGCCGTACTAGTACAAATCCGCCCCACCTAGGTACCCGGGCTTCCCCCTTTGTGCTCAAACAATTTCATGATTTAACACACATCCATTTTAATGTGAAACACCACTACTGGTCACATACACCAAATACAGTATCTATCTCATTTTATACCACTTAAAACACACAACAAACTCTTTGAATTTGAATAACTCAATTTCACAAAATCTCGTGTAGTTTTGCACACAAAACCCCTTAAGAAACCCACTTGTACACGATGTTCACAATTGTAAGTTACCAAAACAGTAAAGGCAGACCAATAAATATCAATTAAAACAAAAAATCAATTTTTGGGCATCCTCATGTTAAACAAGAAGTGTTCCCTTTGTAAAACCTTCATTTTCACACAAAAGTGGAACCAAAACTTCACTTTCTTTACAAGCACAATTAAAACTCATTATTTGCAGCAATTACCAAAGGGGATAAACATTATAAACAGTATTTTATGCCTTATTACATATCAATAAAAACAACTAAGTATTTATAGGGCATCCCCAAATAAACAAACAAAACACTTCTTTGGAAAACCCCCAATTTCACACCAAATTGGCATTTTAAATTCAATTTCAATGGAAAAATCATTAGAACCAATTTTTGTAGCAATAATAAAATTATATAAATCTTAAAATATGATAAATACAGCATGATAATACACAAATATTGCATCAACATTGGAATCACCTACCAAATCAAATGAAACCATTGAATCCTTTGTGCGAAAACACAAACGCACCACCGCCGCACCTCAAGAAGGGTAGATCAAACCTAAAAATAGAAAATTGGACCAAGAAAACCCAAGGATAAACCATAGGTTCGAACCCCTACCCACTGGGCATTGTTCACTTCAATAAAAAGGGAGGAAACCCTAAACAAATAGAATGAAACCCTAATCAATTTGAAAGGGGAAAAGAAATGGACAAACTTACTTGAGAAATCTAGAATGAATCTCCCCAAAACACTAGTATATGAAATTTAAAACCGCCAAAACTCAGGGGATGGTCTCACAAGAATTATTAGTTCATTTGGGAATTGGAATGGAGGGAAAATATTAAGAATAGAAGGAGTTATGAAAGGATCAATTTACCTTTCCAAAATCTGGACGATTTCTGAAATCCAGAAAATTTCGACTATTTTCGCGACTCTATCGAGCTCCAAATTGTAGGAGGAGGGCATGGGGTCGCGCCAGGGCTTCTTAGGGTCGATAGGGATGTGGAATCACCGAAAAATACATTTTAATGAATAAGATATTAATAATGTAATGAAATAATTTAAAACTGGAAAATGGGCCTTCGGGTTGGCCCAATTCTCAAATAAAAACAAAAATCTCACATGCTTATGGATTTATAAAGGCCCCAAATTTAAATCTGGGGTTAATATATTAGGGGAGAACAAATAGGAGTTGGAATGAGTCAAAAATATTAAAAATTGAAAAAGTTATAAATGAAACAAATTTATTTTCAAATCTGGAATAGGGCTCGCAGTTTGGCCCAATTCATGAAAACTCACCTATTCTCAATAAAACCTTTGGAAACCACCAAAACAAATCATGAGTGGAAAATAAATTTAAAATAACCCTAAAATAGGTTACGTACGTGACAATTATCCCCACCTTGAAAACTTTCCGCCCCGGAAAGTCACAGCAAGGTCAAAACAACAACCAAACCCAACTGAGAAAACAATAGGTACTCTCTTGCAAGGTTTCACCCCCAAAGGCCAAAACACCTCCAGTGATCAATGATGGAAGGAATACTGTCACAAACCAAACTTACACCACTTTCCTGAAACAATCAAGTACATTCATGATTTATCCCAAATGAAAACTCCTCAAATACAATCTGAACAATACTCAATCAATTTACCCAAAAAACAACAACATTGAACAAGGTTACACTTCCCTACTATAACTAAACCATTGGAAACTCTCGAATATCAATGTTTACCCAATGAATATGTAGGTAGTTAGATATCTTCGAATGATAATACCTACTTCCCAGACAAGTCCAAAGAAAAAAATATGAGTTACTCGTATGGAGAGACACAAATGGGCTCCCCACCATAAGAGACAACTTAAATTGTTTTCCCGAGACAGAATCAAGACACTAATAGTGGGAGGCCAAAACATACTCTCTAGTAAAAGGGATATACTTCCATTAAATTTTTATGAAGGAACATTCATGAGAATCATAGTGGGTCTCCCCACCATAAGAACTGACCATCTTAACCGACCAGCATGGGCCGATACAGAAAGACCCAAAAAGAAATTAAAGATTTAGGAAGGGCGCAGGATTAGTCTGCATGGTTTGGGAAACTGTGCACTAACTATGAATATAATTCTTTCTACATGGATTCCTAGCACACGACCACTACTAAACATGCACAAACTATGTGCTCAACCATGAAGAAACCATAGGTTTGAACTATTCCCATCTTTCATACTAAGGATAGGACTTTGTACAAGGGTTTAAATGGCCCTGGGATTTCCCCTGACTACGAGCCAGCTTCTCTCCGAGACCTATGGCTGGAGCTCAAATGATTGAAGCATCTTCGGCCTCGTAGTTAATATTTGGAAACCCACTGAATTAGAATTCTTCTTTTCGGTGCCACCAAAAACTACAGCGCAGTCCCAAATAATTTTTCTAGACATAACACATTCCATACTCGCTTTACCTTATCCCGATATTTCACTGAAACAAGGGCTGAGAAGATACACACACATCACAACTTGTTTCTTCAGGTGAGAAACAATAGAAGTAAAGAACACCTACACTCACATTCCTCTAAAATAGATGATTTTGATGTTTTTCCAAGGGAGACATTTGCCCAACATAACAGGGACTCTCAGAGGATTTCACTACTTTCACCTATACAGTCAATCGAGTACATGACATCATAAGCCATCACCAAACATGACCATTTCAAATGATATAAACAATTCATGGAGAGGGACCTTATACAACATCCCCAAACAACACACAATTATAGAAAGTGGCCACAATATCCTATCATGACCATATTTCCCACACCAGAGGTTTAACATGAACTCATGATTCAAAGAAACTTTGAAGAACCCAAAGGTCCTCTTAGACACCATCGAGACAATCATCCACACTAACAACCCTAGACCATATCCACCTTCGACGAATCAAGAAACTTAAGAAACTAAGGTCTCTTCCAACCTTCCAAGAGCACTCTCCCATTATAAGAGGATCTAAAAATCAATGAAAGGAATGGGTGTAGACTCAATCTAGAAATCTCAAGAAAAAGATTCCTTATATTGATCAACTGGAGGGTCTTCAAACGGCGAAACAATCTGGGTTGCACATAAATTATGCACTAACCTTTAATGGGGGTGTACCTTATCCAATGATTGAACCCAAGGACCCAACCAAGATAGTCTATTGGTCAAGATATACAACAAACCAGATCCAAAAACATGTAGGGAACCATCGTAAAGGCGTCCCCAAACATTTTTCAAAAGAGACCACTAACCGTCCCTACAACACAGCTTACCAACCAAACACAAACCCAAAACACAGTTCAAACAGGAGTGGTTATTGGACTAAAAAAAAACATCCCACAAAAACAACATCTTCAAAGACCCATAATACAAACCATCCCAAAACTATTCATCAAGACATCATGTTTTTTTTTCTTTAAAACCATTTCTTTGAAATCAAGCGGATCAGCGGTAAGAGTATCGACCAATGGTACCCCATGGGCCTCACACATGCATTTTTTTGTGCCACACCAGACACCCTCCTCATATCTGTCCTGGCACTCATCCATTCATGCCATCAACCATCCATCATCCCATATAACCCCATGCATGTGGTCACTAAGGGAAATACCAAAGGTTAAAACAAAAATTCTTTCCACTTTTCAAAACCAACGCATCCCTTTTTTTTCATAACTGCTAACCACGAGATCAAAATCCCAACTCTCATATTACAAAAATTTTCAGAAAGTCACAACCATTTAGAAAATAACTCACATTCAAGATATTCACATCAATTTAAAAACATCTCATCCCATTAAAACACACTCTGATTGTTTAGAAAACTCTATTGGAAACACTTTTCAAAACCACCTTCAATACAGTTTCTGCCTTCAAAAGAGGTGTAATCACACCATTTTCTATTTCAAAATAATTCTGAAAATTAAGTTCCGGCATTTCATAAACCAAACCATTCCCTCTTTATTTGAAAATCATTTCACAAAAACATTACACTTCTTAAAACCAAGTCACCTTAAAACCAAAATCCCAAGATTTCAAAACTAAAGAACACCAGACAATGCAAGAGGAAACTAGTTTCAGTGGGTGACTTGGACATATGGTTGGCAGCCATATTCCAATCACTTCACTGTCACATAGAGTGTTCTAGGGAATATCCCCAGCTCCACATGGCTTGCCAGACCCTGCGAGATCATTGAGACCATTAACCCAACTCTCTTTTCATTTCCCCTAATCATCATCAAACCAAGAAAACCAAAAGACATAGACAAATCCCAACTTCCCCTGGCGACTTGAATCCTGAAATGAGGTGTGGTGATCAATCACACTACCCATAACCAGAATTCCATGTCCTAACAATCCTAACTCCATACTATCCTGACTCTTCCCCAAATAACATGACCCAAAGAGTTAACCTGAACCTCCTTTGATACCATTTTGTCACGAACCGAATCTGGTCGCCTTCAAACTCGGCACCTGACCCGGTCCATGGAAAGACCCTAAGGGCGTTCCCTATCCCCACGGGCTGGCACAAGTGCCCGGGTATCATTTATTTAGTTTTGGGAACGATTTACCCGAATATGAAGTCATAAACCATTAAAAACAATCAATAAACTGAATCTGAAAATTTATACCAAATGATGTTTAAACAAAAACCAGAACTGAATACATAGGTTTAGATTCAATACAAAAGGTCCAAAGACACAATGGAACAGAAACAAAATATCCCCATGGACTCCACATGACAAGGGGTCATCACCCCCAAGTCGTCTCCACTACTCCGCCCCAAGGATGAGGACTAACACCCTGAACCGCCATCACCCTTAGCCTTTCCTTTACCTGGGTCAAAAAAAAATCTACTTACACCCAAGGGGTGTAAGTAGGGTGTGAGCCTAAGCCCAATAGGATACCACCCTATGATTCCAAGGTGCATGCAATACAAGGTGAAAAAGCAAGCAGTTTTAATATGTAATTAAAAGCGGTGAAAAATTCCACAAAATGAAACTTTAAATTGAAAACATTTTTCAAGATAAAACATTCATAATGTTAACAAATTTAAATAGGAATATTAGATACTGAATTATAATTCCAAATACACCCAAAAACAAGGTCAAATACCACAAATACACTGAGCAACAAAACCGGAAACACCCCTAGGCACTAGATAGTCTCAGGCCCCATGTACCTCGTACCTCAGTGTAATGTAACCATAGTAAAATCCTTTCTCGTGCACGAGCCACTAGTAGGGAACATAACCATAACCGAGTGGTCCCCAACCATCATCCACATAGTTTAGTTAGAGTTGTCTTTATCCAAATTCTAAGTGAAACAGGGACAAAACCCATCCGGTCCACTAGCCGTACTAGTACAAATCCGCCCCACCTAGGTACCCGGGCTTCCACCTTTGTGCTCAAACAATTTCATGATTTAACACACATCCATTTTAATGTAAAACACCACTACTGGTCACATACACCAAATACAGTAGCTATCTCATTTTATACCACTTAAAACACACAACAAACTCTTTGAATTTGAATAAATCAATTTCACAAAATCTCGTGTAGTTTTGCACACAAAACCCCTTAAGAAACCCACTTGTACACGATGTTCACAATTGTAAGTTACCAAAACAGTAAAGGCAGCCCAATAAATATCAATTAAAACAACAAATCAATTTTTGTGCATCCTCATGTTAAACAAGAAGTGTTCTCTTTGTAAAACCTTCATTTTCACACAAAAGTGGAACCAAAACTTCACTTTCTTTACAAGCACAATTAAAACTCATTATTTGAAGCAATTACCAAAGGGGATAAACATTATAAACAGTATTTTATGCCTTATTACCTATCAATAAAAAAAACTAAGTATTTAGAGGGAATCCCCAAATAAACAAACAAAACACTTCTTTGGAAAACCCCCAATTTCACACCAAATTGGCATTTTAAATTCAATTGCAATGGAAACATCATTAGAACCAATTTTTGTAGCAATAATAAAATTATATAAATCTTAAAATATGATAAATACAGCATGATAATACACAAATATTGCATCAACATTGGAATCACCTACCAAATCAAATGAAACCATTGAATCCTTTGTGCGAAAACACAAACGCACCACCGCCGCACCTCAAGAAGGGTAGATCAAACCTAAAAATAGAAAATTGGACCAAGAAAACCCAAGGTTAAACCTTATGTTCGAACCCCTACCCACTGGTCATTGTTCACTTCAATAAAAAGGGAGGAAACCCTAAACAAATAGAATGAAACCCTAATCAATTTGAAAGGGGAAAAGAAATGGACAAACTTACTTGAGAAATCTAGAATGAATCTCCCCAAAACACCAGTATCTGAAATGTAAAACGTCCAAAACTCAGGGGATGGTCTCACAAGAATTATTAGGTCATTTAGGAATTGGAATGGAGGGAAAATATTAAGAATAGAAGGAGTTATGAAAGGATCAATTTACCTCTCCAAAATCTGGACGATTTCTGAAATCCAGAAAGTTTCGACTATTTTCGAGACTCTATCGAGCTCCAAATTGTAGGAGGAGGGAATGGGTTCGCGCCTGGTCGTCTTAGGGTCGATAGGGATGTGGAATCACCGAAAAATACATTTTAATGAATAAGATATTAATAAATTAATGAAACAATTTAAAACTGGAAAATGGGCCTTCGGGTTGGCCCAATTCTCAAATAAAAACAAAAATCCCACATGATTATGGATTTATAAAGGCCCCAAATTTAAATTTGGGGTTAATATATCAGGGGAGAACAAATAGGAGTTGGAATGAAGCAAAAATATTAAAAATTGAAAAAGTTATAAATGAAACAAAATTTATTTTTAAATCTGGAATTGGGCTCGCAGTTTGGCCCAATTCATGAAAACTCAACTATTCTCAATAAAACCTTTGGAAACCACCAAAACAAATCATGAGTGGAAAATAAATTTAAAATAACCCTAAAATAGGTTACGTACGTGACAATATATTTTCAATAGAGTTGATCCATTGATCAACAATTGAGGGATTATATGATCTATTAAATGTAGGAGTCTTTTGTCTCATTAAGCTCTAGATTATGACTTGTTCATTATTTGGGGGTTTAATGTTTCCCTTGACATATGTTTTTATACAAAACATTATTTAACTAAGATATTATTGTCACAAAGTTTGTGATTACTTCTCTCATTCGATTGAGCATCTCATTAGAACAGGTTTCACAATGATCTTCGAATTAGTTGGTAGCCTGAGTCCTCCTATTACTAGCCATTGGTAGGAATAAAAGGAAGGTTAGAGGTAAAAAATAAAGGGTCATCCAAAGACAAAAATAGATGAATTATAAATTAATTTTATTTTTTTAACATATGAATTTATAGGGTTCAATCTATTTTATCCATGATCTACTTCGCAACATATATTTGAAGGGGTATTTTTTAACTCCCTTTAAAATAGTTCATACTAAGCTTATGAAATTACCAAAGCAAATCCCTAGGGAGTGTAATTACCAAGAGTGCTACAAGTCCCATTTTTATTCACCATTTCCCATTTGAGTATAGCTCAATGTGGTGTTTTTATGTTTTATCCCTAGATACATATGTTCCAGAGCCGCTTATACATGCACTTATCTAGAAAGAGATGTATTTTCTTGATAAACCACTTACTCAATACTAACCAAAATTTATGGATGTGTTTTATTATACATAGTCTTGTACCTAATTCATTCACTATTGTTTTCTAATCCTAATCCCAAAAATAACAAAGTATATCCTCAAATACAAACTATAACAACCATGCTCTTTATTACACAGATAAACATTTTTTATTACCTAAAACACTTCACATGATACAACATATAAGATAGAGAGATGTTGTTTCTTTGGTTCTTAGGAACGTTACATAAAAACATAGAACATAAAACATAACATCTTTATTGAAATATTATTTTACATGACCACAACATTCCTTCATACATAGGAATTCATGGGATAACCTGAGGAGATGCATAAGAAAAGGGAGAGTTATACAGCCCAGTAAGGGAGTAAACAATGAATAACCTGAAGAATATAATAAATTTTAGGAAATATGAAAATAAATTGATCATAAAAGAAATGTGAACATAAATCCATGATATAGCATGATTATCATAACATTGAAATGTGGAAACAACATTTCATAGGATATTAGCATGAGTCAGGACCCATTGCACATGGATAATGAGTAAACCCTCATTGTACATGAATTATATTGAGTAAACCCTCATTGAACTTGATGTATCATGATTCTAATCTATACACAATGCATTGAAATGCTATTACGGAACACCCTTCTTAATCATTTCATTTCATGAATAAGTGTGACACATTGATCATATAACATGGATTTATCCAAAATCATCAATTATTTTTCGATAATGGAATGTGGAATTAATACATGAAACTATTTAATCAATATGTAAATGATAATAATGTTGAATACCCTTGACAGAGAAATGGGTGTGGTATTCACTACACAATGACTCTGGCTTGGAAAATTGTTGTGCAATTTCGACAGCAAAACATTGTTTCATATGAATTCATAAATATGGTTTATGAGAGAGAAATGGGTGTCTCATCATATTTACATGAAATTGATAGTAATTTGGCATATAGATACATGTCCAAACATAATTAATGGAATTTATATTCATAAAAAAAATAACTTCTTGAATGTAAATGAGGATAGTGAAATTACTTATGGAATTTCGTCAGGGTAACATGTGTACATGGGAGGAATTAATGAGAGATAAAGGGATCTATAATCATTAAAACCTAAATATAGAAGTATGGGGGAGGTGGGAAAACATAACCAAACATTTTTAATTATAAATTAAAGGGAATAGTGACATAAATAAATTTGGACCAAAAGGAGAAACGAAGAGATCCCATATATATAAGGGTAATCCCAATGGCTTGGGAGTAGCTTGAGAGAGGCTTCATGGGAGATTGGGTCACCTTTGGAGGATTTTAGAGAGATTAAGTAAGGGTTTTTTTCGAGCTCCAAATTCTTTGATTGAATAGGCAGTGGGAGCATGGGTGGTTATTTATAGGAATGAAGAGGGAATTCATTATTATTTTCGTTTTGGACACCACACCTTAAATTAATCAAAACCAAAAAACAAGAAATAGTTTTTTCCAATGTTTTTTTAAAGGGCAGTGGAAAAAAATATTTTATTAGTCCAATGGAGGAAGTTTTTAAAATATAAGGCTTGCTTATGTGGAGGTGAGTCACACTCTCAAAGAAATCAATTAAAAATGTTAATATGTTTTATAAGTCTTGGAGGTTCCACAGAAGCACCATAAAATTAATAAAGCGAATATAAAATCACATTATTTTAAATATAGAACATATATTGGCAGATCATATCAATAATATTATTTTATTACATCACTATTTGGTTATAATGATGTCATGAAACACATTATATATTTAAATGGTATTTAATTTTTATCCAAAAATTTGATAGTATCGTAAAATTATAAAAACATTCACTAATGGATAATTTTGACATCCATATTCGAAAAATATTATTCATTTTGCCTAAATAATTTTTTAATATGTTTAATATTTAATTTTAAAAAAACCTTACATTTACCAAAAAGTCATGGTTTTTAACAAAAAAACATCATTCAAGGCTCAATAAAAATTAAAACTATATTCGTAAAAATTATATAATAACTTATATTTAATAAAAATTAATTTAGTTATAATATTTTATTAAATTATTATTTAATTAAATAATACATTAATTCATCAAAATATATTTCTTAATTGAATATTTACTAAAAATAATATTTTTTCTTTTAAAATTGATTATAAAGTAACAATGATAAAATGAATATATGTTTTTTATAAAAATAATGTAAAAAATCATAGTGCTCGGTTATTGTTACATATACCCTTAAGAATACTTCATAATATATAAGGGTAAGGTGTGCGATGGTGAAAGACTCTTGGGGTTGCTAAGATAACATTGCTCAGGTGGTAATCTCTATTAATTCCCACTTCTCCCAAAGGTGGTTCTGTTCGAGCATAATGTGTTAAATCTCAAATTTGGCTTGGACAAGATTGAAGCCCAGTGATGCCACCTCTTTTCCAAACTCATCCAAATGGGCTTCACACAAGGAAATTCTATCAGATGAGTCCATCACTTCCTTTATCTGAGTAAATTGGATTTGTTAAAGCCCTATATTTATACTAATCAGGTGATCACTATTCAACAACTATATTAGCAACGATAAAAAATCAAAATGGTATTTTGAAATAATAAAAACATAAAACAAAACTATTTTACATAATAATACATTTTATTAGATCAAGTGTAATTTTCATTAAAAAAAATTGGGTTGTTATAATAATATAAAGGAAGTCATGAAAAAAATTGGAGGGTGAAAGGTTCCCTTACCTTGAAGAGTAACTTCAAAAACCTGAATGTTGGGACCTTGGGGGGATAGAGTTAACCTTGGGAGGAATCCTCAGGAGGTAATAATGTTATATATTCATTGATGAGGAATTTGGAATAAATGGATTCAAAGAATTAGTTTGTATTTATAGAAAAAATGGGGGAATATTTTATTAATTTCCAAGGGACACCTCATTAGTGGTTTTTAAAAAACCATGGGATTTCCCATGGTATTGTCCCATCGTATTATCCACTTGGGACACCTCATAACATATCATACTATACAAAAGTAAAACAAAATTATTACATCATGATTACATCATTAATGATGTCATTAAACACACCAAAACTGAAAACTATATTTTTTACAATTCACTGAAAAAACATTTTATAAAAATCACTTAAATTAACCCTAACCTAATATTGACACTATGAATTAAATAACAAACTCAATTTTATGAAAATAATTTTTAAATTTTAAGGAATTTAATTTTTATGTAACAACACTATTTAACTGAAAAAAATAAAAATAAATAAATACTAATCTCTGAAACAGTTATTTACTAATTCTATTATATCAAATTACCAAAAATATGCATAAATTATATTTATAATTTCTTAAGTGAGGTTACAATTATATTGGTCACATTACTATTCATAAGTGTAATATTACTTTTCATAATTTACAATTCACTAGAAATTATGTAGATCTTAATAGAATCTAATTTTCTTACTGATTACAACTGTAGAAGAAGATTTTTTGAAAATCATCTCACATTATTAATTATTTAAAGTATAAAAAAATATTATAAAATAATTCTTTCCAAATATTAATCAATAATATGGAACTTTAATAAATTCATCATATGTTTATCTAGATATTTTATATTCACAAATTAGATCGTAATAAGAAATATATATTTTATTTTTAAAAAAAGAGTACACAATGTAAATAAGGCCTCGTTACATAGAAACTTATAACACTTCCATAGGACCTAAGAGTAAGGTGTGCTAAGATGATAGAATCATAGGGAAGCTCAGAAAACATTGCATTAGTGTTGATTTATATTAGCTTGAACTTCTCTTGAAATAAATTTAGTTCAAGCTAAACATGTCAAAGTTCATCTTTGGATTGTTTCAGAGAAAATCCCGGTGATTCTACCTCTTTTCCAAGCATTGACAGATGGGCTTTGTACAACCCAACTCTACAGGATGAGGTCATTCACTCTTCTTTCTGTATTATTTAACCATGAACATTTGTATTTATAAAAAATAATCATAACGTTAAGGGTATAGTTTTCAATGGTAATTTTGACCAAGGTCATATAACAGTCGAAACCCAACAGTCTCATTTTAATAATACACACTTCATTAATTAAAGAGTATAGATTTGATGATTCTAAAATAAAATAAGACACAAATTTGGGAAACCAAATATTATTCAAAATTTCATGTCATTACATTCTTCCCCCTTACAAAATTATGTCCCCAAAATTTCAACTCATACCCTCAGAAGTGATAAGTTGTGGGTACTTATACCTCATATGCTCCTTTGGATCCCACATGGATTCTTCACATTTTTTGTTCTTCCACAACACCTTAATGAGGTGGGTAGCCATGTTGTGTAGGACCTTATCTCTAAACTCCAAAATCTCCAACAACTATTCCTCATAGGAGAGGTCATGTTCCATTTGTACCACCTATGTATTTAGTATATGGGATGAGTCAGGTATGTACTTACTCAATAAATATATGTGGAATACATCATGAACTTTTGATATATTTGGAGGAATTGCATGCCAATAGGCCTATTGCTCTTACGCAATCATAGATTTCATAGTTCCCAATGAACCTAGGGTTGAGCATCCCTTTATTCCGCAAACCTCGTTACTCTCTTCTATGGTGGAATTATAAGATATACTTTGTCACCAACATCAATCCCCAAGTCCCTTGGATGATTGTCAGCATAGTTCTTATGCCGATGCTAAATATCCTCAATGTGTTGCTAGATGGCGTGAACCTTTTCTGTCATCTCTTTCACAAGATCATCACCAAGAAGAAATCTCTTTCCAACTTCATCCCAACAAGTATGAATTCTACATCACATACAATAATGATATTCATATGGTTTCATTTGAATTCCGGAGTGGAATTTTTTTTGCAAGAGAACACAAATAATGGGTGATGATGATCCCATAAACCATTAAATTCCATTGAGCAAGTTCTCATCATGTATTTGTGTGTTTGAATAGTAATTTTAGATGGGCCATCATTTTGTGGGTGATAGGAAATACTAAAATTCAATTGGATACTTAGAGCATGTTGAAGACTTCTATGAAATTTTTTCGTTAACCATGGATCATGATCAGATACGATAGAAAGTGGAACTCTATGACGCCTTACCACTTCCTTGACATAAATAATTGTATGTTGTTCAAGAGATAAATCATCCTGAATATAGATAGAATGGGCAGTCTTGGTGAGATGGTCCACAATAACCCATACCGCATTGTTTCCTTTGTAAGTTCTTGGTAGTCCAATGAAAAATTCCATAGAGATATTGTCCCACATCCATTATGGTATGAATAGTGGTTGTAATACCCCTTTATAAATTTGTTGCTCTTCCTTCACATTCTATCAAACCATGAACCTTGTAGTGTATTTAGTAATATCCCTTTTCATAGTATCCACTAATAATTATCACGAAGGTCCCTAAACATTTTTGTGCTTCTAAGATGTATAGAGAAATTAGATCTATGAGATTCATCCATCAGATACTTATTTATTTCTAGAATAGATGGAACACATGGTCTTGTACAAAATTTTAGTACACCTTCTTGATCAATATTTAACTCAAGATACTTCCCATCCTTCAGAGCCTCAAAATTCTTCTGTAATAAAGGATCTTTTTTCTTCGCCTTCTTGATCTTATCTTGTAATGAGTGTTGAAAAATAATTCGGTATAGGGTTGATGATATGCCTACCCTTATAATTATCATGTCGAACATTACTAGGTAATTGATCAAAGGAACTATTTGAATACTCATCATGGACATAACAACTATTGAGATGCATTATCAATGACTTTTTCATTTTTCATGAGGATGCACCCAATCCCTTTTTGAGATGCATCACTAAAAATAACGAATCCTTCTCCACTTGAGGGAAGAGTTAGCATTGGTGTAACAACCAATATCTTTGTCAGCTCTTGGAAACATTCCTCACACTCCTTTTTTCAGATGAACTTGACCCCTTTTAATTTAACATGGTTAATGGATTATAATGTTGTGAAACAAATTTCCCAAACATCTTATAATATCCTACTATTCCAAGGAAACTATTAATCTCGGTTTTTATTGTAGGATGTGGCCACTCCTCTACAACCTACTTCTTTGTAGGGTCAACTGTGATTCCTTCAGTAGTTTCAATGTTTCCTATGAAATCAAATTGTTGTAACCAAAATTTACATTTTCTTAAAATTCCATGAAGCATCCCCTTCTGTTGAGTTTTCAAAATAACACTTAGATGATCCTCATTCTCCTTGATAATTTTAAAATATATCAGAATAATATCAATAAAAACTACCAGAATGTTATCAAGGTAGTCTTCAAAGATTCTATTCACAAAATCTATAAAAACTTCAGGAGCATTAGTCATGCTAAGGGACATAACAATAAACTCATAATGTCAATGTTTTATTTGAATTATGGTTTTTGGAATATCTTCTTTATTCACGTCATGATCTCCAGATCGAAGAATAATATTAGAGAATAATTTATCCCAAAAATGTTGGTCAAATAAGTCAACAATTCATAGAAGAGGGTATTTTTTTCTTCACTAAGATCTCATTCAGTACCCCATAATCAATTCATATCTACATTGATCCATCATTCTTATTCACAAAGAGAGTAGGTGCTCCCCATTGAGAAACACCAGGTCAGATAAACCCCTTCTTCCAAATATCTTAGACTTGTTTCTCTAACTCCACCAGCTCCACATTTTTCATCCTATACGATGTCTTTGATATCATATTATGTCCTGGTATGAGTTCAATGGATAACTATACCTCTCTTTCTAGGGTAGGTCAGGGTTACTCCTCAGGAAATAAAATAATACATTCATAAATGATGGGGATATTTTCTATAATGGATTAGACCTCTCCGGTCCATTCCTTTGTGAAATGTGTTGTTGTAGGTGTGCTAGGAGGTCAAGGCTCCTTGGGGGTGAGTTTGGGATGACCTTTAGGAGAGCTAAAGGGTAATAGATTTCGCACAGTTGGTGCACGGTTTGCCTAAACCATGCAGCCAAACTGTGCAAGGCTGGTCTTGAGGGCAGTGGCTAACACACAATTAGCACATGGTTTGCCTATCCATGTGGACTAACCATGCGAGGAGGGGTTGTTGAGGTAGAATCTAACATACGTTTAGCTCATGTTTTTCTAAACCGTATGGCCAAACCATGCAGGCACTTAAAGTTAGATCCTAAAATTGTGGATCTAACTCGTTTTTTCCTTTAATCACATCGTTAAAGCCCCCAATGGGCCATAACTAATGATTACCCTTCCTTGGAGGTATATGAACCTCTCCCATGTGTATTGGAGGTGACCCAGTGGCTTTTCTTCATGAATTGATACCGGTTTCTTGAGGTATGTGGTCGTTCTTCCTCATTCTTTTCTAGTTTCTTAGATCTTCATAGATCTACTCCTCCTCTCCTCTCATCTTCTTATATTTATTCTTGTTATGGGTAGATCTAGGAATCTTGATGTCTAATATAAAGATCTTTGGTCTTGGTTGTGTTAGTAGAGGATATCCAAAGAACATTTTTGGATAATTAACCTAGTTTCTTGAGCGTTCTTAGACCATCGTGGTTTCTTCAAAAACCTTTGAAGTAGGAATTTTACCTTCGTCTCTCTAATTTGTGCATCATGCAATATGGGTGCCCTATTTCTTTCAGAAGACATAGTTGAACCGGTTTAATGAAGATAATAACTGGCTTAAAGAATGGGGATGGGGAAGTTGTTATTTTTATCATTGTTTATCCAATTGTTATGTTGTGAATTGAATAGGCTTATGCCAACCGAAAATCATGGTCGTTTGGGGCCTTTGATTGCGCAATTAATTGCTGCCCTATCATTCTAGACCATTTTGTGGATGGAAACATTGTGGAATATGTAAATTGGTTAATCATGTAATGTTGGTGGATTAAATGAACATTTGGAACCATTGTGTGATCACCCCGGTTGAACAAAATACAATAATGAACATGTGGGTGTTGGTTTGGTTATGTGTTGTGTGAAAGGGGAGGTGTAAAATCCTGGGTTGTTATGAATAGGATGGGTAGAGGGGCTACGGTAAATGATGTTAAAGGGGCAATGATGTGGAATGAGCATTGATTTGGACATGGTTGTGGATATGTGGTTATAGTGGTAGCTGGGGTGCAGTAATGGGTTGTGATAATAAAAGAAAGTGGAAAGTTGATAAATGAACTATGGGGAAAGATAATGAATTGAACACTGGATCAATCAATGGGGATTGATTGATGCTGAAAAGGTTGTTTTTGGGTTGCTTTTGTTCTATCTAACTTGATTTGTGGTTGGCAGGGTTTTTCTACGAAACGCTTGATTTGGTTCGATATTTTCCCAGTAGTTAAGGAACAATAAAACTAATACTATTGAAACATGAAAACCTAAATGGGTTTGGGATTGTTTGTTGAAAGCGCACTTCGTAGTAGCAGTGCCGAGGCACGTGCTCTGTTTCCTTATTTAGAAGCCATAGGTTGGGCTGTGTGTTTGGTATACATATATGTATCTCTATCTTTGTGTTTTGTCACACCCCACCCATTTTGATCACCTAGTGTCAAACACTACCATTTCATGGGAGAGGGTGTTTTCCCCTTAGTAACTAGCTCTTTCTTTCTCCTTATTCCATAGGTTGTGATGGCTTGAGGCAACCTTACACATAAGACTCTTCATGTAGGTTTTGATTTGTGTGATTTTAGCCTAAGACTCTTCGGGCAGGTTTATTGTTCCCAAGAATATTTGGGATGAGGCCCAGGTGTGTTAAGGAGGGGATGGGATAGGTGGTTTGTGAGGCCCAGGTGTGTGTGGGCAGGATATGTGATTTGTGAGGCCCAGGTGTGTGTGGGAGGGATATGTGGTTTGTGAGGGCTAGGTGTGTGCGGCCAGGATATGTGGTTTACGAGGCCCATGTGTGTGCGGGCGGAATATGTGGTTTGTGAGGCCTAGGTGTGTGCGGGCAAGAATAGTGTGGTAGTGTCAGGATGTTCGCTGTTAGGAAGAGCAGCTAACTAGTGGGGGAAAATGGTGTGGGTTACCCAATAATCTTTTTCTTATATATTACTACCTTTTCGTTATGTTTCTAGTGAGCGAGGCTGGTGAAGTTGGGTGGATATAATTCATTGCTTGGTTTTGGTTTCTTCTGTTGTTCTCACGGGACATTAGGATGTCTCCCCACTTGTGCATGACAGCTTTAGGTTTCCCTACTGATTATACTTGTATTCTCACCCTACGTTTACTTTTAGGCCTCTAGGAGGACTACCAGGGCTTTGCGGGGCCCTACTAGTCAGAACAGTTAGAGTTGTTGCAGTTGATGTACTCTTGTTCCTTTTGGTATTTCAATTTTTTTTAGGTTTATTGTACTTTCACTTTGTTTCAGATCTACTTAAACAAGCATGTGGGATTGGTTTGGGTTTATTTTACATCTACTTGTTCCTTTTACTTTTGGTGTTTGACTCATCCAATCTCCTGATCTTAAATAATAAAACGGATAATGCCTCCCATTTTTTTGAAAACTCATACCCTTGGTGTTAGTCGCCACCTCGGGGCATAATGGAGGCGGGACACGGGGGTTATAATCTCCCTTTCATCATTTCCAGCTCAGGAGGGGCATCTTTGGTGGGAAGGGGTGGTGACATAATGGTATCAGAGGGAGGTTGTGTGATAGGATGGAGTATGGAGTTAGGCACAGTGAGGATTTCATGGGATGGTAGGGAAACAAATGTTAGTTGATCTTGGTGCGTGACATAGGACAGGGAAGACCAGCTAGGAATCGGGATTTTAGGGCCCCCTTGATCCAATACAAGGTCTCTGATCCAAAGGAATAACCAATTTAGACTACATTCATTGCAGGGTAGAGACACTAGGAAAGTTACATGCATCATCATGTTTGTGTTTTACTTGATTTGGGTGTTCTGGGAAAGAAATTGAAATAATTTGATAAAATGAAACCTTAAGGAATTTCCTTACTACTTGGGATTAGGAAATATATTGTTTACCATATAGCTATGGCACCTGGATGTCGTCCCTAGGTGACTCAGACAGTCGAGGCCTAGCAGATTCAGGCGGTCGATCAGTTGAGGATTGACCGAGAGGAGGAATATGATTAGTTGTAGAAGTCACTTCATTCTTTCTAGAGACAAACCCTCAAGAAGTACAAGGTTATTACATTGGATATGGAGATTAAGGGGAGTCTTGAGGAGCTAGGGATCGCTTCTACTTTGATCCATGCTCCGAGGGGGTACTGGGTTCCCCTAGTAGTCAGTCATCTCAGAGATGTTGTGCATCAGTGGTGGACACTCCTCCTCGGTGAGAGGTCAGAGGCTGAGGTTCTGTGGGCTCACTTTGAGAAGGAGTTTCGAGAGGAATTTATTTCTTCCATGATTAAGGCATAGAAGTGGTAGGAGTTACTCTCCCTCTAGTAGGGGAGTATGTTAGTACCAGAATTTGGGATCAAGTTCAAGGATCTCTACACATTGCTCCAGATCTCTTTCTGGATGAGGAGTCTTGAGTGAGACGTTTGGAGGAGGCACTCCATCCTTCGCTCCAGTATGCTTTCACCCTCTTCACACTTCTGACATACATGGCAGTACAGAAGAAGGAAGAGGTTGTAGAGAGGATACACTCATATAGAGGTACACAATGAGAAGTTATCCAGTCGATTTTGTCGAATGGGAAGGCATTCAGCAGCAGGTCTCCGGTGAAAGGACCTTCTAGATTCAGACCAGTAGGGAGCAGGCCCTAATAGTTCCAGTTCAGATATCCGGGTCCTCGTCCCTTTCTCACGATCCCAGGACTGAAGTGTTTCTCTTGCGGAGTTTTCAAGCACATTCAGATTCGGTGCCCGACACAAGCTCAGTACAGTGGAGGTGATCAGGTTCAGCACCCGCCTCAGCATCACCAGTTGCCGGTGAGGCCATTCCAGCAGTAGAAAGACCCTGCTCCTCCGAGGGAAGACTTTGTAGGAGGATTCTGACCTCAGGGTGCTCCTTAGGGACCTTGACCAGGGCATGGTCAGGGAGGTGGTTGACATCAGAGAGGCAGAGGAGCTGGGTGTGAAAAGATGCACACAGTAGAGTTGGCAGCTCTGTCAGGACCAGAGGTGGTGAGAGGTATGATTTGTTTGTTCAGCACACTAGTGTCTTCTTTGTTCAATTCGAGGGCTTCACACTCCTTTGTTGCACCTGGTCTAGCTCATGCTTTGGGTCTAGACATAGAGAGACTTTCCATACACCTGGTGCTGAGTACACCAGTTGGAGGTCAGACCAGTGTATCTTGTGTTTTCCATGGATGTGGGCTGACGTTGGGACCGTATAGATCTAGTGGGGATCTTCATTTACTAGAGATGGAGCCATTCGATGTCATCCTAAGCATCGAATGATGTCTTCTGTTAGTTACATTATCGACTGCTTTCGAAGAAGAGTCGTATTCTCTGATGTGAATGGGCAGCATGTAGCTTTTTTTGGCAATAGGAGTTATCAGGTGGGAAGCCAGCATATGAAGCCTCTCCTTTCCATGTTAGGCGGGTTATCAGTGGTTTCAGCTGATTCAAAGATGATGAATGTCCCATAGGTTGTTGGGGAGTTCCTCGATTATTTTCCCGAGGAGGTTGTGACTCTACCCACCCCACCCACCCACCCACCCCCCACCCCCCAACGTGACGTTGAGTTCGGGATAGACATACAGCCTGCTTCCCGTCCGATTTCGATGCCCCCTTAACGGATGGAACCTTCAGAGTTTTGGGAGTTGCGGATTCAGATTGACGATCTGATGGAGAAGGGTTTTGTTCGACCCAGCGAGTCTCCATGGTGTTCTCCAGTTTTGTTCGTAAAGAAGGCAGGTGGTGGTTTGAGGCTATGCTTAGACTACTGAAGGATGAATCAGGTAACGGTCATGAACTGTTACCCCTTCCAAGGATAGATGATCTCTTCCACCAATTGAGGGGAGGAGGTTCATTTTCTATGATTGATCTACGATCTGGATATCATCAGTTGAGGGTAAAGGACAGTGACATCTTGAAGACAGCTTTCAGGTGAAGGTATGGGCACTTAGAGTTTCTAGTGATGCCTTTTGGAGTTACGAATGCACCATCTCTGTTCATGGGACTTATGAACCTTGTCATACGAGAGTTTCTGGACAGGTTCATCATTGTGTTTATCGATGACATCCTGATCTACTCAAGATTAGAGGAGGAGCATGTTGATCATATTAGGGAAGTATTTGAAGTACTTCGACAACACAAGCTTTATGGGAAATTGTCGAAGTGTCATTTCTTGATGCAAGAAGTACACTTCCTTAGGCACGTAGTGACTCAGCATGGAGTGTCAGTGGACCCGTCGAAGGTGGAGGCAGTTGTTTCTTGGGCGGCAACCAAGAGCGTGGCAGAATTTCGTAGTTTCCTAGGGTTTGTAGGTTATTATTGGAGGTTCTTTTAAGACTTATCTCGAGTTTCTGCTCATTTGACAGCTTTGACTATGAATGACCTGCTCTTCCAATGGAGCAAGCAATGCCAGAAATCTTTTGACTACCTGAAGGAGAAGTTGTTCAGTGCTCCATTACTCATGTTTCCAGAGTAAAGGTTGTTGTATGAGGTGTCTTGTGATTCTTTTGGCCTTGGTTTGCGGTGAGTAATGATTCAGAATAAGGGTTTGATCTATTATGGGTCTAGGAAGTTGCGCCATCACGAGCGTAACTATGCCACCCATGACCTAGAGCTTGTAGTAGTAGTGTTCGCACTGAAGTTGTGGTGACAATACCTCTTTGGGGCGCTCTTTGTGGTCTTCTCAGATCACAAGATCTTACGTTATATCTTCTCCAAGCATGACCAGAACGTTAGGTAGCAGAGATGGGTCGAGTTTCACCAAGACTATGACATCATGATCTCTTAAACTAAAGGTTAGGGAAACATTGTGGCTGATGCCCAGAGCATGAAGTCGCATAAGGAAGTGGTTCAGGAATCTGCTGATGCTTGGAGAGCGATGGGAGAGTTGGATGACTTGCACTTGGATGCAAGGGTAGAGTGTGATAGAGGCTGTTTGTTTCAAATGACGGTGTAGTCCTCCTTGTTGCAGCAGGTGGAAGAGTCTTTGTGGGGAGACTCCGAGGTGGATGTAATGCGGGATCGTATCAATCAGGGAAATGCTCCACAAGGATGGTCAGAGGATATCCGACATCAGATTCTTTTTCATGGAAGGTTTTTAGTTCCGAAGGTGATGTGTGAGGGAGTTCTTCGTGATTTCCATAGTTCATCCTTGATGGTACATCCAGAAGTTTCAAAAATTTACCGAGGCATGAGGGAACAGTTTTGGTTGCCCGGGCGAAATGGGTAGTGGTGGAGTTTGTGGCTAGGTACCTATTGCGTCAATAAGTAAAGGCTGAACATCGTGTTCCTGGTGGTTTTTTGCATCCTTTAGATGTCCCTGAATGGATGTGGGATGACATATCAATGGACTTCGTCACATGACTACCCAGAGCTCCGAGTGGTTATGATGCTATCTGGGTAGTGGTGGATCGACTGATGAAATCAGCTCACTTCTTACCAATTAAAGAGTCAAGCCCGGTGTGTACCTTAGCACAAAGGTACGTAGATGAGGTGGTTCGTTTTCATTGAATTGTGAATTCTATCATCTCAGATTGGGATACTCGGTTTACCTCACGAGTTTGGAGGGGGTTACAGCTTGCTTTTTGCACCCAGCTACACCTTAGCACTGCTTTCCACCCCCAGACTAATGGGCAGACAGAGCGAACTTATCCATAAATTTGAGGACATGCTATGAGCATGAGTTTTGGATTTTGGAGGATCATGGATATGACACTTTCCTTAAGCAGAGTTTGCCTACAACAACAACTTTCACTCTACTTTTAGCATGGCACTGTTTGAGGCTTTGTATGGAAGACCATGTTGTTCACCCCATTTTCTAGGCAGAGGTTGGTTAGACAAGTGCTCTTGGGCCAGAGGTAGTATAGAGCACCATAGAGAAAGTTCAGCTTGTGCGTGAGAGGATGAAAGTGGCTCAGGATCGACAAAAGTCTTATGCTGATCGTTGGTGGAGGCCCTTGGAGTTCGAGGTGGGAGATCATGTGTTCTTGAAGGTTTTTCTCGACGGGGGTATCAGAGGTTTGGGAAGGGGAGTAAGTTCTCCCCTAGGTTCATTGAACCTTTCGAGGTGCTGAGGTGAGTCGGTGAGGTGGTATATCAGGTGGCCCTGTCACCTTAGATGGAGAAGGTTTATTGTGTCGTACACATCTCCCAACTTCGTCAGTACTTACACGATGACTCTCACATTATCGGCTGGGGAGAGTTAGATATGGGAGATGATGCGACCTTTGAGGAACGACCAGTCAGAATCGAGGATCGTAAATAGAAGGTGCTCTGTGGATCAACCATCTCCTTGGTTCGTGTGTTGTGGAGGCATGGTGGCCTCGTGGAGAGAACTTGGGAGAGGGAGGCTCAGATGCATGCTCAGTACCCGAAATTGTTTTGACTTGTGTTTTTCCTTGTTCTTCTAATCTTTGTTTTGATGTTATACTATGTACCTTTGCTATATGGAATGCTTGGCTTGTTGGTTGTGATAATTTTTGTTTCCTTTTTCTCTGGAAGTGTTCAACATGTCCGGATCTGTGTGGAAAGGGAAAAATATGATCCTTAATTGAGATTCATTAATGCGGATGTGATTGAACCCGAGCGGGAGAGTCAGTGCTGCCTAAAGTGGATAGTGTCTCAACATGGGAAAAGTAATTCCCCAAGCCATGTGATCTGGTAGTGTTTTTGTTGTACGGTGGTGGGGGCATTGTAAGTTGGAAAATCCTAATATATAGAAGTGGGAAGACCCAATCCCTAATCAAGATGCATTAATACAGATTCTATTAAACCTATACAGGCGAGTTAGTGCCACCTAAAGTGGATAATATCGTGACATAGGAGAAGAAATTTCAAACTCCTATGATTCGGGTTGATGGTTGGGTTCCTATTATAGTGAGAGCCCTAAGAGGTATCTTGTTGAGTTCCTCTGGGTTGGCTTTGAATTCTCAGGGATGAGAATGTTTTAAGAGGTATCTGATGTAATGTCCCAGACCTCTCTCGTCCATTACATTGTAAAATGTGGTGTTGTAGGTGTGTCAAGAGGTCAAGGTTCCTTGGGGGTGCGTTTGGGTGGACTTTTAAGGAAAGGAAAAGGGTAATAGATTCGGCACAGTTGGTGGACGGTTTTCCAAAACCGTGTGGCCAAACTATGCAAGGCTGGTCTTGTGGGCAGTGGCTAATGCACGGTTTGCTAAATCGTGCGACCAAACCATGAGGTCACTTTAAGTTAGATCATGAAATTGTGGATCTAACTTGTTTTTTCATTTAATCACCTCTTTGAAGCCCCTAATAGGCCATAACATGGGATTAACCTTTCTTGGAGGTATAAGAACCTCTCCCAAGCGTTTTGGAGGTAATTAGGAGGTTTTACTTCATGAATCAAATCCGGTTTCATGAGGTATGTGTTCATTCTTCCTCTTTCTTATTTGGTTTCTTAGATCTGCTTAGATCTACTCCTCCTCCTCTCTCATCTTCTTAGATTTATGCCCATTATGGGAAGATCGAGGTATGTGGATATCAAATATGAAGAACATTGGTCTTGGTTTTGTTAGGAGAGGATATCCAAAGAAGATTCGCAGACAATCGACCCGGTTTCTTTAGCGTTCTTTGACAGTCGCGGTTTCTTCAAAAACCAATGAAGCAAGGATTTTACCTTCATCTCTCTAATTTGTGCATCATGCAGGATGGGTGTCCTCTTGCTTTCACGAGACATAGTTGAACTAGTTTAATGAAGATAATAATTGGCTTAAAGAACGGGGATGGAGAAGTTGTTATGTTTATCATTGTTTATCCTATTGTTATGTTGTGAATTAAATATTCTTATGCCTAATGAAATTCACAGTCGTTGGGGTCGTTTCTTGTGCAATTAAGTGTCCCCCTATCTTACTAGACATTTTTGTGAATGGAAAATTTGTAGAATATGGAAATTGGTTAATCATGTAAAATTGGATGATTAAATGAACATTGTGAACCCTTATGTGATCACCCCAGTTGAACAAAATGGTATAATGAACATGTGGGTGCTGGTTAGGTTACATGGTGTGTGAAAGGGGAGGGGTAAAATCCTGGGTTATTACAAAGAGGATAGGCAGTGGGGCTGTGGTAAATGATGTTAAAGGGGAAATGGTATGTCATGAGCCTTGACTTCTGATACGTTTGTGGAGATGTGGTTATAGTGGCAGCAGGGCTGCTGTAATAGGTTGTGATATTAAAAGAAAGTGGAAAGATGATAAATGAACAATGGAAAAAGATATTGAATTGAACACTGGATCAATCAATAGGGATTGATTGATGATGAAAAGGTTTCTTTTGGATTGCTTTTGTTCTATCTAAATTGATGTGTGGTTGCCAGGGTTTTCCTACGAAACGCTTGATCTAGTTTGATATTTTCACAGTAGTTAAGGAACAATAAAACTAATATTGTTGAAACATGAAAACCTACATGGGGTTGGGATTGTTTGTTGTATGCGCGCTTCATAGTAGCAGTGCTAAGGCATGTTCTCAGTTTCTCTGTTTAGAAGCCATTGGTCGGGCTGTGTGTTTGGTATACATATATTTATCTGTATCTTTGTGTTTTCTCACACCCCACCCATGTTGAGCACGCAGTGTCGAACACTCCCATTTCATGGGAGAATGTGTTTTCCCCTTAGTTACTAGATATTTCCTACTTCTTCATCCATAGGCTGTGATGGCTTGAGGCGACCTTACACCTAAGACTCTTCAAGTAGGTTCTGATTGGTGTGATTTAATCCTAAGACTCTTTAGGAAGGTTTACTGTTCCCAAGAATCTTTGGGATGAGGCCCAGGTGTGTTCAAGCGAGGATGTGATATGTGTTTTGTGAGGACCAGGTGTGTGTGGGAGGGATATGTGGTTTGTGAGGTCCAGGTGTGTGCGGGCGGGATATGTGGTTTTTGAGGCCCTAGTGGGTGCGGGCGGGATATGTGGTTTGTGAGGCCTAGGTGCGTGCAGGAGGGATATGTGGTTTTTGAGGCCCAATGTGTGTGCAGGTAGGAAGAGTGTGGTAGCGTTAGGACATTCACCATTAGGAAGAGCAACTAACTAGTGGGGGAAAATGGTGCAGGGTACTCAATACTCTTGTTTTTATATACTACTACCTATTGCTTTGTGTTTTTGGTGAACATGGATGGTGAGGTTTGGTGGATAGAATTCCTTGATTGGTTCTGGTTTCTTCTTCTATTCTCACAAGACATTAGGATGTCTCCCCAATTGTGCATGAGAGCTTTAGAATTACCTACTGAGTATACTTGTATGCTCAACCTACGTTTACTTTCAGGTTTCCAGGAGGACTACCAGGGCCATGTGGGACCCTATTAGTTAGAACAGTTGGAGTTTTTGTAGTTTCTGTACACTTTTTTCGTTTGGAAATGCACTTTTTTTTTTACTTTTCTTGTATTTTAACTTGGTTTCAAAATTGATTAAACATGCATGTGGGATTGGTTTGGGTTTATTTTACATTTACTTTTTCATTTTTTCTTTTGGTTTTTGACTCATACTATCTCCCGATATTAAATAATAAAAAGGGTAATGCCTCCCATTTTTTTGGGAAAACTCAAACCCTTGGTGCTAGTCGCCACCCCAGGGCCTACTGGAGGTGGGAATCAGGGGTCATTATCTCCCTTTCATCATTTCCCTCTCAGGAGGGGAATCTCTGGTTGGAGGGGGTCATGACATTTTCTATCCTTATACTCTTATTTCTTTCCTCTTCTCCACTGATCAACTCCATAAATAAGGATATAGAAGGTTCTTCTTGATAATGATCAGGGTGTTATATCTCTCCTTGGTAAATAATTGTAGTTTTTCCATTCAAGACTACTATGATTTCCTTTCTTCTGCATTTGATCTTACCTCTATACGTTGAGAGCATGTCCATCCCTAGTATAATTTATAATTCCAGCACGGGAATGACTACGAGATTACATGTAATATTTTTCTCACTAGAGTAAACACTAGAGTTTCTAAACACTAAAGATTCTTGGATACTCCCACTAGGAGTGAAGATTGATAATTCTAATTTCATAAAATAAAGGGATTATTCTGAATTCATTACAAACATGGAGGAAATTATGGAATGCTTGGAACTAGAATCAACCAAAGTAATTGCTATCTTTGAGGTAAAAACAATAGCACCTTCCACCACATCATTTAGAGCTTCATCGTTATCTATCATGATAGAAAATCCATGACCTTTCTCCCTTGGCCTTTTCTGAGGCTGATGGTGGGTCCCCTCCACTACCCTCGGATTTGGGCAGTGATTGGAAAAGTTACCAAGTCATCCACACTTATAGAATTCGACATCGGGTTGGGACTAAACTATCTTCCCCTAGTCATTAGTGTTGGTAAGTATAGGCTTCACCTCACTATGACAATTCTGCAAAATTTGGCCATATCTTCCACCCTTGTAGCATTTCCCACTCCAAAATGGTTGTTCCTCGGATGATTCTTCCCACATTTATTATTGGTGGTATGTTGCACTTTCATGCCTCCTCTTCCCTCATAAAAGGTCCTCCCTAAGATGGGATCTATTGATCTCTTCGTGTTACTAGATTTATGGGACCACTTCATTTCACCGAAATCCAATTCAATTTTCATCGCACTCATCATAATGTCTTCCTTGTTATCATAGTCTTGGTTGGAAAGATACTTCTATAGATGTGGTATTATTCCACCAATTAATCAATAAACCCTCCCATTAGGATCCATAACAATAATTGTGGTGTTATAGGAATTTATTGTGAAGTTCATCTTTTGGCTTCCAACAGATTCATTCTCCTTCAGTTTTAGATTGAGAAACTCCTTTTCCATTTTTTTCTCATACAATGAGAGAAATACTTATTGAAGAAGATCCCTATAGACTCTTCCCACTCCATAGCTTCAACCTCTACTCTTGGTCTTGTGTATCTAATCAGTTCCCACCACTGATCAGCTTCTCCCTCTTTGTAGTAAATAGACAGGGTGACCTTCACATGTTCTGAACAATGACGCATAGAAAAGATCTTCTTGATAAAGTTAATATACTATTCATTAATCAATGGGTTGGTAGATCCTCTAATATTTTGTGGTCATTGAAACATAATGGACCCGACAAAATGTTATTCCCTTCATGGTGATATTATTCTCTCATATTCATTCAAGTTATTTCCCAATACATGATTCAATTAGTTCATCATTCTCAAAAAAGTTTCCATTCCAACTTCCTTTAGAGGGTCGTCAGCACATGGTCCATTGTGGACACCGTTTTCAAGTTTCATCCTATTTCCCACCATTTTATAGAAGAATAAAACCTTACTAAGATTCTTATTTCATTTAAAAATCCTTTTAATGTAAATAATTTTGTGTCATAAAACATCATTCTTAAACAATTACATTTCTCTATAAATCTTTTTTAAGGATTCATATAAATACTATGATTACCCAAGAATATCCTATAGGAGTGTCAGAACATGAGTGTAGCAAGGCCCATTTTCATAAACCAGGACACCTCAAGTCAATCCCATAACTCCTTATTCATGTTTACCCTCCTATTTACACCTTTTCTAGATCCACATTCACTTGTTCAAATCCAGATAGGGATTTATTTTTTTCCAAACCCACTAAATATTTCACCAAAATAATAGGAAGGTTTACTATATTTAAACATTTCCATAGGGTTATTTCAAATGTTTTCATATCCTAATTTCCACAAATAACTAAAATATCATTTGATACCAACTATGATATCCCACATTTTAGATACATAACATTTCATTACATTTTACAAACATATGATATTTAAAGTCTACTATCATGGAAATCAGGAACATAAAATATGGAAACATAAAAAATTATTTTAAATAACCTTTAAAAGATTCTTAAAAATTTCATCCTATGTACAATTATTGCATCTATTAATCTAGATACATAAATAAAAAGAAAAGGTGAGTAGAATTCTGAGTAAAGAAAACAAGTGTAGTAGTTTATATGTGAACTTGAGCGATATGAATAAGAACATGGAGATAAAGAGACATATCATAAAAATAATAGCATGAAACATAACATGAAAATGTGGATGAAACATTTAATTTATACATTCATGAAGATATCACCAAGTTCCATCCCTAAGGTGTTATTAATTTTAAAAAAGTTATTAACCAAGGTATCATGAAACATGGCATCTTTAGAGATTAAATTATTTACACGATGAATTAGAAATTTATTATGGAACACCCTTTTTATGTATTTATTTTAATTTTAACCAAATATTTTATAATCATAAATTTCATAAATAACCCAAGGATAACAAAATAAAAGGGTTTCATATCAAAATATTGATGTTTTAAAAAGTATATAAAAACAAGATCATTATGCCTTTTATAACCCTTGGAAAGGGAATGAGGGTTTTATGTCGGTCTATTATAGAGTCAAATATTTCATTTTTTTCATGGTTAATACCCCTAAATATGAATTAGTTTTTGGTATTCATAGAAATAAAATAATATAATTTCTTGAGAAAAAGATAGAGTATTTTAGAAGAAAATTCAGCAACATAACAGCTATACAACATGTTTTTAGAAAACAATAAAAAGATACGGGACAATGGTCACCCATTCCAAAATAACTCATAATATAGTATATGGACATAATAAAATTGAAATAAGATCATTTTATATATATTTGAATGACATACCACAAGAAAGGAAACAGGACAAAGAATATGTGATTACCTTTACAAATGTTTGGCAGCCTAAGAACGTCACTAAAAAATTCTGAAAATCATCTAGTGATAGAGGAAAGGGGTATTTAATGACTTGGAAAATACATTTAAATGAAATAAGGATATATAAAATCATACCCCCACATAATAAAATGTAATCCAGAATACATAACATAAAGGATATCAGGACTAAAATAGAAGAGTGAATGATTCCCTTACAAAGAAGAGTAACTTCGAAAACATTATAGTTGGGACCCTAGAGGGCTTGATGGAACCTTGGAAGGACTTATTAGGTGGTAAAATAGCCATATATTTATTTAGTAGTAATTTTAAATGAAATTAATGAAGGAATGGGTTGGTATTTATAGAAAAAATGCGAGAATATTTTATTATTTCTAAAGGGACACCTCATTAGTTGTATTAGAAAAAGCATGGGCTTTCCCAATGTATTTTCCCATGGTATTTTTCACTTGGGACACCTCATAACATATCTTACTATACACAAGTCGAAAATAATTATCACATAATTATAACATCATTAATTATGTCATTAAGCAAACTGAATCTGAAAAATGTATTTTTTTCTATTCACCTAAAACAAAACATTTTAAAAAATTCACATAAATTCACCCTAACCTAATATCGATTCTCTGAATTAAAAAATGAACTTCATTTTATGAAAATAACTTTATATTTTTGAGATATTTAATTTTTTAGTAAAAACACTGTTTAACTGAAACAATACTAATTCATAACTAATAATTTCTAAAACAGTTATTTTCTAATGCTATTATATCACATTACTAACAAAGATGCATAAATTATGTTTATAATTTCTTAATAGTGGATATTATTTCATTGGTCACGTTACTATTTATAAGGGTAATATTACAATTAATTATTTACAATTAACTAAAAAAATTATTTTTATCGTATTAGAGTATAAATTTATTACTGATCACAAGTGCAGAAGACCATTTTTTGAAAATCATTTCACATTATTAGTTATTTAAAGTATAGAAAATATTTTAAAATAATTTTATTTCAAATATTCATCAATAATATAGTACATCTATAAATTCATCCAATATTTATATGGACATTTTAAATTAAAAAATTCTAACATAATAAGAAATAAAAATTTTATTTATAAAAACATTTTACACAAAGTAACACAGGCCTCATTCCATAGCCTCTTATAACACCTACATAGGACCTAAGAGAAAGGTGTGATATGGTGATAAAATCCTTGGGCGGCTCATACAACATTTCAAAAAAAATTTATTTCTTTTATCTTGAACAACTCTTGTAAGCAATTCTGTTCAAGCCTAACACGTTGAATTTTCTCTTGGGCTTCATCCAGAGAAAAACCCAGTGGTTCTACCTCTAACCCATGATTAAAAAGATGGGAATCGTATGGGCCGAGTCAACTAGATGAAACCATAAATTCCTCATTCTGTATTGTTTGACCCTTATCATTTTGTATTTATAAACAATAATAATAATTTTAAGAGTATAGTTTCTGATGGTCATATTGAAAAATGATCATATAATATTCGAAACCCAACAGTCTCATTTTAGTTACACATACTTCATTAATTTTATGATATAGTTTTGTGAAGTATAAAATAAAATAAAATAAAATTCAAGAAAAAAAATTATTCAAATGTTTTGGTCGTTGTAGTGATGAGGCTTGTCTTGACATGGATAGTTACTTATGGGTAGAAGAACGAGATGTTGGTAATTATTGATTGACTTTTTGAACTATTAGCCACACATCTTCTTGTGTTGTGCTATGAGATAGAAATTCATTTCCACTCTTGTTTGGACAACTTTTAACTGAGAATATATATATACATACATTTTTATTCATACCTTTAAATTTTCATACCCTCATTTCATGGGTTTTGAAGACACATGGGGTATGCCATGTGCATTCTATGTTTATATTCTCATGGATAGGTGAATCTGCACTTTTTCTTGGAGTGTAAGAGACTCAGTATTTGTTTCATATACTCATCATGTTGTTCCACAAGTTCTAGGATGATGTTACTATTTTCATTTCTTAGGTTGAGATATATTTTGTATACTATAATTTTTGTTCTAATTCTGTTTGTATCATTTACTACTCCCCGTTATCTATTGAGGTGTAATACTTTGTATTTATATAATCACCCCTGCATTGAAATTTCATGAATCTGTCGTGTCTTATGAAGATGATGGAAATATTGGCGGTGACTTAAAAGGGGATTAGGGATACATGGTACTCTAGATAACGTATGGTGGTCGTAGCTTAGAGAAAAATAGTTGGGTCTTCTCAGCATCATTCATTCTAATTTTTTCTTGTGTGGTACATATTTATAGTTGGGAATATATTTTTCCATTAGATTTTCAATTTACACTTCGGTAATCATGTATTATATGTAGGTTTTACATGCATGGTTGTATACCTGGGGTTTTTTATATTCTAAAATTTTAACCTTGTACTCATTCGTCAAGATGGATGTTTGTATGCATATATGTACATAAGAAAAAGTATCCTCATTTTAGAAATTCCTACAATGTTGGTCTCTAGACATTGGCATGTAGAGGCGGTCTTGAGGTATTTATGGCTCAAGCCCTAACTTGGATCAAGTAATGATAGATTGGAATCAAATGTGGTTCAATATTTGGGATGGTGTTTGGGGTAGTCCACTTAGGACGATTTTGTTGGGATTTTTGAAAATGGTGTCAATGTATTTTGAGTGTGGCACTCAAGCCAAGGAATCCAGTGATGGTACAGACAGTCGATGTTTCCATTCAAAAGGACCTTAAATACCCTCTTTCAAAAACGCCATACCGAGACATTGGTTAAAGGGATTAATGTTACATGTAAAATATTGGATTGTTTATTTTACTATCCTTTTTAATCTACCAATTATTATATATATACTCATCTTACCATGGTATGTTTTGATTAAAATTTAGGGATTCCTACATGAAGATAGTTATCCAAGATATCTGTCCTAGATTGTGATGATGATTCGATGAGTGATGAGGTCTTGGTTCTAGATCCATACCATTAGCTCCATACTCCATGTGGGAAGGTAGTAGAACCAACTCCTATTGAAGATAAGATCATCCTAATAGTGAAATATGAGGAGGTGCATTAGCATAGAATTCTTTTTGTGTTCTAGTTACATATGTCGATGAGGTTATATTATGAGCTAGATCCTCAATAAGTAATGGACAAGATTGGGTCTATAGTTTGAGTCTTTACTCTCATCCAAACACCGACGAGTTAGGTGGTTGCACTAGCGGCAGGCCTATTACATGGAGTTTTTAGGTGTTGGCAGGGCCTTATTACTTAGATGCATGATGAATCGACACTCTCATGACCTGACTTATATAATTTCTTCCATGAGGAGTACTGCCCCTCATATTTGTGTTATGATAAGAATCAATAAATTATAATGCTATAGAAAGGAGAGATGATGGTGGAATATTACATAGTGAGGCACACAAAACATACTTGGTACTCCCTTGACATGATATTTCATGGCTACATTTGATCAAGGAAGATTGAGAAGTGACTCTATAGAGAGGTACATACCAACATGGCCCTGTTATGATTCCCACCTATTTCAGGGTGGTGCAGCAGGCACTAGTGATAGAGATATTTCTATCCAAGGGACACTAGACAGATAGATTTTGCATTGGGTGTCACAAATCTGATTCATCTGTAACATCAAGAATGTATTAGTTAGTGTCATCTAGAATCATGATATACTTCCACAATTAGACTTAGGTGCATGTTCATGAAGTAAAGCGACAATAGAGAGATTCCAGGAATCCATGAGAGGTTCTGTTTTATTATTACTCTTGGTGAGGTCATATAGCACATGATTACCCATCCAGGCAAGCCAAAAAGTGTATCTAGATATCTAATGGACCAATTTTGTAAAGAAAAAACCAGGTTCATAGATATCCCATTTGTGGGTAGGGTGCTCCCAGTGAGGTGAATCTCTTATAAGAGTAGGGGGAGCTATGGGTGGTGGATGAAACAATGAGATCCATCCACCACCAAAATGAGGTGGCCAATGATAGGATCAGGGAGCTGGAGGCTGGGGATGTAGATAGCTAAAAGCTATATAGTATTATGGCCCCACAAGGTATAATATTATTAGAGTTAGGATCTTTGTTTTTTCTAAACTTTTAGAAGTATTAACAACAACATGTACCAATAATTCATTCATATCTATACTCCTTTTACTAGATATATATCTCCCAACTGAGGCTCTAGCCAAGCAACTTCATCTTGAGTTTCCTATAAGGAACTCTTATTATGTATCTTTTATCTACCTGTATTATGATCTATCATTTGTTGGAGAGAGGTTAACATGGGACCTTTTACTTTTCATGATGGAACCCGAGGACATCATCTTTGGTATGGATTGGTTTTCTATTGTATGAGCCCAAATTGATTGTCCCCATATATATGTCAGATGTCATTTCCCTTATGGGATGAGATTCACCTTTAAGGGTGAGAGAGATCTCATGGTAGGATGAATGGGTTATGCACCCTAGAGGTTGAAACCCATCACCCATCAGTTAGTGAGTATATCCCTGGATGTAAAAGGATATTAAATAATTTATATTACTTAATGTATGAAGGATTATATATATTTCTTCCTTGAGAAAATTTTTGGACTACCTTTAACGGGGATATGATTTTTTTTATTTAATTTCATCCAAGGTCTGCACATATATCTTTTGTAGAATATGAAATGGATTCTACTAAGATCAAGGATCTATGGTTGAAGTTCAAGGACCACCGAAAGAAGGCTCTCATTAGGCCCAGTGTGTCCCCATGGGTATCTCTATTCCTGTTTTTGAAAAAAATTACTGGGATTTTTCCGCATTGGGACAATTTTGATCACTTAAACCAGACCATGATATAGAACAGTCACCCCTTCTCCAAGATAGATAGACTATTTGACCAGTAATGGGGGAAAATAAGGTTCAAGAACATCAATCTTTAGTCTGGATACCACCATTTGGGGGCTTTAGTCTAATATTCCAATGATATATTTACTATGTCAATACATAAACTAGTCCTCCTTGGGGATTCCCATTGTTGTGATTAATGGCCATGAATTGTTTATGGATATTATAATC
The DNA here is from genome assembly GCA_963277665.1 of Viscum album. Taxonomy (NCBI): domain Eukaryota; kingdom Viridiplantae; phylum Streptophyta; class Magnoliopsida; order Santalales; family Viscaceae; genus Viscum; species Viscum album. Next base: position 1,588,076,930 of record OY728150.1, on the reverse strand, counting down.
CAAGTCTCCCAAAAGTACTTAGATCAGTTTGTGGGTTTCTAAATTGATTAAATACTTATATAATCTAAATCATAGGAGGAACATGTAGGTCCTTTTTGGTTGGTTCTAGATTTTATTCAAGAGAACCATCTTTATTAGAATATTTTGATGTTCCAGTTATGGATACATGAGGTTCACATTCTAGGGAATTTCATTTTTGGACATGTTTTATCCATATACCTCAAGAATATTGATGTAGTTATTTCTTGGTATCCAACATAGAACATTTCATAGGTGTAGCATTTTCTTGTCTTGGTGGCGCACAACAAGAGTTTTCATGTAGACTTCTCAAGAATTGCATACCCTTTGACCCCATGGAATATAAAGGGTAGTTGTTTACCTATAATGAGTAATATAGAGGGAATTCGAGGAGTTGTGTTTGAGCCTAATGAGGGTTCCTATTTTCTCACAACTATAGGAAGGAATGGATTATATAGTGTATAATGACATCTCTCTGGATGTGCTTGATTATATATTGACACAGTGGAAGGTAGTTATCATATACAGGTAAATATATTTAAGAAACCATGAGAAGAACTATGTGACTCCTGACCTAGATCTTCAATTGGAAGTCTTCTCCATAAATATGAGGAGGCAATACCTTTTGGGGGTGTTTTGTGGTTTCTTCTATCCATCTGAGTCTAAGTAATGTCTTCAAATAGATGGAATTGAGCATAAGAATGTGAAGTAGGTATAAGTCACTAAAGGGGAATGAAATTGAATTATTATATTCACCCTACAAGAGAAACATAGTAAAATATTAATTATGCAGTAAGTCCTATAATAACATGGTTTAGGTGACTATAGAGCAGTTTTACTCCCTATAGATGACCCTAGTAGAGTAGCATGGTGTAGCTTTTCTTCATTATGTGGTTATGAATCCTATGATTACTAAGTGTTTGAGAGATTCCCAGTTGGGAAACATTGTATGTGATGTCTTGATTGACCATATATCCATTGGGTATTGACCAGAAGGATATTCTGGAGGAGGGAATCATGTGACATTTTATCAGGGTTGGATAGTGGTTACAGTCATGGTGAGAGAGGACGCATTACTAGAGTGTAAAAATTCTACACTAGTTATACATCCCTTTGTGGGGATGACGTATAGATAAATCTGGCATCAATTTATGTTATCCATCATTGGATAGATTATTTCAATGTTTGTCTCTCGGTGCCACACCTTTCATGAGGTCAAAGCATAGCACCATATTCCTGAATGTTTGTCTCATCCCCTTGAGATTTAGGAGTATAAGTGGGATATAATATAAATGTTCTATATAATAGGTATTACACTCATATAAAAGGTCCATGATTTCATCTGGGTTATAGTTGACCTACACCCAAAGATGGAAGTCTTATTTTCTATTAGGGAGCATAGTTCTATGGATAGTTTGTTGGAGTTGTATGTATGGAATATTTTTCTACTTCATTGGGTTCCCATAATTATTTTCCCTGATCAGGATTCTTGGTTTACATCACTATTATGTAGATCCCAACATGAGGAATTCAGTACCCAAAAAAGAATGAGTATATCCTTTCACTCCAAGACTGATGTGCAGATAGTGCATGGTCTAAGAGTTAGATGATATTTTGAAGGATTACATGATAAACACTAGGCGGAGTTGGGAGGATCACTTTTCCTTTTAGAGTTTTTATATAATAATATATAACACTCTAAATTCTGGATGGAACATGTTGAGGATATATATAGGAGACCTTTTATATAACCTGTGTGCATGATGGAGATCAGTGAGACATCTCCTATGGCCCTAGAGATGGTGCAGGTGACAATAGAGAAGGTCAAGTTCATCTCTGGGAGGATGATGATGGATCAAAGTAGATAGAAATCATAAATAGATAAACATCATAGGCCTTTAGATTTTGAGTAGGGAGACAAAATTTTCTATAGAGTCTCCCCACAATCAGTACTATAGAGGTTCAGCTGAGGATGCAAGCTATCCTCAATGTTCATCGGGCTACTCAAGGTTATGATTTTGGTTGGTGAGGTTTCTTACTTCCTCTCATTATATAACTTCTTGACCTGGGATCCCCACACCTATTCCCCATGACAGATGGTCACATGACCTAAATTGTGCCTCCCCATATGCAATAGGCTTCCGAAAAACGGTGAGGGTCTATTATCGATCATGGTGAGACTATACCCTCTTTATCAAAGTAATACACCAATAGAAATAAATAAAATATACGAATGATATAACATAATAATAATGATACAAGTATCTCAAGATGAACAAAACCAGAAATAAAATATCAAAACTACAAGGTAGATATGCCTTTCCAATGTATGTTCCAATTTACAAAATGAAAAAATAAAATTAAGGAAACTAAAAACTCCGATGAGGGTCGTGAGCCATGTATGGCCCCCTCCTCCCCGATTCATCCTAGCCCATACATCCCACATAATACCATTTCCCTAATCTAATCATTCAATTATAAAATATATTCGGGTACTGATTGGGAAACTTATATTGGGTGTGAGGAAAACCTAGTAGGACACTGCCGATGGCGTCTAAAACAATATCAAGTCAAAACAATTTATGTAGTTGTATAAAGAATAAATAAAGTAAAAATAGTAAACAGTTTACATTTTATTATTAATCTTTATTTAGCCACATAACTCTCAATTGCTCGATAGTGCCCAAACAATCAATACCAACTTCATTTCATATTGAAGTCTGAACTATCCCTGAGGGAGATCATATATCTGAATCCCATTGTTACTATTCATGATTTTCACTCCTGTATGATTGCCATTATTTCCATTCATTGTCTTAATTCACATATATATTCCATTATTACCATTCATCATTTTGATTCACATGTAGCAACCATAATTACCATTAATCATTTCCATTCACATAATAATATCTTTTTTACCATCAATCATTTCAATTCACAAATGAATTTCATTGTTTTCATTCATCCTTTAAATTCATATATAGATTGAAATATTACGATTCACTATTTATATTTACATATTAATTATATAGTCACCATTAATTATTTAAATTCACAAATAATACCATTTTTACCATTCATTATCTCATTTTACATATGAATTCCATTGTAAAAATTCATTGCCTCATTTAACATTTAAATTCCAATTTTTACCACTCATTGCCACATTTCACATATTAATTCCCTTATTACCATTTATTTTATTCTTTTAAAAATGAATTCCATTGTTACCACTCACTATTTCATTTCACATATCAATTCCATTTTTACCATTCATTTTCTCATTTGACAACTTTCGCAATATTATAATATTACAATATCACAATATAACATATATCAAAATAGCACATGTAATTAATTCACTAATAAATTAATTGAATTCAAGAATTTCATATTCATATCATTCCATTAATTAAATCAACAATTAATTAACCACATAAATTTCATTACTAATTCAACAATTAGTTTATCATATCAATCCCATTAATTATTTCAATAGTGAATTAATCTCATTAATTCTATTAGTCAATTCAAAAATTAACTAATCACATCAATAACATTAATTTATTTTAAAATAAATTAATCACATTGATTCCATTAATAAATTAATCACATAAACAACATTAATTAATTCAACAATTATTTGACCACACCAATCCCATTAATTCATTTCATAATCAATTAATCACATCAAATCCATTAGTTGATCAAAAATTAACAAATCTTATCAATTATATTAATTAATTCAACAATTAATTAATTAAATTAAATCTATTAATTAATTAAACATTTAATTAATTACACCAGTAACTTTATTTAATTTATAAACTAATTAATAAAATCAATCCGATTAATTAATTCATCATTAAATTAATCAAAATTTAAATCCCATTTTCAAAACAATAATTAATTAATCTAATTTCATCAATTCCATAATCACAACAACCCATTTCAATGAATTCATCAGTTAATTAATCTAATTCATTCAATTGTATCATCACAACAATCCCAATTAATTAATTCACCAATTAATTAATCCAATTCAATCGATTGCATCATCACAACAATCCTCATTAATTGATAATCTAATTATTTAAGAAAATTATATCAATTAAAACTTTACAATAGTCACCACTAATTCATTCACTAATTAATTAATCTAACTCATTTAATTTCATCATAACACTAATACTCAACAATTAATTCACTAATTAAATGTTCCAATTATTTCAATTTCATCATCACATTAATCATCATTCATTAATTCCCCATTTATTTAATATAATTCATTCTATAAAATCATCAAAATATTCCACATTAATTAATTCAACGATTACGTAATCCAATTATTTCCATTGAAAAATCACAACATTCCCCATTAATTAATTCACTAATTAATTAATCCAATTCATTCAAATTTGTATTCATAAAAACATATTATATAAATCATAATTTAATTAATCTTTTTCAGTATATTACATAATCACTACAATTCCCAATTATTAATTCAACAATTAATTATCCTAATTCCACAATCAAAATATCACAAAAATTAATTTGACAATTAATGTATTCCAATTTCAACATCCTGTTTTCTGAATAAGTAATTCAATAATTAATTATCCAAATTTCTCAATCCTATATTCCATTAATAAATAAAAAAAATTATTCAACATAAATTCCATTTATTAATTTAAAATTAATAAATCAAATCAATTACATTAATTAAATTAGTAGTTAATTGATCACATCATTTCCATTAATTAGTTCTATAAGTAATTAATCTAATTCAAAATCTCAATATTCTAGTAATTAAATAAAAAAGTAATTATTCCCAAATTCCATAATTTGAATATCCTGATAACAAATACTTATGCCCAATTCCAAAATTTAAACATTCTGATAATTAATTTTATAATTATTTATTTCAAATTCATATTCCCTTAATTAACTAATTTAACAAATTATTTTATTTAATTTAGGAAAATAAATTTCCAGAAGAACCATAGAAACTCCAAAATTATATACTTGTAATTGAAATCAGAACATTGAGATTTGAATAATAGACTACATTCTTAAAATTTGTGATAAATGCATGCTAACAGATATCCCCAATTTAGTATTGTAACCTGAATCACAATGAAGTACGTGATCTTGATTCAATTCGTTAAATCATTATTTAAATGTATTAGACCTAATAAAATTGGTATATAACAATTAAAAATATATTAAAACTACCCTTATATAATGTGAGAAGAATGTGAGAGATATAATAAACCAATCGGGATGCTATTCACATACCAGGATAGGTGAGGATCTTCAATCCAAAATTTGAAATGTGAAGAACATAGGACGAGAGGGAGTGTACATTGTATGGGAGCATCAAAAAAATTATAGGAATTTCTTATATCCGAGTTGGGATTGATTTTTGGGTAATTATGCATTTCAGATATTTCTCAGTCTATTTAAAAAATATATAAACCCATGCATGGAATCTTGGGAAGGGTTCCATGGTTTTCCAAAATGTGTTACATAACTGTGTGCCTTTCTAGAGGTTTCGTGGTTACAACAAATAGGGTTCATGTTTAGAAAAACCAAGTGCCACCCATGTTAATCCCCTCTCTTTTGGTTTGTATGGTTTTCTAGGGTAGGTTGCACAGTTTGGGAAAATAATGCACCGACCATTTACATTCCCCCTTACTTAAAAAATTTCCCAATTTTCACCAAATTCACCCATGATACAACCCAAAAATTTACCAAAAAGGAAAAATAATACCTCTATAAAATCCTGTGATTCCTATATAATTGGTGGGGATAATATAATATCCCCACATGAGAATAGCTTTCCTTTGAGTAGTACTCCCCATCATCACTATGTTTCTGAGTTAGAAATATTGGGCCACTAATCCTACATATCCACCTCCCTCCCTAGTTTCCACTGACACATTCCTATGTTTCCACAATACATGAACTGTTGGATTTGTACTTCCCCACAAAACATTCTCACGATGATCCAACAAACAAATATGATTCTCCTCAAAGAATGAATCTATTTAAACCTAACATCTAAAAAATACTAATTATTCCCTTATATCACAAAAACACCATCCATCATTGTCACTCAACATTTTCATAAAAATCTCTTATATAGGATGTACATCCACCACCTTCAAGGCCCACCTAGACTTTCCCAGAGGAATTTAAAATGATCATTATAGTTTCATTATTGGTATCTTGATACCAAACCTTCAAACCAATGACATTTCTCAATTCACATTCTACTGATTCATCGCTCCCCACATTTGGATCATTTTTATCACACCTTCAATAAACTCAACCATAATTTCCCACTCTGCAATCACAATATTCACATAAAAGCATGGATGTGACATTCTAACCTTTCATAGGACATAAAAACAACATAAACCTATAATTTTTCCTTACACCAGAGTGTGAAACAAATGATATTCATCAACCACTGGTTCGTACTGATAATATGATTTGTAAAATTTATATGGTTCCCCTCCTAACATATATATCCCCATATTCCACTTCATAATTGCAACATCTAAGAGACCCCATTTTCAACCCAAAAACATGTAGGTAGCTAGGCATAAAGACAAATATTTCTCAGAATACCGAAGATAATTTCGAGGTAGTGTACAAGACCATAACTAATTAAAAGTACACTAATAATAAATCAGTGAAAACCACCAAAAATCTTCTATCACTGAAGTTACCTACAATTATGTAAACACATTAACATGTCAAATGTATATACCTTCAAAATCTGCCAACATATCACCACAACAATCAAAATTCATAATTCCCCTCGCATAACCTAGAACTGAGTTCCCGAACTAGAGAACTCTCTCTTCCAAAACAGCCCCCATCAATGGCCAAATAAAATACACAAAGGATACTCTCTACCCATACCTCATGGTTTCATCAACAGTATTAAAAGATCAATGTTCAACTATAATGACCCAATATTTTATTAATAGAAGTTCCATTATTATAATTAAATAATTAATTATAAACCACTTAAAATAACTTTGAGAACATAATAAAATATTTATAAATCTATAATTAATGAACTAAGAATTTTTCAAAAAATTATGGGACCTATCTTGGTTGAATAGTAACAAAACCCTAGGAATAGTAACATGACCATTAGGAATAGTAATTCATCAAATTGAATAGTAACTTGAACTTTGAAATTATAAATAAAATAAATTCATCTTATAAATAATAATATGTTGTAATTATATCATGGTGTATGTAAATAAATATTTTAAAAAATTATTAATTAATTTTTGGAATTTCTATAATACATACATTTTTTTATAACTCTATAAATAATATATTCATTTTTTAAAATCATTATTTTCCATGTACTTGATGATTTTTATTAAAAATTATGTTTATCATTTTTAGTATAATATTTTCATAAAATATATTTTATTTTTGAATTCAACATGTATACAATTGTTTATGATGAATTTTTAATATTTTTCTAAATTACATGAATTTTTGGTGAACGATATTACACGATAATTTATGATAAAAGAGAAAAACAAGAATTTAAATTCATTTTAAATGTAAGGCTGATGTAAGCTGAAATATTCGAACCATCCTTCATTATTTTCATATATGTAGTTATACTGTTCAAAATATTCATGTACTCGAAAAAAAATAACAAACTAATGAATACAATAATGATAAAACACTATTTTCCTCCCCTATAAATAACACCTCTCACCACCTATTCTCTTCTCAACTTCCAAGTCTTTAAGCTTGTCCTTGTCCTCCCTAATAATCATCCATAGCCCTTAACCCACAACCAGAATCCCTTTGTCTCCTAAAAAGGCCAAACCATTTTTCCCAAGGAGTTTTCAATGAGGATAAAATCATGAGCAAAAATCCTTATTGTTTTTCTTTTAATTTCTTTTCAATTACTTTTATCATTGTATTCTTTACTAACCACCACTATTAAAATTGGATGATAAATCTAGTACCTTTTATATACTAAAATTTTAGTTTTTTAATGTATTAATTAATCTTAAAATGTCGTTCCTTTTCCTTTTATTCTAAAAATGAAAATATTGTCCCTGGTGTGTCAGTTTACTACCACCATGGATGGTGTGTTTTCATTTTTCAATACGGCCTTCAAGGATATTAATAAAACAATTATTATGGTTGAAAATGATTATAAAATGTATATTCTGACATTTTTTATTCCATAAATGACATATAAACATAATATTAATTGATAAACTAAAACGAGTTCATTGTGATTGAAAAACTACCAACATAATCTAAATGATTAACCCCAACATTTTATCTAATAATTCATCCTTATACCATATATCGAAATTATATATATCTAAACAATTAAAAATATTATTGTTCATTACTAACATATAATATCAAATCTATATAATTATCCCCTTTTTAGATGAACTTCCATTAATGTATACAAGTGAACACGTCATGAAAACCAATGATATAAACACTCCCAAATGATGAAAGTTTATCTTATAAATCATAAAAAAAAAAATTAACATATTAAAATTATAATAAATCAAATACATTTAGAAATAGTTCTAAATTAATTAATTAAAAGATTTATTTTTATTATCATGGCCATTAATACAAATAAAGAATACTTTTGAACATAAGGGATTTCCTTTAAACTCTCATTTTTCATTCAAGTTATGGTTTCTCCCTCTTTACCCAAATGTAAATCTTATTTATTTTTATATAATTCTTATAAAATTTTATTATATATTCTAATGTTAGGTAACCTAATAATTAAATTATTCATTTATTGGGAAAAACTTTTTATAATAACGTTTTTTTCTCAATTAATCTAGATAATTAATCAATAATAAAAGGAACTTCTACATTTATCACTTCTTTAACTTCACTCAATAATATTTTCTAAGCCAAAATTATTACTATAAAATCACTCATTTTATCCTAAAAAATATATTGGTTTATTTTTTTTACAAACAATTATTCCATTTTCCTTTTAAAAGAACCATTAAATGTTTCCTTAAATTGCACAAAAGTGTCTCATTTACAAATATTGTTAAAAACAATTCTTACATTTTTTTCACTTCAGTTTGACATAAAATATTAATTTTTAGTACAAATTTCTCTTATTAATGTCCATGTTTGATTCAAATCCATTATTTTATTAACACCATTATGATTCACCCACCTGTTATGACTTTTTACACGGTCATGATAGCCAATTATTTCCATGGTAAACCATTATGCAAGAATATTCATATATAACACATATGCATGACCATGTTATGATTGGTGAACAAAAGTAGTGATCAAATGTATTTGGTAAAGTCTGTTCTTTTGAATTGTCATGTTGGTAGAGGGATTGAACCTGGTCCTTTTATGGGACTTTGTCTGCCTTGTGCAATGTTCTTGGTAGTTATCCTTCACTCAGGGTTATGTCATGTTCTGTATTGTCACAAAATTGCTTTGATGCTAGGATTACATGAACCCATTATATACATTTTATTATTACTTATGTTTAATCTTATATTATTCCATTTTTTGTCATTATATTATTCCTTCTAACCCATGTAATTTTCATTATTACGATGTTTACACCGCCACTACGCTTTTTAGCTCAACCACATTCTTCATGTATTACCCAGGTTATCCTACGCAGATGTAGAACATCAATTGAAGTTATGATAACTCTATGGATGATTATAATAAATATTTGTTATTATATTTCTAGGTTTTCTATTTATATGCCCAATCATCCAAATACACTATACTTTAAGATCCTTACCTTGTAATTTTATGGTTATTTATGATTAAAATAATGTAATAATATGTTTAAAATGAAAGACTTTTTATAGTATGTATCAATGGAATGTATAGTTATTTTTGGACATTAGTACTAGGTCACTTTCTTCAGTACCCTAGGTATAATTCTGTCAACATTGATAACCTAGACTATAACCAAATCTATCACAAGTTAGGATACACTTTTTTTTACATATTTATCCTTTAATGTTCAATGATTTCTTTTTATATTATTGATATATAAGTATCATGTGCTGAAATTGTACTTCATGTTTCTTAGTTAATGGATGGAAATAGAATAACCCATTCCAACTATCAATTTGATATGAAATGTGACCATTTCTCATTTGATATGAAAAATATAATGGGAACGGGTTCCCAAAACATTATGATATTATTAACTAAAATGGATCTAGTAAAGAATAATAACATTAGTTATATGGAATGAACTAATTCCTCTAATAAAGAGAATATTGTGGTCAAATACATCATGAGACAAAGGCCACTAATCTTTATTGGATCTTCCAATCTCATCATCATATAATAATGGATTAACTCCATTGATAATATATTATATTTTCTCCAGTGCTCATAATAAGGGATATTTTTTCTAGCCTTATATTATTTGAATGGGGAAGGTAATAATTGGTGGACACTAATCAGGAACATAGAGTCCAAGGATGAAACAAATTCCATAGAATATGAAGATTAAAATAAAATATTTTTAAATAAACATTTCCCCAAAAGTTTTTGTCATAAAATTGAAGGGGTGTTTCTAATACTAAAGAAAAATAAATATTAGTCTATTGAAACATATTAGAAAAACATCAGAAGGATTTCATGATACGCCATAATATTTTTCATTAACATAGAAATCAAGGTGGATCAGTTCTTTGGTGGACCAATGTATAGTCCATGAAAAGAGTTGATGATTCAAGAATTCAATATTTTGGAGGTGATTGTTAGTTATTCCCATATGTTTGAAATAGATATCAAAAACTGTAAACAGATTCATAATCATGGTAAAAAAGAAGAAAATAGATATTAATATGGGTAGATAAATAGGAAAATCATTGAATGGAAAAACGATAAACATACCATGTGTCAAATTTGTGGGAAGAAGAATCGTGGAAACTGCATAAATGGAAACAAGGGATGTATAAAACATGCAAGAGGGGGGAATATGGATAATAATATCTAAAGGGATGTAAATGATACTGCTAATTTGGAAGAAGAAATGAATGTTCATATTAACACTCATCTTGTAGTGCAGTTTTTAAACTGTAAGGAACATGTGTATTATACAAGCCATTGTCCAAATCCATGGTTTATTGGAGTAAATGAACACCAAAAACATCCAAGTAAAAAATAAGGGAATATTCTATCACTACTGCTGATGTGAAACCAAATAATGATGTGGTGAAAGGAACATTTTTTATTCATTCATGATTATAAAATTTACTATTTGATTCTAGTTCTATGCATTCATTCATATCTTGAAAGTTTAGTAGAACTATTAAAACGCCACCTTAAAATATGGAGGTTTAATTATTTGTGATAATAGAAAATGGTGATATTATTTTATTCAAAGAATATAACTCCTCCCTGGTTAATTTTGGTAGACTAAATCTGCTATAAAATATTCTCCAACTTTCTTTGTTAGAGTTTAATGCTATATTGGTCATTGATTGGTTATCTTTATACAAGTATAACATCAACTATAGAGAATATAAAACTGTTCTTCACATCCTGAGGTATCATAAAATTGATTAAAATTGTAAGTATGAGGATAATCTCTATAAAAATCATTGTTTCACTTGTGGATATTATTGTGGTATATGCCATAATATATAGATAAAATGATTGAGACAAGGTATAGGATCATGTTTCAAGACATTCCCACTGTGAAGGACTAAAATTATGTGTTCTCTGAATAATAATCCTGTCATATTCCTAAACAAGTGGTTGAGTTATAAAGTTAACTTATTCCCAGATATTTTCCTATATCAAATACACCTTATAAAATGGGAACGTCTGAAAGGGATGAACTAAATAAGTAGTTACAAGAGAATCTGTACAATGGTTTTATATATTCGATTACTTCATTATGGGGATCACGGGTCCCATTCTTCAAAAATAATGATGTATCAATTCAATATAATACTGATAAAGATGAAATATCCTCTTCTAAAGATAGATGACTAGTCAGATCAACAATGTGTGGACACATATTTCAATATGTTGGACCTTCGGTCAGGATATCACCAATTAAAGGTGAGGAAGGGAGATATTCCCAAGACTACCTTTCAAATGAGGTATAGACATTAATATTTCATATTGATTCCCTTCAGAATCACTAATTCTTCAATATTTTTCATCTAATTAATGAATAGATTATTTGGATATTACCTTGAATAATATTTGGTAGTCTTTATTGATGCTATTTTGATATAATTTAAGTGAAATGAGGAACATGGGGTTAATTTGAATACTCTAATCAAGACTTGGAGATGGGAGAAACCTTTTGCAATGTACTATAAATGTTTGTTCTGGATGGAGGAATTATCATTCATAGGGCGTGTTATCACCCAAAAAAGAATATATATGGACCCTTATCTGGAAAATGCACCCGAATAGTGGCCCCATGCCAACATATATCATAGAGAACAATAGTTTCATTGATCTATCAGGTTATTAATATATATTTTTTAATAACTTATCACAATTTTCAAACCCAAAAACCAAGTAAACTCATGAGGGATTAAATATTGCATACACTAGTGAAGGTCGAGACTCCTTTAAAGAGTTGAAATAGAGTCTTATCATTTCACTAGTTCTCACACTACCAACATGTGGGGAAATAATTATTAGGTATATATATTCTTAAAAAATGTTCTTAGGTTGTGTATTAATGTAAAAAAATGATGTGATATCCTACAACACAATGATACTGAAAATGCATGACCAATATTATAGAATGCATGATTTGTAGCTGGCAGTTGTGATCTATACTTTGAAAATCTAGAAGCATTATATCGATGGAGATAAGTTTGATATATATACTAATAATAAGATCCCCAAATATATATTCACATAGTAGGCCCTTAATATGTGTCATGAACCAAGCTAGGAAGACATCCAACCCAAAAACCGGCCTGATACACAGCATGAACCAAATGGAATTCCACATCCCCATGGGCTGGATAGTACTATCTAGGTATCAACATTTTTATTTCATAATGATATAAGTCATTTTTAAAATCATAAACAACTGAAAATAATAAATAAAACATAACTTAATAATCATAACAAAATGTGGTTCCACAATTTTCAGATTCAGGGTTTACAAGATTAAAAAAAAAATGGGACTATAATGGAATGGGAACAATGACATTATACCAAAAAACTCAATTTAATAGGTTGAGTATCATCCTTATGCAACAAAAATAAACACCTACAAAGATATTACAACTAGAAACCATATCCATAATCATCACCATGATATATATTTCCTTTACCTGATTCAAACATAATGAAATCTATATATTTCCAAATTTGTATGTAGTGTCATGTCAAAATCCTCGCAGTATAACACCCTAAAATAAATATTACATTCCATAAAATTAGAAGATAAATCACTAGAAAATTTTAAAAAAATAACATGGAAATAATTCAAATAAAACATTTTCGGGATTTTTTTAATAAATATGTTTTACGAGTTGGCAAAGGAGTCGGGTTCACCGTATACCGATGGTATGCAAAGAATCACAAGAGGGAACTACATCATGTAAAAACCCTCTAGGTACTAGATAAAATGGGACACTGTAAGACATATATATCGGTGAAATGTGTAATATCAACCACAACCCATAGTGTTCCAATGAACAGGCCACTAGAGAGGAATCCATCCAAATATTCACTGGTGTCACATAAAAATCATAATTTAGTTTGTGTTTTAATCATCAATCATGGTAGAAGAATCTGGGATAAGAAACAAATGAGTTAACTAGTGTGATAGTTCTATTCAACCCACCTAGAAACCAAGGTTTCCCCTTCTATGCACAATTTCCATTCCTCTTATCACATTTATATATATCACCACATTAACCAGAACATGCATAAGAAATTCGAATACATAAACAAAACCACCATTTTCCATAGTTGAAACCACTTTCAAATTTAGACGTGCTCTAAATCAACATTATAAAATGATTCTCACTACTTACATAATTTATTTTGACACTTTCACAATTTAAAAAACACCATTAATAAACACACCAAGTGATAATACTTTAAAAACAATAATTTTACATTAGAAAACCCATTTTCTATCAATAATCATCACAAAACCATTAAAAACAAAATTCTACAATTAACCAAAATCCATATAATACATTAACGAAGCAATTAAAGCATAAAAAATAATTTAATATTTCTAAAACATGAAATCACATACCAAAACCATGGAAAATTCTAGAAATTTGTGTGAAAAATCAACTTCACCTCCAGAGAACCCTTTAAAGTAAATATTAAACCATAAAAATCCATATTGAACCCTAAATAACAATATACAACCATAAATATGTCACCTACCCAAATTGAAAATTTAATCCCCAATAAACAGAAAGATAAACCCATGAAAAATGATAAATCAACAAAAAAATAGCACTTAATTAAATAATTTTGGAGAACCCACACCAAAATAACAACAAAAATTGATGTTTGGGGGCGAAATTGGGTAGGGGTAGGTGGATGGGGCTGATAATCTTGAATGGGGTGGATTTTGGGTGTTTAGTGTTAAAAACAAAGGGGGTGAAAGGGTAAAAAGAATTTTTTTTAATAATTAAGACAAGTTTCATGGTTTTCAAACATGTTTTTCAAAACCATGCAGAAACTTTGTGCCCCTCATTTTCCAAGAGGGACATGTTGCACGATTAGCCTGCATAGTCTCCAAACTGTGCACAATCTGTGTGGATTGCCTCTATCCAAAAATGACACTAGGATGCATATGGATCATTCATGTATGTTTTCCTCTCAATCACCTCTATTATTTCTAAACTCTTCTTCTTCCCCTGCCTTCGTGGATCGGGGAACAACAATAGTTCATCCTTGTTTGGGCTTAGATCCACCACCCCCATCGAGAGATATTCTATGTCTCTCATATGAGAACATTCAGGCACATTCATCTAGACATCCTTGACCTCCAATGGTGGATTCTTCATGTTCTTTCGGACCGGTTCATCCCCTTCTCCTTGATGCTTCTGATCTCCCTTCCTCATCTATGTCCTTCATATTGGTAGTTACATGTGCCTCTCATCAAGGAACTCATCCCCCTCTTCCACTAGAAAATTATATATCATTAGATACAAAGGATAATGATTAGTTTGATGGATTCCCATCCATTTTTCATTTGGACATTTTTCTTGAGGACGCATACAACTACCATTTTTGGTCTTTCTATGAAATATTTGTGAATTAATGCCATTATTTAGTAATTTTTTTCAATTTTTTGAACCCTTGGGATCTCTCTAGTGCTATTATGGCTTCAATTTTGTCTAATAAATCCTTAATTATAAATTTGTTTTTAGATTTAGATTACAACGGGGTGTGGGAAAGGGGTAGAGTATCTCGTGGTTGTCAATGATTTCTCATTCATCGATGGTCTCTCCAAGATCATCCCAATAAAGGATTCATCCATGGTTGATTTAAAACATCATCAACTTCGTATTATTATTCCTTCTATAGATCCATATCTATGAAAATAAATTTATAATAAACTTGGTTTTTTATATGTTATGGTGAAGATAATATTAGGATATAAAATACTATGGAAGATTTAGTTTGTGAGAAATTATATCTAGCATCACCCCTTCCATATAGGCTTCCATATTTGTAGGGTCTGATCTTTCTATGTGGGAAAAAAAATTCCTCTATCTCCTTGATGATTCTCAAATTTTATCTTAAAAGGTAACTATATCTATTCCTATATAAATGAAATAATTCATTCTCAATATTCAAATAGGTAACATTTTTATGTGGTCACTTATAGTTATGGTGCTTCATTGTCTATGGAGCCCAAAATGAATTTTGAGGAAGTTTCAAAATCTATATATCCTGTTATAAAATAGGTGAAGTGTCTTTTAACCTTGCAATACCTTGTGAAAATCCATTTTTTCTCCTTGGATCTTATTCCTCCATTAATTCATCAAGTGGAAACTGTATTGGTTCTTCATGCCCCACATTTTTTCTAGATCAACTTCTTTTGGTCAATGTTTCTCGTTCTCAGCAAGATCTAATGACTACAGTTTTGGATCATCAATATCAATATGTGTATCCTCTTCTAATTGATGAAGTATCAGTGAATGAGCATTTGATCTACTCCTCTCATAGTTTTTTTCTAAGGTTACTAAATATGACATCATAAATGGTTCATGCGGATACCCTCCTCCCTTTTCACTTAAAGCAACTAAAAATACCATTCAACTGCTTGATGTTGTGGGGGAAGATTTCATCTATCCACAATATTTTAAATTTATCTCTATTATTATTAAATCCATGGTTCATCTATGTATCATTAAAACCCTCTCTAAATACAAATGAGTTGATGATGTTCATTTACTTGGATCTTCTCTTGGGGAAGGCTTTCAGGCTGCGTCTTCCATTCTATAATTATGCACTAAATAATATGGAATACTAGGGATATCATATCATTAGCAAAGATATAGTTTATATTCATCAGTATTAAGAATAAATATCTATTTTTTCATCCTATATAGGAAGATTAATTTTGAATCCATCAAGTACATTCTGTTTTGTCTTCATTTTGGTCAATGTATGCACGTACAGTTGATCAATGGTCATTTTTTCCTTATAATGATCAAATATAATAAGAATTTTTAGAATTTTCTAATCAACATATTTTAGTTAATATTAGTTTCAATGGAGATCATTATCTTATGTCCATTTTCAATTCTAAATATAAAGCTAATTATAGGAAGGATCTTTGGGATTATCATTCAGCCTTTAATAGAGGATCAGAAACATGGATCATTAGTGTTGATTCTAAAATGATTCTTAATGCATCTGAAAACAAAGTGGGAAGTATCTACCCCAAAATGGAATTTAGTAATTTCAATCATTCATTGTTTTTAATAATATTTTAGACTTGGGAAATATTGGGGATTCCTTTACCTAGTTCAATAATTGAAGGGTAAGTGTTTGGATATGGAATCATCTTGATAGATTTTTGGGTAATCTCCAGGATATATCCTCTTTAATAGGTTCCTCGGTGACTCACTTGTCTTGGTCTTTATATATCCACTCTCCTCTTCTTCTCAAGTTCTTACTTCAGGGGATAATAATAAGGGGTTTTCATATAATATTCATTATATGAAATTATAAGGCTACAAAGATTTATTCTTGGTGTAGAGACCCAAATCGTGACCTACATAGAAATTACTTTAATTTTGAGGAATATCTAATACATAACAAAATCAAACACCAAAGGACACTAATTGTTTAGTGTCTTTGGAAACTCAGAAAATAATCTTCTAATCTTGGTGAAAGATCTTCAACATATCCCATAAAGATCTTCCTTTTTTTCTTACCTAAAATGTTTCTTTATATCTTAGGGAAAAGAAAATATATAAAGGTTGAGCTCAAATGCTCGGTAAGGGTAAGCATGGAATAAATAAAACAAACCATATTCACTTGAACTTCTGAACATGAACATAATATTTAAACATAAAAATCTTGAGCAATGACATAAAACATGGCAGTACGTAAGGAATAGATCATAACGGATCATCAAACATAGTAAAATATCATGGGAATAAAATATGTAATTATGGTAAAACCATTAAGCACATGATATTATTTCTATAGTAGCCAAGGATTTACTACCAATAACATCTTAGTAGAAAATGTCCCTTTCTGACTCGAGTTCACTCCTCATTCCAGTGCTATAACACTGAACCAGATTAACTTACCATTCCATCCATGTCTATCTCATGAGATATAAATCATTACCCAATGTATTTAAGGGGTATATAGGTCCCACCCATCTCATAATGAAATTATTCTTACTTTTTCTACAACATAAAAATAAATCATTCATTATAACCCAAAGAATAAAAATGGGTTACATAAATATCATCCCATCATAACAAAATCCATATAAAATAAATGGATATCATTTTATGATAAGAAAATTTAAACCATGTAAATCATAGAGATATTATACTTGAAATATACACATGTGAAATAATTTTATCTTAGATGGAAAATGGTTTTGATTAAATAGTTGAAAATAATTCTTGTGGAAAATATCCTTTCTTCTAAAAAATAATTTTCTTTTCACAAAATTCCATGCAATTTTAAAATAAAATTATTTTGTTGAAAATAATCATGAAATCTTGTAGAGTATGATTAATGAAAATAAGGAGATATAAAACCTTAAAAATATGTTCATTCCGTATAAGCTAAAAAATTATTCTCCCCGTAATTTTGTCAAAAAAGTAAAAAAGTTCATCATATGGTAAACAAAAGAAATATTCCTTT
Organism: Viscum album; assembly: GCA_963277665.1. Classification (NCBI taxonomy): domain Eukaryota; kingdom Viridiplantae; phylum Streptophyta; class Magnoliopsida; order Santalales; family Viscaceae; genus Viscum; species Viscum album. The sequence continues at coordinate 1,588,058,510 of OY728150.1, read as the reverse complement.
CATAACATGTGGTAAAAGTCAAAAATTGGTAAAAAGGACCTTAATCATACATAAAAACACTTTTAGAAAACATGGACATAGATTATAACAATAACCCCGGTAAGTACTTATGAATAAACAATCTCAGATAAGAACGAGATTTGAATAAATATCCCTTACCTTAGGTCAGATATGCTTCGTACGTTTCCAAACCTCCTCTTCTTCGACGCACCAGTTTTAATTTTATTTTTAAGGCACTAGATTTGGTCTTCTGAGGAGATGAGAACCACCCGAATGTTACTAGGGAAGTGGAGAAGATAAATGGGCATCGGTTGGCCAAGCATGAAGGCTCAATGTTTTGTAAAGAGAAGGGGGGTGAGGTGCCCTTTTATAAGGGAGGAGAGGGGCACCCTAGGATACTTTTAAAATATTATTTTATAATAAAGTCATATTCAGTTTATAATAGATCCAAATTGATTTATTTCGAAGCTAAAGTGGTAATGGGTCGAAATCCTCTCAAACAATAGGTTTTAGACAGGTTTAGGTTATTATATTAACCTTATCATTTAGATTTAACTCTAAGATAAATAATTTGTCATTTTCTGTGTCTTCTTGTTTTATTCAAATATATTGATAATATACTTAATTTAACAAGACAAACAAACCCCAAGTGGTTAATTATTAATATATATAACCATTTCTAAGTCCTTTGTCTGAACCATAGATATTTAGGAATTGAATTACAATTAATAATATAATATTTGTTTTAAAAAACTATTCTATGTCAATTTTGACACTATTTGGTAATTGATTGTTGTGAAAATCATAACAGCATGATTAGTTTGAAAACGTATAACTAAATCAATACTAACATGTCATATTAACATTAAAAATTATTAGAATTTATAAAAAGTCTCAAATTACATTTATTTGGGTATTTATAAGATCAATTATTTTAATATTTCATTAATAAGGAAATTAATGCATCATCATTGTGTCATAAATAAAATAAATAATTTAATTTCTAAAAATTGTAAATATAATACCATATTTATAGTTTAATTTACCTTATGTACAATCCTATATTAAAAATGTTTTAGTTATTAAACTTTGATTTTAACTCTTTTAACTCTTCTTTGAATTAAATAATAATAAATGTCCTAATCTAATCCAAGTGGACCTAAATGATAATATTATATTCCTAAGGTTTTTTTTGTCAAATTATACATATCCAATAGAATTACGACATGTGTTAGGGTAATAATAATATCATTTTTAACTTTAATTACCCTATTTACTTTTAACTGTGGTAAATAAAAGTAAAATGTTACTATTCACTAAAAATTATATTTATCTTATTGAAACTCATTTTACTCCTTGATATTAACCATTTCTCTCGAATTTTCGAAATTCAACTCACAGAAGCGGTAAAATTAAGTTTTATCTACAATTTCACATGCTCCTAGGAGGTGGGTAAAAGACAGTGAAAAGTTCAATAAAATTTTTATATATCTAAAATTATTATAAAATGAATCCAATGAATTACATTGAACTTATATAGGTATTATTTATCAATTGGACTTGAAATAAATTAAAATAAAATAAATAATTATTTAAATAAAAATTCGGTTTTTAAATAGTAACCTAGTGTTTTCACTATTCATCAAAAATTGAATGTTTTTAGAAAAATACCAAAAATTCACCCTAGGCTGATTTTGATATTCTGAATCCAATAATGAAGTCCATTTTAAATGATAAAATTTATAAAAGTTTAAAAAGTTCATATTACTATTCATAACGGCTAGTTTATATAATATTTTAATAACATATCGTTGTTTAGTGAACTCGGTATTGCGTACAACACTAATATCGTGGAAGCTCAGGATTGCGTGTAAAGCAAGAAAAGTCATGGTTGCGTGTAGTGTAATATTCCTTTGTTTTTTTATAATATAATCCAACCATATTTCATTTATACATTGAATATATATATGCACTCAATGTTTTGTAGAATAACTTCTATCAAATGAACATGAAATTTTGTGTAACACGATCCAAGAATAGTGATATGTATACTGCAAGATAATAAGGTGTTGCGTATAGAACAAGATAATCTTGGTGTAGCATACAACACAAGGCATCAAATAAATTAAAAAGAATACTTCTCATAAAATCTCAGGGTGTTACATTCTACCCCCCTTAAAATGAATTTTCCCTCGAAATTCTTTGGGGTTATAAATCATTTACTACTTGAAAGTTTAAATCATACAAACCCACATCATAAAAAGGAATACTAAAACATAATTTTAAAAAGTGAAGTATGAAACATAACGGTTACCCAAATTAACTCATCAGTGGGTTTCCATATAGGAGTACAAAGGTGAAATATAGATATGGAAGAGAAATCTTACAATCATGTTTGGATGAAGAGTGGTAGAGAACATGGCTATGAAAAATCCAACAATCACAATGCCATAAATTTCTGATAATCTAAGGTACAATATGATTCATCAGATATTAGGGCACTAGGATAACATTTTTGGTTTTCAAGATCATTTCCCAACTGTTGAAAATTATTTGAATTAAAAAAATACTTACTTGATTTTGGTACAATATTACCGTTGCTCATTCCTTGAGCAATTTCAACTTCACCTCTTAAAGAAATGAAGTTGAATTTCTCATTTTCCAAGTGTTAACAGATCATGTGATAGAATTATATGTCATTCCATCTCTCTCAAGCATAATGTTAGCAAATTTTATATACATAAGTCCATCTATGGTGAGATTAATCATATATGGTTCAAAAATGGACTTATACTTCATCTATCATACCGCTTAATAAAATAAAACTAGTTTATACTAACCAGGTACTTCATGTAGGCTAGAGGTAGGCGATAAAGGCCTGTCACACTTCAGTTGTGGGTTCGATTCATGCAACCTTGTCTAATGCGATGTGTTGTTTCCCGTCCTCCAGGTTGTCCCTTTTTCTAAGACAACATTATTATAACATTCCTGCAATAATGTTGAAAACATTTATATCCTTAAACAATACTATCTTATGTCTATCTTAATTCATTCCAATCTTTAGGCTTATCCAAAATAATTAGGTCCAAGCTCAAAGTATAAAAAAAATTATTACTTGAAAGGTCACATAACAAGCATGTGAATACCATCATTTATACCCCATATATCATAAGATATATCTTGTTGATCACATTCCAAACATGTCAATACCATAATCATGTATTTTTTTGAAACATGAATTACCATAGAACCATAGTGAAAACATGAATTCTGTCAAAAGTTAACTCCTTACACATACTAAAATCCCAAAATCTCTATACACTCAAACCATGACATCTCATTGTCCTTTTATTAGTCATGAGATCATTAATACTCTCAAGCATATCCTTATCTCCTTATCCCTTTATTATTCTCATATCATCTACTTTCCAAGAATATCTAAATAACATTTCATGGTTACCAGTACCATTCATCATATACTCTCGATAACTCAAGGAAAGACAATAGTGTTACAATCCTTAGATTTTTCTTTATTCCATATTACCATACATTATTCTTGATAAACATACAATCATCTCACTACCTTCTTAAACCACTGACTAAGATTCATCATTTCTTTCATCTCATATATCATTTGTAGTGTCTTCATCATCTTCTACATAAATACTACCCATATGACCATGTTGATTCTCTTCATGAGATTTTCGATTTGGAAATTGGTTTGAATAATGCATGTACATCCCACATTTAAAACATTTATCCATTGTTGATATCTTATCAATACCATTATCATTGTCCATGGTGTTAAATAAACCTTTTCTTTTAAAATTATTGGCTTTGTGTCAATCCTTTCCACACCCCAATCATTTTCCAGTTCCTTTGAAACATTCTCCCTGATGCCTCTTCCCACATGATTTACATGAGGGGAATTGAACTTTCGTTCCTCTATGAGCATCACAAAACTCCATCTTTTTGTTATTAGCTGAGTCGAGAAACATACCAAAGTTGAGATTGTTGATCATATTATGAGATTGCTAATTTGGAATAATAATGATGTTTATACTTCCAAATCCTATTTCATTTGGTTTCTCATGGAGAATATGATTCCATTGTCCATCATATCCTCCATTATCATGAATCTTCCTGTTTCCAGCCATTTTCTAAAACCCAAAAAGAATAGTGTGAGAGGAAAAAATCATGTTAGGAAAAAAACATAATAATGGGGGAGTACCTTCAATATCTAACATCTTAGGTTTAATTATTATATTTTTACCATAATTCTAGGACTATAACCTATACATATATGTAACCTTAGGGACATCCCTAGAACTACCTTATAAGAATCACTAGGGATCTCACTAAATTTTTTGCATCCTAGTTTCCAAATGTTAACTAAACCTTACCTCTGATACCAATTGTAGAGACCCAAAGCTTGACGTACATAGACATTACATTACTTTTGAGGAATATCTAATACATAACAAAAATAAACACCAAATAATGTAATTGTTTAGTGTCTTTGGAAACTCGGAAAATAATCATCTGATCTTGGTGAAAGATCTTCAACATCTCCTATAAATATATTCCTTTTTTTCTTACCTAAACACCTTTCTTTTTATCCTAGGTAAAAGAAAACATATTAATGGTGAGCTCAAATGCTCTATAAGGGTAAGAATAGAGGAAATAAAACAAACCATATTCATTTGAACTTCAAAACCTGAACATAATATTTAAAAATCAAAATCTTGAGCAATGTCATAAAACATGGAAGTACGTAAGGAATAGATCATAATGGATCATCAATAAAGATAACATAGCATGGGAATAAAAGATTTAATTGTGTAACACCATTAATCACATGATATGATTTCCATAGTATCCAAGGCATTGCTGCCAAGACCATCTTAGTGGACAAATTCCCTTTCTGAATCAAGTTCACTCATCGTTCCAGTGCTGTAAGACTGAACCGGATTAACTTACTGTTCTAGACATGTCTATCTCATGAGATATAAATCATTACCAAATACATTGGGGGGATATATAGTTCCCACTCATCTCATAATGAAATCATTCTTACTTGTTCCACAACATAAACATAAATCATTCATCATAACCCAATGAATAAAAATGGGTTTCATAAACATCATCCCATCATAACATAATCCACATAAGAAATGGATATCATTTCATCATAAGAAAAGTGATACCATGTAAATCATAAGGAAATTATACTTGAAACATACACATATGAAATAGTTTTATCTTATATGGAAAAGGGTTTTGATAAAATAGTTGAAAATAATTCTTGTGGAAAATATCCATTCTTCTTAAAAATCATTTTCTTTACACCAAATGTCGTGAAATTTTAAAAGAATAGGATTTTGTTGAAAATAATCATGAAATATTATAGATTAAGCTTCATGAAAATAAGGCATTATAAAAACATAAAAATCTGTTCATCCCGTATAAGTTAAAAAAATATTCTCCTCGTACTTTTGTCGAAAAAAGTCAAAAAGTTTCTCGTATCGTAAACAAAAGAAATCTTCCTTTAAATACATGTGGTAAAAGTAAGAAATGTGTAAAAAGGAAATTAATCATACATAAAAACTATTTTCGAAAACATGGACATGGATGATAACAATAACCCTAGTAAATAATTATGAATAAACAATCTCAGATAAGGATGAGATTGGAATAATTAACCCTTACCTTAGGTATGATGTGGTTCGTACGTATCTGAACCTCGTCTTCTTCGACACACCACTTTTAAGCTCCCTCTTAAGGCACTAGAGTTGGTCTTTTGAGGATACCATAACCTCTATAATGTTCCTAGGGATGAGGAGAAGAGAAATGGATAGCGTTTGTGCGAGCTTGAAGGCTCTAGGTTGTGTAATGAAAAGAGGGAGGAGGTTCCCTTTTATAAGGGAGGATAAGGGCACCTTAGGAAAAACATAAAATATTCTTTTATAATAAAATCATATTCGGTTTATAATAGCTCCTAATTGATTTATTTCAAAGCTAATTTGGGGATGGGTCGAAATCATCTCAACCAAAATGTTTTAGACAAGTTTAGGTTACTATTTTAACCTTATCATTTAGATTTAACTCTAATTTAAATAATTTGACTTTTACTTTGTCTTCTTTTTTTCTTGAACTATATAGATAATAAAATTACTATAACAAAACAAAAAAACCCTAAGTGGTTAATTATTAATATATATAACCTTTTCTAAGTCCTTTGGTTGAACCTTATATTTTTAAGAATAGAATAACAATTAATAATATAATATTTGTTTTAAAAAAATATTTTATGTCTATTTTGACACTATTTGGAAATTGATATTTGTGAAAATCATAAAAACATGATTAGTTTGAAAAAATTAAATTAAATCTATAATAACATGTCATATTAACCTAAAAAATTATTGGAATTTATAAAAAGTCTCAAATTACATTTATTTTGGTATTTATAACATCAATTACGTTAATATTTTAATAATAAGGTAATTAGTGCATCATCATTATCTCATAAATAAATTAAATAATTTAATGTCTAAAAATTATAAATATAATACCATATTTATAGTTGAATTTAGCTTATGTGTAGCCCTATATTAAAAATGTTTTAGTTATTAAACTTTAATTTTAACTCTTTTAACTCTTCTTTGAATTAAATAATAAATAATGTTCTAATCTAATAAAAGTGGACCTAAATGATAATATTATATTCATAAGGTTTCTTTTGGTCTAATTATACTTATCCAATATAATTAGTACATGTGTTAGGGTAATAATAATATCATTTTTACACTTAATTACCCTATTTACATTTAACCGAGGTAAATAAAATTAAAAAGATAATATTCACCAAAAATTATTTTTATCTTATTGAACCACATTTTACTCCATGATATAAACTGTGTCTCCCAGTTTTTCAAAATTCAACTAACAGAAGCGGTAAAATTATGTTTTATATACAATTGAAAATGCTCCTAGGAGATGGGCAAAAGACGGTGAAAAGTTCAATAAAATGTTTTTATATCTAAAATTATTATAAAAAGACTCCAATGAATTACATTGAACTTATATAGATATTATGTATCAAATTTGACCTAAAATAAATTTAAATAAAATAATTATTTATTTAAATAAAAAGTTGGTTTTTAAAGAATAACCTAGTGTTTTAACAATTCATAAAAAATAGAATCTTTTCAGAAAAATACCAAAAATTCACCTTTGACTAGTTTTGATATTGTGAATCCAAAAATGAAATCCATTTTTAAAGATAAAATTTATTTAATTTCAAAAATAGGGTATTACTATTCATAAAGGCTAGTTTATATAATATTTTAATAACATGTTGTTGTTTAGTGAAACTCGGTATTGCGTACAACACACGCTATCATGGAAGGTCGCGATTGCGTGTAAAGCAAGCCAAGTCAGGGTTTCGTGTAGTGAATTATTCCGTTGTTGTTATGTGTAATAGAATCCATCCATATTTCATTCATACATTGAATATATATATACACTAAATTTTTTATAGAATAACTTCTATCAAATGAACTCGAAATTTTGTGTAACATGATCCAAGCATAGTTTTGTGTCTACTGCAAGCTAATACGGTGTTTCGTATAGCACAATATAATCTTGGTGTAGCATACAACACAAGACATCAAATAAATTAAAAACAATACTTCTCATAAAATCTTGAGGTGTTACACTTGGACTCTTGGCCAGCTTCTATTCAAGGTAATTATAGGGTTCACTCCAAAATTAATTACGGAGGCTCAAACATGCCATTATCTCTGGAAAATATCTTATTAGTTGTCAGGATGTTAACCTAGAATCTATCCATGAAGATATTGTCCAACTAGATCTTCAATGACAATCTCAATGGGATAAAATTTCTCATAAACTTCATTCTAGTGTAAATTTCAAGATGGAGGAGGATTTTCTCGAATGTGAGCTTTCAGACACAAAAAGATCTAATGTCAAATAGATCAAATCAGGGGAAAATAATGCATCATACTTACAATACTATATCAAGGAGAATCATTTTCTAGGTAGACTCATCTTTGCTCTTCCCATTGGATCTCTTTCTAGTAATACAGTTATTGTGGGCCCAATTGGACCTTATTTTTTCTATTAATAAATCGCTATAATTAGACCGAATTGCTGGGGTTAATCACATTATTGAGCTGATCGAGGCCCCATTTATGATTACATTCATGTTTTTGTTTCTATAGTGGATAATCGGATGCTGGGTGATCTTCCAAATGAAGAGGATATTACTGAAGTAGTTAAGACTCTTAATCAAGAGAGCTCTTTGGTCCTCCTGGTTTTCATATAGATTTTTATATTGATTCTTGGTCTATTATCAAAGAGGATGTGATGTGTGTTGTTCAATATTATTTCAGTTGTGGGCCTTTAGCTAGAGCCTCTATAGCTATAATTTTATCTTTAGTTCCAAAATTCAATCATCCAAACCAATTTTTATAGTTTCATCCTATTATAATGTTTAATTTTTATTATAAGGTTTTGGCCAACATTCTTAATAAAATACTTGTTTTCTTTATTTTATACCTGAAATCTAATGAACAAAACAGTTTCATTAAAGTGGGTACTCATGGAGATATTAGTATTTCTCAGGAAATGATTGATGATATTGAAAAAAAAAGTTCTTGGTTTTAATTTGATGATTACAACTGATATGGTGAAATATTATGATTAGATTGATTAGTATTTATAATAAAAATGTTTTGTACGTGTGGTTTTATGGAGTGGTTTTTTGATCTCTTCTCTCAATGATTCTCCCCCCTTTTGTTCTCAATTTCTCTCATTGGGAAGAGATTCAGTTTTTTCCAATCTTTGAGAAAGTATGTAAAGTTGATCCTATTTAACTGAGTCATTTCATGTTGTCCAAATAATTGCTCTTTAAGAACTTCAAAAGGATTTTTTAGGAAGTCTTGCTGCAATATTTCAGTGGTTGGTGTATTTTTATAGGAATTTCTCAAATTTCCATTGTGGATGACGTGTTGTTTTTTCATCAATGGAAGTGAAAACTGATTTAGAATATTCAATCATACTCTTAATGAGTATTACATTAGTTCTTTTCAATGAGTAAATGTTACAAAAAAAATTATTCTATATCCAATAAGTGTTATTTTAGGATATCGAAGATGATTCAAGAGAGGATTGGTTTTCATTCTCATGGTTTTCCTTTGTTTTTTTGGAGAACCTCTTTCTAATGGGAGGGTCAGAATTTATCACTATGAAGATATTATTTCAAGTATTTTGGGAATAATCTTGGGGTATAAAAGACACTTTCTATCCTTTGGGGATCAGATTATTTTTTTAATAGTGTTATTTCGTCTATCACAATTATTGTCTTTTTAGTGAGTAGTCCTCCTAAAGTAGTTTTCATAAAAATTGAGAGTCTTTTAAATATTTTTATTTTGTATTCTCATAAATAAGGGTGTAATAATTGTTATAGATAGATTATTCTTGCAATACCTCTTCAATAGGGGAATATTAATCACAAAATCATTGAGTATAGTATGTGGTGTTTGTTGAAAATGTTTGTTTGGGAGGTTGTTTCTACGGATTCTATTTGGAATATTTTTATTAGAATGAAGTATAGGGGTTTTATTAATTATTGTATTATTAGGTTTAATTATTCTCATTTGTGGAAAACATTAATAAATATTGTAATTTGTATTATTGAAAATTATTGGTTCATTTTTAGGAATGGAGACATTTTTTTGGAATCATTATTGGGTTTGCTGCATTTTGTTTTTTCTTGGAATATCCAGTTCTAGATTTCAATCATCAAAAGGCTTGTTCCCATCCTTGTTTCATTGATGTTGTATTTAAATGATGATAAAAAGGAGGTTCTATGTAGTATCCATTTTTTAGATGACTTTGATCAGTTCTTTATTATTTCATCATATTTTGGGAAACTCACAAGGGTGGTTTATCACAGTATCAATCAGTCTTTAGGAAGTCGTAAGTATTTGGGCACTAATCTATGGTGCATATAAATTTATAATAAATATATATTCCTCTATTGTACAATTAGAATAAATTCCATTCTAATGGATGGTAATATTTAGTACATTAGTATTTCTTTGGCATCACTGTAAAAACGGTGTCTGAATGCATAATAAGAAACTATTTCCCATTTTATTCTCTGTTAATGGTCTGTCTTTTTTGTGCTTTCTTGTTGTAGGTCTTATCTTTATAGATTGATTTTTATTTATATAATATTTCATTATATAGAATAGGTTTTCTCTTTATCAGGATTTTGTGATAGATAAGAGGTGTATTCTATTCTTCATTGTGGATTTCAAAAATATATGTGAATCAAATAACAAGTTTCTTCATCATGGAGCTCATCAATCACTCCAATTCATAAATTCAAGAGTTTTTATTTTCTCGTTCCTTTTTTTATCACTAAAATGACATGTCCCCACCTAAAGTATTTCAGTTTCCTACTCATGGAGACTCTTCAGTGGTAGTTTCCCATATACCAAGGGTATAATGTGTTTGGGTTAAGTGGTTTCCACATTTTCTTGGTTTCAAATGACATATGTGTAGTTTTATAATTCAATGCCTCAAACTAGTATGTGGTTTGGTACTTGACATTTTAGGTTTTGTTATTTTGGATTTCTCATAAGATTTTAGTGAAGGATATTCTATTGTTGTAGGGGACTTGTATTTTTTCGAGGCCCTAAATTTTATCAGGATATTCTAATCCGAATCTTTGATGTGAATCGTGACATTTGAATTGTGATTACTGCAATGAAAGGTTGCCAGGATTGTCCATGGAATATTATTTATCATATATGGTCCCTCATATATTTTATTTATTCAAATTTTAGTATTTTTCATAAATGGAATTAGGAAAAAAAGTTACTATATATTCTTTCTTGAAAAGGAATCCCAGATAACTTTCTCAGGGTTTTTTTTGAGCTTTGGTTCTCTTATGGTTTAATATGTTTTAATTATGTGTGGGAATTCCCTCAATATCTAAATAATACATACTATATGACTATATAATTCATTTTTTCAATGTTATATTATTGTTATTTATACTTTTTATTATATTAATTAAAAACATCAAGTGTCTGTCACATGGATTCAAGTTTCCTAGGCAATGGCATAAGGATTGGAAAACTATGCACCAAAAATTATCCACCTAATATCATTCCCAAATTCACTAATATTAACCACAATATATAGGGGTATATGGGATAAAATACATAGTAAAAATAAATAGAAAACTACTATCAATAAAAGACATGGATGTGAAATTTCACAACATGATGAAGTCATTCAATCTATAGAATGTCAACTCAAAGCCTGATCAATGAATAAAAATGGATACACTTTCTCAAACCACGGTTTATTATCCAATTTCCTATGTAAATCATCTCCATGTTTCCAAATTATTCGAACCAATGAAATAGAAATCCCACAAAGAACATTCTCTTAGGAATCCACAATTCGTACTGGACAATCGAATGCATACAACTCCAAATGGTGAAAAACCAAGTGAGGTTCCTTTTTTAGAAACACTTGGTCACCCATGGAAAACTCCAAATATATACACCTGTGATTGGAATAATATTTCTAAAGACATTATGATAGCAAAAAACACTACATAATCAGCTTGAAATTCTTATAAATCTCATTCACAAGGAATTATCCTAGTAGTGATTACTCACCCAACTCATCCCAAAACAAATGTGACTAACATGGAAGACCATATATTACCTCAAAATAAGTCATTATAATTGAAATTTTTTAACTATTGTAATATGAATACTCAACCAGTCCCAGATGCTTATCCAATGATTCTCCCAAACCCAACACACATTCTGGGATCATGTTTTCCAAAACCAGATACACCCACACTGTCTGACCATCTATTTGAAGATGGTATGTCATACTCAACTTGACCTGCAACCCCATCTCCCCCTAAAGGCCTTAACAAAATTTTGAAGTAAAAAATTAATTCCATATTATAGAAAAGTATTGATGGCACACCATGAATCCTCACAACCACTTGAACATACAACCACGCCAACTCATCCAATTTCAGGGAATCTATTACTGGGTTTAAATGGGATGACTTGGTCAAATGGTCAATCACTATCCAAATATAATTCCTCCCTCGAGGTGTATGAGAGAATACAAAAATAATTTCCATGAGTTTCTCATCCCACTTCTATGTTGGAATAGGTATTTAATGAAGAAACATGGAGGGACTTTTATTCTATACCCTAGCCTCGTGACTAGTATAACACTGTGATACAAATTCAGTAATTTACCTCCTCATACCTAGCCACTAGAACTGTTGATGTATGTCATAGTACATTTTGGTGGAACCAGGGAGAAATTTCCACTCTTAGTAGTGGTTATACTATATCACCACCTTTCTCATAGAAAACGACACCACAAAATGACCCTTTAAGCCTAAAATTACCCTAGGGGATAATAACAAATATAAAGGTTTCTCAAATCCATGATGGAACCACATATACTACTAGCATAACCCACCACCAAATTTTACCATTTGAATCATTTTTAGAAGTGGAGTTAGCTAAATGTTGTCCAATAATGCACCTCAATTGTTTTCCTACGTCTCAAAATGCACTTGAAAGAATAGCCCCATTAAATCCCATTATCCACTAAAAATTTAAATGCCTTAACTAGACATTCATGATCAATTAATCATCCACAACATCACCTTTTCCATGGGTATAGACTATATCAATATCAAAACACTAAAGTTACTTGACTGAATGATCATGCCTCAAATTCCAATCATTATAAGAGAAATAGGCAGAAATCCTATTATCAGAATAAATCAGAAATTTCTCCCCAAAATAAAAATAGAGCCACATATTCAAATCATTCATCATTTATGATAAATATAGGTTATGGGTTGGGTAATTCTTTTAATGTATTAATAGTTGATCAGAACTATAATCCACTATATGGTCACATTTTATAATCACAAACATCACAACCATATCTCAGGCATCCGAATAAACTACATTTCCCTTTCTAGATTCTAGAAAGATAAAAATAGGAGTTGTGTTCAATTAATTTTGCACATTATCAAATGATAAACGACAATATCTAATATATTGAAGTTTTTCTCATTTCTGGGTGACTGCCATCATGGGTGAAGAAATCCAAGAGAATCTCAATGAACCACTTGTACTAACCTACCGGTCCTAAAAATCCTTTGATCACAAACACATTCTTCATCTTATCCAATGACATAACCATGAATATCTTTTCAGGGTCACCCAAAACCCCTTTCTTGAAGATTACAAATCCTAGAAACATCACATATCAATTCCCAAATCTTTATTTATAGAACTTGGAATATAGATGAAGATCTAAAAGAGTAACCAGCACAATCCTCGAAAAATTCTCATACTCCTACTTAGATCCAGAATTTACCAGGAAGTAATCCAAAAATACCCCAATATAAGAGTGAATATACTAGTGTAAAACTCTATTCATACACCTCATGAGGACTTCTAGAGAATTTTTCTACCTGAATGGTATGGTAAAGTACTCAAAATGGTCATACCTTCTTTGGAATGGTGTTTTTGGGACATCAATTTCTCTAAAACTGACTTGGTGATAACGATAATAAAAAATAAATTTTATAAAACCACATTTCCCCCTTATGTTGGTCAAAAGGAAATCAATACAGGTCAAAGGGTACTTGTTCTTGATTTTCACTTTATTCAGCTTCGGATAATCAATTCATTACTAGGGAGATCCATCATTAATTGTCATAAATTGGATATGGGAGGCCCAAGGTGAGAAACATAGGTGAATGATTCCTTTGGATACAAAGTCATCCAGAAATACCTTTAATTCCATCAAATCAATTGGGTATATAGGGTATTATGGAAGATATAAATAATGTCTTCTAAATGAAAAATCAGCGGTGAACACCATATACCTCTCAAAAGGAAAACCCGAAAAATACTCTGATAAAACCTATGGAAACTCATACACCACTACAGATAATATACTATCTGGAAAAAAACCATCATCCTCCATCATGAAAAATGATATATGAAATGAATAATATTTCAGAATTCTAAAAATGGAGGGCCAGCACATCTGTATCAAGTATCCAACTCAAAATGAACTACCTTGATACTTCTATCAGGTGCCACGAAGCACATTATCCACCTATAAAAATTATTGTGCACTTTAAAGAGCTCCATTCAACCCATACTAAGTATTAAATCAAATATTTCCATTTCAATTGTAACAAACCAAGATTCCACGGTACGTTTCCCTTCGAATAATGCAATGTCATGCATTGTACGCAACTTCGAGATTTTAACACACCACAACCAATCAAACTAGCCGTTATGAATAGTAATACCTAATTTTTGAAATTTTATAAATACTATCTCTCAAAATGGACTTCATTTTTTGATTAGGAATATCAAAATTAGCCTAGGGTGAAATTTTGGTACTTTTCGGATAACTTTCATATTTTGATGAATAGTGAGAATTACTAAATTTTAATTAAAAACAACTTTTTTTAGTCAAAATAATTAATAGTGATAAATTATGAATTCGAGTGGTTTTAAAGTATATTTAGAATATAGTTTTACCATGTAATACAATGTGGGTCATTGAACATAATCTCACATTGAAACCAGACATAAACAATTGCCAATCTTTTGATAGTTATTATCTCTTAAAAACACGCTTTTTGTTTTAACAACGGGAATTAATTTTAAATTAATTTCTGCCACTTCTGTGCTATGAATTTGGAAAAATGGATTCCATATTTGGAATCAGGATGTTCAAATTGTGTAAATATGAAGCTTTTATTTTTAGACATTTTGAATAATTACTGCGGTAAATATTTTATTTAAGATGGTTAAGGGTAAATTCGGTAAATAAGGGTTAACAAATAATATTATAATAATACAAAATTACCCGAAAACGTGTTCTAACCTTATTGGTGGATACATTTCCGACCAAGGGCTTCTTTGGGTCAATTTTGGGACCTCATGGAGCCACTTGTAGGTGATAGGGACACTTTATTTTAATTAAGTTAAAATGAATACAAAAATGACACAAGCATATACCTTTTATCAAACCAATTTTTACATAGGGTTATATATGTTGAATATTCAACTATAAATATTCATTGGAAAACTAAAAAGATTTCCTACATAATGATTTTTTTTATAATTTTTAGACATTATGTAATTTAATTTACTTATGACACAATGATGATGTAGTAATTACCATAATAGTGAAAAATTAAAATAATTCATATTATAAATACCCAAATAAATATAATTTGAAACATTTAATGAATTGAACTAATTTTATAGGATAATATGATATATTAGGATTGATGTAATTTACTTTTTTAGAAGTAATCAATCTGTTATGAGTTTCACAAAAATCAACTACTGAATAGTGTCAAAATTGACAGAAAAGAGTTTTTAAAATAAATATTATATTATTAATTGGTATTAAATTCCTAAAAATCTAAAGTTCGTCCAAGAGACTTATATCATGACAGGTGTCTCATTAATGGACCACTTGGTGGTCTCTTGGATTTATATGGTATTATTATTAACCATATAATATAATAACACAAAGAGACATTGTAACAGTGAAACTAATTAACTAAGAGTTAATACTTAAAGAAAAGGTAACTATATGTACCCAAACCTGTCTAAATTATATTGGTTGAATGGTTTTCGACCTATCCCCACCTTAACCTTTTAATAATCAACTTTGGAGACATTATAAACTAAATATGAATTTAATATAAATAAATATTTCTAGCTTTTCCAAAGGTTCCCCTCACCCCTCTTATAAAATGGCACTCCTCCTTCTCTTTTCTTCACACCTTCAAAGCCTTTTGGATCAGCCAAACTCTGCCCAAATACTCTCCCAACTTCCATCAATACAACCTAGAGGCCTTATTTTGATCATAAAGCCAACCTATGGAGCCATTTTGATCAAATCAAAAGGAAGAACCCGAAGAAGAGGTAATGATTTCACCACCCTTTTCCATGTTCCTTTCTTTTTCCACTTCTTCATTCTTTATTATTACCATTCTAAAATACTAACTAAAGTATCTTATATATACATTGATGTTATTGTAAATATGTTACAACCATATTCAGTATTCTATCCACCCTTTGAATAACATGTAACCATACGTGCGTACGTACGGCTTACCGTCTCCATGTCATGGTGTAATTGTTATTCAATATATTATTATTTGGATGGGTATAATAATGATGTGTAACTCATTTAAATAATAAATATAACATGTTAATGATTCTGTATATATGATATACCATCCATTTATATATTATTTTAATATCAAAAGAATGATATCGTCGCTCGTACGTATGTACGGTCTACCGTCTCCACGAACGCGATGAGATTCATTCTCCATCGTATCCATTCAAGTATAATTATCATTTGATGATTTAAAAATGATGTTTAAGGACTTGATATCATTCTGGATATGAATAATATACATCCCATTAATAATGAATATGGCTCACATAACAAATAATATAAAGTAAAATGAACTCGTTAACACCCGAAATGAAGATAATTCTTTGATATTATTAACAAACCAATGTTAAAAGATCATATATGATATCATATTAAAGTAAAAGATTCTTGTATAATTAAATAACAATTATTTCACCATTACACAGGAGGTTAACCTACCATCGACCAAGGAAAAAGTACAAAGTAAGGGGTTTCTTATCTCACTTTTAATTTCGTGAGAATTCCATTGTTCACCACTTATTTATTACATGTGGTGTGTGTACTGCCCATGTTTGTACTCATTGTGTAATATACTTTAATTCATGTATATTTACATCATCATTGTATAATCCTTCTATCATGAGTGTATTTTTTGTATGTTACCGTATAGATAAGGGAATTTGAAATTTCAATTTCCACTCATTCGGCTTTACTCATACTTCATTGATTATTTTACTCCAAGATTATGTGTGGAATAACTATTCATTTGATTATGTCATAATGTTTACTCCCCTTTCTATGGATATACTTTTTATACACATAATCACTCCATTGATAAATTCTCAAGTCATCGGAATTAACTTGATAAGAGTAATTTTTACTCAATCTCGATTTGTTGAGATAAAAATCCATTTCATTGGTGTTGTTTTTACTAGAATATGTGTGAATGTCCCTTGATTGTTTTACACTGAATATCCAATCATATTTATTGTATTTATATTTGTCACAGATAATTATGTCGTTTATTTATCCTTAACCTAAGGATACGACCTTTCTGAGATATTTCATCTCAATTTACATTCCATTGAAACTTCCTTGTTGTTATATACCAAATCACTTTTATGTGGTGTATATAATGTACTTTGACATAGTATATCATGAATCCCTTTATTCTCATGATATTACAAAGTTTTGATTACCTCAATTATTTTTATTCAAGTGTCTTTCTTTTGGTTAGAATCCCTAACTAAAATACCATATTTAAATGTTTTAAATACTTATTCATTTCAATCTTTCTCATTAATGTCCATGTTTTAAAAATGGTTTTAAGGATTTATTTATATGGACATTAAAGTATTAAAATTAAAACTCCTTTTAATAAGTTTCAAAGTGGTATGGGACACATTGATTCAAAATTCTATTTTTAAATGGATTCATGACAAATAGTGTGACTTTTAAATGATTTCAAGAAAAAGGGGGATATTTCTCTCAAATATTTTTAATGACTATTTTCATCCATGTCAACATCCTTCATTATTATTGATTGGGGTTAATGTGAAACAATAAAATCTTCTATATTGTATCAAATGAGTTATGTTTGACGGTGGATGTGCTATTTCTATACCAATCATGGTTTGTAGTTAAAGTATTGACATTTCGTATGCTAGTTTTAATATGAATGTTTATGATATGTTTAAACCTGTTCATATGAGGAATACATTAGACTTAATAAGTGACGGGTGGAGCCCGCTATAGCTCCTCGATGCATCGGTAGGTCTCATGAGACAAACTACTATCTTAGCACAAGGCCTTGGAAAAATCTTATTTGTAGTCTTGCCAAGAGGCATTGGCTATGTGGTTATGATAGTCTGGCATTATACATTCCATCATTATGAAAGTGGTTATTGATATTGCATATGATCATTCGACTAGTAGAATATCCATGTGAATAAGTAAATGCCATAATTTCATTTTACCCTTGCCATTTTATGCTGAAGTTCAAGTTTAAAAGGCTTTTTTTAGTTATAAATTGCCTTAAGTGTTTATGATTATCTATGAAAGCTTCTGCTATAATGTTATCCTTACTGAGCATCTGAGCTCACCCCTATCAATGTTTTATTTTTCCCAGGATTATGAAGAAGTAATTTATGAATGACCTGCAGGGATAGTATGATGGGATATGTAGACAAGATGTTTTTTTATGTAATGTAAATTTTTTTAAATGTATATAGTGTTTCCAAGGCTACTAAACTAATAGGTCTCTTCGAGGATTGATATTTCTTGTGATCATGACAATGTTATGTTATAATGCACCGACTCTAGGTAACTAGGGTCTGGGCGTTACAGTTGGTATCAGTTGAAGTTTAGTACAAACCTTGGATGCTAGATTTAGATAAACTCTGATTAGATCACATAGACCTAAGATGAAATTTGAAGATTAGTATAGAAGAACTTCCTAGAAATTTGGTATTGTAGAGATTTTGTGAGTTTTTCGAGCAATACATCCCTGTCTGGATACGAGCAGGTAGAGGCGGCTCTGGCACAGATGTACCTAGGGGTAAAACCCTAAAACACCACTTTGAGCTAGACTCGAACGGGAACTAGTGCACGACAACGGGCCTTGCTGCACTCTTGGTTACGACACTCCCGGTGGATATGCTTAGGATAATTTAAATTTTCTTTACAAACTGATTTAAGTAATATATATATATAAGATGAGAGTAAATGACCTTGGTTAATCCTAATATGTTTCAAATTGAGAATATGGTGACATGTTAATCTCTAAATGATTTTACGAATACTGTTACTCACACAATGGTTTCTGGTTTTAGTCAATGGCTGGATTCCAAGGAAGTCATAGTGACTTTGAGTATGATGTACAAGGTGGGAATGGTGGTGGAAATGAGCAACAAAATGGAATGCTGATCGGTGTAACATATATCGTCTTTATTCCAAATCAGTTTTCCAAAAATATGATCAACAACATATATATTAACCAACTCTAAGACTCAACAAGGAAGAGAAAGATGATGAATGATAAGAGGTCCAGCAATGGAGACCATGGAGAAAAGAACCCTCAATTTTCATCATGCTGGAAATGTGGAAGGAGACACCCAGGAAAGTGTCTCAATGGGACAACGAAATGCTTTACGTGTGGGAAGGAAGGACATAAAGTGAAGAATTGCCGAAAAAAATGAAGAGTACTATGGAAGAAGATAAAAATGGTCCCAAGAGTCCATTTACCGTCATTTGTCGTAAATGTAGGGGACCGGGCCATTACCCGAGTGAATGTCCTATTCTATAGGATATTTTCTTGGTCAAAGAAGAAGCTATGTGGAAATAAATGGTTGGAGAAATGTTTAAAAAGTATTAGCGCTCTTTGTTGACGGGTTTACATTGGAATAATTTTCTCTTGTATTCGTAACCCCGCAGTTTTCCATGTGAGAATGATATTTGAGGAATAATTGTCTCTTCTCTTGTGGATATAGGTATAAATAACCATTTTGTTTTATATGATCATTGGGGTTTGAGTGAATTATAAGTTATTATAATTTGGGATGAAAATGCAAGGTATGATATAACATTTGTGGTTACATTATGTTATTTTGAAGAATTTATCTCATTTTGGTAACATTATAAAATATAGTTTTTGAAAAAGGACAACATGTAGACCGTGTGACAACCCGTCACGTCGGACAAAGCTATGGGAATAGAACCCACAACCAAAGTGTGATTGGGATTTATCGCCTACCACTGGACTATGTGAAGTCCCTGGTTTATGTGACTATTATTTTTTTTAGTTAAATGATTTTATTGATCAATAATAATTTGATTTGGGATCTTATGTGTTATCAAATGAATACCCTTAGTATAGGAAAATGATTTGGCGATTAAGTGATAATTGTTATTTTGGAATATGTTCACTTTGTTGGGAACACATTATGTCCAATGAAAATAGAATACTATAGGATTTCATTAGAGGAGTAATGGTGAATTTTTATCTATGTTTTTATTGTGGATTTATAGTGATTTGGGTAATTTATGGAAATGATTAGCCTATAATAAAGAATTTGTGATTAGGTTAATTACTTTTAAGTATGCGACTTTAAGCGTAGATGATGTCATTTGGAGATACAATTTAACGTGGAAGACTACATTATTATAAGTTTTGGTTTTCAATTTTAGTTTGGATTATATTGAAGGATTTTAAGGAAAATTTATTATTGAATGGTATTTATTTAGCTTTGGAGTAATGTTGGTTTAATTTTTGAAATTAAGATTAGTATTTTTTTTCTAATGGAATATACATTTGGGGGATCATCAGATCTTATGCTAACCATTTTGGTTTTGATTAATCTCTAAAGACAAGTTAAATATATAGTTTATCCTACATGGATCATGTATTTCTATAGAAGTTTATTCTATCTCTTTTATTGTGACCAAGTCTTCTTGAATACACATTTTTCAAAAAAAAATTAGTGGAAAAAAGTTATTATATAATGAAACTCTACTTAAAAAGTAAGTATATCTTTTTATTTTCTTATTCAATATCATAAATGAATTCCTCTTCCTTATGTAATGTTACTTAAAACAAAAAAATGTTGTCCGTTTACTTTTCTACTAGGAGACTAATGGTCGTTTGTCCCAACACAAATTTGTGGTTTTCTTATTGCTAACTTTCTCCTGATCATGATTTCTATCCCGCTCCATCAGAACTTGACACTTAGTTTATCATCCATATCCATGTTTTCATACATTGAATCCGAGTATGGGTTATCTTGGATGACCTTTATACCTCTCTTTCTTTCTTTTAAAGTGATAGTTTTATTGACTTTTTTTCCGATTTGGGACTTTCCATTATATTCCCAAGCATAATTTTAAAAATTGTGAGGACGCAATTTATTGAAGGAGGGTATAATGTAACAACCCAAGATTCCACAGTAAGTTTCCCTTCGAATAATGCAATGGTGTGCATTGTACCCAACTTCGAGATTTTAACACACCACAACCAATAAAACTAGTCGTTATGAATAGTAATACCTAATTTTGGAAATTTTATAAATTCTATCTCTCAAAATAGACTTCATTTTTGGATTCGGAATATCGAAATTAGCCTAGGGTGAAATTTTGGTACTTTTCGGATAACTTTCATATTTTGATGAATAGTGAAAATTACTAAATTTTAATTAAAAACAACTTTTATTAATCAAAATAATTAATAGTGATAATTTATGAATTCGAGTGGTTTTAAAGTGTATATATAATATATTTTTACTATTAATACAATGTGGGTCATTGAACATAATTTCACATTTAAACCAGACATAAACAAATGCCAATCTTTTGATAGTTATTATCTCTTAAAAACACGCTTTATTTTTTAACAACGGGAATTAATTTTAAATTAATTTCTGGAACTTCTGTGTATTGAATTTGGAAAAATAGATTCCATATTTTGAATCAGAATGTTCAAATTGTGTAAATAGGTAACTTTTATTGTTATACATTTTGAATAATTACTGCGGTAAATATTTTATTTACCATGGTTAAGGGTAAATCCGGTAAATAAGGGTTAGAAAATAATATTATAATAACAAAAAATTACCCTAAAACGTGTCCTAACCTTATTGGTGGATACATTTCCGACCATTGGCATCTTTGGGTCAATTTTGGGGCCTCATGGAGCCACTTGTAGGTGATAAGAACACTTTATTTTAATTAAGTTAAAATGAATACAAAAATGACACAAGCATATACCTTTTAGAAAACCAATTTTTACATAGGGTTATATATGTTGGATTTTCGACTATAATAATTAATTAGAAATCTAAAAAGATTTCCTACATAATTGTATTTTATTTATAATTTTTAGACATTAAATAATTTAATTTACTTATGAAACAATGATGATGCAGTAATTACCATAATAGTGAAAAATTAAAATAATTGATATTATAAATACCCAAATAAATATAATTTGAAACTTCTAATTAATTGAACTAATTTTATAGGATAATATGATATATTAGGATTGATTTAATTTACTTTTTTCTAATTAATCAATCTGTTATGAGTTTCAAAAAAATCAACTATTGAATAGTGTCAAAATTGACATAAAAGAGTTTTCAAAACAAATATTATATTACTAATTGGTATTAAATTCTTAAAAATCTAAAGTTCGGCCAAGAGACTTATATCATGATAGTTGTCTAATTAATGGACCACTTTTGGGTCTCTTGGATGTATATGGTAAGTTTATTAACCATATAATATAAAAACACAAAGAGACATTGTAAAAGTGAAACTAATTAACTAAGAGTTAATACTTAAAGATAATGTTAATATAAGTACCCAAACCTGTATAAATTCTATTCCTTTAATGGTTTTCGACATATCCCCACCTTAACCTTTTAATAATGAACTTTTGAGCCATTAGAAACCGAATATGAATTTATTATAAATTAATATTTCTAGCTTTTCCAAAGGTGTCCCTCACCCCTCTTATAAAAGGGCACTCCTCCTTCTCTTTTCTTCACACCTTCAAAGCCTTTTGGATCGGCCAAAATGTGCCCAAATACTCTCCCAACTTCCCTCACTACAACCTAGAGGCCTTAGTTTGATCAAAAACCCATCCTAAGTATCCCTTTTGATCAAATCAAAAGGAAGAACTCGAAGAAGAGGTAATGATTTCACCACCCTTTTCCAAGTTCCTTTCTTCGTCCACTTATTCTTTCTTTGTTATTCCCATTATAAAATAACAACTCCAGTATCTTATATATACTGTGATTTTATTATAAATATGGTACAACCATATACATTATTCTATCCACCCTTTGAATAACATGTCACCATACGTGCGTACGTAAGGCCTACCGTCTCCACGTTGTGGTGTAATTGTTATTCAATATATTATTATTTGGATGGGTATAATAATGATCTGTAACTCATGTAAATAATAAATATAACATGTTAATTATTCTGTATATATGATATATCATCCATTTATATATTATTTTAATATAAAAATATTGATATCGTCGCTCGTGCGGCGTACGGACTACCGTCTCCATGAACGCGATGAGATTCATTCTCCATCGTATCCATTCAAGTATAATTATCATTTGATGATTTAAAAATGATGTTTAAGGACTTGATATCATTTTGGATATGAATAATATACATCCCATTAATAATTAATATGGATCACATAACAAATAATATAATTTAAAATGAACCCGTTAACACCCGAAATGACGATAATTATAAGATATTATTAACAAACCAATGTTAAAAGATCATATATGATATGATATTAAAGTAAATGATTCTTGTATAATTCAATAACAATTATTTCACCATTATACAGGAGGTTAACCTACCGTCGACCAAGGAAAAAGTACAAAGTAAGGGGTTTCTTATCTCACTTTTAATTCCGTGAGAATTCCATTGTTCACCACTTATTTATTACAAGTGGTGTGTGTACTGCCCATGTTTGTATTCATTGTGTAATATACTTTAATTCATGTATATTTACATCATCATTGTATAATCCTTATTTCATGGGTGTATGTTTTTTATGTTACCAAATCGATAAGGGAATTTGAAATTTCAATTTCCACTCATTCGGCATTACGCATACTTCATTGATTATTTTACTCAAAGATTATGTGTGGAATAACTATTCATTTGATTATGTCCTAATTTCCACTACCCTTTCTGTGGATATACGTTTTATACAAATAATCACTCCATTGATAAATTTTCAAGTCATCGGTATGAACTTGATAAGATTAATTTTTACTCAATCTCGATTTGTTGAGATAAACATCTAATTCATTGGTGTTGTTTTTACTAGAATATGTGTGAATGTCCCTTGATTGTTTTACACTGAATATCCTATCATATTTAGTGTATTTATATTTTTCACACATAATTATGTCGTTTATTTATCCTTAACCTAAGGATACTACCATTATGAGAGATTTCATCTCAATTTACATTCCATTGAAACTTCCTTGTTGTTATACACCAAATCACTTTTATGTGGTGTATATAATGTACTTTGACATAGTATATCATGATTCCCTTTATTCTAATGATATTACAATGTTTTGATTACCTGAATTATTTTTATTCAAGTGTCTTTCTTTTGGTTAGAATCTCTATCTAAAATACGATATTTAAATGTTTTAAAGACATATTCATCTAAATCTTTCTCATTAATGACCATGTTTTAAAAATGGTTTTAAGGATTTATTTATATGGACATTAATGTTTTAAAATTAAAACTCTTTTAAAAGAGTTTCAATGTGGTATGGGACACTTTGATTCAAAAATCTATTTTTAAATGGCTTTTTGACAAATAGTGTGACTTTTAAATGATTTCATGAAAAAGGGGGATATTTCTCTCAAATAGTTTTGATGATTATTTTCATCTATGTCAACATCCTTCATTATTCTTGATTGAGGTTAATGTGATATAATAAAATCTTCCATATTGTATCAAATGAGTTATGTTTGATGGTGGATGTGCTATTTTTATACCAATCATGGTTTGTAGTTATAGTATTGATATTTTGTATGCTAGTTTTAATATGAATGTTTATGTTATGTTTAAAACTGTTCATATGAGGAATGAATTGGACTTAATAAGTGACGGGTGGAGCCCGCTATAGCTCCTTGATGCATCGGTAGGTCTCATGAGACAAACTAGTGTCTTGGCACAAGGCCTTGGCAAAATCTTATTTGTAGTCTTGGCACGAGGCCTTGGCTATGTGGTTATGATAGTCTAGCATTATGCATTCCATCATTATGAATGTGGTTATTGATATTGCATGTGATCATTCGACTAGTAGAATATCCATGTGAATACGTAAATGGCATTATTTTATTTTTCCATTTCCATTTTATGCTGAAGTACAAGTTTAAAAGGCTTTTGTTTTAGTTATAAATTGCCTTAAGTGTTTATGCTTTTCTATGAAAGCTTCTGCTATAATGTTATCCTTACTGAGCATATGAGCTCACCCCTTTCAATGTTTTATTTTTCCCAGGATTATGAAGAAGTAATTTATGAATGACCTGCAGGGATATTATGAGGGGATATGAAGACAAGATGTTTTTTTTATGTAATGTAATTTTTTTTTGAATGTATCTAGTGTTTACAAGGATACTAAACCAATCAGTCTTTCAAGATTTGATATTTCTTGTGATCATGCCAATGTTACGTAATTATGCACTGACTCTAGGTAACTAGAGTCGGGGTGTTACATCAATAACAAGAAAATCTCATTCCAAATTGACCCTTTATAGGGTGAGTGTTCAAGGCGGGCACCTGAAACCCTACTCTACCTTCTTACCAAGTGGAATTACTGAATCAATAGCATATGACATAAGTTATATTTGTAACTTTAACACTTCACAATGCTGGGTAGAAATAAAAGAAATTGAATCACCAGTGTCAACAAAATGATAGCTAATGATGATGTATTAAAAATAGTTCCTTAGATAGTTGAACATACTTTATCTGACTTTACTAGTGCCTTATCTATAGAATAAAGATGTTTCATCTCAGCCTAAGATTAATAATGTACTCTATCCAGCAACTCTGTCTTGAACTATCTTTCCCCAGAAGATGATCTTGCTTAGCCGCCATGACCACTGAACAAAGAGACTACTGATATAGTTGGTTCTAAATGGTGTGACATTCCCCTAGAAGCAACATATCCTATTACACTCTAATAAGAACATGATCCCCAAAAAACCTGCTGAAAGTGTCCCATAACTCAAAATTGTTGACAAGATCTATGAGGAGATGTGCCCACAGCTCATATGTGCTCTAACATCCTATACTGATGGCACATGACCGACCTAATATTGAAGGCTATAGTATAAGATAATAAAAAAGGATGGCCTAAAATATAACTCACATAATCCCATACTCATCTCCCTTCCTCTTCTTCTATCATGAACTACCAATTCCCATAGATAACATTGATCAATAGAAGCTATTCTAGTCCCTATGATCAATTTCCACCATCATGGAATTATCAACCACCTCAATAAAGGTATTTATCTTGAACAATAAAACCTAAGAAGTTATTTTTGGTGACAACCCCTTCTAAAAACCTTTTTCCATAATTTTCACATTAGAAAGATGCTCGAGTACGTACTGAACTAAATCAAAAAAGAGATTGGAATATTGAATCATAGTCTGATCTCCCTGGCTAAGATCCATAAACTCCCAGGATCTGGAATAGGACAATGCCTTAGAACAATACTTCTCATTTAAATGACTGTATATTCATTCCAACCCAACTTCTCTTACATTCTAGTCATCAGCAATTAGTCCCACCACATACTACCTATACTTTCCAACATGAAAGGGTCATACTAAACCCTAATAGTCTTATTAATTTTTAGGAACTTGAAAATACTTTTTATATTATAATGACACAACTTTTCATCCTATGATTCCATGCTACCTCTATAATAAAGTGGTATTTCCCTGGTGAACTCTTGAGAATTTCCCATTCCCATATTTTTTTCGGCTTCTCAAGACTGAGTAGGACCAGGACCTACTCATTTTCCCAAATCATGGAAAGACCAAACCAGAACATAAATTAATCAATGATCAATTGGTTATGGATAATTAAATGCATCCTTTTCCCATGACAACATAGTAATTCTCTGGGGAGGAATTTTTCTACACAATCAATATTATCCATAGAAAATCAATACAACCATTATAGAAATTATCAGCAACAACAAAAAATAGCAATGTTCCATTAATAAATTATAACCCAATCCATCAAAATAAAAATGTAATAAAACCCCTCCACCCCAATCTTGTGTATTCATACATTCTTAATAATGTATGTCTCACCATGAGGAGATGAATAAAAATTGAATCCCAATATACCATGTAGACTCAAGATCAGTCAAAAGGTGAAATGGCTTGGCACCCTACTTGAAACTATAGCTTCATGCCCTGATAGTCTTAACTCTAATCTCTATGGACTCTCTCCCAAATAATATGACCCAGAAACAGTGTATCCTACTCTGATACAATTTTCTCAAAAACCAAGTGAGGATTCCTTCCAACCCAACACCAAGGCCAATTCATGGAATATCCTAAGGGGAATCCTGATCCACATGGGATCAAAACTAGTTACTGGGTATCAATATTATCTTTTGGGAATAATTTCAAAAATTTAGATAATCATAAACAACCAACTAGAATAAACATAAAATAAATAAATAAACACAACCGAATGAGGTAAAAGAATTTCCATTTTCATGGTTTACAACTTTAAACAAAACTAAAAAGGACTAAAATGGAAATATAACAATGAAACTATCCCAAAAACCACTATGTAAAAATTGGTGTATCATTATCGATCCACCACCATAAACATCTACAAGTAGAAGACAACTAGAAACCAAATCTACCTTTATCACCACAATATATCTTACCTTTACCTGAGTCAAACATAACCAAATATAAAAAAACCCAAATTTTTATATAGGGTATTATCTAAATCCTAGTATGATACCACCAAAAATAATGATTCCAAGATACAACAATAGAAGTAAAATCACAAAGAATGATTTAGTAAAGAACATGGAAATATTTTTAATATAACATTTTAAGGAAAAGATGTTAAAATAACTTGATTTCTGAATTAAAATAAGAGTGTGGTTTATCATATTATGATGGTCATAACAACATCACAGTAGATCACTAAGTAATAGGAAAAACCCATTAGAACAAGCTAAAATTGAAAACTATGAACCCAATTTCTCAGTGAAATTTGATATAGTAACCACAACCCACTGTATCCTCGGGCACAAGCCACTAGAGATGAATACATCCAAATTTTTAGTGTTATCCCTTCATCATAATATTTTAGAAAGAATTTTAATCTTAAATAATACTATAATAAATTAGGGAAAACACCTTTTGAGTCCACTAGTGTATTAGTCCTAGTCTACCCACCAAGATACCTATGTATCCATTTTTGTGCCCAATTTTCATTCCTGAGGTTGGATTTTTATATATCCCCACATTCACATACACACACACACAATAAATGTGAATGTAAAAAATAAATAAATCATATATCATTATTAAAACCAATTTCAAATTCATGCACACAACAAATCTACTTTAAAAAAGTATTATCACTACTTACACAATTTTTTATGCCACATGCACAAATTATTAAACACATTCAATATGAAAAACCTGATAGGACACTTGAAAGATAGAAAATTTACATTAGAAATTAATTTTATTGATATACTCACCTCAACCCCTTCCAAAAAACATTTTTCACATATCAAAAATCCATTTAACACATTCAATGAAAAATCGAAGCATAAAACATCATCTGATAATGCTAAAACATGGAATCAGAAATCTCATTCTTGAAAACATCCACAAATTGGTGGGAAACCATGATTGCACCTCAAGAGTACCCTATAAAATAATGATGAAACTATAAAGATTAATCTTAAACCATAAAAAATAATATACAACACTCAATACGTCACCCAACCTACTGGAATTGTAAAAACCCAAGAAAGAAGAAGATATACCCTAGAAAAGATGAGAAATCAAGGAATAAATGGAACATACTTTAATAATCATGGGGGATTCACAACAACATCCCCAAAAAAATGGAGGTCCAAGGGAGGATGATTGAAAGGGGAGGTTCCTAGGGCTAAGAATTGTAAATGGAGATGATTTTCGTTGTTTATTGTTTAAAATAGAATCGGGAAAGGGTGAAATTCAATTCTTTTAATTACTTGGAAAAGCCACAGGGTTTCCATTCATGGTTTTCTGAGAAATGTGAAAATTTTGCACCCCACACTATCAAAAAGGGACATTACACATAGTTAACCCACAAGTTATCCCAAAAATATGCCAGCTGTTTGGTTCACATCTATCTAAAAATAAGACTATGCTACATGGCTTCCTAGCCTAGGGTGAATGGTTTGACAAACTGTGCACCACCTGCTTCTAAAGACAAATTATGTATTTTTCACCAAAATATAAAGTGGAAACTATGGGATAAAAAAAACTAATATTTAACATTAAATTACCTAAAAAATATAAATATGTCACAATATGTACCAGTGAAGATGATTAGAGCTCATCAAGGATTTTGTTAGCTCAATCCATAACCATCGGAGTAACAAAAATATGGTGGTGGATTCTCTCAGTTGAAAGGAGCTATCACATTTATCATGATGATAATAAAAAGGATCTAATATTCTTATAACTAAAAAATATGGACATGTGAAACATTAAATAATAGAAATCATCAATGCGTTATCAAATTATTGCTTAACCATCCCCAATAGTGAAAATGAGGATGCTCAAAGAAATGACGTGTTTGTTTATAAAAAATGTGAATCTATCAGAAATGGGAAATCACCCTTGATCAAAAGGGAAGATGGAGTCAAGATATTTCGATCATTAATATGTGTACCATCCAATATAGCGAAAAAAAGTGATTTTGAATAATGAACATAGCCCAACCTTCTCTATTCACCAATGGAGAAAAATGATTTATCAATATCTATAAGAGCACTATTGGAAAGACAATATTCTGTTTAATAACTCCAAAAATATATCAAAGTGACTAGTATATCAACAAGTGAAGTACAAAAGTAAATATTCTTATGGGATAATGCAACCATTATCCATAAAAACGTGGATGTTGGAAATCATCACAATGGACATTGTCACTAGACATAAAAATACATATAAAGGAAAAAATTATATATGATTTATTATCGATTGTCTTATAAAGAAAACATGGTTTATTATAATTTTAGAAAACTTTTCATTAGCGTAACATTAAAATATATACATTAGGGATGTCTAAAGGATACATTAGATATAACTATCAATCATATTGGATTGGGATCTTATAATCACATCCAAGTTCTCGAAAAGTATCCAACATGATCATAACATTGAGTTGAACTTCAACACAGCATATCATTCTCAAATGTATGTCCAATCAGATTAGTCTATTCTATTATTTGAAGACATGTTGAGTGTGTATTCGGTGGACTTCAAGGGAGGGTGGGAACAAAATCTTTCTCTGGTCGAGTTCTCTTTCAACAATAGTTTCCAATCGAGATTCCAAACGCCTCTTTATGATACCCTTTTTTGAAATGATATATAACAGCAACATGTTGGGATGAAGTTGGTAAAAGTTATTTTTTACTACCTAAAATGGTCAAAGAAATGGTTTAACAGGTGAAAATCATTCAACCGAAAATCAATGCATCCCAAATTCGATAGAATATCTTTGTGGATAATCATGAATGAGACCCTGAGTATACAGTTCGGGATAGGGTATTTCTTGGCATATCTCCATGGAAGTGGGTCATGATATTTGTGCAGAATGAAAATATTTATCCTAGGTACATTGGACCCTTTGAGATTCTTGATCATGTAAGAGTTATAGCCTATTGAATAGAACTACCACCTATCATGTAAAAGTAATTAATTTATTCCATGTATCTCTCTTTATGTTGTACATACTAGATCCCTCACATATACTGAAATCAAATGTGTTACAATATCAAAATGATCTCTCTTATGAGGAGTATCTAGTAAAGATCGTTGATTGTAGAGATATGTTTCTATGCAACAAGACCACTCACGAGGTCAATGTTCTATGGTGTAACCATGAGTTCGAAGAATAAAATGGGAAGTGAAAGAATAAATTATGGAGAAATACCCTCAATTATATTTCACCATAGTGTGTAAGACAATATTTCAAGGGAGAAATTTCATAAATGGGGGAAGACAATAGTGACACAAACTTTTATCAATGAAAATTGTCTTCTTATAATTATTTCATATAGTATAATCCACATAAAATATCTTTTACAACACAATAAATACTTTATAAATTATGAAATAATGAAATAAGAGGTATTTCTATAATTAAGGACCATCACTCATTATAATTGTAACATGTCCATTAGAATAGAAACATGAACATCCGGAATATAAATTCATACAAAAGAATACTAACCTCAACTATGAAGGTATAAATAAAATTTAGTCATTTATAAATGATAATATAATATAATTATATAATAGTATAAGTAAATCCATATTCTAAAAAATTATTAATTAAGAGTTGGTATTTTTATAAAATATTAATATCTATTTATTATATTATTATTAATACAATTGTATAAAATAAAATTTAATTTAAAAAAGTATTTTCATAAATTAATAGTTTATTGTCTTATGATTATAATATTACTTTATTTGACCTTAATTAGTTTTTTAAAGTTTTATAAAACTTATATTAATTTTAAAATCATTACATTTCAAGTAAATGATGATTTTAATTAAACATTAAATATCTTATATTTAGAAAATTATTATCATATAATGGTTTTTATTTTTCAATTCTACACATTTAAAAATAATAGGGGTGAATTTTTGGTATTATTATAAAATAAATGATTTTTTGTAAATAGTAAAATATGATAATTTAGAATGAATGAAAAATACATAAATTCAGAGTAATGTTTTTTGTATGGATGATGAATGCCCAAAATATAGAAATATTATTCCCTATTTAAATATATTTGTTAATACATTTAAAACTATTTATAGGCTTGAACCAAAATAATAAATTAATAAATACAATAATGATAAAATATCCCTTTTCTCCACAACAATTACCCACTCTTATCCTCAAACATTCTAAGAGTTTAATCTTTTCCAATTTCTACCCAATACTCTTTCCATGACCCTTCCTTATGTCTAGGAGACCTTGGTCTCATAAAAAGGCCAGACCCATTTTCTAAAGCAGTTCCCAACTAGTTCAAATTCATGATGTAAAATCCCTTTTCATTTTCATTTAATTTTATTCCAATTAAATTTATTTTCTTATTTTATCTTCATGTACACTTATCCAAGTAGCATGAAAAATATATTATGTTATATATAATTGTATATTATTTTTTTAATGGAAAAATTCCCCTTCAAATATCATTCTTTTTCATTTTATTATAAATATGAAAATATTGTCCCTAATGTGTCAATTTACCACCAACGACGACAATATTTTTTCATTTTCACAACCGCCATCAAGGATGGTCATTAAACCATTATAACATTAGAAATATATTTTAAAAATTATTTTATAACTATTTTTATATTATAGAACTAACTTAATAAAATAATAATAAATATAATAAATGTAAAAAAATTCTAAATTGATTAATTATTAAATTTCATTTTCTTATCAAGGTCATTAATATCAAGTGCAGAACATATTCAGACATAAGGTAAGGGATTTCCCCCAAACCCACATTTTCCCTTCAAGTAATATTTTATCTCTATTTACACCAATGTAACTTCTATTTTTTTAATATAAATATTCTAAACACTGTTTATACGTTTCAAAGTCATGTACCTTGATAATTACATCCTTTTATGATTTTTAAATACATGTTTTAATAAGGTTTTATTCATAGTTATTCCTAATAAGAAAGCCCGGATAAAGGGAACAGCCGGATTTCTAACTCATTTTCAAGTGAACTTTAAAGTCTATTTTAATTCACCATTATTTTCCTAAAATTACTCATTATATCATGAAACAAATCCATGGTACATTTATGTTTTTTTTAAACAAATATTCATTGTCCATTTTAAAAGAACCATTTAAAGTCTCCCTTAATCCGCAATGAAGTGGCTCATTTCTGAGGTTTCTTAAATACTTTTTTACATGTTTTCACATCAATTTGACATCATATATCATGTTTTATACATAATTACCCTTGTTAATGTCCATTTATGATTTTAATTCATTATTTAATGGACACCTTTATGATATGCCAAATTTTTATGCCTTATGACATGGTTATGATACACAATTATTTCTATGGGTTACCCTTACGATTGATCCTTCATGGGGCACACATATGCATGAAAATATTATTATTAGAGAATCTAGATAGTTATCTAATGAATTTGGTAATGTATTGTCTCATGAGATATCATGTTGGGAAAGAGAGTGATCTGGATTCCTTCATGGGACTTTTTCTGTTATGTGAAATGGTCTTGGGAGTTAGACATGACTCAATCTTATGTCATTTTGTTAGTTGTTTCCAGATTAAGATGATTGTATTATTACATTTCCTAATTCCATACATGATATTCATCCTTATTTTTATCCAGATTCCATTCATTCTTATGTAATCTTGTTATGTATTATAACCCACGTACATTTCGTTATTCTTATGTTGACACCCTTACTGGGATTCTTATCTCACCGCTTTTGTTCTTGTATTTCTAAGGTTATACTATGAACATATGGGATCTCAATTGAAGTTAGGATCTCTTTATTAGTGATTAAAATAAGGATGTTTATTCTATTTCCATTTATTCTGTTTATTTACCTAATCATCTATAGAGTCTAGACATAATGATCCTTGGATAATAATTTTATGGTTAATTATTTTCAAAATAACGTAATTACATTTTCCAAATGATAGGGTTGTTATACCAACATAATTTCTCTTCCCCTCTAATACCTAGAAGTAATGGTGGATCTTGTCACACAAATTTAG
This sequence comes from Viscum album, assembly GCA_963277665.1. Taxonomy (NCBI): domain Eukaryota; kingdom Viridiplantae; phylum Streptophyta; class Magnoliopsida; order Santalales; family Viscaceae; genus Viscum; species Viscum album. The sequence continues at coordinate 1,588,024,589 of OY728150.1, read as the reverse complement.
GCTCATTTCCATCCATTTATTCTATAGTACAACCAATAATAATCATTTATAGTGGCACAAATTTAAAAAAATAATTGCATGTCTTAGAACACATTTCAAAACATTAACACGTTTAAGAAGAGTGGTTCTTAGAAAACCATAATTGGTCATTCCCCCCTTTTCCATCCACACAGTTAACACTTATGTACTGCCACTAGAATTTACCATACTACATCTAGGTCATGGTTAGAAAAGATTAAAATCATTCTCATTATTCATGTTTCACAATAAAAATGGTTGTATTCATATCTTTCATCACATTACATTTTCAAAATTCACATAATGCACCATTTTCAGTTCAATTTCACATGCTTGGAGAAACAATTCAAGTTTAACAACATAAAGGAATATTATTTTCTTGTGGATATCTATAAATGATGCATGTAAAAATAATCATAACTTCCCATGAATGATTCATTCATACTCAACACTCTTTCCTTACTAGGTTATGATTTCAATCTCATAAACTCAGAAAATATAATCACATTACACAAATATTGTTTCAATAGTGGTTAAATAACATAAAATGTAACAATACACCTCCATAAAAACAGTCAAACCCAGGGTACTTATCTTTTAACCCGGTACATGTGTTATCCACTCCCAAGAACGAGCTCTTAACCCTGGCCCGACTCATCCTATTCTCATATCTACATTTACCAAATAGTAAGGCAATGAAAATAAAAGAAATTGACTCGGATAACATTTTCTAGCATCCCAACACATGTTACACACACCTTTGTATTTTATAGGTCGGTCACAAAACCTCAAGAACATCACCCCATATTCCAAAGGAAACCAACTATTAATGAGGGTCTATTATCAATGATGGGTTTACTATACCCTCCTTATCAAATTAATACACTAGTGGACATAAATAAACAATACCTAATGATATAACATAACTATAATGATATCATGATCCCAGGAAGACCAAAATTAGAAATAAAATATCGAAAATGAGCCATATATATGTCATGACAATGTATGTTCCAATTGTTAAAATTAAAAAATACATAAAGACACTAACAACTTCCAAGAAGACCCTGAACCACATCTGGTCCCCTCACTAATGATCTATCCAAACACATCCACTGAAAATTGGGCATTTTCCCTTGTCATATCTTCTAACCATGAAATCCTGTCTGAAACTGATCAGGAAAGTCAAATATAGTGTGATTATAACTCAATACACCCCCACCAAAGATGTTTGAAATAATATATGACTCGAATAGTGTATTCAATTTTATAAATAATACATAAAATCAGTAATGCTTTAAGTGTACATGTTTTCAATTACAATTTAATTAACCACGTAACCCTCAGGTTCCTGAGGTTACCCAAACTCTCAATAACTTTTATTTCCAATACTAGATTCTGAAAAATACCCAAGTGATATCATATATCTGAATTCCATTATTTCCACTTATCATTATGATTCCCATATGAATTTCATTTTTACCAGTAATTGCCTCATTTCAAATATTAATTTCATTGTTTCCATTCCTCATTTTTATTCACATAATAATTCCATTGTTACCATTCATTGTTTCGATTCACATATGAATAGAATAGATACAATCCAATATTTCAATCCCCATATAAATTTCATTTTTACCATTCATTATTTCAATTTACATATTAATGTAATTGTTACCTTTTATCATTTCAAATCACAAGTGACAATCATTATTACTTTTATTTATTTCAATTCACATATGAATTTCATTGTAACTATTCGTTACCTCATCTCACATATGAATTCTATTTTTACTATTCATTATCTCCTTTAATATATGAATGAAATTATTACTATTCATTGCCTCATTACACATATGAATGCCATTATTGACATTTATTGTCTCATTTAACATATGAATTTAATTATTACCATTCATTGTCTCATTCCATATATGAATACCATTTCTACCGTTTTTTGTCTCATTTCACACATTTCACAATATTAAAATATCACATATATCAAAATAGAAATAGTGACAAATTTACCAACAAATTAATAAAATTCAATAATTTTTTTTCATATCATTCCTTTAATTAATTCTATAATTAATTAACCACATCAGTTTCATTATTAATTGAACAATTATTTTTTCACATTGATCCCATTAATTAGTCCAATAATTAATCAATCACATCATTTCTAGTAATTAATTAAACTATTAACTAGTCACATTATTACAATTAATTAATTCCATAAATAAATAATCTCATCAATTCTATCAAGTAATTAGATAATTAATTAATCACATTAGTAAAATTATTTAATTCAACAATTTATTAACCCCATTAATCCCATAAATTTATTTAATAACCAATTAATCACTTAAAATAAATTAGTTAATTCAAAAATTCACAAATCACATCAATAACATTACATAATTTTTCAATTAATTAATTCACCAGTTATTTAATAAAATCAATACCTTTATTTAATTCAATAATAGATTAATAAAAATTTAATCCCAATAATTAACAAAACAATTAATTATTCCAATTTTATAAATTTCATAATCCAAAAATCATAATTAATTAATTACCCCAATTAAATCAATTTCATCATCACAACAATCCCCATTAATTAATTAACTAATTAATTAATCCAATTCATCTAATTGAATTATCATGATAATCCCCATTAATTAATTCACCAATCAACTAATCCAATTCATTCAATTTCATAATCACATAAACTCCCATTAATTAATTCAACAATTATTTAATCCAATTCATTTTATTACATCGTCACAATAATACACATCAATTAATTCACAAATTAATAAATCCCTTCATTCATTTTCATCATCACAATAATCCCCATTAATTAATTCATCGATTAATTAATTCAATTCACACAATCGAAATATATCAACATTTCATGTTTATTAATTTACTAATAAATAAATCCAATTAATTCATATTTATAATCAAAATGATCCATTAATTAATTCATCAAGTAATTAATCATTTTAAATTAATTTCATAATTTACAAAGTTACCATTAATTTATTCAATAATTAATTATCCCAATTCTATAGTCACAATATCATAATAATTATTTCAATAAAAAATTTATTTTGTCATCATTATCCGAATATCTCAATAACTAATTAAAGAATTATTTATCCCAACATCACAAGACTATATTCGCTGATATTATTCAACATTTAATTAATCCACTCTAATTAAATTAAAGATTTCAAGAATTAAATAATTACATCTATTATACTAATTAAATCAATAATTAATTTATCACATCAATTCTATTAATTAATTCCACATGTAATTAATCCAATCCCAATATCAATAATCCAATATATAATTAAACAACTAATTATCCACACATCATACAATTTCTATATAATGATAATTAAGTCGTCAATTAATAATTCCCAATTGCATAATTTAGATATTCTGATAATTAATCCTATTATTAATTATTCCAAATTCACATTCTCTTAGCTAAAAAATTCATGAAATTAATTTATTCAATTTAATAAAATTTATTACTATATAAACTTCAGAAGTTCCACAATTACATACAAATAATTGAAAGAACGACTATGGGACTTGGAAAATAGCCAAACTACATCAAATTGATGATGAACGCTCACTGATGGATATCCCCAATGGACCAAAAATATCTTAACCAAGATCAAGACTGAGGTCATGATTCAATTACTAGATCCACGATAAAATTGGATTAGTTCTAATATCCTAAATCTAGATCCATTACAAATAGAGGGAAAATCCCTTCAAGGATGGTAGAAGAACTAGAGAGGTGTTAGAAACCATTCGGGATGAGATTCACTTATGATGAGATGTTTGGATATTCATTCTGGGTTTCAATTCAAGATGAATGGAGGTATGCGGGGCTTGTAATTATTTTGAAAGCTTCCAAAATGCGTGGAATAGGTCACATCTAATATAGGGTGAATTTTTTCATTAATATGGGGGTTTAGGTATTTTAAAATAAATTTTTTCGATCAAATAAAAACATGTGCGTGGTTTCCTAGGCAGGGGTAAACAACATTCCAAGATATTACATTTAATCATGGAAATTTCCTTGGGTTTAAATTGTTATCTCTAATAGTGAACACGATATAAAAAACATGTGTTATACATGTGAATACCCTGTACTTATTTCCACACGGTTTGCTGTCATAGGGTGCACAGTTTGGGAAAACCCTGCTCCAATCGTGCACTTCCCCTCTTACGTAATTTTTCATAAAATTGTTATCCAATGAACATATGCTCTAGAAAAAACAAAATGTAATACAGATATGGAAGTTTAATTTGTTTAAAAAATCTCAGGTCACTTCAAAAAAGGTGAAGATATTATACCCTACACCTATAGTTGGAGCGGGAGCATGATGTTTTCCATGTGTCGCAGCTAAAGAGATATGTTCAAGACCCCACACACATCATTGAAAATGGAATGATAAACATAAATTATGTAGACACCTTTTGGGGAGAACCTGGTGATGATCATAAATCTATTTGATGGGATCCTACATAGATGGACCATCCCCTTAGTTCATATGATGTTGTTGTATAGGAATGTATAGGAGCGATACCGGGAGCTAGAGAGTGAGATGTGGGCATAGTTTCTAGATTTGTTTGTTTATTTGTACTTTTATAGACTGAAAATATTGAACGGGTAAGGACATTGAGACCAAGTTATTTTCTTGTATGACATTGAAATATGTCTGTATATATTTCCAGAGCTAGGCATTGTATTGATGAGTAATTAAAAGACCAGGTGTGTTTCAAATTAATTTTATAAAAATATTTTATATATTTTATATTTTTCGTGAACTTTTTCTTAAAAATATTGTGATAAATAAACTATTTATTCTTGAACCAAAAATTTGATACCACGATTGAGTCTAGAACATCATTCCTACCGTTGAAATGACCTAAAATAAGTCTGCATGGGGGATTCAGATAACTAACCCATTTCGAGTACATTTAGGGAATAAATTGGTATACTTAATTAACTAAATTATTAATTTTACCTAAAATATATTTATATAATAATTATTCCATGGATATTCTTCTAGGGTTATCCACAAAAACATTATGAGGATTCTAGAGCCTCACCCCTCTTATTGGTGACTCATTTTGGATGATGATGATACTCTGAATCGGAGAAGATCAAGATGCACTGAAGGCAAGAAAAACCTTCAATTATTAGTGGGTACATTATTTGATGACTAATGATCCAATATACATGTGAAACTCATATATCTATGTTTTACACCATTTATTATTAAATTTATTGATATTATAAACAACTTATATTTATTAAATATAATTTTAGATCCTTAGAAAGCTCTTAAGTACAAATTGGTTTGTTTATTCATTGGTTTTATAACATATAGTTTCCTTATTCATGACTTGTATCATAGAATACTTGGATGAGATCTAAATCCATTGTTATTTTCCCCTATTCTACCTATTTGTTTTGAATCCTTTGATGGTTGGACACTGGAGTCTTGTTTCGATGTTATTTTGTCATACCAAGCCCAATCAAAGACCCATAGTTAGTACATAATGATGAAAAAGGCATTGATTGATGAAACAAGGATAGATCTTGTATTTTTTTGAGATGTGGGTAATCATTTTCATGATCATATATAAAATACACATAGGTGGAATTGTCAGTAGCATATGGGTCATGCGATGAGCCTCTATGGATCAATGGAACTTTCAACCAATGGAAAGATAGAAATTAAAAATATCAACAAGAAATACTAATCTCTAGAGTAAACGAGGAATGATATGGTGTGGAATTTAATGATTCAAGGAGTGGAACATTGATGTGTGAAACAATAGAAAACCATGACTACATACATGTGTACAATAATAAACGCATTTTCGGTCACCCATTGGTTGTAGCAAATAAGTTTTTGGTACTATGTATGGATGGAATTCAATGTAGACACCATACATGTCATGTGTCACCTTCCCCATGTGGATGATCCATGTGAAAGATGACACAGCTTGGCACATGTCATGTTCTCAAGTACACAGTCATGACCATAGTACATAAGATGAACAACATGTGAAGAGTCCCGGTGTGTACGAAATTACATGAAAATGAGATAATGTACATGGGCAAGGAAAGAACAAAGGTGAAGAACCAAATTTGAAGTGGGAATTTATGTACTAAATTACACAGACACAGGTTAAAGTAAACAGACATTGTATGAATGCAGAGACATATCCAAATCACACATGTTGGGCCGTGATTGGAATTTTCATTCCAGGTATATCCCACACACACAGTGTACTCCTATATTCATGATGAGTCGTGAACCTCTAAAGACATGGCTAGGTTAATGGGTAGGAACAAAAATAATGTATGTTTCCCCTCACATTTCATGTGCCATGTGGCTCATTTTTTGGAAACATAAGTCTTATGAATATCCTTCATTTGGACTCATATCTTGGACATTGAGTAGCATATCCTAACTATATTTTCTATAGAATGTAATGGTTCTGTTGGATAAATATATTTGGATATGATATCTATTATTTGAGGAATGAATCCTGGTTATAAAATGGCTTATGATGGAAGTGATCGTACAAGGTCACCAAAGGCATCAAGAGTGAAAACCTTCAACTAGGATGGGAATGGGTCCTCTTTAGACTAATTAGTGGAACCCTCTATGTGGTATGGGCATTATTCATCAATACTTTCAAAGTGGAACCCTCAAGATAGGCTATCCATGGTTTCTCTACCGACACCCAAGTGGAACCCTCCAATGAGGATGGGTAGCTGACCACGATGACTTTTTAAATTGTAACCCACCAAAAGGGTTGGGAGAGGGTCCTCTACCAACACCTAGAGTGGAAACCTCCTGTTGGGCAGTTCATGGGTCTCCTACTGACATCCATATGGTACCCTCCAAATGGGATAGTCATGGGACCTCGATGAAAAGAGTGGTAGCAACCTATTTGCAAAGGGCATGGGAACTCTACATGATTCTAGAGTGGATCCCTCTAGGTAGTCTAGGCATGGTTCTTTTATTGGTGAATGGAGAACTGCTATTGAACAATTTCATGGGTCCTCTACCAAGAGATTCATGCCCTTAAATTAGTTGTCACAGTTAAGGTGTGTGGCTTTACGTGGAATGTTACTTCTGGTAAGTCACATGATACATTCGGCATTTTTAATGGAGTTTTGGTATCTTTGTAGACTATTCTTCCTAGGATGAGATGTTATATGGAGATCCCCTTATACTCTCATTTTTTATTTAATTTAATGATCATATACGTATAAATATATATACATGCCATTGTATTTGTTTTCTCTCCTTCCAAGGGATTTCAAAACACATTGGGTATTCCTTGTTCTTTATGTGGTTATATTCTCTTTAATTTATGAGTATAATATCCAATTGTGGGTGTAAAAGACTCGATGTATAGATCATCTACTCATCGTGTAGATCCCCATTTTTTTGGATGAGGTTACACTTTCTATTACTTGGGTTTAGATGAACCATATTTATTATCTTATGTATTTATTTCCCAGTTGTATCTCTTACTGCTCCCCATCTAGATTTTTGGGTGTCATAATGGGTACATATATACTCAACCCAACAAGGGATTTTCCCATATGTGTCTTTTCTTTTCAGTTGATAGACAGGTCAGTTGTAACTATATATAAGCTTAGTGATTCTTGGTATTTAGACCGCATATAGTGGTAAAAACATAGAGATCAAAACATGGGTTCTCTCAACATTTTATTTCCTATTTTTAAATTTAAAGATATATTTCTATTTTTTTATATTCTCCCTCATTATTTTTCAATAAAATTATTGTACTATTATTCTATATGGAAGTTTTACATTAACGGTTTTATCCTTAGTGTTTTTCATTGTTTACTATTTTTTCTATTCTCTTCTATATCAAGATGGATGTGAGTGTGTATGTACCAGTACATAAGAAAAGCCCTCCACATGTTAGTTAGGCCTTCAGTGCTGGTCACTATCTCTAGCCTATAGACATTGGATGGGATAATTATAGCTTGAGCCCTAACTTGGGGTGGGCCATGACATAGAGTGATGGATTTGATATAAATTGAATAAAATTCCAAGATTGTGCTCTTTTTAATGAAATGTGAAGTTTCTTGTAATTATTATCAAACTATCAAAAGTTTTATTTCATGTTAAAGGAGATGATCCAAGGTGTTGGGTCCTTATAAGTGTAGTTAAATATCATCCATGAGTAAACCATGAGTTTGGTTGTTCAGTTAAAAAAATATGAATCAAAAAATAAAATTCCAATCCAATTGAAGATAATTTATTATGTTTCTAAGTGTTCTTGAAAAAAATAGAAAATTAAAATGGATTTGGGTGGCATAGTATGTGTGATAAATGATAATTTAATATTTAAAATGATTACACTAAATAATACCCCAATAATAAATAAAATTTCATATCATTTCGTGGACATGTAGGCTTCCTCTTATAAGAGATAAAAATTGATTTGTTAATATCAGAGATATAGATTTCAAGGATAAGGGATAAAATTTATATTAGAAATGAAGGCGTATAAAAAAGGAGACAAATTATTTATCTTGAAATTTTAGATTTGAATAATTATTCACTCTGAATATTTGAGAAACACAAAATATTATGTCAATATTTAAGGAGTTAAAGTTGTATAAAGTTGTTCTCACTAGAAAAAAGATTTGTATTGAATCTATGTATATCTAACATTAATCTAATTTAGATTAATGTGTAGGATCATTATTTGGTTAGAGGTAAATACTGTGTCACTAGAGTTTCACTTATATAAAGTTGAAGACTATGGGTACTACCACCTTTTAAATATAATAACCTTAATAAGGATATCCTCTAGATTAAATATTTTTAGTATAATTTTTGTTTCAGTCCAATATATAAAAAAATCTTGATTCCCACTACATGGGACATATTATTATCATTTTTATTTGTTTTTATTTCTTCTATAACTATTGTTTTTCCTTGAGAAATGAGGTGTTGTGTTATTTTCCCATTTTTGTTTCTGTATTTTTTTCCGGATCTCTAGGGTAATGGATAAGACACCCCATACCCACACTCCTGTAAATGGGGTTGAAACATATTGTTTACATAATTTTGTTGACACTAATAGAGGAAACCAAAACATAACCATCCAAAATTACAATAATAACCAATAATAAGAACTCACTTACATTCCAAAAACATTTAGGTATATACTTTTAGAGAATTAAAAAATTCTTATAACTAAAAAATCATATCTTTTCTAATATATGTGCATTTTTTCCACTAAAAATATATTCCTTAATTAAAAATTGGTCATCAACATCATGAAAAAAACTCTAAACAAAAGAAACCCTTCAAAAAATATAATAATTAATTCACCTCTTAATAAACTGAGGAAATGAAAAATTAAAATTGGTGATCTGAAATGATAATTTAGAGTAGAAATAAGTGATTACAATCTAATATCATAATTTGGAATTGGATAAAGATATTTTTGGATCAATATATAGATTTATATGTATGTTAGATGGAATAATACAAGAGGGGGGGAATTGTAGGTTTAAAAAACATAGTGTTTAAACACATAAGAAGTTAGTTTAAGTGATCATAAACTAATACAATTCAAAACAAATACAAATAACCACAATTGACTTGGACATAAAAGATATGATATGATGCAATACTATAAGAAAATTCAATCAATTGTATTCAAGTGAACACAATAATCAAAGTGAAAGATTCTACCATAAATCATATAGAATCTATCGATACAATATGTAACAGTTTGATTCTAATTGAAACTATTACAAGTGAATATGAAATAAATAAAGGAAACAAAAAAATGTCCTTTCTAATAAAAACAGCTTTAGAAACGTAAAAGTATAAAAATTATTTTATCCCGCATAGAAGTGTGTCCTTTGACCTAGGATAATAGTTCTGTATTACCACCACCTTAGTAAACCCTTGATATGATGATCGGTACGTCTCGCTTGATATTAACAGACCCTCGATATAATGATCGGAACTTCTGTCTTGTTATCCCCTCAAGCCCTAGATTTTGTAGGTAATCGGAAACTCTATATTTAAAACACTTGAAAGCCCTAGATTTGATGAATCGTACCACCATCTTCCTATCCTCTGCATCCCTCGATCATTATCACCTGATCGGTTGCACAAATAAAAACCTAGAACATAATGAAATACAAAAACTAAGAATGAGTCATTCACATTTTTTATTCTCAAGGAATTTGTACGAAGTAAGAGAGAAGTCGCAACATCTCTCTCTAGAACTTGATAGAAGAAAAGAATGATCAAAGGCTCTTAGTTGTTCTTCACAACTTCAAATGACCTCCTATTTATAGGCCTCAGGTTCTAATGGTCTTATTTCCTCCAACGGTAATATTTATCTGGAAAACACCCAGGGACTTGGACACCTGGCATTATAACAGTCATATTGATACAAAATACACGACATCATTTTGATTAGTTTATAACTAACTCCACGACATCATTTTGGTTAAAATAAAAGATATATGAAAATGATAATCATGAGTAAGATAGATATAAGAAATTTTTTTTAATAAAGGATAGAAACATGCATGTGATAAATGTAAAATATTAGTATTAATAGTTTTATATAGTTCAATATATTGAAACAATGAAAAACGAGTATGATGCACAGAAGTCAGTACGATTTTCAGGGTCAGTATGATTGAAAAAGTAAGTACGATTGATAGGGTCAGTACGATTGACAGAGTCAGTATGATTAATAGAGTCAGTACGATTGACATGGTCAGTACGATTGATAGAGTCAGTACGATTGACAGTTTCAGTACTATTGATAGATTCAGTATGATTAACAGGGTCAGTATGATAAACAATTATGAATAGATTTGTGATTTCCAAAACAAGTGTAACACCCGAAATTTTTATGAGTAATATTTTTTTTTATATATCATCAAAGGAATCTTTCACTACACACTTTCTTGGATTACTTTACACGCAATCACGACCTTCCTCGATAGCTTGAATCGTACGCAATACCGAGTTTCACTAAACAACGATATGCTATTAAAATATTATTAAAACTAGCCGTTATGAATAGTAATAACCACTTTTTGAAATTTTATAAATTATATTTTTCAAAATGGACTTCATTTTTGGATTCGGAATACCTAAATTAGCCTAGGGTGAAATTTTGGTATTTTTCTGAAAACTTTCAATTTTTGATGAATAGTGAAACCACTAAGTGGTAGGTTAAAAACTGATTTTTTGCATAAAACTTAATTTTACCACTTCTGTGAATGGAATTTAGAAAATCTGACAGACACGGTTGATATCAGTATGTAAAATGTGGTTCAAGGAGATAAAAATAATTTTCTGGTGAATAAGTAACTTTTTACTTTTTTTTACCGCGGTTAATAGTAAATAGGGTAACTAAGGTTAAAAATGATATTAATATTACCATAACACATGTCATAATTCTATTGTATAAGCTTAATTCGACCAAAAACAATCTTAGGAATAAAATATGACCATTTAGGCCCACTTGGGTTAGATTAGGACATTTATTATTAATTTATTTAAAGAAGGGTTAAAATAGTTAAAATCAAAGTTTAATATGTAAATCATTTTTAATATGGGGTTATACATAAGATAAATTCGACTTTAAATATTCATTAGAAAGATAACAGGATTTCCTACATAATGGTATTTTATTTTTAATTTTTAGACATTAAATAATTTAATTTATTTATGACACAATGATGATGCAGTAATTACCTTATTAATGAAATATTGACATAATTGATGTTATAAACACAAAAATAAATGTAATTTGAGACTTTTTATGAATTACACTAATTTTATAGGTTACTATGATATATTAGTGTAGATTTAATCAACTTTGTTCGAACATATAATTTTGTTATGACTTTCAGAAAAATCATATATCAAATAGTGTCAAAATGGACACAAAATAGTTTTTAAATAAAATATTATATTACAAATTGTTATTTTATTCCTAAAAATCTACGGTTCGGAAAAATGACTTAGATAAGGATATATATATTAATAATAAACAATTTGGGGTTCTTTTGGCATGTTATTGTAAGTTTATTAACCATATAGTGAAAGAAAACAAAAAGACACGGTAAAAGTTAAATTATTTAACTTAGAGTTAAATCTAATTGATAAGGTTAAAATAATACCCTAAACTTGTCTAAATCCTATTTGTTGATAGGCTTTCAACCCATCCTCACTTTATCTTCGAAATAAGACCCTTTGGAACCATTATAAACCGATTTTGACTTTAATATAAAATAATATTTTGAGATATTCCTAAGGTGCCCCTCTCCTCCCTTATAAAAGGGCGCCTCCTCCCCCTCCTCCTCACACCAATTTGAGCACCCAAGCTCGCCCAACCCCTGACATTTTCTCCTCTCCACTTCCCTAGAATAATCTTAGAGGTCCTTGTCTTCTTCAAAGACCAATATTAGTTCCCTAAGTGGAGGATTCAAAGAGGCGTTCCAAAGAAGAGGTAATATCCATTACCGATCTTTTCAATTTCTTTCTTCTTCAACTTCTTCTTCTTTAGTTGTATCATGATAAAGTCATAACAGAACTATTAATTACATAATTATATGTTATTATAAATATGAAACAACCCTAATTCACCTTCTATCCATCCTACGGAAAAAATGAAATCACCGCGCGTGCGTACGTACGGAATACCGTCTCCACGCCGTGGTGTAATCTATTTTCCACCATCACCATACAAGGATGGGTATAATGGTGTAATGAGTCACTATTTATGATTATTATAAAGTAATATTGATACTGAAATAATATATATATACTCAAATACAGTTCCACGATCATAGGAACGATATCATCACTCGTGCGTACGTACGGAATATCGTCTCCACGATGTGATGCGACTCGTTCTACATGATCATCATTACATAGTAATTATATAAATGAATTGAATGAATAAATAGGATATATGTTACAATAATACCATTCTGGATATAAGGTATCTATAACCTTAAATGAAGAATAAGAATTTATTCAGCAAAACACGCACAAGAACAAAAGGCAATAAGGACCCGAGTAACAAGTAACAATGAAATATTACTAACAAGAAGCTAAGAATATGACCATATATGATATCATATCAATATGTATGCTTCTGGAATAAGTCAATAACATTATTTAAACCATTATACAGGAGATTCGGACACGTACAAATCAAATCGGACCTAAGGTAAGGGAAATATCACAATCTCATTTTTATCCGAGATTGTTTATACTTTGATATTTACTGTGGTGTATTTTATCATCCACATCCATGTTTTCTCAATATGTAATATTATTTCCATCCACCTAAAATTTTTTAAATCCAATTTTACCCTTCGATGAGTTTTTATTAAAGGATATGAAAGGAATCTTTTGTCGTTTTTCGTACGAGGTACTTTTGACTTTTTCGACAAAAGTACGAAGAATGTTTTTTTTAACTTATACGGCATGAATGGATTTTTAAAACATTATTTCCAAGAAGATTACTTTACAAGTTTTCATGTTTATTTATAATCAACTTCTTTATGTTTAAAATTTTATGACATTTTAAGAAAGGAAAAGTGTTTTTGAAGTAGAAAGGATATTGTCCTCAAGAATGAAGTTCAACTGTTTTATCAAACTTATTTTCCATCTAAGATGATAAAGGGTTATGTTTTTATCCCTATTATTACATGGATTTGATTATGTTGTGATGGAAATACTTTTATGAATTCCTTTATCTTATATGAATTGTTTTATGATGTCATGTTGTTTAAGAATTCCATTTTTATTACATGGGTTACGCTATGATGTATGGTTTATGATTATGTGGCACACATAAGAAATGATTCATTATAAGATGGGTGGAACCTATATCTCCCTCCAATGCATTGGGTAAAGATTTTATATCTCATGAGATAGACATGGCTGGAACGGTAGGTTATACTGGTTCACTGAAATAGGACTGGAACGAGGGTGACTCGGTTCAGAAAGGGACTCTGTCCACTAAGATAGTCTTGGCAATGAGTCATGACTAACAAGAAATGATGTTCCATGATTATGTGTGCATGCCACAAAGTTTCCAGTTTCATGTTATGATTATGGGGATCTCATTTTCACTTCTATTATTTATTCCATGTTAAGATATTATGATCTCTTTTGCAGGTTATGATTTTCAAAAAGATATGATATTATTTTTATTTCCTTTATTTTCCCTTGATGAGCATTTGAGCTCACCCTTTTATGTTTTCTTTTCCCCAGGTCAGGAAGATGGATATTAAGTAGAATATGCTAAAAGAGACCCTAGATATGATGAAATAAATGGGAGACATTGTAGAAGATTTATGAACCAGTTGTTTATGTTTCCCAGTTTCTAAAGACACTATACCTATACGGTCCTTTGTGGTTTTGTCATATGTTGTAATAAGTGTGATTCAATTTTGAAGTATTAACAATGTATGTAAAGTATGGGTTGTTATAGTTTGTATCAGAGGAAAGGTATAGTCAACCTTTGGAAACTATGATGTGAAAGCCTTAGTAAGAACCCTAAGGATAAGTCTAAGCATAGAACACAATCTTAGTGTTTTAGAAATGGCCATGAATAACCTAGGATAAGACCTTATGCATCAAAATTTTATTCTTGAATTATGTGGTTTTCCTATTATAATTAGTGTTTCTCACACTATTCTTCTTGGTTTTAGTTAATGGCTGGAACCCGAAGGAACCGTGTTAATGCGGAATGCGATGGGCAATGCAATGATTGTCCCCCTGAGCAACCAAATGATATGGGAGCTGGAATGCAAAATCTTATAGCCTTGCTCACACAACTTTCTCAAGCTATGAATCATACAGGACTTCCAAACGAGCAAAGGAAGGAGCAACATTCTGTTGAATCCTTCATGAGGCAGAGTCCACCTTCTTTCAGCGGGTCTACTGATCCATTATTTTCTGAACAATGGATTAGTACTACTGAAAAGTTATTTTCAGTTCTTCAATGTTCTGAACATGATAAAGTCATCCTATCAGTGTATCGTTTGGAAGGAGATGCTGATCAATGGTGGAAGCTTATTAAGAATATGAGGCAAAGGGATGAAAATGAGTCTATGGAATGGGACGAGTTCAAGAACTTATTTTTCAATAAGTACTTCCCTCATATTCTCCGAACAAAGATGGAGAAAGATTTTCTTGAACTGAAGAAAAGGGATGATGAATCTGTTGGTACCTATGAAGCAAATTTTACAAGACTTGCAAGGTACGCTTCTGGTATTATTATCCAACCTGATAGTAAGATCGATCGATTCTTTAGTGGATTAAAACCAAGTCTTCGAAGGGCGTTAGCCATAAGGTACTTCAATAGCTATGAGGAAATCGTTCGATGTGCTCTCAAAGTTGAGATGGAGATTGGAGTAACTCATCAGTCACATGGGTTTGATAAGAAGAGGAAGATGGAATTCAAAGGAAAATCTAAAAGCACACTGAAAAGAATATGAGCTTTCAATTATGCTCAAAGTGTGGAAAGAAACATGGAGGGATTTGTCTTAAAGGGACAAGTAAATGTTTTAAATGTGGAAAGGAAGTTCATCGGGCATTTGAATACCGCGATAATGGGAAGAATATGTCTAATGATGCAAACAAAGGAAGGGATACACAGAATGAACCTACTACACTTCAATGTTTCAAGTGCAAGGAGATGGGGCATTATGCCAATCAATTCCCAAATCCAAGGGTTGATGATGATGGTCGACGTCAAAAAAATCTTAAGGCTAAAGACAAAGGAAAGTCACATTCAATTTCTATCAGCGATGTGAAGTACGATAACGAAGTGGTGAAAGGTACACTTACCATCCACTCTAAAGTAGCAAATGTTTTATTTGATTCTAGATCCACCCACTCCTTTATTTTTGAAAACTTTTCTAAGGGTATCACCATACTACCTCAACAATTAGATGTTGAGTTAGATGTGACAACACCTAATGGCACAACAGTTGCATCAAAAGTTAATAATTCTTCTCAGATCGAAGTTTGTGGGAAAGTGCTTCTTGCAAATAATGTGATCCTTCCTATAGTGGAATTTGATGTGATTCTTGGCATGGATTGGCTTTCTCTACATGGAGCTCATATCAATTTCCAAAGAAGGGAAGTCACATTTCAAATTCCAGATCAATCTACGATCGTCTATCAATGCAAGGATGAATATAACCTTCCAGTGGAAATTTCATCCATCTTATGGGTATTGATTCCACTAAATGAAGTTTATTTATCTGAAATGGTTGGTGAGAAACTCATGATTAAGAATATGACCATTGTACGAGAGTTTGATGATGTATTTCCAGAGGAATTACCGGGTCTTCCACCAAATCGTGAAGATGAGTTTTTAATAGAACTCATACCGGGCGCTTTGCCAATTTCAAGGACACCTTATAGAATGGCCCCAATTGAGTTGCAGGAATTGAAGAAGCAACTCAAAGAGAATCTTGATAAGGGATTCATACGCCCTAGTGTGTCACCTTGGGGAGCACCTGTTCTATTTGTTAAGAAGAAAGATGGATCAATGAGACTCTGCATTGAATATTGAGAACTTAACAAGATCACTATCAAGAACAAATATCCTCTCCCACGCATTGATGACTTATTTGACCAACTACGCGGAGCTCAATACTTTTCCAAGATTGATCTTCGTTCAGGGTATCATCAATTAAGGGTCAAAAGGGAGGATATACCAAAGACGGCTTTCCGTACAAGGTATGGACACTATGAATTTATAGTGATGCCATTTGGTCTTACTAATGCCCCTGCTATCTTCATGGATCTAATGAATAGAGTCTTTAGAGACTATGTTGATCAATTTTTGGTAGTCTTTATAGACGATATTCTTGTCTATTCAAAGAGCAAGGAATTGCATGAAGATCACTTGAGAATTATATTGAAGACGCTGAGAAAGGAGAATATTTATGCCAAATTTACCAAGTGTGAATTTTGGCTACAAAATGTTGCATTTTTGGGTCACATAATCTCAGAAGAGGGGATATCTGTGGATCCAGCAAAAACAGAGGTTATTGAAAGATGGTAAAGACCAACAATAGTAACTGAGATCCGAAGTTTTCTTGGTTTGGCTGGATATTATCGACGTTTTGTAAAAGATTTTTCACAATTATCTAATCCACTCACCAAGTTGACTTGGAAAGGAGTTAAGTTTGTCTGTATAGAGGAATGTGAAGAGAATTTCAAGGAGTTGAAAAGAAGGTTATCCAGTGCACTTGTGCTCACACTGCCTTGTAGTGGAGAAAGGTTTGTTATCTACAGTGATGCATCCAAGAAGGGATTGGGGTGTGTTATTATGAAAAATGATATGGTGATAGCTTATGCCTCACGACAGTTGAAAATCCATGAGCAAAATTACCCAACACATGATTTGGAGTTGGCTGCGGTAATCTTTGCATTAAAGATTTGGAGGCATTACCTTTATGGTGAAAGGTGTGATATTTATACTGATCATAAAAGTTTAAAGTATATTTTCACACAAAAGGAGTTGAATATGCATCAAAGAAGATGGTTGGAGTTGATTAAGGATTATGACTGCTCAATCCATTACCACCCTGGGAAAGCAAACAAGGTGGCAGATGCATTAAGTCGACAAGACCATGCTAGTTTATCCATGATGAGGATCACAAAATATCCAATATTTATGGATTTACAAAGGATGGATCTTGGAATTATAATGGAAGGGGAAAAATCTTATCTTTCTCAAATGAATTTTCAACCATCTATACATGTGAAGATTAAAGAGGCACAGAAAGAAGATGTCGAGTTACAAAAGAAGGTGAGAAATGTTCCTGAATTCAACCTTGATTGTGATGGGATAATAAAGTTCAGGAATCAGGTTTGTGTTCCTCCCATGCCCGAATTAAAGAAGGAGCTGCTGGATGAGGCTCATAGTTCATCATTCTCTATTCATCCTAGAAGCACGAAGATGTATAGGGACCTGAAAGAGTACTTCTGGTGGGATGGCATGAAAAGAGATGTCGCTGAATATGTCTCTCGATGCTTGGTTTGTCAACAAGTTAAAGCTGAGAGACAGAAGTATAAGGGGATTTTACAACCATTACCCATACCCGAATGGAAATGGGAAAACATCACTATGGACTTTGTCACAGGACTTCCTAAAACATCCAAAGGCAATAATGCTATTTGGGTCATAGTTGATCATCTTACAAAGTCTGCACACTTCATTGCTATTAGAGAGGATTTCTCTCTAGATCAGCTTGCCAGGATATATGTAAAGGAAGTGGTAAGATTGCATGGAGTACCACTTTCTATTATATCTGATCGGGATCCGAGATTTACCTCAAAGTTTTGGCGAAGTCTTCAACATAGTCTGGATACAGAGTTGAGTTTCAGCACTGCTTATCATCCCCAGACAGATGGTCAGTCTGAGAGAACAATTCAAACCCTAGAAGATCTGTTGAGAGATTGCTCTATGGATTTCAATGGAGGTTGGGATCAACACCTACCTTTGGTGGAATTTTCTTATAATAATAGCTTTCACTCCAGTATTCAGATGGCTCATTATAAAGCTCTCTATGGAAAGAAATGCAGGACCCCAACTTGCTGGGATGAAGTTGGGGAAAGAAAGATATTAGGACCTGATCTCGTTGATGAAATGGCAGAAAAGGTCAGATCTATTCAACAACACATAAGAGCAGCTTAGAGTCGACAGAAAAGTTATGCTGACAACCGAAAAAAGACCTAGAGTTTGAAGTGGGTGATAAAGTGTTCTTACGAATATCTCCCTGGAAGAGGGTTATGAGATTTGGAAAGAAGGGGAAGTTGAGCCCTAGATATATCGGTCCTTTCGAAATTATGGATCGTGTTGGGAAGGTAGGTTACCGATTGGTGCTTCCACCGAATCTATCTCAAGTTCACGATGTGTTCCACGTATCTCTCCTGAGAAAGTACATACCAGATCCTTCACATGTACTCAGCTCAGAAGTTGTACCGCTGGAGCAAGATCATTCTTATGAAGAACAGCCGATAGAGATTCTGGATCATAGCAAAAAAGTCCTACGAAACAAGACCACTCGCTTGGTGAAAGTTTTATGGAGGAACCACCAACATGAAGAAGCTACATGGGAGCTTGAGGATATGATGAGGGAGAAGTATCCTCATCTGTTTGTCACAAAGTGTCGAATTTCGAGGGCGAAATTCTTTTAAGGGGGGTAGAATGTAAAACCTGAGATTTTTATGAGTAATATTTTGTTTTTATATATCATCAAAGGAATCTTTCACTACACACTTTCTTGGCTTACTTTACACGCAATCACGACCTTCCTCGATAGCTTGCGTCGTACGCAATACCGAAGAAGAGGTAATATCCATTACCGATCATTTAAATTTCTTTCTTCTTCAACTTCTTCTTCTTTAGTTGTTTCATGATAAAGTCATAACATCAGTATTACTTACATAATTATATGTTATTATAAATATGAAACAACCATAATTCACCTTCTATCCATCCTACGGAATAATGAAATCACCGTGTGTGCGTGCGTACGGAATACCGTCTCCACGCCGTGGTGTAATCTATTTTCCACCATCACATTACAAGGATGGTTATAATGGTGTAATGAGTAACTATTTATGATTATTATAAAGTAATATTGATACTGAAATAATATATATATACTCCAATGTAGTTCCACGATAATAGGAATGATATCATCACTCGTGCGTACGTACGGAATACCGTCTCCACGATGTGATGCGACTCGTTCTACATGATCATCATTACATAGTAATTATATAAATGAATTGAATTAATAAATATGATATATGTTACACTTATACCATTCTGGATATAAGGTATCTATAACCTTAAAAGAAGAATAAGAATTTATTCGAGATTTTTATGAGTAATATTTTGTTTTTATATATCATCAAAGGAATCTTTCACTACACACTTGATTGGCTTACTTTACACGCAATCACGACCTTCCTTGATAGCTTGCGTCGTACGCAATAACGAGTTTCACTAAACAACGATATGCTATTAAAATATTATTAAAACTATCCATTATAAATAGTAATAACCACTTTTTGAAATTTTATAAATTTCATTTTTCAAAATGGACATCATTTTTGGATTCGGAATACCGAAATTAGCCTAGGGTGAAATTTTGGTATTTTTCTGAAAACTATCAATTTTTGATGAATAGTGAAACCACTAAGTGGTAGGTTAAAAACTGAATTTTTGCATAAAACATAATTTTACCGCTTTTGTGAATAGAATTTCCAAAATCCGACAGGCACGGTTGATATCAGTAAGTAAAATGTGGTTCAATGGGATAAAAATAATTTTTTGGTGAATAAGTAACTTTTTACTTTTTTTTGCCGCGGTTAATAGTAAATAGGGTAACTAAGGGTAAAAATGATATTACTATTACACTAAAACATGTCCTAATTCTATTGGATAAGTTTAATTAGACCAAAAAAAATTAGGAATAAAATATGACCATTTAGGCCCACTTGGGTTAGATTAGGACATTTATTATTAATTTATTTAAAGAAGGGTTAAAATAGTCAAAATCAATGTTTAATAAGTAAATCATTTTTAATATGAGGTTATACATAAGATAAATTCGACTATAAATATTCATTATAAATATAAAAATATTTCCTACATAATGGTATTTTATTTTTAATTTTTAGACATTAAATAATTTAATTTATTTATGACACAATTATGATGCAGTAATTATCTTATTAATGAAATATTGACATAATTGATGTTATAAACACCAGAATAAATATAATTTGAGACTTTTTATGAATTCCACTAATTATATAGGTTACTATGATATATTAGTGTTGATTTAATCAACTTTTTTCGAACATATAATTCTGTTATGACTTTCACAAAAATCATATATCAAATAGTGTCAAAATTGACACAAAATAGTTTTTAAATAAAATATTATATTACTAATTGTTATTTTATTCCTAAAAATCTATGGTTCGGCCAAATTACTTTGATAAGGATATATATATTAATAATAAACAATTTTGGGTTCGTTTGGCATGTTATAGTAAGTGTATTAACCATATAGTGAAAGAAAACAAAAAGACACGGTAAAAGTTAAATTATTTAACTTAGAGTTAAATCTAATTGATAAAGTTAAAATAATACCCTAAACATGTATAAATCATATTGGTTGATAGGATTTATACCCATACCCACTTTAGCTTCGAAATAAGACCCTTTGGAACCATTATAAACCGATTTTGACTTTAATATAAAATAATATTTTGAGATATTCCTAAGGTGACCCTCTCCTCCCTTATAAAAGGGCACCTCCTCCCCCTCCTCCTCACACCAATTTGAGCCCTCAAGCTAGGCCAAACCCTGCCATTTTCTCCTCTCCACTTCCCTAGAATAATCTTAGAGGTCCTGGTCTTCTTCAAAGACCAATCTTAGTTCCCTAAGTGGAGGATTCAAAGAGGCATTCCAAAAAAGAGGTAATATCCATTACCGATCTTTTCAATTTCTTTCTTCTTCAACTTCTTATTCTTTAGTTGTTTCATGATAAAGTCATAACATCAGTATTACTTACATCATTATATGTTATTATAAATATGAAACAACCCTAATTAACCTTCTATCCATCCTACGGAAAAATGAAATCACCGCGTGTGCCTACGTACGGAATACCGTCTCCACGCCGTGGTGTAATCTATTTTCCACCATCACCTTACAAGGATGGGTATAATGGTGTAATGAGTAACTATTTATGATTATTATAAAGTAATATTGATACTGAAATAATATATATATACTCCAATATAGTTGACGATCATAGGAACGATATCATCACTCATGCGTACGTACGGAATACCGTCTCCACGATGTGATGTGACTCGTTCTACATGATCATCATTACATAGTAATTATATAAATGAATTGAATGAATAAATATGATATATGTTACAATAATACCATTCTGGATATAAGGTATCTAAAAACTTAAAAGAAGAATAAGAATTTATTCAGCAAAACACGCATAAGAACAAAAGGCAATAAGGACCCGAGTAACAAGTAACAATGAAATATAACTAACAAGAAGCTAAGAATATGACCATATATGATATCATATCAATATGTATGATTCTGGAATAAGTCAATAACATTATTTAAACCATTATACAGGAGCTTTGGACACGTACAAAGCAAATCGGACCTAAGGTAAGGGAAATATCACAATCTCATTTTTATCCGAGATTGTTTATACTTTGATATTTACTGGGGTGTATTTTATCATCCACATCCATGTTTTCTCAATATGTAATATTATTTCCATCCACCTAAAATTGTTTAAATCCAATTTTACCCTTCGATGAGTTTTTAGTAAAGGATATAAAAGGAATCTTTTGTCATTTTTCGTACGAGGTACTTTTTGACTTTTTCGATAAAAGTACGAAGAATGTTTTTTAACATATACGGCATGAATGGATTTTTAAAAAATTATTTCCAAGCAGATTCCTTTACAAGTTTTCATGTTTATTTTTAATCAACTTCTTTATGTTTAAAATTGTATGACATGTTAAGAACAGAAAAGTGTTTTTGAAGTAGAAAGGATATTTTCCTCAAGAACGAAGTTCAAGTGTTTTATCAAAATTATTTTCCATATAAGATGATAAAGGGTTCTGTTTTTATCCCTATTATTACATGGATTTGATTATGTTGTGATGGAAATATTTTTATGAATTCCTTTATCTTATATGAATTGTTTTATGATGTCATGTTGTTTAATAATTCCATTTTTATTACATTGGTTACGCTATGATGTATGGTTTATGATTATGTGTCACACATAAGAAAGGATTCATTATAAGATTGGTGGGACCTATATCTCCCTCCAATTCATTGGGTAAAGATTTTATATCTCATGAGATAGACATGGCTGGAACGGTAGGTTATACCTGTTCAGTGAAACAGGACTGGAACGAGGGTGACTCAGTTTAGAAAGGGACTCTGTCCACTAAGATAGTCTTGGCAATGAGTCATGACTAACAAGAAATGATGTTACATGATTATGTGTGCATGCCACAAAGTTTCAAGTTTCATGTTATGATTATGGGGATCTCATTTTCACTTCTATGATTTATTCCATGTTAAGATATTATGATCTCTTTTCCAGGTTATGATTTTCAAGAAGATATGATATGATTTTTATATCCTTTATTTTCCCTTGCTGAGAATTTGAGCTCACCCTTTTATGTTTTCTTTTCCCCAGGTCAGGAAGATGGATATTAAGTAGAATATGCTAAAAGGGACCCTAGATATGATGAAATAAATGGGAGACACTGTAGAAGATTTATGAACCAGTTGTTTATGTTTCCCAGTTTCTAAAGACACTATACCTATACGTTCCTTTGTGGTTTTGTCATATGTTGTTATAAGTGTGCTTCAATTTGGAAGTATTAACAATGTATGTAAAGTATGGGTCGTTATAACAAGACATAAAAGTCAAAAGATGACTTCTGATTCATCACATGTGGGAATAAGAACATAATCCTAGTAAAAGAAAACATCATAAGGAAATAATTCTTGATAAACTATATATTATTAGTCATGAATTATAACATATTCATATTGTTATAAAAAACATAAATATCATAAGAACATGGTATCATAAGAATGTGGAAACAATATAAAACATGGAGTTATAAGCATAAGTTAGGGATCACTTCCTAGACAATATAACATATCCAATAGAATCCCATGGTTGTTTGTGTTTACTCCCAATTTTTTGAAGTCAGTATCTCAAGAGGTTGTGAATTGAGAACCCAATAAAAACTTCTATTAAAACAGGATAAAATAAAATCTCCCAGTTAATTTAAATATGGTCTAGTTAACCAAACTAGCTTATTTAAATAATTATTTACCTTTTAAAATAAATCTCAATGATTAATTATCTCTCAGTTAAAACTATATATAATATTAATTTAACCATTTAAATTTATTTACACCATAAAAATAATATATAAATATTAATCGAGGATAACTATAAATGTAATAGTTTTCCTTGCAGTTTAAAAAATCAGTTTTACATATTTTAAATAAAAAAAACAAACCATAAAAACACATTTCTTACAATGTATACAAGAGGTTCGGTCTGAATATTATTATCATTCCTCTCTTCTTGGAAATCACCTGATTTTAAGAATATTATATAAATATAAACTTTGATACACAAAATGCATTGGGTATAAAACATTACAAAAACAATCGGGGGCACACGAGGAGCACTTTCACATTAATAATGGGAGTATAAAATATAATATTCCACCCATGTAACTCTACCACAACACATAGAAAACATGTAATAGGTTGTTTTTGAGATGTCAAGGATCTCCCATTCTATGTTCCATGCACAATGTGGGTATATAAATATAGATTATATACACACTTCTCAAAATTTAATGATAAATAATCAAATAGATCTTGTAAATGTATTATAAAAGAGTGTGTTTATATTTATGATATGATCCACATAATGTGATTTCTAGAATTTAGTTTGAAATAAGGATCCACTCAAGTTTTTGAAATTCACAATAGATCAATGTTTTGTAAACTCCTTTAATTCAAATTTTCAAAACTGAATGTTAATTATGAACCACTCTCATAGTCATGTTCATGAAATATTTAACATGTGGCTACTCATCAAGTTTACGCAATATGCTCCAGATCTCATGCATAAAAAAATTTATGTCTGGATTTATTAATTCTATCTACTCATTACTAGATGAGAGAGTATTCTTCAACTTTTAATAGCATCATTCGAAAAGAGAATCATATGGATCCTCTACTTAGTATACTACAATTATGACATGAAATTCAATCTATATTTGTAAAAAAAATAGGAACAATCATTAAAATAATATTTTTCATTTAATTCAATAAACTATGTTTTAGAGAGATTTAATTCAAACATAACATAATATCTAGAGATGTGTCTTTTGAATGGTGAAAAACCATTGGTGTTGTCTTGATATGGTGGTGACTGAGGCTACCAGTGATTCTATTTTATGGTGACAAAGGTCTATCATTGATTTAAGTTAATAATGACTTGTTCAAGTAGTGATTGATACCATACATTACAAAATTAATGTTATGGTGGTGAGATATATATGTTAGTATGTTATTTACATACATAGTAAATTTTAAATTTGAACGGTGACTCATTCTAGGTTGTGACTCAACCTCAACAGTGGAATGTCTGATGATGAGTTTTTCCAATACATTCATTTTTACACACTGATTAAGGTCATCTCAATAGTGAACCATTTCTACTTGTGACTCAACTTCAATGGTGATTCATCCTTGGGGTTGGATAATCCTAAATCATGAGTCATCCTTAGTAGTGTCTATACCTTAATGGTGACTCCTTTTCATACATAGCCAAATTTTTTCCCAATCATCATTAAAATTTGAAATACTGTCATAACATATAAAACTCATTAATAGCATAATAAACCTGATTTTTTTGTCCATTAAAACAAAGATTCCAACAATATACACCTTTTTAATGATCACATATGATGTAATTTTATAAACCATAACACCAAAAACATAAATAATCGATAATAAATTATAGAAAATTAAAATAACTAGAAAATAGAGAAATAAATTAAGAAAACATTAATAAAAGAATAAAATCTCTAAACCATCTCATCCTTTTGGGATTTTCAAAAAGTAAATAATAAAAATGGGAACTCAAAGAACATAATAATAATAAATAAAGAGATGTCATTTAAATGAAACTAATGGTATAGCCAAACTATTTCAAAAAATGTTACACAACAAAATCCCATCAAAATAGTCCCATAAAATAAAAATGGTCATTGATCAATGATGCTCGGGATAAGATTAGGGATCAATATTTCATTTTCTTTTCCCTTTATCCAAAGTAGAGGACTCATCATTAGAAATTTAAGGACTTCTAGGACCGGTTGTATGATCCTCAGTAAGAGAATTAGATTATCTAATGATAATTGGTATGAGTATCTGAATGGATTATCTCAAAGAAAGATAAAAATGAAATATTATTGCTAAAAAGGATCATAAATATCTCTGTTAAAACTAGTAATGATGTACTCTAGAGTATTTTTATGATTTTTAAAATGGTTTGTAATTACTATGGCCTCATGATCCCCAAAGATAGTTCCATAAACATTTATAAATGTTTTCATAATGATTAAGAAATCTACCAATCGTGATTCTACATGTTCTCCTAAAAATGCTAAATTGCCTTATATGTGTTGAAAGGATAGTCCAATAGCCAATCCTTCGGATGTTATAACATCTAGAAATAAGAAAAGTGATGATTATACTTGTACTTAAAATATTTATGTTGTATTCTCTAGGAGTAAAAAGGGAATGAAAACTAGCCCATCCTCTTCTTAAGATATTGGAAGATCAGCGAGGAATAAGGGCTCAGGTGGTTTTGAAAAAAGGGAGTGATAACTCCAAACACACATTCCAATAAATAGTTTTTTGGAATTGTTAGTGTATTTCTAACCCTGAGACTTATATTGTTCTTAAAAGATTTCTTTTAACTCTCATCCAAATTTTTTTTCTATTTTTAAACAAAAAATTAATGTTTCTTCGAAATGCTTTCATCTTTGTTCATACGGTTATACTTTCTTCGGTGCTTGTAATAATGGTCCTGCTACTAAATCCCTTTGGATTTTTTATCATTCATCCTTTCATTTTGTTAATGATTTCATTGTTTTAGAAATAATTTTTACTTGTGATTTTTAATCTTATGGTTCACACTCTTTTGTCACTATGATATATGCTATGAATAGATACCATGATAGAAGAACTCTTTTTAAGAATCTTAATTCTCTTGATAACATTATCCAGGAACCCTAGTTTATGATTGGGGATTTAAATTAAATTCTTACCTCTGGTGAAAATATTGGTTTGTCCCATTCTTATATCTCATCAAGAGAGTTCAAATCTTCAATTTCGGATTGTAGTCTTATCGAAATCAATCTCACTGGTGCTAGGTTCACTAGGTATAGAAGGAAATACAATAGGATATTGGCTAGAAAACATGATAGGGACTTCACTAATATTATTGATCTTGATAAATGGCACTCAATATTGAGTATTACATTAAATAATAATAACTTGGATCATCATTATATTTTTTTTAGTCCATTCAAAAAGAGTATTAAACCCACTCTTCTTTTCAAATTAAAAAATTCATGTAATTTAAATCTTGAATGTTATAACATCATCAAATGATTTTGGGAAGGCATGAAGAATCACAGTGATGCCTTCACTTGTGTCACTAAATTAAAACAAATTAACAAATGCCAAAAGGGATTGTGTAATTCAATATCTAAACAACTCGATAAGGACATATCCTCTCATGAAACTTAACTTACTCAAATTTAGAACTCTAATAATAGCTCTGAATTATCACTGGATCTTAAATTGGATATCAATAGCACTTTGAAACTCAACTCTCTTCTAATTCATAATGATAAAATGAAAAAAAAATGTCCTAAATAATAAATGTCTTTCAGACCAAGATAGAGATAAAAAATTTTATAATTCCTTACAAAGAATTACAAAAGTATGTAGACCCTTAGATTTTCTCAGAGATGATGACTCTCTTATGGACAATGAGGAAGACATTTCTAATCATGTTGTATCTTATTTTCTTAATCTGTTCAATGTTACAGATGTTATAAAATACTTCCTTCCTGATATCATTCATACTATGATGATTGGTGATGAAAATTATTAGCTATTAAGCATCCCCCTTGATCATTAATCAAAGATAATGTCTTCATCCTTAATCCTAAGAGTGCCTTGGGTCTTAATGGTTTTAACTCTTTTTTATTTCAACAATACTGGGAAATTATTGTTTCATATGTTTTCAAACATTTCAACTCATTATTTTCCAATGGTATTCTTCTTCATGACTTAATTACTCAATTCCTTACTCTTATTCCTAAATTTGAAATTGCT
This sequence comes from Viscum album, assembly GCA_963277665.1. Lineage (NCBI taxonomy): Eukaryota > Viridiplantae > Streptophyta > Magnoliopsida > Santalales > Viscaceae > Viscum > Viscum album. The sequence continues at coordinate 1,587,996,419 of OY728150.1, read as the reverse complement.
TCTGAGATTCATCTCCTTCTTCCTATTGAGATTATTAATATTGTTTAATACAATTATATCTAAACTCCATACCAACATACTTACCTCCATTTTATATAGAGTTGTTTTTTGCAATCAATTTGGTTATATCAGAGGAATGTCTATTTAGGATTTCATCTATCTTTCCTCGGAATACACTAACATCTTAAACAAAGACACTAGAGGAGGTAGTGTTTCCATAAAACTAGATATTAAGAAATCCCTTGATACCATGGATTAGTATTTAGTTTTCAAGGTTCATAAAAGCTTCGGTTATAATGAATCTTTTACAGGTATGATAAGCACTCTTTTGAATTCAGAGTCTATCTATGTTCTTGTTAATGGTGATCCTAAGGGATTTTTTTAAATGTTCCACAGGGTTTATTAAAGGAGATCTTTTTTTTCATTATATTTTCCATGGTGGAAGATTACTTAAAGAGATACCTCACTCTGCTTGTGGATCATAAAAAGATTAATCCTATTCAAGCTTCTACAACCGTAAATTCTCCAACACATATTTTATATGTTGACGAAATCATCTTGTTCTTAAAAAGTGATAAAAGGAATATTCAAAATCATAAAAATGCGCTGTCCCATTTGGATGAAATATCAGGTAAATCAATAAGCTAGAGAAAATCCTTTGTGTTCCTCATTAGAAATTTTTTTTCTAATAGAAAAAGTGTGATCATTAATTACTGAGGTTTCAAAAAAGGTTCTTTCCCCTTCACTTATTTGGTGTTCCATTATTTTGGGGAAGGCCTAAATCTTGTTACTTATACAAAATTGTTGATCAAATCTCCAATAAAATTTCTTCTTTGAAGGTTAAACCCCTATCGATGGCTGGAAAAATGTTTCTTGTGAAATCCAAAAGCATTTCCAAAGTATTCTACTTGATGCGGTTTATAAATGGCATAAGGGTCTCCTTAAAAAAATTATCTCATAAAAAATTTTGATTGGTCCAGAAGCACACTTGAAAAGAAATGTGTGACAACCACTTTGGCTAATTTTTGTAAACCTTTAGAGAAGGGTGTCTTTGGAATCAATAATATTATATTCGTTATTGATGCTCTCCTAGATTGGTTGACATGGATATTGCTTCATTCGGGCTAAAATTACACTAATTTCATCAATAAAAGATTCTTCAATAAACATAAGTATGGAAGTTTAAACTACATCACTTTTTATATTATATTGTCCATTAAAAATTCGTTCACCAACATTATGAATAACTCTAGATGGATGGTTAGTACCAATTCCTCCTAGAATTTTAGTCTTGAATACCCGACTGGTTCCCCTTCAATATCCATGTTGTCTCCCAATTATCTTCTTGTTAATAACTATTTCACCATAAGGGATGTTTTAAATTCTGACAGCATCAACCTTCTTGATCATACCAGTCATGTTATTTATAACAACCCCTTCTCCAACTCTGAGGATTTTATCATCTGGGAACCTGCTTATAATTGGGTGTTTGATTCAAAAAAATTAAAAATTAAAAATTAATTAATTGTGATTATTGATTATGTTGATTTAAATAATTTATAAAACCTTGGATTAATCCCTTGATACATAATCTTGTTTGACATAATGTACATAACAGGGTCCCCACTGATGTTTGTCAGTAATCTTTTTGGATCCAACATTGCTCTAAATATCACATGTACAACCAACATCGAGAAAATTATAATCACTTGTTTTTATCTTATGCTACTTGTGCTACTCTTTGGAATTATATTCCTGAATTATTTGGATGTAGATGGTTACATTATGGTACTATTAAATAACAATTGCACCATTTTATAGATTATGATTTTCCACAACAAATCATAATAATATTGACAATTTTTTCTGAGATCCTCCATGTGATCTAGTAAGATAGAAATAATATCGTGCATATTAATTTCTCATTGAGGCTTTATACAGGTAGGACGTAGCTTCTCGTTTCCATATGTGATTCTACCTCGATTCGGAAGTCATATTGTGACAACACTATTGGTGATTTCGAGATTCTCCACCGACTTTGGATTTTTGGTTTGTACAGATAGCCCGACACACCTTTGAGGTATTATATAAATCCCCTCTTCCAAGATGGATCAATGTGAATGTGTATAGTGCCTTTAAAGTCAAACAGGGTCCTGCAGGATGTGGTGCTATTTTTAGATATTATCTTGGCAGGTGTCACAGATGTTTCTTTGGCAGGTGTGGTACAACCTCATCTTTAGAAGAAAAAATGATGGAGGTGATCCATACTGTTGACTTTGCCAAGAAAAATGGTTGGAGAAATATTTTTATTATAAGTGATTCAACCACTATTATCCAAGATATTTTGAAAGGGGTGTTACATCATTCTTGGCCACATAATTCCCATTAGATTTATTTTCTTGATTTGCCTCAAGGAAATAAACTTCATTTTCCATCATGCCTTTTGCGAATCAAACATGTTTGCTGATGGTTTAGCCATCAAGGGAGTCAACCATGGCTTTACTTTGCTGGATGGTTTTCTTGGTGATTTGATCCCTTTTTATGACAAATATTGTAATAAGACTCTGTCTTTGAGGATCATGTAATTTTGTTATTTTTCTTTTTTAAATAAATTGTGCCTTGGTCTTTAAATAAGGAACCACCTTTCTAAAAAATTCAATCATCTCCTCAAACAATAACTATTCAAAAAAATATTTCTCCATCATCAATCTCAATAGCTTATGTATAAACAAAAATATCACCAATAGTATAATCTATAGGATGAATCAAAAAAATTGGGATTTCTCCCCCTCAACTAATACATCTATCTCTTCTATAGCAGCTAGATGCACTTCACCAACTAATATGGGCAGCTCCTCTGATTAAGAAATAGAAACTCTATGGTAGGGAAAAAATTCCTTAAGTCATTTCCACATCATATTAACTTATTCTCCCAAATGGATCATAAGGGTCATCCTTCATTATCATCATCTCCATTACCTTCTCCACAACATCACAAGCATCATCATCTCTATTACCAATTCTATTATCAAATTCTTCTCCTTCAACCTCTTCATCTACACCACTTCAATTTTTCTTATATTATTTAGATGTTCTTCTTAACTGATCCTCACAATTTATTTGTATCTCTTATTTATCACTCCATTATATTAGGATTTTATCTCTTTTAGGGAGAAATTTAGGTAGACTATGTGATATAAATGTAATGTATGGGGGTTCTCATGACAAATTTGGTACACTTTATTTATCCACTAGAAATTCTTCCTCTTTAATTCTACCAACAACAGACTCTTCCTCTCATCATAATACTCAAATACCACATCTAGTTCCAAACCATGATCAATAATGTATTTATATCTTTAAATATTAACAATAGGAATGAAATACAAATATAATTTATCATCATTAACAACCCATTTCTTTTTCCATTGATTCCAAATTGTTCTTATACGTATACAATTTTTTCAAGTGATATAAAATCCAATATATTCTTATACTAATTATTCGTCTTTACTAACCAATCCTTTGGCTTCCAACATTGCTAAAATAAAATTATGAAATATCAAAGAATTTGATCTAGAGGTAAGCTTACTCATACCTAACATAAGAAAAAGAAAATATCTCCAAAAATTGATCTTCACTATTTCTTTCAAAACAAGTGGGAGGTAAATATCATGGTATATCCGAGAATAAAATCAAAATTTTTAGGATAAATAATTTTCTAAATGAAATAAAAAGGTATCATACACTCTTAATGAAGAATTGATTCCATAAGTCTTCAGACTATTCCATCATAAGTCAACTCATCAAGGTAATATTCATAAATGAAATCACCACTATCATATAGAATCATTAAATGGTACTCATTTTCTAAGCCCCTAGGTGGTACTCCAAGACATGTACCCTGTTATCATAACAAGAAAACAAATTTTCTTCAATTTACTCTAACTATTACCCTATATCAATTTTACTCATAGATGTACTGAAAAAACTAGTAAAACTCTTATATCAACATTGGATAGAAATATCACAAGTTATAAGAGAACCAATTCTCCCATTCATGGTTCGGAATAACTTGAATCACTACAGATTTAATAAAAAAATATTCAATCTTCTTGAAATTCATTCTTGGGTAGTAAGACTTTCTTTGAAAGATCTAGATTTAGAATCTCTTAAGAACCTATAGAACTTGTTGAAACCCATTTTTTATACATTGTGGGATGTGAATCATCAAGATAAAACTCAAAAAATAAATTTATTTTTTTATGGTGATCGGATTGATAGGTCTAGATGAAAGAAAATGAAGGTAAATAGTTGGGTGATAGAGGATCAAAATAATTCTGAAGATAAAACAGGTGTGGAAGGAGTGCTTTGAAATTAGAGAATGCTATAATTTATATCATTTGGTAAATTTAGGGTTTCAAAAATTAAAATTATAAATGAAAATTTATATCAAAAATTTAAATCAAATAAAAACATAAATAAATTAATAAATCATAATGAAATTAAAAATGGGAAATTTAAAAACTAACAGTGAAAAATTTCAGAAAAGGTAGTAAAATATTCTAATAGAGTGATAAATAAATGGTGTGAAGTTCCAAAAGTGATACATATTACAAAAATGATATATAAAAAAGGTGATAAATCAAAATGGTGATAAATCACAACATTGATGAAATAAAAAGTGTGAGAAATAACATTAGTGTGAAATAAAAACCATGAGTAATAGAAAATTAAATTTAACTGAAATTAATCATACATAACTCATTTTTTATTCAATTCATTATCTAGGAATTCAATTTCTTAGTAAATATACCCAAATGATTTTGTTCTATACCACTCTATTCAAGAGTGATATCACCTTTTTGAAAATGATCACTCAAAATATAATTTGTTACATCAATATGGTTTGATCTACACTGTGATACTAGAATATTAGAAATATTTATATCACTTGTTCTGTTAAAATTTTTAGGATGTGTCCAAATTTATATCAATAGTCTGGTAATATGTATTTCATCCCCAATATTTGTGGACAATGGCTTCTTGCAGCTATGTATTCATCTTCAGGAAAAGACCATGCAATAGAATTTTCTTTATTATTACACCATTAAACTACACACTTTTATAAAAGGTGACATGTTCCAGAGTTCATTTCTATATCTCTCACATATCAATGAAAATAAGCATTAAATAACTTTGTCAATGCTTTTAGGTCGGATGGAACAATCCTAAATTAATATTCAATTTTAGGTATTTGAAATTTCATTCTATATTAATCATGTGTGAAACTTTTGGGTTAGCTGGAAAATGAGCACACATACACACACTACATAATATCAGGTCGGCTAGAATTTTGGTAGATAAGACATCAAATCCTTCATTTATAATAGTTTTGATCCATTATTTTACTATATTAATCTAGATCCACATTACATATGGTACTCATAGGTACATCACTATTCATAGTGTTATCCAATTTAAAATGTTTTAAAATATTTTTTCTATATTTAATTTCATTCAAAATAATTCCTTCTTTATTTTGAAAAAATTTAAAACTAAGAAGAAATTTTAGTTCACCCATCATCTTAATTTCGAATTAATTTTGAATCATTTTTGAAAAATCAATACATAGATAATTTTTTGAAGATCTAGAAAAATATCATGTATATAAACTTGAACGACTAAAATGTCTTTTCAAAATAATTTCATAAAATGGGTAGGATTATATATATCTTTTGAAATAATTTTTGAAATAAAAAAATATATGAGAAAATCATATGAAGATCTAAGATCTTGATTCAAACTAAATAAATATTTTTTTAATTTTAGTACAAAATTTGGAAAATATGGATTTTGAAAACCATGGGGTGCTACAACAAAAAACATCCTCAACTATATAGCCATTTAAGAATGGACTCTTGATTTCCATTTGATAAATTTTGAAATCTAGATGTACTTTCTAAGCCGGCAAATACTCTAATGGATTCATGTCTAGCTATAGGCACAAAGGTATCTTCATAGTCTACACCATCTTCTTTATTATACCCTTGTGCAACTTGTCTAGCCTTTTTTCTTACAATAGTTCTTGATTCATCACAAATTTTATAAACACCCATTTAGTACATATAGTCATGGTGTTCTTTGGTATTTCCACATGTTCCCATACATTATTTAGTTTGAATTAATTAAGTTCTTCTATCATAGACAATTCCCATAATTCATCATCAATGGCATCATTGATAACCTTTGATTCAATCTGTGACAAGAAAGCATGATGTTAAACCTGATTTCTTAGTGGAGATTTAGTTTATCTCCCTCTATCTAGATCTTGAACTAAATAATCTAAAGAATGGTACTTAAGGGTCCTAATAGCTCTAAAAAAGAGGGGTTGTTAACCACATTGTTCTCTAGAGGTTCAGGTACATCTTCTAGACATTATTTAGAACTATATGATATTTATGATAGCTTTTTAGAATAATAAGTAGGTTCTGAATCTACATTTAGAGAAGATACATAACCCTCGAGGTATTTTAAATTGGATTTGGGATCATGTGGATATGTCTCATTGAATTTTATATGAACAAACTTATCAATAGTCTAGGTCCTCTAATTAAAAACTCTATAGGATTTACAAGAAGTTGAATGAGCTAAGAAAATTCCTCTATCAATATGGGATGAAAATTATTCATTATAATCATTAGATTTAAACTAAATACTTCACAAAAAAACTCTAAAGTAATTAAGCCTAGGCTTTCTAATGTTGCAAATATTTTAATGTGACTTATTTAAGATAGGTCTAATTGAAAATATATTTATTATAAAATAGGATTTTATCACATCCTCTAACCAAATTTAGATAGGTATGTAAAATTCATCTAGCATAGTCCAAACTATAACTTGAGGATTTTAGTTTTGTTCTTCCTAAAGTTAGATTGTGATGAGCGGTCTTAAGTGAAAGGATGTTATGACAATATCCATTTTTTGAAACAAAAAATTCAATATCTTTTTTTTATAACTCAAGACCATAGTCACTTATTAGAGACTTAATTCTAAGTCCTCTAATGTTTTCAATATATCCATAGTTCTTCTTGAAATAAGAATAATCTTAAATCTTGTGTTCTAAAATGGATATTCAAGTATATCTAGAAAATTTAACAACTAATACATAATCATGGTGCTTCCCATTTAGAATTTAAAATCATGATGGTCCAAATAAATCCATATGAACCAAATCCAGAGGTTTTGAATTTGAAATTTTATTCTGTCATTGAAAATAAATATTGTATTGTCTCTCATTTTGACATTGGTTATGTACTTATTCATTTGGGAACTCATGTTTTGGTAGATCCTTGACAAACCATTTTCTAGTATGTTCCCTAACTGAGGGGATATTAAATTTTCCAAGCCCCTTATGCCAACCCCATGATTATTTATGAAATGGACTCAAGATGAAATTTTTTTGTCAGATTAAAGAATTAAGATCAATATCATAAACCATCTCAATTCATAAAGAATTAAAAATTATAGATTATCTAGAATCCAAAAAATTTCATGATTATTATCAAATTATACATGAAAACCATCATCACATAATTTTTAAATTCTAATAATATAATATTTTTATTCATCAAAAAACATTACTTTTGAAATTAATACAGATGGGCTACCAATTTGGGAAAGGATGTTGATTCTCCCTTTAGAATTTTCACTAATGGTGACATGACCACCATCAGATTTTATCTATATCTTAAAACATCAATAGGCTCCTTCCATATTCTTTCAAAATCTAATTTCCAAGTACAATAGATTTTAACAGTAGATCTTCAAGTATCTTTTCTATAGAATAAAATTTATAAAACGACTAATTTGGGTCGCCAGATTTTCTTCGGTCCATATGTGTTAGTAATCAGGGCTTTAGGGATCTATATTTACTTAATATATCTATTACAAACAAATTTCAAGAATTTTGAAATAAAAACTTTTTTTCCATTAAATAAATAAATTATTCTATAATTTTTAGTAAATGATTTGGGTAAAAATGTACTCTTAACTATAATTCTCAATCCTGGTTGGTATGATAGATCTGTCATAAATATTTAAGAAATATTTTTACCTTGAATTTGATACAAGTTTTTTCTTCCACTGGTAAAATTTTCTAAATACTTCTTCATTTTTCATTAAATTGTTTAAGTTCAGTATTCTCCTTTCAAAATTGAGCATTCTTCTCATTTTTTAAAGAAATGTCATATATAGTATTAGAAAATAATGAATTCTATTTTTTCATAACGTTATATTTATCATTATTTTCATTGATATTGTCCTTAAACATGTTCCAGTGTTCAAAAACATCTTCTTGGGGCATATCATCATTAGTTTTTTCACTATCACAACAATCAAAAATAATAAAAATTGATAAAGTAGTTACCTTAGAGACATTAGTCAGGGAGCTCATGTTGGGTGAGTCAGATTTATCATTAGGAGTAGAATCTATGTACTTGGAGTTGTACTCATAGGCACAACAATTCTGTTTTATGTATTTCATTAATTGTAATTCATTTTCCTTAGATTTATTTTTGTCTTTTTATTTTTGATAGTCTTCTTTTATATGTCATTTTCCTTTCATTCATACATTGTTTTCTCATTTATATTTTCTTTCTTTCTCAGATCCTTATTCTAGTTTACATTTCTATCATACATTCCTTTACAACTAGGCTTTTAATAAAGTAGAGGATTCCTATATAAGTTTTCGAGTCTTTTTCCCAGTTTTTCCTTTTCCTCATCACTCCCAAGTGGTGAATCACTTTCACTAGAACTATATGTTTGTATCATTTCCTTTTCCTTATTATTTTTTTAGAAATTCACTATAATTGAATGCTATTAAATTTCATTTTACTTCATCATCCTCTTCCCTATTGACTTTAACTACTTCTTATAACATCATCAACATATAAATTACCTTCTTAACTCTTAGTTTTTTAATATCTCCAAAATCATGGATTAACACAATAGTCCATCTCCACATTTTAGGAAGATATCTATGCAGCCTTATAATTGGATCATTATCAGATACAATATTTTCCAGAGAAGACATGACATTTTATATTTATTTTAACTTGACATACATATCAAAAATTAATTCATCATGATTTATCATAAAAGTCACATATTTTATATTATATGTATTTAATATAGTCTCTTTATCAATTGTTGTTATTTCAAGTAAAATAGATAAAGTGTCCAAAATATGAAATTTTATTTTACTTGTAGAATTTAAATTAAATTAATCATTTAATAAGGCATAATACAAGGAATTAGTAGCTTCATATTTATTATTATATTCCTTTTTTGTAGTATCATCACTATATTTTATTAGATTCTCGGGTAATTCCTAATTATCCTCAATAACAGACCAAACATCAAAAACCATACTCTAAATATGCATTTTCATTTTGATCATCAACTGATAATAATTTTTACCATTGAAAAATGGAGTAATGTCAGCAATAAAACAATATTTTATATGATATTTCTAAATAATTAAAAATAGAACTAATAGAAACCTAATATCTTTAAAGCATGACTAAGATCACAAAAATAAATTTTTTTGAAAAACATTGATACCAAATCAGAAACCTATGATACAAATAGGTTAGTGAATTGATTACCCAATAATAATTTCTCATAAAATAGGTTAAAATAAAATCCACCAACTAATATAAATACTATTTAGTTAACCAAAATTGTTGATCGATATATAAATTGACCTTTTTAAAGAATTCTCAAATATTTATTAGGTTTTAGTTAAAAATATATATAATATTACATTAGCCTCTGAGATCATATTACTCAATAAAAATCCTATATAGACATTAATCAAGTTTAACGATAAAATTAGTTGTTTTACATGATGTTTAAATCATATTATGTTTTAAATTAAAGAAATAAAGAAAACAACAAAACACATAGTGTGAAATGAATTCAAGAGATTCAGTATTAAGATAAGACTTAGTGCTCTCTACATGGAAATCACCTCCTTCATATGAGATTATATAAAAAAATTGATCCATAAACGTTATTAGGTATAAACTATTAAATTAAATATCTATGAAACTGTCACAAACCAGCCCGGGTCGACCCTGAACCGGTCACTCGAGCCGGTCCGCGGCAAGTCCCGAGGGGCGTTCCTGATCCCCCCGGGATGGCAACAAGTTCCGGGCATTGAAACTTTAATCGTTGGGAACGATTTCAGCCCAAGCTAAAAACAGGATCGAAAGAACGAATATAAACTAAACAAACAGAAAAACACTAAAGACACAAACAAAACTATACCACGACATACCTCCATGTGACCTCGCGGGTCACCACCCAACTACAACCAACGTCGCTTTCACACTGAGCGACTCAAGCAGGAGAACCTGAACAAAAGGAACCTGCAACTGAAAAGGTAAAAGATAGGTGTGAGCACAAAAGTACTCAGTAGGTGAGCCCCACAACAAATCCCAATGCACTGCCAGTAAATAAAAAATCTACCTATTCCAGGTTTGAACTACAATGTATAAAAGTATGCTTTTACAATGTTTCACTTGAAAAACTAAACACAAGCCATCACCCTTATTCCTTTTTAAAAGTTGAATTTCTTTTCATTGATTCTAAATTCGTTCTGAACGATAAAGAAGTGTTACACTTTCAGTTTTACTACACAAGAGAAAAACGCATTTTTATTTGAAAACCATTTTCGGAAAGCAACAGTACAAGCGGTAAAGAAGAACTGAAAGTAATCAAGCAGGAAAGAAAGCAAGTGCAAGTAGAGGTAAACAGGCAAGGAAAAACCAAGTGCAAGTAAAAATAAACCAGACGTTATCAGCAATAACCATGGGCACACACACACACTCACACACTCACACACACACACACATACTCACACACTCACACCCAAGTGGTCCCCCGTATGCCGACGGAAGGCACCACGCCAGAGATGGTAGAGCACTATGGGTAAAACCCCTAAGGTTCATCTAGCTCGCGTGGGACCCTAGAACCTCGTGTCTCGGTGAAACATGGCTTAGAAGGCCACGACCCTCAGAAAACGTGGCTTAGAAGGCCACGACCCTCAGAAAACGTGGCTTAGAAGGCCATGACCCTCAGATATCATATGTTTAGTTAGTGTTTCAATCGTCAATCCAGCTAAGTGAAACAGGGACGAAACCCATCCGGCTCACTAGCGCACTAGTTCTAGTCCGCCCACCTAGATACCCAGGGTTTCCCCGTGTGCTCAAACAAGCTTCACATTCACATAGTATATTACTTCCTCATATCGCAGGCCAAACCAGATATCGCACACACAAGTCACCATTTCCACACCCAAACAATATTTCAAAACTCACGCACGTCAAAAATACCTTTCTGAAAATATAAATGTCATTAACCAATCTTTTCGCAAAAACCCCTTTTTGGAAACATTCAAACAAAAACATAACCAAATTTCACAACCTAGAAAACATCATTTTTAATAACACAACAAGGGAAAACATCTTTCGTCAACCAAGAACCACACGTAAGGTTTCCAAAAAAAATTTCAAAGGGTCACACGACGTTTTCACTAACCAAGGTTACAAGAAAACACCATTTTCCATAAACAGTACATTTACTAATTTACACATGCCAAAAACATTTCATAACCCAATTCCACATGTCTTTCGTTACTCAGGAAGAACCATTTAGCGACATTACTATGAAATCCCACAATTGAAACCAAGAAAACATTTTTTTTAATGAAATGCCAGAATTAAATAGTTTGCATTATCAGCAAATCACCACAATATAAAAACTACTTAATATTATTTTTCTTAAATTTACTAAAACTTAATAAAAGGACAAGGAATAAATAAATTCTTAATTTAGAGGCAAGTGCATAGGGAGACCTACCTCAAGATCCAAGTGCGATGACATGACGTGTGTCCGAAGCCACGTGATAAAGTCCAACACTCTCGAAACTGAGGCACGGAGACGGCAGAACCTCGGAAACAAGGCGCGGCGATGGCGCTTTCTCGGAAACACCCTGCGCGGGTCCTAAAGTCTTAAACCTACCAAAAACAAGTATAAATTGATGAAGAAAACCCCTAACAAATCACAAGTAAATGCCAGAGTAATAATAATAAGGAAATAATAATAATAAAAATATTATTATAATGATAATAATAGCATAACCATAATAATAACAATAACATAACAAAATAATAACTTAATGATATTAACTTGAAAATAATAATACTAATAATAATCTTAATCTTAATAAAATATTAATATTAATAATAATATAATAATAATAACATACTTTAATAACAAGAATGATATAAAAATAATAATTTAATAAGTATATTACTAATATAACAATAATAACAATAATGATATAATAAAAATAATAAGAATAGAATAATATCAACATAATAATAATATAATAATAATATAATCACAATAATAATAATATAATGATAATAATAATATAATCACAATAATAATAATATTAATATTAATAATATGATAATAATAATAATAATAATAATAATAATAATAATAATAATAATAATATAGAATTAATAACAATAACATAATAATAATTTTAATAATGATGTAATAATATTAATAATAATATTAACATAATAATAACAATAATATTGATAGTATAATAATATTAATTGTAATATAATAATAATAATTATAATAAAACGAAACAAACAAAAATAACAAAGAAAAAAAAAGAGAACTCACGCAGGGGGGAATGGGTCGGCGACGGGAGGAGCAGGCGGCGCTAGGCCAGGGGTGCGGCGACGGGGTATGCGGAACGGGGAGCGGGACAGGGGGAGCAGGCGGGGCATCGGGGTCCGGGGTGCTGCGCGAGGGAAGGCCGGGCAACGGGGGGGTCGGACGGCGGCGCAGGGAGGAGGCAAGAGGGGAAGGGCCGGAGGCCGGGCGGAACGCCGGGAGGAGGGTGCAGGGGCGGAGCATCCGGGCGCGGCGGCTTGGCGCGGTGGGATGGAGATCGGCGGGCCGGCGGAAGGCCAGGACAGGGGAGGGCCGCCGGGGTACTGGGCGTCGAGGGGGAGAAGGGGTGCCGGGGTGAGGGAGGAGGCGGCAGGCGCCGGAGCGGGACTGCGGAGGGGGAGACGTCGGGGCGCGCGGAGAGGCGTTGTGTCGGGAGGCCGGGAAAGAGCAGGGGTCGGGAAGAGGAGGCCGACGTCGGGAACAGGCGGAGGGAGGCGAGGGGGAGAGCAGGAGGCGAGGCGGTGCTGGGGGATGAGGGCGGAGGCGGCCTAGAGCAGGAGGGGGAAAGTGGCGGCTGTGGGGTAGGGGTAGGGTTAGGTCTATAACACACATATATATATATATATTCTAATAATAATAATAATAATAAATAAATAAATAATGAAAAAAAAGAAAATAACAATAATACTAATAATATGATAAATCAATTAAATAAATAAAAATCAGATCTTAATAATAATAATAATACTCCATAAAATAGTAAAACGTTATATTAATAATAATTATAATAATAATTAGATAATCATAGTAATAATTATTATAACCAAAATATTTTAACTAATAAAACTACATAAAAAAAGAAAAATAACACACACAAGTATATACGTATACATACCTATACCCATGTATATACATATATACAATAAAAATAACTTTAATATTAATAAAACAACAAAACAAGAAAAAAAAAGTAATAATAATAAAATTCCAACATAAAAAATTATAATATTTAAAACGCTGGGTGAACATACCGTCACCCGGGCTGAACGCACGGTCACCGCTAACGATGCGGTGACCGCGCACCGGCGCGACACCGCCAATGAAATTAAACTTCAAAAAATTTAAATCGGGGCCATTAAAGGGGAAAAATTACAGACGTCCGCGGTCGGGGTGTGACAATTCTCCCCACCACAGACACTTTCTGCCCCCAGAAAGTCACCAGGCCAAAAGTCGGTCAAAAATTAAGTCCATGCCCAACGTAACTAAAGGAACCGGAGAGAATTGAGAATCTCGGGGATGACCTTACTCTACACAGGTCACACCCGACCGATCCAAGAGAAAACTGGGGTCCGAGATTGAGGGGAGAACACGAAGGGGTTCTCCCCACCACAAGAACTTAACTAGTGCAGAAAAGAGACCATTTAAATAGAAAACCCCGGGAAGGGGGGGGGGGTCGACGCGGGAACTCCCAACCGGTTTAAACCAACTCTTATAGAACATTTAAAACCACACCTCCGTCTAGACATTAAATCCTCGACCAGAGTCAACAACCTTCAACACCAGGGAAAAACCATAGAAAAACATTTAACCAACATCAAACTGGAGACATGATCCACCGAATTCCACAAAACATAACCACATCGACAACATTACCAAACGAGGTCAACCCACACGAGAGTCGAACACACTTTTAGGAAGGACACCCGATTTAGAATATTACATTCCCATGACAAGTCTGCTTAGATTTATCATCGAACAAGTCCATCATCACTTTATAGAAAAACAACACATTTACAACGCTGTTGAAACTTCAGCAGCAGGAAAACAAGTACTAAAAGATCTTGATTGTCCCACTGCTAACACGGAACACAAAACCTGGACCAAGGCTTCACAACCCTGGGGACTCCTGACTGTGCGCGAGCTTCACCCCGAGACTTGTGGCTGGGGCTCTGATGGCTGAAGCATCTTCTGCCTCACAGTCAGGTACTGTCATTCTCCCATCACAGCGTCCTCTTCAAGAGACGCTTCTTGCAAAACTTCTCCAGATGACCCAGACAACCACATCGACGACACGTCTTCGGAGGGTTGAGACAAGATGGTTTTAAATGCCCGAAACGACCACACTGATAGCACACCACTGAACAATCTGGTGAACTGGAAGCTGGTACAAAAGGGGATAACTCATTAGGAACAGGTATCTTTGGCGCCTTTACCTCACCAGAGGGGGGGGGACTCTTACGAACAACAACAGGGGACGCTGAAGTATTAACTACCCACACACCAGAAACTAACTCAGCCAAGAAAGCTTCCTCCACCAGCTTCTCAAAACAAAGGTCTTTAGAAAGGAGGACTCGCTCCTAGATCTCTGGACGAAGACCCCTAGTGAAAAGAGATACCATCATGAGCTCATGCGACGCTACATCTGGAGAAAAGGAAAGCAGTTCCTTGAAATGGTCAATATATGCCTTCACCGTCCGTTGACCTTGTTGAATATGCACAAGCTCTCCCTTTTTCTCAAGCTTCACTTCCTCAGGTACAAACCATTGGATGAAAACAATTCTAAAGACATCCCACGTCATTTCAACTTGCGCCGATGGTGGGGAAACCACCTTCCACTGGTCCAGAGCTGGACCCTCAAACAACTCCATAATTGCACGAACCTTAACATTATCGGGAGTTCCCAACATTCTAAAGACACGTTCCACTTCCTCGAGCCATTTCACTGCCTCTAACGGACCCTGATCACCATGGAGTATAAGCAAAGTCTGAGGAGGACTAAAAACTGGGCATGACATATCCGAATCCTTAGAGACCTTTCTAGGAGGCATTTCCTGAGCGATATATAAAACTCAAAGCCAAAACCACCATCAAATCGAAGCAACATCAATAAAAGCGTCTTCATCAAAAACAGTCAGCACAAGGACCAAACAGATACAACACAACCCAAAATAAAATCTCCTCTTTAAAATTCCCTTTTTCATTTTTGATTTCAAAACCACCCTTTCCCAAGATCACTTTCCAAAAACCAATCCATTTTCAAACCAAAAACTTTCCAAAACTGTTTCCCATTTAAAACCAATTTAGAAAACAAAGTCAAGCCTTTAACTTCAAATACACCCCCAGGTACTCCCATGACTCGTTGCACATGTCTTTATTCACATTCCATTCATACGTGCATCAACACACACTTTCCATGCATTCTCACACATGTGCAAACGTTCATAAAGAGGAACCGAGGTTTCAACCCAAATCATTCTTATCCAATTCCAAGCAAACAACAGATTTTCAAATCAATAGATTTCAGTTTCAAAACCCATTTTATACATTTAAAGTCCTTTAAAAGAAACCAGTCAAATTTTCAAAAACCTTTTTCATTTCCAACTACGCACTCACACAGACCAAAACGAAAACAACATCCAAATTTGCATCAATCGCTGAAATGAGGGACCACTAGTCATGTTCAACCTAGCGACATGGTAGTGGGCCATGTCCCAAGTCAGCGTCCACCACTAGGAGGAATTCAAACCACGTACTCGGACTCCACGTGGGTCACTACTCCATGTGAAATCACGACGTAACGTCAGCTTGCCTCCATTGTCATCTCTCAATCCAAGACAAACCAGAAAAGACAAGGACACAATTCCCGAACTACCCCTGGTAACTCGAAGATCGGTGCGAGCAAGAGTTTGCGACGCTCTTCCCGTACATACCCCTCGAGTTCCGACAGTCCTAATCTCCTTCTACCGGACAACCCAAATAACAAGAACCACATTTGATACCATTTTGTCACAAACCAGCCCGGGTCGACCCTGAACCGGTCACTCGAGCCGGTCTGCGGCAAGTCCCGAGGGGCGTTCCCGATCCCCCCGGGATGGCAACAAGTGCCGGGCATTGAAACATTAATCGTTGGGAACGATTTCAGCCCAAGCTAAAAACAGGATCGAAAGAACGAATATAAACTAAACAAACAGACAAACACTAAAGACACAAACAAAACTATACCACGACATACCTCCATGTGACCTCGCGGGTCACCACCCAACTACAACCAACGTCGCTCCCACAGTGAGCGACTCAAGCAGGAGAACCTGACCAAAAGGAACCTGCAACTGAAAAGGTAAAAGATAGGCGTGAGCACAAAAGTACTCAGTAGGTGAGCCCCACAACAAATCCCAATGCACTGCCAGTAAATAAAAAATCTACCTATTCCAGGTTTGAACTACAATGTATAAAAGTATGCTTTTACAATGTTTCACTTGAAAAACTAAACACAATCCATCACCCTTATTCCTTTTTAAAAGTTGAATTTCTTTTCATTGATTCTAAATTCGTTCTGAACGATAAAGAAGTGTTACACTTTCAGTTTTACTACACAAGAGAAAAACGCATTTTTATTTGAAAACCATTTTCGCAAAGCAACCAGTACAAGCGGTAAAGAAGAACTGAAAGTAATCAAGCAGGAAAGAAAGCAAGTGCAAGTAGAGGTAAACAGGAAAGGAAAAACCAAGTGCAAGTAAAAATAAACCAGAAGTTATCAGCAATAACCATGGGCACACACACACACTCACACACTCACACACACACACACATACTCACACACGCACACACACTCACACCCAAGTGGTCCCCCGTATGCCGACGGAAGGCACCACGCCAGAGATGGTAGAGCACTATGGGTAAAACCCCTAAGGTTCATCTAGCTCGCGTGGGACCCTAGAACCTCGTGTCTCGGTGAAACGTGGCTTAGAAGGCCACGACCCTCAGAAAACGTGGCTTAGAAGGCCACGACCCTCAGAACACGTGGCTTAGAAGGCCACGACCCTCAGATATCATATGTTTAGTTAGTGTTTCAATCGTCAATCCAGCTAAGTGAAACAGGGACGACACCCATCCGGCTCACTAGCGCACTAGTTCTAGTCCGCCCACCTAGATACCCAGGGTTTCCCCGTGTGCTCAAACAAGCTTCACATTCACATAGTATATTACTTCCTCATATCGCAGGCCAAACCAGATATCGCACACACAAGTCACCATTTCCACACCCAAAAAATATTTCAAAACTCACGCACGTCAAAAATACCTTTCTGAAAATATAAATGTCATTACCCAATCTTTTCGCAAAAACTCCTTTTCGGAAACATTCAAACAAAAACATAACCAACTTTCACAACCAAGAAAACATCATTTTTAATAACAAAACAAGGGAAAACATCTTTCGTCAACCAAGAACCACACGTAAGGTTTCCAAAAACAATTTCAAAGGGTCACACGACGTTTTCACTAACCAAGGTTACAAGAAAACACCATTTTCCATAAACAGTACATTTACTAATTTACACATGCCAAAAACATTTCAAAACCCAATTCAACATGTCTTTCATTACTCAGGAAGAACCATTTAGCAACATTACTATGAAATCCCACAATTGAAACCAAGAAAACATTTTTTTAATGAAATGCCAGAATTAAACAGTTTGCATTATCAGCAAATCACCACAATATAAAAACTACTTAATATTATTTTTCTTAAATTTACTGAAACTTAATAAAAGGACAAGGAATAAATAAATTCTTAATTTAGAGGCAAGTGCATAGGGATACCTACCTCAAGATCCAAGTGCGATGACATGACGTGTGTCCGAAGCCACGTGATAAAGTCCAACACTCTCGAAACTGAGGCACGGAGACGGCAGAACCTCGGAAACAAGGTGCGGCGATGGCGCTTTCTCGGAAACGCCCTGCGCGGGTCCTAAAGTCTTAAACCTACCAAAAACAAGTATAAATTGATGAAGATAACCCCTAACAAAGCACAAGTAAATGCCAGAGTAATAATAATAAGGAAATAATAATAATATTATTATTATTATAATGATAATAATAGCATAACCATAATAATAACAATAACATAACAAAATAATAACTTAATGATATTAACTTGAAAATAATAATACTAATAATAATCTTAATCTTAATAAAATATTAATATTAATAATAATATAATAATAATAACATACTTTAATAACAAGAATGATATAAAAATAATAATTTAATAAGTATATTAATAATATAACAATAATAACTATAATGATATAATAAAAATAATAAGAATAGAATAATATCAACATAATAATAATAATATAATAATAATATAGTCACAATAATAATAATATAATGATAATAATAATATAATCACAATAATAATAATATTAATATTAATAATATGATAGTAATAATAATAATAATAATAATAATAATAATAATAATAATAATAATAATATAGAATTAATAACAATAACATAATAATAATTTTAATAATGATGTAATAATATTAATAATAATATTAACATAATAATAACAATAATATTGATAGTATAATAATATTAATTGTAATATAATAATAATAATAATAATAAAACGAAACAAACAAAAATAACAAATAAAAAAAAAGAGAACTCACGCAGGGGGGAATGGGTCGGCGACGGGAGGAGCAGGTGGCGCTGGGCCAGGGGTGCGGCGACAGGGTATGCGGAACGGGGAGCGGGACAGGGGGAGCAGGCGGGGCATCAGGGTCCGGGGTGCTGCGCGAGGGAAGGCCGGGCAACGGGGGGGTCGGACGGCGGCGCAGGGAGGAGGCAAGAGGGGAAGGGCCGGAGGCCGGGCGGAACGCCGGGAGGAGGGTGCAGGGGCGGAGCAGCCGGGCGCGGCGGCTTGGCGCGGTGGGATGGAGATCGGCGGGCCGGCGGAAGGCCGGGACAGGGGAGGGCCGTCGGGGTACTGGGCATCGAGGGGGAGAAGGGGTGCCGGCGGTGAGGGAGGAGACGGCAGGCGCCGGAGCGGGACGGCGGAGGGGGAGACGTCGGGGCGCGCGGAGAGGCGGTGTGTCGGGAGGCCGGGAAAGGGCAGGGGTCGGGAAGAGGAGGCCGACGTCGGGAACAGGCGGAGGGAGGCGAGGGGGAGAGTAGGAGGCGAGGCGGTGCTGGGGGATGAGGGCGGAGGCGGCCTGAAGCAGGAGGGGGAAAGTGGCGGCTGCGGGGTAGGGGTTGGGTTAGGTCTATAACACATATATATATATATATGCTAATAATAATAATAATAATAAATAAATAAATAATGAAAAAAAATAACAATAATACTAATAATATGATAAATCAATTAAATAAATAAAAATCAGATCTTAATAATAATAATAATACTTCATAAAATAGTAAAACGTTATATTAATAAAAATTATAATAATAATTAGATAATCATAGTAATAATTATTATAACCAAAATATTTTAACTAATAAAACTACATAAAAAAAGAAAAATAACACACACAAGTATATACGTATACATACCTATACCCATGTATATACATATATACAATAAAAATAACTTTAATATTAATAACACAACAAAACAAGAAAAAAAGTAATAATAATAAAATTCCAACATAAAAAATTATAATATTTAAAACGCTGGGTGAACATACCGTCACCCGGGCTGAACGCAGGGTCACCGCTAACGATGCGGTGACCGCGCACCGGCGCGACACCGCCAATGAAATTAAACTTCAAAAAATTTAAATCGGGACCAATAAAGGGGAAAAATTACAGACGTCCGCGGTCGGGGTGTGACAGAAACACACCTACCTCTTCTACAGTAATCATGGGAGTAAAAAACCATCATTCCATACACGGACTACTACCATAACACATCAAAAAACTAATAAAATAGTGTTTCAAAAGATATCTATTATCTTATGTTTAAATTTTATGAGATAGTATGTGGGTGTGTGCAGACATACATAGTATACACACACATCTAATTATATAATGATAAATAAACAAACATATAATGTAAGATATGTATAATGACTGAATTTCTCTATATGTCATGATCTCCAACTTGGGACTCTTTGAATGTAGTTCAAAATAAGGCTTGAGTCGAGTTTCTGAAATTCGCAGTAGAATAGAGTGTCTTAATCTACTTCTGTTATGAATTTGGCATATGAATGTTTGTTTTTCTCCACTCTCACTGTCATGTTCATGAAAAATATAGAATGTAGAAATTTTTAAAGTTATTTCAAAAAATTAGAGCTCTCATATACAAGAATATTTATGTTTTGGTGTATGTACCCTATCTACGTATCACGCCACAAGGGAGTCTTCTTAAACTTTTAAAAACATAACAGAAAAGATAATAATTGGGATCATCTTCTCCTTAAATGGAAATTCTGAAATGAAATTTAAAGAATCTTTTCCCATAATTTAAGGAACAATAATTAAAAAATCTTTATTATTTAATTTGCTAAAGTATTAGTTAGGCATGTTTCATTAAAAATAAAGAAAAACACCAGTGGTGGGTCTTTTCAGTGATAAAAATACACCAGTGTTTTCTGGATTTAGTGGTCACTATGGTTGGATGTGAGTCTGGTTGATGGTGACATAGGTCTGGTGGTGATTCAGGTTGATGGTGACTTAGGGTGCTGGTGAGTCATTCAATACATTACTAAATATATGTTCTAGTAATGAGATGTATCTAACGGTGGAAAATTTTCATTCATTTATGATTTTGAATCCCAGTAGTGACTCGTTATTTACAGTGACTTAAACATAATTATTATATGTCTGTTTATGATTGTTTCCAACACATTTCCATTTTCCACACTAACAGAAGATCACCTCAATGATGAGACATTCATGGAAGTGACTCAACCACAATGGTGAGTTATCCTTAGTGGTGACTTGTCTTAAATGGTGAGTCATTCTTGGTTGTGACTCAAACTCAATGGTGAGACATTTTCATATTTATCCAAATTTTTCTCTAGTAATCCTTAAATGTAAAATCTTTTTATAACACATAAAACACATTAATAAATTAATAAACAAGGGTTATTTATCATGAAAACAAAGACGTCAAAACTCCATAGTTCTTTAAATATCATCTCATGAGATATAAAAAAATGCTAACTAAATTAAAGTGATGAAAAATTCTATGAGTTTTTATCACACACACATATAGAGATATATTTGTACATATATTTGTATGTTTATATATGAGTTCCACATAAGAAAACATTTATAGTTTCATCAATTCATAGATAACTCATGATAATGAAATGAGTATCATAATTATTTTCACAGAGTATAATAATATTAAATTTAGATAATGAATATGTATGGTTTCATCTGAGAATATCCCCAATGAAGATTGGTTAATTAGAACTTTCAAATGGTAAAATATAAGAAGTTATCACGAACATGATATTTTGATACCGCATGTTCAATATCCCCAAAGGAAAACATTATAATAGCTATTAGACTGTAATAAATGAAATAAAACTCTAAATAATAAAAGTATTTTAGATTTTGAGAGAATAATTGAAAAAAAATAATAAAAATGAATTTTATAAATCTTTTGAAACATGGATGTAAATACAATCTTATAAGTTACGTAAATAATATATTTAAGTATTTGAAAAAACAATATTGAATTACTATAATGTTTTAAAAAAATTAGTTCTTTGGAGAAAATAAATTAAATTTATTTAAATATTATGAATTTTAAGTGGAAGATAAAAATATACAAAAGAAAAATGGAATACCTATATTTATTCTTATATACCATTAATCAATATTTATATATTTATAAATTCTAAAACTAATGGCAATATAAATAACTTTGGAAAGTCAAGAAAACATAAATAGAAATATTTATTACAAAAAATATATCTAATAGAGGAAAAAGGAATTAATATGGTAATCATTAAAATGGAATTATTCTCATACTTTTTTAAACAAAGGAAAAAATCCCCTTCGTTGAAAATATTAAAAAAAATACCTATTAAATTTTATTTAAATAGAATAAAAGGAAGTGGAATGTGAACAAAAATAGTTATTGAAGTATATATTTTAAAAATTTATAAAAAATACATAAAATATGTACATAAAATATAATTATTCATGGATGTATAGGAACTACAAGTTTTGTTTCAATTATAGGAATCAGTTTTGTAAAATTTGGAACCTTAGGGAAATGGAATGACCAGAAAGAATATTAAAATGATAAATAACTAGTGAATAAGGAAAAACTATATTTTTATTGAAAAAAGGCATTAAATGTTTTCAAATAATAATGATGACATAAAAAATTTATAAAATAAAATGAGTTTTGAATAGAAACTCCATTGGATTTTATAATAATTCGAGAAAAGGAAAATAAAAAAGGTATCATGAAACTAAAAATTAGATACCTTTACTAAATATATTATCATGATATAATATACCAATAAAGCTTTATATATACTATATAAAGAAATGGTGTTCATGTTAAAAAAACATGCGAATAAAGAAAATTCAAGATAGGAATCCCCTTATGCACATCACAATTTATTAATTATTAATCCTTTAGAAAAGTATTTTTGAGAAATAAATATAAATCCTTAGAAATGAAATGTTTGATGTAGTATAAAAACTATAGGGTGGACAAAACAGAGTGGGTAATGGTGATTTCTATGAATAAATATTCATATTGATTATGTTTTATATTAATATATTATATTTATTTATCACATAGTTATTACTAATTTTATGTTAATATTGTTAATCTATGTTAATAATTTTATCCTTTCCTTTAAAACATAGTTGTAATGGTTTTGGTTATCATTACATGTTGATTATTTCATTATATTAAGATTAACATCTTACATATTAGTTATAATTACAATACAATTAAATCCTTACATTAGGATATTGTATAAAATTGATTCAAACTATGAAAGATGTCTTAATATGATTTTTTTTTTGTTAAAATCAAAATGGTAATTTATCATTAATATAAATCATATAGGGGCCTATTTAACTTTTAAAAATAATAATGATGTCATAAATACCATATTTACTCATTTAATCTATTTTTATATCAATCCTTTTAATGTGTTGGTAAAAATGAAATACATTGTTCATGGTGGTGGTGAATGAACTATAATCAGGGATCGATATCATTTTTTAAAGGGATTGGATGAAGGTATATAATAATTATTCTATTAAAATAATAACATCTAAGTATTTTAATGAAACTTTTATCAGTATTTTTTTATTCGAATGACATATTTGGATGAAGATGAAGAATAAAATTTAAAGGAATAGAAATGTGGAAGTGATTAAGAGTTTAGAAAAAAAAATTAGAGATGAATCCACCACTAATTAAATTATTTCATTGAGATATTTTCTCTTCATATAAAAAAATATCTTTTCTATTTCTAATAGTGTTGGAAAATATTTTTGCAAGAGCTTGGTGAAGATAATAAGCTATATTTCTAACCAGAAGTACGGTAGTGAAGCGTATTTTTTAAAAGTGGATAGGGTATAATTTTACTAGAAGTTACTTTATTAATATTAAAATAGATTTGATATTCAATTATTGTAAATCAAAAACCTATAAATATTGATGATATGATAAGTTAATCCTAGTAAATCCCTCATCCAACCATTTAGAGATAATATATTGTGATATTATACAACATTACCTCTTAACATTGTTAATAAATATGATTATTTTAATTCTTAATATGAAATTATTTTTACATAACCTAATTTATACTGGTGTTAAAAATTATCTTCAATATATATATGCATAACATAAAAAAAATTATGAATATTTATTTTTATGCCTAAAAATACTTATTTAGACAAAGTATTATTAATAACATTAACACCCATGATATTTATTAATTTACGAGAATAAAGGGAGGGTTATTCTGTTTTCATACCACCCCAAAACCACGTGGGATTCTATGAAAAGTAGACTAAAGGAAGAGGAATGAAAAAATGAATTATAAGAATAAAATAAAATTTAGGTTCCAAAATGTCAATGATAGGTTTTTTGAATACTATATAATGTGATTAAATTAATTATTTTACTCTTTGAATACATCTTTAGTATTGTGAAAATTTTCATATATTGTAATTCATGGTTTTATATTTATTATTTTATAAAATATATGGTATTTATAAAATTTATTTCTTTATTATTCACCAAATAAAATAAATTTTTTTTCCAAAAATGTAAAAATTCCCCCTATGCTATTTTACACATGATAAATTTCAAAATGAAGCTAATTTTTCCAAGGTAAAATTATAAAATTTTAAAATTCAACTTTCAAATAAAAACATAAAATGTATTAATAAATTATTTTTATGTGAAAATGTATATAAAATCATATATATTTTTAATCTCATTTCTTAAAAATTACCAATTAATTTTTTTTAACCCAATTGGGTTTTCAATGAAATTTTTTATTATTATATTAATTTGTAATTTCTCTATTTAATATATAATTAAAATCAAATTACTCATTAAAAAATATGTAAAAAATTAAAATAAATCATTTAAATATATTTTTATTTAAATTAGGTTTTAATCTACATTATTATTATTATTGATGTTTCAAATTATATTGTTGTAATATATTAATGTTTATATTTATTTATAATAAAATATATCTGTGTTTTTTAATTCCTTATTTTATATGGTAAAAACTATTCAAGGTAGTATTTATATAAAGGAAAAATTACGTACTAAATTTCTTGGGTGTAACATTTTACTCCCTTAATTAATTTTCATCCCGATATTTTAATACCACTCAAATTAGAAAATAGATTGTGTTATTATTAATATTGTCATTAGTTGTGATATGACAATGTATTTAAATATATCATAATGATTTATAGTGATCATGTCAAATATCCAAATCATTTCTCCTAGGATTTTCTAACCAAGTGTGTGGATTGGCCATCTTATTGTGAACCAAGGCAAGAAAACGTTAATAACCAACCAACCTTATTCGGGATTATTTTCCGTTGGTTCATTATTAATAGAGCTTCTTGCCACTTCCAGTGTCCACAAAGGGAAGTCCTTACTAGGAAACTATGAACTCCTTAATTTAAAAAAATAAGATATATTATAATAATTGATTATTTCATGTGGTTTAAATTAATTTATTCTATTAAAAATATCAAATAATAATTAAATCAATATTTCTGTTACTATATTAAAAAACAAAATATCACTGAAATATTTACAATTATCACAGATTTCCACTTAATATTTATTATCATTCAACATGGATCAAAAAAAAATCAATATATTACTTAACTAATAATAATCCCAATAAAATTTTAAAAATTTCTAAAAAAATCATCAATTTCCTTGATAATAAAAAACATAAAATACCCAATGGTTATTTATACTTCAAGTAGTTTTTTCTAAAAAACATAATAAAAATGACAAAAAAACCCACATATAACTATCAATAATTACAGTATAATTAAAAATTATTGATTAAATTTATTATATATTCAAATATATTTTTATAGTTTTAGTGAATTAGAAAATCCCATTAACTACCAAAACCTTTATATTTCCCATAAAATGGAAATTTTTCCCACTTACCCCAGGATTCAAAATATAAAATTAAGAATTGAAGTTAAATAAAAAACTATACAAAAATTAAACACGTCCTAAAATATCATTTATAATACTATTCTTCAAAACCTAGGAAAATAAAGACATAACAAATGTGATCACATATTCTTAGTAAGGGAAAATATTAATGAAACATTTTAAGAACATAAATAAGCATTACAAAAAGATGTGGGTATGAGGTAATTATAAAATTAGTTTAATATGTTATAATTAATTCATATTCTAGAATCCCAATATTTTTAATGGACATTATGTTCGAAAGCATAAATGAAATGCAACACAAATCTAAACAAACCACCAAATATTATAATTTATATATAACCCTTATGACCTAGTTGTTAAACTAAAAGCTGAAAATCAAATAAACCACATTAATATATATATATATATATATATAACTCTTAATCAAAAAAAATATATTGGTCAATTATTAGGCATTGAGAACTAAATTTTTATAAATAACATTTTATTCTTCCAAAATATGTTTTCTTTTCCAAAATGGTACTTACAATTTTTTATGATTAAATACAATTATTAATAAATTAAACCATTTGAAACTATATTTTATTTAAAAGATGAAAATAATTAATTAAAATTTAAAAATTATATTAGGTTTAAATATTGATATTTTTTTTGAAAAGTTTTTTTCAATTAATAGTGAAAATATTGATTTTTATTGAAAACAATATTTTCATTTAAAGTATTTATGAATTAAATTAGTTTTTCAAATATTTTTTAAAATAAATTTGTTACTATTATTTAAAAATAATCTTATTATATTATTTAGATTGAATTTTAGACTTTAATTTAGTATAAATATATTTTTCTAGGGAAAATTATTGTTCTAAAAGGATTGTTGTCATGTTTTTTTTCACATATTTTGGAAATAATTTATTCTAGTTATTATTGTTGAAATTAGTAAAATGGAATTTATATTTTTAATCTGGATTTTCCAATTTTTAAAATAGTCCCCTATTATATTTGGTCTATAATAATAGTGAACGTAGTAAAATTTTTCAATTATGTATAGGGTAAATCAGGTTAATCTATGATAAAACTAAGTGACATGCCATCGTTTTACATATTAATTATTATGGGAATATTATAATTAAAACAACATCACTGAATCTATAGTATTTAATTTTTTATGGGATAGTTATCGCAGAAAATGATAATATAATATTTAAATCAAATTATGTTACAAAATTTATCTCTTTATTTTTTAACAATTTAAATTTTCTCACAGAGAAAAAATGTATGTTATAAATGAATATAATTTACTATTATATAATAATGAAATTATTTTCATTAGTAAATTTTAATTTTAATTTTTAATAATTATATAATTACATAATATTCCTATGAAACATTTATTCAATAATTCATTAATTAATAGAAAAATAAAATAAATGATTTTATAAATATTGAACAAAATATAATTTCTAACTACTCATACTATTGTAAATAAAAATATCCCTTTCTATTTATTTTATTGTCTTGTTATATTATATGGTTATAGAAAACACATGTAGTTATTTTATTTTATTATATATAATTTGATTTAGAATACCATTATTTATCATTATTTTTCCTAATAGAGTCACTGAATAATGATCACATGGTTAGTATAAATATAGGATTTTAACAAATCTAGTTCACCCAGAAAAAGGAAGTGATGGTCTCAACTAGTTGGATCTTACACTATAATGCCCATTTTTCAGAGATTCCACAAAAATATAGTATTTATGGGAATTCCCTTTACTAATCCCAACCTTATATCCAATAACATAAGAATGAGTGAAACCAGTTAGGATAGAAGTTCAAGAACATCTTGATTCTGACCCAAACCATGTTTGTCGAACCACCCCATGAAAGTCCCACCATTATGCACATTAATCTTAGGTTGTTTCTTTGGGTATTTAAGAGATATATATCAATAACCTATCAATATTAGTTTTAAATTATTTTTTATATAATAGTGAATATATTTTTATCATATTATTGTTTCTTTATAATTGTTTTTTATTTTAATTCAATAAAACACAAATAGTATTTTTAGTTAATATTCAAATTCAACTAAAGAATCTATTTTGATGAATTAAATGATTTTTGAAACAGATAATATTTTTATAAAATATGATTATTACATGATTATTATTGAATAAAAATGGTCATATGATTTTTATGAAGTCCAATGTACATTTTATAATGGTTTGAAAACTTTTATTATTAAAAAATGTGTCATTTTTCGTTAATATGTGTTATTATTTTTAAAGTAAAAAATTAAAATATTTAGAAAAGAATTAGAAAACATGAATATTATTTTTTTAATCACATTATCAAAATTATACAATGTTGAATTTTTCATAATTTTCTAAGAATGTTGAATTTTCAGGTACAAATTAAATATTCATATAAATATACTTTATGTTTTATTACATCATAATGATACAAAAGTGATTTAATTATTTATATAAATATGTTCCATGACCATATACATATTTTACCTTTAAAATAATTCAGTTTCTACTTTATTTGATTTATTTTATAAACACATTATAAATCTACCAAAACATATATTATATTTTCGGATTTTAAATTCATTTGTTTAATAGTTTTACTCACATGCACATAAGAAAAAAAATTATATTAAAATTTTCATGACTTATCCTTATAAAATAATAAAAACCACTCTTCTTGGGAAGAAACCCTAGTCATAAACTATGTTACATTTTGTGGTTTTGGATATTTTATTATATATAGTCCCAAACATAATTAATAAATAAATCCCCCTCTTTTATAATATAAAACCACCCAATTCCCCATTTTTATTACTAAAAATACTTGACTAACATGCTTAATCTTCCCTACAATCTCTATATTACTTTCATAGTGCCCCAAATCATTTAATAATCAACTCCCAATATTTTGAAGTCTCATTCCCATGAAGGGGATTTTCACCTCCTCCTCCTATTTATAAATTCAACGATCTTATTTGAAATAAGTTATTTTAATTTCAATTGGTCCCATATCAAATTCATTACTATACTGATATTTCATAAGGGATCTTCCACTCTCCTGTTTTTATCCGGAAATGATTTTTTATGTCCCTAAAATCCCTTTTACATATTTTGGGAAATGTTCTTAAACATTCCCCTTACTATACATTTTATTTATAAAAAATTATGTCTTCCTTTGACTCTCTTTAATTATTCTATGATCTTTTGTCTTCACCTGATGTTATGCTGAAATTATGTAAAGGTTCATTCACTCTCTTCATTTTATCAGATACTTATTTTATATGTCTCTAAATTCCATTTTTATTATGTTGGGGTACATTATTACATATTTTAATTACATTCCATTTTATATTCAAATAATTAAATTTTCATTTCACTCTAATTAAGAATTTTATGATCCACTATGTGAACCCTTTACAAACCCAAATTTTCAAAAGTATTATTTTCTATTTTCAATTTTCGTCATTACCATATAACTTCTATTTCAAAATTTATAATTCTGCGATTTTATTTTCAATGTATCTAATACTAATCTTTTTGGTATATGTGATTTGAGACCCCAATCTCCCACATCAACCCATTTTTATGAATCATTATGTGGTGTCATTTTTCTATTGAAATTTCACCGTGATTTTCCTTTCCAAAATTATTGTATGGTGAATTCCATACCCATTTCATGTCAGAGGTGTTCACATTTGTGGACATATATTTTTAAATTTATGAATTACACATATGTATTTCAAACTCCCTAGTAGTGGAATAAATAAGTATGATGAATTAATCCATGTTTAATGATCTATGTGAAACACTTGAGAATGAATATAATATAAATATAATGGTTGTGCCCGTATAATCCTCCAATTCATTGGATAATGTTTAGTATCATGAAAAATCATGTTGGGAAAGGGATTGAACCTGATTGTTTATGGTAATTTCCCACCATGATGTCTAGTTGGGTTTATCCATGACCAAATTTATGATACGTTGATTTATTTTTTTTCATTTACCATCTTATGGTCATCATTAATTTTAATGCCTTATTTTTCATGTTACATATATTCCACATTGATATTATTATTGTATAACATATATCATTAATTCCATGTTTATTCCCTTATTATACTTTATAGCTTACCACTTTATTATGTTTTTCAGTAGTGTATCCCATGATGTTTTAAAAATTAATTGAATTCCATAATAATTTTAGACATTGTTTCATTAATTTTGTCATATTTCATGTTAAGAATTTTATTTTTTGTACCTAGTTACCAAAGACACTAGACGTCTCTATATTTTGTCTTTTAGTAAGGGTAATTTTATGTAATAAATCTTGAATTAGTATTTAATAAAGTGCAGTGTCTTTATGTTATGTGAATTTATTATAGTGTTACAAAACATTGATATATGAATATGAAAAATTATTATTGTTTAAATTTTTTATATTTTAATTACAACATATACATTATATGTTAATTAAAATTAACTGAATAGTTCCAAAATTACAATTAATAAAATTTTATCAAAATTGTATTTTATTAAATTTTTTAAAAATCATAAAAATATTTATTGAGAAAAATGTCAAAAATTTATGATCAAAATATTCACCCCTTCCTCAATTATGGGCCAAATTTTACCATAAAAATAAAATTTTAACCCTTGAACAATGTTAATGACACTACCATAGTAATGATTAAAATAGGTTAAATTATAGGTTAAACTAAAAAATAACTATTAAGACATAGATTAAAACAATAAATATTTTATTATTTGATAGTATTTAAACACAATATTATCATAAAATACAATATATAGACTTTTGAGGGATTTCATCAACATTTTATCATATTTATTTTTTTAAATTTTTAGGTGATTTTAAGGGTTCTCCTCCACTTACATCTAAAAGGCATTTGTAATTTCTATTATTCACACAAATTATGTTCTTTATTATAGAAAACACCCTTTAAATTATCTTCTTCTACCCCTCATAAAAATTATATAGGTTATGATCTTCTAAAATGACTAAACCCAGGGTTCATAAGATGAGATATAACGTTTTTATTTCAATGAACATTTAATATCCATGAGCGACCACTTTCATTTTTATTAATGTCTTACCTTTTATAAATATATTATATTAATTTTAAAATAAAATAAAATATTATTTAGAATATTAAAATTTATAATTGATATTATAAAACCTTTATTCACCCGATTTCTGTCAAATTTGAAATGAAATAATTGCTTATGTGTATGTACGGCTTAGCATCTCCCGGTAGTGATAAAATTAATTTTCCATAATAATTATTCGTGGATGGTCATTATGATTGTTTTAAAGTTTATATGATATTTTTAAACATAATTAACCTTCTGAAATGATAATATCACATTTTACCTCATACCTTTATAACTATTAGAAAATGATAATGTCGCTTATACGTACTTGTGGACTGCCACCTCCTCGAAGCCATGCGACTCAATTTTCATCTCTACTTTTCATGGGTGAAAATATGTATGGATTTAAAGAATACATATGATTTATGTGAAATAATAATGATTATTTAAAATTTAAATATTAATTTTATTTCTTTATTTCCATCTTTCAACCCTTGAAAACAACTTTCATTCGTATGTCCAGCCAACTATCTCTATGAATGGCGTAATTCATTTTTCTACATATAAAAATTTAATCATGAATCCATATATATATATAATGAGAATATAAGATAAATATATCATTATTAACATTCTATAAATTATATAACAATAATAAAGTTATAATTAATGGGACTGCTAAACTGGATTATCCATGAAAAATTAACCAGCAATCAACTAGAACAGTGATTTTAATATCAAACTTTCAATAAAAGGTTGATAATATGTAGTAAATATACCATAAATTGAATGATATATATGAATTTTTTATATAATATATTTATAAAAAATATATATTTATCATATAATATGTTAGAGTGATTATAAATAAAGTCAGGACATGAGGTAAATGATTTATGTTTCAATCCTATATTAATTAGGGTTTTTTATTCTTGAATTTCCATTAAAAAAATTATATGATACTTATATAATGACTCCATATATTTTTATTATCCTCTGTTAACTTGTTTAGAATTTTTATTTTCGAATTATTTTCCTCAATTTATGTATTTAACATATTGAAATATTACCTTTTATGGAAAATCAAATTTGCTTCTCGCTTTAGTCTAAAATCATTTTTCTTCTGTATCAATATTTTTTAAAAATTATTTCAATAATGTATTTAATATAATCCTGGGATTTTGTTAATTTCCCTTGTACACATGATTTTATTTTTTTAAATAAAATAAAATGAATATTCATTTTGTTTTCTAAATGGGGAAAATTTTGAATTTTTCTACAATAGTGTGGAATGAATGTTTTCATTTGACTAATATAGTACGAAATGAATTTATCTTTATCATAACCACCCAATGATATTTATTTTCAACTAAATTTATTTCCCTAATATATTGAAAAAATTTAGAAATTAAATAATGGATTTCAAAATGAAAAGGTTGTTTAAACAAAAAGTTTTTAATTATATTTTTATTAATCAATGAAAAAAACCTTTGGTTTTGCAAAATTTGTAATCCTAGTATGATCCAATGGTACAATACATATCCTTCAAATTATTTTTTTATGAATATGATAATTATATTCTTATAAAAACAATTTATTTTTTACCAGTTCCTCCATGATGTTATTATGAAATGTTTAGGAAACCTACTTACATTACATTGGATAGGATATGACGATATGATAATGGTTTAATAATCTTGTAGAATATAAATGTATGGTTTTTATTTTGTGATGGTTTATCCCAAAATTTTGTATCTCTCCAATAAATTATGTAATTTATTACATCTCATGTGGTCATTATAAGAAAAAACTCATTTTTCATGGTCCATTGCAGGAAACTAGTAAATATACTAGATTCATTAAGGGAAAAGAGATAATGATATTGATCTGTTATGTTCAAAAAGTTAATGTTCAGGATCCATTATTGAAAAAAAAAATATGATTTAACTAATCCATTATGGGATAACAGTCGATGTTCTAGAGCCACAACGGGAAATAGGTATTGAGTGCCGAACCATTTTCATTTGATTCTCTTGTTAATTGACCTTGAAATATGAAATTGTTTCTATACCTATCATGGTTCTATAATTTTAGGACATGAACTATTGGTTCATGATTTATTTATGACTATTTCTTACTTTTATGATTCATGTATTTTTAAATGATAATGTTTTTTCCATAACTCATGTATATTATCTTTGATAGATTGGGTATGAAAACTATATGTTATGGACATGATCATATAACCTTATTATTATATTATAATTTGTTTTGATCATCTATTTATATATCATGTGTTTAACATTTCTGAATATTTTTTCTCACCCATTCTTTTATTTCCATCCCCTATGTTATGAATAAATGTTTCTAGTAGGTAATTTCTTTGAAGAGTACTAAATCAAAATATATTTGTGAGAGATATTAATGATATTTCATGAGATAATAATATTGTATATCTAGTCTCTATATACACTAAACATTTACAGTCTTTGGGAATTTATTTTTGAAATTTTTCAAATATTCATCTAAAAAGTTGTAGTATTTATATATATAAATATTGGGTCATTACCGAAGATTGATAAAATTAGGATCATAATTCATTAATCATAACATGTGGTTTTTTTAATAAAGAGGTATATATCCAGGGATGATTTCATTATAAGAATATTCTTAATACTTTAAAAAATACATTATAATAATAAGACAAGAATCACATACAAAACAATAGGAAATATTGGATAGATTCCATTAGTTGATTAATATTACTTTTGAGCCCTATAAATATCATCTAATGAGATATAAAAAATTATGTAATTATTTATAGGGATATGAAATTTTAGGCCCATACATCTCATCATAGTTTCCACATGGAAAAAATAATAACTTCATCAAAGCATAACTAACCGAAGAGAGTAAAATAGGTTTCATAAATATTTCCGCAAAAAACAGAATCATATACCATCCAAATAATGAAGATGGAATGTTTCATTGATTTATATCTCTAATTAAGAGTAAGAATTATTATAAGATGTTAACATATGAAAAACACATTTAAGATTAAATTAGCAACTAAACACACTAAAATAATATATCCTAAGAAGATATCTAGAATTGAAGGATTTCATTCCACAAGTACAATCTACCAAAACAAAAACATCATAAGAAATTTTGAAGGGTAATATGTGAAAGAAAATTATAAATTATTTATATATTTTAAATTTTAAGATGATAATGGAAGCCAATTTATAAAATTAATTTCTATAAACCTTTGGAAATATTTTTATAAAAAAATTATAACACCCTTCAGAAATCAATTTCAAAATTAGAAAATAAGAAATTTCAAAAAAAATATTTTAAATAAATCCAAATATTTGAATATTTAAAATAAAATAACATATTGAAATTAAATTTTAATAATAAGAAAAAAAGGTAAATAGTTGGAATAAAATAACTTTTCTTTACTCATATAAAACATTATCAATTTTAAAAATTAAAAAAACTACAAAAAATAAAATTATAAATTATCTTCAATACCATGAGAAAAAGATGAGTAATTAATATTGTAAAAAATAATAAGAAATTCAAGTGAATTATATCATGCGGTAAATGTAATAAATGTTATTATTTTAACACTTTTATTAAATAATGTCCAAAATAATGTTTAAAAGAATCATTAAAAGTATTACGTGTAAAAAAAATTAAAAATTAAAAGATATTTAGAATATATTTTTAAACAGTCATTTATTTATTCCGAATAGAATTATTTAAATAATATTGAGTATATGAATGTGTAGGAGAGACATTACCAACCAGAAAAAAATATATCATTAGTTTTAGTTACTGGAATCCTTTGTGTATAATTGTGATCTAATTGGAAATATAATGATAATATATTATTTAAACCCCAAAAATATCAAGATAATAAAATAATAAATTATTTTTTACTAAAAAATAACATACAATTCTTTAAAATAAAAACTTTAAA
This sequence comes from Viscum album, assembly GCA_963277665.1. Classification (NCBI taxonomy): domain Eukaryota; kingdom Viridiplantae; phylum Streptophyta; class Magnoliopsida; order Santalales; family Viscaceae; genus Viscum; species Viscum album. Next base: position 1,587,961,070 of record OY728150.1, on the reverse strand, counting down.
AAATACATTATTGATAAAAAAATGAGAATGCAAACTGAAATCTTATGACATCTATAAGATTGGACCAATAACCCATTAAATATATAAAATGAAATGGATATCCAAGTAACATTAATAAGTAGTTAATAATCATATAATAAATTAAATCATCTGTATATATACAACAAAAATAAAATATGTTCATATTATAAATCATGTGAAAAAAATGAAATTTAATATGGGAACCACCATAAGAACATCATAATTTTTGAAGTAAGAATACATTTAAATGTATTTTTTAATATATAAATAATAATCCCCAAAAAATAAATATTTAATAAAATATAATATAGCCATATAGTGAATAAAACTAAACATATAATGATGAAATTGAAGAATAAAGGTTATAACTTAATTATAATAAATTATGTTATCAAAAAACCCTATGAATTTTGTAATGTTTAAATTGATGTAAAATAAAAATAATGGTAAAAATTTATTGCAAAAATTCCAATAATGTCACATTTTTAAATATATAATAGTAAATATTAATTTATTTACATTGTACAAATATTAAATGGTATATAATAAAAAACATGCCTTAGGAAATTTTAATTAAGACAAAGGACCCAAAACATGAAGTTTCTTATCAGTCAGATACACTGTAACCTAATTTGTAATCAATTAATATTAAATATTAATTTATTTTAAAACCATATTAATGTATTTTATATTTTATATAAATTTTTTTTATTTATTTATTAAATATTAATGAAATATTTTTTGTTAATATTGATTATCGGTGTTCGTTGTTTTCACCATTCCTTCTTTGATTAAGTGTAATGGTTTTGGTTATCCTTTTATATTAATGATTTTATAATGTCTGAAATTATATATATTTAGATTATTTATCATTATATCAAAAAATATATATATTTCTCAATAAAGTTTCCAAAATAGATTAAAATTATAATATATGTCTTGGTATGTTTTCATTTGGGTGCTTAAAATGACTATGATCAATTATTTTTAATATAAATAATATATTAAAATTTTTTTCATTAATTAAAATTCATCCTATGTAAAATATAATATTATTTAATTAATTTTATTTTTAGAACTATCGATGTATTTTTATATAAAAAATGATATATGTTATCCATGGGGGTGGTGAAACAACCATAACAAGAGTGTCATTATCATTTTCGAAATTGATGGGATAAAGGTAGGTAAAGATTATTCCATTAATTTCACAACATGTTTGTATATTAATGATAATAATTTCATTATAATAGGATTTATATAATATATTTTTATGGATTATAAGAATAATATTTAAAGAAATATAAATGTGGGGGTGGCTAAGTGTTCTTAGATCATAGGTTATATAATAATCATTACATGTGATTTCATGTGAGGTAGAGAAGGAGTGCTTTTATAGGCTATAGGGAATCATTTTCTTAAAATGTAATTTATTAATTTGAAAAGTGATGAAATATTCATGTAATGTTGATAAAAAATTTATAATTACATATGATAAGATAATTTACGTGTGTTTAATCTCTCATAAACTCTTGTATACATGATAATTTAGGATATTTTTCATTTACCCATTGATTTAACAATTTCTCCTCATTTTAAACATTTCTGTGGTGACTAATTTTTATCATGGTAAAAAAATTGCACTAAAAATAAATTTAAAATATGAAATTAAGTAATTAAATGTTTTTAAAAATATGAAAAACATTTTTTAATAATATTAAGAAATATAAAAAAATAATTAATTTCAATATAAATAAACATAAAAAAGTAAAAACAACTCTTATAAATTTTATTTGTAAGAAAAAAAATACATATCTGGGTAAAATATTTTGAATTGAATTAGTAGAAATAATATTTATTGTTTTTTATAAATATAAGTATATTCTATTTAAAAAATAATCCAAACCCAAAAAGAATCTTTTCAATGATTAGATTAAGAAAAATATCCAAAAAAATGTTTTATTAAATTAAATATAAGAGATGTTTTAAAATGTAAATCTAATATTTATTAATTCCAAATATTTGTTTTAAATGAATATTTTCACTTCATTAATTCATATTTGATTTATAAAAATTTTACATTAATTTTTATGTCAGGTTTATATCATTATTATTTTATAAACCTATTTGTGTTTATAAAACTTTTATCTTTATTATGAACCCAAAAATCAATTTTTTTTGACATGTATAGAAATTTCACAAAAATCTAAGTTCAACAGGTTGAATTAACTAATTGATTAAATTTTATAAAATTTATATTCTAATATTTATGAATCTAAATTTAAAATAAATTAAATATAAAAAATACTATTTTTTACGAAAATTAATTTTGAAAAAATTATGCATTTTTATTCTTATTTTATATCAATAACCAAATAAATGAGAGTTATAATATTTTTTCACATTTAAATATATAATTAGAATAATATTTTTAAAATTTCTCAATATAATATACAATAAACATCAAATTATTTTTTAAAACAACAATTAAATGTGATGAATTAAAAAAATACTTTAAATAATCACATTTTTTACATGAGGTTTTATTATTCATGTAATTTTTTTAATCATGTTTAACATTTTTTTACCATAATCTATTAAATTAAATAATTTATTTTGATAAATTATATCATGGATCATTTTTTTGGGTTGTTTTCATGGTATAAGCGATAAAAATGTATTTACATAAAAAATAAAAGTATACTAAAATATTTGGGTGTTAAAATAAGGAATTAATTCTAATTTAATATTATAAGGAGATGATCATTAGGTATCATTGAGTTCAAATATGTTTTTATTATTTTTTTCGTTTCATTATAACATTTTAGTTATAGTTAAATCATTTAGTTATGTGGTTTCTTCCTTTTATCCATCCACTATTTATCTTATATTTTTTCGTCTGTTCTTTATATCTTTATTAATATTTTTTATAATATAATGTAAATGGGTTATATTGTTCATGTTTGGTGAATTTATATATAAAAAAATTAATATGAGGGTATATCTTCTTGATAGAAGTCCTAGTGTAGAACATTCATTGCTTGTGAAATATATATGAGATATGAAAGATATCAATTAACGAATAAAGTAAAATAAAATATGTATTTTAATGAAAAATTATAAGTTCCCACTTTGAACATTTGATATAACAGGTATTTTCTCCAAATTAATTTTTTTACTAAATTCATCTTATTTTTATATCCATACTGCATTTATGCTTTTACACATACAATTTCATGTATCTACCCTAATATTTATATATTTTTATTTTCAGTTTAATAAAAAAAGTGAGATGAAATTTACTATTTTTTATTTTCCTCCATGACATTGACCCATGTTTTTCCTACTATGGTTCAATAAATAAGAAATAAAATTATATTTGGATTTGGACGTCATTAATTATTCCATCGGTAAAAAATTGTCATTCATTTTCCATAAAAATATATTTTTCACTAATATTTCGATAAATTCATTAATTTACATATTATTAAGATTTTATTTCTATATAGTTATTTATGTTAAACAACACATATTTTCTTATCATACACTTCTTATTACTTTTCAAAACACTCAAACAATGAAAATTTTCTATTAGATTCATAAACTAATACGATCATTAATTACAATTCTCATAATCTGGGTAAATATTATGAAATCTGGTTCATTGATGAATTTAAATGTGAATAAAACGCAAAGAAATATTTTAAAAAATATACAAATTCTTATTAAATCCTAAATTCAAATAAAATATTGCTAATAACCTGATATAATTATATTAGATCAAATGAGCACGGAAAGAGTTATTTTCACCATGGGATGGTAATCAACCAAAAAATGCATAATACCTATTGTTCCCTATATGTATTTAGATTATATAATATTTATTACATAAAAATCCAAATTTTCATTCACATACAAATTATGATCCACATAAAAAATTTCATAATTTAACCATACTTGTGTACTAACTAACAAATCCACAAGGGATATATTAAGACCAAATGAAATTTATCACTTCTCAATTTTTCACATATGTAAAATTAATAGAGTGGTATTCCTACTCCCAAAATAATATAAAACGAGTTTTGATGACCATAATAAATTATTTTTGGAAAAAATTATTTCATTCCACATGTACTAATTCAATTAAAAATAAATTTTTTGAATAAAGAAAACCCAAGGGGAAAAATTACATTAATAGTTATTGATATTCAAAAAAAATTCTTTATTTATCCCCCACATCATATTAATGAGAATACTTTTATGGAATATTATTTTATGTTTTAATGTATCACTTCTATAATAATGATAAATTATATTATAAAAATGATTTTGGTGGAAAACCCCCTAGACGTTGTTATAAATCACAATTATAATAAGGCCCAAAATTCATAACAGAATACAACATTATGAAAAAAACATATAAACAATATTTTAATGTAATTATATCCAATATTTAAAATAGAAATAGTTTTTAATATTGATTTATCTTACCACTATGTTATGGTAAATGGTATTAACTGATTTATTACTAATAAAAAACGCAGATGAAATAATATTTTGACCACATGTTCACGGTATGATTTTTACCTCATTAGACCATTATAGTGTCCATAGTAAATAAATTCAAAAATCAAATGAATCTTGAAGTTGAATTGTTCCAATGATACCTTTCCAAAAAAACAAATTTTCTAACAAATTTAAATCAAATCAAAATTACAACCAAGGGGGTAATAACAAACAAAATTATAGTTTTAGAAAACTTAAAGTTTATGATGGTTTCCCAAGGTCAATCTAGATAACAATATCATATATACATTCAATATCAATCCAATAATTTTTATTATATGAATTTATATCCCATAAAAACTCAAAAAATATTAAATCCCTCTATTATATTGTTACAAAGTTGTAAGGTATGTCAAATCAATAACATTAAATATTAAAAATAATTATATATAATGATAAAATACATATTTAATCAAATTTGATAAATAGTGAGGGAAATTAGAATCCAAGTAAATTATATGGGGGGAGGTTTATATATATATACTAAAATAAATATAAGAAGGAGTGAAAAAAATTATAAAAAATAAAAGTGGTGTGGAATTAAAAAAACCATAGGCTGTGATTTGGGAACCATAGCATTCTAGATAAAGTACTGTACTTTTATTTTGATTTTGAAATTATGGATGAGGGACCAACACATTTTGACACTTATAAAATTATTGAGCCAACATTAAAATCAAAACAACTATAAATTGAACATACTCAAAATGATAGGACCCAAATATATTTTAATACATCAAAGGGATATTATTTTCGTAAAAACATTGTATAAATTACCAATAAATTCCTAAACAGTTATTATCTTACATATAATTCAGTAAACTAGAGAATAAAAAAATTAATAGTGGAAAGGATATTAATATTTTATATTCTTTAGGGAAGTATATGCTAATATTCATTTATTGGATGTAATTATAAAATTACAAAGCATTATATATATTTGAAGGAAATATGCCCCCATCATGTGGGGGTTTAATGGATGAGAGAATTATATCCATCGCGGAATGACTCATCAATGACACAACCTGATCTCCCTATCACATGTAAGGTTCCAAGAACATTCATCATCCCAATCTTAATATGATATTTCAATTATCAAAAAAAATTTCATAGATTTTGGGGGTTCAAAAAATTTTATTGCTCACTCTATTTAATCTACATCACATCTTCATTTAATCAATTATTTGGGTATTGTGATCCAACCCAACTATTGAGTATTAAAATTACCCTTAGGATATATTTAATATGTGATCATAAGAGTAAAATACAAAGTATTTACTGTTTATTTTTTATATAAAAATAAAATATTATATTTTTATAATGCATTCTCTATTGATTCTAAGGGAAAATATTTCAAAATTAAAATGGAAATAAAAAATTTTAGAGTGGAACACATTCTTAGAGTTTGAAATAAAAATGGTTAACTTTAATATATTTGATTTAATGGAATATATAGTAGAGGATAATTCATCCCACCAAGTAAATATGATTCATTTTTTCTCAAATTATTTATTTATATAATTCAAAAGATGTGAAGAATCATTAATTAGTTCTAAAATATCTCGAAATATTGACCATTTTTTCATGATTGTGATGTTGATAATTGTGATAGGAATTTGATTAAGGAAAAATGTCTCTAGTAACCATCCAAGAATGTTTTTTTCCTTTAATTTATTTTAAAAAAAACCATAAAATTTCACATGTATTTCATATGGGATATTTATTGAAATGTTTTTAAAATGACACATATGGTTAAATTATCATATACTTTGAAACTGTTTAAATTAAATATTTTAAATGAAATTATCATTATTTATTAAATAAAGATATCTTTGTTAATATATAAATTTTCATGATGTGGTGAACACATCACAATTGTTGTTATTATTAAATATTATTCTTGTATTCAGAATGTTTTAGGAGCTGAATTAAATGAATAATCCAAATTTACCATGTTTAGACATCACATTAGACATATAAATAAAACCATTTATTAAGAACATTATTTTTTAATTTATAGAAGAGAATTAAAATATAATTTTTTTAATAACCAAGGAGTATTCCAAAAGGTAATAAAAAATTATTTTATACACACATATATATAATTTGATATATATTTTATGGTCTTTAGTTGTTAGATATTTGAGATATTTCATTATCAACATTGAATTTTAGAGTAGTTTTATCAAGGAAATGTGAATGATTGATCTTCCCATTCATTTATTTCTCCAATGATTTCTCTAAAATACTATTAAATTTTTTCATTGGTGACAGTTATATAGAAACAATTAGGGAGATAAAACAATATCTATTTCCCCGCCAATTATTCAGACTCCAAGATACAATATTCTTTTTCAAATGATTAATGACTAATTTTGGTTTTATCTGGGTTATATGCTATGTCCAAGACTATAAATGTTGTATCATGTCAAAGAATACCCACTTAGGACTCTTGATTCAATATTTTATAATTTCACAACTATTGATGACGTTTTTGAAGCCATGATATATTCCCTAGATAGGTTTATCTGAAATTTATCGAGATCCAAAGGAGTAATGATCCTTTATCATTTTACAATATATAATTCATTGGGGATATTGTTTTAAAATCCATTATTCTTATGAATATTGTTTTTCTGTATGAATTTTATTTTGAAATAATGGATTGGAAGGGTAGTAAGAACTTATTTTATTATTACTTGAGTATACGACAAAATATTTTAGTAGAAGTACCCCAAATATATAAACCCATTTGGGGTACCTTTCCAAATTCCAAATTGTATATTATCGAGAGTGTGAAGACATGGTTTTCTAACATTTTTATCTACATAGATACAGATTAAATACCCCACAAATCGATAAATATATAATTTTTTTGGACTCTGGGTGAATCTAGGAATTACATATTTGATAACCATTATATATAGAAATAAGGAAATCACTAAATCCAATAGAGATTTCTTCCACATATAGATATTTATTATGTTCTAAATATCAACCTTATCATTGGATATGGTGGCCACTTTGGATCAAAAATGACTATTATGGAATTTATTTATTATTTTTTACTTCATAAAAACCTCTTCAAGGAAACTATTTATTTTTATTTAACATGTAAAATATTCAAGTTTCAATATAATATAATCAGGAGAAATAAAATTCCATAAACACCCCTACCAATTTAATGAAGTGTTTTATGTTTTGGGAATGGATTATTTAGGCCCGTTTATTAATTCTTATAGAATCAAGTATGTATTACATTTTAAAATTATATTTATATGTTGATAAATTACATTCAAACTGTAATGGATAATGAGAACGTACTTTCTAGTTTTTTAGGACCAATCTATTTAATAGGTTTTAACAAAATATATTCATAGTTATAGGTCAAGAAACTTGTTTCTATAATAAAAAAATAGAGGATATGTTGAGGAATTATGGATAAAATCTAATGGTTCTACAGAAATTAATCTCCAAAAAATGTCATGTTTGAAGTCTCAAACAAAAAAATAAAAAAAAAATTTATAAAAAATTAACCAAAATATGGCTAATTAGAATCTAATATTATATTATACTCATCAGAATTATAGGACATATTTTGAAATGCAAATATGTGTATTATATTTTAGGTATTTTTTTGGTATTTCAATTCACCTACTAGTTGAATTAGATTGTAAAAACTATTGGGTTTTTGATATTTATAAATGGGACTTGCATGATGCTATGAATGACTAGAAATGTTATTTATATTTATTAGAATAGAGAATATATAAATTATAATGAAAATTATATAAACTACCAGAAAAAACGGAGTGTCGTCCTAAATATTTTATTATAAAAAATGTGTTAATGGTAATAGAAGTAATTCCATTTTTTGATTCTATACTAAAAGTATTTTTAGGTAATTTTTTTAAGTTATAGAAACAAAATATCCCACTTATTTAAAATTTTATATTATTTTTTTTTCTCTTGGAAAACTTTATGTTTTTGGAGAATTATGGGTTATATTTTTGAGTTTCAATAATTTTTCCTTGTGTGAATAGGTTTCATGTACAATTTAGAGGTAAATATGTAGTTTCCCACATAGTGTGGTCTTTTTAGTTGATATTGTTCTATGCATGAATATTCTTAATTATTTCTACACATTTTATTATAAACCATAAATAATATAGTGGAAACTAGGTTGATCCTTTGGTTTTTTTGAATATTGTTGCAAAACATTCACCATTTAACATAAACAATGAAACAAGCATGTGATTTCTTCCTGAAATTTCACAATTTAATTTTGAATGGTTGGTACATGATATGTTAAACCATGAGAAAACTATAGGTTATCCATGTGAAGTGTCCTAGATTAGGAAGTGGGCCCTACATGGTCAGTGGGAAATGTAGAAAACCATGGAGATAGGCCATGTGGCCTTCCTAAATTTATTTATATTTTATGATCATGATTTTACCTATATGATTTTAACACATTTAACCTATTTCTTTTGTTAATGTAATTTGGAGAGAATAAGATCACTATAAGGGGTCCTTCCCCTTAATCCATTATTTTTTTATGGATGTTATCATTATATTTATTTTAGTTTCTCCCTTATAAGTCCCTCTAAATACCTTCCACTATTTTATTTCTTCCCCTCTATCAATTATATTCATTATTGGTGACCCTGGTGGTTAATTCAGAACATTATAGGGTTGTGGTTGGACCTTATCATGGATTTTTTTTAAATAGGGGTTTTAGTGGAAATTTAATAGGTCTGTTGGGTGTTCCTTATTGATGGTGGGGCATTGATATTCGTTCCACTTTGGAAGATTAAGGTGTTTTAATATCATTTTTTCAATCGCATGTAACAATATGCACGATTTTTTTATGAAGTTCTTAATAAATTTTATGTCCATATATGTTCCTTTTGAGTGATTGTAGGTGATTTTCATATGGTATTAGTGGTTTACATGAAACAGGACCAATTCCAATTGTTTGGATAAATTAAAAAATGGGTTTCAAAGGAAAAAAATTATTTTAAAAGTGGTGGTGAGAACCATTATTAGATTTTTAAAGTGGTATTTCATTTAAATTAATCTTAAAACCACAAGTTTGTGATGTTTTATTGTGTTTAAATTGATTTATACAGGGTTCCTGAAATTTTAAATGGTATATTTACCCACGTAAGTTCATTTATAAAATTTTCAATGGTTTTAACAATTTTTCAAGATAGTTTCAAAAGAATTATTGATTTTAAAAAGAATTTCAAATGATGTCATCATAATATGGTCTTAACAATTGTTTGAAATTGGATTACTAAGTGGGTGAGGTAACTAGGCCTCCTTAGAAAATTTTGGAAATCCCTATATGGAACCTTATGAAAAGTATATTTTATAAAAAATTACATAACCCTCTTTTGTACCAATTCTAATTATTCTATTTAATGGGTTGTGTTCCATCTATGTGAAGACAAGATAATGGAACTAAGGGTTTGTTTCATTTGATAGTATTGGATGTGAGTAGACTTTATATATAATTCCATGATTAGATTATAATGTTCGTTATATGGTTGGTTACATGAGAAATCCATTTTTCTAGGTCAAAAGATTCCTAGGAAGATATTTGGTGACATATATGAGAAAAATACCAATTATAGAGTGTGTTTCCTTGGGTAAGGACCTCATTAGACCTTGTATCCAAATAGGATTTTCTCCATTTTCCATGATTTTATTATAAGGGATTAGGAATTTCTATTAAAATCCCTAATTGCAATAGATATAAATTAGTTCTATTTAACTAGTAGGAACTGATAAGTTTTGTTGTACCAGAATATGTACCTCATCTCCAGTTCATATATTTATAACTAGAGTTTTAATGTGTTTTCCATAATACTTGGATTCAATTCAAGACCAATTAAGTGATATCATTCATTACATTATTGTATCCTTGAATTATTGAATGATTTTATAACACCAATGTATTGTTTTTTTATTCTCTTTATCAATGCGAAATTAATATCATTATAATAGTTTGTAGATTCCCCTTTTTCAACATATCAGTGAATGTTTATCAAGGTAATTTGTGATAAAATTTTGTTAAGTATTTAGAAATAAGGAAAAGTAAATACGGTTTTTTTCAATCTCCTTTATCAAGGGTTTTAGAGTGGTTTTCTTTAAACGTGAACACATTTTTTTCAAATGATTTTTGGAGTCATTTATATGAAATATGGTGGATAGTTTAATTTTAGAATTATATCACTCATTCTTTTCCTTCAATGGTACATAATCAAATAAGATATTTCTTAATGTCTTGTGTGTTGGTATTAAATCACAAATTAGTTCCTAGGGTGCCATATTTATTTTCAGATTATTTTTTATTGGATTTATAAGGGAAAAAATGAACCAATTAATATTTATTTTCATTATGAATATCTACTTGAAAATTATATTTTGTAATAATGTTCAAACATTCACTTATAAGTTGTAATATAAAGGTAATTCTATATATTCTAAAGGTTTAAACCTACTATAGTATATATATCACACCCATATTTTGTTGGTATATGACCTCTTTAGTTGAATTCACCTATATTAGTCATCTGAGGTGGATGATGAGTTGGGGTGGTGACCACGAATCTTATAAAGGATACTTGGTATAATTCAAGAGTGAATTTTTGTTTGGCGAATTATATTAGACATTATATCCTAATGTATTATATTTTCTTCTTTAATTTGTATCTTTTTCAACTATATATTATTTTGTGGATATATTTACATTTCTAGAAAAAAAATATTTATCATTTCATATTTAGTGGGTTTATATACATTTGTTCCACTACATATTTATATTATTTTGTGAGGGATAAATTATTTCCAATGAGTATTCTATAATTTTGAGGTACTAGTTTCCAGCCCGTGTTTATCATGAATTCTTTTTATACCAATGGTTCATTGGTTCATGATTGAGTTGAGAAATAATCTCGGTCCATTTCAATAAAATTGTAACTAGATACTATTTTCTCAATGGGGCCTAGATGTAAAAAATTTATCTTTTTTTTTGGAGATTTTTTATTTTTTATATAAGGATATTATGACTCAAGTGTTTTGTGTGGGGGTAGTTTCTTGATGTCTTTGTCTCCCAATGCCTAGAATTTCAATGATTTGTAATGATTTTACCCTGATTTTGGATTTTTGTTTAGTGATAATTTTACCATAATTTACATGGATTTAGATTACATGTGGATGTATTTGGTATTTAAGAATGATGTAAAAAGTGGATCCAAGGTGTGAGGATGGAATTTAGTTTTTTATAGATAATTTTATAATCAAGAACATGATATAGTAAATGTTATAGGTATGGTGGAATCATTGTATCATATCTATCTACAATATGGACAAGTTGATTATGGTTATATATCTATTTTTCATTTTTTACATAGACCCCTTTATTCATGGATTCCCCAATGTTGATATAGTAATGGAAAAATATTAAAGGTAGGTCTAGTGATATTTTTTATTTCTGTATTATACGTTTGATGATTCATATGTCATATTATTGTTTATGTGATTTTATTTGTGATGTTAAATTGCATTTTAAATATTTAAAAATGAATTTCACCAAAAAATAACTTTGGTCTAGACTTATTCCAATATAATTATTTTTATATTAAAATATAATTTTATAGAATATTTTATTTAATTATAAAATATATAAATTGTTTTGGATGTATACCAATGAAATGTATTTTGAAATATTTAAATAGATGTTTTATTTTAGTTTTTTATAGGTTCAGAACTAACATGGAGAGAAGATAATAATTATGTATATCTATTTTTGGTGATTTGGGATTTTTACAGTGGAATTTAGTTGTTTTATCATTAAATTGGGATAGTATTTTTGTTTTAAAGTTGGTTAGTTTTAGTTTTGGAATCATTATTATAAATATTTCAAAATAAAAAAGTCATCTTTGGCTTGGGGTTGAAACTATATATTAATTTCCATTTATAATTTTTTCAAGTAAGTTCAAAAAAATTTATTGTTATGGTTCTGAAAATAAGTTTTAGGGCTCCTAATTGTGGGGTATGTGGTTTTCAAATGGTATGTTCTGAAATATTCATGTCTGGTTTTGTGAAATATGTGATTCAATTTTACTCTTATTTTATTTTTTGAGTTCTTAATGTGACTTTGTGATAGGATTGTGTCAAAACTACATCTTGTTCTATTTTTTGTAATCCTACTTGAAATATCTAAATTTAAGATAAATGGTTTATCATGATTTTTTACCCGTCTGAAATCAACATTACATAGATTCCATGTTGATATTAAGTAATTTACTTCTTCTCTTAGTGATGTGTCGTTGAATTATTCATCATAAGGCTCGTTAGTAGTTGTGTTCAGTGACCTGAAGATTCAATGGATTTAGTATAATAAACCTTATTTTGATGGTTCATCCTGTGGGTATTAGTTTTATAAATTACAAAAATATGGGTGTTATTTTTGGTTGATTGTTTTTTTCGGATGTATGTTCGATCAACCATTGAGCTTCTTTAGATTTTATGTGGTTGTTATCTTTGGAATGAATCTTATAAGAGTTTCGTTGTGTATCTTGTACATCAGAACAAGTTTTTGGAATTTTCCCCAATGACTTTTGAGTAAATTTAGTTAGAGAAAACTATTTGCCAATGATCCCTTTGATTTCATTATACATAATCATTATAAGTGATTTTTATTTGGGGTGTTTGTTCTTCTGTTTGATGGTGTTCTATATAGATTATACACAAGGTAGGAAATTGTTTGAGAATTTAGTTATCCATTTTGAATATGGGAAATCCTACAGTTCATATATGGGTTCATGGATATTTTATTGTTTCAATATTGACATTGTGATTATCTGATTGAGTTTTTCTATCAATATCACCTTGGAAAAGTATTGATGAGCTAATAACTAAGTTACCCCTATGTGAAGTTCAAAATAGTATTCTTGAAAACATATTATTAATTCAAAAAGAAAGTCATCATTTTTTTGTAGCATTTTTAAGACACCAAGGATTCTTTGATCACATCTTTTGTTCCTTTGGAATATTCCTCAATTTGGACCCTCTATTTTAGATTAGGGAAATTTGTTTCAAGTTCCATATAGATGGATGTTTTCCAGGATTCCATTATGGGGATTATGAGTTTTTATTTTTTTTTGGTAACATGTTATTTTCTTATAATATAGTCTAATTCATGTTCCACCATTTTAGATCAGATCTAAACAGTAGAGAGACCTATTCTAGTTCATTATCTTTTAAGATCTTCTAATTGTTTTATAGTTGATTAGACCCTACATGAGATTTCAAGTTGTTTTTTAATTATTTTTTCGATTATTAGACAATTCTTCAGTTATGGTTAATTTTATCTATTTCATACATTTTCTCTTGGGATAATCATCAGTAGTTATTTCTTGGAATTTATGGAGTTATTTTTTTAAGCCTACTACAAATACCTAATACTTTATTGGGATATAAAGTGGAATATTTTGGATAGTTTTGAAATCCAAATGTCAATATAACATTAAATTTTATATTATTGTATCTTTTCCATAAATGTTTTTATATTGTTATTGAATTACATGTTTAATTTTTTAGTTTCTAAAATTTTTACTTTTGATATCTGTTTTTAGGAAGGCTTTAGAGGAAACAAAGTGTTTACCCTTACACAAAAATGATTTTTAGTTTTTTTATTCTACACATAGTTGTTATCTATGGGAAACATATAGTTTGGTTAAAACCTTGTTGGATTATATATAATGGATTTTGGGACTTTGGTATGTATGGGTACATGCTAATGGATTATAAGAAGTCCAGTTAAACAATACGAAAAGCTTTTAAAGTAGTTTTATGATTTCACAGTAACATTTGACATGGTTGGTGCATGGTTAGTTAAACTATGTGGAATATATTGGGGTTGTCGATTGGGTTGTTTATGCAATAGTATTGGGTCCCACCTGGTTAGTTAATGGTTTTGAAAACATTGCATCCAGTCCATGCATCCAACCCAAATTCATTTAATGTTTTAATAATGGATTTAGCCTAGCTCTATTCTAATTGTCTTGGTCCCCTTATTTTTTCCCTATATTTTTCAAAAAATATGAAATATCTAAGAGAGTATTCTCAGTTCTCCCATACATTTTTAAGGGATTTATACATTGATTCATAAATAAATCTAAATTTTAAGTCCCTCACTACCTAGTACTCTCTTCTATTTTTTATCATCTCTATATTTTTCCTCTTAAATAACCCTAAAGGTCATTTTGGACAAAATAAGTTTTGGGGGTGGTTCTAATCATGGGTATTCATTCATGTATCGATTGATTAGGGAACTTCTTGTATTGGTATTGAATTTTTCATTAAAGGTGATACAATGAATTTGGATTCATATCAATGAGGAAGGTTTTTTTATGTTGTTGACTTATTCTCCGATTTATATGTTTCTTAATAGTATTAAATTTTGTATTTATCAAAATTATTGCTATGTATTTGTCCCATGAGGAATAGAAATTGATTTTAATATTTTCTTAACCTTTTTAATGGAATGGTTTTCATAGAAGGTGTTTGTATAAATGCATAAATGTTTTTCAAACAATTATGGTAACAAAAGAAATGGTGAGAAACATTTTCATATTATTATGTGGATATTTCATAGAAATTTAATTTCAGATCATGTTAAATGGTTTTTTTAGAGATTTTAATGTTCTTTAAATGGTTTGTTTAATTTTATAAAAGGGCTTGTAGGCCCGTGTGTGTTTCTTTTTCAAATTCTTGATGGTTTAGACCATTTTTAATTTGGGTTTAACAAAACAATTATTTTCCAAATGAACATAAAATGATTCATTTAGGATTTATTCTTAATAGTTAATTAAAATGATATTTTATAGGGTTTCAGTTGTCTTGGACTGCCATCCATGTTTTGTAATATCCCATTTAGAAATATATGATAAATACTTTGTATGAATGTTATGTGAACCACTTGTGTGCTTCTTTGTAACTATTAACATTAATGGGTGGTGCTCTAAGTATGTAAAGATCATATTATATATCTAAGGGGTTGTTTTATATGAAGGTGATATATTTGAGGTACATTTATTTATTATTCTATGATTTTATTATTGATTTTTTTATACGGTTGAAAGATTTATCACATAGTTTTTCAATGTCACGGGATTCCTAGGAAGATATTTTGTGACATATATGAGTGATTCCATATAATAAACAGTGTTTTGGGGGTAAGGACAAGGTTAGTCCTTAGGATCTAACAATATAATCATTGTGTTCCCAATTCATACTAATAGGGAACAGGTCTTTCACTTGATATTATTGGTCATTACAAATCTTTATTTTTTTTAGGACTACCATGATGTGATATGTTTATTACTGTCAACCATGGTTCTACATAACAAGTTAAATTCTTTATTAGGGGATTCATAGAGAGTTTTTTGTGATTCTATAATCCAATTTAATATTTCTTCATGGATTTAATTCTTTATATTATTGTATCCCATGATTCATTGTTTATTTATTGTAACCTATATATTGGTTTTTTATTTCCTCTAATTTAGGGACATCGATATCATGGGGCTGATTTTTATAATTTATTACCACATTGTGTCTTGTATTGATTCAAAAATTATTTTCAAATTGACTTGTACTAATATTTTTATAATAAGTTATAGTAATGTGTGTTTTTTGTTTTCTTTAAAAATATTTGTATTAGTTATTTGAAATGGTTTTTCATTAAATGTGAAATGTAGTTTTTTCGATATTTTGTGTTTTGATGTGAAAGAGGAAGGGTGAACTAATTTTTGAAACCCTGTACCCATTCATTTAATATAAATGTATTAAAATAGAGAAATTGTTTGTTTTTTAAACTCTAGTATGTGGGTTCTATGTCATAGTTTTAATCTTGATGTACCTAGTTTATTTTCAATTGTTTTTCCTTATATTTTTAGAAAGGAGAAAATAGAAGGAAAATTAATTTAATTTATTTTTGGTTGTCCGTGTGAATTTTTTTTTAATTCTGTTCAAAAAAATAATTATTGTTTTGTAATATAAAAGTAACTGCAATAATTCTATGGGTGGTGTCCTGTTGTGATTTATGGACCATGCCTAGATAATGTAGGTCAAGGCCATCTTGAGTTGGATTCTTCTCCATTAGTCATTGGAGAGAGATATATAGTTGGGGTGGTGATTTTAGGTCACACAAAGGTTCTTTGGTATGGTTTTGTATTTTATTTTTGTTTGGGGAATTGAAATATCCACTTTGGTCTGTTTTATTTTAAACTTCAGAATTTTTATTTACTTATACATATACATATTCTTTTATGGATTTTTTTATATATGGGTTAAATTTTTATTTATAATATAATTGTGGGCTTGTTTGTTTATATTTTTTCTGTTTTATATGTACATTAGACTATAAGAGGAAAATTTCCAATAATTTCAATTTTATAATTCCCATAAACTAGTGTACTACTTGAGGGGTTTGGTAACACCCTTTGGGCCAGTGTTGCACTGGGTCGGGTGACATTTGAAATCATAGTCTGTTCCAGTAAACTATAAACATGTTCTAGAAATTTTATTATTTATCATTCCTTTCCTTCAGGTTTCATATAATTTGTTTTTACAATTCAAAAATCAATTTGATTAAAATAGATATAGGATGAAGCTATTTATAGAGAGTATTAAAATACATCAAGTGAAGATTTTTATTCTTATTGTTATTTGATATAATTAATTACATGTTATATCCATCTATACAATTTTTTTTGTGTTTTTAATTTAATTTATACAAGGAATTATCTTAGGTAACTACATTGTAATTTAAAAATTGTACAAAATATGTGTGGTGGAAGAGATAACTTTTAACAATATAGTATTATTTTTTCCATTTTTGTTTTACCCTATTTGTTGAAGTAATTTAGAATTTATTTTTCAGATATTTATTTTTTAAATACATGTTTATTTTTGAATACTACTTGGAAATATTTTCTTTATATTATTTAACAGCTTCACTATAAATTATTAGTAAACATTGTGATATTCTACCTCTCTTTTGAAAATTTTCAATGAACGTAATCAACATGAAATTAAAATTATTTTTAAAATTGATCCATCAAATATATTAATCTTCCTCAAATGATTTTATTCGCTGGAGGGGGTCACCTATTTTATTTTTCTTAAATTACCATGTTAGACATCCCATTTTTATTTACATTTTAATAAAAATTGTTTAAAGGTTATTATTTTCATGATCATATAATTTATATCTTATCTTAATATTAAAGGTTATTTATAATTCTTTTATGTGGAAAAATAATAAATTTTACCATTCGAAATTATCAAATGAAATTTTCTTATATTAGTCTCTTAAATACTATACTTGTTGAAAATTTTATATTATATTTTCATTTGTAATAGAATTTCATATCCAATATTTGGATTAAAATTTTAAATTTCAAAATCAATTAATTATGGAAATAAAATCTTATCTTTGATTTAATTGTGTCTGTATGCGGTGATGATGGAAGAGTTTGATTAAATTATATCAATCATCTGTTTACTTCCTATATAATCTACTAAACATTTATTGTGTTATTAAATTATTGTTTCTTTTAAATTTTACGAATCATTTTTGAGCTTTGAGAGTATCCATAGTGAAAAAATATTTTTTAAACTAATACTTTAATTTAGGATTAAATAATGTTAAATGCCATTAATCAAGTCTTGATTGGTTAATTTAATCAAAAAAAAAGACAAGACACTTGATTTGTTCCAAAATAATTTTATTTTGTGGTTTTCATGATATTTTTAAATTTACTTGATTTCATATTAGAAACATATTTTGGAAATTTCATTATTATATTTATTATTTTTTGTCTTGAAATGGATATTAATTCCCATATTTATGAATGTGATAAACATTTTTCTTAAGGATAGGAAAGGTTTTTATATATGGGACTCATATAACTAAAACCCATTTGGATTTTATATTGATGATAGTTGTTACAAATCTCATCATTATGAGTTAGTAATGTTTTGATAAAATTCCATTAAGTTGACAATTATAATAATTTTTTTAAATAGTTTAAAAAATTGATGATTTAATTATTTTTGTGTTTGAATAGTAGATCTGGTAAAATTATAATAAGTTCTAGTATTTTGAATATTATTTAAAATAAGCGCTCTGAAATCATAATTATATATATATATATATATATTTCCTGGAATGTTTTTGTGTTTATAGATTAAGAAATTTTTATTAATTAAGTAATGATAATAAAAATGTGATAATGTTATTATTATTATTATTGTTATTATTATTGTTGTTGTTATTATTATTTTTTAAAATTTAATTTCTTGAGTTCATGAAAAGATATAGGAATAGAATAAAACTATAAATGGGTTAGTGGAAGATTTTAAGAAATTGGGGTGTTTGAAAAAAATGGGAATTTGGATTATGATAGATCTCATGGAATAATGGGGATATAAGAGAAAGTAAATTAGAAAAATAATAAATAAATCATTTTAAAAAAATAAAATTAAGTAATGGTTTGGGTATATATGATTATAAAATAATCACATTGATGAAAAAAATATTTCTTTCTCCCTACTATTCTCTCATCACTCTCCTTAATATTATAGAGTTTTAATTATTTATTATCTCCATTGAAATTATTTGGAATGGTGCACTGATTGTGGGTTAATTTTCATCATGATGAGCGAAATGTATGAAATATTTTTATTTTCATAAGCATTGTGTAATTTTATCTATATTTTGTTAAATCTTAATTTCATGATTATAGTATCAAAAATTAAATATCATATGGAATAATCTTCGTTTGATATCGACTCCTAGGGATTCAGTAACACCTGACTAGAAACATTAGTGGATTATGGTTGGTGTCTCCATTCATCACCCTTTAGAATTATATTATATCTTAGGATTATGTTTTCTTGAACCATTTTTCATTGAAATTATGAATGATATGTTTTCTTATAAGTTCTTAATTGGTTTTCAAAAGGTATTACTATTTTTTAAAATCGATTGTTGGAACTTTTAATAGTTTTTTCATGGGAAACATATGGGTATTGAGGGGTTATTATTTGGGACATATTTATGGATTATATTTTCATTATGTATTTTTATGTATGTTTATCGTTTTTTAATAATTATTCAGTGATATTAAATTTTTTTGATACTACAGTTAATTGGATTTGATAGTTTTAAAGTAGATACTCCCTTTCTTTTTAAATATATTCTCAAATAAAACACAATTACAATTTTTTTTCAAAGGGGATTAAATGGATTAATTCAAAATATTCATGTAAAGGTCCATTTTGAAGCACGAAATAAGAATTTGAGAATAATTTTGAATTTGAGATGGTTTTTAATAGAATATTTTGAGAAGGTGTTATCAATTTCAAAATTCTAAGGCCTGGTCATTACATAATATAATTGTTTTTTCCAAGAATGATCTAAACTCAGAATTTAATCCCTATAAAATGATTTTTCAAAAGATATTATTCAGAAACAATTGATTTCATTAATATTTATGTGATGTAAAATGGTGGGTTTTGGGAAAAATGTTTTTTATGGTTAGTTAATGTATTCTATTTACAGGGTATTCCTTATGTTTTTTATGTGTTTGATAAATTAACCATTCTTCTGCACCCTATATTATTGTTTTCATGGGGAAAAGAATTTTAGAGTGATATTATGATAATATTGATTTAATTTTTTGGATGAGACATACTATTATCCAATTTTATTGGACCATTACCAACTACAGGAGTACAACCAGTGACATTAGTTGGTAGTATGGAAGTTGGTTATTGATTATGAATTAATTGATAGTCTGATATGTTGTTCCTCCAGAGTATATCAAGATTCTCTTAGATCTATTTTTTACAGTTTCCCAATATTAATTACTCTTTTAATTAACATCTAAATTGTTATATTTGATTATCCTTTTACTTTTTTAGCTATTTTATTCGGTCATAATGTTATGTTGATTTGATATTAGTATCATTTATGGATGATTTAAAGGTATCCCTTATATAATAATTCTTCATTTATTCTTGAATTTGGTGTATTAATTCAATGATATTAATTTTTATAGTTATCTAATTGTTTTTTTATTTCTTCTTCTTAATTATACTATATATTTTGATATCAAAATTTGTTGTCAAATTCTCTAATAATATTTCATTAAAATAGGTTTTGAAAAAGTTTGGGAAATTTCATTTTAAAAAGTGTATTTTAATATGATTCTTTTCAATATTATATTTAAAGAATTATTTAATTTTTTATTAATTATTTTTAGGGGTTTTTGAATAGGATATCAAAATGATTAGGATTTGTTTTTATTGAAGGTGAATAAATCATTATTTTAAAATATATATTTAAAACATTGTTTTTTAGAATTTTTTGAAAAACTTCATTACTAATTAGTGATATCCTACAGGGATGATTTCCTCACACACTACTTACACCACACAGTATCAGAAGATTGAGTTGATTTATGTAGTTTTAGGATTTTGGGAAGCTTTAGCTTGAGTGATTCTCTCTCTCCCTTTCTATTTTATTGATCGATTATGTTGGATGGTGAAAATTGGACCCAAGGATTTTTTATTGGTATTTTGGTATATCCTATGTATTGTTTTGATCACTTTTTTAAAAGTTAAGATGGACATTATTTATTTATATTCAGTCTTAGTTTTGTAATATTTTAATATAATTGTATTAAAATTTTAGTTGTTCCCTATTTGGAATTTATTATTTTATAATCTCCAAATGATTTAGGTGAATGGATATCCAATGTCTATACACACCAAGATAGAATTTATATAGAATTATTCTATATGTTTTATCATATGAATTGATGATCGGTTATTTTCAATGAGTATATTTTGATTCCCTAAAACTTTTTACCAGCCTCTAGGGGATGGAAAATCATTTGGGACTTTCCACAGGCAAGCTAGAGAGCCCAATTAGGGTAGGTTGGGCTAGTTTATGAAATAAAATATTTGGGCCCAGTTTTATTTCCTATTTTTGGAGCCAACGTAGTTAATAGTTGTTTTTTTAAATCATGAATGATACATAGTGAAATGTATATACAAAACTTTTAATTCTTACCATTTAGTTTCCTAGGGATTTTTTGATTATGAAAATATAGTATCAGGATTGATTTATCCTAAGAAATGGGTATAATTAAAACCATGAAATAAGTTGAAAGAAAAATATTTAATTTCATGGGAACTGTCTGTGGTCTATAGACTATACACCTAGGACATTTATGTTGTAAGAGTTGGCAATTTTTTATTTATTCTTAATTAAATATTTCCTAAATAAATCTATTAATATTTTTTTATAGTTATTTTTATAGAACCAACTTTAGAATAAATTTCATTAATTGTATATATTTAAATATGTTAATATTAATAAATTTCATATCACATATTCAGTTCCATTTTATGTGACCTTAATATGATAATGTATTATTATATATGTCTCATTGAAAATGACATAGAATTCCATTCTATAATGACAACATTAAAATGATATATTGATACCTATAAACTAAATGTCTTATAGTCAAGTGATTTAATTTGATGGGACACTTATTCAAACTATTGAGAACAATTATTCATAAGAGTGATACTTCATCTAATGAATTTCACAATTTATAATCTCTAATAAGAGATAATATGATGACATACATGGCTATATAAAATCCACAAGGTTTTTTATCATTGGATATCCCTTTCTAAGAGAATTTTTAATGATCATTAGACATTAAGATTTTATTTAATTTAATCCATTATATTTAGAAAGTGTTTAATTTCTATAAAAAATGAATAAATATATTCTTGGTGATGTTATGTTTGGTGATTGAGTCATGATTTTTATTTTATTAATGAATAATTCATATAATTATTTTTCCATCCCTTCATTATAGATGTTAATATATATGCTCATTGATTTCAATAAAACCTCTAAACTAAATTTCTAGTACATAGTGTAATGAATGGTTTATTTCATAAAATAAATGAAAGTATCATTGGGTAGGATGTTTCATGAAAAAATTATGAAACCACAATTGGGACCTATTAAGACCAAGGAATTTTATTAAACTTTGAGATATTAAATTTTTATGTTGATGTTGTAACATTAACATCTTCTTGTGGGGTATATTTATAAACATCAAGTAACTGATAAGGGAATTTATGAAAACCTATCTAACTTTACCGAGGGAGAATCCTATTGGTTCACACTTAGTGTTTCTATCGATCTCAACTAATTACAATGGAATTTAATTATTGGAAGAAAAAATTACTAATGATATTTTCTTCAGGATTAGTTGAGAGAATATATTCCGCCACTATTTTATTTGAGGTGAATATTAAAATAAAAATTTTTTCAAAAAACCTAGAATATATAAAATATTTACTTATAAAATGGATGATGTTTATTATTTAAGGTTTAAAAAATACAAATTATTTTTACACCAATATATAAATCCCAGTATGAATGTTATATTAATATTTTTTTTGTAAATAAATATTCATTTTTTAAAACAATTATATTTATTTTTCCCATGAGTTTAGCACAAATCAAATAAATAATATTACTATTATTATTATTTAGATGTTATGATTTCTAGGGATTAATAAAATATTCATGTTGTTATATTTAATTAATAAATTTCCATCCTCGGACTATAAGTAAAAATTTAAATCAATTCCTACAGTTAGAAGTGGTTATTCAAAATTAATCCCTCTTAAAATTCTCTCATACCAAAATGAAGAATCTCTTTAACTCTACATAGAACCTAGATCTTCCAACATCCCCCTCCTATTAATAATAAGAAAAAATAATCTATACTTTATCCTCTTAAGATTCTGTGGAAATCAAACATAGTGATGTGTGATGATTTTTATCATTGTGTTATCACCTCGAGTATCTTGGATGAAACTCCAACCCTACTAGAAATTTTTCACATACCAAAAATTCAAAATCATTATTATATGATGGAGGGACATTTGTATATCCTATACCAAAAGTTCTCCAAACCATTGGGTATATGGATGTTTGTAAAGTCCTATATCAATGGTCCTTAGTTAACTATTGGTATATGTGAAATAAATTTTTTTTAACCAACAATTTACATGGAACAATTGGTATATACCTATATAATGGTTTGAATCATTATTATAGGTCTACACAAATTATCACAAAATTTTGGTATATGTATATACAAATTATTCAAGCAAACAATTTGTATAGAATAATACCAAATTTTTTGAAATCGTTGGTATAGACCCCCCCCCCCCCCTTTAATTCCCAAACATACATTACCCCCACCGTACCGACAAATCTAGCTCAATTAGCCAGTAGAAGCAACACCATCACTCCACCATGGTAAATTATCTTCAAAAAATATTTCCAATGGATATAAAAATAATGATAACATAAGAGAGAAATTAATGCATTCACATAATGATAACACACATACAAAATATCACCTATATTGACTCGGATCTAATAATGAAACATCAAATGCCATAATTACAAAACAAAAAAATATATAAAGGACCAAATTGCCCCTCATCAATATCATAATTATCATCTACTTACTCGCCATCATCCTCAATATAATCCTCACCCTCATCCTATACCTCATCATCACCTTCATCCTCACCACCATCCTCACCATCGCCATATCCAGGAACATCATCATTGTAACAACCAATATGACCCCTTCTTGATGCACTATATGTCATAAACATCATCAACATAAGTGAATCATACTATATGGGTGTATTTAGTGGAAGTGATGGATATGACACTTCTTTAAATTGCTTAAATTCATTTTTGGCCCTTTGACTATCTTTACACTCATGTGTGACCATTTTTTTGGGACTCTTATGCTTTGGATTCACCTTGTGATTCCCATAAATTATCTTTCTCCAACTGAGTGTTACCATCACTAGAACCTGATATATGCCAGCATCTGGTCAAAACAATACTCTTCCATGTTCTAATGGAGTGAGTTTAATAAAACTCCCAATGACTAAGACTCGTAGACAATCTTACATATTTTCTTTTCCATTCCGAATTCATACATAGTTATCATCAATGAATTATTTCCTATTTTAGTGTATAATATCAACATAGATTTATTAATATTGGGAATCAATACGTTAAAATACAAAATAGTATCAGGGCATAAATTTATAATTATAAAATATAATCGTGTATAAAAAATATAAATTGGGATAATAAATGATTTTCTAAACATGTTAAACATTCCATATCCATAACTATCATTATAAATTCCCTTAATCATATCCATTTATATATTTTCTCTCATTTCTCTTGGAAATTCATATAATTTTAGAATCACATATTAAATATTTAATAAACCATGAAATTATAATGAATCTATTCTTATTATCCATTTTAAATTTCCAATATAGTTTCACACTTCTCTTAGTTTCTAGAATACATTTCATATGTCATGAGGAACAACGTATTATAATGGTATAAAATAAAAAACAAAAGTATATACTACAAGACCTACAATTAATTAATACAATATATAAAAAAATTAAAAGAATGTCAAATGAACTAAAACTGGAAATACATGATTAAAATATAATGTATTGAATTTAAAGGGAAGAATAAAATTCACATAACCATATATGAATTAACCAAATAACTGTGATGTGATGTATAGGTATATTGAGAGATATAGAGAGAGTGGTTTCTACAAAAACCCTAACTATTTAGGTTACGGTTTTGAACTACTCAAGTGCAATCAGAATGATTCTCTGGTCATTCATACTTCAAGATGAATATAGAAATAAAAATGGATGTATAGGAAAAATAAATTTTAAAATTTAATTAAATGAATTTCATCAACCTAGAACCCACCCAAATTCAATATAAATTATGGATGTAATTTCCAATTAAATTCCTCTTTAAAAAGAATTTAAAATGACAAAATTCACAGTACAAACCTAAGATGAAATTTCTAGGTGCAAGAAACCATGTGATAACTCTTCTCAACACTCCCACATTTTAAACAAGAAAAAATCATTTTTAGTTTAAATTTTATAAAACTATCATGATAAAATCACCACTTTAAAACATTAAAATAATCTAAAATAATCCACATAATATTTAGGGGTGAAGGGATACAATATTAATGAAAAATATTCACTTTCCCACAATTTATAGTTTAAAATAAATTTTTAAATCAGATTTTCATATTGAGGAACAATGAAAAAACTATATTCTTTTATACAAATATGGTTACCATTAGTATTATAAATTATCCAATAACTGAAACGATAAAAAAAAGTAATATAAATATAAATAATTTTTAATTTTTAATTTTAATCCTACTACTCATATATGATATTGGATTTTCCCTCATACTATTTAATGGTATGATATCACTTGTATTTTATCTTATTTGATACTATTTTATTAATATATTGGTACAAAATTGAAATAATTAACTCATAATATGAGTATTAACACAGTATTCTTTACATTTCATGTTTTTTTATAAACATGGCTACAACCACTTGATTTTATAGATTAATCTATATCGATCACCTTTATTTTAATTAGAATTTCCCGATTCATCGTACCTTCGATTAAAATTACTAGATTCTCTACTTTTCTATATTTCCATATTCTCTATTTTACTAGATATCAATATTATCTAATTTTTTATATTTCATTAACTCATCAATACATTAGTTTAGTGATATCACATAAACTTATATTACCTTTTCCTTATCCACTTGTGCATCTATTTTATGAGAAATTTCCCCTAATAAATTAATTTTATCCTTTATCATGACTTTTATCCTTTAAATTTAAAATTTTCATCATCCATAGTTTTACTAAGTTTAGATAATTATAATATATAAATCCTTATTTCATTTTAATTTTATGATGCTGAACATTTTTTCTTACAGATTGAAGATCCTCCTAGTTGTTGTAGGAGCAATCTCAAGATTGAAAACTCAATGTTTTTGTTTCTAATTATTCTTAAATAATCTCATCTTTTTATTTAATCATTAAGAGTTATTCTGAAATCCTAAATTTGAATGAAATAACCAAATGAGTGCTAGTTTTAAATGTGTCAATAATATAAGATCTATTCACCTATTTTGGATTACCCATTTCATTAAACACCTTATTCTTATTCTTTTATTCATTTTTCTTATAGAAAAATGGTCGTTTTCATTAATAGATTTATATTCAACACTTATTAGTTAAATCACATCATCTTCATAAATAATGATAAAAGGATTAATTCCATGTTTCTTTAACTTAGGCTCTCTATAGATCTATGTTAAAGTCTCTGATGTATCTATTTTCATAGAATAATAAAGATAATTCTTAAATACGTTTTTAGTTAAAACACTGACAAAACATTTCATGTCCTTTTCATCATAAAACCCCTATATGTGATTTCTTATATCAAAATAATGATGAATTGCCTCCATAAAACCATCTTTATAGATTTTTAGATAATCAATAATCTCAAATTTCCATTCTTCAAAGTTGGAACCAAAAAAATTGGAGGCTAAAAATCAAAATACATATATTCCATAATATTTATAAATATATTTTAGAGATCAAAACCCAATTATGAACCATTAGGATATGATATCATATACAAGGGACCCATTCCCAAAAAATATTATTTGTTCATGATGGAACTCTAAGTAATTTATGTGTGTCTATGTATTATAGGGGAGTGGCAAAAAGAAGGCTGTTGATGTATTTAATTTTTTTCAATTAGTGGCCTATTTAGATCTTATTTTTCTGTTACGAAGGATTATTATTTAATATATTAATCATTCAATGGATGACCAATTCAGGAATGTTTATTTCCATAATCTATTTATCTAGAAAAATTATAATTGAGTGTCATATTTTTTTTATCTCATGGTCTAACATCATAGTTCATACAATAGTGTGTGGGTATTGTGTATCATCCTTGTTTTTTTATATCCTCCTGATGCTTCCTATAAAGTAAATCTCAATAATAAAAAAGTAATAATTACCGGAAATAATTGTAATTTTCATTCAAAAACCTATAATTTTATTAATACCCTCAACTCAGCACTCTTCCAATAATAATTAATTCCTCAAAAATATGTTACAAGAAACTCATTCATAGTAAGTATGGCCTCTAAATCCATACCAAATTGAGAACACCATCCACTATAAAACTCATCCTTATATTCTCTACATATCTCATGTAATTTCATGATCCATTCTATCCTTAAAGCCTCACCATAGGAAAAACTATAACATAGCTGGAACCAAAACAATAGTTCATAAAAATATATATAAAAATATAAAAATAACTCCAATGAATTTTTTTACTCATATTTTGAACCCAATCATTATCCATAACTTCATTTACAATGTTTCTATCAGAGGGCATACAGACTAGAAAGATGTTAGAGTGTTTCTAAATAGTCGAAATAAAACTCTTACATTCTTACCCATTACTTCCAATAATTTTATTTACAACATTTTACTCCATCATCAGTTGTGTGTGGTAGTTCGACAAAGCACGCATGCATGTACACACACACCGCCTAGTGGGAGATCATTATGTTAAATAAGAAAAAAAATTATATCAATACATATTATAATGAGGTTAAATTATGGTAAAAAATAAATGGGATTGTATAAATATAGATGAGGAATTATGATCAATGGGTTTTACCAAATACCTATGCTCTAAAGGAAGATCATCCAATATAGATGGAGTGAGACCCAATGTCTATTGTAGAGGCTCATAATGTCTCAACAAACAAGGAGAAGTAACATGAATACAAAATCTCTAGGATAAGGATATTAATGGAAATGAATATTGCATAGTCTTATATGGAAATGAATAATATGCACAGTGAGTGGGATCCATCATCAAATAAGGGGTAAATGGGCATGGAGAATCCGATGAAAATAGTTGAAAAATAAAGGTGGCCTAAATATCTCAAATTACTCTTACAACAGTGTATGATCAGAAGGTTTGCTAGATGTTGTGTTATAGGAACATAAAATGTGTGATTAGGTATTTCAAGTGATGCGCATAGCTCTAATACCAACCAACTTATATCATCTAGCTGGGCACTAGTACCACAAGGCTGGTCAAAGAATAATTTCAACTAGGTAGATAATTATGATAAAAAATAAAAATAAAATTAATCTCATAACATTATATGTAATTTATATTTATATTTAAAATAAAATACTAATGATAATCCTTAAAAGAGGGATGCATTTATCTCTTATTTTTATATTATAGTTTGTAAATTTTATCCATCCTATCTTTTCAATGTTTTTCATTTCCTTAATTTGAAAAAAAATGGAATTAATTAGAAATCGATAACAAATTTGTAATCAAAACATGAAAGAAGTTGATATATGAATTAATAATGGAATACCAATTGTTAAACCAAATAAAAGAAGATGAGACATGACTTAATTAACAAATATTATAATGAAAATGATTGAATGAAATTAAAATCTCATTAAGAGATCAATGTAACAAGATTACAATGAACTATAATCCCTTCTATTACATAGTATAATAAATTATAAAATTCTATGGGAAACACATCATAGTTGGTAGTAGTAGGTAGAAACCCTTTCTTTAAATGATGATAATCAACATGGTTTCTTCCATATAAGCAACAAAAATTCATAGTTAACTATTATCAAAGAAAAAAATTAAACACAATACATGAAAAAGGAATGTATGGAGGCCTATTGAAGCAATAAAAATTATTCTACAATGCTCTATAATTAATAGATTTATAATTATTTTTTATAATGAAATGTGGCCAATTTATGGAACCCTAATTGGAAATCCATATTCCACCCCCTTCTTTACCCCAAGAAATGTTCACGGTTATTCAATGAAGCTCTTTAAAAGGTCCCAATTTGAAAATTGATAACAAGTATTGAAATTTCATAAAAATAAATCCTAATTTTTAAGAATAATACTGATGCAACTTTTTTTCACTTCATTAAAACAACAGTCTGAATCACAGTTTGTAAATTATGAGATAGATTCCACTTGTTTCAAGGTAATAAATTTGAAAATTTAAATATATTCAAAATATAATGTAGTGAATGATTCTGTGGTTATAAGTGACCACATGTTGGTTTCCCCGTTATTTTTTAAAGTATAATTTTCTCATATTATTATTTTTTCCTTGTAAGCATCTAATGACCCAATAAGATATAGAATTACCCTTCAAGACCCCCTTGATTATGAGAGGTATCTTTATATATTCATTTATGGAGGAATCTTTCTTGTTTCCCACTTATATATTAATGATAAATTTTACAACATTTTTGTTTCCTTTATGTTAATATAATATATGAGGTTCCCTCAAGGTGATTTAATGAATTCATAGCTCTCACCTATAATTATATATGAAAATCATTACAATCCATGGAGAGAGAATCTAAAATTTTCAAAACCATTTGAGAACGAGACATTTTCAACTCAGGTTAAATATCATAAGTATTTATTAATATAACGATACATCACATCTCACTCAAATAAGAACCATCCTCTATTAATTTTATATAATTCAAATAACGAACCAAGAATCACACCAATTATATAATATGATATATCTCATTATTTTTTTTAAAACTCACCACATTATCAACAACATACCCAGTCATCCTATAATTAGATTATCCTCATGGATAGTAAAAGAAATGTATTAATGTATGGAGAAACCCATATATGGTACATTATTAACCACATCATATTCAAAGTAATATTAAATATAAACCACTAAATATATCTTATATGGTATGTGAGAAGTTTTATGGTATATGGTTTAGAGAGTAGGTCCAAATAATAATTTACAATTATATCTTATGAGGTAACATTTCATATCAATATAATCCTTTAATCAATATTCTAATAAAATTTTATCTGAAGCCATTAATTTAAATTACTATCTATAATTATTGAAAATTAAAGGATTTATTTAAAGGGAATAATTTATATTTAACTCTCTTTTAATAAATACATCAAATATGAATGGATGATAATGTGGAAAAATCCACTATGAGTAAAACCCAGAAATTTTTAATATCCAAATATTTTTATAGAAATGAATTAAAAATTGGATTAAGAAAAAATAAAATAAATTTGAATGGATAATCGATATATCAAATGCAAAAGTACATTACATATGAATCATGTTTTTGTTAAATTGGTGATTGTTTCAATATATTTTATTCGTATACCATTATATACAATTTATGTGTATTGAAATCACCCTTCTTTATTATTTCATTAATGATATGTTATTTTCAAACAATTTTCCTAAACACTTATTTTGAAAAGGGTTCTTTAGACACCATTTTATATAATTTTTTTATGAAACATCGTTATTATCCTTTATTTTTATGATCTACCATATTTTTAGTAATGATCAAAATTAATTGAATTACAATAGATACATGCACAAAAACCCATGTTTTGATAAACTGAAAGAACTGAGAACACAAATGGATGAGTTTATAAACTTCTCACTACAACATCATATTCACAATAAACTCTAAAAATTTAACTAGTGTAGTCACCATAAGTATTAAACTAACTGGGGTCAATGTGAGAAGGGTTGGTTTCAATTCAATAATCTCCATCTTCAAAAATATTTCGTGGAATTAATTCAATAATAACACCAAATTTAGGATGTAGATGATGTTTTACATAAATAATCCATTTCCCCATTGATTCTATAATATATGGATCATCTGTAGTAATATTAAGAATCATGTTAATAACTCAAAATCCATAATTCTTAATAAATATTTTATTCATCTTCATACAATTAACACACTTTCATTTCATCAAAGTGACTCAAACATGATAGTAAAAATCTAATATTAGTATATTCTCAATGAATCTATAATAAGATAGATTTTCAAAATGAGGTAACCATATGATACAATGGCATAATAGTCCCCTGTGTTATTTTCCATAACACTATCATAGTGTGTTACCATGTCCATTTCTCAATTAGTTATTATAAATATGTACCCACAAATCATAATTTATTTTCATTAAAAACCCAAATAAAATTGAACTATATTCCAAATATCATATTTCCTCAGAGACAGAGTCAGTAAGAAAACCCAGTACCTGAAATATAAATTAATATTTAAATTAATTATATATTTTTTTTATAATTTATTATATTATTAGTTCATCCTTTAATTTAAACCATGACGAAAACTATTTTCTATAAAAATTATTACTCCTTCTCAAAGACAAAGAGAGATTCTTTTAATTTATTATTTAATTAAAATCCATGTTGAAAGATTGAAAATTTTTAACAGATATATCAAATTACATTACATGAGTTAAGATATACATGTTCAATTTACTTTCTTGATTTATTCATTGAAAAAATTACACTTAAAGAAAACTGTTTGATGTTCCATATCCTGCTTTTCAAGGCTTAATTGGTAAATGTATATGATTTTGAAATTACCCATTTTTTAAAAAGTCATATAAAACTTGCTTCAATTTTATCATATTATGCATATTAATTTCAAATTTTTCAATTTTTCCAATTAGTCAAATTAGAAAAATAAATCGAATACAAATCCATACATGCTTTAGAAATGTAACCTTTCATGATAAAACCTTCGGGTTGATTCCTATTCCTAACATAATACTTAAATTTTTACTTATTTAATTC
Source organism: Viscum album (assembly GCA_963277665.1). Taxonomy (NCBI): domain Eukaryota; kingdom Viridiplantae; phylum Streptophyta; class Magnoliopsida; order Santalales; family Viscaceae; genus Viscum; species Viscum album. The sequence continues at coordinate 1,587,928,676 of OY728150.1, read as the reverse complement.
AGTTGGATAAATATAATGATAATATACATGTCCTATAATATGTATTTTTGTTGTAATATGGATAGTTAGATGCATCATGCATGAAAAAAATGATCGAGAAAATATATTCACTAACCCACCCAAAATTAGTGGTGCCTCCTCCAATATCTTTTTCACTATAGACATAGAAAGATTCCAAAAAAAAGATCTCTGAAAAAATGGCACAAACAGATAATGCCCACCCTTACATTATTGTACTAATGATTATAGAGTGCAATTGGAATAAAATCATGAAGAATGATGTGATAATCATGAGTCTTCAAAGATTTTTACTTCAACTATCTTCTATTTACGTGTTTTGATATGTCTCTAAAATAAACATCAAAACATTTAATATTATATAGTACTTCCAGAAATTGATTTTTTTTCTTAAACATGTCATCACATTAGAACAACATGGATCTTTCAATTTATTTTCACTAATAGAAACAAGATGCAATTTTGCTCGGAACCCCCAATCCACCAAGTCATGTTGATATCATAAATCATTTTTTCCTTTACCATTACCATTATAATAATTAAAAACTATATTTCAGATCTATTGATTCAATGTGCATTGTGTTAATGAAATGAAATAAAAAATTTGTTGACCAATAAGGAAACTAAAATAAGTTACATTCCTTCTTCTAATTTTAGTTGGTTTTAGTGGAAACATTTTTCCTCTTTCTAGATTTCATTTTACCATTATTGAATGAAAAAATATCATATTAATAATCATTATGAAAATTAGTTAACTAAATATGATTAGGTGGATGATCAATCTCTATTATATTTTCATACTTTTGTAAATTAACTTTATGTAGATGATAAATATGAAACAATCATTTGTGTCAAAAAAACTAAAACTATGCAGATATTTATTCTTTTTGGATCATCTATTTTTTATAAAAATAGGACATGATAGTTTTCCCCCCTTTCAATATCATTATATAAGAAGAAAAATCATTTATATTCAACATAAGCTTAGAACATATATGAAATTTTTCTTTCAGACATCCATTGTATATATGAAACCCCACATTCCAAATATGATTCAACACTTTTATTAATAGTTTCATGTATAAATTTATGTCATTTCCTGAATCCAAAGGTCCATATATGAGTATAATCGTGAATGATAAATGTTTTTTATATGAATCCATGAGGGATGGTCATAAATCTGTTTCAGAACTGACCTTGTGTTGTGGGAAGTCGGAATATTTTCAAATAGACTAAAAAATACCATGAAAGACCTAACCTCACATTACACACTCAAAATCAGAAATAAGGATATTGAGCATCAAATTTCTTCCAGTACAATCCATCATCGTTATGAATAGACAAATCATCATCCCACTTTGTCTCAGTATCATTCGATCACATTTTTATTGATATTCAATCAGATAGTAAATGATTATAAAGTCATAGAATTAATGTAAAGATCCAAATTAGTTTCTCAGGAAAATGGGATGGTGTTCCATCATCATTTGTCTTACATAGGGCTTTTTTATATTTTATAGAATCATTTTATTCAGAAGTTTCATCCCATAACAATCTTCAATACATTCAATAAAGCATACATTATTTTAACAAATTACAAGTTCTTAAAATAAATTTGATGCCAAACAATGGTTTAATGAAATATCTTCATCTTATAAAATTAATTACAAAGAATTGTAAGAATAAAATTTATTGAATTATTATAAATCTCATACATGATTTTCCTAGGAAAATGTGAGATTAAAAAATTCAACTTTTTTATTTTACTATTTTTCCCAAATATTGAAATCATGGTAGCATAGTTCAATTTTTCACCCTATTATAATCATCATTTTTATTACATTTATCATGTGTTCTTTTATCAATGTATTCATGGGTCATAGTACTTTCCTTCTAATTATGATTAATTAACAGAAACCGGTCATCTAATAAATTACCCAATCTAGTCCTCTCATTCAAATAGTGAATATCATTGATATTTAATTTTCTCCCCACTATGATACCACATATAGTGGGTTTTTTTAAAACCACATTTGGTTTTATGGTAGAAAACAATTTACTGACTTATCCTAAATCTTCCAATATAATTATAGCATAGGTAGTGTATGTTACCATTATCTGATTCGTTGTTAAATTCAAAATCTAAAATACTCCCTAACATGATTTTAAAATCACTTGAGATCTGGACATTTTTATATATCCAACTTTAATACATTTTGTAAAAATATTATATATTATCTGTCATAAAATCAATTAAATAAAATTCATGTTAAATTGAATATAAATTTATGGAAATGTGAATTTTTCAAATTATATGAAACCGTAATTGAAACACTAGTTTATATAAAAATTTTAATATAAAAGACAAAAAAACTATATATATAATAAAATAATATAAATATAAAACCATGATATCATATTCTGTTATATCCTTCAGTGATAACAATAAATAATAATACAAGAAGTTGTGTTTCTAATTATTTTTTTTATTTTTTCTCTTATTCAATTCAATTTTTTACTAATATTATTCACATTCTATGAATTCATATTTAAAATATTATTAACTCTATGTATCTATATTATTCACTAAACATAAAATATTACATTAGGCTGGAATAATCAATAATTATGGTTTTCTCATATATAGGGATGTTGAAGTGAGTCCTTACTCTCCTTAAGATCAGTGCAAGAAAGGTGATTCTATATATGTTGTATAAAATACTATGCCTTGTATTTCTATGAAAAAATCACCATCAGTGGAATTTCATTATAATCAATGATTGTTTTAATAGAGTATAATTTCGATGGCTGGCATAATAGATTTTTTCCTTTTTGGTTTTCAATAGGATGTTTGACAATGACTCAAAATGGGTCAATATGAGGTGGAGAATGTGATGGTTTGTGTTGTGTATTGTGGAATGTTTCAATTGTTGTGTGTGTGTACATGGTAGACATTAGAATGAGTGAGGTATCCAATTTTTAAATGGACTATTGATTAATTCTGATGTGCATTGCTGAGGAATTCAAATTAGTTTAGTTTGGTTCAATTTGTTCAATTTAATTTTGTTCTAATAAATTCTATTTGATTTGGTTTGTAGTTATTTGATATGGTTCTGTACCATTTATTATATTTTTCTTCTATCTATGTTGTTTTAGTTGTCTAAGGCACAATAATAAAATTGTTCATAAAAATCTAATAAATTTCATATTGTTTCATTATTTAACTAAATCCCTAAAATAAAAAAATTTATTAACAATAGTTTCCCAATTATTTTTCAACAAAAAAAGAAAACAAATATTATTAATAACGCACATGAATTAATCTTTCATAGAGACATATATACCACGTAATATGTCTGTAAAAAATAAAAAATACTACACTTGAATGGCCTATAAATTACACCAAATTTACACTAGTATGTACTTCTAATAATCAACCTAAAATCTTACACACCTCAATGATACAATTTTCGTATTTGAACATCCCTAATAACCTGAAATTCAACTATAAATAGCCTGACCAAATCCCATTGTATATTACTTTTCATGTCTCAAACCCGTCATATTTTATATCTACAAAGTACTGCAAATCAGAATCAGCAAAATAATTCCACATTAAAATGGCCTATCTAGAATCTTCCATTGACTTAAATTAGACTACGAAATACACCATGTCTGTTCCTTATTCATAGGGTTTTAGATACTAACACCAATAGTTTGGCTTTATCATTAGGAAAAATCTTACTACATTCTAATTACATCCAATAATAAAGATTAATTATTTTAAAAATTAGCTGAGATTTATTTGTATGTCAATAATTTCTAGAAATAAAATATATACCAATATTATAGGTCGATCCCAATAATCATAAGTATTAGTTTGAAGATAAAATTAATATATATCTCATATATATAATTGATTAAAATAATCTCATTATAAAAATGAACAATATACCATTGAAATTATATAATAGTATAAATCAAAATAATAATAAACAAAAATGGCATATATATTTCCCAAAAACTCCACCTATTAATTCCATAAACCATAAATATATTTATTAATTTAGTATAACCTAAAAACAAAATTTACCATATCTGATGACACATTTTTCTAATAATTCTTCCACACTATCTTGTAAATGAAGTTACATATTTGAGACTATATAAATATAGAGATTTATATGTTGGGTATGATTGTTTAACTCAAAATAAAATTACCAATAGTTATCAAGTCATAGTATTTTATAATCCTGAGTTTATAATTAATATGAGATGCACTGGTGTCATAAAATTATAGCATAATAACAGAAGAATCACATAAAATTGGACTAATATAAATGAAACTAAAATGAACCAAAATAATGAAAAACATATGGGAATGAACCAATCAGAATTTAACAGAATGAACTCAAACCAGGCCAAAATGTTTTGAACTTAACCAAACAAATATGAACCAAATATAAAAAATAATAAATCAAACTAGATTAATTTGGAAAAAAAATTAATTGTTGTAAAAAATTGTTTTAGTATCCATAAGAAGATTTAAACATATCATAAAAAATTAAATATAGGAAAAAATGAGTCTATAGTGGTTGATTTATATATATAATAAATATAAAATTTACGGTTTATATAATACATACTCAATTTGGAATACACATATTTAATAATGAAGAATATTTTATGTAAACAAAGAAAATAAAAGATATCACCACCATTGGAGAATAATTTTGATCGCCGACTGCTTGATCTTGAGGACTCTAGATAGAAATTTGAGGGGAGGAGGAGCTCATGGAATTTAGGGAAATCCTATACCATTAATTAATTTAAATGATTATTATAGAAAATCAATAAAAATTTCTTCAAAAAAATCTATATAGTAACATATAAAAATGTTTTTTAAAAAAATTCTCTTTAAATAAATATGTTATGAGGATTTACCAATGGTTAGCTAAAACAGTTAGTATAGGCATAAGTAATCATCATATCCCAACTTTTTTATCAAACCATGGGTATATCCCCAATGGTATATGTACTATTTCTAATAGTGCAATATTATATTAGCATATTTGGATCACCAATATAGTTATTTTTATTTGGTTCCTCTCAATTTAGTGACAGTAAAATCAAATGGATGTTAACCTGACCAAAACCTTCATCAAATAAAATCTTTATAAGAACTAGGTAATTCATCTAATAAAAATTATTATATATTTAATGTGAATGCATCCTCTCACATTGTTTATGTGGTCTTTATGAATATTTTTTTTAATTCATTTTTCATGAAATTTATTATATTTAACATCAAATATTGTTCCATAAAATCACCAAAAGTAACGATGACCACTACCTAATAGGTTCTTTTGGTGAATCTGGAACTTCATGTTCGATTAGTGTGGTCACATTCAAATTTATAGTTATTTATAAATAGTTGATAACTACATGAATTTGATATTAGTAATTTCATTTCCTAATATTCATTCATTAAAATATAATTTCTGAGATATCTTCTTCTTATATATTTGTATTCATAAAACAAAATAAACCAATTCTCTTAAGACATGATGAAAATAAAAAAGAACATATCCAAAGGTGTTGGGGAATCTATTTGAATAATTCAAAATTTCACAGAATTTAGCCTAAAGATATACATTTTGTATCCTCATTAATTTCACCATGAGGAGTTGTAAATTAATTCTAATAAATCATAAAATATATGGAATGTGGCATTATTATCCATCTTTTGTTGATTGAGCTAGAATGGGTTGTGATTTTTCAAAATACACACAATGTACAAGTTGTGTTATCCACACATTTTTATGGTAGAAAACATATATTAAAATTTTCATTGGGTATGTTTAGAATGATTTATTGGAATAATAGTCATGAAAAATTCATGTCACAATGATTTAAAGATGAATTTTGTATTTTTTCTACTCCCTAATCATGTATCATGGATATAAATTAAGAAAAATAATGTATTGTAAATATCTTGTACACATCATGTATCACATAATTATTTAGGTATAATTAATTACATCATTAAACCAAATAATCATGTATCCCTATATTATTAATAAATATTAAATCTTGTTTCATATTACTTAATATACATTATATTCATAATTAATTTCTATATTAAATTTGGTGGTACATATTATGTATATTCTAAATACATTGAGTACACTATGTAAAACAATTATTACCCACCACATATATTAACATGTGTTCACCTATGATTTATAGAGAGTATAAACTATCTAATTATGTAAAAGGTCTTCGATTTTACATGTCATATGACTTCATAGTATATGATCATTGCAACATCTCAGATTTTCCATGTATTATTTTTTGATATTATATTGATTGATTTTGAGACCATGCACTAAGACAGCGTGATATTCCAAGGGTTGGGGTGTCCGGAATAATTTTTAGAATAATATAAAAATTTTAAATAGTATGCACATGTATGTTTCATGAAAAATGTAAAATAAATTCTAAACACATACTCGGAAGAGAAATCTAAGGGCTCTGTTGTATTTATATCAGGGACTTTACATTAAGCGACACCTAGAATTGACTAGCACAAGTTAGTTGTGAAAAGTAATTTTGTTGTACTTTTTATAGAATAAAATAAATAATGTTTTATTTTATTCAATGTTTCACAAAGATGCCTTGATGTTTACTTTTTAATAATACTTTGTTAGAGAATCCATATTTATCGCCATAACCCTGAAATTTATCTAAATCATGGATAAAGAACCCTCTCCAAAAAACATCGACAGATCAGAGATCGGATCATGAATTGTCATGACAACGGAGTTGGAGGATCTCATCGATGATGGTAATGCATCCTTATAAATGACTAATCATACTTGAGATGGGCCATTAGTTTTATTTTGGATTCGCCTCTCCTGAATTAGGCGATAAAGGTGGACCAACCCAAAAAACAGGTTGATCCGTGGTTTGATCATTCTTGCGGGATGGGATTGATTGTGGGGTTTTAATGGGAGATAAATATTTGTTATTATTTCTTCTTCTTCTGTTGTTCTAATTGGAAAAAATTTGGGTTGACAGGAACATAGTATAAGGTTCTTTATTCTTGGTGATCTTTTGATTCTTCTCTCCCCTGTTCATGGCATTCTTCATCATTTGACCCTCATAGTCGCGGATCAAATTATCCGGGTTCTCCAAATGTTATCAGACCCTTGGAATGTTGGTTACACAAAATGAAGGCCAAATTTATTTATCATCTGACACAAGGATCACAGATCAGTTTTGGTTTTAGGGTTTCGTCCACCAGAGGAGGAGAGCTATCCCGCCAAAGCAGTAGGGGTGACGAATGGCAACGGTGGTGGCATGCGGCGGTGGCCACCGGATGTGGAAGTGGTGTGGAGCTGGCAGAGCTGGTGGATATAGAGGCAACAGCATGTGGTTTGGTTCTTCATGGTACATTTGTCAATAGACTATGGTGGAGTGGTGGACATGGCGACGGAACGTATGGACCAGACCTGGTAATGGGGTAGGTCGGTCGAGCGGTCTGGGCTGGCTGGTTGATCCTAGTTGGCAAAGTGGGTCAGGGCTAGCCAAAGAATGAAAGGCCAAGAAAACCAGGTCAAACCACGTATTTGATTGAATAATGGTTCAGGTCGGACCCAAGATAGACCTGAACGGTTGGACCAGGCCACGATCGAACATGGCAGTCGACCGAGCTTTAGTGTGGCCATAGTAGCTGGGTCGCGGTCGACTTCCTTGGCTAATGGATCTTGATCTATCTCTATAAAGGCTATTTATGTTGTGTCTAGGTCAATAACATGGTTGGTCGTACCAGGATGTTGACTAACCACCGGGTCGGTCCAAGAGCTGGTGGATCCCCTTCTAAATTTTTAAAAACCCATAAATTTCAAAAATGTGTATCTAATTGATGAACCATCTACGGTGTTGGTACCCTTGAGAAGATGTGGACCTTTTGAGATATCCTAAGTGGGTTTTGTTGGATTTTGAATATGACCTAATAGATTTAGGATTAGGTTATTCCAGAATGAGCATGCTATGAGCACAATTTTTTGGATGGTTGTGATATATAAACTGGGTGTCTCATAAAGAATGTGTCACTCCCAATGACAATGTGTCTTACCAAGACTGTGTCTCCCATGGATACTATGTGTCTCTTAGATCTTTTGTGTCTCATATGAGAGAGTATATCTAGATATTCTAGATATATGATTCGTGGGTGTATATCCTTAACGAGCTAACTGTACTATTCCTTCCTAGTATTTCCTGTGGTATTTTTTAATGGTATTTCATTGGTTATGTTTCCTTTTTTGTATTTCATGTGCGGTATTTATTTTGTGGTATTCCTTATGTTCTATTTCATTCATGGTACCCCCTTCGTGGTATTCCTTCATGGTTTTTTTTACGGTATTTCCTTTATGGTATTTCATGTCTGGTATTTCCTTTGTGGTATTTCGTGTGTGGTATTTTCTTTTTGGTATTTTTTATGTGGTATTTCCTTCAAAGTATTTAATTTGTGGTATTCCTTTATGGTATTTCCTTTTTGTCCTTACATTTTGGTATTCCTTCATGGTATTTCCTTGGTGGTATTTCTTGTTTGTTTTTCCTTTGTAGTTTGTGGGTGTCTGATGGAGTATTGTTTTACACACCCATGCATGGGATTTTCCCACATGTGTCATGTCATGGGTAGACGATCGAATCTTCGAAAAAGTTCCAAGAATACCAAGGCCAAGTGGTGCCTTGAGAGACCATACATGAAAAGGTGTGTTTCAGAATCTTTTCCGATAAGATTTTCAGTACCTCTTACTTTAAAGGTTGGACTTGTGGCTGCAGACTCTTTTTTTGTGTGGGCTTTATTGGGCCCAGTTTACTTTCCAGTACATTCACAGTGGTTGAACCATACATCAAAGAAGTTACCCTCATTGAAGATGTCCATTATAAAGGGAAATGGAGCTTCTTACCTCCAGTTGATGGTTTCCCCCATCTACTATTATAGACATTCTGGTATGGATATATTAGGGATACCAATTTCGAGACACTAGGTGCTTAGATGCTCCGATGGAATACCCCATATGGAAATTCAAAATCTGGGGATAACATCATTTTTTTCATAGGATGCACAGTAGTACTTGTGTCGTTATGGTAGATGGTATTTAGGGAGTTTCATACATCCCATTTAGTGGTTCATCGATGTGTGGGAAAGATCTACCAGGACCTATGGCACCATTTCTGGTGGTCGGTAATCAAGAAGGTAGTTATAGAGTTTGTTTCTCAATGACTCACTTTCTATTAAGTGAAGGTTCAGAACCAAGTTACAGTAGGTTTGACAATACCCCTAGAGCTATCATAATGGAAGTGGGATGCGATATCTATGGGATTTGTGATGTGTTTACCATATACATTGAGATTACATAATACATCTGGGTGATTTTTAAACAAATCACCGGGTAGGCCCGCTCCCTAGATATTCAGAAGTGGAGTTTAGTAGAGATATTGGGATGCCTCTATGTGTAACAGATAGTTTGATCTCCATTCAGTTCCATCAATGAGAGTCTCATATCGTGATTCTCAATTTACATCCCAGTTTGGGAAGAGATTTCTGGAGGCATTTCGGACTCAGTTACTCTTATACACATCATTTCACCCAATAGATGGATGTCCAAACAGATCAGACCATTCTGGTTTTGAAGGACATGATATGTGCTTGCATACTAGATTTTGGATATAGTTGAGTAGCTCACCTACCTCTGTTGGAGTTTTTATATGACAAAATCTATTTTCTTCCATTGGTAGGGCACCGATCAAGGAATTGTATAGGCCACCCTGAAGGTCAACACGTTACTGGGTGGACCCGAGAGATTTAGTACTCTTGGGACCATAGTTGGTGCAGGTGACTATATAGAAGACGAAAATCATCCTGGAGTGGATGAAGAGAGTGCAGAGCCATCATATGTCTTATGCTGACAGACGAAAGAGGCCTTGGAGTTCCAAATAGGGGACCATATTTTCACATAGGTCTCACCTAGATGAGGATTATAGAGATTTGGTAGCGGTGGAAAGCTATCATTGAGGTTCTTTGACCCTTTATAGATTCCATGTATACTTGGATAGGTGGTGTACCTCTGAAATCTACCTCCAAAGATTGAGTGGGCATATAAATTCTTCCACATATCACAACTAAGTAGGTAAGTGCATGACCCATCACACGTCATTGACTTGGGTGAGCTGGAAGTCGATGACGGAGAAACATTTACAAATTACCTGGTGGATATTGAGGATTGTTAGGAGATGATCCTTCATGTGTGGTCAATTCCTCTGGGTTTTTTTATTGTACCATAGGAATATTCAAGAGATAACTTGGAATAAAAAGGCACCGATTCTTTTTCAGTACCCTTATTTGATTGAGTATCTCTTCTGTTTTTTATTTCAGAGATGTAAATCCCCACAGTGAGAAGAATGCAACATATCATATTATCAATTTATTACTTTTAGTTATTATATGAATTGATATAGAGACCATGAAATGATATGATGTTTGATTCTAAGGCACAGGGTTCCCAAAACAATTGTTTGAATAATATTAAAATACAAAATAGGACGTGCACGTAGTTTTCATGAAAAATTGTAATAGAATATAAACAAATTCCATGATTAGAAATCTGATGGAATGATTTTGTTAAGACAATAAACATTACCTTTGAAAATTCCTAACATTGATCGGCATAGTTTAACAATGAAAAGTAATTTTTTTGATGTTTTCAAAAATAAATTTATTTTGTTTTATTTTATTTTACATTACACAACAATACAACGTTATTTAAATTTTAATAATACTTTTTCATAGAATTTTGGTTTATCTCCATAAACCTAGAATTCCACTGAATCATAGAGAAATAACCCTCTCAAACGAACAATTATTGATCACATATTGGATCACGGATCCTCACATCAACGGATTTGGATAATTTCATCAATGATGGAAAAGTAACCGCTCCTCATCAATGAATAATCTTACCTCACGTAGGGAATTTGTTTTCATCATGATTCCCCATTCTTGATTTAAATGATGAACATGAACCAACCCAAAAATAGGTTGATTTTCTGTTAGATAGTTCTTGTTGGATGGGCTTGGTTGTAGGGTTTTAATTGAAGAGAAATATTTATGATTAATTTTTCTCTGTTCATCGTTCTAATAGGAATGAATTGAGGACAAAAAATTCCTAGGATCATTTATCAAGGAATATTCTGATTATTATTTCCCCTATTCATGGAATTATTCGATATTGGACCCTTGTGGTCATGGGTCGAATTGCCTGTAAGATTGGAACATGATTGGGCCCCTAGATTGGTGGTCAGACGAAACTGATGCTAGTTCTGTGTAGCTCGTGACCTGAGGATCCTAGAGGAGTTTTCATTTTGGTGTTTTGACCTTTGTAGGATGAGTGGTTTCTTATGTATGTAGTGGTGGTAGCGAGTGGTATGCAGTGGTGGTGGGTGGCATCGACCGTGTGGGACGCTGTAGACACAGAGGCTGCAGGATGTGGGGTTGTGTCAAGTGGAATAGACCTGGAAACATGTCAAGTTAACTGAGTTGGTTGGTCATGAAAAAGTGATTCATGCCCCCACCAAATTGGGTAAGGCCCAACAAACTTGGTCATACATCGAGGGTCGGGTCGAAACTCTGTTCAGACCTAGGTGGCCAGACCGGGCCCTGGCCAACTGAGTTGTCGCACGGCCCCAGCAAAGGGTTGTGTTCGACCGCTATGTGTGATTGAGTTTTCATGGAATATTCGATTGTGGATGGGGAGTCATATTGGGTATTCGACCGTCTGGTCGGTCCATAATCTTGTAGACCCCATTCTAAATTCTCAAACACATGTAACATTCAAACTGTGTGTCTATTTGATGAAATTTCTATGAGGTGGGGACCCTTGTGATGAGATATTTCTTTTAAGATATCCTTAGTGGGTTTTTATGGAAGTTTGAATAATATCTAATGTCTGTAGGAGTTTTTCCTACCCTAATGTGTGTGATTTGAGAGGAATCTTGTAGATGTATGTGAAATAGAGAATGGGTGTCTCATAGATACTGTGTGACTCCTAAAGACTGTGTGTCTTATTGAGATTGTGTGTCTAGTGGAGACTCTGTATCATTTGAGAGATTACATCTGAATATTCATTTTATATGGTTCATTGGTGTATGTCTTTTAAGAGTTGACAGTACTATTCCTTCATTTTATTTTTGGGGTGGTATTTCATTCTTGGTTTTTTCTATATGGTATTTCCTTTGTTATATATCATATGGGGTATTTCTTTTATGGTATTTACAATGTGGTATTTCCTTTATGGTATTTCATTTATAGTATTGGTTCATGGTATTTACTCTATGGTATTTCCTTCATGGTATTTCCTATGTGGTATTTCCTTTGTGGTATTTCATGTGTGGTATTTCATTTGTGTCGTTTCTTTCGTGGTATTTCCTTCATGGTATTTACTTTGTGGTATTACTTCTTAGTATTGACTTTGTGGTTTTTTTCTTTGGTATTCCTTTGTGGTATTTCCTTTATATTATATCATTTTTGGTATTATATTTGTGGTTTTCGGGTGTCCCACTATGTATTTATTTACTCACCCTTGTACGGGATTTTCCTACATGTTTCATGTCATGTGCCGATGATTGACTCTTCGATGGTGTTCTAGGAAGACTAGAACTAGGCATTTCCTTGTGAGACAAGACAAGCCAAGGTGTGTTCCGATATTATTTTTGATGAGAGTAGAAATGACTCTTTCTTTACAGGTTGGACTCATACTTTAAAGCACTTTTCTTTCAGTGGGATTATTTTGACCCAATTTACTTTACAATACTTTCACTATTGTACACTGATTTTCGGATATAGTTTTTTACATTTATTTTGTACTTAGTGTTTTTATATTTTATCATTTGAATCTTAAATATTTGTATGTGTGTACATGTACTTTAGGATATTGCCACCAATTTATGGTATATACATACTTGGGTTTAATCACCAGCCCCAGAATTTATTAGAGGTGGGCTTGGGTTAGTCATGGCATGGGACCCTCTGTGATGGGTTTTGATAATCATAACACAAAATTCATTATTTGGATAGGAACGCATCATGTTTCCTCCAAGTTAATTCATCGTACTTATTTAATTTTAAATAAAATTAATTAATGTAATTTGTTTCAAGATTTTATTATATTGTAATTATAATAATTATTTTGTTGGATATTATGATAAATGAGTTATTTAAATAATTTTGACAATTATTTAATTCAAACATGGTTTATCCAAATAAAAAATGATTCAAATTCTTGCAATTTTGTTATATTCATATTTGTTTCACGTGTGGATGATCATTTTCTTGGACAATGAGTTTCTATTTTCAATTTCTATAAATTCATTTCCTATTTTCTATTTTCAATTATGATTATTACTTTAACATGTTTCATAAATTTCATCCCTCCTCATATTTGTTATAAGAAAATATTTTTTTATTTTTTTTGTAAACATCATAACCATTACATTGATCCCCTAACCATTGTGTGAATAATGATTCTAAAATGTTGGAGTTATAAAGTCATTGTTTATGGTTGAATATATATCCATGATGAAATCTACCTAATTGATACACAATAAATTGGTAGAATACTATAACTCAAACCAAAAACATATCATATTTTTCATCACATAGTGTGGTTAGTGTTTTTACTTTCCCCACTATAAAAAACATGTAGCTAAATCTCATTATCATGGAGGATATTATTTTATTCTTATTGTATGCTTATTTTTTATGGATTCTTTTTAATGATCAAAAAAATAAATGAATTAAATAACAAGTATACTAAGATAGAACAACATAAAACTATTATGTGCAAACATTTCACCGGAACAAGTCTAATCACATAATTAAACTACACATAATATTAACAAGACATTTAAATGGATAAAATAATTTTTTAATAAAAAATAAAAAATGCATCAATTAAATTTTAATTCATCATAATTCATACATCATTTGAATTAACATTATATCATTGTGAAAGTTTTTTCCATGCCTTCATCAGGAGCCCTTTTAATTATCTATATATTTTTACATTGATATTTGATTAACTAAACCAAAAATGTGATGGATTTAATGACCATAGTCTATTCAATTAAAATTTACATGTAATTGTTTAGAAAATTAAAATAAGAATGTTCGAATTAGGTAGTCAATATAATGGAAAAAGGAGCTATAATATAGTATTTTTCATGACTACCTAGAAAATTTAATTCTTATAATTTCCCTGGCCTTTTTGGTTTATAACAATTGAAATAATTGTTTTTCCCCTTGAATGTCTATTTTATAGAAAAATGGATGGCCAATAAAAAACGGATGTTGATATATGATAAAATTTTGGGATACTGTTTATAAAATTTAATTTATCTCACATATCTATATAATCAGAATTAGTATTAATAATTTTCCTTTAAATTTTCATGGTAAAAGAGAAATCAAACAAACCATGTTAAGAAAAAACAATAAAATTAAGGAAAATATATTTCATGGAAGTTAATTCGAGGAATGGTATTTGTGATTGAATGTTTTATTAATATATTATCTGGAGCTCTACATACTTCAATAGCATGTTTTAGATACTCTTGATAAAGAGGTGAGTGATAACGAGTTCATTATATATGAAAAACACTTTAATGATGTTCTAGATGTTAATTGTTTGATATTATCATCTATTTCCAAAACAATCACGAATTTTAATGAAAACATGGATGCCTATATAATGCTCAATCATCACTGTGATCCTTATTATGATTATTATAGACTAAAATGGTTTGAGATCTCCAAATATCTATTCATAAGAAAACATGGAGAAGGTTCACCAACTAGGAATCATGTAGTCAAAATTATTACATACATTGAGATTCTTGAGTCTCTATGATGAACCTCAGACCCACGCTCCATCCTCTAGTTCAAAAAACAATTTCATTTACATATTAAAATTGATATCGATTGAGATGATAAAATGTTACATGCAAAAATTTCACAGTCTTATTACATAGTATAATACTCTCACAAAATATAGAGAACATTTTTTTAGTTTCCTTTAATACACGTAACATATGAATCGTTATTTAAAAAACATTTGATCATTTCCCCGAATTTTAATAAGACTAGATTACCTTCTAGACATATAATATGTTGAACTCGTCTATATAACCTTGGTAAGTGGAAGCATAATAATGGGATGATATTAGATTATCAGTAAAAGAAAATATAGGTGATTACAATCAAATATCATAACTGATCATAAGATTAACATATGGGTATAATAAGGATATATAATAATGTTATACCCAAAAAAGGAATAGATCATAATTAATTTTATAGGATAAAAATTCATGAATCAATATAGTGTGAAAAAAATAGTCAATAACCCTAATTCATGACTGCGTAACAACATCATACCATAAAAATGTGGCACAAACATTAGAATAAGGGATATCACATTTATGAGTCATGAACATACTATAATTCTTATGAGGTAACTTTATTCAGCCACGTATATGTCACCTTCATGAGTAACTTTCTTGAAGTCACTCTTATGAGAAAATATAATTTCAATCATGTATATTTGTGTCATGAGATATAAACTTTTAACCAATCCATTTTAGTGTGATATATGTCCATACCCATCATCTTTCATATAATGAGTTCCAATTGAAATCAATCATTCATCATATCAAAAATAACCCATTGAAAGAAAGTGTTTTTCATGTAATTTTCCAATGGAATCACATAAGGAAATAATCCATAATTACATCAATAATGGTTAAATGGTATACCAATGAAAAATAAACATGTATACAAATATAGTTAGTAACATTATAGTTAAATACCCTTCAATACAGACAATTGATAATATTTTTTCTAAGGGGTAAAGATATAGGTTATATGGTTCAGTAAATAATTTTCCCCAATAAATTAATGTATTTAATCTTGGTGAACACCATTTAATCAATAGAATCGATAATGGGTAATTAATAGAGGAATGGAATTGGAAGTAGAATATGGTTATACACCAAATAGTTCTATCCAAGATAATGGTATTGATGGATTATTTCTCTAAAATATATTTAACACTGAACATTTTTTAAAACATAGGAAACGATTAAATATTTCGACAAATATTACTTTCAGAATAATTATAGAATATTAATTTTAAAAGAATGATGATAATTACCCATTTCCACAAAAATTAAATAAAACTCATCGGCTAACAAAACAAATATTTTCATTTTTAAAACCATTAAAAAATTATTATAAAATTTTAAATGATGGGATAATTGTTAATGTGCAAAAAAATTTAAAAATAATTTTTTTACTTATTTTTATGAAGTTTGTCTATATGAAAAAGTCACATGTTTATTTCAAAAATTATTTTTCAAAATTTGTAAGGAAATATTTTGATATATATTAAAAAATTTATTTTTAATAAATCTCCAATTGGAGAGTTTCTAAAAATAAAAAGAGTTTCTACAGAAAAAACACATTGTGGAAGATAATAAATATTTCATTGATATGTAAAACCTATTAATATTTTGATATATATTTATTCTAATCCTCTCATAATAAATAGGTTAAAAAACATAAATTTAAAAATTAGTTATTTGAGTTAATATTATCACATGAATTAATCAATATTTTAGTTTCTAAAATGTGACTAAAACATTGTTGAGACAAAAAATATGGACCTGAGGGAGAAAGATCAATTGGAAAAAATGTGGGTTATACATATCAAACATAAAACTTATATTTTTGAATGATTTTCATCATTGAGGATTATATAAATTTTATGATGTAGTTTAGCCTATGAGAAATTGAAATTACCATTGCAGAAAAGAAATGGAAGGATAAATGGATATTATAAAATCAAAACTAACTAGACAATTTTTTACTCAAGAAAAACGAATATGATTCAAGAAATCTATTTCAACTCAATTAAAATTTAATATAAAATACTTTAAAAATAATTATCTGGAAATTTGACTTCCAATTCCTTGAAAAAATATAATTCATGATAAAAAATGTCAAATAAAAATTTTATACATCATATAAAATCAAATATGTCCATAACAAGAAGCATTTATCAAGAAATATAAATTTAGACCATGAAACTCTTTCACTTGAAAATATATTTGAGGTAATAATATTTTTATGTTGATGTAATTCCCCAACCCCATTTACCCAGAGTCGGTGCATTATAACATAACATTGGCATGATCAAAATAAAGATCAAGTCTCAAAATAGTGATTAGTTTAGTAGCCTTGGAATAACTAGATACATTCATAAAGTTTACATTAAATCAGAAAATGAAAACTACAAAAATATAGTCTACATAGCCCACACACTTATCACCTCATACTATCCCTATAGTTCATTCATAAAATACCTTTTCACATCCTAGGAAAAATAAATCCTAGAAAGGGGTGATCTCAAATGCCCAGTAAGGATAACAGTATAGCGGAAACCTTTATAAATAAGCTAAAACATTTAAGGTAATGTATAACTAAAACAAAAGCCTTTTAAACATGAACTTCAGAATAATATGGAAGAAATAAAATGAAACAATTCCATATACTTATTCACATGGATATTCTACTAGTCAAATAATCACATGCAATATCAATAACCACTTTCATAATGATAGAATGAATAATTCTAGACTATCATAACCACATAGTCCAGGCCTTGTGCCTAGACTAAAAAAAATATTTTGTCAAGGCCTTGTGCCAAGACACTAGTTTGTCTCATGAGATCTACCGATGCATCAAAGAGCTATAGCAGGCTCCACCCATCACTTATTAAGTCCAATGCATTCCCCATATGAACAGGTTTCAACATAATATAAACATTCGTATTAAAACTAACATACGAAATGTCAATAATTTCTCCATAAACCATGAATGGTATAAAAATAACAAATCCAATTTCAAACATATCACAAAGCCTTAAATACCTTATGTAGGTTTTGTATCATAATAATTAATCTTCAAATAAGCTTAAAATCCATCAAAGGATGTTGACATAGATGAAATCAAAACTATTTGAGAGAAATATATCTTTTTTTAAATCATTTAAAAGTCACATAATTATAAAATAAAACATTTACTTTTAAAATTGTCTTATATGCTTGTAAAGAAAGCTTCAAAGATTTTATAATGGAGTAAAATAGCTGCAACCTCCATAAAAGTTAAAAAAACATTCTTACCTTAATTCTGTCGAAAAGGTTAAAAAGGACCTAGTTTGGAAAATGACAGAAATATTCCTTTATAAACATCTTGTAAAAAGTCAAAGAGGGTATAAATTACTTTATCCCATAGTCTTCAAAATAGTAAAATTGATTTTAAATACATTTTTAAGAACCATGGATGTGGATGATAAAGAAGTCCCAGTAGATTATTACGTATAAACAACCTCGGATAATGAAGAGATTGCAAAATATACCCTTACCTTGTACTTTTCATTAGTTGATGGTAGGTTAACCTCTTATATAATGGTAAAATAATTGTTATTAAATTATAAAAGGATCAATTAAATTAATATGATATCATATATGATCTTTTAACATTGCTTTGTTAATAATATATTAGTATTATCGTTGTTTCGGGTGTTAACATACTCATTTTCTTTTATATGTTTTGTTACATAATACATGTTTGTTATGGATAGTTTTTATCTTATTCATATCCATAATGATATAAAGTCCTTAAAAACTATTTTTAATCATCAAATGAGAATTATACTTTATTGGATACGATGAAGAATGAATCTCATCACGTTCGTGGATACTGTAGTCCGTACTTACGCACGAGCGACAATATCATTCATTTGATATTAAAATAATATTTAATTGGATGGTATATCATATATACAGATTCACTATCATGTTATATTTATTATTTACATGAATTACACATCATTATTGTATCCATCAAAATAATAATGTTACGAATAACAATTACACCTCGACGTGGAGACTGTAAACCGTACATACGCACGTATAGTGACACGTCATTCAAAGGATGGATAGAATACTAAATATGGTTTTACCATGTTTATAATAACATAAAATTATATATAATATACTGGATTTATTATTTTAGAATGGTAGTAACAATGAAAGAAGAATTGGAAGAATTAAGGAACTTGGAAGAGGGTGGTGAAAACATTACCTCTTCCTCAGGTTCTTTCTTTTTGATTTGATAAAAAAGGCTCCTTAGGTTGGCTTTCTGACCAAATTAAGGCCTCTAGGTTGCAGTGAAGGAAGTTTAGAGAGTATTAGAGGATGTGTTGGATGAGAAAAATGGATTTGAATGTGTGAATTAGTGGGAAGGGGGAGTGCCCTTTTATAAGATGTGTGAGGGGAACCATTTTGAAAAGCTTGAAATATTATTTTATAATAAATTAATATTCGGTTTCTAATGGATAAAAAGTGTATTATTCAAATTATAAGGTGTGTATGGGTCGAAAAGGTTTCAAAAAATATAATTTAGACAGGTTTGGGTTATTATATTAACCTTATCTTCTATTTTTAAGTCTTCGTTAATTAGGTTGACATTTACCATGTCACTTTGTATTTTTATATTATATAGTAAATAAACTCACTAAATACATCCAATAAAACCCCAAGTGGTCCATTAATGATACAACTATCATGATATAAGTCTATTGGACGAACCATAGATTTTTATAAATTTAATATCAATTAATAATATAATATTTTTTTAAAAAAACTCTTTTATGTCAATTTTGACACTATTCAATAATTGATTTTTGTTAAAGTCATAAATACTTTATTAATTAAAACCAAATTCGTTTAAGAAATCCTATAATTTCATATTAAGAAATAAAATTTTTGGATGTCATCAAATCATTCAAATTATATTAATTTTAACATTTATAATACAAATTATTTGATTCTTTCATCAATAAGGAAAATACTGTATCATTATTGTGTCATAAATAATATTTATTATTAAATGTCTAAAAATTATAAATACAATACGATTATGTAGGAAATATGTTTATCTTTTTAATGAATACTGATAGTCGAAAATCCAACATAAATAACCCTATGTAAAAATTGTTTTTCTAAATGATATATGCTTGTGTCATTTTTGTATTTATTTTAACTTAATTAATATAAAGTGTCATTATCACTTACAAGTGGCTCCATAGGGACCCGAAATCGACCAAAAGATACCCATGGTCATACATGTATCTACCAATAAGGTTAGGACACTTTTTAGGTAATTTATTATTATTATAATATTATTTTTTTACCCTTAATTACGGGATTTACCCTTTAACCTTGGTAAATAAAATATTTACCGAAAAAATTATACAAAATGTCTAAAAATAAAAGTTACATATTTACACAATTTGGACATCCTGATTCCAAATATAGAATCCATTTTTCAAAATTCAAAACACAGAAGTGGTAGAAATTAATTTAAAATTAATTCTTGTTGTTAAAACAAAAAAGCGTGTTTTTAAGAGATAATAACTATCAAAAGATTTACACTTGTTTATGTCTGGTTTAATTGTGAAACTATGTCCAATTACCAACATTGTATTAAATGGTAAAACATTATTCTAAATATACTTTAAAACCACTCAAATTTATAATTTATCAGTATTAATTATTTCAATTAAAAAAGATGTTTTTAATTAAAATTTATTAATTTTCACTATTCATCAAAATATAAATGTTATCCAAAATGTTCCAAAAATTTAACCTAGGATTATATAGATATTAAAAATCTGAAAATAAAGTCCATTTTGAGAGATAGAATTTATAAAATTACAAAAAGTGGGTTTCACTATTCATGACGGCTAGTTTGATTGGTTGTGGTGTGTGTTAGAACTCGAAGTTGCATACAACACATGCTACTGTATTATTCAAAGATAAGAATACCATGGAAGCTTGGGGTGATACATTTTCCCCTCCTTCAAATAATTTATTCCTTAAAATTTAGAGAATATTATTGCATTAAAAACTCGGGTGGTTCCTCATCATATGTTCCTCGGGTTCCCACATTACTTCTTCCATCTTATGGTTCTTCCATAGAACTTTTACCAGATAAGTAGTTCAGTTACTCAGCACTTGTTATCTTGTATCAAGAATCCTAATGGGATTTTCATAATAAGACAGATCGGGTTCTAGTTCTAATTCCTCATAGGTGAGTACATGCATTGGGTCAGGCATGTATTTCCTCAACAGTGATACGTGGTACACATCGTGAACTTTGGAGAGACTTGGCGGCATTGCCAAATGGTAATCTATAGCCCCAATTCGTTCTATAAGTTCTAAAGGTCCAATGTACCTGGGACTCAATTTACCATTCTTACCGAAACGTATAACACCCTTCCATGGAGATTACTTCAAGAAAACATGATCTCCTACTTGAAATTCCAAATCCTTCCTTGGGTTATCGGCATAGATCTTCTGCCTAATTTGAGCTTCTTTGATGTGGTTTTGGATTACCTTCACCTTCTCTATCATTTCCTCCACCAGTTTTGGTCCTACAAGTTTTCTTTCACTGACGACATCCCAACAGGTTGGTGTGCGACATCTATTTTCGTATAATGCTTCATATGGTGCCATCTAAATACTCAAATGAAAGATATTGTTAAAGGAAAATTATACCAGAGGTAAATATTGATCCCACATACCCTGAAAGTCAAGTGATCAGGATCTCAACATGTCTTCTAAGGTTTGAATAGTCCGTTTTGATTGTATATCAATTTAAGGGTGGTAGGTAGTGCTCAAACGATGTTCAGTATCCAAGGCTTTCTGAAGACTTTTCCCAAATCTTGAGGTAAAATGTGGATCATGATCAGAAACAATTGATAGGGGTACTCCATGAAGTCTCACAACATCATTAATATATAGTCTTGCTAAAAGTTCAAGTGGTAGATCTTTTCTTATAGAAAGAAAATGTGATGACATGGTAAGACGATCAACAATAACCCATATTGTATCGTTCCATCTCGGAGTCTTTGGTAGTCCCATGATAAATTCCATCGTGATATTATCTCATTTCCACTCAGGTATGAGAAGAGGTTTCATGACTCCTCTAGGCTGTTTCCTTCCAGCTTTCACTTGTTGACAAACCATACATCTTGACACAAAATCAGCAATCTCGCTCTTCATGTTTTCCCACCGAAAATGTTCCTTCAATTCTCTATACATTTTGGTGCTCCAACGTTGTATAGAGAAATTGGAACTGTGAGCATCATCCAGCAATTCCCATTTTAGATTAGGTATATCAGGAACACAAAGTCTCCTCCCAAATTCCAAAATTCCATCTTCATACACAAAGTCTCTCAATCTCCCAACATTCACAGCTTTAATCTTCTTTTGAAATTCTTCATCATAAGTCTGAGAACTATTAATCCTTTCAAGTAAATATGGTTTGGAAACCATTTGAAAAAGCATTGATGTTTCACCTTCCATGGTTATTCCCATGTCCATCTTCACTAGATCAATGAAAATTAGATCCCTTTCAATTCTCATATTGTTCAAAACTCCATGATCTTTTCTGCTCAAAGCATCTACCACCTTGTTTTCCTTCCCCGGTTGGTAGTGTATTGTGCAATCATAATAATTGAGTAATTCAAGCCATCTCCATTATCTCATGTTGAGTTCATTTTGTGAGAAAATATACTTCAAACTCTTGTGATCAGAATAAATCTCACATTTTTCACCATAGAGGTAGTGTCTCCATATCGTCAAAGAAAATATCACAACTGCTAACTCGATATCATGAGTAGGATATTTTTTCTCATTAATTTTCAACTACAGTGATTCATAGGTAATAAATATATCATTCTGTATAAGGACACAACCATGTCGTTTCTTCAATGAATCACTATAAATAACAAACTCATCATTAACTGATGGTATATTTAATATAGGTGCATTGACTAATCTTCTCTTCAGTTATTCAAAACATTCTTCACACTCTTTTCTATAAACAAATTTAACCCCTCAACGTGTGAGCTTTATTAATGGGTTAGCCAATTGGGAAAAATTCTAGATGAAACGTCAATAATAACCTATTAAACCAATAAAACTGCATACCTCACTTATACTCGTCGGTGCAGGCCATTCTTGCATTAGAAGGATCAACATAGATTCCATATTTAGAGAAAATATGTCCAAGAAAATAAATCTCTTAAAGCTAGAATTCACACTTACTAAAATTCCCATATAATTCATGTCTTCTCAGAGTCTTCAAGATAATGCACAAGTTATTTTCATGATCTTCGTAGATTTTGGATTATAACAAGATATCATCAAAAAATACCACCACAAATTCATCTAGATATTCCTTGAAAGCTCTATTCATTAGATCCATGAATATAGAAGGTGCATTAGTCATCCCAAAAGGCATTCCTGTAAACTCGTAATGCCCATACCTGGTTCAAGATGCTGTCTTTAGAATGTATTCCTTCTTCACACACAACTGATGGTATCCAGATCGAAGTTCAATCTTTGAAAATTACTGAGCTCTATGCAGTTGGTCAAATAAGTCATCAATGCAACGTAGGGGATACTTGTTCTTTATTGTTATAGCATTGATCTCCCTGTAGTCGATACATAACTTCATAGATCCATCTTTCTTTTTAAAAAAAAGAATAGGGGCTCCCCATGGAGAAAAACTAGGGTGAATAAATCCCTTATTACTCAATTCCTCTAGTTGCTTCTTTAGATCAACTAATTCCACAGTGTCCATTCTATAAGGGGTCTTCCATATAGGCCTTGATCCAGGAATTAAATCAACGGAAAACTCAACATCTCATTCTGGAGGATGTCCATGTAAATCTTCAGGAAACACATCTATATATTCTTTTATAATATGTACATCCTCTATTTGAACATTCATTTCCTCACCCACTGTCATTTTATTTTCTTCCTCCCCAATAGTGGAATTTAGTTGAGCTACTAGGGGTGGATCTAGATAAGAATTAGGTGGTGACGATTCTTCTCTAAAGATAAGGTGTTCCATATCATCATAATAAAAAATCATAACCTCCTTCTTCATACAGTAAATCATTGCATCATGGTCCATGATCCAATCCCTACCGTGGATTATATCAAACTCTATCATATGTAGGACGATGAGATCAGCGGATAAAGAACATTTATGTGCTCTATTGGGGACCGATTCACAAAACATTGTTTCAATGATACTTCCCTTAGGAGTTTTAACTGACAACTCCTTTGTTAAACCAAATTGGAAATATCTAATTTTCTTAGCAAACTGGGATGATATGAAACAATGTGATGATCCAGAATCAAATAATGCCTTTTTTAAACTTCAGGAAACCCTTAAATTAGCTGCAACCATGTTTTTCGGAGCTTCTACCTCAGTAGTAGTGATAGAATAATCTTGTCCTTGATCCCTTGTCCATTTCTGAGGTAAGTTCCTCTGATGCTTAGGACATTAATTTACATAATTTCCCATCTCTCTACAATTGTATCATTGGGCATCGGTAGATTCTTTCTTCCCCTTGCAATCACGAGCTTGGTGGCCATTTTCACCACACTTGTAACAGACTCTCATTCCTTTTAAGCAAATATCGGGGTGTTTCTTCCCACATTTACTATAGTATGGATATTGAACTTTTCCATTCTTCCGCTCATTTCCATTCCCAGATTTATCAGCAGATCTCTTCTTTTCTTGCTTTTCTTTAAAGACATAAGACTTAGAGAATTCTTTTTCCATCTAGATAGCACATGAGACAATGTCTTCGTACGATGAGAAGTATTGTGAGACTAATGCTCGACAAAGAAATGGTTTTATACCATAAAATAAACGGTCAATATTACTTCTTGGGTTACATATATAATCTCCAGCATACCTTGCTAACCTTGTAAAGTTAGCCTCATACTTTGCGACATTCTCATCCTCCTTTTGTCTCAATCTCAGAAATTACCTTTCCATAGCTGCTCGATGGTCATGAGGAAAGTATTTTTCTAAAAATAGATATTTTAACTCCCTCCATTCTATATTTGACACTTCATCATCTTCTTTCGTGTTTTTAATCAATGAACACCATTGATCAGCATCTCCAGTGAGGCGGTAAACTGCCATGATAACTTTTTCCCTTTCACTAATCCCCAAAGCTTGAAATATTTTCTCTAGGGAATATGTCCATTTCTCAGCTAATAAGGGATTTATACTCCCATTGAATGTTGGTGGTTGTTGCCTTATGAAGCGATCTATCATTGATCCTCCATGTTGTGGATCAGGGTGCTCCATATGGGTAAGGTTATTATTCATAACCTGAGTGAGTTGTCCTAGTATGGTGATTAGCTGATCAGCACTAGTTGCATCACCAACTCCACTATAATTATCTTCAGTATGATAGAAATCCCTACATGGAGTGTGTGCATTGATACAGTTTCCATTTCTTCCACTGGGAACCATTTCTAAACTATGGCATGAACTAGATCAATTTATTAATCAAAATACATAATTCCATACTTATAAAACACTTAACATAAATTGACCTATTTATGGATATAATCCACAATCAAAAAAAAATTCTTTGAGGATGTATATACTCTTAATCCCTTCATAATGATTTGTAAAGAAAATGAGGTTTATCTTATGAATATCCACCGGGAGTGTCGTAACCAAGAGTGCAGCAAGCCCCATTGTTGTGCACCAGTTCCCATTCGAGTCTATCTCAAAGCGGTGTTTTCGGGTTTTACCCCTAGGTACATATGTGCTAGAGCCGCCTCTACCTGCTCATATCCAGATAGGGATGTTTTTCTCGGAAAACTCACAAAATCCCTATAATACCCAAATTATAGGAAGTTCTTCTATACTAATCCGCAAAGTCCATCTTAGGTCTATGTTCCCTAATAAGAGTTTATCTAAATCTAGCTTCCAAGGTTTGTACTAAACTTCCTCTGATACCAACTGTAACGCCCCGACCCCATTTAACCAGAGTCGGTGCATTATTACATAACATTGACATGATAACAAGAACGATCATGTCTCAAAAGACGGATTATTTTAATAGCCTTTGAATAACTTGATACATTCATAAATTTTACATTACATCATAAAATGAAAACTACAACAATATAGTCTCCATGGTCCACACTCTAATCCCATCATACTATCCATGCAGGTCATTTATAAAATACCTCTTCACATCCTAGGAAAAATAAAACATAGAAAGGGGTGAGCTCAAATTCCCAGTAAGCAAAACAATATAGCGAAAACTTTCATAAACAAGCATAAATATTTGAGGCAATGTATAACAAAAACAAAAGCATTTTAAACTTGAACTTCAACATAATATTTAAGAAATAAAATGAAATAATTTCATATACTTATTCACATTGATATTCTACTAGTCGAATAATCACATTAAATATCAATATCCACTTTCATAATGATAGAATTCATAATGCCAGATTATCATAACGACATAGTCAAGGCCTTGTGCCAAGACTACAAATAATATTTTTTCAAGGCCTTGTGCCAAGACACTAGTTTGTCTTATTAGACCTACCAGTACATCGAAGAGATATAGCGGTCTCCACCCGTCACTTATTAAGTCCAACACATTCCTCATATGAATAGGTTTAAACAAAATATAAACATTCGTTTTAAAACTAACATACGAAATGTCAATACTTTCTCCAAAAACCATGAATGGCATAAAAATAACACATCCATAGTCAAACATATCACAAAACTTTCAATACAATATGGAAGTCTTGTATCATAAAAATTAAACTTCAAATAAGCTTAAAATCTATCAAAGGATGTTGACACAGATGAAATCCAAACTATTTGAGAAAAATATTTTTCTTGAAGTCATTTAAAAGTCACCTAATTATAAAATGAAACATTTACTTTTGAAATTTTGTTATAATCTTTTATTTTAAGCTTCGAAGATTTCATAATGGCAGAAAATAGCCACACCCGCCATATAAGTTAAAAAACATTCTTACCTTAATTTTGACGAAAAGGTTTAAAAGGACCTTGTTGGGAAAATGAGAGAAAGATTCCTTTATAAAAATCTTATAAAAATTCAACGAGGGTATAAATGGATTTATCCGATAGTATTTAAAATAGTTATAATGATTTGAAATACATTTTTAAGAACCATGGATGTGGATGATATAGAAGTCCCAGTAGATTATTAAGTATAAACAACCTCGGGTAATGAAGAGATTGCGAAATAAACCCTGAACATGTACTTTTCCATAGTTGGGGGTAGGTCAACCTCCTATATAATGGTGAAATAATTGTTATTAAATTATACAGGAATAATTTAAATTAATATGATACCATATATGATCTTTTAACATTTCTTTGTTAATAATATCTCAGTATTATTGTTGTTTTGGGTGTTAACTTACTCATTTTCTATTATATAATTTTTTACATAAGCCGTGTTTGTTATGGATAGGTTGTATATTATTCATATCCCGAATGATATCAAGTCCTTAAACACTATTTTTAATCATCAAATGAGAATTATACTTGAATGGATATGATGGAGGATGAATCTCATCGTGTTCGTGGAGACGGTAGACCGTACGTACGCACGAGCGACAATATAACTCTTTTGATATTAAAATAATATTTAATTGGATGGTTTGTCATATATAAAGAATAATTATCATTTTATATTTATTATTTTCATTAATTACACATCATTATTATACCCATCCAAATAATAATGTTTTGAATAACAATTACACCACGACGTGGAGACGGTAAGCCGTACGTACGCACGTATGGTGACATGTCATTCAAAGGATAGATAGAATACAGAATATGGTTGTACCATGTTTATAATAAAATCACAGTATATATAATATACTATATTTATTATTTTATAATGGTAATAAAGGGGAAATAATATGTGGAAGAAGAAAGGAACTTGAAGGATTGTGGTGAAAACATGAACTCTTCTTCGGGTTCTTCCTTTTGATTTGATCAAAAGGGATCTGTAGGATGGATTTCTAACTGAACTAAGGCCTCTAGGTTGAATTTAGAGAAGTTGATAGAGTATTTGGTCAGGGGTTTGCCGATCCAAAAGGCTTTTAATGTGTAAATTAATGATAAGGGGTTTCGCTTTTATAAGAGGGGTGAGCGGCACCTTTGGAAAAGCTATAAATATTATTTTATAATAAATTAATATTCAGTTTCTAATGGCTCCAAAGTAGATTATTCAAATTCTAAGGTGGGGATGGGTCGAAATAATTTCATCCAATAGAATATAGACTTTTTTGGGTCATTATATTAACCTTATCATTTAGTTTTAACTCTTAGTTAACTAATTTGACATTTACCATGTCACTTTTTATTTTTATATAATATAGTTAATAAACGTACTAAATACATACCAGAGACCCACAAGTGGTAAATAATGATACATAAATAATGATATAAGTCTCTTGGTCGAACCTTAGATTTTTAGGAATATAATATCAATTAATAATATAATATTTTATTTAAAAACTCTTTTATGTCAATTTTGACACTATTCAATAATTGATTTTTGTTAAAGTCTTAAAAAATTTATTAATTAAAACCAAATTAATTTAAGCAATCCAATAATGTCATATTAAGAAATAAAATTCATGTATGTCATCAAAACATTCAAATTATATTAATTTTAACATTTATAAACCCCATTATTTGATTCTTTCATTAATAAGGAAAATACTGCATCATTATTGTTTCATAAATAATATTAATTATTAAATGTATAAAAATAATAAATAAAATACCATTATGTAGGAATTATTATTAGCCTTATAATGAATATTTATAGTCTAAAATGAAACATATATTACCCTATGTAAAAAAAAATTTTGCTAAATGATATATGCTTGTGTCATTTTTCTATTTATTTTAACTTATTTAACATAAAGTGTCATTATCACTTACAAGTGGCTCTCTGGAGTCCCCAAATCGACCCAAAGATGCCTATAGTCGGAAATGTATCCACCAATAAGGTTAGGACACATTTTAAGGTAATTTATTATTATTATAATATTATTTTGTTACCCTTATTTACCGGATTTACCCTTTAACCATGGTAAATAAAATATTTACCGAAGTAATTATTCAAAATGTCTAAATATATAAGTTACCTATTTAAAAAATTTGGACATCTTGATTCCAAATATTGAATCAATTTTTCCGAATTCAAAACACAGAAGTGGATGAAATTAATTTAAAATTAATTCCCGTTGTTAAAATAAAAATCGTGTTTTTAAAAGATATTAACTATCAAAATTTTGACACTTGTTTATGTCCGGTTTAATTCTGAAATTATGTCCAATGACCAAAATTGTATTAAATCGTAAAAATATATTCTATATATACTTTTAAACCACATAAATTAATTATTTATCACTATTAATTATTTCGATTAAAAAAGTTGTTTTTAATTAAAATTATTAATTTTCACTATTCATAAAAATATAAATGTTATCCAAAATGTTCCAAAATTTTACCCTAAGATATTTTTGATATTCAAAATCCAAAAATAAATTCCATTATGAGAGATAAAATTTATAAAATTTCAAAATTGGGTATTACTATTCATAATGGCTAGTTTGATTGGTTGTGGTGGGTGCTAGAACTCGAAGTTGCGTACAACACACGCTACTGTATTATTCAATGAGAAGAGTACCGTGGAAGGTTCGGTTTTTAAATTTGAGGTTAAATGGATGAATTTTAAAATCTTTATATAATAAAAATAAAATAAAATATATATTATTAATTACATAGAATAAATAAATCTAAGAATAATATAGTTCTATATGAATGTTTTTAACTAAATTGATGCAAATTTAGTATTAAAAAACAATAAAACCATAATTATAATATTATAAAAAACCCCTTGAATGCTAAAACATGAGATGGATTTTTAAATCCCATTCTTACATTATGAATATGATAATAATAAACCCATTAATAATATGTGCAAAAAAATATCAATTTTTTGTTTGAATTATATCAAACTTATACTAAATTGAGATCCAATACCCTTAAAATATTAGCAATTCTCAGATCAAAACCACTAGGAGGTTGTGATTTGAAATTAATAATTACATAACCTGAATACTTATAGTATTGTGATAGTATTGTGGTAAAAAATTAATCATTGTGGGCTTATATTTTAAAAAAATTAGTGATCAAGGTTTATATTTAATAATAAGTTAAATAGGTAATATAAAAATTTAAAAGATTTTAAATAATTATTCTTCCATTTACAAATTTTAATAATGTTGTTACTTATGTTACCATTTTCATTCATGATATATTTTAAAATCACAGTTCATAGAGTTGGCTAAAAAAACTCAAATTTGAATAATGTATATCCTAATGGGTGATTATGGTCAATGAAGTGTATAATATCATTTGAATAGAAGAATAATGATATTATTTAGTTTTAATTATTTTTTTACTATTTTGTTATGTGGTTTGGAATAACTGTGAAAATAAAGATAAAAATTAAAAAAAATTATTTCATAGAGGCGGGAGTCTGTAAAAATTCACAATCAACATTCTTTTATTTTTTTAAGTTATTGAAAATTAATAAATAATGATTTTTACACTTATAAAATAACACATTATTATAATATTGATACACATTCCATTATATTACATATAAAGGGTTCTTTTTTAAGAGGTATATTTATAACAAAATGATAATCATTAGGTAATCCTCAAGGTGGATCATTAAATGTTCTCTATAAAGGCTCCTAATAAATGAAATAAATAGCCTAAATAATTGAGAAAATTTTATTATAAACTTGAGAGATGTTTCTATGAGGAGAAATATTATATATATTATAGAATATATTTTATGGAATGGGTGTAGATGCAGGGTTATAAGAATCCACTTTTATATCTAATGAAAATGGAACATTTGTTAACGCTGATTGTTTTTGAAAAAGGAAATGAATCTATTCTAGATTAAAATGAACAAGAAGAGAGAAATAATGTATTTTTCAGTTTTACAGTGTTGATAAATCCTATACCATTTATTTTATTCATATTTTAAGTCATTTACCATTATGTTTTCTCATTTTACCATTTTCATTTTTACCAACATATCTAGTTTGAAACTATGTAATATATATTTAAATAAAAATAAAAAATAAAAAATATTACTAACTTTGATTGTGATGAACATAAATTCATCTTATATTTATTATAATATCATTTCTAAATAGTATACAATAATTTTTTAAATGAATAAATTTAATATGTATATATATATATTATTTTGTATAAAAAGTGTTTATTTCACCATGAAGTGTTCATAATCTCATATAACATTAATTACAAATCAAATGAGTGACTAAATATATTTATTTACATGATAAAATAATATAAAATTTATTATATAAAATATATCATTTTTTTTCTTACATAAAAATAATGAGACATTAATAAATCAATTCTTTAAAAATAATTGTTTTCCCATTGAATGATCATTAACATTAATCTTAGTAATTAATCCTCCATTCCCATAATAAAATTGAACTTATTACATAATATAATAATGTTTTAAAAAAATATAAAATCCATATTTATTGATTTCATTTATACATGTAATAAGTTACAATACTCATGTGTCACTTCCATTGTGATTTTTGTGTGTTGGAGGCACATTGAAGAAGATTTGATCCTTTTGGAAGGGAAATATAGGAGTTATAATAAAATATCATATTAATAGAAAATTATACACCATGTAGCCTAGTTTTACGCCATAGGGGTGGCTAATGTTGCGTAGTGAGGCAGTTTTCTTCACAAATTAGCACTTGGTTGGAATTCAAATCCCCTACCATTTTTGAAATGGTCGCACCATGGAGGTCATTTGCTGTATAGAATAGATTTTTTGTAGAGTTGTGGAATGAGGCTACATAATAGGCATTCCAAGGTGGTATATTGGCTATGTCATATACACAATGGATTTAATTCATAGTCCCAAATGTATAATTTGGATTGTTCTTCCAAATTTAGTACCCTGACGGTGTGGATTCTGGTTGTGGCATAGTCTCCACTCTAAGTTGTCATGTTTTGTTGTATGGTGGTTTAGGCTATGTCTTAGCCCCTCCCTAGTTATATTGGATTTGTTTCATTTTCCATGAACATGTATCTTACTTGTGTGGTTTTGGCATATCCCCAAATGTTATTTTATAGTATTTATTTTGTCATTCCATTTTAAGTCATGGTTCAAGGTCATGCATCATGGTGCGGTGGTTCATACGGTGTCTATAAATATTTCAACCCCCTCTCAGACCAAATTTTATCCAAATATTTTGCCTCAAATTCCTAGTTCCCAAAGTTATTTTGGAAGTATTTTAACCCCATTATGACATGGATTATTCCCTTTCTTCTAGAGATTGATCTTTGGTCATCTGAGTTAAGTTTTTTACTTTATTTCATTTATTTTCTCCTCCATTTGGTCTATTTTTTCTCCCATTTTTCATTCCTTGTTATGGAGTATGATCTCCATATTTTTAATTGATATTCTATTACTATTTTTTCCATGTTTGGGGTATGGAATCCTAGGAGGAATTATCTTTCATTTCTATAGAGGTTATCAGATATCTACGTCCTCATTCAATTTACATGCAAGTAATATTAAATATTTTTGGTATAAGACTTGTTGCTTATCATTTATGTTATAGGTAATCATAATGTTACCATGCATTAAATTTTTGGGTTGTATGAGAATTAACTCTAATAAAGGATAAATCATATTAAAAAATTAATGTTTTATGGTTAGTGGTAATTTTCATTCTTCTACCGTGATAATTTTTTTCCTCTTGATTTACTACGTAGTGTGACATCTATGTTTATATAAGTTTATCATGTCAGTAATTCCTAGGTTTATCATTTTAATATGATTAAATTGTTTAAAAAATATAAAGATGATAATTTTTTGGTGGGATAAAGCATTTAAAGTGTCATGTTTGATAAAATGGTTATTCATGTAAATCGATGATAATGTAATTCATTTTAATCAAAAGATTAATTAAAGTTGTTCTTATGTGTGTTAATTTAAGTGGTTAAAGAAACTAATTTCATAATTCTTATTGATAATATTATTAAAAAGGAATAGTAATTGATAATTTTATTTTAACAATTTTTGGAAACTGGATTTGATGCTAAAAAGTATGTTTAAGTAATCGAATAACATGTTATAGATGATAACTTAGTTTACCCATAGTCATAAACTATAATAATTGGATTAATTAATTCAAGATGGAATAAAATAATTGTTTAGGAGAAATATTTTTTCGGTTTGAGTGTTCACATTTGAGTATGAGGATTAATTCCTTGTGTATAGTGCCAGGTGAGTTCATTTTCATATAATGGGAAAATTCCTTGTTTTAGAGGAATGTTTCCATATTTACATTGTGTGTGTTATGTTTCTTCATATTTTTTCTACATGTGATCCTTTCTACGATATGTGATGTGATCCTTCATTGGTTGGTGAGATATGGGTGGGGAGGCAGGAGGTTTTGGACGTAGTTGATTCTTGTGATGGAGGGATGCATGTTAATGTGAATGATGGTATCAAGTATGGAACCGGGATGATGTAACACCTTGAAGATCATAATAACTATTTTTGTGAGGAAAGTTGTATGTTTTCTTGTTAATAAATATGATTAATGTTTGTACGGATGGGTTACATGTTTATCTTCATTGCATTCCCCATCACTTAGGGCTCCTGGATATGCTTTGTTACATCTTTCTTATATGGTGGATTATGATGTTTCCTAGAGTAAATGAAATTATTATAGGATAAATAATGTTTTATAAATATTTTCTGCCATGGAGATACTTCTTATCAGAATGAAAGATATGTCAATATTGAGAACTAATGGAATTGATTTGGATTTTACTTAGAGGTAATAGACTTCACATTAGGATTCCTTTAATTAAATTGGAATAATTTTGATAAATAATTAATGAATTAATTAGGTTATTTTTAATTTTAAAAAATAATGAATCTATTGAATGAGGTGCATCTTGAATTGATTATATGATCATAGGAAATGCAGTCCCTAGCAGTGGAAGTTGCGTTTCTGAGCATCAAAAGCTATAGCTTAGTATCCGATTATTTTAATTACAATAATGTGATATGAAATATATTATATCATGAATGTTTTGTGATTTCAAATTCCCTCATTCCCATTTCGGTAGTGTGACTTAAACTAAGTACAAACTGTGAGGTTGATTTCCCAAACATCTCGATTATAGAGCTTTAGATCACTGACTACCCCCTCTGCCCCTATTATCTTCTCCAATTAGTATTATGTGTGATTATTCATAGTGTTTACCATTAATATATATGTTTGTAGATTTTTTTATGGATTTTTTATATTTCACTCACATGTGTCCCTTGATATAGTATCCTAATGACTATTATAGTGATGATGTCAATGAGATGTGATAGGCCAAGGTTCATTACTTAGTGTATGTTTAATGATATCTTGAGGTATAATACCCAATTTATTATACTATCCATATGGGTTGTGGTGGATCCAAAAAATATATGTTTACTATATAGATACTTGTATGGTATAATAAGATGAACTAATTCATGATATTCATATTATGATATTTGAGACCTAGTTACTTCAATCTGGATTATTTTGGAGAGAGATAGATTAGGACATACATTGTAGGGGATAAGTGTAAAAAATAAGGGGAAGCACTATTAGGGTTACATTATTTCATTAAAAAAATATGATCTCATGCATGCGATACATGGTGAATGATTTCAATTATGAGGCAGGTAATATTGTATACCTTTTTCGGTGATGAGTTAGTTTTACATGTTGTTCACTGGGATTTAGTATGATTTCTTTATCATTTTAATGACAGGTTATAGAGAGGATCATGTTAATAATAAGTTTAATTCTCACCCTACATATATATAAACGGTTATAGGTCATCATGAGACGTTTGTGGATTAGGATGGATATTTTTGTATAATGGTTTTTTAGGATCTTATTGGGATTTGTGGCTAGTACCAGGTTTCCATATTTGGTAATTGTAGTTTTATTTATAATATTTTTATTACTGTATAACATTATATTTGTGTTCACATTATTTCTTTTATCTTTCATAGTTTTATTTTACTATTAAATTCATTTTATCTCCCCCATTCCTATTCTCATATAGGGTAATACATCCCAATGTATGTTCATTATACCCTTAGTTTGGGTATCCAACATGTGGCCTATTGAAGGTATTCCTTAGGAGATAAACATCCTCCTTCTCTAATTTATAACTTGGGAGGAATTCCTTTGTTGAGATTGAGTAATGATATAGTGGTATGAAAGGATCAATTTATGGTATAGGATTGGTTATGGTGTTTTTTGACATGAGACTTAATAGGTTGATATGGAAATTGTATTAGCTAAAATTAGCAAGAAATGTAAGAAATTGAGACCATCTGAGAAATGAATGTTAGTGTCACCATATGATCTAATACATAGAGCATTTATGTTTACAGATATTTCTAAATCAATTCATAATATTAACATGGTATAAACCTAGGAAATGATCATGTATCATTCTTC
Source organism: Viscum album (assembly GCA_963277665.1). NCBI lineage: Eukaryota > Viridiplantae > Streptophyta > Magnoliopsida > Santalales > Viscaceae > Viscum > Viscum album. The sequence goes on along the minus strand of OY728150.1, from coordinate 1,587,892,955 downwards.
CTTGTGCCTTTATTTGAAATTATTAAACCACAAGATTAGGTTAAATCATAAATAAATAATTATTATATTTAATTAATTAATATTAAATATTCATGGTTTAAATTTTACGAGTCCCCAACCATTTATTATTTTATATTTATGGCCCAAGGTCAACATTCCCATCTAGTTTTCATAGAGAATATTTATAAAGATGTGCCAGTAGATTATCACAGATTAGAGGTTAGTGAAGAAAACACATAAAGAAACTTTGAGTGGTTTACCTCAAGAGTTTGATTAAATTTTAGGGATCCATTCTATAATCTATGAAAGAAAACTATTGGGAGTTGGTTGAGATAGATTTCAGTTTGATTCATTCTTAGAAGGACCATCAGTTTTTTTTGGTTTTGATAATTTCATGTGAAGTAGTGAGGAAGTGTTTTATCTTGTTTTATAGGGATCATGAGGAGTAGGTGGTATCTTGTGAGATGTTTGGGGCTATTTATTTTTCAGTTTTATGTCTTTGATTGGGAATGTTTCAAATTTCCATGAGATTATTAGCCTTTAAAATTGGAGTTCTAGTGTGCTTGATTTCTAGATCCATTTCCAGACTCTTCTCTAATTTTCTTCATATCTATTTAGTGATATAGAGGCTTGCATAAGATATTTTAAAGAGGAATTTTTCAAAATTTCCAATGTCAAGTCCCCCTATTTATATTAATTAAATTTATTGACATCCAATAAAGATCATAAGAATTTTAGAGGACAATTTATAGAACCAGATCATCATGAGAAGGTATTTTTCATTATTCTTCATAAATAATAGTCATGATTTGGAGTTCCCAGCATATATATATATATATATTAGAGATTTTAGATATCCGGTGGAATGTCCCACCCCTCATCATCTCATTTTACTATGGGGTGTCTCTATAAACTTTCCAATGATTTATGTGATTGTTTTTCTTCTGGAGGACTGTCATAACCCAACCCATCCTGACCCAGCTAGCCGGCGTTATGCCAAGTGTGACTACCCCAAGCCCACCTCCCATTGTCCAAGGGTTTGAAACCAGTACTGAGCAGGTATATCTCACACATAGGAGGCCTTATCTTATCTACCAATACACGTGAACACATCTCTAAATCCATACAATGCTGATAGTTAAAAAAACTGATACCATAAAATAATTCACAACATATATCCCACATCAGAGTGTGAAATACTGCTAATAGTGACAAAATTTTGAAAATACAATCCCAAACAATACTAAAATGGTTTCCAACCATGTCATAAGGAGGGTACCTCTATAAAATGAAACACCCAACAAACAACATAGGCATTCTAGCCCAATAAAATCTATTCATGCATCTGATCCTCTTAGGAAAATATTCGATGGAATGTAATATGTATAAAACATCACATGTGTAGAAAAATACAACACATGGGTAAACATAAAAATACTCAATAAGAAATCCCAGAATAACCAAACATAATGCATCAGGTGTAGTTAGATCAAATATATATGGATGACAAATATGATATGAGACAAAATAATAATCAAGAATAAACCTAGATATACTCATAAAAGACACTAAGTATGAATTAGTTGTCATCCAAAAAATTGGAAAAAGGATTAATATTGAGGGTTAAAGATAATGATCAAATAAGAGAATCCACTACATGATACAAACTATAACCAAGGGTTCACACCTAAGAGGTATCACTCATTGTGCCTTTATAAATAACATACACAATGAAACACTGAAGATCTTAATACTTAGATAGTTGATCACACCTTGGACCATTGGGGGACACCAGAACCCCTACTATAATGACCTTATAATTATGGGATTATATATACAATGAATACAACAACTCTATGGGGATAACCTATGAGATAGGGGATCTACAGCTTGTGAATTGTGGCCATTCCAATACCCCGAACCCTACCCATGGGGAAAATATAAATGATAGGTGATCACCACTAAGACTATTGGGGGAAACAATAAAATCCATTTGAGACACCTCTCATAAAGGGGATCACAATTCTATAATGAGGAACTAATTTCACTCGCTACACTTATAAGGATACACCATAGGATATCACAAACCTATACTAATCTATATCGAATCATTTTGAGGAAAAACAACCAATCTCATACCAATGATTAAGTGAGAATAAAAGGGGATCTAAATTTCCGTAAAATATGTTATGAGTGTATAAATAAGGGTAAATGGAATGTGTCATTAATACTGGAACTACCTATCTCTTGTTCTCTCCCAGAATGCATCTTTCTGAAGTACACATCATTTCCCATAGGGCACACATCATGTAGATTTCTATCTGGAACTCGGTGAACCACATTCCCTTTCTCATGAACATTGGGTTATGCCCGTTTACTTTGGGTCATACCCATTTACCTATCCATGTTCGTGTGTATGTATTTTCTCATGCCTGAGTAATGTGTTATTTTTGGGTATTGTACTCGTTCCCATGTTCCTAGTCGAATTAGTTCTCAGGTGACCCTATGAGGTACATTCAAACCTACCTACATCGGGTCACATAGTGTGTGACACATGACAGACAACATGTAATATTAAATATTTAGTGGAAACCCTTTCATCACAATGAGGTCTAAATAGAACATTTTATTATGGATTACAAACCATTTACCATGGAATTTTTTTGATTCTATAGTACATTAATGTATATTTTCCCAAAACATAGGCCTTCGATCTAGTTATGATATTCACCAAATATCATGGATCTATTTTTTCCAATACTCTACCACACAAATAAAAAGATAAAAACATTATTTCCACTCTAAAATTGAACACTATCACCTTGAATCATCAAAATATGTCAAATTTGAAATTTCTGGAATCACCAAACAAATATGATCCACCTCGAATCTTCCACCATCTTCTATGAACCTTGATCACATCCTATATCATGAAATTTACCTATATAATTTATTGGTATCCCCTAATAATGAGTGTGAAACAATTGAATAATGGGTATCTATAGAGTCGCGATCCAAAAAAATTATCTAAGATGAATGTGCAAAGAGATAGGGGAGATATCTAAGAAACACAATAATGGAAGAAACCTCAACCATATTAATGTTTCATACACTATTCTTGATGGAATGATGAATGAATTAGACACCAAATAATAAAATAATTCAAATTCAAATAAAATGTAGATATTTGAATCAATTGTTGTCAACAAAATTTAAATGCATTCAACACAGGATAAAAAATCGGAATATGAACACTAGATTTATCTTTCCATCCTAGAGAAATCTCTATAATCCTTAATAATGTGAGATCATATAGAAAATTATATCTCTTCATTGAACCTAAATTTTGTGTTAATTTATTCATAAATAACACCTTCTATTATATTGTAGTTATCCTCTACCTCAGGATGAACTCAACCCTTTACAACCATTGCTATCACAAGCTCTTTTCCAATAGACATTGTCTCCCACTGTCTTTTACTGGTATAGTGGGGACCTATAGGGTATCTCAATCAAAGAGAAAATGGTTCCACACTAATATTTTATTGGTATCTATTATGATACTTAAACATTGTCGTTGGCAGAAGATCCCACTTGTTATGTCCTAAGACCCACATGAAATCCTGAATCATGTTCTCCAAAACCTGAATAGTCTGCTTAACTGGCCAACTATCTATAGTAAAAAATCCATGCTCAACTAAACATGACACCCAAATCCTCATGCGACCTCTCCCAAATTATGATATGAAGTTTTCATCTGGTTACAAAATTATTATTCATGTAATCCCATGAGGTCAGGCTACCTTCTAGATGTATCATCATCCCAAACTCTCCACTAAGATCTACACTCTAATGGTTAGTAAGTGGGTCAGCATGGTGAGTCCATCAATTCGTCACTCAGATGGTGTTGTTTCCTTTTATTGTTCATGGAATATGCATCATGAAAATAACAATGATGATATCCATTTCCACAATATATTGGGACCTCATACTTCTCCTACAAATATGTGAGACATCAAGATATAAACACAACAAAAAGTTATGAAATCCGTAGTCCGCCAAACCTGATTCCAAAAGATCATGGTCTGCCATCATCTCTCCTGTAAGAATTTTTAATGGAATTATTCTCTTTAGACCCCCCCCCCCACAACTTTATATGCATCATTATCTATCCTTTGATGGATGAAATACTCCCCACCTTTATAAAATCTATCAACAACAAGTCTAGTGAATATATGGTCACACATGATATCATAATCGATATATCAAATATGTGCCTCCCAAACATGATGATGAAGCTAAGGGGTAACAACAATCTATATGAGATATTATGGACCATCCTTTTCCTAAAGGTAGAAATAGAAATTTTTCAGTTTGTTCATCAACACACTCAACAATAATGGATACAAACCCTTGAAATTAGCATCTTCTACCACCACTAAACTCTCAGAGGGCTCCTAATCTAGCACTAACTCAACCATTACAGGGTCCACTATTACTACCATGTATAAGAATACATATCCCAATAAGTGGAGCTACCAAATCCAGAACAAATAATTTGAGAGATTCCTAAAAAATTACACTCTCAGAGTATGTCTATAATTATCCTCAAGTTCGTTTTATGGTCCACCATAGTCCTTATGTAAAAAATAATGTCAATAAGTAAGACTTAATACAAATAATAAATGAAGGGTCAAAATATTTGATTCATAATTCAAAAAACAAGATGGTTCATCCATCGTGTTGGGATGTATCCCCAGAACTCAACGAAACTATTACAGCTTTAGAAATACGCATTTGATATATCCTTAACTCAAACCTAGATCAAGTGATAACATGTCTTGACATCAAACACATAAAACCACCTTTTCACTAACCATGACATATATAATTAATTGGTTCTTTGGGGTGTAAAGTCCTCCCTAATAGCTGCATGATTAAATAGATTTCAATCCACATCTAACCTCAACCACTCATCTGTATCCTTGGGAATCAACATAAGGTTACTCAAGTGAATAAATTATGTCTAAAAAATCCCCTACTTGGAATATTTCTCCAACCACACCATAAAATCTCACAACTATATGTGATCATCTGATATTCTAGTGCAGATATCGGGTCTTCCCAAGTGCAAGTCTATACATAAAACAAACATACATGCCAATGTATTTTTTTTTCAGGAAATCCTTTCAATGGAAGATCTTAAAATTGAGACATTCTAAAAAAATTAATTAAATTATTTTATTCTAAATTTCAATAGAAATATAATGAATGGAAATAGAATTATACCTATAATAATCCAATAAAACTATTTTTTATAAATAAAATATTTTTGTCATAAAGAAAACTATTAACATGTTACAATCTAGATAAAACATAATTTTTCAAAAGAAATTATATTTAAATTCAGAAAATGATACTATTAAAGAATATACATAATATGATTAAACCTTATCTTGATTTTATCGTTAAAATAGTAGTACCATAATAAAAAATTGATATTATTAAAAAATAAATAATATATAATGTAGAACCAGGATAGTGATTGTGTGAGATCTAATCAATGCTTGATATAGTGGGGCTTGTTATGTATGAAGATTCCATTGATATATATACAATTATATTATCGAAATTTGAGGTTCAAATTTAATTGAATCTTGTATCAATTGGTCCAATTAATTTTCCAATAATGAGTTGGGTCCTTTCACCATTCAATCATTAATGCAAAGAAGGAATCCATGGAGATACTATTATAAATCAAATCCTTTAGAGTTATGAAGGCATGGTCATGGAATATATATCCTTTTATATTTATGGTTTTTTGTAGATATATGGTATTAGATACTTTTTGATCAAGAAATATTTTTTGAAGAACGTATATGAGAAACTTATTTGGATTTTCCAAAGATATTAGGATTTTGTTCATTTATCTTTGGGTTTTATAGTTTTAGTTTTGGTGGATTTCATGTAACTCAATTCTACGGTCTGGGAATATGAGTTTCTAACAACTATGGACTAATTGGAAAAGTAAAACCTTAAAATTCATTGTGGGTTCTTCTAGTATATTTTTAATATTTGTGTAAAATTGTCACAAACAAATACTATTATTAAAAAATAATAATAATAATTAAATAGATTCCAATAAAAATTTTGAAATAATGAATAAAATGATTCATAGGATCAACAATTCATATTGGGAATATTAACAATATTGAAAATTGAAAAAAAGAAGTTCAATATGGTAGCATAGGCTCATTGGGTTTGGTTAAGTATGCACTTATTCTCTAGTGGTTGAAGACATTTCTCTTTCAAAGATGAAAAATAAAAAAATTTATTTCCCTAGTAGTACTATGAAATAAAGTTATCATAGTGCTATAAGCCTCAAAAAGATTGCTTATTATTTTTGGGTCAATTCTAGAGTAGATAATTGTGGAGATTATAAATACTTTGGTAACAGTCTATGGTAGTTAAAATCCCAATCGACCCAAAAATCATTTTTTTTCATCCAATTGACCCACCTTTGTTTTTTTATTTCAAAACCTAATATAAAAAATGAAAAAAATTATATTTTCAATTTTTTATCTATTATAGATTGTATTTTTTATTCACACAAAGACCAAAACACTTTATTAACCTGATGAAGACTCAATATCATTTTTTTCCATTATCAGAAATCCGGTTTATAGGGGTTGCCGGGACCCAAGGATACAATCAAGCTTTTCAAAATTCAAAAAACCACCATCAAACCGCGTAATACAATTAACCTGATGAATAAAATGGGAATCTTCATTTATAAAAATCTTGCCAAATGAAGAAAAAATAAAATAATTTATATTTTTTCATTAATTATTTCCATTATTAAAAATGAAAACAACTAACCAAAAAGAAAAAATCAGAGAAATATAAAATTATATTAAATGATTCGGGGTTTAATGTTTATTATTATTTTGAATATATAATGTCCAAACTTCATCAATATTTTATTCAATAATTTATTATATCTATATATATTATTTTATTATAAATTATTTTATTATATTTTATATTAATTTATATTATTTTATTTTATTTTATTTTATTTCATTTTAAATACTATATATATATATATGAATATATATATATGTATATAAATAAATTTTAAATAATAATATAAGTAAAAAAGGAAATATAACAAACTAAGGTATTGTTTCCTTTTTTATAAATGTATTTTTATGAGTAATAAAATTTAAAAAGCTAATGTTTCAAAGTAAAAAATGTATCCTAAACAAGAAAATTCATTTTCTATTATCCCATTAATGTATTTGAGTACAAAATACAAAAACAATTTCACTCTTAAAGACAACATACCTATAAATAATAAAAATTGAAGTAAACACCACTTATAAAAAATATAAAAAATATAAAAAATAAAGAATATAAATAAATTTACTAACCTCCCATTATTAACAAAATATAGGATTATTATTCATAAATTCACAAATTATTTACCGTATAATTGGTTCTCTTCTAAAATTAAACTCTTAAACAATCTTTTGTGTGAAGAAATGTATTTTCTAATTAGAACATGAATTACAAATCTTTATAAAAGAACAATTTAAATTTCTTGAGGAAATCCATGTTGATTTAATCAAAGTTATAGACACAAGATAGTGACGAAACAACCAAAAATTCATCCCACCTATAGTGAAATACCAATGATTTGTGTTCGATACCATCCAATAGACATCCCTTATGGTTCTATATTCTAGGACCCCAAAAAAATTGATAGTTGGAATAATTATCAGTTATATTTTGGGTGGTAAGGGCTTTATCCCCTTCTTCGAAATTTGATTTTTTCATAGAAAAATATCAAAATAATGATAGAAAAATAACCATTTTCATATCAACACTAATGACCTATAGGGAGTGCGAAACCATTTATAAATTGGTTTATTCACCAAGACATGCTAGTCAAAATATGGGTTTCAACAAAGAAGTTGTTTTCACAAATAAAGAAGAATTAAATAAAGGAACAAATTTGAAATAAAAATTAAAACATTAGGATAGTGATTATAATATTTTGATCAAAATACCTTTTCCATATTACTATATAAATGAAGAATTAATCCTTAAATGAAGAATATATCATATTTTTAAAATAAAAAATGGGTGAACAATGTGAATTGAACCCCTCATGGTGGATTCAAAATCCACTACCTTGATCCACTTGGATATATCCCCCAATAATTCTATATTATGAGGAACTATTAAACTAAATAACTATCATTCATAACTCTTCTATTTTCATTTGAGTTGTATCATGTATAGGTACTCAAAAATTGGATAATTTTTCAATTTCTAAGTATATTGATCTTAATCATAATATGTTTCATTCAATTTTGTAAATCATTAATTCAAACCACACTCAAAGATATACAATTTCCAATTTTTATATAAAATTATGTTCCATAGACAATGGTATCTCCAATTATAGCCCCAATGGTGAGTAAAATATATCTCTTATCACCATCCCCATAGATTATCATACAAATGTATGTATATTGATTATGGTCATATTTTTTGGTCACTATGTAATGACCCAAACTTTTTGAATAATGTTTATTTCATGAGAAAATGTGTGTGTTATATTATATTATACTCAAAAAACTTGTATATATTTAATAATGAAGTATATATAATGGGAAATTTACCATATTGATTCCACTATTATATGACCAGTGGACAATATGACTATTGTGAACTATACTCTTGATAATAATTTTAACATTTTCATTTGGGATTATAAGAAATCTTTTGAAAAAGAAAATTTATTACCAAAAGAAGTGTGTATGGAATCAATGAGTAGAGTCAATCTATTTGAATCCCTTCTGTAAAAACATGGGAGGTAGGTACTATCACTGGGGTTTTCCAATAACCAAGCCCAATTCAAGATTCAACAGGTAAAGCTTAAACAAAATCAGCTATGGGATAAGTTCACATTAGTGAAGATTACAACTCAGTCGTTGTAAGACGAGGCACCCCATGAAACAAAACAATTTCACAGCTTATCCTTATGGAGTATTAGGTTGTAATAAAGGGTTATGAGTCAAATCCCTAGTTTCCTAAAGTGTAATTCTATTGTATAAATAAAAATTTTATTTCATTATTTCTCTTTAAAGAATTTTTTTTCTTAATAAAATTGAAATGGAATGTGATAAATTAATTTTTCAATTAGAGATTATACTTTTTAGAAAATAAATAATTATTATAATAAATTGATGTTTTATGGATAATTTTTATTATAATTAAATAGTATTATTAAAAATCTCTTTTCTAAAAATAAATGTTAAACACGTTTTTTGTGTATGAAATTTTACAATTCATTTTCAATCCGCTATTATTTTTAATAAACAAGTATTTTTATACTTAAAATCTTAAATTCACATATTTTATTAATTATTCTGATAAAAATATTTTATTTTTAAAATTAGTGAGTCAAAATTAGGTTATGGTGAATTTATTACAATTTTCTAAAAGACTTTATTTTTTCATGAATAGTTGAAATACGGTTTGAATTTTCCAGTATATTAATGGCATTATAATTATATAATAATGATGTAATAATTAAATAACCACAATATAAGAGATAAAATATGTTATCTTATTAATATGGTGTATTTTAAAATATTTTAGTCAATTTCCTAATATATATTTCACTATTCAAATTCAAAAATGTAAATTTTATCTGTAAAAATTTTATTTTGGAAAAATCTAAATTTTTCTTCCAACTATGGGAAAATACCATTGGAAATCCCATGGATTTTAATTTACCACTAGCTAGGTTTCTAGGGCCTTTATTTTGAAATTAATAGACAAATCATCCACATTTTCTATTAATTCCCATCCTTTTATCATTTCACCTTCACTCCCAATTAATCCACCATAAATATATAAAATGTTTACCTCACATGGAGTCCTCCTAAGGTGTCTTAAATCCTTCAGGGTCTCTATCCTCATGTGTTTTTAGTTACTCATCATTTTAATAGAAATACACTTCTATTATCTTTGTTTCAAGAGACTATTTTTATATATGTCTTCTTAATGTTATTGTAACTCTCTATTATTTCGTTTTTATTAATTTCTTTACTATAATATTATGTTTTATCAATGGGAGACTCTTTTCCCCTCTTTATTTACCCTTTTCTAAAACCACGTTTTATACATTTTATGCTGTAGAATTTAATTTCCAAAATTAATCTCTTCTCCTCGTGAAATTCCCTTTAATTCTATTTTTGTGAATACCCAAATCCCTTTATTTTATAGTTTGTTCTTCAATATGTATACATTATTTATTTTATTTAGTAAAGTACATAATTTAAACCCACATTTTTAATGACTCAAACTTTCATTAATGGAATTTCCTCTTCATCTAATTAAATGTCTTATTATGGTTATATAAAATCTGAACTTCATTTTTTTATGTATCTAGATTTTAAAATACCATTATGAATTTTAACTGTTTCTAATATAGCCATTGAACAGTGTTCACATGATTATTATAAATATAGGGCTTTAATAAATCAAATTTACTCCGAAAAAGAAAGTGATGGCCTCATCCCGTATACTTTCCCCATGTGAAGCCCATTTGTCGGATCTCGGAAAGGAGGTGATGTTGTCGGGATTTTCACTTGACCAAGACCAAGCTAATCTTGAACACATTACGATTTAGCAGAACTGACTATGGGAGAAGTGGAAGTTAATAGATATTACCACCCAAGCGATGTTATCTGAGCCACCCCAAGTGTCTGTCACCATTGCAGACCTTACCCTTTAGTCTTATGCAGGTGTTATAAAGGGTTATGTAGAAATACCCTATCACTATGACTATGGAAATTATTTTTATATAAATAATGTGCCTTCATTTTATTATTCTTACTTAGTTAATAGTTATAAAAGAAAAAATAGTATTTTTAGTTAATATTAAACTAAGAAACATATCTTGATGAATTATTGGATTTTTTTGTTAAATAATATTTAAATAAAATATTACTATTATTAAATTACATTTTACTAAATATAAATTATCATATAATTTTATGAATTCAATTGTAATTTTTATTAAGGTTTGAATGTTTTTTTCAAAACTAATGAATTTTTGGTAAATACTGGTTTTTATTTTAAAATTTTAAATTCACATATTTATTAAATTATTTAGATAAAATGAATATTATTTTTGGAATCTGGATGTCGAAATTATCCAATAGTTAATTTTTCATTATTTTCTAAGACAGACGAATTTTTAGGTAAAAATTAAATACCGTTTCAATATATAATGAGATTTATGACATAAAAATGACCTAATAGTGAACTAATTAAATAATATAAATATTATGATCCGCCAATATATGCTTCACCATTAAAAAATGTGATCTTGGGTTTATTTGATTTATTTTACAAAGCATTAGTGGTCCTTTCAAGGCTTATAATTCATTTTGTCTTTTAAAATTATTTTTCTTTACAATATGACTCACCTCCACATAATCAACACTATTATTTAAAAATTTTAGTCCATTGGCATTATAAAAAAATTATTTTTTACTCCCCTTTAGAAAAAACCATTGGCAATAACCATGGGCTGGATTGTGGTTTTAATTAGTTTAATGTGAGATGTCTCAAACCTAAATAATAAATAATTTCCTCTCTTTTCCTATATAAACCCACCAAAGCACCCACTTCCTCTTCACTCATGTCATGACCTGTCCCCCAGGGCCCACGTCGTATCTACCCCAAGCCCGCCATCCATGGGCCAGGGGCTGACGACTAGCACCAAAGGCGTAAATCCCTATAACTATGACGGCATGGCCTTTATAAAACTCACACAACCAAGGAAGAAGAGGAAGAAAACACTATGTAAAGTCGTAAAACAAGTCTAATGAAAGTAAAAAAGGGTCCGTAAATACAATACCAACTATAAAGTACAAGGTAAAAGACAAAACAGCTGGAAGGTGACAGGGAGAGCCTAGATCGTCCACCACGGATCCTACCTGAAGGGTATGTACAGATAGCACAGCTCCTGGATCTTCCACCACGGATCCTACTTGAAGGGTAGGTCCAGATTGCCTCCTCAGCGCCCTCGTCCGTCAACCTCCTCCAGGTACCGACTCATCATTAGGTCCACCTCTGGTACTGCCCAGTCCTCATACACTCGGCCTCTGTCAGTGTTGTCTGTCGTCTGCATCCAACACAACGAGACGCAGTCATAGCCCGTGCAGGGGTGAGTATAAAGATACTTAGTAGGGACCCCGAGACCCTCAAGGTCTCACTAAATCCCACAAAGATAACCCACAAAGAAAGATCTCAACAGATAAACTTTACTGAGGTATATGCCTGTACATATACCTAAGTTATCAAGTAACCTGTCTCAATCATGAGGAAAACACAAAGGTCATTGACTCAGCTCAAACCAGGATTTTCAATAAAGATATCAAAACCACTACTATTTAAGAGATCCTCCTATATCGAGTACATTGATCCTGTCACGACTCTGAGGCGTTGTTCACTAACCTTAGATTGCTGAGGTACTCCTCCTGTCGAGTACCGCGGGTCTGCCGCCCCAACACAGTAGTGCTCCCGCCATGGGTATGCCACCCCAACACAGTAGTGCTCCCCCTACTAGCCTATAGAGGTACTCATCCTATCGAATACCGCAGGTCTGACACCCCAACACAGTAGTGCTTCCCACTATGGGTCTACCACCCCAACACAGTAGTGCTTCCCACTGGGCTAGTCAAGTCACTCTGATACGAATCGGAAAAGCTGTCATCAGGTCTCAGCCATCTACATGGTCTCTGTACTCCGTACGCTCGTCTCCAGGAGGATCCACTCCACAAATTACCGGTCGATACTCCAAGAATCAAAAAGTCCCACAAAGAAGTATCTCAAAGGACCTCCTCGTCAAATGGGTCTCAATAAAACAGACGGCGGGTCAATCGGACGCCTGGTCTGTGAGTTATTAGCCTTTTAGTCTCGGGGGCCTGGTTGGTTTCGTGTACGAACATGCCCCACTGTATCTCAACTTTACCATGAACTCTCATAGGGTATACTCAAAGGAACCATTTCTCAACGAGATTACCAATGCTGCTGATGACTCGTCAATCAGACATCTGGTCTGAGAGTTATTGGATTTTCTATTCCAGGGGCCCGGTTGGTTTATATGCTAAACCAATCTGACCATACTCCAACCGCATCCAAACCTCAAGTGGAGTATGCCAAAATAACCTTCTCATCAAGAGGAATCCAACATATTAAAAGGCACGTCAATCAGACATCCGGAGCTTAAGTTATAATCATTTATGCTCCGAGAGCAAGGTTGGTTTCGCATTCGAACCTTCCCGTCCATACCCAAACTTCGTCAAAACCTTGAGTGTAATATACCTAAACGACCTTCTTGATCTATATAATCCTACGCAACTAATAGTGTGTCGATCGGAGGTAGGTAACTTAAGATATTTTTGTTTATCGAAAACGGTCCAAAAATTGGGGGTCAGGGCCCGGTCCGACCCGGCCCAACACCCCTTGGGTCGGCACAAACCAGGTCGACCCGACTCAGGACTGGGTCAGGCCCAGTAGGGTGTGGCCTGGCCTGGCTGGCCATGGCCCGGTCTGCGTGACCCGCCCCGACCCGGCCGAGGGGGTGCGCTGGCTCGGCTAGCGAGTCGCGCGGGGGGCGCGGTCCCCGCCTTCCATGGACGTGGTGCCAGGGTGGTGCTGCTGGCTCCCCTGGATCCCACGCGGTTGCGGGATCCCTCCCTCTTCGTTGCGGCTGAAGCTACGGCGGGATTCTGCTGGCTGTGTGTCGGGGCACCGCCACCTCTAGGCCGCTGGCCAGTGCCGGCCACCGCCTCCCACCGCCGGCACCGCCGTGCCGGCGACCCGTGCCACCAGGGGCTTTGTGGGCCACCAGAGTCATTCTGGTGGTCCGATTTTTCTCTCGTCTGTGTCGGTGGTCATATCGGGACCCGTACATCACTGCGAAAGCCTCAAATTTCCATTTTGGTCCTGCTTCATTGTCATTCGTCAATCTGCGCACAAAATAACAACCAACGGAGGGTCTGGGCTTGTTCGTTAGCCCGTGCCCTCCGCATTAGAGGCTCAATCCAAAATTGAACAATGACAAAGATCATAATTTATTCAAAATAAATTATACAAACACCCTACAATTAACTACCCATGCATGAGGTATGGATCACATATACACTATATATGAAAACCCCCTACCTCAGGGTTAGGCATTCGTTGACGATATCGCGAAAGGGTGGACGTCGGCTCGTTGACGTTGCCGCTATGGAGGTTATGAAGGTGACGACAATACTTGGTGTTAGTTGCTTCCGCAAAGGCCTTTGATCCTGACTCGAGCATCGTTCGTTGGAGATCCGTCGGAAGGAGAACTTTTCTTTGTCGAGGGAGGAAGTCCTTCTTCGTGGATGAAGAAAGCTCTCCACAAATTCTCCCAAAATATTTTCCAAGAAAATTTTTCATTATGTCTCATTCTTTTAAAAGTTCTTCAACCAATTCAAAATAAGTCAAAGATGTGTGACAAAAATAATTAATAAGGTCATTAATTACCATAGTTGACTTCATTAAGCTTGGGAGGTGGAGAGGCTCCACTCTAATAAATGAGTGGAGTTGTCATGTATTAAATAAGGGGTGAGTTATGGGGAGGTCAAGGGGGTTATAGGATAGGTGAGGAGTTTGGGTCTCGTGTGGGCCCCACCACACTAAACTCTCCCATGGGAGGTTAGGTGGGTGTGGGGCCCACCTCCAACTCCCACTTTGTTTAAAATAACCACCATCCCTGAGTAAAATTTGTACACAACAAATTTTATTTAATATATTCTAATCTCCAATATTAAACCTCAACCCGATCAAAACGCAACTACGGAAAAGGTTCCCTTAAGCAATTACCGGCACTGTGAGTATATCGGTGCCCTTGGATTTTAATTCCGAGTACCAGTTAAAAAGATAGAAAAACACACTCTTTCGTTTCTTGGAGCTACCTGAGCTAAACTTCATAAATTGATTCCGGGCACACCGGACCTCGGAATCAAGTGTCGTCAGAAGCCACAGGCTCGTAAAATTCCAAAGAAATACAGAAAAAAAATCCTTGAAATTTCTGTGTCTTTAAAACTCAAATCCTTTGGAGTTCAACCAAACCCTGAACTACTCTTTCTAGAATCCTCCCATGGTGCCACAAGCTGCCAAGAAGCCTCCATCAAGCCTCTCCCAAGCCTTTTGGATCACACTTCAAGGTAAGGGATTTCTTCATTTCTCATTTTTTCCCAAATTTCATTAAGTTGTTATTCCCTTTTTTTCAATTAAAAATGTTATGGTATGATTTCCCACCTCCCATATACTTCCTTATTTATGTTTGGGTGATGGGAGACTACTTTCTCTCTCATTAATTCCTCCCATGTACACCTGTAACCATACCAAAATTCTATGAGATATTTCTCTCTCCTCTTTTATATTCATGTAATTATGTTGTATTATGCGTCTATATTCCATTACATTTTTTTGTAATTGTGTCTATATGACCCCCTTACTGTCCATTTCATGTATATATGAGGAGACACCCATTTATCTCTCATCAACCATTTTCATGAATTATTATTTCATGTTGTTATTCTGCCGAAATTGCACCACATTTTTCCATGCCATGATCATTGTGTAGTGAATACCATAGCCATGTCTCGATCAAGGGTATTCAACTTTATGAACATATACATATTGAATGGTACTTTCGTGTATTTTTCCAAATTACCTAATCATGGAATAAATTGTGATGTTTATTGATTCTATGTTATATGATCCATGTGGCACACTTATGAATGAAATGAAATGATTAAGAAGGGTGTCCCCTAATTTTGCTCTAATGCATTCTGTAAAGTATAGTATCTTGATACATCATGTGCAATGGGTGTTTACTCTTTCTAATTCAATTTAAATGAGGTTTTACTCATGATTCATGTGATATGAAGGTTTACTCATGCTCCTTGTGCAATGAGCCTTGGCTCAAGCTAATTTCATGTTAAGTGTTGTTGCCACATTTCCATGTTATGATTATCATGCTTTATCAAGCCTTTATGTTCATGTTTCTCTTATTCTCTATTGATATTACTATTTTCAAACATGAATTGTATTCCCCATGTTATTCCATGTTTATTCCCTTACTGGGATTTATATCTCTCCCTTTTTTATGCATGTCCTTAGGTAACCCCATGCAATGCTACACACAAGGGAATGTATTGGTCATGTAAAGGAAGTTTTCAATAAAGATGTTGTGTGTTTTACTTTCTAAAATATTATTCAATTCTCTTAATACCCAAAGACCCTAGACATCTTGATCTTCTATATTGTATCAGGTAAAGATTTTTGTAATAAATCAGGTTTAAGTGTGTAATGAAGAGCATGGTTTTTATAGTTGGTATCAGAGGATTGATTTAGTTATTTTTGGGATTAGTTTTAGAAAACCCTAGTGAAGACTTAGAGATGATACCAAGTATAATAAAAACATTCCTAAGTTTTCTTGACTATTTATAAAGTTGTTTATCAAGAAAATACATCCCTATATTAATACGAGTAGGTAGAGGCGGCTTTGGCACATATGTATCCTAGGGGTAAAACAAAAAAACACCTCTTTGAGATAGCCTCGAACAGGAAGTGGTTCATAAAAATGGGCCTTGCTGCATGCTTGGTTACGATACTCCATGGGGTATGCTTCGGTAAATTCACAATCTTATTATGAACCCTTACTAAAGGAATTATAAAATCCACCTAATAATATATATTAGAATGTAGATCATGAATATCATAGATTGAAGCCTATGGATTCCTAAGTTAAGTAAATAAATGTTATTTATAAGTCATCAGTTTTGTCCTTCAATTACCCTTTATCATTTACCCCTAACTTTCCTTTAATTCCATCCAATGGCCGGTAATAAGAGGACTCGGGCTAACAACCGATGTAATGGTCAATGTGAAAATTGTGCTAATGAGATGCCCAATATGATGGGAGCGGGAATCATAAACTTTGTCATGCTTCTCTCTCAGAAAACTCATACATAGAATAAAAAAATGGGTTAAGAGGAAAATTCATCCCTCCATACGAAATAGGAAGTCTTTATTGAGAGCTTCATGAGAAAAAGGCCTACTACTTTTAATGGATCATATGATACCTCAATCACTGAACAATGGATCATATCCATTGAAAATATCTTCTCCATCATTCAATGTTCTGAACAAGAGAAGGTTCTCATGGGTGCTTATCGTATGGAGGGTGATGTTGATCAATGGTGGGTGTTGATCAAAAATACAAATCTTGTGGAGGATATATAGATATTGGAATGGAAGGATATCAAAAAGATGTTTTTTGATAAATAACTACTAGAATTTTTAGAATTTGAGGTGGTGGGCTTATAGTGGCCACCAAATGGCAGTTGCTGCATTTTTGTAAACCCCGAGCCCTAATTTTTTCCTCCCAACCCCCATGCCCTAATTTTTCTATCTCCAACCCCATGACCCACCCCTCCCCGACCCCATGACCCTGACCCCCATCAAACCCGACCCCCGGCGACCCCCACCCCTTTTCCTCTGTGTTGTGCCACCCACAACCCCGGTGAGCCCCCACCGACTGGCATCCACGCTGCGCCCCCCACGACCCTGACACCCCCGCGACCCGATAGCCCCCACCCCCTACCTCTACACTGCGCCATCAGACATTCTCATCGTCGTTGCCCCCCACCCCCCATCCCCACTGCATCCCCCTAGAAATTCTTCATGTTCAGCCTCTATAGGACCCTCTCGGTCAGTTGTGCCCTGCTGTGTAGAACCCTCCCACGCTTCATCCAACAGTTCTTCCCATTTCGAGTTCGATAGTTGAACCCATGTAATCATGTCAATGTGCCATCATGGATCCACATTCGAGTAACACCTCGTTACCCATAGTCGTGTCCTCTGCATGTAATGTTTTTATCTATAAAATTAACTTTGAATTCATTGGTTTTTAAATTTTAATGATATGTGTTTTTTTAGAATTTAACTAAGATATTTCCGTTCTTATTCTTATTAAATAAATATACGGATAAGAGCTGTATTGATATGAAATTTAGGATTTCATCAGAATATTATGAATGTATTAAGAAATTTATATATTTCACCAATAGATTTCCAAGCGATATGATTTTTTGTCCATGAAAAGAATGAAAAAATAGATATCACTTAAAACAAGATAGTGTTAGAGAACATTTTTTTTTTGAATGGGTTTCTGAAAAACTATAACATGTACACATTATTGAGAAGATTCTATTTCATTTCATCACTCAGAAGGTATTCACATGAATGTTGATTCAGGAATAGTTGATCTGATGAACTTAATGCTCAATGATATGATGTGTCAGTTTCAACCGGAATAAATTAATGTCCTAAATGACGACATTGGATCGAGTAATCCCCATTATTCTACATATGGATAAGTATTGAAATTATTTTAAATTCATGATGATGTGTATACTTAATTATTTCATTGATGCACTAATTTTAGTAAATTGTCATTCATCGTTAAATTGTTACACCTGAAGGCCTTGAACCAATAGTCAGACACCTCATTCGACATGTTGATGGTATTGTTGAAAAAGGTAATCCCTTCTTGAGCGATGATTCTAGAGAAATTCTATAAATATCACATGTTGATCGATGATCTTGGTTTTACATATGATACAATTTCTGTGTTTCACAATAATTTTATGTTGTTCAGAAAAGAGTGTGTACAATTAAATACGTGTATTGTTAGATATAAATCCAGGTGGAAGACGAATGAGATTAATCAAGGTAGTTAGATTCTTCCTAGTAGAGTCTTAAATCAAGGGAAATATGTTTTTACTAAACTGATGCGTTATTTTCCACTGAAACTGAGACTAAAGAGATTCTTTTTATCACCTAAAATTGCTAAATTGATGACTTGGAATTAAAAGAGAAATAAAGAGGTTAATAAATTAACTCAACCGGAAGATTATTTGGCATGGAATGATTTTAACCAAAGACACAAAGAATTTTCCTAAGATGGTCGTAATATTCGACTAGGAATGGAAGCAGATTGTTTTAACCCATTTAGGTCTATGGTTGGTGCAGCACATAGTACGTGGCCAGTGGTGTCAGTTACATACAACATTCCCCCATGGGTATGCATGAAGAAAACTTTTTTTTTACTGTCAATTCTAATTGATGGACCTAGAGGACCTGAAGATAAAATCGATGTTATATGCAACCTTTTATTGATGAGCTGTAAGAATTTTTGGCTGATTTTGTAATGACTTTTGACCCAGAAGCTAATGAAATGTTTCAACATCGAGCCACTTTTTTATGAATAATTAATGATTTCTCAGCGTATGCTAACTTATCCGGTTTGTGTAAAAAAGGAGAATTTTCATTCCCTTGTTGTTATAAGAGTAAGAAATCTATATGGCTTAAGAACTGTAGAAAGTGGGAATATATTGGTCATAGATGCTTTCTTCCACCCATGCAATGGTTCAGAAAATATTGTGTATCATTTTATAGGAATAGAGAGTATGACCCATCCTCACAAATACAGTCTGGGGTTCATATTTTTGCACAACTTGATCAAGAAAACATCCATACAATGTATGATTTTCAAGATTTATTTGTTTCTACATTCCGTTCTGTTCCAGATAAAAATAGACTACATAGTCATAATTGGAAGAAATAGAGAATTTTTTTTGAATTTCCTTATTGGAAATATAATATTTGAAGACATATTATGGATGTGATTCACATTGAAAAAAATGTATGTGATAATATATAGTGCACCATTTTAGGTGTCAAGGGGAAATCAAAGGATAGTGCTAATGCTCGATGTGATTTTCAAGAAATAGGATTGAGAAAACCTTTACATTTATAGCTGGGAGAAGGTAATCAGGCATACGTTCCTGCTGCACAGTAAACAATGAGTAAAAAGGATAAATAAATATTTCTATCAATTTTGAAGACTGTTAAGGAACCAGATGGGTATTTCTCATATATTTTCAAGTGTGTGAATATTAATATCATGACATTACCAGGGTTGAAAAGTCACGACAATCATATTCTACTTCAACGGTTAATTCCTATAGAAATTCGGTACTTCTTACTTTCCCAGTTTGTTTAGTCGTTTATTGGAGTTTCTAATTTTTTCCAAAAGCTCGGTTTTAGGAATTTTCTCATGACGGATTTGAAAAATATGCAGGATCAGATTGTACTTTAACTATGTCACCTAGAAAAACTATTTCCGCTATATTTTTTTTAATGACATGGTTCACTTGATAGTCAATTTAACTAGTGAATTCATTGATGGTTGTCCCATGAAATTCAGGTGGATGTATCCAATAGAGTGATCCATAAATACATTGAAAAGGTATGTGCACAATAAAGCTCATTCGGAATCCTCAATTTCAAAGGTCTATTTAATGTATGAGTGTACTAATTTCTATGCTTCATATATTGATGAGGTTGAGACAATGATAGATAAACCCTCCCCGAATGACGAGGGTCCAATTGGAGAAGGAATAAAGTTTGATATGTGGAATGATGAGTGGGTTAAAACTCATTGATATGTGTTGTTCAACACTCCATCAGTTATTCCATTGATATAATATGTTTCATAGTTGATGTGTATTTAGTTTCTATTTTTATTTTATTTCTTACCTTATATTATGTTGTGATTTAGGATGCATATCGCTTAGTTGGAATGTGAAAGGCCTCGTGCAACTGACTATCAAATCCAAAAACATAATTTCAACACATTTCATGAGTGGTTCAAGACTCTTGTAGGTATAAATGATTTAATTTTTTTATAGTCCAACTTATTTGTATTTTTACAATCCTTTATCCATTAAACTATATATGTGAAATTTGCAGATTCAAAAGTTATGTGATTTAACCAATCATGTGAGCGAAGAAATCAACCACCTAGCTGATGGTCCATTTATTATAGCTCATCGCTACAAGTCTTTAGAAGCTAACGGATTCTGATTTTGTATTAGCGATGTTGACATGAACTGATCCACACAAAATAGTGGTGTTGGTTGTTCTTTTATTAGTGCGGGTTATTATTATGGATTTCTGAGAGATATTATTAAGGTTATTTATGGTCGTGTCTTAAAATAGATATTATTAAGTTGTGATTGGGTCGATCTGGTTTGTGGAATGAAAGTTGACAACTTCCAATTTACCATAGTAAACTTTAACAGTATGCTATATAAAGATAACCGAGTAAGAAATGAGCCCTTATTACAAACATCATAGGTAGAACAAGTTTACTTTTCCAGCATTGATTCTGATTGAAAAGTTTTGGTGAAAATGTCTATAAGAGGGGTTTTCTAATTGAACAAGAAGAACCTGATGTTGTCGCATTTCCTAATTAAACACTTGACCAAACAATAGTAGTTGTACGAGATGAAGATATACAATGGGCTAGAGAGACAGTTGAAGGAGATATGATATACTTGCATGATTAGTGAAAATTCTAATTATATCCCCATTTATTTTTTGTAAAAATATTTATGAGTTATATATGTTTAAAAATTTCTTGATTTAACTATAATTTATTTTAATGTAGGTATGTCACAGGGTGGTCAAAGTGGTTCACCTGATATTATCATTATGTATGTTTTCATTTTTCTAAATTAATTGATTGTAATTTTCTATGTATATTTCCCTAACTCTTTCTAATAATTAATTTATATTGTAATTTAATTATGAATTTATGTTTATCAAGATCTAGTGAATCATCCAGCAGACGTAGGGGTTCTATTATAGGGGTTCGATCCTGGAACTCTGGAGCCCGATTGGATGTGTTATTTGATGACACATTTCATCTAGTCGGAGAAGGTGCTACTGTATTGAGTCATCGGTTTGGGAATATTATACAATACTCACACAGATTCCCACTGACGACTCGTGAATGGAGTTCCTTCCCCCGGGATATGATGGACATATTATGGAGGGAGGTTTAGCTAAATTCAATGATTAATTTTTCTTGATATTTTTATTATTATTGTCCCATATACTAACATTTTTTTTGAACAAGATAATTTGACATCCTATACAGTTGATTTTAGAGTTGTATATATGTCCAAATACCAAAAATTATGGAAGGATTACAAGTCAAGGATGGAGAGAGATCATTGGACACCATTTTCGGGTGTGCCAAACATTCTACAGCGAGTCCCTTGGGCATTTTTGCTGCGCAGTGGTAGGATATTATTGTGTTTTGGTCAAGTGAGGTGGCAAGGGTAAGATTAATTACTTTTAATATATAAATGACTAATTTTTCAAATGTCTATTAATTAAATACATTGAATGTAGACTGGGTCTGTTGGTCATTCACATAATCGGGCGAAGTAGGGCACACCTTCCAGATGTGGCACTCGACATGTGTAACAGCTCAGACTTGATGTATGTTTATAATTCACTGTACATTAATATTTTAAAAATACTGTAGTATAACATGGTGAACCCCTTTAATATAGTTACACAAAAATGGCGAGCTGATCAGTCAGATGTCCATAAGGGTTAGGACTCATAAGGCGGGTGATCCCGATGTTTCCAGTGTTATAGTAAGCAAATTATTTAATAAAAATGTATTTTTATTTTATATAAATTATTCATATTTGTTCATTAATTCATTATATTCTATAGGCTCAGTTTAACGCTCATTTATCAGAGTTTCCAGAGGATCAACGTCATAGTACTATGCGTAGAGATGAAATATTTCACCGTGTCCTGAGGCGTGATGGTCATGTTTATTCTTTGACTTATGGTAGTGGTATCCCATGATGTGTAGTTTCTAGAGTAGATGTGATGGCTGCATAAAGAGATTCCGGGATGCGCATACAGACTGAGATATATGCTGCCATGAAAGATGTGGATCACAATATGGATGCGTAGTTTCAGCAGTTACGTGTAGAGTATGAGGAGAGGTTTTCACAGATGTCATCACGTATCGATGAAATGACAATGCAACAAGTGGCACCTTAGGTAAACAATAAAACAAACCATACTCAGATTGAATTATATTGATATGTTTAAGATACATAATATTGATATATATTGCATGCTCCGAATACAGCTAGTGGACATCGCAGTGATATTGGTGATCCATATGAGGATGAACCCGATGCATGAGGTAATTTCATTTGTGTTGATGTATTATCTATAATTTTTTATATCCCTGATGAATAAAATCATCCATTTTTACCTAGATTAGTGTGTTTTAGTATTTGTGGGTGACATCTTCGTGCACTCCAAGATGGATGATGATCATACCCAATATCTTGACATCAGCCAGATTACACTTATAGAGCATCGAAAAAACACCATGCTATATATATTTCACTTTTGTATTGAATATGTATAATTCATGGGTCAATTAATCTTAGAGGAAGGTGTGTCAGTGGATGGAGAGAATGTTCGGGCAGTTGTTTCTTGGGAGAAGCCCAATAACACTTTCTATATCTATATATTTATAGATTTATTAGGATACTATATAATTACTATTCGTGACGTGTACGAGGAGACGACATGTCAATTGGACATGTTTTTTGCACGGTACGACTCAATATGCATTTTTAAGTGTTTGGTGTGCTTCAGAAACGCACGTGGGGCGGTCCAAACTGTCCAAACGATGTTAGAATGGCCTGAAATCAGACGACAACAATAGGGGAGTGAATTTTGAAGTGGTCAAGAAGACATCACATCAATCGGAGGTGTCGTGTTCCCACGGGGACTGAAAATGTACTTCTGGTGTCATAAATGGCCAAAACATGCTTTTAATGGTCAAATTCATAGCAGACAACATCATATTGACCTAAAATCATATGGAAACAATCTAATTATTATTCGTGGAGTTTACGAGGAGATGGAACTTCAATTAGACATGTGGTTTTCACGGTACGGCTCAATATGTGTTTTTTAACTGTTGAGCATGCCTGAGAAACGTGTGTGGGGTGCTCCAAACCGAATTAATGATGTCATATTGGCCTGAAATCAGACGAAAACAAAGGGTGTGTAAATTTCAAAGTGGTTGGGAAGACTTCATGTCAATTGGAGGTGTCGTGTGCCCATGGTGACTAAGAACGCACTTCTGGTTTCATAAATTGCAAAACCGGGCATTTAACGGTCAAATTCATTGAGAAAAACATTTTATTGACCTAAAATCATAGAGAAACAATATAATTATTATTTTTGATGTGTTAAAGGACACAAAAAATCAATCAGACTTGCGGTTTGCATGGTACAGCTCAATATGCATTTTTTAAGTGTTAGGCGTGCTTCAGAATCACGGGTGGGGCGGTACAAACTGGTTGAACGACGTCAGTTTGATCTGAAATCCGATTAAAACAATGGTATAGTGAATTTTAAGGTGTTCAGGCAGACGACATGTCAATCGGAGGTGTCGTGTCCCTACGGTGACTGAGAACGCACTTCTGGTGTCAAAAATGGCCAAAACGGGCATTTAATGGTCAAATTCATAGAGGAAAACATCGGATTGACCTTAAATCACATGGAAACAATATAATTATTATTTTTAACATGTAAAAGGAGATGTCACATCAATCATATGTGCGTTTTGCATGGTACAACACAATATGGGTTTTTTAAGTGTTGGGCGCACTTCAGAAATGAGTGTGGGGCAGTCCAAACTAGCCGAATGACATCAGAATGGCCTAAAATCAGATGAAAACAATGTGTGAGTTAATTTTCAAGTTTTCAGGTAGACGACATGTCAATCAGAGGTGTCGTGTGCCCATGGGGACCATAAACTCTCTTTTAGTGTCATGAATGGCCAAAACGGGCATTTAACGGTCATATTCACAGTGAATGACATAGGATGACCTGAAATCACAGGGAAACGATATAATCATTCTTTGTAAAATGTACGAGGAGATGACATGTCAATCAACCATGAGGTTTGTGCAGTACCACTCAATAAGCATTTCTTAAGTGTTGGGTGCGCTTCAGAAACGTGCGTGGGGTGGTCCAAACTACCCGAATGACATCAGAATGGCCTGAAATTAGAAAAAAATAATGGGTGAGTGAATTTTGAAGTGGTTGGGTATACATCACTTCATTTGGAGGTGTTTTGTGCCCGTTGTGACCGAGAACACACTTCTGATGTCATAAACTTCCAAAACGGGCATTTAACGATCAAATGCATAGCGAACGACATCAGATAGACATGAAATAATAGGGAAGAAATATAATTATTATTTGTGAAGTTTACGAGGAGACCACATGTTAATCGGATGTGAAATTTGTGAAGTACATCTCAATATTTATTTTTTAAGTGTTGGGCGTGCTTCAAAAATGCGCCTGGGGTGGTCCAAACTGGCCGAACGACGTCAGATTGACCTGAAATCTGAAGAAAACAATAAGCGAGTGAATTGTGATGTGTTTGGGTAGAAGACATGTCAATAAAAGGTTTCATGTGCCCATGATGACCAATAACGCACTTCTGGTGTAATAAATGGCCAAAACGGGTGTTTGACAGTCAAAACCGGCCGAATATTTTAATCAGAGATGTGGTTTGCACAGTACAGCTAAATATGTGTTTTTTAAGTGTTGGGCGCACATCAGAAACATGTGGGGGGGGTTCCAAACTGTCCAAACGATGTCATAATGTCCTGAAATCAGATGACAACAATGGGTGAGTGACTTATGATGTGTTTGGGAAGACGACACATCAATCGTAGGTGTTGTTTACCCGCGGTGACCGAGAATGCACTTCTGGTGTCATAAATGAACAAAACGGGCATTTAACGGTCAAATTCATAGAGGACAACATCGGATTGACCTGAAATCATAGATAAACAATCTAATTATTATTTGTGACATGTAGGAGGAGATGACATGTCAATCGGATGTGCAGTTTAAATAGTAAAACTCAATATGCGTTTTTCAAGTGTAAGGTGCGCTTCAGAAACGTGTGTGGGGCTGTCCAAACTGGTCAAATGATGTCATAGTGGTTTTAAATCAGAAGAAAACAATGGGTGAGTGAATATTGAAGTATTTGGGAAGATGGTACATCAATCAAAGGTTTCGTGTGCCCACGGTGACCGAAAACGCACTTCTGGTGTCATAAACGGCCAAAAATGACATTTAACGGTCAAATTCATAGAAAAAAACATCATATTGACCTGAAATAATTGGAAAACATTATAGTTATTATCCATGACATGTATTAGGAGACGGAATGTCAATCGGACGTGTGGTTTGGGTGGTACGGCTCAGTATGTGTTTTTTATGTGTTGGGTGCGCTTCAGAAACATGTGTGGGGAGGTCCAAACTAGCCGAATGATATTAGAATGGCCTGAAATCAGACAACTAGAATGGGAGAGTGAATTTCAATGTGTTTGGGCAGACGGCACGTCAATCGGAGGTGTCGGTGCACATGGTGATTGAGAATGCACATCTGGTGTCAAAAACTGCCAAAACGGGCGTTTAACAGTAAAATGCATAGAGGAAGACATCAGATTTAACAAAAAACATAGGAAAACAATCTATTTATTATTTTTGACATGTACAAGGAGACAGAATGACAATCTTCCATGCGATTTATGCAGTATGGCTAAATATGTGTTTTTTAAGTGTTGGGAGCACTTCAAAAATGCATGTGGGGTGGTACAAACTAGCCGAACGATGTCGGATTGACCTGAAATCAGACCACAATAATGGGTGAATTAATTTTGAAGTGGTTGATTAGACGACATGTCAATCGGAGGTTTCGTGTTCCTGTGATGACCGAGAACACACTTCTAGTGTCATAAATGGCCAAAACGGGCGTTTAACGGTAAAATTCAAAGAGGAAAATATCGTATTGACCTGAAATCACATCATAACAATCTAATTATTATTCTTGATGTGTATGAGGATACGGCATGTGAATTGGACGTGTGGTTTGTGCAGTATAGCTCGATGTGTTTTTTTAATTATTGGGCACGCTTCAGAAACACGCGTGGGGTGGTCCAAATCGGCCGAACGATGTCAGAATGTCCTGAAATTAGATGAGAACAATGGGTGAGTGAATTTTTTATTGTTTGGGAATACAACACATCAATCATATGTGTCGGTCTACCCGCGGTGACAAAGAATACACTTATGGTGTCATAATTGGCCAAAACAAGCGTTTAACAGTAAAATTCATGGCGTTTAACATAGGATTGACCTAAAATCCCAGGAAAACAATATAATTATTATTTTTAACCTTTATGATGAGACTTTACATCAATCGGACATGCGGTTTGCGTGGTACGGCTCAATATGTGTTTTTAAGTGTTGGGCGCGCTTCCAAAACGCACGTGCAGCGGTCCAAACCGGCCGAATGATGTCGAAATGGCCATAAATCAGTTGAAAACAATGGGTGAGTGAATTTTAATGTGTTTGGTTGGACGACACGTCAATCAGAGGTGTTGTGTGCCCATGGTGACTGAAAACATACTTCTGGTGTCATAAACGACCAAAATGGGCGTTTAACTGTCAAATTCATAGCATATGACATCGGATTGACTTGTAATCACATGGAAACAATCTAATTACTATTCGTAACATTTACAAGGAGATTTCACATCAATAGGATTTGTGGTTTGTGCAGTATATGTCAATATGCATTTTTAAGTGTTGGGAACACTTCAGAAAAGCGTGTGGGGTTGTCCAAATCAGTCAAATGATGTTGGAATGGCCTAAAATCAAACGACAACAACGGGTTAGTGAATTGTGAAGTTTTTGGCAGACAGCACGTCAATCGGAGGTGTCGTGTGCCCACAGTGACTGAGAACGCTCTCGTGGTGTCACAAACGGCCAAAATGGGTGTTTAATGTTTAAATTCATAGCGGACGATATTGGATTGACCTGATATCATAGGGAAACAATCTAATTATTAATCGTGATGTGTACGAGGAGACGGCACAATAATCGGACAAGCGGTTAGCATGGTACATCTCAATATGCATTTTTTAAGTGTTGGGCATGCTTCAAAAACATGTGAGGGGTGGTCTAAATAAGACGAATGACATCAGATTGACCTGAAATCATATGATAATAATGTTTGAGGGAATTGTGAAGCTTCTGGGCAGATGACACGTCAATCGGAGTTGTCGTGTGCCCGCGGTGACCGAGAACGCACTTCTAGTGTCATAAATGGCCAAAACGGGAGTTTAACAGTCAAATTCATAGAGAACAATATTTAATTGACCTGAAATCATAGTTCATCAATTTAATTATTATTCATGACATGTAAAAGGAGAAGGCATGTCAATTGGACATGCGGTTAGCATGGTACAGCTCAATGTGCATTTTTTAGGTGTTGGGCGTGCTTTAAAAACTCACGTGGGGCGGTCCAAACTGGCCGAACAGTGTATTAATGGCTAGAAATCCGAATTAAACAATATTTGAGTGAATTGTGAATTGTTTGGGTAGACGACATGTCAATCAGAGGTGTCGTGTGCCTTGGGTGACCAAGAACGCACTTTTGGTGTCATAAATGGAAAAACTGGCTTTTAATGGTCAAATTCATATAGGACAACATCGGATTGACATTAAATCATAGGTAAATAATGAAATTACTATTCTTGACATGTATGAGGTGACGTAATATTAATCGAACATGTTGTTTCCGCAGTACGACACAATATGTGTTTTTTAAGTGTTGGGCGTGTTTCAGAAACGCGCGTGGGGCGGTCCAAACCAGCCGAACGATGTTAGAATGGATTGAAATCTGATGTCATAAATAGGTGAGTGAATTGCAAAGTTTTCGGGTAGATGGAACGTCAATCAGAGGTTCCATTTGCTCGTGGTGACCGAAAATGCACTTCTGGTGTCATAAACGGCCAAAACGGGCATTTAATGGTCAAATTTATAGAGAATGACATCATATTGACCTGAAATCACAAAGAAACATTATCATTATTATTATCGATGTGTATGAAGAGAAGAAAAATCTATTGGACATGCATTTTGTGCGGTACAACTCAATATAAATTTTTCAAGTGTTGAGTGCGCTTCTGAAATGCGCATGGGGGGTCCAAATTGGTTGAACAACTTCGGAATGGCCTAAAATCTGACAATAACAACAATGGGTGATAGAATCGTGAAGTGGTCGGGTATACAACACATGAATTGGAGGTTTCATGTGCCCGTGGTGATCGAGAACGCACTTCTGGTGTCATAAACGGACAGAACATGCGTTTAATGGTCAAATGCATAGAGGACCACTTTAGATTGATCTGAAATCACAGTGAAAATATATAATTTTTATTTGTAACATGTAAGAGGAGATTAAATGTCAATCAGATGTGTGTTTTGTGTGGTACAGCTCAATATTCATTTTTTATGTGTTGAGCGTACTTCCGAAACACATGTGGCGCGGTCTAAACTGGCCGAACGACGTCGGATTGGCCTGAAATCAGACGACAACAATGGGTGAGTGAATTGTGAAGTGGTTGGGTAGACATTACATCAATCGGAGGTGTCTTGTGCCCGCGGTGACTGAGAACACACTTCTGGTGTCAAAACGAAAAAACTAGGCGTTTAATGGTCAAATGCATAGAGGACAACAACAGATTGACCGAATATCACAGGGAAACAAGATAATTATTATTTTTGACATGTATGAGGAGACATCACATCAATCGGACATTCAGTTTTCATTGTACGTCTCAATATGCATTTTGTAAATGTAGAGTGTGCTTCAGAAACGCACATGGGGTGGTCCCAACCGGTCGAACGACGTCGGATTGACCTGAAATTAGATGAACACAACATGTGAGTTAATTGTGAAGTGTTTGGGCAGACAACACGTCAATCGAAGGTGCCTTTTTCCCGTAGTGACCAAGAACGCACTTCTAGTGTCATCAATGGCCAAAACAGGCATTTAACGGTCAAATTCATAGTGGACAATGTCAAATTGACCTGGAATCACATGGGAATGATCTAATTATTATTCATGATGTGCACGAGGAGACAAAACATCAATAGGATGTGTGGTTTGTGTGGTATGGCTCAATATGCATTTTTTAAGTGTTGGGCATGCTTCAAAAATCGCGCGTGGGGCTGTCCAAACTGGCTGAACGATGTCGGATTGACCTGAAAGTAGACGAAAACAACAGGTGAGTGAATTGTAAAGTGGTCAGGCAGAAAACACATCTATAAGAGGTGACTTGTTCCCGCGATGACGGAGAATTCACTTCTGGTGTCAGAAACGACCAAATGCATAGCGAACGACATCAGATTGACCTTAAATTATAGGCCAACAATCTAATTAGAACCATAGAATTAATGAGTTTAAAATTTTAATACTGTAATAGAAATTACTAATATTTTTTTAAAATC
This sequence comes from Viscum album, assembly GCA_963277665.1. NCBI lineage: Eukaryota > Viridiplantae > Streptophyta > Magnoliopsida > Santalales > Viscaceae > Viscum > Viscum album. The sequence continues at coordinate 1,587,862,541 of OY728150.1, read as the reverse complement.
AAATACTTTCGATCTGTTATAGTAATTTTGAATTTGAATATGTTAATTTGTTTCAATTCTTTGTTTATAGGTTTTATTCGTTACTAATTTTGTTATTAAATTTTATTATGCAGTTATATTTGATGATGGATGTGGAGCTTGGAAGATAACTGATGAGATTTATGTGGATATATTTTATTATATTATTGATATTTTTCAAAAATAAATATAAAAACCTATTGCAACCGCTATTTGCAGGTCACAATAGGTACAACCTAAAGCAGTCACTGTAGGTGATTCCAGCGCCATGTAAGCGGTTGTCGTTTGGCAGCTGCTGTAGCTCTGGGCTAAAGTGGCTGATGTACGGTGGACACCATAGCCCATACCAACTTGCCTTCAACATCCACCAAATGGTGGCCACTGATAGCAACAACGACGATCCAAAAGTGGCCATCGTTTAGCGGACGCTAGGTTGCCGATATAGACCTTTAGTGACGGCTTTTGGCAGCTGCTAATGGTCATGATTTTACTAGTGAATACATTCTGTGAACCCTCCAACTTATGATTCAAAGGGACTTCCTTTCCCTCAAACAAAAATATGATGAATATTTCAGAACGTACAAGGAAAACTTCCTAAGGATTGAATGGTATGCCTCTGGCTCAGTCATTACCCCCCTAATGCAAGGTTGACTGCTTCTTTGGTGGGCTGACACCTAGCCTACAGAAAGAGCTGGTGATTAATGACTTCGATAGTTATGAGGAAATAGTCTGATGCACCCTCAAGGTCGAACTGGAGATTGGAGAATCTCAGGGGTATCATGGGGATAATAAGCATAAGGTGGACTCCAAAGCTAGAGGTCTGATAGATAAATCCAACAATGGTAAGAAGATCCATCACCGCACTTGCCAAAGGTGTAGAAAGAATCACCCCATAAATTACCAGATGGGAATGAGGAAATGCTTTAGGTGTGCAAGAGAAGGAAACCTCGATATTAACTGCCGAAAAGAAAAACACATAGAAGAATTATAGGAGACGAACACTCTGTTCAAACCTCAATACATTGTTCATTACTACAACTACCATGAACCATTTCATCTTGAAAATAAGTGCCCTAAGCCAAGGGTTTTTAGAGGCAACCAACAACCTCCAAGGTAACAAGGGAGATATTTTTCCATCACTACTTCCAAAGTGAACCCCAAAAACAAAGTGGTGACAGGTACGTGAGTTATTCATTCAAGAATAGAAAACATGCTTTTTGATTCAGGTTGTGTGCATTCTTTTATATCCCAAATGTTTTTAGAACAATCCACGCACCACCACAAATCATGGAAGTAATGATTTTGGTGAGTATGGAAAATGGGTAAATCATTGCATCTCATGAATATAACACCTCCCCTATCATTATCTGTTGATTTAATTTCCCAGCGAACCTCATCATACTCCCTCTGGTGGAATTTGATGCAATTCTTGGCATGGCTTAGATTTTCGTATGTAGAGCCAACATACATTTTTCAGAGAAGAAAATCACTCTTTATTCAGAAAATTAACCCCCGATTTTATAAAAGTCAAGGAGGAAGATGAATCATCCTTAGCTCCATAATCTCAAGTGTGGATATTACTACCCTATGATCATATGTATTTGGCTCAAATTATTAAGTCTGAGGAGGATACCATCCTTTAAGACATGCCTATTCTGAGGGAATTCGCTAAAGTGTTTCATAAGGAATTGGCTGGTCTTCCTCCTAAAAGAGATGTTTAATTCTCAATTGGTCTTATACCTGGGGTGTTGCCAATATCCAAGACTCCATATAGAATGGGAATTGTTGAGCATTGGGTGCTGAAGAAATGACCATAGGAGAATCTAGATAAAGGGTTTATACACCCAAGTTCTTCACCTTGGGGTGCACCAGTCACCTTCATCAAGAAGAAATATGGGTCAATGCACCTTTTCATTGATTATCATGATCTTAACAAAATCGTGATAAAGAACAAGTATCATCTCCCATGAATTGATGAGTTGTTATTTAAGCTATATGGGGCACAATAAATTTCCAAGGTGGATTTCTGGTCTGTATATTATCAGGTAAAGGTGAAGAAGAAAGATATCCCCAATACTGCTTTTTGTACAAGATACGGGCACTATAGATTCATAGTAATTCCTTTCAGACTCACTAATTCTCCAATAATATTCATGGACTTGATGAATATATTATTTAATGATTACCTTGAAAATTTTTTGGTAGTCTTTATAGATGATATTTTAATATACTCCAAAACCAAGGGGGGTCATGAGGAGCATCTAAGAACTGTACTACAGACCTTGCAGAAGGAGAATATGTATGAAAAGTACATAAATTGTGAGTTCTGGTTGAAGGAGGTCTCATTCATGGGCCATATCATCACAAGCAATGGGATATTTATGGATCCCTCCAAAATAGATTCAATTGATGAATGGTCGAGGACAAAATTGGTAATAGATATCTGTAGCATCTTGGGTTTAGCTGGATATTATCGATGATTTGTGAGTAATTTCTCACAATTGTCCAACCCTCTTACAAATCATACTCAGAAGTGAGTAATGTTTTCTTGATGTGATGAATTTAAAGAAAGCTTCAAGGATTTAAAAAGGAGGCTTATCACTACTCTCGTGCTCACATTACCCACAAGTGTAGAACTTTTTGTGGTATTTAGTGATGCTTTGATGAAGGGACATGGATTTGTGTTGATTCAAAATAAAAAATTCATTTCCAATGATTTAATGCAATTGAAAGTTCATGAGAAGAATTATCCATCACATGATTTGGAGTTGGCTACGGTGATCTTCGATTTAAAAATTTGGTTGCATTATCTCTTTGGGGAGAAGTGTGATATATAAACTGACCACAAAAGCCTCATGTATATATTCAAACAGAAATAGTTGAACATTCGGCAACAAATATGGTTAGAGCTAATCAAAGACTATGACTGCTTAATCCATTACCACCCTAGGAAAGTGAACAAGGTGGTAGATGCTCAACGTAGAAATGACCTAGAAATTATATCATTCATGAGAATTGAGAAGGATCCAATCTTCTTCGACTTGATGAAGATGGACATTGGAATCATAAAGAATGGAACATCATCAATCCTTTCACAAATGATTTATCAACCGTATCTTTTGGAAATGTTAAAGGATGCTCAAAAGTATGATGTGGTAATTCAGAAGAATGTTGAAGCTATTAAAAAATGTAAATCCTCAGAGTTTAATGCTAATGAATAATGAATTGTGAGATTTCGGAAAAGATAATGTGTACCATCAAGCCCAGAGCTGAAGAAGAAACTTTTGGATGATGAACATAGTTTTTATTTCTCTATTCACCCAGGAAAGACAAAGATGTATCAAGATCAATGATTGAATAATTGGTGGGATAATATGAAGAAGGAGATCACGGAGTATACATCAAAGTGCCTGGTGTGTTTTCAAGTGAATCCATAGAGGCGGAAGTCTATGGGAATGATGCAACCATTTCCCATACCTATATAAAGATTGTGCAACATAACCATGGACATTTTCATCAGACATTCAAAGACATCCAAAGGCAACACTGCAATCTGGGTTTTTGTGGATCATCTTATAAAGTCTTCCCACTTCATTTCAATTCCCAAGGATTTCTTATTGGATCCACCGGCACAGATATATATCATGGAAGTGGTAAGGCTGCATGGAGTACCACTATTTATTATATCTGATCTATATCCAAGATTCACCTCTATGTTTTGGAAGAGTCTTCAACATGATCTGGATACTGAACTGAAATTCAGTACGGCCTAGAATCCTCAAATATATGTCTAATCTGAGCGAACTATTCAGACACTGGAGAATATTTTTAGATCATGCCCTATTGAATTTAAACGAGGGTGGGACCAATGTCTTCAACTGGTTGAATTCTCCTACAATAATAGTTTCCACTCACGCATCTGAATGGCACATTATGAAGCCCTATATGGGAAGAGGTGAAGAACACCAGCATGATGGGATGAAGTCAGTGAGGGTAAGCTTCAAAGACCCGAAATGGTCGATGAAATGTTGTAGAAGGTGAAAACCATTCAGCAGCATATCAAAGAATCCAAGAGTCGATAGAAGAGTTATGTAGATAACCATCTATGATAGATTGAGTTTAAAGAAATATATATGGTATTTCTACGCATATCTCCATGTAATAAGGTCATCTGGTTTTGAAGGAAAGGGAAGTTAAGTCCTATGTACATCGGCCCCTCCTAGATTATTGATTTTGTCGGGGCTGGGGCCTATCGACTACCACTTCTACCTACCATGGAAAATGTACATGATGTCTTTCATGTATCCCTCATTAGAATGTACATACCAAACACTTCACATGTACTCTCTTCATAGGTAGTACAGTTAGTGGATTATCTTTCTTACGATGAGAAACCAGGAATATCTTAGTTCATAGAGAAAAAGTTCTATGAAATAAGAAAATGCCCCTCATCATGGATTTTTGGCAAAACCAAATGTTTGAATAAGCGACATGAAAATCAAAGGAGATGATGGAGCAGAGTTACCCAAATCTATTTTAGTGTGGGAAAAAGAAATTTGCAGGGTACAATTTCTCTATGGGGAATGATTGTAATGACCCAAACATTCATTAATATAAATTCTTCTTATTCTAATTAAATGATTTATTATGGTTATATAAAATGTGAACATCATTGGTTTTATATTTCTGGATTTCAAAATACTGGAATGAATTTTCATCATCGCTAATATAGATGTTGAACAGTGATAACATGATTAGTATAAATATTGGCCTTTAACAAATCCAATTTACTCAGACAAAGGAAGTGATGGCCTCATCGAGTAGACTTTCCTCGTATGAAGCCCATTTATCAGAGCTTAGAAATTAAGTGGCGTCATTAAGCTTCACTCTTGACCAAACCCAAGCTGATTTTGAACATGTTATGTTTGAGTAGAACCGACTACGGGAGAAGTGGAAGTTAATAGAGATTACCACCCATGCGATGTTATCTGAACCACCCCAAGAGTCTGTCACCATTGTACACCTTAACCTATGGTCTTATGCTAGTGTTATAAGGGGTTATGTAACAATACCCTATAACTATGACTATGTACATTATTTTTTATAAAGAATGTTCATTCATTTTATAATTGTCACTTAGAAAACAGTTTTTAAAGCACAAATAGTATTTTTAGTTAATATTGGACTAAGAAATCAATTTTTATGAATTCATGGATTTTTGAATTAAAAAATATTTTAATAAAATATTTTTATTATTAAATTTATTTTTATTAAATATAAATGACGATATAATTTTATTAATGAAATTTTATTTTTCATTAAGGTATGAAAGCTGTTTTTTTCATTACCAATTAATTTTTGGTAAATGTCAGTTTTTATTTTAAATATAAAAATTTAAATAATTATAAAATTATTTAGATAAAATGAATATTTTTTTGGAATTGGGATTTCGAAATTATCCAATGGTGAATTTTTCATAATTTTCTAAGTCAATCAAATTTTTGTGTAAATATTAAATACCATTTAAATATATAATGTGTTTTATGACATAATAATGACCTGATAGTGATGTAATAAAGTAATATAAACAAAATTTTCGGCCAATATATTCTTTACCATTAAAATAATGTCATTTTGGGTTTGTTTGATTTATTTTACAAAGCTTTACTGGACCCTTCAATGTTTATAAAACATTTTGTCATTTTAAAATGTTTTCCTTGAGAATGTGACTCAATTACACATAAGCAGCCCTATTATGTTTTGAATTTCGACCATTGTCCTTATAAAATATTGTTTTCCTCACCCATATTTCAAAAACCATGGGCAAAAACCATGCGCAGGTGTGTGGTTTTGATTAGTTTAATGTGAGGTGTCCCAAACCTAAATAATAATGAATTCCCTCTCCTTTCCTTTATAATCTCACTCAAGCTCTCTCTTCCACATCAGTTAACACCTTTGGAGTTCAACCTACCCCTTACCTCCTCTCTCTAAATTCCTCCCAAAGTGTCCCAAGCTCCAAATATTCCCCTATCAAGCCTCTTTCAAGCCTTTGGGATCACACTTCCAAGTAAGGGATCTCTTCCTTTGTCATTTTTTTCCAATTTTCAATAAGTTGTTATGCCCTTTTTTCAACTAAAAATTGTAGGGTATGATTTCACAACTCCCCTGTACTGACCTATTTATATTCGGATGATGGTATAACCCTATATCTCTCATTAATTTCCCCCATGTACACCTGTTACCATACCATAATTTCATGAAGGATTTCTCTCTTCTCTGTTACATCCATGCAATTATTTTTTATTATGTATCTAAATTATGTTACGTTTGTTGGTAAATGTATCTATATGAACCCCTTGCTATTGATTTCATGTAAATCTGATGAGACACAAATTTTTATCTCATCAAGCATTTTCATTAATCCTTATGTCATGCCGTTATGCTGCCGAAATTGCACTGCATTTTTCCAAGCCAAGATCATTGTATAGTGAATACCGTACCCCTGTCTCTATCAAGGGTATTAACCTTTATGCACATATACATATTGAATGGTACATGAATGAATTTATTCCACATTACTTAATCATTAAATAACTTATGATGTTGATCAATTCCATGTTATATGATCCATGTGGTACACATATGCATGAAATGAATTGTTTAAGAAGGGTGTGCCCTAATAGTGCTCCAATGCATTGGATAAACTATTGTATCATGATGCATCATGTGAAATTTTTGTTGATATATTCTAATTCAAGTTCAGAAATGTATTACTTGGGATTCATGTGCAATGAGGATTTACTCATGCTCCATGTGCAATCAGCCTTGACTCATGCTAATTCAATGTTAAATGTTGTTGCCACATTTCCATGTTATGATTATCATGCTTTATCCTACCTTTATGTTAATGTTTCTCTTATGCACCATTGATATACCTATTTTATAACATCTATTGTATTCCTCATTTTATTCCATTTTTATTCCCTTACTGGTATTTATAGATCACCCTTTTCTTATACATGTTCTAAGGTTATCCCATGCAATGATAAGTACGAGGGAATGTAGTGGTCATGTAAAGGAAGTTTTTAATAAAGGTGTTGTGTTTTTTATGTTCTAAGATATTATGTAAGGTTCCTAATCCCCAAATACACTAGACCTATTGATCATTAATGTTGTATCAAGTGAATATTTTATATAATAAATCAGGTTTAAGTGTGTAATAAAGAGCAATGTTTTCATAGAATTCCCTTATAGTGGGTTAAAAATGAAATAATGATCATGTTTTTAAAAAACCATTGAAACGTCATGATTTTTATTTAAATTTTCTTTTCTCTTATTCTACATGGTTTATTTATGAAATTATTATTTTAGATATATGTGGCTCACAAGAAATTTAATACATATTAAGGGTGTTCCCTGATAGAGCTCTAATGCATTGGGTATATAATTTAATCACTAGTGATGACATGTTATATAACACCTTGGTGAATAGCCTTGGTAGTTTTTAGGAAACCTTGGTAGTTATAGTTGGTGATATACTTATGAATGTATAAATTAAATATTATATCCACATTTTTAAGTATGATACATTTTCCTTTATTTATTATATACCTAATTTTATCATTTTCATTCAATAATGATATTCCTCATGTTTTTTTCTTCAATATCACATGTAAATTGTTTCCCTTATTTTGCCTTACTAATAATTATAGTCATCCTTTAAATTGATGTATTTCCCAAGATTATTGTATAATGTAGATGTAATTAGGATGAACCAATGAAAAATAATTTCACTTTTTTAGAAAATGTTTTAACATTTCTTGTATTACATACCTTGTTTCCATGAACCTAAAATATAAAAGATCATTTGTTTTGTATAATGTAGTGAAAATATTATGTAATAAAAAATCATTATTCCATAGTCAATATTAAAGGATGGTTTAGTAATTTTGGGACATTGGGATTTGAAAATTTTATGAATAACATTATATAAAACATAAAATATTTGGAAACAGCGTGGTTTTTTAGATAAATATTATGTTAGTGGTTTTTGAGAAAAGAAATCCCTATGTGGATATGTAAAAGTGGATATAGCTCTAGGATAGATGTATCTAGGGGTAAAACTTGAAAACATAGCCTTGTGATATACTTGAATGAGAACCGGTGCATGACAATTGGTCTTTCATCACTCATCAGTTGTCACTTCTAGGGATATTTTTAGTTAATCACATCTTTTTTATGAACCATTAAGAATAATTTTTATAAAATTTAATCATTATTAAGTAATAACATATTTAAGAATGGTGTTTTACAATATAAAATTCCTTTGGAATTATAATATTCTTAAATGATATGTTTTCTCATTATGTTTTATTCTATGAGATAATTGTAGGAAATATGAGGAACCGCGTAAATTAAGAGTGAAATGGACAATGAACTGATGGCACTCAGATGGATGTCAGAATAGAAAACAAAATAATAAAAATTAATCAACTTACTCGAGTTATTAGAAATAAATTTAATCAAGCCAAGAGACCATATTAACCACGAAGGCATCAACCTTCCAATGATTCCATCATGTATCAATTATTTACTTCTTTTAGTGGACCTCCCTACCCCTTGATTACTGAATTGTGGATAATCTCTATAGAAAACATCTTTTATATACTACATTGTTCATAATAAGAGAAACAAACCCTAGTCATGTACCGTGTCAAATGAGAAGCTGATCAGTGGTTCAAACTGGTTAAAATAGAAATACAAGAATGGAGATCCATGCGATGGAGTGGTAAGGGTTCAGGTTAACATTTTTCCAAAAAATATTTCCCTGATTTCATGCAAGTGAAATTCGAGAAAGGATTCCTTAACCTAAGGAAGATGGAAAATAAATCTATGGGAAGATATGGGATGAACTTTTCAAAACATTCTTATTACACCTCTAGCTTTTCCATGGATCCAAATAGAAAGGTTTATAGATTTTTCAGTAGAAAATGTTAAATCTATGGAGTATTATATCAAATAAAGACCATAATATCTATGAAGATATGGTTTGAAGTTCAATGAAAGTACAACTATATTTTAAAAAGACGCATTGGTCCCATAGATTGAATGAAATGAAGATATATTTTGGGAGAAACATAGGAAATAACATTGATCATGGAAGAGGAGGAACTAATGTGAAATATGTCACATGAAAAAATGTGGGAAAAACATTTGAGTAACTGATTTATTGGTAATGGGAAATCTTACAAGAGTGGAAGAGATGGAAATATTTCTTGGAACAATCGTAGTGAGGTGAAGCATCAACTTATTAACACTAACAAAAAAAGGGAAGATGGTGTTGGCTCAGCCTATAATCCAATTCTTCAAGTGTGGACATCTTGGGAAATATTCCAAACATTATTAAAATACAAATATATTAGAGGAAAATCACCATCAACCACAAAATAGGACAAGGTATAAAGGTCATTCTTTTTCTTTCACGAAAGCTGAAGTTAAAGCTCCAAATAATGTAGTGACAGGTTCTATCATTGTTCTCGAAAACCTAGAATGTATTTAGTTTGATTCTCGTTCATTGAATTCCATTATTTACTCCATGTTTTCAAAGAATATAGAATCAATACCTGTGCTTATAGAATTAGAGTTATCAATTAAGACTCCTGGATGGATTATAAATTTAGCCAAAGTGTATATAAACACTAGTATTCAATTTGAAATGCACAATATTATCACAAATTTTATAGTCATTCTCATGCTGGAATTCGATAGTATACTAGAGATGGATTTTATGTCAATGTATTTGCTAAGATAAACTACAAAAGTAAAAAATATCTATAGTATTTAATGTATATCCTATATTATTTATCAAGGGATAGATATATCAATCAGATATTTTTCTAGAAGCACCTCCCATGGCCTTTTTCATGGAAATGATTTGGGAAGATGGAGAGGAAATAAACATATATGAATAGAAAATTTCCCCATATTTTAAGAATATAGTGATGTATTTCTCGAGTAGTTACTCTAGCCTCCCCTATATAGAGAGGTATAGTTCTCCATTGGCCAATTTTTTTGATCCAAGATGATATGAAGGACCCTGTATAGAATGAAAAATGTGGAGCTAGTGAAATTAAAGAAACAACATCAAGATCATTTAGAGAAGGGGTTTATCCAACCAATTGTGCCTCGTTAGGATAGACATGTTATCATTATGAATAAGAAGGACATGACAATGTGGGTATAAATTGATTATATATAACTTAATGATACCATAGAGGAGAATAAGTACCCACTTTAAAGAACTGATGATTTGTCTAACAAGATTTGTGGGGATCAATTCTTATCTACCATTGGTCTTTGATTTTGTTATCATAAATTGGTGGTGGAGAAATAATATATTTCAAATACCATATTTTGATAAAGATATAGTCATTATGTGTTTTTTATGCCCTTCACCTTGACTAATTCTCCTTATATATTTATGTATTTGATGAATAGATTGTTTAAGGACTACCCTGATAACTTTGTCATAGTTTTTATTGATGATATTCTGATATATTATAAAATTTTATGGGATCATTAGAATCATCTAGGTTTATATTGAAAACTATGAGGAAGGAGATGCTATTTTGAATGTTTGAAAAATAAGAATTTTGGTCACAATAAGTTTCCCTTATATGAAACATTGTAACCAATACATGAATCTCATTTGACCCTGTAAAAACATATTTGTGGGGGGTGGCCTCATCCTAAAATAGTAACTAATAATTTCAGTTTCCTTGGTAATCAAGATATTATTAGATGTTTTTGGAAAACATTTCATTAATTTCTAATCCAATAATCATGTTAACTTGAGAAGTATCCATGTTCAAATGAAAAAAAAGAGTGGGAAGAAATTTCCCAACAACCGAATAAGATATTTGTTACTGAACCCATCTTTTATCTACCCTTTATCTGATAAGGATTCATTATTTTAATCAATGCATCTCTAAAAGGTATTGGGTCTGTCCTCATGTAAAATTAAAAATGTGGTTGCTTATGAATCTCAAAATTTGAATCCTCAGGAGCATAATTATCTTATGCAATACCTAGAGCTATCGTTGGTTGTTTTTTATCTAAATATATGGGGGCACTATTTTTATTAAGATAAATTTTATATATACATAGAACACCGAAGTTTGATTTATATTACCACAGAAAAGGAATTGAACATGAGACAGAGGAGATTTTTTGAAATTATAAAATACTAGGATTTTACAATTCATTTTCATCCCAGAAGAGAAAACAAAGTTGATGATACACTATGTAAGAAGACCATGTTCGGTTGTCAATGATGGGGGATCAAGGATATCCTTTGATCAATGGCATAGTAAAACTGAAAATGTGTATTATAAGGTAAGGGACATCATCAACCCTATCCCAAATGATTTCTCAGCCATAATTTCTAGATAATATCAATAAATATCATAGGTAAGATCCTTTGTTACATAATAAGATTGAGGATGTCAATAATGGGAACTTTATTCAGTAACGTATTGATCAGGGAGGAGTATTAAAATTTTATACAGGGTTATGTGTTCAATGTTTTCCATAAATAATGATGGATATTGTGGATTAGGATCATAGCTCTAAATTTTCTATACATATTAGAAGTACTAAAATGTATGGATACCTTCGTGATCATTATTGGTGGGATAACATGAAAAGGGATATTACCGACTACCCTTCAAGATTCTTAATGTGTCAACAAATGAATGGAGAAAGACAACTTCCTAATGGGGTATTATAACCACTACTCATACCAACATGGAAGTGGGACAATATCATTATGGAATCTACCACTGGTCTCCCGAAAACATCCCATGGATAGAATGAGATTTGGGTTATAGTGGACCACCTTAGTAAGACTTCCCATTTCATCACTATTTTGGAAAATTTCTCTCTTTTCCGGTTTTCATTGATATACATGAAGGAATTGGAGAGTATGCATGGGGTACCACTCTCTATCATTTTTTCCATGATCCATGGCTCGTGTAAAAAATATATGTATGTATTCAATATGATATGAATACTGAATTGAATATTAGTATGGCCTATCATCCCAAAACTGATAGTTAATATCATAGGACTATTTGAACACTTGAGGACATACTGGGAACATGCTCAATGAAATTTAATATTGGATGGGATAAACATCTAAAATTAGTTGAGTTCTCATAAAAAACAACTTCTATTAGAGTATTCAAATCGAACCCTATGAATCTCTATATTGGTAGTGATGTATAAATCCAACTTTTTGGGATGAAGTTGGTGAGAAAAATATTCTTGGTCTAGATCTTATGGAAGAGATGCTAGAAAAGGTCCATGTCATCCAACAACACATAAAGGCTGATCACAGTCCACATAAGTTCTACGTTGAAAACCGTCAAAGGTACATGGATTTTTTTGTTGGTGAAAAACTGTTCCTTCGAATATCACTTTGATGGAGAGTCATGCAGTTTGGGAAGAAACGATAGCTTAGCCCCATGTAGATTGGCCCCTATGAAATCCTTGATTGTATAGGAGTCGTGTCCTATCAGGTAGAACTTCCAATAAATCTATCTCATATACATGATGTATTCCAAGTGTCACTCTTGACGAATTAAACACATGATCATTCACATGTTCTAAATCCTAAGGTGGTACAACTGGACCATAATTTTTCTTATGAGGAGAAGCTGCTGTAGAACATGGACTATAGAGATGATGTTCTTGGTAACAAGACCTCCCACTTTTTCAATGTGTTGTGGATGAACTATAAATTTGAAAAAGAAATGTGGGAACCAAAGGACAAAATGATGCATAAGTAACCACACCTTTTCTCAAATAAGGGAAAGAGTTGAAATTTTAGGGAATAAATTTATTAAGGGGTGAAGAATGTAATGACCAAGAACATTTTGAATAAAATTTATTTCCTGATAAAAGGTGTTTATTGTATTATATTATATAAAATAAATTCATATCTCTTTAATAATATAGAAAATATAAAGGGAAATGTTACTATATGGATTCAATCAATATATGAAAGTTTTTTAATAAGAACATTGGGAACTATGCTCTTGTAAATAATTATAACATTATTCTTTGAGTTTATTAGTAAAATTTTGACAAAAGAATATTGTTAAAGAGATTAGAGTTGATTTCATGAACTGGTAGAGTCATTTCGTTTCAATACCATCCCTTAGAACATGGGAGGGAGGTATCACACTAGGGTTTTCCATTTACGAAAACTAAGTTGAGCTTTAACCAGTGAATCTGGAATGAAATATTCTACGGTATAAGTTCAAGTTAGTAGAGATTACAACTCCGTCAATGTTAGATGACGCACCCCACAAAACTAACACCATTTCACACTCTACTCTTAGGGATTATGCGGGTGAAATAAAGGATTGTTATTTGAGGCCTGGGCTACATAAAAGTGTAATTACATTGTATAAATAAAATGTTTTTCCATAATTTATGTTTTAAGAATAGTTTTGATTAATAACATTTCGATAAAATTTGAGATATTTATTTTTTAGATAAATATTATAATTTTTATAAAATAAATATTTATTAAAATAAAATAAGTTATTATGAATAATTTTTTTGTTAATTAAATTTTTTTATTTAAACACTCTTATGTAAAACTAAAAGATAAAATAATTTTATTTAGTGTATGTATTAGATAATTTACTATGCATTTTTTATCTGCTATAATTTTAAATAAATATGGATTTTAATATTTAATAGTAAAAATTACAATATTTATAGATTTATTATGATAAAATAAATATCATTTTTAAAATTAGTATGTAAAAATTAGGTTAGGATAAATTTTAGAGAATTTTCTAAAATACTTTATTTTATCATCGATAGTAAAAAAATAAAGTTTGAGTATTTTTATATGTTAATGGAATCTTAGTTATGATATAATGATGTAATAATTAATTAACCATAATCCACAAATTAAAATATTCAACGTTATTAATATCAAGTATTTTAATATATTTTAACCAATTTTCAAATATATATTTTAAATTACAAATTTAAAAATGGAATCCTTAACCTTAAAGATGTTATTTGGAAAAAACATTAAATATCCTTGCTAAAATAAGTTATATAAAATTATTTTCTGCTATTTTGGGTTAAAATAACATAATATGAGTCCCAAGAGTCTAATACCATTGGAAAATACCATAGTAATGCCCGTGGTGTTTCATTTACCACTACCTAGGTATCTAAAGCCTTTATTTAGAAGCTAATAAACAAAATCCTTCACTTTTCCCCCAAAGGCAGTTGGGGTGGTGTGGGAGGTTTGTTCTTGGTCCATGAATTGTGGGATCGAGTCCACAGGCATGTTTCTTTCCTTTCTTGTGTTGTACAGAAACAACCATTTAATAAACATATCCTCAATTTTTTCTCTAAATACCCTCTAATATCTCTATTTCCATTCACTCTCAATTCATCTTCCATGAATCTATGATTTTTTTACCATTAATGGATTCCTCCCTAGGATTCATCAGTCCCCAAAGGTCCTAATCCTCATGTTTTAGGAGTTACTATTCAAGATAATGGAAAGATCATTCTTTTCACATTGTTCCATGAACCTCTTTTTTATATGTCTTCTAAATATTATGATAACTCTCACATATTTAATTTTTTTTAATTCTCTTACTATCAAACTATGTATTATCAACGAGAGACACTTGTCTCAACTCTCTTTAGCATTTCTAATACCACATTTTATACATGTTATGCTACATAATTTACTTCTCCAAATTTCTCTCTTCTCCTCGTGAAATTCCCTTTTATTTTATTTTTTTGAATACCTAAACCCGATTATTTTCCCAAGGTATTCACCATGATTTATAAATTATTTATTTTATACTACTGAGGATATACATAAAAACCTCATTCCCTTTTCATGTGTTAAAACACACAACGATCATGATTTTAAAGCACTTTTGAAATGCCTTGATTTTGGTATCAAACCCGTTTTCTTTTATCCTCCATAGAACATATATGTAATGAATTATTAAGATATATATAGCTCACATTAAATTTAATATATATGATAGGTGATCTATTATAGTGTTACAATGTATTGGGTAAAGTATTAAATCTCAAGAGATGACATGTTATTAGATAACTTGGGGAATGACCATAGTAATTTTTACAATACATCAGTGATTAACCATGGTGATATGCTTATAAATGTCTAAATTAAAAGATGAAGCCCCATTTAAAAGTATAATTTTTTTCCTTTATTTATTATATTAATCAAGTTTACTTGTTCATGCCATAAACATATTCCTCATGTTGTTAATGATTTTTCCTCAAGATCACTTCAAAATTATTCCCTTATTTTCCCATACTGGGCATCATGTTAACCCTATCATTTGATCTATGTCCACAGGTTATGATATTATGTAGTATTACATAGTATTACCCAATTAAGATTTTTTTAACATTTTTAGAAGAATTTAATAATTTTTCATGTATTATGTACCTTGTTTCCAAGAAACAAAACATCAAATAATCCCCAATTTTGTATAATGTAATTAAAAATTTATTTAATAAATATGCGGGAAATCCTACACTATTCTGAAAAATTTATTTTTTTTATTCCATCAAAAATAGATTTTAAATTAGAGACACTTCAAACCTCCCACCACAACCATAGGTCCTACAGTAATAATTACTCTAGAATTTGACTTTTTTTATAATGTTAATTTCTATTGATAAAATTAGTTCATGGATTTGATTTTAAATGATTTCATGTGACTCCATTCTCTGTTTTCTTGGTAGAAGTTTATTTAAAATGTATCAACATGATTATTCGAATTTTATTTCATTTACTTTTCTGTAATAGGTGTAATATAATATCTTGGTATGAGAAAAAGGATCATATATATGTAATTCATTATATTTCCCAAACTAGTTATAGGTTTCACACTTAAAACCATTACTAGGAGTCAATGAAAATTGATGGTTATCAACTAGACACCAATCAATAGTTTGAGGAAATGGTTGATCTGAATCTTAGTGGATGCAAATAAGACATTAGAAGTATATTGATTATTTTCCTCTAATAACTAAATTATTGTTTCTATAAATACTATATTGTTTCATTTAATTAGTATGTATCCTATTTTAGTTGATGTATATCCTTAATAATAGTTATAGTTATTACAATTCATATAAATTATTTATATAAATAAATATATATCCATTCATTATTCATGATGTTTCCATTAATACAAATATGATTCTAATATAGAAATGGGAGGCTCAAATTGGCATGCACCGAGTAGGAATTGAACCAATGAATTTTATAATTTTGAGATTGGAGATTTCACCATTAATAATGGATTCTTAGTGGGACTTCATATGCATGGATGATAAAAAAATTCAAATGGAAGTGATGTATTTATGATTAATCATTAAAATTTCATAGGTATCATTGAATGAAAATCCGTTCATATCGTTCATATATTTTCTTATAGTCATTGTATCCTCACAAGAGAGATGATGACCGTATCTATATTTTAGATCATATCATTCTTATAGTTGGTGATTAGTTGTAAATAACCACATAGTATTGTGTAAAATAGGATTCATCTTTACCATTGTGATATTTGTTTATTCTAAAATCATGAAAAATATCAAATAACCTAAACATAATTAGACCATAATATATTGGAGTAAACCTAAATCCATAAAAATGTATCAAAATATTCATAAAAATTAATCCAATAGTTTGAAAACCATTTCGTGGAATGAAGAGATATTTGAGGATAATCATGAGATTCCCTTAAGAAAATCCAAGCATATAGTGATCTTTATGTATAACTATCATAAAACTTATTCTTATTATATTTCCAAAGTAATAAGTGACCATGATCTAGTTGAAAATTTGGAATCAGTACTTTATTTATAACAATCAAACATTCATCAATATATTATCAAAGGTTCCATGAATACTCAAATATGTAAAATAGATGTTTAGAAAAAAAATCAAGATAATAATAATGAATCCCCATTGAAGATGTCAATATACTCCAACGACATAAAATTAAACTAAATATCATAGAACTAGTTTATATATAAGTCATAATATTTAATAGATAAGAAAATAATTCATATCCACCTACACATGAGCTCATCCTACTCGGTCCCGGGTTACTCCAATCCAAAGTAGGAAAACATCATTCCCCAACTCAGATCCACTCCAACCCTTACTAGTAATAGTTAACTAATAATTGAATATATTATAAAAATCCATACTGAGGAAACATCTTAGGGTCCCACTACCACAATGTAATTTTTCCATGAGAGGCTCTCTCTCTCTCTCTCTATCTCTCTCTCCAGAGATGGGTCACACTATCAGTAGAAGGGTGTGATCACAGATCCTCTCGATAGGATCCTCCAAATTGGGGTTGAGCCAAGGGATCAACTAGAAACTCTAATATATACACATATCGATATATAAAGAAAATATTATCCAATGACTATCTCTATAATAACGTCAAAAAAAATTGTACTAGACATGGACCATACCACAAGTTTCTCTTGAAGCATCTAGTTCATAAGCCTCCAGCACCTGTAACTACCCATTTCGATGCCCACCATCTCCCTGAGCATAGTGTAGACCAACAAGAGGTGGTTGTGGAAACATATCAGGGTTCCAACCACATATTTCTACTCTCCAAACTCATCTACCATGTATTCTTCCATACATAGCTTTCAATTCCAACCGCAAATTCTTCATTATTGGTATATCGACCATTTTTTCTAAATCCATATTGATTGGTAGTACAACATTGTACTAGATGTACACTTCTATCACAATCATAGAAATTCCTCTACCCTAGTTAACTAATCTATCCAAGAGGTACTAATGAATGATGCAAACTCTTGTGACATGACCTACATCATACACCTTTTGTTAGGGGGACACTATCACACTAGATCATGTGAGACCACTAATATAAAATCCCATGAAACATATTATGTCCCTGTGATTCATCATTATGGCCTGAAAGATCCATTCATAGCTTAGTCTGACGTGATTTATCCACCTAACCAAATAATTTTGTTCAATAAATGGAACAATGAATAGAATCACCACCTACTATCCAACTGGATGGGAAACTACCTCTTGACTAGGGCCCTAATATAGAGGCATCATTATCCATTAGGTCATACACTAAAATATATCGCAGAAACCTCAATAGATGTTATTTGGAATAAATTATAAAATAATACAATATGTACCATAGTCAATGAGTATATCTGGTGATCTAACTCTATAAGGACATGGAAACCACAATCCATTCTTATATGATGCATGTACTAATGGTTTCCCTATAACTATTGTATACATGTACTGAGTCAATAAGAAGGTAGTTAGGGTCCTTGTGAATGGATATCTTAGCCACCACACCATGACTATATTACCTAACCTAAAATATGAACTAAAACCCCTATCACCTTGTTTCCACTGATCCGAAACCAACCCCAATTATAGAAAAAGGTATATTATTAAGTATTAATGATGAATTGACTCCTTTGATTCCAATCTGTTAGGAACCGACCCATCCGGCCTTTCCTGATTGGTACTAAAAAAAGTGTGACTACCAATGCATGCCTAAAATATTCTAGGGTTGGTGACCAGTGCCGATTAGTCATATCTTACACATTAGAGTCCCTAGTCTAAGAACATGTATAGATGAAGAAAACACTAAACCCATAAAATACTATGAAGAAAAAACCATTGAAACCATAAATTCCAGTAAAAAATCCATCCCATATTTGTGTATGACAAAATAATTAAAAGTGAAAAAAAGGGATAAAATACAAGCCCAACCAAACCTGAAAATGATACCAACCTATTCAAAAGTATGGGAATAATATAAAATTAAACACCTTGAAAAAACCTCAATGAATCTAGACCAATCTATGATTTTTCTTCTCCTGGTCCTCCTAGGATTCCATCGAAGGGAATATCTCCCACATAGGGTGTGAAATGTGAGGGAAAATACCATGAATGTGTGAGTATGAAAATACCTTACCAGATACCCCTAAACAAACATAACGAATCAATGTTAGTCATATAATATAAATAGGTATTTAAATCAGGGTATTAGACACAAAAATAATAAAGAATAAAACTAGATTAAATTTAAATGAACTCTAACTCTTATGTAGGTTTCTTCCAAACAATCAAACATATGGTTCTACCCAATGTTTCATGATAACAGACATCAATGAGAATCTACTCCACAATAGAAAATATCACTTATAGCTTTCACTAGATAGGTCATATTTTCATGGCCTTCCATAGAAGATACACACTAAAAGTTTGAATATCGACCCTCATAATAGGGGAACAAAATTGGGACTACTACGGAACACCATAAACCCTAATGGAATAACCCACTAAGTAGAGAATCATATGTATGATGATACTTCTAACCCTATGGTGTTTACCAAGAAGATATGGGATTTATTCCTGATGTATGTTTATCACACAGGAACCATGAAACCTACCAAAGGTGGATGAAATAATGATAGAGGAGAAAACTGAGGACCGCTAGGGGACACTAATAACTCAGTCGGAGACTCATCCTATAGAGGGGATCATAATGACTTTTTAAGGATGTAATTTCTAACTATAAACACACAAGGACCAACCAAGGGAACTCAATCAATAAATATTATTCTACATTGAAATTGTCTATGGGAAAACAATCAAGATCATACTAGAGTTGAACGTAGAAGATCAAGGGATCCAACCTTTTCTAAAAGGAGTACATGGTGAGTATATGATGGTTCTTAGAAAATATCACCAATTTGAGAACTTCAAGTTCTCATGCTTGCATGGAATCCATCTTTCCAAAATACATGACTTGTACAATGGGGTACACAGCATCTAGATGTCTATAATGTAATTAGTGTGGAGCCTTCCCATGAATGTGTACATTTTTCCATGCCTATATAGTTTTATACCTTCCCATAAACTTTTTACTTTCTATACCCATGAATTTTTCCATGTTTGAGTATCTAGTCATGCCTGTGTACTCTAACCATCCCAGGTTTCTTTCTCTATCCATGCTCTTGTACCCTCCAAGGCATATCCTGAGCCTTAAACACTAGGTCACTTGTTGTGGGATGTGTGCTACACGTTTTGTGAAATTTAATTTTATAAGGAAACCCAAGAACCAATGTTGGGTCCATGTGATGTGTGTTCTTTTGGAGTACATGTCATTTTCCCTAGAATTTTCTATTTTTCATGGTTCCTTCATGTATCTTCCCTAGTTTCTTTTACCTATGATCATGATGTGACACTTGTTGAAATTTCTGGGTTTGTGCTGAATGACCCTCATCATCCGTAAGATCCTTGTTCATCCCTTGAGGTATGGGGCCTTCCTTTTCAATTTGTACTTAAGAAAATGGGAAAAAAGAGTTTGAGGGTCTATCTGAAGGCCAGTTGCATGACATTAATAGGAACTACATGTTGTATACATATAGGTACGCATTGAGTATGTAAGGCTTCACCCCAAGTAGTCCCAGTACACGACCATGTAATGTTTGTGCCAGAAAACTATAGGGACATGGTGTGTAATCGCAATTATATGTCATATATTTTTTAAAATTGAATAATATGTTGGGGAGTACATATTTTTTTCAGATAGACATAAACGACATTCCTTCGATGTATGAAATGCCCAGAAAATCCAAACAATGGTTTTTTTCCCGATTTATTGTCCGATATCCAATTCAAACACCATCAGATCTGTTAGATTCCCCTTGGTGAGCTCTCAATTCCTCTTAATCCTTTATTCCTGATTTATTCCCTCGATCCAGTTATTTAAGGTCAACCTTTTATACCTGTTTTATATATCTACTCTCTTCTAGGGATAATTATTGCTCGATGCTAGATGAGGAGACTCATACTAGTATGAGTTTGGTGGTCTTGTTCTTTCGTGAATTTTTATGCTTCATATTGGTGCTGAAGTGCCATGTGACCTTGTATAGGGTGTATCCATGAATGGAATTGACTCAAGTTATTTCCTAATGTTGACTCGGTAATTTATTAATTGATCTAAAGCATGTTTGAGATCGTTTGACTTGATCAAGAGCTACCCTATAGGTGTGTTCTCCCGTGGAGGACTCAAATTTAGCAATTTAGCATATGTTTCCTATGGGAATTCATTGTATTTACTTTTTTGTATTGAAAATGGAAGTTTTTTATGGAATTCTGAAATGAGTATATACTGGTCTTGACCTTGATACATGTTAAAATTCTTATATACCCGGTTTTGAACTTGGCACAGGCTGAAATTCTTATACACTAGGTTTTGACCATGATAGACTACTGAAATTCTTATATAGTTGGCTTGATCCAGTTTGTTTTTATGTCATACCATGGTTATATAGTTGGGTTAAGCATAAAAAGAGTGATACTTGATTTTCCATATTAGGATATCTGTACTAGACAAGGTTAAAATTAAATAATGAAGTAAAATGTCTAGTGAGACGTCCACCAAGCCAAAGCACAATCATGGAGTTGGTCTATACCATACTTGATTACATTTCCATCTGAGATATATGATATGCTTAATTTTAGTACTTACTATTTATTTATTTTCCTATTGAACAATGATATTCACTAACATACTGATGCAGATATTTAGTGGTTGTGTACTCAAATTTAGTCTCACACCCTACATGGGTTTTTATTTTGGACCTAAAAATATTATATTACTGTGGGATTTGATCAGGTAAAGTTTCTTGATACTTATACTTTATGTGATACTTATGATTCAGAGGGCATGGGAATGAGCTAAGGCTTGAAATGCTTCCTAGTCTCTTTTTATTTCTATTGTGATTTTGAAACTTATATTGTGTACCGCTATTGTATACTTGTTTGGTTTCTTTTGTTGAACACGTGATAGTATGCATCATATTTGTTTTTGTATTATTCTTAGTTAATTATCTTATCATTCTCCCAATGTTTATTTTAGATATATGTTGTTTACTACTTCTACAATTGCTTATTATTATTATTCTATGTTACACTTCACCCATGAGGGCATAGATTCCCCCTGTCACACCCTAGGCACCCACTACAAGTCAGTAGGCCCTGAAATTTGGGAAAATGCACTTGATTACTTGTTCCCAGTTGGTAATGGAGCACCAGTCGAGTGTCATCTAGATCTGGGACATTACAAAGTGGTATCAAAATAGTTTTCTTTTCTAGTTTGTCTTACTTTTTGGAAACATTATAAAGTGATAGTAAGGAAGTGTGTTTTAGTAATTAGTTGTGCTTGGGATTAGCCAACCCATGTATAGGGAAAAACCAAATTACATTAAATTGAATTCTGATTCTTATATTTTTAGTTATTATAATTGATTCAATTTCATTGTTGTGTGAACAAACGTTTTTTGTGCTGTTATTATTCAAATCATTATTGTTCTATTTTGTTTCACCCTAATGAGATGAGGGTATTCCATATCATTCATCATATAGGAACTTTTTAGAAATCCCATTCCATGCATTCTTACCATGCCATTTAGAGAGAATTTCTGATTCCATGATGTGGTGATAGATGTTGTTGTAGATATGCATGTTTTGGTGATATATATCTTGATATATATTCCTACTATTGTGATAGGTGTATTTTTATATGTTTTGGATGAATTGGATTGATTCTAAACATTGGTGTCTAAGGAGTATGGGTCCTCTTTGATCGGAATTTGGTTGATCATGTTTCATCCATGAGATATTGTTCTGATGTTATGTGCTATATGTGAATGACAAGATTTAATTTTTTGGGAGAATGGGCCCCCATAGATCAGAATTTGGCACACCATTTCATTATTTTTCAGTAAAAGTGGTTCGATGGATGATTATATGGCTTACTATCTGGGCACCCTGACAACACAGAGTGTGGTCCTCTAAACACATTCCATGTATTCTACTGTTCGAAAAAAAAACTTTCCAACATACACGTTGTGTAATCTGAGTGCACACTGTGTAATAGATGACAGTGTCAACATCTGTATGAGAGAAGGCATGGGTTAACGATTCTTGATCCAAACATGTTGTGTACCTTATGTACACCTCGTGTAGTTTTACATAGGCAGACCCATGTGGCACTGGCCACGTAAAAGTATATGTAAAGGAGTGAAGACATGAGTAAACACCATGTGTCATCCTAACACACCATATAGCTACGAAGTTTAAAAAACCAAGGTAGGCAGAGTCACATACCCATGTGAGTGTTTAAAGTGACACACTCTGTGTCCATATGACATGCTGTGTACCTATGGTTTTTACACACCTAGGATGGTAGGAGTACATGACCGTGTAAGGGATTAAGCGTACACATCTGGTATGGTTCCTTTACACTGTATACTTATCTTTTGGAAATTTTTCGGGATTTTATTCTCCTATTTTATTCTTGTTTTATTGAACTACATACCTTGATGAATAATCTTATACTGAGTTTCATGTGCTGGAATTATAGAGAAATACCACCACAACGACCTCCATAAGTACACCCAGAGGGAGGCGATGAGCACACACCAGAGGTGATAGGACATGGGCCACTAGTGTATCCTCCACTCATGCCAGATAAAGGTCCATTGGTATATCTGGATGCAGGTGACGATTCCCAATAATGAGAAAGCTTCACGCACTGTATGAAAACTCTCCAGGGATCACCTCATCCTGCCACTTCTATGGCTAAGAAAACTAGAGTGTTCCAGTAGAAAGATTATCCCACTTTTTAGGGGATGGGGGACCACATGCTGTAGAGTCATGGTAAGATTCCATGTTATCTCTATTTTATAATATGGAGATTCCTCCTGAGAAGAGGGTCAATTTAGCGACTTATATGTTGCGTAATTCTGCTATAAAGTTGTGGTATGTGGTTATTGAGATGGGAAATTGTCGACATATTCCTTGGAAAGAATTATAGATAGTCTTCTATGAATATTTCTATCCTAAGATGATTAGGGCCAAAAAACCTGGGATTTCATGCCTCTGGAGCTGGACTCTCTATCCATTATGGATTACTCTTCTTGTTTTACTAAGCTCCAGTTCTTCACACATGTTCTTATGGGTGAAGATATTTCCCAGGCAAGGCGATTCGATGATGGTCTTAGGTATGACACTCGATCACAGGTGAGTGTCGTTCTTCTGACTATTAAATCTGCAATAGTGATCCAAACCCTAATTACTGACTAGAATCATATTGAATCTAGAGATTTTATACAATGTGGTACGACACTGAGATCCAGAACTATCTCAATAGGTATAAGAAAACGTCGTCAGGAGCTTACTCACTGTGAACCTAGTAGTTATAATGTTTCTTCAGGTAGCCGGGTGAGGTGTTACCAATGCAGAATAGTTGGGCACATGAAACCTAATTTCCCAATGTACTCAATAGAATTTAGAGATTACGGGAATATGTGTCATATACAACACTTATTTAGGATGTTTTCACTGACGGCTAGTGAGAGAGGAGTTGCATACACTCACTTTACATGGTAAGGCCAACAACATCTAACCTGGCAGGGAACTAGAATACGTCGGAGATTGTAGAGTGGGTCTGATCAGGGTATTGAGGTTGTGTCTCAGGGCCGCGGTACAGACCACACGTATGCAGTGCAACACACCCAGCAGAAGTAGGATCCCGAGCATTCTATTATCAGAGGTTTTATTCTAGTTTCCTATAATTTTTCTTATACCCTTTTTGATATAGGAGATTCACATAGTTTCATATTTTTTCCTATTGTGAAGAGCCTTGGGATCTAGTTTTACACTTTTTATGATGTTTTAAACTAAACACTCTGTTTGGGATTAGAACGGTAGGTTTGAAACAGTGAAAAGAGTGGCCCCTTGAAATTAGTGGTTGTCACTTCGTTTGGGATCTCTATATCTTAGAGATGATAGACCTTGATTTCATACTTAGAATGAACTAGTTAGTCTCATTTCATTCAATTTCCAATTTTTATCACAGTAGGGTGAGTTTCACATCACTAGGAGGCATATTGTTTCTATAAAAGGGAGAGTGGGATGTCCAGTAAAGGAAATCTGGACCCAATCATCATGGGTTGAGTGGGGTGATAGAACATATTTCCAATTTAGATCAAGATGACCAGGGAACACATTAGGTAGATTTCCCTCCAGTGGTTGATCGTTTTAGGGATGTTTTTTTGGACTACTTTTCCTAGTTACCACTAGAGAGAGGTTGAGTTCATGATTGAGTTAGTTCCCAGAGTTTCGCTGGTATCCATTACTCTTTATAGAATGTCTACGAACATGTTTAAAGAAATTAAGAAGAAGTTATAGGATATGGAGGTTAAGGGATTCATCCAACCCAGTAATTCTCCTTAGGGTTCTCTGGCCCTTTTTGTGAAAAGGGAAGACGGTTCCCTTAGGCTATGTGCGGATTATCATAAGTTGAACCAGTTTACAATTAGAAATCAGTATCCTCTTACACGAATAGATGGTCACTTAGATCAGCTCCGAGGAGCTCGGGTATTATATAAGATCAATCTTAGATCTAATTATCATCATGTTCAAGTTAGATCATCACACATACCTCACATATATTTTTGAAGTATATATGAATTCTATGAGTACGTGGTTATAATGTTCGGTCTCACAAATTCTCTAGTAGTCTTCATGGCACTGATGAACTAATTATTTCATCCCTATCTTGATTCTTTTTTTGTGGTTCTCTTTTATAATATCTTGGTATATTCTCATATTCAACACGACCATACAACACAACATGAGATTTTGTTGAGTACACATAGAGAGAATCTATATTATGTTAATATCTCAATGTGTCACTTCTGGATGGATTAGATTCACTTATAGGGTCACATAATTTTGGATACATAAGTATTAATTGACCTAGGGAAGGTTAGAGAAGTAGTTTCTGGGAGTATCCCAAGAATTTCTTTGAGGTGTCAAGTTTTCTTGGGCTAGTTGGTTACTACAGGAATTTCATAATAGACTTTTCTTACTTATGAAAACTGATGAATGGCTTCAAAAAGAAGGGTTTAAAATAAAAATGGTTATATTCTTGTGAGGAAGCCTTTTAAGAGCTCAAAGGGTTGTTAACGTCAGCACTAATACTGGTTTTTCTAGAGTCGGGCAAGAGTTACACTGTGTACTGCGATGCATGAGATATCGGTCTAGGATCAGTGCTTCTGCAGGGGGAACGAGTCATTGTGTTTGGGTCTTGGCAGTTGAGGCCACCTGAGAAGAACTATCTAATGTATGATATCGATTTAGCCATAGTTTATCATGTCTTACCCTATTGGAGACAGCACATATTAGGGGAGCATTTTTTGGTGTCCATGGACCACAAAAGTAGAAAATACATATTTACATAGCATGATCTAAATATGAGATAATGAAGGTTGGTAGAATACCTTCAGTTAGATAACTTCAATATTGCTTACATGGATGAAAAAGGAAATGCATTGGATGATGCACTTAGTAGGAGGACTCGTATACAGACAGAGAAGGAGGTCAGTAGTGAGTGGAAACTTATGGCGTTGTTCTCTGAGATACACTTGGATGTGAACGAAAGCCAAGGATAGAATTTCCTTTCTTCGTTAGTAGTGACTTATACCCTCTTGGATAGAGTGAAGATGAGATAAATATAATATTTAGAGGTCCTAGTCAAATTAGAGACTGTAGTATATTAGAATCCACCTCCTAGTTGTACGGTAGGAACTGATGAGATCTCGTGTATCCAAGGATGTTTTTGGGTTCAATAGGACATACTTGAGGAGTTTATGTGAGAGTTTTATGCTTCATCATGGGATGTGCATCCCAGAGTTACCAAGATGTTCCATGACTTTTGTCGTCAGTACTGGTGGCCAGTTTTGAAGAGAGAGGTGGATGGTTTGGTTATGTGGTGTTCCACCTGTCAATATTTGATCGAATAACATCAGTGAAAAGCTAGGATTTTATAGTAGTTACCTATTCAGAAGTGAAAATGGGATGGTGTCATGATGGATTATGTAATAGCTTTACTGAGGTCACCATAAGGTAATGATGTTTTGTGGGTTATGGTGGACAAACTTATGAAGATCACACACTTCTTTATGATCAAGGAGACCTTCGATGTTGATGAGATTGGGAAAGCTATATATTCGTCAGTTATTTTTACTTCATGGGTTCCCTGATTTTATAGTTTCAGACAGGGATTCCCATTTTATGTCATATTTATAGTAGAGTTTTTATTGGGTGCTGGGTACATAGGTGCTTCTGAGCACAACATAGCACCCTCACAATGATGTAATGTTAGAGCATATGGTGTAGGTGTTGGAGGAAATACCATGAGCATGAGACCAAGACTTTTGGTGCTATTGAGAGAATAATATTCCCCTAGTTGAATTTTCCTACAAAATTAGTTTCCATCCAATGATAAATATGGAAACATATGATGCTTTGTACAGTGGTGCATTATGATCACCCCTGTGCTGGCTAGAGGCTGGTGAGGCAGATTTACTGGGACTACATCTCGTGCAGGAGACTTTTGAGAATATTCAGTTGATTCATAAGCTGATGGATACTCTGGAGTCTCATCCAAAATCATATGTGGATCTCTACAGATGGCATCTGGAATTTGGGGTCCGAGATTGAGTTTTCTAGCATGATTCAACAAGGTTGGTACATAAGATAATCTAGAGACAGGTAATGTTTTCACCAAGTTACGTCGGTCTGTTTTAGATACCTGATAGGATCAGACCGGTTTCTTATTGATTTTAGTTATGTTAGACGAATGGGTCTATGCACAATGTGTTCCATTTTTATCAGTTACGGAATAAATTTTAAGGCCCATCTCAAATCATTCAGCCCGATAATGTGGAGTTGCAGGAAGATGTGTCATTTTAAGAGCATCCCATTCATAAGGTGGGTCATAGAAAGAAGGTTACGTGTGGTCAGTCTATTATTTTGGTATGGGTTCTAAGGAATCACGGCCAACTGAAGGAATATACCTAGGAGAGGGATGCCGATGTATAATCACATTGTCCAATATTGTTCATAGATTTTTCATCACCATCCTTGGATGGGAAATTCGAAGACAAATTACATTAAGTGGAGTTTTGTAAGAACTCAGTTCTTCCCATGAGGTATAGATCCTTACTTTTCATTTTTGTACATAAAAAAATGGGCGAAAAGAGGTCAAGAGGCTAGCCACAGGCCTGTTACATGACATGACTGGGAACTATATGGCGTTTACTTATAGGTAAATGTCATGTATGTAAGACTATATGCTATGTAGTCCCAATACACGACCATGTAAAGGTTGGTCCATAAATCTATACGTACACAGCATGTAATCTAAAGTACAAGCCAATAATTATTTTAATAGATTAATAATTTGGGTAGTACATCAGTTTTTTATATGGACAAAAATAACTCACCTTCGACATACGGAACACCCAAAAATCAAAATGAGGGTTTGGCTCCTGATTCGTTTTCTGATCTCCAATTTGAACACATTAGGATCTTTTAGATTCCCCTTAGTGAGATCTCAATTCCAATTGATCCTTTCTTATTTATTTCATCTCTTGATCTAGTTATTTATGATTAATTGTTTATACTTGTTTTATAGGTCTAATTATTTCTTGGTCAAACCAATGCCTGACGCGGGATGAGGAGAGTCTTATGATAATGAAGTTGGTGGTATTCTTCCTTTCATTAATTATCATGATGCTTATTTGTATCGAAGTTCCACACACCCCTTTATAGGGTGTCTCCTTGAATTTAATTGAATCATGTCATTTTCTAATATTGACTCAATAATTGATTAGTTTAACTAAAGAATTTTTTAGAAAATTTGACTTGATAAAGGGACACTCCTTGGGTGCATTCACCCTTGGATGACTGACGTTTATCCATTTTTACTAGGATTCCTATGGGAAAGCCTTTGATTTCCTTTTTGACTTATTTAAAATGGAAGTGGTTGATTGAATTCTAGAATGCTTATACACCAAGATTGACCATGATACATCTTGAAATTCATATATACCGGTTTTTGACCCTAAAACATGCTAAAATGATTATGCACTAGGTTTAAACCATGATTAACAGCTAAATTTATTATGTACTTGGTTTGATCCAGTTTTTTGTTAAGAAATGCCACGGTTGTATTATTGGGTTAATCACAGCAGGAGTGGTACATGATTTCCCATATTTGTATGTTAGGAACTAACTCAATTACAAAATTAATAATGAAATGAAATGACTAATGACGTGCCTACCAAGAAAAATTTCAATCTTGGAGTGGGTCTTTACCATAATTTATTACTTTGACTTCTGAGACATGTGATATGATTATTTTTAGTACATACTATTTATTTCTTTTCATATTGTACACTAATATTCACTAACAGACTGATGGTGATCATTGGTAGATTTCTATTGGGATTTAGTCTCACATCCTATTTGTGTTATGATTTTGGCCCCAAAAAGATCATATGATTGAAGTTATCAATCAGGGAAAGCACCATGCTATAGGTATAGGATGTTCTATTAAGGAGTTAGGGGGAATGGGACTGAGCCAAGGCTTTCAATGCTTCCTAGACTCTTTTTGTTTCTTTTTTTTCTTTTGATACTTATATTCTGTATCACTACAGTGTACTTTTTTAGTTGCTTTTCTAGAACATGAGACATGCTGCAACATATTTGGTATTGATTGAGGATTGGTTATTTATCTTATCAGTATTCCACTATTTATTTAAGTTATTTGGTGTTTTATACATTTTCTATTATTTATTGTAATTCCATTTTTTTACACTCTACCAATGGGGGAATAGTTTCCCCACTATCACACCCTAAGTCCTCTCTGTAAGTCGAAAGCCTCTAGAATTTGGGGAAATTCACTTGAGGACTTGTGGCCAACTGGGTATGGGGCACTAGTCAAGTGGAATCTGGATCTCATATTTTAAAATATCACTGTTTTTTAGATCTCAGCCTTTGATCTACTCCAAAATATAAAATCATTACACAAAACCATTATTTTGTCTAAAAAATAGGAATTTATCAGACCAATTGATCCACCACAATTTTTCCTCCATTACTAGGTCACCTAGATCACATCCTCTATAATGAACCACACTCATGATATTGATCTGTTGTATTTAATAACCATCACACAATGATCAAATATCAGGTATCCATTAAACCTTGGGCCAATTAAATTTCTCAGAAATAGCATGTGAATAAATACGGGAAATCCTAGAAAAATAATAATAATGAAGCCCAGTTATCTTTAGGTTCACGACGATTTGTTTATTCATCCATTAATTTGAGAAAAACAATTTGTTAGTGGAATTTATATAAATTGAAAAAGTATAACAATATGGTATCATTTCACCTAAATATAACATCCTTCATATATTTTGAATCTATACCTGATAAATAGTAGTCATTCATTTCTAAAGTTCATGAATTTCATGAAATCCACTGCACACTGACTATCAATCCATGATTCATTTGTCGTTCCTCTAAGAATTTGCTTTCAATATCTCCTCTCTTTGTATCCATGGTTATGTAGCTAACCCTCATATTTACCAATAATCGTGTATTCAAAGAGGAGGGATTATGTTCCAAAAATTAAACAAATAAATAAATGATATTTATTTATTTATTTATTTATTTATTTATTTCTATCTACCCACAACCATGATCAACTCATGAATCTGATATTCTCTAAGCTTATATCATAAATAGGTTAAAATATATCATCTAAACTGAATGATAGTCTTAGATTTCAAATCTGATCCTTTTTTTGGTGTTATTTAAATATTTTAGAAAACCTATGTCCATCTGATACTAAAAATTTAAAAATATTATTATATACAAAATATTGTCATACGGCCTTAAAATTTCTCATCATCTCAGCACCTAACTACAAAAATATTTTGTAAAATACTCTAATGTCTTATACACTAAAAAATGTTTTCACAAAGTCATGGTCATCAACTACATGATGATTCAACCATTTTATGAATGTATCATGCCCCATGTATTCTACTTTAGTTCACTCCATTGAGGTAGTTTCATCCAAGGAAATAATTAAATAATTCACCATATTATGATCAGTAGAGCGAATATGGGGTAGGGAGAGAACAATCCCAAGATGCTCCTTATCCTGAGAGAGTATAGTATAGAAGTAGAGGTGGTCTTCATCAAGGTTATAGATTTAATGGAGGAGGTCATGGTCATCTTCATGAACCTGAATTAAAAGTTCATGAAAATCCATTGGATGTTCGATGTACACTTTTCTTGTATTCTACTTTTGATGATGTTTTTTTTATTTTGTATCTTCACACACCTTCATGTAACCTACCATAGTCCATGCATTGGGACTTGATTTAGAGAGGCATCTAGTGTCCTTGGAATGGACTATGTCAATTACAGGTTAAGCTTGCCTTTATGAAGAATTTAGAGACTGTAAGATAGGGAAACGAAAGAACTAATACTGGAGAGACTTCATATGTTTACAAATACTACCACAAGACACCATCCATGGAATATATTAGTTTTACTCGTTGCAGTCAGTTATGGAGTTCTCTAAGAGAAAGTTTTGGTTCTATGATGATGATCGATACTTTTTCATGTTTATTGGTGAGTGAGACTTACGGATGTATTGAAGGTATGTTCCTTTCATGTGTTAGTTTGGGTATGGTCTGATGTGGAGTTCTTATGAGGATTAGAGAATGGTGTTTACATGGTTTTTTAAGAGTTCCATGATGTTTTTGCTACAGATTTTCTGGAATTACCTTCCTGTTATGATATCAAGAGTTAGAGAAAAGTACTTCCTAGAACTTCCTAGATCTTGATATATATATATATAATAGTTTCTTATGTGTTGTGAGATCTACGATTAAAACTTGATGATCTATTTCAATGAGGCATTATATATCTAAGTGTGTCACCTTAGGGTGCACCATTTTTTTCATAAATAATGATGATGAACGTCTGTGTCTATTTATCAATTATCATGGCTTGAACCACTTGGTAGTGAATAACTTATATATTCATCAATATATTCATAATTTATTCAATCATCTGAAAGGATCTAGTTTGTTCTAAAAGATCGATATGTGATAAGAATACCATCAGATGTGGGTGAAGGAGGAATATATTCTAAAGACAATGATATGAACATGGGATTTACGAGATTGTTTTGAGTTTTTTTTGTGTGAAAGATGATCCTATTTTTTCATGTATATAAGGAATGATGTTTCCAATTAGTTCATGTTTTGGTTTATGGTGTATTTCATTGATTAAATCCTTGTGTTCTCTTTATTGGTGGTGGTGTATACATGGCATCTATTTCCATTTTGGGAACTCATCATTATCTTCAATTTATTGAGATGTTTTTTATTTGTGATTTATAGGATCATTAAGATTATTTCCAAAATAATTTCATGTCCCAATGAGGATTATTTGTGAAACCTTTTAAGATCAAATAATTAGTTTCTTGGGTATCATGAATGACTATCGTAGATTTGCGAATCTTTCTTGGTATTGCTTATTATTAGACAGAGATTCATAGTGTATTTCTCTAATTTTTTGACTTTGCTAATATTTTTCACTAGAAAATATCCAGAATTCTAGTGTACTGACTAGTGTTATAAATATTTTGAGTAAGTAATAGAGAATTTGGCCTGTGTTTTACTCCTTTTCTTCCAGCAAAAGGAGTTCATTTTGAGGTTTTTTGTGATGATTCACATGTTGTGTTAGAATGTATACTAATGTAGAAGAGATCAATTATTTCATATAAATATCACCAACTATTTCTCTAATGAATATAACTATTCCAACCTTGGTCTTGAGTTGGAAAAGGTTGTGTTTATCTTGAAGTTATAGAAATGTTACCACATCGGGGATCATTTTTTTATTTTTATTGATCATACGAGACAATGTTTTGTCCTCTCCCATCATGAATTTTACTTGTGGCAGGGGTACTGAATGGAATTATTATATTATTAGGAATTTTAAATTTAATATACACTAGGAATGGAAAATATTGTGGTTGATGTTCTCAAAGGGATGTCATATAGAAATACTATGTGTAAATTTTATGATTCTTAATGACTTATGGAAGAGATCTCAAGGATGATTCTGTATATGGGAGAGGTTCTATAAATAAGTTTCTTTAAGATGATGTTTTTTTCATTATTTGGGTAGAAATTAGAGGATTCCCTAATGGGGGACTCTAAGGTGGAGGCTGAGATAGACCGAGTTGTCTTTGGGGATGCCCCTGATGTTGGTCTTAAAATTATCATCACTGGGTGATGTTTTAGGGTATCATTTTCATACTTTTAGTTATGTATGATATGATTCGATATTATTTACATAAATTAAACTTTTAATCCCTGGAAAGAAATATATAATGAGATCTGAGATACCTGTTTTGTATCCATGGTTGAAGCATCAAGTTGCACAGTTTTGGTTCTGATGTTTAGTCTACCATAAGGTGGATGTTGAGCACCGTGTTCTTGGTCATTTTCTCCAGTTGTTAGATGTTCGTAGATGTAATTATGATGACATCAGGAGGGACTCATTATATTTTATGTTTTAGTAGAAGGATATTTTTGTGGTATATGGGTGATAGTGTATTGATTTATAAAATCATCTCACTTTATAGTAGTTAAGTAGTTAACCTCATTTGAGGCTTTATTTAGTTAGTATATGGATGAGGTAGTGAGACATTATAAAGTTCCTCAGATTATATTAATTGGTAATGATTTTCATGAACTATCCAAGGCTCACTTATAAAATGATGACTGAATTGGCCTCTGGCATAACCAAAAGGGAATTCTTTGTCCCCATGCATTGGAAACGTGTTCTTGGGAATTAAGAAGCATCTTCGCTAACAATTTATACCAATAGAATCAACCATATTTGATAAACAATGACAGAATTAATCTAAGAAACATCAAAGTAATATCACAATCCAACATCCATAAAACAATTTTAAGTTAGACATATATAATTACAAAAACCCAAAATCACTAAAATGAAGAGAGGAAAAATATAACATTAAAAGATCCAAGTGGTATATGGCTCTACACCCCCATTTCACCACCACCAACACCAGCCAACAAAGGAACAACTAGTACATAGAACCACAATCACCACAACAGAGAACCTTTCACTTACCTGGGTCAAAAAAATAATGATTACATACACTTGAGGGTGCTTATAGGGTGTGATCAAACTTACCTATCAAGATATCACAAAAAGATATCCCATGCATTAATATTAGGTGAAATATTATCATGATAGTTTTTAATAAAAAAGTGATAAAATTTAAAATAAACCATGTTTTGAAATTAAAAAGGAGAAGAATTATGTTAAATAGTTCAATGATAATCATAGCATGATTGCCATGGGAAATCTCTAAGGATATTGGGTAAGTGGGTCATAGGATCCTCATACTCTCATGGATCAAACCATCACTTAGATGTAATGATCATTCAAAATCCACCAATCCCCATCACATGACTGTTTAGTTAGAGTTGTAATATAATACTATTATGGTAACAAGGCCACATCCCTTATGATGAACCTAGTGTACTACACATTGTCTTCCCACCAAGATAACTATGATTCCCTTGACCTCAATTTAATTCCCCATGTCTTATAGACCACCTCTTACACATACATGCTTCCAAAAATGGAAACACATATCCCAAACAACCGTTTTTAATTGGAAATTAATTATTAAATCCTTTCACACACCGAAGCCTTTTGAATACATGATATTCACCACTATAAAAATTTATAGAAATACTTCAAAAAAATAATAAAGATTAATAATATCACAAAATAATAAAAAATTCATGGAACCACCTACCTATTTATTATAATTCAATAGAAACTAGTATAAAACAAAAATTGCATGAAAGAGAGAAACTATAGCCAAAAGTTCCAAGGGTCGGTCAGCCATCTCTTAGAAAAAAAATATATAAAAGAGTAAGAGAATATAAGTGATACAAGGGGTTATTACAAAGCCTTGTGTGTAGTGTATCTCATATGTCTGCCTCCACCATATGAATACAAAAATTAAAAGTTCCAAAAGACCACATCATACCCATGAAATCAATATTTGACCCAAATTATGTTAAAAACATTGCAGGAGAAACAGCCCCCATGAAATAGGTGATAAGAGACTAAGAAGAAATAAGAAAAGAGTTAATTGAGGGATTACATGGAGTTTTCTTGATGATTCCAACCTAATACACTATGATTTAAATACCATGGTAGTGGATGAGGATAGGTATAGTTTCCTAGAGATGAGGATTTCAAATGAGGAGAGAAATAGGTGATTTTGTGTTGAAATTGGGGGTGTAGTTTATGAATTTTTAATTTTTAATGTTTTGGAAGGCCACAAGGTCTGGCCGCATGGATTTAAAAAACTTGTGACATCCCTGAGGTACCACTTCCCAAGAGGAATGTTAGAAACAAGACTTGGATTGATGGGGTGTATTTTCATATTCCTGGTCATCTTCTTCAGATAGAGCTATTTTCATACATTCACATTTCATACATGAGGGATGCATACTAGTGCACTAGACTGTGTAACCTAGAAAGTTCCACAACCGAATTTCTTGTTTTTCACTAATCTGGAAAATAGTTTTCTCTTACTATGTGATATCTATTATATGACTTGAAAACTAAATTTCTTCTGATAAAATCAATGGTAATCCATCTAATTAAGATAATAAAAAATTAAAAAATCAAAGACCCCAAAAATAATTCCGCATATTTAAAATTTATCCCCACCATTTAAAACACTCTTCCCTCAGAAAGTCTAACTAATGTCACATCAATGAAAAAATTTCGATAATATTCTTCCACCCAAGTCTCATTATAATTATTCATGTTCTTCCAGAGGATCTCAACCAATATTATTAACTTCCACAAACAACTTTCACTTGAGAATCCATGATTCGCACTGGTTTCATAGCGACAAAAAAATCTGATTCCAACTCAATTCCTTATAATTTAGCATGTGACACAACTCCAGAATATAATTATTCAAATTTTTCAAAAGGAAGACAACATGGATTGATGCCAAATAGGATGTAAAATATTACTCGTATGATACTTTACCAATTCTCTTGGTAATATAAAAAATTACAATATACCATTGTGTCATCTTTCCTTGCATACCAAGATGTTAGTGACCCAAACGAGGGGCCACCTTTATAAACAGTTGATCACCATATGAAAACTATAATTGTCAATGTTTTTTATGAGAATAAGTCTTTTGGAGACTCTAAGACATCACTAATCATTTCCTAGTGAACCATACTTTATAAGACATCTCTTTTCTAAGGCTCAGTCCTGCAAAGAATTTTCACCCCATTCTTCCCAATACAAAGGTGACTAACAAAACCAGCCATAAAGATCCAAAAAGAGATAAATTTATATTGTGGATTGGAATCTTTCATTATATGAAAATTCTTCTAACCATAATTGGATATCCCATGAGCCTCCAAAATCCAATAAACATGCATGGATTATGTCTTCTATATTTTTATTTTCTCACTTCGTCTTACCATCCATTTGAGGATGGTATGTTGTATTAATATTAAACTATGACCACATTTCCTTAGGAAGGGATTTCCAAATTAGATAGTTAATATGTTAGTTCTTGATTGAAATGATAGTTTATGGAATTATATGAAGAATCACTATCTACGGAACATACAACTGGCCTAACTCATGCGCGTTGGATGAATCTATAATCAAAATTAAATGGTTTGATTTGGTCCAACATCAATAAACACTCATATGGAATTTCCCTCCATTGTGAATGAGGTACAAAAATGATGATTTCCATGGTTACCTTATTGTACTTATAGTTAGGATAGAGAAATGGTTGAAGAAAACATGAGGGCCTCTAGTGCTCGACTTTAACCAGCTAAAAATTATATCATTTAAATACAAATTCATCTTTGTCCAACATCATACAAGAAAAAAATAACTATATGTGCACATCATAGAACATATTGGTGGCCCTGAGATGAATGTTCCAAAGATACTAGGGGTTGTTTTATATCACCATGTTCTACAAATACAATGTCACCATGAATTAACCCTTAAAGAAAAGAACTCCCACGAAAGACAATGACCACTTACTATGAACCTCCCCTATATTTAGATACTATGTAGAAAATTGGAACAACTAATCACTTAGTTTTTCTTCATAAATCATCCATATAAGGGAGGAATTTAGGTGAACAAAATCCAAGAATGTTCCTATTCTATGATCCTTGGTTTCCAGATGCATCTAGAAAAAAATCCCAATCAAGTTTCACTCATCACTAGAATATTTTAAGTCATTAACAAGAATTTTTCTACTTAGGGAATCCTCTACAACAATCACATTTCCCATGGTATAGATAATATAAAAATTGAACCCCTTATGGTACTCAACCCATAGGTGCTACAAAATATTTTGGTCCATTTGGGATAAAATGTAGTCGAGGATCATAAGATCTAAGTAAACAATAAAATACTCCTTGAATAAATAATTACACCATGTATTAAAATAATGCATCCCTATAATTAATTATAATTCATGGGTTCTATAATTTATTTCATGTGGTCATAGGTATCAGGATCCATGTGCAACCACATGGTCATCCTGTTTCAAAACACATCATAGACTCATATCAGAGGCATCACAAAAGGGCATGTATCCATTCCTTGATTCTACTATGATCATTACATGGGTAGTGGTTAAAAATTGGTTAAGATCCTCAAAGGATTAGTTAATTTCTAGGAAACATTAAAACCTTGCCCCCTCCTGGGTAATTAAAGTCATGGGATAAGAATGTCAAGATAATTGTTGGAAAAACCACATGTAATATCCTTTTATTCCCAACATTATTTTAATATCATAAACTTTATTCAGTTCCTCCGATGAAATCATTGATTCAATCTTCTAAGGGTCCACCAAAAGCCCACATTCAATGAAAATGTGTCCCAAGAACAATACCTCCCTGCTCTAGAATGCACACATGAACAGTTTATAAAAAATATGGTGATTTCGAATAGTTTTTAGAAAAATTCATAGGTTATTCTCATGTTCTTCCTCAGTCAGATCTTATTTTAGGATATAATCAAAAACCCACAATGATGACGGAGTTGAGATCCTGATGGTACACTCGGTTTATAAGATCCTTGAATACTACTAGAGGACATTCCATCTCAAATAGAATATATAAATACTCAAATTGTTCATACATATTTAGGAAGGTTATCTTAGGAATGGCTACTTCTCAAACCCTGACATGATGATACCCAAACTACAGGTCTATCTTGAATAACAATCCTTTCCCCTTTAGATGATCAAACATGGAATCAATATTGGTAAAGGAAAGTTTATTCTAAATTTTTACCTTATTAAACTTATGGTTATCAACGAATTAATAGATAGATATGTCAGCCTTATTTGGAAATAAAATAGGGGTGGCCCAAGGTGAGATGTGTAGGTGAATGATTCTTTTGGATTCCAAATATCTAGTGGTATCTTAAATTAACTCAACTAAATAGTGTAATTAAGAAACAAGGTTATATATATCAGTTTTTTCCGACACCAAATCAATTTTATACTCTATGTACTCCTCCAAAATAAAACCTAACGAATCATTTGGAAATGCCACTATAAACTCATCCACCGTAGGAGAAAAACCATTCCCAAAATCTCCCCCATCATCCTATAACATGAGAAATGATACATAGAATGATAATTTTATGAAATCCATATGTGGTTGTCCATCAAGCTATTATCAAAGATACCATTAACATTGGTAAAAAAATTACTTCCATCGGGATCAACATTTCTCATTCCTCAATGATAACAATCGATGTGTTTCATGATATACACCATTCAATCCATGATAAGGATCATGTTCGACAGTTCTATTTCTAGAACTATGATAACCAATTTTAAATCGACCCTTTAACTAGTAAGGCACAATATGAATATTTGAAAACATATTCCATTTTCTTTCTAAGTTGTGTAACTAAATCCATCGCATAACCTATATGATATATTGAAAATTACAAAAATTTCACAAGATAAGAAGAAATGATTGATCTAGAAGAACTTGTGTCAAACAAAACATAATATATAGATGATGCAATAAAAACAATACCTTAAAATATTATAGTCCATGCATATTATTCTACCGGTTCCTAGTCCATACCATGAAGGTTCTTCATCTATGCCAGTTTTTTGATCAATTACTGAATTATAGCTCTTCCTTAGCTGAATCATCCCATAATAGGATCTATCATTTCAGTTAGACCCAATACATCAGGATCACAAAGACATTGATGCATCAGAATGAGATGGTAATTCATAGTGGACTAAGGAACACTCACCACTTTGATAAAGAACATCATTCTTATAGAACCTCTATAATTTTCTTATGCACATAAACAAATGGAAGAATCTAGGTGGAACTAGACATGCTATATGAATATTCCCTATCCTTCCCAACCGGTAACATATGACTAGCCAACCACTTGTGATAACATATTAAGGAGGTTAGGATGAGTTTCTTGAGCTTCCATATTCCCTATTATCTTACTCAAAAGGTTTCCTTTTCAATTCATACAACCCCCACCTCCTAAACAATCATCTCGAACTGGCCCTAAAAACCATACCTTATGGCATGATTAATTACCACCATCTGATCTCAATCCTCTATATCAGGATACATTTTTATCTTGAATAGGAAATCTTGGGACCAAATGTCTGATCAAAACCCCATCTCAATACGATGACCCTTTAACTAGTCATTAGAAACCACCTTGAGTGTGAAACAAACCAAATTAAAAAATCGGTTAGAATAATCCAACATAGTGTGATCCCCCTGATGAAGATCCAAAAACTCATGGGTATTGTAAAGGGACAATATCTTAGGATAATACAGCTCATTGAAGACATCCTTGAATTCCTTTCTTCCCATCTTCTCATATGTCCTAGTATGGACCACTTTGTCCAACCACTGGCACCTACGAACATCAAATATGACTTAAAGAAGTTTAACTTTGACACTTTAGGATCATAATGAGAACCAAAAATAATTTTTACCTTTTCAATACAATCCTAAAATTCATGGGGTACTATGATACCCCATAATTAATGAGTTTTATTCTTGAAGAACTCCTAATATTTTCTTTTTTTGGACGTAATTTTGATTCCTTTGGATGAGAAGGACTAGAACAATCTCTTGGATCCAATTTTCATACATCCTATAATATATCTTCCATTAACCAATAATCAACAAGGTAAAATTCTTAATAAAATAAAGTATATTTTAAATTATAAAATTTAGTATATAAGAAAATATATTTTGTAGAAAAATGTTATATTCACCATTAATCATTCTTCATATTTTATAAAATTAGTAACTAATAAAATTATTGGAAAAATATTTCATACATCTGAAAATATCATATCATAGTCATTATATAAAATAAATCATTGAAATTTGTCTGATAAAAAGTACACAACATTAATAAACAAATATTTGAAAATACTAACATTCCCATTACCATGGTCTTCAAATTTAATGTTACTAATCCTTATTTTATGGCCAAAATGAAATATAACATATTAAATAATAAAATCAAGAAGTAAAAATATTTATTCTTTTTTTTGAATTAATTTTTAAATATTATTAAAAAAATTAGCATAATAAATTAAAATTAGTATTTAGTAAAAATTATTAACCATGTTTCCAAAATTTCAAACATGAATGTTGTAAACAAAAAATTTTATTTTTAAATTATTTATATGGGTTATTATATATATATATATACTTATATATAATGTTTCATAAACTTTTAATTCATTCTTGAGTTAATGTAATTTCATAAAAATAAATATTTTTAGAAAAATATTTATTTAACACACACAGTAATCATGCACAAAAAACAAGATCAAATCCTGGTAGGGGATAGTTTATAAATTTACCAAAGAAAGTGACATAGAAGTTATTTTAGTGGTACATTAGTATTGAAACTATCCAATATAAATGATCTGTTGGGACATTGTCCTTGACCTAAGGGAAATAGGGCCTACAGCCCATCCAAGGCATTTGCGATATAGGGCCTTTGCTCCACCAATTATACTGTGGAGCATTGGATGTTTAGGGACATGGAAACAAAAATAGGTTTGACTATACCATATTTTCCCCAAACAGGCGGATCAGACTAGTAGTATCCACAAGATAGAGCTAACAAACCCAACTACTAAGGAGGTATAAAGAAACTATGTCATCATTCCATGTAGAAACATAATGGGAACCTCAATCCCATGGTAGTTCTCGGTGGGGAGCAGTTAGGACGTGATTAAGGTTTTGGGGAGGTAATTTTCCTAGTCTAATCAGGTCAATTCAAAGAGTAATGTATTTTTTTCTCAAGGCCCTCCGGAATTGTAATTCTAGGTGTAGTGTCTTTGGACCTCTGGGACACGTAAGGGTTCTCTCTCAACAAATTTAAAAAGGGTATTATCATAAATAATAAAATATGGAATTGGTATTTGTATTATTCATTTTATAAAATTATTTTTGAAAATACCAAAAACTCATTCTATTATAATATTAACATTATTAATCACAATATGATGTTAATTTTTTCAAAGTAAAAAATCTAAAATTTATAAATATATCATTAAAATTAAGATACAGTTGATAAATAAAAACTAATTTTATTTAAAAAATAGCTTTTTTAAACAAAATGTGATTTAAATCTTTTTTCATAT
Organism: Viscum album; assembly: GCA_963277665.1. Classification (NCBI taxonomy): domain Eukaryota; kingdom Viridiplantae; phylum Streptophyta; class Magnoliopsida; order Santalales; family Viscaceae; genus Viscum; species Viscum album. Next base: position 1,587,820,656 of record OY728150.1, on the reverse strand, counting down.
AAATTTAAAAAATCAATTTTGAATAGTACTTCATAAAAATATGGTTTTTCTATTACAATAAAATTTTAACTATAATAAATTTAATTTATTTAGGTAAAATATAATACCTGTTATATATGTTTCTTCAAAAACAAGAAAAATAAAAATATGTAATTATTTTGATTCATTATTACCTTTTTTTAATAATGACTATATACATTATTTAATTTTAATATATCTTGGATTTTTTGGTTCAGGTGTTGAATTAGATTGGTATTGAGTATGAAACAAGCTATTGAATATAGTATAAATTTTATAGGTCCAAAATATCAGTTGGTTATACTCTAGGGTTTAATCTTACAGAATAATATCTCTGATCTCTTATATGCAGAACTCCCTCGTATCATCTCCATGATTGTAGAAAATTTAAATATGAATAAAATCAAGAATCCTCTACCAAATATCCCTATTTAACTTCACCATGTTGATAATGTAGTATAGTCAAAATAATTATATTCATTTTGGAATATAGGATGGGAAAATGAAAGGCCTCATTACTAATACCCAGTCTAAAGCCTCTTCGAGAAGTTCCTCCAAGATAAGAAATATAAAGGGGTAAGTATGGTAACATGACACCATCTATTTTCCATATGAAAACAAGGGCCACTAGAAGAAAAAAACATACACAATGAACCAAAGGAAGTATTCAAGTGTGTTAATTATCATGTGTAATCTATTTATTTCCAAAAATATTGTGATATACATCTTATGAAGATCACATTTTAACCCATTTATAGAAACATAGTATATTTCAAAATAAATTTGTGAAGTGAGGTGGATATACAAGTCCCTAATTATTATTATCATACTAGAGTTGATATTAGAGACTACAAACTTATGTTTTTCAATTTGAATTGTCTTCATCTTAAATAATTATTATTATGTTCCATATTTTACCGAAAACATTTTTTCTATATCTAACCATGATATGGATGGATTTACTGTCAATTCTAGAAAAAACATTCTTCTTCTCATAGAAATTATATTTTATACTGAGCCTCATTTAAATAATTGTATTTAAGTGTTGGATTATATGAACCAAGTAATAGAAATAAAAAATGATTCTTGTTCACATGAATCATATAACTCTCAACTATGGAAATGTTTTATAGGTTATTTAAATTAAAAACTATTTATTAAATTATACCAACATGGATATTTAGAAAATTTTGAACTAAATCTACAAGGAATATTTCATATTACTTTCATGGAAAATAATTAAAGGTCCATTTTTTGGGAAAGGTGTAAGGGTCGTAGATCTTTAAGATTTTGTTCATACAAACATGTGTCGATCATTTCAAATTAAAGCTTGGTTTGGATAATAATATTTCATTACTTTCCATAATGAATTTAGTAGATATGGATATGTATACTTAATGATGTATAAGTTGGATTCCATTGATAAATTACAAGAATTATCCAATGAAATTGAGAATATATATTGTAAAAAGATAACAAAACATCACACATACCATGGTGTAGAATATAAAAAAAAGAGTTCGTTGACTACCTATGGGAGTTTTGGATTCTATCTCAATTCACTCCATATTATAGACTATAATGGAATGATATTTTTCCAATGTGTAACAACGCCATGTTGGACATGGTGAGATCAATGTTGAGTCTTACAATCCTTAAATTATAATTGGGGTGATATGAATTACAAAAATTAGAATGAATAAAAAACTAAGTTCCAATCAAAGTAATATAGGTTATTTTTTATATATTTTTTAATGGAAGTAAACATTTATTGTGACATATATGACTGTGGTTTGTAAAAAAAATCAGGATTATTCAGTCCAAAAATATGCACCCTAATGCACTAAATGTATCATTATTGGATATCCAAAAGAAAATATAGTAAATTACATAGAAAAATACTCAAATAAGAATGTTTTGGTTAATTTATGACCAATTATTATTGAAGGTAATCATGTATCATGAGAAATATTTAGAGTGATAGAGTCATTGATAAATTCATGACTCAAGATACACAAGGGTTACCATATGAATAGATTCCATAAAGTCAGATGGAAGATGAAATTTATAAGACACGTCTGTTAAATAGGAGTACAAGAGAGGTTATAGAAACTAAGAGATATTTTTTTCTTTTCACTAAATATGGTGACTCATTATTACTCTATAATAATGATTTATTGACCTATGATAATGTAGTAAGTGACACATAAGCTACCAAATAGTAATATGTAATAAAATCTTAAATGGATTCAACGTACCACAACTTTATTTGGATTTGAAAATATCTTTTCGAAGATTTAAATGACCTGGGTCCAAAATCGGCATTCATTAATAATTTTTTCATGCGTTGATGACAATATAACATTATTTAATGGGGTCCTTTAGGAATATATCGATATAAAACAACTATAAGGGTTTTTAATTCCAAAATATGTAAAAAAAATTGAAAAATTAGAGAACCATTTATATATTAAATAAAGAATTTACGTCATGGAAAATTCACTTTGATAAATCCATAAGAGAATTTTATTTCATAAAGAATTCATTGGAGCAATGTATCAACAAATAATTTGGTCTGAGTGATATTTTCCAAGATAGTATATTTTGATGAAATATTATTAATTGGAAATGAGATGTCATTCTTATAGTTCCTTTCAAACAGATGTTTCTACATGTAAGACTTAATTGATGAAGTTTACATTATAGGATCAAAATCCATCATGACATATTCAAGACTTTAGTAGGACTATCTCAAGGTACATACATTGAAAATTTACCAAAGTTATTTAGTGTAGGAAAATCCAACAGTGGATCATTTCTAATGTCACATGGTGCACATCTGACTAAGAAAATATGTCCTTAAAAATATGATGAGATTCAAAGTATATAAATAATCACATACACAATTTTGATTAGGTTAGTAATATATGTTATACAATGTTTTTGTCTAGATAACACCTTCTCCTTTAGAATGGTAGGTATATATCATGCTAATGAAGGAGACCACTATTGTATGATAGTCGAGATTATCATAACATATTAGTGGCATACAAATGATAAGATACTAGTTTATGGAGGATATTCGGATTTAATAATTAATGGATATATATATATATATACCTTCCTAAAAGGATATAAAATTGATCAAAAATAATATTGTGGATACATATATATTTTTAATAAAAGTGTTGTTAGGTGGAGGAGTTCAACACAATCCATGCACATAGATATTGTGGTCAAGGACGAGTGTGTTTTGGATTCTGATATAACTAAAAAGGTTGTTTATATAAGAACATACATCTATTTTCTTGATATAGTTCCTAAAAATAAGGACTCTATCACATTATATTGCGATATTCAATTATTGTGGATCTTGAAAATAATTTGAGGTTGAATCAGGGGATAAAATAAGTAATCTCTAAATATCATCTCCTGAGTTATTTTTTTTAGATAGGCAATGTCATAAAAATAATAATTTTATGGAAGAAAACATGGAAGGCCTCGTGACTAAATACCTTTCTCAGAAAAAGCATAAACATCGTGTGATAGATGATGGACTAAAATTCAATATCAATTTTATCTAGTCTATGTATGGTTCTATTTGATTTAGTTCTCTATAAACAACTTTTTTTTATTTCAAAATACATTTATACATTCAAGTATGTGAATATTAATAATTTTATTATTATATATTAATTATTATTTTTCATTAATTTAATTAGATGTATTTTTGAAGTGTATTCTTCATTGTAACAGCCTTAAAAGTTCCCCATTATGATTAGATCCTTTAAATGTAATGATGATATTCATAAAGAAAATGTCATATTTTAATATAATGTCACATAATAGGACATATATGATGCATACTATCAAGTGTAATCACTCATAAGTAGATGATATTTCAGATCATTTAATTCTCACTTACTGATCTTAATGTTAGTATATTATGAATATTCTCCTTCTCAAATGAATTCTTTATGGTTACATTTTATTGAATATTATTATTTATAAGTTTATGTATAATAATCCTTAGACTTTAACATTATAATTAATGAATTTAATAACTTTCCGAATTAGATATATTATCATAAACTATGAAAACTTAGGTTCATGAAAACGTTGGGTAAATTTGGTGCATCATGAATAAAATGTTATCAAAGTATAACATGAGGAAGGATTTGATCCTTATATCTTCAAGGAAGTTGATATATCATTATTTTAATGAAAAAATAAGAATAAATTCAACTTCTATGGTGCTTTTATGGGTATATTTTAAATAGTGTGAGAATAAAATATTCATCATATAGGTTGATGAAATGAGTATTCAACCCGCTATATGATATATTGAAAAAAGGGATAATATTTCATAGTGATAATTTTTATATACTTTTTGATGTTTCCACATTAACTTCTTCATATTGGGTGCCTTTACATGTTATTAGATGTCTATATTGAACAATAGGTGAACCTAATTATGAAAACTATCAAATAATCATATATGGTCAAACAATTAGTGTTTCCCCTTATCCCAATTAAATCCCAGATAAATTGAATTATTGGAATAAATATTATTCTATAGGTTGATGAATATTATTTTTTTGGGATTTTTGATCAAATATATTTAGTCACTATTTTATTGGAATTTATTTTAAAATAATTATATACTTTTAAGACAGTGAGAATTATAAATAATTATATATCAATTAAATAATATTTATCATTCTAGATTATGTAAATTCAATGGAATTTCAGTCTATCTTATTAGGTCTGGTAGTAAATATATTGAAATATCATTTAAATAAATATTAATTTAATTTTCTAAATAAATGTTATTTATTTTATTCATATATTTATCACATTTCTTGTAAATAATAATAATTTCTTTATGTGAGGTTCAGTAGTGATTAAGAGAATAATAAAGGGACTATGTATAATTTATTATTCTTCAAAAGAACTCTATAAATACTCAGTTGAATCATTTTCTTGGGTTAGACATGGTTTAACATAGGTCACCCCAAAATAGATTTTATATTAGAAGAAAAATTTCTAGAATTGATTTAGGAAGTTAGAGATTACACATTCCTCTACCACTAATGAATGATAAATCAATGTTAAATCCTTCAACCATTATGGATTATGCGGTAATCAAAGGGTGTGATGTAATACAATCTATATCACTTCACTAGCTCCTAGAGTACCAATGGTGATGCTTCAAGATGACAAAAAAATATGTAAGTCACCTATATATGTATTCTTCTTTGAATTGTTTTAAAGATATGATAGTGAAATCTAATAGGGGGTTTGTATGAAAAATAGGTATTTTGAAGAAACAAAATTCCCCAAAATGAGTAAATTAATCTGATTAACATAATTTTAAACATAACCAAAAAAGATCATCTCTATTGTTTATTGTGTTAATTTTCAATCTTAAAAGGATTTAATTAAATTTTCATGATATTTACCGTATTTTATAATGTGGATGATTCATTGAAACTAAAAAAAGTGATTTTTCCATGTCCAAATAAGATCTTTTTCTTTGACTAGAACTTTTTCTCACGGGTTGATTATTTCTTATATTAATGATGTTTGTGTGAACATGAAATACTTATATCCTAGTTTATATTCACTTTTGATATGATTTACATATTTTATTTCTCAAATTTAACTATTTTGCAGTCAAATTTATTTATTTTTTGGCCCTTATTGTTTTCTTTTTGATTTCAACAATCATGGAAAAATGATTTAGAAATTTTACATGATTTGGATGAAAATAGAGTATTTTTATTATATCCTATTTGGATTTTAAATTTTAGGATTCCTTAAATTAAATTTTTTATGAAATAATGGCTTTAAAGGAGTATTTTAATAAGGGGTTAAATCATTCAGACAATTGAGCATTTAATTGGTTTGATATTAATGTTTTTGAAATTGAATGATTTTAAAGTGGTGTAAAACATTTTGAAAAATTCTGAAAAAAAGGTTAAAATACCATTTTATGAATTTATAAATGGTTTTACCATAAACCATTATTATTAAATATGAATTGGTATTTTTAATTTGGTCTATTAACATGAAATTATGGATTTTTTGGGGAAGACCATGAAATTAAATGAGACTTTCAATATTTTTATTTTCACTAAATAAGTTGTATAACATAATATAAATGAATTATTATTGTTGAAACCAAATTAGAGAGGGGTTATTGGTTCATTTATGTACTTGTATGCATTAAATCATGGTTATCTAATGCTTCTAAAATGCATGAATTTTTGGTGATAAGTTTAATGTTTTGACTTCCTCTTCATGGTATAATCAAATAAATGATAATACTCAATTGTTTAGTTAAGGATATAAATATTCTAAAAGTGTTTTTATATGATTTTAATTTTCATAATATAGAAAATGAATAACCCGGTGAATAAATTTTTTTAATTTTTTATTAATAAAAAATTGTTTAAATATTTATAAAGGGATTTGATTTTAATTTTTGTACTGATTTTTTATTTCTAAGGTAACGAATAAATATAATGGTATTAAGTGTCGATTTTTGGGTTATTCCTTGCCTAGTTTTTTAAAATGATAATATTTTTTTAATTATTGAATATTATTTATACTTAATGTTTTTTAGATTTAATTTTTAATATACATATCTTTTATATAGATAACGGTTTAATTTTTAATTTTTTTTAACTGTTATAATTTCACAAGATTATTTGAATTATGTTATTTGGATTAACTAAATAATAATTTCATCCTTCTCTATTTATGACTTCATATTATTTTGGAAATGAATTTGATAATCTTTTATTTTGAATTATGGGAAATGTTTTATCATTTTGATGGCCCAATATTTGACTAATGATTTTTGTGCATGGTTTTATGAATTTTTATATGGTGCTTTCAATTATCGCAATTTATCGATTATTGGATGAATAATTTAATAGGAAATTAATTCTTATAAAATTTTCAATGATGTGATATATTTATGGTGACAAGGTTGTAACTATCCCCTTCATTAAGGGATGGAAAAATTCTAGGTAAAGGTGATTCTATTAAAAAATTATGAATATTTTGATACATTTGATAATTATTTATTATGTATTATTGTGTATTATGCGAAAAGATATAGTAATGAAAAAATTAAAAATAATTAAATAAATTATAACATATACTAATAAAATATTGAATAAGAAAAATACATTTAGAATAACTACTAGAACGGGTACTATAATACAAGTAAAGATGTAGGGAAATACCATAATCTTTTACTATGGAGGATCAAACTCAAAAAATAATAGCAAGAATATGAAAACATAGATATAATGAACAAAACAACAAACCTAGGAGTATAAAAGGTACAAAATATGAAGATATGAATGATCTTAGAATGCTAAAATATGATTTATATATAAGGGGTAATATAAACATTGGAATCTAAACAATGGATTCTATCCATTAGAAATTTGACCATTCCCATACTAATTTTAACAATTATTAATTAAAGTGTCTATTAACTGAAATAAATCATGTAATAATAATATAATAAATAATTAAATATATTTTTGTTAATAAAAAATTGTAATACAGTTACAAGAAGATTACATAGAAGAAAAATTACATTTACTAAAGCAACGAGTTTCTAAATATTTTGTTTCAAACAAATTCTTCTAAAATACAATAATAGTTTTTTATAGAAATTAATATTTTCATTTAAATAAAACAATCATTAAAATAAAATTAAATTTTAACTTATCACATTGAAATTATCAAATGGGGAGTTTTTTATACTATATTTTGGTAATAAGTTTTTATGCTAAATATTAAAATACTATAAGCATATATTTCCTATATTAAGATATAAATATGAATTAAAAGTGATGTAATAATTATTATTAGTGAATGAATGGACATAAATAAATTATTTTGTTAATATTATGATTTTTCATGCTTTAAAATGATTTTTTAAATCAATAAATAACTTTCTCAAATCTAAAATGGGATGTTTCATTTTAAAAAATTTATTTTGTTAAAACAAATGTTTTCTTACAGACAATTTACGATTAAATAATTGAGTCGTTTTCTAAAACTAAAATAAAAAAATAAATGATTATATTTTAAAAACAATGAACCAAAACCATTTGTAAGCCAACGGTATTTCATTTTCCACCACCAATATTTATAAGGCCTATTTTTAAAAATTAATAAACAATATTACCTCATTTTCTATAAATACCCTTCCAACATCTAAATAATCACCACTAAAAAATATTATTGTGAATATAACCTCACTTTAACCATCAATAATCCCTCTAAATAGTTTACGAGGTTCTAAAATTCTCTTATAAAACTCTTTAAACATTATTTTCAAGGTTAGGACCCCTAACCTCTTATCTTTATTTGACTTTGTTATTTCTTCTAATTCCCTTTCATTTCATTATGAAATGTTATTATGAATTATTTATATAACTGACATATCATATTATAAATTATATATCTTAGTTTTCTCTTACTATACTTCATTTATAATTTTTTATAGTGCTTATACATTTCTATAGTCATAAAACCATCATAAAATTTGGTGAATCATAGAGCTTGTAGTATCCATAGAATTAAATCGATATCTGGATACTAGTATTTGGATTTGTCAATTTCATATATGGAACTCGGGTTAATCACCCTATAAGTGTAAATTGTTTTTCAAATATATCTTTACTTGATTCATAAAGAGTATTCCTAGGTATGTACACCTCGCTTGACACTCCAAAGGGATATGAATTAGATAATTCAAATTATCTTTAACAACTATAATGAAATATGTGGTTATGTATCTAGTGGGATTTATCCATAATTTATTTTCTCTCCCATCATTTTAAATATATTCTCTATACATTCCAAAATCATTCATCTCCCAGTATTTTATAAAGTAGCTAATAAATACAAATCCATATTATTCACCTCTTAAGTGTACTTATTTGAACATTGTGATTCCCAATTAATTACTCATATGGGTTAATGGATTTCACATATATAGCTTTATTAAACCATTAATATGATAATATATTGATAATTCATATAATACATTGCTCTATATGGGAAAATATTATACAGTACAGTGTTTTTAGAAATTATGCCATGTATTTCTATGTTGTTCATTCATGAACATTATACCATATATAGCCTATTCTCATTTAGTATATGATGGAATGCAGTGGAATTATATATGAATATTGGGTCATAAAATTATGTATCCTCTCATTACATTGGTATATCTCTTGAGAAAACTAGGATAGGATAACAGTATAATCCACACCCTATATCTAAGATGTCTTGTCATAAGGCCTCATCGGTTTTTTTATGATGTCTAATATTAGGAATTCCTAAAAATTCTGTAATTTTTTTTCTTTTTATAATCGTTTATTTTCTTTTAAATTAATGAATTATTATTTGGATATAGGTTTTTTTGTAATTTAAAATTTTATTACTGATTCTATGTTAGCTTCCACTGCATGGTATCTATTGTTTAGAATTTGAGATCACCCTTTACTTATGTTTCACATATCCCTATGAAATTATGTGGAAAACTATGTGTGATAGGACCTTTTGATAGAATTAATAAATCAATATTTTGACTCAAATGTTTTAATTTTCTATAATGTAATGTAATTTTCATGTATCTAGTCTATTTTTGACTATTGAACCTTGATCTTGGTAATGTAACCTCTTGTATTTTTATTAATATATGTGAAATAACATACTAACTCTAGGTGAATTACGATATAGAAATTATATTTTTTTATTATAATAGGGTTCGGAAGACCACTTATGAACTATATCTGACATAATATAGGAAAACCACATAGTTAATTCCTTTGTATAATTTTATAGATTATTTTGGAATAGTTTTCTATCAATTGTTATGTATTTTAGAGAAACATGAAAAATAAGTCTCTTATTATGTATAACTAGTATATAATTTTACTATCAAATAAAACACATTTAACAGATAATTGAATTGACGAAAATAAATGCAAACAAAGCCAATAGTTTAGGATAATGCGGGGATTGTTTAAATAATCAAGATAATGGAGTTAATGTTGGTGTTTAAAAAATTATTTCTATAATTGGTCAATTGACATAGATGTTGAAAAATAAAATTTACATTATAAAGATATTTTTATCCCCTTCACAAAGATCAACATATTTAGATAATTTTATGTGGAAATATCCTCCATATTTTAGTGTTTCCATGTATGTCTCTAGAGAAGATATTTATATATCTTGGGTGTACGGAGAAGGAAAAGGTTATAATTTTAGTGTATCATTCATCTAATTTCTCAGTATTTCTGTATAAATTTTTTAATTATATGAAATTATTTCTAGATCGTGAAATCTGAAGACGCGTGATTCTGAGGCCCAGAGTGCCTAAAAAGATCAATCAACATTTTGTTATGCTTCAATTAGTGTGTGTTAGCAGTTTTCCTAAAAAATTGAAATAACTCTTAAACTATTGCTCGAATCATAAATATGAGGGCATGGTTGCATTTAAGACGGCGATTTTACCCTAGGTGCGACTTGTGTATAGTCGGCGCATGCCACCTGTGAGAAGACCCGAAAATGGCATAACCATAAATAAAATAACTAAATAAAGTTCTTTTATTTTTCAAATCTATATTACTCATGAATGGTGACTCAGATTAAAAATATGATACCATCGTTGAACCCATTAGGGTATGATTTATTTTTGAAGATACAAAATAGGATGGCACGAGACAACTATGAAAGTTAGTTTTTGGCCGTAAATAAAATAATTAAGTGGAAATTTTTTTATTGTTAAAATCCATAACTTCTAAAAGGTAAATCAGATTAAAAATATTATAGTACTATAGACTTTATTGGGACATTTTTCCCTTAGGTAGATCCTAACCTTGATCGGAACAGGTCTAGGGTGACTGTTAACAATTTTCGGAACTTTTCATCAGGTACGTTCTGTAAACGCGAAAACGGTATTTTCTAACTTTTGAACCAGTGCTCAGATTTAAAATTCAATGGAACTATTGAATCTGTAGTGCAGAAATTCACTTAAGGGAAGCTTTACTTTGTCTGTAGTAGGTCTAGATAAAAAGTTATATTTTTGGACTTTTAATAAAATAATAAAATAACTTGTTATTTTATTTTATTTTTCTCTTTTATCATTTCCTCCAACAGACAAGAATAGTGTGGGACAAGTGACGTGTTAAGAAAATAAATGGATTGACCTTTCAAATTCAAAGTAACTTCACCATTGGGGAATTAGGAAGCTTCATAATTAATGGACCTCCATTAATTCCATGAGTTTTTTACACCCTCCCCCTCTCCTATTTATATAGAGCTTGGGGAGAGGTGTTAGCACTGCTTCACCATGAAACTAACAGCTATCAAAGTATAGAGACACCAAACCCTTGTAAAACGGATCCATTTCCAGAGGGATGTGATGGGAGACACCGAACCATGAACTAAAGGATGACATACAAGTGGCACCATTGGAAGCTAGTTGCTGAGAACGAATAACACCAACCCCCTCCCTCAGGTGTAGAGGCTCTCCGACAACCACAACTAGGGGTTTGATTATTGTTTATTTCAAGTGAATTTTTTGAACCCTTAAATCATCTCTTATGATTTTAAGCTATCATGGAGGGCGTGGGCCTAAGGAACCCAGACCAAACCCTCTGCTACATTGCTACCATTATGCTCTCTGTGGAAGACTATCGATGCAACGACACCGACCATCTATGAAAGAGGCAGCGCTTTGACGCACACCGCAAGAGGAGGTTGCGACACAAATATGTGGTGGTCATTAGAGTAGAAAACATCATCTAGGTGTGGTGGAGGTGTGGCACACTGTCATACTCCACCAATGGACAAGGGTTCGCAGCTCATCAGTCGTGGTGGTCGGAGGAGGAGGCTAAAAAATCGGCCGGTCGAGGAAGTGGAGGTGGTGTGACAAGCGCACTGCCGGCGAGCGAGGAGGCAGTGCAACTAGTGCACCGCCGGCGAGTAGAGCGCCGTGATCAAAGCCGTAGTGGAAGAGGAAACTGTCACGCGGGTTCAGTGGAGATCGAGTGATGCCCACGTGGCGCCGAAATTTCTGGAAACTGAAAGGCCTCTAGGCCATTCGGGATACCGAGGTTGGGGGGGACCCCCTGCTAGCTCGGCCGAACAGTGATAGGGACGCCCCCTTTCGGTCCGTTCTCAATGCAGTCGGGCCACCACCATGAGGGTTGTGCCTCAAGTGTCTGGGCCACGCCACACGTGGTTGGTCTACCCCCTTGCAGGTCGTACCACATGCGGTTGAGCCTCCCCCTATGGGTCAGGCCCTATACAGTCAGACATCCATTTTTGGGTCGTTCCAGTCCTCGGCCTAATGGTCTGAGCCTGCCGTGGCCCCTCCCAAACCGGGTCGGGCTGGGTCGGACCAGACTCGGGCCCAAACACACTTAAAGGTCCATATCTTGAGAACTGGATGTCTGTTTGATGAACTGTCTACAAAGATAGGATCCTTGGATCGATACGGTCCTTCTTGTGTGCTCAAATTGAGTTTTGGAGATAGCTGGAGTACGACTGGGTTGGATCGAACCTGAATCCAACTGGGAACCTGAAACTAAAATGCTTATAACTCACAGACCGGGTGTCCGATTGACGTGCCTTTTGTCGCATTGGAACCCTTACGACAAGGTGGTACTTTGGGTTACTCATTATTAGAGAATAGTGTTGGTCAAGGTACTATGGATATCTCAAGGTTCAGATACTACGAAGCTCAAGCACACCGATTGCAAGGAATCTAGTGGTAGGTTGTAATGCAAATAAAGAACATCGATTCTGTGTGGGTTAACATCTATCAGATCCTGTCTGACTCAGCACACAGTGATCCGTGTGGGTCTGTGCATATCGATCTATTGTGGGTCAGATCCTATAAGGGTCATCACTCAGCGATCATGTGTGGGTCAAAGCATAATAACCCTATGTTGCTCAGATCCTATGTGGGTCAGCAGGGGTTAGTATCTATCGATCATGTGTGGGTCAGATCCTGTGTGAGTTATCAGGGGTTATTACTTATCGATCTTGTGTGGGTCAGATCCAGTGTGGGTCGGTGGGGGTTAGTACCTATCGATCTGGTGTGGGTCAACAACAATACCTCTTAACATAATTAGATGATCTATATTATGACTAATCATCCATAGTTTTATACCTAAGTAATACCTATGTGAGCTGATTCTTTAATCTATGTTGTACTTCTAACTTTGTTGTGTTACCGGTGTGATACTTCTATCTTTATGGAGTTACATGTGTGGTACTTATATCTTCATGGTGTTACATATGTGGAACTTCAATCTTCGTGGTGTAACCTGTGTGGTACTTCTATCTTCATGGAGTGACTTGTGTGGTACTTTTATCTTCATGGAGTCACATGTGTGGAACTTCAATATTCGTTGTGTTACTTGTGTGGTACATGTATCTTTATGGTGTTACCTGTGTGGTACTTCTATCTTCATGGTGTAATCGTTGTGGTTCTTCTATCTTCATGGTGTTACTTGTGTGGTACTTCTATCTTTGTAGTGTTATGTGTGTGGTACTTCTATCTCCGTGGTGTTACTTATGGGGTACTTCTAACTTCGGGGTGTTACTTGTGTGGAACTTCTACCTTAGTGGTGTTACATGTGTGGTACTTCTATCTTCTTTGTGATACTTGTGTGGTACTTCTAAGTTTGTGGTGTTACCTGTGTAGTACTACTATCTTCGTGGTGTTATGTGTGTGGTACTTCAATCTTCGTGGTATAACCTATGTGGTACGTCTATTTTCGTGTTGTTACCTTTTTGGTACTTCTATATTCGTGGTGTTACTTGTGTGGTACTTCTACCATCGTGGGGTTTCCTTTGTGGTATTCTTTCCTCTTCTATGAGATGAGTATATCATGACAACTTAGGTATATTAATGGGCATATTCCTAAGTAGGTTTGATTTCAATTACATTGTTCTTTTATTTTGTGGTCTTGCTTTGTGGTTTTTCCTTTGTGGAACTCTAGGACACCTACGGGGGTCTCGGGTTCCCCATTGAGTATCGTTACACTCACCCATGAATGGGTTATGCCCCCACATTGTTCTGTCTTGTGTAGACGACAGACATCATTGATCAAGGATGAGGGAGCTAGGACTGGACTGTGCCCGGAGGTGGACCTTTTTGCATGATGTGATGCAGAGACTTCTGTTCATGAGTTGTACCTACCCTTCAGGTAGGATCCTCATTGGATGATACAAGTGTTGTTTTGTAATTTTCAGTTGTATTTGTAATTTTTAGTTGTACTTGTACCTTTTCAGTTTTTCTTATATTCTATACCATTTACTTTCATCACTCTTTTAGTACAGTAGTTTTGGTCTTGGTTGCTTCTGGTTGTGTTCTTGGAATATTTGTCTATACTGGTTAAAAAGGGAATGCCTTCCCATATTAGGGATATGCCTCTCTGTTTCTAGTCTCCAGCCCCTGGCCTATTGAAGGAGACCTTGTGGTAGTCAAAGCACGGGCCCCAAGGGATGGATTGTGACAATTCAATGTGGGATACTGACTAATAGTGGTCCTGAATTCAAAATACTTATAAGGTAGAGGATATAGAAGACATATATTTGAATACATTTAAATTTATTTTTCTAGAAAGATATTTACTAAACAGAAACCAGATTATAGAGAAATTTAATTCATAATTTTTTTAAAAAATGATGAATAATCATTGTTCTTTTATGAGTAAACTTTCACTAGATTAGCAATGTAAGTTGCAGATTATTTACATTAATCAAAAAGTAATGATGATGGTATCATTAAAGTATTTAAGTCAAAACATCAAATATAACTCACCACTAAATCATTTTCATTACCTGAAGATATTATAATATGTTATATCAATACTGAGAATGTGTTTTCAAAACCGCCTATTTATAAGAGAAATCTAGGGTAGAGAATTATGGATGTCACCAGATGGGTCAAACAATAGGAATAGAAAATAATAGAAGGTGGTGTTTCCAAAATGTAATAAATTTGGGAAGAATCATATAGGTAATTTAATAAAGTGGTTGTGTGTATTTTTTAAAAGTGTAGATAAATTTCATCATGATCATTATTATAAGTCGATTAAATAAGTAGTCAATTTGAAATGATTCTACTATTGATATATAGGTAATTAATCTAAAAAATTACCAATGTGATAAGTTAATATTCACCAGAGGAAGCCTAATAATTATGGTATTGTTTTAAAAATAAAAAATATATAATGTTTAATATCATAATGAATTAATATAATATGCTCCGACTATAAACTCAAAGATAGTTAATAAATTATTTGATTCCAGATTATTAAACTAATTTATATCATTCATGCTTGATAATAGTATTCAATAACCCTTAGTGCATTAAATATTGATTTATCAACAAAAACACCAACTAGTACTTTGATTTCAATGAAAACATATTATAGAATTTAAATTGTAAATCATGGGTGTTATATAGTTTTAAATATAACTAATATATTTATTGTGTGTTTTTCATTATATTATGGATTGATTGGCTCTAAAATTATAAATAATGTATTTATTATCTGGATATGGAGGTTATAAATGATTAATGATATATATAATTTTGTTTTTATGGGATATTTAATTACCTAAAACATGTTTGAAACCACCCCAAGTAGCATAGATTAATGAAAACCCTCAGGAAGATTTGGATGAAATTCGATCAAAGATGGGTAAAGAGGTCTTGATCATAGAATATTTTCTCATTGTAAAAGTGTATATTGATAATATTCCTGATGAATTAGAGGAATTTCACTCTAACCAGGATGTTTATTTATCTATTAATCTTATAACTAAAGAAACCCTATATTTAATCCTCATTATAGAATGGATCTTATATATTTAGTTGAGTTGAAGAAGCAATTACAAGACTTTTGTGATAAGGTCTTTGTTCTTCAAATTTTTTCACCATAGGTAGGATCTATTTTATTCATAATTATTAAATATAGACCAATGAGGATATGTATTGAGTATATAAAAATCAAGGGATTTACTATATAGAAGTAGTACTCACTACATTATATTGATGATCTCTTTGATCAGCTTCAAGGTGCATTGTACTTTTCAAAGATTGAATTATGTATGAGGTATGGACATTATCATTTCATTTAAACTCATTTTGGGTTAACCAATGTGTAGTATATGTTTATGGTCATAAGGAATAAATTATGTAAGGATTATCTTGATAATTTTGGGGTTTTATTTATTGATGATATCTATATATGCTCTATGATTTATTGGGCGCATGAATCAAAATTTCTTTCTATGCTTGAGTTTCTCAAGAAAAAAGGATTCAATTACGCTATTTAGTAAATGTGGATTTTAGATTTAATAAGATTCTTATCATGGAAATATTCCAAACAAGGATGGTATATCCATTGAACCTTCAAAAAATAATTTTTTATGGAATGGCTAGGACCTACCAACATTACTAAATTACATAGTTTTCTAGGATTAGCAGGTTACTATTGGTGGTTAATTGGAAACATCACTCTATTAGCTCGTAAATTAAAAATTTAAACACATAAGGGGGTTATATTCACCAGGATAATGTAATGTGAATATGGATTTGAGAAATTAGACACAATATTAGTAGATTCAACAGAATTGACCCTTCTGTTTAGTAAATATGGGTTTCTAATTGATAATTATGTATCGAGGAATGTTTTTGGATGGGTTCTTATGAAAATTTATCGAGTGGTGGCTTATAAAATCTTGATAGATGAATCATAATGAGCTTAATAATGCAATTCAATATTGCGAATTGGAAATATTTTTTTACTCAAAATAAATAAATAAAACTACATCTATATTGAGATATTTGATATATACACCAATAATAATAGTTTAAAATACATCTTTACTAATAAATATCTTAATTTGATGCAAACGAGATGACTAGAACTACTCAATCATTATGATTATCTTATTAATTATCATAATGGTAATGGAAACAAGGTAGAAATTTTTTTATAGAAAAGACAATATTATATTATTCATGATAAGGGACTTGAATTATCATATTAATAATAATTTAATAAGGATGGATATGGGTGTTATAATTGATGTGGAGAGAATATTTTTATTCAACCTAAATAACTATATTTTGGGGAAGATTAATAAATCCAAAATTGAGTATAAATTCTTCCTTGTGAACATGATAGATGTGAATAATGGAAAATTACTAGACCATAATATATGTGATGATAGAGTTTAATGGTTTTTTTGAGGTTATGTCTTCCAAAAATATAGAGAAAAAGAAATATTTTTTGGATGAATCCAAGGGTTCAAATTTATTTATATATAATACCAGTATTAGAACGAATATAGATATATTAGAACATTTAATGAGGTATAATAAGAAGCTAGAGACAATAGATTATACTAAAATATTATTATTATGCCAATAGGTTAAGGAAAAAAGACAACTTTCCAAGGGTGATATGTAACTATGAACTTTAACATAGTGCAAGTGGGATAACATTACTATGGATTTTATCATTGGGATACCTAATATATCCATGGGATATAATATTATATGGGTTATAGTGTATAATCTTATAAATACTTCTCACTATATTTTAATTTGATAACATTAACCATTGGACCATCTTTTATATTCTATATATGAATAAAGTTGTAAGAATTCAAGGAACACCCATACCATTAATATTTATTTGTGATCAAAATATTACATTAAAATTTTATAGGAGTCTTTAGATGAATTTAAATAATTTTCTTAATCTTAATAAAAACGATCACCCTCAAACAGATAGTAAATTCGAAAGGACTACCCATGAAGTGGATAATAAGAAAAGGACATTATATCATGACTTTCAAAAGATTTTGGATCCTTTTTAATGTCTTTTGGAGTTTTATTACAACAAAATCTACCACGATGTAATTAAAATGGAATTATATAAATCATTATATTTGAAGAGATTAAAAACTCCTACATGTTGGGATGAATTTTTATAAAATAAGTTATTAGTTCCAAAACGTATAGAAGAAACATCAAAGAATTTAATATCCCTCTAACATAAAATCAAGGTGCCCTAAATTTTATAAAAATTTTATTTCAATAACTAAATAAAGGGTCTTTAATACCATGTGGAAGATCATGTTATCATAAGGATTTCTCCATCGAAAGATATTATGGAATTTTGAATGAAATGAATGATAATCCTATAGTATATTGGGCCATTTTAAATATTATAATGGGTAAGAACTATTACATACTATTGTTCCATACTAAAAAACATATCCTAAGTGAATAACATCTCGTACATTCTAGTTCATAGAAAGTATAAACCAGATATGTCCCATGTTCTGAAGATGGATCTAGGTTATTTGGAACCTGACTTATTATATCATGAACAGTATATTTAGAATCTTCATATAAGAGAGAATGTTCTTTATAATTGAACAACTCATATAGAGAATATTATTTAGAGGAATCAAATTTTATATTAGGAAACATGAGAGCTCGATGGTGCAATAATAAAGGTGTATGCATATTTGTTTGTGGACTGATATACATTCTCAATGATTGAATTTTAGTATGGATGTAAGAATATAATACCAAAAAAACCATAGTAATTATTAATATTTTCTTATTAAAATGTAATATATAAAAATATATTGTAATACAATATAAAATAAGGAAATTACATTTATAATAATTATAGAAACTCATCCCATAAAACAAGTGAATATATGAGGTGATACCAAAATCTTGTACATTGTGGGATCAAAAATGAAAATGAAAAAAAAGAATATGAGGAAAATTAATTTTAAGATGAATATAATTAACATATAAATAATCATGGTATCTAATGGAAATATATGAATGATCATTGGATGTAAGAATAAATGGTATATAAAAGGGATAATAGGTCCATTGGAATCTTACCATTGTAATATTAATTAAAAAATTACACACGAAAGTTTCCTATAAATAAATAAAATAGTTTTATAAAAATATAATTAATAATTATATAAATTTATATTAATAAATAAATGGCCATATAATTAAACGCATTTGAATTTGAAAAAAAAATAAGATTTACTTGTAGAAAGAGCTTCTAAATTTTTGGTTCCAAATACTTGATTTTTACATATCGTAGGATTTTTATTTTAATATTATAGTTATAATATATAAGTGTTTATTTTTTTAAAAATCATTAAATTTAAAACCAACACATAAAAATTACCTAATGGTTGAATTTTTTATAATTCTTTGAGTCTGTCAAATTGTTCACTAAATATTAAAATACACTAACCATATAAAATATTTATTATGGAATAATTATGATATATAAACAATTTAATAACTATTATTAGTGAATACAAGACAAAATATAACTTATTTTATTAATATTTTTTACTTTAATGGGAGAAAATTATTTTTCATACATATAACTAACTTTCAAAATTATAAAATCAATGATTAATGGTTAAAACAATTTATGGGAAAATTATATTCCCAAGGAAAATTTATGAGCCAAAAAATAGATTAAGAATTTCAAACATAAATATACACAAAAACATTACTTAAATTTAAAAAAAATGATTCAAAACTATGGGTAAGCCAATTATTTTTTATTTTCGAACACTTATACTTCTAAATCCTATGTTTAAAAACTAATAACCAATCAACTATTATTTGATATAAATACCCACCAATTATCCCATTAATAATCATTATAACTCCATTGAGCATAAATATACCCCAATTGTTTACTCTAAATAATAATGATAAGAAGTTTTTATGATTCTATGGTGTTCCTCTCATTCATTAAGAATATATCGTTCAATATAAGAGCCTTTAACCTATTCTCCTACTTTACTTATGATATTACTTAAAATTCCATTTTATTTAAATGTGGGAATTTATTATGACCCTTTTATATAAATTTATTATTATATTATAAATAATAATCTACACTAACTCTCATTAGACCACATTCACATGTCGTTATAATACTCAAACCTTCTTATAGCTATAAAACTATTTTATATTTTTGTAATGTATATTGTGTATGGTTTTCTAAAAATTTATTCCTTGTATGGATAATATAATGGATGTGACACAAATTCATGTAGGGGTATTCCCCTTGAGAAAATAGTATTTTATTATCAACTAAATATTCACTCAGTGCATGATTAGTGGGCTTAAGATAGAACACCTGGTGAGACCCTCCCATGGGATATGATTCAGATAGTTCATATGCTCTTTACCATCCATAATCAAGGATTTACTTAAATTTCAATCAGAATTTATTCTTAACTTAGTTTTCATCCCATCATTTCAAATATAATCAATATACATCCCAAACAATTTGATAATCCTAATTTTTATAATGTTCCTTAAAACTAAAAATCTATTTTCATCACTCAATAATGGTACTTATTTAAACATTTTGAATCCATAATTATTCCACATATATTATAAGTTTGTTCACCTAGACTAATTTATTTATTTATTTTATAAGATCTTGGATCTTAGAAAGATATATCCTCATTTATGTTTTTCATTAAATCCCTTTTCTTGGGTAAAATAATGTTTTCCCCAAGTTTAAGGATCCTAAGATGTGTTCCAATGTCCTGGTACATGAAAGAAATGGAAATTAGGCCAAATAGTGATGGGATCATGGTCTACGCACGGGATGGAAAATCATGTGGCCATCCAAAGAAAACTGTGCACCCCTCGGACAAAGGCACACACACATCTTACACATGATTTACAACCCGTACGACCTTCCTAGGGAAACTGTGTGGCTTATTTTTCAGTAGATAGTGTCATGCACATATTTTAAGCATGGTTTGGAAAACAGTGCATCCAAATCATGCAACCCAATAAGGTTTGATAAAATTAAAAAATTTCCCATCCAGGATTTTAATACCCAACATGGGATTTTCACCCCATTTTTCCCTCATTACAATATGAATGAACCAAATATTCCAAGAGATACAATATTTTAATCTCCCATGTTTCTATGGAATTTGTGGAGCCATTGGTTGCATATCGAAGCTCTAGGTAAGGTTAATCCAATCCTTGATTCTCTTATGAGTTTTGGGTTTGTATATTATTCTCCTCTCTTTCTGAAGCTCTAAAACCATACTCTTTGGGTGATATCTTGGTTGAAGCATCAATGTATGGTTGAAGTGGAATCTAAAGTCTTGACTAAGAGTGCATCCACTCACATAATAAAGGTACGGGGTCTATAACTTATATCCCATGATTTATTTGTGGATTTGTGCATGTGTGGTTTTGTTCTTGGGTTTCTTTTGGTATGTTTTGTTCACCCATGTAATGTTTAGGTAAAATTTGTTTTAAAAAGTTAAATAGAAACCCTCATTATTCCCATGGGACGCATTGATGGTGATATTACTAATCTTGGGCCGCCCATGGGGTGTACAAACTTCCCCTGACATAGGGATTTGTGAAGAACAAGTGAGATTGTAAGGTATATATGTAGACCCTAGAAAAACATGTTAATGTGATTGATTGTGTTGGATAGAAGCTAGGTGATGAACCTAAGATTAATAATAATGTAAAGGATATTGGGTTAACATGTAAGTGGTTTATATGGGTTGAACATGGTTATGCTAGATGAATTGTGAATAGTGTTTGAATGTGTAAATGGGTTGACACATGAGAATGATAAATGGCTTAATGAGTTAATTTGTGGAAATGATTAAAGACTATAATAAAATGGATTATGAGATAGGTAATAAAGCCAAGTAAGTTAGGCATAATGAATGAAGCCTAGGGAGATAGGCATAATGAGTGAATTCTTAGTGAGATAGGAGTAATAAAAGGTAGTTGGGATAAATAAGTAAATGATGAGAATTGTGGAAACTATTTTAATGGGTTAAGTAATGGTATTATCTCTCATGTTATTGTTATGATTTATGTTTCCCTTGATCAATGGTTGTGATTTTATGTGAATGGATGATGGATATACATATAATATATATATATATATAGCATGTGAACATGGCTTGCTATAGTGGGGTATTGACTTGAGGTTCTACACCCATGTGTCGGTTTAGACTGAGGATCTAAACTCCACCCCTAATGTATAGGTTATGGAAGAGAACTAAGTCTATGTTACCTTAATGGTTTCATCAACTAGACTGAGGATTTGAGGTGAGGATATGGTTGACATGATGAAGTTAGTCCAAGTGAGAAAGGATAAAAATGTGTTTTTTTCTAATGTATGTGATTGTGTACATTAAGCTATTTAACTAGTTCTATGTGATTAATCCATGATAAATGCATTGAAAATTGTAAGTAATGGGAAATGAGACAAAATGGAAAGATAAGGAATGGTAATATATATTGGCAATGGACCTAAACTAGTTAAGGGAACTTTATAGTTTATTTGTTATTTATTATTCATTTCATTATTTCATTCAAAATTGTTTATACTAGATATTTTCTAGACATCGTTGGTGGTGACCTGCTAAGTTGTACTTTCACCCTACTTGGGATGATGTTAGGTACCCACAAAGAATTCATGTTTGTAGGTCCAGTGAAGGGAAAAGGCATTTTCTAGGGATTTGGGTTGGCACGGGTGTAAGTGGAGGGGGACCTGGACTTGGTGTCGGGACCATTTTGGGGATTTTGACATTTGTCTCCATTTTGGGTGTTGTTCATTTTTTCACTTGTGTCTTCACATGGAATATTTACTATTTGACATGGTTGTACCCCTTTTTGAGTAATGGTTATTTATGCATGATCTTGTATTATTGGTTATTATTCCTTTATTTTGTTGTCTTCTATTGTGTATTACTCTGATAAAAGGCGGTATAGTCTCCCTAATTGACATTTTAGACCCCTGCTGCCAGTAAGTAACCTTTGGCATTTAGGGAGTCATGCATAAGGTCATATAAACACTGGGCTCGGAGCACCGATTTAGTGGATTCTGAATCGAGGGTGTTATATAGTTGTATTATGTGAGATATTTATTCTCCTTCTATGGAATATTCTTATTTGGGATGGTATTTGGGAGTCAGGATGTGTCGGGCGTTGGTAATGAGCACATTATTGTGAGTAGCTAACCCTTGTATGAGGGAAAATCCAAGTCACCCAGGGTGGGAATTTTGGTTCATGATTGTGTGGTGTTACGGTTGATAATAATTCATAATTGGGTGATGCTCATGTTTTGTGATGTTAGGGTTTCATGATATTTGGATTCTGGCCTCAATGGAATGAGGTTGTGCATTCATGCATCATTGTAGGCATCTAAAGATAGGTGGCATGCATCATGGTAGGAACACATGGGTTGGGTGTGTGGGGAATGAAAGATAGGATGCACCTTACATCTTGATAATTTAAAAGGGGAAATATCATAAACAAAACAATTAAATGGGGATAAGATAAAAGAATGATAAGTTATTATTAATTAAATGAGTGTAATTAAGTGTTTGAAATGAATTGAAAATGTAGTTTGTAAAATGTTTTTTGAGCCTTGTGGTGGTGTATGTTGTTTACCCCTTATAGACCATGGCCGATGGTAGGGATGTTTGGGGTGATGTATTTGAAATTTTTAGGATTGGTAGGATGGTGCATGTATTGTGGGTTGTTATTGCTGGTGAAGAGCCTTCATATTGTGAAGTTGTGAAATTTTTAGGGTATTTTTTCTAGACCATGTGTTTGGAAATGTAGAGAAATGACACCATTACATTCAGCGCTGGTTGGGAAACAAGATGACATTTTGTAGAACACTCCTCTAGAAAAGGAGGAAGAGAATGTGATGATCCAAGAATGTAGAGAAGAGAAGTTCCAAGATAACTTGGTTCGTTTTATGAAGATGATGGATCAGGGCCCAGTGAAGGTTGCACTATGTATATTAGAGCTAACCAGAGAGTGTCAGCTACAAAACCATCCGACCTTTATTGTAGAGGGTGGGTCAGAGTTAGAAGAGTTCTAGATAGTGCATGTCCAGATTATACTTGATAATCTGGAGACTCATGTTGGGAAGTGGGTCAAGTTGGAAGCTTATATATTGTGGGGACAGGAAAAGTGTTGGTAGGACATCCTGGCTCACACTAACCAGGTTGAGGGGATGTTGTGGAATGATTTCCAAGAAAAATTTCAGGATCATTTTTAACTATAGACTTTGATGAAAGAGTGGGTTGTAGAGTTCATGAGCCTGAATCAGGGATCAATGTCTGTGTGGGAGTATGTTGTACACTTCACTGACCTGTGACACTTTATTCCATCATTAGAGGGGGGTGAGGCAGTTGTTATGAGGCATTTCCTATATGGGATGAGACATGATATTAGATCTCAAGTGAATATCTTTCTCTTTAAGTGGTTTACATAGGTAGTGGATGAATTTATGATCTTAGAAGGTAACCTTAACAGAGAATTAGATATTGGGCTTGTCGTTCTAGATGGGTGAACAAGTGGTGCAGCTTCTGAGGGATGGAACTGTAATTTTGGATGTTTTCAGTTGGGAGGAAGTGTGAAATGTGGTCGGATGAGAGGTTCAGCCTCTCAAGGTGGTGATATGGTGTTCTGCTATTACTATCGCAGGTCAGGGGACAAGTGTGTCCAGTCTCCCCTACCTCTAGTTGAGTGTGGTTTGTGTGGAAGATTGAGAAACATGGAGACGTTTTGCAAGAACCCATAGTAGGTGACCATGAATGTTGGTGATAGTAATATTCCAAGCATATATAATGGATCAGTTTCTCCATATCATGTATGATGTTAGAGATCCACGGTCCATACTAGCATGGTTTGTGGATGTGTAACTATAGGTTAGGAATTTCCTTGTCAGCAGGGTAGAGTCGTGTAGGGCATGCAGGTTGGAGACCATGGTAGAGGGGTATATCAGCTTCTTGTAGCTTAGAATTCACCCAGTGATAGTGAGGATTGGACATCAACTTCTCAAGGTAAAATACTTGTAGATTCTATTAAATCTAGTGCGTAGTTTGGCACTAGTGACATAGAAAAATTTATCTCTACTCATCATGTGGTAGCATTGGGTTTTCTAGTGGAGAATGTGTGTTGGGTGATGTTGATTTACACTTTGTGGGGGGGTGAAATGAATATATTAGGTAGTGTAAGGGATGTTCTCTAGAAATCAGTGGGTATCATTTTCTGTGGGACTTTTTTATTCTAGATATGCCAGGATTTGACATGATCAATGGTATTGATTTTTTGGAGTTGTATCTGCAACACATAAATTGTTAGCATTTTAGCTTATCATCCAAGTCATTTGAGAGTGAAGCTTATGTCTATAGTGGATAATGGTATGTTTGAGCAGGTTGGGAGGGACCATTTTGTCAAAAGTTGGGTAGGATCAGTGCACAAGTAGCTTATATATTTCTTGATGATGAAAGAGTGATGCATTTTGTCTTTCCTATAATAGTGGATCAGTTTTAGGATGTGTTTCTGTAGGATTTATCAGGGTTTCCACCTAAGAGGGATGTTGAGTCCATGATTGAGTTACTTCTGGGAGCAGAGCCAGTTTCTATTCTTCCATACTGAATGGAACTGGTATAACTCTAGAAGATAAAGGTTTAGATTTAGGAGTTGGATCAAAAGGGATGCATACATCCAAGTACGTCTCCATAGGGATCTCCTTTGCCTTTTTCAAAGATTTTTGATGAGTTTTTAAGGATGTGTGTTGATTATCAGAAGTTAAATCAGATGGAGGTGAAAAATTGGTACCCTATTCAGAAAATTACTAACCTATTTGACTAGTTAAAGGGTTCATCTGTGTTTTCTAACATTGATCTGAGATCGGGTAATCACTAGATGAGGGTGAGGCATTTTGATGTACCACTGACAGATTTCAGGAGTCAGTACGTGTTGTTTGAGTTTTTGGTGATTAATTTAGGCTTGAACAATTCTGTAGTGGTGTTCATGAATTTGAAAAACTGAATATTTCATCCTCATCAAGATAAATTTGTGGTTTTCTTTGTTTTCAATATCACGGTGTAATTGAAAACTCATGACAATCATGGCCATCATCTGGACATCATTCTGATCACACTAAGAGGGCATCAGCTATATGAAAAGCTATTAAAGTGTCCTTTCTTGAATGGTGAAGGTAATTTACTGGGTAAAATCATCTTTGAGTAAGGTGTTTAGGTGGATATAGAGAAAGTATAGGTTGTTGGGTCTTGGGATCATCCCAAGAGTGTTTCATATGTTCATATTTTTCATGGTTTTGTTAGGTATTTCTAGACAATCATCCAGGATATCTCTCACTTGGTAGGACAACTGTCAAGCTAGAACAAAAAGGGAATTAGGTTTGAGTGGTATGATTCATGTGATAATTCTTTTCAAGAGTTGAAAAAGTAATTGAAGACCGCATTGATCTTGATCTTACCTGAGCCAGGTAGGAAGTATGTCCTATTTTTTGATGCATCCAGTATCAGTCATGGGGATGTGTTGATGCATGATGAGCAGGATGTGGGTCTTGGGTTGAAGAAATTGAGACCCTGTGAGCGTAATTATTCCACTCATGATCTTGATTGGTCTATAGTAGTGTATGACTTAAAGTGTTAGAGGCGCCACTTATTGGGGGAATGGTTCATGATGTATACTGATATTAAGAGTCTAATATATGTCTTTTCATAGTGGGATTTGAATATTCAGAAGTGAATATGGGTTAATTATCTCCATTCATTCACCTTTGAGATGGTATATATACTAGGGAAAGGGAACGGTGTTGCTGATGATTTGATTAGGAAGGCTCAGAACAAGGTGTAACAGGAATCCCGCACCGAGTGGATGGTGATGTCTTTGTTCATGGAGATGCACCTGGAGGTGTGGGATGAAATTGATCATGTGACTCTTGCTTTAGTGGAGGTTGAGTCGATGATTTTGAATCGAGTAAGGGAAAGTCAGCTTGACAGTCCTGAACATTTGGCCATGAATGAAATTCTTAAAGGTGGGGAGCCACCTTTATGTGGGTTCATCGGTATGGACAGGGTTGTTTATGTTCATGGTCACTTGGTTTTTATGTTATTATTTTTGGAAGAGTTAATGCGTGAGTTTGATGAATCAAAATGGGTTGTGCATTCATGTTTGAAGAATATATATTAGGATCTCTGTAGGTAGTTTTTTTGTTCAGGAATGAAAAAGGAAGTTGTGCGACATTGTCACTATGCCTCAACTATCAACAGGTGAAGGCTGAGCATAAATTCCCATGTGGTCTGTTACATCCATTTCCCATTAGAGAATGGAATTGGGATATTGTGATGATGGATTTTTCGGTGGGTATTCTGAGGACTCCGTGGAAGAATGATTCAATCTGGGTGGTTTTGGATGAGTTAATGAAAGCGGATCATTTCATACCAATTCAGGAGACTTACAGAGTTGATCAATTGGGTATGTTGTATGTTCAAGAGGTAGTTCAGTTTCAATGTGTTCTATAGACTATAGTTTCAGATTGTGATCCTTGCTTCACGTCGCACTTATATAAAAGGTTGTAGAAGGCTCTTGGTACACAGGTGCTTTTGATTACGGCTTTCCACCTACAGACAGACAGGCAGTCGGAGTGCACAATCCATGTGTCAGAACACATGTTGAGGGGTTGTGTCTTGTAATTTTTTGGTTCCTGGTATAAGCACATGTCTCTTATTGAAATTGACTACAATAATAGTGTTTAGGATATAATTCAGATGGAGAAGTTGAGGATATATTTTGGAGGCCGTGTAGGTCTTAGTTGTGTTGGTTGGTGGCCGATGAATCTGAGTTGTTGGGACCAAGTCTCATGTTGGAGACTACAAAGAAACATGAGTTGATTTAGAAATGGATGGAAATGGTTCAGAGTATGTAGAAGTCGTATGCAGATGAGAGGCAGATACCTCTTGAGTTTTTGGTGGGTGAAAGTGTGTTCATTCAGGTGGCTCCAAAGTTAGGTCACCGACATATTTAGAAGCAGGGCAAGTTGGAACCCAGGTATGTGGGGCTGTTTGAGATTGTAGAGATGATCGGTTTGGTGGTGTACTGGTTGGCTCATCCAAAGTGGTATAGAGGGATGCATGATATTCATCATGTGACATAATTTCTATGGTATCACCCGGACCCAACTCACACTGTGGATGTTGAGGATATTTATCGTGAGTCTGATGCGTCCTTTTAGGAGATTCTGATTTTTGTGGTGGATCATACAGAGTAAGTCTTGCAGGGAAAGCTTGTGCAATTAGTGTGAGTACTATAGAAACATGGGAATATTCATTATGAAACTTGGGAGTAGGAATCAGATATGCAGGCTCAGTGGCCCGATCTCTTTTCATTGGGAGGGAAATGAAGCTTAGGATCTCAGCTCAAGGATGACCCATTATAAGATGGGTAGGTTGTAAGAACTCGGATACTGGAAATGTATGTCCTCATTTATTTTTTGGTTTGATTCACTTTTATTGGTTAAAGGAATTTTTTCCGAATGTTTAAGTAGCCTTGGAGGGGTTTCTGTGGCTCATCACATGAAATAAAGGGAAACTAGGTAAAACAATGTCGGGCGCATGGTCTGCGCACGACCTGCGCACACCGTGTGGCCTTTCCGGGAAAACTATTCACCCCAGGTACAGAGGCACACACACGGCTTGCACATAGTTTAAAAACCCTTCTATGATCCCAAGGAAACTGTACGGCCTATTTTCCCTTTAAAATTTGTGTGTTCACAGTTTGCACATGGTTTTTAAAATCGTGCGTCCAAACAGTGCGGCCCACTAATGTTCGAAAAAATTTCAAAATTTATCCTCTGGGATTCTAATACCAAACTCGTTATTCTGTCTCTATTCGACCCTCTTCATCTTAAGAACGAACCAAATCCCCTAAGAGATCAAATAGATCTATCTCCCTTGTTTATAAGGTGTTTTCGGTGTCGTTGGTTGCATATCGAAGCTCTGGGTAAGGCCAAACCCATCTTTTCTTCTATTTTTAGTTTATGGTTTGTATATTCTCCTCTTCTCTTTATGATTCTCTAAAATCCTACTCATTGGGTGATATCTAGGTTGAAAATTCAATGGTTGGTTGAAGAAAAATTTAGAGGCTCAATTAAGAGTGTTTTCACATGCAAAATCGAGGTAGGTGGTCTACAATTTATATCACATGTTTTATAATATCATTTTTACCCATAATTACCCTTAATTACCCTTTTTTACTTTTAGCCGTGGTAAATAAAAGTTAAATGTTATTATTCTCCAAAAATTATTTTCATCTCATTGAATCACATTTTACTTAATGATATCAACCATGTCCATTGGATTTTTGAAATTCAAATCACAGAAGTGATAAAATTATGTTTTATGTAAATTTGAAAATTCTCCTAGGAGGTGGGTAAAAGACGGTAAAAATTTCAATAAGTTTTTTATATATCTAAAATAATTATAAAATGTATCCAATGAATTAAATTGAACTTATATAGTTATTATGTATCTATTTTTACCTAAAATAAATTCAAATAAAATAACTTATTATTTAATTAAAAAGTCAGTTTTAACCAAAAACTCAGTGTTTTCACTATTCATCAAAAACTGAAAGATTTCATAAAAATAAAAAAAATTCACCATAGGATAATTTCGATATTCTGAATCCAAAAATGAAGTCCATTTTGACAGATAAAAATTATAAAATTTTAAAAATTGGGTATTACTATTCATAACAGCTAGTTTATATAAAATTTTTATAACATATCATTGTTTAGTGAAACTCGGTATTGCATACAATTCAAGCTATCGAGGAAGGTTGATCTTGCATGTTAGGAAAGCCAAGAATAGTATTTAGTATAATATAATCTAATATGGTGTTGCGTATAGCGAAAGATAATCTTGGTGTAGTGTACAACACAACACATCAAAGAAATTAATAATATTTCTCATAAAATCTCGGGGTGTTACATTTTCTATAGAGACCCAAACATGACGTACATGAACGTTAAATTACTTTTTTGGAATAATTAATACGTAAAAAAAAATTAAACCCAAGGACCGTAATAGTTTAGTGTCTTTAGAAACTCGAAACATAATCTTTTAATCATGGTGAAAAGATCTTCAACACTTCCGATAAAGATATTCCCCTTTTTTTCTTACCTAAAAACTTTCTTTATATCCCGGGGAAAAGAAAACATATAAAGGGTGAGCTCAAATGTTCAGTAACAGTAAGCATGGAGAAAATAAATCAAACCATATACATTTTGACTTAAAAACATGAACATAAATTTTAAATATCTTAATCTTGAGCATTGACATAAAACAAGGAAGTACGTAAGGAATAGATCATAATAGAACATCAATCATGATAAAATAGCATGGGAATAAACCATGTAATTTTATAAACCATTAATCACATGATATGATTTCCATAGTATCCAAGGCATTGATACCAAGACCATCATAGTGGATAAAGTCCATTACTGAATCAGGTTTACATGTTGTTCAGCCCTGTATTACTGAACCTGATTTAATTTCTGTTCCAGCCATGTCTATCTCATCATATATAAATCATTACCCAATGAATTGGAGATATATATAGGTCTCACCCATCTCATAATTCAATCATTCCTACTTATTCCATAAAATAAACATAAATCATTCATCATAACCCAAAGAATAAAATGGGTTTCATAAACACCATCCCATCATAGAATAATCCATACAAAACAAATGGATATCATTTCATCATAAGAAGAATCAAACCATGTAAATAATAGAGACATTATACTTGAAACATAATCATACTAAATAGTGTCATCATAGATGGAAAATAGTTTTGACAAAACACTTGAAAGGAATTCTTGAGGAAAATATCCTTTCTTCTTCAAAATCATTTTCATTTCACAAATTGAAATTAAATTTTAAAAGAAAAGTATTTTTTTGAAAATAATCAAGAAATATTGTAGAGGAATCTTCATGAAAATTGTGTGTTATGATACCGTAAAAATCCGTTCAGGCCGTATAATTTAAAAAACATTCTCCTAGTATATTTGCTGGAAAAGTCAAAAAGTTCATCATATGGTAAACAAAGGAAAGATTCCTTCAATAAAACAATGTAAAATTCAAAGATGGGTAAAAATTACTTTAAAAATACAAGTAATAATAGTTAAAAATTTATAAAAAATATTTTTATGGACATGGATGAAAAATAGAACCCCAGTAAATACTTACATATAAGAAATCTCGGATAAAAATGAGATTTTCCAAATTATCCCTTACATTGTGTCCAATTTATTCTATATGTGTCTAATACTCCTTTATATTGGGTTTTAACATATTTTTAACTTGAAAAAAACCATAATAATTAATATGATATCATATATGATTCACTTATGACATTATATTACCCGTTCTTTTGTAAATTCCATGTTAAAGCGGCATTTTGGGTAAAATCACTTCATTTATCATACATGTTTTGACTTGTTGTTCTTCATATTATTACTTATATTCGGATTTACATAATTCCATAATGTGAAAAATGATTTATATAAATTATATATTAATAATATAAATATACATTATAGACTGATAAATGGAATGAAACACACTGTTCAGGGAGAAGGTAGGTCATAAGTACACATGAACGCTGTTTTCATTTCCTTGTTGAATTGAATGGAATTAAGTAAATGAAACATATATGTACATAAATCCAGAATCATTATTATGTAATATCTTTCAGGAATATTTATTATATATACTTAATAATCATACTTCAATGGTTAATTATGGAAAATGAATCTCATCGTGTTCGTGGGGACGGTAGTCCGTACGTACGCACGAGCGACAATATCATTCTTTGGATATTAATATCGTATATAATTGGATGGTATATCATATATAAAAACCATAATAATGTTATATTTATTATTTTTATCATTTATACTCATTGTTATACCCATTCAAATGATGAAATGTTGGAATAACAAAGGACACCACGATGTGGAAATGTTAAGCCCTACGTACGCACAATTGGTGACTTTTTCATTCATAGGATGGTCAAAATAACTACTATGGTTGTAAAAATTTTATAATAACATCACAGTATATAGAAGTTACTGGAGTTATTATTTTATAATCTAAACAACAATGAAGGGGGAAGTGGAAGAAGAAATGAACTTGAAATAGGTGCTGAGATATTTACATATTCTTTAGTTTCTTCCTATTGATTTGATCAAAAGGGATCCTTAGATTGGATTTATGACTAAAGAAATGCCTCTAGGATGAAGGGAGGACAGTTTAGAGGGTATTTGGGGAGGGTTTGGGTCGAAATCCTCTCAACCAATAGGTTTTATACATGTTTAGGTTGACATTTTAACCTTATCATTTAGATTTAACTCTATGTTAAATAATTTATCTTTTACCATGTCTTCTTGTATTCTAACACTATATGGTTAATAAACATACTATAAACTACCAATATAACCCCAATTGGTTCATTAATGTTACACCTATCATTATTTTAGTCTTTTGGCCAAACCTTAGATTTTTAAGACCATTATATCAATTAATAATATAATATTTGTTTTAAAAACTATTTTATGTCAATTTTGACACTATTTGGTATTTTTTATTTTTCTAAATTCATGACAACATTATTACTTTCAAAAAAATTCATCTAACCAACCCTAATATGTTATATTAACCTATACAATTATTTTATTTCATGAGAAGTTTCAAATTACATTTATTTGGGTATTTATAATATCAATTATGTTAATATTTAATTAATAATGAAATAACTACTATAAAAAAGACAACAATCACAAAGCCATAAATTTGTGATAATCTAATGTACCATCTGATTCATCAAATATTTGGGTACTCGGATAATGTTTTTGGTTTTCAAGATAATTTCCCTAATGTTGAATAATTAAAATAAATACATACTTGATTTGGTACAATCTCACTACTGTTTGTGCCTAGAACAATTTCCACTTCATCTCTTAATGAAATGAAGTTGAAATTATCTTTCTTGAAGTGTTAAAAGATCATGAGATAGAATTATAGGTCATTCCATCTGTCTCAAACATAAGGTTATCAAAAGTAATATACATAAGTCCATCTTATGGTGAGATTAACCATATATGATTCCTAAAATGGACTTATACTTCAACTATCATTCTGCTTATTAAAATAAAACTATTTTCTACTAACCAAGGACTTCCTGTAGGCCATTTGTAGGCGATAAAGGCATGCTGCTCATTGGTTGTGGGTTTGATTCCTGCAACCTTGTTCGACGCGATGGGATGTCGCCCATCCCGTAGGTTGTCCTTTTTATAAAACTATACTATTATAACATTACAGAAATAATATCGAAAAAAGTTCTACCCTTAAACAATACTATCTGATGCTCGACATAATCCATTCCAATGTTTAGACTTATCCAAGATACATCTTTTTAATATCATAGAATAAATTAAATGATTACTGGAAAGGTCACATAACAAGCACCGGAATACCATCATTTATCCCCCATATATCATAAGATATATCAAGTTGATCGTATTCCAAACATGTGAATACATTAATCGTGTATCTTTTTGAAACATAAATTACCATAAAACCATAGTGAAAACATGAATCATGTCAAAATGTACCTCTTTCCACATACCAAAATCCAAAAAATTCTATATACTCAAACCAGGATATCACTTTGTACTTATATCAGTCATTAGCTCATTCATACTATTAAACATATTATTTTCACTATATCCATTCATTATGTGCATATCATCTTCATTCCAAAAATATTTGAATAACCTTTCATGGTTACCGGAACCATTCAAAATATACTTTCAAATACATTAGGAAAAAAATAGTGTAGCAATCCTTATATGTTTTTTTATTACATAGTACCATTAAAGTAACTCTAGATTAACATACAATCATTCAACTACCTTCTTAAACCATTATCCGAGCTTCATCATTTTATTCCTCAACACTTATTTCACCTCATATATCATTTGTAGTCTCTTCATCAACAACAACATAAATACTACCCATACGACCATGCTGACTATCTTCATGAGATTTTCCCTTAGGGCATTGGTTTTCATAATGCCCGTGCATTTCACATTTAAAACATTTAAAAAAATTTGATGTCTTAACAATACCATTATCCTTGTCCATGGTGTTAACTGAACATTTACCTTTGCAATTACTGGCTTTATGTCCTTATTTTCCACACACAAAGCATCTTACAATTCCTCTGAAACATTCTCCTTGATGTCTCTTCCCACATGATTTACATGACGAAAAGTGAACCCTTTTTCCTCTATGATCATCATGAAAATCCTTATTTCTCTTATTAGATGAGTTAGGAAACTTACCAAAGTTGAGATTATTGATCATATTATGAGATTTCTGATTAGGCATAATAACAATTTTTTGCCTTCCAAATCCCATTTTATTTGGTTGGTCATTAAGTATATCATTCCATTATCCATCATATCGTCCATTATCGTGAATCTTCCGGCTTCCAACCAACTTCTAAAACCCAAAATGAATAGTCTTAGAGGAAAAAAATAATTCCATGAAAACAACATAATAAAGGGGAGTACCTTCAATCTCTAACATATTAGGTTTAATTCTATGATTTTGACCATAATTCTATGACTATAACCTATACTTACACTTAACCTTATGGACATCCCTAGACATTTCTTTGAAATATCTCTAGGGATATCACTAAACTTTTCACATCCTAGTTTCCAAAGGTTAACTAAACCTTTCCTCTGATACCAACTGTAGAGAACCAAAATTGACGTACATGGACTTTACATTACTTTTGCAGAATACTTAATACATAACAAAAATAGACACCCAAGGACCGTAATAGTATAGTTTCTTTGGAAACTCGGAACATAATCTTCTAATCATGGTGAAAATATCTTCAACATCTCCCATAATGATCTTCCCCTTTTGTTTTCTTACCTAAAATAATTTTTTATATCCTAGGGAAAAGAAAACATATAAATAGAGAGATAAAATTATCATCAAGGTTAATCATGGAGAAAATAAAAAAACCGTATACATTTGAACTTAAAAACATGAACATAAAGTTTAAACATCAAAATATTGAGCAATGACATAAAACATGACAGTACGTAAAGCATAGATCATAATAGAACATAAATCATGATAAAATATTGTGGGAACAAAATATGTAATTGTGGAAATCATTAAGCACAAGATATGATTTCCATAGTATCCAAGTCATTGCTACCAAGACCATCATAATGGACAAAGTCCATTACTTAATCGGGTTTACTTGCTGTCCCAGTTCTGTATTACTGAACCGGATTTACATTTTGTTCCAACCATGTCTATCTAATGATATATAAGTATTTACCCAATACATTTATGGGAGATATAGGTCACACCCATCTCATAATGAAATCATTCTTACTTGTGCCACAAAATAAATAAAAATCATTCATCATAACCCAAAGAATGAAATGTGTTTCACAAACATCATCCCATCATAACATAATCCATGTGAAACAAATGGATATCATTTGATCATTAGAATAATCAAACCATGTAAATAATAGAGACATTATACCTGAACTATAATCATACTAAATAATATCATCTTAGATGGAAAATATTATTGACAAAACACGTGAAATGAATTATTGAGGAAAATATCTTTTCTTCTTCAAAATCGTTTTCTTTTCACAAAATTCCATTCAATTTTAAAAGAAAATGATTTTTTGAATATAATCATGAAATATTGTAGGGGAAGATTCATGAAAATTATGCGTTATGAAATCGTAAAAATCCATTCATGCTGTATAAGTTAAAAAACATTCTCCGCGTACTTTTTCCAGAAAAGTCAAAAAGTTCCTCATATGGTTATCAAAAGAAAAATTCATTCCATAACACAATGTAAAAGTCATATAGGGGTAAACATGACTTTAAACATACAAGGAATAATATTAAAAAATTTATGGAAAACATTTTTATGGAAATGGATGAAAAATATAACCCCAGTAAATACTTACGTATAAGCAATCTCGGATAAAAATGAGATTTTCAAAATTATCTATTACAATATGTCCAATTTCATTCATATGTTTCAGAGACTCCTGTAAAGTGGGTTTAAACATATTATTATCTTATAACATAACCATAATAATATTTATGATATCATATATGATTCACTTAGGACATTATATTACCCGTTATTTTGTAAATTCCATGTTAAAGTAGCGTTTTGGGTAAAATCATATCATTTATCTTACATGTTTCAACTTTTTTTCCTTGATATTATTACTTATATCCTGATTTACTTATTTCCAAAATGTAAATAATGATTTATATATAATATATATTCATCATAAAAATATATATGATAGATTGATAAATGGAATGAAATACATAATTCATGGAGACGGTAGGTCGTACGTACGCATGAATGCTGTTTTTGTTTCCTTATTTAATGGAATGAAATTAAGTAAAAGAAACATATATGTACATAAATACAGTTTCATTATTGTGTAATATATTTCATGATTATTTATTATATATACTTTATAAGCATACATGAATAGTTAATTATGGAAAATGAATCTCATCTTGTTCGTCGAGATGGTAGTCTGTACGTACGCACGAGAGACAATATCATTCTTTGGATATTAAAATCGTATATAATTTGATGGTATATCATATATATAGAATCATCATAATTTTATAATTTTTATTTATATCATTTATATACATTATTATACACATCCAAATGATGAAATATTTGAATAACAAGCAACACCAAGACTTAGAGACGGTAAGTCGTACGTACGCACGTGTGGTGAATTTTTCATTCATAGGATGGATAAAATAAATAATATGGTTGTACAATTTTTATAGTAACATAACAGTATATAGAAGATATTGGAGTTATTATTTTAGAATGGAAACAACAAATAAGGAGGAAGTGGAAGAAAAAGGAACTTGAAATTGGTGGTGAGATATTTACCTCTTCTTCGGGTTCTTCATTTTGATTTGATCAAAATGGATTCTTAGGTTGGATTTCTGAATAAAGGTAGGCCTCTAAGATTAACGGAGGA
The DNA here is from genome assembly GCA_963277665.1 of Viscum album. Taxonomy (NCBI): domain Eukaryota; kingdom Viridiplantae; phylum Streptophyta; class Magnoliopsida; order Santalales; family Viscaceae; genus Viscum; species Viscum album. The sequence continues at coordinate 1,587,783,508 of OY728150.1, read as the reverse complement.
TAGTTGAGAGGGTATTTATAAGTCCCTAGCCTTAAACCTTACTTAATCTTGAGTTATTAGAAGATTACACATTTAGGATCTTTTCAGGTTTAGAGTTTTAGAGAATTAGATCATGAAACTTGCATTACATTCCACATTTAAACAAAGTGGTTACATAAAAGACAGTATTCATTCTTCCTATAAACGGAAACATATTTAAAATAAAACATGGATTCTTTCTTGACACATCCTTGACACTATCATCACATCATGTACCTTTCCCTTGACCTGTAAAAAACATTTCAAAACTTGGGATGAGCATAAAAAGCTCAGTAAGGGTTATAAAAATATGGAAAGGAAACATGAGTACATGTATACATAAGAATGAAATCATACTTTACCCATAAAACAAGAGCACTTTAACATACCTCATAAAATCATGAATAAACCATATAAATCATAAGACATAAAAGGTAACTTGAGTCATTCATAACATTCTTACGTAGGGAGTAACCCTCTTGGTTACGTTTGGAATACCCACCACAGTATATTCCCTAAATCACTTCGGAGAAACCTTAACGTTTCACTCCTTTGCGTTACCCAATGCATTGGAGAGCTATATCGGGCTCACCCACCCTTAGTTTATCACGGAACCACCCGTCTTCATAATAATGCCCAAGAACCTCAACATAATCGTATCACGTAAAACATGAATAAAGGAAACATAACATTTCCACCTTTCAATCACAAGATATCAATACAACACATTGATATAAAAACATTATGAAAACCATTTTCAATACCAAAATAAAAGAAAAGTAAAACATGGTTTCTATTTTTCTTTAAAAAAAGGTATGGCTTGTAGAGGAAGCCAAAATTCAAATAATGGTCACGGCGGCAGAGAAATCGTTGTCGCCTCATACATATGACAAAAAACATTCCCTTTTGTCGTTTAGTAAAACGCTTCGTCTAAAGAAAGATTCATTTTGGATAAACTTAAAAGTCAAAGGGGTTTATACACAGTATAAAAGAAGGTTGTGTATAAAATAAAATATACCTCAATGAAATGAGATTGAGACGAAGTCCCATACAAAGACGGTATCCTTGGTTTAAGGATAAATCAATTACATAATTATGTGTGACAAACGAATACACAAAATATAAGTGTACATATAGTGTATAATAATCAAAGGTCATTCACACATATTCAAAGTATTAAATATTCAATAACTACATGTTGAACCCAAAGAAATCAAAATTTGGTTAAGAGGTTCCCTTGACAGCCTAACGACGTCACATAAAAATGAGTTGATGAGAGATAAAAAGTGTATCTCATCACTTCGATATAAAATTTACATCAATAAGGATATATGATAACATATCCCAACATAACAATATGTAAATTAAAAGACCCAATAAAAGAAGTCTTTTAAAAAGAGGAGGGTGAAAGGTTCCCTTACCGACTTGGGTATCTTTCGAAACATACACCTCGTGAAAGAAGGACAATACAACATTGATGTAAATACTCATAAAAGAATTTATATTACACAATGAGTAAAACAATGGGCATTACATACACCACTCAAAGGAAATTATGGCAAATTTAGAATAAATCTCATGGGAATAAAAGTGAGATGAAAAATCCCTTACGAAAACTCGGCAGCCTAACGACGCCACATAAAACTTAAAAAAAATGGATTGATGAGATCAAAGAGGGTATATCATCATATTAACTTAATTTTTATAGAAAGAGGAATATAAAATAACATCCCCGAACATAACAAAGATGAGCTTAAAAGAAGTGACATAAAGGAGAGTACTTAAAAAGAAAGAGAGAGGTTAGATCTCTTACGAAAATTCGGCAGCCTAACGGTGCCACTCAAAACTTACAAAATGGATTGATGAGAGAGAATAGGGTCTCTCATCACATGAACATAAAAATTACAGTAAGTGTAATATAGAATAATATCCCAATAACAATAAAGATGAGCTTTAAAAGGAATGACATAAAAGAGTGTACTTAAAAAAGAAAGAGTGGAGTATGATCCCTTACCTCGGGTCCGACTTGACATGAATGTTCTTTAATCTCCTGAATAATAAACTTGAGTTAATTTATACTTCCTTAAGAACCTTTTTCAAGTTAATTATTCCTTTTATATCACTTATTACCATTTCATAGACATTATGTAATCATTTAAGTTAATAATGTTTTTTTTTCTATACTTGGTTCTTAAGTTGAATGTGGACTTCTTACAATTACATGTTGTTCGTGTGGTCAAAGGTTTTTTATATCCAGAATGACATTCCTGATTTGGATATCATATATATCATATAAATCCAGCATATACATGTATTTATAATATCACATAATCATTTAGAGGAAATAAATGAAATGCACCGTTCATGGAGACGGTAAGTCATACGTACGCATGAACGCTACTTTCTTTTTTTGTCATATTAATGGAATTAAAACAAAATGAGATATATATATATATATGTTATAATTCCAGAATGATATCCATAGTTTAGATGTAATATATTACATATATATCTATTATATATATGTACTTATAATATTACATAGCATTTTGAGATAAGAAATGAAATGTACCGTTCATGGAGACGGTAAGCCGTACGTACGCATGAACGCTACTTCCATTTCTATTTCATATTTAATAGAATTAAAACATAATGATACATAATAGTATTTTAATTCCAGTATGGTATCATATATAATATCATTAAATATACCCTTTATATGTACCACATATGGTAATAATGAATCAAATCACTTTGAGGGGGCGGTAGTCCGCACTTCCTTAAATGAAGATATTGCGTTTACCCATAATGGAAACAATAAAGGTATGAAATAAATGAAAAATACAGAAGCTTAAGTAAAACATAAATATATTATATATCATATATAAATATAGTGTCATCTTAATGTCCACATTTTAAGGTGTTAGAAGAATGTTGAACAATCATTGTTTCGTGAGGCAGAAATTCGACATCCACAGAAACTGTATATTCTTTAACCATTAGATGTAGGTGTGTGTAATTGTAGCTAGAATACTTTTTATAACAAAATCCTAGTATATTTAAGATACTGGATTTTTTATAAAATAAATGAATAAAAATATTTTAGGGGGTTGGAGAAGCAAAATAAAACAATATGACTCAAGTGAAGACATTACCTTAAAATCGGGTAACTCCCTTTGGTTTGAGCTCAAAGGCTTCCTTGGGAAGACTTATTCCAAAATTGAGGCTTTATGGAGTAAAATAGGGAAGTGTAAATACATAATGGGAAGGGTTTGTCCGAGCCAAAGGCTTTGGGAGTGTGGGTAAGGAGGTAGAGGTGGGGTCCTTTTATAAGAGGAGAGGAGGGGCACTCTTGTAATGTTACAAAATGTTACTTTATTTTCAAAAGAGTTTCGGATTTTAAAGGTCCCACATTGATGTATTTCTAGGATAAGGTGATAAGGGTTCGAAATCCACTCATCCAATAGGTTTAGGACATGTGTAGGTCTTAGATATTACATTATCTTTCCATTTTATTTAAATCGTTAAATAATGAGGTCATCGTTGCATCATCATGAGGTTATAAATAATTTAATTTATTTAATGACTAAAAATTAATAAAAAAATACTATGATGTAAGAAATATTTTTATCCTTCCAATGATTATTTATAGTCAAAAATATGACTTGTATAACCCCATGTAAAAATTGTTTTAGTAAAACATCTCATGTTTGTGTCATTTTTACTTTAACATTAAATAAAAAGATATTTATGTCATTTTCCAACCAAAGTGGCTCCATGGTGTCCCCAAGTTGACCCATGGACTGTCTTGGTCGGCCATGACACATCCAATGAGGGTAGGACATGTGTCTATGCCATTTCATTTTATTAAGACATTATTCTTACGATAAACTACACTAATTACCGCTAATCGCGATTAAAAACTTAATAAGTTACTATTCACAAAAAAAATATTTTTATCCCATTGAACCACATTTTACTACTTAATGACAACCATGTATGTCAGCTTTTTGAAATTCAAAACACAAATATGGAAAAATTTCATTTAACGGAAAAATCAATTTTTATAAGTACCACTTAGTGCTTTCACTATTCATCAAAAATTGAAGTTTTTCAGAAAAATCCCAAAAAAATCACCATAAGCTATATTTGATAGTCCGAATTCAAAAATAAAGTATATTTTACAAAATTTCAAACATATAAGTCACATTAATTAATTTAATAATTATTTCCCGCTATCAGAGCAAATAGCGTGTTTTTATGAAACAATAAGTATCAAAAGATTGACTCTAGTTTAAGTCTGGTTTCAAAGTGAAATTAATTCCAACGACCACTATTGGATTTAATGGTAAAAATATATTCTAATTTCACTTTAAAACCAATTCAAAATATAATCTAATCATATAAATAAATTAGAATAAAAAGAGTTTTTGAATTAAAATACAACATTTTACACTATTCATTAAAAAAATGAACTTTATGGGAAAGATAACAAAAATATACACAAAGTAAATTTTTATGACCGGATTCTTAAGAAGAGTTTTATTTGTGTCCAATAGAATGTTTAAGAGTGAACAAAACTATATTTAATGACGGTTCTCCATCAAAAGGTGATAAGTGAGCCTTTAGTGAAAACTAGGGCATATACGCCTAAAATTGAATTCTTTCCGTATTTTAAGCCTTTATCTTTTATTGGATAAATGTAAAAACATTTAAAAACATAAATAATCATATTTTAGTTATTTATATCCATTCCCGCCAATACAACGGCTACATGTTAACTACCATTTAAAATAATATTATTTTATTATTAGAGTGCAACGTAAGATTCCCAAGAAACTCGTTGTTGCGTGTTGGGTACGCCATCGAGCATAGCATCCCCTTTGAAGTAATATTAATATTTTATTCACAAATATGGATAAATATAAAAATGCCATATTCTTTATTTACCTGGGGTGTTACAGTATTTGGGCAGGGGTTTGCCAAGACAAATGGATTTGGAGGTTTGAATTATAGAGAAGGGGGAGTGCCCTTTTATAAGAGGGGTTAGGGGCACCTTATGAAAAACATAAAATATTATTTCATAATATATTCATATTAAGATTGTTATAAAATAAAATTATATGTTTTTTCTAAGGTTCCCCTCACCCCTTTTATAAAAGGGCACTCCCCCTTCTCTCTAATTTACACATACAAATACATTTGGATCAGTTAACCCCTACCCAAATAACATATCAACTGTCCTCCCTTCATCCTAGAGGCCTTCATTTAGTTAGAAAGCCAACCTAATGAGCCCTTTTGATCAATTCAAAATGAAGAAACCGAATAAGAGGTAAATATCTCACCATCTATTTCAAGTTCCTTTCTTCTTCCACTTCCTCGTTCTTTGTTGTTTCCATTCTAAAATAATAACTCCAGTATATTCTGTATATTGTGATTTTATTATAAAAATTTTACAACCATATTGATTATTTTATCCATCCTGTGAATGAAAAAGACACCACACGTGCGTACGCACGGCTTACCGTCTCTATGTCGTGGTGTAGTTTCTTATTAAAACATTTCATCATTTGGATGGGTATAATAATGAGTATAAATGATATAAATAATAAATATAAAATTATGATTATTTTTTATATATGATATACCATAAAATTATATATGATTTAAATATCAAAAGAATGATATTGTTGCTCATGCGTACGTACGGACTACCATCTCCACGAATGCGATGAGATTAATTTTCCACAATTAACCATTAAAATATGATTATAAAGTATATATAATAAATAATCATGGAATATATTACATAATAATGATAATTTATTTATGTACATATATTTTTCATTTACTTAATTCCATTCAATTCAATAAGGAAACGAAAACAACTTTCATGCGTACGTACGGCCTACCGTCTCCATGAACGGTGTATTTCGTTCCGTTTATCGATCTATCATATATATTTATATGAAGAATATATATTATATATAAATCATGTTTTACATTCTGTAATTAAGTAAATCAGGATATAAATAATAATATCATGAACAAAAAGTCCAGACACTTACGATAAATGAAACGACTTTAGTCAAAATGTAGTTTTAACATGGAATTTACAAAAGAACGGGTAATATAATGTCATAAGTGAATCATATATGATATCATAAATATTATTATGGTTATGTTAAAAGTTAATAATATGCTTAAGCACACTATAAGAGAGTCTCAGACACATACGGAAGAAATTGGACATAAGGTAAGGGATAATTTGGCAAATAACATTTTTATCTTAGAGTGCCTATATGTTAGTATTTACTGGGGTAATAGTTTTTCATCCATATCCATAAAATTGTTTTTCATAAATTATTTAATATTATTCCTTGTATTTTTAAAGTCATATTTACCACTATTTGACTTTTACATTGTTTTATGTAAGGAATATTTCTTTTGTTTACCATATGAGGAACTTTTTGGCTTTTGCGAAAAATTTACGAGGAGAATGTTTTTTTAACTTATACGGCGTGAACAGATTTTTACGGTTTTATAACACCAAATTTTCAAGAAGAATACTCTACAATATTTCATGATAATTTTCAAAAAAAGTCATTTTCTTTTAATATTTAATGGCATTTTTTGAAAAGAAAATGATTTTGAAGAAAAAAATATATTTTCCTCAAGAATTCATTTCAAGTGTTTTGTCGAAACTATTTTCCATCTAAGATGAAATTATTTAGTATGATTATGTTTCAAGTATAATTTATCTATTATTTACATGGTTTTATTCTTCTTATGATGAAATGATATCCATTTGTTTTATATGGATTATGTTATGATAGGATGATGTTTATGAATCCAATTTTATTCTTTGGGTTATGATGAATGATTTATGTTTATTTTGTGTCACAAGTAAGAATGATTTCATTATTAGATGGGTGGGTGCTATATCTCCCCACAATGCATTGGGTAAAGATTTATATCTCAAGAGTTAGACATGGCTGGAATAGAAAGTAAATTTTGTTCTGTAATACAGGGCTGAAATGGCAAGTAAACCCGATTCAATAATGGACTTTGTCCACTATGATGGTCTTGGTAGCAATGCCTTGGCTATTATTGAAATCATATCATGTGCTTTATGGTTTCCACAATTATATGTTTTATTACCATGCTATTTTATCGTGATTGATGTTCTATTATGATCTATGCCTTACGTACTTCCATGTTTTATGTCATTGCTCAAGATTTTCATGTTTGAACTTTATGTTCATGTTTTTAAGTTCAAATGTATATGGTTTGTTTTATTTTCTCCACGCTTACCCTTACTAAGCATTTGATCTCATCCTTTATATGTTTTCTTTTCCCCAGGATATAAATAAAGTTTTTAGGTAAGAAAAAAAGGGGAAGATATTTATGAGAGATGTTGAAGATCTTTCACCGTGATTAGAAAATTATGTTCTGAGTTTCCAAAGACACTAAACTAATACAGTCTTTGGGCATCTGTTTTTTTAATGTTTTAAGTATTTCGCAAAAGTAATGTAATGTCTATGTACATCAAGTATGGGTATACATAGTTGGTATCAAATCAAAGGTTTAGTTAACCTTTGGAAACTAGGATCTGAAAACTTTAGTGAGATCCCTAGAGATATTTCTAAGGTATGAATAAGTATGTCCCTAAGGATTAGTATAACTATAGGTTACAGTCCTAGAATTATGTTGACGATCATGAACAACCTAGGGTGAACCTAGGGTGTCATGGATTAAAGACTATGTGATAAGTTATAAATCCCATAAGTAAATTTTTATGAGTATGTGGTTCCTTGTTATTTTAACTATTTCTTACATCATGGTTTTTGGTTTTAGTCAATGGAGGGAACTAGAAGGAATTGAGTCAACATTGAATCCAATAGACTAATTGGTGACTATGAGCAATTAAATTGAGTAATTACTAAAAATAATGATTATGTGATTATGAAGAATCATTCATCGTGATATATGATTAACAAGTTGAACTTTAGTGGTATTCCTAATTCATCAAATAAGAGGACGATGGACTTTTATGCATGTTTTCATGGTGAGGATCATAGTGAAATGAAGATTGAGATTTCTAAATAAGGGAAGAATAACCTTGATGAATACATCAAATGGAGGGGAAAATTTTATCTGTGTGGAGAGAAGGGTCATAGAGTGAAAAAACGTTATGGAGTCCAATGTCTTGTCTGTGGAGAACATGGGAATTACCCAACTCAATGCCCTGACCAGAGAGGTTACTTCTAAATCAACAAATGAATTATTCCATGACAATCATTAAAGATGATGGATTAAAGTGTTTATGTATTGGTATTCAAGAATAATGTTGTTGAGGAACTTTTATGGTATATTGAATTATCTATGTATTGGTCCATTGTGGTTTTCCATAATAATATGGTATCGGTAATCATGAAAAGTGATTGAAATATTTTTGGCAAGCAGATGATATGTGCATAAGGAAGGGATAAGAAGAAAATAATATGTTTGATAGTATTCATGATCTCATGATTGAGATAAGGAAAAAGCGATATCATGGTTTGAGTATATAAAATTTTTGTGATTTTGGTAGTGGAAATAGTTAAATTTTGATAGAATTCATGTTTTCACCAATGTTCTATGGTAATACATGTTTCAAAAGAATAAATGATTAAGGTAATCACATGTTTGAAATGTGACCAACATGATATATCTTGTGGTATATGAGGGATAAATGATGGTATTCATGTTCTTGTTATATAACCTTTTTAGAAATTGTTATCTATATAATTTGATTTTGGAAAGAAGTATTTTGGATAAGTCTTAAGGTTGGAATAGATTAATTTGATCATCAGATAGTATTGTTTAAGGATATAACTTTTTTCTATTTTATTTCTGGAATGTTATAATAGTATAACTTAAGAAAAGGTACAACCTGCAGAATGGGCAACAACCCATCACATCGGACAAGGATGTGGGAATCGAACCCACAACCGAAGTGCGACAGGCCTTTATCGCCTACCATTGGCCTAAAGGAAGTCCCTAGTTAGTAGAAATTAGTTTTATTTTATTAAGCGGTATGATAGTTGGAGTCTAAGTCCATTTTTGGGAATCCTATATAATTAACCTCACCATAGATGGGCTTATGTATATTTAATTACTTTTTTTAACCTTTTATTTTAGATAGATGGAATGACCTATCATTAAATCACATGATCTGCTAAAATTTCATGAAGGACAAATTCAACTTCATTTCTTTAAATAAGAGATGAAGTGGAAATTGTTCATAGACTCGCCAACGATGATAATACACTGAAATCAAGTAAGTATTTCTCCTTGTGCAAAATTTTAACAACATTAGGGAAATTATCTTGGAAACCAAAAATGTTGTCCTAGTACCCTCATATTCGATGAATCAGAATGTACCTTAGATCATCACAAATTATGGCTTTGTGACTGTTGGATTTTTCAAAGCCATGTTCTCTACAACTCTTCAGCAGAACATCATGGTTAGATTTGTCTTACATATCCATATTTTCACCTATGTTCTCCTATGTGGAAACCCAGTGATGAGTTAATTTGGGTAACTATTACATTTCATACTTCACTTTTTAAAATTTAGTTTTAATATTCCTTTTTACGATGTGGGTTTTTATAAATGAAACTTTCAAATAGTAAACAATTTATAACCCCGACGAATTTTGTGGGTGAAATTCATTTTAAGGGGGGTAGAATAAAACACCCCGAGATTTTATGAGATATATTCTTTTTAATTTTTTTGATGTCTTCTATTTTAGACTACACAAAGATTAGCTTGTACTATACACAACACCGTATTATCTTTCAGTATACGCAACACTATTCTTGGCTCGTGTTACACACAATTTCATGTTCATTTTGTATAAATTATTATACACAACATTATGTATATATTTTGTCTAATGCATAAATGAAATAAGTTTTGATTATGTTATATGCAACACCAAAGGGAGTTTGCACTACATGCAACCTTGACCTGTCTTGCATAACACACAATCAAGACCTTCCTTGATAGCGTGTGTAGTACACAATATCGGGGTTCACTAAACATCGATATGTTGTTAAAATATAATATAAATTAGCCGATAAGAATAGTAATACCCACTTTTTGAGATTTTATAAATTTTATCTTTCAAAGTGGACATCATTTTTGGATTCAGAATATCTAAATTAGGCTAGGGTAAATGTTTGGTATTTTTCTGAAAACATTCAATTTTTTTATGAATAGTGAAAACACGGAGTTATTGGTTAAAACCGACGTTTTATTTAAATAATAATTTATATTATTTAAATTTATTTTAGGTCAAAATAGATACATAATACCTATATAAGTTCAATGTGATTCATCAGAGTCATTTTATAATAATTTTAGATATATAAAAATTTTATTGAACTTTTAACTGTCTTTTACCCACCTCCTAGGAGAATTTGAAAATTTACATAAAACATAATTTTACCACTTCTGTGAATGGAATTTCAAAAATCCAAGAGACACAATTGATGTCTATAAGTAAAATGAGGTTCAATAAGATAAAAATAATTTTTGGTGAATAGTAACTTTTTACTTTTATTTACCACGGTTAAAAGTAAATAGGATAATTAAGGGTAAAAATGATATTATTACTATCCTAACACATGTAATAATTCTATAGGATAAGTGTAATTAGACCAAAAACAACCTAAAGAATAAAATATGACCCTTTAGGTCCACTTGGATTAGATTAAGACATTTATTATTATTTTATTTAAAGAAGAGTTAAAAGAGTTAAAATATAAGTTTAATAACTAAATAAATTTTAAAATACGGATATACATAAGATAAATTTGACTATAAATATTGATTATAAAGATAAATATATTTCCTATATAATGGTATTTTATTTATAGTTTTTATACATTAAATAATTTCATTTATTTATGACACAATAATGATGCAGTAATTACAATATTAATGAAATATTAACATAATTGACATTATAAATACCCAAATAAATGTAATTTGAGACTTTTTATGAATTAAACAAATTTTATGGGTTAATATAACATATTAGGTTTTTTCAGATGAATTTTTTTCAAAGTAATAAATCTGTTATGAATTTAGAAAAACAAAATACCAAATCGTTTCAAAATTAACATAAAAGTGTTTTTAAAAAACATAATATATTATTATTTGATATAATGGTCATATAAATATAAGGTTATGAAAAAAGACTTATATAATAATACATATGACACTAAGTAACCAATTGGGGTTTTTTGGTAGTTTATAGTAAGTTTATTGACCATATAGTGTAAGAATACAAGAAGTCAGGGTAAACGTTAAATTATTTAACATAGAGTTAAACCTAAATGATAAGGTTAAAATGGTAATGTAAACTTTTATAAAACCTATTTATTTAGAGTATTTATAACCATCTCCACCATATCCATTATATAAGTCACTTTGGAGCCATTATAAACCGAATATTAATTTATTATAACATAATATTTTAAGTTTTTTCAAAGGTGCGCCTCACCCCTCTTATAAAAGGGCACTCCCCCTTATCTCTAATTAGCACCTCCAAATCCATTTGAATCGGACAAAACCTACCCAAATACCTTCTCAACTATCCTCCCTTTATCATGGAGGCATTACTTTAGTCAGAAAGCCAACCTAAAGAGCCCTTTGATCAAATCAATCGAAAGAACCCAAGGAAGAGGTAAATATCTCGCCACCTATTTCAAGTTCCTTTCTTCTTCCACTTCCTCCTTCTTTGTTGTTTCCATTATAAAATAATAAATCCAGTATATTTTATATAATTTGATTTTATTATAAAGATTTTACTACCATATTAGTTATTTTATCTATCCTATGAATTAAAAAGTCACCACATGTGCGTGCGTACGGCTTACTATCTCCAAGTCGTGGTGTAGTTTGTTATTCAAACATTTCATCATTTAGATGAGTATAATAATGATTATAAATGATATAAAGAATAAATATAACATTATTATGATTCTTTATATATGATATACCATCTAATTATATACGATTTTAATATCAAAAGAATGATATCAGCACTCGTGCGAACTTACGGCCTACCGTCTCCATGATGTGGTGAGACTTGTTCTACATGATCTCCATTGAATAATGATTATATAAATAAATTGAATGAATAAATATGATATATATTACACTAATACAATTATTTAAATGAGGTATATATAACCAAAAATGAGTAATATGTATTTATTCGACAAAACACGCATAAGAACATAAAGCAATGAACGCCCGAATAACAAGTATCAATGAAATATTACTAATAAGAAGATAAGATTACATATGATATAATAACAATTAATATTATTATTTAATAATTAAATGAAATTATTTAAATCATTATACAAGATTTTCAGATACGTACAAAGCATATCAGACCTAAGGGAAGGGAAAATCTCACAATCTCATTTTTATCCGAGACTGTTTATACTTCAGAATTTAATGGGGCATACTTATCATCCACATACATGTTTCCTCAATATGTAATATTATTTTTATACTCCTACAATTGTTTAAATCTAATTTTACCTAATGGAGAATTTTTAGTAAAATATATGAAAGGAATCTTTTGTCATTTTCAGTACGAGATACTTTTTGACTTTTCTGACCAAAGTACGAGGAGAATATTTTTTTTATCTTATACGACATGAATGGATTTGTATGATTTCATAGAAAATTATTTTCATGAATATTCATTTAAAATATTTCAGGTTTATTTTTAATTAAATTTTTTTAGTTTAAATTTTTTTGACATATTAAGAAAGGAAAAATGTTTTTTAAGTATAAAGGATATTTTCATCAAGAACGGAGTTCAAGTGTTTTTTCAAAATTATTTTCCATATAAGATAATATAGGTTTATATTGCTGTCCCTATTTATACATTTCTTTGATTATGTTATGATGGAATTATTTTTATGATGTCCTTTTCTCTTAGATGTATTATTTTATGAGGGCATGATGTTTAAGAATCCCATTTTTTACTACATGGGTTATGGTATAATGTATGATTTATGATTTTGTGGCACACATAAGAATGGTTTCATTATGAGATGGGTGGGACCTATATATCCCTCCAATGAATTGGGTAAAGATTTATATCTCATGAGATAGACATGGCTGGAATGACAAGTTAATCTGGTTCAGTGATACCGGACAGGAATGAGGAGTGAACTCAGTTCAGAAATGGACTTTGTCCACTGTGATAGTCCTGGCAATGAGTCTTGACTAATATGAAATGATTTTAAATGATTATTTTCATATTCCACAAAGATTCATGTTTTGTGTTATGATTATTGGTATTACATTTCACAACTATGATTTATCCCATGTTATGATATTATGATCTCTTTTGAAAGTTAAGATTTTAAAAATGTTACGTTCTTATGAATATGATATGATTGATATTACCTTTGTTTAACCTTACTGAACTTTTGAGCTCACCCTTTTGTATGTTTTATTTTCCCCATGTTAGGAAGAATTGTATTAAGTAGGATATGCCAAACCATATACATTTGAACTTAAAAACATGAACATAAAGTTTAAGCATCAAAATCTTGAGCAATTACATAAAACATAGAAGTATATAAGCCATAGATCATAATAGAACATGAATGATGATAAAATAGAATGGGAATAAAACATGTAATTGTGGAAACCATTAATAACATGATATGATTTCCATATTTTCCAAGGCATTGCTACCAAGACCATCATAATGGAAAAAGTCCAATACGGAATCGGGTTTACTTGTCGTTCTAGCCCTATATTACTGAACCTGGTTTACTTTTTGTTCCAGCCATGTCTACATCAGGAGATATAAATCTTTACCCAATTCATTGGAGGTAGATATAGGTCCCACCCATCTCATAATGAAATCAGTCTTACTTTTTCCACAAAATAAACATAAATCATTCATCATAACCCAAAGAATAACATTGGTTTCATAAACATCATCCCATAATAACATAATCCATATAAAACAAATGGATATCATTTCATCATAAGAAGAATAAAACCATGTAAATAATAGATACATTATAATTGAAACATAATCATACTAATTAATGTCATCTTAGATGGAAAATAGTTTGACAAAACACTTGAAATGAATTCTTGAGGAAGATATCCTTTCTTCTTCAAAATAATTTTCTTTTCACAAAATTCCATTCAATTTAAAAAAAGGTTTTTTTTAAATAATCATGAAATCTTGTAGGGGAATATTCATGAAAATTAAGCATTATGAAACCGTAAAAATTTGTTCACGCTGTATATGTTAGAAAAACATTCTCCTCGTACTTTTGCCAGAAAAGTCAAAAAGTTCCTCGTATCGTAAACAAAAGAAAGAGTGCTTCCATAACACAATGTAAAAGTAAAATATAGGTAAATATGATTATAAAAACACAAGTAATGAAGTTAATAAATTTATGGAAACCATTTTTATGGACATTAATGAAAAATATAACCCCAGTAAATACTTACGTATAAGCAATCTCAGATAAAAATGAGATTCGAAAAATTATCCCTTACCATATCTCCAATTTATTCCATATGTGTTCGAGACTCATATATATTGGGATTAAACATATTATTAATTTTTAAAATTACCGTAATAATATTTATGATATCATATATGATTCACTTATGGCATTATATTACCCTTTCTTTTGTAAATTCCATGTTAAAGCAGCATTTTGGGTAAAATAATTTCATTTATCGTACGTGTTTCGACTTTGTGTTCTTGATATAATAATTATATACTATTTTACTTTATTACAGAATGTAAAAAATGATTTATATATAATATATATTCAGAATATAAATATATATGATAGATCAATAAATGGAATAAAATACACCGTCTATGGAGATGGTAGGTCATACGTACGCATGAACGCTGTTTTCGTTTCCTTAATGAATTGAATGTAATTAAGTAAATGGAACATATATGTACATAAATAAAGTATCATTATAATGTATTATATTTCATGATTATTTATTATATATACTTTATAATCATAGTTTAATGGTTAATTATGTAAAATGAATCTCATTGCGTTCATGGAGACGGTAGTCCGTACGTACGCATGAGCGACAATATCATTATTTTGATATTAAAATCGTATATAATTGGATGTTTTACCATATATAAATAATTATCATAATGTTTTATTTGTTATTTATATCATTTATAATCATTTTTATACCCATCCAAATGATGAAATGTTTGAATAACAAACTACACGACGACGTGGAGATGGTAAGCCGTATGTACGCACGTGTGGTGACTTTTTTATTTATAGGATGGATAAAGTAAATAAAATGGTTGAAAAATATTTATAATAACATCACAGTATATAGAATATACTGGATTTATTAATTTAGAATGGAAATAAAAAAGATGGAGGAAGTAGAAGAAGAAAGGAACTTGAAATAGGATGTGAGATATTTACCTCTTATTCGGGTACTTGTTTTTAATTTGATCAAAATGGCTCCTTAGGTTGGATTTATGACCTAAAAAAGGAATCTTGAATGAACGGAGGATATTTGAGAGGGTATTTTGGCAGGTTTTGGTCGATCCAAATGGCTTTGGACGTGTGAATTAGAGAAAAGGGGGAGTTCCCTTTTATAATAGGGGTGAGGGGTACCTTAGAAAAAACATAAAATATTATTTTATAATAAATTCATATTCAGTTTATAATGGATCCAAAGTAACTTATTTAGAAGATAGGGTGGTTATGGGTTGAAATTATCTCAACCAATACGTTTTAGTGGTTTTTATGTTACCATTTTAACCTTATCATTTAGATTTAACTCTAAGTTAAATAATTTTACTTTTACCGTGTATTCTTGTATTCTTACACTATATGGTTATTAAACATACTATAAACTTCCAATAGAACCCAAATTGGTTCATTAATGTTACACCTATCATTATATAAGTATTTTCACCGAACCTTAGATTTTTAGGACCACTATATCAATTAAAAATATAACATTTGTTTAGAAAACTATTTTATGTCAATTTTGACATTATTTGGTATTTTGTTTTTTCTAAATTTGTAACAGCATTATTAATTCGAAAATAATTCATATAACCAACCGTAATATGTTATATTAACCGAAAGAAATTATTTTAAATCATAAAAAGTCTCAAATTACATATATTTGGGTCTTTATAATATCAATTATGTTAATATTTCATTAATAAGGTAATTACTAGATCATCAATATGTCATAAATAAATTATATTATTTAATTTCCAAAAATTATATATAAAATACCATTATGTAGGAGTCATTTTTTTCTTTCTAATGAATATTTATAGTCAATTTTATTTTAGGTATGACCCTATATTAAAAATGGTTTAGTTATTCAACTTTGATTCTAACTATTTTAACTCTTCTTTAAATGAAATGAAAATAAATGTCCAAATCTAATCCAAGTGGACCTAAAGGGTAATATTTTATTCCTAATGTTTTTTTTGGTCGAATTACACTTATACAATATAATTAGGACATGTTTTAGCGTATAATATTATCATTTTTACCCTTAATTACCTATTTACTTTTAACTATGGTAAATAAATGTTAAAAGTTATGATTCACCAAATATTATTTTCATCTTATTGAACCACATTTTACTTACTGATATCAATCTTGTCTCTTGGATTTGTTAAATTAAACTCACAGAAGCAGTAAAATTTAGTTTTATGTATATTTTCAAATTCTCTTAGGAGGTGGGTAAATGACGGTAAAAATTTCAATAAAATTTTTATATATCTAAAATTATTATAAAATTTATTCAATGAATTACATTAAACATATATAGGTATAATGTATCTATTTTGACCTAAAATAAATTTAAATAAAATAAATGATTATTTAATTAAAAATTTGGTTTTAACCAATAACTTAGTGTTTTCACTATTCATCAAAAATTGAATGTTTTCAGAAAAATACCAAAAATTCACCCTAGCCGCATTTCGATTTTACGAATCCAAAAAAGAAGTCCATTCTAAAAGATAAAATTTATAAATTTTCATAAAGTGGGTATTACTATTAATAATGACTAGTTTATATAATATTTTAATAACATGTCATTTTTTAGTGAAACTCGGTATTGCATACAACGCAAGCTATCGAGGAAGGCTGCTCTTGCATGTAATGCATGCCAATAATATTGTTGCGTATACTATAAGCTAATATGGTGTTGAGTATAGGGTAAGATAATCTTGGTGCATCGTACAACACAAGACATCAAAGAAATTAATAATATTTCTCATAAAATCTCAGGGGTTATATTTTACCCCCCTTAAAATGAATTTTTCCCACGAAATTCGTCGGGGTTATAAATGGTTTAATAATTGAAAGTTTCATTCATATAAACACACATCAAAAAAAGGAATACTAAAACTTAAATTAAAAAATAACTAATGAATGAAACGTAACGGTTACCCAAATTAAATCATCACTGAGTTTCCATATAGAAGAACATAAGTGAAAATATGGATATGGAAGAGAAACCTAACCATCATGTTCTGATTAATAGTGGTAGAGAACATGGATATAAAAAATACAAAAATCACAAAGCCATAAATTTGTGATGATATAAGATACCATCAGACTTAACAAAAATGGGTGTACTAGGAAAACATTTTTGGTTTTCAAGATCATTTCCCTATTGTTGAAGAATTAAAAGATATACTTACTTGATTTTGGTAAAATCTCACTGTTGTTTGTTCCTTAAACTATTTCCCCTTAATCTCTTAAAAAAATTAAGTTTAATTTGTCTTCTGTGAAGTGTTAGCAGATCATGGGATATAATGATAGGTCAATCCATTTGTCTCAAACTTAAGGTTAGAAAAATTAATATACATAAGTCCGTATTATAGGGAGGTTAACAGTATATGATTCTAAAAATGGACTAATACTTCAACAATCATACTTCTTAAAAAAATAAAACAAATTTATACTAACCAGGGACTTCCTGTCGGGTAGTGGTAGGCCATAAATGCATGTCACACTTCATTTTTGGGTTTTATTCCCACAACCTTGTCCGACGTTATGGTTTGTCTCTTGTCCTGAAGGTTGTCCTTTTTCTAAAAATACACTATTATAACATTACAGAAATAATATCAAAAAAAGTTCTAGACTTAAACAACACTATCTGATGTTGAAAAAATCCATTCCAATCTTCATAAATATCAAAAATATATCTTTCTAATCTCATAGTATAAGGAAAACGATTACTATAAAGGTCACATAACAAGCACATGAATACAATCATGTATCCCCCATATATCATAAGATATATCTTTTTGATCGCATTCCAAACATGTGAATACCTTAATCATGTATTCTCTTGAAACATAAATTACCATAGAACCTTAGTGAAAAAATGAATGACGTCAAAAGGTAACCCTTTCCACAAACCAAAATCCCAAAGATTCTATATACGCAAACCATGATATCACATTGTCCTTATATCAGTCATGAGCTCATTAATACTATCAAACATATTATTTTCTCTGTATCCATTCATTATGCACATATCATCTTCTTTCAAAAAATATCTGAATAACCTTTAATGGTTACCGATACCATTCAACATATACTTTCAAATGCATTAGAAAAAACAATAGTGTAAAAATCCTTATATGTTTATTTATTCCATAGTACAATTAAAATAACTCGAGATAAAAATACAATCATTCCACTACCTTCTTAAAACATTTAATGAGATTCATCATTTTATTCTTGAACACTTCTTTCATCTCATATATCATTTATAGTCTCTTCATCATAATAACCATAAATACTACCCATACGACCATACTGATTCTCTTCATGATATTTTCCCTTAGGTCATTGGTTTTCATAATGCCTATACATTCCCATTTAAAACATTTAGCCATTGTTGATGTCTTAGAAATACCATTATCCTTGTCCATGGTGTTAAATGAACCTTTTCCTTCACAATTACTGGATTTGTGTCCTTCTTTTCCAAACCCAAAGCATCTTCTAGTTCCTTTGAAACATTATCCTTTATGTCTCTTCCCACATGATTTACATGAGGAAAATTGAAACCTTTTTCCTCTATGATCATCATGAAAATACATATTTCTCTTGTTAGATGAGTCAGGAAAATTACCAAAGTTTATATTATTGATCATATTATGAGATTTCTGATTTGGAATAATAAGGATTTTTTTCCTTCCAAATCCCATTTCATTTAGTGTCTTTGGAAACTCAGTACATAATCTTCTATTCATGGTGAAAAGCTCTTCAATATCTCCCATAGAGATCTTCCACTTTTGTTTTCATACCTAAAACCTTTATTTATATACTGGGGAAAATAAATCCTATAAAGGGTGAGCTCAAATTCTCAGAAAGCGTAAAAATGATGAAAATCAAACTAATCATATACATTTGAACTTAAAAACATGATCATAAAGTTTAAACCTCAAAATCATGAGCAATGACTCAAAACGTGGCAATACGTAAGGCATAGATCATAATAGAACATCAATAATGATAAAATATCAAGGGAATACACATGTAATGTGGAAACCATTAAGCACATGATATTATTTCCATAGTAGCCAAGTTATTGCTACCAAGACCATCATAGTGGACAATGTCCATTACTGAATCGGGTTTACTTGTCGTTCCAGCCCTGTATTACTGAACCAGATTTACTTTTCATTGCATCCATGTCTATCTCATGAGATATAGTTCATTACCCAATTAATTTTAGGAAGATATAGGTCCTACCCATCTCATAATGAAATCAATCACACTTGTTCCACAAAATCAACATAAATCAATCATTATAACCCAAAGAATAAAATGGGTTTCTTAAACATCATCCCATCATAACATAATCCATATAAAACAAATTGATATCATTTCATCATAAGAAGAATAAAACCTTTTAAATAATAGAGTCATTATACTTGAAACATAATCATACTAAATAATGTCATCTTAGATGGGAAATAATTTTTACATAACACTTGAAATGAATACTAAGGAAAATATCCTTTCTTCTTCAAAATCATTTTCTTTTCACAAAATTCCATTCAATTTAAAAAGAAAAGGATTTTGTTGAAAATAATCATGAAATATTTTAGATAAATATTCATGAAAATTAGGCGTTATGAAAATATAAAAATTTGTTCATGCCGTATAAGTTAAAAAAACATTCTTCTCATACTTTTTCTGGAAAAGTCAAAAAGTTCCTCATATGGTAATAAAAAGAAAGATTCCTTACATAACAAACTATAAAAGTCAAATAGGGGTATAAATGACTTTAAACATATGAGGAATAATATTAAAAAAATTATGAAAAAACATTTTTATGGACATGGATGGAAAATATAACCTCAGTAAATACTTACGTATAAGAAATTTCAGATAAAAATGATATTTCAAAAATTATCCCTTAACTTATGTCAAATTTCATCCATATGTGTCCGACACTTCTATATAG
This sequence comes from Viscum album, assembly GCA_963277665.1. Classification (NCBI taxonomy): domain Eukaryota; kingdom Viridiplantae; phylum Streptophyta; class Magnoliopsida; order Santalales; family Viscaceae; genus Viscum; species Viscum album. The sequence continues at coordinate 1,587,762,921 of OY728150.1, read as the reverse complement.
TGGATTTAAACATATTATTAATCTCTAACGTAACAATAATAATATTTATGATATAATATATGATTCGCTTATGACATTATATTACATGTTCTTTTGTAAATTCCATTTTAAAGTAAAGTTTTGGGTAAAATTGTTTCATTTATCGTAGGTGTTTAGACTTGTTGTTATTGAAATTATTACTTATATCATTATAAAACTAATTCCAAAATGTAAAACTTGGTTTATATATAATATATATTTAGCATTTAAATATATATGATAGATTGATAAACGGAATGAAATACACCGTTCATGGAGACGGTAGGTCGTACGTACACATGAACGCTGATTTCATTACCTTATTGAATTGAATGGAATTAGATAAATGAAACATATATGTACATAAATAAAGTATAATTATAATGTAATATATTTCATGATTATTTATTATATATATTATAATCAAATTTTAATGGTTAATTAGGATAAATGAATCTCATCGCGTTCGTGGAGATGGTAGTCCGTACGAATGCACAAGCGACAATATCATTCTTTTAATATTAAAATCATATAAAATTGGATGGTATATCATATATAAAGAATCATAATAATGTTTTATTTATTATTTATATCATTTATACTAATTATTATACCCATCCAAATGATGAAATATTTTAATAACAAACTACACCACGACGTGGAGACAGTAAGTCGTACGAATGCACAAGTGGTGACTTTTTCAATAATAGGATGGATAAAATAACTAATATTGTTGTAAAATTTTTATAATAGAATCACATTATATATAATATACTAAAGTTATTATTTTATAATGGAAACAACAAAGAATGAGGAAGTGGAAGTAGAAGGGAAGTTGAAATAGGTGGTGAGTTATTTACCTCTTCTTCGGGTTCTTCATTTTGATTTGATCAAAAGGGCCCCTTAGGCTAGCTTTTTGACTAAAGTAATAACTCTAGGATGAATGGAGGGAATTTTATAGGGTATTTGGGTTTGTTTTTATGAGACAAATGGCATTGGAGGTGTGAATTAGAGAGAAGGGGGGTTCCCTTTTATATGAGGGTTGGCGGGAACCTTAGGAAAAACATAAAATATTATTTTATAATAAATTCATACTCAGTTTATAATGGCTAAAAAGTGAAATATTTCAAGGATAGAGTGGGGATGGGTTGAAATACTCTCAAAAAATAGGTTTTATACATGTTTAGGTTACCATTTTTACCTTATCATTTAGATTTAACTCTAAATTAAATAATTTAACTTTTACCGTGTCTTCTTTTTTCTTACACAATATGGTTAACAAACATTCTATAATCTGCCAATCGAACAAATATTGGTTCATTAATATTACACCTATCATTATATATGTCTTTTGGACAAAACATAGGTTTTTAGGACCATTATATCAATTAATAATATAATATTTGTTTTAAAAACTCTTTTATGTCAATTTTGACACTATTTGGTATTTTTTTTTACAAATTCATAACAGCATTATTAATTAGAAAATAATTCATCTAACCAACTCTAATATGTAATATTGACCTATAAAATCAGTTTAATTCATAATAAGTCTCAAATTACATTTATTTGGGAATTTATAATATCAATTATGTTAAAATTTCATTAATAAGTTAATTACTACATCACCATTGTGTATTAAATAAATTAAATTATTTAATGTCTAAAAAATATAACTAAAATACCATTATGTATAAAATATTTTTATCTTTATAATGAATAATTATAGTCTAATTTATCTTATGTAAAACCCTATATTAAAAATTTTTTAGTTATTAATCATTGATTTTAACTATTTTAACTCTTCTTTAAAAAAACTAAAAATAAATGTCCTAATCTAATCCAAGTGGACCTAAAAGGTAATATTTTATTCATAAGGTTGTTATTGGTCTAATTACACTTATCTAATATAATTAGGTCATGTGTTAAGGTAATAATAATATCATTTTTACCCTTATTTACCCAATTTACTTTTGACTGTGGTAAATAAAAGTTAAAAGTTACTATTCACCAAAAATTATTTTCATCTCATTGAACCACATTTACTTACTGATATCAACTTTTTCTATTAGTGTTTGTAAATTTAACACATATAAGTGGTAAAATTATGTGTTATGCAAATTTTCAAATGCTCCTAGGAGGTAGCTAAATGACGGTAAAAAATTCAATAAAAATTTTATATATCTAAAATAATTATAAAATGTCTCTAATGAATTACATTGAACTTATATAGGTATTCTATATCTATCATGACCTAAAATAAATTTGAATAAAATAAATTATTATTTAATTAAAAATTTGGTTTTGACCAATAACTCAGTGTTTTCACTATACCTCAAAAATTGAAAGTTTCCTGAAAAATACCAAAAATTCACCCTAGGATAATTTTGATATTCTTAATCTAAAAATAAAGTCCATTTTGAACGATAAAATTTATAAAATTTTAAAAATTGGGTATTACTATTCATAACAGGTAGTTTATATAATAATTTAATAACATATTGTCGTTTAGTGAAACTCGGTATTGCGTACAACACAAGCTATCGAGGAAGGTTTCTCTTGCGTGTAATGCAAGCCAAGAATAATTTTCCATATACTACTAGAAAATAAGGTGTGTTGTATAGAGAAAGATAATCATGGGGTAGCATACAACACAAGACATCAAAGAAATAAATAATATTTCTCATAAAATCTCGGGGTGTTACAATCTGCCCCCCTTAAAATGAATTTCACCCTCGAAATTAATCCAGGTTATAAATGGTTTACTACTTGAATGTTTCATTCATAGAAACCCACATCATGAAAACGAATACTAAAACTTAATTTTTAAAAAAACTAATGTATGAAATGTAACGGTTACCCAAATTAACTCATCACTGGGTTTATACAAAGAAGAAAAAATGTGAAAATATGGATATGGAAGAGAAATCTAACCATCATGTTCTGATGAAGAGTGGTAAAGAACAATTCTATGAAAAATACAATAATCACAAATCCATAAATTTGTGATGATCTAAGGTACCATCTGATTCATCAAATATGAGGGTACTAGGACAATTTTTTTGGTTTTCAAGATCATGTCCCTAATGTTGAAGAATTAAAAGAAAAACTTACTTGATTTTGGTACAATCTCACTATTGTTTGTGCCTTGAACAATTTCCACTTCATCTCTTAAAGAATGGAAGTTAAATTTGTCTTTTGTGAAATGTTAGTAGATCATGTGATAGAGTGATAGGTCATTCCATCTGTCTCAAACATATTGTTAGGAAAAGTAATATACATAAGTTCATATTATGGTGAGATTAACTGTATATGATTCCAAAAATGGAATTATTCTTCAACTATCATACTACTTAATAAAATAAAACTAATTTATACTAACCAGGGACTTCCTATAGGCCAGAGGTAGGCGATAAAGGCCAACCGCACTTCGGTTATGGGTTAGATTCCTGCTACGATGTCCAACATGACGGGTTTTCGGCCATCCTTCAACTTGTCGTTTTTCTAAAACTACACTAATATAACATTACAAAAATAATATCAAAAAAAGTTCTAGCCTTAAGCAATACTATCATATGTTCGACATAATCCATTCCAATCTTTAAACTTATCCAAAATACATCTTTCCAATCTCATAGTATAAATAATATTATTACTCGAAAGGTCACATAACAAGAACGTGAATACCATCATTTATCCCCCATATATCATAACATATATCTTACTGATCGCATTCTTAACATGTGAATGCCTTAATCATGTATTCTATTGAAACATAAATTACCATAGAACCTTAGTGAAAACATGAATTTTGTCAAAATGTAAATCTTTCCACATACCAAAATCACAAAAATTTTATATACACAAACCATGATATCACTTTGTCCTTATATCAGTCATGACCTCATTAATACTGTTAAACATATTATTTTCTCTATATCCATTCATTATGTGCATATCATCTTCTTTCCAAAAATATTTGAATAACCTTTCATGGTTATTGGTATCATTCAACATATACTTTCAAATACTTTAGGAAAAACAATATGGTAACAATACTTAGATTTTTATTCCATAGTACCATTAAAATAACTCAAGATAAACATACAATCATTCTACTACCCTCTTAAACCATTGACCCAGCTTCATCATTTTATTCCTCAACACTTCCTTCATCTCATATATCATTTTTTGTCTCTTCATCATCATCAACATAAATACTACCCACACGACCATGATGATTCTCTTCATGAGATTTTCACATAGGGAATTGGTTTTCATAATTCCTATACATTCTACATTTAAAAAATTTAACCGTTTTTGAGGTCTTAGCAATACCATTATCCTTTTCCATGGTATTAACTGAACCATTTCATTTCCAATTACTGGCTTTGTGTCCTTCTTTTCCACACCCAAAGCATCATCCAGTTCCTTTGAAACATTCTCGTTGATGTCTCTTCCCACATGACTTACATGAGGAAAATTGAACCCTTTTTCCTCTATAATCATCATAAAAATCCATCTTTCTCTTATTAGATGAGTAGGGAAACATACCAAAGTTGAGATTATTGATCATATTATTAGATTTTTTGATTAGGCATAATAATAATTTTTTTCCTTCCAATTCTCGTTTCATTTGGTTGCTCATAAATAATATCTTTCCATTTTCTATCATATCCTCCATTATCGTGAATCTTCCTATTATCAACCATCTTCTAAAACCCAAAAAGAATATTGTGAGAGGCATAAATCATGATAGGAAAACGACATAATCAAGGGAAGTACCATCAATATCTAACATCTTAGGTTTAATTCTATGATTTTAACTACAATTCTAGGACCATAACCTGTCATTATACTTAACCTTAGGGAAATTCCTAGACATACCATTGAAATATCTCTAGGGATATTACAAAAGTTTTCACATCCTAGTTTCCAAAGGTTAACTAAACCTTTCCTCTGATACAAACTGTAGAGACCCAAACCTGACTGATATGGACATTATATTAATTTTGAGAAATACTTAATACATAACAAAAATAGACACCAAGGAATATAATAGTTTAGTTTCTTTGGAAAATGGATCATAATCCTCTAATCATAGTGAAAAGATCATCAACATCTCCCATAAAGATCCTCCCATTTTTTTTCTTACCTAAAACCATTCATTATATCCTAGGGAAATGAAAACATATAAAGGATGAGCTCAATTTCTCAGTAATTGTAAGAATGGAGAAAATAAAACAATCCATATAAATTTGAACAGAAAAAAATGAATATTAAACATCAAAATCATGGGCAATGACATAAATATTGACAGTACATAAGGAATAGATGATAAAGAAACATTAATCATGACAAAATAGCATGGGAATAAAACATGTAATTTTGGAAAAACATTAAGCACATGATATGATTTCCATAGTAGCCAATTCATCTCTACCAAGACCATCATAATGGAAAAAGACCATTACTGAATTAGTTTTACTTCCCATTCTAGCCCTGTATTACTGAACCAGATTTACAGAAGTGGTGAGGGTCACCTTAGGGAAATCGTAAAATATTATTTTATAATAAATTCATATTCAGTTTTTAATGGCACCAAAGTGACTTATTTTGAGGCTAGGGTGGGTATGGGTCTAAATCCTCTCAACCAATAGGTTTTAGACTTATTTGGGTTACAATTTTAAGCTTATCATTTATATTTAACTCTAAGTTAAATATTTTAACTTTTACCATGTCTTCTTGTATTCTTACTCTGTATGGCTAATAAACTCACTATAAACTTCACATCGAACCCCAATTGGTTCAATAATGTTACACCTATCATTATATACGTCTTTTTTCCAATCCTTATATTTTTAGGACCATTATATTAATAAATAATATAATATTTGTTTTATAAACTCTTTTAGGTCAATTTTGACACTATTTGGTATTTTGTTTTTTATAAATTCATAACAGCATTACTCCTTTGAAAAAAATTCAACAAACCAACCCTAATATGGTATATTAACCTATAAAATTGTTTTAGTCAATAAAAATTCTCAAATTATTTTTATTTGGGTATTTATAATATCAATTATGTTAATATTTCATTAATAAGGTAATTACTCCATCATCGTTGTGTCATAAATAAATTAACTTATTTAATGTCTATAAAATATAAATTAAACTTATCCAATAGAATTAGGACATTTTTTAGGGTAATAATAATATCATTTTTACCATTAATTACCCTATTTACTTTTAACCGTGGTAAATAAAAGTTAAAAGATACTATTCACCAAAAATTATTTTCATCTCATTGAACCACATTTTACATACTGATATCATCCATGTCTCCTGGATTATTGAAATTCAACTCACAGAATCGGTAAAATTAGGTTTTTTTGTAAATTTTCAAATGCTCTTAGGAGGTGGGTAAAAGATGGTAAAAGGTTCAATAATATTTTTAGATATTTAAACTTATTATAAAATGCCTCTCATGAATTTCATTGAATTTATATTGGTATTATGTATCTATTTTTACCTAAAATAAATTGAAATAAAAAGTTTGTTTTCACAACTAAATTAGGGCTAGTATAGTAGAGATGATACAGAGAGAAAAGAAATTATACTGAGAGGAGAAATTGGCTTCTCGTGTTTGACGAGATAATTTTAAGGGGAAAGAAATGATAAGAGGAGAAATGGAGAGAAATATATTTCTCTCTTGCTATTGTTTTTAAATCACCCAAAAATTGGGATGATGTGGGGAGAAATGATGGTGGAGGGTTGTTAATATTTTAAAATTCCAATTTTAACCCTATTTTCTACATGTATCACAATAGAATTTCTTTTCTTTTCTTTTAAAAAGATTCTCCAAACAAGATAGAGAGATATCCAAATCTTTTCTTTTCTTTTACTAAGTTACTAATCCAAACACAAGGAGAGAAATCGAAATAATTTCTTTTCTTTTATTTTCTTTTATAAAATATCATATCATTTCTTTTCATTTACTAAAATCTCACTAAACACAGTGTTTGTGTTTTCACTATTCATCAAAAATTGATAGTTTTTATAAAAATACCAAAAATGCACCCTAGGCTAATTTCAATATTTATAATCAAAAAATGAAGTCCATTTTGAAAGATAACATTTATAAAATTTCAAAAAGTGGGTATTACTATTCATAACGGCTAGTTTATATAATATTTTAATAACATATCGTTGTTTAGTAAAACTTAGTATTGCGTACAACTCAAGCTATCGATGAAGGTTTCTCTTGCGTGTAACGCAAGCCAAAAATAGTGTTGCATATACTATAAGCTAATACGGTGTTTTGTATAGCGCAAGATAATTTTGTTGTAGCGTAAAACACAAGACATCAATAAAATTATTAATACTTCTCCTAAAATCTCTTGGTGTTAAATTCTACCCCCATAAAATGAATTTTTCCCTCTAAATTCATCGGGGTTATAAATGGTTTACCACTAGAAAATTTCATTCATAGAAACCCACATCATAAAATGTAATACTAAAACATAATATTAAAAAAAATGTTTGAAATGTAACGGTTACCCAAATTAACTCATCACTGGGTTTCCACAAAGAAGAACATAGGTGAAAATATGGATATGGAAGGGAAATATAACCATCTTGTTCTGATGAAGAGTGGTAGAGAACATGGCTTTGAGAAATCCATAAATTTGTGATGATCTAAGGTACCATCTGATTCATCAAATGTGAGGGTATTAGGACAATGTTTTTGGTTTTCAATATCATTTCCCTATTGATGATTAATTAAAATAAATACTTACTTGATTTTGGTAAAATCTCACTGTTGTTTGTGAATTGAAAATTTTTCAATTCATCTCTTATGGAAATTAAGTTGAATTTATCTTCCGTGAAGTGTTAGCAGATCATGCGATAGAATGATAGGTCATTCCATCTATCTCAAACATAAGGTTAGAAAAAGTAATATACATAAGTCCATATTATGGTGAGATTAACCATATATCATTCAAAAAATGGAATTATAATTCGACTATCATACTGCTTAAAAAATAGAACTAATTTCTACTAACTGGGGACTTCCTTTAGGCCAGTGGTAGGCGATAAAGGCCTGTCACACTTTGGATGTGGGTTCCATTCCTGCAACTTTATCCGACGCGATGGGTTGTCGCTCGTCCTCCAGATTGTCCTTTTTCTAAAACTAAACTATTATATCATTACAGAAATAATATCAAAAAAAGTTCTAGCCATGAACAATAGTATTTCATGTTCGACATAATCCATTCCAAACTTTAGACTTATCCAAAATACATCTTTATAATCTCATAGTATAAAGAAAACAATTACTCGAAAGGTCACATAACAAGAACTTGAATACCATCATTTATCCCCCATATATCATAAGATATATCATGTTGATCACATTCCAAAAAGTTGAATAACTTAATCATGTATTCTCTTGAAACATAAATTACCATAGAACCTTAGTGAAAACATGAATGTTGTAAAAAAGGTAACTCTTTACACATTCCAAAATCCCAAATATTTTATATACTCAAACCATGATATAACTTTGTCCTTATATCAGTCATGACCTCATTAATACTATCAAACATATTATTTTCTCTGTATCATTTCATTATGTCCATATCATCTTATTTCCAAAAAGATTCGAATAACCTTTCATCGTTACTGATACCATTCAACATATACTTTCAAATACTTTAAGAAAAACAATAGTGTAAAAATCCTTATATTTTTCATTATTCCATATTACCATTAAAATAACTTTAGATAGACATAAAATCATTCCACTAACTTTTTAAACCATTCACTGAGCTTCATCATTTTATTCCACGACACTTCTTTCATATCATATATCATTTGTAGTCTCTTCATCATCATTAACATAAATACTACCCATACGACCATGTTGATTCTCTTCAAGAGATATTACCTTAGGGAATTGGTTTGTATAATGCTTGTACATTCCACATTAAAAACATTGAACCATTGTTGATGTCTTATAAATACAATTATCCTTGTCAATGGTATTAACTAAACCTTTTCCTTTCCAATTACTAGATTTGTGTCCTTATTTTCCACACCCAAAGCATCTTCCAGTTCCTTGGAAACATTCTCCTTGATAACTCTTCCCACATGATTTACATGGGGTAAATTGAACCCTTTTTATTCTATGATCATCATGAAAATCAATATTTCTCTTATTAGATGAGTTAGGAAACATACCAAAGTTGATATTATTGATCATATTATGATATTCCTAATTAGGAATAATAACAATTTTTTGCCTTCCAAATCCTATTTCATTTGGTTTCTCATGAAGAATATCATTCCATTGTCCATCATATCCTCTATTATCATGAATCTTCCTATTTCGAACTATCTTCTAAAACCCAAAAAGAATAGTGTGAGAGGAAAAAATCATGCTAGGAAAACAACATATTCAAGGGGATTACCATCAATATCTAACATCTTAGGTTTAATTCTAAGATTTTAACCATAATTCTAGGACTATAACCTATACTTATACTTAAACTTAGGGACATCACTAGACATACCTTTGAAATATCTCTAGGGTTCTCACAAAAGTTTTTATGTCCTAGTTTCCAACGGTTAACTGAACCTTTCCTCTGATACCAACTGTAGAGACCCAAACTTGACATACATGGACATAACATTACTTTTTCAGAATACTTAATATATAACAAAAATAAACACCCAAGTACCATAATATTTTATTGTCTTTGTAATCTCGGAACATAATCTTCTAATCATGGTGAAAAAATCTTCGACATCTACCATAAAGATCTTCCCCTTTTGTTTTCTTATCTAAAACCTTTCTTTATATCCTGGGGAAAAGAAAACATATAAATGGTGATCTCAGATGATCAATAAGGGTAATCATGGAGAAAATAAAACAAACCATATACATTTGAACTTAAAAAGATGAACATAAAGTTTAAAAATCAAAATCTTGAGTAATGACATAAAACAAGGCAGTACGTAAGGCATAGATCATAATATAACATCAATCATGATAAAATAGCATGAGAATAAAGCATGTATTTGTGGAAACCATTAAGCACATGATATTATTTCCATAGTATCCAAGTCATTTCTACCAATACCATCATAGTGGACAAAGTCCATTACTAAATCGGGTTTACTTGTCGTTCCAGCCCTGTATTACTGAACCAGATTTAATTTATGTTCCAGCCATGTCTATCTCATGAGATATAAATCTTTTACCAATTCATTTAAGGGAGATATATGTCCCACCTAACTCATAATGAAATCATTTTTTCTTGTTCCATAAAATAAACATAAATCATTCATCATAACCCAAAGAATAAAATGGGTTTCACAAACATGATCCTATAATAAAATAATCCATATAAAAAAAATGAATGTCATTTAATCATAAGAATAATAAAACAATTAAAATAATATAGACACTATACATGTAACATAATCATACTAAATAATTTCATCTTATATGGAAAATAGTTTTGACAAAAGACATGAAATGAATTCTTGAGGAAAATATCCTTTCTTCTTCAAAATCGTTTTCTTTTCACAAAATTCCATTCAGTTTTAAAAGAAGAATATTTTGTTGAAAATAATCATGAAATATTATATAGGTAGCTTCATGAAAATTAGGCATTATGAAACTGTAAAAATCTGTTCACGCCGTATAAGTTAAAAAAACATTCTCCTCGTACTTTTGCCGGAAAAGTCAAAAAATTCCTCGTATGGTAAATAAAAGAAATATTCCTTCCATAACACAATGTAAAAGTCAAAGAGGGGTAAAAATGAATTTAAACATACATGTAAGAATATTAAAAAATTCATGAAAAACATTTTTATAGACCTGGATGAAAAATATAACCCTAGTAAATACTTACTTATAAGCAATCTCTGATAAAAACGATATTTGCAAAATTATCCCTTAACTTATGTCCAACTTATTCCATATGTGTCCAAGACTCCTATATAGTGGGTTTAAACATATTATTAAATTTTAACATAACTATAATAATATTTATGATTTCATATATGATTCACTTATGACATTATATTACCCATTCTTTGTAAATTCCATGTTAACATAGCGTTTTGGGTAAAATCATTTCATTTATCGTATGTGTTTCGACTTATTGTTCTTGATATTGTTACTTTTATCCGGACTTAATTAATTCCAGAATGTAAAACATGATTTATTTATAATATATATTCAGCATATAAATATATATGATAGATCGATAAATGGAATGAAATACACTATTAATGGAGAAGGTAGGCCATACGTATTCATGAACTTTGTTTTCATTTCATTATTGAATTAAATGGAATTAAGTAAATGAAACATATATGTACATAAATACAGTATAATTATTATGTTATATATTTAATTATTATTTATTATATATACTTTATAATCATACTTGAATGGTTAATTGTGGGAAATGAATCTCATCGCATTCGTGGAGACGGCAGTTCGTACGTACACACGACCGACAATATCATTATTTTCATATTAAAATTGTATATAATTAGAAGTTATATCATATATACAGAATCATCATAATGTTATATTTATTATTTATATCATTTATTCTCATTATTATACCCATCCAAATGATGAAAGGTTTGAATAACAAACTACACCATGACGTGGAGACGATAAGTCGTACTTACGCAAGTGTGGTAACTTTTTCATTCATAGGTAGGATAAAATAAATAATATGGTCATAAAATTTTTATAATAACATCACAGTATATAGAAGATGTTGGAGTTATTATTTTATAAAATATACAATAAAGAAGGAGTAAGTGGAAGAAGAAAGGAACTTGAAATAGGTGGGGAGATATTTACCTCATCTTCGGGTTCTTCATTTTGATTTGATCAAAATGGCTCCTTATGTTGTCTTTATGACTAATATAAGTCATCTAGGATGAAGGGAGGATAGTTAATAGGGTATTTGGGAAGGGTTTGGCCAAGAAAAATGGCTCTGGAGGTGTGAATTATAGAGAAGGGGGAGTGCCCTTTTATAATAGGGGTGAGGTGCACCTTAGGAAAAACATAAAATATTATTTTATAATAAATTCATATTCGGTTTATAATGGCTCCAAAGTGAAATATTTCTTGGATAGGGAGGGTATGGATCTAAATCCTCTCAACCAATAGATTTTAGACATTTTTAGGTTAACATTTTAACCTTATCATTTAGATTTAATTGTATGTTAAATAATTTAACTTTTACCATATCTTCCTTTATTCTTACACTATATGGTTAATAAACTTACTATAAACTTACAAATAGAAACCTAATTTGTTTAGTAATGTTATACCTATCATTATATAAGTCTTTTGGGCGAACCTTATATTTTTAGGACCATTATATTAATTAATAATATAATATTTGTTTTAAAAACTCTTTTATGTCAATTTTGAATCTATTTGGTATTTTTTTAATAAATTTATAAAAGCATTTTTACTTTGAATAAAATTCATCTAACCAACTATAATATGTTATAATAATCTATAAAATTATTTCAATTCATAAAAAGTCTCAAATTACATTTATGTGGGTATTTATAATATCAATTATGTTAATATTTCATTAATAAGGTAACTACTGCATCATCATTGTGTCATAAATAAATTAAATTATTTAATTTCTTCAAAAATATAAATAAAATTTCATTATGTAGGAAATATTTTTAAATTTATAATTAATATTGATAGTTGAATTTATCTTATGTATAACCCTTTATTAATATTTTTTTAGTTATTAAACATTGATTTTAACTATTTTAACTCTTCTTTAAATAAAATAATAATAAATGTCATAATCTAATCCAAGTAGACCTAAAGGGTAATATTTTATTCCTAAGGTTGTTTATGTTCGAATTATACTTATCCAATAGTGTTTCATATACTACAAGCTAATACGGTCTTACATATAGCGCAAGATAATCATGATGTAGCGTACAACACAAGACATCAAAAAAATTAAAAATAATATTTCTCATAAAATATCGGGGTGTTACATTCTATCCCCCATAAAATTAATTTCTCCCTTTAAATTCATTGGGGTTATAAATGGTTTACTAATTTAAATTTTCATTCAAAGAAACCCCCATCGTATAAAGGAATACAAAAACTTAATTTTAAAAACTAATGTATGAAACGTAACGGTTATCAAAATTAACTCATTACTAGGTTTCCACATAGAAGAACATTGGTGAAAATACGGATATGGAAGATAAATATAACCATCATGTTCTGATAGAGAGTGTTATAGAAAATGGCTATGAAAAAATCAACAATCACATAGCCATAAATTTATGATGATTTAAGGTACCATCTAGGACTATGTTTTTGGTTTTCAAGATCATTTCCCTAAAGTTGAAAAATTTGTAATTAGAAGAAATACTTAATTGATTTTGATAGAATCTCACAGTTTTTCATTCCTTGAACAATTTCAACTTCATCTCTTAATGAAATGAAGTTGAATTTTTCATTGGTGAAGTATTAGCAGATCATGTGATAGAATGATAGATCATTCCATCTGTCTCAAACAAATGGTTAGAAAAAGTTATTAAATATACATAAGTCCATATATGGTGAGATTAGTCATATATAGTTCCTAAAATGGACTTATACTTCATCTATCATACCAGATAATAAAATAAAACAAATTTATACTAAAGAGGGACTTCCTATAGGCCAGTATTAGGCAATAAAGGCATGTCGAACTTCGATTGTGTGTTCTATTCCCGCATCCTTGTCCGACACAACGGTTTGTCATCCATCCTATAGGTTTTCATTTTTCTAAAACTTCACCATTATAAAATTCCATAAATAATATAAAAAATAAAGTTTTAGACTTAAACAATACTATCTGATGTCCAACATAATCCATTCCAATCTTTAATCTTATCCAAAATACTTCTATCCAAGCTCATAGTATAAATAAAACGATTACTAGAAAGATCATATGAATACCAAAATTTACCCCCGTATATCATAAGATATATGTTTTTTCTCACATTCCAATCATGTGAATACCTTAATCATGTGTTCTCTTCAATCAAGAATTACCATGGAATCTTTTTGAAAACATAAATTCAATCAAAACTCAACTCTTTCCACATACCAAATTCCCAAAGTTTCTATATACTCAAACCATGGTATGAATTTTTTGATTTATCAGTCAGGAGCTCATTAATACTATCAAACATTTCATTGTATCTTTATTCCTTCATTTTACGCATATCATCTACTTTCCAAAAATACTTCAATCACTTTTATTGGTTACCAGTACCATATAACACTTGTCAACTGTGATGGTCTTGGCAGCAATAACTTGGCTACTATAGAAATCATATCATGTGCTTAATGGTTTTCCACAATTACATGTTTTATTCCCAAGCTACTTTAACATGATTGATCTTCCATTATGATCTATGCCTTACGTACTACCATGATTTAGGTCATTGCTCATGATTTTGATATTTAAACATTATATTTGGGTTTTTTAATTCAAATTTATATGGTTTGTTTTATTTTCTCCATACATACCCTTACTGAGTATTTGAGCTCAGCCTTTATATGTTTTCTTTTCCCCAGGATTTAAATAAAGGTTTTAGGTTATAAAAGAAATAGAGAAAAAATTTATTGGAGATGTTTATGATCATTCACCATGACTAGAAGATATTGTTACGAGATTCCAAATACACTAAACTATTATGGTCATTGGGTGTCTATTTTTGTTCTGTATTAAGTATTCTGCAAAAGAAATGTAATGTCTATATAAGTCAATCTTGGGTCTCTACAGTTGGTATCAGAGGCAATTGTTTAGTTAACCATTGTAAAGTAGGATGCAAAAACATTAGTGAAATCCCTAAATATATTTCTAAGGTATTTCTATGGATGTTTATAAGGTTATGTATAAGTATAGGTTACAGTCCTAGAATTATTATAACGATCATGAATAACATAGGATTAAACCTAAGATGTTAGAGATTGAAAGTACTCCCCTAGATTATGTTGTTTTCCAAGTGTGATTTTTGCCTCTCACACTATTCTTTTGGGTTGTAGAAAATGTCTGGAAATAGGAAGATTCATGTTACTTGAGAATATGGTGGAAAATGGAATGATGTTCTTCATGATCAAGCAAATGAAACGGGATTTGGAAGCCAAAACATCGTTATTATGCCTAATCAACAATCTCATAATATGATCAATAATTTCAACTTTGGTAAGTTTCCTCACTCAGCTAATAAGAGAAGGATGGAGTATCATGATGATCTTAGAGGAAAGAAAAGCCAATTTTCCTCATGTAAATCATCTGGTAAGAGACATCAAAGAGATTGTTTCAAAGGAAGTGTAAGATTCTTTGGGTGTGGAAAAGAAGGACATAAAGCCAGTAATTGAAAAGTAAAGGGTTTGGTTAACCCTGTGGACAAGGTTAATGTTATTCCTAAGACATAAACAACAGTTAAATGTTTTAAATGTGGAATGTACAGGCATTATGCAAACCAATTCCCTAAGGGAAAATATCATGAAGAGAATCAGTATGGTTATATGGGTAGTATTTATGTTGATGATGATGAAGAGACTATAAATGATTTGTGAGATGAAATAAATGTTGAGGAATAAAATGATGAAGCTCAGTCAATGGTTTACAAAGATAGTGGAATGATTGTATGTTTATTATTTTAATGGTACTACAGAATAAAGAAACATCTAAGGATTGTTACACTATTCTTTTTCCCAAAGTATTTGAAAGTTACTGTTGAATGGTAGCGGTAGCCATGAGAGGTTATTTAGATATTTTTGGAAAGAAGATGATATGCACATAATGAATGGATACAGAGAAAATAATATGTTTGGTAGTATTAATGAGCTCGTGACTGATATAAGGACTAAATGATATCATGGTTTGAGTTTATATAATTTTTGGAATTTTGGTATGTGGAAAGAGTTAACTTTTGACAGAATTCATGTTTTCACTAAAGTTCAATGGGTATTCAATTTTCAATAGAATAAATGATTGAGGTATTCACCTATTTGGAATGTTACCAACAACAAGATATTTCTTATGATATATGGGGGATACATGAAAGTATTCACATGCTCAGTAGAAAAAATTTCTAGTAATCGGACATAAGTATTTTCGATAAACCTAAAGGTTGGAATGGATTAATTTAGAAATCAGATAGTATTGAATAAGGCTATAAAATTTTTATTTTATTTCTGAAATGTTATAATAAGATATTTTTAGAAAAAGGACAACCCGTATGACGGGCGACAACCCGTTGCATCGGAAAAGGATGCGTGAATTGAACCCACAACTGAACTACGACAGGCCTTTATCACCTACCACTGGGCTACAGGAAGTCCTGGGTTAGTATAAAGTAGTTTAATTTTTTAAGTAGTATGATAGATGATGTATAAGTCCATTTTAGGAACCATATATGATTAATCTCACCATATATGGACTTATGTATATTTAATAACTTTTGTTAGCAATTTGTTTGAGACAGAAGGAATGACCTATCATTCTATCGTATGATCTGCTAACACCTCACAAATGACAAATTCAACTTCATTTCATTATGATATGAAGTTGAAATTGTTCAAGGAATGACCAACATTGAGATTGTACCAAAATAAATTATGCATTTCTTATAATTCCAATTTTTTTCAAATTTAGGGAAATGATCTACAAAACAAAAAACGCTGTCTTAGATGGTACCATAGATCATCACAAATTTATGGCTTTGTGATTTTCTCCTATTTCATATCCTTGTTCTCTACCACTCTCCTCCAGAACTTGATGGTTACATTTCTCTTCCATATCCATATTTTCACTTATGTTCTTTTATGTGGAAACCGAGTGATGAGTAAATTTGGTTAAATATTATGTAGAATACTTTAGTTTTTAAAATTAACTTTTAGGATGCATTTTTACGATGTGGGTTTCTAGGAAAGAAACTTTCAAGTATAAATCCATTTATAACCTCGACTAATTTCGAAGGCGAAATTCATTTTTAGGGGGGTAGAATGTAACACTCCTAGATTTAATGAGAAATAATCTTTTTAATTTTTTATGTCTTGTTTTGTACACTACACCAAGATTATCTTGCACTATACGCAACACCATATTATCTTGTAGTATATGCAACACTATTCTTTTCTTGCATTACACACAAGAGCAACCTTCCCCAATTGCTTGCGTTGTAAGCAATACAGAGTTTCACTAACCAACGATATGTTATTAAAATATTATATAAACTTGCCGTTATGAATAGTAATACCCACTTTTTGAAATTTTATAAATTTTATCTTTCAAAATTGACTTCATTTTTTAATTTTTAATATCAAAATTATCATAGGGTGAATTTTTGGTATTTATCTCAAAACATTCAATTTTTGATTAATAGTGAAAACACTAAGTTATTGGTTAAAAGTGAATTTTTATTTAAATAATAATTTATTTTGTTTAAATTTATTTCAGGTAAAAATAGATACAGAATACCTATATAAGTTCAATTTAAATCATTGATGTCATTTTATAATAATTTTAGATATATAAAAATTTTATTGAACTTTTTACCATCTTTTACCCACCTCCTAGGAGCATCTGAAAATTTACATAAAACACAATTTTATCACTACTGTGAGTTGAATTTCAAAAACCCAAGAGATACGGTTGATATCAATAAGTAAAATGTGGTTCAATGAGATGAAAATAATTTTTGGTGAATAGTAATTTTAAACATTTATTTACCACAGTTAAAAGTAAACATGGTAATTAAGGTAAAAAATGATATTATTATTACCCTAACACATGTCTTAATTATATTGGATAAGTGTAATTCGACCAAAAACAACCTTATGAAAAAAATTTCACCCTTTAGGTTCAAGTGGATTAGATTAGGACATTTATTATTATTTTATTTAAAGAAGATATAAAATAGATAAAATCAAAGTTTAATAACTAAAACATTTTTAATATAGGTTTATACATAAGATAAATTCGACTATAAATATTCATTGGAAATATAAAATGATTTACTACATAATGGTATTTTAATTATATTTTTTAGACATTTTATAATTTAATTTATTTATGACACAATGATGATGTAGTAATTACCTTATTAAAGAAATATTAACATTATTGATATTATAAATACCCAAATAGATGTAATTTGAGACTTTTTATGAATTAAACTAATTTTATAGGTTAATATAACATATTAGGGTTTGTTATATTAATTTTTTTAAGTAATAATTCTTTTGTAAATTTAAAAAAACAAAATACCGAAATAGCGTCAAAATTTCTATAAAAGAGTTTTAAAACAAATATTAAATTTTCAATTGATATTCTATTCCTAAAAATCAACGGTTCAGCCAAAAGGATAATATAATGATAGGTGTAACATTAATGAACAAATTGGGGTTCTAATGGTAGTTTATATTAAGTTTATTAACCATATAGTGTAAGAATACAAGAAAACACGGTAAAAGATAAATTATTTTACTTAGAGGTAAATCTAAATAATAGGGTTAAAATGTTAACCTAAACATGTTTAAACCCATTTGGTTGAGAGGATCATGACACATCCCACCCTAGACTCTAAATAAGTCACATTGTAGCCATTATAAAATGAATATTAATTTATTATAAAATAATATTTTATGTTTTTTCTAAGGAGCCCCTCACCCCTCTTATAAAAGGGCACTCCCCCTTCTCTCTAATTCACACCTCCAAAGTCATTTGGCTCGGCGAAACCCTTCCCAAATACAATATCAACTGTCCTCCCTTCATCCTATAGGCCTTAATTCATTCAAAGAGTCAACCTATGGAGCCCTTTTGATCAAATCAAAAGGAAGAACCAAAAAAAGAGGTAAATATCTCACCGCCTATTTCAAGATCCTTTTTTCTTCCACTTCCTCCTTATTTGATGTTTCCATTATAAAATAATAACTCTAGTATATTATATATTTTGTGATGTTATTATAAAAAATTTACAACCATATGAGTTATTTTATCCATCCTATAAATGAAAAAGGTCTCCACAAGTGCGTACGTACAGCTTACCATCTCCACGTCGTGGTGTAGTTTGTTATTCAAACATATCATCATTTTGATGGGTATAATAATGAGTATAAATGATATAACAAATAAATATAACATTATGATGATTCTTTATATATGATATACCATCCAATTATATACGATTTAAATGTCAAAAGAATGATATTGTCGCTCGTGCGTATGTACAGACTACCATCTCCATGAACGCGATGAGATTAATTTTACATAATTAACCATTCAAGTATGATTATAAAATAAATATTCATGAAAGATATTACATAATAATGATACTATATTTATGTACATATATGTTTCATTTACTTAATTCCATTTATCGATCTATCATATATATTTATATTCTGAATATATATTATATATAAATCATGTTTCACATTCTGGAATTAACTAAATCAGGATATAAATAATAATTTCAAGAACAACAATTCAAAACAAGTATGATAACTGAAACGATTTTTCCCAAAATGCTGCTTTAACATGGAATTTACAAAAGAACGGATAATATAAAGTCATAAGTAAATCATATATGATATCATAAATATTAGTATGGTTCTGTTACAAGTTAATAATATGTTTAAACCCACTATACAGGCGTTTTGGAAAAGTAAGGAAGAAATTGGATATAAGGTAAGGGATAATTTTTCAAATATCATTTTTATCCGAGATTTCTTATACGTAAGTATTTACTGGGGTTATGTTTATCATCAATGTCCATGTTTCCTAAAAATGTTTTCATAAAATGTTTACTATTCTTCCATGTATTCTTAAAGTCATTTTTACCCATTGTTGACTTTTTACCACATTTTCTGGAAGGAATCTTTCCATTGGTCACCATATAAGGTACTTATTCACTTTTTTGGGAAAAGTACTAGAAGAATGTTTTTTTAACTTATACGGCATGAAAGGATTTTTACTGTTTCATAACGCCTACTTTTCATGAAGCTTCCTGTACAATATTTCATTATTATTTTCAACAAAAACCTTTTCCTTCAAAAATATATGGAATTTTGTGAAAAGAAAATGTTTTTGAAAAAGAAATGATATTTTAATTAAGAATACATTTCAAGTGTTTTTTCAAAACTATTTTCCATCTAATATGACATTATTTAGTATTATTACGTTTCAAGTATAATGTCTATATTATTTACATGGTTTCATTATTCTTATAATGAAATGAAAACAAATAAATGGTGAGCTCAAATTCTCAGTAAAGGTAAGCATGGAAAAAATAAAAAAAACCATATACATTTGAACTTAAAAACGTGAACAAAAAATTTAAACATCAAAATCTTGAGCAATGACATAAAACATAACAGTACGTAATGCATAGATCATAATAAAACATCAATCATGATAAAATATCATGGGAACAAAATATGTAATTGTGGAAATCATTAATCACAAGATATGATTTCCATAGTATCCAAGGAATTGCTACCAAGACCAACATAGTGGACAAAGTCCATTACTGAATCGGGTTTACATATTATCCCAGCCCTGTATTACTGAACGAGATTTACATTCCATTCCAGCCATGTCTATCTCATGAGATATAAATCTTTACCCAATGTATTGGAGGTAGATATAGGCCCCACCCATATCATAATGAAATCATTCATACCTGTGCCACAAAATAAACATAAATCATTCATCATAACCCAAAGAACAAAATGTGTTTCATAAACATCATCCCATCATAACATAACCCATATAAAACAAATGGAAATCATTTAATAATAAGAATAATAAAACCTTGTAAATAATAGATACATTTACTTGAAACATAATCATACTAAATAATGGCATCTTAGATGGAAAATAGTTTTGACAAAACACTTGAAATGAATTCTTGAGGAAAATATACTTTCTTCTTCAAAATCATTTTCTTTTCAAAAAATTCCACTAAATTTTTAAAGAAAAGGATTTTGTTAAAAATAATCATGAAATATTTTAGAGTAATATTCATGAAAATTAGGCTTTATGATACTGTAAAAATCCGTTCACACCTTATAAGTTAAAAAAACATTCTCCTCGTACTTTTGCCGGAAAAGTCAAAAAGTTCCTCGTATCATAAACAAAAAAAGATTCCTTCCATAACAAAATGTAAAAGTCAAAGAGGGGTAAACATGACTTTAAACATAAAAGGAGTAAAATTAAACAATTTATGAAAAACATTTTTATGGACATGGATGAAAAATATATCCCAAGTAATTACTTACGTATAAGCAATCTCGGATAAAATTGATATTTGAAAAATTATCACTTATCTTATGTCCAATTTCATCTTTATGTGTATGAGACTCTTGTATAGTGGGTTTAAACATATTATTATCTTTTCACATAACCATAATAATATTTATTATATCATATATGATTCATTAATGACATTATATTACCCGTTCTTTTTTAAATTCCATGATAAAGCAGCCTTTTGGGTAAAATCATTTCATTAAAAGTACATGTTTTGACTTGTTGATCTTGATATTATTACTTATATCCTTATTTACATAATTACATAATGTAAAAAATTATTTATATATAATATATATATTCAGCATATAAATATATATGATAGATCGATCAATGGAATGAAATACACCCTTCATGGATATAATAGGTTGTACGTACGCATGAACGCTTTATTCGTTTCCATATTGAATTTAATGGAATTAATTAAATGAAAAATATATGTAAAAAAATCCAGTATAATTATTTTTTAATATATTTCATGATTATTTATTATATATATTTTATAATCATACTTGAATGGTTAATTGTGGAAAATGAATCTAATCGCGTTCGTGGAGACGGTAGTCTCTACATAAGCACGAGCGACAATATCATTCTTTTGATATTAAAATTGTATATAATTGGATGGTATATCATATATACAGAATCATCATAAAGTTATATTTATTATTTATATTAGTTATACTCATTATTATACCCATCCAAATGATGACTTGTTTGAATAACAAACTACACCACGATGTGGAGATGGTAAGCTGTACGAACGCACGTGTGGTGACTTTTTCATTCATAGGATAGGTAAAATAAATAATATAGTTGTATAATTTTTATAATAACATAAAATTATATAGAAGATACTGGAGTTATTATTTTATAATGGAAACAACAAAGAATGAGGAAGTGGAAGAAGAAAGAAACTAGAAATATGTGGTGAGATATTTACCTCTTCTTTGGGTTCTTCTTTTTGATTTGATCGAAAGGGCTGGTTAGGTTGGCTTTATGACTAAAGAAAGGCCTCTATGATGAACGTATGAGAGTTGATAGGGTATTTGGGCAGGGTATGTCTGATCCAAATTTCTTTGGAGGTGTGAATTAGAGAGAAGGTGGAGTGCCCTTTTATAAGAGAGGTGAGGGGCACCTTAGGAAAAACATAAAATATTATTCTATAATAAATTCATATTAGGTTTATAATGGCTCCAAAGTGACTTATTTCGAATATAGTGAGAGGATAGGATGTAATACTCTCAACCAATAGGTTTTATACATGTTTTGGTTACCATTTTAACCTTATCATATAGATTTAACTCTATGATAAATAATTTAACTTTTATCGTGTCTTCTTGTATTCTTACACTATATGGTTAATAAACATACTATAAACTACTAATAGAACCCCAATTGGTTCATTAATGCTAAAAATATCATTATATAAGCCTTTTTTCTATCTTTAGATTTTTACGACCATTATATCAATTAATAATATAATATTTGTTTTAAAAATTCTTTTTATGTCAATTTTGACACTATTTGGTATTTTGTTTTTTCTAAACTCATAACAGCATTATTACTTCAAAAAAATTAATCTAACCAACCATAATATTTTATATTAAACTATAAAATTAGTTTACTCTATAAAGAGTCTCAAATTACATTTATTTGGGTATTTATAATATCAATTTTGTTAATATTTCATTAATAAGGTAATTAATACATCATCATTGTGTCGTAAATAAATTAAATTATTTAATGTATAAAAAATATAAAAAAAATAAAAATTATGAAGGAAATATTTTTAGTTTTCTAATTAATATTTATAGTTTAATTTATCTTATGTATAACTCTATATTAAAATTTTAATGGTTATTTAACTTTGATTTTAACAATTTTAACTTTTCTTTAAATAAAATAATAATAAATGTCCTAATTGAATCCAATTGGACCTAAAGGGTAATATTTTATTCTTAAGGTTGTTTTTGGTCGAATTATGTTATCGAATATAATGAAAACATGTTTTAGGGTAATAATAATCTCATTTTTACCCTTAATTTCCCTATTTACTTTTAACCGTGGAAAATAGAAGTTAAAAGTTACGATTCACCAAAAAATATTTTCATCTCATTGTAACACATTTTACTTAATAATATCAAAGGTGTCTCTCTGATTTTTGAAATTCAACTCACAGAAGTGGGAAATTTATGTTTTATGTACATTTGTAAATTCTCCTAGGAGGTGGGTAAAAGACGGTAAAAAGTTCAATAAAATTTTTATATATCTAAAACTATTATAAAATGATTCCAATGAATTCAATTTAACTTATATAGGTATTATGTATCTATTTTTACCTAAAGTAAATTTAAATAAAATAAATTTTTATTTAAATAAATAGTCAGTTTTAACCACTAACTCAGTGTTTTTACTATTCATCAAAAATTGAAAGTTTTCACAAAAATCACAAAAAATCACCCGAGGATAATTTCGATATTCTGAATCCAAAAATTAAGTCAATTTTGAATGATAAAATTTATAAAATTTTAAAAACTGTTTATTACTATTCATAACGGCTAGTTTATAAAATATTTTAATAACATATTGTTGTTTAGTGAAAGTCGGTATTTCGTACAACGTAGGCAATCGACGAACGTTGCTCTTGTATGTAACGCAAGCCAAGAATTGTGTTACTTATACTAAAATCTAATACGGTTTTGTGTATAGTGCAAGATAATATTGGTGTAGCGTACAACACAAGACATCAAAGAAATTAATAATATTTCTCATAAAATATTAGGGTGTTAAATTCTACCCACATTAAAATGAATTTCACCCTCAAAATACATCAGGGTTATAAATGGTTTAATACTTGAAAGTTTACTTCATATAAACACACATTGTAAAAAAGAATAATAAAACTTTATTTTCCAAAAAAAATAATGTATGAAATGTAACAGTTACCCAAATTAACTCATCACTGGGTTTTCCACATATAATAACATAGCTGAAAATATATATATGGAAGAGAAATCTAACCATCATATTCTGATGAAGAGTGGTAGAGAACATGGCTATGAAAAATCCAACAATCACAAATCCATAAATTTGTGATGATCTAAGGTTACATATGATTCATCAAATATGAGGGTACTAGGACAACATTTTTGGTTTTCAATATCATTTCCCTAATGTTGGAGAATTAAAAGAAATACTAACTTGATTTTGGTACAATATCTCTGTTGTTTGTACCCTAAACAATTTCTACTTCATCTCTTATAAAATTCAAATCTAATTTGTCTTCTGTGATGTGTTAGTGCATCATTCGATAGAATGATAGGTCATTCTATCTGCCTCAAACATTAGGTTAGAAAAAGTAATATACATAAGTCCATATTATGGTGAGATTAACCGTATATGATTCCAAAAATGGAATTATACTTCAACTATCACACTGCTTAATAAATTAAACCTAATTTCTACTAACCAGGGACTTCATGTAGGCCAGTGGTAGGTGATAAAGGCCTATCGCACTTCAGTTGGGGTTCGATTCCCGCAACCTTGTCCGACGCGATGGGTTGTCACCTGTCCTACAGGTTGTCATTTTTCTAAAAATAAACTATTATAACATCACAAAAATAATATAGAAAAAAGTTCAAGCCTTAAACAACACTATATGATGTTCAACGTAATCAATTCAAATCTTTAGTCTTATCCAAAATAAATCTTTCCAGTCTCACAGTATAAAGAAAATGATTAATGGAAAGGTCACATAACAAGCACCTGAATACAATCATTTATCCCCTATATATCATATATTTATCTTGTTGACCACATTCTAAATATGTGAATACCTTAATTATATATTCTCTTGAAATGTAAATTACCATAGAACCTCAGTTAAAACATGAATGCTGTCAAAAGGTTACTCTTTCCACATACAAAAATCCCAAAAATTCTATATACTCAAACTAGGATATCACTTTGTCCTTATATCAATCATGAGCTCATTAATACTATCAAACATATTATTTTCACTTTATCCATTAATTATGTGCATATCTTCTTCTTTCAAGAAATATCTGAATAACCATTCATGGTTACTAGTACCATTCAACATATACTTTGAAATTTTTTAGGAAAAACACAAGTTTTATAATCCTTAGATGTTTCTTTATTCCATAGTCCCTTGAAAATAACTCTAGATAAACATACAATCATTCCACTACCTTCTTAAACCATTGACCGAGCTTCATCATTTTATTCCCCAACACTTCTTTCATCTCATATATCATTTTTAGTCTCTTCATCATCATAAACATAAATACGACCCATATGACCATGATAATTCTCTTCATGAGATTTTACCTTAGGGAATTGGTTTCCATAATGCCCATACCTTCCACATTTAAAACATTTAACTGTTTTGATGTCTTAGAAATACCATTATCTTTTTCCAATGTGTTAACTGAACCTTTTCATTTGAAATTACTGGCTTTGTGTCCTTCTTTTCCACACCCAAATAATCTTCTAATTCCTTTGAAACACTCTCCTTGATGTCTCTTCCCACATGATTTACATGGGGAAATTGAACATTTTTTTCTCTATAATCATCATGAAATCCATCTTCCTCTTATTTGATGAGTCAGTAAACTTACTAATGTTAATATTACTGATCATATTACGAGATTGTTGATTAGGTATAATAACGATTATTTTTGCCTTCCAAATCCCGCTTCATTTGGTTGATCATGAATAATATCATTCCATTGTCCATCATATCCTCCATTATCATGAATCTTCCTATTTTCAACCATCTTCATAAATCGAAAAAGAATAATTTGAGCGGCAAAAAACATTCTAGGAAAACAGCATAATCAAGGGGAGTACCTTCAATCTCTAACATCTTAGGTTTAATTAAAATATTTAAACCATAATTCTAGGACTATAACCTATACTTATACTTAACCTTAGGGACATCCCTATACATAGCTTTAAAATATCTCTAGGGATCTCACTAATGTTTTTGCATCGTATTTTCCAAAGGATAACTAAACCTTTCCTCTCATACCAACTGTAGAGAAAAAAACATGACGTACATGGACATTAAATTAATTATGTGGAATACTTATTACATAAAAAATAGACACCCAAGGACTGTAATAGTTTATTTTCTTTGGAAAATAGTAACATAATATTCTAATCATGGTGAAAATATCTTCAACATCTCCCACAATGATCTTCCCGTTTTGTTTTCTTACCTAAAACCTTTCTTTATATCTTGGGGAAAATAAAACATATAAGGGGTGAGATAAAATTCTCAATAAGAGTAAGAATAGAGAAAATAAATCAAACCATATACATTTTAACTTAAAAACATGAACATAAAGTTTAAACTTCAAAATCTTGAGCAATGACATAAAACATGGCAGTACGTAAGGAATTGATCATAATAGTACATCAATCATGATAAAATAGCATTGGAATAAAACATGTAATTGTGTAAACCATTAAACACATGATATTATTCCCATAGTAGCAAAGGCATTGCAACCAAAAACATCATAGTGACAAAGTCCATTACTGAATCGGCTTTACATGTCGTTCCGGAACTGTATTACTAAACCAGATTTACTTTCTATTCCAGCCATGTCTATCTCATATGATATAAAACTTTACCCAATGAATTTAAGGGGGATATAGCTCCCACCCATCTCATAATGAAATCATTATTACATGTGCCACAAAATAAACATAAATTATTCATCATAACCCAACGAATAAAATGGGTTTCATAAATATCATCACATAATAACATAATCCATATAAAACAAATGGATATAATTTCATCACAAGAATAATCAAACCATGTAAATAGTAGGGAAATTATACTTGAAACATAATCATACTAAATAATATCATCTTAGATGGAAAATAGTTTTGACAAAACACTTAATGGAATTCTTGAGGAAAATATCCTTTATTCTTAAAAATAATTTTATTTTCACAAAATGCAATTCAATTTTCAAAGAAAAAGTTTTTTTGAAAATAATCATGAAATATTGTAGAGGAATATTCATGAAAATTAGGCGTTATAAAACCGTAAAAATCCATTCACACAGTATAATTTAAAAAAACATTATCCTCGTATTTCTGCTGAAAATGTCAAAAAGTTCCTCATATGGTAATCAAAAGAAATATTCTTTCCATAACACAATGTAAAAGTCAAAGAGGGGTAAAAATAACATTAAACATACAATGATTAAATTTAAACAATTTATGAAAAACATTTTTATGGACATCGATGAAAAATATAACCCCAGTAAATACTTACGTATAAGCAATCTCTATTAAAAATGAGATTTGAAAAATTATCCCTTACCTTATGTCTAATTTATTATGTATGTTTCCGAGAATCCTGTATAGTGGATTTAAACATATTATTAACTTGTAAAATAACCATAATAATAATTATGATATCATATATGATTCACTTATGACTTTATATTAACTATTCCTTTGTAAATTCCATGTTAAAGCAGCGTTTTGGGTATAATTGTTTCATTTATCATACTTGTGTCGACATGTTGTTCTTGATATTATTGATTATATCCTGATTTTCTTAATTCCATAATTTAAAACATTTTTTATATATAATATATATTCATCATATATATATATATATATATGATATATCGATAAATGGAATGAAATACACCGTTCACGGAGACGGTAGGCCGTACGTATGCATGAACGCTGTTTTCATTTCCTTATTGAATTGAATGGAATTAAGTAAATGAAACATATATGTACATAAAACTGGTATCATTATTATGTTATATCGTTCATTATTATTTATTATATATACTTTATAATCATACTTGAATGGTTAATTATGGAAAATGAATCTCATCGCGTTCGTGGAGAGGGTAATCAGTACGTACGCACAACCGACAATATCATTATTTCGATATTGAAATCATATATAATTGAATGTTATATCATATATAAAGAATCATAATAATGTCATATTTTTTATTTATATCATTTTTACTCATTATTATACCCATCTAAATGAAGAAATGTTTGAATAAAAAACTACACTACGACGTGGAGACGGTAAGTCGTACGTACGCATGTGTGGTGACTTTTTCATTCATAGGATGGATAAAATAACTAATATGGTTGTAAAAAATTTATAATATAATCACAGTACATATATAATATACAAGAGTTATTATTTTATAATGTAAACAACTAAGAATAAGGAAGTGAAAGAAGAAAGGAACTTGAAATATGTGGTGAGATATTTACCTATTCTTCGGTTTCTTCCTTTTGATTTGATAAAAAGGGCTCATTAGGTTGGCTTTATGACTAAATTAAGGCCTCTATAAATAATGGAGGACAGTTTAGAGGGTATTGGGGTAGTGTTTGGCCTGTATAAATGTCTTTGGAGGTGTTAATCTGAGAGAAGGGAGAGTGCCCTATTATAAAACGGGTGAAAGGAACCTTAGAAAAAACATAAAATATTATTTTATAATAAAATATAATTCAGTTAATAATGGATCCAAAGTGACTTATTTCGAGGATAGGGTGGTTATGGGTAGAAATACTCTCAACCAATAGGTTTTAGACATGTTTAGGTTACAATTATAACCTTATCATTTAGATTTAGCTCTAAGTTAAATAATTTATCGTTTACCATGTCTTCATGTATTCTTACACTATATGGTTAATAAATATACTATAAACTACCAATTGAACCCAAATTGGTTCATTAATGTCACACCTATCATTATATAAGTCTTTTGGATGAACCTAAGATTTTTAGGACCATTATATCAATTAATAAAATAATATATGTTTTAAAAACGCTTTTTTGTCAATTTTGACACTATTTGGTATTTTGTTTTTTATAAATTCATAACAGCATTATTCCATAGAAAAAATTCATCTAACCAACCCTAATGTGTTATATTAACCCATAAATTTTTTTTATTCATAAAAATTCTAAAATTACATTTATTTGGGTATTTATAATATCAATTATGTTAATATTTCATTAATATGGTAATTAATGCATCATCATTGTCTCATAAATAAATTAAATTATATAATTTATAAAAAATATAAATAAAATACCATTATGTAGGAAATCTTCTTATCTTTCTAATGAATATTTATAGTTGAATTTATCTTATTTATAACTCAATATTAATAATGTTTTAGTTAATAAACATTGATTTTAACTATTTTTAGTCTACTTCAAATAAAATAATAATAAATGTCCTAATCTAATCCAAGTGGACCTAAAGGGTAATATTTTATTCCTAAGGTTGTTTTTGGTCGAATTACAGTTATCCAATAGAATTTGGACATGTGTTAGGGTAATAATAATATCATTTTTACCCTTAATTACCCTATTTAATTTTAACCGTGGAAAATAAAATTTAAAAGTTACTATTCATGAAAAATTATTTTCATCTCATTGAACCACATTTTACATACTAATATCAATTGTATCTCTTGGATTTTTGAAATCTAACTCACATAAGGGGTAAAAATATGTTTTATGTAAATTTGAAAATGCCCTTAGGAGGTGGGTAAAAGACGGTAAATCTGTATCCAATGCATTGGAGGGAGATATAGGTTTCACCCATCTCATAATGAAATCATTCTTACTTGTGCCACAAAATAAACATAAATCATTTATCATAACCCAAAGAATAAAATGGGATTCATAAACATCATCCCATCATAACATAATCCACATAAAATAAATGTTTATCATTTCATCATAAGAAGAATCAAACTGTGTAAATAATAGAGACATTATACTTGAAACATAATCATACTAAATAATGTCATCTTAGATGGGAAATATTTTTGACAAAACACTTGAAATTAATTCTTGAGAAAAATATCCTTTCTTCTTTAAAATCATTTTCTTTTCACAAAATTCCATTAAATTTTAAAAGAAAAGTGTATCTTTGAAAATAATTATGAAATCTTTTATAGAAAGCTTCATGAAACTTAGGCATTATTAAACACTAAAAATATACTCACACCGTATAAGTTAAAAAAACATTCTCCTCGTACTTTTTCCGAAAAAGTCAAAAATTTCCTCGTATGGTAAACAAAAAAAATATTCCTTCCATAACACAATGTAAAGTCAAATAGGGATAAACATGACTTTTAACATACAAGGAATAATATTAAACAATTTATGAAAAACATTTTTATGGACATGGATGATAAATATATCCCTAGTAAATAATTACTTATAAGCAATCTCGGATAAAATTAATTTCTTTTATGTCTTGTGTTGTACACTACACCAATATTATCTTGCACTATACACAACAACAAATTATCTTGTAGTATACACAACACTATTCTTGGCTTGAATTACACGCAAGAGTAACCTTCCTCGATTTCTTGCGTCGTACGCAATACCGAGTTTCACTAAACAACGATATGTCATTAAAATATTATATAAACTAGCCGTTTTGAATAGTAATACCAACTTTTTGAAATTTTATAAATTTTATCTTTCAAAATGGACTTTATTTTTTGATTTGGAATATCGAAATTTCCCTAGGGTGAATTTTTGGTATTTTTCTAAAAACTTTCAATTTTTGATGAATAGTGAAAACACAGAGTTATTGGTTAAAGCCAACTTTTTATTTAAATAATAATTTATTCTATTTAAATTTATTTTCCATCAAAATAGATAAATAATACCTATATAAGTTCAATGTAATTGATTAGAGACTTTTTATAATAATTTTAGATATATAAAAATTTTATTGAACTTTTTACCGTCTTTTACCCACCTCCTAGGTGCATTTGCAAATTTACATAAAACTTAATTTTACCAATTCTGTGAGTTGAATTTAAAAAATCCAAAAGACTCTGTTGATATCAGTGAGTAAAATGTGGTTTAATGAGATGAAAATATTTTTTGGTGAATTGTAACTTTTAACTTTTTTTACCATGGTTAAAAGTAAATAGGGTAATTAATGGTAAAAATGATATTATTATTACCCTAACACGTGTCCTAATTCTATTGGATAAGTGTAATTATACCAAGAACAACCTTAGGAATAAAATATTACCCTTAAGGTTCACTTGGATTAGATTAAAACGTTTGTTATTATTTTATTTAATGAAGAGTTAAAATAGTTAAAATCCATGTTTAATAACTATATCATTTCTAATATAGGGTTATACATAAGATAAATTCGACTATAAATATTCCTTATAAAGATAAATAGATTTCCTACATAATTTTTGTTTATTTATATTTTTTAGAAATTAAATAATTTAATTTATTAATGACACAATGATGATGCAGTAATTACCTTATTAATGAAATATTAACATAATTGATATTATAAATACCCAAATAAATGTAATTTGATACTTTTTATGATTTACACTAATTTTATAGGTTAATATAACATATTAGTGTTTGTTAGATGACTTTTTGTAGAATTAATAATGCTTTCATGAATTTAGAAAAAAAAATACCAAATAGTTTCAAAATTGACATAAAAGAGTTTTTAAAATAAATATTATATTATTATTTGTTATAATGGTCCTAAAAATCTCATGTTCGGCCTGAATACTTATATAATGATAGGTCTAACATTAATGAACCAATTTGGTTTCTATTGGCATTTTATAGTAAGTTAATTATCCATATTGTGCAAGAATACAAGAAGGCACGGTAAAAGTTAAATTATTTAACATTGAGTTAAGTCTAAATGATAAGGTTAAAATGATAACCTAAACATGTATAAAAAATATTGGATGAGATTATTTAGACCCATCCTCACCCTAGACACGAAATAAGTCACTTTGGAGACATTATAAACCTAATATGAATTTATTATAAAATAATATTTTATGTTTTTCCTATGGTGCCCCTCACCCCCTTATAAAAGGGCACTCCCTCTTCTCTCTAATTAACACCTCCAAAGCCATTTGGATCAGACAAACCCAGCCCAAACACCCTCCCAACTGTCCTCCATTTACCCTAGAGTCCTTAATTTAGTCATAAAGTCAACCTACGGAGCCCTTTTGATAAAATCAAAAGGAAGAACCTGAAGAAGATGTAAATATCTCACCACCAATCTCAAGTTCATTTCTTCTTCCACTTCCTCTTTATCTGTTGTTTCCATTATAAAATAATAACTCCAGTATCTTATATATAATGTGATGTTATTATAAAAATTTTACAACTATATTAGTTATTTTATCCATCCTATTAATGAAAAAGTAACCACACATGCGTACGTATGGCTTACCGTCTCCACGTCGTGGTGTAGTTTGTTATTCAAATATTTCATTATTTGGATGGGTGTAATAATGAGAATAAATTATATAAAAAATAAATATAAAATTATTAAGATTAATTATATATTATCTACCATCCAATTATATATGATTTTAATACCAAAAGAATGATATTATCACTCATGCGTACGTACAGACTACAGTCTCCACGAACGTGATGAGAATTATTTTCCATAATTAACAATTCAAGTATTATTATGAAGTATATATAATAAATAATATTGAAAGATATTAAATAATAATTTTAATGGATTTATGTACATATATGATTCATTTACTTAATTCCATTCAATTCAGTAAGGAAACGGAAACAATGTTCATGCGTACGTACGGCCTACAGTCTCCATGAACGGTGTGTTTCATTCCATTTATCGATCTTTCATATATATTTATATGATTAATATATATTATATATAAATAAATTTTTACATTCTGGAATTAAGTAATTAATTATTTAAGTAATAAAATCAAGAACAACATGTCAAAACACGTACGATAATGGAAATGATTTTAACCAAAATGCTGCTTTAACATGGAGTTTACCATAGAACAGGTAATATAATGTCATAAGTGAATCATATATGATATCATAAATATTATTATGGTTATGTTACAAGTTAATAATATTTTTAAACCCACTCTACAGGATTCTCATACAAATATGGAAGAAATTGGATATAAGGAAAGGGATAATTTTTAAAATCTCATTTTTATCTGAGATTGCTTATGCGTAAGTATTTACTAGGGTTATATTTTTATCCATGTGCATAAATTTTTTTTCATAAATTGATTAAAATTAGTCCTTGTATGTTTAAAGTCATTTTTACCCCAATTTTACTTTTACATTGTGTCATGGACATAATCTTTCTTTTGTTTACCATACGAGGAACTTTTTGACATTTTCGATAAAAGTACGAGAATAATTTTTTTTAAAACATATACGGCGTGAACGGATTTTTATAGTTTCATAAAGACTAATTTTCAGGAAGATTCCTATACAATATTTCATTATTATTTTCAACAAAATCATTTTCTTTTAAAATTGAATGTCATTTTGTGAAAAGAAAATGATTTTGAAGAAGAAAGCATATTTTCCTTAAGAATTCATTTCAAGTGTTTTGTCAAAACTATTTTCCATATAAGATGACATTATTTTGTATGATTGAGTTTATAGTATAATGTATCTATTATTTACATGGTTTGATTCTTCTTATGATGAAATTATATCCATTTTTTTATATGGATTATGTTCTGATGGGATGATGTTTATGAAAACCATTTTATTATTTGGGTTATGATGAATGATTTATGTTTATTTTGTGGCACAAATTTATGGCTTGGTGATTGTTGGATTTTCCATATCCATGTTCTCTACCAATATTCATCATAACATGATGGCTAGATTTCTCTTCCATATCCATATTTTCACCTATGTTATTCTATGTGGAAACCCAGTAATGTGTTAATTTGGGTTATCATTATGTTCCATAAATTAGTTTTTTTAAAAATTATGTTTTAGTAATCCTTTTTATGATGTGGGTTTCTATGAATAAAACTGATTATTAAACCATTTATAACCCCAACGAATTTCAAAGGTGAAATTCATCTTAAAGGGGTAGAATGTAACACCCCATGATTTTATGAGAAATATTATTAATTTCTTTGATGTCTTGAGTTATACGCTACACAAAGATTGTATTTATCTATACGTAAAACCATATTAGCATGTAGTATAGGAAAAAATATTCTTGTCTTGCGTTACACACAAGAGAAACCTTCCTCGATATCTTGCGTTGTACGCAATACCGAGTTTCACTAAACAATGATATCTTATTAGAATATTATATAAACTAGCTGTTATGAATAGTAATACCCACTTTTTGAAAATTTATAATTTTATCTTTCAAAATGGGCTTCATTTTTGGATTCGGAATGTCGAAATTAGCCTAGGGTGAAATTTTTGTATTTTTCTGAAAAAATTCAATTTTTGATGAATAGTGAAAACACTGAGTTATTGGTTAAAACCAACTTTTTATTTAAATAATATTTTATTTTATTTAGATTTATTTTAGGTCAAAATAGATACATAATACCTATATAAGTTCAATATAATTCATTGGAGACATTTTATAGTACTTTTATATATATATAAATTTTATTGAGCTTTTAACCATATTTTACAAACCTCCTAGGACCATTTGCAAATTTACCTAAAACATAATTTTACAGCTTTTGTGAGTTGAATTTAAAAAATCCAAGAGACAAGTTTTATATACTTAAGTAAAATGTGGTTCAATGAGTTGAAAATAATTTTTTGTGAATAGTAACTTTTAAATTTTATTTACCACGGTTAAAAGTAAATAGGGTAATTAAGGGAAAATGGTATTATTATTACCATAAAACATGTAATAATTCTATTGGATAAGTGTAATTCGACCAAAATCAATCTTAGGAATAAAATATTACCCTTTAGGTCCACTTGGATTAGAATAGGACATTTATTATTATTTTATTTAAAGAAGAGTTAAAATAGTTAAAATCAAAGATTAATAACTAAAACATTTTTAATATAGGGTTATACATAAGATAAATTCGACTATAAATATTCATTATAAATATAAAACTATTTAGTACATAATGGTATTTTAGTTATATTTTTTGGACATTAAATAATTTAATTTACTTATGACACAATGACGATGCATTAATTACATTATTAACAAAATATTAACATAATTGATATTATAAATAACCTAATAAATGTACTTTCAGACCTTTTATGAATTAAACTAATTTTCTAGGTCAATATAATATATTAGGGTTGTTTAGATGAATTTTATTTCGAATTAATAATGCTTTTATAAATTTTCAAAAAAAATACCAAAAATGTCAAAATTGACATAATGGTGTTTTTAAAACAAATATTATATTATAAATTAATACAATGGTCAATATAATATATGGTTTAGCAATAAGTATTAAATAATTATATTTGTAACATTAATGAACCAATTTGGGTTCGATTGGCAGTTTATAGTTTGTTTATTAGCAATACTGTGTAAGAATACCAGAAGTCGCAGTAAAAGTTAAATTGTTTTTCTTAGAGTTAATTCTACATGATAAGGTTAAAATGGTAACCAAAACATTTCTAAATCCTATTGGATGAGAGGCTTTCGACCCATCCCCACCCTATACTCTAAGTAAGTCACTTTGGAGCTATTATAAATAGAATATGAATTTATTATAAAATAATATTCTATGTTTTTTCTAAGGTTCGCCTCACCCCTCTTATAAAAGGGCACTCATCATTATCTCTAATTAACACCTCCAAATACATTATTATTGGCCAAACCCTACAAAAATACCATCTCACCTATATTCCATTCATCCTAGAGGTCTTCCTTTAGTCATAAAGCCATCCTATGGAACCCTCCTGATCAAATCAAAAGGAAGAACCCGAAGAAGAGGTAAATATCTCACCACCTATTTCAAGTTCCTTTCTTCTTCCACTTCCTCATTCTTTGTTGTTTCCATTATAAAATAATAACTCTAGTGTATTATATATAATGTGAGGTTATTATAAAAAATTTACAACCATATTAGTTATTTTATCCATCATGTGAATGAAAAAGTCACCTCACGTGCGTACGTATGGCTTACTGTCTCCACGTCATGGTGTAGTTTGTAATTCAAACATTTCATCATTTGGATGGGTATAATAATTAGTATAAATGATATGAATAATAAATATAACATTATTATGATTCTTTATATATTATATACCATCTAATTATATACAATTTTAATATCAAAAGAATGATGTTGCCGCTCATGCGTACGTACGGACTACCGTCTCCACGAACGCGATGAGATTCATTTTCCATAATTAACCATTCAAGTATGATTATAAAGTATATTTAATAAACAATCATGAAAGATATTACATAATAATGATACTGGATTTATTTAAATATATCTTTCATTTACTTAATTCTATTCAATTCAATATGGAAACGAAAACAGCCTTCATGCGTACGTACGGCCTACTGTCTCCATTAACGGTGTATTTCATTCCAGTTATTGATCTATCATATATATTTATATTATTAATATATATTATATATAAATCATTTTTTACATTCTGGAATTATATAAATCAGTATATAAGTAATAATAACAAGAACTACATGTCGAAACACATACGATAAATGAAACTATTTTACCCAAACCGCAGCTTTAACTTGGAATTTACAAAAGAACGGGTAATATAATGTCATGAGTAAATAAAATATGATATCATATATATTATTACGGTTATTTAGAAAGTTAATAATATGTTTAAACCCACTATAAAGGAGTCTCGGACACATACGGTAGAAATTAGACAAAAGGCAAGAGATAATTTTACAAATCTCATTTTTATCCGAGATTGCTTATA
Organism: Viscum album; assembly: GCA_963277665.1. Classification (NCBI taxonomy): domain Eukaryota; kingdom Viridiplantae; phylum Streptophyta; class Magnoliopsida; order Santalales; family Viscaceae; genus Viscum; species Viscum album. Next base: position 1,587,725,718 of record OY728150.1, on the reverse strand, counting down.
CGTAAGTATTTACTGGAGTTGTATATTTCATCCATGTACATAAAAATGTTTTTCATAAAATTTTTAATATACTTCATTTTTTGTTTAAATTCATGTTTACCTCTCTTTGACTTTTACATTGTGTTATGGAAGGAATATTTCTTTTGATTACCTTACGAGAAACTTTTTGAGTTTTTCGGAAAAAGTAAGAGGAGAATGTTTTTTTAACTTATACAGCATGAATGGATTATTATGGTTTCATAAGCCTAATTTTCATGAATCTTAATCTACAACATTTCATTATTATTTTCAACAAAATAATTTTGTTTTAAAATTGAATGGAATTTTGTGAAAAGAAAATGATTTTGAAGAAGAAAGGATATTTTCCTCAAGAATTCATTTCAAGTGTTTTGTCAAAACTATTTTCCATATAAGATAACATTATTTAGTATGATTATGTTTCTAGTATAATGTCTCTATTATTTACATGGTTTTATTCTTCTTATGAGGAAATTATATCCATTTGTTTTTTATGGATTATGTTATGATGGGATGATGTTTATGAAACCCATTTTATTTTTTGGGTTATGATGAATGATTTATGTTCATTTCGTGGCACAAGTAAGAATTATTTCATTATGAGATGTGTGGGACCTATATCCCTCTACAATGCATTGGGTAAAGATTTATATCTCAATAGGTAGACAAGGCTGGAACAGAAAGTAAATTTGGTTCTGTAATATAGGGCTGGAACGCACATGTGGTGACTTTTTCATTCATAGGATGGATAAAATAACTAATATGGCTGTAAAATTTTTATAATAACATCATATTATAGATAATATACTAGGGTGATTTTTTTATAATGGAAACAACAAAGAAGGAGGAAGTGGAAGAAGAAAGGAACTTGAAATAGGTGGTGAGATATTTTCCTCTTCTTCTGGTTTTTCCTTTTGATTTGATCAAAAGGGCTCCATAGGATGGATTTATATCTAATTGAATGCCTATAGGATGAAGGTAGGATAGTTGAGAGGGTATTCGGGTAGGGTTTGGCCGAGCCAAATGGCTTTGTTGGTGTGAATTAGAGAGAAGGGGGAGTTCCCTTTTATAATACGGGTGTGGGGAACCTGAGGAAAAACATAAAATATTATTTTATAATAATTTCATATTGGGTTTATAATAGCTCTAAAGTGACTTATTTCGAGGCTAGGGTGGGGATGGGTCTAAATACTCTCAACAAAAGGGTATTATACATGTTTATGTTACCATTTTAACCTTATCATTTAGATCTAACTCTAATTTAAATAATTTAACTTTTATCGTGTCTTCTTGTATTCTTACACTATATGGTTAATAAACATACTATAAAAGGCCCATCGAACCCCAATTGGTTCATTAATGTTACACCTATCATTATATAAGTCGTTTGGCTGAACATTAGATTTTTTGGACCATTATATCAATTAATAATATAATATTTGTTATAAAAACTCTTTTATATCAATTTTGACACTATTTGGTAATTTGTATTTTCTAAATTCATAACAGCATTATTACTTCGAAAAAAATTCATCTAACCAACCCTAATATGTTATATTAACCATGAAAATTATTTTAATTCAAAAAAGTATCAAATTACTTTTATTTGGGTATTTATAATATCAATTATGTTAATATTTCATTAATAAGGTAATTACTACATCATCATTGTGTCATAAATATATTAAATTATTTAATGTCTAAAAAATATAAATAAAATACCATTATGTAGGAAATAATTTTATATTTATAATTAATACTTATAGTCTATTTTATCTTATGTATAACCCTATAATAAAAATTGTTTAGTTATTAAACTTTGATTTTAACTATTTTAACTCTTCTTTAAATAAAATAATAATAAAAGTTATAATATAATCCAAGTGGACCTAAAGTGTATTATTTTATTTATAAGGATTTTTTGGTCGAATTACACTTATTCAATAGAGTTAGCTCATGTGGTAGGGTAATAAAAATATAATTTTTACCCTTAATTACCCTATTTACTTTTAACTATGGTCAACAAAATCTAAAAGTTACTATTCACCAAACATTATTTTCATCTCATTGAACCATAATTTACTTACAGATATCAACCGTGTCTCTCGTATTTTTTAAATTCAACTCACTGAAGCAGTAAAATTTTGTTTTATGTAAATTTGTAAATGCACCTAGGAGATGGGTAAAAGACTGTAAAAAGTTCAATAAACTTTTTACATATCTAAAATTATTATAAAATATATCCAATGAATTACATTGAAATTATATAGGTATTATGTATCTATTTTGGCCTAAAATAAATTTAAATGAAATAAATGATTATTTAAATAAAAAGTCGGTATTTACCAATAACTAAGTGTTTTCACTATTCCTCAAAAATTGAAAGTTTTCAGAAAAATACCAAAAATTCACCATAGGCTAATTTCGATATTCTGAATCCAAAAATAAAGTCCATTTTGAAAGATAAAATTTATAAAAATTCAAAAATTCAGTATCACTATTCATAATGGCTAGTTTATATAGTATTTTAGCAGCATATCATTGTTTAGTGAAACTAAATATTGCAAACAACGCAAGCTATCGAGCATGGTTTCTCTTGTGTGTAACACAAGACCAAAATAGTGTTGCGTCTACTACAAGCTAATACGGTGTTTTGTATAATACAAGATAATCTTATTGTAGTATACAACACAATATATCAAATAAATTAATAATATTTCTCATAAAATCACAGGGTGTTACATTCTACCCCCCACCCCCCCTTAAAATGAATTTCTCCCTCGAAATTTGTCAGGGTTATAAACGGTTTACTACTTGAAAGTTTCATTCATAGAATACCAAATCATAAAAAGGAATACAAAAACTTAATTTCTAAAAAAACTAATGTATGAAACGTAACGGTTACCCAAATTAACATATCACTAGGATTCTACATAGAGAAGCATAGGTGAAAATATGGATATGGAAGAGAAATCTAACCATCATGTTCTGTTGAGGAGCGGTAGATAACATGGCTATGAAAAAGGCGACAATCACAAAGCCATAAATTTGTGATGATATAAGGCACCATATGATTCTACTAATATGAGGGTACTACGAAAAAGTTTTTGGTTTTCATGATCATTTCCCTAATGTTGAAAAATTAAAAGAAATACTTACTTGATTTTGGTATGATATCACTATTGTTTATACCTTAAACAATTTCCACTTCATCTCTTAAAGAAATGAAGTTGAATTATTCTTCTGTGAAGTGTCAACAGATCATGCGATAGAATTATAGGACATTTCTTCTGTCTCAAACATAAGTTTAGCAAAAGTAATATACATAAGACTATCTTATGGTTAGACTAACCGTATATGATTCCAAAAATGTAAATATACTTCAACTATCATACTGATAAATAAAATAAAACTAATTTCTACTAACAAGGGACTTCCTGTAGGCTAGTGGTAGATGATAAAGGCCCGTCACACTTCAACATTAGGGAAATGATCTTTAAAACCAAAAAAATTATCCTAGTACCCTCATATTCGATGAATCAGTTGGTACCTAAGATCATCACAAATTTATGGATTTGTGATTGTTGGCATTTTCATAGCCATGTTCTCTACCACTCTTCATCAGAACATTATGGTTGGATTTCTCTTCCATATCCATATTTTCTCCTATGTTCTTATATGTACAAACCCATTGATGAGTTAATTTGGGTAACCATTATGTTTCATACATTAGTTTTTTTAAATTAAGTATTATTATTCCTTTTTACGATGTGGGTTTCTATGAATGAAACTTTCAATTAGTAAACCATTTATAACCCCAACAAATTTCGATGGTGAAATTCATTTTATGGGGGGTATAATGTAACACCCTGAGATTTTATGAAAAATATTATTAATTTCTTTGATGTCTGGTGTTGTACACTATACCAAGATTATCTTGTGCTATACGCAACACCATATTAGCTTGTATTATATGCAACATTATTCTTATCTTCTGTTACACTCAAGAGAAATCTTCATCGATAGTTTGTGTTGTGCACAATACCGAGTTTCACTAAAAAACGATATATTATTAAAATATTATATAAACTAGCCTTTAGGAATATTATTACACACTTTTTGAGATTTTAAAAAAATTATATTTCAAAATGGACTTCATTTTTTTATTCGGAATATCAAAATTAGCCTATGGTGAATTTTTGGTTTTTTTGAAAACTTCTAATTTTTTGATGAATAGTGAAAACACTGAGTTATTGATTAAAACCAATTTTTTATTTAAATAATCATTTATTTTATTTAAATTTATTTTAGGTTAAAATAGATACATAATACCTATATAATTTCAACGTAATTAATTGGATACATTTTCTTATAATTTTAGATATATAAAATTTTTTTGGACTTCTTACCGTATTTTACCCACCTCCTAACAGTATTTACAAATATATATAAAACTTAATTTTATTGCTTATGTGAGTTAATTTCAAAAATCTAAGAGACACGGTTGATATCAGTAAATAAAATGTGGTTCAATGGGATGAAAATAATTTTTGGTGAATAGTAACTTTTAACTTTTTTACCACGGTTAAAAGTAAATAGGGTAATTAAGGGTAAAATGATAATATTATTACCCTAACACATGCCCTAAATCTATTTGATAAGTGCTATTTGACCAGAAACAACCTTAGGAATAAAATATTACCCTTTATGTCCACTTGGATTAGATTAGGACATTTATTATTATTTTATTTAAAGAAGAGTTAAAATAGTTAAAAGCAAAGTTTAATAACTAAAACATTTTTAATATAGGGATATACATAAGATAAATTCGACTATAAATATTAATTAGAAATATAAAAATATTTCCTGAATAATGGTGTTTAATATAAAGTTTTTAGACATTAAATAATTTAATTTATTTTTGACACAATGATGATGCTGTCATTACATTATTAATGAAATATAAACATAATTGATATTATAAATACCCAAATAAATGTAATTTGAGCCCTTTTATGAATTAAAATAATTTTAAAGGTTAATATAGCATATAAGGGTTGTTTAGATGAATTATTTTCGAAGTATTAATGCTGTTATGAATTTAGAAATAACACAATACCAAATAGTGTCAAAATTGACATAAAATATTTTTTTAAACAAATATTATTTTATTTATTGATATAATGGTTCTAAAAATATAAGGATCATCCAAAAAAATTATATAATTAATTTTGTAACATTTTTGAACCAATTGGGGTTCAATTGGCTGTTTATAGTAAGTTTATTAACCATATAGTGTAAGAATACAAGAAGTCATTGTAAAAGTTAAATTATTTAACTTACAGTTAAATCTAAATGATATGGTTAAAATGGTAACCAAAACATGTCTAAAATCAAATGGTTTAGATTATTTCAGCCCATACCCACTTTAACTTCAAACTAAGTCACTTTGGAACCATTATAAACCGAATATGAATTTATTATAAAATAATATTTTCTGTTTTTTCCTAAGGTGCCCCTCACCCCTCTTATAAAAGGGCACTCCCCTTCTCTCTAATTCACGCCTCGAAAGACATTTGGCTCAGAAAAATCCTTCCCAAATACCATCTAAAATTCCCTCTCTTCATCCTAGAGACCTTCATTTAGTCAAAAATCTATCCTAAGGATCCATTTTGATCAAATCAAAATAAAGAACCCAAAGAAGAGGTAAACATCTCACCACCTATTTCAAATTCATTTCTTCTCCCACTTCCTCATTCTTTGTTGTTTCAGTTCTAAAAGACTAAATCTAGTATCTTCTATATACATTGACATTATTATAAAAAATGAACAACCATATTAGTTATTTTATCTATCCTATGAATGAAAAAGTCACCACACGTGCGTACGTACGACATACCGTCTCCATGTCTTGGTGGAGTTTGTTAATCAAGCATTTCATCATTTGGATGGGTACAATAATGAGTATAAATGATATAAATAATAAATATAAATTTATTATTATTCTGTATATATGATATACCATCCAATTATATACAATTTTAATAATAAAAGAATGATATTTTTGCTCGTGCGTACGTACGGACTACCATCTCCACGAATGTGATGGGATTCATTTTCCATAATTAACCATTCAAGAATGATTATAATGTATATATAGTAAATAATAATTAAATATATTAACTAATAATTATACTATATTTATGTAAATATATGTCTCATTTACTTAGTTCTAATCAATTCAACAAGGAAACGAAAATAGCGTTCATTCGTACGTACGGCTTACCGTCTCCATGAACAGTATATTTCATTCCATTTATCAATCTATCATATATATTTATATGATGAATATATATTATATATAAATAATGTTTTAGATTCTTTAATTATTTAAATCAGGATATAAGTAATAATATCGAGAAAAAAAAGTCGATACATGTACGATAAATGAAATGATTTTACCAAAAATGCTGCTTTAACATGGAATTTACAAACGAACGGGTAATATAATGTCATAAGTGAATCAAATTTGATATCATAAATATTATTATGGTTATGATACAAGTTAATAATATGTTTAAACCCACTATAAAGGAGTCTCGGACACATATGGAAGAAATTGGACATAAGGTAAGGGATAATCTTCCAAATCTCATTTTTATCTGAGATTGCTTATACGTAAGTATTTACTGGGGTTATATTTTTTATCCATATCCATAAAAATGTTTTTCATAAATTTTTTAATATTATTCCTTATACGTTTAATTTCATTGTTATCCCTCTTTGACTTTTATATTATGTTATTAAAGGAAACTTTCTTTTGTTAACCGTATGAGAAACTTTTTGACTTTTCCATCAAAAGTATGAGGATAATGTTTTTTTAACTTATACAGTATGAACAGATTTTTACTATTTCATAATGCCTAATTTTCATGAAGCTTACTATACAATATTTTATTATTATTTTCATCAAAATCCTTTTCTTTTAAAATTGAATGACATTTTGTGAAAACAAAATTATTTTGAAGAAGAAAGGATATTTTCCCCAAGAATTCATTTCAAGTGTTTGGTCAAAACTATTTTCCATATAAGATGACATTATTTAGTCTGATTATGTTTCAAGTATAATTTCTATGTTATTTCCATGGTTTGATTCTTCCTATGATTAAATGATATCTATTTGTTTTATATGGACTATGTTATGATGGGATGATGTTTATGAAACCCATTTTATTCTTTGGGGTATAATGAATGATTTCTGTTTATTTTGTGGAAAAAGTAAGAATGATTTCATTATGAGATGGGTGGGAACAATATCTCCCTCCAATACATTGGGTAAAGATTTATATCTCATGATATATACATGGATGGAATGGAAAGTAAATCAGGTTCATTAATAAAAGGCTGGAACAACAAGTAAACTCGATTCAGTTATGGACATTGTCCACTATGATGGTCTTGGTAGCAATGCATTGGCTACTAAAGAAATAATATCAGGTTTTTAATGGTTTCCAAAAATACATGTTTTTATTCCCTTGCTATTTTGTCATTATTGATGTTCTATTATGATCTAGTCCTTATATACCGCCATGTTTTATGTCATTGCTCAAGATTTTCATGTTTAAACTTTATGTTCATGTTTTTAAGTTCAAATGTATATGGTTTGTTTTATTTTCTCCATGATTACCCTTACTGAGCATTTGAGCTCACCCTTAATATGTTTTCTTTTCCCCAGGATATAAAGAAATGATTTAGGTAAGAAAACAAAAGGGGAAGATCTTTATGGGAGATGTTGAAGATATTTTCACTATGATTAGAAGATTATGTTCTGAGTTTCCAAAGACACTAAACTATTACGGTCCATGGGTGTCTGTTTTTGTTACCAATTAAGTATTCCACAAAAGTAATGAAATGTCCATATACGTCAAGTGTGGGTATCTACATTTGGTATCAGAGGAATGGTTTAGCTAACCATTGGAAACTAGGATTCGAAAACATAAGTGAAATCCCAAGAGATAATTCTAAGGTATGTCTAGGGATGTCTCTAAGGTTATGCATAAGTATAGGTTATAGTCCTAGAATTACAGTAACTATCATTGAATCAAACCTAAGATGTTAGAGATTTAAAGTACTCCCACTAATTAAAAATACAATTACACAAGATGAAATTGAATCCATGGAATGGGATGAGTTCAAGAACTTGTTTTTCAATAATTACTTCCCTATTTTTCTTCAAACAAAGATGGAAAGGGAGTTCTTTGAGCATAAGCAAAAGGATGATGAATCTATTGGTATATACGAGGAAAACTTTTACAAGTATTTCAAGGTATGCATTTGGCTTTATCATCCAACCTGAAAGTGAAGTTGATCGATTCATTAGTGGCTTAAAACCAAGACTTCGAAGGGTATTAGCTATAAGAGAATTCAGTAGCTATGAAGACCTTGTGTGTTGTTCTATCAAGGTAGAACTAGAATTTGTTGTAACATATCCTTCTCATGGTTTTTACAAGAAATGAATGATGGAGTTCAAGGAAATATCTCAGAACAATGGTGAAAAGAAGGTGAATGTTTAATTATTCTCAAAGTGTGGAAAAGAATCATGGTGGAGATTGTCCAAAAGGTACTAGAAAATGTTTCAAGTGTTGAAAAGAACGTCATCGAGTAGCTGAGTGTCGATGTAATGGGAAAAAGGTAGATAATTGGGTGAATGGGAAAAAGACTATAGAGAACGCACCACCAATACTTCAATTCTACAATTATAAGAAAATTTGTCACTATTCTAACCAATTTCCTAATCCATGGGTTAATGCTGATCGACATCAACAACCACTTAAGGAAAAGGACAAAGGGAAGTCACATGCGATCACTATTGGCGATGTTGTGTATGAAAATGAAGTGGTGGAAAGATTAAGTGTTTATGTAATGAGATTCCAAAATATTGTTTTGGAATATCATTTTTAGTAACGTGGAATATTAGAATATCTATGTAAAGGTTTTTTGTGGTTTTCAATAATTATATGGTACCCGTAACCATGAAATGTGATTGAAATATTTTTGGAAAGTAGATAATACGTGCATCATGAATGGATAAAGAGGTAATGAAATGTTTTATAGTATTAATGATCTCATGACTGATATAAGGACAAAGTGATAGCATGGTTTGAGTATATATAAATTTTGGGAATTTGGTATGCGGGAAGAGTTGAATTTTGACAACATTCATGTTTTCACAAAGATTCTATGGCAATTCATGCTTCAAAAGAATACATGATTAAGGTATTCACATGTTTGGAATGTGACCAACAAGATATATCTTATGATATATGGGGGGTAAATGATTGTATTCATATGATCGATAGATGACCTTTCTTGTAATAGTTTTTTTTATACTATGACCATAGACAGAAGTATTTTGGATAAGCCTAATGATTGAAATTAATTATGTTAGACATCATATCGTATTGTTTAAGGAGAAAACTTTTTAGATATTATTGTTGCTGTGTTAAAATATTATAGTTTTAGAAAAAGGATAACTCGTAGGATAGAATACAACCCGTCGCGTCAGACAAGGATGTGGGAATTGAACCCACAACCGAACTGAGATAGGCCTTTATTTCCTACTACTAGCATACAGGAAGTCCCTATTTAGTATAAATTATTTTTAATTTATTAAGTTGTACGATATGTGAGGTATAAGTCCATTTTAAGAACCATATACGATTAATCTATCTATAGATGGACTTATTTATATTTAATAACTTTTGCAAAACTTATTTTTGAGACAGATGGAATGACCTATCATTCTATCGCATGATCTGCTAACACTTCATGGAAGACAAATTCAACTTCATTTCTTTAAGGGATGAAGTAGAAATTGTTCAATGCACAAAAAATAATGAGATTTTACCAAAATCAAGTAACTATATCATTTAATTCAAAAATTCTTCAATATTAGGGAAATGATCTTGGAAACCATAAATGTTGTCCTAGTTCCCTCATATCTGATTAATGAGATGGTACATTAGATCATTACAAATTTATGGCTTTGTGATTGTTGGATTTTTCATAGCCATGTTCTTTACCACTATCCCTTAGATAATGATGGTTAGATTTCTCTTCCATATCCATATTTTCACCTATGTTCTTCTATGTGGAAACCAGCAATGAGTTAATTTGGGTAACAGTTACATTTAATACATTAGTTTTTAAAATTAATCTTTAGTATTCATTTTTACGATGTGTGTTTCTATGAATGAAACTTTAAAGTAGTAAACCATTTATAACCCCGAAAAATTTCGAGGGCGAAATTCATTATAATGGGGGTATAATGTTACACCCCGATATTTTAAGAGAAATATTATTTTTAATTTCATTGTTGTCTTGTGTTGTATGCTACACCAAGATTATCTTGAACTATACCCAACACTATATTAGCATGTAGTATACAAAACACTATTCTTGTATTGCGTTACACACAAGAGCAACCTTCCTTGATAGCTTGCATTGTACGCGATACCGAGTTTCACTAAACAACGAAATGTTATTAAAATATTATATAAACTAGCTGTTATGATTAGTAATACCAAATTTTATAAATTTTATAAATTTTATCTTTCAAAATGGACTTCATTTTGGCTTTTGGAATCTCAAAATTATCCTAGGGGGAATTTTTGATATTTTTCTAAAAACATTAAATTTTTGATGAATAGTGATAACACTAAGTTATTGGTTAAAACCGAATTTTTATTTAAATAATTATTTATTTTATTTAAATTTATTTTAGGTAAAAATATATACATAATACCTATATAAGTTCAATTTAATTCATTGGAGTCATTTTAAAATAATTTTATAAATATAAATATTTTATTGAACTTTTCACTGCCTTTTACCCACCTCCTATTAACATTTGTAAATTTACATAAAACATAATCTTACCACTTCTGTGAGTTTAATTTCATAAATTTGAGAGACGTGGTTTATATCAGTAAGTAAAATCTGGTTTAATGAGATGAAAATAATTTTTTGTAAATAGTAACTTTTAACTTTTCTTTACCACGGTGGAAAGTAAATAGGTTAATTAAGGATAAAAATGATATTATTATTACCCTAAAAAATATCCTAATTCTATTGGATAAGTGTGGTTTTACCAAAAACAACCTTAGGAATAAAATATTAACCTTTAGTTCCACTTGGACTAGATTAGGACATTTATTATTATTTTATTTAAAGAAGAGTTAAAATTGTTAGAATCAAAGTTTAATAACTAAAACATTTTTAATATAGACATATAAATAAGATATATTCGACTATAAATATTAATTATAAATATAAAAATATTTCATACATAGTTGTATTTTATTTATATTTTTAGACATTAAATAATTTAATTTATTTATGACATAATGATGATGGATTAATTACCCAATTAATGAAATATTAACATAATTGATATTATAAATACCCAAATAAATGTTATTTGAGACTTTTTATGAATTAAAAAAAAATATATGTTTATATAACATATTATGGTGGGTTAGATGATTTTTTTTCAAGTAATAATGCTGTTATAAATTTATAAAAAACAAAATAACAAAGAGTGTCAAAATTGACATAAAAGTCTTTTTAAAACAAATATTAGATAATTAATTGATATAATGGTCATAAAAATCTAAGGTTTGGCCAACAAACTTATATAATAATATTTGTATCAATAATGAACCAATTGGGGTTCTATTGGCAGTTTATAGTATGTTTATTAACCATATAGTGTAAGAATACAATAAGACACTGTAAAAGTTAAATTATTTAACTTAGAGTTAAATATAAATGATATGGTTAAAATGGAAACCTAAACTTGTCTAAAACCTATTTGTTGAGTGTATTTTGACCCATACCCACCCTAGATTCTAAATAAGTCCCATTGGATCCATTATAAACCGAATATGAATTTATTATAAAATAATATTTTACGTTTTTTCTAAGGTGCCCTCACCCCTCTTATAAAAGGGCACTCACCCTTCTCTCAAATTCACACCTCCAAAGCCATTTAGCACAACCAAAACCAGCCTAAATACCCTCTCAACTGACCTCCTTTCATCCTATAGTCCTTCCATTAGTCATAAATCCTACCTAAGGAACCCTTTTGATCAAATCAGAAGGAAGAACCCGAAGAAGTGGTAAATATCTCACCACCTATTTCAAGTTCCTTTCTTCTTCAACTTCCTCCTTTATTGTTTCTATTAGAAAATAATAAATCTAGTACCTTCTATATAATTTGATGTTATTATAAAAAAATATCAACCATATTAGTTTTTTATCCATCCTATGAATGAAAAAGTCACCACACGTGTGTACGTACGACTTACCTCTCCACGTCATGGTGTAGTTTGTTATTCAAACATTTCATCATTTGGATGGGTATAATAATTAGTATAAATGATATAAATAATAAATATAAAATTATTATGATTCTTTATATATGATATAACATCCAATTATATACTATTTTAATATCAAAATAATGATATTTTTGCATGTGCGTACGTATAAACTACAGTCTCCACGAACGCGATAAGATTCATTTTTCATAATTAACCATTCAAGTATGACTATAAAGTATATATAATAAATAATCATGAAATATATTAAATAATAATGATACTGTATTTATGTATATATAAGTTTCATTTACTTAATTCCATTCAATTCATTAAGGAAACAAAAACAGCGTTCATGCGTATGTACGGCCTACCGTCTCAATGAACGGTGTATTTCAATACATTTATCGATCTATCATATATGTATATATGCTGAATATATATTACATATAAATCATGTTTTACATTCTAGAATTAATTAAATCAGTATATAATAAATAATATCAAGAACATATTGTCAAAATACGTATGATAAATGAAACGATTTTACCCAAAACGCTGGTATAACATGGAATTTACAAAAGAATGAGTAATATAATGTCATAAGTGAATCATATATAATATAATAAATATTATTATGATTATTTTTCAAGCTAATAATATGTTTAAACCCATTATAATGGAGTCTCGAACACATACAGAAGAAATTAGAGATAAGGTAAGGCATAACTTTGCAAATTTTATTTTTATCCATGATTGCTTATACGCAAGTATTACCTAGGGTTATATTTTTCATCCATGTCCATAAAAATGTTTTTCATAAATTTTTTAATATTCATCCTTGTATTTTTAAAGTCATTTTTACCCCTCTTTTAAATTTACATTGTGTTATGGAAGGAATCTTTCTTTGGTTTACCATACGAAGAAATTTTGGACTTTTCTGGCAAAAGTACAAGGAGAATGTTTTTTTAACTTATACGGCGTGAATAGATTTTTACAGTTTCATAAAGCCTAATTTTCATGAATATTTATCCACAATATTTCATGATTATTTTCAACAAAATCTTTTTCTTTTAAAATTGAATGGAATTTTGTGAAAAGAAAATGATTTTGGAGAAGAAAGGATATATTCCTCAAGAATTCATTTCAACTGTTTTGTCAAAACTATTTTCCATCTAATATGACTTTATTTAGTAGGATTATGTTTCAAGTATAATTTATCTATTATTTACATGGTTTTATTCTTCTTATGATGAAATTATATCCATTTGTTTTATATGGACTATGTTATGATGGGATGATGTTTATGAAACCCATTTTATTCTTTAGGTTATGATGAATGATTTATGTTTATTTTGTGGAAAAAGTAAGAATGATTTCATTATGAGATGGGTGGGACCTATATCTCTCTCTAATTCATTGGATAAAGATTTATATCTCATGAGATAGATGTGGCTTGAAGGGATAGTAAATCTGGATCAGTAATACAGGGTTAGAACGGATAAAAGGTTCCTCGTATGGTAAACAAAAGAATGATTCATTCTATTACACAATGTAAAAGTAAAATAGGGGTAAACATGACTTTAAACATACAAGGAAGTATATTAATCAATTTATGAAAAACATTTTTATGGACATGGAGGAAAAATATGACCCGAGTAAATACTTACGTATAATCAATCTCGGATAAAAATGAAATTTGCAAAATTATCCCTTCCCTTATGTCCAATTTCATCTTTATGTGTCATAGAATCATATATAGTGGGTTTAAACATATTATTAACTTATAACATAACCATAATAATATTTATGATATCATATATTATTCACTTATGACATTATATTACCCGTTCTTTTGTAAATTCCTTGTTAAAGTAGTGTTTTGGGTAAAATAGTTTCATTTATCATATATGTTTCGACTTGTTGTTCATGATATTATTACTTATATCCTGATTTAATTAATTAAATATTTTAAAACATGATTTATATATATTATATATTTAGAATTTAAATATATATGATAGACCGATAAATGGAATGAAATACACCATTCATGGAGACGGTAGGCCGTACGTACGGATGAACGTTGTTTTCATTTCCTTATTGAATTGATTGGAATTAAGTAAATGAAACATATATGTAATTAAATCCAGTATCATTATTATGTAATGTCTTTCATGATTTTCTATTTTATATACTTTATAATCATACTTTAATGGTTAATTATGGAAAATGAATCTCATCACGTTCGTCAAGATGGTAGTCCGTAAGTACGCACGATCGAAAATATCATTATTTAGATATTAAAATCATATATAATTGGATGGTGTATCATATAAAAAGAATCATAATAATTTTTTATTTATTATTTATATCATTTATAATCATTATTATACCCAAAAAATTATGAAATGTTTGAATAACAAACTACACCACGACGTGGAGACGGTAAGCCGTACATACGCATGTGTGGTGACTTTTCATTTAATATGATAGATAAAATAACTAATATAGTTGTAAAATTTTTATAATAACATCACATTATATAGAAGATATTGGATTAATTATTTTATAATTAAAACAACAATGAAGGAGGAAGTGGAAGAAGAAAGGAACTTGAAATAGGTTGTGAGATATTTACCTCTTCTTCAGGTTCTTCCATTTGATTTGATCAAAAGGGCTCTTTAGGATGGATTTATCACTAATTTAAGGACTCTAAGATGAAGGGAAAATCTTTGAAATGGTATTTGGGTAGGGGTTGGCCGATCCAAATGGCTTTGGAGTTGTGAATTAGAGAGAAGGGGGAGTGCCCTTTTATAAGAGGGGTGAGGGGCACCTTAGGAAAAACATAAAATATTATTTTATAGTAAATTAATATTCAGTTTATAATGGCTCCAAAGTGACTTATTTCTAGGCTAGAGTGGGTATGGGTCGAAATCATTTCGAAAAATAGGTTTTAGACAAGTTTAGGTTACAATTTTAAACTTATCATTTAGAATTAACTCTAAATTAAATAATTTAACTTTTACCGTGTCTTCTTGTATTCTTACACTATATGGTTAATAAACATACTATAAACTTCCAATAGAACCACAATTGGTTCATTAATGTTACAAATATCATTATATATGTCTTTTGGGGTAACAGTATATTTTTTGCACCATTATATCAATTAGTAATATAATATTTGTTGGAAAAACTCTTTTATGTCAATTTTGACACTATTTGGTATTTTGTTTTTTCTAAATTTATAAAGGCATTATTACTTCGAAAAAAATTTATATAAACAACCCTAATATGTTATATTAACCAAAAAATTAGTGTAATTTATAAAAAGTCTCAAATTAAATTTATGGGAATATTTATAATATCAATTATGTAAATATTTTATTAATAAGGTAATTACTGCATCATCATTCTGTCATAAATAAATTAAATTATTTAATGTCTAAAAAATATAAATAAAATACCATTATGTATTAAATATTTTTATATTTCTAACGAATATTTATAGTCCAACATATCTTATGTATAACCCTATATTAAAAAAATTAGATATTAAACGTTTAGTTTAACTATTTTAACTCTTCCTTAAATAAAATAATAATAAATTTCTTAATCTAATCCAAGTGGACCTAAAGGGTAATATTTTATTCCTAAAGTTGTTTTTGGTCGAATTAAACTAATCCCATAGAATTAGGACTTGTGTTAGGGTAATAATAATATCATTTTTCCCTTAATTACCCTATTTACTTTTAACCGTGGTAAATAAAAGTTAAAAGTTACTATTCACCAAAAATTATTTTCATCACATTGTACAACATTTTACTTAGAGATATCAACTTTGTGTCTCAGATATTTGAAATTCAACTCACAGAAGTGGTAAAATTACATTTTATGTAAATTTTTAAATGCTCCTATGAGGTTGGTAAAAGACGGTAAAAAGTTTAATTAAATATTTATATATCTAAAATTATTATAAAATGTCTCCAATGAAATAAATTAAACTTATATATGTAGTATGTATCTATTTTGGCCTAATATAAATTAAAATAAGTAAATTATTATTTAAATAAAAAGTTGGTTTTAACCAATAACTTAGTGTTTTCACTATTTATAAAAAATTGACTGATTTTAGAAAAATACAAAAAATTCACCCTTGGCTAATTTCAATATTCCGATTCCAAAAATGAAGTCCATTTTGAATGATAAAATTTATAAAATTTCAAAAATTGGGTATTACTATTCATAACAACTAGTATATATAATTTTTTAATAGTATATCATTGTTTAGTGAAACTCAGTATTGTGTACAACGCAATCTATCGTGGAAGGTTTCTCTTGCGTGAAATGTAAGCCAAGAATAGTGTTTTGTATAATAAAAGATAATTTGTTTTTCTGTATTTCTCAAGATAATCTTGTTGTAACATAAAACACAAGACATCAAAGAAATTAATAATATTTCTCATAAAATCTTAGGGAGTTACAGTGGTTAATGTCATGTAACAACCCAGCTTGGAGAACCAGTTTAGAGGATTCCATGTTAGGGAAGATACACATTTAATTGGTAAATGTGTTGATAATTTATAAAATCAATTTTTATATTTGGTAAATTCATGTATGATATGTTTTGTTGAGAAATTTTCCCATTTATTTCTATGTTGTACACCCTTGAACATCATACCACATATTTCATGTAATAATTTAATATATTATGGAATGCATTATTGAATTATACGGTGAGTGGGGACCGAAATTATATATCCACTTGTTGCAATAGTAAGTCTTCGAAGAAGACTAAGATAGGGTAATGGGAGTGCCCATAACTTCTATATATGATGTTATGGTATAAGTCCTCAATGGTATATTAATTATGTATGATTGTATTCCAAACATTACCATCCTATTTTCATCATATACTCAGTTATATTATTTTATATTCATGGATTATGTTATACAACCTCATTTTGTATATGTTCCCATTTTATTTCTTATTCCTTATTAATTTTTACTGTATTTCATAACTAATTGAGCACTTTAGAATAATCTCTAATTTTTCTTCCCATTTCCTTAGTTAATGATTTTGAATACTATGTATGATAATTCCTATGTATAGAACTATGAAATAAGGATTTGTAATAAAATGCTTCAATTTTCCAAATTATTTTGTGATTTTTATATTTCATGTTTATTGATAACTATTGATCCCTAAAATTGGGAATGTAAGATAACATATTACGATTACCATGTAGTAAATAACCCACCAAGCCAAGGTGGATATAATTATAATTGTTACGTGTTGTGTTTGAATCGTAGTCGGGGTAAAATAATAGTAAGTGTTGGAATTTTTAATGGGGTTTAAAAAATGAATTGCATAAAAATTCTATATATATATGTACATATATAACCATATTATGGAATATATATATATAAGGATTTAATAATTATTATTAATTTATCAATAATAATAATGGGTTGATATTATTGTTTTAATAATTTTTTTAAATATTATTGGTTTTGTAAAAAAATAGAATAAGAAATGAAAATGATGAATTGGGTGAGGGAACCAATATAGGAAATATGAAAAGTTTAAATAAAATATAAGGGGGATTTGGGAGTGAGGAACAATCCATGGGTAATTCTAGGATAAAAAAATTAAAATAAAATAATTATAATTATAACAATAATAATTAAACTGTTTTAATTGAAAGTAAATTTAGAAGGGTTTGAGTTTGTTATACACAATGAACATGCGAATATAGTGGAAAAAAAATCCCTCTATCTCTAATTCTCTCCCCACTCTGTTAAAATTTCATTACTATTATTTAATCAAAATATCCTCTGATATTGATCCGATTGACACATCATCAGTGTCATTAGAGTCACCTCAACTAAAGGAAGGTAAGCCATATTTTTTCATTAGAATCAGGGTTTATTATCTATACTTACTTAAATAAGAATTTGAATATTCTATTATCATAGATAGTGTTTCCTATGGTTGATTTTTTTTGTTTGATATAACCTATTAAGGATGTAATAACACCCTGACTTGTACATTCAATGGAATATGGTAGTTTTTTCCATGCTTTATAACTTTTCATTTGGATATATGTTATGTTTGTCTTTCCTTGAAATATTTTTATTGAAAATATGATTGTTCTATATTATTTTTATTGGTTTTTCATGGAAACATAGAATATTTGATGGATTTTTGTTTGGGACTCATTTATAATGGTCATTAAAGTGTGTTATGATTTTTTTTATTTTTTTATTGACTATGCATGTTTTTTTAGATTGAATAATTTTTTAGTGAGATTTTACTATGCTACTGTTATTAATTATTATATTTGATGGTTTGAAAGTGAAACCTCCAATTGGTTTCAAATAGGTTCTAAAATACAAGTTTATTTCAAATAATTTTAAATATAGTTTAAAAATATGATTTCTAAATAATGATCTAAAGGACTTTTTGGTAAATAAAAAATGGTCTATATGAATAACATCAATTTGGAAAGATTTTTTGATGGATGGATTTTATAATTTATTATCAATTTCAAAATCATAAAGCCCTATTGGAACTTTATATTAATGGTATTTCTTAGAATGAGCATCACCTTAAACACGATCCCCATGAAATTTTTTTTGAAACAAGTTTATTAAGTGATAATTATTTTCATTGATATGTATATGAATTAAAATGCTTGATTTGGGGAAAATTTTTGTATGATTATTGCATAAAATATTATAATACCTTGGTTTTTCTTATGTTTTTATTATTGATATTTTTATGATAAGACACAAATTCTTCACATCCAAAAATTACGACTATCATAGGAATCCGAAGAATTTTAGTGAGATATTAAGAAACAATGTATATACTTTTATAATGAGATGAATGTTTATCCTCTAAAATTTGACTAGTAACCACTAAATGAGTTCTATAATTGAGGAAAGTTATTGGTAATTCAGTTGGTTGTAGACTCGGAATCATTAAATTAGATGGTAGATGGTTCCACCCTAGTGTAACTAGTATAATCTAACTAGATGTTTTAGAGTTGTACATAATAATGTACTCTTTACTTTTCTAAATTATTATATTTGATTCTATTTCTAATTTATATTTTTTTTTATTGTTTTAGCATGTTATTTAATTTTTATCATTATATAATTAATGTTTTTTTAAAGGTATTCATTGTATTTTATTTCTCCAGATATTCTTACCGCTAGTGTATGATTTCCATATTCTTGGTTTATCTATGAACAAGTTTCTTTTTTATGTCTACTACTTAGTTATACTTCTGAGTTAAATGTCATATTTTTTTGTTTATTTTCATTCATAATATTTCCCTAAAAATAGTTTGGAAACAGTCTTTCAAAGTGTGATTTAAAAACCATATTTCAAAATTCTAGTTTTGAATGAAATATTTGAAGAATTTTTTAATGTTTTTTAAAGAAAAATATTGGTTTTAGAGGAGGATATTAAAATGGTTTTGATTTTTTCTCTTAAAAAATATTGAAAACCTTTTTTATTTAAAAATGAAATGAATTTCCTATTTGGTGAAATCCAAATGGGATGTTTGTAACATACCCTACTTACTCTAATCAGTGTCTATAGACTAATTGTATTCTTTCAAGTATAGGTGTCAGTTTTTGGATAATTCTAGATTCTAAACATATCTCCCTCTTTGTAACCTATGGAGTGGACAAATTAGATGGTGATCATGGTTTATGTGGGTTTGTGGTTTGATTTATCGTTCATTTGGTTATTTTTTGGATAATTTTTGTATTGGTTAGTCTGTATACTACTATTTTTTCTCAATTATTTTAAATTTACATTTATTAGGATGTTTATTTTAGTTGTTAACTCTTAGACGTGTCTTATATTTGGATATGTTTATTAGGTTAGTGTATAAACATTTCACAAATGGATATTCCATGCTAAAATTTTGTAGAATTATTATACCTGTTTAATAGTATTTATCTAGTATATATCATTCCCAATGAGTATATTATGATTCTCAAGAACTTTTTCCCAACTTTCGAGGATCGGAAATTCCATTTCAGACTTTCCTTGGGTTGGCTCAAGTGTCTAGTTTGAGTGGATTAGGATATTTTATGATAATTGGTGTGACCATAAAATCTTACCTCCAATACACTAAAAAAAATTTATAATCAATTAGGATATAATATACACATAAGGGAAAAAATTATCTCTATAAATTAAGTAATAATGAAAATAAACCTCAAATTAACTCCACAAAAATTCCCATAATCACAAAAAAATGGATGTATGGTCATATTAACCAATTTTTCAAGATTAAATAGTAAAGGAAATATTATAAGTAAGAAATCCCTATGTGAATAGGGAATGATAATAATACAGTCATAATGAATAAATAGCATAACTGACTCATTAACCATTCTAGGATAGCCACTAACCCAAATGTCACAATGCCTTAGTCAAAAAATATACATGAAAGTATAAAAAATATTAGTAGAATAAATATATCAATGAAGGATCCCAAAAACATGTTATACCATAGATATATTAAACATCACATCTAAATTACATATGAATATCACTCCAATACCTTATATATCTATGTACCACAACATCACACCACATCTTATCCATAACCGCAAAACCACAAAAATATAGCATAACCCATACCCACATACCACATCACCATTACATAACCACACCACTAACACATGTCATCGCTATATAACCACGATATAAATATAATAGAGTGTGTGATTGTGGGAGTTGTAATCCATCAGTATCACCCACATCACAAATTTTGGGTGTACACAAAGAACCTAAAAACATATATGGGTATTGGTAATGTTACGGAATGCATGTAGTGTTACCCGAGAAATAATAAAAAATAATTAATATATAATAGAAAACAACCCTCAAATAGGTGTAATGTTCAAAAATAATCGTGGTCTATAACCATAATTCATCACCAAAATATCATCATAATACATCAAAAATAACATTTGCCACCTATAGATTCAAACCCAATAAATTATACAACAATAAAAAAATATAAAAATTATTAATATTCATCCCATTTCAAGTTTCACTAATAATTACACATTAATAATTTTATGACCACATAAATTTTTTAGCAACACTAATTTCTATTCACTAACACTTACCGTATTTTAATCTTTCACATTATGATTACAACATATTAATATCTTTGTTTAAATAATATTTATTCAGGACTAATTTATTCATCACAACTCATTATCATTTCACATTATATAATTCATTTCATTATTCCATAATTGAACTAAAATACTATGAAACTATAACCCTTACCACATTATATTTTTAAAACATTTATATCCATAAATCTCATCAATAAATCAAAAAATATCATAATAATAAAAACCATTTTGAAATCGCTTCTCTATGAATAGTTAAAATATTAATATAATTCCATCTTATAGGTAAAATGAAAACCCATTTATTAATAATTTTCAATTTTTTAATCACATATTTTTTAACAAGACAATATTAAACAACCTAATATAGGTTTCAACCTACTTCATTTTATCAAGAAAATATTGTGTATAAAATTATATCTTTTCACAGATTCATTTAATCATTATATTTGTTAGCTCAATCAAATGTATTAAAAAAATAAAGAATGTCTAATATGAATTAAAATAAAAAAATTATATATTATATAAATCACCAACCTCAATGGAGGATGGGACAACAAAACATGAAGAAGATAATGGAAATAGTTATTAACTTCCAATAACCTTTCAAGGCACTCCCACCAAACCTAATACACATTAACTCATTATCCATAATTATCACAAACATTACCAAAAGAAAATTCCACTACATTCTATTAAAATATAGATAATGTTAGAATAAATCATTTTCATGTCTTACAAATATTAATTTGTTAGACATTATGGATTTATATTCATTATTATAAGAAAAGTAATTTCTAAATCAAAAAGGAAATAGTTTTATTAAACTCTTTTCTTATAAGGTTTTATGTTAAAATTTAATTTCAAAATTATATAATTTTAATTTGAAAAAATGAATTTTATTTTTTAAATAAGTGTGTCCAAATTTTATTATGTTGAATTTGATAGAATTTTTTTAAAATATTTAATTTTTAGGGAAGAGTATAAAATTGTGATTTTATTATAAAATTTATATTTATTTTCAATTATTTAAATATAAAAATCTATTTTTGATGAGTTTTAAATTTTAATTTGTTCCATTTTATTTATAATATTTCAATTATAGGTTTTTATAATGAATTTTACACTTGAATTTAGTACAAAAACACTTTTTCATTAAAAATATCATTTTTCTGAAGAAAAAATCATTTTTCATTGTGTTTTCTGGTTTAATTTAATATAAAATGTTGAAAATTTTATTTTTAACTTCAAAAATGGATTCCATATTTGTAACTAGTGGGTAATTTTTTTTTAAACATTTTCCCTTTATTTTTTGTAAGTATGAATAGTCAACTTAGTAATTTGTGTTAGCATGATAAAGAGAAAATAATTGAATTATATTTTAAAGAAATGATGAGTATTTTATAATGTCCCAAACCATAAAATAATTTTATTTTATGATTCCATGTTTTCTTTAATCAAACAATATTCAGTTATATGGATTTCTTTTCAATTTTAATGTGATTATAACCTTTATAATTCTTTATTATTGGAACGTCAAAATGTCAAACTCTTGTTTTTAATAACTATAATATTTTTTACATAGTGTTAAACAGAGGATATTCTTATTCATAAATGATTTTTCTAAATATAAATGATTTTACTTAATTAGGGTTATTTATTATTTATTTTGAGTAAATTTATAATTACCTTCAATAATTACACAACACTGACACAATAACTATTAAATTAATGGAATAATCAAATAAATTATAACAAAATTATAAAAATAATTAGTTAATAAGATGAATTAAAAAAATATAGATTACTTTGACATATTAGTGATTTATTAAAATATTTGGTTATAATTTTACTTCTGGTATTGATGTTATTTAAAAAAATGTAATAGATTGCTCTAAATATTATCATTAATAATATATTGTAATCAATAATATTTCATAATATGATATAAATTTACTATAAATACAATATTTGGTCAATTGATTATGATATGATTTATAATATCAACCATGGTCCATTTCTATAAAATTTTTCTATTTATGGAAATTGTATTAACCCTAAAAGAGTAAAAATATTTATTGTAACTATGAAAAGGGATAATGAGGGCCTAAAAATATATAAGGATGAAATTTTTAACACCCAAATATTAAAAAGTTAAAACATTGTATTCGATAGCTTGTAGGACATGAAAAATGAAGCGGGTAACAGAATTTAATATCGTGGGAATTTATAGTTTATTTGGTATTTTAAAAATATCAAATATTTTCTTTATATTTCAATTCACAAAATATTGAATTAGCTTCTATTACACTCAATAGTGACATTGATTAATAATTTACGTTACATGCAAGATCGAATTTTGTCGAACCACAATATATTAATAAAATATTATAATTTACTATAATATGATATGAAGTAACCATTAAATTAGTAGTTATAAAAAGTTTTTACTAACATATTAAAATCTATGGTTTACACAAATTTAAAATTAATTTATTGGTTACAGATTAATTGGAAAGGAATATGAAAACAGATTGAATGTAAAAGAAATTATTATTATTGGTATGCTCGTAGAGTTATTTCATCTGAATATATTAAATTAATTACAAATTATTGAGTAAAATTAATAAAATATATATATTATATTTTATATAAAATATATTTTATATTAATTAAATATATTTGAAAATCATAGATAATAAAAACCCAATATTACACATAAAATACTATATTTTTATAAATGCTATATTACTGCATTTTAACGGAAAAAAAATTAAATAAATTTTTTTAACCTTTCATAAATTCAATATGTCAATATAAACATCATATTTTATATGGAAACATAAAAATTTACTTTGTGCTATTTTTTGGTATTCTTCTCGGAGTTTCATTTTTTAATGAATAGTGAAAAAAATAGAATTTGAGTTCAAAACTGCTTTTAATATAATTTAATTATAAGGTTAAATTAAATTTTCAATTGGTTTTATTATTTAATTATATAATTTTTTTCCAATTAATACAATGTAGGTTAGTGGAATCAATTTCACCTTCAAATTGGGTATAAAAACAATGATAATTTTTGGACATTTTTCATTTAAAAATATACATTGTATTTCTATTTGCAGGATTAAATTTAAATTGATTTCTTCCCATTATATGATTGGAATTTGGAAAAATGTATTCCAGGTTTATAATAATAATAATTTATAATAATTTAAAAATAGTTTTTGAAAAAAAA
Organism: Viscum album; assembly: GCA_963277665.1. Lineage (NCBI taxonomy): Eukaryota > Viridiplantae > Streptophyta > Magnoliopsida > Santalales > Viscaceae > Viscum > Viscum album. The sequence goes on along the minus strand of OY728150.1, from coordinate 1,587,700,905 downwards.
ATATTAGTGAAATTAATTAAAATTTATTATAATGATTAAGGTGAAATTAAGCTTAATAAGGGTCTAAACCTTAATCTTAAAGACCCAAATGACTTATAAACTTAAACGAGAAACATTTTATGGCCATATATAAACTCTATATCATCTTTTATCAAAATTTAACAATTATTTTAATCACTTTCAATGTGAAAAATGTGTATGGAATTCATTTGTCAAAATATTATATGAGTGTCGCTCCTCCACCACTATAAAAGGGCCTCATCTCCTCCCACCTCCTCACACATCTCAAAACACTTTATTTTGAGAAATATATTCTCAAATTGCTCCTATAAATCAATCACCTAAATCTGGAAGCCTCACCATGGTCAAAAATCAACCTAAGGAAGCTCTGTGGTACAAACCAAAAGAAGTTACCCGATTAAGATGTAACATCTTTCTTTAAGATCTTTAGTTTTATTTCACCTATCCACCCCCTAAAATCATCTGATTACATAATTATATAAAAAAAGTATGATAAATTTACTAAGATATTCTAATTTTAATTTTTAGACCTACACTCCACACCCACATCTAATGGCTAACAAATATAATGTTTGTGTGAAGGGGGAAGTACCACCTCGCAATACAATGATTTTTCACTCTTCCTTTACCACCTATCATAGTGGTCATTATTATAGAAGCTATATTTTTATATAATATATATAATTTTTATAATTTATTTATTATTATGTAATTATTTTATAACACATACCACTATTATGTCCTTTTTTTCATAAATACGATAACATCATTTGTTGAAGTGTGGAATACCGCCTCCTTAAAGAAATGTGATTCATTCATGCTATACATAGAATGTATTAAAGATATTTAAATAAACCTATATGACATATATAAAATAAATATTATAATAGAATTATAATATACACATGTATCATTTACTTTTCATGCTTTTAATATGACAAATAAGTGAAAGTATTATTCATGCATATGTACAGCCTACCGTCAACATGAACGGTTCATTTAATATCATATATCCAAACTTTATAGATTATTATAAATACAAATTTAATGAATATATAAGATAATTATATCAGGTTTTACATTATGTGGATTATTAAATCATGATCTATGTAATAGTAGTAGTAAAAAACAAGTCAAAACATACTTGAGAAAACAAGGCAATTAAAATCTAAAATTGTGAAAATAATGAAAGATCGTTAACAAATGTGTAATAATATATTATAATAAGATGATATATAATATTATAAACATGATTATTATGATTGTATAATTTAGTATCAAAATTTATACCACTATAAAGGATGATAAATACTACACAACAAAAGCAAGGTTAAGGTAATGGTATTTCATCTCCATTAAAAATTCTATTGAGACTTATTTGTTACAATGAAATAATTAACTTTTATATATATTATATAATGTCTTTTGACATGTTATATCCTGAATGTCATTACTCTCATGATATTCTTAAGTTTTATTTAATATTATTCTTTTTTGGTATTATAATTTAAATTCTTCAAGGTGGTATGATACACTTTCAAATGTTTGAATTTCATTTCACACAATAATGTTTTAATGGTATTTCACCATATTTTCATTTCATTAACACCAAAAACCATTGTTGTTACATATCCTCCACTAGGGAACTATTGAAAAATCATTATCCATTATTCAATATGGAAATTTCATAATCTATATTGTTTATCCTTTGAAACGATTATTTGATATGATGAATGCTTTGGACATGTACGACACAGGTGGGGCCTGATTATAGATATCCTCTTGATGCATCAGCAGTCAAATGAGATGAAATACTTGGAAAAATTATATTAGGTTTTACCCAATATTCTAAACCATATTATGAATGTTATTTATGGTAGTGGTTTAGGTTACAGATACATAACATCCTATAATTAATCATTTCCATGATATATAATCAGTTATTTTCAATCAATGAGATTTTTCGTCAACATTTATATAGATAAAGATCATTCTTAGTTTATTAAATAGATGTAATTTGTTTCAGTTTATTAACTTTCCATATTGATTGTTTTTTATCTGGTTATTTGAATGGAATGTGTCATCATTTATTTTCCCTGACATGTTAATTAATTTCTATTAATTCATTATTTATTCCAATTTACTTTCCCATACTGAACATTTGTGTTCACCCTTATTATGTTCCCCTTTCCTAGGGTTATGAAGAATAAATCATTTAATAATATCTCAAGGATCCATTATGTTTCATTTTATTGTGTATCATGTTTGTATTATTTTTTTCCCAACACATTATGGGTATCCTGTATGTAATATGGATTTCCAATACTTCTAAACTAATTGATCCTTCGAGATTTGATTCCCTATAATCAATCCAATTAAACAAATACACCGGATCCAGCCTTCTAGGGTTAGGTCATTACAGTTGGTATCAGCGGAAGTTTAGTTGCAAACTAGGAAACTAGATTTATAAAATATATATTAAGTATCATAACCCTAAGATAGACAGTGAAGACAAGTATAGAAGATAATCCTAGAATTTTGTTTAGGTTTAGATTATATGGGTATTCCTAGAAATATATCCATGTTTAGATAATGCAAGTGGATATGGTTCTGGGACGTATATACCTTTCAGTAACAACTCTGAAAAGGTGTGTCGAGCCTGACTTAGGGTAACATGGTACATGAAAATGGCCCTACTTCACACATGGTTTAACACTCATGGGGGATACGCTTAGGATTGTTCACATTTTCTTTACCTACCATTATAATGGATTTGAAAGTAAATATTTCTCCAAAGTAACCAAAGCTTGTAATTATACGATTTATGATGAAAAAAGTTGTGTTATGTTCTACACCATATTTGTAATTATACATTATAATTTTAGGAACTAATCCAGTGTATTTCATTGATTCGAAATTGTGTTTAAAAGCAAGAATGGAATCAATACTCATAGCCAATGCAGAGTTTTCCCTACAAATAACATATATGTAGATAGTATTATAACTAATCAAGTAATGGATATATTTCTTAATCATATTTTGGTTATAAAAAATAAACATTTCCAAATGGATAAAACTATTACTGAGAGAGAATATTTAATATTAGTATGAATTATGCAATAGAGGTAACCATCATTTAGGGGGACTATTGATAAAATGGAAATTGAGCAATGGATTGAGTCTCTTGATTAGATATTTATGTACTTATAATGTATTGAAAAGGAAAAGGTTACACTTATAGAATATTGTATCAAATGTCATGCTGATCAGTGGTGTTCTATCATATAGAATACAAGAGAGGAAGAAAAAATTTAAATCAGTGAATAGAGGACTTTTAAGGACACATTTTTGGACAAATATTTCCCTCATGAGAAAAAATTGAGATGAAATGAATCTTCATTAGTTTAATATTGATGGAGTAAGAAATTGTTGAGGAGAGTTAAGAAACCTTAACAAGGTTACAAATTTATGTTTAAAATTTCATATGAAACATGGAGTGCATGATTGACTACTTCATTAAAGGACTCAAACCAAGCCTCTAAAGAATATAGGTGTCTTAAACCTTTTATTCATATGATGAAATATTTTCATATTCTATAAAAATACAGAAATATTTATCCAAGTATTATTGAATGAAATGTAAGTAAGAGAAGTGGATAAAAGAACTGAAAATAACAGAAAACTGTTAGAAGGGAAAAAATTATTTTCCGACATGTGATAACTATAGAAAGAATCAACCTCTAAAATGCTTGAAACGATTGGTAGTATGTTATAAGTGTAGAGAGAGAGGTCAGAAGGAAAAATAATTCAAAGGGAAGATTGAATACACTGATATTCAGTGCTATAAATGTAAGGATATGGGGAACTACACAAATGAATTCCCCAAGAATCATGAGAATATACCTTAGAAGAAGATAAATAATCAAAGTTAATAAAATATTATTGACCCAAATGAAGTGGAATGATTAATGTTTTTCTGTATTCAGATCAAAGAAATATTTCTTAAAATTGTTTTATTTATGATGTTCCCATAATATGATTTATGAACTATTTATTCATTGAACTTCAATACTTTTTCATTAATATTTGATATCATATTCTGAATGGTACCAAGAAAATTCATTCAACCAAATGATAAAAAAAATTACAATACATTTTTGAGGGATAGAAAACCCTTAATAAATTCTGGATGTCAAGATAATGATGAAGTAATGAATAATTTGAACAAATTTTTACTAACTAAGAACTGATTATTGACTTTTGATTAGCAGTTTATACTATCATTAATGGATTTTACAACACTTTTGGATTTAATAAACATATAGAATAAATTATGTCTCACATAAGGAACAAAAACTAAATCATTTTTTCAATACAGTTTTATTTAATTTCAATTCATCGTAATAATCTCATATTTGGTAAGTTGTGATTAAAAGATACTTAATGTTGTTTGATATGTTCATTTTTCATGTTCGGTGACCTTCCTTCCAAAATTTTGGATTATAATATTTTGTAAAAGTTAACCATATATGAAATGGTTATAGTTGATATTTGGATGTGGTTTTATTGGTTAATATATTACTTCACCATGTGATACAACCTAAACTAATAAAATAAGTAGAAATAGTCCCAGGAAAAACCAAATGATAATATTTTGTTTGTGAAATAATAAAAGTATATTTATTTACATATAGTGAAATAGTATCTTAACTGCAGGTAAAATGGTATCAAAACAAAAAAAAATATGTCATGTTATCATAATTTTTTACGATATTAATGAACTTTATTCAAAACTTTATGTTATGGTTTTTTGTATAAAAAATTTAGCTAAACATGATATCTATCACTCTCTATCTTAACATGATTATTAGATTTTTCTTACATATCCTTGTTTCCATTTCCCACATATGTTTTCCAACTAGGAAACCTAGTTATGTGACCCTTTCACTTTCCTTTCTCTCTTATTAAGAGGATGTGTTATTAACCCTATTTACAATGTGGGTTTTTTCAAAATAATATATTTCAAAATATCAGTCCCCCAATTACTAAGATCAAGTTTAAATTTTGAGGATGCAATTTAATTATGTTGAGGAGAATTTAATACCAAAGATTTTAAAATTAAAAAAAACCATGTATTTGATAGCATGTGTGACATGAAATACCAAGAACATGAGAGAATATAATATCCCAAAAATTTATAGTTTATTTAGTATGTTTAATATATTCAATATAGTTTATATATTTCCATTAACACAAAACTGATTTAGCTATTGTTACATTCAATAGAGAATTTGTTCATTAGTTTACGTTACACGCAATACTGAGTTTTACCGAACCACAATATATTATTAAAATATTATTATTTAATATAAAAAGGTATAATCTAGATATTAAATAAGTATTTATAAAAAAATATTAACATATTAAAATATACGATTTAGAAAAATATAAAATGATTTTATTGGTAACAGATTAATTATAAATTAATCGGGAAGCTAATATGGTGGCTGATGGTCTTGCCAACAAGGTTATTAACCAGGTCATTACGTGGAGTGATAACTTACCGGTTTATATCCTTCCTTTTTACGCCAATGATTGTAATAAAATTTCATCCTTCAGAATCTTGTAATTTTCCTCTCTTTTTAATAAATTTTTCTATCTCGGTCTTTGACTAGGACATTGCCTTTAAAAAAATTAATATTAAAAGCAATTAAAAAAAAGGCAAGTGTAATTATTTTTATACTCAGAGATATGTTCCATCCTAATAAATAAAATTAATTATAAATTAGGGTTTGAAAATAATGTAATATATATTATATATTTAATAAAATATTGTATTCATCCAATATATTTTATATCCATAAGATAAGGACAAACCCAACTATACACATAAAATAATTTATTTTTATAAAGGCACTTTCACCACCTTTAAATTAAAACTTGTTTTAAATCCAATTTTTTACATTTAATAAATTTAATCTTTCAAAATAAAATTCATATTTGTAATAAAACATAAAATATAACTTAGAGTGAGTTTTGGTTTTTTAGGTGAACTGTCATTATTTAATGAATAGTGAAAATACAGAATTTTAGTAGAATTTTTTCATCTACTTTATTTATAAAATTAAATTAAATTTTAAATTTGTTTTAATGTTTAATGAGATCAAATTATTATTTATTAATCAAATTTAGTTCATTGGAATTAATTTCACTTTGAATGTTTTTATAAAAACAACGAATACTTTTCAATGCTTTTACTTTAAAAACAGGGATTTTCATTCATTCTACAGGATTAAATTTAGATTAATTTATGTCACTCATGTGGTTGGAATTGGAAAAAATGGATTACATATTTTTCATAATAATAATTTATAATTTATAAAAATATCAAATTATTTTTTTAAATTAAATTAATGAAATTAATTAAAATTAATTACAACGATTGAGGTAAAATAAGCGTAATAACGGAAAAAACCTTATTCTTAAGGGAACAAATTACCTAGAAACATTTACAAGATCCATTGGGTGAACATATTTCGACCCTAAAACCAATGTTCTCCATATTTAACCATTACGGTAGCCTTGTGTAATGTGATAATAGTGAATGGAGTTTCTTTGTCGAAATATTACAAGAGTTGCAATCCACCTCCACTATAAAATGGCCTCCTCTCCTCCCAGATCCTAACACCATCAACACACTTTGGATAAAAAAAGAGATGTCATAATAGATCATAAAAATCCATCCCATAAACTAATAATAATATCCTTAGTCAAAAATCCACCTAAATAATCCCTTTTGTATAAACAAAAAGGATTTACCTGATTAAGAGGTGACATCATTACTTAAGTTTTTAGTTTTATTTTTATTATCCACCCCCTTAACTCTTCTTATTAATTTATTATATAATAAAAAAATTAAAAAAAATTCTAAGTTGTTTTTCAATTATGTTTTTGACCAACACATACACAATCCCCCGTGTAATGGGTAACGAATATACAGTTTATGTGAATGGAGAACTACCGCCTCACAAAACGATGATTGTTCATTCATCCGTTACCACATATCAGGGGGTAATTATGATAGAAAATCTATTAATATATGATAAATACAATATTTATAATTTATTTATAATTATTTAATACTTTTATAACACATACCTCTATACATTCCATTTTCGGTAAATATGATAAAATCATTTGTGAAAGTGTAGACTACTGCCTCCTTAAAGCTATGTGATTCGTTCATGCTATACACTGAACATATTAAAGATGGTTTTAATAAACCTAATTAACATATATAGAATATATATTATAAAGGAATTATAATATATATTTATTATTTACTTAACATTCATTTAATATGACAATGAAATGAAAGTTGTGTTCATGCATACGTATGGACCACAGTTTCCATGAATACTGCATTGCATTTCTTATCTCAAAACATTATAGATTATTATAAATACATATTCAATGAATATATAAGATAGTTAGGTCATGTTTGACATTATAAATATAATTAAATCATGATATATATAATAGTATCTATAAATAACAAGTCAAAACATACTGAGAAAACTAGGCAATTAACACGCGAAATAGTGATAATAATGAAACATTATTAATAAACAGAAAATAAGATGTTATAAGAAGAAGATGTATAATATTATAAACATTATTATGGTTTGAATATAAGTTAATAACATATTTTAAACCACTATATAGAATGATAAATACCACACACAAAAAGGAAGGTTATGGTAAATTAATTGTGACTCAATTTACATTCCATTTTGACTTATTTCTTAACATGAACCAATTCAATTTTATTTAGTGTAATACTAACTTTGGATATTTTATATCATTAAAATCATTACAATAGTGAGATTCTATGTTTCAATTACTATTATTATTTTATGGTTATTATGATTTAAATGCTTCAAGATGGTATGGGACACTTTGAAATGTTTCAATTTCATTTCACTCAAGAAGGTTTTAATGACCATTCAATTGTTTTTACATTCATTAACATCAACAACCCTCATTGTTTTATGGATTTCAATGGGTAACTATTGATAAATCCATATCCTTTATTCAAAATAAATATTTTATAAAATATATTTTTTTTAATTTATTATTTGATATGAGTAATGCATCTTATGGGTATGGAATGGGTGGGTCTTGGTTATATATAGCCCTTAGATGCATCAGCAGTCTCATGAGGAGAAATAGTTTTCCAAATTAGATAGATTTTTACCTAAAATGATAAATCATCTTATGAATGTTCTTGATGGTAGTGGTTTATTTTATAGATATATGATTTCTAATAATTTTTTATTTCACATATATATATTCAGTTATTATCTATCTATGAAATTTTGTGTCGACATTTCTACAGATATAGTTCATTCTCAATTTATTGACAACATAGCATGGATTTTAATTTCTTACCTTACCATATTTATTTTTCCTTATCTAGTTTTTTTAATGGCATGTCTCATCAGTTATATACCCTTCGATGATAATTTATTCACATTGATACAAAATTTATTCAGCTTTACATACCCTTAATAAGCATTTGATCTCACTATGATAATGTTTCCTTTCCTTAGGTTATTAGGAATAAATATTTGCAAAGCATTCAAGGATGAAATATGTTTCATTTCATTATGTATTATGTTTTTATTTTATATTTCCCAACATATGATGGTTATCATTTATGTAATATGGATTTCCAAAACTACTAAACTGGTCAGTCCTTTGGGATTTTATTCCTTGTAATCATGCCAATGTAATAAAATAATACATCGGCTCAAGGCTTCTAGGGTTGGGGTATTATAAAAATATGATAAAAATCTTTATAACTATTATTTTATGTGAATATTTAGATCCATACTCGTCAAATATTATAAAAAAATTTATTTAGATCCATTTTTAATTGAAAATTAATTTATAATAATGTAATTTTTTAATAAATTCCAAGAGGGCCTCTCTCCTCTCATATTGAAGGGCATGTATTCTTCCCTTTCATTCACTGATAAAAAATAATGTTTATCCAAAAATACCTAAAAATATCCCATCCTATAATACCTCACCTAATTATTGAGTGATTTTTTAGGAACAATTATAGCCTTATAGGTCTTAATATATTAATAAATAGAGACTTTCCAAAGATGTTGTATAGTTTTTAAACACTTGTGTTAGATTTATTTATTTTTCAACCACCTTAAAACAATCCTAAACCATAAATATATTATAAAACCATTATATAACATATATTTAATTTTTTTATTAATGGAAAAACCTATATTCATCCCCCCTTCCGTCAAACTAAAAATGAAACCAACATTCATGCGTACAGAGGACCACCGCCTCACGAACTGATGTAATGCATTTCCCATCACCATTTCTCATTGAAAAATTATAATTATGGAATTAATTTTATATATTATATTCAAGAAAAATATTTAATTCTCAAAGGAAAATATATAATTAACCTTTTAACATTTCAATTCACTAAAAATTATAATCTCGTTCATGCGTATGTGTGGACTACCACCTCCATGAAGCTCTGTGATTTTTTTTTCATCACCAAATCACAGTGATGATAAATAAAAGTAAATTTATAAGATTAATATGATATTTATGATATCATTATAATTATATAATTTTAAAATAGTACTTACATTATTTCAATAATCATTATCGAAAAATAGAAATGTTACTCATGCGTATATACAACATACCGTCACTATGATTATACCATAAATCATTTTTCAAAACCATATTGAATGGTTGGATTTAAAACTATAGTTTATGAATAAAAATTGTAAATATTTTATTATTAGGATTTTGGATAGCATGTAACAATGACCTCTTTTTCCATATTATACCTACCAAATACATTTCTGGCATATGAGCTAAATATTGTCAAAACGAGCTATGTTAATTAAATTAATTTTATAATTGTATATTGCATGGTATTAAGTGAAATAAGGGAATAAAGAACATAAAACAGGTTCATAATAAAGTATGAAATTAATATAATTTTGTTACTCAAAAATAAAAATAACATACATGATCATTCAGACTCAAAGTACGGGAATTTATTTTAAAAATTCTTTTATAAAGTTTCCCTTAAAACATATCTTTTTTCCATACCCATATTTTTATAATTATTTTACAGATGAATTTTCATGGATATAATTAAATTATAAATGGAACTTTATTTTTATTTTAACTTCCATTCAAAGTATATCAAAAGTAATCTTTTATGTAATTTTTTAACATCCTATACAAAAAGACAAAATGAATGTTATATTTTAACCTATACAGTGAAAATGAGCTTCCACACCACTGTAACCATTATTTAAATATTGTATTCCTATAAAAATATATCATTTTTTATTCACATTAAAACCCTATTTTCCAATTTCTATGTATTTTGGGGTTCAAAATGGTATTTTAATATGAAAGGATATTTCAATATCAGAAATGTCTTTCACATAGTTTTAAAAGATTTTGTCAAGGAATTTATTCATGATATTATCCTTGGAGATTTTTTATTATGGTTTGAGAAATATTATTTCTCACATGTGAGAGAGATATAGATTATATTATGGGTACACCAATGTAGTACTCTAATGAATTGGGAAATGAATATGTTCACATAAAAAATATATTGGTAGAAGGGAGTATGGTTTTTTCAATTGTAAGTGTTTTTAATGATTTTAATATTATAATTTCCCAAGGAACCTACATGACTTTTATATTTTTGGTAATGGTTTTTCATGTAAGTTATTTTATTTAAAAATCTATGATAATGATCTTTTTAAATAAGAACTGATTCTCTTTGTTGATAAAATTATTTGTGTTTAAGAAATGTGTTTCTGTGGGTTTTCAGGATTTTCACTAGATAAACAGGTTTCATCATCTTATGTAACTTACTAAATTTTTTTTTCCCATACCACATTTAAAAAAATCATAGTTTTAAGGATTGGTAAGGTAAAAAAGGAAATTAAGTTGAAAGTCATAAATATTTTTCACGAAAAGAAATCATGTTATATTTTAGAAGTGGTATATTATGGGTAAAATTTGTATTGATTAAAAGTTTACACTTTGTGTATATATATATATAGTTTTTATTTAATATTTTTACCTAACTTTCTATATATCGAAAAAATATATATTTGGGAATATAAAAAAGTGAATTCTAGTTTAAAATCACCAGAATATGTAATGTGTATGTCGGGGTAGGTACAGTTGGTATCATAGAAAGGTTTAGATAAATTTAGGGTATAATATAATGAAAATATAATCCCTTAAAATTTTTTACAAAGTGATTAAGTGGAAATGATATAGTCATTTAATATTACAATATTTATTTCATTAAATTAAGTTTGTTCATAATGGCTTTTCACATAGGAAAAAGTATGGTTATAGTGTTAATTCAACTAGAGGACATTATCCTTCCAAATCAACAACCCAAAATAGTTAGAATTGAATTAAAATAGTATTTTTTTTATGGATAATTTGATATAAGATATAAATGTTTGTGGAATTAATTTCAGATAGCATCCACATATACCACATATTAACATCATGATAGTTGACCATTTTATGAGACAAAATTCTCCAGCATTTAGTGGATTATTTGACCAAGTGTTTATTGAAGGACGTATCAATTCCTAAGATAATATATTTGAATTCATAGATTTTTTGGATTTTCAAAAGGTGACCCTTTACAATTATCATTTTTATGGTGAATTTGATCGATGGAGTACTTTGGTTATGAATACCAAATTGAGAGATGATCTTGATTACATGGTATGGGAAACATTTAAGAATATCTTCCATGCCAAATATTTTACTATGGTTGTTTGAATGAATATAGAGAAACAATTATTTCAATTAAGGAAGAAGGATTAAGACATTATAGTTGTGAATGATGAAATTTTTTCAATATTCTATAGGTATGTACAAGATTTTATCTGAGATATTTATAGAAATATTAATAGGTTTTCATAGGTTTGAAACTAAGATATTTAAGGAAATTAGATTACTATGAATTTAAATGTTATGAGAAACTTGTTTGGTGTGGTAAGAAGGTAGATATAGGTTTTATTGATGATAATTTATTTTGTAAAAAATAATATGGAAGAAAAGGTCTGGATAGTAGGAAATTCAGAAGTATTCATCAAAGAAATCATGATGTGAGAAAATCAAATTCCTATCATGGGATAATTTTGGTAAAAATAATCTTGGGGAATGTATAGTAAATTATTGTAAGTTTTACTAGTGTGGTATGTTTGGTCATAGGGATTGTGAAAAAAAATTAAAAGGGTCCTAAATAATCAATTAATGTGTTTACTGACAGTCATCCATTGCTGGGATGTTTTAGTTTCAACAAGTTGGGTCATTAAGCTATAATTTGTCACAAGTTAGTTAATGAGGATGTAAATCCTTAGTAATAAAAGAAAAAAGGTCTGGGAAAATTATTTTCTACTACTATGGTTGGTTTTGGTCTATATAATAAAGTGGTAACATGTATGTTAATTGTATGTTTTAATAATGATAGAACTATTAGTTAAAACCTCATGATTAAATAGTAAAGAAACCAATATTTATAATAAAATTCATATTATTATCAGTTGAATGGTCTATCCTTATTATATTTCCAATCTACCCAATGTAATGAATTAAATTATTATGGGTATAGATTGGATTTTTTTCATCACGCTAAGAACAATTTTAGATCCATAAATTTTTTGTTTAATGGTTACATGCCTCTGGTAACCCTCCAATATGTTTATAAATTTATCATAAATGACATTGAAAATTATATAGCATATGGTTTTTAAAATGAAGAAATTATATATATTAGTGATATCTTAGTAGTGAATGAATATATAGAAGTTCTTTTAATGATTTTTTGGTTGTTATTTCGGATTTGGTGGTTGATTTTACGTTTGAATTAGTATTCGATGCTATGTCAATATTAAATCCAACTTTATAATGGATCAAGGAAGTAATTTTGGATCTAAAAAGATATTATTTGATTTTTTAGATAAATGTTTCATTCATTTAAGAAATTCACCTTAGGGTCATCCTATTTTTTGTTAAAAAGAAATATAGGTCCATGGGGATTTGTAATGGTTATTGAGATTTGAATAATATCATAGTGAAGAGATATTTATCTTTTACCTCATATAGGGGATTTTTTATCAGCTCCAGGGAGTGTAGTGAATATAAAAGGTTAATCTTAGGTTGAGGTTCCATTAGTTGAAAGTGAAGTAGGATATTTTTTTAAGACATCATTGTTTACTAGATATGGGCATTGTGAGTTTATAGTTATACATTTTTGGTTATCGAATGCACCAATTTTACTTAGGGATCTTGTGAATAGAGTCTTCCATGAGTATTTGAATATGTTTACGGTTGTGTTTATCAATGACATATTGGTGTATTATAAAATTCTCAAGGATTAGAAAAGAAACCTAAGTACTGTTTTGAAAACCATTAATGAAATGAAACTATACTGAAAGTTTAGTAGTGTGAATTTTGGTTGTAATGAATTTCTTTCCTTGTATATATTATCTCCAAAGATAGATTAATTTTTTTCCTTACTATAAATAATGTTTTGGATGACTGTTAAATACCTATCAATGAATCATATATTCATATTTTTCTAGGTTTCACATTTTAATACTAGTGGTTTATTGAAAACATTTATCAGTTCTCTATCCCACAGACTAAGTTGACATAAAATGATATAGCTTTTCCCTTTCCCTCTAGATACGGTGAATTTTTCGCCAACAATGAGGCTTTTTTGAAGATTCTTCACTTCATTCTGATATATAATGATCACAAAATTGATTATCATTTAAAAAACCAAAGCCTCAAGAGTTAAATTATCCTAAACATTGACTATAATTATTTTCTGTGGTTTTAAATTTAAAAAATTGTAGCCATAATTTATAAGGACCAATGTGTGAAATATATACTAATCAAAAAACTATTGTGTATGTATTCACTCATAATGAGTGGTTTATGAGATTGAGTAGATAGATATAATTTATTAAGGATTATGACCAATGATCATTTCTCATCTTATAAAAGAAGAAAAAGTATTTGATGCTTTGAGTAACAAAAATAATTCTATATTATCCATGTTACATTTGGAAAATGATCCTTTGATAAATTATTTGATGATTTTTTCCCTAGAATTTGTGGATAGATGAATATCCACTATTTTGTTTCCAGATTCAATTTAATAAGGTTTTATAAATATAATTATGAAAGCTTAGAATAAAGAATTTTGGTTACATGAAAAGTTGTTATTGTTTACGAAGGTAACTTAACTAAATTTAGTGTTTATAAAAAAAGGTTCTTTAAAAATTTAAAATTTATTTTATGTGCCTTGTGATTCATAATTGAAGAAATAATTGTTGAGTGAAGCTCATAGTTCCCCATTATCTGTTGATCCTCAAAGTACTAAATATACTGATACCAATAGAATTATTACTCATGGGATAGAACAAAAAAAGTTATTATTGTGTTTAGAATGACCTTTTTAAATTTACAATAGGTAAATAAGAATGAATATTTTTAAAGGGGATGAATCATATGTTTCTAGTACCAAAGTAAAAAATATGAAAATGTATCCATGGATTGCATTGTGGTATTTTGAAATACTTCTCGACGTAATATTTCCACTTGGGTTATTACTGTCCAATTAACAAAATCTTTTTTTTTTCATCCTATTTGAGAAACTATGTCTTTATATCAAATTTCTCAATATTATATCAGATATATATTCAGGTTTTATAGATTTTCCCTGCCTTATGTATTTTCTAATGATATCAGGTTCACTTGAATTTTTTTAGAAAGGGCCTCATAAGTCATCGAGTATTGAATTAAATTTCAGTTCAGCATTTAAATCTCAATCTGATGGATAGTTCAAAAGAACAATTTAGGCCTTGGAATTCATGATTCATGATTCTTTAGTAGATTACTATGGAAGTTTGGATCCATACATTTCGTTAGTTGGGTTTCCATATAATAATAATGTTCAGTCCAGTATATAGATAGATCCTTTTAAGGATTTAGTTAAAATTTGATGTTCGGTACTATATTTATGGGATGAAGTAGGAGAAAGAAGATGATGGGTCATGATTTTAAAGAGGAAATTGTTTATAATGTGTTGTAAATTTTCCTATAAATAAGGATAGCTCAGTGAAGGTATAAAATTTATGTGGATAGTCAGAGAAAAGATATTTCTTTTGAGGTAAGTGAGCACGTTTTTGTTAAAGTATATTGTTTGACAGTAATTAGCTGTTTTATTAAAATGGGAAGTTAGTTAAATGATTCATTGGACCATATGAAATCATAGAAAAATTTGGATCAGTTTCCAATCATGTGGACCTACCTCTGAGTTTATCTAAGATACACAATGTCTTTGGTGTTTCGATGTTAAGAGAGTGTGTGTTTAGTTAATCTCGTATTATGATCCCTGAGGTAATTCTGTTACAAGTTACACATTATTATGGGGAACAACCTATTTAGATTAATTAACATAAAGATAAAGAACTTTGAAACAAGGTAATACACTGGATTAATGTTTTTTAAAAAACCCATATGGTTGAAGGAGTAGCATGTGAGTTTGAAAGTGTTGTGAGATAAAGGTATTCCAACTTTTTTAATAAGTGACTAAAATTGTGTGGAAACAATTTAAAAAATGTAGAAGAGTGTGAAAATCCTAGGTAATTCTAAAATAATTGATTTTATTTTCTTATAAATATTCATTAGGATTATACAATAGAGTTATATTCATTAATAAAAGGTTGTGTAATGTTTAAATCAAAAAGGAAATAGTTTAATTTAACTCAATTCATATAGGGTTTTTAAAAAATTAATTTTAAAATTATATAATATGAATTTATAAAGATTTATTTCATTTTATAATTGATCATTTAAAAATTATCTTCTGATGAATTTTTAATAATTCTCTAAAAAAAATTGAGTTTAGTGAATAGTGAACAATCTTGATTTTTTTATTAAAAATTTTAGGTATTTTCAAGTAATTAAAAACTAAAAATCCATTTATGAATATTTTATAATTTTAATTATTTTCTTTAGTTTATAAATAATCCAATTTTTTTTTGGAAAATTAATTGTATACTTGAATTTTTTATAAAAAACCTTTTTCGATTAAAAAGTGTGTGTTTCAGTGAAAAAATCAAATAATGTTTTTCCAGTTAAATTTTAAATTAAATTCCTTTAATTAAATGTTTTTAATTTTAACAAAAATCATATTTGGAATCATTAGATCAAAATTTTCTAAATAGTTCCCTTTAATTTGTTATTAATATGAATAGTAACCTTAGTAATTTTTGTTACCATAGTAAAAGATAAATTAGGTAATTAAAAATAAAAAAATGATAAGGATTATGAAATTACCCTAACAGTTCCCTTAATTGTATTGGATGATTAAATTATCTCCCTAATCATTCAATATTCAGTTATAAGGATTTTCTGTCCATTTAGATGTGATTTTAACCTTTATAATATTTTATTTATAGAAAATTCAAAAATGTCACACTCTTGTTTATAATAAAAATATTACTCTATCATAGGGTTAACCAAGGTATATTTTTGGTAAAAAATATTATTTTAAAATATAAATTATTTAACTTCAAAAAGTTAATTGATTTTTTATTTAGTAAATAAATAATTACTTTAAATATTTACATGACGTTGTATGGGTAATTATCCAATTAACGAAAAACTCAAAAGTAATATAGTTTGAGATATTTTAGGTGATCAGTGATTTTTAAAGAAGTATATGACATTTTAGGTATGTGATAAAATATACTTTTTGAATTTTACTTGTTTTTTAATATACTAAATAAAAGTAATGAATGATTCTAAAAATTAACATAAATGATATATTATAATAAATAATATTTTATTAAATGATAATAAATTAATAAAAATATTAAATTCATTCAAGTTATTATAAAATAATCAATGGTTTATTTTTGTACCTTTGTTTATTTATACTAAAAATATTAACCCTCCAATAGTATAAATCATTTTTGTCACGGTATGTGTGGAAGGGGTTAAGGAGGTGATAAAAAAATATACAGGTAAAATATAATCAAACATTTCTATTTTTTATTTTTTGAGAGGATTAAAATATATAATAATTATATATTCTAAATAAATAATTTGTTTTCATTTTTTAATTTAAAATTACTTAATAATAATTTAATATATTAATAAAATCCAAGATTACCCCTCCCCTCTCTTAAGAAAGGGAATCTCTTCTCCCATTTACATCACACTTCAAAAAACATTTGGATATGCCAAAAAATAGCCATATAACTTTCTATAATCCCTATCCTTATTCTATATGTCTTGTTTTTGGTATAATACCAACCATATAGGGATTTGGGTGTTAATCAAATGTGACTTTCCAAAGAATAGATATAGTTTTCAACCGCCTGTTTTAGTTTTAGTTCTTCTTCCACCTCATTCAAAAATTACATAACCAATAATATATAGTGACACAAATATAATCCATATAAATAGGTGTTTTAATTTTCATTTTCAAACCAATATTCTTCTCCTCTTTTATAAAATGTGAAATGAAACCATCGCTCATATGTACGGTGGACTACCGCCTCGCAAATCGATGTACTTCATTTTCCGTCACCAACTCTCATGGATGGAATATAATGTTAGAATTATATTTTATGTATGATATTAATGAGATATTTTTCATTCTAAAAATACAATATACCATTTAAGTTCTTACCTTTCCATTCATTGGAAAATGATAACACTGTTTGTGCATACGTGTAAACTTCCACCTCTACGAAGTGATGTGATTCGTTTTTTATAACAACATCACATAGATGAAACATATGAATAAATTTAAATGTGTAAATTTATAATTATAATATTATGGTAATTATTCAAATATTAAAAAAAATTACCTTCATTTCATTAGGATCATTGAAAAATGGAAATGTTACACAGGCGTACGTACGACCTGTTGTCTACATGATTTTAACATAGTTCATTTTTCCAAACCATATATACCGGTTGAATTAAAAATTATAATTGACTTATAAAACTTATAATTAGGTTATGATTATTATTCTTTATGTTTTGTAATATTTACCACTTCTACAATATCCATCCTAATGTTGACAATTCAGACATATGTCCCAAATATTTTCAAAATGTCTGACAATAATTTAAGTGATTATGTAATTGTATATAACATGGTATTAAATGAATTAAAGTATTATAGAACTTTAAAATGTAATTAATAAAGTATAAAATTAACAATGTTTTGTTATTTAAGAAGATAAATATTGTACGTGATGATTTGGACCCAATGTAAGGGACTTTCCTTGAATTTTTTTTAGTTTCCTATAAAATCTATCTTTTTCATCCATATAGATCTTTATAAAATTATTTTATGGTTAAATTTAAATTTAAATATGTGAATTATAATGAAAAATATATGTTTCTTTTGACTTTCTTTCGATGGTCTTCAACAATAATTTTTTACATAATGTTTATCGTCCCTTATAAAAAGACAACATTAATATTTTATTTTAATGAATACGATTAAAATGACTATACCCATCAATATAACCGTTATTTTAAGTTCGTATTCCCAATGAATATTTCATGTTTTCTTCAAATAAAAACCAAATTTACACTTTTATTTTTGTATTGAAAATGGGTTTTTAAGAAAAAGTGTATTTTGATTTATAAAATGATATAGATACATGTTTAATAAAGTTTATTAAGGGTTTTATTTATGATGTGGACCTTAGAAATTTTTTATAAAGGGTTGATAACCATTATAGCTCATGGGTGAGTTGATATTTTTTATGAAATTGGTACCCCAAGATATCCCTTTAATGCATTGGAAATGATTATATTCTCTAGATAGAAATATTTCATGTTTTATCTATGGTTATTCAATTATAATGGTTTGGTAAGGATTATAAGATAATGGAGTCCAAAGGAACATATGCGATATTTATATACATGATAACTAATTATCATTGAAATAATTTTATTTAAGTTAAGACAATGAAATTTATTAGGGAAACTATTTTCTTATCAGATAAAAAGGTATATTTTTTCTAAAATGTTTTTCATGGATTATCCTATTTTTTTAATGAGAAAATAGATATCTCTATATTATGTCCCTTTTTCTAAGATTTTTGTGTGAATCCCATGTTTTCGAATTTTTTTCAAATGGTATAAAGATGGGAATGTAAATTAAATAATTTAATTTTAAAGTCATGAATATTTTTCATGAAAATAAGTCATTTCTTATTTTAAAAGTTTTATATTTTTGGAAAATGGAAATTGATTAAAATATTCCACTTTATATATATATGTGTGTGTGTGTGTGGATTTATTATATAGAAGTTATGAGTTAAATCTCCAATGCTCTAAACCTAAAATATATCACTAAATTTATGAAATTGAATTCTAGTTTAAAGTCACTAGAATATTTAATATTTGAGAGGGATTCCATTCCATTTCCTACTTGATAAATAAAAAAATTTAATAAATGAATGAATGTAAATATGAGACAACCCTTTATTATAAAGAATCGATCACTGGGATTATAAAGCATAAATTACCAACAATATTCTTAAGATTTAAAAAATAAAGCTACAGATAAGCCTATGGTTGGGGAGAAAACAATGGAATTGAAGAAAGGGTTATATATTTTCAAATTTATAATAATACTCTGGAAGGACACACTATGCTATAATAAGACTAAAAAAATCAAAGAGTATCTTAATCAACTGATATCTAAAAAAATATTTAAAATGGATACCCTTAATATTTTAATATCAATTTTTTAAAATATTAATAATGGATTTGGATTATACTACAACATAAACACATAAACCATGACATAGTATTTAGGACTCCACCATCAAACCATTGGAAAAGATAATTAGACAGTCATAGCACTATGTTATTTATGGAATGTGTATCGAAAATCATTAAAATTTTCATTCTATTAACATATTTTTTATTGTAGAAGTGGCAAGAAGGGTTAAACCATACATAGAATGTTTGTATACACTGGGAATTTCCTCTAGTAAAACTTTTTCGGAAGAAGATTTTTTTATTTGATTTAAAACTAACAATTATTAAAAATTAAAAATATTTTTAAATATATGAATTAAATTGAAAATAACTATCTAATGAACTGAATTAATAAATAGAGAAAATTGTGTAAATGTAAGTGTTAGAGTTTTGATGTATGTTAAGTTGTATGAAATGTCTATTAATTAATTCCCAAAATTTGATTATTTAATCATTGAATTAAAAATGAATATAAATTTAATCAAAATACTATGAGGTCTACTTCTCTGGTGTAATAAAGTCTTCTAATTTTAACACAAATCACCTATCATTTCATTCGATAATTTTATGAATAATTTTTGTATCATATTATCATCGAATAACTTAGTGAAATGAAATGACATGTTTCTCAAAAATTTGAAGAATATATCTAGGTGAGTTTCTCTCATATGAGAATACTTACTATCTATCACTCATAAAAAATGAATGGGAAAAAACATAACAAATAATTATTTAATTAATGTAATTATTTATTCTAAATTCAATTGCATGTGATTTAAAATTCTCCCAGATGTGTGATCAACTTCTAAATAGATAAATTCTTTGGTGATATCCCACCAATGATTCCAAATTAGGTATCTCATGATCAGGAATCAAAGCATGTCTGTAGAATCCAAATGATAATTAATTCAAATGTTGATATAATTAAATAAGTAAACATCCAATCAGAATTTATAATAAATCAAAATCCTATCAAACATGATTCAAAAAAAATTACATGAATACTTTCATCGCAACTACGAAATTAAAGAATTATTCAACTAGGAAGAAAACAAAAAATATAAAATAATAAATAGATATCACTATTCTCATGTCATCACAGTTTTCACCAAAAGACACCATCAACAATTCCTGAATAATAATCATCACTCTATTAATTGCAACAATATTGAACTGAACCAACACACTCGTCGAACGTAAATGAATTTACTCCAACCTCTAACTATATTACCATTGATAATTATGGGGATCATCTCAAAATCAAAGAGGAAAGATTGGTAGTAGGATGGGTGTTTCACAGTGGGTTTGGTGGTGTAGCTATAAGGGGTATGGGTTTTATAAAGTTCTTAGTGAGAGGATATAGGTGGTTCACTCAAGAAAGTGCATTGTAGATGGTCTACATGACAAATATAGACCACAAGCATAGATAGGTTGTTGTTTTTGGGAGACCTATTGTGGGCTTTATGGAGATGGTGGTAGGGATTTTTTATCTATAGAGGTTGGCCTCGCCTGGCTCGAGTGCGTACACAAGGATTCCACTTGAAGGGAGGCCCAACGTCATGCCTAGAATCCCCCAAGGAGGAAGAGTTTGAACTACCAATCGCTAAATAAAAAGTAGGTTTTACCCCACCCCACCCCACCCCCCATTAGGGTTTTTTTGAACCCCCTCACTATATCTACTAAACTAAATAAGAAAAATAAAACTCAAATTACAAATTAAAAAATAAAATTATCTAACTACCTAAAGATTAAATAATATTATTAATATAATAATAAATGATGAAGAACATAAATAAAAAAAATTACTAAGATGATAATAATTTAAGATAAAAATAAAATGGTGGGACAATATTAGATACATATATATTTATATAGTTATAAATATTAATAATACAATATAAAATATAATCATAATTAGAAAAAATTATAATTATAAAAATAAAAATAAGGTAATAATAAGACTAGTAACTGTTAATATAATGTAATAATAACAATAAAATAATAATACTAATACTAATGAAACTACTATTAATAATGATATATAGTGTAAAATGACCAATTTTATTGATATATAAAATTTATATAAAATAATAGTAATAAAAATAACTATTATTAATATAAAATTTAGTACAAACTATAAAAATAAAAAAACACCACGAAACTAATAATATAACTAAAAACACTAAAAATTATCAAACTATTTAATTAAAACTAATTTAGAAAATTATAAAATACTTGAAAAATCTACTCACATCAAGTCCCTAACACTTCACCTTTTTCAATACTAGGAAAAAAATACCAGAAAGAACACACAAATTTACCCATAGACATATAAAAACATCAATGTTATAATTTCAAACAATTTCCATTTATTTTATCGATAAAATATCATGATTTAATTAAAATTTTTGTTTTCAAAATTAGTCACCCTTCCTCTTGTATTCTTTCTAAAACAAAAAATTATACACATGCATCATGTGACCTACCAACCCATCACTCTCATCGCTCTTAAATTTTGATCAAATCTACGCTCAATTATAAAAATAATTCATTCTCACAAAAGAATTATCATGATCTTCACTTATCCACTAGTGAAAATAAAAAAAATACAAAAATCAAAATAAGTTAAAATTAGGATAAAATATCTCTTTGGATACTGGATGGTGGGTTATAAAAAATTAAGTGTTTAAAAAAACATGGGTTGAATCTTGAAAAAAATTATTAATAAGATTCCATTCAAAAATCACCCTAAAAATCTCACCCCCTATAACTAAAATTTTTCTTTCCCATAATCCTATGATAATACATATAACTCTCTCTACAAATTTTATTTTTTATTTTTTCCTCAATTTGTTTCTTCTTCTTATTCATTTATGGATACAACACACTCAAATAATATTGGAATAAAAAACTCTGGCATATCAGCTTTAAATCCCCATGAAATAAAATATAAGGATAAATATAAATAAAATGTATATAAGTGTGTCATAATATATTTAATATCAATGAAGGAAGGTCATATATAAAACTCTCTTTCCCCTAGAGTAAAGGACCATCACTTTTATCGTTATCCCTAATAGAAAGGGTTACCACATAATGACCTCATATGTAATCATTGTTGTAACCACAAAGAATGTATATTCTCATATCAAAATTAGATTAATGAATATGGATAATATGAAATATAACACATCTCATCATTATGAGATATTTTTAATCAATGTGCATCAAATTCTTGGGTGTCCCTCATACAACCCCATCCATGGATAAATTTTTACCCTACAATTAGAATAAAAATTACAATGAAAATATTCCATAAATGGGCAGGGAAAGGTATTGTATATGGGAATATCCTAAAAGTGTTATTTTTGGATTGTATGGGCTAAATGATGAAGAAAATATAGGGTGGTTTAGTGGGTAATAGGGTGTAATTAAATCAAATATATTCATTTTCCTTTTAGTTAAATTTTTAAAATTAATGTCACTTTTATTGAAAAACATGGAATTTTCTAGAAGAAGAATCAAGATATAGATTCACAAAAGAAAAAAAGAGAAATATTTGAGGATGTAAACATGTTCTAGAATCCTCATGCATATGAAAAAATAATTTTGGACAACACAGATGAGAAGGATTGAAAATATGTGTCTCAAAAATATATATGTTTCCAAAAAAAACATATTAGATTCATGGAATAATATGAGCAATCATCTATGTCTTAAGATTAGGAATAAAATAATTTCAAACCAAAATCATGTGCTCAGACTAACTAAGGACACAAGTAGTATGCCTTTTATCATCTTACAAAAAAATACAATAACTCTCTTGTGGGTTTAAAAAATTACACAAATGTTAGTATTTTTTTATTTTTGACTTTTTTTTAGTTTTTTATTTTTTATGGTTTTATGGGAAGAATAAATTATAACAAAAAATTAAAAACGTCCCCTATTAACTACACATATATGGGGAAATGCTTCATATATCAAATTAATATTCAAAAATGATGTAACCAAAAAAATATAGACATAGAAAACACAAACCCATATCATATCAATGAATTAAAAAACAAATAAAATTAACAAGTGGATTATAAAAATATGTATTATGAATTAAAATCCACTATGGTTCTAGGAAAAAAGTGTATTTTAGTAAAATAAAGAAATATTATTTAATGAAAATATAAATGAAACAAAACTAAATACAGTCCAAGGAAGATAAACAAATGATCTGTGGCCTCACATTGAAAACTAAGTTTATTTCATCTTTATACATATATTGATAAAAACCTACTATGATCAATGGGGAGTGTATACCATGATCCTTATACATCACTTATGGGGTGTTTCATTTACCAATCAACAGTATGCATATATTGCATGAATCATAACACCTCAATAGAAATTTTATAGAAAAATGGATAGTTAGGATGAAATGAAAATAGATCAACTCACTATGGAATGAATATACCTCATCTAAAGAAAACATAAACAAATACATGATTATTTTTCAATGTGAATCATCATTAAGATAAATAACATTACTTTTTTGAATTTGAAAAAGTGAAAAATTTATATTACCATAATCTTTTAATGCCCTACTTATATCTATCATATCCTAGAATGTATTATTTTGGTTGATGAAATATCCCAATTCATTTTCACTACCAACCACTTGAATATGGAAATCCACCGGTTTCCAAATCAATTCATGCAGCACATTTTCAGTAATTGTGCTAAGGCCAAGAATATTGTTACCATCGATGGCAATTTGAATTGATGTTTTTTGAACCTCGAGGTAAGGATCTATTGGTGAGGAATAAATTTTTTTGGTGAAACCATTGGGTTAATAACTAAATCTCTTTCAAATTTCTCTTCTATACTTCCCTCATCATATTCTTCCATTGGATTATATGTCACTATGAACTTAGGCACTAACAAAAAGTCTCATTCTTCAATTGTTTTTTGAAAATTTTGTGTTTTCTTGAAAACAATCACTAATTAATTGTCCTTCTTGTTATATGTTTTATATGGAACCTTATTTTAGAAAATATCAGAATAAAAAATATTTTTATAATGTGGTGATTCAATTCCATTTGATGTGATTCTATATTAGATTTTTCAATCTATGGTGTCTTGGTTCAATTATGACTCTATAATAGTAAATAAGGGTCCCAATTCAATATCCTAGTCATCCAAAAAATCTGTAATTTGATAGACATTGAATGTGTTCTTTCACTTTGGGATGCATGGGTTGTGAACTCATATAACAAGGGCAAGAAATCACACATTTTGAGGGACTCATATATTTAATATAGTGGGATAATAAGCTATAATATTCATAAAATTTTATCAGATTTGAAAAATTAAATTCTGTTAGAGAGGATTAGTCAATCCATTGATAAGAAAGAAAATTAATCAAAGTAGTATCACTATCATATTCATGAAATGAATTTGGTTAAAATGGAACCACTACTCTATATTCTTCAACAGAAATTTTCTAAATTAGTTCATTAAGTGGTAATAAGTTTGCTAGTTAGACCACATGAGTTAGTAGATTGTCTAAATTCATGAATTTATTTTATATATTAGTTATTGTAAAGTAAATTCTCATTATGTTCATATTCAAGTAAAAATACAATATTTTTCTTAGGTAAATAAGAAAATAATAAGTTTGTAATTTTTGAATCATTTTTTCAAATTAATTATCATGTTATAAATTTAAAAGAAATATTTGAACTTGACATTGATTAAAAGATGTGTATATACATGTATTACAACTTGCTGAAGAATTTTCATATGTATCATAACACAAACATGAATAAAAAACATTACAATAAAAAATAATTACCTAGAGAGATAATGTGCAGTTAATCATTATTTTTTATATCATGAGTTTTGCGAATATAGGGTGAGTGTTGATTGTAGTTGTCTTGTATAGCCCCCATCATTTTGAACTTTTGGTGTCGAGAAATTTTTCCTAAAATAACCACAATAGAAACACCAAAAGTGGATCTAAACTTTTTTTATACCTTGTTTTTATTTTTTACCAAAATCGATTTTTTAATGAACTTTTAATGCTACTATTCTCCTTAGAAATGGCTCTATAAATTTTAAATTCATGTTGACTCACATAAAATTTTAAATATTTATTAACTAACAAACCATTATTGAAGTGATGTGTAGGGTTAAATCGTAGAGAGAATGTTTATACACACTAAGAATATCTTATTAAATAAATTTTCAGGAATATGAGTTTTTATGAGAGTAGGAATAAAATTATAAAACTAAATAATATTTTAAATAATATTTATTAAATTAACTAAGATTATCTAGTGAAATTAATTTATCTATAGATAAAAAATTTCAAAGATGGAAGTTTCAGAGTTGTGATGTATGTTCATGTACATACAATTTCAATTATTTAATTCCCACATATAAATATTTATTTATTTAATTATCACTGATTTAAAATTTAGTAAAAATACTATCAGGTCTCATTCTATTATTTTAGAGATTATTCTAACTTTTTCACTGATTTTATGAATAATATGTTTGTCACATTAGCATTCAATCAATTATTGAAATTCGATGGCACATTTCTCATAAATTCAATGTATCTATCTATAACAGGTTCAATCATAAGAGTTCAATTAATATTTAACACTCATAAAAGTTTGAATGGTAAAGCACATAATGTATTCTTTTTTATTAATATAATTCTTACTTGTATTTCAATAGTCTATCAGTTACGATTCTTTGATGCATGTGATCAATTCATGAATAAATAAATTCTTTGTCGATATCCTACCAATGGTTATATATTAGGTTTCAAAAAAATGGGAACAAAATCATGAGTGCAAACACAAAATGAAAATTAATTCAAATGAATACATAATAAAAAAATCTGATTTTAAAAAATTTAAAACCAAATAAAACATGGTTCGAAAATAATGACATACATATACCATTGTGTTCCTCAAAACTCTGACACTAAATAATTATCCTTTTATGATGATAACAGCATATAGAAAATAAAAAAATATATCATAGGGCTCAAGTCATCATAGTTTTCATTCCAAAACACTATAAGTGACTTTTGAATAATAATCATCACTCCACTGTTCACTGCAACATTAAACTGGACCATCGCACTTTTTGGATGTGAATGAATTGACTCCAGCCACAAACTATGCATCCAATACAAACTATGGGGTGCAATTTAGTAGGGAAGCTGAAAGGATGTAGTTTACTTGGTACATCACATCAAATTTGATGTTATAGCGGAGAGGGATATGGGGTCTGATGCATGCTTGGTTGAGAAGATGGAGGGGGGATTTGGCCTTATATTGTGTTGAGGAAGGTCTATGCAACCCGGGTTGCTAATGATCTGGGAGAGGGTGTTACATATGGAAAGTGAATTGTGGTGATGATGGAGATGGCAGTTGATTTATTATAGGTATGAGATAGTGGGATCACCAGGATCTGGTGCACGGAGGAGGAAGCTACATGGAGGTAGGCCTTGCAACCGGTGTGGAATCCATCGTGGAGCAGGAGGCTGAGTGGTCGAAGTCTGAATAAGAATAATAATTCTCCCCTAAACTATGTGTTTTTTGAAACCCCTATGTATATCTAAAAAACATTATAAAAATAACAAAACTCAAATTTTAAATTCAAAATTAAAATTATCTAATAATCTAAAAGTTAAATAATAATAATAATAAATTTTGGAAATAAATAACAAAACTAAAAACTAAGATGATAACAATTTAAGATATAAATATAATTGTTAGATAATATTATTTATATTTATATGTATATATACATATATATAATTAGATATATTAGTAATAATACATAAAATATTAATATATTTAGACAAAAAATAAAATTATTAAAATAATAATATAGTAAAAATATAACTAATTAAAATTATTATAATTTTATAATGATAAAAATATTATTTTAATAATATTAAAGAAACTACTACAAATTATTATATGTGGTGTTAAATAATGAATGTTAATAATATATAGAATCAAATATAAATTAATAATAATACTAAATAACAAATTTTAATATAAAATTATCTAAAATATAAAAAAACAACCAAAATACAAAAAACTAATAAAATAACTAAAAATGGTTAAATTATTTAATTAAAACTATGTTAAAAATTTATAAAAATACTAGAGATATCCATGAGCCACAATTTTCCTCCTAACTCACGTGAAAAAAATGTGGTGTCACAGAGAGCACTCTATTTCACTCAACATCAAGAAACCACGATCATTTGAGCCATCCATGTTTTATATAGGGATTACTATAACCCTAAACCTAGAACATGGCCATAAAAATGTGCACCTCCATGTCATGTTTTTAGACCATGGAATTATATGATTTTAAAAAAATAGATTCAACTCAATATCCACTTCTCTATAAAATTAGAAATAGGTCCATGACCACAATAAAATAATGACCAAATATGACATAATTAAGGTCCAAATATGTTACAGTTTTCTCAAAGGGATCAAAAATAATATATTCAATTGTAAAACAGATAAAACCAAACCCTTTATAATCAAAACATAAAAACAAAAAAGTATGTGTCTAATAATATTTATAACTCTAATGTATATTTCATGGATTTTACAAAATACATCAAATATATAGTCCCCAGTGTCCTGGAAGAACCATGTAAAAATACTTTACTCTACTACTCAATTTGTTTGATATACACTGTCAATGTACAAATTTAAACATTAAATATCTATTCTTTTATATTTCTAAAGTTTTTTGCGTAAAAAATATTTTTTTGGAGACTATCTACACTAATTCACACCTTCCCTACCCTTAGTGTAGGTGTCAACGTTCACTTTGCATTTCAATATCAAACAGAAAAATCATGTTAGTTCTAAATAGTATCATATCATCAACATAATGTAACATAAAAATTCCATATTTCATTAAAATATTTAATAAATATATTAATTGTATTTATTGTCTATAAAATAATTATATAACATAATATAATAAATATTTCCATGTCATTTTATGGGTTATAATGTATAATCCTGAATCGATTTAACTAATTTACATTCTCTATTTTTCCCCTATAAAAATCATTAGCTTATTCAAAATAAATTTATTCTTATAGTTCGAATTTTATTCCCAGTATCTATTTGATGAATATAAAAATGATCACTTATTGTTAATAAAAATAATATTCGTGTTTGAGTTATATAAGATACCTGATAATAAGTATACAAATAATTTATTCCTAAAAATTTCATAAATGATTTTGAAAAAAAACATTAATAGGTTTAATGTAATGATTTTATTCCCAATATATTTGGAATACTCATTAATATACCATAAGTTTTGATCCATTTATTAAACCCATAATAAAAATATATTATTATGAAATCTATTTTATCATTATTCACATATTTCTAGAAAGTATTGTCTCTAGAAAACATTACTTATAGATATTCCTTAACACCATATTTTATTATTAGTTCGATATGATATTTATTTTTCATATATTATTTTTATTTCCATTGGCATGAAAAACTAAATATTTTAAAGATATGAATAATGTATATAAAGGCATGTCCTTCTTATGACCTTACCCATTTTATGTTCAACCAATGAATTTCCTTTTTTATCTACTACTTTATTTAAACTGAATAATGAAGTAAATAAATATATATGTTGAATAAATTGCAAAAATGTACCTTTATAAAAAAATATTTAAATAAATATGCATATATTTTTCCAAAATAACATTTTCTTCAAAATAAATAATTCTATATGATATATTATTTTATATATAACCAAAAACAAATTTAATCGTTATTTTTTTCAATCAAAATTTATTTATGTCTAGAAACTCTAAAATAATTTAAACACTCGTGAACATTCAATAATGAAATTTTTCAACCTATAAAATTTTTATAAGGTGATAAATTAATTTTCTAAAATAAAAATATATTATGAATAGTAAATAAATATAAAAAACATTTTTCCAAAAAATATATTTATATTATTGAGATATTAATTATACAGTCCCAATTTAAATATATATAAGATTTTTCATTTGAACTAAATCATTTTTTAAAGAGTTTGTGGAAAAACACTTTAATGAATTACAAAATTTTCATCACATAAATAATTAAAATAATTCATAGAGTCTTTACCAACTCTATATGATAGAAATCCATGAATATTATTACTCAACAAACTTTTTAAACTTTTCCTTATGTTTTCCAACATGATAAAATATTCTTATTTTCTCAAAGAAGATATACATTTTAATAGTCAATTCTTTCAATAAAAAAATCATAACAAATATTTTTACCAAAGTGTATAGAAATATTAGAGTTAACTAAAACTAAAATATAAGAATTTATTTTATTACTATAGAATTAATTTTTAATTATTTTTATTCTCAACTAGTTTTACAAATATCAAATTCATCACTAAACATTATTATAATTATTTATATAATTTTTCATGCTTTCATGTTCCATTACTTAGAATGTTTTTCTTGATGGAGATGTTTAAAGGCGTCTTGGAGGGAATCTAAAGAATTTTGGTTACTAAAAGGATAGAACTAGGTAGATTACATGTCATTTAATTTTATTACACGGCATGAAATTTGGTTTCACATCTTGACCAGGGAGTTTTCACAGTGTATACCTATGTTAAAAGACATGGATAAGGGTTTCATATTTTGTAATATATTAAGTTTAGAAAAAAATTGAAGAAGAAATGCACATTTTAGTGGAAACGTAACCCCAAGGATTTTATGACTTGAAATGGGATTACACATCATATAATCCCCTGTTCCAATGAAATTTTAAAAAAAAATCAAACATTAATTACTTTGGGCATACACCCTCCTTCCTCTCATTTGGGAAACCCTAGGTAGCTCGAGGTGCTCTAAAATACATTTAATCTAGTCATTGATCTGTTGATGTAGTGGTTTTTTATTAGTTATACATCTTTGATCTGTGGTGAGTTATTCTCCCATTTCTTTTCTGTTTTATTTTATTCTTATCCTAGTGATCGGCTCTGGTGGTGTTTCATTACTGATAGTTGATTTTTTCTTCAATTTCTTGTGATGCGGTGTAGGTAGATCCACACTTCTTGTGGTGCATTTTTTGTTCATGGTTGTTATTCTTAAACCTCTAGTTCACATAAAATTTTCAGTCTTCCATTATGTTGGATTTATCATATTTATCAATAATGTCTATCATGCAGGAGGGGTTTACTTTTTTAGGTTTATATTATGGTTTTTATGGATTAATCCATGAAAAATAAACCGGTTAATTAAAATTTAGGGGTATAAGGGTATGCTTTGGATGTTTTTATAGCCTTGATATTCTAAATTGTATGGGATTTATGCCCCACTATAAATTTTTACTCTTGGGGATTTTTTTGAGCTCGATATAAGTATTTTGAATATTGTGATTGTTGTTATAAAACCTTAACAGTAAATTAGGTAATTTCCTAAACTTGTATAATGAAAGAGTTTCAAAAAGATTTTGGATAGTGTGATAACGCACATAGAATAATGTTGAATGTGAAAAAATCCACTTTCTAAATCTATAAATGGATCATTATATGTTGTTGTGTGATTCATACTTGTGGTAAAATAATGTGTGGTTGGGTTATGTGGGGATGATAGTTTGTGGGTCGTGCTTTTGGGGTAATAAGTTGAAAGTTTTTGGGGAATACTATTGGGATGGAAAGGTAATTGTTTGTGGGATATGCTTTTGGGGTTGCAAAGTGACAGATTGTGTGTGTGATTTGGGGTAGTGAGGGGACAGAATGATGATATTGTTGTGAAATTTGGTTTTATTTTGCTCGTTGACCGAGTATTGATGGAATGAATTGAATAATTTTTTAATAATATTTGGAATGGCATGATTTGGTTTAATTAATGTAATGGAAATGGTTAATGAAAAATTAAATAATGTGTTATGTGATTAAATATGGTTGATTCTAAAGAATGAAATAAATGAGTGTTAAATATTGAAGAAATGTGAAGATGTTTTTATTTATCAGGTATCTACACCTTCTAAAATTATTATTTCAGTTATAAAAAAAATGAATTTCGATTTGGTGAAAAAAGTGATGTTGTTGTGAATAGTTTTTTTTCTATTATGAACCCATAGGCTAGGCCTCACTGTTTGATACTTTATATATATACATGTATTTTTTTTAATTTCAATATGTATCCCACCAATATTGATCATTGTGTGCCGAACACTCATATAGTCATGCAGGGGGTGTTTTCCCAACCTCTGGTGGGGAGTATGGATGGTTGGGAACCTTCTCATTCCCACTCTCATTTATAAGAGAGGTATGTATTACACATGTTGTTATGGTCGGAGATCTGTTAGTGATTTAGATGGTTTTTGTGATAGGTCGGGTGTATTCAGGCGATATTTTATAGCCAAGTTTTTTGCGGGTGAGGTTTTATGTGTCTCATGTGTCTTTTGGATGAGATGTGGTATATGGCCCATGGTTTTTTGGGTGAGATATGATCTGGTCATTCATGTGGGGTGGTGAGACTAGGTTTATTTGGGTGAGATTTGTTGTGGTTTTGCATGTGGGGTTGAAATCTCAGGTGATTATGGGTGAGGTGTGTTGTGATCATGCTTGTGGGGCACTGTGGTATACAAAAGGGATGATAGCACCAGGACATAAGATGTTTGGTGTGAGAGTGGAATACTAGTGGGAAAGTGGTGTGGGGTACCCTTATCAATGTGATCATACTATATTATGTTACTTTACATGTGTTATATGGTGAGTGTTCTATGGTGAGGTTGGGTTTGGTTGGTATACCTATTTAGGTGTTGTTTGGTTTTGTTATTTTCTCACAGGTGTATTAGTATGTTTCTTTCACATGTGTACAAGATAATTTGTTTTTCCTAATGACAATACCTATATACTCACCCTATGTATATATAACTTTTCTTGGTTTCTAGGTTGATTTTTTTGACCGTTCGGGACATTACTACCTCAGATCTATGGATAGTTGTTATGTCACTGCCTTAGTTTTTTTGGGTATTTACTTTGGAAACTTTTACATATATATATTATATTTAAAAATTCATTTTTTATGGTTTTTGTTTTTATTATATATATATGTGTGTGTGTGTGTGTCTTGGGGTTTTTCTTGGATGATTTATCTTATCTCCATATATTTTTATTTAGAAGGTTAATGACTTCTATATTGTAAGATTTGTATGCACTTGGTGGAAGTCGCCCACCTAGGGCCTACTGGAGGCGAGACTCAGAGGTCAATATATATCTGTCCTCATTTCAGTATCTTTGGATGGAGGGGGTCACAAAATGGTGGTATCAAAGGTGATGGTTTAGAGATAGGATGGAGTTTTGTGTTAGGAACAGTGATGATTACATGGTATTGTATGGAAATTGTTGCAGTTGACCTTGGTGTGTGACATATAATAGTGAGACGAGCTACGAAATGGTATTTTAGGGGGACCGTGATCCATTGCATGGAATCTGAGCTTGTTGAATGGCCAAGTGATATAGACCTGCTTGCAGGGTAGAGAACTGGGAAACATACATGCATCATACCGAATAGTGTACTTGATTTAATTGTGATGTTTTATGAATGTTAAAATGGATGAAATAAATTAAATGAATTAAAATAAATCTTTATGAAATTTCATAATACACAAGATTAGTAAAATATTTTTTTCCTTTCACTTATGGTTCCTGGTCATTGTTCACATATAGCTTAGGTAGTTGAGGTTCAACAGGATGATCTATTTTATTGTTAAAGGGTTGATCTATTTTAAGAGTATGGTAAGTGGTAGAGTACATTGGTTACTTTCCAATGGAATGAAATAGGAAATTATGATGGTAGTGTTTCAAATGGGGACATAGAGAGCTGGCTAGAGGATCTTGAGATCACTTTCTATTTGATTGGGGGACGATGGAGTACTGCGTCTCTTTTCTAGTCATTCAGATGTGAGGAGTTTTGCGTCAGTGGTGGAAATTATATGTAGGAGAGTGAAAGGAGGAATATTTTTATTGGTTCACCTTCCATAAGGAGTTTGAGGTAGAGTTCCTTTTATCAACCATGACTGTAGAGAAGATACAGGAGCTTCTTTCTCTTCAATAGGGGAGTATTTTATTATGGGAGCTGGGAATCAAGTTCAAGGACCTTTTGTGTTTTTTCAAATATCTTTTTCTAGAGGAGGAACCTCGTGTGAGATGTCTTGAGGATGCGCTTTTTCCCTTCTATCTATAATTCATTTAATCCCATTATGTTTCCCAAATATCTTGAGGTTCATAAGAAGGCATGGGTGATCGAGATGATGCAATCACAAGGAGGTTCACATAGAGATGGGAGATAGATGGGTTCCAGAAGGGGTATAGTTTTCAATAGAATATATCAGGTTATAGGGCATTCGAGGTTTCAACCAGTAGAGTGTCAACCTCAATAGCTTACTTTCTATCCTTCTAGTGCCAGTGGTTTCTATAGAGACCCGAAACTTCACATACATGGACATTACATTACTTTTGTGGAATACTAAATACATAACAAAAACCCGCACACAAGGACTGTAATAGATTAGTGTCTTTGGAAACTCGGAATATAAACATCTAATCCTGTTGAAAGATCTTCAACATCTCCCATATCGATCTTCCCCTTTTGTTTTCTTACCTAAAACTTTTTTTTATATCCTGGGGAAAAGAAAACATATAATGGGTGAGTTGAAATGCTCAGTAAGGGTAAGCATGGATAATATAAAACAAATCATATACATTTGAGCTTAAAAACATGAACAAAATGTTTAAACATCAAAATCTTGAGCAATGACATAAAACATGGAAGTACGTAAGGAATAGATCATAAATAAAAATTAAGCAAGATAAAATAGCATGGGAGTAAAACATGTAATTGTGGAAACCATTCAGCACATGTCATGATATCCATAGTAGCCAAGGCATTGCTTCCAAGACCATCTTAGTGGACAAAGTCCCTTTCTGAATCGCGTTCACTCCACTTTTTAGTCCTGTAACAGTGAACCAGATTAACTTACCATTCTAGCCATGTCTATCTCATGAGATATAAATCTTTACCCAATGCATTGGAAGGAGATATAGGTCCCACCCATCTCATAATGAAATCATTCTTACATGTGCCACAAAATAAACATACATCATTCATCGTAACCCAAAGAATAAAAATGGGTTTCATAAACATCATCACATCATCACATAATCCATATAAAAGTAATGGATATCATTTTATAATCATAAATGTGAAACCATGTAAATCATTGTGACATTATACTTGAAACATACACATATGAAATAATGTCATCTTAGATGGAAAAATGGTTTTGATAAAACATTTGAAATGAATTCTTGAGGAAAATATCCTTTCTTCCTCAAAATCATTTTCTTTTCACAAAATTCCATGAAATTTTAAAAGAAAAGAATTTTATTGAAAATAATCATGAAATCATGTACATTAATCTTCTAGAAAATAAGGCGTTATGAAACTGTAAAAATCTATTCGTGTTGTATAAGTTAAAAAAACATTCTTCTCGTACTTTTGCCGAAAAAGTCAAAAAGTACCTTATAAAATAAAGATTCATTACATACCATGTAGAAAACGTCAAAAATGGGTATAAAGGACATGAAACATACATGATAACATTTCTAGAAAACATGGACATGGATGATAACAATAACCCCAGTAAATACTTACGAATAAACAATCTTGGATAAAAACGAGATTGGAAAAGATATCCCTTACCTTAGGTCTGATATGCTTGGTATGGATCTGAAACTCCTGTATAATGATTTAAATAATGTCATTGACTTATTACATAATCATATTCATTGTTATTATATCATATATGTTTCACTTATGACTTTATATTACCCGTTCTTTTGTAAATTCCATTTTAAAGTAGCGTTGTGGGTAAAATCATTTCATTTATCGTATATGTTTCGACTTGTCATTCTTGATATTATTACTTATATCCTAATTTACATAATTCCAGAATGTAAAACATGATTTATATATATTATATATTCATCATATACATATATATTATAAATCGATAAAATGAATGAAATACACCGTTCATGGAGACGGTAGGTCGTACGTACGCATGAACGTTGTTTTTGTTTCCTTATTGAATTCAATGAAATTAAATAGATGACATACAAATATATATATATAAATCCAGTAGCATTATTATGTAATATATTTCATTATTATTCATTATATATACTTTATAATCATTCTTGATTTTTTAATCATGGAAAATGAATCTCATCGCGTTCGTGGAGACGGTAGTCCGTACGTACGCACGAGTGATGATATCATTCTCATGATCGTGGAATTGTATTGTAGTGTATGTATACAATTTAAGAATTAATATCACTTTACAACAATCATATATAGTCATTATTTACACCATTATACCCATCCAAGTAAGGTGATGGTGGAAAAATAGATTACACCATGGCGTGGAGACGGTATTCCGTACGTACGCACGCGTGGTGATTTTGTTTTCCGTAGGATGGATAGAAGGTGAAATAGGGTTGTTTAGTATTTATAATAACATATCAGTATATGAGGGATACTTATGTTTTTACTTAATAATTAAACAACTAAATAAGAAGAAGTTTAAGAATAAAGAAAATTGAAAGGATCGGTAACGGATATTACCTCTTCTTTGACACGCCTCTTTGAACCTCTTAGGGTACTAAAATTGGTCTTTGAAGAAGACCAAGACCTCTAGGATGTTTCTAAGGAAGTTGAGAATGGAAATGGGAAGGTTTTGTCTCAGCTTAAAGGCTCAAATTGGTGTGAGGAAGAGAGGGAGGAGGTGCCCTTTTATAAGGGAGGAGAGGAACACCTTTGGAAATCTTAAAAATATTAATTTGAAATAAATCTAACCTCATTAAAAACCTCCAAAAATGAATAATTTTAGAATATTAGATGAGATATGGTTGTAATATCATCATCCAATAAAATTTAAACATGTTAGGAATTCATTTTAAACATTATCAACTTGATTTATCCTTATTTAATCAATTTAATTTTATTTGTGGTAATAATATTTTAAATTTTAAATTATAACAGATAATTACATATTTGTTGTGAATTTTCCATAATTGGATACGTTATAACATTTTCTAGCCTATAAATTTAAATTTATAATTTTTTAATATTTTTTTTTATTTTAAAACAATTTTATAATTTGTTATTTTTATAAAATAAGAATAGTGTCAATTTTGACACTATTCATTTATTTGAATTTAAATAAAATATATACCATAGATATGTTCGAAATAAAAGCTTTAATAGATTCATAAAAGGTCATATGTATCTAGAAAATTAGTGGATCATAATAAATAGTTCATATAATATTTATTTTATTATTTTTAAAACCATTTATTTGGTTTATCTCTTAATAAATTAATTACTACATCATTTTTGTATAATTATTTAATATACATATTTGTTACATAAAAATTAAAAATAAAATCCTATAATGAATATAAATCTATTACCTTTCACAATAACACTTTTACTAGAATTTATCATCTTAAAATCAAAATATTTAAATTGTTATATTTATCAAATTATGAAGGTGACACCTTTGGCATCATTTAGAATAAAATTATATAAGTGTCATAATCGCTTTTATAAGGCTCCAAATGGTCAAATATTCGACCATTGGATGATTATGGTTTACATGTACATGAAAAATAAGTTTTTTTAGGGTTTTGTGCATTTTATGGTCACTATTAGTTTAATAAAAAATATATTCTTGATTTTTTTACTAGATAAACAATTTCTACATCACTATTGTGTCACAATTATTGATAATTATTTAATCCCTAAAAATTATAAATATTTTCATATGATGTATATAATTTCATTATATTTCTGGAGACTATTCAGGTTTGAAGTTTCGTGAAGTTTATCACTAAATTAAAATTAATATACTTATAAGATTTAAGAGAGTGACATGTTGTCACTTTCTTTGGTTTTAATAATAATTAAGTTATTTTCATGGACAAAAGTCTATTAAATGATTCTAATCCGACCCTTATGTGATATTGATCGACTTTTAGTCATCCAATAGGATTTTGGCAGGTGTTAGGTTAATTATATAATCTTATATTTACCCTTAATTACCCGATTTACCTTTGACTATGGTAAATAAAATTTACCGTAGTTACTATTCATAAACCCCAAAAATAAAAAGTATCTTATTAACATAATTTGGACCAACTGATTCCAAATATGGAATCTATTTTTCCAAATTCAATAGACAAAATTTGCAGAAATTAAATTAAAATTAATCCTATTGTCGAAAGAAAACGGGTTTTTGCTTAAAACATTGCGAAAGATTAAATTTATTTAACTTACGAATTCAAGATAAAATCAATGATAATGACATACATTATATTAAATGGTAAAAATATATTATATTTATACTTTAAAACCATTCAATATTATAATTTAACCACATAAATTATTACGATGAAAAAATTTGTTTTTATTTAAAATATAGCATGTTTTTACTATTCATTAAAATATGAAAGTTATCAAAATAATATGAAAATTTTATCCAAGGTAAAATTTTATATCCTTATTCCAAAGAATAATTTTATTCTGTAAAATTGAACTTATAAACATGTCTAAAAATAGATTTAATGTGGGTGCTCCATCAAAAGGTG
Source organism: Viscum album (assembly GCA_963277665.1). Taxonomy (NCBI): domain Eukaryota; kingdom Viridiplantae; phylum Streptophyta; class Magnoliopsida; order Santalales; family Viscaceae; genus Viscum; species Viscum album. The sequence continues at coordinate 1,587,662,214 of OY728150.1, read as the reverse complement.
GCAAAACTGCATTTTTTGAAAAATACATATTTTAGTTAATACTATTCATAATGGCTTGTTCATAATAATATTATAATAATATATCATTGTTTAGTAAAACCCGGTATTGCGTACAACACACGCTATCAGGGAAGTTCGTGATTGCATGTAATGTAATCCAAGACAGGGTTGTGTATAATGAAAGTTAATACGGTGTTGTGTATAGTGCAAGATAATCTTAGTGTATCATACAACAGAAGACATCAATGAAATTAAAAAGAATATTTTTCATAAAATCTCGGGGTGTTACATTATACCCCCCTTAAAATTAATTTCTCCCTCGAAATTCGTCGGAGTTATAAATGGTTTACTACTAGAAAGTTTTAATAGAAATCCACATTGTAAAAATCACTACAAAAACATCATTTTAAAGAGTGATGTACGAAACATATTGGTTACCCAAATTAACTCATCACTGGGTTTCCATGTAGGAGAACATAGATGAAAATATAGATATGGAAGAAAAATATAACCATCAAGTTCTGATGGGGAGTGGTAGAGGACATGGCTATGAAAAATCAAACAATTATAAAACCATAGATTTGTGATGATATAAGGTACCATCTGATTCATCGGATATAAGAGAACTAGGACAACATTTTTGGTTTTCAATATCATTTCCCTAATGTTGAAAATTTTGAATTAAAAGATATATTTTCTTTATTTTGGTACAATCTCACTGTTTTTTGTGCTTCGAACATTTTCCACTTCATCTCTAAAAGAAATGAAGTTGAATTTGTTATTAGATCATGTGATAGAATGATGGGTCATTCCATCTGTTTCAAACAAAAGGTTATAAAAAATTATCAAAAATACACAAGTCCATCTATGGTGAGGTTAATCATATACGATTCCAAAAATGAACTCATACTTCATATATCATACCGCTTAATCAAATAAAACAAGTTTCTACTAACCAGGGACTTCTTATAGGCTAGTGGTATGCGATAAAGGCCAGTCGCACTTCAGTTGTGGTTTCGATTCCCACAGCCTTGTCCGACGCGATGGGCTGTCTCCCGTACTGCAGGTTGTCCTTTTTCTAAAACTACATTACTATAACATCCCATCAATAATATCGAAAAAACTTCTATACTTAAAAAATACTAACTTATGTCTAACATAATCCATTCCAATCATTAATATTATCCATAATACTACAGTCCACTCTCATAATATAGTGAAAATGATTAAAAGAGATTTCATATAACAAGCATGTTAATACCATCGTTGATCCCCATATATCATAAGATAAGTCTTGTTGGTCAGATTCCAAACATTCAAAGGCCTTAATCATGAATTCTCTTGAAAAATAAATACCCATTTAGTCTTATTGAAAACATGAGTGCTGTCAAAAGTTAACTCTTTCCACATTCCAAAACCTCAAAATTCTATATACTCAAACCAGGATATAACTACTTCCTTATATCAGTCATGAGATCATGAATGCTGTAAAACATTTCATTTTCTCCTTATCCCTTCATTATGCGCATATCATCTTGTTTCCAAAAATATCGCAATCACTTTCAATGGTTACCAATACCATACAATTATTGAAAACCACAATAGACCAATACATAAATATTCCAATAATCCACGATACTATATAAAACATTATTTTGGAATCCCATTACATAAACACTTAATCATTACACAACTTCATTTTCATTCTAAACATCACAAAAAGTGATCACATGAGACTTCCCTTTATCATTTTCCTTAAGAGGTTGCTCAAGTTGATCATCATTAACCCGTGGATATAGGGCATTTATTAGCATAATTCCCCATTTCCTTTCACTTGAAGCATTGAAGTGTTGGCGGTGTGCTCTCTGCATTATTTTCTTTATTCACACCATTTTCAACCCTTTTTCCATTACTTCAACACTCAGCTGCTCGATGACCTTCTTTTCTACACTTAAAACATTTTCTAATACATTTTAGGCAATCTCCACCATGCTTCTTTCCACACTTTGAGCATAAGGAAACATTCATCATATTTTCACCATTATCCTGAGATTTCTCCTTAAACTCCATCTTTTGTTTCTTGTCAAAACCATGAGATGGATAAGTAACACCAAATTCCATTTCTACCTTGATAGCACAATGCATAATTTCTTCATAGATATTGAATTCTCTTATAGCTAATGCCCTTCGAAGATTTGGTTTTAAGCCACTGAATAATCGATCAACTTTACTATCAGGTGGGATGATAATGCCAGATGCATAACTTGCAATCCTTTTAAAATTCTCTTTGTATATACCAACAGATTCATCATCCTTTTGCTTTAGTTCAAGAAACTACTTCTCCATATTTGTTTGAAGAATATGAGGGAAATACTTATAGAAAAATAAGTTCTTGAACTCGTCCCATTCCATGGACTCAATTTCATCCCTTTACCACGTATTCTTAATAAGATTCCACCATTGATCAGCATCACCTTCCAAATGATACACTGATAAAATTACTTTATCAGGTTCAGAACATTGTAGAACTGAAAATATCTTTTCAGTGGTACTGATCCATTGTTCTGCCACTAATGGATCAGAATACCCGCTGTATGAAGGTGGACACTGCCTCCTGAAGGACTCAATAGAATATTGTTCCCTCCTCTTCTCATTTGGAAGTCCAGAATGATTCATAGCTTGTGTAAGTATAGCAATAAGATTTTTCACTCCATCTCCCATAATGTTGGTTTGTTCAGGAGGACAATCATTGCATCATCCATTACATTTATCCACATGGTTCCTTCGGGTTCCAGCCATCGTCTAAAACCCAAAAAGAATAGTGTGAGAGGAAAAAATCAGGCTAGGAAAACAACATAATAAAGGGGGATTACCTTCAATATCTAACATCTTAGGTTTAATTTAAAGATCATTAGTGAAATTCCAGTACTATAACCTATATGTATACTTAACCTTAGGGACATCCCTAGACATACCTTAGAAATATCTCTAGGGATCTCACCAAATTTCTTGCATCCTAGTTTCCAAAGGTTGACTAAACCCTTCCTCTGATACCAACTATAGAGACCCAAAACCTGGCGTACATGGAAATTACATTACTTTTGTGGAATACTTAATACATAACAAAAATATACACACAAGGACTATAATAGTTTAGTGTCTTTGGAAACTCGGAATATAAACTTCTAATCATGTTGAAAGATCTTCAAAATCTCCTATATCGATCTTCCCCTTTTGTTTTCTTACCTAAAACTTCTCTTGATATCCTGGGGAAAACAAAACATATAAAGGCTGATCTCAAATTCTCAGTAAGGTTAAGCATGGATAAAATAAAACAAATCATATACATTTGAGCTTAAAAACATGAACATAATGTTTAAACATCAAAAGATTGAGTAATGACATAAAACATGGAAGTACGTAAGGCATAGATAATGAAGAAACATTAAGCATGATAAAATAGTGTGGGATTAAAACATGTAATTGTGGAAACCATTCAGCACATGTCATGATTTCCATAGTAGCCAAGGCATTGCTTCCAGGACCATCTTAGTGGACAAAGTCCCTTTCTGAATAGAGTTCACTCCTCGTTTCAGTCCTGTAACACTGAACAGGATTAACTTACCGTTCTAGCCATGTCTATCTCATGAGATATAAATCTTTAACAAATTCATTGGAGGTAGATATAGGTCCCACCCATCTCATAATGAAATCATTCTTACTTGTGCAACAAATTAAACATACATCATTCATTGTAACCCAAAGAATAAAAATGGGTTTCATAAACATCATTCCATCATCACATAATCCATATAAAAGTAATTGATTTCATTTCATAATAATAAAAGTGAAACCATGTAAATCATAGAGAAATTATTCTTGAAACATACACATATGAAATAATTTCATCTTAGATGGAAAATTGGTTTTGATAAAACATTTGAAATGAATTCTTGAAGAAAATATCCTTTCTTCTTCAAAATCAGTTTCTTTTCACAAAATGCCATGAAATTTTAAAAGAAAAGGATTTTTTTGAAAATAATCAGGAAATCAAGTAGACTATTCTTCTTGAAAATAAGGCGTTATGAATCCGTAAAAATAAGTTTGTGCCGTATGAGTTAAAAAAACATTATTCTCATACTTTTGCTGGAAAAGTCAAAAAGTAACTCATAAAAGAAATATTCCTTACATACCATGTAGTAAAAGTCAAAAATTGGTAAAAAGGAAATTAAACATACATGATAAAATTTCTAGAAAACATGGACATAGATGATAACAATAACCCTAGTAAATACTTACGAATAAACAATCTTGGATAAAAATGAGATTGGAAAAGATATCCCTTACCTTAGGTCTGATATGCTTCGTATGGATATGAACCACATATATAATGATTTAAATAATGTCATTGACTTATTAAATAATCATATTAATTGTTATCATATCATATATGTTTCACTTATGACTTTATATTACCTGTTCTTTTGTAAACTCCATGTTAAAGTAGCATTTTGGGTAAAATCATTTCATTTATCGTATGTGTTTCGACTTGTCATTCTTGATATTATTACTTATATCCTAATTTATCAGAATTCCAGAATGTAAAACAAGATTTATATATATTATATATTCATCATATACATATATATTATAAATCGATAAAAGGAATGAAATACACCGTTCATGGAGACGGTAGGTCGTACGTACGCATGAACGCTATTTTTGTTTCCTTATTGAATTGAATGAAATTAAATAGATGATATACATAAATATATACATAAATCAAGTAGCATTATTATGCCATAAATTTCATTATTATTCATTATATATACTTTATAATCATTCCTGAATGGTTAATTATGGAAAATGAATCTCATCTCGTTCGTGGAGACGGTTGTCCGTACGTATGCACGATTGATGATATCATTCCCAGGATCATGGAATTGTATTGGAGTGTATTTATAATTTTTCATAATCAATATCACTTTACAATAATCATATATAGTCATTATTTACACCATTATACCAATCCAAGTAAGGTGATGGTGGAAAAATAGATTAGACCACGGCGTGCAGACGGTATTCCGTACGTACGCACGCACGGTGATTTTCTTTTCCCTAGGATGGATAGAAGGTGAAATATGGTTGTCTCATATTTATAATAACATATCAGTATATGAGGGATACTTATTTTATTACTTAATAATGAAACAACTAAAGAAGAAGTTGAAGAAGAATGAAAATTGAAAGGATCGGTAACGGATATTACCTCTTCTTGGACACGCCTATTTGAAACCTCCTCTTAGGGTACTAACATTATTCTTTGAAGAATACCAGGACCTCTAGAATGTTCCTAGGAAAGTTTAGAAGGGAAAAGGGTAGGTTTTGGACGATCTTAAAGGCTAAAATTGTTGTGAGGAAGAGATGTAGGAGGTGCCCTTTTATAAGGGAGGAGAGGGGCACCTTTGGAAATCTAAAAAATATGAATTTATAATAAATCAAACCACACTTAAAAACCTCCAAAAATGAATAATTTTCAAATATTAGAAAATATTTAGTTTTAATATCATCAACCAAAAAAATTTATACATGTTAGGAATTTATTTTAAACATTATCAACTTGATTTATCCTTATTTAATCAATTTAATTTTATTTGTGTTAATAAAATTCTAAATTTTAAATTATAACAGACAATTACATATTTGTTGTGAATTGTCCATAATTGGATACTTTATAACATGTTCTAACATATAAATCTAAATTTATAATTTTTAAATATTTTTGTGATTTTTAAACAATTTTATAATATGTTATTTTTATAAAATAACAATAGTGTCAATTTTGACACTATTCATTTATTTTAATTTAAATAAAATATATACAGAAGATATGTTTGAACTAAAAGCATTAATAGATTCATAAAAGGTCATATGTATCTATAAAATTATTGGATCACATTAAATAGTTCATATAATATTTATTTTATTATTTTTAAAACCATTTATTTGGTTTATCTCTTAATAAACTAATTACTACATAATTATTGTATAATAATTTAATATACTTATTTTTTGCATAAAAATTAAAAATGAAATCCTATGATGAAAATACATCTATTAAATTTCACAATAATAATTTTACTAGAATTTATCATTTAAAATCACAATATTTAAATTGTTATATTTATTAAATTATGAAGGTGACAACTTTGGCATCATTTAAAATAAAATAATATAAGTGTCATAATTGCTTTTATATGGCTCCAACGGGTCAAATATTCTACCATTGGATGATTGTGGTTTAAAGTTACATGAAAAATATGTTTTGGTCCGGGTTTTGTGCCTTTTATGGAAACTATTAGTTTAATAAAAACTATATTCTTGATTTTTCACTAGATAAAGAATTTATGCATCACTATTGTGTCACAATTAATGATAATTATTTAATCCATAAAAATTATAAATAAATTCATATGATGTATATAATTTCGTTAGATTTCTGGAGAGTATTCATTTTCTATGTTTCATGAAGTTTATCACTAAATTAAAATTAATATACTTATAAGATTTAAGAGAGTGACATGTTGTCACATTCTTTGGTTTTAATAATAATTAAGTTATATTCAGAGAAAAAAGTCCATTAAATGATCCTAATCCGACTCTTATTTGATATGGGTCAACCTTTAGTCATCCAATCGAATTTTGGCAGGTTTTACGTTAATTTTATAATCTTATATTTACCCTTAATTACCTAATTTACCTTTAACTATGGTAAATAAAATTTACAGTAGAAACTATTCATAAAGCCCAAAAATAAAAAGAAGCTTATTAACATAATTTGGACCCACTGATTCCAAATATGGAATCCATTTTTCAAAATTCAATACACAAAAGTTGCAGAAATTAAATTAAAATTAATCCCGTTGTCGAAAGAAAACGGGTTTTTGTTTAAAACATTGCAAAAGATTGAATTGATTTAACCTACGAATTCATGGTAAAATGAATGCTAATGACATAAATTATATGAAATGGTAAAAATATATTATATTTACACTTTAAAACCATTCAATATTATAATTTAACCACATAAATTGTTACGATGAAAAAAGTTGTTTTTAGTTAAAATATAGCGTGTTTTTACTATTCATTAAAATATGAAAGTTATCAGAATAATATGAAAATTTTATCCAAGGTAAAATTTTATATCCTTATTCTAGAGAATAATTTTATTTTGTAAAATTGAACTTATAAACATTTCAAAAACTATATTTAAAGTGGGTGCGCCATCAAAAGGCGGGAAAACTACATTTTTTGAAAAATACTTATTTTACCTGAAAATTTATTTTGTCCTTATACAATGTTCTAGAAAATGTGTAAGATTAATAATAATGTTATAAAATTCAAAATTTAGTTAATACTATTCATAACGGCTAGTTCATACAAATATTATAATAATATATCGTTGTTTAGTAAAACCCGGTACTGCGTACAACACATGCTATCGAGGAAGGTCGTGATTGCGTGTAATGTAAGCCAGGTCAGGGTTGCGTATACTTCAAGTTAATATGGTGTTGTGTATAGTGCAAGATAATCTTGTTGTAGTATACAAAAAAATAAATCAATGAAATTAAGAAGAATATTTTTCATAAAATCTCGGCGTGTTACAGTTTCCATTATTTTCTTAGGATATTTTTACCTATGATTTTTGGTTATGGACTTCATGAGCATCACTAGAACTAGTGCCCTGTGGTTCCTCAAGCTCAAATTGGTGGAGGTGGATAGGTTCAACACCGGCCTTAGCAGCAATTTCCATTGAGTTCATTTCAGTAGTTGGGGAAGTGTGATTTTGATCCACCAAGCGGAGTAGGAATAGGTAGAGTTTGGACATATTGTGTTTCTCATGTTCTATGATTTAGACTTCAGAGTGGTCGTAGAGGTGGTCATAAACATAGAGGTAATAAATCTGGGTGTGGTCTGTTTAACATAGTTAAGAAAACATTTCCAGAGGGGTCATAGATCGTCAGATGTATGATCGGTTTATTTAGTACCCCTATTTGTCCCTTTCTCGATTTAGTAGCTTCACACTCCTTTTTATCCCACTCTATCTGATGCTCTATAATTGGAAATAGAGAGGCTTAGCATGACCCTACTATTGATGATGCTAGTTAGTGGATTGAGAAAATCATTTGATTTGTGTCAGCGTTGTAGAATGATGATGGGACCACATCAGTCTTATGTGGATGTTTCCTTACTACAGTTATAGTCATATGATGTCATCCTCAGAATTGATTTGTTGTATTCTGTACATACTTTTATTGACTTGATGAGAGTATTGTTTTTAGATGTGGATGGCTAGCGTATGTATTTTTTTGTTGAGTAGGGTTTTCAGATGGGAAGTCAGTGTGTAGATTCATATCTTGCTTGTCAGTTTATTTCTTAGTAGAATCAGTAAATGCTACAATTTTATAGGTTCCCCTAGACATTTGGAAGTTGCTAGATTTCCTCCCCAAGGAGTTTGTTATATTACCCCTTTAACATGATGTTGATTTCAGGATAGACTTGCTGCCTAGTGCTTCTATTTTTTTGATGGATTCATATCAGATGAAACCTTCTAAGTTGTGGGATTTAAGGATTCATGTAGATGTCTTGATGAAAAAGGGTTTTATCTTACCCTGTTTGTCATCGTGGGGTGATCCATTGTTGTTTAGCAAAAAGGTATATAGTAGTCTGAGGCTGTGTATAGACTACTGGAGGTTGAATTAGGTGATGGCCAAAAACTGTTATCTTCTTCAAATGATTGATGATCTTTTCAAATATATCATATGGGGGATTTGGTATTCTAAGATCAATTTATGGTCTGCATATCCCCAGTTGAGGGTAAAGGAGGGTGATATCCAGAATAATACCTTCAAGTGTTGGTATGGGAACTTTGAGTTTGTAGACATTGCATTGTGTGTTAAGAATGCACCAGATGTGTTCATGGGACTTCTGAATGCCATGTTTTGTGTGTTCCTATATTTTTTGTCATTATATTCATCGATAATATATTGATATACCTAAAATCAGGGATATATCATGTCGGGAATCTCATAATTGTCATTCATATTCTTCTAATCCACCGTCTATATAGAATGATTTCCAATTTCATGTTCTAGATTCAAGAGATGCATTTCCTCGGCATATGGTGTCTCAATAGGTGGTGGAATTTGACCTGTTTAAGTTTGCAGTTGTTGTTTCTTAGTTATCACCCAAAATGTGGTAGAGGTTTGTATTTTTATTGGTATGGAAGACTATTATCAGATGTTTGTACCTAATTTCTCTTTAGTTGTAGCCCCAATAACAACATTGACTAGGAAAGACCACGATTTTGTGTGTAGTGATCGATGTAAGGTAGTATTTGATTATCAAAATGGGAAGTTTGTTGGTGCTCTATTGCTCTGGTTTCCTAAGGAAGGGGTAATTTTTAGGTGATTTGTGACACTTACCATCTAGTATTGGTATGTGGACTGATGTATCATAATGTTGTGATCTCTTATGGGTCTAGGTAGTTACTAACTCATGAACATAATTATACCACCAATCATCAATATCTTGAAGTATTTGGGTTTGACCTGAATTTTTTCTGAATTACCTCATTGTGGAGAAATTTGTAGACTTTATGGATCATAAGAACTTGATGAATATCTTTTCCTATAATGATTTGAACTTACGATGGTGGAGTTGGGTTTAGTTTCTTTAGTATTGTGATTTTTAAATCTCATAAACCTCGGGAAAGCAGAATGTTTTGGCCAATTATTTGACCAGGAAGTCGAGGAATGGCATTGTTAGGGCGTTTGAGGATGCTTATAGAGAAATAGAGGTGTTGGTTGTCTTACACATAGATTCCAGAGTGGGTGATGGTAGAGGATGTTTTTTTTCATATTATGGTGTAGTATTCCATAATGCAGTAGGTGAAGGAGTCTCAGTGGGGAGACTTAGAGGTATAGGTGATGCGCAGTCATGTTGGCCATGGAGATACTCTAGATGGATGGTCGAAGGATGGCTAAAACGGGAAGTTGTTTCATGGAAAGACATTTTTTGGTAGAAATGCACAAATACAATACTTCATGAGATTCATAAATCACCTTTAGGGGTATTATCAAAAATTACCAAAATATAATGTGGATTGAGTACTAATATTTGGTGGCCCTATATGAAATTGGTAGTAGTGGAGTTTCAGGAAAATTCTAGTAGGTAAAGCTCGATCATAATTTCTTGTTGGTTTTTTGAAACACTTCGATGTTCCTGAGTAGAAGTGGGATAAAATCTTGATTGATTTTATAATGGTATTTGCCTGATGGAAGAGAGGTTGTGTTGTTATTTGGGTGATAGTGGATCGATTGATGAAATTTTTATACTCATTAGCGATCAAGGAGTCAAGATTAGTAGTTTATTTGGCTAAGAGTTATGTGGATGAGTTGGTGTGGTTGCATGGATTTATGAGTTCTATTGTCTTGAATCAGGACATGCATTTTACCTCATGATTTTGGAGGGGATTGCATCCTGATTTTGGAACCCAGTTACAACTAAACACTACTTTACCCTCATAGATAGATGGGAAGACTTAATGGACTACCCAAATATTGGAGGATATGTTGCAGGCGTACATATTTCACTTTGGTGATTATTTTTTACAACACCTTCCCTTGAAATAGTTTCTTTTGGTAATAGTAATTACTCTTCCATTAGAAGGGACCCATTTGAGGAATTGTATAGAAGATAATACCATTATCCACTATTCTAGAATGTGGTTGGGGAGAAAGATCTTCTTGGCCCCAATGTGGTTAAATGTGTGACATATAAGGTTCATCTCATTCATAAGAGGATGAATGCATCACATGATCGGTAGTTGTTTTTTGTCGATTAGAGGAGGATTCCCCTGTAGTTTATGTTTGGGGACCACGTGTTCTTGAATTCTTTTCCTCGACATAGGAAATGGAGGTATGGTAGGGGGAGTAAGATTTCTCTCAGGTTTTTTTGGGACATTTGAGGTATTGGGAGAGTTGGTGTTGTGGTGTATTGGTTGGCATTACCACTAAGGTTGGAGAGGATCCATGACATGATACATGTCTCTTAAATTCATCAGTATCTTCAAGATGAATCTCATGTCACTAAATAGGGAGAGTTGGATATTTAAGATGATGCGATATTTGTGGAATGACTAGTATAGATCCAAGATCTTCAAGATAAGTAGCTATGTTGATTTTTCATTTCATGGGTTAGTGTGTTGTAGAGGCATGGTGGCCTAGAGGTGGGTACATGGGAGCGAGAGACGCAGATGTCTACCTAGAACCCATATTTTTTAGTTTTTATTTTGTCTATTTTTAATTTTAATGTCATATATGGACATTTTTTTAAGAGATGAGCTATTTTCCATAGTTTGTGATGTGTGTGGTGTGACGTGTGATAAAATTATAAGGTATGAAAAGGCGGGGACATGATTCCTATTTGATAAACATTAATTTTGATGTGATTAAAAAAGTGTGGTAAATCTAGTACTACCCATATAGGATAGTATCATCACATGGAGGATCAAATTCCCAGATTCATGTGTTTGAGACGGTTTAGTTTGTTGGTTGTGTGGTAGTGTGGTTTTCTGTTTTTAGTGGTTGTTGGTTTGGTTTGCATCTTGGTTGAGATGGTTGTGTGGCAATGTGTTTGTGTGAGCGGATATAGTTTATAATTTTTTTTTCATGGTGATGAGGTTGTGCGAGATGTGTTTGGTCATTTTGTTTGGCATGTTTGGTTGGTGGGAACATTTGAGGTATGGAGAAATCCTTGAGATATATCTCACACGGTTGTTTTACAGACGCATTTCCTTCAGAGATTGTTTTTCGATTCTCAAGGAAGAGAACCATTTGAGAGTTATTTAATGTAATTGTTTTTGTCGTCCGAGTCTGTTTGTTGGTATTGGTTTTTAGAGTTTTTCTATGGACACTGGGAGGCAGTCTAGAGATTTTCGATTGCTAAAATGATATAAATATTGAGATTACACGTCATATAAGTGGATTACATGATATAAAAATTGATTTAACTACATGACCAGGGAGGCTTCATGGTGTGTAAATATGTTACATGAGATGAATAAATAATTCACATCATGTAATATATTGGGGTTGGAAAAAAATAAATGAAAAGTTGATGCATTTTTAAGAAAAAAATAGAACCCATGGGATTTCGAAAAGGTAAAGGCAGTTACATGTCAAGTAATCCCTCAATCCAGTGTAGTTTTAAAAATTATTTTTGGAAGAACTTTTATTCATTTTTCCATGGTCCCTCATTAGTCTCATTTTGGGAGAACCCTAGTCCCCCAAATATTTTCTTCAATCCCTTTCCCCCTCCTTTATCTATTGATTTTGGGGAATATTTTTTTGTGATCCATCTTCAATTTAGGGTGAGTTCTCCTCTCATTTCATCTAGTTTTTCTTTTTTTCTTCTCAAAGGGGTCCATTTTTTGTGGGGTTTTATTGGATTGGGTTATGTTTTGGGTTTCTCTTGTGGTTGTTGGGATATGGTTTATATTAATATTGGGTTATCATGGTGTTGTTGTTCACAGGAATTCTTCTTTACCTTACTGTGCACAGAATGTTGGAAAAGCTTCTTTGAGGTAGGATTTACCTCATTTATCATTACTGTGTACCATATGGGATGGGTTTAATTTTTTACTATGGATTGTGTATTTTTCTACATAATGTAAGATAAATGAATTTGTTATTAAAAAATTAATGGTATATGGGTATGCTTTGTATGTTTTTATAGCCTTGATATGACTGTGATATTGTAAATTGTATGGTCTTGATGCCAGACTAAACAATTTGGATGTTGGTTACTTTGTTTTTGATGTATGTATGTATTTTGACTATTATGATTGTTGTGATATCACCTTAAATTAAAATTGGTTAATTACTTGTACATAGATAATGAAATAGTTTCCCCGTGATTTTATTTTGGGTGATAATTCCCCTAAAATAAAGTGGAATCTGATAAAAGCTCATTTAAATATCAGTAAATGGATCATGACATGATGTGATGTGAGGTAATGCTTGTGGTAAAGGGAAGTTTTTTTGGGGAATGTGGGGCTGAAAGTTTGTGGTTTGTGGTTTTAGGCGACGAGGTGATAGTTTTTAGGTCATCCTTTTGGAGTGATGAGGTGATAGTTTGTTGGATGTGCATTTGGGGTGGTGAGGTGATAGTCTATGGGATGATCAATTGGGGCAAAGAGGTGACAGAATAATGATTTGTTTTTTAAATGTGATTGTTATATTCTAGATACCTAAGTAGTGATTGGATAAATTTAATAATATTTTAATAATATTTGAAATGAAATCTGTTGGCTTGGTTAATGGAAAGGAAATAATTACTGAAAGATTAAATGATGGTCTGTGTGATTAAATGTGGTTGATGACAAATAATTCAATTATTTATTGTTAAATGTAGATGAAATGTGATGAATTTATAATTTATCAGGGCTATTCACCTTCTTAAATGATAGTTATTTTTGTTAATAAATGCATTTAAAGGTTCCACAAAATGTGATAATGTTTAGAGTTGGTTTGTTTGGATGTGAACATATAGGTTGGGCCTGAGTGTTTTATACTATAAAAATAAATATACACTTGTATATTATTGTGATTTTTATTTCCACCCCCATTGAAAACTAAATGTTGAAATCCCAAATAGTCACATGTGTAGTGTTTTTTAGAACATATGGTGCATTAGTATGCTTCTTTCACATGTGCACGAGAGACATTGGTTTTCCTACTAAGTATACTTGTATGCTCATGCTACATATATAGAACTATTTTCATATTTCCATGAGGATTTTTTTGGATTGTGTTGGACATCACTAGCTCGGATCTATAGATAAATGTTTTATCGTATCCTTATTTTTATTTTGGTTATTTACTTTGGAGACATTTACTTGCATCAATTCTATTTACCCAAGCATTGTGGTATTTTTTTTTTCTTATATATATATATATATCTTATATTTTTTCGGATGAAACATATTATCTCTTGATATTTTTTAAGGGTAATTCCTCTAATATTTTGATTTTTTTACACCTTTAGTGAAAGTCACTGACCTAATCCTACTGGAGGTGGGACTTGGGGGGTCATTATCTCTCTCCTCTCATTGTGATATCTTTGTAAGGATGGGATCATGATAATTTCCTTCATTTTTTAAATGAATTTAGACTAAATTGTATTAAAAATCATGTAATAATTAGAATGTTTAATTAAATTATCAAAGACATTATTATATTATTAATAGAAATTTCATACATGTCACTACTTAAGTAACATCTTCCAACATAAATGTCACACTTACATAACATAATCATTCCAATTTTTTAAAACAATTCAATATATTTATTTATTTATTTATTTATCTAATAGAAATTAGATTATTTTTAATCTTAAGTAAATATAACACATTCAAAATAGTTAACCTATTATTTAATGTAAAATACAATTCTATACTTCCTATACAAGAAATATTACAGCAATTATTTTTATCAGGTATAATTCCATTATAATAGCACTCTAAATGAATGCTTTTATCCTTGTATTATGTTAACTTAAATAAATAATGGATCCAAAAATAATCGAACATATTTTCTTCCTCAAATTCAACTTCAACTTTCATATCATTTATCCAAAATTATTTTAGTCATTATATAAATAATAGGACTATTCACTTTCTTGAGATAATTAAAACCCATTTCAAAATAAACCTTCTATCCAAATATAAATAAATATCCTTAATTTCTTGAAGGATAATTGTTCTTCTTAAATTTTTTAACTTTATTCTTTCAATATTTTTTTGGGAAGTATTTATAACACATTTTGATTTTTTTAATTTAATTAAATTTAATTTAAAGAAATAGAATAGAGGAAAACCTTTCATGTTTAGTTTAATGAATATGAATATTTATTTGAAGGATTATTTATTTTTTTTATTTTCATAAAATTTCATTATTTATTGTCCAATTAATTGTGAATATATGTCTTGTGAATTTTTTCCATAAAGGAAGATAAAATGGAGGATTTTGGGGAACCACATGATTATATGCATAGTTTTTGAACCATGGATTTTATCCCAAAATATAAATGTATGATGACCTGTATTAACATGGTATAATTTACTTTTGGTAAATCATTCACTATAAGAAAATTAATGTTATTGGTTTTTATAATATATTTTTTCCTCTCCCTCTTGCTAAATGTATTATCTCTTTAAACCTATATGACCTTCCATAAAACTCCCATTATATCTTTTTATTAATGGAAACTTTGTGTAAAAAAATACATTATGCTATAAGAGCATATCACATGACATATATAACATCCTGGAAAATTCTAAAAGAGTAACTTTTATTTGATATCATGTATGACACGTGACACAAAATGTGTAAGGAAATATAATACCCTGAGATTTTACAGTATATTCAAGATTTTAAATAAACTGAATAATTGATATATCTTTTAATGAACATGATACTGAGTTTTCGTATGTCACATTCAATAATGAGTTTCTTAAAATTTCTTGTGTTATATGCAAAATTGAGTTTTTCTAAATAATGATATATTAATAAAATATTAAATAATATAAACTATCCATTAAACTATTTGTTATGAAATTGGTTAACTAACTTATGAAAATATATGGTTTAAAAAAATATAAATAGAATTAATTTTGAAAAAATTAATTATAATTTCATATAAAAACTAATTGAATATAAAGTCAAATGTTATTTTTTTTATGCTCACCAAGATATTTTTCCATAATAAATTAAATTAATTATAATCATTAAGTGATATTAATGTGATATATATATATATATTTATATATTTTATTAAATAAAATATTTTTCGATATTTAAAGTAAACTTCATATCTGGAAGGTAAACATAAAAATTAGTTTAGGGTTAATTTTTTGTATTTTTTGTCTGGTTTTGTTGTAATCACTTTAAATTTGAAATAGATTACAAAAACATAGCAAACTTTTGGTTGTTTTTACTTTAGAAACCCGTATCTTTGTCCCGTCTACACGATTAAATTTAAATTAATTTCTGCCACTTCTGTTATTATAATTTGGAAAAATAGACTCTATATTTGGAATAAAAATATTTTATTATTTCTAATAAGGTTAAAATAGTTTTTGAACACAAATATTAGTAAGTGTAATTAAAATTAATTACAACAATTAATGTAAAATTAAGATTAATAAGGGACTAGACCTTATTATTAAGGGACCAAAGAACCAATGAAATTTTCCAAGAGCTATTATATGGAAATATTTGGACCCTATCCAACCTTTTATCAAATTTTTATGTTTATGGGATCCACATGAAAAGTTAAAAACATGGGTGGAATTCCCTTTCCAAAAATTTACAAGACAACCACACCAACTCCACAATAGAAAGGTCTCATCCCCTCCCACTTCCCCACTCTTCTCGAGACACTTTTCTTGACCAATATATGTCAAAATAGCTTCTAAAAATCCCTTCACAAATCCTATAAGCCTCCCCTTAGACAAAAATCCATCCAAGTAATCTCCTTGCTTCAAACTAAATGGAGTTACTAAATTAAGAGGTAACATCTTTCCTTAAGATATTTATGCTTATTTCCATTATCCCCTCAATAAAATATTCTTGTTACGTGATTATATAACACCAATAGTGTCAAAATAATACTATGATGTGGTTACTATAATGGTTTAATATAAACTCACACACACCTACATCTGTTGGGTAATGAACATACTGTTTATATGAAGGGAAAAGTATCGCCTCATGAAATAATGATTGTTCAATCATACTGAACCACCTCTCATGGTGGTAATTATGAAAGACACAATATTTATATATGATATTTATGATATTTATAATTTATTTATGATTATTTAATCATTTTATAACACACACCTCTATACATTCATTTTTTTGTAAATACGATAACATTGTTTTTGAATGTGTGAACTACTGCCTCCTTAAAGCGGTGTGATTCAGTCACACTATACATTGAACAAATTAAGGATTATTTTAAAAAACCTATTTAGCATGAATATCAGAAATATGATAATGTAATTATTATATATATGTACGTATTATTTACATTTCACTCTTTTAATACAATAAATAAATGAAAGTAGCCTTCATGTGCACATACAACCTACTGTCTCCATGTATTATGCACTTCATTTATGATCTCCAAATATTATAGACAATTATAAATATATATGTAATGAATATTTAAAATAACTAAACAGTTTTTAAAATTCTTGATAAGACAAAATTGTGATATAATTAATACAAGAAAAAAATGACACCACAAAACATACTTGAGAAAACTAGACAATTAACACCCAAAATAGTTAAAATAATTAAAAGGTGCTAACAAATAGGTAATAAAATATTCTAAGAAGTTAATATATGATATTATAAATATATAATGGTAATTTTAAAAGTTAGAAACAAATTTTAAACCGCTATACGGGAGGATAAATACCAAATAACAAAAATTAATATTCTGTTATGGGATTTTTTCTCAATTTACATTCCATTGAGAATTATTTGTTGTTATGAACCTACTCACTTTTATGTCGTGTATATTCTACAAATTGTAACATAATATAAACAATATATTTATTCTCATGATATTATGTGTTTCATATAATTTCATACCTTTATGAATGTTTCGAATTGGTATGGGACACATTGGAATGTTTAGAAACAATTCTCTTTGAGAAGGTTATTAATGATTATCTTTGCAATCTCACATACATTTGTGATTATTAACTTTCTCAGGAAAATTTAATTATATTTTATATATTTTTCATTAAAAAAATACTTCAATATTCATATTATCATAAAATTGATACTAGTATTTCCTAAATAGTATACCATTTTACATATGGCATCTACTTTGACAATAATTTGATTACATTGGAAAATATTGATAATTCTATATTTTTATTCAATGAAGATATATGATATGGAATATTATTATTTTTCTGACTATTAAATATGAGAAATTCTTTGGGTGGGAAATGGTGAGGGTATCTTGGAATTTATATAGCTCGTTGATGCATCAACAGGTTCTCATTAGAAAAATAACATGGAAAAATTAAACAGGTTTATAACCATGGTTTTAACTATCTTATGAAAGGTATTGGTGGTAAAGGTTTTAATGTACAATAGACATGATTTCCAATAATAAATCATTTCCTTTATTTAATGTTGGTTATTTTTCATCCATGATATTTTTCATCGAAAAAAATATATAGATACATTTTATTCTCAGTTAATTGATTAAGTGGCATGTGTTTCAGTTTCTTACCTTGAAATGTTGATACTTACTTTTCTAGTTATTTGAATAGAATGTGTATTCAGTTAATCACATTTCAAGGTTTATTTATTCTCACTTATCCATTATTACGTCCACTTTACTTACCCTTATTGATAATTTTAGAGCACCCTTATTATTTTTTCTTTCCCAAGGTCATGAAGAAGAAATATATGAATAATATTTCCAAGACACAATTTATTTTCTTTTTTTGTATCATGTTTGTTTTTTAAATTTCCAATTGTATTCTGGGTATATTTTTGTAATATGGCTTTCCAATACTGCTAAACTGATCAGCCCTTTGGGATTTGTTTCCTTGTAATCATGAAAATGTAATAAATTAATGCACCAACTCTAGGTATCTAAAGTCAAGGCATTACAATTGGTATCAGAGGGAGGTTTAACAATATCCTTAGAATGTAGATTTATAAAAACATAGGTTGATGAACATAACCTTAGATAGAAATTGAGGATAAGTATAAATGAACATCCTTGGATTTTTTGTAAGGTAGGGATTTTGTGGGTATTCTTAGAAATAAATCCTTCCCGGGATACTATATGTGGATGTGGGTCTACAATAGTTTTACTTAGAAGTAACAACTCTGACAAGGTGTGTTAGTCATAACTTAGTGTAACCTAGTTCCTGAGAATAGGCCTTACTGTAGAACTCACTTGACACTCTTATGGATTACACAAATCATAGTTCACATTTTCATTACCTAACATTAAGATGGATTTGAAAGTATAAATATACCAAAATTAACCAAAGCTTATGATTCTAGTATTTATGATGAAAATATTGGTGTTAAGTTTTTTAACATATTTATAGTCTTTAAAATTTCATAATGTTAGGATATAATACATTATATGACATTATTTAGAAATATCTCCTGGAAGGAAAAATAATGTCAATAATCAAGGCCAATGTATAGGCTTCCTTATAGAGAAAGTCAATATTGATGATATTATAACTAATAAATTTATGGATAGATTAGGGAAGCTTGGTTAGGTTAAAAAAATAACATTTATTAAGAGGATCAACCTATTTTGTAGAGTTAATATTCTTTATTGGATTGCTTTATGTGGCAGAAGACCCTATAGTTTTGTGGGAAAACTAATCGAATTATAGTTGAGTAACTGATTATGTATCTAGAGAAGATATTTAAAATTTTGGGATGAAGTTAAATGGAAAATGTTACACATATGGTGGATATTTACTAAGGTTATGTTGATCAATGGTGGTCCTTAACACAAAATACAAGGGCTGAAGATGAAATTGAACTCATGGAATGTAGAGCTTTAAAGATACATTTTTTGATAAATATATACCCCATGATCAACAAATAAAGATGACTATAAAATTCCTTAACATAATGAAAAAATAATAAGATAGTTTTTTAGATTATTAAGTTACCTTTACAAGGTTATCCAGGTATACTGTAAATTATATATGCAACACGAAGTGCAAATTCATTGATGTTCTTAAGCCAAATATTGAAAGGGAACTAGTTTCATGGAATTTATCATCATATGAATAAATAATTTTATGATAAATTAATATAGAAGAGGAATTCTCAAGAACCAATGAATTAAAAAGAAACAAAGAAAATAATAATTCTTCAAATCACCAAGAAAAATGTAATTCATCAAATAAGAAGATGAAGAGTGAGCAATTTCCATAGTTTGAGAACTGTGGAAATAATCACCCTCTAAAATTTCTGAAAGTAGTGTGGGTTTTTTATAAGGGTGGATAAAATATTCACCATGAAAAATATTGAATAGTGAAGGATAAAAAATGCTATTATTCAGTGTTACAACTATATGGAGAAGGGTCACCATACAAACGAATTCCACAAACATCAAGAGAATATTCCTATGACAAAGTTAAGGGTTAAAGGTCAAGCATATGTTATTGAAACAACTGATGTAGAATGGTTAATGTAATACTTTATTTGGATCTAATAAATATTTTTTAAAAGTATTTAATATATTATGTTCCCGCCATATGTTTTTGGAAATATATAATGATTATTTTTTAGTACTTTTTCATTAAGGATTTGATATCTTATGTTGAATGGTACTAGAAAACTTTATTCAGTATAAAGTTAAAATTTTTATAAAACATGTGATTAAGGTAAACAAAACCCTTAATATGTTCATGATGATGAGATAATGATGAAGAAATTATTTATTTGAACAAATAATGACTACCTTGGAACTGATTAAAGACTCTTCTATAAGTGTTAAATACTATCATTGTTAGATTTTACAGCACTTTTGGAATTAAGGAATATATCCACTAACATGTTTCTTACTTAAAGAATATAGAAGAATGAATATTTTTAATAATGTACTATGGTAATTCAACTTATTTCCATATTTGAATAGAATAAATGATGAATTTGTTCACATATTTAGTATTTAATGATCAAAGAGATATATTATGAAGATTGAAGGCTAATAACATGTTAAATTTGCTAATTCACTACCCTTCCTTCCAAAGTGTGGGATCATACTAATTTGTAAAAGTTAAATATTTATGAAATGGTTGATTATTGGATGAGATTTTAGAGGTTAATGTATTACTTCACAATATGACGTATCATGTACTAAGAGATTAATTATAAATAGTTCAAGGTGTAATCAATGGAAAATATTGTGTTTATATTAACTTATATGTACTTATATTCATATAGTGTGATGGAATTTATGAACTCTATGGGTAAATGGTCTTGAAACAAAAAATTTGTCCTATATTCCTCATTTTTTAGAATATCAATTACCTTTATTTGTACCTCAGGTTTATAGATTTGTGGCCAAAATAATTAATCAGAATATATTCTCTAACATTCTCCATCAGAACTTGATTTCTAGATTTTCCTTCCTTGTCATTGCTCACATTTTCCACATATGTTCTCTAACTTGGGTAACTAGTTATGTGACCATTTTAATTTCATTTCTCTATTATGAAGAAGATGTGTTATTAACCCTATTTATGATAATGGTTTTTTAAAAATAGTTTAGATTCAAATATAAATCCCCCAATTACTGAGATCAAGTTGAAATTGTGAGGAAAAAACTTATTTAAAGGGAGGATAATGTAACACACTAAAAAATTCTAAAAGAGTAACTTGTATTTGATAGTGTGTATGTCACGTGTCACTAAGCACATAAGGGAATACAACACCCCAAGACATTGAAATATATTTTTTATTTAAAATTAACAAAATCTAAGATATATCTTTCAATGAACATGAACCTAAGTAAGTGTACATCGCACGCAACAATGAGTTTCATCAAATGGATTGTGTTATACATAAGACCTAGGTTTAGTGAATAAAAATATATTATTAAAATATTAATTTTTATAGCCTAGATATTAAAATAGTATTAATGAAAATGGTAAAATATATAATGAAAATATATGGTTCAAAAATTCACAATTAATTCATTGGATACAAATAAATTAGAAATGAATATGCAAACAAATTGAGTATAAAGGAAAATGTTGTTATATTTTGCTCATAAATCTATTTTACAATAACAAATTAAATTAATTACAATTATTGAGTGATATTAATGTTTTATATATATTATATATTCAATCAAATATTTTTTAAATTCCTCTAATAGATTTTATTGGCTTAAGATAAAAACCCCAATATTACACAAAAAATATTATATTTTGATTAGGGAACTTTTACCTCCTTTTAATAGAAAAAAAAATTTAAATTCCATTTTTGACCCTTTTATATATTTATTATGTCAAATTAAACTTCATATTTGGAATATAAACATAAACATTTTCTTAGGGGGTACTTTTGGTATTTTTGTGTGAGGTTTCATTTTTTAATGAATACTGAAAAATAATGAAATTTAATTTAAACCTATTTTTTAATATAATTTATTTACAGGGGTAAATTATATTTTAAATTGGTTTCAATGTTTAATTGGGTAATATTTTTTTCAATTAATCCAACTTAGGTCATATTAATTAATTTCACTATGAAATTGACTATAAAAATATAGTAAATTCTAGACATTTTAACTTTATTACCCAGCATTGTCGTCCAGTCTATAGAATTATATTTATATTAATTTATTCCACTTATGTGAAATCAATTTGAAAAAAATGGATTTCATATTTTAAATCATCATAATTTATAAATTATAATAAGTTCAACTTAATTTTTTTCCAAAAATATTAGTTAATGTAAATAAAATTAATTACAAAGATTAAGGTGAAATTGAGCTTAATAAGGGACTAACCTTTAATCGTATGTGTCCAAATGAAATATAAACGTGTCCAAGATCCATTTAATGGAAGTATTTAAATGTTATAGAAACTTAGATGGAAGTTTTTCTATTATTGGATCCATATTAAAGGGGAAATATGGGTTTAATTCTTTTTCCCAAAATTTTCAAGAGTGTCACTCTGTCTCCACTATAAAAAGGCCTCCTCTCCTCCCACTTCCACACACCTCTAAAGAAATATTCGATCAACCAATATCTACCCCAATATATTCTCAAAACCCATCACATAATCCTATATGCCTCTCCTATATCAACAATTATTCCATGGAACCCCAAGGTTCAAACTAAAAGGAGTTACCTCATTAAAAGGTATCATCTTTCCTTAATCGTTTTAGTAATATTTCCATTCTCCATTCACTAAAATCTATTTTTTCCATTCTTATATAACACCAAAATTATAAATCATATACGATAATGTTATTATGGTAAGTTTTATACCTACACTCACACACATTTCCACTTAATGGGTAATAAACATACTATTTATATAAAGGCTGAACTACCACCTCATGAAATGATGATTGTTCGTCCGTCCTTTATTGCCTCCCATAGTTTTCATTGTTATGGAAACTCTATTTATATATGATATTTATATATATATATATATGATATTTATAATTTCTTTATGCATATTTATTTCTTTTATAACACATACCTTTATACATACCATTTTTTCTAAATATGAAACCATTATTTATGGAAGTGTGGACTACCACCTCCTTAAAGAGAAGTGATTCATTCACACTATGAATGAAACATATTAATGATGATTTTAATTAGATTATATAAAATATATGACATAAATAATATATTAAATTTATAATGTACACATTTATCATTTAATTTTCATTATTTTAACACATCAAAGAAATGAAAGTAGTGTTTATGTGTGTGTATGACCTACTATCTCCATGAATGGTGCCCTTAATTTATATCTCAAAATATAATGGAAAATTTCAAATAAATGTTTAATGAATATATATTACAATTTAATTATCAATAAAATTATTTATATGATAAACTCGTGATATATTTAAAAGTAAAAAAATTAAAAGTCCAAACATACTTGAGAAAAGTATGAAATTAACACATGAAACAGTTAAAATAATTAATGAATGTTAAGAAATAAATAATTAAATATTATAATAATTTAATGTATGATATTATGAACATGATTATGGTTCGGGTACAAGTTATTAACCTACTTTATACCACTATATTGTAGGATAAATACCATAAAATAAAAATTAATATTAAGTTATGGGATTTCATCTCAATTTACAGTCTACAGAGACTTGTTAGTTGTTAGGAACAAACTAACTTTAATATGGTATATATACTTACCTTTAACACATAATATTATTAAAATAAATATTCTCAATACATTCTAAGATTTATTTAATGTCATATCATCATGGGTGTTATGAGTTTAAGGTATCAAAGTGGTATGAGACACTATGGAATGTTTAAAGATTATTCTCCTCAGGAATATTTCTAATTATTATCTTTGAGATATCAATTATTTTTGGGATTGTTAAATTTATCTTGAAACAAGAGGTTTATTATAATCATTTTTTATGGTAAATTTACATGAATTTCTACAATGTAATACAATGGATATTATTATAGTAACATCCCAGGTAATTATAAAATATGAATTTTTTATATATATTAATATTTTGATGTAGATATTATTTTTACTTTAATTTGGATGCTTTGACTGATATCTTACCCAAAATAAAATAATGGGTTTCTCTAAAATCTTATGTTGCACACAAGAATGAGATAGACTGAAAAAAATACATTTTTAATACTATTATTTTAACTGGCAGTTAACACCTATTCGTCGTATTGGAATGAATGAAAAGAACTACCTATATTTTTTTAAAACATGTTTACTAAATGGTTTTAAATTATTCTAATAAATTTTAGAGGCTTAAAATGGGAATAAAACTAACTTTAACAATAAAACACTCTAATATTTTTAAAATGTATTTTTACCACCTTTTGAGGAAGAACCCTTTTTCAATATTGTATTTGTCACTTTTATATGTTCTGTTAGACAAAATAGACTTCTTAATTTGAATCAGGACATAAAAATTCACATTGGATGCATTTTTGGTATTTTCTGATAAATATCATTTTTTAAATGAATAGTAAACAATACTGCATTTTAATTCAAAAAATCTTTTCTATTTAATTTAATTGTATCGTTAGATTATCCATTTACATGGTTTTTAGGTATAATTATATTAGTTTTTTATTATTTTATAAAATTTTGACCATTATAAGTAATTTCACAATCAAATTGGATATAAACACATGACAATCTTTTGATGGTTTTTACTTTTTGAAAATATGTTTCATCAATCCGTCAATGGGATTAACTTCAAATTAATTTTTTTCACTTTTCTGAATAAAATATTCAAAAATGGACATACTTTTTTGTAATAAGTATGAAAAATTTGATTTAATAGGATCAAAATAATTTTTTGTGAATAGTAACATTTGTATTTTATTTACCATGATTAAAGATAAATCGAGTAATTAAAGGTAAAAATAATATTATAATAATATAAATCTATACTAACACATGTCCTAATATTATTGGATGAGTTATTTCCAACCAATAAAATCTTTAGGTTGAAATTGTGGCTTTGGAAACCACTTGAGTGTGATTATGACATTTATAACATTTAATTTAAAGTAAAAAATTTCATAAACATGTCTCTTCTTACTAAAACAATTTTAAGATGTGTTTATATAAGTGATATCTGTGAATATAAATACTCATTAGGAATATAAAAATATTTCCTAAATCATGGTATTATATTTATAGTTTTTATATATTAAATAATTAAATTTGATTCTGACACAATGATGATGTAGTGATTACTTTATTAATTAAGGAATCAAATAAATGATATTATAAATATAAAAATAAATAATATCTTACATAATTTATGTCATAAATTCATTTTATAGGTGAATATTAAATTTTATAAGTCTATTAAATGTTTTTTTATAAGTTATATTTCGGTTTGAATTTTTTTAAATTCAATGAAATAAATAGTGTAAAAATTAACATAATTGATATTATATAAAAACTATAATTTATTAAAATATTTAAAAGTAATTAAAAATGTTTCAATTATAAAGTTATTGTGTTATGGTATAAATGTTCATAAATTGTTCAATTATGGTAAAATTACTCCATATAAGAAAAATTTATAGCCTCTTAATATTTAAGATTTTGTTACCACATTTAAAATTTAAAGATAACAGTTAAGTGTAAACCAAAAATATAAATAATAAAATAGAATCAATAAATATATAAAAATTATAGAATGAAATTATTTATAACATTCATCATCTTAAATTATAAATATTTCAATTCGGATTCATTTTTGTTAGAAAATTAATTTATATTGATTTAATATTTTAAGAGTCTCAAAGGTTGCCCATACCCACTCCTATAAATAGGAGACCACTCTTTTTGAATACTCACACTTCAAGAACCATTTTTATTATAATAATTATTCCCAAAAAACTTTCCTATAATATATCCCTACTTTATATAGTCTTTTTTTATGGTATAACACCCCTCTTAGAGGGGTTAAGGTGTCCTTCAAACGTGTTCAAATGAAGTAGAGGTATCATTTTTTAAGTGTTTTTGAATTATTTTTTACTTCCAGTTCCTTTAAATATTATTCTTATAAGATGATATTATAAATACAGTATCCTAATTATATTGAGATTTTATTAAGTTAATATGACTACCAAAATCCATCTCCAATTTAATCAAATATGGAATGAACATTTCGTCCGTCTGTACGACAGACTACGACCTCACGAACCAATATAGTTCGTTTTTAATTATGTTTTATCTAGTATATATATAATGATGAAATAAATATTTATATATAATATTAGTGACATATTTTTCACTTTAAAATAATAATATTTCAATTATTTTTTTACCTTCCATGCACATAAAAATAATAATGTCGTTCATCCGTAAGTGTGAATTATCACCTCCACGAAGCAATATAAATTGTTTTTATTCACCACATCACTTTTAAAATATATATATATAAGTATATTTAAATTTTTATTATAATGGTAATAATGTTATAATAATTTTAAAAAGATAAATTAACAACAACCTTATTTTATAATGATCAATGAAAACTGGAAAACTATACTAAGCGTATGTACAGCCTACCGTCTCCATGATAATAATGTTGTTTATTTTTCATGACCCAAATTAATGGTCTGATATAAAAAGTATAATTAATTTATAAAAGGGATGATTATTTCCAGAATAATATTCTGGATACAATGGACTAATGACCACATGGACAATTTACATCATAACAAGTTCATTTTTAACTCAAGTACCGAATATTGACAAAACATCTGATATGAAAAAAATAATTATTGAAGCTTTATAACATGGTAATAAGTGATAAAAAAGGAATAATTGAATTTTTAAATTTTATAAATCAAGTTTAAATTAACATAGTTTTATTATTCAAGAATGTAATGCTTGTATGTGACGAGTTAGACTCAAGTCAAGGGTCTTTGTCTCAATATTTTTTCATTGAGGCATATTTAGATAATATACACAACATTATTTTATATGGGGTATAATTAATCCCTTTGACTTTTAATTTCATTCAATTTTTTTCAAAAGGAATATTTTTCATAAAAATAATTTTACAAAACTATAAAAAGATTTTTTTTAACATATGTGAAGATAATGATATTTCCCCCACTATGAACCTTATTTGATATTTGGCTTACTCTTCAAGCAGTAATGTTTCTAAAATAAAAATAAAATTTCATATTCTCTTTTAAAGTATTTTGGTATTGAAAATTTTTTTGAGAAGGGATTGATTATGTAAATATCCGAAAATGATATATTCTGATTAAAAATATGGAAATGTTTTTTTCCTTTATACTTTTTTTATGTGTTATTATTATGTAATGGATCTTGGGAACTGTTCATGTATATGGGTGGTTCCATGATAAACCTGGGGAGGGTGATCTGGTGACATCTCTCAAATTCATTGGGTAATGATATGGAGTTAAACAATAAGGTTTTAGCTAAGAGATTTACAGAATATACTATAATGGGTATTACAAGTGTAACCATGAAGGTTACTCCCTATGTAGTTGTGAAAGCTATAATGTAAGTATGATATCGATGCATCTAGTTACCTTTATTATTTATACTTTCTAATTAGTTTTTCATGAATCTTGTGTCTTCATGAGGTATGTTATCGATCTGGTGTTTTATGGGTGAAAAGTATGATTTCATTGGTTTATAAATATTAATGGACTCAAATTTTTAATTCCTTATATTATTTCCCTTCCTAAGATTTTTGTGCCCATCCATATTTTTTAAAATCATTTCAAAGGGTGTAAGGATGAGTAATACAAAGGTGTATATCAAGATGAATGATAAAAATATTTTTATCGATAAAAAAATATTATTTTATTTTAAGGATTTTTGTAATGTGAAAAATGTATAAAAGGTATAAGTGTGTACTTTATAGTAATTTAGTTATCATGTAATGGTTATGGCATAATTTTCTAAAAATAAAAACATGAAAATATTTTAAATGTAAATGAATGTAAATTCTTGATTTAACTCAAGATTATATAAATTTGGGGGTCAGTATAAGGTTAATATAATATCCGTAAATGATTTTTAATATATTGTTGAATTTAAATAATATTTAATTTGAATATTTCCATGTTTATTTTTCTAAGATATGATTGTTCAAAATGTTTTCCATAGTGGAAAAAGGGTAGCTAAGCTGGGACGACATCAAGAGGAAAACAACCTTCTAAATCAGAAACATGGGATGGTCAAAAACAAAACCGAATAGTTTGTTGTTGTGATGGAATTGTTTATACAGGATATATATGGTGGGGGTATCAATGCATGATATCATCTAGATCAACCATTGAGGAACATGTCGGTAGTGTATCATTTAATTAGGAAACATCCCTCATCATTCAAAGGATCATCTGACCCCATGCTAGCTTATGGGTGGATTAAAGCACTGTTAAAGATTTCACATGTAATGGGTTGTTTGAAATATCAAAAGATTAGTTTGTTGTTTATATTTTGAAGGTGAATTTGATTAGTGGTGTTTTATGGTTAAGAATATCAGCTAAAGTGAGGACATTGATGAAATTGATTGGGATGAATTCAAAGGAATGTTTCTTGGGAAATTTATTCCTGAGGGGGTTCGACATATGATGGAAAACATATTCTTGGAATTGGGGAAGGTGGACGAATCAGAGGATTATTATGAAGATAAATTCACTTCAATGTCATGGTATACTCCAAAATTTATCTAGGATCTTTCTAGTAAAATCAATCATTATTTACAAAATAATAAAACCAACGTATCAAAGGGAATTTGATTCTAATGGGTTCAAAAGTTACAAAAACATTGTTTGATGTGCGGAGAAGGGGAAATGATGTTTTACTATGATAATTTTTTCATTGAAAAAGAAAATAATAAGAGGTCGATTTTTCAAGAAAAATGGAAGAATTTCTAAAAAATGTTGTGATGTTAAGAATATTAATTCAACTATTTGAAAAAAAAAATTAAAAACATTGGGAAATGCCTTTTGAATTCTATTAATGGATTATGATGTTGTAAAATGGGAAATAATTCTCATAATTTCACTGAAAAATATCTAGTTTGGGGTAAGAAAAAGTCTACTTTAAATTCATTAAAAAAATTAAAACTTAATGAGATGGGTCATTAGGTGAATGAGTGTCTGGAGAAAAACTCAAATGATGGGAAGTATCCAGACTACAAGCAGAAAGGAGTGATGAAATAAATTTCAACCACTTAAGTGGATTTTATACCATTAAATTAAGTGGTATAATGTACATTTTTTTATTAATATTAGGCTAACATGTTGTATGATTCCGATTCTACACATTATTTCATTTTTGAGAAAAGTTCTATTAAATTGAAAATTACACCACAATAAATGAATCCATAACTTATGGTAAAAAATGCTTGGGGGAATGTAGAGGAATGAAGAAATTATAAGAATCTGTATACCCTTAACATTTGAAATAATTATCATAAAAACCTTGTTTTTTTCCTCAAGTAGAGTTTAATGTTTTTTTGGTATGGATTGGATTTCATTTTACCATGCTAAGATTTACTGTAGATCTAATCAGGTTTTTTTTATATGGATTTTCAGTTTGTGTGAAATAATGAACCTGTACCTATGATTACACCTCCGCAAACTAAGGAACTATTGAAATATAGAAATGAATGTTATCTTGCATATATTTTTGAAAACAAATTAACGGTTCATATTAATGATTTGTTAGTGGTAAATAAGTATCTTAATGTTTTCTCTAATGATTTCTTGGTATTATACCAGATTGAGAAGTTAAATTTACTATTGACTTAGTTCCTGATGCTAAGACAATTTCAAAACCCCCTTATCGAATGGTTCAAAATGAACTTTTATAGTTGAAGAATCAATTGTGGGACTAATTAGATAAAGGTTTAATTCGACCTATCACATCACCATGGGGTTCCCCTATCTTGTTTGTTAACATAAAATATGGTTCAATAAGATCTTTCATTGATTACTGAGTCTTGAATAACTTGACTATTAAGAATAAGTATAAATTGCCTCATATCGATCATATCTTTTATCATCTTTAGAGAGAATAATAATTTTCAAAGGTTGACTTGAGGTCGGGGTACCATCAGTTGATTGTAAAGGAAGTATACATTCTTAATAATGTGATTCAAACTAGATATAGTCATTTTGAATTTTTAGTTGTGCCTTTTGGGTTTACCAATGAACCTATTGTATTCATGGATTGTATGAAAAGAATATTCCTTGAGTTCTTAGATAAGTTTCCGGTTGCGTTAATGGAAGAAATTTTGGTATCTTCTAAAAGTAAATAGGTGTTTGGAATTCATTAAAGGTTTGTTTTATGAACCTTAAATGAAAAGAAACTATATGGTAAATTAAGAAAGTGTGAGTTTTGGTTACAAATAATGTAATTCCTTGGTCACACTTTTTCTAAAGATGGAATAATTATTGATCCTTCTAAAACAAGAGTTTTTTATGAATGTATAAGATTTAATAATATAACTGAGATTCGTAGTTTTTTTGTTTTACTCAAAATTACAATAATTTGGTTGAAAATTTTGCATGGTAATCTATCCCTTCGACAAAGTTCACTCTAAAAGGTTTTTTTCTCATCAGGACAAAATAATGTGATTACTATTTTTCAGGAATTGAAAATAAGTTTGGTGAAAGCTCTAGTTCTGGAACTACCTTCCAGAAATAGTGAATTTTCTATCTATAGTGATTCTTCATTGAAATAAAATGGTTTTTTCCTAATATAGAATGATCATTTAATTTCTTATGATTTAGGATAGTTGAAAACTCAGGAGTTAAATTACCCAAAACATGATTTGGAATTAACTCCTGTAGTTTTTTCTTTAGAAATTTAGAAGCAAAAATTTTAGGGTGTAAAGTGAAAAATATATACTGAACACAAAATTTTGAAGTATATATTGACATAGAAATAATTGAACATGACACAGAGGAGATGGATAGAATTTATAAAGGATTATGATTGCATGATTCATTACTATCCTTGAAGAGGAAAAAAGTGGCATATGATTTGAGTAAAAGAAGTGATACTACATTAACCATGTTATATTTGTAATGTTTACCTTTGATTAATAATTTGATAAACTCTGGAATAGAATTTGTTGGCATATGAAATTCCTCTTTTTTGTTTCAAGTATAAGTGAAACCACCTCTATTAGACATAATGAAGCGAAATTAGAAGGAAGATAGTAAGTTTTAGAAAAATTTAGAATTTATTTTTGAGGGTAATTTAACTTTATGTAACATTGATAAAATTATGTTTTCAAATTTGGGAAGTGTTTATGGGTTCCTTGTTATTCATAATTGAAAAAAATATATGTTATGTGAAGCTCATAGTTCTCTATTTTTAGTTCATCCTGGTAGTACTAAGATGTGTAGAGACCTTAAAGAGTATTACTAGTATGATGAGATGAAAAGAGATATTACTGAATTTATTATGAAGTGTTTAACCTATCGTTTGGTGAAAGAAGAATTATTGTGGCAAAGGGTGATGTTTTAGCCTTTACCAGTGCCGTAGTGGAAATGGGAAAATATATTCATGGATATTGTATTGGGATTACTGAAGACATACCAAGGTAACAATACAATTTTGGTTATTGTGGATAGATTGATTAAATCTTCTCATTTCCTTCCCATTCGAGATACTCTGAATCTATATAAACTTTATCACTTATACTTTAGAGAGATAGTCAGGTTACATGGTGTTCTTATCTCCATTGTATCAGATCAAGATCCCAGGATCACTTCTAACTTTTGTAAAGTCCCTCATAAGTCAATTGGTACTGAATTGAATTTTAGTATATATTTTCACCCTCAATCAGATGGAAATACATAATGAACAATTAATACATTTTAGGATATGCTACATGCTTGTTAAATGGATTACCAGGGAAGTTGTGACCAACATATATCATTGGTTTATTTTTATAAAAATAAAAAATTTCATTCTAGTATACAGATGGAACCATTTTAAGAATTATATGGAATGCATTGTTGAAATCCACCTTTTAGGATATACTAGGATAAAGGAAGTTGATGGGACCAAAATTGGATGAAGATATGGAAAAAATAGTTCATTTGATTAAAAAAACACATGAGAATAGACCATAGTACGAAGAAAAGATATGCATATTACTGGATTAAGGATCATTCTTTTGAGGTAGGTTTTTAGATATTTATCAAAGTCTCTCCATAGAAAAGTGTCATGTATTTTGGTAAGAAAGAGAAGCTAAGTCCACAGTTCATTAGACCTTATGAAATCTTGAAGAAAGTTGAATCAGTTTCCTACCAAGAAGCTTTGCCTCTGATTTTATCCCAGGTACACAATTTTTTTCATGTTTCAATGTTAAGAAAGTATGTATGGGATCTCTCTCATGTTTTGAGTCTATTACTCGTTCAGTTGGAAGATAATCTTTCTTATAAGAAATAGCCAGTCTAGATTTTAGACCACAGGGATAAAGTGTTGTAGAATAAATTGATTCATCAGGTTAAGGGTTTACGAAAAAACCATATAGTTTAATAGGCATCATGGGAATCTAAAAAATCTACGAGGGAGAAATACTAACACATATTTGATTAAAGAATAGAATTGAGAGGACGTAATTTCTAAAAGGGCGGGAGGATGTAACATCCCAAGTAATTATAGAATAATAAATTTTCATATATATTAAAATTATGTATTAGATATTTATTTTACTTTAAAAGGGACGATTTATATGATAGCGTAGCCGATAAAAAATAGTGGGTTTCTCTAAAATCTTATGATGCACACATGACTGAGATATACCAAAACAATAATACAATATTATTATTATTATTTCAAAATCTAGATAATGCCTAGTCATTGTATTAGCAAGAATGAACAGAACTACCTATATTATATTTATACATGTTTATTAAATGTTTTTACTTTATTTTAAAAAAAATTAGAGGCTTAAAAAGAGAATAAATCCAATTTTAAGTATAAAACACTATAATGTTTTTAAAAGGAAGTCTTACAAAATTTTGATGGAAGCCAATTTTTAAATATATTTTTCCCATTTTTTATGTTCTATTTTAAAAAATAAACTTCTTCTTTAGAAGTAGGACATCAAAATTCACTTTGGTTGATTTGTTTGTATTTTTTTATAAAATTCATTTTTTAAATGAATAGTTAAAAAATCCTATATTTTAATTCAAAATTCCCTTCTTTCCTATTTCATTATACTAATAGAGTATTCATTTATATGATTTTAAGGCATAATTAGGTGAATTTTTTATCATTTAATCCAATTTTGTCTTTCATAAATAATTTCAAATTTAAATTGGATATAAACACATATTAATTTTTTTGATGGTTTTTACTTTTTAAGAACATGTTTCCTCAAACCATCAACGAGATTAACTTTAAATTAATTTTAGTCACTTTTTTAAATTTAATTTTTAAAATTGGACGTACATAGTTGTAATCATTATGAAAAAATGATCTAATTAGGTCAAGATATAATTTTGTGAATAGGGACCTTAGTATTTTATTTATCACGGTTAAAGTTAAATATTGTAATTAAAGATAAAAATGATATTATAATATTACAAAACTTCCCTAACACTTGTACCAATATTATTGTATGAGTTATAGATGACCAAGACAATCCTTGGGTATAAATGGTGGACTTTGGAAGCCACTGGGGTGTGATTATCACAATTATAAGTTTTAATATAATGAAAAGTAAAAAATGTCATAATCATGTGTCTTATTACTAAAAAATCAATATGGGGTTATATAATTGATATCTTAAACTATAAATAGTAATTGGAAATAAAAAAATATTACCTAAATAATTGTATTTTATTTATGATTTTTAGACATTAAGTAATTAAATTTAATTATAACCCAATAATGATGTTGTGATTGCATTATTAATTAAAGAATCAAATAAATGATATTATAAATATTAAAATAAATATTATTTTACATAATTGGTACCATATAAAAAATTTATAGGTTACCATGTAATGTTATAGTTCTATTATATTATTTTTTTCGAAGTTATTTTTCTATTTTAAATTATTTAAGTTAAATTAAATTATTAGTGTAAAATTTTACATTATTGATATTTTATAACAATAATAATTTATTAAATTATTTTAAAATCCAAAAAAATCTTTTAAAATCACAAAGATACTATGATAAGTTCTAAAAGTTTATTAAGTTTTTGATTATGGGAAATTGAACCCATGTAAGTAAAATTCCTGGACTCTTAATATTTAAAATGTTGTTTACACAATTTAAATTTAAAGAGAATAATTAAGGTTTAATTGATAATATAGGGATTAAAATAAAATAAATACATGTGTAAAAATTATTTATTGATATTATTTCTAAAAATAATAATCGTTTCTTATAAATATATTAATTTTAAGTCATTTGGACTAAATAATAAATTTATATTAATTTAATATTTTAAGAGTTTCTAAGGGTGCCCCTCCCATGTCCTATAAAAATGTACCCATTATTCCCAAACACTCACAATTCAAGAACCATTTTATTCATCCATGATCTTCCCAAATCCATTAATATAATCCCTTTACACTTTCTTCAGGCCTTATTTTAGGTAGAACACACTTTTTATAGGTGTAAAGACTTTCTTCAAAGGTGATCAACTGATGAAGTGGTATTGTTTTTTAAGTGTTTTTGTTTTCATTCTTCTTCAACTTCCTTAAGATCTTATTCATATAAAATGAAATAATAAATCTAGTATCCTAAATATATTGAGATATTATTATGTTAATATCATCACCTAAATTCATCTCCAATTTTGTTAAATGGAAAATGAACATTTTATTCGTGTGTAGGACGGACTACCGCCTCATGAAATGATACAGTTATTCTTTCATTACCATATATATATATACTTTTTATAATGATGAAATAAATGTTTATATATGAAATTAATTACAAATTTATCATTTTAAAATAAAAAATTTAATTATTTTCTTTGAATATGTGCACATAAAAATGATAACGTCGTTTGTGTGTATGTGTTAACTATCACCTCCACAATAAAACTATGAATCGTTTTTATTCACCATATAACTTTTATGATATATATAATTATATTTAAATTATTATTATTATTATGTAAATAATAATATGATTATTATGGAAATATAAAACAATAATTACCATATTTTTATAATGATCAATGAAAAATGGAAAATTTTACTCATGCATACATACAGCCTATAGTCTCAATGATTATAATGTTGTTTATTTTTAATAACTATATTCAATAGAGTTTTTTTAAAGTATGATTAATGTATAGAAGTGATGATTATATCATGACTACTATTTTTTAGATGGTGGAATAATTACCACATGGACAATTTACATCATAACAAGTTATTTTTCGACTCAAGTACCGAATATCGACAAAACATATGATATGAACATAAATAAATATATAAGTGTTGTAACATTGTAATAAATGACAAAAAAATTAAACGTGAAAAATGTTCTAAATAAATTATTAATTAACATATGTTTATTATTTAAGAATATATTGATTGTACATGACAATTTGGACTCAAGGTAAGGGACCTTGTCTCAATCTTTTTTCATTGAGGCATATTTTGATAATAAACACCAGCTTATTTTATATATTATATAATTAACCTCTTGGAATCTTAATTTCACTCAAATTTTTCCAAATTGAATATATTTTATAAAAATCATTTCACTAACTAATAAAAGGAATTTTTTCTAAAATATGTTGCGACAACGATATTTCCTCTGCCAAAACCCTTGTTTGATTTTGGTATTCTTATAAAAGTCATAATGTTATTAAAATAAAAATAAATACCATATTCTCTTTTCTAGTATTTTTGTATTGAAAAAGGTTTTTATAATTGATTTATTTTTTCAATATCTTGAAATGATATATTGTGATTGAAAATGTAGAAATGTTATTTTTCTTTTATGGCCATTTTATGTGTTATGATTATGTTATGGTTCTTGGGCATGGTTTATGTATACATGTTGTTCTATTATAAACATAAGGTGGGTGTTCCTGTGATAGATCTCAAATTAAATTTATAATTATATGTGGTTAAAACTATGGTTTCTCATATGATTTTTAAAAAATATTATATGATGGGTATTCCTAGTGTAACCATAAAGGTTAATCCTTATATAGTTGTAAAAGATTCAATGTAAGTATGATATCGATTCCACAAGTTACCTTTATGATTTATGATTGATAATAATTTTTTAATTAATCTTATGAATTCATGAGGTATGTTAAAGAGCTTTCTTTTTATGGGTGAAATGTATGATTTCATGGGTTTATAATCATTAATGGACTAAAATTTGTCATTCATTATCTTATTTCCCTTATTGAGATTTTTGTGCTCATACTATGTTTTAAAAATGTTTTTGTAAGGTGTAAGGATGGGTAAGAGGAATTTGGATGTAAAAATGAATTATAAGAATATATTTATCAAGAAAAAAAATTATATTTTATTTTAAGGTGTTTTATTTTGTGAAAATGAATAATGAGTAGAAGTGTATACTTTATAATATTTGATTTGTTATGTAATAGTTATGAACTAGTTACCTAAAACTCTAAACCTAAAAATATATTCAATATGAATGGATCTAAATTCTATATTTAACTCATGATTTTGTAATATTCATGACTAGGACCTTATAATTATTACCTAAATCGAATACAATTTTACTTATGGTTTCCACATTGATAGTTGTTTGATTTTTTGGGAAAATATTGAAAATTATATAATATTTATTAAATATAGATATTTGATAAGGAATATAATTTATTTGGACTCTTAAATATGAGTATTTATTTGGATAAGAAATTACCAGATGATCCTAGATTTATATATCTCCTCGATGAATCGACAGTTTCTCATGAGAATAATAAGTTGTCTAAATTAAATGGGATTTTATCTATATATTTAACAATATTTTGAAAGTTCATCATAGTATAGGTTTTCATTTGACTCATAATTCAAATTCAATAATTAATCCTTTCCTTTATTTTGATTTTGTTTTTTTTTTCATTCAAGATATTATACATCGACATATCTATGGATAAATTTTATTCTGTATTTATTGATTAAGTTGTATGTGTTTCATTTTCATGCATACCCATGTTTATTTTACCGTATCTAGTTATTTGAATGGAATGTCATTCAATTAATCACCTTTACATGTTGATTTATTCTCCCTGTTACATTATTGTTACCCCTTTACTTACCCTTTCTGATCATCTGAGCTCACCCTTATTAAGTTTCATTTCCCCATGTTGTGAAGAAGAAGTATTTGAATATGCTTTCAAGGACACCGTTTATTTTATTTTTATGTATTGTGTTTTTATTTCCTATTTCCCATGTATTATGGGATCATGTATGAAATATTTCATTCCAAGATAGCTAAATTTATTGGTCCTCTGGGATTTTTCCCATGTAAACATTCCAATTTTACAAAATAATGCACTGACTACTGGCATGTACGTTCGGGGCGCTACAACCCAACTCACCACTGGGACTAAAGGGTATTTTTTTATCATCATGGGGTGGAAAACAGTGGTCCAGTATAAAAATAAACACAATTGGTAATGGTTTTACCCTCAAATTAGAGTTACCAACCAGCGGTTCTTTTATAGGACTTAAAGGGATCTTTCATACTATGTACATGTATATAACTTCAAATAAGCCTAACCAAAATAAATCATCAATTTAGAATACTTATAAGAATATATAATTCTTTAAAAAAATTTAATAAAACATGAATACATCATATATAAATGAAACATAACTTTGAACAACAAAATTATATAAATATATAATATGAAAGGTTATCATGGTCGATGCATTGATAAAAAAACAG
Source organism: Viscum album (assembly GCA_963277665.1). NCBI lineage: Eukaryota > Viridiplantae > Streptophyta > Magnoliopsida > Santalales > Viscaceae > Viscum > Viscum album. The sequence continues at coordinate 1,587,623,939 of OY728150.1, read as the reverse complement.
ATCCCAAACAGAACCAGTTGAGTTCTCCCATGCATCAAATGATTTCTACCAGCATCCCAAGTAATCCATTGACCAAAATGAATTGATAATAAGTTTGTAAAAAAACAAAAAAAAACATTATAAAAAATAATTTATAAAAACACATGTTTGTATAAAAGGTGTAAGGAAATAATACCTATAATATCACTCCAAGGAGTCACTACAATTTCTTTAATAAAACAAGTAATTAATTCTTGTTTTAAATATTGTATAAAATAGGGGTTTATGTTCTTGATGCCACTATAAAATAAATAACTTATTAATATATTTAAGGAACAAGTATTTTCATTTAAAACCAAACCTACTAAAACTATCTTAAAAAACTAATATAAACCTTTTATATTTCGTAAATATAAAACCATTTTATTTTAAAAAAATTCAAAACCCATTATGAATTTATGTTCATATAAAATGGAGTTTCTTCTTTATTTAAGTTTTTTTAAATATCTTTCCAAAAATTCATTTTTCATCATTTTAGAAACACATCGACACATAAATAATGAATCATAATGAATGGATTGTCTAAAACATAACTATAGGTCGTAAAATAATAAAATAACATGGTAAAATAACCAATAATAATATATGGATAGAATAAATACAAAAAATTCATACCCAATAAGAACCAAAAATCAAGAATAATTTCCATCATCCACACTATTAGTAAAAATTTGAGATGGTCTTAATAGGACAATAACCAAAAAGACCAATTGACAAATAACATTGTGTCACTAAAATAACATAAGACATAAAAGTTTCACATACTAGAATCATTGGTATGAAACTCCAACCAATCTTTATCTCACACTACATAGGAATTGTGAATCCCCTTACCAAGTAAGGTATCATGAATCAAAACCACCCACATAGACACCATGATTTTCATGTCCAAAGCCCCCAATGGAAGTTGGAATGAAATTAATATAATTATAGAATTAAAACAAAACTAATAACTCAAACCTTAGTACTAACTTACTTTCATTGAAAACCCCCATTTCACATCATACATCCAATCATCACATAATAATATATAACCCGTAGAGGCTGAAATACACATGGGGTAATTAAAAGAGAGTCTCATGTGTAAAGAACCCATTAAAAAATCCAAGTCATCAATCACATGGAAACTATCTCAAGAGGCTGAGTTTTTTCCTTTTCATAAAAATTTAATCCATTTGATTCCATTTAAAATCTCTAAAGTGCACACACCTTCTTAACTCTAAATGATTATTTTAATTTTCTTCCTAATTTTGAATATATAGAATAATGATAAAGGAACTACTTTTATATCTAAAAAATTTAAATATCTCTTTAATAAATTTTACAGTCCCTTGGAATATTTATAATATTTTTTCAATGTAAATATATAATATCTGAAGGGATAACCATTTATTCCAAGAAAAGGTTTCATAGAAAAAATATTATAAATTCATTAAGTGTATTCTATATGACTATAAATTAATTAATAAAAAACATATAAAGAATAATAATTACATTATTTTTTTAATAAAGTATGAACTTATAGACACCTAAATCAAAAAATAGAGCCAAAATATTACTGTTTTTCATTTAATTGTGAATGTCAAAATGAGAAAGGGAGAAACATATAATGGTACTAGATAATCAAAATCTTAATTTTGAACCATCCAAAACCCCAAACCAAGATTTCACCATGATTTAAATATCTTGGATGAGTGGAAACCTAGGGAAAATAGTGGAAGATAAAATAATAAGATAAAATAGGTTAAATAGAGGATATTACCTTATGAAAACACAAGGAAAACATTAAAAAAATTATGAATTAAACGATAGATAAGTGGGAAGATCAACTTTGAGATCCCAATAGATGGATATGTGAGTGGGAGAGAATAATAGGGTAATATAAGTGAGGATGAAATGGATAATATGGTTGTTTAAATATTAAATCAAATTTAGGAAGACTGTACACATTGGCTACATTCTTTATTATAATATCTGTCAACCATGTTGATGGGTCGATTAAAAATTGAAACTCCTCATATTCTTGTCAAATAGTTTAGACTAACTTGGTGCATATTTTTTCTGATACAACCCTCATAGAGATATAATATGAATTGTCCTCCCTAGGTGTAACATAGTTCACCTTGAACCATATATTACACACACTATCCATGCACATTCAAAATAAAAATGAATACCCTTCTTTATATGAGTGACTATATGAATCGAGCTTTACATTGCATGTTAACCCATTACTAAAAGTAAACAATTTAATAAGGTTCATTTTCATGGTTTATCAAATTTTTCAATCATCATTCATAAATCATGCACTGAGGGGAAATTTCAAAAAATTTAAAGACTCAACCCTAAAAGTTTTTAAAACTCAAGAACAAAATTAATTCCAATAAAATAATAAAATAACAAGAAAATGTATAAATCATGGTGTGGTAATTCACCCCCCATATAATGAATTTGGTCCCAATATATTAATCAGTATAGGATGGAACACATCACAATATTAAAATCTCAACACCCTAATAAGAATGTCAGAGGGAAAAGAAAACTAGATAAGGTACCAAGAAATGGTAAGATTGTAACTAAAACTACTTATCAAGGCTAATGAAACACATCCTCAATAACAATCTAATATATACAAGAAAAAAATCAACCTATAAAAAGTAGATATATGGTCCCAATATTATATAGGTAAACTAATATCTATACAACAATTATAGTTCATATAAAATGGTGGATCAAGAAAATAGAAATACACAAGAAGATCCACCATCTAGAAAACACAATTCATCATGAAAAACCTAAATAAACCATAATTACTCAATAAATAGACTAGGTATGAAAAAACAAGAACTTATATGAGAGAAACACCTATCAATAGAACACTACTAAAACCTATAATATAAAATCATACCAAAACATTATCACCCAATCAATAAATATAAAAAACCTACCATAATATATCTATCAACCAAAGACAACATGGCCTTACCCTTGGGTCAAGGAACTAGAAAAGTCTGTATCCTATAACCCAATCATAGAATGACACACATGGTTCATCAAAAATAACGCATATGAATATATCAAGATTAAAACTAAACCATACTATTCTAGACCCTCATTCCCTACCATAGGTCTCTTTGTTCAATCTATGAAAACAAAAACCCCAAACAGATTCCCGAAATAAAGTCCATAATAAACAATATCTACACAAATCCATAAGAACTCTAAGAGAAAAAACACCCCATAAACATCCCATAAAGGATCAAACTAGATAATAATTTATAAAAAAACTCTAATCAGTCCATACAACTAAAATGAATCATATTTAAATATAACATTCCATGATAAAACATACATATAATGCATAAAATTCCCAAATAACTATATATACACATGATACCCCCAAACCTCTCCTCTACAACAAAAAATTATGAAAAATCATGAAATGGAGGAGGAAACTGATTCATGAAGTCCTATATAGGATCTAGAATCAAGGAAGATTTCATCTCCACCACTCTATTCTATGTTAGTGAAAATTCATCAATTGAATGAATTATATCTATGGAACAAAGAGAAATACCTTAAGTATCCACCCATAAGGTAAACATTATATCCTTTTCTAAGACCTTCCTAGGAGGAGTGATCTTAATTAAATAAAAAATATTGTTAATTAGTATGTATCCCACTCAACAAAAAACAATAATCAAACCATAACTCAGGTAAATATCCAAAATGATAAATCCAAAAACCAGGACACAACAACAAAAATTATTTCATTAAAATCACTATAATTCATTTAAAAGAAGAAATATGTCTCAATAAGGTACACATCCAGAAAATACCAACCCAAATCTCTTCATAAATAACTAACTTTTGTAAAATAATCCATATCACTTTTAAAATTTACTTGAAATCACCTCATGATTTTATTATAATTTTAAATCATTATCAAAGTAACTAGACTCTCTTAAAAAAATTCCTAAATTACCACACTGATTTCTAAACCATATTTAATATATTATAATAAAATCAATTATTTTATAACATTATTTAAAATAAAAATTAAATTATCTAAAACCACACACCACTCTAGTTTTTTAAACAAAAATTTTTAAAAAATTCTTCACTTTCACATATAAAAATCATCAAGACATCCAACCTAAAAAACATATTATTGGAAATTAAATGAATCCCCTTTAAACTACATCAAACATAAAAAATAACCTCTTGAATATATTTCTAATAATTTGGAACAAATTTTAGACCAACTAAAAAATAAGAGAGATCCAAAAAATCTTGGATAGATATAGAGTTATATATATTTCATCTCCATTGTTTTTTAGATCATTCACTCACCGTATTCCATGCTCTAAAAATTCCTCATAACTGTTTTGTATAGGTTTTTTATACTTTACTATGTTGTGTTATCTACTATACATCTCTAATGAAAAATTTAACTTCACACCCAAATGGTTTTAAAATCCCTTAAATCACTTATATAGCTCATTGGGGATACAAATACCATCATCTTATGTTGTAATACAACAAAACCTATAAAAAAGTAAATGAAATAATCAACCCCAAACCCTCTATGGTAACTCAAGGTTATGAATAGGAAAGATCTCATGAGACTATCTATAAACCTATATCTCATGTTTTCGCATCTCTATATCCATGGTACCATGAAAAAATCCTTGTAATAAGACGATTATCTCAAGGGTTTAGGACCTTACAAAGTACCTTTTTCTCAAATAAAATATGTAATGAACTAGTATGGATTAATCTAACCTAGGTCACCATAAGTGACGAAGGGATATTGTAATCCCCACAGGATGGAAAATAGTTCTTGGGAGTCAATTGAAACACACTTGGCAATGTTTACATCAAAAATTCATAGTCAGCCCCCAATGCATCTTTCAATGAAGGTCCATCATGGCTTGTTCATACTTTTTATATCCACGAAACATCAAATATGCATAACTAAAATAGATCACTAATCAAAATAATTCATAAACACCAATAAGGCTATAACAAATTTTTATAAACATGCATAAATCATCTATAAACATTACATAACATGGAACAAAAAAGAAACAAAAAATATATAAAGAATCATTTTTTTGGATGGAACATCGATAAGTAAGATATAAGAAAAAATACTCAAACCAAGTAGCCCAATTGACTTCAACAAACCCACAATTTCTCTCTACATCCAAACTCACAAATAGACCCAAAGGAAAATATGATAAATCTTTAGTGTAATCTTGAACCTACATAAAACACAAAAACTTCATATATGCACAAAATTATGTATACAGGATGTAAGATAATAGTCTATATGGGATGATCAACCTTTAATGTCACCAAGGATACTTTTTAATTCCATTAATTAAGGATATCATTAATTCTAGTTTGAAATAAAATACAAAATATGGATTTCACTTCACTATTCCATAATAAAATCCACCATGTACCCGTCTATATAAAAAACATGTCTTTTTATTTTAAAACCAAAACTGGTAAAAAATATTAAAAATTTAATATAAAAATTTTATTTTTGTGGGAATATAGATTATTATTCCTTTCAAAATGATTCAAAACTCATCATGCATTTATGTTTAAAAAAACTGGAATCTCACATTACTTAAAATAGTTTAACAAAAAATCTAAAATCAACTTCAAGCCATTTGTAAAGTATCCCAAACCACAAATAACAAATAATAATTGAATCAGGAACCAATGTAAAAATAAAGATCATGAAATAAGTAATGATCATGATTTTACAAGAAACAATCATAAAAGGAAATTATAAATACAAAAAGAAGAATCATATATTAAAAACATCAATCAAAAATAACTGTCACAAGACATACCAAGTGTACTAATGTGAGATATTCCTAATAACACTATAACCAAATAGACTACTATCCAGTCTGTGTTGTGTCCCTAAAAAAATATAATCCATCTAACTAGTAAACATTTATCTCATTGGGATGACACCACCCACTATGCCTAATGTCAATCTAGAGGAGGCACTGGCATCATGTTACAAACTAGAGTGGCGTGAATCAATACCTACCACAAAGACCCATCGGTTACCATGACTAAACAACCAACCAAGGTGAGAAATAATCCAACATAATTTCAAAAATAATGAATAATAAAGGTCTGACACCTCAACTCCATTACCATCACATAGAAGAACCCCTTTTCTCATAATATATCAAATCGTTATATACCAAATAAATACCAATGAAGGGTTTATCACACATATAAGAAATCAAAGAGTATAGAATTCTAAATATTCCGTCACATGAAAACTAACATTGGATGTGAAGTATTTTCTTTTTATTAAAAAAAGCATCATATCAGAACAACATTAAATATATAAATCACAAACAACATATTAAATCCAAAATCATATTTTTAAGCAATGATACTTATTTTAATATTGAAAATAATTCTCATGGCCCACATTTTCCATCTATATAATGTAAATATCCCCTTGGTGAAATTTAAGAACACTTTTCTGGTTAAAATTTTTTATTCAAAAGAAATATCTAAAATCCAAAGGAATACCTCTTTATAACAAGCCCTAATTTCATTGAAAAAAAAATTATAAATTCATGAAGGAAAATATATGTGGCTATAAATTAATAAAAAAAGATTCTAAAACTCAATAATTCTATTATTTTTTTAATAAATGAAGAAAAATAAATAACTATCTTAAAATAATTGGAACAAATTTAAAATGTGTCTTCCCTCATTGAAAACACTCAAATGAGTATGGGAACACACACTATGGGTCCTATATGATGAAAACCCAGGGTTAAAATATTAAAAAACTAAAAACTAAGATTGAAGTGTGATTTAAAGTTATATGGAAAAGGTAAAACTATGATAAATTTGGGAGAATGGATGAAAAATGGAAAATAATATAAATAGGAGGTTATGTTATGATATCACAAGGAAACTGTGAATAATGGTCATAAATCAAAGTATGGAGGATATTGACACTCTCCATTGAGCTCTATATGGTCATATCCATGAGTAATAGAGAAATATAGGAAAATATAGGTAAAAATAAATATGGGATATAGGGTAATTTCTTCATTAAATGAAATTTGTGCAGACCACATAGTTTAGCTACATATTTTTTCAAATATTTCACCGACCATATAAATGGAACTGAAAAAAAAACTACAATAAATTAAAAACTACTTGCATGGTTTCTAATAACCATGTGTAAGTCAGTTGCTATAAAACACCAAGGAAAAGTAAGTCAAATAGTCTCTTAGAGGACTCACATGGTTTAACTTGAACCACGCATTACACATACACACTAATCATTCACTTCCAAAAATTATCTAACTTCTCTTATACATAAGTGTTCCTACACGGTTCTATCTAAAAACTGTGTTCTAACTAATGAAAAAAATTATACCTCTAGGTTTGGTTCATCAAAATGGTTTATTGAACAATGCAATGACTGTTAAAAAACTATTCATATTTGGAATAATTTTAAAAAATAAAAGTTTGATGTCCAAAACATTATGAATCTCAATAAAAAATAAAGGTAAAAAAGAATAAAATAATAAGGAAAATTTATAATTTTGGTGAATGCTGGTTATGTTTTTGTAGAGCCTCCATAGTGTTTGGATATGATTGACCCTAATGGATGATATGAGTAGGACCAGACTGTGATTGATTCTTACGAAGATGTTCTCATCACTATAAAATGGGGGGATGTTTAAGAGAGTGACAAAGAAAATATTATTGATTTGGTCAAGCCTTCCTATAGTGATGTTGTCAAGGATGGGAAGAAGAAATTTGGAAATGAGGAACCTCTCCCATCTAAAAGAAATCTGAGGATGGATTATTCTAATCTGCCAAAGCTGGTGTCAAATAGGTCCCCTATCATGAAATCCTATATAGAGTTGTTATAATTAGGTAAAAAAACCTTAGAAGGAAGTATGATAAGGTCCTCAAGCACTACAAAAGATCAGAATAGAAATCTGCTACTGTGGAGGAGGCATCTTTCATAGGTGTGGAGATGAGTATGACTTTTATGACATGTAACTGGTTTTTCTAGTTTTTTGTGCTTGTTTTGCTGTAATTTTCCCTTCTTAATAATTTTTTAGAGGCTTTTCCTCTGACTGATATTTTCTGGTAAAATTGTGGTGTGACAATGGGGAATTAATTCAACTCTATTATTTACGAAAATTGTAGTTAAGATCCATTCATTCTCTTATTTTCATCTTCTTCTTATAATTATTTATTAGTATTTATATTTGTGGTATAGATATATGGATTATAGATGGGTATTTTAAAATATCATAAAGACACTAACCATAACAATATGTATATCAATTGGTAAGGAAAGGATATATATCCAAGTATATAAAATAATTACATTTCTACTCAATTTTGTATTATGTTTCTCAGGGATTGATATTTTCTAATTTAATTTAGAAAAAATATTCAAATATGTTTTTTAAAAATATGGTAATTATTGTTTAGGTAGTGTTATTTTATTAATATAATAGTCAAGATTAAAAGAAAACATGTAGAATTGAATCGATTGAGGTTTCTATCACTATCATGTGTATTAGAAATGAATTCAATAAGAGATTTCATGTCAGATAGATAGATATTAAATTTTATTTATGTTAATATTAACCTACCAATAGAGTCTTAATTAATAGTATTTTTAATTTTATTCATTTATATGATCATGTATAATATGAACAAGATTTAATTAATTTAAGAACCATAGAAAGATCCTCTAAATGTCTTTAATGGTTTATTTAGTGGTGAACCAGTTGGTTGGGTGTCATTTGTAAACATTACATGTTATTTTAACATACATTTTAATGATGTTTCCATCTTCATATCTATAAAGGGTTTATTAATCATTAAAATTTTGAATTTTATTTAAGTGTTTTAAAAGTTTTATTATAAAAAATTTATTGATTTAAATTTATTTTATGTCTCTATAAATGGTTGAAATAGTTTGGTTATATTTTTAAATAGAGATTGGTTTCTTACAAATATAAATGGAAATTTTTTATTTCATATAATGTGTTTTTTTTATTAATGTTTTCACAAAATAAGTTTCTTAGGTGTAACAAGTGAATTTTGGTATGGATTACCTTTTTTCAACCTTTACTCAGTGTACCATTTTGGACTAGTAAGTTTTTTATAGCTAAAAACGATTCTGAATAAGAATAATACTTTGGGTAGATAAATAGTATGACATTGTATATAAAAAATTTCATAGTGGTTGGTAGATAAATTTGGTAAAAAATTGGATCATCCTCATAAAAGTTGAATATATAACATACAACATAATGATGTGACCCATTGTTTTGTGTCTAAAATATATAGAGACATTGAGATAATAAAATAACTAATATTGAGGGAGAATATGTGATCTACAACTCTTATGAAATTTATTCACAAACATATAACCACCGACATTGTACATATTGAAAATTTAATCCAAGAATTATTAACCAAATTATAACTCACTTAAAATATATAAACCAAAAAAACCAAAAACTGCACTAGAATGAAAAAAATATATTTAAGAGATCAAACAACTTGATACGAGTGGATAATCTTTGGCATATATTGGGTGATATGAAAATTCATATGGGTTGATAATTTTATCAAGGATAAATAAGAAACATACACTTATAGATATCACAAGAATTATATTATAAGGTTTTTTTTTAATATTTATTTTACTTTTTACAGAAGTAAAATGAAAAAATAATTATTTTTTATAATAGGATATATAAGAGAAAGATACCTATAATATCATTTATTTATCATATATTTTTTATGAGAATCTAATAGTTTTATGTATTTCACAACTTAAAATATTCCCAACCCAAGTACTCTAAGTGACATCAATATGTTTTTTACTAGATAATAAAAGATCAATCACATCAATTTCTAATGGAATTTAAAAATTATTACATATAATCAGTTACTAGTATCAATAATGAATAAAATATAAAAATACCTTCTTGAAAACCCATTCTATATAAGAGATTGGATCACCTTGTCTATGTATAATATATTGGATCTATTCATAGAAATTGAAACAAAAATATTATTCTTCTCTAGTATTATCTTAGAATATTTCAAAACACCAAAAACATTGACATAAATTACTAAATTCATCAAGGAATTAAAACAAACTAGTTGATTAATTAATAACCCACTTTTAAAAAATTAATAATTAGATCATTAAAATAAGTTAATATTTGGATTTCATATAATTTAATCAAAATTTTGTGTTGTACTAATAGATAAATTGAATGATCATTTTGAAAAACCAAACCATATATGAATTTAAATGAGTCATCCCGATTAAAATAATATTTAAAAAGATTATTTTTTGTCATATTTTTTATATTTCCACTAGAATTATATTGGTAAGCAAAGAAATTTCACTTGTATCCAATGGAATAAATCTATACAACAATTCCATCATTAAAATAGAGATAAATTTTTATAAAAAACAATAATTAAGATGCTTCAATTTATTTTAAAACATATAATTCTCAGAGACTTTTCATTATGTATAAAAAACTACAATAGCTTCTATAATTCTAAATAAAATAAATATCTAAATTAAAATCTATACAATAGTTGTAGAACATATTATATATTTAAACCAAATAATTCCTTTATATAACAAACACCATTTTATATACATCAAATAATAATAAAACTAAAACATCACCTTAAGATTAATAAATTAAATTATTTTAACAAATTTTTGTTTTAATACATGGATGATAAAGACTAAATGTTTAGTAAAACAAATTATTTCCCATAAACAAAAATTTCTCTACATATTCTGTGATTACTTATCCTAGACTTCATTACCTGAAATCACTTTAAAAATAGTGCAATGAGTCTCAACATTCATTCAAAAGTTCTCAAATCCTATCTAGAAATTATAATGTTAATTCTATAAAAAATTATAATGAAAAAAGAATTTAATGATCAAAATTACAACAATTCATGTGTAAATAAAAGTCCCATCCATCCTAATTCATTCCATGTTTTATCTTAATAGATAGATTCTTGACACCTCATCATTGAATAGAGTTGTGGTTTTATATATAATTCATATAAAATTGAAAGAACTAATTCAATGGATTAATTATATAATGATATTTTCACATGGTCCCTTCATATGGGTTTGATTAAAAAAAATTGTGTACTCTACTAAATTTAACAATATAAAGTTTTATAAAAATATTTCTTGATATTGATTTTTGAAGAAAGCTGTTAGAAAATGATTTTTGTTGGATGAATTATTATATACATCATTAATTAACTACAACTTATAATCATGTGAGGTTAAAGAGAAATAAAATATAATTTAAAATATTTTGTAGATGGTCTTTGAATCATATAGAAAATTATAAAGCCCATTCATTCCATATTTTAGATTTTATTTCGTTCAAAACCACTTGGATATTTTCTTTCAAGAAAATGAGACATATAAATTAAATTTAAAAAAAATTATAACATTTATAATGGAATTTTATTATGTAATGATGATTGTTTATTGATTTGGTTAGAAAAAGATCTAGGTTTTGTGGGAATGATTTTTCCCCTAAAATGGGAGTTTGATCTAATTCAATTGGAGATAATACTGGTGACCAAATATATATATAAGGAATTTATGGTATAATGAGAAAATTTAGATAATGTTTTATTGATGTGTTTTTTATGACTAATTATTAGAGTGTGTGTGTTTCCTCAAAGTTAATTAGAATATGGGAGTGTCTGAAGTTATTAATAAGAAATTTTCATAATGTCTATCGGAAGAAATAATTTTCATGGTTGTAGTGTATGAAGACTAAAAAATTGATTGGTTAGATAATTTAGTTTTCTTGATGAAATATATTTTTTAATGATGTATGGTGTATTACATAAAGTGGAATAATTTCATGGAGGGTTTAAAAATATTATTCACCTAAAATTCCTATAGTGTGAATAAAAACCATCAAGATGTTGGAATTATAATTATATTGTTCAATGGATAGGGATCATTGTGGATTTTTATATAAAAATCTAGTAGGGGATTTCTTTGGTTACCTCTTATAGGAAGATGACATATCTAGATAATGGAATAGCAATCATCTATCACAATAATAGGGGTTACTATATAATTTTATGCATTTAATGTAGGGGGATTTTGAAAATGACACCTAACTTATGTTGGTCTTCATGATCATAACTACATGAATGGAGTTAGACAACACTATGAAAACTCAACCTAATTTGATATTCCATGGTTTAACCTATTATTTTTTGACATCAAGGTTGATTATATATGGAATGGCCAAATATATTATGTCTATGATATGGTGAGATGTCATATTTAATGGCTTGTTACAAGATTATATGACTCCTTAGATTGGAAATTAGATCATTAAGATATTGATTACTAATTATGGTATTTGAATAAGTTATTAGGATATTATTTGTTATTTTTATTATTTTTGTTGTTCTGAAACTATTTTTTAGGTAGTTTGAGTTTCACTCAACATACAAAATTCATATGAATCCACATTTATTAGATAAAATCAAGTTATATGATGATAGTAGTTATATCCTTATAGGTTAATCAAATCACAAAATACACATGCACATTTTATGATTACTAGTGTGCATGAATAGACCATTGATGGATGTTATTTGGTTAGGTTGTGACTCTAGTTCAAATGTTATAACATAAGGTGGTCAATGTCAAAAAGATTCTATTATTAGTATGAGGATGTGAAAGATAGGAGTGAGGCCAATATATTTTATTTAAATTTTTTTATTATAACTAATACATTTTACACATTTCTATTTATTTTTAATTTATACATGATGTATATATGTTTTATTTTTTGTATGTAATCAAGCAGCTATTTTCCTTTCTTATTTCTATTTTTTCATTATACGGTGCAATTATGTCATAGTAAACCCATGAATAATGAGAAATTCCTCATCTATTTTGAATATCCTCATGTATATCAATAGTAACAATAGAAGTATATAGTGTCTCAATCAAGGGTTCTAAATCAGGTATCTAGGGTTGGGAATTAATAAACCGTATCATAAAAAATTATGATTTTGGGATTTAGTGTTCACTATGTGGTGACGATATATTAAAACATGGAAGATATGATGTGTGTTCTTATCTATCCAATAAAATTACAATATAAATATATAATACCAAGTGAGTTTACATTTGGAATAAAAAAATATGTCTTGAGTGAGATTTTAAAATAGAAGTAACATTAATTTGGATGTATAAAAACTCAAAAAATGTGTTTTGGGCTGAAAAATGAGAAGGGGTTTCATTAATTCCATCAATAATGTGTCTTTTAATGGGTTAGTATATTATATGTGTGAATAAATTGGACTTTTTGGGATGAAAAGGGAAAATATTTTTTTTTATTCTTATTGAAATTTTAGAAAAAGAAAAAATGTAAGGTGAAGTATGTCTCTTAAAATAATTTATATAAGTTGAATTAAATTAAAATGAATGTTAAGGAAAAGAGTTTATATATATTTTAAAATTTTAAGGTTACTAAAATTTTAGGTTTGTAAAAAAATATAGGAATTATAAATATGATATAAAAAATTTAAAATAAGTGTTATTTTATTAGTGTTACTTATAAAAAGTCCAAATAGGAAACTATTTTTTTGAACCCTTTGGATCCTTTGATCTTTTTAAAACACAAACTATAGTTATTTTTTATGTGAAATTATTTTTCAAAAATTTCTAAATATCAATTTGAGTTTAACTGCTGATATTTTTGATGTTTTGTTTTTATTTATTCTCAATGAGTAATTTTTTATTTTTTTTTCACATTTAGAAACTATTCTATTTACAATATACTGGTTAGGGTAAGTAATTTCTTTTGGTTGAAATCATCATTAGGTGATATTATTTAGAATAGGTTAGAGGTAATTTTTTCATCTTATTATTATATTATTATGATCATTTCTCAAAAATTATGTAATTTTTATAACTAGTAGTTTTATTCTTATATTGAATTAACTGATCTCATTAGGTTAGTGTTTACATTTTTTGAATCTTAATGAAAAAATATTGGTTATAATAATTTATATATGATAATTAATGGTTTATATGATTTTGAGTTTTTATATATTATTTTTTAGATATAAAATATATTATAGTCGTGAGATGGAAACATTTAGTACCTTTAGAATATAATAAAATGGAAAATAATGTAAATAAATTGGGGAAACATTTACAAATTTTGGTTAAAATATATGGACAAACTTTTGACTAAGTTTTTCAATAAATAATTACCGAAAAGAAATTATGTAATATGATTTTGGAAGTGAGCAGGTGTAAATGGATGTTAATATATGAAATAACATTAAATGAATAGTTTTTTGTTGTGGAAAGTTATGTTCAAGGCTGTAAACCCTAAAAAATAAGAATAATGATCCATATATGATGTAAATGATTCATATTTTTCGTCACACTGTTATAAAACCATTAATCATAACCATGAATGCTAAATTGGGTGCTTGGAATTAGTTTTTACAATCTTTCTATGTCTCTCTCCTCCCTTATTTATTATCCCCTTACACATACATGACATCCCAAGTCTATTCCTTTATTCCATATCTATCCAATGGATATGGGATCCCATTTAATAAAATATATTAATTAAGAAAAAAGGTAAGATCCATTACTATATCTTATTCTCTTAATTTTATTCCTTATTCTTGATGTCATTGTTCTTATTCTGATGATTTTTTATGTGGGTTTCAATCCAGCATATAGAATCCTATATAGATAATATATATAATTCGTTGGATGAAATGGATAAGAAGATTGGTAGAAAACATATTTCTTATAGTTAATTAAATGTCATTATAATTATCAATAATCTGTTTTTCATTTTTTGGTCTCATTTAGATGTCATTGTTTAATGTGTTTCTTTTAAATAAAAATTTTAACATAGGGGAGTTATATAAATTTAATAAGGGTCTATATATGACAATTAATAATTAATTTCAGATTAATTACTCAACTTGGAGGCTTGATAATATTTTAAGGTATTATTGTTATAATTATTATTATTATTATGGAGTATTAAAGATTATTATAGAGATATTGATTGGATTATAGGATCAAAAAAAATAGATAGACCTCAGTCCAATGTAATATTCAATAAAAGATAACATAACTAAGAATAAGTTGTTGTTTTTTTGTGACATGTTTAGTTAGGTTTTTAGGTCCACATTATGGGGTAGTGTAATGTGTTTTTTTGAAGAATTGGTTTCTATTGAATATTTAAAGGTCGGTTTTGATAGTAGAAATGGTGTAGTTTTTTCATTATTTTAAAATATGTTTGGGAAAATAAATTATTTTAATGGTTTTTAATATTTTAAATGCATTTTAATATTTTTAATTTGTATTTCTAAATACTATTTGGTAAGGCTCTATGTTTTATGTGAAAAAATAACTCTAAATATAGGGATTTTTTAAAGTTGTCCCCTTTGATAAATGTGGTATTTTATATTAGGACCTTTTATAATATTATTGTCTTTTGTTTGGTTATCTATTATTTAGTGTATTATTTTTTACTTCATTAAATTTCATCAATGATAAATTATTTATAATTTCTTAAACATAATATTTTTTAAACAGTGAAAAAATTTTGGTTTATTTAATATAAAATATTTAATAATTTAGAAATATTTGGCTATGTTTAAGTACATATAATGGTAGAAACTATAACTATAAGGCCCCAGAAATAAATGTTATATAATATTTAGTGAAGTCAAGAATTCACATTGATGATATTTTTAAGTTTATAGTTTAATATAGTTAGGTCATAACTATTATATAACAGCTCAAATATTACAAAGTAGACACTTCTAATAACAATCTAATTTGTTACCAAAGGAAACCAATTTAAAATAAAACATGATTTATTTTTTAGGCACATCCTCAATTCATTCATTAGGAAATATTATTTTTCCTTACCAATCTTAATACTAGTGAAAACAGTATAAAACTTGGGATGATCCCAAAAAATCACAGTAAGGAATAAAAATAATTAATGAAACTTTTAGTCTGTGAATTTTTTAAACTCATGAAAACATTTTACCAAGATCATAGATTTCAACCATAAAACAAAAATTATTTAACATTCCTAAATAAATAATATAACCCTTAAAAAACTTCTTATCAATCATAAATCATAAAGGTAACTTGTGGCATCCATATCATAATTACATTGTAGCTTTCACAACTACATAGGGAGTAACCTTGAAGGTTATGTTTAGAATACCCATTACAGTATATTCCCTAAATATCTTAAGAGTAACCCCACTATTTACCTCTATCTCATTACCCATTGAATTTAAGCGATATCACAAGACCACTCACCATAATTTTATAAAAGAACCATATGTATACATAAGCAACTCCCAAGAACCTTAACATAATCATAAAACATAAAACAATCATAAAAAAATAAAATCACCACATTAAAATCACAATATATCATTTCAATCTATTTGATATAATAAATACATTTTCAAAGACATTTTCAATTCCAAATTACATTAAAATAGAATATGGTATTGATTTTACATTTAAAAAAATTAAAACTTATATAGGAAACTAAATATCAAATAATGGTCACGGTGGTGGAAAAGTCATTGTCCCTTCATACGTTAAAAGAAACAATTTATTTTATATTTTAGTAAAATAATTCATAGAAAAATATTTCTATGAATGAAATTAAAATTATAAGGGTTTAATTATTCACCACATAAAATAAGATGGTGTATAACATCAAAATATGCCTCAATGAAAAGAGATTTATAGGAAGTCCCTGACCATGAGTCCGACTCATCATGTAAAAATTTTATATTCCTAAATAGAAATCATAGGTTAATATATAAATTATTGAAAAACTTTTTTCAAATTTATTATTCCTTTCATATCACTTATTAACATGTTATAAAAATTACATAATTATTTAAGTTCATATCAGACGACTGGTGGATATTCGGTACTTAATTCAAAAATAAACTTGACTTGATGTAAATATTCCATGTGCTCATAATTCCATAACTTTCATAATAACATTCATGACATAATAATCACTTTTATACATCAATTATTCTTTTTAAATCAAACCTTTCCTTTATGGTATGAAAAATGAACAATGTTATAATCATGCAGAGGGTAGGTTGTACGTATGAATGAGTAATGCCTTCATTTTTCATTGATCATTACTAGATAAAAGGTAAGTACTATTTTATATTCACAAAACTATAATAACAACATTAATATCATACTAATCATTTAAATATACTTATATATTTCATAAAATTGATTTAGTGAAAAAATATTATTGCATCACTTCGTGGTGGAGATAGTTCACATGTACGCACGAGCGACGTTATCATTTTTATGTGTATCAAAAGTAAGAAGATAATAATAACTAATTATATATATAATAATATATTAATTATCTTATTATGGTTGGAAGAGATTTTAAGTATGTGGAAGAATAAATAAAAAAAATACTTAAGGTAAACGATACCTCTTCATCGGTTGATCACCTTTGAAGAACAACTTAACACCTCTAAGAAAAGTGGTATGGCTAAAATAAAGATTCAATAATGTGGTTAGGGATTATATAAAGGGTTTTGGGTTGATTTTTGTTTTTTGAACCAAAATGTTTTTGAACTGTGAGTAAAATAGAAGAATGGGTGCCTTTTATAGGAGAGGGGAGGGGAACACTTGGAATTATCAAAAGTATTAAATTAGT
This sequence comes from Viscum album, assembly GCA_963277665.1. Classification (NCBI taxonomy): domain Eukaryota; kingdom Viridiplantae; phylum Streptophyta; class Magnoliopsida; order Santalales; family Viscaceae; genus Viscum; species Viscum album. The sequence goes on along the minus strand of OY728150.1, from coordinate 1,587,606,048 downwards.
GTAAATTAAATTTTGATTCCAAATGGACCCAAACAAATTTATAAATAATATATGATTTTTTAGAGAATAATAATTATCATTAAATTAAAATTATATATGTTTTTAATTTTTTTTTAATCCTTATCTTCTTGTTTTAAACCCTTTTAAAACTTACCATTTTATTAAGTAATTTAGATTTGAGAGTTAAAATAAATACAAAATCATGCCAAACAACCAATTAATGAGCCATTAATAAACTATTTTTACTTATCTTAACTATTTGGTCAAATATTGAATTTTTATAAATTTTATATCATTTAATTAAATATTTTATATCTTATGTTTTGAATTATACCAATTTAGACACTAATCATTACTTAACTTTTTTTTAAACCATAAAAAGTTGAGTCCTTCAAAAACACCATATTAACTCAATAATAAAATGTAATATTTATCCAAAAAAACATTTATGTCATCAAATATATCAAATTATATTTATTTTAATATTATTAAAATAATTTATTTGATTCTTTCTCTAATAAATATATTACTACATAGTCTTTATGTCCCAATTAAATTTAAATATTTAATTCCTAAAAATTATAAATAAATTACCATGATATAGATAATTATTTTATATTTCTAAATACTATTTATAGTTAAATATATCATATGTATAAATTTATATTAAAATAATTTAATTTGTAAAAACAAAATTATAACAGAAATGACTATTCATTGAATATAATATTATAAATGCATTAAAGTCATCCAAGTGGCATCAAGTGGTCCTAAAATAGACTCAATGATGATCATGGTCGGAATACACTCATCCAATTAAATTATGAAAATTTTTAGGGTAGTTTTATAGTATTATAACATTATATTTACCTTTAATTACTCGATTTACCCTCAACTGTGGTAATTAAAATAATTACTAAAGTTACTTGTCATAATTTCCAGAAGTAAAAATAACCTATTTAAATAATTTAGAAATTATGATTAAAAATATGCAATCCATTTTTCCCAATTCTAAATAAATTATTGTTAGAAATTTATTAAAAAATTAATCTCATTGATAAAAAAAGAAAACTATTTTTTTTACGTAAAACGTTCAAAAGTTAACATAGTTTTTATATCCAATTTCATTGTGTAATTTATTCAAATTACCAAAATTGTATTAAATGATAAAAACATTATTTAATTATACTTTAAACACAATTAAAATGATAATATAACCATATAAATAAATTAGTTGAAATGGTAGTTCTGAATTAAAATCTAGTAATTTTCACTATTCATTAAAATATTAATTTAATAAGAAAAATACGAATAATTAATCCGAAATAAATTTTAAAAATTCAATTCCAAATAATAAGTTTAATATTTTAAATAGGAAATATAAAATTGACAAAAACTAAATTTTAAAATGGTTCGTCATCAAAAGGTTATAAAACTGCCTTTTTGAAAAATACTTATTTTATTCTTAAAATAGTAATTATTATTATATTAGGACTATAAAATATATAAGATTAATTTTAAATATTAAATTAAATATTTTTCATTTATATTTTATTAACTTAATAAATCAATATTTATTTGATTATTTTATAAAAACAATTATTCACAATTAAATAGTTTTTCATAAAACACCTCCTTTATATTCAATTTGTTTTCATTTTAATTTATAATTAATTTTCTAACCCGTGAATCATTATATAAACATGTGTAAACTCTGTTTTCATAATTTTATTAATTCTATTCATTCCCTCTATTCTAGTGAATATGTTATGTTGGAATCATTTAAATAATAATTTGTAATTGTTTATTTAAACATAATGTGGTGTATCATATATGTTATCGAACATTGTGTTTCATTTTAAAAAAATTGGATTTTACATTCTCCCACTATATTTTTTTTGGAAATTTCATCCTCTCAATTTGAATTTGGGTCATTAAATAAGGTATGACTTTTCAAAATACCTATATTGTTATCCCACATCAGAAAAAAAAGATTAATAAAACATCCACTTTAAAAGAAAGAAAGCAAGAAAAACACAAAAGATAACACATACTAGGATTTCATTTAGAAAAAAATGGATATAGAAGTAAAAATAAAGATCATGTTCTGATGGATAGTGTAAGAAAACATTCTCAAGAAAAAAGTTAACAATTAAAAAGCTGTAAATTTTTTATTGGATAAACGGTATTTGACTTCACTGTAGGAAATGTAAATATGAAACATTATTATTTAAAGATCCATTTCATAATTTTAAGGAATTATTTTACTTCCTTGAGTAAGAACATAAGTCAACATACTTACATTACTAGATAGTTTCATCATTTAAGTAATTTCCACTATAAACTCAACATTATTTCAAATGATGAGTATTTAAGATGAATCAAATTCTATAGAATCAAATAATCCACAAAAGATTAATTATCTATTTATCCTATCTAGAAACATTAACTAAAACCAATATAGTTAGGACAAGAAAAAATAATTCCCCAAAAATATTAATCCTATATAATAATAAAGATTACTTTTAATCTACAAAATTTGAGAGAAATACAAAACGTTCCAAACAGATCATTCAACAAATAATTATCCTTAAAATTCATAAAGATAATCCAAACAAAAATTGAATACCAAAATTAAAAATTATTTTATCATTTATTCTTCTAGGATAAATTTTAAAATTTGTCTCCACATAACACAAATCACTATTAATGTCTCATACCAAAAAGTAATTTTCCTTTATCACATATTCTCCAAGATAGGGTAATCATTTCCCAAAATAACCAAATTCCTCGTAAGTTCATAAATGAAATCATATATTCTCAAAAAACCCCAATTCAACCAATACTAATCAATTAAAATATCATATTATTCTTTTTACCTGAATCATATAATGTTCACAAATTAGTTAATTTCTTCTAAAATAACATTAATCACTTAATTCATAAATCATTTTCTAATTCGAAGGATAATTATTTGATAAAACATAAGTTCTGAAAATCTACTTATTCTTATTTCATCAACTCATTTAACTAAAAAAATTAATGCATACTAATGAGGGACTTCACGTAGGACACTGGTAGGGGATAAAGCCTCGTGCCATTTTGGTGGTGGTTTTGATTTCTGTAGCCTTGTCCAACGCCACGAGTTTTCACCCAAAATATGGGTTGTCTTTTTTATAAAACTATATAATTCTTATAAAATTCCAAAAATGAGATAAAATCTTCAAAAATAACAATTAAAAATTTTATCCTTAAGTTCTATCTCATGCCTTTTATTTTTCATCCCAAAATGTATTAACCCATAATTACCTCAAATGTGAATATCTCAAAAAATACCATTAGTCACCATAAAAGTTCATAACATATAACCTCATATTCTATTATAAGACAATAAACATATAATAAACTGTAAAATTATAAACTCATTGTGATATCCCTAACTCTTTATAAAAATTTTGAATCAACAAAGTTATATAAACAATCCTCTGATACCAACTATATGCCAACAGTATTAAAAGTTACATCATCTTGTGTTATATCGAGAATTCACATCGAAGATATTTTAGTTTTAGAGTTTTATACAATTAGGTCATAACTATTACATAACAACTAAAATAGTTCAAAGTATACACTTACACTCACTATCCATCTTTTACAAAGAAAACCCATTTAAAATAAAACATTATTTCTTTTTGAGATACGTCCCCATTTATTTCATCATGAAATCTTATTTTTCCTTACCAATCCTAATACCAATGAAAAAAATTTAAAACTTTATATGAGTAGAAAAATCTCAGTAAGGGATATAAATAAGCAATGAAACTATTAGTCTATGAATATTTTAAACTCATGAAAATATTTTCACAAAATCATAATTTTCACCCACAAAACATAAGTTCTTTAACATACCTCATCAAATCACATTATTCCTGAATAACTTCTCAGAAATAATAAATGATAAAGGTAAGTTATGGAATCCATTTCATACTTACATTATATCTTTCAAATCTAGATAGGGAGTATCCATCATGGTTATGTTTAGAATACCCCTCATAGTATATTCCCTAAATCTCTAAAGAGAAACCCTACCATTTAAATATGTCTTTTTATCTAAGTCATTGAAGATCTATCAGGGGCTCACCCACTTAAGTTTATCACAAGACCTTTAGTATATATAAGCAATTCCCAAGAACCTTAACATGATCATAAAACATAAAACAAGCATAAAGGAAAAATAACCTTTCCATATTACAATAGAAAGATAAAATTTCAAGATATTTGATATAATAAAATATTCTAACCACCATTTTAAATACCAAAATATATGACAAGGAAATATGGTATTTTTTCTTTTTAAAAACGTTATGTCTTATAGAGGAATCCAAAAATCAAATAATGGGTATGGCGGCGGTAAATTCATTGTCCCCACATATGTTAAAAGAAAAAATTCCTTTTTTCATTTAGTAAAACTATTTTTATAAAAATATTAATTTTAATGAAATTAAGATTAAAAGTGATTAATTATACATCGTATAAAAAATTCTGGTGTATAACATCAAAATATGCCTCAAGGAAATGATATTGACATCAAGTCCTTTGTCGTGAGTTTGAATCATCACTTGAAAAATTTATATTCCTAAATAATAATATTAGATTAATTTATACTTTTCTAAGAAAAATTTCATGTTTATTATTCCTTTTATATCACTTATCGTTATGTTATAAAAATTAAATAATTAATTAAGTTCATATCAAACATTCAGTTGATATTTAGTACTAGAGTCAAAAATTAAAATGGATTGACATAAATAGTCCATGTAGTCATAATTACATTATTCATATAATAAAATTAATGACATAATAATAAATTTTATACATAAATTATACTTTTTAAATCTAACCATTCATTTGTGGTATGTAAAATAAACAACGTTACAATCATGGAGATGGTTGGTCGTATATATGCATGAGTAACATCTTTATTTTTTATTGATAATTATAGAAAGAAGGTATATATTGTATTATATATAAAAAATAATAATAACAACCTTAATATCATATTAATTATTTAAATATACTGATATATATCATACAAGTGAAGTAGTGAATTAAAATGAATCATGTCTCTCTATAGAGGTGATAGTTCTCATGGACGAACGAACGACGTTATCATTTTTATGTGCATGGAAGTCAGAATTTCATTTATATATTATTATTTTATAATGATTAATATTTCAATAATATCACATATGAATATTAATTCCATTATTACAGCTAGATATGAGAGTTGGTTATGGAAAAATAATTTGATCGGTTCTTGGAGGTGATATTTCGCATGTATGCACGAATGATTAATTCCTTTATAATTTAATAGAAACTGATATAAATTTATGATATTATAATAACATAATGACATATTAATATATTTAAAATTTTGGATTTGTTATTTATTAATGTTTGGAGGATATTTGAAGGATGTGTAAGAAGAAATAAAATAGAAATTCTTAAATAAAATGACACCTCTTCTCCGGTTGATCACCTTGGAAGAACACCTTAACACATCTAATGAGAGTGTAATGCCGAAAATAATGCCTCAATAAGTTGGGGAGGGAATATATGATGGTTTATGGGTATATCATGGGAGATCCAAAATGTTTTGTAATTGTGAGTGCTAGAGAGGAACATGTTACTTTTTTCAGAGTGGGGAGGGGCACCCTCAGAATTATTAAAAGTATTAAATTAATATAAATTCAATTTTGATTCTGAATGGTCCCAAACAGATTTATTTAAAAAAGATCATTTTGGGTTTAATAATTACCATAAAACTAAAATTTTAAAGGTTTTTAATATTTTTTAATCCTAATATTTTTTAACCCATTTTAACTCTTACCGTTTTATTAAGTAACTTAAACTTTGAGGGTTAAAATAATTACCAAGTCATGCCAAACGACCAATGAATGAGTCATTTATGACATTTTTGGACTTATATATATGTTTTTTCAAATATTGTACTTTTATAAATTTATATTATTTAATTATATATTTTATTTTTTAAGTTATGAAATATGTCAATTTTGACAATATTCATTACATGACTTTTTTAAACAAAAACCATAACTACTTGATTCTTTAAAAAAAACTACATTACCTCAATACTAAAATATAATAATCATCCCAAAAAATTCCTTTAGGGACTAGAATATATCAAAATACAATTAATTTAATATTATTAATGTCATCTATTTTGTTCTTTCTTTAAAAAATTTATTCCTGCATAATCTTGGTGTAATAATTAAATTTAACTCTTTCATTACTAAAAATTAAAAATAAATTACCAAGATGTATGTAATTATATTGGATTTATAAATACTATTTATTATTGAAGATATCTCCTTTATAAGTCCATATTAAAATAAATTTTCTTTCAAAACAAAAGTGTAATAAAATTGATTATTCATTAAATATAATATTATAAAGGAATTATAGTCATGCAAGTGGCTCCAAGTGGTCCTAAAATCAACCCAAGGATGATCATGGTCTGAATAAAATCATCCAACAAAATTAGAACAAGTTTTAAGATATTTAATATTATTATAATATCTTTTTAACCTTCAATAACCTTATTTACCCTTAATTGTGGTAATAAAAATAATTCATAATTTATTATTAATTATTTCCAAAAATAAAATGGACCTATTTACATAATATGTACCTTTTTATTCCAAATATGGAATCCATTATTTAAAATTAAAAACATATAATTGGCATAAATTATTTAAAAAATTAACTCATTAAGAGAATAAGAAAATGTGTTTTTTAAGTAAAATGTTCAATAGTTAACATCATTAATATATTCAATTTCATTATGAAATTGATTCCAACGACCTATATTGTATTAAATTATAAAAAATTTATTTAATTACACTTTTAAAATAATTATAAAAATAAATTATATGAGAAGGCATTTTTGAATTAAAATGCAGTATTTTTCACTATTCATTAAAATATGAATTTAATCAGAAAAATACGAAAAAAAATATCCAAAATAAATTTGTATGTACCAATTCTAGATAAGAAGTTTATTTTGTTAAATGTGAAATATAAATGTGATAAAACTAAATTTAAAATAGATTCCCCGTCAAAAGGCGGAAAAATTTCCTTTTTGAAAAATATTTATTTTATTCTTAAAATCATATTTGGTCATATATTAGAACTACAAAATACATAATATGAATTTTAAAAATTAAATTAAATACATTTAATTAATATAAAAATACAAAAGTGATTTTATTATTTTATAAAAACAATTATTTACCTATAAATTTTTTTTCATAAAATAGATCCTTTTTATTTAATTGGTTTTCATTTTAATTTATAATTAATTTTTTAACAAATGATTCATTATATTAACATGTGTAAACTCTATTTTTATAATTCATTTAATAATATTTATTCCCTCCATTCTAATAAATATGTTATAATAGAAACATTTAAATAATAATATTTAATTGTTTAGTTAAACATGATATCGTGTATCATGTACACTATAAAACATTGTGTTTCCCTTTAAAAACTAAGGAAATTACAATAACCCCATGACATAACACAAAATATTGAGTATGAATTGATTATAGATTTATACCTTATATATTTTAGAGAATTAAGGTATTATTGGGATTTTATTGATGTTTTGGATATAAATTAATAGAATATTATTTTATTATATGATTTTAGGAGGATATGTGTTTTGGTGCCCAATAATTAAATTTTGAGAGATATTATTAGTCTCTAAGGAAAATGGATAAATAGATTTTATAATTAGTTTCGATACATTACAAGACATGGATAAGTTTTGTAAATATTATTGGAGGCATTTTAATGTTGTTATGCCATGTAAATTTTAGTGGTTCTTGTTTTAGGGTAAGGTAACTGCTTTGGCTTGTAATCTTACAGTGTTTTCTTATATAGGGGAGCGTGATATGGGGGTATATAAATTAGTAAGGTACGGTAGAGGTCATGGAAATTTAAAAATAAATATATTCTTCATTGTATTGATATTTCATTTCTAAAATGTTCTATGTGTCTCGTTTAGAACCAACTTGTTGAAATTAATCATAGGGGTGGTCAATTAAAGTATTGATAATATGGTCATGATAGTGAACTTTCTCATAGGAATGTTTTTATTCATTAATTTTATTTGTTCAAAACATGTATCTATATTATTGTACCACCAAAGTTAGAAGTATGATCATACTAAATAGGTGTCATGTTCAGCTCCACGATGTAAAAAAATCATTAGAGTAGTGAGTGGTGCCTTCATTTTATCACATCAATGTAATATTTTTTCATAAAACCTGTAAATAATATCTTTTAAAGAATATTGTTACATTTATAATATAAATAAATGTTAAAATAAATTATTTCATTTTTTATATCATGAAATAAACTTGGAATTTATATTCATATTTATCACTCAAATAGTTTTATTTATTGATTTCATTGTTTTCTAAAAAAATAATAATTTTAGTGTAATGAAATATGTGAATAAATATTATGAAATTAAAATTATTTAATAAAATCACTTGGAATAAATTAATAATTCCTTTTACATGTTTAATTTTATATTATAACTAAATAACTATTGTTAATAGTTTTATTTTCATGTTAAGTATTAAATAATAATTTATTTATCCAAATGTTATTAATACTTTATTACAGTTGTTTTGATAGTCATATAATTGTAACATACAACTATTTAATGTGATGTAAAAATTTTAATGTCAAATAACATTTAATATACATAATATGATAAAAAAATATTTGAAGTAAGATTTTTACACTGAAATAACATTTTAAAAATAAATTATAATTTAAATACTAATTTATTTAATGCTTAAATGGCTAATTTCATATTTTTATATTGTATAAATTTCATTTGAAAATAATAAATAACATGATATACACTAAAATAATACTAAGAATTATCTATTATATGTATTTTAAAACTTAATTTCTCATTTACATAATATATTATTATCACGGTATATACACTACCATTATAAAATTCAATAATTACCAAGAACATCAAGGACACATATAATGTCCTTCCAAAATATTTATTAATAATAGAGAAAATTGATAATGATAGGAATTATAATGGAGTTTACGAAGGTGAGAGTGAGTCACCCCTCACATGTCATTAATAAATAATGTATTTTAGTAGTCATAAGCTTTGAAGTCTCACATCATACACATTTCCACGATTCCCCTCTTTGATAGAAAATCTGCAACCTAGTTAGCTTATATTTATGCATGATAGGCACTAAGGTTAATATGTGAAAGATGATTGATACAATCAATACATTTGGGTATAATCCTCTATGGTAAATTATTGGTTCTCACTATAAGGTCCATGACAACAATTTCAGAGTATGATTTTATCCATAAATTGGTCCATCGGTTTTGGATAGCAAGTTTAATGGCATAGGTCATGGCACATAATTTAGCATCATAAGCATTTCAATACCAATGTAATGATAAAAATATCCTTTTACAAAGCCTCAATGATTTTTGAATATACCTCCACATCCTATAGGACCTGGTATTTTAGAGGTTGCACTATCAATTTTGACCTAATTTTAATCATTATATATGTTTCATAGTAACTAACATTCCATTTCTACTATAAAGGCTAATGTTCATTAAAACAAATTTTTTTCCCACAAATATATAATTAAAAGGAATTTTTTAAAATGAATATTATGTTATAATTTCAAAAATAATAAATTATTAAACATATAATAATTAATGAATCATAAAAAATATGAATTAAATAACTCATAAAAATGAAATAAATTATATTCTAAATAAATTGTTTTCTATGTATTATATAATTTTATTTGAAAGATAAATTTTTAATAATAATAGTTTAAATTTAATTTTTTCGGAATAATTTCTAGAATCACGCTATTAATTTTATATTAGGGTAAACTTTTATTATTTTTCTAAAAAGATCATTTTTGATGTATTGTAAAAAAAGACAGTTTTTATGAATATTGTAAGTTTTGTGATATCATTATAATAAAATTATTACTTAAAAAATTATGAACACCTTTTAAAGAACCTTATTGTATTAAACGAGTAAATAAATAAATTTAAATAAAATAAAATTTATTTAAAATCCAATAAAAACTTTAAAAGCATATATTATATCTTATCTGAATTAAAAATGTATTGGATTCTGTACTTTGTGTAAAATATTTTAAAATTTTATTTTTATTATGGGTGTGTTAAAATAAAAAAATAAATCTTCTATTTTTTAATCATTTACAAATAAAATCCAAGGTAATAAACACTATTTATGTTTTTTGGCCTAAATAATAAAATAATTAATATGCTCATCTAAAATATTTCATGCCAACTTCAACACCCTAACTCCACCCTATTCTACTCAAATCCAAAAACACATTATATTAAAATATATCTCATTAAATCCTTCAATAAAATATCATAACAATATCATTAATACCTTAGAGTTGCCAAAAGCCCACCCTCTATAGGTCGGAGATGTAAAATAAATAAGGTGACTTAAAGATAATGGTAATTATTCATCATCCTCTCACTTAATTTCAAAAATATTCTTCTAAAATATATTTTTTTCGTGTTTTTATATACTGAAAAATTAATAACTATAATTTATTATCATTATTTTACCCATTATTAATGAGTATTCACCTACTTTCTCTCATCATAACATTTTCATAAAACATTACTTTGTCAATGTAAAGGTTCCTAGAATTATCAATCCTTTCTCATTTGAAATTCTTTCATCTCAAAAATCCTTTAAATATCTATTTATTTCACATTAATTATTTTTTTTCCATTTTATCAACTTCAAAATAACCATAATCATTGAGGAATTACTCATTAACTCTCATCTAACCCTTTTTAATAAACCATTACTATATTGAAAAATGGTTTTCCAAATCTATTTCTTCTAATTTGGATTCTCCACTTACCTATAATATAATATAAAAAATCAATAAATATGAAAATAAAAAAATATTATAATTCTAGTCTAATGTTTTAAAAAAATCAAATATTTATTTTATTTTCTATTTCATTTAATCTATTTTAAAGTATATTGGTATTTCTATATTACATAGGTGAATGATTATATTTAATTTTTACTTATTAATATCATGTCTATTATTAATAAATTAATTAATTGTTGACTGTAACATTAATAATAAAATAATATTAACTTTAATATTCTATAGTGAAACAATAATAATAATATATTCATATTAAATGTACAAAATAAATCCCATTTTAACCATTTAAAAACTGCTTATAGAGAAACACTTATTGACTTGGAGTTATCTTATAGAATAAAATGAACTATTTAACTCCTATAATAATATAATGATATGAAAATAATAAATTATCACTTATGGATTTGTCCTTAACCAAAACTAGTTTTGGAATTATGAATTAAACAACATCAAAATGGTTTATGCTAGGAAAATAAATCTAATAAATGAATAATTCATGAAAATAAATGAATTAAAAAAAATATTAATAACTAAATTAAAATTAAAATTTTTTGTATAAATTATTCATTTAATTACATTCAATTATTTAAGATGTTAACGGGAAAATTAATCAATTTAGTACTAAAATTAAGGAATAATTTCATCCAAATCCACATTCTACTCATGCATTATTTATCTATTATCAACCCAATATAACTCTATATAAATGGTATTAAAGGTTTAACTCATTATTTAACAATTATATTGGGAGAAATAATTATCAACTACCCTATATTTTTTTATTCAATGATCATACCTTACATTGTAAAGTGTTTTCATAGTAGTTTTTCATTCTTATGGGGCATTTTAAAGCATCTAAAAGTGGTCCTAGTATAGTAAGACACCATCAATGAAACTCATTAGCATTATAGTGAATTTTGGATTATCATTTAGTCTTGACACATGATATAAACCAATAATGGGGTCTCTAAAACATGGTTCATGATTTAAAAAATTGAATGAAAGAAAAAACTAATTTGATCGATTCATTTTTCTCATAGAATGGCATTCATGTCAGGACTAAAATGACAACATCTAAAAGTAACCACTATGAATATTGTCCTTAGAGATGTTTGAAAGCTCAACATGCTAATATAATTCACCATGATCATACTATAAATATATTAAACTTTTATTGAGGAAAAGGTCATTGGATTTTCTATGGAAGATACATAATGGCCTTTTAGGCCACAACCATTGATTTACGATAATGGTCTACCTGAGGAATGTAGATGTATAGAAGTTGATGGGTTGGGAACCTATATACACACATTTTTTTCTCCATGCATGATGTTTTACACTTCTTTTAAAATGAGATATGGTGATGAATTATATATTATTATACCACACTCATGTATTTCATGTTTAGATTTAGGGTTTCATGACGTCAATTGATAGAATGATGTTGTGAATACGTGATAGTACCCCAAGGAATTGTTTCAATGTATTAGAGTGATTTTGAGTGGATTTATCATATTTATGGTTTTTAATTTTAATATTTTATGGTTTAAAGGTTACACTATGAAATTTTCTTCCACATTACAGTGTTTGTTTCAAATGGTTGTATTGGCATTTCGTGGGAATAATGCACCATGTGTTGTATGTCTATAACGACCCATACTTTATATACATTGTTAATACTTCAAAATTGAAGCACACTTATTACAACATATTACAAAACCCGAAAGGATCATATAGGTATAGTGTCTTTAGAAACTGGGAAACATAAACAACTGGTTCATAAATCTTCTACAGTGTCTCCCATTTATTTCATCATATCTAGGGTCCCTTTTAGCATATTCTACTTAATATCCATCTTCCTGACCTGGGGAAAAGAAAACATAAAAGGGTGAGCTCAAATGCTCAGCAAGGGCAAATAAAGGAAATAAAAATCATATCATATCTTTTTGAAAATCAAAACCTGCAAAAGAGATCATAATATCTTAACATGGAATAAATCATAGAAGTGAAAATGAGATCCCCATAATCATAACATAAAACTTGAAACTTTGTGGCATGCACACATAATCATGGAAAATCATTTCTTGTTAGTCAATACTCATTGTCAAGACTATCTTAGTGGACAAAGTCCCTTTCTGAATCGAGTAACCCTCGTTTCAGTCCTGTTTCACTGAACAAGTATAACCTACCGTTCCAGCCCTGTCTATCTCATGAGATATAAAATCTTTACCCAATGCATTGGAGGGAGATATAGGTCCCACCCATCTTATAATGAATCCTTTCTTATGTGTGCCACATAATCATAAATCATACATCATCGCATAACACATGTAACAAAAATGGGATTCTTGAAACATCATGACATCGTAAAACAAATCATATAAGGCAAATGACTTCATAAAAATAATTCCCTCACAACATAATCAAATCAATGTAATTAAAGGGATAAAAACAGAACCCTTTATTATCTTAGATGGAAAATAATTTTGATAAAACACTTGAACTCCATTCTTGAGGAAAATATCCATTCTTTTTCAAAAACACTTTTATTTTCTTAACATGTCATACAATTATAAACTAAAAGAAGTTGATTAAAAATAAACTTGAAAACTTGTAAAGGAAGCTTCTTGGAAATAATGTTTTAAAAATCCATTCATGCCGTATAAGTTAAAAAAAACATTCTTCGTACTTTTGTCGGAAAAGTCAAAAAGTACCTCGTACGAAAAACGACAAAAGATTCCTTTCATACATATTACTAAAAACTCAATGAAGGGTAAAAATGGATTTAAACAATTGTAGGTGGATGGAAATAATATTACATATTGATGAAACATGGATGTGGATGATAAAATACACCCCAGTAAATACTTACGAATAAACAATCTCGGATAAAAATGAGATAGTGATATTTTCCCTTACCTTAGGTCCGATTTGCTTTGTATGTGTCCGAAGCTCCTATATAATGGTTTAAATAATGTTATTGACTTATTCCAGAATCATACATATTGATATGATATCATATATGGTCATATTCCTAGCTTCTTGTTAGTAATATTTCATTGTTACTTGTTACTCGGGTCTTTATTGCCTTTTGTTCTTATGCGTGTTTTGCCGAATAAATTCTTATTCTTCTTTTAAGGTTATAGATACCTTATATCCAGAATGGTATTAGTGTAACATATATCATATTTATTCATTCAATTCATTTATATAATTACTATGTAATGATGATCATGTAGAACGAGTCGCATCACATCGTGGAGACGGTATTCCGTACGTACGCACGAGTGATGATATCGTTCCTATGATCATGGAATTGTATTTGAGTATATATATATATTATTTCAGTATCAATATTACTTTATAATAATCATAAAGAGTTACTCATTACACCATTATACCCATCCTTGTAAGGTGGTGGTGGAAAATAGATTACACCACGGCGTGGAGACGGTATTCCGTACGTACGCACGCGCGGTGATTTCATTTTTCCGTAGGATGGATAGAAGGTGAATTAGAGTTTTTTCATATTTATAATAACATATCAGTATGTAAGTAATACTGATGTTATTACTTTATAATGAAATAGCTAAAGAAGAAGAAGTTGAAGAAGAAATAAATTGAAAAGATCGGTAATGGATATTACCTCTTCTTTGGAACGCCTCTTTGAATCCTCCACTTAAGGAACTAAGATTGGTCTTTGAAGAAGACCAGGACCTCTAGGATTATTCTAGGGAAGTGGAGAGGAGAAAATTGCAGGGGTTGGCCGAGCTTGAGTGCTCAAATTGGTGTGAGGAGGAGGGGGAGGAGGTGCCCTTTTATAAGGGAGGAGAGGGGATCCTTAGGAATATCTCAAAATATTATTTTATATTAAAGTCAAAATCGGTTTATAATGGTTCCAAAGGGTCTTATTTCGAAGATAAAGTGGGGATGGGTCGAAATCCTATCAACCAATAGGATTTAGACAAGTTTTGGGTATTATTTTAACCTTATCAATTAGATTTAACTCTAAGTTAATTAATTTAACTTTTACCGTGTCTTTTTGTTTTCTTTCACTATATGGTTAATACACTTACTATAACATGCCAAACGAACCCCAAATTGTTTATTATTAATATATATATCCTTATCTAAGTCATTTGGCCGAACCTTAGATTTTTAGGAATAAAATAACAATTAATAATATAATATTTGATTTAAAAACTATTTTGTGTCAATTTTAACACTATTTGATATATAATTTTTTTTGAAAGTCATAACAGAATTATATGTTCAAACCAAGTTGATTAAATCAACATTAATATATCATATTAACCTATAAAATTAGTGAAATTCATAAAAAGTCTTAAATTACATTTATTTTGGTATTTATATTATCAATTTTGTCAATATTTCATTAATAAGATAATTACTGCATCATATTTGTGTCATAAATAAATTAAATTATTTGATGTCTAAAAATTACAAATAAAATATCATCATGTAGGAAATCTTTTTATCTTTCTAATGAATATTTAAAATTGAATTTATCTTTTGTATAACCCCATATTAAAAATTATTTACTTATTAAACTTTGATTTTAACTATTTTAACCCTTCTTTAATTAATAATAAATGTCCTAATCTAATCCAAGTGGGCCTAAATGGTCATATTTTATTCCTAAGTTTGTTTTTGGTCGAATTAAACTTGTCCAATAGAATTAGGACATGTGTTAGGGTAATATTAATATCATATTTACCCTTAGTTACCCTATTTACTTTCACCAAAAATTATTTTTATCTCATTGAACCACATTTTACTTACTAATATCAACCGTGTCTGTCGGATTTTCTAAATTCCATTCACAGAAGCGGAAAAATTAAGTTTTATGCAAAATTCAGTTTTTAACCTACCACTTAGTGGTTTCACTATTCATTAAAAATTGAAAGTTTTCAGAAAAATACCAAAATTTCACCCTAGGCTAATTTCGATATTCTGAGTCCAAAAATGAAGTCCATTTTGAAAAATAAAATTTATAAAATTTCAAAAAGTGGTTATTACTATTCATAACGGCTAGTTTTAATAGCATATTGTTGTTTAGTGAAACTCGGTATTGCGTACGACGCAAGCTATCGAGGAAGGTCGTGATTGCGTGTAAAGCAAGCCAAGCAAGTGTTGTGTAGAAAAAGATTCCTTTGATGATTTATATAACATAAAAGTCTCGGGTGTTACATTCTACCCCCCTTAAAAATAATTCCGCCCTCGAAATTCGTCACTTTGCAACAAACAGATGAGGATACTTCTCCCTCATCATATCCTCAAGCTCCCATGTAGCTTTTTCAAGTTGGTGGTTTCTCCATAAAACTTTCACCAAGCGAGTGGTCTTGTTTCGTAGGACTTTTTCGCTACGATCCAGAATCTCTATCGGCTGTTCTTCATAAGAAAGATCTTGCTCCAGCGGTACAACTTCTGAGCTGAGTACATGTGAAGGATCTGGTATGTACTTTCTCAGGAGAGATACATGGAACACATCGTGAACTTGAGAGAGATTCGGTGGAAGCGCCAATCGGTAAGCTACCTTCCCAACACGATCCAGTATTTCAAAAGGACCGATATATCTGGGGCTCAACTTCCCCTTCTTTCCAAATCTCATAACCCTCTTCCAGGGAGATATTCGTAAGAACACTTTATCGCCCACTTCAAACTCTAGGTCTTTTCTTCGGTTGTCGGCATAACTTTTCTGTCGACTCTGAGCTGCTCTTATGTGTTGTTGAATAGATCTGACCTTTTCTGCCATTTCATCAACGAGATCAGGTCCTAATAGCTTTCTTTCCCCAACTTCATCCCAGCAAGTTGGAGTCCTTCATTTCTTTCCATAGAGAGCTTCATAAGGAGCCATCTGAATACTGGAGTGAAAGCTATTATTATAAGAAAATTCCACCAAAGGTAGGTGTTGATACCAACCTCCTTTGAAATCCATAGAGCAAGCTCTCAACATATCTTCTAGGGTTTGAATTGTTCTCTCAGACTGACCATCTGTCTGGGGATGATAAGCAGTGCTGAAACTCAACTCTGTATCCAGAGTATGCTGAAGACTTCGCCAGAACTTCGAGGTAAATCTCGGATCTCGATCAGATATAATAGAAAGTGGTACTCCATGCAATCTTACCACTTCCTTTACATATATCCTGGCAAGCTGATCTAGAGAGAAATCCTCTCTAATAGCAATGAAGTGTGCAGACTTTGTAAGACGATCAACTATGACCCAGATAGCATTATTGCCTTTGGATGTTTTAGGAAGTCCTGTGACAAAGTCCATAGTGATGTTTTCCCATTTCCATTCGGGTATGGGTAATGGTTGTAACATCCCCTTAGACTTCTGTCTCTCAGCTTTAACTTGTTGACAAACCAAGCATCGAGAGACATATTCAGAAACATCTCTTTTCATGCCATCCCACCAGAAGTACTCTTTCAGGTCCCTATACATCTTCATGCTTCCAGGATGAATAGAGAATGATGAACTATGAGCCTCATCCAGCAGCTCATTCTTTAATTCGGGGATGGGAGGAACGCAAACCCGATTCCTGAACTTTATTATCCCATCACAATCAAGGTTGAATTCAGGAACATTTCTCACCTTCTTTTGTAACTCGACATCTTCTTTCTGTGCCTCTTTAATCTTCACATGTATAGATGGTTGAACATTCATTTGAGAAAGATAAGATTTTTCCCCTTCCATTATAATTCCAAGATCCATCCTTTGTAAATCCATAAATATTGGATCTTTTGTGATCCTCATCATGGATAAACTAGCATGGTCTTGTCGACTTAATGCATCTGCCACCTTGTTTGCTTTCCCAGGGTGGTAATGGATTGAGCAGTCATAATCCTTAATCAGCTCCAACCATCTTCTTTGACGCATATTCAGCTCCTTTTGTGTGAAAATATACTTTAAACTTTTATGATCAGTATAAATATCACACCTTTCACCATAAAGGTAATGCCTCCAAATCTTTAATGCAAAGATTACCGCAGCCAACTCCAAATCATGTGTTGGGTAATTTTGCTCATGGATTTTCAACTGTCGTGAGGCATAAGCTATCACCATATCATTTTGCATAAGAACACACCCCAATCCCTTCTTGGATGCATCACTGTAGATCACAAACCTTTCTCCACTACAAGGCAGTGTGAGCACAGGTGCACTGGATAACCTTCTTTTCAACTCCTTGAAATTCTCTTCACATTCCTCTGTCCAGACAAACTTAACTCCCTTCCGAGTCAACTTGGTGATTGGATTAGATAATCGTGAAAAATCTTTTACAAAACGTCGATAATATCCAGCCAAACCAAGAAAACTTCGGATCTCAGTTACTGTTGTTGGTCTTGACCATCTTTCGATAACCTCTATTTTTGCTGGATCCATAGATATCCCCTCTTTTGAGATTATATGACCCAAAAATGCAACTTTTTGAAGCCAAAATTCACACTTGGTAAATTTGGCATAAAGCTTCTCCTTTCTCAGGGTCTTTAATATAATTCTCAAGTGATCTTCATGCTCTTCCTTGCTCTTTGAATAGACAAGAATATCGTCTATAAAGACTACCACAAATTGATCAAGATAGTCTCTAAAGACTCTATTCATTAGATCCATGAAGATAGCAGGGGCATTAGTAAGACCAAATGGCATCACTATAAATTCATAGTGTCCATACCTTGTATGGAAAGCCGTCTTTGGTATATCCTCCCTTTTGACCCTTAATTGATGATACCCTGAACGAAGATCAATCTTGGAAAAGTATTGAGCTCCGCGTAGTTGGTCAAATAAGTCATCAATGCGTGGGAGAGGATATTTGTTCTTGATAGTGATCTTGTTAAGTTCTCGATAATCAATGCAGAGTCTCATTGATCCATCTTTCTTCTTAACAAATAGAACAGGAGCTCCCCAAGGTGACGCACTAGGGCGTATGAATCCCTTATCAAGATTCTCTTGGAGTTGCTTCTTCAATTCCTGCAACTCAATTGGGGCCATTCTATAAGGTGTCTTTGAAATAGGCAAAGCACCCGGTACGAGTTCTATTGAAAACTCAACTTCACGATTTGGTGGAAGACCCGGCAATTCCTCCGGAAAGACATCATCAAACTCTCGTACAATGGGCATATTCTTAATCGTGAGTTTCTCACCAACCATTTGAGATAAATAACCTTCATTTAGTGGAATCAATACCCATAAGATGGAAAAAATTTCCACTGGAATGTTATGTTCATCCTTGCATTGATAGACGATCGTAGCTTGATCTGGAATATGAAATGTGACTTCCCTTCTTTGGCAATCGATATGAGCTCCATGTAGAGAAAGCCAATCCATGCCAAGAATCACATCAAATTCCACTAAAGGAAGGATCACAAGATTTTCAGGAAGCACTTTCCCACAAACTTCGATCGGAGAAGAATTATAAACTTTTGATGCAATTGATGTGCCATTAGGTGTTGTCACAGCTAACTCAACATCTAATTGTTGAGGTAATACGGTGGTACCCTTAGAAAAGTCTTCAGAAATAAAAGAGTGGGTGGATCCAGAATCAAATAAAACATTTGCTACTTTAGAGTGGATGGTAAGTGTACCTTTCACCACATCGTTATCGTACTCCACATCGCTGATAGAAATTGCATGTGACTTTCCTTTGTCTTTATCCTTAAGAGTTTGTTGACGTCGACCATCATCATCAACCCTTGGATTTGGGCATTGATTGGCATAATGCCCCATCTCCTTGCACTTGAAACATTGAAGTGTAGTAGGTTCATTCTGTGTATCCCTTCCTTTGTTTGCGTCATTAGACATCTTCTTCCCATTATCACGGCATTCAAATGCCTGATGACCTTCTTTTCCACATTTAAAACATTTACTTGTCCCTTTAAGACAACTACCTCCATGTTTCTTTCCACACTTTGAGCATAAGGAAAAGCTCATCTTCATTTCCGTGTGCTCTTTAGATTTTTCTTTGAATTCCATCTTCCTCTTCTTATCAAACCCATGTGACTGATGGGTTACTCCAATCTCCATCTCGACTTTGAGAGCACATCGAACGATTTCCTCGTAGCTATTGAAGTCCCTTATGGCTAACGCCCTTCGAAGACTTGGTTTTAAGCCACTAAAGAATCGATCGATCTTACACTCAGGTTGGATAATAATACCAGAAGCGTACCTTGCAAGTCTTGTAAAATTTGCTTCATAGGTACCAACAGATTCATCATCCCTTTGCTTCAGTTCAAGAAACTCTTTCTCCATCTTTGTTCGGAGAATACGAGGGAAGTACTTATTGAAAAATAAGTTCTTGAACTCGTCCCATTCCATAGACTCAATTTCATCCCTTTTCCTCATATTCTTAACAAGATTCCACCATTGATCAGCATCTCCTTCCAAACGATACACTGCTAGGATGACTTTATCATGTTCAGAACATTGAAGAACTGAAAATATCTTTTCAGTAGTACTAATCCATTGTTCAGCAACTAATGGATCAGTAGACCCGCTGAAAGAAGGTGGACGCTGCCTCATGAAGGATTCAACAGAATGTTGCTCCCTCCTTTGCTCGTTTGGAAATCCTGCATGATTCATAGCTTGAGAAAGTTGTGTGAGCATGGCTACAAGATTGTGCATTCCAGATCCCATATCGTTTGGTTGCTCAGGGGGACAATCATTGCATTGCCCATCGCATTCCGCATTAACACGGTTCCTTCGGGTTCCATCCATTGACTAAAACCAAGAAGAATAGTGTGATCAACACTAATTATAATAGGAAACCACATAATTCAAGAATAAAATTTTCATGCTTATGGTCTTATCCTAGGTTATTCATGGCCATTTCTAAGATTGTGTTCTATGCTTAGACTTATCCTTAGGGTTCTTATTAAGGATTTCACATCCTAGTTTCCAAAGGTTGACTATACCTTTCCTCTGATACCAACTATAATGACCCATACTTTATATACATTGTTAATACTTCAAAATTGAAGCACACTTATTACAACATATGACAAAACTACAAAGGACCGTATAGGTATAGTGTCTTTAGAAACTGGGAAACATAAACAACTGGTTCATAAATCTTCTACAGTGTCTCCCATTTATTTCATCATATCTAGGGTCCCTTTTAGCATATTCTACTTAATATCCATCTTCCTGACCTGGGGAAAAGAAAACATAAAAGGGTGAGCTCAAATGCTCAGCAAGGGCAAATAAAGGAAATAAAAATCATATCATATCTTTTTGAAAATCAAAACCTGCAAAAGAGATCATAATATCTTAACATGGAATAAATCATAGAAGTGAAAATGAGATCCCCATAATCATAACATAAAACTTGAGACTTTGTGGCATGAACACATAATCATGGAAAATCATTTCTTGTTAGTCAAGACTCATTTCCAAGACTATCTTAGTGGACAAAGTCCCTTTCTGAATCGAGTAACCCTCGTTTCAGTCCTGTTTCACTGAACCGGTATAACCTACCGTTCCAGCCCTGTCTATCTCATGAGATATAAAATCTTTACCCAATGCATTGGAGGGAGATATAGGTCCCACCCATCTTATAATGAATCCTTTCTTATGTGTTCCACATAATCATAAATCATACATCATCGCATAACACATGTAACAAAAATGGGATTCTTGAAACATCATGACATCGTAAAACAAATCATATAAGGCAAATGACTTCATAAAAATAATTCCCTCACAACATAATCAAATAAATGTAATTAAAGGGATAAAAACAGAACCCTTTATTATCTTAGATGGAAAATAATTTTGATAAAACACTTGAACTCCATTCTTGAGGAAAATATCCTTTCTTTTTCAAAAACACTTTTCTTTTCTTAACATGTCATACAATTATAAACTAAAAGAAGTTGATTAAAAATAAACTTGAAAACTTGTAAAGGAAGCTTCTTGGAAATAATGTTTTAAAAATCCATTCATGTCGTATAAGTTAAAAAAACATTCTTCATACTTTTGTCGGAAAAGTCAAAAAGTACCTCGTACGAAAAACGAAAAAAGATTCCTTTCATACATATTACTAAAAACTCACTGAAGGGTAAAAATGGATTTAAACAATTGTAGGTGGATGGAAATAATATTACATATTGATGAAACATGGATGTGGATGATAAAATACACCCCAGTAAATACTTACGAATAAACAATCTCGGATAAAAATGAGATTCTAATATTTTCCCTTACCTTAGGTCCGATTTGCTTTGTATGTGTCTGAATCTCCTGTATAATGGTTTAAATAATGTTATTGACTTATTCCAGAATCATACATATTGATATAATATCATATATGGTCATATTCTTAGCTTCTTGTTAGTAATATTTCATTGTTACTTGTTACTCGGGTCTTTATTGCCTTTTGTTCTTATGCGTGTTTTGCCGAATAAATTCTAATTCTTCTTTTAAGGTTATAGATACCTTATATCCAGAATGGTATTAGTGTATCATATATCATATTTATTCATTCAATTCATTTATATAATTACTATGTAATTATGATCATGTAGAACGAGTCGCATCACATCGTGGAGACGGTATTCCGTACGTACGCACGAGTGATGATATCGTTCCTATGATCATGGAATTGTATTTGAGTATATATATATATTATTTCAGTATCAATATTACTTTATAATAATCATAAATAGTTACTCATTACACCATTATACCCATCCTTGTAAGGTGGTGGTGGAAAATAGATTACACCACGGCGTGGAGACGGTATTTCGTACGTACGCACGCGCGGTGATTTCATTTTTCCGTAGGATGGATAGAAGGTGAATTAGGGTTTTTTCTTATTTATAATAACATATCAGTATGTAAGTAATACTGATGTTATTACTTTATAATGAAACAGCTAAAGAAGAAGAAGTTGAAGAAGAAAGAAATTGAAAAGATCGGTAATGGATATTACCTCTTCTTTGGAACGCCTCTTTGAATCCTCCACTTAAGGAACTAAGATTGGTCTTTGGAGAAGACCAGGACCTCTAGGATTATTCTAGGGAAGTGGAGAGGAGAAAATTGCAGGGGTTGGCCGAGCTTGAGTGCTCAAATTGGTGTGAGGAGGAGGGGGAGGAGGTGCCCTTTTATAAGGGAGGAGAGGGGAACCTTAGGAATATCTCAAAATATTATTTTATATTAAAGTCAAAATCGGTTTATAATGGTTAAAAAGGGTCTTATTTCGAAGATAAAGTGGGGATGGGTCGAAATCCTATCAACCAATAGGATTTAGACAAGTTTAGGGTATTATTTTAACCTTATCAATTAGATTTAACTCTAAGTTAATTAATTTAACTTTTACCTTGTCTTTTTGTTTTCTTTCACTATATGGTTAATACACTTACTATAACATGCCAAAAGAACCCCATATTGTTTATTATTAATATATATATCCTTATCTAAGTCATTTGGCCAAACCTTAGATTTTTAGGAATAAAATAACAATTAATAATATAATATTTGATTTAAAAACTATTTTGTGTCAATTTTAACACTATTTGATATATAATTTTTTTTGAAAGTCATAACAGAATTATATGTTCGAACCAAGTTGATTAAATCAACATTAATATATCATATTAACCTAGAAAATTAGTGAAATTCATAAAAAGTCTTAAATTACATTTATTTTGGTATTTATATTATCAATTTTGTCAATATTTCATTAATAAGATAATTACTGCATCATCTTTGTGTCATAAATAAATTAAATTATTTGATGTCTAAAAATTACAAATAAAATATCATCATGTAGGAAATCTTTTTATCTTTCTAATGAATATTTACAATTGAATTTATCTTATGTATAACCCCATATTAAAAATGATTTACTTATTAAACTTTGATTTTAACTATTTTAACCCTTCTTTAATTAATAATAAATGTCCTAATCTAATCCAAGTGGGCCTAAATGGTCATATTTTATTCCTAAGTTTGTTTTTGGTCGAATTACACTTGTCCAATAGAATTAGGACATGTGTTAGGGTAATATTAAAATCATATTTACCCTTAGTTACCCTATTTACTTTCACCAAAAATTATTTTTATCTCATTGAACCACATTTTACTTACTGATATCAACCGTGTCTGTCGGATTTTCGAAATTCCATTCACAGAAGCGGTAAAATTAAGTTTTATGCAAAATTCAGTTTTTAACCTACCACTTAGTGGTTTCACTATTCATCAAAAATTGAAAGTTTTCAGAAAAATACCAAAATTTCACCCAAGGCTAATTTCGATATTCTGAGTCCAAAAATGAAGTCCATTTTGAAAAATAAAATTTATAAAATTTCAAAAAGTGGTTATTACTATTCATAACGGATAGTTTTAATAGCATATTGTTGTTTAGTGAAACTCGGTATTGCGTACGACGCAAGCTATCGAGGAAGGTCGCGATTGCGTGTAAAGCAATCCAAGCAAGTGTTGTGTAGAAAAAGATTCCTTTGATGATTTATATAACATAAAAGTCTCGGGTGTTACAATGTCCATGGTCGTGATGAACATTAGTCAGTAAGGAAGTGAAAATACTAAAATTGATGGGTTATTCTTCACCCAATAGATATGGTTTTAGTTGTCATGCTGAGTTATTTACACCATGGTGGAAGATGATACAACTTGGATGGGATGTGACTTATTTTACGAAAGGTGTAAACATTATTTATAGATAATAAATAAGATGTCACAAAATTGATGGAAAGGTTCATGTTGAGTCCATATAAATAGAGTGATGATGAGGATCAATTAACACCATGATACACACTTTTATAGAAATATTTTTATATCTATATAAGATATTAGTTTAATATTTTAGTTGTCTTGGTGATGTTTTTTGACGACATGTTTTTGAAGGATAGATGTGATGTTTCATGTCATTTTTAGTATATATAAATATTGAGTTGGAGATGGGTATGAATTGGTATACATATATGGATACATATTTATATATTAATTGTAATTATCACTCTATATATATAGGTAGGCACTACTTCATATTAGTATCATTTGATCAAGAGGGATCAAATTTGGTATTTTATATTCAATTTTTTCTAGTCTACTGTTAATAGAACATTTTTTTAATTTATATACTCCATCATGGATTGAATGTTGGGGTAAGGATTATTTCTAATCAATATGATGAAGGGTTATTGTGTTTAGTTGAATATTATTTTATGATTAATTTGATTTTGGTTTTTGAAAAAAAAAATCTATATCTTCTTCATTCCTTAGTCATGACCATTTTATTATGTGGTAGGAAGTATTCTTTAATGAAATTAATACTTCTTACCCTTCCTCATAACCATTGGGTGGGTTAGGTACTATGTTTAAATTTTTATTTGGGTCACCAATATCATAAACTAACCAATATACATGACAATAAGAAAAGAATCATTTTTTATTTAGATAAAATGATCAAAAATAAGGCTTCACATAGAGTAATTTCTGAAAATATATTAGTAAATTAATTTTTCCCTTAACTTCACTAGTGTTTGAACATATATTTTCTAATTATTAGTATTTTTATCTGACTAATGTTTTGATAATTATTTTTTTGGTTCCTAGTTTTCTTATGTGTTTATTTAATAATGAATTTATAGGTTTTCACTAAAACTACCACGTAGTACACCAAATTAGTAAATATTAAGGAATATCATTTAATAATTTTTTTAATTATTTAACTCACATAAATTAAAAATTAACTAAAATATTTAGTCTTTTTTGATCTGATTTTGTGGAAATATATTTAAAAGAATCAAATTGATAAGGATTTTTCGTCTTTATTTTAATTTTAATTTTCTTATCATTGTATGTTTTACAAGTAGTATTGATAACATATGAGTAATGAACTTGAGAAAAATAATAATAGGTTATTAAATCATATATCAAGATATAATTAAGTTTAAGAATAAAAAATTAATAGGATATGGATAGTTTATAGAGAGATAATGAAGAAGATTATAGTGTAAAAGTGAAATAATTTTAGTAGAGATACCTTATAGAGTATGCCCTACCATTGATATTTGGAATAAAAATTAGAATCTTAGTCTTTTGATAGTTTTGAACCACATTATGATGAACCGGAAGATTATATAAATGATCATAAATTCAATTAAAATCATTACGATAACATATGAATACCCTTATAGAAATATGTTAAGTTTCACTAAGTTATGTGATAACTTCAAGTTAAATAATTCTTCCAAAAATGCTGTAAGATTAAAATTATATAAATTTTCTTCAAAACAAAATGGAATAGACCAGATCTAAAAAATATACTAATGTTTTTTCACTACATGGGATGATATGTAAAGTAAGTTCAAAGCAACATTCTTTTCTCCCTCCAAATCTATGAATATTCACATTGATATCATAAATTTAAATCAATTTTAAATATAATCACATTACACTACCTAATAAAGTCTTAAGGAGTTGTTAAGAAGGTTTTAATAATCACAATATAGAAACTTGGTTTCTAATACAAACATTTTATTGGGGTTATCTCAAAATAATAGGTTAATTCTTGAAATTTCTACTAGGGGTTTACAGATGAAGGTGTCTCCTTGATAAATCTATGATTTTTTGCAAGATTTGTATTTTAATATATTCTAATGTAAAATAAAAGGACTTAAAATGATATTAGTCCTTTAGGTTATAATAATAAATTCATGGTTATATAAATTGAATCCTTGAAAAAGAAGATAGATAGAATTAGGGCCAAGAACATCCCTTATGGTATGTAAATTATATATTATAATTATTTTCATTATAACCTTAAAAAATATTAAGGGTAGAGGATGAAAACATAAGACTAAGGGTACCAATAAAGATAATTAGGGTTCTAATAATAGAAAAGTCTATATCACCAAGTAAAAATAACTTTATCAGATGATACCTATCTATTTTTTATGAAAACCCCCAAGACTTCCATCAATTAGTTAAAACTTAATTTAAAAAATAAAAGAAACCCATGTGGAATCTGTAATTTTAAAATAGAAAAATTGAAAACAATCTCAAGTATATAGAAAGTGGAGTGTTACCGAGTGACATAGAGGTCAAACCATGAAAGGAATTAATGTTTTTCACCTTGACAAGTGGTAACATTGTATAGTATATTAATGAAGAAATAAGAAAACATAATGAGATAAATTAAACAAAAGAACATAAAATGGATGGGAAAAATGAATGTGGGAAAAAATGAAACTATGGAAGTGACTAGAGAGAAAGCACCTATGTTGTATAAATAACCACTATAATTACCTTAATGGATAACAAAAGGGAATATAGAAGAATAAAAAGTAATAATATTTTCTACATTTTTAATAAACATCATATAAACATCAAATTAAATAACTTTTTTGTGAATATTCCAAAAAATGTAAAGTTTATTAAAGAGTTACTTTCCAAAAAGATGAAACTTGAAGACATGGGCACAATACCACTCATGGGATAATGTGTGTCCATATTTTTGGAGAGTTTTTCAAAGAATTAATAACATAAATGTGTTTTTTAATTCTTATTGATGTGGGATACGATGAGTTTGAAAAATCTTTTTGTGATGTAGGTGAAACTATGATTGTCATGTAGTATTCTATATTCCAACTATTTATATAAGTGAAAATTATTACAATAAGATTCTTTATTCAGTTAGTAGATAAAATAGTGATATATTCATCAATATTTACAGAAGATATTTTAGTTTTCGTGAATAAATTTTATTTTCTAATATATTTTCTTTATGCTTGAGATAGAAAAAGAAAAATATCCATTTTTCAAAGAAGAAAATTTTTTCAATAGGAATGTCATTGACCAGTTTTCAAAGTTTTGATTTATCTTTAAGGTTTGGTAGAGATAATGTAAAGTTGAATATTCATTTCATCATGAATCTATTTCATGAAAAAGTGGAATATTTAAGTGAGGATAGAAAGTGGGAATTATAGGATGTCACTACTATTTTTAAAAAGGAAGCTATAACTAATTTAGATAAGAATGAAAATTTTTAAATTCCATGAAAGGAAGGTAAAATTAATTCTTGTTGAAAGTATTTACAATTATGAAGAAGCTACTGTGAAATATAAGTTTAATGAAGGCAACAACGTTTCATTAGTCCATCATTAAACATTTTATTTTTTGAGACTAACTAGAAATAGGTGGATTGGACCTATATAAGTGAGGAAATTACTACCTTAAGGAATAGTGATAATAACTTCAAAGAATATAAGGATAGACCTCTATGTTGGGGAATATCATCTTATACCATCCATTTATCTAGATAAATTAATTTTTCCCAATTTTCCATTATGTGATAAAAAGTGGTATTTTTTAGTTCAAATACATTAAAAAGTGCATAATAGGGGAATCCAAACATTTTGTCTCTTTAGAATCGTTTTTTGGAACATTTCCATATGAATCGTTTTTATAATTTATAGTCAATCACCCTTAATATGTTTAGCTTAAATTAAATGGATATTTTACGTCCATAGGGTTGTTTTGATTTTATATGTCAACGATAAAGGGAAGAACAAGATGAGAATGATGGGAATAGAAAAATGGAATATATATAATATATATTGGATTAATTTTTTATCTTATTTATCTATTTTATATTCCCTATATGTGATTACATTATTTATAAATTTAAGGAAATTTAAATTCCACACTTATATTTTTTCCAATATTTTTTCTATGATATAAAATATTCTTTGGAATCCCATAATTATAAGACTCTATAAAAATCCACCAATTAATTACAATATTTGAATTATTTATTTATTTTGTTAATATTTTCCACGACCTCTTAGGTTTAGAGTTTTATAGAATTAATAATTCATTACCTTAAAAAGTGGACACGTCCACATAGTGCACATTTATTACACTAAAAAAATCAATTAATTCTCTTTTTTCATTTTTTTCACGCTTGATTAATTCAATACAAGTATACATAACCTAAAGATTCACTTTATTATAATTTCTACACATATGAAAATCTTGTAAAATAATTTGAAATATGGGATTACCACATAAATATTAGTGAGGGATATAAAAAATAAAATAAAACATGTTATTGTATTAAAAACATTAAAACCCAAGAAAAAGTTTTATTTTTCACATAATAACCCTTCAAATCACAATTTAAATCTACCTTTCTAAAGAAATATATTAAAATTCATAGGAATTATAGGAAAATACCTCAAGATAAATTGTGTATTTATATTAATCACTCATTTTAAATAACCCAATCATATCACCCTTTTGATTGTAAAACCCAATTAGGTAACTTCCAACATTTTATCTGTAGAGGATAAATCATTACACAATACATTGGAGATATATATCTCAGGCTCACCCATCATCATCTATAATTCTCAAGTATCGTAACATAACAAAAATAAAATGAAAATATAATTTTTATTATTAACCTCATAAAAAATAATTTAACCCACAAGGAAAATCACTTATAGTTATCCCCAAAAAATATTAATAAATACCTTTTTATTTTGATAACACTTTAAAAATGAAATATTTATAGAACATTGGAAATTACATGTTTTTTGAACCAATAAAAACATTTAAGGTAATATTAATATGAATAATTAAAATTATGGTAGGAAAAGTGATCATACCTTAAACATTAAAAAAGATCTTTTCACATTTTTGAAAAGAAATTCAAAATGACCCGTACATTAAAAGATAAAATGGACCCATTTTAAACCATTGTAAATGAAAAAAAAATATAGGGTAAAATAGCCTAAAAATATTTTTATTATATATAATAACAATTTCTAACCAACATATAGAATATTTGTATAGAAAATAAATATATAAAAGGGAAATATAAACCATTTAAAATAATTTTTTAAAGAAAAATTGTTTCCCCCAAGTCCAGAAACACATAAAATAACATATAAAAACCAAAATAATAAAATAATACTAATTATTTATTTTATTGATAACCATTTTTAGGCCTATTATTATATTATAATTCATTTTAATTCATTTATTATTGGGGTTTAATTATTTATTGGATCCATATAATTCGCATTGGTAATTTTGGGGTCTTTCGATTCATAATATCCAAAACATCTTTGGCATACTAGTAATTGTCACGACTCAACCCTAGGGGCCCATATCATGACTACCCCTAGCCGCCTTCCATAGGCCAGGGGCCGGAAACTAGCACCAAAGGGGTAAATCCCAAAACTGGGAAGGCATTTCCATTATAACTATGAAAAAACACATCAGAGTACACAATTGGAAGAAAAAAACCAAGTAAAACTGTATAAAAAGAAAGTTTTGGAAAGTAAAAGGGGAAAAAATACAAGACCAATAGGAAAGTACATGTACAATGGAAAGCAAGTTCAATTGAAGAAACACTTCGAGTCAAAAGTTCAACAGTCCTCAGGTCTCAGCCAACTACTAGGTCTCTGTACTCCGCACACGCATCTCTAGGAGGATACACTCCAGGATTTATAGGTCGATCCTCCAACTATCACGAAGTACCAAGAAAAGGTATCTCAAAAGGTATACCTCGTCATATGGGTCTTAACTCAACAGACGACGCATCAATCGGACGCCTGGTCTGTGAGTAATTGGCATTTCCGTCCCTAGGGCCAGGTTGGATTTTAGGTTCAAACCAACCCAACCATACACCAACTGTGTCCAATCCTCCATGGGGTATGCCAAAAGAACCGTCTCTCACTAATATTTCTGTCACCGTAGAAGTTTCATTGATCGGACACTCATAGCCCGAATTATGGTTGAAAAGGTGTGCTAGGGTCAAAGGGGTTCAGACTGGGGTCTGAACCAATCTGCAGGTCTAACCTGGTCTGTTGGTTCGACCCGACCTGAGAGTCAGATGCAGCCCGAGAGGGCAGCCCAGCCCGAAGAAGTGGCCCGGCCGAGAGAGGCCCGGCCTGGGGGCGGCCTAGCCCTTGGGGGCGGCCTAGCCAGAGGGGGCGGCCCGGCCCGAGGGTGGCCAGGCCCAAGAGCAGCCTGGTTCGAGGGGGCAGCTCGGCCCGAGGCTGCCCAGTCCTCAAGGGTGGCTCACTGGGGGTCTACCTAAGCCGCATCCAAGGGGTACCACTCACCCCCTGTAAATCCCAAACGGATGAACCATTCGAGTGGGGACTGAACCGGCACCAGGTGGCATCGATCCTTGTCACGTGGGACCCACCGGGGTCTCGCACCTCCTGGCAGACCGAGCGGCCCTCCACTCCGCACCACCAGCGGCCGACTGGATGTCAGCCGCTTCTACTCCTCCGCTGCGGCCCTCCCTGGCCGTGGTTCTGCTGCTCCGCTACTTCCTTCCCTGGTCGTGGTTGAACTCCTCTATGTGGTGCGACGGCACCGCGCCCTTCCACTGTGTCCTGGCCTGGCCGTGTCTCTCCTCCACAATGCGGCGCGACGGTGCCATTCCCTTCCACTATGGCCTAGCCTGGCCGCAACCCCCTTTCCTCCATGCGGCACGACGGTGCTGTGCACTTCCGGCGACCCGGTGGACTTCTGCCACTGGTTTCATTCACGGTCATCCCATCTCCAGCCATTGTTTCCCCACCGCGCTCCACTCTTCCAGTGATGTCATTGCACCTCCACTGCCATCATCAAAAAGCGAGGTAAAATGAAGGGCGAGGGTCGGGTTGTGTTCATGCGGCTGGAGCCTTCCACGTTATGGTCATATCAATAGGCCTCAAAGAGCACAACTAACGATGAAGAACATAGGGTAAAACTCAATCATAAAACAACCCCTACCTCGTTTTTCAATCGTTGATGGTGGACAAAGTGTTCGGAGAATATAAAGTCGAAGACGACATCGTCGGCGTTCTTCATGGTCGACGGTTTCGTCCCTCAACCGAAGGTTCTTCATTGGTGGAAGAAGTGTCTTTCCTCCTTTAGTGATCGTTCTTC
The DNA here is from genome assembly GCA_963277665.1 of Viscum album. Lineage (NCBI taxonomy): Eukaryota > Viridiplantae > Streptophyta > Magnoliopsida > Santalales > Viscaceae > Viscum > Viscum album. The sequence goes on along the minus strand of OY728150.1, from coordinate 1,587,574,062 downwards.
TTTGGAGCATTATTCTCCTTCCCAAATCTATACCAAAATCCCAACCAAAAATAATAGAAGAAGTTTTCAATTAATTGTTGGAATAGCCATTCAAATAAAAGAAGGAAAGTGTTGTTTAATTAATTGGTGAAGCTTAACTAAATAAATGAGGTGGGTTGGCATAAAATTAATTAAAGGACATTGAAGATTTTTCTCAACTTCAAATGGGGGGCTCCAAGAGTTACAAGCTTGGGTGGTCCCCACCTTAATTATCCTCCCAAGGGAGGTTATTCTCGGGTGGGCCCCACCATCATATCCTCCCATGGGAGGTTAGAGTGCGGTGGCCCCCAAATCCAACCTCCTCTTGGAGATTTTAACCACTAAAATAAAAATAAACAACACACTTTATTTTTATTCAATTTATTCTTAAAAAAACTCCCAAAAAACTATCTTCCATTTTCAAATAACTATTTTCAATTTGAAAGTCTTCCTAAGTGAATATTATTGTTTCGAGTTCAATGGTGCCCTCAGATTTCAGTTTCTAGGACTGTTTCAAAAGTTATAAAATCTCGCTCGCACGTTTATTAAACTTACTCAAACAAAACTTCAGAAATTGATTACGGGCACACTGGGCATCGTAATCAAGCACTGTAAATTTTCACAGACTTGTAAAAAATCCCATGTATTTAAAAAAAAAATCCACAGAATTTCCGAGTCTTTACATTATCCCCACCTCAGGGCTTTACATCCCTGTAATTTAAAAATCGAACTAAGGAAAAAATTGGGGTAGTGATCATGCAACTAATCCCACCGCTCCCATGTTCTCTCTTGGAGTTTCTTGTGCTGCTAGAAAACGTGCACCGGAGGTATAGACTATCCACAATGGACCCGCTCCTGTAAATCCTAAATCTCCACTAAAACATCCGTGAAAGTCAACTCATCATCGATTTCCAGCTCTCCATGGTCGATGATGTGGGAAGGATCATGCATGTATCTCTGCAGCTGAGATATGTGGAAGACGTTGTGCACCTGTTGCAACTGAGGTGGAAGTGCTAAGCGGTAAGCCACCTAACCTACTCTGTTGAGGACCTGGAAAGGTCTGATGAATCACAAAGATAACTTGCTGCATCAGCCAAATATCTGTAGACCTCGTCAATGTGAGACCCATAGGAAGACATGGTCTCCATCATCAAACTCCAGAGGTCTCCACCTTCTATCAGTATATGACTTCTTTCTACTCTTTGTAGTCTTCATCCGCTCCTGAATGATCTGCTCCTTCTCTGTGGTAGCCCGTACCATCTCTGGTCCCACTAGTGCTGACTACCCTGGGTTTGTCCAGCATAGTGGTGATCTGAAAGGTCGAACATAGAAGGCCTCAAATGATGTCATACAGATGGTGGAGTGATAGCTGTTGTTGTATGAAAACTCCACTAGAGCCAAGTTATCCTCCTAGCTACGGTCTAAGTCGAGGCCACATGCACGGAGCATGTCCTCGAGGGTCTGAATGGTCCGCTCAGTCTGACCATTCGTCTGAGGATGGAAGGCGGTGATCAAGCGAATCTATACCCCAAAACCCTCCTGAAACCCCTTCCATAGTCAGGAAGTAAACCATGCATCACGGTTGGAGAAAATAAAATAATATACTCCCTGAAAACACACAATCTCTTACACATAGAGGCATCCCAAGCACTCTACTGAACCCTGGTCTCTGATCGGTAGTAAGTGGGCTGACTTGGTGAGTCAGTCAACGATCACCCATATTGAATCATGACTCCTAGATGTATGTGGAAGACTTGTCATGAATTCCATGGATATCCAATCCCACTTCCACTCTGGGACCTCTAAAGACTGAACCAAGCTTGATGGTACCTGGTGCTCTGCCTTCACTTGGTGACAAGTGAGGTACTGTGAGAAAAACGCTGCTACAGCCTTCTTCATACCTAGCCACTAGTGTTGTCGTTGAAGATCCTGGTACATCTTCACCACTCCTGGATGTACTGTGAGAGGGGAAATGTGAAATTCCCTCAACACTTCCTCCTAAAGTGACACTGTCACCATAGTACATCCTCTGTAGAGAATTACGTGCTCTTCACCTTCTAAAAATCCATCAGCTGCCTACCATGTGGATATCTATGCATGCCATGTCTCACAGTTAGCCTCTCCACATTGTACATCCCTGATTCATTGAATAAGTGGAGGAGTGATTGTAAGAGACTATAGGAAGTTTTCTCCATCTCTATCCACAGAGGATATCTTCAAGGCAGCCAGCTACTCTGTCACCTCTCCTAGCAGTTTTATACTAGATCTCATGCTGAGAGAATCTACTACAACATTCCCCTTCCTAGGAGTATAGACTATCTCAAATTAATAGTCCTAGAGGAACTTGAGCAATCGTCGTTGTCTCGGGTTTAGGTCCTTCTAAGAGAAAATATACCTATGACTCTAGTGATTAGAGTACACGGTAAAAAATTCACCCATCAGATAGTGCCGCCAAATCTTCAAGGCGAAGACCACTCATGTTAACTCCAATTCATGGGTAGCATAGTTCTATTCATGCTATCTCATCTATCGAGAACAATATGTGATCACTGCTTGATCCTACATCAGGACACACCCAAGTTCGGTCCCAGATGTGTCGTAGTAAACTATGTACCCTATGACCTTTTTTGGAAGCCTCAAGATAGGGGCACTAGTCAGCCTCTGCCTCAGCTCATGAAAGCTTGCTGGCATCTCTCCGACCACACGAAGGTCTTCCCCTTCTTATTTAAGGATGATAATGGTGCTGAAATGCTGGAGAAGTCTGTAAAGAACCTTCAATAGTATCCAGCCCATCCCAGGAAACATCGTACCTCCGTCACACTCCTAGGTTGCTCCCAAGCACGTACCTCTTCAATATTCACTGGATCTACAGCAACTCCAGCCTCTGAGATAACATTCCCCAAGAAGTGAATCTCTCGAATTGAAAATTGCCACTTCAAGAGATTACCATAAAGCTGGTGCTCTCGGAGTGTGTTTAGTACTACCTACAAATGGTAGGCATGCTCCTCCTCAGTAGTCAAGTAGATCAGAATGTCGTCGATGAAGACTATGACAAAGAGATTGAGGTAAGGGTGGAAAATCCTGTTCATGAGACACATTAACACTACTGGAGCATTGTTTATGTCAAAGGGCATAACCAAGAACTCGTAGTGGTCGTATCAACACCTGAAGGTCGTCTTCTGCACATCCTTTTCTCGAAATCTGTGCTGGTGATAGCCTGATCTGAGGACTATCATCGAGAACCACCGTTCTCCCTTCAGCTGGAAAAAGAGGTTGCCAATCCTAAAGAGTGGGTAATTGTTCTTTACGGTCACCTAGTTCAGGCAACGGTAGTCGACACAGAGCCTCAAGCTCCCATCCACCTTCATACTGAATAGAATCGGGGCTGCCCAGGGAGAAACATTAGGTCGGATGAATCCCTTCCCTTGCAAGTCTTCTAGTTATACTCTCAGCTCGCTAAGTTCAGCGGGATCCATCCGATATGCTGGAGTAGATATCGGTGTCGTCTCAGGGTATAGGTCAATGTAGAAGTCCACCTCTCTATGAGGAGGTAGTCCTAGAATATCTTTAGGTAAAACATCCACGTACTATTCCACCACTAAAGGATGTCTTGGACTCTCCACACCAACTACTCCGAGGGTAAGGAAAGAAAACTGGTGAGTGATCGACTGCACCATCCTCCGAGTGAGTTCGTCCTATGCTGAAAAGGTTCCCTTCTCGTCGGTGAAGGTGAACCTGGTCCCTTCCGTGTGGACACACCGCACCTTGCACCTAATATAGTACATCTAAGCATGGACTGTAGATAACCAGTCCATACACAAGATGACATCGTAAGGCCTTGACACTGCTACTAGGTGATCATGGACGAAGATCTCTCCTCCTAGAGTAAGCTCGCACTTCCGGCACCAGTGCATAATCTTTGAATCTGGTCCCTTTGGAGTCTTTAGCCGTAAGGATCGAGCCAATTGGTCCATCGGAATCTCCGAGCTCCAAACGAGGGAAGTGGAAATAAAATAGTAACTGGAACCTATGTCTATAAGAATTGTAGCTAAGGTGGATTTGACATATATCGTACATCGAATCATCTCCAGAGAGTCGTGGTCATATGCCTCAGCTGCCAGAAGATGATCTCTCCCCTGTCCACCTGCTCCCTACGGTCGGGGTGAACCTCTTAGTGGTGGTGGTAGTAGCACCTCGTAATGTCATCCACCGCCATCTACTCAACCATCTCCTCTACCACGTCTACCTACGCCCAACGTACCACCTCAATAGAATCTCTGGCTCAACATGGGAGGTCCCTCAACAGCCTCGTGATCATCTAAAAAGTTGTTCAGACAGTCATGATCCATGTGACCCTACCCACCGCACAAGTAACATTTTATGCTTCTGGTAGGTTAGTCACCACCCCGGGTTCCCCGCACAATAGATACTGAGTCCTACAGTCATCCACCTATGGGTTTGGTCCTCTTAGACCTCTGCGTCATCGTTCTAATGCTAGCCACAGAAGACTCGGCTGCATGTAGACTAGTAGTGGGTCTCGCTGCTGGTGACTACTAAGCCAAGAAACTCTCTACTAGGAGGGCTCTCTCTAACACCCCCTCCTGCGTCGGGATGCGGAGTGAGATCATTGATTCCCTTATCTATCACATGATCCCCTTCTCGAAGGACTGGGCCCTGAATAATGGGTCTCGTACCATATTTATGGAGTAGCGCAAGATGTCAGTGAACCTCGCTAATTATTGAGCTACCGTCATGCTACCCTACTGTAGATGCAGTAGCTTTTGTATTTGCACCGCTCGTAGAGTCACTGGAACAAACTCTGCCTAAAACAGGCTCTCGAAGTATTTCTAGAGAAGCGCTGCCTTGTCATGCACCAAGAGCATCAGGCTCCACCATGTGCCTGATACTGCCTGATGGAGACACGCCGTAAGGATCACCATGTAGTCTGCTGGTGTCCCTACTAGCCAAATGACTCTCACCACATCCTCTATCAAATACTCAACCGTCTATGGGTCTATCTCTCCCTAGAACCTAGGTGACCTCTAGAGTTGGATCTCATGAAACATGCTCAAGTGGCATGCATCGTCTGCTACTAGGGCTAGTGGCATCATTGGCCAAATGGGAAGCGGTACCACTGGTGCCTCTACTGGTAAAGGGCCCTTCCCTAAGGCCTCGTCGCTCAGTGGGCTATTAGATCGTATGAATCTTGCGGCTCTATGATGTGGCATCCTGAAAGAAATAGATAATACACGATCAAAACATTATACCTGGTGAGCTGACCTGGTTGAGCTGACTTTAAGAAAAAATTTTAAAACACACATGCAATAAGTGATTTCGTGCACTGAGTCGGAAATCAGAAGTCAGGGTCCTGGTGTATGGATACGTCGTCTACCCACACCAACACTAGACTCCCAGAACTGAAAACCACACTTATTACCCTTAACACTATTACTTCACAGAAAAAAAGATCATCGTTCTATGTTCTGCGGTAGAACCGACCTCCCTCTGATACCAATTTGTCACGACCCGTCCCCCGGGTTCTGTATCGTGGCTACCCCAAGCCCGCCTTTCATAGGTCATAGGCTGGAGACTAGCACCAAAGGTGTAAATCCCTAAACTGAGAAGGCATTTCCTTTATAACTATAAACAAACACATAAGAGTACACAACTATAAGAAAAACACTAAGTAAAATAGTATAAAAAGGAAGTGTTGGAAAGTAAAAGGGGCTAGAAATACAAGCCCAAAAAGAAAGTAAAAGTACAACTGAAAGCAAGAACAACTGAAGAATAGTATAGTAGCTACTAGGTCATCTTCCGAGGTTACTACATGAAGGGTAGATACAGATGGCCTCCTTGGAACTCCACTTCCGTCCATCTCCTCTGTGTACCGTCACACCGAGTGGTCCACCTCCAGGTACCGTCCAGTCTGGCTACTCTCTACCTCAGTCAGCGTTGTCCCTCGTTTGCAACCAACATGATGAGGTGTGGGCACAGCCCGTGCAGGGGTGAGTATAACGATTATCAGTAGGGACCTCGAGACCCTCAAGGTCTCACAAAATCCAACAAGGATAACCCACAGAGTATGAAATCAACGGATAACCATTAATTAGGTATATGCCCATACATATACCTAAGTTATCTAGTAACCCATCTAAATCATGAGGGAAACACAAAATTCATTGACTCAGCTCAAACCAGGATTTTATTCAAGGAGTAGTATCAAGTATCATCCCCAGTCATACTGTTGGAACCTCAGTTAACGGCGTACTCCTCCTCTATCGAGTACAGTGGGCCTACCGCATCACACATAGGTGCTTCCCAATATCATTGGACTGTTGTATTACTCCTCTTGTCGAGTATTGTGGGTCTGTTGTGCTCACTTATAGGTGCTCCCCATTGTGGGTCTCTCGTGCTCACACAGAGGTGTTCCGCCTCACAGCCTGCTGAGGTAATCCTCCTGTCGAGTACCGTGGGTATACCACATCACATAGGAGTGCTCCCCACTATGGTTTTTCTACATCACACAGAGGCGCTTCCCACTAGGCTAGTCGACGTACTCTGATTCTAGAGGTCAGCAGTTATCAGGTCTCATCCAGCTGCTGGGTCTTCGTACTCTGCTTGCTCATCTCTAGGAGGATCTGGTCCATGAGTTATAGTTCAATCCTTCAACTCTCATGAAGTCCCAGGTAGAAGTATCTCAAAAGGTATACCTCATCATAGGGGTCTTAACGCAATAGACGGCACGTCAATCGGACGCCCGGTCTGTGAGTTATTGGCATTTCCATCCCGGGGGGCCAGGTTGAATTTAGGTTCAAACCAAACCGATTGTACACTAACTGTGTCCAAACCTCAAGTGGGGTATTCCAAAAGAACCTTCTTACATTAAGCTTTCTATCACTGGAGACAATTCATTGATCAAACACCCATATCCCGAGTTATGGACGAAAATGTGTGTTCGGGTCAAACGGGTTTGGACTGGGGTCCGACCCGATCCGCGGGTGTGACCCTCCCCATAGGTCCAACCTAGTCCGCGGCTCCAACCTGGACCAAGAGTCCGACCTGGCCCGAAGGGGTAGCCCCGCCGAGAGTGGCCCGGCCCGAGGGCAGCCCTGTTCGAGTGGCGGCCCAGCCCAAGGCGGCCTGGTCCCCAAGGGTGGCCTGCAGGGGGTCTGCCTAAACCACATCCAGGGGGTACCGCTTGCCCCATGGAAATCACGAATGGATGAACTATTCTGGTGGGGATGGAATCGGTGCCATGTGGCATCAATACTTGTCACACGGAACCCATCAGGGTCCCGCTCTTCCTGGTTGGCCGAGCTACCAGCCACACCGCACCGCCGGCAGACCACCCAATGTCGGCCGCATCTGCTCTTCCATTGCGGCCCACCTGGCTACAGTTATGCTCCTCCTCTATGGCCCGCCCTGTCCGCAGTTCATCTCCTCGGCGCGGCGCGATGGCCCCGCGCCCTTCCGCAGCGGCCCGGCCTGGCCGCGTATCTCCTCCTCTGCGCGGCGTAATGTCGTCACGCTCTTCCTCTACATCCCAGCCTGGTCGTGGCCCCCTTTTTCCGTGCGGCATGACCGTGTCGTTCCCTTCCAGTGCACCGTTTGACTTGCACCCCCTGTTTCTTTCGTGGTCGTCCCGTTGTCGGCGGATGTTGCCCCGCGTCGTTCAACTCTTCTAGTGGCGTCGTTGCGCCACCACCACCCCTTGTTTCTTTCACGGTCAGCCCGTCGTCGGCCGATGTTGCCCCGCATTGGTCAACTCTTCCGGTGGCGCCGTTGCACCACCACCACCACTGTCAACAAGCGAGGTAAAATGAAGGGGGAGTATCGGGATGTGTTTGTGTTGTCTGAGCCTTCCACGTTATGGTGATATCATTAGGCCTCAAGGATCACAACTAACGACGAAGAATGGAGGGTAAAACTCAATCATAAAACAACCACTACCTCTTCTTTCGATCGTTGATAGTAGAAGGAGAGTTCGGAGAAGACGAAGTCGAAGATGATGTTGTTGGCATTATCCACGGGAAACAGTTTCAACCCTTGACTGAAGGTTCTTCGTTGGATGAAGAGGTGTCTTCCATCCTTCAGTGATCGTTCTTCATTGGAGCGTTATTCTCCTTCCAAAATCTCCACCAAAATGTCAACCCAAAAATAATCGAAGAAGTTGTCTATTATTTGTTGGCACAACCATTCAAAAAAAAGAAATAAAGTGGTGTTTAATTAATTAGTGGATCTTAACAAAATAAATGAAGTTGGTTGGAATAAAATTAATTAAATGAAGTTGAATAGTTTTCTCCACTTCAATTGGGCGGTTCCAAGAGTTACAAGCCCGGGTGGTCCCCACCTTAATTATCCTCCCATGGGAGGTTATGCTCAGGTGGGCCCCACCATCATAACCTCGCATGGGAGGTTAGTGTGTGGTGGCGGCCACCTACAACCTCCTATTGGAGATTTAACCACCAAAATAAAAATAAACAACACACTTTATTTTTATTCAATTTATTCTTAAAAAACTCCAAAAAAACTAACTTCTATTCTCGACTAACTGTCATTAAGGTGAAAGTCTTCTTAAAAGAATACTGGTGTTGTGATTTCAACGGTGTCCTTGTATTTCAGTTCCGAGCACCGGTTCAAAAGTTATAAAATCTCGCTCACACATTTATTGAACGTACCCAAAAAAAACTTTAGAAATTGATTTCGGGCACACCGGGCCTCGGAATCAAGCACCGTAAATTTTCAATGGCTTGTAAAAATACCATTTATTTAAAAAAATCAAATGGAATTTCTGGGACTTTACAGTAATGGTATATATTTCTTAAAAAAATTCCATATGTTTTATATTTTTAACTTATTGGGATCATATCATTATATAAATAAAGGATTTCAATATGTTATTATATAGTAACTTCTATATGAATATTCCTTAATAGGATTATTTTTCAAAATATTAAGTAACCATGACTATTCAGTTTTATTCCCATAATTATGATCGATTTTTCACCATTCTATAATTATAAAAACATATTTATTTAATTATTATTTTTTAGTAGAATTATTATTTATGTTTTAGTAATCATTTATAACATAAATATTATAATGTCTTTTATTTTTTTTGTAAAACCGACACACACAAAAAAGAACATGTTATAATGAATAATTTAGTAAGAATATATTATTATATAATAGTAATATCATTTTTAAAAAAGATATTGACAATTTTGGGTCATGTTACTAAATTGATAAATCTAATTCGGAAAGATTTATATTATGAATATAAATTAATGATAATGGAAATAAGTTATTAATTCCAAGGTGTTTCAGTATGCCTGTTTTAGAAATAATATTTTTATGATTTCCATTTATTATCTATATTTTTTATATAATGGACAATTTTTCTATCAATAACCTCAATCATGTTATAAATTTAATATAAATTTCTAAGATCAATTTTTTACAATCAATTAATGGTTGTGATGAAAAAATATATATGTAATTCATGGTCGTGGTGGTCCGCATGTTTAACAAACAATGTTTTCATTTTCCAAGGGATAGGAGGAATGGATATAATTATTTTTACATCAAATATTATAAAATTTAAGTAAAATAATGTTAATAATTTCATTATATTAATATGGTTACAATATAATTGGTAAATTCATAGGAAGAAGGGAACATGAAAGAACTCTATTAAGGGTGTTTCCTCTTACTTAGATATCCTTGTTTAATCCTCTCTTTAATTCTTTTTAGGCATGTATTTTGTGAAGATAAGAACCACTAATAATTGGGAAAGATAATTAATGGGATTTTTTATTGGTCAAGATAATGTAATCAATGTGTGTGGATAAGTAAGTTGCTTAGGGGATCCTTTTATAAATAAGGGGTGTAACACTGATGTAATTACATGATTTCATAAAATATAATAAATTTTATAAATATGTAATATGGTTCTAAAATAGCATAATTCTCAATATAAGATAAGTGGATCTAAAATACACTCAATAAATCAATTAAAGGTATGATTTTATGGTCTCATCACTCAATTTTAACAACCTATAACACTTTTATCTTTTATCATTGTGAAAAACATTTAACATGGTATCTAATTTTGATTCAATTTTTATTTCTGGTAAAAATTATTTTTAAAAAGTGTATGTATGATGTAATGAAAAATATTTTTCATAAAGATGTTTTTTAAATCATAAAAATTAACTTTCACTGAAATATAGTACAAAATTGATTATCGTGACATAAATTATTTTATGAATAAAGAATAATAATTATGTGTCTTTGAAACAAAGATAAATTCAAATGGATGATAATAAATACTTAATTTGGGGATAATTTATGGTATTTTAGAAAATGATATTTTTAATACTCACCTAGAAATCAACCCTTTATAAAAAAAATTAAAAACGTATCCTATCATATTTTTTCATACTAAATCTAAAAAATAATTTCATTTTAACAATTTAAAAACTATAACTTTTATAAATTTAAATTTTAAATAAAACTATGTAATAAATGGAAAACATTTAGGTAGAATAAAAACTTTTTCACTTTTCAATTGAAAATAAATATTCTTGATACATAACTTACAAAAATTATTTCTAATATTATGATAGTAAATATATAAAGGAATCCATATAATTATTATGAATAAAATAAGAAATCATTAGAAAAAAAATAAATTGGACATCACAACTTCCCCTTAAAAAATACATCCTTACAATTTTATCCTTGATAACCAATAAGGGGTTTTTTTCCTTCATGGCCCTTTAAGGTTTCCATATTTCTTATTAAATCATAAGATTTTAACTAAAATATTAACTGAGTGAGTTACCTTATTTTTTAATTCCAACTCATTGTAATTTATAATTTGAACTGTATTTACCCTTATAAGAAATATTCTCCTTTAATTGTACCATGTTAGATATTAATACATGATATGCATTTGGTACACACTTATTTAACAAGGAAACATGTAAGGAGCCATATATTTGAGATGAAAATACTATAAAGGAAACTCAATATGAAATTGGTCACATTTTATTTTAAATTTCGCACAAACTAATAAATCAAATACTTAACTTCCCCTTATTTATGAAATACATCACACTATTCAATGAATATATTTTCAGGAAAAAAATGATCTTCATCCTCAAATGAAGAAAATTTCAGGTGGTTATATAAAAAATCATGTTTCTTCTCTAAGATACACTCATATGTTGATGAATAATCATTTCATTTTCAACTATATCTTTGAAAAATTCAAGTCCTTGCAGTTTTCTATCACTAAATTCAATGCAACATGATGGTGTTTGATGTCACGTTTTATACAATGCCTCAAACAATTCAATCGGTATACTTGAATGAAAAATGTTATCATAAGAAAATTATAATAACGAATGGTTTTGATGTCAACTTCCTCAAAAATCTAATGATTAATCATATAGCATGTTCTCAAGATTTTGGATTTTTCACTTTCATTTTACATTAGATAAAAGATGAAAAAAATGTACACAAACATAATTCATCAACCAAAAAATTATAAACTCCATTCCAAAAACTTAATGTAGACCTTGGATCCTGATTAGGTACAATAGAAATGTGAACTGCATATATCCTAACAATATTATTAATATATCGTTGATAAATTTAATCAAATGTAATATTGTCCCAAATAGGGATAAATTGAGAAAATTTATTCAAGCAGTTAATAATAACCCATATTTCATTTTTACCTCGAGATGTACATGGGAATCCCACCATGAAATCCATTGATATATAATCCTATTTCCATTTGAAATTAAAAATTATTTAATAATAACCTTTAGTCATATATGTTTTACTTGAATATATTGACATGTCAAGCATTTCAAGGTATAATCTATATTTTATTTCTTCATTCAATCGCAATAATAAAATTCTTAAATATCTCTTTACATATTAGTTCAAAAAAATTGAGCACAAAATAGAGATCCATGAGTCTCACTCAATTATTTTTTCTTTCAATTGAGGGCCACATGGTACACATAACCTCATTTTAAATCTTATAACACCTTTTTTTTAATATTATACTAAGGATTTTTTCTTTCTTAAATCAATTTGACCATTAATTTTAAACCATGAATTTATTATAAGTATACTTAATTCTTTCCATCAAGGAGTATTGTATTAATACTGGATAAAAAGTAATATTATACACAAAACATGTAGTTCTAGTTTCATTAAATCATAAACTATAGGACTTTTTTTAAACAAATCATCATTAATAATGTATTATCCTTTTTAATCAAAGTATATACAAAATTGTAAACTTTACCTGAATGATAATGAATCATAAAATCGTAACCATTTATCATTAATAACCATTTCCCTTACCTCAAGTTCAACAATTTTTGTGTGAATATATACTTTGAACTTTTATGATAGAGATATATATATATATCACATTTCTCCCCATATAAATGATTATTCTAAATTTTTTATTCAAATAACCACTATAAGTTAAATATAATGTGTTGGATAATTGTTCTTATGGAGTTTCAACTTTAAAAATGCATATAATATTACATGATCATTTTCCATCAGAAAACAACCAAGGCCCTTAAAAGAATAATCAGTGTAATTAAAAAATCATTTTTTCTTGATGGTAAGTCGAAAACTAGAGAAACCAGTTTTCACATAATTTTATGTAAATATTTACTACATTCCTTAAACTTAATCAATATAACTCTCTTTTGAGATACAATGGTTAGTGGATTATCTTTCCAACAAAATATTTCAGAAAAAAATCAATAATTACCCACTACTACATGAAAACATTAAATTTTAGTGACATCTGTAGTTATTGGATATTATTCCAAACATATTAGTTTTAAGAGGATTAACTATTATGTCGTACATATTTAAAATATTACAAAGGATATAAATATATTGCGACCAAAATTCACCTTTAATAAATTTTCCAAATAACTTATTTTCTTTAAGGGTGTGTAGAAAAATCCTACATAGTTTCTAATGATACAAATAATATTCAGAATATACAAAAATATCATCAATGAATACTACCACATATTTAACCAAATACTCATGGAAAAATATATTCATTATATCCATAAGTACATCATGTTCATTTTTTAATCCAACGGGAATAATCACAAACTTGGAATGGTCATCCCTAGTTTCAAAATTTTCCCTCAAAATGCCTTCTTCCAATAACATTAACTGATGATATCTAAATTTCAGTGCAATATTTCAAAAATAATTATCACCCTAAAGCTAAGAAAATGACTCATTAATAGGAGGGAACTAATATTATATGTTAATATTAATATTTTTTAGTGCTCTAAAATCAATTAAAATCCACATAGAAATATATTAATTTTAAAAAAACAAAATGGGATCCCCCTATGGTGAAGTAATAATGTGAATAAAACACTTATAAATTAAATCTTATAATTTATTTTCAACTCCATTTTTCCATTTAAGCATTTTTATAAAGAGTTTTTGAAAAAACATATCTTTGAAAACAAATTCAATGGTGAACCAGAAATCTCAAGAAGGAATAAAACTAGGTAGAACATTAGGAATCACATATAAAAATTTATTTATCATTGGCTTATCACTAATTTGAATATCTTAAGTCCATTCCATTATTTATATAAGATAAATTCCACCACCATCTATATTACTTTTACTATATTCATTATATGTTATCAAATGTTTTAACTAATTATTATAAAAAAAATTGGAACTTATTCTGAAAATTAAATATGGTTTATTTAGCTCAAAAATATATCATATCAAGATAACTATAAAGCCAATACATATCTATAATAACTTCAAACTTTATTAAGGTTAAGAAAAAAATATTCTCTAGGAGAAGAAAAATCCAATCATAATAATAGTAATATTCTCAAAAATCTATATTTTATTATTACTTGCTCCATGAGATTATAAAGAATATTAGTCTTTATTTAATGTCGTGACTTTTCCATTTTACATGTAAATTTCTCAAGAAAAAATGAATTTGTAGATCCCAAATCAATCAAGACATTTTAATATTTTCGGTATTAAATTATTTCACCTTTCACCACTTATTTCGATAGACTAACAACTGTTGTAGTAGTAGAAAATTAATTTTCCACATCTTTTTTATGTTTATCTTAATGATTACCACCATGAGTAACTAACACAATACACATGTTTATATAGTGACCAAAATCATTTCAATTAAAACATTTCACTACCAACTAACCACCTGATTTACCAATAAAGATTTGATTATTACTGTTTTTATTAAAATCATGTGAAAAATGTCCAAACATAACACACTAGTAACACTTTATTAATCGCACTACAAATTCATCAAAATAAATTACTATATTTTTGATAGGTAAGAGTATTATCTCCATATTTCTATGTTGGTGGTATCTAAATTTCTTTCCACCATGACTTATTGTTACTTTTAATATAATGGTATGTGTAAGCCTCAATATTACATATAAAACATCTCATTAAATTAAATAATTTTCTCATAACTTTTAAATCAAATATAGGAAAATGATATTAATAAATTTAGTTTCATTTTTTATTTAAAATATATCAATTTTACACTCATATTCCGGAATAAAAGTTAGTTTACATATTTCTCACAAAGTAAAATGGACTTTTTGAGTGGAAATTGACTCTTTTTCCTCAACGTTTTACCCATAAATTTACATTCCATTCTTTATCTATGAAATTTTAAAAAATATTTTTAAGTAAAAATATCTAGGAACAAAATTCACTCCATGGTATCTATTTCATTATTCTCCTTAGTATTTTTAATAAAATACCTCCACTTATCATCATCACATTTAAATTGATAAACTAAAATAGTAACCTTATTACATTATGAATAACCCAAAACATCAAATATGTTCTCAAAATATTTATCTATACTTCATCAACCAATATATCTAAGGTTCTAATAAAATCAAGAGGGGGTCGTTTCATGAAATACTCAACTATTATCATGGTCTAATATAGGTAATTTTATATCTATCTTACATGGATTCCACAATTTATAGCCTATATTAACTGATTTAATACATCTAAAAATTTCTTAGACCCAACTCTAAGAATTTTAGGTTACTAATTTTGATGGATGTTTTAATCTTGTTTCCTCCCTACTTCACTCACCCTGTTACCTGAGTGAAAAAAAAATCAAAAATATACATTTATTAGATGAAGCAATATGGAAACAATTTTAGTAATAAAACACTCTCTCATGATAATATTAATTTAAACTATTGTTCCCATATAGTCTTTAAGTTTTAGTATCCAAAAAATTTAAGTTATATAAAACATATTATAATACCAACTATTATACCCCCAAACAAATAAAATAGTTAATTATATGATTTAAAGTAAGGATTTACTTTCCCAAAATTCTCATAACAGTTTAGGTTAAGATTTTTTGATAATTAGAAAATTATTACATTAAAAAGTAGAAACATATTCATAGTGTACATTTTTTCCATAAAATGGTTTCTTAAATTTACACACATGTTCAATTTATGACTCACACTATTCATTCAAGACGAGTCTTCATGACCATAAGATTAAATATTTCATAACTCCTAAACATCCTCAAATACTTTAAAATAATTTTGAAATGTGATATGGGAACATAAATCTTAGTAAGGGTTATAAAAAAGAGTAAATCTATTAGTCCACTGAAAAATATGAAAACCCAAGAAAAAATATTATTTTCACATAATAACATTGACCTTATAACAACATGTTAAATAAGACTTTTCAAAAAAATCATTAAAACTATTAGTAAGAATATAACAAACCTGAAGGTCTCTTGGGTTATAATTCTCCTCAAATGTTTTATATTCATCCTTTCATAACACAATTTCAATGGGAATGACCAATTCATTTACTTTCAACACTTAATCTATAGAGACAAAATCATTTCCCAATGTATTATAGAGCTACATCCTTAGCTCACCCATTATCATAAATAATGACCAAGTATCATAACCTGAACAAAAAAATAATTAATCTTTCATTTTCATCATCAAAATAAAAAAAATCATTCGAAATCATAACCTTAACAACATATAGAAATCGCTTAAAACTAAAAATAAATATACATTTCTTTTAAAAAAACTTAAATAATAACAAACTCGTTGTAAAATTAAAATAGAATCATCTTGGAAACCCTACAGAAAATATAAAATATATATTATAATGAATAATGTAAATGATGATGTCATAAAAAAAATTTACAAAAAACATTCTTTTCATACTTTTGTAAAGAAAGTAAAAATTGACATGTATGGAAAAATGGACTTGATTGATTTTAAACCATTATAATGAAATTAAAATATAGTTGAAAATGAAATTAAATAATAATTTAACTATAAATAAATAATTAAACAATGTAAATAATATTGATATAAAATATCATGATTTGAAAAAGAAAACATTAAAACATTTAAAACAAGGTTTCAAAAAAATTATCTTACCTCAAATACCAAATCACTTATAATGACTTCTAAACTCTTTAATATTAAAATTAGATTAATTATATGCTTGGTTTGAAACCTTTTTCATGTTTATTCCTTTATTATTATTCCTTTTATTTAATTTATTATCTTGTTTTACTTCTTTACTAAATCTGTATCTTTCAAAATGGTTGTTTTGGGACCATTTAGTTCATAATCTACCAAACATGTTTGATATCCTAATAAGGTAAAATATCTTAGTCTATTGGTTCCATAAGTTTTAGAAATTTTAATGTATAGGGTTCATATTAATCTAAAAATAAAATAGTTCTATATTTTTTGATAGAGTTATTTTTCTGTGAACCATCCTTGAAAATATTTTTTTTGATTATTTAATGTTACCAGGACTGTTCACTTTTAATTATACTATTATAATGGATGTTTCACCAATAAAAATTTATTAAAACATATTAAATTTATTATTATTACTTAATTTTATGAGTAGAAATAGGATTTATTAATTATTTATGGCATAAACATTATAATATCAGTCATGTACATTGTAAAACCAAACAAAACAATAACACATCGCTAAAAAATGAGTTAGAATATATTATAATATAGTTATAATATCATTTTTCGTAAATTAATAATGATTTTAAAAATACTTTATTAAAGTTTGAAATTACTGTTGGAACTCAAAAATGTGTTCCACACAAATTATCTTGGAAACCATAATATGGTCATCATTAAAACAACACAAGTCGGGTTTGACAAGAAAATTTCATTGATTCTAAAAAAAAGAAAAAAATGGATAACCTTGTGTTGTATTATTTCTTAAACAAATAAGGATATATATTTGTAAAAAATTGTTTCTTGTGATGGTTATGTAGTGTTGAGAACCTCTCTCCAAGAGTAGGGCATAGATTTTTTTCAATTGCTGATAAAAGGGTGTCCAGACTATCAAATCCATTTTAAAGTGTTTATAGGAACTTTATAGCCTTCTAAAATACCTACAATATGGAAAAAAATAGTTAGGCGCATATTTATATAAAAAATTATATATTTTACTTATTATGGGGCCCAAATGAACATATGGGTCAAAAGCTATGGAAATTGGAAATTATGTGTTTCTCATTAGAAATCTAATATCACTCTTAGGTTAAACACCTAGCTCATTCACCCAGCTCACCCACCTAGCTCTATTTTTCTTCCGGGTAGTGTGGAAAATATTCACAACCTTGGTAACCCAATGCTTAAAAATGTTACATGTCCTGTCCCAACAACACTAACAATGTTAGCATCCAAGCTACATCATCCAACCAACATGAATAAACGGCTTACCTCGCTCATCCTATACTCCTAGGCCTCCATCCTGGCGTATAAATAGACCCCATGAGCCTCCAAAAGATAATGATATTATAACCTTTTGGAAGAGATTTGAAATCTTATATCCACTTATAAAAGGTATGAAACCCCCCTTTTAGGTAACCTATCTCACTCTTACTCTATATGAATTGACTCAAGATCTAATTGAGTCATAAGAAGGAGAAAAACTTTATAAAAGACCACCTCTCCCCTAGTATTCATAAATATTGAAAAAATGGCCTACCTTTTTATCTCTATTGGTGTTAGGCACTCCCAAGACTCCTTACAAGGAAAACCATTCTCTTGAGGTACTTCAAGATGGATTCCTTTTTTCCAATACATTCCAAAAGATAGATCATTCAACCAATGATCATTATTATAGTGTGGAACCCAATAAGATTCACAAGAGATACCATTCATATGTTACCTTTTACTTGGTAAATCATCCATCCAAGTCCTACACTAGGGTTACCATTCTCCCAAGGCTATTCCCAAGGGTAAACTATATTCAAGGAACTTCACTAGGGTGAAGTACATTCAAAGTCCTTCACTATGGTGAAACTTAACAAGTGTCCCTCAAAAAGGGAAACCCATATTTATTAATCCCTCAATAGTGTAAATTATACAAATACTTATACTATGGAGACTCATTTGGGTTAATCCCTAACTATGTAGAAGTATACTAAAGGCCCCAAATATGTAGAATTACTATTAACCCCCCCCCCCCCCTCAAAATATTATAGCACCATTCAAACCCTAATATCTATATTAAAATATCCCATCATACAGGTCTCCTAGCTAAGAACAAAATTATCATGGCCACTTATGAACCAACTAAACCCACATGATTAGGGCTTGTGCACCAGTATATAGCCCTTTTAATCATTTATTAACTTGATAAAAAGATGGCCTCACTTGTCCCCAAGGGCTAATAAGGACCATAAAGGATTATAAATCATATAATCCCATGATAATGAAGGTCTTAATCATAGGTACATCTGTGAATTCACTCATTGATCTCAGAAAACAAATTGGTTTACCCAGGTCTAAGCCCAATCAGTATGGGTTCTTGGTTGATGTTCTATTCTATCCAAAGATTCATGAGTATGTGGGATTCATTTTCGGGTATAATACCTAAGAGAGTTCACATTGATGATTCGATCAATTATACCAATGAGTTGGGGATTCCCATTTCAGGGTAGCCTAATTCCTTGGTAGCATCATGAGCCTCATTTTAGGTGTAATCCCTAACTATTATTTAATAAATGTAAAATACCCAAGTCCACCAAATGATCCACGCCTCTATATAGGTAACCCTAATGTTTATGCTTCAACTCATACTCATGGGGCCCTATCCTATAAGATATCCTCTTCCATGGGATATATTCCAAATATTTTATGTTCAATATATGGTTTATATTCCTAGTGAATCATTTATTAGGGAATCCCCTATAATTATATTCCCTGCTCAATAAACTGTTTTTACTCCTTTCATGACACAAATGTCACTGTCTTATAATATTAAACTACATGGTATGATTATGTCACAAAACCTTAAACTTCTTCACATGAACTATGTAATATTTCATTTCATTTAATAGCTGTATTAAGGAAACATAAATGGGATTCAAATTGAAAATCAACCACCTTCCAGACACACTCACATAGTGTCATGTTTATCCTTAATCATTTTGTTTCCTCCCTCATCAGTCCACATTCTTCAAGATTTTGAACATCCCATCAACATTCCACACTAACAATGAAATTATACACACCTATATAGATCAATATTTTATCTAGATATTTAAATATATTTCTCATAAAAAAACATTCTATACGAGACCATAATCATCCTCATAGATTCATAGATTTCCTTATGATTGAGACCTTCATTATTATGGGTTTATGTTATTGATATCTATCATGGTTCTTATTCTCCATGGGGAACAAGTGGGACCATCATTTTATAAAGTGAATAAATGATTGAAGGGGGTATAATTCCCACACCGACCATTACTAGGAATCTCTCTCTTAAAATTCCACATTGGATAAATTTAAACTTCCTGGAATTTTTTCATGTCACATTACCATAAAAGGTATGACCTTTACCAATAATAGACATTGAACTACCTGGGTTATATATCCTTTTAACTAAATAGATAATAATCCATTCCTAATGGACTGATCTTGATACCTTAAGCCTTGAGATCCTCTATAAATGATTATAAATATTATAAAACCATCTATGAAATTTAATGTATAGTATCCTGAAAACACTAACATGAAACCATTAATTATAAATATCAAGATTGATATGATATGATACATGTATATTTTCAAATTAATGTATAACAATAGTCTATCCTTAGCATGAGGCCAACCGATCTCATGCAAAAATATGGGAGAGATCATTGAATAAATCTTAAATAATTAAAAGAGTCGCATAGTAAGAAAAATATCCCCCTAGTGAGTTGTAAATGTTTATAAGATCCCATCCTCTTGAGAAATGAACATTATAAGGAGTCATTGGAAGAGCCACAGTGACTTCTAACCTTTGGAAAGTTTGTCTACACTAACTCAAATAATCATAGTCAAGTCACATTGGAAGTTTCATAAAAACCATAAACTAATTCCATAAAAAATGATAAAGTGGATGGAAATAATCATATTCTTGAATAGTTATATTATGAAGAAAAATGGGTGATAATTTTAAGAATTTGATACTTTCAAAGTATTTTTATATGCCCATTTTAGGTGGATAAATCATGTGATTTACCTTTATTGCCAATATTTTTATTATGATAGAAATTTTATCTTTATAGAACCTCAATAATATAATAAATTTCATATAAATTTATAAAATAAATTTTAGAACCATCCTTATAAGGAGGTAATGAAAAACATATATCATTCATTGTGGTGGTAATTCACACATAATATAGGAAATAATTTCATTTTCCATGGGATGAGAGGAAGTTTGATAATGTTTGATCCATCAAAATTACAACATTTAAAAATAATAATTATACATATGTTATTATATTTTTTTGGTAATAATATATTTAGAGGATTTATAAGAACAAATAAACTCAAAAGAACCCAATTAAGACAATTACTTCTTCCTTGTATATCCTCCATTAAAAATATTTTTATGATTGCATAGGTTGGTTTTTTGGGAAGAAAAAAACCTATAGAACCTAGTAATGAGAGTTTTTTAGGGATTTTTGTAGGGATTCATTGATATACTGTGCTTAAATTTTTTTGATAAGTGAGATGGTAAGGGGCTTCTTTTATAAGTGTGGGGAGTGTCACTCTTGTAAATACTTGATTTTAATATATAATTAAAAATTATACTAAATTAAAAAGCCTAAAAATATACAAATTTAGAATAAAGTATAAGGGGGTTTGAAATATAACCAAAAATAAATTAAATAATCTCTTTTGTAATTTATCACATAGTTTTAATTCCCTTAACCATTTTAACCTTTATCACGGTGCCAACTTTTATCATGGTAATTTATTTTTTTGACCAAAAATGTAATAGACCTTATTAAATAAATTGAATTGTTTTACTCCAAATATGAAAAATAATTACAATATTTAATTTCATGATCTGGTAAAATTTAATTTTATCATATATGCATATAATGCAAGAAACATCGTTTTTCGGAAATATTTTTTTTTAATTCTAAAAATTAATTTTCACCAAAATCATGTATAGTATTTATTATCATGAAATTTATTAGTTTATAAATAAAATATTAGAGTTAGAATAAATTGAAAATATTATGGAAACAAATAGAACCTTTTTAATAAATAAATAAAGTAGAAGTTATTGTATTTTAGAACAATCTATTTTCCATTATTCACCTAAAAATAAACCCATTTAATAAAACCATAAAAAATAAGAACAAGATAATTATGAAATTACTAACACTAAATTGAAGTTAAATTTTGGAATTTAAATATATAAACTTTATAAACTTAACACTTAAGTAACATAATGTAATAAATGGAAAAGAATTTAGTTAAATAAGAATCTGATGTCTTTTCCAAATAAAAGATCATATTCTAGTTCCATAACTAAATTTAATTAATTATCAGGTAATAAAAATAAATATTTATATGAATATTTATAATTTATATGAATAAAATATAAAATTGATTCATTATAAAAAAATAAATAATTATTTGAAATCATTCCATGTTTAATATATCAATTTTTATAGTATTGAATTAGTAAGATAAAGGATGAATGGGTAGGGATAATAATTTAGGCGTGTATGCTACTCATAGTATTTTTAGATGATCAATAATGGGATTAGTTTGAGGGATGAGTTTTTCACATGGTTTAAAGGGGGTTATTTATTAATAAATTGACATTGTGAGGTATTATCATTAGAAATGTTTGAAAAGGTATATAATACACCTTTCATTATGATTATATTATTCCTCTATTATTCTTTAAATGAAAATTTAAATAAGGGGTTCTATAATGGATATGTTAGTAACCACTCTTATTCTAACAATGATCATGTTAAAAATATTACAATTAGTGTTTTGATGAGAGAAAATAAGGGTGGTTTGATGGGTTTAATATTTGTTACATGTTTAGATATCCTTTAAAAATGAAATAAAAAGAGAGAAGTAAATTAAAGGATAAATTCTTTAAAAAAATTCATTTAATGGTAAGGAATACTTCATTATAATTATTTTTATGATTTCCAATACAATGAGATAAAGAAAAAATAGTTTCCAGTGACCTCAGTTTCATAGGATGTTTTTTTTTAACATTTTTTATCCAGAATTGTACTTTCGAGTTTAATATATTTTCTAATAACTTTTTTTCACATCAATTTCCAAATATAAATTATCCTTAGAATAATTTGATCCTTTTATAGTATCCCTTATTTTTAATTTTTATTCTTTTCTTTATAGGGTGGTGATTTAGATTCTTTAAAATCCAAGGATTCATGTAATCAAGATCTGATAAAAACTCTAGTAAAATGTGCCTTTATTAATTTGAAAAAAAATTAAATTAGGGTCAGTCATGAGTTTCATACATACAAATCACCACAACCTATTTTTTACTTCTCAATTTCATTTTTTATCATTTATTCTTTTGATTTTCTCTTAGGTCAAAGGTGTTTAAAATAGAAATTTTGAGTTTTGGTATGTGTTTCTTTTATTTCCAGGTTTGTGTGAATGGTTAAGGAGAAACTATGAAGCCTCCTGATATTGAGTCTCTTTTCAGTTCATTTTTCTCTTACATAGTTAGGATTTCATGGGTAAGGCTTGGTTATTTTCAAACCGTGCAACTCCAAGGTGTAACAGTATAGGTCTTTGGGTTCCCCTGGTTAGGGGTACATGGCTTGATCATGATTAGAAAAAATCGTGTGATAATCATGTTCGTGGTACTATAATTTTTTGATGGAACCAAACCGCATGGTTGGAACAAGGTTTCCCAAACCATGGGTCTAAACGATGTGGCTGTTATGTGGTTCCAGTAAGGGTAACACATTTGGTGCATGGTATCCCAAATTGTACATCCTAACTATACACAGAAACCAAATTATTTTAAAATGAGTTTTTTACATTTCTATCCCTATGTATTTTAACCCCAAAACATAATTTCTTCACCAATTAGATCATGAAAACATAGAGAGGATCATCCCATATTTCTCATGCCTCTCCTCCTCTTCAAAGGGTGGAATATAGTGCCTTCATAAATTTATGGGTGTTATTTCTCAAGGTAATCTCATATTTTATTCTCCATATTCTAAATTCTTCCTTTTTATCTTGGGTTAATCTTCTCAATTAGTTCCATTAATATAGTATTTATGTTTCTTTAGTTTTACTAGTGGTATTTCAAATTTTAAGGTTCACTTTTTTTTTCTTACCTCTTAGGACCCTCTTTGTGTTGTTTTGGAGTTATAGGCATCCAATCGCTTGCGATTTTAGGTAGGTTCCCATTTTCATTCAACCATTACATTCAATAAATATTAATTTTTTAATTTATAAAGTTATTTTATATTAATATATTATATTTTATGTTTAAAATAATTATTTTAAATGAAATTTAGTTAATATCTCTTTTAAATTAGCTTGTTTGGAATTGTTTTATGTGGCCTTTGACAACAATCATTTTTCAAAATTCTTTGTTATATCTTGTAATTTTATTTATATTATAAAGGGTGGTTTGGGTTTATAAAATGGATTTATAAAGGAAGTTTGGATTTATAAGTTGGTGTTTTAGATATCTATGAAATTTTTTAACACCAAAGGAATATAAGAGGCTATATTGGAACCTTTAAAAGTGGTTTTTTTTTAGAAAATTATCCTTGAAATGTATCTCTCTAATTGATGATTGTTAAAGGGGATTGGAGGTCCATTTAATGGGACTTCCCTTGTGAATTTATTGTTATAAATAAAGGGTAAGATTCTCTAGGATGATCATAAAGACATTATTATATGTTTTATTAATGGTTTCCCTTTGACTCACCCCCATTTTATAAACCACAAGGGAAACTTGACATATCTATAGTAACATACAAGAACATTTTCAAAACTAGTTTATGATTACACTCTATATTGTGGCCCCTCGGTATAGAAACACTCATTTTTAGGATGATTCCCCATAGTTTGGCTAGGTATGGTATGACACAGTGTTAGAGATATTTCATTTCATCAGTGTTGATAACATGAAAGATCATGTTGCATTATGTTCTATAAATTCCCCAAAGCTACTATGTATTCCCATGTAAACTATAAGTCATTTATCTATGGTGGATAATTTAGTTTTCTCACCTAGTATGGTAACTTAATTATGTGTTTTTATTTCTCTCTCTATGGTGTTGTCTCTATTTCTTTTCCATGGTGACATTTATACCTTATGAAATTAAAGGTTTGGTTTTTCGTAACCATTTTCATGAAATTAATTTTCAAATATTATTCACACATCCCCCTTTATATCCCACATCGCCGTTATTTTAAAAATCCATGAACCTCTCAGTTTATAACAAACCTATTTAAAATAAAGAGTGAAATAGACTGTGTTTTGTTTTAGAAAAGAAATATATGAAAAACTATATTTATATATTGTATTTCAAACTAAAAGTAAATGGATTTTATATTTAAATTGTATTCAAAAGTATGAGATTTTTTGGGTATCCCTAATGAGTTTTAATACATATTCTTATACGTCCTTTATTATTATTTTATACTTAACTGTAGGTTCTAGATTGATTTCAATCATCAAATAGTGATATTAGGGTTCAGGTTTGGTGAGTGGCTTATAGGGTCATACATAGATCAATTCGGTAGTCGGGTTTGGTTTTGGTGTTATTTTTAGTATAAGTTTAGTTCTTTTGTTTTTTCCTTTTTAGTTTATAGTCGGATGATAATTCATTTTCTGTTTCTTTTGCTTATTTATCAAGGCTAAATCATTACCACTTTTACTATATGATTCACTAGGTCTTATTCTCATCACAGGAAGATCCGGAATGCACCTCATGGATGTCACAGGCTAGCTTGGTAGACCAGTTTAGGGTCACATAGGATGATTCATGAAAAAATGATATCAGATATGTAGTTTCCTTAGTGGACTAAGCTTTCAGAGTTCCCTTTTTTATTTGGTATGTATATCTATAAAGAAAAATACTATCAAAACTTTAGGTATAGTTATTCTTAGTTTTCTTACAAACACTTCTAGTTTTGAACCATGGGTTACCTGGGATGTTGTGTTTTTTGTTTATAATTTTGATTGTTTTTTTCATTCAATGTTATTCCTTGATTTTATTTAATTATATTTAGTTTATTCAGATTCCTAGATTTTTTATGGCTTGTTCCATATTTGGGGAGGAAATTATAGTTGGGATAGGGCATTCTGGTGTCCTCACTATGCCTAGAAATCCATTCGAGCCTATGGATGTGTTTCTGAAAGAATATTTTTTATAATGGTTTGAATGTAATATGGTCACTAATCATAGTTTCAAGTTAACCATTCACACAATTTCTTGACCCCCCCCCCCCAGTTGGAAAAATTGACTTCGGGACCTCCTTAATTTTAAAATTATTTTGAAAACATTAGCATAAATTTTGAAGCCTGAATTTCAAATTGTGAGTTTTTGGTCTTGAAAATAAAATAAAAAATTGCTTTTCAAAAGTTATTTGAAATAATTTTGGTTAAATGTAAGTTTAATTAAATGATATTTGATAAAATTATTCTTTGTCTGAAATGAGATGGATTTTTATCAGAAGACTCGTCAGATTTCTTGATAGCGGTTAAGGGATTTTTCATAGAATTAAATTACTTAATAGTGTGGAGTTTGAAATTGGTTTTCAAAAAAGTGGTTTTTAAGATTTTTGAAAAAAAATTGGGGAATTTTTGGTTCAGTTTCATTTTTTGTTTGGTGTTTAATTATGATCAGTTCTTGATAGTGAGTGGTCTTTGATTGAGCTTTTATTTCTTGTTATTTAGAGTACACCCTGCCAAATACTCTATGGATATTCAAGGTGTGGATACGGGTATTTCACCATTAGTTGACCATCCATTTGATCAAACTAAATACTTCCTCCTTGATTTTTGGAATTTGAAAACTCCACTCTTTTATGGTTAAATGAATCCTTTCATAGTAGAATAGTAAATGTAAACAATATAAAATATTAGGGTTTTCCTTGAGTTTCATGAGTCATTAAAAGTTAATTTAGCAACCTTTATTCTCAATGATCCGATTTAGATGTTGTATAAGTCATTAATTAGGAACAATCCTTAAGAAGACCTCTATTTTTAATTTTTCATGGATTCGTTCATCTGACAGCACTTCTTTGAGGCTGTTAAGGTAGTGAAGGTGATAGATATTTGTTTCCATTATCATGGTGATCGATAAGTTTGGGATTTTGATTGTCATTTTTTGGATTTATTCCCATATCACTTGGAATTTGATATGGATGATTCATTAAAGTATTGAAATTTTGAGAATGGGATTCATAGTAATCTTTAGTAGAGGGTGTTATAATTCAGTCTAACCACATTTGATGATGTGGTGAGGCCAGAGGTTCAAGTTGAATCCTTACTAGAGAGAGTTATTTAAATAAACAATACTCCTTCAGCCTATGGAATTGGTGAAGATAATTTCAAATAAGAAATGGGAAAACAGTCCAAAGATTATTTTTTAGTGGAATTAAGAGGCCTTCTGATGCTTTTTCAACTTCTTCTAGTCTTAGAACCATGTTGTGTCATCAAGGAAAAATATCAGGTCATAATAATCCTTCATGACCTAGTTATTCAATATTCTTCCATGCTTGTGGTAATTTAGTCCATCACCATAACCTTTCTACGAGTGTGTCTCAAAAGAAAACTAAATACTTATCCTAAGTCTCAAAAAATCCTTTATTTGAATCAAATAAGCATGGTGTCAGTGGGGTTACTATTTAAGGTTTTTGATGTATATGTTTCTTCCATTGTATTTTTTGTATCTTGTGGTGTCGGGTTTTTGTTTGGAATGAAAAAAATGTGATGTTGTGTATCTCTTGTAAAATTCAATTTTAAAGGGAATCATTTTACATGTATTTATTTTTCATTTACTTTAGTTGTTTTTTGGATTGTGTTGGGTTATTCTGATTTGAAGGTTTTATATTTGTCGGGTGGTGTTGTTTGGGCATTTGGCTAGAATCCTACTATGGTGTGGCATCCGCCATACCCTCATACATTATTTGAAGTGAACCCACATTTCTAACTTACACTTTCCCCTCATTTTCCTCTAAAGAAAGTTTCCAAGAGTTATTCTTTCTCTTATGTGCTATCTAACCATGGTTTTTTTCTTTTATTTAGTTTTATCATATATTTTTTATTTTTTCTTGATTCATGGTTATTCAAGATTGAAATTTTTATTTTTGGGTTGTTTTTCCTCTATAACATTGTTTGTGAGTATGGTTAAGGGGAAACTATGTGGCCTCCTGATGCTAAGCCTCTTTTCAATTCATTTTTCTATAACATGGTAAGGGTTTCAAGGTAATGAACAATTATATTAAAATGGAGTGTCTCCTAGGTGAAACTATGTGTGTCTTAGAGTGTAAATAGATGATGGTGCATGGCTTCAATACATTTAGTCTAAACCGGGCGAGAAGTGTATTTGTGGGTCTTTAATTTTTTATATAACCAAACTGCACAATTGGAAAATGATTTCACGAATTATGTTGCTAAACCATACCATTCTTATGTGTGTATAATAAGGTATGTAATATTTCCATGTTGTTGTAATACCATACACCATATCCATGTATAGTTCAAAGATTCATAAAAAAATATTTTAATCATTTTCCACACTTAAAATTTTAATCCCAACACCCCCCCCCCCCCCCCCACACTCCTCTTCCCCTATTATCTTTTTCTACCATAGGGAGGATTCTACCCTCCACCTCACATCTCCCTATTTCTTCCATGGTCTAATTGAGTGGCTTCTTTGAGTTTTGGGGTGATTTCTCAGTGTAATCTACTCTTTTCTTCTCCCTCTTCTACCTTCTTCCTTTTTCTTTGATGTTCCTCTTCTCCCCTAGTTCCTTTAATATATGGATCATGTTTCTTGGGATTTAATTTGGTTTTTTTTTCTTTTTTGAGGTTCTCTTTTAATTTTCCTACCTCATTGGACCCTCTTTGTGTCATTTGGAGTTTCCGTCATCCAAGCACTTACATTTTGAGGTTGGTTTCCCTTTGTATTCAGCCTTTAAATTTAAGAAACATTAATTATATATTGTTGAAACATTTTTTTAATATTAATTAGTGATATTTTATGTTTTGATTTTCTTATTTTAAATCAAACTAAATTTTTTCCCTCATAAATTGGCATGTGTAGAATTGTTTTATGTAGCCTAGCACACCAAGTGTTTGTTAAATTTCCATTTTAGATCTTGTAAATGTATCTAGGATTCAAAATTGTGGTTTAAGTTTTTCAAGTGGGTTTATAAATTTATTTTGGATTTATTAGAGGTGATTTTATATCTTCTTTAAATGGTTTAACACCTAATTTAAATGTGAGGCCCGGTTGGCAACTTAAAAAATTGGTTTTATTTGGAAGAATCACCTTGGGATGTATCTCTTTACTTAAAGATTTTAAAATAGGATGGGAGGCCATTATAATGGTACTTACCTTATGAATTAATGTTTGTAAGACAAGGGGATTATTTATCAGGTATATCTAGGGGAGATTCTTGGAAGTTTCTATTTTTTGTGTCTCTTTGGCTCACCCACATTTTAGAAAAATCATGGGAATACCAACATAGCTAGTGGAATATCTAGGAACATTTGTTGAACTAGTATAAGATTTTCTCTAGATAGTGTCCTATTTGAATGGAAATGATATTATTTGTAGTATATTTCCACCAATTATCTTAGGTAGGGTATGAATGAGTTTTAGGGTTGTTTGATTGCATCAGGAACACTGACTAGATGAATTGGGTTATAGGTTGTTCTAGAGTTTTCTGTATAATCATAGGTATTAACTTATACACTGGAACTCTTTTATCTATGGTGGAAATTGTAGGTTCCTCATCGGTTATGGTTACATGAGTATTGTTTTCCATTTCTCTCTTGGTGGTGTTATCTGTATTTATCTTCCAAGAGGACTTTTACCCCTTATGAAATTACTGCTTTGGTTTTTCTTAAATTTTTTCATGAAATGATTTCTAAAAGATTATTAACACTTACCCATTTTCGATAACTTACTCATTCTTTTAAAAATGTTCAAACCTCTCATTTTATGAAAAAAAATGTTTCAAATAAATATATAAATACTCTTAGGTTTTTTTAAGAAGGAAATGTATGAAAAATCTATATTTATATATTATATTTCAAACTATTAGTAAATTAATAATTTATTTAAAGTGAATGCATATGGAATATATTAATTTTCAATACCTAATAATTTTTAATACTCACACAAATACTTTCATTATTTTTTAAGCCACAAGTTCATGTATCATTTTGGTTTTGATCGTTGTGGTGTGATGTTGGGTTTTGTGTTCGGTGAATGTCCTACAAAGTCACACAGAGTATTATTGGGTGGTCAAGTTTGGTTTGGTTTTATTTTTAGTATATTCTAAGATACTTTTTTGTCCTTTTTTTACATTGTGTTGGTCATTTATTTTCTAGTTATTCAATTTATTTATTTGGTATAAATTATTCACATCATTGCTCTAGGATACACTGGTGCATGTCACAACCATGAGGTTATTGGGAATGCACCTCATAGATGTCATAGGCCAACTAGGGGGACCGGTTTGAGGTTGACTCAGGTTGGTTCATGACATGAATAATAAGTTGATTAATGGTAATGGAAGTTAATAAAGGTATCCTCATTTGATGAGGGAGAGTAAAATTCATGGATAGTTAGTTTTCTTTATTAAATGAAGAGTTGAAAATATATTTCTTATGAGACACTTGAAATTTTATTCCTTATTGATAATTGTTTTGTTTTTCTAAATATTTTGTATAATACTTGGAAGGATGGTATTTTCTTGTGATGTGGTGGAGACTCTATGCTTGGGGGATAGATATTTTTTAAGTGTTGGGGGTTGATATCAATAATTCAATCATTATTTTAGGTATGATATTTTAATTTTTTTCAATGGTGTTTATTTTATAATTCAGTGTGTTTTAAATGTTTTTATGGTAGTATATTTATTTATATTTAATTTTATGTTTTAAATTTTTTAAAAAAAATTTGGAAAATAGGATGACATGTCATGTATTTTGGCGCCATGTTAACATTTTTTAGTTGTTTTAGGGAAGAGGTAATTAGAAAAGACCTTGAAAGTGGGACTAAATTTGTTATATTATTTTTTGGTAGATATTAAAATATAGAGAATCTGAATAAAGAAAAGGTAAAAATATTAGTGACCCCAGTGTTGAAATACCATTGCAAGTCCATTCCACCAAGAAAAAGTAGAAAGAGGCCCGACCGAGGCACATTTTTTAGGAAACAATATAAGAGCTGATCCAAGATAGGATAGTGATTAGTAAAGAAGATATCAAATCACATGATAATTCACTATTATAGGACCACATTAACACTATTTTGAATTTTTATTTATCAACTATTCATAGTAAAATAAGGAAAAAAATTTGGGATCAAAAAATAATAAGACATTATTTAAAAAAGAACATCTGAATGAAACAAAATGGTGAATCCCATATAGTAATATTTAATGTATAGATTTCGAATTTTAACTGCAATACTTTAATAATGATATTGAATTCCATAAACATTATGGTGTGATCAATTCTATGAATATCCACCACGTATGATGCCCAGTCATTGTTACACTATGATGATAGTAAAATTCCATGAAGGAAAATATCACAATCATGAGGCTAGATGATATATAATGGTCATCCATGTTGTTCTTGAGGCTATCATTCCATGGTCCAGTTGAGTTAGACTTATGGGTATAAGTATATGGGTTTAGAAACTACATTTGTAATTTTTTCCATGTGTGGGGTGTTACACATAAAAAATGAGATATGGTGACGTGTAATAATATTTGATGACACACTTAAGGACTTCGCATCATGGCCAGAGGTTTCATTACATGATGTGCTTGAGTGAATATTATCAGATTTGAGAGAAACATAGGGAATGTTGCTTGTGTATTTTATTAATTGTGAGTTGATTTATAGTTCATAACAGTTTTTCTTTGGAAATTTTTGAATTTTATAGGTTTCACAATGAGTTTTAATTACATGTCATGGCGTGTATTTTCATGGGAGGTATAAAGGTTGAATGTTCTTATTTTACATCAAGTTATTTTTAAATTTCCATGATGAATATGGGTTTTTGAGATAATGCATATCTTAAAAGACTTTTTGATGTTGTCATGTTCTGACTCTGGTTTTGGTTTTCATGGTTAATTTTTCATGTCGTGGTGGAGTATATTTTGGCATGGATTGATGAATCATATGTTATGGAAAGTATAAATATTGATTATAGATATTAAATATTATTTCTTTTAATGTACTTTGAGTGTCTAAATATGTCTATTAATAGATATTAAGGTGGATTATACGTTCATGTTGTTATGCACACTTCTATATTGTGATATTGGTTTCTACATTAGATATCTATTAAATATTTTTTGTATCTTCGTGGTGTTTTAAAGGATCTATTTTGGAAATTTATAGGTGATTTTACAATAATTGTCCTTATAATATATTGGTATCATCTGATAATTAATGATAAAGCCATGCATTAATAGCTTCACTTTCATCAAGAATATAATGCAATAATAGTGTTGGTTTTGATTTATATATTCCATAATGACTACCATGAGGGGTGAGTTTTAGTTCTATAAAATATAATGAATATGTATTTCATTTATTAGAATATTATTTTATAATTAATTAAGGTTAGTAACATTCATTTCTTTTATTTTTAAATATCCTCTTCAATCTGTAACCATGACCACTGTCTTATCTCTTGAGTTAGGAAATATTCATCATTGTAATAACTAGATCTTATCATTCTTCAAGACCATTGGATAGGTTAGGTAATGTGTTTAAATTTGTATTTTTGTTGCCAATATCATTTATTAACCAATGAACTTGACCAAAACAAAAGTATAAATTCTATTCTAGAGAGTGATGACAAAGACTAAGGGTTTACCTACACCAGATTCTAATAAGAACATGGTTAATTAAATTATCTTTCTAATTCATGATTACATAGACCTTGATTTTAAAAGTCTTGGTATGATTTGTCTTATTAATGTTTTAATGTTTATTTTTATTTTTCATAGTTTTCAAAAGTGTTTGTTAAATTTTTTTTTTGGGTTTAGCCTTAGACTGACACTTAAAAACAATTTTAGTTACATGATCTAATAGTGTTTTTTTAATTTATAAAATAAATAACGCAATAGAATTAACAACACACTGTGATACATCACTACAAATGTTTTGAAAAATATTTTCAAGATTTATCTTATATTGTCTAACTTATTCATAACATTATTATTCTTAAATACTTTATTTATATATCATGTGATAAGCATTACTAATTTTAAAAATATCATTTTCATAAATTTATGTCTTTCTTTAAAAATGAAATTTTCCTTTTCTATTTCAATATTACAAAAAAAACTAAAAACATTATAGTACCTATTAAATTTATTATCATCCTATGAGGGATATTTATTTATTTCAACACTATTCAATATTCCCATATTTAATAATTTTTATATATTATTTTCTCAACTTGAATCCTTTTTATAAACCTTTTCTATGAAAAAAATACTTTGATTTATTATAGAAGTTCCTATGGATATATGTTGTTTTATAAAATAAATATCTATGATATGATTGATATACCTCTACCTTTGTATTTATTTAACATTAAAAATTAATAAATACAACATTAATTTAAATGAATTTCATTTTTTAATACACTATCCATCACTCATTGTATTGAATGGAGTTCAACAACATATCCATATATTAAGGTGATGAGGAAAATTATTTACCTGACTATATACCAATTTTTTCTATAACAATTAAATAACATATAATTAATTATCCTAAAAACAGTGTTATCCTAAATAGAAAATTTATTTTTTTCCATTCCCATTTTATTTCAACAACACAATCCAGATATGATTTTGAAAATTTTATCATCATTTTAACATTCATGTGGCACTCAAATATATAGATACATAATTATGATGATTGGTGGGGAACGATTTATATTTCTATAAAAATAATGGTTAAAAACTTATATATAATGTGATGATATATTATGTGATGTGTGAGGTTTCTCCATGCCCCGATTCTTTTTATCCCTCTTATCTTATTATTTTTTTGGTTTTTTCTCTTGTCCTTGAGTTTCTAGTGATTTTTCCTTGAAATTTATATGTTTTCAAGTTTCATTATAGGGTGAAAACTTCATTAATGGTTAATAAAAAATAATTAGATAATCATGAAAAACCTGAAATTCATTAACTGTGGGGATTTTTTTTGTTGGAACACGGATTTTCTCATTATGCATCTAATGCATTCCAGTTCCCAAGTACGCCTAGTGAGAGGCACACCATTTGTAAAACCATGAGTCCAAACCCGATGATCTAAATAGTTTTAGAAGTATGAAAATTATTTTTCTAATATTTCCTAAAATAAACCCCTAACCCATATATTCCATCTCCCACCTATCCTCCAAACCCCCTATGAATAACAACCTCTACTTCATCTCTCATTATCTCGATTTCAAGAGGTCTCTAGCTTATTGTTCATGAAATCACTTAGTAAGTGTCTAATATTAATAATTTTCATCTATTCATCACTATTTATATGTTTTTTTATTATTTATATATTCGAGATTTCATTATGGTCAATCTATAGGTTTCATGGGTCGGTCAAATCTAATTTACCTTTGCGTATTGGGTTTGAAAGTCATGTATTGAGACCCATTCTAGTGGATTTGATTAAACGAAACATGTTTCCATTAGTTTATAGTATATTTATCCATGTGTAGTTCTTCAAACATAAGAACATTGATTTATTACATAGTTTTTTAAAATTATGGATTTAATTAAAAATGGTTTTTTAAGGATGAATTATTTTTCCTAGTTTTGGTGTTTTTTATGTCTCAAAAATGGGTTTTCAATGGGATTGAGATCATGTATTGATAAAAAAAATCAAAATCCTTAAATGTGTTTTATAAAATACCTCAACTATTTCCTAATATAATTTCAGGTTTTAACATCTATGTTTGTGATGATTACTGATCTCAAAATTCTTTCAAAAGGTAATAGTCCTTTGTTTTTACTTTATTCCACACTAAATTGGGATTGATTGATTTCTTGGTCACCATTTACAATTATCATCTTGTGTTTCATTATTATGTAGTGTGGTGTTGTTTTAAATAACGGTATGAGTTTCTAATTTGGTTCGTTAGTTTTTATTATCATAGAAAAAATATTTTCTTTAGTTTAGAAGTATTGATTTCAAATTTTTGTGTTTATTTATTTTTAAAGTGTTAATTGCATTTACAAATGCGGTTTAATTCTCAAAGTAACATTTAGAAACTTTTAAATGAATTTCATGGTTTTATTATCAAAGTTGAACAAAAAATCAAGTTAATACATTATGAAAGAATCTTGTGAGAACCCCTTGGATTTTTTTACTTAAACCATTATGCATATTGGTTAAAGTAAGGATTTTTTTTAGTATACTTGGAAAAAAGGTGATGGATAATTTATATGTTATTGATCCATTGTGTGGTTATCTTGAGATTACACACTCACCATTAGTTAATTGATTAGAGATATATAAGATCTTTTCTAAGGGATACTAAGACAAGTGCCTCTATAAAAGGTCCATCCTCATAAGCCTTAGACTATAATAAACAAAAAACTAAACAACATGATGATATTTATGTGGTTACCACTAGTAATTTGGATTCATCCTCCATAATGGATTTTGTATGATAATGGCTATGTATGGTTTGATAAAAATTGGTTTGAGGACCCCTGTAAATCCTAAACTTATATTCCTAGGGCCACTAACATATTAATGGTTTACCTTTATTTTTTATTCTTTTTTTATATATGATAGTATTTACATTCATTTATTATCTTATTATAAAATTTCCTAACATCATATCTTCTACTATTTATTACAACTATTTATGTTTTCTCTATTATCATTTACCACATATCCTATTATACATGATTCTTTAAAAGTGAGTATATTTTTTTCATTTTCAAAAATTAGTTTAGTCAAGATGATCATTTAGATTTGAAATGGTTTTCCATTACATGATTATTCTTTTCTTCTAAAAACATCTTGAATATTTTTTTGGATTTAAATAAGAAAATATGGTTTTAAAATAAAATTAATTTCTTTGTTGGTCATATGTAGTTTGTTTTAAATCTAAATGGAAAGCATATTTTTTAAATTATATTTTCAAAATAGAAGAAGTGGTTTTTAGTTTTAAAGATTATGCATGGTATGTGTATTTTGTATACATAACAGGAATTTTTTCTCACATCTACATTCACATTTTAGGCTTGGGTTTATAAATTTGGGGGATCTCTTTAAGTGTTCACTTATTGGTTTGGGAATATCTTGGAGTGTATATGTTCACAGGTAACCAAGGGTGATGAGGATAATTTTTTTTCTTATATTTTAGTCTTCTTTTGTTTATATATGTTATATATGTATTTACTAATATAGTATTGATTGTGATCTCATGTTTTTGTTTATTTTTGTGGAACCAATTTTATATATTGTAGTGCCATGTATGTTTACTTTTTATTAGGTCTTATTTCTATTATCCATTTTTTTATTTTATTTTAAATCTGATAATTTATTTTGAATGTATGTCTGACTAATAGATAGGTCACGCTAGGCTTATATAATAATTCTAATTCATGTTTATTTTTGTTTATTGGGTAAAATCACTCCCAAAACTTTTATATGATGTCCTGATAATAGTTTTCAGCCTAAAGAGACTAGGAAAGTACAACAATTCATGTCAATGTCTAGCTAGGGTGCCCAATAATGGGGTGTCCAATGTTTTTTTTTAGAGAAAATAGTATAATATATAACAATATTATAAAGAATATGGTTTATAAAGTAATCCCTTTTATTTGGGGTGGAATTGTAGATTTAATATTATGATTGTCTAAACATAGAAATGGAGTGTGGGAATAACCTTCCGAACCCTTTCCCATTCTATACCATTAGTTACCATGGAAGGTGGATTTGAATTATGGATTTGGAGTTAATTTTTTGTTCATTTTGATATGGTGTAGTTTTAAATTGGTAGTTTTTTGGATTCTACTAACATTATGTAGGTTGTTTTTTGTGAATTATTATCTATTAGCATGAAAATGTAAAAATAAATAAAC
The DNA here is from genome assembly GCA_963277665.1 of Viscum album. Lineage (NCBI taxonomy): Eukaryota > Viridiplantae > Streptophyta > Magnoliopsida > Santalales > Viscaceae > Viscum > Viscum album. Next base: position 1,587,537,274 of record OY728150.1, on the reverse strand, counting down.
TCATGTGATTATCTCACATTGTATTGTAAACTATGTGGAGCTCAAGTACATGGTTCTGTTAATATCCCAGTGACTGTTATAGGTTTGGTTCATGGTCCACTAAAATGTGCATCAAAAACATGCATAACCACTAGACTCTCCTTAAATTTTCAGTTGGACCTATTTTATTTTTAGGTCAAATTTTGTTATGATTTTCTTTTTTTAGGGTGAATTAATGTGTTTTTTATGATATATTTACATAGTTTTGTAGTGTTTAAAAAAAATTAAAAAAATTTATTTTAACTCATAAGAGTTGTGTATTGAAATTTTAAAATAAGATTATAAAATAGTTTTAAAATAAATAAAATTTTTCCCAAAAAATATTTTGAAATAATAAAAATGGTTTGAATTTTAAAAAGATATTTAACAACTAATTTTTTAAATTAAAAATTTATTATTAAGTGAGTTTTTAAAACTAATAAATGTAAATTTAAAATGAATCTAACATTTTAAACACATAAAATTATTTCAATATATTGGTGGAGGTTTCTTATATTGAAATTAGTTTGAATTGTTATATGTCTTATTTTGAAAAAAATTTAAAAATTATAAATGGTCTGAGTCATGTTTTTTGTGTAAATTTTTATTCACCATTGAAATTTATGTTTTAATATTTACAAAAGGAACAATTTTTAAGTAATTTAAACATAAAATTGATTTTTATAGTTTGTGGTGATTTCGGAAATGGGATGAGGGATTTAAAAAATGGATTTAACTAAAATTCAGGAATTATAAATAAATATAAAATAGAAATAATCTATTATGATTTGATTACATGAATAGTGGTTGTGATTTTATACTAAGTATTTTTTTTCTTTGGTCTTTTGGATTGAGATGTTACACCATTTAATGTCACATGTGGTTCAAGTGTGGTATTTTCAGTTTCCAACCCAACCAAAACTCCAAGTGGAGTGATATATCGGTCAACCTACATTTATTATTTTCCGATGATTTTTCCTCAAGGGATCTATGAATCAGTGTATTAATTGAGGTGGATGTTTCTGATTATGTTTTTTGTTGGGGTAGTGGTATTGGAGGACCTTCTTGGGTGGTTCATTTCCATTCATTTACTCCTACTTATCCATTTCATTTATTTTCATCATTAAATATGTTCTGGATTTCCAATTATAGAATGATTCCTTTTTGTTTCATGGGATTTAAGATTCATAACTAATGTGAAAACTATATTTAACCCATTATTTGTATAGAGTAGGTCATTATATGTTGTACTTTCTACAATTCTATCGTATTTTTGTGAATCTTATAGTGGGAAGACCTCCTATAGGTCTCATATTTAATATTTTAATTCCATATTTAATGTTTGTTTTCACATTGGTTGTTGATTGGGTTCTTATGGTGTTAATGTGATTTTGAATAGGTGTCTTGATCCACATATCATTATCCAATTTGTATTAGGGATGATTTCTTCATATGTCTATCATTTCATAATTTTTTACTTAAAGTTTATTTATCCATAGACACTTTGTGATATTATGGGGCCATAAAATTTTCATGCTTTATATAATTACCATACATTGATTCTCTTTTTCAATATTATTTTATTATTTTGGTTTTATTATCTCTTTTTCTTGATTATAATATATATTTTCCTTACACAATTTAAATTTTTAATCTTTAAAATACGATTAAATGTTTTTTCAAGATTATTATAATTATGCCACTAACCATTCAAATGTTGAAATTACATAACATCAGAATTAGAACTTTTCTCGCAAGGTTTTTAAAATTGAGTGGCTAAACATTGTGAGTGGTTAGGTATGTCAAAGGAGGTGAGCACAATTAGTGCATAGTCAGATAAGTGATTTATTCAAACATTGTGATCTTCTTAGTTATAAAAAATAATGGAATTAAAATTCTACCAATTCATAAAAAAACATCCAACCCTACTCATTCCTATCCCACTAATCCCACAATCCTCCTACACATGAAATCATTTTCTCCCCCTTTCTATGGCTTTATTTCATGTGGGGTCTATCATGTTTTATTTTCATAATCACTTGGTATGTGTCTTCTCTTCTTTATGTTGGTCCTTTCCTCCTTATTTCTATGGATTTTTCATTATCTTGTCTAGGAATATCGTTAGTTGAACTATAGATCTCTAGGTTTTGCCTAATTTATATTCTATTAGTTTTTAGAGTTTATTGTGTTATTTTTGAGGCATGAAATAATGGTATTCATAAATTGTGGTGAGTTTCTCTTGGTTAGTAGATATTTTTCCATGTGTAATGATTTAAACATAAGAACCGTGATTTCTTGGTTTGTTTTATTTCAATTATGGATTCAATTTCACAATTTTTTGTATAGTGTAATTTTTCCAAGTTTAAGTGATTTTTATATCTCCCAAATAGTTTTTCAGTAGGATTGAGTCCATATATAGTTGAAAATTTATATCTAAATACCATGAAGTGTTTGATAAAATTCCTTAATGATTTCTACTGTATAATTTTATTTTTTTAAAAGGTTTGTTTTGAATATGTTGAATGTAAAAGGTTTTAAAACGTAATTTTCCTAGATTTTTAATTAATTTCCAAAATAAATAAGTATTGGATGATTTTTGGTCACCATTATTACCATACTTTTCTTATATGTTGTGTAGTGATGTTTTAATATATGTTATGAGTTTCTCTTATAGGTTTTTTAGACAATAATATCATATAATAATGTTTTCTTTTGGTTTAGGGGTATTTTTTATAGTTTTGAGTTTATTTATTATTCAAAATGAGCAATTGTGTTCAAAATTGTGGTTTAATTCATAAAGGCCTATTTAGAAACTGTCAAAAGAATTTAATTATTTATTTATCAAAGGCGTTTTAAATACAAGTTATATCTTTATGGAAACGTATTATGAGAATCCCTTGTATTTTATTATTTCAATCCTGATGGATATTTATTAAATTGGGTATTATTTTTTGTATGCTTGTGAAGGAGTTGTGGGGAAATTCATATGTTATTGGTGTTTTATGTGGTTGACTTAAGATTATGCACCAACCTCAATTTTTATTGATCATGTAAATCAGGGATCATTGGTAAGGGGTGTTAGGATGTGTTCTGCTAGGTAAGGTCTATCCTCTATAATCTTAGAATATGATACAACACAAAATAAACAACATTATTACATGTATATTGTTACCATTAGGATTTGGTGTTTGTCTTCCCTAGTGGCTTGTGTATGATAATGGTTGTGTATTCTTTAATTACCAAGGGTATGATTAGCCAAGTATTTATTTTCCTTAGTATCCTATGACCTCTCCTAGTATAGTTTTTTTCCTTTGGTAGTTATTCTTTTATTATTTATGATGATTTTTACATTTAGTTACTCTCTTATTGTTGGATTTACTTACTGTATATATACTTCTATATGTTTTATCCATTTATGCCACTACTACTCTATTTTATATTTTTCATCTTAAACATATGTATTTCTATGTCATTGTATTTCCTTTTTTCTAGAAATTTTTTTTGTTGATATGGGCTATTGGATTTAAAATGGGTTTTCTTTACTTGAGTGTTGTTTTATTATAAAAAATCTGTAATTATTATTTTATATTAAAATATAAAATTATGGTTTTAAAATGAAATTAATTTATAAGTTGGTTATATATTTTTTTACATTAAATATAAACGGAAATATTATTTTTGAATTGTATTTTCAACCTAGTATGAGGGGATTTTACTTTTAACGAATAATCATGGGGTGTGGATTTGGAAAACCAAATGATAATTCATATTCATTACAATATTAAAATTTTATTTTAGGTTTAGTATTATTTAGAATATTCTCATGTGTAGAATTATTGATTCAAGACACTCTAGGAGTATTTGTGTTGGCATGTGATCATGGGTCATGGGGATATTTTATTTTCTTATCTTTTTTTCTTTTTTATCTTATATTTCTTATGTATCAACCAATTCATCCATGTTTTTAATCTCATGTTTTTATTCTATTCTCGTGTTCTCATTTTATGTATAGTTGTTCCATTAAATTTTACTTTGTATTGTTCCTTATTTGGGTTTTCCCTTTTTATATTATATTATGAATCAAATTATATATTTTTCTTAGAGGTTTGACTTATAGATCTGTTATATCCAACTTTTTTATGAATTATATTATGTGGTTGTCAAAGTTCATTAGGGGAAATAATTCCCATGAGTTTCATTTGATTCATTGGACTTAGTTACCAGCCTGGGGAGATTGGCAAAATTCCTTGTGTAATGTTTTGGGGAAACTTGGTGCCCAGTCCAAGGGAATTCTGAGTTGGTTAGTGAGGGATCATCCTTGTCCTCTATGTTATGGGACATAGGTGGACAGCATAATCTATTATATTATAGGACATATAGATGGTTAAACTAGTATTCTATAATATCAATATAATTTTTGATAACCATGAAATATTATTACGATATTCTGTACTTATGTATTCACCACATTCATATTTCATAAGTGATGGGTTGCCACTATAGTTGGTGTTAAGATTTCCACTTTGGAGTTGTAGCTAATCATGGAGTACTAAATCATTAATATTCTATGTTTTCAAGATAATTTTTTAGAGAATTTATGTAATTATATAAGTTTATTATATCATAATTCATTTCCAATTATGATAACTTATTGATCTTATTTTATTAATACTATCATTTTAGACATGATTATCTCACTTTTTTTATGGTCTCTTAATAACTTCTATATATCTCATTGTTATTGGTTTATCCTTTTACTAAGCATTGAGATCACTCTTTTATTATGATTACCTATTTTCTAATGTTATAATAGAAGAAAATAATATATTTATAGAATTATAAGGGGTCTAAGATGATAGATTTTATAACAAACATATTTTTCAGATGTAATATTACCTAGTACCCAAATACACTAAATAGTACCTTTTAGGATTTAGTTTTAATTTGTGTTATATTAAAAAAAATTATGTTTAGAACTTAATAAAAAAGTGATTATGATAGTATTTCATATGGTGTTGGAGTTGTTTTTGGTTATTATTGTTAATTATTATTAAGAAAATTTGGGTATGAACTCTGAGATTGATAACTTTTATACCTAAAGTAAAAGGTTATGTATAACTAGTTGGAGTGTAAAGCATTTAAATTTTTAATTCATTTATGTTAATTAATATCATAAACATCCATTGTTAATGTTTATTATATCATTATGTTTTAGTGATCTTGTTTACAAAAAATATGATACAACATTAATAAGTGTTTATCAACAGTAAAACTTATGATGAAACAATTTTTTTAAGGGGTATATAATATAACATCCCATATTTTATATAAATATCATTCTCCTTTAAAATATATAAACATAAATTTATTTTATAATTCTTTTCATATAATGAAATAAGACTAGTATTTATAACAAATTTATCACCTAAATTTGTTTTATTTATTGAAATTAGTTTTTTATTTTAATTTGTCTTTAATGGAATTTTCAAAGTAATAACTATTTGTTAATAAAAGTTATGAAATTTATTTAAATTAATTTAGGATAAATTTTCCACATATAAATTACTTTGATAATTACGTTACTCGAATTAATTTTTTTTCATATTGATATTTGAATAGTAATATTTATTTGATCCTAGAAGCAGTACCCCCTTTCATTTTCTCTCACTACTAGGTATTCCATTAGGGTAGTTTCTTGGAGGGGGAATATGATGTCCCCCTTCAATGATGACTCCCCCCCCTTCACACTTGGTTTTTCTTTCTATAAGACCCTACTAATTTTTTTCCTTCTTATCATTACTTCCTAGGCTTTTTCTTCCCCTAATCCTCTTTCCAGGTTTTATTTCCTCATTCTCATATCCATTAGTTCTTGTGTCATTATAGATATTAACCCAAATAAGTGGTTCCACTTAATGGAAATCCTATAACAATTTAACAGTGTGGTCTCTTAGAATTTTGGTCATGCTTTCGGTCTATACTGATATTGATTCACCCATAGAGGATTTAAGGCTTTTTGATTGATGGATATAGTTAAATTATTTTATGTGGTGATGGATTTCAGAGACCCGACAAGAGTTTCTTCAGAGGTGGTTTGAGATTGAGTTTTGGGTTTCTTCTATTTGTGGACTTTATTTGGCCATATCATTGTTGCTATAAGATGATATTCTTTGTACATCCAACAATTGATGGACTATATTTATATTATGATCATATAGTATAGGTTATTTTTATCCAATATCTCATTACTCATGTAATATGCATTTGATTCATCCACCTCAGTTTTCTCTTACGGTAGCTAATAAAAAGGGTATTATGGTAGTTCTCTTTGATGAAGGACACACATTGATCATAATGGGGGATTGTCAAGAATTTTATGTTGTGCATTGGTGATGAAAGTTTGGATGCTGAGTATTTTTTTAGTGATTAGAGACTCTATGATGATAGAAATAGAGTTCTCATTGGTGGTCATCGATTATTGTAGGTCACATCACTCACGATGAAGGATCTCCAGTTTGTTTTTCTCACATTTTTTCATTTTATTTTAGTTTATATTTTATTATTTAAAAATTTATGGTTTGTCATGTTCTTTTTCTCTTGATGAATTTTTATGATGTTATATTGTCCTTTTGGTGTTGTTTTCAGGTATAATTTATGTTCCACTTAGTTTACAGTGGCATTGAAGGTTTGTTGCCATTTTTTATTGGTTTGAGTACACTTGGTTTCTAATGGTTAGTGTGGTCTAATGAAAGAGATCTACCCAGTTTTTTGAATATGTACAGTGGGATGTTGGAATTGGATCTATAGATAGATGGATTCGTGTTATTACATTTCTCATAGGTTGTAACATTGAGATAATGAGGGTCCAATAGTTAACCAACATCTAGGAGATAATGATCTGGGAGAGCAGTGCATAGTGTCCTGAAGATCAGCGCACTAAAACTAAGGATGCATTGACTAAGAATCCTCAAGCTCTTTCTAGATAATCTCGGATTTACAAGAGATCAAATACTTTAGATTATCCACATCATGTCACTCTAAATCATCTTCAATCATGTTGGTTTTAGGTATCCCCATATTTGGTTCGATGGGGGCTGGCATGTCTTGTGATATTTTGAAATGTTTTCTCATGTTGGGCCTCCCAAAAAATCATCGTATGAGTTCCCACTAAACCTGAAAAAAATGATATTTTATTCTATCATCCAAAATAAGATTTTGAAAAATATATCTATATTGTAATTCATTCATCTAATAATATATGTTACTAGAGTATGATACATGTCTTAATATTCATATAATTATAGGATATATCTATCGAAATTGATGTGATAATTTTTAATTCCAAAAGACATTAAATGTGAATCATATGAAAAAAAATTAAATAATATTTTAAGACCAAATTAATAATTAATAGGTATTTGATAATTTAATTAATAAATTATTTAATGTTTAAATAATTATTTTCATATTTTTTAACTCTAGAAATTATCTTTATAAATAAAAAATATCTGGTTTTACAATCAAATAATACTATCCTTTTTTTATTATATTTATTTGCAAACATAATTTATTTTTAAAATAATATAGTATTATAACAAATTATAAATTCTCATTAGATAATTTAGTAATTATAAAATTAATATGGGCACTAACATGAAATTTTTATATAAAATATAATATTAATTAAAAAATATTTTTCATAAGTACTTAAGTAAATGACCTATTTCACTTAATGAAAAATTGAATTTTATAAATTGGATATGATTATTTAAATGTATAAACAGTTAATTATCAAACAATTAATTATTAAAGCATAATATCAAATATGAATTTAATCACATATAATGAAATAAATTGTTTTTATTCTAAGTAAATAATTTTTCTATATATTATATGACTTTATTTAAAATATAAGTTTTCAATTATTTGGAATTTGATTTTATAAATTGGAGTTCAATTTTGGAATCATCATTTTTAAATTATCTCCAAGTGATTTTTTGTTAATTTTTAAAAATACATTATTTTTGTGTGAATAGTAAAAAAATTATTACATATACCATCCATAAGTTTTATGACAACATCATGTAATTAATATCCACAAATACATTTACAACTTATTTCATGAACTAAAATATAATTATTTATTAAAATATCATTTTTAAAAATATTAAAAATAATTTATAGACCTACAAATCATTTTTCAAAATCGAAATTAATTTTATTTGAATAAAAAAATATTTGATTCCTTACTTTTTATGAAATATTTTCAAATAAACCTTCATTTATAAATCATGGAGTGATAAAATTTATAGTAACAAAAAATATTTATAATCCTTATCCTATATAAAAAAATAATGAATGTTTTATTCTAAAATACCACACCATTGTCTTTATATACACCCTTCCTCTGCCATTTTATACTCAGCTAAAAAACTCTTTATTTTTAACAAATATTCCAAAATACCACTCTAAACTCTTCTTTAAACGTATTTAATTACACTTTGTGACCAAAAATCCCCCCTATAATGGCCCTAGACATAATCAATTTTGGGTGACCTAAAGAGCAAGGTAAGGGTTTATCATCCTATCCATTTATTTTAAAACTATTTTTTAAAAATATTATTTTAAATTCCTATTTATATACATCTATTCATATTGTCATGGCATCACCCACTGGGCCCTGTCTAGCTAGCATGAAGGCTGGGTGTGACAACCCGAATCCCTCATCTATCACGACAGTGGCCAACAACTAGTGTCAAGTAGGAAGAACTAAAATGGGAGGCCTCATCCTAAGAAAATGTAATCATGCTCAGACCCATCTCTAAGAACCAATGTGGATATATAATAAAATTATAAACATATAGAGTGTAAAAAATTCATGAAACAACCTCTAGATAAACATTAGAGTGCACTAGTGTAACACAAATGTAAAAGAGAAAAAAAATACATGCTCGAATTGAAAAGGATTCCCAACCTGAAAACACTTAGGGTAGGGGAGATATAAGAGAATCCCAACTCATAATATCTAAAGTCTATCACCAAACATGATCATCACTAAGAGTATCTAAACTCCACTTATATACCCATCGATCTGCATGTTGTCTGTAAAAGACAATGTGTTCAGGAAAATCCCATAGAGGAGTGAGTATATAAATACCCAGTAGGCACCTCATAAACCAAAAATGAAGAAATGGAAAATAAAAATTCATCTCAACCCTGAAATGAGAGGGTACTGATAAACCCAATAGATATGACCAAAAAGAATCACATACTGGAAATAAAGGGGATCTTCATCTTCATAGAACAGCTAAGAATGATGAGTCATCCATTAACATCAAGGGTCTTATCATCAAAGTTGAACAAACCACATTTTCATGAACCGACATACTAGGGTCTGAGACGCAACTACCCCAAGCATGCCCCCAAATGGCCAGGGGCTTGAAACTTGCACCAAGAAGGAATATCACACACATGGGAGGAATTATCATAAATTAACTATACACAAACACACACCTATAGAAGGCCATAAAATTCTAAAATGTAAAACAATGGATAACAATGCATGTATATAACTATAATATCTCAATCCAAGTATGATAAAAAGTACTGGAAATCATAAAAGTAGGACAAATACAAGCCCATTAATACTGTAAATAAAGAACAATCTTTTCAAATGGATGGTACTTCTATCAAGTTCAACATTGGTCTACTCCTTGATCAGTCTATTCCAACTAAGTTGCACCAACTTCTAGTCTTCTAAAGACTCTGTAAAATGATCATTGTCTATATAATACATGGCATGTGTGGGAAGATCCCTTGTAGGGGTGAGTATAAGAACACCCAAGAGGACTCTCATAAATAACTAAGTATAAATCATCCAGATTAGTCAAATAATCATAATATTTTTAAATAATAATATGAGAAATACAATAAAAAGTCCAGATATACTCAAAAAAGGCATCGAGTCTCAAAGGTATCAACCACTTCCATCATAGTTCTGCTATGGCGATTCAAAGTAATGCCCATATAGAAGATATCACTCTATATGATATACTAACACTGAAAACACTCAACCCAAAGGTCATGTTTTTTGGGTCTACAGAAAAAGAAACGCATAGGAAACTAAGAGGGTTCATCTAAGAAACACACTCGATCAGACTACACCTCATCAAAAAGATTATCTCTTGATAAATAGTTAGGGTTCAATGCCCAAAACACACTTGGGGGGACACCAGACTCTACTAGAAACATCCTTCTAGACAAGGATTTGATGCCTATGTAAATATTGGTCATTCTAATTCAAAAAAACCCATATAAGTAAACAAAAAGAAAATGAGGATCACTTTGGTCATCTCAAAGGTATATTTTCTCCATGCCACTGAGGATTCTATTACAGAGAAATAAGACTAATTATTCCATAATTAGAGAAATCACCCACACTATATAATCCATAAAGAATCTATGAAGGGGTAACCCTCTTTGATTTTAATGTGATTACGCATTGAACCATCATAGGAGTAAACCATGGGAAAACTCACAAAGAAGTTGGGATGAGAAGAAATATGAATCCAACCTCTCATTAATGGAGTACACAGCATGTCCCTATTGGTACAAGATGTGTCTTAATAATCCTATCACAACTCATGTCTCTCACTCACACAACAAGAACTTTTCCATAATACAGGGAGTATTAGAGGGGTATAGGGTATGTAGATGTCTATCTGGAACTCAACGAGTCGTTCTACCCCTACTTGTTTGCACTGAACCATATATGTGTACATGATTGTGTTGAGTACACAACTCTACCTGTATACGATGTCCTTCCCATGTATTATTATTGTACACTATATATGGGACCACATGGACATCTGGGAATCTACCCCATGTAAACTCTAATCCACCCCCATGTGTTTCACGGTGTGTGACTAGGCACACATGATGTGTAACACTAAATGGCCTCTTGGGAATGTAATCCCTATACGCACTAATCATTTTAGCTAAGTTTTACAATACATTTCGAACATGGAACATGGTGTTTCATAAACATCTATATGCATAAAAAATAGCATCTCATACAAGTAACTTCAAGGAGTGTGTTCATAGGACTACACATCATGATGTTTTGATTTTAACATAATCTAGGATCTTCTTCATGCATCTTATCTCATATCTCTACCCTCTAATCCATCTTTTAATTAGACTAGTAATCATTCCATATATTGTAGATCTGGGGTTGAGGGAACCTCATCATTGCTAATATCCAAAATCCAGCAATAACTGGTGCCTGGGAATCACCTGATTCCATGCCTTGTCGGTGAAATATACCAAACTCATATCACAAACCCCTAATCGATATGTGGGTATACTTATATTGTCTTGAACCACAACCATAAAAATGAATCTATATCCAAAATAAATGGTTTTGATCTGTTTCACCAAATACTAAATGTACAGTGATCATTCATTGTGTATTCATCAAATCATAGGTTAAAATAAAATGCTAATGATGAATACAAGTAGAAAGGGGATAAAAATCCATAAAAATATTAAGAATGAAAATAATCAATTTTTTCAGTTGCTATTGACCTATTAGAAATTATAATTTCAAAAGAATATCTAATAATAAACAACAAATAGTAATTATCCCCAAAATTCTGGTTAAAAAACTTATACCTACAAAATGATCAATCTGTGAATCAATCCATTACTCGGTTGATTAAAATTCATCATGGGATAAGAAAATAGGGTTAAATACACAAAACAAATATCCAACCTCATTCTGAATCAAATGATGAGAAAGAAAAATTCCACATCATTGTAGTTGATAAGATCCATAGGTTGTGTTGGTGCATGATCCTCGGTCAGATCTCAATCGAATGTCCTTTTCCAATTATCATCTCCAATGGATCCTCTCAAGTCTCTATGGTTATGAGGATAAACCTAGGGATTATTAATATCCTTTATTTAAAAAAACGATTCTAGGTCTATGTATTTAAATAAATTAATTAATTAATTAGATTAATTACTTTTATTATTTGAGTCCAAGATAGCACTTTACAAAAACACCTAACATCAATAAAGATTAACTCGGGACTAGGATAAATAATTAATTTCAAACTCAGTTGGTGTCTTGTGTTTTTTATTCAATAATTCCTTTATAATTTATTATTATTTTTAACTAAAAAAATTTTCCTTTTATATTAATACTTTTATTGTCTTTAAATTTTCAATTTTGGGCTCACCTGGCCTCGAAATCTCATGTTGTCTGAGTTCCTGGTTAAAAAAATAATCCCAAAAATGTTATGTGGTCTTATATGGTAAAAACAAAGACATTAAATTATTCCCATATTCATTTAATTTCATCCCCAAAAAGCACAATATAAACAAAAAGGTGGGGATACTGATCTCTCAATTGGATATCTCACTACCATTAGATTCTCAGAAGGTTTATCACACTGAAAAAACATGCACCCAAGAAAACCACTTTCCCATTAAGGGTACTTCCCTAATGGTTCCCAATACCACTGGATCATTGGAAAATGAATTTCTACTCTCATGACCAATCTTACCTAGGTCGACATCGAGAATTGAGTCATGAAAATACAACCTTAGTTGTGAGAACTAGAGAACACCAGGAAACCAAAACTACTTTGGTCAGGTGGTTAAGCGGTACACCACCTTGATAACCCAGCACGGTAGTATGAAAATTAAGGAAATAAGATACCCATAGATATACTAACACCCTAAATAAAAATCCAAAACACCAAAATAATTATTTTTTATTTTGTACATAACACCTATACTTTTTTGGAAGTCCACTTCTAATCCTAGATGAACTGAAAACATACAACAATCACTAGCTCCAAAAATAGGACCCAAGCATTTCCACCCACTGGCTTTGAAAAGTATAACAGCGACCAATATGTTCTATAATACACAGAAACAAAAAGCTTCAAAATTGGGGGTGGAATGGTAATCACTGTGATATACAATCTCTTAAGACAGTTGATGATACTCCACACTATGGCCTAAAACAAACATGGGTACTTGAATCAATTTTACCAAAACCAAAAAGTTTCACTTACCTACCTAAGGGAAATGTGTAAAACACTATTCTCACGAAAAACTAAGACCCCAAATTCTTCCCTCATCTTCTCCAAAATAATTCTATTAAGTACTCATTTGAGTATTTAATGATGTTCAAGGGAATTCCATGAATCTAGACTACTTAATCCATGCACAAGTCGCTGGAACTTTCCAAAAATATTTTTCAGCCATCACACTGAGATTGGTGAGATAAACGGAGTTTAGACTGAAAATATACTACAACTCCCTTAGTTTTCTAACCAATACCAAGATATCTTGGTACATCCTTGCCTCCGCCATTTTTACTAATATTGTAAAACAACCTCCTTCTATAGTATCCATCATTAACATATCTGTTGGACATCTTGAAATGAAAAGTCTCAAAATCTATATAAATAAGTTGTACTTATGAGTATCTATGAAGACACATAGGGGTAATAGCTATCAACTAGATGTAAAACATACCATCTTTAGGTGTATCTCCTGCTTCAAATTAAACACTGAGAACACTTGTATGTCATTAAAAACGACTACCATAAACTGATCCAAGTTGGTCTAGGGATCCAGTATATTGTTCTTACAACTCTACTAAGGTATAAAACATGTTTAATGGTATCACTATGAGCTCAAAACAATCATAGTTGCATTTTAATTCTACATATTATATATCCTTATCCAAAACTAGAGCTGGTGATAACCTACCATGATGTCAACTCTTAGAACCACATCTCCCAAAACTAGTGTTTGACAAACTAAATGATTATTTGGGGTGGATACTCATCCAAGAATCACATAATTTAGGTGACACTAATTCACATCCAACCTCATGCACTCATCCACCTCCAAGGTGAACAATAGATGGATTCCTATGAAAAATACATTGTGTCTTATAAATCACCTTTTATGGTGACTCTTCCAACCACACCTTCATCTCTCACAGCTACACGGGCTTATCTAATGTGCTAGCATAGATATTGAGCCATACCTTATTCATGTCTAAGCAAAAAACAAACTCTTGAGAAATAGTTGAACCCAGAACATCCTTAATATGGATTCTTGGATACTTCTCCAATATCATAAGAAACTAAAATCTTAAATCATATGTTACTCTATGGGTAGTTCTATCCAACTAATAAGGAATTGATTATAAACTTATGTGAATGAGATCATCCTTATCTAATTTGTATCACCCTTATCAAAGGAGGAAAAATCCATCCCAACAACATGAAATAAATGCCACAATCTCTAGTGTAAAATAATTTAGAATGTATGGTAGGGAAATTTTCCATAATGAGAAAAAAATCCCATCATCTCAGCAACACTATAAAGAGATTCAATGAAATTCTCTATTTCCTCCTAGAGTCAGGTCACATTTTTTATAGAATCATGTAATGACTAATCCTATATAGAAGAGCCTAAAACACAAGGGTTGATAAAAAGGATCCATTATTTTCACTAGATCATGAATGGGGGATATTCATAGGGATAAGTGTCTCATGATTATTTTTGAACATTTTCAATTAGGTGGTGAAGACACATGTTATACCTCAAACCGTACTCAAAGATTCTTTGAGAACCTTTTACTTAGTACTCATTATTTCCCTTTCCAACCTATTTATCACAACCAATGATTTCTTAAAACCTTATAACAAAAAAACTAAAACACAAATGTTGGAGTAAATCATCCACCACACCTTGATACCATCTGCATTACATGGAACTAACTCACCGACACAGTTTTGGATTGTATGTTAAGAAAGAATCTAGGTGTGGTAATTGTCCCTCATCTATTCATGTCCAAAGTCATGCCAAACAACACCAACACTGGTATCTTCCAATGCTCCACATCTACCTAGAAAATTCTCTAAAAATGATGCAAAATAGGGGATCGTACATGTTTTTAATAGTACTAAAATAAGAGTATAAGGATTGTGAATCATACCTGAAAACACTCCTAGATCCTCTCTATAAAGAACCTACAGCACCTGGAACTATCTAGGATTCTGGACACCAGTTTCCAAATCCTCGAGTAGTCCACCTAGGTGTGGTGGTGGTAGCTTCAAAATAAAGCATCTTCTACCTCTTAATGATACCGCAGATTCAACATCACATTTGATTCCTAAATACCTTATTTCTCCATCCATTGCCTCTACCTAGGCGGTTCATCGACCATCTCTCTAACTGTAGCACAATGGGTAAGGAAATTCAGTGTGAGATAGCCTCTCACATCATAATGATAGAAATATATCTACCTTAGAGAACTGATCTTCCTCTGAGATCTAAAATGAAACTCTTATTTTCTAAAATTTGTCACACACCTGCTATCGTTAAGACCTTATGACCCAGAATCCTATGATATCCATATCTCAATAGCTTATTATATGTTCTCAAACACTGCACATCATCATCTAGGACCAAAAAATCAATCAATGATTTAGTCAGGCATGTTGTATCCACCAAAACCATTGGAGGTGGGTCTCTGAACTTATAAATAGTAGAAAGAGGTTCTTGGTGACCAGCCTCAAGAAAGACCGCCTCATGACTACTCCCATTCAGGTAGGCCTCATTACTAATAGAGTCAAACTCTCAACTCTGTTATAAAAACCGCACTGGTTATTGTCATGAATAAATCCTAAAAGAAGATAAAATTTGAAATGTTTAATGATTTCATCTGGTGAGCTAACTCAAGTAGGACATAGAAAACACAACACATTCCTATATGATGCATGTACCAATTATTTCCTTACAACTATTTCATACATGTTTCAAGTCAATAATTAGGTTATCAGATTCCTGTTGAATGGATATGTCAACTTCAATGACCTAAAAGATGAACTTTGAACATTTTAAAACTATTTCCCTAGTGCCCAAATCAATTTTCACACATAGAAAAAAGAAACCTCAAAATATTGTACAAAACCCAGGTATTTTAATAACTCTTTAGGCTAGGTATACTCCTCTGGTAACATTCTATCACAACCTGACCCACTAGGGTCTGAGTTGATACTACCCCAAGCCTAACTCTAATAGGCTAGGGTCTTGAAACTAGTTCCAAACACACATATCACACACATGGTATGAATTATCATAATGTATATGTTCACATATCCAATCCCATACACTAAAAAAAATTTAAAACAACTGGTAATAAGGAATGGACACATCTTTAATCCCATAATCAAAGTATGACCTAAAGTACTAAAAATCATAAAAAGGTTCTAGATACAATCCCTCACAAAAACTTGAAATACATATAACCTGATCAAAAGGAGGGGACCATTGTAAAATGAAAAAGTGGTATAAACTTCAGTCTTTCTAGCCCAAATCATCTCCACATACTCTTGGTCCTTAGAGAACATCATAAAAAGGGTCGTCATCTACATAAGACATGACATGTGTGGGAAGAGCCCATATAAGTGTGTCTTAATAATACAGAGTAGGAAACCCCAATATTAATAAACATAAATCATCAAGGGTATTCATATCATCATTAGATGTGTAAATAATAATATGAGACATATAACTAAACATCTAGACACACTCATAAAAGACTCTGAGTCTCAAAGGTCTCAATCACTTCGATCCATAATTCCACTATGAGGATTCAAGATAACACTCATCTATGAGATATCACCCTTTGAGTTATACTACCACTGATTCCACTTATCCTATAGGTCACAATCATTAGGTCTATAAAATAATAATCACAATGAAAATATAGAGTTTTAATCTAAGAAACACACTCAATCGAACTGCACCTAATCAGAAAGATCATATCATGATACACAGTTTGGGGTTCAATACCCTAGGATCATTGGGGGGACACTAGATCATACTAGAAACATCCTCCTAGATAGGGGATTGATTCCCATATAAATATTTGTCACTCCAATTCCAAAAAAACATATAAAAATGAGGATCTTTATGTGCCTCTCGGAGGGATACATGCTCCAATCAATTAATGAATTCTATAAAGAGAACTGAGAATACACATTATGGAATAAGGGATATCACCCACACTTCAGTGACTATCAGGAAGATACAATTGAGTCAACCACTACGAAAAATAATTTTATGTTTCATAGAACAATAATAGAAATTAAACAAGGGGACACACTCAACTAATATTGGTCTAGGGAATCTCATACAATCTCAAAAAAAATCTAAGAAAGGAAGAATTATGAATCTAACCTATCCTAAAAGGAGTAAAAAGTGTGTCCCTATGGGTACATGTCATGTCTCGCTAATCTTATAACAACCCATGTCTCGGGATCATATAGAATGCACTTTCTGAAAATACACAGTGTGTTCCTAGGGTACACGGTGTGCAGATGTTGATCTAGTACTCATAGTGTCGTTCTACTCGTGCACATGTACATCGGGTCATGCTTGTGTACTTGGTCATGTCTAATTACATGGATCTTCCTATATACCTCATCCTTCCCATTTACTTATAACGTACATGGACTATGGGACCACATGGAAACCTAGGTGTGTACCCCTTGAACATGTTGATCCTTCCTCCAAGTGTTATAAGGTGTGTGACTTGAAACACACGATGTGTAAAACTACATGGACTCTTATATACTCTCTAAATTGGCCACCATGGTTGGATAACGGTCACATGACTTGTGAAACATATCACATGACATGTAATACTTATCTTAATATAGAAACCCTATCCCCACATAGAAGGAACTACAAGAAGTGTGTTCATAGGACTGCATGCCATGTAATCGAATTTTTCATAGAATTTGGGATCTACTTCATGCATATACAACCATATATTTAGATTTTTATCCAGCCATGAATCACATTGGGAATCACACAATACATTTTGGATCTCGGTGTGACTGAACCTCCTTTCCAATGATAGTAGATATTTGGCTGTATTTGGGAGTCAGGAATCATCCTCCATAATGCCTCATCAGTGCATCATGCTAAACAAGTTTCACCCCCCACCCCACCCCCCCCCCCCACCCCCCACAATATATACATGGATCTAATACCATCATCATGTACATAAATCTTGATATCTAATTTCTATCCTAAACTAAAAAAAAGATATCTGTATAGACAAATACTGAATGTGTAATGATCATTCACTAAGTATTCATCGAATCCTAGTCCAAAAGAAAATTTAAATGACGAACACATGTAGAATGGGAATTATAGTCCAAAAAATATTAGAAAAAAACCTCAACCATTTTTAGGTTTTCCATGATCTATTTTCTATAAAACTATGAATTAATATCCAACAATAAATAAAAGATAGTAATTATCCCTTAAATCCTAGATAAACAAAACCATACCCGCAAAACAATCAATTCATGAATCAATCTATTAGTCGATTGATTCATGTATTTAGTAGGACAATAAAATGGGGGTAAATATAAAAAAAGAAATTTACCTTAGGTTTTATTAATTTCTAATTAATAATGATCAATCATCATTTTAATTTATGAAATCCACAAGTTGCATTGGTGCATGATACTCGATCTGATCTTCATCTGATGTCGTTTTCCGATGATCCTTCAATTGATAATCTCAAGTCTCTTTGGTTTTTCATTTAACCATGGGGATTATGTATAGATGTGTTTAAATATATGATTATAGTTATCTACATTAAAATAATGAAATAAATATATTATATTATTTTGATTTAGTATCTTCACCAATGATAGTATATTACTGATATAATCGACGCTGATAAATAGTATGTCATTCATAGGGTAAAACCTGCATTATCAAATAAAGGGTGGTATCATATTTTTTATATGATACTATGTTTGAAATTTATTCTACTTTTTATGAAAACTATGCATGCGTATTTAATATCATTGAATTTTCAGTTTCAGACTCACCAATCCTTAGAATCTCACATCATCTCAACTCCTAGATTTAGAAATATTTCTATAAATATTTAAATGTATTATATAGATACAATGATGATATTATATACATTTCCACCTAATATATAGAGTTCAGGGCCACTCCACACCACTACGCATTATACTAGAGGGCGATCAATCTCCGGTCGACGATATTCTCCCAGCTAGAGCTGGAATATGATAAGTTCTACTCTATATATAGGGAACCAAAACTCTATATAGTAATATGGGGTACCAAAAATACCTATAAGAAGAATAGGGACCACGCCATATTTTGATATGGGGTTTATAACCGTGGTAAAAATTTAATGATCACACCCATTTCTTGTTATGGGCTAAGTTTCATAGAATGAAGTGTTCTCCTAACATCAGCTTCCATCATATCTTTTCTACCAAAATGATGGCCAATATTAGGTACTATGTGGAAAAAAACTCAGTATGGGATAATCGTGGACCCAAATTAGACTCTCAAAGAATAAGATACATGAGGAAGATTTATCTAAGGGGGGTACATGTTGTTTCCTCCTAGATTACATTGTATGTATCATGAGGACGATCCCTATCCCACCCCATATAGTAATCAAACTGTAAAACAAAATTATGTGGTGTGTACATAGAATCAAATTTCATGTGCTCTCTCTAGAAAACTCAGGTATGTCCTCACCTATATAGGGAATGGATGGTTGTTTCAATATACATTGTGTGTACATAAAGTTCATAGTGTGCCTTGGTAGGTAGGGTTATTCCCATGTCCTCTGACTTGTGCCTGTGTACATCATCTTGTCCACATATAATTCACCTCATTATCTTATACCTCATCATGCTTAGATACCCCAAGGGTCTAGTCATGTACTACTACAAGGCCATTTCCTCTTACATTATATAGTCTTTCCATGTACTCGACCACAAGGTCAGGACCCATTATACAAAATGTACATCGAGTACATGGTGTGTAGTCCCTCAAACTCATTCTTCACCAAATTTAAAATGCACATGTCATGTGATCCTAAGCTATACACCGTGTTATTTGGAATTTCGAGTGAGAAATCCCTAAAAACATCCTAAAACCCCTATTTTTTCCAAACACAAACATATCAAACCCAAGGAGTGATTAGAATTCATAAAATGGTTTTAAAACTTTTAAAGAACTTATATACATAGACCATGGATCAAAATACCAAATTAACCAACCTCATGGTGAACACGCTGAATATTTGGGTCCAAAGTGATGCCTTGTATCCATTGAACATCTATATTTTCTCTATATCCATAAAGAATGAAGTTGTTTTTCCTCTTATCCTTCTTGGTTGGTCTATCACCCAAGGGAGACTCCCTCCCCTCTTCTGTGTGTAGGAAGATGATTTGAACGGTGGATAACTTTACACCTTTTTAGTTAATTAATTAAACATAACTAATTTATTAATTGTCTTACAATGGTAAGCCTCCACCAAATTCCAAATGCTAACCAACTTCATATCTCACCTAGGGTAAATCCCATGTTCAAGAAAAAATTGTAGTCTTGAATTTCCCATATGAGGTCCCAACCAATGATAAAACCTTTTATTCCAAAAACTCGTGTGCATTTACTTTGATATATTTTAATATTTTTAAAAAATTATTTGTGGGGGGTTGTGACTCCCAAACATAGCACCAACTCTAATTAAAATAAAAGGACATATATACAGAAATATATATAAATCAAAAGGTATAAATCAATGAAATCATAGTCATTACTTTCTCCTCTCTTTAAACAATTCAAACACTAGAAAGAACATTCCATACGAAAAGGTAGGGGTGCAAGGCAGACATTTGGCTCTCACATTACTAGGATAAATTATACATTCCACTGTTCTAAAAAAGAACTCTAGCTAAAGGAATCGTCTAAAAATGATAGATCTCTCATGTCGATCCTCAAACATAACCACATACTCCAAGAAAGTGGCTCCATATTTGATGTCCAACTCTCCCCAATTGAAAACATTAATATGGTAAGTAATGTATCTCCTTAGTTATGACACATGGAAGAATTAATTATCTTAAACAAACAATGGGAGTAAGACCAAGTGGAAGGAAACTTTTATAACCCCTTAAAAGATCTAAAATGGTCCAATAAACATTTAGGAAAACTTGATTCTCCATCCAAATATCTACAATATGCATCATGGGGAGACTCTTTGGAAAACACAGTCTCCTTGTTCGAACTCCAAATGTCAACAACATCAATAAGGGTAATATTTTTATCATCTCTTGGATTTTCTCATATGATCATAGATTACATAGACCCTCTTTATCATTTCTTTCACCATCTCTGGATGAATAAGAGATGACTCTCTAATCTCATTCGAACAAAAGGGTGAACACTAGGGTCTCTCATAAAGGAGATAAAAAGGATCCATGCTAATATTATAGTGGTGGATAATATTATAGTATAATTATTCTTATAGAAATTGATCCTAATAGCTTTGGTTTAAGTCCAACACACATACTCTCAACATATCCTCCAACACCTAGATAGTATGCTGGGTACATTCATCCTCTTAGGGATATAATTTCATGATCATCCATAAATAGGTCCCAAAAACATTCTTAAGGCCTCTCTACAAGCATTATATAAACTAAACATCATAGTTAAAGATGATCATAGTGGGTACCCCATTTAGCTGGAAGATCTCCCTCAAGGACAACCACCCCAAACTCATAACCAAACTCATCTCCTGAAAGGAAAGAAAGTTTGTTGGAATGGTAATATAATCAATAATAACCCAGATAGTGTCTTTAACTCTCATTATACATCGTCTCCCAATCATAAAATCCATCTATATTGGATTTCACATCCATTAATGGGTCTCAAGATGTTGGGTGAATCCTATAGGAAATTGATGTTCAACCTTCACTAGGTGACATGTTAGATGTTGGGAAAAAATTGGATATCCTCCACCTTAGCCAATCCCACAAAAAATAAAATTAAAGGAATTTATATATCTTTTAAACACTATTATGTATATCTAAGTTATAAATATGAAACTCCAACATTATCTCCTCATGAAACGTGACTGGAACCACTATCCACCCATAAAAAAGGATGATGTTCTCCCATCCTTCGTAAAATTCATTGGGAGTATCTTATAATGATATATAGTCATGTAGAACATCATATTAGATGACTCTAAAATGATCCTCTCTCACATGATATAGAAGTGGAGGAGTCACCTCCATTAACTAAAGATTAGTTTCACCCCTCTCTTCCACTAAGGTCAGCTATACTAAATCAAACTGATCAAATGCCTTCTCCATAAAGTGAAAATGGGACTTTCTTCTAAGATAATCTTTAACCACAATGACCTTTTTGAGAGTACACAGTATCTCAAAGAAAAAGTCATTCTGTAACACTATACAACACCTTTTTCTAATGTTAATATATATGTATGTAAAGATGAACCTAAGACTCTTATGTTCTAAGTAAACAATGAAATTATCACCCAGAAGATAGTGCCCCACATCATCCTAGAGATAACTACCATTGAAAACTCTAAGTCATGAGACACATAGTTTTGTTCATGGGGTCTCAACTACCTAAAATCATAATTGATCACCACCTACCTATAAATCAACATACAACTAATCTCATCTATAGAAGAATCACAAAACACAACAAACTCAATGCATCCCTATCAATGTATCAATATAGGAGCACAAGTAAACCTCAACCTCCACTCCTTGAAGGACCTCTCACACTATTTGGTATAGATAAATGCATTTTATTTCATTATCAAGGATATAAAACAGATTTTTATCCTATAAAATCCTACTCCAAACCATCTATAGTACCCCACAAAAACAATGAAACTTATCACCTCTCTCATACTCCTGGGTTGTTCCAAAGCATGAACTATATTTATTTTCACTAGTTCGATATCTAAAACAGGCTAAGAAATGATTTTACCTATGAATTGAACCTCACAGATACAAAATAGACACTTTAATATCTTACCATAAAGATGGTCCACCCAATGTAAGTCCAGGTTCATCAAAAAATGATCAGTATGCTCCTCCTATGATGAAAAGTAAATGAGAATTCCATTGAAAAATTCACCTTTGAATCAGACCAAGTATAGTTCGAATATCTACTTCAAAAGGGATATGATCAGAGTATGGGAGTTATTCACACCAAAAGTAATCCCTAGGAACTCATAATTTCTCTACTAAAATGAAATTATGACTTCAAAATATCATCCTCATGAACCCTCAACCAATGGTAGTCAGACCTGAGATTGATCTTTGGGACTAACTCACACTCTTAGCTATTCGATAAGCTCATCAATCCTTGGATAGGGGTACATATTATTTATCATTACATGATTCAGGTGATGATAATTCATAAAAAACCTCATGATATCATCTACATTTTCCATGAACAATATAGGATATTCCCATGAAGATGCATTAGGTATGACAAAACCCCTCTCCCAATGATCTTCCAACTACACCCATAACTCCCAAAGCTTGGTTGGGTCCATCCAATATACTACAGAAGATATCAGTGTGGTATTGCGGTGAAATTTAATGAAAAATTCTATCTCACATCATTGAAGTAGTCCCAAAACATACTTGGTGAATACAACCACATAATCCTTAACCACAATTGGAATCCAGATGATTGAAGATCCCACTACACCAGGGGATAATCTGGTAATCTTAAGGGTTATGGGTTGCAATTTACCACTAATAAGATTTACTCACTCGTACCCAAGATATCTCTCACCCAAAAAAAATAATCTCATCCCATCTATCCTGAGAAATCTAACTCTCCTATCACTATAGTATATCTAGGCATGAACCATAGAAGAAAAATCCATCAAGAAGATAGTGTCATAGGTTTCTATGATGATGACCAAAATGTCCCATGAGAAACTCTCTACAACTCTTTCCAACTCTCACTACTACTAGATGTGAGATACCCTATACATTATCCTAGTAGTAACCTTTATTTATAAGTATTGAGATAAATTATCAAGTGAAAACACAATATCTCACATAAGGGGTATGGAGATAAATTAATGACTTGAACTTGTGTCTAGAAGTACAATAGTAAGTGTCTAAAATACATAGATCATACCATGAATTATATAATGAGTAGTGTGGTAATATCCCTATAATGATTTAGTGTTTCCTATGGAAAAATCTTCTAGCTTCCTAAGTATGGCGTGGGATACTTATTTGTGTTATTGGAAGTAGCTCGTTGCATTGTCATCTGTCAGTATCTCCTCCCTCTGAAGCTCCACCTCCTTTTTTTCCAGCACTGCCTCCTTGTAGACTACCTTGACAATTACTATTTGACCCATGGTCATGATGATTCCTATATAATGGTAGTCCAACCATTGTCTTCTTAACCTCGTCTTCAAGATAGGTAGAGAAATATCATGCCATGTGCTATCACCCATTGTAATCATAGCATCACTTCTGACTAGAATGACTGGATCCTCTACTCAAAACTAGCATTACAACCCCACATGACTGATATCGAGTATGGTGAGGTCGTATACACCAATACCCTAGTAACTCTTTCCTGTTAGATATTTTATATGACTTAGGCTCCTGATGCCCACTACTAGCTCAAGATTCTCAATATCCCTTTCCTAGGAAGCTCTCTATAACCATATCCTTCTCTATCACTCTAGCATAAATTGGTAGTATTTAGTATATAATGCCAGCGTGGATGTCCCCATAATGGCTCTATTCAAAATTTTGATCTTGATAGAAACCATATTTCATCATATATAGGGAGTAAGTTGTGAGGTCGATGAACATCATGGGGTACTCAATAATAGACATATCACCATGTTGCATTTTGAGAGGCTCCTTAGTTCCCACAAAGAACAACCTAAAGGGGTATTACTCAAAATAGAATATATAACATATTTATAAGCATGGGAGTGTGATATCATCATGGTTCTTCATGATCAGACTCCTCTAGAAACCTATTTCTCCCTACAAAATATTAGCTGTAAGTGCAAGCATATGATCTTATAGGGTCTGAACAATTCTGAAGAATCAGACCACCTAATTGATCCAATCCTCCACATCCTAAGGGTATGATCACTATGAAACCTCAGTGGTAACTAATGCTAGAACATACATACTATGTTAATACAGTGAAAATCATTGTCTTTTCATACTGGGGATATCAGTTGTACAATAAGTAGTATATCATCAACTTGAACCACTCTTGGCATATCCATGAATTTCTCAACAGGTAGTAGTAAAAATCTATGAATTCCTAGAGGAATCACATCATGATTTTTTCCCTGAACTGAGGACCCATATCTCAAGGGATCTTTATCATGATCTGGTATCAACATCTAAGAAAGAATGGTTCACTGAGGCATCCAAAAAATTATCAATATGTAACATCATAAAATGAGTATATCCGGGGAGCTGACTCAACAATTATATGATAATCAAAATATATAATCCTACCTGATTTATGTACCATAGGTTACCTACAACATAATACTTTGTATAAAAATTCTCCAAGTAGGTAGTCAGGGTCTCATTGTATAGATATATTAGCTACTGCAACAAAACTGAATTCTCTAGCCTAAGACTGAGCTTGAGACACTCACTATTGTCTTAAATTCCCAAAACCATCTTCACAATATGATCAAATCCAAACACCACCCCCAAGAAATAATTCCATGATACCACTCTATCATGACCGAATGAACTGAGGCCTTCCAGGTCAAC
The DNA here is from genome assembly GCA_963277665.1 of Viscum album. Taxonomy (NCBI): domain Eukaryota; kingdom Viridiplantae; phylum Streptophyta; class Magnoliopsida; order Santalales; family Viscaceae; genus Viscum; species Viscum album. The sequence goes on along the minus strand of OY728150.1, from coordinate 1,587,511,538 downwards.
AGAAGGCTGAGTGTGAAAATACCTAGCTCGCCTTTAATAGTTCATGGGATGAAAACTAGTGTCTTGTTGTAATTACTGCAATAGAAAGCCTTAGAATAATTAAATTTATGTATTCACTAAATCATATCAATGAAACATTAAAGAAATATAAGAAAATATTTGAAATCATGATTGTAAACCTTGCATGAAATAACCTCTGGGTAAACAACATAGTACAGAAATAAAATACAAAAGTATAAGGGAAAAAATAAATAACAAACCAGAAAAGGAGTATCATGCTAACAATAAATGGGGTAGGGGAGATACCTAAGATATCCTAACTCAAAATCACCTATGATTACCACCAAACAAATTCAGCCCCATAATCCACTAAACTCCACCAAAACTTGTTCTACTGATATCACTATCAATCTATCAGTCATCTACACAAGACACATGTGTGGGAAAATCCCATAAAGGGGTGAGTATATAAATCTATACTAGGAACCCCAAAAACCAAAAAGGGGAGATAATAAAATCAACAGTGATAATAAAACAGAAATAAAGAGGTTGAAGAAAAACCCAACATATATTATCAAAAAGAATCCCAAAAGAGAGAAAAGGAGGATCTTTATATCTTTATCCCAACTAAGAGTAATGAGGTAGATTATGGATCAAAGGGTCAAAACACTGAGGATGAACACCCTGAGTGTCCATAAAATATAAAGAGTTGAGGTCAAACTACTCAATACTATGAATCAAAGCCAAGGAGTCTCAATCTATAATAGAGAGACCTCTCCCCAAGAGATCTTGAGGAATGGGGGTTCCAATCCATAGATAGGGTACCCAAACCCGATGTAGTAAGGTTCTTTGAAACCCCACCTGTAAATTGAATTGGGGACACATTCCCTAGCATGATAAGTGGGGTTTATAACCCTGATAATAATATGATTATCACACATAAGAACTTCCACAAACTAAGCATCGCTAAAAGAATTATCCCGCTAACATAAACTAACAACATATCTATACTGCTAAAATGAAGTCCACCATCACATACTATGTGGAAAAAACTCAATATAGGGTAATCATGCGCCCTAATCAAAGTCATGAAGAAGGAGATATGTGAGGAATAATTCTGTGATGGTAGTACATGGTGTGTGCACTTGTGGTAAATGGTTTCTCTCATTAGGTTGAACCCTAGTCGTGCCCCCCTGAAAAACTCTACAAATAAAATAAAGGTAAAAAACATGTATGTTGGATCACACAACATGTGATATCACTAGGACACTTGGTCGGGTCCTCACTTTCACAAATCATGGCAGGTGATGTGAACATATACAACATGTATGTGGAGTACATGGTGCCTCTTCTCCCTCTTGGTTCATATGTTACCTATGGGAGTCTCCCTCCCCTCTTTAATGCATAGAAAGTTAAATGGGAGGGGTCTTGTTTTACTTCTTTAAAATCTATTAATTAACCATAAGTAATTAAATATTTTTCATGTATTCTAGTGGTTTCATTCCATAGAACGCTCTACACTAACCATATTTATATTGGGACTTAGCTAAACCCCACATCTCGGAAATAATTGTGCTCTCAAATTTCTCATCTAAGGTACGAATAAATTATAAAATTATTTATTCCAAAAATTTATGTGCATTTTTTTAATATAATTTAATATATTTACTATTTTAATTATGTGATAATTAAATACCCAAAAAAAGGTAAATCCAAGGAAAAATATAGGTGTCTGTTTGTGTATATATATATATATATCCAAGGGACTAAACTACTGAAACCATATTCATTACACTTATAACATCATGGTACACTCATCCTTATAACCCTTTATTAAATATATTTCATACATTCCCTCTCATTGATTCCATTTCATAAGTCATTATTATGTCAAATAAAGGGTTCCCAAGTCCGTATTTCCTTTCTTCATCGATATTATTTTATCTTAAAACTAGTTAAATATCATATTAGTTTTATTACATGATTTTATTTCTATGTTATATACATATTTTTAACAACTTATTGATGAGAAATTACACATTACCACTCACAAAACCCTTTTCTATATCGTGTTACTATGTTGAAGTATGAGTTTCAAAATCTATATGTTCTTATCACAATTATCCTCTTACCCCTTCAATAATATAAGAAATAATTAAAAGTTACTTTCATATAGTAGTATAAATATACTAATTTTTTCAAAACTAAAATATTTATTATACATTATTTACTTTATAAACTATTTTAAATACATCTTTCACTCATGGTAGTTTTATATTACATAATTGAATGATGATAGTTTATTTTCACATACACCAATCATATATATTCTTAAAAATTAATTTCATGATTTAAAATAACATTATTAATCAAAAACACATTTTTATGATTCTTTATTGACTAAAAAATCAAGATAATAATTTTAGTAAAAGTAAAAAAAAATTAAAGTTATTTTATCTATCTCAAATAATATTATTAATAAATTATTGTTTAATTGGTGTAATGTTACATAATATTTTGAATTATTAAGCTCTCATGAAATTGTAATAATTCAAAAAGTATAAATTTACAATTATTGATCTTAAAAAACCATTTCATAATAACCATCAACCATTATTGTTTCATCAAATTAGTTCTAAAACTATTAGGAAAACAATCTCAATATGAAAGGTGTTTGAACATTTAATCTCATAAATAATTAATACATGGTAATTAATTAATAAAAAAGGAATAATAATGCATGAATAAACAGGAAAATTATAGTGAATAATGTAATTATTAAGTATAATTTAGTTATTTCTAATGTTATAGTACATATGAAAGGATATGGTACATGAGGTAAGTGATTTACTCTTCAAAATATTCCTTTTTAATTTTTTAATATTGAGGTTGAAGGTACATTTGAAAAATAAATAATGAAATGTATAATTCATTTTGGGTATTGGAAAACCCATTATATGGCCTATAGACCATTAAACGAACCCATATGGACCTTACATGCACCAAACGACATATGGCACATAGTCTTAGAAAATATATTGAAGGCCTTAATGGTAAACCAAATTAACTGAACGAAGGAGGCCTATAGTTGTACTCATCCCAATTTTTCTCACACTACACATGGACAGATACACCCCTAACCTACACTCAACCCTCTTTTTCCCACTCATCATGCTTTCTAAATAAAATTTTTTTCTTCCACTATTTTAAAATTTATTATATTATATTTCCTTTAATGGTATCATTTTCAAAAACTGATCTTATATCAAAAAATAATATGATTTATTATCAAATTTCCTTTGTAGGTGTATTTTCATGGAGAAAAATCTCTATGATAGGAATGATCCATCACTATCTTTGTCTTTCATTAACATGAATAATGCATAAATATAACCTTTCGTCTAATTTTATGCATTTTGAATACCATATGCTTTCATCTTCTAATTGAAGGAGGTTCACTTCAATAGTCATATATTTAATTGAATGTTGAAAAAATTGACGTGATCAAATGACCATTATTCTATAAAGAATAAATACCATTTAGTAATTTACTTTTATTGAGGACTTTTTACATTTACATAAACATTACTTATTATGATTACTATTTTTCCACTGGTTAATCAATATATAAATTTGATAAATTTATGAGTTTTTTAATATTCTTGTGGTACATATATATACATATGGATATATCATTATGATAAATTGTGATCCCAGATTTATATATCCATCCAAGGCATTCAGTAAATGATTGTATCTCATGACATTTTATCTTGTAAGATGTTGGAGATTATCCTAGTCTACTATGATTTGGGACTCAAGTGGTTATCCTAGTTTACTATTTTATGATTAAAATAGGTTTTTAATATTCTAAAATATAATCTGAATTTCAGAGTGGTTTTGCACAACATATGATTATGATATTAAATTATTATATATATTCTTAATTTGTATTTACTAATAAAAGGACTTCCACTAAGGATGGTGGTAAGATTCATTCACAAGATATGAAACTTTATTTGGTGTGATTATATTGGTATATTCTATTTTTTCAATATCATTATTCTTTGTAATTTTTTCCATGATAAATGATTATTCTAGCAGGCTTCATTTTCAAATCCTATTAATGACTTTTGGAAGAAATATAAAATTGGGTGGAGGTAAAAAAAAAATTTCATAAGAATCATTGGATAATTTAGTGGAACTAAAAAAATGTATCCTATAATTTAATCTATAGTATCATGAACATTTAATTTTTAATTAATTTAAATATAGAATTACCTTGACTGCAGAATTCATCTTGAAGAATGTTTTGTAACCTCACTTTCTTTCTTATCATCATAATATTGAATAAAATATAGGGTCCCTCTATATGGATCTACACATCCTCTAATAATTATTGAATATCAATCTTGATGTACTAAGTACTAACGTAGAAGAATAATGTGCTTAACATTGTTTATCATTGATCACAATTATGATCTCTTCTTTAAACATTTTATTTTGGAGAGTTCAATAGTTGGAGTATTCTTTCTACAGATTGACAAATCATTTTCAACATTGTCACTATCTCACATATAAAAAAAGTAATATTTTGTATAACTTATACTTATAATTAAATAAATATAATTCCATAAGGGCACTTATCATTTTAATTATTCTAAGTCATAGCCCATATTAAACAATAACATTTATATTATTATTTTCAGAACATGATTTATTATTTATTATGATTTTTTAAACCAATAAATATATATTTATAAAATGGTATAATGTAAAATATAATTTTTATTTTATCATTAAACTCAATCCATGAATATTAAAAATATATTTCTTAACAAATAAAAATATTTTATTCCCTGAACATGTGAATAAATATTTACTTTAATATTCACATACATTTAATAAAGTATTTATTTTACGATATTCACTAAACATGTGAAAAAAATAAATATTATATTCATGATAATGTGAATAATTAATCAATATTAAAGATTCAACTCATGTATTATAAACATGGTTATCTTTTGATTGGATTTCTATGATCAAAATTTACATTAATAAATATTATTATACTAGATGTAAATAAATTTATTCTTAAACCTAAATTTAACAAAATTTGATGAGATTATTGATACACTGGGTTTATAATCCTCTTAGTCTCTTTCTCAACTGAAAAAGTAATAACTTCACTAAATTCCAAGCTTAACTACAAGTAACACATCAAGGCACACGTAAAGAAGAGATTTAGTATAGAAACTAAAACAACATTCCTTAAAACTATATTACATAATATAATCCCTTTTTAATATATATCTCATAATGTCGGATGAATATTTGTTTCATCACACTATATGGTCGATTTATCATTCAGTGAATTTTGAAAAAAAAAACTTTTCTTTAAACTACGATAGCCATGAATTTTTTTCAAATAGTTCCATATTAATAAAATGTATAAATATGTCATCTTATATTAACCTGGAAGGTATAAATCATTTCGTGAATTTTAAACTAATTCTATATCACTTATGAAGAAACCAGTGAATTTTACATCACCATGATCATAGTTTTTAATGTATTTCATCCATATATCATACTACATGATTAATGGAACACATTAATAATGATATTAAGTCTATGTATCAATTACAATGTTTGATGATTTTAGAATCTAGTTATATATAAAATATATATAATTTATAATGGCTAATCATTCATTATTAACTCCTTTCTTGGATATCACCAAATGCGATCTTTATGATAATATATCTCAATGATTATGGGCACCTACAACATGATTGTCATATATCATATTAATTCAATTATATAGATGTTTTTATACCATAATACATTAATTTAGGAATATTTTCATATAATATCTAGGTTCTATCTATTTAAAGGAGCCATTATATCCTTTAATTATGAAAATTTTAGAAGTGTAAAATCACATTATTAATACATATAAGAACAACCACTATGTGATAAGAATAAATATGTATATTCATGTAATCAAAAGTAAAAAATCAGTTGGTTATAGGAAACTAACTATGATATACTCCCATTATTAATAGAGCTAATATTTAACACTTCTCAACTTCTTTTACCACACATGATATTCACGTATCATTGAATGTATATCTATAGAAACTGAGACTACAAAATTTAACCTTGTTATTATAAACATAACTACAAATTCACTGATTTCAGTAAAATCATGAAGGATATGATTTTCCCTAGTATATTTATTTTCGTCCTCTACCATATGTTTTACATCTTAGATAGAACCTATAATATTATTTCAATATACATTATAATAATATTTCTTCTATTTAATAAATTTTTAATAACTAGAAAAAGTTGTTCATAATTTATATTACTCATTGTACTATATCATATGCCCCAATATTCTTAGTATTTCTATATATGGATACAACTACTTTAATAATACTTTATTTATCATTTATATAGAATTACTGAGATACTGTTTCAAATTATATATAGGAATAATCATTTTTATGTCCATTTGATAAGTAGATCCCCAACTTCTCTAAGTACTAGGGACTTATCCCTTATACTTTCTAATATATAATTGGATAGTTTTGATTGCGTTTTTATATAGATCTCATAGATTTATTTATTTTTCTATCATTATTTATTCTAAAAAACATTAAACTCTGTTAATATAATATAATATGTGATAAATAGAAAGTTTTTTTATATTTAATTCTACTCATCATATTAATATTTTATTATTTCTTAACACATTATGTTAAAGAGAATTATTCCATGTAGAATAAGTAAAAAATCAATATTGAAGTGGTCTATCTTGTATTTTCAATACATTTTCACTATATTAACTATAAATTGTTCTGAGAAACCTCATATATCAATCTTGGTGTTTATTAATCCACATAACTTGGGTAAATATTATAATTAATTCATTTTGAGAAATAAAATAATTTCAATTTACTCTTAACTACCTATTATATTAATATCAATATTCTATATTATAACCATAAATTTCACTTATAAAACCATGTTTCGTTTCACTAACATCTTGTAAAAACAATGAAATATCATCATCTAATTATTTAATATCTAATCTAAATCACAAATTGATCTTAGAAATACTCTTTTAATAATCATGGTAGGTACTATGAAAACACAAACTCAAAAAAGAATACAATATTAGTATTGGTGAAAATGATCCCATGTTATCTTTTCTTGACTAATTTTAAACCTTTCAAAACAAATCCCGATTTATAAGAAATCTCCTTACATTACATGTATGGTTATTTATTGAATATTTATTTTCACCAACATAAATTTACTTTAATGGTGAGTACTACAAAAATATCAAACCTGATTTTGGTACATGGGGTCTATTTCTAAGTTCAACTAAACTTTTGAGTATTTTTTTCTCAATTTAATGCTTCTTTATAGGATAATTATATATTTTTATCAATGAATAATACAGAAAAAAAAACTCAAGGATTATAAAACCATATCTATTTTTTCCATTTAATTTGTAGCATATGTGTATGGAATAAATCCTCCCATTAAGATTCATATAGTTTATGTTCTATTTAAAACTCATGAGATTATTTTTCCATAACTTTTAAATACTATTTCTCTACTATTATCTCAAATTGAAATTTATCCCCTATTATAAAGATATATTCACTCATTTGGCTATAACATCTTTATCAAGTATATTTTAATATAATCTTTTACTTATGATAATTAACTATGATGGACATTGTGTTTTAAAGGATCAAAGTTTGTTTCTAAAATAATCCTCACCAAATACCTTCCATAAAAAAATGAAATAATATATTTCATTATTATTATAAGTTATATGATATAAATTTATAATTATATTTGGTACATGGCTTAGTGCTAACACAACCATTTTTAATAAATTCTTATAATGGACAATGGAATACTTGAAACACTTATAAGAATCATCATCAATCATGGTTTTATAAACATCGTCACTGTGATGTGTATGAGTTATATGTTTTGTAATTACTCTACTCATAATTTTAATGATTGATGAATTATTGGTTAAGAAATTCATAAGTTCTCCCACCTAAATAATATATCATATTTTTATTATAATATTCTATACTTTACATTTATATTTCATTAATATCTAAAATAAATCCCATAAAGTAAATTTATTTACATTTATCTTCTATGTAGAATATTTTACACAAACCATTTTGAACAAATTCAAGAACATTTTTATCTTTACACCCTTTTAATGTCAAAATGATACATTATATTTAAAATATATCAGTAAAAATGTAAAATACCCAATATTTCTAGCTCCAAAGTGTATAAGAACCATTTTTGTTATATAATTTACATTTACTTATAGTTTTACTTGAAAAATAATTATCATGAAACAACTAGTTATTTGAATATGATATTTTATATTCATCATCAAAAACCATTATAGGACATAGTGATTCAAGTATAATTATAAAATTTATTTAGTATGTTATACCAAGTCAACAATCATTTAAATAATATAATTGTTTAATAAATATATACTCAGATAATGTTTTTTAAAACACCTAATAAAAATGGTATTTTCAAATAAAAAAATATTTCCACTTATCAATTTGAATTTTTAATATTTTCTTAATGAACATAAGACCCATTAACTATGAGTAACTTCAAGATTCACTTCACTTTTTATAATTCTAATAGTTAAAATTAGTTTCTATATTTGATTAAAAATATATAAGTGACAAGGTATAATGAATACCCCAGAACATAAAGAAAAATGTTACATTAAAATATAAATATACCTAAAGTATATTATTCAACATTAATTAAATTTTTATTATTTAAATTCATATTCAAATGATTCATCTTACCACATGTTAAGAAAATATAATTATATTAATATATCTCTACCTTAATCTTTTGTTTCCTTGATTTTTGTTGCTAAGTAACTACAAACTTTAAAATTTCCATTGTGTTTTCAATCAATTCCATTATTTAATTCGCTATAATTTTTAAATAACCAAAGTCCCAAATATCATTATCTAAAAGGGGACTATACTCAAAAAAATTACAAATCCTTTCAATATTATTAATGTTATAATTTTAAATAAGAAAAGAGATTGTAGGTGGTATGAATGAAATAATGATATTTATTTATAATTTCATGTCCACATGGAACACCCAATAATGTTGATTGATCATTTTACTTCATCATCTTATGTCCATGATCACTATATATGTATCCACTTTCTATTTTACACCTATATATTATAATGATAATCTTATTTATCATTTTCTGTACCCCCCCCCCCCCCATGAAGTTCTTGGTGATGAATCAATATGTTGTATCCATATTTGTTCTTGTACTATATATTAAACTATGGGGACATAACTAATAAAATGATGTAGTTAACCTTTAATTCATCATTCATGTTTCTCTTATAGACATCCTTTTCACCCTCACTCTCTCCCAAATATGGTTTATCCAATATAGGGTATTCCATCACATAAAATTTATTTTCTTATAGTAGTACCATATGTAAGTGCCTAAACCACACTTGGAAATTTTTTCTAGTAAAGAAATTTCCTTTTTATGAGATTTATCATGGTGATTATATGGTTTTACTTTCCATTTTTTATATAATACACAAAAATAAAATTTTATTAATTTATTTTGATTACCAATTATGACATAATTTATAAATGATTTTATTACATATACCACTATTTTTACAAAATCCCAAAATCCGCCATCATTGGATTCGGAATATCCACCCACTTATATTATAGTGTTAAGGATATATAAATCGCATCTCATAACCTAGAAGTAGGAATTTATAAATTACTCAAAGGAATTTATGAATGAAATATTATTTATAATGGAATTAACTCACACTCTTTGATATGTTGAGTAGAATCCCTAATCCTAAAATCCTATAATCATATTTCATCAGTACTTTCCTCCAAGTTACACCAATAATTATTGGGAGACTTATCTTGATTATAACTTGTTTAGTTCGACACAAGACTTTTATTACAATACCAAGTACCCATAAAGATTCAGACCATAACATTAAATGATTGTTGTATTCTATCTCAAATGATGAAAGGTGTTTAATGGATTAATATTTTAAGTTAATGGATTTTATTTAAATTATAAATAAATATCATCTTTTATTCTTCACATGTTTGTAAATATTATGTCAAACATTTGTAAATAACTATAAATTTCTAGTAAAATAATTTTTTTATTAGATAGGCTTGTAGAAGATATCATATTTTGTCCTTTGTATATGAATTAATTTCATTATATGAGAACTTACATAAAAAATTAACTATTTATAACAATATATATCGTATACACTATATTTTATTTTATCTAATAATTATTTTTAATCTAGATATATTATGTGGTCATGTTTAATTAATAAAATAAATAATCCATTAATTGAAAAAAAATATTAAATAAACATGAACTGATGAAACAAAATATTGACGTTAAAAATCATGAACTGTATATACTGGTAAGTTTATTGAGCGATGATAAAACAAACTTGATCCTAGAGGAAATTAATCTTTGATCCTTAACATGGCTCAAGTTATAGAATCTAACATTCTCTTGTGTATCTTCTTATTCGGATTCATCTCATCTTGGATCCTGAATTGTCTTGTTTAGGTTGGATCGTCAAACCTTAAAAATGTATACTAACATGCAAGTGAGAAGTACCTAGGATTTTAGGGATACATAAAATATTACTCAAACATGAAATTAAATGCATATTAAAGGAGGGAGGGATGATTCACATATCATTACATTTAATTTAGTAATAATTATCGCATAAAAAACCATGATTCCTCAATAGAACATCCACAAACTATATCAAAATATCATTGGTCTTCCAAACCCTTTTCCAAACACCAACACAACAGCATTAAAAAAACTCAATGAATGTCTATACACATCCTTCTCCATTTCTTGATCATCATCCTCATTAAATATCACATGCACAACGATCATCCTACTCCCATTTGTTCATCTTTGGTACCACTAATCAGGGAAAACTATGGTGCATCCCCATACATATTGATGAACCAAATCATAACCATATGACTCTAAAATATAGAGGATACCACCAAAAAACTATTGGATTATATAACCATAGAGGCCATATATTATATGTACATGACCCCAAAAACCTCATCCTCATGACAAAAAAATAAACAAAAATGTATAGATATAATTAGGAAACCCTATATTCCCACCCCTAGAAATGAAAAATGCCATTAGAATAAAAATGGTGAATCTCATTTCCCCTTTATCGATGATCAATATAACCCATAGTCACATGGTTACACCCATAATGTTCCCATTAAACCAAATAAATAACTTCATCATAATAAAAATTATTCAAAATATGTGTTATCATGTCCAAAAAACTCTAAAACTTCACAACTAATCAATATTATCCCACAAAAATAATTTTCAACAAAACCCTAAACTGATGTATCTCTTATGAATAATATAAACCCAAGTGATGCCATTCCTAATCAAAAAAACACAAACCAAACCACCACACAATGCATGAAATGTGTATAAAATAGAAAATAACTAGGAAATACCTACCTATATTTGGTACGTCTCCACATGTCGTGAATCTCTAACTAGTCTAGATTCAATCAAGATATATCTGATAATCTGAAAATATCCGTTATTTTTTTCACAACTAATATAAAATAAGGAAATAATGAAAAACACAAATAATAAACATTAAGGCATTGACAGACTTCCATATGACTACTCCATGAAATAATAAACATAATGTATCAATAGAAATTGATAATTATATCTTAAGATGGATTAAGGGATGTGATAGTTGATAATTTAGGTTACACCCATAGTATTTGATACAAAAGGGTCCAAAGTGAACTTTTTATACTTAATTAAATCAATTAATCATTTATTGTATAAAAATTTTTTAATTTTCATCATAATAAAATTTTAGAAATAGTGGGACCCTTATGTATGTACCCGTGTGTATGGGGCCATTATATATAACCTCCCTAGACCCTTACTGTAACAACCTAGAATTTTATCAATTGAAGTTCCCTTTTTATAATTATGTCATGTAGTATAAATCACATATACCACATAGAGAAACCAAAAAAAACATTTTAATCATAAATGAAGAATGATACATTAGTCAGTAAGTATAAAAAAATAAATTTCAAATATTATTATGTAATAAAAAAATATAAAATAATATAAGTAATATATGAAAAATGGATCTTCTCGATCCACCAAAATAACCATACTCACAAGAATTGATATAGAAATAAAACATAATGTTTTTGAAAAATATAAATTTTTAATATGAAATTATATATAAACATAATATAAAAAATAATTAAATGAATAATTAATTTATTAATAGGTATTTATTGAAATTAGAGAACTCGTATGACTGTTACAAATCTGGCCAATAGAATAGTAATCTGACCATTAGAATGGTAACTTGACTATTGGAGTAGTAATATATTCATTAGAAATTGTAATCAAACCATTAGAATATAAACATCACCTGTGTAACTGTAAAATAATATTTAGGTTTCTTATAAAATGAAAATATTATATATTTAAACAATTATACAAGTAAGTAAATGTTTTAAAAAATATAAATTAATTGTTAGTGTTCTTTGTAAAGCATAAATGTTTTTATAAAAAATTTACAATAAATATATGAATTAAAATAAAATTTCTTTATATAAAATGGAATTATCAATTAATTTTAATTTGTATTATAATGATAAGATAATTTTATGAGGCCATAAGTAATTTTTCAAAGGGTCATTAAAATTAAAATCGGTATTTTTTGAATAAATGAAAATTTTATTTTAAAATAAAATTAATCCTATTTAGAATATTAATTTAATAAAATGGATTATTTTTTTAAAATATAAATTTTGAAAAATGGTTAGATGCAATTTTTTTATTTTTTGAAAATATTATAATTTATGGTGAATTGTGAATTATAGTAATTTACAGTATTTGACATAATAAGACAAATACATGAATTTTTTATTCAAGGAAGATGTAAGAATAAATTATATCAAACTAAAATGATACATTTACTGTAAATAGTCACAATAATCAATAATATTGATATTCTTGATCCAAAATAGTAAACTAATGAATATAATACTTTAAGACACCCCTCTTCTCCCCTTGTAAAAACCACCCATCACCACCACATCTCCTCAAACATTATAATCCTTGTATATTTACAAAAAAAACTTCCCAAAACGTCTCATTATTGTTTTTCTCACCAAAATACCACTTCCAAGTACCATAAGTGGTCTTTCCAGGAAGTGACATTCAAGAGTTGACATTCTCAAAAGACCTATTTTAAATTATTTTCTTCTCATACCATCCCGTCACCTCCCTCATCTAAAAACATTTAATGAATATATTATCATATATATATACATTAATTTAATTATTATAATTAAATATCTACTATCTATATGCTTCTTTTAACCACTTATTGTAATAATGAAACCATTGTCCATATTAGGTCGAGTAGCCGTCTTTGTGGATAAGGTGTTTTCATTTTCCATTATTTCTTTTGAGACCGGTCATAAAAATATTAATATGGTAAAATAATACTATAATAGGTATATTATAAATTATTTCACATTATTTAACTAATAAATAGTCATAATATTAAATAAGAATTAAACTAGTTCCTGATGGTCGGTAAAATCACCTAAATAAACTAACCATATAATGATAATGATTTTACTCAAACAACTATACATGTATTGGAAAACATATGGGTATTTGGTACCATTTAAATTTATATAAGGTAATTAATTACATTTTATTTCAATTTTAGAGTTGTATTTCCCTTTGATAATAACATCAATAAATAACCCCAAGTGATCTGACTTTGAAACCCTAAAATGGATCCTCCTAGAATAATGAAACTAAACTATATAACTCATAAAAATGTCCATAAATGAAATTTTTAAATATTAATAAATCAAATATATATTTTATTGGTTATAAATTTGTTAATTAATTATTATAGTTTTATTTTCTATACATTAAGGTTAATTGAAGAATGTTTTAAGAACATAAGGTAAGGGATCTCCCCACACCACCCTATTTTCTTTGGGTTTATATTTCTGTAAATTTATATAAATTTATCTCTATATTATATTATTTAGTTATTATATATTATTTATATACCTTTCACACATATATACCATGTCTTTTAAGAATTATTTTATGGAAATATATATTTTTTAATAGTTTAGTTATCAATTTTTTTGAAAGTATGATTAAATGGAACTTATCTCATTTTTTTCCTCTTTAAATATACTACTTAGTGAAATTTTTTAAAAAATAAATTTATTCTAAAAACACTCATTATTATGTGGAAAATAATTTTATCTCACTTCTGGTTTTATATACATTATTGGTCACCTACCCTCATTAAATACTCCTAACTCTTTTTCATTAAACCCCTCTTAAGTGGAACATTTCCAAAGTTACCTAACCGCTTCATTTTCACATATTAACTTTATTTGGAAATAATTCGTCATTATATATGTCAATTTTCATTCATTAATTTATAGTAATTATTTAAGACCTTCTTTCCTATAAAACATTGTGAAACACACTTTGTTTATGCTTTGTCACATGGTTATGAAACCCATTTATTTCCATAGTCAATCCTTGTGTTTATACCATATGTCTATTCTCTTTATGTGGAAAAAATATGTGTTTACATGTTATTATGGGTTCACCTAGATATTTCTCAAACACATTGGGACATGTTTTAGTCTCATGAGGCATTATGTATGGGATTATAGAGTAAATCTACTCTTTTATTGGGCTTTGTCAACGATATGATACTGTTTTGGTTGTTGTCCTTGAATCATGTTTATGTCATGTTATATATTGCCTCAATATACCTTTTTTCTATGATATTATGATTCCATGTACTATATGTTATTCCTATATATGATAATTCGTGATCCATTATTTTTAGGTTATCATGTTATGCCATCTAACTCATATTATATACAATGTTTCCATGTTTATTCCCTTGCTGATATTTTTTGATCACCCCTTTTCTCTATGTATTCATCACGTAATCATATGTAGTTTTAAGTGATCAATGTATTTTAGTATCACTTTTTTTATTTTAAAAAAATGTTTCAATTTAGGTTCTTTTTTCTAACAATGTACCTACTCTTCCAATGACATTAGTCGTTTTGATCTTTGGTTTGTATTTAATGGATATTTTTGTTTAAAATCATGTAATAATGTGTGTAAAAGGTTTTGATCACTATAGTTTGTATCATATAAAGGTCCAGTCGTTTTTTGGATATAGGACTAGAAAAATTTAATGATAACCTTAGGAATAAGACTATGTATTGGAAGAATAACCATGGATAAATTTTATTTAAACTTAGGGACTCATAAGATAAGATAAACGTTTAATTTATAAGTCACCCCTCATAAGATCATAGTTACTTTTTTATATACCCATTTGTTAATTATTCAACCCCTGAATTTTAATTTTCCATTTTTTGTTAATAAAGGAAAATATGAGAACTTGTGCCAACAATGAATGTGATAGTAAATGTGATGATTTCTCAAATGGGGTGCCTAAACTTATTAGAACAATTGATCATAACTTCATGATAGTATGGGTTTAACTGGGTTGATTTATGATTAAACACATGAATCTTGTGTAACACCCTTCTTCTCTTATGAAATACCTAGTTGTGTTCAAATCATTTATGAGACAAAGGTCTCCTACCATTGGTGGGTCTTCTTATCCCCTCATCATGAAATAATGGATTAAAACAATTTCAAAGATATTCACTATCCTCTAATTCATAGAAGAAGAGAAAGACATGATAGCACTCTATCCTTTTGATGGGGATCCTGATAAGTGGTGGAAACTAATTAAGAAAATATAGTCCAAATAAGAAATTGATTTAATGAAATGGAAAGTATTCAGCAAAATATTTTTAGATAAATATTTTCCTTGAATTTTCCATCTTAAAATGGATACTGAGTTCCTCAGACTAATGAAAAACAAATTTTATTCTGTTGAGGAGTACAAGGAAAATTTTAAAATGATTCATGATACCCCATTAAATTTTTTAAGAACACTCAAATCAAGGAATATATCTTCTTTATTAGATTAAATATGAGTATATTAAAATCCTCAGTGATTTGATACATTGAATGAAATGAGGAGATTCTTCATTGTTCCCTTAAGGATGAGATGAAGATCGGTGAATCTCAGCAGTCTCATGGTCCCAAATATAAAAATTAGAAACTAGGGTTTAATATGGGAGGATCAACTAATATATACCATATAGGAAAGAAAAACCAACATTCCACGTATCAAAAGGGTAGGAATAATCATCCTATAATCTATATCAATCGAACCAATAGATGTTTCAAATGTAAAAAATATGGGCGTCATGCTAATAATTATTAAATATAAATTAATAAACCCACTAATAAAGAATAATAAAGGAAATTTTAGATCAACACTCAGCCTATTGTACAATGTTTCAATTGTAATGAACATGGGCATTATGTGAGCCAATTTCCTAATCCAAAGGGTTTTCCGAGACAATCAATGACAACAACATCTAATTCCTAGAGAGAAAGTAAGGGAAAATGAAATAACTGTTACTTATGTGGATCCAGTAAACTATGTGGTGACACGTATGTTGGTTATTCCTTTAATAAAAGAAAACATACTTTTTGATTCTGTTTCTACAAATTATTTCATATCTTGATTTTTTAGTAGAACTATTCAAACACTACCTCAAAATTTGTGGGTTGATCTAACTATGAGAATATAAAAAGGAGAAATTATTTAACTTAAATAATATAAATCCCCAATGGTACAGTTTTTTGGATTGAAAATCCCAAAAAATCTTATCTTACTTCTGTTAGTGGATTTTGATGTTATATTGGGAATGGATCTCTTATCTTTATATAAATACAACCTCAACTGTCAGGAGATGTAGATCGCTCTTCACATCCCCTATCATCCTCATATTTAAAAGAAGTTTATAAAGGATTATTAATTTCATTTGGAGTCATCATATTAAGTGTGGATACTATTTCCTTATGATAAATCATATCTTGCTCAAATGACTTAGACAAAGGAGAAGATCATATCAGAAGACATTCCTATTTTGTGGAACTACATTGATGTGTTCCCTAAATAATTGTTTGGTATTTCTCTGGAATAAGAGGTTGAGTTCTCAATAGAACATATACCTAGATATCTACCATATCTAAGACTCACTATATAATGGAAACCATTGAGTTTGAAGAACTAAATAAGCAGTTACAAGAGAATCTAGATAAGGATTTATACACCTAAGTGCTTCACCATGGGGTATGTCGGTCCTCTTTTTCAAGAAGAAGGATGGGTTAAAGCACCTATGAATTTATTATTTTAATATTATCAAAATCACAATAAATAACAAGTATTCCCTACCATAAATAGGTGACATATTTGAATAGTTATATGGGGCCCAGTATATCTCTAAAATAGACCTCTGGTCTGGATATCACAAATTAAAGGCATAGAGGTAAGATGTAATCCAGAAATCCTTTCAAACAATGTATTGACTCTCTAAGTTCATAGTTAATCCCTTTAGATTCACCAATTCCCTATAAATTTTTAAGGATTAAATGAATAGTGTATTTAGAGAATTCCTCAAAGCATTTGTGGTTGTCCTTATAGATGATATTCTGATATACTCTAAAAATCATGGAGGAGCATGAAGAGCCTTTTAATATTATGATAAATTATTTATGAAAAGAAAATATATATGAAAAGTATAGTAAATGCGAGTTTCAGATAGAGGAAGTGTCATTATTGGGGAATGGTTTCATGAGTAATGGGATATCAATGGACCCTTCAAAGAAAATTTAAATTGAAGAGTGGCCCTAATCAGTATATGTAACAGAGATACATAGTTTTGTTGGACTATATTGGTTTACTGACGATTTATGAGAAACTTCTCATGATTGTAAGCCCCTCTAACCAAGCTAAATATGAAGGAAGTATTGTATTCCAGACAAGTGAATGTGATGAGTGCTTCAAAGAGTTGAAAAATAGGATTATCACTACATCAGTACTCACACTACCCACAAGTGGGGAACTCTAACTAGTATACAGTGATGCTTTAAAGATGGTATTAAGTTGTGTACTAATAAAAAATGATAAATTGAAATACTATGCCTCAAGTAACCTGAACTTTCATGAGAAAAATTATCCCATGAAAGAGTTTGAGTTGGATTTTGTGATCATTTAACTGAAAATATACTGTTATTATATCTATGTGGATAAGTGTGAGATATAAACATATCACAAGATCTGAAATATAAATTCACAGAGAAAGAAAATAATATTCTCTAGTTAAGATGGTTAGAGCTCATCAGGGATTATGACAAATCAATCGACTACCATACAGTGAAATAAAATAAAGTGGAAAATGAATTAAGTATAAAAGATTTGGCTTCCTTATCAATGATGATAATTAATAATCATCCAATATTCTTAAACTTGTAGAGGATGGACATGAGGATCATAAACTATGGAACATCATAATTCCATTCACAAATTATTGTCCATCCATCCCTTTTATGGATGATAAAGGATGTTCAAAGAGATGATAAGAAAATTCAGAATAAGGTGAAATTTTTCAGAAATAATAAGTTCTAAGAATTCAAAATTAATGGGGAAGGGTTTGTAATATTTGAGCCACAACTATTTGTACCACAAAATACCAATATAAAGAAATATTTTTTGAATGATTCACATATCTTGACCCTCTCCATATTCCCAAGGAGCATGAAGATGTATAAATATTTTTTAGGGCACTCGTAGTGGGAAAATATGAATAAAGTGATCATGGAATATACATCAAACACCATGTTATGTTAGAAAGTAAATGATTAATATAAAAATT
Organism: Viscum album; assembly: GCA_963277665.1. Taxonomy (NCBI): domain Eukaryota; kingdom Viridiplantae; phylum Streptophyta; class Magnoliopsida; order Santalales; family Viscaceae; genus Viscum; species Viscum album. The sequence continues at coordinate 1,587,492,497 of OY728150.1, read as the reverse complement.
ATAAGTGGATGAGGCTACCATTACCCATTCCTCTATAAAAATAGGAAAACATCACTATGGAATTTTCCACTAGTATTCTAAATATATACAAATTAAATAATGTTATATGGGTTTTTTTATCATAGTTCATGTATTTATCATTTCATTACAATTTTATAGGACTTATAACTTTATTATCTTGAATGGGTAGACATTAGAGCAGTGGTGAGGCTGTATGGAGTGACATTATCAATTGTATCTCAATGATGTCTGAAATTTACCTCTAAGATATGGAATAGTCTACATCATTCTCAAAACACTATAGTGAACTTTAGTATGAATTATCATCACCAAACTTATATTTTATCTAAATGGACTACTCAAATACTATAAGATAATTTCAGGGTATTCCTCATGGATATTAAAGGAGGATGTGATCAATATCCTCCACTAGTTCTGTTCTCTTATAATAGTTGTTTCCACTAAAGAATCTGAATGGACCCATATAAAGCTCTTTATGGTAAATGATGCATAAAATCTTCTTGTTGGGATGAATTTGGTGAACCTAAGTTTTTGGGACCTAAAATGGTCAAGTAAATGGAATAAAATCTTTGACCCATTCAGTATAACATTAGGGATACTCATAGTTGAAATAAGAGTTATTATGGTAATCATCTACAGGATAAGTAGTTTGAGTTTATTGATAAGTTATTACTTCATGTATCACCATTGAATAGATTCATGAGATTTTGGAAAAACATAGATCTAATTACAAGGTATATTGACCCGTTTGAGCTTCTTGGTCGCATCAGAGTTGTGGCATATCTACTAGAACTTCCACCAATAATGCAACAAGTACATGATGTACTCCATGTATACATCTTGAGGAAGAACATACCATATCCTCCACATATAAATAATTCAAATGTGGTATATTAGAAAAATTTTATCTCTTATGAGAAGTTGTTAGTGAAGACATTAGGCCATAGAGAAAAACTTCAACGTAACAGGTCAACTCACTTAGTCAAAGTATGGTAGAAAAACAATAAGTTCGAGGTGGTCGCATGGGAACTATAGTAATTCCTGTAAAATAAGAAACCTTACCTATTTTCCATTATTGTATAAAATAAAATTTAAAGGGAGAAATTAATTAAGGGGGGAACAATGTGGAGACCTAGAATTTTATCAATTGAATCTTTAGTCATATAGTTATGTCTTGTAGTATAAATAACATACACCAGATAGAGAAACACAAACTAATATTATTCTAATAACTGAATACTAATATATTAGTAAAAAAATTGAAAAATATGGGTTCCAATTATTAAAATGTTATAAAAATAGAAAATAAGATTACTAATATACGAAAAATGGATCCTCTAAATCCACCTGATAAACCACACTCAAGAACAAAGCTGTAGAAATTAATAAAAATGTTAATAATAAAATATTAGTTCTGAAGGTGAAATTATATATAACCTTGAGATAAAATATATATTAATGGATAATTAATGGAATATGATGTATTTATAGAAATATGAGAACTCATATGACAATTCCAAATCTGAATATTGTAATAGTAATTTGAGTGTTGGAATGGTAACATGACCATTGGAATGGTAATATGGATGTTAAAAATAGTAACTTGGTAATTATAGTAGTAACATCACTTTTTTAAGTGCAAAATAATATTTAGGTATCATATAAAATGAAAATATTCTATAATTATACCATCGTACAGGTAAATACATGTCCTAAAAGGATAAATTAGGTGTTGGTATTTTTATAAAACATAAATTTTTTAATCTAACTTTTATAATAAATATAGTGAATTAAAAAACATATTTACATAAAATAATATTATAAATTAATATTATGTTTTACTATAAAAAATAATTTTATGACACCCTAATTAATTTTCCAATGGGTCGTAAAATAGATTGTAATATTAAAATCAATATTATTTGAATAAATGAGGATTTTATTTAAAAATTAAATTTATCATATTTGGAAACTTATATTCATTAAATTGATTCCATTTTTTAAATATATAAATTGAAAAAAAATAGGGTGAATTTTTGGTATTTTTCTAAAAAAATATATTTTATTTGTGAATAGTGAAATAGAGTAGTTTTCAATATTTAGCATTATAAACCAACAACATGAATTTTTGAGTCATGGTTGATGTTTAAACACATTAGATAAAACTCAAATGACCCATTAACTATATATATTCATGATAATCAATATTATTGAGATCCTTGATCGAAAATACTAAACTAATGAATAGAATATTCAAAAACACCCCTCTCCTCTACTTATAAATACCAACTCATATCAACACACCATATAATCATTTTATCATCCAAATATTCTTACCAAAACCCTTCTTAATCCTCTACCCCAAATCCTAGTGGTATTTATCTCACAAAAATACTAATTTGAAGTTCCTTAACGGGGTCCTTCAAGAAGGTGATATTCAAGAGGTAATATTGTCAAATGACCTCTTTCTTATTCTTTTCTTCTCTTGTCTTCCCCTCAAATTACTCATAAAAAATTAATTAATGATTCTAGTATCATATATATACTATAGTTTGATTTTTATAATGTAATATCTACTATATATCCACTTCATTCATCCTCTTATTCTTAGAATGAAACAAATTTCTATATTATGTCGGTTAATCATCACTATGGATAATGGTTTTTCATTTTTCCAATATTTCCTTCAAGTCTAGTCATAAAACAATTATTATTGTCAAATAAAATTCTAATAAGTATATTACAACTTATTTCATATTATATAACTAATATGTAGACATAATATTTGATAAAATGAAACTAGTTCATGATGGTCGGTAAAACCGCCTAAATGAACTAACCACATAATGATAACATTTTGACTCTAAGAACCATCCCTATATCAAAATCCATAAGGGAATTTATGTAGATTTAAATTTATTGAAGGAAATTAATACCATTTAATTTCATTTCTACAGTTTTATTCTCATTTTACAAGAACATCAATAACTATCACCTAGTGGTCCGACTTTGAAATAATGAAATAACACTCCCGAAACAACAAAATTGAACATTATTACTCAACCAAATGAACATAAAAGAAATTTATAAAATTATAATAAATAAAATATATATGGTTTTGGTTTTGAATTAACTAATTATTTAATATAATTGGATTATCCATGAAATTAAGTACATGTGTGGATTGGTTCTGAAACATAAGGTAAGGGATCTCTCTAAAACACCCTGTTTTATTTGGATTATGATTTCTCTATATTTATCTCAATTTCTATCATTATTATTCAAATATTCCTTTTCAATATTTTTTATATATGTTCCACACATATATAAAAATTTTATTTAAAAATTATTTTATGGAGAAATTAATGTCTTAACGATTACCTTCTCAATTTATTTCAAAAATATAATTATAGGAAACTTCTCTCATTTCATTTCCTATTTTAAAGTACAAAAAAATGAAATATTTTAAAACTTAAATTATTTATAAAAACTTTCATTATTTTGTGGGAAATAATTTTTTTTAGTTCTCTTTTTATAGAAATTATTATTCTCTTACCCTCATTAAATATCCATTAGTTATTTCCCAAAAACTCTTCTTAACTAAAACATTTCCAAAGTTACCTAACCAATTTATTTTAATTCATACACTTTATTTGGAAAAAAAATCATCATGATATATGTTTATTTTCCCTTTATTATGGTCCAATAATGATTTAATACCTTATTTACTGGAAACCATTATGATACAGCCTTTGGTTATGCTTTAGCACAGCATTATGAAGCCCATTTCCTTCCAAGGGTAACCCTTATGTCTATGCCTTATGTATGATCTACTTATATGGCATTAATATACATGTACATTTTATGATGGATGCTCCCATATGTTACTCTAATTCATTGGGTAATGTTTTGGTCTCATAAAGATTTATGTATGGGATTATGGAGTAAACTTAATCGATTATGGAACGGTGTCCACTATGCGATATTGTCCTGGTAGTTAGCTTTGACTCATGTTTATGTCATGTTATATATTTCTAACCCATTACAATGTTGTAATGGTATTATGATTCCATATAATATATATTATTCCTCCATATTTTTATTCATGATCCATGATTTTTATGTAATCATGTTATTCCTTCTAACACATATGTTATGATTCATTTCCATATTTATTCCCTAACTGGGATTTTTAGCTTTCCCCTTTGGTCTATATATTCCTCAGGTTTTCCTATGAATTTTTTTGAGATCAATGCAAGTTAAGAGATATTTATGTAGTTTAATAATAATTATGTTTAATTTCATTTTCATGGTGTCGAATTATATATGTAGTCCTCTGAAGATGCTAGGTTTTTCTATCTTTGGTTTTTATTTAATGGATATTTATGTTTAAAATCAACTAATAAAATGTGTAAAAGGTATGGGTTTCTATACTTATGTATCCCCATAACCATTTTTCATCATCAACCAAAATCTCATAAATCTTGTACCATTGTTTATTCTATGACATTTATATATCAGGTAGCATTCAATTACATATAAACATGATTTCTATACATTCAAAATTTCATCCCACATGGTTACTCTTATGTATTAGAGTGTTATCCTTACACATCCAGAAATTAGAAAATTTCTGAACTTTACACATAGCATTCACTCTTACATATTTCCTAGGAAACCCCTAAATATTATATTTACTATTGACTTACTCTTATGTATATATAGTAACTCTAGAGTTTCACTTAAGAATCCTCCCTTGTTACCTTTATACATGTATAGTTTACCCTCACACATATAGTATTACCCTAGTGTATGGGAAATAACCTTTTTTTCAAACAACATGATGATTCCTATATATGAATAAACTTATTTAAGAGTACCCTCATGAAAAAAAAATTACCTTTACATATGAGTGTTTGGAAAACTTTTAACAATCAGTCGTAATGTCTATATTATAAACATATTCATCTAAAAAATTTATATAAAACCAATTATCTGAAATTCATACAGCAAAAACACCAACATACATTCATAATACTTATAAACACTAACTATAGTATTATTTGACCACTCAAACCCATATATTATTCTAACACTTGAGAATCGATCATTTACTTATACTTACACCCTTGACATCTCAGATGGGTCTAAATTCATATTGTCTATCCAACATCCAAACTATAATATAAATTTTGTATAATGTGGACATTATAAATTCCCCACCACATAATATCTCATCCCCAATCTATATTAGGAAATTCACAAACCATCTTTTCCAAAACACAAGCATTCCACTCACCTTATTCCCAAAACACCAAGATGATGTTGAACACATCTATCTCTTTCCATGTCTCCTTTTATACCCAACGTAATTATATTGATCAATTCATCAAGAACTCAAATATATAGGAATCACCTACCTTATCTCTTCCAAATAAAACTAACTAATTTGAATATAGTCTCATTACCATCCATCATTCTTGAATCGCACACACACTGTTTATTCACACATAGCTTCCAGTCATTAGGTATCATGTTAATGCATCATACCAATGCTCACTTTCATCCCACATCATACAGAATTCCCTATTAATACCTAACACCAACATATATCTTTTTTATCATATGTGAAATGAAATTATAATGCCCCAACCAACACTTGTTTGATCAATTTATCACATTAATATGTCATGTATTAATACCCATCATATCAAATAGAACCCAACACACTCATGGTACACCTGTGTCTATTGATATATTTTTTCATGCTTTAAACATGTCAAATTAATCATATGTATTGTCCTGAAACTAGAATACTTAATATCTACCCACCCTATGGATTTGAACTCATTTTCGACCATTTCTCCCATTATTTGGTATCTCATCCACCATATCGACCCACATGCATAGGAAAATCTAAGTTACTAGATTTATGTACCTCTCCCAATCTATCCTTTGATGCTTAAGTATGTCATGATCCATGAACACTTTTTATCTATGAGGTAATCTAGAAAAAAAATCTTGATTTCCCATCTATCCACAAGCCTAGTATTCCTTCTACCGCCAATCACATAGGGATGAGACCAGTCTATTATTCCTAGAATAGGAAAACATTTTTTATGACCCACTCCTAAGTTTCATCGTCAAACCTCTTCACTAGTTTCGTTATTAGGTCTCCTCATTTTCTTGGTTTTTTCTATACATATATCAATATCCTTTATTACCTATCAACACTATATATCTCAGTAAACCCCTATCCTATATGTCTTTCTCATTTATTAGTTCTTGGTTAACCACTACTAAAAATGAGGTCAACCTGATTTTGTTTACCTGTAACATAATTGTAATTCATAAACCATACTCAATCCCAGCACCTTTTCATATCATATCCCTTAAAATTTGGTACAAACATCAATAAATCTATAAACATCATATCATAATCCATGATTGAAGTCTCTCTACACATAAGGGAATAAACTCTTGGGATATGTCCTCTCTAAATATATTATAAATTAATTTCCAAGATAATTCCACCTTGAAATCCTTCAAAACTGTCAATTCATTCCTACCAACCTAAACTTGTTCATCCAATAAATATTTTTCTGGTCCACTGAGAATATATTTATTGAAATTTACACTATTCACTTATGGTTTCTTGATCTAGTCAAATATATTTTATGTTGGCTCAATCAAATACTCTACTACCTATGGACCACCCTCTTCATATAATAAATCAGAATGTTGTCACCAGAACACTTGTGTACAATATTCCATAGATTTCACATCTCCCAGAGCTATATGATTAATTATATATGTAACTCATAGTAGGCTCACCCAAAGCTACTCATCCAACCACTATCCTAGTATCTTGAGCCTTTTTAGATGATATGCCTACCTTGTAACCTTTTTCAATGGCTTATGCTCACCTCCACCCTCATGGGAATCATCTAGTGTGTGCATTGATGAAAAATTATATTTCTCATCCAAAATATTCAAGAGAGGTTGACTAAGAGTCATATCTCTGAGATTATAATTCCATGTTTAATATATATATATATATAATAGTATATATATTGTAAATAAGGTGATATGTAATAATAATAATGACCCAATAGACTTTTAACTACCCTACCACACCCATTTCCTATATTGAATGTCCTGATATCCATGTATAGACAAGTTAGGGTAAGGTACCAGACACCACAACAATATATAGTTCAAACACTATACACACTAAGAACCAAAAACTCAGACCGGCTGAGTAAAATTATTCCAATAATCTATATGGTAAAACAATTTATATATTATTAATAACACTTTAAATAGTCAAACCACCTTCCATTCTATAACTAAAATGAAAAACAAAAAATTCACATGAATGTAATGTAAGGCCTATGTGCCTAAGATGATCCATTAGTAACGACTCTTTCGTCTTTAGGCCAAGTGTCTAAGCTAGAAATAAAAAACATCAAATACTAATTTATCTCAATCAAATAACTCAACTAATAACATGAAAACCCAAATAATAATCCCAATTTCCCCTATTAACTTGGAATTTATCTTGAAATTATTCTATCATGGAACATATCCCAACATCCATCTTAATTTTGACCCTTTATTAAATCTAAATCTACCAGAACCCAAATAATAAACATGTCCTACACTAATACACATTTCTAATGACCTAACCCGACCCATCCTATAACAAAAAAATTAGAGCACTGCTAAACCATAGGAACCCCTCCCAAAATAAAAAAAATTTATTGACTAGTTTCAAGGGTCTAAGAGGTGATAGTGGGTAGATTATACCCTCTTAAGTTAAATAATAATTATAATAGCATAATAATATAAAAAGAAACGGAAAATTGAAATGAAAATCCAAAAAATGAAAAGTATAATCCTAAATTAACCTTCATAATGCAGTTTTAGTCATATAAGAGTAAACGAAATTTGTTATAGTTCAATAATGTATATATAATTATAAAACAAAACAAAATAATCTATCATTCAGACATCAAGGATCCACCTGAACTTCTTTAAAGACCACCAAATATTATCTATGCATCAACTTCATATTCATCTCCAGTAGGATTTATATGAAGATCCATCACCCTTACCTATCACATGATATATAATGTCTACATGTGTCTTGGAGGAACTATTTTGTGTGTGAGTATGAACTCAATAGGACACTACCAATAGTGTCCCTAGAAAATATCCATATATATATATGCGAGTGTATAAAAACACATTAAATGACAACCAAAACATACTATTTAATATTCTACCCTTATGTTATAACATCCTTGAGTGAGCCTCTACATGCCTCATTCAGTGCTGAAGTGGAACTATGTGTACACAATCTATTATACCAAAAGTGATCATGTCTTTTCCAAAAATTCCAAATCACATAACATCACTGTTTCAAAAAAACATGATTCCCCTACATCATTTCCAAAAAACCATATCAAAAGATCCATGGTCCTCTAAACCTTATTCCAACCACCAAATAAATCTCCCAAAGAACCCAAAGGCACAACCATACCAATTCCAACTCATTAATCCCAATATATCTCACATATAATACAGGAATATTGATCTCATATAATGGTATCATATACCAACAATCATGGAAAACCATGGAATATCCCCTTACATATCAATAAACCAAATCATCATCATGTTTTTATTAACTATGGAGGATACCACAAAGAAAATATTTATAAAAGACAATTCATGGTCTATGTCATGGGTTCACCTGACCCCAACAATCTCATCCCCATAGTGATCGGGCTCATAAGCATCCTATGGCCACTCCTTGGTGAACCGGTGTTTCCACCCATAAAAACGGTCAACACCATATAAATAACACTAGAAAAAACCATCCCCACATTCCCAATTATCAGCATCACCCACAATTGCATTGGTTATTACAATGATGTTAACAAGAAACCACATAAATTACCACAACCTAATAAATATTATCCACAACATGTAAAATCATGACTGAGAAATCATATTACCATAAGACCGATCCATACTAGTCCAAACCCATAATTTTCCACATGATTATACCCCTAGGTATCTCTTAGGAACAACGAAAACCCAAAGTGGTTCTATTCTGGATCAGACAAACATGTTTTGTACACACATCCCTTTACTAAATAGTGAGTAAGATTCATAAAACATAGTAAATTTCTAGACATAATATTCCTGTAGTTTTTAACACTATACCCGTTGAGAAAATGTGACAAGTATGAATTCAATTACAAGAAATATGATAATTAAAAAAATACTCAATTTAGGGTACAACTGATATGAAAAAAAACATTGATAGAAACTAATAACAAACATCTAGGGACAACTATCCTTACATTTGACTACTCCCAATAAAAAAGAGAATGAATAACCAATAATAATTTATAAAAGTCTCCCAAGAATGATAATGGAATGAGAGACATGAGAATTTTGGGCACACCAATGGTATTACAGATGAAATAGACCTAATTACCATTTTCGACATATTTATATCAATTATTTTTCCATTCTATAACAATAGAGAAAAAGTTCATCATACAAAAATTTGAAAAACACTTGGATATATGGACATTTGTGTATCTCCCCTAAGAGACCCTTATGTATCATCCAAAAAAATCACAAAAAATTTGGGACCATTACATATACGATGACCTTTACTTATCATGGAGTATAACATTACATAATATAGGGGCTCCCAAACATTACAAATTTCACCCCATATGGATACCCATATATTTCCGACACATAGAGAATTTTTATCCATTAATAAATGGTTACTTTTAAATGTCACTATAGGTGAACATTACATATCACAGGGTTTACCCTTATGTATAACCCAAAAAACCCATTCATAATATTACCATTACAATAAATTTTATTTTATATATATAAGGAAACTAAATACTTACCCTTAATTGAAATTTTGGTTTACCTATATCTCTGGAGAGTTTACCTTTACACTTACAAGGTGACCCACATGTATGAGACTTTTCCTTTTATTTAAACACTGGGATGTATCTTACATATTAATATACTTACAAAAGAGTACCCATAGGAATCAAAATTTACCCATATAAATTATAATTTTATAAATTTTCAAAAAATCTATTAAACAATATAAATTCTTCCTAGTTTAATCCCAAAAATCACCTAAACTCCCAATTTCTTGACATTATTTCCCAAGAAACCATCAATTTTATAGAATTATTATAAAAACCACATATAGAAAAATTTATTCACTCAACCCCAGAACTCAATCCAACTTTTGGACATGAAACCTGGCATATACTAACACCCCTAAGACTTTGATAGGTTACAAATTCCTATGGTTTATCCATGATCTAACTTGAACTACCACTAATAAATTCTCTAGATATGACAACCTCCCCAATAAATGATAGCTTAACATAAATCTATCTTGGGACACACATTGAACAACTCTTACCAAAACTGAAGTGTTTGTATCACCTTTTCCTTAAAACATTGAGATAATTTCAAATGAATTTATCTCGTTTATAGTATCCTCATATACCCAATATAAATAGAACATTACCATTTGTAGGCACACCCCTATATAAGAATCACCTAATTAGCATCACCTTAACTAAAATCCTTGATATGATAACAATTTCATGCTCGTACACCATTTCAGATACCACACACACCAGTTATTTACTCATATCTACTAGCCATTATTTATTACTATCTCACATCATACTTAAGTACACATTATCTTGAATTATAAATGTAACATCTCAGGTAAATAAAGAATATGACATTTCATATTTACTAATATTTTTGGATTAAATATTAATTTTACATTAAAGGGGATTCTATGTTTTATGGAATACCTAATACGCAACAACAGGATTCTTTTAAATCTTACGATGCACACTAATAATATAATATTATTCTTTTAAATGGTAGTTAACGTATAGTCATTGTATTGGATGGAATGGATATAAATAATTAAAATATGATTATATGTGTTTGTTAAATGTTTTTAAATTTATCCAATTAAAGTTAGAGGCTTAAAATTTGAATGATTCTAATTTTAAGTATAAATAATCTGATATTATTTAAAAGGTCAATTTACAAACTTTTTATGAAGAACCCTATTTAAATCAAGTTTTGGTCACTTTAATATGTTCTATTTGACAAAATAAAATTCTTTTTTAGATTCATATCATCAAAATTTACTTTGGGTAAATTATTTGTATTTTTCTAATAAAATTTATTTTTTAATGAATAGTGAAAAATATTGTATTTTAATTCAGAAGTGCCTTTTAATCTAATTTATCTATATTGTTAGATTATCGTTTTAATAGGTTTTAAAGTGTAATTAAATTATATTTTTACCATTTAATCCAATTTTGGTCATTGGAATTAATTTCACTTTGAAATTGGACATAAACAAGTGTCAATCTTTTGATAATTATTGTTTCTTAAAAACATGATATTTGTTTTGAAAAAGGAAATTAATTTTAAATTAATTAATGAAACATCTGTGTTTTGAATTATTTAAAATATAAATCATTTTTTAATTTGGAATTTCAAATATATATTAGGCTTAATTTTTGGTATTTTCTTGAAAAACATCAATTATTGATGAATAGTGAAACCACATAATAGTAGTTCAAAAACTAAATTTTTCATTTAAAGGAAATTTTACTACTTCTGTGAATTGAATTTCAAAAATCCAACATATATGGTTTTTATTAGTAAAAAAATATGGTTCAATAAGATGAAAATAATTTTGGAGAATAGTAACTTTTGACTTTTATTTAAAAATGGTTAAAGGTAAATAGGGTAATAAAGGTAAAAAGAGTATCATAATAATAACAAATTACCATAACATTTATCCTAAAATTATTGGATGAGTAATGACCGAACATGGGAATACTTGGGTCTAATTTGGGACCCCATGAAGCCACTTATTAATGATAATGACACTTTTTTTAATTAACTTAATGTAAAGACAAAAATGACATAAACAGATATCTTTTAGAAAATCAATTTTTAAAAGGGGTTATATAAGTCATCCTTTTGATAATAAATATTCACTATAATGATAAAAAGATTTAATAAATCATGGTATTTTTTTTATAATTTTTATACATCAAATAAATTAAATTATATATGACACAATAAATGATGCAGTATTTACCTCATTAATAAATTACTTAAATAAATAAGATTATAAATATTAAAATAATATCCAAAACCTGTACAATTATTATTGGATGATTTTATTTCGACCATGAGTCATCTTATATTATACTTTAATGATTTTTGGACCTTTTGAAACCTAATATAAGTTTATAATAAAATAATTGTTTCAAACTTTCCAAAAGAGCCCCTCCTCCCCCTTATAAAAGGACACCACTTGTAACCAATTACTCACACCTCTAAAGAACTTTTTTCTCATCCAACCTCTGCCCAATTAGGCTCTCTAAATCTCTTTCCTCCTCCTAGAAGCCTTAACATAGGAATAAGGCACTTTAATAAGTCCTTTTGGTTCAAACCAAAGGAATTTACCCAAATTAAAGGTAACTGTTTCTCTTAAATTCTTTTGTTTTATTTTGTTTGTTTTACATATCCAACCCCCTAAACTATTTTTATTCCTTTATTTTATAACAAAACCAGTATCCTAAATATACTAGTATGTATTTATGAGTATTATTATAACTAAACTTACACACACCTCCATCTAATGGGTGAATAACATATTGTTTCTATGGATGGAAAACTAACGCCTCATGAAATGATGATTGTTCGATTATCTCCTACTGCCTATCATGATGGACATTAAGATAGAAATTAATTTATATATGATATATTTTTTTTTATTTTTTCTTTATTCTTATGTATTTTTCATTTATAGAATAACTTTATGGTTTCCATTATGGTTAAATGGGATAATTTCAATTGAGGAAGTGTGGACTACTACCCCCGCAAAGTGATATGACTCGTTCCTGCCATACATGGGACATATAAAGGATATATTTAATGATATTATATATGATATTATACTGGAATTATAATATAACTATGTATCATTATTTTTTAATTCCATTAAAATAATAAATAGAAATGAAAGTAGTGTTCATGCGTACGTACAGCTTACGTCTCCATAAACAGTGCATTTCATTTCTTATCTCCAAATGTTATGTACTGTTATAAATACATATATATACTAGAAATATATGATATATATTATATCTAAATAATTAATATAATTTTTTATATAATTAATTTTTGACCACATGATCAATTTTTAATTATAAGGAGTTCATTTTTGACTCAAGTACCAAATATGGACAAAATGACCATTATTAACTTAAATGATTACACAATGTTTAAGACATGGAAATAATTGATATAAAAAGAATAATAAACTTGAAAAAAGATATTTATAAAGTATAAATTAACTTTATTTTATCATTCAGAAAGAACACGGAACATACGAGTCAAGTCAGACACGAGGTAATGGATTTCTTATCTCACTTTTAATTCAGTGAGATTTCCATTATTTGCCACTTATTAATTGCATGTGGTGTATTTTTTACTGACATTTTATATATATATTATAATTATTAACATTATATTCATGGTATTTTGTGATTCATTTGGTGGTTATTAACTTTTGGTCATACGACTCAATTGATTACAACGTGTTGAGGTATTTTCATCTCACTTTTTATTCCTGTGAGATTTAGGCTATATTTTCCACTGTTTCTTTTTTTTGGTGTATTTACTAACCATGAATATATTAATTGTGTAAAATACTTAAATTTATGGGTATTTACATCATCATTTTATTATCTTTCTTTCATGGGTTGTATGTTTCGTAAGTTACCAAATCGGTAAGGGAACCTTTTAACCTAATTTCCATTCCTTGGGTTAATCTTATAATTATTAATTGTGTCATGCTATGATTATGTGTGGAATCAATATTTTTTTATTTATGTTGTAATTTACACTCCCCTTTGTTTGGATATACTTTTGATACACATAATCACTCCATTGGTAAATTCTCAGGTCATTGATATGAACTTTTTAAGAGTAATTTTAACTCAATTTCCATTCATAGAGTTAAACATCCAAGTCATTGGTTTTGTATTAAAAAGAACATGTGTCAATGTAATTTGATTATTTTACACTTAATATCCACTTATATTGGTTGTGTTATTATTTTTCACACAAAATTATGTAATTTATTTATCCTTAATCAAAGGATACCTTCTTTATAAGGGATCATATCTCAATTTATATTTCATTGAGACTTCATTATTATTATGCACAAATTCACTCTTATGTGGTGTCTATACTGTCCTTTGGAATATTATATCATTAATACATTCATTATCATGATATTATAAATCTATTATTAAATTTTATTCCCTAATTTTTTGTATTCAAGCGTCTCTCATTTTGTTAAAACCTCTTTAACTAAAATATCATTTTAAATGATTTAAATATTATTTATTCTAAATATTTCTCATTAATGTCCATGTTTTCAAAATGGTTTTAAGGATTTATTTATATGAACATTAATGTTTTAAAGTTATAATTCCATTAAAATATTCAAAGTTGTATGGGACACTTTGATTCAAAAATCTCTTTCTAAATGGTTTATGAAAATGAATTGATTATTTAAATACTTTAAAATTACTTCTTCTGATTTCAAATGAATTGTTATTAGTGAAATGTTTATATTTGAAATATTTTATGTGTTCTTATGGTACTTGGACATTTGACGGGTGGTTATGTGATAAACCATATGATGGGTGGTACTATGATGAACCAGGACGGGTGGTTACATTATGACCTCCAATGCATTGGGTATGGAAGTCAACCGTATGGCTATTCCATTAGATGATATGTGCAGAAGTCGGTGGTATAGTTATTCCATTTATGTATGTTTAGGTCCCAATTTACATTTATATGGTATGTGTTATTTATATAAGTTTTATGGTAATATTTTTGTTAAAAAATTTTAAGTACTGATATTTTATTCAATGAAGAGTATTTACTACTTCGTAAAGGTGTAAATTATTACCTAAGTTAAAGTATTCCTAATTTACTTGTTGTTTTGAAAAAAACTAACAGTTTTCCTTCTTTTTGTATACCTTACTGAGATTTTTATGATCATCCCATGTTTTTGAAATGTTTTTCACAGGAAATAATGTAGAATAGGGTGAAGGATGGGATCAAGGAGAATTCGTGCAATCTAAAACATGGAACTTTACATGTCTCATTTTCTTCAAGAGTTTATATTTTATAAAAAAAGGGAAACTAAGTAGAAGTGTCTACTTTTTAATTTTTTAGATTTAATTTAATATTAATTACCTAACTCTCTAAGACTATAAACCTGAAAATATCCTTAATGTGAATTATTAATTAAATTTAAGATTATGCAATGTTTAAGGTCGGGTCCTTATTGTTGGTATCAAAGGTCCATTTAGATAACTTTTGAGGTTAGGGTGTTATCTATGGATAAGTGACATAATAATATTGATTAAGATATTATAAAGAGTCATAGTTATTTTTAATGAGTTTAAGATAACATGAATAATTATATATTAGTATTTACCCTCATCATAAGATTTTATATGATGATATACTCAGACTGACCTTCTTGGCTTTAGTAAACGGTTGGATCTAGTAGGAACCAAAGTACCTGTGGATGTGAAGAAAATTGTAATGGTTTTATGAATGAGCAACTGAATTAAATGGGAGCTATAAAGAGGACTCGTGTGGTTCTTATCAACCAACTATGTGTATTCCTGATTTACAACCTGAACCTTGGTGATTTTTATAAGGCATCGTATTTGCGAGAAACAAATCAATATTGATTTTTAGAAAATAATCATAAAGTTAAGTACGTTAAAAAACCAATGTGTCAAGTATGTGGAAAGAATCACCTAGAAAAATTATTTAAATGGACAGGAAGATGCTATAGATGTGGGAATGAAGGTCATAAAGCAATAAGTTTCCATGGAAAAAGGAAGCATCCAGTTGAATCAAAAAAAGGGAAAGAAGCTCTTTCTGAGGGATCAATTGAATGTTTTAAATGTGGTGTCCATGGTCATTATTCAAAAAGATTTCCTACGAATATATTTTGAGAATTGGATCACCAGGATTGTAAAAATATAAGTCTACAAATACCTAATTCCATTACAATTGAGGATGAAGAAACTGACAATGACCAATGAAAGGTATGGATTATTTCTTAACATATGTTTTGACATTATTGAGTCTTAGGGTATGATTCATGATTTTGTTTGTAGGAAAGAAGTATTTCAAAATAATTTGGTAAATAATGGTTAATGGATCATCAAGAATGTTTAATGAGTAAAAGGTCAACATATAAAGGATTCAAGAGTTATGGTAGATTTTAAGATGATGAAATACTTAAAATTATTAAGGCTCTTTTAATGATGGGATTATATGGGAAGACTTTTTATAGTATGTGTAACTCTGAAGTTTGATATATGAAAATGTTGATTAAGGAATAATTATCTTTTCTTTTGTGGAGTAATGGTTGAAATTTAATTTTGGAAGAATATCTTTTTTATTTGTGGACATATAGCGATTTGAGTTATTTATGGAAATAATTAACCTATCATTGAAAATATGTGATTTAGAAAATTAGGCTTCAGTATGAGACTTTAAGAGCAGTCTATGTTTTTGGAGTTAAATGTTAAGATTTACTGTGGAAGACTATGTTATTAAATCCTTCTAAGTTTTGGGTTTCAATATTAGTTTGGAAAATTTTGAAGAATTTTAAGGACGATTGTGTATAGAATGGTCTTTCTTGAACTTTCGGTACTTTTTGTTGAATTTTGGAGATTAGTAATAGTATTTCTTTTTATAAAGAATTATCCTTTTTGGAGATTATATGATCTTGTACTAACCATTTTGGTTTTAGTCGATGTCTAAAGACAATGGAAATATATAGTTCCTATTTTTTGGATTATGTGATTCTCTAGAAGATGATTCTTTCTCTTTTGATGTGACCAAGTCTTTTTGAATGCTCATTGTTTGGAGATAATGTTAGTTTTTGGTAGAAACTTATTAAAGGATAAAAATTTACTTGAAGGTAAGTATATTTCCTTATGTTCTTATTATATGTAGTAAATAAAATCCTCAAAATTGTGAAAAGAAACATAAAACAAGAAAAACAATTTTGGTTTACCTTTCCAACTGGGTAATCAAATATCATTTAACGCATCACAAGTTTGTGATTTTCTAGTGGTTAACTTTCTCCTAATCAAGTTTTCTACCACTCTCTATTATAACTTGATGGTTTTTTTTCATATCCATATTTTCCTTACATGGAATCCTACTATGGTTTATCTCGGGTAACCTTTGTATTTCTATTTCTTTATTTTAAATTGATAGTTTTATTCACTCCTTTTCAGATATGGGACTTTAAATGATGTTTCTAAGCAAAATTTTAAAATTGTGAGGATGCAATTTCCAAAAGGGGGGAAGGATGCAACATCCCAGGTAAATAAAGAACATGATATTTTCATATTTACAAATATTTTTCGATTAAATATTAATTTTACATTAAAGGTGATGCTATGTTTGATATCGTACCTGATACGCAACAATGGGTTTCTTTGAAATCTTACGATGCACACTAATAAAATATTATTATTATTTTAAATGGTAGTTAACGCATAACTGTTTTATTGGAAGTAATGGATAGAACTAACTAAAATATTATTATATATGTTTGTTAAATGTTTTTACATTTATCCAATAAAATTTAGAGGCTTAAAATGTGAATGAATCTAATTTTAAGTATAAATACTCTAATATTATTTAAAAGATCAATTTACCACCTTTTTCTGGAGAACCCTATTTATATCTAGTTTTGGAAACTTTTATATGTTCTGTTTGACAAAATAAAATTATTATTTATATTTTTATCATCAAAATTTACTTTGGGTAACTTTTTGCTATTTTTCTGATAAAATTCATATTTTTAATGAATAGTGAAAAATACTGTATTTTAATTCAAAAGTGCCTTTTAATCTAATTTATTTATATGCCTAGATTGTATTTTTAATTTTATCAAAGTTTAATTAAATTATATTTTTACCATTTAATCTAATTTTGGTCATTAGAATTAATTTCACTTTGAAATTGGACATAAACAATTGTCAATCTTTTGATAGTTATTGTTTCTTAAAAACACGCTATTTGTTTTGACAACGGGAATTAATTTTATATTAATTAATGAAAATTTGATGTTTTAAATTTGGTAAAATAGACTTCATTTTTGAATTCAGAATATCAAATATATATTAGGCTGATTTTTTGGCATTTTTCTGAAAAACATCGATCTTTGAAGAATAGTGAACCCACTTAGTAGTAGTTCAAAAACTGACTTTTTCATTTAAATGAAATTTTACTACTTCTGTGTATTAAATATCAAAAATATGACATACATGGTTGTTATTAGTAAGTAAAATGTGATTCAATAAGATGAAAATAATTTTTGGTGAATAGTAAGTTTTGATTTTTATTTATTGTGGTTAAAGGTAAATATGGTAATTCAAAGTAAAAATAATATCATAATAATACCAAATTACCTTAACAGTTTTCTTAACCTTATTTTATGAGTAATTTCCAACCATTTACATACTTGGGTTTATTTTTTTTTCCCCATGGAGCCACTAAACAATAATAATGACACTTTATTTTAATTAACTTCAAGTAAAGGAAAAAATGACATACACAACTATCTTTTAGTAAATAAATTTTTACTTGGGTTTATAGAAGTCATATTTTCAACTATAAATATTCATTGTAAATCTAAATGTATTTACTACATCATGGTATTTTCATTATAATTTTTAGACATCAAATAAATTAAATTTTATATGACACAATAATGATACAGTATTTACCTCATTAACAAATGATTTAAATAAATAAGATTATAAATATTAAAATAATATCCAAAACCTGTTCAATTCTTATTTAATTATTTTATTTCTACCATGAGTCATCTTATATTCTACTTTAATTATTTTTGGACCTTTTAATAACGAAGATAAGTTTATAATAAAATAATTGTTCCAAACTTTCCTAAAGAGCATCTCCTCCCCCTTATAAAAGGACACCACTTCTAACCAATTCCTTCCACCTCTCAAGCCTTTTGGATTGTCTAACCTCTACTGAATTAGGGTCTCTAAATCCATATCCTTTTCATATAAGACTTACCCTAGACATAAGGAACTTTAAGAAGTCCTTTTGGTTCAAAACAAAGGAAGTTACCCAAATTAAAGGTAACTATTTCTATTAAATTATTTTGTTTTATTTTGTTTTATTTAACTTCTCCAATCCCCGTAGATTATTTTTATTCCTATATTTTATAAAAACACTAGTATACTCAATATACTAGTATGTGTTTATGATTAGGATTTGAACTACACCTACACACACCTCCATCTAATGGGTGAAGAACATATTGTTTATGTGGATGGAAAACTAACACCTCACAAAACAATGATTGTTCAATTATATTCTACTTCTTATCATGGTGTCCATTGAGATGGCACTAAATTTATATATGATATATCTTATTTTTATTTTTTCTTTATTCTTCTGTATTTTTCATTTATAGCATACCTTTATGGTTTCCATTATGGGTAAATGCGATAATTTCATTTGAGGAAATGCGGACTACCGACCCCTCAAAGTTATATGAATCATTCTTGCCATATGTGGGATGTATAAAGGATAGATTTAATGATATTATATATGATATTATACTATAATTATAATATAATTATGTATCATTATGTTTTAATTCCATTAAAATAATAAATAGAAATAAAAGTAGTGTTCATGTGTACGTACGGCTTACCGTCTCCAGGAACGGTGCATTTCATTTATTATCTCCAAATGTTATGTACTATTATAAATACATAGATATACTGGATATATATGATATATATGATATCTAAATCATGAATATTATTCTAGATATAAGTGTTGTTTGACCACATTAACAATTTCTCAATATAAAATGTTCATTTTTGACTCAAGTACCAAATATCAACAAAAGGATCATTATTAACTTAAATGATTACATAATGTTTATAACATGGTAATAATTGATATAAAAAGAATAATAAACCTGAAAAATGTTCTTAATCAATTATAAATTAACTTTAGTTTATTATTCAGGAATAACACGGAACATACGAGTCAAGTAGGACACGAGGTATGGGATTTCTTATCTCACTTCTAATTCTGTGAGATTTACATTATTCATCACTTATTCATTGCATGTGGTGTATTGTGTACTTCAATTTGATATATATATATATATATATATATTATCATCATTCTCATTATATTCATGGTATTTTTTGATTCATTTTGTGGTTATTAACTTTTGGTCATACGACCCGATTAATTACAACGTGGTAAGGGATTTTAATCTCACTTTTTATTCCTGTGAGATTCATGCTATATTTTCCACTATTTCCTTTTGTGTGGTGTATGTACTAACCATTATTGTATTCATTGTGTAATATAATTAAATTTAAGTGTATTTAAATCTTTATTTTATGATATTTCTTTCATGGGTTTTATGTTTTGTAAGTTACCAAATTGGTAAGGGAACCTCTTAACCCAATTTCCATTCCTTGGGTAAATCTTATAATTCTTAATTATGTCATGTTATGATCATGTGTGGAATCACTATTTATTTATTTATTTTGTAATTTACACTCCCTTTTGTGTGGATATAATTTTTATACACATAATCACTCCATTGATAAATTCTCAAGTCATCGATATGAACTTCATAAGATTAATTTTAACTCAATTTCCATTCATTGAGTTAAACATACAAGTCATTGGTTTTGTCTTAAAAAGAACATGTGTGAATGTCCTATGATTTTTTTACACTTAATATCCACTTATATTGGGTTTATTCTTATTTTTCACACATAATTATGTAATTGATTTATCCTTAATCAAAGGATACCATCTCTCTAAGGGATTATGTCTCAATTTACATTCTATTTAGACTTCATTGTTGTTATGAAACAATTAACTCTTATATGGTGTATATACTATCCTTTTGCATATTATATCATTAATACCTTTATTCTCCTGATATTATAAAGTTCTTATTAAATTTTATTCCTCAATTATTTTTATTCAAGCGTCTCTCATTTTGTTAAAAACTCTTTAACTAAAATATCTTTTTAAATGTTTTAAAGATTAATTCTTCTAAATATTTCTCAATAATTTCCATGTTTTTAAAATGTTTTTAATGATTTATTTATATGGACATTAATGTTTTAAAATTATAATTCCATTAAAAGCTTCAAAGTGGTATGGGACACTTTGATTCAAAAATCACTTTTTAAATGGTTTTTGAAAATGGATTGATTATTTCAATATCTTGAAATTACTTATTGTGATTTCAAATGAAATGTTGTTAGTGAAATTTTTATATTTACAATATTTTATGTGTTATTATGGTTCTTTTACATTTAACTGGTGGTTATGCGATAAACAATATGACGGGTGGTGACGTGATAAACCAGGACGGGTGGTTATGTAATAACCTCCAACGCATTGGGTATGGAAGTTGGTCGTATGGCTATTCTATTAAGTGATATAGGTGGAAGTCGATCATATGGATATTCCATTTAAGTATGTTTATGTCCCAAGTTACCTTTATATTTTAAGTATTCTTTATATGGGTTTTATGGTAATATTTTGGTTACAAAATGCTAAGTCTTGATCTTTTTTTCAATGAAGAGTATTTATTACTTCGTAAAGGTGAAAAGTATTACTTATGATAAATTATTCATGGTTTTCTTGTTGTTTTGAAAAAAAACTAACAGTTTTCCTTATTTATGTATCCCTTACTGAGCTTTTTCTACTCATCTCAAGTTTTTTGATATGTTTTTCACAGGACATAATGTGTAATAGGGTCAAGGATGGGATCATGGAAAATTCATGTTATCTGAAACATTGAACTAGACATGTCTCATTTTCTTCAAGAGTTTTTATTTTATGAAAAAAATGGAAACTGAGTATAAGTGTCTACTTTGTAATTTTTGAGATATAGTGTAATAGTAATGACCTAACTCTATAAAAATATAAACCTTAAAATAACCTCAATGTTAATTATTCATTTAATTCTAGATTATGCAATGTTTAAGGTCAGGTCCTTATTGTTGGTATCAGATTTTGGATTAGAAAACTTTAGATGTTAGGGTGTTATCTAAGAATAAGTGACATAACCATAATGGTTAACATATTATAAAGACTCATAGTTATTTTGAATGAGTTTAAGAAAACATGAATAATTATATATTAGTAATTACCCTCATCATAAGATATTAAATGATGATATACTCACATTGACCTTTTTGGATTTATTAAATGGCTGGATCTAGCATGCACCAAAGTAATAGTGGATGTGAAGAAACTGTGAAGGTTTTCTGAATGAGTAGCTGAATGAAATGGAAGATGCAATGACGACTCTTGTGGTTCTTCTAAACCAATTATCTGGAGTCATTATTTATAACAAAAACCTTGGTGATTTTTATAAGGCATCGTATATGCGAGAAACAAATCCCTAAGGATGCTCAGTTAATAATCATAAATGTGTGTATGTTCAAAAACCAATGTGCCAAGGATTTTAAAAGAAACATCTAGGAAAATACTTCAAAAGGATGGGAATATGCTATAGATGTGGGAATGAAGGTCCTAAAGCCGGAAGCTTCCATGGAAAAAGGAATCATTCAGTTGACTCTAGGAAATGGAAAGAAGTTCTTTCTGAGGGATCAATTGAATGTTTTAAATGTTGTGTGGATGGTAATTATACAAACAGATGTCCTACAAAGATGTTTTGATAATGTTATCCCCAGGATCATACAAATATATGTTTACCAATACCTAATTTCATTCCAATTGAGGATGAAGAAACTGACAATGACCAAAGAAATGTATGTATTATTTCATATCATATATTTTGACACTATTGAATCTTAGGATATGATTCATGATTTTGTTTGTAGGAAATGAGTATTTCAAAATGAGTTGGTAAAGAATGGTTAAGGGATCATCAAGAATTTTGAATAAGTAAGAAGTCAACATATAAGGGATTCAAGAGTTATGATAGATTTTAATATAATGAAATACTTAAAGTTATTAAGGCTCTTTTGATTATTGGATTGTATTGGAAGACTTTTTAAAGTATGTGTAACCCTAAACTTTGATATATGAAAATTTTATTCAAGGAATAATTATCTTTTATTTTTTGTTGTAATGGTTGAAATTTAATATTAGAAGAATATCTCCTATATTTGTGTACATATAGTTATTTGGGTTATTTATGGAAATAATTAACCTATTATAGAAAATATGTGATTTTGAAAATTATGCTTCAGTGTGAGACTTAAAGAGTTGTCTATGTTTTTGGAGTTAAATATTAAGATTTACTGTGGAAGACTATGTGATTAAATCCTTATATGTTTTGGGTTTCAATATTAGTTTAGATTATTTTGAAAAAATTTATGTACAATTGTGTATTGTGTGGTCTATATTTAACATTGGGTACTTTTTGATGAATTTTCGAGATTAGTAGTAGTTTTTCTTTTTATAAAGGATTATCATTTTTTAGGATTATATGATCTCGTACTAACCATTTTGGTTTTAGTTGTTGTCTAAAGACAAGTGAAATATATATTTCTTCTTTTTTGTATTATTTAATTCTCTAGAAGAAGATTATGGTGATTTTGAGGTGACCAAGTCTTTTTGAATTCTCATTGTTTGGAGAAAAGATTTGTTTTTTGTAGAAACTCATTAAAGGATGAAACTCTACTTGAGGTAAGTATATTTCCTTATGTTATTTTCTATGTAGAAAATAAATTCCTTAAAATTATGAAAAATAACATAAAACAAAAAAAACGTTGTTCGTTTACCTTTCCTATGGGGTAATAAAATACCGTTTAACACATCACAATTTTGTGATTTTCTGGTAGTTAACTTTCTCCAAATTATGTTTTCTACCACTCTCCATCAGAACTTGATAGTTTGTTTTTTTCTTCCATATCCAGTTTTTCCTAAATGGAATCCTAGTATATTTAATCTCATGTAACCTTTTTATTTCTTTTTATTTCTATTAAAGTGAAAGTTTAATTGACTCTTTTTCCGATGTGGGACTTTAAATGATGTTTTTAGCACAATTTTATAATTGTGAGGATGCTATTTCTAAAAGGGGGGAAGGATGTAACATCTGAGGTAAATAAAGAACATGAAATTTTCATATTTTCTAATATTTTTGGATTAAATATTAATTTTACTTTAAGGGGATTGTCTGTTTGATTGCGTACCCGATACGCAACAACGGGTTTCATGGAAATCTTACGATGCACACTAATAATATAATATTATTATTTTAAATGGTAGTTAACACATATCCATTGTATTGGCAGGAATGTATAGGACTAACTAAAATATGATTATATATGTTTGTTAAATGTTTTTACATTTATTCAATAAAATTTAGAGGCTTAAAATGTGAATGAATCTAATTTTAAGTATAAATACTCCAATATTCTTTAAAAGGTTAATTTATCACCTTTTTATGGAGAACCCTATTCAAATATAGTTTTTTTCAATTTCATATGTTCTATTTTACAAAATAAAATTCTCTTCTAGATTAGGATCATCAAAATTTACTTTGGTTAAATTTTTGGTATTTTCTGCTAAAATTCATTTTTAATGAATAGTGATAAATACTGTATTTTAGTTCAAGAGTGCTTTTTAATATAATTTATTTAAATGATTAGATTATCTTTTTAATTAGTTTTAAAGTGTAATTAAATTATATTTTTACCATTTAATCCAATTTTGGTCATTGGAATTAATTTTACTTTAAAATTGGACATAAACAAGTGTCAATCATTTGATAGTTATTGTTTCTTTAAAACATGCTATTTGTTTTGACAATAGAAATTAATTTTAAATTAATTAATGAAACCTCTTTGTTTTTAATTTGGAAAAATAGAAATCATTTTTGAATTCATAATATCAAATATATCTTAGGTTGAATTTTTGGTATTTTTCTGAAAAAATTCAATTTTTTGATGAATAGTGAAACCACTTAGTAGTAGTTCTAAAACTGACTTTTTATTTAAATGAAATTTTACTGCTTCTTTGAATTAAATTTTGAAAATATGACATACATGGTTGTTATTAGTAGATAAAATTTTCTTCAATAAGATGAAAATAAATTTTGGTGAATAGTAAATTTTGACTTTTATTTACCCCGGTTAAAGGTAAATATGGTAATTCAAGGTAAAAAAATATCATAATATTACTAAATTACCTTAAAACTTGTCCTAACTTTATAGGATGAGTAATGTCCGACCATGGTCATCCTTGGGTCAGTTTTTGGACCCAATGTACCCACTTATGAATGATAATGACACTTTATTTTAATTAACTTAATGTAAAGGCAAAAATGAAATAAACAAATAGCTTTTAGTAAATAAATTTTTACATGGGGTTATATAAGTCATATTTTCAACTATAAATATTAATTGGAAAGATAAATGTATTTAATATATCATGGTATTATTATTATAAATTTTAAACATCAAATAAATTAAATTATATATGACACAATAATAATGTAGTATTTACCTACTTAACAAATGATTTAAATAATAAGATTATAAATATTAAAATAATATCCAAAACCGATCTAATTATTATTGGATGATTTTATTTAGAGCATGAGTCATATTATATTTTACTTTAATTATTTTTTGACCTTTTTAAACCGAAGATAAGTTTATTATAAAATAATTGTTTCAAACTTTCCTAAAGAGCCTCTCTTCCCCCTTATAAAAGGACACCACTTCTAACCAACTACTCACACCTCTAAAGCCTTTTTTCTCATCTAAACTCTTCCCAATTAATCTCCCTACATCCCTATCCTATTCCTAAAATCATTTCCTTATACATAAGTCACTTTAATAATTCTTTTTTGTTCAAACCAAAGGAAGTTACCCAAATTAAATGTAACGGATTCTCTTAAATTCTTTTGTTTTAATATTTTTTATTTTTATTTTTTTTACTTCTCAAACCCCTGAACTATTTTTATTCATTTATTTTATAAAAAACCATTATAATCAATATACTATGATGTTTTTATGATTAGGATTCGAACTACACTTACACACACCTCCATCTAATGGGTGAAGAACATACTGTTTCTGTGGATGGAAAACTAACACCTCACGAAATGATGATTATTCGATTATCTCCAACCACCTATCATGGTGTCCATTAATATAGAAATTAATTTATATATGATTTATATTATGTTTATTTTTTCTTTATTCATCTGTATTTTTCATTTATATCATACCTTTATGGTTTCCATTATGGGAAACGCGATAATTTCATTTGAGGAAGTGTGGACTACCGCCACCTCAAAGTGATATAACTTGTTCATGCCATACATGGTACGTATAAAGGATAGAGTTAATGATATTATATATGATATTATACTGGAATTATAATATACATATGTATTATTATGTTTTATTTCCATTAAAATAAGAAATAAAAATGAAAGTAGCATTCAGGCATACGTAAGGCTTACCGTCTCAATGAACGGTGCATTTCATTTCTTATCTCTATAGTGTTATGTGTTATTATAAATACATAGATATATTGGATATATACGATATATATGATATATAAATCATGAATATAATTCTGTAGATAATGTATGTTTGACCACATGAACAATTTGTAATTATAAGAAGTTCATTTTTTACTCAAGTACCAAATATCGACAAAATTACCATTATTAATTTAAAAGATTACATAATTTTTATAAGATGGTAATAATTGACATAAAAATAAGAATAAACTTGAAAAATTTTATTTATCAAGTATAAATTAACTTTAGTTTATTATTCATAAATAACACGGAACATACGAGTCAAGTCGGACACGAGGTAAGAGATTTCTTATCTCACTTTTAATTCCATGAGATTTGCATTGTTCGTCACTTATTCATTTAATGTGGTGTATTGTGTAATTCCATTTTATATATATATTCTCATTATTCTCATTATATTCACGGTATTATGTGATTTATTTGGTTGTTCTTAACTTTTGGTCGTACGACTCGGTTGATTACAACGTGGTAAGGGATTTTCATCTCACTTTTTATTCCTGTGAGATTCAGGCAGTATTTACCACTATTTAATTTTGTGTGGTGTATTTAATACCCATTATTGTATTAATTGTTTAATATACTTCAATGTATGGGTATTTAAATCTTCATTTTATGATTCTTCTTTCATGGGTTGTATGTTTTGTAAGATACCAAATCGGTAAGGGAACATTTTAACCCAATTTTTATTCCTTGGGTTAATCTTCTAATTCTTAATTATGCCATGCTGTGATTATGTGTGGAATAAATTTTTATTTATTTATGTTGTAATTTCCACTCCCCTTTGTTTGTATGTAAATTTTATACACATAATTACTCTACTTATAAATTCTCAAGTCATCGATATGAACTTGATAAGAGTAATTTTAAATCAATTTCCATTCAGTTAGTTAAACGTCCAAGTCATTGGTTTTGTATTAAAAATAATATGTGTGAATGTCCTCTGATTTATTTAAACTTAATATCCACTTATATTGGGTGTATTCTTATTTTTAACACATAATTATGTAATTTATTTATCCTTTATCAAAGGATACCTTCTTTATAAGGAATTTCATCTCAATTTACATTCTATTGAGACTTCATTGTTGTTATGAACCAATTCAATATTATATGGCTAATATACTGTCCTTTGGCATATTATTTCATTAATACCTTTATTATCATGATATTATAAAGTTCTGAATAAATGTTATTCCTCAACTATTTTTATTCAATCGTCTCTCATTTTGTTAAAAACTCTTTAACTAAAATATCATTTTAAATTTTTTAAAGATTTATTCTTCTAAATATTTCTCATTAATTTCCATGTTTTAAAAATGGATTAAGGATTTTTTTATATGGACATTATTATTTTAAAATTATAATTCCACAAAAATCATCAAAGTGGTATGGGACACTTTTATTCAAAAATATCTTTTTAAATGGTTGATGAAAATGGATTGATTATTTAAATATCTTGAAAATACTTCTTGTGATTTAAATTGAAATTTTATTAGTGAAATGTTTATATTTAAAATATTTTATGTGTTATGATGGTACTAGGACATTTTATGTGTGGTTACGTGATAAACCATGTGACGGGTGGTGCCATGATATACCAGGATGGGTGGTTATGTTATAACCTTCAATGCATTGGGTATGGAAGTCGGTCTTATAGCTATTCCATTTAATGATATGTGTGGAAGTTGACCATATGGTTATTCCATTTAAGTATGTTTATGTCCCAACATACCTTTATATGTTATGTGTTCTTTAAATGGGTTTTTTGGTAATCTTTTGGTTACAAAATGGTAAGTATTGGTCTTTTTATTCAATGAAGAGTTTTTACTGGTTTGTAAATGTGAAAAGTTTAACTTATGATAAAGTATTCATTGTTTACTTTTTGTTTTGAAAAAAACTAACAGTTTTACTTCTTTTTTTATCCCTTACTGAGCTTTTTATGCTTATCCCAAGTTTTTTTAATGTTTCTCACAGGATATAAAGTGGAATAGGGTCATGTATGGGATCAAAGAAAATAAATTCTATCTAAAACATGGAAGTAGTCATGTCTCATTTTCTTCCAGAGTTTTTATTTTATGAAAAATATATAAACTGAATAGAAGTGTCTACTTTTTAATTTTTGAGATTTAATGTAATATTAATGAGCTAAATCTCTAAAACTCTATTCCTAAAAATATACTCTATGTGAATTATTAATTTAATTCAAAATTATGCAATGCTTAAGGATGGGTCCTTATTGTTGGTATCAGAGGTCAGTTTAGATAAATTTAGAGGTTAGGGTGTTATCTAAGCATAAGTGACATCACCATAATGGTTAACATATTAGAAAGAGTCTTAGTTATTTTGAATGTGTTTAAGATAACCTGAATAATTATATATTAGTATTTACCCTCATCATAAGATATTATATGATGATATGCTCACATTGAACTTTTTGGATTTAGTAAATGGTTAGATCTTGCAAACACCAAAGTAACTGTGGATGTGAAGAAAACTGTGATAGTATTCTGAATGATAAATTGAATGAAATGTGAGATGCAATGATGAATCTTGTGGTTCTTCTCAACCAACTATATGGAGTCATGATTTATAACCTGAACCTTGGTGATTTTTATAAGGAATCATATATACAAGAAACAAATCCCTACGGATGTTCAGGTAATAATCATAAAGGAAAGTATGTTCAAAAACCAATGTGCCAAGGATATGGAAAGAAACACCTAGGAAAATGCTTCAAATGGATGGGAAGATGCTATATATGTGAGAATGAAGGTCATAAAGCAAGAAGCTTCCATGGAAAAAAGGAAGCATTCAATTGACTCTAAGAAAGGGAAGGAAGGTCTTTCTTAGGGATCAATTGAATGTTTCAAATGTGGTGTGCATAGTCATTATACAAACAGATGTCCTACGAATATGTTTAGATAATGGGATCACTAGGATCGTAAAATTATATGTTTACCAATACCTAATTTTATTCCAATTGAGGATAAATAAACTGACAATGACCAATGAAAAGTATGGATTATTTCTTAACATATGTTTTTGACATTATTGAATCTTAAGATATGATTCGTGATTTTGTTTGTAAGAAAGAATTATTTCAGAATAATTTGGTAAATAATGGTTAATAGATCATCAATAATTTTGAATGAGTAATAATTCAACATATAATGAATTCAAGAGTTATGGTAGATTTTAAGATGATGAAATACTTAAAATTATTAAGGCCCTTTTGATGATGGGATTACTGGAAGACTATTTATAGTTTGTGTAACCCTGAAGTTTGATATATGAAAATGATATTCTAGGAATAATTATCTTTTCTTTTGTGGAGTAATGGTTGAAATTTAATTTTGGAATAATATCTTTTTTATTTTTGGACATATAGCGATTTGGGTTATTTATAGAAATAATTAACCTATCATAGAGAATATGTGATTTGGAAAATTATGCTTCGGTATGAGACATTAAGAGTAGTCTATGTTTTTGGAGTTAAATTTTAAGATTTACTGTGGAAGACAATGTGATTAAATCCTTATAAGTTTTGGGTTTCAATCTTAGTTGGGATTATTTTGAAGGATTTTAAGGAAAATTGTGTATTGAATGGTCTTTCTTAAACTTGGGGTAATTTTCTTGAATTTTGGATATTAATAGTAGTATTTTTTATAAAGGATTCTCCTTTTTGGGGATTATATGATCTCGTAATAACCATTTTGGTTTTAGTTGATGTCTAAAGACAATGGAAATATTTAGTTCTTCATTTTCGGATTATGTGATTCTCTAGAAGATGATTATTGCGCTTTTGATGTGACCAAGTCTTTTTGAATGCTCATTTTTTGGAGAAAAGATTAGTTTTTGGTAGAAACTTATTAAAGGATGAAACTCTTGAGTTTCTTGAGTTTTCCATTGATTTAATTCCTGGATCAAGGCCCATATTGAAGACCCCTCATAGAATGGTCACTGTGGAATTATTTGAACCAAATAAACAACTATCGGAATTGAGTAATAAAGGATTTATTCACCCTAGTGTTTTTCCATGGGGAGCCCCTATCCTTTTTGTTAAGAAGAAATATGGATATATGTGGTTATGTATCAACTACAGGGAAATCACTACTATAACAATAAAGAACAAGTATCTCATACCTCACGTTGATGATTTATTTGACCAACTGCATGGAGCTCAATACTTTTCAAATATTGACCTTTGATCCAGATACCATCAGTTGTGTGTGAATAAAGAAGACATTCTGAAGAAAGAATTTCGAACCAGGTACGGGCATTATGAGTTTATAGTAAAGCCTTTTGGATTGAATAACGAACCCTTTGTATTCATGGATCTAATGAACAGAGTATTCAAGGAATACCTCGATGATTTTTGAAGTGGTATTTATTGATGTTGTCTTGGTATACTCTAAAAGCTATGAAGATCATGAAAATCACTTGTGCATTATCCCCAAGACTCATATAACAAATGAATTATATGGGAAGTTTAGTAAGTGTGAATTCTGGCTTCAAGAGATTTCATTTCCTAGCCATTTTTTCTCCAATGATGGAATCTCTGTTTATCCTTCTAATACCAAGGCAATCCAAGAATGGCTATAACTAATGTTTATAACCGAGGTACGCGGTTTTATTGGTTTAGCATGTCATTATCGACGTTTCTTCTAGAATCTCACCCGATTGGCTAACCCATTAACAAAGCTCACACGTAAAGGGGTTAAATTTTTTTTTAAAAAGAGTTTGAAGAATATTTTTAAGAACTGAAGAGAAGATTAGTCAATGCGATTATATTGACTCTACCATCGGGGGATGATGGGTTCGTTATTTATAGTGATTCATCGAAGAAAGACAATAGTTGTGTCCTTATGAAAAATGATAGGGTTATTGCCTATGCATCATGACAGCTAAAAATTCATGAGCAAAAATATCCTAATCATGATCTTGAGTTAGCTATTGTAATCTTTGCTTTGAAGATATGGAGACTTTATCTCTATGGTGAAAATGTGATATTTATACTGATCACAGAAGTTTGAAGTACATTTTCTCACAGAAAGAACTCAACATGAATCAAAGGTGATGGCTTGAACTACTCAAGGATTGTGATTTCACGATACACTACCACTTAGGGAAGGAAAATAAGGTGTAAGATGATTTGAGTAAAAATGATCATGGAGTTTTCAACAAGATGAGAGTTGAGGGGGATATTATTTTCATGTATCTAGTAAATTTGGATATGGGAATAACCATGGAAGGTTAAACATCAATGATTTTCCAAATGGTTGAAAAACCATATTTACTAGAAATGATAAAGAGTTATCAGACCGATGATAAAGAATTTCAAAAGAAGTTTAAAGCTGTGAATGATGGGATATTGAGTGAATTTGTTTATGAAGATGGAATTTTGAAGTTTTGGAAGAGGCTTTGTGTTCCCGATATACCTGATCTAAAAATAAAATTGTTAGATGATGCCCATAGTTCCAATTTCTCTATACACCCTGGGAGAACCAAAATGTATAGAGATTTGAAAGAACATTTTTGGGAGGACAACATGAAGAGGGAGATTTCTGATTTTGTGTCAAAATGTATGGTTTGTCAGCAAGTGAAAGATGGAAGGCAACAGCCTGGTGGAGTATTGCAACCTTTTCACATACCTGAGTGGAAATGGGATAATATTACGATGGACATCATCATGGGGATACCAAAGACTCCTAGAAGGAGTGATGCAATATGGGTCATTATTGATCTTCTTACCATGTCAGAACATTTTCTTGCTATAAGATAATATTTACCACTAGAATTTCTAGAAAGACAATATATTAATAAAGTTGTGAGACTTCCTGGAGTACCCATATTGATTGTTTCTGATCGTGATCCAAATTTTACTTCAAGATTTTGGAAGAGTCTTCAGAAGGCCTTGGATACTGAACATCGTTTGAGCACTGCCTACCACCCCCAAACTGATGTAGAATCAGAATGGACTATTCAAACCTTAGAAGACATGTTGAGATCTTTCTCACTCAACCTTCAGGTTATGTGGGATCAATATTTACCTCTGGTAGAATTTTCCTATAATAATAGCTTCCATTTAAGTATTCATATGGCACCATATGAAGTGTTATACGTAAAGAGATGTCGCACACCAACCTGTTGGGATGATGATGGTGAAAGAAAACTTGTAGGCCCATAACTGGTGGAGGAAATAATAGAAAGGGTGAAGGTAATACAAAACCACATCAAAGAAGCTCAAAGTAGGCAGAAGAGCTATGCCGATAACTGAAGGAAGGATTTGGTAAATCAGGTAGGAGAACATGTTTTCTTGAAGGTATATCCATGGAAGGGTGTTATACGTTTTAGTAAGAAGGAAAAGTTGAGTCTTAGGTACATCGGACCCTTTGAAATTCTAGAATGAATTGGGGTTGTAGCTTACCGTTTGGCAATGTCGCCAAGTCTCTCCAAAGTTCATGATGTGTTCCATGTATCACTATTGAGAAAATACATGCCTGACCCAACGCATGTACTCACCTATGAGGAATTAGAACTGGAACCTGATCTGTCTTATTGCGAAGAGCCCATTTGGATTCTTGATACCAGAGAACAAGTGCTGAGAAACCGGATGAATCGTCTGGAAAAAGTTCTATAGAGAAACCATAAGATAGAAGAGGCAATATGGGAACCTGAGGAACTTATGATGAAGAATCACCCGAGTCTTTTCATGCGGTCGTATTCTAGAAATTTCTAGGATGAAATTATTTGAAGGAGGGGAGAATGTAACACCCCAAGCTTCCACGGTACGCTTCTCTTTTAATAATATTGTAGCGTGTTTTGTACGCAACTTCGAGTTCTAACACACACCACAACCAATCAAAATAGACGTTATAAATAGTAATACCTACTTTTTAAAAATTTATAAATTTTATCTTTCAAAATATATTTCATTTTTGTATTCAGAATATCGAAATTATCATAGGGTGAATTTTTAGTATTTTTCGGAAAAAATTCATTTTTTGATGAATACTGAAAAAACACTCAGTTATAGTTTAAAACTGAATTTTTTATTTAAATTTAATTAAGGTCAAAATGGATACATAATACCTATATAAGTTCAATTTAATTCATTGGATATGGTTTAGAATAATTTTAGATATATAAAAATTTTATGGAACTTTTCACGGTCTTTTACCCACCTCCTAGGAGAATTTGGAAATTCGTATCAAACTTAATTTTACCACTCCTGTGAGAGGAATTTCAAAAGTCCGAGAGACACGGTTAATATCAACTAGTAAAATTCGGTTTTATAAGATAAAAATAATTTTTTATGAATAGTAACTTTTTACTTTTATTTACCACGGTTAAAAGTAAATAGGGTAATTAAGGGTAATAATGAAATTAATATTACCCTAACACATGTCCGAATTCTATTGGAAAGGTGTATATCGACTAAAAACAACCTTAGAAAAAAATATTATCATTTAGGTCCACTTGTATTAGATTAGGACATTTATTATTATTTAATTCAAAGAAGAGTTAAAATAGTTAAAATAGAAGTTTAATTACTAAAACATTTCTAATATAGGGTTATACAAAAGATAAATCTGATTGTAAATATTCCTTATAAAGCTAAAAATATTTAATACATGATGGTATTTTATTTAAAAATTTTAGACATTAACTAATTTAATTTATTTATGACACAATGGTGATACAGTAATTAACTAATTAATGAAATATTAAAATAATTGATATTATAAATATCCAAATAAAGTAATTTGAAACTTTTTTTGAAATACACAAATTTTATAGGTTAATATGACATGTTAGTAGTGATTAATTATGTTTTTTTGAAGTAATCAGTTGTCATGATTTTTATAAAAATCAAATACCAAATAGTGTCGAAATTGACATAAAAGAGTTTTTAAAACAAATATTATATTATTAATTGATATTCTATTCCTAAAAATATAAGGTTCAGCCAAAACACTTATATAATTATAGGTGAATTATTAATGAACCACTTGGAGTTCTCTTGGATGTATATAGTATGTTTACTAACCATATAATATTAAAATACATGGAGACATGGTAAATGTCAAACTATTTAACTAAGAGTTAAATCTAAAATATAAGGTTAATATGGTGACCGAAACCTGTCTAAAATCTATTGGTTGAAATAATTTCAACCCATCCCCACCTTAACATTTATAGAATCAACTTTGGATCAATTATAAACCGAATATGAATTTATTATAAAATAATATTTCTAGCTTTTCCAAAGGTGCCCCTCACCCCTCTTATAAAAGGTCACTCCCCCTTCTCTCTAATTCACACCTTCAAAGCCTTTTTACCCAGCCAAACCCTGCCCAAATATCCTATAAACTTCCCTAAATTCAACCTAGAAGCCTTATGTTGATTATAAATCCAACCTATGGAGCCCTTTTGATCAAATCAAAAGGAAGAACCCGAAGAAGAGGTAATGTTTTCACCACCCTCTTTCAAGTTCCTTTCTTCTTCAACTTCTTCTATCTTTGTTATTCCCATTCTAAAATAAGAACTCTAGTATCTTCTATATACTTTGATAGTATTATAAATATGGTACAACCATATTCAGTATTTTATCCATCCTTTGAATGACATGTCGCCATACGTGCGTACGTACGGCTTACCGTCTCCACGTCGTGGTGTGATTGTTATTCAAAACATTATTATTTGGATGGGTATAATAATGATGTTTAATTGATGTAAATAATAAATATAACATGATAATAATTATTTATATATGATATACTATCCAATTATATAATATTTTAATATCAAAAGAGTGATATTGTTGCTCGTGCGTACGTACGGACTACCGTCTCCACGAACGCGATGAGATTCATTCCCCATCGTATCCATTCAAGTCTAATTCTCATTTGATGATTAAAAATAATTTTTAGGGACTTGATATCATTCTGAATATGAATAAGATACAACCTATCCACAATAAACATGGCTTATGTAACAAAACATATAAAATAAAATGAGTAAGTTAACACCTGAAACGACGATAATACTAAGATATTATTAACAAAGCAATGTTAAAAGATAATATATGATATCATATTAATGTATATGATTCTTGTATAATTTAATAACAATTATTTTACCATTATATAGGAGTTTAACCTACACTTAACCAAGGAAAATTAAAAGGTAAGGGTTTATTTCATAATCTCTTTGTTATCCAAGGTTTTTTATACGTAATTATCTACTGGGACCTCTTTATCATCCGCACCCATGTTTCTTAAAAATGTATTTCAAAACATTCTTAATATTTTACAGAATATGGGTTAAAGTCATTTATACCCTTGTTTGACTTTTTATAAGAAGTTTATAAAGGAATCTTTACGTCATTTTCCAAACAAGGTCCTTTTTAACCTTTTTGACACAATTAAGGTAAGAATGTCTATTTTTTAACTTATACGATAGGTGTGGATATTTTCCACCATGTAAAATATTAAAAGCTTCCCTTACAAGTTTATAATAATATTTTTAAAGTAAATGTTTTATTTTATAATTATGTGACTTTTAAATGGTTTCAAAAAAAGAGATATTTCTCTCAAATAGTTTTGATTTCATCTATGTCAACATCCTTTGATGGATTTGAAGCTTATTTGAAGTTGATTTATTATGATACAAAACTTCCATATTGTATTGAAGGTTTTCTGGTATGTTTGACTGAGGATGTGTTATTTTTATACCATTCATGGTTTATGGAGAAATTATTTACATTTTTTATGCTAGTTTTAATATGAATGTTTATGTTATATTTAAACTTGTTCATATGTGAAATGAATTGGACTTAGTAAGTGATGGGTGGAGCTTGCTATAGCTCTTTGATGCATCGGTAGGTCTCATTATACAAACTAGTGTCTTGGCACAAGGCCTTGAAAAACTCTTATTTGTAGTCTTGGAACAAGGCCTTGACTATGTGGTTCTGATAGCCTGGCATTATGCATTCCATCATTATGAAAGTGGTTATTGATATTGCATGTGATTATTTGACTAGTAGAATATCCATGTGAATAAGTAAATGTCATTAACTCATTTCATTTTCACCATATTATGTTTAAGTTCAAGTTTAAAAGGCTTTTGTTTTAGTTAAGCATTGCCTTAAATTTTTATGCTTATTTATGAAAGTTTCGGCTATATTGTTATCCTTACTGAGCATCTGAGCTCACCCCTTTCTATGTTTTATTTTTCACAGGATGTGAAGAAAAATTTTATAACTGAACTGCAGGGATAGTCTGAAGGGGATATGAGTGTGGACTATGGAGACTATATTATTGTAGTTTTTTACATTATGATGTAATGTAAACTTTATGAATGTATATAGGGATTTCAAGGCTACTAAACTAATCGGTCTTTCAAGACTTGATATTTTGTGATCATGCCAATGTTATGTAATAATGCACCAACTCTGGGTAACTGGGGTCGGGGCATTATAGTTGGTATTAGAGGAAGTTTAATACAAACCATGGAAGCTAGATTTAGACAAAATATGATTAGAGCACAAAGCCCTAAGATAGACTTTGAGGATTAGTATAGAAGAACTTCCTATAATTTTGGTATTGTAGAGATTTTGTGATTTTTTTGAGTAATACATCCCTGTATGGATACGAGAAGGTAGAGGTGGCTCTGGTTCAGATGTACCTAGAGGTAAAACCCAAAAACACCGCTTTCAGCTAGACTCAAACAGGAACTTGTGCATGACAACGGGCCTTGTTGCACTCTTGCTTACGACACTCCCAGGGGATATGCTTAGGATAATTCTCATTTTCTTTACAAACCATTATAAAGGGTTTATGAGTATATACTTCCTCAAAGAAAACATTTTCTTATGATTATGGATTATATCCATAAATAGTTCAATTTATGTTAAGTGTTTTACAAGTACAGAATTTTGTATTTTGATTCATAAATTGATCTATTTTATGCCATTGTTTATAAATGGCGCCTAGTGGAAGAAATGGAAACCTTATCAATGCACGCACTCCATGTAGGGATTTCCCTCCTGTTGAAAATAATTATAGTGGAGCTGGTGATACAATAGGTCCTGATCAGATAATTATTGTACTCGGATAACTCACTCAGGTTATGAATAATAACATTACCCGTATGGAGCACATTGATCCGTAGCGTGGAGGGTCAATGTTAGATCGCTTCATGATGCAACATCCACCAACATTTAATGGGAGTAAAAATCCATTGGTAGCGGAGCAATGGATAAGTTCCCTAGAGAAAATATTTTAGGATTTGGGGAGTAGTGAATGGGAAAACGTTATCATGGCAGTTTACCGAGTCACTGGATATGCTGAGCAATGGT
Organism: Viscum album; assembly: GCA_963277665.1. Taxonomy (NCBI): domain Eukaryota; kingdom Viridiplantae; phylum Streptophyta; class Magnoliopsida; order Santalales; family Viscaceae; genus Viscum; species Viscum album. The sequence continues at coordinate 1,587,454,320 of OY728150.1, read as the reverse complement.
GGTCATTGATTGAAAACAGAAAGTAATATGACTAAGTATTAAATATGGAATGGAGGGAGTTCAAAGATATTTTCATAGAAAAATACTTTCCTCATGACCATCGAGCAGATATGGAAATACAATTTCTAAGTCTGAGAAAAAAGGAGGATGAGAATGTCGCAAAGTATGAGGCTAACTTCACAAGGTTAGCAAGGTATGTTACAGATTATATACGTAACCCAAGAGGTAAGATTGATTTTTTCTTTTATGGGTTAAAACTATTTCTCCATCGAGCATTGGTCTCACAATCCTTCTCGTCATATGAAGATATTGTCTCCTGTGCTATCAATACAGAAAAGGAATTCTCTAAGTCTTATGACTTTAAAGAAAAGAAAGAGAAGAATATATCTACTGATCACTCTAGAAATGTAAATAAGGGTAAGAATGGAAAAGTTGAATATCCAACATGTAGTAAATGTGGGAAGAAACGCCCTGGTACTTGCTTGAAGGGAATGGTAGTCTGTTACAAGTGTGGTGAAAAAGTCCAAAAAGCTCGTGATTGCAAGGGGACGAAAGAATCTACCGATGTTCAATGCTACAACTACAGGGAGATGGGACATTATAAAAATGAATGTCCTAAGCGTCAGGGGAACTTACCTCAAAAAATACCAATGGATTAATTCCAAGCTTATGTTTTCACTACTACTGAGGTAGAATCTCTGAAAGACGTGGTGGCAGGTAATTTAATGGTTTCCTCAAGTTTAGCAAATGCATTATTTGATTTTCGATAATCACATTATTTCATATATTCCCAGTTTGCTAAGAAAATTAGATATTTCCAATTTTATTTAACAAGGGAGTTGTAATTCAACACTCCTAAGGGAAGTATCGTTGCAAAGAAGATTTGTGAATCAGTCCCCATTAGAGATCATAAATGTTCTTTATCTGCGGATCTCATCGTCATACCTATTATAGAATTTGATATAATCCTCCGTATGGATTGGCTTTCGGACCATGATGCAAAAATTTATTGAAAGAATAAGGAGGTTACTATTTTTGATGATGATGATAAGAAACGCCTTATCTTTAGAGCAGAATATTCACCACCTAATTCTTACCTAGATCCACCCCCAGTAGCTCAACTAAATTCAATTATTGGGGATGAAGAGAAAGAAATGACTGTGGGTAAGGAAAGGAATGTTAAAATAAGGGATGTACCTATTGTAAAAGAATTTGTATATGTGTTTTTGGAAGATTTACCTGGACATCCTCCAGAACTAGAAATTCAGTTTTGCATTGATTTAATTCCTAGATCATGGCCCATATCTAAGACCCCTTATAGAATGGCCATTGTGGAATTAGTTGAACTAAAGAAACAATAAGAGGAATTTAGTAATAAGGGATTTATTCACCCTAGTGTTTCTCCATGGGGGGCCTCTGTCCTTTTTGTTAATAAGAAAGATGGATCTATGAGGTTATGTATCGACTACAGGGAAATAAATTCTATAACAATAAAGAAGAAGTATCCCCTACTTCGCATTGATGATTTATTTGACCAACTGCATGGAGCTCAATACTTTTCAATGATTTACCTTCGATCTGGATACCATCAGTTGTGTGTGAAGAAGGAATAAATTCCGAAGATAGCATTTCGAACTAGGTATGGGCATAAGGAGATTACAATAATGCCTTTTTGATTGAATAATGCACCCTCTGTATTCATGGATATAATGAACAGAGTTTTCAAGGAATACCTGGATGATTTTGTAGTGTTATTTATTGATGATATCTTGGTATACTCTAAAAGATACGAAGATCATGAAAATCACTTGCGCATTATCCTGAAGACTCTTAGAAGACATGAATTATATGGGATGTTTAACAAGTGTGAATTCTGGCTTCAGGTGATTTCTTTTCTTGGCCATATTTTTTCCAAATATGGAATCTCTATTGATACTTATAAGACCAAGGAAATCCAAGAATGGCCAGCACCAACGAGTATAACCTAGGTACGCAGTTTTATTGGTTTATCAGGTTATTATAGACATTTCTTCCAGAATTTCGCCTGATTGGATAACCCATTAACAATTATCAATCATAAAGGGATTAAATTTGTTTGGACCAAAGAGTGTGAATAATGCTTTCAAGAATTGAAGAGAAGATTAGTCAATGCACCTATATTGACTCTACCATCAGGGAATTATGGGTTCGATATTTATAGTGATGCATCGAAGAAAGGACTTGGTTGTGTCCTTATGCAGAATGATAGGGTATTGCCTATGCATCATGACAGCTAAATAATCATGAACAAAACTATCCTACTCATGATCTTGAGTTATCTGTTGTAAGCTTTGCTTTTATGATATACATAAATTATCTCTATGGTGAAAAATGTGAGATTTATATTGATCACAATAGTTTGAAGTACATTTTCTCACAGAAAGAACTCAACGTGAGGGAAAGGAGATGGCTTGAACTACTCAAGGATTATGATTTCATGATACACTACCACCCGGGGAAGGAAAATAAGGTGGAAGATGCTTTGAGTAGAAAAGATCACGGAGTTTTGAACAAGATGAGAGTTTAGAGGGATCCTATTTTCAAGGATCTGGTAAATTTGGATATGGGAATAACCATGGAAGGTGAAACATCAATGATTTTTCAAATGGTTGCCAAACTATCTTTACTAGAAAGGATAAAGAGTTTTCAGACCAATGATGAAGAATTTCAAAATAAGATTAAAGCTATGAATGATGGGAGATTGAGTGACTTTGTGAATGAAGATGGAATTTTGAAGTTTGGGAAGAGACTTTGTGTTCCCGATATACCTGATCTCAAAAGAGAATTGTTAGATGATTCTCATAGTTCCAATTTCTCTATACACACTAGGAGAAACAAAATGTATACAGATTTGAAGGAACATTTTTGGTCGGGCCACATGAAGAGGGAGATTGCTGATTTTGTGTCAAGATATATGGTTTGTCAACAAGTGAAAGCTGGAAGGCAAAATCCAGTTGAAGTATTGAAACCTCATCCCATACCTGAGTGTAAATGGGATAATATTATAATGGAATTCATCATTGGGATACCAAAGACTCCTAGAAGGAACGATGAAATATGGGTCATTATTGATCATCTTACCAAGTAAGCACATTTTCTTGCTATAAGAGAAGATATACCACTGGAACATCTAACAATACTATATATTAATGAATTTGTGAGACTTCATGGAGTAACCCTACCGATTGTTTCTGATCATGATCCCCGTTTTACTTCAATATTATGGGAGATTCTTCAAAAGGCCTTGGATACTAAAATCGTTTGAGAACTGCTTACCACCCCCAAACTGATGGACAATCAGAACGGACTATTCGAAACTTAGAAGAAATGTTGAGATCTTTCTCCCTCAACTTTTAGGGTATGTGGGATCAATATTTACCTATGGTAGAATTTTTCTATAACAATATCTTCCATTCAAGTATTCAGATGGCACCATATGAAGCGTTATACGGAAAGAGATGTCGCACACCAACCTGTTGGGATGAAATTGTTGAAAGAAAACTTTTAGGCCTAGAAATGGTGGAGGAAATGATAGAAAAGGGAAGGTAAACCAAAACCACATAAAAGCATATCAAAGTATGTAGAATAGCTATGCCGATAACCAAAGGAAGGATTTGGAATTTTAGGTTGGAGATCATGTTTTCTTGAAGGTATATCCATGGAAGGGTGTTATACATTTCGGTAAGAAGGGAAAATTGAGTCCCAGGTACATCGGACCCTTCGAAATTCTATAACGAATTGGGGTTGTAGCTTACCGTTTGGCAATGCTACCAAGTCTCTCCAAGGTTCACGATGTGTTCCACGTATCACTGTTGAGAAAATACATGCCTGACCCAACGCATGTACTCACCTATGAGGAATTAGAACTGGAACCTGATCTGTCTTATTGTGAACATCCCATCAGGATTCTTGATACCAGAGAACAAGTGCTGAGAAACTAGACGACTTGTTTGGTAAAAGTTCTATGGAGAAACCATAAGATGGAAGAGGAAATGTGGGAACCTAAGGAACTTATGATGAAGAATCACCTGAGTCTTTTCATGCGGTGGTATTATAGAAATTTCTAGGATGAAATTATTTGAAGGAGGGGAGAATGTAACACCCCAATCTTCCACGGTATGCTTCTCTTTGAATAATACAGTAGCGTGTGTTGTACTCAACTTCGAGTTCTAACACACACCACAACCTATCAAACTTGTGGTTATGAATAGTAATACCCACTTTTTGAAATTTTATAAATTTTATCTTTCAAAATGGACTTCATTTTTGGATTTGGAATATCAAAATTATCTTAGGGTGAATTTTTTGTTTTTTTCTGAAAACATTCAATTTTTGATGAATAGTGAAAAAACACTGAGTTATAGTTTAAAACTGAATTTTTTATTTAAAAAATTATTTATTTTATTTAAATTTAATTAAGGTCAAAATGGATAAATAATACCTATATAAGTTCATTTTAATTCATTATATTTGGTTTAGAATAATTTTAGATATATAAAAATTTTATAGAACTTTTCACCGACTTTTACCCACCTCCTAGGAGAATTTGGAAATTCACATAAAACATAATATCACCACTCTTGTGAGTGGAATTTTGAAAATCAGAGACACACGGTTAATATCAAGGAGTAAAATGTGGTTCAATAAGGTTGTTGGCCAGAGTGGACACTCAAGAGGGGGCTGAATTGAGTTCCAATTAAAATTTCTTTTTAAAATCCTTTACTAAAATCCCCCAATTTAAAATACTAGTTGAATTGTAGTGAATTTTAAATAAAGAAAACTTTCAGTTAGGTTCTCAAGGGATTGATTAATTCCTAGTTAATCTAATCAAAATATCAGATTAGCTTTTGAAACTAACCTAATGATTTACAAATAATGCAAACACTTGATAATTCAATAATCAGAGTAACTTTGAAAAACAGTTTAAATTTTAAAGCACTTAGCAGCAGAATAAAAGGTTTCAGATAAAACTAAATAAAGAACAGTAGATATAAACAAGAGGTTCAGTCTCAAGCTGAGACTTAGTCCTCCCAACAATTTATATAAATTTGATCCACACCCTGGATCGGGGTTCACAACAGTTTACAACTGTCCAGGTCAAGGACCTCTACCATAGTTCTTCATGGGAAACAAAAACAATAGCAAAAACAATTGTCCAGGTCACACACAACCTCTACCACTATCCACAGTGGGAAATAGAATATGTAAGGAGTTTGAATGGGGATTTACAGATCCTGCTGTTAAGGTTCAGAAGACCGTGTAGGTGTAAATTAAAACTGAGGACACACACTACTTGTAATATAAAGAATAAATCACTGAGTAAGATATAGAGTTTAGAATGGATCTAGTGATTGTAGTGTAGCTCTGGACTCCTTTGGATTGATCAGAAATGTTTTTGAGTCCTCTTCTGGTTTTTGTCTGGAAAACAGATTGTCGTTTGCTTGACATCCAGGTTTAGAGACAGTGAAAATGTAGTCGATGATGTTCTTCAAAATCCTCATGAAAGTACACAGCTCTTGTTGAGTAAGCATGAGTGTGTATGAGCTTCTGTGTCTTCTTGGTCGTGCATGTATATTTGTATGATCTCTTCTTTTGTATGTCACTTGTAGATCACTTCTGTATGTATGTTGTATATCTTGCAGCAATAGGGACTTCTTATATTTATAGCACGAGCTCCGGTAAAAGAAATTATTTCTTCTTTCAGGTACGAGTTACGGTTCCCTGACATCCAACAACCTTCATTAAATAAATGACAGAGCATTAAAATATACATGATGTGACCTTTGGTTATATTAAACAAAGATAAAGAAATTAAGGCAGCGTCAAATTCTCTGGAACAGTAGCTTTGGATATCGGTAGCCTTGTGTATCGGTAAGTCTTTGTATCGGTATCCTCTTGTATAACAGTAGCCTTTCTATCTGTATACTTCATGTCTGTCAGTAGACTTGATCGGTAGTGGTAGAATTAATGTACCGGTGACCGTTCCTGTAACGGTATCCTTTCTATCGGTAGACTTCCTTCGATGACTTGTCTGTAACGGTAGTATTGAATAACGGTGACTTGTCTGTATTGGTAACCTTCATATAACATTAGACTTGTTGTACCAGTGGACATGATGTATCGGTGACCTTCACATAATGGTAGACTTGTTGTACCGGTGGACTTGATGTATTAGTGACCTTCACGTAACGGTAGACTTTACAAATTGGTAGCTTTGTTCTGTGACAGTGACCAATTTTCTGTTTAAGCATTCAATTGGCAGAATGGGTTAAGTTAAAATATATATCCATCTAGTAACCGAATTCTATGAAGATAATATAAATATTATAATATATGAATATGTGCATGATGTACATAAATACTGAAATATGTAATTAATCATTAATCAATATAGGCATTATCAAAATATAATTGAGCATAATTGAAATTATCAAAATATGAGTTCAACTAATTATTGCATAGGGTTCAACAATCTCCCCCTTCTTGATAATTACAACTTATTCCAAAGTATTAAGAAAATTAAAATGGTGGCATAGGAAAAATTTCCTAAAAAAACATTTAAAACAAAGTTCTCATTTTTCTCCCCCTTGCAATTGCACTCCCAGTTCTCATCTCATTAGTTTCATTTTCTACCCCTTTGTGATTAACAAAAGGAAGGGTATAATCAGAGAAAGGTAGAGACTAAAAGAGAATAGATTACATAGAAACATAGTAAAGTGGAGAATGTAAGAGTAAATTTCCATTAAGTCACAAAAGGTACAAACTGAAAAAGTCCGTATTACAAAAATACAAGTGAATCCTATCAAAAACATCCAGAATCACTCAATCTTCCTCCTGAACAAGAGTCTTTCCCTTAGTAATAGAAGATGGTACAGGTTCATATTGAGTAGATGGCTTAGGAATAGCAAAAAGATCAACTGGAGGGTCAGCCACTGAAACTGCACCAGATCTGAAATCTGTGCTCCTTTGTGGGATCATAGGTGTCAATCTTCGAATAGCCTGAACTGGATTCAACTGAGGTGTACTCCCAGAGGCAGAAGCAGGAAGAGCAGGAGGTACAATCACAGGTCTGGCATCCACATGCAAGAATGGTAGCAAGTGGTTCCTGAAATCCATAATAATACTACCTCCTCTCTCCATTGCTGACACAAAATCATTTCGATTTTCAATGAATTTATCCAAGGCAGGAGTAAGCTCCCTGAGCTTACTAACATGTTCTCTGAAAGCTTGAGTCACTGGAGGCAACTTCATATTCTCCATCAGGAGCTTGAAATGATTGGTCATGTGATGCTTGGTATAGACCTTCTCAAAGTAAGAATGCACCTTATTCTTAATGGTATCTTGAGAAGCAATAGCTGCTTGTAGGTGATCACAAACAAAACTGATAACTTCCCTAGTGGTAGAAAGGATCTGAGTATCCGAGGTTCCACTGGTACTGGTGTTAGCCAACTCTTCCTGGATCACAGTTCTGATCTGGTCAATGTTCACAGTGGAGCTGGATGAGGGAAGGGGTTTTACTGAGAAAGCTATTGTCTCTTTGAAAGACTGTGTCAAATTACTAACCACCTTTCAAACAAGTGCATCTTGACTGTTTAAATGTTCTTTGACTAATGTCTTAAAATCCTAAAATACTTCCAAAAATTTCTTGACTAATTATTTGATATATCTGATATCAGTATTCACTTGGGTTTGAGATCTGTTCATGGTAGTCAATGAAGTAATCGATTGTCTTAGAGCAACCACAGCTCCTGTCCAACACTCAATTTGAGTATGGCATACTTTAACTTCATCTCTCATTTCCTTCACTGGACTAAACATAGCACATACCAGAGATAGCTCCATGGATTTCTCCACACTCATCATTTCATTAATCAGGATTTTCTTCAAATCTGTCATTGATTCTCTCAGTGCTTCTTTCATTTCAGCCTTTAAAGACTCAAGGTCCTCCTTGGTTGCCAAAATTTCAGCCACAACAGGTAGGATAACTGAATCCCTTTGAGGCTGGACGTCCTCATCTGAATCTCCATAATTAATTCCAAGAACCATATATCCTGGATCTGATGACCAACCATCGATGTTATAAAACACAGAAACTGAACCAAGATGCGCCCCCTCACTTAGAGCATTCTCTTGAGGAATCTCCTCCAACTGTTCTGCTCGAGGTAATTCTACAACTTCCTCTACAACTTCATCAGATTCAATAACCATTTGCTCTAAGGGCTCAAAGACTCTCTCATCAATGGAAGTAGATGCTACTTCTGCTTCCTGATCAGGCACTATCTTGACTGTACTATCTATCAGAGGGCTCAAACTGAGCTCTTCTTCTTCATTTTCCTCATCATTTTCTTCATCAGCAGCCTCATTTTCTCCATGAACAAAATGATCAGATTTGGTTGCCTCATCCTCTTCAGAGGTGTCCGTGACAACATTCCGATATGCTTCTACTTCTTCTTCTTCAGTGGACTCAGTATCACTGTCCTTCAGAACAGTTTCTCTCCTTGGTAGTTCTTTTGGAGTTCTAGATGCTCCATAGAAAATATTTTTGTGTACAGGACTAGGAGGTAAATCTGGGTTTCCTCCTTCCTCAACTGATATCTCTTCCTCCTCAGTTTCAGCCTCATCATCACTGTAGATCGGTTTTGGCTCATCTGGTCCAAGACTAGGATCCCTAACATCCTTTGGTCTAGAAGGATGGTCCACAGGGGTGTACTTGTCATAGATTTTACCTTCATAATTAACACATGATTTCTTACAAGGGTTCCAGCTAACTTTCATAATCTTATAAACAGTCCTGGTGATGAAAAAATTTTCCTTAACCACAACAGTTTCTTCTTGAGGTCCAGCTACATCCTTTTCCTTCAAAATAATAGAAATCAACATAGAAAAGAATAGTGAATAGGACTTAGACTTTGGTCTTTTCATATCCTCAATGTGAATCATTAACAATATGAACAAATTAGCCTTTACTCCATGCTTTAATAGATACAAAAAAAATAAATATCCTGAAATCTGAGGGTAGAAAAATCTCCTCTCCTTGGACAAATCACATGCTGAATGAACTTAAAAACTAATTTATCCTCCCCTGCCATCTCTGTAGCAATGATCTTTCTCAGAGTTCCATTTCCTATCAATTCTAACAAGCCATCCTCATATTTGAAAAAGTCACTCGCATTAGTTATGGATTTTGAATGAAATCCATAATCACCTCTATGAGGAACTATAAGGTTCTCAGCCCATTCAACAGATGAAAACGAAAACTTTTGACCATTCACAAAGGAAATCATCCTATTCTCCTCTTTTGAAGTCTCAAAACAGATAAACTCATAGAACTCTTTTACCAGTACTGGATAATACAATCCATTATTGTTCATGAAGCATTCGATCCATCCTTGCTCTTGTAAAATCTTCAGAATCAAGGACTTACTTTCCAACAGCCATTCCGCACATAACTCCTTTTCCACTACCATTTCTCGCTTCGATAAATGCAGATTCACAGGATTTCTTCAAACAACACCTCTACTACATCCACTAGCACTAGCATTGGTTACTTTCTGCTTCTTAGCTTGTGGAGCATCACTCCCTTCATCCACTGAGGGTCGCTTCACACAGGCCATTTCCGATTCTGAGGCTCAGTTTTTTGCGAGCTTGAGAGGTTTTAGGTAGGAGGGATTCGAACAGACGGGTTTGCGTTGATTGAGTGATGTCTAGAGTTGGGTTTAATATCTTTTAGCATACACATATAAAATAAATATCATATTAAAAATGGTTCAAAGTCTCAGCCTTAATACGAAAAATTTAAAATAGTGCGAGAGATGTACCGGTGAGGTGTCATTAAACGGTGAGGTCTATCCTAATGGTGAGGTTTATCCTAACAGTGAGGTTTATCCTAAAGGTGAGGTTTATCTGAACGGTGAGGTTTATCCTAACGGTGAGTTTTATCCTAACGGTGAGGTTTATCCTGTCGGTGAGGTTTATCCTAATGGTGAGGTTTATCCTAATGGTTTAAGAGTAAGTTATCATTCCTAATTCGTGTCTAATGAAACTTAATCTTTCTGAACTTAAAGGCTTAGTGAATATATCAGCTAATTGGAGTGTAGTGACTATAAATTCAAGAGTTATATCACCTCTTTGATAATGATCTCTTAGAAAGTGGTGTCTAACATCAATGTGTTTGGTTATAGAGTGAGACACAAGGTTCTTTGAGATATTGATCGCACTAGTGTTATCATAGTTAATTGAAACATGTTTAAAATCAAATCCATAGTCCAATAAAGTGTGTTACATCCACAGAATCTATGCACAGCAACTACCGGTAGCTATATACTCTACTTCAGCAGTAGATAATGCAACTGAGTTCTGTTTCTTACTACACCATGATACTAGGGACTTTCCAAGTAAATGACATGTTCCAGATGTGCTCTTTCTATCTAACCTACATCCAGAAAAGTCAGCATCTGAATAACTTATTAAATCAAATGACTGTCCTTTCGGGTAAAACAGTCCCAAATTAGAAGTATATTTAAGATATTTCAAAATCCTTTTAACAGCAAGTAAGTGTGACTCTTTAGGGTTATCTTGAAATCTAGCACACATACATACACTAAACATAATATCAGGTCGACTAGCAGTAAGATAAAGTAAACTCCCAATCATACCTCTATAATTAGTTTGATCTATTGGTTTCCCAGTTTCATCAATATCTAATTTACAGGTGGTACTCATAGGTGTATAACTTCTCTTAATACTATCCAAACAAAAACATTTTAATAAATCCTTAGTATATTTACTTTGATTTAAAATAATACCATCTTTAGTTTAAAAGATTTTAAATCCAAGAAAGTACTTTAGCTCTCCCATTAAGCTCATTTCAAACTCATTTTGCATAACCTTTGATAATTTAGTACATAGAGAATTTTTAGTAGATCCAAAAATAATATCATCAACATATATCTGTACTATTAAAACATATTTTGAAATTATTTTTATAAAATGAATGGGATCAGCAATTCCTTTTGTAAATCCTTTTGAAATAAGAAAATTTTTAAGTCTTTCATACCAAGCTCTTGGATCTTGTTTTAAACCATATAAAGATTTAGAAAGTTTAAAAACATGATTTTGAAAGTGAGGATTTAAGAAACCAGGTGGTTGTTCTACAAAAACATCTTCAACAATAAAACCATTTAGAAAAGCACTTTGTACATCCATTTGATATAACTTAAAATTTAGATGTGATGCAAAGGAAAGTAAGATCCTAATTGCTTCTAATATAGCTACAGGTGCAAAGGTTTCCTCATAGTCAATTCCTTCTTCTTGATTGTAACCTTGTGTAACTATTCTAGCTTTGTTTCTAATGATGTTTTCAAATTCATCAACTTTGTTTCTAAACACCCACTTTTTGCCTATGGTTAAAGTGTCCTTAGGTCTTTCTACTAATTCCCAGACTTTATTTCTTTCAAATTGATTTAGTTCTTCTTTCATATCAATTACCCAAAATTCATCATTGATAGCATCATTTATATTTTTAGGTTCTAACTATGAAAGAAAGGCTTGATGTTCAACCTGATTTCTTAGAGAAGCTCTAGTATGTGTTCCTCTATCAAGATTACCTACAACATCATCTAAAGGATGGTTCTTTAGAATCCTAGTTGGTCTTGAAAATGTAGGGCTAGAGATTTCAGGTTCATCAACTAGTTGGGAATCAATAGAAGTAGGTTCTGGAAAATTTCTAGAACTCGATGTTTTAACTATAGGTCCACTGTCTTTATCATTAAGGTTCAAAATAGAGAGATCATCTTCAAGATTTTAAAGAGAGTTCTTAGGTTCATGTGGGTTAGTTTCATTAAATTTGATGTGAATAGATTCCTCCACACATTTGGTTCTCTTATTGAAAACTCTATAGGCTTTACTAGAAATAGAGTAACCTATGAAAATTCATTCATCACTCTTGGATGCAAACTTTTCAAGATTATCTTTGGAATTAAGAATAAATACTTTGCAACCAAAAACTCTGAAGTAGTTAACCATAGGTTTCCTATGGTTCCACAACTCATAAGGGGTCCTCTTAAGAATAGGTATGATCAAGACTCTATTAATAATATAACAAGTTGTATTGACAGCTTCATCCCAAAACTAAATTGGTAGGTCATAGTCATTGAGCATGGTTCTGGAAATTTCCTGAAGGGTTTTATTCCTCCTTTCTACTACACCATTTTGCTGAGGTGTCCGAGGGGCAGAGAAATTGTGACTATAGCCATTGTGTGAGCAGTAGGATTCAAACTCATGATTTTCAAACTCACGACCATGATCACTTCTCAAGGTTTTAATCTTAAGTCCACTAAGGTTCTCTACAGACATGGAATATTTAACAAAGTAAGAACAAGATTCACTTTTGTGAGATAGAAAATATACCCAAGTATACCTAGAAAAGTCATCTACTAGAACATAGACATAGTGCTTCCCCTTTAAACTAGAAACTCTAGAAGGTCCAAAAAAATCTATGTGAACCAACTTGATAGGTTGAAAAGTTGAAACTTCTTTCTTTGATTTAAAAGAAACTTTATGTTGCTTTCCCTTTTGACAGGGATTAAAAACTTTATCGGCTGGGAATTCAAGTTTTGGTTGGTCTCTAACTAAGTTCTTCCTAGTAATTTTTCTAAGTGAATGTACATTTATGCGTCCTGATCTTCTATTCCAAAGACAAGACTCTTTATGAAAAGCATTTAAAAAATTAATATTTTTCATAGATAAAGAATTTAAATCAACAGCATAGACATTTTCATTTCGCAAGGCAGAAAATACTAAAGAATTTTTATAATTAAAAACATTGCAAGAATCATTTTCAAATTTAACATTAAAACCATCATCACATAAATGAGAAATACTTAGTAAGTTATACTTAAGTCCATCAACCAATATAACTTTAGAAATTAATATTGAGTCAGTGTTACCAATCTGGTCTATACCGATGATTTTACCTTTAAAATTATCACCAAAGGTGAAAAAATCTCCATCAACTCTAACTAATATTTTAAAGCATGAGAAGTCTCCTGACATATGTCCTGAACATCCACTGTCCAAGTACCAAGTCTTTCTACAGGAGCTCTTTAAGCAGGTTCCCTACAAAATAGATTTAGATAGGAAATGATTTTGGTACCCATATTTTCTTGGGTCCAGAAAGGTTATCCAATAAAACTTTAGGTACCCAAATTTGTCTTATGGGTCTCATAAAATTTGTAGAATCAAAATATTTTGAAAGATAAACTTTGTTGGATCTATAACTATGAATATAAATAGCTGAATCATATGAGCTTCCAGAACTAGAACTATCTACATTCTATCCAGATTTAAAAATAAATCTAGTTTTGGTAATTTTTCTTTGTCCATGTTGGTATCCTATACCAGTAGTATATCTAGGTGCAATCTTCTTACCTAGAATTTGAGTAAGAGTTTCTTTTCCATTTGTGAACTTTTCTAAATCCTTCCAAAGTTGCTCATTTGACAATTTCAGTTCAGTGTTTTCTTTAAGTAACTGAGTATTCTTTTCCATTTCTATGTCTAGATCAGATTTATGTTTAATAGTTAAAGCATACTGTTTCTTTAAACCTTTGTATTTGTCTTTTAGCTCATTATAGGTTTCTTCCATCATATCATAGTATTCAAACAGTTCAGATTTTGACATATTTTCAGAATCAGAATCATCTCTAGAATAATACGTATTTAAATCAAGAGTTTCAGATGTTACCTCAGAAGTGTTTATCATAAAACACATGTTTGCCTTATTTCTGTTTTCAGTCTCAGAAGCTTCAGATTCACTAGAGCTATCCTCAGATGCACTCTAAGTAGCCTTCGTGTCTTTCTTATACTTATTGTCCTTATACTCATACTTATTCTTGTATTTCAGATTTGGACAGTCTAATTTTATATGTCCTTTTCTTTTTCATTCATAGCAGACAACTTCATCAGATTTTCAGATTTCTTACAGTCCTTTTTCTAGTGACCCTTGTTGTCATACTTACCTTTGAAATTTGATTTTCTGGAAAAATGCTTCTTCCTATAAAACTTCTTAAATCTTCTGGCTATGTGAGTCATTTCTGCATCACTGTCAGATGCACTTTCACTTTCTTCACAGCTTTAGCTATCACTCATGGTCTGAATTTTCTCTTTATCCTTATTCATTGAAGTTGATGTTTTGATGGCAACTAACTTCCTTTTTGGTTCATCTTCTTCTTCTTTGTTTACCTTAAGTTCTTCTTCATACATCATCAACTTACCAATAAGTTCCTTGACTGGCAGTTTACCAATATCACAAGATTTTCTGATTGAAACAGAAGTGCCCCTCCATCTTTCAGGTAGGCATCTCAAAATTCTCATAATCTTCTCCTTTGATGAAACTTCCTTTCCCAGTGAGATCGTTGTATTGACAATTTTGTTAAACATAAGATACATATCAGAAATGGGTTCATCAGGCTTCATCTTAAAATTGTCATATTTAATAGTATAGGTGTCCAATCTCATTTCCTTAACATTAGTTGTTACTTCATGAGAAACACCTAAAGTATCCCAAATTTTGTACGCAATCTTACAAGCAGATATTCTATTAAATTCCTCATATCCTAAAGCACAATACAGATCATTCATAGCCTTGCAATTATTATTCTAAGATATCTTAGTAGATTCATTCCAAGTAGATCTAACAGTAGTGGGAATTTTAAATTCTGATTCTATGGCAGTCCAAATATCAAAACCCATGATTTCTATATGAATTTTCACTTTAATCATCCACTGAGCATAGTTGTTTCCACTGAAAAATGGTGGTCTATTAGTAGAAACACCTTCAAGTATTTAATCCATGATAACTGGGTTAAAACAAAAAATTTAAAGAGATAAAAATTTAAAAATAACAGAAATTTTAAGAACTTTAAAATACAACTAAAAATCACAGTTGAAAAACAGAGTACTTCAGAAAATATTTTAATCCTCTGATACCAAATGTTGGTCAAAATGGAAACTCAAGAAGGGGGTGAATTGAGTTCCAATCAAAATTTCTTTTTAAAATCCTTTACTAAAATCCCCCAATTTAAAATACTAATTGAATTGTAGTGAATTTGAACTAAAGAAAACTTTCAGTTAGGTTCTCAATGGATTGATTAATTCCCAGTTAATCTAATCAAAAGATCATATTAGCTTTTGAAACTAACCTAATGATTTACAAATAATGCAAACACTTGATAATTAAATTATCGGAGTAACTTTGAAAAACAGTTTAAATTTTAAAGCACTTAGCAGAGGAATAAAATGTTTTAGATAAAACTAAATAAAGCACAATAGATATAACCAAGAGGTTCAGTCTCAAGCTGAGACTTAGTCCTCCCAACAATTTATATAAATTTGATCCACACCCTGGATCGGGGTTCACAATAGTTTACAACTGTCCAGGTCAAATACCTCTACCACAATTCTTCATGGAAAACAAAAACAAAAGAAAATACAGCTGTACCAGTTACACACGACCTCTACCACTATCCACAGAGGGAAATAGAAGATGTAAGGAGTTTGAATGAGGATTTATAGATCCTCCAGTTAAGGTTCAGAAGACAGTGTATGTGTAAATTAAAACTGATGACACACACGGCTTGTAATATAAAGAATAAATCACTGAGCAAGATATAGAGATTAGAATGGATCTAGTGATTGAAGTGTAGCTTTGAACTCCTTCATATTGATCAGAAATGGTTCTGAGTCATCTTCTGGTTTTTTTCTGGAAAACAGAGTGTCATTTGATTGACATCCAGGTTCAGAGACATTGAAAATATAGTCGATGATGTTCTTCAAAATCCTCGTGAAAGTACACAGCTCTTCTTGAGTAAGCATGAATGTGTATGAGCTTCTGTGTCTTCTTGTTCATGCATGTATATCTGTATGAGCTCTTCTTGTGTATGTCACTTGTAGATCACTTCTGTATGTATGTTGTATATCTTGCAGCAAAAGGGACTTCTTATATTTATGGCACAAGCTCCGGCAAAATAAATGATTTCTTTTTACAGGTACAAGGTACGGTTCCCTGACATCCAACAACCTTTATTAAATAAATGACAGAGCATTAAAATATACCTGATATAATCATTGGTTAGATTAAACAAAGATAACAAAATTAAGGTAGCATCGGATTCTCTGTAGTTGTAGCTTTGGATATCGGTAGCCTTGTGTATTGGTAAGTCTTTGTATCGGTAAACTCTGGTATAATGGTAGCCTTTCTATCGGTAGACTTCATGTTTGTCGGTAGACTTGATTGGTAGCGGTAGACTTAATGTGCCGGTGACCTTTCGTGTAACGGTATCCTTTCTATCGGTAGACTTCCTTCGGTAACTTGTCTGTAACGGTAGGCTTGAATAACGGTGACTTGTCTGTATCGGTAACCTTCACGTAATGGTAGACTTGTTGTACCAGTGGACTTGATGTATCGGTGACCTTCACGTAACGGTAGACTTGTTGTACCGGTGTACTTGATGTATCAGTGACCTTCACTTAACGGTAGACTTTACAAATCAATAGCTTTGTTCTGTAACGGTGACCACTTGTCTGTTTAAGCATTCTATTCGAAGAATGGGTTAAGTTAGAATATATATCCATCTAGTAACCGAATTATCTTAAGATAATATAAATATTATAATATATGAATATGTGCATGGTGTATAGAAATACTGAAATAAGTAATTAATCATTAATCAATATAGGGATTATCAAACTATAATTGAGTATAATTGGGATTATCAAAATATAATTGAGAATAATTGGGATTATCAAAATATAATTGAGCATAATTGAAATTATCAAAATATGAGTTCAACTAATTCTCCCAGAGGGTTCAACAAAGGTAAAAATAATTTTTGGTGAATAGTAACTTTTTACTTTTATTTACCGTTGTTAAAAGTAAATAGGTTAATTAAGGGTAAAAATGATATCAATATTACCCTAACACATGTCCTAATTCTATTGGACAAGTTTATCTCGACCAAAAACAACCTTAGGAATAAAATATTATCATTTAGGTCCATTTGGATTAGATTAGAATATTTATTATTATTTAATTCAAAGAAGAGTTAAAAGAGTTAAAATCAAAGTTTAATTACTAAAACATTTTTAATATAGGGTTATACATAAGATAAATTTGATTGTAAATATTAATTGGAAAGATAAAAATATTTCCTACATAATGGTATTTTATTTATAATTTTTAGACATTAAATAATTTAATTTATTTATGACACAATGGTCATGTAGTAATTACCTAATTAATGAAATATTAAAATAATTGATATTATAAATATCCAAATAAATGTAATTTGAGACTTTTTATGAATTCCATTAATTTTATAGGTTAATATGATATGTTATTATTTATTTAATTATGTTTTTTTGAAGTAATCATGTTGTTATGATTTTAACAAAAATCAAATACCAAATAGTTACAAAATTGACATAAAAGAGTTTTTAAAACAAATATTATATTATTAATTGATATTATAATCCTAAAAATATAAGGTTCGGCCAAAGGACTTATATAATGATAGGTGTATATTTATTGGACCACTTGTGTGTCTTTTGGAGGTATATAGTATGTTTATAAACTATATAATATAAAAATACAAAGAGACATGGTAAATGTCAAACTATTTAACTAAGATTTAAATATAAATGATAATGTTAATATAGTGACTCAAACCTATCTAAAATCTATTGTTTTAAAGGATTTAGACCCATCCCCACCTTAACCTTTAAATAATCCACTTTCAATCCATTAGAAACCCAATATGAATTTATTATAAAATAATATTTCTAGCTTTTCCAAAGGTGCCCCTCACCCCTATTATAAAAGGGCACTCCCCCTTCTCTCTAATTCACACCTTCAAAGCCTTTTGGATCGTCCAAACCCTGTCCAAATATCCTTTAAACTTACCTCAATTCAACCTAGAGTCCTTAGTTTGATCAGAAAGCCAACCTAATGAGCCTTTTTGATCAAATCAATAGGAAGAACCCAAAGAAGAGGTAATGTTTTCACCACCTCTTTCAAGTTCCTTTCTTATTCAAATTCTTCTTTCTTTGTTATTCCCATTCTAAAATAATAAATCCAGTATCTTATATATACTATGTTGTTATTATAAATATGGTGCAACCATATTTAGTATTCTATCCATCCCTTGAATGACATGTCAACATGCGTGCGTGCGTACGGCTTACCGTCTCCAAGTCGTGGTGTCATTGTTATTCAAAACATTATTATTTGGATAGGTATAATAATGATGTGAAATTCATGTAAATAATAAATATAACATGATAATGATTTCGTATATATTATATACTATCCAATTATATATTATTTTAATATCAAACTGGTGATATAGTCGCTCATGCGTACGTACGGACTACCGTCTCCACGAACGCGATGAGATTCATTCCCCATCGTATGAATTCAAGTCTAATTCTCATTTGATGATTAAAAATAATGTTTAAGGACTTGATATCATTCTGGATATAAATAAGATACAACCTATCTATAACAAACATGGATTATGTAAGAAAACATATAAAAGAAAATGAGTAAGTTAACACCCGAAACGACGATAATACTAAGATATTATTAACAATGAAATGTTAAAAAATCATATATGATATCATATTAATGTATATTATTCTTGTGTAATTGAATAACAATTATTTCACCATTATACAAGAGGTTAACCTACCCTCAACCATGGAAAAGTACAAGGTAAGGGTTTATTTCACAATCTCTTCATTATCCGAGGTTGTTTATACGTAATTATCTACTCAGACCTCTTTATCATCCACACCCATGCTTCTTAAAAATGTATTTCAAAACATTCTTATTAATTTTCAGAATATTTTTTTAAGTCATTTATACCCTTTTTTGACTTTTTATAATAATTTTATAAAGTAATCTTTACGTCATTTTCCAAACAAGGTCCTTTTTAACCTTTTTTAAAAAATTTAGGTAAGAATGTCTTTTTTTAACTTATATGGCGGGTGCCGTTATTTTCCACCATTTTAAAATATTTGAAGCTTACCTTACAAGAATATAAGAATATTTTCAAAATAAATTTTTTATTTTATAATTATGTGACTTTTGAATTATTTCAAAAAAAATAGATATTTCTCTCAAATAGTTTTGATTTCATCTATGTCAACATCCTTTGATGGATTTTAAGCTTATTTGAAGTTGATTTATTATGATAAAAAACTTTCATATTGTATTGAAGGTTTTGTGGTATGTTTGACTATAGATGTGTTATTTTTATTCCATTTATGGTTTATAGAGAAAGTATTTACATTTCGTATGCTAGTTTTAATGTGAATGTTTATGTTATGTTTAAACCTGTTCATATGAGGAATGCATTGGACTTAGTAAGTGACAGGTGGAGCCTGCTATAGTTCCTCGATGCATCGGTAGGTCTCATGAGACAAACTAGTGTCTTGGCACAAGGCCTTGAAAAAATATTTTTTGTAGTCTTGGCACAACGCCTTGACTATGTGGTTATGATAGTCTGGCATTATGCATTCCATCATTATGAAAGTGGTTATTGATATTGCATGTGATTATTAGACTAGTAGAATATCCATGTTAATAAGTAAATGTATTTATTTCATTTCATTTTTTCAATATTATAATTAAGTTCAAGTGTAAAAGGCTTTTGTTTTAGTTAAACATTTCCTTAAATGTTTATGCTTATTTATGAAAGTTTCCGCTATATTGTTATCCTTACTGAGCATCTGAGCTCACCCCTTTCTATGTTTTATTTTTCCTAGGATGTGAAGAAATATTTTATGATTGACCTATAGAGATAGTATAAAGGGGATATGAGTGTGGACTATGGAGACTATATTATTGTAGTTTTTCACATTATAATGTAATGTAAACTTTATGAATGTATCTATTGATTCCAAGGCTATTAAACTAATCGGTCTTTCGAGACTTGATCTTTTGTGATCATGTCAATGTTATGTAATAATGTACCAACTCTTTGTAACTGGGTTCGGGGTGTTACATATGATATAAATTATGTTTATGTTTTCTTTATGATTTACTATTTTTCATTTATATCATACCTTTTTGGTTTCCATTATGGGTAAACGCGAAAATTTCATTTGAGGAAGTGCAGACTACCAGCCCCTCAATGTGATATGACTCGTTTAGGCCACACCTGGGACATATAAAGTATAGATTTAATGATATTATATATGATATTATACTGGAATTATAATATACCTATGTATCATTATTTTCTAATTACATTAAAATAAGAAATAGAAATTAAAGTAGCGTTCATGCGTATTTACGGCTTACCGTCTCCATGAAGGGTGCATTTCATTTATTATCTCCAAATTGTATGTACTATTATAGATACATAGATATACTGGATATATGTGATATATATGATATCTAAATCATGAATATCATTCTTTCTATAATGGATGTTTGACCACATGAACAATTTGTAATTATAAGAAGTTCATTTTTGACTCCAGTACCAAATATCGAAAAAACGGCCATTATTAACTTAAATGATTACATATTGTTTATAACAAAGTATTAATTGATATAAAAGGAATAATAAACTTTAAAAATGATATTAATCAAGTAAAAATTAACTTTATTTTAATATTCAACAATAACACGGAATATACGAGTCAAGTCAGACATGAGGTAAGGGATTTCTTATCTCACTTTTAATTCGGTGAGATTTTCATTGTTCGACACTTATTCATTGCATGTGGTGTATTGTGTACTTACATTTGATGTATATATATATATATATTATCATGATTCTTTTTATATTCATGGTATTTTGTGATCCATTTGGTGGTTGTTAACTTTTGGTCATACGACTCGATTGATTACAACGTGGTAAAGTATTTTCATCTCACTTTTTATTCCTGTGAGATTCATGCTATATTTGCCACTATTTAATTTTGTGTTGTGTATGTACTACCAAGGATTTTATTAATTGTGTAATATAATTCTATTTATGGGTATTTACATATTTATTTTATGATCTTTCTCTCATGGGTTGCATGTTTCGTAAGTTACCAGATCAGTAAATTAACCTTTTAACCCAATTTCCATTCATGGGGTTAATCTTATAATTCTTAATTATGCCATGCTATGATTATGTGTGGAATCACTATTTATTTATTTATGTTGTAATTTCCACTCCTCTTTGTGTGGATATACTTTTGATACACTTAATCACTCCATTGATAAATTCTCAAGTCATCGATATGAACTTGATATTAGTAATTTTAACTCAATTTCCATTCATTGAGTTAAACATCCAAGTCATTGGTTTTGTCTTAAAAAGAACATGTGTAAATTTCCACTGATTTTTTACACTTAAAATCCACTTATATTGGGTGTATTCTTATTTTTCATACATAATTATGTAATTTATTTATTTTTAATAAATTTATTCTCATGATATAATAAAGTTATAATTAAATGTTATTTCTCAATTATATTTATTCAAACGTCTCTCATTTTTTTTAAATCTCTTCAAATAAAATATCGTTTTAAATGTTTTAAAGATTTATTCTTCTAAATTTTTATCATTAATGTCCATGTTTTCAAAATGGTTTTAAGGATTTATTTATATGAACATTATTTTTTTAAAATTATATTTCCATTAAAATATTCAAATTGGTATGGGACACTTTGATTCAAAAATAACTTATTAAATGGTTTATGAAAATGGATTGATTATTTCAATATCTTAAAATTACTTCTTGTGATTGAAAATGAAATTTTATTACTAAAATTTTTATATTTGCAATATTTTAGGTGTTGTGATGGTACTTGGAAATTTTACTGGTGGTTAAGTGATAAAACATATGATGGGTTGTGTCGTGATGAACCAGGACGGGTGGTTACGTTATAACCTCAAACGCATTGGGTATGGAAGTCGGCCGTATGGATATTCCATTTAGTGATATGTGAGGAGGTCGACTGTATGGTTATTCCAATTGAGTATGTTTATGTCCCAAGTAACCTTTATATGTTATGTGATCTTTATATGGGTTTTATGGAAATATTTTGGTTACAAAATGGTAAGTATTGATATTTTATTCAATGAAGAGTATTTACTACTTCGTAAAGGTGAAAAGTATTAATAATGATAAATTATTCATGGTTTACTTGTTGTTTTGAAAAAAACAAATTGTTTTCCTTCTTTGTGTATCCCTTATTAAGAGTTTTATTCTCATCCCAAGTTTTTGAAATTTTTTTCACAGAATATAAAGTGTAATAGGGTTAAGGATGGGATCTTGTAAAATTCATGTTATCTAAAACATGTAACTAGACATGTCTCATTTTCTTTAAGAGTTTTTCTTTTATGAAAAAAATGGAAACTGGGTAGAATTTTCTACTTTGTAATTTTTGAGATGTAATGTAATAGTAATGACCTAACTCTCTAAAAATCTAAACCTTAAAAGAACCTCAATGTAAATTATTCATTTAACTCAAGGTTATGCATTGTTTAAGTTCGGGTCCTTATAATAACCAATTCTGACACATCTCAGAGTTATTACACATCATATCCAATGACCATACCCCCAACCAACATCTACTCAATCCGTTTAACATATAAAAAAATATATAAGAGTACCCATCATAAAAAATAGACCTCAACATGCTCAACATGATCCTATGACAATTGACAACTCTCTAGCCAACTCCAAACACATTGGCTCAATCATATTCAGCAAACTTGAAGTTTGATTTCTGGATACACACCCTCCATGAAGCGAAAAACTTGATATAATCCAATATACCTACTTCTAGGAATCTCATAATATTCCTCAAACCAAACACACACAAAATTACCATCTACTGGATTTTGGTACCTCTCCGGATCTGATAATAAATAGTTGAGGCTGACTTGATCTAGGACCCAAAACAACCTTAGATTTCATATAAAATATTATCTTTACTAGATTGTGTCACATACCACACTGAACCAACGCAACACCTGCCTAAAAAAACTATAAAATATTAAAATTACACAAATTATATAATCATTAGTGTTTAAAAATATAATAATTAATTAAACTAATTACATATTATTTTATTGATTAATATTATTAAAAGGATTCCTTTCAAAGAACCATTAAAAAAATTTAATGCACATAACCTTAATAAAATACATTGATCAAAGTTAATATATTTTTATAATATCTCAAAATTAAATTTATAAAATAATATGCCAATATTTAATTATTTATAAATTATAATTAAAATAAATATTAAAAAAACATTAAGTTTAAAAAGGCCATTTCTTTATGTATTATATCTTTATTTGAAAGATAATTTATAAATTTTATAGTTTTAATTTCATGAAATAGGCTTAATTTTTATTTAAACATATCAATATTATCATAGAAATTGTTTTGGAATTTTTCTAAAATTATTCATTTTTAGGTGAATAGTGAAAAATATAACAATTCTGCTAATACCATCATTTTTATGACTTCAAATTTTTAAAAACCATTTTTATCTAAAATATATATATAGTTATAAATTAGAATAAATCATTAAAAATTAATATATTTAATTTATCAAACCCATTCGTGTTTTTTTGCAAACAAAAGTAATTGTTTTTTACTCTAAAAAATGTTTTTATTTTCTTATATTAAAACATAGTTTTCATCAACTATAAAATTAAATCTAAAAAAATTAATTTTCTATTTTAGATTAATATTAAAATATTATTTAATAAGATCAATTTTTTTTAGTATTAGAAGTTTTATTTTTAGTATTAAAAATTAATTGTCAAGATAATGATAAAACTGTTATTTTGAAAGAATTATTTTATTAACATATTGTATCTTTTATATTATCAAATAACTTAATCACTTCTAAAAATTACACTAATAAAAATTTTAGTACTATATAAAAAATTAACACTTTTTAAATTGGAAATCAATACTAAATGTGATTAATAATAATAAATGGTCAAAACAACACTTCTCTACAAAAAAGTTTTTGTTTATATTAAATGTTTTCATTTAAAAGTTAATTTTCTCCTATAAATAAATTTAATTATAATATATATATCCTAAATTTAGGTTTATAAAATCATAAAAGTTTTATAGGTTTTACCTAATATTCTTTAAAAATATAAAATACTAGGGTAGAAACTAGTTACTAAGGTAAAAAAATGGTAAATTGAAAAGACAGAAGTGGTAAAGGGCCTGAAAAATGTTTAAAATAAGAGGTAAAATTAGTGTTAGGGGATTTATTGACCTTATATCACCACAAAACCCATTATTTCTAACTTTTTTAACCATTTACATTTTAATATTTTAATTCCATTACTGAAAAATAGTGGGTGTTTGCAAAAGTTTCATTTTCTTAACTTATAAAAAGGGATCATTTACACCCTCTCAAAGTTACCCATTTCCTTCAAAATTTGCTTCAAAACCTACCTAATTTGGATCTTATAGAATTATATTTCAATAAATAAATCCCTCATTCATCATAATTATAACAACTCTTCCCTTTATTACATATTAACAAATGATTTATTACATAAAATTACACTTAATTATAACTAAAAGATTGATAAGTATAGTGTCCTTGGGAATTAGGTACATTAAATTAATACTTAAAACAGGTAATATTAAATCTTTATTGAAAAATTATTTAATATGATCACACTTAAAACTACATGGGATAACCTAAATAAATACATAAACAATGGGTGATCGATAAATCCCAGTAAGGGAATGAAAATGGTATAAAGTAAAACATGTTAGACAATAAGAGTATCAAGGGAAAAAAGATTAGGAATCATAAAAAAGGCTGATAAGACATGATATATAATGATATCATCAAGGAGACATAGAAAATTTGGATACCACTTAAAACACTATATCATGGGTCAAGCATAACATTCAAGACATAAAAATTGGCAAAGTACCATAAAGGAATCTCCTATACTCCATGTCAAAACATGAAGTATCATGATACTAAATATTACCCAAATAATTGGATGATATATATTTATGTTTTCACCTATCACTTTCATTTACATCTCATTCTTAAGTGTGCCACACAGATCATAAAACATGGATTCATTCATCATAATATTTATTTCAATGATCAGAGAGTGTAGAATACAAAAATTCAATTCCCAAATCAATGATTTATAATTGTATAAATTTGAATACCCTTGATAAGAAATGGATATAGTATTCACTATACAATTTTTTTGGAATGGAAAATCATGGTAAAATTTTAGTAGCCAAACAACAATGCCTAAAAATTCATAAAATGGGAGTATGGGACCAAAAAGGGTTTATAATAAATTATTAATAAAATGTGAAGTAATTAGAACATGTAAACACATATCCCATAATTAGGAATTATAAATATAAGTCATATGAAAATAAATAAATTTTATTAAATAAGAGGAAGGAAGAACTCTTATGAAATTTCTCCATGTTAAAGGGAGTACTTGGGAGGGCTTAACGAGAGCTAAATGGGTATCTCATCATTTAGACATCATAAGGAAAGTATGGGGGTGTTCATAAAACTATCACACTCCGACTTTCTAATTTATTTATTTTTTTTTTATCCTTGGCTCCGGGTTCTCGTGCCAAGGTCCAGGCTAGATCCTAGATTAAAATTTTTGTCCCTTAATATTTTTAGCGGGTTTAGATCCTGTGTGCGGTCACCGCACTATAGGCGGTATCTGCATGATCGCCTCAGGTGCTTGTGCGGGTGCCAAAGTGGGATGCGCTAAGGCGCGCAATTTGCGTGCTTGTTTTTGTTAAGTCGTGCGATGAGCTCACGGGTACCTGGTTTCCATAATTTGATAATTAATTGGATTATGGTTTAAAAAACGGATTTTTAATAATAATAATATTATCTTATTATCATTATTATTGGGATTATTATTATTCTTTATATTATTGTTATTATTATTATTATTATTAGTTTTATTATTATAACTATTGTTATTTTATGGAAAATAATTAAAAGAAAAAAAAGAAAAAGAAAAGAGAAACCCTAGATCTACCTAAGCCGCACACCACATTCCCCTCTTCCCCTACCCGCAGCGCACCCCCACTGTGCGAACCCTTCCCCTTCGCTACGAACTGCCGCCCTGTCCTCGCTCCACTCCCTCCTCACCAGTGCGCTCCAACTGCTCTGCCGGACTCCGCACTCGCCCCCTTCGCACGTCCCACACGCTGTAAGCACAACTCCCCACGAGCCCTCGCCCAACCCTTGCAACTAGCTCCACCACGCCACCTTCCTCGTCCGGCCGCCAGCCTCGCTTCGCACTACACCTGACCCCTAGCCTTTGTCCCCCTTTGTCCCTCACCCTCAAGTAGTCACGCCGGCCCAGCACCCCAGCTGCACCCCGGCCAGCCTTGACCTCGCCACCTCTTACCTCCAGCGCTATGCGCTCACCCTTGGTCTGCTCCCCAGCCCTCAGCCTTGCGATTATGGCCTCTCCTCCTCATTCCAGTAGATCAATGCACCTTATTCCAGCAGTGCGAGGCATTTTTTCTTCCTGCGGCACTACACCTCGCCTTCGCCCTTCGTCTCTGGATCCCGACGGAATAGTCCAGCCAACTCTGGCCTCGCCTCTCGCTCCATCCATACACACAGGCATTCTCGCACTAGCATCTCCACTCTCTCCCTTGGCTAATGTCCTCCTAGCCACACTAGCTAACCTATAGCACACGCAGGCTCTCACTCTGGTCACCTGCCATCCCGGTCTTCCATTGTCCAGTTGTGTTCTGGCGCAAATCACAGTGCCTACGCCATCTCCCTGGATGGTGGTTTCTTCCCGGTCGGTGCGTATTCCTTTTTAATGTGCATTTTTTTTCCTCAATTTGACAGAACTTTAATCCCAAAGCTGGCAATATGTTCAACTTGCTCTTTGTCTAGGGTGTGCATTTGATCTGTGGGTCTTTTCTACTCCTGTTGATGTTCCGTTGCATCTGCACTTGTTCTAGGTAGGAAATTTCCAAATTCCTCTTTTCCCACACAACCCATGGCACATGTGGGTTTTATACTTCTTTTTAACACAATCTGCATCTCAATAAGCGGCGTTGCTGAATTATTGTAGTGTTTTTTTTCGTTAAAATTATGAAAAATAGTATTGGAATGTGCCTCTTATTATGTGTATGTGATTCCGTATATAAGAATTTTATTTGATGAACTATTCTAATTGTTTATCTAGTTTAGCATGTTTAGCATGTTCTACAATTAGAATGCTTGGTTTACCTGTTTATCTGGTTGAGTGTGTTTTAGCATTTTAATCCATGAATTAATTTTTCGAACTGTTGGATGATCTTTCTTTTATATATAGTGGTTTGTTTAATTACGAAAATGGTTTCCTTAATTTTGCAAAAAATTCATTTTGTTGTGTGCGTGGTGTTGAATATGTTTTGAAAGGTGCGAGAATAGTTTTTTAAAGGGTCTGATATATATATATATTATGTGTGCAAAGTTTTTATTTGTGTCTTCTATGAGTAGTTTATAAGTTTGAATAAATTATTAAATTAAGAAGTTGTTGAAAATTTGTTTTATTTCACGCGTTGGTTTTAAAAAGGGGTTTTGGGTGTCTAAAGTCATGGGACACTCTTTGGAAATTGTTTTACAAATTTTAAAGTGGGTTATTAAACAGTGGAAACAATGTGAGTTATGTTTTGAATGTAGTTCGAGGTGGTTATTTTGCGTTATTTGTTCGTTTGGATTGTTTTAAGTTGGTGTTTACATATTTTAGTTATCTTTGCGGTTGCATCGTGTTGGCAAGGTTTTTCCACACTCATGCGATCGTCAGCTTGCGCGCACGCTTGCGCGCCTGTGCGAGGCGCGTTGTGTCGTTGTGTTTGGACAGTGAGCAGAGGTAGGTCCCCCTTTGAACTCACCTTTAAATTTAGAATTTATTAATTTCTTGATGTTTTGTTAATTTTAATGAATGATAAATAATATTAGATAATAAAATTTTAAATGATTATTTAGTGTGAAAAGAGTCGTTTATTTTTTACCGAACACTTGGAACACTTTCTTGACAGGTGGAAAACCAGTATTGAAATAATGCATGTTTGTCATTTAAACATAATTCACAGAATTTCAAATGTACTTCTAGTTTTAAAGATAAATGATTTCTTCTGAACAAGTGCTTTGAGCTTTTTGAGAAATGAGGTTTTACTTTAAAATTAGTGAAGGCCCGTTTGGAACTTTAATAAAATAGATTATTTTGGAAAACCCACTTGGGGTGATCATTGGTGTGTGTTGATTTCGTGAGATATATGTGATATTTGTGCATTGTGACTGATTAATTTACATTGTGGACGCACCCCCATTTTATTGTATGTGTTGACATGGGAACTTGTCACATTGAGTGAATTTTCTGAGAACAATTGTTGCACGAGTTTAGATCACGCACTGGATAGTGGCCCTATAGCAGGGGAATACTGATTTATTGCTGCTATGGGGACTGGGCCCCTCGGTTAGGCCATGCAGGGCTATACCGGGTAGTAGTATGGGCGTTATGATGTCATCGAGTTAGGGCATGCCTTCAGGATGAGTCAGGTGTATAGTATGTTCTAGATTGTTCATGATCTCCTAGGTTCGACCAATGTTTCTTTTAGTGTTTATTTGTGTGTGGCGGAATATTGAGAGGTCGAGTTCGGTTGCTGACCCATGTGCGCTACTTTTACTATTGCCCTTAGTGTGTGTTCTGTGTGATTCTCCTTTTGACTAACAAATAAAGTTTGGATTTCTAAATTGTTCGCAAAATGTTTTAAAAATGAAATGCACCTGTTTCTTTCAACATTAAACTTGTTCTAAATTAAAAATGGCAATGGACTCTTACTTGTTTTAGAAATGAAAGTGTGTGGAAACCATATTTTATAAAATTTAGTTCAAAACTAGAATTGATAAATTCTTTATTTATTGGTATGTTTATTGGGAATAGAATTAGTCGGGCCTACCTACTGAGTTTTAATACTCACACCTATAGTGTTTTCTTATTTTTAGTTCTATTGCAGTTTCCAGCTTCAGTTGTTCGCCTTGAGAAATGTTGGTTGTGGTATTGGAGAGTGACACATGGGGTCACCTGGAGTTTGGATCGTTGTCAGGTTAGTAGTGTTGTTGGTTGCTCTTTCTTTATTCGTTTCTGTTCTATTTTATTTTCCGTTGTTTAGTTTATTTTCCTTTGGGACAAATCTTTCCCACCTGCTTAATTTTCATGCCCGGCACTAGTTGCCAGCCCATGGGGATCGGGAACGCCCTTCGGGACTTGCCGTGGACTGGCTCGGGTGACCGGTTCAGGGTCGACCAGGGCAGGTTCGTGACAAAAACAAACCCCATATTTAGGAATTAAAAATAAAAGTGTGTATAATAGATAATATTCTTGAATAAAAGTGAGAATGATAGGATCCCTTGACTTAATAGTATGACACCAAAAGATTGAAAGGGGCTTCTTGGGAGATTGGGGATCCTTGGTATGATTCTAGAGAGAGGAGGAAAAGTATGGATATGATTCAAGGATTTTTAGAGACGGTAAATGGGAGAATTGGTGGGTTTATATAAGAAATGATAGGGGAATTATTTAATATTTCACAAGCAAAGGTTTTGGATTATAAATAAAATATTCAAAACCACAAAACTTTCCATTGTTTTTCCCTTAAATTATTCCAAATAGGAGTGTTTTTAATTATTTTATTAGGAAAAGGGCATACATGAGCCTCAGCCTAGTTGGTGAGGTATCCTTAAGTGCATTCCACAAGACCCAGGTTCAAAACTAGGTAGAGGCATATTTTCCAGGGGGTACTATAGTAGTGTTGTAGCAGGTGCTGTAGCAGGCACTGTAGCAGTACTATGAAGAACTATACGTTGTGCAGGTACTGTAGCAGAAATGTACACTATACAGGTATTGTATCAGAACCATACACTGTGCGGGTACTGTAGCAGGCACTGTAGTAGGTATTGTTCGTTATTGTAGCAGCTCTAACTATTCACCTTGGGCCACTAGTTTGGGCTTGGAGTCCTTAAGGATTTAGGGCCACCCAGGCCTTCGGGTTAGTAGGGCTTTTGGGCCGCCTTTAAGGCATTTGGGCTACCTCAAGGCCTTCAGTCCACATGCGGTTTCACCATACACACTACAAAAAAAAGAGCAGCCCCAGAATAGGATTCAGAACAGGTGCACTCACCAGAGTAGAGCCAAATGGAATTATCAGAACGAGAAGGTATGGCTTGGCCATCGGGACCATCCTATGCTTTCACAGTAAGCCTAGGCAGATGGCCATGTGAATGTGGAGAGCTACTATCATGATGCGGATGCAGGGAGGGGCAGTTCCCTGTAGATAGTCTGGTCAAATTCCCTAAAAACCTTCGGTTCATGTAATCTCCTAAACCTACGGGCCATGTAATCTCTGAGCCTGTGAGCCTTTCAAGGATTCCCCCTCATCCCTTGAAAGGGGGGTTATCAAAAATCAATAAAAATGAAGGCCTTTGGGCCATTTGGGGTATTATTAAAAGGTCCAAACTTATTAAACCATTTCTTATATGGAGTTTGGTCACACTTTTATAGAAATAAATTTAAAATCACAAAATATATTTTATGTTTTGGAGGATTTGTAAAGGATTTATAAAATTAATAAAATAAACTTAAAATCGAATTATTTAAAGGGTAAAACATATATTTTTCTGAGGATACCAAATATAGTATTTATTATATCATTTTTGGTTCATTGTGATGTCATAAAACAAATACTATATTTATACGGTGTTTAATTTTTACCTAAAAAGCATAATGTCTTAGAAAATTATGAAAAATAAACTGTTGGATAATTTTGATGCTCTCATTCCTAAAATAGTATTCATTCAATCTAAATAACTTTTTAAATATTTGACATTTTACTTTTAAAAATAATAACTGACGTTTATTGAAAATAATGGGTTTTTGGAAATAACATTTTTTTTACCCTAATAAAACATTACACTAAACTTAAAAAAAGTGTACGATAATTTATATTTAATAGACATAATTTAATAATAATATTTAATTAAATTATTATTAATTTAAAAGATACATTATTTAATCAAAATAAATTCCTTAATTGAATTGAATATTACCCAAAAATATTATTCATGTTTTATAGGATAAAAATAAAAATATATTCATTTCTATTTAAAAAATAATGTATATAATAAATTTTATAGGGTCATGATACATATCCCTTTAATAAACCAGTGTGCACCCTAATAGAAATGTGCACAATAGTGATATTTTTATGGATTCACTTGAAAAACATGGTTTAGGTTGTGATCTCAATGACCTTGAGCTTCTCCCATAAACAGTTTTTCTTATGCTTATCATCTCAGGCTTAGTTGAGGAAATAGACAGAAGATCCTATCTCCCTAATATTCTCTGATAAATGGGATTAACTGTGTGTAATCCTACTAAAATTTTAACAGTCGGTCTTTCGAATCCAATTGTTCATAACAAAATAAGTGCATGTGTTTTCAATAACAATGTTACATAACAAAATATTAAAACAAAAGGAAATTTTATTTATAACAGTTCAATTTTTAAAATAATTTATCCTAATCTAGTTACTTCCAAGGATAAATTCAAGGTAAATTTCAATGTACCAAATAAGTTAGTCTCACATGCATAAAAATTCAGGAACAGTGTAAGGGTTTCTTCTCTCAATTTCCAACCCCAAGAGAAATAATTTATATTATATACCATGTTGTCTTGGTAATTGTGTATCTACTGCCCCATTTATATTTTTCATTAGGTTCCTCACATTATTCATAGTATTTAATGCTTCATTTTAAATCACACCTTTTAAGAAGTTTTATTTCTCATGTTTCTAATATCATAAGGTTTTGTGCGAACTGAATTTTCTTCTATTGAGTTAAAAGAAATTTATTGAACATTAACTTTCCAAGTTTTATTTATTCTACAAAATTAATAATTTTTATTATATTTCCTTATTTTTTTGGAATTTACAATTCATTTTTATATCCTTATTACCGAATGATTATTATATCAATGATTATGCTCTATGAAAGGGTTTATTTGTCTCAATTCCAATTTATTGATGCATACATATTTTTATCAACCAATTTAATTTAATATGATATATATAATTTATATTTTCTATATTATACCATGAATTATAGTTTTTCGATTTTTAGTTCTCTCTCCTATTCAAAGTTTTTAAATTTAAATTTTACTCAAGATATTACCAATTTATTAAATAAAATTCTTCCTCCTTGACTCAAAAATCATCTAAATGAATATAATATTCATATACTAATTTTATCCATACATATCCTTTTCTAATTCTAATTTATCTTTTTCTATGAGGAAGTTAATTTTTTTCTATCAATGTCTTCTTCTTCGATGAAATAAATTCTCAAATAAAATATTAATATTGATAAGAATAACTCACATTATTTACAATGGATTTTTCTCCTCAATATATATATTTTAAAATATCTTAAAATTTCTCTTTCCATCCTTTTTAAAAATGAAATTTCAAATGAAACCGGTAAATTTGTTGCTTAAACTTTATAAAAAGAGAAAAATAAAATCTTCTTAAATTATTTTTTGAAGAAATTATTTTTCATAATTTTGAAATTTATTTCCCATAAATCATGGTTTTAAAAATTAAATTAACATTCCATTATTCAATTATTTTTATTTAAAAAAACTTTTCCCTAGAAAAAAGGTCCTTTTAACTTAATTTTGATGTAAAATTCTATTATTATAATTATAAAAATTATTTTTCATATATCTATTGATTCTTTAACTATATTTTCAAAAAGAAGAAACATTAAATATATATAAGAGAAATTATCCATCATTACTTTTTTTCTTGCCTAATTATCTTTCATGTACAATGATAATTTTTTCTTCCAATGTTTTTCCACCGTGAATATATTATTTTTCCTTACTTTAATGAAAGTACGCTCACCTAGATTCCATACATCCATTTATTTGGTAAATTAGTGACTTAACTGTATAAAGTTTATCTATATGGTGGAAATAATATATGATTTATCATCAATATTGAAGGGTATTTGCCTATAAAGTTAGTTAATATCTTTGGATACCCATTTATTTTCCATGGGTTTATCGTGTAATGATTACTGATGTAATTACTAATAATTAATTATGTGAATCCATTTGAAAAGGATATGAACCCTATTTTTTCTATGGGATATCTATTATGTTATGACTAAAATCCATTTTATTTCTATGGTTTCTTTTTAAAATGCTTAATTATTTATTTCATGTGGCACGCATAAGTATGGATGATGATGGGTACGATCCTATATTACCTTACAATGCATTAGTCAAAAGTTTTTATCTCATGAGATATGTTTTTTAGTCATAGTATTATTATTCTCAATCATGTGTGAAGTATGTGACTAAAGGATATGATGTATACAAGGGTGTAATTAATTTATCTCATAAGCATGGGTTAAAGTGTGTGACTCATGTTGGAAATGTTTACCTATGATAATATTTGTTACATAAAATTATGATTATTCTTATAAATATGTTATGATCTCATGACTCATATTTATTGACTCATGTTTCCACACTCTCTTGATTCATTTATTATGGTATTCCATGTCTTTTTCCATGACTCATGTTTTATGATATAAGCTTTTTTAGGTATGATTTTTTATATAATTTGGTTATATTTATTTTCTCTCTTATGATCAGTTCTGATATTTGATGATTATTACTTATATTTTTTTTAATGATAATTTTACCTCACCCCTTTCACATTTTTTGACTTCTTTAGGTTATGAAGTTGATTATGACCTTAGATAAGTCTATAAGGGACTCTGGAATGGTTATATTTTCGATACTGACTGAAAATTATTTTTTTATTATCAAATCACTTTTAAAGGAGAAGTGAGAAACCATAAATTCATTAAGACTACCAAATAAAACAGCACAGAAGAAACCCAAGAAACATACTTGTCCTACCTCTCCCCAGCAACTTCATCATTGAAAGGCCCTCCACGAAAGAATGGGTACTCGAAAAATAGTCATGTGCAAATATGCACAGTTACGGAATTGATGGACACACCATACCCTCTCATACTTCCACTCCAAGTTCCATGAAGAAGTGACGACCTTGTGCTTTGAACCCCATCTAAAGCAGAACTAGGTAAAATTCTAGAATTGGAACACCCAAATTCACCTTGTGTCACACAAACTACTAATTAACTTCCTTATTTTCAAACACATTAAGGAAAAGTGAGCAACCAAGAATTTGATATAAAAGGATAGAGTAGAATCATTGAAAATCAATTTAATTCTTCCAGAAATCATAACCCTAAATAACTATGAAGATATAGCTGTTACCTGAGTGTGTAGTTATTCACTTATAAAGTCTTCAAAATCCGAACTTAGTTTATCCCAGACACATATATACTCCTTGAGCCTGATCAATCCCTTATTGAAACCCTCAACTAGGATAATGTCATGTTTTTTAAACCAAGAAAATTTATTCTCATTTAGACCCACATCAATAGCTTGGAACATCATCTTGGTATCTTTCTCTTATGAGGCATTGAGAAATAACACATACTCTCTTACCTTATCATCCAAACTCAGAATCAAATCCAAGGATAGTTCAAGCTAACCAGGTGATTTCGGTTGACACCTGGGCTCACTGTTCATCTTCTCATCCATTTTCTTTTTGTCTAACCATGTCTTCAAAGGAGGTGGAAAAAAGGATTAGTCCTTCCAACCATTCTTCCTCGTATTACTCTTGTTTCACCTCAGAGTGTGTTCCCCTATAGAAAAACTCTTACTAGCTTCAATGGGATCCTCCACACAGTCTCCATTATTACAATTTAGGTATTCTTGTTCTGTGATCATACCTTCCATATTGGGGCCATCAAATATCTTCACATGAATATCTAATCCCTCAACCATATTAAATGATTCTTCTCTCACCCCTACCTCAAAAATCCCTTCAAACCTATTACTCATGAAGACTGGGATCTAAATTGAAGACTCTGAGCCCCCTGTTCTCCCATGTCTATTATCCTCGGTCGTGTCCAAAGTAGACACATGCTTCCCTTTACTCGCGTCACCACTACAACTCCCATTCCTTTGACTAGCCACTGAAATACCTCATGCTTGAACATATCAATATCCTTCCAAAAAAATGATTAGAAGGACCCCAAGAGTCATTTCCAAAATATTGAAAGGGTTGCTGCACAAAACTATCTAGGCCTTCCTGTTTTACAAATCCTCGACCCATGAATTGTGGTTGGGGATTTGTATCAATAGACAGACTACAGTGTCCCTCACAGCTATGTTTCCCCTCCCATATTTCTGAATTTTCATACTACTTCTCCTTCATCCCAACAATATCTCCCTCAAGTGGTCCACCCTCCTTTCTTCTGGTATCAAATTGAGTAAGAACATTTTGTTCCTACTGAACAAGGACCACTTGATCCTACTGATTTTACCATCCAACCACACGTCTTCCTGAAGGATGTAACATAACACTAGTATCAGTAGCGCCCTGGAAGACAGTTGCCTCTGCACCATCCCCCATGTTTAGTTCAATTTTGAGCCTATTCTACACTGTAGAAATCATTGGGTTATAAGGAACCCCTATAGGTTTTTCAAGAACCAGTGCATCCTGAGTCCCAGACCAGGTGTATTGCCGAGTCGATCACCCATAGCAAGCATCTTCCTCTTGTCAAAGATCTTCCCTTTCCACATATTCATACTAGGTGGAATCCTTCTAGTGGATTCACTATGACACTTAGAATCTAAATTCCATAATTGGTTGCAGGATGAGAAGTATTCTGTCCAAGATTCACAAACAACAGCTTGTTTCCATCTAAATTCTTCACCCACTGAAATCCAAATCCATTAAACCGGAGGCCTAGAGATATCCACCTCAACAAAAAACCAAGGGTTGACCAGGTGGATCATGGTATATGTGAAAATATCATAACACAGAAAACGGCCTACTAGGTTCCCAAGCATATGAATAATTCCAAAGTTTTGAAAAGGTAATGGTTGATGAGGAAGATTTACCCAAATTGGATTTGAGGTTGGGTCGTGATACATACAGAGATCAAATGTCCACCAGAGGAGAAAACCATTATAATAGTTTCATAGATGGGGAGCACTGGACTACGCACATATCAAATGTTCTTCTGAAGCAAATAATATCATTAAATGGAAATTATACAGAAGGATAATGACTATGCGGTCTTGAAAATCTGATTTACCAAAAACAAACCGATCAAAATCATCTACCAAAGGCCTTCTGAAATTGAATTGAACCACCAGAGTTAGATCCACGTAACTCGTCACTTCTGATAACTCTGACATCGAGACCCAGAGGTGAGTATTTGATCAGGAACCTTTGGTCTTAACGCAATCACTCGGAACTCTGGAAGATAGTTAGGGTTGTAGAAAGGTACCAAGGGGTCTGTATCCTTAGTGGAAGTAAAACTAGACCATCCTCACCCTTCCCACCTCCAAAAAGGGGGGATCTCTTTTAGACATCTCCTAGGGATCTATCACCGAGAGGTTCTCTGAGAGGTCTGAGGAGTCCAAAACGTGTGCCAGGTTAACGCTCGACTCCTACTGGGTGGGCTCGCCAGGCCCCAGAGCATGCCACACATTCCCTAGTTAGGAAATTGATTTTAATTTCCCTATTCATAATATGTACAGTTTCTGAGTCTAGTGGGACTCGAGCCTAGGACAGCTCCCATTAAGAGCGAGGGGTACAACCAGCGGGTACCACTTGGCTAACACCCCATAGCCAATGTTTACAATTTTTTTAAAATATATTCCCAATGTAAGTAGTCCTTAAAGACACTAAACCAAAAGGTTCTTCAAGTTAAGTGATATTACTTTGTGATGTAATACTAACATGAAATTTCTGAAATATAAGCATGGATAATACCAAATGGTATCAAATTAAATTTTTAAAAAGTATGTGTTTTCAGCACATAACAAGGGAGTGTGGGTATAGGTCACCTAATTTCGTATCAAAATAGAGTTTAGTTATTTTTAGGGATTAGTTTACTTATTTTTATTTGGTATAATAGAAATATAGTGAAAACATTAGGGATAAATATAAGGGATAATTCTATATATAGTATAACATTTCAATATTTTGTTAAAGTAGATACTGTGTTGTTTTATTTGAAATATCATCCAAGTCTTGATACTAAAAGTTGGTGTAGGCTCTTTCATAGATTTAACTAGGTGTGATAACCCTGAAAAGGAAATGTTGGGTATTAAATAAATCATCAACATGTGCAGGAAAAAGAGTCTTAACTACACACCTAGTTTGATATGCCCTGAGGATACATTATGGTTAATTCTTATTCTTTTTTGTGAACATTTATGAAAGACTTGAGTATAATTTTAACTAATTATGTTGGATAACCTAATATGAAAATTACTATGGATAACCAGTGATTGATAAAAGTGATTCATAAATTAAACTAAGAGTATAATATATTAAAACTATAGGTTTCTTAGGGGAATTCATCTTTAGAATAATTTTTTTTATTCATATTTTTGACCTTATCATAATTTTTTTTTTTTGGATTTAGTATTTTTATGAAGAAGGATCATAAAAATGAAGCTGAAAAGGGTATGTATCTAGAACAACTATGTGGTATAGCCAAATTCAATAGAATACTTAAATGGTTGACAATGTTATTATATAGAATTTATGATAGATATGGTGACTTTCCAAGTCACACTTAAGGTTACAAGGTTGATAGCTTAATTGAAATTAAATATTGATACTCATAGATATTTTCATTAGTAAGTGATTTTTATCAATGATATTCTAGTACATTCTGTAACTTATGAGGATTTTTTGAAACACCTAAGGGTTTTTCTTCATATGTTTTTTATTCAAGTTTTGGAAACATATATTAAATGGTAACAATAACCTTAAAAAGTGATTTTATGAAAAGTTCATATTTTTTTGGGTGAATATTGTGGAACACATGATTGAGTTAGGGATAAATGCTAGGTTTAATATATGTTTGTTGTTGAGGTAATAAACGATTGATTAATTTTTGGAAAAGTGAGTTAGATATTTTTGATAGCCTTATAAATGATTATCGATTTAATGAAAAAGTGATCCAGGATATTTTTATGAAATTTATCTCATTTTTTGGATTATAATGTATATTTAGTAGTGTGTAACATTCTAAACTAGTGGTTAATAAATTTTAGGGTAGAATATAGAGTTAATATTTTGGGTTAGTATATGATTTCTTTGTGGTTTAATGTCTTATATATTTAAAAGGGTTTGGGAAATATATATTTTTGAGAAAGTATAATTTCAATATATACATACATGAGTATTTTTTTGAAAAATTGAGGGGAAACCCCTTATATTGAACAATGAAATATCTCCTTTTGAAACACACATCAAAATTAGAACAATCCAAGAGTCTTTTTCCCCCTCTGTCAGTACCTGCAACAGCGAAATCAGTACAAGACAA
The DNA here is from genome assembly GCA_963277665.1 of Viscum album. Classification (NCBI taxonomy): domain Eukaryota; kingdom Viridiplantae; phylum Streptophyta; class Magnoliopsida; order Santalales; family Viscaceae; genus Viscum; species Viscum album. The sequence goes on along the minus strand of OY728150.1, from coordinate 1,587,415,709 downwards.
TGCACCACCCCGTTACCAAGAAATGTGTTGTACTGGCAACACAATCAAGGCAAGTTAATCCACCATCCAACACCAAATAATGAATATGTTAAGAATATAATGATTCTATATTTTGAATATAATATTATCTTCAAAAGATTGTATAACATACATATTCAAACTAATGAAACAACTAAGTAAAAAAAATTACATGTTAAAATTAAAAAATATATATAATAAATAATAAATAAAAAGAAAAGAATAAATTAAAATAATTTCATATTATTTCTTTGATTATAATATTAAAAATGATGTCTTTTGAAGAACCATTAAAAAGTATTATAATTTAGAATGATAAATTAAATTGATCAAAATTAAAATTTTATTATAATAAGTAATATTTATAAATTTATATAAAATAATATTAAAAATAATTGATGTTGAAAAGGGTCATGTTTTAAAGAATTTTTCTTCTTTATTTATTTTATTTTAATTTAAAATTTAATTTAAATATTTTAGAATTTTAAATTGAAAAAATTAACTTCATTTCTATAGTTAACATTGTAATATTATGTTATGATGAATTTTTAAGGGTTTTTTAAATAAATATATTTTTAGGTCAATAATGAAAAATATACAATTTTTCAAATACCATCATTTTTATAAGATAAAATTTTTTGAAAAAAAATCTATAAACAATATATAACTTTATAAAGTAAAATAAATCATTCAAAAAAATAATATATTGAATTTATAAAACTCAAGTTTAATTTCTTGGAAATTCATGTAATTGTTTTACTCTAAAAACAGTTTTTATTCACAAATATTAAAAATTAGTTTTAATCAACTATAGAAATTAAATATAAAAAAATGGATTTCACATTTTATATCAAATTTTTATTACATAGTAATTTAAATTTAATTTTTAGGCAAAAAAGTATGATATAAAAGATTAAAATTTAATTGTTGTGATAATGAAAAAACTATTATTTCTTAATATTTGTTTTATTATCATTGGGTAATTTTTATCAAATAACATGAATTAATACCTTATATAAAATGACCCAAATATAATTTTTAAACCTATATATAAATAAATTAACACTAATTAAATTTTTAATAAATACTAAATGGGATTAATAACAATTATTGGTTAAATAAATATTTTTCAAAATAATATTATTTCTATATGTTAAATATTTTAATTTAAAAGTCAATTTTTTATTTTATATATATTGAAATATACTATAAAAATTATAAATTAAGGTTTATAACAAAAAAATTGTTTATAATTGTTACCTTATGATTAAATAAAACATAAACCAACAGCATAAAAACTAGTTACCAAGGTAAAAACAAAAATGGTAAATCTTAAAAACAAGCATTCAAAGAAATGAAATATTTTTAAAATATGCATTAAAATGGGTGGTAGAGTATTTATATTATTTATCTCACCAAAAATACATTATTTATAACTTTTTAAACCATTTAACATTGGGTAGTTTCATTCCATTATTGAAAATAATGGGTCTTCATAAAAGTTTCTTTTTCTTTACATAGAAAATGGGATCACTTCCACCCTATAAAAGTTAAACATTCCATTATAAATTTCCTTCAAACCCTACCAATTTTATTATAATAGAATTATCTTATATAATATAAAGATCATGGACACCAATAGTTTGTATAATCCCTTTATTTACAAGATTAATTTCAAGAGAAATTTCACGGTATCAATGTTTTTAGACACATATACAAAATGATTTAGGAATAGGATAAGGGTTTCTTGTTTTAATTTTAAATACCTTGAGACATACATATTATTATACACCATTTTTTCTTTATAATGTTGTATTTACTTCTCCTTTAATATTTTTTATACTTTTTCTCTCATTCTTCATGGTATTTAATGTTTGATTTTAAATCACATCCTTCAACGGATTTTTATTCCAATGTTTCTAATACCATAAGGGTATATGTTAACTAAATTTTATTCCATTGAGATAAAAACTTTCTCTTTTATCTCTATTATTCAATGTTTTATTTATTAAATTGAATAAGTTATTTTTATTTTATTTCATCATTATTTGTTTAGGTTCTATTATTATTTATTTTATCTTCATTACCAAATTATTATTACCTAAAATATTATATTATAAGAAAGGGGGTTATTAGTCTCAATTCCTATTCCTTGAGAAATATTTATTTTTATGAAATAATTTTTTTTATATAGTGAATATGATACATATTTTTTATATTATACAATGAGTTATATTTATTTTAATTTTTAGCACTTTTTCTCTCATTAGGGGGTTTTAATTTTAATTTTACTCAAGATATGATTGATTTCATGACTCAGATTCTTCCTCCATGAGTCATAAATTAATTTCACGATTATAATATTGCAAGCCCATTTTTGTCCTTCCATATTCTTCTTCCAATGGTAATTTATCTTTTTTCTATATGGAAGTTACTCCATTTCATCAGTATCATCTTCTTTGATTAAATACCTTCGCAAATAAAAGTTTATTGTTGGTATGAATAACTCTCATTATTTCTAAATGATAAATGGTTATATATATCATTGATGCATTTCTTATATTTCAATCCACATTTTATCTATAAAACCCTTATATAGTTTTTTCAAGAACTTATTATTAAATATTCCATAAAAATTAATTTTTTAATATATCTAAAAAAATTTCTTTCTAACATTTTCCAAAATACACTTGTGACTTTTTTTCTTAGAATTTTTATATAAAAATAAGAATTAGAAAATTATTTTTAAAAAATTCATAAGAACATATTACCAGTAATTTTTAAACATTATTCTGATACATTAGGGTTTTAAAAAGTTAAATACCATCCCATTATTCTATTAATTTTAAGGTTTCAAAAATTATAAACTTGTAATATATATTATAGAAATGATCTATCACTACTATTTTAATTATTTATCATCTTCAGGGTATTAACATTATTTTTTATTCCAATGTGTTTTTTATATGAATACCTTATTATTTTTTCAATAGATTGAAGGGTTTTCACCATGATTCCATACATCATTTATTTAGTAAATTATTAACTTAACCATATTCTCTTTTTTATATGTTTCAAATATAATATTCATTAATATATTGATTAAAGTGTTTTCACCTAAAAAGTTACCAAATATCTTTAGATGCCCATTTATTTTCCAAGGGTTTATCTTGTCATGATTATTGATGGAATTATAAATTATTTACTTATGTTAATCCACTTAAAAAGGATATAAAACCCATTTTATTTAAAGGGGTTTTCTATGAAGTGATTTTTGAAACCCATTTTCATTTTGTGGGTTATTTTTGAAATGATGAATGTTTTATTTCAAGTGGAACACATAAGTATGGATGATGATGGTTTTTGTACAATATCACCCCAAAATTTATTGGTTAAAATTTTAATTCTAATGATATACATATATGTAGGAATAATTTAGGTGTTTTCAAGAGTGAGTTAAAGTTTAGGATATGAATTGGTGATGTAAATGTGGGAGTAATCAAGTTCTTTTTCAAGCATGGGTGTAGGCAAATGACTCATGAATGTAATTTTTTCCTATGCCAATCTTTATTAAACTTACTTATTCTTATTCTTATGAATATTTTATGCTATTGTGGATTATTTTAATTGAATCATGTTTCCACAATATTCTGATTCATTTCTTATGTTTTCTCATATCATATACCATGGCTTGTGCTTTATGATCAAAGATTAGTTAGGTATGATTTACATATGTAATTTGTTTATAGAAATTTTTTCATATTATTGTTACTTATGATAATTTATTCTTATCAATTATTTTTCACTTTACTGAGAGTTTAATCACACCCATTTCTCATTTTTTAATTTCCCTGTGTTGTGGAGATGAGTGTAAACTATGAGAAGTCTGAAGGGATACTATTATGGTTTGATTAAAGATAAATTTTTATATATTTTTTAAAATAAGTTTCCTATGTAAATGTACCTAAAATATGATAAATCAAAAGGTTCTATGAGGATTGTGATATTATTATAACACCATATGTTTTTATGAATTATTTCTTACAAATAAATTTCATTTCATTAGTGGATTGCATTGCATGATACACCAAGTTATTCTTGATTAATATGAAATACCAAGTTAAAATTTCAATAAACGAAACACTTAGAATATTTTTCGGTACATGAAACAATATTTTTGGCTTGTTTTAAAAACAATGTTGAGTTCCTTCAGTAGATTTCATTACATGCAATATTGAGTTTTACCAAACTACAATTTTTTATTAATAATGTTATTAAAATACTATTATAGTTATCACCTTGTCGTTGGAATAGAAAATAGTAATTTAATTAATTAAGTTATGAGACAATGGTTTACACATTTATATGAAAATAATTTTTTTATTATCGATTAATTATAAATGAAAATAAAAACCAATTGAATATATTGGATGTGTTTTTATGAAAAAACAATTTTTATACCCACTGAGGGGTTTTATCTTAATAAAGAAAATAAATCACTATTAGGGAGAGGTTTTAATGAAATTTATATATTTCATATTCAACAAAAAATTTATAAATATATTTAATATCTTTTATATGAATAAAATAAAAAAAATGCAATTTTAAGCATAAAAATGTGACATTTTTTCTAAAAGGGAGTTTTGTCAAAATATAAAAGAAGACTTATTTTAAAATTAATTTTTAAATTTTAATAGATTATAATTTAAAAAATAAACAAATTTTTTGAAATATTTATTTCAAAATTATAATAGCGTGTATTTTTTATATTTTTTTGGGAAGTTTCATATTTGGTGAATAGTGAATAATATTGAATTTTAATTGAAAACTTATTTTTCATATAATTTTTTTAAATTGATAAATTGTATTTTTATTTGGTTTTAAAGTATATTTAGATAAAATATAAATCTACTAATCCAATTTATGTCATTGGAATCAATTTCACATTGAAATTGGATATAAAAATATTCCAAACTTGTGAATATTTTTACTTTAAAACGTTTTTGTCTCGTCTTGTCTATGGGATTAACATTAAATTATTTTCTTCCAATTATGTGATTTAAATTTTTAAAAGTTGATTACATATTTTTAATCATAATAATTTCTAATTTCTAATAAGTTCAACTAGAATTTTTACCAAAATTATTAGTGAAAATAGTTAAAATTAATTATAGCGATTAATAGAAAAACGAGTTTACCAAGGGAATAAACTTTAACTTGAGGATTCAAATGGAAAAGAAAATTGTATAAACCCAATTTTATGTCAATATTTATACAATATAGAATATTTTATTTAAATATTTTTATTATTGGAGGCACATAATTTAAGGTATACTTCCCAGTATTGTTTATCATTATTTATTTACGAGAATTTCACTTCTCTTCCACTATAAAGCAACTCCCCCCCACTTATTCTCACATTTCCAACGATTTGAATCATACAAAACCTGAAAAAATAATATCCCAAAATCTGTCCTATAAACCTATAGTCCTCAATTTTATCATAAATTCAACCAAGGAATCCATTTTGTGCAATAAAAAAGGAGTTACCCGAAGAATATGTAAAGTTCATCAATGTGCATTTTTGTTTTGTTTCTTTATCCACCCCCTTGATTTATTCTCACACAAATATTATATAATAAAAAATTTATCATAAATATATTGATATTTTTTTATGTTAAGATTAGGACCTACACCTTCACATGCTTCCATCGAATGGTCTTCGCCGTAATCATTCGTGTGTACGGTGGACTACTTCCACATGAACCAATGTCATTCGTTCATACATTTCCACATTTCAATGTTGGTAATAATGATTAAATTATAGTTTTTATATGATATATATTATTTTTATGACGTATTTATCCTTATATAATTATTATATAACATATAAAATCATGCTTTCCATTTTTTGAGAATATGATAGCATCATTTGTGCGGTGTAGACTACCACCTATTCAAAGCAATGTTACTCACTCACGCTTTACATAGAATGTATTGAATATGGGTTTATTAAAAATTTGTGATATTTATGAAAAAATAATTATAATTTAAGGATAATATATATACATCATTTACATTTATTTCTTTCAAAAATATAATAAAATGAAAACAGCGTTCATCTGTACATACAACCTACAGTCTCCATTAATAGTGTTTTTTATTTTATATTTATATATTTTTTAGATTTTTATAAATATCTAAATAATGAATATATATATATATAATTTTTACATAATTTTTTGTAATCTTTATTAAAGAAAATCTATATCTATGTAAGAGGACCGAGAATAAGAAGTCAAAACATGTACAAAAAATAAAGTGGTTATTACCCAAAACATATCTTTACATGGAATTGTTAGAAAACGGATAATATAAAGTCATAATTAAATCATATATGTAATGAAATATAATAATATGGTTCTTTTTTTATTTATAATAAACTTATATTTATTATACATGAGTTTTGAATGTGTATGAAGAAATTCAATACTAAAGGTAATGGGATTCATAGTCTCACTTCTATTTCTGGGAGACTTATAAAAAATTAACCACAAATTTATTTTATTTGGTGTATATAATATATATAAATATATTATATTATTCTTATCCCAAAATTCAGGGTTATTTACATATCTATTTTATGATATCTCTTTTATGGGTTTTACGGTTCAAAAGTTACTAAATCGGTAAGGTGATTTTTCCAGAATTTGCCTTCTTGGAGACACATGTTATGTTATGCACATATACCATTTTACAAAGTGTATATACATCCAATTGAAATATTATATTATTAATATTATTAATTTCATGATATTTTAATATTTGTGTAATTATATACTTTCATGGGGATTTTGATTCAATGTTACTAAAGTTTATTCCTACAATATCATCATTTATCAGGATTGTTTACGATTTCACTTCCATTGATTAAATCTTATGATCCATCTCTCAAGAATTATCATAATGTTCCTTATCCTATATTTATTATTGATATATTCATTTAAAGTAACCATTTAACACTCTTTGGTTCTTAATATGATTGATAAAATATTTTTTATAAAAAACTGAATTTATATCCCTCTTCAGTCGAAATTATTTTTATTAAAAATACATGTTTTCTAAAAATGATTTCAATTTTTTTTAAATATTTTCTTATTATTATATTCAAGTAAAAGTATTTTAAAAATTTATTATGTTTTAAAAAATTTATATGGTTTCAAATATACCCTTATAAGTTTTCAAATGTTATTTTCAAAGAAAAAATATTTCAAGGATTTTAATGATTCTTTTATAAGTTTTCAAATATATTTTCAAAGAAAAAGGTTTTAAAAAAATTATGATTTAAAAATAATTTTCAAAGTGTAAAATATATTTTTCTCAATAAATTTTTTAAATTATTTTTAAATATTACGTCGTAAATTTTCAAATTGGTTTTCAATGAAAAGGATTTTGAAAAAATTTTATGTCTAATAGAATGATTTAAATGAAATGTAATTTTCCTTAAGAAATAATCAAAGTAATCTTTAAAAATCCAAATTCATCTAATATGAAATCATTTTTATATATTATAATTTACTTGGGATATAATTCAAGGATACTACTATTATTATTTCTTTAAATGGTTTATGTTTAAGAGGATAAGTTGTTTATGAAACTTATTTCACTTGCATGTGTTATACCATGATAAAATTCTTATGAAACATGATTCCCTCCTCAATTTATTATATTATAAAATAATTATGAAACTACTCAATTTTAAACAAATTATGATATGACTAAAATTTTATGATACCCAATTCATTTCTTGTGTTATGGTATGATATTTATTAAACCCATCTTTTTTTATGGGTCATAATATGATGAATGATTTATTATCAAGTGTCACACATAAGTATGATTTTATTGTGTGATGGGTGGGACATATATATCCCTAAAATGCATTGGGTAAATATTTATATATCATGAGATAATGATGGGAAGCAAGTCTATAGGGTTGATCTGGTATAGGAATAAGTTTGAACCTAATCCATTATGGTAAGAAGTTGTAATCTGATCCACTATAGAAAGAAGTTGTAACCTCATCCACTATGGGAAAAATGTGTAACATGATCCACTATAAGGAAATTATTATGATTGGGTATGGTGTTGTGACCAACCCAATAGATTTATCCCCCATGAAATTTCCATAAAAATTTTATCAATGATCCTTGACTCATAGGGAATGAATTTATATTCTTATGCTTATGACAAAAATTCTATGTATTATTCTAATGTTATTATCTCACAAACCTGGTTATTTTTTATTATGATTCATGTTTTATGAACTACCAATATTTATTCCATAAATCTTGATTATTATCTTTTATATACAAGGTATTATCTTCTCATGTTATGATCATGATCTCATACCCTTATCCTCTTATTATGCTTATATATCTCCCTTTTTAACCCTTATTGGGAATCTGAGATCGCCACTTTCTTATGTTTCCTTTCCTAATGTTATGACGAAAGGTATTAATTAGGTGTAATATAAGGGGGATCTCTAAGTAATAACTTTAAGATATTTCACCAATATAGAAGAATATGTTTCCAATTTTCCAATCCACTAAACTATTATGGTCCTCTGGTATATACTTTTGAAATGTGCTGAATATTTATTTAAAATGATATAATATATATGTATGTAAATATTTGTTCTCTATAGATAGTATCAAAGGAAAGGTTTATTAAACTTTTGGAAACTAGGATGATAAAAATTTAGTGAGCTTCTTGGGGATATTTCTATGAATATTTCTAGGGATGTCTCAAAGGACTAATCTATAGAGAGTTAAATCTTAGGAAAATGACTTAGAATTTTTTTAAAGGATTTATAGATTGGTTTCTAGTAAATTTCATCTATTTCTAGATTATATGTGTGGATGTGGATATTTCATGTATATACATAGGTGTAACAACCCCAAAAACACTTTATTGAGAGATAATTTATCGGGAACTAGTGCATGAGTACTGGCCTTGTTGAACTCCTAGTTTGACACTCACATGGGATATTCATTGGAAATTCATAAAATATTATGGAACAATCATGGAATATTTAAATATATGATAACTATGAAACACTAGGATAAATGTAAGGTTTCATATATTAAAGAATTAAATGTCAAGATTTAGACATCCTATAAATAATTTCTCAGTATTATATAGTTTTCTACATTGATTAGTGTTTCTCACACTATGATTTTGGTTTTAGTCAATGCTTCAAATAAGAAGGAATTATATTAATGTTTAATGTGATGAAAAATTTTCTACTGAGTAGCCAAATGGAAAGATGACTAGAGTAAAAGATATGGGGATTATGCCAAATTATTTTCAGCACAACATGATTAGCAATGTACACCTTAACCAACTCTCAAACTCACCAAATAAGAGAAGTATGGAGTTCACTGAGAGTTTGGGTAATGAATACCATGCAAAAAATAATATTTTGTTTTCTATTTGTCATGAATGTGAGAAAAAACACTCAAGAAAATTTCATAGAGGAATGACAATATGTCTTATGTGTGGTGATCAAGTCGAGAAAGTAAGTAATTGGTGAGAAAAAATTACTAGATTAGTTAATGAAATGGGTAGGAATACTTGTATCCCTAAGGTAGTATCAATAATTGAATGTTGAATATGTAGAAATTAAGGGAATTATTCAAATAAATGTCTTAAGGGGAATCATTTGAAGGAAATCAGTAAGGTTTTATATGTAATGATTTTTCTACTGATGATGAAGAGACCATGAGTGATATTTGAAAGGTATGTGTAGTTATAATATTATTGTTTATATTCATGATTAAATTAAGTATACATTATTCAAATTTCAAATTTTATGAAAGGTGTATAAAAGAATAAGATGATGCAACTTAGTTAATGTTTTGATAAATAAGTGGGAATATTGAAGAGTACATGTATTGAAATTCAAGAATTGTGTTATATGAATCCTAAAGTATATTTTTTTCATAGAGTATTTTCAAAAAAAATATTAAATGGTACTAATGACCAAAAAAATTGATTTAATAGAATGTTTTTATTTTGATCAAGGGAATTTAACCCTTAATATGTTCCTAATGTTGAGAAAATTGTGTTTAACTTGAATAAATAGTTGATTGATATGGATAAAGTTAAATAGATAGTATTAATGACCTCATAACTATTAAATGATTTGTTGAAAATGTGTTTTATTTTATCATTGATAAGTTTCCAGCATTTTTTTCATTTAACTAATATATCCAATAAATATTGGAATAAGGAATAATATAGGTTTTCAATAAGTATTTATGGTAATTCATGTTATTACCATGTTTGATAGAATAAATTATAAATATATTCACATGTTTGGTAAGTGAAAAATAAGAGATAATTTATGATATATAAGGATAAATGTTAATATCAATTTTATAAATTTAGTGACCTTATTTATAAGGTTTTGTATTTTCATCTTTTGGTAGGGTTACAAGGTTAACTATTTATAAAATGATTTAAGTTAAACTTCATATGAGATTTTAGAGATTAAAGTATTATATTTCTATATGATGATTTATGAATATTGGATAATCTGTGTGAACCATTTTTCGATAGTAATAACAAAAGATATATGGAATAACTTTTTATTTTATTTATTGATCTAAATAATTGTAAGTGATTTAGGAATGAAAAATTCACCTTCATTCCCTAGAGTAAGAGATGAAGTAGAAATTGATCAAGGAACAATCTAAGGGTGATATTGTGAATATTAAATTGAATTAGATCAAGTAAATATATATTCTTGTTAAAACATCTTAAACCCTAGTAAAAGTATCTTGAAACCAAAAAATTTATCCAATTACCTTCATTTCTGATAATCCCTTAGATCAATACAAATTTATGGTATTGTGATCGTTAACTTTATGTGGATCACCCACTTATGTTGATCAATATTTATATAAATCCCCATTGGTTTTTGAGTGTTAGTTTTATATTCTATATCCATATTTCCACTTTTCACTTATGTTATCCAATTTGGAAACATTGTTATTTGTTACATTGGGTAACTGTTATGTTTCCGACATTCTTTTTTTAAAGGAAGATTTAGTATTGATTTTTAAGATATGTTTTCATATAAAAAAATTACATGTATTAAAACCATAATAACCCAGAAAAATTTCAAAGGTGAAATTATTTTTAAGGGCTGGTATAATGTAACACCTCTAGTTTTTATAAATAATTTTTTTTGGATACATTTAATTTCTTTGATGGCTCGAATTGTATGTTATACTAAGTTATGCTTACTTTATATGAAACACCAAGTTAATATTTCACTAAACACAACACATATATTATTTTTTGTTATACACATCACAATGTTTGTATTGTGTTACACAAAATAGTGTGTTCCTTCAATAGATTTTATTACATGAAAGTTCGTGTTTTACCAAACTGAAATATATTATTAATATTATTATTAAAATATTATTATAGTTGTCACATAGCCATAGGAATTGTAGATATTAATAGTATTAACTAAATTATGAAACTATGGTTAACACATGTTTATAAAATTAATTATTTGGTTTTGAATTAATTATAAATTAAAAAGAAAAACCATTGAATATAAAGGACGTGTTTTTAGGAAAAACTATGTTTATTCCCATAAAGGTGCTTTAACTTAATAAATTAAATTAATCTTAATAAGAGAGATTCAATAATTAAATTTTAAAATTATATAATAAATCAATATTTTTTAAATTCATCCAATAATTTTCATAGGTATAAAGTAATAACAAATCCAATTTTAAGCTTAAAAACTGCATTTTTTTCTAAAAGGTAATTTTTCCACCTTTTAATTGTAGATTTTTTTTAAAAATAATTTTTTAAACTTTCATAAATTATATTTGAAAAAATAAAATTAATATTTGAAATTTTAATGTCAAAATTATCCTAGGGTGAATTTTTTGTATTTTTATAAGTTTTATTTTTTGATGAAAAGTGAAAAATATTTAATTTTAATAGAAAACTAATTTTTATTACATTTATTTATATAGATAAATAATATTTTGTTTTGTTTTAAATTATATTTTGATCAATTATACATATATTAATCCAGTTTAGTTCATTATAATCAATTTCACATTGAAATTAGAGATTAAATCATTTCAAACATTGGATTATTTTCACTTTAGAAACATGTTATCTCATGTATCCTACAGGATTAATTTTAAAATATTTTCAGCCTCTTTTGTGGTTCTAATTTCGAAAAATAGATTCCAATTTTTTTGAATAAGAATAATTTATAATGTCTAATAATTTAAACATCAATTTTAACCAAAAATATATGTGAAAACAATAAAAATTAAGGGAAAACAAGTTTACCAAGGGGCTAAACTTTAACTTAAGGGGAGTAAATGACCAAGAAATAAGTGCAAATCCAATTATATCACCATTTTCAACTATATAACCTATTTTATATAAATTTTTTCACTATTCGAGGCACATTATGTAAGGGATACATCCCAAAAGTGTTTATCTTTTTATATTTACAAGAATGTCACTCCTCCTCCACTATATAAGGGAACTCAACCCCTTCACTTATTCACACATATAAAGACATTTTTCTCATCAAAAACCTTCCAAAATAAGTTCCAAAATTACCTCCTATCAACTTATATTCCTCACCTATTGAATAAATCCAACCAAGGAATCCTTTGGGTGCAAACCAAAATGAGTTACCTGAAGTAGAGGTAATATTAATCAATATAAATTTTTGTTTGTCTCCTTCTCCACCCCCTTTAATTATTCATATACCAAGATTCTATAATAACATCATTATATAAAATATATTGAGATGTTTTTACTTTAACTTTATGACTAACACATTAACACTCTTCCATTAAATGGGATATGCAGTCAACATTCGTGTGTACGACGGACTACTGGCTCCCGAACCGTTGTCATTCGTTCTTATAATACCACATTTAAAAGTTTGAAATAATGATTTAATTAATATTTTTATAAGACATTTATTATTTAATTATTATTATACAATTATTATATAACACATACCTTGAATATTTACGTTTTTTGGTAATAAGATAACATCATTTGTGGATGTGAGGACTAATGCCTCCTCAATGTGATGTGATTCATTCACGGTTTTCATAGAATATATTAAATATGGTTTTATTAAAATTATGTTATATTTAATAAAAAAATATTATACTGGAATTATAATATTTATATATATATATATATATAATTTACTTTTTTCAATACAGTAAGAAAATTAAAAAAATGTCCATGCGTACATATGGCCTACCATCTCCATGAATAGTGTATTTCATTTCAAATTTATATGTTTTTTATATTTTTATAATTAAATAAATAATGAATATATATGATATTTATATAGTGGTTTATATTCTATAAATAACTAAATAATTATCAAAGTAAGAGTACCAAGAATAAAAAATCAAAAAATGTATGAAAAATAAAGAAACTATTTCCAAAAACATAACTTTACATGGAATTGTTAATAAATGAGTGGTATAAAGTCAAAATAAAACAATATATGGTAAGATATTTAATAATAAGGTTATTTGGTATATTTTTAATAAATTTATATTTATTATACATGAGTTTTGAAAATGTACGAATAATGTCATGACTTATGGTAAGGGGGTTCCTGATCACACTTTTGTTTCTATGAGACTTATGCCATATTCACCACTCATTTAATTTGTGTGGTGTATATACTATTCATGAATGTATTATATGATTATTATCCTTAAATTAATCAGTATTTACATATCCATATTATGATATCTCTTTCTTGGGTTTTATGATTCAAAAGATACTAATTAGTAAGGTAATTTTGTCTCAATTTTCTTTCTTTGAGACACATGTTATGTTATGCACCTATACTCTTTTATAAGGTTTCTATATTGCCATTTGAAAACATATTTCATGAATATATTTATTTTTATAATATTTTCATTTTAATTTAATTTTATCCTTTCATGGTTATTATGATTCAAATTTACCAAAGTTTAATTCTACAATTTCATCTTTTGTCAAGATCTTTTATGATTATACTTCCACATATGAAATTCTATGATTGATCTCTCAATAACAACATAAGTTTTATTCTCCTATATTTATTCAAGATATATTCATTCAAAGTTACCATTTTCCACAATTTTTTATATAACATTATTGGGTAAATGTTTTTAATAAAATTCCTCTTTATTTCACTCTTCTGTAGAAAATTTGTATTATTCCAAAACAATTTTTCTAAAAAAAATGAAAAACGTTTTTAATTGATATTTTAAAATCATATTTAAGTAAAATGATTTTGAAAAATATATTTGTTTTATAAATTGTTTAAAATTGTTTTTAAATCATCCTTTTTAATTTTTCAATGGTTATTTTCAATGATGATTATTTTAATGATTTCAAAGCTTCCTTTATAAGTTTTAAAATATATTACAAAAGAAAATATTTTTCAAAATGTTTTATGATTTAAAAAGTTTTTTCAAATTGAGAAGGATATTTTTCTCAATAAATTTTTTAAATTACTTTTTAAATCATATTTCTTAATTTTTAAAATTGTTTTTTAAAGGAAAATATTTTAAAAATATTTATGTCCAAAAAATGATTTTCAATGAAATGTTATTTTCATTAAAAAATTATCTAAGTAATATTTCAAAATCCTTCTCCAAATAATTTGACATACTTTGTTATATTTTATTCTTTACTGGGTATGTTATCCAAGGATACCATTCATATTCATTTTTTAATGGTTTATGTTTAAGATGATAAGATATTTATGAAACCCTTTTCTCTTCTACTAGTTATTCCAGGATAAAATTCTTATCTAACCCTCTGACTTTAATTGTTTATTAGAAAATTAAATGATTATAAAACCTATGAATTTTACAGAGATTATTATATGATTAAATATTTATGATTCTCATTTCATTTCATTGGTTATGATATGATGTTTATGAAACCCATCTCTTTTTATGGGTCCTCATATGATGAATGTTATTTTGTCTTATAAAACTTGTAGGTATTATTTTTTTATGTGATTTGTGGGACCTATATATCCCACCAATTCATTGGGTAAAGATTTATATATCATTATATAATAATTAGAATAAATTATATGGGCTTGATTTACTAAAGGGAGAAGGGTTAACCTCATCTTTTATGGGAAGAAGGTGTAACTAGATCCACTATAAAGAAAGGATTGATATTTGGGATGGTGGTGTGTCCTTCCTAGTAGGTGTATCCCCCATTAAGTTCCCTAATAAGTTTTGTAAATGACACTTGAATTATAGAGAATTATTTTATATAATTATGTGTATGCCACAAATTCCATGTCTTATGCCAATTTTATTCTCTCACAACTTGGGTTATTTGGTTTCCTTATGATTCATGTCTTATGAATTACCAATATTAATTCCATGACTCTTGATTATGATCTTTTATATGAAATGTATAGTCTTATAATGCAATTATCATGTTCTCATACCCTTATGATCATGTTATTACTAAATATCTCCCTCGATTACCCTTACTAAGCTTCTGAGATCACACCTTTATTGTGTTTACTTTCCCTAGATTATGAAGAAATTTTTTAAGTATAATTACTAAAGGGTAAGATCTTTATTGGAGGTGTTTAATATATTTCACAAATATATAATATTATGTTTCCATTTTTCCAATGACACTAAACTATTACGGTCCTCAAGCATCTAATTTTGTAATGTGATGATTATTCATATAAAATGATGTAATATTAAGGTATGTTAAGAATGAGTTGCTATAATTATTATGAAATGGAATAGTAACATGAAATTTATGAATTTATATCATGGATAGTACTTATTTTAATCAAAGTTAATTTGTTAAATTATGTGTTTTTATCACCTGGCCCAGGAGTGTGGGTCTGGGTTGCCACACTACCCCCAGTTATCCATGAGTTTTTCCTATAAAACTGCTTTAGTTTTTCCATTTAGACACATATATACTACTTATTCAGTGTAATGTCACACAAGTCTCATATATTTCTTGTCTACCCACATTTTAAACACCTCGTCGATGACCCACTCTATAGTGGCATCATCAAACCTCTACTCTGACTACCCTTTTCGGCCTCCTCATACCCCCTATTTCAATTAACATGTTCTACACTACCAATATACCCTCACTAACACTATCTAGATTGGTATAATCATATCCACTACATATTATTATATTATCCATATCTGGTTCATGACCTCAAGAAATGAGTTCAACCAAAATACTTTTACTTCTTCCTTAATCGTATGTCGTAAATCATGCGTAAATCGCTGTATAATAGTTACCTCAGATCCCACAAATATTGTTGTAAACCAAGAAAAATATTTTTACCTCATAAAATAATCTATGATTGAAGTCTCTCCCTTTACTTGGTCCATATATTCTTATGTTACATCTGCCTTTAATGTCTTGGGAAAGAACTATTCGGTGAAAACTACCTCAATGTCCTTCCATGTCATATCCTCTTTCCCACCTTCTCATTCCTACATATATCCCACCATAATTCCTCTAATATTATATGAATACATATATCCAAATTCATTCTCCACCCTCATAGCGTTTTTATCCAATTAAATATCATCTATACCGACTCAATCATATACTCCACTACAGGGGATCCACCCTCTTTTTAGAAAAAAGGTGGATGTTATGACTAGAACTACTATGATAAATAATCAATATATAGATCAACTCTGTAAGTCCCTAATAAATCCTAAAGATAAATCACACTAGAAATTCCATAAGTTGATCAACCAACCACTCCCCTAGCTTCTCAATTTGTGGTGTCTAACCTTCTTACCTAAAACCCTCTATATTTGACTCTTGCTCACCACTTCCCTCCAGGGCCTCATCTGGTGAATGCCTCAGTGACACATTATCCATTCCCTTATAATACTATAAATGGGTTTTTCAAGGTGTAATCTCACTAAAAATAAAATATCATACTCAATATAGTTATAATAGTCTATATGTTGTAAATATGGAAAGTTATCTTGTGAAATAAAACCCACTAGTCTATAAACTTTCCTACTCTACTGAATTCTTATAAAATATGGCCTCATAAATCTACCTAACCATCTCATTGATAGATACCTCGCACCATACCAACACAAGACCCAGATACTTTACTACCCCATGAATTATATTCCCATGCTAGTTGATTTGTTTTCCACTAAGATGATATATGTTAAAAACACCATATAGGATGTTACTAACACATTGAATAGCTAAAAATCATTCCTTTGTAGTACCAAAATGACAATAAAAAGTTTCATACACATTTCATGTGAGTCATACATGACTAAAATTATGAATGGGTAAAACACCATATCAATCATGGAAAAGTTTCTCATTTTAAAATCCATGACATAAAATGAACATTTATCCAAATCAAATAACTCAACTTTAACCATGAAAACCTAAAACAATTACAGTTTCTTCCTGGTAACTTTGACTTTATCCCATACTTTTACTGGTTGGGATCAAAGCACAAAATTAATCCCAATTTACATCATTTACCAAAGCCTATATCTATTATAGACCAATAATATAAAAGTATCACTCTGATACCACTTTGTAACATCTCAACCTGAATGACTCTACAATTACCATATTAGAGTTCCATTATACATTATGCATGTCGCCTTGTATTCCTAATGATAATGAATAGCATCAGGATTATAAGAGGTTATATTGTATAGATTATACCCTCTAAGGATAAATAATAATAATAACACAACAATAATGGAAAATACATAAATAACAGGAAACAATAATAAAAAATTTGGATGTCATAATCCAAAATAGACCTCTAAAATTAAATTTTCATCATACAGGAGTAAAAAATATTTTCCTTCATCCAATCACATATATACACTTCCAAAATTAATCAAAATAAACTATCATCCTAGAATCAAGGATCCACTCATCCGATTTGTAAAAACATAATATCCAACTCATTCATCATATACACATCTATCTTTAGTATTCCCCAGATGATGATCTATCACCTTTACCTATTCCAATATATGTAAATTCTATGTGTTTCTTAGAGGTCCAATATAATGTGTGATTATTAACTCAGTAGACCACATCCAATGGATTCCCTACTTAATATCCATTTGTAAAAAAGTGTATGTAGTGCATAAGAAATAAAATTATAATATACTAAAAAATATAATCCAATCATTCCTCACCCTCCTCGAGTGATCCTTTACCTGGATCATATAGTGATGGAGTGGAATGGTGTATCCACAGTCAGTTATACTGGAAGTGGTCTTGGACTTCCAACCAATTTCATGTCACATGTAATCACCATTAAAAACACATGATTTCATAATGACATGTCCAAAAACCATATCACAATATCAATGGTCTTCTGAACCCTTTTCCAACCACAATATCAGTAGGCTAATAAAACCCAATGAATATTTATACCCATCTATTTTCATGTTTGTATCATCATCCCCAACATGTCTAACATACATGACATGCATCCAACTCCCATGTGGTTGTCTCATATTCCACTAATCATTACTAATTTCAATTTATCCCCCTTCATATTGATGAATTGTATCATCACCCTATGCCACTTAACTATAGAGGATACCCCAAGGAACTATTTACCAAAACCGCTTCATGGGCCCTATCATGTGTACACTCATCCCCAACTAACTTAACCCCATTATGAGCAGTATCACTAATATCCTATAGAAACATTGTGGTGAACCTTTATCTTTAATTATGATAGTGGTCAACACCATCCACATCACACTAACATATCTCATTTCCTAATTCCCATTGATCTACATCATCCAAAATCACATGGGTTACAATAATAATATTACCAAGGATCCCCATCAATCAACAAATCTGAGAAAATATATACAAACCCCATAACATCATTAAAAAACAACTATAAAAACACACACAAAATCCATAATAGCACAAAAACTATCATTATACATAAGGAAATACCCCCAAGTATTTATTAGGAATAACGTAAAACCAACGTAGTTTTTTTATCTTTCACATTTACACAACCATACCCAATTCCATTAACCACATAATTAGTGAAACATGTATAACATAAGAAATATTTTGGAACCATATACATAGAGTTGTTATGACTCAAACAACTTAGAAACACTAACTTTGTTATTTTTAATTTTAAGAAATACAGAAATTTGAAAAAATATAAAATTTATATCATCACATATAAAAAATAAATAATGAATATAAATAAATAATAAACATTCATGGATAGCTATACTTAACTATAACTACTCCTTTCAATAAATAGTAAGAATAACAGATAATGATTTGTGAATATCTCCCAAAAATGATGAAGTAATGAAAAATATGATAATATAGGGAACAATAATTTTATTATAGCCAAAAGAACCTAATTCCCCTTTATTACTTAATAAAATCAATTAATTATTCATTTTATAAAAATATAGTAAAAGTTTATCATACTGAAAATTAGAATAAAAAAAACTTAAACCCCTACGTATAAACCCTTACATATGGGACCCTTACATATCTCCCCTTTTATAACCTTACATATCAACCTTACCCTTATGCATAATCCCCCAAAGTCTCACAAATTCTAGGATCCTTATTTAACAAATTAAATTTTCATATTAGGGATATTTCCCCTATATATCATTTGGTCTCCCACACTTTAAAAATTTATACCTAAACATTTACTCTTACTTATCAGAGGGTTAACATTAAGCATCCAATTCTTGGACTATTTATAACCCTTACACATGTGGTTACTCTTACATTTCATCATAGGTGACCTTTATATTTCATAGAGTTTAGTATTAAGTATTCCTTATGAATCCCTTATATATTTACTTTAATATATAGTTACTCTTATGTATATAGATAAACTCTAAAGTGGACCTTGAATTTCAATCCAAGTTACCTTTACACATATATAATTTATATTTATGTATATAATATGACCCTTATGTTTGAGGCTTGGGTTTTTTTAAAACACGAGTTTAACTCTTTCATATGAAGACCTCAGCACAATAGAACCCTTATATATAAAAATTTACACTTATATATATTTTTATATTAAATTTTCATAAATATAGATCAATAATGAAATTATGACTAGAATCTATACAAAAACTCTTTGACTTATAATTTTCAAAAAAAGCATACCTGAAAAAATCTCTAGACTTTTAGACTTCTTCCACATACCACCTGAAATATAATTTTACCCTTTAACCCAAAGTTTATTCTAAATCTATATATTTTATCCCTAGCCAATATTGACACCCCAACACCTCCACAGATCCCAAATTCACATGGATCATTCATCACCAATAAAAAAGAAATAGAATTTGGGGGAAGTCGTATGTAGTGATTCAAGTCTCATAAGCTCCATCCACTATCAAACTATGGATAATAGCTGGTACTGGATTCTAGAGGTAGTAAAAGTCCAGGTACGACTTATGGGATTATACCAATATTTATATTTTTTATTTTCTATGAATTCCAATATTATTCCTAGGACTTGTTTAGCATGAAACCCCACTCCCTATAACATTTTGAGATTTAGTCACAAGACCTTTGTACTTAATTGATTAATTCACTTTTTTAGGATGATGATGGAATAACGAAGACCCCATATAGTGAAGGAATATGACTAAATCTACATGATAATGTGGATTTCATTCTTATATTCTTTATATTCAAATTTCCTTCATTTTTTTCTAAAAACATGTTTTTAGATTTAAACTGAAAATTGTATTCCAATACTTCAATTTATACTTTAATTAACTAATCAAAGAGACATGATTTTGTTAGAAATTTTGGTATTCCAAGTTTAATATTTCAATTATGATAATATTTTTATGATTAAAGTGGATAATTTAATAATTATTGTGAATAATGGATATTAAAAAAATGAATTGTGACTTTATAGAATTTTTGTGATTCAGGTAAATTAAATATCCCAAACATTTTTAACACTTTTAACTTCTAATATTTATTGGAATTTATTTTTTATTATTATTCATTATTTTAGTTATTTTTCAATTTTATATTTCTCATTCCCAAGAGTATTTCTATACCATATATTTCATATTTTACCTAAATCATATTTCTTTATTAGTCTTGGGAAATTCTACCTACAAAAAATTTCATTAGAAGTTTTCAAAGCTTTAATTGTGAAAAAATACATTTAAAATGATCAAGTCATCTTTTGGTAATTCCTTATCCTTGAAAAAATATTTACATAAATCCCTATTTATCCCATAGATATCATGAATGACCTTTTCATGAATAATCCATTTTTATCCGTTCATTCACTCCTATTATTTTTTACATGATATTTTAATGTTGAAGTATGGGGGTAAAGGGATTAATTGTGGAAGATATAATTTACATTGTAAGGGGAAATTATGGGGTGTTATATTGGGTATTGGGAAACTTTTCTTAATTCATTTATTATGCTTTATAGTTTTCCCTTCTTGAAAAAAATGAAAATTAAAATACAAAAAAAAATTGGTTTGTAAGTTGGGAGTATAAAAAATCACTATCACCATATCAATGACTTATATAAAATGTGGTTAGGTGGTATACGTGAGATACATAATTATCATAAATTTTGAAAAAACAATTATAAAAAAATAAAGTAAAAAAATATAGAGAAAATCAATAAGGAGAAAATCATTCATTATAAATTAATTGATCAAGGACTTACTATGACCTTGTTAAGTGGGAATTTTCATAATTAAAAGGGGATAATTTCATTATAAATTATTTTTATATCATGCATTTTACTTTAGAGAGAAACCTCCTCCTTAAGACTTAATTTTCAAAACATCAATTCCTACCTACCTTAAGCCACAAATTCGTTAGAACCTTAACTAAAAATCCATCATGATTTTATGGTAATTTTTATTACATGGTGGAGAAAGAAGTTAATTTTCAAACCTATGGATAAGAAGTATTTTCTTATAATATGAGAAGATATATACTTGAATTAATATCACGAGTGATGAGAGAAAAGATTCAAGTGAGGTAAATCAAGATTATGAATGTTTAATAATAATAAATTAGGGAACTTGAATGAATGAAATAATAAATTCTATAATTTTTAAAATGAAGAAAGTAAAATACTTATATTAATTATTTATTTTAAAATTTATAAATTAAATTTATTTTTTGTTTTTATTTTTAAAATTTTGATTTTACGTTGATAATTGTTTTATTTCATTGCATTAAAATTTGAATATTCGTGGAATTGGTGACCTATTGAATTCAATGTTGATATTTTATTCTTAAGTAAAATAATTGGTTTAAGGGTGGGGGTATATGACATAATGATATTTTTATGAAACTTTTTAAGCATTTGTTAAATATTTTAATTAGTTTTTAAAGGAAATTCCAATATAAATCATTGTTTTATTAAAAATGGGAAGTTAAAAATTAACAATTTAAATGAGTATAAAATGGATTTGAATAATTAATTTTGAAGGTTAGAATTTAATTATTATATTATTTAATAATTTAATAAGTGTTTACATGTCAAAAATTGTGCTAGCTTAGGGATAGCCTTTACTTGGAGGTCCAAAAACCACTTATCCATGCCCAAGAGGACCCAACTGACCATGCAACCCAATAAGAGGTCATTCTTAAGAAGGGAAGATACATGAGGCCGTACAATGGCACCTGGATAGTGCAAAGTATAACTGTTCCAAGTCATGTAAGATCATTTTTGTGTTGTATTAAAGACTACAACCCAATGAGAGGAAAGTCTCACTAGGATGAGGCGGTCCATGGCAATGGTCAAGGGTCCTCCAACCCCCCATCTGACTCCACTTCTCCCTCAGTGTCACGCCTTATTACAAAAATAAGACTGGAGTGATATCTCTTATTTTATGTGGGAAATATCTCATGTTGTACTATTTATATTTTCCAAAATTTCACTATTTCACTCAATATTCATGTGACACCTCACCTTGGACATATTCCACCACTTCCATATGTCAATGTTATCACTCGACATCGACACTACCACCTCTAGAACACACTAGAAACTTAATTTCCACCACTCGAGAACTTGAACTTGATCTCAATAATCACTATTGTATCCTTAATTCACCAAGAATAGAAACTATGGAATTTTTTTACCTCTTATAAACCTATTTTGAAGAATAAAAATACCACTTTTATGTGGATGACTCCAATGAGGATATTTTCACCAGACCACCACACCACTCACCAAATTACTAACATAGTGGTCATATGGAAACCTTGAGTTCAGGCCATATCTTCATGTCGAAGTTCATAATCAACACTGATCATATTTGGGATTCCATATTATCACCATGACGTACCTTCTATGAATCTCAAAGTCACCACTACCGAGTCTCTACCAAACCCATGAAAACATGCACACTTAAAGGAGGATCTCAGGTTTCCAAGCTACCATGTGCACCATGAAATGGTATATGAGATCTACCACTGGTGAAATATTAGATGAGATATACCGTTGGTGCAATAGTAAATGTCATCTTCCATTAGTTCTAAAATTATATATAGGATCTGAGGTGATGCCCAACTACGACTAGTAAATACCACAACCAACACAATTCCAGCATATGTGAGCTCCCTCTAACCATTGTGAAATATTGATGACTTGTAGAGGTATGAGTATTCCACTACCAAACTTACCAAGGAGTCACCACCAAGGAGACCACATGTCCTAAATGACATTCATGACTCATGAAACATAAAGGAACCCACCCAAAGCTCAGCTATACAATGCCATGTGTGACCATCATCCACTATTAAGGATCAACACCATTGATGAAATGATAAATGTGATTTATCTTTGGTTCAATAGTAGATGTGATATATCATCAGTGAAATGGTACACTTCCATAAGTTATTTCAAGTAGGGAGAGAAATTTGTGCATGAGGTAGTTTGCATTATTTTGCTACTCTAGCCAGATGATATAGAAAGAAGATATTGGGGATGGATGATGAAATAATTAATATTTTTTTCTCCCAATAGTGGATGAGAAAAACCGATAGATCATGAAAATTATGGTGGATATTTGGAATGGTGGATCGTGAATCAATGGTAGATGTGATCTACCATCATGACAATGGAATATTATACTAACATATCTCTTGAATTGCATCTCAATGCTGGAATTTGGAAACACCTGAAAATTTAGCTGATTCAATGCATAATATCATAAAAAAGATATATTCAAAAATTATGAATATATAGAAATATAAAAATGAGTGAGATAAATAAGTTATCTCCCTCTATAAATACAAGGATTATGAATGATTGGAAATGATTAAAGGATTTAGAGATGACTGATTCTGGATGATCTGTTTTTCTGATCTTTATTTTTATTCTATAATTTAGATTCTTTTATGTAAATCATTCTATTTCTTTTAATAAAGGTGTTCCATCATTTTCTTGTTTTCCACTTTTTCATTATTTCATTCTTATTTATTTATTTCTATCATTATCATCTTATCGTCTCTTTCATTGTGGCATCTTGTAATTGAAAAAGAGTAACTAACTTGAGGCTTGGTCTCACGTAAGGATTGTGTGTATCTTAATTATGTTCTTCAAATGATATGTTTATTTACGATTTTTTGTGAGAAAGAGTGAAGTGTAAGAGTGTGGGAATTTATCACCATGAAATGGAAATAAAACTCACTTATATTTATTTATATAAATATTTTATATTTCTTTCATTTGAACACAATCTCTTCAGGTGATGGAGTTAACACATTCAAAGTATAAAATGGAATATAATGGATCTGAGTCCTAGAAGGTATCATATTCTCGATTGAGGTGTTCCATTAACATTAATTATAGGAGGACGAGGAATCTAGTTTGATTATGAATTTAATGTGTCACAATCACTAAATAAAAGAATAATAATCTAAGAGGGAGATTTTATAATTGATCTATCAAAATAAATTTTATTAATTGGCAAGAATAATATAAGGTACCCAAATTCAACCCCTAAGAGGACAATTACTTTATTAATATTTTTTCATTTCAGGTTAATCTTGATTTGAATTCTTTATCTATTCTAAAAACTAAATGGTTTTCATAAAATAATATAAATAAAAAAATTTGTTTAGTTGATTTATAATGATTAATAAAATAAACTATTAATCTCCTCTAGTGAGATGACTTAGCTAGCTATTACGATGCACTATGAAATATTTATAATTTTTTCTTTTTCCACACCCCACGAAAGGAGTCCATTAGTTCACTCCCTACTTTCATTATTACTATCTCATGAGATACTCATTATTAATGGATATTTACATAGATGAAAAATAACTTTAAAAGAACATTCAAAACCTTCTTTAAAAAAATAAAAAAAAAAGTCATTTTCATTTGATAATATTTTAAAAGAAATTTCATGAAATATTGAGAAAATTATTTTATTTAAAATTGATAAAGGAAACTTTAAAAAAAATATTAAAATAAAATATCGGTCTTGGTGGTGTAAACATGTATTCATGTCATATACAATAAAATAAAACAAACATGTAACATTTTTTTAAAATCTGAAAATGATTTATTATGAAAATATTTAAAAATGATCTTTTAAAATGTTTGTAAGTGAATGCATTACTAGGGAAAATAAACTTTTAAAACATATTAAGTGTATTTAATAACATTCATAATAAAAGTTAAGAGAAATTATATGGAATAAAAAAATAACTAAATAGGAAATATGATCATCTTTTCATTAAAAACAATCCTCAACAATTTAAAGTACCAAAGAGAAGAAAATAGTAATAATTATTGAAAATTAAAGGAAAAACCATACCAAAAGAAAATATATGGGGTTTAAATTATAATATAAATAAAATTTCCCCCAATTAAAATTTATCATATATAATCCATAAAAGAAATGAGATTGTAAAATAAGCCATTACCTTACGAATTGTCTTTATTTGTTTAAATTAAAAATCATATATAATAAATAAATAAGAATTATAAATAAATTAAAAAATATATAGATATATAACTTACTATGTATCATTATTTTATAATTTAAAATTATCATAATACTAATAATTTCTTCAGTAAAATGAATATTTGGGGGGAAATTGATCCATTTTCAATGCAGGTTTCAGTTTCATGGTTCTGGTACACTCAAGATGGACATGGTTTAATTATCTCAAGAACCTTAATCATTATGTAAGTATAATATTTATTAATTATATACACTTTTATAATCATTTATATAAATTAGTGTTGAAAAATGGATTACATCACTTCACGTAGATGGTTATATGTACATACACACAAGTGATGTTTCCACTTTTTAATGGAAGGAAAAAAGTTAAATAATAATTTAAATTTATAGAACCATCATTATATCATAAATATCATATTTATTGACTAAATTTATCCTTATTACAACCATTATAAAGTATAAATCAACAAACAAACACATCTCTTTGTGAAGATGGTAGTCCACATGTACGCACAAGTAATGTTATTATTTTCCAAATGATGGAATTGTAAGAATATAGATATTATATTATAATTATAAAATCATAATTATTTAATAAATTTCATATATAAATATAAAACCCGTCATAATAACCAACCATAACTGTCAATGATGAAAAATGAAATACATTGTCTTCATGAGGTTTTGGTTCACACATACTCACAAAAGATATTTTCATTTTCTATTAAATTGATATGTATATTAAAAGGTTTATACCATAAACATAATAAGATTATTTATTTGTAATATAGTGATACTATTATATCACAATGGTTAATATAGGTTTTAGAGAGGAAAAATAATAAATAAAAAAGACCACAGTCGGTTAATAAATATACTACTTTTCAGACAACCGCCTTAGGTTTATTGCTAAATCATTATTAGGATTTTATTATGATAAAATAATGGAATATTAGTCATGTTTAGGGACTTCAGGAAAAGAATTTATATGGTATTTTCTAAGATAACATGTTATTTAATTGTGGATAATGGAGGAGAGGTGGTTTCTTTTTATATGGGAGGGAGAGGACACTCTTGGAATTTTTCAAATGACTAACATATATTGAGGTATTAATCATAAAAAATGGATTAAAAATGACTCATTTTAGAATATGAGATTATATATAGTTGGAATATAACTATATAATAGAACTTATTCACATTTTTATATCATTTTAAACCTAGTGACTTTAGTTTACCCCACATTAACCTCTATAAACATTTGTCGTAGTAATGAATTTTACCATAGTTACCATTCATAATAACAAAAATTAAGTTGAAATTATAACATAATATTAATTATTTTTATTTAAAATATTGGATTTATTTAAAAAGATTAATTTTATATAGGTAGTATAAATTTATTTTAAAATATGTGTGAAAAACAAAAACAAATCCATTTTTAGAAAAATGTTTTTCAGCACAAAACTGAGTTTATTTCTTTTCTTGACTTGTAAAAACAAGAAAATAAAGGTTAAAATATTTTATTTAATATATAATATATAAATTTCATCAAAATAATTCACAATAAATTAATAATTTAATTTACTAAAATGGAAAAAAAATATTTCAGCATTAAAAATAGGTTTTCAAAAAAATATATATTTTATATGTTCAAATGCTTCTATATTATTTTATAACCAAAGATTTAATTCTATATATGGGTAAAAAAATAAATTTTAACAATATATATATTATTATTCATACCCAAAAACCTAATTTCTACTTAATAACTTTAAAATTAAATAATTATAATTCAATAATATATTACAGTTTGTTTAAACTCGATGTTTCATATAAAGAAATCTATATAACACTTAAAATTTATTAAAGAAAAATATATCATAAGATATTAGGTTGTTAAATTATAACATAATTATAATAATTTATCCATTTAATTTTATCACCTTGATAAAAAAACATTGAGCCTAATTAAATCAAATCACATCTATGGGTCCGCACTTAGCTTCCTCAAATTTATTTTTCACAAAAAAACACTGAGTAGGTGGATATGAATTTCTCGCATCACCTTATATATTTGATCTATAATCTAAAAAAGTTTTTTATCATAAGATAGATTATTCTTTCTAGTGATATGACCTTTGATTTTTGTATATTTGAAGGATTAGGTATGTACTTCCTCAAGGGAGATACATGAAACACATTACGGAACCTATAAGAGATTCAGTGGAAGCACCAAGTGAAAGGAAATTATTCTAATAAAATATATAATTTCAAAAGGAATCATATATTTATGTCTTGAAATTACCTTATTTCCAAATTTTATAACCTTTTTCTAATTATATATTCATAATAATACCATGCCACCAACATTGAACTCTATATCTCACTGATTATTTCCAACATAAGTTTTCTATTGAATTTATGAATCCCTAATGTACTTTTTAATGTATATAACCTTATATATCATTTGATTATCTATATTATATCCAATTATCTTTCATTATATAACTTAAACTTAGCACATTGTATTTTTTAACTTCCATATAGGTTTTCATTACAATCCATTTGAATTGTCAAGTGAAAGATAATATTATAAGAAAAATCTAACAAAGGATGGTGTTTAACTCAAATACCTTTAAAATAAATATAATGGGATCTCATAATATCCGGTATGGATTTAATATTCCTTTCAAACTAACCACATAACTGAGGATTAAAATAATTACTAAAACACGACATCATATTCAATACTTTTTTAACACTTATCTATAACTTTGAGATAAACCTTGGATAGTTATTAGATATAATATAATATATATCTACATATAACCTTAAAACTTAATTAATGAATAACCTTACAAGTAAAAAAATTTATAACTTTTCTCTCATTTAAATTAAATGTGCTGATTTCATAAGGCGATCGACTACATCACAAACATCTTTTTTCCCTTTAGATATTTTTGGGAGTATGATGACTGAATATATAGTAGTGTTTTCCTATTTCTATTCTAGTAAGTTTAATTTTTACAACACGCAATTAGACTTATATATCCTACAATTAACTTTTTGAAATATTGGGCATTGAGATACATACTCTTCCATATCATTTTCCATTTTACTCAACCAAAAATACTCATTCATATTCCTATAAATCTTTGTACTTACACTATGAATATATAATCATATACTATGAGATTAATGAAAAATATCGTATTCAATTATAGTATTGACAGAAAACAAACTATATTTTTTAACTTTATCATTCCATCCCAATAATGGTTGAACTTGGGAATATTTATTATATTCTTCTATAGTTACACATCATTTTTTTGTGCCTCTTTAATCCTCACATGGATGGATGGTTGAACATTCATCTAGAAAAGATATTGTTTATACCCTTGCTCATTATTTCATGATTTATCTTCTAAAAATCCAAAAATATTGGATCTCTTTAAATCCACATCACGGTTAATCTACCAAAGTATTCCCATCTCATAGAATCCACCACCTTGTTCACCTTCCTATTGTGGTAGTGTACTAAGAAGTCATTAACGTTAATAAATTCTAACCATATCCTTCATCACATATTCAACTCTCTCTATGTAAATATATAATTCATGATTTTATAATAATTATATATATCACATATTTCACCATAGAGATAATTCTTCCAAATTTTCATTGAAAATTTTATAACTGCTTACTCCAAATCATGATTTGGGAAATTTTTCTCAAGAATTTTTAATTATCATGAGGAATATGCTATCATTATATCATTTTGAATGGGGAAATAGACCAGTCCCTTCTTCAATGCATCACTATTGAGCACAATTTCTTCTCCACTATAGGGTAGTATAAGTATAGGTCCCTTTACCAACTTATTTTTAGTTACTATGAATTTTCCTCACATTTATATATCCAAATTAACATGGATCCCTTCCAAGTTAGATTGATTATTGGATTATATAGCCATGATAAATATCTCCCAATGAAATATTATTATCCACAAAATCAGAGAAAACTATGGATCTCTATTACCAAGTCTGGTCCAGGACATTGTTTAATAACATCCTCCTTTAAAGGATCCACCTATATACTCTTCCTTGAGATTATATGACCTAAGAATGAAAATTTTTATAGTTGAAATTCACACTTTCTGAGTTTGGAATATCAATTATCCTTACTCAAGGTATTTAATACAATCCTTAATTAATATTCATTATCTTCCTTACTCTTGAAATATATAATAAAATCATCTATAAATAATACCACAAACTAACAAGGTAATCTATAAATACTATTAATTATATCGAAGAAGAAAGTGGTGGAATTGGTAAGTCTAAATGGAATCACAAATAATTCATAATGAAAATACCTTATACGGAAGGTTTTTATGGTTATACCATATGTATAGACCATCAATTGATGATATAAATAATGATGTCCAATTATGGAAAAGTATTGAACTCTATTTCATCAATATGAGGTAGAGGATGATTTTATTAATAGTGATCTTGTTAAGTTCTTGATAACTTATACAAATTTGCATTTTCCCATATTTATTCTTAATAAAAAAGAATAAGTGCACCCCATGGTGATGAAATAGGGCATATGAATCCCTTATCAATATTCCACAAGATTTCCTTATTCAATTCCTATAACTGAATCAAGGCTATACTATATTGAGTCTTTAAAATAGGTGAATCACTAGGTATAAATTCTATTAAAAATTTAACTTCCCAATTCAAGGAAAGAATGAGAAATTATTTAGAAAATAAATTAGTATAATGCCAAAAAAATAGAAATATATTATATATTGAGTTTCTCCCCATCCATTTGAGATAAATATTCCTTATGAATGGGAATTAATATCGATAAAATGAAAGTAAATTTCATTAAAATTTTATATTTTTTTCACACTGAAAGATGATTATAGATTAATTTAGAATATCAAAAATGATTTAACTACATTAAAAATTGATATGGTCTACATATATATGGGGATAATAAATTTCCATAGTCATATCACATTCAAATAGAGGGAGAATCATGTTATTTTCATGAATCACATTATCATAAGCTTCTATTGAAGAGGAGTTATAGTCTTTAGATGTGATCATCATACCATTGGGAGTGTTTACTGTTGACTCACCAAAAAATCATTGAGGATATTAATGTAAACCCCAATATATTATTCCTTATATAAAGAAATTTATATGACTAATCTCAAATAATATACTTCAATATTTGAGCATGATTTCCCCCTCCCCAACATCAACATTAAATCTGCGTTCCCTTACTAAAACCAAAATGGTTAAAAAAAGCACGAAACATCATGCAAAAAATCAAAAAAACCTGAAAATCATTTATAGGATTTTTAAATTATGAAATATATTTATCAACCTATGAAACCTAAGGTTTTAACTAATTAATACATGGTCATAATTTATTCAAATCCTTCATAAGGGTTCAAAAATAAAATATGAAGTTACCCATGCATATATTATGAGAGTGTCTTGATAAGTGTGTAGAGTTATGCTCACTAATCATGCACTGGTAATGATCAAGTTAATATTTAATCTTACTGTTTCATATTTAATACCCCTAGGTACATATATTCTATAGTCGTATCCAATTTAAAATATCTAGACAGTGATTATTTTCTAGTAAAACCCCAAAATCACTACTTTACCAAAGCTTAAAGATGTTATCTTATACTTAGTCTTATCCCCAAGGTTTTCAAAACAATTTCTCTAATAATAATCTTCAAAAACTAATTAAACCCTATTTTGATACTAGTTGAGGAAACCTAGGTATAACATATATATATATATATATATATATATTACATCATTTTATATGAATATTCAACACATCTCATAACAATACACTTGTTATGACCCTAAAGGTTTACTCTCTTTGGACACTAGATATATAATCATTTCATGAATGATCTTTAATATCTACCACAAATAACTTCACACACAATACACTTGTTAGACAGACAATAATTGAAACATTCATTTAAAACATAAGAAAGGAAATATAATAATGGGTGAGATCAGAATATTAGTGTGGGAAACATAAGAGATATCAACCAATTATCTTAAGTGATCATAAGATAATCCTAATGGTTCAAAAACATGATAATAAATTATGATAATAATACATCATCAGTCAAAATAAATAATCATAAATCATGTAATAAGTAATTTTCATAACAAGTTGAAATAATTCATAAGTGTGTGGAATCATATATAATTAATCATGGTCCATGAGAACATATCATAAGCATGATACATCAATTTTTTTCATACAAATAAAAATATAAAATTGTTTCCTTATTCAAGGATACCTACTAAGACTATCATATTGGATTGGGTTCACACATCATGTTATCATTTCCATAGTTATGGTTCACTCCTAAGACTATCATAGCATAAAAAGCCTTAAACTAAACTGGGTTCACTCCCCATATTGGTTCTTATTATCTCTTGAGATATCTATCTTTACCATTTAATTAGAGGGTTATGTAATTATGGGTCCACCAATAACATAATTAAAACCATATATATGTGGACCATAATATTATAAAACATTAATCATATCATAATATAATAACACAATGAAAATAAATAGGATTAATAATCCTTTAATAATTTTATCATATCATAACCCATGTAAAATAAATTGGTTCCATAAAGCTTTCATCATTACATAGTTAACATATGTAAAAGAAGTGGGTTTTATTGAATCATATTTAAGTCTTCATCATCATAAGTCATCAAGAGAAATAAGGTATATGGTATCCTCATATATTATCCCCCATGAATAATTTAATTCCTTAATGGATGGTTACATAGATGAAAAATACCTTTAAAATAATATTTGAGACGGTATTTGAAAACATGAGAAATATCATTTTATTATGAAAAAAATTTAATAAAAATTACCAAACTATTTATAAAATGTTTCTTTTTAATAACCAATTAAATTTTTAAATTATTCTTCAAATAAAATATTGTCCATGATGGTGGGAAAATATGTTTACATCGTATACATTAAAAGAAAAAATTATTTTCGCATTTTTGTAAGAGTTCAAATAAGTTTTATTATGAAAACTCTAAGAAATATTAATTTCCAAAAACTTTTAAGTAAATTTAAAATTAGTGAAAATAACCTTTATAAAACATTTCAAGTATTGGTAATAATTTTATAAAATAGTTTTGAATAGTATGGTAATGGAAGTAATGTTCATCGACCAAAGAAGAAATAAGGTCATATTTTATTCAAAAACATTTTTACATCCATTTTAAGTACCAAAGACATAGAAATGTTTCCAATTCTTGAAAATTATAGGAATATATAGAGTAAAATAATATATGGGGTTTAAAGGATAAGATTCATAAAATTTCTCTCAATGAAAATTTTGTGAAGACATTCTTGAAAAGTAATGAGATTATAACATATACCTTTATCTCAAGAACTATATTGATTTTTACATGTTCAATATGAAATATAATAAATATATATTTATTATAAATATATTTCAGAACCATATTCAAACGTAATTTACTATTTAAAATTCATTTATTGTTTCCAATTATCCTTTTGTAAATAATTTCTTCATTAAACTAAATATTCGGGTGACAACTGGTCTGTTTTCAATGCATGTTTTAGTTTTATGGTTCTAATACTTTCACATTGTTCATGGATTCATTATTTATTTAATATTAATCAAGAAACAATTAAAATAATTATTCATTATATACACTTTTATAAATATTTGTAAAAAGGAGAGGTGAATATTAAATTATAACACCTCATTGAGATGGTAGTCTGAACATACGCACGAGTGATGTTTCAAATTTTCAATGGATAGAATAAAATAATGGTAAATAATAATTCACAATTAAAAAATAATTACTATATAATAAATATAATATATATTAAATAAATATATCATTATTACTGTCCATGTAAATCTGAAATGGAAAATGAATCATGTTACTGGGAGGAGGTGGTAGTCAACATGTACATACAACTAGCATTATCATTTTCCAATGAATGGTAAGGTAAGAATATAGATAATATATTATAATTATATAATAATAATTATTTAATAAATATATTATATAAACTCTAAATCCATCGTAATAAAAAAGCATAATAATAGGAGTGAAAAGATAAAATACATCATCTTCGCAAGGTAGTAATCTACACGTAAACCCGAAAGATTTTCATAATTTTCATTATATAAATAAGTAAATGAAAATTGTTATACCATAAACATGGTATTATTTTATTATATTTGATATGCTTATATTGATATATAAAAATTTTAGGAGAGTTTTTAAGGTGTTAAAATAATATATATAAAAAATATACCTCTTATTTGTACAACCTCATTAGGTTTACACTTAAATCCTTCTTAAGATGTTATTATGATCAGACCAATACATATTGAACATTTAAAAGGATTTAATGGAATAATTTATTCAGGTATTATCCAATATAACAGGCTATTTATGTGTGTAGATTATAGTATATCATGTGTCCATTAATTAGGGAGAGAGAGGAAACACTTGGAATTTTTCAAAATATTAAAATATATTAACATATTAGTCAATTAAAATGGATCCAAAATGATTCATATTATAATATGAAATGATATAAGGTCTAAATATTACTATAAAATAGTATTTAGACAATTGTTTAGGTCATTTTAACTCTTATCTCTTTAGTTTAACATCTTGTTAACCCATTATAACTGTAATTATATTAATGAGTTTTTATCTCATTTTCTATTCAAAATGAAACAAAATTATGTTCAAATTCATTCAAATTATGTGTGAAAACCCAACAAAATCATATTGAGAAAAAAGTCATTTTTAAGCTTAAAACTGAGTTTAATTTCATGAAATTCTTAGTAAAAAATATCAAATGAATACAAATTAAAATAAATATATAATAAACAAATTTAATTAAATTCATTCATAAATAGTGATTAATTAATTTTAATAAAATAAAAACGCATTGCATGCATAAAAACAATTTTTTCGGAAAAAGACTCTTAATACCATCAAATTATTTTATTTTCTTTTAAACCCAATTAATATAAAATAAATTAATTATATAAGTATTTAAAAAATAATTTTTTATAATTTATTTAACCCTATTCGTACCCTCCAATCCAATGGATAATAGATAAATTTCACATTAAAAAATAATAATAACTTAATAGTATATTGTGTTTCATTTAAACTCGGTGATTCTTGTAAGGAATTATATTTAAAATTTAGAATTTATTAAAGAGAAATATATTATAAAATATTAGGTTGTTATACATATGAAGTGTTTTTGATGATTCTAGTTGATTGTTATTTGGGTGATGAGTTATAGGATCGTTAACCCTTCGATTGGTACCGAAAAAGTTTCCTCACAATATATATCATATTTTATGATTTATTTAATTATTATATATAATTTCAATTTGTATCTCTTTAATTAAGTGCTCTATTATACGTTAATTCCTTTATGTTTGAGCCTTTATGTTATTTTTTTTCTTACATCATTTTTGTTATTATTTTAGGGATTTAAACGGTATTACTTATTTCATTTTTTTCCTTGTTATTTGTTTATAACTTCTAGGTGTGTAAAGATTTCATGAAAATAAATGGGTTTTTCTAAATATTTATTTCAAATAGTAAATAGAATGATTAACCTGGGTTTTTAAGGGTGGGCTTTGTAACATCCCAGGTAATTGTAGAATAATATTTTTTTCATATTTATTAATATTATGAATTTTATTTAAATTTTACCTTAAAGAGGATCTATATTCAAAAGTGTACATGACACACAACAATGGGTATGTCCAAAATCTTATGTGTCACACAATACTGAGTTATATTAAAAAAAGAAATAATATATTATAATATTATTATTTTAAATGGTAGTAATCATTTAGTTGTTATATCATCAAAAATGAAAATAACTAACTATATTATGTTTATACAAGTTTATTAAATATTTTTACTTTCTTCCAATAAATTCTAGAGTCTTAAAATGATAAAAAATCCAATTTTAAGCACAAAATACTATAATATTTTTAAAAGTTAGTTTTAATGCCTTTTGATGGAGAACCATTTTTAAATATAGTTTTTTAACTTTTATGTGTCATGTTTTATAAAATAAAATTATTCTATAAAATCAGTACATCAAAATTTACTTCGGTATAATTTTGGGTATTTTTCTAATAAAATTCATATTTTAATGAATAGTGAAAAAATACTTCATTTTTAATTCAAAACATCATTTTCATATATTTTAATTATATTGTTAAATTATCCTTTTACATGTTTTTAAGTTATAATTAGATGATGATTTTATCATTTAATCCAATCTAGGTTATTAGATGCTTTTTTAGATTAAAATGAAATAGAAAAACTATATGAACTTTTGAATGTTTTACTTTAAAAACCTGTTTTCTCGATTTCTCAACGACATTTGTGTTATACTTAATTTAACAACATCTCTAAATTTAATTTTCAAAAAATTACATGCATGGTTGTACTCAAAATAAAAAAATGTGGTCTCATAGGATCAAAATAAATTCTGTTGAACAATAACTTTAGTATTTTTTTACTATGGTAAAAGTTAAATAGGGTAATTAAAGGAAAAATTAATATTATAATATTATAAAATTACTCTAAAACTTTTATTAATCTTATTTAATTATTTATTATCAAAAATTACCATCCTTGGGCAGAAATTGTGACCCTTGGAATCCACTTGGGGGTGATTATGACATTTATAACTTTTAATTTAAAGTAAAGGTAAATATGTCATAAATATGTCTCTCCTTACTGAAACAATTTTAATATGGGGTTACATAAGTGATATATTAGACTATGGATATTATTTATAAATTTAAAAATATTAAATACATAATGGTTATTTATTTATATTTTTTTGAAATTAAAATAATTAAATTAAATAGGGACACAATGATGATGCAGTAATTGATTTTTTAAAGAAACAATCAAATAAATAATATTAATAATTTTAAAATAAATATATTATGAAATATTTGATTCCATAAACAAATTTTATATATGAATACGACATAGTATTATTGATTTAATTTTGTTTTTTCTAAGTAATCAAGTTGGTATGATTTTTTAAAAAAGTAATGTAATGAATAGTGTCAAAATTGACATAATTCAGAACTTAAATTATAAAATACCTAATTAAATGATATAGAATTTATAAAAATTCAATATTATAAAAAAACATATAACTCTAATAATTTCATTAATGAATCATTCATTGTTCTTTTTGAGTGATTTGTTAATTATTTTAACTCTCAAAGTGTAAATTACTTGATAAAATAGTAAGAGTTAAAAAACGAAACAAAAAGATAAGGATTAACAATTATAAAAAAAATTATAATTATCATTGGATTATTATATTTCAACCCCTCATCATACTTTATTCGATATAAATCAACTTGGACCCATTCATAAATGAAATTGAATTTATATTATTTTAATACTTTTTATAATTCCAAGGGTACCCCTCCCCCTCAAATAAAAAAGCATTCATTCCTCTCTTTTACTAACACTTCCAAAACCTTTTGTTTCATCCAATATATAAAAAAATTCATATAATTACTCCCCACATTCTTGAGTCTTTATTTTATGTATAACACCCATACTAGAGGTGTTAAAGTGTTAAGAAATGCGATCATCCGAAGGAAATGTAATTTTTTTATTCAAGTATTTATATTCTATTTCTTCTCACATTTCCTTCAAATATTATTCATCCATGATGAAACAAAAACCCCAATATCCTTAATATAATAATATATTATTATGTAAATATCATCACCTCAATCCATTACAACTTCTATTAAATGGGAAAGGAATTAATCATTCGTTTATACATGTGAACTGTCTCCTCCACAAACTGATCTAATTATTTTATTATAACAGTATCTAATGACTGGTTATAATAATGAAATTAATGTTAATATGTGATATTAATGAAATATTAATCATTATAATTTAATAATATATCAATTAGTTTCCTACTTTATATGTACTAAAAAATGATAACATTGTTCGTGCATATGTATGAACTATCACCTTCACGAAGCGATGTGACTCATTTTTATTCATTATACCACCTACATGATATATATATAAGTATATTAAAATTATTAATATGATATTAATAATTTTATTATCATTCTTTAAAGATAAAATAATACTTACCTTCTTTCTATAATGAACAATGAAAAATTGAAAACTTTACTCATGCGTAAGTATGGCTTAAGGTCTCTATGATTATAACATTGTTCATTATTCATAACCATACTTGATTGATTAATTTAAAAGTATAATGGATGTATAAAATTGATACTTATTTCGTGAATATTATTCTTAATATTATAGAATTATGACCACAAGGACTATTGACATCGTAACAAGTTTATTTTCGACTAAAGTATCGAATATAGACAAAACATACAATATGAACTTAAATAATTATGTAATTGTAATAACATTATAATAAGTGATATAAAAAGAATAATAAATAAGAAAAATATTTTCAATAAATTTTAAATTAACATAAGTTTATTATTCATGAATATAAAGATTGTATGTGATGAGATGGATTAAAGGTATAGGACTTTCTCTCAATCTCCTTCCATTGAGGCATTTCTTGATAATATGCACATTTATTCTTTTTTTTAATGTGTATATAAATCCATTATACCATTTATTATCCATATTCTATCTATAATAATTTTATTTAATGGTTTTTTACATGTATTAATTCATGTAGATTAAGATTTAAATGTTCAAAGTTGTTTGGGACACCTTGAACGTTTACTGATTTAATTCTAAAATATTTTTCTTCATGATATTAATTTACATATTTATTTAAATGGATGTAAAATTATGATATAGGAAACTTTATGTATATATTTAATTTAATTCAATGCTTTAAGAAAGAAAATATTTATATGAAGTGTTTTACTTTCTTCACAAAATGACAAAATGATTGTTTTTTCTATACAGAAACAATTAATTCTCCATTGTCGTGACAATTATTTGATATTAGGATTACTCTATAAGGATTAATGTAGTTTAAAAGTAAAATAAATACAATATTTCCCTTTTTTGGGTATCTTTCTTTTAAAAATGGGGTTTTAAATGAAAATTGATTTTTTATAAGAAAGAGCTTTTCAAATGGGATTAGAAGAGTTTTTAAAAGGGTTTTATGATGAAAGTTTTTTATTCATGAAATGGTACTTGAGTGTTATACATAACATGTGAGACTCATACAGCTTATATAAAGGTTTGATATCGCCATTATTACTCACGGGTGAGCCCGACATAGCTTATATGAAGGTTTTAGCACCATTATAGCTCACAGGTGTTCCCGTTATAGATTATATGAATGGATGAGCCCCATTATAGCACACAGGTGAGATCAATATAGCTTATAAGAAGGGTGATCTGCATAATAGATCTCCAATTCATTGGTCAATAGTAATATAAGAAGTAGTTCATATGGTCATTCCAATTGAAAAGGATTTTGAAAGGGATTTATTTATATGATGCTCTGAGTCACCTAATAGAGTTTTAATTGCTTATTATTGGTTTTCCTATTTTTCTTTGAGCCAAAAGTATGATTTTTTTTCATTTGAAAAAACAATTGTTTCATTCTCTCAAAGAACATTAAATGGGTTACCATATTTTAACTATATTAGTGGTTTTATTAATTTTTTATGTCCCTTACTGAGGTTTTTGTGCTCATCCCATATTTTTAAATATTAATTCACATGATTTAAGGGAGAATAGAGTCAATTATGGAATCAAGGAAAATTTATAATGATTAAACAAGAAAATAAACCATGTTTACTTTTTAAAGTTCTTGTGTAATGAAAGAAATAGATACAATTAAATAGTACACTTTCTATTTCTATGGTTTTATTATGTAATAGTTATGGATTAATTCTCTAAACCTCTAAACCTAAAAATATCCTCAATGTGAACTGTTAACTTAACTCAGGATTATGTAATGTTTAAGGATAAGGCCTTATAGTTGGTATCAGAGGTCGTTTTAGATAACAGTAGAAGTTAGGATGGTGTTAATTGCTTTTATTTAGATAATTACACTTTATGATTAAGTTTAAATGATGTATCATTTTATGATTACCTTGTTTATTTATCTAAACTATGTATTTTTGGAATGGTTTTGAGTAGAGTAAATAGTAAAGTTGTAATGGGAAGGAATCAATAGGAATAAATACTTTCAAATTGATATCTTGTTGGGCCTAGAATAGGAACTGAGTAGTTTTTTGTAGTGATAAAGAAGTTGAATCAATCTATAAATTGTGCAGGTATCTATGCATGAGATCATCCAAATCAGCCATATAGGAATATGCCAGTAGTGGAACATTTTATGAGGAAATATACCCCATCATTCAATGGATCATATAACCCAATAATAGTTTAGGGATTCATCAATTCCCTGGAGAATATATTTGAAATCATGGTATGTTTAGAATTTCAAACGGTAACCCTTTCCATATATCATTTTGAAGGTGAATCTGAAAAATTGTGTCCATTGGTTAAGAATAATATAGAGAAAAATGATCTTGATTCCATGGAATGGGAATAATTTAAGGACATTTTTCTTGATAGATATTTCCCTAAGGTTGTTCGGTTTAGGATGGAGAAACAATTCAAGTAATTAAAGAAAAATGATGATGATTTAGTTGTTGTATATGATGAAAACTTCACAAAATTGGCCAGGTACGTTCTGAATTTTATTTGAGACTTTGATAATAGATTTAATAGATTTTAATCAAGATTAAAACCAGTGCTATGAAGAGATTTGGTCTCTTGAAAATTTAAAAGTTATTAAAAATTGGTTTGTTGTGCTGAGAAATTTGAAATGGAGTTTTCTAGCACTTATGTCCCATGAGGTGATAAGGGTAAGAAACGTTCAAGGTGGAGGGAAATAGACAAGAAATCAACTAAGAGTTATATAGGTAAGCCTAAATCTTGTTCCAAATGTGGTAAAATACATTTTTTGGAATACATGGTAGGATTTGTAAAGTGTTATTGGTGTGGTAAGTTTGGTCATAAGGTTTGTGACTACCAGGAAAAGGGTCCATAACAGTATAATAATGAGATAACAAATATTCAGTCTACAGTAATATGATTTATTTTCAATGAGTTGGTACATTATTCAAATAAGTGTCTGAAGTTAATTATATAGGGAGGAAATCAATATCATCTGAAACAAAAAGGTTCTTGAAAATATTTTTTTGATACCATAATTGATGTTGAGATATATGGTGAAGTGATGGAAGATCCTAAGATCTAAGTATTTCTTAAAGGATATCCATAAGTTCAGGGTTCTAGACACACCATCTAAGGTTTTAATCAATGTGATAATAAGTTATTAAAGACCATTCTGGGAGATTTTTTGTGGGTTTAGGTTTATGTAAGGCTTTGGTTTAATGTGGAATTATGCTTTACTTTTGGACCTCAGTTTTAAAATATTGATAATTATTGTGGTTTGTGATATATTTGATGCTTAAGGTTATTCTTAGGTATAAATACCATAATTTTTCTAATATTATGAGTATGAAATTGTGCATATAAAATAGAAATACATCAAGTATGTATGTTTCCTTCTATTATTATTCTAATAAGTAAATGAATTTCACACCTTGATGAAAAGGATATTATAAAAAAACATTATCCACTAAATTTTCCTCCTATGAAATCAGAGACCATGTAACCCATTACAATTTATAGCTTTGTGATTGTTAACTTTTTCTGGACAATGTTTTCTATCATTCTCTACAAGAACTTGATGGTTATTTTTCTCTTCCATATCTATATTTTCATACACAAAACACAAGTATCTATTATCTCATGTGACATTTTTAATTCACCTTGTTTCTTTTAAAGTGGAGGTTTTATGAAATCTTTTTCGGATATGGGATATCCATGAAGTTAACAAGTCCAAATTTTAAATTTCGAGGATTCAATTTCCAAAAGGGGGGAAGGATGTAACATCCTAGGTAATTATAGAATAATAATTTTTTGGAACTATTAATATTATGAATTAGATATTAATTTCATATTAAAAGGGATTTATGTTTGATATCATACCTGACATGAAATAATGGGTTTCTCCAAAATCTTACATTGCACACAAGGTTGAGTTATACCAAAAAAGAAATAATATATTATAATATTATTATTTTAAATGGTAGTTATTACCTTGTCATTGTATTGGTAGAAATGAAAATAGCAAACTATATTATGTTTACACATATTTATTAAATATTTTTACTTTATTTCAATAAATTTTAGAGGAATAAAATGAGAATAAATACAATTTTATGCATAAAATACTCTAATATTTTTAAAAGGTAGTTTTACAACCTTCTGATGGTTAACCCTTTTTAAATCTAGATTTTGTCAATTTTATTTGTTATATTTGAAAAAGTAAACTTCTTATTAAGAATTGGGATATAAAATTTTAATTTGGTATAATTTGTCTAATTTTATTGATAAAATTCATATTTAAATGAATATTGAAAAAGTATTACTTTTTATTCAAAACTGCAGTTTTGTCTAATTTATTTATATTGTTAGACTATCCTTTCATAATATTTTAAGGTATAATTAGATGAATTTTTTATCAGTTACAATAATGTAGTTAATTGGACGCATTTTCAAATTACAATTAAATATAAAAACTATGTGAACTTTTGAACGTTTTACTTAAAAAAACTCATTTTCTCAATCCATCTATAGGATTAGTGTTAAACCTAATTTAACAACTTCTATGAGTTGAAATTTCAAAAATGTACTTACATGTTTGTACTCATTATTAAAAAAATTTTCTGATAGGATCATAATAATTTTTGACCAACTGTAGCATTAGTATTCTATTTACCACAGTTAAAGGTAAATAGGGTAATTCAAGGTAAAATTAATATTATAATATTATAAAATTACTCTAAAACTTTTTATAATATTATTGGATGAGTTATTATTAGCCATGACCATACTTGGGACTAACCTTTGACCCTTTTAATCCACTTGGGTATGATTATGACATTTATAACTTCTAATTTAAAGTAAAGGAAAATATGTCATAGATAGTCTCTCCTTACTAAAAATAATTCCTATGGGGTTATATAAGTGATATAATCGACTATGAATTGTACAAAAAAATATAAAAATATTACCTATATCATGGTAATTTATTTATAATTTTTTTTAAATAAATAATTAAATTAAATAGAGACACAGTGATGATTTAGTAACTGATTTATTAAAGAAAGAATCAAATAAATGATATTAATAATATTAAAATAAATATAATTTGAAATATTTGATTCCATAAATTAATTTCATGGATGAATATGAAATATAATGATTTATTCAATGTAGTATTTTATAATGAATCAATTTTTTATGATTTTTTAAAAAAAGTCATGTAATGAATAGTCTCAAAATTGACATAATTCATAACTTAAATTATAAAATATCTAATTAAATGATATAAAATTTATAAAAAACAAGATTCAATATAAAAAATTTATGTAACTATAAAATTTAATGAATTAATAATTAATTGTTCAATCGGCATGGTATGGTAATTATTTTAACTCTCAAACTGTAAATTACTTGAAAAATAGTAAGAGTTAAAAATGTTAAAATAAAAAGATAATGAATAAAAATAATTCAAAACAAGTATAATTCTCATTTGATGATTATATTTCGACTCCTATTCATCCTATATTCAAACTAAATCAACTTTTACCCATTTTTAAATGATATTTAATTTATATTAATTTAATAATTTTAATTATTTCAGGGGCGCCCCTCTACTTTCTTATAAAGAGGCACGCATTCCTCTCTATTACTCACACTTAAAAAACATTTTAGTTCAGTCATTATCTGACCAAATACCTTCTTATAATCCCTATGAACATTCTTTAGGCCTTATTTTAAGTATAACACACTTCCTAGAGGTGTTAATGTGTTAAGAATGGTGATCATCCAAATAAAAGGTAATGTTTTTATTTAAGTATTTCTATTTTATTTCATCTTCAATTTCCTAAAAATATTATTCATCCATGATGAAATAATAAATCATCTATCCTCAATATATTTATATGTTTTTATATTAATATAATCATATAAATCCATCTCCACTTCCATTAAATGGGAAATGAATTAATCGTTCGTGTGAACGTGTGAACTATCACCTCCACCAACTGATCTAATTCATTTTCCATAAACATCTCTCAGGAATGGTTATAATAATGGAATTAATGTTCATATGTGATATTAATGAAATATTTATTACTAAAATATAATAATATATCAATGACATTTTTACTTTCTATGCGTGTAAAAATGATAACACCGTTCGTGTGTATGTGTGAACTATCAAATCCACTTTCTTATAAAAAGGCACACATTTTTTTCATTGAGACATTTCATGATAATATGAACCTTTATTCTTTAATAATTTGTATATATAGCCACTAAAACATTAATTATACATCTTTTATCCATAATAATGTTATTTAATTTTTTGTTAAATATATTAATTAATGCATATTAACATTTAAATGTTCAAAGTGGTATGGGACACCTTGAATGTTTACAGATTTAATTATCAAATATTTTTATTCATGGTATTAATTTACATATTTATTTAAATTGATATAAAAGGATTATAAATGAAATTTTATGTCTA
Source organism: Viscum album (assembly GCA_963277665.1). Classification (NCBI taxonomy): domain Eukaryota; kingdom Viridiplantae; phylum Streptophyta; class Magnoliopsida; order Santalales; family Viscaceae; genus Viscum; species Viscum album. The sequence goes on along the minus strand of OY728150.1, from coordinate 1,587,370,773 downwards.
TCTTAAATTTCATTAAATTTTTTTAAAAGGAAACTTTTATATGAATCATTTTAATTTCATTATAAAATGAGAAAAAAGAATATTTTTTATAAGGTGACAATGATTTCTCTTCCGTTGTAACCGTTATTTTATATTTGGCTTCCTCTATATGCCTTAATATATTTTAAAAGAAAACTAAATCTCATATTTTACTTTTTGGGATATCTTGGTATTGACAACTGGATTTTAAATGAAAATAGTATTTTTATATGAAAGTGTTTTTCACATAGGTTGAGAAGAGTTTTTTAAATTGTTTTTAGGGTGAAAGTTTTTTATTCATGAAGTTGTACTTGAGATTTATATGAAATGGGTGAGCCTAGTAAAACTTGTATAATGGGTTGATCCCTATATATCTTATAAGAAAGTTTTCTCCACATTATATATCATAGGCGAGCCTGTTATAGCTTATATGAACTGATAGGACACATTATAGCACCCAGGTGAGCCCAAAATAGCTTATACAAAGAGTGATCCCCATTATAGATCTTCAATTAGTTGGGTAATAATAATATTGGAAGTAGTCCATATGGTTATTCCAATTGAAAAGGGGTTTGAAAGGGCTTTATGTATATGATACTCTAAGTCACCTAATTGAATTTTTATTCTTTCCTATTGGTTTTAATGTTTTTCTTTGAGAAAAAATTCTGAGTTTTATTCATGTGAAAATGTTTTGTTTAATTTTCTAAAACAACATTAAATGGTTTACCATGTTTTAACTAGACTAATGGTTATATTTATTTTTTTTGTCCCTTACTGATATTTTTATACTCATCTCAAGTTTATAAAAAAAATTTATATTATTTAAGGGAGAATAGAGTCAAGGATGGAATTAAGGAAAAGTTATGATGTTTAAACATGAAATAAACCCATGTTTATTTTTAAAAGTTCTTGTGTTATGAAAGAAATGGATACTGTTGGAATTATCCACTTTTTATTTCTATCATTTTTTATGTAATAGTTATGGAATAATTCTCTAATTCTCTAAACTTGAAGAGATCCTCAATGTGAATTCTATACTTAACTAAATATTATATAATGTTTAAGGTTGGGGCCTTATATAATTTATTAAAAAGTAGTGTTTATTTGTTCTTATTTTTAAACTATCAATAGTATAATAAACATCCATTATCTCATATTTAATTTCAAACTAGTATATATGGTTTATATTATAAAAGGAACAATACAGAATCATTGTGGGTTCCTAAGAGGAATTATATAGCACCATGTATACTCACATTTGTGACTATATAGTCTTTATGTTTTTTGAAAATTTCCAAGTATTGGTAGGTGTAATTGTTTGTAACCACTGAATTATAGGAATTTCAGGGTTTTTGGGTCTTGGTGCCAACATAAGAGTCACATTAAGATGGTTTGGTTGGCCTCTCAAGTCCTTTGAAATGATTGGTCATTATTAGTGTTCTCCTTCTACTTTTTTTTAGTTTTGGATTTTGGGTTTTGGATTTTAAAACTTGTATAAAACATTTTTTATTTTGTTGTTAATGTTTGTGTTGGTGATTTTTATTACCCTTTAAAATTATTCCATATTTGATTGGAATATATTATTATTATCTGTTTATTTGTTTGGAATGATTATTCAACATATAGATACCTCATGTCGAGTCTCCCATTAAAACTCATTATGTGGTTTAAATTATTTATAGGCTGAAATCATTTCAAAAGATCATGGTTTGATACCCATGGTACTCTTCACCTGTTCGTGGTGATTGATAACATAATTTGGTCCCTGTAATAGGATTACCAAGGTGACATATTGGATCTACCTAGTTTATTTTATTACAAAATTGTATCATATACCTCTAATTATTTTGGGGTAAATTCAAGAAATGGGGTAGGACCATCAGAACTCGAGAGGTGTGTGTAGGGGAGTTCTTTAAAAGCTCTTATTCTTGATAAATCGCCTGATATTATGGGTGTTTTGGATATTTAATTCGAATTCAATTTTTATAATTTTTTATTTTTGAGATATTATGATATAGTTTGTTGCTACCCTAAGTTTTAGGGACATATCGAGCAATATTTGTAAAGATTACTTGTTTCATGGTGATATTTAAGGAAAGATAAAGGCACATAACTAAGTAAAATGGGTTTTCTAACCATACATAGGGTATATGAAACTTTATTTGGTGACTTATATAAATAATTTCACAGTTAGTTCTCAATTTAACAAATTGTGTCGCTAAACCATTGATGGTGGGAAAACATTGAAAATAAAATTATTTTTACTTATTTGGTACATTTAAAATATATTCAAATTGTTGATGATCTTGATGGGTAATTAAGTGAAATTTTAATTGGTTTTGAATTTTATTTGATCATTTTTGTAGAAACAATTTATGATTTTGTATTTGGGTATGTTTTAAAAATGTATTTTGGGTGTGTTCCCTTGGATGTTTCTTAGATTTCAAGAGAAAAATAAAGAATTGGTTTTTTATAAACTTGATTCATTTATTATATGGTTTTTTTACCTTATATTATGACTTGGTTTGATGTGATTAAATATTTAGTTTTGTTTATATTTTATAATATAACCCAAAGAAATGAATCAATGGGTCAAGGAGGAAATTCTCTAGGTGTTCATCCAAATGAACCCAAAGCTATCTTCCCAACCTTTGAATATACCTAGACTCTTGTTATAGTGGTTGGTGAAAGATTATATTATTTTTTGGATCATTCTAAATAGTTTCTAAATCTGAATCCCCAAGTATTCTATGTTGATCAATTTTAATAAGAGGTAGTGGAGTGGATGATCATGGTCAAAGAGATCTTAGGCTCCTTAGAAACCACTGAGAACTTGAGGTTAAAGACAAAAACATTATTTTTTAAGTGATATGTTTTTTAATTGTGTAATACCATCATCCTTTCTCAAATAATTAAATTAATGTTTGGGAATTATCTTAATATCATTTTATACATTTGAATTTTCATTAGTATGTGAAGGTGTTTTCAGGGTTATGGTTCTTGGGCATCCATAAATATGACAATTCAATGAAAGAGTACATCAATTAATTTTCTAGACGGGTTCCCATATCTCCAACATTAGTTTCTAATGATTCAAAGAATTATTAGTTATTTGACATAGTTCATTATCCCAATATCATTTCAGCAGTGATTTTTCTTGGCCTAGTTGTGTATGTGTAAATGGTTAATTAGGATATTTATATTGAAGTTATTTTCATGGGTAAATATATAAATCCTTGTTCCTAAACCCTATTAGGTGTCTCTAAGAATGTTTTATCTAATTAAGAGTGGGGTCTAAAATGAATGAAGTAGGAAGTTAGATACCAAGTGATATTTCCTTATCAAATTGATGTCATTCCTTCAGTATAGATAAAGCCAACGGTGTGTTTCTAGTGTGGAAAGTCAGGGCACCCTAATCCCTCATGTACAACATCTTTAATGACTTTTCATCTGTGTAGCCTCCTAAGTCACCTCTGGATTTCATATAGGCCCAAGGTTCTTTATAATAATAATTCTTTTATCCAATTTAAATCTGGGAAGTAGTTTGGTGTGTTCTCTTCTACAATATTTGTGTATTTTTAATTGTAATATATGTAAACACCACTCTTTTAGTTTATAATGGATGAAATATTTGGTTCAATGTTTACATATCTTAAATACTTGTGTGATCTTAGTGGAATTATTATTATCTTTATTCGATTATTAATAGAATTATAATTGGTGTGGAGGCTTATGATTGGTTTTTATATGTTCTCCTCATTCTAGTGGAGTTCTCCTCTAGGGTGATTTTGGTTGGAATTTGTCATTGAATCTAGTTTTTATGACCTCTTATATTATGGAGTTGGTGATAATGTTTTTTTATTTTGTCCTCAATTATGATTTTTACATTCTTCTTGGTTATGATATTTATATTGATATTCTCAAATTCAAATAATATAAGATGAATTTCTATCCCAATATATTGTTTTTGTTATATCATTTGATTTATTCTAATGATTAATATGATTTTAGGATACATAGTTCTTTATTGGTTGGTAAACATCTCACCATATTAGATTGTTTTTTCTCGGGAGTGAATATTTCATGTCTTTTTTCCATGGTTCTAGGTTAAGGATTTGTTTTGGTAGTTAATTATTTACTAGGGCTGAGATAGTGTTGGCATTCCCATTGTCATAATTTTTCAATGACTTTATTAGAGAATAAATTGGGATGGTCATGATAATTATAACATTCAGAATTTTATTTTTATTATATAAATTTATAAAATTAAATTCTACATTGATTTCAAAGAGTTTTGTGGTGTAATTTTTTAATTTTTGAAAATTTTTGAGGAGTTTATGGCTTGGTTAACGGTTTGATAAGTCAAGAATTATAAATTGTGCATCCATTAATTTTGAAAATAGAGATTTCATGGTCTCTATATGGTTTTTAAAGTCATTATAGAAAACCATGTTACTTAATTGGTTATGGGTATTTTAAAATTTTCTCCCTTTTAATTGGGGGAACTCTCCTAACTTCCCTCATTTTGAAGTAGGCATGTATACAGACCTGAACATAAACATTATATAATCTAGATATTTCAACTAGATTTAACTTCTTTAAATTCTAAATGATATTTTAGGTTTATAGTCTTGTAAATTTAGGACATAACTCAAACATATCAACCAAAAAGAATAAAAATTGGTTACCATTAAAACAGTATCCATTTCTTCTAAAACATAAAATTTTTAACAAAAACAAAAATATGATTTCTTTGAAAAATATTCATAACATTTAACTTGACTTACTTATTTCTCTTAAATATCCTTATAACATATGAAAAATTTTAAAAACATTGTATGATCATAAAAATCTTAGTAAGGGATATAAAAAGAAGGAAATAAACCATTAGTCTATGAATACTTATAAACATATGAAATCATTTTCACAAAGACATAATTATCACCCATAAATTATCATATTCTTAATTTGTGAAACATGAGATTTATATAAACATAGAAAACATAAATAAAACATGAAGGTATCATGGGCAATCACTTACTTATAACTATAATCCTCATGGCTACCATGTGATTTGTAACCCTCACGGCTACATTACAATGTAACCCTCACAACTACCTTATGGTGTAACCATCACAGTTACACTTGGAGTAACCATACGGTTGACCTCCAACATAAACATAACCAATGAATTGGAGAGAGATATAGGACCTACCCTTCTTATAAAAAATTTCAATGAACCATAACATAATCATAAAATATTAATAGTTTCCCAAAACATTCATTTTGAATTTTGTAAAAATAGAAATTTAAAAAAGGATTTTTAAAGAAAAGTCCCATAAAAATATCATATAATTGATATAATAATTTATATAATGAATTTAATATGATTATACACTATAAATACCCATAATAATAAATAATATAAACAAAATTCATTACAAAAAATAATCACAGTACTATATAATCAATCAAGTATAAGGTTAACCCCAAGAATGGAAATTTGGTTTAAAATTCACTTACCTCAGGTTCGTCTTACTTCAAACATGTTTAAAACTCATTTATAATGATTAATATGGTGTTATTAATATTTTAAATAAAAATAATTATGTTTATAATACCATATATTGTCATTTTATAACATAATTCAACCCATTTATTAATAATATTTTGTTATTTTATTGTTTCGGGTGCGTGATTTACATGATTTCCTTGGTCATTTCGTAAAGGATTTTTTTCTGAATGGAATTGAAACTATAGAAGTGGAATAAAATTGTGTGGATATATTTCTATAATATTAAATAATACCATAAATCATTTTTTATATGTTATGAGGATGAATCATTAAATAAATCATTAGTGATATTCGTTTAGATCATTTTTGTGGTTTTTTGATAATCATGAACTTATTTCATCATGTACCTTTGAAATTATGAATATAAGTTAATTATTGAACATAAAAGAGGTAATATCATAAAATTTAAAATATTTTTCAATCATTAGAATGGTTTTAAAAACTTATTTGAAGTAAGTAAGTGAAATTAAAGACACATCATCCACGATATCTGTAAACCGACACAAGAAGGACTGTGTTTTTATTTAGAATAAGAGGAAGAGGAGAGGAATAATGATAATGAAGTTCTTTCATAAATATGATAAAAATTTGGAATATATATAATACTGGATCTTTAATTAATCTTGGTTATCCTTTGGTGAAGATATTATAAGAAAATAATATAATTGAAAATAAAACACAAGAAAATGAAAGAGGATTTTTACCTCTTCATCTTTTCTCCTTGAGATCCTCTTTAAGAAATTTGATTTTGGCCTTTTGGTGAGACCAGTAGGTCTTGGACGTGTGGAAGAGCCTTGAAAAGTATATTAGGTATAATTTAGACAATTATCAAAACTTGATAGGCATGATAGGAAGAGGGGGTGTGGGTAGTATTTATAGTGGTGGAGAGGAGGTGCTTTCCATTATTTTAATCATTAGTTTAAACTTTTTTCTCAATAAAATGAATAGTCTTTATTATTGTGAACAAAAAAAGTAAAGAGATCATGTGATTTAGAATCAAGGGAGATTATATCATACATTATTCTATTAATAAATTATTTAACATATAATGTATATATACGGTAAATTACCATATATCACTATTCCTCAAAAATTTGAGTATTTGAGAAAAATCCCAAAAAATCACCCTAACCATTTTTAGATGTGTAGAGTTTAAAAATGAACTCCAATTTAGAAATAAAAATCAAAGTATGATAAAATTAATTTTAAAATAAAGTTATAATTTATTCCTAACATAACAATATTAAAACTATAACTTATTTTATAATACCATGAAAAATTAATCAAGGTTTCATAAATTATTAGAAATACATTCCTTGGTGAAGTTACTATTCAATTTTCCTTATTACTATTCATAAAAGTAGCATTAATACTCATAAAGGTAGGCTAAGTTTCACTAAAAATTATGTTTTCCCTATCAGACTCCAAAAAACTTACAGATCTCAAATGTGTATGTCCATTTTTTAAAATTCAAATCATAGAAGCGGCAAAATTTTATTTAATAGTTAGTTTACAACTACCTCATTAAAAAAAGTGACATTATGTAGAGACTGACTTTTTCCTTCATTTTAATTTATTTTTAAAACCTTGGGGTGTTACATTCTCCTCAACTTCTGGAAATTTCATCCACACAATTTTATTTACTTATTAAATAAGTGAGGTTACCTTTCCCAAATATCATTTTCATATTCCCATTTTCTTATTCAACCATCTGGTTTTCTACAAAACCTTTACCTTGTGGATAACCTTATTCCAAAATATTTTTTATCTTAGATTAAGAATATGAAAAGGTTTCTCTTCATAAGAAAGGTTCTCCTCTAACTGAACTGCTTCTGGGCTCAAAACATGAGATGAATCTGGAACATACTTTCTAAGTATTAAAACATGAAAAAAATTGTGTACCTAAGATAAAATTAGAGTCAAATATACTTGGTAATAAACCATTCAAACTTTCTCTAGAATTTCATAAGGTCCAATGAACTATGGAATCATATTTCCTTTCTTACCTAAATGCATAACACTTTTCCATGGTGAGATTCTAAGGAAAACATGATCATCTAACTCAAAAGAAAAATCATTTCTCCTACTATCTGTATAATTTTTATGCCTTCTATGAGTTTTCCCCATGTGTTGCTGGATCATATTCACTTTATCATCCAATTCCTCTACTAATTCTGGTCCCATAATTTTCTTTTCCCCAACTTCATCCCAAAAAAAATAGACTTTGACATTGCTTCCCGTATAATTCCTAAAAAGGTGAAATTTGTATACTATAATGAAAATTGTAATTATAAGAAAAATCAACTAAAGAAATATATTGATCCCAACTTCCCTGGTAATCCATTAAAAAATCTCAAAGTATAGCCTCCAAAGTCTGAATTGTCTGTTCTGAAAACCCATTTGATTAAGAATGAAAATTTGTACTGAAATTTAATTCTATTCCCAACGACTTCTGATGGCCTTTCCAAAAGTTATAAGTGAAACTTAGATCACAGTTAAATACAATATAAAGAGGAACTCCATGTAACGTGATAATATATTTTAGGTACAATTGAGAAATGTCATCCAAATACGTAGTATCTCGAATAGAAAGGAAATGATCATATTTATTCAGTCGATCAACAATAACCCAGATTGCATTATTTCCTCGACAATTCTTTGGTAGTCCCACAATTAAGACCATGGATATATTTTCCCATTTTTACTTAGAAAATGGTAATGTATGAAGCATACCATTAGGTAACTTCCACTCTAGTTTAACATGTTGACATGTCAAACATTTCATGGTAAAATCTGAAATATATCCTTTCATTCCATCCCTCTAGTAATACTCTCTATGGTCTCGTTATATCATTGTGTTTTTAGGATGATAATAAAATGAAGAACTATGTTCTTCGAAGAAAAAAAATATTTCTTAAGCTCATAATCACAAGGAACACATAATATTATTCCAAATCTTAAAACACAATATTTAACAATTTTTAATTCTGGAAACTTTCCCATTTTAACCAATTCTACATTTTCTGTAACTCCATTTCTTCCTTCTGCACTTTCTTAATTATGTCTAAAAAATATGACTATAATGAAACCTAAAACAAAATAGATTAATTTCCTGAACCAACATCTTCTAAGACAAAATTTATTAAATCATTAATCAAAGGGTCTTTTCCTTCCATAACATAGTTAAATATGCATGATGTTTTCAACTAAAGTCATCTTCCACTGTGTTTTCATTTACAAGATGATAATTGATTGTGAAATCATAATATTTTATCAATTCAATTCACCTTTTATTCCTAATGTTTAATTCCTTTTGAGTGAATATATACTTCATACTTTTTTGGTTGGTATATATTTCACATTTGGCTCCATATAAATGATGCCTCCAAGTTTTTAAAGTGAAAACCAAAGATTATAATTCCAAATCAGGTGTGGGGTTATTTAACTTGTGAGGTTTAATTTGTCTTGAAGCATAATCAATTACATCATCATTCTGCATCATAACACAACCAAGTCACATTAATAAAGCATCATTATAGATGAAAAACTCACCATTTATAAAAGGTGGGGTAAAACTGGAGCATTGAACAATCTTACTTTCAATTAAAGAAAATAATCATCACATTATTTTGTCCAGATGAATTTAACTCCTTTTATATTTAACTAAGTCAGTGGACTAGATTACTATGAAGAGTTTTTAATAAAACTATGGTAATAGCCTGTGAAAACCAGAAAACTACAAATCTAGGTTATAATTGTGGGTCCTGGATATTCTTCAACAACTTTCATTTTAGATGGATCAACAGTTATTCCATCTTTAGAAACAATTTGACCAAGGAAAGAAATATTTTCCACCAAAATTCACATTTTTGGAATTTTCCAAACAGTTTCTTTTCTTTTAAGGTTTTCAAAACAACCATTATATTTTTTCAGGTTCCTATTTACTTATAGAATATTCTATAATTTCATAAATAAAAACATCCACAAACTTAACTCATGAAATATTCTATAAATAATATCTATGAATACAATAGGTGAATTTTTTAACCCAAATGGCATAAAAAATTTATAATGACCATATCTAGTTCGAAAAGTTATTTTTGGAATGTCATCCTCCTTCACCTTCAACTAATGGTACCTGGATCTCAAGTCAATATTGGAAAAATACTGATCTCCCAGGAGATAATCAAACAATTCATTGATGTGAGGAAAAGGATACTTATTCTTAATAGTAATGTTTTTTAAATATCTATAATAAATGTAAATTATCATGGAACCATCATTATGTTTAACAAAAAATTAGGAGCTCCCCATAGTGAAGTGCTAGGACTAACGAGGCCATTATCAAGAAACTCATGTAGTAGATTTTTCAATTCAATAAGATCAATTTGATAACAGGAATTTGAAATTGTCTTATCATCAGGAACTAAGTCAATTGTGAATTCAACTTCTCAATCAAGTATAACACTAGGTAACTCATCAGTAAAAACATCAAGGTATTCATTTACCACTGGAACATCATTAATCTAAACAGTTCCCTTGTTTTAAATAATATGAGCAAGATAAATTTCATTTCCATATTTCAAAAGTCTCTCAACTTCAAAATATGTTATCAATTGTATGGGTTTATTATTTTATAAAAACTGAAACCCTTTCTGAAAAAACAACTTCTTTAGCTTTACAATCAATCTTAGCATGATAAACAAAAAGCCAATCTATACTCAGAATGACATAAAACTATGCTATGAGAAAAATAATAAGGTTTTTAGGTAATTTATTTACATAGATAAAAATATGAAGATTATTAAAATTCCTTATTGTTGTAACATTCCCTCTGGTGTTTTAACAATAAGTTCAGGTCCCATTTATTGAGGTGATATTTCAAATTTACCAGAAAATTTCTTAAAAATAAAGGAATGTGTAGACCCCATATCAAAAAAGAATTTAGCAAGATCTGAGTAAATATACAAGGTACCTGATTCCACTTCATTGGATGGCCTGATATTTACTGATGTAGTCACAAAGAATCTCAGTACACCTTTAGGGTTATAGTCTGGCTGTTTTTCACCACTCAGATCTTTCTTTGGGATGGCATTTTCATAATGACCCATCTCACCACGTTTAAAACACATTAGAGTTTTCTTATAAAAATTTATATTAATATCATTTTTATTACAATATAAGGCCATATGTCTAAACTTACCACATCTAAAACACTTCTTTTTTTGTAAGAAATTCCCCAGGGTGCTTTTTACCACACTTTTGACAAACTGGATACTAGACATTCTTCCCGTAAAATTTCTTTGATTAATTCCCACCCATCTCTTTCAATATGGACCTCTTATTCTTTTTCTTGTCAAAGTACAAGTGGTCATCATAAAATTCCATTTCAACACTATTTTCACATTGAAAAAAATTCATAAATTTTTAATTCTCACGTGGTCAATGCCAATTGGTATCTTGGCTTTAATCCTAAGTAAAACTGATTGATTTTTCTATCAATATCCTGAATAATATTTGAAGCGTACCTTTCTTTTTGGGTGATGTTTTCTCCGTATAGTGACACTAAATATTCCTCCATTTTCCTCAATCCAAGTAATTTCTTCTCTATCCTAAGTTGAACCACCTTAGGAAAATAATTTTCAAGGAAAATACTTTTAAATTGATCCCACTCTAAGGCTTCAATATCATCTCTATCCATGAAATTCAGGAACATTGACCACTACTGATCAAATTCTCCTTCAAAATAATAAATGGAAAGACTAAAATTTTGATTATCTGAACATTCAATAACATCTAATATCTTTTCATGGGATTTAATCCATCCTTTAGCTAATACTGGGTCATAAGGTCCACAAAAATCATGATGGTGTTTCCTCATAAAATTTTCCACTATCTTCAATATCCTTTGTGGTAGCTCGGGTTGTTCTCTATCATAGATTCCACCACCATTTATTTATTGAATCATTTGAACCATTACTATTAAAAACTTCTCATTTCAAATTGTCACCATTCCCAGTTGCAGATTTGGAAAGATATCAGCCGCTCAGTTCCTTCCAACTTCATCTTCCCTTATTGTTTTATAGAAACCCATTCTGAAGAAACATATCATAGATGAAGAAACTTGTTAATATTTAAATTCTATACCATTTCAATATAAAAATAAGGTAAAATAATTTAAGGTATTCTGTTAACATCATACTTACTCTTAAATTTATCTAAACTGTGGTCTGATACCAACTATAAGGATCAGTCCTTAAACATTACATAATCTAGATATTTCAACTAGATTTAACTTCTTCACATTCAAAAATATATTTTTGATTTATAGTTTTATAAAGGTAGAACATAACTCATAAATATAAACCTACAATAATACAAATTCGGTACCTTTAAAACAATATCTATTTCTTCCAAAACATAAATTTTTAAAATAAAACAACAACATGATTTATTTGAAAAATCTTCATAACATTTAAATTGACTTCCTTATTTATCTTAAACATCCTTATATCTAGTGAAAAACATTTAAAAACATGTTATGGGCATTAAAATCTCATTAAGGGATATAAAAATAATGAAAGAAACCATTATTCCATTAATACTTATAAACATGTGAAATTATTTTCACAAAGGCATAATTCTCATCAATAAAGTATCACATACTTACTTTATGAAACATGGGATTTCTATAAACATTGAAAACATAAATAAAAATTGAAGTTATGTTGGGAAATTACTTACTTACAATATTAACCCTCATGGATACCATATTTTTTATAACCCTCTCACCTACCATACATTGTAACCCTCACTGCTACCTTATGGTGTAACCTTCGTAGTTACACATGGAGTAACCATATGATCGTTCTCCAACTTAAACACACCCCATGAATTGGATGGAGATATATTTCCCACCCTTATTATAAAAAATTTTCAATAACTGTAACATAATCATAAAACATCAACACTTACCCAAAACATTTGTTTTGAATTTTGTAAAAAATAAATTTAAAAGGGGATTTTTAAAAGAAAATTACCAAAAAAATATAATATAATTGATATGAGAATGAATGTAATATGTGTATATGAAGTAAATAAAAATAATTATATATAATATAAAAAAATAATTACACAAAATAATCTTATTAACATATAATTAGTGAAGTAGAAGGTTAACCCAAATAATGGAAATTGGGTTAATAATTCCAATAGCTAGGGTTATTATTACTTAAAACTTGTTTAAAGCTCTTGTAAAATGGTTAAAAGGGTATTATTAATATTTTAAATAAGAATAATTATGTTTATAACACCTTAAATGATCATTTTATAACATTATTTGTCCCATTTATTAATAATACTTCGTTATTTTCAGTGTTTCAGGTGTGTGCTTTACATGATTTATGTGGCTGATTCGTAAAGGATTTTCTTGTTCAATAGACGAAAAACTCTAGAATTGGAGTTAATATATTTCTATAATATTAAATTATTCTATAAATAATTTTGGTTACATGGTTTTATGATAAATCATTTGATAAATTATTAGTGATATTAGTTTAGATCATTTTGGTGGTTCTTTGATAATCACGAACTTGTTTCAATAAGTACCATTAATATTATGAATATAAGATAATTCCAAAACATAATAGATGTAATATAAGACACTTTAAAATATTTTTAAACCATTAAAATGGTTTTACAACCATATTTTAAAGAAGTAAAATAAACTAATGACACGTCATCCATGATGTCGGTAAATCGACACATCACGGATGGTGATTTTATTTTTAGAATAAGAGAAAGAGGAGAGGGATAATAACGATGAATTTTTCCATAAACATGATAAAAATATATAATATATATAATAATGGATCTTTAATTCCTCTTGTATTAGGCAAGGTTAATATAGTATAAGAAAAGAAAATAATTTAAAAGAAAACACAAGAAAATGAATGAGGATTTTTACCTCTTGATATCTTCTCCTTGAGATCCTACTCAAGGCCTTTGGTTTTAGATTTTGGTGAGACCAAAAGGTTTTGGACTTTTATAAGAGACTTGGGAAGGGTATTGGACATAATTTAGACAATGATCAAAGCTTGAAAGTTCAGAGAGGAAGATGGGAATGAGGGTGGTATTTATAGTGGAGGAGAGGAGGGGATTTCCATTATTTTAATCATTATTATAATATTTTTACTCAAGAATATGAATATTCGTGATTAATGTGGCCCAAAATAGTAAGAGAGAAACCTTGGGTTGTTACAGCATGCATGGGGATCCTCTCATCCTTCTCTCTTCCACCCTTCACCATCCCCTGGTGTTTTGAAGGTGGTTTGTTCATCAAATCTAAAAATAAGTGTCTCTTTCTCACTCAATAACCTTCTTATTTTGTATTTCTTACTTTTCTTAAATTTTCTTAGACCCAATGGGATAGGTTTTCCTAGTTTTATACCTGTGTTCATTTAAAAATAGAGGTTATGATTTATTGGGGTTTTGAGTCATCTTTGGTGACATGAACCAACCCAAGACATGGCTCAAGCCATTACTACCCTAATAATCCTCCATAAGCCAGGGGATGGTAACCAGTGCTGAAGGAATAACCATCATAGGGGGAATTTTCCTAAGTACCTATATACCCACATGCATCTATATTGATGAGAAATTATAGAGGGAGTAAAAGTAAAAGATGCAACAATACTATGGGTGACAACCATGCATGAAAAAACTCTAGATACTAGAAGATTATGGTAATCTAAAATGAAGAGTAATGGGAAAAATACATGCCCAACCAGAAATATGTTCCAACCTAACAAAATTGGAAACATAAACTGTTAAGAGAACCCAATTCATGATCTCCAATCTTCAACCATTGTACGTGGCCCAAAGTACCAAGTATCCCTAAGCTCCTCTAAAGTAAATTTCAACCTATCTGTCATCTTCATAATACATGACACATATGGTCAAATCCCATGTAGGGGTGAGTATATACAAACCCTATAGGACGCCCTGAAAGATGAAGGGGGAAGTAATAGATATATTAGGAATAGAAATATTGTATATAGTAAATAGTGTGAGATATATAATGAAATAGAAAAACTCAACTCAAACCAAGAGAGAGATTAACCTCATCCAAACACAAGGGTCTCAACACATTGTGTAGATGAACTACACGTTGTATTTTTTTATACCTATATCATGTGAGTAAACTCATTCAACCATAAGAAGATAAACATGTAAATCATGTGGCATACCCTGTGTGTCTTTGAAACCCATGGAAGGAGAGTAACAAAATCCAAAGGTATGGATACAAAAGTGTGTATATATATATATATATATTCTTAGTCAGAATAATCTCAAACAAGAGAGTAAGTGGATATCCATATCCTAGCTTAGCCCATGAAGAATAGTTTCCAATAGTTCCAAAAGTCCGTCAATGATGCTCAGCATCTCATGTATCATTATATAACTAATCATCCAAGTCAAGACTTGCCTCATCACTATGTTGTACATTCGATGGTCTACAGTCTCTAGGTATTTTACCCATTTCCCGATACAATAGGAGGGTTCCACTCTGAAAATTGATGGAGGACCCATGCCCTTCCCAGTAAGAGGGTTCCAATCTGGTTGTAGAGGACACATGCCCAACCCTACTGGAGGGTTCCACAATACAATTTGTTGAGGACCTGTGAAAAGATCAACTGGAGAGTTCCACTTGGGAAGTCATCGAGGACCCATTCCCTGCTCGATGAAAGGGTTCCAATTGGGATTTTTTTCGTGGACCCATGCCCAGCTCGACTGGAGTGTTCCACTCAGGAAGCTATCAAGGACCCATGTCCAGCTCGACTTGAGGGTTCCACTTAGGAATTATATAGAGGACTTATGACATATCAGGACATGAGGGTTCCAGTCTATGAGTTTTTAGAGTACCCATGGACAACCCAGATGGAGGGTTTCACTCTAAATGTCATCAAGGACCCATTCCCAGCTCGACTGGAGGGCGCAAATCAAGATTCCACAGGTGATCCTATGCAATCTCTACCATTGTCGAGCATCACCTAACCAAGAATCATGGCCATAAAATTTCATATAGTATCTAAATAACTATAATGTATGGAACCATGACATTTTACATGTAAAAACACCCATGTTGGGCTACTTGTGGTCCAAAATATGAGTCCAAACAAGGAAGATACAGAATCCTGAAGTATACTTAAAAGGAACAAAGTAGTAAACAGTTTGTGAGGGGACCTGCACAAAGTGTTCTCCAACTCCATCTCCTAGAAATGTCTCTGTAAAACACATTAATCTCAATACATGAATAATTACATGTCATGCTGGTGGACTACATGGTATTTTGAAACTATTTGAGGTTGGTCTATGTTCTTATGGACATGTACATGTACTAGTCCTTTATATGTGTACATCGGTACAAGACCACATCCTTGGACATGTACTCCCACATGGGTCCTGCCCATGGGATCCATCCCACAACTTGTTTATCCATGGATGAGGTACACAGTGAGTAGAAGGATTTCCAATCATGCCATCTTTATAATCCTATGAAACCCCATTTATTTCCAAAGGTCTACACGTCATTTGTTCATCATGATATAATAAGTGTAGTGGGTATTTTCATATATTATTTGATTTGATATATGTGCGATAGATCTACCTTTCTACCATCAGATATGGATCTTTTTTCACCCAAAATCAATGAATATTGTCACCGTTCATCATTTCCAAACATCCAGTGGCACGAAATCCAATCCCCTTTTTCATTAAACAGCTGTCACATGTCCCACATGCCCTCAATCCTTCCACCATCTATTATTTTGCTACCAATCATCCAAACAATCATCTGCAACCGGAAACCATTACATATATCTTCCTAATTCATCAATTGTTTCCTCACTCATCATTTCGTCATGATTTCGGGGGTTTGATCGGGCTTAGTACCACCCAGCATCAACGAACCAGGACCGTGAGGTCCTAATGGTTAAAAACACAAATCAATTAAGAAAGAAATGCATAATAAAAAAATTTATCAATCATTGGTATGGATACATAGTTTTTTTCTTATAAGTCTTTGAAATATTTCTATATATATTTCTAGATCTTGGGGCTAATACAGCGTGTGATTCCAAGGCCTAGTGTGCCCAGAATTAATTTTATAAAAATATTAAATATACATTATATTTTGAGCACATAATACCTTAAAGAAAATAATATAACTCTTAAATGGTAGTTTAGATCAAAAATCTATGACCATGGTTGAGTCCGTAATGCATTATTTACCCGAGGCGCAACATAAAATGGGTCGTTGTGGGACGTTCGGACCCCTCTCTCATTGGAGGTGCATTTAATGAGTTAATTAATTATTTAATTAATTAATTTTATGGTTCTAAGTGAAATGGATAACTCCTTAAGTGTATAACCAGACAGATTTCTACAGGGTTGTCAACATATTCCCTAGGATAAATCTAGAGCTCATTATCCCTCCTCTATTGGTGGATCACATCACGCGATGATGAAACTACAGATCAGAGAATATAAGGATACAGTGAATGTAACAACTCCTCTAAAATAATTGGTGGATGAGTTCTTCATCAATGACAGATCCATAATCAATGTAGGAATTTCCTTTTGGTTTTTTATTCCCTTTGATTAAATGATTGAGCAGATCCAGCCATGTTATTGGATCTGTATCAATCATGGAATTTTAATACACCTACGTATCAGATTTAGTAATTTATATTAAATATTTCTATCCCTAATTTCATAGTTCTTGATTATTAGACAATAAAACTTGGACAATGAGGTTTAAACTTCAGTTTTTGGTGCTTTAATCCATCATTTCTTCACGTTCTTCACCGGTTTGACCCCTCAGTTCCATTTTGACAATTGATGAGTGGTTCATAACATGATCATACTCCAAAAACAATGAAATATTGATAAATAAAGAAAAAATCAACAAATTAAGCATAGATCCCAGATCGTAGTGAAAATTGGATGATTATTTTGGTGTTTTGAGATAAAAGTTTTAAAGGTGGAAGTAGTAGTGGCGTACTGAATGTATGAAGAAATATCTAGGACTAAGGGAGAACATTTTATAGAGATTGATAGCTGAGATATGTAATCTACAACCATATCTATGAGTTTTGGACTGATTCAAGATAGCATCTAAGGAATATCTAGCAGATTCAACTACAGATAATGAATATGATTTTTATGGAGAAAGACTAACTACATGTAGTGTAGTGGGAAGAAAACATATCATATATCCACCTCAATGGAAGTTTCTAAGGTTTTGGAAAATATAAGGAGGACATGAGAATATACTCAGGTACACAGATATGGGGTTTTGTACAAGGACATTGTGGGCAAGAAACGGCCCAATCCCGGTTATCTGGGACATGTCGTGTAGTCAACCTTCACAGCATGTACTACTACATGGGATGGATTCATGTGCCATACAAGGACATGTCGAGGAGGTAGAGTGGGAACACACATCATGTGGGTCCCCTCACAAGTCATGTACCCCTAGACTTCTTTTGAAGAAACTTTGAACACATGTATCTCCTTTCTTAGAACTCAAATTTTCTCCCATGAATAGCCTATCTTGAGTATTTTTAAATGTAGAATGTGACGGTGCCCTTGGTTGTGGATTTAAAGATATGATGAGAAATTTTTTGGGCTTGGAACTGGATAAGAAAATTCTTGACAATGGTAGTGATCATGCAAGATCACCAAAGATATTTTGAGTGGTACCCTCTAGTAGATATGGGCAGTGGGTCCTTGATGTCTTCCAAGTAGTCCCCTACAATTTAGTTAAGTAGTGTTTCCTCAACATCTTCTAATGTATAACCTCTAATTGACATGGAAAGTGGGTCCTTAACACCTTCCAAGTGGTACCCTCCAATTGAGCTGGGAAGTGGGTCCTCAACTTCTTCTGAGTGGTACCCTCTAGTAAAGTTCTGCAGTAGTTCCTCAACATCTACAGAGTGGTGCCCTCCAATTGAGCTATACAGTGGGTCCTCAACACCACTAGATTGGAACCAAGCATTGGTATGCATGATGGTCCTCTACGAATACTTACAGAGTGGACCCCCCCCCCCCACCCCCCAATGTATTAGGGAGTGGGCCCTCTACCTCGAGTTTTTACCCCCTCTACTGTGTGGAACAGTGATGATGTGTGGTTATATGTTCACAGTTACTTCTAGGAAGATTTATGAGATGTTGGGCATCGTTTATGGACTTTTGGAATTTTTGGTTACACTTCTTCTCAAGATGAGTTGTGATATGAAAATCTCTTATTGTCTCATTTGGGCTTCTTTGACTGAGAATATATATATATCCTTATTCAATATCAACACCTTTGATTTGGTTACTCACCTTCAAGGATAGATGAAGACACATGGGTTATGAAAATCTCTTTACGTGTTAGGTTTCTCATGGTTGGATGAGTCCGCTCTCCTTATATTAGTGGAGAAGACTTGATAGTTAGTTTATATACTCACCATTTTTATCCCCTTGTGTTTATACATGCTTACTTTTAGTCTTTGTTGTGTTGAGTTTCACTCTCTCACTATAACTTGTTTTATCTATCACTTTCTCTTGCTATTTTATCTCTTACTTCACCCAATTCATCATTTGGGGAATTCTACAGGGTATGTATATACTCACCCCAGCATGGGATTTTCCCGCACATGTCTTGTATTATATAAATAATGGATAGGTCGACCATGAATATAGAGGAGCATATGGATACATGGTTCTTGTACCATGTATGGTGGTCGTATCTTGGGTTTTAGGAGCCCTTCTCTCTCGTCTATTGACTTTTACAGTTCTATTAGTTTGGGACATATTTCTAGATGGGTGTGTATTTTCCCTATTTAATTTTTAGTTTACTCTACTATACTTTTTAACTATCTAGATGTTTATTCATTATTAATTTACTTTAGAGAAGTGTTTCATATTTTACTCTTTCCCTCTGCACTTTTTCATCAAGATGGTTGTATGTTTGTGTACATGTACTTAGGAAAAGGCATCCCTTAGATAATGATGCATTCGCCGCTCGTCTCCACCCTATGGACAATGGAGTAGATTTTGGAGTAGTTTTTTCTCGACCCCTGTCTTGGGTCGGGTCATTAAATATTTGTGTCAAATCAAGTTCATTCCTTGGGATGTTGTTCAGTTTTATCCCCTTAAGATGATTTTGTTGGGTTTTGGGAAACAATATCAAAGTGTCTCGAGTGTGGATCTTGGGCCAGCGAATCCAGTTATGGTGTGGTCGCCGACGTATCCATTCACCAAGATCCCAACTACCTACTTGTAAACTCAGATTGTTGGGACATTTTTTATAGGGATTAATGGTACATACAACATATAGTATTGATCCTTTTACAGTCCTTATTGAGTAATATTCCCATTATTGTTAAATATGTATATTCTCATATGACTATGATACTTCTTAATAACTATCAGGATTCCTCTAAGGAGACATCTAGTTAGGATACTTGCTTCAGTTTATGATGATGACCTGATGAGAGATGAGACTTCATCGTAGGGTCCATCCCATGATCTTGTTCCTCCAGGCGGGCAGGTAGTAGCATGTCCCCCTTTTGGGTAGAAGATATTTCCTTCAAAGCAGGTTGAGGAGACATGCACTATTAACACACTCTGTGAGTTATATCTTTAGATACCACTGAGGTTCCATGGAAATTCAGATCCACAGGTAATAGAGGATTGGTGAGAGTCAGTGGGTCGTGTCTTCAGGCTTGTTTGGACCTCATTGGATCAGGTGGTTGCACTAGTATCTAGAAACTTCCATGGAGTAGTTGGTCACTAGTGGATCCTTGATATGTGGATGCACGCTGAGTCCACACTCGCTTTTCCAAACCTCCAACATTTGTTTTTTGAGGAGTATTACCCCTCCTTGTGATCAGTCCAGATTCAAGAGCTTCTGGAGTTGCAAAAGGGTGGGATGATGATGGCTGAGTATGTAGTGAGGTTTACAGAACTTATGTGGCACTCCCTAAACATGATCTGTTATCGTTACTTCTGATCATGGAAGTTTGAGCAAGGACTCCATAGAGA
Source organism: Viscum album (assembly GCA_963277665.1). Classification (NCBI taxonomy): domain Eukaryota; kingdom Viridiplantae; phylum Streptophyta; class Magnoliopsida; order Santalales; family Viscaceae; genus Viscum; species Viscum album. Next base: position 1,587,350,087 of record OY728150.1, on the reverse strand, counting down.
TATTTTTGTTAGCATAGTTCCTTTATACATCCCCACCTATGTTGGGGTGTTGAAGCAGGCATTGGTGACAAAGAGTTTTCTTTCAAAGGGATTCCAGAAAGCTGGAGCTGGAAGTGGGTGTCACGGAGCTTAGTCAACTGTAGCTAGTAGACACCATGCACCTGGATCATAGTGCAGGATAACTTTCTATGATTAGACTTAGGCACATGGTCAGAGGCAGTGCAGAGTACCAGGGTATCCTGGAGAGGGGCAGTTCTTTACTTGTGATCGAAAAGATCACATGGCATGAGACTACCTAACCATACATGATGACACTAATTAAAAACTGGTTTTATACAACATTATGATTTCAACATTTCTAGATAACAGCACTATTAGAAATCCCCTTTGCAAGTGCTAGAAAAATCACTATTAAAAAGAGCCTTTAACATCGTTTTTTTAGCATTGATAAAGCCCCATATCAGCATTAGAAAAAAATAAATGATAAAAAGAAATTTATCATCTCTTCAATAAAAGTGATAATAAAGGGTATATTTAAAAAAATATTTCATTAATAATAATATATTAATATATGATATATCTATATTGATATAAATATGATATATATTTTTTAAATATGTTTTAGATAAGGTTAAATAGACATTTACAAATAATATATAAGATATTTAGTGAAAATAGATTATAAAATAATTTAAAATATTAATTAATAATTATATAATTATTATTGATTAATAGTCATTTAATAACAATTTGAAGGTAAAAAATAAATAAAATATCTAAAATAAGTTGAAAACGTAACTTAAACTTCAAACGACTATAACTTTTGATTCGGGTGTCCATTTGGGAACTACCACATATTAAATCGAAGAATTTTATGAGATATACAAGATATTGACCTCAAAAAACTCTGGTCACTATTTTTCGGAGGCAAAAAAAGTCCCAAAATACCTCCAAACCTAATTTTTTATTTTGGGTGCCTAAATTTTTTAACATTTGGCGTATTTTATACCTTCTTTAAGGGGGGATTTTTTCAATTTTTCAGTGGGGAATGAATTTATTCCCAAGGATTGAATACATATTGATATTATGTATTTTTAATTTTATCATTTTTTACAATTTAATCTTATTTATAATCAAATATATAACAATATATACATATTTTTTTATATATACACTTAATATTTTAATTTTTTAAGTAAAAAATTAAACATATTTAGATATAAAATATATTTTTCAATTTGAAAACCCTATCTATATATATAAATATATATATATATAAACATATAAATATATATATAAACATATAAATATATATATATAAACATATATATATATCATCAAATGTAAAACAAATATAGGGGAGTGGAAAAGGGGTAGGTGTTTAAGCTGGAGGTACTAGGTTCGAAGCTCACTGGTGGCAGGGGCACATACGAGAGGGTGGGATTATCTAAAGCACTGGTAAATGGGTTGGGGAAGTGTAGATAATGGGGGGGAGTGCTGATAAAGTGGGGAATGAAAAAAAGTGTCCCCTTGATTAATAGGTCCTTTATCAGTTCTTTTTTAGTGCTATTAAAGGGGGCCTTTAACAGTGCTAAAAAGAATTGATAAATTATTTTCAGATAATAGTGCTAAAAAATTATGATAAAGTCCACATTTGTCAGAGTTTTTTTGTGCTTTTAAAGGGGACGTTTTTCACCACTTTTTATGAGCAATGTTAAAGATAACCCTTTAACATCAATTAAATTATTATCACTTATATTGTGCTGATAAAGACCTTTTACTAGCACTATCAAAGACCCAATTTATAGTAGTGTGAGAAGTACAAGAAGATAGCTAACGGACTGCCACAGAAGAGTCATCGCCATGATCTAGGATCTCCTATGTGAGGATAGGGTGGTCCCTAGGGAGGCGGAGCTGGTATAAGAGAACAATAATCCATGGGTGGTGGATGCCATTATGATATCCTTCAACCACCATCACCACAACCAAGAGGCCCACATTTGGCTGTAGGAGTTGGAAGTTAGGGCCACATACAATTGAAACCTTTTAATTTCTATGATCCTATAGTGCACAAGATGATAAGAATTATGATATGTGTATTTTCTACTCTTACTTCAGTGTTAGTAGATGTAGGTGTCATTCATTACAATATCTCTTTACTCTAAGTGTGATAACTAGAGTTCCCAGTTGAGGCACTATCCCCACAGGTTTGTCTTGAGGTTCCTATAGGGAATGCACCTTATGTATCATTCATCTATCGGTAGTGAAAATTGTATATCGATGGAGAGAGGTTCACATGAGACCTTTTAGTCATCATAATGGAACCCAATGATTTAATCATGGTCATGTATTTCTTTTCCATGATCTGAGCCTATATTGACTATCACTACAGACAATTCAGATGCCTATGCACTGATGGGATGAGGTTCTCTTTTTATGAAGAGAGAAATCTCATAGTAAGAAAAGTGGGTTATGTGGGAAGGAGTTTGAATCCCATCACCCATTAGCTAGTGAGTATATCACATGTTTAAGTAGGCTCTTCAGTCATTTGGGTTTCTTCAGTTTGGGAGGATTGTATTGACATATTTTCTAAAGATGCTCAGGGACTATCTCTGAAGAAGAATATGGATTTTTGCATTGAATTGCATCCCAAAACAACTATGATATCTTCTACAGCATATTATATGGTCCCTATCGAGTTCTAAGAGTTTTAGTTTTAGTTTTAGGACCTTAGGTAGAAAGGTTTAATGAGACCCATTGTGTCCCCCTAGGTAGCTCTAGTGTTGTTTGTGAAAAAATTGGATGGGATTGTGAGGATTTGTGTTTATTATCATCGCCTAAACTAGTCCACGATAAAGAACAAGTATACCTTATAGATAATTGATAACCGATTTAACTATTTTTGAGGCGTCATATGGTTTAAAAAGATCAATATCAGGTACATCACCTCCAGTTGATGGTTCGTGAGGTAGATATTCCAAAGTTGGCTTTCTAATGTCGCTGTGGAAAATATGAGTTTCTAATGATTCCCTTTGGTGTGAAAAATTTCCCCATCATATTTATGGATTTGATAAACTAGGTTTTCTCTCTATATTTATACCAATTCATTGTTGTCTTCATTGATAACAAACTTTTATACTTTTTATCAGAGGATGAGCAAGCAGAGCACTTTAGAATAGTCCGAGACATGCTCCAAGAGAAAAAACTTTATGGAAAGATCTGAAAATACTAGTTTTGGATTCATGAGGCTCACTTTCTGAGGCATATCGTTTCTAATTTTGGTTTATTCATGGATCCAATGAAGTTTAAATAAGTGATTTCTTGGGATCCACTCATGATTGTGTTAGAGGTGCGGAGTTTTCTTGTCTTAGTAGGGTACTATAGGAGGTTTGTGGTAAACTTATCCAGAATCACAACCACTTTGGCTACCCTAACATGGAAAAGGGAATCTGTTTTCCCAATCTCAGCATTTCCAGAGGGCCTTTGAGGAGTTGAGGTAGAGACTAACGAGTGATCATGTTTTGAGGCTACAAGAGGATGGAGTGGAGTTCATAGTGTATTGCAATGCCTTGGGATCTAGGCTCAACTGCGTGATGATTTAGCGGAAAGCAGTTATAGCATATAGTTTGATCCAATTGAGAACCCACAAGAAAAAACTATGTGAATCATGGCCTAGAGAAGATAACATTATTATTTTCCTTGAGGATGTGGGGGAAATACCTTTTAGGGGAGTGCTTCATGGTTTACTCAGACCACCAGAGTCTCAAGTACAACATCATGTATAGGGACACGAACCTGAGACAGTGACGCTGGTTGTAATTTCAATAGGACTAAAACTTCAAAATAGTCTATAATATATGGAATTGAAACATTTTATAAGCTTGCCTTAGCAAGAATTCCTAGGATTTCTTAGTGCAGGAGGCTTTAGAGTAGTTAGCTTCCCTACAGCTGACCCTGCTGGAGTAGGAGCATACAACTTTTTTATAGTTGGTGGTGTTTACTTCTTTCCTTCTTGAGTGTTTGATAGAGTTCCAACTGGGATACATTTCCTTTGAGGTCTTACATGAACAGATATCCATAAGTGACTCTCTAGATGAATAATTTGAAGGAGGGATTCATGTCATCTTGTTCCAAGGGTGAATAATGGTTCTGACCACATTGGGGGAGGAGGTGATGTAGGAGTTCAACACTTATACCAGAGATGTACATCCCAATGTGGTAAATATGTACATAGATATCCCATGGAAGTTTTTTTGGCTTGACAATATATGAATCATAGCTTAGTTCATCACTTGTTGCCTCACCTTTCAGCAGGTGAATGTTGGGAACCAGGTTCCTGTAGGTTTATTGCAGCCCCTTAAGGTCTCAGAGTAAAAATGGGATGGCATGTCCCTGGAATTTATCATATGTATTCCATTCATAGTGAAGATCCATGACACTATCTATGAATTATTTTACTAACTCAAAGTGTCGGAACAATTATTTTTCATCTGGGGTCAGAGTTCGGTGGAGATTTTGGAGCAGTTGTACATAGAGGAGATCATTCGCCTTCATGGGGTGACCTTGAAAACTGTATTTGATCATGAAGTATGGTTTACATAAAAATTTTGAAGATTCCTATAGTATTAATTTGTGACCTATATGAGGATTATTACATCCTTTCGCCCCCCCCCCCCCCCGGATTGATAGGAAGACCGGGCCCACTATCCTGGTGTTTGAAGATATGTTGGGAGCTTATGTGTTAGAATTCTTCTAGAGATGGGTGGATCACCTTCCCTTGGTAAAGTTTTCATACAATATTAGACATCACTATAAAATTGACATGGAACCTTTTGAGGTCCTCAATGATAGACCTTGTATGTCACCCTTTTGTTGGATAGAGATTGGAGAGTCATCTCTAGTGGTCCCAGAGATGGTTTGGGTGAGGACAGAGAAATTGAAAGTCATCTGTGAGTATATGACTATAGCACATATCAGTTATAAATCTTATATATATCATTATCATAGAACCTTGTAGTTTGATAAGGGAGACTACATTTTCCTAATATTCTCCCCATTATAAGGAATGTAGAAGTTCTTCTAAGGAGGCAAGTTATCCCTGAGGATCATCCGGTCGTTCGAGATAAAACAAAGGGATTGAAAGTTTTCTTACCACCTCTCCCAACCCCGATAGCTGGAGTGGGTGCATGGCGTCTTCCATGTGTCACATCTGAGGTGATACATTCATGACCCTACACACTTCATCAGTTAGGTTGAGTTGGACATTGAGGATGGAACCACTTTTGTGGAGCACCCGATAGATATCGAGGATCAGTAGGAGCAGACTATGCATGAATGGACTATCACCTTGGTCCGAGTATATTGGAAATACAGATATACATGAAAGTTCTTGGGGTTGAGACGGTATGTGATTTTTGAGGCCTTTTATGCTTAGAACTAAATTTATAAAAATATTAAATTTATTTTATATTATACATACCTGATACCTCAAAGAAAAGAGGATAACTCTTAAATGGTATCTTAGATCAGAAATATGAAACCACAGTTGAGTCTGGAACATAGTTTTTACCCTATGTGTGACATAAAATGGGTTAGAATGGGATTTTTTGACCCCTATCTCATTGGAGGTGTGTTTAATGAGTTAATTAACTATTAAATTAATTAATTAATTTGTTTTAAGAATAACGGATAACTATATAAGAGTTTATTTAAGAATATTTCTCCATGGTTAGCCGCATGATCCCTAGGAGAAATCCACAGATCTTCTTCCCTCCTCTATTGGTTGATCGCATTGGACAATGACAAAACTTCAGAACACGGAATATCAGGATGTGGAGAATGCAATTATTCCTCTAAACAAATTGGATGTATTATTCATCAACAATCGATATGTAATCAAGGTATGGCTCACATTTTTTTGTTTCTACTCCCTTTGATTAAATGATTAAGAATATCCACCCTTGTTCTTATTTATTCACCATTTGTGGCTTTTTCATGTTCCTACATACCAGATTTAATTATTTATTTCAAATATTTCTAACCCTGGTTTCATAGTTCTTGATCATTGTACAAGAATTCTTGTCCAATGATGTTTTAAATTTTGTTTCTTTTTTCTTTTCTTCCTCATTTCTACACGTTCTCTACTAGTTATACCCCTCGGTCACCATTTGACAATTTTTCGGTGGTACCAAGCCTAATCAGACCCTCAGAACCAGAAGGATCATCAAAAAAATTACAAATCTATGAACTGGGCATAGATCTAGGAACGTAGTGAGGCATGGATGATCATTTTAGTTTTTTGAGATCAAAGATTCAATGGTGGGATCCATAATGGCATGCAGAATGTATCACAAAATATCCACAATGAACGGTGGATGTTTTCAAGTTAAATGTCTGAGATTTGAAATCTATAGACATATCCATGAGTTTTGGACTGATTCAAGGTGGAATCTAAAGCAGATAAATCTAATTCCATAATTAGTCACGGATATAAGTTTTCTAATGAAAACCATACTACATGTCGTGTAGTGGGAATAGAAAACAGCATGTATCCCCCTCAGAAGAGACGTCTAGGGTTTTTGAAAAGATAAATATGACATCATTGTGTACTTTGTTACATGGACTTGGGGTCTAGTACACAGACACGGCGAGTAGGACATGGCCCAGTCTTAGTTACCTGGACAGGCCATATAGTCCACCTAAATAGCGTATAATACTACATGGGATGGATTCTTGTGCCATCCAGGGACACGTCCATGTTCTAAAGTTAGACCATATGTTTTTTGAGTCCACCACATGTCACGTACCCCTAGACCTCTTTTGAGGAAACTTAAAATGCATGTATCTCCATTATTTGATCTCAGATTTGGTCCAATAAGTAGCATATCCTGAGTGTTTATTCTTGTAGAATGTGATGGTTCCCTTAATTGTTGATTTTTAGATATGATGTAAATTGTAATGGGAATATAACATGATAATTAAATTCCCGATGATGATAGTTATTTCATAGGATAATTAGGGATCTTCCTAACGGTACCCTCCAGTAGGGCTGGATAGTTGGTCCTCAATGTCTTCTAATTGTTACCCTATATTTGAAATGGGAGTGGATCCTAAACATCTTCTGAGTAGTGTCGTCCATTTGAGCTTGGTAGTGGGTCTCGACATCTTCTAAGTAGTACCCTCTAGTTGAGCTAGGTAGTGGATCTTTGATGTTTTCTAAGTGGTACCCTCCAGTAGATCTGGTCAGTGGTCCATCGATGTCATCGGAGTGGTATCCTCCAGTTGAGCTAGGTAGTGGGGCTTCGATGCCACCAGAGTATAACCCCCCCCCCCCCCATCATCATTGGAATGAGTCCTCTATTAATACTTATATATTGTAACCCCCTAACATATTAGGGTGTTGGTCCTATACTTCAAGTTTGTACCCCCTATATTATGTGGCACAGTGATGAGGTGTGGTTAGACTAACATGATCACTTCTGGGAAGATGAATGAGATGTTGGGAATCATTGATAGACTTCTAGAATAGTTGGTTACTCTTCTTCTTGGGCTGAACTATGAGATAGAGATCTCTTTACTCTCTTTTTTTGGCCTCCTTTTGTTGAGAATATAAATATATATATATATATATATATATATGAATATGTATATATATATATAAACATATCCTTCTTCAGTATCCACACATTAGATTTGGTTACTCTCCTAATATGATAGGAAAATATGCATGGGGTCTGCCACATGATTTATGTGTTTAGCTTCTCATGGTTGGATGAGTCTACTCTCCGGTTATATATGGTGAAGACTTTATGCATAATTTATCTACTAACTATGTTTGTCCCTTTGTGTTCGGATGAGATTTAATTCAATCACTTTTGGGTTGAACTATAGTCTTTCACTATACCTTGTTTTATCTACTATTTTCTCTTCATGTTGTATCTCTTACTACCCCCCCCCCAGCTTTCAGGGCATCCTACTGGGTATGTATATACTCACCCCTGCATGGGATTTACACGTACGTGTTGTGTCTTATGGAAATGACTGATAGGTCAATTGTGACTATAGATGATCTTAGAGATACTTGGTTCTTGGACCCTATATGGTGGTTGTAGCTCAAGTTTAAGGATCTGGTCTCTCTCATCCATTTACTTTTCTAGTTCTATCAAGTTGGTACATATTTCTGGTTTGGCATGTGTTTTCTCTTTTTTCGGTTTATACTACCATAATTTTGTATTTTCGTAAGGTTCATGCATGATTGGTTGACTTTATAGAAGTTCTACATCTTTTATTCTTTCCCTATTCACATTTTCATCGAAATGGCTATGTGTTTGAATTCAGGTACTTAGGTAGAGTCTCCCTTGAGGTAGTTATGCCTTAGGTGCCTGTCACCACCACCTAGCCTATGGAGGTAGGTCTGGATGGTTTCAGATTGAGCCTAGGCTTATACCAAGTCATGAAATTTGGACAAGAGTTCTTGGCCAATGATAAAGAATGAAGATAATATGAGTGAGAAAACTGAATAAATAATTAAAATTTGGTACAAGAGTGCATGAAATTGGCCATAATTGGCACAGATCCAAGAAAGAGATTGATCTACTCAATCAATTTAATCAAAATGGTAATAAACCAAAAATTGAAGAGTCCTACATGAATATTGGATAATTCATTTCCAAATAACATGATTTTCAAAGATTAATAGATTTCTTGGTATTCACTACACTCTGATATGCTTTGATCCAGTACTTCAATGTCATTCGATTTGATTCACAAACGAAAGGAGGAAGAATAATCTATCCACAGATCCTTGGATTATGAGGCTAACCATAGAAATATTACTATATCAGTATTCTTATAGGATTTTAGTAAAGGTTAAAATAATAAATTAACAAAATTAAATTAATAAATTAACCAAATGTATGTACCACCAAAGGGAGAGATGTATAAACTCCCCACATTGGCCTATTTTAGGTTATGCATAGGGTAAACACTAAGTTCTAGACTCAACTATGCTCTTGGAGTTTTTATTTGAGTTTTTATTTAATATTTATCCCATTTCATTTAATAAAATTCATGCACTCAATGTAAAATATATTTAATATTTTTATAAAATTAATTTTGGGCACATCGGGCCTCATAATCACACGAAGTCTCAGCACCAATCTATATATATATATATATATGTATGTATGTATGTGTGTATGTATGTATGTATGTATGTATGTATGTATGTATGTATGTATGTATGTATGTATGTATGTATGTATGTATGTATGTATGTATGTATGTATGTATGTATGTATGTATGTATGTATGTATGTATGTATGTATGTATGTATGTATGTATGTATGTATGTATGTATGTATGTATGTATGTATGTATGTATGTATGTATGTATGTATGTATGTATGTATGTATGTATGTATGTATGTATGTATGTATGTATGTATGTATGTATGTATGTATGTATGTATGTATGTATGTATGTATGTATGTATGTATGTATGTATGTATGTATGTATGTATGTATATTAAAGTCTTACAAGGAAAAAACTAGATCTCTATAAAATTCCATCCTTCAATATTTTCAACATTGAAAATCTAAACAGAAAAAAACCTCAGGATACTATGTCCACATATAGCTCTCCCACTGCCAAGAACTCTCCTACACGTTCTCGTATTTCCACAACACACGAACCAAGAAAATGGTTTGTCCATGCAGTGTCCTCTCCTATCAATAATTTATCACCACCAGGTGCTCTGAAAAAGTGACTCCATCCACAATGTTCATCTCTCCACAGCTATGACCCATGGAAAATGTCCTACACCCTCTCTAGTTCTGGGGGTTGGGTGAGGTAATAAAAAACCTTGCCAACCCTCTACACAGTCTCGAATGATCTGATGAACCATGGGGTAAGATTTCCTCTTGGAATAAACCTCCTTAATACTCATAGTGGGGAAACTCTAAAGACCACATGATATCCTATTTTTAACTCCAAGGGCCTACGATGAAAATTTCTGTAAGATTTATATCCTCTATGGGTCATCCTAATTTACTCATGGATGACCTAAACCTCCTTCGTCATCACCTACACCATCTTCAGGCCCACAAGAGATGTCTCAACAATCTATGTCCAACATAAGGGTAGCCTATAGGTTCTACTGTGCAGGGCTTAAAAGGGTTCCTTGTCGATCGTATAGTGGTATTTGTTCTTGTACGCAAACTCTACCAAGGGAAAGTGATCCTCCCAACTCCGGATGAAGTCCAATATCCAAGATTTCATCCTATCTTCTAACACATAGATAGTGAACTCAGTCTGACCATCATTCTGGGGGTGAATGTATGTACTCATCCTCATTTGGGTCTCGAATAAATCATGAATTCCTCATCACAACTATGATGTATACCATGTATTGCAATTGGAGAAAATTATGGAGGTAACCCCGTGAATGAAAACGATCTCTTTTATGTAAAACTACCAAAAACCGTACACCAAACTCTTCTCCCTAATAGAAAGTAAGTGTGCAAACTTCATGAGTTAGTCAACCATCACCCAGATAAAATCATGGCTCATCATTGTACACATCGGCCCTATCACAAATTCCATGGATATTTCATCCCATCTCCACTATGGGGTCTCATGGTCTATAAAAATCCTGCAAGAACTTGGTGTTCAATCTTCACCAACTAATGGTCTGAGAAAACCAAAAAGGGATCCCCAAGAAGGTAGTGTCTCCACATCTTCAAGTAGAAGACTACCTATATAAAATCTAGGTCATGATTCAGGTAGTTCTACTCATTGGGTCTCAACTATCCCAACTATATGTAATAACCTCCTACTATTATATCAACATATAGCTAATTCCAGTTCAAGAGGTATCATGACACACCATGTAATCCATTCTTTCTTCTGATAGTCTCATTATAGGATCACTCATCGCCTCAACCTCAATTCCTAGAATTCCCTCTCGAACTACTCATATCAGGTAAATGGATGACCTTTCCATGTCAAGGTGGTCAATAGGGTTGCGATTCTAGATAATTATTCCAAAAAACTCATATAATACCCTACTAAGCCAAGAAATCTCCACACATCTAACATTCTCTTAGGTGGATCCTAAGTAATAAAAGCATATATCTTCACTAGGTCCATGGATAAACCATGTTCAGAAATTACATTCCCAAAAATGTGAACCCCATGAATCTATAACTTCCACTTAGATAGATTTCTAAAATTATTTTTCTCTCAAAGAAAATCTTGAACCATACTTAAGGGCTCTTCATGATCCTCCTCTGATGCAGAGTAGATGAGTATGTCTTCGATTAAGAAGACCACAAACTGGTCCAAGTATGGTTGGAAGATCTAGTTCATCATAGAAATAAACATGAAAGGGAAATTGTCCTCACCAAAGGGAATCACTAGGAACTTATAGTGTTCATAGGGATATCGGAATTCCAGATTTGGAATATTGGACACATGAACCATCAACTGTTTGTATTTGGACAGAAGACCAATCTTCGAGAACCATCTTGCACCTTGAAACAAGTTAAATAGGTTTCCAATCCTCATAAAGGGGCAATTTTTCTTTATCATGGTTTTATTCAAGAAAAAAAACCATGCAATGCCGCAAGCTCCCAATCACCATTTTCATGAACAATACTAGAGATACCTAGGGGCACATTGGGTCTGATAAAACCCATCTATCTAAGTTCCACCAACTATAACCACATCTCTATGAGCTTAGTAGGTATTATACAATATTTAGTAGAAGATATAATAGTGGTGATGGGATGTTGGTTGATGAAAAGCTCCATCTCCTACCTCATAGGTGGTCCTAGAATATCCTCAGGGAAGAAATCCATAAAATCCTCCACAAATGAAGGAATTCACATGAATGAGGAGCCTGCTGCACCAAGGGCTACACTTTCCAACTAATGGGTGATGATCTACAGCCTCCTGATCTCAAAACCCTCTTAACCTGCCATGAGATCTCTCTCACCAAAAAATGATAATCTCTTCCCATTGGTGCATAGGCATCTAACTTGTCTTCGGTGACATTCAATCTGGTCTAGGACCATGGACAGAAAATCCATTGCCAATATGATATCATAGGGTTTTATTATGATGAAAAAAGTTTCCCACATGAACCGCTCTCCACCAATAAATAGTTTTCAATACAAGAAGATAAAAGAGATAGAAGAATCGTTCCATGTAGAAACCTCAAGATGAAGTTTCTAGGCTAGCGCCTCAATTGGGAGCTCCATCTCTCGCACCATGATTAAAGAGATGAAGGAATGATTGGAACGTGTTTCTAATAATACTGAGGCAAGACTAAAATAAATTCATATTATACCTCTAATCATCTCATTCACTGTGGGTTTATAAGCTTCCATATATTATAGCTATCTATGACCCCGACAGCCATCTCCATCAGCCTGGCATGGGATGCCTGGTGGTGGTGGTGGAAGGATATCATAGTGTCATCCACCACCCATAGCTCATCCTACTTCTCGTCTAACTCTGCCACCATGGGGACCAACATGATCATGGAACTGCCTCTTCCATGGTGGTCTGTTAGCTATCTTCCTACGCTCATCACTGCTTCTAGTCTGGTATTCATGCACTATGTGAACTTTTATATCACAAGAATATCACCGACCTTCTATAGGATTCCCTAGTTCCCTGCGATATCCATGTACCACATGACCACGTGCCCTAGTCTGATCATAAAAGGATCTCCTATTCCAAGATCCTGCTGACTAACACCTTTAAGCTACTTAAGACAACTTAGTTCTGTGACACCCACTGCCAACTCCAATTGTCTGGTGTCCCTATGAAAAAAATTTCTCTATCGCTAGTTCCCATTCCAGGACCCTAGAATATGTGATGATTCAGAAGGGTGCTAAACTTTAAGAGATCTCTTTGTGGATTCCCTTATCAAACTTTTATTCTTGGAAGTATCCATTGATTATCATTTTGAGGGAGTTCTGGTTAAGGTATGTGAACCTTGCTACATACTCATCCACCACTATCCATCCATACTAAATCTCTAAAATAACTTTAATTCAAATTAAAAGAAAACAAGATGGGTATTACTCCTTGTAGAATAATTACTAGAATTCATTCCATGAGAGTGTCAACTCATCATGCATCTGGGTAACAAGACTCCACTAGCACCCATCTACTCTGTGGGAATGGATATCTGCCTATGAAACCCTTGATCCATCCGTATCCAAATTAGCCTGAAGACAAGGACCATCGAATATAGCCAATCCTCTACTAACACTAGAACTTGAAGAGTTTAATAAGCTTGTGTGTGTCCTTAGTCTTCTTTGTTGGAATAATATACTTCTTGATAGGTGGAGATATTTCTACCTACCCACCTGGAGGGGGAATCTTGTGGGGTAGACCATGAACTAAGGGATCATCACTCATTAAATCATCATCCCAATTTTGAACCGGTATCATGGATGGAAGTAATCATAGAGGAATCCTAGAATTTTAATCAAGACGTACTGCAATTAGATAAGCATATATATATATATATATAACAACAATGTGGAGATGACTCAAGAAGGATATTCAAAGGCTCAATCCTATATAATGCATGTATCATTGATCCCTATAACCAATGTCTCTATATTCTGAGTTGGAAAGCATGTAGTCAAGGTCCAGGTGAAAGGGTATGTCGGTCTCCCGCGCCATCACTAGATTCCCTGGCCTAAGAGCCGCATTCAGGACACTCTGACAGTTTTTCCCTAATCCCAACCAAATACTCACAAGGTTACTCATCCAAAATTCATCATAAGGATCAAACCACCTCTGATACCAATCTATAATGACCCATCCTAAGCCAAGGCTCGATCCACAACTACCCCAAACCGGCCTCTATAGGCCAGGGATTGGTGACTAGCACTGAAGGCATATCTATCATGGGGAGGCCTTTTTCTAAGTACCTATATGTGTACACAAATCCATATTGATGAAAAATTCAAAAGGGAGTAAAATTAAAAGATGCAAAAATACTAGGTGGAAAATCACGCATGAAAACCCTATAGACAGTAAAAGAGTACAGTAGTTTAAACTGAAAAGTTAAGGGGAAAAATACATTCCCAACCATAAATATGTCCCAAATAGACAAAAATAGAAAAGTAAACTGGTGATAGAACCCAAATCTTGATCTATATGTTGTGACCACCGTATGTGGCCCAAAGTACCAGGTATCCCTAACCTCCTATGAAGTCACCACCAACCTATCTGTCATCTCTTTAAGACCCAACAAGTGTGGTCAAGGCCCATTAATTAAGATTCATCTAGTTAGGGTATGTGTCCCTAATAAGGCTAGTTGAGAGTGTTTTGTATGATGAGTTATAGAACCGTTAACCTACCAATAGTTTGATCCACTTAGGCATGTTTAGTAATGTTTCATTGGTCCCTATAGTGTTTCCTCATGATATATATCATTTATTATTATTTCTTAAATTCTAATATATCATGTGATTTATTTTATATTTAATTTAGTATTATTTGATGTGTTTATTACCTTATGTTTGATCATTGATGTTATATGGTTTACCATGTGTAATTAATGTTATTATTTTATCAATTTCTAGTGCATTTCTTCCTTCCTGGTTTGACCTTATTCTTTATTTTTAATTTATAGTTGTGTAAGGGTTTTAAGAAATGGGATGATTTTTTCTAATATGTATTTTAAATGGTAAACAAAGAAGTTTAATTTGGGTTTTTGAAGTCAATTTTTCTAAAAAGGGACTGTTTGTGTGTTTTTACCTTCAAAACATGAAAAGTGACATAAACTATTTAATAATATTTAATTTATAACTAGAATATTTGGTTTCCTTTACAAAAGAAATGATAAGGACTCATGCTAGTTTCATTTTTTATGTTGGATCAAACTTTTCAGAATAAAATTTATGTGTATGTAGTCTTCATTTTTTATATAGGTTTCCAAGTCTTCTCTTGCATGTTTTGTAGGAACCACTACCCAAAAGAAAGAAGAAGTTGTTTTAGTCATTTTGGTGACTTGAGATTCATATGGAGATGGTATGGTTGGTCCCTCAAGATCATTAGACTAGTAGGTTCATGTTTTTATCTACCTTTTCATCCTTATTATACTATTTTAGTTTCAATTTTTGGATTTTAAAACTTGTATAAATATTTTTTTATTTAATTGGTAATGTATTTTAAGTTATTTTGTATTATTATTTATTGGTATTACTTGTTTGGTTTTTACTCTATAATTGGTATATATTTATTTATTTTTCTTGATTATCCAACATATATATACTTTATTACAGGTCTCTGGTTGGAACCCATTGTGAATTTTAATTGATCAATAGGGTGAAATAAATCTCAATGATCATTTTTTGATATCCTAAGTGATTTTCTCTATACCATGGAGATCAGGAATGCACTTAGGGACCTATAATAGGATGACCCAGGTGAAATGGAGAGTTGATCGGATTTTTTTATTACATCTAATTTGGGGGAGGAATATTTCTAATCATGTCATTGATCAGAGCACAACCGTGAGGGGATTTTTTCACTTGTATGAAAAGTAAAGACATTTATCCCTTTATTGAATTATACTAATCTAATGAATGTTTATTCTTAGTTGAGTCTCTTATAAAGTGTTTAGATATTTGGATGAGGGACATGTAATGTACTCATACACTAGATGAGTGACATGTGATGCATTCATTGTCCTAGTTAGTCTATTTAGAAGAATTGATAAAAGATGAGATAACCAATATTATATTTATATTTTTTTTATTTCTAGTAGTCACTAAAAGACTTCTGAAAGTGGATTGTATAGGTATATATATGATTTATATGATATATCTTATGTTAGATATGTTTTTATAGATATGTGAGTATATTTGATGGTGATCACACCCAAAACCTTAGTACAATTTGTAGAATTGATAATTTTCTAAATGTTTATCATTTATTACATCTTTTAAATAGGGATTTAATTTTTTTTCAATACTACTAAGGACTCCAGGGTCACAAAGTTATATCTCTATATAAGGAATAATATTTGGACAAAGTGTTTATTCTAAAATGAATGGAGTTTGATAAAACCCTATATAATAGAGTTTGGATAGATTCGCAATGAGTTTTGAATTTTGGAATAATGTATTTATAATATTTTTGTAAAAGTGGGATATTTCTAGATGTCAAATAAAATATGAATTTGATTGATACCAGACTTTAGGATATGTTATATACAACATATACTTATATAGAAACTATAAATTATGATAATACCAATATAACCTAGTTGTATGTCATGAAACCTAAGTCTGAGTTTCACCCAATATAATATAGTCCTGGTTTAGGGAACTATGGTTTATCTCCCCCATAATATTTCATTAGGTACAGACCAATGAGTTGTTTCATAATGGCTTGTCTTCATTAAAGAATATTAATAAATAATAACTATGGTATGCAATGTATATTGATATAATTGATATGGTCAATGTCATTCAATTTATATAGAGCATTCAGGATGAATATATAAAGGAATATAATGCAATATCCGAAGATTTTAAATGAACACTATGTTCGATAGGCTATATAACACACAACATCAATCTTAAAAGAACCATAAAACGATATTATTTAAATGTTATAACTATAACCTAGCTGTTAAATTGACATGTAATCATTGGATTAACCATAATATGAAATATATATAAAAAGGTCCTACTAAATAAAAATTTATTGATTAATTATGAGGAAATAAAAATTTATTTTTTAGGAAATTCATTTTATGCTTCAAAAATATTTTTTCTTAAAAAATGGATTTTATTTTTTTTGTGACAAAATATTATAATTAACTTATCTAACCTTTAAAAAAATTATTTAAAAAAAATTATAACATTTTTTATATCAAAATATCAAAGTTATTTTTGGATTTTTTTTATAATATACTTAGAAGTTATATTTTTCAATGGATATTGAAAAATAATAATTTTTATTAAAAACCATTTTTTGTTAAAGTATTTACAAATTAAAAAGATATTAGTATTATTTTTAAATTTAATTAGTTCTTTTATATTAAAACTAAAAAAAATTTCTATTTAGAAAAAATTATATTTGAATTTGGTATAAAAAAATTATTCTTAAAAATGCATTTTTTTGAAAAACTACTTTCAGTCAATGTTTTGTGGGTAAAATATTAAAATAAAATCGACCACTTATGTGAACTAAATTCTGAAAAATGATTAAATATTTTTAATGATGATGTCTAAATTTTTTTAATAGTCCCCTTTTATTCTTATCAATTATGAATGGTAATCATAGAAAATAATTTCCACCGCGAAAAGACCAAATTGGGTAATTAAGGTTAAAAATAATATGATAAGGGCCAAAAAATACACTAAAACTTACCTTTATCCTATTGAATCAGTTTATTTCAGCCATTACAATTTATGTCTTAAAAATGTGTCAAATAAGTCTCATATTTCTTTGATTTTGACCTTTATAATATTTAAGTGAAAGACAAAGTCAAAATTATCACTTTCTAAATTTTAATATCAGTAATATTTTATAATGGGCATGAATTAAAATTATGTTCACTTATAAATATTTATTTGAAATATAATTTTTTTTATCATGATATTTTATTTCAGGTTTTTTTAATGATATAATTACCCTAAATTCTTACACAATATAGACACCATATTTATTCAATTAATAAAAAATAAAATAAACGATTTTCAAATTATTAAAAGTAATATAATTCAATTGAATTATTGTTTTGTAGAATAATTAATAAATATAAATTTTTATGGATTTTGTAAAGGATTATATTTGAATTCATTTTTATTCAGGTATTTATCAAAGTCAAATTAAATTAATAGTTCCAAAAATGATTGTAATGGTATTTTATAATAAATAATTTTTTATTAAACGATTTAAAATTTCAAAAAAACTAAATTCATCCAAGTGATTGTTACATGGTTTAAAATATCAAACATGGTCTATTTATTATTCAATTATCCTTTTATAGTAACTATCTTAACCCATAAAGAGTAAAAGAACGTTATTATCATTGTAATTGTCAAAAAAGATAATGTAGGTCAAAATTAAACAATAAGGGAAAAACATAGTATAAATGTGTAAAACATTTAATGTATAGTATGGTTTAGGACCATTATAATCCTATGTTATAAATAAATTATTTTTTAGAAATGTTTCCTTCAAAATTAATTAATATTAATTTAATACATTATGTAATTCCAAGAGTACCCCACCCATCACTTATAAAAGGGCACCTCCTATCCACTTTTTTCATACTTGAAAGGAATTTGTGTTTAGATAATTCCTTTCCAAATACCTTCAGAAAATCCATAAATGTATTCTTGAGCTATTAGTTTAGTCATAATACAAACCTTTACAGGGATTAAGGTGTAAAGAAAAGGATATTGTCTGAAGAAGAGGTATAGATTATAACTGAATGTTTTAGTGTTATTTCTTCTTCCACATCCTTAAAATTATATTAAAACATGTTTATATGATAACATAAGTATATATTGTATATTGAAATATTATAATATTAATTACATAACCTATATCCATCTCTTAATTCTATCATATGGGAAATGAAACCATCATTCTTGTGTATGACGGACTACCGCCGCGTGAACCGATGTAATTCGTTTTTAGTCACTGCCACTCAATGATAGTTATAAAGATGGATTATATATATATATATATATTAATCATGAAATTTTTATCATTATTTAAATATAATATATCTTCTTCTTTATTACATTTCCATTCATCAAAAAATGATAATGTTGTTTGTGTGTACCTGTAAACAACCACATCCATGAAGGAATGTGATTTTTTCTCTCACCAAATCATATGGATGACATATATAAGTTTATTTAAAGATATAATATGATATTTTTATATAATTATCATTATCAAAATATAGAATAACATATACCATCTTTCCATCATGATTGTTGAAAAATGGAAATGTTACTCATGTCTATGTATGACCTACCGTCTCCATGATTTTAAAGTAGTTCATTTTTCAAAAAAAAATATCTCATAGTTTGTTTCAAAAGTATATTTTACATAATAAATTATAATTATTCAGTCATTATTATTCTACAGCTAATATAATAATGACCTCTTTTCCATAGTCAACCTAAAAATGTCATTTTGGACATATGAGATGAATATCACCAAAACAACCGATGTGAACATAATTAATTAAGTAATTTATTATAACATGGTGAATGGAATAATAAACCTGAAAATGGATATTAATAAATCAAATCATTAAAAATATTTTATTATTCAAGAATATTAGGAATGTACGTTATGAGTTTTAATCAAAGTAAGGGACACTTCATTTTTAAACTCTCATTTTAATATTTTAAAGATTTTTCATTCTATTCCATGTCCATATTCCTAAAAATACTCTTATATATTTTTATATAGAAATAATATAATTAAAAAGGAAATTTTATATCTATTTTTAATTTCTTTCAAAGGTTTTAAAAATAAATATTTTCTAAGTATTTTGTAAAACATATTTTGAATTACTTTACAAAAGACAAAAGGAATGTTCTATTTTAACATATACAATATCATCAGTTTATCCCACCACCAAAAATGTTATTTTATGTTTGTATTACTTTATAATATTTAATTTTTTATTCAAATAAAAAACATCCATCACTTTTTTATGGAAATTTTATTTTTGAAAATTTTGTTTTAAAATAAAGGGATATATCAAGATCCAAAAGGGTATTTATTAAGAGTACAAAGAATATTTTTATGAAATATTTCATATGTTATGATCATGTTATAGTTCTTGATAGTTATTTTTGGTGATAGAAGGTTCCATTATAAACTAAGTATTATTATTTTGGTTATAAATAAATGAAGGGTGGTTCTGTTATAAACAGAGAATGGGTGAGCCCAATATAGCTCCCCAATGCATTTGGTAAAGGTATGGAGTTAACTGATTAGATTTCTCATAGAAGTTTATTAGAATTTTAAATGAATTTTTATTCCAATTTTAAGAGTGATTATAAGAGTTATATTAAAAATAATGGCTCAATTTAACTATATAATTTTTATATTATTGTGATGGGTTTTTATGGAAATTTTATGATTTCAAAATAGGTAATAAATTTTATTATTTTTAAAAGTAAATAATATTCTAGTTCTTATGAGTGAAATTCAAAAAAATGAAAAAACAAATTATGAGTTTGTTATTATTTCAAAGAAATATTTATGAGAATTCTTTTTCCTTTAATATTTTTAATAAAATATTTTATTAAAATATTTTTGAAGGGAAGTTAATTTCTTTAGAAAGAAAATATTTATTTTGTATCCAAACTATATTTTGAAAAAGTGAAATTTTTTTGTGTGTTCATAGACTAATGATTTTATCTAATTCTTCATATGTCCCATAATTATTATGTTTATGATGATATCACATTTTTAAATGTTCTTCACATGGTTTAAGGATGATTAATAACAAGAAGAAGTCTAGTTAAAAATAAAAAATATTTTTCATAAAAGTAAATGTGTTTTATTATAGATATTTTCTATTATGATAAAAATGGATAATGATTTGAAGTTTATACTTTTTAATTTTTTTTTTATGTAATATTTATGAAATAATCCTCTAAAACTCTAAACCTAAAATGATTCACAAAATGAAAGAAAGTGAATTATTTTCTTAATATTATATTTTTGGGTTGTTTAAAGTTGGATCCTAATAGTTGGATTTAATGGAATAGTTTAGATAACATCATAGGATAGGATTTTATTTGATCATAAGTCAAAAGTTCTTTATAACTACAATGGTTAGTATGTTAGAGAGAATTGTAGTTTTTTTATAAATCAAAAGAGTATAAGATAAGAAGGTTAAGTATATCTTAGTGTTTATCCTACCCAAGAGATGGTTTATTATTATTTTATAGATATAATCACACTGTAACATCATAATATTTTAAAATAAAATACTATGTTCCATAACGTACAAGATACAAAACAACGAGCATAAATAAACAATGGAATATTATAATTTTAATGTAACCATTATAACCTAGTCGTTAAATTGGAGATAATAAATATTATTAACCTCATTATAAAATATATAATGGTATTACTCATTTATAATTTATTAAATAATTATTTTTAAATAAGTACAATATTTTTAATAAATTCATTTTATTCTTTAAATAATATTTTTTCTTCAAAAATGATTTTTATTTATTTTTATGGGTGATTATTTTAATTAATTTCTTGAAAATTTAGAACATTTATTTCAAAATATAAATTTAATATTTTAATTCATCATGTCAAAATTTTCTTAGGATGATTCTTCTAGAATATTCTGAAAAGACTAATTTTTCAGTGAATAGTGAAATATATCAAATTTTTAATAAATGTAATTTTATTTATATTAAAAAGTTTCTTTATGATTTGAATTATATATAAATGTAGAATAAGTACAATTTATTTATATATAATCATATTAATTTCATTTTAATCATCCTTATACCTTATTTTGGTATAATTACATTTTTGGTAATAAAATGCATATTTAAAGAAAACCGTTTTTTGTTATGTTTTGCGGCATTAATTTCAAATTAAAATATGAAAATTATATGTTTCGAATTTTATAAAATTGATTCCATATTTTTAATAATTAGTTCCAAATTTTTTAAATATTTCCCTTTTATTGTTGGTCAATATGAATAGTTACCGTAGCAATTTTTTTTACCAAGGTAAAGGGTAAATTAGGTAAATAACGTTAAAAATAAAATAATAAAGACTATAAAATGACCCAAAATCGAACCTTAATTTAATTTTATGAGAAAAATTCATTTACAATCATCCAAGAATATTTTATATGGCATTTTTTTGGCCATTTTTATGAGATTATTACCTTTATTGTATTTTATTCCAAGAAAAGTAAAACATGTCATACTTTTGTTTTTAATAACTATAATATTTTTTAAAATGGGGTATCCAAAAAATATTTTAAACTATAAATAGTATTTTTAATGATAAAATATTTTAATTAATCATGTAATTTTATTTTTTTTATTATTGAAGAAATAATTACCTCACAATCTTATACAATGCTGACATGGGAATTATTCAATTAATGGAAAAATAAAATAAAGGATATTAAAAATATTAAAATTAATAAAATTTGAGATGAATAATGTGTTAAAATAATTTTATATATTACCATTAATTTTTAGGTATATAATTAAATATTTTTTAAAAACATTTACTAGTATTATGGATGTCACTAAAGTCAATGGAATGAATAGTTTTAAAATTTGACATTATGGATATTTTATAGTAAATAATATTGTATTAAATTATATAAAATTTATAAAAACCTTAAATTAGAGAAATTAAGTATTATAATGTTTAAAATATAAACCATGGTATATTTATGGGTATTTTTTCATTTTATAGTAACTATATTTCCCCTCAAAGAGTAAAAAATCGATGTTGTCACACTAAGACTTGAAGGGTTAAATATGTGTAAAAACCAAAAGATAGTGGTGGAAATATTAAAAAATCTAGTATAATTTTTATTTTTTATGGTATTTTGAATATTAATCATCTTATATACTAAATAAATAACTTTTTATGCGTTTTTAATTGAAAATTAATTTGAATTAATTTATATTTTGAGAAAAATGCCAAGAGTGTATCTCCCCTCTCTTATAATAGGGTGCCTCTTCTTCTCATGTATTCACACTTTATAACCCATTTTTCTCATAAAACCCCTACCCAAATACCATCCAAGAATATATATCCTCATTCAATAGTTATTTTTATGTATAATAAAAAACTTATAGGTCTTAAGGTGTGAAGTAATTGAGGTTTTTAAATAAGAAGTATTGTTTTTATTTGCATGTTTTAGTTTTGTTTATTATTCCACAAACCTCAAACCTTCTTCAACCATAATAAAAGAAATAATAAATTATAATAAATATAATTCTATGTCATTATGTTAGTTTCAATAACTATATCCATCTTTTCTTCCCTCAAATGGGAAAATAATTCATCGTTTGGGTGTACAACGTACTACCACCTCACGAAATGATGTAATTAGTTTTTGATCGCCACCTATGAAAGATTGTTATAATAATGGGACTAATGTTTATATATAAAATTAATTAAACATTTATCATTATGGAAAGATAATATACAATATATTTCCTTTTCATTCCATACTCTAAAAAAAAGAGAACATCATTTGAGCGTATGTGTGGACTACCACCTCCACAAAGCTATTAAAACATTTTTCATGACCACATAACATAGAGAATATATAAAAGTATATTTAAATAATTAATTTCATATTTATAATATTATTACCATTATTTAAATATAAAATAATATTTACCATATTCCCATAATTATCTTTGAAAAATGGAAACGTTACTCATGCGTACATATAGCATACCATCTTCTTGATTTTAGCATTGATAATATATCATAATCATATTTAATTTACTGATTCAAAATTTTAATGTATGTATAAAAATTATAATTATTTAATTATTTTTATTCTATATATTATTTAATTACAACCACTTTGACCATATTCAACCTACTGATATTCTTTTGGACTTAAGTACCGAAAATTGTCAAAACGTCTCGATGTGAATTTAAATGATTATGAAATTGTATATAACATGGAAATAAGTGATATAAAATGAATAATAAACCTAAAAAATGTTCTTAAGAAAGTATAAAATTAACATAAGTTTGTTACTCAGTAATATAAAGGACATACGTGATGAATCAGAATCGATTTAAGGGACTTCATCTCAATTTCCTTTTATTGAGGAATATGTTGATGGTATGCACCTGTATTATTTTGTGAGGTATATATATATATAGACCATTTGGCATGTTATATCATCAATTTATATATTTATGTGATATTTAATGTTTTTTTACTGTTATTCTTTTATGGGGTTTACAATTCAAATGTTTCCAAAGTGCTCAGGCACTTTCTTTTAAAAAATGTTTCTTTAATATTTTCCTTAAAATTATATATGTCCATGTCCATATGATTATTTTCTAAAAATTGATTTAAATAAGGTTTTTAATATTCTTATATGATTTTTAAAATTCATTTTTAACCATGTTTTACTTTATTTAAAATAGTTTGAACGGAATATTTTTTTCATTTTCCAAATGAGGTACTTTGTGACTTTTCTAACAAAAATAAGGAATGAATTATTTTTTATATAAACAAAATGAATGGAACTTCTCACTATCATAACTCATTAATGTTTTTAAGAATCCTTTAGAATTTTACTTATTTATTTTTAGAGAAAATGTTTTCTTTTGTTTGTGTGAACTTTTTTAAAAAACTTATTTTAAAATGAATAGGTTATTTTACTCAAGAATATTTTATGATATAAGAATTCGTGTTTTATGGTCATATTATGGTTATTTTGTAATTTTTTATGCTGATGTGTAGTTCCATTATAAAACAAATATGCATGGGGCTATGATATCCCTCCAATTCATTGGGTATATTTGAAGTTCACCAAGATGGTTATTCCAAGTGTAACTCTGATGGTTACTCCAAGTATAAGTGTGAGGGTTATTTCAATAATACTATGAGGTTTATTTCCTCTGTACCTTTTAGGGTTACTTTATTATCATCTATGATGGTTACTTTATGTGAAATTATGATAATAAATTGATTACCAATGATACCTATATGACTAATTTGCGCCTTATATAGGTTTTTAAAGTTTTTCTTTAATAAAAAAGTGTATGATTTTTATATGTAAATGATTTATTACTCTCAAAGAACTATGAATATAGAGGTAAATATTCCTTGGGTTTTCATGTTTTTCGTTAATCTAATGACTTTATTTCCTTTTATATCCCTTTCTAAGTTTTTTTCCCACCACACATTTTAAAAAAATCATAGGTTTTAAGGATAGATAAGAGAAAATAATAAGTAAATTTGAAAGTTGTGCTAATTTTTCATGAAAAGAAATCATGTTTATGTTTTAAGACTTTTGATTTATCAAAAAAACGGATTCTTTATATAAGTTCACACTTGTAATTTATGGGTGGTTTTTTATTGATTTTCTAAGACACAAAACCTAAAAGATCTTTTGAGAAGAGAAAGTGAATTCAAGTGTAAAGACACTGGATTATATGATTTTTAAGGTTGGTCCCTTACTGTTGTTATCATAACAGGGTATAGATAACTTTATATGTTAGGATGTTTTTGGGTGTGATGCTTTTATGTGGGGTTTTATAAGTAGTTATAAATACTATCATGGGTTTATAATTTTAAGTTTGATCTTAAGTGTGAAGTCTTATTCATACTTTTTGAGGTTTTAAGTGGTGGATGACTGAGATGACTAAGATTATTTTAAAAGACATTTATGGTAATACAACCCTTAGGATTAGTATAAGTTTTATAGAAAATTTTATTCTATGAATAATTCCATTAATTTTCATGTACATAAGTTTAAATGTATGGATAACATTTAAGGTTTATAAGATTTTTGATTTTGAGTTAATTATGGGTGATTATATTTTTGAGGAATTTCATTATATTTTGTAAATGTTATTGAAATTATATTAAAATAGTTTTACTAAAATTACAACTCGCGAGTCTGGTGAAACTTCTCACATAAGAAAATAATGTGGGGATTGAACCCACGACTGAATGGATACAATGTTTCAATGCCCACCCCTAGCCTATATAATGTCCTAGTTAGTATAACTCCATTTTTTAAAATTGAAATGTTTGGAAGATAATTATTAAGTTGAATTTGGGAATGTATATATTATGTATTGATGACCAATGGATTGGAAAATGATTATTGATTTAAGTGATTAATGTTATTTCAAAAGAATATAACTATAATTTTAGGGAACATTATAGTATTAAGGTAAATAGAATACAATTGGATTTTGTTTTACTAATAAATGTTTAATTATCTTCTATAATCATATATGATTTTATTGTGTCTTTATGAAGATTCAGGTTATTTATATAAATGACCATCATATCTAATAAATTATATTATTAGGGTATATATGTTTTGGAATGACAAAATAAGATTGATTGATGTTATATGGAGAAAATATTATGTGATAAAATCCTTCTGATTCTTGGGTTTTAATCTTAGTTTAGAATATATCTATGGAATTTTAAGAATAGTTATTTATTGAATAATATAATTTTTACTTTATGTATTAATATTTAATTTTGTAGATTAATTTATTTTTTCTTAGTTTGAAGTTTAATTAATTTTAAGAATTACCATACCTTGTGCTAGTCATTTTTTTGGTAAATTCCTAAATAAATTAGGAATATATTGTTATCTTTTTGTGAATTTTTTGATTTGTAGAAGTTGATTCTAATTCTTCAGGTGTGAAGAAATCATATTAAATACTCATCATTTAGAGAAAAATATGATATTGTGGTGAAAATTGATTAAATAATTAAATTATTATTCTCATGTAAGTATATTTCATTATGATCTTAGTATAATTAGTAAAATAATTCCTAAACTTTAAGAATATTATTTTGAAAGAAAAAAATTATTCATTTACTTTTATTAATGATAAATCAATAAACTTTTAACCCATCATAAACTTATGATTTTTTTATTGTTAACTTTCTCATAACCATGTTATATATCCCTCTATATCAGTCCTTTAGAGTTATTTTTCACTTACATATGCATTTTTTCACTTCACAGTTATGTTATCCTACTTGAAAACCTAGTATGTGTTACTCCAAATGACCTTCGTACTTCCCATTTCACTCTTATAAAGTGGAATTTTTATCAATAATTTTATTTAAAAAAGATATTTTTAAAATTAAAACCCTTCTTACCAAACTCAATTTCAAGTTTTGAGGACATAATTTCTTAAATGGTGGAGAATTTAACATACTAATATTTTAAAAGGATATATTATGTTTGATAGCATATAAGATATGAAACATCACTCTTAAACGAACAAAAGACTATCATTATTTAAATATGTCTATTATAAACTTTTTGTTAAATATTATTTTAATATATAAAATATTTAACATCATCATGGAAATTTATTTTTAATTTTTATTGAAGAAATAATTAACTTAAAATCTTATACAACATTGATGCAATACTTATTCAATTAATGGAAAAATAAAATAAATGATATTAAAAATATTAAAATTAATAAAATTTGAGATAAATAAGGTAATACATGAATTTCATAGATGATCATGAATTTTTAGAGATAAATTAAAATATTTTTTTCTAATTTTACTTTTTTCCTTTATGAGCCTTTTTTCAGTATAGCGTAACTATATTTACACTCAAACTGTAAAAATACATGTTTTCAAGGTAAGACTTAAAGGGGTTAAAACCAAAATATAAGGCTATGAATATAGTAAAAACTTGTATAATTTTATTTAATGATGATATTTAGACCCATAATAATATTATATTTAAAAAATCATTTTTTCCATTTTTAATTGAAAAATAATTTATTTTCATTTAATATTTTGAGAAATGCCAAAACTGCCCCTCCCATCTCTTATCAAAGGTCACATGTTCTTTTAATTTATTCACCCTCTAAAACCCATTTTGTTCAGAAAATAACTACCCAAATCACTTATAGAATACTTACCATAGTTATAGAGGTATTTTTTAAGTATAATTCAAACATTATAGGTCACAAGTTGTTAAGAAAACAGGTTTTTCAAAGAAGGGGTATAGTTTTATCTGTATATTTTAGTTTTGTTTCTTCTTCTACATCCCTAAAACATTATTCAACCATGAAAAAATTATAAATAAAATATAATAAATATACTGATATTTTATTATGTTATTGTAATGACCTATCTTTATCTCTTCTTTCACCAAATAGGAAAATAATTCATCGTTCGTGTGTACGGCGGACTACCGCATCACAAACCGATGTAATTATTTTTCCATCACCACCTCTCAATGATTTTTATAATGATATAATTATTTTTTATATATTATATTAATGAAATATTTATAATTATTTAAGGATAATATAAAACATATTTTCTTGACTTTCCATACATTGGAAAATGATAACGTCGTTTGTGTGTAAGTGTCGACCACCACCTCCATGAAGCAATGTAATTAGTTTTTAATCACCACATAATATGAAAGATATATATAATTATATTTAAAAACTAAAATTATGTATATGATATTATTATAATTATTTAATGATAAACTAATATTTACCTTATTTCTATATTGATCTTTGAAAAAAGAAAACGTTACTTATGTGTGTGTATGGTCTACCATCTCCATGATTTTAACATAGTTAATTTTTCATAACCATATTTAATGGAAGGAAATAAAATTGTAATTGATGTATAAAATTGATAATTATTTCATGATTATTATTATTTATATATTTAATTCTAACCTCTTTGACCATAGTCAGCCAACCAAATTCAATTTGGACTTAAGTACTAAATACTATCAAAATGTCCGATGTGAATTTAAATGATAATGTAATTGTATATAATATAGAAATAAATGATATAAAATGAATAATAAACTTTCAAAAGGTTCTTAATCAAGTAAAAAATTAATATAATTTTATTATTCTAGAAGATAAAGTACAAATGTGATGAATTAGACTCATAGTAAAGGACTTTGTCTTAATTTCCTTTTATTGAGGAATTTTTTTATGTTTTACACCTGTATTATTTATTAAGATGTATATAAATCCAATTTGACATGTTATATAATAAATTTATATATCTATTTGATATTAATTATTTTTTATAATGTTATTATTCAATGGGATTTGTGATTCTAATGTTTCCAAAGTGGTGAGGGAATTTCTTCTAAAATATATTCTTTAAATTTTCCCTTAAAACTCTCATTTTCATCCATGTCCATATTATTTTATTATAATAAATTATTTAAATAAGGTTTTTAGTACAATTATATTATTTTTAAATTTATTTTAACCGTTTATTACTTTTTATAAAATGGTTTTAAATTAATCGTTTTTTATTTTCCAAACGAGATAATTTGTGATGTTTTTGAAAAAAATATGAAAGGATTGTTTTTTTAATATACATCATGAATTTAATTTCTCATTTTAATGATACCATAATATATTTAATCTTACTTTATAAGTTTTTAAGGTTATTTTAAAACAATTTTTTTTTCATATGTGTATAGTTTTTTAAAAATAAGTGATTTCAAAATGAAAAGGTTATTTTAATCAAGAATGTTGTTATGATACAAAATTTCATTTTTTATGGTTCTTTTATGGTTCATGGGAATTATTTATGATGATTTTTTTTTCTATTATAAACCAATTTTAGGTGTTTCCATGATATCCCCATAATGCATTGGGTATCCTGGATGTTGATCATGATGGTTATTCTAAGTGAAACTCCGATGGTTACTCTAAGTATAACTGTTAGGGTTATTTCAAGTATAATTGTGAGGGTTATTCCTTGTGTAACCATGAGTGTTACTATAGTTGTATATATTTTGGTTAATACATTGGTAATTATAATAATAAAGTGACACCCCAAGTTACCTATATGATTTATTTATACTTGCTATGGTATTTAAAGTTTTTCTTTGAGAAATAATTGTGTGTGATTTTCATATGGAAATGTTTTATTATAGTAAAATAACATTTAATATAAAGGTAATCATTCCATCTGTTTTAATTTTTTTTCACTGGACTAATGGTTTTAATTCTTTTGAATCCCCTTAGTGATCTTTTTGTGATCACTAAACTTTTAAAAAAATCACATGGTTTAAGGATGGGTAAGAGAAAGAAAGAAGTCAAGTTGAAATTTGTGAAGATTTTTCATGAAAAGAAATCATGTTTTATTTTAAATAATCTTGTTTTATAGGTAAAATGGATAATGTATAAATTTTTACACTTTTAAAGATGGGTTTACTATGAAATATTTTTTCCTAATTTTCTAAATCTCTAAACCCAAAATATATTTAGGAAAAGAAATTTAATTCTAGTGTAATTACACTAGATTATATGTTGTTTAAACCTAGGTCCATACACACACTAACCTTTTCAGTTTAGTAATTTTTTGGATCCATTAGGAACCAAATTAAAATTGTATTTAAAATTAAAAAAATCTCTAAATGAGAAACATAATTAAATGGGAGATATAATGAAAAAATATTATGGTTATTTCTAACTAGCTATCATGGTTTATAATTAACGACATGAATCTAGGTGACTTTCCTAATGAATAAAATAAGATATAAATGAGGATATGTGGGATTATATTTTATAAATATTATAAATGTTAAAAAAATTAAACAAACTATGTTTCAATAATTTAGGAAACATCACCAATAAAAATTTCATAGAATAGTAAGAAGATGTTTTTTATATAGTAAAGGAGGGAGTAAAGCAATAATATTCCAAGGAAAAAAGGAAGCATTTAGTAAATGTCGTGAAGGGTAATAAAGTTATTCCTAAGGTATAAATTTTTTTTTTAATGTAGGGAGTATGGTCATTATAAAAATTTATGTCCTAAGGGTAAATCTAATGAATAGTATTAGCAAGATTGTAACGATAAATGTTTATCACTTCTTAGTTAGATAATAGTTGAAGATAAGGAAAATGAAAATGACATATGAGGAAACTAAAAATGAGATAAAATTGGTATGTATTATATTTTGACTTATGTTGTGAAATTTATGAATCCCAGAACATAATTTATATTTTTTTATTTTAGAAAAGAAGTATTAAAGAATGTGATAGAAAATAATATGTAATGGACTATGAAGAATATTTAATTATTGAGGTGTATAAATATAGGTATTTAAGAATTATGATTTAAGGATGATCATAATTTTAAAATAACTAGCACTATTTTGAATTTCAATGTGATTTTATACCATGGATAATTTTATTAATTCTTAATTTATGTTTTAGGTATATGTAACCTTTAATATAAACATGTGTTTTCATGAAAGTTTATTTGAGGTATATTTTATTTACATTTTTTGGAAATAAATTTAAAGTTATTGAAAACATTTAGTGTTTATATAATCTTTTATATTGAGGTAAATTAGTAACATATTTTTGAAAAGTGATTTGGTGATTAAGTGATTAATGTTATTTTTTAAAAATATCACTATATTTTGGGGGAACATAATAAGATTAATATAAAGTGAATATTATGTAATTTTATTGAATGATTAAAGGTTGAATTAAAGTTTGGAAGAAAATATGATTTTAATGTGGCTTTATAGTGATTCATTTCATTTTTGGAAATGATTATCATATCTTAGAGATTATACAGCTACGGAATATATATTTTTAGAGTGATTTGGTGTTATTTGGAGATAAGTTTTTTAATTAGTCTTTGAAGACTATGTGATTAAATCCATTTGATTTTTAGGTTTTGACCTTGGTTATAAATATTTTGAATAATTTTAATGTTAGTTATTTGTCAAATGATCTAAGTTGAACTTTGGGTATTATTTTTGAGGATTTGTTTATTATTGTTGTATTTTACCATATGATGTTTTATTAATCTTGATAATTATCTTACCTTATGATAACCATTTTGATTAATTCATAAAGATAGTATTAATATCTTGTTATCATTTTGTGGAATTATGTTACTTAAGAGAATTTTCTTTTAATTCTTTATACATGAAAAATTTAACTTCAATGCTCATCATTTAAAGAAAAAGATTAGATTACAGTGGAAGTTTATTAAGGGATGAAATTATACCTCTCATGTAAGTATATTTCCATATGTTATTAGTATATATGTTTAATTAATTCCTCAACTCAAGGAAAAGGATATTAAAACAAAAAAATATTATATTACCTACAATTTTAATGAATCAATGGTATTTTCAAACATCATCGCATAATGGTTTTATAGTTGTTAAATTTTTCATAATCATTCATTTTCTAGTGATTAGTGTTCTTTGTCACTCTTAATCACTATTTGGGCATTAAATTTGTCCTCTATGTACATATTTTCACAAGACAAAAATATTCTCCTACTTCAAAACCTAGATGTCTTTTATTTATAAAGACCTTTTTATTTCCCTTTCTATAATTTTAAGAGAATGTTTTATCAACCCCTTTTATTATGTGGGTTTTTTAAAAATGTGTTATAAAATTTCAATCCCTTCATTATTGAGCTAAATCTTAAAATGTAAGAATGTAATTTATTAAGTTGGGGATAAATTAATACCCTTATATTTTAAAATATCACTATATTGAATACTGTATATAACATGCAACACCAAGATTAAACAAACCACAAAATAATGTAATTTAAATGTTATAGTTATAACCTAGTCATTAAATTGGTAGGTATGAATATTAATTACCACATTATGAAATATATATATATATAAATTTCCTACTCAATATTAATGTATTTATTAATTCTCAGAAAATAAGCATTCAATTTTTTAGTAAAGTTATTTCATACTTAAAAAATATGTTTTCCTCAAAATGGATTTTATATATTTCTGGGAGAATATTTTATAATTAAATTCTAAAAATTTTAAGAAAAAATTAGTTTATAAAAAGGATATAATTTTTTTATTATAATATAAAAAATATTTTATGGCTAATTTTTGATAATTTTCTAAGATGTTTGATTTTTTAATGAATATTGAGAAATACTGATTTTTATTGAAAACCTTATTTTCTTTTCATTTAATTATAAAGAAAAATTATGATTTTGATTAGTTTTATAATTTAATTATTTATTTTATAATAAATATAATCCAATTATGTTCTCTGGAATGAATTTTATAGTTGAATTTGGTATAAAAACATTTTTAGACTTAAAAAGACATTTTTCTAGAAACTTATTTTAATCGTGTTTTGCTAGTTTAATTTTAAAACACACTATTTCACTTAATTGAACTAAAAATTGAAAGATGTATTGCATATTTGGAATTAATATGTCTAAATTTGGTAAATCAGTACTTTTTATTTTTTTTCATTATGAATAGTAACCATAGTAATTAATTGTCAGCACGGTATGTGTAAATCAGGTAATTAAGGTTAAATATATAATGATAAGGACTAAAAACTAAACCTAACACTTATCTTTATCTTATTTAATGGTTTTATTTCATCCATTTTCATATAATTTTCTAAAATATGTAAACTTTGTGCCATATTTCTTTTATTTTGGCCTTTAGAATATTTATGTGAAGGATAAAGTTAAAAATGTCACTCTCTTACTTTCAATATCTATAATATTTTGTGACAGGGATGAAAATATATATTTTAAAGTTATAAATTGTTATTTGAAAGATATATTATTTTTTAACCATGTTAATTTTTTTATATTTTTAATGATAAAATAATCACTTTAAATGCTTATAAAACCCTAACATGTTATATATTCAATTAATAGAAAAATAAAATAAATTATTTTAAAGATATAATAAGTGATATAATTTTAAATAATTATCATGTTACATGAATTTTATAGATAAATATTACATTTTAGGGATTTTTTAAAGTATTATATTATAATTTATTTACTATCATGTAGTTATAAAAGTCAAATTAGATTAATAGTTCCAAAAATGAAATTAATGATATTTTATAGAAAATAATATTTTTTTAAATTATTTAAAATTTCTAAAAAATTTATATTTCACTAATTTATTTTTATATGGTTTAAAATATCAATCATGGTCCATTTATGGGATTATTTTCCTTTTATATTAAATATCTTAACCTCAAAAGAGTAAAACAACTATATAATCACCGTAATTGTCAAAAAGGCTAATGGGGGTTAAAATAAAATGATAAGGGTCAAAATATATTCTAAACTTGTAAAAAAATTATTATATGAGATTATTTATGTAAATAGTAATTATATCTCAGAAATATATTATTTTCCATCTATTTTTCTATGAAAATCAATTTATATTAATTTACTACTTTATGTAATGCCAAGAGTGTCATCCCCTCTCTTATAAAATGGTTAAATCTGTCCTCTTTTATTAAAATTTAAAAATCATTTTTTTTACCTAGTACCTACCAAAATAACTTCCTATAATCTACAAACACATCATAGAGGTATTTATTTATTCAAAATACTAACCTTATACAGCTTAATGTATAAATAAAAGGATATTGTTTTCATAAGTTGTATAGATTTTAACTGACTATTTTAGTTTTCTTTATTCTTATACCTCTTTAATATCTTCTTTAACCATGATGATATAATAAAATAACTATCTTTAATATAATTACATGGTATTATGTTAATTTAATAACCTATATTTATTCTTGTTTTCCATCAAATGGTAAATCAAAACGTCACTCGTGAGTACGGTGAACTACAGCCTCATGAACCGTTGTAATTCCTTTCCCATAACCACCTCACAAGAATGGTTATAAGGATGTATTTAATGTATATTTATGATATTAATGAAATATTTATCACTATTTAAAGATAATATATCATCTAATTCTTACATTTCAGTTCATCAAAAAATGATAATGTCGTTCATGCGTTTGTGTGGACTACCACCTCCACAAAGTGATGTGAATCATTTTACATCACTAAATAATATATATGATATATATTAGTTTAGTTGAAAATATAATATGGTATTTATTATATAATTATAACTATATAAAGATACAAAAACACTTACCTTCATTCCATCATGATCATTAAAAAATGGAAACTTCACTCATTCGTATGTAGAGCATACAATCTCCATGACTGTAACATAGTTCATTTTTTATAAACATATTTCATATTTAGTTTTAAAATATGAATTTATATATAAAAAAATTATTTATTATTATTATTTATATTATGGAATAATGACCCCTTTGACCATATTTAACCTACCGAATTCATTTTGGACATATGAGTTGAATATCATCAAAACATCTAATGTGAACTTAATTAATTAAATAATTGATTAAAACCTAGTAAATGAAAAAATAAATTGACAATTTTTATTAAAAAAGTAAATAATTAAGATAAATTTACTATTTATGAAGACAAATAATGTACGTGATCAGTCTGACTTGAGGTAAGGGGAACTTTACCTTAAAAACTCATTTTAAATATTTTAAATTTTTATCTTTCTCTTCCATGTATATATTATAAAAAATTAATTTTATATGAATTTATATGGATATAAAAAAATTATAAATAAAATTTTTCAAAGGTTTTAAAATGAATCTTTTTAAGTATTTTATACAGAACTTTTTTAATTTTCGTACAAAAGACAAAAATAATGTTCTATTTTAATGCATATAGTGTCAATGATTTTTTATATCCACCATAATCATTAGATTAAATTTCAATATTTCATGTTTTTTAAAATGAAAACCCTAATTACCTTTTATTAAGTAATTTTATTTTTAAAAATTGGGTTTTAAATGCAATAGATATATCAAGATCAAAAAAAAAATTCTTATGTGTGCAAAGAATATTATTATGTAGTATTTCATGTGTTATGATTATGTTATGATTATTTGTAATTTTTTATGGTTATGGGTGGTTCCATTATAATCCAAGTGTGTGTGGTTCTATTATAAATTAAGGACAGGTGGTTCCTTTATAAACCTGAGAATGAGTGAGCCCGATATAGATCCCCAATGCATTAGGTAAAGGTAAAAATTTAACTCATTGGGTTTCTCCTAAGAGATTATCAAAATTCACCATGAATGTTTTTCCATTTTTAAGAGTGATTGTAATAGTGATAATAAAAATAATTCTTCAAGTTACCAATATTATTTATCTTTAATTTCTATAGGTTTTTATGGAAGACTTGTGATTTCAAAAATGTATGCAATTACAATATTTTTAAAATGAAACTATATGATACTTATTAAGGGTGAAATGTATAACCTTTTTTAAAAAATCATTAGTTTATCATGATTTAAAATAAACCTTTGTTATTATAAATTTTCCTTTAATATTTCTAATGAAATTTTTTATGAAAATATTTGGTTAGAGAATTTTATTTCTTGTGTAATAAAATTTTTATTTTGAGCCCAAACATTATTTTGAAAATGGAAAATTGTATGAGTTCTCAAAGACTAACGAGCTTATTTCTTTACTTTTGTGTCTCTTACTGAATTTTTTTTGCTCATTTTATTTTTTAAATGTTTTCATAAGTTTTAAGGTTGAGAAAACAAGAAAAACTCAAGTTTAAATTAATAAATATTTTTCATGAAAGAAAACATGTTTTATTATAGTTGTTTTAAATTGTAAGAAAAATGGATACATAGTGGAAGTGTCCACTATGTAATATTTGGGTTTGTTATGTAATATTTATAACCAAATTATATAAAACTACAAACTTAAGAAATATCCTTAAAATAAAACAAGTTGAATTATTTTCTAAAGATTAAATTTCTATATTCTTTAAGTTCGGGTTCTAACATGTGATCCCTCTTGTTGGTAATGAATGGTTCAATTAGAACTTTCCCAAACTATATTCTCTAGTATTATTGTTCATCACTTCATATTAAATTTTATATTATCCCTTTTTCATACAATAATCCACCTATTGTGAATTGAGATCCTTTATTTGGTGAAATCCTCATAAAGATAAGAGGGTTTTTCTATTTTTTAGGTGATCATCATCATGTTAACTCCATCGAGACCATGGATATTTTCATTGCATTATAGGTACACTATGTTCTTAATTTTATATACATGTTGTTTTTCTTGGATATATTGGGTCTTGTTAGGGTTTTATTAAACTTCCAAGGATCATAGGATGATCCCCACAAACCTATCACCTAAAACATACCTTTTTTTATAGACTAACATGTTATATATATATATATATGTGTGTGTGTGTGTGTGGCTTTAGGGAATCTGTCATTCAAAATCATACATTCCCTAAATCCTAGTATAAATTGTGTCATTTCAATTTATATTATATCATATATAATCACTTTTTAAACTATATATGTCTCCTCAAAAAACATTTTCAAATATATTATTAACATCATCATGTATCACATTATAAAAAATACCCTATAAATACCCATCCAAAACTCCTTTAGGATAAACTCTAAAAAAATTATAATACCACTACAAAAAAAAACTCAATCCCCATTAGATAAACCAAAAATTGAGTCCCTACAAGTTATATTACATTGAAAAACAATATAAATAATCAGATCCATAAATTATAGCAAACAGCAACCTCTAGTAAAGTATCAAAGAAACCCAAAATAAAAATGGTTGTAGTGTGATCTCTATCAAACGCATATATCTTTACACTTATGTATAACTTCTATATCATATGGAATCATGAATTTTCATATGATCCCTTTTTCTAAGATATCAAGTGACCATAGGACCTATAGTATGCTAATATCATAATCTAACTTATACGTTCTCGATTCTCCAAGTATATATTGACTAAGTCAATGGAGACATCACATGCAATTTACCTTTATGGATGAGAACATCACATTCCCCATACCAAAATTGAAAAAAGCATTATTTTTTTCTGGGAACTATCATACACATACTCGATCTATCTATATATAGGGACTAGGTGTCATACTCATCATACATGAGAAAAAATTCCATCTCAGTTTTTCTCCAACTGGTGGCATGATCAGAAACATACCCAACAACCCCCAAATTAGATAATACTCAATGATTAGGTAAGAAAGGTATAAATTTATTAAGGTCCTAATGTTAGGTATCTCACTAAACTCAAGTATTGGGGACTCTAAATATAAACAATTCACCCTTGGTATACCAAATACATAGTGTATTACCCTCCATGTGGTGCACTTTGAGGGTGATTAGGCCCACAAAACCCATTTTGTGCCTCATGAGAATATTTTTTATCCTGATACAAGAATCATAATAATACTAACCTTAAAATCTCATCATAACCTATAATACTCCCTGATGAACATTAGTTAGGGATAACTCAATGTTTTACATTAATAGATCATTTATTATTTCACTTCACAAATGTATATCAATATATACATGTATGCATCCAACGTGAAGGAATGAAAAGGTGGATATTTCCTTTTTTATAATCATGATACATTTTATATTAATTAAATACCTTAATAATATTGAAAAAAAAATACATAATTTCATATCTAATAGATCATATATGGTAGAATTCCATATCATCCTTATGTTTTCTACATTTTCAAGGGTTTTAGTTAAACTCCTTACATCTCTTTGTAATTCCTGC
This sequence comes from Viscum album, assembly GCA_963277665.1. Classification (NCBI taxonomy): domain Eukaryota; kingdom Viridiplantae; phylum Streptophyta; class Magnoliopsida; order Santalales; family Viscaceae; genus Viscum; species Viscum album. Next base: position 1,587,311,820 of record OY728150.1, on the reverse strand, counting down.
CACATCTCTATTTGACCATGTGAAAAAACTCTCCCACTAAACTCTGTAGTGAGTAAAATATATTAATAAATCTAGTTTTAATAATTATGAGAATTAGGAATCATATTTATAATTTTTAAATCCTTGAACTTATTCAAACTCTTTATCTTCATAATATCAAATGTTATAATGTTAATAATTTATGGTTATGGTCATAGTGAAATCACTTATTGAGGCCAGTCCCAAATATGAAAATGTTGGATTTGATGGATCATTCATATATTATACAAGATTTAAAAATCATGACCAAATAAATTCATCCAAAGAAAGTTGATAATGATATACTCCATAACCAAGAGGATAAATTTTTCATGTTAAATTTATTATTAATTTAAATAGATAATAAGAAAGAATACCTAAGTCTTTAGATCTTTATTTGATGATGTTGTTGATAATTTGAAACCCTTTTTATTCAACCATCTTTTCACTTGTAAGGTAAAAGTGTAGAATCCCACAATTGGTGATCCACAAGTGCTCCCATAATCTTCGAACAACACCGATGGATTTTCAGGTTCTAGAGCAGAAGATCAATCGAATTACGGTTTTCGCATGGAACACTATAATAATTCATTTGGGCTTGAAGAATCATCATTTTCACTCTCATTATTGATAGGATGGATGGGGGAAGATAATATCTAGATCATTTTTTATTCCTGAGAGTGATCACTATATTTCATCGTGAAAATGATTCCCAAATTCGATATATCTCAATCATAGTGTTAGGAATAATCGTTTATTTACAGAGATAGGGTTTGGGTTAAAAATATTTTTTAATTACACAACTTTCATTAAATAATACATTAGACCTTATCTGGCCCTATACTATGTATTATTATTATTATCTTCATAGTGTGTGCAAACTGGAACAATGATAAATATTATTCCACCAGCTTAAAATTTAATATTTACCACCAAACATAATATTGGTCTGCTCAACCACCTTAGCATTTATTGAATACCCAAATAAATGTTTAATTAAATATATATTAATCAAATAAATATTTTATTCATGGTATAGAAAATAAATATTTATTAAAATTTCAGTCAATAAATAAATATTTTACTCATATTATGGAGAATAAATATTTATTAAATATTCATGTAATTAAATAAATTATTTGTTAATGAATAAATAATTATATATTATTTTGTGAATAAATATTTTTGATCAATAAATCCTTAATAAAATTATTCCTTGTTCTTGAGAATAGTATCTACTCTAATAATTAAATTCAAATTGAAGTTAATTGAGATCAACATAAATGCTTAGTGTGTGACTTTCTTGGATTCTTTCTCATGGGCATTAGACGGCCTTGCCTAAAGTCTAAGAGTACTGTCTATAAATGATTCAAGGCACACAAGGGAAAGAATTTAATGAACCAAATTTGACAACGACACATGAATGATAGTTGTGTAATATAATCCCTTTGTCATAGTATCTCATAAAGAAGGTTTCACACTCATGTCATCAAATAATATGCCTAGTCCATATTTATTTGACTTTAAAAAATAAATATTATTTCACCATGGCCCATGAATTTAATGTGATAGTTTTATTTCAACTGATAGTCCAAGATATACAGTTCCATAAATATGATTGGGAAAAATCCTTTTGTGACTTATTCAATAATAATGTATCATTCATGACGCACCCAACATGACCAACTTCACCATGAACTATTATCATCATAGTTTATAAAAGTACATCTACGTTTGAAATTTATGATATGCAATAATAATAATATTAATGTATAATGACCATTACACATTCTCAAGTAATGGAATATCTGATGATATATAATCGTGCGGAATACCTACAAGCGGGTTTTTTCTCATAATCTCTCATCTTAGAGATTACCAAGTGAAAAATTCATGAGGAGTCTCAAGTAATTACTATTACTCATACCTGACAATAAACTTGTTATGTTCCCCCATCATAGAATGTAATCTGACTATAAAACTAATATTTAAGATATATCATCACAGAATCTCAATTTTATCATCATAACAAGGAACTGCAATGATGTATAAGTACTGCGGATACTCATGGACAGTATCACATTAATTTTATGTTAAGTAAAAATAAATATATGCTAAGGTGTTTATTAATATAAAAATTCATTATTATAATGTAAATCTAAAGAAAAAATTAGTTGGTTATAGTTCCCCAGCTCTAATAGACTCCCACTTGTACTAGATCCAACTGCTAACAAATGGATGGTTCTCATATGTTAAGAATGCTTTTTCTGATTATGGATATAGCAACTAATACTAACCTGTTTCTATGAATATGGTTGGCAAAGACACTTGTTTTTTTTTGAGTATATTATTAATGTAATATTATTACCTTTATAAATTCCCTAAAAGAGTGATATAACATGACATCCTCCTCTTATTCCCATTATAGAATCCTAACATCCTTACTATGTCCACAGTCAAATATTATCATAATTATAATAAAATTATTTATTTGGACATAACCTAAAATTAGAAGAGGATATTTCTAAACCTCTCTTTTATGATGCATAAGAAGCCCCAACATACTCAGGTGTTATATATTTGGAAACTTCTAGCTATAATAAGTTTTTCATCAAATTTTAACTAAGTTAAAACAAGTGTTCAATTCCCTTGATAACTAGTATTCCAACTTCTCCTGACAATAGTAATACATCCAGTTATACTCTTTAAAGTACTGTTGAATAGTTATAACTGAAATTCGAAGTAGTTATATTGGATCTATGTAAAATTCACATATTATTCATCGTGCATCAGTAATATCAAATATAAGTATATATCATGGAATATGATATAAATAATTATCACTAAAGCTAGAGAAATTCTTTTAATATCGATAATATATCCATATTCCCATGAATGTTGTACTTGAAGGATTATATGCCAACAACAATTCGGTCATGAGTTGTTTCATCTTGTAGTTTTCAATATATAATTGATATATGATCTATGACTACATTTATAAAACACATGGATATATTTTGTAGATATTCCTCCTTAGGACATAGTCTCTAATTTAATTCATACTTAGAAAAAATTATACCTCAGTCTTAATAAGAGGGTAAAAAGTGAAATTTGTTTTCCATACTTAATAAACATATATATCTTGAAAACTAATAGCACTCCCACTAACTAGTTAGAGACATGTTTCACCCATTAATTTCTTAATGAATATTTCATTATCACTATTTATGATTTATTCATAAATGAATTTATTTAATCTATATATCTTATTGGCATTTTTTGTTGTATCGATCTATTATGAACTGAAATATTAAATATTTATTAAATGGAGTCATAGAGTAGTACAATGTCAAAGGAAATACAATTCATTAAAAATAGATAAAAATCCAAGGTTCAAGGTGGTCTAAAGTAATGGAGACCAAGGGATTCTACTTTTGGTCATGTCATATAAATATATTCCATTGGTATTCCTCCAAATGAGGTGTCCTTGACTATCAATAACCCAAAATAATGATCATAGAAGTATTAATTAGGAATTAGTATTTGAAAGGATTTTAGTCATTAATATTTGTGTAAAGGTATTTCTATAAATCATTAAATAATTAATCATGCTTTATTGGTACCGTCATTTACCATCCATGTTAAGTTTCTCTTGAATACTCACTAGTAGTATTAAGTTTTTGAAACATTCAAAATTAGAAGTCCTCAAATCTTGATACACGGTTACCATTAATTAAATTTATACATACTTTTCATCCATTTCATGTTTTTATTTAATTTTTCTTTTTATTAATCATTATTGTGAAAGAATAATATAAGTATCTCCCACCACATTGAATATAAACCACCTTTTTGTTTATGAAATCTTATGTAGTATGTATCACTAGAACTATGCCTCCTAATAAGATCAATGGAGTATAACATTCCTATTCCAACTCATATGCATCCAAAGCATTAACCCATAGAAGTTAAGTATTCTCCCGCTATATTTAAATAGACAGTCTCACTTTATGAAAATATATTTAGTCTAGTATTGATGTCCATATCTTAGTTTCTATAATATTATTAACTCCGATTCACCTTAGTGTTTTAATTTCATTTGTAGCTAAATACATCAATTAAAAAACGTTTTTCAATATACACTTATGGTAGGGTCCAAATAAATTATTATCATATCATAATTGATACTACATCCTTCAGAAAATATTACTGGTATATGTTTAGTTGTTTCACTTCTATTTTCAAAATATTTTATTGAAAATGCTATTAAATATTTTCATTATATATATGACTCATTAATGATATTACTTTTACTACCATCGTGATATTATTTCATATAATAATATATGAGTTCAGTATTACCTTTACTCTGCATGTATAATCAATGAATACTTGGGTAAGATATTCTCCAACAATCTATCTTGGTGATTCCTCAATCTTTACCAAGTGCACCCATTTACTTATTTATGAATTTATAAAAATTATTAAAGGGATATCATGAAGAATATGAAGTTACTTGTAGTTTAACATTAGTTAATATGGCCATATTGAAAAAAAATCTTTAAATATTTATGGAATACCATTAATTTTAAAGGTTTCTCTATCTAAAACATGATAAGTAGGTTGTTTGTATATCCATTATCTTATCTCAAATTAGATTAAAACACTTTTATGGGTATAAAAAAATAACTAATTTTAATATTATTGATGTATAATTATTCTTCCACAATCATGTAAGAGTATTATATTTAATATTCATCATTCTTTGTGATGAATATCTATGATTCCAAAGTTACTAAACCATTATTTTAGTATTTAAGTACCATAAAAAATATTCCAAATGTAAAATAATTTATCATTGTGTATATCTAGAGAGTAAGATGAATGTTTTTCTAAAACCTATTACAAATTTGAATAAATCCATTTGGAAATGAGAAGTACTAAGTTACCCTTGGTTGATGTTTGAATCTCCCTTTCTCATATCCTTTTGAGTTCAAGTTATAACCATTCTATTTTTTCTCATTTCTTGTATTTAAATACATGTATGTTGTTGGAATATTATATTAAATACACAATTAGTGAATAGAAACTTGATGACTATACCTAAAGTGGATAAATATTATTGTTTATTTAATTAATTCTAATTTATTTTCTAGTTTCTATTCTTTACATATAATAAGAAAATAGCCACATATTCATTCTTATACCTTTGAATAATTTGTCTCTTTGAAGGATTTTGTAAAATATATTTTGGCTTTATATTATCCATGGGATCTTCTACCTTTTATATTAAAATTTTCACCATATGGGGTGGATAAGTATGTTTAAACCATTCTTTATCTTCTTAGTGAAGTATGGAAATGGTTTCCTAATTAATTTATCCATTTATTTTATATGAACATGGAAGAATATATATATCCTTGGTGGTAAGGATAATAAAATAAGATTAACAGATAATTTCTTATCTAAGTGGAAGCCTAATTTTTTTAATTAATCAACAGACCCCAACATTTTGAGATAATAATTAGTAGTTTTATTCCCTTCTTCCAATTTACTCTAATATAGTGAATTAAAAATCTTATTTATTTCATGCCTATTATTTTCTTTCTCAAGAAATTAAAATTAGGTATTATGGTTTAGGAAGACATTTCCTTAAGTTGTACCATCAAATATCTATAAATAGTTGATAATATAATACAATGTACATAGGAAGAATCCTCTAAATATCTCTAGTATGTATCCTTTTTGCCTTCTCTCACCTTCTGGGGTGCAAGAATAAGGATAAGGAATTCCAATAAATAATCCAAATTTTAATATACTAATGCATCGCATAAATGGTTATACCATACCTATAAATTTTTATTTATAAAGACATGCGATGATTAAAGAAATGATCAGAGTGGTTTCATGGTTTCTCTTTCAATTTTTTCAATAATTATTAAAATAGATTATTAGAACTTTCTTTTATAACAAATTATATGAGGAATGGTAATATTTAAGTTTATTAAGTCTCCCACTATTTTATCAAGAATCATTTTCCATCACCATTAAACTAATAATTTTTTGTAGTAAGTACATTCTAGTGGAAAGGATCCATATTTCCCTTCTTATAATCCAAATGGAGGGCATGAAAATTATAAGAGAATTTTTAGGTAAAACATCAAACCGGTAGCTCCTTGATCCATTGAGTGTACTCCCTATTAAAGAAATATTGACTCTAATTTCCTCAATACATACCTCTAAATTTTTATTATATAGACAAAGTCCATAAAAACTAATAAAATTTCTGTTAATTCCACACACTATCTTAGTTAAGACATCCTGATGATTAAAATTTCCCCTGATTGAGGCTAAACTGACGCGTTAACTACGGTTTCATCATAATTCAGATGATGGAAGGTGTAATGACTTAATATTAACTTGAGGTATTTTTATACATACTTAAAATTTTTCTTAATTTATCATTTACATGTCTAGTTAATATAAATTAGATTTTACTTTAGAGATTAAACTTGTTATGATAAGACATTTATATATAACCCATTTATTTTAATTCCTTATTTTCATAATTGTACATTTATTTATGTGATTTAATTCTTTCATACATAAGATAAATCAATAATAAGATGGAAATAAAATATAAAAATGACATGATCATGAGTTTTATCTAATGGTTTTTTTATTAAGAAGACAACAAATCAACCTATGAACCTAGAAAAAATCCTTGTATCAATCTTGGCATGAATTGTAGCATCCTACATGTCCACCTATGTGTCTCCCATGTTTCTTTAAAATCAGTTACATCTTAAACTGTCTCCATATCATGACTTGCCCCCTAGGGCTCATGTGGTGACTACCTCAAGCCCGCCTCCTATAGGCCAGGGGCTGGTGACTAGCACCAAAGGCGTCAATATGAAAGTGTGAGGCATTTGTCTGAGTACCTGTATGCACAAACATTCCCAACCACATCCCAACACACTAAAAGTGGAAAAAATATATACTAAAACAAACTGAGTATAAATTACAGCTGAAATAAAGTGGTCCATAATAGAAACCCAACAAAAGAACTGGAACAGCAAAGTACAAAAGGAGCTCGGATGGCAGTCCGTGAAAAACCCCACCTGGTCGTTAGAGTAGTGAATCTACTAGAATTCGAAGTATTATGTATTTTCCACCTAGTCCTACTAGGCCCCACCTGTTCCTAGGACACTAAGTCCAACGTTATAGAGTTCGTCAGTCCCGTACCCCTAATCACCTCTGTTTAAATGTCAATCATCCGCACCAGACACAACACATGTGGGTAAAGCCCGTGTAGGGGGAGTATATAAATAATCAGTATGGACCCCGAGACCTCTGAAGGTCCCTTAGTAATCCAAAAAGAAAAAAACCAAAAATAAAAATACCATATAGTTAATACCACCAAGAAATATCTCAAACACATAGCACAAAGTAAAAGATGTAACTCAAACCTGGTAAATTATAGGGTAGTGATAGTTGCATCATCATTCATTTCATTGAACTCCTCTGATACTAGAGAACTCCTCCTCTATTAAGTAAAGTGAGCATGTAGGATCACATAGAGTCGCTTCCCACTAACCTTGAACTGTTGCAGTACTCATCAAGGATGAGTACCTTGGGTATGCTGCGTCACATAGAGACGCTCCCCGCTGTGAGCCTACCGGGTCACACAGAGTCGCTTCCCACCTTGGCCAAACTGTGGTACTCCTCCTGTCGAGTACCCTAGTTCTCCCAGGTTACATAGAGTCTCTCCCCACCATGGGAATTCCCGTTCACACAGAGTCACTTCCCACTAGGCCGTCATCGAGCAGTCTTTGGGTCTCAGTAAACTGCAGGGTTTCGTACGTAGCGTTCTTGGGAGAACTATTCCTCAGGCCATTCATTGCATCTCTACATCCATGAAAGTCTCCAAAAGGCATTACAAAATATCTTCCTCATCAAGAGGGTCCCAACTCCACAAACGGCCCGTCAATCGGACATGTGGTTTATAAGATACAGGTGTTTTAGTAAAGAGGGGGCCGGTTACGATGCGACCCGATCGGACCGACCCGCCCAACTCGGCATGGGTGTCCCACATACCCTAGATTAATTATATGGACTTGACCAGACCTGGTTCAGGTCGGGGTTAGTCCAGTTCGGCCTGGCTAATGGGTCTCACCCAAGAAGCCTTGCTTTACCTGGCCTGGTTTGGCCTTGGGTCCAGCCCACCGGGTCGCCTGGTGACCCGGTCTAGCCCAGCCCGGCCCAAAGGGTGCGGGTCTGGCCTTACGAAATAGGTCCAGCTCATTGGGTGTGGGTTCATCCCACAAGCACATGTCCGGCCCACTAGGTCGTGGTTCCGGCCCATCGGCGCGGGTCTGGCCCATAGGGTTGCGGGTTCGGCCAGCTGGGCTAGGGGTGTGGCCCACCAGCCCTAGCACAGTCCTCTAGGGGCAGACCAATGGTGCGCTGCTCAGCCGAGATGCGGAAACCAGCCGTGTCTAGTCTCCTATGCCCTAGACGTATGTTGCGGGGTCTCCTCCGGCAGCCGTGGTCGATAGACTGTTGCTCATTCAGCAGATCTGGGTGGCCCAGATGCGGGCCACCCCCACCGCCATGGCCGGTTGGTCGTAGCCTCCTACCGTCCCAGCTTGACCACGGCGCGCCGTCATCCTCCAGTGGCAGGTGGTCCTCCCAAATATGGTTGATCTGCAAGGACGCCTGTACAAGGCCTAAAACGGTTCCATGCCAATGGTGGAGTGATAGTTGTTACTGAATTCCAACTCCACCAGTGGCAGGTGGTCCTCCCAAATATGACCAAAGTCTATGACGCAAGCACGTAGCATGTCCTCTGGGGTCTGTATGGTCTACTCTGTTTGACCATCCGTCTGCAGATAAAAATCTATGATCAACCACAGCTGAGTCCTGAATGCCTCATGTAATCCCATCCACAATCGGGATTTGAAGCGTGCATCATGGTCTGAGACAATCGTTGAAGGCACCCCATGGAGCCACACAATCTCCCGGACATAGAATCATCTCAAGCCCTCTATCGGTCCCTGCTCCCGGATGGGTAGGAAGTGAGACGACTTGGTGAGTTGTTCAATGATCACCCAAAAAGAATCATGGCATCTTTATATACATGGTAACCCCATCATGAATTCCATCAAGATACCATCCCATTTCCACTCTGGTACCTCAAGTTTTTGGGCTAAGCCTACTGGATCCCGATGCTCAGCCTTCACTTGCTGACAAGTGAGGCATCGTGAAATGAACTTGGCCACCTCTTTCTTTATCCCTAACCACTTGTACTGATGTCAGAGGTCCCGGTACATCTTCTACACTCTAGGATGTACCAACAAAGGGGATGTATGTAACTCCCTCATCACCTCCTCCTACAATGTCACTAGTACTATGGTGTGCCCTCGGAAAGGGATGATGTGCTCCCCACCTATTGAAAATTCATCAGGAGAACATCCTGAGGATATCTAAGCACATTGATCCTCACATTCAATATCCCCAAGTTTTTCCTCCCTAACTCGCTAAAATATTGGGGTATTGATAGTCATATACTAGAGTTAAGCTTATCCATCATTGTCCACTAAGGATATCTACATCATGGCTAGATTCTCGGTTGCCTCACTCAGTATATGTGACATGAGCTCATCATGGGGTATGGAAAAAAATTATTTTCTAAGTTAAAATATATTATAGTGGTTAACATAGGTTGTCTCCAGAGAATAGCGCTCAACAATCAAGTTTGTCACTTTAAATTTAAGAAAGAAGTGGGGTTGTTTTTTATATTGTTTGGTTTTGAAAACAAAGGAAAGGAACTAAAAAAATAAAGTAAAAGATTTAAAAAAATTGAAAAATAATGTGATTAAAAATAGTGATAAAAATTTGGTGATTATGTTGGGGTTAGTTTTCAAATTTCAATGTTATCATAGTTCTTATTTATTCATTCATCTTTTATTAAATCGATTAAAATGATATTTCACAATTGCTTCCTCTCACTTATTTATTTAATGATGTTGGTGAGATTAAAACTTACCAATATCTTAGTTTGGTCCAATAATCTTCCTTTTGTGAAATAGTTATAGAGAATACACTCAATTGATTAAGGCAATTCTCAATCGGGTCTTGTTTATCCCAAACAATCATGAATATTCAGTACAAATCTCGCACGTACTAACAATCACCAAGTACTTCACCACTATGTTCTAATCTATTCTATCATATATATACCATAACCTAGTGGTAGATATAATTTTCATTAAACAAATAAATAATAACAACATAATATAAAATCAAATACAATCGCACAATATAATATAAGTTGTTATTACAATTGAAACCAACTTCATAATAGAGAAAACATTTTATAACATTAAGAGAATGAACTCAAAAATTGAAAAATAGAAAACCTAACCTTCCCCAATCACTCATAAGATTTACCCCACCATGGTAAGGGTAATTTAGGAGAAGGGGGAAGAATTATGCATTATAAAACTAATAACAAAAGAAAGAAAAGAAAGAACCAAAATTTTATCCTCTAGAATCTGTTCACCAGAAATATAGCTTCAGTTATCCCCCATTTTCTTCGAATCAAGCCAAGTTCACTTCTTATAGGAGGTGAATAATTGATTTATTCATCTACCCATGGAGTTTGAAAGCATTTTGAGCTATGTGGCATGAGTTATGGTAGAATTATTAGACATGACTTTTTATGGCTGTCGATCACTATTCCACCAACCATACTTTGACCGGTTGAAGGGTAGTGTTAATCAAATCAGTTATACATGAAATTTAATGTCACTCTTCATAGTCAAGTTTGATTTCTGACCCATCTGGAATCACCCCATTTGGTGGTCTTTATCCCGAGATATGCCTCATTGAATGATTCATGGTCTATTCTGATGGCCAAAATAAATGTTCACATTGATCGACTTGTTTCTTCCTATTAGAGTTCCAATTGGCTTTTTTTCCTAAAGACTAATATGTATACCATAAATCATGGAACCCTACAAAAAATGAATCAGGTGAATTGGATGAAAATTTTGGGAGTTATGATTGAAATATAGAGAAACATAAAACTATTTAATGTCCAAAATTAACCAATTCTCACATTTAAGCTCAAAACTCACCAAAAAATATAAAATGATCCAAAGAAGATAAAATTGGTTAATGTGAAGGGATTAAATAATTTAAAAATATACTTAAAAATATGAAAATATGAGAAATGTAAATCTGTAAACCAGACCTCCTTCTGAGTGTGTCTGCCACCATGTTTCCCTTCCTAGGAGTATAGACTACCTCAAAGTCATGGTTATGGAAGAACTTTAGCCATCGTCATTGTCTCAAGTTCAAGTATTTTTGTGAGAAGATATATTTGAGACTCTTGTGGTCATAGTACATGGTAAACCATTCATCCATCAATTAGTGTTTCCACATCTTTAGGGAAAATACCACTACTACTACTCTAGGTTGTGGGTCACGTAGTTATTCTCATGCTGCCTCAACTGTCATGAGTTGTAGGCAATACCTACTCCCTCTTACATCCGGACACAACCCATTCTAGTCCCTAATGCATCATAGTAAACTACATACCCAATAACATCCTCTGTTAGTCTCAAGATGTGGGCATTATTCAGTCTCTACCACAGCTATTGGAAAATAAGATAGCATTTTTTCATCCACATGAAGGGTTGTTTATTATGTGTCAAGGATGATAAGAGTGCTACTACTCTGGAAATGTTGGTTACAAACCTCTGATAGTAACCAGCCAACCCTAAGAAGCTATGCACCTCAGTCACGCTCCTAGGTGGATCCCAAGCAAGAACTGTCTCTATCTTCACAAGATCTACTACAACTCAAACCTCTAAGATGATGTATCCCAAAAAGTGGACCTCCCGAATCCAGAATTGGCACTTTGAGAGATTACCATAAATCTGGTGCTCTCAGAGTGTATTTAGTACTATTCGTAGGTGTGTAGCATGCTCCTCCTCTGACGTTGAGTACACCAAAATGTTATTAATGAATACCATGAAGAATTGTTCAAGTTAAGGCTAGAAGATCTTTTTCATAAGGTCCATGAACACTTCTAGGGCATTGGTCATGCTAAAAGGCATCACCAAGAACTCATAGTGTTCCTACCGACACCTGAAGGTTGTCTTCAGTACATCCCCATCCTGTACCTGAAGCTGGTGATAGCCTGATATGAGGTCTATATTTGAGAACCACTTCTCTCCCTTTAGCTGGTCAAAGAGGTCATCAATTCTGGGTAGTCCATACTTGTTCTTCCTGTTCACCTAGTTCCGGAGCCAGAAGTCCATGCACAACCTAAAAATTCCATCTTCCAACTTGGAAAAATACACTTAGGCTACCCATGGTGAAACGTTGGGCCTTACAAACCCCTTCTCCTCCAAGTGCTCTAGCTATACCCTTAGCTCGGAAAGCTCCATAGGAGCCATCTGATATGCCAGTGTGGATATCGGTGTCGTCTCGAGGTACAGGTCGATGCAAAATTTTACCTCTCCATGAAAAGGTAGTCCTGGAACAACCTCAGGAAAAAAATCCTTGTACTCATCCACCACTATAGGAAGGCTCAAACTTCTATCATACACTGTACTGAGGGTGAGGCTAGACAACTGGTGAGTGATTGGTTGCACCCTCCTCTGAGAGAGTTTTTCCTACACTGTAAGGGTTTCCCTCTCACCAGTGAAGGAAAACAGGGTCCCATCTCCACAGAAACATCATAATATTTGCCTAAAATTGTCGATTTGGAGTATGTATCATGGATAACCATTCCATACTCAAGATGACGTCGTAAGGACTCAACACCGCTACTAGGAGATCTCAACTGAAGCTCTTGCCTCCTAGAGTGAGATCAAACTGCTGGCAGCAGTGTGTAATCATTGAGTCGTCTCCCGTAGGAGTCTCCAGCTATAATGATCAAGACAACAGCTCCACCAGAATCTCTGAGATAAGAACAAGAGTCATGGAAAGGAATGACTGACTAGCACCTATGTCTGTAAGTACTGCAACAAGGATGAAGAAGACATAGATCATACCTCGAATCATCTCTAGATCATCGTGGTCGTAAGCCTCTACTACCTTGAGCTAATCACTCCCCTATCTGTCTGCTCCCTGAGATCGGGGAGGACCACCTTGGGTGGTGACTCTAATACATCTAACAATCGCCCACCGCCTACCGCTTGGCTAGCTCCCCTTCCATGTTCTTCTCCCTATGGATATCCTCACTCGAACCGCATTCGCTACCTCGGCTGCCCCTTGACCATCTGTTGGTCATCTGTATGGTGGTTCGGGAAATCACGTGCCATGTGTCCATGCCCACCACATGCAAAGCACTATCTGGCTCCCTAATGACTCCCCCTGGACTGGAAGCCTCGTATTTATGATCCTGAGTCCTAGAGTCATCCTCTGAAATACTTGTCCTGCTTGGTCCCACGTGACTAGTATTTTCTATCTACCTAAGACTCTACTGCCTGGGGTCTCCTAGCGGCTCTATCTTTCGGCACCTGCTGCACCAAAAATATTCCCATAAGAAGGGATCTCTCTATCACCCCATCCTAGGAAGGGATGCTGACAGAAAACATCGATGCCCTGATATCCCACCTCATTATTTACTCAAAGGCTGGAGCCCTAAATAAATGGTCTCACACCATGTATGTGGAGTAGAGGTAAAGCTTGGTTAAACTTACTGAATATTCAACCACTATCATGCCATCATGCTGTAGGTAAATCATCTCTTGAATGTTCAAAGAATGCAAGTTCACAGGGAAAAATTACTCCCAGAAAATCCACTTAAAGTCTTCCCAGGTAAGCATCACCTCATCATGAATTTGGGTGGTCAAGCTCAACCATATCCCTACAGATCCCTATAGAAGGCTCACTACCAATAACTCTATCTGGTAAAGCGGTTTCCTGAATTAGAAAGAGACCCAAGTCACAGCCTCCATCCAGTACTCAGTGACCTGAGGATCCATCCCTCCCCTGAACCAGGGAGGTCTCTGCCTCTGAAACTCATGTAGGAGACTGAGCCTAAGAAAATCTACTTCTAGAACTACTAGAAATAGATGTTTACCATTAGGTGGTGATAGCACTGGTGAATCACCTGGGGGGCATTTCAAGCACTGGTCCCTAAACAGACACCTCATCACTAGGCGATCTGTCCTCATGACCTTGTATCGGGATCCTGACTGGTCTCCCACATAGAGGCATCCTGAAATAGATCATGATATACCATAGTCAGAAGGTTATACCTGGTAACCTAACTTGTATTTGAAAGAACATAAGGAGACACTTATGCAACCAATTTTTTCATGTATTGAGCCAAATAAAAAATTTAAGGTCCTAGTGTATGGATACGTCGACCGCTGCACTAACACTAGACTCCCCAAATCTGAAAGTTAGACTCGCAACACTAAACATAGTTGCCCCAAAACAAAACACAAAATCACAGTATTTGTGGTAGGATCATCCACCCTTTGATACCACTTTCTCACAACCCATCCCTCGGGGCCCATACTGTGACTACCCCAAACCCGCCTCCCATTGGTCAGGGGATGGCGACTAGCAACAAATGAGTAACCTGAAAATGGGAGGCATTTTCCTGAGTACATGTACACACACACATGCCCAACCACATCCCAACACACTGAAAGGGAAAAAACAAGTACACTAAAACAAACTAAGTAGAAAGTACTGTTGAAATAAAGTGTGAAAGAATACAAACCAAACAAAAGAACTGGAATAGAAAAGTACAAAATGATCTCTGATGGTCATCCAAACAAAAACCCACCTGATCGTAAGAGTAGTGAATCTACTAAAAGCTGAAATAGTATATCCTGTCCACCTGGTCCTACTAGTCCCCACCTGGTCTTAGACCACCAAGTCTATCATCGTAGAGTTATTCAGTCCCGTCCCCCTAAGCACCTCTGTCGAAACATCATTTTTCTGCACCATACACAACACTTGTGGGAGAATCCCGTGTAGGGGTGAGTATAATAATAATCAATAGGGACCCCAAGACCTTAGAAGGTATCTCAGTAATCCACAAAGGAAAACACCACAAAGGAAAATAGCACAGAGGTAATTCCACCAAGAATGATCTCAAACACATAGCACAGAGTAAAAGACGCAGCTCACACCAGGTATATTCTTGGGTAATGATAGTAGCATCATCAATCATGTCATCGAACTCCTCGGCTGCTAGAGAAATCCTTCCCTATCGAGTACAGTGGACCTTCCAGGTCACACAGATCCACTTCCCACTAACCTCGTACTGTTGTGGTACTCATCCCTAATGAGTACCGTGGGTATGTTGGGTCATACGGAGCTTCTCCCCACCATGGGTCTTCCAGGTCACACATAGCCGCTTCCCACCTTGGCCGAACTGAGGTAATCCTCTTGTAAATTATCATGGGACTTTTGGGTCACATATAACCTCTCCCCATTTTGGGTCTATCGGGTCACATAGATCCACTTCTCACTGGGTCGTCGTCGAGCAGTCTTCAGGTCTCAGCCAACAGTAGGGTTCCATACGTAGCGCACCTGGGAGAACTCATCCTCAAGCCATTCATCGCATCTCGAAATCCATTAAATTCACCACAAATCATTCCAAAAGATATTCCTCATCAAGAAGTTCCCAACTCCATAAACAACACGGAAATCGGATGTGCGGTTATCAAGATATGGGCGTTTTAGTAAATAGGGGATCGGTTGCAATGGGGATTGGTCTGACCCGGTCGGACTGACCAGAATAAACCCGGCCCGAGGGCACCACATACCTCGGTTTAATTAGATGGACTCAAACTGACATGGTTTGGGTTGGGGTCGGTCTGGTCCAGCCTGGACCATGGTTCAGGATCAATAAACCTCACTGGACTCAGCCTGATTTGGCCAAGGGTCTAGCCATCTAGGTCACCCAGGGACCTAGTCTAGTTCAGTTCGGCTCGAAGGGTATGGGTCCGACCTACCAGAATGGATCTGACTGTAACGTCTCAGTTCCGAGTACCACTCCACGGGTGCCCTGAACCCGGTTTTCCATGTGACCTCAAGCACATTTCCCCAAATGCCAGAGACTGCTGACTAGCAGCGAGGGCCCAGGTCTAATAGTGGGGAAACTATACCCCCATTTGTCAAAGTGTGCCACAGTAGAATAAATAAATAGAGTACAACAAGTGGAAGCAATAAACCATACCCATTTGAAATAAACAACTGCAGTAAAATATAACCAACAGTTATATAGATAATGATGCAACATGTCTCAAGTTCTAAGAAAATAGCCAGAACATGTTACACAAAAATATAGTACCGTACAATACAGAGTATAGCAAAACAAAACAAAACAGTCAGTAGCATCGCGAGCCTAAGACTGGTCCCATGGTCCCCTACTCCTCGGCTGCAATCAAGTACCTGTATAAGGACCCTTGCCCTTATCAACACCTGCAGAAATGTAATCTATTTGGTCCGAAAAGTAAGACCCAAATAGGGTGTGAGAAATAATCTCAGTAGGCACCCACCAAAGGCGCGTGCTCAACTGTGTGTAAACATGCAACAACAGTGTGCAGTAGTAAAATGCAATAAACTAAGCAGTACCCAAAAGTAAATAACTTTACCAGTTATATTTCCATTTTATTATTCATTTAATTTTTCATTATAAGGAAACCACCACAGTGAATATTTATGTAAATAGTCAGTGTCCTCAGACATGTAAACCCTTACCCTCAGGTAAAGAGAATCCAAACACAGGAATCTGCCCACAGGCAAATCGAATATTTCCCACAGGTGTACGAGGTGTTGCCCACAGGCACAGAATCAACTGCCCACAGGCACGGAAGAAGTTTCCCACAGGCTAAGTAGTACATTGCCCACAGGATAATCACAACACTGACCTCAGGCTAAACAAGTAACTGGGTCATTCCCAACATGTAAAAAAGCAATACACATGCAATTCCTCTCAAGGAAATTCTATAATCATTATTATAAAGGCATACCCTCGGGTATCCTGGCTAAATGACTAG
Organism: Viscum album; assembly: GCA_963277665.1. NCBI lineage: Eukaryota > Viridiplantae > Streptophyta > Magnoliopsida > Santalales > Viscaceae > Viscum > Viscum album. The sequence goes on along the minus strand of OY728150.1, from coordinate 1,587,294,760 downwards.
ATAGAGGAACGCACCCCCAGGGTGGTCCTGGATACAACCAGCAATCCCAAATAGCAGTTTATTATCAGATTTAAATTACCTATACAATTCTAGGTATCTAATTCAACAAGTCCTCAGCCATACGGCACCCCATTCATGGGAGCATCTCACAATGGTACACAAAAACACACAATAGTTGGAAATTAAACACCAAGCCACCTACCTTAAACACCCACAAACGGTATACGTGAAAGTCGATTCTAGAAATGCCCAAAGACGACATAGATATCGATTAGAAGAAAACTCGTTCAACCTAAAATAACTTCCATTAGAGGAATAATTGGTGAGAACTACGGAAGGAGGTGGGAGGGATTACCCGTGGGGTTCCGACGTGATCAACGGAAGAAGAAACGGATTCCCGATGCTCGATCTGGAGGTCCATGAAGATTCGGCCATCCTCTCCCGAGCTCCTATCTGGTTCTAAGCTAATCCTATGAACAGGGTTGGCTACTGACCATTTTAAGCGAAAAAAACAAAGTACACGGTGTGTACTTTTGACTACATGGCGTGTACTTTTGACTACACGGCGTGTACTTTTGACTACACGGTGTGTACTTTCCTCATTTAACTGTTCCTCTGGTGGCACCTCCAAACTATTCATCCATCGACTTGAGTACACGGCATGTATTCCTAACTACATGGTGTGTACTGTCGCCCAGCTGGCGGCCGCTCCCACCACCTTACTATTTCATCTGCCGACTGACTACACGGCGTGTAGTCGGTTTTTACACCCTTAGTCGCCAACAAGGATACACACCCTGTGTACTCATCCCACACAGCCAAAGTACACTGCGTGTGGAAAAGTACATGGCGTGTAGTCCCAAAGTTTATGATTTTTCCCCATTTTCTTTATTTTCCCAAAAACACTTCAGGAAAATAGAAAATAAGAAACTCGTACCTCAAAATAAGAATCGGGTTCTTACAAACATCCCCCCTTAAAGCAATTCTTCCCCAAATTGCCCTTCCAATGGTGGTGAAGATATATCGGTGAACAACTCTGGCCACTGAGCATGTATGTCGGTCTCCCGCTCCCAGGTTTCATCCTACACCCAGCCATGCTACCATAGCACCTGTACGAGAGGAACTAACCAGCCTCAGAGAACCTTTGTGCTCCTATCAATGATATGAATCAGATGCTCCTTAAAGGACGCATCTAACTCAAGCTCAACCTCCTCAGGATGAAAGACGTAAGACGGGTTTGAATGATAGCGATGCAACTGAGATACATGGAAGACGTCGTAAATGGCTTGGTACCTCTGCGGTAACTGTAACCAATAGGCAACCAGTCCGACTCTCTCTAGAATCTCAAATGGCCCCACACACCACGGTGAAAGTTTACCCTGTCTCTTGATCCGCCTGTGTCTCAACCTCAGTGAAACACGCAAGAAAACCTGATCCCCAACCACGAACTCCAAGGGTTTTTTGCGGCGATCAGCATAAAATTTCTGACAATATTGTGCAGTAGCCATCTGCTTATGAATCAACTAGACCCGCTCAGAAGTCTCCTTTACGAGACGTGGTCCCAGTAAAGATGCCTCACCTGCATCTAACCAGCACAAGGTTGATCGGTATGGCCTACCATATAAAGCCTCATAAGGTTCCATCTCTATAGATTCATGAAAACTATTATTATAGGAAAACTTGACTAGGGGTATATGCTTCTCCCAAGATCCCCCAAAGTCTAGGATGGATGAATGCAGCATGTCCTCAAGCACTTGTATCGTACGCTCTGACAGACCATCGGTCTGAGGGTTGTAAGCTATGATCAGAAGTAACTGTGTACCCAGTGCCCTCTGAAAACTCTGCCAGAAATGGTACGTAAAATGGGTGTCCCTATCTGAAATGATAGAATGGGGGACCCCATGAAGACGTACGGCCTCTCGGATATACAACTTCCCGAGATCGTCAACTATGAAGGTCTCCTTGATCGGCAAAAAGTGAGCTACCTTTGTGAGTCTATCCATAACAACCCACACGGCATCATTGCCTCGAGGTGACCTCGGAAACCCCATCATGAAGTCCATCGCAACATCATCCCATTTCCACTCTGGAATAGATAACTATTATAACAGTATAGCTGGCCTCTAATACTCTTCCTTCACCTGCTGACAGGTGGAACCCCTCATAACAAAACCAGCTACATCTCTCTTCATTCACGGCCACTAGTACTGACGTCTCAAGTCTCGGTACATCTTGGTAACTCCGGGATGAACTTCCCAAGCTGAATCATGAAACTCCCGCATCATCTCCCCGTGTATATCCCCTAGAACCCTCACTCTTCCATGGAAATTCAATACTTCATGATCTCCCATCATCCAACCAGGAGAAGGGTCCTCACTGGTCACCGACTCCCATAGAACTAAGACTTCTGAATCAGATAGTTTTATCGTCCTCACTCTATCCAGGATGGTAGAGGTCACAGCTAAAGATGAAAGATAGGTCTACCCCTGACTATCGTGCACCTCCAAATGAATCTCAGAGAACAAAACCATAAGCCTCCATTCACCACTGGCCCCCTGCACTGCCTGTATCTGAGTATTCCTGCTCAGTGCATCAGCTACTGCATTACCTTTACCAGGTGTATAGGCAAGCTCAAAATCGAAGTACTGAAGGTATTCAACCCACCTTCGCTATCTCAGGTTCAATTCATGCTTAGTAAAGATGTACTTGAGACTTTTTTGGTCCATGAACACCACAAAATGTTCTCCCAAGAGATAATGTCTCCAACAGCACAACGACTGAACAACTGCAGCTAACTCGAGATCATGCATTGGGTAATTCCTATCATGTGGCCTCAACTTCCAAGACCTGTATGCAACTACACGATTGCCCTGCATCAACACAGCTCCTAGCCCAATACCTGATACATCACAGTAAACTATATAGCCCTTCCCCTGCTCTGGGATTATCAGGATCAATGTTGATGTCAACTTCCACTTCAACTCTTAGAAGGTTGTCTCTCAAGCTTCTGACCAAACGAACTTCACACCCTTCTTAGTCAAACTCGTCATCGGCGCTGTTAAGTGGGAGAAGTCATGTATGAAGCATCCTTTGTAACCATCCAGCGCTAAGAAACTCTGTATCTCAAACACGTTCTTAGGCTGCTCCTAGGAAACTACTGCTCTCACCTTCTCTGGGTCTACTGCAACTCCTGTCTCTGAGATGATATGACCTAGGAAGTGTATATGGTCTATCCAAAAGTGGCACTTTGAGAGATTATCATATAGATGATGCTCTCTCAGTGTACTTAATACAATCTCAAGATGGGTGGCATGGTTGTGTTGAGTGTGAGAGTACACCAAGATATCGTCCACAAAAACTACCACAAAAGAATCCAGATAAGGATGGAACACAAGATTCATCAGATCCAAGAAAACTACTAGTGCATTCGTTAGTCGGAACGGCATAACTGTATACTCGTATAGACCATACCTTCTCCTGAAATCTGTGATAGGTATATCAGATGGTCTAACGTACAGCTGATGAAATCTTGATCTCAAGTATATCTTTGATAACACTCGTTCTCTAAGAAGTTGATCAAAAATATCATCAATCCTTGGCAAGGGATATCAGTTCTTAACCATCAACTGGTTCAGCTTCTGATGATCTACACAGAGTCTAAGGGTACCATCCGCCTTCGTTGCAAAAAGGACAGGACAACTCCAAGGAGAAGTACCGGGTCAGATAAAACCCTTTTCTTGTAACTCCTCTAACTATCTCTTGAGCTCCTATAACTTAGGTGTAGCCATCCTATAAGGATGAATGGATACTGGTTCCTCCCCTGGCATAAGCTCAATAGAGAAATACACCTCACGCTCCGGAGGAAGACCTGAAAAGTCATTCGAGAAGACATCCCTGAAATGATCAACAATTGGAGGGAAATCCTTCTTACAAGACCCCTGGTCATCCAGATATAAACTCACAAGCTGGGTTGTGACTCCACCTCGCCCACGATGCTTTGGTCCAGCTCGACTCGCCTGAATATCCCACTCGCCCTTGTATAGAAACTCTCATCCCTCTGGTGATGTGAAACTCACCCTGTGAAGATAGCAATATACAAAGGCTTGAAAGGGAACCAACCAGTACATCCCAATAATGGAATCATAGCTCGTCATATCTAAGACAAAGAGGTGCCAAAGGAAGTGGCACCCACCCACCACAAGGGGGCACTCCTTGCACAAACGCACACTAGTCGTTCTAGTTCCCAACGAAGTGTATAACGTCATAACAGCAGAAGAAGAAGAAACACAGAGCCCAAGGCTCTCCACAATGGGTACAGATATGAAACTATGTGTATCACCCGTATCAAAAAGCACTGCAGATAAAGCAGAATCTACTAGAATAGTACCTCTGATAGTAGAATGTCTGGGATCCTAATCCTGCTGGGTCTATTGCACTGCAAATGTCTAACCAGTGTTGCAGCCCTGCGACACAGCCTGGCTACCCTGAGCTGTCCCACCCTACTGCCTCTGAGATCCTAGTGTCTAGCTACCATGGCCATGTCCACCATCCCTGACTACATGCCCTAATGTATTCCAGTTCCCCAACTGGTAAGAATCTGTTGGTCCTTCCCCCGCACGCAGAGTCTGCACAGAGCCCCTCTCACTAGCCACTGGTGGAAACGCCCTACAAAAGTGTTGCAGATGACCCATCCTGCTGCAAGTTCGGCACTCCACCGGGTCTCGTGTACCCTGAGGTCTCTTGTGCCCTTCCTTACCACACCGGTAGCACATGACCTGGCCACCTGAAACATTCTTCTGGATGGTACTTCCACCCTGAGATAAGTCTATCTGTCTCTTCCTCTTACCAGTAGAAATAGTACCAGATACTAGGGTTGAACCGCCCTAGCCCACACCACTAGCTTCCCATAGGTTCCTCTCTATAATTAGCACCTGTTTCATAATAGCATGTATTGAAGGCAACCTGAAAACATTCAACAGTGCTCGGATGTCATATCTAAGACCATCCTCAAAGCGTCTGGCTCTCAGCGTCTCATCGCCCACTAGAACGGGTGAAAAATGCTAAATCTCAGTGAAACGAGCAGAATAATCCATCACTGACATAGCGCCCTGCTGCAGATTCATGAACTCACAAGCTTGATATGCCCTTAGCATCTCTGGGAAGAAGAATTCATTGAAGTCTATCTGGAAATATTCCCATGCCATATTCATGTGATGCTCTGACTGGGTGGTAACATCCCACCACCTCTTGGTGGAATCACGTAGCATATAAGTTGCGAGCTTGACCCTCCTCCCTGGAGGCGTCTCTAGGTGCTCAAAAATAGTCTGCATCGACCCCAGCCAAGGCTTCGCAGCCTATGGTCCACCATCCCCTGAAAACGTAGGCGGATGCTGCTACTAGAAGATACGAGTCAGCTCGGCCATAGATGTGACAGCCGGGGGTGCTCCCTGAAAGGTCTGCATAAACCTCATAAAGCCTTCATGGAAATGCGCCTCCGCGCCTGTGTCCAGTATAATGCCCGGCACCGCATCTGGCTCTGCTGGAGGATCAACTGGTATCACATGGCCCACCATATCTGGAGTATAATCGTTGCCGCTCTCATGGCAGAAAACGCATGGTCGTCTCAGTGGCATGACACTACAAGGTCAAATGCGCACCTTAGATCAAGATTATCACAGTCTGAAAACAAAGGAACCAAAAGGGGAACAGGAGGAATAAGGCATTCAAAATTTTCAAAACAAGACTACATGGCGTGTATAATAACTACATGGCGTGTACCTGACTTTTATTTCCCTTCCTGGGTCCTTCTACACGGCCAAGCCACACGGCTCCTGTTAAACAAAAACTACACGGTGTGTATATAATCTACACGGCGTGTATGGTGTAATTTTCCAACTGCCTGTGTCATTTGTGACACGGCCGACTACTCGGCTTGATACTACACAGCATGTTACACCCGCACACAGCGTGTACACCACTCTGTCTTCCCAGCCACACGGCTAAGTCCACACAGTTTTTCACTGGTCAAGACTACACAGTGTGTCCCACAGGTACACAGCTTGTATGATACGAGCTTCGCCGACCCGTGTTGTTCGTTACACGGCCACATACACAGCTCCAACTACACTGAGTGTTCTATAGTGGACACGGCGTGTATGTCTTAATGTCTCCTTCATCCGTGTTTTTTAGATACACAGCGGACTCTGGGTCAACACTACACGGTGTGTACATTCGGTACACGATGTGTTCGCCCCAAGCATTTCCCTTCCTCATGTACCCGCCCACATGGTCTAGGACACGAGAAAAGACTACACGGTGTATACTTTGACTACACGGCGTGTACTCATAAAGTTTTCTTTTCTTCCCAAAAAAAAAGAACATACACAGCGTGTTTAAGATACTACATGGCGTGTATACTAGGTTTCCGGACAGCATGCCTCAGAAACTTCTCTGGAACCCAGAAAATACTGAAAAACAACACCTAAGTGACAAATTCTGATCCGTGAGGGCACATACTCCCTGAAAATCAAATTTTGGCATCTTATATGTGTTATAACCGGTTAAAAAGTCAATGATCCACCAAATTCCGGTCAATGAGGGCCCATACTCCCCAAAAACCAAAGTTTGGCCTCCATTATATATACAAGCTCACACAATAATATCCTATCAAATAGCAGGTATTTACCAAAGCAGCTATCACAACAGCATGAAAGATTTAATACACCTACATGGCAAGGAAACTACGCATGGCATGTGATTTCTAGCATGTGCCTAAATGATGCATGATATGGAATACCCTCATCTCATTGGGTTTCAACTAAATAGAACCCATGAATAAAATATAAACAGCACAATACAAGTTTTTCACCCTTCGGTGAAAATCAATTCAACTGTCAAATTGCAAAATCAGAAAAATTGAAACATGAGGTAAATTGGCTTTTCCCTGTACACGGGTTAGCTACGCCCAGGCACAGCTTATTACCAACTATCGTTCTCATCCTATCCCAGACTAAGGCTACAAATAGTAAGTTAAAGAAAATTAACCTCCCTTTGATACCACTTTGTAACATCCCGATTCTGGGTACCACTCCACGAGTGCCCCGAACCTGGTTAGCCACGTGACCTCAAGTGCATTTCCCCAAAAGCCAGAGGTTGTCGACTACCAGCGAGGTCCCAGGTCTAATAGTGGGGAAAATATGCCCTCATTTTTCAAAGTGTAGCGTAGTGGAATAAATAAATAGCGTACAACAAGAGAAAGAAATAAACCATACACATTTGAAATAAACAACTGCAGTAAAATATAACCAATAGTTATATAGATAATGATGCAACATGTCTAATGTTCTAAGAAAACAGCCAGAACAGGTTACACAACAATATAGTACAATACAATATAGAGTACAGCAAAACAAAACAAAACAGTCGGTAGCATTGCGAGCCTAAGCCCGGTTCCATGCTCCCCTACTCCTCAGCAGCAATCAAGTACCTGTATAAGGACCATTTCCTTTATTCACACCTATATAAATGTAATATGTTTGGGTAGAAAAGCATGACCCAAACAGGTTGTGAGAAATAATCTTAGTAGGCACCCACCAAAGGCCCTTGCTCAACTGTGTGTAAACATGCAACAACAGTGTGTAGAAGTAAGATGCAATAAACTAAGAAGTACTCAAAAGTAACTAAATTTACCAGTTATATTGCCATTTTATTATTCACTTAATTGTTCATTATAAGGAAACCACCACAGTGAATTTCTATGTAAACAGTCAGTGTCCTCAGACACATAAACCTTTACCCTCAGGTAAAGAGAATCCAAACATAGGAATCTTCCCATAGGCATATCGAATATTGCCCACAGGCTTACGAGGTGTCACCCACAAGCACAGAATCAACTGACCATAGGCACGGAAGAAGTTACCCACAGGCCAAGTAGTACATTGCCCACAGGCTAATCACAACACTGCCCTCAGGATAAACAAGTAACCTGGCCATGCCCAATATGTAAACAATCAATACACATGCAATTCCTCTCAAGGAAATTATATAATCATTATTATAAAGGCATACCCTCGGGTATCCTGTCCAAACGGCTAAACAGAGGAACGCACCACCGGGGTGGTCCTGGATCCAACTAGAAATCTCAAACATCATTTTATTATCACATTTAAATTACCTGTACAATTATAGGTATTTAATTCAACAACGCCTCAGTGATACGACAATCCATTCATGGGCACCTATCACAACGGTACTCAAAAATGCACAACAGTTGGAAATTAAAAACCAATCCACCTACCTTAAACACCCACGAATGGTATACACGAAAGTCGATTCCAGAAATGTCCAAAGATGATGTAGATATGGGTTAGAAGAAAACCTATTCAACCTCAAATAAATTCTATTATATGAATAATTGGTGAGAATTACGCAAGGATATGGGAGGGATTACCTGTGGGGTTCCAACGTGATCGATGGAAGTGGAAATGGATTCCGGACACTCGATCTGGAGGTCCACGAAGATTCGGCCATCCTATCCCGAGCTCCCATCTGGTTCTAAGCCAATCCTATGAACAGGGTTGGCTACTGCCCATTTTAACCGAAAAAAACAAAGTACATGGCATGTACTTTTGACTACACGATGTGTACTCCCCTCATTTAACTGTTCCTCTGGTGGCACCGCCAAACTGTTCATCCGTCGACATGAGTACATGGCATGTATTCCCAACTACATGGCGTGTACTGTCGCCCAGCTGGCAGCTGCTCCCACTTCCTTACTGTTTCATCTTCCGACTAACTACACGGAGTGTAAAGGACCACTACACGGCGTGTAGTCAGTTTTTACACCCTTAGTCGCCAAAAAGGCTACACACCCTGTGTACTCATCCCACACGTCCAAAGTACATGGCATGTGGAAAAGTACACGGTGTATAGTCCCAAAAAATAGGATTTTTCCCCATTTTCTTTATTTTCCCAAAAACACTTAAGGAAAAGAGAAAAAAAAGAAACCCGTACCTCAAAATAAGAACTGGGTTCTTACACTGACCTAATGGGTGCGGGTCTGGCCTGTCGGTGCGTTTTTGGCCCACTCAGTCATGGGACCGGCCCGTCAGTGTGGGTCTGGCCTACTAGGCTGGGGGCACGACCCGCCATCCCTAGACTGGCCTGCCAAGGGGTGGACTGGGGGTGCGTCTCCTGGATGGGAAACGAAAACTGGCCAATTCTGGTCTCTTTTTCCTCGTTAGACGTCGTGGGGTCTTCTCCTCTAAATGTGGTCAATGGACTGAAGCTCATCCAGTCGATCCGGGTGGCCCAAATATGGAACACCCCTTTCACGTGGCGCATGCATGGTGTTGTGACTCCCATTTCCATGGCCAGTTGTCTATTGACTCTTGCCACGATGGTGCGCCACCATCATCCAGCACGACCAACGAGGTATGGTAGCCTCCGATGCTACTACTGTGTCGGCTGGTGTCACCCCCTTCACACGGTCGGCACGGGCTGGCCACTATTGCTGGTCACCGGCACTACTGCGTCGGTGGTGTCACGCCGATTGCACCTTCTGTGGGCCACTAGAGTTTCCCATGTGCTCCATTTTCTGATCCATCTACACCTATGGGCCTCTCAAGCCAGTGCCATACCTGATCAGGCCATATAATCAAATTTCCACTAATTCGAGAATACGACCATCAAGAATACATGATCATAGGTGCTTCGACCTTGTTCACGTTGGTCGGGGCCCTCCACGTTAGATTTTTAAATCAAGGTGGAGGCTCAGGGATTTAATTTCAGTCATTTCATGCGAGGTTTGAATCCCAAATAATAATCCCAAAAAAATAAACCCTCCTGCATAAACACACGAATCGCATATCAACTTGTTCATGGGTTTATCCGTGTTCGCCATTTCTAAAAAAAGATCATGCAAGAACTTTGAAATAAAAATCAAACCCCTGCATCTTTGACGTCTAATTCTGAAGCATTCTTCCTCTAGAGTTCAAGAAGTCGAAGTCATCACTTTTGTCTCTATTCTTCGAGGTGCGTCGAAGATGATGAATATATACTAGCATTCGTCATTCTTCATTGGAGAGGATATTACAAATAGTTTCATTAGAGAATTCTCCAAAATTAATTCTCCGTCCACCATAGCATTAGACAATAAAAAATAAATCACACCATAGATTTTCAGTTACACTATGACATCACGTCATTACGCAATTTCATTTATGAAATAGTGTCTTTGTTACACTTCCTTTATTGCCTCATTACACTATGTGATAAGGCCCATTAATGAGCCTCATTAATGTGCCCCATCGCCGCCTCATTGTTCCACTGCAGTGTCATCGTGTCTCCACTCGTCGGATGAAAAAATAAAATAAAATAACTTTTTAAAGTTATTTTATTATTTTCCTAAAATTCCAAAAATAAACTTTTCCATTTGGCCCTTGACATCCAAAGTAAAGTACATTCTAGGCGTATCCCCATGTTCTGAGTTCAATGGAGTCCTTGGATTTTTTATTTGAGCATCAGTTCAAAATTTAGAAAAACTTGCTCGTGTGTTTATTAAGTGTACCTTAAAAAAAGTTCAAAATTCGGTTTCAAGCTCTCCGAGCCTCAGAATCACATGCTGTCAAAGTCTGTGGTCTCAGAATAATTCCATATAATAATAAAAAATATACAAAAATTCCAATTATTTACACTCCACCTCTTCTCAGTCATGATCTAACTCTATACACCTTTAGATACTCCTTTTATAAAAAATGTTTTATTACTCACATGAAGATGGGGGAAACTAATGGATTGGTTGAGGGTAATTACATAAAATAACCTTATATATACAATTCCTACATAAAAAAAGTGGGTGAGATGACTTTTAGGCCATCAAATTTAATTTAATAATATTTAATTTCAAAATAATTCAATAAAATTAAATTAAATTAAATGAACACACATATATATATATATATGTCTGGTCAAGTTCATGGTCGTTCATACACATGAAATAATCATTAATTTAAAAAAACTAGTTATCAGTCATTTCAATTCATTCTTCAATAAGATAAAATGTGAATGAATTAATCTAATTAATTATGATTTTAATAAATTAATTCAAATTATTTTATTCCATCTAATCATCTTGAAATTTCATCTGCTATTTTTTTAAACAAATTAAATTATTTTTTTATTTAAAACTCAATAAAATAGTGCACAACTTTTTACTTAGAAGAAAAATGGAGAGAACCTATATGAACTAATCAGTATTGTTTTAATTTTAAAAAAAATCAATCATATGAAAAATTTTGTATATAGAATGTGTCATAATTTCACAGCATTTACTTTCAATTTAATTCCACACATAAAAATTACATAGGCTGTAAAATTTAATGCGTTGATTCATTATTATAAAATAACCATGAATGATTCATTGTTTCAAATATTAGGTTGAACTAATGAATCATTAAAAATAATATAATACATAATGAAGGGTGTGTATTATCTACCTAAAGACCCATAGAACTCAGTTCGATGTGGTTTAATATAGTAATTAATTAAATTTAATAATTTCGTGTAAATAGGTAAGGTACACAACATGTGAAATCCTACCACCCAATGTGTACTTCTCTTCATCAGATATTCACAGTACAAACATTGGGACTTGGCATGTACTTCTCATTGGAATTTATGACATAAAAAGTGTTAATAAAGAATTCACTGCATGTACTTCAAGTTACATGGCTTCCAACCTATATTTTTCATGTATTAAATACATATAGTGTGTTAATTACATGACATGGTTTCAAACCATGATTTATGCATTGAAAACATGTGGACTACACGATGTGTAGTCAATATAAATGGAATGTAGTATAGAAAATACATGTACTACCCTAGTTGTTCAATACAAAATGCATTTCATGTGTGCGTTGTGTGCTAATTACATGATGAACTAGAATCCATGTGGTCATCCTTGTGCAATGAAACGAGATACCTAGTTTGTAACAAAGGATCACACACCATATAGTTATGTAGTATATTGAGAGAATTATAATCACCATCGGATAGGTTCTTCAGATGAAAAATCTATTAATTATTAATTGATCGTGGCTATGTGAGTGAGAAGTGAAGAAGGGGAAAAATATTTTTCAATGATGGATCAAGAAAGTTTTAAAACATGAAATGAAATTTAACTTTTTAATTCATAATTATTAATAATAAAACAAATAAGTATACATTTTAATGTAACCATCCTTTGATACCTATTGATGGTTCCAATCATAGTGGAAGCGCTTATCGGGGCTGATCCAAGCTCAAGAATTGTCAGATTTTATGGATCATTCATATATTGTACAAGATGTAAACATCATAACCAAAGAAAATGTTTCAAAGAATATTGACAATGATATACACTGTAACTAAATGGATATATTTTTAAAATTAAATTAATAATTAATTTAAATTGATTATAAGAAAGAATACCTTGTTCTTGAGATCTTTATTCGATGATATTTTTTATTATATAAAATCCTTTTCACTTAACTATCATTTCCCATTTAGTATCTAAGTGTAGAATACCTATAGTGGTGATCTGCACATGCCCCTATGTTCTCCAAACAATATATATGGATTTTCTAGTGTGAGGTTGGTGGATTGATCGCCATACATTTTTCACCTAGATTTATACAATAATTCCTTCAGTCTTAAATAATTTCCCTTGCACTATCATTCTTGATATGATGGAGGATGCAAGAGATTATATAGAGAATTATTCAGTCTTGAGAGAGAGGTCTAGATTATCTTATGCACAATGATTCTCAAATTTGTTATATCTTGATCAAATTGTATACAATGGGCATAATCATCTATTTATAGAGATGGGGTTAGGGTTAAAAATATTTTTTTAGCTACACAATGCCCCTTAAATAATATATTAAAACTTATCTAACCCTATTTCATGTAATATTATTATTATTATTATTTTCCTAGAATGAAAAAACGGGTGCAATGATAAATATTATTTTACCGTATTGAAAATTAAAATTTATCACCAGACACAATCTTGGTTAGTTCATCCACCTTAGCATTTATAGAATACTAGAAAAAAATATTTATTTAAATATTTATTTATAAAATAGATATTTTATTAATGGTCTAGTAAATAAATATTTGTTAAATATTCAATAAATAAAATAAATATTTTATTCACAGTCTGGAGAATAAATATTTATTAAATATTCACATGATTAAATAAATTATTCATTAATGAATAAATAATTATTATTAATTTCTGAATAAATATTTTTTATTGATAAATCCTTAATAAAATTATTCATCAGTCTTGAGAATAATATTTATTCCAATAACTATATTAAAACATAAATTAATGGAGATTAATGAAAACACTTAGTGTGTGACCCTCTAGGATTATTTCTCATTATCCATAGGTGGGCTTTCCTAAAGTTGAATATTACAATCTTGAACTAGGGAAAGGAACTCAATAGAAAGAATTTAATGCCATAATGATGACAACAACACATTAATGATTTTTTTAATATAATCTCTTTGTCACAATATCTCATTAAGTAGGTTGTACACTTTTTTCATCAACATATATGCTTGATATATATTTATTTGACTATATAAAATAAATTTCATTTCCCCAAGGCCCTAGAATTTAATATAATCTCGCTATCATCATGTTTTATAATAATACATCTAATTTTTTGAGTCATTATATTCATTAATAATAATTCTAAATCCTAAGGATCATTAACACACTCGCAGATAATAATAACTAATGAATCATAAACATATGGAATTCATACAAGAGGTATTGTTCTCATAATCTCTCACATTGGAGAATGCCAAGTATGAAATTTATGAGAAGAAGTCTCATCTGATTATGAGTAATATCACCTAAAAATCAATATACTATGTTCCCCATCATATAATTTTACTCAACCATATAACTAATATTTAAGAGATATCATCATATCATCTCAAGTTTCTCGTCGTATCAAGGGAGAGCCATAACCTATTAATGCAACAGATACTCTAGGAAATTATTCTATTAATTTTATAAATAAGAGAAATCAATATGTGATAAGGTATTAAGTAAATTTATGAATATAATGGTAATCTAATGAACAAATTATTTGTTTATAGGGCACCAACTCCAAGGATAAATTTTGTTTTATACTTAAAACTCTTTATTATTACATCATCATCATTCTTCAAGCCCTATCCATTAAACATTTTCATTTAAAGTGATATTTCACTTTAATTTTTGACTAGTATAATCATTTATTTGTTAACTTTGAAATTTTTTATATCCTAGAATACCCCCACTAGCATCATAGGCACTGTTATTTTTTAAAATATCTCTCAAAGATATAAAAACTCCCTTTTTATTTTTGGAAATCACTCTTATTTATATTTAATATTAATATTTATCAAATAAACTATTATATCTATACCATATATTGTATTATATGTTTTTATAGTATTCTGTTGAAAATAATATTATTCATTAAGATATTCTGCTGATGGTGGTGGAATATCAATTCCTCATATTATAACAAACATCAAGATAAACACCATAATACTAGAAAAAACATTTTTATCTATGTATTTTTCTCAAAACATTTTATAAAATTTGATGATTCATGAATCATATGTATGAAATTAATCATATTATATCATTTATAAGAACTCCTTATTAGCAAACGACTTCTATTATCACATAATTGAAATAAAAAAACTATACATATCCTTTACTTAGATACATATGTGCTAAATATATTCCTTTACATTCAAATTATTGAAGTGAAAACTATTTGATTAAATTATTTAAAGTAAACTATAATATTTATTGTTTCTTCCCTTTGATTTTATAATCCTTTATACTTACATCATTTGTAGAGTGTGCCTTTTTTATCACATACCCATCAAAATTGACGAATGAATTTCTATAACACTAATATTGAATGGTGAATTTCCATAGAGTTTCCAAAACTCCTACAAGTATTATAGAAAATTACATCCTATGGATTTATTACTTCTCTTTATAGATAACTTTATCTTTCAATAACCTTGACTGGATACTTGAATAAAAATTATTGGACTCTTTATCAGCTTTTCCTCTTCGATTTTAAACTTTAACTAACTACTATCAATATAGTTCCAAAACCTAGACATCATATGACCAACTCATCTATTATAAACACAAAGAGAATATTGACTAAATTAATATTGAAATCAATCACAATATATAACATTTCCATTTTTGACAATAGAATAAATTATACAACTAGAACAATCTAAGAGAAAACCTTAATTCTCACCTAATCATTAACATACTCAATAATATTGAGTTTATGAATAAATATTAAAGTTTATTTGGTAATTTTACATAAAATTTGTTTTAAACAATAATCTAATCATTTTATACATCTCATAAGAATCTATATTCAATTTTTGAAAAACATTAATGGTTGGTTACTTAGAAATATGTTTCTCTAATAGATATCTTCTCATTAAGAATTTTTCTTAAGTTACTTGTAATTGGAGTTACTTATATTATTCTTAACCCTTTGAAGAATTCTCTTATATATAAGTTTGATAATAATTTTTATATTCAAAAAAAATATAATCACTTACAAGATGAGTATTATTCTTTACAAAAAAAATAAAAAGGAATTTTATTAATCGTTCTCCCACTAAAATGATAAACCCTTTTGAACTCATCATATCCATTAGTGGGCTAAGATAAATATTTCAAATTCATGATTCCTATTCAGTTTTTGTCTCACTAATTAGTTATTTAAAAAGGAAATCTCCTTAATCCTATCATGAACAGATATTAGATAGTTTAACAAACAACTCTTTTCTCAATCCATCATATAGATAAACTCAACTTTGTTCCTCTCGTAACCTAATCCTATTAGGGTTTCTTGGATAATTTTAACACAATTAAAATTATAATAATGGTATTATAATCCCATTATGTTTACCAATTACTTTATTTCCATAAATAACATAATCTAGGACCACCCATATTTAGAATGAGCTACTCAGTTCAATGATTGAGGTCTTAACAAGTGCCACTTTAGAAGAAATATAACACAAAGTATTTTAAAAGGAATCTACTCTCACTATCTTATCCCATTTTATTCTCTTTACATGTATGAATGTTTCTAATGATTTATTTTTTAATCCTATTACTTTCTATGAAATCAATATGATCAAATAATATTGATGAGTAACCCTTTACACAACCCATAGCTTATGTTACTTACCTAAATTAAAATTCAATTATATTCATGCATTCCCAAGTTAATTACATGATTTACAATCATGAAACAATTTCATGTTATATATAAATCATAATTAATTTATTAATTCAAGTTCATAACTCAATACAATCTAAATTCATTGTATAAGAAAACTAAATCCATTATCAAACCTAGCTTGTAACTCCTTATATTCTTGTATGGTAACTTATAAGAAATTTAATAATTAAGGTATATAATAGTATCATTTATAATATAACAATAATATCTATGAATAATAAACAAGTTAATAAATAATTAAATGAATAATTAATATATTTAAACATGATCTAAACTATTTATGAACAATTCATAAATTAACCTAATTATAAACACTTTTTATTTTATCCATTCATTAGGGAAAATCCTTAAATAAATAAATATAAAATTTTTATTGATTCCCAATAAAACTCCTTAATATTATACATTATATATAATTTACTTAAACATATGATATTATATGAAATATAAGTATATTATATTCCAAATCTATTATGTAAACAATTTACATGAACTAAGTATGATATATTCAATATTAATTAAATTTTATTCAAATCAATTATAAAAACATCTCTTAATATTCTTTAAATATTTTATCAAATAATAACTTATTTTCAAATTTTCAAATTAATAATTATGAAAATTTCGAACTTTAAATAGAAAAGCTTATATATTTGTTCTTATTTTGTAATTTATAAACATTTTATATATTACAGTTATAATTACCAAATAAAACATTTATATCTAAATTATAAGCTAAGAAATATAATTTAAAAAGATATTAAAACATTAAAAATTAATATTTTTTAAATTTATTTGTTAATTGTTTTATTAAAATTTTGTAAAACTACCTACGGGATCTATAGAAGATCACTAAGAGGGTGTGAATTAGTGATATTTATTATTTTTTCTTTCTTTCAAAAAAAATATTTTCCACCTTTTAAATTATAGTGATGTTTGTTGCCTGCACACTAAAATTCACACCAACATAAGGGAGCAGAACAACTGCATAAGTTTCAGCTCTAAAAACAATAAGTCTCATTATTAATGTGATTTTGATTCCTTTGAGATCCCAAAACCCAATAGAGTTTTCTTTGGAGCACAAGTGATATGGTTTTATCCTTAAAATCACTTTACATGTCTCTAAGTGGTCTTTCAGTGCATACCACTCTTACAATGATGAAAAAATATAGTTAGAAATTGAATCATCCTCTACCAATAGACTATTTTAGAGTTGTTGGATGTGATGAGTTATTTAGATTTTTTTATTTTTATAATATAGAAATACACCTCATCAATTTATATACACAACACTACATCAAACATATCCATTCAATGTATTCATCATCGTCATGAATATGGTTTTTCAGAATATTTAACAGTACCGACTTTTCTTTCTCTCTCAATTCTATGTCTATGTTTCGACACTCCATTTTTCAACAACACATATTGTTTCTTCTTCTACTACTACTTTTATATTCATGAATACATGTGAATATTATTCCTTCATTTTTTCCCTTATTTTTTAGTCTTCATCATATAATAAGATAGGTTACATATTTTCGAAAATCAAATCCTAGAATACTCTTCATATTTATCTCTTGTCTAAATTATTTATACCGTATGAATATAGTATTTTGAATTATCATAATGCTTAGTGATTCAAAAATTTTGAGCACTTGATATTTCAAAACTCCCACTACTCCTATTTTGTAACTATATATAAACTATATATATAAAAGAAAAAATTATGTTCCCTTCTTCCTTTGAACCCACCATCATTCTTAGAATCTTCTTCTTTCTAGGAAATCTACTTCAATAGTTACACAGGCATATACTCATGCATATTACAATAGTGATCATGGATCCTTAATTCATGGTATAAAACTCCATGTAAATTATTCTTGTAACTGCCCAAACTTTTATAACTTAAATTCTATTTTTGGAATGAATAAATTACTTATTATGTATTATAGTAATAGAAAACACCGGCCCTCTTTTGGTTATTTCGGACCAATTATAAAATGTAGCATTTCAGATTTAAAATATTGTTATGAATCTTGATTTTTTATAATATATTTATTATATAGTGACTGAGAATATTAGTATATATTCAATTTTATGATAAAGTTTAAATTACATAGATGGAAGGTGTGATAGCCATGATCATTAAGACTATACCCTAATACTCCCTAGGGATTCTGAGGGAGATAGAATCATTGGGATATTCTCTTGACCAATCCCAATCTGAAATTCAATAGTTGGAGCATGAAAAAAAACATTTAGGGTATATGTTCTTGATTATCGAGATTAAGGTCCAAACAATGTTTTCCAAACCACCTTAAGAAGGCCTCACCATCTCACACCCTAGCCTTAGGGTGTACACGGGTGAAATAAGGGGTTATGTTTATAGACCATAGTAGTAAAAATATATATATATTACTTTTTAATAAAATAATGATTATATTTTTTCCTTTTTTATTATATTATCAATGATTATATAATGTGTTTCATAAAAAATAAATGTTCACATGAAAAAATTAAAATTGAATTTTTGGGAAATGTACAGTTTAAATTTATACACTCTTTTGATAAATTCTATAATTTTATTAAAAAATAATATTTTAATAAAATATACTTACTATATAATAATTATTTTAATATAAATTACAATATAATTTAATTTAGTCCCATTTAATTTTTATAAGGGTCATAAAGTGGTTAATATCATAAAAACTAATATTTTCTAGTAAATATATTTTTTTATTTAAAATTAAAAATGCCCATATTTTGGAAATTTTTTTAAAAAAATAAATATTATTTTTAAAATAATCAAGTTTAAATTAGATAATGGTGATTTTTTCATAATTTTCTAAGACAATTGAATTGTTAGGGTACAAATTAATTATTTTATAAATATATTATCTATACTGTGAAATCATAATGTCTAAAAAGTGAGGTTATAAAAGAAAAAAAAGAATAAAAAACCAAATATATATTAATACTTTAAAATTATTCCATTTTTTAGTTATTTGATTAATTTTATATTCCTTTAATGAATCCTCCAAAACCTATATTATATTTTTTGGTTTTAAATTCAATTCATTATTAACATGACTCACTTCCACATAACCAATTGTATTATTTTAATTAGTTTAGTTATTGCCCTTATAAAATACTTAAAACTAATCCTATTTAGTAGAAACCATGGACAAAGATCACACTAAGGTTTTTGGTTTTGATTATTTTATCATATAGAGTCTAAAACCTCAGTTTAGAAATTAATAAATAATCCCCTTCTCTTTTTCTATAAATACCCACCAATCTTGCCACTCCTCTTCACTAAAAATTTTTTGAGTATGAATTTATTCTCCCTATACGTATATAAATCCCTCCCATAGTGTTATTAATTTCATAATAATTTTCTCCCATGTTTTTAGAAGCTTTCTCTCAAGGTAAGGGACTCTCTCATACTCTTTTTATTTCAAGTACTTTCTTTATACTAGTCCCTATTGATTTCAAATTTTCCATTTTTTAATGTGTTTTTTACGAATTTATTTAGTATAATTTTTATTCCCTTGTAATTATATACCACCTTACACTCTCATTAACCCCTACCATAACTTTTATGTACACCAGTTATACTGTCAAAAATTATCCTATGGTTTTCCATGCTAAACATTTGTGTAGTGAATACCCATCCCCATTTCCACCCAATTATATTCACCTAGTTGTGCCTATCCTTTATTTATTGGTTGATTCCAAATATATAACCTAAAATCCTTAATCATGGGATTAAAAGAGATAAAATCCATTCTTATTTTGTATGATCTATGTTGTGCACAAATTCATGTACATGATATGAATGTGATGGGTGGGCCTAGAATTATATAGTCCTACAATGAATTAGGTAATTTTTTTATCTCATGAAATCCCACGTATTGTTCTTGGGAGGTTATCCTAAGCACATTATATTTTTATTTCTTGATAATTATCCTTGATGTGTGCTTGTGATGTCATTTTTTATGTAGTTTCCACATTCTTATGTAGCCTTGATATTATCATCTTATATCTTTCTTCGATAACCATTTTTATGGTTCCCATCCCATTTATGTCACCTTGATATTCTTATATGACTAAAATGTATTAATTTTATCATTTTATTCTTTGATTATTACCTTATAAGGCATTATATCTCACTATTTTATTATGTACATCCCAGGGTTAGCTCTTATAGTATTATAAGAATGATTAAATATAAGGGCATGTTTTGGCATTTTTAAATAATTTTTTTATACCCATGTTTCTGGTTAATGTTATATATACATAATTTATAAAATAAATTGGTCCTAATGATCTTATGAGATTGTATTGTAAGAATATTTATGTAATAAATCATGAATTAATGTGCATTAAATATATGTTTTGTCATTATTGGTATTAGAGGAAAGACTTTCTATTTTTGGGGATTAGGATTAGAAAACCTTAGTCAAGCCTTTGGGATAAGACTAAACATAGGAAAACATACCTAAATTATGTTAAAGATAGATAATGTGGTTTAAAAGCAAAAACAATCCTTATCTAGATACTATAAGTTGATGTTGATCTCACACAATTGTACCTAGGGGTAATAACCTGGAAAATAGAGCATTAAGAATGGAACTATTTTCACCAAGTGCATGACAAAAAGTCCTTTCAATAGACCTAGTTTGACACTCATGGGGGATACGCTTTGTTAAATTCACAACCTCCTTATGAACTATTATGAGGGGTAAAATTCTATAAAATTTTTTGTTAGAAAATAGACAATGGATAACATATATTGAAACCTATAAAGTCATAGGTAAGTAATATGTTTCATTTATGAGTTATCCCTTCAGTATTCATTGTTTTCATTTTATATACATAATAGTTTAAAAATTCCCATCCCTAATTATATTTTTTATGAAGTAAACAATAAGAACCAAAATAAAATAGTGAAAGACAGGCTTATCATCTATTCCTAAACTTCAAATATCATATGTCACTATGGTTCTATGCATTCTTTCATATCATGCAAGTTTAGTAGAACTATTCAAACACCACCTCAAAAAATGAAATTTGAGTTATCACTGAAGATGGTAAATGAGTCGATTATTTCACCCCAAGCATATAACTCATCCCATGTCAAAAAATTTGGGTATAATTTCTTAAAAAAAAACTTACGATACTTCCTTAAGAGGAATTTGAAGTAATTCTGTATATGGATTGGATTTCCTTATATAGAGCATGTCCAAATTTCTAAGAGAAGGAAATAACCCTCTCTATCATGAATCACCCATTGATTCTATACAAGTTTGATGAGGAGGATGAATTTTATTTGGTATCTAAAGGTTCCCGAAATATAAGAATTGCCATTGGTGGGCATGAAATTAAAATTTATTTTAATTTAGAGTTGGTCAAAACCCCAATAGAAGATCTTTTATGTTAAATTTATAATTAATTTATAATTAATTTATTTAATATTGGATAAAATTATTACCTCATATTTGGATCCTTTATTTTATTAAATTATTGATCTTTTGAAATCCCTTATAGATTACATTTGTTGCATTATAAGCATTCAAGTATAGAATCCCTCTAGAGGTGATCCACACATGCTCCATGAATCATTGAGCAATGATGATTGATTTTTGGGTGCAAGCAAGGTCAATCAATTCATCTGGTGTTTCTCATCTTGATAATTCTAAGATCCTTTAGTATTAAAGGAGTTATTATAATTCTTGAGAGGAATA
Source organism: Viscum album (assembly GCA_963277665.1). Classification (NCBI taxonomy): domain Eukaryota; kingdom Viridiplantae; phylum Streptophyta; class Magnoliopsida; order Santalales; family Viscaceae; genus Viscum; species Viscum album. The sequence continues at coordinate 1,587,272,664 of OY728150.1, read as the reverse complement.
GGGGAGTGATTTGAGAGAGAGAGGGTGAGGATAGTGATAGAGATTTCCATTGGGTACAATGGTTCTCTATTCTCAATTTTTCAATTAACCCAACACTATAGACGTAACCATCTATTTGTAGAGTTAGTGTTTAGGATAAAATATTATTTAATTGATTAATATCCATTAAATAATATTAGAATATTTATTAGACCTCATTACATATAATAATAATATTGTTATTATTATTTTATGGAGTGTGTTCTAACTTTCACAATAATAAATATTTTTTTACTGACTTGTAAATTAATATTTATAATAGGATGTAGTTTTGGTCTGTTCTAACTCTTAATCATTTATTGAATATTGGAATAAATATTTCATTCATCAATATATATTTAAAATAAATAAAACTTAAATAAAAATTTTCTACAGTCTTGAGGATGATATTTATTACATAAATTAAATTAAAATAGAATTTAATCGAGATTAATGTAAACAATTAGTGTGTGACCATATAAGATTATTTCTTATTGGAATTTGGTGGGGTCACATAAAGTCTATGATTACTATCTAGCAATGGGTCAAGTCACCCAAGATAAAGAACTTAATGTCGCAAAATCGACAACCACGTACAAACTTTCACTGTATAATTTAATCTCTTTGACATAATATCTCATCAATCAGATCGTACATATTTTCTATCAACCTATGTGCTTGATAAATCTTTCTTTGACTATCTCAAATAAATACATCATTACACCATGTATAGGAAATTTAATTGGATAATTCTATTCCAATAAAAGATCTAAGATGTAAGATTTCATAAATATGGATGGTACAAATCCTTCCTCAACATATCCATTAATAACATGTCATTCATGATGCACCCAACATACCCTATCTCTTAGAAATACATGGAATAAAAGTTTTATCCTATAAATATAAGTGTGTGGGTCATGAAATTCATCAATGATAATATTAAATTCTAAAAACCATTACACATTATGATGATCATAACCATTTTCACATATTATTACATGATTGTAAGCATAATTAACCATCAAATACAAGTAAAGGATTGTAAATTATAGTGTCTTTGGAATAATAAGTACATAAAATTGTAAACATGGAAATATAATAAAAAATATTTATATTAATATTCCATAATGGGATCCTAAATTCATTTAATATCCTATATTTTAATATGATAAAATGAGGAATACATATTCAAAAGGGATGTGCTAAAAAGCCTAGTTAGTGAATAAAAATTTGAATAAAGAATATTTCATGGGTCAAAAGGCATAACATAATGACATAAAAACGCATGGAATATGAATAAACAAATAGATCATTGGATCATGTAATCATGGAAACAAAGGAATGTGGTAGCTGCATATAATATGACATAAACAAGAGTCAAGGCTAATAGCCAAGACTATATCACATGGTTGACAAAGTCCCATAATGGATTAGGTTTTCTCCCTAATCACATACCTAACATATCATGAGAGTAAATATTAAACAATGAATTAGAGTTCTATCTAGGCTCAACCATAATAACATGTTCATGCATATGTGTTCCAAATGAATAATAAAATATAAGGAATAACCATAAGGGTTACCCATGGAAAGAAATGGGCTTTGTAATCAGGTCATAAGGCATAACCAAAGGATGTATCATAATGGTATCTATGATAGAATTGATTAAATAATTCATGGACTATAATAAAATAAAAATAATAATAGATAATGAATTATAATTTCCAACTAAAGTTAATACATGAAAAATAGTGTTCAGAAAGCTTTATAAATGATCCACTTTCATACTATTTAAAGGAAAATATTAAAGAGACTTTAAATAGAAAAAATATATTAGTTTGTATAAAACAAGAAATTGGCTAAAAAAAATTCCTGATAAAAAAGATTTATTTTAGAAAAATATTTGTTTCATAAAAAATATTATGTAGTGTAATTAATAATGGGTAATACATTTAGAAGTTCCCTTTAATCAGGCTTTCTTACTGGGAATAATTGAGAAGGAAACCTTTTAAAACATGTATTAACCCATTAAAGAATGATTAATTGAGATGGATACAAAATTTTATAACATAAACACATAATTTATAAGTATTATATAAGAATAATAAAGAAATACATTGTTGTAAAGAGAGATAAAGTGTAACCCAATGGTAAATTTGGGGGTTCAGAGAGATTCATTACCTTATGTATGAATGTGTTATGTACTTTCACTTAATATCTTGGATAATAAAATTATATTCATTAATAATTTAATTCAAAACCTCTACAAAAAATAATTTATTTATTATAATTTTATTAAGTTTATTTATGTCCATTTTGATGAGTTATAATGTCTAATTTCATTGTTTTGGGAGTGTTCATTTCATGGTTTTATGGTCGGTTCCCTTGAGTATAATTATGGGAGTTCCTATCAAATGGAATAAAAACTATAGAAATATAATAAAATGATATTAATATAATTATATAAATTTAAATTTTCACTAATATATCATTTCGTTTTCTGATATGAGGATGATTCATTTGATAAAATGTTAATGATAAATATTTAGTTTATTTTGGCAGTTTTTCGATCACCATGAACTAGTTTTGTTTTATTATTAAATATTATGTATATATAATAGTTCTAGAACATTAAAAAAGTTATAAGATAAATTTTAAAATATTTTTTAACCATTATAATTATTTCATTACAGGCCTTGAAGGTAGTAATTGAAAACAAAAAAAATCATCATCCATGAAGGTGGTGAATCGATATATCATGGATGATGTTTTCATTTTTAAGATAAATGAGGAAGAAAAGTGATTTGATGATGTATATTCAAGTAACATAAAAAAAATTATAGTATATATATGATACTTGAGTTATCATGCTATTTTGGATAGTGGACGTGAGTACACAGTATAAGAAATAAATAATTTAAAGAGAAAGAAAGATGATTTTACCTATTAAATATTGTCTCCTTGAGAACCTTTTTAAGGCACTTGGGTTTGATCTTTTGTTTATATCATCAAATATTGGACATAGGAAACATTATTTGGGAGTTAATTGGGTATAATTTATACAATCTACAATTCTTATAAGGTGTGAGCATAAGGGGAGGTGAGGGGTTGCATTTATAGGGGGAGAGGGGTGTTTTTGATTATTTTATTCATTTGTTTATTATTTTGGCTCAGTAATATCAGTAGTTTTGATTCCCATAACTAAATATAGTAACAGGTTTATGAGAGTTCAAACAAAGGGGTAATTACATCATTCATACATCAACTATGACTCGAAAATTTCATTTATTTACTTATAATGTTAAATACTGTAAATTACTATATTTAAATATTCAGCAAAAAAATAAACTATTTTAGGAAAATCCCAAAAAAAATTACCCTAAGCAGTTTTCAACATGTAGATTTCAAAAATGGACTCCAATTTATGAAAATAATTATCTAAATATGAGAAATTTATTTTTAATTAAAATCATCATTTATTCAGAAAATGTCGATTTTAATTTTATAACTGATTTTATGACACTTTGAAAATTTAATTATGGACTCATAAAATTATATTATAATTATAATACAAAAAATATTAATTTATGAATCTATTTTATGAAAATAAATATTCTTTTAAATCATTATATTAATTATAATGTTGTAAATAAATATTTACATATCACAAAAATATTAACACTTAATTTATTATTTTTAAAACATTTATTTACTTATTCCATGAAATAAATATATCATATTTTCATTTATAAGTCACATAAATTTTATTTATACTTTTTTAGGTGAGGTTTCTATTCTAATGGTCAGATTACTATTCCTAACAATCATATTACTATTCCAACAATCGGGTTACTATTCTAACAATCATATTTCTAATGGTCATAAGGGTTTAATACTTCTTATAAATACCTATCATTACATTAATTAGTAAATTCTATTTTCTCTCAATAAATATTTAATTATTAACATTATGTTTTATTTCTCTTGATTTTTTGTGAGTGTTGTCATTCTAGTGGATCGATCAGATCAAACTGTTCATATTCTTATTATCTTATTTTCTATTTATTGTACCACTGTAATATTTGTAATTCTTATTGGTTTGTTTTCTGACTAAAGTATCATTCTTAATTTATGAGAATAATGTTTTTATTCGGTTCTCTATATGATGTATGTACTTTATACTACATGACATAATTATAAGAATAGAAATTTCATTGATAAAATTATGGGTCATTACATTCTTCTCCCTTATAAAAATTCTTCCTTGAATTTTTGTTATACATACTAAGGTGAGAAAATGTGGGGGTGATTCTTCTTTATTGATTCCTTTGGTTCCCATGTCATCTCTTCATATTTTTGGTTCCACCATAGTACTTTGACCATGTAAGTTGTCTTGTTGCATAGAACGTTATCTCTATGGTCCAAGATCATCATCAGCTACTCCTCATATGAGAGATCATTTTCAAACTGTACCACCTTGGAATTTAGTACATGTGAGGGATCTAGTATGTACTTCCTCAATATGGACATTTGGAATATATCATATACTTGATACATGGTTGGTAGAATTTCTATTCAATATTCCATAGATATGACATGATTAATAATATCAAATGGGATGATATACCTGGAAATTAGCTTTACTTTCATCCCAAATCTCATGAATCTCTTCCATAGATAAATTTGTAGGAATACCATGTCACAAATTTTAAACTCCAATCCCTAGGGTCTATAATTTGTATAACTCTTCTGTCAACTTTTGGTTGCCCTGATGTTCTAATAAATGGTTTTCAACTTTCTACTATTTTTTAAAATATTTTAGGTCCCAATAGTTTATGTTCACTGACTTCATCCCAGCATGCAGATGTTCTACATTTTTTCCAATAAAGGGATTCATTTGATTCCATTTGGATGCTTGATTAGAAAATATTGTATTTAGAAAACTCAAGAAGAGGTAGATGTTGGTCTCATCCTTCTTTGAAGTCCATAGAGCATGATCTTAACATTTATTATAGTGCCAGAATAGATTTATTATATTTTTCATCAGTTTGAGGATGATAATATGTACTAAAGTTTAGAAAAAAAATTAGAGCATGTCGGTGACTTTTCCAGAACATGGGGGAAAATTTGGATCTCAATCAAATAAAATTGATAATAGTACTCTATGCATACTTGTAACTTCCCTAATGTATATCCATGATATATGATTGAGTAATAAGTCCACTTAAATTGAGATAAAGTGATATATAATAGTAAGAAAATATAAAACAACCCATATAGAATTATTTCTTATGGATGTCTTCATAATTCCAATGACAAAGTTCATAGTGATGTTTTCTCATTTCCATGTTGTTATGGGTAATGGTTTTATCATCCCATTATAATTTTTTCTTTTATCCTTCACTTACTAACATTCCAAGAACTTTGATGTATATTAATCAATATTCTTCTTTGTATTGTCCCACTAATAGATCTCTCAAGGATCTTGATACATCTTTGTTCACCCTAGGTGGATAGAGATAATTCCACAATAATTTCAATGCAAAGATCATAACCACAAACTTTAGATCTTGTGTGGGATTTTTTTTCTCATGAAATTTCAACTACCATGATGTGTATGGTATCACTTTATCATTTTCCACCAGTAATAATCATAATACCTTCTTTGAAGTATCGTTGTATACCACAAAGTGTACCCACTTTTCAGTAGTGTAAGTATTGGTGTAGTGATAAGCCTATTTTTTAAATCTCTGAAATATTCTTCACATTCACTAGTCCAGAAAAACATTATTCCCTTCTAATTAATCTTGGTTATTGGGTTTGATAATCATGAGAAGTTCCTAAAAAATAATTGGCAATACTCTGATGGACCAAGGCAACTATATATATCCATTATAGATGTTGTATTGGTCCACTAACCAATTTCCTTTGTTTTATAAGGGTCCATATATATTCCTTATCTAGTGATAGCAATCCCCAATAATGATACCTACTCCATCTATAACTCATATTCACTATAATTTTCATATAGTTTCTTCTTTCACAAAGTCTTTAGCATAGTATTCAAATACTCCTCAAGTTCCTCGTTTCACTTGGAATATATTAGAATATCATATAAAAAGACTACCAAAAAATTTCTAGGTAATCTCTAAAAACTCTTGTCATTAATTCCATGAATATTTCTAGAGAATTAGTGAATCTTAAGTGAACTACTATGAAATCATAGTTTTAATACCTCATTCAAAAAGAATTCTTGGGAATATCTTCCTTCCTCACCTTTAATTTGTGATATCCCAACCAAAGATCCACCTTAGATAAATACTTGTCCCCACACAGTTGATGTAACTAGTCATCTATTTTTGGTAGGGTATACTTATTCTTTATCATTATTTTTTTGAGCTCTTGAAAATCATTTCATAAGAACATTGGTACATCCTTATTCTTGATGAAGAGGACTGGTGAACCACATGGTGAAGCACTCGGGCATACAAGACCCTTATCCATATTCTCTTATAAATGCTTCTTTAGTTACTCCAACTCAATAGTGGATAAAAATATAGATTCTTTGATATAGGTAGATATTCGGGTGTAAGATCAATTAAGAAATCAACCTCTTTGTTGGGTGGAATACCAGGAAATTATTTGGGGAACACATCAGTGTAGTCCCTCACATTGGGAATTTCTTCAAGAATTATCCTATCCTATGTATCAATCATTTAAGAAAAATATTCATCATCATAAATAAATAATATCCACAGTTGATATGATGATTCAAAAAGAGATTCATTCTCCTCCTTACACTTGTACAAAATTAGAGGATACCTCAAGATGTGAAGAGTGATCTCCCTTTCTTGATAGTTAATGTTATCTTTATATAAAAATAGATAATATATACCCAATATAGCATCAAACACCACTAAAGTAACTAATATGAGATTAGATAGTAGGTTCATTCCAAAAAAAAATTAATCAGGGTGGAGTTATATACTTTAGATGCAATAATTTCTCCATTATCTATTATCACGGATAACTCAACCATTGTATTTTGAGGTGGTTTTTAAATAGTAATATTTATCTTGCAAGTTATGAAGGAATGCATAGAACCAGAATAAAATAGTATGTTCACTATTTTAGAATGAATAACCAGCATGCCTATCACCACATAATTATCAGGATCCACCTCAATAGTGGTGATATCATATTCCCTTCTTTTCGACATTGGAGGTTGTTGTTTTTTATTTCCTATAACAACCCTTGGATTTGGGCATTGTCTTGTATAATTCACAAGTTCTTTATAGTTAAATCACTACATAATAGGCATAGTGTTTATATGAACCTTATTTTCCACTTCCTCATTGTGGTTTTCCTCATTTCACTTCAGCATTTATTAGCTTGGTGCCCCTCTTTTCCACACTTGAATTACCTTCTGGTTTCTCTTAGGAAATTTTTGAAATGATTCTTCCCACACTTTGGATAAGTGAGATGTTGTGATTTTTTTCCTGCATAATATTTTTTTGCTGGACCTCTTAAATAGAATTATATATTACATTTTTTATCTCTAGTCCCATGAGACCACTGATAATCACTGATCTACATCTCAAATTTAATGGAACAACGTACAAGCCATGCATAACTGTTAATATCCCAAATTTCCAAGGCTTTTGTTAGAAAAGGTTTCAACCCACTAAAGAATCAGTACAATTTACTTTCAGGGTTGATGAAAATTATGGAAGAATATCATTCAACCCTTATGATGTTTACCTCATATGATTTGATAGACTCATCTTCCTTTTGCTTCAGATTGAGGAAACCCCTCTCCTTCTAAATACATATAGTTTAGGGAAAATATTTATTAAAAAATATTTTCTTGAATGCATCCCATTCTATGGAATCCATTTTCTCTTTAGACATTGTTTTATTTATCAATTTCTAAAACTGATCAGTTTCCCCGTCAAAACTGTATACCACCATCATGACATTCTCTTCTTTTAAGAATTGAAGGATCATGAATATCTTTTCAATGTAGTCAATCCATTATTCTGTGATGACGGGATTATAATATCCGCTAAATATAAGAGGTTTTTCACATAAAGGATTCAACCAAAACTTTATCTTTCTTATGATAAGGAGGTAATTCAACATGATTCGTGTTATTATTCATAACTTGATCCAATTATGCTAGTACTTTCATAAAGTTTTGACCTCTCATTCCCGTCAGATTTGGAATTTCATTATGGAAATCTTCACAATGCTTATCGCATTTATTGTTGGTATGTTTTAACCTATTTCCCACCATTAACTAAGAAAAATAAAATATAATTAGGTGGGATTTAATACTTAGTTAATAATAATATAAAAATTCAATTATGAACATATAAGTATAAACTTATAAATGGAAAGTATATTCTAACATGTGATTTCCTATGTTTCAATATAGGTCATTCATGGTGATAGAATTATCTATAGGGTTCTTACTAAATTTTTCTAATCCTAATACCCAAAAAAATAGACTATGCAATGATACCAACTATAGAGACCATAACCTATTCCATATACTATTATATGACTTTAAGTATAATTAACCATCAAATACAAACTAAGGATCATAAAGTCTGGTGTCTTTGGAAGATTAGGTATATAAAATTAAAAACATGTAAATAGAATAAAACATATTTATATTAATCTTCCATAATGAGATCATAACTTCCTTTGAGATCCTACATATTCATATGATAACCTAGGGAATACATAGACAAAAGTTATGAGAAAAAAATCCTATTAAGGGAATAAAAATAAGAACAAAGCATAGAACATGGGTTCAAATGAATAACATTATGACATAAAAAGGCATATAACATGAATAAAAATATGTTGGATAACATATATAACATGGGATCATGTAATAATGGAATCATAGGAATGTGTAAGTTACATATAATATGAAATAAACATGAGTCGATACTAACTACCAAGACTATATCACATGGGGGAAAAAGTACCATAATTGATTAGGTTTACTCCCTTATCCCATACATGAAGTATCATGAGACAAAAAATTACCCAATAAATTAGAACATTATATAAGTGTACCCATAATAAAAATTTCATTCATATGTGTTCTACATGAATAATAAAACATAAGCAATAAACATAAGGGTTATCTATGGAAAGAAATGGGTTTTTTAATCATCTTATAAGGCATGACCCAACGGTGTATCATAACGGTATCCATGAAAAAAATTATTAAATAATTTATGGAAAATAATATCATAAAAATAATAATATATCATGAATAATAATTTCCAACTAAATTAAATGCATGATAAATAGTGTTTAGGAAGTTTTATAAATGATCCACTTTTATGCGATTTAAGGGAAAAGATTAAAGAGTCTTTAAAGAGGAAAAATGCATGCTCATTATTATAAAAACAAAAATGAACTAGAATATTTTTTCATGAAAAAAATATTAATTTTAAAAAAAATGGTATCCTAAAATAGATTATGGTGTGTGCTTATAAACAGGTGATAAATTGAGAATTTTCCTTTAATTGGATTTGCTTATCAGGAAGAATTGAGAAGGGAGCCTTTTAATACATGTATTTTCCCAAAAAAGAAGGATAAATTGATCTAGATACATAAATTTGGAACCTATACATATAATTTATAATATTTACATAATAATAATGAAGAAATACATTGGTGTAAAGAGAGAGAATGTGTAACCCAATGGTAAATTTGGGGGTTCGGAGAGATCTCTTACCTTACGTCTGAATGTATTCTTCACTTGAAATTAATGTCTGGGATAATAAAATTAGATTCATTAATAATTTAAATAATAACCTATTAAACATATATTTTATTTATTACAATTTTATTAAGTTAATTTATGGACATTTCGATTAGTTATAATGTTTAATTTTTTTGTTCTAAGAGTGTTTGTTTCATGGTTTTATGGTCGATTGCCTTGAGTATAATTATGGGATTTCATGTTAAATAGAATAAAAACTCCAAAATTATAATTAAATAGTATTAATATTATTCTATAATTTTAAATGGTCCCCATATATCATTTTTTTATATAATGATAATTCATTTGATAAAATGTTAATGATAAACGTTTAGTACATTTTGGCAGTTTTTCGATCATCATGAACTAGTTTTGTTTCATAATTTAATATTATGTATAAATATTAGTTATATAACATGAAACAAGTTGTAATATACATTTTAAAATATTTTTTAACCATTGTAAGGGTTTTATTACTAGACTTGAATGCAGTAATGGAAAATAAAAAATCGTCATCCATGAAGATGGTAAATCGACATATCATGGATGAGGTTTTCATTTTTAAGAAAAAGGGGGAATGGAAGAGATTTGATAATGGATATTATATTAACATAATAAAATTTTAGTATATATATGATACTGCAGTTATCATTCAATTTTGGATAGTGTAGGTGAGGATAAGGTAGAAGAAATAAATAATTTAAAAGAGAAATAACAAGGATTTTACCTCTTGAATATCGTCTCTTTGAGAACCTCCTTAAGGCACTTGGGTTCGGTATTTTGTTGATACCATAAGTTCTTGGGAATGTGGAATAGTATTTTAATGGTAAAATTTCATAATGTAGACAATCTAAAAGGCATAATATGTGTGATGAGAAGGGGAGGTGAGGGTGGTATTTATAGGGGGAGGAGAGCGGTGTTTTATATTATTTTATTCATTTGTTTATCATTTTGGCTCAAGAAAATCAATATTATTGATTACCATGACTAAATATAGTAAATGGTTTAGGATATTTTGAAACAATGTGTACTTACATCATCCATGCATCAACCATGATTCAACAACTTCATTTATTTACTTATAATGTTAAATATTGTAAATTACTGTATTTCGTTATTCACAAAAAATAAACTATTTTAGAAAAAACCCAAAAATTCGCCCTAAAAGTTTTTAGATCTGCATATATAAAAAAATTACTCCATTTTATGAAAATAATTTTCTAAATATGAGAAAATTAATTTTAAATTAAATTCGTCAATTATTCAAAAAATATTGATTTTAATATTATAACTGATTTTATAACACTTCAAAAAAATAGTTAAGGTATAATAAAATTTTATTATAATTATTATAAAACATTATATTAATTTATAAATCTATTTTTTGAAAATAAATTTTCTTTGAAATAATTATACTAATTGTAAAAATTATAAATAAACATTTACGTTTCACAAAAATACCAACACTTAATTTATCATTTTAAAAACATTTATTTACTAATTCCACGATATAAATATATCAAATTTTTATTTATAATATACTTAAATTTTATTTATACTTTCATATGTGATGTTACTATTCTAATGTTCATATTACTCTTCCTAGCGGTCACATTAATATTCCACCGATCATGTTTCTATTCCCATGGTTAAATTTATAATGGTCATATGGGTTTACTAATTCCTATAAAAATATTTTATTTCAATAATCAGACACTTTTATATTATTCCAAGGAATATTTTATTATTAAAATTATTTTTTATTTCTATATCTTTTTTTATGAGTGTGGTCATTCTATTGGGTCGAGTAGATCCAAATTTTCCTAATCTTATTATCTTATTTTTTATTTATTGCCTCACTGTAATATTTGGAATTATTATTGGGTTTTTTTACTAAAGTGTTGTTATAAATTTTTAATAATAATTTTTTATTGGGTTCTCTATATGATGTAGGTGATTTATACTAATTTACATAATTATAAGAAAGTAAATTGCATTCATAAAGTTCTCAGTCTTTACACACATGCTCATGGATAGGAATATCTAATGACAACAAGACATGCAGAATTCCTACTGGTGGGTCTATTCTCCTAATCAATCATCTTATAGATTACTGAGTGAAAAAATCATGAGAATAATCCTCATACACTTATGATTACTTTCACCAGATGGTATATATACTATTTTTTGGAGTTACTTCCCTAGAACTAACTACTTGTACTTTTGATTACATATATATTCAAAGAAGTGAATATTAATTTAAATATGTTATCACATATTGATTTTTCTACTTCATAACATTGATATGACAATGTCATAGGGTATCTTTCACATTTATAAGGTCATAGGAGTCCCCCTCTATGATGAGAACCTTCAAGTTACATGAAAAAATTATTAATATATAGCTCTATCATTGGATAACATACTTTAATGGGGAACATAATATATAGGAAATTGGGCATGGGTACTCATAAGTAGATGAGAATTCATATCATGAAGTTCCCACTTGTCAATCTCCATGATGGGAGGTTATGATAAAAGACCCACTCATAGGAATCATTCATGTTTTAGTATCATCATATATTCTTATCTACAACCATGTGTGATAGTCCTTAGAATTTAAGATTATTATTAATGTATGTTACAACTCACACACTTAGATGTATTTCACAAACCATGATGAAAAAATTTCATAGAGAAGTTAGATATGTTGGGTGTATCATGAGTGATGTTCTATTAATGGATAATTCAAGGAATGGTTTTCCCCTCCATATTTATAGAAGCCTATATTTCATCCCTTTAATTAGAATAGAATTGTCTCAATAAATTCCACAGTCATGGTGTATCAAAATATTTATTTAATATATTCAAATAAATATGTATAGAGAATATAGGTTGATAACACAAATGTGAAACATGCTTGATGAGATATTGATACAAAGGGATTATATTACACAATGAGCATTTTTATGTGGTTACTACTGGAAAGACCCTTATACCAATGGTTTGGAACCATTGGTATAGGCACCCAAACCATTGGTATAGCCTATACAAATGGTTTTTTGGATCATTGGATAATCTTTTATTGGTATAGACCTATACTAACAACGTTTCAATGGTTTTGAGAGATTTTTGGTTTATTCAGTCTATACCAATGGTTACCAAACTGCTGATATAGGTCATAAAAAATGCATATACCAACGGTTTTCAAAACCATTGGCATAGGTAATTTAAAAAAACCATGAATTTTTTTACCCATCACCTCTGACTTATATTTCAATGACCTAACCACTAAGCTACAATGATATTTTTGAATATAATATGATAAAATATATATATTTACTTTTCAAAGTAATTTAAATTTTTATGTATTCAACGTTATTTCATAACATAATTCATAAAAAGATGAATACCTATACCAAAAGTTTCAAAAACCATTGGTATAGCTCTATAATAATAGATTTGGATACCATTTGTATAGGTATTTGGATTTTTGGGGCCTATGCAAATAGTTTGGCCATAACTGTTGGTATAGGGTCTTTTTATGGTAGTTTTACCAACACTTTTGGCCAAACCATTATTATAGCTATCACTTATACCATCTATTTTTTCAAAACCATTGATATATGTTATTTTTATAGTAGTTATACCAATGATGTTGGCCAAACCATTGGTATATATATCACATATACCAATGATTTTGGAAAAACCTTTGGTATAGGGTCATTTTATGGCATCTTACCAACAAGTTTTCCAAAACTGTTAGTATAAGGACTTTTTATGGTACCTATACCAATATGTTTTCCAAAATAGTCAGTATAGATACCCTATACCAACAATTTCTCAAACTGTGGGTATAGGTCTGTTGGTATAGCTCCAATTTATAGTAGTGGTTTGTTATCTTTGTGGAACTATGTTCATTTTCTTTGATTACTTGACCAGTTTCTAGACATTAATCTTGGACTTCAGTTGTACTCACCTATTAGCAAACAAAATTGTCCTAGAGGGTCACACAATAAGTGTTTCCATTAATCTCAATTAAATTATATTTTAATTTAACTAATGAAATAAATATTATTCTCAAGACTGAGGAATAATTTTATTTATGTTTTCTTGATCATATAAACTAAATGAATATTTATTCACAGGATTTTGAATAAAATTTATTTAATTATTTTATTTAATATTTAATAAATATTTATTCACTAGTTTGTGGATTGAAAATTTTATTTATGATTAAAATTATTATTCTAGTATTCATTAAATACTAAGGAGGATGAATGGACCAAGGCTGTTTCTATTGATAAATATTAATTTGTTAGATGATAAAAATATATTCATCATGACACTAGTTAGTGCACGCCATAAAATAACAAAATTTTATTATTATTATTACTATGTGACATGGGTTTTTTTAGAATTATTATATTATTTAAGGGTTAGTAAAAAATTAAGTAATATATTAACATAAACCTGAACTCTATAAATAGATATCTATGTCTATTGTGAAGGGTTAATTGAAAATTGATAATAGAGAATCATTGCACACAATGTACTTCTCTCTCTATCATAAATTCCTCCTCTCTAACTATCAATAATGATAATAAATACTTAAATCCTAAAGGATCTTGGAGTGATCAAGAAAATCAATGAATGAAAATTGATTCACCGCACTATAACTCTAAAATCAGTTGGTGTTTCTTAGAGATCAAAGGGGTATGTGTGGATCACTTCTAGAGGGATTTTACAATTGAATCCTTACAGTGCACTGATGGTAAACTAGAAAAAAAATTCCATAATATCAACATCATTACCAAAGAAATATCCTCTATCTAGGTATTCATTTCTTCCAATAATAAATAAATTAATTAAAAATTTAACATGAAAGATCTACTCACGGGGTTTCATGAAACTCAATATAAATATAAATTTTAATATCACGCACATAAAAGGCGCTTCTACTATTCCAAGAACCAACACTATTTTTCATATCATATTATGTTATCCAATGGTATAAAAATATTTAAGAATATCATAATAGAACTTCAATATTATCATCATAGCAGGGAACTGCTATAACCTTATAAATGTGATAGATACCCTAGGACATTAGTACATTAAATTCATGTATTATAATGAATGATATGTAATAATATTCTTTATTAATATTCATTTCATTGAATATACATGTAATTAAATTAAAAAATAGTTATTCCTCGAAAAACTAACTCCAAAAAACTCTCACACATACTAGATCCATCTACTTACGAATTTCAGTCCACTGGATCTCACAAGATAATCATGTTTCTATTGGGTTAAGGATTTAGTCAAGAGGTATTCTACATTATATTCCTTGGAAATACTTCTCACTGTAACTTCAACTCTCTAAGAAAAATCCCTCAAGATATTATTTTTACAAAGTATGTTCTTTATCCATAGATGTGACCTTATCTCTTTTTTGAGATCCACCATTGCATTATTATCAAAATAGAGTGTGATAGTATCTTTACTTCTAGGTATCATTTCAATCTATTGGATGAAGTTTCATATCCAAACTACTTATTTATCTACCTCAAAAGTTGAAATATACTTAGAATCAACTATATAATCTATAACCATAGCCTGATTTGATATCTTGTAGCTCAAAACACCTCAATTAAAAGGAAAGATGTATCATGTTTATGATGTCATATCTTCTTAATATGTTTATAAACCAGTATCTATATATCTTCTGATAACTTGTTTCTTTTATCCTCAATATACTGGGAACACATCCTTAGTATGCCTCAGATACATAAAGATATTCATGACTGTTGTCTAATGGTGGTCACCTGGGTCAGCTTGATATCTCCCTACCACACTTAATATGTAGGTTACATATAGCCTAGTACATAGCATAGCATACATGACTAATTAAATCATTGATGTATATGGAATATTTTCCATTAAATTTATTTCTTTATGAATATAAGGACACATTTACCTGGAAAGATAAATTCCATGTGACATTGGAAAAATACCATCTTAGATTGCTCCATACTGAACTTCTTTAGTATCTCATCAATATTTATTCCTTGACTTAGGCATAGTAGACTCCTGTATCTATCACGATGTATCATGGTCCCAATAATGTTGGTCACCTCACCTAAGTCCTTCATGGAGAATCATTTATTAAACTACACCATAATAGACTGTAATACTAGTATTTTATTTCAAATATGTTATATGTCATCAACATATACTATTAAAATTTACTACACTCCCACTAAAACAATTATTTACACAAAGCTCACATTTATTCTTTATGAAACCAAATTCTATTATGACCGCATCAAATAGAATGTTCCATGGCCTAGATTATTTCTTTAATACAAAAATTGATTTTTAAAATTTTCATATCTTGTTAACATCCTTTTGATTCACAAACACTTTAGGTTGTGTCATATAGACATCTTCCTGAAGGTTCCTGTTGAGGAAGGTTATTTTGAAATCCATTTTCCAAATCTCATATTCATGGAATGTCGTAATGGATAGTATAATTATGATGGATTTTAGTATTGTTAGTAGTGAAAAGGTTTTATCATATTCTAGGCCTTGACATTGTTTAAACCCATTTTGTAACCATACATACCTTAAAGGTACTGACATTATCATCCATGTATAAATTCTTCTTCAATATCCATTTACAACCAATAGGTTTTACATCCACTTGATGATCTACCCAAATCCATACTTGTTTTTGGTATATATAATCCATTTTATAAATCCTAGCTTCTTGCCACTTAGTAACATCTATTCCACTTACTGGTTCCTTGTATGTTATAGGATCATTATTATCAAAAAATAATTAGTCATCATTCTAATTTATAATAAAATCATATTGTTCTAGTTCTCTAACCTCTCTTTTACTCATACACGGTATTTGTGTCTCTAGAATAGCATCTTCTATGAGGCTCTTTATAACTTGTTCTTATACCAAATCTTATATGCCTTAATCTTTGAAATAATTGAATTCTATCTCACTCCCAATATCTCTTTTAGATATGTGATCCCTCTTAAGAAATATGGATTGTATTTTCACTATTAACTTTTTATCTAAGGGGTTATATAGGTAATATCCCTTTATTTTCTTAGGGTGTCCTATAAAGGTACATTTTGAGCCTAAGGGGTGTATGTTTGTTACTTGAACACGACTTAACAAATGCTTCACTACCCCACACATGTAAATTTTAAAAAAAGGTTTCTTTCACTCCAAAATTCATATAGATTACCATTTATTTATTTAGTTGGTTCTTGGTTTAGTATTTTTTATGATTTTTGTAATTTTTATCCACAAAAGGATAATGGAATACCCACATAAATCATCATCTCACCATGTATAATAAGGTACGGTTCTTCCTTTTACTTACACCATTCGACTGAGGTGTATATAGAGGAGTGATTTGGGATAGGATTCCAAACTCTCATAAAAATCAATGAAGTCTTGATTAAGATATTTTCCACCATGTATTGAGAGTAGTTACTCAATATTTTTTCCAAGATGGTTCTACACTTAATTATTGTATTCCTTAAGCTTGTAAAAGGAATCTAACTTATACCTCATTGAGTATATATATCCATATCTACTAAAATCATCAGTGAAATCTATGAAATATGAGTACTAACTTCTTACTTCAATAGAAATTAATCCACACACATTGGTGTGAAATAATTCAAGAAGATCTTTATACCTTTAACCTTTCCCACAAAATAGGGATGTAGTCATTTTACATTATAAATGTGAATAAAATACACCAACTGGTTTTAGTTCAAAAGAATCTAAATATCCATCTTGGTGAAATTTAGTCAAACATTTTTCGTTTTCATGGCCTAACTGGTGATTCAACAATTGGGTGTTGCATGGGTCATGTAAAGAAGTTTGATTATCAATTTCTATTACATTTCTGTGTAGTCTAACACATAAAGACTATTATTTAAATGTGTCTTACCATAACAAATTTTACCCTTATAAAATAAGAAACATTTATTCCCAAAATTGAAAATGAATCCATCTATGTCTAGTATAGGTACATAAATTATGTTTTTGGTAGTGTATGGAACATTATAAGAAAATCTTAAAACCAAAATCATTCTAGTTGGAAATGTTAGGTGGTAGTCACCGATAGCTACAGTAGCAAGTTTATCTCTATTTGATACTCATAGATATACCTCCCCTAGGTAAATATTTATGAATAAACTTGGTTCCAATATTTTAATACATATATGAGCACCACAATATATATCTAATTCCTGATTTATAGAAACATAAAAATTTCACTTGATTACAAATACACCTGTTACTTCCCCTTATTTCTTAGTCTGGGTACAGTTTTTCTTCCAATGGCCCCCATTTGCACATGTGAAATAAATAGAATACTACTCCCTTACTTTCCCCTTTATCTTTACCTTTTTAAAATGTTGTGAAGGGGATTTGGGATTAAATATATTTACATTACCTTTCCATTTGTTCACCATAAGGATGGAATGATTTCCATTCTTAATCTCTATTTAGCAAAGAAGAGGAAGAAAATTTGGGAGAGACTTATCAATTTTTTTCATATAAAAATTTACAAAAAAAAATCTAGAGAAAATATAAGGGAGTAATGAAAGAATGAGATCGATGACCATTTATTCAAATAGTTTAAAACTTAAAACCTCTAGGTTCTCAAAATAGACAATGATCTTGACTATGATAGGCCCATCTAGTGCCCTCTATCCAGAATTTCTCTAGAAAATGTCCATGTAGATATCAAATAGTTATTGTTTATCTATTTCCTAGTATGCACCAAGAATATTCTCAATCATGCTATATGAATCTATGTTTTTGTGATACTTCAAAAGTTAACTAGATATATATGATAGAATCATACATTGAACATCAATTGTGTTATTCATATGTTTTTCATAGACAAAGAACTCTTCATCAATTGCCTCATTGGTAGGAGGATCATGCATTGATTATTTCATCATGTAAGATTTCCATTCATGGTGTAGCACAACTCAAAAGTGTCTAAACCACGCCTGAAATTTAAGGATATGGCCTTTCTCTAGTATAGATCATGGGGATAGTATATATAATGAACATTACATTTTATAAAATTATAAAATATAAAATTATTAATACTTTTCTTGATTATAATTTATGTGTGATATGATAAAATAAAGTTTATCAAGTCTCACTATTTTATCAAGTCTCAACAACCCTCACCATTTAACTTGAAATATCTAGTTTATAGGACATTCTTGTAGAAATAATCCATATTTCCCTTCACATAACCCCAATAAGGGTTATTCAAGATACCTCTAGGTATTTAGGTAGGCAAGTCTTTATTAACTACAGGATTGTAGCTTCTTAATCCACTGAGTGGATTCCCCAATCTAAAAATATTGACTTTGATTTCCTCAACACTTGACTCCAAATTATACCATGTCTAGATCGGGCTACTCTTTTTGATGTAAAATGTTTAAGTCAGACTAAAATATTCATAAGACTCCCCTTATAAAAGTAGGTGTCCCAATAAGGGTTGGTCAAACACTTAGTTATATTGTTTTAATTCCTAATAAAGTAATGAAAGTCTTTGTCTAACTTAATATTAAGTTGATTGATTTTAATTTATTATGAATCAATTTTATATTGGTTTATCCTTTACATGACTTGTTAATATTAAGTGGATTTTGCTTAAATAATTAACCTATTTTTTACATATATGCATAATCAATTTATTTAAATTTTATCTTTCTACATTAATTCATTTATTTATATGATCACAATATTTCATCCATAAAATAAATAATTCATAAGATAGAAATAAATAAATATTTAAATAACTTGATTATTGGCTTATCTAAAGGTTGATTTATTGGGAGGAAAAAAATCATCCTTTAACCTATGGGATTAACCCATGGTTCCAGTCCTGGAATGACTTGTATCATTCCACCTTCCACCTATGTATCACCTTGCTTGGCATCATTATGGTTCCATATTGAACTTTCTTTGTGTGCCTCAGTATGCTCCATTAATTACATGTATTTATAACTTACATGCGGGTGAGGGGAACCAAAGGATTGGTATATGGGGATTCTATAAATAACCATGGAAACAAAGATCCTACATAATAATAAATGGAGAGATGACACATATGCCATCAAATTTAATTTAATATTAAATAATTACAAACCCATTAAATAAATTAAATTAAAACATCTAACACATGAACAGGTCTTTATCAAGATCATGAACAGTAATACATATAATGTGTATGAAAAATTAAACTATTTAAAATTCATTCCTATTCATTATTTATTATTAAGATAAATATTCTTTCATTAATTAATTCTATTTATTCGTAATGACCATCTTAATTCTCTTTTTGATATCCATATTAATGTAGTCATGGAAAATAAATGGCAGAACTAATTATTATAGATTATTATAATAACGTAATTGATCATTTTAATAATACTTTAAAACATTATTAAATTTTAAAATACAATAATTTTCAATAAATAAAATAAGGTTTTAATTATACAATTATCAATTTAATGTAATTTAATTATATCCTTAATTGGGAGACTACATGGAACGTACTTTCCAATTACATGTTGTGTACCTGGGATACATGCACAGGACTTTAGAATATAAACCGTTCAGACTACAAATTATTTACTACCAACTACATGCTATGTTTTCTTATTTATATGTGTTTTTGAAACCTATTGAAGGATTCAGTTTGTTCATTAAATTTGGTACTACACAATGTGTACAATCCAGCTACACGTCATGCATATCACCTACCATGTATCCACTTGTCTCGTTGAATGGATCAATGTGTACATTGTATGTTTGGATTAATGAGTAACATGTATTGTACTCCATCTACACATCGTGTACTCCATTAATGAAAAATTATTTCAGTATCACATAGTTTCTATCATTTATAATGATCAAACGAGTTTCATAAATTCAATGCTAACCTGCATAGACTACACGGCATGTGAGCCAGCCACATGTTGTGTTATTAGATATGTAATGTTCCATGTTGACCCAGTCTACATGTGGCGTGAAATAAATTTACCACATGTAATTACTTCTTGAAAAAAAATTATCTTGTGACACAAAAAGGTGCAGTGCACTTTGGTACATGATGTCTACTTCAGCTACACATTATGTAGTCATGTTCTATCTAAACAGAATCTCTAACACTTCCTGATGGCATATATAGTTATACTTCACATTTTATTAGTACTTTAAGAAAATGAAACATTTAATGGTGATAATAAATATGTCAAATATATGTTAATTCAAATCATATTAAGAATAAATAATATTGAATGAAAAATCCATCCACAACTGTGCATATTTATAAATAATTAAATAAATAATTATAAATTTGAAACAAGTCCTCTCTAATAACACATGAAGGTTTCAAACATAGTTGAATCTCCTTTGGTGGGTGTGAAATTAAAATTTATTTTAATTTAGAGTTTCCTCAAACCCTGAGAAAGGATCTTCCACATTAAATTTATAATTAGTTTCTTAAAGATTGTAAGTAATGATTACCACATCTTAGGATAAGTTCTTCTATGATGTTGTTGATATTCCAAAAACCCTTTAAGATTACCTTAATTGTGTTGTAATGATTAAATTATAGAATCCTCCTAGTGGTGATCCACATGTTTTTATTTGAACTCTAAGCAACGCAGATTGATTTTTGGGTGCTAGCACAAACAATCAATTCATCTTTCAGTGATCATCTTGATTTCTTTAAGATCCTTTGGGTTTTAATGAGTTCATCTCATTCTTGGAAGGAATAATGGATGAATTTAAGAGATAGATAGATAGAGAAGTTTTTTGTTCTCTCTGGTTATCTATTCATACTTTTTTTATTAACCCAGCACAATATACATGAAAATCTATTTATAGAGATAGGGTTTAGGTTAAAATATTTTTTTATAATGTAACCACCCTTAAATAGTATTATAAAATTTATGGAATCTCATTCTATATAATAATAATATTATAATTATTTTATGGTGTGTACACTAACTTGTGCAATAAAAAATATTGTTTTTAAGACTTCGAAATTAATATTTATTACCATAAAAAGTCTTGGTCTGTTAAAAATCATTATCATTTTTAAAATATACAAATGAATTTTTAATTAAATATTTCATTCATTAATAAATATTTTTTATTTATAAAACTTGAATAAAATTATTCCTTGGACTTTTGAATAATATTTATTAGATTAATTACATTTAAATAGAATTAAATCAAGATCTATGGAAACACTTAGTGTGTGACCCTCTAAGATTTTTTCTCATCGACATTAGATGAGATTGCCTAAAGTATAAGATTACTATCCAGTAATGGGTCAATTAAACCAAGAGAAATAATTTAATATCACAACAATGATATCTATATATAAATGCTCACTGTGTATTATAATCCCTTTATCTCAATATCTCATCATGTAGGTTTCAAATCTGTTTCATCAAACTATGTGTTCAATACATATTTCTTGACTATCTGAATTTTACACACCATTGAACCATGGACAAGGAATTTAATGAGATGGTTGGATCCCGATCAATGGTATGAGATATAATCTTCCATAAAGATGAAATGGTAAAATTCATCCTTAAATTTTCCATTTATAACATGTCATTCATGATGCACTAAATGTACCCTACTTCCCACTAACATATTTTATGATGGTTTTGGTCAGTAAATCTAAGTTCATTATTCATGAAATGCATCAATGATAATCCTATATTCTAAGTACCATTACTCATGCTCGTAGAAAGGAATATTAAATAACACTAAAACATGGGGAATTCATACTAGTGGGGTTGTTCTTGTAATCTCTTGTCTTATAGATTACAAAATGTGAACTTAATGAGAAAAATCCACATACGCATATGATTACTTACATGTGAAAGTATACAAACTATGTTTCCTATCATACTATTTTATCCAACAATAAAACTATATTTAATAATATTTTCATAGAACTTCAAGGTTCTCATCATATCAGGGAACTCATATGTCATCAATATGATAGATGGCCTAAGACATTATTACATTAAATTCATTCATAAAAATGAACAATATCTAATAATAAGTTTTATTACTATTAAGTTCATAGAATATACATGTAATCATAGTAAAAATAGTTGGTCCTATGAGACCAACTCAAATGGTATCATCATCTCAACAATGGATATTATTTTTCTATGAGAAAGTGTATCTAGGTCAAATGATTGAGACTAAGGAAAATATCATCCATGATGACATAACCATTAAAAGGGAATATGATTATGTGTTTCTTGAAGAATTTATTATTCTTACTTCATGCTATGAGGTTGAGTTCTCAATCAAGATTATACCCAAGTATTTTCCAATATCCAATACTCCATATAGAATGTCTACTTTTTAACTTTAAGAGATGAAGAAGAAACTATAGGATAATATGGATAAAGGTTTTATACACCTGAGAGATTCACCATGGGGTGAATTTTTCCCCTTAATCAATAAGAAGGATGGGTAAATTCACCTATGTATTGATTATTGTGAGATCATTAAGATCGTGATAAAGAACAAGTATTTACTTCAATGGATTGATGACTTCTTTGATCAGCTACTTGGATCCCAAAACTTCTCTAAGGTGGATCTTTGGTTGAGACAGTATCAAGTAATGTTTAAAAAATCTCAAAGTCTAATTTTCATACAAGGTAAGGGAACTATAGTTTTATATTGATTTCATTTGGACTCACTAATGTTCTAGAAAACTTCATGGACTTAATGCTTATAGTTTTTAGGGATTACCTTGATAAATTTGTGGTAGTATTCATAGAAGAAATTATTATCTACTCAAAAATTAATTAGGAATATGAGGATCATTTGAACATTGTATAGAAGATATTATGAAAGGAAAATTTGAATGAAAATTATAGTAAATGTGATATTTGTATGGAGAAAGTAATATTCCTGGGGTATGTTATCACCAGTTAATGGATATCTATGGATCCTTTAAAAATAGTGGAAATTAAAGGATGTCCCAAACTAATATCTATGAAGTAGATCCATATTTTCCTTGGATCATATGGGTACTATCGTTTATTTGTGAGTAAATTATCACAGTTTTCAATCCCACTAAACAATCCAACTCATAAGGGATGAAGTTTTTCTAGAATGATGAATGTGATGAAATCCTTAAATAGTTAATGAAGAGGTTAATCACCGCACCTATGCTCACATAACTCAAAAGTGGGAAGGATTTTTTATCCAAATAGATGAATACAAAAATATATTAGTTTTTTTACTCATTCAATATGAAAAATTGATAGCCTATTCCTCCCACAAGTTAAATATTCATGAGAATAACTACCTAACTCATGATCTAGAATTGGATAGAGTGATCTTTACGTTGAAGATTTAGTGGAATTATCTCCACAGAAAGAAGTGTGACATATATACGGATCATAAAATCCTCAAGTATTTATTCACACAAAAGTATCTCAATATGTTTCAATGAAGGTGGTTATAACTAATAGGGTTTATGATTATTTAATACATTAACATTTTGGGATGGAAAACAAAGTGGTAGATTCTCTAAGTAGAAAGGATCATGCCACTATATCCATGATTAAGATTGAAATGGATCTAATATTCTTGAAAATGTAAAGTATAGACAGAGGAATAATAAAAGGATCTTTATCCTACTTTTATCAAATAATTTCTTGACTATAAATTCTTGATAGGATCAAGGAGTCCCTAGAAATATGATGAGGAGGTATAGAAAAAGGTAGAAAATATTATGGAGTTTAACTTTTCTAACTGTATAGTTATAAGGTTTGGAACTTGGATATGTGTCCCATGAAAACAATAAATTAATAGGAAACTTTTGGATGATGTTCATAGATCATTTTTATATATTCATCTAGGAATCACTAATATGTATAGATATTTGAAGAAAATCTTATAGTTAGATAACATAAAGTGAGATATTTTAGAAATTGTATCTCAATGCTTGGTATGACAACAAGTCAAGTGTTAATGAAAGAAGTTTAAGGGTACGATTTTTCTATTTCCTCTACCAATATGGAAATGGGAAAACATAACAATGTATTTCTTAATAAGAATCTGTGGGATATCTAAATGTAGTAATGTAATCTGGGTGGTAGTAGATCACCTTACAAAGTCTGTAAATTTCATTACTATCAATGAAGATTTACCTCTCGACTAAATTTCCATGATATTAATAAGATAAGTTGTAATATTAAATGGATTTCCACTCTTCATTATATTAGATCAAGATTCTATGTTTACCTCAAGGTTTTGGAGAATCCTTTGATAAGAATTGGATACAGATCTGATTTTTTGTACTACTTATCACCCTCAAATGGGTGGTCAATGTAATAGAACCATTAAAACTATATAGAATATTTTTATATCATGTTAAATATATTTAAAAGGATTTTGGGATCCACACCTTACATAAGTGGAGTTTTCATATAACAATAGTTTTCATTATAGCATTCAAATGGCACCTTAAGAGGATCTTTATGGGAGGAGTTGTTAGACTCCAACATGTTGGGATGAAGTTGGATAAAAAAAATATGGGACCAGTTATTATCTAATATATGAAATATAAGGTTAAAACCACTCAAAATCATATGAAATCTAAAAAAATAGAAAAAAAGATATGAATAAAATCATCAATGAGGCCTAGAGTTTGAGGTTGGAGACACGGTTATCCATTGTATATCGTCGTGGAAGAAAGTCAGGAGTCTTGGGGAGAATAGAAAGATTAGTCCATAAAACCTTGTCCCCCTTTTTATCCTTGATCACAACGTAGTTTTGGCATATCAATTAGCTCCCCTGCCTAACATATCTCAAGTACATGATGTATTCCATGTATCCTTATTGGGGAAGTACATAACAGAACCATAACATGTACTGAATTCAAAGGTGGTATCTTTGGATAATGATATTTCATATGAGGATCAGTTGGTGAAGCTCTTATATTATATAGTAAAAGTTATATGAAATAATAAAACTATACTGGTAAAAGTGTTGTGGTGGAACCACAAGTTTGAAGACGCAATATAAGAACCACAAGAGGAAATGAAACATAAGCACCCACATTTATTTTAGTGTAGGAGATAAAATTTAAAGGGTGAAGTTTCTAAAGGTGTAATAATTTAATGACCTAAAATTTTATAAATTAAATTCGTTTCTTGAATGAATCAATTCCTTATTAAGTATTATATCTACTAAAAACACATGAACTACTTTGGTTATTTTTGACCAATTATAAAATATTGCATGTTAGATTTAAAACACCATTAACAATATTAACGATTTATAATATATCTATTGTAAACTAACCAATAAGATTATTTTATATTAAGGATTATAATAAATTCTAATTTTCACATACAAAAGGAGTGATGGAATTGGCCAGTAGGACCATACCCTGTAAAGCCCATTTATCAAATCTTCTATGGGAGATGGCTTCACTGGGATTTTCCCTTGACCAAACATATGGTGAAATTCAATAACTAAAACATGAATAAAATATTTTATGGTAGAAGTTCAAGTTTATCAATATTACATCCCAAACTATGTTCATTGAACCACCCCAAAAATCCCCACCATCGCACACCTTACCCTTAGGGATTTCACTTGTGTGATAAGGGGTTATATGTCTCGAAGATAATAGTATTAATTTTTATATTATCCTTTTTAATTAAATTATTATTATATTTATCCTTTTTTATTATAAATTTATTAATAATTATATAATGTGTTTATAATAATTTTATATTGACACTGACAAATCAAAATTTTATTTTTGGGAAATGTATAGTTTCAATTAAGACACTTTTTTATAAATTCAATAATTTATTAAGTAAATAGTATTTTACTAAAATATTCTTATTAGATAATAATTATTTAAATATTAATGGATATATAATTTAATTAAGTCCAGTTTAGTTTTTATTTAGTCCAAAAAGTTGTTAATATCATAAAAAATAGTATCTTCTAGTAAATAGGCTTTTTATTTATAAGTAAAAACTCTCATATTAAGGAATATATCTTGGTAAATTAAATATTATTTTTTAAATCAACACATAAAAATTATCCAATGGTAATTTTTTTCTTTTTCTGAGACAGTATAATTTTTGGGTAAAAATTAAACACAGTATAAATATACGGTCGAATTATGACATCATAATTGCCTAAAAGTGTTATAATAAATTTTATAAAAGGAATACATGAATAAATATATATTAATACTTTTAAATAATTTATTTTATAATTTATTTTATTAATTTTATAATCCTTTAATTAATCCTCCAAAATATGTATTATAGTTCAATGCTTCAAAATCAATTATTTATGATCACGACTCACATCCACATAAAAAATTGTATTATTTTAATAAGATCTGTTTTTTACGTATAAAATATTAAAAACCAATTTTATTTTGTAGAAACCATAGAAAAAACCATGGTAGTATATGTGGTTTTAATTATTTTATCAAAGAGAATCCAAAACATAAGTTTTGAATTTAATAAATAATTCCCCTCTTTTGAAACAAATACCCACCAATACTCCCACTCCTATTTACTCAAAACCCATTGAAAAAAATTTAATATTTTTAAACCTCTATATATCCCCCATAATGTTTCCCAAGCTCTTAACAATCTCTTACCAAGTTTTTAAAAGAATCCCCTCAAGGTAAGAGACACTCTCCTCTTCTTTTTTATTTCAAGTACTTTATTTGTTCTAATCCCTTTTTATTTACAATTATCCATGTTGTAATGTATTTTTACACATAAATTTATAATAATTATGATTCCCATGTAATGAGAGACAAAATTTCTCTCTCATTCACCCCTCCCAAAAACCTTTATTTACACTTTTTTGTTGTTGAAATTATCTTGTGATTTTCCATGCCAAGCATTTTTTAGTTAATAATCATCCCAATTTCTACTCAAGGGTATTCACCTATTTCTATATATCCTTCATTTATTAGTGAAATCCATGTGTGTAACTTGAAATCCTTAATTTCGAGGTCAAATTTGATGAAATTTTTTCTTATGTTTTATGATCTATGTGGTGTAAAAATGCATGTACATGATATGAAAATGATGAGTGAACCCAAAATTATATAGTCCTACAATACATTGGGAAAAAAATTTATCTCAATAAATTATATGTGTTTTTCATGTGAGGTTATTCTAATAACATTATGTTATAATTAATTGGCATTTATCCTTCACTTATGCTTATGATTTCGTGTTTTAAGTTGTTGCCACTTTTTTATGTTGCCTTGATGTCATAACAATATGTCATTCTTCTATGATCATGTTTATAATTCTCACCCCCTTTTTTGTCACCTTGATATTACACTTTGACTAACATGTATTAATTTCATCATGTTATGATTTTATTATTCCCTTAAAAGTATTTATATCTCACCCTTTTCATATGTATTTCCATAGGTTATCTCGTACAGTATTATAAGATTGATGGGATATAATGGAATATTTTTGAGTTTTAAAATAATTTTGTTATACCCATATTTCAAGTTAATATTCCATGTACCAAATTTCTTTAAGACATTATGCCTCATGATCTTCTAGGATTTTATTATGAGAATCTTTATATAATAAATCAAAAATTAAGGTGTATCAAATATAAGGGTTTTCATATTTCTTCCTTCTTCTTCACCTCCTAGAATAATGATAGACATATCATGATATTTATGTCAATGTAGGTTATATTACCTGAAAATGAATAGTTTTAAATATTTCTTTAGAGTTTTTATTTCTAGAAAACTCAGATTTTTTAGTCTTTAGAAATCTAAAAATTTCACTATATGTTAATCCTTATGTAGATAAAAATGATTCTTACAGAAATAATAGACGAAACTTGTGAGAATAATCATATTTACACAACATAAATTCATTCTTACATAGAAGGATTCATGCATACATATATACCAATAATGTATTAATATCACCTCAATAATCAATACATATAAGGAATTAATTCTTAGGTGGTTGAATGATCCTTATGAAATATGAAATTCATGTTAACATAGTTGAATGATCCTTATGAAATCAAAAATTCATGATTATTTATATATTTAGTATCCATTTGAAATCTAGTAGTTTTCTATTTCCTCATCCTTCATTACAAAATCATCTATACTAATTTTAGAGAATAATCCTTAAACACTCTTACACTTAGTCAAACATTGGCTTATAGTTCTCACATCCCATAATTATCTCATAACTTCATCCAATACTTCAAATTACTTTTAAACATCCCCTAATACATCACCACACATAGTGATCTTAATTTAATGTGAGTTTGAAAACGATTTCTATATTTAAAACAAAATCCTACACAATAAAATCATACTCACTTTATCCTTCCTTAAAACATATTCTCGTGATAATTTCCATTTTATAGAGGAACTTATTCAATATCACAACCCAAAAACTCTCACATGATCAAATTCTTATCATAATTTATAAACTCACAACATGTTCTCAAAAATATCTCTATTTGGATTTTTCCAACCAATTAACATAAATAACTATAAAACTCATCAAACTTAGCAATGAAAAATCATTCGATAATTATAATCCTTCTTGAGTGAACTTGATATAAGAAATAAGAACATTGAATAACAATATCATGTTTTCTATAAATAAGTGATTTATATTTAAACCTTATTCAGACATGATCATTTTTATTATTCCATCAATACTTCATAATCACCTCAAGTATTTCATTAACCTGATAGATCTTATTCTAAAAAAAATATACAGATCTGGATTTACTTGTTCAAAAAGTGAAAAACTCCTTATTTCTAAAATTTTAACTATTCTATGACCTTTTATAATAATTTAGAAACATTTATGAGAATCAAAACGTCTTTATTTCACCAAATTTTTTCATGAAAGTTGTACAAGATAAATTCATGCATCTATTCATAAAAAATATTAAAACAGTTTACAAATTACTGGTGAAGTTTTCCCCCACAACATTACCATTTAAAAAACTCTCTCTAAATACATTTCCCCCCTAAATTATATATCTCTACTCAAATAGGTAAAACACATAAAAATGGATTCTTTTTAGAACGATTTAATAGAATAAATATATTTATATTTTCTTTTATCCCATTTGACAAAAATAATCTAAATAATGGGAAGAGATATGGGATAAAATTCCATACTTTATTATTTGGATGGATGAGGTTGAACTTCTAAGATCAACCTTGTATTATAAAAATCATCTTTAGGTAGTGGATTAGTGAATATATATACTAATTTATCCTTTCTAGAAAACATTCCAGCCTAAATTCATTCATTTCCATAGGTTCCATGCTGAAATAATACTTTATATAAATGTTCTTATATATTGAATATTTAACTGGATAACTTCAAATATTGATATCACTTTAATAATCACACCCAATAAGAATTGGAAGATTCACATCAACCTGAATATCTTCCATCTGGTCTTCATCCACATCAGTTGGGTTATAGTATAGGGGGATACCAAATATTCTACCTCAGTAGCGCTCAAGGTTACTGAACATTACTTCTTAGTGTTCCAACAAAAAAACTTCTCTGTAAGGTAGAAAACTCCACTATATGTCGACCTCTTATCATAATCACAACATATCCAATTTATATATGTGTAACCAAATAGATCACATTTCTCTTTCCTGTTACATTTCAAACCATAGCCTATTGAACCTTTGATGCACTTAATAATCACTGAAAGAAGAATATTTGAGGGAACATTGATACCTTTCACATAATGTAACTACATAAACTATATCTATCCTTGAATATATCAATTAAAAAATACTTACAATCAACTTTTTGAATTCCTGTTGATCCACCTTCTCTCATTTTTTATATTTATAATGATTTTTTACCACTAAGTTTAGGGTAGAAACTATATTTGAAACATCTATTTAAAATCTTTTAATATGTTCCCTAGAATAGATCTCTTGATAATTAAAGAAATGATATATATCTATGGAAATTTATAGGCCAGAAAATTATCTCATTTCACTAAGAATAGACATTTAAAATAGATTCTTCATTTCTTTGGAAAATTATTTTCAAAATTATTCATCATTTCTAGAAAATATAAAGTCATATACATAAACAATAACAATGAGTAGTGTATTTTTTTCATATTTAATATAGATTTTATTACCCACTCTTCCCTTTTTTAAATTTAACTTATTCAAGTAGGTTTCTATCTTACAATAACAAGTTCTTATATCATTTTTGAATCTATATAAATCCTTTTTTGACTTGAAAAAATAATTCCCATCATCTCCAAGTAAGAAACCATAAAGTTTTTCAATGTATACCTTCTATTATAACTCACCATTGAGGAATGTATACCTGAAATACATCTAAAAATATTTTATTTCCTTTGGGATGAAATAAAAGTAAAAGTTCTAATGGTTTCAGGTCTTGAAACTGGTGGAAAGTATGATAAAATCCCATATATTCAACATTCAAATATCCTTTTCATATAATTCATGATTTATTTCCTATAACTTATATTTTTCTATTTATATTATTTTAGAACACCCAAATTTTACAAACAATATTCTTATTTTTCAACTTGGGTACTAAATCCCAAGTCTTGTTATTCCCAATTTGTTCCAATTCTATATTCATAGAATCAAACCACTCTTAATGATTTAAGGAATATAAAATATAAATTGACTAAACCTAATAAAAAAATGTGTTATGAGTATTTTTCCACAGGTTCCTCCTAGTTTATACCTATTTTATTTTATTTCTAGTGATTTTTTGGAACTGAACCTTTCTTCTCAAACATGGATGAGATAAACTACATTGTTCCTCATCACTCGAAATGGGGAAAAATTCTTCTTCAACCTATAAATATTCAACACTTCTATCTCTTTCTAAAAAAATTAGTCTTTAAAAAAAATAGAATCAACATCACTTCTAGAACTTGTTTCTTCATGTAAAACTTCTTTATTTAAATATTCTAGCACCTTTACATCAATAGAATCAATAAATTTTGCAGATACTTTGTCATAGTAGTGGTGTCCTCTTTTATTTGGAGGACATATTGTGAATATTACTTTAACACCACTCTTTTGAAACTTCCCAAGAATTTCAATTTTTACCTTAATAACACAAGGGATTAAAAACACATAAAGATACTTAAAAATTTGATATTTTTTTAGTGTATATCATATGAAAACATGTAAAGAATTTTCCTGTGTCAACAAATTTTTTGAATGTGAAATTATAAACCATAACTTTAATAAAAAATTATAAATAAGTATTAAGCTCAATAAACATTTTCTTATCCATACCCACTAAAACAAATTATTTCATTCAGATAAACCTTTTTTTGTATGTAGCACTGAGTTTTTATCGAATTCCATTATTCTCTAGATAATTTTTAAACTTTTCATTTTTAAACTCAGTTTCATTGTCTTTTCAAGTATTCCCATGAGTAAAACCATATTCATTTTCAACACTTCTTTCAAAACTTTTAAACATTATTAAGACCTCATATTTTTGTTTCATAAACATAAGGTAATTTTATGGAATTTATCAATAAAATTAATAATGTATTTATCTCTATTGGTGGATTTATTCCTCATTATTATATGGAAATATGAATGAATAAGCTCTAAAGTAGAATTATACTAGATATACATATTTTTATTTGAAGAGTTAAAAATATTTCCATTTTTTCATGTTGGCCACATCCTACCCCTTTCCCTTTTCAAGAAAGGAACATCATAATCATTATATCTTCATGTGACTGTGTTCATATCCTTCTATCCAAGATGCCAACCTCTATGATGTCGCAAATCATTCTCATTTTTTATGCTTAGATAGCATGTGTTTTTTTTAAATACCTGAAATTTCCATGTAATTTTTTTTTAAATATATGAGAATTTTACGAGTCCGTAGTTTCTGACGGTGCTTGATTCTAAGGCCCGGAGTGCCCGGAATGATCCGTCGAAGTTTTGTTAATCTTAAATTAAGGCACGTAGCAGTTTTCCTAAAAA
Organism: Viscum album; assembly: GCA_963277665.1. NCBI lineage: Eukaryota > Viridiplantae > Streptophyta > Magnoliopsida > Santalales > Viscaceae > Viscum > Viscum album. The sequence continues at coordinate 1,587,239,700 of OY728150.1, read as the reverse complement.
AGTGGAATAACTTTTAAATGGTTACTCAAATCAGAAATCTGAGGGCACTGTTGCGCTCAGGATGATGAGTTTACCCTAGGCATGACTTAAGTTTAGTCGGCGCGGGCCTCCAGTGAGAAATAATGAAAATGGAATAACCGTAAATAAAATAATTAAATAAAGTTATTTTATTTTTCAAATGCTTATAACTCACAAACGGTAGCTAGGATTAAAAATCTGAGACCACCACTGAAATTGTGAGGGCATTCTTTATTTAAGAAGATACTAACATTGGCTGGCGCGGGCCACCAGAAAAATTTATTTTTTAGCCGAAAATAAAATAATTAAGTGACAATTATTTTATTGTAAAATACATAAATTCGAAACGGTAACTCGGATTAAAAATCCAAGAGTACTATTGGGTTCGTTGGGGAGTGTTTCACCTAAGAAGAGCCTAACCTTGACCGCAGTGGGTTGACGGTGACTGATAATAATTTTCCAAACTTTTTTTCGGGTACGTTCAATAAACGTGTGAGCAGCGTTTCATATCTTTTGAACCAGTGCTTGAAATTGAAATTTTAGGGCACCGTTGAACTCACAGCATCAGCGATTACTTAGTGAAACCTTCATCGCAGTTGCATTTTATCGTGATTGGAAGATAGATTTTGGGTTTCATTAATCAAGTTAAATAAAAATAAGGTAATAGCTTATTTTTATTTTATGGTGGTTAAAACCTCCAAAGGGAGGTTAGTGGTGGGGACACCACACCATAACCTACCATGAGAGGTTATGGTGGTCGGGCCCACCCACACATAACCTCCTTTGAGAGAGTGTTATTAGTGGGGCCACCCGAGCTTATCAACACCCTCTTAACTCCCCTTTAACCCCTTGAACCCCCAAATTAATTGGTGAAACCTTTAACCTTCCATGGATTTATTTTTGTGCCAATTCTTCACCTTCTGACATTAAAGTGTCAACTCCACATGAATTAATTAGTGGTTCATTAATTAAATTTTTGAATTATTCTGAATTCATGCCAACTCTAAAATAATAGGCAAAGCTATTATTTTGTTGGATTGGCACTTTCATCTGGTGGATCCTTGGCGGATTGGAGGAGTTCTTGGAGAACTACATCTTCCAACGAAGAACGACGAGCACCCTCATCCTTCTTCATCGATCTTCGACCGAACCAAAAGAGGAGGAGTCGCCCATGAGGAACGCCAATGATGTCAACTTCTTCTTCTTCCTCTAACATCAACGGAATGACGCCGCCTCTCCACGACTTCATCTACGAACAAAAAACGAGGTAGGGGTTAATTATAGTGTTGATATTGTACCCTTTTCTTACCTTCGCCAAAGGATATAAAGGGATTGATGCGGACGTTTTTGATGATCATCTTCTACTTATGTTGAGCCAATTGATATCCTCCTAAATGCGGAGGGTTTGGGCCAACCTCACACGGCCCAACACCCACTGTCGAATTTTCCATTGGGATGTTCTTTGAAGCAGAAACACGGAATGCCAAAGTGGCAATGGTGATGAAGATGGCGAAAAAGGGTCGCGCTACCCGCGGCCTCTGCGAACTGCCCGACCCGCAACCCGCGTGCCGCCCGCGCCTCTCCGGCGCACTGCCCGCGGCCCGCCGGCCGCCTACCTGGCCCCTGCCGACGGCCTACCCGCACCCCACGGTGCCCTGCCGGCTTGCCTGGCGCACCCCGCGGTGCCCTTCCGGCTTTCCTGCCACCAGAAAAAGTTTTTTTTTGGCCTCAAATAAAATAATTAAGTGAAAATTATTTTATTGTAAAATTCATAACTTCTAAACAATAACTTGGATTGAAAATCTGAGAGTACCGTTGGGTTCCTTGGGGCGTGTTTCACCTAGAAAGAGCCCAACCTCGACCGCAGTGGATCTAGGGTGACTGATAATAATTTTACAAACTTTTTTTTGGGTACGTTCAATAAACGAGCAAGCATCATTTCATATCTTTTGAACCAGTGCTCAGAATTGAAATTTGAGGGGACCGTTGAACTCGCTGCGTCGGCGATTGCTTAGTTAGACCTTCATCGCAGTTTTTTTTTATCGTGATTGGAAGATAGATTTTGGGTTTCATTAATCAAGTTAAATAAAAATAAGGTAATAGCTTATTTTTATTTTATAGCGGTTAACACCTCCAAAGGGAGGTTAGTGGTGGGGCCCACCCGCACATAATTTCCTTTGAGAGGATGTTATTAGTGGTGACATCTAAGCTTATCAACCCCCTCTTAACTCCCCATTAACACCTTGAACCCCCAAATTAATTGGTGAAACCTTTAACCTTCCATGGATTTATTTTTGTGCCAATTCTTCACCTTCCTACATTAATGTGCCAACTCCACATGAATTAATTAGTGGTTCATTAATTAAATTTTTTAATTATTTTGAATTCATTCCAACAATAAAATAATAGGCATAGATATTATTTTATTGGGTTGGCACTTTCATCAGGTGGACCCTTGGAGGATTGGAGGAGTTCTTAGAGAACTACATCTTCTAATGAAGAATGACGACCACCCTCATCCTTCTTCATCGATCTTGGACCGAACCAAAAGAGGAGGATCCACCCGCGAGGAACTCCAACGACTTCAACTTCTTCATCTTCCTCTAACATCATCGTAACGACGTTGCCTCTCCATGACTTCATCTACGAACAACAAACGAGGTAGGGGTTAATTTTTGTGTTGATATTGTACCCTTTTCTTACCTTTTCCAAAGGATATAAAGGGATTGATGTGGATGTTTTTGATGATCATCTTCTACTTATGCTGAGCCAATTGATATCCTCCAAAACGCAGAGGGTTCGGACCAACCTCACATAACCCGACACCCTCCATCGAATTTTCCTTTGTGATGTTCTTCGAAGCGGCAACACAGCATGGCAAAGTGGCGATGGCAACGAAGATGGGGAACAAGGGTCATGCTACCCGCGGCCTCCACGAACAGCCCGACCCGCGACCCGCACACCGCCCGCCCCTCGAAGGCTCGCTGCCCGAGCTCAGCAGGCAACCTTCCCGGCCCCTGTCGAAGTCCTTCCCGCACCTCGCGGCACCCTGCCGGCTTGCCCAGCGCACCCCGTGGAACCTTCCGCCCTTCCCGGCACCCCCTGGTGCCCTGCTGCGCTAACTAGCGCACCCCGTAGTGCCCTGTCGCCCTGCCCAGCACCCCCCGGCACCCTGCCGCGCTGCCCGGCGCACCCCGCGGTGTCCTGCCACTCTGCTTGGTGCCCTCGGTGCCCTGTCGTGCTACCCGACGCACCGGCGTGCACTAACCGGTGCCCCGGCATCCTGCCTAGTGCACCTGCGTCCTGCCTGGTGTCCAACCGGCCTGCCCACACCCCGCGCGGCCTGCCCGCTCGCCACCTGTTCACCAGCCACCCGAGCTGACCTGCGGCATGCCCCGCGGTGTTGCTGGCCGAACTGGCCCGGTCTCCCGGGACGAGTTACAGAGCCGCCTAAGTGGCGACTACCAGGCTGAACCGCCCTTGCGGTCCGCTGGGCCAGGCCCAGTGGACTGAGTCAAAACATAGCGGAATGACCCGCCCAATGGGTCGGGTCAGACCCAGCTAGTCTGACCAGGTTGACCCAGACTGGGTCGACCCAGACTGGGTTGGGCTGAGTAGGTCTGACCGGGTCGAACCAGACCCGAGCCCATTACTAACCCATTACCTTCTTGGGCCATATCTTTGGCACCGGACTTCCGTTTGACGAAACGTTTGTGGTGAAACTTTTCTTGGAGCATATCCATCCCTTTGAGAATACCTCACGGGAGTTCAGGGTATAGTTGAGATATGGTCAGGTTGGTTATTACACGAATCCAATAGAGCCCTCGGGACAAAAATGCTAATAACTCAAAGACTGGGCGTCTGATTGACGCACCATATGTTGCATTAAGACCCCTATGACGTGGTGGTACTTTGAGATACTTCCATGTGATACTTCGTGATACTTGTAATATCAACCAATAGCTTGTTGAGAGGATCCTCCCAAAGACGAGCATAAAGAGTGCGGAGACCTAGTAGTTGTAGACCTGACGACTACTTGACCGATTCAACTCAGAGTGATTCGATTAACCCAATGGACGGAGCTCCTGGTTTGGTGGAAGACCCATGGTGGACAGAGCGCCTGGTTTGGCAGCAGACCCGTGGTACTCGACAGGAGGAGTACCTCTAACAGCTATATAGGGGGAGCTCCCAGTTTGGCAGCAGACCCACAGCGGACGGAGCGCCCGGTTTGGCAGTAGACACGCGGTACTCGACAGGAGGAGTACCTCGGCAGCCTAAGGTTAGTAAGAAGCACCTCGGAGTTGCGACAGGGCCACTGTACTTGACAGAGGAGGAGTTCTCCAGCAGCCATGGTTTCGATAATGAAAATCCTGGTTTGAGCTGAGTCAATGACCTTTGATTTTTCCTCATGATTGAGATGGGTTACTCAATAACTTAGGTATATGTATAGGCATATTCCGAAGTAATGGTTATCCATTGATTTCATACATTGTGGTTTATCCTTGTTGGATTTTTTGAGACCTTGAGGGTCTCGGAGTCCTTACTGTGTATCGTTATACTGACCACTGCACGGGCTATGCCCGAACCTCGTTGTGTTGGATGCAGATGACGGACAGCACTGACTGAGGTGGAGTGTATGAGGACTGGACGATACCTGGAGGTGGACCTCATGACGAGTCGATACCTGGAGGAGACGGGTGGACATGGATCACTGAGGAGGTTATTTTTACCTACCCTTCAGGTAGGATCCGTAGTGGATGATCCAGGAGCTACTAGACACCTTCCAGCTATTTGTATTTTTGGTTATACATGTTTGTCCTTTCCTTGTACTTTACTGTTGGGCTTGTATTTCCAGCCCCTTTACTTTCAGTACACTTTTTATACAGCTTTTACTTAGAGTTTTCTTCTTCTTGTACTCTGGTTGTGTGTGTTTACTATTTATAAAGGCAATTCCTTCCCAGATTTTTTTAGGGAGTAACACCTTTGGTGCTAGTCGCCAGTCCCTGGCCTATGGAAGGTGGGATTGGGGTAGTTATGATACGGGCCCCAGGGAACAGGTCAGGACAAATTTTTATTAAATGATTTGGTTCTACCATAGAACTTTGGACTCTGATATTTTCTTTTTGTGAAGAAATAGTGTTAAGGGTACTGAGTGTGGTTTTCGGTTCAGGGAGTCCAGTGTTGGTGCGGCGGCTAATGTATCCATACACCAGGAACCTGACTACTGATTTCCAACTTAGTACAAGAAAACACTGATTGCATGTGTGTTTTCAAAAGTTTTCTTTAAGTAAGCTCAAACCAACTCAGCTCACCAGGTATAATCTTTTGACTGTGTCACATCTGTTCAGGATGCCTAAGTGCAGATAGCCAGATAGAGTTCCGAGAGAGTACATGATGACGGCCCACCAAGCGACGAGGCTCCAGTGCAGGGCCCTCTTACTATATTGGCACCTTCAGGTGGTGTACCAGCAGCACCACCACCTGTTGGGTATCAAATTCCACCAGTCGCACTGGTGGACGGTGCACGCCGACTGAGCGTGTTGCACGAGTTCCAGCGGTAGAGGCCTCCGAGGTTATGAGGCGAGATAGATTCCCAGGTAGCAGAAGACTGGATGGAGGTGATTACTGGAGTTTTCCACCTAGTTGAGACACTAGTAGAGAAGATGTTGATCTTAGCTACTAGTCTTTCTTAGTGAGTGACCATGAAGATGGTCCGCATAGTGATATGGTTTTGGTACTTGAACTGTTTTCTGATATGGTACCTTCTGGCAGTGTGCCAACTGTATCACGGCCTATTGGTCAGGAGTTTCAACTGGCGGTACCAGTTGATAACACATGTATTATTAGTGCCTTAAACCTATTTCAGCATCAGATACCCCTCAGGTTTTGAGGCAATCCCGACTTACAAGCGGCTGAGGACTGGCCTGAGGAGGTGGTTGAGATTTCTCTAGAACTTCTGCAGCATCGGCAGGATGACATGTCGGTGGCTGAGTATTCATCGGGGCGTACCGATCCTTCCTGGTACTCAATTAATACGATACAATCAGTGCTTCGGAGCTTGGACCTCCGAGTGAGATGTGTTTAGGGACATCCGAGCCAGCACTTTCTTTTTCCTCTATGAATTCTTACCTATGTTAGGTTGCTAGAGAGAACCTTTGTGGTTGAATATTCTTTGGCTGGGTGGATACAGCCAGTGAATGTTAGTAGTTGGAAAGTAGGAAACTAGCACCAGCCTCAGAGACTTGGGTATGTAAGTTGTTTAGAAAGATGAAATATTAAGAACATATGAATCTACAGAGCAGCAAATGTGGAAGCAGAGCTAGGAGAGCAGCATGAGGTGGTGTACATTTTGACATGTTACAACCACCCGCCTTTGTAGTCCCCTCCAGGCTTAGGGAGCTGGGGGGAAGGGGAAGAGAGTAGCTTCATGCGGTCATAGAGTGTGACCTAAGGGCTCTAGGAATGATTCGAGGTATGTTCTATGTCTAATACTAGCTATCATATCAATAGACATAGGTACCAATCATTCCTCCCTTCCTTGAATCTTTTCCCAGACCTAGAGTTTCTGGTTAAGCCATTGACTTGACCCTCGCGTCTGGAGATACCTATGGGAGGAGACTCGATAATCACACTTATGTCAACGGTGTGATCTGACCCTTGAGGTGAGTTTCAGTTGGAACCTCTTGGTGGCAACGTCGACGCCTTATGATGTTAGTTTGGGTATGGACTGGGCAACCACAGTTCATACACAGATTGATTGTATTAGGAAAAAAGGTTGTGGTTTATCTACAACATTGAGATGAGTTTTTCCTTAGTCGAAAAAAAAACGAAACCCAGGCAGCACAGGTTAAACTCATGCATAGGAGGGTACAGTCAATCACTCTTGAGTCAGACAGCCTTACCCTCATGGTAGTAGGAGTTTTCAGTTTTCAGTTCCTCCAGGACTATGACTTAGAGATAGTCTATACTCCTGGGAAGGGGAACGTTGTTGCAGATGCGCTCAGTAGGAGGACTGGTATACAGTTTCTAGGCGAGGTGATAGAGCATCTGGCTGCCTTAAAGATATCCTTCATGGATAGGGATGGCACAGCCTTTCTATAGTCACTCATCCCCTTCATTAGCGAGTCAGGGAGGCACAGAATGGAGATGCTGACCGCGAGACACGACGTGCCCAGATATCCACAGGACAAGCACCAGATGTATTTTCTGAAGGTGTGGATCATGTCACTCTCTTTAGAGGATGTATCATGGTACTAGTAGCACTTCAGGAGGAAGTTTTGAGGGAGTTCCACACAACCCCTCTAGTGGTACATCCAAGTGTGGCGAAGATGTACCAGGACCTTCGACGATAGCACTGGTGGCTAGGTTTGAAGAAGGTGGTAGCGGAGTTTGTCTCTCTATACCTCACTTTTCAGCAAGTTAAGGTGGAGTATTAGGTACCAGCAGGCTTGGTTCAGCCTTTAGAGGTCCCAAAGTGGAAGAGGGAAGATATATCCATGGACTTCGTGACGGGTCTTCCACATACATCCAGGGGACATGACTCTATTTGGGTAATCATCGACCAACTCACCAAGTCGGCCCACTTCCTACTGACTAGAGATGGTTCGAGCTACCACGAAGAAGGTGCAGGTCATCCAGGAGCATATTAAGACTACACAGAGCAGACAAAAGTCATATGCTAACAGGAGACGGGGACCTCTAGAGTTTGAGTATGGAAACCATGTCTTTCTACGGGTCTCACCTCGACGAGGTTTGTGAATATTTGGCAGAGGATTCAAGTTATCTCCATGGTTCATAAGACCTTTCTAAGTCCTCTGTAGAGTAGGAAAGGTGGCTTACCACTTAGCTCTTCCACCTCAGTTGCACTGGGTGCACGATGTCTTCCATGTATCTCAGCTGAGGAGATACATGCACAACCCTACTCACATCATCGGCCATGGAGAGTTGGACATCGATGATGGGGAGAATTTTACGGAGGTTCCAGTAGATATCCAGGATCGACAGAATCAGGACCTACGTGGATGCTCGATACCTCTAGTGAACGTTCATTGGCAGCACGGAAACCTCCAGGAGAGCACATGGGAGAGGGTGGATCATATGCATGCTCAGTAACCCCAATTATTCCCTTAGTTTGAGTTGTATCTTACGGGGACTTAAATCCCTAATGGCACGCGATTCCGAGGCCCGGAGTGCCCAGAATGATCTGTCAAAGTTTTTTTAAGCTTAAATTAATGCACGTAGCAGTTTTCATGAAAAAGTGGAAAAACTCTTAAATGGTTACTTGGATCAGAAATATGAGGGCACCGTTGCGCTCATGATGGTGGTTTTACCCTATGAATGACTTAAGTTTAGTTAGGGCGGGCCTCCTGTGAGAAATCCCGAAAATGGAATAACCATAAATAAAATAATTAAATAAAGTTATTTTATTTTTCAAATTCTTATAACTCACAAATGGTAGCTCGAATTAAAAATCAGAGACCACCGTTGAACTCATGAGGGCTTCCTTTATTTAATAGATACAAACTTTGGTTGGCGTGGGCCACCAGAAAAAGTTTGTTTTTGGCCGTATATAAAATAATTAAGTAACAATTATTTTATTTGTAAAATTCATAACTTCTAAACAATAACTTGGATTGAAAATCCAAGAGTACAGTTGGGTTCCTTGGGGAGTGTTTCACCTAGGAAGAGCTTAACCTTGACTGCAGTGGGTTGAGGGTGACTGATAATAATTTTCCAAACTTTTTTTCGGGTGCGTTCAATAAATGTGCGAGCAGCGTTTCGTATCTTTTAAACCAGTTCTCGGAATTGAAATTTGAGGGCACCGTTGAACTCGCAGCATCGGCGATTACTTAGTGAGACCTTCATCGCAGTTGCGTTTTATCGTGATTGGAAGATATATTTTGGGGTTCATTAATCAAGTTAAATAAAAATAAGGTAATAGCTTATTTTTATTTTATGGTGGTTAACACCTCCAAAGGGAGGTTAGTGGTGGGGGCCACCACACCATAACCTCCCATGAGAGGTTATGGTGGTGGGGCCCACCCACACATAACCTCCTTTGAGAGGATGTTATTAGTGGGGACATCTGATCTTATCAACCCCCTCTTAACTCCCCTTTAACCCCTTGAACCCCCAAATTAATTGGTGAAACCTTTAACCTTCCATGGATTTATTTTTCTACCAATTCTTCACCTTCCTACATTAAAGTTCCAACTCCACATGAATTAATTAGTGGTTAATTAATTAAATTTTTGAATTATTTTGAATTCATGCCTACAATAAAATAATAGGCATAGATATTATTTTATTGGGTTGGCACTTTCATCAGGTGGAGCCTTGGAGGATTGGAGGAGTTCTTAGAGAACTACATCTTCCAATGAAGAACGACGACCACCCTCATCCTTCTTCATCGATCTTCAACCGAACCAAAAGAGGAGGAGCCACCCGCGAGGAACGCCAATGAATTCAACTTCTTCGTCTTCCTCCAACATCAACGAAATGACGCTGCCTCTCCATGACTTCGTCTACAAACAACAAACGAGGTAGGGGGTTAATTTTCATGTTGATATTGTACCCTTTTCTTACCTTCTCCAAAGGATATAAAGGGATTGATGCGGACGTTTTTGATAATCATATTCTACTTATGTTGAGCCAATTGATATCCTCCAAAACGCGGAGGGTTCGGGCCAACCTCACACAGCCCGACACCCTCCGCCGAATTTTCCTTTGTGATGTTATTCAAAGCGGCAACACAGCATGGCAAAGTGGCGACGGCAACGAAGATGGCGAACAAGGGCCACTCTACCCGCGTCCTCCATGAACCGCCCGACCCACACCCCGCGCGCCACCCGTGCCCCATCGGCTCGCTGCCCGAGCCCAGCAGGCGGCCTACCCGGCCCCTGTCGGTGGCCTTCCCGCACCCTGCGGCACCCTGCCGGCTTTCCCGGCGCACCCCGCGGTGCCCTGTCACCCTGCCCGGCGCCCCCCAGTGCCCTAATGCACTAACTGGTGCACCCCACGGCGCCCTACCGCCCTGGACGGCACCCCCCAGCGCCCTGCCGTGCTGCCCGACAAACCCCGCGGCGCCCTGCCGCACTGCCTGGCGCCCTCGGTGCCCTTCCGTGCTACCCGGAGCATCGGCGTGCACTTACCGGCACCCCGGCATCCTTCCTGGTGCACCTGCGGCCTGCCTGGTGTCCAACCGGCCTGCCCGCTCGCCACCCAGCCACTGGCCTCTCGAGATGACTGGCGGCATGCCCCGCAGTGTCGCTGGCCGAACTGGCCCGGTCTCCCGGGCCGAGTTACTGAGCCGCCTAAGTGGAGACTACCGGGCCGAACCACCCTTGTGGTCCGCTGGGCCAGGCCCAGTGGACTGAGTAAAAACATATCAAAATGACCCACCCAATGGGTCGATTCAGACCCATCTAGTCTGACTGGGTCATCCCAGACTGGGTTGGGCTGAGTCGGTCTGACCGGGTCGGACCGAACCCGAGCCCATTATTAACCCATTACCTTCTTGGGCCATATCTTTGGCACCAAACGTTCCTTTGATGAACCGTATATAGCGCCAATTTTCTTGGAGCATAGCCATCCCTTTGAGAATATCCCACGGGAGTTCGGTGTATAGTTGAGATACGGTCAGGTTGGTTAGTACACGAATCCAACAGGGCCCTCGGGACTAAAATGCTAATAACTCATAGACTAGGTGTCTGATTGACACACCATCTATTGTGTTGAGACCCCTATGACATGGCGGTCCTTTGAGATACTTCCATGTGAGATTTCGTGACACTTAGAGTATTGACTAGTAGCTCGTGGAGCGGATTCTTCCAGAGACGAGCATACAGAGTGCGGAGACCTAGTAGCTATAGACCTGATGACTGCTTGACTGATTCGACTTGGAGTGATTCGATTATCCCAGTAGACGAAGATCCTGGTTTGGTGGAAGACCCATGGTGGACAGAGCGCCTGGTTTGGCAGCAGACCCATGGTACTCAACAGGAGGAGTACCTCTGACGGCTATATAGGGGGAGCGCCCAGTTTGGTGGCAGACCCATAGCGGATGGAGCGCCCGGTTTTGTAATAGACCCCCGGTACTCGACAGGAGGAGTACCTCAGCAGTCCAAGGTTAATAAGAAGCACCTCATATTTTCAATAGGGCCACTTTACTCGACAGAGGAGGAGTTCTCCAGCAGCCATGGTTTTGATAATGAAAATCCTGGTTTGAGCTGAGTCAATGACCTTTGTGTTTTCCTCATGATTGAGATGGGTTACTCGATAACTTAGGTATATGTATAGGCATATACCGAAGTAATGGTTATCAGTTGATTTCATACCTTGTGGTTTATCCTTGTTGGATTTTGTGAGACCTTGAGGGTCTTTGGGTCCCTACTGAGTATCGTTATACTCACCCCGGCACGGGCTATGCCTGCACCTTGTTGTGTTGGTTGCAGACGATGGACAGTGCTGACCGAGGCAGAGTGTACGAGGATTGTATGGTACCCGGAGGTGGACCTCACAATGAGTCAGTACCTGGAGGATAAATATGGACATGGAGCACTGAGGAGGCTATCTGTACTTACCCTTCAGGTAGGATCTATGGTGGAAGATCCAAGAGTTGCTAGACACCTTCCTGTTGTTTGTCTTTTTTGTTGTACATGTTTGTCATTTCCTTGTACTTTACTGTTGGTCTTGTATTTTTGGCCTCTTTACTTTTAGTACACTTGTTGTACAGCTTTTACTTAGAGTTTTCTTCCTCTTGTACTCTAGTTGTGTGTGTTTATGATTTATAAAGGCAATGTATTCCCAGTTTTTTTAGGGAATTACGTCTTTGGTGCTAGTCGCCAGCCCTAGGCCTATGGAATGCGGGCTTGGGGTAGTCATGATACGGGCCCTGGGGGATGGGTCGTGACATTTTTAGCATCACCCACTTTGAAATAAGATGCTTTAGTTCATTTTCCTCTTGTCACCATTATTCTATATTTAAGGTTATTAACTAAAAAATCATCCTTCTTGAATACCATTTTATTTAGTTTATCATAAATCTAAGAAACACTTAATAGATTATGAATCAAACCATCAATATATAATATATTTTTTGGATTTGAACTTTTCTTTCCCAATAATTACTAAACCATATACTTTAATCTTGATTAGCCCATCATTTACAAATTTAACTAAGACTTATTTTCACTTTTCAATGTCATTTATAAGTTTTAAATATCATTTCATGTGAGAGGAACATTTCTTTTCCAAAATCCATGGATTATCCCAGTTTGATGTTTTATGTTCCACTTCTACAAAAAAGGATTTATCCTTACCTTTCTGTTCTTAATAAAAGGATATTGAGTTTTTTAAATCATTATTTATGTGATGGTATAAGTATGATGCATTCATTTTCATGGTGACCAAGTTGGTCAAATCTTCCAAATATTTTTTCATGAACTTAAAACTTACTCTGTGTTTTATATCATAATTTTCAATTTGTTCATGAAATACCTTCCTCTAATAGAGCTATATACACCTAAAACCATTCCTCTTAAGAATCATGGACATGTTAATATGTTGATAATTAAACTAAAACAACTTTTTATGTATGCCTGAAGCCTCAATAGTAGAAACATATTCCACAAAAAGCATGATTACCTTTGTAAATAGCAAGTCATCAAGAATTTTATACTTATTTTATTTCTTTATTTGAATCAATAATCTTTGATACTTATTGAAAAAACAAAATTATTATAAATTCTTGGAACACTATTATTCATATTAGTATTTTTATCAAACTTATCATAGACACTAGTTATTGCATTTTTTCAACTTCCCATTACTGTTTCCAGAATATATAAATTTATGAGAATCACCAGATTATTCTAAAAACATGGTCTTAGTAACAATATTATTTTTCATAGTCACTCCATACAAATTTTTATACTTATTTATTCCATATAAAGGTGATTTTTTTGTCTTATTAAACCTCACACTTCTTTGAACCTTCTTTAACATCTGTGATATAATTTAGAAAGATAAGTCATAAATTGTTCAGTTATTCTTTATCTTTGACCATTTTTTGTTGAAAATGGTAAATCTTATTACATTTATCTTTCACTTTATCTTAAATATTGATGTTAATATTCTTCTCATCATCAAAAATATTATTTAAATCTTAAATACCCTATAGTAATTTTTATTTTTATATTATAAGTAAAGATTCTTTGATATTGATATATTGATCTCCTTTCTTTGATTTATTATCTCCTTATCCAATTTCATGATCTTTAAGAGACATTATTTCAATTCTATATTCAATATAAATTTTACCTAGGTCTATAAAAATTCACTTTTTGAACAAATTTCGTCACTAGTGATATTTTTATCACTTATGTTAGCAATAAGAAGTTTTACACCAACTTCATTACTAGCAGTCTCAAAATCCTCTTCATCTTCACTACCTTCACTTTCATTAGACATGACATTTCATCTTTTATATTTTGATATATTCATATCATTATTTTTGGAATATTCCTTGGACTTATTGGATTTATTATTAAATAATATTCTAGTATTTTCTTCTTCTTCATCACTATATTCTTTAACTTTTTATTTTAAGAAAAAAAAATTAAAAACTCAATAGATCCACACCTAAATCATTTTAATGGGATACAATACTTGTATTTTAATTTCCCACTTCTCATTTTTATTAATATAAAATACATAACCTCATCAAATTTCTCATCAATATATCCAGTATAATGTGAATTGTTATATTCTTCTTCAACAATAAAATTATTTGACTTCTTAGGTTTTGAAATTTTAAAGGAAATATCATTTTCAACCTTTCCCTTATTATTTAAAACATAATCAATTATCATCTCACAAGATATTAAAATGTTTTATAAGTCATTAAGAAGAATATTACTTAGATATTTATCTTCTGAAGCCAAAAAATTTTCATAAAACTTTTCAATTAGGATAAGAAATATCCTCTCTATGACTATAGAGTCTTCCAACATCTCACCAAAGCCACTAATCATTCTCATAACTTCATTAACCCTTGTGAAGAATCTTTCTACCATCTCATAATCACACATCTTAAAGCCATCATACTATATCCTATAAATCTATATTTTTTTGGTTAACTTTGTTATTTATTTCATAGATATTTTAAAATTTATCCTATATTAATTTTATTGTTTTGATTCCTTTAACTATCAAAAACTAAATATCTGAAGTAGAATAAAAAAATAGAATTTAGCGCATGTCCATATTTTTTTATATTATTATTTCCTTTTGCTATCATGGTAGCACCTTCAGCGTGAGGAGTAAATCCATTACTTATATCTTAAAAGTCATTATAACTAAAGGATAACATGTAAAGAAATATGATGTCCTTCCAAATATTACAAATTTTTCCATCAAATGTTGGAATACCGTTGTTGTTCACTAAATTTAAATTATCCACTTTTATAAAAAAAATTAGTGATTAAATCTTCAACTAGATAAAGTATTCATACTCCAAATAGGAAAATCATAAATAAATGGAACTTGGTTCTTTGATACCACTTGTAAAACCACACGTAGGGGTGAATCAATGATCTTTATTCTTTTAAAGTTTCTTTAAAAAAATCACTATATGTTAAGTATAGGGATGTTTCGTTTCCACTCTAATAAATGAACACCAACACAAGGGAACATATCATAATCACATGTTTCACCTCTAAAAATTAAAAGGTCATTCCTTGGTATGATTTATATTCCTCCAAGATCGCATGACCCACTAGAATTATTATGTAAGCACAAGAAATCAATGATTATATTTGAACTTGTATTACATTTATCCTCATAGTGTATCAATGGATCACACATATGAGTGTATCCAACACTTTAAAATGATGAAAACATATATTTACCAATTGAATCATCCTCCATAAATAGACTATTATCAAGTTGTTGGATATAATGAGTTCTTTTTATTCATCTATTCTTGCACAGTAGCAAGAATTATTTTCAATTTACATACACAACATTTCAAGCAGCATACTCATTCATTGTCTATGTATTCATCACCAATAAGGTTTTTTAGAACATTTATTAGAATAAACTTCTCTTTATCTATAAACTTTATGTCTCTATTTTGACACTCTATTTTTTCAATCACACTTCTTCTTTCTTGTTATAATACTTGTATATTCATGAATACACATAATTATTTTTTTATCCTTTTTCTATATCTACTTTGGTACTAATACTATAATAAAATATGTTTCATGCATTTCAAAATCAAATACTTAGAGATTCTTCCTCTTTATCACTTGTCGATATTCTTTATTACATGTAAATATGATATTTTGAAATTTCAATAATTCTAGATAATTCAAAATTCATGAGATCTCAATAATTCAAAACTACCATTGATAATCTTATATAAATACCTAAAGACTATATAAAAACATGAAAAACTATCATGGTATTATTCCTTTGAACCTTCCAGCATTCTTGGAATCTTTTTTTTTCATGAAATTCTTTATAGAAACCATGCATGAATGTATTCATGCATATTATAGTAGTAATCATGGATACTTAATTCATGGTATGAAACACATGAAAAATACTAATTATATCCTCATCACTTACTAGAATATTGATATTCTAATCATAATATTTATGTAAATGAATATATTCTTACCTCACATCGACTAGTTTTAAATATTTCTAATTAATATTTATTTCTAGAAATCTCTTATTTTTCAGTATTCATAATTTTAAAAAAATTCACTAAGTTTTGATTATTATGAAAACAAAAATGATGCTTATAAAGACTAAAAATGATTCTTAAATATTTAATCATTCTTAAAAATCTTTAATTTATTCATATAAAGAAGGATTTGTGATTATTTGGATACAAATGATGTTTACATAGTACCTCAATCATCCTTATATACACAGAATTCAGGCTTATAGATATTAATGATCCTTACATAATCTGAAATTTATGCTTATTAGGATCCTGAGTATCCTTATGAAATCTAGGACTTTGTAATTTCCTCATGATTTTTTACATAATAATTATTACATTCCTAACTCAGTTATCCCTCACATGACTGAGATGGGTCATGATATGACCTCAAGTGTGTCTCTCCACATGCTAGAGGTTATCGAATAGCAGTGAGGGTATAATAAATATTTTGGGAATACTATACCCTTTTTTAATTAATAATAATCATAGTTGAAAAACAAAACAAAAAATAATATAAAACAACTCTAGTAGATAAATAGGGAAATTCCAAATAAATCTAGTAAAAAATAAACTATATCATGTCAAGTTGTATTCCAAACAAGAATTCATGTTGAATTTCATACAAGAAAGGAACTAAAAAACAAACTCAAGATAAAGACACCCAAATCTCATCCCAAAAAACAATCTTGATCCCATATCCAAGCTATTATCCTAGTAAGAAAATCAAAAAAAACAAGCATAGAGCCCCTTTTCCTTATTCAGACCCGCATCCATATAGTGTTCTATGGTACCAAATGGTGACCTGAATAGGGTGTGAGTAAAACTATGTAGTCCACCACCAATGATGTCTAAAAAAATAAAGTTTTAATAAAAGTGCATGAAAAAATAAAATAAATAAATACATATATTATAACTCAAAATAAAACACCCAAATAACCCACTGAACCTTAAGCCCTAGGTTGACACTCGGGATAAGCTAAACCTGCTTCAGTGTAATATTGGACGCCTCTTCCCATAAGAATATTATCATGAAAATGATAAATTAATCATTCCATGTGTTAATGGACTCTTTGAAATTATCATGTTATAGATACTTAAATGTTTGTAAGGTATATTACAGATGTCAAGGGAGAAGTACCTAGTCTAGGTATCAAAAAACAACGCATCTCTTCCTACGGCATCAAGTAACCATGCATCTCACCCTCGAGCATCAAGTAACCTTGAATCATGTACACAAAATTTAAATACATACTAAACATCAAAACATACCAAACATATTAACATGTTCCATATAGGATAATTCATTCCAATTATCAATTATCATTCCATTTACATTTACATTCCATTATTCCTTCAATGAAATTACCAGCTTCATGCCAATATACAAATATTCCATTTCTAATTTCATGCCAATTACCCAATTACATGATAAGTTACCAATTCACATTCACTTTTATCAATTTCTAGTTCACATATCAAATACTCCAAGACTGACCAACTACTAATTCCACAATTTTTGATGTTTCCATAATCAGCCATTCAAACCTATTACAAGGATCTAGGTTCTCAATTTCAATATTCCAAACCAAGTCCAATAGTAGGAACACCTATTGGGTGGCCATAAGTACAGGTATCAATTGACACCAGACCCAACAAGATCTATGGGAGGTCTATGCAAGAGGATTCAAATAATTCCAATTAAGATAGGACATGAGTATTTTGTACTGGCGTGATCACACATGTTACACATATTAGAAAAGAAATATTAACCTTAGGTAGATGTTTCATACCACCTACCTCTAGATTAAGAATAATATTACTATGATCAAACATCTATATCAATTCCAAACACCAAAATCCCCTATGGATAGTTATATATACACTACATCAAAGCTGGAAGAAGAAGAGCATAGAAGGAAACCATATAAATTCACCAATTCTAAGAAAAACATATTGAATCTAAATCACCAGAATGAATAATTATTAAAGGTATCAAATTTTGAATTCGGATAATCCAAATAAGACCTATAAAACCATTTTTATTCATAAATCTTGAGTTAAGGTCAAAAGAGGGTGATTTTATGTTAAATGAGGGTTTTGGGGGAAGAAAATAAAAAACTACCCCTTTAAATCTCAGCATAGCTCGATGCCACTGGCTAGCTTCTAGCTACCACTAACTGTTTGATGGGGTTAGGAAGAATTCAAATTCCCCTATAAACCTCATTGGTTATCTGGGGGGTTTCCAATAGGAAACCCATTTTTCTTTGGCTCCACTGGAAGGTTGTTGGGTCTCACTGGCTAGCTAGTGAACCTCCTATAACTTTGTTGAGATACTTCCCAGTCCACTAATGGGATGTCAGACTACACTAGATAGCCAGTTCCATTTTAGGATCTCTATTACTATAATCCACCACTCACCATTTCTAGTCCTCCTCCTCTAATCCCTCAAACACCTCAGAAATACCATTTTAACTTGGACCAAATGATCATTTATAGAATTTAAAATGGTTTAAAAAAAATTAATTAGAGAATGTACCAAGGTAAAAAAGGAAAGACTATATAACCTCCCCATTATATAATAGCTCATCCTCAATTTGTACTATCATGCATTGTTGAGCGGTACTGGTGAACAACCCAGACCACAAAACCCACATATCTAACTCCCTCTGAAGCTGCAACACATGAAACACAATGTGTATAGAATGATAGTTTTGGGGGAGAGCTAATTGATATTCCAATAGAGAAATTCTATCCACTATCTCAAACGGCCTGAAAAACCTCCTCGCCATCTTTCCTTTCTTTTGGATAAGGTATTGACATAGACTTGGAAACACCTACAAAAAGACACAGTGACCAATGTTGAACTCTAGAGGTCATCTCCAATGATATGAGTAATATATTTACCTACTATATGTGGTTTCCAACTTATTTTTGATCAACTAAATCTTATCAGATGTGTCTTATATAAGACTAAGTCTAGTGGGCACTCACTCTCCTAAATCTTACCAGCACAAAGTAAAACAACACAGCATTTTGCATAGATCATCAAAAGGATCCATTTGGATCAATGTATGAAAGATATTATTATAATTTAATTCCATGAGTGGTAGATACTAATCCAAAGAAACACTAAATTCAAGAACATAGTCTCATAATATGTCCTATATAATCTAAATTGATTGTTTAGATTGGTTGTCTATTTGAGGGTGATAGGACATACTTGTAAGAACTTGAGATCCCATCCCCTTTTGAAGACCCTGATAGAAATATAAAGTAAAATTGGGTTCTCAATCTAAAACAATACTCTATAAATCACTATTAAATTAAACTATCACCTACACAAAGAGGTTTCCCATGTCATTAGCGGTGAAGGCATCTTTGATAGGTAGAAGTGTTCTACCATCTTCAGTTGATCTACGATCACACATAATGCATATTTTTTTCAGGTTCCATAGGTAATCCTATCACAAAATGTAATGCCCCAACTTCGGTTACCCAGAGTTGGGGAATTATTACATAACATTGGCTTGATAAAAGGAATCATGTCCCAAAATACTGATCAGTTTAGTAGCCTTAGAAGTACTAAATATATTCATAAGTTTTACATTACATCATGAAATAAAAACATCAACAACATTTTTTCCTCTTTTTAACACACTTATATCCTTATTCCATCTCTACAGGTCAACCAGAAAATACTTCTTCAAATCCTAGGAAAAATAAAACATATAAAGGGTTGAGATCAGATACTCAGTAAGGATAACAATATAGAAGAAACTTTCGTAAATAGACATAAACATTTAAGGAAATGTATGAGACTAAAACAAAATCCTTTTAAACATAAACTTAATCATAATATGGAAACTATAAAATCAAATAATTCCATTTAATTATTCACATGGATATTCTACCAGTAGAATAATCACATGCAATATCAATAGCCACTTTCATAATGATGGAATGCATAATGCCAGACTTCATAACCACATAGTCAAGGCCTTGTGTCAAGATTAAAAATAAGATTCTGTCAAGGCCTTGTGCCAAGACACTATTTTGTCTCATGAGACCTAACGATGCATCGAGGAGCTATAGCAGGCTCCACCTGTCACTTACTAAGTCCAATTCATTCCTCATATGAAAAGGTTTAAACATAACATATACATTCGTATTAAAACTAGCATACGAAATGAAAATACTTCATCCATAAACCATGAATGGTATAAAAATAACACATCCACAGTAAAACATATCACAAAACCTTCAATACAATATGGAAGTTCTGTATCATAATAAATCAACTTCAAACAAGTTTAAAATCCATCAAAGGATGTTTACATAGATGAAATGAAAATTATTTAAAATAAATACCTCTTTCTATTTTGAAATCATTTAATGGTCACATAATTATAAAAGAAAACATTTATTTTGAAAATATTCTTATAATCTTGTATGGGAAGCTTCGATGATGATATAATAGAAGAAAATAGCCACACCCGCCGTATAAGTTAAAAAAGACATTCTTACCTTAATTTTGTCAAAAAGGTCATAAAGTACCTTGTTTAGAAAATGACGGAAAGATTCCTTTCAAACCGTTTTATAAAAATTCAAACAAGGGTATAAATGAATTTAACCGATAGTATAGTAAATAGTAAAAAAAAATTGAAATACATTTTTAAGAAACATGGATGTGGATGATAAATAGGTCCCAGTAGATATTTACGTATTAACAAACTCGGATAAGTAAAGAGATTGTAGAATTAACCCTTACCTTGTACTTTTCCACGGTCGAGGGTATGTTAACCTCCTTTATAATAGTTAAATAATTGTTATTAAATTATACAAGAACTATATAAATAAATATGATATCATATATGATCCTCTAATATCGCTTTGTTAATAATATTTTAGTAATATCATCGTTTCATGTGTTAACTGATTTGTTTTCCTTTATAAGATCGGTTACGTAAGCCATGTTTGTTATGAATAGGATGTATTTAATTCATATAAAGAATGATATTATGTTCATAAACATTATTTTTAATCATAAAATGAAAATTATTCTTGAATGATTATGATGGGGAATGAATCTCATCGCGTTCATCAAGACGGTAATCTGTACGTATGCACGAGCGAAAATATCAATATATTGATAGAGAAATAGTATGTAATTGGATGTTATATAATATATAAATAATAATTAACATGTTATATTTATTATTTACATCAGTTATACTCATTATTATACTCATCCAAATAATGAAGTGTTTGAATAACAAACTACACCACGACGTGGAGACGGTAAGTCGTACGTATGCACGTGTGGTGACTTTGTCATTCATATTATGGATAGAATAATGAATATGGATGTAAAATTTTTATAATAACATAAAAATATATATAAGATACTGTAGTTATTGTTTTATAATAGAAACAACAAAGAAAGAGTAAGTGTAAGAAGAAAAGAACTTGAAAGAGGTGACGAAATATTTACCTCTTCTTCGGGTTCTTCCTTTTGATTTGATTAAAATGGCTCCTTAAGTTGGATTTCTGACCAAATTAAGGCCTCTAGGATGAAGGGAGGAAATTTTTTAGGATATTTGTTCAGGGTATGGCAGATTCAAATGGCTTTGGAGGTGTGAAATTAAGAGAAGGGGAAGTACCCTTTTATAAGAGAGGTGACGGTCACTTTCGGAAAATCTTGATATATTATTTTATAATAAAATAATTTTCGTTTTCTAATGGCTCCAAAATGAATTATTTATAGTATAAGTTGGTTATGGGTTAAAAAACTCTCAACCGATAGGTTTTATATAGGTTTAGGTCACCATATTAACCTTATATTTTAGATTTAACTCTTAGTTAAATAGTTTGTCATTTACCTTGTCTCTTTGTATTTTTATATTATATGGGTAATAAACTTACTATAAAGATCCAAGAGAACCCCAAGTGGTTAATTATTAATATATATAACCTTATCTAAGTCATTTTTCCTAGCCTTAGATTTTTAGGAATATTATATCAATTAATAATATAGTATTTGTTTTAAATAAACAATTATGTCAATTTTGACACTATTTAGTATTTGATTTTTTTTGAAAGCCATAAAAACTTTATCACTTCGAATAAAATCTATTTAACTAACCTTAACATGTCATATTAACCTATAAAATTATTTTAATTCATCATAAGTCTCAATTTAAATTTATTTGGATGTTTATAATATCAATTATTTTAATATTTCATTAATAAGGTAATTATTTAATCATCATTGTGTCATAAATAAATCAAATTATTTAATGTATAATAATTATAAATAAAATACCATTATGTAGGAAATATTTTTATCATTCTAATTAATATTTATAGTCGAATTTATATTATGTGTAACCCTATATTAAAAATGGTTTAGTTATTAAACTTTGAATTTAACTCTTTTAACTCTTCTTTAAATAAAATAATAATAAATGTCCTAATCTAATCCAAGTGGACCAAAGAGGATCATATTTTATTCCTAAGGTTTTTTTTGGTCTAATTATACTTATCCAATAAAATTAGAACATGTGTTAGGGTAATTATGATATCATTTTTACCCTTAATTACCCTATTTACTTTTAATCGTGGTAAATAAAAGTCAAAAGTTACTATTCACCCAAAATTATTTTCATCTTGTTGAACCACATTTTACTTAATTATATTAACCATGTCTCTATAATATTTGAAATTCAACTCACATAAGCGGTAAAATTAAGTTTTATGCAAATTTGCAAATGCTCCTAGGAGGTGGGTAAAAGACGGTAAAATGTTTGATAAAATTTTTATATATCTAAACTTATTATAAAATGACTCTAATTAATTAAATAGAACTTATATATATATTATGTTTCTATTTTTATCTAAAATAAATTTAAATAAAATAAATAAATATTTAAATAAAAATTCGGTTTTAAATAATAACTTGGTGTTTTTCACTATTCATAAAAAATTGAAAGTTTTCAAAAAAATACCAAAAATTCTCCCTAATCTAATTTTGATATTACAAATTAAAAAATAAAGTCTATTTTTAAAAATAAAATTTATAAAATTTCAAAAAGTGGGTATTACTATTCATAACAGCTAGTTTGGTTGGTCACAGTGTGTTAGAATCTAGAAGTTGCGTACAATGTAAGATATTGTATTATTTAAAGGGAAACATACCATGAATTCTTGGGGTGTTACATAAAATCTATGGTGATTTCATACCAATTCTATTCTAGAATGGTAAAAGGCTATAGTAACCTAGCAGTCCATTGCTTCTCAGACTTTTCCTAGGGACAGGTCAAGCATCGCAACATGAATCTTGTTATCTATTTCTCTATCCCGGGCCACCAATATTACTTATGAATATCATGATACACTTTTTTCAACCCCATATGTACCTATCATTTAGAATAATGTAATTCTATCATCATCTCTTCATGCATTCCCGTAGGAACCCAAATGAGACCATGGACATGAATAACCTCATCGTTGTTAAGGAACCAACCTGATGGTGACTCCCCACCATAGATGTTATTCCTTAGGGACAAACCCTTTGAATCGGATAACTGCCTCTTCTTGGTTTGATCTAAAAGTGTGGGAATAAGATTTTTCAATGTCAGATTCACTCTCCTTTAAGCCTCTTAAGCTTCCAAATGTAAATCTTTAAATGAAACCATTATATTCCACTCACCATAAGAGTCATGCACTGCCTTTGACCATGTATTCTTACTTAAGGCATGGATGATAATGTTTCCCTTTATAAGAGTATATTCTAGCTTGAATTTTTAGGAAGATAAATACTCAATCCACATCATCTTCTCAAGGTTCAGGCCCAGCTAAAAAATGTACTTCAAACTCATGTAGTCCATGTACACAACAAATCTATCATCCAGAAGATAATGTCTCCAGTATATATGGTTGTGTTCCACTATAGGTAACTCCATATCATGAGTAGGATGATTCCACTCAAGCATCCTCAATTTTATAGATCCTTAGAAACCACTCAATTCACATGCATCAAAACTTCTTCAATCCCAACTCCTGATGCTCCTAATACAAGATATACTCCATACATATCTCAAGTAAGGTGTGGATCGATGCTAAGGTCAACCTGCTCTTCACTTACTAAAAATATTCCTCACAAAAAATAGACTAAACAAACTTCACAAAAATCTTGGTCAGACCATACATCATCACTACCATATGGGATAAGTCTTAGATGAAACAATGGTAATGGATTTCTAAACTCAAAAAGATCTATATCTCAAAGACATTCTTTGTTCATTTCCAAGATACCATGGTTTCCACATTCTTAAGATTCACTAACACTCTAAAATATAAGATGATGTGGTCTAATAATTATTATTTTTCAAACTATAAATGACATTTAGATGGCTTATACTAGATATGATTCTCTCTTAGTGTACTCAAAAAGATGTCAAGATATTGGGCATGATCATATCTAGACTGGGAGTACACTAATATTTCATCAATGAAGACCACCACAAACTAATCCAAATACGAATGGAATACCCAATTCATTAATTCCATGAATACCATAGGTGTGTTAGTCAGACTAAACTATATTACCAAAAACTCATATAGGCCATACCTTATCCTCAAAGAAGTTTGGGGTATGTCAGAAAGTCTTCCCTTTAACTAATGATACCCTAACCACAAGTCAACCTTGGAAAATATGTGGGAACCTCTTAGTTGATTTAATATATCTTCAATGCACGGAAGGGGATACCGGTTCTTGACTTTTATATTGTTTAGCCTCCATTAATCCATATATATGCATACGTTCTATCTACCTTCTTGGAAAATAACATAGGATAACCCCATAGTGAATTACTAGTCCATATGAATCCCTTTTCCTCTAGATCTTTCAACTATAATTTCAACTCGTGAATCTCTGTTGGTGTTATCTATTAATGCAGAATAGAAACAAGTTTAGATTCTAATACAAAATCGATAATGAAATCATTTTACTGTAACATCCTATTACTATTCTTTAGGTAATAATCAACCATTTTTTTATCATTATTTTCTTAGGTCTCCTTTATGGGTGCTTTGGGTGAAATTTTGTATTTTTTGGAGGGATCTTAGGCTTCGTATGGTTGGAATATATTTTTCCCAAACCGTGCACCCACCCATTGAAAACCATGTAACCCTTGGTAGAGTTAGTTTTCATGATTGGAAAATGGTTTAAAAAACCATTCCCCAACCTAGTAGAAATTTTTCACCCCATTAGAGGGTGCATGGTTAGGGCACACGGTTTTTCAAATCATGTATCCCTCCCCTAATAACCATGTGTACAATTATTTTTTATTTCAAAAAATATTTTAAAAAGTTTTGAACCCCTGTTTAACATCCTGCATGAACCTAAATTGACCTATTATGATTTCTTAAGTCTTGGGGGCTCTTAAGAACCCATTTTGACTCTTCAAAACCCCTTTCTATGTGGATAAAATTGCGGAGGGTCCCATTTGATCCCTCTCTAATAAGTGGTTCATCTCTCATTCATTATATCATAATCTCTATTTATTCTTCCTTAGGGTGTGTTAGATCATAAAATTTTTTATGGATATAAACTCTATTTTTTATCTTGAATCTATGTTGGATTTATATATCTCTGTTTCCATCCTTCCTCATTGAAAAATCTTGTTGTGGGTGTTGTGTTACGTGATTACTATGATTAAATTTAGGTGGTTCTACTGATATTTTTCATGTAATAAATCCTTGATATTATTGATTCAAATTAAATTGAATTCAGTTGAATTATAAAAACCAAGTTCAATGTGAATTGTAATTTTTATTTTATGTGGTGTGGATTTTGAGTAAAACCCCAATTCCATTGAATTTATAATTTGGTGTGTACTTTGGAAATTGATAGAAATTTTAAATTGATTTGATTATTTACATTAGAAAATGGATTGAATTTATTTCTTTAAAACCTGTGATTGGTTTTATTTTAGAAGGGAGTGAAATGATTAAAAATACATGATTTGGTTTTGAAATTTATTTGGCATATTGAAATGAGAAATTGTGAAATTGAATTGTAAATGATATTTTTATTTGAAATGAAGTGAATTTCCCAATATTTATTGATTTATTTAAGCACATGGGATTCTAGGTAGTTAGTAGGTGGTCGGGAGAAGCATGCTATGGTATTTCCCTAGTAATAAATTGACTATAGAAACACTAACTAAACCATGATCAGCTTGTAATATTCCCTTAAGTGGGAGTGGATGATTTTAATTTTCCCTTAAGTGGGAGTGGATATTTATTGTGATAACTAATATGATAGTGTGAGGATCTCATATCTAGAAACTAATGTACCACATGGCATTTGACCATTGTTATATTAATTGTTTTGATTACTTTTACATATATTTCATTGATTATAAAATTGTTTTACTCAAGACTAGTTGATATATATAGACTTTTTTATATAAAATACTTATTAAACCATTGTTTGAAATATTTCCATCTTTTGAAATGAAAATTATGGTTTGATTTAAATATGAAATTTTAGTGTCATCCTAGTTTTTTTTAAGTTGAAATCATGATTTGGTCTATTTATTATGGAATCTCATTATGGAACACTTGGTGAGACCCTACTGGGATTTTATCTCACACCCTAACTTTCCCATTAGGTATTTGTATATTTTATTCTACTAGGTTAGAGTAAAGGGGAAGTTTCAATGGGGTAGATGTATGTTCTTGAACCTTTGGGCTTTGAGTGTTGATATATTTGGGATGTTTGAGTTTTATCATGTTAGATTTTGGTAATTTTATGATGTACTATTTGGGTTTTGATATACTTGTTTGACTCCTGGTAATGTTCTCCCTTTGTATTTTTTATCATACTGATATGTAAATGTTTTCTTCTGCTATTTTTGTGTAAAATTTATTCTACTGTTTATATTGCATGATGACAGGTGATAGTATTCAACCAATGGGAATCGAGAATGCCCTTTGGTCTATTTCAGTGTTGGATTAGGTATCAGGGTACTAGGGTATCCAAACTAGTTCATGATAAAGTGGTATAAAAGGTTTGGGTTGTGTATATTTCATTGATGTCAGTATATAGTTGAGAGATCTTGTTGGTAGTTAGGAGGTAGTTGTGATTGAGTGTATGAATATATCTCGTCATAACAAGCCTTAAGTCACCATGGGTGTTTTAGAAAAGAAATATTGAGGAATAATTATAGTTTTTTTCCTACTTTAGATTTGGATAAGTATAAATCTAAATATTTTTTTCTTATCTGATGGGATTAATTTACCTATTTATATTGTTTGAGTGTTGACATGAGTAATATTCTGATGTCTTATTTTTTTACTGATGTTGTGGATTATCATGCCTCTGATAAGATGTGTGAATATTATCCAGGAGGAAGCTAGTGGTAAACCATATCAAGCGAATCCCCTCATGAACCAGAATCTGGTTGAGGTTATTGTGTGTGTTTTCCAAGCTTTGGGTGAGGCACCTTTACCGATTCCCACGTATTCTCTAACTATGTAACCTTAGAGGGATTAATTCTAAAATCATTCTTAGTATTTATTTCACCAAAACCCACCAACGTTCCAAGGCTCTAATAATCTTCAAGAAACTGAGGATTGGTTGAGAAGGATTGATATTTCATTTGAGTTCTTGGAGATTCCTAATGTGATAAAGGTGAAATGTTCCACCTTCAAGCTAGACGGACCTAGTATGAGATGGTGGGACTTAATGCTGATATAAAATAATCATGAGGGATTAGATTTTAAGGAATTTAAATTTATTTTCACTATCTAGTTCTATCTAGATTATATGGTGCTAGATAAGGCTATGGAGTTTTTCTAACATGAGCAGGCTGAAAAAAATGTGATAGAATATGTAAACTGATTTGTTGATATTATGCAGTTTTCACCTGATATTGTACTGAATGAGAATATTATGACTCAGTGGTTTGATATGGGACTTCAATTTTATATTCATTATCATGTTTTCTTACTGAATTTTTCTTCTTATACTAATATACCAGATAGGTCACTAATGGTTGAGCTAGATCTTGCTAGAAAATCAGGGTTGATGGGAGCTCCTTTTTCTCCCAGTGCCAGTTCTGTGAGTTGCCATAAAGGGAATAGAATTCTTCAAGAGTATCATGGTGGATTTAAAAATTAGGGTTCTTATAGAACTCTT
Organism: Viscum album; assembly: GCA_963277665.1. NCBI lineage: Eukaryota > Viridiplantae > Streptophyta > Magnoliopsida > Santalales > Viscaceae > Viscum > Viscum album. The sequence continues at coordinate 1,587,211,741 of OY728150.1, read as the reverse complement.
GAGGTTCTTTGAAGATTCCCTTTAGGCTGATTCCAGTGTGGAAATCCTAGGAACTTGAAATGGGTTTGAACTGAGGCACCCAATATATGTGGTTCTTGCAGATTCTTAAGTCACTTGCATAAGTTCTATCATATATATTGTGCTTTACATAGTGGAATAAGATCATCATCACCAAAAAAATACTATGGTTTCATAAAATGTTTCAATATATAATGGGTTATAGCTAGAGGAATCTATAATGAAGCTTCTTCATACAATATAAGAGTCTCCAGAGGAAGCAAATACAGGTCCAGCGACTGTGAGAGGTACCATCGCTATAGCTTCATCTTTAGTGACTAATTTATTTGATACCAGTGTATCTCATTTATTTATATCGACCCATATTGTGAACCATCTAAATCTTCCTATGAACATTTTATATTATATGATGGATATTACTACACCCCTCAAAACAAAGAGAGGGCAGGGTCTCCATTGTCCAACTTGTGTCTTCTCTTTATCTGAGATTGATCTTATGTGGGATTTTATGGTTCTCAATATGAAACCTCTTGATTTCATTTTTTGGGATGGATTTTATCATTGATAATAAATCTCAAATAGATTATTATCATCAATAGGTCTCCTTTATTTCACCCAATGGGGTGTACCATGTCTTTCAAGGAGAATGGGACATGAGGTTGATTACATACATACCCTCTTATCAAGAGTTAGGTAAAGTGATATCATTGTTTTCTTTTGATCTAGAGTGAGAATATTTGACTGAGGATATCCCTCCAGTTATCATCGGGTTTTTTGAAGTTTTTCCTTCTAGATTCTCTGATTTTACAATGATAATGAAGGTAGAGTTTTATATTGAATTTTTACTGGTACTCAACCAGTATATATACCTTCCTAATGTAAGGAATCAGCTAAAATAAAAAAATATGAAGACTCAGTTGGATGATCTTTCAAAGAAATTATTTATACACTCGAGTGTTTCACCTTGGGTAGTGCCTGTTCTCTTTTCTAAAAAAGATGATGGAACACTTTTTCTAAGTGTTTATTACCAAAAACTCAATCGATTCTTAGTAAAGAACAAGTATCCATTTCCATGTATTGATGGTATATTTGACCTGTTTATGGGGGGAAAGTGGTTATTGTAACACCCGATACTTTTATGAGAAATATTCTGTTTTTATGTTATATAAATCATCAAAGAAATCTTTCACTACACACAACACTAGCTTGTCTTGCTTTACATGCAACTGCGGCCTTCCTCGATAGCTTGTGTCGTACGCAATACCGAGTTTCACTAAACAACAATATGCTATTAAAATATTATTAAAACTAGCCGTTATGAATAGTACTAACTAAATTTTTAATTTTATAACATTTTAATTCGACTTTTACATTTTCTAGAATGAGGTATAAAAGCAAAATCAGTTTTTTTGGATAAAAGAAATATTTTTCAAAAAATACAGTTTTGCCGCCTTTTAATGGCGCACCCATATTAAATCTAGTTTTTGACATGTTTATAAGTTAAATTTGACAAAATAAAATTCTTATTTTTAATCAGGGTGTAAAAATTTACTTTGGATAGATTTTTGATATTTTTCTGATAACTTTCATATTTTGATGAATAGTAAAAATACGCTAATTTTTATTTGAAAACAACTTTTTTCATTGAGATAATTTATATGGATAAATTATAATATTTAATGGTTTTAAAGTATAAATAGAATATATATTTACCATTTAATATAATTTATGTCATTATAATTAATTTCACATTGAATTCATAGGTAAAAACATTTCAATCTTTTGTAATGTTTTAACTTCTAAAACCCGTTTTCTTAACAACGGGATTTATTTTAAATTAATTACTGAAACTTATATGTTTTGAATTTTGAAAAATGGATTCCATATTCAGAATCAGTGGGTCTAAATTATGTTAATATGATACTTTTTATTTTTGGGCATTATGAATAGTTACTACGGTAAATTTTATTTACCATAGTTAAAGGTAAATCGGGTAATTAAGGGTAAATATAAGATTATAAAATTACCCTGACACCTGCAAAAATCCTATTAGATGACCAAAAGTAGATCCATATCACCTAAGGGTCGTATTAGATTCATTTAATAGACTTTTATCCATGAAAATAATTTAATTATTATTAAAACCAAAGAATGTGACAACATGTCACTTTCTTAAATATTATAAGTATAATAATTTTAATTTGGTGAAAAACTTAATGAAACTTCAAACATGAATAGTATCCAGAAATATAATAAAATTATATACATCATAGGAATTTATTTAGAATTTTTAAGGATTAAATAATTATCATTAATTATGACACAATAGTGATGTTGAAATTATTTTATTAATTAAAATATCAAATAAATTGTTTTAAAAATATTTAAATAAATATTATATGAACTATTTAATGTGCTAAACTAATTTTCTAGATACATATGACATTTTATTAATCTATTAAAGCTTTTAGTTCGAACATATCTTCTGTATATATTTTATTTAAATTCAAATAAATGAATAGTGTCAAAATTGACACTATTGTTATTTTATAAAAATAACATATTATAAAATTGTTTAAAAATCACAAAAATATTTAAAAATTATAAATTAAAATTTATATGGTCTACAATGTCATAAAGTGTCAAATTATGGAAAATTCACAACACATATTTAATTATTTATAATAATTTAAAATTTAGAATATTATTACAACAAATAAAATTAAATTGATAAATAAGGATAAATCAAGTTGATAATGTTTAAAATAAATTCCTAACATGTATAAATTTTATTGGTTGATGATATTACAACCCTATATCATCTTATATTCTAATATGAGTCATTTTTGGAGTTTTTTAAGTGGGGTTGAGATTTAATATAAACTAATATTTCTTATATTTCCAAAGGTGCCCCTCTCTTCCCTTATAAAAGGGCACCTCCTCCCTCTCTTCCTCACACCAATTTGAGACATCAAGATCGGCCAACCACTGCCCATTTCACTTACCCACTTCCTTAGAAACCTACTAGAGGTACTGGTCTTATCAAAAGACCAACTCTAGTGCCTTAAGAGAAAGTTTAAAGGAGGCACTTCGAGAAAGAGGTAATACCTTCTACCATTTTCTTCAAGTTCCATTCTTCTTCTACTCCCTCTTATTTAGTTGTTTCATTATGAGGTAATAACATCAGTATCAATAATATACTAATATGTTATTATAAATATGAAACAACCCTATTTCACCTCTTATCCATCCTACGGAAAACGAAATCACCGCGCGTGCGTACGTACGGAATACCGTCTCCACGCCGTGGTGTAATCTATTTTCCACCACCTTACTTGGATGGGTATACGGGTGAAAGTAATGAATATATATATGATTATTTTAAATTGTTATTGATTATTAAATAGTATACATACACTCCAATACAATTCCACGATCATGGGAACGATATCATCGCTCGTGCGTACGTACGGAATACCGTCTCCACGATGTGATGTGATTAGTTCTACATGATCTTTATTACATAATGATTATATAAATGAATTGAATGAATTAATATGATATATATTACACTAATACCATTCTGGAAATGAGGTATCTATAACCTAAAGAGAAGAATAATAATTTATTCGACAAACACGCATAAGAACAAAAAGTAATAAACACCCGAATAACAAGTAGTAATGAAATATTACTAATAAGAAGCTAATAATATGACCATATATGATATCATAACAATAATTATGATTCTGGAATAATTCAATAACATTATTTAAATCATTATAGAGGAGGTTCGGACACTTATGAAGCAAATCAGACCTAAGGTAAGGGAAAATATCACAATCTCATTTTTATCCGAGATTGTTTATACTTTGGTATTTACTGGGGTGTATTTTATCATCCACATCCATGTTTCCTCAATATTTAATATAATTTCCATCCACCTAAAATTTTTTAAATCCAATTTTACCCTTCTGTGAGTTTTTAGTAAAAGATATGAAAGGAATCTTTTGTCATTTTTCGTACGAGGTACTTTTTGACTTTTCCGACAAAAGTACGAGAAGAATGTTTTTTTTAACTTATACGGAATGAATGGATTTTTAAAACATTATTTCCAAGAAGCTTCATTTACAAGTTTTCAAGTATATTTTTAATCAACTTCTTTTAGTTTAAAATTGTATGACATGTTAAGAAAGGAAAAATGTTTTTGAAGTAGAAAGGATATTTTCCTCAATAATGGAGTTCAAGAGTTTTATAAAAATTATTTTCCATCTAAGATAATATAGGGTTCTATTTATATCCCTATTATTACATGGATTTTATTATGTTGTGATGGAAATATTTTTATTAATTCTTTTATCTTATATGAATTGTTTTATGATGTCACGATGTTTAAGATTCCCATTTTTATTACATGGGTTATGCTATGATGTATGGTTTATGATTTTGTGGCACACATAAGAATGGTATCATTAAGAGATGGGTGGGACCTATATCTCCCTTCAATGCATTGGGTAAAGATTTTATATCTCATGAGATAGACATGGCTGGAACGGCGGGTTAAACCGGTTCAGTGAAACAGGACTGAAACGAGGAGTGAACTCGATTCAGAAATGGACTTTGTACACTAAGATAGTCTTGGAAATGAGTATTGACTAATAAGAAATGATTCTCTATGATTATGTGTGTATGCCACAAAGTTTCATGTTTTAAGTTATGATTATTGGGATTTTATTTCACTACTATTATTTATCCCATGTTATGAAATTATGCTCTCTTTTGCAGGTTAAGATTTCCAAAATGTTATGTTCTTATGAATATGATGTGATTGATATTTCTTTTGTTTACCCTTACTGAGCATTTGAGCTCACCCTTTTGTATGTTTTATTTCCCCAGGTCAAGAAGAATCTTATTAAGTAAGATATTCCAAAAGGGACTATAGATATGATGAAATAAATGGGAGACAATGTTGACGCTTTATGAACCAGTTGTTTATGTTTCCCAGTTTCTAAAGACACTATACCTATACGGTCCTTTCATGGTTTTGTTATATATTGTAATAAGTATGCTTAAACTTTGAAGTAAAACAATGTATGTAAAGTATGGGTCGTTATACTTGGTATTAGAGGAAAGGTATAGTCAAACTTTGGAAACTAGGATGTGAAAGCCTTAGTAAGAACCCTAAGGAAAAGTCTAAGCATATAACACAATCTTAGTGTTTTAGAAATGACCATGAATAACCTAGGATAAGACCTTAAGTGTGAAATTTTATTCTTGATTATGTGGTTTTCCTATTATAATTAGTGTTGCTCACACTATTCTTCTTGGTTTTAGTCAATGGCTGGAACCCGAAGGAGCCGTGTTAATGCGGAATGCGATGGGAAATGCAATGATTGTCCCCCTGAGCAACCAAATGTTATGGGAGCTGGAATGCAAAATCTTGTAGCCATGATCACACACTTTCTCAAGCTATGAATCATGCAGGACTTCCAAACGAGCAAAGGAAGGAGAAACATTCTGTTGAATCCTTCATGAGGCAGCGTCCACCTTCTTTCAGCGGGTCTAATGATCCATTAGTTGCTGAACAATGGATTAGTACTAATGAAAAGATATTTTCAGTTCTTCAATGTTCTGAACATGATAAAGTCATCCTAGCAGTGTATCATTTGTAAGGAGATGCTGATCAATGGTGTAATCTTATTAAGAATACGAGGAAAAGGAATGAAATTGAGTCCATGGAATGGGATGAGTTCAAGAACTTATTTTTCAATAAGTACTTCCATCATATTCTTAGAACAAAGATGGAGAAAGAGTTTCTTGAACTGAAGCAAAAAGATGATGAATCTATTGGTACCTATGAAGAAAATTTTACAAGACTTGCAAGGTACGCTTCTGGTATTATTATCCAACCTGAGAGTAAGATCGATCGATTCTTTAGTGGCTTAAAACCAAGTCTTCGAAGGGCGTTATCCATAAGGGACTTCAATAGCTATGAGGAAATCGTTCGATGTGCTCTCAAAGTCGAGATGGAGATTGGAGTAACCCATCAGTCATATGGGTTTGATAAGAATAGGAAAATGGAATTCAAATGAAAATCTAAAGAGCACACTGAAAAGAAGATGAGCTTTCCCTTATGCTCAAAGTGTGGAAAGAAACATGGAGGGAGTTGTCTTAAAGGGACAAGTAAATGTTTCAAATGTGGAAAGGAAGGTCATTGGGCATTTTAATGCCGCAATGATGGGAAGAATATGTCTAATGATGCAACCAAAGGAAGGGACACACAGAATGAACCTACTACACTTCAATGTTTCAAGTGCAAGGATATGGGGAATTATGCCAATAAATGACCTAATCCAAGGGTTCTTGATGATGATCTACATCAACAAAATCTTAAGGCTAAATACAAAGGAAAGTCACATGCAATTTCTATCAGCGATGTGGAGTACAATAACGATGTGGTGAAAGGTACACTTACTATCCACTCTAAAGTAGAAAATGTTTTATTTTATTCTGGATCCACCCACTCTTTTATTTATAAATATTTTTCTAAGGGTATCACCGTATTACCTCAACAATTAGATGTTGAGTTAGCTATGACAACACCTAATGTCACAACAGTCGCATCAGAAGTTTATAATTCTTCCCCGATTGAATTTTGTGGAAAAGTGCTTCCTGCAAATCTTGTGATCCTTCCTATAGTGGAATTTTATGTGATTCTTGGCATGGGTTGGCTTTCTTTATATGGAGCTCATATCAATTTCCAAAGAAAGGAAGTCACATTTCATATTCCAGATCAATCTATGATCGTCTATCGATGCAAGGATGAACATAACCTTCCAGTGGAAATTTCTTCCATCTTATGGGTCTTGATTCCACTTAATGAAGGTTATTTATCTCAAATGGTTGGTGAGAAAATAACAATTAAGAATATTCCCATTGTACGGGAGTTTGATGATGTCTTTCTAGAGGAATTGTCGGGTCTTCCACCAAATCGTGAAGTTGAGTTTTCAATATAACTTGTACTGGGTGCTTTGCCTATTTCAAAGACACCTTATAGAATGGCCCCAATTGAGTTGCAGGAATTGAAGAAGAAACTCCAAGAGAATCTTGATAAGGGATTCATATGCCCTAGTGCGTCACCTTGGGGAGCACCTGTTCTGTTTGTTAAGAACAAAGATGGATCAATGAGACTCTGTATTGAATATCAAGAACTTAACAAGATCACTATCAAGAACAAATATCCTCTCCCACGAATTGATGACCTATTTGACCAACTACGCAGAGCTCAATACTTTTCCAAGATTGATCTTCATTCAGGGTATCATCAATTAATGTTCAAAAGGGTGGATATACCAAAGACGGCTTTCCGTACAAGGTATGGACACTATGAATTTATAGTGATGCCATTTGGTCTTACTAATGCCCCTTCTATCTTTATGGATCTGATGAATAGAGTCTTTAGAGACTACCTTGATCAATTTGCGGTAGTCTTTATAGATGATATTCTTGTCTATTCAAAGAGAAAGGAAGAACATGAAGATCACTTGAGAATTATATTGAAGACCCTGAGAAAGGAGAAGTTTTATGCCAAATTTACCAAGTGTGAATTTTGGCTTCAAAAAGTTGCATTTTTGGGTGACATAATCTCAAAAGAGGGGATATCTGTGGATCCAGAAAAAACAGAGGTTATCGAAAGACGGTTGAGACCAACAACAGTAAATAAGATCCGAATTTTTCTTGGTTTGGATGGATATTATTGACGTTTTGTGAAATATTGTTCATGATTATCTAATCCACTCACCAGGTTGACTCAAAAAGGAGTTAAGTTCGTATGGACGGATGAATGTGAAGAGAATTTCAAGGAGTTGAAAAGAAGGTTATCCAGTTCACCTGTACTCACACTTCCTTGTAGTGGAGAAAGGTTTGTGATCTACAGTGATGCATCCAAGAAGGGACTGGGAGGTGTTCTCATGCAAAATGATATGGTGATATCTTATGCCTCACGACATTTGAAAATCCATGAGAAAAATTACCCAACTAATGATTTGGAGTTAGCTGCGGTAATCTTTGCATTAATGATTTGGAGGCATTACCTTTATGGTTAAAGGTGTGATATTTATAATGATCATAAAAGTTTAAAGTATATTTTCACACAAAAGGAGCTAAATATGCGTCAAAGAAGATGATTGGAGCTGATTAAGGATTACAACTGCTCAATTCATTACCACCCTGGGAAAGAAAACAAGGTGGCAGATGCATTAAGTCAACAAGACCATGCCATTTTATCCATGATGAGGATCACAAAAGATCCAATATTTATGGATTTACAAAGGATGGATCTTGTAATAATAATGGAAGGGGGAAAATCGTATCTTTCTCAAATGAATGTTCAGCCATCTATACATGTGAAGATTAAAGAGGCACAGAAAGAAGATGTAGAGTTGCAAAAGAAGGTGAGAAATGTTCCTGAATTCAACCTTGATTGTGATGGGATAATAGAGTTCAGGAATCAGGTTTGTGTTCCTCCCATCCCCGAATTAAAGAAGGAGCTGCTAGACGAGGCTCATAGTTCTTCATTCTCTATTCATCTTGGAAGCACGAAGATGTATAGGGACCTGAAAGAGTACTTCTGGTGGGATGGCATGAAAAGAGATGTTGCTGAATATGTCTCTCGATGCTTGGTTTTTTAGCAAGTTAATGCTGAGAGAAAAAAGTCTAAGGGGATGTTACAACCATTACCCATACCCGAATGGAAATGGGAAAACATCACTATGGACTTTGTCACAGGACTTCCTAAAACATTCAAAGGCAATAATGTTATCTGGGTCATAGTTGATCTTCTTACAAATTCTGCACACTTCATTGCTATTAGAGAGGATTTCTATCTGGATCAGCTTGCCAGGATATATGTAAAAGAAGTGGTAAGATTTCATGGAGTACCACTTTCTATTATATCTGATTGGGATCCGAGATTTACCTCGAAGTTCGGGCGAAGTCTTCAGCATACTCTGGATACAGAGTTGAGTTTCAGCACGGCTTATCATCCTCAGACAGATGGTCAGTTTGAGAGAACAATTCAAACTCTAGAAGATATGTTGAGAGCTTGCTCTATGGATTTAAAAGGTGGTTGGGATCAACACCTACCTTTGGTGGAATTTTCTTATAATAATAGCTTTCACCCCAGTATTCAGATGGCTCCTTATGAAGCTCTCTATGGAAAGAAATGCAGGACTCCAACTTGCTGGGATGAAGTTAGGGAAAGAAAGCTATTAGGACCTGATCTCGTTGATGAAATGGCAGAAAAGGTCAGATCTATTCAACAACACATAAGAGCAGCTCAGAGTCGACAGAAAAGTTATGCCGACAACTGAAGAAAAGACCTAGAGTTTGAAGTGGGTGATAAAGTGTTCTTACAAATATCTCCCTGGAAGAGGGTCATGAGATTTGGAAAGAAGGGGAAGTTGAGCCCTAGATATATCGGTCCTTTCGAAATACTGGATCGTGTTGGGAAGGTAGCTTACCGATTGGCACTTCCACTGAATCTCTCTCAGGTACACGATGTGTTCCATGTATCTCTCCTGAGAAAGTACATACATGATCCTTCACATGTACTCAGCTCAGAAGTTGTACCACTGGAGCAAGATCTTTCTTATGAAGAACAGCCGATAGAGATTCTGGATCGTATCAAAAAAGTCCTATGAAACAATACCACTCGCTTGGTGAAAGTTTTATGGAGGAACCACCAATTAGAAGAAGCTACATGGGAGCTTGAGGATATGATGAGGGAGAGGTATCCTCATCTGTTTGTTACAAAGTGAGGAATTTCAAGGGAAAATTTCATTTTAAGGGGGGTAGAATGTAACACCCGAGACTTTTATGAGAAATATTCTGTTTTTATTTTATATAAATCATCAAAGGAATCTTTCACTACACACAACACTAGATTGGCTTGCTTTACACGCAACCGCGGCTTTCCTCGATAGCTTGCGTCGTACGCAATACCGAGTTTCACTAAACAATAATATGCTATTAAAATATTATTAAAACTAGCCATTATGAATAGTACTAACTGAATTTTTAATTTTATAACATTTTAATTCAACTTTTACATTTTCTAGAATGAGGTATAAAAGCAAAATCAGTTTTTTTGGATAAAAGAAATATTTTTCAAAAAATACAGTTTTGCCGCCTTTTGATGGCGCACCCACATTAAATCTAGTTTTTGACATGTTTATAAGTTCAATTTTACAAAATAAAATTCTTATTTTTAATCAGGGTATAAAAATTTACTTTGGATAGATTCCTGATATTTTTCTGATAACTTTCATATTTTGATGAATAGTAAAAATACGCTAATTTTTATTTAAAAACAACTTTTTTCATTGAGATAATTTATATGGATAAATTATAATATTGAATGGTTTTAAAGTATAAATATAATATATTTTTACCATTTAATATAATGTATGTCATTAGAATTAATTTCACATTGAATTCATAGGTAAAAACATTTCAATCTTTGGCAATGTTTTAACTTCTAAAACCCGTTTTCTTACCAACGGGATTTATTTTAAATTAATTACTGCAACTTATATGTTTTGAATTTTGAAAAATGGATTCCATATTCAGAATCAGTGGGTCCAAATTATGTTAATAGGATACTTTTTATTTTGGGGCATTATGAATAGTTATTACGGTAAATTTTATTTACCATAGTTAAAGGTAAATCGGGTAATTAAGGGTATATATAAGATTATAAAATTACCCTAACACCTTTAAAAATCCTATTGGATGACTAAAAGTAGATCCATATCACCTAAGGGTTGGATTAGATTCATTTAATGGACTTTTTTCCATGAAAATAATTTAATTATTATTAAAACCAAAGAATGTGACAACATGTCACTTTCTTAAATATTATAAGTATAATAATTTTAATTTGGTGATAAACTTAATGAAACATCAAACATGAATAGTCTCCAGAAATATAATACAATTATATACATCATAAAAATTTATATATAATTTTTAGGGATTAAATAATTATCATTAATTATGACACAATAGTGATGTAGAAAATATTTTATTAATTAAAATATCAAATAAATTGTTTTAAAAATATTAAAATAAATATTATATGAACTATTTAATGTGATACACTAATTTTCTAGATACATATGACATTTTATAAATCTATTAAAGCTTTTAGTTCGAACATATCTTCTGTATATATTTTATTTAAATTCAAATAAATGAATAGTGTCAAAATTGACACTATTGTTATTTTATAAAAATAACATATTATAAAATTGTTTAAAAATCACAAAAATATTTAAAAATTATAAATTAAAATTTATATGGTCGACAATGTCATAAAGTGTCAAATTATGGAAAATTCACAACACATATGTAATTATTTATAATAATTTAAAATTTATAATATTATTACCACAAATAAAATTAAATTGATAAATAAGGATAAATCAAGTTGATAATGTTTAAAATAAATTCCTAACATGTATAAATTTTATTGGTTGATGATATTACAACCCTATATCATCTTATATTCGAATAAGAATCATTTTTGGAGGTTTTTAAGTGGGGTTGGGATTTAATATAAACTAATATTTCTTATATTTCCAAAGGTGGCCCTCTACTCCCTTATAAAAGGGAACCTCCTCCCTCTCTTCCTCATACCAATTTGAGCCTTCAATATCGGTCAAACCCAGCCCATTTAACTTCCCCACTTCCTTAGAAACCTACTATAGGTACTGGTCTTATCAAAAGACCAACTCTAGTGCCTTAAGAGAAAGTTTAAAGGAGGCACTTCGAGAAAGAGGTAATACCTTCTACCATTTTCTTCAAGTTCCATTATTCTTATACTCCCTCTTCTTTAGTTGTTTAATTATGAGGTAATAACATCAGTATCACTCATATACTGATATGTTATTATAAATTTGAAACAACCCTATTTCACCTATTATCCATCCTACGGAAAATGAAATCACCGCGTGTGCGTACGTACGGAATACCGTCTCCACGCCATGGTGTAATCTATTTACCACCACCTTACTTGGATGGGTATAAGGGTGAAAGTAATGAATATATATATTATTATTGTAAATTTTTATTGATTCTGAAATAGTATACATACACTCCAATACAATTCCACGATCATGGGAACGATATCATCGCTCGTGCGTACGTACGGAATACCGTCTCCGTGATGTGATGTGATTCGTTCTACATGATCTTCATTGCATAATGATTATATAAATGAATTGAATGAATGAATATGATATATATTACACTAATACCATTCTGGAAATGAGGTATCTATAACCTAAAGATAATAATAAGAATTTGTTCGACAAACACGTATAAGAACAAAAAGTAATAAACACCCGAATAACAAGTAATAATGAAATATTACTAATAAGAAGCTAATAATATGACCATATATGATATCATAAAAATAATTATGATTCTAGAATAATTCAATAACATTATTTAAATCATTATACAGGAGTTTCGGACACTTACGAAGCAAATCGGACCTAAGGTAAGGGAAAATATCACAATCTCATTTTTATCCGAGATTGTTTATACTTTTGTATTTACTGGGGTGTATTTTATCATCCACATCCATGTTTCCTAAATATGTAATATTATTTCCATCCACCTAAAATTTTTTAAATCCAATTTTACCTTTTGGTGAGTTTTTAGTAAAAGATATGAAAGGAATCTTTTGTCATTTTTCGTACGAGGTACTTTTTGACTTTTCTGACAAAAGTACGAGAAGAATGTTTTTTTTAACTTATACGGCATGAAGGGATTTTTAAAACATTATTTCCAAGAATCTTCCTTTACAAGTTTTCAAGTTTATTTTTAATCAACTTATTTTAGTTTAAAATTGTATGACATGTTAAGAAAGGAAAAATATTTTTGAAGTGTAAAGGATATTTTCCTCAAGAATTGAGTTCAAGAGTTTTATCAAAATTATTTTCCATCTAAGATAATATAGGGTTATATTTATATCCCTATTATTAAATGGATTTTATTATGTTGTGATGGAAATATTTTTATTAATTCCTTTATCTTATATGAATTTTTTTATGATGTCACGATGTTTAAGATTCCCATTTTTATTACATGGGTTATGCTATGATGTATGGTTTATGATTTTGTGGCACACATAAGAATGGTATTATTAAGAGATGGGAGGAACCTATATCTCCCTCCAATTCATTGGATAAATATTTTATATCTCATGAGATAGACATGGCTGGAACGGTGGGTTAAACCGGTTTAGTGAAACAGGACTGAAACGAGGAGTGAACTCAGTTCAGAAATGGACTTTGTCCACTAAAATAGTCTTGGAAATGAGTCTTGACTAATAAGAAATGATTCTCTATGATTATGTGTGTATGACACAATGTTTTATGTTTTAAGTTATGATTATTGGGATTTCATTTCACTACTATGATTTATCCCATGTTATGAAATTATGCTCTCTTTTGCAGGTTAAGATTTCCAAAATGTTATGTTCTTATGAATATGATGTGATTGATATTTCTTTTGTTTACCCTTACTGAGAATTTGAGCTCACCCTTTTGTATTTTTTCTTTCCCCAGGTCAGGAAGAAGCTTATTAATTAAGATATTCCAAAAGGGACTATAGATATGATGAAATAAATGGGAGACAGTGTTGACACTTTATGAACCAGTTGTTTATGTTTCCCAGTTTCTAAAGACACTATACCTATACACTCCTTTCATGGTTTTGTTATATGTTGTAATAAGTATTCTTAAATTTTGAATTAATAACAATGTATGTAATGTATAGGTCGTTATAGTTATGGATTGATGATCTATGAGGTGCATCCCATACATTCTAATAGATTTCTTAAAAACTGTCATTGGTTGGGTTGTTACCCTCTTGGACGTTCTTCCATCTTGGCTGGAAACAACTCCATCCCAGATGGTTCTCTACCTCTGAGGAGTGACCCCTTCATGGGGTGGGGGTTTCCTTGTGTGGAGGGTTCAAAAAGGCCACACATGGGAATTCTCTTTCTAAAAAAGGAAAGGTAAGGGAGAGAAGTGGTTATCAAAGATTGATCTTCGATCTATTTATCACTAATTGAGAATAAAGGAATCTTACATTTAGAAAACTACCATATGGAGAAGGTATGACCATTATTAGTATATTTTCATGAAATTTTGTCTAACCAATCCTCCTATAGTATTTATAGCTTTGATTAATATTATCTTCCATGAGTATCTTGATACTTTCATGGTGGTATTTGTGGATGAAATCCTGATTTACTTTAATTCCAAGTATGATCATGTGTATCATCTGAGAGAAGTTATAGAATTGTTGAGAAATCACTAACTTTATATCAAGCTATAGAAATGTGATTTTTTGGTAAGTGAAGTTCTTGGGACACTTAGTATTGGAACATGGTATCTCAGTTGATCCTACGAATGTGAAATTTGTTATGACATGGTAAAAACCATATAATTTTTTCAATATTTGGAGCTTCTTGGGTTTGTTTGGGTATTATCATAGATTTTTAAAGGATTTTTTGAAGTTGTATTATATTTTAATTCTCTCAATCATAAGGGAGTGAAGTTTTATTAGGATGATAAATATCAAGGTTCTATTATTGAGCTAAAACATCTTCTCACTTCTATGTCGGTGTTTACTCTACCAGATTTTGGGTAGGGCTATATGGTATTCTTTGATGAATCAGGTTTGTGTTTTGGTTGTGTTCTTATGTAGGGTGATCATGTTGTTTACTATAGTTCTAAGTAGCTTAGTCCACATGAGAAGAATTATCTAACCTATGATCTTGAACTCGTATCCATGATGCAAGTGCTTAAAATTTGGTGGCCTTACCTTTATATATAAAGTTTTACTATTTATTATCACTATAAGAGATTAAGTTATATCTTCTCTTAAAAATATTTTAATATATTCCAGTGGTGTTGGGTAGAGTACCTACAGTCTTAATATTTATAAATCACTTATACCATGGGGAAAGGGAATGTTGTCATAGATGGTTTGAGTAGGAAACTTCTGACCCAAGCCTTGAAAGAATCATTACAAGAGTGTAACTTGATGGATCTTTTTTTATGGTTTATTATTGGAGTTTGGGAAATAGGTGTTGAGGTTTTCTTGAATAGTGTTCAGTTGACCTGCACTCTTACCAAGTTGATTATTTAGTAACAGTAGCTTCATGATGAATTCCACAACATTAGAGACTCTCATTATGGTGGGGAGACCATTGCTGATTGGTTATTCTCCATAGAGGGTATTCTATGTTTACATAATCAGTTTTTTATGTTTTTGTCTATGAGAAAAGTTGTGATGGGGGATTTCCATAATTCCTAATTAGTAGAAAATCCAGGATCCAAAAAGATGTTTTATGATATACTATATCAATTTAGGTGATCAGGTATGAGATAGGTATTTTTTTTTCTCATTGTTATACTTTACAATAGGTCAAGGTAAAGAATCAGATACCCTCAGTTTTTCTTTATCCACTTCCAATAACAACTTATAAGTGTGATGAAATATTTATGGACTTTGTGGTTTGGTTTTCTCATACCCAGAGAAATAATAATTTGATATGTGTTATGAATGATAGGCTAACAAAATTGGCTAACTTTATACTCATTCGAGATAAAACCAAAGTTAAGGATCTAAGAAATCACTATGTGAGAGATATTGTTTATTTTCATGGACTTTGATCTGTTATATTATTTGATAAGGATCCCTATTTTACTTCTCACTTTTAGAGAGGCCTTTAGGAGGAACTGGCAATGTAGGTTCATTTTATTATGACATACCATCCACAGATAGATGTCCAGACAGATAGAGTTATATAGATTCTTGAGGATATAATTTTTGCATTTATGCATGATTTTATTGGAACATGGGATGACCATTTAGGACTTTTTGAGTTTTCTATAACAATAGTTACTATTATGAAATTAGAATGTCTTCTTTTAAGGCCATGTATAGTTGGCCTTATAAATATCCATTGTGTTGGTCAGGGATCAGGGAAATTTCCTTGGTTGGACCAAGAATGGTTTAAAATATGATAGAAAATATGTAGTTAATTCATCATATAATGTTGAAAAAACATATCCAGTATAATTATTATGTTGATCATCATCATATATGGTTGGAGTTTTTAGTTGGTGATCATGTGTTCTTGAAAGTTTCACCTCATTTGGTTCATCGATGGATTGGAAGGCAAGGAAATATTCATCCTTGCTTTCTGGGAACTTTTGAGGTTTTTTAGAAGTTGGGAAAAGTGTCTTGCCATTTATAACTTCTACCATAGTTTACATTGATACATAATGTGTTCTATATATGAAATCTACGGAAATATTAATATGATCAATCTCAGGTTTTGAGCTGGAGTGATCTAGATGTTGAGATTTATTTATCTATGACTGAGAATCTGGTCAAGATAGTTAATTCTAAAACCAATTTACTTCATGGGAGGATGATACCTTTATTATTAGTACTATGGAATCATGGTTCTTATACTAATGATACATGGGAGATAAAGTCAATGATGAGAGATTAGTGGCCTCATCTTGTTGATATATAAAAAATTACATGATTTCTAGAGATAAAAATTTTCTATGGTAGGGAGGTTGTAACATCCTATTACTATTTTTTAGGTACTCCTAGACACTATTTTTATCATTCTTTCGTTGGGTATCATTTAGGGGTGCTTCGGGTGAAATTTTTTTATTTTTTTTAGCGCTCTTGGGTTGTGCATGGTTGACACACGGTTTTCCCAAACTGTGTTCCCATCCAGTGAAAACCATGAAACACTTAACAGATGGGGTCTAAAAGGTTAGTGAATGGTTTGAAAAACTATGATCCAACCTAGTAGAAACCATGCATCCCATTAGAGGGGTGCACAATTAGGTTTCACAACTTGTCAAACCGTATGGCCTTGCCCAATTAACCATGCAACCCTGCCAAGCTAACCATGTGGGTGGTGATTTCTTATTCAAAAAAATATTTTAAAAAATTATAAACCCTCATTTATCCTCCTTATTATCCCTAAATCAACCTATTATAATTTAATAGGACTTTAGGGATATTAGTGACCTCTTTTTCCTCCTCCAAACACATTCCTATGTGAATCAAAACATGGAACGTCTCATTTAATCCCTCTCTAGTAAGTGGTTCTTCTCCTATTCATTCTATCTCACACTCTATTTATTTACTCCTTAGGGTGTTCTATATTATTATGCATTTGATGGATCTAAACTCCATTGTTTTTAATCTTGAATCTATGTTTAATTTCTAGATCTCTTTGTCCATCATTCGTCATTGGAAAATCCCAACACGGGTGTTGTGTTAAGTGGTTATCGTGATTAAAGTTAGGTGGTTCCCTTAAGATTTTCCATGTAATAAAATCTTTATTTGCATGATTTAAATTAAATTTCCTTCAATTGAATTATTAAAAATCAATTATATGAAAATTGTAATTTTAATTTATGTGGTCTGTATATTGACGAAAATCCCCAATTCTAATGAAACTGGAATTTGGGGTATACTGAGGAAATTGATGGAAATTGTAGATTGATTTTGAGAATTTACTTTATAAAATTGTTTAAATTGATTTATTTAAAACCTATTATTGGTTTTATTTTGAAAGTTCATGAAATTATTGAAAATCCATTATTTGGTTTTGAAATTTATTTGGCATATTGAAATGAGAATTTGGGCAATTGAATTGTAAATGATTTTTTGATTTGAAGTGAGGTAAATTTACCAATATTTATTGATTTATTGAAGTACATGGGATCCTAGTTAGTTAGTATGTGTTTGGAATAAGTTTTCTAGGATGGTAATTCCATAGAAATGGATTGATGATGAAAACACTAATTGAACTGTGACCAGCTTGTAATACTCCCTTAAGTGGGAGTGGATGATTGTAATTTTCCATTAAGTGGAATTAGATATTTGTCATGATCACTGATATGAGAGTGTGAGGATCACATAGCCAGTAACTAACATACCATAGGGTTTTTTTCATTTTGATATGAATTGTTGTGATTACTTTGATATAGGTGTCATTGATTGTGAAACTATTTTACTCATGCCCAGTTGATTTATATAAATTGTTTTTTATAAAAAATTTATTAATCCATTGTTTGAAATGTTTCCATATTTTTAAATTAAAAACATGTTTTGATTTAAATATTTGATTTTACTAACATGCATTTTTTTTAAATTTTAAAGTAGGATTTGGTCAATTTATTATTACATCTCATTATAGGACACTTGGTGAGAGCCTACTATGATTTTATCTCACCCTACAATTTCCTTTGGGAATTTATAAATTTTCTTATGTTAGGTTCAAGTAAAAGTAAAGCACCTCTAGGGGAGTTGTATGTTCTTGACCCTTTGGGATTGGAGTGTTGATACCTTTAGGATGTTTGAGTTTTATCTTATCATATTTTGGTACATTAATGATGTATTTTTTGTGTTTTGATATACCAATTTGATTCTTATTACTATTCTCCTTTTGGATTTTTGATCATATTTATATGTATCTATTTTCTTCTATTGTGTTTTTTGAAAATTAATTCCCATGTTTATATTACATGATTCCAGATACTAGTCATCAACCTGTGGGGATCGGGAACACACTTTGATCCATGTCGGTGTCGGCTTGGGTATCAGGGTACTAGGGTATCCAGGAAAGTTCGTGAAATCTTGATTAAGTGAAAAGACGGATATATATTTAGGAAATATGCCCTTCCGGAACTCTCTATCATACAAAATAAGGATTGTTTTCTAGGTCATGATATAATCCAACCAGCACTAAATTGGTCTTTCATGACCAACCTAAATATCTCATTAACCCAATGGATGTAACTACCAATTCTATAGATATAAAGGTCACTCACCTATAATAATAAGTGATATGATACTTAAACATAAATAGCCAATCCAAACCCAGAATCAAATTGAATCATATCATTTCCAATAAAAATAGCTCCCAAAGGAAAGAGTATCCACTAGTTTATAGAGAACACTCCTTAAAAACGTTTGATACCCTCTGATCACACCCCTAATGGCTATATCCCCTTAAAAAATTTCCAAATCCAAATCCAAGACATATAAAAATTGATTATATATATAGGAATGTGATGCTCCTATATTAAAGAAATATATACAAGGGTAAATGATACAATAATCATACCTCTGGTATTAGAATATCCTGCGTCCATACTGGTAGGAGTAGACTGTGTAGCATGAATCTAACTCACCCCTATTTCCTAGGTTCCATCCTGACTCCCCTATGGTGTTCCATCCTATTGATAATCTCTTATATTGGAGTGACACATCCCATAACTCATCATGAGCATCCTATGGAACTCCATCTACCTATCATTAGAGGAGTAGTTGAGTCTTTCCTGGACTCCAATGTCTTTTATGATATTGTATTACCACTATACTATTGATTTCTCCTTCAAAACCTCTATAGGTGGCCCATCCAACAAGAATATTAGTACTACACTATAAGTAAGCAATGCTAAAAACACTTAGGGCCAACCCTACCACACTATAATAACAGACCTTAACTACAGTCCAAGGATAATTTTATAATCCCCTGACTACTCTACCCAGGATGGACTTGGTGGAAGTTCTTATAGCGGTGTTTCTTACAACCTAAAAAATAAATCCTTATTCTCATTCATCCCTTAGTTTCTCTAGATAGAAGTGACTTTTAAATTTATCCTTGAATCCATTAAATTCAATCTCCTCATATTATTGATTTTGTACTGAAATGATCCACCAGCACTTGTATGGTCCTCATAGAATATAATCAGTAAGATTCACCCTCTTCTCCATGGGTGTCTCCAGGTGACTAAAGATAATCTGGATAGACTCAATCTAGAACTTTTCTACCTAAGGTCCTCCCCCCCCCCCCCCCGACAAACATGGTTGAGTACTACAACTGTAACTTCCTTGTTAGATCAGACATAGAATGGGCCACATGATTAGTCTCCCTCTCCATGGATATCATGAACCATAGGAAACTATCATGAACTTAATATTCCATTGAATTACTTGGGTCTTCAGTAATTTATAATCCTACCACGTGTGGTGTGTCCTCATTACCACTCTCCTAAAGCTAAAACATAGGATGGAAAGGATGAATTTCTCTAAAAAGATCAACACACTCCATGTATCAAAGTATTCAATACAAGATAAAATCATAAGTATAAATATACAACAAATAACTAAGGTCACAAGGTCACTTTACTTCTTAGATTAACAAGTTAATTAATCATCTTCTAACAAATTAATTTTATTTCTTTCCTTTTGATCAAGAATTTCATGAAATTTCATGTGAAGTAAATTAATCAATTGAATTAAAAATGAATTATAACATATTTTTATACATTCATACTATGATTCATGTATACACACCCCTTTCCATACCATCCCATAAGTAAAATCTCATAAAAGAGTAACATCACACAACAAGTTCATCACAGAAGGTGAAGTAACATTAAAACTATAACAAGAGAATCATTAAGAACAAAAATCCAATCCAAAGTAACTTGGGTTTACCCCACACATGGGTAAGATACTAACATATAATATATGGCTACGAAATACTTTTACACATATTATTACATAATTTTTAACATAAATATAAAATAAACATAACCCAAAGATCGAGAGGCCTTGTGTATTTAAAAACTAGGTTTATAAAATATCAAAATGAGACTAAAATAAAGAATATCTATTCTACTCTCTATAATTATATCCTAAATCCCTTTGATCTCATAAAATTTTTTAAGATAACCTATGAAATATATAAAAAAATGGGGTGAGCTAAAAATCTCAGTAAGGTAATAAACATGATAACGAAGCATAGCATAAGAGTCAAAAGGAATAACATGGTATCATAAAAAAAAGGTTCTTGAATAATCATATGGTAGAATAACATAAAGAATATGGAATAATAAATTCATGTAAATATGAGAATTTGGAAATAATATAAAATTTTACTTAATCATAAGTCAAGGTTAACTATCAATACAATGACACATGGTGGATAGAGGCCCCTAATGGATTAGGTTTACTCCCGAATACCATAAATATAATCTAATGAGACATAAACATTACCCAATGAATTATAGATATATCTGGGAACACCCATAATAACATGTACATGCTTATGTATTCCAAAATAGGAAATCATATGTAAAACATAAACATTATAATTACCCATGGAAAGAAATAAGTTTCATAATCAGGTCTCATAGCATACCCAGATGGGATATCATAAATACTTCTATGAAAGAAGGGATAAAAATGATATTAAATATTTATAGGTAAAAATAGTCATATATCATGAAAAATTATGTCTAATTTAATTGAATATGAAAAAAATTGATAGGTAACTTTGGAAATGTACCACTTAAGAAGGGTTTTAGGGAAAGGGGTAAAGAATGCTTAAAGGGGGAGAAAGGAATATTAATTTTGATAAAACAAAAAATGAAAAAAAAATACATAATATAAATAGAAATTTTGTAATCCAATTATGGTTAAAAATATTTTTATGGAGTGTTACTTGAAATGGGGTGAGAAACAAATTTCCCTTTAATCAGGTTTTCTTATCGAATGAAACTGAGAAGGGAACCTTTAAAACATGTATATCCCCATATAGGAAAATTTAATTTATCTATGTATATATGTGTAGAACATATATATATAATTTATAATAAATAAATAGGAATAATAGAGATATAAGGTGGGGAATATACTTATAAATAGGGTCTTAATAAAAATAGGTTGATTCTGAGAGATCCCTTATATAGGTTCTAGAATTATTTTTCACTTGAACTTAACATCCTAAACAATAAAATTATATTATTAATTACTTAATTTATAACTTTATATATCTATTTTTGATTTACTATAATTATTTAATGTTCATTTACAACCATTACAATGAGATATAAAGTTTGATTTCACTGTTTAGAGGGTGTTTGTTTCATTATTCTACGGTTGGATCACTTGTGTACAAGTATTAAACTTATTTTAAAATGAGAATAAAACTTAAAAAGTGAAATAAAATATAATTAATTTCTTTATAAAAATTGAAATGGTCATAAATATCCATATATTTTTTTACATCGAAAAGATTCATTTAGTAAAAATGTTAATCTTATATAGTTAGTTCATTTAGGTTGTTTTACTGACCATCATGAACTAGATTCAGTTTATTTAATTAAATGATTATTAATTAATTCCAATGAATGAAATAAGTTAAAATATAATTATTATAATATTATTTAACCCTAATAATACTTTTATGGACAATCATAAAGGCAGTTTAGAAAAAAAGTGTGGTTCATGGAAGCAGTGAACCAACCAAATTATGAACAATGTTTTAGTTTAAGAATCAATTTAGGTGAATGTAGAAGATAGATATTCCACCATAATAATAAAATATTAGTAAATTTAAGATATTTATGTTACTATGTTTAGGCGGATAGAGAACATATGGGGGTTTTAGTATAATTATAAAATTGAAATAGTTATTGTCCATAATTTTACCTCTTCCTTCGGTTGTCTCCTATTAGGTTAACCCTTAAGGATCATAGAAATGTTATTTGGTGAGACTAGTACTATGTGGATGTGGGGGAGAGGTTTGGGAAGATAATTTGTAACAATCCATGTTTTTTTTAATTTTTTTGGATAAATTAATTTTTTTTGATATCTTGCATTACACAGGTTACTGATTCTAGCTTGTGTTTCACGTAACATCAAGTTTAGTGTGTGTTGCATGCAACACTAAGTTTTAACAAACCATGATTGATAATTTATAATATTATTTAAAAAATACTATTATTTCCTAGCCATTAAATTGGAGGCAAAAAAAGTGATAACTAAATTTTAAATATTATGTATAATGGATTTAAAAACATAAAATATATTGATAAAAAGGTACTAAATTTTTCAATAAAGTCTTTATATGTTTTGAAAAAAATATTTTCTCAAAATATATTCTATTTTTTTTTGTGATAATAATAAAATTAATTTTTAAAAATTTTAAAAAACGAATTTGATAAATTAAAATAAATATTTTAAATAATTAAAAAAAATTATCTTAGGGTTAATTTTTTATAACTCTTTAAAAAGATTAATTTTTTGATGAATAATGAAAAAATACTGAATTTTAATTAAAAACTGCTTTTTCATTTAAATAATTTTAAATTTTAAATTATATTATGAATTAGTTTTAAAGAAAAATTAGTTTAATTATATATCTATTAATCCAATTTATTTCATTTTAATAATTTTCATTTTGAATTTATATATATAAACTTTATAAACTTTTGAACATTTTTTCTTTGAAAACTCATCTTCTCATCGCGTCTGCATAATTAATTTTAAATTAAAAATTTTCCAATTATGTGAATGTAATTTTTGAAAATTGATTAAATATTTGTAATAATAATAATTTATATTATCTAATAATTTTAACTTGATATTATATCATAATGATTAGTGATTTTTTTAAAAAAAATTAAAAAATTAATTACTGCGATTAAGGTTAAAATAGGGTTTTGCACGTTACATGCACTTTTTTTAAAATTAAATTTGCACACACCTAGAATTTTATTTAATAAATTTTTATTTTATATTTATAATAATTATATAAAAAATATATAATAATGACCTATTTATTTTAGTCTTAAATGATAAATTACATAGGTTAAAAAAACTAGTTACAGTGGTGAAAATTAAAATGGTAAAAGTAAGTAAAACTTAAAGGGTAAGGAATGAAATTTTTAAAATATTTTTTTGTGGTAGAGGTGAATATTGAACATATGATCAATAAAATTCATTATTTATCAATTTTTTATCCATGTGAGGTGAGATAGACTTCCCATTATTGAATAATGTTGGATATTTATAAAAATGTCACTCACCTCGTTTATAAATGGTCACCCCCTCTTTTATCCTCTTCACACCTTTAAACCCTTTTGGTTTGGGAAAGACCTAACTTAAAAATTTATACACTATTATCCTAGAATCCTTATTTTGGTCATAAATCTAACCTAATAAGGATTTTGGTGCAAACCTAAGGAGGTTACCTGAAGAAGAGGTAACTTTCTCAACAAGCGTTTTTATATTATTTCTCCCTCCACCTACTTCAATTATTATTAAAACATGATAATATAATAACCTCAATATATTAAATAGAATAATATGTCATTATGTTAATTTAATTACCAAAAAACATATCCTCTTCCATCAAATAGGTTATGAAATCATTATTTGTGTGTATGGTGGACTATTGTCTCGTGAACCGACGTCATTCATTTTTCCATTACCACCACTCATGATTGGGTATGATGATGGATATAAAGTATATATATTATATTTATAACATTATTAAACCTCTATATTCATTATATCATAAATAAATTCTTAATTATTATTCCTTAGAAGATACAATAATTTTGTTTGTGTGTTCGGTGGACTATCGTCTCATAAAGCGATGTGATTCTTTTTTCACTAATGCTTTTCATATAAGATAATAAGGATAAATATATGTTATATAAAAGGAATAATTATTATATTCATGAAATATCTATAATTATTATAATATAATATTTCATTTTATTTCTTACCTTTTCACTCACTAAAATATGATAATGTCATTCGTATACGTGTGGACTACCGCCTTCAAAGAGCGATATGACTCTCTTTTCATCACCAAACCACATGGATGATATGTATAAGTATATTTAAAGAAATAATATGTTAATTATGATATTATTATCATTACTTAAATATAATATATTAATTACCTTCTTTCTAAAATTATCATTGAAAAATAGAAACGTTACTCACGTGTACATACTGCTTACCATCTTCATGATCGCAACATACTTCATTTCACAAAACCATACTTCATGATTCATATTAAAAGTATAATTGATTTATAAATATGATAATTATTTAATTGTTATTTTTTTAGATAATGTAACCATAATAAAATTAAGAGTATGAAAATAAAAAATCAAAACATACATGAAAAACCAAGCAGTTATTACGCAAAATGTGATTTTAACAAGGAATTTTTAAAAAACAAGTAATAAAAGGTCATAAATAAATCCTATATAGTATTATATATATATATATATGTATCTGAAATATATTTATAATAAACTTAAATTTATTATACGTGATGTTTGAACATGTACAAAGGAAGATGATACTTTAAGGTGGGGGATTTTCATCTCGCTTTTTACATCTGTGAGACACATGTCATATTCAACACAAATTTATTTTATGTGGGGTATAAACTACCCATTAATGTATATTATTATTATTCTACTGAAAAATATTGTGGTTTATATATCCATTTGAGGGTCATGATTTTATGGGGTTTATGGTACAAAAGTTAACGAATTGGTAAGGGATTTTTGTCTCAATTTTCCTTAGTACATAATTTATGATATCACCTATATTCTTTTATTAGGTGTATATAATTCATATTAACATGTTATATCATGAATATAAATCTTTAAATGATATTATATGTCTCATTTAATGTTATTATTTCATGGAGATTATGTTTCAATGTTACCAAAGTGGTAAAGATTTTAAGTTACAATCTAATCATTTATCGGGATTGTTTATGATTATGATTATGATGATAAAATATTATAATAAATCTCTCAAGAAACTAATGAATTTTATTATACTATGGTTATGTAATTATAATACATGTTTTACATTCAATTTCCTATCTTTATATACCCAAGATTTTAAAATAATGTTATTAATAAGAATATTCATTATTTATCTCTTCAATCGAAAACCCATTTTCTTCCAAAACCATATTTATTAAAAAAATTAAAAATGTTTTTAAAAATATTAAACTGATTTATTTTAACCATTTTTAACTTTTACAAATAAATTAAAGGAATTATCATGTCATTTTCCAAAAAATTCTTGTTTTTATTTTACTGAAAATGTGAAAAGAATCTTTGTTATTAACATGCATAGTATTTTTTATTATCATGACCACTCAATGATTTAAAGATTCCTTTAAAAAATTTCAAATTTTTTTAGAGAAAAAAATTTCCTTAATTTTTAGATTTTAAATAAATTATTTCAAAGTAAAAAAGGATTTTGAAAGTGTTTTATGTTTTAAAAATAATTTTTCAAAGTAGAAATAATATTTTCCTCAAGAAATGTTTTAGATGATTTTTAATGCTTCATTTATAATTTTCAAGGTTATTTTCAAATATAAGTATTTTAAAAATATTTTTAGTTTTAAAAAGTGATTTTTAAATAAAATATATCTTCCTCAAGAAATGTTCCAAGTGATTTATCTTTTAAAATCATTTTTCATCTAAGATAACATCCTTTACTGTAACTTATGATTTTATGAGGATATGAACTTGGGATACCATTATTATTATTTATCTGGATGTTATATGATGAAAATGTGTAAATGAAACTCATTTCTCTTCTACAGGTTATACCATGATAAAAATTCTTATGAAACCGGATTCTTTTTTCATGGAATATGCTATGATGAAATGAAGAAATGATGATGAAACCTATATCTTCTTCAAAGGTTATGATATGATGAAATGTTTATGAACCCCATTTCATCTCATGGGTTTTTATATGATGAATGTTTTATAATCATGTGGCACACATAAAAATGGTTTTCATTATGAAATGGGTGGGACCTGTATCTCCCTCCAATGTATTAGGTAAAGCTTTATATTTCATGAGATAATGAGGGGAAACAAGTCTATGGACTTGATATACTATGGGAAGTAGGTTAATCTAGATCTACTATGGGAAATAGGTGTGTCCTAGTCCATTATAGGAAATAGGTGTATCCTAATCCACTATGGGAAATAGGAGATGAGTCATGATATTCTATGATGATGGTATTGGTATTTAACCTTAACATATAAAATGGTTTTCAATATTTATGATTTTTTCACACATTTATGACTTGAGTTTATGGTTCATTATTTATTTGTGTTGGTTCTCACTCTATTAGCCCATGTTTTTTTAAATGATAATGTTTTATTCCATAAATAATGTTTATGATCTATGAAAGGTTATGTATGAACTTTTTAAGTTATGTTCATGATTACAAATCACTATATTTATCTTATGATTTAATATGATAATCAGTTGATATCTCTCATGCTTACCCTTACTAAGCATCTAATCACTCCCTTTCTTATATTTTCTTTCCTCAGGTTATGAAGAAAGGTTTTAAGAATGGTATTTTTTGTAAATATTACTAAAGGGAAAGATCTTTATGAGTAATGTTTAAGATCTTTCACCAAATTAGAATATTTTATACCTAGTATCCAAAGACACTAAACTAATATGGACTTTAGGCATGTGTTTGTGTAATGTATTGAATATTCATATAAAAATATGTAATATCCATATATAAAAATCCTATGTCTCTATAGTTGGTATCATATGATAGGTTTAGTTAACCTATGGAAACTAGGATGTGAAAACTTTAGTGAGATACCTAGGCATATTTCTAAGGATGTGTCTAGGGATGTCTCTAAGGATAAGTATAAGGATGGGTAAAATTATTGGAAAATTTCTTGGAATTTTGGTAAAGGGTGTAGAAAGTGTTTTTGAAAAATTATATCCCTTTCTAAATACTACAAGTAGATTTGGCTCTATCATAGAGGTACCATGGGCTAATAACTCCGAATAGGGTGCACTAAACTGAACTTGATCATCACCTAGTGAACAATAATGGCCCTTAATGCACACTTGGTTTGACACTCCTGGGGGATATGCTTTGTAAATTCAAAAACTCTTTTGAAACCCTCATGAAGTATTTAAATGGGTGATGATTATGAATGACCTAGATTAAGCCTAAGGTTTCATAGATTGAAAAGAAGTTGTAATTATTTAGACACCCTATAAGTTATTTTTCATGATTATATAGTCCCCCACTATGATTATTATTTATCACACTATAATTTTTGTTTTAGTTGATTATTAGAACCAAAAGGAGTTTTTTTAACATAGAGTACGATGAATAATGCAATGATTATCCTCTTTACCATCTAAATGTTATGGAAGCTAGAATAAAAAATCAGGTTACTATACTCATACAACTTTCTCAAGATATGAATCATACTATACTTCCAATTAAGAAAAGGAGGGAACATCATTCTATTGAATCCTTTATGAGGTAACATCCACAATCTTTTAGTGGGTCTTCTGATCCACTAGTTTCTAAGAAATTGATCAGCACTGCAAAAAAATAGTTTTCATCCTCCAGTTTTTGGAGCATGAGAAAGTCATTTTGGTTCTTTACCATTAGGAAAGTAAAGTAGATCAATGGTGAAAACTCATCAGTAATACAAGGGAACAGGATGAAATTGACTCCATGTATTGGGATGAGTTTAAGAACCTATTTTTTAATAAGAATTTTCTGCATATTCTTTATATGAATATGGAGAATGATTTACTTGATCTAAAGCAAAAGGATGTTGAATCCATTTGTAACTATGAGGGAAATTTTATAAGACTTTTAGTGTATGGTTGTGATATTATCATCCAACCTGAATGTAAGGTTAATTGATTCTTCAATGGATTAAAACCAAGTCTTAAAAGGGTTTTATCTATAAGAGACATTATAAGCTACAAAGAATTCATTCAATGTGCACTAAAGGTATAAATAGAAATTGGAGATTCACACTATTCCCATGGTTTTGATCGAAAAAGAAAGATCGAGTCTCATGAAAACTTCAACAAATCACATGCTGGAAAGAAATTCTATCCATCTACATGCCATAAATGTGGAAAGAGGCATCAAGTGAATTTATTGAATGGAACTGGGAGGTGCCTTAAATATATAAATTTCAGTCATAAATCCCATGAATGTCAAAATGTGATTAATGGTACGACTAATTCAATGGAGGAAAACATGATACCAACTAATGAACCACCCACACTTCAGTGCTAAAAGTGCAAGGAGTTTGTGAATTATGTGAATCAATGCCCCAATCTAAGGGATAATAAGGATTATAATCCACTACAACCTCTAAATAAAAAGGACATAGGAAAAGCTTATGCAATCATGATGGTTGAATTGAATTATGATAATTAGCACACACTAATCATCCCCTACTTAGTTTGGAATTACATGTTTTATTCTATATGAAAGAGACCTATAAAAATATTATTGTCTATACTTTAGTGATATTTCATGTGATTATATCCCACTACAAGAATTCTAGAATAACAAAATAACATTTGATATTCTATCTGTACAAGATTGAACCCAAGAATCCAATGGAAATTATTTTGTATGAGATAAGATATTATTTAAAGAATAAAGGGTGAATTATATTTTGGAATCATTTATATATCTAGGTAATATGAACTTAAGAGTTATGGATACCATAATGGTCTTATGATTTTAAGTGTGATCATAAGTTCAAAATCATTAACTCCCCTTTTGAGGTTTTATGTGATGGGATTCGATCAAGATTATAGATATTTTAAGGGACATGTATGGAAATGAAACCCTTTGGTAATCTATATATTGAAAATTTTATTTGAGGAGGAATTCATTTAAAATTTTTAGACACATGATTAAAGGTATGGTTATCCTTTAGGGTTTATGTTATCTATGTTTTTGAGGTAATTATGGGTTTTAGTCGATCACCTTACGAAGTCATCACACTTCATTACTATCAGAGAATATTTCTCTCTAGATATGCTTTCTAGGATATATATTAAGGTATTGGTAAGGTTTAATGGGGTACCAAATTCAATTATATCTAACCATGATCTGAATTTTATCTCAACATTTTGGTTAAATATTCATAAATTCCATTATAAAAAGTTGAGTTTCACCACTATGTATCATATTTAGAAATATAGTCAGTCTGAGAGAATATTTAAAACCCTAGAGGATATGATAATATCTTGTTCGATAGATTTCAAAGGTGGTTGGTA
Source organism: Viscum album (assembly GCA_963277665.1). Taxonomy (NCBI): domain Eukaryota; kingdom Viridiplantae; phylum Streptophyta; class Magnoliopsida; order Santalales; family Viscaceae; genus Viscum; species Viscum album. The sequence continues at coordinate 1,587,181,669 of OY728150.1, read as the reverse complement.
TAAATACCTTTCTCTTTTTGAACTTTTATATGACAACAGATTTCACTTGATCATTCAGATGGATCCTTATGAAGTTCATTATAGAAAGAAGAATAGAATTCCAACGTACTGAATGAAGTTACATAATGGAATATATTAGGGATTAAGTAAGATGATTACATGGAAGAGAAGGTTAAATCCATTCAGAAACATGTAAGGATCGAAAAAAGTTGATAGAAATGTTATGCTCATAATTTACGAGATGATCTATAATTTTAAGTTAGTGAGAAGGTCTTTTCAAAAAATTCTCCATTGAAGAAGTAAGAGAAAATATGAATAATGGTCCCTTTGAAATACTTGATCATATTAGGATTGTAGATTATTTTTTGGAACTTACAATAAACCTCTCTCAAGTTTAATATGTATACCATGTATCTATCATCGGGAAGTACATACCTAAGCCTTAACATGTATTGCACTCATAGATCATACCACTAGAGCAATATATTTTATATGAGGAACAACTGGTGGAAATTTTGGATCATACATAGAAATTTCTATGAAACAAGACCACTCATTTGGTCAATGTTTTATAGAAAACCCACCAGTTTTAAGAAGCTTTGTGAAAACAAGAATAAGTGATGAGGTATAAGTATTCTCATTTGTTTGTATCAGAGTGATGAATTTTAAGGGTGAAATTCATTTTAAGGGGGTGGAATGTAACACGCTAGGTTTTTTTTGTGAATTTTTTTTGAATAAATAATTTTTTTTGATAGATTGTGTCACATGCATCACTAGGTTTATCTTTCATTACACGTAAAACCAATTTTATCTTGTGTTACATGCAATAATGAGATTTAACATACCGCGAAAAACAATTTAGACTATTATTTAAAAATGACTATTATTACCAACCCATTAAATTAGCAGAATAAATAGGAATAACTATATTTTAAATATTATGTAAAATAAATTTGTATAAATAGAACATATTGATAAAAAAGAACTAAATTTTTTAATAAAGACTTTGTATGTTTCAAAAATACTATTTTCTCAAAAACTGTTCAATTTATTTCTTTTTGTGAACAATAATAAAAATATTTTTTGAAACATTTAGAAAAAAAAATTGATAAAATAAAATTTATTTCTAAAATAATTATATCAAAATTATCTTAGGATTAATTTTTTATAATTTTCTAAAAATATTATTTTTTTAATGAATAGTGAAAAATACTCAATTCTAATTAAAAATTGTCTTTTCATTTAAATAATTTAAAAGGTTAAATTATATTTTAAACTGGTTTAATGTAAAATTAGTTCAATTATATATATATATATATATATATATTAATCCAATTAAGGTTATTATACTAATTCTCATATTGAATTTTGATATAAAAACTTTATAAACTTTGGAACATTTTTTCTTTGAAAAGCCGCCTTCTCATCACGTCTACGGAATTAATTTTGAATTAAATTTTTTCACTTATGTGAATGTAATTTTTGTAAAATTGATTCCATATTTTGAATCATCATAATTTATATTATCTAATAAGTTAAAATTACTTTTTTTCCTTAATGATTAATGAAAACAGTTAAAAAATAATTGTTGTAACTAAGGTTAAAATGCGGTTTTACACGTTACATGCACTTGTGTTAAAATTAATTTTACACGCACATAGGATTTTAATTTAATAAATTAGATTTAATATTTAAAATCATTATTTCTAAATTATCTAATAAGTAACTTTTTATTTTGGGTTTAAAGTAAAAATTACTAAGGTTAAAATCGTGGTGAAAATTAAAATGGTAAAAGTGAGTAAAACATAAAGGTTAAGGAACGACATGTTTAAAAAATGTGTTTTTATAGTGAAGAAGTGGATATAAAATATCATACCTACCCTCCATTATTTATAAATTTTTTATCCATAATAGGTGAGTGTGACCTCCAATTGTTGAATACTTTTGGGTATTTACAAAAATGTCACCCACCTTACTTATAAAAGGCCACCCCAACCCCTCCCTTATTCAGGCCTTAAAACCCTTTTATGAAAAATATATACCAAAAACACTTATAAAAATAACTCCTATCATCTTAGAAGAACTATTTTTGGAATAAATCCAACCTAGGAATACTTTTGGTGCAAACATAAGGAGGTTACTCAAAGAAGATGTAATGTTCTTCAATGAGCATACTTATTTTATTTCTTCCTCCACCTAAATTAAATTATTTTTAAAACATGATGGTATAATAATCTCAATATATTTCATATAATAAGATATTGTTATGTTAATTTTATGACCAAAAACCATCTCATATTCTATCAAATGGATTATGAAATCATCGTTCGTGTGTACGACGGACTATCGCATCACAAACCGATGTCATTCATTTTTCCATTACCACCTCTTACGGTTGGGTATGATGATGAATATAAAGTATATATATGATATTTATAACATTATTATGCTTATTTAGTCAATATATCAAATATAACATATAACGCCCTGACCTGAGTTACCCGGAGCCACTGCCTTATTCATTACATTGACATATAAATCAGAAAGACACATCCCGAAGGACCGAATAGTTTAGTAGTTTTTAAAGACCAGATCCATACATAAGTTCAAAATTACAACATGAAATGAAATACAATATAATAATTCCATTGGTAACATCCAAAAAACTTATATTATCCCTGTAATTCATTCATAAAATAATTTCTCGCATCCTGGGAAAAATAAAAAATAAAAAAGGGGTGATCTAAAATGCTCAGTAAGGGTAAGAAATACAATGGAAGATATCATAAAAATAAACATTAGGCATGGTGAATATCTAAAAACATTTTCCTTTAAAAAATAAACTTGAGTTTAACATGGAAGGAATAAGAGATGAATAAATAATTCCATAATTAAACATAACAATGAGTATTCTACTACTCGAATAACCACATGGTATATCAATTACTAGTTTCATAATAAGGGAATTCATGATTTTGGACATCATAACCATATTGTCAGGTCTTCGTTCCAAGACTATACAAAAATGGGTAAAACCCTAAACTATTTTGTCTCATGAGACCTACCGATGCACCAAGGGGCTATAGCGGGCCTCGCCCATCACTTACTAAGTCTAATATATTCCTTAAATGAAAAGGATGATACATAGTCAACATAAACATTCATATTGAAAAACTACTATATATATATATATATATTATCATGTTGATTCCTTGCCTCAATACATTTTTTTATTTTATTAGAAATCCAATTTATGGAAAAGTGGTAACCAAACAAAAACCTTCAAAAACCACCCACACAAACCCACTTCGACATCAACATACAACATACAAACTTCAAAAATCAAAATCCAAATTCACCTCAAACCAAAAACCGCCATACCACCTTCAAAGAAACCTTTAAAATTAAAATTTTAAATTTCAATTCATCACTTCCCATCTCGATAAATGATACATCTTGATTTGCATACTGCCTTGATTCTCACTCCCATCGCGACAGCCACCCTTTCCCAAAGATTCACCCATTTTCACATCAAACCAAATTTCCAGTGAGCTTCTACCAGCGTCTTCCATCTTCGTCGCTATTGAAAGAAACTTCATCGTCTTCACCATACTCAAAACATGAAACATCACACCATCATCAACTACTTTAGCTGATTCCCGACACCAGACTACCTGTGGCGACATCGCTGGCTTAACACCACCGTCATCATCCTCATCTGAACACCACACATGACATAACCTCATCATGGCTAGACTAAACTAGAGAAAAACCTTACCAAATGTAGAAGTTAAAACCATAACCAAACAAACCTCACTCATATCAACCATCATATAAGGAACACATAAATCATCATCAAAACCATGAGAAACATATCGCATGAGAAGCAAAAATGGTCACCAGATCCCACCTCCCAAAAACCTTTGAGGAACCGTCGTTCCAGCTCCAACTTGGTGTGGAGGACAGGGCCTTGGTGTTAGGGCAGGTATAAGGGTAGTTGTTGATTCCTAATGATGTCATCTCACCTAAACTGAAAGCATAATCCAAAACCAAGATCATACCAACACCAGATCACCTGAAAAGCCCTCTATCACCACTCAACTTATCCCAAAACCGCTGAGTAATCATCACTCTAGATCTAACCTGGATAGGCATAATGTAATGCGATGTGAGATAGGGGATGAATCAGTCAAGGATTGCAGCAACCACCATCCTTGTGATCGAAATCCACCTATGAAAAAACACCAAAATCCACACCTTTGAAGAGAAGAAATCGGTGGTGAAGAAAGCAGTCGAGAATAGATTGAAGGATGTGGGATGAAGAAAGGTAGGAAGAGATGGATGAGAAATAATGCTCAAATTCACCACCATACCTGAAGAGAGGGTTTCAGTAGAAACCCTAGATGTTCCTAAGAGTGGGAAGGGGGGAGTCGGGAGAAAAGGGTGCCATACCTTCCTCTGAAAAACTACTATATGAAATGTGAATACTTTAACTATAACCCATGAATGGTATAAAATTAGCACATCCACATTAAAAATGATCATAAAACCTTCAAAAAATTATGGTAGATGGTATTATAAGAGATAAAACTCAATGAATTAAAAGATTCAATAAATAATCTTGACATATATGAAGATATTTTTAAATGATACCATTGAAAATTTCTTGAGGAAATATTCATTAAACATTCCAAAGTGTCCCATACCACATTGAAATATTCAAATAATAATACCATATAATATCATGAGAATAATAATACTATTGATATGATATATAAAATGGAAGTAAATACCCCACAAATTAGTAATAAGTGGTGAACAAAACATATATCTCACATAAGTAAAAGTGAGATGAGAAACCCCATTTTTTACTTTGGAAAGAAGAGTTCTTTTGAAAAGAATTTTTATTTGTCATAAAAGCATATTGTAAAAAATTTATATCTCAAAAAATAAAATGGAAGGACATTGAAATTATATTTGAGGTATAAATGATGTCCCACTGAAGTGAAATCATATAAAAATCTTTTTTTAAGAAGCTTTAGAAATAAAACATTTTAGTGCGGTTTAAGGAAAATATTAAAGAGATTTTAAAGTGGAAAGGAATTTTTGTTTTCATAAAACCAGAAATGAACCAATATAGTTTTTAATGATAAAAGTTTTGATTTTATAAAAAATAATAATGTCTTAAAATAGATTATATAGTGCACTTGAATATGGGTAAGAATTCTAAAAGTTCCCTTGAATCGGACTTGTTTATCAGGAAGAATTTGAAAGGGAACCATTTTAAACCATATTTTTTTCATAAATGAAAGATTAAATGATATGAATATATGATTTTGGAACATATACACAGAATATATAATAATTTAAGAAATAGAAATAAACACTACCTTTGGGTAAGGATGGTGAAAGAATAACTCGAAGGAAAACACTGGAGGTTTGGGTAGAATCTCTTACCACTTTGTAATCAGTCCAATCATATAACCCAAAATTAATAATAATTAAATGATAAATTTAATATCCTGAAAATAAATATATTGATGAAATGATACAAAAAATGGGCAGTATACATGCACCATACACAACAAATAGTGGTGAATAAGGAATATCTCACAAAAATAGAAGTGAGATGAGGAAACCCTTACCTTATGTATGAATGTATTTTTCTCTTGACCTTAATATACTATATAATAAAATTAAAACCATTAATTAATTATTTTATAACCTTATATACATATATTTAATTAATTATATTTTTATTAAGTTCATTTATTTTCTTATTGATAATTTATAATATTTAATTTCATCATTCCAGAGTGGTTGTTTTCTTGGTTTTCATAATCGATTCACTTATTTATAATTAATGGAGTTCATGAGGAATGGATATAATTTTCTAGAATAGATTTTATATGATACTAATGAATATATATAATCTTAAATTTTCATATAATTCATTTGTTTATATGATATGACGATGATTTATTAGCTGAAACATTAATGACAATCATTTAGATTATTTTGGAGGTATTTCAATTATTACGAATTATTTTTGTTGTGTGAATTAATATTATGTATACATACTACTTATAGAACATTTAATAGGTTATAATATATATATTATAGTTTTTTTCATCTATAAAAATTGTTTCATGACCATTCTTTAAGGATAAATTGAAGAATGAAGGTTTGTTGTCCATGAAGGTTGTAAACCGGCACCTCCCAAATGGTGATTTTGTTTTTAAAATAAAATAGAGAGAGTAATGAGATTGATTATGAATATAACATTAACATAATATAATTATAGTATATATGTGACACAGTATTCATCATGGTCATTTGGATAGAGGATGTTATGAGAAGATAAGAATATAAAACAAATTGAAAATTAAATTAAAAGAAAAAGGAAGAGGGTTTACCTCATGAAATATCCACCTTGAGAACCTCCTTAAGGGAAGGGGTTTTAGTATTTTGGGAAAAAAAAGAGCTCCTAGATGTGAAGAGGTACTAGTTAAGAGTATTTGTCCAGAAATTTGAGAATCTTCAAGGCTTAGATGAGTGAAGAGGAGAGGGATTGAGGGGTGGTTTTACAGTGGAGGAAAGGAGTGATTTTTGAATATATTATTAATTATTTTATTATTTTTCTCAAGAAAAGAAATAATGTTTTATTATTTTGACCAAAATAGTAATAGGTGCATTTAAGTTCGAACCAAGTGTGTCACACCTGAGTTTTTAACTTTCACTTCGTTCCGGTTTGGGTCGGGTTCTTGGTCATTTTCTCGAGATCTCAGTGTGACAGGTTTGAAATTTTGGGGCATTATTTCTCTTCTATTATTAGAATATCTTTCCCCTCTATATTTTCCCTAGTTCCTCCTTTAATTTTGGATAAATACTTCAATTTTTAAGTGGATAGAACTGGGTGCACATTTTGGTCGTACGATTTGCTAAAACATGAATCCAAACCATGCATAGTGTCCAACACATTAAAGTTTTTTATGTAATTCAAATTTTTCCATCCACTATTAACCCTAGAGAACCCCTTTCTTCCCCCATTTTACCATTACAGCCATATAAGTCTCCCAATATCCCCCAATCTCATTTGGAACCCAATTTTGAAGGGGGTTTTGTGGTGGAATTTCGAGATTTCTTCAAGTAAGTGAATTCCTTTCTTGTTTCTTCAATTTAATTTGGGTTTCTTCCCTCCTTCTTGAAGTTAAAAATTTCCAGAAAATAGTTCTTCATACCTAGGATTTATTTTTGATTTTATTGGTTCAATGTTCTTGGTTAGGTTTCATTTTCTTTCCCTTGTGGTGAGGCGGTGGTGTGGTTGAAGTTTCACACAATGATTTGGGATTTTGGCATCTAAGGTAGGTGATTAAATGTGTAAGAATTCTTTTATGAGTAAGATTTTATAGATTTTATTATTTATCATGTTTATAATATGTTGTGTGTGGTGTGAAAATGTGTGTTTTTCATGTGTAAGTCATGTGGTATCATTTGAGGTCATTTTATAGCATATGAAATTGGTTTATTAAACGATTCTAGGGCTAAAAATTCTATTTTAGTTTGGTATTGGTGTTCATTTGACCTTAAAATAGGGTTTTCAAATTGATTTTTTGTGAAAAACATTATTATACTACTTGGAGTTTTATAAAAATCTAAAATGGTTTATTGAGTTATAAAAAGTGTAAAATAGATGTTTAGGTACTGTTTTTCTGTTTTGGTGGGTGTATGTTCTTAAAATGGGTTTTTTAAAGAAAAATTGATGATTTTTTATTTCAAACGTTCTAATAATGTTTTATAAATGGTCACAATGATTTATTAAATTGTGAGAAAGGTGTGAAACATGTTTGTAGGCTGTTTTCGTGCAAGTATGGTGTTAAAATGAATTTAAAGGTGAAAATGGAATTATGTGACATATTTGTGGGTTGTTTGGTGTGTTTCTATTTTGTAAATGTCATTTTTATGTGAAATTGGTATTTTATAACATGTGGAACTTGATTGTGCACAAATAGATAAACTCATGTATCTAGGTGGGTGGACTAGGAATGTTATGCTAGTGATCCTGTAGCAGTTTTGTCCTTATTTAACTTAGAAAGTTTGACGATGACAACACTAACTAAACTATGATGATGTTGGGGGCCAATAGGCCATTAGATTTTCTCCTCCTAGTGACTCGTTCAATAGAATTTTACTGATTATAGATACTTTTACACCAAGATACGATGTTCCTAGAGACCTACAGCTAGCTAGTGCCTAGGGGTGTTCCTATGACTATTTCTCATTGGATATATTGTACTTACCATCAGCATACGATGGGTGTGGATGTTAAATTTGGTGGAATTTTAGTTGTTTTATAAGTTTTTATTCTTTAAATACTCCCTCTTGAAAATGTTTTTCGTTTAAAGCTGCATCTTTTTAGAAATTGTTACTAATATTTATTATTTATAACAAAATTACATGATTTTTGTATTAAAATGTTTATCACATGGAATATTTTCAGTGGAATACTATTGGTATTAGGCTCACACCTTACTTACACCCTTGGGTGTAAGTATACTTGGTAATGTTTTATATAGGTATGGGAAATGTTTTTTGGAAATGGAATTTTGGGTTACTAGTGGTCTCTTGGTGCGGTGTTGTGGAGATGGCATGAGGGAGATGCCCCCCTCAGCATGTGGTGGTTCTTGGGATATACTTGTTTCTCCTTGTTATTTCCCCTTTAAATGTTTTTCTTAAACCTTGCATTTTAATTCTGAATTTTTTTAAGACTTTTTTGGTTTAAATTTTTAAAATCATTTTATTAAATGTTTTGGGATGTTTTATGAATATAAATTCAGTTAAATCATTCCCAACCTTTTTTATGATACCTAGGAACTTGTGCTAGTCAGTGGGGATAGGAAATGCCATTAGGGCCTTTTCATATATTGGGTCAGGTGCCGATTCAGATGGTGAACAGATCTGGTTTGTGAAAAAATAGTATTAGATGAGGTTTTCTCTTTTGGGTCATGTTCATTTGGGAAAGATTCAGGGTAGACCGGAGCTAGGATTGTTGGGACTTGAAATGTTTATTATGGGTAGTGTTTCTATCCATCACACCTTGTGATGGGATTAAATTTTCTAGGATAAGTTGGGTTTTATCTGAGTTTTTTTGTTCTCATGGTTTATCTATGATTGGGGGAATGAAAAGAGAGTTGGGTCAATGGTCTCAGTAAGCTCACAGGGTCTAGAAAGCCATGTTGAGTCAGGGTTATTTTCCTAGAACAATCTCTATAACAATAAACTAATTGGCGTATGGATTCTAACCATATTTCCGAGCCACATACCAACACTAAATTCCCCTCACATTGTCTTGTGTCTTTTTTTTTAAATGGTAAATGGTGTGTTTAAACCTCTTTTTAAAGTATGAATTATCTTAAATTGGGTTTTAAAAATATATTTTAAATAGAATTTTCAAAACTATTAAAAGGTGTTATGAATGGGATATAATTTTTTGGAATTTATGTGTGGAGTTTGGAAATGGATTTTGATTTGGTAATTAGTGATCATTTGAAAAGTTTTATGAATTAATGGAACCATGTTTTAATTAAAAATTGTTGAGTTTTAATTAAATGGGTTTTGATGAAATGGAATTTTTCATAAAACCAATAGTGTTTTGAAATGGGTTTAGATGTTTTGAAATTAATGTGTGTGAATTGAAAGTGAGTTTTTATTTTAATGGTTGGTGATTTTTTTAAAAGGTTTGTAAGATTCGAATTGGGTTTTGATTTTGTGGCTAAGGATTTGAGAAAAAGGATGTGTCGGTTGAATGTATTGGTTTTGAAAAGTAGAAACAATTTTTGTTTTAACCTTTTGTATTTCTGTGAGTGACCACATGCATGGGTTTACATGGGAAGATGGGTGGTTAATTGCATGTAAATATGAGTTCCATAATGGATATGAGGAGGGTACCTAGTGTGGCATGGAAACATGCATGTGTGAGGCCCATGGGGTACCAATGGTGAATGCTCTTACTATCAACTGCATTTACTATCAAAGAAATGACTTTTTTAGGAAAATTTAATGTTTTGAAAACCAGTGTTTGGGTCTTGTGTTTTGTGCAATTGTGTGATTGTTTTTGTGGGATTTTTTGAGTTCTATAACCCCTCTTGTTTGAAATATTTTTTGGGTTTCTGTTTCATCAGTGAGTTGGGTTAAAGTGTTGGTTGGTGGTATTTTATGATAAATATTTTGGGAAGCCTTTGCAGTGGTTCCTGTCATGTGTTTGGTTTTGTTTTGTGGTATGTTTTGACCAATGTACTGGATTGGTTGGGTCCTTGAGTCTTATTTTTGTCTAAGGTATGGCCCCATAAAGAGTTAAGACATGATTTAAGAGCATCCATGTGTGATTCACCATTAGAAGGTCCTCCAGTTGAACAAATTATAGACTCTCTTCTCAGGTTTCAAGGTTGATTTTATCTATATTCTTTTTTAGTTAAGTAGACCATCTTGTAGTAGGATAGTGGTTTTATAAGGTTGAAAGAGACCTTAGTTTCTTAAGTTTCCTGAATTGTCAAAGGTGGATTCTGGCATCTTTAAGCTGGAAGGTCCAGCCTGGGAGCGATAGAGGGGAATCCCATTGAGGAAGGTGAAAGCAATCTAGGGTTTTCAGTACAAGATTCTATATTAAAATACCTCTGGGTCTTTTGTCAGTATATTTAAAAAAAGGGTTCATATTATGCCACAAGTGTAGAGAAATATGGTCATTTGAGTATTTTGTGGTTTCTTGCAGTAATCTCATGCTACTTGGAACTCTGTTCAAGTTTCAACTCCTAGTAATGTTTCTGTTACTTGTTGTTGTCATGTTTAGTGGGGTCTTGTTGTGTTGTGTTTGCTTTTAATGGAAAAAGTGGATATTTCAGAACCTTTCTAGGGATTCTTCTTAAATGAAAGTGTGTTTCTCTTCTGACAATTTCTGAATTCTTTGTTCTGGGTGAAGTTGTCTTCTGTGTGTTCTTTCCTCTATTGTTTCTCATTAGGGGTGAAAGAGGTGATGTTTGTGTATCTTTTAAGTCCTTATCTTAGTGTAGGTTCCATGAAAAGGAAATAGGTTTGTGGGATGTGTTGTGTTCTATTTATGTTGTTGGATCGTGGTGTAGTTCCTTGTGTAACTAGATAAATAATTTATGTTCAGGGGGTTTTAGAACCTGACTGCAAGGTAGGAGATGCTTCAATCATATGAGCTCCAGACGTAGGTCCCAGGGCGAATCCGGTGCGTAGTTAGGATGCCCTAGGGGTGTAAGGTATCTTGGTTTAACTTCTATCTTTGGTTTAGGAGGTGGAAAAAGTTTGAGGTTTCGATGTTGTGGTTTCATTTCAAGTGGTTTTGTGGGGTGGAAAGGGATGTGGGGACCCTGTTTCTCATGGTTGTGATCTGTGTCGGTGGAAGGGTCCCCCTTTGTTATAGGGAGGTAGGTTGGTTTTGTTTTCTCAAACCCTAGTGCCTGAACCCTTGTGGGTGAAACACTCAGTATGGTTGTTAATGTATGAAAAACCTTGTAGGATCTTTTTCATCTCAGTCTTGGTTGGGCTCATTCCAGGATGGTAATGCCCTCGGGAGTGGTGAACCGCATAGTTTCTATACTGGTTTGGAGTTTTTTTGATCGACCCCCCTTACAGTGGTGATTAGGTATTATGGGATATTTTTCACATTATCCCATGGTAGTTGGTTAAGACAGTTGGTTATTATGGTGGGGAGACTCACAATGGGTCTCATATAAGTTCTTTAGGAATAAGACAAATGTGTTTATATCACTTATGGTGGGGAGTGAATTTGGGCATCCCCCTATTGGTGTCCTGATTCTGTTGTAGGAAATTAAGTTTTCTCTTATGGTGAGGATTCCATTCGTACCTCCCTATGTTGGTGTTCTAGTTCATTCTCAGTTGTTAGTTCATTTCTTTGGTGAGAGCTGCTCGGGTCTCCCCATATTAGTAACTCTATTTTTTCCTTGGTGTTGTATTGGCAGTAGGTAGTCTATTTCAGAGCTATATAACCACCAACATATTTTTTGGGTAAAATTTGGGATTGGGTAATGCCCAATAGTTTTTTTGAAGTAAGTTCATGGTGACCTCATTCGAATTCATTGTCTATTTCAAGTAAATTGATTGAGCTTTATTTGGTAGAGTTTAAGGTGTTTTATATTGGGATATGGTTTGATAATGTTTTCCCATTTTAATCAAGTGGTGAAAATTTGGGTTTGTGAGAGTATATTTTCCTTTGTTTGGTCAAATGTAGGTGTTTTGAAATTTTGGGGTGGGTGACCCTTATCGGGGGAGTTCGTCTTGGCCACTCGAGTTAGCTCAAATCCCTATTTTCCTACTGGTACTGGAATTATTATCCTTTCATTCGGAACCCCCTTTTAAATTGGAAATATTATTGGGTTTTTTTTCATATGTACTTGATGTGGCTTTTCAGGGGTAGAAAGCATTATGGTGGGGAGAATTTTCACACTCGGGTTTTTAACTTTCACTTCGTTCCAGTTTGGGTTGGGTTATTAGTCATTTTATTGAAATCCAAGTGTGATAGGTTTGAAATTTTGGGTAAGTATTTCTATTCTGTTATTGGAATATCTTTCCCCCTAGGTTCCCCCTAGGCCCCTTTAATTTTAGAGAAAATCATCAATTTTTGAGTGGATAGAACTGGGCACACGGTTTGGCTGCACAGTTTTCTAAACCATGCATCCAAACTGTGTACAGTTTCCAACACATTAAAAAATTTTATGTAATTCCAATTTTTCCCTTCTGGAATTAACCCTAGTGCACCACTTTCTTCCCCCATTAAACCATTACGGCCATGGAAGGCTCCCAAGATCCCCCAATATCATTTAGAACCCAATTTTGAAGGGGTTTTTATGGGTAAAACTTCAATATTTCTTCAAGTAATTGAATTCCTTCCTTGTTTCTTCAATTTCCTTAGGGTTTTGTACCTCCTTTGTGAAGTTCCAAATTTTCATCAACTAGGGATTCGTACCTAGGTTTTATTTTTGAGTTTCTTGCTTCAATCCTTTTGGTTAGGGTTTTTTTCTTTCCTTTGCGGTGCATGGGTTGTGTGGTTGAATTTTCGTACAAAGATTTGGGATTATGGCATCTAAGGTAAGTGATTATATGTGTAATAATTCTTTGATGAGTTATATTTTCTTTATTTACTTGTTTATCATGTTCCTCATATGTTGTGTGTGGTGTGAAAACCATTTTTTATGGAATTAGTTAAGCGATTAATGTTAAAGTTCCATTTTTTCTTGAAAATGTGTGTTTTTAATGTGTAAATCATGTGGAATAATTTGAGGTCATTTTATAACATATGAATGTGGTTTATTAAATGTTTTTAGGGCGTCCAATTCTGTTTTGGTTTGGTATTGGTGTTCAATTGGCCTTGAAAGAGGGTTTTAGAACAGATTTTGTGTGAAAACCCTTGTTATACTCCTTGGAGTTGTTTTAAAAAAATCTCAAATGGTTTATTGAGTTACAAAAAGTGTGAAAAATATGTTTAGGTACTGTTTTGGTGGATGTATATTCTTAAAATGGGTTTTTGAAAGAGAAAGTGATGATTTGTGATGTTAAACATTCTGAGAATGTTTTATAAATGGTTGGAACAATTTATTAAATAGTGAGAAAGGTGTGAGATATGTTTGTGGGCTATTTTGGTATGAGTATGGTGTTAAAATGAATTTGAAGGTGAAAAGGGAATTATGTGACATGTTTGTGGGATGTTTGGTGTGTGTATAATTTGGAAATGTAATTTTTTATGTGCAATTGGTATTTTATAACATGTGGAACTTGATTGAGCACAAAGAGGGAAACCCGAGTAACTAGGTTGGCAGACTAGGAATAGTATGCTTGTGATCTGATAGTGGTTTAATCCCCATTTCACTTTGAAAGTTTAACAATGACAACACTAACTAAACTATGATGATTTTATGGACCACTAGGACATTGGGTTTTACCCTCCTATTGGCTTATTCAAGATAAGGTTATTGATTATGGATACTTTTACACTGAGATACGATGTTTTAGAGCCCCACAACTAGCTAGTGCCTAGGGGTGTTCCCATGACCAGTGTGCTTTGTCTATATTGTACTTATTGTCATCATATGGTGGGTCTGGTTTGTAAATTTGGAAGCATGTGGGTTTTTGCAAGTATTCATTCTTTAAATATTCCCTCTTGAAAATGGTTTTCAATTAAAGATGCATCTTTTTGAAATTGTTACTAGAATTTATTGTTTATAAAAACTTTTACACTGAGATATGATGTTCTTAGAGCCCCACAACTAGCTAGTTCCTAGAGGTGTTCCTGTGACTAGTTCTAATTGGCTATATTGTAGTTATCGTTGGCATATAGTGGGTTTGGTTGGTAAATTTGGCAGCATGTGTGTTTTTTTAGAAGTGTTCATTCTTTAAATATTCCCTCTTGAAAACGGTTTTCATTTAAATCTATATCTTTTAGAAATTGTTACTTTCATTTTCTGTTTATAAAAACTTGCAATATTTTTTTCTTAAAATGTTTATCACATGGAATTTTTTGGGTGGCACCCAATTGGGCTTAGGCTCACACACTAATTACACCCTTGTGTGTAAGTATACTTATTAATATTTTATGCTGGTATGGGCAATGTTTTTGGAAATTGAAGTTCAGGTTACTAGCAATCTCTTGGTGCGGTGTTATAGAGATAGTGTGAGGGCGATTCCCCCCTTGTTGTGTGGTGGTTCTTGGGATAGACTTTCTGCTCCTTGTTGTGTCCCTTTTAAATGTTGGTCTTAAACCTTGCATTCTAATTCTGAATTTTTTTTAAGACTTGTTTGGTTTAAATTTTCAAAATCATTTTATTAAATGTTTTTTGTTGTTTTATGAATATAAATTTGGGTAAATCATTCCCAACCTTTGTTTATCATACCCGAGCACTTGTGCCAGCCTGTGGGGATAGGGAATTCCCTTCGAGCCTTGCCATAGACTGGTTCGGGCACCGATTCAGATGGTGACCAGATCTGGTTCATGAAAAAGTGTTCTTATATTAGTCATGATGTCATGAATAGTATATTTAACTTATAATGTATATATATACGATAAATTACTGTATTTCACTATTCACTAAAAATTCAAATATTTCAAAAAAAACTCAAAAATTAACCATAACTATTTTTATATGTGTATAATTCAAAAATGGACTCTATATTATAAAAATAATTTTTTAAATATTATAAATTTAGTTTTTAATTAAAATCATCATTTACTTGAAAAATATAGTCTTTAAAATTAAAACTATTTTTATAACACCATTAAAATTAACTAAGGTCCCATTAAATTATCCTATATTCATAGGACAACAAAATGTTTATTTAGCTATACATTTTATGAAAATGAGTTTTCTTTTAAATAAATTTATTAATTATAAAATTTTAATTAAATATTTATTACTCGCAAATCACCAACACTTAATTATTAATTTTCAAAATTTTATATTTCATTTATAAGGTGCCTAAATTTTATTTATACTTTCATGAGTGAGGTTAATATTCATACAGGTCATATTACTATTCATAATGGTAACATTACTATTCATAAGGGTGTATTACTATTCAAAAGGGTCAAGTTACTATTCTCTAAAAAAGTAAGTTGATCCTATCTGACTTTAAATATCTTACAGAACGTAGTTGTGTATTTTAGTTTTTTAAAATTCAAATCATAGAAGTAGAAAAATAATGTTTGTTGGATAGGTTATAACAAAGTGTTATTTCATAGAGACTCGGTGTTTTCATGTATTCAATATTAAATTTATTTGTAAATACTTGGGGTGTTACATTCTCCCCTCCTTACAAAAATTGTGTCCTCAAACTTTCAGAATGTTACCTTATAAAAAGATTTGGGTAGTTATTCATCATAAGTTCCTCAACCTCACATGTCATCTCTTCAATTTTATGATTTCCCAAAAGTACCTTTATCAGTCGATTTGTTCTATTCCTCAGTACCTATTCTTTAGTGTCTAGAATCCAGATAGGCTCTTCACAGTAAGATAAGTCATGTTCCAATTCTATACCTTCGTAAGTGAGGACATGTGTTGGGTATGGAATGTACTTTCTCAATAATGAGACATTGAACACATTGTGTTCCTTATAAAGGATATGAAGAATTTCCAAATGATAAGTCAAAATTCCAATTCTTTATAGAATTTTAAAAGGGCCAATGTACCTAGGGATGAGTTTTCCTTTCTTCACAAATCTTATAACACCTGTCACGACCCCCTCCCCGAAAAATATATCCCTCCTGAGTCAGCAATGTGAGAAGGGAGGTAAAGACCCCTGAGTCCTGACTCCAGTAGGTCCCAGGTTAGCGACAAGCACCGAGGGTATAGTAAACACACATATGGGAGGCATTACCCTTTAAGAGAAAACATGTGAAAGAGAGAGATAAGACAGCCACCAACCAACTCCAAATCAGACTCCAATATAAAAGAAATCCCAAGTACACATATGTAATATGACAACCCTGCTTTTTATTACAACTTAAACATGCTTTATTACATAAAACTTCACTTGATCCAACAAAGAAGATCGAGAGGTTTAGTGTCTTTGGGGCTTAGTATCATTACATAAAAACTTTAAACTTGAAATACAACATCTTTATTGAAAACTTCCTTTACATGACCACTACATTCCTTCGTACTTAGCATTGCATGGGATAACCTGAGGACATGCATAAGAAAAGGGTGAGCTATAAAGCCCAGTAAGGGAGTAAACAATGAATAACATGAGGAGTGAAATACATTTTAGGAAATAGGCATATCAATAGAGCATAATAGAAACATGAACATAAAGGCATGATAAATCATGATAATCATAACATGGAAAGGTGGCAACAACACTTAACATTGAATTAGCATGAGCCAAGGCTCATTGCACATGGAGCATGAGTAAACCCTCATTGCACTTGAAGCACGAGTAAACCCTCGTTGCACTTGAATTAGCATGAGTCAACACTCATTGCACATGACGTATCATGATACTATACTTTACCCAATGCATTGGAGCGCTATAAAGGGCGCACCCTTCTTAAACATTTCATTTCATGCATAAGTGTGCCACATGGATCATAAAACATGGATTCATAAAACATAATCATTTCTTCCACGATAAAGGAATGTGGAATTCATACATGAAACTTTATAATCAATATGTAAATGTGCATAAAGGTGAATACCCTTGATGGAGAAATGGGCATGGTATTCACTACACAAAGACATTGGCTTAGAAAATCGGTGCGATTTCGGCAGCGTAACGGCGTGACATAAGAATTCATAAAAATGTTGATGAGAGAGAAAGGGGTTCCTAATCATATTTACATGTAATTGACAGTAAGTAGATCATATATATACATGTCCCAACAATAGAAATGGAATTTAGATTCATGATACAAAAGTATTGCTTGAATATAAAAGAAGAGAGAGAAGTTCCTTTCGGAATTTCAGCATAGTAACGGGTGTACATGGGAGGCATTTAATGAGAGATAAAGGGTTCTCCCATCATTCAAACAATAATAGGGCAGTATGGGGGAGGTGCGAAACCATACCCCAACATTCATAATTGAAATAAAAAGGGCAATACAACTTAAAGAAAATTGACAAAAAAAGAGAAAGGAAGAAAACCCCTTACTTGGAAGTGTGCTTCCAAAGGATAGAGAGAGGCTTGTGAGAGGCTTCTTGGGAGCTTGGGGCACCTTGATAGGATTCTAGAGAGAGTAGGGTAGAGGTTGGAAGAACTTCAAGGGCTTTGAGTGAGGAGGAAGTGGTAGCTTGGGTGGGTTTATATAGGAAAGGTGAGAGAATTCTTTATTATTTAGGTTTGGGACCCCTTATATTAAAATAATCCAAACCACAAACCATCCCATGGTATTTGCCCATGGTTTCTGGAAAAGGAAAGAGGAAAACAATATTTTACAAGTCCAAGGTCCGAACGTATTAAAAAATTAGGGTTGCTTATGTGGAGGTGAGTCACACTCCCATGGAAATTAATTTAAAAAGGAAAAGTGTTGAATAAGTCTTGAGGGCTCCATTAATGCTTTGAAAAGTGAGTCAAACAAACCCAAAACCTCATTATTTTAATGATAAAACACATATTGGCCGAACATAAGGATTATGGTATTTTATTACATCACTATTGGGTCATTATGATGTCATAAAACACATTATATATTTAAATGGTATTTAATTTTTACCCAAATATTTGACTGTCTCAGAAAATTATGAAAAATTCACCGTTGGATAATTTCGACGTCCTGATTCCAAAAATAATATTTATTTTATCTAAATAATTTTCTAAATATGTGAATTTTCACTTTTAAAATAAAAACCGACATTTATAAAAAAATTCACGGGTTTTGACAGAAATGGCTTTTAAACCTTAATAAAAAATTTAATTGCATTCATAAAATTATAAGATCATTTATATTTAATAAAAATTAATTTAATATTAATAATAATATTTTATTAAAATATTATTTAATTCAAAAATCCTTTAATTTAATAAAATATAATTCTTAATTAAATAATAACTAAAAACAACATTTGTACTTTAAAAACTAATTACAATGTATCAAAAAAATTATATTCATTATTATATACAAAAAATAATGTATATGAACATGGTGCTACTTATTTGTTACATAACCCCTTTAAATAGCCGCATAAGACCTAAGGGTAAGGTGTGCGATGGTGACAGACTCTTGGGGTTGCTCGGATAACATCGCTCGAGTGGTAATCTCTATCAACTTCCATTTTTCCCGTAGAAGATCACGTTCAAGCTTGACTTGATGAAGCTCAGCTTGGGCTTGGTCAAGGGCAAAGCCCAAAGACGCCACCTCTTTTCCGAGCTCCGACAAATGGGCTTCTTAAGGGGAAATTCTACTGGATGAGGCCATCGCTTCCTTTGTCTGAGTAGAAAATTGGTTCGTTAAAGCCTTATATTTAAACTACCCAGATGATCACTGTTCAACGGCTATAAAAGTAATGGTCACAAATCTTAACGTAAAACTAAATAAGTTGACATCTTATAAAAAAAATATTTGTCATAAAGAAACATTTAACTGGATCAAGAGGGATTTTCCATTAATGAAACTTTGGGTCGTTACATGTAATGTCATGCAAAACTACTACAACTAAAAGGGGAAAACTACAAATACCCAAAAGAAAGTAAGAACAACAGAAACCATAAGCCCGAACAGTTCATGTAACCCCAAGATAGTAGAAACCGGCTTGATCTCCAACCTGCTCCAAGTGACCTAAAAAACAGTTTATATATACATAGGGTGAGTATAACAGTATACTCAGTCGGATCCACCCTGAAGCCTCTCGTGCCAAAGTAAAGAAATCATGCTAAAGCACAGTGAAAAACAAGTGAAACTAACTTTTCACCTAAACAGGTATACTAAGTTCTCATCCTCACCATGGATACTCTCAATAAGTAATGCATACAAGATTATATAATATAATAAAGAGTATCAATGGTACCCAACTACTACTTCTCCGCTGGTTTGCCGCTTTTCCCCAATGTCACACTTCCTTAGTATCTCTCTCCAAAAATTCTTGCCTGCAGACACCTGGGAAAAGCACCAAAACATGCACCACATGAAACAAAACCACCACATCCATGTAAGAAAAGTAATCAGGTATTTTATTGGATCCACCACAACTCGCATAATGTGTATCCTACGTCAGGTATTAAACCTCAAGCCATTATAGCACATACACCGAGTAAGGATCCCCAAGCCATTATAGCCTATACACATTATACCTATAGTAGTCCATAGGAAACTATATCCAGAATATATGTGTGTGAATAACCAAAATTCATTACATCCCTCTACACACATATATGGGGAAAACTAACCACTGTGCCTACCAGCACAAGTAACTACCAAGATAAGAGAGTAGGGACAAAGGGAGTAGTCAGCCATCTATCCTCTCACTGGAATGTTAAGGAAAACACCCCCCCCCCCTATGGCTTAGAATCCCAGGGGTTTCAGTTGCCCTTAATAATGGTTTGAAGTATCATATAGAAACACAAAAGTTATAGAATATACTATAGCCCACAACCACACTGTGGGTATAACCTATTCTTAGACTCAACTACATCTAACACCACTCAGACTCCTGGTTTCCACTTCTAAGACTAGGTATCTTATAAGCACACAACCATTTAAAGAGATTTATTACATTACTTTATTCTATTTTTATTAGTTTCACTTTATGTTAATTAATTCTTTAAACATTAATTAACCATTAAAATTTCCACAGTATATTTCATTAGCATCACAGCCAAAGTCCACTATTCCTTCAAATTACAACCTCAGCATTGCACCCCAGCAAGATCCAACCCCAAGGGTTAACATCATTTATTCAATTATTTATTTATAGCATTACCTTCCCATATTCCTAGGAATTATAGAAAAACATTCTAAGATATTAAACACAAGGGGGATCAACACGGTGAGTATATGAACTACCCGTCAAGTCTTTTCCGCCTATAGAAAGAGCATAGACCCATCCTCCCTTGAGAATCTAAACACAGAAAGCATGTGGAATACCCCATGTGTATTTACCCCTTTAGGAAGAAGGGTAAGAAAGACCAGCTTCCTTGAGTAGTGGGGAAAGTAGAGCAGATAAATAACCAATAAGAATCGGCAAGAATCTAAACATTCACATCCAACCTATTTCATCATCTCTGGTGTCCTCCCTGACACCCATATAAATAAACTGATGCATCTCGCCACTCTAGGTGTCAACTTCTAAAAAAACCATTAGGCCTCCCTACCCCCACATATCACAATATCCATTCAGGAACACATTAGAACACAAGCAGTAGGAAAACAACCATCATATCAATTGGGCTCTTAGCCCTTAAACAAACAAGAGGTTAACTTATAAACCCTACAAATAATTATCTTTAATCAAACAAACAGTTCTTTAATCCATCTTGGATTAACCGATTCACATTTTGTAGGTTCTAAATTCAGAAAACCTAACCAGTAAGCTATCATAAATAATCAAAACATTCTTACTGCACCAATTTGATTAACATAAAATTACAACAAGAAGAACCATATTCATTTACATGCCTCTTTATCTTTAGCCAAACAATTATCGATTAATTTCATATTTCTATTCTTTACCAATTTACTTCAAGAACGAGAAGCTAAACAAAGAAAGCATAGATATCACACTATCTAGCAAAACAAGAGGCAATAACATACAATCAATATCAATTTATTTATCCAGTTCAAATATTTATTATATCAATTCCATTTGTGATCTAGTGGGATAAAACTTGCTAACTATATAATTTCATGTAAAAGAAAAGAGAAGCAATGAATCCCCTAACTCAAACGGTTCTTGATGTTCTTTATACAAGAACGAGCCACATGATGGGTTACGATCTCCTCCCCCCATGACAAATGTATCCACCCAAGGATGGAGAGACACCACCACACTAGTCAACACCCAAGAAAATCCCATTAGGAACATGGAGATAGAATTCCATAAAAATGTAAAGGATAAACAGAAGGAGATGAACCCAAAATAATGATGATAGATCATAACTTATATCAAAGATTGATCGATACTGCTTGGTTGCATCAAAACAGAGTGAAACCAATCCAATTATGAATGTTTGATTGAGAAACTCTTATAGGATGGAATGAAAGGTTCAAGAGTATCATAGCTGAGAACAAGGAGGAAGAACTAGGGAGGAATATATATCATCCCATTAGAATATTTAATGGAGCAGTGGTTTAAGATATGGTGGATTTCCCATTAAAAGCAGATCGCATTGACCCACACGGTTTGACCAATTAAAAGCATCCTAATCCTTAAGGAAATTAATATAGGATTTATGACCTTTGAATTTATCTTAGAGTCCTTAAAATAAGGCTTTAAATGCATTTTACATCAAAGAAAACATTAAAGGGGAGAAACTATAGGAAGATAGAAACATTGTTCATGGACTAGAAATTTGGCAAAGGAAAAACATTGTTCATAAACCTCATCATTGAAACCTCACCGTTGGAACCTCATCGTTCTGGAAGAACTATTTATGAACTCAAAATTTGGAAAAGTAAAGAGGTCACTGTTGGAGCCTCACCATTTTGGAAACACTATTCATGAACTCAAAATTTGGAAAAGGAAAGAGGTCACTGTTGGAACCTCACCATTCTGGAAACACTGTTCATGAACTCAAAATTTGGAAAAGAAAAGAGGTCACAATTGGAACCTCACCGTTCTAGAAAGACTGTTCATGAAATCAAAAATTTGGTAAAGGAAAGAGGTCACCATTGGAACCTCACCATTCTAGAAACACTATTCATGAACTCAAAATTTGGAAAAGAAAAGAGATATCTATTGGAACCTCACCATTCTGGAAACACTATTCATGAACTCAAAATTTGGCGAAGGAAAGAGGTCACCGTTGGAACCTCACCATTTTGGAAGTACTGTTCATGAACTCAAAATTTGGCAAAGGAAAGAGGTCGTTGTTGGAACCTCACCATTGCACTATTCACATAAGGTCACCATTGCACTATTCACCTAAGGCTACCAATGACACTATTCACATAAGGTCATCATTGCACTGTTCACTTAAGGTTACCGAAGACAGTGTTCACATAAGGTCACCCTTGCATTGTTCACCTAAGGCTACCAATGACACTGTTCACATAAGGTTACCATTTTGTTGTTCACCTAAGGCTACCGATGACACTGTTCACATAAGGTCACCATTGCACTTTTCACATATGGTTACCGATGACAGTGTTCACATAAGGTCACTTTTTCACTGTTCACATAAGGTTATCGATGAAACTGTTCAAATAAGGTCACCATTTCACTATTCACATAAGGTTACTATTGGAACTGTTCACAACGATCTATCATTGGAACAGTTCACAAGGCTACCATTGGAACTGTTCACTGAATTGTAAATTTAGAAAAGTGTTGGGGATAAGTCACCTTGACCTCCTGGAACACCTCAAACACCAGATTTTTACAAAGGAATGGACCAGAGAGGTATGGGCCATTACATCAGATACCTCTCAAAACATTATCATCCTTGAGAATTAAAAACTAACCTAAAAGGAAACAAAAAAGAAGTCTGAACAACCACCCATCGAGATACCTCTCAAAAGATAGCAAACCACAAGAATTAACTAGATAAATCCATCTCATAAACATGAAAGGTCTATAACAAAAAAGGGTACATCATTACATGAAAAGAGTTAAACATCTAAAAACTCTAGATACTAAGCACGTATCTATGAATCACATTCCTAGGTATTCTCCTTCATGCCACCATGTCACCACAAGACACAAACCAAGGGGATAGAATTTCGGTGCAACACCTTCTATTTACGGTCTTGTTTCCCCACAGGTCGCTTCTCAAGGGTCTCATCATCATCAACATCAATCTCTCCCCAATCAATGATGTGAGAGTCATCATGAAGATAACGATGGGGCTATAATACATGGAAAACATCATGTATCTAGCTCATCTATGGGGGAAGTTCTACTCGATACTCCATATCTCTAACACAAGCTAACACCTCAAAAGGCCCAATAAACTGGGGAGAAAGCTTACTCCCATGACCAAACCTTCACTGCCCATGACGGGCAGTCACCTTCAGCAACACATGATCCCCAACATCAAACTCTAAGGGTCTCCACCTTTGATCGGAATATGATTTCTGATGATCCTGCTCTGTCTTCATCCTCTCAAAAATCACTTAAACCATCTCTATTATATTATTCACTAGTTTCGGTTTGAGAATTGCAGACTCTCCCACCCTAATCCAGCACAACAGAAAATGGAAAGGCCGACCATACAAGGATTCAAACAGCGCCATACTGATGGTGGAGTGAAAACTATTGTTGTAAGTGAACTCCATCAAGGGTAAGTGCCTCATCCATGAACCTCCAAAATCTAGGACATAAGAGTGTAACATGTATTCAAGAGTTTGGATGGTCCACTCTATCTGATTGTCCATCTGAGGATGAAAATCAGTTCTAAGGCATAGCTAAGAACCAAAATCATGTTGGAGACCTCTCCACACCCTAGAGGTGAAACGAGGATCTCGATTGGAAATTATAACCCTTGGGACTCCATGAAGTCTCACCACCTCCTCCAGATACTACCTTGACAAAAATTCCACTGATCTTGACTCCTTGATTGATATGAAGTGGGATGATTTTGTTAAATGATCCACTACCACCCAAATAGCGTCATGTCATCTATGAGATCGAGGTAAACTAGTAACAAAGTCTATTGAAATTTCCTCCCAATTCCACTAAGGAACATATAACAGCTAGAGAAGACCACTAGGAACATAGTGTTTGGCCTTTACCTTCTGTCAGACCAACCATCAAGACACAAACTCCGCAACTGCACGTTTTATCCCAGGACACCAAAACTGACTCCTCAAGGCTTGGTACATCTTTTTCACGCCAAGATGCCCCAATAAAGGTGAACTATGGAAGTCTCTGAGAACTATCTCAAGCATCTCCAAAGGAACAAAAAGCCTTCCATGATACAACACTCGGTATTTTTCAACCTTAGACAGACCATCAGGGGCCTCTCCACAAACAACTCAGTCTCTCCAAACCTCCACCTCTAGATCCCCCAACTGGGACTCTTCCACATGCTGCACCATAGATGACTACACCATCATCTGAAAAAAGACAACCTCTTCCCCCAAATTCTCCTATATTAAGATGTAATACTGACAATTCTTCCATTACTCTCCAGGAGTTACCAAATTCATGCACTACATCACTACGTGACTTATGACTCAGTGCATCAGCTACAACATTCCCCTTTCCTGGTGTATATGATATTTATAAGTCATATTCCTATAAGAAATACATCCACCGACGATGTCATAAGTTCAAGTCTGGCTGGGAGAAAACATACCTCAGGCTCTTATGATCGATGAAAACCACAAAGCGCTCACCAATGAGGTATTGTATCCACAACTTCAGAGCAAACACCACAGCTACAAACTCAAGATCATGGGTGGAATAGTTATGTTTATGGGGACATAACTACTGATACCCATAAGAAACAATTGATCTCTGCTTCATATGAACAATGCCTAACCCCAGATGCGAAGCATCGCAGAAAACATCAAACTGAACTCCATCAGCTGGAAGACATAGAACTGGAGAACTTACTAACTTCTCCTTTAGATACTCGAAAGCTTCCTGACACTAATCAGTCCATATGAATGTCTGATCCTTCCTAGTCAATGCTGTCATAGGATTCTCAACTCGATAGAAATTAGCTACGAACCTCCTGTAGTAGACTGTGAGACCAAGGAAACTTCACACCTCTAACACTGTCTTGGGGGATGCCCAATACACAACTAATTCTGTCTTTGATGGATCCACAACTACTCCCTGCTGGGACATAATGTTCCCCAAGAAACGGACTTCTTAATCCCAAAACTCACACTTCTACAACTTCCCAAATAGCTGATGTTGACGAAGAACTCTCAAAATGGCATGTAGATACCCTGTATGCTCCTCCTCATACGTTGACTACACAAGGATTTCGTCAATAAAAACCACCATGAACTTGTCTAGGAACTCGCAGAACACAACATTCATCAATCCCATGAATATAGTTGGAGCATTTTTCATGCCGAACGACATTACAATGAACACATAATTCCTATTATGACAACAGAAAGCAGTCTTCGGGATATCATCATCCTTCACACGCATCTGATGATATCCTGACCACAATTTGATCTTTGAGAACCAACTTTCACCCTTCAGTTGATTGAATAAATCATCAATCTATGGAAGAGGATAGCGATTCTTCACTGTCACTTTGTTTAAGTGATGATAATCGACACACAACCACAAACTGGTATCAGCCTTCTTCATGAACAGAACCGGTGCACCCCATGGTTACACACTTGGTTGAACAAAACTACACTGTAACAGACCATCAATATGTATATGTATCTCTTTTAACTCAGAAGAGGCCATCCTATATGGATATATAGAGATGGGAGATGCTCCAAGTTGTAGCTCGATCCCAAACTCGATCTCTCGTCGAGGGGGTAATGCTACAACCTATTCTGGAAAGACATCAGGGTACTCTTCTACGACCCTAGGAAACACTAACTATTGAACCTCTAAAGAACTAAACATCAGCTTAGACATCATGGATGATAAGGATAGAACACGCCTCTGTCCCATCTGAGGGTCTCTCTCGCCAACGAACACCACTGGTTATCCATTCGCATCGAAGAACAAAACCTACCTCCTAAAGAAATCCACGATAGCCTGCACCGAATACAACCAATCCATGCTGAGGATGACATCATATGGTTGTATTCATAAACATAGGAAATCTCCCCAAGAGTGGTGTTTTCCCAACACTAGCTCACAGTATCTACATACTTCAAACAAGTCATCTCGGCCTCCAACTGGCGTTATCAATGCCAGGGGCACTGGAATCCTCTCTACCTCAAGTCCCAAAGCATGGACAAGGGTAGGTGATATGAAGTATTGTGTCGCTCCTAAATCAAACAAGGCATACACTAAGGTAGAAAACAAGCAAAGGGTACCTTGAACAATATCTGGCTCACCTGGAGCCATCAACGCTAAAGCATGAAGCTGACCACGACCTCCTCCATGGACTCTTTGACCCTGATGACGGCCACCACCACAGTCGCACTCTACTCTCTGAGGATGGGGGGCGTCACGAAGTTGTCCTCTTCCTGCCCCATCTACCCTCTATTGATCCAAATCTGGTTAAACCTACTGCTGCTTCCTCAGCTAGAATTTCCTTAATGGAGGAACCTAGAGTGGAGAACCTAGTGCACGATGACTGCTCTGAAAGTTTGGGCACTCTTGTTGTTGATGACCCTGACCACTACAAGAAAAACAAGTTATTGATCTCTTGGTATAGGCCTGAGAGATGTTACCCCTGGACAAATGAGATACTGAGGGATGGGACCTACCCCCGGCCGAACAGAAACTCTTCTGCCCTGAAAACCAGGAACCCCAGACCACAGCTCTGATTAATGAGGAATCATGAAGACTCCCCTCTTGTGATGATCCAGTTCTAGCCAAAGTCCTCTCGATAACCTCTTCCCTCTCCAACACCTCAAGATATGTCTTCAGCATAAATGGGGAGACATGGAGTTGGATATCTGGATGCAAAGCCTCCTCGAAATGCATTTCCCTATCCTCCTCATCTAGAAATATGTCCAAATCATATCGTAAAATGTTCTTAAAATGGATTCAAAAATCTCGCATACTGGGTCTCCCCTGTCGAAGGGTAAGAAGCTCCAAGAGACTAGACACCTTCGCAGATGGAGAAAGAAAATCGACTCTAAACTTGTCTCGTAACTCCTCCCATGAGATCGTTGACTCCTCACAATCCCCGAGGAACAGGAACCACCACTCCCTCACTGCTCCATGCAGCATTGTCACAACCAATGAAAACTAGTGTTCCTTACAAGAATGGATAAAACCGAAGCCTATCTCAATGTCCTTAAACCAGTCTTATGTGACTACATCTGAAACGGAGCCCTCATACTTCTGTAGACTCTGGCGTTGAAACTCTCATAGTGTCCTCCTCCAAGCGTTGTCATCGTGAACCTCTATCTGGCAGCAATCTGCTGGAACAGCCTGCTGGACATCTTCTATGAGATCCTGACCAGGACATCTACCTGGAGCCATCTTGCAAAATATCAAATAGTTAGAGCTCCTAAACCTGGAATATAGAAGACTCAATATTAATTAATTAATTGTTTTCTTTTATTCATTTTAGGTTAATCTATCCCAAGGTCTACCCATTCAAACACAGGCACAAAGAAGAATGATGCATGATCCTTTCCTAGGTCTCTTCCCTACAACTAGTACCACCTTGTTTAGTAGCCATTGTAAACTTAAAGTTTCGTACATCAGATCATAGGGGACCCTAAATGCCTATGTCTCAGATGGTATATAGTGTTTACATCACTTTCCAAACATTTATTACACTATTTCCCTACCAACCCATGCAACCTCACCCGTTCCTAACTCCAAACTTCTTCATATCTCTCAACCTCCCTCTGATACCACTTTTTCACGACCCCCTCCCCGCAAAGTGTACCCCTCCTAAGTTGGTAATGTGATAATGGAGATAATGGCCCCCAAATCTCGCCTCCAGTAGGCCCTGATTTGGCGACTAGCACCAATGGTATATTAAACACACAGATGGGAGGCATTACCCTCTAAGAGAAAACATGCGAAGGAGAGAGATAAGATAGACACCAACCAACTCCACCTCAGACTGCAATATAAAATAAATCCTAATTACACATATGTAATGTCATGAAAAACTACTACAAATGAAAGGGAAAAACTACAAATACCCAAAAGAAAGTAAGAACAACAGCAACTACAATCCCAAACAGCTTCTCCAACCCCAAGCTAGTAGAAACCATCTTGATCTCCAACCAGCTCCAAGTGACCTGAAAAACAGTTTATATAGACATTGGGTGAGTATAACAGTATACTCAGTAGGATCCTCCCTGAATCCTCTCGTGCAAAAGTAAAGAAAGCATGCTAAATCACAGTGAACAACAAGTGAAACTAACTCATCACCTAAATAGATATACTAATTTCACAGCCTCACCATGGATACTCTCACCAAGTAACTCATACAAGAGTATATAATATAATAAATAATATCAAGGGTACCTCGCTAATACTTCCCCACTGTTTTTCTACTTTTCCCCAACGTCGCACATCCTAAGTATCTCTCTCCAAAAGGGCTTGCCTTCAAATACCAGGAAGAAGCACCGCAACATTCACCTTGTGCAACAAAACCACTACGTCCACATAAGCAAAGTAACTAGGTAGTTTCTTGTAGCCACCATAACTCTCACAATGTATATCCTACATCGGGTATTAAACCTGAATCCATTATAGACCATACACCGAGTAAGGATCCTCAAGCCATCATAGCCTATACACGTTACACCTATAGTAGTCCATAGAAAACTATATCCAGAATATATGTGTGCAAATAACCACAATCCATTAAATCCCTCTACACACATATATGGGGAAAACTAACCATTATTCCTACCAACACAAGTAACTGCCAAGAGAAGAGAGCGGGGCCAAAGGGGGTAGTCATCCATCCATCCTCCCACTGGAATGTTGGGGAAAACACCCCCCCCCCCCAGGCTCAAAATCCATAGGGTGTTGGTTTACCTTACTAATGGGTGGAGTAGCGTATATAAACACAAAAAATATAGAATATACTATAGCTCACAACCACACTATGGGCATAACCTTGTCTTATACTCAACTGCAGCTAATGCCTCTCAGACTCCTGGATGCTACTTCTAAGACTAGGTATCCTATAAGCACACAACTATTTAATGAGATTTATTACATTACTTCATTCCATTTTTATTAGTTTCACTTTACATTAATTAATTATTCAAACATTAATTAACCATTAAAATTTCCACAGTATATTTCATTAGCATCACAGCCAAAGTCCAATGTTCCTTTAAATTACAACCTCAGCATTGTGCCCCAACAAGCTCCAACCCCATGTGTTAACGTCATTTATTCAATTATTTATTTATAGCATTACCTTCCCATATTCCCAAGCATTCTAGAAAAACATTCTAAGCTACTAAACGCAAGGGGGATCAACACAGTGAGAAGATAAACTACCCATCGAATCTTTTCCACCTATAGAAAGAGTATAGACCCATCCTCCCTTGAGAAGATAAACACAAAAAATCACATGGCATACCTCATGCGTCTTCACCCCTTTCAGAAGAAGGGTAAGAAATATTGGCTTCCTTGAGAAGTGGGGAAAGTAAAGCAGATAAACAACTAATAAGAATCAGCAAGAATCCAAACATTTACATCTAACCCATTTCATCATCCCTAGTGTCCTCCCTGACACCCATATGCATAAACTAATGCATCTCGCCACTATAGGTGTCAACTGCTGCCACAACCAGTAAGCCTCCCTACCCCCACATATCACAACAGCCATCCAGGCTCACATCATAACACAAGTAGTAGGAAATCAACCATCATATCAATTGGGCTCTTAGCTTTTAAACAAGCAAGAGGGTAACTCAGAATCCTACAAGGAATTATCTTTTATCAGACAACCAATTCTTTAATCCATCTTGGATTAACCAATTTACATTTCGTAGGTTCCAAATTCGGGAAACCTAACCAGTTATCTATCATAAATAATTAAACATTATTGCTGTACCAATTTGATTGACATCAAATTACAACAAGAAGAACCAGATTCATTTACATGCCTCTTTATCTTTAGCCAAAAAATTATTGATTAATTCTGGCTTTACGTTATTTACCAATTTCCATCAAGAATGAAAAGATAAATAAATCAAGAATAGATATTACACTCTCTATCAAAACAAGAGGAAATAATATATGATTGATATCAATTTATTTATCTGGTTCAAAGATTTATTATGTAAATTCCATTATGATTTAGTGGGATAAAACATGATAACTATACAGTTTCACATAAAAGAAAAGAGAAGCAATGAATCCCCTACCTCAAATGGTTCTTGATGTTTTTTATACAAGAATGAGCCACACAACAGGTTACGATCTCCTCCCTCTGTGACAACTGTATCCACCCAAGGATGTAGAGACACCACCACACTAGTCAACACCCTAGAAAAGACCATTAGGAACATGGAGATAGCATTCCATAAAAATGGAAAGGAGAAATAGAAGGAGTTGAACCCGAAATAATGACGATAGATCATACCTTATATCAAAGATTGATTGATACTGCTTGGTTGCATCCAAATAGAGTGGAACCAATCCAATGAGGAAAGTTTGATTAAGAAACTCCTATAGGATGGAATTAAAGGTTCGACCATCTCACAACCAAGAACAAGGAGGAAGAACTAGGGAGGAAGATATATCATGTCGTTAGAATATTTAATGGAGTAGTGGTTTAAGATACGCTGGATTTTCCATTAAAAGAGGATCGTATTGACCCACATGGTTTGACCAAGTAAAACCATCCTAAGACTTAGGGAAATTAATATTGGAGTTATGACCTTTGAATCGGCCTTAAAGTCATTAAAACAAGGATTTAAATGCATTTTATGTCAAAGGAAACATTAAAGGGGTGAACTGTAGGAAGCTGGAAACACTGTTCACGGACTCGAAATTTGGAAAAGGAAAAACATTGTTCATGAACTTCACCATTGAAACCTCACCGTTAGAATCTCACCATTCTAGAAACATTGTTCATGAACTCAAAATTTGGAAAAGGAAAGTGGTCACTGTTGGAACCTCACCATTCTAGAAACACTGTTCATGAACTCAAAATTTGGCAAATGAAAAAGGTCACTGTTGGAACCTCACCATTCTGGAAACACTGTTCATGAACTCAAAATTTGGAAAAATAAAGAGGTCACTGTTGGAACCTCACCATTCTAGAAATACTGTTCATGAACTCAAAATTTGGCAAAGGAAAGAGGTCACTGTTGGAACCTCACCATTCTGGAACACTATTCATGAACTCAAAATTTGGAAAAGGAAAGAGGTCACTGTTGGAACCTCACCGTTCTAGAAACACTATTCATGAACTCAAAATTTGGAAAAAAAATAAGAGGTCACCATTGTAACCTCACCATTCTAGAAACACTGTTCATAAACTCAAATTTTGGCAAAGGAAAGAGGTCACTATTGGAACCTCACCATTACACTATTCACATAAGGTTACTGTTGCACTATTCACCTAAGGCTACTAATGACACTGTTCACATAAGGTCACCGTTTCACTGTTCACCTAAGGTTAGCGATGACACTGTTCACATAAGGTCACTATTTCACTATTCACCTAAGGCTACTAATGACACTGTTCACATAAGGTTACTGTTACACTATTCACCTAAGGCTATCGATGACACTATTGATATAAGGTCACCGTTGCACTGTTCACATAAGGTTACCATTGGAACTAGTCACAGCAGACTACCATTGGAACTGTTCACAAGGCTACCGTTGGAACTATTCACCGAATTTGAAATTTGGAAAGGTGTTGGGGATAAGTCACCTTGACCTCCTGAAACACCTCAGACACCATATTTTTGAAAAGGAATGGATGAGATAGGTCTGGGCCATTACAACACCCTTCCTTCATAATTCTCATATCCATCCTTGCTAGATCCATACACACGGGGTCCTTGGAAATCCTCATTTTGTTTATAACTTCATGTTCCATCCTGATCAATGCATTGGCTACTTTATTTTATTTTAACCAACATGAAGAAGATCTAAATTTCCAAATTCCAAACATGTGAATAACTTCATCATGTGTCCTCTTAAAATATGTTAATGACTTGAATTACCATAAATCCTTATTGTAATCATCAATTCATCCCTACACATGCTATTAAAAATATTTCTTATATCCAAACGTGTTGTAAACTCCATTAATGATAGAATAGATCACTTGTCGACAAGTCATTAATTAGTTCCAAGGTAGTCAACACTTATCCAAATTAATCATTTCTTCATCATTATCTCAATATTAGGAACATATTTAGGGTTTTTTTCTCTCAATATTGTGTTTTCCAAAAAATAACTTTCCACTAAATATCTTTTTTTAGTTCTATTCAACATATGGTCTCAAATACTTAATGGAAAAGTACTACAATAAAATCCTCATATATTCCATAATTCTTATAACCATTACATTGCTGATAAAACATTCAAATGACGTGATTCTTGACTAGGAATATTAATAATTCGACTTCATTTGTGGCAGTATCATAACTTGATCATTATCCAGTAACATCGTTTGGGGTATATTCCTTCGATTCTTGGGATATTTATTTACATAGTGTCTCATCTCATTGTAGTCGAATCATTGTATATTGGAAACCTTTTTCTTACCCTTGCAATCATGAACTTGTTTTCCTTTCTCTCCATACTTCTAACAAACTCACATTCCCTTCAAGCATTTACCAGGGTGATTCTTTCTACAATTATCACATTTGGGAAAACCCTTCTTTCCCTTATTCCCTTTATCTATCTTTTTCATTGTAATCCTCTTCTTATTTTTCTTCCCTTAAAATTCATAGGACTCGTAGAATTCTTTACATATCTTGTTAACACATGATACTATTTCCTCATTTGATGAGGATACTTGGGGGACTATCTTCCTTTGAAATGATGTCTTAATACCACAATAGATATGATTCTTATTACTCTTTGCATCACATGAATTAGTTTAGTTCTCATTCCTTCTACTAAGATCCATTTCTAATCAATTCTATATAATATATTAGCTTATAAAATTATGAACTCTTTATAACTCTAAACATGGTATAGCACATAACATAAATTTCTCATCGTAAATCCTAGAACCATATACTTTGGTTACTTTGGGGGAATAAATCCTTCATAATGGTGGGTAAATTAAATGTGGATATTCCTAAGAATATATCTAGAGAGTGTCAAACCAGGTGCGTAGTAAGGCTTGTTTTTTTTTTACTAAGTTACCCTAGGTCAATCCTGAAATATCTTCTCAGAGTTGTTACTCCTAGGTACATTTGTGCCAGAACCACATCTACTTGTAGTATCTAGAGAGGGATGTATTTTATATGAAGATACATATAATATCTTCCTTACCAAAATTATAGGATGTTCTTGTATGCTTGTCCTCAAATTCTATCTTAAGGTTTTGTTCACTAATCTACATTTTCTAAATCTAGTTTCTAAGTTTTCTACTAAACTTCCTTTGATACAAACTGTAATACCCCAACCCCTTTTTCCTGAAGCTGGTGCCTTATTAAATTACATTAAAATATAAATAAGAATGAGGCATCCTGAAGGACTGAATATTTTAGTATTTTTGGAAGACCATATCCATACATAAGTTCAGCATTACAACTTTAAATGAAATACAAGATAATAATTCCATTGGGAACAACCAAAAATCTTATATTATCCCAACAAGTCATTCATAAAATACTTCCTTGCATCCTAGGGAAAAATAAAACATAATAAAGGGTTGATCTCAAATGATTAGTAAGGGTAATCAATACAGTGGAAGATATCATAAATATAAACATTAGGCATGTTGAATAACTAAAAACACATGCCTTTAAAAAAATAAACTTGAGTGTAACATGGTAGGAATAAGAGCTGAATAAATAATGCCATAATAAAAGATAACAATGAGCATTATACTAGTCGAATAAACATGTGGTATATAAATTACTAGTTTTATAATGAGGGAATTCATAATGTGGGATATCATAACCATACTGTCAAGGCCTCATGCCAATACCATACACAAACGGGTAAAAACATAAACTAGTTTTTCTCATGAGACCTAATGATGCATCAAGGGGTTATAGAGGGCCCTTACCATCACTTAATAAGTCCAATACATTCCTCATATGAAAATTCTGATATGTAGACAACATAAACATTCATATTCGAAAAATAGTATACAAAATTTGAATACTTTAACTATAACCCATGAATAGTATCAAATTAGTACATCCACAGTCAAATTGATCATCAACCCTTCAAAAAAATTTGGTAGATAATATTATAAGAGATAAAACTTAATTATGTACAAGATTCAACAAAGTATTTTGACATAGATGAAGGTACTTCTAAATGATACCATTGAAAATTTCTTGAAGAAATATTCTTTAAACATTCTAAAGTATCTCATACCACATTGAAATATTTAAAATATAATCCCTTATAATATCATGAGAATAAGGATACTATTGATATGATATATCAAAGGGTGGTATATACAAAATATATAAGTAATAAGTGGTTAAAAAAACATATATCACATAGAAGAAAAATTGAGATGAGAAAATAACTTTTTACTTTGGAAAGAAGAGTTATTTTGGAAAATCATTTTTATTTGTCATAAAATTAGATTGTAAAAATATATATCCCAGAAAATAAAATGGAAGGAAATTTAAATTATATTTGAAGCATAAATTATGTCCCACTAAATTTAAATCTTGTAAAAATGTTTTTTTAAGAATCTTTAGAAATAAAACATTTTAGTGCGGTTTAAGGAAAACATTAAATAGATTTTAAAGCAGAAAGGCATGTTTGTTTTCATTAAACCAAAAATGAACCAAGATATTTTTTCATGTTAAAATATTTTTTTTTATAAAAACAATAATGTCTTAAAATAGATTATATAGTTCACTTTAAGATGGTTAATAATTTTAGAAGTTACCTTGATTCGGACTTGTTTATCTGGAAGAATTTTAAAGGGAACCATTTTAAAACATATAATTCCCATAAAATAAATATTAAATGATATGAATATATGATTTTGTAACATATAAATAGAATATATAAGAATTAAACAAATATAAATAAACATTACATTTGGGTAAGGATAGTTAAAGAATAACCTGAAATAAAAATGGAGGTTCAGGTAGAATCCCTTACCACTTTGTAATCAATCAAATCATATGACCCAAAATTAATAATCATTAAATGATATATTAAATACCATTAAAATAAATATATTCATGAAATGATAATATAATGGGTAGTATACATAAACCATACATAATAAATAGTAGTGAATAAGGAATATCTCACAAAAATAGAAGTGAGATGAGGAAACCCTTACCTTATGTCTGAATGTGTTCTTATCTTGACCTTAATGTCATATATAATCAAATTAAATCTATTAATTAATTAATTAAAAACCTTATATACATATATTTTATTCATTATAATTTTATTAAGTTCATTTATGTCCTTATTTATGAGTTATAAGATTGAATTCCCTCATTTTGGAGTGTTCATTCTCTTGGTTTTCATAATTGATTCGCTTGTTTATAAGTAATGGAATTCGTGTGGAATGCATATAATTTTTCAGAAATAATTTTATATTATAATAATAATAATTCATAAAATTAAATGTTATATAATTAATTTTTTTATATGTTATAAGGATTAGTTATTAGATGAAACATTAATGACGATCATTTAGATTATTTTGGTGTTATTTTTATTATTATGAACTAGTTTTGTTGTATGAATTAATATTATGTATACATACTAGTTCCAAAACATTAAATAGGTTATAATACATATGTTATAGTTTTTTTCAATAATTAAATGGTTTTATGACCATACTTTAATGATAAATTGAATAACTAAGGTTAGTTGTCCATGAAGGTTGTAAATCGGCACCTCTCGGATGATGGTTTCGTTTTTAAAATAAAAGAGAGGGAGAGAGTAAGAAGATTGATGATGAATATTCCATTAACATGATATAATTATAGTATATTGGTTATACTGGATTCATCATGATAATTTTTATCGATTATTTGAGGAGAATATAAGAAGATAAAACAAATTGAAAATGAAATTAAAGAAAAAAAAGAGTGTTTACCTCTTGAAATATCCTCCTTGAGAACCTCCTTAAGGGAACGGGTTTTGGTCTTTTAGAAATACCAAGAGCTCCTGGACGTGTAGAGGGACTAGGGAAGAGTATTTGGGAATAACTTTTAGAAGCTTCAAGTCTTAGAGGAGTGAAGAGAAGAGGGAGTGAGGGGTGGTTTTTATAGTGGAGGAGAGGAGTGATTTTTGAATATCTTATTCATTATTTTATTATTTTTTTCAAGAAAAGTAATAGTGTTTGATTATTATGAACAAAAATAGTAATAGGTGAATGTGAGTTCTAAACAATTTTTATTGCATCATTCATTATGTTAGGAATATTATATTTAACTTATAATGTATATATACGGTAAATTACCATATTTCACTATTCACTAAAAATTCAAATATTTCAGAGAAATCCAAAAAATTCACCATAACCATTTTTTGATGTGTATAATTCAAAAATGGATTCCATTTTATAAAAATAATTTTATAAATATGATGAATTTATTTTTTAATTAAAATCATCACTAACTTGAAAAATATAGTCTTTCAACTTAAAACTGATTTTATAACACCCTTAAAATTAACTAAGGTCTCATAAAATTATCCTAAAATCATAAGACAACAAAATTTTGATTGAGGAATATATTTTATGAAAATAAATTTTCTTTTAAATAAATTTATTAATTATAAAATTGTAATTAAATATTTATTACTCACAAAATACTAATACTTAATTATTAATTTTTAAAATATTTTATTTCATTTATGGCATGCCTAAATTATATTTATACTTTCATAGGTGAGGTTACTATTCATAAGGGTCATATTACTATTCCTAATGGTGACATTACTATTCATAAGGGTGTATTACTATTCATAAGGGTTAAGTTACTATTCACCAAAAAAGTAAGTTGATTTTATCAGACTCTAAATATATTACTGAACGTAAACGTGTATGTTAGTTTTTCAAAATTCAAATTATAGAAGTAATAAAATTATATTTATTGGCTAGGTTATAACAAAGTGTTGTTTCATAGAGAATCGGTGTTTTCATGCATTCAATATTAAATTTATTTTTAAATCCTTTGGTTGTTACATACCTTTTTAATTTCTATTTCATAGGGTATACGATAATACCCTTCATGTGTTTGGTAAACTACCACCTCGCGAAGTGATGTGATTTATTTTTAATTAATGATTTACATAGAATAGAATAAGAATACATATATGTATATACATGAAATAATTATGATATTAATTAAATATTTATCATTATTAAATGATAATATATCATTTTATTTCTTACCTTTTCACTCATTGAAAGATGATAGCATCGTTTGTGTACGTGTGGACTACAACCTTCATGGAGCGATGTGACTCACTTTTCATCACCATACCACATGGATGATATGTGTAAGTATATTTAAAAAAATAATATAGAAATTATGATATTATTTTCATTATATAAATAAATTATATTACTTAACTCCTTTTTATAATGATCATTGAAAAATGGAAACGTTACTCATGTGTACATATGGCCTACCATCTCTATGATCGTAACGTACTTCATTTCTCAAAACCATCCTTAATGAAAAGTATTAAAAGTATAATTGATAAATATGAAAATTATTTCAAGATTATTATTTTTTATATAATGGAACCATGAACAAAGTAAGAGGACTAAAAATAACAAATCAAAACATATATGAAAAACAAAGTGGTTATTACCCGAAACATGATTTTAACAAGGAGTTGTTAATAAATGGAAAATAAAAAGTCATAGATAAATAATATATGGTATGATATATATAATTATGTTTCTTTAATATATTTATAATAAACTTATACTTATTATATATTAGGTTCGAACAAGTACAAAGGAATTCAAGGCTTAAGGTAAGGGATTTTCATCTAGCTTTTTACTTTTGTGTGACACATGACATATTCACCACCCATTTATTTTATGTGGTGTATATAATACCCATTAATTTATACTATGATTATTATCCTAAAAAAATTTGGTTTTAAATATCCATTTAGTTATATCTCTTTCATGGGGTTTACAGTTCAAAAGTTAATAAATTCGTAATGGATTTTTGTCTCGATTTTCATTTTTTGGACATAAGTTATGTTATGCACCTATCTTCTTCTAGGAGGTTTATATACTTACCATTGACATGTTATATCATGAATATATATATATTTTTATGATATTATAAGTTTCATTTAATGTTATTATTTCATGTGGATTGTGTTTCAATATTACCAAAGTGGTAAAGATTTTATGTTACAATCTCATTGTTTATTGGGATTGTTTATTATTATGATTATGATTATGATGATAAAATATTATGATCCATGTCTCCAGAAACTCATGAATTTTATTATTATATAGTTATGCCAGGATAATACATGTTTCCATTAATTTTCCTCTCTTTATATACCCAATAGTTTAAAGTGATGTTTTTTATAAAAATCATCTTTATTTATTTATTCAATCAAAATCCCAATTTTCCTCCAAACCCATGTTTTCTAAAAATGACTTAAAAAATATTTTTTACATTATTAAAATAATTTATTAAATATATTTTTACCCATGTTTTACATTTTACAAACATGTTTTGAAATTAATATTCATGTCATTTTCAAAACAATACTCGTTTGGCTTTTAGCAAAAATGTGAAAAGAATATTTGTTTTTAACATGAATAGTATTTACTACAGTCATGACCACTCAATGGTTTCAAGATTCATTTATAATTTTTAAAATTTATTCTCAAAGGAATTTTTTTCCTTAATATTTGAGAAATTTTTACATTTTAAATAAATGATTTCAAAGTGAAAATGATTTTGAAATTATTTTATGTCTTAAAAGGAATTTTTTAAAGCATAAAGGATATTTTCCTTAAGAAATGTTTTAAATGATTTTTAAATATTACTTTATAATTTTCAAGGTTATTTTCAAATAAAAGGATTTTGAAAAAAAATATTTTTAAGAAGTGATTTTCAAATAAAATTTATATTCCTCAAGAAATGTTCCAAGTGATTTATCTTTCAAAATCATTTTGAATCTAAGATGAAATACTTTGATGTAACTTATGTTTTTCTAGGGATATGAACCAAGGATACCATTATTATTATTTCTATGTATGGTTTATGATGAAAAGTTATTTATTAAACCTTTTTTTATTCCATGGGTTATACCATGATAAAAAATCTTATGAAACCTGCTTATTTTTCCATGGATTATGCTATGATAAAATGATTAAATGATTATAAAACCTATATCTTTTAAATAGGTTATGATATGATGAATTTTTTATGAAAACCATTTCTTTTTCTGAGTTATGATATGATGAATTTTTTATGATCTTTTAGAACAAATAAAAATGGTTTTCATTATGAGATGGGTGGGACCTATATCTCCCTCCAATGCATTGGGTAAAGCATTATATCTCATGAGATAATGATGGGAAACAAATCGATGGACTTGATCCATTAAGGGAAATAGGTGTGCCTAATACACTTTAGAAAATAGGTGTTTCATGATCCACTATAGGAAAATGGTATATCCTGGTCCACTATGGGAAACATATGGTGAGTCTTGATCCACTATTTTGATGGTCTTGTTAGTTAACCTTGACATATGAAATGGTTTTCTATATATGTGATGGTTCCACACTTTTATGACTTGAGAGTCTGGTTCATGATTGATTTATGATGGTTCTAACTCTATTATAACATGTTTTTTGAAATGATAAAGTCTTATTCCATGACTCATGGTTATGATCTATGATAGGTTAGGTAGGAACTTTGTAAGTTATGTTCATGGTTACAAACCCTTATACTTATCTTATTATTTCGTATGATCATAGATTGATATCTCTTATGCTTACCCTTATTGGTCATATGAGCTCACCCTTTCTTATGTTTCCTTTCCCCAAGTTATGAATAAAGTTTTTAATTAGGGTATGTTTGTGATGAGTACTAAAGGGGAAGATCTTTTTGGTAAATGATGAATATCTTTCACAAAATTAGAAGATTGTGTACCTTGTCTCCAAAAACACTAGAGTATTATGGTCCTTAGGTGTGTGTTTGTGTAATGTATTGAATATTCATATAAAATTATGTAATTTCCATGTATGAAAACCTTGGGTTTATATATAATTGGATATAAATTTGGCAAGCTCCAAGGCCTAGAAGGTGTGAGGAGAAGGAGTGCTGAGGGTTGGTATTTACATGAGGAGAAGAGGGGTGTTTTGAATATTATAATCATTAGTTTATTATTTTAGATCAAGACTACCAATAGTGATGAATATTATGAACATATACAATAAATGGTCCATGTGAGTTCGAACTAATTGGTGATTATATCATCCATGACTCATAAATTCATGTATTTATCTTATAATGTTAAATATCATATTCTTTCGTATTTCAATATTCCCCAAAATTCAATTATTTTAGAAAAATATCAAAAATTCAACCTAATTTTTTTTTTGATGAGTTTATTTAAAAAATGAAATCTATTTTATGAAAATAATTTTCTAAATATCAAAAATTTAATTTTTAATTAAAATAAATATTTATTTGAAAAAATATATCAATTTTAATGATATGATCAATTTTCTGACCCTTTGAAAAACAATTATGGTCTTATAAAATTATATTATAATTATAATAAAACTTAATATTGTTTTATAAAACCATTTTATGAAAATAAATTTTATTTTAATCATTATATTTGTTATAAAAATGAAAATAAAACATATATGTTTTTCAAAAATAAAAACGCTTATTATATCATTTTTAAAACATTTATTTGCATGTATCATGATATAAATATGTCATATTTTTATTTTATAAGATAAATAAATATCATTTTACACTTCTAAAGGTGATTTTACTATTCTAACTGTCAATTTACTATTCCTCATGATTTGATTACTATTCTAATGGTTAGATTACTATTCCAATGATCATATTTTTTATGGTTATATGTGTTCCCTACAATCTATAAATACCTCTTATTTTTATTCATTATTCATTCAATTCTATTTTCTATCAAGGTTATATTTATTTTCATTTTCAAGATGAAAATTTTATTACTAAAATTATACTTCATTTATACTCATGAGTATGATTAATCTATGGGATCAAGTATATCCAAATTTTCATATTTTAGTTATCATATTTTCAATTTGTATCCCATTATAATATTTTCAATCCTTATGGATATATTTATTCTCTAAATATAATGTTCAAATTCATATAATAAAATGATGTTGGTTCTATCATGTGGTTTTTTCGCATCATATAATACTATATAACTAAATATTACATTATTATATATTCAGGAGAGAAATTCCATTGATAAAATTTTGGGTTGTTACATTCTTTAACCCTTATGAAACTTCACCCTACAAAATTAATTTCACCCACTAGGATAAAAATAGATGAGGGTACTTCTACTTCATCAATTCCTATAGTTCCCATGTCACCTCCTCATACTTAGGGTTCTACCATAGTACTTTTATTGGGTGATTTATCTTATTGTGTATAACCTTATCTCTACAATCTGAGATCTTCACTAGTTTCTCCTCATATAAGAGATCATTTTACAGTTGTACTACTTAATAATTTAGTACATGTGTTGGATCTTTTATATATTTCCTTAAGATGGATATGTGGAACATGTGACATACTTAAGATAGGGTTGGTGGTGGTGCTAGTTGATAGGTCATATCTCTGATACGATCAAGAATATCAAATGGGATGATGTACCTAGGACTTATCTTTCCCTTATTTCTTAATATCATGACACTCATCCATGGATATATATAGAGGAACACTTTATCTTAAAACTCAAACTTATGGTTACTTAAATGGTTGTAATCATAGATATTTTTCTGACTCTGAGCTACCATGATGTGTTGTTAAATGTTTTTGAACTTTTTTACCATTTTTTCAACTATTTCAGGTCCTAACAGCTTATGTTCAAAAACTTCATCCAAACACACAACTGTTCTAAATATCTTACCATAAAGGGATTCATATAGATACATTTTGATGCTTGAGTGTAAAATATTATTTTATGAGAAGTTTATTAGAGGAATATGTTGATCTCATTCTACTTTTAAGTCCATCATCAAATCTATCAACATTTATCTATATGTATCGATTGTCCACTTAGATTGGCCATAATTTTTAGAGTGATAAACCATAAAAAAGTTCAACTTGATTTTTATATAATGTTATATTCTCTTCCTAAACAGGAAGGAAAATCTCATATCTCAGTCAGATATAATCAATGGTGTTTTTTCATGTAGCCTCACCACTTCTCTAATGTATATCCTTGTAAGTTAGTTGAGTGAGAAGTCCTATAAAATAGAAATTAAATGAATAGTCTTTACGAGAGGATCCACCAAAACCTATATATAATTATATTCCTTTTATTTTTTTGGAATACCTGTGACAAAATCCATAGTGATGTTCTCCCATTTATATGTGGGTATTTCCACGAACCGCATTGTGACGGTTTAAGAAAAATAGGGTAAATTTGAATTTTTTTTATCTCGGGTGGCTTTTGATGTGAGAAATGGTGATTTTTCATGTCAGTAGATCTTGTATAATTTTTATGACCACTTCATTGGTCCTAAAATATAGTGGTTACCCAAGGATAGGAGTTTGGTGGAATTTCGAGTTGTTTGAATTATGGTGAAATATTTAATATTTAATGAATTAAATATTATGATTCATACATGTTCATTTAGTGATATATTCAATTTGAAGCATCGTATATAAAATAAAACTTTTTGTTTGAGTCTAGAATGGGGGGTGTTTCCTTGATGTGGAATAACATTGTGTTGGGTGTTGGGTCCGGGTCGGGCCCCCTTTTATTCTCTCTCTTATTTTTCTTTTTCTTTTCTTTTTTTCATTATTTTCACTTTTTTTTATTTTTCCTATTTTATCTCCCCTAGTTCCCCTTGGGTATTCCTTTATAAAATAGAGAGGATAACTATAGGATAGGTATAGAAGGTATAGAGGGGGAGAAGGAGGCATCACCGCTGAGCTCGGGTCATGCTGGATCATTGTGCAGATGCTGTGGAACACAGATCGGATCAAAGCTTTGGTGGTTTCCACTTGAAGGTAGGTTATTTTTTAATTTTTTTAGTAAATACACTTATATTAGTTGTTTTTAATTTTTCATCATATTTTTTACTATCAGGGACCCATCTTGGGTCGATCAAGTGGTTCTCAGGAGAATCGAGGAGTTTTGGGGTTTTTAGGGTATTTGGAGGGATTTATTT
This sequence comes from Viscum album, assembly GCA_963277665.1. Lineage (NCBI taxonomy): Eukaryota > Viridiplantae > Streptophyta > Magnoliopsida > Santalales > Viscaceae > Viscum > Viscum album. The sequence continues at coordinate 1,587,137,863 of OY728150.1, read as the reverse complement.
TTAGGAAATCAAGATCACTCAGAATGTGGTTTGATGAACACAATCTATGTTTTCTTTCTATTTGGGGAAGATGAAGTTTTTATAACTACACTTCATGTACTTTAATTACACTCCATGTAGTGGGACATGGCCATGTTCTTGATCAGGTGGTCATGTGCATGGGAAGTCAGAGTTTGTGAAGTATACATCATGTACCCTAGGTGCACACCAAATAGTTTTATGTGGCCATGTATCCAAGTACATGGGTATATAGACATGTGAGGGTATATTTTGTGTACTTGGAGTACATTCCATGTAGTAGTACTTGGCCATATGGCCATGTACTTGGGCAGACACACCGTGTGGAGGGGCATGGTCATCTAATAGTATATGGGAATATTTCATGCCCATTTACAAGTACATGGGTAGAGCTAGAATGTTCCATGAACATGTGAAAGTACATGGATAGGTTAACCCTTAAGATTACATGTCGTGGAATTAGAATTATATGCCATGTACTTTTCCAGAAAAGGGGTTTTGGGTGTCTTTGTAACCCTAAGTCAGAATTAGACTTATGTGTAGTCTATTTTGAGTGCTTTTTTGAGAATATCACACTGGTGGGATCCTTTTGGAATTTAGAGGCTATTTAGATGGTGTTTTGGACCATTGTATTTTTTTTGAGGATTCCTTTTAGGTTGTGGTTCTATAATCCTTACGGGGTTTGGGTTGTGTGTTGTGAGGCTCGTGTGAGGGTGTGCGCTTATTGATCATCCTGGCCTTTAGGATTCCATGTGATTATACTTGAGGTTCTTTGGATAGATTCTAGGAGGCAAAATCATGTACCTTCTTGGATGAGGTTTTTAGTTTGGTTGTTTGAGGTTTAGGTCTGGTTTCATTAGGTTAGGACCGATAAGTGTATTATGTGTGGTTTGACATCGTTGGATTTCAATTATGGTTGGGTGTCATTGGGAAGTGTTTGAGATAGGTCTAAGTGGATTGTTCTGAGGAATACCCTTATAAGTGTGGTGTTTCTTGGGGTTTCCCTTCTAGGTAAGTGTTATGTGGATTTGATCTAGGAGTCCAGCCATGTTTCCTCTAAGTGGGATTGTAGCAAGGTTTTATTTTTCTAAAGGAGACCTTTATAGGGTATTTTTCTAGAGTTATGGGTTGCTAGATGATCCCCTTTATAGGGTGTTCTATTATGCTAAGTAACTGGGAACTATGGTGGTTACCCTATTTTGGTTGTCCTATGATGTGTTCAGTGTTGGTTTAGTGGTTTTGGTTGGAAATTAAGGGAGTTAGATGGACCTGGTGTTTGAACTATGTCTTGGAGTTTTAGGTTGTTCTTGTTTAAGACTGATGAGGGAGGATACCTTTGGGATATTATTGAATCATGCGAGTGCCCTGATTTTGATTTTATTTCTCTCCTTCTCTGTTTGGTTGGTTGTTATGAGGTGAGGCTAGGGAGCTAATGTATGATCTAGATGAGTGTAGTTAGATTAGCCTGGTATTTTTCCCAAGTATAGAATTAGTGGACCATATAGGCTATTTTGCTCCTCATGACTTGATTTTATGTGGGTTATATAGCCTAGTCTAGTATCCCAATAATGTAGTAACAGGTTCATTCACTCAGTTGGTTCTGCAAAACTTTTGGGCATATTATTATACTCTCGAGGTCAACAAGGGGTGCCTACAACAAATTCAGATTACACCATTAGAGTCTTAATGACTGGTATATGTGTTTTGGTGTTTTGATTCCTAGGATGATATCCTAGGGTCCATAATGTATGTCAATCCTTACATTGGTCTTTAGATCTCCTTATTGATTAGGATAACATGCTTGATGTTGTGGTTGTGTGGTCCATGTTTCATAATTCCTCTAGATGCGGTCGTAGAAAGGGTAGATTTACATGTGGGTATCAATCTAGAACTTGAGGTTTGTTTCTTTCCTTTTTATTTATAATTTTTTGTTTCTTTCATGATTTTTTATATTTTATGCTAGGAATCATGTTTGGAGAGACCAGACATGATGTGTGCATCATGCACATGTTATAATAGAAGATGTTAGGACTACCATTGGGGGTGGGCTACTGATATTTTTTTTATTCCCGTACACTTTCACCTCAGTGTATGTATAAACGTTGTGTATTCTTTCAGGTTAATCATGGTGCAGTGGGTCATATGGAATCCCAATGTTATATGTTTGATAAAATCCACTCATGTGGAGTTTGAGGTTTGTACTGGAGCTGTTCAGCCATTGTGGAGACCGGGTATGTGGTTTGTCTTGGAGTAGTAGTATAACCATGTGTATTTATTTTCTTTTCTTTTATTTTGTATGTGGTTGACCTAGTGGGTGACCAGTATTTGTATTTTTAGTTTGTTGAGTTTTTATGAAACATTTAATTTATTACAATTCTTTTAGTTATTTATTTATTTATGTTCACTTTGATGTTCATGGATGTTTACATGTTCAGTTTATTTATTCTATGATTATACTTTGATCTATGGGCATAGTCTCCTCACTACAACCTTTTAATACCTCACTATTATTCATCAGAATCTAGCATATGAGGAGGTGTGCATGAGGCCTTGTTGTGATATGGACCAGTTGATGGGTTAGGTCAAATTGGGTCAGTTCAGGACAAAATGGTATTTAAGAATTATTTTTTCTTTGTCTTACTATTTGGGGAGTTGGTAGGTGGGATATCGAGGAATGTTTCAGATCTTGTTATGGATACTGAATTAGTGCATCATGAACACCTATTCTATTAGTAATTATAGGTTACTAAGGTTTTGGGGTTACTATTCTTGGTTTTCACTATTACAGTTCTGTGATTTTTACCTTGAGTGATGCACTTGTGTTTGTGGATTTTATAATTTTTTAGTTTTTTTCTCTTTTCCTAGTGGTAAGAGGCATGTGTTCATGCATCATTCTTGGAACATAGGATGCATATGCCTATATTTGTGTCTTTTACTGATGATAATTCTTCTAATGATATTTATGTGGATCCTTTGGTGAGGTGTTATCTGGTGGTGGAGATTCATTCCCTACATTGTGAGATGTGTGGAAACCCTTCTGGGTTTGTGCAAGATTTTGGATGCCCTCCTATTGTTGGTGGTGGTTGTCTCAATGAAGGTAAGGATACTAGGTTGATTCTTGGACTAGGATCGAATTGCTCTGAGGTTTTGGTATCCTGAAGAAGTTTTGTGGTGAGACTGAGGTTTCCTTGGGATTGTGTGGTAGAGCACTATGAGTGTTCTTGGATTCATGATTTTTATTTGGATTCATGGTTTTTTGGTCGATTTAGAGGGTAGGTTTGGTTAGATATCTGGACCTGTTGGTTTGGGTTATGCTTTGGGTCACATGGTGAGAGTACGGTTTGGCACTTATTGTCTTGGTTTGACACCCATGTAGAGGGTGGTTGAGTTGATGGATCTTGGCATGAGGGTGGTTCCTTGTTCTAGAAGAGGAGTGTCAATGGTGCTCTTTTTTATTGGGACTGACCAATGTAAGGAGCATGTTCAATAGGTTTAAGTGCATTAGCTGGGTTCCTTAGGTCGTGGATCATTTGATCATGAGTTTTTGTGTGAGGTTTTTTACGGATCACTCTTCCTTGATGAAGTGAGTGGTGTTGGTGTGGATTTTTTGGGATAAATACTTGTTGAGAATGAATGTGAGCACTAGTTAAGTGCAGTGAGGTTCACGTTGTGTGAGTTCAATAGGAGTTGTTTTTGTATTGATTAAGCCTTGTGGTGGGTAGTTCACCATAGTATGTAATGGATTTTTGTTCTTATTTTAAGGTTTTCTTTGAGTGTGGGGTTTTCATTCTTGGGGAATCGGGAATGGTTGGTGGTTGTTTTTCTATGTTAGTGATCTGGTGTAAATAGTTTGTCCATGTCATGCCACTATGTTTAGTAGTGTAAGGAATGTGGTCTATGGAGTTTGGTTCTTGGTTTAGGGGTGATGATTTGGTGCTTGGTTTATGGGAAATGATAATGATACTCCTTTGGTGGGGAGCATCATGTCGGTTGTGGTTTAATTTCCCTAGTGTTGGAGGTATCGTCGATGTTATGAGAAAAATTGTTGGATAGTCATGGTTGTTTTGGGAGAGACGGTGATTCTAGTGAATCATGGGTGTTGGTTTACCAGTAAGGCTTCTTAGGGGCAAGAATCATTTATGGTGGGGAACTTTTCATGAACTATGTCATGACGGTTTAATAAAATAAGGGAAAATTTGAATTTTTTTCTCTCAAGTGGATTTCAAAGGGAAATGGTAATTTATCATTTTATAAGATCTCTAATAATTTTTTCAACCACTATGGTGGTTCGAGAATAGGTTTTTTACCATAGGACAGAAGTTTATTGGAATTATTATCCATTTGAATTATGGTCGAATATTTAATATTTAATTAATTAAATATTATTATTCAATCATGTTCGTTGGGTGATATATTTTGTTTAGAGTATAGAATATTAATTCTAACTTCACAGTTGAGTCTATAATGGGGGTGTTTTCCTAGGCATGGCATAAACTTGTGTTGGGTGTTAGGTATGGGTCGGGCCCCCTTTTCTTCTCTCTCTTCTTTTTCTTTTTTTTATTTCCTTTATCATTTTTTTATTTTTCCTATTTTCACTCCCGTGGTGTGTCACATCCCCCCCCCCCTTTAGGGTTTCCTTTTTTTGAGATATATGAGAGGGAGAAGATAGGGAGAGAATAGGGATATGGAGAGAATGAGGCGTCATCGCAGATCTCAGATCACATCGGGTCATCGTGCAGGAGCTGCGAAATGCTGATCAGGTCGAATCTTTAATGGTTTACACATAAAGTTAGGACCTATTAATTTTCTTTATATAAATCCTCATATATTAGTTATTTTAAAGTTTTAATCTTGTTTTAGGGATGTTGGGGACCCATTATGGGTCCATTTTGTGATTCTCAGGTGAATCAGGGAGTTTTGGGGGTTTTGGGGAATTCAAAGGGATTTTTTTTAGGAAATATAGATTATATATCATGTGTTTTGATGAAAAAATTTTGTTCATTCATCCTATTCATGGAGGATTGTGTTTTCAAAAGTACATGTCATGTAGTAGTACTTTTTTATATACTTGGTTATGTGGCCATGTACATGGGCAGTTGAAGTTTGGGAAGTACACACCATTTACCCTAAGAATAGGTCATATAGTTTTACTTGTCCATGTATCCAATTACATGGGTATATGTATGTATAATAGTACACATTCTGTACTTAGAGTACATGTCATGTAGTATTACTCAGCCACGTGGCCATGTACTTGGGCAGACACCCGATGTGGAGGGTCATGGTCATGTAATAATACATGGGTAGATGTCATGTTTATTTACTAATATATGGGCATACCCCAGTTGTTCCCTAGACATGTGAAATTACATGTCTAGGTGCACCCTTGAGAGTAAATATCATGTACTCATAAGTACACACCGTGTACTTTTCTAGCAAAGGGGTTTTTGGGGTCTTTATGCCTTAGAGTTTGAATTCGACTTTTGGGTAGTCCATTTTGAGTGGTTTTTTGGAGTAGATCACAGTGGTGGGATCCTTTAAATTTTTAGAGGCCATCTAAAAGGTTTTTTGAACTATTAGAGTTTTTAGGGATGATTCATTTGAGGTTGTGGTTCTAGAATCCTGGGGTTTTGGTTGTGTTTTTTGATGGTGTGTGCTTATCGATCATACTGGGATTGAGGGTTATAGTTGAGTTTACTTGAGGTTCTTTAGATATATTCTAATAATAATAATCATGTGTCTTATTTATAGGGTTGTTAGTTCAGTTGTTTGAGGTTTAGGTTTTTTTCCTGAGGTCAAGACCGATAGGAGGCTTGTGGGTGGTTCGACATCGTTGGATGTCAGGTATGGTTGGGTGTGATTGGGAAGTGTTTGATATAGTTATGAGGGGCCTATTATGAGGAATACCCATCTTGTTGAGTTGTTGTTTGAGGTTTCACTTTTGGGTGGGTGTTCTGTGGCTTTGAGCTAAGAGTCCATCTATAGTTCTTTTGAGTGATCTTGGCCTGAGGTTTGGTTTTTTTAGAGGATCCCTTTTTAGGGTTTCCTGATGGAGTTGTAGGTTTCTATAGGATCCCCTTTGTAGGGTGTCATATTCTACTAAGGTTCTGGGAACCGTGGTGGCTACCCTATGTTGGTTGGACTATGAGGTGGTCGGTGATAGTTCAGTGGTTTTGGTTGGAGGGTGTGGGTGTTAGATGACCCTGGTGTTTGAGCTATGTATTTGAGGTTTAAGGTTGTTCTTATTCAGAACCAATGAGGGAGGAGACCTTTGGAATATTATTAGATCGAGTGATTTCCCTGAGGTTGATTTTGTTTCTCTCCTCCATTGGTTGGTTAGTTGTTATGAGGCGAGTCTAGGGAGATAATGGATGATCTGGACGAGTGTAGTTGCCTTAGCCCAGAATTTTTATCGAGGCTAGGGTTAGTGGAGCATGGAGACTATTTCACTCCCTAGGACTCAGTTTTCTATGGGTTATAGGGATTGGTTAGGAATCTCATTGATGCACTGATAAGTTCATTCACTTAGTTGGTTTTGTATTACTTCTAGGCATGGTATTATACTCCGGATATTAATATGGGGTCCCTACCACCATTTCACATCATACCATTAGAGTCCTAGTGCCTGGTAGATGTTTTTTTATGTCTAGGATGAGACCCTAGGGTCTATCATGTATGTTTGTCATTGTGTTGGACTTTGGAGCTTCTTCTTGATCAGGAATATGCACTTGATGTTGTGGTTGTGTGGCCCATGTTTCATAATTCCTCTATCTGGGGCCAAAGTAAGGGTAGATCTACCTATGGGTGTCTAGATATAACCTGAGGTTTACTGTTTTCCTTTTCTTCTATCCTTTTTTGTTTCTTTACTAATTTTTTTAATCTTTTATGATGGGATTCACATTTGACAAGGATAGACATGACGCGTGTTTCATGTACATTTTATGATAGTATATGTTGGGACCACCATTGGGGGTGGCCTACTAAGATTTTTTTCTCACCCCTTACACATAAAACTTGGTGTATGATTAGACCTTATGTCTATTTTCATATCAGTCACAGTGCAATAGATTGGGTGGAGGACCAGTGTTGTACGTTCGAGCAAAGATTCTCATGTGGAGTTTAAGGTTTTTTCTATAGTTTTTCATCCATTGTATAGATCAGGTATGTGATTTGGATCGGATTAGTAGTAGAGCCTTATGTATTTATTTTCGTTTTTTTATTCTATATGTGGTCACCCTGATGGGTGACCAGTTTTTGTATTTTTTTTCTTGTTGAGTCGGTATACATTGTTACATTTATTATAGTTCTTTCCGTTATTTATTTATTTATGTTCAATCTTATATTCATGGATATTTACATATTCATTTTTTTTCCTCTTTCATTACAGTATGATCTAAAGGAATAGTCTTCTCGTTATATCCTTTTAGTTTTTCACCGCTAGTTGGAAACCTATAGCATACAAGGATGCATGATTGAGGGCTTTTTGAAAGCAGGATCGGGTGATGGGTTGGGTTGACTCGTGCCGGTTCATGACAATTATGGATAATGGTTGCATCATACCCTTGGAATTTTTCGTTCCAACCATCACCTACTGAAATAATAGGCACTTTGATGTATATTGTGTGATCTCATTTTTCATAATGTCCCACTAATAGTTATCTAAGATCTCTTGATACATCTTTGTGCTCCCTAGGTGGATAGAGAATTTCATGATATGTTCATCATTCAACATCTTCTTCTTTATCTTAGGATTTGATAGTATACATATTCATGACCCAAATCATACAACTCCTTCTTCATTAATTTTTAACTCTGAGGATTTATCATTTATTATAGCTTCCACCTTCTTCTGTATTTCAATATCATCTCTTTCAATATCCTTTATCTCCTCTAGAAAAGATGATTGAGAAATAATTTGAGAAAGTAATGATGATTTTTTTCCTTTATGACTTTCATGTTTATCCTATGAAAGTATAAGAATATTATATCCTTCTAAATTATCATCATGGATAAGGTTGCAGGATCCTTTCTAGTTAGAGAATATAAAACTTTATTTACCTACCAAATATGGTAATGGATTGAGTAGTCATAGTCCTTTTTTATCTTTAACCATATTCATTGGCATGTATTAATCTCATTCTATGTGAATATATATTTTAGGCTCTTATGATCCATGTATATTTCACACTTCTCCACATAGATATAATTCCATAAAATATTTAATTTGAAGATCACTATAGCCAACTCCAGATCATATTTTGGGTAGTTCTATCAATGAACTTTCAACTAACTTTAGGTGTAGGTTATCACTTCATCATTATTTATCGGAACACATCACAAGCCCTTCTTTTAAGCATCATTGTATACCAATAAAAGTTCCTCACTTTTGGGTAATGTAAGTATTGGTGTAGTGATAAGCCTACTTTTCAATTCCATGAAGCTATCTTAACATTCATTAGTCCAAAAAAAACTTTACTCCCTTCCAAGTCACCTTGGTTAGCAGGTTTTAAAATCATGAGAAGTTTCTCAAAAAAATCAGTAATGCCTACCTAGCCCAAGGAAACTACGGATCACCGTTAAAAAAGTTGTTTTGGGTCACTCCTTAATTACCGTTATCATATATGTTTCCATAGATATCGCTTTTTTAGTGATAACACACCCCAAGAATGATGCTTCCTCCATCCTCAACTAACACTTACTATACTTTTAATATATCCTCTTGTTTCACAAAGTCTTTAGCACAGTATTCAAATACTCTTTAGGCACTCCATACTTTTGAAGTATATCAAAATGTCATCTATAAAGGATACCACAAATTTATCCAGGTAATCACAAAAGACTCCATGAATATTGTTGTATAATTAGTGATTTTGAAGGGCATCACTATTAAATCATAGTGTCTATACCTTATTTTAAAGGTAGTCTTGGAAATATCTTCCTTCTTCACCTTTAATTGGTGATATCCTAACTGAAATTACACCTTAGAGAAATATTGGGGTCTGCATAGCTAATCGAAAAATTAATAAATCTATGTATGGGGATAATTTTTCTTTATTTTAATCTTATTGATTTCATGATAATAAATGTAGAGGTGCATTGACTTATCCTTCTTATTGAAAAAGTGGACTAGTTCACCTCATGGTGAAACACTCGGGTGTATAAAACCCTTGTCTATATTCACTTGTAAGTTCTTCTATAGTTCTTCCAACTAAATGGTTTCTATTCTATAAGGAGTATTTGATATGGGAAAATATCCAAGTATATGTTTAATTATGAGCTCAACATCTCAGTTTAGAGGAAGTACAAGCAACTTTTTGGAGAATACATCAGTATGATCCCTCATAATGGGTATATCTTTAATAATTATTCTCTCATTTATCTCAATAATTTGATCTAGATATAATATACTCATAAGGAAATAATATCCACACTTGATAAGAAGATTATGACGTAGATTCATCCACCTCCTTGCACTTGTAAAAAATCAAAGGATGAATTAGGATGTGAAGAGCGATCTCCCTCTCTTGACAGTTGATGTTGGATTTATATATGGCCAGTCAATCCATGCCCAATGTAGAATTAGTATATACTAAAGGAAGTATGAAAATATTTTTTGAGAGGTTCAGTCCACAAACATTGACTGGTGAGGAGTTATATACTTCGGATGCAATAATTGTCCTATTTTTTGTTCTCATATATATCTCAACCACCAAGTTTTGATGTATTTTTTTAATAGTTATATTAAACATGCATGATATGAAAGAATATGTATAACCCAAATTAAATTGGATGTTTTTTATTCATTAATGAATAACCAGTGTACCATTTACCATGTAGTTGTTGGGATCCACCTTGGCGGTAGTGATAGAATGTGTCCTTCCTTTCTCTCCATGCCTTAGAGGTTATTTTCATTGATTTTATCTTAAAACCCTAAGCTTAGTGAATCGACTTGTATAATTCTCATATTCCTTGAAACATTACCTTAGGCTAAGTGTTGATCTAAACCTTCCTTTATTTCATCACATTAGTGGCTTTCTTCATCTCTCTTCATCATTGATTAGCCTAATTCCATTTTTTATACACTTAAAACATCTCATAATTCCCATGGTATAATTTTGGAAATGTTTATTCCCACACTTTTTACACATGGGAAGTTGAGCTTTATTTCCTCCATGTGATTTATCCATTGATCCTCCAAAATTAAACTCCATTTTATGATTTTTATCTCCAGCCCCATGAGAACATTGAGTGTCACCAATATCTATTTCAACCATAAGGGCACTTTAGATAATATATTTATATATTTTAAGGTATTGAATAGCCAAATATTTTTGTAGACTCAACTTTAATTCACTAAAGAAGCATCCCACATTAATTTCAGTGTCAATGAAGAAGTCTGACACATATCATAGAATACTTATATTTTTTTCCTTATACAAATTGATATACTCATCTTCCTTTTACTTAAGTCTAAGTAAATACTTTCTATTTTAATATAGTGGGTTCAAGGAAAGTATTTATTAAAAATATATTTTCTTAAATTATTCCCATTCCATGGAATCAATTTTCTCTTTGGAATTCATGTTCTTGATCAGTTTTTACCACTAATAAGCCTCCCTCTACATGTAATAAATGTGTTGTATGAATTTCTATTCATATAAGAATTGGAGGATAGATAATATCTTCTCAATAGAGTTAATATAATTTTTTTGATTTGGGGATCAAAATATCCAATAAATTTAGGAGGAATTTATTACAAAATGGACTCGACTAAAACTTTCTCTTTCTTTGGAGAAGGAGGGTGTTTCGCATAATTCAAGTTATTATTTGTAATGTGAGTCAGTTGATCCAGTAATTCCATGAAGTTCTCATATTCGACTCATATAAGGTTGGGAATCTCAATAGGTAAATCATCACATTTCATATCACATTGGTTTTTTTCATGATTCCTATTATTTCCCACTATTAACTAAAATAAAGAAAATAAAATTTGGGATAAGAATACTCAAACTAAAAAACCTATAAAAATTTCAACTATGAACATAAAAGGAATAAATTATAAATGAAATGTAAATTCTAACTTATGAGTCTCTAAGTTTTAATCTTTTTTATCCTTGGTAGTTTACCTATTAAGTTTTCTAACCTAAAAATATATTCAAGTCATTTATAAGGGTTTATAAAGAGTTTGTGGATTTTCCAAATCATATCCTCTTAGAGTTTCAAACCAAGTGTGCAGCAAGGACTCTTTGTCATGCACTAGGATAAGATCAATTTAATACTCAATCTTCCATTTTTGAGGTTATTACCCCTAGGTGCAATTTTTCTAGATCCATATCAACTTTTATTATCCATAAAGGGATATAATTTCTTGAAAACCACTTGCTCTAAACTTCACTAAAATTTCAGGATAGTTTACTCTATATAGAATTATCCCTAGGGTTCTCACTAAATTATTCTAGTTCTAATCCCCAAAAATAACTTTTCCTTTCTCTTATAACAACTATAATGACCCAATACTTTTACACATATTATAAAATAATTTTTAACATAAATATCTAATAAACACAACCCAAAGATCGAGAAGCCTAGTTTCATTAGATGACTAGGTTCATAATACATCAAAATGAAACTAAAATAAATAATATTTATGTTAATCTCTATAATGAGCTCATAAATCCCTTTAATCTCCTAAAACTAAATAGTATAATTTTGGGAATACATAAACAAAATGGGTGATCTAAAAATCCCAATAAGGGAATAAACATGATAATGAAGCATATCATAAGAGTCATAAGGCATAACGTGATATCATAAAAGAAAAGTATCAGGAATAATTTATATGGGAGCATGAAATAAATAATATAGAACCATAAGGTCATAGAAACATGGGAATTTGGAAACAACATAAAATGTGAAATAAGTATAAGTCAAGGCTTACTTCCAATAAAGCATCACATGGTGGACAATGTCTCATCATCGATTAAGTTTACTCCTTAATCCCATACAAATTATATCATGGGACATAAACATTACCAAATTAATTGTAGATATATCTAGTCACACACATCATAAAATGTATATGCTTATGTGTGCCACAATTGGAAATTATACATAAAGTATATATATAATAATTACCCAAGGAAAGAAATGGGTTTCATAATCATGTCTCGTAGCATAACTAGATGTAATATCATAAAGGATTCCATGAAATAAGATATTAAAACATTATTCAACTTTAATAGATAAAAATAATCATATATCATTAAATATGATGTCCAACTAAGGTGAAAATGTGAAAAAGGGTTGATAGGTAACTTTGTAAATGTACCACTTAAGTGAGATTTTAGGGAAAAGGGTAATTGATATTTAAATAAGGAAAAGTCATATTAAGTTCCATAAAATCATACATTAAAAAAATCCCATAATATAATGAGAAATTTAGAAACCAAGAATATTTTTAAAAAATTATGGATTGGTACTTGAAATAAAGTTAGAAACATAAAAGTTCCCCTTAATCGAGTTTTCTTATCGAATGAAATTAAGAATAGAACCCTTAAAACATGTATATCTTCATCAAGTAAAAGTTAGTTTGACTATTTATATATGTGTATGACATATATACATAATATATAATAAATAAATATGAATAATAGATAGATAAAGTGGGGGAAAGATAGAGAAATCATATCCTAAAGAAAATATGGTGGTTCAGAGAGATCCCTTGCCTTAGATTCCAGAATAATTAGAAATTTTCAATTAACATCATAGATAAAAAAATTATATTTATTAATTAATTAATTGAAAACCTTTTCTATATATTTTTTATTTACTATAATTATTTTATATTCAATCACAACCATTATAGTGAGATATAAAGTTTAATTTCAATGTTCTGTGGATGTTTGTTTCATGGTTCCAAGGTCGGATCACTTGTAGATAATTATTTAAGTTATTTTCAAATAGGGATAAAACTCTAGAAATGAAATAAAACTCTATCTATGCATTTAAATAATTTAAAATAGTCCCAAATATTCATATGTGTTCCAAAAAATGTTTGATTCATTTAGTAAAACGTTAATGTTATATAATTAGTTCATTTAGGCAGTTTTACCGACCATCACGAACTAGATTAATTTTTTTTAATTAAATGAATATTAATTCATAATAATATTTTTTAACCATAATAATATTTTTATGAATATCCTTGAAGGTGTAGGATAAAAATTAAGTGAGTTGTTCGTGGAGGTGGTGAACCAACCATATTGTGAACAATGTTTTAGTTTAAAAATCAATTGAGTTGATAGTAGAAGATGGATATTCAGCCATAATAATAAAATATTAGTATATTTATGATATTAATGATACTATGTTTATGTGTATGGATAACACATGGTTTTGGTGTAATAAGAATAAAATTAAAATAGGTTTAGTTGATAATTTTACTTCTTCCTTTGGTTATCTTCACTTAGGCTACCCCTTAAGGCTCCTTGAAATGGTATTTGGTGAGAAAATCACTATTTAAACATGAGGTAGTGGGTTGGGAAGATAATTATATAGAAATTTGGAAATATTCAAGGCTTATAAGGTGTGAGGAGAAGGGGTAGTGAGTGGTGGTATTCATAAGGGGATGAGATGGGTGTTTTTGAATATTATAATCATTAGTTTATTATTTTAGATCAAGACTATCAATAGTGATGAATATTGTGACTATATAAAGTAAATGGTGTATTTTAGTTTGAAATTATGGTTCTTTACATCATTAATGACTCATAAATTCATGTATTTATCTTATAATGTTAAATATCATATTTTGTTGTATTTCATTATTCAAAAAAATCAACTATTTTAAAAAAACTTAAAATTCAGCCTAAATATTTTTCAAAGTATAGATTAAAAAAATGAAATCCATTTTATGAAAATAATTTTATAAATATGAGAAATTTAATTTTTAATTAAAATCCTTATTTATTTAAAAAAATGTCAATTTAAATATTATGATCAATTTTCTAACCCTTTGAAAATTTACTAATGTATCATAAAATTATATTATCATTATAATGTAAATTGATATTGTTTTATAAAAAAAATTATAAAAATAAATTTTATTATAAATCATTATATTTTTTATGAAAATGAAAATAAAACATAAATGTTTTATAAAAATAAAAACACTTATTGTATAATTTTTTAAACATTTCTGAACATGTATCATGATATAAATATATCATATTCTCATTTTATAAGATAACTAAATATTATTTTACAATTATTTGGATGTTTTTACTATTTTAAAAATTATGTTATTATTCATAATGGTCATATTATTATTCCAATGGTTAGATTTATATGCCAATGGTCGAATTTTTAATAGTCATATGGGTTCCCTATTTTTTATAAATACCTTGTATTTACGTCAGTCTCCATTCACAAATATTTGGTCTCAAGTTTGTATTTATTTTCATTTTAAAGTTTAATATTTTATTATTAATATTCTTCTTTATTTATATAGTGTTATTCATGAGTGTGATTATTCTAGGGGATAGAACATATCCAAGTTTTCATATTTTAGTTATCTTATTTTCTATTTTTTACCCCATTGTAATATTTTAAATCCTTGTGGCTATAGTTACTATCAAAATTTAATGTTCAAATTCATATAACATAATGTTTTTGGTTCTATCGTATGATGTGTGTGCAACATATAATACTATATTATTAAATATGACAAATTTATGTAATTATAAGGGAAATTCCATTGATAAAATTTTGAGTCGTTGTGCATGAGATTAATGCCAAGCTTAGAAAAATTCTATTGTCGTATCTTATTTCCTCAAATAGTAAAGAAAAAGGAAATACCTCTTTTGATACCACTTTTTGACATTCCTAGCCTGGTTCTCCCTCATGTGACCAAGACAGGTCACAACATGACCTCAAGTATAACTCCCTACATGTAAGAGGTTGCTAACTAGTAGTTGGGGTCTAATAAATATTATGGGGAAACTATACCCTCTAGTACCAAATAAAAATTAGAGTGGAAAAAACATGATAAACATAACATTATAAAACATCTCCAGTGGGTAAAAAAGAAAATTCCAAATCAATCCAAATAAAATAAACTATGTCATGTCATATTGAATGACTAACTAGAAGTCATGTTGATGGTAATACATGCAAGAAACTAAAAAAATAGACTCAAAATAATGACTCCCATATTTAGTCCCAACCCCCATGCTTGGTCCCATCTCCAAACTATGATCCCAGCAAGAAAATCAATCAAGCATATGGCCTCTTTCCCTTGTCCATACTAGCATTCATGAAGTATTCCTGGGTACCAAATGGTATCCCAGATAGGGTGTGAGTAAAACTCAGTAGGCCACCAAAAAAGGTGTCTAAAAAATCCAAAATTAATAATAGTTCATGTAATGGTATGATAAATAGGGGAATGTAATATAAATTCAAATAAAACACCCAAATTACCCACTTACCTTCAAGATCTAGGTTGGCACCCATGGTCAGCCAAATATGATTGGGTACAAGTCCAGATTCCTCTCTCAATAAGTGTATTCTCATTCTAAATATGAATTAATCATTCCATGTTTTAATGGGGTCTATTAAAATTCCCAAACTGGATCCACTTATATGTTCCCAAGGCACATTACCCATGCCAAGGATGAAGTACCTAGTCTGGGTATCAAGTAAATATGAATCTCACCCTTAGACATCAAGCAACCATGCATCTCACCTTTAGACATCAAGTAACTATGCATCAAGTATAAGAAAACCAAATTCATACCAAACACCAAACCATGTTAAAATATTTCACATTAGTTAATTCATTATAATTACTAATTATCATGCCATTTACATTAACATTCCATTATTCCTTTAATGTAATTTCCAGATTCATGCTAATATATCAATATGAAATTTCCAATTTCATATTAATTACCAAATTACATGATAAGTTACCAATTCACATTAAATTGTGTTAATTTCCAATCCACATATCAAATATTCCAAGATTGACCAATTACTAATTCCACAAGTTGTTTTGTTTCCAAAATCAATCTAAAAACCTATTACAAGGTTATAGGTTCTCAATTTCCATAATCTAAAAAATTTCAAGGGTATGAACACCTATCTAGTGGCCATAAGTACATGTCTCAATTTCCACTATACCAAATGGGTTCTATGGGAGATTTATCCATGAGGATTTAAAAATTACAATTAAGAGAGGTCATACACGCAGCATACCAATGTGATTGCACGTGTTAAAACTACTAGAAAAATCAAAATAGAACTTAGGGAGATTTTTTAGACTACTCGCCTCAAAATAATGAAGAAGATTCCCAAAATATAACATTCAATTCAATATGAAATGCCATTATCCCCTATGTAAAATGATAGATCCATCACATCAAGGCTAGAAGAAGAAGATCTAGAAGGGGAACCAGAGGAATTCACTAATTCCAAACAAAACTTACTGAATCTAGATCATTAAATTAAATAATGTTTCAAGTGATCAAGGTTTGATATTAGAGAAGTCATATAATCCTTTTAGAACCCTTAATATTTGTAAATCCTTATTTAGGGTTGAAAGAGTGGTGATTAGGTGTTAAATAGGGGTTTTAGGGGGAGAAAATACAAATCTTTCTCTTGAATGATCGGCCTAGCTCAACACCACTGGCAACCCGATAGCTGACACCAGTTGTCCAGTGGTTCTAGGTGGCATGATTGTGCCCTTGGAAACCCCATCAATAGTCTAGTGGTTCCCATTGGTTGACCAATGGATTTCTTGTAGGAAACCAATTCTTCCCAGGCTCCACCAGTATGCCAGTGGATTGCATTGACTGGCCAATGGTACTACAGCATCTCCATTACTATAATCCACCACCATCCATTGTTGTCTTACCTCTTTTAAACCTTTGAGAACCTCTAAAACACCATATCAACCTAGTCTAAGGGCTATTTTACAAAATATAAAATTGTTCAACCAAACATAAATAGAGAAGGTACCCAATTCAAAAGGCAGGATATTATAATAATCCTTACAAATTTTAGATAATGATCCTTATTCACTTCTTGAAGTAGAAAAATTTTCACATCCAGTTCCAAAACCCTGAATAATTTTAATACTCTTATAACTTCTTAAAATAATTTAAATAACTTCCAAACATCCAATAAATATTCACCTCACATAGTGATCTTATTTTAATGTGAGTTTGAACATGATTTATGTATTGAAAATAAAGTCCAACACAATAAAATCACATCCAATTTATCCTTTTCTAAAACAAATTCTCTAGATAATTTCAATTTTCTATAGGAACTTCTTCAATATCACAAAAAAAACTCTACCATTATCATATTATTCTCAAACATTCTCAACTCACAACTTGTTCTAAATTAATTTCAATAATTAATTATAAATAATTTATAATTATTTAATTGTTAAATACATTTATAAATAATTAAATATCTCAAAATACCTTTTATCATGATTTATAAACAGTTTATAAACCACTAATATTAGTTCTTAATTGAAAACATAGAAAAAGAAAGTTTCCACACAAATCATTTTTTATGATATATATCGAGTCATAAGAAATGAAAAAAAAATGTATTAGATGGGTGTGTTCCACTTTCAATCTTATAATATGATAAAATCAACTCATGTAAGGTTAAACTAGATGTAACACCCCTGGAAAAGTTGGACTTAAAATATTAAATGCTACCATCATGTTAACAAGGTGCACTATTCCTTTCAAAAGCCTACCTGATTATAACTTCATAGTGAATCATGCTTGGCCTGGAGTAGTGTTAGTCCAAGTGATCTCCTAGGAAGTTTCTCAAAGTGTGTGTGAGTAAGGAAAAATAACACTAAAAGAACTCAAGTTTTACTTTGGGGATAATTATTAGTATGATAATTAACCTTAGTGTGTAATAGATTTTCATGTATTGAAAAAGGAACCAAGGTATTATAGTAGACTCATAGGTTCAGATGACTATGATCATGGACTAAGAAGGTTGGGTCATAAAAAATGGTATTAGAGCCATCTAGAAGTGTAGTGATACTGCCTAGGTTTAAGGTGTGGGTTCCACAATGAGGGAATTGAGATTTAAAGTGGGATAGTATCACACCCCTGGAAAAGTAAAAATTAAAATAATAAATGTTACTACCCATTTCAACAAGTTTCATCTCTTTTCTTTTAAAGTCTACATGATTATAACTCTACAGTTAAGCATGTCTGGCCTAGAGTAGTATTCGGATGGGTGACCTCCTAGGAATTTTCATAGGATGTCCCTATAAAAGTTATACTTAAAAGACTAAATGGTGTTATGCATGTAAATAAATTACACCTATATTTTTAGAAGGATACCTAACTAGATATTCATAGTTAAGTGTACTTGGACTAGAGTAGTGTCAGGATGGGTGACCTCTTAGGATGTTTCTTAGGGTGTGTGTGAGTGAGGACCAACACTAAAAGAATATATATTATCTTGTGGGGACAGTCATTAATCTGATAAGTAACCATGTGTGTAATAGTATGAGGTGTGCTAGGAAAGAAACCAGGGTATTACAAAAGACTCATGGGATCAGATGATTAGGATCATGGCCCAAGGAGTTTTGTTCATGACATAAGAGCACACTACCAATGTATGATTAATCACACACTATCTTGTGTAGAAATAAAAAAACACTTTTTAGGAATAAATTAGCGCCTATAGTAATCACATGTTATGTGTAATTAATCCATGGTGGTTCATGAAGGATTAAACCTATGGTGTGGCCTTTTCATAAGAATAAGAGATCATTGAGACTTGTGATAATCCACTACATAATATTATCTTGATACGTAGAAACCTACATGTGATTAAACATTCTCACCCCATATAAAATGAATCTGTCATGCGGGGACTTGTGTAGGGTGAATCTATCATCCACTAAATCTTCACCTCACATGTTGATCTATTGTTTCTATCTGCATGTCATTGTTCACAACCAAATGAAATTGGAAACCCTAAAAAAATATAATTGGGTTTATATACAGTTATATTTAGAAAATAATAATTGTGTATGCACCCTTATTATTTTTCTTAATTTTTACAAGACCTTGACTAATGTATATTTATTTAATAAATAAATATGAATTTATTATTCACTAATAAATTAATAAATATTATATTCACTAAATAGAAAATAAATATTTATTAAATATTTTACTCACAGAATATTCTCTCAAATAACTAGTGACAGAATATATGTGATCAAGAAAACATGAATAATTATTAAACCACATGTAGGGATAATATTTATTCAACTTGTTAAATAATAAATAATATTATTATTTAATTGAGATTTGGGATACACTTAGTGTGTAACCCTCTAGGCCTCTTTCTCTGTGGAATTAGGTAAAGTAGTACAAAGTTTAATGTTAGTGTCTAGAAACATTCCAAGGTACCCATATAGAAAGAATTTAATGTCTTGATGACATAAAACCACATAAGGATACTTACTGTGTAATATAATCTCTTTATTGTGATATCTCTAATCAAGCAGGTTGCATGTTTGTGTCATCAACCTATGTGCTTGATGTATCTTTCTTTGAATTTATGAAAATTAAACTTTCCTACAAAACACCATGTTTGTGGATTTATTTAGTCTATATCATTTTCATCAAAGGGTCTAAGATATCAAATTCCTTTAAATAATATAAGAGAAAAATCATTTCTCATGTTATTCATTAATGAAATATTACTCATGAATCACCCAATGTATCCTACTTCTCCGCAAATATATGTCGTCACGGTTTTCATTAATACATAAAATTACACAACTCATAAAATTCATTAATAATAATCTTAAATTCTAAGTACCAATACATATTTACATATATAGAAACATCCAATGACACATATAAATTTGGATTTTCTACTGATAGGTCCCATTATCATAATTTCACTGGAAATTACTAAAGGCATACACCATGAGAAGGTGCCTCAAAGTACTATGAGTATCCTCTCTTGATATCTTATATCATTTTTGTCCCTTAAATGATTTCATATGTCTATAGAACATATTTTTAATAATATTTTTGGGGAACTTCTAGGTTCTCATCATAGTAGGGATCTATTGTGACCTTTCAGTACAAAAGCTACTCTTAGGACATTATCACATATCATGTCATGAATAAGAAAAACATGATGTGATACAAAGTTTATTAATATTAAAAATAATAAATATGGGTTATCATAAAGTATAAAAACAGTTGGTTCTAGGACACCAATTCCAACAGACTCTCACTTTCACTAAAGTCAACTATTAACAACCTTCATTCTACTAGCTCTCATATGATACTCATTATTCTACTAATATATTCCTTTAGTCAAGGGATCCACCATGTTTTCTTCCTAGAAAACCCTTCTTAATATAACTTCACACCTCCAAGAAAAATCCCTCAATAAGTGATGCTTTTGGAGTATATGCTTTTTATTTTTGAGTGACGTTGCCTCTTTTGAAAGAGTCTCCACTATAGTATTATCACAATGCAAAGTTATAGGGTATTTACTACTAGGTACCACAACAAGCTCCAAGAAAAAGTTTCATATATAAATGGAATCTTTGGATATATCAGAATCTTCTATATATTCATGCTCCACTATAGAATTGGTGAAAACTGGCTGCATATAACTCTTCCATCTCACAGCTCCTCCATTAAGATAGAATACATATCATGGCTATGACTTTAGATCATTATGGTCTATTTTAAAACTATCATTAGTATAACCCTATATGAATAGATCCTCATCTCCTCCATACACCAATAACATTTCCTTATTTATTCTTGGATACTTAAAGATGACCTTAACAGATGAAAAATGTTGTTCTCCTGGATTAGCTTGATATCTACCTACCATTCTCAATGTGTAGGAAACATCAAGTATAGTATATAACATGGAATACATGATTGATCCTATTACTGAAGCATATTATATCTTACACATTCTCTCTTTATCCTATTGTATTTAAGGACACATTTTCTTTGAAAGACGTATACCATGTGACACTGGAAACAGTCCCCTCTTGGATTGTTCCATACTAAATCTATTTAGTATAAAGTCAATGTATGTACCTTAACTTATTCTAAGAAACCTCTTGTATTTATCATAAATGATCATTATCCTTAGAATGTAGGTTATTTCACCTAAATCCTTTATAGATAAATACTTGTTTAACCAGTATTTAATAGAGTGTAAGACTGGTACATCATTTCCAATAAGTAATATGTCATCAGTATATACTACTAGGATAATGACCGCATTCACACTAAAACAATTGTAAACACATGGATCACATTCATTCTTAATAAAACCAAAATCTTTTATAGATTTATACAATCAAATGTTCGATGACTTGGATGCTTGATTCAATATATAAATGGATCTCTATAACTTACATATAATTTTTGCATCACATAGAGTAAAAAACCCTTCTAGTTATGTCATGTAGACATATTCTTGAAGGTTCCCATTAAGGAAAGTTATTTTGAAATCTATCTACCAAATTTCATAGTCATGGTAAGTTGTTATAGTAAGTAGAATTATAATGGATTTAAACATGAAAACTGATGAAAGGGTTTCATCATATTTAATGCCTTGAAATTTTTTAAACCCTTCATCCACTACCCTTGCCTTATAGGTATTTACTCTACCTTCCATGTTTAGTTTTATCTTGAATATCCATTTGAACTCAACAGGATTTACATCAACTACTGGATTGACCAGATCCCAAAATTGGTTCTTATACATGGAATCTATTTCAAAATTCATGGAACCTTTCCATCTTGTAGTTTTTGATCTCTTTACTTCCTATTTATAGGAGATATTTCCATTATTTTCAATCAATAATGATTCGCCATCTTCAGTGACTAGAAAACCATATCGCTCTGGTTCTCTTACCCCTATGGTTCTTCTATGTAGTACTTGTGTTGTGAGAATAACTTCTTCCATGGGGACCTATAGAATATTTTCATGTACCAACTCTTTTGTATCTTGAGTACCAACTTCATCAAAATCAATCTTTCTCCCACTATCCTTATTGAGGATGTGTTCCCTCTCAAGAAAGAAATCTTTTCTGGTGACACACACTTTCTTTTTTGATGGGTTATATAGGTAGTATAACTTTTCTTCTTTATCATACCTAATAAAGATACAATTTTTCCTCAGGGTGTTAGTTTGTTTCCTGAGAAGGACTTAACAAACACATCACAACCACATACACATGTGTGTGATAGAACAGGTTTCTTTCAACTCTATAACTCTAATGGAATTCTATTTTCTGATTTAGTTAGTACTTGGTTTGGTGTATATTCCATAGTTGGTAATTCATATTCCTAAAAGGATAATGAAATATCTACATAACTCATCATAAAACTTACAATGTATAGAAATTTAAGGTTCCACCATTCACTAACACCATTCCACTATAGTGTGTAAGTTGGATTGAGTTGATATAGAATTCAAAACTTTAGTAAAAAGTTGATAAACTAATGGTTAAGATATTTACCACCTCTATCCGAATAAAAAATCTTTATCTTTATTCCAATTTGATTATCTACTTAATTCTTGAATTATTTGAATTTCTAAAAGGACTGGGACTTATACCTCATAAATTAGACATAACCATATCTACTCAAGTCATTAGTAAAATTTATGAATTAAGAATACCCACCTATAACTTCTATTGGAAATGTTCCACAAACATCAGGGTGTATCGATCTTATAAGCTCTATCACCTTTTCAACCTTTTCATCGAATAATGGTTTGTTCATTTTGCCTTGTAAACAAGCATGGAATATTTCAATCATTTTTAGCTCAAAATATTTTAAATAACCATCTGAACAAAGCTTTTTAAAATGCTTATCATTTACATGACCAAGTTAGTGATGTCGTAGTTGGGTGTTATTTGAGTCATGTGAACTTGATTTTTTATCAATTTCCAATTAGTGGTTTTCATAATTTAATACATAAATGCCATTATTTAAATGTGTCATACCAAAACGTGTGTTGTCTTTATAAAAGAAAAAACTTTTATTTTTAAATTTGAAAATAAAACCATACGTATCTAGGTAGGATGTAGAAATTATGTTCTTAGTAATAGTCGATACATATGAATCTATTAAAACCAATATCATTATTGTTTGAAATGAAAGGTTGTAATCTCAAATGGATAGAGTAGGTATCTTTAGACCATTAGTATCTCTCAAATCCACCTCTCCTCTAGAAATATTTCATAATCTACTTGGTTCCTACATTTGGATACAGATGTGAGCACCACGAGTTGTATCTAATAACTAATGTGTAGATATTGAAAGACTACACTCGATAACGTACGCACCTTTAGCTTCCCCTTTCTTTTGGGTGCAAATACTCTTCCAATTGTCTTGATTACCACATGAAAAACACACTGCTTCCTTTTACTTGTCTTGCATCTGGATCTTCCTCTTCTTGGAAGGACTATGATTGGGATCTTTAGTCTTGTTATGAGTCTTGGTTCCCTTTTCCTTGTTCTTAAATTTCTTATTCACTGTAAGGAATGCAAGTTTATCACACCCAATGTCCTTTTCCACTTAGAAAATTAGAGTAAGAAGATATGAAATACTCTTCTCATTATTTCTCTTGATATAATTAACAATAAAAATGTATAAGGTCTTGGGTAGTGATGAAATTATGAGATTTTTGTGCAACTCGTTTGGGAATATAATCCCAATATGTTTAATCATGTAATGTATCTAATAATCTTGACTAAATAAGGTCCAATTAGTGCCTACTCTACAAGATTGTTTGTAAATATATCATTGTAGATCTTGTATCTCTCTTGTTTCACCTTCTCTTGATAGAGATACATCATGCTATATGCATTCATGTCCTTATGTTCCTTCAGAATCTCATTGTTCATGGATGATAGAATGAAACATTGAACATATGTGGAATATTTTAAATGTTCCTAATAGAGAGATAACTTTTCCTCACTTGCCTCTTTACCAAGCACTTCAATAATAGGTTCTTCTATCACATAGAATTTTCTTTCATGGCATAGGATAACACATAAGTGCCTTTGCCACTCTTGAAATTTTATAATGGTGATAATGTTATCCATCTCAAGTATGGATCGCAATGATATATTTGAAGAAATATTTATTTTTCATTTTTATAAATAATAAAAACATAATTTTAGTACTTTATCCAATAAAATTAGATAAATAAATAAATATTAAATTTATTAATCTCCAACTTTTAGTGAAATTCAATGGCCCTCACCATTGGAATTGAAATATCACATTTCTTAGACATTCTAGTGGAAATGATCTTTTAGAGACCTATATTTTTTCCTTGTAAGGATTTGAAATATTTATACATATATTTTTTAGAGCTAGGCACTAAGACGGTATGTGATTCCAAGGCCCGGTGTTCCCATAATTAATTTTATTAAAATACTAATTTTATTTTATATTAAATACACATGGTTTCTTAAATAAAATGTGATAACTCTTAAAAAGGATCTTGGATCATAAATATGAGACCACGGTTGATTTGGAATGCAATGTTTACCCTAACTGCAACCTAAAATTGGTCGGCATGGGGTGTTTGGGTATGGCTATCATTGGTGGGTGTGTTTAGTTAAAATAAATAATTAAGTTTATTTATTTTAATTAAATTAACCTCTTCTAAACTTATATAATTAATTATTTATAAAAAATTCTCCAGGTTTATTTGCCTGAACCTAGGAGAATTAATAGCTTCTTCTTTCTCCTTTCGTTGTCCAATCGACATCCGATGATAATGAATCTCTAGATTGGGGAAGATCGGGACGCAGTGAATGAAACAACTTCTT
This sequence comes from Viscum album, assembly GCA_963277665.1. Lineage (NCBI taxonomy): Eukaryota > Viridiplantae > Streptophyta > Magnoliopsida > Santalales > Viscaceae > Viscum > Viscum album. Next base: position 1,587,112,950 of record OY728150.1, on the reverse strand, counting down.
CCATTCATTGGTGAGCACATTATTCAATGAATAATGATCCAATATCTAGGTAGGACTCTTAAATTATTTGTTATGCCCTTATTGATTAAATTTATTGAGCAATATCAACTTATTACCTTTAATTTATGCCAATTGTGGCCTTTGTATGTGCCCATGAATAGGAATTTAATTGGTTATTCTTGTTTTATAACTCGGATCTCCTAATTGTGTTTGTTGGCCAAAAATGTTTGGTCAATTATTGATAAACCTTTATTGATTTTGACCTTCTCCCACAATTTCTTTGCGTTCTTCACCGATTGGACCCAACGATCCTGGTTCGACATTACCGGGTGGTATCAAGCCCGATCGAACCCCAAAAATCGTGATGAATCTATGCATGAGGGATTGGATGATGAATAAGTGAAGGATTCATATGATTAGTGGAATTTTAGTGACTCCAGCATGGTTTGATTGAACCAGTGAGGCATTGGGAGTATCAACAGGAGGCAACGTGCGTACAGGAAAGTGAAAATGAAATCAGAATAGGATTTTCAAGAAACAATGGCCGAAAACAATGAATTGAGGGATACCCCTTCGATTCTGAGATTCATGGAGGTGAGACCCAAAGCATTAGAGGATAGATCTATAATCTTGGAAATAGATCTGAGAATCTATAAAAAATGAAACTACATGCAATGTACCATGATGAACACATGGCGTGTGGTCACGCAGTCATTGAGTACGCGCAAATTTAAAATGTATAAACCCTATAAACTACTAGTACTGTGGTAAGAAGGGTGATGAACCACAGAGAAAGACTTACATTGTGGTAGACCAAATTGAAACTAAAACAACAAAAAGATAAAATAGAACAATAAAAAAAACTAAACGCAAACAGTGAAATAAACAATGATAGTGGGTGTAAAAATGAAGGTGAAATGGTAAAATGTATGGCTTGAACAGAGAACAAATAGTAATGATGAATTTAGGGTTCTCATGATGCTTTGAATTGATTAAAAATATATTCTCTACTTATAATTGGTTTAATTCAATTACTCAGTGCATAGAAAAATGGCGCTAATCCATTGAGTTGTCACTTCAGTGGATCAACAAAGATCTATTAACTTCCTTGAGTATTGATCTTTCAATCTAGACCCTTGGATCAATCTTCTTAAATTAGAGAAGAGATGCATTGACCTTTTTCAATTCTCGGTACTTCGGTCAATGATCCACGGTCAAATGATTCACTACCACACCCATCGGTCGTTAGGTAATGTAAATTGATACTCAAAATAAACAGAAGAGAAAACTGAGCAATGGAATCGCACTGAGCAATCAAACTAACAAAACATGATGGATAGATGGATGGTCAGTTCTCTACATCTCGATTCCCCTAATCTATTTAACTACAAATTAAAATATTAAAATAGATAGAAAGATATAATGAATTAAGAAACATCTCCCACGAGATTGCTCCTATCTCCAGCAACTGGTTCGTCTTCAATGTTGATCCACTGCTCAGTGTCGGTCTACCTCTATTTAAGTGATGAGATGGATCGAGGGTTGATCGTGATGAATTTATGGATGGATTCTTTCCCCTCTGGAATGAAGTTCTGGAATTACCTTGCTCCGCTCTCCCTCTCCCTGGATGATTTCCTAGAGTTAGTCTCGCGATGAATGCTAATGACCCAGTCGAAGTCTCTAGAATCTCATCTGAAGAGTTCCCTGACCTCCATGTGGAGCTTTCACTGTGCTGCTTCCACCGCACTTGTCACTGGAGAAATTGCTCCTAACTGAATAAAATGGTGCGCGCGCGACGATCCACAGTCCTCCCTCTGTAAAAAATGCACGTGAGCCGTTGGAAAAAAAATGAAACAATTATATAAATACTATATAGTATATTACTACTTAAAGATACTTATCAACATATATATATATACTACATAAAAATACTTATAAGAATATATATTTTGTAATACCTAATACTATTATTAATATAAAAACTATTGTATTTAATTAATAACATATATTATTATGATTAGTAAGAAATTAATATTACATATGTATAAGCTAATATACTATTATTAATATACCTACTATTGTATATGACATATATATATATATATTATAATATATTATGTTATATTATATGATATAATAAAATATAATAAAAATAAAATAAAATAAAGAAGAAAGAAACAAATAGGGGGGAGGGGTTTGTCTGTGTGGCGTAGGGTAGGGGGCGCGGGTGGTTCAGGGGGAGTGTGGATAGGGCGAGAGGGGGGAGATGAGAGCCGAGGTGGCTCGGGAGCGGAGGGATGTGCTGGATCCGAGCAGGCGGCTCGCGGTGGGGAGAGAAGAGTCACGGAGAGGGAGATATGGGCCGGACGACGCGGTTGTGCGGTGCAGGGGAAAGAAGAAGGGGCGCGACGAGGAGTGAATGGTCGGGGACGGCGGGCAGTGGCTTCGGCGGTGCTATGTATGGTGTGGGTTGCGATTTACGGCATGAGCAGAGAATAAGGTGTGAAGCGGCTTCGGGTTCTGATGGAAGGGGAGGTGAGTCCGCGACGAGGGCTTGCGGCGGGCAGTGGCGGAGAGCAGATGGGTAAAGAAGGAAAATTTGATACGATGTTCTTCAATTTTGCATTTGTTCTTGCACGGGTTTATTCCAAAAATGCTGAAATTTTGATTTTCTGCTGCTATAATTTTAGTTCATACCATGCTATTTCTGTTTGATTACAGTTCGATTCTGAAATATGTTGTGTATTCTTCCTGTTGTGCTGCTTGGTTGATTGGTTTTTGCTATGTGGTTTGTTTGTTGTGATGTTGTGGTGCTGCATGAATGATGTTGGGAGAAGAGGGCAAGATGGTGGAACCATTTTTGAAATAGGAGGGGTGACATTGTGTGGGTAGCAGTGGCACCGTGAGTAGAAAAGAAACGGTGGTAGGTTTGGATGAAATGGTGTGAAACGGTGCCACCGGGAAGAGCTGAAACGGTGGGACAGTAAAAATGGGTAACGGTGGCACCGTGTGCTAAAACGTTTCCAAGATGAAGTGTGGAGGGGATGGAGGATTGTGCCACTCACGGTCTCACCATGAGGTGGGACAATAAGGAATGAAAATGGTGGCCCCGTGACAAGGTGCCACTGGAACACCTGCAAAATAAAATGAAAATTAAATTAAGTAAAACTCTAATACAACTAAAAATTAATCAATTAAATTAAATAGAATATAAAAAACTAAGTAACTAAAACAAGCTTAAATAATAAGATCAAGAATTCTTTATTTAAGAGAACGAAATTATTAAATATTATAAACAATTTAATTTAAGAACAATTTAAAGTAATTACAGTTACTTTCTTTAACCAATTAATTAACTAAAGAACTCATTAAATTAAAGAATAAAATTATTAATTGAATAATATTAAAATGTTAAAACTAATTAAATTCTTAAAAGAATTAAAATCCAAAATGATTTATTTATTTACAAATTACCAATAAAGAATTAATTAATTAAATTAATAAACTAACTAGAATGAAAAATTGTAAAAATAAAAGAATAAATAAAATCCAAATTCATTGGAATAATTTAATTTAAGAATTATTTAAAAAGACAATAATGAGTACTAAAAACACATGATTTAAAACTAAAATTGATTATTTTACACAGAAAAGTACAAAATCACAACAATTACCAATTATTTAATAAAAACAACATTTTGGTATAAAAAATCAATAAAACTACAAAAAGGGATGTGGTAAATGGTGTTAAAAATGAGCCACATCAAACTCCCCCACACTTAAGACTTTATTTGTCCTCAAACAAGTACAAGCCTTGGACTTTAAAATAGAAATATGATTTGTGAATTTTAGTTCAAAAAGTGCATGATTAAACTTTAATAACCATAGGAGAAGGACCAAACAATGAGTCAAGCTTTTCAAAGGTGTTCAAAAATAGTGTCCTGGCTAGCTTCAAAAACTCTCTGTAAGTCAAGAGCATCATAAATTCATACACTGTCAAGTATGTCATGCCTCCTATGTGTGCTCATTAACTGTACTACTTCAATTTCCAATTCAAGTTCTGATTCAAGGAGTGTTTATAGGTTAGATGAAGTGGAATTTAAAACTTAACCAAGGGCACCTTCCATTCTCACCTTCCCCCAGGTTCTAAAAATTAATGTCCATAAATTTCATCACTTTATTGACCCCACTCAAATGAAAATTAACCAATTCAATTTCTCCCTTCTTCATTTGGGTTCAAAATTCCCCTCACCTTAATGAGTTCATTTTTGACAAGGTCACTTTATTTTACTTTTTCCCAGCCATATTCCATGTGCAAAGCACTGTGCATAGCACTTATTAAGATTGAAATTGGATTTATTTATTCATAGAAACTCACCCAATGCACCTTGTCTCAGATACTCACTCACTGTGGGATCACATTTTCCCATTTTACTCCCGTTACAAAGGACTTAATTAATAATCATTCGAGTTGACTTCCTAAAGTGATTGACTTTTTTTATTTTTCAAAAAGTGTGAGTCCCCTAGGTTCCAATGAGAACTTTTAGTTACTCTAAGTCATGATCCTTATTCCATAAAACCTATCATGTCTCACTCCCATCCTTAGTTCCTAAATAGACAGATCCATAAAATAATAAACAATTCCACTCAGCAATCACTCAAACTTAACAGTTTCTGACTAAGTGTCACTCTCAACATTCAGCAAACAGTTATCCACTAAATAGGATAGAAATGAAGTACCAATGAACCTCCAATGACCATCAAGTGATAAAAGAATTTGAAAATTTTGGAAGATATTGAAAAAAATTTGAAAAAAATTGACCATTTGTTTTAAACAATGTCAGGTTCTTCAGGTTCAAGAAGGGGGAATTCGACATGACACTAGAATAACCCCTCTCCCCCACACTTAAAACTCAACATTGTCCTCAATGTTGGATTCTAAGGTGGAAGATAGTTTAATTTCAAAACAGATGGACATTTCAGCTGAAGTGGATGTGGAGGGGTAGTAATGAGGTTTAAAAATTTTCTTTTCCACACAAAAGAAGAAAAAGGAAATAAAAACACAAACAAACAAAAACAGAAGAATCCAACCCCGCCAACCATCACTAGCAAACAAGTGTATTTCCTTTTGAAAAGTTCATGCTTTGAATTTTTAAGAGAAGACAAAAATATTATTCAATATACTTCAAATAGTAGCATGATTAACAATTATGTGTAGTAGAACCATAATGAAATTGATGGTGAATACAAATAGTGGGTGTAAGAAGGTTTCAAAGTGCAGCTCAAAATCATTTTCAACTCATTAGATATCATCATGATAACACCCAATCAGGAAAATAATTCATAAGTCTCACAAATCAGTGGGATGTCCCCCACACTTATCTCACACCAGCATGCAATAAAAATGTGGATATTAAAACAAATGGCAGTATAAAAACACTACTCCCCTGAATGTGCAGCTTCTTAATTCATTTCTTAATGCCTCCCTTTATTCGCCTTGTGCATGAACTCTGGATGTGTAGTTTAAGTACCTACAAGATAAAACAATTTAACATTCGGTGTTCAAGAATTTAAAAATTATGTAAAATGAAACCCATAGCATGAGTTTCGAAGTTTTATTCAGTGTTTTCCGACGACAGCCTCCTTCCACCATGAATGTTCCAAATGAGGATAACACTAAAACATGATTCTCTTAGCAAAACAGGACCATCAGACCACTTGCATCATATGATAAGGAAATGTAGGCATTATTGTTCACCAAACAGAGAGACAAACAACTGAGTAAGGATAATTTATTCAAACTAAAAATTTAAAGTAGAAAACAAGGTAAAACATGGGTTGTCTCCTATACAGTGCTAGGTTTAAAGTCCCTAGCCAGACTTTATTCCCCTAAATATTTCTAACCATGATCATTCAATGGGAAAGATTTGTCAATGGTGTGGACTTCAAAATTGTCTAAGGAATCAAGAGAAGGACTACTCGAGACATTTTCATATTCAACATCAATCAGAATTCTCCAAAATTCATCCAGATCACTAAGAGGATTCATGTTGTCCAGCTCAACTGGGTCTCTAAAAATCAGTTCCTTCGATCTTAAAATGTTCAACAGTTGCCCATGAAAATCACTAATCTGGTCAAGAATAATTCCAGAGCTTCCACCACACTTAGATTTTTGCTCAAACCCAAAAATAGAAGAGAACACATCGTAAAAACCCTCAGCAAGTTCTAAAATAGCTCGCAACTCTGACAAATCAGAAATCTCCCAGAATAAGTTATCAAATTCAGCTTCCAAAAAATTGTTCTCAATGTCCACAAAGGACTCAAATGATGTGAATCTTTTGAGTTCAGGTTTGAAGTCATCACTCACAATTTGAAACGGAGTAGGTAAGATGACATCAAGGAAATGATATTGTTTATAATGGAAATCATCAAGTTTTTTAGCAGGGCTCAACCTAGAGCTTTCTCCAGCTTCAGGAACTCTTAGACAGTCAACTTCACAAGGAAAACTTTCATAAACAGGTTGAGACAGTGCAGAAAAAAGTTATGATTCACTCTCTAGAATGGGTTACAAAGAAAGAATTTTCTCATCAAAAGGAGGGTATGGGGAAAGAGCAGCCGCCAAGGAAAAAATTTCAGTGGGTTGGGGAATTATTATCTCTGTGACCTCAAGTGTGAAAGACCCATACTCAGCTCTAACCTCAATTTTGTGTCATTGATTCGCAGTAACATATATCACATCACAACTAACATCATGATGGGGCCTTTCAAACACCAAAATTTCCTCCACATCATCTACATCTTGGAGGGTGAGTTTACCTTTGGAGACATCAATGATGGCTCCACCTATAGCAAGGAAGGGTCTGCCTAAGATTATTGGAACCTTTACATCACATTCCATATCAAGGATCAAGAAATCAGTGGGCAGTGTGAGTTTTCCTACACTTACTAATAGGTCATCCACTATCCCACAAGGGTGTGTGAGTGACCTATCAACAAGCTGAAGACAAATAGAAGTTGGTTGGATATCCCTAAGACCCAGCATTTTAAATAAGGATAAAGGCATAAGATTGATACTTTCTCCTAAGTCACACAGATAATTCAGTTTCCCACTTCCTCCTATTCGACACTAAATGATAAAGCCACCAGGGTCCTTTAATTTGGGAGGAATATTTTTTTAAACAATTGCACTACACTTTGTATTGAGATCAATTTTATATAACTTCTTCTAATCATTCTTGTTCTTCAAAAACCTTTTTTTTTAATAAAACGTATGAATGGATTTTATCCAAGGATTCTAAGAAAGGCATGTTGATGGAGAATATTCGAATCAGTTTCAAAAATCTCAGGTAATCGGGTCCATAAATTTGCTTCACTCTTTCAGGGAAGGGAATGGGAGGGGCATAATTTTTTAGAACAGGTAGGTTATTCACCTTATCCTCAGACCCCACTTTCTTCTTCACTTCTTTAATCAATTCCCACTTCATTTTCTTTGGTTCCTTAGCTTTATCAGGTGTGGTTTGCACAATATGTTCAGTTTGGAACTCGCTTTCCAGATTTCCAGAATTGGGATTTTCCAGATTTTCATTTTTAATTTTAGCTTGAACATTGTTTTACTCTTGCCTAGGTGGTTCCTTAACTAGTTCATTAAGTTTAAGCCCCGGCCTGGTTGTTACTTCCATCGTATTTTCTCATATATTGGGAGTTGAAGTGTTGGGCAGCTTTCTCTTTTCCTTACCAGTTTTATTCTTCGTCATTTGACTCATTCGAAGTTCTAAATTATGAATCTTAGAATATGTGTCCTTATTAAATGATCTGATCTCACTCAACACTTGTTGCAGCATCCCCTTTAACTCCCCTTAAGAATTAGAAGATTCAGCCTCATATTGATTCTGTAAAATTTGTTTGGGCTGTGGGTGGAAATTTGGGTCGATGGGCAGCTTGGTGACCCCTTTCTCACTCCATGATTGATTGGGATGACCTTGATATCTAGATTGGTATGGATTTGAGAGTTGAGCATGGACACCTTGATTCATAGCCCTGTAATCAATAAACTGGGCACTCTCATCACATGAACCAGGGAGATCAAATTTTGGAAAATATCTCTGAGTGTGGCCAAACATCCCACAGTGATAGCAGTGCTCCCTAAGGACCCAATTATCAACAACAATAGCTTGAGGATTTGTATCAACCCTGTGGATGAATCTCTTCCTAGTACACTTGTGCTGAGATTTTTTAGCCAACTTATCAAACAATTTTTTCATCTCATCAGTAGTGGAATCAGAGAAATCACCTCCACAAGATTGATCAACTAAGTTCTGATTGTAGGGGTGAGGGCATTATAGAAAGTCCCCATGAGCATATGGGGAGCTAATTGATTGTTGGGTCTTTGTCTAATAATACCTATGAACCTATCCCATGCTTTGTGAAAGAGTTCTCCCTCATCCTGGACAAAGCTAGTGATCTTATTCCTAACCTCAATGGTGGTGTTCCTGGGATAGAATTTAGATACAACGGCATTGCACACCTCTTCCCAGGTTTCAAATATTTCCTCATCTAAATTTTGAAACCAAGTCCTAGCCCTCCCCTTTAGACATAATGGAAACAACCTCAACCTCAACTCCTTCTCACTAAGATCTCACAGAGGCAATTACTGGACAGAACCATAAAAATCTCTGATAAACTCTAAGGAGTCCTCTACTGGAAGACCATTAAATGATGGAAGTTGAGAAAGATGAGATTGTTTGATCTCATAGATCCTAGACCTAGGGGACAATTTGATGCAGGATGGATTGTTTGACGCAGTAGGAATTTGAAACTCCCTAAGCTTAGGTCTCTCAGGGGCAGGAACTAAGGGTTGTGGCCCATTGACATTTTGATTTCCAGCAATGTTATCAAAAATCTCTATTTCAATTTTCTTTTGTTTTCTAAGTGCAGAACAGTGCTTGTTGATTTCTTGAATAGGAGTTTCAAGTTCTGACTTAGAATCTATAGTGTGTATACAGTTTCAACAATAAGATTTTCTTGAGATTTTTTTTGTACAGTTTTAAGTTTTGTATTTTTTTGTGTTCTATTTAAATTTTTTTTTTTTTGGGGTTTTTTTACTTGGTCACACATGCCTCCCCCGATAACGGCACCAAAATTTGGTCATGCAGTCATTGAGTACATGAAAATTTAAAATTTATAAACCTTAAAAACTACTAGTGTTGTGGTAAGAAGGGTGTCAAATCATTGAGAAGGACTTACGTTGTGCTAGACCAAATTAAAACTAAAACAACAAAAAGATAAAATAGAACAATAACAAAACTTAAACGCAAACAGTGAAATAAACACTGATAGTGGGTGTTAAAATGAACGTGAAATGTTGAAATGTATGTCTTGAATAGAGAACAAATAGTAATGATGAATTTAGGGTCCTCAGGCTGCTTTGAATTTATTAAAAAGATATTCTCCGCTTCTTCTTGGTTTAATTCAATTACTCAGTGCATAGAAAAATGGTGTTAATCCACTGATTTTTCACTTTAGTGGATCAACACAGCTCGATTAACTTCTTTGAGTCTCGATCTTTCGATCTAGACCCTTGGATCAATCTGCTTAAATTGGAGAAGAGATGCATTGACCTTTTACAATTCTTGGTACTTAGGTCAATTATCCATGGTGAAATGATTCACTACCACACCCATCAGTCATTAGGTAATGTAAAATGATACTCAAAATAAACAGAAGTGAAAACCAAGCAATGGAATCGCACTGAGAAATAAAACTAAAAAAACATGACGGATATATGGATAATCAGTTCTCTACAGCCTGATTCCCCTAATCTATTTAACTACACATTAAAACAGTAAAACAGATAGAAACAGATAATAAATTAAGAAACATCTCTCGCGAGATTGATCCCCTCTCCAGTAATTGCTTCGTCTTCGATGTTGATCCCCTACTCAGTGTCTGTCTACCTCTATTTCAATGATGAGATGGATCGAGGGTTGATTGTGATGAATTGATGGATGGATGCTTTCCCCCATGGAATGAAGTTCTAGAATACCCCCGCTCCGCTCTCCCTCTCCCTGGATGATTTCCCGTAATGAGTCCCGCAATGAATGCTAATGACCCAATCGAAGTCTCTAGAATCTCATCTAAAGTGTTCCCCAACCACCACATTGAGCTTTCATTGTGTGGCTTCCTCCGTGCTTGTCACTGGAGAAGTTTCTCCTAACTGAATGAAATCGTGCACGCGTAGCGAGCCACAATCCTCCCTCTGTAAAAAACCCACGTGAGCCGTTGGAAAAAAATGAAACAATTATATAAATACTATATATTATATTACTAATTAAAAATACTTATCAATATATATATATACTACATAAAAATACTTATAATAATATATATTTTATAATACCTAATACTATTATTAATATAAAAACTATTGTATTTAATTAATAACATATGTTATTATGATTAATAAGAAATTAATATTACATATGTATAAGATAATATACTATTATTAATATACCTATTATTGTATATGATATATATATTATATAATATATTATGTTATATTATGTGATATAATAAAATAGAATAAAAAAATAAAATAAAGAAGAAGAAAGAAACAATGAGGGGGGAGGGGTTTGTTCATGCGGCGCAGGGCAGGGGGCGCGGGTGGTTCAGGGGGAGTGCAGATAGGGCGAGAGGGGGGATATGAGAGACGAGGTGGCTCGGGAGCGGAGGGATGTGCTGGATCCAACCAGGCGGCTCGTGACGGGGGTGATAAGATTCACGGAGAAGGAGATCCAGGCCGGACATCACGGTTGTGCAGTGCAGGGGAAAGAAGAAGGGGCGTGACGAGGAGTGAACGGCCAGGGACGGCAGGTGGTGGCTTTGGCAATGCTATGTATGGAGCGGGTTGTGATTTGCAGCACGAGCAGAGGGGTGACGGTGTGTGGGTAGCGGTGGCGCCGTGAGTAGAAAAGAAACGGTGGCAGGCTTGGATGAAATGGTGTGAAACAGTGCCACCGGGAAGAGCTGAAACGGTGGGATAGTAAAAATGGATAATGGTGGAACCATGTGCAGAAATGGTGTCAGGATGAAGTGTGGTGGGGATGGAGGACTGTGCCACTGTGAGTGCTACTCACGGTCTCACCGTGAGGTGGGACAATAAGGAATTAAAACTGTGGCACCGTGATAAGGTGCCATAGGAACACCTGCAAAATAAAATGAAAATTAAATTAATCAAAACTCTAATACAACTAAAAATTAATCAATTAATTTAAATATAATATAAAAAACTAAGTAACTAAAACAATATTAAATAATAAGATCAAGAATACTTTATTTAAGCGAACGAATTTATTAAATATTATAAACAATTTAATTTAAGATCAATTTAAAGTAATTACAGTTACTTGCTTTAACCAATTAATTAACTAAAGAACTCATTAAATTGAAGAATAAAAGTATTCATTGAATAATATTAAAATGTTAAAACTATTTAAATTCTTAAAATAATTAAAAACCAAAATGAGCTATTTATTTACAAATTACCAATAAATAATTAATTAATTAAATTAATAAAATAACTGGAATAAAAAATTGTAAAAATAAAAAAAAAATCCAAATTCACTAGAATAATTTAATTTAAGAATTATTTAAAAATTCAATAATGAGTACTAAAAACACATGATTTAAACTAAAATTGATTATTTTACACAGCAAAGCACAAAATCACAATAATTATCAATTATTTAACAAAAAAAAACATTTTGGTATAAAAAAGTCAATAAAAATACAAAAAGGGATGTGTCAAAGGGTGTTAAAATGAGCCACATCAATGTGTAGCCCCTATGTTGCGATGATTGTGGTTTGGGAAATTTATAAGGATGGCATGGTGTGTAGCCCTTCTACACACTATATACCCCTTTCCTGGGTGGCCAAACTGTGTGGTGGAGCACACAGTTAGGACCCTATGTGAAAGTACACGGCCAAGCACACGGCTGTGTACCAAGGTTCATGGACACGGCCAAGGTTCACAGGTAGGGACCCCGAGTGTTCGGACACGCCATGTAGACTCCCTACGTGATGTGTAGTCCTACATAGTTGGTGATCCATGTACCTCCTAGGACACTGCTATGTAATAGAGTGGTACCACATGTCATGTGGGTCCCCTTACACGTCGTATACCCCTTGGTTCCTTTTTATTAAACTCATTTGGACTCATATTTTGGCCCACGAGTAGCCTATCCATAGTTTTTTTTCACATAGAATGTGATGGTTCCCTCTGTTGTGGATTTTGAAATATGATGTGAGATGTTCCTATAATGGCTCTTATTTAGGCGATGCTCGACAATAGAAGTGATCATGCAGGATCACCAAAGGCTTTTAGAGTGGAACCCTCCTACAGAGTTAGGGCATGGGTCCTCTAGTAGCATAGAGTGGAACCCTCCCGTGGCACAGGGCATGGGTCCTTTATCTACCTTTCATATTGGAACCCTCATGCATGGGAAGGGTATGGGTCCTCCATATTTTAGAGTGGAACCCTTCAGTTGGGCTAGGCATGGGTCATCTATCAGTTATCAGAGTGGAACCTCTTATTGGGAAAGGCATGGGTCCTCTATCGAGTACCAGAGTAGAACCCTCCTTCTGGGTAGGGCATGTGTCCTCTATTGACTACTAGAGTGGAACCCTCATATTGGGTAGGTCATGGGTCCTCTGTCGACTATTAGAGTGGAACCCTCCTATTGAAACAAGGTACAGGTCCTCTATCTATCCATTGAGTATAACCCTCTTTTTGTACCAGGGAATGGGTTCTCTACCTATAGATTATTTCCCCTCAACTGTGCGGAATAGTGATGAGGTGTGGCTGGACATGGATTTTTTCTTTTGGGTAGATTTGAGAGATATTGGGCATCGTTATTGGGCTTCTGGAACTATTAGAAACTCTTTTCCTGGGCTGGGCTATGAAATGGGGATCCCCTTACTCTCTCGTTTGGGTTTCTTTTTGCTAAGAATATATATATATATATATATATATATATATATATATATATATATATATATCCATGTCCTTGGATTCAATTACTCACCTTACATGGTTGCGAAGTCAAGTGAGGTATGCCATGTGCTTTTAATGGTTAGCTTCTTGTGGTTGGATGAGGTTACTCTCCTTCTATGGGTAGTAAAGACTCGATGTGTAGTCCACCTACCCACTGTGTTGATAACCTTATGTTTGGTGATATTTCTTTCTATTACATTGGGTTGAGTTGCATCTTATTTACTATCTACTATCTTTCTATTCCTTTTGTGTCTCTTATTACCCCCTTTCAACTTTTGGGGCGTCCTACTAGGTATGTATATACTCACCCCTACATGGGTTTTTCCTGCACGTGTCATGTCTTATACAAACGACGGACAGGTTGGTGATAACTATAGAGGAGCTTAGGAATAATTCGTTCTTTAGACCACATACGGTGGTTGTATCTTGTATATTAGGAGTTGGGAACTCTCGGTAGTTTACTTTCCAGTTTTTTCAAGTTGGGACATATTTTTGGTTGGGCGTGTATTTTTTCCCTTCACTTTTCAGTTTGCACTAGCGTACTCTTATACACCCTAGAGGTTTTTCATGCTTGGTTTACATTCTAGTAGCTATATCTTTTTACTATTATTCTTCTGCACTTTTTCATTGATATGGCTATGTGTGTGTGTGCAGGTTTCTAGGAAAAGGATTCCCCATGTTAATTGTGTCTTTGGCATTAGTCTCCATCCCCTAGCCTATGGAGGTGGGTTTGGGGTAGTTGCGGCTTGAGCCCCGGTTAGGGTCGGGTTGTGAAAGATCCATATTCCCTTTTTCATCACCCTGACTTTGGTCTGTCAACCAATTTTAAGGGTTTTTTGTAGGCATTCTAAATGCCAACTTCATTAACTTGTAATTCCTTGATCTATTGAGAGGACTCTTCTATCCTAAAATCCTTAAATTGGATTTCTTCAATATTCACCTCTTAGTTATACCAAATCCTATGTTGGTAGTCTACCCTTGATGTGAACTAATTTTAGTCAACCCAAAACTTCAAGTTAAAATTCCCCAATAATTGAAAGTACTCTGACTTTGACCGGTCAAGCACTTTGAACTATGGTTTGATTTTAACTTTAGTGGAAGTCTATACCGACTTAATATATATAATTTAGGGATTTTATATTTATACATTAATTTCCCATTTTATCTTTATTAAATTCTTGTTAATATTTAGTAGATTTACTTAACTGATTAACCATGTCTTAGAATAAAATTTATGCAAAATAAAATTTATTTTAGTTCTATCTTGCATGATTGTTAATTTATTAACTCATATGATCACAAAAAAAAATACATAATTAAATAATCATGCAATATGACATAAATAAAATAATAAATCAGTGTGATCATGAGCTTTTATTAGTGGTTAGTTTATCTAGCAGACGATAAACTAATTGTTGACCTAGGGGAAAACACCTTGAACCATTTTATGGTTTGTGTTGTAGCTTTTCACCTATCCACCCATGTACCTCTTGGATTGGTTTTGTCCTGGCTCAAAACTTGAATCATCTCCACTATCTTGGGAGCTTCATCCATTACATATGTTTTAACTCACTTGTAGGTGAGCGGAGCCAAATGATTGGTTAAGGGGTTTATATAAAAGAAACCATGGGCTCACGGCCCCGTACATAATGAGAGGAGGGATGACGCGTATACCATCAATTTAATTTAATACTAAATTAAAAAGGAAACTATTCACATACAATGGTATGGTATGTGTTCCTTATCATCCATATACATGCAACGAATTACGCATTTAATAAAATAGCATTCAATTCTAATTGTTCCAATTTAAGATAAATCACGCTCAAATCAATTAATTATCTTCTTTAATTAATCAATTATTTTATCTTAATTCTCATCTGAATTTTCTTGAGATTCTCATTCATCATAATTTTAAAAAAATTAAATATTTTTTTTTAAAATTGATTGTGTACAAAAATGTACCTTGGAGGTAACCCGATAAGTACCCGTCTGAACTACCTGATGTGTATTATATTTGAATATTGTTTACTCATGTGACATATGGTATACACATCTTAGCACGTGATTTCATGACATGTACTATCAACTTATTGATCACACGAATCATATGGTATTTACATAGTATGTTATGTTTCAATGCATATATAGTAATGATTGTATTACGACTTATACATGATATGTAGTTTCAAACATTACGTAGAAATTAATTGGACATTTAATATATATATATATATATATATATATATGTATGTATGTATGTATATATATATACATAACATGTTACGTGGTGTGTACTATCAATTTAATGACCACACGGAACACGTGTTGATAAGGTTTAAGCAGTATAATAAATTAATTTTAATTTTGTGTAATTTTCTAATATACACTATGTGTTCTATCCATCTACACATCGTGCATATTTCTCAATGTTTATCCACGACACACATCTAGGGACTCAGCGTATAATCGTTCCATGAAAAATAATATAGTACATGGAGTGTACATGGGCTACACGGTGTGTGATCTCTGAGTTACACGGTCACTGGTCATGTAAACCATGTAAGAAAATACATGGCCCGTCATTGACTAATTGACTACACGTCATGTACATATGTTATACGCCGTGTAGTCTGGTTGGCCGTACACCAATCTGGCCCAGTCAACACACGATGTATTTAAATACACATCGCGTGTAATAAATGTACATGACTCGAATTAATTCTTGGTGCACTAAACATGGGTACATTGTGCCTACCAACAGGCTATATGGAGTGTACTCTTGTGTTATCCAGCTAGAATCCTTGGAACCTCCTAATGAGTTCTACGAATGTATTTCATTTATAAAATTAATCGATTTGATTATATTTGTGAGAACGAAGAAGAAGATGAGAAGATCTCAACATTTGGATTAAAGAATGATTAAATTGGAATTAAAAACTAATGATAAATGCATAAATCAATCAATGATCTTTAAATAATTATAAATAATTATGTGACTCCTTTGATACCACTTAATGTTTCTGGATGCAACGAAAGCGCTGGATGGTGCATGCCCATCTCGGATTTTTTTGTAATCAATGATTGATATGAGATTTACATGACAATAAACATTGTGATCAACATAAATGAATCAAAGACTAGTTGACAATTGAAAGTCGGAACCAAGACATGGGATCATCACATATTATTTATAATTAATTTAAACAATTAAAGAATTACCTTGTGATTAATTCTTTCTTTGTTGATGGATTTGAAAATGTCTCCACATTGTACTGTCATTGCATTATAGGAATCAAAAATAGATTCCCTCTAGTGGTGATCCACACGTGTTCCATGAACCTCTGAACGTCGTTATAAGAATTTTCAAGTGCTAGCATGGTAGATTTTGATGTTTGCATCGTTCACCTTTGATCGCTCCAAGAATCGCTTAGAGATTGACTTTCTTTGATCTCTCTAGACTTAAGAGTGGTGGTGGAGGAAGATTGTTGTCCATTCTTGAGAGCGTTCTTGGAGAGGGAGCTCTCAAGATCTTCAAGAGATTTCTTTCTAAATGTCGTTGTGCACAATCAAATGAAATTGGCAACCCTAAAGAAAATAATATAATTGAGTTTATATACTACTATGATTAGAAAATAATAATTGCATGTGCGCTTATTATTTTTCTTAATTCTCGTGGGACTTCATGTTAATAATAATATTATTATTATTATTTCTTAACATGTGTTAAACTTGCGAATTAAATTAAATATTATTTATTTAAATAATATTTAATATATATTATTTCTCATCGAACTATTAATCTCGGTTCATCATTCCTCCAAAATATTTATTGAACTTTGAATAATGATTATTTATTTAATAAATAAATATCATTGCATTATTCGCCAATAAATAAAAAAATATTATATTCACTTAATAGAAAATAAATATTTATTAAATATTTTGTTCACAAAATATTCTCTTGAATAACTTGTGACGGACTATATGCGATTAAGAAAACATAAATGATTATTAAACCACGTGCGATAATAATATTTATTTAAATTGTTAAATAATAAATAATATGGTTATCTAAATGAGGTTCTTGATACACATTGTGTGACCATCTAGGCCCCTTTTTCAGTGGTATTAGGCGAAGCAGTTCAAAGTCCAATGTTGGCATCTAACAACACGTCAAGACACCCATGGAGAAAAAAGTTAATGTCGTAGCGATATAAAACCACGTACGGATGATTACTGTGTAATATAATATTTTTATCACAATATCTTTAATCAAGCAAGTTGTATGTCGATGTCATCAACCTATGTGCTCAATGTCTTTTTCTTAAACTTTTCGAAAATTGAACTTGCCTACAGAACATCATGGTCATGGATTTATTTAGGCTATATCATTTTCATCAATGGGTTTGAGATATCAACTTTTATTAAAGAACAAACGAGACAAATCTTTTCTCGCATTATTCATTAATAAAATATTACTCATGACACACCCAACATACCATATTTTGCCACGAACATATATCGTCACAATTTTCATCAATACATCAAAGTATGTGATTCATAACATTCTTTAATAATAATCTAAAGTTTAAGGGTCAATACACGCGTTTGTAGATGGAAACATCCAATAATACATATAAATGTGGATTTTCTATTAGCGGGTTTCATTCTCATGATTTCCAACACTGAAAATTTCCTAGGACATACAACATGAGAAGGTGCATCAAAGTCCTATGAGTATTCACCCTTGATAGCCTATATCATTTGTGTCCCTCAAATGATTTCATTAGGCTATATAAAATATATTTAAGAATATTGTCAATACACTTATGGATTCTCATCGTAATGGGGAACTGTTGTGACCTTCCAATAGGACGACTACTCTTAGAACATTATCATATACTATGTCGCACAGAAAAACAATCATGATGTGATAAAGAGTTTATTAAAATTCAAAACAATGAATACAAATTATCATAAAGTGCATATAAATTGGTTTTAGGGAACCAACTCCAACATAATGAGCAATCAAAGGTGTCGTCCCTCTATGGTGTATCCATGGGTCATAACTGAATTACCCATCTAATGAGTGAGACCCTTCTCTCACACACAATATGGTAGTATATCACAATGTAAAGGGGGGAGAAAAAGAGAGCTTACAAAGAGAGTCCAAAGTATGCATGAGCAAATTTCCATGATCGTCGCCCAATTTATAAAGGCCTTAGGGACACTCCATGAGCCACTATGCATTTACTCACGTGTTACATAACACATGAGTAAATAACTTAAGGTTACAACATCTTATAATCCAACTACTGAATGTGTACACCCCTATAACATATTAATGCAATGTTGAATCGCCCAATATTCAATGATAGCCTAGGTGGCAGTAGCTTGTTATTACTATAACATGCATTATGATATGTGTCACACCCCGACCACGGACGCCTATGTTTTTATTCTTTTCTCGGTCCCGCGACTCTGGGTAGAGTCGGGTTTGGGTCCGGGTTTAAATTTTTGAAGCTTTGATGTTTTTCGGTGGGTATCGGGTCAGTGCGCAGTCACCGCACTGCTAGCGGTCACTGCGCATTCGGTTCGATCGTGCATTCGGACCTGGTGAGTGCGCGGTTGCTGAACTGTTTAGATAAATAATAAAATTAAAAGAATAAATTAAATTAAAATGAATTTTATAAAATGTTTAATAACAATAATTTATAATATTGTTATCATTATTATCATTATTATTATTATTATTATTTTTGTTGTTGTTGTTGTTGTTGTTGTTGTTGTTGTTGTTGTTATTATCTTTCTTTATATATTATTATTTAGTTACTTTACTTTTTTTATTTTATTTTATCTTTCCTTCTCCTTCTTTTTTTTCTTTCTCCACGCTGTGCTCCCTTGCCCCCCTGTCCTACGCGCGACCCGCTCCCTTGTCTCCCTTCTCTTTTTTTTCTTTCTTTTGCACGCCGCTGCACCCAGCAAGCAGCCCACCTCAGCTCATGCTACCCAACGACGCCTCAGCCCGGCTCCCTCCTCGACCCCAGCTCTGGCGCGCCCCTCATGCAGCAGCACTCTCCTCCGCACCGCCCTCCCTTCCACCTCTGTGCGCTCACACCAGCCCTCCGCCAGGCTTCCGCCTCGGCCAGCAATGTCGCGCCCTCCCCTGCCAACCTCGATGCCCCGTTCGCCCGCCAGCCGTGCTGCCCTCCCTGTCCAGCGCTCCTGCACTCCGCGCCACCCTCTCATGCAGCCAGTTCTCCACCTCGCCCAGCGCTCCCTTCTCCACTTCCCGCACAGCAGCCCAACGATCGGCACCCCTCCCTGCGCGAGCAGCTGCCTCCATGTTCGGCTCGCCCTCCTGCTCCCCCCTGTTGGTTTCCTCACGCACAGTCACTCCATGGCTCCTTCTCCCCTCTCTCACGTGGCTCCCCTTTCCTTATTGAACCCCGTTGTACACCCAAGGCGGCTCCGCTGCGCCTGCCTGCTACAGCGACGTTCTCCTCCATGTCCAATCCGCGGCGACGACCCCTCCCATATCCTGCCTCTGCTAGGCCTCCGACCAGCCAGCCGTTGCCGGCCTTCCAGCCCCCTTACGTCGCAGCAACCCGCCGTCGCGCCTCCAGCCTGCCCTCTTACAGCCCGCAACCCCCGGTAGGCCCGCTTTCGGCCGCAACCTTCCCCTATCCCGGCCGGTTTCCCCCTAGTGTGCGCCTCTTTCCCGACGGACCCTCCTTCCGCCCGCTCCGCCCAGCACAACGGTCCGGCACACACTATTTTGGCGACCTCGCCTCCGGTCACGGCCCTCCTGCTCACCAGCAGAGCGGCACCCCGACAATCCCTTCCTCTGCTTAGCACGCAGCCCCCATCGGACCGTATCCAGTCGCGTGGACCCCCTCCGCTGGTCCGGCGAGATGCTCTTCGGTGGTCGCAGCTTCTCCGGCCTTCCTCTGGCCAATTTACGCTGTCGGTGTTGCCCCGACCAGCCCTCCGGCGGTCCGTTTCTTGTCGCAGCCCCCCCTGATGGGTATACCCTTTTATTTTATGCTCCGTTTGATATATATATATATATATATATTTATTTATTTATTTATATATTTATTTATTTATATATTTACCCTGGTTTGATTATAATTTTTATTAATTAAATATTATTTGGGTCGGTTTGACTTTTTAGGACCCGCGCGGGGTGTTTTCGAGTGAGCGTCATCATCGCGCCTGGTTTCCGAGCTTGCGTCGTCGTCGCGCCTTGGTCTCGAGGTAGGTCCCCCACTGCACTCACCTTTAAATTTAAAATTTATTAATTGATTGATATTTTATTAATTTTAATAAATAGGAAATAATATAAGATAATTAAATTTTAAATGATTATTTGGTGTAAAAAGAGCCGTTTATTTTATACACGAGGCCTGGAATATTTTCTTGACGAACGGACACCCAGTAGTGAAAGAATGCTCGTTTGGCTTTTAAGCATAATTCACGAAATTTAAAATGTAGTTTTGGTTTAAAAGATAAATGATTTCTTATGAACAAATATTTTGAGTTTTCTTGAGAAATGAGGATTTTCTTTAAAGTTGGTGAAGGCCCGTTTGACACTTTAATAAAATAAATTATTTTTGAAAAACTCACTTTGTGGTTAGTAAGGGGTGATCTTTGGTGTGCGTTGATTGCGTGAGTTGAGTGTGATGTTTGTACATCGTGATTGATTGATTTACATTGCGGACGCACCCCTTTTTATTATATGTGTTGACATGGGAACCTGACATAGTAAGTGAATCTTCTGAGAACGATTGTTGCACTAGTTTAGATTACACACTAGCTAGTGGCCTCATAGCAGGGGAATACTGAGTTATTGGTGCTATGAGGATTGAGCCTCTCGGTTAGGCCATGTAGGGCTATGCAGAGCGTTAGGGCGTTATGACGTCATCGAGTTAGAGCATGCTTTCAGGATGAGTCACATGTATAGTACGTTCTGGATTGTTCACGATCTCCTAGGTTCGACCCATGTTTCTATTATTGTTTATTTGTATGTGGTGGACGGTTGAGAGGGCTAGTTCGGTTGTTGGGCCCTATGTGCCACTTTTTCCATTACCCTTGGTGTGTGGTGTGTTATATGTAGTTTTCTTTTTTGGTTAATAACTAAAGTTTGGTTTTCTAATTGTTCGCAAAAATGTTTTAAAATGCAATGCACATGTTCCTTTCAAATATTAAAAATTGTTTTTAAATTATAAATGGCAATAGACTGATGCTTGTTTTAGAAATGAAAGTGTGTGTGTGTGAAAACCAATATTTTGTATATTTAGTTCTAACTTGGAATTAGTAAATTTCTTTATTTAAAGGTAGTGAATTGAGAATAGTTTGTTGGGCACGCCTACTGAGTTTTAATACTCATGTCTATAGTTTTTTTTTTCTTCTGTTTTTAGTGTTTGTGCAGGCTACAGCTTGGGTGCGTTCGCCTTGGGCGACATTTGGTCGTGAGTTGGAGAGTGACCCGCGAGGTCACATGGAGATAGTGATTGTCTCTTTCGGTTAGTTTTATTTTCATTTGTTCTTGTTAGTTATTTTACTTTATTTATTTTGCGCTGCTCTGTTTAATTTCTGCTGCTTTATTTATTTATTTTTACTGGGTGAAATCGTTCCCACAGTTTATGTTGATGCCTCGGCGCTTGTCGCCAATCCGGGAGGATCGAGAACGCCTCTCGAGCCATGTCGCGGACCGGTTCGGGTGACCGGTTCAGGGTTGACCCGGATTGGTTCGTGACAATACGCACCTCAAGGCATATGATATGCCAAGACAGTATCACGGTATAGTAACAAATGCCTTTGAATATTGTCACATACAACATTTATGTAACATACTTTATGATATAGCATAACATGTATGAAATGCATACTAAACTTTAGGGCATATTTCATTCACACACTCCATGCCATTTTTCAATGTGGTATTCCATCCCTTCAACAACTTCTCTTCTAAAAAACAAAAAACATATTTTTTGTAATATTTTAAAAACATTAAAATCCAACCACCATTTATAGACTATTTTTATTACAACGCGCGCAATAAAACAAATCGGTCCAGAAACTCGACCTCATGACCGCTGCCCCAAACCCCTAATCCTCGTGGGGCAATTAAAATCCAACCACTATTTGATTGTGAGTTGTTTCATTTATTATAATATATTCGATACTAAATAAAGATTATTATAAATCACAATTGTTTACTAGGCCGATAATAATAATTACAATTATAAATAATTGATTACAATTATCGTCATAATCTTTTGGCAAATAGTGACATGGTTGCAATTCAACGTATCTCTTGATTTAAGTAACCCATCATTACTGGCTTGGCATCTCACAGTCAAATTGTCATAATCATCCATTTTTTTTAATAATTCATTTCCACGTGTCAAAATCTAATGCTCCTTCCACCCCATGCGTCTCTAATCATCTGTATCATAAGGTTTCTTTTTTCTTTTTATTGTTAGACACGTGTGATAATTTGAGCGTTGAAAAATGCTTAGTTTTTCATTTTCCAAAAAGCAAAAAATATATTTTTTTCGCACTAACAATAAAATATATAAACGTTTTCAATTTCTCTACGAAATTTCAGATGAAAAATTCATTATATTTTCAAACAAAAAATTATAAAAAATTCAAAAAAGTTTATTTTTTAATTAGCATTAATATAATATCATTGTGTACTCCTTTTATAAAGTTCACCATATTCTAATGGTCAAGGTCAACAATTAATAATCCGGTCAGACTTGGATGGTAATCTCAGATACCCTCAATCGAAATCCAATATTTAATTATTATTATTTCTTTAGATTTAAATATTTATTTAATTTAAGGTCCCTTCGTATTAAATTTATACAAAAAAAATTAAATTTTTGAATTTATAATTCAATATTTAAATGATTAATGATTTCGAAAAACAAAAGTTAAAAGGGTATTTAGGTTTTATAAAAAAAATATATAATTTATGTTCAGATATCCGAATTTTCGTTTGAATTTCAATACTGCAGGGACCAATTTGAAGAACGTGAGGAATGATAGGACAAAGTAGGGTAGCCCTAGAAATGGAGGGAGGGCTGGGCACAGATCCCAATGTATTTAGTGTGGCGTTGGAGTGTATGGGAAAAGATGGATCCAAACACGTCCTTCCACTTGATAATGACAGTGAAGGGTTCATGCACCCCAACCCAGCGGTCCACAGGGGGCATATTTTCAGTTCTCGTGTCATAATTTAATTGTTTTTTATTTTATTGTGATTTCACAATAATCTAAAATCGTTGTCTTATGATTTTATGACAATCTGAGATTGCTCGGTTTTTTACCGTCATATGCATGTTTTAAAGCACTTAAATTTATAAAATCATATTTTATGTCATTTCGAGCACACCACACATCAAATTTACGCAGTCCGTTTCTTCATGTTAAAAAACAACTGACAATCGTTGTAATATAATTTTATGATAATAAGATTTATTTTCTAGGTTTTGATTAAATCACTTGTTTTTAATCATTTTTTATTCTAAAATTGATTATTCGATCATTCTGATCACACCACATGTCGGATTGACGTGTCATATATTCTTACATGTCATAAATTAACCAATGTTCATTTTCCTATGATTTCACAAAAAAATCAAGGTACTTTCCAAGGTTTTGACTCTATCACTTGTTTTTAATTAGTTTTTACTCTAAAACCACTTTTTTGATCATTCAAAGCACACTTTACTCTGCATGGATGTGCAACTTTTTTTTTAAAGGTTGTGGCCGAAACTTCATTTTATTATTAAAGCAAAGCAAAGACCTCTTTTAACTGGGTAGAGGGACACTCATTATATAGCCTGAAGGCCCAGTGGGCATGTAGCCCATTACATAGCCCGTAGACCCAAATTTTTGGCCCAAGGCCCATTCTGTGCATAGTACTGCTATAGTACCCGCAGCTGATACAGTGCTCTGCCGCCACTATAGTATCCGTCGTTGCTACAATATCACCGATGCTACAGTACACTACAGTACTGCTACAATACCTGCACCCATTGGGTTTTGAACCTCAATTTTCATGTAGGATTAAGGGGTGCTTACCACTAAGACAAAGCCTAACTACACATTGATGTGCAACTTGTTACTACATGTAAAAAATTAATCTTTGATCATTTTCCTATGATTTAATGACAAGTTGTGGTTATTTTCTTGGCGTGGACCATTTAACACACGTTTTTAAACACTTCTCAATATTATAAAATGCATTTTATGTCATTTCGAGCACATCACACGTCGAATTGACACACAGTCTATTCCTACCTGTAAAAAAAGCTCAATGATCATTTTTTATGATTTAACGATAATCTCAGGTCGTTTACTAGGTTTTGACCGGATCACATGTTTTAATCATTTTTTTTGCTCTAAAACTATTTTTTCAGTTATTATAGCCACACCACAAGCCATATCGACATATCGTCTTTTCCTACTTGTTACAAGTCAATCGACATTCATTTTTCTATGATATGATAATAATCTGATATTATTTGCTAGATTTTAGCCATATTTCTTGTTTTTAATCTTTTTTACCCAATTTGTTTTTTCAGTCATTCAGGCCACACAGAACATCAGATTGACACATTGTCTATCCCTATGCATCACAAATTTATTTCCCATCAATGTCCTATTATTGCATAACAATCCAAGGTTGTTTTCTAGGTTTAAATCAACACACATTGTTGAACATTTATAAATCTATAAAAGTGCACTTTCAGTTATTTCATGTGCACCACACATCAGATTGACATTCAGTTTATTCTAAAATATCACAAAATAATCAAGGATCATTACCCTTTGATTTCAAGACAATTCTAGGTTTTTTTCTAGCTTTTATCCGCGATGATTGTTTTTAATTACCTTTACTCTAAAAAAGCTTCTTCGGTCATTTCAATCACGTCATACATCAAAATAACATGGCTTCTATTCCTACATATCATAAAATAATCAAAGCTTGCCTTGCAATGATTTCAGGACAATCTGATATTGTTTCTAGGTTTTGACCCTATCGCTTGTTTTTAAATGTTTTTTACTCTAAAACTGTTTTTTAATCATTTCGACCACGCTGCATGCCAGATTGATGTGTTCTCTATTCTTATATATCAAAAATGAATCAACGTTCATTATCATATAATTTCATCCCAATCCTTTTTTCCATCTAACACATGCTTTTAAACACTTTTATATCTATAAAAACACATTTTTGGTCATTCTGAGCATATCATGTGACAAATTGACATTAAGGTCATAAATTAATCAAAAATCATTGTCTTATGATTTCAAAATAATCCTAGTTTGTTTGCTAAGTATTAACTGTATCACTAGTTTGTATCCACTTGTTAATCCAAAATTTATTTTTTCAGTCATTCCTACCACACCACATGTCAGAATGATTCATCGACCACTTCTACATGTCATAAAATTAATCAATGTACATTGTCTTATGATTTCAAAAAAAAATCTAAGTTGTTTGTTAGGTTTTGATGCTATCACTTGTTTTTAAGCACTTTTTACTCTAAAACAATTTTTTCAATCATTCTGACCATAACACATGTTGAATGTTATTTCGTATATTCATACATGTCAAAAAACAATTGATGATCATTGTCCTATGATTTGACAACACTCTGAGGTCATTTGTTTGGTTTTGACCATTTGTTGCACATTTGTAAAGACTTAAATTTATAAAAACACATTTTTGATCATTCTCAATATACCACATGTTGAATGTTGTTTCTTTTATTCCTACATGTCACAAAATAATTGATGATCATTGTCCTATGATTTGACAACACTCTGAGGTCATTTGTTTGGTTTTGACCATTTGTTGCACATTTTTAAATGCTTAAATTTATAAAAACACATTTTTGGTCATTTCGAGTACACCACATGCCAGATTGACATGACGTTTGTTTGTACATGTCCAATATAATTTTATAGGATTTTAACTAATCACTAGTTTGTAATTACCTTTTAATCTAAAATTGAATTTTCACTCATTCCAACGACATCACAGATCGCATTCATGCGTCAATCATTACTATATGCCACAAATTAATAATTGTAAGATCTCAAAATTCATACAAGGCATGCCACGTATAAATTTTGGTTGATTTCCCTTTTAAATTGGTTACTTGAATGCTTTCCAAGATTATAACAGGTCTCGAGGGTAATCCAAGGGTTTGAGGCACGAAAAAGAGAGAAATGAGGTCATCCAGTGTATATTGCACAGTTGGCGCATAGTTAGAGATAACTGTGCACCATGGCCTAGGAACCATGCGGCTTGACCCCATTGGACAAAGACATGTGCACAACCACTGTACGGTTTTTCAAACAATGTGTGTGTCCTAGCTAAACCGTGCCGCCTGACCCCCTCTTGGACAGAGGGCGCCACACGGTTGGCGCACGATTTGGCTAACCGTACATCTAAACCACACGCTTAATTAAAACTGGGGGATTTCTCATACCCCCTCAGGTTTTAAGAATTACTACATGATTTTACTTCCCTTTCCTCCTCCAACATCAATGTTTATGAACCAAGATCTCCCAAGCTTCCCATAGGCGATTCTCCTTCGATCTTTGGTCGTTTGAATCACCATTGGTTGTGAATCGATACTCTATGTGAGTCTACCACTCCTCTTTCTTCTATTTTCTTAGAAAATCATGGTGGAATGTTTTCTCTCCTTCTAAATCCCTAAACTCTTATTTTTCCTGTAGATTATGAGATTAGGCATTGATGGTTGTTTAGGCTTGAATCAATGGTCATTGTTGGAGTGTCAACGAACTTATGGTAAGTGGTCTATAAGTTGTATTCCATAGTCTTGATGTATATTCATGTGCATGTGGTTGTAATTTTGTGTCGGTGCGCTGTACATTTGACTCCTTGACAAGAAATGATAAATTGGGTGTCTAAATGATGTGTTGGACCTTTCATAGACCTCATTGGATCTGTTGATGAAGAGTAGACTGGGCCTAAGGCCATCCATGGGGTGTGCCACTCCCTTGAACATGAGTATCGAGTTGTTAGATGATGAATTAAAGGGTTTATGAGATTAAAACATTTGTAATTGTGTTTAGCATGTTAACTTGGAATAAAGGGTTATTGGGATTAATGTGTAAAGCTAAATGGGTTTTATGATAACTAAGGGGAAAAGGGATAAATGGTTGAAGGGTGGAATGTCCACGTTATAAAATGGTTTGAAAGTATGTTTAATGGTGGTGGTTATGAATAAATGGTAAAATGGTTTAGTTATGGAATTGAATTAAACGTGATGAAATTGATGAACCATGAGAAATGTGATAAGTGTAAGTGGTGCAACCTTGACGTATTAATGTGATAAAACGGGCCAAGCATGGTAAACCCATGAAAATTGGTTGTTGATGAAATGGATATAGGTGTTGGTCATGATGGTCCACACCACACTAATACTGTTGGTCATGACGGTCCACATCGAGGAATGGGTACTGGTCATGATGGTCCCCATCGGGGTAAAGACGTTGGTCATGAAGGTCCACATCGGGAATGGGTGCTGGTTATGGAGTTCCACACAACGATTTGGATACTCATACTAAAGATCATTGTATAGTTTTTATGATCCCTTTGAGATATGTATTAGATGATCAAAGAAGGTTTGATGGGTTTAAGTATCTTTTGGAACTTGAGGAAAGATTTGGTTTCTTGATAATTGCTAAATTGTGAAACCTGTTTTCTTTACGACTTGTCTATTATTCATTATACTTCTGAAGAAACTGTTATAGACTAGATATTACTTTATACATCGTTGGTGGTGGCTTACTGAGTTGTACTCACACATTTCTCAGGCTACCGCTGGGTATCCGAGCGGACTTCATGGTTGCAGGCTAGGATATGGGAAAAGGCCTTATGTTTGATGACTGATATGGGATTTGGGACAGAGCATGAATGAGGGAACCAGACTTGACATTGACACATATTTTGGGGATTTTCTTGCATCTTTATTTTGGGTTTCAAATGAAACTTGACACTATTATAACATGGAATATGTATTTGTAATTGTTGTGGGCATTTAATCGTTTTGGGGAATCAATTATATGATGCATGGTTGTTGATCTTTATCACTTGGTTATTATTTATCTTGTTTTTTTTCTATTGTCTTACTTTGGTAAACAGGGAATAGTATCCTCATGCACCTCATTAAACCATCACTCCTAGCCGGAAGCCTATGGCATATGGGGAGACATGCTTGAGATCATGCGGCGCATCAGCTTAGGGCACCTGTTTAATGACACTTGGGCTGGAACATTACAAAGTGGTATCATATCAATTTTACTTTCCATTGCATCACTATTTGAGAAAGGAGATTAAGATGTGTCAGGCCTTGGTAGTGAGCTCATGCATGAGAGTAGCTAACCCATGTGCAGGGGAAGTCCCAAGTTCCTAGGGTGGGATTGTTATTCTTGACGTTTTTTGTTACAGTTGGATGTTATTTCACCTTGGGTGATACACTTGCTGTGTGATATTATTGTTTTACGAGGTTTTATATGTGGCTCGACATGGAATTAGGATTATATAAGCATCCATCATTTTAGGCACTCAAGATTATGCGTTACGCATCATGTTAGGAACTCATGAAAAAGAAAGTTATGGCGGGTTGTGTGAAATAAAAATGCTTATGGTTTTCTTGCAGTTTTAAGAAATTAGTGCATAATAAAGTGTTGTAACTAGTTTTAACTGGGAAGTTCTAAATAGAAGTGGTTAAAATAATTCCTAAATGAGAACTATTTAAGTTATTTTAAAGTGAAACGGTTAAAATAGTGTCTAATGAAAGGCTTGTGATTGCATAAGTTTGGTTTACCCTGATTTAGCCATGGGCCATGATGGGTATGGTTGAGGGTAGTGATAGAGATGTGATTATATACATTGGTATAGTGTATGCAGAGAAAGTTGTTTATGGATAGTAGTAAGACCACTTTTGTGTAAAATATGGAAATTATATGTTATGTGTTTTGAGTTGTGTGTATGGAATTGTAGAGGGATTCCACCATGATGACATTTACCGGTTGAGAAACAAGAGGGCATTGTCTAAAATGCACCTCCATACATGGGATATGAACCTTTATTGGTCCTGGGTGATAGGGGGAAGAGAATTTCTATGAGAACATTTCTCATCTTATGTAGTTTATGGAGAGAGACCTAGGGCGGGCTGTTCCGAGTATGTTTGACCTGATGAGGGAGTTTCAGCTACAACACCCTCCGACGTTTGCCGGAGAGGGTGGACCCAAGGTAGAAGAGTTCTGGATTGAGTCTATCCAGATAATTCTGGATCACTTAGAGACTCCTCATAAGAAGGGAATCAAGTTGGAATCTTACATGTTAGGAGGACCAATGAAGCACTAGTGGGATATTCAGGCTCAGGATGAGCAGTTGAAAGACATGTCTTGGAAGGATTTCTAGGAGAAGTTCTTGGAGTATTTTTACCCAGAGACCCTGAGGCAAAGGAAAGCTGAAGAGTTCATTTGATTGACCCAGGGTAGTATGTTGGTGATGGATTATTTTGTCTGCTTCACTGACTTGTAGAATTTTTCTTTGATGTTGATAGGAGATGAGGCATCTATAGCTTGACATTTTTCAGGATAGGCTTAGATGTAAGATCAAGTCCTAGGTATATATATTTCATTTAAAGAGGTTTGCTGAGGTGGTGGACCATGATCTCATTTCTGAGGGTAACATGAAGGATAATTCTAGTGGTGGGAAGATGGTTTCATTTGGGCGATCTAGGGGTACATATTTTGATATTAGGAATCAACATTTTGAGAAATTTAACTAGGGTGATGGTAGACAGGGAAACCTGGGGAGTGGAATGCCCCCTTAGGGCAGTAATCATGTAGTATTTCATCCGCATGGAAAACTGAGTAACATTCGTGGTCAGTACCTTTGACCACTAGTGGAGTGTCGAGCTCACAAAATGATGTGAAATTTACAAAGGTTATAGAAGAAACCAAAATAAGTGGGTAGTGATAGGGGACCTAGATTGATGTAGAGCACCAACAAGGGGTCTACTACCCTGTATAAGTTGGGCAGTTGGAGTTACACCAGTCGTACTGATCAGAGTGGGGGATGCAATACTTTGGGAAAAAAGCATCCATATCAGAAGGGAAATGAAACCCTGGGGGGTTCATATAGAAGCAAAAGGTAGAGGGATAGACCAAATGCATGGAGTTTAGCATAAACCCTTCAGCAGTGAGGCTAGACTGTTTACTGTCTGAGGTATGATTCTTGTTGATTATAATCTTTTTGTTTATTTATTCGATATGATATCCTCACATTCTTTTATATCTTCTTGGTTTGTAATAAATTTGGGTCTGAAAGTGGAGTATATGTTTGGGGTTATGTCGATTGACACACTATTGGGGGTGCAATCGAAGGGTATCTATCGATGTAAAGAGTGTGCCCTCGAGGTTGGTGGGTACCATCTACTTTGGGACTTATACATTCTTGAGGTGATAAGTTTTGACCTATTACTGGGAATGAATTAGTTGGTTACGTATTAGTTGCACATTGACTGTTACTATAGGAGAGTGAGTTTCACGTCTCCTAAAGGTAACAATCATGTCCACCACGGGGAATGGAATATCTAGGTTGTCTATGGGGGGATAATTCATCATAAATTGTGTGAACTCATAGCCCATATGTAAAGTCTTATGTTTGATGATGAGGGATAGGAGTGTGATGTATTCCCTCCTATAATGGATTAGTTTCAGGATGTGTTTTCTGATGACTTCTCAAGGTTTCCAACCTAGAGAGAGGTTGAGTTCACTATTGAGTTAGTGCCTAGAGAAGATCTAGTTTTCATTTTTCATATATAATGGAACCAGTAGATATTCAAGAGATTAAAAATTAGCTGGAGGTATTGGAGGATAAAGGGTTCATCTGTCTGAGTATGTCACCTTGGGGATCTCTAGTGTTGTTAGCTAAGAAGGCAGATGTAACCTTATGTTTATGTGTCGATTATCAAAAATTGAATTGGATGATGATTAAGAACCAATATCTTCTTTCCACATGTCATTGATCCTTTTAACCATTTGAAGGGTGATTTTGTGTTCTCCAAAACTATTATGAGGTCAGGGTATCATCAGTTAAGAGTGATACCTTCTAATACACCATAGATTGCTTTTAGAAGAAAGTATAGTTTATATGAGTTCATCATGATGCCTTTTGGGATGACAAATGAACCTTCTGCATTAATGGATTTGATGAATCAAATATTTTAACCATACCTAAATTAGTTTGATGTTTTTTTTGTAGATGACATCTTTGTGTACTCCCAGAATCGTGATGATTATGCCAAATATCTTGACATCATCTTAAGTATACTGAGAGAGAATCGACTATAAACCAAAATATATAAATGTCATTTCTAGATCAACAAGTTACATTCCTTAGGTTATATCATCTCTAAGGATGATGTTTTAGTGGACCTAGAGAAGGTTCAAGTAGTTTTATCTTGGGAGAAACCCTTAAAATGTTTTTGTTATTCGAAGCTTCTTGGGTTTGGAGGGATATTTGTAACTACCCAATGTTTTATAAATGAAAATTACTTTCTTATTATTATGCCATATAATCACATGAAATCAAAACACAATGAACTACTAAGTACGATGTAACCTTTAAACATAATTTTGAAACTTCTATGTTTTGAATTTTGAAAATCTGACACACACAGTTGCGTTCAGGGTGATTTTTGGGGTCTGATGGAACAAACTTAATTTTTGATGAATAGAAACCTACCCTTATGAATAGTAAACCACCCTTATGAATAATAATATGACCCTTATGAATATTAAATCATCCAAAATAATATTAACCTCACCCATGAATGTATAAATAAAATTTAGGCATCTTATAGGTGATAATATGACCATAGTAAAAGTGTTGGTATTTTTATAAGTCATAAATAATTAATTACAATTAATTAATTAATTTAAAATAAAACATATTTTTCTAAAATGTGTTCATAAATTAACAATTTTATGTCTTCTAGTTTTAAGATAATTTTATAAGACCTTATGTAATTTTTGAAAGCATTATAAAATCACTTATAGTTTTAAAATCCATATTTTTCAAGTAAATTATGATTTTAATTTGAAATTAAATTAATCATATTTAGAAAATTATTTTTGAAAAAAATATCTCATTTTTTGATTCTACACTTCAAAAAATGGTTAGGCTGAATTTTTAGGATTTTTCTGAAATACTTGAATTTTTGATGAATAGCGAGATACAATAATTTACCGTATATATATATACATTATAAGCTAAATGAACTATTCCTAGAATCATGGATAATTTAAGAACCTTTGGTTTGAATTAACATGAACTTATTAGTATTTTTGGGCATAGAATCATCATTATTTCTTGTCTTATGGAAAAATAATAAACTAATGATTAAGATATTAAGAAAACTCTCCTCCCCTCCACTAAAAAAACTACCAACACTCCCCTCTTATCTTCACTCCTCTAATGCCTTCTTCCTTCCCTAAATTATGCCCAAATCTCTCCCCAAGAACCTACCCTATGTCCATCAGCCCTTGGTATCCTCAAAATAACAAATCCTCTCACCTTAAGAGGATCTCAAGGAAGATTAAATCAAGAGGTAAATTCCTCTTTTCTTTTCTTTCATTTTCTTTTCATGTTTTTTTGTTCTCTTTTCTTTACTAACCTCACCTAATTCAAATGGTATAAAAAATCTAGTACCATACATGTAATGTAATTTTTTTATGCTAATGGTATAATTCATTATCATCTCTCCTTTCCCCTCCCTTTTTAAGAAAGAAACAAAAACACCGTCCGAGATGTGTTAGTTTATCACATTCAAGGACGACGGGTAATCAATTTCTATTACCATATTCAATTGTGGTAATGAAACCATTTTTATTGTTGAACCAGAATATTAAATATATATTTTATCTTATGTTATGTTTTGGAATCCTTTTTCACACATGATGTAAAATAATAATACAAAACAAGTTAATTATGAGCAAAATCGCCAAATTAATCCAAACCTTTATCATTAATGTTTTATATAATGATTCAACTTCACTCTAAATAAAAAAAATGAATTTTATAATCATTTAATCTTATCTATGTCCACTAATGTCATATAAATTCAATTTTATACAACCATTCTCATCATACATTTTTATCCGAACATGAATATAAGTGAACTGATCATTGAAACCAAGGAATCAAACGCTCCCAAACAATGAAATTGAACCTCTTAACTCATCAAAAAGGACATGAATGAACTCAATAAGGTTATACTAAATCAATAAAATTTATTTTAGGTTATTTAATTATTAGTTAATTAACCTAATTTTATTATTTAGATCATTAATATCAAGTGGAGAACACCATCGGACTTAAGGTAATGGATTTTACTCAAACCTCCAATATTCCTTTTGTTTATTCTTACTCTCTTATTACCCAAATGAAATACTATATTATTTTTATGTACATATTTTAATTTCTATTTATATGTAAAAACTCATGTATCAAGATCCATTAATCATTTTCTTTCGGGGATATGCATGCTTTTAAGTGATTCACTCCTCAATATTTCCCGATAAGCAAACCGGTTTTAAGGGAACTTCCCGAATTTGTACCTAATTTCAAGTGCACTATACCATATTTATTAAGACAATTTTTTTTATAAAACCAATGTTTTTATTATGAAATTATTCTTGGATCACTTCCGGTTTTATATAAAAGAGTATTCCCTTTTCTATTTTAAATGCTCGTTAGTGTTTTCCTTAAAACTGCACTAAAATGTTTTAATGTTAAAATTCCTTAAATAATCTTCTTTCATGTCATAAATTATCTTTTACATAACTTACCATGATATATTCTTATTTTAACTTATGAATGTACATGTATGTTTTAATTCTTTTCTTTCAAGGACACTTGTATGATACGCCCATTCATTATGCTTTATGACATGATTATGATACCCATTTCTTTCCATGGATAACCTTATGTTTATGTATGATTGATTATGCATAATTATTAATGTGGAAAACATATTCATGAACATGTTATGATGGGTGCACCCAAATAGCGCTCTAATGCATTGAGTAAATTTTATTCTCATGAGACGTTATGTGCAATAGTCTTGGCGGTTAACCTTGACTTGTGCTACCATGTGCAATGGTCTTGATGGTTAACATTGAATTGTCCTCCTATATGTGAAATAATACTTGAATCATGATAAAGTCATGTTTTATCTTGCATCCACATTATTATGACTTCATGTATATATGACCCCATGTTTATATGTTATGATTTCACATACCCCATGCATTTTTTTATCATTATGCCATGCCTTCTAACCCATGTGTTAAATCTTTATTACTATGTTTTTTCCCTTGTAGAGATTTTATATCATCCCTTTATTCATGCTATCCCCAGGTTACCCTATAAAGATGTATGATAATAATGGAAGTTAGAAGCTTTTTATGAATATTAAATAAAGAAATATTTTTTTCTAGTCCCATGTTTTCCATTTTATGTACCTAGTCTTCCAAGACACTAGACTTATCAATCCTTGGATTGTAATATGATGTTTTGTTATTATTAAAATCATGTAATGATATGTGTAAAATGATAGGGTCACTATAGTTGTAATCAGAGGATGGTCTAGTTATTTTTGGAGATTAGGAATATATCACTTTAGTAAGAACCTTAAGGATGCGACTAAGTATAAGAAACCATCCCTAAATTTTGGTGCGTCTAGAGTAAGTGGTTTGTCAAGAAAATAAATCCATGTCTAGATACAAACAAATATAGGTGGTTCTAGAACAGATGTATCTAGGGGTAAAACTCAAAAGCACTGCTTTGAGCTAGATTCAAAAAAAAAAAAACTGGTGCACGACAACGAGCCTTGTCTCACTCTTGGTTTGACACTCCCGTAGGATATGCTTTGATAATTTCATAAGTTTAGTAAAAACCATTATTAAGGAAATAAAAAAATATCCCATAAGAATATAAGATAAGAAATAGATCAAGGATAAGCAAGATTTAAACCTAAGGAATCAAAATTTAGGATATACTTCTCCTTTACAAGTTTATCCTTTTATTTTCAAAGTTTCCTTTTTTGTGTTCAATAGATAAGTATTCAAGACCTCTAATGGTATGTTATTTTTCTTAGTTAATGGTGGTAAATAGAAGAACATGTTCCAACAATCAATGTGATATGGAATGTGAAGAATTACCTAATGATATGCCTGATATGATGGGAACAAGTGCTTAGAACTTTATGACAATACTTGCTCAGCTGGATCAAGTTATGAATAATAAATTGAATCATGTGGAACACCCTCATCCTCCATGGAAAGAGCAAGTTGCTGTTGAATCATTCATGCAGAAAAGGCATCCCATGTTTAGTGTATCTCCCAATCCCCTCCTTGCGGAATAGTGGATTAACTCCATTGAAAAGATATTCTCTATCCTCCAGTGCTCAGAAGAAGAGAAATTTGTACTGGTGGTCTATCGTTTTGATGGGGAATCTGACTAGTGGTGGACACTGATCTAGAATAAGAATCCCTAGGAGGAAATTGATTCCATGAACAGGGAGTAATTCAAGAGAATGTTTTTCAATAAATATTTTAACCAAATCCTATGTCTCAAGATAGAATGAGAGTTCCTCGGACTCAAGCAGAATTAATATGAGTCAATTAGGGAGTATGAAGAAAACTTTTCAAGGCTTTCAAGGTATGCCTCTGGATTTGTCATGAACACTGAAAGTAAGGTGGATCACTTCTTTAGAGGGATAAAGTCGAGTATATTAAAAGTGTCGGCGATTCGAGACTTCTACAACTTTGAGGAGATTATCCGTTATGACCTTAAGGTTGAAATGGAGATCAGAGACTCTCAATGGTATCATAGGACCAGTGAAAAAAAGAGGAAAATGGAATTTAATGTGGGTGGTTCCATAAATAAATTCCATGATGGAAAGATGCTCGACCATCCCATATGTAAAAATTGTGGGAAGAAGCATCTTGGGAACTATCTAAAGGGAACTAGGAATTGCTTCAAATGTGGAAATATGGGACATCTAGATAAAAATTTCCGACGAGATATGAAGAATATTGCTAATGTGGAAGAAGAAATAAAGGTTCAGACAAATGATTAGCCAGTGGTGCAGTGTTACAACTGCAAAGAACATGGGAATTATGCGAACAATTTCTTTAAGCTAAGGGTTGTCGAAGGAAATCAACAACAACCTCCAAGGCAACAAGGAAGGGATTGTGCTATCACTACTGTTGAGGTGGATCCAGAAAACGATGTGGTGAAAGGTACGCTAGTTATTCATTCAAGAATAGAAAACATACTATTTGATTATGGTTTTATGAATTCTTTCATATCTTTAAAGTTTAGTAGAACTATTCAAACACCAACTCAAAATTTGGAGGATATTTTATCTTTGAGAATAGAGAATGGAGAAATTATTGCATCCAAGGTTTATAACACCTCCTTGGTAAATGTTTGTGGAATAAACCTCATAGAAAATATTTTCATACTTCTTTTAGTGGAGTTTGATGTTATCTTAGGCATGGATTGACTATCTTTATACAAATCCAACATCAACTGTTGAGAAATGGAGATCATTCTTCACATCCCAAATCATCCTCCAATTCTATACAAGCGTAAGGAGGAAGATTGATCTATTTTAGAATCATTGTATCAAGTGTGGATATTAATTCCTTATAAGAAATCATTTTTAGCTCAAACGATTGAGACAAAGGAGAGAATCTCATTTGAAGATATGCCCATCGTGAGGGATTACACTGATGTATTCCCCGAAGAGTTTCCTAGTCTTCCTTTTAATCGAGAGTTTGAGTTCTCAATTGAACTTATTCCTAGATCCCAACCTATATCAAAGACACCTTATAGAATGACCACCGTAGAGTTGGAAGAGCTAAAGAAGCAGTTAGAGGAGAATTTGGAGAAGGGTTTTATATGCCCAAGTGCTTCACCATGGGGAGCGCCAATCCTCTTCGTCAAGAATAAGGATGGTTAAATGTGCCTCTACATTGATTATCGTGAGCTCAATAAAATCATGATAAAGAAAAAGTATCCCTTACCATATATAGATGAATTGTTTGATCATCTTCGTGGGGCCTGTTATTTCTCTAAGGTGGACCTTCGATCAGGATATCACCAATTAAAGGTGAGAAAGGAAGATATTCCCAAAACCGACTTTCAAATGAGGTATAGACACTATGAATTCATAGTGATTACCTTAAGACTCACTAATGTTCCAACAATTTTCATGAATTTAATGAATAGAGTCTTTAGAGATTACCTCAAAAAATTTGTGGCAGTCTTTATTGACGATATTAGGATATGCTCTAAGAGTAAGGAGGAAAACGAGGATCATTTGAATACTATGATAAAGACTTTGTGAAGGGAGAATATGTATGAAAAGTATAGTAAATGTGAGTTCTATATGGATAAAGTATCATTCTTGGGGCATGTTATCACTAACAAAGGGATATCTGTAGACCCTTCCAAGACAAAGTCGATTGAAGAGTGGCCCAGGACAACATCTGTAGTGGAGATCCATAGATTTTTGGGTCTATCCAGGTGTTATATATGATTTGTTAAGAACTTATCATTATTTTCAAACCCAATGACCAAGATGACACGAATAGGAGTAAAGTTTTTCTAGACTCAAGAATGTGAAGAATATTTTAAGAAGTTGAAAAATAGGTTAATCACTACGCCGATACTCACACTCCCAACGAGTGGAGAACTATTTGTGGTGTACATTGATGCTTCAAAGAAGGTCTTAGGTTGTGTGATGATTAAAAATGATAAAGTGATAGCCTATGCCTTAAGGTAGCTGAAAATCCATGATCAAAACTATCCTACGCATGATCTGGAGTTGGCAGTTATGATCTTTGCATTAAAAATCTAGCGGCATTATCTATATGGGGATAAGTATGAGATATATATTGATCACAAGAGTCTCAAATATACATTCACACAAAAAGAGTTTAATATGAACTGGTGAAGATGAATAGATCTCATCAAGGATTATGACTGCTCAATCCACTACCATCCTGGTAAGGTAAACAAGGTGGCAGATGCTCTAAGTAGAAAGAATATTGTATCTTTATCAATGATGAGAATTGAAAAGAATCTAATATTTTTAGATTTGAAGAGAATGGACATGGGAATAATTAAGGTAGGAACATCATCAATCCTTTCTCAAATGATTTCTCAACCATACCTCATGGAGAAAATAAAGGATGCTCAAAGAAAAGATGTGGAAATTCAGAAAAGGGCGGAATCCATTAGAAATGGGAAATCCTCTAAGTTTATGATTGATGAGGAAGGATTTGTAAGATTTGGGTCATGATTATATGTACCATCCGATCCAGGGATAAAGAAAGATCTTTTGAATGATCCACATAGCTCAACCTTCTCTATTCAACTAGAGAGCACAAAGATGTATTGATATCTCTAAAAGAACTTTTGGTGGGACAATATGAAGAAGGAGATTGATGAGTATACATCAAAGTGCCTAGTATGTCAACAAGTGAAGGATGAAATATAGAAGTCTAAGGGGATGATGCAACCAATACCCATACAAACATGGAAGTGGGATAACATCACCATGGACTTTGTCGCTGGATTTATAAGGAAATCCAGAAGAAACAATTCTATATGGGTCATTGTGGATCGTCTTACAAAGACAACTCATTTTATCACGATTTGAGAGGAATTATCATTGGATCAACTTGAATAGATATATATCAAAGAAGCGATAAGGATTCATGGAGTACCACTATCTATTATATCCGATCGAGATCCAAGATTCACCTCGAAATTCTGGAAAAGTCTCCAACACACTCTAAGCACTAAACTGAACTTCATTATAGCCTATTATCCTCAAACTGATGGCCAATCTGAGTGAACTATTCAGACACTATAAGATATGCTAAGATCATGTTCTATGAACTTCAAAGAAGGATGGGAAAAACATATTCCATTGTTTGAATTCTCCTACAACAATACTTTCTACTCGAGCATCTAAATGAAACCATATGAAGACCTTTATGGGAAAAGGTGTAGAACACCAGTGTATTGGGATGAAGTCGGTGAGCGTAATCTTCTAGGACCTGAAATGGTGGAGAAGGTGAAAACCATTCAGTAGCATATCAAGGTAGAACAAAGTCGACAGAAAAGTTATGTAGAAAATTGTTGATGAGACCCTGAGTTTAAAGTTGGAGACATGGTATTTCTACGCATATCCCCATTGGTTGAATTCTCCTACAACAATAGTTTCCACTCAAGTATCTGAATGAAACCATATGAAGCCCTTTATGGGAAAAGTGTAGAACACCGTTGTGTTGGGATGAAGTCGGTGAGCATAATCTTCTAGGACCTGAAATGGTGGAGAAGGTGAAAACCATTCAGCAACATATCAAGGTAGAAAAAATTCGAAAAAAGAGTTATGCAGATAATCATTGATGAGACCTTGAGTTTAAAGTTAGATACATGGAATTTCTACGCATATCCTCATTAAATAAGGTCATGAGGTTTGGGAAGAAAGGAAAGTTAAGTCCCAGGTACATCAGCCCCTTCAATATTCATGATCTTATTGGGGATGTGGCCTATCCATTAGAACTTCCACCTACCATGACCAAAGTACATGTTATCTTCCATGTATCCCTCTTAAAGAAGTACATATCAGACCATTCACATGTACTCTCTTCAGAGGTGGTATAGTTAGAGAATGATCTTTCTTAAGAGGAGCATCCAGTGAAGATCTTGGATCGTATAGATAAAGTTCTATGCAACAAGACTAATCACCTGGTCAAAGTACTATGGTGGAACCATAAGTTTGAAGTGGAAACATTTGAAATGTAGTAAGCAATGAAGGAAAATTATCCACACATGTTTATGTCTTAGAATGTAAAATAAAAATTTGAGTGTGAAATTTCATAAGGGGGAATAATGCAACGACCCAATATTTTATCAACAGAAATTACTTTCTTATAATTATGTCATATAATCTCATGAAATCACAACACAATTAACTACTAAGTACTATGTGACCTTTAAACATAATTTTTATACTTCTGTGTTGTGAATTTTGAAAATCTGACATACACAGTTGCATTCAGGGTGATTTTTAGGGTCTGATGGAATAAACTTAATTTTCAATGAAGAGTAACCTACCCTTATGAATAGAAACCCACCCTTATCAATAGTAATATAAACCTTATGGATATTAAATCTTCCAAAATAATTGTTACTTCACCCATGAATGTATAAATAAAATTTAGGCATCTTATAGGTGATAATATGACCATAGTAAAAGTATTTGTATTTTTGTAAGTCATAAATAATTTATTACAATTAATTAATTAATTTAAAAGAAAATTTATTTTCCTAAAAGGTATTCATAAATTAACAATTTTATGTCTTCTGGTTTTAAGATACTTTTATAAGACCTTATGTAATTTTTGAAAGCATTATAAAATCAGTTATAGTTTTAAAATCCATATTTTTAAAGTAAATTATGATTTTAATTAAAAATTAAATTAATCATAATTAGAAAATTATTTTTAAAAAATGGATATCATTTTTGGATTCTATACATTGAAAAATTGTAAGGGTGATTTTTTGGGATTTTTCTGAAATACTTGATTTTTTGATGAATAGTGAGATACAATAATTTACCATATATATATACATTATAAGCTAAATGGACTATTATTAGCATCATAGATGATGTAAGCAACCTTGGTTAGAATTAACATGCACTTATTACTATTTTTGGTCATGGAATCATCACTATTTCTTGTCTTATGGAAAAATAATAAACTAATTATTAAAATATTAATAAAACCCTCCTCCCCTCCACTATAAAAACCACCCACACTCTCCTCTCCTCTTCACTCATCTCAAGCCTTTTTACTTCCCTAAATTCTGCCCAATTATCTCCATAATATCTTCCCCCACGTCCATCATCCCTTGGTCTCCTCAAAAGACCAAATCCTCTCCCCTTAAGAGGCTCTCAAGGAAGATTAAATCAAGAGGTAAATTCCTCTTTTCTTTTCTTTCATTTTCTTTTCATGTTCCTTTCTTCTCTTTTCTTTCTTAACCTATCCTCATAAAAATGGAATGAAAATTCCAGTACCATAAATATAATATAATGTCTTTATTATAATGGGATAATTCATTATCATCTCTCCTTTACCCTTCTTTTTTTATGGAAGAAACAAAAACACCGTCTGAGATGTGTTAATTTATCACATTCAAGGACGATGGGTAATCAATTTCTATTACCATATTCAATTATGGTAATGAAACCATTTTTATGTTTGAACTAGACTATTAATATGTATTTTATCTTATGTGATGTTTTGTAATCTTTTTTTACACATGATGTAAAATAATAATACAAAACAATTTAATTATGAGAAAAACCACCAAATTAATCCAAGCGTTTATCATTAATGTTTTATATAATGATTCAAATTAACTCCAAATAACCAAATGAATTTTATAAAAATTTAATATTATGTATGTTCACTAATTTCATATAAATTCAATTCTGTATAACCATTCTCATCATACATGTTTATCCGAACATGAATATAAGTGAATCGATCATTGAAACCAAGGAATTAAACACTCCCAAACAATGAAATTGAACCTCTTAACTCATCAAAAAGAGCATAAATGAACTTAATAAGGTTATAATAAATCAATAACATGTATTTTAGGTTCTATAATTATTAATCAATGAACCTAATTTTATTATTCACTTCATTAATATCAAGTGGAGAACATTATCAGACTTAAGGTAAGGGATTTTACCCGAACCTCCAACATTCCTTCAGGTTATTCTTACTCTCTTCTTACCCAAATAAAATACTATATTATGTTTATTTAAATCTTATAATTTCTGTTTATATTTACAAACTCATGTATCAATATCCATTAATCATTATTTTTTAGGGATATTCATACTTTTAAGTGATTCCCTCCTCAATATTTCCCGATAAGCAAACCCATTTTAAGGGAACTTCCCGAATTCATACCCAATTTCAAGTGAACTCTACCATATGTTTTAATCCACCTTTCTTTTTATAAAACCAATGTTTTTATTATGAAAAAATTCTTGGATCACCTCTATTTTTATATAAAATATTATTCCCTTTTCTATTTTAAATGCTCGTTAGTATTTTCCTTAAAACCGCACTAAAATGTATTAATACTAAAATTCCTTAAATACTCTTCTTTCATGTCTTCAATTTTGTTTGAAATCACTTACCATGATATATGATTATTTTACCTTATGAATTTACATGTATGTTTTAATTACTTTATTTCATGGACACTTGTATGATACGCCCATTCATTATGCTTTATGACATGATTATGATACCCATTTCTTTCCATGGGCACCCTTATATTTATGTATGATTGACTATGTATGCTTCTTAATGCAGAAAACATATTCATGAACATGTTAACATGGGTGTTCCTAGATAGCTCTCTAATTCATTGGGTAAAGTTGAGTCTCATGAGACGTTATGTGCAACGGTCTTGGCAGTTAGCCTTGAGTTGTGCTACTTTGTGCAACGGTCTTGGTGGTTAACCTTGACTTGAACTCCTCTATGTGCAATGAGCCTTGAATCATGATAAAGTCATGTTTTATGTTTTTTACACATTATTATGAATCCATATTTTTATGACCCCATGTTTATATGTTATGATTTGACATTCCCAATTCATTTTTATATCATTATGCCATGCCTTCTAACCCATGTGCTAAAGCTTTATTACTATGTTTTTCCCTTACTGGGATTTTAGCTCACCCATTTGTTCATGTTATCCCCAGGTTACCCTATAAAGATGTATAAGAAAAATTTAAGTTAGGATCTCTTTATGAATATTAAATAAAGAAATGTTTTATCTAGTCCCATGTTTTTAGTTTTATGTACCTAGTCTTCCAAGACACTAGACTTCAAAATCCTTGGCTTGTAATATGATGTTTTATTATGCTGAAAATCATGTAATGATATGTGTAAATGGATAGGGTCACTATAATATTACCAAAGTTTCATCAAATATTTTTATCACTTGGAAGTGACACTCCCAAGATTGACTAATAAGGGTATAAGGTTTGAGTGCTCTGAAACATATGAGAATGATTTTCAGGTGCTGAAGAAGTGTCTAACCACAACACTAATTCTGATATTAACCAATCTAGGTAAGGAGTATACTTTGTTTTGTGATGAATTTGGGATTGTACTTGGGGTAGTGTTAATGAAGGGGGATTGAGTCATGTCATACAAACCATGAAAGTTGAGGACTCATGAATGGAACTACCCTACACATGATCTTGAGTTGGCCACAATGGGTTATGATTTTAAATGTTGGTGACATTATCTTATGGGTGAGAAGTTGTATGTTTATAATGATTATAAGATCCTTAATTATACCTTTCCCTAGTATGATTTAAATATTCGGTGGCAGATATGGGTTGAGTACATGAAGTCTTTTAAATTTGTGCTAAGATGATACGTCGGAGAAGGGAAATAATGTTGTAGATGTGTTGAGTCAAAATACATAGACTCAGGCAGTTTAGGAGTCAAGTTTCAAGTGGAAGATTATGGATTTATTCATTGATATTCATAT
Organism: Viscum album; assembly: GCA_963277665.1. Lineage (NCBI taxonomy): Eukaryota > Viridiplantae > Streptophyta > Magnoliopsida > Santalales > Viscaceae > Viscum > Viscum album. Next base: position 1,587,069,148 of record OY728150.1, on the reverse strand, counting down.
AGGTGTTCAAGAGGACCATGAGTTGATGATACTCATATCCTTTTCTATTGAAACATATCTTCTGAACCATGATAAGAGGATGTGGTATGAGGATTCAGAATGTCTGTCTTTGAGAGATAGTTTTGAAGGTGGGATCCACCTTCTAATTAGACTATTTTTGAGGATTAGATTATCCACATTCATGGCTATGTTGTTGTGTCTACATGTATGTTGGAATAAATGATGTGTGATTTTCATGCCTCAATGTGGGCGGTGCACCCTCATTTGAACAAAATGTATCGTGATCTTTATAGATAGTATTGGTGAATGAAAAAGAAGATTACAATTTTCATGACATGATGCTACGCCTATCAGCAGGTGAAGATAGAGCATCAACGACCTTCTGGAATTTTAAAACTATTGATCATTTCATAATAGAATTGGGACAATGTTACCATATATTTTGTGGTGGGAATTCCAAGGATGTCTTGGAATAATGACATGATTTGGGTGATTATGGATCAGTTGAAAAAGGTATATCACTTATTTTTGATCATGTAAACTTTCACCATCGACCAGTTTGGTGAGTGGTATGTTTGGGAGATAGTAAATTTTCATGGGGTACCTCAGACTATTGTTTCAGATCATGGTCTAAATTTTACTTCTTGATTATAGAAAGGGTTATATAAGGTGATTAGTACTCAGTTACTTTTGAGTATATATTTTCAACCGCAGATGGATAGGTAGTCGGAACGTACTATCCAAGTGTTAGAGGTAATGTTGAGGTAACGTGTCATAAACTTTGGTGTATCTTGAGATAAACATTTTACACTTATTGAGTTGTATTATAATAATAGTTATTATGAGACTAATCATATGGAACTATACAAGGAACTCTATGGTAGTCCATGTAGATCTATCTTCTGTTGGATGGAAGTAGGGGAATAGAGTTATTGGGACTGAGAATCCTGCAGGAGATGTTAGAGTAGGTTTAGTTGATTTGTAAGTGTATTGATATGATCTAGAGTATAAATAAGTCATTCTATGATCAAAATTTTCTACCTATTTAGTTTATGGTGGGTGACCATGTGTTCCTTTAGGTGTCGTCGAGATTCGGTCACTGTCAGATTTGGAAACAGGGAAAGTTTACACCCAGGTATATGGGGCTGTTTAAAATTATGGTGAGGATCAGACCTATGGTATATCGATTGGATCTTCAATAGTGGTATGGTAATATGAAAAATGTTTTTCATGTGTCACAAATTTGAAGGTATCACCCTGACCTGTCTCATGTGATTGATGTTGATGATGTTGATCTTGAGGATGATGTGTCCTTTGAGGAGCATTCAGTTCATGTTGTGGATCATAGTGAGAAATTTTTGTAGCGTAAGAACATGCCATTGGTCTGAGTGTTGTGGTAGCATGTTAAATTTTAGGAGGAAGCATAGGAGTGATAAGAATACATACAATCCTAGTGACTTGATCTTTTTACTATGGAGACTTAGTGATGCTTGAGAGTAAAGATCGAGGATGAACTTTTATAAGGTGGGGATGTTGTAAGATTATAAACTTAATATGAGGTATAAAACATATAAATTTTGGTTGATTCCCTTTTTAAATTGGTTATTAGAATTATTTTAGAGAGTATAATAGGTCTCTAGGGTGTTTTGGGAGTTTGGGTCACATAAAAGGGAGAAAATAGGTCATCTAATTCAAAGTGCACAATTAACGCATAGTTAGAGATAACAATGTCCCATGGCCTAGGAAAACATGTGGCCTGACCCCCTTGGATAGAGGTCAGAACACAACCATCACATGGTTTTTCAAACCATGCAGGTGGCCTTGCCAAATCGTGTAGCTTTCCCCCTCTTAGAAAGAGGGTGCCACATGGTTTGACCAAACGTGAGGCCAAACCATGCACATCATTAAAATTGTGAAATTTCCTACCCCCCTAAGGTTTTAATAATTATTTCCCCTTTTTCCTCAAATTTTATCCTCTACCATCAAGGATTATGAACTAAGAGCTCCCAAGCTTCCCAAGGGAAATTATCTTTTAATCCTTGGTCATTTGAAGCATTGTTGGTTGCAAATCGAAGATTTGGGTGAGTCTACCACTCCTATTTCTTATATTTTCTAATAGAATCATGGTGGAATGTTTTATATCCTTCAGAATACCTAAACCATAATTTATTTATCATATTATAAGATTGGTAATTAAGGGTTGTTTAGGTTTTAATCAAGGGCTGTTGTGGGATGAATACTTGTCTACAAACTTGAAGTAGGTGGTCTATAAGTTATATCCCATAGTCTTGATGTCTATTAATGTGTATTTGGTTTTTCATTTGTGTTTTTATGATATGAATTTTATTCCTTGGTAGGAAATGATAAATTGGGTATCTAAATTATGTGTTATACCTTTCATGAACCTCATTGGATCCATTAATGAAGAGTAGACTGGGCCTAAGGCCATCCATAGGGTGTGCCACTCCCTTGAATATGATGACTGAGTTATCAAATGATGAATTGAAGGGTTTATGAGATTAAACCAATTATAATTGTGTTTATCATGTTAACTTGGAATAAAATTTTGTAGGGATTAATGTGTAATGTTAAATGGGTTGTCGGATAACTAAGGGGGAAAGTGATAAATGGTTGAAGGGGGAATATCCACATTATAAAATGGTTTGAAAGTATGTTTAATGGCGGTGGTTATGAATAAATGGTAAAATGGGTTAGTTGTGGAATTTAGTTAAATGTGATGAAAGTTATGAAACATGGGAAATGTGATAAGTGTAAGTGGTGCGCCCTTAATGTATTAATGTGATAAAAAGGTCCAAGCATGTTAAAACCCTAAAAAGTGGTTATTGATGAAATGGATATGGGTGTTGGTCATGGAAGTCCACACCATGGTGATGATTTTGTTCACGATGGTCTACATCAAGGAATGGGTGTTAGTTATGGTGGTCCACACTAGGGTAAATACATTGGTTATGATGTTCCACATTGGGAATGGGTGCTAGTCATGGGGTTCCATACCACAGTTTGGATACTTGGACTGAAGATCCTTGTATTGTTTTTGTGACCCCTTTTACATGTGGATCAAATGAATGACATGGTCCAAAATAGGGTTTATGGGTTCATGTATCATTTGGAACCTGATTGAAAATTTGGTTTATTAATAATTTCTAAATAATGAAACCTTTTCTGTTTATGACTTGTCTATTATTCATTAGACTTCTATATGAACTGTTAGAGACTGGATATTACTTTAGACACCATTGGTGGTGGCCTACTAAGTTTTACTCACACTCTTCTTATACCGCTACTGGTTACCTGAGCATACTTCATGGTTCCAGGATATTATAAGGGGAAAGGACCTATGTTAGATGAATGATATGATATTTGGGGTGAAACATGGATGAGGGAACCATAATTGATGTCAGAACCCATTTTGGGGATTGTATTGCATCTTTATTTTGGGTTTCTCATGAAACTAGATGATATAATGACATATCATGTTTATTTGTAATGGCTATGGACATTTAATCAATTTGGGGAATTGTTTATATGAAGTAAGGTTATTGATATTTATTACTTGGTTATTATTTATATTATTTTTCACTATTGTATTACTTTGGTAAAAAGGGTATAGTATCCCTATGTACCTTATTAGACCCTTACTACTAGTCAGTAGCCTCTGGAATATGGGGAGGCATGCTCGAGGTCATGTGGTGCACCAGCTCGAGGAGCCAGTTTAGTAGAAACCTGGATGGAACATGACAATCATTGCCCAATTTATTAAAATTTCATGATAATTCAAGGTTGTTTTCTCATTTTTGATAGTATGAAACAAATTTTTAAAGACTTTTAAATCTATAAAATTTCACTCTTATTCATTAAATTAACACCAAATATCGTATGTATGTGTTGATTGTTCCTATAATCCACAATTTAATATTCGGTTGCGTCTTATGTTTTCACAAAAACTAGAGACCGTCTACTGATTTTTGACTATCATTGGTGTGTGAGAAACATGTTTTTAATAAAACTAGAAAATGAACTATAATTATACATCTAAAAAACAGAAAATAGTGATAGAATATATCTCTTGTATCCATTGAATTCACTTCCTTCAGATCACCTATGGACTCATGATGCTACCTAGTAGTTTCATCTATAGCCTATAATAAATAAATATTATGTATTATAAGAATATTAATAAAATCAGTGTAAATATAATTTAGTTTCTTTTTTACATATCAAAAAGACATTAATGAATCATTAAAAGGTGCATGAAACTATGTAGAATGTTCCCACCCCCTCTCTAAGGGAGGATAACTAAGTGTCACTTAAAATAATAAAATTATTTATTTATTTACTACTAAAAACTAGTAAAGCAGTGGAAAGGGTTGATTCTTCAAGAAAGGTAAACACATGCATACTAACGAAGGGAAATAAAAAAAGTAATAACAATAGTAATAGTGTATGGAATAAAAAATATGAATGGAGTAGTTTTTAATATAGGTAATAGTTTAAGGAAAAACAACAAATAAAAAACAAGCATAGAGGAAAAATTAATAAGGAATGGGAATATTATTAGATGGTATAAAAGAATTTTTAATTCATTCATGTACTGAGAGAATCATTACATAACTATACAAAAGAGGCCAACCAACAAAGTCAGTTGGTCAACCTATGGATGACTAATTCCTATAGTTTTTCTTCTGTATATATCAATCATTAATGAAATTATGAAACAAATTTTCACCAAGATAAACTTGTTGATTGATCTTTATGTGTTAATATTAAGATAAAATATCCTATCAGGTTGTTTTAAAAAATTATTGAACAAATTAAATCAATTCAATTGAGATTATATTTCACTAATTCTCAATGTTTTAAAAAAATTGAACTACAAAATAAATGAAGATGAGAGTAAAATATAGTGAATAAATGCACAAATAATGTAAAAGAAATAACCAGATCAATCTCATTCCTTGAATATGTTTAGTCAAGAAACATAATTTATTTGAAAATTTTAAAGGATTACATTATAATTTGAAGCATAAAATAGGAATAAAATGAAGATAAATCTTCTCTATTAAGGAGCTCCACTTTTAGCTCAAATTACTACCCTATCAACTGGTTCTTTGCTAATCACTCCAATCAGTGTGGCACTCTCTCTTTATTTGATCAGTTATGTCCATCCTCTATGATCCTAGTCCCCCTATGAATAATACTAGGTTCACCACTTAAAATCAATTGACACCCAACTTCTAATATCTATATCACAATTAGAAATATCAAAATCATCCTCATCTTTCAACATGGCACGTATGTAATTGCTCATCATCTCCATCAAATGACTTGAGAAAAGATCCTCCATATAAGTCACACCCCCATGTGTGTAATATTACCATCAACTGTGAACAAGTTAAGTTCCTAGGCTTGGTTCATCCTTCAACTTCCTTTGAGAAACTCCAGAAGCTTCCATGAATTAATCAGCTTTTACCTCATCTCCTCTCTATCTTTAATTTCCCAATTTATAATTAAGGGCTCTCAGTTTTTCTCTAAAACAAAAATTTTTAAAATTAAAGGACATTTAAACAATTAAAATTTTGAATAAAATAGTACTAAATTTCAAAAAATTAAAATAAAGATAATGAGAACTTAACAAAAATATCATTTCAATTAAAGAAAAAAAGATAATATGTTCATATATTATATGAAATCTAATTCAAAGAACATTTAATCTATTAAATCATAATATATGAATTTACATTAAGATATTCAAATACAAATAGTTTCCATTGAAATCAACCAAAATTCAATAACTAACCATTAACAACATATTTTCACATTAAAAAAATCAACTATTACTTAGTTAATATGTATAAAAATGTATCCAAATAAGGCCACATTAAATCCCCCACACATAAGATGTTTCTTGACCTCAAGAAATAAATTAAAAAAACTTAGTGGAAGAAAATATATTCCAAGGGTGAAAAGGATGAAGTTACATAAAGTGGTTTTCAAAAGGATTTTTAATTGGATTTGTGGAAGTTTTTCATCAGGTTTATCAGAGAGAGTTTTCTAGATGGAGATGATCAGATGCAGTTCATAGGTCAGAGGGTCTTATAAAGTGAGGATTTGGTGATTAGATAGTAATCATGAGATGGATCTCTCATGATTTGATATTTTTAGGTTACCCATACATGGTAAAGGGGTTTCAATGGTACCTTTACACAGTGTGGTGAATACCCTTACACATATAATAACTATTGAATGTTGACTAGATGTTCACATATTTAATGGTTATTGATACTGTGTATCAACAATTACTCTTTCAAATGGGAGGATGACCACACAACTCATAGGTTTGTTGTAACTTTTTGATCAAATAAAGATCTCTATAAAGATGTTTAGTGGCCCATATCTGTTTACCACTGACACTTGTATGAAAAGTGTGCGTTTATTACATTATTATATGAGACCCAAATTTGGAGAGGAAATTATTGAGTGTTTTTTAATGACTTGTATCTCTTTAAATAAAATATGTTTTCAGTGTTCTTGCATGGATATAAGAATTTTTCCAAAACATGTTAAATCTTGTGTGTCTATTTATTTTGGATGTTTTGTGCGAAGTAAAAACTATAGAGTTTTATGTGGTGATTAGGTTGGATATTACTAGTTATAGTGACATTACTTAGAAGGTGAAGGTTATTAGACAAACACTTCATCTGATAAAATTATGGTGAATTTACACTGTGGAGGCTAGAGCGACCATACAAACATCACTATATGGTAAATCATTGTCTCCCCTGGTCCACCTATTAGATCAAATGGGTAGAGTGTTTCTTATCAATGGGTTCTTGATCCTCATCTCCCAACAAGTGGTATCAGAGGAGGTTTTGGTATGGTTTGGTTCTACTTCAATAATAAAATTCAATTGATTTATCCCCTTGTATTGCAAGTTATTTTATTATAGTTGGTTTACTATTATAAGAAAAATGGCTTTAGAATAAGGAAAATTTAATATCGATACATTTGATGGAATAAAATTTTCATTTTGGAGAATACAACTGGAAGTTATTCTGATAAAAATGATCTTGATTATCCTTTGTCTATAAAGTGCACTAAAACAATAGATAGTGTGGCATGTGGGAGGTTGTACATGAATTATTTAGCCTTAATCATAATGTAACTTTCTAAAAAAGTTTCATTCAACATTATAGACAAGAAAACTAATGTATAGGTTATGAAAGTGTTGGATAAAATGTATGAGAAGATAATAGCTCTTAATAAAGTTTTCATAATGAAAATATTATTAAATTTAAGGTTATTTGGTGGAAGTTATTCTATCGATCATGTGAATGAATTCAATATGATTTGATGAAATATAGAATCTGTAAAGGTAATATTTAGATATGGAATTTGTTCTTTGCTTATTCTTTACCCACTTCTAGAGAGATGAGGTGCTATGGTGAAAATAATGATAAAATATTATAGGAAAAAATCTCTTGTGTTTTATGACATTCAAAACATGAACTTGAATGAGGAGTTAGGGAAAATGAAGTTCAGACTTCATCTAGAAATGCTCTCAATCCTACCATATGGGGATGATCGGTTCATCAGATAGACCACCAGAAAAGGAAATATTTTGCGGATAAGTCTCAGAGAAGAATTTGAAGTAAATTGACAGGTTCATGTCCTACATGTTGGATTTGTGGGAAAAGGGGAAATATCAATAACGATTCTAGGAATCAGTACCACTTCTAGATAAAAAAACTTAGTTAGTACAATAGACAGAGGGTCTAACATGATACTAAGCATGATCATTCTAGAATATTCATGGGTTATTGACTCTGGGGAATCATTTAATTAAACTAAAAAGTTAGGGTGAATGGTTTATTATGTACTATGAAGCTTGGGAATAATACATCTAGTGGATGATGAAGCTCAGGATATAGTTAGGAAAAGTGATGTGAACATTCAAATGAAAAGTGGAAGTATCTTAAAACTAAAATATGTTAGATATATTCCATGTATCTAGAAGAACCTAATATTAGTGGGATAGCTTGATGATTTATGTTTCAGAAGGAATTTTTGAATGGAGTTTGAAATATCAGTAAAGGTTTCATGGTGATTGCTCGAGGAGTAAAAAATAGTACCTTGTATCTTACGAGATAGAGTGATGAAGTTGCAACTATCAAAATGACTTCATCAGATGGTCTTTCTAAGTGTCACAATAGTTTTGGTCACCTCAGTAAAAAGAATATTAAATTTCTAGTGGTGAAGGGTGTACTCAAACTCAATCACACAGACCTTAGAAGAGGTTAGAGTTGTAGGTTAAGAAAACAAAATAGGTCCTCCTTCAACTTGGATGGAAGAAAGTCGAGGAATCAAAAGTTAAAATTTGTTCATTCTTGTAACGACCCGATGTTTTTCAATGGAAATTCCCTTCTCATAAGTATGTCATAAAATCACATGAAAACACAACATAATTAACTATTAATTTCTAAGTGACCTTTAAACATAATTTTGTCACTTCTGTGTTTGGAATTTCGAAAATTCGACATACACAGTTGTAATCAGTAAGTTATTTAGAGTCCAATATGGAAAACTTAATTTTTGGTGAATAGTAACCTACCCTAATGAATAGTAACATACCATTATGAATAGTGATATACCCTAATGAATAGTAACCTCACCTATGGTGGTATAAAAATAATATTCAAGTTGGAAGTATGAAATACCTATATTTTAGAATAAGTTAATGAATGTTTTAAAACTGGTTTTGATAATAAATTATTATTTTAATTAAATATTAAAATAATCATATTTAGAAAATTATTTTTGAAAAATGGACTTCATTTTTGGATTCTAGACGTCGAAAAATGGTTAGGGTGAATTTTTAGGATTTTTCTGAAATACTTGAATTTTTGATGAATAGTAGAATCTGATAATTCACAATAAATGCTAAATAATAGATTAATTGAGTCATCGATGATGTTCTACTGATGTAAGCCCACTTTTTTCGGGATCACATGATAAAATAACTATTCTTGGTCATGGAATACTTACTATTCCTTGTCTTTGGAATAAATAATAAATTAATGATTATAATATTTTGAAATCCCTCCTCTCCTCCACTATAAAACCCCCCTTCACTCCATCTTCTCTGCACTCCTCTCAAGCCTTGTTTCTTGCAATTATTCTACCCAAATATCTCCCCAAGGTCCTCCCCCATGTCAAAAATCTCTCATCCTCCTCAAAATACAAAAACCTCTCCCCTTAAGAGGTTCTCAAAGGAGGAAGTCTCAAGAGGAAAATTCCTCTTCCCATTTTCTTCTTTTCTTTTAAGTTCTTTTCTTTTTTATTTCTTTCCTCACCTCCCTTCACCATAATAGTATAAAAAATACATTAACATACATGTACTATAATGTATTCATGCTAGTGGTATATTTCATTATCTTCTCTCCGTTCCCCACCCTTTTATTTGAAAGAAATGAAAGCACTGTTTAAGATGTGCTAATTTAGCACATTCAAGGACAACAATTTATCAATTTCTATTATTATATTTAATTCTGGTCATGAAACCATTTGTGTTATGGTTGAAGCAGATTATTATATATGTAATATATCCTATTTTTGGTTCTGTAATCCTTTGGTACAAATGGAATTAAGTTATAAAGCAAAACACATTCTTTGTAATCAAATCCACCGATTAACAAAAACAGTTATCACTATGGTTATATATATAATAATTCGACTTCTCTCTAAGTAACCTAATTAAAATTAAAACCATGTAATATCCTAGATATTAACTAAATAATATAACTTCAATTCTGGACAACCACTTTCATATTTCATATAATCCAAACTTGAATATAAGTGAACCGATCTTTTAAAGCCAAGTAAACAAATGAGCCCGAACAATGAAACTGAACCTTGTAACTAATCAAAAAGGATTTGAATGAACTAAAAAAGGTTATAATAAATAAATTGAATATATAAGAGGTTCTGTAATTATTAATTAATAATCATAATTTGTTTATTCAGGTCTTTAATAACATGTGGAGAACACCAACAGATTTAAGGTAAGGGATCCTTTCCTTTTCGCTCTTAATCAAGATTGTTCTCTATGCTATGACTTTTTGTGTAATTTCAAGTGATGGGATATGTTTTATAACCTCCCCCATACTGCCCTAATATTTTATAAGTGATGAGAAACCCCTTATCTCTCTCATCAATCCCTCTTAGTTACACCTGATACCGTGCCGATAAACCATAATGGATTCTACCCGAACTTCCTTTATTCCTTTGGGTTGCTCTATCTTTCTTTTTACCAAAATATAGTTGTATTTTATTTTTATATAGAACTTAAAAATTCTGTTTATATTCTCCAAAATCATGTTCTGAGATCCATCTCTCATTCTCTTTCGGGGATATACATGATTTTAAGTGAATCTCTCCTCGATACTTCCCAATAAGCACACTTGTTTTAAAGGAACTTCCCAAACTTTTACCCAATTTCAAGTGCACTCTATCTTCTATTTTAAGAAACCATTGTCTTTTTAAATTCAGTATTTTTATTATGAAAACCTTCTTGGTTCAATTATGGTTTTATATAAAATAATTTCTTCTTTACTATTTTAAAATCTCTATAGTATTTTCCTTAAAACCGCACAAAAATGTTTTAATGATAATGTCTCTCAAATACATTTCTTATGTGATGTCACTTCTATTTATTACCACCTACCATGTTACATGACTATATTACCTTATGAATGTCTATGTATGTTCTAATCCCTTTATTTCATGGACACTTTCATGATACACTCATTGGTTATGCTTTATGTCATGATTGTGGTACCCAATTCTCTCCATGGGTAACCTTATGTTTATGAACAATTGATTATGTATGATTACTCATGTGGAAAGAATATTTATGTGGTAAGAATATTTATGTGGAAATAATATTCATGAAAATTTTGAGATGGGTGCACCCAGAGAGCGCTCCAATGCATTGGGTAAAGTTAAGTCTCATGATATGCGATGTGAAACGGGATTGGCGGTTAGTTTTGACCCATACTAAAATGGGAAATGGGATTAGCGGTTAGCCTTGACCCGTACCAAAGATATGATTTATGATTTTTACACATTTATATGATTACATGTTTATATGATCCCATGATTATATTAAATTATTTTATTAGTTTCATTCTTTAGATATCATTATGTCATGCCTCTTAACTCATGCTTGAGATGTATCCTTATGTTCATTTCCTTACTGGGATTTTTAGCTCATCCCTTTGTTCATGTGTTCCCTAGGGTACCCTATGCAGATGTAAGAGCTCAAAGGAAGTTATAAGCTCTTTATGGAGATTAAATAAAGAATTTTTTTTATCCCCGTGTTTTATATTATATGTACCTAGTCTTCTAAGACACTAGACTTAACGATCCTTGGCTTGTACTCTGATGATTAATTATGCTTAAAATCATGAAATGTTTTATGTAAAAGGATCAGGTTGCTATTATTCTGATGTTTAGAGTCCATTCCCTATTCAATAATATGGAGGATCATTGTATTTTGTCATCTTCATTGATAATACTACTAGTAAGGTATGAATATAATTCTTGAAAAAGACATTTAATATGTTTCAGACATTTATTCAGTGGAATGTTTTAGATGAGAAAGAGTTGGAAAGAAATTTAAAGTGTATCTGGACAAACAATGGTGGGGAATACACCAAAAACAAATTTTATAACTTCAATAAAAAGAATGCCATAAGGCATGATAATACTATTTTAGGAACTAAAAAACAAAATGTAATACTGAGAGAATGAATCAGACACTAACATATAATTTTTATAGTATGAGTATTCACTTTGGAATGCCTAAGGGAACTTGGGAAGATGACTTAAATAGAACAAGTTAATTGGTGAATAGAAGTCCAACTTCAGCTATATCACATGAACTTCTTGAGGAAATTTGGTATGGTAAAATACCATAGGTAAACCATATTAGGATATTTGGAAGCATCACATATGTTATATTGATGCTAAATATATAGATAAATTGGAGGTGAAGTGCAATGTTTTTTTCTTGTTGGCTTTGGTGATAAAAAATTTAGTTATTACCCATGGGATGATTAAAAGAAACAATTAATTTGGATCAGAGATGTTGTTTTCAATGAAGAACTTACATGGAAATATCATAACCTAGATTAGAAGGAAGTTGAGGACAATTCAACTATCAAAGATCAATGTGATAAAATAGAGGTTACTAGACAAATTTTCAGTCTATAAAATTCATTAAAAACATCAGAGGCTAGAAATCTAATAATTAGGTTACCAAATAGAGGTAGATCAGATACACTGTTGATAGATGGTGAAATTCTATATGATAAAGTACTAGAAAAATAATGATCAGATAGATCTTTGTAGGACAATGCGGTTCAGATGGACAAACATGATGTTGTGTTAAAGAGATCAACTCATATCTGGAAACATGTTCAGAGATTTGAGGATGATATAAAATTATTACTTCTAATAGACACAGGGGAGCCAAATAGTCTAGAGAAAGTAGCCACTCTTAAAGACTCATAATAGTAGGAGTCAGAAATGTAAGAGGAAATGAGTTCCTTAAATCTCAAAAATACTTGTGAATTGGCTGAGATACTGGTAGGAAATATAACTTAAGAAAAAATGGTTTTTTTTATTAAAAAAGGAATTTGATGGAAGTAAGAGATACAAATAATGGTTGGTGGTGAAATTTCTTCAGTAAAAGGAGGGTATTGGATTTCTTAAAATTTTCTCACCAGTGGTGAAACACACAAATATTTGAATAATGCTTAGTATTGTTGAGTACGATGATCTACACTTAGAGTAAATAGATATAAACATATATTTTATTCATGGATATTTAGAGGAATAAATTTACATGGTTCAACCTAAGAGTCATGTATTTCATTAGAAGGAGGATTTTTCTTGTAAGTTGAAATAAAGTCCTTATTTCTTGAAGAAAACTCCAATATAGTGGAATAGAAAGTTTAACACATTAATGTTTAAAGAAAGTTTTAGTCAATGTGAGTTCAATAAATATTGTTACAAAAATAAATAGGAATATGGAACATATATCATATTATTGTTGTATGTGGATGATGTGTTGATTACTGGTCTAGAGTTACAAAAGATTGAGAAACTTAAGATAAATCTATTAAGAAATTTTGAGATGAAGGATCTTGGGAAAGATAATAAAATTTTGGGGATGAGAATTGAAAGGGATAGGAAATCCAACTCATTGGTTTTATCCTAGAATGAATATATTATTAAACTCATTGAAATATTCATAATGACTATTTATAAAAATATCTCAACCCCTCACATCAGAATCTTAAAAATTAGTAAATATTAGGCACCATAAATGGGTAGATAAGTTATTGACATGGATAAGGTTCCTTATTCTTTGAATATAGGAAGTTTTATGCATGTTATGGCTTGTACATGGCTAGATATTGCTTTTTTAGTGGGAGTTTTTTTTTTCATTTCATGTAAAATCCTAGAAGGAAACATTAAAAAGTTTTGAAATGGATCTTACAATACTTAAAAGGGTCATAGGATGTTTCTTTAAGTTTTGGTGATGATGATCATTTTAAAGGTTTTTTAGTTTCTAATTTTTCTGGAGACATGAATTCATGAAAAATCACTACCAGTTTTTTTTACTTCCGGTGGAACAATGGTAAAATGGATCTCTCAGTTATAACCAATGGTCAATTTTTCTATAACCAAAGTAGTGTATGTTTCTACAACTGTGGAAAGGAAAGAAATGATTTGATTGATGCACTTTATGAATGAACTTTAAAAGGGATTAGACATAGGAATTTTATTTTATGATAATTAAAGTTCCATTCATCTTGGTTGAAACCCCATTTTTTATGCAAGAAAAAAAAACACATTGAAATGAATTATCACCTTATTTGATGACTTTTATAGGATAAAGTTTTGGATATTTTGAAGGTTTTTGGGAAGAAAAATCTTATAAATATGTTTACTAAGGTTATATTCTAAGAAAGTATGAGGAAAAATTATTCCTTAGTAGAACTAAGATAATCGAATGGAGAGGATAGAAATATTTACATCAAAGAATGGAAGAGATATAGTGAATTAAACAAGAAGAAGGATAAAAATCATAAATAGATTTCCAAGCGTGAGATTGTTAGATTTGTGTAATTTTTTATTTAGGTTTTACCAGATAGAGTTTTCGGGATGGAGATGATTAGACATAGTCCATCACATAGAGGGTCTTCTATGATGAGGCTTTGATTATTGAATAGAGATCATCAAATAGAGCTCTAGTGGTTTGACATTATTGGGATACCCTTGCATGGGTAAAGGGATTTCACTAGTACCTTTATGTAGTGATGTGAATACACTTATGAAGGTATTGAATATTTCATGTTAACCAGTTTTTGGCAGTTAGAATAGGTGTTTCTATAGAATATGTGTAGTTTATCATTTTAATGTGAGGATTTCTATGAAACTTTGATATTTGTTTCAATTTATTGACCAAACAAAGAAATATATAAAGAGGTGTGGTTGACCATCTCTATTTTAAACTAACACCTATATGAATAGTGTATATTTTAAAATTTATTGTCTGAGACCCAACTTTTGAGAAGAAGTGAATGAGTGTTTTGTGCTTTTATCTCCTAAAATGAAAGTGTTTTAAGTGTTATCCCATAGATATAAGACTTTTTCTAAACCACATTAAATCTTATGTGTCCATTTCATTTGGATGTATTATGAGAAGTAAAAATCATGGAGTTTTATGTGGTGATTAGGTTGGATATTAATAGTTATAGTGTACATTACTTGAGAGGTGAAGGTTATTGGACCAACACTTTATCCAATAATATTTTGAAGCATTTTCACTTTAGAGGTCGAAGTAATCAACCATACATCACTATCCAGAAAATTGTTGTCTCACTAGGTCTATCCATTGGATCAAACTAACATAATGATTCTTCTTAAGGGGTTATTGGTCCCCATCTCCTAATATTTTTCCCCATTAACTCTTTAAAATATAATAAATGAATGGTCTTTTAAAAATAATTGATTTTCAAAAAATATGGTTTTAGTTTTATAAAAATGATTGATATTTAAAAGTTTGAAATGGTTAAAACCATATTCACTATGTATTTAACTAAAGCATACAAACTTCTATTTTTATCCAATTTAACATATTCACATAATTATTCGGGAATAAATAAACAAAATCAATGGAATAATGAGTTTAATAATTAAAAATAAAGAATAAAGAACTCAACCACTAGTTATAGATTAAGGAATAAAAATTCATAAAATATTTGGATTAAATTTCATAGCCCATTTAAATTCATAACTTATGAGTTTTAAATATAATCAAAAAGTTCAAAACCATTTAAATCTTAATCATAAATTTTATTCAAAAATAAAAAAATTTAAGAGAGAACTACAGATGAAGAGTCCAATTATATCCATGGGGAAACAAAAATGGTTAACCTCTATAAAGTGAAAAAATAGAGTCCACAATTCATAAAAATGTTATATCATTGAAGATCAAGATTAATCAATTTTAAAATTTTTTTAATGTGTCTCAGTATAATATTGAAATGTAGTTATGAAAATTTAAGACCCATCCCCAAACTTCAAACCCAAAATTTTCCCCAATGATGAATCCTAATATGAGAGAAATATTTAAAATAATTTGGTTTAAAATATAATTTAAATTTAACTTGTCAAAAATTGTTTGATGGGTTCTGAGAAGTTTCAAAAACATTTTTTCCACATAGAAAAACAATTAAACACATCATAACATGAATAAAATTTCTAGATAGTTACTACCTTATATTTTTAGAATAAAAACATTAAATAATATCAATATAAGAAAGTTCCAAAAAGAATAAAAAACTAAAAGTATTTCTTTTTATAATTAAATCAACATGAAAAAGAACTTAAAAATTATTTTTAGGTTTTAAATTTTCAAATACAATAAGAAATGGATTTATAATTTATAAAAGTATTATGTAGAGGTAAATGAACATAAATATAAACAAAAATCTACTAAATGTATAAGCTCAATCCATTTGAGTGTATCCAAATGTACTATCCATTTTGTTTTTAGAAATAACCCTTACCGTTTAGTTATAAATCCTATATAATTAATAGAACAATGTGATATTCTAGAATTAAAGTTCAATGGAAAATGGAAGTGGAGGTTTAGTTGAAGAGATTTTGATCCAAAATTCTCCAGAAGGTAGCTCCAAATTATCATCTCAGCACCTAGAAACCATCATCTAGGAATTTCCTAAAATGACCATGGGGAGAAATCTACTGTAACATGAATACTAGATTATCAATTGAACTAAGCCTATTTCAAGTGAACATATGAAGAAAATCTGATAAACTGTAAGAGTCAACCTACTATGAGAAGAAAAATGGATTTATTTTAAGTGAAAATAGACTATGTAAAAAGAACCCGCTGACTCCACTAAGAAAATTATACAAGTCCTGGATCGATCATAGAAAGAAACTAACCACACAAACATATCTAACCATAAAGATCTTGTAGTTGCTAAATCGATTGTGGAGGTCTTGTGGTAGGTCAATCAACTGAAAGAAGAAAATTTTCAAAGGACTAAACCAACTATAAGTGAAGACAAGCATCCATTCTAGACTTACCATTCTAGATGACCGTACGATGAAAATTTAACAAAGTTATAGACCATAAAAAAAGTAATTATTGACTACATGTGTAAAAGTGATTATAAAAAGGAATGGATCACGAAAATTTATCAAGTCCTTTATTGATTGTAAGATTCAATAAATTTCATGATGAAGAGACATGATCGAACTCTAGTGAAAAGTGAAAATTCAAAAAATTATGATATTGACTGTATATAGGAACTTACTATCCATAAGTTGGACCCGATCAACTATAAGAAGGATCTAATCACTTGCAAGAACCTAATCAATCATTTGAGGAACTAGACTAACAAAGCTGACAAACAAGGAGATATATTATTAATAAAGGATAAGAAAAAATTTAAAGAGGAAAATGAATTGACTCTCATGAAGCATTGAGTTTATTTTCCTCTGTTAGACTCAGTTGAGGCTCAACTTTCAAGTAATGATATAATGATCAAACCCTTTAGCTATCCCTAAAAGTAATGTTTAATCCTCTGACCGTTAACCTAGAATGATCTATTCCCCTATGAAACTAATTCTAAAACCCCATTAACTAGCACTCTAAAAATTATGAAGGGTATATACCACATGGTCTTGAGTTTCCCTAGGAAAATATCCAATCTATAATTAAAAATGAAGACCTTATGACTAACCTTAATGTTCATTTTATGAATGATCGAGTCATGAAATGATTTTCTTTTATCTTTTGGAATCCTAAAATTTTCATAGAAAACTCTTTCTACATCATCATTATCACTCAAATATAATAACCTTCTTTCACCAGTATACTTAAACTAAAAAATGTAGGGTTTTCATAGCTTAAGAGGACTTTGGATATAACTTCATAGAAAAAATGAAATGTTTTCCCAATGAGAATTCTGCATGGATATATACCTATGGGGGTCTTATAAGAAGTAATATAGGCCCACAAAGCCTCATCCAATTTAACAGACTAAACATTTATAGAGATAGAATATATTTCCTATATAATTTGATCATCTCTCTATTATAAATTTATGCTTTTCCACCTGATTGTGGGTGATAAGTTATATCAGTTCCGTTAGCATGGACATACTTATCCATTAAATATTTGAACTTAAAATTCTAGTTATGTGTTCCATTATCAGTGATAAATTCTTTGGGCACTCCAAATCTAGAAAATTTATTATTTTTGATGAATTTGACAACACTAAAGGATTTTTTGTTTTTAAATTCCACTACCTTAAACCAGTTAGACACATATTCCAAATCCAAAATAATATAACCATTCACATTATAATATGGGAATGTTCCCATAATGTTTATGTCCTAAATATAAAAAATATCTACATCTAAAATCCATTTCTATGATAAATATTATTTTATATCAACATTGTTTAATCTTTAACATTTATCACACCCTACAACAAGAATCCTTGAATCATTAAATAGAGTAGTCCAATAAAATCTATCTTACATGAAATTTTGGGTTGTCCTATCACCACCATCATGTCTAACCCATGGAGAGGAGTGAAAAATATCAAGAATGGGTATCATATACTACTTAGGAAAAAATATCCCAAGGATACCATCAACACATCTTCTAAAAATCATAGGATCATCCCAAAGGCAATGCACTAACTTAGAAATGATTTTATATACTTGGTTATATGAAATGTCCTTATGTAAGACTAATAAAACTAGGAAGTTGTAAAAATATACAACCCAAGTATATTGTTTTACTGACATAATAAATATTTTTTCATCTAGAAATGAAGTATTTATCTCTCTTATTTCATCATCTTTGGTTTTGGGTAACCTATAAATGTCTCAAACAACCACATTTTCATCCCCTTTCTTATCACTAATTTATGAATCAAAATTTTTTAACTGAGGGTCCATCTCATAAGTATTGGTATGGATTATTTCTTAGCCATTATATATTTGAGAGCTGAATAATTAGTGAATATAATAACCTTGGAACATATTAGATACTTCCTAAACTTGTATAGAAAAAATAGAATAGCTGGAAACTTCTTTTCTATAGTGGTGTAATTATTTTAGTAACCATAGAATAGTTTACTAGCATAGTAAATCAAATTTATCCTTTTATCCTTCCTTTACCCCAAAATAGCCCCCACAACCACATCACTAACATCACACATCACCTCAAAAGTTAATTTCCAGTCAGAGAAAGTGATAATTTTTAAATATATAAGATTTTAATTAATAAGGTTAAATGAATCTAAGAACCAATTATCAAACTCAAAGGGTACATATTTTTCTATTATAGAGCAAAGGGGCCCAATTATTTTTGAGAAATCATTGATAAACCTTTGGTAGAAATAGGTATTCTCTAAGAAAATCCTAATATTTTTAGGAGTTATAATTTTTTAGATCACTTCTATTTTTGAATTTTATTCATCTTTACCCATAATATAAACCTTATGAGATAGGAATATTATTTTAGTATACATAAATAGACATTTTTCCTTGTTTAATAAATAGTTATTTTCTTGAAATATTTGTAAAACAATTTCCATATTATGAACATCACTTTCAAAATTAATTCCAACTATTGAAAAATAATCCATGAATACCTCAATTATACTTTATATAATATCTGATAAAATGGAAATTATAAAACTATGAAAGGTGGTAGGAGTATAGAAGAAGCCAAATAGAATTCACCAGTAGAAAAATGTTCTAAATAAACAAGTGAAGGTGATATTTTCCTAGACTTTAGGGGCTATTAGAACCTAACTGTAACCATAATAGCCATCAAGAAATAGAAAAATTATTTTCCAACCAACCACTTAAAAATTTGGTCTAGAAATGGAATAGGAAAATGATATTTCCTAGTGTATGAGTTATGTTTCATATAATCAATACAGACTCTCCACTTATTCATTGTCCCATATTGGATTTGTTTATTATTTTCATTTGTGACAACATTCACTCTAATACTTTTAGGGACCACTAGGATAGGGATATTCTATGGGATATATGAGATAATAAATACAATTCAATAATCTATTAGTCTTATCAATTCGTCCCTAACTATCCTTTTCATTTTAGTATTTAATCTATTCTAGATCTCAACTCTAGGATTATGGTCAGGATCCATGGATATTATTTTTCATATAGTATGAAGGAAATATTCCCTTAATATTATCTATGGTTTACTTAATAAAAAATGTAAACTTCCACAATATATTAAATAAATTATCCTTATGAATAAATTCTAGATTATATGAGATGATAATTGGTAATGAGAAACACTCTCATAGAAATGAGTGTTTAAGTTGAACTGGAAGGGGTTTGAGCTCAAACAAGAGAGATTTTTTTACTAGAGGGAAGAAACTTGGGCCTTGGAGGTCTAAATTACTCAATCTATATCTTAAATAAGGCAGTGTGGAAATAATTTCTTCATAATTAGTGTAACCAAAAAAATTATCTTTATATTTTGAATCAATTTCTGGGTTTAAAATATTTTCTAAAGAAAACTCATCAAGGTTATATAATAATTCTCCCAAATATTCACCTAATAATTTTTCCTCTCATCTCGAGCAGATCCCCATATAAGTTTCTATTGGTATTGATTTGATATTATTCTCATATATCATCCTCAAAAAATTATCCTCTTCCTTATAAACTGGTTCCATTAATTCTAGATGCTCATATCTTAAACAAAATTGACTATGTGTGGGTTATTTAGTCCATTTAAAAACATTGAATTATTCTATTTGTTATCTAAATTTGAAAATAAATTTACCCTCATACACATCTATGATAGCTATTCCTATGGAAAAGAAGGTCCTTCTAGGGATTATGTGAATTTCTTTATCACAATCCATGTTTAGAATAATAAAATCAGTAGGTAGTTACATATTTAATACTCTAACCAAAAAGTCATCAACCCACCTAATTGGGTGAGTAATAGATTAATCTTCTAACTATAAAAAAGTAGTGGTGGGTTATAGTACTCATAATCTCAAGTGTTGAAACTATAATAGTGAGATAAAATATATATTTACACCAAGGTCACAAAAATATTAAATATAAACTATATCCTAAGGCCTAAGGTATAGAAAATATTCATAGATCATGAAGTTTATATGGTATATATTCTGAAGAAAAATACTGCACCTATCTATTAGATTGTATGTATCAAATTCTTCAAAATTTTTCTTATTTGAGAAAATTTTCTTCAAATATTTAAAATAAGATGGAATTTGAACTAAATATTACAAGAAAGGAATATTTATTTGATGTTTCTTGAAAATATCAAGGAATTTGAGCAATTTTAGTTCTTAATTCTTCTTCTTTATTCTTTGAGGAAAGGTAATGGTTGGGGTAAAAATTTTCAAGATAGCTGAATCCATTAAATAAATTCTTCCATAATTTTCTTAACAACATTATATCTATTTTTAAAGTATTTTTATTTTTATTTTTTATCTTAAACAATAGGTTTAAAAGTGAATTTAGTGTTGTTGTGTATATTTGATGATTCAAAGGTTTCCTTATTTTGGTTTTTATTTTCTTCCAGAATTTGATTTTGAGTAGGTGTTGGATCTTTTTGATGAGTTTGTAGGACATTCATAGTTTTAATATATATGAAATTATCTCTAGGATTCATTTTAATAGTGCATGGTAGTTTATGTTTTTCTCTTCCTCCCAACTCTCTATCTGTTTGACTGATTTGATTTTATAAATTGTTTATTTCATTTTTGAAATCAGAATTTTTTGATTCCATATCAGATTTATGTTTTTCCTCTTGGGAGTCTATTCTAATTTAAATTTCATGTATTATACCCTCTAAAATACTTTGAGAGTTATAATATTCATCCCTTTTTTGGTTGTTAAATGGTTTCCTAGGATATTGTTGAAAGATAGGGGGAATAGAAGGTATAAAAACTCATTTCACATTCCATGATAAATTTGGATAGGTTCTATACCCATGGTTGTAACTATTAGAGAAAGGATCATACCTAGGAAACATTATAGGTCTATATGTAATTTTTTTTACATTTTCATGTGGCTAAGTAGGTATATCAAATTTGGGAAAATATGATTTTGAATGACTAAACACACCCCGATAGTGTCATTATTATCTAAGGGTATTTTGATAAATTTTATTTTAAAATATAGTAGCTTGAACCTCATCTTTTTGAATAGATTTTTTTTCTTTCATAATTATAGTTATTTTCATTAAACATTTAGGTTGTGATTTATCTTTTAGAGTGTTGAAAATATTCTTATGATTTTTATCAGAAAGGTATTTTTTTGATGATTGATAAACTATATTTTAGTAGTATGGGGTGAGACTATTATAAAAGGTGTATATAAAGAATTTTAAAGTATATTGATGATTAATACACTACCTATGTGACCCTATAATTTTTTTCCAAGAATCATGAAATAGATTACCCTAATTTTGAATAAATCTAGCTATTATATGCCTAATTTCAGTTATTATCTTTCTTGGGTAAAAAATCACCATAAAATAATTGAAAAAATGATTCCATGTATCAAATATATACTCATCTAATTGTTTAAACCATTTTCTAGCATTACCCTTTAAGAAAAATGGGTAAAATATCAATTTTAATTCCTCCTCACTCAACCCCCAAAGTGGTAGCTGTTACACCACACTATAGAAGTACCTAACAAATTCAAGTTAATCTTCATTAGGTAATCCATTTAACAATG
The DNA here is from genome assembly GCA_963277665.1 of Viscum album. Classification (NCBI taxonomy): domain Eukaryota; kingdom Viridiplantae; phylum Streptophyta; class Magnoliopsida; order Santalales; family Viscaceae; genus Viscum; species Viscum album. The sequence continues at coordinate 1,587,046,747 of OY728150.1, read as the reverse complement.
GAAATATAGACAAGTGGGATTGTTTGATCTCATAATTTGGAGACCTAGGTTTTTTCCTAATTCATAATGTATTAAAATAATCCATATGCAATTTGAACTCCATAAACCTAAATCTCTCTATCATTTTATTTCTTGGTGGTGGTGGATTGACATTTTCATTTTTTATTAATCATCTTCCCCCCATTATCTTCCATTTTAACTTTATTTTTATATTTTAGATCACTTAAATGATTGTTAATATGAGGTATTAAAGGCTCTAAATTTTCATATTTTGACCTAGTTTTCATACACCATTAGTTTTTAAGATTTTTTCATAGAAAAGGTAGGAGGAGAATTTATTTTTTTGAGTTTTTAGAGAAGATTTTTTTGTGAGTTTTTTTTGAAAAACAAATCTGATGTTATATATTTTTGAAAATTTTCTTGAATTTTTTTATCTTTATTGGTCACACATTCCATCCCTAAAAATAAATCCAAAATTTTAATAATTATCACTTGTTTTAATCAAATTATTTATTTATTTCCAACTAACAACTAGTAAATAAGTGAGCTAGGTTGATTCCTCAATATAGGTGAATGTGTGTATTTGATCATGGGAAGAAAAAAAACTCAAGAAATAATATATTACAAAATAATAGAAATGATAATAGTGAATGGAACATAAATTTTATGGGAATAGTTTTGAATACATGTAATAGTTTGAGGAAAAACATAAAATAAAAAACAAGCAAAGTGAAATAATTAACAGGAAAAGGGAATTCAATTGGATGGTATAAAAGATGTTTTCCTTAATTCATGTACTGATATAAGAAAATGGGAATGTAAAGAAAGGCTAACCAACTTATTCATTTGGTCAACCTGTAATTGATTAATTCCTACCTTTTTTCAACTATATAACTTAATAATTCAAAAAATTATGAAATAGTTTTTCACCATGATCAACTTATCATTTGATCATGATGTGTTAATATCAAGAGAAAATATCCTATAATTTTTGATTTTTGAAAAAAATATTAATTATCATAAATCGATTCAATCGAGATTATTTTTAATTGATTCTTGATGTTTTAAAAAATAGAATTTCCTAAGAAATGACAATGAGATTAACATCCAGTAAAGACGTACACAAATGAAGTAGAATAAATAAGTAGCCTAATCTCACCCTCAAATCAGTTTATCCAAGAAACTTACTTGAATTTTTAATTTCAAAGGTTTCCATTAAAAGAAGAAAAAAATATGAAGAGAAGGAAGAGAAGTATTCTCTATCTAGGAGCTCTACTTATAACTCAAATAGTTACCCTATCTCCTAGTTATTGACTAATTTCTTCAAGCAGTCTAATTCCTCCCTCTCCCTCTCCCTCTCCCTCTTTATGACCAATCATGTCCCATATCTATGATCATGGTCATGCCCATGAATAATTCCAAGTTTACCATGTAAAATCAATTCTATCTCATTTATTATGCTCCAGATTATAGTCAATAGCATTAGAATTGTCTCCCCCTCTGGCCACATGGGACACCTATCATTGCTCATAATCTCCCGTGAGTGACTTAAGAAAATCTTATTTGTAGAGGTTTCACCCCCACTTGTATACTATTACAACCTACTATAATGGATCTGGGCAAGTTCCCTGGCTCTTTCATACTTCAACTTCCTTTGAGAATCTCTAAAAGATTCTACTAATTACTCATCTTTGAGCTCAGGTCCTCTAGGTATTCAATTTTACAATTTATAATTAAGGGATCCATGTATAATTTACCTAAAACAAAAATTTCTAAAATTATAGGACATTCGAAAAATTAAAATTCAAAATAAAAGATCATAGAATTTCAAAAGAATTAAAATCAATATATTGAGCACTAAATAAAAATATCATTACAATTAAAGAACCAATAAATAAAAAGTTTTTTTTGTTCTTAAAGTATATATAATTTAAATAAAATAACCTTTCATCAATAAAAGAAAAAAAAACTCCCATTTCCATTACGATATTAAAATAATAACAATTTCCACTCAGATCAACCAGAATTCAACAAATAACCATTAACAACACATTTTTGTATTAAAAAAACAACCATTACTTAGTTATTATGTTGAAAAATGTATCCAAATAAGGCCACACTAGCTGAAATATGTAATAATATATCCTCATAGTCTATCCATAGATGTGGAAACCATGCTTCAGTATTGTGTTGTATATCCTAAACTATAGTATATACCTAAACTTGTGTTCACAATCACATATATCTACATGTTTCCATCTCCCTCTCTCTCACAACTATAAAATATGGGGTTCCTGTTCTATATGTCCATGAATAACCATGTTCATAAAATCCCATGACACACAAAAATATCACATCACTATGCACTATAAAATGCGTTTGCTACTCCAGTATCTATACCAACTTAGTATCAAACTATGCCTACTGAATATATATAATAAATTAATGAATAACCATTAATATTATCTGTAATATAAAAATATACAGTTTTAATAAATAGGTTTCTTATAATAACCCAAAAAACATCGATATCAGTGGCTCAATGAGTCATCATCTATAATGACATTCGATCAGTGGTATCACCTCATTGGCATAAATACATATGAAAAACACTAATCAAATATTTATATGAATATTATTCTACAAAATTTTAAATATTTGATTGATTAATTAAATTTAACGTACATCATGTGTCATTTTTGACACTTGATGAGTGAAAAATTTGGATGACCACCCATGCAGTGAGCGATTAGATGAATGAAATACAGTCTTGGTCTAAATTAAACACATTTAGTTATTAGGAATGAAAATATAAAACTCATTTACATATTAAATGTAACCAATCACACCACACCACCTCACTCAGCCACTACATAGCCAAATTTTAGTCAGTAAGTGCGTAATCGTGGGAAAATTCCATTTCATTATAATTGGAGCCTCAAATAGGAAAAATGATTTTTTGGTTGGGTTCAAAATAGGGGATTAATCTTATGGGTGGTGTAATTGTGGTTCACTTTATGGGTCATGGGTTGAGCCATTGTATCTGTGTTAATAAAATTAATAATAATATATTAAAATAATTAATGATCTATAATCCATAGTAATCTAACCCATTTATAATCCTTTTACCCTATAATTATGGATTTATCCACATTCAACATGAACTCTAAATTATATATATATATAGAGAGGGTATTGATGGAATCATAGGTTCAAAGAGACAACAAAAGTGTTCTTCTATGGGGATCACCAATGAAAACTATTGTGGATGAAATTGACACCAATAAAAGATCCCAAATTGAGGTAGAGATCATTCCTTTGGTTTTACACTATGTTCTATCAATTTCTCAAGTCAAATTCGTACCCAAATATCAGATTCAGAATTATTTTACACAATTGTATACTCCTAAAATTCTCTTCATTTGATAATTGCCCAAAATTTATGATTCTTGCTCATTATTATTCAATGTTGGATATATGCATGACTACTAGTGGATAAACCATTACACCATCCGTTGAACTATCATTCTCCTGCATTATATATTCTATTTTTCTCACTATTCACCACCAATATTCACCATAGAAAATATTTTGTCTAAATTAGACTGAATCAAAGAATGATCAGAAGCTGGAATTATGAAGGATGGATTTGAGAATGGTAGTGGGAATGGGATGTCACAGGATTATGGATTCATTATGTAAGGTTTATGGAGTTAAGGAAATGTGGGGTCACATAGTTTAGTAGTATCACAAAACATCTAGGTTGCATGTGAACAAATTTTTAGTAGTTATTATGGCTACATAAGACCAATAAAGGATAAAAGAGTTGAGACACTAAAGATGGTGTTCAATCATTATTATAATATGTGAGAGTGGTGGTGGTGGTTTGATTTATATAAATCTTTAGATATGGATCTCAAAGATAATATCACCTGTGAGTGATCCTGAACCACACACTTTTTTTTTCGGCAACGGTGGCTATTGTATTTGAGTGAGTTAAATATCACACGGGGTGTAATTTCAAGGTATATACCATGTGGTACTAGGTATCTTGGCTTGAAATTTATAGGGGATACACTCCCAGCTAGTCATTTGGACTCACATATAGTGTGGTCCATCAAAAAAACCCTATATGTCCACCCACACATGACTCGGACTATTAGTGGTACACAGTATGGGGGCTTACTCACAATGTACCTCCCATTGGAAGTACTATGTATCCAAACCCATATGTGACATAGGTTTCATCATTACATGCAGAGTAACCCTATAGGTTCCAAAAATCATGTAAACCATCATACATGTAGTGTAGGTTGACTGATATATGGTTTGTGGACAATAGTACTTGTCCATACTATCGATGATGGGATACATGCTATATACCCCTAAATTACATGTTGTTTATTTTTTAGAAACATAGATATTATCACTTCTTATAGATTGGGACTCAGATTTGGGAAAATGAGTAATCAATATCTATCATTTTTCAGTGTAAAATGAGATGGTACATCCCTCTTCAGCATCGAAAGGGAGACATGAGGTGATTTGGAAAGTTTAATATTATTGGATTTTTAATACCAAAAACTAGGAACAAGAATGATAATAAAAGGAGACATGGGGTTAGGAACTCCACATAACATGTGAAGATGATATATCATAGTTCCCCAACATGATTAACATAGTTAGAAACTCCCCCACCCATGGGGTGTGGGTCCTCAATCCATAAATTCATGTACTCACTTACTCAATATGATTTACTCAATGAGGCATGAGTTTTATACTAAGGATGGTTACTCCCGTAATTGACACTTATCCTTTCACATAGAATGGTTCTACCACTGTATTTTTTGAGAGGTTAAGCGTGTTACAAAGTTGGGTAGTTCATATTATTAGATTTATTACTGGGGCTATTTCTCATATAGATGGGATATATAGCATGAGGCTTTCTTATGTGTATTGGGTTATTTAAATTTAATTAATATATGGGTTTCCTCTTGGGATTTTGGATTTTAGATGATTGGTCTACCTATTTTATCCTTTTTGGTTTTTGGGGATTCCTACTAGGTATGTATTTACAAACCCTTGAATAGGTATTTGGTCTACATGTGTCATGTCTTATGATAATAATAAATAGATCAATGATGACTTTGGTGGAAACAATTTTAGTAGGGTGGGAGCCTAGTGGTACCCAAAGGTGATATTCATAAGCAGATTTCATGTCGATAGCTATGAATTAGGGATTCATCTTCACATTCTAGTTATGCTATATGGGTTTTACCTTTGGGATATTAGGATTTTATTTCACCCCATTCCTTTATATCATTATACCATGCCTTTACTTTGTGGATGTCGATCATACGTCATAGGAATTTTATATCTTAAAACTAGTATTATTTATTAGCCTACATTATTATATACTATGTGGATATTTGTGTTTGTATACATGTGATTTAGGCTAAGGCCTCTCATCATGTGTTATATTCCTAATTTGTGCTAGTCACCAGCCCCTAGCCAATTAAGGGAAGGATTGGGGTGGCACACTTGACTGGCTACTGACCCAAACATGGTTCTAGTGGATCAGGTTGAGTCAGAGTGGTATTATATTGGGTCAATATTATAGATAAATTTAGGAGTTAAGAGTCTTGTGAGATTGTTTTGGGGAAATAATGAAATAGTGTTAAGAGTTTTTAAGTTTGGATTTCTGGATAGAGAACCCTATATTAGTTCGTGAGCCAACATATCCACTCACAAGGACTATTAGAACCTGATGCCAATATAGGGATCTTTGGAACCAGTTTTAGGAGGCATGTAGAGTGATAAATTTATCATGCAGGAGTTAGTTATTGATTTCAGTGTCTCCTTGAGTAATCTCCCCATATATTCTTAAATAACCATGGTTCTTCATGTTAATTACTAGATGTCACCACGTAGACATCTGTATAGGATCCCATGCTAGGATAATGATGTTATTGTTCTAGAAATTGATTTTCATATGAATGAAAATATAATAAATGAGGATTTTATCTAGGGACTCACTCATGATATTTCCCCATTAGGAACATGGGGAGTATATCATCTACCTATCATGCAGTGGGTAAACTCTCAGCTCATAGTGTAGGTAGAAGTTACTACACTTTCTAAACAACAAATAATTTGAATGAAACATTATTAGGATGTGAATAGAATGAGTTCACTTCATGAGATTCAGTGATATGGAGCACCTAGGTTTTTAGGTGAGACCGATCCTTAGGTAGTGTAGAACTGGCTCAAGGCATTGAATCAGAAGTTTTACTTGGTTTGAAAACTTTCTAATCAGATGTGGGTGCTATCATCTAACCTTATACATATTAGAATGATTAATTGGTGGAAATTTATTATACAAACCCATGATAAGGGTACTCTCCTATGGATATATTTTTAGTACCACTTCCATGAGGAGTTTTATCCAGCCATGTTGAGGGCTGCATGTATTCAGGAGTAATTAGCTCTATAGTAGGATAACATATTTATATTAGAGTAAGAATTGAGATTCACTGATCATAAATGGTAATATTTTAAGGAGATATATCCTAAATCATTTAAATATTATTAATCCATATGATATGATATGATATAATGGATATTATATTACATGATTTACAATATGTGAAAGGCATACTTTACGCTTTCAAGGCATATCATTTCTTATGATATATTGATATCAAAACTTGTATGAATTAAGAAAATCATAGTTTTCTAGGTCATATTATAAGTCTAAAAAATAAATCCATGATTGATAATGGAAATTGAACATTAAGAGTTCAAATTTGAGGATATTCTATGTTAACTGTCACCAATAGTATATGTTTCATAAGATGTAACATATGGGAGTTTCATCAATAAAGTTTATAAATAGTTTTAACTAGAATTCAATTAAATCAAACATTTAGAACATATGAGTAAATTATTTAGAGGTACATGAATCCTCCTAAAACCTATATAAAAAGGTATATATCATTGAGGTGGTATGTGTGTGATCCTTGAGCAAGCCTCCCCTATTGATTATATATCACTATCGAATCTCTCCTCCCCCCTTTTATTTTTCTTTGAGAGATTATAGCATAGAATGGATATAATGAGGGACCTTACCAATTTTCATGTGATTTTGTCAGCCCATGGATACACCTTGGAGGTAATATTCCTTTAGTTTTTCATAAGGGATCTTTATCAACAACTATGTTTGAAGCACATGATCATAGGCTATTAATGGTGAAAGATATATGTTCTTCATTTCTTTATAAATAGTTTTGGTTTTTCATAGAATTGTAATCTTAAGACATAGGTTTATAATATCATCCACTACTTATAAAAAGTGTTGTTTGATCCATAGAAACCTTCCAGGGTTATGAGAGAAAAGGTTAAAGTGTTAACCGATTATTAGGAACTCTCATACATGAAGGGTGATGAAGTGTGGAGTTCTATTATCGATGCCAAAAGTTGCTTATCCCAAAGAGTCGGGGAAGCGGAGTGATTTGATTAGTTAATATGGATGTAAGACTGGTCATGTTTATATGAGAGATTTGATATCACGATCAGTGTTATTAGATCCTTTCCATGATTCTTGATTATCAAAATCTTGTTAAAAAATAATTAAATCTTATGTTGTATTGTATATCATGTTCTCAATAATAAAAAATTATTGAAATTATGTTATATGGATAGTATTATTATATATTATGTATTAAGATATAACATTTTCATTCCATATTATATAGGATATCATAGGTAGGGATACAATTCAATTCCATGATTTTTGATATATCTCAACATACGATATAAGGGATCATAATAAAAAATTGCATTAATCTATGTTAAAAAAGGGATTTTATTACTAATATGATATAACCTATACTATAATATAAGACTTACCACATGCCAAAGTATATATATATATCCATAAATTATTATCTATCATAAAATATGATAGATAATAAACCATGTCACAATCTATGATATAAATTATATCGTTAAATACAATATACATGACGCATTTATTTTTCTAAAATTTTTATTATAAATCAAATAATACAATTTATAAATTTTTTATAAATTATGAAAAATTTATTTTGGGATATGAATTTAATTTATAAAGTATTTTTAAATTAATAAATTAAAAAAATTATATTTAATTATCAAATGATTATGAAATATTTATTAAATAATAATCATTAATATTAAATGTTATTATTAAATACCTTTTTAAATTATATGAAATGACTTATAATTAGTATATAAAATTTTTATATAGAAATCATAAGGATAATTTATAAATTTTTTATAAAATACACAAAATAAATCTAAATATAAAAGTGTTTACATAATTAATATTATGATTTTCCCCTAATATTTAATTTGAAATATTTAAATTAAAAAAAATTCCCTATTTGAGAAAATTATTTGAACCATATCAAAATGAGTTTTGATAATTGATATGATCAATGATTAAATAATAAATATGTGATATTTTGGATGTTTACATAATATATATGAATAGTTCATATATAGAATGTTAATATTTTAAAAATCATATATTTATATAGAATTCCATATAAAAGGATAATATGAAGGAGTTCATATTAGATATAAGTATAAAGTGTTTACATTTATTTAATTAAATAATTTCCAAAATTCATAGTTAAATTTTAAATTGTTTATAATTTCTTTATTTATGATTTCTTTATTTATGATTTCTTTATAAATAGTTTATATCATGTTTAAATATATGAATTGATTATTTATTTATATGATTATTTTATTACTAGATTTATTCATAAATATAACTTTTATATTATGAATGGTTGTATGATTTAGTCTAAGTGTTAAACTACATTTATAAATTTTCATACATGCATCCAATGAGTTACATGCTAGGCATGACAATAGATTTATTTTTCTTCTACATTGACTTTTGATTTTTTTGGCTAAGAACATAAATTAATATGTTAATTATATTTTATACATATTAGGTTTTAGAATTTTGATGGGATTAAGGTCTCTCTTTAGTAAAGTAACCTTGGGTAAATGGACTTTTCTTTGAACTACTCCATGCTTACTCTTGTGGGGATTATTTATTTTAAATGATTTTATGCTTTTACATGAGATATTTTCATATACATTATACATCAGATTAATTTTAATATGCGTGCAGATAATTTGCCTTCAATTTGGTTTAGTAACACAAGATATGAGTTGTGTAAAGTGTAACACATCGATATGGTTGGAAAATATTGATTTAGTGGAAGGAATATGATTCCAAACCAAATCATTAGAAGCATGTACAAATATAAAGTAAATACATGAGAAGATATGGATAGAGTAAATCCACTTCAAAATACTAAGTGTGAGATTCCTTCCAAAGAAAACACTTTTTAAGACCTTGATCATCCAACTGGGTAGGTTTATTTCAAATTAGGGTGCCTATGGATTATATTGTATATGGTAATAAAGTAATGATGTGATCATAAGAGTTAGGTTTCTTATATTCAAATTTTTCCATAGGTTACACTTAGCTTAGAAACTATAATAGTTAGGATACCAGATGAATAATGTTGAATTTATCTATATGATGGTTTGATTAAGGATTTTTCTACTTAATCAGGAAAGAAAAATATACTATATGATTAGAATAATAAATTACATAAATACCTAAATTGATGAGGTTCATGCTAAAGAAGGGTCATTTCTTAGTGAAATATTAATCTTATTGCACTAATGGATATGGTGCATTGTAAGAGGGGTTATCATTTTAGTGGGGTAACATTTAATAAAATTCCATATTAAAATAATTCAAAACATGATATTTATCTAATAAAAGGTTATATTATAAATACTTGCATCATCTTTATTGAAAATTACTTTGAGATCAATCCTATATAAAGGATAAGATTAATTTAAGAAAATTCTTAAACTGGTATCAAAACTTAAAATTAGTCCTTAAATAAGAGGAAAAATTCCATGGGTTAGGGTAATATATTTATGAGCAACTAACTATTGAAATTCCTCAACACATTAATCTATACGATTATAAGAATCATTGAATGATTCACTTGAGGTTTCAATGGAATTAGATGCAAGAATAATAAATGAACACTAGTCTCTATTCATATAATCCATGAAATTGATTATACTAATGGCTTGGAGAGACTAAAGGTTACCATTAAGGATCAATCTATTTATACAATCCATTCTTGAATAATTGTTGGAAATGTCATAATAGTGTGAATGAGTTCAATAAAATTTTATCTAATTTTCTAAAAGTGTTGAGGATAGAGTAATTAGGCACGTGGTGTTTAGGTTTTTATACTATGTTGATAGTATAATAGGTTAAATGTTTAAGTGATAAGAATAAGGTTGGATTTATCCAATAGTTAGTATTGATCATTTAAAGCTAAAGGTGGTGATGGGAATGAGGGGTATATTTCCATTGGATGGAAATGTACAGATAACCTAAAGGGGTTTTAGAGACTCCATGGAATGTTCACATCATGTATTGGTGTTATAGAAATAATTATTCAATTGTGAAGATTATATGATACCAAATGAATATTTTACTAGTGTTGTAAATATACATGAGTTCAAAATCATGGAAATAATTTATGGTGCATATATTTTTCATTCAAATGATTAATAAAAGGGTTGTTTTATTATAAGTTTGAATGAAAATGAATATATAAATAATATATTTATCTAAATAATGGTTTTATATTTTCATTATATATATCTTATATGATAATAGAATTTGTTTGTTAATAAATTGTTATTATTATTAGTAAGATAAAATAGTTTTGATACTCATGGATTATGATTAAAAATATTCTATAAAAAAATTGAAAGAACTATGGGTATCAATGTGTTTTATCCAAGATAAAAGAGTTTATCCAAATGTTTGTTAAAATATGAGGAATATGATCCCAACACCCATTAGTGTAATATTTTAAAGAATAAAATATTCCTTTTAGAACACCTCACAAAACACATATATTTACATATATAATATGAGAAAAATAATTTATTTGTTATTTTCACAATAAAGAGTAAATAAGGGTTATTTTTTGAACACAAATGAGTTTGTGTTTCTTAGCATGATATTTTGGTGAGAATATAGTGTATAATAGAGTGGTGTGAGTATGTTTGGACTTGGAGAAGTTAAATGTTTAAAATAAAAGAGTAAACAAAAAAAATTCAAAGTGAATACCATATAATATAATAAAATAGTTTAGGGTATGTTAGTAATTACAAATGAAGAGTTATATTTAATTATTTTAATGAAGTGAAAAGTTAATTTATATCCTAAAAGAGTTTAGGTTGTACTGGTAAAAAAAATATAAAGTGTTACATTTTATTCCAGAAATTATCTTAATGAAAGAGTTTTATATAAAATTTTTCAAAATAATGATGATGATGAATATAGAAAGAGTTCTATGTTGATAATAGAAATTAACATCATAGCATTTGATTCTTTAAAGTTAAGGAGTTTGAATACTTGTTTAAAGAGTTGAACATTTGGAATATGATTCATAAGTCCCACCATTATTCTAATAACTTTAATCATAGATGTTACTCTATAAAAGAGTTTATTGGGAGTATTTTATCATATGGTCACATAGATATGGGGTAATAATTACATTGAGATGTAATGATATTAAGAAAACACTATAAGTGTAGCAAACAAAAGTCATCCCTGGTGGTATATTATATGCGATTTGAATAGATATACACTTATATATGTTTTTTCTAGTATTATAAAAATATTTTATAACTATAAAATGTATCATGCTACACAATTGGTAGTTTACACTTTATTGTTCATTCATGTTAGCTGCATATGTCGTGTAAAGTGATATAATAATCGACCTCTCAAAGTATGACTTTGAGTTATCCTTAACTAATGTTCATCATAGAGTATTATATTTTTTAAAGAAGCGTTAATGTTTTAATGGATAATGTTTCACATAGATATAAAAAATATGATCTTGGGGCACAAAAGGAGTTTTTTACACTAGATAACCCACCGAGTATACAACATGGACTGTCATACATTATGTATTTGGTAAGCTAGGGGTTCATGTTTCATATTCAAATTTCCACAATACCAGATCTTGTAAATATACCAAGTATGAGAACATTCATAATTTTATACCTTTCTTATATAATCCTTTAGGATTATCTAATCAGGAGGTGGTTGGGTATGTTGCTAATCAATTCATCAGTTGATTCTTAACCAAATGGGATTCATCCTCTCATATGATGAGTATGAAATTTGGTCTCTTGATTGAGATAGAGTAAAGGAGTGTATTTTGATTCCTAGATAATACATTAAATGTTCTTATATATTTGGGTGAGGGTCATGTGATGTGTTCATTCACTTAGATAAATGACATGTGATGTATTCATCATTTTGGATAATATATATTCATAAAATCAAGAATTAATGATTATCTATACATGATTGTCATACTTTGTGTCCCATGGTAATTGATATCTTAGAAAAAGGGATCATATATAAAAGTATTACTATATATCATAAAATTTATGTATGTAGATATAGAGATAGATACATTTGATAGAGGTCACGCAAGATACCTTTATAGATTTAGTAGCACTGATGATTTTCTAGAGGTCAATCTATGCTTAGATTTTTGAATTAGGGAATCCATATTTGTTTTCAACACTATAAAGGCCATGGGGTCACACTTTTGTGGTTGATATAAAAATAATTGAGTTTTATAAAACTCAAAGATTTATTCTAAAAGTGTTTTAGAGTTTATTAAAAAAGAATTATAGATATATATTCACATTTTATTTCATGTGACGTAATACATGATAAATTTTATGCAACATTAAAAGTGTTTTAGAGGTTATACAAAATAATTTTTTGATATGGTTTTATAAGTTATCATATATGATACAATATCAAGTGAAATGGTACAAAGTATTTGATATTTAGTTCAAGTGAGACATTTATTGAGATATTAACTAAAGATTTTATATATTTTTAGGAAAAATTGCATGAGGACATATAAGGGATATTAGATTGTATGATTTATATGTTGTAAAAGGGAAAAAAATTATTTGTGGGAATATCATTTCTTAAAATATGTTAATATAATATCCATAAAAATGGATAAACATAGTAATATCATAGTGCATAGAATCATATCATATAACACACAAATTACTCTATGATTTAGAATAGAATTCTAACATTAATAGTTATTGTTCAAGGATCTTACTTGTTGGATGTCACCATAGTATATTTTTCATAAGATAAAATGTATGGGAGTTGTATCAATAAGGTTTATAAAGATTTGTAACTATAATTCAATTTAATCATATATTAATAATGCATGAGTAAATTCTTGTGAGGTGTGGGAAGCATACTAAGCCATAAATATGGAGGCAGGGATCATTGAGGTGGTGTGCATGTGATCCATGAGAAATCCTCTTACCAATTATTATATCTCTGTCTAAGCTCTCTTAATCATTCATTTTACTCAAGAGATACAACCATATCATGAATATTAGGATGATACTACATGATTATCATCTAATTTAGTTAGCCTATGAATGCACCTTAGGGGGAAGAGTCCTTATCTATTTCTAAGTAATCTTTAAAAACCTTTATTATTTAAGAACAATATTAGTGACTATCAATGATTAAAGGTAGACATTATTCATTTATTTATACATGTTTTTAGTGTTTTATAGCATGGTGGTATTGGGTTATAGGTTTCTATTATCTTATGATTCTTATAAAAAGTGTTGTTTCATCCTTAAAACTCCATCACTATCTCTATATGATTTGTGATGCATTATTTCATACATAAAATTTTAAACATGGACTCTATAGAGATATCAGACCTGAAGTTTTCTCTCTCAACATCCTTACCTCTTCTAGAGTTTTGGAGAAGGATCCAATGATCAAGAGATTCATGGAAGAGGGAAATTAGGTAACAGTAGCTGGTAGCAGTCTTCTAGGAGAATAATCATCAGTTGTAGCAAGATGATGATAGAATTTAGGGACATAATGTCTAAGGTATACGTATGTATGATCTTAGTCTCAAGGATTAACAATATAGGATTCACACACATGATCCAACCATCTTGGAAAAAGGATTTTATATTCTTATATATAATGCGGTCATATGGATCATGAATGCTTGGTCAAATGTGTAACAGAGGAAAGTTAGGGTGGTATGGTATATATACCCCTAAGTTAAAGGAAATAATTTGACCAGAGACCTTATTAAGGTGGAAAAGGTTGTCCTTAAAGAGGCAGCTATGGTAGAGTAGTTGGTGGCTCACTAGAAGGAGGAACTATAGGTGGGTGTCACTATGATCCACTTCCACCACCTACAACCCATGGGTAATACATTCCTATATTAGGGAGTCCACATTCAAGGACATGGATTTATATTGGTGATGGAGGGATATGAATAGGCTATGCCTAGAAAGGTTCATAGTATGAACCATGTATTCTATACACTAGAACATGTACTTGTAGATACTCTTGTGAGACATTAATTTATGGTTTTATCCCATAGTTTAAAGCTAAAAATATTAATGGAAGCCTTAACCCAACCTATATGGATAAAACCTCATACTATTAGTGATCATATAATCAACCACATCTACTAAAATATGAGTTTTGATGAAGTAGATAGAGTTTTTTTGGACCTCATAGTAGCTAGGATGAATCCCTATAACTTTGTCCTTACCATGGATTCAATATCCATAGTACATTCCTAGATATAATATTTTCTTCAAAGAGTGGTGTGTCATTGAGTGTATGGATTGAGGTCATCCTTGTTTTCTGAGTTGGACCACCACTTGAGATGAGTGGGGTATGTACATGGAAAATTTTATCTAATCACCAATTAGTTAGCACCTTGGATTTTTTCACGGTAGACACTCCAGATGATGAACTTCCTGCGATCATGGAAAAGTATATGGATGTATTTCCTAAGGATATTCTTGGGTTTCCCCCTCATGAAGTGTTCAAATTCTGTATATATCTATAATCTAATACGATTCTAATTTCTTATTAAACCTTTCAGACCACCCTTGATGAGGTTAAAGAGTAGATGGTTCAATTAGAGAACCTTATATAGAATGGTTTCATCAAACATGTTGTGTATCACTAAATAGATTTTATGATGTTTTCCAATAAGGAATATGATATCTTAAGGATTTATATGGACTATCACCACTTGAATCAGCTGAAAGTTATGAAAAATACTATCTAATAAGAATTAATTAACTCTTAAATAAAATTAAAGGAGTAAAGTGTTTCTTAAATATTTATCATAGGTTTGGATATCACCTACTTCGATGTTGTGAGGTGGATACCCAATGAGGGAGTTTCGATTACACTATAGAAATTATGAGTTTTTGGTGATGCTATTTAGTATGAACTCCCTGACTATGTTCATGGGACACATAAACCATATCATTTAAATCCATGGACCGATTCACAATAGTCTTCATTGATGACATCCTTGTCTATTCATCATTAGGGGATGAGAATGTTGATAATCTTAGGGTTGTTCTAGACTTGATCTAGGATCACCAAATATACGGTAATCCCTCTAAGTGTTAGTTATAGGCATGGGAGGTACATTTCTTTGGACATGTCATCTTATAGGGTAGATTCATTATAGAAAAAACAAAGATCAAGGTGGAAATATCTTGGGATCTGCCTAGGAGTATGTTTAAGGTGTGAAGCTTCCTTGGATTAACAGGATAATATCAAATATTCATAGTTTAATTATCCAAGATTGTATCCCCCATGAGTGATATTACCCAAAAGTAAGATCTATTTTTATGGTTTGAGTAGTGAAAAGTATATTTTGATGTAAAAATCTATAGATTGAAAATTTCTCTAGTTCTATGTTTTCTAGAGTAAGGAGTCAAATAAGTGGTTTTATTTGTTGCCACTAGGTTTAATATTGGTTTTATTCTAATATAGAGTTAGAAAATTATTTCTTATGGGTATTTATAGCTAAGATATCATGAAAAGAATTATGAAAACCAAAATTTAGAGTATGGCGAAGTCGTTTTTCCCTAAAAACCTTAGAGATATTACCTTCTTAGTTAGTGATTCATAGTTTATATGTACTAGAAGAGTCTTAGGTACATCTTCACCTAGAGATATCTTAATTTGAGGAAAAGGAATTAGTTGGAGTTCTTGTAAGAATATGAATTTCAGATTATATATCATATGTGGGATTGAAATTTAGTGAATTATATCTTAGTTTTAAATATTATGCCTAGTTATTGTGGGTTTTATCTGGACTTTTGGTCTCGATATAATTATCCTCAGTGGTTAAGGGAGATGTGGATTTTCTTTGACCGATGGTGGTCCTCCCTTAACTTATTCATTGTGTGAGGGATCCATAGTTGGGAGAAATCAATTTCAAGGTACAGTATCACCAAATATCAATATATGACCCAAAATATGGATTTTATAAATATGGGTACCACAATATCCTCTTTTTAGGGATAAAAAGTGGTTCTAGTCATGTCGCCCGAGGAGTTGCTGAGGGAGTTCTACACTTCCCCATTATTGTTACATCTAGGCTTGGGAAATATATACAAGGATCAAAAATCAGTTTTTGTGTCCATATTTATATAGTGTTGTTACTAAGTTTATCTTTTAGTGACTAATTTTCAATAGGTAACAGACAAGCTCCTGATCCCTATAGATTTGGCCAAACATGTCATGAACTGCATCATGACGGTTTAAGTAAAATAGGGGAAATTTGAATTTTTTCTATCAGGTGGATTTTGAGAGGAAAATAGTAATTTATCACATTTAAAGATCTTGGATAATTCTTATTGACACTTTGTTCGTCTCATAATAGGGGTTTTACCCTTGGATAGGAGTTCAATGTAATTCTAAGTTGTTTGAATTTTGGTTGAATATTTAATATTTAAATAATTAAATATTATTTATTCACACATGTTTGTTTTGTGATATTTTTTTTGGGAAATCAGATCTGAGTTATGACTTCTATATTGAGTCCAAAATTGGGGGTTTTTCCTAGGTGGGGCATAACCTAATGTTGGGCATTGGTTCTAGGTTGGGTCCCCTTTTCTTCTCTCTCTTCTTTTTTTATTTCTTTTTGTCTTTTATTTCTTTTCTTCTTTTCTTATTTTTTTCTCTTTTCCTCATCTAGTGTTTCAAATACACCGCCTTGGGGATTCCTTTGTCTAATATAGAAAAGAGGGAGAGTATAAGAAGATAATATGGAGAGATAGATAAGCAGGCACCGTTGCAGAGCTCGAGTCACACCAAATTGTCGTGTGGGTGCTGTGGAACACGAATTAGATCGAAGCATCATCAGTTTTCACTAGAAGGTAGGAAATGTTTATTGTTTCCACCATAAATTCTTATATATTAGTTATTTTTATGTTTTAATCTATTTTTTTGTGTTGTTGGGGACCCCTAGAAGGTCAATCTTGAGGTTTTTAGGTGAATCAGGGGGTTTTAGGGAATTCAGATGGATTTATGTTTGGGAAATCCCAATCATACGATGTGTGGTTTAATTAACACACACCATGTATTCTTCCTATTTAGGGAAGATGAAATTTTATAAGTACATGATCATTACTTTAATTACACATCATATAATTTAAGTACATGCTATATAGTGGTACATGGACATGTACCTGGCCATCTGGCCATGTACATGGACTAGTAGAGTTTGGGAAGTACACGCCATGTAGTCCCAGTACACCCTGTGTAGTCAGACTTGTCCATGTGGCCATGCACTTGCGAAAACACTCCATGTGATGGGTATATGTCCATGTAGTAGTACATGAACAAACCACATGTATTCCCTTGACATGTACTAGTACATAGCCAAGATCATCTTTGAGAGTACATGCCATGTATTCAGAAGTACACATTATGTACTTTTCTAGCAAAGGGTTTTGGGTGTCCTTGTGCCCCAAAGTCATAATTGGACTTGTGAGTAGTTCATTTTGAGTGTTTTTATATGCATATCATAGTGTTGGAATCCTTTCAGTGTTTATAGGCTGTCTAAATGGTGTTTTGGACTATTTGAATTTTGTGGGAGGATTCATTTGAGGTTGTGGTTCTAGAATCCTTTAGAGGGTTGGGTTGTGATTTGTGAGGCCCATGTGAGGGTGTGTACTTATTGAACACCTTGTCTTGGGGATTCTAGGTGAGTCTACTTTAGTTTCTTTGGATATATTTTGGGAGGAAGGATTAAGTGTCTTCTTGGATAGGATTGTTGGTATGATTTCTTGAGGTTTAGGTATGATTGCTTGAGTTTGGGACCAATAGAATCCTTGAAGGTGTTTAGAAATCATGGGATGTATGGTTTATTAGGTTACTATTAAGAAGTGTTTGATATAGGTATGAGGGACCTATTCTGGGGAATTCCCTCTTGGTTGGGTTGTTGATCAAGGTTTCCCTTCTAGGAAAGTTTTCTATGTGTTTGAGTTAGGAGTTTGGTTCCTTTGAGTGGGATTGGCATGAGGTTTGTTTTTTTAGAGGATCCCCTTGTTGGGTGTATTTCTTGAGCCAAGTCTTGTAGAGGATCCCCTTGTAGGGTTTCCTATTATGATGAGGTTCTGGGAACTCTAATGGATTCCCTATGTTGGTTGGTCTGTGAGGTAGCTAGTGATTGTTAAGAGGTTTTGGTTGGAGGGTTAGGTGTTTGCCGACCCTGGTGTTTGAGTTGTGGATTGGACGTTTGAGGCTATTCTTGTTCATAATATATGATAGATGAGACCTTTGAGATATTATTGGACCATACATTTTCTCTAAATATTGTTTCTATTTATCTCATATACTAGTTGTTTAGTTTCTTTATGTGAGGTGGGGATAGTGAGCTAATGGATGATATAGATTAGTGAAACTACCTTATCTCAGATATCAAGGATAGGGTTAGTGGGATGTGGTGGATATGGTTCTCCCAGGGTTCGATTTCAAGGTTTGGATCTTTCTCTGGTATCCCAACAATGTCTTGATAGGTTTATTCACTCTTCATGTTCTGTAACACTTTTGGGCTTGGTAGTGTACCTTGACTTCGACAGGGACTCCCTACCACTAGTTAAAATCATACCATTGGAGTCATATTTTCTAGTATATGTGATTAGTGTTTTGATGACTAAGATGAGATCCTAGGGTATGAAATGTGTTACTGTCCTTGCATTATAATTTGGATCTCCTTCTTGATTAGGCAGACACACTTGATGTTGTGTCTATGTGTACCATGTTTCACAATTCCCCTAGCTGGGGCCTATGATAGGGTAGATTACCTACATGTGTTAAGATATAGATTGAGTTTTTTATTTTATTTTTTTTACCACATTTTGTTCTTTAACATATTTTTTTATCTTTTATGTTGGTATTCACGTTTGGATAGGTTGGAAATGACACGTGTTTCATGTACATGTTATGACAACAAATTTTTGGAAAACCATTGGGGGTGGACTATTGAGATTTTTTT
This sequence comes from Viscum album, assembly GCA_963277665.1. Classification (NCBI taxonomy): domain Eukaryota; kingdom Viridiplantae; phylum Streptophyta; class Magnoliopsida; order Santalales; family Viscaceae; genus Viscum; species Viscum album. The sequence goes on along the minus strand of OY728150.1, from coordinate 1,587,027,227 downwards.
CTCACCCCCTAGACGTGAACATCAATGTAATTGTAGAACTTATATCTTATTTTAGGTTGAGCGTGCTTTAGTGGATCAGGAAAAGTCCCAATGTTTCATAATCAAGAATGTAGCTCATGTGTAGTTTGAGGTTCATGCAGAAGCTGTTTAGCCATCATGGAGACTTGGTATGTGGTTTAGCTTGAAGTAGTAGTATAGCCTTGTGTATTTATTTTTCCTTTATTTTATTATATATTTGGTTGGCCCAGTGGGTGACCGGTGTTTGTATGTTTGATTTTATTGAGTATGTATACAACATTCCATTTACTATTGTTATTTTAGCTATTTAATTATTTATGAAAAATCTGACGTTCATGGATATGCATATGTTTAGTTTATTTCCTCTATTACTATGCTATGATATAATGTCATATTCTACACATTTTATCCTTTTTGGACTTCACCGCTAGTTGAAAACCTTTGGTGTATGGGGAGGCATGCTTTAGGATTTATTGTGGGCCGGATTGGGTGATGGGTTGGGTCGAATCAGGGTAATTTGTGAAAAAATAGAATTAGAGGATTCTTTTTTCATTGTATTACTATTTTGAGAGTTTTTAGACAGGATATATAGGAATGTTATAGAGCTTGAGATGGATACTAGACTGGTTCATCATGAACACTTGTTTTGGTAGGAAGTCTAGGTTAGTAGGGTTGTGGGATTACTGTTCTTGGATTACGCCATTCTGGTTCTGTAATTTTCACTAAGAGTGATGTACTTATGTTTTTGGATTTAATAATTTTTTTTGTTTCTAGATCTTGGAATAATGAAAATAGGCCTGTTTTGATGCATCATTATTAGTATATATGATGTATATGCTTGTCTGTGTGTGTTTTACTAATGCTAGAGGTTCAGTTTTTTAAAGTGTCAAAAAATGCTTATACAATTTTTATCATATAAGTTCTTGTTGGAATTATACTCAACTGAAATTAGGGTGCCTTTATTTTGATTATAGTACATGTGGATCTCTTGGTGAGGTGTTCCCTGGTTATAGAGGTGTGTTCCCTTTATCAAGGGATGTGTGGAAGCCCTTGCGGGTTGGTGCAGGATTTTGTGTGCCCTATTACTATTAGTGGAGGTTGGACCGATGATGGAAAGGATTCCTGAGATATCCTTAGTTCAGGGTTGTGTTTCCCTAAGGTTATTGTATCATGAGAAGTTATGTGCTGAGGCTATGGATTCCTTGGTCTTATGTAGTGGATCACTGTGAGTGTTTGAAGTTTCTTTTTTTCTTGGATGGATTCTTGGTTTTTTGGATGATTGAAAGGGTAGGTTTGGTTGGATTATTGGAACTATTGGTCTTTGTTTCACTTTGGGTAGTGTGGTAGGAGTGTGGTTAGGCCATTGTGGTTTTGGATCGACGCATTTTTGGAGGGGGGTTGTGTTGTTGGATCGCGACAAGAGGTAGATTCCTTATTTTAGAAGAGGAGTGATGAGGGTGCTCTCGTTTTTTGGGATTGGACTACATAAGGAGAATGTTCAGTGATTTTAATCACATTATCCTAGGGTTTTTAGGTCATGAATCATTTGATAATGAGTGCGAGAGGTTTTTTCCAGACCACTCTACTTTGGGGAGGGGAGTGGTGTTGGTGTGGCTTTTTAGGAGGATGCCTTTTTGAGAAGGCATGTATATGCTGGTTAGGTGCACTTCCAGTTGGGCTGTGTGATTTTGTTGAGATTAGTTTTGATATTAAGGAATCCTTATGGTGGGGAGTTAACCATAGGCCATCGTGGGTTGTGGTTCTTATTTTGATGGGTTCATTGAGTGTGGCGTTGTTGTTCCTAGTGTTCTATGAATGGGCAGTGGTTGGTTTTCCATGTTGATGCTCTGGTGAGAGTGGTTTGGCCATGTACTTCCATTGCATTCAGTAGTGAAAGGAGCATGGGCCATGGAGTTTGTAACTTGTTTGAAGGGTTATGATAAGGATACTCCTATGGTGGGGAGCACCATATCAGTCATCCTTGAATGTACCTCGTGTTGGGGGTGTTGTTAAGACCGAGCTGACGAGGAAGGTGATTATTTTCAAATGTTGGCTTTTGTTGTCTAGAAAGTTTTTGAAGAAAGGAAAATCACCTCACTTTGTATTTGGTGAAAATAGGGCTACCCATAGTATTTTAGAAATCAGTGTCGCAATTCTTGAGAAGGTCATTTGTATTGAGGATGGATCTTGTTGAAAGTAAAGGGTCATTAGATTTTCTCTGGATCTGGTATGGAAGAAGTGATCTCAATGAAGAAGAATCAGAGTCTCTATGACTATGATTTAAATGTGATGATGCTTTTCTGATCTTGGAATTATCATAAATCAAAAGTATTTGAAAAACTTGTGATGCAAGCTTAATGAAAGAAAGGGGGAGTAAAAAAGATGTTGTCAATCATATTCATATTGATAGTATCTGGATAGAAAAAGATACTAGATATTGTATTCCTATTGATTGTAATCATGCTAATCATAATCATGTCTATCGTATTCAAGTCAGTTTTATTCTGGAAAATCATATTTAGGATATGAAGTAAAGAAAGATGTTGCTGGAAGAATAAGAAGATTCTAGAAATATGGGAAGTTATAATACTTTCCAATATAAGTCTGACGATGCTAATACCAGTATTCAATGTATTCCAAGCCATGAAGGAAGTAATGATACAAGCACAAGTTTGTGATTAAAGGAAGTTGGTTAAGTAAAATCTGCTAAAACTAGCCCATCACATTCAGTATTTCATCGTATTCCCCAAAGGAAATTTTTTTTGTTTGAGAGAAGTCAATGGTATTGTATTCAGAAGATAAAGATAAACTTTGATTTGTTTTTAAGTGTTTTATTTTTAAATTGGCTCAAGATCTATCGTATCAGCATTGATACCAATTCATCTTTCTAAAGAGAATAATAAGAATATGTGATTGAATCAATTCATTCATGTGAATTTAGATAAGAGATGAAGGAAATAGCTGGCTGTATTGTCTAGGGGGAGCTTGAAATTTGAAGAATATTTTTGTTTTCAATAGTTGGTACAGAGCTTTGTAATGAAGAAAACACATTGGAATGAAGGTTGCAAAGAAGATGAAACCTGTCTATTTCTTCATGTATATAATTGGTAGAGAGCATCATAATGAAAAAATTGTATTGAGAAAATCAAAATAGGAATTTAAATAAGATTTTTATTTAAAAAAGAAAGTATAAAGAAGAGTTGAAGTCCTGGAGAAAATTTGAGAATAATTGAGAAGAAATGAGAAGAATTGAAAAGCATGGATGAAGTCAAGATGCACCTGAAATTCAAGTAATAATGTAAATTTGGGGAATTTTGTTGAGCGGGATACTATTTTAGATTCCCTCTAAAACCACTCCTGGGTCACTTATAAAAGGCAAAAAGTACATTATACTTTCTGACTGAAGTACTGCTCATGATGAAGAGGAAAGATAACAGAGTGCTAAAGAATTTTAGAGAGATATGAAGAAGTTTACATATCGAGTTGATTTGAATAAGTTTTGAGGGAGATAAGTTAATGGAGAAGAGACAAGATTGCAAAATATTTAGATGATCATCATATTCAGTGGATCATCATATTCAGTTAATCATCATATTCAGTAGTTTATCCAATTATTCTTGTCATTGTATTCAGATGGAAATTGTATTAGGATGGATAATCGGATCAATATTTCCTTATTGGGATTTTTGGAATGAGGAAGAATGTGTTCTAAATTGTCTCAATCGTATTCTGACAGTGTTGTATCTATATAATTGGGTAATCAGATTTGAAGACTGGATTGGGAGAATCAGACTGGACAATCAGACTAAGTTTAATATTGAAGTCCTTGTTTCTCTTACCAGCTTCTAGGTAAGAAATTGAAGAATTTTTTTAAAGGAATACATTTGTGGAAATTGAAAAGGAAGCACATTTAACATGTTTTGTTACACCAACATTGTATTTCATCATTTGTGCTAGAGAGATCACATACACTATTTGATTGCTTTCAAAGTGCTACACGAGTGTAAGGGAATATCCCACTTGTTTTATTCCACACAAAATGATTATTTTCTAATGGGTTATGTGGTATTAGATTATTTATAAACCATACGAGGGACATAGATATTCTTATTGAATAGAGAACCTTGTAAATACATGTGTTCCTGTGGATGTGTGTTTCAATTGTTTTCAATAGGGAATGAAATATTTAATAGGAGGCGAATGTTTTTTTATTTAAAAGGAAATATAAAATAAAAAGTATCACTGATTCAACCCTCCCCCTATGAGTGATATAGATATCCTGATTGGGAACTTTCAACTGGTATCAGAGCGTAGTTTCCCTTTTCTTATTATTTGATGATAGAGAATTTGAATGCTGTGGATAGTAAAGGTATTCTAGTTTTAGATGCTAAGAAAAATGAAATGATTTTAAATTCAAAAAATCTATTGAGTATAGTATTGGGAATACTTTTATTGAAATAGTGAATGATTAAGAGTTCATAAGCAGTAGTTATGAAGACGAATAAACTCAAATTGAATTTCATTTTAAAGAAGAATTGAAATAATGTCTGAGAAAGATTAGAAGGCTTGAAAAGAAAAATAAAAAGTTGGAAGATGAATGTTCCTCAATAATAAACCAAGAATTGTTTTTTGATGAGAATGTTAAGATGGCGAAATAAATTGATGATTTTAAGAAATATCTTTAGGAAGAAAAGAATCATAATGATCATCTGGTGGTGAAGTTGATGGAAAAATAAAAAGATTTGGAACTTATCCCACAAAATCTTTCTAAATATGAATAAAGAAATACAAGTTTCAAAAACTCTATTTATAAATTTGGTGAAAGTTATAGAAATGTGAAACCTAAGAAGGATAAAAAAAGTTACCTTCAAAGGTTGAGAAGAAAGTTGTAAGTGTTTTTGAAGAGAAGAGTGTTGAGAAAGTCATGTATATGGCCAAAACCAACAAAGTTGAGAATTAAGAAGTATCTAAAAACCCTGAATACAAAAATTTTGAATACAAAAATATTTCCAATACTTATGATTCTGATAAGGATGAAAATAAAAAGACAACTCTAATTGATAATAAAATGTTTAGTGGCTCAGAAAATAAATATAAGAAATTTGTTGAAAAACATATTCCCAATTCCAGTTAGTATGGAAGTTTTAGAGGAAAATACCATTTCTATAGATACTACTGGTATTGTGGTGGATTCAAACATAGAGAAAGTATTTTATGGTTTAACTAACAATATTAATATTACCCCATAGGTTATGAAAGGCAAAAGTTGAGGGGGATTCAATTCCCTCAAAAGAAGAAATATGAGAAGGATGTTTGAAAGAAACCTTAGAAGGTTGGTGTGAAAAACGAAAATAGGTTCCAACCTTTGGAAAAATATTTGTGAAATATGTGAATAACCTAGAAACATTTCAAATGGTTGTCTTGTATTATTACCAGTATAACAAAAGTTTCTTAACAATTCTCAAAAGATGAAAGTGAAGAAAGAAAAAGAAGAATAAAAATCTCTTATTGTTGAAACCTCTTTGAAAACTACAAATGGAGAATGACATTGGATTATTGATAGCATGTGTTCTTCTCATATAATAGAAAATTTTATGTTGTTGAAGAATGTGAAAGATTTTAAAGATGGAATAGTGACATTTGGAAATGATGAATCTCTAAGAATCAAAGGTGTTGGGTAAGCCATTATTGGAAAAGAAAAGTTGAAATTCAATAAATATTTTTATGTTGATGGGATGAAACACAATTTTCTTAGTGTTTCATAATTTTGTGATGAGGGTAACAAAGTTATCTTTAGAAAATACAGGATTTTTGTGAAGAGTGAGGAAGATGGAAATATAGTTACAAGATTCCAACATAAAAAAGGTAATTTTTTTCATTTTAGTGAAATAAAAAACTATTGTTACTTGATAATGGTGGAAGATAATTAATTATGGAATAAAAGGATGAGACACATGTGTCAAATAAACTTGAGAAAATTTTCAAAGCAATATATTTTTCAAGACATTCCTAATTTTCCAAGAATAAGATATCAGTGTTTTAGTATTTTCCATAAAGGAAATATTACAAACTCAGTGCATAATAAAGTTGATATTTGTTCAAAATAACCCTCAGAGATGATTAATTATGATAAATATGGGCCAATGAGAAAAAAAATAAAAAAATGGAGATAAGTATTTCATCACTTTCATTTATGATTTTACTCTCATTACTTGTGTTATGTATATGAAACATAAATCAGATTATTTGAAAATATTTAAAAGTTTCAGAAGGAAAGATGAAAAGGAATGTCAATATTTAGTGAATAAGTTGAGAACCGACAATGGAGGTGAATACAGAAGTGAAGAGTTTTAAAGTTATCTAGAAAAGCATAGGATTTGGTATGAGAATAGTTCCCCATACACTCCTCAACAAAATGGGGTTGCTGAAAGAAAGAATAGAAGTTTAGTAGAAATGGGAAGAACTATATTACTTAAACATGGACTTTCTCATTACTATTGGAGGAAATCCATGAGTACTACTTTTTATATTAAAAACCATTGTTTCAATTGGCCTAATTCAGATATGACTTTATATGAATTGTTTTATGGGAAAAATCCATGTTTGAAATGCTTAATAGTTTTCAAGAGTCCATGTATTATAAATAAGAAAGGTGGAAACTATGGAGAGTTTGATCAGAAAGGTGAAAACAAAATTATTCTTGGTTATGCTTCAGAAGGAAGAGGATAAAGATGTTTTAACAAAGAAACAAGAAGATTTCTTTGATTCTGTTGATGTTTAAGTAATTAAAAAGAAATAAGAAGATAAAAATATTTATATAGATATTGAAGTTGAGAAGGAAAGTTTTGATAACAATTCCGATAAGGATACAAACTATTGTAATCCTACTTAAAGAGAAGAATTGGACTCATGTATTTTCAGTGATGAGGAAGATATTTGAAAATATTTTCCCAGGATGAGGAAACAAGTGGAATATTAAAATATAATTGGGGATGCACATCATAATTTTCAAACAAGAAGAAAAACAAATGATATTACATAAACTTATTTGTATTTAAAAGTTGATATGGATGATGAAAAATAAGATTTTAAGTATCCAGAATGGGTTTAGGCCATGAATGAAGAGTAGAATCAAATTGAAAAGAATGATACATGGGAACTCATACCCAAGACAGATTTCAAAAACATTATTGGCACAAAGTGGGTTTTTTGGAACAAGCTGAATAAAGAAGGTGAAGTGACACTACAAAATATTTCACTTTTAACAACAAGGGCATATCTGTTGTAAAAAGTACATTTTCTATTGGTAAAATGTTTTACCAATATATATATCTTTTTCACTAAAATGTTGGTAAAAAATTTGTCGCTAAATGTTTTTACGATAGATAAAATAGTTCTCTTATAATTATAATAATACCAACAGATAATATATATGTTGGTAAAAGTGTTTTGCAACAGATCTACTGATAAATTTTTCCATTGGTAATAATATTAACAATGTATAATATATGTTTATAAATCACATTTGAATAAAAATTATAAATTTTTATTACTGATAAAATATCATATTATATTTTTTAATTAATCATATATAATACAATCACTTTAATTATTAAACCGAAAACAATTTTAACACATGTTCAAAATTTGAAAAAATAATAATTATATTAATAATGAAATAATATATTAATAATTATATTATAGCAGGATCCATCACCCCCTAACCCAATCCATTCCAACGAGCCAACTCCCGCACAAGTGACCAGCGAGCAACACCAGCAACCCATCTATGTCATGCTAGCACAACAAAGACTCGTCCATGACAGCGAGCCACCTCCAACACCATTGACCAATGAGCACTAATGACCCATCCATGCCAGTAAGTCAGCTCCAGTAGCAGTTCATCCATACTAGTGAGCCAACTCCATCGACCAACTACCATCAGTGACTCATCAATGCCTCATAACCAATGATCCAACTCGAATATGAGTGAGAAAACTCATGTCTCTACTCTAGCTCTTGCTCCAATATCAGTAAGAAACAAATTGAGCTATCTCCAGTACCAGCAGTAAAACTCAAGTCGTTTGTATGTCCTACCCTTTAGCTCCAATATCAATATCAAAAAAAACCAAAAAAACATACCCAAAAATCCGTGAAAAATATATGCATGAATTGAAATTAGAATAGAAATAAATGAAAGTATAAAAAAATAATTTTTATAGTGAGAAATTTTCATCATCTCTATTGACACCTCAAATCTCAAGAATCGTTTGTCCGAACGACTAAAATCTAGACATCATTTCTCTGAAAAATTCCAATAGATTCACAAACACTATCCTGTCCTAAAAATCCCTTTTTAAGTATTTTTCAAAATAAACCCACTTTATGATGAAGTGGGAACCATTATAGGAGAACCTTATTGAAATATGAAACATGAACCAAATAACCACATTGAAAATTAAAAAATGAAACATAAATAGAAACAATTACCAACTGTAAAAAAAAACTCAATAGCCACACAAAAGAATCAGTGCCTCTAACCTCTAGCACCAGCTCTCTACGACCTCTAGTTGTCAGCACTGGATCCCATAAATCACCATCATCATATACCTTCAACATCCAGCTTCTCCAACCTTTTTAACATCAAATTATGTGACCAAGGATGATCATTTAAAAATAATACATGAAGCCACCTAAAAAAACCTAGACCAGTAAGAGAAAACTAACAAGCACCGATAATAACCCCAGAACCAGTATCCAAAACCACCGCTTATCCAAAATGGGGCCTCATTTTTCCATGTAGATAAACTCAACAATCCAAGGGATGAAAAAATAGTATTATTAATTCAAGATGATGGTGGTGGTATGGATCCTTAGGTGATGCATCGTTACATGAGTTTTGGATTTTCAGATAAGAAATCAAACTCAGCAATTAGGCAATATAGAAATGGCTTCAAGACTAGCTCCGTGATATTGGGGGAAGATGTTATTATCTTCAACTGTCACCTGAATAATGGGAGACCAACTCAAATAATTGGTCCTCTCTTACATATTTTTTCCTCAATCAGGCTACGATAGGATTGTAGTACCAATGGTGGATTATGAATTCAGTACATCATCTAACCAAATGGAACCATTTCTTCTATATGGCAGAGAACATTTTAATTCTAATATTTTGTTTCTATTCAATGGTCTCCCTATTCAACCAAAATCGAGCTTCTGAGTCAGTTTAATGATATTGGATATCATGGAATGAAAATTAGGACATACAACTTATGGTGTAGCAACAAAGGAATTAAAGATATTGATTTTGAGTCTGATCCATAAGATATTTGTGTAGCTAGATAAAAAAAGAAATTTTAGACTAAAACACATGGAGAATAGAAATTATTTTTCACTTTGTGTATACTTCTCAATAATGTACTTGTGAGTACCTGAGAAATTCAAAATGGTGTTGCGTGTTCAGGTCATTCAACTTCACAATATTTCTGATGATCTAAAATTACCACAATTCATTCTATACAAGCCTCAAATTGGTGGACGTGTAGAGGTTGTATCAAAACTCTTCACTCTTTATTTCACTTTCATATACATTAATGCCGACAAGGAGGAAAGGTCTTAATTAACTATGTCATATCTAAATTTCCACCACAACTATACTATTTCATAAGGGAATTATTCAATTTTGAAAGCATCATGGGATACCAATGTGAGTATTCTAAGATAAGGACCATCTTCTAAAAAAATAAGAGATCATATGTTTTTTCATAAGAATAACAACTCTCACAGTAATGATAGAATGTACCAAATTAATGGGACACACCTAATCTAGTACCAATAAGGCTCATGAATGCAACCATTATGAAGCCCAATTTAATTTCCTCCAGAAGAAATCCAAAAGGGAACAACCAAGTAAAGATAAAAACAAGACAACACACTCATCTACTAGATGAAGATAAAAATAGAACAATACATGAAAGAAAATAATGCCAAACCTAAATAAAACCCAAGGGATACAAGAATAGATCTCCTTCCTATAAAACCACATGATATACCAAAATTACTATTGACCTAGATTGTGGTGGATAGTTTATCTCCAAGAGATAAAGTACATTAGGAGGGAAGAATATTGATACATCATTCCCAAATCTTATTTCAAAAAGTTGAGAAAATAGTATAGAAAAAATAGTTCAGAAAACAATCATACCAAGGTTTTGAGAAAAGGAAAGAATTTCTGAAAATTGGTTCTCAAATAGTTAATCAGATAGATCTATGCATGTTGTTCAATGAAACAAGAATCCAAACAAATGGAAGCACATAATAAATAAGATTAAAACACAAAATCTCACCGTTTTTCCATAATTAAATGCATCAAGTACTGAAAATATCCATCTCTTGGAAGCCTTCAATAATGGCATTTTAAGCTCAGCTCTAGTGGGGTGAAGGTGATGCCCAAACTTCTTTCTCTTTGAACGCCTGATGTGTATGGTAAAAAGGTTTATCGTCCATGAACCTTTGAAGAGTGAGATGGAAGAAACTGAACATAAAAAAGTATGTTGGTTAATATTTTTGATGAAGTGGTAATATTGGAATAAGTAAAGATTTTACGACTCTAATGTGAATAGGCCTATATGGTTTTATATGATCTTTTAATGAAGAATAATGGGATAGAATAAAAAAGTATCTCATTAAATCAATGCTCAATTTCTTTAGTGGTTGGTATATACCAATTGTTACAAAAGTAACATCTCTTGTCTTTGATCCCAATACTACCCAACTATTTCTTTTTATATTTTATCATTATAATAATCTATGTAATGTCACATATAAAATCATTATTAAACTGTATAATGATAGGATAGTTTATCTTCATCACCCAATTATCTTAGAGGAACAATATGTTGTTCTTAAAGGTATGAGTATTCATGGGCTGGTAGTCTTATCATAATAGATATTGATAGAACTATATTACAAGGCACTGGGTAGAAATGTTTTGGGTAAGATTGATATATAAATGTCATATTAAAAGTTTGAGCGGGGATTGATTCTTGATGATCTAAGGAGGATGGGATTTGTTAAAGGATTTTTGGACTTGGATTTTTGATAGATCTCATTGACCTAGTTTTCAATTTCACTTATCAATTGACCTTATGGATTCCATAAATCCATTTAGACTTGGCTTTTTGCAGTGTTTTTTCTATTAATGATGTTTTAAAAGTTCCTGAATAATGTATTGTTAAAAATATTTTTGTGTATTATTGATGCATGGATTTAATGATCCCCTTACAAAAAAATATTTTCTTCATCACATCAACCCATTTTCTAAGTCTCCTATAAGAAACATATATAACATGGATATTTCCTAAAATTATAGACAAAATACCCATATAATCTTAGAGTTCAACTTGAGTCATTGTGAATATATATAACATGTCAATGTCCAAAAATAATAAGTAGAAAAAACCACATAAGATGGACGTCGACCTTCAAATCATATTTTGTATCACCTTCTAACTAGTTTAATCACTTACACAACTTAAAAATCATAAAATGAATTTTAAAACTACATATAAAAAATGATAAATGATTAGGAAAACATAGAAATACCTTATGTCTTGAGGAAGAACGCTAAATGTTAAAGTGAAAAGAAAACTTGAGCAACCTCAATATGCCATGTCAAAGTCCATGAAACACAAAACCAAATATGATATTAATAATCATTCATAAATCATGAAACATGATAAAACAATATCATTTTAACAAGGCATGTTAAACAAAAACTAAAACAAAATAAAACAAAACATGATAGTATTTTGTCTTGGCATGAATTTCCAATCTGAATGAATAAAAATTTCGAACATTGAAAATTAGTGGTATTTTTAGATATGAATGTAAGATTAATAACTATCCTAGAATCAAATAAAAATAATAATAAAATAAAATAATGTGTATTAAACATCAATAAACAAATCTAAAATAAAACACTTACTCAATCCTCTATAAACTCATACCGATGGGTCTGTTGTATAGAACCGACATTTAAAATTCCTATTATGTACTGATAAAAAAAATGAGGCCTCAAAATCATAGATTTACATTAATATAAATTTAAAATATCAAATGCAAGGTTCCTTAAATAGGTAAATTGGTCAAATAAAATCAATTTACCAGACTACCTTTGCTTTTTACCATTCAATGGTCATTTAGAATAATGCGATTCAAAAATAATATTTTTATTGACTAATAAAAATCATAAATACACATTCATAAATAAATATAATTGAAGATATTATTCTACTATAATTTTGTTTATTTAAGAAATCAATGAGTGGTTATATCACAATCAAAATATTAAAATTTCTAAATAAATTTTTAGTTGTGTTAAAATTACTTTCCCAAAGTCTTGAGATTGGGTATTTTGAAGATAACTATACTTTTTTTATGGGAGAAGAAATTATCTACAAACACTTGGGAGGATTCCTAAAAATATAAATGAATTTTAACTCAATAAAAGATGATTTTATTGAGAACAATTTCTTCTTACATTAGAATGTGTATCCACTTTCCTGTCTAAGGTTGTATTCCCATTTTTACAGTGCACATATATCACCAATGAAAAAATTATCCTTCTTTGAACCCAAAATAATAAGGATCATTCCAGTGTTATTTGGAATTAATAAAGTGAATGTGTGATGAAATTTATAACATGATGTAAACAAATTTACGCAAAAAATGAATGATGATATGAAAACAAATAAATTTGATAGTCATCATATGTATTGAGAATAAAAAAAATCTTTTGGGCAATAAAAAGAGGGATAAAAGATAAACAAATAACTTACCCAACATTGAATACAACTTTTTCTTTAATACCAGCAACAATGTTGAAGTAGAAAATTAAAAATAATGAGCAATGTAAACAATTATTTCTTAAAAGAAAGTAACTAGGAATAAAGAATGGATTTAAAAGGGATGGTAAGGGAGGACCTGAAAAAGAGTGCCATTAGTTCAGTCAATATCATGTACATCCCCTTAACACACTACCTTCAAAATATTTAGCAAGTTAATACTAAGGAAACACAAATAAAAATGATAACAAAAAAATAGTGAAAATTTATTTCCAAAAAATTTTTTGATTAGAGTTCACTTAGAAATGTAAATTACCTAATAATGTCTTACCAAACACACTTTTTCCATTCCCATGCCATCCAAAAATAAGCTCCATAATAAACTTGAAGCATAGCGAGCACACCTATACCTGATCAGAGTCTGCAAGAAGTCAGAGATATCAGCTTTGCAACAATGAAATCACCTAAAGATTGCCTCAACCTCCTCAGTGAATGCACCTCGTCAAAGGGACACATACCTGATATCCCTTTGGAGTTATGAATCCATTTCACCATCCCAAGCAGTGGGTTTCTTCTCATCTTCACTATTCTTCTTACCTATCCACTACTCAAACTCACTGACCTTCTCAACAGAGGGTGGCATCCCTTTCTTCCCAAAACTCCCTCTTTCCCTAATACGATCCCTTGCAGGAATTATAGACCCTAGATTCTCTATAGTTTGCCTCACCTCTCCATTTTCCTTCTAGAAAGCTTCTAAATCTCCAACCAAGCAGAAACACATACCCTTTAGCAATTCCCTCTCACCCACATCACCCACTCTATTTTCCTCTTTCGACTCCTTCACCCCCTTAAACCTCTCTATTCCGATCTCATCAATAATCAAGCAGAGTAGCTTTTTACAAAACTCCTCTGAAAGATTCATACCCCACTAGAAATTCATATTAACTCCCTCCATCACCAGCAACACCCACTATCCTCACCCTCATGGCGAATCTAGATAGAAGCCCGCCTTCTTTGTAACAAGAGTCCATTTTCAAAATTTTCCACACAAATGGTATTCCCAGGGGCATGAAGTTCCTAGTCCCACCATTGGAAGATGCCCCAATAGCCCACTAATCAGTGTTAGGAATGTGAATTACATAGGCTAAGGACTCGAAAGAATATGGACCAGTCAGGTGTGATTCAAAGACCTAATTGGTACCCAAGTTCGGTTCATGGGACGTGTTCTTCAAAGACAGGAACCCTGCACCGTCATTTCTGTAAGGAAGCCCGCCGCTAGGGTTAGGGTCTGAATTCCTATAGAACTATGATGAAACAGTTTTCTTTATGGATAAATCACCCAAATTGGGCTTGAACTGGAGAAATAACGAGGGACATTGCGAGACCAGGAGTATAGAGAAGTGAGCAGAAATTGAGAAGGGGGACCCGAAAAAACCCACCCCGGACCTGATAGAGATGGAGAACGGGCTAGTGATGGTAGCAAGAGAAGCGTTAGTGTTAGCAGAAGGGATATTGGAGAGCTTTATCATGGGACCAAATGCGAAGTTGGTTTGAATATAGAAGGATAGATTGGAAGGGTCGCCCGTGATGATGGAAGAGGTGAAGGGAAAACTGAGGACGCTCACGGGGATCTTGTCTTGGAGAAGGGTTGACCGTGGGTGATGTTCATAGATTCTAGGGATGACTAGAGTTGAGCTAGGGTGATGAAGACAGAGGGGTTGTATGGGGATACCAGTCTAAAATGCTGTGGATGATGACGATCGAGGGGGGATGACAGCTTGGAACACCTGGGATGGCACGGTTCATGAGGGGTTTCACACAAAGATACTGATTGGGAATAGGAGGTGTTTACGCGATGATGTCGGCAGGGGATGCTAGGTGGGAACAGAGTGGGGTTTCTTGTGAAGAAGTCAGCGATGAACGTTAGATGAGAACAGAGAGGAGTTTCTACGATCCGCGAGGAACGTTGACGGGAACAGAGAGGGGGTTCCGTGAGGAATGTCGATGGTAACAGGATGTAGGGTTGGGGGGGGGGGGGGGGTCACAGGGAACAGGGGGGGTGTTGGTGGTCGCATAATAGGTTTTTTTATTTATATATATATATAAAATTAAAAAGGTGATGAATTTATATATAATTTATATAAAAAAATTATATATATATATATATATATATATTTATCAATAAATATTACTAAATTATGGATATTTTAATCAATCATATATATATATATATTCAAATTTTTATAAATTTTTTGATACCATTAAATAATTTATGGAAACGAGTTTTTGTAATGGTAAAGATTTGTTAGTTCTAAAAATTCATAACAACAGATACATTTATTAGTAAATCAATTATTGGTATTATTATGATAAGGGAAAAAATACAAATATTGGTAAATAATTTGTTGGCATTGAACTACTAATATAAATAGATATATCTATTGGTAAAAAAATTGTTAGTACCTTAGTTAATATCAACAAAATTTAATATCTGTTGGAATTAATCATCTTTACCAACATATATATTATTTTTCAGTAATTTTCTATTAGTAAATGTCACTTTTTTTGTAGTGTGATAATAAATAAATCAATATTAGTGCACAAAGGGTATTAAAAAATTGAAGGTATTGATTTCAATGAAACCTTTGCTCCAATTTCTAGATTAGAAATAATTAAAAATTTTCTTTATATTGCTTAACAATGAGGTTAAAAGATCTTTAAATTGGATGTTAAATCCACATTCTTGAATAGTGATCTTTATAATATGTTTACATTGAACAACCTTGTGGATTTGTTATTGGAAAATATGAAAGTTATGTATGCATATTGAAGAAGGATTTATATGGGATTAAATAGGCTCTAAGTGCATGGTATTAAAAATTGGATACTTTATTAAGTAAGATAATTTTTAAGAAAGGAATATTTGATAGTAATCTTTACATCAAAGAAAGTCAAGAGTATTCCCTTATCATAATTGTTTATATTGATGACATTATCTTTGCTGGGAATGATGAAAGTAGTTTTAAAATATTTTCTAAAGAAATGAAAAAGGTATTTGAGATGTCTATAATGGGGGAAATGAAATACTTTTTTGGGTTACAAATTTTACTAAATAAATAAAAAAAATTTATTTCTCAAGAAATGTATGGTAAGGAAATTCTGAAGAAGTTTGGATTGAAAAATTCAAAATCTATTTCCACACCAATTTCAATGGGAACAAATTTATCTAATAATGGAGAAGGAAAACAAGTTCATGCAAAAAAAATTCAGAATCTTATTGGAGGTTTGTTGTATTTGAATACCTCAATACCTGAAATTATTTATGTTGTTACCTTGTGCGTAATATTTAAGGGTGATCCTATGGAATCATATTTAATTGATGGAAAAATAATTCTCAGATACATTAAAGGTACAAAATATTTCAAAATTAGCTACGACATCTTAGAAAGTATTGATTTGTTTGGGTATTCAGTTGCTAATTGGGAATAAAATGTTTATGATATAAGATACACATCTGGAGAAGTATTATTTATAGGAAATAATTAAGTTAGTTGAAATTAAAAGAAACATAATTTAGTAACTCTTAGTAAGGTTGAAGCTGAGCATGTTATTTCCACTCAAGCTGCTACTCAACTTATGTGGATGAAAACTCAATTAGAATATTTTTTTGAAGTGAAGTTACCCTTGATCTTGGTTTATGATAATAAATGTAAAATCACTATCACCAAAAATCTAGTTCAACATTATTGTTCAAAACATATTGATATCAAATATCATTTCATCAAAGAGAATGTGGAGAATATTGAATTGAAGTTGAAGTATGTTCCAACATCGGAACAAGTTTCTAACATTTTCAAAAAACCAATACAGTAGGAAACCTTTTCTAAATTGAGGTTGACAATGGGTGTCCAATCTCTTTATCATAAAGGTTGAGGTATGTGTTTTTATCCCCTATCTCATATTACATTTGGATACTTTTTTCAAGGGGTAGATATCATTGTTTCTTAAATATATCCATTTGAATGCATGAGTTATTGGTAAGCTGTGAATTTAGAATTTTAAGTGTGTGAACTATTATAAATGTTTGTTGGAGTGGTTGTAGGAAATAGATTTTTGTATTCTAGGAAAGGTGAATAAATGATAACGAAAAGAAAGGATGATGAAGTTTTCATAATCACTTCTTTTGGACATCATGGTTTTGTTGTCAATAATTCTTATTTCCTATAATGAGTTAGCTCATGTAGGCTTAAATTTTTTTATAAGTAATCCATTGTTTGAGGATAAAAAGTTTAGTGATTTATGAAACTTGGTTGACAACAAAATCCAAAGGGGGAGATTATTATGACCAAGTTGATGAGGAAGGTAGATGTTGTCTTTTTTTGTTAAGAATGTTTTTGAAGAAAGAAAAACCACCTCAATATGTATTTGTTTAAAGTAAGACTGGCCATCATATTTAATAAATTGGACTCGCAATGCTTTAAAAGGTTGATCATATTGAGGATGGATCTTGTTGAAAGTAAAGGGTCATTAGATTTAATCTGGATCTAGTATGAAAGAAGTGATCATAATGGAGAAGAATTGTAGTCATCATGAATACGATTTAAATGTGATTATGATTTTCTGATCTTGGAATTATCATAAATCAAAAGTATTTGGAAAACCTGTGATGAAATCTTGATGAAAGAATGAGGGAGTGAAAGAGATACTGTCAATTTTATTCATATTGATCGTATCTATATATAAAAAGATGTTGGATATCATATTCAGCCAGTTTGTAATCATGATGATCATAATCATGTTTATCATATTAATGTGAGTTGTTTTTTATATAATCATATTTAGGTTGTGAAGTAAATAAAGATGTTGCTGTAAGAGTAAGAAGATACTGGAAAGAAGTGAAGTTACAATACTTTCCAATGTAAGTCAGATGATGAAAAATCTGATCCTCAATGTATTCTAATTCAGAAATTAAGTTATGATACAATCATAAGTTTATTATTGAAGGAAGTTTCTGAAGTCGAATCTACTGAAAATGGTCCATCGTATTCATTATTTCATTATATTCACTAGATGTAGATTTTTTTGTTTAGGAAAAGTCAGTGGTATAATATTCATAAGAGAAATATGAGCTCTTATTTATTTTCAAATGTTTTGTTTTTTAATTGGGTCAAGATCCATCATATCTTCATTGATGCGAATTTATCATTATAAAGAGAAGAAGAAGAAGAAGTGATTTAGTCACTTCATTCATATGGATCAAGAGAAGAGATGAAAGAAATAAATGGATGTGTTTTTAAGGGGGAGCTTGAAATTTGAAGAAGATTTTTGTTTTCAACAGTTGGTATAGAGCTTTGTAATGACGAAAATAAATCAAAATGGAGTTTGTGAAGAAGATGAAATCTATATATTTCTTTATGTATAATTGGTACAAGACATCATAATGGAGAAATAGGATTGAGAAAATTGGCATGGGAATTAAATTTAGATTTGTATTAAAAAAATAAATTATGAAGAAGATTTGAATTTGTGGAGAAGATTCAAGAAGAATTGAGAAGAAATGAGAAGAATTGAGGAGAGTGGAGGAAGTCAATATGCACTTAAAATTCAATGAATCATGAAAATTTAGGGAATTTGGTTGGGTGGGAAACCATTTCAGATTCCTTACAGAACCACACTTGGGTCACCTATAAAAGGTGAGAAGCACATTTTACTCTTTAACTAAAGTACTATTCATGGTGAATAGGAGAGAATACATAGTGTTGAATATTTTTAGGGAGATAAGAAGAAGTTTTCATATTGAGTTGAGTTGAATAAGTTTCGATGGAGATAAGTGAAAGGATAAGAGACAAGATCACAATATATTAAACTAATAATTGTATTCTGTGGATCATTATATTAAGTGGATCATCATATTCGACTATTTATAGAATTCTTCTTGTCATCATATTTGCTTGGTCCTTGTATCAGGCTGGATAATCGGATTAGTATTTCTATATTTGGATTTCCAAACTAAGGAGTAAGGTGTTATAAATTGTTTCAATCATATTCTGAAAGTGTTATATCTATCGTATTAGGAAATATGATTTGAAGATCGGATTGGGAAATTAGACTGAGTTTAATATCAAAGTTCTTTTTGTTCTTAACATATTCTGGGTAAGAAAGTGAAGAATTATTTTGAAAGGAATACATTTGTGGAAATTGAAAAGGAAGCACAAGTAACATGTTTTGTTACACCAATATTGTATTTCATCATTTGTGATAGAGAGAGATCACACACTATTGGATTGATTTCAAAGTGATACACAAGTGTAATGGAATATCTTACTTATTTTATTCCCTATAAAAGTTCTATTTTCTAGTGGATTTTGTGGTGTTGGATTATTTTCAAACCATACCAAGGACGTAACTATTATTATTGAATAGTGAACCTTGTAAATACTTTTGTTCATATGGATGTGTGTTTGAATTGTTTTCAGTAGGGAATAAAATATTTTATAGGAGTTGAAGTTTTTTTTTCATTTTTAAGGACATAAAATAAAAAGTATCACTCATTCACCCCTCCCTCTCTCAGTGATACAATTATCCTGACTAGGCACTTTTAGGTGTTGTTGGCATTATAAAACTGGTTGGTGGATAGTCATGGGAGTGTTATAAGATATTGGGTTTTTGGTGAAGCTTGGTTGTTGGATTACCACTTAGGATTATCAAAGGCAAGAAGTGTTTATGATGGGGAGATTTTTATTAACAATGTTGTGATAGTTTAAGTAAAATAAGAGAAATTTGATTTTTTTTCTCTCACGTGTCTTTCAAGGGGGAAGATGGTAATTTATTCTATTAAGAGATATTATATAATTTTTTGACCACTTTATTGGTCCCATAATGGTTTTTTTACCATATTATAAAATTTTGGTGGAATTTTGAGCCGTTCGAATTTTTTCCAAATATTTAATATTTAAATTAATAAAATATTATTTATTCATGCATGTTCATTTGGTGATATCTTATGTTTGGAGTGTCAGAACTGAATTCTAACTTCACTATTGAGTTAATAATGGGGGTTTTTCCCCTTATCTATGTATAACCTTGTGTCGGGCACCAACTCCAGGCTGTGTCCCCTTTTCTTCTCTCTTTTTGTTTTCATTGTTTTCTTTTTTTTCTCCTCTTCTTATTTTTTTTCCTATTTTCATACCATGGTGTGTCATGTATTTCACCCCTTGGGGATTCCTTTATCCAATATAGATAAGTGATATAGTAGAGGGAGAGAATAGGGAGAGAGAGAAGAAGGTGCCACCGCAAAGCTCAGGTCGTGCTAGTATTGCAAAATATGAATCAGAGAAAAGATTCGATAGTTTCCATCCGAAGGTAAGAACTTTTTAATTTTTTCTACATAAATATTTGTATATTAGTTGATTTTATGTTTTAATCTTGTTTTTGGGTTTTTGGGACCCTTATAGGGTTGATCTGGTGGTTTTCGAGTGAATTGGGGGGGGGGGGGTTCTAAGGGATTTCTATTTGGGAAATTTTGCTCACACGGTGTGTAGTTTGATGAACACATGTTGTGTGTTCTTCCTATTTGGGGAGGATAAGGGTTTATAAGTATATACTATGTACTATTACTTTGACATGAACTTATCCATGTGTCCATGTGCATGGGAATGAAGAGTTTGGGAAGTACACAAGGTGTAATCTGGGTATACCTAGTGTAGTGGGACATGGCCATATGGCCATGTACATGGGAATACATTCCGTGTGAGGGGTACATGAAAATGTAGTAATACATGAACCAACCCCATATATTTTAGAGACCAAATATTTACGTACATGGACATTACATTTCTTTTGAGGAATACTTAATACATGATACAAACAGATACCCAAGGACGGTATTAGTTTAGTGTCTTTTGAAACTCGGAACATAATATTCTAATCACGGTGAATGATCTTAAACATCTCCCATAAAGACCTTCCTATTTTGTTTTCCTACCTAAAAAATTTCATTATATCCTAAGGAAAAGAAAAATATAAAAGGGTGAGCTCAAATTATCAGTAAGGGTAAACATGAAGAACATAAAACAAACCACAAATATTTGAACATAAAAACATGAACATAAAGTTTAAACATCAAAATATTGAGTCATGAAATAAATCTTTGCAGTACGTAAGGCATGGATCCTAAAAGTACATTAATCATGATAGAATATAATTGGAATAAAACATTTAATTGTGTAAAACTAATAAGCACATAATATGATTTCTATACTGGCCAAGGCATTATTGCCAAGACTATCATAGTGGACAGAGTCCATTACTGATCTGGGTTTACTTGCCGTTCCAACCATGTATTACAGAACTGTATTTAATTTCTGTTTCATTCTTGGCTATCTCATGAGATATAAATCTTTACCCAATGCATTAGAGGGATATACAGGTCCCACCCATCTCATAATGAAATAATTCTTACATGTGCCACAAAACATAAATCATTCATCATAGCATAACCCAAGAAATAAAATGGGTTTCTTAAATATCATTCCATCATAACATAATCCATAAAAAATATCATTACATCATTAACAAAATCGAATCATAGTAATAATAGGGAAAGAAACATAACCCTATTTAAGAGCGTCATCTTAAATGAAAAATAATTTTGATAAAACACTTGAACTTAGTTCTTGAGGAAAATATCCTTTCTTCTTCAAAAATTTTTATTTTCTCAAAATAACACGAAATTTTAAAAGAAAAGAATTTAGTTGAAAATAAAATTGAAATATTTTAGAGTAAGATTCATGGAAATAAGGCATCATGAAACTGTAAAAATCCATACATGCAGTATAAGTTAAACAAAAACATTCTCCTCATACTTTTTTTTTGGAAAAGTCAAAAAGTACCTCGTATGGAAAACAAAAGAAACATTCCTTCCATACCTTTTAGTAAAAATAAAAAAATGGGTAAAAATCACTTTAAACATAAATAGAATAATAGTTAAAATTTTATGAAAATATTTTTATAAAACACAAACAAGGATGATAAATATAACCCCAGTAAATACTTACATATAAACAATCTCTGATAAAAATGAGATTGAAAAATTATCAATTACCTTAGGTCAGATTTCTTTTTTATGTGTCCTAAACTCCTATATAGTGGGTTTAAACATATTATTAACTTGTAACAGAACCATAATAATATTTATGATATCATATATGATTCACTTATGACTTTATAATACCCGTTCATTGGTCAATTCCATGTTAAAGCAACGTTTTTGGGTACTAATCATTTTATTTATCGTACATGTTTTGAATTGTTATTCTTGATATCGTTACTTATATACTAATTTACTTACTTAAAGAATGTAAAAAATGATTTATATGTCATATATATTCAGTATATAACTATATATACAATAGATATATAAATGAAATGGAATACACTATTCATGGAGACGATAGGTCGTACGTACGCATGAACGCTATTTTAATTTCCATATTAAATTGAATGTAAGTAATTAAATAACATATATATATAAATACAGTAGAATTATATACTTTATAATCATTCTTGAATGGTTAATGTGGAGAATGAATCTCATCTTGTCGTTGAGACGGTAAGCCGTACGTACGCACGAGCGACGATATCGTTCCCATAATTGTTGAATGGTATTGAAGTGAATGACGTATAGTATATAAAAATTAGTATCATTTTAAAATAATAATATATAGTTATTATATCTATTGTTATACCCATCCATGTAAGGTGGTGGTGAAAAACAGATTACACCACGACGTGGAGACGGTAAGTCATACGTACGTACGCGTGGTGATTTCATTTTTTGTAGGATGGATAGAAGGTGAAATAGGGTTGTTTTATATTTATAATAAAATATAGGTATATTATTAATACTAATGTTATTAATTTATAATTAAAAAACTAAATAATAGTAAGTATAATTAGAAATAAATTTGAAAGAATCAGTAGAAGAGATTACCTCTTCCTCGACATGAATCCTTTAAATTTCCTATTAGGGCACTAGAGTTGGTATTTTGAGAAGAAAAGAACCTCTAGAATGTAAATAGGGAATTTTAGAATAGAAATGGTCAGGGTTTGGATGATATTGAAGGCTAAAAATGGAGTGAATAGGAGAGGGAGGAGGTTCCCTTTTATAAGAGAGGAGAGGTCCAACTTAGGAAACTCTCAAAATATTAATTTATTATAAATTCAATTTCAACTAAAAATGGTCCAAAACTTATTTAATTCAAAGATAAGATGATGTTGGTTAGAATACCCATAATTCAATGATCTTTAGACGAGTTTAGATTTTTTTTTCATCCTTATCGTTTTGGTTTAACCCTTATTTTAACCTTTTTAATCTTACCATGATGTCATGTTATTTACACATTGCGGGTTAATGTAATTACCATATCATGTCAAACGACCCAAAAAATGTTATTTATCACATATTTGAAATTATATTAACAATTTGGATTAATATTAGAATTTTTGGAATTTAATATCATTTAATAAACTATTTTATGTTTTATGTTATGAATTGTGACAATTTTAGACACTATTCATAATGGACTTTTTTATAAATTCATAACAGCCTGATTCCTTCAAAACTAAGGAATAAAATAAAATAAAATATTTAAATATCATCTAGAAAATTTTAGGATGACATCAAAATAACAAAATTACATTTATTTTAATATTTATAAATTCATTTATTTGAATTTTTCATTAATGAGGTAATCTCTACATCATAATTGTGTCATAAATAAATATATTTATCTAATGTATAAAAATTATAAATAAAATACCATGTTGTAGGAATTATTTTTAGATTTATAATGACTATTTATATACATAGATATCAGTTATATAACTCTATATTAAAATCGATTTAGTAAAAGATATATGTTTAGGTTATAATTATCTTTATTTTAAATTAATTCTTATAATATGTCATTTTCACATCCAAGTGAATCCATGGGGTCTCAAAATCATGCCAAGGATTCCCATGGTCGGAAATATCTCATAAAATATAATTATTACATGTGTTAGGGTAGTTTAATACTATTATAATATTATTTTTTACCCTTATTTAAAAGATTTACCCTTTAACTGTGTTAAATAAAATAATTACTGAAGTTACTATTCATAATGTCCAAAAATTAAAAGTACCTATTTACCCAATTTGAACCTTATGATTCCAAATATGGAATCAAATTTTTCAAATTCAAAACATAGAAGTTGCAGTAATTAATTTAAAATTAATTCCCATTGTCAAAACCAAAAAACGGTTTATTAAGAAGTGATAACTATCAAAAGATTGACATGTGTTTATGTACAACATAAAAGTAAAATTAATTTTAATGACCAAAATTGTATTAAATTTTAAAATTATAATCCAATTACACTTTAAAACCATTTACAAATATAATCTAAATATATAAATAAATTAGATAAAAAGGCAGTTTTGAATTAAAATGCAGTATTTTTCACTATTCATCAAAATTTCAATTTTATTACAAAAATACAAAAAAATTCAAAAAAAGTAAATTTTTATGTCTGTATTCCAAATAAGAAGTTTATTTTTTCAAATTTAACTAATGAAAGTTTTAAAAACTAGATTTAAAATAGGTGTGCCATCAAAAGGCGTTAAAACTGCATTTTTTGAAAAATACTTCTTTTATCCGAAAAAATTGATTTTGTTCACATATAATGTTCTAGGAAATGTGTAAGATGAATTCTATTGTTATATAAAATTTAAAATATGGTTAATACTATTAATAATGACTAGTTTATATCCCATTAAATAATAATATTTTAATAGTACATTGTTGTTTAGTGAAACTGAGTATGGCGTACAACACATGCTATCGAGGAAGGACGCTCTTGCGTGTAATATAAGCTAAGTCAGTGTTGTGTGTAGTGAAATATTCTTTTGGTTTTACGTATAAAATAATCCAAACTTAGTTCATTTATACATTGAACAAAATATATACTCAGTGTTGTGTGAAATAAATTCTATCAAATGAATTTGAAAATGTGTGCAACACAAACCAAGAATAGTGTTGTGTATACTACAAGCTAATATGGTGTTGCGTATAATGTAAGCTAATATTGGTATAGATTAAAACAAAATAAATCAAAGAAATTAAAAGAATCTATCTTATAAAATATCAGGGTGTTACATTATACCTCCCTTAAAATGAATTTCTCCCTCGAAATTCGTCAGGGTTATAAATGGATTTATACTTGAAAGTTTTTTAATTGAAACCCATATCCTAAAAAAGGATACCAAAATTTCATTTTAAAAATGAATGTTAGAAACATAATGTCTTCCCAAAGTAACTCATAACTGGGTTTACACATACTAAAACATAGGTGGTAAGTGAAAACAAGGATATGGAAGAGAAATATAACCATCAAGTTCTGACAGATAGTGATAGAGAATAAGATTTGAAGAAAGTTAACAACAAGAAATCCATAAATCTGCGATGATTTAAGGGATCATATAATTCATCAGATAAGAAAGTACTAGGATAACATTTTTGGTTTTCACGATCCTTTTCCTAAAGTTGAATATTTTTTCATGAGAATAAATACTTACTTGATTTTAGCATAATCTCACTGTTGTTCGTGCCTCAAACAATTTCCACTTCATCTCTTATTGAAGGAAATGAAGTTGAATTTTTCATTCTTGAAGTGTTAGAAGATCATGCAATAGAATGATATGTCATTCCATCTGTCTCAACAAAAAGGTTAGAAAAAGTTATCAAATATGCATAAGTCCACCTATAGTGAGATAATACATTAATCTAAAAAACATCAATCAGAATATAACTTATAATATCCATTAATGGATAATATTACAGTCCTTACAATAACTGAAAATATAAAACTTTAGGAGTAGGTGAACTAAATTGACTTAAAATTTGTCTCCTATATCTCATTTATAAGTCATTGGTTTTCACATTCCAAATAAGTGAATACCTTAATCATGTATTCTCTTAAAAAATGATAATAACATGAATTATCATAGAAACTTAGTGAAAACATGCATTTTGTCAAAATTAACTCTTCCACTCACCAAAAATACCAAAAATTATATATACTCAAACCATAATATCACTTTGTCCCTTTTTTAGTTATGAGCTCATTAATACTATAAAATATCTCATTATCACTTTATCCCTTCATTATGTGATTATCACATGATTTATAAAAATATTTCAATCACATTTCATGGTTACTAGTACCATATAATTATTAAAAACCACAATAAACCAATACATAGATATTACAATGTTCTATAATACTATTAATGAGATTCCACAACACTATTTTGGAATCCCATTACATAAACACTTAATCATTCCACCACTTCGTTGTCATAGTCAACATCACCGATAGTGATGGCATGTGACTTCCCTTTGTCTATTGATTTAATAGTCTACTGACATCTCTCATCATTAACCTTTAGATTAGGGCATTGGTTAGCATAATGCCCCATTTACTTGCACTTATAGCATTGAAGTGTTGGTGGTAAATTCTGTGTAGTATTTTCTCTATTCACATCATTAACAACCATTTTCCCATTACTTCGGCACCCAATTGCTCGAAGACCTTATTTTACACACTTGAAACATTTTATAGTCCATTTAAGACAATCTCCACCATGCTTCTTTCCACACATTGAGAATAAGGAAAAATTCATCTTCTTTTAACTATTTTTTTAGATTTTTCATTGAACACCATCTTTAGTTTCTTATTAAAACCATGAGATGGGTATTTAAAACCAACTTCCAGTTCTACCTTGATAGCACAACGCACAATATCTTCATAGATACTGAAGTCTCTTATAGTAAATTCCCTTCGAAGACTTGGTTTTAAGCCACTGAAGAATCAATCAAATTTGCTTTTAGGTTGGATAATAAATCAAGAAGCATACCTTGAAAGCCTTGTAAAATTTCTCTCATATGTACCAACTGATTCATAATAGTTTTTCTTAAGGTCAAGGGGATCCTTTTCGATATTTTTTTGAAG
The DNA here is from genome assembly GCA_963277665.1 of Viscum album. Taxonomy (NCBI): domain Eukaryota; kingdom Viridiplantae; phylum Streptophyta; class Magnoliopsida; order Santalales; family Viscaceae; genus Viscum; species Viscum album. The sequence continues at coordinate 1,587,000,309 of OY728150.1, read as the reverse complement.
AATATGAGGGAATTACTTATTGAAAATCAAGTTCTTGAACTCATCTTATTCTATGGATTCAATTTCATCTTGTTTCCTGTTATTCTTAATTAGAGTTTACCACTAGTATACTTCACCTTCTAAACAATAAACAAAAAAAATGAACTTTTTATGTTCTAAAAAATGAAGGTTGTAAAATATATTCTCAATGGTACTGATCCACTGTTCAGTAACAAGTAGATCAGAAGAACCAGTGAAAGAAGGTGGACGTTGCCTCATAAAGGACTCAATAGAATGTTGTTCCCTTCTCTGCTCATTTGGAAGTCCAGAATGATTCATAGATTGTGTAATTATAGCAATAAGATTTTTCACTCTATATCCCATAACATTTGGTTGTTCAAGAGGACAATTATTGCATTGTCCAGTACATTGATTGTTAACACGGTTCCTCCAGGTTCGAGCCATTGTCTAAACCCAAAAAGAATAGTGTGAGGGGGTAAAAAAAATACTAGGAAAACAACACAATCAAAGGGGAGTAATTTCAATCTCTAACATATTAGGCTTAATACTATGTTATTCATGATCGTTATCATAATTATACGACTATAACCTATACTTATATTTATCCTTAGGAATATCCCTAGACATACCTTAGATATACCTCTAGGTATCTCACTAAAGTTTTCTCATCCTAGTTTCCAAGGGTTGACTAAACCTTCACTCTGATACCAATTTCAGAGACCCAAGATTGATGTATATGGAAATTAAATTTATTTTTTTGAATAATTAATACATGATACAAATAGATTCCAAAAGACCTTATTAATTTAGTGTCCTTGGAAACTCTGAACATAATCTTCTAATCATGGTGAAAGATCTTCAATATCTCCCATAAAGATCTTCCCCTTTTGTTTTCCTACCTAAAACCTTTCTTTATATCCTAGGGAAAAGAAAAATATAAAAGTTTGAGCTCAATTGCTTAGTAAGGGTAAACATGGAGAATATAAAACAAACAATAAACATTTGAACGTAAAAACATGTATATAAAGTTTAAACATCCAATTCTTGATTCCTAAAATAAATCTTTGCAGTACGTAAGGCATGGATCATAAGAGAAAATTAATCATGATAAAATATAATTGGAATAAAACATGTAATTGTGGAAAAATAATAAGAATATAATATTATTTCCATAGTGGCTAAGGCATTTCCTCCAAGACTATCACAGTGGACATTGTCCATTACTGAATCGAGTTTACTTGCCGTTCTAGCCATGTATTATTGAATTGGATTTACTTTCCATTTTAGTCATGTCTATATCATGAATATAAATCTTTACACAATGTATTGGAGGGAGATATAGGCCCCACCCATCTCATAATGAAATTATTTTTACATGTTCCACAAAACATAAATTATTCATCATAGCATAACCCAAGAAATAAAATGGGTTTCTTAAATATCATTCCATCATAACATAATCCATAAAAAATATCATTCCATCATTAAAAAAAATAAAATCATAGTAATAATAGGGAAATAAATGTAACCTTATTTAAGAGCGTCATCTTAGATAGAAAATAATTTTGATAAAACACTTGAACTTAATTCTTGAGGAAAATATACTTTCTTCTTCAAAAATGTTTTATTTTCTCAAAATGCCATGCAATTTTAAAAGAAAATAATTTAGTTGAAAATAAAATTGAAATAGTGTAGAGGAAGATTCATGGAAATAAGGAATCGTGAAACCATAAAAATCCATTCATGTTGTATAAGTTAAAAAAACATTATCCTCATACTTTTTTTCGGAAAAGTCAAAAAGTATCTCATACAATAAACAAAAGAAAGATTCATTCCATACCATGTAGTAGAAGTAAAAAAATGGATAAAAATGAATTTTAATATACGTAGAATAATATTTAACATTTTATGAAAACATTTTTATAAAACATGGATGTGGATGATAAATATAACCCTAGTAAATACTTACATATAAACAATCTTAGATAAAAATGAGTTTGAAAAATTATCCCTTACCTTAGGTCCGATTTCTTCCTTTGTGTATTAAACTCATTTATAGTGGGTTTAAAATTATTATTAAATAGTAAAAAAACCATAATAATATTTATGATATCATATTTTATTCACTTACGACTTTATATAACCCGTTCACTTTTCAATTCTATATTAAAGCAACGTTTTTGGGTAATAATGATTTTATTTATCAGATGTGTTTTGAATTGTTATTCTTGATATTATTAATTATATCATTATTTAATTAATTATAAAATGTAAAACATGATTTATATATCATATATATTCAGTATATAAATATATATATATATATAATAGATAGACAAATGAAATGGAATGTACCGTTCATGGAGACGGTAGACTGTATGTACTCATGAATGCTGTTTTCGTTTCCTTATTGAATTGAATGGAAGTAAATAACACAAACACACACACACACACACACACACACACATATAAATACAGTAGAATTATATATTTTATAACCATTCATGAATGGTTAACATAGAGAAATAATCTCATCGCATCGTGGAGATGGTAAGCCGTACGTACGCACGAGCGACGATATCGTTCCCATAATTGTTGAATGGTATTGAATTGGATGGTGTATAGTATCTCAAAATTAGTATCATGTTATAATAATCATATATTGTTATTATTTCCATCATTATACCCATCCATTTAAGGTCGTGGTGAAAAACAGACTACACCACGGCGCGAAGACGGTAAGCCGTACGTATGCAGGCGCGATAATTTATTTTTTCATAGGATGGATAAAAGGTGAAATAGGGTTGTTTAATATTTATAATAAAATATCAGTATATTAGTGATACTAATTTTATTACTTTATAATGAAATAGATAAAGAATAATAAGTATAAGAAGAAATAAATTTGAAAGAATTGGTAGAAGAGATTATCCCTTACTCGACATGCCTCCTTTAAATTTCCTCTTAGGGCACTAGAGTTGGTCTTTTGAGAGGAACCAAACCTCTAGAATGTAAATAGGGAAGTTGAGAAGAGAAATGGGTAGGGTTTGGATGATATTGAAGGATAAAAATGGAGTGAATAGGAGAGAGAGGAGGTGCCCTTTTATAAGAGAGGAGAGGGGCACTTTAGGAAACTCTCAAAATATTAATTTATTATAAAATATAATTTTGACTAAAAATGGTCCAATTTTTTTTTAATTAAAAGATAAGATGATTTTTTTTATAATGACTATCATCCAATAATTTTTAGACAAGTTCAGAATATTTTTTTATCCTTATATTTTTGGTTTAACCCTTATTTTACCCTTTTTAATCTTATAGTGATATTATGTTATTTACACATTGTGGGTAATATAATTACATTATCAAGTCAAACGACCAAAAAAAAGTTATTTATGAAATATTTTGAATTATATTAACCATTTGGCCAAATATTATATTTTTTATAATTTAATATCATTTAATAAACTATTTTATGTTTTAAGTTATGAATTGTGACAATTTTATACACTATTCACAATTGATTTCTTTTTAAAATTTCATAACAACTCAATTCATTCTAAAATAAGGAATTAACTCAAAGATAATATGTAAATATCATCCAAAAAATTTGTGGATGACATCAAAATAACCAAATTACATTTTTTTAAATATTTATAGATTAATTTATTTGAATCTTTCATTAATGAGTTAATCACTACATCATAATTGTATCATAAATAAATATATTTATCTAATGTCTAAAAAATATAGATAAAATACCATGATGTAGGAAATATTTTTAGATTTATAATTACTATTTATAGACTTGTACTTCAGTTATATAACTCTAAATTAAAATCAATTTAGTAAAATATATATGTTTAGGTTATAATTATCTTTACTTTAAATTAATTATTATAAAATGTCATTTTCACATCCAAGTGAATCCATGGGGTCCCAAAATCAACCCATGGATGAAAATGGTCAGAAATATCTCATTAAATAGGATTAGGACATGTGTTAGTGTAGTTTAATATTATTATAATATTATTTTTTACCCTTATTTACCTGATTTACCCTCTAACCATGGTAAATAAAATAATTACTGAAGTTACTATTCATAATGTACAAAAATAAAAAATAATTATTTAAACAATTTGTACCTTCTAATTCAAAATATAGAATAAAATTTTCCAAATTCAAAAAACAGAAGTTGCAGTTATTAATTTAAAATTAATTCCCGTTGTCAAAACCAAAAAGCGGGTTTTTAAGAAGTAATAACTATCAAAAGATTTACATGTGTTTATGTCCAATTTAAATGTGAAATTACATCCAATGAACAAAATTAGATTAAATTATAAAAATATAATCCAATTATACTTTAAAACCAATTAAAAAGATAATATAACCATATAAATAAATTAGATAAAAGTCCAATTTTGAATTAAAATGCAGTATTTTTCACTATTCAATAACATTTCAATTTTATTAGAAAAATACCAAAAATTTGAAAAATGTAAATTTTTATTTCATACTTCCAATTAAGAAGTTTATTTTATCAAATTTAAGTTATAAAAGTTTCAAAAACTATATTTAAAATGGATGCGCCATCAAAAGGTGTTAAAACTGCATTTTTTGAAAAATACTTCTCTTATCCGAAAGATTGATTTTGTTCACATATCCTATTCTAGAAAATGTGTAATATTAATTCTAATGTTATATAAAATTAAAAATATGGTCAATAATATTCATAAAGGCTAGTTTATAACCCATTAAATAATAATATTTTAATAGTATATCGTTGTTTAGTTAAACTCGGTATGGCGTACAACACATGCTATCGAGGAAGACCTCTCTTACGTGTATTACAATCCAATTCAGTGTTGTGTGTAGTGAAAGATTCATTTGGTGTTGTGTATAACATAATCTACACTTATTTCATTTATACATTGGACAAAATCTACTCTCAGTGTTGCGTGAAATAAATTCTATCAAATGAACATGAAATTGTGTGTAACACAAACCCAGAATAGTGTTGCATATAATAAAAGCTAATATGGTGTTGTGTATAGCACACACTAATATTGGTTTAGCATACAACAAAAGATATCAAAGAAATTAAAATAATCTATCTCATAAAATCTAGGGGTGTTACATTCTACCTCCCTTAAAATGAATTTCACCCACGAAATTCATCAGGGTTATAATTGGATTTCTACTTGAAATATTCTTTCATAGAAACCCACATCATGGAAAGGGATACTAAAACTTCATTTCAAAAAGGAAAGTTAAAAACATAATGGATAACCAAAGTAACTCATCACTGGGTTTCCGCATAGGAGAACATAGGTGGTAAGTGAAAACAAGGATATGGAAGAGAAATATAACCATCAAGTTCTGATGTATAGTGATAGAGAATAAGGTTTGGACAAAGTTAACTACAATAAAGCCATAAATTTGCGATGATTTAAGGGATCATCAGATTCACTGGATAAGAAAGTACTAGGATAACATTTTTTTTTTCATGATCCTTTTCCTAAAGTTGAATATTTTTTCATTAGAATAAATACTTACTTGATTTTGGTACAATCTCACTATTTTTTGTGCCTTGAACAATTTCCACTTCATCTCTTATTTAAAGAAATGATGTTAAATTTTTCAGTCTTGAAGTGTTATAAGATCATGCTATTGAATGATATGTCATTTCATCTCTCTCAACAAAAAGGTTGGAACATGTTATCAAATATGCATAAGTACACCTATAGTGAGATAATACATTAATCTAAAAAACATCAATGAGAATATAACTTATACTATCCATTAATGGATAATATTACAATTCTTTCAAAAACAAAAAATATAAAACTTTTGAAGGAGATGAACTAAATCGACTTTACATTTGTCTCCCATATCTCATTTTGCAGTCCTTGGTTGTCAGATTCCAAATATGTGATTACCTTAATCATGTATTCTCTTGAAACATGATAATAACATGAATTATCCTAGAACCTTAGTGACAAAATTAATTATGTAAAAATTAACTCTTTCCACACACTAAAAATACCAAAAATTCTATATACTCAAACCATGATATCACTTTGTCATTTTATTAGTTATGACCTCAAAAATACTATAAAAAATCTCATTATCATATTATCCCTTCATTATGTGCATATCATGTGCCTTCCAAAAATATTTCAATCAATTTTCATGGTTAACGGTACCATATAATTATTGAAAACCAAAATTAACCAATACATAGATATTCCAATATTCTATAATACTATAAATGATATTCCACAACACTATTTTGGAATCCCATTACATAAACACTTAATCATTCTACCACTTTGTTTTCATACTCAACATCACCAATAGTGATCACATGCGACTTCCCTTTTTATTTTTTCATTAAGAGGTTGCTGACATCGATCATCATTAACCTTTGGATTAGGGCATTGGTTATAATAATGCCCCATTTTCTTGCACTTATAGCATTGAAGTGTTGGTGGTGCTTTCTATGTAATATTTTCTCTATTCACATCATTGACATCTATTTTCCCATTACTTCGGTAGTCAACTTCTCAATGACCTTATTTTCCACACTTTAAATATTTTATAGTCTCTTTAAGACAATATCCACTATGCTTATTTCCACAATTTGAGCATAAGGAAACATTCATCTTCTTTTTACCATTGTTTTGAGATTTTCCTTGAACTCCATCTTTTGATTTTTGTCAAAACCATAAGATGGATATGTAACACCAACTTACAGTTCTACCTTGATAGAATAACACACAATCTCTTCATATCTACTCAAGTCTCTTATAGCTGATTCCGTTTAAAGAATTGGTTTTAAGCCACTGAAGAATCAATTAACTTTGCTTTCAGGTTGGATAATAAATCCATAAGCATTCATTACAAGCCTTGTAAAATTCACCTCATATGTACCAAAAGATTCATCATCCTTTTTCTTAATCTCAAGGAAATCCTTTTAGATCTTTGTTCAAAGAATACAAGGGATGTAATTATTGAAAAAGATGTTCTTAAACTCGTCCCATTCCATGGATTCAATTTCATCTTACTTCCTTGTATTCTTAATTAGAGTCCACCACTATTCTGCTTCACCTTCTAAAGGATAAACAACCAAAATGACCTTTTCATGTTATGAATAGAGAAGTATGAAAAATATCTTTTCAATGGTACTGATCCATTATTCAGCAACAAGTGGATTAGAAGACCCATTGAATGTAGGTGGACATTTCTCATGAAGGACTCAATAGAATGTTGTTCCCTTCTTTGCTCATTGGGAAGTCCAAAATGATTCATAGATTTTGTAAGTATAGCAATATGATTTTTTCACTCCATATAAAATAATTTTTGGTTGTTCAGAAGGAAAATCATTGCATTTCTCAATGCATTGATCATTAAAATGGTTCCTTCAGGTTCCGACCATTGTCTAAACTCAAAAAGAATAGTGTGAGAGGTAAAAATCATACTAGGAAAACAAAAAAATCAAAGGGGATTACTTTCAATATCTAGCATATTAGGTCTAATACAAGGTTATTTATAATCTTTATCATAATTCAAGGACTGTAACCTATACTTATACTTATCCTTAGGGACATCCCTAGACATACCTTAGATATATCTCTAGGGATATCACAAAAAGTTTTGCATCGTAGTTTCCAAGGGTTGACTAAACCATCACTCTCATACCAAATATAGATACCCAAGCTTGATGTACATGGACATTACATTTCATTTTCAGAGTACTTAATAAATGATACAAATAGATTCTCAAAGACTATATTAGTTTAGTGTCTTTGAAAAATTGGAACATAATATTCTAATCATGGTGAAAGATCTTCAACATCACCCATAAAGATCATCCCCTTTTGTTTTCCTACCTAAAAACTTTATTTATATCCTGAAGAAATGAAACATATAAAAGGGTGAGTTCAAATGCTCAGTTATGGTAAACATGGATAACATAAAACAAACCACAAACATTTGAACATAGAAACATGAACATAAATTTTAAACATCAAAATCTTGAGTCATTAAATAAATTTTGGCAGTACATAAGGCATGGATCATAAAGGAACATTAATCATTATAGAATATAATTGGCATAAAACATTTAATTATGGAAAACTAATAAGCACATAATATGATTTTAATAGTGGACAAGACATTGCTGTCAAGACCATCATAGTGGACATAGTCCATTACTGAATCGTGTTTACTTTCCATTCTATCCATGTATTGTTGAACTAGATTTACTTACCATTTCAGTCAGGTCTATATAATGAGATATAAATATTTACCCAATGCACTGGGGGGATATATAGGTCCCACCCATCTCATAATGAAATTATTATTACATGTGCCACAAAACATAAATCATTCTTATTAGCATAACCTAAGAAATAAAGTGGGTTTCTTAAATATCATTACATCATTACATAATCCATAAAAAAGATCATTCCATCATTAAAAAAATTAAATAATATTAATTATAGGGAAATAAATGTAACCCTATTTAAGAGCGTCATCTTAGATGGAAAATAATTTTGATAAAACACTTGAACTTATTTCTTGAGGAAAATATCCTTTCTTCTTCAAAAATGTTTTTTTTCTCAAAATGTTGTGAAATTTTAAAAGAAAAGAATTTAGTTGAAAATAAAATTGAAATAGTGTAGAGTAATATTCATGGAAATAAGGTGTCGTGAAACCATAAAAATCCATTCATGCCGTATAAGTTAGAAAAACAATCTCCTCGTACTTTTTTTCCAGAAAAGTCAAAAAGTACCACGTATGGTAAACAAAAGAAATATTCCTTCCATAACATGCAGTAAAAGTAAAAAATGGATAAAAATGACTTTAAACATACATATAAGAATAGTTAAGATTTTATGAAAGCATTTTTAGAAAACAGGGACATTGATGATATATATAACCCCAGTAAATACATACGTATAAATAATCTCACATAAAAATTAGATTGCAAAATTATCCCTTACCATGGGTCTGATTTCTTCTTTATGTGTTCAAAACTCCTGTATAGTGAGTTTAAAAATATTATTAACTTTTAATAGAATCATAATAATATTTATGATATCATATATGATTCACTTATGACTTTATATTATCTGTTTATTTGCCAATTCCATGTTAAAGCAACATTTTTGGGTAATAATCATTTTATTTATCATATGTGTTTTGAATTGTTATTATTGATATTGTTAACTATATCCTGATTTAATTACTTCTATAATATAAAACATGATTTATATATCATATATATTTACTATATAAATATATATATAATAGATAGATTAATGAAATGGAATACACCATTCATGGAGAGGGTAGGTCGTACGTACGGATGAACGCTGTTTTCGTTTCCTTATTGAATTGAATAGAAGTAAGTAATGACAGATATACATATATAAATATAAATATAGTATCATTATATACTTTATAATCATTCTTTAATGGTTAACGTGGAGAATGAATCTCATCATGTCGTGGAGATGGTAAGTCGTACGTATGCTTGAGCGACGATATCATTCCCATAATTGTTGATTGATATTGAAGTGGATGGTTTATAGTATCTCAGAATTAGTATAATTTTATAATAATCATATATAGTTATTATTTCCACCATTATACCCATCCATGTAAGGTGGTGGTAAAAAATAGATTACATCATAGCGTGGAGAGGGTAAGCCGTACGTACGCACACGCGGTGATTTCATTTTTCGTAGGATGGATAGAAGGTGAAATAGGGTTGTTTAATATTTATAATAACATATTAGTATATTAGTGATATTTATGTTATTACTTTATAATTAAACAACTATATAAGAGGAAGTATAAGAATAAATAAATTTGAAATAATCGGTAGAAGAGATTACCATTTCCTCGAAGTCCCTCTAAATTTCTTCTTAGGGTACTAGAGTTGGTCTTTTGAGAAGATCAGAACCTCTAGAATGTAACTAGGGAAGTTGAGAAGAGAAATGGGTAGGGTTTATCTGAGCTTGAAGATTGAAAATGGAGTTAATATGATAGGGATGAGGTACCCTTTTATAAGAGAGGAGAGGGGAAATTTAGGAAACTATCAAAATATTAATTTATTATAAATTCAATTTCAATTGAAAATGGTCCAAAACTTATTTCAGTCAAAGATAAGTTTAGACTTATACATTGTGGGTTAATGTAATTACCATATCATGTCAAACAACAAAAAAAATCTATTTATGAAATATTTGGACTTATATAATCCATTTGGACCAATATTAGATTTTTTGGAATTTAATATCATTTAATAAACTATTTTATGTTTTAAGTTATGAATTGTGTCAATTTTAGACACTATTCATAATTGTTTTTTTTAAAATTAATAACCCAATTCCTTCGAAAATAAAGCATTAAATCTAAGATAATATGTCAATATCATCCAGAAAATTTGTGGATGACATCAAAATAGCCAAATTTCATTTTTTTAATATTTATAAATTCATTTATTTGAATCTTTAATTAATGAGGTAATCACTACATCATAATTGTGACACAAATAAATATATTTATATAATTTATGAAAATTATAAAAAAATTCCATGATATAGGAAATATTTTTAGCTTTTTAATTACTATTTATAGACATGAAGATCAGTTATATGACACTATATTAAAATTAGTTTAATAAAAGATATATGTTTAGGTTATAATTATCTTTACTTGAAATTAATTCTTATAAAATGATATTTTGACATCCAAGTGAATCCATGGGGTCCCAAAATCGACTCAAGGATTTCCATGGTCAGAAATATCTCATCCAATATGATTAAAACATTTGTTAGGGTAGTTTAATATTATTATAATATTATATTTTATCCTTATTTACCAAATTTACCCTTTAACCATGGTAAATAAAATAATTACAGAAGTTACTATTCATAATGTCCAAAAATAAATAGTACCTATTTAAAAAATTTGAACCTTCTGATTTCAAATCTGGAATTAATTTTTACAAATTCAAAACACAGAAGTTTTAGTAATTAATTTAAAATTAATTTCCACCGTAAAAAACAAAAAGCGGGTTTTTAAGAAGAAATAACTGTTAAAAGATTAACAAGTGTTTTTATCCAATTTAAAAGTGAAATTACTTAAAATGACCAAAATTGGATTAAATTATAAAAATATAATCCAATTAAACTTTAAAACTAATTAAAAAGATAATCTAACTATATAAATAAATGAGATAAAAAGGCAATTTTGAATTAAAATGCAGTATTTTCCACTATTCATCAAAATTTCAATTTTATTAGAAAAATAAAAAAATTCAAAAAAAGTAATTTTTTATGTCCCTCTTCCAAATAAGAAGTTTATTCTGTCAAATTTTACTTATAAAAATTTCCAAAACTAGATCTAAAATGGGTGCACCATCAAAAGGTGTTAAAACTATATTTTTTGAAAAATACCTCTTTTATCTGAAAAATTGATTTTATTCACATATCATGTTCTAGAAAATGTGTAAGATTAATTCCAATATTATATAAAATTTAAAATGTGGTTAATAATATTCATAATGGCTCATTTATATCCCATTAAATAATAATATTTTAATAGTATATCATTGTTTAGTGAAACTCGGTGTGACATACAACGCATGCAATCAAGGAAGTCCACTCTTGCGTGTAAATAAAGAAAGTTAGTGTTTTGTGTAGTGAAATATTCCTTTGGTGTTACGTATAACATAATCCAAACTTACCTCATTTATAGATTTAACAAAATCTATACTCAACATTGTGTGAAATAAATTATATCAAATGAACTTTAAATTGTGTGCAACACAAACCAAGAATAGTGTTGTGTATATTGAAATCTAATATGGTGTTTCTTATAGCACAAGCTAATCTTGGTGTAGCTCACAACAAAATATATCAAAGAAATTAAAAGAATATATCTTATAAAATCTCGGGGTGTTACATGTATTCCATGTCTATGTACTGGTATATAGAAAAACCCCATGTCTGCTCAGGATATATAGAAGTACATGACCAGGAGAAGCTTTGAGAGTACCCACTATGTACTCAGAAGTACAAGCTGTGTACATTTCTAAAAAAGGTGTTTTAGTTTTATTTATGCCTCTAAGTTAGAATTGGACTTGTTAGTTGTCCATTATGAGTGTTTTTCTATTTAGATCACAGTGGTGGAATCCTTTTGGTTTTTAGAGACCATCTTGATGGTGTTTTGGACTATTTGAGTTTTACGAGGGGATTGCTTTGAGGTTGTGGATCTGGAATCACTTAAGGGGTTGGGTTGTGAGTTTTGAGGCCAATGTGAGGGTGTACACTTACTAACCACCTTGGATTGAGTATTCTTGGTGAGTCTTCTTTTGGTTCCTTGGATAGATTTTGAAAGGCGGGATCAAGGGTCTTCTTGGATAGGATCATTAGTTTGATTTCTTAAGGTTTAGGTCCAGTCACTTGAGGTTGGGATTGATAGAATCCTTGTGGGTGGTTCAATATAATGGAATGTGTATTTTATATTTTTCTATTGATAAGAGTTTGAGATAGGTATGTGGGATTTATTCTAGGGAATTCCCTTCTGGGTAGGTTTTGGATTGAGGTTTCCCTTATGGGAATTTTTTCTATGGTTTGAGTAGGGAGTCCAACCGTGCTTTCTTTAAGAAGTCTTGGACTATTTTTTGGTTTTTTTGGAGGATCCACTTATAGGAAGTCTTTTCTAAGCCAAGGTTTTCTAGAGGAGTCCCTTGCATGGTTTATTATTGTAACACCCTGAGATTTTATGAAAAATATTCTTTTTAATTTCATTAATGTCTTGTTTTATATGCTACACCAAAAGGAGCTTGCACAACATGCATCCTTGACTTGCCTTTCATTACAAGCAATCTTGACCTTCCTCGATAGCGTGTGTAGTACGAAATACCGAGTTTTACTAAACAAAGATATGCTATTAAAATATTATTAAAACTAGCCGTTATGAATAGTAATAACCACTTTTTGAAATTTTGTAAATTTTATTTTTCAAAATGGACTTCATTTTTGGATTCGGAATATCGAAATTAGCTTAGGGTGAAATTTTGGTACTTTTCGGCTAACTTTCATTTTCTGATGAATAGTGAAAATTACTAAATTTTAATTAAAAACAACCTTTTTAATTGAAATAATTAATAGTGATAAATTATTAATTTGAGTGGTTTTAAAGTATATTTATAATATATTTTTACAGTTTAATACAATGTTGGTCATTGGATGTAATTTCACATTTAAACCAGACATGAACAAGTGTCAATCTTTTGATAGTTATTATCTCTTAAGAACATGCTATTTGTTGTGACGACGGGAATTAATTTTTAAATTAATTAATGCAACTGATATGTTTTGAATTTGGTAAAATAGAAATTATTTTTGAGTTCATAATATCAAATATATCTTAGGCCTAATTTTTGGTATTTTTCTGGAAACTTTCATTTTTTGATGAATAGTGAAACCACTAAGTGGTAGTTAAAAAAAATGAATTTTTCATCAAACTTAATTTTACCGCTTCTGTGAGTGGAATTTCAAAAATCCGAGAGACACAGTTGATTTCAGTAAGTAAAATGTGGTTCAATGATATGAAAATAATTTTTGGTGAATAGTAACTTTTTACTTTTTTTTACGACGGTTAAAAGTAAATAGGGTAATTTAGGGTAAAAATGTTATTATTATTACCCTAAAACATGTCCTAATTCTATTGGATAAGTGTAATTCGACCAAAAACAACCTTAGGAATAAAATATGACCATTTAGTCCCACTTGGATTAGATTATGACATTTATTATTAATTTATTTAAAGAAGGGTTAAGAGAGTTAAAATCAATGTTTAATAAGAAAATAATTTTTAATATAGGGTTATACATAAGATAAATTCTACTATAAATATTTATTAGAAAGATAAAAATATTTCCTACATAATGATATTTTATTTGTAATTTTTAGACATTAAAAAATTTAATTTATTTATGACACAAAGATGATGTAGTAATTATCTTATTAATGAAATATTGACATAATTGATGTTATAAATACCCAAATAAGTGTAATTTAAGACTTTTTATGAATTAAAATAATTTTATAGGTTCATATGACATGTTATTATTGATTTAATTAACTTTTTTAGAACTAATCATTCTATTATGATTTTCACAAAAATCAATTACTAAATAGTGTCAAAATTGACAAAAAATAGTTTTTAAAACAAATATTATATTATTAATTGTTATTTTATTCCTAAAAATCTAAGGTTCGGCCAAATGACTTAGATAAGGTTATATATATTAATAATAAACAACTTGGGGTTCGTTTGGCTTATTATAGTAAGTTTATTAACCTTATAGTATAAGAACGAAAGAAGACACGGTAAAAGTAAACTTATCTAACTTAAAGTTAAATATAAATGATAAAGTTAAAATAGGAACCTAAACTTGTCTAAATTCTATTGGATGAGAGGATTTAGACCCATCCCCACCTTAGATTCTAAATAAATCAATTTTAATCCATTTAAAACCGAATTTGGCTTTATAATAAAATAATATTTTTAGTTTTTCCAAAAGAGCCCCTCTCCTCCCTTATAAAAGGGCACCTCCTCCCTCTCTTCCTCACACCACTTTGAGCATTCAGGCATGGAAAATCCCTGCCAAATTATCTTCTCCACTTCTCTAGCAACATCCTAGAGGTCATTTTCTTCTTCAAAGACCAATTTTAGTGCCCTAAGAGGAGGACTCAAAGAGGCGCTTCAAAGAAGAGGTAATGTCCGTTACCAATTCTTTCAACATTATTTCTTCTTCCACTTCTTCTTATTAGGTTATTTAATTATTAAGTAATAAAATCAGTATCAATAATATACTGATATGTTATTATAAGTATTAAACAACCCTATTTCACCATCTATCCATCTACGGAAAATGAAATCACCACGCGTGCGTACATACGGAATACCGTCTCCACGCCGTGGTGTAATCTATTTTCCACCACCACCTTACTTGGATGGGTATTATGGTGTAAATAATAACTATATATGATTATTTTAAATTGATATTGATTCTGAAATAGTATACATACACTCCAATACAATTCCACGATCACGAGAACGATATCATCGTTCGTGCGTACGTACGGACTACTGTCTCCACGACGCGATGAGATTCATTCTCCACGTTAACCATTCATGAATGATTATAAAGTATATATAATAAGTAATCATAAAATATATGACATAATAATGATACTAGATTTATGTGTATATATATGTGTATGTCATCTACTCAATTCCATTCAACTCAATAAGGAAACGAAAACAACGTTCATGCGTACGTACAACCTACCGTCTCCATGAATGGTGTATTTCTTTCCATTTATCGATCTATTATAAATATGTATATTATGAATATATATTATATATAAATCATGTTTTATATTCTGGAATTAAGTAATCATGATCTAAGTAATCATATGAATAATTACAAGTCCAAACACGGACGACAAATGAAACTATTTTACCCAAAACACTCTTTAACATGGAATTTACAAAATAACGGGTAATATAAAGTCATAAGTGAACCATATATGATATAATAACAATGAATATGATTCTGTAATAAGTCAATGACATTATTTAAATCATTATACAGGAGGTTTGGATACGTACGAATCATATCGGACCTAAGGTAAGGGATAATTTTACAAATCTCATTTTTATTCGAGATTTCTTATTCGTAAGTATTTACTAGGGTTATTTCTATCATCCATCTCCATGTTTTATAAAAGTGTTTTGATGTATGTTTAAAGTCCTTTTTACCCATTATTGAATTTTACTACATGGTATGTAAGGAATCTTTCTTTTGTTTATGTTACGAGGTACTTTTTTGACTTTTCTGGCAAAAGTACGAGAAGAATGTTTTTTTTAACTTATACGACACGAACAGATTTTTTCGGTTTTATAAAGCCTTATTTTCATGAACCTTACTCCAAAATATTTCATGATTATTTTCAACCAAATCTATTTCTTTTAAAATTTCATGACATTTTGTGAAAAGAAAATGATTTTGAAGAAGAAATGATATTTTCCTCAAGAATTTATTTCAAGTGTTTTATCAAAGCCATTTTTCATCTAAGATGAAATTATTTCATATGTGTATGTTTCAAGTATAATGTCTCTATTATTTACATGGTTTCACATTCCTTATTATGAAAATGATATCCATTTCTTTTATATGGATTATGTGATAATGGGATGATGTTTATGAAACCCATTTTATTTATTGGGTTATTATGAATGATGTATGTTTATTTTATGGCATAAGTAAGAATGATTTCATTATGAGATGGGTGGGACCTATATCTACCTCCAATGAATTTGGTAAAGATTTATATCTCATGAGATAGACATGGCTGGAATGGAAAGTTAAACCGGTTCAGTAATACAGGACTGGAACAAGGAGTGAACTCGATTCAGAAAGGGACTTTGTCCACTAAGATGGTCTTGGCAGCAATGCCTTGGCTACTATGGAAATCATGACATGTGCTGAATGGTTTCCACAATTACATGTTTTACTCCCATGCTATTTTATCATGCTTAATGTTTCTTTATGATCTATGCCTTACGTACTTCCATGTTTTATGTCATTTCTCAAGATTTTGATGTTTAAACATTATGTTCATGTTTTTAATCTCAAATGTATATGATTTGTTTTATTTTATCCATGCTTACCCTTACTGAGCATTTGAGCTCACCCTTTATATGTTTTCTTTTCCCCAGGATATAAAGAAAGGTTTTAGGTAGGAAAACAAAAGGGGAAGATCGATATGAGAGATGTTGAAGATCTTTCAACAGTATTATATGTTTATATTCCGAGTTTCTAAAGACACTAAACTATTACGGTCCTTGTGTGTCTATTTTTGTTATGTATTAATTATTCTGAAAATGTAATGTAATGTCCATGTACGTCAAGCTTTGGGTCTCTATAGTTGGTATCAGAGGAAAAGTTTAGTCAAAATTTGGAAACTAGGATGCGAAAATGTTAGTGAGATTCCTAGAGATATTTCTAAGGTATGTCTAGGGATGTCCCTAAGGTTAAGTATAGGTTATAGTACTAGAATTACAGTAACCCAAGATGTTAGATATTTAAGGTACTCCCCCTTTATTATATTGTTTTCCCTAGCGTGATTTTTGCCTCTCACACTATTATTTTTGGGTTTTAGACGATGGCTGGAACCCGAAGGAACCGTGTTGATCAATGTAATGGACACTATAATGATTGTCCTCCTAAACAAACAAATGTTATGGGAGATGGAGTGCAAAATCTTATTGCTATACTTACACAAGCTATGAATCATTCTGGACTTCCAAATGAGCAGAGAAGGGAACAATATTTTATTGAGTCCTTCATGAGGCAACGTCCACCTTCTTTCAGTGGGTCTTCTGATCCACTTATTGCTGAATAATGGATCAGTACCATTGAAAAGATATTTTCAGTTCTTCAATGTTCTGAACATGATAAAGTCGTCTTAGCAGTGTATCATTTGGAAGGTGATGCTGATCAATGGTGGAATCTTATCAAGAATACAAGGCGAAGAGATGAAATTGAGTCCATGGAATGAGAAGAGTTTAAGAACTTATTTTTCAATAAGTACTTCCCTCGTATTCTTCGAAAAAAGATGGAGAAAGAGTTTCTTGAACTGAAGCAAAAGGATGATGAATCTGTTGGTACCTATGAAGAAAATTTTACAAGACTTGCAAGGTACACTTCTGGTATTATTATCTAACCTGAGAGTAAGATCGATCGATTCTTTAGTGGCTTAAAACCAAGTCTTCGAAGGGCATTAGCTATAAGAGACTTCAGTAGCTATGAAGAAATTGTGTGTTGTGCTATCAAGGTAGAAATGGAAGTTGGTGTTACTTATCCATCTCATAGTTTTGACAAGAAAAGAAAGATGGAGTTCAAGGAGAAATCTCAAAATAATGGTGAAAAGAAGATGGATGTTTCCTTATGCTCAATGTGTGGAAAGAAGCATGGTGGAGATTGTCTTAAAGGGACTAGAAAATGTTTTAAGTGTGGAAAAGAAGGTCATCGAGCAGCTGAGTGTTGAAGTAATGGAAAAAGGGTTTCTAATGATGTGAATAAAGAAAAGACTGCAGAGAACGCACCACCAACACTTCAATGCTTCAAGTGCAAGGAAATGGGGCATTATGATAATAAATGCCCTAATCCAAGGGTTAGTGATGATCGACATGAGCAACCACTTAAGGTAAAGGACAAAGGGAAGTCACATGCGATCACTATTGGTGATATTGAATATGACAATGATGTGGTGGAATGATTAAGTGTTTATGTAATGGGATTCCAAAATAATGATGTATATAGTATCGTGGAATATTGAAATATTTATGTATTGGTCTATTGTGGTTTTCAATAATTTTATGGTACCGGTAACCATGGAAAGTGATTGAGATATTTTTGGTAAGCAGATGATATGCGCATAATGAAGGGATAAGAAGATAATGAGATATTTGATTGTATTCATGAGCTCATGATTGATATAAGGACTAAGTGATATCATGGTTTGAGTATAAAGAATTTTGAGGATTTTGGTTTGTGGAAAGTGTTAACTTTTAACTGCATTCATGTTTTCACTAAGGTTCAATGGGTATTCATTCTTCAAGAGAATACATGATTAAGGTATTCACATGATTGTAATTTTACCAACAAGATATATCTTATGATATATGGGGGATAAATGATGGCATTCATGTGATTGTTATGTGACATTCCAAGTAATCATTTTCTTTATACTATGAACTTGGACCGAAGTATTTTAGATAAGCCTAAAGATTGGAATGGATTATGTTGGACATAAGTTAAGATAAAACTTTTTTTGATATTATTGATGGGATGTTATAGTAATATAGCTTTAGAAAAAGGACAACCTGCAGGATGGGCGACATCCCATCGCGTCGGACAAGGCTGTGGGAATCGAACCCACAACCGAAGTGCGACTGGACTTTATCTCCTACCACTGGCCTACATGAAGTCCCTATTTAGTAGAAACTAGTTTTATTATATTAATCATAATGATATAATAAGTATAAGTCCATTTTAGGAACCATATATGATTAATCTCACTATAGATGGACTTATGTATTTTTTGATAACTTTTCTAACCTTTTGTTTAAGACAGATGGAATGACCCATCATTCTATCACATGATCTTCTAACACATCACGAATGACAAATTCGACTTCATTTCTTTAAGAGATGATGTGGAAATTTTCCAAAGAATGACCGACGGTGAGACTATACCAAAATCACGAAAGTATTTCTTCTAATTCCAATTTCATCAACTTTAGGGAAATGATCTTGAAAACCAAAAATGTTGTCTTATTGCTCTTATATCTGATTAATCAGATGGTACCTTAGCTCATCAGAAATTTATGGCTTTGTGATTGCTGGCTTTTCCATAGCCATGTTCTCTACCACTCTCCATCAGAACATGATGGTTAGATTTCTTTTTCATATCCATATTTTCACCTATGTGGAAACCCAGTGATTAGTTTATTTGGGTAACCGTTACGTTTAATACTTTTGTTTTTAAAGATTGGTTTTGGTATTGTTTTTTACGATGTGGGTTTATATTAAAGAAACTTTCTATTAGTAAACCATTTATAACCCCGACGAATTTTGAGGGCGAAATTCATTTTAAGGGGGGTAGAATGTAACACCCCGAGATTTTATGAGAAATATTCTTTTTAATTTCATTAATGTCTTGTGTTGTATGCTACACCAAAAGGAGCTTGAATAACACGCATCCTTGACTTGCCTTTCATTACACGCAATCGTGACCTTCCATGATAGTGCGTGTAGTACGCAATACCGAGTTTCACTAAACAACGATATGCTATTAAAATATTATTAAAACTAGCCGTTATGAATAGTAATAACCACTTTTTGAAATTTTGTAAATTTTATTTTTCAAAATGGACTTCATTTTTGGATTCAGAATATCGAAATTAGCTTAGGGTGAAATTTTGGTACTTTTCGGCTAACTTTCATTTTATGATGAATAGTGAAAATTACTAAATTTTAATTAAAAAAACCTTTTTAATCGAAATAATTAATAGTGATAAATTATTAATTTGAGTGGTTTTAAAGTACATTTAGAATATATTTTTACAATTTAATACAATGTTGTTCATTGGATGTAATTTCACATTTAAACCAGACATAAACAAGTGTCAATCTTTTGATAGTTATTATCTCTTAAGAACACGCTATTTGTTGTGACGACAAGAATTAATTTTTAAATTAATTAATGAAACTGATATGTTTTGAATTTGGTAAAATAGAAATCATTTTTGGGTTCATAATATCAAATATATCTTAGGCCTAATTTTTGGTATTTTTCTGGAAACTTTCATTTTTTGATGAATAGTGAAACCACTAAGTGGTAGTTAAAAAAAATGAATTTTTCATAAAACTTAATTTTACCTCTTCTGTGAGTGGAATTTCAAAAATCAGAGAGACAAGGTTGATTTCATTAAGTAAAATGTGGTTCAATGAGATGAAAATAATTTTTGGTGAATAGTAACTTTTTACTTTTTTTACCACGATTAAAAGTAAATAGGGTAATTAAGGGTAAAAATGTTATTATTATTACCCTAACACATGTCCTAATTCTATTGGATAAGTTTAGTTCGACCAAAAACAACCTTAGGAATAAAATATGACCATTTAGGCCCACTTGGATTAGATTAGGACATTTATTATTAATTTATTTAAAGAAGGGTTAAAATAGTTAAAATCAATGTTTAATAAGAAAATCATTTTTAATATAGGGTTATACATAAGATAAATTATACTATAAATATTAATTCGAAAGATAAAAATATTTTCTACATAATGATATTTTATTTGTAATTTTTAGACATTAAAAAATTTAATTTATTTATGACACAAAGATGATGCAGTAATTATCTTATTAATGAAATATTGACATAATTGATGTTATAAATACCCAAATAAATGTAATTTAAGGCTTTTTATGAATTAAACTAATTTTATAGGATAATATGACATGTTATTATTGATTTAATTAACTTTTTTTGAACTAATAATTCTGTTATGATTTTCACAAAAATCAATTACTAAATAGTGTCAAAATTGACATAAAATAGTTTTTAAAAAAAATATTATATTATTAATGTTTATTTTATTAATAAAAATCTAATGTTCGTCCAAATTACTTAGATAAAGTTATATATATTAATAATAAGCAACTTGGGGTTCTTTTGGCTTGTTATAGTAAGTTTATTAACCTTATAGTATAAGAACACAAGAAGACACGGTGAAAGTAAAATTATCTAACTTAAAGTTAAATATAAATGATAAAGTTAAAATAGGAACCTAAACTTGTATAAATTCTATTGGATGAGAGTATTTCGACCCATAACCACCTTAGCTTCGAAATAAATCAATTTGGAGCTATTTAAAACCGAATTTGGCTTTATAATAAAATAATATTTTTAGTTTTTCCAAAAGAGCCCCTCTCCTCCCTTATAAAAGGGCACCTCCTCCCTCTCTTCCTCACACCACTTTGAGCCTTCAAGATCGGACAATTCCTACCAAATTCTCTTCTGAACTTCCCTAGAAACATCCAAGAGGTCCTTATATTCTTCAAAGACCAATTTTAGTGCCCTAAGAGGAGGACTCAAAGAGGTGCTTCAAAGAAGAGGTAATGTCCGTTACCAATTCTTTCAACTTTATTTCTTCTTCCACTTCTTCTTCTTAGGTTGTTTCATTATGAAGTAATAAAATCAGTATAAATCATATAATGATATGTTATTATAAGTATGAAACAACCCTATTTCACCATCTATCCATCTACAGAAAACGAAATCACCGCGCATGCGTACGTACGGAATACCGTCTCCACGCCGTGGTGTAATCTATTTTCCACCACCACCTTACTTGGATGGGTATAATGGTGTACACAATAACTATATATGATTATTTTAAAATGATATTTATTCTGAAATAGTATACATACACTCCAATACAATTCCACGATCATGAGAACGATATCATCGTTCGTGCGTACGTACGGACTACCGTCTCCACGACGCGATGAGATTCATTCTCCACGTTAACCATTCATGAATGATTATAAAGTATATATAATAAGTAATCATGAAATATATGACATAATAATGATACTGTATTTATGTGTATATATATGTGTATGTCATCTACTTAATTCAATTCAACTCAATAAGGAAACGAAAACATCGTTCATGCGTACGTACGACCTACCTTCTCCATGAACGGTGTATTTCATTCCATTTATCGATCTGTTATAAATATGTATATTACAAATATATATTATATATAAATCATGTTTTATATTCTGGAATTAAGTAATCATGATCTAAGTAATCATATGAATAATTACAAGTCAAAACACGGACGACAAATGAAATGATTTTACCCAAAACACTCTTTAACATGGAATTTACAAAAGAACGGGTAATATAAAGTCATAAGTGAACCATATATGATATAATAAAAATGAATATGATTCTGTAATAAGTCAATGACATTATTTAAATCATTATACAGGAGGTTTGGATACGTACGAAGCATATCGGACCTAAGGTAAGGGATAATTTTTCAAATCTCATTTTTATCCGAGATTTCTTATTCGTAAGTATTTTCTGGGGTTATTTCTATCATCCATCTCCATGTTTTATAAAAGTGTTTTCATGTATGTTTAAATTCCTTTTTACCCATTCTTGATTTTTACTACATGTTATGTAAGGAATCTTTCTTTTGTTTACGTTACGAGGTACTTTTTTGACTTTTCCGGCAAAAGTACGTGAAAAATGTTTTTTTTAACTTATACGGCACGAACGGATTTTTACGATTTTATAAAGCCTTATTTTCATGAATCTTCCTCCAAATTATTTTATGAATATTTTCAACCAAATCTATTTATTTTAAAATTTCATGACATTTTGTGGAAAGAAAATGATTTTGAAGAAGAAAGGATATTTTCCTCAAGAATTTATTTCAAGTGTTTTATCAAAACCATTTTTCATCTAAGATGAAATTATTTCATATGTGTATGTTTCAAGTATAATGTCTCTATGATTTAAATGGTTTCACTTTCCTTATTATGAAAATGATATCCATTTCTTTTATATGGATTATGTGATGATGGGATGATGTTTATGAAACCCATTTTATTTATTGGGTTATTATGAATGATGTATGTTTATTTTGTGGCATAAGTAAGAATGATTTCATTATGAGATGGGTGGGACCTATATCTACCTCCAATTCATTGGGTAAAGATTTATATCTCATGAGATAGACATGGCTGGAATGGAAAGTTAAACCGGTTCAGTAATAAAGGCTCGAACGAGGAGTGAACTCAATTCAGAAAGGGACTTTGTCCACTAAGATGGTCTTGGCAGCAATGCCTTGGCTACTATGGAAATCATGACATGTGATGAATGGTTTCCACAATTACATGTTTTAATCCCATGCTATTTTATCATGCTTAATGTTTCTTTATGTTCTATGCCTTACGTACTTCCATGTTTTATGTCATTGCTCAAGATTTTGATGTTTAAACATTATGTTCATGTTTTTAAGCTCAAGTGTATATGATTTGTTTTATTTTATCCATGCTTACCTTTACTGAGAATTTGAGCTCACCCTTTATATGTTTTCTTTTCCCCAGGTTATAAAGAAAGGTTTTAGGTAGGAAAACAAAAGGGGAAGATCGATATGAGAGATGTTGAAGATCTTTCAACAGGATTAGATGTTTATATTCCGAGTTTCCAAAGACACTAAACTATTACGGTCCTTGTGTGTCTATTTTTGTTATGTATTAATTATTCCAAAAAAGTAATGTAATGTCCATGTACATCAAGCTTTGGGTCTCTACAATTATTATGTTGAGGTTCTCAGAACCATGGTGGTTGCCCCGTGTTGGTTGTACTATGAGGTATCCAGTGCTGGTTTAGGGATTTTGGATGGGGGGGCGAATGTTATCTGACCTTAGTGTTTGAGCTATAGATTTGAGGTTTGATTCTATTCATGTTTAATAATGATTATATAGGAGACCTTTGGGATATTATTTTATAATGGATTTACGATTAGACTATTTCTATTTCTCTCCTCTACTGGTTGGTCTGTTTCTTATTGTGTGGTGGGACTAGTGAGATAATGAATGATTTGGATGAGTGAAACCACATTAGCTTGGATTTAAGGGCTAGGTTTAGTATAACATGGAGGCTACAACACTCCCAAGGCCTGATTTTTAGGTTTGTGTCTTGCTCAGGTAGCCCGGTAATGTGCTGACAGGTTTATTCTCCCATCATTTTCTGTAGGACTTTTGGGCATGGTAGTATACCCTGAGGGAGACAGGGAGTCCCTACCACCAGTTCAGATCATACCATTTTATTCTGAGTTTCCAATAGATTTTATCAGTGTTTTTACACCTATTATGAGATCATAGGGTCTAGCATGTGTGACTATACTTTCATTAGACTTTGGAGCTCCATCTTGATAAGGTAGATGCACTTGATATTGTGGATGTGTGGGCCATGCATTGCAATTTCATTATCTAGGGATAGACTGAGTGTAGATTACATATGGGTGTCAAGATAGAACCTAAGGTTTGATATTTTCTTTTTTTATCCATTTTTTTCGTTCCCATATTGTTTTAATCATTTATACTGGTAGTCACATTTGGCTAGTATGGACATGATATGTGTCACATTCACATGTTATGATTAAAGATGTTGGGACCACCATTGGGGGTAGACTTTTGAGATTTTTTGTCACCTAATGCTCATGCTCCTTGGTGTACGTGTAGAACTTATGTTTACTTTCAAGTTGATCACTATGTAGTGTATTGGGTGGAGGTATAGTGTTGCATGATTGAGTAGGATAGCTAATGTAGAGTTTAAGGTTCATGGTGGAGCTATTCATCTATCATGGAGACTAGGTATATGGTTCAACTCAGAGTAGTAGTAGATCCTGGTGTATTTATTTTTCCTTTATTCTATTATGTATGCGGTCACCCTAGTGGGAAACCAATGTCTATATGTTTTAGATTTTTGAGTATGTATGCAACATTCCTTTTATTATAGTTGTTTCATTCATTTATTTATTTACTTATGAACACTCAGATGTTCATGGATATGTATATGATTAGTTTATTTCCTCCATTACTGATTTGGGGGTATAGTCTCCCCATTGTATCCTTTTATGCCCTCAATTATAGTCAGTAGCCTATAATATACGAGGATGTGTTCTTGAGGCCTTATTACTAGTCATATTGGGTGACAGGTTTGGTTGACCCAGGTTGGTTCATGAAAAAACACATAAAGGTTCTATAGTGGAAGTTGAATACCATATCAATGGATTTTTTGATAGGGTTTCTATGATTAGAGATAGGTCACAATTTTATTAGGTTTATTATTGATCGAATGACCATGACAAACCACTTATTGAATATTAAAGGTAAGAGTTTGATAGAGAGTTTGGGACACTTATACAAAGAGGATATCTTCTGGTTTCATGGGATACCTTTGACAATACTTTCTGACTGGGATCCTAGTTCACATCTCAGTTATGGAGGGGCATGTAGAAGGAATTTTGGATGTAGATATAGTTGAGTTTTAAATTACACCCATAGATTTATGGGATGAAAGAGTAAACCATTCTGATTATTAAGGACATGTCACTGGAATATGTGCTTGATTTCAATTAAAGATTGTATGATCACTTAAATTTAGTTTACTTTTCTTATAAAAGGAGATACTGATCCAATATTGGTATGAAACCCTTAAATGTTCTATATTGGAGACCCTATAGGTGAACCTTGTGCTAGATACAAGAGGGATAGACATCATTGATGGGGATAGAGCTCATGTGGTTAATGACCGAGAGGGTTTATGTGATCCCAGAGCATTTGGGGGTATCTTAGAGTTGATAAAAGTATTACATGGAATGACGATGAAGGCCTTTAGAGTTTTAGGGGAGAGATAATGTGTTATTTAAGATATCACCATGAAATAGTTTTTGGTCATTTATATAGGGGAGAAATCCATCCACCAAGCTTATCAGTTTTTTCCAGATCCTATGTAGTGTTGTTGAGGTTTCTTATTGCCTAGATTTTCCCCCATAGTTGGTCTGGGTTAACAATATATTTAATGAGTGACACCGGAGGGGATATATTCGTAGCCCATCACATATCATTGATAAAGAAAAGTTATATTTTGGTGATGATGATACCTTCTTGGAGTAAGTATTGGGGATCAAGGATTAGTAGTATATGAACCTTCATCATTGGGTCATACTTCTAGAACATGTGTTATGGCATCATGGAAACATTTAAGAGAGATCCCTAGAAAGATTGAGATATAGGATTATTATCCCAAAATTTTCAAATAGTTTTTCTTTTCAAGATATATATCCATGAAGATGGGGAGGACTTAGTGACCAATATTTTTTTGGTTTGGACTTTTATAATATTTTAATAATATTTTATGGATAGTCCACTGAGTTGTTTTCATTTATTGAGTGTCATAGATTCCCAAATATATTATATTGAATATAATATATTATTTTTAGTCCATGTGAATGTTATCATGTGAAAATTTTATTTCCTATTCAATGAAGTATTTTATGGGAAAAATAATGAGGTGGTTGTATCCAAAATAGGATTTTTAACCTAGGGGTAGTGTAATTACAATTCACTTTGCGTGTTACGGGTTAGGATTTCATGGGTGCATTAATAAAATTAATAATAATAGTTAATTAAAATATTTAATTATTTTTAAAGCTTATAAATATAAAATATTTATTATATTTCACATTTATAATTAGGTATTTAATTATAATCACCATAAACCTTAAATTAGAGATAGATAGGCTTAATATAATTAGAGATTTGAGGAGTTGATGAACTTGTTCCTTGATGGGGATTGCCAAAAGAACTTGGTGTATATAAAATAGACAGTAATGAATGATACCAAATTGAGGTAGCACTATTTAATTTGGTTTTAAACTATTTTATTTCAATTTCATACAATTATTCATTCTTGTCTATCCATATATGATTTTTTTGAAATAATTGAATTGTCCTAAAATTCTATTCACTTTATAGTTGCTCAAAAATTTATGATTATACATCATTATTCATTGTTGTAAGATCTTCACATGATGTTTTTTGGATGAACCATCAAAATGACCATCAAAATATCATTCTCCCCTATTATACATTCCCCCTTTATTACGCATCACAACTGGCCTTTGCTATAGACAATGGTTTAATAAAAATGATCCTAGTTGGAAAATTATTAGAATTCGGGATTTAAAAGGATGTATTGATGTCACGACCCAAAGTATTTCAATGTAAAATTCCCTTCTTATATTTATGTCATAAAAACACAAAATAATGAACTACTAAGTGATAAGTGACCTTTAAACATAATTTTGTCACCCCTATGTTTGGAATTTTAAAAATCCGACATACACGGTTGTGTTCAAGATAGTTTTTGGAGTCTAATATAACAAAAATAATTTTTGGTGAATACTAACCTACCCTTATGAATAGTAACCTACCCTTATGAATAGTAAAATGACCCTTATGAATAGTAAATAAGAGTAACATTACCTATGAATAATAAAATAATATTTAGAAATCATAGAAAGTGATGATTTGACCTTAGTAAACGTTTTGGTAATTTGTAAGTCATAAATAAAATAAATAAATAATTAATTTAAAAGAATATTTATTCCCTAAAATGTATTCATAAATTATTGAATCAATGTCTAATAGTTTTTAGATAATTTTATAAGACCCTACGAAATTTTTTAAAGAACTATAAAATCAGTTTTAATCTTAAAAAATGTTTTTTAAGTAAATTATGATTTTAATTAAATATTAAATTAATAATATTTAGAAAATTATTTTTGAAAAATGGACTTCCGTTTTGGATTCTACACGTCGAAAAATGGTTGGGGTAAATTTTTGGGATTTTTCTGAGAAACTTGAATTTTTGGTGAATAGTAGAATACATTAATTTATCATATAAATACATTTTAATTAAAACCCACTATTCCTGACATCAAAAGTGATGTAAGCACCCAAATCCCGAACTCACATGACTTATTTACTATTCTTGGTCATCCAATACTCACTATTCCTTGTCTTAGGTGAAATTAATAAACTAATCAATTTTATATTAAGGAAACCCCTCTCCCCTCCACTATAAAAACCACCCTTCACTCCCTCTTTTCCTCACACCTCTCAAGCTCCAAGCCTTCTCTAAGCTCTACCCAAACACCTTCCCTAGCCCCTACCCCACGTCCAAGAGCTTCTGGTCTCATCAAAAGGCCAATCTTAGGCCCTTAAGGAGGTTCTCAAGAGGAAGATTCTAGAGGTAATTTCCTTCCCTCTTCTCCTTTAATTTCCTTTCAAGTTCAAGTTCATTTCTTGATCTCTCCCCACCTATATTCATCCAAATTATTTTGTAACTCCAGAATTATACATATAATGTAATTTTATGATTCTAATGGTATATTATATCACCCCACACCCTTTCCCTCTTCCTTTTATTTTATTAAAGAGAACGTTGTTCATATGGTGTTAATTTATCACCTTCAAAAACGACATGTTCCGTTCTTCCATTTCTACCTTCAAATCTGGTCATAAAACCATTTTTATGGTTGAAAAAGAATATTTTATATGTATTATGTTCTATTTTAAGTTCTAGAAATAACCTATGTCCATATTACTAAGTGAAAAGTTAAAACGAGTTCGTTGTGATCCAAAAACCGCACAAATTAACCCAAATAATCTTCATTTAATTATTATCTAATGATCCGTACACAAGGATCTAATATAACTCATTATAAAATCATTCAAGATTTTGTAATATCATTAATAACATTTAATATCAGTTCTGTATGTTTACCCATGATCTACCCAAACATCAATTTAAGAATACAAGTGGACTGCTCAAGAAAACCATGAAAACGAAAATCCCCGATCAATGTTTTTAAACTCTATAAGTCATCCAAAGGAACATAATATGAAATAATGAAACCAGAATGAACCCTATTAATGTATAAAAGTTTCTGGAATTTCTAATTAATGAATATAATGTCATTATACAGGACATTAAAGAGAAGGAGGCATTCGAGTACAAGGTAAGGTGAAATCTCGAACCCAATTTTCTTCCTTCGGGTTCTCCCTCTTTCACTCCATTTTTGATATGGTTACTCCTCAAAGATCATTTTTTCGTAATTTCCTTTAATTTTCTGGGATATACATGTTTGTCACTGGTTTTTATGTCCATCAAAATGTTTTCCAAAAGAACTCTTCTTTCAAGATCTCACCTTTTACCTCTCATTCAAGGTTGATGGTTCTTATATCAAGTATGCTGTTCCCTCTTTCTTTTGGGAACCCAAAGCTTATGAATGTGTTATTATGATATGAAACCCATTCCTTTACATGAGTTATTTATGTACATGTTTGATATGTGTTATATGTGGCAAGCATGATAATGATAATGTTATGATGTGACGGGTGCGCCCAGAATTATATAGCACTCCAATGCATTGGGTAAAGTGATGAATCTCATGAGTAAATGTGAAATGATGTGTGAACAAGATGCTAGATTGGTTCACAAATATGTGTGGTAGTTAACCACTAAGACATGATGTTTCATTTTTATGCATTTCCACATTTCAAGTCTTTTATTTATGCTCCTATCATGTTCATTATCATTTTCCTATGTCATGATTATGCTCACCCCATGATATATTGTTCTTATCTATCCTCTTACTAGGCTTTTATCTCACCCCTTTTGATGTATATCCTCAGGTGGCTACATGTACTAAGGAGAAGACAAGTTCCACTAAGAATCTAGTGAAGAAGAAATTAAATAAATTTTTATGGTTGATGTTGTATTTGTTATGTGTGGTCCTAGTTTGCCGAAGACACTAAACCTTTGGATCCTCGATGTGTAATACTATTATGTTGTTTATCTTTGAAATGATGTAATAGTAATGAAATAAAAGGCCAGGTTGATATAGTTTGTATCAGAGGAAAGGTTTAGTTAATTTGGGAATTAGGATTAGTAAACCCTAGAGAAAACCTCTAGCATGAGAATAAGTACAAATATGTACACAAGAATATTTACCTAGGGATCCCATATGTTATGTTTTTGGTATAATTGTTTAAATGAATAAGTTATTCATGACTTGTTTACTTATGTTTTGTTCTAACCTTTTCTATTTTAGAAAATGGCGGGAACCAGGAGAAATCAGGCCAACAACTCTTGCGGGGGCCAATGCAACGATTGCCCGAACGACTTCCCCAACGATTTTGGAGGTGGAGTTCAAAACTTCATGGCGATGCTTACCCAATTATCTTGGGTTATGAATAATAACCATAATAACGTAGAACGTCCTCCTTCACCAAATAGGGAGCAACTAGCTATCGAATTTTTTATGCGGCAACAACCACTGATGTTTTGTGGATCTTCCGATCCACTAGTTGCAGAATAGTGAGTCAACTCCATGGAGAAGATTTTTTCTATTCTTTACTGTTCCAAGACAGAGAAGGTGACTCTAGAAATTTATCGTCTAGATAGAGAAGCTGATCAATGGTGGGATTTTATTAAGAACACCAAGCCAAGGGGGGAAATTGAAGTGATGGAATGGGAAGACTTTAAGATAATGTTTCTTAATAAGTACTTCCCATGAACTCTTCACACAAAGATGGAGAGAGAATTTATAGAGCTCAAGAAAGAAGAAGGAGAATCTGTCACAACCTATGAAGAAAATTTCACAAGGCTCGCAAGGTATGCTTCAGGTTTTTTTATCAACAATGATAGCAAAATTGATAGATTCTTTAGTGGATTAAAACCACATTTTCAAAAGGCTCTTGAAATTCGAGACTTTGGGAGTTATGAAGAAGTTGTTTGGTGTGCTCTCGAATTGGAGATGGAGTTTGGAGAATGGTCCCATGGATATGGTGATAAGAAAAGAAAGATGGAGTTTCAGGCTGGTGGATATAGTGACAAAGGTGGGAAGAAAAATCAACGACCCACATGCCAAAAATGTGGGAATCCGCACCATCGGAACTGCCTCAAAGGTATGGGGAAATTATTTAAGTGTGGGAAAGAAGGACACCAATCCCAAGAGTGTCGAAAAGACATGAAAAGGAAGGATAATGTAGCCGATGAAAGGAGAGAACCACTCGTGGTTCAATGCTACATCTGTAGGGAGCTAGGGCACTATTCAAACTAGTGCACTAAACCTTGAGCTCTCGAGGGTAATCAGCGCCAACTACCACCAAAGCCAAAGGAATAAGGGAATGCTTATGACATCACTACTGCAGAGGTGGAACATGATAATGAAGTCGTACAAGGTACACTTCCTATTCAATCAAGAATGGAAAAAGTCTTATTTGATTCTGGTTCTACACATTCCTTTATATCTTGCAAGTTTTCTAGAACTATAGAATCGAAGCCCTGAAACCTTGAATTAGAGATATCTGTAAAAACACCAAGTGGTGCAATCATTGCAACCCAAGTGTTTGAATCTTCTCATGTTAACGTATGTGGGAAGATTCTTCCGGAAAATCTCGTAATACTTCCCTTTGTGGAATTCGACGCTATAATGGGAATGGATTGGATCTCATTATATAGAGCACATATCAACTATCAGGAAAAGGAAATACATTTTCATATTCCGAACCATCCCATGATCCTCTACAAATTCAAGGAAGATCATGAATATCCTTTGAAAAGTCCTTCAATGGTGTGGGTGTTGATTCCCTATGAAGAGGCATACCTCACCCAAATGGTCGAGTCAAAGGAAAGTGCCAACCTTAAGGAAATGCCCATCGTGAGGGAATACGATGATGTATTTCCTGAAGAGTTACCCGGAATTCCCCCGGATCGTGAGGTAGAGTTCTCAATTGAACTCATACCTGGAGCTACTCCTATCTCGAAATGTCCCTATAGGATGGCTCCTATCGAACTGGAGGAGTTAAAGAAGTAGCTGCAAGAGCATCTGGACAAAGGGTTCATACGCCCTAGTGCATCACCTTGGGGTGCGCCAGTTCTCTTTGTAAAGAAGAAGGATGGAACCATGCAGCTGTGTATCGATTATTGGGAACTCAACAAGATCACCATAAAGAACAAGTATCCTCTCCCAAGGATTGATGACTTGTTCGACCAGTTAAGAGGATCTCAATACTTCTCAAAGGTGGATCTTCGTTCTGGACATCATCAAGTAAAGGTGAAGAAGGAAGATATTCAGAAGACTGCCTTCCATACAAGGTATGGGCACTATGAGTTTTTGGTGATGCCCTTCGGACTTACTAATGCCCCTGCAATCTTCATGGATTTGGTGAATAGAGTCTTTAGACATTACCTTGAAAAATTTGTGGTAGTGTTTATCGATGATATTCTCATCTACTCCAAGATCAATGAGAAACATGAAGAACATCTAAGACTTGTGTTGGAGACATTGAGAAAAAAGAAGTTGTATGCCAAGTTCAGCAAGTGTGACTTTTGGATGAGTCAAGTCATGTTCTTGGGACATGTGATCACAAGCGAGGGAATTTCTGTGGACCCTTCAAAGACAAAGGCGATTGAGGAATGGCCCAAGACCTCTAGTGTCACAGAAATCCATAGTTTTCTTGGATTATCTAGGTACTATCGACGTTTTGTGAGAAACTTCTCATGATTGTCAAGCCCGCTAACTAAGTTAACAAGGAAAGGGGTAAAGTATGTATGGACAGAAGAATGTGAGGGAAGCTTCAAGGAGCTAAAGAGAAGGCTGATCACTGCACCTGTACTCACACTACCGAAAAGTGGAGAGTGTTTTGTAAAATAAAATGATGCTTCAATGAAAGTATTGGGTTGTGTACTCATGCAAAATGATAACGTGATAGCCTACGCCTCACAACGGTTGAAGATCTATCAGCAGAACTACCCTATGCATGATCTAGAGCTGGCAGCTGTGATTTTTGCCTTGAAAATCTGGCGGCACTACCTTTATGGAAAGAAGTGTGACATATACACCGACCACAAGAGCCTAAAGTATATATTCACACAAAAGGAGCTCAACATGCATCAAAGGAGATGGTTAGAGATAATCAAGGATTATGATTGCTCCATTCACTATCATCCTGGAAAGGCAAACAAGGTAGCTGATGTTCTAAGTAGAAAAGAACTTGCTACTCTATCCATGTTGAGGATTGAGAAAGACCCTATCTTCTTGGATTTGCAAAGGATGGATTTGGAAATCATAAGGGCAGGGGATACATCCTACCTTGCCTAAATGATTGCACAACCATCCATCTAAGAGAAGATTAAGGAAGCACAAAGGGATGAGGTGGAGATACAAAAGAGGGTGAATGTAGTAAAGGAAGGGAAGCTGCAAGAGTTCCATATCGACGATGATGGTGTGATTCGGTTTGGAACGCGGCTTTGTGCGCCTTCATCACCTGGGATAAAGAAGGAGATATTGGATAATGCACATAGCTCAACTTTCTCTATCCATCCTGAAAGTACCAAGATGTATCGTGATCTCCGAGAGCACTTCTGGTGGAATAACATGAAGAAGGAGATTGCGGAATATATATCAAGGTGCTTGGTATGTCAGCAAGTTAAAGATGAGCGACAAAAGTCCAAAGGTATGATGCAGCCATTGCCTATACCCATGTGGAAATGGGAAAATGTTACTATGGACTTTGTCACGGGTCTCCTGAAGACGTCAAAGGGAAATAATGTGATATAAGTCGTGGTTGATCGACCCACCAAGACTGCCCATTTTATCACTATTCGGGAAGACCTCTCACTTGAACAACATGCAAGGATATATGTGAAGGAATTGGTGAGATTTCATGGTGTTCCACTCTCGATTGTCTCTGACCGTAATACAAGGTTCACATCTAAGTTTTGGAGGAGCCTTCAACATGATTTGAGTACTGAATTAAATTTCAGCACGGCCTATCACCCCCAAACTGATGGCCAGTCTAAAAGGACTATTCAGATGCTTGAAAATATGCTAAGAGCCTACTCTCTTGAATTCAAAGGTGGTTGGGATCAACATCTCCCATTGGTTGAGTTCTCATACAAAAATAGCTTCCACTCGAGTATTTAGATGGCTCTGTATGAAGCTCTTTTTGGGAAGCGATGTAGAACTCCAACCTGTTGGGAGGAAGTTGGAGAACGAAAGCTACTTGGTCCCGATCTTGTTGAAGAGATGACATAGAAGGTTCAAGTCATCCAGAAACACATCAAAGCTACTCAAAGTCGGCAAAAGAGCTATACTGACAACCGTCGAAGGGACTTGGAGTTCGACGTTGGATATAAAGTCTTCCTTCGAATATCTCCATGGAAGAGAGTCATGAGATTTGGGAAGAAAGGGAAGCTAAGCCCAAGGTACATTGGCCCCTTTGAGATCCTTGACCATATAGGAGCCGTGACCTATCGTCTGGCCCTTCCACCGAATATGGATCAAGTTCATGATGTGTTTCATGTATCACTACTGAGGAAGTACATACCAGACCCCTCACATGTACTAAACTCCGAGGTGATATATCTGGAAGATGATCTCTCCTATGAGGAGCATCCGGTAAGAATTTTGGACCGAAGTGATATGGTTCTACGCAACAAGACAACTCGCCTTGTCAAAGTGTTGTGGAGGAACCATAAGTTTGAGGAAGTAACTTGGGAACCAGAAGAGGTAATGAAGGAGAAGTACCCTCACCTGTTTGTGTAAAGTGAAATTTCAGGGGCAAAATTTCTTAAGGGGGGATGAATGTAACGACCCAAAGTATTTCAATGTAAAATTCCCTTCTTATATTTATGTCATAAAAACACAAAATAATGAACTACTAAGTGATAAGTGACCTTTAAACACAATTTTTTCACCCCTATGTTTGGAATTTTAAAAATCCGACATACACGGTTGTGTTCAAGATAGTTTTTGGAGTTTAATAAAACAAAAATAATTTTTGGCGAATAGTAACCTACCCTTGTGAATAGTATCCTAAACTTATGAATAGTAAAATGACCCTTATGAATAGTAAATAAGAGTAACATTACCTATGAATAATAAAATAAAATTTAGACATCATAGAAAGTGATGATTTGACCTTAGTAAACGTTTTGGTAATTTGTAAGTCATAAATAAAAAAATAATTAATTAATTTAAAAGAATATTTATTCCCTAAAATGTATTCATAAATTATTGAATCAATGTATAATAGTTTTTAGATAATTTTATAAGACCCTACGAAATTTTTAAAAGAACTATAAAATCAGTTTTAATCTTAAAAAATGTTTTTTAAGTAAATTATGATTTTAATTAAATATTAAATTAATAATATTTAGAAAATTATTTTTGAAAAATGGAATTCATTTTTGGATTCTACACGTCGAAAAATGTCTGGGTTAAATTTTTGGGATTTTTCTGAGAAACTTGTATTTTTGGTGAATAGTAGAATACATTAATTTATCATATAAATACATTTTAATTAAAACCCACTATTACTAACATCACAAGTGATTTAAGCACCCAAATCCCGAACTCACATGCCTTTTTTACTATTCTTGGTCATCCAAGAATCACTATTCCTTGTCTTAGGTGAAATTAATAAACTAATCAATTTTATATTAAGGAAACCCCTCTCCCCTCCACTATAAAAGCCACCCTTCACTCCCTCTTTTCCTCACACCTCTCAAGCTCCAAGCCTTCTCTAACCTCTACCCAAACACCTTACCTATCCCCTCCCCCACGTCCAAGATCTTCTGGTCTCATCAAAAGGCCAATATTAGGCCCTTAAGGAGGTTCTCAAGAGGAAGATTCTAGATGTAATTTCCCTCCCTCTTCTCGTTTAATTTCCTTTCAAGTTCAAGTTCATTTCTTGATATCTCCCCACCTATATTCATCCAAATTATTTTGTAACTCCAGTATTATACATATAATGTAATTTTATAATTCTAATGGTATATTATATCACCCCACACCCTTTCCCTCTTCCTTTTATTTTATTAAAGAGAACGTTGTTCATGTGGTGTTAATTTATCACCTTCAAAAACGACATGTTATCTTCTTCCATTTATACCTTCAAATATGGTCATGAAACAATTTTTATGGTTGAAACAGAATATTTTATATGTATTATGTTCTATTTTAAGTTCTGTAAATAACCTATGGCCATATTACTAAGTGAAAAGTTAAAAGGAGTTCGTTGTGATCCAAAAACCGCACAAATTAACCCAAATAATCTTCATTTAATTCTTATCTAATGATTCATCCACAAGGATCTAATATAACTCATTATAAAATCATTAAAGCTTCTGTAATATAATTAATAATATGTAATATCAGTTCTGTATGTTTACCCATGATCTACCCAAACATCAATTTAAGAATACAAGTGGACTGCTCAAGAAAACCATGAAAACGAACATCCCCGATCAATGTTTTTAAACTCTATAAGTCATCCAAAGGAACATAATATGAAATAATGAAACCAGAATGAACCCTATTAATGTATAAAAGGTTCTGTAATTTCTAATTAATGAATATAATGTCATTATACAAGACATTAAAGATAAGGAAGCATTCGAGTACAAGGTAAGGGGAAATCTCGAACCCAATTTTCTTCCTTCAGGTTCTCCCTCTTTCACTCCATTTTTGATATGGTTACTCCTCAAATATCATTTTTTCAACATTTCATTTACTTTTCTGGGATATAAATGTTTTCACTAGTTTTTATGTCCATCAAAATGTTTTCCAAAAGAAATATTCTTTCAATATCTCACCTTTTACCTCTCATTCAAGGTTGATGGTTCTTATATCAAGTATGCTGTTCCCTCTTTCTTTTGGGATCCCAAATCTTATAAATGTGGTATTATGAGATGAAATCCATTCCTTTCCATGGGTTATTTATGTACATGTTTGATATGTGTTCTATGTGTCAATCATGATAATGATAATGTTATGATGTGACGGGTGCGCTCGGAATTATATAGCGCTTCAATGCATTGGGTAAAGTGATGAATCTCATGAGTAAATGTGAAATGATGTGTGAACAAGATGCTAGCTTGGTTCACAAATATGCGTGGTAGTTAACCACTAAGACATGATGTTTCATTTTTATGCATTGCCACATTTCAAGTCTTTTATTTATGCTCCTATCATGTTCATGATCATTTTCCTATGTCATGATTATGCTCACACCATGATATATTGTTCTTATCTATCATCTTACTGGGATTTTAGCTCACCCCTTTTGATGTATATCCTTAGGTGGATACATGTACCAAGGATAGGACAAGTGCCACTATGAAGCTAGTGAAGAAGAAATTAAATAAATGTTTATGGTTGATGTTGTATTTGTTATGTGTGATCCTAGTTTGCCCAAGACACTAAACCTTTGGATCCTCAATGTGTAATACTATTATGTTGTTTATCTTTGAAATGATGTAATAATAATGAAAGAAAAGGATGGGTCGCTATAATTCAAGAATGGTAGTGGGAAAGGGAGTCTGTGGGATGATGAATGTGTGATATTGATTCACTAAAGATTAGGTGATGAGGGTTCTTGAAGAGAAATGAAATTGAAAGGTGTCAGGGTTTTTTGTGAACAAAATGTTTTTATTTTCAAATGAGATGATAGTTAAAAGAAACCAGAGGTTAAAAAATAAATATAGAGGTTGGATTTGGTGGTTAAATCATTATAATAGGTGATATTAGTGGTAACAAAATTATTTTTAGTGGAATATATATTTTGATCTGGAAGACGTGATCATATGATGTGTGATATTGAACCACACACCATGTATTCACTAACAGTGGTGTATAGGGTTTCTGAGTGAGTTAAATATGACATGAGTTTTACTTTTTATGTATACTATATGTGTTCCTAGGTCTCTTGGATAAACATATACATGGGGTATATACCCAGCTAGCTATTTGACCTCACATTCTTGGAGGGCCATCAAACACATTGAATATATCAACCCCTATAAGACTCAGCCCATCGATATTACACACTGAGTGGATTTACAATACATATACCTATAATTGGATATACATTGTGTCTAGGATCATACATGAATTGGGTTTCCCTGTTACATAATGCATACTCAATGGGTCCCACACATCGTGTACGCTGTTATACATGTTGTGTAAGTCGACCACCATACTATATGTGGATAACAATACAAAACCAGGCTAATGAAAAGGTGCCATACAACATAAAACTTTAAAGTACATACTGTTTACATCTTACATACTTGGAAATATTCACATCTTGTTGTACAAGACTCCAATTTTGGTACATGATTAGTAAATCCTAGATATACATTCCTAATCATTATAAGAGGAGAGAAATGAGTTGATTTTGGTATTTTTGTATCCTTACCTCTGTAGGATAGTATAATGGGATTGGAATTGTTTTTCAAAAATATAAATGAGGTAAGGAACCTTCAAAAAATATACAGATGATAGGGTATGGGTCCCCCACATGACTGATAGAGTTTGGATCTCCCCCACTCAAGGGAGAAAGTCCTATATCCCTGGATTCATGTACTTACTCAATATGCACTACTGAATAAGGTGTGTTTCCTCTACTAGGGTTGGTTAATCCCTTGTATGACACTTACCCATTAGTGTGGAAAGGGTACCCACTAACATTTCAAAGAGGTGTCATGGGTTACAAAGATAGGTAGGTAAAATTCATAGCTTTCTTCCCAAGGCTATTTCTCCTATATATTGGTTTTATAAAGTAATACTTTCTTCTATGTATTGGGTTATTTACCTTTAAATCATATATTTTATTCATTTTGACAATGTGTTTTTGAGCTATCATGTCTTTTTATTTTATCAATTGTGGTTTCTGGGGCATCCTAATAGGTATTTATATACTCACCCATGTAGAGGTATTTTTCATGCACCTATAATGTCTTATGAAAATTGTATATGGTTCAGTGGTGTATTTTATGAACATGATGTTGGTAGAGTAGTAGATTAGTGGTACACAAAGGTGATAATAATAAGAAGAGTTCTTTTCATGAGGTTTTTTTGGGGAGTCATCTTCACCATCTAATTATATTAGGATAGTCTTACCTTTGTGAAATTGGGCCTTTGTTTCATCCATTTCATCATGTCATTTTACATTGTTATACATTGTGGATGGTTAGTATATGTATTATTCATTTTATATATTATAGCTAGAATTATTTTTTTATCCTACATTACTATATCATATATGGATATTTGTGGTTGGGTAAACGTGTATTTAAATAATTCCTCCCATTATGAGTAATATGGATACTTGATGATGGTCACAAGACCTAGAATTTTGGAGGTATACTTAGGGTGGCACACTTATATTAATATGAGCACATGAGGGGTCCCAATAGGTCAGGCTATATCAAAGTGGCATCAGAGCGTGTCTATCTTTTAGAAGTTGTTTCAATTTAGGATTCTTATTATACTGGTTTAGTAATTTGGAGAAATTGTGTTAAGGGTTTAGAGTATGAATTTTAAAAAAGGGAGCCCAGTATTGGTGAATTTCTTGACATATCAATCCACCAGGGCTCTAAGAACCTACTTATTGATTCAAATCTTTAAGGATCTAGTTACTGGATGTATTAAAGTGGTAAATTCATCATTTAGGAGTTATTAATTGATTTACATGTCCTATTTGAATCATATCTCTATATATTCTTAAATTATTGAGGTTTATCTTATTAATTTATAGATACTTTAATGTAATTATCCAACTAAGATTCTGAGGTAGGGTTATTAGGTTCATGTTATAATGATTAAGGTTCCTGTCCTCAAATACTCAAGTGATGAGGCTTCTATCTTCGAACTTGATCCTAATATTTTCACACCATCTATATAGGGATACGAAGTGTATCAAGTATAACCTCTACCTATAGTTCAAGAATTCATTCCTACATCCATTGAGATACTGATCATTCTAGTGGTATAAAATCATGACGTGTGTAGGATGAAATTACTTATTGAGTTTTAGTGATAAAGGAAACCTAGGTTTTTAGGTGTTCCTGATCCTCAGGCATATGATATCTGGATAAAGGTAGTAACTTAGGAATTTTTATTATTCTTATCACCTACTAATTGGATGGTGGTGCGATAATCTTGCCTCCTCAATGGTGAAATGATTTTTAACGAACATCAATCATCCTTACCCATGACAAGGAGAATCTCCCATTTTTAGAGTATGGATCCCTCTTCTAAAATAATATTTATCCAATTATATTTATGGATGTATGAATTCAATAGTTATTGGATATATATAAGGGTAGCATGCTTATCTTTGATTTTTCTTTAAGATTCAATGACCCCATGAGACTCTCTCTCTATATGATTCATGACATATTCTTTCATATAAAGAAGTTTGAGCATGAAATCTAAAGGGATATCCAAACTGAGGTTCTCCCTCTATGTATCCCTACTAACATTTTATTCTTTGATTTATCTCTAGTGATTGATATATTCTTGGAATATTGGAAGAAAGTAGAAATATTTGGTTGTGGTAATCCAGGATAAGAGTCACCAGCTGCAACCAACTAATGGAAAGCATCCAAGTCATGATGTCATAGGCATACACATGGACAATCCTAGCCTTGAGGATCAATAGTACTGGAGTTTCATAGAGGATCTATCTGGCCATAAGATATAAATTTATATACCCATGGAGGAAAAATTTATATGGATATTGAATACTGATTTAATGTTCTAGATAGGGAAGTCAGAGAGTAACTATAGATGGACCTATGCATTAGTGGTAGTGATGCGATCAAGGACCTCCATAAGGTGGATAAGTTTTTCCTTAAGGATGTGGCTATGATAGAGGAGTTGGTGCTCTACCAAGAGATTAAATAGTGGATGGATTTTCTATGATTCCATTACAACACCACTACCGGGTAGGAAAACCATTATAGGCATAGGTATCTAGTGATTAGTGATGAAGAAAGATACAGATGCAAGAGGTTTACAACCAAGCTATTTCTGACGTGATCTAAGGTATGATATATATTTTCTCTACACTAGTACCCATAATCATTGATTTTAGTGAAATAATTTACTTTATTACCATATCCTTATCCTAAGAGATAAAAAATCATATGGATCCCTTAAACTGACTTATGTGTCTAGAAAATACTTCAAAAAAACGATCACAAACTCTCTAATATTTTCTAATGAGAGACTCTTTTATTGGTAGAGAATTGTTTTCATGGGACCTTCTTGGTGTCTAGGATGAAGCCTTATGTCTTCATACTTCGGATATATTGGTTAACCTTAGTATTTTATTAGATAGACTAAAAACAGCAAAGAGTATTGTGATTTCTAGTTGATGGATTGAGTTTTTCATTCATGGTTGAGTGGAACCTTCAATTAGGATGAGTGGGTCTTATAGGTGAAAATTTTCAAGTTATCACCGGAAAATTGGGGAGCTTGGGTTTGTGTTCTGTGAAAGCTTTAGATGATCAACTTATTACAGTCATGGAGGAGTATATGAAAGTATTTCCTAAGGATGTTACAAGATTTACCCCACTAATGGGGCCATTTTATGTATTTATCCACACCCTATGACCAATATGATATCCTCCACATCATATTTGATGATGAAAATTATCTCAGGGAACCAAAGCTTCTGCTAGAGAATCTTATAGATAAAGTGTTCATCATACTTAGTGTACCCACCAAGGAAGAAATAGTGTTATTTTCTAGGATGGAAAAATGGATTTTGAGGATTTTAATTGAATACTGCTTCCCAAATCAGGTCAAAGTTAGGAAAAAAGACTCATTGTTTAGAATTTAAGACCTCTTCAACTAGTTGAAAGGATAAGTGGTTCTCAAAGATCAATCATTGGTTCAACTATCACCAGTTTTGAGTTCCTGAGGACGATATCTCAATGTCAACATGCGATGTATCTATGGGTATTATGAGTTTTCTGTGATACTGTTTTACATGAAAAATTACCTAACTATGTTCATAGGCATCTTGAACTACACCTTTCATCCATTATTGGACTGGTTCATGGTAGCATTTATCGATGAAATCCTTCCTTATTCGGTTATAAAGGATGATAATGTTGAGAGTTTTAGGATTACTCTAAACATTAACTTATAGAAATAGATATATGGTGAGCTCTCAATGTGTAAGTTCTACATCTAGGAGGTCCATTTCTTAGGGTATATCATCTTAGATGGTATATTTTATATCTACCAAGAAAAGATCAAGGTAACGCTTTCTTGAGAATCACACATAAGTGTGTTTGAGTTGTGAAGCTTCCATGTATTAGAATAATACTAATTTATATTCATAGAGGGATTCTCTAGGGTTTTGTCTCCCATTACTTACCTTACCAGAAAGGGAGATCCATCTTTATTATCTGAGCGGTTCTAGAGAGATTTTGAGGAGATAAAGCGATGATTGATGAGTGGGTCTATACTGATTATTTCAAAGGGAGGATTAGACTACATAATGTTATTTGATTCCTCTTGGGTTGGGATTAGTTGTGTGATGATGTAGAGGAAACCATTGATTTCTTATGGGTCATGGTAATTGAGACCTCAGTATCATGTAGCGGTAGTGTTTGACTTGATGACTTAGCTAAATTACATTCTTATTTAGTGGTTTGTAGTAAACATAGACTATAAGAGTCATATATATATCTTCATCTAGGGAGATCTTAACCATAGGGAGTTTATATCTTAGTGACTGTTTATACTCAAGGGAATGGTAATGTGGTGGCTTATACCCTTTGTAAGAAATTTCATGTCTAGTTTTTGGGGGAGGAACATGAGTAGTTGGTACCATTTAATTTTTCATTATTGTATGATTCAGATGTGTATTATCTTATATTTACGGTGGTTTACCCTCTTATTCATTATTGAATAAGAGAGTCCCAGTTTAGTGTAATCAATTATGAGGTCGTGTTCAACAAAATATCCTCAAGTGATGGACTGGTTGGATTTTATGAAATTTGGGAGAACATAATCATATTTTAGAGATAAAAAGTGTTTTAGTTTCACTACATAATAAGTTGTTTAGGTAGTTATACAATTACCCATTAGTTATATCCATGTGAGATAAATATTTACCGAGACCACATGTGTA
Source organism: Viscum album (assembly GCA_963277665.1). NCBI lineage: Eukaryota > Viridiplantae > Streptophyta > Magnoliopsida > Santalales > Viscaceae > Viscum > Viscum album. The sequence continues at coordinate 1,586,957,047 of OY728150.1, read as the reverse complement.
ATTTTTGGTGTCCATGTATGAAGAGGGATTTTTATAAGGACCCTGACTTTAACATTCCATAAATTTTATCTTTAGAAAATAATTCACTTTATATCATTCCCAGAGATCTTTTAGGTTTACATTTTTATAGAATTATGAAATCACCATTATAAATTAAAATATTACCACAAAATGTGGATACCTCCACTCAGTATCTATTTTTCCCACAATTCAAAACTTTTAATATATAAATATATTTTTTCATTTCGTGACATATCTTCACAATTTTCATCTTGACCTCATAATTATCCTAAATCATCCTTTAAAGCCTATGATTTTTTTTGAAAATGTAGGATGATCCCAAAAATTCATTAAATAAAATATAAAAAAAAGAAAGAAACTTTGTTAGTCCATTAATACTCATAAAACTATTCCCTTTTCAAAATAAACTTTTAGCCCAAAATAAACATTTTATTACCCAATAAATCTAGTTATCTTACCAAATTTTTTGATAAAAAATTTCCTAATAAATATTAAAGGAAAAATAAAACTCATAAATGTTTATTATCAGTCATTAAAAGCTCCAAAAATAATTTTCACAAAGTTATAAATTTGACTTTAAGAAGTATCATAAACATTCATTTAAACGTAATCTCACTCGATTAACTTTTAAAATAATAATATTTCCATGAAAACCCATATCAATCATAGATAAATCATAAAGGTAACTTGGGATATCATTTCTAGATCACTCTTAAAAATAAAATAACCTACCTAGTAAATTTCAATAATTTCTTAGGAGAAACCCAACCAGTTAACTCCATCCCTTTACCCAATGCATTGGAGAACTATATCAAGTTCACCCATCATCATGAGATATATTGCGATCACTCATATTCATGAGATATATCATATTAAACCATAATTATAAATAATATCCATGAATTATAACATAATAATAACATATTAAATCTTTCATTTCCATTAACATTCTTATAAAAATATTCCTTGCTCCCATTAGATAAATATTTTGGTATATTGAAATATACATTTCATTTTTTTAAAAATACCCAAAATAAATGGAAAGCAGTTTTTATTTGAAGAAAACATGAAATCTTATAATGGAATCAAAACATTAGATATTTAATACAATGGTGGGAACAATGCAGATGCTATATATGTCATGATAGAAAATTACTTTTTCATTTTTGTTAAAACATTCCATATAAAATACATAAAAATATTCCTTTTGATTTTTTTTGAAAGAAAGTAAAAAGTGATATAAAATTGAGTTTATAATTCATTTTTTCCATATAAACACATCCATAAAATAATTTTAATAATTTTGATATAGAATAAATATATTTATAAAATAAATATTGAAAACATTTAAAATGATACTTTTAAGGTAAAGTGTCCCTTACCTCAAGTCCAAATCAGCACAAAGGTGCTTTATTAACTATATAATAAAATTTGATAAATTATTTACTCTTTTAAGAACCTTTTATATGTTTAATATATTATTATTAAACCATTTATGTCATTAATTTGAATGACATATTTAATTACTTAACAAGTTAAGTCCACATTAGATGTTTTGATGATATTCATCTCATATGTAGAAAATGACTCCATTAGAGTTAATTATTCCATAATATAAAAAATATTAATCATGAAATAATTATAATTTTTTTTAATTAATTATTATTTTAAAACTAACCGGGAAATATTCTTATGAAAAATTAATTACGTTACAATCACAGGGACGGTAATCCATAAGTACGCATGAGTAACATTTTCATTTTTCAGAGAACATGAGGGAAATAAATTATGTACCATTATATCTTTATATAATTGTAATTATATTATAAATATTATGTTATAAATTTAAATACACTTATATATATGTGAGGTGATGATGAAAAAAAATTCACATCACTTCATGGAGGTGGTAATCTACAAATACACACGAACAACATTACCATTTTTTGATAGATGGAAAGGTAATAAATAGATGATATATTAACTTAATATAATGATTACAATATCCTAAATATCATATAAATACATAAAATCCATTATTATAACTAGTCATGAGAGACAGTGATGGAAAACTAATTTCCTTGATTCGTGAGGCGGTAGTCTATCATACACATGAATGATGGTTTCATTTACATTTTGATGGTACAAGGAGATGGATATAAGTTATTAAATTAACATAATAACATATTATTATATGTAATATAATTGTGTTACTATTTTATCATGGTTTAATAAGATTTTAAAGTGGAAGAAAAATAAATAAAACAAAAGTATTTGGTTAAGAATTATACATCTTATTCAAACAACCTCTTAAGGTTTATATCTAAATATTTACTAGGTTGATTTTTTGATCAAAACAGGGAATCTATGAAATTTTTAGGGATTTTATGAAGTGATTTGGGTAGGTACTTTATGAACCAAAAGGTTTTTTAGTTGTGGATAAAATAGTATAGGGGATGTCCTTTTATAAGCGGGGGAGATGACACACTTAGAATTTATAAAAAGATTAAAATATATTAATTACTTAATCCACCAAAATGGATAAAAAATGGACTATGTATAAATATGAGATTATATAGGGTTTAAATTGTTCTATAAAATATAATTAAACAAGTTTCTAGGACATTTTAACCCTTACCACTTAAGCTTAACCCCTGATAAACCCATTTTAACCTTAACTGCAGTAACAAAGTATTACTATTAATTATAAAAAAATTATGTTGAACTTATTTAATAATATTAATTATGATTATTATTTTTTAATCTATTTTATCAAAATAAATTCACATAATTTTATGAATTAAAAAAAACCCGTAAAAGGTGATGAAAATGGGTTTTCAAAAAAATGCCTTTTAAGTATTAAAATGTTTTCACAAAAAATTAATGCATCATGTTGACTCTAATAACATTTATTAGATTAAGTTTAATTATAAGGAACTAATTAAACATTAAAACTAAAACAAAATAGAATGTGAATTTGAAAATACATGAGACAACTTTCCATAAAAATTATTATTTTCATTATTCATAGAAAAATCAATCTTTTTATAAGATTATCAAAAATTCAACTTATGAAAATTTGGAAATTCTGAATTCAAAAATTTATTTTATTTATTCAAATTAAAATTCTATAATTTTGAAATAATTATGCCAAATAAAACCATATAATTCATTAAATCCCAATTTGGTTAAAAATAATTTGTCCCTTTTGACTAAAATATTACCTTATATTTATATACCAAATATAACTCTATAAAATCTAATTTAAGAATATAAAGAAACATGAAAATGATTTATCTTAACATTACCTGGGTTGTTACATTATCCTCCTTTTGTAAATTTCATCATCTCAATTTTATTCTTCACATAAATAAGTGGGGATATATTTCCCTTACAACATTTTCATATTCCTATGTTTCTTCTTCCATTATATGGTTTTTCTAAAAAACCTTAACATGATAAATAAATTTATTCCAAAATACTTTCTCTCTACAATTAAGAATTTGTACTGGTTATTCCTCATAATAAAGGTTTTCTTTTAACTAAAATACTTCAAGGCTTAAAAAATGAGATGTATTTGGAACATATTTTCTTACTAATGAAACATGAAATAAATCATGTACCTTAGATAAACTCAAAGGATAAGCCTCTAATTAACAACCCAATTAAATATTATCTAGAATTTCATATGGTCCAATGGACTGTGGACTAAAATTTCCTTTTTTAGCAAAACACATAACACTTTTACATAGAGATACTTTAAGTAAAACATGATTTATTACCGTTAAAAAAGATATTTCCTTCAATTATTTGTACAAATTTTATTCCTTATCTTAATCATCATCATGTGCTAATGAATCATCTTCAAATTACCAAATAATAATGTGATTTTTGTAATTATTGATTTATTAACTAAATAATTTCATTTTATTATAATTTGAGATAATATACCTTTTGATTAACTTTCTAGAATTTATGTAAAAGAGATAATTAGATTTCATGGAGTCCTTATTTCTATTATATATAATATTGATCTTAGATTCACCTGTAATTTTTAGATTAGATTTATGAATTCATTGGTTAATGAATTGAATTTCATTATGACTATTCATATACAATTTGATTGATAGTTAAAGTGAAAAATTTATATTTTGGAGTATATGATTCAAGATTGTTTAATGGATTATCATGGAATTTTGGATCAATATCTGAATTCATTCTAGAAAGTCGATCTAGAGGTATATTATCTCGAATTATAATAGGGACTTCATATATTTGGTAATCACACCAAAAAATCCATGTATATATTCTTCCATTTCCAGTATATCACTATCAATGGCTGAAGCATCCCCTTCGATAATTATCATTTTTTGTTAACTTGTTGACAATTCAAACATTAAAATGTAAAATTGAAAATATCTTTCTTTATTTATTCCCATAATAAATGTTTATAATGGACTATATACATTTTTGTTATGTCAGGATAAATAAAAAATGAAGATCTATAACCCTCAATCAATTTTTATTTATTTAAATGGGGGTCACATGAAAAGAATAACCTTTTTATTAATCTCAAAACACATCATTTTTTGATATTATTGTCTAGAAACTCACCCTTATTCACTGAATCTTCTATTTCCTATAAAAAACTATCTTCCTTCTGATATTTATGAATACTATCTAACAAATATGATTGTAATGAAACTTGAAAAAAATAGAGGGAGATCCTGTATTCATAATTTCTAATCCAAAATATTTCAAATAATTAACCAAAGGATCAAGTTCTATATGCATCATAGTTAATGATGCATTATCTTTCTGACTCAAAGAATCATATACTCTGTTTTCCTTACCTAAATTGTAATGAATTGTGAAGTTGTAATCCATTATCATTTCCATCCATATCTTAGAAGTCATGTTAATTTTTTTTGAGTGAATATATAATTCAAATTTTTATTATCAATATATATTTCACACTTCACTCAATATAAATGATTTATCTAAATTTTTAAATCAAATACTACATCCACCAGTTCAATGTCATGTGAAGGATAAATTTTCTCTTTAGGTTTTAATTGATGTTGATCATAATAAATTACCCGATCAGTATGAATTAAAACACAACCCAATAATTTTAATAAAGAATCATTTTAGATAATGAAGTCACCATTTCAATATTGAAGGGTCAAAACTAGAGAATTCACCAATCTTCTTTTTAATTCCAAGAAACATTCATCGTATTTCTTTATCCAGATGAACCTAACTCATTTTTGTGTTAACTTAGTTTATGGGATATAGAACCATGAAAAGCTTTCAATACACATTTGGTAAAAGACTAATAATCCTAGAAAACCATGAATCTCAATAATATTTTTAGGTCTTTTCCAGTCGTTGATGATTTTAGTTTTAACAGGATCAATAATTATTCCATATTTATTAATGATATGCCTAAGTATTGAAATCTGTTGTAACAAAAAATGACATTTACTAAATTTTACATATAAATTATTTTCATTAATGGTTTGAAGAAAAATACTTATCTATTTTCCTGATCCTCATAAATTTTAGAATAAAACAAAATACCATTAATAAACACAACAAAAAACTTATCAAAAAAGTCCTGGAAGACTCTATTCATAAGATCCATGAATAAAAATTGAGAATTGTTTAACCCAAATAAAATAATCACAACCTCATAATGCACATACCTCATATGAAATGACTTATTAGAGATTTTATCTTCCACGACCTTCAGCTGATAGTACCCATTCCTAAGATCAACCTTTGGAAATTAATGAGCTCCCTAGATATGATTAAATAAGTAATCGATATGGGGAAAAATATAATTATTCTTAATAGCGAGGTTATTCAATTCTCTATAATCAATAAAAAGCATCATGGAACCATATTTATTTTTAGTAAATAAAATATGGGCACCCCATGGTGAAGTATTAGGATAAATGAAGAATTTATCAAGAAACTCTTGAAATTGATTTTTAAATTCTAGAACTCTTAATTGATACATTAGATGAAGTGGTTTTGAAATTGTCTTAGCATTAGGAACTTAGTCAATAGTAAAATCAAATTCCCAATCAATTATAATACGAGGTAACTAATCCGAAAAAACATTTATAAATTTTTTTACCATCGAAATATAATTAATCTAAATAGTTCACTTATTTTCAACAATATGAGTAAGATAACTTTCATTTCCATATTTTAACAGTCTCTCAACTTCTTGATATGTTGTCAAAGGTATGAATTGATTCTTATGTACAAATGAAAAATCATTTCAAAAAATAACTTCTTTGGCTCTACAATCTATCATAGCATGATAAACTGAAAGAAAATCCATAACCAAAATTATATCAAATTTTATAATGGGAAATACAATATAGTTTTTAGAGAAAACTCTCCCATAGATTATAACATGAATATCTTTATAAACAATTTATTCCTTAATACCACCAATAGTTATTTTTACCAAAATTCATAACTTCATTTCTTGAGGTGAAATTTTCATTTTACCAACAAAATTATCAAAAATGAAAGAATATATAGACCCCAAATTAGACAAGACATTAACATAATATGAATAAAAAAATAATATACAAATTACTAATTTTTTTTGCCCAAAATCTAGAAAAGTACTTGAAAAGTATTTCACCGCACCATTTTGCTTATAGCATTGATACTTACCATAATTCATGTTCTTATTTAGACACTCATCCACACAATGATCCATATCATTTCATTTTAAACACTTTAATTTATGTTTATCAAAATTTTTCTTACCACTACCAATATATTTTTCTTTTCAATCATGATCCATATGCCCAAGCTTACCACATATGAACCACTTAATAGATTTTATAAGACATTCCCTAGGGTGATTTTTTCCACACCTATCATGAACTAAAGACTTGATTTTATTACCTTCAAATTTATTTCATGAATTATTTCCATTTTCTTGCCCACATAGACCTATTTTTTCCATGTTTTTATGGAATAAATGGTTATAAAAAAACTAAATTTCTCTCTTCTTAGTATAGTGAAAAAGTTTCTAATAACATTTCAATTTTTGAGAGGACAATTCTCTTCGATATCTTGGCTGTAATTTTGATTAAAAATGATTAATTTTACTATTAATATCCTGGATAACATTTGGGGTAGAAATTCTAAATTGGTGAAATTTTCTTTATTCGTGGAAACTAAGTCTGTCTCCTTATACCTTAATTACATGAATTTATTTTCCATTATAAGTTGAATAAACTTAGGAAAATATTTATCAAGGATAGTATTTTTAAATATATCCCATTACATGAAGTTAATATCTTATATTTATCTAGTATTATTAACTATTTACCATAATTGATGAACTTAACCTCAAAAATGATAAATAGAAAGATTTAAACTTTGATTCACTGAAAAGTACATGACTTTTTTTATATCTTTTCCAGATCTTTAATCCATCTCTCAATGACCACTGACTTAGAAGATCCCCTAAATACTAGAGGGTGTAGTCTCATAAAATGATATACTATTAACATATTCCCTTATAGTAAATCTAGTTTCTCTTTATCATGGATACCACCACCATTTATATCACGTTTCAACTAATCAATCACAAAAATAAACTACTAAATTACAATTCTAACCATTCCGCATTGTTTATTTGGAAGGGTATTTTCCTATTAGTGCCTTCCCACTTCTGCTTCCCTATTTCCTATATGGTAAAAAATTCTGAACAGGCATAGTTTAGATAAAGAAAAATTACAATATTAAAATTATATATTATGATAACCATAAATTATTATAACATTCCAAGCTTCCACAGTAAGTTTCCTATTTAATAATGCAATAACTTACATTTCACACAACTTCAAGCCTCTAACAAACCGCGACCAATAAAACTAGCCGTTATGAATAGTAATACCCAGTTTTTGAAATTTTATAAATTTATATTTCAAAATGGACTTCATTTTTGGATTCAGAATATCTAAATTATCTTAGGGTAATTTTTTGGTATTTTTTTGAAAAATTTTAATTTTCGACAAATAGTGAAAAACACTGCGTTATTGGTTAAAACCAACTTTTTATTTAAATAATTAGTTATGTTATTTTAATTTATTTTAGGTAAAAATAGATACATAATAAATATATATGTTCAAATTAATTAATTGGAGTCATTTTATAATAAGTTTATATATATAAATTTTTATCGAACTATTTACCATCTTTTACCCACCTCCTAGGAGCATTTGGAAATTTGTATAAAACTTAATTTTATCGCTTCTGTGAGTTGAATTTCAAAAATTCAAGAGACACGATTAATATTAGTAAGTAAAATGTGGTTCAATAAGATGAATATAATTTTTTATGAATAGTAACTTTTGACTTTTATTTACCACGATTAAAAGTAAATAGGGTAATTAAGGGTAAAAATGATATCATAATTACCCTAATACATGTCCTAGTTCTATTGCATGATTGGCTCTATGGCCTTAATTTTTATTTATTTTTGATAACCCCCCTTTCAAGGGATGAGGGGGAACCCTTACAAGGACCGTAGACTCAGAGAATACATGGACCGTAGGCTTAGAAGATTACATAACCCAAAGGTCTTATGGAATTTAACCAGACCATATACAAGAAACTGCCCCTCCCTAGCATCTGCATCTTGATAGTAGCTCTCCACCTTTGCATGACCGTCTGGCTAGGCTTCCCGTGCAAGCACAGGCTGGTACCGATGGCATAGCCATACCCTCTCATTTTGACAATCCATTTGGATCTGCTTTGGTGAGTGCACCTGCTCTGAATCCTCTCCTAGGGCTGCTCCTTTTTTGTAGTGTGTCTGGGGCATGCATTCATATGGCCCGAAGGCCTTGGGGTGGACCTAAGGCCTTAATGTGGCCTAAAGTCCTTGAGAATAAACTATACCAAAGGACTTGGGTGGCCCAAAAGCCTTGCAGGACCCGAGGACCAAACCGGTGGCCCGAAGTAATAATGCCGTTATGAATTTAACAAAAACAAAATACCAAATAGTGTTAATATTGACATAAAAGAGTTTTTAAAACAAATATTATATTATTAATTGATATTATATTCCTAAAAATCTAAGGTTCATCTAAAGGGATTAAATAATATTATATATGTCATTAATGAACCCCTTTAGGTTGTCTTGGAAGTTTATAGTAAGTTTATTAACCATATAATATAAAAATACAAAGAGACATGGTAAATGTCAAACTATTTAACTAAGAGTTAAATATAAAATATAAGGTTAATATGATGACCTAAAACTATCTAAAACACATTGTTTGAGAGTTTTTCGACCCATACCCACCATATAATTTAAATAATTCATTTTGGAGCCATTAGAAACCGAAAATTATTTTTTTATAGAATAATATTTCAAGCTTCCTAAAGTGACCCTCACCTCTCTTATAAAAGGGTACTTCCCCTTCTCTCAAATTCACACCTGATAAGCCATTTGGCTCAGCAAGCCCCTACCCAAATATCCTCTTAACTATCCTACCTTCATCCTAGAGTCCTTCCTTTAGTCATAAAGCCAAACTAAGGATCCCTTTTGATCAAATCAAAAGGAAGAACCCAAAGAAGAGGTAAATATTTCATCACCACTTTCAAGTTATTTTCTTCTTCCACTTCCTATTTCTTTTTTGTTTCTATTATAAAATAATAACACTAGTATCTTCTATATACTTTGATGTTATTATAAAAATTTTACAACCATTTTCATTATTCTAACCATCCTATAAATGACAAAGTCACCATACGTGCGTACGTACAGATTACCATCTCCACGCCGTGGTGTAGTTTGTTATTCAAACACTTCATCATTTGGATTGGTATAATAATGAGTATAAATGATGTAAATAATAAATATAAAAAGATAATGATTCTGTATTTATGATATAACATCCAATTATATATGATTTTAATATCAAAATAAATATATTGTCGCTCGTGCGTACGTACGGATTACCGTCTCCACGAACGCGATGAGATTCATTCCCCATCGTAATCATTCGAGAATAATTTTTATTTTATGATTAAAAATAATGTTTATAAACATAATAACATTTTTTATATTAATCAAATACATCCTATCCATAAAAAAACATGGCTTACATAACCAAGATTATAAAGGACAACGAATCAATTAACACCCGAAACGATGATACTACTAAAATATCATTAACAAATATATATTAGAAGATAATATATGATATAATATTAATGTATACAGTTCTTTTATAATTTAATAACAATTATTTAACAATTATACAGGAGGTTAACCTACCCTCTACCAAAGAAAAGTACATAGTAAGGGTTAATTTCACAATCTCATTATTATCCTAGGTTGTTTTTACGTAAGTATATATTGGGACATATTTATTATCCATGTCAAAGTTTCATAAAAGTGTTTTCAAACTGATTATTTTTAAGGTAATATTTTAATAAAAAATTATTCTAAATGTTTTAAATATTTATTCTTCTAAACCTTTCTCATTAATGTCTATGTTTTTAAAAAGGGTTTTAAGGATTTATTTATATGGACATGCTTGTTTTTAAAATGTTAATTCCTTTAAAAAGTCTCAAAGTGGTATGGGACACTTTGATTCAAAAATGTATTTAAATTTATTCCTTTCTAAATTGTGTGACTTTTAAATGTTTTCATGAAAAAGGGATATTTCTCTTAAAGAGTTTTACAAATCATTTTCATCTATGTCAACATCCTTTGATGGATTTTAAACTTGTTTGAAGTTGATAAAAATCTTCCTTATTGTATTGATGGTTTTTTTGATATGTTTGATTGTGGATGTGTTATTTTTATACCATTAATGTTTTATGGATAAAGTATTGAAATTTCATATGCTAGTTTTAATATGAATGTTTATGTAATGTTTAAACCTATTCATATGAAAAATGCATTGGACTTAGTAAGTGACGGGTGAAGCCCGCTATAGCTACTCGATGAATCGGTAGGTCTCATGACACAAACTGGTGTCTTGGCACAAGGACTTGACAAAATATTATTTTTAGTCTTGGAATAAGGCCTTGACTATGTGGTTATGAAGTCTGGCATTATGCATTCCATTGTTATGAAAGTGGATATTGATATTGAATCTGATTATTTGACTAGTAGAATGCCCATGTGAATAAGTTAATGTATTATTTGATTGTATCTTTTTAATATTATGCTGAAGTTCAAGTTTAAAAGGATTTTGTTTTAGTATTACATTACCTTAAATTTTTATGATTATTTATAAATTTTTTTGCTATATTGTTATCCTTACTGAGCATATGAGATTACCTCTTTTTATGTTTTATTTTTTCCCAGGATGCGAAGAATTATATTTTGACTGACCTAAAGGGATAGTATAAGGTGTATGAGTGTGACCTATGGAGACTATGTTGTTGTAGTTTTTCATTTTATAATGTAATGTAAAAATTATGAATGTATATAGTATTTACAAGGCTACAAAACTGATTGGTCTTTTGGGATTTGTCCCTTGTGATCAAGCCAGTGTTATGTAATAATGCACCGACACTGTATAACTGGGGTCAGGGCATTACAATTATAATCACTTAAGGGTATTTAATTCAATTATCCTAACCTCTAAAATGATCTAAACCCTTCCTTTAATACCAACTAAAAGTACCTAACCTTAAACAATCTCAAAATTGTATCTTTTGAAAATAATTTATTTAATTTCATTCATAGAGATATTTTAGATTTATAGTTTTAGATAATTAGGTCATCAACCTTATAAATTAAAATATCACATCATAAAGTGGACATTTCCACTAACTATCCATTTTTCTAATAATATAAAACTTTTAAGATATAATAAGTTTTATTTCCATGAAAAATATTTAAAATTTTTATATTGACCTTATTCTTGTCTATAATTATCCTTAACAATTATAAAAAACATATAAAAATGTGGGATGATCACAAAAGATCAGTATAAGGCATATAAAAAGAAATAAATAAACCTATTATTCCATGAATACTCATTTTTTTACTTTTTCAAAATAAAATTTGATCTCAAAATAAAAAATTTCTTACCCAATAAATCAACTTATCTGAACAAATATTTTCATAAAAAAATTCATAATAAATATTAAAGGAAAATACGAATCAAAAAGGTTTATTTTAAATTATAAAAAAAATCAATAATTTTTTTTCATAAAGTTATAAAATTCATTTTAAGAAGTAACATAAACATTCATTTAAACTTAAACTCATGGATTACCTTATGAATTCATAAGATTTCCTTGAAAATACATATAAATAATAGATAAATCATATAGATAACTTGGGAAATAATATCCACACCACTCATATAATCACTCTTACAAATCGAATAACCTAACTGATAAATTCTAATGATATTTTCAAAGAAACCTTATAGGATAACTCTATCCCTTTTCCTAATGAATCGGAGAGATATATTATGTTCACCCATCATCATGATATATATTAGGATCAACCATCATCATGAGGTATATCAAGCTCACCCATCATTATAAGAAATGAAAAAAAAACCTAACATAATCATAACACATGAAATATTTCATTTCCATCATCATGCTTCTAAAAATATCCCTTATACCCATATGAATTTTTTTTGGATATACATATATCTATTCCATTTAAATTTTTTTTAGGAAATACCCATAATAAATGGAATTGGGTTTTTATTTGAAAAAATATAAAATATTATAGTGGAATCCAAACATAAAATAACTGTTATAGTGGTGGAAAAATCCATTGATGTCGTATATGTAAAAATATGACATTCCCATTTCTTTTTTTCAAAAGAATTTGGTATAAAATATTTAAAAATATTCCTTTTGAAAACCTTATAAATAAAGAAAAAATTGATATAAAATGTACTATATAATTAATTTATGTCCATATAATGCATCCATAAAATAAATTTAAGAATATAGACATAGAATAAAATTATTTAGAAAATAAATCTTGAAAACCTTTAAAATGAGTTTTTAAGGTAAAGTATACCTTACCTCAAGTTCAATTCATCATGTACATTATTTATCTGATGTATTATAAAATTTTATCATTTATTTAATGTCTTAAGAAAATTTTCTAGGTTTAATGGCTTATCATTAAACCATTTATTTTATTTATTTTAATTACATATTTAATTACTTAATTAGTTAAGCCCACATTAGATATTTTGATGATATTTGGATCATATAAATAAAATGAATTCAGTATAGGTCATTATTAAATCATATATTTAATAATAATCAGGACATAATTATATTTTTTCCATTAATTATAATTTTAAAACCAACCATTAAATATGCTTATGAAAAAATGAATTAAATTACAATCATGGAGATGATAGGCCGTACATATGCATGTGTAAAATTTTAATTTTTCTAAGAGAATGAGGTATATAAGGTAAGTGTCACTTTATATTTTCATAATAGTTATATATAATAAATTTTATATTATATATTTAACTAAACTTATATACACCAGTCATGTTACATGGTGATGAAAAATGAATCACATCGCTTCATGTAGGTCGTAATCAATTCATACGCATGAACGATGTTATAATTTTTCAATGGATGGAAAGGTAAAAAAATTAGTGGTATATTATTTTTCATTGATGATAAATATGTCATGAATATGATATATATAAATTAAATCTGTCATTATAACCATTTGGGAGATGTGGTGATGGAAAAAAAATTATATTAGTTGGCGAGTTGGTAGTCCACCGTACACGTGAACTATAGTTTCTTTTCAGATTTGATGGAAAAAAAAGATGGATATTGGTTTTACATTAACATAATAGTGTAATATTTTAATTAAGATGATATTTTAACTATTTTATCATGGATGAATAATATTTTAAGAAGGTATAAAAATAAATAAAACAAAAAAGCTCAGTTAAGAACTATACATCTTCTTTAAATGACCTCTTTATGTTTATAACTAAAGCCCTCCTTGGTTGGTTTTATGATAAAAAAAAGACTGTAAGACATTGGGAGGAATGTAATTAATGGATTTGGGTAGGTCTTGGGCAACCAAAAAGTCTTTTTAAGTGTGTACAAAAGAGGATAGGGGGTGTCCTTTTATAAGCAGGGGAGTGGAAACACTTGGAATTTTTAAAAATATTAAAATAAAATTACACATTACTCAAAAAACATGGATAAAAATGGAAAATTTACAAATTTTATATACGATATGGTTGAAATATTGAAATAAAATAGAATTAGTCATGTTTTAAGTCATTTTAAGTCTTATCACTAAAGTTTAACCCCTAATAAACTGGTTTTAACCTCAACCATGATAACAAATTTTTACTATTTTTACAATTAATTATGACAAAAAATTTAGTTGTAGTTATTACTAAATTTTTATTATTATGATTCAAATATCAAATCCATTTTATAAATTTCAATTCATATAATTATAATAATTTAATTTTAAATTAAACTTAGAAAACATGGTGGAAAATGGGTTTTCAGAAATATTCTTTTTTAATTATACAAGTTTTTACTAAATTCAAATATATATTTTTTTAAAATAAAATTAATTTGATAATTTTAATTAAAATTAACTAATAAAATTTTAATTATAATACAAAATATAATGTTCCTTTGTAAATACTTATAAAAAAGATAGTTTTCAATAAAATTTAGTAATTTTATCTATTCATTGAAAAATCAATTTCAGAAAATCCTAAACAATTTATCCTAAAATAATTTTTACATGATGAATTCAAAAATAAAGTTCATTTATTCAAATTAAAAATTTATAATTTGGAAGTGAATATTTTAAATAAAACTATATAATGCATTGAAACCCAATTTGGTTTGAAATAAAGATTTTTTCCTGTAGACTTAGAATTTCCTAATATTCATATAATGAATATAACTATATAAAATCTAATTAAAGAATATTAATAAGTAATGAAAATTATTTATCTTAAAATTAAATGGGTTGTTATAATGCTATTGAGTTTATCTTTTAGTGTGTCACTAATCAATAGGTGATAATATAACACGAGGTCACAATAGCTTTGGACCAATCCCTTAAGTCCCGAGTGGAAGTGGGATTAATTATTGATGAATTTCATAAAATGGTTTCCATAATCAGTGAGAGATCATGATTGTGATAACAGATATGTAACTATCCCATAATTACATTACTTAAAGTAAATATTTCATTATACACATTCACACAACCTTTTATGTTTAGATATTTAGTGGATTAGGGGAAAATATTAACTAACGAAGCCCATGTATTTATCAACTAATGGAATTTTTTCCCACCATATAAGTCTTAAAAATCTCCCACAAAATATCTAAACTTACAATTTTATTTGATAAATATCAGGTGTAACACTATTTTTATAACCTGGGGAAAATGAAACATAAGAAAGGTGAGCACCAACACTCAATAAGGGCAATCAAATAGGATAAACTTTTATAGAATAAAATTTTCATGAATAATTTTGTAGAAAGTAAATGATAATAAAATAATTCCATATAATAGATCACATGAGTTTGAAATAAATCTATGGATTCCATAAAAATATAAATAATAAAATTGATTTAAATAAATTAATTCATGGTTATGGAATAAAAAATATCAGACTAATCAGGGATTTGTTCAAAGATATTATATACCATCAAGGCCAAGACTTATCCTTGCTTTCAAGACTATAGTCAAGATATCTAAATAAATGTGTAGACATAAACCAAATACCTAGCATAGTTTATATGATGAGACCTATTAGTAAATCAAGGGGATATTATAGGTTTCACCCATCACTAATCAAGTATAACACATTCATCATATGATGGAATGACTAAACTATATAGTAAATAACCAACTATCCATTTTAATCAATAAACATAAATATTGACATAACATGTATACAGATTGTTAATATTTCCCCAATCAATGAATGGAATAGCATGTAAGAATCAATGAAACTAACACAATATAGAGTAATGGTCATATAGTTATCCCAATAATTTCTCAAATAAGGAAATTGTATTATATGATCATAAGATATATAGATAAATAAATTGGATGGTTAAACAGCACATATATTAATTAAAGTAACCTCATACATAATTATGGCTGCACAATCAATGGTTGTCCTTATAAAAATAATAGATATAAAAATTATAACTATTTATCCGTTGAATGGAAAAATGTGTTTGAATAAGTTAATCTCTAACAATAGTAATATTTAAAATATAATTGAAAACACCCTTATCAATGGAAGGATAAAAAGTTAGTAGTGAGGAGTACTTTCATGGTGTAATGATATCAATAGAAAATGATATGTCAAAAAAGGAGTTCATGAGGATGAAATATTAATCCATAAAAATGGAAGTGGATATACTATTTTATATAATCACAGGGTAAACTAATTCAACATAGAAGAATGGGGTTCAAGAATAATCATTAAAAATCAATGAAAGTGAATTGAGTTATGAAAAAACCATAAATTTTGGGTAACACTTGAATCAAAATATAAAATAAGAAAGTAACTCTATTTGTCTTTTTTATATCCCATGAATTACATGAAAAATATATAATAATAATTTCAAGGGGATTAAGTCAAAATAACACCATATTCAAGTAAAAATGTTGCATAAAATACAATATGTCTCAAAGAGTCAGAAATGAGACCCAGAAACCCATAAGACATTAGATAATTTTGAATAATAACCACTTGAAGGATATAATTTCAAATGTAACATTGAATACCATGAAAAAAGTTGGGATCATTATAAAAAACACTAAATTTTAGTAGATAAAATATCTAAAATAAAATATGGTTCATAATAAGAAATATGTCTTAAAGGGTGAAAATTGAAATAAGAAACCCTAACAACTTAGGAATCTTTTGAATAAAAAACTCATGAAAGATAAAATGTAAGATATATTTGTAAATACCTTATATTTAATTAATAATTAGGGAAAATGAAATTTGTGACCAATATTTAAACCAGAAAAATCACATAAGTAGTAAATATGAATCATATCTTAATAAAGAAAAATTGAGAAACAAAAACCCTTATCTTAGGTCTTAATTCAGTTCGCGCGTAGGCCTAAGTTCCTGAACAATAATATTATATTTATTAAAAATATATATTATGAATATTGTTCATCTACATTTAATTTCTTATGGTTTTTTATTATAATATATTATTTATTCATTAAATAATTTTTTTCTCATGTCCGTTACTTGTGGTGTTTTGATTGTTTTCTTTGAAACTTTCTAGGTATATTTACTATGGTAAAATATATTGTATAATAGCTTCAAAATCTGTAGAATTTATAATTTTATGAATTTTATTATCCCATTATAAAAAAATTTATACATTCCATATGTTTACAAAAAATGGAGTGAAATTAAGAAAGGTGCCTCAATATGTTCATTTCGGGGGTTAAGTTTACTATAACCATCTAGTGTTAATCTTACTTAAATAATGAACAATATTATTTTTTTAAAATATTAACAGTATAATAATTTAAATTTTGATATATCAAATACTTTTTTTAACATTATAAATGTTAGTTAGTAATGGGAAAGGAAATATTATGTTTCGTGGAGGTGGTAATCTACACATAGACAAGGACAAAACTTTCATTTTCGCTAGAATGAGTTGGGGTAGAATTTTTTTTATCATTTTAGATTTTTAATAATGTTAAAAATATATTTTTTCCATTTCATAACTCTTTTGTATCATCCATGGAATGCCATTATGAAAAATAGAACATGTCCTTCATAGATTCGGTAATACACACATACACATAATGACATATTAATTTTAAAAATGGTTTTAGAGGAATGTAGAAAATTGATATTTCATTAATAAAATAAAATTTATGCATCTTATTAATACTTATGCTATCATAATTTTATGGATAAAGCATATTTTTGGGGGTATAAGAAGAAAATAAATAAGAGATCTAGGTTGAGAACCACACATGAGCCTCATCCAAGTTGGTGAGGTATCTTTAAGTGCATCCACGAGACCCAGGTTCAAAACCAGGTGGAAGAATATTTCCAGGTTACTATAGGAGTACTGTAGCAGGTACTGTACACTACATGGGTACTGTAGTAGTTACTGTAGCAGACACTTTTTGGTACTATAGTGGCCCAAACTATCCACTTTGGGCCACCGGTTTGGGGTTGGAGTCCTTAAGGCCTTAGGGCCACCCAACCCTTTGGGTTAGTAGGGATTTTAGGCCACCTTTATGGCCTTCAGGCTACCTCAAGGCCTTTATTCCACATGCAGTTGCCCTAGACAGACTCTACAAAAAAGGAGCATCCCCTGGGGAGGATTCAAAGCAGGCGCACTCATCAGAGCAGAACCAATGGATTTGGAATAATAAGAGGGTATGAATACACCATCAGGACCCACCTTTTCTTGCACAGGAAGCTTAGCTAGATGACCATGTGAACGTGGAGAGCTACTATCATAATGTTGATGCTGGGGAGGGGTAGTTCCTTGTAGTTATAGTCTGGTTGAATTCCCTAAAACCTTTGAGTCATGTAATGTCTTTTAAGTCCGTGGTCCATGTAATCACTGAGCCTATGGGACTTTTAAGGGTTACCCCTCATCCCTTGAGGGGGGGGGGGGTTATCAAAATCAATAAAAAATGAAGGCCTTCAGGCCATTCGGGTAGGTTGAGATCATTGCTTCACACTTTGGATATTGTCCCTTGGGTAACACCTTAAGGAACCTTAGCTTGGTATTTTGGAAAGATAAAGGATTATAGGAAGTGGGTATATATTTTAGGAGATATAGTGTTATAGTTTTGGTAGATATAAGGCTTTTTAATGGATGGATAAAAGTGGTAGAAGTGATTGCCTTTTATAAGTGAAGAAAAGAGTAATTTTGGAAGTAATTGATACATTTAAATGATGGAATGAAAATATTCAAGGGTAAATGACTCTAAAATTTGAAAATAATGATGTTTTTTTGGTGATCTAGGTTCGATAAATCCTCAAAAAAGAATTTTCACACATGTTTTAGACAAGTTTTGTGTCATTTACCAATAGATTTTTATAGATTTCCATTTCTTTACCTTGGTAGCTAGTTTTTAACCGAGTAATTTATAATATAATCCATATTACCAAATTCATTTATGATAAACCAAAATTTAAGCTCTATATAATCAAATTTAATTTCTGTGTAATTGAAAACAAACTTTTATATTAAAACATTTAATATATGGAGAAAATATTTTGTATACAAATGATGTTTTAACCATGAAGTGTTCTTAATACTATATATCATTAATTACCAATTAAATGAATGATAAAATATTTTTATATATGTGTAAAAATAATGTTAGAGTCATTATACAAAATTTATTAACTTAATTTATTGGATAAAAATTATACAACATTAATAAAATAATTCTTTGAAAATAACCCTTATGGCTATTATCATGGTCATTAACTTTAATCTTAGTTATTATAATTTTATGACTAAAAATAAAATTTAAATTATTACATAATATGAGCATGTGGATCTAAAACATTAACTAATTTTTTTTGATTTAATTTCTACAAGTGATACAAACATTTTTTTATATCATTGAATAAAACTATTTTTAGAGTAAAATATTACTAAAGTTTCGAAAACATTAAAATTGGGTTTTATAAATTCAACATAGAATTTTTAAATGATTTATTTAAATTTATAAAAATATATTTTTATATAATTTTTTTTAAAATTTTTATTTAATTATTGCTTTATGATAAGGTCATAAAAGTGATGGTATGTGAAAAATCGGCATTTTTTCACCATTCACCTAAAAATTAATTATTTTAGAAAAATATAAAAATTCAGAATACGATAATATTATTATTAAAAATCCAATAATGAAGTTAATATGGTCAAATTTAAATTCTAAAGTTTAAATTCTAAATAAAAATATAATGAAAATTATTATCATAGGAAAATAAAAAATATTAATATTTCTTACATTTATTTCAAATAAATAACTAACTAGATTGGTGTTATTATATTATTCATATTAAAAATATATAATATCTATAATATACATAATTTCATTAAATAATGTGTATAAAAATAAAAATTTAGAATGAAAATTGTAACATCCCGAGCTTCCACGATACGCTTCTCATTCAATAATGCAATAGCTTGCATTGTACGCAACTTCGAGTTCTAAAACACCGCGACTAATCAAAGTAGCCATTATGAATAGTAATAACCAATTTTTAAAATTATATAAATTTTATATTTCAAAATGGACTTCATTTTTGTATTCGTAATATCGAAATTATCCAAAGTTGAATTTTTTGTAATTTTCTGAGAACTTCCAATTTTTATGAATAGTGAAAATTACTTAAAAACAACTTTTTTAATAAAAATAATTTATAGTGATAAATTATACTATTTAGTGGTTTTAAAGTATAATTAGAATATATTTTTACCATTTTATCCAAAGGTGGTCATTAGAATTAATTTAACATTGAAATTGGACATAAACAATTGCCAATCTTTTGATATAAATTGTTTCTTAAAAACACGTTATTTGTTGTAACAGCAGGAATTAATTATAAAATTAATTAATGCAACTTATATGTTTGTAATTTTGTAAAATAGACATCATTTTTGAATTCAGAATATCAATTATATCTTAGGGTGAAATTTTGGCATTGTTCTGAAAAACTTCAATTTTTGATGAATAGTGAAACCACTAAGTGGTAGTTAAATAACTGATTTTTTGTTTAAATGAAATATTACCACTTCTGTGATTTGATTTTCAAAAATCCGACATACATGGTTTTCATTAAGAAGTAAAATGTGGTTCAATGAGATCAAAATAATTTTTTGGTGAATAGTAACTTTTAAGTTCTTAATCGCGATTAGAGGTAATTAGTGTAGTTTAAGGTAAAAATAATGTTGTAATAATATGAGATGAGCTTGACACCTGTCCTACTCCTATTGGATGAGTCATGGCCGACCAAGACAACCCATGGGTAAACTTGGGGACCCCATGGAGCCACTTTTGTTGGAAAATGACATTAATATATATTTATTTAATGTTAAAATTAAATTGATACAAACATGAGTTGTTTTACTAAAACAATTTTTAAGTGGGGTTACAAAAGTCCAAATTTTGACTATAAATATTCATTAGAAATATAAAAATATTTCCTACATCATAGTATTTTTTTTATAATTTTTAGACATTAAATAAATTAAATTATTTATGACATCATTATGATGCAGCGATGACCTCATTATTTAACGATTTAAATAAAATGGAAAGATAATGTAAAATCCAAGTCTTACACTTGTCCAAAGACTATTGGATGGGTAGATTTCGAACCCTTATCACCTTATCCACTAATTATATAAGTGTGGGACCTTTAGAATCCGAAAATCATTGTGTAATAATGTAACATTTCAATCTTTCCAAAAGAGCCCCTCCACTCCACTTATAAAAGGCCCCCACCTCTACCACCTTATTCACACCTTCAAGCCATTTGTATCGGCCAAAATCTGCCCAAATACTCTCCCAACTTCCCCCTATTACTCCTAGAAGCCTCACTTTGGGCAGAACTCTTCCCAAGGAAGCCTTTGGCTCAAATCAAAAAGAGTTACCCGATTTTGAGGTAATGTCTTCTCTAATGTTGTTTTGTTTTATTTTTCTTCTCCAACCCCCCTAAACTATTTTTATTCATTTCTTTTGTAACAAAACCAGTATCCTCAATATACTAGGATGTTGTTATAATAAGGATTCGAGCTACACTTACACACACCTACATCTAATGGTTAAAGAACATACGGTTTCTGTGGATGGAAAATTTCTGCCTCACAAAACGATGATTGTTCAACACTCATATAACACCTTAAAAGGTGGCCATTAAGATGTCACTATATTTATATATGATATATAATATGTTTATGTTTTACTTATGATTCTGTATTTCTCATTTATGGCATACTTTATGATTTCCATTATGGGTAAACGCGATAATTTCATTTTAGGAAGTGCGGACTACCGCCCCCTCAAAGTGATTTGAATCGTTAATACCATATGTATAAAGGATGGAGTAAATGGTATTATATTCTATATTATACTGGAATTATATTGTACATTTATATAATTATGATTTCATTCCATTAAATACGAAATAGAAATGAAAGTAGCGTTCATGCGTACGTACGGCTTAGCGTCTCCATGAACGGTGCATTTCATTTTTACCTCCAAATGTTACGTAATATTATGAATGAATGTATATACTGGATATATATGATATAAATGACATCTAAATAATGAATATAATTCTGGAGATAATGTATATTCTACCACATAAACAACTTGTAATTATAAGAAGTTTATTGTTGACTCAAGTACCAAAAATCGACAAAACGACCGTTATTAACTTAAATAATTACATAATGTTCATAACATTGTAATAAGTTATATAAAAAGGATAATGAAATTGAAAATGGTTCTTAATAAGGTAGATATTAACTCTATTTTATTATTCAGGAGGTTAAAGAATGGTTGAGTCAAGTCGGACACGAGGTAAGGGAATTTTTAACCCAATTTCCATTCTTTGGGTTAATCTCCTACTTTCAAATTATGTCATGATATTATTATGTCCTATCTTGTATTTTTACATTATTTATGTGTACTTATAGTGAATACACATTATAGATGTACTTTATTTAAAAAAAATAATCTTTTTAAGGACTTCATCTCAATCCCTTTCATTGAGGCATATTTGGTTTTATACACAACTTTATTTTATACGGTGTATAAACCCCTTTGAATTTTACGTTTATTCAAAAGGAATCTTTTTATACAAAGAGTTTTTCTAAACGACAAAAGGGAATGTTTTTCTTTCCGTACTTATGCGGCGACAACGACTTCTCCACCACCGTGACCATTATTTGAGTTTCGGCTTCCTCTACAAGCCATCATTTTTTTAATGAAAAATAAATACAAAGTTTTAACTTTCTTTTATTTTGGTATTGAAAATGGTTTTGAAAGCATTTTTATTATAACAATGTGTTGTATTGATATCTTGTGATTGAAATGTGGAAATGTTATGTTTCCTTTATGCATGTTTTATGTGATACGATTATGTTATGGTTTATGATATGTTTAAAACTATTCATATGAGGAATGTATTGGACTTAATAAGTGATGGGTGGAGCACGCTATAGCTCCTCGATGCATCGGTAGGTCTCATGAGACAACTAGACGTGGAATTGGCCGAGGCCCTTTCCCAATTTGATTTATGGTTTTGGCCGAGGCCTTAATCATTTTAGACGTCTTGGCCGAGGCCTTGACAAAATGTTTCAGAATGTCCGGCATTATACATTCCCTCGTTATGAAAGTGGTTGTTGATATTTCATGTGATTATTCGACCAGTAGAATATCCATGTGAAGAAGTGAATGGCATTATCTCATTTTTACTTTTGCCATATTATGTTGATGTTCAAGTTTAAAAGGCTTTTGTTTTTGTTATACATTGCCTTAAATTTTTATGTTTATTTATGAAAGCTTCCGCAATATTGTTATCCTTACTGAGCATCTGAGCTCACCCCTTTCAATGTTTTAATATTTTTCAGGATGTGAAGAAGTATTTTATGAATGACCTGCAGGGATAGTCAGAAGAGGATATGAGTGTGGACTATGGAGACTTTGTTATTGTAGTTTTTCACCTTATAATGTAATGTAAGACTTATGAATGTATCTAGTGTTTCCAAGGCTACTAAACTAATCGGTCTTTCGATACTTGATCTATTGTGATCATGCCAATGTTACGAAGTAATGCACCAACTCTGGGTAGCTGGGGTCGGGGCGTTACAGTTGGTATCAAAGGCAGTTTAGTACTAACCTTGGAAGCTAGATTTAGGTAAACTCTGATTAGAGCACATAGCCCAAAGATAGACTTTGAGGATTAGTATAGAAGAACTTCCTAGAATTTTGTTATTGTAGAGATTTTGTGAGTTTTCCTAGCAATACATCCCTGTCTGGATATGAGCAAGTAGAGGCGGCTCTGGCACAGATGTACCTAGGGGTAAAACCCGAAAACACCACTTTGAGCTAGACTCGAACGGGAACTGGTGAACGACAACGGGCCTTGCTGCACTCTTGGTTACGACACTCCCGGGGGATATGCTTAGGATAATTCTTATTTTCTTTACAAACCACTATGAAGGGTTATGAGTATATACTTCCTCAAAGGAAACATTTCTTTTTATGATTATGGATTATATCCATAAATAGTTCAATTTATGTAAAGTATTTTACAAATATGGAATTATGTATTTTATTTCATAAACTAATCTAGTTTATGCCATTGTTTAGAAATGGCGCCTAGTGGAAGGAATGGAAACCGTATCAATGCACGCACTCCGTGTAGGGATTGCCCTCCTGCTCAAGATAATTATTGTGGAGCTGGAGATACAACTGGTGCTGATCAACTTATTACCATACTGGGACAACTCACTCAGGTTATGAATAATAACCTTACTCGTATGGAGCACCCTGATCCACAACGTGGAGGATCAATGTTAGACCGCTTCATGAGGCAACAACCACCAACCTTCAATGGGAGTACAAATCCTATAGTAGCTGAGCAATGGATAAATTCCTTAGAGAAAATATTCCATGCCTTGGGGAGTAGTGAAAGGGAGAAGGTTTTCATGGCAGTTTACCGCCTCACTGGAGATGCCGATCAGTGGTGGTCGCTGATTCAAAACACAAAGGAATATGATGACGTATCGAATATGGAATGGAGGTAGTTCAAAGAGCTTTTCTTAGAAAAATACTTTCCTCGTGACCATCGAGCAGATATGGAAAGGCAATTTCTGAGTCTGAGGTAGAAGGAGGATGAGAATGTCGCAAAGTATGAGGCTAACTTTACAAGGTTAGCAAGGCATGCTGCCGATTATATACGTAACCCAAGGAGTAAGATTGATCGTTTCTTTGATGGGTTAAAACCATTTCTCCGTAGAGCTTTAGTATCACAATCCTTCTCATCATACGAAGATATTGTCTCATGTGCTATTAAGACGGAAAAGGAATTCTCTAAGTCTTATGACAACAAAGTAAAGCAAGAGAAGAAGAGAACGGTGGAACAAGAGACAGATAAAGGGAGAAAGGGAAAGAAGGATTTTCCATTATGTGATAATTGTGGGAAGAATCACCCTGGTACTTGCCTAAAAGGAATGAGAGTTTGTTACAAATGTGGAGAAAAAGGTCACTAGGCTCGTGATTGCAAGGGAAAGAAAGAGGCTATCAATGTTGAATGCTACAATTGTAGAGAAATGAGTCATTATGCAAATGAATGTCCTAAGCGTCAGGGAAACTTACCTCAGAAAAGGCCAAGGGATCAAGGCCAATCTTATGCTGTGACTACAGTTGAAGTGGAATGATTAATGTATTGGTGCTTTTAGACTCAAGGATTATATTCTGGTTATAAGAATAATGTGATATATATAAAGATTGTACTGCAGTACTTTTTGATTAAGGTAATATGATTAAGGTAATCATATTTTTAGTATGTGACAATAAGAGAAACTTTTCTTTGTTTAGGGAATCTGATAAATTGATTTTGGAATTAAGAGACCTTTTAGAGAAAGTCTGGACAGAGGTATTTTGGATAACTATAAAGGTTGGAGTGGATTAAGTTAATCTTTGGATAATATTGTTTAAGGTTAAAAAATTTATGAAGATTATTTTTGGAATATTATGATACTATAGTTTCAGGAAAAGGACAACCTGCAGGGTGGGGCATAACCCGTCGCGTCGGACAAAGCTGCAGGAATCGAACCCACAATCATAGTGCGACAAGCCTTTATTTCCTACCACTAGCCTACAGGAAGTCCCTAGTTATTACAAAATAATTTTACTAATCTAAATGTTATGTGTTAACATTTGGAACCTTATACAATTAGGATAAGTATAATATTTTTGAGTTTTATTATCTTTTTGAGTGAAAGATGAGTTGAAGGTTGAAACTCTAATTGTCAACCATAAATATATTTATACCTATCTCTTATTCAATGAATAAATTAATTATTAAACTTTATTAAAGGGATATTAAAACAAAAAAATGTGTTATCCTAATACCTTATGTCTTGTGGAACTAATGATATTTTAAATCAACATAGATTAAAGGCTTTGAGGCCCTCAATTTGACAGTTGATTGTGATTGATGACCTCAATCACTCCCTACAAATATTTACGTTTTTCCTCCAATTATATGTCTCTAATTGCCACCAATGTTCTCCTAATCGAGATCATAATTGGGTGGTGACTTTTTCATTTCCCTTTCCCTCTTATTAAGGCTAAATTTTACTAATCTTATTTCCGATGTGGGTTTTCCACAAAGGTATTTTCTCTTTTCAACCTTTTATTTTCAAATAAAAATTTCAAATTGCGAGGACGCAATTTATTGAAGGAGGGGAGAATGTAACACCCCGAGCTTCCATGATACGCTTCTCATTCAATAATGCAATAGCTTGCATTGTACGCAACTTCGAGTTCTAAAACACCGCGACTAATCAAAGTAGCCATTATGAATAGTAATAACCACTTTTTAAAATTATAGAAATTTTATATTTCAAAATGGACTTCATTTTTGTATTCGTAATATCGAAATTATCCAAAGTTGAATTTTTTGTAATTTTCTGAGAACTTCCAATTTTTATGAATAGTGA
Organism: Viscum album; assembly: GCA_963277665.1. NCBI lineage: Eukaryota > Viridiplantae > Streptophyta > Magnoliopsida > Santalales > Viscaceae > Viscum > Viscum album. The sequence continues at coordinate 1,586,930,257 of OY728150.1, read as the reverse complement.
AAATTACTTAAAAACAACTTTTTTAATAAAAATAATTTATAGTGATAAATTATACTATTTAGTGGTTTTAAAGTATAATTAGAATATATTTTTACCATTTTATCCAAAGGTGGTCATTAGAATTAATTTAACATTGAAATTGGACATAAACAATTGCCAATCTTTTGATATAAATTGTTTCTTAAAAACACGCTATTTGTTGTAACAGCAGGAATTAATTATAAAATTAATTAATGCAACTTATATGTTTGGAATTTTGTAAAATAGACATCATTTTTGAATTCGGAATATCAATTATAGCTTAGGGTGAAATTTTGGCATTGTTCTGAAAAACTTCAATTTTTGATGAATAGTGAAACCACTAAGTGGTAGTTAAATAACTGATTTTTTGTTTAAATGAAATATTACCAATTCTGTGATTTGATTTTCAAAAATCTGACATACATTGTTGTCATTAAGAAGTAAAATGTGGTTCAATGAGATCAAAATAATTTTTTTGTGAATAGTAACTTTTAAGTTCTTAATCGCGATTAGAGGTAATTAGTGTAGTTAAAGGTAAAAATAATGTTTTAATAATATGAGATGAGCTTGAAACTTGTACTACTCCTATTGGATGAGTCATGGCCGACCAAGAAAACCCATGGGTCAACTTGGGGACCCCATGGAGCCACTTTAGTTGGAAAATGACATTAATATATATTTATTTATTGTTAAAATTAAATTGATACAAACATGAGTTGTTTTACTAAAACAATTTTTAAGTGGGGTTAAATAAGTCCACATTTTGACTATAAATATTCATTAGAAATCTAAAAAGATTTCCTACATCATAGTATTTTTTTTTTATAATTTTTAGACATTAAATAAAGTAAATTATTTATGACATCATTATGATGCAGCGATGACCTCATTATTTAACGATTTAAATAAAATGGAAAGATAATGTAAAATACAAGGCTTACACTTGTCCAAAGACTATTGGATGGGTAGATTTAGAACCCTTATCACCTTAGCCACGAATTATATAAGTGTGGGACCTTTAGAATCCGAAAATAATTGTGTAATAATGTAACATTTCAGTCTTTCCAAAAGAGCCCCTCCTCCCCACTTATAAAAGGCCCCCACCTCTACCACCTTATTCACACCTTCAAGCCATTTGGATCGGCCAAAATCTTCCCAAATACTCTCCCAACTTCCCCCTATTACTCCTAGAAGCCTCACTTTGGGTAGAACTCTTCCCAAGGAAGCCTTTGGCTCAAATCAAAAAGAGTTACCCGATTTTGAGGTAATGTCTTCTCTAATGTTGTTTTGTTTTATTTTTCTTCTCCAACCCCCCTAAACTCTTTTTATTCATTTATTTTGTAAAAACGCCAGTATCCTCAATATACTAGGATGTTTTTATAAGAAGTATTCGAGCTACACTTACACACACCTACATCTAATGGTTAAAGAACATACGGTTTCTGTGGATGGCGAATTTCTGCCTCACGAAACGATGATTGTTCAACACTCATATAACACCTTCAAAGGTGGCAATTAAGATGTCAATATATTTATATATGATATATAATATGTTTATGTTTTACTTATGCTTCTGTATTTCTCATTTATGACATACTTTATGATTTCCATTATGGGTAAACGCGATAATTTCATTTTAGGAAGTGCGGACTACCGCCCCTCAAAGTGATTTGAATCGTTAATACCATATGTATAAAGGATGGAGTAAATGGTATTATATGATATATTATACTGTAATTATATTTTAAATTTATATAATTATGATTTCATTCCATTAAATACGAAATAGAAATGAAAGTAGCGTTCATGCGTACGTACGGATTACCGTCTCCATGAACGGTGCATTTCATTTCTTACCTCCAAATGTTACGTAATATTATGAATGAATGTATATACTGGATATATATGATATATATGACATCTAAATCATGAATATAATTCTGGATATAATGGATATTCTACCACATAAACAACTTGTAATTATAAGAAGTTTATTGTTGACTCAAGTACCAAAAATCGACAAAACGACCGTTATTAACTTAAATAATTATATAATGTTCATAACATTGTAATAAGTGATATAAAAAGGATAATGAAATTGAAAATGGTTCTTAATAAGGTAGATATTAAATCTAGTTTATTATTCAGGAGGTTAAAGAACGGTTGAGTCAAGTCGGACATGAGTTAAGGGAATTTTTAACCCAATTTCCATTCTTTGGGTTAATCTCCTACTTTCAAATTATGTCATGATATTATTATGTCCTATCTTGTATTTTTACATTATTTATGTGTACTTATAGTGAATACACATTATAGATGTACTTTATTTAAAAAAAATGATCTTTTTAAGGACTTCGTCTCAATCCCTTTCATTGAGGCATATTTGGTTTTATACACAACTTTATTTTATATGGTGTATAAACCCCTTTGACTTTTACGTTTATTAAAAAGGAATATTTTTATACAAAGAGTTTTTCTAAACGACAAAAGGGAATGTTTTTCTTTCCGTACTTATGCGGCGACAACGACTTCTCCGCCGCCGTGACCATTATTTGAGTTTCGGCTTCCTCTACAAGCCATCATTTTTTTTAATGAAAAATAAATACAAAGTTTTAACTTTCTTTTATTTTGGTATTGAAAATGGTTTTGAATGCGTTTTTATTATAACAATGTTTTGTATTGATATCTTGTGATTGAAATGTGGAAATGTTATGTTTCCTTTATGCATGTTTTATGTGATACGATTATGTTATGGTTTATGATATGTTTAAACCTATTCATATGAGGAATGTATTGGACTTAATAAGTGACGGGTGGAGCCCTCTATAGCTCCTCGATGTATCGATAGGTCTCATGAGACAACTAGACGTGGAATTGGCCGAGGCCCTTTCCCAATTTGATTTATGGTTTTGGCCGAGGCCTTAATCATTTTAGACGTCTTGGCCGAGGCCTTGACAAAATGTTTCAGAATGTCCGGCATTATACATTCCCTCGTTATGAAAGTGGTTGTTGATATTTCATGTGATTATTTGACCAGTAGAATATCCATGTGAAGAATTGAATGGAATTATCTCATTTTACTTTTGCCATATTATGTTGATGTTCAAGTTTAAAAGTCTTTTGTTTTAGTTATACATTGCCTTAAATTTTTATGTTTATTTATGAAAGATTCCGCAATATTGTTATCCTTACTGAGCATCTGAGCTCACCCCTTTCAATGTTTTAATATTTTCCAGGATGTGAAGAAGTATTTTATGAATGACCTGCAGGGATAGTCAGAAGAGGATATGAGTGTGGACTATGGAGACTTTGTTACTGTAGTTTTTCACCTTATAATGTAATGTAAGACTTATGAATGTATCTAGTGTTTCCAAGGCTACTAAACTAATCGGTCTTTTGAGACTTGATCTTTTGTGATCATGCCAATGTTACTAAGTAATGCACCAACTCTGGGTAGCTGGGGTCGGGGCGTTACAAAAATACATTTTCAAGAATGAAATGATCTTGTTAATCTTATGAATGCATTAGTCAATAAAATGTTTTTTTCTTTAAATTAACAATGTAAAATGTATAAAATAAATGTGATAAAAACTTATTAAATTAATAATTTCTTATATATATCATCCTAATTTCTAGTTATATAAAACCTCAATATCTGCATGTAAAAACTAAGCATAAGGTAATATCTGGTAGCAGTTAAGGGTGGTGATTCTGCTAGCATGGATAACATTTCAATTTCTACAAGATTCAACTTCTCTCACATACAATTTCACTCATACCATAATTTTCACAACCCGCCTTCCTCAAGATAAGGTAAGGGGAAGCAAGGTTCCACACCCTCCCTTATTCAAGATGAAGGAGAGATAATGACCTTCGAGTCCTGCCTTCAATAGGCCATGGAGTGGGGACTAGCACCAAGGGTTTGTAATCTCACACAAAATGGATGGCATTACCCTTTTTAATGAAAATAGGATCGGGTGATAATATAGTAAAATCCCAAAAAACTCAAAAAAATTTATATAAAAGTCACCAAAATCCTGCCCATGCATTATTTAAATGTAAATTGCGACAATAGTACAACATAATAACCAAAGAAAGTACCAAAAGAAAGAAACTAAGTAGCAACATAACAACTATCCTGATGACCAAGCTAGTAAAGTCCATCACAATCCCCAAAGTCCTCTTAGAAACCTGAAAATAGTTTTACAAATGTAGGGTGAGTATACAAGTATACCCTGTAGGAAAACTAAATCCACCCATGCACAAGTGGGGAACATACTAATGTCCCTATGATAAAAAAGTAGAACCACATATCACCGAATAAGGAGTAGTAACCAATCCAGCCTCACCGAGGCACACTCACAAAATAACACAAGTAAAGTAAAGTAGTATAAGAACACCGACATTTGGGTACCCCACACCACTTTCCCACTGACTAGATGCTCATTCCCAATAGCTAACATCTTGATGCTACCACTCTTTCAAAATGTAGTCCCACTGCCACAACCTGCCCGCACACACATGAGCCTCAACCACACCACACATGTTGCTTGTAGACCCCTAGGACACAATAACCATGCCTATATTTTGAAGACACCTAGAACACATCATAAAGACACTTGAAAAAAAACCTGGTCCGTAAACACCTAGGCCCCTCATCTACAACAAACCTACATGATGGATCTTGGACTCTGGTAAGCCTTAAGCCATTATAGCCTACCTAGATATGCTCGAGTGGTAAGAACCTAGAAGAGGGTGTAAGGAAGAAAGTCAATAACCAACCATCTATCCTCCCACTGGGATGTTGGGAAAGACACCCTCCCCCATGAAATGAGGGGTTTTTGGCACATGGTGATCAATATGGGTGGACTTCATATAGAAAAAACAAGGAACTAAAATTTATACATATAAGTAAACAAATACTCATCCCAACCTATGGGTCCCCAAAAAAACAACCAACCCACACAGAACCACATTTTATACTACCCCAATATGCACAACCACACAAATAGCCACTGCTAGAGCATAAACCCAACCCCTTTTTCATTCAAACATTTTCCATTTATTTATTAATGGTTTACTTTAATTTATTCCGACACTACCTAGGGAAATACAAATCCTAACATTTGAAACTGTTTTTAGAAGGCGAAGAGCCTTATTAACTAAAAACACAATGAAAAACCCACCTCGTTCTTCATTACTACCAACATTGGACAAGGCCAATACTGAACAAGGGAAGAGGGTCCAAGGTAAAGCATTTCCATTTTAACAACTATTTATAAAAACAATAGGAAACAACCAACCTGCATGCCCACTACACACCCCCTTTTCAATTGACACACGTTCAACCACTGCCAACTATCATTCCTCAATGTTATACCACTCAATAATCCTCTCACAACTAAATCTGTCAACCCCACTGTATGAATACAATACACCTGAGACACCTGTTAACACAAAGTCACAACACAACCCAAACCTATATCCCTACTACCCAAAAATTTCCCAAATGTAGTTCCACTACATAATAATCCCATAACCACATTGCAGTACCACTTCCCAATGTTTCTCAATGGACACAACACAAAAAAAGGCAGTCCCACTGCCTATAAGTCCATTCATTCCACAATCAATCAGTCTCTCAACCTGAGATTCCAACACACCACCCCTACCGCCCACACAAAAATCCCTCAACAACTACCTTTAAACTAGAACCCCACTGTATGCACATACCACACCCATATCACAGAACCAACTCTCCTTCCCACCCCTGTACCCATAACTGATCGCCCAACAACAGCACTGGACAACCCACACAAATTCACAAAACACAACAAAATGCATAACATTTCCACACCTATCAAACAAGATGTATTCATATTTTTTAAACATTGTTATTTAAGTAAAATTTGATAAATAGGGGTGATCACACAGGGGTTTTTATCCTGGGGCATCCATTTCAATTAACCAAGTAGACTTGATTAATCAGATTTTACGATATAGTCCTTTATCAAGCATCACGAAAAAATAGAACATCACCAGTGCGCAAGCAAAGAACACCAACAACCATGATTTTTAAAAGGCATATAGCCACAAAAAACCATAAAAATAAACAAAGATATAAGATAAAACAAAATAAAACCATCTTCAGTTACCTACCCATTATTTCATTGAACACTATTATCTTTTGATCATATTATCTTCCCCTCATTTATTACTTGTTAAGAACAACGATTCACTAATTATTAATGAAGAAACATTTATACACCCACCTCGCATGATTCATAAATAAAGAGAGGTAGAAGAATCTATACTTGAAACAATAGGTGACTAAAACTCTTGTTTGTGCCAAAATAAGGGATCCCACGAGCTGTAGGAAACTCAAGGAAAATTTACCAGTAGGGGGATCTAGCACAGGTGCACAACTCTTCTAGAGGGTAAGGCTCTAGATTCACCAAGAGGGAATGAAAAACACACTGGGAAGGGAATATCATGACTTTAAAAAGAAGATCCTATATTAAAGGAGGAATAGTTTCAAATGTCATTAACTTGGGATCGTCGTAAATATCATGTGGTTTGAGTATATCAAAGTCCCGAGAGTATTAGGATATTAAATTTATACTTAATATCTTTTGAAATTCCCTTAAAAAACTCAAAAAATTATTTAAACTTGGTTTATATCGAATAAAGCATAAGAGGGGTGAAAATGAAAAAATTTAGGAAACTAGAAATTTTGAAAAGGGTGAGACACCATTTGGTGTGCCACCATTTCAGTGTGGCACCATCACTGTGACACCATTACAGTGCCATTGTTTAAGTGTGCGACTGTTACAGTGACACCATTATAGTGCCACCATTTTGGTTCCACTATTACAGTGCCACTATTTTGATGTGCAACCATTACGGTGACACTGTTTCGGTGAAACTAGATTTTTGGAAAACTCTCGAATCAAACTATATCTAACCCCAAAAATGCAACAAGCATTGGATTTTAACAAAGTAATGTCCTAAGGGAATCTAGGTCATTATAATAATTATTGATTTTTTTTCTTGGGTCTCATTTAGGGAAAACCCTAACGATTCCACTTTCTTTCCAATCTTGAAAAAATGAGCTTCCTAAGGAAGACTCCCACTACATAATGCTATTTTTTCTACATTACTTATTGATTTTGTAATATGGTCTTCTATTTATACTATATTACTTAATAAATATGTTATAATGGACATATAAAAAAAATTATCATGGTTTCAATTTATTTTGGTGTTTCATATGGATAAAAATATCAAGTACATTTATTTTAATGGAAAATATAATTTAAAATATTAAGTGTTACATTATCCCCCTTAAATAAATTGAATCCTTGAAATTTCAATTATTACTTAATAATGAAAATCATAAGTGGTTTCCATAAGATAGAAAAATTAAATATCTAATTAATAATGAGATTTACGCTTCAACAACTTTATTATGTTTAGGAAACTTATATATTATTTATTAATTGGTATATTCCCATAAAATTTATATTGGGATTAAATAATCTTATAACTTGAAGTTTTCTCTGATAATTCAATACCAAATGATTGGGTTAGTGATTTAATACTATTATAAAATTTCTAGACACACTAGAGTGACATCAATTAAACTCAAAAAATACACCAAAAAATCTAGACGAGAGGATAAGTGCATCTTAATTATCGTGATCCACTTCAGTATGTATTCATTATACAAGATCCACTATGTTTCCATGGAATATGAGGTTGAAGAGGTTTATTATACATTTTATCCCCCAATTATTCCATTAACTTGGATAATTACCAAGACCCCTTTATCATGTTAACTAAAATATCCAATTTAAATTGATAATTAGTTACTCTGTGTACTCATTATCCACACATAAAAAATATACCATTTCCTTTGAGACATTCTCCTTGGAGCTTCTTCCCAAATTTTTGACATGGAGGAAATTTAATCTTATTTACTTAATCATATTAATCACCTGAACATCTATGAGACTCTATACTTCTCTTATTTTGTATGATTATAAACTCAACTAAGTTCGTGTTGTTAATCATAATTATATATAGATAGTTTTTCATAATCATAAGGTTTGTTAGTCCAGTTAATACCTTGTTAAGTTTATCATTAGTACAATCTCTAAATTGTCTTTAAAATCCATTTTTAACTCGATTCCTTTGATATTTATCCATTAATAAAATAAAAAGGATTTAATCATAAGTGATGAACAAATAACACCATCATAGAATTATTTTATGATAATTACATGAAAAATTAAACAAACTCTTAGAAATTATTACATTAGATTTCAATTCAAACTACCCCACACTTGGTTCAATATTGTTTTCTTTAGGTTATTTTCCCTCATATTTATTTATGTAATTCCTTAACATAATATATCATTCAACATGAATTTAAAATATAATTTTATTGACTAAATTATATCCCCTATGAGTATTTAGTCAGGTATGCAGTCTTAGGCCCTCTCATCGTGCACCAGAGTGAAGATTGAGTTGATACTCAACAAGAATTTTTTAGGGTTATTACCAATAAGTGAATCTATTCCATAGAAATATACAATTTATAGTATCCGGTTAGGGATGTAATTTCTAGGAAACAACACAATGTTCACTTTACCAAAACTTCAGGATTCTATCATATACTTAGACTTATCTCTTAGACTTATTCCAAGTGTATTCACAAAATTATTATTATCCCAGTCCCTAAAATATTCAATACCTAAAGGGTTATATATAACTTTGAAATTATAATAAAACTTAAACATACTGAATCATGATGGTATCTATAAAATTTATATTATCCTCTACTGATATTCTAATATCTTCGGTTATCTAAAACCTTCTCTGATACCAACTATGATAGCCTAGACATAACTATCTCATAATTACAAGATGTAAAGAAAAGATATCATTTCATGCATTCCCAATACCTTTTAGGTTTAAATATTTAAAGAATTAAGATGAAACATTAACTAATAAATCCCACCACTTTCTCACCCAATTAAAAATTCTATACTATAAAAGTCTTTAATATCTCCCAAAAATGTTCTACACATGCTGTTTTATTTTAGAAATATCAAGTGTAATACTTTATTAATAACATGGGGAAATGGAAACATATGAAGTTTGAGATAAAAAAATAATTAATTTAAAGAGCATACTGGAAACTATCATAGAATAAAAAAGGAATGAATAATATTTTTAAAAGTAAATAATAATCAAATAATTCTATTTATTAATCACATGATCTTGAAATAAATGCATGGATGGAACAACAATATAAATAATCACATGGATACCAATAACTGAATTCATGTTTATGGATGGAATAATGATAGACAAGTCAAGGCCTTGTTCCCAGACATTACATTCCACCAAGGCCTTGTTCCAAGACATATCCTTACCATTAAGACTGTATTTAATACATTTATATAAATGGATAGGTATGCACCAAATACCTAGTCTAGTTTGTCTCATGAGACCTACCGATGTATCAAGGGGCTATTATGGTCCCCAATTTTCTCTATCTAATTTTAATCCATTCATCATTTTAAGGAATGAATAAAATATACAATACATAACCAAATTTACTTAGTAATCAATAAACATCCATATTAAAATAATAAGTATAAAAATTGTCAATATTTCCCCAATAAATGAATAGAATAACTTTAAATGTAAGTATCCCTCAAACTAAAATCATATAGAGTAATGGGTATACAATTTATAAAATAAATTCCCAAATCAATAAAAGGAATTTTATGATCATAATCCATTTGGAGAAATAAGTTGAATGGTTAAAAAACACATATCTAATCCTCTCTAAGGAACCTCATACATAATCATGGAAATGTAGTATCTAGTTATCCATATAGAAATAGTAGATGTACTAATTATAAATATTTTTACATTCAATGAAGTAATGTGGCTAACTTGGTGAATAAGAAATAATATTAATATTTGAAATACAATGGAATGTACCCTTATAAAAGGAATGATAACAAGGTAGCAATGAGGAGTACTTTTTTAGAGTAAGGATATTAATTGGAAATGGTACATAAAAAAGGATTTCATGAGGGTAAAATTTAAATACATATAAATTTAATTTTAAATACTGTCTTATACAATCATAGGGTAAAATAATTCAACATATAATAATGGAGTTCAATGATAATTATTATAACTCAAATAAAGGTAATTGAGTTATAAATAAACCCTTATGACTTGGGAAAAAATTTAATAGAAATAAGAATGGATAAAGGAAATATATTTGGATATTTATATCCCATTAAATATATTAAATATATAATATAATAATTTAATGGGTATTAAATCAAATGAACACCATATATAAGGGAAAATGTTGTAAAAAATATGACATGTCACAAAGAGCCAGAATTAAGACCAAATAAACTTTTGAATCATAATCCCTTAACGGATATAATTTTAAATAGAACATTAAATACCATGAATAATTAGAGGATATTTCTAAAATATATTAAAGTGGAATTATATTCACCATCAAAATTAAAACATGTTTTATAATAAGATATATATCTCAAGGGGTGAAAACTGAGACAAGAAACCCTTACAACTTTGGTATCTTTTGAATCAAAAGATCATGAAAGATAAATTGTGTGATTAATTTTTAAACACACTATATTTAATTAATAATTTTGAAAAAATAATTTCATGAATATTATATACACCAAACAGTACATAAGTGGTGAATATGAATCATATCTTAATAAAGAAAAACTGATATGTAAACACCCTTACTCTAGTCCCTGATTTACTCTATGCATGAACCTAACTTCTTGAATAAATAAAATTAAGCTTATTAAAAACTTTATTAAGAATTATCTTTGTTAATTTTTAATTTTAAAAGTTTTATTTATTATCATATTTTATTTATTTATTAAATTGTTTTCTCTTATAGCGGTTACTTGAGGTGGTTCGATCTATTTCTCTGAAACATTCTCAATATATTGAATATGATAAAAATTTTTTAGAATAGTTTTATAATATCTATAATTTTATATTTTTTTACTCCATTAGAAAAAAATTTATACACTTCCATAGTTTTTTCATAAATAGACTCAAATTAAGAAAGGTGCCTCGATATGTTCATTTTTGGTAGTTAAGTTTACTAGGACAATTTATTATTAATGTAACTTATATAATTTCAAATATTATATATATAAAATATTAATAATGAAATATATATAATTTTTATATATTATATAAAATTTTAAATTCATCTATGTTATGTCGAAATTGAAAATGAAATACGACGTTCTGTGGATGTGATAGTACATACGTACATAAAGATGAAACTTTCATTTTGCATAGAAAAAGTGGGGGTAGAAAAAAATTATAATATCATATTGTTAATAATTATATATATATTATATTTTTTTATTATATAACTCTTTTTTATCAACCATTAAAGGATATTATGAAAAATAAAACACATAATTCATGGATATGGTAAACCGCATGTACGTATAGAGGCATCTCCATTTTTTCATGTGGTTTTAGAGGAATATATAAAATAGATATTCCATTAGTATGATTAAATTTAATAATATTATTAAAAATTATATAATTATACATTCATGGATATAGAATATTTAAGTGTTTAGAAGAATAAAAATAATAAGAGGGCTAGGTTGAGAAGATCACATCTCCCTTTGGATGTTGTCCATTGGGTAACACCTTAAGAAACCTTAGCTTGGTCTTTTGGATTGATCATGGATCCTATAAAGTGAGGATTGAGTTTAGGCGATACTAGGGAATTGTTTTTATAGAGATAAGTCTTTATAATGGGTGGATAAATGTAGTGGAGGCGATCCCCTTTTATAAGCAAAACAAGTAATTTAGGAAGAACGCATTACATTTCAATGATGAAATGACACTATTCAAAGGAAAATGGATTCCAAATTTTGAAATAATGAAGTGTGGGGTGATATTAGGTTGATAAACCATAACCCAAGGATTTTTACATATGTTTTAAACATTTTTTATTATTATTTACCATTAGACTTTTACACCGTACCATTTTGGGTTTTATATTGGTAACTAGTTTTTAACTATGTAACTTATGATTTTATAAAAAATATAATAAAACATATTTTAGTAAATTTGGGTGTTATAAATATAAATTTATTATCCATATAATCTAATTATATTTCTAATTAAGTGAAAAATATTTTTTTTGTTAAAAAATTTCATATATAGAAAAATTATTTCTCTAGAAAAATGATGTTTTAACGATTATATGTTATTAATATTATATAAAATTAATAAAAAATTAAATGAGTTACAATAGATTTTTATATATTTGTAAACATCATATCATAATTATCATATAAAATTTATCAACTTAATTTATAGGATAAAAATTACACAACATTAATAAAATAATTCTTTTAAAATAACCCTCTTAGCATTTTCCTGGGCATTTACATTAATCTGAGTAATTATAATTTTATGTATAAAAATAGAATTAACATCATATTTTTATGTAATATATGAAATCCATTTTTTATATATAATTTATATGAGTGATGAAAACTAATTTTTAATAATAGTGAATAAAAATAAATTTTAGACTAAAATATTACTTAAGCTTCTAAAACATTAAACAAGAGTTTTATAATTTGTAAAAAATAATTTTAAATGATTTATTTTAATTTATAAATATATATTTTCCTATAATAAATGTTTAAAAACTTTTATTCCACAGTTAAAGTATTATAATGTCATAAAAGTGATGGTATTAGCAAAGTCATTATTTTTTCACTATTCACCTAAAAATCAATTATTTTAGAAAAATATTAAAAAATAAAGAATAGGTTAATATTTTTCTTATAAATAAATAATTAATTTCATTTTTAAAAATTTAAATTCTAAAATTTAAAATTTAAATAAAAAATACAATGAAAACTGGATTCATAGGAAAATAAAAATAGAAACATTTCTTGCTTTTATTTCTTATAATTTAATAACTAGATTTGTATAAATTACTAACTTGATTGGTGCTAATATAATATTTATATCAATAGTATATCTTATCTATAATACATTTTGTCTCTTTAAATAATGTGTATAAAAGCATAATTTTAGAATGAAAATAAAATTTTATGAATAAAATGATCCTTTTAATTTTATCAATACATTAGTAAATAAACTTTATCTTTATTTAAATATAAAAATGAGAAATATATAAAATAAATTTAATAGATACCATAATAAACTAATAATTAATTATTTATATTATCCTAATTTCTAGTCAAATTACCTCTCAAAATCTTTATATAATATCTAAGTATTAGGTAATATCTTGTGGTAGTCATGGGTAGTGATTCCATTAGTATGCATCTCATTGAAATCTCTATGCGCATGAAATTATATCACCTATTATTTTGATCATAGTTCAATTTTTGAATTTCTTCTTGGTATTGTTTTAAAAAAACCTAGTGATACCACTTCTTTTCCAAGATCTAAAAAATGAGCTTCATAAGGAAGACTCCCGCTACCTGATGCCATTTCATTTAATTTATTTCTTGATTTTTTAGTATGGTTACTTTAATTTATACTTGCTTAATCAATAGATATATTATAAGGGTCTTGTAGAAAAATGTATTGGGGTTTCATATTAGTTTGTTGTTGTGTGTGGATCAATTTATTAGATACATAAGGTTTTAATGGAAATCATAATTCAAAATCTCGAGTGTTACAAAGATGATATTTAAGTGAGCATCGATTGACTGATCATGTCAACCCACTTTCATTCTATATAAGAGTGGAGTTTCATGGATATTTTGGAATTATTATTCCTAGAGTTTATTATCTAGTTCTATGGGATACCTTTAATGATTGTTTTTTGACCAGGAAACCCATTTTAAGTCCTAGTTTTGAGGGGTTTATAGAAGGAATTTAATACTTAGTTATGGCTGAGTAGGATATTCCAATCTTAAATCTATGGCCTAAATAAGTGAACCATTATGGTTCTTGAGGAAATATTTTCATCTTATGTACTTTATTTTTTTCCAAATATGGGAGTATCACTTAACATTAGTGGATCTTTTCACAACAACAACCACAACTCCAATAATGGAATGCCACCCTTTGAGGCTCGATATGGTAGACCCTACAAGTCACATTAGTGTTAGACAGAGCTTGGAATGAGGTCAAAGATGGAACTCAATCTCATGTGTTAGATTATGATGAAGGTTTAAGTGATTCAAGAGTGAATAAGGATAGAATAGAGCCTGACAAAATATTACATGAACCAATGATGGGGGACTTTGGATTTTGGGGGGGAGATATTTTGTTTTTGAAGGTCTCAATGTGATGTTTTTTATGGAGTTTATTTAGAGTAGATATTGGTCTCATTGGTTCATCAGTCCATTCCATATCATAAATAGGGTGGTTGAGTTTTCTTACCACCTTGTTCGGCCTCTGATGTTGTGCGTTTCTGGGTAGTGTGGAAGGGGTTCGATGAGGATCGACACACATATCTTTTTCTATAGAGGAGGGTTCCTACCATTCCTTTCTTTTTACCTATTCAACGTCATTATCCTTTAAAGAAAGTTGAATTAACCCTGCGGGAACTGCTAGTCCCAGTAGGTGATTGCGTGGGGGGTTGAGCACACATGTAATCAGTCCTTCTCAGATATAACTTCCTTGGATGGTCTCCAAAAAGTTTATTCATGGAGTCAAGAATGACCAATGAACCTAGTATCCATGATTCTTGGACCTTCTTTCTGAAGGCAGGCACTCGTCGACTAGTGATTTGGAAAAAAACACTTAAATACTCCATTGGTCGAGAGGATGGGATGTGAGGCTCACCACAACCTTCCAAGGGAGGATTGTTGCATGTTACATGAATCTCTTATAGATTTAAGTGCTGTTAAAATGTTCATTAATCCTTGTTTCATTCCCAAAGAGTGTGTCCATGGGCTACCCTTGGTTTGCAAAATCATCATAAGAATGTATATATTTGATGTTACAAAGGTGATGCTAACTTGAGCCATATTATAAGGCACTCTAGAGTTTATCTTCATCTGGGTGGGATTGAAGGTGACTTGATGTTGGGATTGGGTCTGTAGGGAGGGATTCCTACGTATCCTTGAGATAGGAATCAGAACCCACATAGTTTGAATGGTATGGGGATTACGTATGAGAGCTTACCATTTGATGGGACATGATTTGGTGGACCCTTTATGGATGGACCCCATTTTGAGATCGGACCTTCTGGTAGGCATCCTACATATCATGATTTGATCAAGAATCAGAGTTATCTTAGTTCATATTCATGTGGATATTGTAATACTCAAAAACCACTAATCCCACTTGAGTCATGATCGATGTGAGAAACAAGAGGATGTGATAGATTAAACAATGACCATGCCTCCTCCCCTTTTGGTGGGGGAGGGGGAGACTACAGAGGAAGAGGTCAAGGTGACCATGGGTGAGGGAATAAATCAATGAACCCTTTAATGTGAGATGATGTTAAAGGTCATGCATCTTTAAAAAATTGGGGACTTACCTTAGTGGGAGTGCCCCAAAATATCATATGAGGTACACTACAGTTTAAAGTCATGTATCCTAGATGATGGAATCATAGTTTAACGTCATGTGGGTAAGACTATTTTGGGTCTTGCAGTTTAGGGTCATGAGATGAGGACCACTTGATATAGAAACCATGATTAATTGGAGGAAAATCATGTTTGGATGATTCAACGTGTCTCAAACGTGAGTGGTGCGGAATGTATAAACCATGATTGTGGAGGATTTTGGATTGGGGGAAATGATATGGGGAATGGAAGCCAATGAGACGTAAATAGGTAGGAGTAGTATCTCCTAAGGAGGAATTTGCCACTTGTTAACATTCCATTTTTTGGGGGCAACATATGTAGAGCCATCAAGGCATGATGTGCATAATCAAGTAGAGGTGTCCTCCGGACACCGACCATCCATTTCTGATGGATGAGGATGATTATGAAGATCCTAAATTGCCCAGTATACTACAATTTAAAGTCATATAGCTTGGATGATGATTAACTGGAGGATAATCATGTTGGGATATTTCGGCATTCCTCGAGCATGAGAGGGGAGGAACGTACAAACCATGATTATAGAGGATCTCAGATCAGGAGAAATTATATGAGGCATGGAATCCATTATGACATACAGAGGTAGGAAAGGACTCTCCTGAGGATGAATTTGACTTTGGTTGATGGCTGTTTTTTAGGTACCATATGCAGAGCCACTAGGGCATGATGTGCATAGTCAAACAAAGGTGTCTATAGGAAACTGGCCTTCCATTTCTGATGGCCGAGAATGTTTATGAAGATCCTAAATCACCGAGTATACTACAGTTTAAATTCATACAGGTTGGACGATGTCATCACTGTTTAATGACGTATTTTCAGGACTAGTACCATACAATTTAATTTCATGTGTTGAGGACGATAACTCATAGTTTAAGGTCATAGAGTTTGGACCATGCAAGGAAGGATCCATTATTAACAGAAGGATAATCAGCCTGGGATGTTTTGACATGCCTCAAACAAGAGAGGGATATCAAGTGTAAATTGTGACTCTAGGGATTCTTAGATAAGGATAAATGACATGGCGTATGGAAGCTGTTGAGGCATACATAGGTAGTAAATGACTCTCCTAGGGATGTATTTTCCTTTAATTGACATGCCATTTTAGTGGGAAACATATGTAGAGCCACCAAGGAATTATGTGCATAGTCAAAAAAGGTGTCTGCAAGACATTGGACTTCCACTTCTGATGGACATGGAGGTTTATGAGGATCCAGAATCACCAGAGAGATAGAGTTTGATGGATGGAAAGGATGTGTCTGGTCATTTAAGAAACATTCCAGCTATGATTGTTCATAGAGTTATTGGTCAACCTAGCATTGGAGGAAGGTGATAGGGTTTTCAGGAGGTGCATAAGGAATGTCTCTTGTAATGGTATTTAAGGGATGGATGTTTGGGAGGTATAATGGTGCAATGTAAAATGTCATTGATGCAGCCTAGAAAGTTCACATTGTGACTCTCCGTTTTTCATGGGGGTTAGTGACGGTAGCGAATGGACTGACCCAACACTAATATCAAGTGGGGGTGTAGAGGCGCAAACCCTATGGTATTAACCGGTGTGTGCGAACTGTTCTCTACATAGGGAGTCCGCGTAAGATATGGCTGCATAGGAGCTTTCCACTTAGGATACTGGTCGTGAACTGTCTGTTCGCAAAGGATTTTGTTTGTGAATGAGCTGGTTGCATAAGATGGTATGTGGAGGAGTTGGCCGTGTATGATGGTACGCGGAAGAGCTTTCCACGAACTATCATCCACACGGGGGGGGGGGGGTGAACGTACTATCTTCCACATATGGTAATCCATGTACTATCTTTACCATAAGAGCATCCACAAACTATTTTTATTATATATATTTTTTATTGGTTTTCTGGTTGGCTGCGGAGGGTCTTCCGGATACGGTTTGCGGGGAGGAATTACATGAACCTATTTCTGTATATGGTTCATAGGATGGAGCCCCATGAACTACTTAGGGTGTGGGATGGAGTCCCGTGAACTACTTTTGGTGCAAGAGAAATTCATCCCACACCCTCTACATTCTTCACCCACTTTTCGCCCATCTCAGATCTCTCTACCTCGCTTTCATCCTCCCCGTACTTTTTCAGTTACCCTGGTGGTCCTTTTATAGAGTGTCTTAGAATATATATCTATGGTTCACGCAACACCTTCTATGAAATCCCATGAAGAGACATATTTACCCGCAAAAGACTCAGTCAACTAGGGTTTTCGGAGGTGCGATATTCAGTTCTTTTCTCCCCATATATGAACCACATTGTTTGTGGGGTTGGTGTGCGGGGCATACCTCAATTGGATTCTTACCAACAAAAATAGTTCAAGGTGGCTTCAGTTTAGGGGTGGAAATTCACTACAAACAACTAAGTTCGCTGGCCAGTGCCTCACGGGCCAGCACACCGTAGGCCATCTGCGTTTCAATGGTTCGCGTATTATTCCTTTCGGGTACCTTTCCTAGTAATCGGTGCGTATTTGGGAAAATACCTTTTCAAAATTTCATTTCTTCGTGTTTCTTCTCAAATTTTCAATCAAACATGCATCCATATTCTTTACCAAACTTTTGGGAGTATTTACCTTCTCTTTTATGAATATTTGGGACCCTACACACCTAGAATTAGAACCATAGTTGGACTAGGTATACAATGTCTTTCTTGAGTTACAAATAAGGGGATACATGCATGATCTGTCACACATCAACAATTTAGAGAGATAGAAATTGATGAAGATAATTAATTTCTACATTACCTAGTGGAGATCACGGATTTTTAGGAGATAAACCTTTTATTTTGAGAGGTACTACTAGTACATGTGCTATTGCAGCATAAAAACCTCCTGAAGTGATTGATGAAACATGAGAGTGAGATGTGATCCTAATACCCTCATCTTTTTGAGTAATTTAATATTTTTGGTATGAAAATACTTTCATATTATGAGGATATAGAGATATTTTTTTATGATATGAACCTTTATAATATTGAAATAATATTTTATGAATGGGTCGCTTGGGTATTTTTATTTAATGAGTGTTGCAGATGCCCATATATTTTATATTAAATATAATATATTATTTTTAGTCAATGTAGAAAAAATCATGGAAAAACTAATTTTCATTTTAAATAGAGAATTGAATGGAAAATACAACACCACTTTTTTATCCAAAATATGGGTTTAACCCCATGGGTGGTGTAATTCTAGTCCGCTTCAAGTGTTCCGTGTCAGGCAGTCATGGGTGAGTTAATAAAATATCTAATAATAATTATTTAAAATAAATATTTATATATAAAAACTATAAATATCCTATATTTTTTTATCCTTTACTACCCTAATTATGAATTTAGGAATATTCAATAGAAAACCTGAATTAGAGAAGGATTGGGATTTGATAAAATCAGTGATATGGGGAACTGCCAAATTTCTTTTTCGATGGGAATTTCTAGAAAATTTAGCTATATTAAAATAAATACTAATAAATTATATTAAATTTTGGTATGGGTAATTCCTTTAGTTTTCATCCATGTTATTTTAATTTCATTTCTCTAATTCATTCTCATCTATAATCTTTATAATTATTTAACATAATTCAATACTTCTATAATTATTTTATTTTTGATAATGGACTTAAAATTTATAATTATCTCACATTATTTATCAATGTGGGATTTTCACATGATGGTTGGTGGTAAAACTGTCATAATAGACACCAAGAAAAGGGAAATATTGGAATGGGATGTCATGATATGATGGATTTATATTGTTGAGGGTTTTGAGTTATGGATGTGTAGGTTTTTGGAGTGTAATGAAATCACAGGGTCTTGAGGTTACATGTGAACATATTTTTAGTGGTTACCCTAATAAAGGATGATTGGTAAAGGCCACTGAAGGTGTGGAAACAATGATGGTGTTCTACCATGGCTACATGGATTGATTAGAGGTGAGATCAATGGTTGTAGAATGATCTCTGGTGGTCTGTATATTTGGAGCATGATGAAATGATCACATGATGTGGGATCCTAGACCAAATTCCATGTATTTAATTGGAAATCAAATCTAGGGTTTCTGAGTGAGTTAAATATCACAAAGGGTGTACTTTAAAGGTACATATTATATCATTATTGTTCACCTAGATTGGTGTGTATAGAGGGTATACACCTAACCAATTTTTTGAATGCACACAACATGTGGGATATTGAACATGCCGTGTATATTATCCCAAACATAATTAAACCTATTGGTGGTACACACTAAGTATCCTTACATACTATTTACCTCCCCTATGATAGGTCATGTATTCTAGACTATACACCAATTATGTTTTTGATTTAATATACAGAGTAAACCCATGGGTACCATATGCTGTGTAAACCATCATATACTTCATTCTAGTTGTAATGAACTAGAAATTTTATGAGTTATTTTTTCTTATGAAATTTAATTTTTTATCCAAAAGGAGGGGATATTCATGAATTGTAATTTATATTGGTAATCTGTGCAATGTAACATATTAGGATGAGGTTTTTGAATGGAGAATGATGATTTTTTGGTGGTTTTAGTTATTAGGAGAGCTTAAGAGAATGGTTGAGGTGTCTTAGGAGATGGTTAGGGCTATAGGATGTAGACCTCACCACATCCCTAGGCTTTTCACTGTGTCATGGGAAATGTAATTTTCTATTTTTTCATTAAGGAAGGAAGTCACGGTGAAAAAAATGAGGGTTGATCCATGGCGATGTCTATAGGGGAGGGACTATGATATATTAGTAGGCTACAATGTAAAGGGAATCCCACATGTGGATGCCTTGGGGAATCTCCCTGAGGGGCTATGCCACATAGGAGGAGGGGTTTCAAGGGTTTCCCTACCTTTTTGTTACCAATTACGCTGTTGATGAAGAGTTCACACAATAGAGAGGCCTATTGAGGTAGAACCACGCCATATCCTAGGATCTAAACCCTGTAGGGAACCCTGGAGACTAATCCTCATGATTCCCCTTGAGCTAGGCTATACCATGGAACCCTACACCATGTCGCAGCTAGGGAATAAGGGATGACTTTTGTGCTAAATCCCCATAGGGGTTTTCTATAGGGATTACCTAGGAGACTGGATTACATAGTGGTCCCTATAAATAATATGAAATTCTTCCCAACATAGTTTTTTAGGTGGAGGAAGATTGGTAATTTTCCATTCAGCTCCCTTCTATTTTAGGGGGAAGAACCACCCAAGGAGGGAAATTTTGTCTGACCCATCTCCTCTGCTCCATTCCATTAATCCCCCATGAGGGGGATCTTTTTTGTGTGATATTATAGTGATTATAGGTAATTTTATCCTATACTCTCTTTTGGGTATAGTTATTCTTTGTTTTCAATTTTTTTTTATTTATAAGATCATTTTTCAGTTAAAATTTCATTGGATAATGGAAAAATTATTTCAGTTTGATGGGGATTTTACTCAAAATAGAGAGAGGAGGTCTCAAGAGGTTGAACACATATGGTTCTATGTTTTTTAGTGACATAGTGATTCTAGTGAGTTTCCATATAGTTATTCCTCATTAGATTAATTTAAATTATTAATTATAAATGTTTATAATTAATTATTTGTGTTTTTTGTGTGAGATAGGTGCTTGATAGTGTGGATGAGCATAGATGTGGATCAGAAGATATTAGTGAGGGGTTAAATCTTTTTTAGAAGCATGTGGACCCTAAATACATTTTCAAATATTTTTTATGCATGAGTGTGAACTTCTGCATACTGTATGGGGTTCTATCTAGATAGTTAAGGATTAAGAGTTCCTTAGAAAAGGAGATATGATGTCACTAGGCTTCTAATTCTTAGAATAAGTGATTTTAGCACATTGGATATATGGAATCTCCCATTGACTAAGATTCTAAGGGGTAAAAGTTATGAGTGGGTTTGATTAAGGGAATATGATGAGTTCTGATGTCAAGATGAGATATGGGATGGAGTTACTGGTGTTTCAAGGGATAATGGTGGGTATGAGGGGCTTGGGTTCGAGTGTTGAGGGGAGAGATCGATGAACATCTCATGAGTGACTAAGAAATCCCTCATGTGGTATAAGGAGAGTTTTAGAGTGTATTAAGAGTGGGATAATTACTTTGGGACTAGAAAGTATATAGGGATTTACTTTAAGAGATAGGTGATGTGATCATCCTTAGGAGATGTGACGTGAGACCTGAGTGTGGGTCGACAGTGTGATAATATGTCTTATAATTGGGTTTACAAGGGGATAGTGTGAATATGAATGATATTAGGATCTCCCCATTGAGTTAATTTTTTGGTATAGTCAATGAGATTTTAGGTCACCATAGGATGATAGGTGTAAGTTTGTTCTGATGATTAGAGACAAGGGGCTAGGTCCTGAGTAACTAACAACCTATTAGAGATATAATGAGAATGTGTGATGGGATTTGAGCTTTGTTTTATATTTCATGCATGTGATGGTTGTTACCTTAACCCTAGGTGAGAGGGGAGGGATATGGATTGGACCACAACCTAAGTGATAGGTTAGTGGTTAGGTTGTGACCTCATCCTGAGAGAAAGTACAATGGATGAAATAACAAACCTTACCGTAGGTGCGAGGGTATTGTATGAGATATATGGAATTTTCTTGAGTGAGATAGTATCATAAGGGACCTCCATGAGTGAGAGGTGTCACTAATACCCCTCCACTATTACCCATCTAGTTCGATTGTGAAGATAGGGTGTGACCCACCAAGTCTTGCCTCCAGTAGGCCCTAAGTTAACAACTAACACCAAGTGTTTAAAACACTTAAATAGTTGGAACTACCCTCAATATGAAATAAATTGATATAGAAGATAAAAAATCACCAAAAAAATCTATCACATGATATAAAATAAACCAAGATGTCCCATATGTGTATGTCAGGTAATAAAAATAAAATCTCTAAAGTAAATATCAAAAATAAAACCAAGCATTCAACTCCACAACATATCCAATATCCAAGATAATAATTCCCAAAACAACCCCCATAAACCTCCTATAAATTTGAAAAAAATATTATATAGATAGGCTTATTATTACATGTATAATATATAAGATAATACTAAAGTCCCTCTATCAAAGTATGAAAAGAGAATACAAATTCATCGACAAATAAACAATAGAACCAACAAGTGCATAGAGAGGTCAACTATCCATCCCAAATTCACTATGGATCATTTAGATAACAACACAAGAAAGTAAGAATATAATATCAAAAAAATTTGATAAAGTCACCCAAAATCCCCTTCCCCACTCACTTTCCACTATTATTCTACAATATCATACATCCTATGCTTCCATCCCATCCCATCCATTCCATCTCATCACCATGTATACAATGATCTTTTATGTGTGTTGGGTCAAAACCCTACCTAAAACAACCTCTTATAGGTCATATAATCCCATTACATCATCAATTTTATAATGAAAATATCTTGTACCACTTTTTCATAATTACACATCCATCCACAACATCACAACCAAGGTAGCAGTGTATCAGGAATGTGAAGGACACCAACCTTGTTCCCCCATCCCACCACACATGAACTCCACTATATATCATCATCGGGAACCACCAAAAAAAGTGTCATACTTGAGGACTAGGCTTTGAAAAAATCTTCACATTTCCCAGTACTATTGATAAAGTAAGAGAGAGTAAATGGGGGTGATCTATGATCCATTCCTCACTATTTTGAAGTTCGGGAAAACACCCCTAATAATATATGGGTGTCGGTACATGATACTCAATGCTAGTGGGGTGTGTATAAAAGTAATAAGAAAACATAGAAAAACAGACACATAAACACACATATATATGAACATAGATATTATACAAGCCTACTCTAAAGGTTTCACATCAATACTTCATCACCTTCACCTTATCATCAACACCACACTAACATTACTGTGTGTGATTATGATACTAAATGAAACTCTACAATACTAAAACCCGACAAAAAACCTACTTTAATTAAAAAAATATATAAAACCCCTTTCTAAATTATCATATTATCACCAATATTCATTAATTTATCCATTTAACTTCATATTTGAAGCCAAACATTGAAGAAAACACCCACATTTAATTTCTATTTAAGTCCAGCGAGTTCATAATAATTTAATTCATTAAACTTGTTTCCACATGTAAATTATATACCACACCATTACCCTTTCATATTTACCAATTTCATATTCCATTTCTACTAGGATACTCTAATCATGCATCACATAGAAACCCATTATACTACCACACAAACCCCATAACTATAAATACACTTCCACTACCCACAACAAATTCTACATCTAAATTGGTCACCAAAATCATCATACAACCCCATAAAGGCCACATGACTAAAAGTATAACATAAACCAGGATATTAGCATACAACAAAAAAATACCAAACCCAAAATTTTACCATAATTTTTTTAAAGAGGGTTTCCACATTAATTCATAATTGTTTACATTGGTTTTTACTCACAATTTCTATATTCACACTCTACCAATAAGTTTACTATATATATGTTCTTAAAATTTTATGAGTGGTGGGTTTAACATACTAAAGGTTTCATAATAACCACAACATGCACATTACAACAAGTTATAAGTTTTAATAGAAAGAAATCAACAATAATAATGAAATAGATAAACACATGAAATTACTCTATTTCTTTTCCAATTGAATTTAATATAGTTCATTATATTCATTAGTAAATATATACTATCCACCAAATAGAAAAATACTATTATAATTTTATAGATCTTAAAATAAGATAAAATAAGGATCCCATACCTCAAAAAGAGGTCCCAAAGAACATTTCACAAAAAATAGAGGAAAAGTAAGATGATTTAAACACTTGGATATTATAAATATAAGGGATTAATCAATCATACCACACTTTTTATGAGTGGAGGAATATGAATGTTAAATGAACCCCTAACTAAAAAACAGTATACGACTGCAAAAAATAGAGATGAAACTAGGCTACCAAATTTACCTATTATAATAAGAAGAAAGTATTTATGATAAAGTAAAATGAATCCAAGGCTCACGAACAATGTTTTGGTTTATCTATATTTGTAAGAAAAAATAAAATACTCAAACAAAGGAAATAAAATACTTCAATATATCAAATACAATTTCCTAAATATCCCTAATAAGTTAAAGCAATCCACTTTCCCATTTTTACATCTTAAATTTAGTTTCATTTAAGACACATAGAATGATAAATTTAATATAATAGTGTTTAAATAATTTAATACTAGATCTAATCACCAAAAAATAGAGTTTTAGAAAATTTATTGGAGATTTAAATCCCATATTTTATGTTAAAATGATTTAATTATTTCAAAAATGGAAAATATGGGTATTTTGAAAAACCTATAAATTTTGAAAACCATTGGACGAACCATGAGAAGATATTAACCATGAGAAGGGATCAAATGTTATAAGATATTGACCATGATAAGGGATATAACATGAAAAATAATTGACCCTGAGAACAAACTGACTGACTATATGAATTAAAAGATCAACCACGATAATAAAATGGTTTACCATGAGGATGAACCATCCATGGGAACAAATTGGTAGACCCCATGAGAAAAAACTGATTGATCATGATAAAAAATGATCAACTATGAGAAAAAACTGATTGATCATAATAATTAATAGACTAATAATGAAAAAAATTGATCAATAATGAGATCAAAATGATCGAGTGTGAGAATGAGCTAATCGACTGCATAAAGGGAAAGATCGATTGTGAGAAAAAAATGACTGAATTTGAGAACAAACTGATCAACCATGAGAATAAATTATTCAACTATAAAAAGGAATATATAGACTATAAGAACAAAATTAATGACAATGAGAAGAAACTGATCAACCATGAGAACAAATTGATTGACCGTGACAACAAACTGATTTAACTTTAGAAAAACTGATTGACCATATGAAGTAACAGATCGAATGTGGGAAAAAAAATAATAGGCCAAGAAAAAATGGATTGACTTTGCGATTAAATTTATAGACTGTATAAAGGAATAGATTAACGATGATAAAAGACTTAAAAATTTTAGAGATAAAAGGACCACAAACACCCCCTTGACACCTACAACCCTTAAAAAAACACAAAGTAAATGTTTTATGAAACCAAATAATTATAAAAAAACTTCTCAAATAATTATCATACTTGATTATGAAAGTATAACTTAGAAGAAAAATGGAATTGTGGTTAAAAAAATCACCCATGAGATATCTCTTAAGGATGTCACTATAACAAGAACACAACCACACATTGGAGGGACAAAACACATTGTTAGGCAAAATCATCAACCAAGGGGGAGAGGTAATCTCATATAAAGCATAAAGTTAACCACATCATCTATAAAAAGGGAAGAAATGAAGCATCCAAAAAAATCAGGATATTTCACAAGAATTTGTGAATTCCACTCCCAAGTGACCTTCTCTAAGACACCATCCCTTTACAACATTGGAACCAAGTGGATTACACTCCTACACAACACCTTCTCTTAATAATATCAGGTCTTATCTTGTTGATCCAAAAATTTCACATATTACTTTATGTAAAAATCTATACTATAAATGGTGTGAGAGTCATTGTGAAGGTAACAACATAGCTGGGACACATATAGAATGTTATGAAATTTGGAAGTCTGTAGTGGAAGTAATAATTGATGTTCCTAATTTGTGTATACATTTTCATACATTATATTGAGTATCAAAACATGTTTTCACCAAATATATGTTGTTTTGGAGATAAAATGTTTTGATTCTATGATCATGATTATTTTATGGTATTTTACAGCCTAAGACACAAATCGGGGAAAGATTAGAAAAAAAATTCATATATACATGGCTTGTACTTCTTATAAATATCATGTCCCATTGTACCGACACATGGATCAACCAGACTGATTACACGCCCATGTTACCGGCCAAGATTCACACACCATATACTTCACTTTACACATGGTTTTATCCCTTATAGAAGTGGTTGGTGGCTGAAGTTGACACTACACACCTTGTGGGGAACTGCTACACACCATGTACTCCCACCAACTGGACACCAACACCTTTAAAGTCCGGGGTGGTGTAACAGATAACCTACTAGTATAAAAGAAGATCCAAGTAAAGTTGACTTGGTTACACACTGTGTACTTTATGGTACATGCCCTGTAGTTATAAAAACTATAAATAGGAGGGTATGATTTTCAAATTCAGACACTATAGGAGAGGAGAACTAGAGACACTGAACATAAGAAGAAGGTAGAGAGAAGAATAGAGAGAAAGAGAAAGTGGGAAGAGAAGAAAGGAGGTGTTACCGCTCTTCCTTCTCGACAATCTTCAATATAAAGCTACTGTGATGTTTTATTCTAGTATTAAGAGTCTATTTTTTATTAGGTACTCCATGTGTAGTTAATTTCCCTATGTGTTGGGGTTGTGGATGATTATGGTTTGTTATTAATAAACCATGTTATTATGTTTTTATTATTTATATCTCTCTCGTAATCCCTTAGAGTTTTTTACTGAATATCGCTGGAAACCCTGTATCAGGCCAAGAACAAAAATTTTAGGGATCTTCAGAGGAATTATGACAAAGTTCACCCATGATAATTGGGTGTACTTATCATATCAAAAGGGCATATAATTAATAAAATTAATAGTAATCAAATTCTAGACGAAGGAATTGGTCTCTTTTGATTCAAATGAAACTTACCAGATCAAGAGGGTTCTGTTATATTTGAAACCCAGAGATATGAGTTATTATGAACAATAAAACATAATAATCAAATCGATTTATTAATAACCTTAAAAAAATCTACATCCCCGATGCATTATTCCCATTTACCATCAAAATCAAAGTTACGTTTTTCTTTATCTTTAATGAAATTTATCAAGAAATATAATAATCTATTACTTTTTCTTTGAAACATCAAATATCGACTCTAAATTCAGTTAATCTAAACCTAATTAAGTACAAAATAGAAAAACAAAACATAGTTACTCTCTCTCCCTATGTATCGATCCCATAATTTCACTATATTAGTAATAAGTTTTGGTATTTCAATTTGGGTTGCACAACAAAACACTTTGGCTAAAATGACACCAAATTATGGTTCCGTTTCTGGGGAAAAAAGTTAATGGTGTTTTATAAAATAAAGTTTTTATTAATTAAAGTGAAAATAAAAATATAAAATTATAAACAATTCTATTCTTAGTATCATTTATATTTTTATTATTTTAATATTCACCTTTTATGCTTACTGTGTTGTTTCATGTTGTGTAAGATCACAAGTGCATGAGTGGCCAAATCACTCGTTCCAAGAGTGCTGAGTCATCAGACATCCTTCTAGTTGATCTAGAGATTGAACGAGTGATCTTGAGATGACGTCGGGAAATTTTGGGCGACTACAACCAAAACACCCCCATGGAAAATATAGAAGAATGAGACCCAAATGCTGTCCAAGGCATGTGACAAAATCTCACACTTGATGATAATCAGAACTAACAACTAGCTACTAAGGATGAGAAGATGAAACTTCCCCCAGAAAACATCATGGAGTTCATGTCACCAAACCAAAAAAGACAACCATCTCCATTTGTTCTAGGTTAGTCCCCATAACAACCTTAGTAGTACCAACCACCAGAGTGGTTTCCATACATACATCCTGGTCAGGGCCCTTATTTTTCTCTTGAGTAGTAAATTGTGCACCCAACTCCTCAAAAACAACTACCCCCATGCCATACCCTTATGGAGTACAATCTTCCTTTTATACAAGGGGAAGATACGTTTATTGTCAGACCACTAGTTCAAGATCAACATTTTGATATCAATCCAGCCATCATAAAGCACATCCAAAACACGGTCTAGTTTAGAGGTTTACCCTATGAAGACCCCAATGCTCATATCTCCAATTTTCTAGAGATTTGTGACACATTTCGTTACCACGGGGTGTCTGAGGATACCATTATCCTCACTTATTCCCCTTATACTTAACAAATAAATTATATTACTTGATTAAAGGACCACCTCAACATTCCATCCTCACCTGGGAGGTGTTGTCCCAGATATTTTTGTCAAAGTATTTCCCACCCTCCAAGACGGTGACGTTGCGGAATGAAATTCACAATTTTCAGCAACATGATTCAGAATATTTATATGAATAATGAGAGTGTTTTAAAGAAATTTTATGGATGTTCCCTTATTATGGACTTCCATTTTGGATGAAAGTCCAAAAATTTTGTGGCAGGCTTATGAAAAACACCAAATTAGTGGTGGATGCAGCTATAGGAGGAAAACTGATGAGGAAATCCCCATAAGAACTCTTCGACTTATTAGAAGATATGTTATCCAAAAAATTCCAATGTCACTTGGAGAGGGGTACTCAAAAGAGGGGCATGCATAACATTGATTCCACTGTAATTCTTCCTGCCTAACTCGATGTTTTTTCCAAGAAGATTGATGTGTTAAATTTAAAAAACATATATCAAGTTCAAGCAATAAATCACCCAGACTGTAGTGATTGTGGTGACAATCACACCATGGGTGAATGCCTAGGGAAAAGCGACAGTACTTCTACAAATTAGATGATCTATGTTTCTTAGAAAATAGGTCCAAACATGTAACCTCAATACTAAAACCTATCTTGGAAGATACCATGAACACGAGCTGGGGGAAGCAAAAACAAAATTCTCAACACCAACCCCAAAGTCCAACTGGTTATGGTCAACAACAATACCAGAATCCACATCCCAGATAGTAGCATCAAGTATCCTTCAAAAGAAAAAAGGATATCAAAACCCTTATCCAACACAACAACCAAGGTATCCACAATTTCAACTGGCTACACAACAACCTCAACAAGAACACCCATCAAATCTATAAGAAATGATGTCAAATTTTATAACTACTGAGACACGATTTAAAAATCAATAGGAATCTATTATAATCCTTGAGAACCAAATTGGGCATCTTGCTAATCAACTCTATTCAAGGAAACCTGGTACACTACTAGGTAACACTGAGAAGAACTCACAAGAGGAAGCCAATTCTATCACTTTACGAAGTTGGAAAGAGATACCCTAGAAAATATCTATAAATAAAGGTAAAAATCCATCTCCACCTACACCCTATTCTAATAATAAATCTAAGATATAGGAGTCCCATTAAACACAATTACTATCAAAAGAAAATTAGGCTGCAAAAGGTAAGGGAAAATAGGTGGTCAAACCTAATGAACCCACCTTACCTTTCCCCAAATGAATGAAGCATAGGAAGATGGATCGGTAGTTTGAAAAATTTATACAGGTATTCTAGAAACATCACATTAATATTCCTTTCATAGAGTAATTAACTCAAATGCCAACGTATACAAATTTAATGAAGGAAATACTCTAAAAAAATAGGAATATGAAGTATTTGTGAACAATTCCTCTCACTAAGGAATGTTTATCAGTGGTTCAACACTCTCTTCCTCCAAAACTCCAAGATCCAAAAAGTTTTAAAATCCCTTAAACCATTAGATCTTGTGATTTTGGAAAGTCCCTATATGACTTGGGGGATAGTGTCAATCTTATTCTATATGGGGTCTTTAAGAAACATGGGCTGAACAATTTATAACCTACTCGAGTGGAAATATAACTAGAAAACCATTCCATTAAATATCATAAAGATATACTTGAGGAGGTGCTAGTGAAAGTGGGAAGGTTAATTCTTGCTACTGATTTTATCATACTTGACATGGAGGAAGATCAAGAGGCAACTCTTATTCTATAAAGACCCTTCTTGTATACTAGGAATTTTTTATCGATGTTCAACAAGGTAAATTTATCTTCATAGCAGGAGATGAAAAGGTATCCTAAAACATCCTCAAAGATGTTAAGAAAGTATCACTTATGGAAAATGAGGATTTTTATGCATTGACTATAGTGGCCAATAACTTTGTCCACATGGAAGATGACATGTGATGTTATTCTATCACTAATGAACTAGTTATCAAAGACATCCATCCTGATTATGAACCAGAGGATCTTCAATTCATCATAGTCCAAAGCGATCATTATTGTAAGCATACAATTATTTTGGATATTCTAGAGCGAGACAAGGTCAAACTAATTGTTCCTTTAGTTCTTCAAGCTCCATAACTTGAACTGAAATCTCTCATATCTTATCTAAAATATAGGTATTTGGGTGATAAAAAAAGCTTCCAATTATACTTAATGAATCTCTCTCTCAATAGTAGGAACATGAACTTCTATTGGTTCTAAAGAATAGAAAATAGGCTATTGGGTGGAGTTTTGCTGATCTTAAAGGGATTAGTCTAACCATTTTCACCCATAAGGTGATACTTTTGGAGGGATCCAACCCCTCTTGGAAACCAAAATGTTGGATAAATACTCTAATGAAGGATTTCATGAATAAAGAAGTGATCAAGATATTAGATGTAAGAATCATCTACCCCATCTTCGATAGCCCATGGGTGAGTGCCTTACAAGTGGTTCCCAAAACAGGGGGGGTGGTATAACAATAATTACCAATGATAAAAATGAACTCATACCTATAAAAATGGTTAGGGGATGGAGAGTGTGTGTGGACTAATGAAAACATAATGATTCTACATAGAAAGATTACTTCCCACTTCCTTTCATGAATCAGATATTGGACAAATTGGTAGGGAATGGATTCTATTTCTTTCAAGATAGTTATTATGGATATGACCAAATCTCTATTGCACATAAATAATAATATAATAGCAATTTCACATACCCATATGTAACTTTTTCCTATTGACATATGTTTTTGGCATGTGCAGTGCTCCAACCACCTTCCAAAGGTGTATGTTAGTGATATTCCATGACATGGAAGAGAAAATCCCGGAAGTTTTTATGGATGATTTTTTAGTTTATGGAAAATCATTCAAAACCTACTTGAGAAATCTAGAATTGGTTCTAGAGTGGTGTAAACACACCAATCTATTTATGAACTAGGAGAAATGTCACTTTATGGTACAAAATGGTATCATCTTACTCCATAGGATTTCCATGAATGGAATTTAAGTTGACCCTATGTATATTGAAGTCATATCACAACTGCACATTCCAACATATGTCTGAGAAATCAGAAGTTTTCTTGGGAATACATGTTTTTACAGAACATTCATTCATAAATTTTCAAAGACAACACAAACTATAACAAACCTCCTTTCAAAAGATTATATCTTTGAATTTGAAGAAACATGAATTGCTGCCTTCCATATCCTTAAACATAGTTTAGTTGAAGCTCCTATAATGATTTCCCCAAACTAGGAGGAACAATTCAAAATCATGTGTGATGCAAGTGATTATGTAGTGGGAGTAGTTATTGGATAACAAATTAATAATATATTTAGACCTATCTAATATGAAAGAAGATCCTTGAATTAAGCACAATTAACCACACTACCATAGAGAAGGAAATTCTAGAAGTAGTTTTTACATTCAATAGGTTCTGCTCTTTTATGGTTCTATAAAAAGTTATTGTTTATACTGACCATGCAACACTCAAATATTTGCTGAACAAGAAGGATGCAAAAACTTGGCTCATCTATTAGGTGATACTACTCCAAGAGTTTGAATTGGAAATACATGACAAGAAAGTAAGTGAGAAAATAATCACTGATCATCTCTCCCATCTTGAATTGCCTCATTTAGAAAGAGAGGATGATAGAGAAATCAAGGACTTACCTAATGAAAATCTTTTCTTAGTTGACACTATACCTCTCCCATG
The DNA here is from genome assembly GCA_963277665.1 of Viscum album. Taxonomy (NCBI): domain Eukaryota; kingdom Viridiplantae; phylum Streptophyta; class Magnoliopsida; order Santalales; family Viscaceae; genus Viscum; species Viscum album. The sequence continues at coordinate 1,586,897,769 of OY728150.1, read as the reverse complement.
GTATCCCAACATCAGCAATTACTTGGTTAGAAGAGTCGTTCATCCTGATGTTACATTTCAATAAAATAAATGATTTCTGTCCGAAGTAAAAAAAATATTTCTGGGAATACCCACTGCTCTTTCGCTCATGTGGAGATGGGGTAATCTACCACTACATCCCAAAAGAAGAAATTATAGGAATTCTAGAGTTTTATCATTCTTCCCCAACTGGGGTACATCACGGGCCAAACTAAATGATATAGAAAATTCTTCAATATGGATTTTTATGGCCCACCATGCACGAAGATGCTATATATTTTTTGGGATGCTGTGATAGGTGTCAGCGAACAGGTAACATGGGGTGCCGAGATTAAATTCCTAAACATCTCATCCTTGAGTTAAACATATTCGATGTATGGGGTATTGATTTCATGGGCCCATTTTCCCCATCCTTAGGAAACTTTTACATTTTTGTTTGTGTGGATTATGTATCCAAATGGGTAGAAGAAGCTACCACAACACACAACACATCAGAGGTCGTCATTACCTTCTTGAAGAAGAATATTTTTAGCAGTTTTGGTGTTCTATGGGTTCTGATAAGTGATAGAGGGATGAATTTTGACAATGTGTTGATGCATAATGTTCTCATGAAGTATGGATTGAAGTATAACACAAAGACACCTTATCATTCCCAATTCAGTGGCCAAGTGGAAGTATCAAATAGATAACTGAAGCAAATCCTAGAGAAGAATATGGGAGCCTCAAGGAAGGACTGGTCTAAGAAGATTAATGATGCCTTCTGGGCATACCAGACCACCTTCAAGACACCTTTGAGTATATTACAATTCCATTTGATCTACGGAAAGCCATGTAATTTTCCAATGGAACTTGAGAACAAAGACTATTGGGTTGTAAAGGCCTTGAATTATGATTTAAAGGTTGTGAAAGAGAAACACAAGTTTCAACTGATAGAGCTTGATGGAATACGACAGGAGGCATTTGATAATACCAAGCTATATAAGGAAAAGAAAAAGGCGGTCCATGACTGCATGATCTCTCAGAAGTTATTCTATCCTGGTAATGAGGTATTATTATTTAACTCCCATTTGAGATTATTTCTAGGAAAATTAAAGTCCCAGTTGTTGGGAACTTTCTGAGTGATCAAGGTCTTCCACCTTGATGTGGTGGAAGTAGCTGGAGAAGATGGTCAATCATTTAAGGTGAACAGGTAGCATCTCAAACCCTATCTTCGCATGGAGGACATGGTGGGTATAATCTCCACTATACAATTTGGGTGGCAGGAGGATTAGTTAATGTCTAGCCAAAGACCTAAAACAAAGGCGTTTCCTAGGTGGAAACCTAGGGAATACAAACTGTGTATCAACTTTTTACATGGCATGTAATTTTCTTTTTAATGTATATTATAATAAAACTAGTAGTATAAGTATATATTAATTAAGTTAATAAATAGGGATGCTACCTGTGTTGATGTTAATGTCATTGGAATGTATCCAAGCCATCGCTGGTTCAAATCACTCCATACCTACCTTCGGTACATGGTTCATCCTTTTTGAACCCATGTTTAATTAAAAGTAATGTGAGGTATTTTCAAAATATTTTTTTAATAAAAGAAAACCCATGATGTGGATGAACCAGATGGTCAGGGTCATAAACTAGATCCGAAAGACCTGGGTTCAAATCCTGACATCCAGCCCAGTTCTATCATTTTTCATATTAATATAACCACCAAGAGTGAATTTTTATGTACATCATGTGTTCCATGTTTTCATTAACAATTTAAATGGCTTTCAATATAAGAAAGTGCATGTAGGTGAAGTTGACAGATTGACAGAGTCTTAGTCTGGGATTCAAAAAACCCAGGTTCGAACTCTGCTAATCTCCCTACTTCATCCCTTTTATTCAAATTAAAACCACATGCTGTGAATTTTCTTCATACCAAGTATAAATACACCTATAATTTAATTATTAAAAGTAACTAAAAATGTGAAGCACTACAACCTTTTCTATAGTAGTTGAGGGCTTGTGTTCGGAAGAGCTAGTCACTGGTTTGAATCATGCCCCAAGTACCAGACCAAAGGTTGTAGTTATTTTTTTCTAATATTAGAAGACATGGAATGTCATCCTTTGATACACTACGTGTATAGGTTTATTTCTGATTATATTATTTTCTTTTATATATGAATAATTGTATTATAAATATGGTAAAAAAAACTCATACATGACATGTACGCATTATGAAACACTCGGTAGTTTGAGTATAAAGACCGGGACCCTACCAGGAATGATCCCATATCACGAAAAATCCCTCCCCATTTATTCTCCCACACAACACCGCTCCACCTTCCTCCTATGAATCTCCCATTTTTGTTTGTTTCAAGTTTGTATTTCATCCATATTTCGATCCTCATACCAGGTATTCCATTTGTCTCCCTTATTTAAAGGTTTTAGTCCCATTTAGGTTGATTTCCCGACCAACTAACTATTCGGATTCCACCTGTAGTGCACGGGGTGGTTGAAGAATAGACGTCATGTACATCTTTTACATGGACACACATGAAACTTTTTATAATTTTAAATACACATGGAGTGTACTTTAGACACATGTAGTGTAAAATGCCTCTCCTAGCCTTCTGGCCTAGCCTATGTCCTCTAGAACATGTCCCCCTTTCCATATCTTCCCACATGATGTGCATGTTTGGTACATGCCATGTCCCCATCCTTTCAAGGGAATCCATGTAGATCCCATACACGCCTAAGCTAGCCTTGTTCATATACATGGCATGTATTCCCTTCACACGGTGTGTCCTTCATTGTCTGACCCCTCAGTGCCGAGCTGTATCGAGGAACTTACATGGGCTACAAACCATGTTCATATACATGGATTGTACTCTCTATGAATTGCCATGTAATGTCCACATGCCTCTCCTTTCCCTACTCGGCATGTCTATCTTGAGTGCACAGGTTCTTACCGGCTCTCACTACATGCCGCATACCCTGGATTCACATGATGTGTATTTTTTGTTTTTCTACTTTCTCACATTTTTCTTTTCTTCTTCTTCCTTTTATTTTTATTCTTTTTATTTATTTCTTTCAGCTATGGTAGGAGATGATTCTATGAGTGGGAAGCAGCCTGCTTCTACTTCTGATGGCGAGCAACCCCCACGCTGTCAGATTCATCTTTTTCATTTCGAGTGGCCGACATTTGATTTTCTGATTTTCCAGCCCCCAGCGTTGGAATTTCTATCTCCTCTTCTACCGGAACCTCCATCAGTGACATCCACAAGTCTGGTGGATTCCATGATGTCGCTTCCTACCCCCTCTGCTCCCACTATGGCTGCTACCACACCATCCACAGTAGCTGAGAGCTCTGGTACCACTGTTCGCTCTTCTTGATCTGTCCCTTTAGACCTGAGCTCTACTTAAGTGGACCTGCCTATGCCCGCTTTGGCTTCAGTTGAACCACCTATGGCGACCACTCCTGACTGAGCCACGTGAGAAGATGCAGCCCCACCTCAGCCCACTCTAACTACTGCTCGACCATATCCGCATCCCTACCTAATTTTTACTGAGGGCATCCCTACCATAGACTGATTGCAACTCTTTTCATGGAGGACGATGCAGTTGAGCGGTTGTTTCTTGGAATTCAACATTCCACAGCATCTCAGCATTTGGGAGGAGATTGGGTAGCTCCTTTTCCATACTCATCTCCTTGAGACACCCTAGGTAAGCACTCTGACTTACAGAGATTTGTTTGAGTTTTTTGCAACCTTCGAGTTCAATGGGACCACCTATCGCGAGAATACCACCGATATAGCCACCCCAGTTCAATTTCGGCTGGGTGGACACCAATGTTCCCTGACTTTGGATGAGTTTGGTTGAGTATATAACTTCTACCCCCATTCTACCACCCCACCTCCTATCTCCACCTTTACCCACCCTAAGCGCAGTGACCTCATTTCTATGTGGTGGGAGATTTCTAGGCCAAACCCAAAGTATAAACCCACACCCTAGAAGAGAATGATCATCATTCCCCCTCTACTTAGTTTCATCCATTAGTGATTCAGTGATATTATTTTTCCCCACCATGAGGATATGGGTATCATTTCTAGTAATAACATGGAGCTTCTCACCTGTGTCATCTGGTATGATTACCATGACCTCCCCTGTCATGACACCACCTCTTTCCATTCCATGATCCATGGCCGTTAGGGAAACCTGAATGATTACTTATATGCCACCCACTTGGCACACCACCTGGGAGTTTTTAATCCCTCTATCCCTCAGGACCCATTAGGCTCTCCTCAGTGTCTCGACTTCCTCATGCTCATCTAAATACTGATGGTCGAGCATAGGGGTGATGGCTATGTTCTTGTGCAGGATTCCCCAACTCTAGTAGGGGTGAGGGATGACCTAAATTCTATCAATGGTGTTGCTAAGAGTGTAGCACCCCATCCACCAGTAGATTCTCTTTCACCACCATCCACACTTCTTTTTCCCTTCCATCTTCTTCCACTATTCGTTCTTCTTCCGAGCCCTCCAAATCCCCACCTCTACTCGCACCCTCAGCTGATCTCCCCATCACTCTCCACCTGGATGCGATAGACATCCATCTATCCATCCTTGAGAACCATAATAATACCATACACTTGTCCCAGATGTGGATTTAGAAGATTTTGGGCCTCCTCCTTGGGCATCACAAAATTTAGTTTTCCCCAACACCTGCTCCTATTTCCGTTCCTCAACCTTCTATAGCACTTCAACTGCTGATGACATTAACCACCGATTCTGTTCTCCTATCCCCTACTCACCCATATGATCCTACTTCTACTGCCCCTAGGATGTGTTGGTAGATCCATCCATACAAATCGCTGATTCTATGTATCTAGCTACTCTTCCTCCTCCTACCGCGATGGATCTCCTCCCTACACCTTCCTCTCATAGCACAACACCGGTGCTTCTAGTTTTTGATATAACTGATCCTCCTTTGTCGGATCCCCTAATTCCAGATGATTCCTCTTCTGAGGCCACCCCATGAATGATTTTTGTTACATTTTTTTATTTTATATATATCTCTATTGTTCTATTCATGTGCTATGATGATTTATGTCTTTGTAGATTTTTTTTCATTTTCCTCACTCGTTACAAGTACCATGGCATGTTTCTTGACATTTTTCTTTCTATTACTTCACATATTTGTCAAATCACCATGAGGGTAGTATTATTTTGGAGTTTCTTTTTCATTTTTCCATTGGATTTACTTTTTTAACTGCTTCCCCTCGTCCTGACACTCATGCATTCCCACATCCTCTCTTCTACCTTGGTGCTGCACTTGGGGGACCATGTTCCATTTTAAGTGTAAGGGAGGGTCTCTAACTACACTATTATTTTCCCTTAAATTGATCTAGGATACATAATTAATAGTTTAAATATTTTAAAATATGTAAATTTTTTAGTTAATTATAATTATAAATAATAAAGACATAAAAGGAAATTTTAAAAGTTACATGCTTATTTAAAATTTCAAAGTATTTTTAAATGATTATTTATGTAGTTTTATTTTGGATTTAAAGTCATAGTCATTTACATTTATTAGATTAATAATTTATACTCATGTCATGTGTTGATTGTCCTTTTATTTTTCCTCATTGTCGAGAGGTAATCTAAAACTTTTGTAATATTCTTTCTTATACCCTCTTTCTTGAGAGTTTCTTGGGATATGCATAACTACTAGAAATTTCTAGCATTTATCTTTAAAACATGAAGATTTTGAATCAAATTAAAATGATTGATGCATTTTATTATTTTTCACCCCCATTGACCTTAAAAGCTATCCTACATCTGATCTTCATAAAACCCATAGAAACCATGAACTACCTTGATAAGAAGCCACATTACAAGCCTATTTAACCTTCCTACACTAATTCTTTAATAATTTTGCATGATTATTCATTTGAGCTTTAGAGAAGAATTTTTATCCATTCATGGTATATTTTGGTGAGAAACCATGAATTTAAGTGTGGGGGAGAGTGCCACTTGTTCATTTGGGAAGAAGGGTCCCAAAAAAACTATTCATTATATTCTTGGTGGTCTCTGTTATAAAAAATGAAAAGAGAAAAAAAGATAGAAGAAAAATGTTGAAAAATTCAAAAGAGGGAAAAGATTCATTTATTACACATTATTTGTTGGTTTATGAACCCATGTTGGTATGGAAATATCATGGTGATGATACCCTTTGGGATATATTGATTGGGGAATCATTTTCAGTAAGATTTATTTTGAATATCATGCAATTTTGTTTAAGAATTCATCCTACCTTTTCAAGACTCTGAGATTATTTTTCATCATTACCTACCAAAACTTTGCCTCCGAAACATTTGAAACTTATTGAAATCCATATTGAGTTTTGTGAAATAACTTTTGAAGTGGATAATGAGAATGATTGAAAGCCTATGGATAGAATTCATATACTTAATATTGAGCATAACTCTAATTAAATGATCTTGAGTGGTGAGTGCGGTACTTTTTGGTGAGGTAAATCATCAAATGGTATGTTTATTTATGAAAATTTAAAAAATGAGGATGAAAGAGAATGAAAATATTTAATTGGATTATATGGGAGGCATGATTAAAATATATCTAGAATTGAAATATGTTTTGTGCCTTTTATAATCCTATGCTATGGCTATAGTATTTACAATTATAATTATTTGAATGATTCCCTATTTAGAGTATTGATTATATTAATTTGATGTTTATATTTTGGTTGAGGAAAAGCATATGGATAAGTGTGGCGGACTTTGATGTTCCCGATTTGTGTATACATTTTCATACATTCTATTGAGTATCAGAACATGTTTTCACCAAATATAGGTTATTTTGGAGATAAAATGATTTGATTCAGTGATCATGATGATTTTTAGGTATTTTTTAGACTAATACATAAATCAGGGAAAGATTAGAACAAAAATTCATATATACATGATGTGTACTTCTTACACATGTCATGTCCCATTGTCCTAAAACACAAACCGACCAGACCGAGTACACTCCTATGTTGCTGGCCAAGATTCACACATTGTGTACGTCACTTTACACACCATGTTCTCCCCTATAGAAGCGGTTGGTGGCTATAGTTGATACTACATGCCATGTGGGGAGGTGCTACATGCCATGTACTCCAACCAACTAACCACCGACATGTTCAAAGTCAAGGGCGACATAGTAGATCACCTAGTGGTGGAGAATATAGAGCCAAGTCTAGTTGACTTGGTTACAAACCATGTACTTTATGGTACACGACGTGCAGTTATAAAAACTATAAAAAATAGGGCAGACATTCCAAATTCATACACTGAAGGAGAGGAGAACTAGAGACAACAAATGGAAGAAGAAATGAGAGAGAATAAGAGAGAAAAATAGAAATAAGGAAGAGAAGAAAGGGGATTTTCCACTCTTCCTTCCCAACGATCATCAATCTGAAGCTGCTACAATGTTTTATTCAGGTATTAAGAGTCTATTAGTTATTAGGTACTCCATGTGTAGCTAATTTCCCCATGTGTTGGGGTTGTGTATGATTATGGTTTGTTATTAATCAACCATCTTATTGTGTTTTTATTATTTATATCTCTCTCACAATCCCTCAGAATTTCTTGCTTAATATTGCATGAAACCCTGTATCATACCAAGAATAGAATTTCCTTGGATATTCAGAGGAATTACGAAAAAGTTCACCCATGATCATTGGGTGTACTTATCATCTCAAAAGGGCCTATAATTAATAAAATTAACAGTAATCAATTTCCAAACCAAGGAATTGGTCTCTATTGATTCAAAAGAAATTTACCAGATCAAGGGGGTTCTATTATATTTGAAACCCAGATATGTGAGTTATTATAAACAACACAACATGATAATAAAATTGATTTATTAAAAACCTTAAAAAAATCCATAGCCCCAACGCCTTCTTCCAATTTATCATCAAAATCATTTTTACATTATTATTTATCTTTAATGAAATTTATCAAGAAATAGAAGAATTAGTTAAATTTTCCTTGAAACATAAAATATAGACTCTAAATTTAGTTAATCTTTACCTAATTAAGTACAAACTAGAAAAAAAGAAAGCAGTTACTCTCTCTCTATATGGGTCGATCCCATACTTCCACTATACTAGTAATAAGTTTGGGTATTTAAATTTGGGCTTCCAAACATAACAATTTGGTTAAAATGACACAAAAAATTGATAATACACCTCACCAATATGCTTCAATACCTTCGAAGGCCTAATTAATCTGAGAGTAAGACTAATTTATTGTCCAAACTTCTATTATCCCTAATAAGTGGAAACCTTAATAATACATGATCTTTGACCTTAAACTCTAGTGGAATATCACTATGATATGAATAGGCCTTAGGAAGGTTATTTTCTACTTTGATACACTCTTGAATGACCTAAATCTTCTCTCTACACCATATCAAGACCAAAGACTACTAGCTCCTCAACCTGAGTCTAGAATAATGGAGAACATCACAACCACCCAAACAACACCTTGAATAGATCCATAATGATTGATGTGTGGTAGTTTTTGTTGTCAGAAAACTCTACCAATGGTAGGGAGATCATCTATGATCTACCAAAGTATAAGATTAAAACTCAGAACATACCCTCCAATAAATGGATAGTCTGCTCTGTCTTCCCATATTTCTAGGGATGTAAATTTTTTCTAAGGAATAACTCAGAGTTAAAAGTATGATGAAATCACCTTCATACCTATGAAGTAAAACAAGCACCTTGGTTTGATATAATGGTATTTTGTAACCCAGAGATTTTAATAAAGTCATATATATACCACCTCTAAAGAGAATCCACAATACTCAACTCCATAATCACCACAAAATTGATTGAATTCATTATCTAGTCCATGATCACTAAAACAAAATCACAACCTCCCCATTCATTGGGTTATCTGTTGATTAAATCCATCAACATGTCCCCCTGCACTTCAACTTAAGGCCATCCAAGGGCTATATGAAACCTCATGGAATGTGGTGCTCTTATTTCACCTGTTGAAAAATAAGACACTATTCCATGAACTCTACCAATAACTGATTCATCCCATGCAACTTAAGATGCCTCCCTAAACCACGGTACATGTTGGATACACCTAGATTAACTTCTAAGGGAGATATTTAAAAATAATGGATAACTAAATCATTCAGGCATAATTTAATAAATAAAATTCATAGAAACAACATATGGTTCTGACTATTTTTTGAGTAACCCTCTATAGAATCACTATGAATGACATGGCCTCACCTAAATTCAACCTTTTAGTCTCCCCACTAAGACTCCTCCACCTACCGCATAAAATATGATTCCACAATCATATGATAGATATAACATATGATTTTGACTTCCTCTACATTGAGATGCATCACTATAATCTCTTCCACCCCTTTCAACTTATCCTCATTCTCTAAAATAATATCTCCCTATGAATTTCGACTCAACTAATCATTGACCACATTCCCATTTCATAGGGTATATGTGATCTAAAAATCATAACCGAGAAGAAAGTGTATCCACCTCTTCTAATTAAGGTTCAAATAACACTAATAGAAGACGTACCTTATACTTTTGTGGTCTGGGAAGACCATAAAGCACTCATGGATGAGGTAATGTTTCTAAAACTGTTTGGAAAACACTACTGCTACTAATTCTACGTGATGAGTTGCATAATTATTCTCATTTGGACACAAATTCCAAGACCCATAAGAGTTCACTACATTTTTATATATCCAGATACATCCTAACACCAAAAATAAATCATAAAAAATACCTATAACATCATCCCTTACTCTGGACATTGAATTACAGGTGAACTGATTAACCATTACTTTAAGTAGTAAAAAACTACCTAAAAATGACCAATATAGATAAATTCATGGTCCTGCCTTGTAAAATTTTTAAAGGGAGCTGAATTTGAGAGAAGTTGAAAAAAAAACCTCTTCTAATATCCCACAAGACCATGTAAGCTATGAACCACTTCCATATTCTTGGGTACTTCCCTAGAAACAACTACCTCTATCGTTGATGTGTCTCTAAAAAACCCTATTGAGATGCTACATTTCCAAGGAAATACAATTCCCATGTACAAATCATGAACTTGTACATCTCTCTATAGAGTTGATGGTGTCGAAGAACTGATAAGAAAACTTTGAGATACTCAACACATTCATTAGATAACCGGAAGTATATAAGGATGTTTTTGATGGACACGACTATGAACTAGTCAAAGAACTCATAAAATATAGAGTTCATGATCCCCATGAATACAATTTGTGCATTTGTGACATAGAAATACATGATAAAAAAATCAAAGTGTCCATATATTAATTAGAAGGAATCATTCCGGATGTGTTCATACATCATGCTCATTTAGTGGTATCTAGACTGTAGATCAATTTGAAAAAAAACTAACCCCTTTCAACTGGTTGAATAGATTTTCTATCCATTGAAGGGGTAATTTTTCTTGACTATCACCTGATTCAACTTTTTGTATTCTATACAAAACCCCAAACTACCATCCACATTCTTGGATAACAACACTAGAGATCCTAAAGGAGATACACTAAGCCAAATTAATCCCTTATACTTAAATTCCTTGATCCATAGTATTAAATCATGAAACTCCATGGGTAACATATGATAATGATCCCTTAAAATAAGAGAGTTACCCATTTGTAACTCTATCCCAAACTCAAAATCGCATCAAGGGGTAGTTTCAAAAACTCATATAGCAATATATTGAAAAAATACTCAATAACTATAGGGATATTTTCCTCACAGATATCTACTGACAGCCCACCAAATGAGATGGAAGAGTCTCTACACACATTCCACCCATCTGATAGCTCGGATCTACAATGAGAAATACTCACTAACCCTTCACATCAGAAAACATGACAATACTTTGGAAATAGTAAAAAATTCATTCATAGAGAATAACCAATTTATACCTAAGATGACATAATATGATTGCATATATAAGAAAAATAAACTCCCAAATGATAGATATTTCTCTACTATTATTCTATATTCACATCACACATCAAACATGAAATTCTGGCCTCCAACTGGTGTGGATAACACTAGGGGCACTGGAATCCTATCCATACCCATTCATATTACATTATCCAAGGTAGGTGAAATAAAGGATTGAAGAGATCTATAATCAAATAAATAAAAAACTAAGGTAGATGATAGACTGATCATATATCAAATAACCTTCAATACCTCTTGTGCTAACACCATCATAACATGCTCCTACCCACATCTATCTCCTCTGTATTAATACTAAAAAACTCCCTGACCATGCTTTGTCCTTGGTTGTTAAGGATGGGGACCATCACATGGATGACCCCTACCGACTCCATCTACCCTCATCCACTGAAAAGTACTGGTGGCCTATTCTACTACTACTACAGTGGGAGAGGGGCCTGAACACATAAACTAAACCCACCTCTCTTAGTATTTGAGCATTGAACCTGATGGTTACCATAACCTCCATATTTATAGCATGAGAACATAATTCTCCTGAAAGAAACTCAAGATACACCATCCCTAGAAAAGAAAAAACCAGACTATTATAGTTGAGTCATTGGTGATTAAAACCTCATCTTCCATATCATTTTAATCCCCCACTTAAAGATTTAATTTTTGAGAAGCTTAACTGACCTCCCTCTCGTGGCACACATCCCTAAGAGTGCATCCTCTTGATTGCTTATAATTTATTCTTCAATGATAGATACATAGGATGCCTAAATAGTGTTAATTCATATCTTATCACTAGATATAATTCCTCTTCAAGATTCTAGGATCTAGACTCATCATCTAAAAAAATATTATGAGAAAAATGCAGGAGGTCCTTAAACTAAATTCCATGCTCTTGCTTTATCAAGATTCTCTACTGAAGGGATAGTTTTTCCTATCTCTTTTTTTCCTTAATCATCAATGAATAGGGCTCCTCATGGAAAAACTTCATCCCAGGAAACATCATCCACATTCATATCTATAAGATACAATGTCCACTATAGGCATGCCAATCCCTGCATCTGGTTGATAGCCAAAGAAACCCAATACTCAACATGGTCCAAAATCGGACTAATGGAAATCTCAAGATATTCCAACCAATGATCCATCTATAGATTCAATATATTCTCCTCATAATTAGATATAACCTAAATCTATAAAACACGAAATAAACGTTTCCACATCGCTTCATCCTTTATTGGATTGATCCTACAAAAATTGATAGGATTATCCTGTTGAGCCTCTATATCCTAAACTATAGGTGGAAGGTGACTAGGCACCATATCTAGAAAAATTTTAGGAAGCCTAAGAATAATATCATGGAATATATTTATATTAATTAATTAATTTTATTTTAATTCCCATAATAACCTACCCAATCCTAAACAAAAATTAGAATGTTTCATGATTCTCTCTTAGGTATATACCCTAAAATCAATATTATCTCACCTAGGATGTTAAGTGAGATTGAGGTCCTCATTTTAGATCATAGGGGGACTTAAACACATTTTTCTTAACTATAATCCTTTTCTACTTCTCACACTAAGTCTAAATCATGAAAATGAACTACCATTACCATATAATCCTCAACAGTGAAAAAATCCAAACTCTATCATTTCTATTAACCAAAAACTTTGATACCAATATTTTATGACCCATCCCCATTTTTACCCCTATTGGGCTATAGTGAAGAGAGGGAGTGATCCCCTAAGTCCCACCTCTAGTAAGCCCCATCTTGGGGACTAGCACCATGGGTGTAAAAAAAATAAAATGGTAGGTATTACCCTTAATATGAAAAGGACCTAGAGAGAAGATAAATAACCAAAAAAACTCCATGAAATGATATAAAAGAATCCAAACCACCAAACATGTGTATGTCAAGAAATAAAAATAATGTCTCCAAAGTAAATACCCAAAAATAAAACTAAGGCATAAAATCAACAACACCTCCAATCTCCAAGCTAGTAATTCCCAGATAAATCCTTGTAACCCAATTAGAAACCTAGAAAATATTTCATATATGTATGGTGTTAATAAAAATTGTTCTCATTAGGACTATACCCAAGGTATCCCATGTAAATGTGAAAATAGTATACTAAAACACTAATGGACAAACAACAGAACCAATGAGTACCTAGATAGGTATTCCATCCATCTCAAACTTAATATGGATCACTCACTAAATAACACAAGAAAGTAGAAAGATAATATCAAGGAAAAATTGATAAAGGAACCCCACATATATTTCCCCATTGAGTTTCCTCTCTCACAACCCAATATCAAATGTCTTATGCTCCCATCCCTTTCATTCCATATTATCACCATGTATCCAACCATCTATGATGTGGGTCAGGTCTCAAACCTACCTACACCAGCCTCATATTGGGACCCATACCCCATGATGACATCAATACCATCATTCACATATCTCATTCTATTTTGACATCATGACACATTCATCTACTACATCACAGCTAGGGAAGTGGGGTATAATGAATGTGAAGTACGTCATCTTTATTCCCTCCTCTTACCATGAATGAACCCCACTACATTTCAAAACCTCTCATAATAATGCATCAACACCAACCATTTCGTAATTTAGGGATAGGATCTGCCACCAACTATTCTATTTCCTTAGACTATTATTGAAGGAATAATAGAGAATAGGGGTAATCGACCATCAATTTATCACCATCTAAATGTTGATGAAAATACTTCCAGAATATCTGGGTGTTGGTAGATGACACTATATGGGAGTGAGGTATGTATAAAAGTAACATGAAAATAAAATCACACACATACATAACACAATCTTTGTCTAAATGATTCACCTTAATATATCATCACATTTTCTTTATCATCAACACTATACTAACATTACCACAAAACTACACTATTAAATGAAACTCCACCACACTAAATAGTCACACACAAACCACTTTACTTACTTAATAATAAATAGATTCAACCATATTCCAGATTATTACATTATTAACCATTGTTCATTAATTAATCCATTTAACTTTATACTAGAAGACAACCATAAAATCCAACACCCACATTTAATTTATTTTTAAGTCCAACTTGTTCATAATTATCTGAATTGTTAAACCAGTTACCACATGTAAATTCCATACCACACCATTAAACTTTCATAAATTACAAATTTTACATTCTATCTCTACCAGGATACTACAACAAGGAATGACCCATCAAACTATGAAACTACCAAAACAAAAACATATACCACCACACTTCAACTACCCACAAAACATCCCATATATGAATTATTCACCACCATTATCATACAACCCTAAAAGGCCACACAACCACATGTCAAATAGAAAACATACTAGATACACAAAATGGTAAATTCAAAACTAATTTTTTATCACAATTTATTTAAAGGATTTTTTTTCATTATTTCACCATCTTTTACATGGGTATTTTCATAAAATTTCAATATTCACACTCAACCATTTCATTACCACATATAAGTTCATAACCTTTTATTATTAGTGGGTTTAACACAAAAGAGTTTTCAAATTCAAATTATACACAACATTCACATAAAAATAAAGTTTATAATTTAATAAAAAACAATCGACAATGATATGTAAATAGATAAACACATGCGATTAATCCCCTTACCCTCTAATTGAATTTAATATATTTCATTATCTTTATTAGTTAATCCTTACTACCCACCCTATGAAAAAAGAGAAAGTTAATATAACTGATGAAAAAAGAAGAGAGAATAAAGATACCCTACCACAAAAAGAAGTTCCAAAACACGCTACCTTGAAAATAGGGTAAAAATAAGATGATGTTAAAGATTGAATATCAGAAAGTAAAAGAGTTGATCAATCATTCCAAATTTTTTTGTAAGGGAGGAATATGAAAAAAAATAAAATTGAATATCTCAAACATGAAACTTGACTGTAGTAAATAGAGAGAGAACCCGGATATTTATCATGCTTGGAAGCATAAGAAAAAATAATTCATGTTAAAGGTAGATGACTCCAAGTATAAAAAAAGTTTTGATTTGTTCTGACTTAAAAGAAATAAAAAAAATAAGCAAATTGAGTAAATGCTGAACTTTATGATTTTAGATACAATTTTATGAAGATCCTTGGGAATTTAATGTATCCAAATTTTCTTTTTCTTATCTTCTATTAAATTTAATTAAAATATGCAGAATGTCCAATTTGAAACCATTGGGTTTATGAAATTCAAAAATAGATATAATTCCCAAAAAAATATTTTAAAACATTTATTTGATATTTAATTTATAAGTCTTATGTTAAAAGATTTAATTATATAAAATTGGAAAAATATAGGTATTTTGAAAAACCTAGAAAATTTTCAAACTATTGGACCAATTGTATGAACGAACTGATTGACCGTATGAAGGAACAACTTAAATTGGAGAAAAAACTAATCAAAATTGAGTAAAAAATGATCAATAATGAGAAAAAATGATTAAAAATGATAAATATTAGATCAAACAGGAGAAAAAATATATTGAACATGAAAAAAAACTGAAAAATCATCAAAAGGAATGAATCAACTGTGAGAACAAACTGATCAACCATTAGAACAAACATATCGGCTGTGAAAATAAACTGATCGATAGTGAGAAAAAACTGATCAAACATAAGAAGAATATGATTTATCGTATGAAGAAATATATTATCATTGAAAAGAAAATGATCAACTATTAGAATCAACCCATTGATCCTGATAACAAATAGATCAACCATATGGAGGAAAGGATCTATTATGAGAAACAACCGATCAATTGTGAGAACAAACTGATCAATTGTGATAACAAACTAATCAAATGTTAGCATAAATTTTCCCACTGAGAGAATAAAATGATTGACCATACAAAGGAACAAATTGATCATGAAAATAAATGGACTGACTCTGAGAATAAACTGATCAGTCATGATAATAAAAAAATCTACTATATGAAGGAACATATTAACCGTGACAACAAACATGGGGATTTATAAGGGAAGAAGACCTGAGACACTCTCATTACACCTCTAGTATAACAGAACAAATCCTGTAACGTAGAGGAAATAGTTATTTTTCTACATTACACAAGACACATAAGATCATTTCCTAAATGATTGAATAGTTTAATAGTCATAGGAGACTAGATACATACATTATTCTCATATTACTTTTGAAAATAAGAAATACAACGTAAAAATTACATTGAGAGATTTATTATTTACTTTACTAAATCCTTGAAATAATTCATATGACCATTATTTGTGTCACAAGGAATGGAAAATATTATAAGGGGTGATCTTATATGCTCGGTGAGGGAAGGAATATAGTAGAAGTTATCATAGAATAAAAAAAATGAATAATATGGCTAGGATAAACAATAATAAAATATTCCATAAAAAAATATTATAAAAGGGTAATATATCCTTGAATGAAATAAAAACATAAATAATCATATGGATAATTATAACTAGTTTAGTAATGATATAGTACATTACACCAGACATTATAATATTACTTTCAAGGCCTTGTTCCACGACATCATACATAAATATGTAAGGTGTACACCAAATACTAAAACTAATTTATCTCATGAGACCTACCAATGACTTAAAGGCCTTTAAATAGACCCTACCAGCACTTAATAAGTCATATATATTCATAATATGAGGGAAATGAAGAAAAATTCAAAGCATAATCAACTTAAAACATTCATATTGAAAAACTAGCATATAAAATGTTAATATTTTTTCTAGTAAATAAATAGAAAAATATGGTCATAATCCATACACATTAATATGTTGGATAATATAATTATATTATATCTATAGTAAAGAATATGATCCATCAAATGATGTTAACATATATGAAAATACCTTTAAAATATCATCAGAACATTTCTTGAGGAAATATTCTATTTTCTTTTTGAAACGACATATTCAAAATCTAAAAATTTTCAAAATATTACAAAAACCATTTAATTTGAAATGAAACATGGAAACATTTAAAGTAAGTTTTATGTATAATAATATGCATGATATTAGAAAAATTTATTCATGGTGTAATGTTTAAAACAAATAATCTATTCACACCTTCGGTAAAGAGTACCTCATTTAGAAATTGACATGAAAATTACATTTAAACGTTTTACAGAAAATTTAAAATAGATAAAAATGACTATAATAAACCATTGGATAATATAAAAAAAATTCCTGAATTTTTTTAAAGAAAATTCAGAGATAAAAGAAAAATATTCCAAATCGAATAAAAAAAACAATGTCAGTTTTTCCTAAAAAACATTATTTTATAATATTTTGTGATTGTAGAGAGGAAAATTAAAGGAAACCTTGTTATTTATAAAAATTAATATATATGAATAAAAAATATATGATTTAAGATAGAAAGGTCAAACAATCCTCTAATAAGAACATAAACATAAACAATCTCGATTAAGGATGAGATTATGAAGTGAACACTTATCTTAAGCCCGACTTGCTTCATTAGTTATTTTCACATAGTATATAATAAATTTAAATTTATTATAATTATATACTAGAATTATATTAATTATTATAATTTCATATATAATTTTATTGTAACATATTTTTACCTATTACTTAACAATCATTCATTATCATCCTCTTTTCAGGTGTTAACTACTTTGTTTTTCTTGTATGTTTTATTACAGAAGTTTTGGTACTTGCATATTGATCATGGTTATATCATATATATTTTTTAAAATGATATAAATATCATATATATTAATTATATTTATATTTTTAATCATATAGGGAAGGAAAATAATAAAAATTTATCATATCACTTTGTAGAGGTTGTAGCCCTCATGAACGCTGGTGTGAATTTATCATTTTTTAATGGGTGGAAGTGTAAAAAAATTAATAGTATAATGTTTACCCAGAATCATAATTATTTTATATGAATCATATTAATCCATTATTTCCTTCCATATATATTACTTAATATCCCAGATACCCTGGTAACCTGATAACCATGTCGGCCCTAACATAGCCTGAAAGGTGTTCCTGATTCCCATGGGTCACTGACTAGAACCTAGCATCATAAAAAATAAAAGTGGGAATGGATTTCCCACTAAAAATGCCGAATAAAAAGAGATAATTTAGCAGTACATATAAAGGAAACTCCACTGGGAGAACTATACCAGAATAAACACAAGTAAAATATCCCAAAGTACTTGAACTAAGTACTAGAAAATAAGGAAAACTGCCCATGTCCCAAAGGATGAAACTGACAAAGTCCATAGATCAAAATATATAACCAAATTAAGAGATTTTAATTTTTAAATAAATAGGTTTAGAATTTCAAAATCACATTTAAACAAATAATTCTTTACATTTCAAAAGATGAAATACATTTCAAATGAAGGAATACATTAAACAAATGGATTAAATAAACACCTTTTATATAAAATAATTTATATAAATCTGAATATATGTAAAGCAGTTCATAACAATGTAATATTTTCATTTGAAAAAATAAAAAGTGAGAAACATGGTCATATTCCTAAAAAGGTATAATAATTCTAGGCTATAGTCACCCCACACTCATAGTGACACAAAAATATGCACATACTCCCCTTTAAACTCGATCCAAAGAGGACTCATCACCATTACCTAATGGATGTGACATGCTTCATTTATGTTTTGGAATGTTATAAATCATAAAGTTCCATCCAAATAACTCACTAACTATCTAAGGATTGCATGTGGTCTAGTACAAAAAAATGATGGGAAATTTATTTTAAAACTGTTTAAAATACAATTAATCCCATTCTCCATTTCAAAACTTTCAATTTCCATTCAAAAACTATAAGATGAGTTTTTGATCCGTGAAATTTCCTTCTTCCAAGATAGAACCCAAAGGTTCCTATCAAAAAAATTTTAAGCCATTTTTACCAAATATAATTTGTAATCAATTTCATCAAATTATTTTCCACAATTTTCTATCAAACCAATTTTACAATTTAAATTCAACAATTTAAATTTCACCAATTTCTCTTTTCACACCCCAATTCACTGGAATTGGGTTTTTTTCCTAATTTCATTCTGAAACCAAATTTAGAAAACCAAAATCCCCAATTCAATATAATTGGATATTTAATAAAACAATTGATTTATGTTTCAGGTAACTTAATTTAAATCCATCAATTGATATTAAATCAAAAAATTCATGTTAAATAAAATTTGGCCATTATGGTAGAACCACATACCTTTCATGGAAACACAAGGCCCACAAAAAAACCCTCTAGAAAGTATAAAGACATTGAATATATAGGGACTCAACCTAGAAACAAGATTCAACAACATGAGGTTTAGATCCATCAATCCCAAGATGATCTATCAAACTCCGAGTAGAGAAAGAGAAAGAGATGAAGAGATAGAGAGAACACTTACTTCGAAAGTAACACTGCAATTGCAACAATGATCAATCACTTATTGAAATGAATCACATGGGTTTAAGGGATCTAAAATCATATAGGGAAGACTCTTGGACTGAGAGCAAAGAAAACTGGATAGGTGGAACAAAAAAATCAACCGGGTTGATTGTTAAAAAATAACATTTGGTACTTTACATGATGTTTAATGTAATTAAATGTCGTGTAATTGAAAAATATCAAATTAATTGAAAAACCGGTCACCTCTTGATAAGATTGATTTATTAATATTTTTGAACTTACACTTTGTGTAACCAAATTAAATATCATGTAATTCTTCAACATGTTGCAAAATAAATTGGTTTAATTCTGAGAATCAAATAAATCTATGACTTCACCTTTATTGGTATCCTTCAAATTCTTTCTTGTCCCTATAAAGATAATGAAAAATAAAGACCATGACATGGTTTAAAATATAACCATCAAAAGAGTAATGAGATGTTAAAACCTCCTCACCACAAAAACTTTATGTCCCCAAAAATCCTATTAAGAAGATTCCATATCAAAAGGTAAGGCTACTGCTCTCTAATCAGTGCCTCATACTCCCATGTCTCATGAGAATCAAAATTATACTACCATAAAACATGAACCAAAGGTATCTAACCTTCATAAATCATCTTGGTTTGAGAATCAACTATCCTTACTATCTATTCAGTCATGGATAAATCAGGATCAAACTCAATATCACTCCATCTCAGAACATGAGTTTGATTAGATAGACATGTTAATAGATGAGATACATGGAACACATCTTGTATCAAAATCAACTGGAGTGGAAGTGTTAAACAATATGAAAATTTCCCCACAAGTTCAAAAACTTCAAGAGGTCCCACAGAACGAGGATAAAATTTCCCTTTCTTCCCAATCCATCGATGACCCAACTGAGGAAAAACTCTAAAGAACACCTAGTCACCATCTAAGAATTTCAAATGTATGTGATTATGATCAACATAATACTTGTATCTTCTATATGCTGTCAACATCCTCTAATGAATCAACTTATTTTTTACTATCATCTCTCAAACCAATCTCGGTCCAACTAAAGAACATTCACCAATATCTAACCAAAACAATAGACATTTACAAGTTCTACTACACAAGGCCTCAAAAGGATCTATTCAAATCATAGGCTAGTAATTTTTGTTATAAGAAAACTCAACCAACCCCAAATGGTCATCCCACCAAAGTCGAGAACACAAGAGTGAAGCATATCCTTAAGAATCTATATAGCTCTTTCTATTTAATCATCTTACTGTGGATGTTATGTTATGATCAAACAAACATGAGATCCTAATGCCCCTTGAAGGCCTTTAAAAAAACAATAAGTGATTAGAGGACCCCTATCAAAGAATATAGTATATGGAACTCCTTATAATTAAAAAATCTCTTTCACATAGAGATTTCCAAACTCCTCAACTTTTGTTGTATCAATAATGGGTATAAAGTTTTCCTAATTAGTCAATTGATTGATCACAAACCATATCACATTCTTATTTCTTTGGGTATGTGGAAACCTAACCAAAAAGTCCATAGAGTTCTCATCCCACTTCCCAGTAGGGATCAGAAGTGGCTGAAGGAAACCCAAAGTTTTCTGGTGCTCAGCCTTAACCAGTTGGCATGTATAACAATGAGAAACAAATTCAGAAATGACTGGTCTCATACATGTCCATAAGAACCACAAACATATTTTATAGAACATATTTATGGATCCCGGGTGTACTGCCTATTGGGAACTATAAAAATACCCTATTTTAGATTTACTTATTGAAGATGGTATCACGAAATGGTTCTGAAATAATATAATTCCCTCTTTAGAGAATGACCAATCAATCATGGTCTCCCCACCATTAAGAGAGTGTCTAATACTATGAAACTCATCATCAAGCTATTATCATGAAGAATCAGTTCTAGAAGAGTGGATGTCAACTGAACACTAGCCAATGAAATCTCAGCTTATGATTCCTAGACTCTAATATGAAACTTTGTAAAGAGATCCATCAAGTTACACTCTTTAGATGATTCTTTCACTACATGGGTTAAAAGTTTCTTACTCAAAGCATCTACAATGACATTAACTTTCCCTAAGGTATTTGAAATGTTGAAATCTAAGTACTTCATGTGTTCCACCCAATGCCTCTGGTAGTGATTTAAATATTTTTGAGAGAGGATATAACTTAGGATTTTGTGGTATGAAAACATGGTAAAAATTCATCCAAAAAGATAGTACCACCAAATCTTATGCGCATTCATCATAGTTGCATGTCCAAGGTGATGGGTTGGACAATTGTTCTCATGTGACATAATATAATTATATCTATAATCAATAACTTGATAAACTTGCATAAGAACACAGACTAAACCTGAACCTAATATATCACAGAAGGCCACATAGCCATACCCGGCCTTAGGAAGAGTCAACACCAGTGTAGTAGTTAAACGGTTTTTCCTCTCAAAAAAATAATTCTAAAATTTTTTATCCCATGAAAACTTTACTCCCTTATATGTTAGTGAAGTCAAAAATAAATCCAACTTTGATAAGTCCTTTATGAACTGATGATAATACCCAACTAAACCCAAGAAGCTTTGAATCTATTTTTTTGTGGTTGTTCCCATGTAATAACATCTTTTACCTTCTCAGGATTAACTGATATCCCATGTTCTGACACTAGTTGTCAAATGAATTTCACTTCTTGAATCTAGAAATCACATTTAAACAAATTTGCATAAAGATGATGATTTCTTATTAGACTCAGAACTTTTCTCAAATGATGAAAATGATCCTCCTCAAACCTATAGTAAACAAGGATGTCATCCCCAAATACTACCCTAAAGGTGTCAAGATTCTCATGGAAAATACTATTCATTAAACCCATAAATACTACAGGATAATTGGTTAGACTAAAGGTCATGAAAAGGTACTCATAATTGACGTACCTGCTTTGAAAGATAGTTTTCTAAACATCAGATTATTTTATCCTCAACTGATGGTCCCCATAATGAAGATAAATATTTGAGAACCAATTTACCCTTTAAAATGATCAAATAAATCATCTATTAGTGACAATATATAATTTTTATTTACCATAACTCTATTGAGTTTTCAGTAATCCACATACAGGTGAAGTTAACCATCATCCTTCTTAGCAAAGAGAACTAGCGTCGCCCAAGGTGACACACTCGAGCATATGAATTCTTTCTCAAGAAGATCATCCTACCAGGACTTCAACTACTTCATTTAAGATGGTTCCATATGGTAAGAGGGAATGGATATTTGTTGAGTATCAAACATTAAGTCAATAGAAAAATCAACATCCATTACCAATGGAAAACCAGAGAAGTCAAAAGGAAACATGTTAGAAAACTCAATGACAACAGAAGGAAGATCACTACTAAAATATTCTCACTCGAGATCAAAGGAAAACATAGATAAAAATTTCCCCAACTCCAGATAAGAATGGCTAGATCTGCTCAACCTTGGGTCCAATTTTCCTTGGAAGATAAAACACATACCACTAGGTGTAGTAAAGGAGACCCATCAAATATAGAAATAAATTTGAGCTTTATTGGAAATGATCCAATCTACCCTAAAAATGATATTAAGCTATTTCATGTAGAGAACTAGAAAAATATTAGCAAGATCGACATTTTATAGAGACAATACACAAGTAGGACTATGAAGACCCTTCTCTCTCTTTAGAGCAAGGGGTGTAATAACATACATTTACCAAGATAAAAGCTCCACAAGAGGATTTATCAGATTAAAAATATGGGTTTAAATAAATTAATGAGATGCACCAATATCAAATAGAGCAGTCACTAATGACAAATATATAGTAATGGAACCTCTCATAGTCATTGGACCCCTATCCACTTCCTCTGGAGACTCTTCCACTACATGAAGTAGCTTTTTTTTGGATGCCTATGGCTGAAACCCTTTTATACATGAATCATATGATTTACCCACTACTTTTGGAGGATATGATGAACCTATTCCACAAAATAGAGTAGTATAAAAATGGAAGAATATCTATGAGTCCCCCCAACATTTTTAGGATCCACAGTTCTTGGGTTCCTTAGTGAAAACTCTCATTGAATTTCTTAGCTCGATGAACTGATACAAAATCAAAGGAACTCTTCTGGGAACATAGGAGGTATAGAATGAACCTACTATAGAGAACTATAATGATAATAATTATTCTTCAAATTTACTTTAAAGAAACTCACACTACCACTAGAAGATAAAGAAACTACTAATAACCCTAACATGCTTTCTAGGTCCATTTCAACCATTACCGCTCTATTATCACAGCAATATAAGAATGAACATTTAGTAAGAAAACCTAAGAATGAATATGTTGATGAAGTAGAAACTTGAAACTTTGATCTTTCATATTATCATTCGACACAATCTCAGTTGTTAAATTCATGATCTTAGAAAAACGATTTGCATACATTTCCATAGTCCTGTCATCTTGATCAAGTTTGGAAAACTATATATCCTTGGATAACATCATCGAATCTA
The DNA here is from genome assembly GCA_963277665.1 of Viscum album. Classification (NCBI taxonomy): domain Eukaryota; kingdom Viridiplantae; phylum Streptophyta; class Magnoliopsida; order Santalales; family Viscaceae; genus Viscum; species Viscum album. The sequence goes on along the minus strand of OY728150.1, from coordinate 1,586,873,661 downwards.
GATAGAACTACTAAATAAAAATAACATTTAAGTATTTCTACTCTAATCCCTCATGCTTCTTCTCTATCACCATAGTTTTCCACTATTTCGTGCTGGGTTCTTCCACATGAAGGTGGAACACTTTACTTTGATTTCATCAGGTGTGTCCAAGAACCTAAAAAATGCTCCATTGTTCCCAAACAATCCTCAAACTCTTGAGGATCATTTGATTCTTTTAACTCTAGTGGATTCTAGTGCACAAATTCTTGATAAAAAATATTTAGAACTTCCCTAAGAGGTTCCATAGCTAGAGCCTGAATAGGATCTCAGGTGGTGCTTGTCCCAGATCTTGGACAGTGCAAAAAATTACCTCAACCTGATTTAGATCCATAATAGGATTCAATCACTGAGGTTAAGTATTATATTCCTCCTAGATACAATTCATGCATCTTCTATGAGGCATGATGCTAAAAAATATCCATAGACAACAAAGAAGACATCATATTAACACTCAAACAGAGCAACATGGAAATTAATCCCAACTAATAGAAAAAAGAGATTTAGATTTCAATATACCCAAATTAAAAGGTGGTAAAAGACTATAAATAATCCTCATGATGTCTTTCCCAAACCACCCCTGGTGATTTAAGGTTCATTTTAGTGAGAGATGGCTAGGCAATCAATCATAACTACCTCCTAAGTCCTGAAAAGATTACACAATTCATACTAACTTCAAGACAAAAGCTTAACTAGAACATTTAATATCACTTTGTTACAAACCATACCGGGTACCCTAGTAACCCAATAATTGAGTTGGTCTTTACATAGCCCAAATATAATTCCCGATCCCTATGGGTTAGAGAGTAGAACCTGGAATCATAAAAAATGGAAGTGGGAATGATTTTTCCACTTACAATGAAAAAGAAAAGAGACAAGTTAGTAATACATAAAATGGAAACTCTACTGGGAGAATTGCACTAGAAGTCAAAAAAAAAAGAAAAAAACCCAAATTACTACAACCAAGTACCAAAAACAGGAAAAAATACCCAAGTTCTAAAATAAATAGATCACCAAGTCCACAAATAAATATCTAAACCACTTCCAAGTGGTGCTTTACCTCTACTCGAACCTGGAAGGTGATAATCTAAAAACACCCGAAGACACAAGTAGGGTGTGAGATAAAATCCTAGTAGGGTATCTCCAAGGTTTCCATAATAAATTCCAACATTTAATTTACAAAATAAAGAGATTTCAATTTTCAAATAAGTTTTTTTGTCATTTCAAAATCATATTTAAACAAATCATGCTTTATATTTTAGAAGCTGGAATACATTTCAAATGATGGAAATACTATAAAAAATAGATCAAATAAAAACCTTTTATATAAAAAAAGTTTATATAAATCCAAAGTCATGTAAAGGAGTTCAAAAAAATGGCATATTTTCATTTTAAATGAAAACAAGCGATCAACGTAGTCATACGCCTGAGAAGGTATGCTAGTTTGAGGCTATAGCAACCCTGAAATCAAGGTGACACAAAAGTATGTATATATAAACCTTTAAACTCAAGCCAAATAGGACTCGTCACCATTGAAAAAGTGATGTTATGTGCTTCATTTATGTTTTGGAATGTTGTAAATCATAAAGTTCCTTCAAAATAGCTCACTAAATACATAAGGATTGCATGTGATGTAGTATAGAAACAATCAAGTGAAATTTATTTTAAAACCATTTAAAATAAAATTCATCCATTATCCATTTAAAATATACAAATTTCCATTCTAGAAACATAACAAGTGTTTTTAATGAAAGACACACCCATCTTCCAAGATAGAACCCAAATGTTCCTATCAAAACCATTTTAATCCATATTTACCTAATAAAATATGGAATTAATTTCATCAAATTAATTTCCAAAATTTTCCATTAAATAGAGTTTAAAATTTAAATTAAACAATTTAAATTTCACTAATTTCCATTAATTTCTCAAACACACCCCAATTCATCGGAATTGGGGGTTTTTCCCAATTTCGTGCCAAAACCAAATTTCCAAAACCAAACTCCCCAATTAAATAGAATCAAAGTTTTAATAAACCAATTGAATGAAATTTCAAGCAAGTGAGTTTAAATCAAAAAATTCAGATTAAATCAACAAATTCAGGTTAAATCAAATTTGGACATCATGATAGAGCCACCAACCTTTCACGGAAACATAAGGCTCATAACAGAACCCACTAAAAATCAGAAAAGTGCATAAGATCTAGGAACCGAACCAAGAAAAAAGATTAAAAAACATGGGGTTTAGATTTATTAATCTTGAGATTATCTATCAAACTCCAAGGATATAAATATTAAGAGGCAAAGAGAGAGGTAGAACACTTACACAGAAAGTCACACCACAACCAAGAAAATGATCAATCACTGATTGGAATGAATTGAAAGGGTTTATGGGATCCAAAATCACCTGGGTAAGACTCTTGGGTTGAGAGAAAAGAAAACTAGAGGGGTGGAATGAAAAAATCTACTAGGATGCCTGTTAAAAAATAAAAGTCAGGACTTTACAAGACGTGTAACCTAATTAAACGTCGTGTAATTAAAAAATAAGAAATTCACTGAAAAACCCATAAACTATTAATAAAAAAATTTATTATTATTTTTTAACTTATAATCATATAACCACATTATATGATGTGTAATTCTTCAGCAGTCTTTAGAAAAAAAATATTTTATGCTCACAATCCAACAAATATCTAACTTCACCATTTAGGCATCCCCCCAATTCCTTCTCATCCCTACCTAGGAAATGAAAAAGGACAACCAATAAAAGGTTTAAAATATACTCATTATAAGAGTAATGGGATGTTACAATATAACCATCCTAGTAAAGTGGTGATGAAAAATGAATTATGCTACTACGTAGAGATGATAATCCATACATATATCGGAGCGATGTTTCTTTTTTTATTAGATGGAAAAGTGGTGGAAAAGGGTTTTACCATAATCAATAAAAAATATCATCATATTTATTATATTTTATTCATTATGTTTGTATGGATACAATATTTTTTATGAATTAGAGGAATAAGTAAAGATTGAAAGAGTTGGGTAAGATGATTACCTCTCCATTGAGAGACCTCCTTTATCTTACTTCTTAAGACTTCTTAGGATGGTATTTGGATAAGAAAAAAAGATAAATAAAAAAGTAATGGAAGATATGAATGATTTTGGTTAGGTATTTTCTGACATAGAGTGCTCAATGTTTGTGAATAATAGGAAAGAAGATCTACCCTTTTTTAAATTTGGGGAGGGACATGCATTGAATTACTTAAAATATTTAAATAATATAAAGTAATTTTCTTTTTAATTTGGAAAAAATGAATATGAATTAAATGTTGAGATAATATAAGGACTAAAGAACTTAAATCATTAATGTTTATGCAAATTTATGTGAAATTATTTACCCTTATCTCATAGTTTAACCCTCAGTAAACCCATTTTATCCCTAACCATGGTAATAATTTTTTACTATTTTTACTATTTACTATAACAAAAAAAATTAAGATGATATTATTAACTATTATTAATTATTATTATTAAAAATATGAAATCCATTTTAAAAGTTTCATTTTTTCGGAATGACAAAAATTAATTTTAATATAAGTTCACAAAATAAAAAGAAAAGTATTTTAAAAAAAACGATTACTTTAAGTATAAAAATGATTTGATATAAAAATGAAGTATAAATTTTATTATAATGGAATGAAATGTATTTTTTTAAATCATAGGATAATTATTTTTATTTAAAATTAAAATAAAACTTAATTTAACATTGAAAATACTTGATTAAAATAGAAGAATTAAAAATAGTTTTTATTTAAACCAAAATATTACATAGATTTTATAAATGTTAAGTATATTTTAATAAGTTAAATATTATATATATCTATGAATTATATTATTTGTTGAATATATATTTTCTATATTTTTTTTAATATTTAAATTTTTTCTTATATCATTATAATTTCATAAATGTTACCATTTTTTTTAAGTTGATATTATTCAATACTAAATGAAAAAATAAACTATTGTTGATAAATCTAAAAAATTATCTCTAAGTTAATTTAGACATGATGAATAAAAAAATGAAATTCATTTAATAAAATCAAATTTAAATTTTTTTTCTAATTTATATTTAAATCATATTCTGTATAAAATCTAAATTTATTGTGCTATTATCTCTCAAGAAAGAAAAGATTACTATAACTTAAGCTGGGTTTTTACACTAACCCCTCCTTAAAAAATTTCATCCTCAAAATTTCCAGAATTCCACCTCATTAATAGATGTGTATAGTTATTCATTATATATTCTTTAATTTATCATGTTTCCTCTTCTGTCTTATGATTCCTCTAAACTAACATTATCGACCAAGCCACCTGAGTCATACATTTCTTCAAAACTTGTTATATAGTGTCATGAATCTCTATTGCCTCTTCATAGTAAGATAAATTAGGTTCTAATTTCTTTTCCTCAGTAGTGAGTACATGTGTTGGGTTTGGAATGCACTTCCTCAGTTAATAGATATGGATCACGTCTTGAAATTTAGAGAGTTTAGGTGGAATTACCAAATGGTAAGCTATAAATCCTATTCCTTATGAAAATTCAGAAGTCCCATTATACCTATGAATTAGTTTATATTTCTTTTGAATCATATAATACCTTTCTATGAAGATAATTTTAAGGAATCATGACCTATCACTTTAAATTTAAAATATCACTTTTGGTTATCATCATAAATTTTCTTCCAACTTTGATCTAACTTTATATGATTCTAAATATACTTTACTTTCACCATTATCTCCTAAAATAGATATGGTCCTACACATTTCCTTTCACCAATTTTTTCCAAACAAGTTAGAGTATGACACCCCTTTCTGTAAAATACTTTATATGGTTCCATTTGAATGACTGAATGGAAGCTATTATTATACGATAATTCAATTAATGGTAAATACTTATCCCACATTCCCTAGAAGAAAATCCAGTAAAACCTTAAGATATATTCTAATATCTGAATAGTCCTTTCAGACTGTCCATTAGTTTGAGAATGATAAAAAATGATTAAATGTAGATATGTGTCTAGATCCTTTTGAATACTCTTCTATAATTTTGATTCATGATTAGATATAGTTGAAATATGTTCACTATGAAGTCACACCACTTCATTAATATAGAGCTGTGTGAGGTTATTAAGAGTTATATATCCCCTTAGAGAGAGGAAATATGCAGACTTGGTAAGTCCATATAAAGTAACCCATATGGTATTTGTATTTCTAGGAGTCTTTTTCAATCTAGGGAAAAATTCTATAATAATATCATCCAATTCCCACATAAGAATATATAGAGGATTTATGACTCTAAGATATTGTCACCCAACTTTTACCTATTGACAAACCAAGAATATTTTTATATAGTCTTCAATTCACCATTTCATATTTTCCCTCCAAAATTATTCCTTTAAATCCTAAAATATATTTTTATTCTAGGTTTTATGGATATATTCAGGCTATGAGATTCATCTAATAATTCATTTCTCAACTCAGGCTTGGATGGAATATATATCCTCTTTCGAAATTTTAAAAATATCATATTAATAGATGAATTATACCAACATCCCATCATTAAAATCTTAAATTTTATTTTGAATAATCTTATTATTAAGTTGGGAACTTTTTATTTTCACTAATAGTGATGGTTTAGAAAGAATTTGGAATAGATGTGATATTTTCCAATCTTTAAGGATTCCCATATCTGAATTTACAAAATACAATAATTTAAGATATTTGCCAATACTAATTTTAGACAAAATTACATGATCTTTCCTAATAAATATATCAATGGCCTTATTTTTCTTCCTATTATATTAATTTATTGTGAAATTACAATATTTGAGTAGTTATATATATCTTATTTGCCTCATGTTGAGCTCCTTTCATGAGAAGATGCATTTCAATCTTTTGTGATATGCATATATTTCACATGTTCTCTATTATGGTAACACACCCATATCTTCAATGAAAAGATTATTCTTCCAAATCAAGATCATGGTTTAGATAATTATATTCATTATTTATTAACTAGTTTTATGTATAAATAAAAACTCTATCATTCTATATAAATAAATATCAAAGTATTTTCTTTGTTGAATCAATATATATCATAAATACTTCTCTTATAGATTGTTAATTCAATATTAGTGCATTGAACAATATATTATTTAACTCTTAAAAAAATTCACTACATTTTTTGAGAATATGAACTTATCCCCTTTATGCAAGAAGTTGGTTAACGAGTTATACAATCAAGTAAAATTCTGAACAAATTGCTGATAATAACCCACTAATCCAAGAATCTTCATACCTTAGTTATATTCATTGGAATTTTCCACTATATAACTACCTCTATCTTTGAATGATCAATTTATATTCCATCCTTAGATATAATATTTACATGAAAATATTTTTTTTGAAGATAGAATTCACATTTTCTAAATTTTACATATAAATCCTCTCTTGTAGTCTTATAACAAAATTTCAAATGCCTCTTATGCTCAACATAGATTTTTGAGTATATTAAGATATTATAAATAAATACCATAATTAAATTATTCAGATAATCATTGAATAATATGTTCATTATATATATAAAAAAGGGGGTGCATTATTTAATTCAAAGTTAATAATTGAAAATTCATAAAGTCAATACCACTTATGAAATACTATATTTGGAATATATTCCTTCTTCACTTGAAGTTGATAAGACCCGTAATGTAGATCAATCTTTAAAAAACAATGATATATTTGAATTTGATAAAAAAATCACCAATAAGTGGAAGTGAATACTTTTATTTTTTATTAATGTAATTTATTTCGCTGTTATTAATGAAAACCTCATAAACCCATATTTCTTCATAACAAAAATAAAAAGGGATCCCTATGTTGAAACACTAGGGCTTATAAATACCTTACCACAAAAGTACTGTAACTGTTTCTTTAGTTCCATGAATTTAACTATTGGTATCCTTTATGTAGCCTTAGATATATGCTTTTCATTGTTGATAAGATAAATATAATACCCAACTTAATGCTCAGGTGGGCATCCATGTAGTTTTTTAGGAAACACATTAATCTATTACATCAAAAAAGGTGCATCCTATATTATAAGTATATCTTCCACATTAATAGGTTTTATATACTCTAATTATATATGAATTTTTCTAAGAGATATACTGGAGTTGGATTTAGAAATGTTTTAGTTGATGTAGTCTCCCCTATAAAGAAAAGGAATTCTATATCTCAATTAAAAATCATAATCTCCTTCTCTTGATAATAAATTTTAACATTATAATTTGAAATAAAATGTGTACCAAGGATTATATCAAATTATATAATTGGTGTAATAATCATGTTTTCAAATAGGGTATGTTTATGTGTACTAAAGGGAAGCGAATGGCATATCCTTATTGTAGAGCCCCAAGTCGGATTGGACATTAAGATGGTAGGGGTGAAATCAGTGGTTTATTTTTATGAATTAATTTTATTTTAATTCAACCTATAAAAATTTTTATGGTTTATTACCCACTAAATATTATCTCTCAATATCACCTTGTAACATCCCAGTGTTTGTTAGTAATATTTTTTTTGATAAATAAATGCGTGTTGTTTTATATTATACAATATTATACACATAAAAAATGTAGAGAAACCAATAAAACAATTACCTCATTAATAACGACCATTAAATTATTCAACAATGAAACTAATTAAAATTTCAAACATTACAATTGGACAAAAAAAATAAAAAATAAAAAATAAAAAATAAAAAATGGGAAAATATGGATCACCTCAACATACTAGGAACATCTTCCCCATTGCCAACACTATAGAAATGAAACAAAGTGTTAGTAAACCAATCAACATATTAGAAAATTAAAATATATAACCTTTTTAGTAATTTTAGTGAATATTGATTTAAATAATTAAGTGGTATATGTAGGAGCAAATGATGCCATTAAAATAGTAACTTGGCCATTGTGAATAGTAACTTGGCTGTTAGGAATATTAACCCAACCGTTTAAATATTAATTAAATATAAATATAATAAATTGTGATATAAATAATATTAATCATGATTAATTTATGTAAATATAAGAATTATAATTCCAAAAAATAAATATCGTTTTAAGAAAATTCATTGAAAATATAAACACATTTTTAATAAATTTTTATTTTGACGTATTTCGTAAAAATAATATGTTTTGTTTTAGAAATGAAAATTAACATTGTTAGAAGTTTATTTTGATAAAATTAATTTCATTTTCTAAATCAATATGTTGAATTTTTCCAAGATATATTTTTTGGTAATTTTCTGAAATACTTCAATTTTTGGGTAAATAGTAAAAATATAGTTTTCACATAACTGTAGTATGTTAAATTACATAATTGATGATATAATAATGAAATAATTATTTGTAAAACTTAAGTTTTGACTGTGATATATTTAATTTGATAAATGAGTCATTGATATAAAATTAACAAAATTTACAAACATAAAATCACTTTCTGAAACATAAAGTCAAAAGTGATCCCTTAAAATAACAATTTTTCTCTTTTTTCCAATTTAATTTTTAATAAACAAATAATATTTAATTATAAAGTGTTTTATAGTATTAAAAATATTATATTATATTTATCTATGATTTATATCTTAAAAATTCATTATCAAATGTTTTACCTTTGATAAATTATTTTATTTAATATTTTATTAAAAAATACACCTCTTCTCAAGAATAAATGACCCACTCCCTCCCATTGGAAAATCACTCACCCCTAACTTTCCAAAGCCTAAAATATACCAAAAATATTTACTCAATCCCCTTACAATCCTCATCAATTTTATGGAGTAATCCAAATCTAAACATGAAGGTATTTTTAATGTCATACAAGAGAAGCTACGCTGAGAATTAAGTAAGTTTAGATTAAATCATCTATTTTTTCTTCTTATATTTATTTTTTAACCACATATTTCAATAAAAAATCATATAATAATAATTAGGTAGTAATTTATCATTATATTAATGATGTCAACCTATTATAAGTATCATATTTACTATATATATAAATTTTAAAATTGTCTTTCTCACTCTTTCGACAATATCCCATCAAATGTCAGCTAACCACCTACAGAGACATTACCAAGTCCATGATTATAACCTCCTTCAGGGATGGATATTATTAATTATATATAATATATAAATATTTAATTAATTTTTTTCTATGCTTTTTAATTTAATTATAATTATGTATAAATGAATTTTAATGAAAATAGTAAAATCAAAACAAAATGGGAAAATTTAATGAAAACATGATATCAAAATAATTCATGCTTAAAAAATAGTGTTATAAAATAGAATCCAATAATTATAATGGATAAATAGTGTAACAATTAAACATAATTTACTTTTGTAACTATGTTTCAATAAATATATGTTAATTATTCAGGAGGCATGAAAGAAAAAAAATAAAGTAGGATTTAAGGTAATGGGACTCTCGAACCGAATTGCTTTATTTGGGTTATCCTCTCTTCCATAGTATGAATTTTTATATTATATACTTAAAATTTTCTTCCCCTATTCTTTTTAGTATATACATGTTCCTTCCATTTAAATTTTTTTCTAAGAAAATACTTTTTCTCAAAGTGACTTCAATTTACAAAACATCATATTTTACTCCTAAAAAATTGCTTCTTATCCACTCAAGAATAATGATGCTTTGTATGCAATTATGGTTTCCATTATTCATTTGGTAACCAATAGGTTTATTCATGGATGTATGATTTATGAAATACGTATGAAAACCATTATCTTCCATGTGTTTATTTCATAACTATGATTGTTATATGTTCTTTTTTCCATACAAGATTATGAGAATTTATGATGTGACATGTTGGCTTGTAATTATATATCTATTCAATTTTTTGGATAATATGATGTATCTCATGAGATTATGTGTGGTATGCATGAAAATTATGCTTGATTTTTTATAATGATTATGTTATTCTTATGTACATATTTTATGTATGAACGTGATTCTTTATTTGTTCACGTTTATGTGTAGAGTTTGACCACTGACACACTATGTTTAATTTTATGAATACTCTCCATTTTATTTCCTTTTAAAATAATTCCCTCATGATTGTGATGATGATCCTATTATTATGATATGATTATTATAACCCATTTACTATTGATTCATATCCTTTATTCACCCCATGATATACCTGCCCTTATTGTGATTTTAGCTTAGCCCTTTCATTGATGTACATCCTTAGGTGATTACTAGTACTAAACAGTATATGAGGGTCAATAAAATTATAGATAAAAATGAATTAAATAATTATTTTGTTTTATTATATAAAAGTTATGTTTGAGTCTAATTTACCCAAGATACTACACCTTTGTATCCTAGATTGTATCATGATTATCTTGTTAATCTTAAAAATGATGTAATAGTAATGTAATAAAAATATTCAGGTCTCTATAGTTGGTATTAAAGCATGGCTTAGTTAATTTTTGAATTATAATTAGAAAATGTTAGTGGAAAAGGCTAAGGATAAGTCTAAGTATAGATAAATGTCCTATGTTTTGGAAAATTATAAGAGTGCGTGGTTTCCAATCCATGAAATCCTAGTATGAATACTAAAAGTGGATGTGGATCTTGAATAGATATACCTATGGGTAAAAACCCTAAAAAAATTATATTAAGCTTGAATTTATCAATAACTAGTGCTCAATAATGGGACTTAATGCACACCTAGTTTGACACACTTGGGGGTTATGATTTGGGTAATCAAAAACTCTATTTCAAACCATTATTAAAGATATATAGTTAAAGTATTTTTTTTGCTTTTAAATATAGAAAAATATTTAATTAAATGATCCCAAAAGTATTGTTTATAGAAAAGGCTAATCCAAATGATCCCATAATGCAATCCTTTATAATTAATTATAGAAAATAATAAATTATTTATTCATGGTTTTTTTAATTATGGTAAAACCTTTTCTATTTTAGAAAATAGTGGGAACCTAGAGAAACCAGGCTAATAGCCCTTGTGAGGGACAATGTAATGATTTCCAAAATGAAACTCCTAATTAATTAGAGGTGGAGCTCAAAAATTCATGACCATGCTTACCAAGTTTTCTTAGTCTATAAATAATAACCAAAATAAGGTGAAATTATTTCCTTCACCTAATAAGGATAAACTGATTTTGGAATCATTTATACAACAAAAACTAATGATATCTAGTGGATATTTTGATCCAATTATTATAGAATCGTGTGTTAACTCAATATTGAAGATACTTTCTATTCTCCATTTTTCTAAGAGGGAGAATGTTAATTTTAACTTTTATAATTTAGATGGAGAGTCCAATAAATGGTATGTGCTAATAAATAAATACTAAGTCGAAGGATAAAATAAAATAAATGGAGTGGGATGAATTTAAGAAGTTATTTCTTAACAATTATTTCCCTAAAATCTTAAAATAAAGAAATAGAGAGAGTTCCCAGAGATTATGAAAATGGATGGATAATATATAAGTTCTTATAAGGAAAATTTTATAGGTATTTAAAGATATGACTTAGATTTTGTTATCATTAATGATATCAAAATAGATATATTATTTAGTGGATTAAAAAAGATCCGTTGAAAGGATCTAACTATCTAAGACATTGGAAATTATAAAGTGGTTCTTTGATGTGCTCTGAAAGTAGATATGTAGTTTGGATAATGGTCCCATGGATATAGAGTTAAAAAATTATATATAGAGATTTGAGATGGAGGATCTAATGACATAGGTAGAAAGAAGGCTTAACCACCCACATATCAAAAACACAAGAAGAAGGATCATGGGAATTTTCTCAAAGGGATAAAGAAATGCTAAAAATATGGGAGAGAAGGCCACCGAGCTCAAGAATGTCAAAGATACATGATAGATCAAGCCAATGTGATATAGAAAAGGAAATAAAGACCCATAGTTCAATGCTTAAAATATAAGGATAAAGAGAATTATGCAAGCTAGTTCACTAAACCATGGGCCCTTGAGGGTTATCAAAGTCAACAACTACCAAAGCCAAAATATAAGTGGAAATCTTATTACATATCCACTACTGAGGTGGAGCATGGAAATGAAGTCGTCTAAGGTACACTTCATATTCACTCAGGAATGAAAATATTTTTATTTGATTTTGGTTATACACATTTCTTTGTGTTCCAAAAGTTTTTTAAAACTATTAAATGAAAAAATTGATACCTTAAAGTAGAGATATTTTTAAAAATACATAGTTCTATGATCAATGAATCATAATTTTTGAACTATTCTCCTGCTATCATCCATGGAATGATTCTTCCAGTTAAACTCGTAATCCTTCTCTTGGTGGAATTTGACACTATACTGGGTATATATTGGCTCCAATTATATATAGTTCACATAAAATATTGGGAAAAAGAAATATATTTCTATATTTTGAAACATACCATGCTCTTGTATAAATGTAAAGAAGATCATGAATCTCATTTTAAAAATCCACCAATGGTGTGGGTGATAATACCATGTGAAGAAGCATACCTTTCCCAAATGGTTGAGTTGAAGAAATATACCAACCTTGATGAAATTTCTATTATGTGGGAATACAATGATGTATTTCCAAAGGAGTTATGTGAAATTCCCCTATATTTTGAAGTATATTTATTAATAGAACATATACTTGGTGCCAATCTTATCTGTAAATGACACTATAATATGGATTTGATTGAACTGGAGGATTTAAAGAAGTAATTGTAAGTGAATATGGACAAAGGGTTCATACTCCCTAGTGCATCACCTTGGGGTGAACCAGTGCTCTTTTTCAAGAAGAAGGTTGGATCAATTCACCTATTTATCATTTATTAGGAGCTCAATAGTATCTCCATAAAAAACAAGAATCATAAACTAATGATTGATTACTTGTTCAATCAACTTCAATGAGATCAGTATTTCTCAAATGTGGATATTCTTACAGTATATAATCAACTAATGGTAACGAATAAATATTTTTAAAATACAAATTTCTGCTTAAGGTTTGGACACTATCAGTTCATAGTCATACCCTTAGGACTTACTAATTTCCCATAAATATTCAAGGATTTAATGAATAGAGTCTTTAGAGACTATCTCAATAATTTTTTTGTAGTATTTATTGATGAAATTCTAATATACTCCAATATTAAGGAGGAACATGAAGATAATATGAGGTTTTTTCTTATGAAATTAAGGAATAGAAAATGTATTCTAAGTTTAGAATGTGTGACTTTTGGATGTGGAAGGTCACTTTTTTGGGGAATGTGGTAAAAAGTGAGGCAATTTATGTGGAATCTTAAAAAAAAGTCGATTGAGGAATGGCCTAGACCCACTAGTGTCATGGAAATACATAGTTTTCTTAGCTTATCAGGGAATAACCAACAACTTTTGAGGAATTTATCTTGACTGTATAACCCACTAACTAAGTAAACATAGAAAGGGGTAAAGTATTTCTATATTGAAAAATATAAGGGAAGTGTTAAGGATCATAATAAGTGGCTAATCACTACACCTTCACACACACTACTGATAAGTAGAGAAGGTTTTGTGGTATACTGTGATTCTTAAAATAAAGGATTAGGTTGCATACTCATATAGAATGATAAAGTTATATCTTATTCCTCATGATAGTTAAATATCCATGATAAGAACTTCCCAAAGCATGATCTAGACTTAGAAACTCTGATTCTCACTCTGAATATTAGGAGGCACTACCTCTCTAATGAAAAGTGTGGTATATATACTGATCACAAGAGTCTAAAGTAAATATTCACATATAAGGAACTCAAAAGGCATCAATGAAGATGGTTAGATCTGATCAAAGACTATCTATGCTCAATTCACTACCATCCTAGAAAGGTGAATAATAAATATAATGCTCTTAGAATAAAATAATCTACTACTCTATCCATGATGTGGATTAAGAAAGACCTTATATTCTTGGATATGGAAAGTATGGATTTTAAAATCTTAATGGTAGGGAATAATTCCTACCTTGGCCAAATTATTACATAAAAATATATGCCAAAGAAGATAAAGGAGGCATAAAGGTAATATTTGGAGCTTCAAAATATGGATAAAGAAGTTAATAAAGGAAAGATTCATGAGTTCCACATTTAAAAGAATGATTTCATTGGTTTTGGAACTAGAATTTATATACTAACATCACTGGATATAAATAAATAACTTTTGGAAAATGCCCAAAACTCATCTTTCTCAATAAATCATGGAGGATCCAATATGTACTATGATCTTCAAGAGAAATTTTAGTAGGAAAACATGGATAAAGAGATTGCTAAATATACCTCAACGTTCTTGGCATGATAGTATATAAAAGAAAAGAAAAAGAAATCCAAGGGGATAATGAAACTATTTCCTATACCCACATTGAAATGGGATAGAATCACTGTATAATTTTTCATTGGTCTCCCAAAGACATATAAATGAAATAATGCGATATGGGTTGTGGTGGATCGACTCACCAATACTACCCACTTAATCGCTATCTAAGAATATTTCTCACTGGAAAAACATTCTAAGATATATGTAAAGGATGTGGTGAGACTTCATAGGGTTACACTTTTGATCATTTTTGATCATGATCCAAGGTACACATCTAAATTTTAGAGAATTAATCAACATTATTTGAAAACTAAATTAAATTTTAGTACAACCTAACACTCCCAAACTAATGGCCAATCTAAAAGTACTATTTAGATGCTTAATGACATGCTAATATCTATATCAATAGAATTTAAAGTATGATGAGATCTAAATATCCCATTATTTTAATTTTCATACAATAATAGATTATAATCAAGTATTAAAATTTATCCACATGAAGATCTATATGGGAAGTGATATATAATTAATACTTGTTTTGATAAAGTTGGGGAAAGAAACATACGTGGACCAGATCTTGTGAACGAGATGATAGAGAAGGTTTAGACCATCTAATAGCACGTAAAAGTATCTTAGATTTGGAAAAAGATCTATGAAAACAACCATAGAAGGGACTTATAGTTTGATGTGGGAGAAAACATTTTCCTTCAAATATCACCAGGGAAAAGAGTCATAAAGTTTTTGAAGAAGGGAAATTCATCCAAAGGTATATTTCCCCCTTTGAGATCCTTGATCGCATCAGAAAAGTGTCCCATCAACTAGAACTTCCACCAAATATGGATCATGTTAAATACTTGTTCCATGTTTATACATACCTGATCCCTCACATGTACTGAATTTAGAGGTGGTAAAAGTGGAGAATGAACACTCTTATATAGAGAATTTAGTGAAGATATTATACAATAGAGAAACATTTCTAAGAAAAAAAGATAACTCACCTTATCAAAGTGTTTTGGTAGAACCATATGTATTAAGAAGAGTTGTGGGAACCATAGGAAATTATGAAATAGAAGTACCCTTATCTACTGTCAACAGAGAATATGACTTGAAATTTTGAGGAAGAAATTTATAGAGGGGGGAAGAATGCAATGAACCAAATTTTATTATAAATACTTTTTTTCTTAATAAATATGCTTTGTAGTATATTATACATATAAATAATATAGATAATCCATTAAAAAATTTATCTAATTAATAAAGATAATTAAATTAATTATTCAAGAAATGAATTAAATTTACAAATATTAAAATTGGATGAAAAATATAAAATTGAAAAGCTAAAATTGGAAAATATGGTCTCCTTAATCTGATAGAATCATCTCCGCATGAAAAACAATATAGAAATTAAGAAAAATATTAGTAAAGAAATCACCATATTAAGAAAAATGAAAATATTTGACCTTGGGAGAAATTTTCATGAATATTGAGTGAAATAATTAAGTGTTACATATAGGAGGTAATGTGACCATTGGAATAGTAATGTGACTGTTGGAATAGTAACCAGACTGCTGAGAATATAAACTTGAACATTGGGAATAGTAACCTAACAATTTGAATAATAATTTTACCTAAAAATTATAAATTGTGATATAAATAATATTTATGATGAATAATATATGTAAATATAAATATTATAATTCCAAAAAATAAATATCATGATTATAAAACTCATAGAAAATATACGCACATTTTTAATATACTGTATTTTAATGTATTTCATAAAAATCATAATTTTATATTAAAAATTAAAATCAACTATGTTTTAAATTTATTTTGAAAAAATTATTATAATTATTGAAATTATCACATTTTTATTCTCCAGGGGTGATTTTTGGTAATTTTCTGAAATACTTTAATTTTCTAGTGAATAATAAAAATATAGTTTTTCACATAGCCAGTGTATCTTAAATTACATCATCTATGATGTAATAATGACCAAATAATTTATTAAACTTGTGGTTCAACCATGATATATTTAATTTCATAAATAAGTCATTTAAATGAAACAAACCAAACTTTCAAGCCTAAAAATCACTTTCCAAAACCTAAATTCAAAAAATGATCCCTTAAAATAACAAATTTTCTTTTTTTCCACTTTACTTATTAATAAAATATTGTATTAGAATTATAAATTGGTTTAAATTATTATAAACCATTATATTATATTTATATATGATTTATATTTTCAAAACTTCACCATTAAAAGTTTTAATATTGATATATTATTTTATTTAATATTTTATTATAAAATACCCTTCTCCCCAAGTATAAATATCCCAACTCCCACCCCTTGGAGAACTAATCATTACCCACTTTAAAAATCCTTAAATCAACTATAATAATTATTCTCAATCCCTTTATAATCCCTTATAACATTCTAGAGTAATCTAACACCAAATATCAAGGGAGGTTTAGTGTCGTACAAGGGAAGCTACACCGCTGATTAAGTAAGTTTCGATTAACTATTTTCTTTTTTCTTATTATCTTTATTTTTTCACCACCCCTTTAAAAATAAGACCTTATAAGATTAATTATATAGTAATTTAACATTATATAAATTATGTTAACTTTCTATAAGTATCAAATTTACTATATATATAAATCTCAAAAAATTTCTTTCCCACCTTTTCAACAATGTCCTGTCAAAGGTTGGTTAACCACCTATAGATACATTTCCTTGTCAATACTTATAAGCACATTTATGGATGGAAGTTATGAATTATATATAATATATAAATATTTAATTACATATATTCAAATATTTTTAAGTTAATTATAATTATTTATAAATAACTTTGATCGAAAATAGTGAAATCTAAACAAAATGGAATAATTTAATGAAAACATGATATCAAAAAAATTTAAATTTAATAAAGAGTGTTTAAAATATAATATAATAATTATAATGTATAAATAATGGAATATATAAGAATAATTATCATATATAAATATATTTTAATGATCCGAAATTTATTATCCTAGAGGTGAAAAATTGGCAAAACAAAGTGAGATTTAAGGTAAGGGGATTTTCGAACCCAATTTCTTTTTTTTGGGTTATACTCTATTCCATAGTATAAATGTTCATATTATGTCCTGACAATTTCCTATCCCATTTCTTTTGGGTATATAAATGTTTCTACCATGTGAAAATGTTTTCTTCGAAAATCCTTTTTTCAAAGGGACTTCAATTTCCAAAATATCTTATTTTACTCCTCTTGAAATACTTCTTGTCCACTCAAGAATAATGTTGTTTTATGCCCAAATATGATTTTTATTATTAATTTGGGAACTGAAAGGTTTATTAATGAAATTAATCTTCATGAAATCCTTATAAAACCCATTCTATTCACTAGTTTTATTTCTTGACTATGATTATTATAAGTTTTATGTGGCATGTATGATTATGACTATTTATGATGTGACAGGTGGGCCCAAGATTCTATAGCCTTCTAATTCATTGGGTATTGTGATATATCTCATGATATTATATAAAATATTAATGAAAATTATTCTATATGTTTTCATAGTGATTGTTTTTTTATTATGTAGATATTTTTTTCATGAACATGATATTAGATTTGTTTATAGATATGTGTGGTATTTGATTACTAAGGCCTGAACTTTCATTTTATGCATATGACACATTCTATGCCTTTGTAAATTTTTTCCTCATGATTATGATGATGACATAGTTATTATGATATGATCAGAATCACCTATATACTTTTGATTTATATCCTTTATTCACCCCATGTTATACCTCCCCTTACTAGGGTTTTAGATCACCCCTTTTGTTCATGTATATCATTAGGTGATTACTTATACTAAGCAGAATATGAGGCCCACTAAGAGGATATAGAAGAATGAAATAAATAACATTTTAGTTTTATTATGTAAAAGTGATGTTTTTGAGATTAATTTACTCATGACACTAAACCGTTAGATCTATGATTTTATCACTATTACGTTTTTTATCTTAAAAATGATGAAATAGTTTTGTATTGAAAAGGTCAGGCCACTATAAACCTCATGTGTAGTTTTATAATAGAGAGAGATGCAAATAATATTTATATGATTCAGAAAAATACTACTCTTTATTGAAACTATTTATTCCCCCTAGTTACAAATTCTTCACTTTTAACCAAGTGATTACACTACTCCTATCACCAATTGACATACTTCTCTTTCTTTTAGCTCCAAATGAAATACTTTAACTGCTACCTTATCTAACTAATATAATTATCATTCTCTCAGATCCAACTGAGTGACTTGTCTTACTTCTAGCTCCAAACACAAGATTTATTCACCTTTTTTAAGGCTTGGTACACTGATAGAAAGGTATTTAAACTTCTGTATGAAATTATTCCTTTATGAGCCTATAGGATCAGGTTTTCTCACATCAAGATCCTTTAACATCCACTGATCATATCTATTGGTCTTGCCCAAATTATTCTAATTACATATAAAATATCGGTTTCCTTTATGTAACAAATTATAGGGATATAATTTTTCCTTATAATGAAGTCCTAACCTCACATAGATGCATGGAAGATATGCACACAAATTATTCAAAATTATCTAATGCAATATAGGCCTTGAAAAATTTAAAATTACCTTCCCTTTTAAATTATCAACTCAATCAAATAAAAAAAATTCTTTCATGGAAGTGTAATGCATGGTTCACAAAATATGAAACCCTAGAACATGTGATATAGATTTTTTTAATATGTTTTGATTATGTTCTCAAGTGTATGTGCATTCACATTATTAATGAATACATTCACTATCTCCCTTCCTCTTCACGGAATTCTAACTACACTAACTTTATTTTATATTTACGTAAAAAGATATATGGAGACACACTATTGATTTATTATATTTTCTATCTATTCATGTGTTTCATTCATGTTCACATACACTGTCTCCTTTTTGCACACCTAAGTGGGTACTTTATCATAA
The DNA here is from genome assembly GCA_963277665.1 of Viscum album. NCBI lineage: Eukaryota > Viridiplantae > Streptophyta > Magnoliopsida > Santalales > Viscaceae > Viscum > Viscum album. Next base: position 1,586,854,148 of record OY728150.1, on the reverse strand, counting down.
AAAAACACAAAATTTTTTGTTTTCTTCGTAAAAAGTAACTTCTTACTATGGTTTCTTAACAAAAATCCTTTTACCAGTATATATGAATCCCTAGGTTATTCATAAAATATAGGGATGTGAAACATAAGGTTATCATGCTATCTCAAGTTATTTCATTGAATAAGTTCTTCGAGAATCAAATCATGTTTTCTTTGCAAACTTTAACTTCCCATAATGTTTCTCCTCTTCCTCGTACAAGCAGAGTGATTCATAGATATCCTCTTTGTGAAATATTGAATTTGAGGTGGATTTATTTATTTAAAAATGAGAGATATAACCAAAAATTATAGAAACATATCCTTGGCCACTAACCTTATAACTTACAAGAAAAGATTCCCTTTCTAACATTGCCTCTCTTCTTATTTTTATTTCACATCATGGATCTAAAAAATAAGTCATTTCAAAGATTTTTAATTCAAGGAAGATATTAAAGTTCCTTAAATATTATTACACTAATATTAGTGGAATATCCTCTTATATGAGAACACATTTTATTTTCAAATTCATGTGATATTAATCATGTAATTAATCACTTTTTAGAAGCTTGATCTCAATCATTCTCTCAAATAGCTGAATGACCTCTTGAAACTACATTTTCATTATAAAATATAGTCTTATTCAAATATCTACATGAAATAAAAATTTAGTTACCTGTATTATATCAATATGATTATGAAAGTACCGTTCTCTTGCTGAGATCACTATATATGGTAAAAATCAAGCATAACAGATAGCCAACTACTTTGATTGTGCACCAGTCCATCGAAGGTTGGGTGGTTGAAGATGATGAACAAATTTGAATGGATGAAATAGATAAATTCCATTTGATGGACATGGATCAGTCTGTATGATTTAATAATAGAGTAATAATAACCTTCTATGTTAGGTCCCACATCAAACTTGCATCTGATTGTGTAGCGCTTAATAATGGATCTTGTGATGCTAAGTATTTGAGCCGACAGTAGGGGATTGGAACCCACAATACATTACACGTTCCTCATGGTCTACACTATCCCACCCACACACTATCCCTTCTACATGCATGCTTACCTATGTGTGATCCTATGTGACTATACACCGGTATACTCACTCATCCACCATACAAACTGGATAATAGACTCCCTTGCGGTGGTTGAGATTTTATCCCACAATACCTTTGTTGAGTTGGCTAGTTGGCTCCCTTGGTTGGCCATATTTTTGTACAAGACCCATACAAAAATACTTATTCAAAATCATAAGCAAAAAAAAAAAAAAATTCCAATCCATATATTCAATTTTCTTCGTGAAAAATATATACTTTTCTTGGAATATTCTTATACAAAAAATGAACTTTGTTATAGAAATCATTGTACTGCTTTTATATTTATTTTGAAATAAAAATTAAAAAGAGATCTTAATCACCTACTTATATATGTTGTAATCATTTTTCATACTCCCAACACAACTAGCACATGTCTTTAACATGAATAATGGTTCCGAAATTGGCACAATTCACATGGTTAATTTATCAATAATTACATACAACGACATAAAGTGAATCTATTAAAATTCGCTAAGCATCACCAATTCATACCATAAACTCACTAAACCCATATTAAAAAATCATTTGAAACAAATGAAATAATGGGATAAATAATTATTATAGTAATAATTCCACTAGGACTCTTGATTGATAATTCATTTCTTAAGGTGCGAGGGAAATAAATAATTTTCTTGGAATAAATGAAAGATATAAAAGTGTGTGAAGATCAAAAATAAAAAAAATGATTAGATAAATTTGTGGATATGATCACAGTAACTTTTACTAAGTCTTTGTAAATTTCAAACTATATAAAACCTAGAAAAATTATTAATAATACTATTCTTGATATCTTACTTTACAGGAAACAACAATTATTAAGTGAATTACGATATACTATAAAGATATTATATAATGTCTCTTTTATAATCTAACCGTTAATTTGAAAGTACAGGTAGAAATAATAAAATTACTGAAGATATATATTGTAACAACCTGAGATTTTATGAAAAATATTCTTTTACTTTCATTTATGTCTTCTATTAAACAACACACCAAGTTTATCTTGTACTATACGCAACACCGTATTAACTTGCAGTATACGCAACGCTATTCTTGGATAGTGTTACACACAATTTCATGTTCGTTTTATAATAGTCATTCTACGCAACGTTGAGTGTGTGTGTATATATATATTCAATGTATAAATGAAATATGGTTGGATTCTGTTATATGAAACAACGAAGGATTCTTGTACAACACGCATCCTTGACTTGGCTTGCATTAAACACAATCACGACCTTCCTCGATAGCGTGTGTTGTACGCAATACCGGGTTTTACTAAACAACGATATATTATTATAATATTATTATGAACTAGCCATTATGAATAGTATGAACTAAATTTTGAATTTTATAACATTATTATTCATCTTACACATTTTCTAGAACATAGTATAAGAACAAAATATATTTTTCGGGTAAAATAAGTATTTTTCAAAAAATGCAGTTTTGCCGTCTTTTGATGGCGCACCCACTTTAAATCTAGTTTTTAAAATGTTTATAAGTTAAATTTTACAAAATAAAATTATTATTTGGAATCATGATATAAAATTTTATCTTGGATAAAATTTTCATATTATTATGATAACTTTCATATTTTAATGAATAGTAAAAACACGCTATATTTTAATTAAAAATAAATTTTTTCATCGTAATAAATTATGTGGTTAAATAATAATATTGAATGGTTTTAATGTATAAATATAATATATTTTTACCATTTAATATAATTTATGTCATTAGCCTCGATTTTACATTGAATTCGTAGGTTAAATAAATTCAATCTTTTGCAATGTTTTAAACAAAAACCTATTTTCTTTCAACAACAGGATTAATTTTAATTTAATTTCTGCAACTTATGTGTATTGAATTTGGAAAAATGGATTCTATATTTGGAATCAGTGGGTCCAAATTATATTAGTAGACTAATTTTTATTTTTGGGCTTTATGAATAGTAACAACGGTAAATTTTATTTACCATAGTAAAAGGTAAATTGGGTAATTAAGGGTAAATATAATATTATAAAATTATCCTAATACTTTTCTTAATACAATTGGATGATTAAAATTTGTCCTAAGTCATATTTGGGTCGAAATGGAATCCATTAGAACCCACTTGGAGGTGATGAAGACCTTTAGTTTATTTTATTTAAAGGAAAGTGAAATATGTCTCACTCAACTTTAATAATTAAAGTATTTTTAATATAAGTTTATAGAGAATATAATTTAGGTTATAAATACTCATTTGAAATATAAAATGTTTTTCTTTTTAATGTTAATTTATTTGTAATTTTTAAGAGTTATTTAATTACCTTATTATCTTATACATTAATGATGCATAAATTATTTATTTAGTGAAAAATCAATAATATAGTTTTTATTGAAATATTAATACATATAAAAGGCCCAAAATTCTTCACAAAACTTATTATTAGTGTATATATAAACCCTAATCATCCACTGGCCGAATTGTGGACCATTTTAATTGTTATTAATGTGATTATGACACTTATATTATTTTATTTTAAATGATGCCAAAGTTGTCACCTTCATAATTTAATAAACATAACAAGTTAACTATTGTGATTTTAAGATGATAAATTCGAGTAAAAGTATTATTTTAAAATTTGATAGAGTTATATTCATCATAGGATTTTATTTGTAATTTTTATGAAACATATAATTATATTAAATAATTATAAAAAAATGTTGTAGTAATTATTTTATTAAGAGATAAACCAAATAAATGGTTTTAAAAATAATAAAATAAATATTATATGAACTATTTAATGTGATCCACTAATTTTCTAGATACATATGACCTATTATGAATCTATTAAGGCTTTTATTTTGAACATATCTTCTGTATATAATTTATTTAAATTCAAATAAATGAATAGTGTCAAATTTGACACTATTGTTATTTTATAAAAATAACATATTATAAAATTGTTTAAAAATCAAAAAAATATTTAAAAATTATAAATTTAAATTTATATGGTATAAAATGTTATAAAGTATCCAATTATGGACAATTAACAACAAATAAGTAATTTTTTGTTTTAATTTAAAATTTAGAATATTATTACCACAAATAAAATTAAATTGATTAAATAAGGATAAATCAAGATGATAATGTTGAAAATAAATTCCTAACTTGTCTAAATTTTATTGGTTGATGAGATTAAAACTTTATATAATCTAATATTTGAATATTAGTTATTTTTGGAGGTTTTTAAGTGGGGTTAGATTTATTATAAATTAATATTTTTTAGATTTCCAATGATGCCCCTCCCCTCCCTTATAAAAGGGCACCTCATCCCTCTCTTACTCACACCACTTTGAGCCTTAAAGCTCGGCCAAAACCTACCAAATTCTCTTCTACAATTCCCTAGAAACATCCTAGAGGTCCTGGTATTCTTAAAAGACCAATTTTAGTTCCCTAAGAGGAGGTCTCAAAGAGGCGCTTCAAAGAAGTGGTAATGTTCGTTACCGATTCTTTCAACTTTATTTCTTCTTCCACTTCTTCTTATTTAGTTGTTTCATTATGAAGTAATAACATAAGTATCACTCATATATTGATATGTTATTATAAGTATTAAACAACCCTATTTCACAATTTATCCATCCTACGGAAAATGAAATCACCGCGCGTGCGTACGTACGGAATACCGTCTCCACGCCGTGGTGTAATCTATTTTCCACCACCACCTTACTTGGATGGGTATAATGGTGTAAATAATGTCTATATATGATTATTTTAAAGTGATATTGATTCTTAAATATTATATATACACTTGAATACAACTCCACGATCATGGGAATGATGTCATCGCTCGTGTGTACGTACGGACTACCGTCTCCACGACGCGATGAGATTCATTCTCAATGATTAACCATTCATGAATGATTATAAAGTATATATAATAAGTAATCATGAAATATATGACATAATAATTATATTGGATTTATGTATATATATATGTATGTCATCTAATTAATTTCATTCAATTCAATAAGGAAACGAAAACAGCGTTCATGCGTACGTACGACCTACCGTCTCCCTGAACGATGTATTTCTTTCCATTTATAGATATATTATATATATGTATATTCTGAATATATATTATATATAAATCATGTTTTACATTCTGGATATAATTAATCATGATCCAAGTAATCATATGAATAATTACAAGTTAAAACACGAACGACAAATGAGACAATTTTACCCAAAATTCTACTTTAACATGAATTTACAAAAAAACAGGTAATATAAAGTCATAAGTGAACCATATATGATATAATAACAATGAATATGATTCTTTAATAAGTCAATAACATTATTTAAATCAATATACAGGGGGTTCAGATACGTTCGAAGCATATCAGACCTAATGTAAGGGATAATTTTGCAAATCTCATTTTTATTCGAGATTGCTTATTCGTAATTATTTACTGGGGTTATTGTTATCATCCATGTCCATGTTTCCTAAAAATGGTTTCATGTATGTTTAAAGTCCTTTTTACCCACTTTTGACTTTTACTACATGGTTTGTAAGGAATATTTCTTTTGTTTATGTTACAAGGTACTTTTTGACTTTTCCGACAAAAGTACAATAAGAATGATTTTTTTAACGTATACGGCATGAAAGGATTTTTACAGTTTTATAAAGCATATTTTCATGAAGCTTCCTCAAAAATATTTCATGACTATTTTCAACAAAATACTTTTCTTTTAAAATTAAATTGCATTTTGTGAAAAGAAAATGAATTTCAAGATGAAAGGATATTTTCCTCAAGAATTCATTTCAAGTGCTTTATCAAAACCATTTTCCATCTAAGATGACATTATTTCATATGTGTATGTTTCAAGTATCATGTATCTATAATTTACATGGTTTCAATTTTCTTATAATGAAATGATATCCATTTATTTTATATGTATTATGTGATGATGGGATGATGTTTATGAAACCCATTTTATTTATTGAGTTATTATGAATGATGTATGCTTGTTTTGTGGCTCAAGTAAGAATAATTTCATTATGAGATGGGTGTGACCTATATATCCCTCCAATGAATTGGGTAAAGATTTTATATCTCATGAGATAGACATGGCTAGAATGGTAAGTTAATCCGGTTCAGTGTTACAGGACTGAAACGAGGAGTGAACTCGATTCAGAATGAGACTTTGTCCACTAAGATGGTCTTGGCAGCAATGCCTTGGCTACTATAGAAATCATTACATGTGCTTAATGGATGCTACAATTACATGTTTTATTCCCATGCTATTTTATCATGGTTTATGTTCCATTATGATCTATGCCTTATGTACTTCCATGTTTTATGTCGTTGCTCAAGATTTTGATGTTTAAACATTATGTTCATATTTTTAAGTTCAAATGTATATGGTATGTTTTATTTTATCCATGCTTACCCTTACTGAGCATTTGAGCTCACCCTTTTTATGTTTTATTTCCCCCAGGATCAAAAGAAAGGTTTTAGGTAAGGAAACAAAAGTGGAATATCTTTATGGGATATGTTGAAGATCTTTCACCACGATTAGAATATTACGTTCCAAGTTTCCAAAGACACTAAACTATTACGGTCCTTGTGTGTCTGTTTTTGTTATGTATTAAGTATTCCGAAAAAGTAATGTACTGTCCATGTACGTCAATATTTGGGTCTCTACATATATAAATTATTTTTACAATGAAAATATATGGATTAATTTTACAATAAATAAGTCCTTAATTTTCATTAAAGTCATTTTTTGCTTCAAAAGTATATTTTCTTAAAAAAGGACTCCTATTACATTTTTGGCATAGTTATTATAACATATTTATTACAGTTTTAGAAATTATATTTGAGGAAATTATATTAAATTTTGAAATTATAATTTCAATATTAATAGAGGGTTATTTTTTAGGATTTTTATGAAAATATTTATTTTTAAGTGAATAGTGAAAAATATAGATTTTTGTAAAATTACCATTTCTTTTCATTAAATAGAGTAATTTAATAGTTCCATTATGTTTTAATTTTATTTTAAATTAAAATAATCATACTATAATTAGAAATTGTTTTATTAATTACATTGGAATCAACATTATAGTTGATGCTAGTATAAGTTTATTTTTGGACATAATAACACATTTTTTAAAAAAAAAGTCATTACCTTTTATGCAACTACACTATAATTTATTTCTTAAAATTATAGAAATTTAATCTTTAAAAATGGATTCCATTTTTTTAATTAGAAGGTTAATTTTTTTTAAATAGTCACCTTTTATTTTTGGTCATTATGAATAAAAACCTAGGTATAGATTTGTCACTTCGATAAGGGTAAAGTAAGTAAAACTAGGATAAAAATATGGGATAAGGATATTGAATATTTCATTAACTTTAATTTATCATATTTTATGAGTGGTATTTGACCAAATATATTCTAGATACCAAAAAACTATAATTTATTTCCACTCTCCTTTGATTATAACATTTATATTATTTTAAGAAAAGGATAAATACAAAATGTCACTCTCTTTATTTTAATTTATCTTATATGTTTTAATAGGGATAAAAAGAAGTTATGAATTAATACAACTGGTTATTTTGAAGATAAATAAATAATATTCATGATGGTTATTTATTTTTAATTTTTTATTACGATATAATTACTTTAAGTGCTAATGCAATGCCAATTGAGTTCTTTTGCGAAGAGCTGTAAAAATATAGTAAATTATTTTAAAAAAATTAAAAGAAATATTTTTTGAATGATTTATGATTTTCCTAGAATTTAATGGTTAATGATATTGTATAATTTATTTTTATTAAGTTTAAATTCAAAATATATCATTTTCCTGATGAATTTAATGTCAAATTAAATGAATAGTTTCCAAAAAATGGCATTAATGATATTTTATGCTGAATAATATTTTATTAGATGATTTAAAAATAAAAATATATTGAAATTGTAAATTTGGAATAAAATATGGTCTAAAATATAATCCATGGACCATTTATGAGCCACTTCCCCTTTAGAAGTAAATTTATGTCCTTTAAATGCAAAAAATTTATTACAATGATTAAGGTTAAAACGAGTTAATGAATGGGTTAAACAAAAATATAAAGTTCAAATTGATTCCAAAACTTGTATAAATTTTATTTTATGATGATTTTTATCATTATATTCTTTTTATTCAAAAATATTTATATTTTGAGAATTATATTTGACAATGACATTAATTATATTTAAAACGTTTAGTAATTTTAAGTCTTTCCTCACCATAATTATAAATGGTATACTTATCTTATCCTTTATTCACAAAGTTTTTGGACTCTCTCTCTAAAACAAAAGACCGTATTACCTTCCTATATTCCTTTAATTCTACCAATATTAAATTTTATTCACCTAACACCTTCTTATGAAGGCTTAATGTGTTAGCCAATGAAGCTCTCTCAAAGAAGAGGTAATCGTCTTACCTGACTCTTTCAAAGTTTATTTTTATTATACTTATTATAAATTAGTTGTATTCATACTAACATAATGAATATATTAAAATCAATGTATTTTTATTTTATTATTATTATGCGAAAACCATTTTCCACTTCCTTTCCATAAAATGGGAAATGAAAGTAGCACTTATACATACATGTGGACTACAACCTCAATGAAGAGATGCGATTAATTTTTAATCTCCAACAAAATTGTTTATTTATAATGATGGTTTTAATAAATATGTAGGAAATTTATGAATTAATAATGATTTTTAATGATAAAATTTATTTATCTTCTTTTCCTTATTTTCTTTAGAAAATGAAATCAATGTTCATATGTACATACAGACTACCATCTCCATGAATGAGGTCTTTAATTTTTCTATTTTTACATTTCATAGATGGATAAATAAGTGCATAATTAATATTTATGATACTTATATCATGATTATTTGTTTTTATATTATGGAACAATGATCAAGATGTAAGAACCATAACTGGTGAACCTGAACTTATGTAAAAAATAAAAGTGTGAACACCGAGAAATGACAATTTTAATAAATAATTATGAATAAATAGATGTTTTAATGTTTTAATTGGATAATTTAGGGTCTTATAATTATTTACATGGTTATGGAATGAAATTATAATAAATTTAAATTTATTATACATGAGTTTAGAGTAGTTAGAAAGTAATTCAAACTTGAGGTAAGGGTTCTTCATTTCAATATTGTTTTATTGAGACATGCATGATGTTATGGACCTATTTATGTTTAGAATGTGTATATACTTCCCATTTGATAGTTTATATCATTTATAATTCTTAATTCATGGTATTTAAATCTTAAATTAACAATATTTCATCCAAGGGGTTTGGATTTTAAAGTTACCAAAGTGTTAAGTGTTTATCATCTCAAATTGTATTCTCTGGGACATATGTTATGTTATACACCTATATTATTTTGTGAGGTGTATATACTACCTATTTGATATTTTTTTATCGTGAATATTTTTATTCTCCTGGTATTTAAAGTTTATTTGTTTTCTATCTTGGGACTGATGAATCAAAAGTTACTAAAAGAGTAAGGGTATTACATCATAATAATTTTATTACCGGGATTATTTATGCTTAAATTTACAATGATAAAGTTATATAATATATATCTCAAACATATTATTTATTTTATTTTACTATATTAATTTATTGAGATTACATGTCTTCCATTTATTTCCCCCTCTTTAATTACTAAAGAGAGGAAAATAATGTTTTTAGGAAAACCAGCCTTGTTTTTATCTTTTAACATGAATCTTTTTCTTCCATGTCCATATTTCCTTAAAATATTTTCAAGAATGTTTTTAATATTATAAAATTGTTTATGAATGTTATTGAAACATATTTTTTTTAATTTTTGTAAATATTTTTAAAAGAATGTTTTTTTTCATTTTTCGAACGAGGTATTTTTTACCAATGGTGTGAACAAATTTTTTTAAGGTATATTAAATGAATGAATTTTCCTATTACCATGAATAATATTTTATTTTATCATTAATTTATTGTTTTATATTTTTATTTTAATTTTTTTTTTAATAATATTTTTGAAATTTTTATGTTTTAAATAAGTGATTTTAAAATGAAAAGGGTATTTTCCTTAAGAACTGTTTCAGTGATATTTTAAAATAAATTTTATTCTTTTATAAAATTATTTGATGTTACTTATTCATAATTGTTGATATGATCCTATGAAACCATATTTATTATTTCTTATGGTGGTTTATAATTATGAGGATTAAAATCATTGAGAACTGTTTTGTTTTCCACAAGTTAAGCTATGATGAAATGGTAAAAATTTTCATGATCTTATGGAATAGATATGAATGGATTATTGTTATGTGATAGGTGTGTATATTTTATACCTTGATGAATTGGGTAAATAACAATGTTTTAGGATCTTAAATGGTACACTTGAGGTAATCCCTTTCCCAAAAGAGGGTATACTGAAATGTTATCCCAAGCCCAAAGCAGGTACATGGGTGGTTAGCCTAAGCCTAACATGTGATGAATTGCTTGGTGGGTATCCTTGAGATAATATTTATATGACTATGATTATGCCATAATTTATGATACTCCTTTATGACATTATCTTATGAAAATTTTATACTCTCATGGATCTTGTTCTTTGAATACTTTATGATTAATGTCTTGTAAACTGTTAAGATGTATTCTATGAATAATGATTATGGTTTATTATTATGTGGGTATAGTTTTTTAAATGTTACGATCTTACTCTCATACCTTTATGCTCATGTTATGATTTAATCATTATTTATTTATATCTTTCTTACCCTTACCGAGCATCTGACCACACCATTTATTATGCTTCCTTTCCCCAAAGATATAAAGAAATATTTTATGTATGATTTTTCTAAGAAGAGTACTAGTTATGAATAACTTAGTGGCAGGTAATTTAGATCTTTTATGTACCAATTATTTATGTATCCATGTTTCTAAAGAAACTATATGATTATAGGTATGTTGTGTATTGTATTGATATATAATTAATATTAATCTAATAAGATCTTATATTTATATATGTAATTTTCTGGTCACTGTAGTTGGTATCAACACAATGTTTAGTTTTTTTTGAAATTAGGTTGAGGAAACTTTAGTGAGAAAAAGTAGGATAATCTTAAGTATAGGAAAACATCACATGTCATGGTAAATAAATAAGTGTTATATTCATAGAAAATATATCCTTTTATGGATATTTAAAAGTAGATGAGGTTATGATACAAGTGTACCTAGGTGTAATAAATCTAAAAGTAACAGATTGGTTACTATCTTGATCATCACCAATGCATGATGAGTGAGCCTAATAGTACAAACATTTATATACAATACAATAGGATATGTTTTAATTAATTAAAATTATCTTTATGAACTACTATGAATGATTTGAATAGATAACAACAATGAATGACATAGGTTAAACCAAATGTGTTATAGATTAAAAAGAAGGTGTATGATTTAGAGATCTTATGAATTCATTTTGATGATTATGTGATTATTCATTATGATTATAGTTTTTCACACTATGTTTTTTGGTTTTATTTAATGGTTTTAATAAATAGGAATTTTTTAAATGAAGAATGTTATTGATGGTGAAATAATTTTCCTCATAAGTAACCAAATGAAATGGGTGATAGAATGTAAAAGCCTATGATTATAACTACCCAATTATCTTGAAATAAAATTAAAAACCTAAACATATATGAATTCATTATTGAACCGAATAAGAGAAAAATGTAGCTTCATGAATATAATTGATGAAATAAGATTTATCTTCTAGCATGTCGAGAATTTGGGGATAAGCACCCCAGGAAATGTCTCAAAGGAATGACAAGATGTTTTATATAGGGAATAAAGAAACTAATTGCCAAGAAAAAACTAAATCTTAAAATGGAGGGAAATAAATTGAATCATAAAGTACCACTTATAGTTTTATTTATTATGTGCGAGGAACTTGGTAATTATCCAAGTTAATTCCCTAATCTAAGGGATAACTCCTAGACTAAGGAAGGGACCGTGATATGCTAATTTTTGAAGTGGAATGATTGGGTAGTTTATGTATTGGGATTAACGAATTATACTATAGAAGTGTTTTTTAAATAATATTTAGGTTACAAGAATCCTGAAACATCTAAGGATTGTTTTGATATATTTTTTTATAAAGGATTTTAAAGTATATGTTTAGTGATATAATAACCTAGAAAAGTGATTGGGTGGAAATGAGATATTTTTTGAAAACACATGATTGATGGATAAATATCCCTTAAAATGTGCCTAATGTTGAGATAATATAATTTATTTGTGATATAGATGTGATTGATATTGATAACATAAATTGGATTATATTTTTGAACTTGAAATTGATTAGTGATTTGATGATAAAGGGATTTATTTCATCATTGATGAGGTTTATTTCATTTTTGGATTTATAGAATATATTATATGGAGTAACGTTTTGTAAGGATATTATTTCTTTATTGAGGTTTTATGATTATTCATGTTATTTTAGGAAGGGATTAAAATGTTTTTTAGATATTATATCATCAATTTATTCATTTTTTGGTATGTGACATTATGAGAGATTTCATATTGTTTGGGGATAAATGTTAAAATTGATCTCGAAAAAAATATATGATCAAATATTTTGGATTTTTTAGGGTTTTAATGTGGTTAGAGATATTTTAGAGTAGTATTAAATTTATCTATTTAAGTAATTGTATAATTTGAACTTTTGGAGTTATTATTGAGGTTTTAGAGATTAATATATTATATTTATCCATATTATATATCTTTTTCTAACCATTTTGGTTTTGGTAAATATATATAGATATAAAGAATGAATTTTCATTATAATTTGGATCTTAGAATCCATTAAAAGTTAATTTTAATTATTTAGGAATGAAAAAAATAATCTTGAATATTCATTTCTTGGAGTAAGGTATGAGATAGAAGTGGAAATTGATCAAATCATAACCAAAGGGAAAAATTGGGCTTAGGAAATAAAATTAATTCTAATAATTATAGTTTATCATGTATTATATCTTGAGAAAATATAATCCAAAACTTTAATTAGAGGATATTTTAAAAAAATAATATCCTTTTACCTTCTTTTCTAATGAATTTGTGATCTTTTCACCCCTTAAATTTACAGTTTTATCATCATTAACTTTCTCATCACTATGTCATCTATAACTCTATACTATTATTTGGAAATTATATTTATCTTCCATGAATATATTTTTACTTCCCACTAATATTATCCGGATCTAAAAACAAGATTATGTGTTATTTATTGTAACCTTTCTGTTTCCCACTTTCCCTTTTCAAAGGATATTTTATTATCCCATTGTATAATGTGGGTTTTTAAAAGTTGTATTTTATAATATCTAACCCTTTATTATTGAGATAAAAATTTTAGTGATGAAATTTATTTAGGAGGGAGGAGAGAATATAACATCCTATAAATTCATTTTAAAATAATACTATACTCAATAGCTTGCAGAACATGTAACACCAAGCTCTATGCGAACTCAAATATACTATATAGATGTTATTTAAATGTGATAGTTATAAAAAAGTTGTTAAATTTAATGTATTAATTATAATAACCACATTATGGAAGATATTTATTTAGGTTTTTTATAATGAAAATTTATTTATTATTAAATAATAAATAAGTACTCAATTTTCAATAGTCATTTTATGCTTCGAAAATATATTTTCTTTAAAAATGGTTTGTATTGATTTTAGTATAGAAATTATAATTAAATTATAAACTTTTTGAAGAATTTATTTTATAGAATTAATATCATTTGATTTCATTTTTATCTTAGGGTTAAGTTTTTGGATATTTCTAAAGAGAATTATTTTTAAGTGAATATTGAAAAATACTGATTTTTGTAAAACTGTAATTTATTTTCATTACATAAATTAATTTAAAAGTACCATATTTTTTTGTTTTTAACATAAATTAAATTTAAAATCATTAAATTATAAATAATATAATTAATTATATATGAATCATCATTATAATTGATGTCGGTGAAGTTCATTTTTAGGCTTAAAACACATTTTTCTAAAAACAATTTTCATTGCTTTTTACACATTTATAAAAAAGATTATTTCTAAAAATTTTATAAATTTAATCTAAAAAAATCTATTCTATAATTGGAATAATTAGGTTTAATTGTTTTAAATATTTATCCTTTATTTTTTTTCATTATAAATATTAACCATGGTAAATACTTGTTACCTCGGTTTGAAAGAAACATGTTAAACTAGGTTAAAACTATGGGATAAGGATTTAAATCTCTCTAGAAATTGAATTTATCCTTTTATATTAGTGTTTTATGAAAAAATAAATCCTATAAACGAAAATATAGTAATTAATTTCCACTTTACAATGATTATAACATTTAAATTATTTAACGAAATGAACAAATACAAAATGTAACTCTACTAATTTTAATTTATATTATATGTTCTCATAATTATAAAAAGAAGTTTTGAATGAATATAGAAGTTTATTATTAACATAAATAAATATATTTAATTATGGTAATTCATTTTTAATTTTTGGTGATGGTGTAATTACTATATATGCGTATGCAATGCTGACTTAGTGCCTGTGAAAATGGTAGAAAAAACTTAGTAAATGATTTTAGATACATTAAACGAAATATATTTTGGATGGATTATAAATTGAAAAGAATTTTATTTTTAATAATGACATATAATTTATTTTTAAAGTGTTTATATTCTGAATACACTATTATGTAGATGGTTTTAATGTCAAATTAAATAAATATTCCCAAAAATAACTTTAATGATATTTTATGTTAAATAATATTTTTTAAATGTTTTAAAAACAAAAAAGTTATGAAATAGGATAATAGGAATGTTTAATGGTTTAAAATTTATTCCATTTAACATTTTTGAGACACATGTCACCATTTAAGTAAATTTATGACCTTTAATGGCCAAATATGAGTTATCACATTTGAGGTTAAAAAGAGTCAGTGAAGGGGATGAACCAAAAGGTAAAGTTTAAATTGACACCAAAACTAGTCTAAATTATGTTTTATGATGATATTCAGAAATAATAATCTCTTATTTATAATACCTATCTATTTGGAGACATTATACTTGATAAATACATTTATTATATTTAAATCCTTTAAGCAATTTTATGCATGTCCCCTCCCCACTTATACAAGGGAACCTCAAATTCTCCTTTATTCAAAACATTTGATCACTATATATTGGAAAATAACTACTCAAATAAATTAATAGATTCCTTAACTTAATCATATATCCCATGGTTTTCCCAATGGAAAATCCTAAGAAGCCCTAAGTTTTAATCCAAAATAGGTCTCTTAATGAATATGTAATCGTCTTACCCAACTCTTTCAAAGTTTAATTATAATTCTACTTAATTTAAATATATTTTATTAAAAATATAATAAATAATGTAGTAAAATAAATAAAATAGTATTTTGTTATGATTATGGGATAACCATTTTCCTCTTTTTCATCAAATGGGAAATAAAAGTATCAGTCATGCGTATGTGTGTACTACCACCTCTATGAATTGATGAAATTAATTTTTCATAAATTCCAGACATGGTTGTTTATAATTATGTATTTAATAAATATATATGATATTTATTATTTAATTAATATTTTTTAATGATAAAATATTATTTATCTTTTGTCCATTTTTTTCTTTAGAAAATGGAACAACATTTATGTGTATGTACGGACTACCATATCCATGAATGGTGACATTAATTTTTCTATATATATGTTTTATGGATTGTTATATATATGTGTATAATGAATATATATGATATTTATATAATGATTAAAATTTTTTAGATTATGGAACAATGATCAAGATGGAAGGATCGAAACCGCCGAACCAAAACTTACATAAAAAAGGAAAGAGTTAACACCATGAAATGAATATTTTCCAAAATAATTATTGATAATTGGGTGATGAAATGTTATAAGTAGATATTATATGATATTATTTATATTTAAATGTTTTTGTTATGGAATCATAATAAATATAAATTTTATTATACATGAGGTTAGAGTGCTTACAAAGTAATTCAGACTTAAGGTAAGGGTTCTTTGTCTCAATATTGTTTTATTGAGACATGTTTGATGTTAAGAACCTATTCATGTGTATTAGGTGTATATAATACCCATTTTATATGTTATATCATGTTTACTTAATGGTATTTAATTTTATTATTAAAATCAGTTCATCTAACGGGTTTGATTCAAAAGTTACCAAAGTGGTAAGGGGTTTCCATATCAAATATTATTCTTTGGGAATAATGTTTTGTTATAAAACTATAATATTTTATGTGGTTTTTTTACCGACCATTTTATATGTTATATCATTAATATACTTTTGTTCATGACATTTAAATTTTCTATTTATGTTATTTCTCTCATGGTTCTTATGACTCAAAAACTACCAAAGGAGAAAGGGTTTTACGTTACAATGTCATTTTTACCAATATTATTTATACTTATATTTAAAATCATAAAGTTATGTTATCCATATATCATATATATTATATTTTTTTTTCCTATAGTTAGTTATAGAGATTAAATTTTTTTCCTTTCTTTTTCTTCTCTTTGAGTACTCAAGTGACCAAAAGAATGTTTATAAGGAAAATTAAACTTTTTTCTCTTATATTTGGAATATTATTTTAACATGTCCATATTTTCTTCAATTTTTTTTCAAGATTATTTTTAATATTATATAATTATTTATTAATTTTTTTACCAATGATTTAATTTCTATAAAAATTTTAAAAATAATTTTCTTACCTTTTTTCTAATTAGGTACCTTTTACCAAAGGTGTGAACATAATATTTTTTATCGCATTCCACATGAATTTTTTTCCCATCATCATAAATAATATTTTATTTAATTGTTTCTTATTATTAATTATCCATAGTAATTTTCCAAGGTAATTGTTTCATTAATATTTTTCAAATTTGTAAATAAGTGATTTTAAAATGAAAAGGGAATTTTCTTCAAAAACATAATAGTGATATTTTGAAGGAATTTTTCATTTATAATAACATCCTTTGATTTTAATTATGATTAAATAGATATATGATCCTATGAAACCATCCTTATTCTTTATCAGGAAGTTTTATGACTATGATGATCAAATATTGATGAAAGTCATTTTATTTTGTACAGGTTAAGCTATGACAAAATGGTAAATCTTTTCATGATATTATGGAATAAATATTAATGGATAATTATTATGTGATGGGTGGGTCCATTTTATAAATAAAATGAAATTGGTAAATATTAATGTTTTATGAGCTCAAAGGGTACACATGGAGGTTATCCCAAGCTCAAAATTAGGGTACATTAGAGGTTATACTAAGACCATAATAGGTACATGGGTGGTTACCCCAAGACTAACATATGATGAATGTATTAGTGGGTATCCTTGAAATAATGTTTATATTATTATTATTATTATACCACACATTATGCCACCATTTTATGACATGATATTATTCCAAATTTATGCTCTTATAGATCATGTTCTTTGATTCCTTTATGAATCTTATCTTATGAACTGACATGATTTATTATATAACTCTTGATTAAGATCTATGAATTATTAGGTATTGTTTTTAAAATGTTAATATCATGTTCTCATAACATTATAATCATTTTATAGTAAAATGACCAGTCATGTATCCCTTATTTAACCTTATTTAGAATTTGAGATCATTCTCTATTATGTTGTTGTTTCCCTAAGATATTTTAAGTATGATAGTTCTAATAAGGGGTATAGTTACAAATAAATTCTTGGGAGATGATGTTGATATTTAATGTATGAGTTATTTATGTATCCATGTTTCCAATGATACTAAACCATTATGGTTTTGGCATGGGTCGTAATGATATTTACTGAATATTCATCTAATAAGATGTAATAATTATATATTTAATGTTTTGGTCTCCCCAAAATTAATCATAGTGATTGTATAAGTGTTTAATTTCTCCCTTGAAATTTTATAAGGAAACATTTCTTAATTCATGGGGTATTCATCGGAATAGTTCTCTATCAACTTATAGTTGAAACATTGATCATTAACCACTTATTTATTTCCTTTTCAATCATGTTATTTATGTGCTTTATATACTTAATTATAGAAAACTCCCATTCCTTTCAATCATGGTCCTTGATGTTTCTTTCCATAATTATTTTAATTTGGAAATTATACCATTCCATTCTTACCTTTTCTAAATTTCCTTTTTGAGAGTGCCCAAGCACTCAATTCTTTTTTTTTTTCATGTAAAACATCTAAATTGGATAATCCTTTCTCTATATTTATGGAACTTGATAATATATCCTCATACATTTGAAAATAATTATGGAATAATTCCCTTTTAATTCAAGTCTTTATCCCATAAAATATATGATCTATATTTCTCCTTATATTATTTAAAAATTACACATCTTGAGTTTCTAAACTTCTAATGTTTTCTTTATACCCAATAATATTTTATCCAATATCTTATCTTATATTTAGGAATTTACTATCCATATTATCTTATTACTCATTATGAAAGTATTTTTAAAATAATATCTCCATAAATGTCTTCTACATTTTACTATTTATTTCATTCAACTCCTTAGTGTTCTAGATCAATGAATTCCATTGATAAATGTATCCTTTAAGATGATAAACTAGCTTGATAAATTTATATATTTTAGTCCTCTTGAAAGAAAAAATATCTTCTCAAGGTAATTGATCCATTTATCAACTACTAAAGGATTACTAGTATGGTGACCCAATCCTAGAAATCTCAGAGTTGGTGTTTACTAACATTACATTGGAATTATTACATAGAATCAAATATTGAATGATTAAAGAGTTTATTAGTCTTGGTAAATTAGATATATAAATGTGTTTTTGTATTAAAAATGAATAAACTAAATACAATGTAATTTATTTCTTTATAGGACAACTTTATTCCGTCTAGTATATAATTTAAAATATTTATTTGTACACTTATTAGAATCTTAGGGAAATGAAACATAATTAGGGTGAGCTCAAATGCTTAGTAAGGATAAATATAGTTGAAGAAATAATGAATCAATTAGAATATTAAATATGGAATGGAAATAACTAAAGACACATTCCATTAAATCAATAAAATGAGAAGGAAGTACCTAAACAATATGGAAAGGTAAATTAATGAAAACACATGCCATTCCAATAACTGGATAAGGAAAAATAAATATTGAAAGGTAAGAAACTGAAAAAAATTCTACCTAATCAATAAACTGAGAATTAAATGCATATACATAATTTTTCATAATGAAAATGTCATGGATAATAAATATTGATTCAAAATCAATGAAATCATTAATTATTGGACATCAAGTATAAGGTACATGAAAACCTATACCACCAATACCTTTCACAATATGGTTTAAAACTAAAGGTAGAAACATATTTAATTTTCACAACTAATTTGTCTCCTGATAACCATTTGATGAATCCAGGGGATATATAAATTTCATTCCCCACCCGTTATTTCTTTTTTAAATCATTCCTTATATCAAATAATCAAATTAAATAATATTCCTTATTTAATATCAATGTTGAATAAATAATACGGATTTATCTATATTCCCCTAGTTAATCAATATCTATCAAAGTAAATTCCATATGTAGAAATGGTATCTGTTTTAGGCAATAAATATATCTATGATAAATGACATGGATAATTAAGGAAAATTAATTGTCTAAAGATTATAGGAAACTAAATATTTCCTGGTGACTATCAAAGGAATCAAGGAAGTGAATTTCAATACTATCCTTATAAAAATTAATCATAAACCATCCATATGAAGAATAAGTATTGTATCAATACAACATATCCAATATGGATTAAAAATAAAGTGTTATTGTTGTTGATTAATATAAATACTATAAAAATATATTTAAAAAATATCATCGAGGAAACTATCCTTTTTTATTTTGAAAAACATTTTTAAAATCCTTTTCTTTGAAAATAAAATTTGAATTTTTTTTATTTTAAAATCAAACTTTTAAACTAGTAAATGAATATTTTAAGAGGTAATGATTGGTAAATTCATACATTCTATAAAACGTAAAAAGAATATTCATTTTTCAAGGAAAAAATGTTAGAAAAAATAATTATTCAAAAATGGATAAGAAGGTTCCTTTGAATTTTTTTGTAAAAGACATAAAGGGTAAAAATGACTTTGATGAATCATTTTGGAAGTGTTAAATACATTTTTAGAAAATAGTGGTTTTAAAAGAAAATAGGTTCTCTGAATAAAGATAGAAATGATGTCAAGTTTTCTTAAAACCACTTTCTAAAATTTTTTAGTACCAAAGTGTGTCAAAAATGGTACTATTACTTGGAAAATTTCATTAAAAAACAAGGAGGAATAAAATTAAATGGTTTATTATGCAATTATTGAATAATTTTCTATAATGTAAATTCAAGTGAAAACAATCCCGAACAAAATAAGATTATGAAGTAAACTATTTAAAATACCATAATGTTGATGTGAGAATAAATAAATGAATAGATTATGTGTGTCAAAATTAAATCTAAATAAAAAAAGATCAAATAAAGTAATATTTTTAAAAAGTGATCACACACATAATCTTATAATATTAATGACAATGGGTAAGTAATATAACCCAATGAAATGGAATTGGGTTATAAAATTATATACTGCCTGGTAAATTTTAACTCAAATCCCCTTAGAAGAATGAATTAAAATTGAAACTCAAAATACCATTAATATAAAACAATTCATGATATAATTAACCAAAACAATACGTATATGCACTATACAAAACAAGTAAGTGGTGAATTTGACATTTATCTCAAAAATGTAAAAAGTAAGATGAAAATCCCTTACCTTGCATTTAATTTTGTGAGAAATTCCTATAAATTCATGTATAATGGTTTTAAACATGTTAATAACTTATTACAGAACCATATTAATATATATTTTTTCATAAATGATCTTCTTATAATATCATATTACTCATTATCAATCATTCATTATTTTCACTATTTCTGGTGTTTATTGCCTAGCTTTTCTAATGTATGTTTTGACTTGTTAGTGGTTATCTTATCATGTTTTAATAATATAATGAATTTAAAACATGATTTAAATATAATATGTATTATTTATAAATGTTTTGTGAATAATAAATAATATTTGGAGATAAGTAATTGATTGCACTGTTCATGGATACGGTAGGCCGTACATACGCATGAATGATACTTTTATTTAATTTTCATTTTAAAACAATGAAAGGTAAATTATTTTTATGTATATTTTTATTAAATTATAATATTTATTACATATATTTGATATATTTTTATTAAAACCATCCTCTATACATTTTATATATGGCATGAAATAATCACATCATTTTGAGGTGGCCGTATTCCACACTTCGATAAACAATGTTATCATATTTACACAAAATGGAAAGCATAAGGGTATGTGTTATATAAAAATTAAATAATCCTAAAAACTTTATAAATATAATATATATCATATATAAGTATAATTTACATCATAATTTCCAACCATGAGAGGTGGTAAAGGAAAAATGAACGACATCGTTTTGTGAGGTGGTAGTTTATCGTACACATAAATGGTAAGTTAATTACCCATTAGATGGAATTGTGTGTAAGTTTAGGAATAAAAATTATAATTAAAACGTCTCAGTATATTTATTATAATGGTGTTATTATATAATCAAAGAATAAGATGATTTTATGGGGGCATATAATGAAAATAAAGCAAAAGAGCTTGAGGAAGGATGTTACCTCTTATTTGGGTAACTTCTTTTGGTTTACAACAAATGGATTCATTGGATGGATTCATTATAAAATAGAGGATTATAAGATGAACATAGGGATGTTTATGTTCTATATGGGTAGAGTTTTTTCAAGAAAAATTAGCTTTATAGCTGTGAATAAGTGGGAGGGTGAGTGCCTTTTTATAGTGGAGGAGGAGCGACATTTTTGTAAATTTCTGAAAAGGGAATTACACACACATTTTTACTATGAATGGTTAATAAAATAATGAAAAAAATCAATAAAGGTTTTTATTGGGTCGTAATATATCCATAAATTGGATTTTTTATGAGTTTCTAGGTTATTTTGGCCCTTAAGTTTAAAGTTTAGTCCCATATTAAACTAATTAATTAATATTAAACACATTCACTAAATTTTTTTATCAAAAAATAAGTTGAACCTATTAGAAATTATAAATTATACTGATTAAAAAATTTGAATCCATTTTTATAAATCTAAATTACATAAATATCAAAAATTAATTTAAATTTAATCCCATAGATAGGACAAAAAAGCAAGTTTTTAATGTAAAAATATTCAAAAGTTTGATATATTTTTGTATTCAATTTCAAAGTAAAATTGATTATAATGACTTAAAGTGGATTAATTAATATAAAATGGATGTAATTAAAATCTAAAACGAATAAAAAATATAATTTAACCGTATAAATAAATTAGATAATAAATTATTTTTGAAATAAAATTAAATATTTTTCACCATTCATTAAAAAATAAAACATCACAGAAAAATAGAAATAATTCACCCTAATTTTTTTGATGTTTTTATTTTAGAAATGAAGTTTATTTTGACATATAAAATTTATAAAAGTTTGAAAAATTGGATTTAAAATTAGTTCTCCAATAAAATAAGGTAAAATAACCTTTAGAAATTTTTTGATTTTTATGCGAAGTATTGAGTTTTACCTTACTTATGACTATCAAATATATTAGATAAATATAAATAATTATTTGATTGAATATATAATATATAAATTTCATTAATATAACTCAATAATTTTAATTTATTTAATTTATTAGTATAAAACCTCTTTATGGGAATAAAAATAGTTTTCTATAAAAACATCCCCTTTATATTCAAGTGGTTGTTATATTCATTTTCTATTAATTTATAACCAATGGATTAATTTTATATTTGTATAAACCATTAATAATATAGTTAATAATATTAATAACCACTAATTTAACAACTAAGTTATATATTAATATAAATAATAAAATTTTTAATAATATATTGCTAGTTGGTAAATCTCGATCTTGCACATAACACAAGATATTGAATAAAGACTTTGTTGCGTATAATGAAATATAAGTCAAAATTTTGTTTATTTAAAGATATATATTGAATCTATTTAAAATATAAATTATATTTTAAAGTCTTGGGACATTATATTCCCTTATTCTATGGGTGTTTCATGTCATACACACTATTGAATACAATGTTCTTATTTTAGAATTTGGGGGGATCACATTCAACCCACCTTAAAAATATTTCATCCTCATAATTTAAATTTTATCATGGTAATATATTTTTTTATATTTCATATGTTGAAATACCACATCATGATAAGGGTTCATAAAATATCCTCTATAAAAGAGAGAATGCGAAGTGAAAATGTCACGTGGACTAACATATAACTAGGTATCTATAAGTAGATCATTAGTGGCATGCACAGATCTATATAGAAAGGAAAAGTATAAATATTTATAGGGTGTTATTGATTTCATCAATTAAAAAAAATTAAATGATCAATATAATGTTTAAAGCCCCAAATTTATAAACATATGATGATTTTAAAGACCACCAGTTGAACAAAAACTAAGGTATTAAGACAACAATTATTTGATCATTTTACAAATGTTGAGTAATTATTTTCCAACCTAAGAATATAGGGTAATATATTTAGATAAAATATTTCTATAAGAACAATTTTCATCCTTTGTTTATGGTTTTTACAATTTCAAATTCATCCATTACTTCATGAAGTGGATATCCAAAAAATAACTATAATCCCAAAAGTACTAAAATACTTGTATAATGGATCGTAAGGCCCATAAAAGAGTAAAAATTATTTATGCTTGTCACTAACTATTTTAAAAAACTAATATGGTTAATAAATTAATCTATAGACTTAAAAATTAATACTACTGGTTCACCATTAATATTTATTCATCACACTGTTTAACTAAAACAATTACATATTAAAAAGGTCATCACATAGGCCCATAGTGGTTGTGCAACCCTTACTATCCTTTATTCATGGGCTCAAGTTCTGAAACCTTTATAGACATGATGGGTTGTCACCCTACATACATGTTATCCATTTCTAAAACCACATTAACAAAATTTCCAAAATATATATGATGGACATCCTTGATATGTTTTCATTGAATAACCTTTTAACTAAGGTTTTCAATACAACCTTAATACATAATTAATTCATCCATTTAATTCCATATAGGTCCTTGATCTAGGGTTTATCATTTAGAAGATGTAATTGACTTGGGTAATTCCTAGGTTCCCTATATTTAAGTCAATCACCCATAAATGGATCCTTAGGGTGAGATTTATTTCCATCCATCAAACTCTACGTTTTTCCTCAAAAATAATTTTCTTCATGTCATTATTTCCCATACATAAATAATTTATTCATTCCATTGAGAAACTTTCTTGAGTACCTCCTTTCACATTTATTGCATGACAGAAATGAAACCTACTTCTATTCGTAGTCTCCACCATCTGAGATCTTAGAAAATTATATCCTTCTCTTCTTTGGTGATTTTGGGAGTTGGTTAATGTATATATTTCTAATCATATTTTAGAAAAAATTATTAGGAATGAAAAAAATATTTTCAATACTATCAAAAACTCATTTGGTTTCTCATTATCAACACCTTTTCCCTCATGTTCAATGTTAACATGAATCCTTCGATTTCCATCAATTTACTAAAAACAAAAATAATAGTGTGAGTAACAATAGTCATAGTTAAAAAAGCATATGATCATTTATAGGTTATCTAAATAATAAAACCTTATTTTCAATCTAAAAAACCTTACATTTAAACCATTTTATCATTTTTATAACATATTCAAATATTTACTAAAGGTTTTTAAATAAAATTTGTATTATACTAAGAATATCCCAACAGAGTGCCAAACCAGGTTCATAGTACGACCCGTTTTTGTGTACCAGTTTACACCCAAGTTATACCCAATGCACCTTATCGAAGTTGTTACCCCTAGGTATATCTATTCCAGCATAATGTATATTTGTAGTATCAATACGTGGATGTATTTTTTAGAAATACCACACAATCTATATATTACCAAAAATTTAGGATGTTATTTTATACTTATCCTCAAAGTATAACTTAGGTATATGTTCTCCAATCTATTTTTTCTTAAATCTTGTTACCAAGGATGATATTAAACTTCTTATGATACCATATGTAGGGACTGAAACCTAGAAATCTTATATCTAGTGTCTACTACCATTACATTTTCATTATTACAAGGAATTAAATCTCAAAGTATAGAAGAGTTTGGTAGTCTTGGTAAACCAGCTACATACATGAGTTTTTTTTAATAAAAATGAATACACTAATTAAAACATAATTTATTTCTTTTGAGGAAATATTTATTCTATCTAGAATATCCTTTCATATATTTCTTAGTACACCTATTGGAATTCTGGGGAAATGAAACATAATAAGTGTGAGATTAAATACGTATTAAAGAGAAATACATTAGAAGAAAAATATGAATCAATGAGAATAATCAATATGGAAAGGTAATAACTGATTAAACATGAAATTAAATAAATAAACTAAGAAGGAAGTGAATAAATAATATTTAAAGGTAAATAACTTGAAATACATTCCATTCAAGTAACTAGATAAGGAAAAATCAATATGGTAAGGTAAGAAACTGAGAACACAAGTCACTTAATAAATAAACATTGAATGAAATTATTATATATACTTTTTCATAATAAAAATCTCATGGACAGTATGTACTGAATAAAAATGAAGCTAATACTTAATTATTGGATGTCATATAGTAAGCATGTCAAAATCTATACTGTCAAGACCTTTCACAAGACGGTTTAAAACTACAGGTAGAATCCTATTTAATCTGCGCAACTAATTTGTCTTCTGAGAACCTATCAATGAATTTAAAGTCTATATAAAGTTCATACCCCACCCATAATTGGTAGTCCAAAACAATCCTCATATCAAATAATAGAATTAAATAATATGCCCTATAAAATATCCATATTCAATAAAGAATATAGTTTTATCAATATTTCCCTAGTTAATCAAATAACTATCCAAGTAATTACCATATATAAAAATGGTATATGGTTTAGGAAATAAATATATACATGATAAATGGTATGGATAATTAAGGGTAATTCAAAGTTTAATGATCATAGGAAACTAAGTATTTCAAGGGGAATAACATTGGTATTAATGAAGGGAATGTGAATACTATACTTGGAAAAATCAATCATAAACTATCTAGAAAAAGGATAAGGGTTGTATCAATAAAAAATATCATAAGTGGATTAAAAATAAAGTGTTGTTGTGGTTAATGAATATAAATACTATAAAAAATATCTTTTAAAAAAATTATTTAGTAAAATATAATTTTTTTTTGATTTTTTTGAAAAATAATTTTCTCTGAAAATTACATTTTAAAATTTTTCATTAAAAATAAACCTTTGAAAATTTTAAAGTAATATTTGAAGATATGAAAATTGGTAAATCTATACATGGATTACAAGGTAAAAGGAATATTCCTTTTATATGGTAAAAAGTTTAGAAAAATGCCTTTTTTGGAAAAAGAAAAGAAGATTCCATTAAAAAAATCTAAAAGATAAAAAAATTATAAAAATATATTTAATAAATCATTTTTAAAGGTTGAAAACTTTTTTGATTTTTTTAGAAAACATGGTTTTTAGAAGGAAACAAGTTCTAAAAAAAAGATAAATGAGTCTACGTTTTCTTAAAAACACTTTCTAAAAAATTTTGAGTACAAAATAGTAAACCAATGGTACTATTAA
Source organism: Viscum album (assembly GCA_963277665.1). Taxonomy (NCBI): domain Eukaryota; kingdom Viridiplantae; phylum Streptophyta; class Magnoliopsida; order Santalales; family Viscaceae; genus Viscum; species Viscum album. The sequence goes on along the minus strand of OY728150.1, from coordinate 1,586,826,960 downwards.
TTGTAAAAGTTCATGAATAATCATAGTATAATAATATAAATGGTTTATTATACAATTATTAAATAATATCTTATAATGTAAATTCAAGTGTAAATAATTCTGAACAAAATAAGATTCAGAAGTAAACCCTTGAAATAACTATAATGTTGATGTGATAATAAATAAATAAATACATTATTTGTGTCAAGTTTAAATCCACATAATACAAGTATAAATAAACTAATATATATTAAAAATTTATAACACACAATATATAATAATATTAATGACAACGAGGAAGTAATATAACCCAATAAAAAGGAATCAGGTTATGGAATTATTAACCACTTGGTAACTTTTAACTTAAATACCCATAGAAGAAATAAATAAAACCGAAACTAAAAACACCATGAATATAAAAAAATTAATGATATAATATTTCAAAATGGGATGTGTATACACCATATAAAATAATTAAGTGGTGAATATTACATTTATCTGACAGATGTAAAAAGTGGGATGAAATTCCTTACCTTGCATTTCCTTTTGCGTGAAAATAATTTAAATTACTATATAATGTTTTTAAACATGTTTATAACTTATTATATAACCATATTAATATTTTTATATCATATATTATTTTCTTAAAATATATTGTTACTCGTTTGTTAGTAATTTTTCTTTATTTTCATTATTTCAAGTGTTAATTACCAAATTTATCAAGTATGTTTTGAGTTGTTACCTATTGTTGGTATCATGATTTCATCACCTACAGAATGTAAAACATGATGTAAATATCATATATATTCAGTATATATGTGTTTATAATAATCTATAATATTTTTAGATAAGAAATGGAATGCATCATTCATTGAGACTATAGGCCGTACATACGCTTGCATGCTACTTTCATTTCATTTTTATGTTAAAAGAATAAAAGTATTATATATATATATATATATATATTATAAATAAATTATCATATTTATTTCTTATTGTTTTATTAAAACCATCCATTATACAATCCATGTATAGCGTGAATGAACCACATCACTTGGAGAAGGTTGTAGTCCATACTTCCACAAACGATGTTATAATATTTAAAAAATATGGATATCATAAGTGTATGTGTTATATAAAAATTGAAGAATCATAAATAAATTATAAATATCATATATATCTTATATAAATATTGTGTCCAAGGTAATTTCTAACTGTGAGATGCGGTAAAGGAAAAATTAATGACATCATTTTGTGAGGCGATAGTTCACCATACACATAAATGAGAAGTTTGTTACCCATTAAATGACAGTGTGTATATGTTTAGGTAGAAAACATTGAATAAAAAATAGTTATATTTAGGATACTGGTTTTAATATATAATAATTTAACAATTATATTTTATGGGGTGGAGAATGAAAACAAATCAAAAGAGCCTGAGGAATGATGTTACATCTTCTTGATGAAACTCCTTTTGGTTTGCACCAAAGGGATTCCTTGGATGGATTCCTGAAAAAAGGGAGTATTCTAGGATATGGGGTGGGATGTTAAAGAGATATTTGGTTATTTTTGGGCAGAGAAAAAGTTTCTTGAGATGTGTGAATAATTGGGAGGTGTGAGGCACTTTTTATGGTGAAGGAGTGGAATTCTTGTAAATTTCTGAAAAGGGTATTCCACTGACATTTTTCCTATGAAAAGTGGATCAAATAAGAACAAAATTTTATAAAATTGAGTATAGGATTTAAATATTTCCATAAAATTTATTTTGAAAAATTTTATAGTTCATTTTGGCTCTTAATTTTATGATTTATTCCCTTGTTAAACTAATTTTTCTCCTAATTACTATAATTAATTTTAATCACATTCACTAATATTTTTTGTCAAAAAATAAATTGGAATTATAAGACATTATAGATTATGACGATTCAAAATATTGAATCAATTTTTATAAATTTAAATCCCATAAGTGGTAAAAATTAATTTAAATTTAATTTCATAGATGGGACGATAAAACAGGTTTTTGAAATAAAATTGTTCAAAAGTAAATTATGTTTTATATTAATTTTCAAAGTGAAATTGATTAAAATTACATGAATTGGATTAATTGATATAAAATTTATCAAATTAAACTTTGAAAATATTCAAAAATATAATTTAACCTTTTGAATAAATTATATGAAAAAGCAGTTTTGAATTAAAATTCAGTATTTTTCACTATTCATTAAAAAAATGAAAATTCAAAGAAAAATATAAAAAATTTACCCAATTTTTTTTTATTTAGATTTAAAAAATTAAGTTTATTTTGAAAAAAAAATTTATTTAATTTCTAAAAATAGGATTTAAAATAGTTTCATTATTAAAAGGTGATAAAAGTGCCTTTAGAAAAATATTGATTTTTATTAGAAATATTAGGGTTTCTCAAATATTATGAAAAAAAATATTTAATTAATGTTAAAAATTATTTAACTGAAATATAATATATATATTTCATTAATATCAATCTATAATAGTAATCATTTTAATTTACTAGGATAAAATAACTCTATGGGCATAAAAATGATTTTCTATACAAACATTCACTATATATTCAATTGATTATTATATTAATTTCTAATTAATTTATAGCCAAGGAATTAATTATATATTTTTTTAAACTAATTATTTTCATAAGTTAGTTAATACTATTTATAATTTCTAATTTAATTTCTAGGTTATGTCATATTACAAATAATAACATTTTTAATGATATATTGTTGCTTTGTAAAACTTGGTCTTGTGTAAAATATTAGATATTGAAGAAAGTTTTTATTGTGTATAATATAATAAAACTAATAATTGTTTGAATTTAAAGATATATATTGAGTTTATTTAAAATATAAATTATATTGTAAATTTTCGGGGTATTCTATTCCTTTATGCGCTTGTTGTCATATGTCACAATGCTATCAAATACAATGTTCTTACTTTATAATTTTGGGGCATCACAAGTAGTCCCATTAAATTATGGATGTATCAATTGAATTAAGTGGCCAAACATTTTTTCACCATTTTGGTTATCAATAGAATAGTCAAAATAAGCATGGTTATTGGTCACAGTTGGAGTCAACTGACCTGATATAGTTATAATTTATTGAGATCCAGCTCCAACTCCAACTTGATCTTTATTGAATGTCTAACAAGGGAAATCCCTACAAATATTACCCAAGTTGATTTTGTTTCCACTCATTCTGTTATAAATTATTTCTAAAACATTAAATATAGTTAATTATAACATAAAATGTTTAATTTATATCATAGTATATAATTCTAAATCTCATGGAACACTTAAAATAAATTAAAAATTTATGCAATGGTAATCTTTGAATCAAAAACTTAGTATCTTCAGGAATATCCTAAAATCATAAAAATATTTTCAAAACTTTCATAATGGTTTATAAAGATAGATTTAATCAACCAAAGTATATCCCTTCGGAGTGTATAACTAGGTGTGTAGTCTAAGACCCACTAATCATGCAGCGATGATAATCAAATTAATTCCTAATCTACCCCTACATATATGATACCCCTAGGTTCATTTGTTCCACAATCACATCCAATTTCTAGTATCCATAAAGGGATGTATTTTCTAGGAAAATGATATTATATATACTTTGAAAATAATTTATGTTATTATCCTATATTTAAAATTATCCTTAGAGTCTGTCCTAGGCTCATGTTTTCAGATCCATGTTTTCCTAAATCTAATTCCAAAGGTTTATAATAGAGTTATTTTGATACCAATTATAACACCCCGAATCTAATAATTCAGAGTCGGTAGTTATTTTTCTATGTTTACACAAGATAAAAGGGATCACATCACAAAGGATTGAATAGTTTAGCAGTCTTGAGACACTAGATACATACATGATTCGCACATTACATCTAAAAAAATGAAATAAATCTTTAAAATTATAGTGATAAATTTATTATTTATTATAATAAATCTATGAAATCATTCATAAATCCCTTATAGGTTGTATCCTAGGGAAATTAAAATATAATAAAGGGTTTTATGAGATACTCAGTAAGGGAAAGTATACAACAAATGACATCATAGAATAAATAAATCATAGATAATATCATAGAGATAAACAGTAATCTATTATTCCATAGAAAAATTATCTCAAAAGTGGAATATATCCATGTATTATATAACAACATAACTAATCAAATGGATACCAATTACTAGTTTCATAATTATTTAATACATATTCACTGACATCAAAATATTTCCATTAAGGCATTTTACCAAGACATCATATATAAATTGGAAATTTATTTTCAAAACACTACTGAAATGTGGGTTTTTGCCCACAGTTACATACCAACGGTTTCATAGAACCGTTGGTAAAGGATAGTTTAGGGAAGGTTTTACTAGATGTTATAGTAAACCGTTGGTATTGATGTGTTTAGGGAATTTTTACCAATGGTTCTTATTGAACCGTTGGTAAAAATGTGGTTGGGGGAGGTTTTTCCAAACGGTTCTAAAGAACCGTTGGTATAAATGTGGTTGGGGGAGGTTTTTACCAAAGGTTCTAATGAACCCTTGGTATTGGTGTGGTTGGGGAGCTTTTTCCCAATGGTTCTTTAGAACCGTTTGTATAGATGTTCCCAGAAAGTATATACCAACGGTTTTTAAAAACTATTGGCACAAGTTTCCCCCAAATTTCCCCCATCCTCTACCCCATTTGCGATACAGAACCCTAAACGGGGAGCAACAGGCGATTTAGGCGATTTTGGAGCTCCTACTGCCGGACCAGTTTGGATCTTCAAGCTCCTTAAGGTTCCTCTTCTTCTTTATCTAATATTTCAGTTTTTAGATTTCTAGAATCATTACACTCATTGAAGACAGTATAATGAGACATAAGATTTTCACCACATGCGAGGATATGAATCCATGTGATGCATCAGTATCAAAATGAGAGGATTTACTAGTAGAGGCTACTATGATCTTACCTCTCACTATAGATCATCTTACACCCTTCTCCATATGGGTAGGTTTTAAATAATAGATATTTCATGAACCATGGACATGTAATAAAACCTCATTGTTTGGAATAGGGACACATTGATTTCTCAGTGTAATTATGGCATGGATGACACAGCCACAACCACCACATCCACAACATGATCAAACATCACTTATATATCATCATTTATGATATTGATCTATTAAAAGAATTCCAAAAATTGTTTTCGAATATGTCTACCACAAGTCACTGCTTGAGGGATGGTCCAACAGAAACACTTCATGTTGACTATCCTTCCACATGGTTGACACTCTATTGGGTCATGATCACATGAAATGTTCTTAATGCCCCCTTTTCCACACTGTTGTAGGAAAACTAAGAAACCAGTACTTCAATCATGACCTTTACTCATCTCATAGGAATCCCAAAAAAAATCCGACCACATGATGTCGGTATACTAGTTCAATAGTCTATAATTCTATCCTATTCTACCATGACCTCCCTCAGCTTCTAATATATAAATAATGTCTGCTTCATAATTTCAGTATTATAGGTCAATATTAACACGTCATCCATGGATCATACAACATTTCAATGACTTCCCTTAAAGTTTTTCTCTCACAGTATCTCATCAAAAATGTACGTTGGTGAAAAATGATGAAACTCTATAAAACATTTTTAGTACTCAATAATAGTCATGGTGCCATACTTATAATTCATGAATTCATTATCCCTATATGTCGATAGATTCTTGAAGTAAAATTAGTTATAGATCCTATTCTATAAATCATCCCATACCATGACTCATACATAGCTAGTCTTGTTTGGTACATCACACCCACACTTTTCCTCCTCGCATAGCATATATCTCATGATTTTATCTCTTTAATGATGAGGTCTATACAGATTATTTAAGGTGAATATCATAGTCTCAATCCAAATATCAATTTATCATGGGATACCATCAACTGAAATTATTGGACAACAAATCTACCAAAACACACAGGTCATCTCAACCGTAATCAAGGTATGCATCAGAGTTCCTCAAAAAGTCTTCATGAAGTGATAAAACCCCTCAAAGAAAATTTATTCAGAACCCATGTCCGAATCAACATGTGGTTCCACAGATAGAAAAAATGTATGATCCACATGTATCCTATGGAACTATACCTCTAGATCATGTTCATTTCCTCCCTCATTTTTTATAACTGGAGTTCCTCATAGTTGCATGTATTTAAAATTCCAAAACCTCACATCATAAATGAAAAATATCATAGTTTGTATCTCAAAATTATAGGACATTTCATTCACACTTTAAACCAGGTCATTATTTCACACGGAATCCGGGGATGACCTCCTGGACGGGAGATTCAAACATTCCGATCGGTTTCTAACGGGTTTGTTCGTAGAACCGGAAACATCCAATGATTCCACATCCGTTTGGACCTACTTTCCAAAGGCAGGAGCTCATTAGCTTGTGGGCTAATGAGGCTTGGGAATTTTCATTGGTCGAGAGGATGGGAGGTCGGACTCATCACACCTTTTTGAGGGGAATTATTGTCTACTCCGGGACTCTCTTTATAGATTTAAGTTATGTTCGTGAATCCTTATTACATTACCAAGTATAAAATGTGCTCTTCTTTAGTTTTAACAATCAATGATTAAATATGCAAGAAATTTAGAGAATCTTTTATATGTATTCGAGGTTCTTCGTCAATAGAGAATCATCCATATCTGTTTAGAGATTCTTGGTCAATGGTATCCTTCAAAACATTTATATAAAAGTATCTTGGTCATTATGATGACCAGGCTGGTTTTAAAGCCACTCAGTGGGGCACTTGAAGTTTATCGTCATTCAGAAGGACAGAGATTATTTCAAAGTTGGGATCGAACCCATAAATGGGCTACCTACGTATCCTTTCTTTTGGAAAAGGAATCATAACCCACGTAGTTCGAGGAATGGGATATGATGTTTATGATTGATGGCTCAAAGATGAATGTCATAATTACTTTTACACTCTAAGCTCACGTGAGTCATGCTCGGTGTGAGAAACAAGAGGTATTGGTAAAATTTAGACAATTGTGCCATAAAAGATGCAATCACAAGAATTTTTTTTGGGGCTTATGTATAGATGACTGCCCAGATAGACGAAGGTTTAGGATTTACTTTTAGGGAGAAAATCCATGAACAGGGTCCACAAAGTTATATGTGCTTCATGGAGATTTGAATACTCTAATCTTGGGGCTTACTCCTAAGGAGGATGCCCAAGTTAGGAGGGGACTTATGATTGGGTTTTATTCCTGAAAAGGAAACCCAAATCAAAGGTAATTTATGACTGGTTAAGAGAAGTTCAAGGGGACTTGGGGCTTATTCCTGAAAAGGAAGCCCAAGGTTATGACTGAGTCTTATTCCTGAAAAGGAAACCCAGGTTAAGGATTAAGATTTGGGGCTTACTCCTGAGGAGGATGCCCAGATCAAAGGTTTTATAACTGGGGATTATTCCTGAAAAGGAGACCCAGGTTAAGGATTCTCTCATTTTAAAGGATGAGGTTGAATGAATGAACTCTCAATCTTTGGTGACATAAAGATATTTAAATCACTAGACTTTGAGAGATATTTCACAGAATTCCTTTCAGACAAGGATGTCAAATCAAGAAATCATGCCATAAATGGCTTTGAAGAGTATCTTGAAGACTGAATCTTGAATAGGAAAGGTGAAATGGCTTAAGAGGGGTAAAATGGGCAAGATGGGCACCCAAAAAGATAGGAGCGCGCAAGTCTTTAAAGGCGCGCAAGTCCTGCGGCGGCGCGCAAGTATTGGTCGCGCAAGTATACTTGCGCGACATGAGTGGTACTTGCGCGATTTTCAACCAGCATTGAAATACTTGAGCGACTCTTGAGAAAACCCTTTACAATCCTCTTGAGGTTCTTCCAGAGAAGGGACGCGCAAGTTATATTGAAGGAATTAAGTCGGCGCGCAAGTGTTTGATAAGTTTCAACACTTAGGCCTTCCTTCTTCTCTTGAGATCTTCCGTTCTAGGTAAGAAATTACCTTAGAAGTGTTCCGGAAGCTTTGAGAAGAGACTTGGGCGTCGGGAGCTTCAATCCGAGTTTCTGGAAAAAGATCCTCTCGAATGGGGGGCCCACAGGGTCTATTTATAGGCAAAAGAAGACCCAGGGCGGTTACCGGGCGGTTACCAATTAGGTCGCACAAGTCACCTGCGCGACCAAGGTAGCCGCGCAAGTATACTTGCGCGGCAGTGGTATCACTTGCGCGGTGGATTTTCTGTTGATCCTTTGTTCATGCCTTTGTCGATTTTTGATGTTTTCTTCAAAGGATGAATCACTTTCAGCTGAGATATTCCCTTTTCCGATCTTTAGATTCTGTGACGAAAGGAGCGTTAACAAAAGTCCCCCCTCAGAGTTGGATCCAGAGAGAAATGAGGATTTGAATATGAGGAAATCGAATCCTTCCAAAGGAAAAGGGAGGCGCGCAAGTTTTCAGTACGCAGAGGGCGGCGCGCAAGTTTGCGTCGCGCAGACCTTAAGCGCTCTGGGTACGGCGCGCAGGTAGGCTTCCGAGCCTATAAATACACGGCCTCACCTCCGTATAAGTATCCGGATTTCCGGACTTCATCCCTTCTCGAGCTCTCGCCGCGCAGGTCACCTTGACCGCGTAGGTTGCTCTGTTTTCTAGTGTTTTCCTTAATGTCGCGCCAATGTAAAGGTATTTGTACTTGCGCGGTTTATACTTGCGCGTCAACAACTAGCGCGACACACGAATACTTGCGCGCCATGTTTAGACTTGCGCGACTTAAATTCCTTAGCCATTTTTCCAAATTTCTTTACAAATTTTATGAAAATAAACCCATTTAAGAGTTAGTTTATTCATCTTTTGTGCAGATTCAGTGGTTCCCAAGGGAATTGAAACGGCTGATGAACTGGCTAGCAAGCGGATTGATGACATGATGAACATTATTGGCCATGATTACTATGATATCTACGACAACACTTTCCCAGATTTGGATAAGTATTTGAAGAAATATCATCTTAATTTCCCACAGAGCATCTACCTGTCTCTGTGTGTTCATGGTCATCTGCAAGGAGTCAATGTTCCAAATGCAAACAATTATACACCTGAGATGCAGCTGCACTGCTACTTCTCTATTTCGGTTATGCTGTGCATTAAGAGTAACAACAATGGTGTGAACTTTCAAATTCTTCCTCCATGTCATTCCCTTGCAGATATGAAAATGGCAAACCCATGGGCTGAAATGTTTTCCACTGCCGGTTGGTGGAGAGAAGACAAACATGGTATTAGAGCAATATCTGAAAAGAGTACTCTCTCCAAATGGCTCTTTACTTCCAATGCTCCATTCTCAAGTCCACGTATCCATCTTCCAAGTCTCTTGGACAGAAACAGAGTCACTGTTTGATCAGCAGAAAATTTTCTCAAACCGCACTCAAGAACATCCTTTTACAATTGTTCCAAGAAGAGCTGGTATCACTGCATCTCTTATTGTATCCAGTTGAATGAATGAATTCTAGGTGGTTGCTAATGAAGATCGGGATGCCGTAAATCAAATGAAGTGTTATGTTGAAAGCCTCTTGTAATTCTTGAAAGAAAAGAAGAGACTCCAGTCTGTGGATGTCCTTCTAACTCTTGTGTATCAATGAAAAAAACTTTTGTCTTCAATCATTTGTACCTGCATTCTTCCATTACCTGTTTCAAATTTACTTAAGCCAATGGGCTTAGTAATCATAGTTTGATTTTTACTAGTATTATTACAAATAATCCTACAAACTTTGAACCTTTTAACTGCTCAATATTACCTAAATCATACAAAAAAAGTATATTTAGTGAGCTGGAACTTGACTTTTATTCAGAGTTCCTTTGTCTTTTGTGTGGGCAGTTTAAAGTCATGCACGCCGGACATAAAGTGGCTAATGTTTAAGGTCGAAATAGCTTTGACCGAAAATGGATTAAAATGGATTCAATTCCTTGACAATTTATCTGAAAACATATTTACCATACTCAAGTATGAGGGAAAAAATGTAAACTATGGCTTAAGAATATTTGAATCTGAGGAATGATATGAAAAAAGAGCTAAAAGGCATTAGAAGAAGTAGTTTCCAAGAATGAAGTTACTATTATTTAACAAAACCCGTTAGGGGGTTGAAATATGCATGGCCACCTATGGGCATTGGCTGCATAGTCAAATAAAATAGAATCTTTTGGCTGACAAGTCTGTTATGTGGACTGTTTATGCAAGGCCACCTATGGGCACGTGCTGCATAGTCAGGAAAAAGAACTCCCAGAAATTTACTTTCCTAGTGCTAAAAGCCAGTGAAAGTTTATGGAGATTCAAATTTTCTAAAGCATAGAGTTTGTTGTATGGAAAGAGGTACTTGAATATGGAGAAGATATTTCCAAACAAGAATATCGAAGAACTGGATGAATATCACTCCTACGAAGGTCTGACCCAAACGTAGGGAAGAAGAATAAACCATAGACTTGAATACTTTCAGATCATGAAAAAGGATATGGGACAAATATGTTAAGGATGGCTATTTTTTGCGGATCCCTACATACTGTCGTTTTAAGACAAATAAGGACAAAAGAGGCATTCTTCCCAAGAATGAAGTTACTATTATTTAACAAAACCCATTAGGGGGTTGAAATATGCAGGGCCACCTATGGGCATTGGCTGCATAGTCAAATAAAATAGCATCTTTTGGCTGACAAGTCTGTTATGTGGACTGTTTATGCAAGGCCACCTATGGGCACGTGCTGCATAGTCAGGCAAAAGAATTCTTAGAAGTTTGACATTTTTGTGACTAGAAGTCATGAAAAGGGTTATGAAGATCTGAAAATATTTAAGGTTAGGATTATAATACATAAAGATGGGTATTGTCCAATGTATATAGAGATACATAGGTCAATGAAAACCATAATCATGTTGTGGCTGGGTCCTGAATTGAAACTTGGACTTCACTACGTATCTCATAAGAATGAGAATCAAACCATACGTAGTTCTTGAAATGCAGTTTAATGTCGTGCAGGACGAAAGTATGAGTGATCTTAGTTTAAGGTCATATAATTCGGACCATAATAATGAATACACAGTGTGTGTTTTCGTGAAGACTTTTCAGCCAAGGGACTGAAAGTGAAATTTGGGGTTAGGCCCAAAAGACTTGGGACTGGATTCGAGGGACACTCGAATGTTCCTACGTATCCCATAAGGATGGGAATCAAGTCCACGTAGTTCTAGAACTACCCTTTGTACAAATTTGGTTCGTACATGTGAAGGGTGAAAGGGGACTTTAGTGCAATGATGGTTTTAACCTAAGATAAAAAGTTTAGGCATTACCATGTATGTACGTATTCTTTTGAAAATGAAAACCATGATTGAAAAAAGAATCAATGTTAATAATGGTTCCTTCTCAAATGAGGAAATCAAAGAATATTGTAGTTTATTGTCGTACCGGACAAAAGTGTTGTATAGTTTAACGTCATATAACAAGGACAAAAGTGAATCAATGTAAAGATATTGATTCCAGGGGTGGTTTCACAAATCATCATCATATGAGATGGTGGTGAACCGATGTGAAGAGATTGTTTTTGGGCTTGAACCTTGGGAGGTTGCCTACATACCCAGCCTGGAGGGCAAGGATCAAAGTCCGTGTAGCTCAATTAAAGAATGAATCAATGATCAAGTTGTTCTTGTGGACAATGATCTAATAAAAAAAAAATATTGTTGGAACTTACACATGGTTAGTGGCCCAAAGGGAGTGTTATGGTTGATGTTCGCTCTAAGCTCACGTGAGTCATACTCGGTGTGAGAAACAAGAGGTAATAACAACCTTAACGATGTACAGTTTAATGTCATGTAGGACATAAAAAAGGGGACTATGCAGTTTAAAGTCTTGCAGTTAGGACTATTGGTGCTGCACAGTTTATTGTCATGTAGTAGGGACAAAATACAGTTTAATGTCATGTAGGACCTATCAAGGATTTTCTGTACAGTTTAGCGTCATGTAGTTAGGACGATGGGGATAAAATAGTTTAACGTCATATTGGACGAAAGGGGGACTGTGCAGTTTAATGTCATGCAGTAAGGACAAAAGAGTGTACCATTTTAACGTCATGTCGGACGAAGGTGAGAATAGTTTAAGGTCATATGCATGGACCGTGAATGGTGCAGTTTAATGTCATACTGGACTTTTGAGATTATATAGTTTAACGTCTTTCCGGACGTGAGGGACTTTTATACAGTTTAGCGTCATGTAATTTAGGACGTCACAGTTTAACGTCTTGCTGGACATAAGGGATTTGCAAATAGTTTATGGTCATATACATGGACCAGGGATGATGCAGTTTAAGGTCATAATGGACGGTTTAGGGAACTTTTTCACAGTTTAATGTCGTGTGGGACGAAGTTGCAGTTTAAAGTCATACTGGACCATTGCTGTATAGTTTAACGTCATATAGCAAGGACGAACTGGTGCTGTACAGTTTAAATTCATGTAGCTAGGACTAAGGTGAACCAATATGAGGATATCAGTTCTGGGGACTTTTTACAGTTTAACGTCATGCTGGACGATGAAAGTGCCACACAGTTTAATGTCATGTTGCTAGGACACAATATAGTTTAATGTCATCTTGGACATTGAAGTGACACAGTTTAACGTCATGTTGGACGACATATAGTTTAATGTCATCTCGGACAAATAAGGAACTTCTGTACAGTTTAATGTCATGTAGATAGGACATTATACAGTTTAATGTCATGTAGGACATTAAAGGTGACACAGTTTAACGTCATGTTGGACAAAGTTGCAGTTTAAGGTCATACTGGACCATTGCTGTATGAACCAAATGTAAGAGTCTTGGTTCTGGGAACAATATTTTGTGTTTATACAAAATAATTCTTCAGAAATCTGGCATTAGTTGGAGTCGTGATGTGTTCTCCATCCATTGAGATCCGAGAATACGCTCCATTGGAGTATACCTTATGTATTGAATAAGGTCCTTCCCATTTTGGTTCAAGCTTGGGAGGCTTCTTTCCTGGTATCATTGGTGTTCTGAGAACCAATACCAATTCTCCCTGAATGAATGAACGAAGACGAACTTTTTTGTTAAAAGCTCGTGCTATCCGATTCTGATAGATTTCCAAGTAGTGAAAAGTACACAATCTCTTCTCATCTAACTGTTCCAATTCATTCAACCGCTTTTGGGATTGCTCATCTATTGATAACTGATCACAAATGGCTATTCTGAGTGAGGGCAATTGAACTTCAATTGGCAAGACTGCTTCTGTTCCATATACCAATGAATATGGAGTAGACCGCGTTGCATTGCGAGTGGTAGTCCGATAAGCCCATAAAGCATGATAGAGTTTATCAGGCCATGACCTCTTATCTTTATCCACCATCTTTTGCAGTATATTTGAAAGAGTCTTGTTGAAGGCCTCTATCTAGCCATTAGCCGCTGCATGATATCGAGATGAATGGTTGGACTTAATGTTGTATTCTTGATACAATTTCTTTACCTCAGAAGAACAGAAGTTGGTGCCGTTGTCCGTCAATATGGTACGCGGGACACCAAATCTAGTAATGATGTTAGACTTGATGAAGCTAACAATGCATTTAGAACTGACTTATTTGAGAGGTACTGCCTCTGCCCATTTGGAAAAGAAATCAGTAGCAGTAAGAATGTACTTAAACTGCTTGGCCGTAGCTGAAGGGTAAGGTCCCACCACATCCATTCCCCATGTGGAAAATGGCCATGAGTATTTAGCTGTATGAAGCAACTCTGGAGGTTGATGAATGAAGTTGGCATATACTTGGCATGAATGACACTTCTTTGTGAAATTAACACAATCTTGTATCATTGAAGGCCAGAAGTATCCAAGCCTTCGAATTTGATCAGACAATCTATGTCCAGACTGGTGGGCACCACAGACTCCTGCATGCACTTCTTTTATGACAGCCATTGTCTCTTCACCATCAATACATCTGAAGAGAACTCCATCAAAACCACGTTTGTAGAGAATTTTCTCGAGGTGGTTTGGACCATCATAAAGAGTAAAATTGACCACACGTCGCCGAATTTATTCTTTCTCGGTTCTATCAGGTGGAAGTGTTCCATTTTGAAGGTATTCCTTGATAGGTGACATCCATCCTGTAGTATGACCATACAGTTCAGGAATGGGACTAATTTCATTAATTTCCTCTGTTCTGACTTGAACATAAGGTGAAATTGCACGACGGTGGGCAATACCGATGGTTGTCTCGTCCCGATTTGGATCTGCTAAAGCTGTGGCTATATTAGCCAGTGCATCAGCTTGAGCATTTTGTGATCTTGGGACATAAGAAAATGTTGGTTTTGAAGGGAATTCCGACATTAACTCTCTGACATAATCATACAAAGGGATTAATTCTTCTTTTCTGATGGCATAATCCCCATTGACTTGTTTGATTACCAGGTCTGAATCACCTTTCACCTTTAAGTGATTCACTTGTGCTTGAAGCGCTAACTCCAAGCCTGTAATGAGAGCTTGGTATTCAGCTTCATTATTGGTACCACCTTCCCACAACAAAAAGGAATAAGGTAACACTGCCTTATCTGGAGAAATGAGCACAATTCCTAAACCAACTTTGTTGAATTTAGGATTTTCCATTTTCTTCCCTGTTGGACTTCTAGAAGCACCATCAAAATACATTTCCCATGTTTGAGGACTCTCTTGAATAGAAAAAACTTCCTCATCAGGGAGTTCGATATCTGAATACGTGTCTTCCACTGAAGTGTGTTCAGCCAGGAAATCAGCCAGAGCTTGGCCCTTAATTGCCTTTTGAGACACATACTGGATGTCGAACTGCTATAGAATAACCGCCCACCTTGCCAGACGTCCTGTAAGCATTGGACGACTAAGGATGAATTTGAGTGGATTATTACGAGATACCAATTGGACCTCGTGATGTTGCAGGTAGTGTCTCAGTTTCTGAACTGCAAAGATTAATGCTAGGCAGCACTTTTCAATACTCGAATACCGGGTTTCTGCTTCAAGCATAGTTCTACTGAGATAGTAGAGACTATTTTCATTCCCAGCATCATTCTTTTGAGCGAGAAAGGCACCCAATGATCGCTCTAAAGCTATCACATAGAGGATAAGAGGCCTACCCTCAACAGGTGGCATGAGTACTGGTGGACTCAAGAGGTATTTCTTGAGAACATCAAATGCTTCTTGACATTCTTTAGTCCATTGGTAAGTGACTCCTTTCTTCAATAATTTGGTAAAGGGTAAACTTTTTCCTGCCAAATTGGCGATGAAACGCCGAATATAGGCTATGTGTCCTTGAAGTCCTCTTAATTATTTCAAATTCTGAGGAGGTGACATACCAAGGATTGATTTGGTCTTCTCAGGATCGACTTCAATACCACGATGGCGTACAACAAAGCCGAGGAATTTTCCTGAGGTTACCCCAAAAGCACATTTTAAGGGGTTCATCTTCAAATTATGTTGTCGAAGCTTGTGGAATATGATTTACAAATCATCCAAGTGATCAAAACGTTGTTTGGATTTAACCACCAAATCATCTACATAGAATTCAACAAATTTCCCTAGAAAAGGTTTGAAGATACGATGCATGGCGCGTTGATATGTTGCACCTGCATTCTTTAAACCAAAGGGCATCACCCGGTAACAAAACACACCTTGAGGAGCTCTGAAGGCTGTATATTCCTCATCTTCTGGGGCCATTCGGATCTGATTATATCCAGAATATCCATCCATGAAAGAAAGTACTTCATAGCCAGCCGTCGCATCAATTAAGAGTTCTGTAATCGGAACTGGAAAATCATCTTTGGGACAATACTGATTAAGATCTCTGAAATCGATGCAAACCCTAATTTGTCCGTTCTTTTTCTTTACAGGGACAATATTAGCCAACCAATTGGGATATTGAACTTCTCTGACAAAGTTAGCTTTGATAAGCTTATCCACTTCAGCCTCGATTTTGGAAGCATAGGTTGGGTGTGTTCTTCTCGCGGCTTGCTTGAATCCTCGATGTTCTTTTGGCAAACCCAAATGATGGGTGGCAACATCAGGATCAAGGCCAGGCATCTCTGTATTATTCCAAGCAAAAATATCTTTATTTTTCTTTAGAAAAGAAATATACATCTCTTGTTCTTCAAGGGTCATGGCCGCACTAATTAAAGTGGGGCGTGGATCTTTCTCTGTACCCAGATTTACTTCTCTGAGTTCATCCACAGTGGTAGAGATACCCTCTTCAAATGCTGGAGGAGCATCTCTAAGATCTTCCTCTTCCTCTTCATCATGTGTTATTTCTTCCGTTTCTACTTGCAAAGTAGATGAAAAAACGAAATTCTCATGATCATAAGAGATGTCAAAATTTTCACATTTTGAAGAAGAAGAAGCTTCCATTTCCGACCCTATTGATGATAAAGGGTCTTCTTTGGGAATTAAAGAGGAGATGATGGATTGATAATCGACATCAATATTCACCTCTGGTGTTGCTATAACTTCTCCTGGCCTGATTAGCGAAGTATAGACTTGTTGGATTTCAGCAGACGAAATGAAAACGTCACCACTTATGCTTTCATCACTGCTTGGTAAGTTACCAATTTCTCCCATGTTGTCTGGCTCGATTGCCGTAATTGACATTATGGATCTTTCCATAAGAGTATTTTGATTTGGGCCTATTTTGTCAATTTGACTGATAGGTAACACATAATCTGTACTCACATGTGAAAATGGATTTATTGGAATTTTTTCCAAACCATATGGAGCATTAACTTTGGTAATTTCCTTCATTGTAGATTTTTCTCTTCCCTTCATGTGATAAAATTCCGCCTCAATGTATTGAGACTCACATGTCTTGAACGGGGCCTTATCACCATACAATGTTCCAACTTGACCATCGAAACAGTATTTGAGACATTGATGGTATGATGACGGAATAGATGCATGCTGATGTAGCCAGGGTCTTCCAAGAAAGATATTGAAAGCTGAGTCCTGATCAACAATCATAAAATCCGAATTGGAAACAAGATCTCCAAACTGAGTTCTGAGTGTAACTTCTCCCAGTGGTTCTTGTTCATTTTTATCATATCCTTGCAACATCATGGTAGAAGGAGATAAATCAGATTCCGTGAGGCCCAATCGACGAAGTGTACGAATGGGCATGAGGTTGACTCCTGAACCATTGTCAATAAAAGCTCTTCGAACATCTATACCATTGACTTTGCCAGATAAGTACAAAGGTTTTATGTGCCCATGCACAACATCATCTTCATCTTTATCAGTAAAAGATATCACTGCATGACATTCTGTAGGATTATTCTCTATGTGATAAATTTCAGCTGCAACAATTTCAGCTTCAAACTCCCGAGGACTTGACAAAGCTTCGATGAGTGCTTCCCTAAGATCTCTTGATAGATTCAAAGCATCCAAAATTGATAATTTGGCTGGTACTTGGGCCAAGTGTTTCAATATATCATACTTTTGATCTAGAGGCCTGCGTTTCCCAATAGGAATATGCGGTTTAGCAGGTACCTTGGAAGTAGATGCTTTGGAAGCTGATGCATCTTGTATTGAAGTTGGCAACATCTTTGGTTTTGGAAAATTAGACTGATTAGATCCATTTACTTGCTGAGATAAAGAAGATGGAACATTTAATCGATCTTCTAAAATAAATGTGCCGAAGCTGAGTTGGCCATTGGCAGAAGAACTTGCTTGTTCTTTTTGAGCTCGCTGAAGGGCTCTACCATGAGTTTCTGCTGCGTATACAGTGCTAGCAGGGGTAGAATTAGAGTAGTGGCTTCGGAAAGATCCACGTCTTCCCCTATATCCTGAACCTCTAGAACTTCCTCGGGTTCCCTTATTTGATACAGGGAATTCAGGCTCATCAAGACTGGAATATGAATCTGTTAATTGAATCATATTAACAGAACCAAAGATTAACTCTTCGTCTGATAAAGACTCTGCCTGGTTAGCCTGTTTAGGCTGTGCCGTTTGATGGGACGGTGCCCGTGGCTTTGAAGTAGATGGCATGAAATCTGTCAGAGTCAAAGACAATTTAGGTTTTGATGCATACCCATCTTCTCCTGATTCCTCTTTCTTCTTTGAATTGTGCTGCCCTTTTGAGGATTTGTCCTTTGATGGAGGCTTTACTGCAGCTTTTGTAGGAGACACAATTGGCTTCTTCAATTGTGTTCGCAAAATGGAATGGGTCCGATTCATTGTCTTTCTGACCATCCAATCATCATATTTTTTCGCAGTTTTTCTTTTGACTTCCTGCCACTCGCCTCCTTCTTCTGGATCTGTAGCGGTAATACACACTACATGAGCTGAAGAACCTTTCAATTTGACTTGTCCCAAGTCGACCATCTTTTGCAGGAGGTCTTTAAAGACAAAACACTCCTGGATGGGATGCCCCAACATTTGATGAAAGGGACAATAATTGGGACGGTCTTCATCTCCTTCCTTGTTTGGCCTCTTGGGCACTGGTAATTGAACCAAATTATTTTCCAGAGCTGAAATGAAGTAACCAGAAACTTGCTCACTTCGGAAAGAGTATGTTTTACTCTTCATATCCTCAAATTGTTTTCGTCGTTGATCTTTTTGATCATTTGGAAGAAATAGCCTTTGTTATTGGCGTTCAGGAGGTGGAGCTCTTCGAGAAGATGAAGGTTTTGAAGTAGAAATAGGTACAGGTGCCTGTTTAAGCATAACTGTAGCAGTTTCTGCTTTACCCATTCTTCTTCCTGGAGCTGATGGAATTACACGAGATTTAACCTTAGCCTGTATAAGGGAATCTTCAATCTGTTGAGCGATTGAAGTAAGGTCTCGAAACCCTCCTGTGTATTTCACAGGGATCAATGGCGTGCGTAATTCGTCACGCAAATTTTCCACACAGATTGGCAACAATTCCTCCTGAGGGAGTGATAAACTCAAGGAATACGTTAATCCCTTCCAACGAGCAATGAAATCAGAGACTCTTTCATTCTCCCTTTGCTTGCAGTTTGTAAGATCGAAAACTGTCGTTTTTGGCAAAGTTGAGCTAAACTGAAGAAGGAATTTTTGACGAAGATCCTCTCATCCGATGACTGACCGGGATTTCAAGCTTGTATACCAGACAAAAGCTGGTCCTTGCAAGGTTCGCACAAAGCATCTGAGTTTCACTGCTTCTTGCTGCTTTGGAGTTCCCATCATAGGATCACAACAAGATACGTAATGCGTCAAATGTTTTTCAGGGTCGCTTGATCCATTGAAAGTAGGGAAAATAGGGTTTCCAAAACTGGATGGAGGAGAAATTGAATCTACCTATTCAGGGTAAACTTTCTTTTCAGGTTGAACTTGCGCCCGTTTCCCTTCCATAGTTTCTGACCGAGCTGTTAATGACTCAATAGTAGTTATTAACTTTTGAGAAACGTCAGGTTGAACTTGGTTTTGGGTAGGTGCAATGAATGGAGCTTGGACAGACGTGGTGGTTGGTGCTGCAACTGATGGTAGTGCTGCCAACCGTTGTTGCGTTTGACCCATAGGATTAGACCTCCGTGGGTGTACTGACAAAGGAGGATATTCTTTATCCATCTCAGTAGTTACAACAAATTCCTTCGGCTTTCGGACTTCAGCATTCTTAAGAAGAAGACTACTCTGAAGTAGTTCTGCATTCAACCTTCTTAATTCTTTCATTTCTTCCTCCTGTTGTGCAAACCTTTGCTCTAATGAGAGCGATTAACCTCCTTCAGAGGAAGGGTGAGAAGTAACCTGATTCTTACCTTTCCCCTTATTGGATCCTTTTCGGAGAGGGGGAAGTGGGTTACTTGAAGGAATACCCAGATTTTGGGTAAGCCTTTGATTACGTGTGCGCACACCTTCTTCATTTAGGTCTGTGTGCGCGACTTCTTGAGCAGGAACCTCTTCGTCTGATCCCTCTGATTGAGCCTCATCTGGTGAATCAGCAGCAACGGCATTGATGACATTAATGGATGCATATTGCATGGAATCCTTTCTATCAGCATTTCTGTGATATTGTCTCCTTCTATGTCCATGATGAGACATGGCATTCCGTTGACTTGATCCCTCAGGAATTTCTTGGAGAACTGTCACTTGGAGAGAATCTCCTGACATCTTGGCTCTTCGTTCCTCTTGAGGCTTATTACCTAATCGAGAGAATACTGACTTTCTCTGAGGGAGGGATTGAAGATTTGAAAAAGTCCCCAGTCCGGTGGACTGGGGGTGTTCCTGTTGCTTCCGCTCAACTCCTCGAATCCCATTCGTTGATTCTAAGGGTTGGGTTAGAGAAGTCCCCAGTCTGGCAAGCTGGGGTGTCTCTTGACATGCTATGTCTGAGATCTTTTTGAAATCTCTCTTGATCTTGTGAATCTTAGTTCGGAAATTAGCTGGATGCATTAACCTGTATCCACTTTTATCACCTGGTTCAACAGACCGTTGGATGATTTCCGAAACTTCTGTCATTTGATGACGTGTTTGCTCCAGACGAGAGGCTTGTGCAATATTCTCGCCTGCTTGATGTAGGAGCAATTCAACAACCTATTCTCTATATACTTGATTTTGAGAGGAACTAGTTGAAGCTTGTTCTCGAGCAATCTTTTGATTATGAACAAAGCCCATTGACTGGGGCCGGCCATGGGCAATAACATTGCATGAGACCATTTTCGGCGGGCTTTGCTGACCGGAAAGCACTGTGAAATGTAGTGCTCCGTGAACACCCCATCCTCTGATATGAACATTAGATGGAGCATTGGAAATTAACTGACGCAATCTTCTTAGTGCGCCAAGGCATGAACGTTGAAGGGTTCTCTGTTGCTTTTCAGCCTTCGGATACCGAGAGACTGATAGAGATGCCAAATCAATCCGGCGTTGTAACCCTTCTATTATCTTAAGATGATTTTCATATTCATCATAAGATAATACCTTCTTCTTTAATTGACAAAGAGTTTTCCATATGTTGAGACGAATATCATGGATTCCATCATCCGTCAAAATTTTTGGAATGTCGTACTGGGAATCAGCCAAAGGCCAAAACATGACTGGTACTTCACCTTTTGCCAGTTTTTTCCTCATGTTCAGCATTTCCTCTTTATCATTAAATGAAGATTCTTCTACCTGTTTGGACCAGAGTTGGTGTTTCCTTGTTGCTTCATCGGATTCAACAAGATTGGTAGAGGAATCACTATTCATGCTGGAAGATGAATGACCCAGGGAAGGTTCGGAGAATAACCTGAACCCCAGGCTATCTTCTGATGGAGAAAGAGTTTCACCTGCCGATAGTAAAGCATCAGACATGACTGGTTTTACGTTTGCAAGTGCCTCGAGATAGGAGGGCTTTCTCGTCACTACATTGCCTTCTGAAGAATTTTCGAGACAACGTGAATCACTACTGCGGAGAGGACTTTCGCAGCGAAGTTTATCATCATGAGGAGGACCATCATGATGGGTTACAGCAAAAGATGAAATCTCTTGCTCCTTGGCCTTCTGACCACACAGAGGGTTCCTGTGGCTCTCATCTGAAGAAGAAACTTCAAGATTGACCGAATTTTCATGAAGCAAGTCTTCATGAGGAAGTGTCTGTTGAAGACCTTCAAAATTAATGTTCCCGTTATTGGGAACTGAGGGAGTAGAATCTTGAATTCCGACAGATAAATGTCTGAGGGCTTCAATAACTCCAGCATCGAGCAAGGCCTTGTTATAGATTGGCCTTTGATCTCCTGACTGTGCTGGGCGGATCTTTTTCTTAGATGCCTTCTTACTCGCTTTAGAAACCACTTGATGATGAAAGTGATTGCTCTGAGCAGGTGTATGTGCCTGATCAGGAAAGATGGTCAGGTTAGGCTGACGATCATCGCTCAAATCAGGTGTATGTGCCTGACTTGGTTGTCCATATGATATGGGGGAGTATGCCCCATAACCCTCTTGGACTGGAATAGATGTGTGTGTCTGTTCCGGAGTGAATTGTTGATGTGTCACTCCACTGCTAGGGATAGATTTATGTGTCTGTCCCTGAGATGATGCTGAAGATGTTATGATATCCTGGCAAGCATCCAGAATATGAGCAGGAATTTTCTTCTGCTCTTTCACCATTGAAAAAATATGCTTGGTGACTTCAGCCGCCGGAACAGGGATATACGTCCATTCCGGGCTTGGAGTAGGTGTATGTGCCTGCTCCTGTCCTCCTTTTCCTGTCAGTGAATCCTGACAGTACTCAAGTGTGGAGGCAGAGAGTTTAGTCTGCCCCCTGTTTGTCGTCGGGACTTTCCGACTGACTTCTCCGTGCGCTACCAAGCGAGACTGTTGGTAGGCCGGATTAGTATTAGCAGGTGTATGTGCCTGCTGATTACACTTCGCCAAACGCGGTTGACGAGATCCATCATATGTAGTCAGATGAGCCTGCTGACTAACTGATGATGTATAAGAAGGTGTATGTTCCTGCCTATGGTACTCCGCCGGAATTGCCTGGCGGGATCGGCTTGATGCTGTCAGACGAGTCTGCTGGACAGCTGAATTAAAACGGTCAGGTGTGTGTGCCTGCTCGTTGTTTGCCACCAAGTTAGGTTGGTGGACTTCTCCGGAGATGGCAGGGATGACAACCTGCCTATTGTTAACCGGATTCCGTCTCTGGCGGTTCATCTTGCCTGCTCGGGTTCGAGGAACCTGAGCTGAATGCCTGGAGTCGGTACCCTCATCATGTTGAGGGCGCACTACCGCACGAGTCTGGCGGCGATTGTTGATGGGAGACCTTGAGAAGGACTCCTGTCTTTTTGAATTAAGGCCCCGAGGGACCTGCTCATTCACTTCCTCGGAATAAGGGAGTGAATGGAAATTGCGTTCCGGGGATAACGACCCGAAACGGTTGGAGACGGTAGTCAGCACCGCCTGCTTCTTGATTGCTGGTCGCCGTTGTCCGGACGACCAGGTAGAATTGTTAACTTGGAGGGCTTGACGAGCGGCCTCCAGAGTTGGGATAGTACCGTTGCGACGGTACTCCTTAAACAGTGCATTAGAAACACAGCGTTGAAGACGCTGAGTTGGTGATGTCATCCTCAGAGCGGATGACGTTCCAGCAGGAGTAGCAGCATTGGTTTTCACAGTAGCAGACCTCACAGTAGAGGTGTTCACAACAGCAGTATTCACATGGGTGAATTTAAGGAAATCCATTTTTTGCAGAAGATCTTGAAAAAAGAGTGCCTGTTCCATGTAACAGACATAATCAAGATTAATCCGGCTACTGCATCTTTTGGATGATCATATGTCAATGATTGCCTTGTTGGCCCAAGGGGCCTAACAGATAAGAAGAACATCACTTTAATTTGGTTAAGGATTCACGTCGGGTTCACCATTTTTGTTTCGCGCGGAATCCGGGGATGACCTCCTGGATGGGAGATTCAAACGTTCCGATCGGTTTCTAACGGGTTTGTTCGTAGAACCGGAAACATCCAATGATTCCACATCCGTTTGGACCTACTTTCCAAAGGCAGGCGCTCATTAGCTTGTGGGCTAATGAGGCTTGGGAATTTGCATTGGTCGAGAGGATGGGAGGTCAGACTCATCACACCTTTTTGAGGGGAATTATTGTCTACTCCGGGACTCTCTTTATAGATTTAAGTTATGTTCGTGAATCCTTATTACATTACCAAGTATAAAATGTGATCTTCTTTAGTTTTAACAATCAATGATTAAATATGGAAGAAATTTAGAGAATCTTTTATATGTATTCGAGGTTCTTCATCAATAGAGAATCATCCATATCTGTTTAGAGATTCTTGGTCAATGGTATCCTTCAAAACATTTATATAAAAGTCTCTTGGTCATTATGATGACCAGGCTGGTTTTAAAGCCACTCAGTGGGGCACTTGAAGTTTATCGTCATTCAGAAGGAAATAGATTATTTCAAAGTTGGGATCGAACCCATAAATGGGCTACCTACGTATCCTTTCTTTTGGAAAAGGAATCAGAACCCATGTAGTTCGAGGAATGGGATATGATGTTTATGATTGATGGCTCAAAGATGAATGTCATAATTACTTTTACACTCTAAGCTCACGTGAGTCATGCTCGGTGTGAGAAACAAGAGGTATTGGTAAAATTTAGACAATTGTGCCATAAAAGATGCAATCACAAGAATTTGTTTTGGGGCTTATGTATAGATGACTTCCCAGATAGACGAAGGTTTAGGATTTACTTTTAGGGAGAAAATCCATGAACAGGGTCCACAAAGTTATATGTGCTTCATGGAGATTTGAATACTCTAATCTTGGGGCTTACTACTAAGGAGGATGCCCAAGTTAGGAGGGGACTTATGATTGGGTTTTATTCCTGAAAAGGAAACCCAAATCAAAGGTAATTTATGACTGGTTAAGAGAAGTTCAAGGGGACTTGGGGCTTATTCCTGAAAAGGAAGCCCAAGGTTATGACTGAGTCTTATTCCTGAAAAGGAAACCCAGGTTAAGGATTAAGATTTGGGGCTTACTCCTGAGGAGGATGCCCAGATCAAAGGTTTTTATAACTGGGGATTATTCCTGAAAAGGAGACCCAGGTTAAGGATTCTCTCATTTTAAAGGATGAGTTTGAATGAATGAACTCTCAATCTTTGGTGACATAAAGATATTTAAATCACTAGACTTTGAGAGATATTTCACAGAATTCCTTTCAGACAAGGATGTCAAATCAAGAAATCATGCCATAAATGGCTTTGAAGAGTATCTTGAAGACTGAATCTTGAATAGGAAAGGTGAAATGGCTTAAGAGGGGTAAAATGGGAAAGATGGGCACCCAAAAAGATAGGGGCGCGCAAGTCTTTAAAGGTGCGCAAGTCCTGCGGCGGCGCGCAAGTATTGGTCGCGCAAGTATACTTGCGCGACATGAGTGGTACTTGCGCGATTTTCAACCAGCATTGAAATACTTGAGCGACTCTTGAGAAAACCCTTTACAATCCTCTTGAGGTTCTTCCAGAGAAGGGACGCGCAAGTTATATTGAAGGAATTAAGTCGGCGCGCAAGTGTTTGATAAGTTTCAACACTTAGGCCTTCCTTCTTCTCTTGAGATCTTCCGTTCTAGGTAAGAAATTACCTTAGAAGTGTTCCGGAAGCTTTGAGAAGAGACTTGGGCGTCGGGAGCTTCAATCCGAGTTTCTGGAAAAAGATCCTCTCGAATGGGGGGCCCACAGGGTCTATTTATAGGCAAAAGAAGACCCAGGGCGGTTACCGGGCGGTTACCAATTAGGTCGCGCAAGTCACCTGCGCGACCAAGGTAGCCGCGCAAGTATACTTGCGCGGCAGTGGTATCACTTGCGCGGTGGATTTGCTGTTGATCCTTTGTTCATGCCTTTGTCGATTTTTGATGTTTTCTTCAAAGGATGAATCACTTTCAGCTGAGATATTCCCTTTTCCGATCTTTAGATTCTGTGACGAAAGGAGCGTCAACAGTCATTAAACACAAACTTCTCCTAAAAATAGAGATGTAATGGAATATAATCATAAAAACAACTAGTGACATTTCTTTTTCCCCACAAAAACTATTAATCTGGGCTGAGACTTAATTTAAACATTCAATATTCAAATTCAATTTGTTTTTATTTGATATTTCATTTTAACTTATACACTTTAAATCATATTTCACAATTAATTTTAAATGTTTCTACTAATATTTCACTAAATTTATATTTAAATGGGACCCCACCCTCTGGACACCCCGCTCACCTCCTTGTACAGCCCGCGCACCACCCTGGACTCCCCCTACCCCATTGGACAACCTGACCACCCCCACGGACACCCCGCCCACCTGGACACCCCGACCCCCCTAGACACCACCCGACCCCCTGGACACCTCCAACCCCCGAGATGACCCCAACACCCCCTAGACACCCTGCACCCCCCGGACACCCTGCACCCCTCTTGGACACCCTGTACCGCCCTCGGATAGCCCGCTCACCTCCTTGGACAGCCCGCCCACCCCTGGGCAGCCCGCTCACCTCCTTGGACAGCCCACCCCCTGGACACCCTGTACCCCCCCGGACAGCCGCAACCACCCCCTGGACACACCACTCACCTCCTTGGACATCCCTCCCACCCCCCTGAACACCCTGCACCCCCCTTGGACACCCTGTATCCCCCGGACAGCCCGCTCACCTCCTTGGATAGCCCGCCCCCCCGGACAGCCCGCTCACCTCCTTGGACAGCCCACCCCCTGGACACCCTGTACCCCCTGGACAGTCCCCACCCACCCCTTGGATACTCCGCTCACCTCCTTGGACAGCCTTCCCACCCCCTGGACACCCCGAACCCCCCCTTGGACACCCTGTACCCCCCTGGACAACCTGCTCAACTCCTTGGACAGCCCGCCGCCCCGGACAGCCCGCTCACCTCCTTGGACAGCCCACCCCCTGGACACCTTGTACCCCCCCGGACAACCCCACCCACAACCTGGACACCCCTCTCACCTCCTTGTACAACCCACCCACCCCCCTGGACTCCCCCTACCCCATTGGACAACCTGACCACCCCCCGCGGATAACCCGCCCACCTGGACACCCCGACCCCCCTAGACACCCCCCGACCCCCTGGACACCTCTGACCCCCCAGATGGCCCCACCCCCCTTAGACACCCCGCACCCCCCTTGGACACCCCACACCCCCTTGGACAGTCCCACCACTCCCCTGATCGTTATCCTACTCTTCATCCTGATCTCCCTGAAGAATTTAAAGTATAAAACTCATGTACTCCCAACAAGATCCTTAAGGATTATGTATTCCTTGATCCACTTCCAATATCTTACTGGGAAATCCTTAAATATAGGCATTAGAAATTATGTATCTTATTTTCTTATATATATTGCATTTTGTTGTATTTCTTAATATGATTCTCATATAGAGTAATGTGTCAGTTATGCTTTTATATAAAGTAAACAATTTCCGTTTACCTAAATATTTTTTTGATTATAATTCAATATTATTGAATTGCTTTGAAATGAATTATTGTAGTTTTTTGAAAAAATGGACTGAAGTTGGATGTACGAAACTGATCGGATTTCAACCAATTTTCAAAATAATTTGAACATCTTTCTAGATTTTTCATTTGACAAGGCTTTTGATAGTGGTCGCATACACTGCCCTTGTTTTAATTGTGTTGGAAGACCTTGGTTGAGTCGTGACACAGTTAGCTATCATATAACCAAATATGGTTTCCAAACAAACTATTATGTGTGGTACCACAAAGGAGAGAAAATGGAATCTCAAAATGTTGATGATCCAAATGATAAGACTGAATTGGAGAGTTTGATATATGACCAGTTTCCATTTATTCAGCATCATGAGAAATGAAAGGATGTCCAACCAATATGATTTCGATACAAGCACACATGATGCGTCCAATGAAAATGATGATGTTGATAGGGTGAAAAAATTGAATGATGCTGCGACGACTCCAGTATATCAGCAATGTGGTAAAATGAAATAGTTGTAATTTTTAATCCGATTGTTTCATGGGAAAACTATGTATGGGATTTCAAATACCGCAATTGATTACATTCTTACATTCTTGAAGGAATTACTTCCAGATGATGCAGATATTCCCTCAAACCACTATATGACATGGAAGTTAGTTGATGAACTTGGATTCTCAAAAAAAAATTCATGCTTACTCGAATGATTGCAGCTTATTTTGGGAGGAAACTACTGAAAGAAATGATTGTATCACATGTGTAACCTCCTGATGGAAGCCAAAAGATGATGGATCACCATATCGTGTGCACAAAAAGTAATGTGGCACTTTCCATTGATACCCAGATTACAAAACCTTTTCATGTCTGATAAAATATCTGTAAAAATGCGATGGCATGACACCGAGATAAAAAAGAATAATGAAGAGTTGGTTCACCCTGCAGATGGATTTTCATGGAAGATATTTGATGCTCGATATCCTGAATTTGCAGCTGACGTGCGTAATGTGAGACTAGGTATTTCATGTGATGGTTTTAATCCATTTGGACAGATGCTTACTTTGCACATCACATGGCCAGTTTTCATACGCATTTATAACCTTCCCCCTTGGTTGTGTATAAAAAAGCCTTACACTTTCTTGAGTATACTGATATCTGGCCCTTCTCATCCCGACAATGATATTGATGTATACATGCAATCTTTAATAAAAAAGTTGAAACTTCTTTGGGATGTGGGTGTGCCCAAATACGATGCATGTTCGAAAGACATATTTCAGATGCGTGCTGTGCTTATGTGGACGATCAATGATTTTCCTGCTTATGCAATGATGTCTGGATGGAGCACTAAAGGAAAATTGTCATGTCCTGTTTGTATGAAGAATACTCGATCGAGAAGACTGAAATATCGTCATGGTTTTAGTTTTATGGGACATCGGCGATTCTTGCCAATGAACCATCTATATAGAAAAAATCATCGAAGATTTGACAATACCATAGAGAATGATGCTCCACCCCAGTGTATTTCTGGAACTGATGTTCTTAATGAATTGAAAGATTTTAGTTATTCATTTGGGAAGGGTGTAATGAAATCTAGAAAGAGGAAAAATGTTTCCAATGATACCTGTTTCAATTGGAAGAAGAAAAGTATATTCTTTGAGTTGCCGTATTGGTCAACCAATTTGTTACGTCATTGATTAGATGTAATGCACATTGAAAAGAATATATGTGAAATGTTGCTTTCGATTCTTCTAAATTTCAAGGGGAAGACAAAAGATGATTTAAGATCTCGGCGTGACTTGGTAGATTGGGGGATCAGACCGGAATTACATCCTGTCTGTATCAGTGAAAAGAAATGGAAAGTTCCATGTGCTTCTTATGTGATGACACATGCTAAAAAAATCAATTTCTGGAAGTGCTAGAGACTATTAAAGTTCCTGATGGCTATTCAAGCAATATATCAAAACGGGTCAACAGAAAAGATTTGAAGCTGAAATCTTCGAAGACTCGTAATTATCACGTCCTTTTGCATGAGTTGATTCCAATAGTAATCCTTCATCTCTTGTCTAATAATGTTAGAGTCTCATTTATTTGGTTGTGCTATTTGTTTAGAGATCTTTGTGCTAAGAGTCTATCCAAATCCTTCTTGCAAAAAACTGTTGGTAGAGACACCATTAATTTTGTGCGAGTTAGAGAAAATATTCCCTCCATCATTTTTTACATGCATGTTGCATCTGACTATCCATCTTCTGACAGAAATTCTTCTTATAGGACCCGTTGCTTTCCGTTGGATGTATCCAACTGAAAGAAACATGTGCACATTGAAATCATATGTTCCGAACATGAATTATCCCGAAGGTTCTATTGTGAACGGTTACTTGGCTCAAGAATGTATGGATTTATGTGCAATGTATTTGTTTGATCTTACTACGAGAGTAAACAGAACAATGAGAAATGAAGAAGAATAGTATGGGAAAATTGAACCCAGTTTTCCATCACTTCCTCAGATAGGAGGAATTCTGGGATCATATACATTAACGACATTAAGCCTTGAAGAGCGAGAGATGGAACATCGCACAGTGTTGTTCAATTGTGATTTGTTTGATGAGTATATCAAGTAAGTAAATTGTACATGTATCTATTATCTTATCTCTTGTAATTTTAAATATTTGTTAAACTATTATTATTTTTATCTACAGAGAACATAAAGAATTGATATATAGAAAGCATCGTTCTTTATCTTTGAGAAGGAAAGAGACTTTGCATAGCAAAGGGTTTTCTTCTTGGTTGAAATTGAAGGTAAAAATATTTTTGTAATAACTAAATAAAAATAATATTTAATTAAGTTTACTATTTGTTTATATTTTAGGTATCGAGTTTTCCTACTGACTCCATTTCTGAGGAAACAAGAGATTTGGCTTTTGGTCCTAATACCATGGTTCGTGCTTGTAAATCAGTTGTGATCAATGGATACAAATTTATTATCACTGAACGAGCAAGAAACATGAGAACACAACATAATGGTGTTATGCTAACTGCCACAACAGATTGTTATGCCAGTTCATCAGATACTAGACCTCATTCTGAAAATGTTGCTTGTTATGGAGTCATGGAGAAAATAATAATTTTGGATTATTACTCACATGGTTGAGTCACGATGATGAAATGTCAATGGTTTGATTCAATGACGAGGCAAGGCACCTTTATTGATGATTGTGGATTTTGAGTTATTGAAATGACTCGCACTCTTTCCACCGATGAACCATATGTATTGGCATCAATGGTGAAACAAGTTTTTTATGTCAAAGATCACCGTCATCCTAAATTCGGTGTAATTATTGAAGGAAATCCTAGACATGTTTTTGATGATGGTGATGATGAAGTTGACACTATCCCTACTGCAATTGGAAGAAATTTGTTTATTACTTATGATGACGCCAATAACTCAATTGTCAGAGTTGATTGTGAACCTGAAGTTGTGGTGGGAAATATATAGAATCATACAGTCGTGTTATCAACTACATGTTTCACCTACATCATTCAGAGTGTGTATCCTAGTACTTACCTTCAAACCACCATAAATCTTCTTTTACTTTATGTTTTTTATCAGAATGGTTTTTCTATATTTTTTTAGGTTACACATTAGTTATCTGTTTTTAATTACTTCTATATTTGTTTTCATTACTGGAAATGACACCCATTGAAGAGAGGCGACGGAAAAAGATGACAGATAATAATCGTCGCACGATACAGATGGGTGTTCCTCCACTCATCCCTGTTGTGAGTATTTTATTTCAAATATAAATATTTCAATAACTTATAATATTATGTGTTTACTTATGTGTTAAATTTTTTTCAGGATCGACCCCCTAGACGAGAGATATCTAACGAGGAGCCTGATATTGCTCCCAGTAGAGTAGCTGGTGGTAGGAGGGGGGGGGGGGTGGTGTAAGAGATGGACGATCATGTAGTGGGACAGATAGTGAGGCCGGTGGTATGAGAGCTCATGGGGTGAGTGTTAGATGATCTAGTGCCACTGACGTATCTTCTTCACCCCATTTTTATCCTGGTGTGTCTCTAGGGACACACGGGATATTTAGACCTCCGATGTTTACACTACCAGTTGGCCAAACGTCTATGCCATCATCTTTTTCTTCTGGTTCATTATCCCCAAGCTATTATATTCCACCTTCTTCGACTCCTGATGCGACACAATATGTGGATGAGGAGTGTACGCTGAGGGACACTCCACCTATATAGGATATTCCTTCAGCTTCTGCACATTCAGTGACGCCCATTGATCCGACTACCACAGTTATATTTATCTGACTCTATTAAATTTTTATACCAAAATTTATTTTATTATAACTTGTAATGATATTATTTTTCTTTTATAATAGATTCATCTACAGATAGGAGGCGGGGGAGGGGGCGTACTCGCTTGCGTGCGGTAGGAACCGCCAGACACAGTTGGCGGTTGAATATAATGCTGATGGACAAATGATTGAGAAATCTATGCAGGAATGTCGGGTTTTTTTGGCGACTCTAGCCAAATACTCCTATATCATTCCAGTCATCCCTCTCTCTTGGAGAAAACTACTACATGAAGTCAAAGTTAACGCGTGCATACAAATATGGGTAAAAAATCTATTGGATTTAATGGAGTATTTTTTTGTATTTATATGAACTAATCTATTGGGTTTCAGCTTCGGTTTAACTTCTCGGATGGTGAAGGTGAACTACCAGCGCATTTAAAAGAGTCGGGAGAGATTTAGAGAGCTTATAAGAATGACCTGTATGTTGGCTGGTGTGATAGGGTGGGCACTGATTTAGAGACATTACCTATCATGGATGACTGCCCGATAGAGCAATATCTCCAAATGATTACCCATTGGGCGACTGCCAAATTTAAGGTATTAATCTCATTTGAGGTATTTAAATCAGAGTTTTCATATTTTGAATTAATATAATCTTATTTATTATTAAACATTATTTAGAAATCTTCTGAAAAAAAACATTGATTCAAAGCAATACCTCCACACTTTGGGGCGCACAACTATGTCAGATCATGAGAGGCGGCTGGTTCGATATTGTTGTTTATAATTTTTCTTTAGGACTTTCCCTTTTTATTATTTCCTATATAAATTATGTGATTTATTGAATATTGAATATATGATTATACTTTCACTTTATATTTTTTCAATGTCATTACAGAAGAACAAATTGAATATTGAAGGACGTATCCCTTGAGCAAAATTGTTTTGCTCGAGTAGAAGAAAAAAAGATGGAACTGCGGTAAATGAATCAACCCAAGAAAAGATTGTAAGTTTTAATTTGTTTATTTCAAAGTTTAATATCTATTTTGAAATTTATTAATCTATTAATATTTTTAACAGGCTGATTTAGAGGCTCTTGATGCCCAGGATCCTGACAATTTTGGGCCACACGATCATTTATATCAGGTTTTGGGAGAGGAGCACTCTGGTCGAGTACGCTGCTGACTTGGTAAGAATAAAGTCCCAACGAGGTATTGGTCCTCTCCAGGTATCCATTCTAGTACTAATAAGTTGGAACAAGTCAAGGAGAAAGCAAGAAAATCTGATAAAAGGGTCACAGAGTTGGAAGTACAAGTTCAAATGAGGGACAACGAATTTATGAAACTGATGAAAGATTTATCTTCATCACTTCCACCAGAGGCAAGCGCGTCTTGTCAGACATTTATGTCGTCGATGGGTGCATTATCCAATGCACCAGGAGATAGCTCTAGTGGCGATCAAGATCATGACGTTCCTGCTGATGATGAGGATGCTGAATAGGACGAGGGCGAGGATGAGGATGAGGACGAGGGTGAGGATGGGGCTGAGGGCGAGGATGGGGCCGAGGGTGAGGATGGGACTGAGGACGAGGATGAGGGCGATAATGAGCATGGGGACGATGATGAGGATGATGACGAGGATAGATATGGCGGCGAGGATGACGCCGATGATGATAGTGGTGATGGTGATGGTGATCAGGGGAAGATTGATCCATTTCATTTTTGAATTCTATATAACTCTTTATTTTTGAACCTAGTTTTCCACTCCGGGGTTTTCCTCGGCTTCATAGGGATGTTGTTATCAGATCTATTTTTTTCACTTGATTCCTATTGTATGATTAGTCTACTACCTATACCTTTAGCATTCCTTGGTACTGTGATTCCCTGTATGATATCTGGTTTGATAAGTTAATATGGTCATCTTAATATTCAAAAACAATCACTCGAAATTAGGGGTGTCCATGGGCCGGGTCGGGTCGGGTCGGGTCATGGGTGTTCTAGGGACTAAGGACATATGGTCATCCATAAGTAAGATTTAGGGCCTAAGGACATGACATGAAAAATTATGTGTTTTATATCCATGGGTAATATTGGGGGTTCATTTTAAAAATAATAAAATGAGGGGTTTTGAGGTGGAAAATGATTTATTAGGTAATGAGTTCCCTTGGTTAAAAAATATAAATAAGTGTGTGTCTTTTTGATTTTAATAAATGGATTTTAATTATAATGAAATATTGGTTAATTTCTTTGTTAAAAAATTTATTTTTAACATTTTTATTCTCTATTTTATATATTTTCATTGATTGGGAATATAATTTACAAACAAAAAATATCCAATTACTTATAATATTTATATGTATTAAATTGAGTAATTTTGAGAAATTTTTATATTTTCATTTGTGACATGTACGAGTCAACCCCGCCTCAATCCGAGGGCCGGTGTGGCCGGTACCACTAAAAGTTTCTTTCTTTTGTTTAAAATGGATGCGCTTTTAATTAAAATAAATGAAATACGGAAAACCGACCAAACACATTCGGATTGTATTGATACTTTAGGAAAACGATCCATGGGTCATTTGTGACGTGTACGAGTCAACCCTGCCTCAATCCGAGGCGCGGTGTGGCTGACACCACTCAAAGTTTCTAACTTTTCTTTGAAATGGAGAACAGTTTAAGTAAAAACTACAACTGATATACGGGAAACGGACCAAACACATTCAGATTCTGTTGATACTTTAGGACAAGTATCCATGGGTCATTTGTGTCATGTACGAGTCAACTCCACCTCAATCTGAGGCACAGTGTGGCCGGTACCACTCAAATTGTCTCACTTTTATTTGAAATGGATAGGATTTTAAGAGAAAACAACTACCGGCATACATAAAAATGACCAAACGCATTCAGATTCTATTGAAACTTTATGAAAATGATCCATGTGACATTTTTAATGTGTACGAGTCAACCCTGCCTCAATTCGATGGTCGGTGTGGCCGGAACCACTAAAAGTGTCTTTCTTTTGTTTAAAATGAATGAGCTTTTAATTAAAATAAACGACATACAGAAAACCAACCAAACACATTTGGATTATGTTGATACTTTATGAAAACGATCCATGGGTCATTTGTGATGTGTATGAGTCAAACCCACCTCAATCTAAGGTGTGGTGTGGCCGACACCACTCAAAGTGTCTCACTTTTCTTTGAAATGGACAACAGTTTAAGTAAAAACAACAACTGACATACGGGAAATGGACCAAATGAATTCGGATTCTATTGATACTTTAGGACAAGTATCCATGGGTCATTTGTGTCATGTAAGAGTCAACCCCACCTCAATCTGAGGCACGGTGTGGCTGTTACCACTCAAACTTTCTCACTTTTATTTGAAATAGACAGGATTTTAAGTGAAAAAAACTACCGACATATGGAAAACTGAACAACGCATTTGGATT
Organism: Viscum album; assembly: GCA_963277665.1. Taxonomy (NCBI): domain Eukaryota; kingdom Viridiplantae; phylum Streptophyta; class Magnoliopsida; order Santalales; family Viscaceae; genus Viscum; species Viscum album. The sequence goes on along the minus strand of OY728150.1, from coordinate 1,586,792,224 downwards.
ATGTTGAAACTTTAGGAAAATGATCCATGGGTCATTTGTGATGTGTACAAGTCAATCCCGCCTCAATCTGAGGGCCGATGTGGCCGAAACCACTAAAAGTGTCTTTCTTTTGTTTAAAATGAATGTGCTTTTAATTAAAATAAACGACATACGGAAAAATTAACAAACACATTAGGATTGTGTTGATACTTTATGAAAACAATCCATGGGTCATTTGTGACGTGTAAGAGTCAACCCCACCTCAATCCGAGGCGCGGTGTGGCTGACACCACTCAAAGTGTCTCACTTTTCTTTGAAATGGACAACCGTTTAAGTAAAAACAACAACTGACATATGGGAAACGGACCAAACACATTCGGATTCTATTGATACGTTAGTAAAAGTATCCATGGGTCATTTTTTTCATGTACGAGTGAACCCCGCCTCAATCTGAGGCACGGTGTGGCCGGTACCACTCAAACTGTCTCACTTTTATTTGAAATGGACATGATTTTAAGTGAAAACAACTACCGGCATACAGAAAACCGACCAAACGCATTCGGATTCTATTGAAAATTTAGGAAAACGATCCATGGGTCATTTGTGACGTGTATGAGTCAACCCCACCTCAATCCGAGGGACGGTGTGGCCGGTACCACTAAAAGTGTCTTTCTTTTGTTTAAAATGAATGCGCTTTTAATTAAAATAAATGATATACGGAAAACCGACCAAACGCATTCGGATTGTGTTGATACATTATAAAAACGATCCATGGGTAATTTGTGATGTGTATGAGTAAACCCTGCCTCAATCCAAGGCGCGGTGTGGACGACACACTTCCAAGTGTCTCACTTTTTTTTGAAATGGACAATAGTTTAAGTAAAAACAACAACTGACATACGGGAAACGGACCAAACACATTCGGATTCTATTGATACTTTAGGAAAAGTATCCATGGGTCATTTTTGTCGTGTAAGAGTCAACCCCGCCTCAATATGAGGAATGTTGTGGCTAGTACCACTCAAACTGTCTAACTTTTATTTGAAATGGACAGGATTTTAAGTGAAAACAACTACCGGCATACGGAAAACCGACCAAACGCATTCGGATTCTGTTGAAACGTTAGAAAAATGATCCATGGGACATTTGTGACGTGTACTAGTCAACCCCGCCTCAATCTGAGGGCCAGTGTGGCCGGTAACACTAAAAGTGTCTTTCTTTTGTTTAAAATGAATGCACTTTTAATTAAAATAAATGACATATGGAAAACCGACCAAACCCATTCGGATTGTGTTGATACTTTATGAAAACGATCCATGGGTCATTTGTGACCTGTACGAGTCAACCCTACCTCAATCTGAGGCGCGGTGTGGCCGACACCACTCAAAGTGTCTCACTTTTCTTTGAAATGGGCAATAGTTTAAGTAAAAACAACAACTGACATATGAGAAATGGAACAAACGCATTCAGATTCTGTTGATACTTTAGGACAAGTATCCATGGGTCATTTTTGTCGTGTACGAGTCAACAACACCTCAATATGATGCACGGTGTGGCCGGTACCACTCAAACTCTCACACATTTATTTGAAATGGACATGATTTTAAGTGAAAACAACTACCAACAAACTAAAAACCGACCAAACGCATTCAGATTCAGTTGAAACTTTAGGAAAACGATCTATGGGTCATTTGTGACGTGTACAAGTCAACCACACCTCAATTTGAGGCGCAGTGTGGCCGACACCACTCAAAGTGTCTCACTTTTCTTTGAAATGGACAACAGTTTAATTAAAAACAACAATTGACATACGGGAAATAGACCAAATGCATTCGGATTCTGTTGATACTTTAGGAAAAGTATCCATGGGTCATTTTTGTCGTTTAAGAGTCAACCCCGCCTCAATCTGAGGCACGGTGTGGCTATTACCACTCAAACTGTCTCACTTTTATTTGAAATAGACAGGATTTTAAGTGAAAAAAACTACCGACATACGGAAAACTGAACAACGCATTTGGATTCTGTTGAATCTTTAGGAAAATGATCCATGATTCATTTGTGACGTGTACAAGTCAACCTTGCCTCAATCCGAGGGCCGGTGTGGCCGAAACCACTAAAAGTGTCTTTCTTTTGTTTAAAATGAATGCGCTTTTAATTAAAATAAACGACATACGGAAAAATGACCAAACGCATTCGGATTTTGTTGATACTTTATGAAAACGATCCATGGGTCATTTGTGACGTGTACGAGTCAACCCCGCCTCAATCAGAGGTGCGGTGTGGCCGACACCACTCAAAGTGTCTCACTTTTCTTTGAAATGGACAACAGTCTAAGTAAAAACAACAACTGACATACGGGAAATGGACCAAACGCATTCGGATTATATTGATACTTTAGGAAAAGTATCCATGGGTCATTTGTGTTGTGTACGAGTGAACCCCTCCTCAATCTGAGGCACGGTGTGGCCGGTACCACTCAAACTCTCTCACTTTTATTTGAAATGGACAGGATTTTAAGTGAAAACAACTACCGGCATACGGAAAACTGACCAAACGCATTCAGATTCTATTTAAAATTTAGGAAAACGATCCATGGGTCATTTTTGACGTGTACGAGTCAATCCCGCCTCAATCCGAGGGCTGGTGTGGCTGGTACCACTAAAAGTGTCTTTCTTTTGTTTAAAATGAATGCGCTTTTAATTAAAATAAACGACATACGGAAAACTGACCAAAATCATTCTGATTGTGTTGATACTTTATGAAAATGATCCATGGGTAATTTTTGACGTGTATGAGTCAACCCCGCCTCAATCCGAGGCGCGGTGTGTCCGACACACTTCAAAGTGTCTCACTTTTCTTTGAAATGGACAACAGTTTAAGTAAAAACAACAACTGACATACAGGAAACAGACCAAACACATTCGGATTCTATTGATACTTTAGGAAAAGTATCCATGGGTCATTTGTGTCGTGTATGATTCAACCCCGCCTCAATCTGAGGAACGGTGTGGCCAGTACCACTCAAACTGTCTAACTTTTATTTGAAATGGACATGATTTTAAGTGAAAACAACTACCGACATACGAAAAACCAACCAAACGCATTCGGATTCTGTTGAAACTTTAGGAAAATTATCAATGGGTCATTTGTGATGTGTACGAGTCAACCCCGCCTCAATCCGAGGGCCAGTGTGGCCGGTAACACTAAAAGTGTCTTTCTTTTGTTTAAAATGAATGCGCTTATAATTAAAATAAACGACATACGGAAAACCGACCAAACCCATTTGAATTGTGTTGATACTTTATGAAAACAATCTATGGGTCATTTTTGACGTGTACGAGTCAACCCTGCCTCAATCCAAGGCGCGGTGTGGCTGACACCACTCAATGTGTCTGTCTTTTCTTTGAAATGGGAAACAGTTTAAGTAAAAACAACAACTAACATATGGTAAATGGAACAAAAGCATTCGGATTCTATTGATACTTTAGGAAAAGTATCCATGGGTCATTTGTGTCATGTATGAGTCAAATTCGCCTCAATATGAGGTAGGATGTGGCCGGTACCACTCAAACTCTCACACATTTATTTGAAATGGACATGATTTTAAGTGATAACAACTACCAGCATACGGAAAACCGACCAACGCATTCAGATTCTGTTGGAACTTTAGGAAAAAGATCCATGGGTCATTTGTGACATGTATGAGTCAACACTGCCTCAATCCGAGGCACGGTGTGGTCGACACCACTCAAAGTGTCTCACTTTTCGTTGAAATGGACAACAGTTTAATTAAAAACAACAACTGACATACGAGAAACGGACAAAACACATTCGGATTCTATTAATACTTTTTGAAAAGTATCCATGGGTCATTTGTGTCGTGTATGAGCCAACCCCGCCTCAATATGAGGCACGGTGTGGCCAGTAGCACTCAAACTGGCTCACTTTTATTTGAAATGGACAGTATTTTAAGTGAAAACAACTACCGGCATATGGAAAACTGACCAAATGCATTCGGATTCTTTTGAAACTTTAGGAAAACGATCCATGGGTCATTTGTGACGTGTACGAGTCAACCCCACCTCAATACGAGGGCCAGTGTGGCCGGTACCACTAAAAGTGTCTTTCTTTTGTTTAAAATGAATGCGCTTTTAATTAAAATAAATGACATATGGAAAACCAAAAAATCCCATTAGGATTGTGTTGATACTTTATGAAAATGATCCATGAGTCATTTGGGATGCGTATGAGTCAACCCTGCCTCAATCCGAGGTGTGGTGTGGCCGGCACCACTCATAGTGTCACACTTTTCTTTGAAATGGGCAACAATTTAAGTAAAAACAACATCTGACATATGGGAAATGGACCAAATGCATTCAGATTCTGTTGATACTTTAGTAAAAGTATCCATGGGTAATTTTTGTCATGCACGAGTCAACTCTGCCTCAATCTGAGGCACGGTGTGGCCGGTACCACTCAAACTGTCTCACTTTTATTTGAAATGGACAGGATTTTAAGTGAAAACAACTACCGGCATACGGAAAACCGACCAAACGCATTCGGATTCTGTTGAAACTTTAGGAAAACGATCCATGGGTCATTTTTGATGTGTATGAGTCAACCCCGCCTCAATCCGATGGCCGGTGTGTCCAGTACCACTAAAAGTGTCTTTCTTTTGTTTAAAATGGATACACTTTTAATTAAAATAAATGACATACAGAAAACTGAACAAACGCATTCGGATTTTGTTGATACTTTATGAAAACGATCCATGGGTCATTTGTGATGTGTAAGTGACAACCCTACCTCAATCCGAGGTGCGGTGTGTCTGAAACCACTCAAAGTGTCTCACTTTTCTTTGAAATGGACAACAGTTTAAGTAAAAACAACAAATGACATATGGGAAACGGACCAAATGCATTTGGATTCTATTGATACTTTAGAAAATGTATCCATGGGTCATTTTTGTCGTGTACGAGTCAACCCTGCCTCAATCTGAGGCACGGTGTGGCCGGTACCACTCAAAATGTCTCACTTTTATTTGAAATGGATAGGATTTTAAGTGAAAACAACTACCGGCATACGGAAAACCGACCAAATGCATTCGTATTCTGTTGAAACTTTAGGAAAATGATCCATGGGTCATTTGTGACATGTAAGAGTGAACCCCACCTCAATCCGAGGTGCGGTTTGGCTAGAAACACTCAAAGTTTCTCACTTTTCTTTGAAATGGAAAATAGTTTAAGTAAAAACAACAACTGACATACAGGAAATGGACCAAACGAATTTGGATTCTGTTGATACTTTAGGAGAAGTATCCATGGGTCATCTTTGTCATGTAAGAGTCAACCCCGCCTCAATCTGAGGCATGGTGTGGCCGGTACCACTCAAACTATCTCACTTTTATTTGAAATGGATAGGATTTTAAGTGAAAACAACTACCGGCATACGGTAAACCGGCCAAACGCATTCAGATTCTGTTGAAACATTAGGAAAATGATCCATGGGTCATTTGTGACGTTTAAGAGTCAACCCCGCCTCAATATGAGGGCCGGTGTGGCCTATACCACTAAAAGTGTCTTTCTTTTGTTTAAAATGGATGTGCTTTTAATTAAAATAAACGACATATGGAAAAATGACCAAACACATTCAGATTGTGTTGATACTTTATGAAAACGACCCATGGGTCATTTTTGACGTGTACGAGTCAACCCTGCCTCAATCCGAGGCGCGGTGTGGCTGACACCACTCAAAGTGTCTCACTTTTCTTTGAAATGGACAACAGTTTAAGTAAAAACAACAACTGACATATGGGAAATGGACCAAACGCATTCAGATTCTGTTGATACTTTAGGATAAGTATCCATGGGTCATTTTTGTCGTGTAAGAGTTAACCCAGCCTCAATATGAGGCATGGTGTGTCCGGTGCCACTCAAACTGTCTCACTTTTATTTGAAATGGACATGATTTTAAGTGAAAACAACTACCGGCATACGAAAAAAAACCAAACGCATTTGGATTCTGTTGAAACTTTAGGAAAACAATCCATGGGTCATTTGTGACATGTACGAGTCAACCCTGCATCAATCCGAGGCATGGTGTGGCTGGAACCACTCAAAGTGTCTCACTTTTCTTTGAAATGGACAACAATTTAAGTAAAAACAACTACTGACATACGAGAAACTGACCAAACGCATTCGGATTCTATTGATACTTTAGGAAAAGTATCCATAGGTCATTTGTGTCATTTACGAGTCAACCCCACCTCAATTAGAGGCACAGTGTGGCCGGTACCACTCAAACTGTCTCACTTTTATTTGAAATGGACATGATTTTAAGTGAAAATAACTACCGACATACAGAAAACCGACCAAACGGATTCAGATTCTGTTGAAACTTTAGGAAAACGATCCATGGGTCATTTGTGACGTGTAAGAGTCAACCCCGCCTCAATCTAAGGGCCAATGTGGCTGGTACCACTAAAAGTGTCTTTCTTGGGTTTGAAAAGGACATCATTTTAAGTGAATACAACTGAAATTTACACATATCAATGATAGTCGCAAAATCTTTTTCATGGGTTGGGTAGTTTCACTCATGGGTTCATAAGTGACGAGACTCCTAAGAAAATACATTTTCACCATATATTATAAACAATACAAGTTCAATGCAAAATTTATCACAAATCATTACATTCCCAAATCTAGGATCATAAAAAAATGGGATATGAGCCAATTTCAAACTCTTATTCAACAATAATATGTATTTCTCATACTATTCTGCCTATTAGAATTTGGTGGGGGAGGTGGGGGATATGTTGGTTGGGGGGTTGTGCAGGGGTGAGGTGAATTACTACTGGATGATTTTTGTCTTATGAAGATTGAAATAGGGAATTTTTGTACATGACATGGTTGGAAGAGTTTGATGATTTTATGTGTTTTTTTCTTCTATTTTAGGTGTTTTTTATACTGTTTCAAGTATGTATGTGGTTTTTGTGATTTTATTTATGCAGGTGTATAATGGAGGGGCTACTGGAGGGAGGGGGGATGTTGGGCTGCAGTTCTGAAAAAACTCAATACCAACGGTTATAAACCGTTAGTATAAGGGTGCTGGAATTCTGGAAAAACACTATACCAAAGGTTTTAAACTGTTAGTATAGGTGTCTGGATTTTTGGAAAAACAATACCAACGGTTTATAACCGTTGGTATAGGTGTTTCTGGAAAACCAATACCAACGATTCTAAACCGTTGGTATAAGTTTTCCTAAAAATCACATTACCAACTGTTTAAAACCATTGGTATAAGACTTCCTAAAATGCATTACCAATGATTTATAACTGTTTGTATACATTGGGTTAAATTTATATAACCCATATACCAACAGTTTGGATCAAACCATTGGTATAAGCCTTTCCTCACGGCTTACTAGCCAATGGTTTGGAAAACCGTTGGTATAGGGTATACCAACGGTTTTCCAGCCTATACCAACAGTTTTTAACTGTTGGTATAACCTTCTTTTCCAGTAGTGAAATAACTAAATTAGTTTTTCTCATGAGACCTACTGATACATCTAGTGGCTATAACAGGATCCACCCATCACTTAATTATTCCACTTCCTTCATCGTATGAGGGAAATTAAAAATAGTTCAATACATAATCAATAGAGACATTTTTATTGGAAAACCTGCATTAAAAATGTTAATATTTTCCCCAATAAATAAATAGAACAATATATTTATAAATAATCTAGAGTAATATGATGGATGGAATCATTAGATCATATCTATAGTAAATCATAATATTCATTAAGTAATATTTACATATATGGAAATACTTTTAAAATATCATAGAAAAATTTATTGAGGAAAAAAACCCTTTTCATTTTGAAATCACTTATTTAAAATCAAAAAATTTCCAAAATGCTAGGAGAAATATTTTTTTTTGAAAAAAATGGACACTTGTAAATGAATCATTAAGATAAATAATTTTCACAAAGATGAGAAAATCCATTCGTGTGGTAAATGTTAAAACAAATATTGTATTCACATCTTCGGTAAAGAGTTCCTTATTTGAAAAAAAAGAATATTCCTTTTTGAAACATTTTATATAATGTAAAATATGAGTAAAACTGAATTTAATCATTCATTATATAATATTGAAAACATTATTTAAAATATTGGTAATAATATATTGATATGGAAGAAAAATATTAGAGATAAAACTGAAAAATAATATCAGTTTTACTTAAAAAAATTATTTCAAGATGTTGAGTATTAGAGAGAGAAAAATGAAATAAAAACTTTTAATTAAAAAAATATATTTTAGGAAAATATATGTGGTTTAATATAGAATTAATATATAATTCCACCAATTAAAACTTAAACATAAATAGTCCATAATATGGATGGGATTGTGAAATAAAACCTTACCTCATGTCTATCTTACTTCATAAGTGATTTTAACATCCTGTAAATTTATTATAATTCTATATTATAATAATATTCATACTTATAATACTATAAAGTATTTAATTATAACATATCCTCACCCATTAATTAATAATATCTCATTATCATTATCATTTTATGTGTTAACTACTTTGTTTTTTATGTGTGTTTCAATTCCACAGTTATGGTCCTTGCATAATTATCATGTTTACTTCATCTCTAAAATATTTCTAAAGATATAAATATCATATATATACATTCTATTAAAATTTATAATCATCCATGAAAGGATAATATTAAAAATTAATCACATCTCTTAGTGGAGGTGGTAGCCAACACCTACGCACGAGCAGCATTATCAATTTTAATGAGAGGAAGGGTAAGGAGGTAAATGATATGTTATATTTTTAGAATCATAAATATTTCATAAATTTATTATATATTCTTATGTTATATATTTATAACCATCCATGTAAATTTGTGATAAAAAACAAGGCACACTACTATGTGGAGATGATAATCCATAAAAAAATATTAGAGATTTTTCATTTTTCATTGGATGAAGAGGAATTAAAAAAATGGGTTTTTTATAATACTAAAAATATATCAATATATTTATGAAATTTAATCAATTATTTTAGGTTTTAAGAAATATATTTATATAAATTATAAGAATAAATAAGCATTGAAAGAGTCAGGTATTACCTCTTTATTGAGATACCTCATTTGGAATACATATTAATATTATTTAGGATGGTCTTAGGGAAAGAACCGAATCTAAAAAAATAAAGGAAGGAATAAAGGAAGGTTTTTGGGTAGGTACTAACCAATATAAATGTTTGGAACAAGTTGTATGGAGATGGTTTTTGGAAGTTAAAAAAAGTTTTTATTGAAAATGCGTTGTCTTTTTCTATCAAGAAGATGTCAAAGAAGAAAAAAATCAAATAACTTTTTGAAAATGAAAATCCAATTGAACATCATATTCAGAAAACTAGGATCACAATTCTTAAAAAATTCCATCATATTGAGAATATTTTTTCTATAATAAAAGGCTAATCGGACTCACCCTGAGCTCAGTAAGGAATTAATGATCGTAATGAGGAAGGGAATCAGATTCTGAATTACCCCGACGAAAATTTTACAATGATTTGATGTTTTGAAATTCAAAAAAATCATAAGACTTCTAGGAAACTTGTGATTCCAGCCTTATAAATTAAAGGATGAGTGTTACCATTCTTTTTCAAGCCAATCGTATTCAGGCTTAGTAGGAAAAAAAGACGTTACTAGGAGTTAGAGAAGTTATAATAATTCTCAATGAAACTAATTTTTTTTAAGATGATATTAAATTTATTCAAAACCATTATAAATACATGGTAAAATCATAGGTTTGTTAAAGAAGGTATATGCTGAAGCCAATGATTTATGGTCTCAATCTATCATTGTGAGAACACTGGCTGTAAATTTGTTTGATAGCTGAAAAGGTCGGTCGGAATAGGTGAAGATGAAGACTAATTTTTGTTAAACTAAAAGAAAAAATTTAAATATTAAGATAAATAATCTAAGTAAAATCATAATAAAAAATAGAAGGAATTTATTTGGTATCATATTTTGAGAATAAAAGAAGTTACTGAAGTCAAAACTGCTAACACTGGTCCTTCAGACTCATAGTGCCACCAAACAATCGGTGGCAGGATTGTTTGTATTGTGAATTTTTGGGACCAATGAAAAGGAAATATAATAAGTGGATTTTTATACCATTGAAAATTAGATTAGATATTCGCCAAAAATGTAGTCAAGAATTTCCATCAAGATAAATTTTTTGTTGCCTTTTCAGTTCGTCCGGAGAAAGAAAATTTCATTTATAATTTGGTCAAGAATGAAAATAAGGATTATAATTTGTTTTGAAGAGTTATTCAAGTGTTCTAAGAGAAAAAATAACTCTGGAGAAATAGTTTTCAAGGGGAGATCAAAGTCTGAGGATGTCTTGAATCTGATGCTGAAGTGATTCCATCATAATGAGAAACCATTTCCTTCTCAAATGTTTCAAGTTGTATCGAAAAATGTATTGAAGAATCTTCTATTTTCATCATAATGATAAAACTAGATTTATTTTATGAGTCTTTCAATTAATGTAGAGTAATGTTATGAGATATATTCAATTATTATTTGTTTGCAAGTGTTTCAAGAAAATTTAATTGACTAAATGCCATTATCACAATGAGTAAATCATATTGGGCATTCTGAATTAGAATCCTAATAAAAATAATGTTTCTTAAGAAGTTTTAAGTGAGATAAACTCATTGTAATATTCGATAAGGTTTTAGAAGAGCTTAGAAGTGTTGAAGAAGTCAAAAATAAGTACAAAATTCAATAGAAATAGATATTTCAGAGAATTTGGATGAGAAGGAAATGCTTTCAGAAGTCCCACTAAAACTATTTTTTGTTTCATATAAAAGGATAAAGTAATTTTGACTTTATTTACATAGATGTACTATTGATAAGAGGATATGAAAGCTCTAAATTTCTAGGGAGAATAGTTTTCCAGATTGAGAATTATTGAGGAAGTTTACTGGATAGAATAAGAAAGGATAATAGATAATATTGTATTAGTTGATTATGATATTGAGATGGATAGTCAGACTGGGATTTCTAGACTCATATTTAAGTAGTTCCAAATTTTATCAGTGATATTATGATAGAGATAAATTTCCGTATTGGGAAATCAGACATGGGTATCAGACTAGGAAATCAGACTGAGTATCATTATAAAGTCCAGAAGAAGTTCTTTCATACTACTGGGTAAGAAAGTGAAGAATTGGTTTGAAGAACATATTTGTGAAATTTGATCATGTATCACCATAAAATTATTGTTACAAATCCTTTTTATTACATATTCATGATACTTTAAAAATATGAACTTTTGTATTAAACATAGTGCTAAACGAGTGTAAGGGAATAACTTACTGATTTTATTCCACACAAAAGTATTTTTTTCTAGTGGATTGTGTGGTATTGGATTATTTACAAACCATTCCAAGGAATTAGCTACTCTTGTTAAGTAGTGAAACTTGTAAATTATTCTGTTCCTATCAATGTGTGTTTTTTGGTTTTTAATATAGAATGAAATATTTAATAGTAGGTATATGTTCTTTCAATAATAAGTAAACTTAAAAGGAAAATATATCACCGATTCACCCCCCTCTCAATGATATAACTATATTGACTGGAAAATTACAGTGGTACTAGAGTATAGGGTTACCTTATTTTATTCTTTTTTGAAGTTTTGAAGATTATTTTATGAAGGATCTAAACTATGTCAATAATAAAGTTATTCTAGATTTTGATGAAAATAATTAAGATATATAGAAATATATAATGTTTACTTATCATATGTCTCTTGGGTATTATGTTCTTGAAGACACAATAGATGGTTTTTCTCTTATTGATGACAAAGTTCCTCTTACATCTATTGACAATAAGAATCTTGAGAATGATGGAAGAGATAAAAATGATTTAATTTCATCACTTTATAAAAGTGAGTTCTTAAGAGTGAAGGGTGTTTCCACTGAAAAATATTTTTTGGATAAGTTGAAAGAAATTTATGAAGGTAATACAAAATTCAAGAAGTTAAAATTACAAATAAGGATGTAGAAGTATGAAGATATAAAAATGGGTGAGTATGAATATGTTGGTGTCTTCTCTACCCTTGTTAAATAACATTATCATCACTATAATATGACTTGGTGCAAAGTTGAAAGATTCTAAATTTATTGAAAATATATTAAGAATTCCTACTGACGTATTTAATGCCAAAGTCTCCTCATTAGATGATAGAGATCCTGGAGCTCTATATTTGGATGATCTCCACACTTTTCTCATTATATATGAAATGGTAAGGTAGAAAGTTATAAAGGGAAAGAAATCTGATATATAATTATATATCAAAGCCTCAAAGGAATAAATGTTTAAGAAGGTTCTTGAGGAAGATGATATTGCTAGCTCTGACTCCGAAAATGTGGTATGTAAAAATCATGATGAAATATTATCCTTGTTTATAAAAATATGGGAAGATGAATAGAAAAATATAAAGGTAAACTTCTATTTACGTTTTTTGAATATAAATTCATTGGGTACTTTTGGGAAAATTTTCCTCGAAGAAATAAATAAGAAGACATTGGTGAAGAAGAAAGATGGACAATAAGGTCGTGTAGGAAACATGGTGATAAGGATAAATCTTTTTCTAAAATAAAATATAAAAATTTCTCAAAATCAAAAATAAGAAGTTTATCATCCAGATATGATGATGAAAAATATAATATATTTTAATCTAAAATATCCACTGATCATGTTTCAGATAATACATTTGTTACAATAGTGAATAATGAAGAGTTCAAAAGTAGTTATTATAAAGAAGACGAAACAAAATTATAATTTAATTTTAAAGAATAATTGAAAAAATGTATGATAAAGATTAGGAGGATTGAAAAGGAAATCTAGAATATATAAAATGAAAATTACTTATCAAACAATAATTATGTTTTTACTGATTACATATTAAAGTTTATAGAAGAGATTTATTATTTGAAGAAATCTCTTGAGAAATAAAAAAATCATAATGAATATCTAGAAGTGAAGCTAAAAGATAAAGAATAATAGTACGAACTTATCTAACAAAAGTTTTCAAAATATGAATAGAGGGACAAAAGTTTTGAAAAATTTATTTCTAAATTTGATGAATGCTTTATAAAGGACCAAAAGTTACCTTCAAAGGTTGCTAATATAGATGAAGTTGTTCCTAATAAGAAGAAATCTTTGAAAGTATGTATGTGGCCATGATAAAAAAATTCAAGAAGTCAGAAGATTCTAAAAAGCATGAGTATGAAAAAGTTTCTAATACTTCTAGTTCTGATATAGCTAAAAATAAATCCATTATAAAGACTAAATTTTGACTATGAAGATAAAGGTTGGTGGGAAATAAATTTCTGATAAGAAATATGAGTAGTTTGTTAAGAAAAATGTTCACAACTATGGTCAGTATAAAATTTTGGGAGGAAAATATTATTTCTATGGATACTACTAGCACCATTGTGGATTCAGACATATGAATTATATGTGTTTTCTTAACCAAAAACATTATTACTATTCCAAAAAATTCAGAAGGAAAATTTTTATGGGGAGTCAATCCCCTCAAATGAAGAAGTATGATAAGGATTTTTAGAAGAAATCTGAGAAGGTTGATGTTAAAATTGAAAATAATTTCCAACCTATGAAAAATGTTTTTGAAATATGTGAACAACCTGGACACCATGAAAAAAGATTTCTTATTTAGTTACCATCATAATAAAAGTTTGTGAATAATTCTTAGAAGCTTCAAGTAAAGAAAGATAAAGGGAAATAAAAACTATTGTCCTTAAAACCTATCTGAAAGATTCAAAAGGAAGATGGATTTAGATCATGGATAGTGGGTGTTCTTCCCATATGATACGAGGCTTGAATTTTTTGAAGAATATAAAATAATTCAAATAAGGAACTATGACATTTTAAAATGATGAATCTTTGAGAATCAAAGGTGTTGAATCAACCATCATTAGGGAAGAAAAGTTAACATCCAAAAAACATTTGTTTATTGATGGGATTAAACACAACTTGATGAGTGTTTAAAAACTTTTTGATGAAGGTAACCAAGTTTTATTTAGAAAATATGGGTTTATAGTGACATGTGAGGAATATGGAAAGATAGTTATATGAGGCCAATGAACAAAAGTAAATTAATTCCATGTTAGTGAAATACAAAACTCTTGTTACATGGGAATGGTGGAAGAGAATTTTCTATGGAATAAAAGTCTGGGAAACATGTTTCAAAGAAACATGATAATGTTATCAAAGTGATACAATGTATGTGGAACTACTGATATGTCAATAGGAAGATATTGGTGTTGTGAAATCTATTATAAATAAAAGTTTACAAATTTTGTGCATAAGAAAGTTTACATTTATTCAAAATGACCACATGAACTTATTTATTATGATATATGTAAGCCAATGAGAAAACAATAAACTAATGGTATTAATTTCTACATCAATTCCATTATTAAATTTACTAACATTAATTATGTTATGTATATGAAACATAAGTCAGATTCTCTGATTTTTTTTCAAAGTTTTAGGAGGAAGGATGAGAAGGAATGTGAGTATTCTGTAAAAAAGTTGAGAACTGAAAATTGTGGTGAGTATAATAATTAATTATTTGAAATTTATCATGAGAATAATAGAATTTATAATGATTTAATTTCACCATACACTCCTCAATAAAATGGGTTTTCTAAATGGAATAATGGTAGTCAGGTTGAAATGGGGTGAACTATATTTTTCAAATATGGTCTCCCTTATTAATTTTGTAGGTAATCCATGTGTACTGCTATGTATGTTCAAAATATATGTTTTTATTGGAAAATATTATATATGAATTCGTATTAATTTTTTTTATAATAAAACTCCATGTTTGAAACACTTAAGAGTATTGGGTATTTCATTCATCATAAAGATGAAAGGTGGAATGTTTGAAAAGTTTTAGTAGAGAGGTGAAGATGAATTTTTTCTTAGATATGCACTGGAAGGAAGAGGATAAAAATATTTTAATAAATAAACAAGAATATTAGTTAATTATGTTGATTTGAATGTTATTGAGAATGTTGTGGGATATGTTAAAAAGATTCATACTAATGAGGAAAATGAGAAGGATAAGGAAATGTTTGTTAACAATTCTAATAAGGATACATAGAATTATAATCCTATTCATGAAGAATAATCGGACTAAGATATTTCCAATGATGAGGAAGAAAATTGAAAATATAATCCCATGATAAGTAAAGAAGTGGAAGCTCAAAACATTATTGGTGATCAATATCATAAGGTTAAAATAAAAAGTATATGAAAAGTTAGGTGACATACTCATTTGTATTCTAAAGTCGAGCCATAAGATGTGAATGAATATTTTCAGCATTTGGATAGGTTTCAAGCTATGAATGAAGTGCTAGATTATATAGAAAATAATTATACATGGGAAATAATAAACAATATGAATAAAAAAATTATTATTGGTACAAAATAGGTTTCTTCAGAACAAGATGTATGAAGAAAGAGAAGTAATAAGAAACAAATAAAGATTAGTGTGAAAAGGTTACTCAGAAATTACGGGTATTTATTTTTATAAAACTTTTTCACTTATGGAAAGATTATAAACAATCAAAATATTTTTTCTATTATTGGGAAAAGTAGTTACCAATTTTTTTGAAATGGATATAAAGTTGGAATTTTTGATTAGTGATCTTAATGAGGAATTTTACACTAAACAACCTTGTTGCTTTATTGTTGGGAAAGATGAAAGTTATGTGTGCAAGATGAAGAAATTATTGAATAGTCTAACACAAGCACTGAGAGCATGATATTACCAATTTGATACTTTCTTGAGGAAGTTGAATTTTTAGACAGGGAGAGTTGATAATAATATTCACATCAAGTAAAGTTAATATTTTTCCGTCATTGAAATTATTTATGTTGATGACATTATCTTTTCTAGTAATGATGAAATAACTTGTGAATGGTTTGTTGAAGAGATGAAAAAGTTGTTTGGGATGTCCATGTTGTGGGAAATTAAATAATTTTCTGGGTTAAAAATTTTACAAAAGGAGAAACATATTTTTCTCTCACAAAATGTATGCTAAATAACTTCATAAAAACTTCAACATGGAGAATTAAAAACCCATTTACACATTGATTTTAGTGGGGAAAAAGTTTTCTAAAGATAGTGAAGGAAATTAAGTTGACCATAAAGAGTTTCAAAAGATGGTACGAATTTAGTTGTATTTGACCACCTCAAGATCTGACATTGTTTATGTTGTTACCTTATGTAAAATATTTCGGAGTGTAATTAAATAATGATAATTACTTTTTGGAAAAATAATTCTTAAATATTTCAAAGGAATTAAAATTTTCAGAATCATGTATGATTTCTCAAAAAATATTGATTGGTTTAGGTATTCAGATGCTGATTGTATATGAAATGTTAATGATAGAAGATCCATATATGGTGGATTTTTTTCTAGGGAAAAGTTGTGTTAGTTGGAATACAAAAAATCATAATACAGTAACTCTTTGTACATATGAAGTCGAGTATATTGTCTATACTCAAGCCATTACCCAACTTGTGTGGATGAATACTAAGTTAGAATATTTAATTATTGAAGTGAAGTTACCCTTTCTCTTGGGTTGTGATAATAAAATTGTAATCAACCTTACCAAGAATTGAATATAAAATTCTCATTAAAAAAATATTGATATCAAATATCATTTAATAAAAGATAATGTGGAGAATAATGAATTGAATCTAGAGTATGTTCCTACATCAAAATAAGTTTTTGACATTTTTACAAAATCTTTAACAAAGGAACCTTTTCATAGATGAGGTTGAACATTAGAATCCAACCTCTTTCTCATTAAGGTTTAGGTATGCATTTTTGGACAATATTTCATCTTATATTTGGATAGTTTTGTCAAGGGGGATAATTGTTTCATAAATTTATCCATTGTATATGTGCTAAACCTTTTAAAGAAGCATGTATAAAGGGGGATTTTTGGGTAAGATGTAATTTCAGATTGTAATTTTTTGAACTATTCTAACTGTTTTTTGGAGTGTTTTTAAGAAACAAAACTTTTTTATAGGATCTTTAAAGAAGTTAGGAAAGATGTGACGAAAGATGAGGATGTTTCATGAGTCACTGCTTTTGGAAAACATGATTTTACTATCAATAATTCTTGTTTCCAACAATTAGTTTGGTCACATAGGCTTATAATTGTTGATAAGTAATCTATAGATGGATGTTATAATGTTTAGGGACTTATGAATGTTGGTTGATAAAAAATATAAAAGTTGATATTCTTGGGTCCAAGTTTGATAGAGAAGGATTTTGGAAGTTAGAAGAATATTTTTTTTCAATTTTTTTGTATTTTTTAATCAAGAAGATGTCAAAGAGGAATGAAATAAAATAAATTTGTAAAATATAAATATCTGATTGACCATTATATTTAGAAAATTATACTCACAATGCCTAAAAAATTACATCATATTGAGAAGATATTTTCTATAATAAAAGGTTCAATAGACTCACCATGAGTTCAGTAAGGAATTTATGATCAAAATGAGGAAGGGAACCAGAGTTTTATTAAACCTGATGAAAATATGATGATTTTTTTTCTATTTTTCAATTCAAAAAAATCATAATACTTATTTGAAACTTGTGATTCTAGTACTATAAAGGAAATGGGTAGTTCTTCTATTCATATTCAAGCCAATTTTATTCAGACTTGGTACTAAAGAAATATGCTGTTGGGGTAAAGAGAAGATATAATACTTCTAAATGAAAGTCATAAGATTCTTTTTTAATGTTCAACATATTAAAAATCATGATAAATATATGATATAAGAATATGTTTGTGAAAGATATAATTTTATAAAGTTAAATATTTTTTGTCCTAATCTATTAGTATTAGAACACTGGATTCAGAATCATTTGAAGGATATAAAGGTTGGTCGGAACATGTGAAGATGAAGATGCTGATTTTTAGTTAGAGAAAAATGCAAAAAAATTTAAATCTTTATAGGAAAAAGATGAAGAGAATTTTAATAAGAAAATAGAAGGAAGTTATACTATTCTATATTCAAGGAAAGAAAGAAGTTGATAATATTGACGTTGTTGACACCAGTCCATCAGACTTAGAGGGACATTGATCAATTAGAGGTAGGATTTTTTGGATTGGGAATTTTTGAGACCAATTAAAAGGGAAAAATTAAGTGAATTGTTGGGACCATAAAAAAATCGGATCATAGATCAATCAACAATGTTGTCATCCATTTCCATAAATTTTAATTGTTGGTTTCTTTTTTAGTGGGTCAAGAGAATGAAAAATCTCCTTTACAAGTGGGTTAAGAAAGAAATGGACTCTTATTTGTTTTCAAGAGTTTTTCAAGTGGGTCAAGAGAAATAAAAACTCTAGAAAAAGTTTTTAAGGCTACACATAGGAAATTACCTTTTCAAAAAGAGAAAAATAACTCTGAAAAAAGAGTTGTCAAGAGGAGCTCAAAGTCTAATGAATTCCTGATGCCAATGTTGAAGTGATTACATAATATTGAGAAACCATTTACTTCTCATATGTTTTAAGTGGTGTAGAGAAACATATTGATGAATTTTTTGTTATCATCATAATGAGAAAATTGGAATGGGAAGATAAGTCTTTCAATTCATGAAGAGAAATTTATTGAGATATATTTAGTTGTAATTTATTTGCAAGTGAGTCAAGAAAATAGGAGTGACCATATACCATTTTAATAATGAAGAAATCGTATTTGGAAATCAAAATCATAATCAAAATCAGATTGATGTTTTTTAAGAATTTTGAAGAAAACTAAAGTTGTGAGAATATTGTATAAGGTTTTAGAAGAGTTGAGAAGACCTAGAAAAGTAAAAAATATATCTAAAATTCAATGGAAATTTAGATTTTGGGAAATTTGGATGAGTGGGAAAAGATTTTAGAAAACCCACCCAAATATTTTTGAGTTTCCAATAAAAAGAGAAAGTAATTTGTAATTTCATGACACAGATTAACTATTGAGAAGAAAATATAGAATCTTTAGAGTTTTTTGGGTGAAAACGTTTATAGACTGAGCATTACCGAGGAAGTTTACCAGATAGAAGAAGAAATGAGAAGAGACTAGATCATATTCACTTAATTATCATATTGAGATGGATCAACATAATGGGAATTAGACTCAGATTTCTAAACTCAGAATGAAGTAGTTCAAAATTTTCTCAAAAATCATTATGATAGATCTATATTACCATATTGAGCAATCAGACTTGGGAATCAGATTGAGTATCATTACAAAGTCCAAATAAATTTCTTTCTATCTATTGGGAAAGTAAGTGAATAGTTTTTTTGAAGAACATATTTCTGAAAGTTGATCGAGTATCATCATAATATGTTTGTTACAAAAAAAATATTACATCTTCATGATACGTGAAGAACATGACCTATTATATTGAACATAGTTCTACACAAGTGTAAGGGAACATCCTACTCATTATATTCCACACAAAAGGATTATTTTATAGTGGGTTATATGGTATTGGGTTATTTAAAAACCATATCAGGGTCATAATTACTCTTTTTGAGTAGTATACCTTATAAATTCTTGTGTTTCTATGGATGTGTGTTGGTTTTACTTTTAATAGAGAAGGAAATCATTAATAGCAGGTGAATGTTTTTTCAGTAAGAAGGAAACTTAAAAGAGAAAGATATCACTAATTTTATCCCTCCATCTCTCTATGATAAAATTATCTTAATGGGGAAATTACACTTAAGATCTCAAATATTTTTAATAATATAGGAGAATAGGTTCCATTTTATAAGTAAGGGGAGGGACACACATATAATTACCTAAAAGATTTAAATAATATTGAGTCATTTTCTTTTAAAAGTGAGAAAAAGTTGACATGAAATAAAATTTATTATAATATAAGTTCTAAATATCTTTAAATAGTAATATTTATACAATTTTAAGTGTCATTTATACCCTTATCTCTTAGTTTAATCCCCACAGTAAACCCGTTTTAACCCTAACCATGGTAAAAATGTTTTATTGTTTTTTACTATTCATTATGACTAAAATCCAAGTTGAAATTAATACCTAATATTAATTATGATTATTCATAATATTTAATCCATTTTAAAATATTTAATTTTTAAGAGTGGTAGAAATTAATTTTAATATAAATGTGAAAAATGCAATGAAAACCATTTTTAAAAAAATGTTTTTTCTAAGTATAAAAATGATTTTATATAAAAATAAAGTGTAATGTTGGATAAAATGGAATTAATTGGATTAAAATAAATCAAAGGAAACTTATTTTTCTTTCCAACTGAACAAAAAATAGAATGAAACATATAAATACATGATTAAAATAGAATAACTAAATGAATATTTTATTTGAATTAAAACATTGCTTAATTTTACAAAATGTTAAGAATATATTTATGCATTCATCATTATATTTTTATATGAATTATATTTATTATTTAATATATATTGTTTGTAATAAATTTTTTTAGTTATATTTTAGGTTATTATTTTATTATTATAATTTCACAGAAGTGACAGTATTTTGTAAAATCGCTAGTTTTCACTATTCATCCAAAAATCAATTATTTCCAAAAAACTCAAAAATTAAACCTATGATAATTATGAATTTCTAAATTAAAAAATGAAATTAATTTCATAAAAATAAATTTTATAAAATATAGGAATTTACATTTGGATAATATTCTTGATTAAAGATATGTGCATTGTGCTATTGCTCCTCTAGAAAGAATAGTTTCTTATAATTAAAGCTTGAGTATTACATTCAACCCTAAATAAGTCAAAAAATAAAGGTTTTAGTATCCTAGGGAACTATAAGAGGGTATTGGCTCACTATCATATGTGATATAATACTCTGAGTGAGAGGAAATTGGACATGTTATAACCCCATCCAGTGTGAGATGGTGGTAGATGGAATGTGTGACAACCCATGAGTAAGAGGGCTCAGTTTAGAGACAATGAAAATGAGATGTGAAGGAAAAACCTACATTGAGAAATAAAGTAGTGGTTAGGACTTGGAATACCTCACCATGTGTGAGGAGGTATTGGTGGGTCTACCTTGATTGAGAGGGCAATTCAAAGACATAGACATAGGACCCAAACCTACACCTTGAAGTAGTAGTGGGGTTTAGGACAATGCACTAAACTAAGACTTTGTTGGTATTTTTTAGGATATAGGTTCAATTGAAATAGGTGATGGTTTTATTTTGGCATGCCTCTAAAGTAGGTTTGGTCAGGCATCATAGTGTTCTATTCAGCGTATGGTGGAATGGGTGTGTGAACACTGCCAGGTGTCACAGTGGCCTAGTTAGCACACAAGGACCTAATAAGGATGTTTATTTCATGTATTTATTTTTCAAAAAAATATGCATATATATGATGGCATATGATTTGTCTGATTGGCGAGACCCTACTGAGTTATATGCTTACACCCCTGCACATGCACATTGGTGTACATGCAGACCTCATGTTTTCTTTTAGGAATATGACATGATGTGCGGTGAATAAGGATGGATTAGCTTAAGGGTATCTAAATAATGGTAGTGTAGTGTGGATCGAGGATAGAAGTAGGTATGATATGTCTTTTTGGTGTTTAGTTTATTTGTGTATGCCATCAGCCCTGTGGGATATCAATTGTTTTTCATGACTATAGACTTCAAAACAAGATATTTTGTTATAGAATTATGCTTATTTTATTATGCACACTCTGATTAATCTATGGATTTATTTTTTGTATTTTATTTCACTATATTTTCAAACCAATTTATAGGAATAGTCTCCCTATTATATGGATAAGTCCATCACTACTTGTCATTAATCACTATCATTTTAGGAGGCATGCCTGAGGTCTTGTATCTTATTATATTTAGGAACTATTGAGTAGGAAACTGACCATGGTTTTAAAAATTGGTATCAAAGAATTTTAAACTAGTAAGTCCTAGTTATCAGGGGTAAAATATAGGTGTTCTAGGTCTTCACTACTATTATTAACATGATTACATCTAAATGATGCGTTATATGAGGTTCTTATTTATGGTTTTATCCTTTGAAAAACTATAAAAGGAAATATATATATGAATCATATTTTACACATAGTACTCCCATGAAAAACATGTTCTTTTGTGAGGTTTATTTCACCAATGAGGGGTTTATTTTTTCAAAGTTTTAAAAATAATGTATATGGTATTTTACCCTATAAAGTTTTT
This sequence comes from Viscum album, assembly GCA_963277665.1. NCBI lineage: Eukaryota > Viridiplantae > Streptophyta > Magnoliopsida > Santalales > Viscaceae > Viscum > Viscum album. The sequence continues at coordinate 1,586,769,902 of OY728150.1, read as the reverse complement.
GTGGAATTATACTTAACTAAACTATGATACAAGTTCTCTTTATGGAAGTTCATGTGGATCCTAGTGTAGGAGTTCTATAGAGATGACTATATAGTCTCTTTATAAGAGGAATTTTTAGTGACACTAAGTGGGTCAGTGTAGGCATTGATTTCCTTTATGGTGGAACCCTAATGGGTTTAGTGAAAAAATTATATTCCTGTGGGATAATCTAAGGATGGAAACAAATTTTCTTAAGAATATGGGGTTTAATTACTTGAAGTTTCAATAACAACTTATATTGTGTTTTCCAATATATCTTTTTGGTGTCATTCTACTTAAATATACAGGGTGGTTAGGTAGATAACCATGAAAGGGATGAGGAATAGAATGTGGATCCCTTATTCTTAGTATTTTGGCTTGTTTTTTGGGAAAGATTAGTTGGATGTTGAACCTCGTGGATTATTAATGTCATTTCTATGACATGGTAGGAGCATGTATAAGTTTTCTTGGTTTTTTTAATTATGCCTGTGTAGATGGTAATCATGACATTATGCTTGGAATGAGTGAGATAGATCAGGTTATGGGATGAGTTGATGTACATGAGGATCATGGTTAGTAAGTTGATCACTTGAGCCTTTTTAGATGAGGTGTTGCTCATGGGAGCATTATTCTGATTATGTGATCGAGTTGTGTGGGAGTGTACACCCATTATGTTTGAATGAGATCAAGTAATATAAAACCTAAACATACATGAGAGTATTATCTAGAGGACCACATTACCTTTGGAGGAGGAGATTGAGGTTTTTAAATTTTTTTTGGAAAAGCTTTTATGTGTGAAGGAAGGTGGCCTTTGGTTATATGGTCTACCAGTTTGTTTTTTGGATTGGTAAGTGGTGAGTTATCTGTTATCAACTCCCCACAACACACTGAAGGTGGAATGATACATGGAGTGGGTTCCCCATCCAGTGATAATGTCATAGAATATGGATCTCCTCGCCTGGTTGAGCATATATGGGTGGTAAATGACAACCTTTAATGATTTTTCCACTTTTTATACCACCAGCTTCTCCACCCATGAGATTATCCTTATGAGAGACTATAAGATGGAAGAAGAAAAAAAATACATATTCACTTGAGTATGGGAAGTGAGTATTTTATCTTATCATATACCTATTGTTTTTTATAGTGAATTATTATTGGTAAATTAATTATTTTAAATGTTAGATCAAGGTCCATACTCTAGATGGTAAGAAAAACATGAAATCATGTGACTCCCACACTCCAAGAAAGGGTTCCCACTTGTGGTGATGAGAGATATTCCAAGTAGGTTGGGATTAACTAAGGACTCATATGCATTTATTTTTCCTTATGTGGACCCGAGGCTGGTGAGTGAGACCATGGGAGTGACACCTCAACCCAACCCATCTAGTCTAAGTTGAAGAGACACAAGACCTCATGCGCACCTCTACTCACTCAAGATGTTTCTTACTAGTAGTGATGTTATAAATTCAATCAACAGGGAGAGTATACACTTGGTATCATATCCATAAACTAGAAATATAAATAAACATATAAAAAAAATTTTATTAATAAAGGAGTAAGTATAAGAATTATAATTTAATATCATATTGAAAAATATAAAATAAATGAATAAAACGGGCTCCCAATGTGAAAAAAAACAGAATATATAGAGTTAAAATAAATAAATAAAGTAACACTATGGAATCCTCTGCAGTACATTCTAGTACCAATACTAGCTCCATGCCTCTCAAATCAACTATCTCCCATGAGACCCTTTCCCTTTACGAGATACCTATGAAGTTTTCAGGCACATCAAGATATCCATTCAAGGTGTGAGTAATAAAATCCATCAATACAACACCAATACGTCCATAACATGTATGGACAAGTATAACATTAATATTCTATGATAACAATAAATTATAAAGAAATCATAAATAATCAGGTACTAAGAATTTGTGTGATAACCAAGCCACCAAGATCCCCAACCATAATTGAGTCAGCTCCATATTGGAAGGATAATCAGAGAATTTTAGAAGTTATCAAGAACTGGCCATAAGGATAATGAACATGTTACTCTAGATCCTAAAGAAATTGAGTCTCAAGTTAGGCCACAAGGCCGAGTAGTGAAAATGTTCTTAGTATCCACATGGCGTTGAGTTCTAGAATGTTACATAGTATCCAAAAGTCATCAAGTTCCATGCCAGGACTCAAGGTTATCATGCTCTAAACCTTTATATGGACCAACCATATTCATTGATGTATATCATGTGCACTCTCCCTCTAATTGGTAATCATACCATGGATGATCACCTGTTACGAGTACTAAGACAATACCTTCTAGGCATGGTAAATACACACAACATGGATAATAGTAATAATGAAAAACATATCATGTCATGACCCGTCCCATAGGGGCCCGCACCGTGACTCCCCAAGCCCACCTCCAATAGGCCAGGGGATGGTGACTAGCACCGAGTAGGCATATCACTAACATGGGAGGCATTGCCTAAGTACCTATACATACGCACACATCTACAAGCCCACAAACGCTGAAATATAAAACACTAAGCAACAAAATGCATGAATATAACTAAATCCCAACCAACAGAGTACGACGAAAGGTAGAGTGCTGTGAAAGTAAACTGGGCCAGAATACAAGCCCACCAAATAGCAAACAAACAAGATTATGAAACTAAAAAGTCCAACCTGTAAGCACAAAAGGTACTGGGACTGCTGCTAGTAGACATAGAAACACCTTGGCCTATAGGGAACTCAGAAAGCTCGGTCCTATCCTGGTCCACGCTGGACTCTGTCAAAAGGCTGCTCCTCTGCACAAGACATAAGACGTACGGGCAAAGCCCGTGCAGGGGTGAGTATAACAATACTCAGTAGAGGACCTTGAAAACCATAAAGCAATACACAAAGTAAAGGTATAATCAACTATGCATAGTATATGTCTACAAAACTTATAGAACAAACCAGATATACTAAAAACCCAGACCCGTGGTCTTGAGACAAGTCACACAACCGCATACCCCCACAAGGGATTCCGTTCGAAGATTCTGTGATGCACTCATTCTGGGAGAACACACTCCATGAGTCTTATAGCTCTGATGATGTCCGTCTGAGAAGTTCTGTTCATCAGGAACCATCACAACTGATAGATACACTCATTACAGGAGACACACTCCTGAGTAGAAAAGTTACGGTAGATAGAAGCACTCATTATGGGTGACACAATCCTGAGTGGAAAGATCTCAATACACAGATGAGGATCACTTCCAGGGCCATGGTAGATACTGCAACTCATATGGAATTCACCTGCTAGGTAGAGGATCAATGCCCGGTAGAGTTGGTCACGTTGATGCCTGACTCTACCTAGGGTCTGGAATGGATAGAGGATCTCAATCCGGGCCTCTCAGATGGATGCCTGACTCTATCACAGAAAGTCTTGCTGAAGGAATCATAATCCTGCATGAGGGAAGGACGCCTAACCTTCAGGGGAACAAGAAGAAGGGGAACTAACCCAAACAAAAGATGTTCAGGGCATGGTGAATAAAAGGACCAAGATGTTTTCCAAAAAGTACATGATGTGTAGAAATGATACACGCCATGCTGTTCGACCCCGGGTACTGCCCGTGTACAATGGCCCATGTCGTGAGGCTGGTCGTGTAGAAAAACTTATTACATGACATGTAGTATGGAGTACACGCCATGTCTAGGTAACTGGGGTTGGCTCCGTGTACTCTGGACATGTGCCCGTACACGATCACCAACCCGTGTAATCCGACCTGTGTAAACTGCCCACGGGGTGACCCACACTACTGGACTCGTCTAGCCGTGTGATAGAGTACACGGTCGTGTACTCCATCCCATGTCCGCGTCTCCCTGGGATACACAATGAGCTCTGCATAACCGCCTCTGCCATGCTATACACGCTGTGCCGCCTGAAGCCATGTAGACCATCCCATGTCCGTGTACTACCCAAAGTACACACCGAGCTTCGGGGAAGGTCCAACACACCGTGTGACCAGGGTCACACGCCGTGTGATTCTTCTCTGACCCCAAAATCCTATCCTCCACCTCCAGTACTACACGACGTGTTCTTCAGAAGTACACGCCGTGTATTCTGGAAATTTCCAGAAGCGGCGCTCTTCGCCGGAACGCCTCCCATGCTGCTCCGATCATCAATCCGGCCAACCTATCGCTGCAAAAAATCCAGGTTCTGGTCGCCCCAAAACCATGAAGGTGCTTCTGTCATTTTCAGGCCTCTGATCGGCTCCAAAAATGTGTTCCGATCTTCCCGCACGAAGAATGCTCGAAGAATGCTCTTTCTGATCCGGTTCGATTCGTTTTCCACCGTCATCGCCGCACCTTCACAAGGTCGTTGCGATGTCGAACCTTCGATTTGGGATTGTTGCGTCGCAGAACGGATGCGCAACGATCCATTGTTCATCGCCCCATGAATAATGCGAAGAACGCACGGGGAAAAAGGAGGAAGAAATCCAAATAACAAAATGAGGAATGAACCTCTGCTGTCATTTGTCACGGCGTTGATCCTCTCCTATTAATAGGTTTAAACGGAGCAATAATCAACAACAACATAAATCATGGATCAATTCCCCATAATCTTCCCAAATAAAATCCCTCCCGCAAGAACACACAAATCCACGGATCAACTTGTTCGTGGTTGATCCGAGTTCCTCGTTTAAACTCAAATACGGGGAAAAGAAATCGAAAATAACAACCCTACCTTTCGAAAGGATCGATCGTTGTCGAAGGCGCTGTGCGGCCGTTGTCATCGAGATCCTTCACCGTTGGCACAACGATCCTTGGTTTCGATCCATTGTTATTCGTCATCGAGAATCTACTCTAACACGCCGCGGATTTTGCAGAGGTTCCTCTCTCTACGTTTCCAATGACGTACAATTGCTTAACCCATTAAAAGGGGAAACATGTTGGCATTTAATTACCCTGCAGTATTAATGGTTTTGACTTTCCATTTTTAAGTCATTAAGACACACCATTAATTCAGGAAATAGCTGCGTTGTGCCGTGCTGCAGCGGGTGTTTCCTTAAATGAAATAAAATAAACTTGTTAATTTAATTTATTTTATTTCACTTAAAACATCTGAAAATTAACTTTTTCCCTCAACCTGTGAAGGTCGAGGTTGGCCTCATTCTTAAGTAATGTCATCGTCCTGGACACAACGGTGCACTCAGATTTTTAATCCGAGCATTCATTTTGGAAACTTCCACAGCCACGCACAAGTGCCGACTCACTTAACTAAAAAAGTTCAAACAACCATTCCATGCTAATTGGACCTCGGAATGATATTCTGTCTTTGCGACCGATCTCGAATTAATTCCATATAATATTTAAAATAATAACCAGAAAAATCCAAGACATTACATTCTCCCCACCTTGGGCCTTTACATCCTTGAAAAGCCAAAACGAGGGTTACTTGAAAAGATGAGGGTACTGGGCACAGATCTGAGCCTCCTGCTCCCACGTGCTCTCCTAAAGATTCCTGTGCTGCCACTGGATGTGCACCAAGGGAATCGATCACCAACGAAGGATCCTTTCCTGCCGATCCTCGATCTCCACTGAGTACTCAGCAATGGTCACTCCATCCTCGATGTCCAGCTTGCCCCAGTCGATGATGTGTGATGGGTCATGCACGTACCTCCTTAGCTGCGACACGTGGATGACATCATGTACCCGATGAAAATGTGGAGGTAGAGCTAGGCGGTACGCCACCTCACCAACTCTGCACAGAATCTAGAAAGGTCTGATGAACCTCGAAGATAACTTGCCGCCTCAGCCAAATCTCTACAACCCTCATCGAGGTGAGACCCGAAGAAAGACTTGGTCTCCCTCCTCGAACTCTAGAGGTCTCTGTCGTCTGTCAGCATAATATTTCTGCCGGCTCTGTGTAGTCTTCATCCACTCCCATATGATCTGCCCCTTGTCTATGGTAGCTCACACTAACTCTGGACCCATGAGTCCTGACTCTCCGGGGTCGGTCCAGCAAAACGGTGACCGGAAGGGTCTCCCATACAAGGCCTCAAACGGTGCCATACCAATGTTGGAGTGGTAGCTGTTTTTATATGCAAACTACACCAGTGGTAGGTGGTCCTCCCAACTATGACCAAAGTCCAAGATACAGGCTCACAACATATCCTCTATAACCTGAATGGTCCTCTCCGTCTGACCATCTGTCTGGGGATGAAATGCTGTAATCAAGCGTAGCTAAGTCCCAAAAGCCTCCTGCAATCCCTTCCACAACTAGGATGTGAAGCGGGTGTCTCAGTCTGAGACTATAGTCTAGGGGACGCCATGAATCCAAACTATCTCCTGCACGTAGAGGCATCCAAATCTCTCTACAGAACTCTGCTCCCTGATAGCTAGGAAGTGGGCCGACTTGGTGAGTCAGTCAACAATCACCCAGATGGAATCGTGCCCCTTGGACGTCCGTGGTAAGCCCATCACAAAGTCCATAGATATTCCATCCCACTTCCACTCTGAAACTTCTAGGGGGTGAGCTAACCTTTTTGGAATCTGGTGCTCAGCCTTCACCTACTGGCATGCGAGGCATCAAGAAACGAACTCTGCTGCTGCCTTATTCATGCCTGACCACCAGAACTGTCATCGGAGATCCTGGTACATCTTTTCCACTCCAGGATGTACCGCCAAAGGGGATGTATGAAACTCCCTCAAGACCTCCTCTTGGAACGCCACTGTTACAACAGTGCGTCCTCTGAAAAGAAGTACGTGCTCACCACCTTGAGAATATCCATTAGGAGCATGTCCTGTGGATAACTGAGCATGTAAAGCCACACAGTCGATATCCCCAAGCTGTGCCTCCCTAACTCACTGTAAGAGTGGAGGGGTGACATCCATCGACTGTAGGTAAGCTGTATCCTCTCCATCCACGAAGGATAACTGTAACGCGGATAACTATTGTGTCGCCTCACTCAACAGCTATGATCTCGACCTTCTGCTGAGGGCATCTGCCACCTTGTTCCCCTTTCCAGGAGTATAGATAATATCAAAATCATAGTCCTTTAGGAACTCTAGACAATGCCTCTGCCTCAGATTCAGATCCTTCTGGGAGAAGATGTACTTGAGGCTCTTGTGGTTAGAGTAAACAATGAACCGTTTGCCCATAAGGTATTGTCTCCACATCTTCAATGCGAAGACTACCACTACTAACTCGAGATCGTGGGTCCCATAGTTATGCTCATGTGGCCTAAGTTGGCGCGAACCATAAGCAATCACTACGTGCTGTTGCATCAGGGCACAACCGAACCCGGTCCCTGATTCATCATTGAAAACAATGTACTCGACACCCTCCTCCGGCAATCTCAAGACTGGGGCGCTCGTCAAACTCTGTCTCAACTTCTCGAAAGCCTACTGGGACTTTTCTGTCCACACTAAGGGTTTCCCCTTCCTGGTCAAAGCTCTCATCAGTGCTGATATTTGGGAGAAATCAGGGATGAATCTCCGGTAATACCCCGCCAACCCAAGAAAGATCCAGACCTCCGTCACACTCTGAGGTGGATCCCATGTTAACAAAGACTCCACCTTGGATGGGTCCATAGCTACTCCATCTGTTGATATGAAATGTCCCAGAAATCGGACCTCCAGAATCCAGAACTGACACTTTGAGAGATTCCCATAAAGATGGTGCTCCCAAAGTACGTCGAGAACCATCTGCAGGTGTCTCACATGCTCTTTCCCTGACACTGAGTACACAAGGGTGTCATAGATGAAGAACACTATGAACTGGTCCAAGTATGGTTGGAAGATCCGATTCATCAGACCCATGAACACTATGGGGGAGTTCGTCACACGAAAGGGCATTACTAAATACTCATAGTGACTGTAGCGACATCTGAAAGCCATCTTTGGTATATCATCATCCTGCACTCGTAGTTGGTGATAGCCAGATCGAAGGTCAACCTTCAAGAACCACTGTGCCCCTCTTAGCTGATCGAAGAGGTCATCAATTCTCGGTAGTGGACACTTGTTCTTCACCGTCACTTGGTTTAGGCAACGGTAATCCATGCACAACCTCAGACTCCCATCTACCTTATTAGAAAACAAGACTGGAGCCACCCAGGGGGAGGCGCTGGGTCTCACGAAACCCTTTCTCTACAAATCCTCCAACTGCACCCTCATCTCGCGAAGCTCTGTGGGAGCCATTAGATAAGTCGATAAGGAAATCAGTGTCGTCCTGGGGTGTAAGTCGATGCAGAAGTCAATTTCTTGGCGGTGAGGTAACCCTGGAACATTTTCTGGAAAGATGTCCTTATACTCTGCCACCACTGCTGGGAACTGAGAGCTCACAACTTCTACTACTCTGAGGGTAAGGCTAGCCAACTCAAGAGTGATCGGCTACACCCTCCTATGCATGAGCCCATTTTGTGCTGCCTGGGTTTCCTTTTATCCGACAAAGGAAAAACTTGTTCCATCATGGTGGACACACCACACCCTTCTCCTAAGACAGTAAATCTGGGCATAGACCGAAGATAACCAATCCATACCAAGAATGATGTTGTAAGGCCTCGACGCTACCACCAAGATGTTCCAACCGAAACTCTCATCTCCAAGGGTAAGATCACACTGTCTGCAAAGGTGTGAGATCCTCGAGTCTCCTCCCGTAGGTGTCTCTAAGTGTAAGGATCGAGTCAACAGTTCTATCGGAATCTCGAGGTTTTGTACATGACATGTGGAAATAAGGGAATGACTGGAACCTGTATCTATGAGTATGGAAGATAAGGTAGAAAAGACACAGATCGTACCTTGAATCATCCCTGGAGCCCCTGGGTCGTATGCCTCGACCGCATGCAGCTGTCCCCGTCCCTGTCCCCCAGCTCCCTGTGCTGGGTGCGAAACTCTTGGGGGTGGTGGTGGAAGTAAGTCAAAGCGTCTGCCACCACCCCCAGCTCTCCCTGCTCCTCTTCCATGTCCACCACCTAGCAGATCTACCTGATCCGTTCTCTGCCACTGCCTCGGTGGTCCATCCACCACTTCCCTATCACCAGATCGAATTGTCGGGAAATCTCTAGCGAGATGCCCCCTATCGTTGCATGCGTAGCATCACTTCTCCCTAGGCTGAATGGATCCAGCCTGAGAGCCCTGGACTGTTGATCCCCTGTCCTGGTTCCCCCTATGAAATCTCCCACATCTAGATCCATGTGCCTGACGTCGGCTCCCGGCTGCTGGTGTCTCTACACTTGTCTACCTACTGCTGACTGCCGGTGGCTGTCTCTACTCTCCCAAGAAGCTCTCGATCACCAAGGCCCGCTCGAGCACTCCAGCATAAGTTGAAATTCATAGAGGTACAACACTAGCTCAGATGTCACGCTGTAGAACTCGCTTGAAGGACCGAGCTCTGAAGTACTAATCCCTGACCATATCCATCGAGTACCTAGCGAGGTTGGTGAACCTCGATGAATAGTCAGCCACCGTCATACTACCCTGCTGGAGCTGAAGAAGCTCCTAGATGCGCACAAATCTTAGCGTAACTAGAGATAGCTCCTCCCTGAAGAGTCTCTCAAACTCTGTCCACGAAAGAGTCTCCTCGTCGTGAGTTTGTGTGGTAAGACTCCACCATCATCTCGCCGAACCCTGAAGAAGGATCGCTCCTAGGACCACCATCTGGTCTGCCGGTGTCCTCACTAGATGAAAAAATCTGGTCACCGCCTCAAGCCAGTCCTCAGCCGCCTGAGGTCTGGGCTTGCCTCAGAACCTGAGGGGCCTCTATCTCTGAAACTCATGGAGCATGCTGAGCCTGCGCTTCTCGCTGGTTGGTACTACAGGTACCACTGGCTGCTCCACTGGTGGTGGTATAGTAGGTGCACCACCTAGTGGCAACGCCTGGGGAGCTATTCCCTGTATCTAAGCCTCATCACCGAGGGGGTCATCCTTGTGATCGCGCAACTGAATCCTAGCAGGTATGCATCACAGAGCCATCCTGTAAAGAAACAATATGTGTCACGATCAATGAGTATATCTGGATATCTGACACCAAATACATGGAAAACATAACCCATTCCTATATGATGCATGTACCTTTTATTTCCCCGAAACCAGTGTTTTTGTGAACTAGGTCGAAAGGCATGTTATCAGAGTCCTGGTATATGGATACATCGGTCGCCGCACCAACACTGGGGTCTCTGTCCTGAAAGAAAAACCAGAAACACTCAACACTGTTTCCCCAAACCAAAATCACAGACTCTCAGTCCTAAGGTAGAACCGACCACCTCTGATACCACTCTGTCACGACCCGTCCCAGAGGGGCTCGTGCTGTGACTCCCCAATCCCACCTCCAATAGGCTAGGGGCTGGTGACTAGAACCGAGTAGGCATATCACTAACATGGGAGGCATTGCCTAATTACCTATACACATGCACACATCTCCAAGCCCACAAACGCTGAAATGTAAAACACTAAGGAACAAAATGAATGCATACAACTAAATCCAAACCAACATAGTACGAAGAAAGGTAGAGTGCTGTGAAATTAAACTGGGACAGAATACAAGCCCACCAAAAAGCAAACAAACAAGAGTCTAAAATTGAAAAGTCCAACCTGTAAGCACAAATGGTACTGGGACTGCCGCTCATAGCCATAGGAACGCCTCTGCCTGTAGGGAACTCAGAATGCTCGGTCATGTCCTAGTCCACCCTGGACTCTATCAAAAGGATGCTCGTCTGCACAAGACACCAGACGTGCAGGAAAAGCTCGTGCAGGGGTGAGTATAACAATACCCAGTAGAGGACCCCAAAAACCATAAAGCAATACACAAAGTAAAGGTATAGTCAGCTATGCATAGTATATGTCAGCGAAACATATATAACAAACCAGATATACTCAAAACTCAGAACCATGGTCTAGAGACAAGTCACACAACCGCATACCCCCACAAGGGATTCCATTCGAAGATTCCGTGATGCACTCATTCCGGGAGAACACACTCCACGAGTCTTATAGCTCTGATTACGTCCTTCCGAGAAGTGTTGTTCATCGGGAACCATCACGAGAGATATCTACACTCATTACAGGAGACACACTCTTGAGTGGAAAAGTTTTGGTAGATAGAATCACTCATTACGGGAGACACACTCCTGAGTGGAAAGATCTCGATACACAGATGAGGATCACTGCCAAGGCTATGGAGGATACCGCGACTCATCCAGAATTCACCTGTTAGGTAGAGAATCAATGCCCGATAGAGTTGGTCATGTTGATGCCTGACTCTACCTAGGGTCCGGAATGGATAGAGGATCTTGATCTGGGCCTCTCGGATGGATGCCTGACTCTATCACAGAATGTCCTGCTAAAGGAATCATAATCCTGTGTGAGGGAAAGATGCCTAACCTTCAAGGGAACAAGAAGAAGGGGCACTAACCCAAACGAAATATGTTCAGGGAAAGGTGAACAAAAGGACCAATCCATTTTCCAAAAAGTACACAGCGTGTAGAAATGATACACACCGTGTTGTCCGACCCCGGGTACTGCCCATGTACAACGGCCCGTGTCGTGAGGATGGTCGTGTAGAAAAACTTAGTACTCGTCATGTAGTATGGAGTACACGTCGTGTCTGAGTAACTGGGGTTGGCTCCGTGTACTCTGGCCATGTGCCCGTACACAGTCACCAACCCGTGTACTCCGACCTGTGTAAACTGCACACGGGGTGACCCGTACTGCTGGCCTCGTCTGGATGTGTGATGGAGTACATGGTCGTGTACTCCATCCTGTGTCCGTGTCTCACCAGGATACACGCTGAGCTCCGCGTAGCCGCCTCTGCCAAGCTGTACACGTCGTCCCACCTAAAGCCGTGTAGATCATCTCGTGTCTGTGTACTACCCAAAGTACACGCCGAGCATTGGGGAAGGTCTAACACACCATCTAACCAGGGTCACATGCCGTGTGATTCTTCTCTAACCTCGAAACCCTAGCCACTATCTCCAGTACTACACGGCGTGTTATTCGGAAGTACACGCCGTGTATTCTGAAAATTTCAAAAAACGGCGCTCTTCGCCGGCGCGCCTCCCCTGCTGCTCCAATCATTAATTCGGCCGCCCGATCACCACAAAACTTCCAGGTTCTGGTCACCCCGACAGCATGAAGTCGCTTCCATCATTTTTGGGCCTCCGATCTGCTCCGAAAATGTGTTCCGATCTTCCTGCATGAAGAACGCTCGAAAAAAACTCTTTCTGATCCGGTCTGATTTTTCGTCCGCCATCATCGCCACACCTCCAAAAGGTCTTTGTAATGTCGAACCTTCGATTTGGGATTGTTGTGTCTCAGAACGGATGCACAACGATCCGTTGTTCATCGCCCTACGAAGAACGCGAAGAACACGCAGGGAAAAAGGAGGAAGAAATCCAAATAACAAAATGAAGAACGAACATCCTCATTTTTTCATCACGACATTGATCCGCTCCCATTAATAGGCTTAAACGGAGAAAGAATCAACAAAAACATAAAGCATGGATCAATTCCCCATAATCTTCCCTAGAAAATCCCTTCCACAAGAACACACAAATCCGCGGATCAACTTGTTCGTGGTTGATCCGCGTTCGTTGTTTAAACTCAAATATGGGGAAAATAAATCAAAAATAACAACCCCTACCTTTTAAAAGGATCGATCTTTGATGAAGGTGCCATGAGGTTGTTGTCGTCGAGATCCTTCAACGTCCTTGTAATGATCCTTGGTTTTGATCCGTTGTCATTCGTCATCGAGAATCTGCTCCAACGCACCACGGATTCTATAGAGGTTCCTCTCTCTACGTTTCCAACGCTGTACAATTTCTTAACCCATTAAAAGGGAAAACATGTTGGCATTTAATTACGTGGTAGTATTAATGGTGTTGACTTGCCATTTCGAAGTCATTAAGACGTGCCATTAATTTAGGAAACAACTGCGTCATTTCCGCACTGCATCAGATGTTTCCTTGAATGAAATAAAATAAACTTGTTAATTTATTTTATTTTATTTCACTTAAAACGTCTGAAAATTAACTTTTTCCCTCGACCCGCGCCAGTGGAGGTTGGCCTCATTATTAGGTAAAGTCGTTGTCCCGAACACAACGATGCGCTCAAATTTTTAATCTGAGCATCCATTTTGGAAACTGCCACAGCCACGCACAAGTGCCGACTCACTTAACTAAAAAAGTTCAAACCACCATTCCGGGCTCACGGGACCTCGAAATGATGTGCCGTCTTTGCGCCTAGTCTCGAACTAATTCCATGTAATATTTAAAATAATAAACGGAAAAATCCAAGACATTATATATCAAATCATCACCAGATGACAGTAGTAATATATAAAAATATGTGGTCAACATTAAGCATGGTAACATGATAAATTGGGAATGATCATATAATAAAGCATTATATACGAGTCTCATGGGATACACACAGACAACCAAAAGAAAAAACCATTAAGAATGGTAAACTTGATATTCCATCACAATATGAAATTATTGAAACAAGAGTATTAAAGGGACTTAAATGGTAAGGAACTTACTACTTTAAAATTGTTGATGAAGTACTCCAATATCCATAAAAGGTTCCAAGACTGAATCAAATTACACAATAATGGTTAACAAACTTATACATTAGGTATGACTATATTGTATTTAGGTTAATTAATAAGGTGGTTTAGAAAAGAGTCCCAAGTATATTATATGTGATGAAGGGTGTCTCTAGAATCACATACCTCATGAAGTCCTTCAACAGGCTAATTCTGAGATATGTCAAAGAATAGGACATAAATTTATCTGATCCATTGTAAATTCAATAAGGGATTGTGAATTCAACCTCAATTTTATAAGAGAACCTCATATATAGTTAAATAACATCAATGTTATATCAATCTATCATTGAAAAAGTGATCCAAGATGAGATTCAGGAAGAAGAAGATCCTTGAACACATACTTGTAAGATTCCCAAAGTTGATGGTAGATCTCAATCCGGTATACTAGAGTCATTTATTCAGATGATCTATCACCAATCTATGAAGGAAGGAGGAGAACATCACAGGACCAACATAGAAACCATTGATCAACCATAGATCCATGAACATCTATTAAAAGGATGAGAAATTTGGTGTAGATGTAGAGGAAAATCAACATTCTTGCATCACCAAGATGAACTAACCTTGAAAAACTTGGGGAAGAAGAATGTTAGATCTCAAGAATCAAGGTATAAAGTCTCTAATTTTAAATATGGTTATTATGGTTAGAATTTGGTTTTAAAAAAGGGTAAAAATGACTGGAATTAAATTTCCCAGGGTGAATTTAATGCAAACCTAACTAAGATATACCAACCAGTTAGTGACTGGATACTAGTTATCCAACATGAAAGATATAATCACCTTGGTTCTATAGTTATATGTACACATAAAATAGCTCCAATGGATAGATGTGGTTGTTTATAGCAACTAAATAACTAAGCCTCTACATATCACTTCATACTTTATTTACTAGAGTCTTTATATAAAAAACTAACATTCTAAACAACCATAATAGTGAAGAACTAATAGGGAAATGCTGAGTTTTATAAAATTAGTCATCAAATAAATTTAATTAATTGAGGATGTGGTAATTCTATCCCTATAATGATGTCTTGTTCCTAAGAAGATACTTAAATAGTTCTAAACTAACAACATGAGCTACTGGACCTAAAAATATTCCTCCAACTCCCAAGTCTCCTCCTAGTTCCATCCATGATGCCATAGAATCTAGAAAATTTATAGTATCTTCCCTCATAGAACATTCTTGTTTCGATATGCAATCTTCAATGAGCATTAAAAATTTGACGTGTCAGGCTCCATGTAAACTTCCTTATAGTTGATGACATGTATAGGATTAGGCATCTAGAGCTATGATTAATGGAACTCATAATGTATACCCTGATTATGAGAAGGAAGATCTAGATGGTATACCACAATTGAAACCCTCTGGGTGATCTTAAAATTTCCAACATAATATGACACTAGATTCCCTTACCTATTTAAATGAGACATCCTAACTGAGGATTCATTATAAAAAAATATGATCACTTACAAAAAACTCTAAAGGTTTCCTCCTATAGTTAACATATGACATCTACCTACTCTGAGATATGATTAACCTCCTCTTCATTAGTTTCACTCTCTTGTAGGTCGCTTTCACTATAATAGGCCCCACAACTACTGCTTCACTGGCCTCATGATAACAATGTGGTGAATTACACTACCTACCATAAAGAGCATCCTAAGGTGAAATACGAATTTATTTACGGAATCTATTATTGTATGTGAACTCAACTAATTATATGTGATCATCCCATGATCCACTAAATTCTAGGATGTATGTTTGGGACATATCATCCAATATATGAATCTTTCCCTTCAACTAATCATCTATTTGGGTGTGGTACATTGTGATCAATCTTAGTTGAGTACTTAAGGACTTCTATAATCTCTATCCAAATGAAAAAATTGTGAGTCTCTATAAAAAACAATGTTTAAGGGAACTCCATGAAAGAATACAGTCTCACAAACATATAGCTTTCCTATAGCATCAAATGAATTATTCTAAGAGATTGGTAATAAATGAGTAACATTAGTTGGCTAACAAAAAATAAACCAAAAAAAATTAGAGATCCTCAAGGCCTTGGTTAACCCCATTATAAAGTCTATCCTAACATTCTCCCACTTTTGTATGGGTATAGGAAGTGGCTGGAGAAAACCAAAAGGGTGCTGGTGTTATAAATTTATCCTATGGTAAGTTGGGACTTAGAAAACAAATCCAACAATGTACCACTTTATCCTTGGACACTAAAAATACTACCTAAATTCATGGTAAATATTTTTTCACTAGAATGCACCAACCACTTAAACATATGGAAGTCTCTTATAAAATATTCCATGATGGAAGTAGATACTACAACTCTTCCATGTACTAGGAGCACATCATTGTTATCCAATGACCACCTAGCCGTCGAGTCACCACCTGCTAGCTATTACTGCATCACAACACCCTCTATGTCAAATTTCTAACCATAAATATCAAATTATTCTAAAAAATAAGTGAATACCAATGGGTAGAATTCCATTTATCTTGGGTGCTATGAAGAATACACTTTTAAATCAGTTAATATGCTCATCAGGTGCCACTATTCTTTTAAAGTCCATTCACTATGTTACTAAGCTACATGTGTCTTACCACTAAGAGACTCTATTAAAATGTTACATTTACTTAGTGCATAGGACATATTAGTGTTGAATGTCTATAGGCACTCTACTCAATTCCTCTACCACAAATTGTGGTCAATCTAGGATCATATATAGTGGGTGATCTTATGTTTTGTGTAGATAATAAACCTCTCACCAAAGAGATAGTTTCACTAACACTTTAAAATACAGACCATGTATTCTATATCATGGTAATGTGTAAAATAATTCCACTAATGGGTTCATAACTGACATCACACATATGATACTACCATCTCCCCTACATTTATACTACCCCAAAACCAACTATTGATGTATTTCATTAAATATAATTCCCAATATCAATCCTAGGAAGACCCAATACTAGAGATGTATTCAATACCCACTTCAGATCAATAAGACTCATCACACTAGTTTGACCACTGGAACATCACCCTTTTCTTCCTTAGAGATGTCATAAGTGTTAATAAATGGGATAAATCTTGGATAAAACACTGACAATATCTTTCTAAACCAGGAAATATTTTGATCTCTAATTGGTTCCTAGGATGTTTCTAGGATGTCCCTGACTCTATTTTCTCTAGGTCTGCTGATACACCATTCTAAAAAAATACAAGCCCCAACAATTTCTCCTTATTCATCCAAAAGTGAAACTTTTAAATCTTTGTATAAATATTTTGTGCTTAAATAATATTTTGAACTATCTTGAGATGTTTAACATGCTGCTCTAGGGTCAGTTAGTAAATGATGATATCATCAATGAACTTCATCATGAAAGAGTCAAGAAATGGTTGAAATATATTTTCATTATATCCATCAACACTACTGGTGTATATTTCAGTCTAAAAGACACCACCAAGTACTCATATAGCCCATAATTTCTCATAAATTTCATCTTTGGGATGTCCTCCTCTATAACCCACCAATTGTGATAGCCCAATTGATGATAAATATCATAGAACCAACAATACTTTTAAATAATCAAATTGATTATTGATATTGGTAAATGGATACCTATTATTCATAGTCACATGATTTAGTTTCTGGAAATCTACGTAGATTTGAAGACTACTATCTACATTCTTGGATAATAGAAAATGTGTACCCCATAGTGAAGTACACATCCTAATAATGATCTTATATTCAAATTCATTGAGCTATAATTTTAATTAATATAATTTAGTCAAAACTATATTATAAGGGGGTATCGAAATGGGTTTCACACTTCTAATGAGATCTATCTAAAAGTCAACTCCATGATTAGAGGGAATTACTTTGAATCCACCTATAAAGACATCTTGATTAAGATCCAAAACTAGGGAAAAATATAAGGGGGATAAAACTAATCTTGAAAAGTATCCATTCTTGAAATTTGTGCCATAATTGTCCCAAGTTGTGTCATGTCTTGACCCACTTTACCTTCTCCCAACTCCTATTCACCAGTCATCACAAACTTCTCTCGCTTTGGTGAAGATAAAGATACATATCTCTGGTAGAAATCTATGTGATATTGGAATCTACTCAGTTAGTCCATGCTAAGAATCACATTGAAACTTTTCATCTCCAAAATAATGAAGTATCATAGATGTCTATAAGAGGAAATGACTATAGGGAACTCTAGGAATAACTAAATATGGTCCAATTACTTGCCTAATGGTGTATCAAGGTATAGTATCTCAAAAGATAACTTGACCAGTAAGTCAATTCAAGAAATAAATTGTGAAGAAATAATGGAATGAGAAACATTGATATCAAACAATATAGTAGATAATTTAGAAGTGAACAAGACTATACATTGAAAAGCAGACAATTCCTCAAAAGTATCCACTAGATTCTGATGCACTAAATATACTTGGACCACATCAGATCCACATCCCTATCCCTAGGGTACATGACTCATATGATTCATCATTATCTGAGCCTTCTATTGAGGACCCTGGATAGTTCCTTGGGTCATGGATTTTTCATTTACTAAACCCATGTGGAACCTCTTCATTGAAGCAATAGATTTAAACTTCTAGAGGTGCCTCATATTTCCACACAATTGAAAATTTATTTAAGGTTCTATAAAAAACATCTAATAATATCTGAACTTCCCACAATTAAAGCATTATGGAACTCCTCCCGAGGGGTATGAATAAGAAATAATATTCTCAACCTGAGTAGCACTACCCTAATTTAAATACTTGGTATTCCTATTCCAATTACCAGTAGTGAAATTCATCATAGTAGATAGAGGTGCACAAACCTGAGTACTAGAGATTGGAAGAAGACCAAATTCTCAATCCTCACCAGGCCCTTCTCAATATTTAAGACCTTATACATAACCTCTATTTATATTGTTAGGTTAATTATTAAAACCTATATTCTAATATTAGGGTGAAGACTAATCACTGACTTTATAGATTTTTATGCCTCATTTATAGTCATGTGAGGATACAAAAGAAGTATCTCAATGAAAATATTTGAGTATATTGAAATTACCAGGGTACCCCTTCTATAGCCCCCTGAAATATTTTGATATGTCTACTATTTTCTTATCTATAAATAATTACCCCAAAATTAGGTTCTTGAATTATTCTTAGGTGATACCTTCACACTTTCTATCTTGTACCATCACACCCCACTATCTTATGGTGGGTCACTATAACATGAACATTTCTAGCTTTACCTTCCAATCATCAATTATCTCAATGTGGTCAAATAATCCCTCAATGATATAAATATATTTATTTGTCTCATGTGGATCCATAGTGCTCTAAAATGTTGGTGGATTATGGAGATGGAAGTATCTAACATAGTATAACATAGAACTTAGTTTCCCTTCACCCTTGGTAGGAATAAGAGGAAGGACTCCTGAATTAGGTGGGCCCACTACCTACCCCACCAGAGTACATGAAGGAGTGTTCACTATTTCACCCTACTACATAGTATACTATGGAACTTGTGAATCCTTTCTAGAAGGAGCATCTCATACCATGTTAGATGGTGGTCCCGTCAGCCTTATTTGAGGTGACATCTTCTGAAACATGAAGGAAAAATTTAGAATACTTGAACGTATAATGAGAGATCTTAATCAGTATATAGGATCACAAAAAGGTTCTCTTAGGAGGATACTAATAACCTAATGTATATCCCTCCTATCACTATCTAAGGTTCTCTATATTTATAATTTAGTCATAATCCCATATATATAGAAACATAAAAACATTCTTGGGTTCATATAATTAATGCCAACTGATATATCAATCAGTCAAAAAATACAGGTCTCTCTAAAATAGATAAAAAAAATAAAGCCATTAAATTAAAGAACTAGTATGAATCACACAACATGAATATAACTGTAATATGATCATACATGACTAATAATGATTCATAAATACATAAAAATACTATAAAAATGTATCAAAAATACCATCAATGATAACTTGGAGGGCTGTTACACATGATCTAGATATGAAGATGGAAAATCCCCTACCCAAGTCACAGATATACTATCTCCCTTCTACCATATCTCATGTTAGTCAAAACAAAATAATAAAACTGTTCTATGATAATATTTTGTAACACTATGAACCAAACTATTATGATTGATTCTGAGAGCCACACGACCTCTTACATGCCTCCCCATATGTAAGAATCTTTTTCCTAGTAGTGAGGGTCTAAAAACAATCAATTTTAAGGCCATACTCTCTATATCATAGACATACTCCAAAAATATAAATAAAAAAATAAAATAGATCATGGTAATCATGGTAGAAAAATAAGAATCACAATGTATTATTAGATGGAACAAATATCATACATATAAGTAAATCATACTCCCAATGTGAAAATCCAATCCCATAATATATAGAGTGAAAGTAAATAGGTAACCACTATATAATCCTCCTAAGTATTAATTAGTACCACTATAATCTCTTTTCCCTTAAGGTTAACCGTCTTCCATAGGCCCCTTCCATTTTCTTGGATACCTATACATGATGTCTTCAGAGACATCAACATACCCATTCATGGTGTGATTAATAAAACCTATTAGGACACTAAAAATTCATCCTTAACATGTTTTAACAAGTATAATAGGTTTATTCCATGATAAAAACAAATATGAATGAAATCATAAATAATAATGTGCTGAGCATTTGTGTGTTAACCAAGACACCATGATCCCTACCCATACTTTCTATGGATCCATGTATGAAGGATTATAAAAGGATAACATAAGTGATGAAGAACTATCCATGAGGCTAATGAAAATTTTACTCAGTCTCCTCAAGATATTGAATCTCAGGCCAGGTCACAAGGTTAACTAGTAGACAAGTACTTAGAATCCACAAGGTATTGAATTATTCCATGTTATTCGGTATCCACAAGGCATTTAGTTTTAGTTTAGGGAATAAGGTTTTCAAGCTCCCACCCTGTGTATGGATCCACCATCATCATCTATACATGTCATATGCACTCCCCCTCTAAGGGGTAATCATACCACGACGGTCCACCTATTACGAGTACCAAGAAGATACCTCCAAGGCATGGTAAATACACACAAAAAGGATGTGCATAATAAGAAAAATAATATCATATAATGATGAGATTATAGTATCAACATATAATAATATATTATTAAACTCAAGAAAGGTAACACACTACACCAAAAATACCCATGGAAACAAACATCATATACAGGTCTCACAGGCTACACACACCCACAAGCAATCACTATAAAGCTTTACCAACTAGTTATTCCAAAACAATATGAAATAAAGTAAATAATATTATGGAAGGCCCTACAATGGAAAATAACTTCCAACCTTAAAACTATTGATGAAGTATTTCAATATTCAAGGATTAATGCATGAATCATGATGTGCACCCATAGGGAGCTATATTACATGTCAAGGAATCCTATCTTGGGTTATGTTTCATCAATAAATAGATTTAGAAAATTTACCCAAGAAGATTCCATTTCGATAAGTTTTGTTCTAGAATTATATACCTTATGGAGAATATCAATGAAACTAGTTTTGAGATATACTGATGAAGAGGATTCCAATTAACTGGATTAATTGTTTATACAAGAAAAGTTTATGAGTTCCTAATCAATACTTGAATTGATAATTACATATAATATCCTAAAATCAATACAACATCAATCCATCATTGTAAAAGAGATCAAATATGATATTAATGATAAATAAGATCCATAAACACACACCTGCAAGATGCTTGTAGTTAGTGGTAGATCTTGATCTGGTCAATAGGTATCATCAATTAACTAGACCTAGCACTTATCTATGATGGAAGGAAGAACACACCATTGTATTCACATTGAAATCATATCTCCATCATACATCTAAGAAAATATCTCAAAGAGGAAGATTATTTTTTTGTATATTTAGAGGTAACTCTCCATTCTAGCATTATTAAGTTGATCTGACCTTGAAAAGCCTAGGGGAGATGAATTGGAGAGCTCAAGAATCAAGGAAGGTGGTCTCTAATTCAAAATAGGGAGATTATGGTTATAACATGGTATTAGTAAAGTGTCAAAACCAAGTGGAATTAAAATTCATCGGATATATTTAATGCACACCAAAACAGACTATACCAATGTGTTGGTTGGCCTCACCGATAGGCCATCGACACCACCATCTTGTCAGTGACTTGCCTCAGTGGGTCAGTGTGAAAGGAAGAAACAAATAGGGTACTTACAACACCACCAACTGGCTAGTGGGGTCTTAATTTTTTAGAAAACTATATTAAAATCAATTATAGGTCTAGAGGAGTCCACTAATAGGCTGTTGGAATTTTATGGACACAAAAAAGAAAAGCCTTTACACATCTCTTTAGCCTTTATTTTCTGAACCTATTATAAATAAAAACCACCATCCTTGACACACTTAATAGTGAAGAACCAATAGGGAAAAATTGAATTTTATAAATTTAATCATACCATACATATAATTTTGTGAGGATGTTACAATGGGGGTAGTGTATTTTTCAGCATTATCTTTCCATGGTCCTATAGCTCCTAACCTTATAGAAGGTACTTCTATAAGATTGAAATTAGGTGAATATCAAGAATGATTAGATATGTTTGTGTTGAATATCATTCAAATTAAGCTGATACTGATGGATAATTCTACAAGGTATATATATGTATGGGTATCAAATTTTTATATTAAAAGAGTCTCTACACTTTAGAAAGGGAGAACTGTGAGGGAAGTGATTGGTGAAGAATATGGGAGGTAAGATCCAATTATTCTAACCCCCATTCAAACTGATCCAACACTGATGGATGACTATATGGGAGATTTTGATCTAATAGTGGACACTCCTCAAGATAAAATGTCTCATGTACTTAAAAAATGGTAACCCATGGAAATAGAAGTTGCTGAATAAGAAAAAATGTTAAAATTTTAGTGGGGATTAGAATTGGAATCTGATCTAAATTCCTTGGACATTGCTTCTTCCCATTATGGTCTGGTAGATCATCTCCAGGGGATCAAAGACTTGACTGATTACCAAGTTAGTAATCCTGATGCTGTAGAAGAACACATGCAAGAAGGTTAGTGACTTTTTGAACTTGTATATATATATATATATTTTTAATTATATCGACCTATATAAAACTTCACATGCTTCTCTCGATTGTGTGAATTTGGGAATTATTGGGTTAGAGTTTCCTTATGGTCCCAATTTTATAATATAGGATTCCATTCCCTTGATTGTGGGAGTATATGTCGTGAACATGACGAAAAATGTATTATCCTGAGACCTCGAGAAAGAGTTAGCACTTGGGAACTACCAGTTTTTATTACTGGTGGGGAAATCACAACCAAGGAGGTTTGTTCTATAGAGGATGAGGGAAAGAAATCATATATCATATTATTTCATTTATTTTTCTATTATTAACATATTATTGATATAAATTTCATTGGTTTTACCATCATTAATCCAGACTCAAAGTGTTGTTATTTTGGAATTTTAACCAGTTGGATCCACTAGGATTTAGATCAGTATTGTGCTAGAACATCTGAGAGTTTTTAAGATTAGACCCTCTCTGAGTGACTTGGTTATAGACCATATACTAGTACCTAAAAGTTTCTTTTACATAGACCTAGATGAGATAACATTACAATAGAATATGTGGTGGAAAGTGTGGAAGTGGATCACAAAACTAATCCTCGAGACTCCCCTTCATGAACTTGGCTTCCAATAATAATATCTTAAATAGATGCTTATCACTTGTGTTTTTGGTAGATAATACTATCACAATGTTCATATTAAAGTAAAGGAGGTGATTTATACTTTAGGAGTACTGGGTACATCCAAGTTGAATCTCTCTGATGTAGAAGTTCCATCCTATTATTCTAATATCTTGGTTAAAGCCATCCAAAACAACTCTCAATATACTATAATGAATTTAGAGTAGTGATAAGACATTACCTAGGATAGGTAATTGTTCAATTATCTTCATGAATATCTAGCCTGAATTCAATAGGATATTAGAATTATCAAGAAGGTGATAGATGAACATAATATACTAGTTTGGTAGGTAAAAAAATAAGCGATGGATTCTAATACCAGCATACAAGTTTTACAGATTGATGCAGAGGTAGAAATTGCAGTGCTGAAAAAGCTATGCCGATATGTTTTTGACTTTGATCAAGTGATAAAAAAACCTATGGAATAAAATAAACATCTTTTTTATTGGTAATATCATCATATACATGATATAGATTCCAAATTATGGATTCCCCCCTCATTTTTTTAGTAAATGAATAAAAAATCATTTTATTTAATTATATATTTCTATTAACTTCTGTTCGGATTTGATTATCACCTCATAATAATCATAAAAACTTTTAAACTGATCCCCAGAATAACCTAAAACCATATGAAATTTAAAATAGAAAAAGATAATTATGGTTCCTAAAGTCTTGTATTGGAATAATCTCCTCCAAGGTATTGTTTATGAATGGGTATAAGCCCAAATACGACCACTATAAACTATATTTATCCCATTTGGATGAATTATATCCTCTTGAGTGTGGCTCACAGATAGATATATTCACATATACCATTACTACAAACAAGAGTTGGTATATTGGGATAAATGAACTCATCCCTTTAAGGAGTTTATTTATGGTGACACCCTCAAAGTCCACTACTTTATCCCCCTAACTTATATGTGTTCTTATAAATGAAAATAATAAAAAGTAAATTTTGATAGAGAGATATAAAATCTTCCAAGGACATGGGGCCTAACAAGCACAACATTACCTCTGCTAGGGTCATCTCATGGACCCCACAAGTTTTTTGTTTTATTGTTTCCCTATTTTTTTCTTAAGCCTCATGTATGGGAGACTCAGTGGTTATGAAGTTTTATTTTTATAAATATTTCATTTATAGGTTTTCAACCTTATAAGTTTTGTGAATTTTTAATTTGAAACACTAAATTTTGACTAAATCAGGTAAGGTGTCTGTCTAGTGAGCATAGACTTGTCTTTTTCTCGAGATTCCATTTGTAGGTTTTTTACCTCGCATGATTCATGTGTCTTTAATTATAATATTTTAGGACATTAAAGGATGACTAAAATAGCTGATGTTTAAGGTTGGATACATATATGTGATACTCCTCTTGTAAATTTGTAATGCGAAATACTATTGATTATCTGAGTTATAGTGACCACCACTATTAGTGGTGGTGGAATTGAACTCTTTATGAGTATTTTAGAGCCTTATTTTGTGATATAATGAGGCATATAATATCTATATATTTTCAATAGATAAGGAAATAGTGATAACATCCATTTTTTAGATATTAGGCTAAAGGATGCAGATATTTTGGGTCATATAGATTTTTCAAATGAGTGAGTAAATCTAAATAGAATGGACATGGCAAAATCCTAGATGGATGTTGGATCTATGTCATCATAGGTTATCCTATAACAGAGGAATTCAATTTATATTCATAAATTTAAAACCATCATGTCTAGTGGTTTAAGGTCATGTGATGCGGACCAATCAAAAGTTCAAGGGAAAGATATTGAATATCCACTCTGAAGGTGAGTGATATGCACAAATGTGAAACATAGAGGGTAGTAAATCCACTTGAGTAGTTGGATTATGAGTTTTTTGAATCACAAATCATGAAATTATAATCTAGGATGTTGAGACATTACACTATTCAATGGATGACTGCTGACCAAAATTGAATGTCGATTTCTGCTATAATGGTGTATGAGAATATGAGGATTAGAGGATCTAACACTTAGGATATAGTATCCTCTATATAATAGGCCATATTGTGGGAAAATATAAAGATCCATATCACAGGCCTATGTACATAGTCAAAAATAGGGGTCCTTTGGTGTCAAATATCCTCATAACCAATAGCCAATGAGATTTATGACGATTCAAACACTTATAAAATGATATAGTCTTATAGAAGGAAGGAATATTTTAGAATGAATTTGGAACCCCAAAGGTTACCCCACTATATATGGATCACTAAATTGGGTAGAAAAGATATGATATTTCACCATTCAAATATTTTCCTGAACCAGTGGGTTGAGTGGGTATATTTCATCTTTTATAAAGTCTATATGGTGATCCCTATAAGATTTATAATTTTTTTAATTGCCCAAAATTTATTTCATATTCCTTGAAACGGGAAGGATTAAAATGTGAGGGCATGACTTTTTATTAGGAGTCCCTTAATTGGTTTTCATTATAAAAATTTGTTTTTATTTTTTAGTAATAGTTAAAGGGATTATGGTGGAGACCAATGAGGGATTGATATTAAGTTCATATAACTTTTACCAAAAATATCTGAGTCTATGCATGTATAGTTTTGAAAAATAAGAGGTAAAAACTATTTTGTAAGAGTGATTAAAAAACAATCTTGAATGGAGTTCCTTTCTATGGTGGATTGTCTCAAAAATAGTTACAAAAAATTTAAAGTCATGATTCCTAGACTAAGAGGAGGGAGAGATAATATTTCCAACAAGGGAAAAGTAAAAACCAATTAAAATGAAGAGGTTAATGCTAATATAGAGTATATGACAAGGGATTGTACATAGTTTAAGGTCATAATACTTGGAATAAAAGATAATATTGTGTACCTAACAAGGGAAAGAAAAAACATGACATGAATGAGGGCCCAATGATAGTATAGTTTGTCTTAAGGAGGGTTAACATAGTTTAATGTTATGATACTTGAAACAAATTGATGAGGATAGACACCTAAATGGGGCACAAAGACTAAGAATTTCCTATCACCATTCAAACAAAGGAGTAGTGAAGTCATAAATCATAACTCATGGTTCAAGGGTCATGAGCAGAGATATGGAACATGTATACATGTGATAACCACTGACCATATCTGAATGAAAGGTTATGTTATGATGTTTTATGGGAATATGAGGATGATTGGATCTTCCCCTCAGTATATAGACGCTTCGGGTTTATAGGGAATATAATGAGGCATATATGTATATTCATATTGGGGGATTATATGCATATCTAAATAGGAGTTTCCTTGTGAGTTTAATAAAATCATTACCAATATACATTGAAATTTTGTGGAAATACAAGACACATGAGAAGTGAAGTATTATTTATGGAAAAGAATATGTTCAGGAAGAGTTATAAAGATATTTTAGACTTGAGAATATGGTAACTAGGTTGATATGATTCTATTTAAGGGAGTGAAAATGGATTATGAATCTTGGTTGGGTCTCCAATGTTGGATTTATGAATCACTATATATAATGATTTTACATGAACCAAAACACACATAATTCTTAAATTATATAGGAATATATAAATATCAAGATATAATATTGAGAAAGGGTTATTTTATACTTATTCCTATTTGGATTTAAACCCTATGTCGAAGATCTATCTCCCATATAGAGAAAATTGGGCCATATAAATAGAAATATTTATCTATTTTATGTTTATATAAGGCGGAAAAAATTATAAGTAGTTTAAAGTCATGCAACAAGGACACACGTGCGAGACAATTTATGGTTATATTTGGACGAATTTAATATAGGGTATTGTGTAGATCTGAATCATTCACAAAATGATATGGAATTGTCTTATTTATGAACCCATATGAGGAAATAAAAACCTCATATAAATGAAGGATCTCAACCATTGTAACAGAGTGGGGGTTTTATTGGAATCTATGACTTGAAGTAGGATAAGAGATCAATGCATAAATACATATTGTACACAAATAGGAATCAATCCATACATAGTTATTAATAAAGGGTATCCTACACATATGAAGCTATTTTATATAAGAAAAAAAATTTAATTTAGGTTCATAGATGAAGAACCCCATAAGGGAGTCCCATATGTGGATTGATCTCATTTATAGGAGAGGTGTAATTTTTTGTAATAGATTTCATAGATGAATCTATATTGGGGTCTCTATGTAAATAAATCTCATACATAAGAATGATAAATTTCAACAGTCCATATACATTTTTTTGAGGCCAGTTCTACACAGACCATAGTCATGTATAGGGGAGGAAAATTGGGATCCACCTTAGTGTAGTCTGAGAAAACCAAATATTGTAAGTGAGGTACAAAAAATAAGGTGAAATTTGGATGTTTATTTATTGTAAATCATAGATAGTACCAAGATAATAGATTTTTGAGTCACTACATTTCCTAAAGTAACATGAATCAATCTAAACATATTTCTCGAAGGTAAATTACCTATATAGAAATATATCATTTTTAGGGAAAAAGTTGGATTTTATTTCAACTTTTAATTTTAATATGTGGATGATCTGAATAAAATATATGTGATGAAGAATATTATTGGGCACTCAAAAAATATTTATAACTAAGTTCCATGAAGTAGCTGACCTAGGTCATTCTCTTGAAGTGTTATTGCATTCAATCATTCACTACTTTAAATTATATTTTTATTTATATTTTTTTAATAATAATATAAAACTAAAAGAATTAGATATTTTATAATTGAAAATTAAAAACTAAAATCCAACATGAAAATGAAATGAAAATAGAATGAATGCAAAAACAATTATGTTATACATAAAGGAGATCCTTTAAAGAGATTATCCAATTTGAATCAGCATCATATCTTTGTTAGCTTCAAATATTATTAATGAACATTCTCCATCATTTGTATGAACATACTCTTATACCTATGGTTGTGAATATATGATTCACTCAATGATAATTTAGAGACCACACATTCACCTCCTCGATCAAGGGAGAATATTTTAAAAGAGAAATCTAAGCCTCAGGTGGGAAGTGGAGACATAAAGGTGACTTTTCCTCTCAGATCACCCTCATACTAACTATAAGAAAATAAGAAAACTAAAACATGGATGCATAATTACTTGGGTTAAAAACTAAATTGATCCCTCAGGAACTTTCTCATGTTATTTACTCCTGACCATGAGTATAAGAGATCATAGTGGATAAGAAATTGAGGTGGAATCACAAAAGGTAAAAATTTGTGAAAATGAGATAAAGAAAAATAATAACCAATACTATGAATGAAGAATAATATTTAAAAATAAGTTAAACAGAAAATCTACAGAATATTACCAACCAAGGCTACCCCCAGGTCACCAACACTTTTGAATAAATAAGAAACACTTTTATAGGGAGATGGGATTAAAATTTTGATTCAAAAATATCATCCAAAATATTCCGTATGGTAGTCCCAATAAATGGAAGAATATGAAAAAATTTTCCTCTTAAATTTTGTTTGTATATATGTCTAACTTAGACACAAAAAATTGGAGATTAATTTTATTTGTTTAGAGATTGATATATCCAATTTATTCTTGGAATTTATCTTGTACAAGTGACTCTTCATATTACAATTTAGCTGAATTAATATTCATTTATTCCCTTGAAAATGAAGTAATGAAGTCTATACACCTAAATAAAGTTCTAACTATAGATTTAAAATTTCTGCATGTTAAATTTCAACACATATGGACCAGTAATTTATTGGATAAAGGCCTAATAGTAAAATTCCCTATATCTATGCACAAATTTTGAGTCCTATATTGTGATATGAATTTGGGCCTTCAAATGGTGGATTGAGCTTTGAGTCCAGATGAATGAAATGAATAAAATTATGTATGGAAACCTAAAAAAGAATAATTTCTCAATTTGGATTATTTTATACAAGGTTATGGGTAAAATACATAATAAAAATAAATCCGTTAACATTTAAAATAGGTAATTTTTGCAATTAAGCTCAAAATACCACAAAAAACATAAAACATGAAAAATTCTCCATAAAATAAAAAATTCGTTGGATTAAAACATTAAAATTCAGTATAAAATAATTTGAAAATATTTGTTCTATAAATTACCCCACACTCAAAAATTGAAATCCTAGAAAATCATCTCATACCAAGGTCAAAACAAACTTCCCAAAGCATAAATTATGACACATATCAATTATCATATTCGGGGAAATATCCCTTCTCCTAAATGGATGAAAATGTTTTAGCTACTTAAAGATCATAAAAATTCATTCAATATCATTTTAATACTCACATACATGTCATACCTACCTCCCCAAAAAATATTACTCTCTTCACCCAGTGATTTTTGTGTGTGGAGTTTTTCTGATTAACATGAACATGTGTGATATCCTTATGATTTTTATCCTCAGAGTATATCAACTTGACAGAGTTATTTTTAAACATCATGAGGTATTTTTATGGGTTTTTCTGAGAATGAGGGTTGGTAGGTTTTATATCATGAAACATCTGAGACAAAATGAGTAAGGTTAAGCTCTAATGTGAATAAAATGAATGAAAATAATTTTTATCAAGAATGGTGCAGTCCTTTATCATCTCAAGAATGATTTATATCACGACAGATCTTTATTTGGGAAGTTAAAAATTTCAATTTTTAGAACCAATGGTAAATTTTGCCCCACTTTTCTCCAATTTCATGCATTATTTCATATTGAATTATGATATGGATTTCTCTTCAGAATAAGTTTTTTGAGGAAAAGAGAGGTAGCTTTTGATATTCAAATATGGGTGAACACCTGGACCACATGTGTAATGAAATTTGGTATATCAATGAATATTTCAATCATAAAATTTGTTTCAAGAAAATAGCAATAAATATAGCCTAACTTTCTATTCATCTTAAAAAAAATCTTCAGGAATGAAAAACATAGCTCATCTTCTCCCTCCCCCATTCTTGAGTTCAATA
The DNA here is from genome assembly GCA_963277665.1 of Viscum album. NCBI lineage: Eukaryota > Viridiplantae > Streptophyta > Magnoliopsida > Santalales > Viscaceae > Viscum > Viscum album. Next base: position 1,586,739,424 of record OY728150.1, on the reverse strand, counting down.
ATAATCATGCATTTAACTTTTAGAAAAGGTTATAAAGGTATAAATAGATTTTAATATGGATGACTAATAAGGTATTTTATGTCACGACCTGTCCCAGTATGGCCCGTACTGTGACTCCCCAAGCCCACCTCCAATAGACCAGGGGCTAGTGACTAGCACCGGGTAGACATATTACTACATGAGAGGCATTTCCTAAGAACTAGCACACACACACACACACACACACACATCTCAAATACCATAAACGATGAAATGAAGAAAACACTAAGGAACAAAATAAATGCATGCATACGACTAATCCCAATGAACATATTATGATAGAAGGTAGAGTACTGAAAGTAAACTGGGCCAGAATACAAGCCCACCAAAACAAGAGTCTGAAACTGAAAAGTCTATCCTGTAAACACAAAAGGTACTGGGACTGCTACTCGTAGCCGTAAAAGTGCCTCAGCCTATAGGGAACTCAGAAATCTCGGTCCTATCCTGGTGTTCCCTGGACTCTATCAAAAGGCTGCTCGTCTGCACAAGATACAACACGTGCGAGAAAATCCCGTTCAGAGGTGAGTATAACAATACTCAGTAGAGGACCCAAAAAACCAAAAAGCAGTACACAAAGTAAAGGTATAGTCAGCTATGTATAGTATATGTCTACAGAAAATATAGTAAGAGAAACACAAACCAGATATACTCAAAACCCAGACCTGTAGTCTAGAGAAAAGTCACACAAATGCATACCCCATCTAGGGATTCAGCTCGAAGGTTTCCACGAAGCACTCGTTCCCTGATGACACACTCCATGAGTCTCATAGCTCTGATGATGTCCGTCCTAGAATTACTGTTCATCGGGAAACATCACGAGAGGTAGTTACACTCATTATGGGAGACACACCCCTAAGTGAGAAGTTTATGATTGATAGATGCACTCATTACGGGAGACACACTCATGAGTGGGAAAGATCTCGATACACAGATGAGGATCAATGCCAGGGCCACGAAGGATACTGAAACTCATCTAGTATTCACCTTTTAGGTAGAGGATCGATGCCCGATAGAGTTGGTCACATCAATGTCGGACTCTACCTAGGGTCAAGAATGGATAGATGATCTCGATCTGGGCCTCTCAGATGGATGCCTGACTCTATCATAGAAAGTCCTACTGAAGGGATCATACTCACGTAGAAGGAAATGATGCCTAACCTTCATGGGAATGAGAAGAAGGGGCACTAACCCAAACGAAATATGTCCAAGATACGGTGAACAATAGGACCATGCCGTTTTTCAAAAAGTACATGGTGTGTAGAAAAGTTACACGCCATGTTGTCTGACCCTGAGTACTACCCATGTACAAAGGCTCGTATCGTAATGCCAGTCATGTAGAAAACTGAGTACATGGAGTGTAGACGATGTACACGCCGTGTCCGAGTGATTGGGTTTGGCTCTGTGTACGCTGACCATGTGACCTTACACGGTCATCAACCCTTGTACTCCGACCTGTGTAATTGGTACACGAGATGACCCGCGTTACTAGCATCACCTGGCCGTGGGATGGAGTACACAGTCATGTACTCCATCCCGTGTCTGTATACCCCTGGATACATGTCGAGTTCCACGTAGCCACCTCTTCCATGATGTACACGCCGTGTTCTGAAGCCGTGTAGATCATCCCGTGTCCATGTACTTCCCAAAATACACGCTAAGCTTATGGGAAAGTCCAACACACCGTGTGACTAGGGTCACACACTGTGGGATTTCTCTCTAACCCTCGAAACCCTAGCCTCTGCCACCAGTACTATAAGGCGTGTTCTTCAGAAGTACACGTTGTGTATTCTGGAAATTTCCAGAAATGCAGAACTCCGCCGTCACGCTTCCGGATATGATCTTTTTGTCGATCCAACCATCAGATTGCCAGAAAACTCTAGGGTTTTGGTCACCCCATTGCCGTGAAGTATCTTCTGGTGTTTCCAGAACGTTGATCAGCACCAAAAACATGTTTTTATCTTCCCGCATGAATAACGCTCAGAGAATGACCTCTTCTGATCCGAGATGATTTGTCATCCATCATGGCCGTCACACCTCCATAGGTTTATTGCGATGTCCGATCTCCGGTTTGGGATCATTGCATTGCAATATGGGTGTGTAATGATCCATTGTTCGTCACCCCATTAAGAATGTGAATAACACGAAGAACACATGAGAATAAAAGGGGGAAGGAAAACTAATCGAACAAATTGAGGAACGAACCTCCGCTGTCATTTGTCATGACATTGATCCGCTCCCATTAATAGGCTTAAACAGAGCATAAATCAACAAAAAAAATCAACAAGGATTAATTCCCCCATAATCACCGCAAAGAAAATACCTCCCACAAGAGTGTACAAATCCGCACATCAACTTGATTGTGGTTGATCCGTGTTCGTTATTTAAATTGAATGTTTGGAAAAAAAATTAAATAAAAAACCCATACCTTTAAGTAAGGACCGGTCATTGATGAAAGGGTCGTGCTACCATCATCGTTGATATCCTTTAACTTCATTGGCAATGCGATTTGCAGCTTCGATCCGTCGTCGTTCATCGCTGAGAATTTACTCCAACGCTCCATGGATTTTCTAGAGATTTTTTTCAATCATATACTACAAGAAAAATTGATTATTCTAATAAAAAGGGAAAGGTATTTGAAATCCCATCACACTACGGTATTAAATGATTCGGTGTTGCTGTTTCTTAGTCATTATGACTTGACAATAATGACTGAAACAGTTGTCCAGTCACTACGCTACAGCAGATATTTCCAAAAAAGAAATAAAATAAACTCTGTGAATTTATTTTATTTTATTTTACTCAAAACATCTGAAAAATTAACTTTTTATCTCAACCTGTTCCGGTTGAGGTTAGACCCATTATTAGGTAAATTCATCATTTCAGACGCAATAGTGCACTCATATTTTTAATCCGGGCATCCGTTTGGAAATTTCCCCAACTGTGCACAAGTGCCAACTCAATTAACTTAAAAAAATTTCAAACCACTATTCTGGGACCACTGGGCTTCAGAATGATGTGTCGTCTCTATATCCGGTCTCAGAATAACTCCATATAATCTTAAAAAAATTAATACATGGAAAATCCAAGACATTACCTTCTCCCTACCTTGGGGATTTACATCCCCGTAAAGCCAAACAAATGCTACTAAAAAAGATGTGGGTACTGGGCACGGATCTGGGCTTCCTGCTCCCACATGCTCTCTAGAAGATTCTCGTGCTGCCACCGGACGTGAACCAAGGGAATCGATCACCCATGAAGGATCATCTCATGCCGATCCTCGATTTATATAGGGTAATAAGAAAAGGTCACTCCATCCTCGATGTCTAGCTCGCCCCAGTCGATGACATGTGATGGGTCATGCACGCACCTCCTCAACTGTGACACGTGGAAGACATCATTTACCCGATGCAACTGTGGCGGTAGAGCTAGGAGGTACGCCACCTCGCCAACTCTGTATAGTATCTGGAAAGGTCCGATGATCCTCGAAGATAGGTTTCCTCCTTGACCAAATCTCTGTAACCCTCATCGAGGTGAGACCCGCAGAAAGACGTGGTCTCCCTCTTCGAACTCCAGAGGTCTCCGTCGCCTGTTAGCATAAGACTTCTTCTATCCCTGTGCAGTCTTCATACACTCCCAGATAATGTGCACCTTCTCGGAGGTTGCTCGCATCAACTCTGGACCCATGAGCGATGACTCTCCATGGTCGGTCCAGCAAAGCGGTGACTAGAAGGGTCTCCCATACAAGGCCTTAAACGGAGCCATATTGATGGTGGATTGGTAGCTATTTTTGTATGCAAACTCCACCAGTAGTAGGTGGTCCTCCCAACTGCGACCAAAGTCCATGACACAGGCTCGCAACATATCCTCCAGAACCTAAATGGTTCTCTCAGTCTGACCATCTGTTTGGGGATGAAACGCTGTGCTCAAGCATAGATGAGTCCCAAAACCCTCCTGAAATTCCTTCCACAACCAATATGTGAAGTAGGCGTCTCGGTCTGAGACTATTGTCGAGGGGATTCCATGAAGCCGAACTATCTTCTGCATGTAGAGACATCCAAAGCACTCTATGGAACTCTGTTCCCTGATAGTTAGGAAGTGGTCAGGCTTGGTGAGTCGGTCAATGATCACCTAGAAGGAATCATGACCCTTGGACATCCGTGGTAATATTGTCATGAAGTCCAACGATATTCCATCCCACTCCCACTCTGGAACTTCCAGAGGATGAGCTAATACAACTTAAACCTGGTGCTCAGCCTTCACCGGCTAGAATGTAAGGCACCAAGAAACTAATTCCACTACTGCCTTATTTATGCCTGACCACCAGTACTGCCATCGGAGATCCTGGTAAATCTTTTCCACTCCAGGATATACCGACAAGGAGGATGTATGAAACTCCTTCATGTCCTCCTCCTGAAATTCCACTGGTATGACAGTGCATCCTCTGGAAAGAAGTACGTGCTCCCCACCTTGTGAATATCCATCAGGAGCATGTCCTGTGGATAACTGAGCACGTAAGGACACAAAGTCGACATCTCCAAGCCGTGCCTCCCTAACCCATTGTAAGAGTGGAGGGGTGACAACCATCGACTGTAGGTATTCTGTGACCTCTCCATCCATGAAGGATAACTGTAACGTGGCTAACTGCTTTGTCTCCTCACTCAACACCAGTGAGTTCGAACTTATGCTAAGAGCATCTGTTACCTAGTTCCCCTTCCCAGGAGTATAGATGATCCCGAAGTCATAATCCTGGAGGATCTCTAGCCAAAACCTATGCCTCATTTTCAGATCCTTCTATGAGAAGATGTACTTGAGGCTGTTGTGGTTAGAGTAGACAGTAAACCGCTTTCCCATGAGGTAGTTTCGCCACATCTTCAATGCGAAGACTACTACTTCCAACTCGAGATCATGGGTTTCATAGTTCTGCTCATGTGGCCTAAGTTGGTGCGAACCATAAGAAATCATTTCCTACCTCTGCATCAGGACACAACCAAGCCCTGTCCCTGATGCGTCGTAGAAAACTTTGTACTTGACACCCACCTCCGTAAATCTCAAGACTGGGGCGCTTGTAAAACTATGTCTCAACTGCTCATAAGACTATTGTCACTTCTCCGTCCATATGAAAGGTTGCCCCTTCCTGGTCAAGGCTGTCATTGGTGCCGATATTCGGGATAAGTTAGGAATGAATCTCTGACAATATCCTTCCAACCCAAGGAAGCTCCGAACCTCCGTCACGCTCTGAGGTGGCTCCTAGGCTAACATAGCCTCCACCTTGGCTGGGTCTACAACTACTCCATCTGCAGAGATGAAATGTCCCAAAAAGTGGACCTCCTAAATCCAGAACTAGCACTTTAAGATATTCCCATAATGCTGGTGCTCCCGAAGTACGTCTAGAACCATCCTCAAGTGTCTTGCATGCTCCTCTTCTGACGTCGAGTACACAAGGATGTCGTTGATGAAGACCACTATGAACCAGTCCAAGTACAGTTGGAAGATCCAATTAATCAGTATGATGAACACTGTAGGGGCGTTCCTCCTACCAAAAGTCATCACGAAGTACTCATAGTGACCGTAGCAGAATCTGAATGCCATCTTCGGTATATCCTCACCCCTCACTCATAGCTGGTGGTAGCCTGATTGAAGGTCAACCTTTGAGAACCACTTTTCCCCTGTTAGCTGATTGAAGTGGTCATCGATACTTTGCAGTGGATACTTTTTCTTCACCGTCACCTAGTTCAGGCATCAGTAATCCACGCACAACCTCAAACTCCCATCTACCTTTTTGGAAAACAAGACTCGGGCCGCCCAGGGTGAAACTCTGGGTCTCACAAAACCCTTACTCTGCAATTCCTCCAACTGCACCCTCAGCTTGAGAAGCTCTGTGAGAGCCATACGATATATTGATGAGGTAAATGGTGCTATCCTGGGGTGTAAGTCGATGTAGAAGTCGATTTCTCGGTGGGGAGGTAATCTTAGAACATCTTCAAGAAAGACGTCCTCATACTCCGCCACTACTACTGGGAACTGGGAGATCACAACATCTACTACTCTGAGGGAAAGGCTAGACAACTAATGAGTGATTGGATGCACCCTCCTATGCATAATCCCATTCTTCATTGTGTGGGTTTCCCTTTCTCTGACAAAGGAAAAACTCACCCCATCACGACAGACACACCACACTATTCACCTAAAACAATCAATCTGGGCATGGACCGAAGATAACCAATCCATACCTAGAATGACGTCTTAAGGCCTCAAAACTACCACCAAGAGGTTCCAACCAAAACTCTCACCTCCAAGGGAAAGATTACACTGTCTGCAAAGGTGCGTGATCACTGAGTCTCCTACTATAGGTTTCCCCAAGCATAAGGATTGAGTCAACGGTTTTACCAGAATCTCGAGGTTTCGTACAAGAGACGTGACTATGAAGGAATGACTGGAACCTATGTCTATATGTACAAAAGCTAAAGTAGAAAAGTCAAATATCATACCTCGAATCATCCCTAGAGCCTGTGGGTCATATGCCTCGACTGCATGCAGCTATCCCCGTACCTGTCCCCCAGCTCCCTAAGCCTGGTGCGGACCTCCTGGGGGTGGTAGTGGAAGTAATTCAAAGCATCTGCCACCACCCGCAGCTCACCCTGCTCCTCTGTAACATCCACATCCTGGAGGGTCAGTCTGCTCCACTCTCTGCCTCTGCCTTGGTGGTCCATCCACCGCTTCCCGGTTAGCAGCTCAACGGGTCGGACAATCTCTTACGAGATGTCCCCTACCATCGCACGCTTATCATCACTTCTCCCTAGGCTGATTGGATCTAGGCTAAGAGCCCTAGACTGTCGATACTCTATCCTGGGTCCTCCTATGACGTTTCCCACATCCAGATCCCTGTGCCCGACATCGGCTACCTACTATCGGGGTCTCCCCACCTGTCTGCCTACTGCTTACTGCCGTCGGCTGTCTCTACTCTGACAAGAAGCTCTCGATCACCAAGTCCCACTCGAGAAATCCAGCATAAGTCGAAATGCATAGTGGCATGACACTAGCTCGGATGGCTCGTCATAGACCTTGATTGAAGGTCCGAGCTCTAAAGTAATGATCCTTGACCATATCCATCGAGTACTTGGAGAGGTTAGTGAACCTCGAGGAATAGTCAACTATGGTCACACTGACCTGCTGGAGCAGAAGAAGCTCCTAGATGCGCACAACTATCTGCATAACCGGAGAGAAATCCTCCATGAAGAGTTGATCAAACTCTATCCATGAAAGTGTCTCTTCGTCGTTAGTCTGTGTGGTCAGACTCCACCATCGTCCCACTGAACCCTTAAAAAGGCTCACTTATAGGATCACCATCTGATCTGCTGGTGTCCTCACTAGACGGAAAACTCTTATCACCGCCTCTATCTAGTCCTCAGTTGCCTGAGGGTCAGGCTCGCCTTGGAACCTAAGGGTTCTATATCTCTGGAACTCATTAAGCATGCTAAGCCTGTGCTCCTCGTTGGTCGGTACCACAGGTACCACAGGCTGCTCCACGGGTGGTAGCATAACTAGTGCACCACCTGGTGGAAACACTTGGGGAACTGGTCCCTGTATCAAAGCCTCATCACTGAGGGGGTCATCCTCGTTATCACACTACTGAATCTTAGAGGGTATGAATCGTAGAGGCATCATGTAAGGAAACAAGATGTACCATGGTCAAAGAGTATATCTGGATAGCTGACGCAAAGGACATTGAAAATGCAACCCATTCATATATGATGCAGGTACCATTATTTTCCTTCCTGCAACTAGTGTTTCCATGTAACGAGTTGAAAATTAGGTTATTAGAGTCCTGGTGTATGGATACGTTGGCCGCCGCACCAACACTGGAGTCCCTGGCCTGAAATCCGAACTCAAAACACTTAACATTGTTGCCCAAACCAATCTCATAGACTCTTGGTCCTAAGGTAGAACCAACCAAATCTGATACCACTCTATCATGAAACTCTCAGTTTTTAGTCGCACTGACACCACAAACCTTCTTCCGGTGTTTCTAGACCTCCGATCGGCCCCAAAACATGTTTTGATCTTTCCGCGTGAAGAACGCTCAAAGAACGACCTCTTCTGATCCTAGCCGATTCGTCATCTGTCATGGCCGTCGCACCTCCGTAGGGTCATTGCAATGTCAGATCTCTGGTTTTGGATTGTTTCATTGCAAGATGGGTGCACAAAATTATGTGGTTCATCGCCCCACAAAGAAGGTGAATAACGTGAAGAACGCGTGAGAAGAAAAGGGGGAAGGGAAACCAATCGAACAAATTGAAGAACGAACCTCCGTTGTCGTTCATCATGGCGTTGATCCACTCCTGTTAATAGGCTCAAATTAAGTAGAAATAAATATCAAAAATCAAAAAGGATTAATTCCCCCATAATCACCCCAAAGAAAATCCCTCCCGTAAGATCATATAAATATACATATCAACTTGTTCATGGTTGATCCACGTTCATCATTTAAATCGAAAGCATGGAAAAGAAAATTAAATAACAATCCCCTAACTTTATGGAAGGATTGATCATTGATGAAAGGGTTGTGCTACCGTCGTCATCGAGATCCTTTAACTTCGTTGGTTCCACCATTCACAACTTCGATCTGTCATCATTCATTGATAAGAATTTACTACAACTCTCCGTGGATTCTCTAATGATTTTTCTAAATCGTCACCAACAAGAAAAATCGATTATCCTAATAAAAAGGGAAAGGTATTTGACACCCCATCATGCTGCGGCATTAAATGAGTCAGTATTGTTGTTTCTAAGTCATTATGACATGAAAATAATGACTGAAATATCTATCCTGTTGCTGCGCTGCAGCAGATATTTCCAAAAAAGAAATAAAATAAACTTTGTGATTTTTTTTTATTTTACTTAAAACGTCCGAAAATTAACTTTTTCCCTCAACCCGTGCCGGTCGAGGTTAGACCCATTTTTTGGTAAAGTCATCATTCCGGATGCAACGGTGCCCTCATATTTTTAATCTGGGCATCTGTTTGGAAACTTCCACAAACGTGCACAAGTGCCAACTCACTTAACTTAAAAAAAGTTCAAACCACCATTCTGGGACCATTGGTCCTCGTAATGATGTGCCGTCTCTGCGCTCGGTCTCCTAATAACTCCATATAATATTAAAAAAAAATAATACCTGGAAAATCTGAGACATTACATTTTATGGATACTAGGGGATTAATGAAGGTCATAAGAAAATGTAGGCCAATATTAGAGTTCAATGGAAAAATGGATTTCAAAGTGGTGCCTCAATCTTACTTAACACATTCCATGAATTATAATAGATTTGAAAAAGACAAAAACAACAAGTTATGGATCAAATACCATTTCTCACGACTCCCAAGAAAAATATAAATGTAATAAGATGTTAAACAGGTTTATAAAACCCTTTGGTTGGGCAAGATATTCAATTTGGATAGTACTACTACACATGAGTTTCACAATCAATCAAAATTCTTCAACTGAAAAGATCGAAAATCAAGAAACAAACACATTCACCAATAATTTAATAAATCAAAAATTAAAATTAAGAAATGTTTCAAAAATACCAAAATGGTTTTAATTTTCCCAATTATTCTATTTAGCTCCAAAATCCTAAAAACACACCCAAAAAATGAAAAATTGAACATGAAAAATTCAGAAAAAGACACAAAAGATAAAATGGAAGCATATAAAAAATTCATAAAAATAGGTTTACATCACTTACTCACACTTATTACATTTACTAAACTCTTTATAGATAAAATTTTATCAATACATATTTTCACAAAGAATTTTAGTTGGGAAGTAAACAAAATAAAGACAAGGAAAGACACAACCTGACTTATTTTTTAGTGGAATCCTTGAGTTAAGGTCTAGGATGTTACCCCTTTAAACCTAAAAGAAATAAATGGAAATACATAATAAAAAGAAATAAAAATAAAGAAAAAGGTGAAAGAAAGAGGGTAGTTATTCATTTAACCCCCAAGTGGGTTCTAGGTTTTTACCGCCCCTAGTCATAAAGTTAAAGTGGATTATCCTCAATCAGATGGTGGATGTCATTTCATTGAGATGAACCACCACATGTGAATTTTTCCAGTGGCCATAAGTAAAAAAAAATAATAGAGATCCCCAAAGAAGATAATAAAATTCACAAACCCCAAGAAAGAGTAAATATGTAATTTGAGGTCTAGAGTGTGAGAAAAAAGAAGATAGAGGTGATCCCTAATAACTTCTACGACGTCCTCCTCTATATTGTTTTCGTGTTGTTATAGAGGAGGTTGTCCCACCAACACCACCACCATATTCTCTAGCTCTTCATCCTCAATCACCACCAATTGGGTAGCCTCTTACTTAACATACACGACCTCCTCCATTTGGGCCATGTCAAAAATTATAGAAATGTGGAAGTCATAAAAATATTCATCTTGAATAATATAAAACCATGAATAATTAATAAAAAATATTCCCTTTCAAGCATGTCATCTAGGAAATTGATCTCTTTGGGAAAGACTATTTGAAACTTGATCTCATTAGGTTCATCTTTGTCATTTTCTTCTAATAAAAGAGATAGGTCGATAGATTATGATTTTTCATTATCAAGGATATGAAGATCAAGTTTTAGGTTATCTTTAACAAAGTGATTTCAGGATTTTTCCAAAAAGTTTTGATTTCCCATTAGTGAGTCAGATGGCATGTATACTTATAGGACTTGATAGAGAAATGGTTGAGTGTTGTATGATGTTATTATTTCCTTTAAAAGTTCCTACACTACCACCTCAGGTTCTATAACATAAAAAATGATTGGTGAAATCTCTTCTACCACTTGTTTTTATTCAGTTTCATATTCTAGTTTCTGTTTTTTCACCAATGAATGAATATATTCTTCAAACCATTTAGATTTTTTGTTCAATTTTTTTTAATATTTCATCTTTAATTTATTTTGTATTGGATTTTTGAATTCCTTATTTCACCTAATATTCACCAGTCCGTGCATAAAAATTTGAATCGAAAGACATTATGATCAAATATTATTTTTTAAATTATTTTTTTGAGATTTATGACTTTTTATGAAAAAGGTGTGTGAAAGTGTTGAAACTACTTAAAAATGGTGCCAATTTAATGAAGCATTATCGTGCATGATGTAAAAAATATTTATTACTAAGTTCTGCACAATGGTTGATCTAGGTCGTTCTTTTGAGGATATGTTGTGGTCAATCACTCACTACTTCATATTTAATTTTTATTATATATTTTTTAATTATGAAATAAAACTAAAATAATTGGAAATTTGTGAATTTAAAATAAAATACTAAAATTAATCATACAAATAAAATTCAAATAGAATGAATATAGATTTAATGATGTTAGACATAAAGTAGATTCTCAAAGAGATTACCCAGAGTGAACCTTCATCATCTAATTGTTAGATTTAAATATACTTAATGCACATGATCCATAATATGCATGGAAATCCTCATATAATTTTATTTGTGAATATATAAGGAAATCAATGATCTCTATGAGACCGCACATCCACCTCATCGATTGAGGGAGAATAATATAGAATAGAAAGATAAGACTCTGGTGGCAAGTGGATATATAAAGGAGTATTTCCCACTAAGACCCCTCGACATAACTCTAAGAAAATAAGAAACATAAAACAAGAATGTATAATGAATTGCATTCAACAATGGATTGATATCCCAGGAACTTCCTTAGGTTATTAAGTCATGATCATGAGTATAAGAGTTCACGATGGAGAAGAAATTGAGGTGGAAACACAAAAGATAAAAATATGAGAGAATGAGGTAAAGAAAAAAGAATCACATATACTAAGAATTCAGAATAATATTAAAAAATAAACGAAACTAAAAAAATAAAAAACAATCTCCAATAAATGATACCCCCATGTTTCCAATACATTAGAATGAAGAAGAAACACTCTTTTATCGGGAGAGGGGTTGAAAATTACGTTCGAAAAATATATCCCCAAAGTTTCTACATGTTATCCCCAATAAATGGATAATTTGGGAACATTTAATTATGTAAATTTGTTTGTATGCATATCCTCATTCATCCCACAAAATTTGATCTTAATATGAAACGTTTGGAGAGAGATATATCCCATTTATATATTGAATTTATTCTATATAGGTGACTATTTTTATTCCAATTAAATCAAATTTTGATGCACTTATTTCCTTAAAAATGACGGAATAATATGTTTCCACCACCATAAAAGTTCTTTCTATAGATGTAAAATTTTTCCATGTCTAATTTATGCTCATAATAATTGTCTATTTGTAATATATAGTCCTTATAATAAAATTTTCCAGATTTGTGCACCGTTTTCGTGGCCTATATTATGATCTAGATTTGGGCCTTCAAATAGTGGATTGAGCTTTGAATACAACATAATTAAATGAATCCCATAATGTAAAGAAACCTAAAAATGAATAAATTTTCAATTTTGATCATTTTATTATAATTTATTTTCATTATACTGAATAGTTATAGAACTGTTAAGATCCAAAATACGCTATTTTTTTAATTTAGCTCAAAATTTCACAAAAATAAAAAAATATGAAAATTGACCATAAAATAAAACAATGGTGAGGTTAAAAAAATTAAAACTAAAAATAAAATAATTGAAAATATTTTTTCTATCAATTCTGACATACTTAAACATGGAAATCCTAGGTTATCATCTTATACTAAGGATAAAATAAACTTTAGAAAGAATAAATGTTATCAAAACTCAATTATCATATCAAGTGAAATATCATGTCTACTATATGGATTAAAATTTCCTAACTCCCAAAAAATAATAAAAATCAATTCAATGTCATATTAACCCTCCTAGGAATGTTATACCTACCACCATGAAAAAAACATTTCTCTATTCACTCAAGGATTTTGTGTGTGGTGTTTTTCTCCTTCCCAAGAACATGTGTGATATCTAAATGATTTATATCCTCATAGTATATCTAATTTATAGTTTAAAAATTATATCAATCATGATATATTTTTCATGGGAATTTCTTGGGAAGAGGGTTGATTAGTTTAAAATAAAAAAACAACTGAGGTAGAGTGAGGAGGGTTAATCTATAAAGTGAAGAAATTTCATGAAAATCATTTTTCTCAAGAATGGTGTGCTCATCAATCATCTCAAAAATGATTAACCTACTTACAGCACATTATAGGGGAATTTCACACTTGTAATTTTTATAACCAATGATAAATTTCATCAATATTTTCCCTAGTTTGTATATTTTTTTAAGAAGGTGGTGTCTGGCCAGAAGACCAAGGCATCATTATTATAAAGTAAAAGGCTAAAAATTCTAAAAGACGGAAACATATTACAATCTTTGTAATGAAAGGGGACTAGATTATCAGGAATATCATCAACCCAGATAATCTCTCAATTAACCCCCTTATTCGCAAGGCCATCAGCAGCCATGTAATCTTTTTGATAAATATGAGTGATAATGTATTTGATGTCAAGAAGAGTGTGGATACATCTCATCCAGCGAGTGGTTATCGGCCACACAAGATGTATGACTCTATTCCAAATTGCTTGCACCATGGTGGTTGAGTCACTCTCAATCCAAAGGTTTCTCCAACCATGTTTTTTGGAAAAAGAAACAACATAAATCATACTCATCATTTCAGCTTCTAGAGAAGAGGTAATGCTAGATCTACCATAAAAGCATCCAAGGATCTGACCAGCTTGATTCATAAAGATTCCACGACAACCCGCAGGGCTCGGATTGCCTTGGGAAGCACCATCAACATTATATTTAATCCAACTAGGATGGGGGGTGTGCCAAAATAATTAAAAAGTGCGATGAGGATGGTAGTAATTTCCATCGGTATATAGTCGTTGCAGAATGCCAAAGTCATGCACCATGTTGTTGCAATGTCCCTTTTGGATCGAAGAAGCTTCACGTATAACAATGAGAATACACATACACCCTTCAAAATTACTTAATGAACATTTATTACGAATAAGAGAATTTCTATCAAACAAGATCTCATGGTAAAGATCTGTGACAATAAAAAGGAAAATATTTTTAATCTATTGAGAATTATCATTCTCTACACATCTCTTTAATTGATATTTGATAGAGTTGTGAATCAACCACCTATAGTTGAAAATGATAAAAATATAATTCCAAAGAGCAGAAGTAGTGGCACAAGAAAAAAAGATATTATTGGAATCATAGCTATATTGGTTTCATAGACAACATTTAGAACAGAGTTGAATACCATGAAATTAAAAGAGATCATCCGTGGGGATCCTGTTGTGAGAAAGTTTCCAAAAGAGGGTAAATCTTAAAGGTTTTATCTAGGGTTTTTCAAAGAGTTTTATCCACCCAAAATCAATTTCAGAGTTACAAAAAATAGTGGTTGTAATATTTTTTGAGTTAAGAATGCCATTATGAACAGGTTCCCAGACTAGGAAATCATCTGTGATGGAGAAAGTATAGGTATCAATGACATTCATGATGTTGTCAAGAAGATTATAATTTTGGGAGAAGAGGGCATCTCTGATGGAGAGTTTGGTGTTCTCAGGACTTTGGTCAAGAGAAATTTTGGAAGTTAAAGGAGTTCCATTCCAATTATCCAACCAAAAATTCAAAGAATATTCTTTAGAGACCATCTACTAGGCATTATTCATAATATAGGAAAAGGACTGTTTTATGGAAGTCCAGATGGAGGAGGTAAGAAAAGTTGAGTTTCATTTCTTAATTTTTTCAAGAAATCTATTTTTAAGAATACTAGTTGAGTTAGAATTATTATGTAGAAGATCCCAAGTGATCCTGGTTTGAAGCGCCTCATTAAAGTGTTTGATATTTTTAATTACAATACCTCCTTTATCAATGGGTTTACAACATGGTAACCATAGTATGATGAAAAGTTTCCTTTTCACCATGCTACCTGTCCAAACAAAATTTTTAATAGTGGTATTTTTTTAAAAAATACCAATAGGCAACTTGTAGACCATCATAGAGTATACCATTTTTGAGAAAATGGTAGATTTTACAAGACAGATTCTACCTGCCATAGAAATAGATTTTCCCTTCCAAGAAGAAAGTTGATTTATAACTTGATTTTCAATTTCAGAGAAGTGTGAAGATTAAGGTCTTCCCGAGAAGATGGGGACACGTAGGTATTTAAAAAGAGGATATCCCTTCTTTATAACTAAGTCACTTATAATGCTGTATTTTCTATTAGGTGGGAATTTTTCCCAAATAATATGGAAGATTTGTTCTAGCTAATCACTTGTCTAGAAATCTTCTCATAATGAGGAAGTGCTTTTTTGAGGTTTCAAATGTTTCTTTTATCACCTTGATATAACTAGTGAGTGGGAGCATTCAAATTACGCGACTCATGAATAGGCTTGAGTTTATTTTGATCAAAAAGACAAGTGAGTAAACAACGAATATAATACTCCGTAATGGAGAAAAGGATAACAGAGAGGGGATCCCCCTGACTTACACCTTTAGTGAGTTTAAAGTATCCTTTAGGGGAACTGTTGATCATAACTGAAATAGAATCTGAATTGAATATGGTTCTGATAGTTGTGATAAAACAATTACTAAAACCAAAAGATTGAATCACATTAATGATAAAAATCCAATCCATTGTATGAAAATATTTTTTAATTTCAAGATTAATGCGAATATTACATCCTATATTGACTTTTTTTTAAAGTGTTAAAACACTCCGAAGCAAGACAAAAGCAATTTGGGAAAGATCTACCCTTGATAAACACTAATTTATTTTAGGAGACTATTTTTATCTGTGATGGATGAGAGCATATTGGAAATTAATTTTTTGATGATTTTGTAAAGGGTGTTGACGAGAGCAATGGGCCTAAACAAATGGATCTCAGAAGCATTGTCAACTTTGGCGATTAGAGAGAGGAATTGGGCATTTAGACCGTGGGGAAGAACACCATTAATGAAAAAAATATTTGGCAGGCTTGCAAACATCAGATTGAATAATACCCCAGTAGTACCGGAAGAGACCATTATTAAAACAATCAGGTCCAAGGGAACCATTAAGATTTAAACTGAAGAGAATATCTTTAATATCATGATCTAGAGGAGTGTTAAGAAGAAAGGTGTTATTTTCATCATTTACCACCATAAAAATGATCCCCAGTAACAGATCCTTGTTGTTATCTGGGCCATTAAATATAGATTCAATATAGGAGACAATATGGTTAGCAATGCCATCTTCATTGTATAAGATGTTTTCCCTATCTTTTAGAGTGGAAAGAGGACTATAGGCTCTATGGGATCTTTAAAGAGAGTTATAGAACTTAGTATTTCTATCACTGTTAGAAATCCATTTAACTTTGATGGATTTTTTCCTCATGTTCTCCTTAAAAGTGATCAGGGAATTGAGATTTATTGAGTTGTTGATTTCTTGATTTGGATCAATGCTAAAATCAGAGCTAGTGCTATGGTTTTGGAGTTGGTTGAGCTCATTCTCAAGGATTATGATATCCTTGTTGATTTATTTGGCATGCAGGCTACACCAACCTTTAAGAATCTATTTAAGAGATTTTAAATTGTAAGAGTATGAAAAGGAATCATTGTAATGTGTCATATAAATCCAAAGGATTTTAATGATGTCAGTGCATTCAGTGTTAGTAAACCAAGAATTATTGAATCTAAAAGCAAGAGGATTTTTTATAGTGTTGGGAGAGAGGATGACCAGAATAGGATGGTGGTCAGAGTGGATCTTATAAAGTGTGGTGCTAGTGATGGAGTTCTAAAAATCTAAAGTAGGAACACTCGTGAAGGCTCTATCCCATTTTGAGGCAACCATATTGTTGTAATGCTTCCTATACCAAGTGTTTTTGGCACCAGTAAGATTTATTTCAATGAGATTGTTGTATTCAATAGTGGATTTGATTTCTCTCATTGAGATCGTAATAAGCGAGGGACCAATTTTTTCATTTGAGTTTAGGATAACATTAAAATCTCTAATTACTAACCAAGGAGTGTTGATGTTATTACCTAGAGAAGTAAGATCATCATAGAGGGGCATTCTATATTGGTATA
This sequence comes from Viscum album, assembly GCA_963277665.1. Taxonomy (NCBI): domain Eukaryota; kingdom Viridiplantae; phylum Streptophyta; class Magnoliopsida; order Santalales; family Viscaceae; genus Viscum; species Viscum album. The sequence goes on along the minus strand of OY728150.1, from coordinate 1,586,722,289 downwards.
TATTTTTTTTCATAAGCAAAGGAGAAAAAAATAGAAGTACCTTCGAAAACAAAATAACAAGTGAAGGCTTTCTTTGAGATGTTAAAAATATTAATATTCTCAATAGAACAGTGCGAAAAGATCCAAATAGAATCAACTAAGGGGGAGTTTTTTGTTGGAGAAAAGTTGACTCTTGGTTCAACAATAGAAAAAAACATAGGACAGTGAGTATTAACCATACTTTTTAAGACAGAAAGGGTGTCCAAGTTAGCAATACCCTAACAATTATAGAAAATAATCTCCATTTGAACCTATATTTGGAGTTAGAGCTCCCTTTTTTTGAGTTTCTCGAACCCTTGTTCCTAGTAGATCTTATTTCTTGGTAGGATTTGGGCTCTTATTTTTTCCTGATTGTTTATTGAAGCATTTGAAGGGATGTTTGAACTATCAGTTATAATGATTCCATTCATAGGTGAAATCATAGTTCTTTTATTGGAATTATGTTCATTATTAGGTTGATTATTCAGTTTCCTAGAATTCGTATGCAAAATAATCAGAACATTTGATTGAAAAGAATCTACAGACTGACTTTCAATGCTTAAAGAGGGAATAACGAATGTAGTTTTAGTAGAAAATCCATGCTTAGAGGTACCTGAGAAATTATCAGAGTTTTGTTTAGAGCTTGGAGGAAATATAGGTATGATCTCCAGTTCCCTTTGGATGTGTTGCAAAGCTAGTTGAGTTGAAGCACTGGTTCTATCCAGTAGGCCTGAGCCATCCAGATTTAGGGGCCCAACTAGGCGAATTGCATAATTTGAAGCATCCAAAGGCTCAGGTGTCTTGAGAAGGGTACTATAAAAGCCTAATGGTTGTGATGACCAGCCACTTAACTTTCCACTGTCCAGGTTTGCACCCAGTATGGATTTTTATTGAATCTACCCAGGATCATTCATAGAGTTCTTCTTGGACACAGTCAGTAGTATCACTTTATTTTCACCAGGGTCTTTAGAGGGGACTGAAGGAGAAGCTCTTGGCTCCTTGGGCAAACCCATGGATGAGAGTAAGTGTTTGTTAGATGGGGTCTCTTATTGGTGTTTTATTCTTGAATTAATCATTACACTAACAAGTTTCCCATAAACATTGTCATTTTTATTACCTTCAGGTATAACATATCTTGTGTTCAAGTGAGTTTCAATTGAGGTTGAAGGCTTAGAAGTTACAGAAGTAGTGTGGTTTGAGGACACCACACCTGTTTCATTATTTCCATAATTAGTTACGTATTTTTTTTACATACCTCCATAACCATGGATTCTAGTTCATTAAGGAGATGTTGATCATTATTTTCTTCTTCTTCTATAAGTTCAGCCCATGAGGCATTTGAATTGTTCATTGTATTTGTTGGTTTATTAGTATTCTTCACCCATACCTCATTTCTCTTTTTTGATGTTTCTGGAATATCCAATATGGATGGATTATCTTTTTTTTATTTCATTCCATTCATTCTCTAGTGGATGAACCACTTGTTTCCTAGCCACCCTATAGTTTGCTATAGTATGGCCTATAAGTTTTCAAATTTCCCAGAATGGTGGATTTTTTTCATATTCTATCATAATTTCCATTTTATAATATTTGGAATTGAAGATTATTGAATTTGGAAGAGGGGAAGAAGGATTTACCTCTACCAATAGGCCTAAATCATCATTTAGAGCTCTTTGGTCAATTTTTAGGGGTATTCCAATACAAGAAACAATATCATTTTGGATCTTAGGGCGCCAAAAATACTAGTTTAGTCCATGCAATCTAACCCATACCTAGGCCATTGTATTAATATGGGTGTGTGTATTAAAGGAAAAATCCCTTTCATAAATCCTAAGAAAGCCCGGCTTAAGTTGTATGTTACCTAATTTCCATACTCTGTCAAGACTGGATTCATAACTGAATAAAATGTGAAAGTACCCATGGCCTATGGAAACGAATTTCCAATTCTATATGCCCTAAAAGTTATAAATTCTAGGTTTTAAATCAGTTATGGTCCATGGGAAATCACATTTCAAGTATGAGACATGACCCATGATAGAAAATCTGTAAATCCTCGCACGTTGTTGAAGTGCCTTGGGGTCTGCTTCAACCGAGTAACCACCATCGTCAAACTTTTTGAATAGAGGTGACCTTATTGATAGAAGATATTTGTTTAGGTCACTTTATTTGAGTGCATCTAGGAAAGAAATACCTTTGGATATACTCTTTTTTGAGTGATTCATAACTCCATCATTTGATTTTCCACCATTCTTCATAACAACAGATCCTTTCCGCTCATGGTCATGATTCCGAGAAAGATGGGAGTTGAATCTACTGGGCGTAAGAAACACATCATCCATGAAGAATATAGAGTGAGGGGTTAGTAAAACCAAGCTTCATGTGATTTTTAGAGAGATATTTTCTCCCATATCTCTATTTTTCTATTATTCCACCCTAATTTTTAGAATTATTTCATCTTGAATTTAGATATGGATTTCTCTTTAGAATAATGTTTTTGTGGAAAAGGGAGGATTCTTTTGATATTCAAAAACTAGTAAACACTGGGCCCACATGCATAATAAAATTTAGGCTACCAATAAATATTTACATCATGAAATTTATTCCACTAAATCAGAAATAAATATGGAAACACTTTTTATTCCTCTCAAACAAATTCTTTAAGAAAGAAAAAACACAACTCATCTTCTCCCTCCCCATACTTGAGTTCGACAATTATCATGCATTTAACTTCTAGAGCTGGTTAGAAAGAGATAAATATCTTGGAATATAAATGACTAACAAGGTATTTCAGGAATACTTGGGGATTAATAAATTTCATATTTAATGTTAGGACATAATTATAGTTCAATATAAAAAGGGATTTCAATGTGGTGCCTCAATCATACTTAACACATTCTGTGAACTATAATAGATTTTTAAAATAGAAAAACAACATGTTATGGATCACAAAACAAGTCACAAGACTCTCAAGAAAAATTGAAAAGTATTAATATGTTAAGAAGGTTTGTAAACCTCTTGGGTGGTGAAAGATATTCAATTTGGACAAGAATAGTGCACATGAGTTTCACAATCAATCAAAATTATTCAAATTAAAAGATCAAAAATCATTATACAAATTCCATTACACAACCATTTATTTCCTAAAACCTTAAAATTAATAAATTTTATAAAAATACCAATATGGTTTGAGTTTTTTAAAGTATTCTATTTCCCTCAAGAATCCTAAAAAAACAGCAAAAAATGAAAAATAAAACATGAAAAGTTAAGAAAAAGAGATAAAAAATAAAATGGAAGAAGATAGAAAATTCCTAATTTTTTTTAAATCCACCCCACACTTTTTACATTTAATGACCACTTTTTAAATCAAATTAGATAAAGAAATATTTACACACATAATTTTAATTGGGAAACAAAAAATAAAAAAATGGAAAGAGACAACCTGAATTATTTTTCAGTGGCAACCTTGAGTTAAGATCCAAGATACTACCCTTTTGAAAATACAAAAAAGAAATTAAAAGACATACGAAAAATAAATAAAAATAAAGATAAAGGGTAAATGTAACAGCCTGAGATTTTATAAAAAATATTCTTTTTAATTTCATTAATGTATTGTGTTGTACGCTACACCAAAAGGAGCTTGCTCAAAACGTATCCTTGACTTGCCTTGCATTACACGCAATCGCTACCTTCCTCGATAGCGTGTGTAGTACACAATACCAAGTTTCACTAAACAACGATATGCTATTAAAATATTATTAAAACTAGCTGTTATAAATAGTAATAACCACCTTTTAAAATTTTAGAAATTTTAGATCTCAAAATGGACTTCATTTTTGGATTCGGAGTATCAAATTTAGCCTAAGGTGAAATTTTGGTACTTTTCGGATAACTTTCATATTCTGATGAATAGTGAAAATTACTAAATTTTAATTAAAAAGAACTTTTTTAATAGAAATAATTAATAGTGATAAATTATTAATTTGAGTGGTTTTAAGGTATATTTAGAATATATTTTTACAATTTAATACAATGCTGGTCATTGGATGTAATTCTACATTTAAACCAGACATAAACAAGTGTCAATCTTTTGATGGTTATTATCTCTTAAAAACATGCTATTTGTTTTGACGACGAGAATTAATTTTTTAATTAATTAATGCAACTAATATGTTTTGAATTTTGTAAAATGGACATCATTTTTGAGTTCGTAATATCAAATATATCTTAGGCCTAATTTTTGGTATTTTTCTGGAAACTTTCATTTTTTGATGAATAGTGAAACCACTAAGTGGTAGTTGAAAAAATGAATTTTTCATAAAACTTAATTTTACCGCTTCTGTGAGTGTAATTTCAAAAATCCGAGAGACACGGTTGATGTTAGTAAGTAAAATGTGGTTCAATGAGATGAAAATAATTTTTCGTGAATAATAATTTTTTACTTTTTATTTACCACGGTTAAAAGTAAATAGGGTAATTAAGGGTAAAAATGATATTATTTTTACCCTAACACATGTCATAATTCTATTGGACAAGTGTAATTCGACCAAAAACAATTTTAGAAATAAAATATTACCATTTAGGCCCACTTGGATTAGATTAGGACATTTATTATTAATTTATTTAAATAAGGGTTAAAATAGTTAAAATCAATGTTTAATAAGTAAATCATTTTTAATATGGGGTTATACATAAGATAAATTCGACTATAAATATTCATTAGAAATATAAAAAGGTTTACTACATAATGGTATTTTATTTGTAATTTTTAGACATTAAATAATTTAATTTATTTATGACACAACAATGATGTAGTAATTGGCTTATTAATGAAATATTGACATAATTGATGTTATAAATGCCAAAATAAATGTAATTTGAGACTTTTTATGACTTACATTAATTTTATAGGTTACTATGACATGTTATTGTTGATATAGGTAACTTGTTTTGAACTTATCATTCTGTTATGAATTTCATAAAAATAATGTACCAAATAGTGTCAAAATTGACATAAATTAGTTTTTAAAACAAATATTATATTATTAATTGTTATTTAATTCCTAAAAATCTATGGTTCGTCCAAATGACTTATATAAGGATAGATATATTAATTATAAACAACTTGGGGTTCGGTTGGCTTGTTATGGTAAGTTTATTAACCATATAGTGTAAGAAAACAAAAAGACACGGTAAAAGTTAAATTATTTAACTTAGAGATAAATCTAATTGATAAGGTTAAAATAATAACCTAAACTTTTCTAAATCCTATTGTATGAGAGGATTTAGACCCATACCCACTTTATATTATAAATAAGACCCTTTGGAACCATTATAAACCAAATTTGACCTTAATATACAATAATATTTTGAGATTTTCCTAAGGTGCCCCTCTGCTCCCTTATAAAAGGGCACCTCCTCCCTCTCCTCCTCACACCAATTTGAGAATTCAAGATCGGCCAAACCCTGACAAAATATCTTCTCCACTTACATAGTATCATCCTAGAGGTCCTGGTATTCTTCAAATACCACCCTTAGTTCTTTAAGTGGAGTTTAAGTGAAGGCGCATCAAAAAGAGGTAATATCCATTACCGATATTTTTCAATTTCTTTCTTCTTCAACTTCTTATTACTTAGTTGTTTCATGATAAAGTAATAACATAAGTATTTATTATATACTGATTTGTTATTATAAATATGAAACAACTCTAATTAACCTTCTATCCATCCTACGGAAAAAGGAAATCACCGCGCGTGCGTACATACGGAATACCGTCTCCACGCCGTGGTGTAATCTATTTTCCGCCACCACCTTAATTGGATGGGTATAATAGTGTAATGAGTAACTATATATGATTATTATAAAGTGATATTGATACTAAAATAGTATACATACACTTCAACACAATTCCACGACCATGGGAACGATATCATCGCTCGTGCATACGTACGGACTACCGTCTCCACGACGTGATGAGATTCATTATCCATGTTACCCATTCCATAATGATTATAAAGTATATATAATGAATAATAATGAAATATATGACATTTTAAATCTACTTGATTTATGTATATATATATTTCATCTACTTACTTCCATTCAAGACAATAGGGAAAGGAAAACAGCGTTCATGCGTACGTACGGACTACCGTCTCCATGAACGGTTTGTTTCATTTCATTTATCTATCTATTATATATATATATATAATGAATATATATGATATATAAATCATATTTTATATTCTGGAAGTAAGTAAATCATGATATAAGTAATAATAATGTCAATAACAACAAGTCCAAACACCTACAATAAATGAAACGATTTTACCCAAAACGCTTCTTTAACATGGAATTTACAAAAAGAACGGGTAATATAAAGTCATAAGTGAACCATCTATGATATCATAACAATGAGTATGATTCTGGAATAAGTCAATGACATTATTTAAATCATTATACAGGAGGTTGGGACACATACGAATCAAATCGGACCTAAGGTAAGGGAAATATCACAATCTCATTTTTATCTGGGATTGTTTATACTTTAGTATTTACTGGGGTGTATTTTATCATCCAAATCCATGTTTCCTCAATAAGTAATATTATTTCCATCCACATAAAATTGTTTAACTCCTATTTTACCCTTCGGTGAGTTTTTAGTAAAAGATATGAAAGGAATCTTTTGACATTTTTCGTACGAGGTACTTTTTGACTTTTCCGACAAAAGTATGAAGAATATTTTTTTTACTTATACGGCATGAATGGATTTTTAAAACATTATTTCAAAGAAGATTCCTTTACAATTTTTCAAGTTTATTTTTAATAAACTTCTTTTAGTTTATAATTGTATGACATATTAAGAAAGGAAAAGTGTTTTGGAAGCAGAAAAGATATTTTCCTCAAGAATGGAGTTCAAGTGTTTTATCAAAATTATTTTCCATCTAAGATAATAAAGGGTTCTGTTTTTATCAATATTATTACATTTATTTGATTATGTTGTGATGGAAATATTTTTATGAATTCATTTATCTTATATGAATTGTTTTATGATGTCATGTTGTTTAAGAATCCCATTTTTACTACATGGGTTATGCAATGATGTATGATTTATGATTTTGTGGAACACATAAGAATGGTATCATTATGAGATGGGTGGGACCTATATCTCCCTCCAATTCATTGGGTAATGATTTTATATCTCATGAGATAGACATGGATGGAACGGTAGGTTATACCGGTTCAGTGAAACAGGACTAAAACGAGAGGTGAACTCGGTTCAGAAAGGGACTTTGTCCACTAAGATAGTTTTGGCAATGAGTCTTGACTAATAAGAAATGATTCTCTATGATTATGTGTGTATGCCACAAAGTTTCATGTTTTAAGTTATTATTATTGGGATTACATTTCACTACTATGATTTATCCCATGTTATGATATTATGATCTCTTTTGCAGGTTAAGCTTTCCAAAATGTTATGTTCTTATGAATATGATGTGATTGAAATTTCTTTTTTTTACCCTTATTGAGCATTTGAGCTCACCCTTTTATGTTTTCTTTTTCCCAGGATATAAATAATGGTTTTAGGTATAAAAAAAGGAAGATCTTTGTGGGAGATGTTGAAGATCTTTCACCATGATTAGAAGATTATATTCCGAGTTTCCAAAGACACTAAACTATTACGATCCTTGTGTTTGTGTTTTTGTTATGTACTAAGTATTCCTAAAAAGTAATGTAATGTTCATGTACATCAAGTTTCGGGTCTCTACAGTTGGTATCGGTGGAAAGGTTTAGTCAACCTTTGGAAACTAGGATGCAAAAACGTTAGTGAGATCCCTAGAGATATTTCTAAGGTATGTCTAGGGATGTCCCTAAGGATAAGTATATGTATAGGATATAGTCCTAGAACTATGGTAACGATATTAGATTAAACCAAAGATGTTAGATATTGAAGTTACTCGCCTTTTATTATGATTTTTTCCTCTCACACTATTCTTTTTGTGTTTTAGAAAATGGCTGGAAACAAGATGATTCATGATAATGGAGGATATGATGGACAATGGAATGATATTCTTCATGAGCAACCAAATGAAATGAGATTTGGAAGTCCAAACATCATTATTATACCGAATCAGAAATCTCATAATATGATCAATAAAGTAAAATTTGTTAAGTTTCCTGACTCGGCTAATAAGAGAAAGATGGAGTTTCAAGATGATCATAGAGGAAAGGAAGTTCAATTTCCCCTATGTAAATCATGTGGGAAGAGGCATCAAGGAGAATGTTTCAAAGGAACTGGAAGATGCTTTGGGTGTGGAAAAGAAGGACACAAAGATAGTAAGTGCAAAGGAAAAGGTTCAGTTAACACTAGGGATGAGGATAATGGTATTTCTACGACATCAACAATGGTTAAATGTTTTAAATGTGGAATGTACGGGCATTATGAAAACCAATTCCCTAAGGGAAAGTCTCATGAAGAGAATCAGTATAGTCGTATGGGTAGTATTTATGTGGATGATGATGAAGAGACTACAAATGATATGTGAGATGAAAGAATTGTTGAAGCTCGGTCAATGGTTTAAGAATGTAGTGGAATGATTACATGTTTATCATGTGTAATGTTGTATAAGTAATCTCATGGTACTATGGAATAAAGAGACATCTAAGGATTGTTACACTATTGTCTTTCCTTGAGTTTTGAAAGTGTATGATTAATGTTACCAGTATCCATGAAGGGTTATTCAGATATTTTTGGAATGTAGATGATATGCTCATAATGAAGGGATAAGGAGAAAATTAAATGTTTGATAGTATTCATGAGCTCATGACTGGTATAAGGAGAAGGTTATATCATGGTTTGAGTATATAGAATTTTTGGATTTTGGTATGTGGAAGGATTTAACTTTTGACATCATTCATGTTTTCACTAAGGTTTAATGGGTATTCATTTTTCAAGAGAATACATCATTAAGGTATTCACATGATTGGAATGTGACCAACAAGATATATGGGGGATAAATGATGGTATTCACATGCTTGGTTGACAACATTTCAAGTTATCATTTTCTTTATACTCTGAGCTTGGACCGAAGTATTTTAGATAATCCTAAAGATTGGAATGGATTATGTTAACCATAAGTTAGTATTGATTAAGGATAGAATTTTTTTTGATATTATTTATGTGATGTTATAGTAATGTAGTTTTAGAAAAAGGACAACCCGTAGGATGGGCGACAACCCATCACGTCGGACAACGCTGTGGGAATCGAACCCACAACCGAAGTGCGACTGGCCTTTATCGCCTACCACTGCCCTACAGGAAGTCCCTATTTAGTAGAAACTAGTTTTATTATATTAAGAAGTATGATATATGAAGTATAAGTCCATTTTAGGAACCATATATGATTAATCTCAATATAGATGGACTTATGTATTTTTTGATAACTTTTCTAACCTTTTGATTGAGACAGATGGAATGACCCATCCTTCTATCACATGATCTGCAAAAACATCACGAATAACAAATTCAACTTCATTTCTTTAAGAGATGAAGTGGAAATTGTACAAAGAATGACAAAAAGTGAGACTATACCAACATAACAAAAGTATTTCTTCTAATTCCAATTTTATCAACTTTATGGAAATGATCTTGAAAACCAAAAATGTTGTCCTAGTGCTCTTATATCTGATGAATCAGATGGTACCTTAGATCATCACAAACTTATGGTTTGTTATTTCTGGCTTTTACATAGCCATATTCTCTACCACTCTCTATCAGAACATGATGGTTAGATTTCTCTTCCATATCCATATTTTCACCTATGTGGATACCCAGTGATTAGTTTATTTGGGTAATCGTTACATTTAATACTTTAGTTTTTAAAGCCAAGTTTTTGTATTCCTTTTTACGATGTGGGTTTCTATTAAAGAGACTTTCGAGTAGTAGACCATTTATAACCCCGACGAATTTCGAGGGCGAAATTCATTTTAAGGGGGGTAGAATGTAACAACCCGAGATTTTATAAAAAATATTCTTTTTAATTTCATTAATGTCTTATGTTGTACTCTATAAAAAAAGGAGCTTGCTCAACACGCATCCTTGACTTGCCTTGCATTATACGCAATCACGACCTTCCTCGATAGCGTGTGTAGTATGCAATACCGAGTTTCACTAAACAACGATATGCTATTAAAATATTATTAAAACTAGCTATTATGAATAGTAATAACCAACTTTTAAAATTTTAGAAATTTTATCCCTCAAAATGGACTTCATTTTTGGATTCGGAGTATCGAATTTAGCCTAAGGTGAAATTTTGGTACTTTTCGGATAACTTTCATATTCTGATGAATAGTGAAAATTACTAAATTTTAATTAAAAAGAACATTTTTAATAGAAATAATTAATAGTGATAAATTATTAATTTTAGAGGTTTTAAAGTATATTTAGAATATATTTTTATAATTTAATACAATGTTGGTCATTGGATGTAATTCTACATTTAAACCAGACATAAACAAGTGTCAATCTTTTGGTGGTTATTATCTCTTAAAAACACGCTATTTGTTTTGACGACAGGAATTAATTTTAAAATTAATTAATGCAACTAATAAGTTTTGAATTTTGTAAAATAGACATCATTTTTGAGTTCATAATATCAAATATAGCTTAGGCCTAATTTTTGGTATTTTTCTGGAAACATTCATTTTTTGATGAATAGTGAAACCACTAAGTGGTAGTTGAAAAAATGAATTTTTCATAAAACTTAATTTTACCGCTTCTGTGAGTAGAATTTCAAAACTCTGAAAGACACGGTTGATGTTAGTAAGTAAAATGTGGTTCAATGAGATGAAAATAATTTTTGGTGAATAGTAACTTTTTACTTTTTTTTACCACGGTTAAAAGTAAATAGGGTAATTAAGGGTAAAAATGATATTATTATTACCCTAAAACATGTGCTAATTCTATTGGACAAGTGTAATTCGACCAAAAACAATCTTAGAAATAAAATATTACCATTTAGGCCCACTTGGATTAGATTAGGACATTTATTATTAATTTATTTAAAGAAGGGTTAAAATAGTTAAAATCAAAGTTTAATAAGTAAATAATTTTTAATATGGGGTTATAAATAAGATAAATTCGACTATAAATATTCATTAGAAATATAAAAAGGTTTCCTACATAATGGTATTTTATTTGAAATTTTTAGACATTAAATAATTTAATTTATTTATGACACAACGATGATGCAGTAATTGTCTTATTAATGAAATATTGACATAATTGATGTTATAAATGCCAAAATAAATGTAATTTGAGACTTTTTATGATTAAATTAATTTTCTAGGTTACTATGAAATTTTATTGTTGATATAGGTAACTTGGTTCGAACTTATCATTCTGTTATAAATTTTATAAAAATCATGTACCAAATAGTGTCAAAATTAACATAAATTAGTTTTTAAAACAAATATTATATTATTAATTGTTATTTAATTCTTAAAAATCTAAGGATCGGCAAAATGACTTATATAGGGATAGATATATTAATAATAAACAACTTGGGGTTTGTTTGGCTTGTTATGGTAAGTTTATTAACCATATAGTGTAAGAAAACAAAAAGATACGGTAAAAGTTAAATTATTTAACTTAGAGTTAAATCTAATTTATAAGGTTAAAATAATAACCTAAACTTGTATAAATCCTATTGGATGAGAGTATTTCGACCCATCCCCACTTTAGATTCGAAATAAGACCCTTTGGAACCATTATAAACCGAATTTGACCTTAATATAAAATAATATTTTGAGATTTTCCTAAGGTGCCCCTCTCCTCCCTTATAAAAGGGCACCTCCTCCCTCTCCTCCTCACACCAATTTGAGAATTAAAGCTCGTCAAAACCCTGCCAAAATCTCTTCTCCACTTACATAGTATCATCCTAGAGGTCCTGGGATTCTTCAAAGACCATCCTTAGTTCTTTAAGTGGTGGTTAAGTGAAGGCGCGTCAAAAAGAAGTAATATCCATTACCGATCTTTTTCAATTTCTTTTTTCTTAAACTTCTTCTTATTTAGTTGTTTCATGATAAAGTAATAACATAAGTATTTCTTATATACTGATGTGTTATTATAAATATGAAACAACTCTAATTAACCTTCTATCCATCCTACGGAAAAAGGAAATCACCGCGCGTGCGTACGTACGGAATACCGTCTCCACGCCGTGGTATAATCTATTTTCTGCCACCACCTTAATTGGATGGGGATAATGGTGTAATGAGTAACTATGTATTATTATTATAAAGTGATATTGATTATGAAATAGTATACATACACTTCAACACAATTCCACGACCATGGGAACGATATCATCGCTCATGCGTACGTACGGACTACCGTTTCCACAACGCGATGAGATTCATTATCCATGTTAACCATTCCATAATGATTATAAAGTATATATAATGAATAATAATGAAATATATGACATGGTAAATCTACTGGATTTATGTATATATATATTTCATCTACTTACTTCTATTCAAGACAATAAGGAAAGGAAAACAACGTTCATGCGTACGTACGGACAACCGTCTCCATGAACGGTGTGTTTCATTTTATTTATCTATCTATTATATATATATATAATGAATATATATGATATATAAATCATATTTTATATTCTGGATGTAATTAAATCATGATATTAGTAATAATAATGTCAAAAACAACAAGTCCAAACCCCTACGATAAATGAAACGATTTTACCCAAAACGCTTCTTTAACATGGAATTTTCAAAAGAACGGGTAATATAAAGTCATAAGTGAACCATCTATGATATCATAACAATGAGTATGATTCTGGAATAAGTCAATGACATTATTTAAATCATTATACAGGAGGTTCGGACACATACGAAGCAAATCAGACCTAAGGTAAGGGAAATATCACAATCTCATTTTTATCCGGGATTGTTTATACTTTAGTATTTAATGGGGTGTATTTTATCATCCAAATCCATGTTTGCTCAATAAGTAATATTATTTCCATCCACCTACAATTTTTAAACTCATATTTTACCCTTCGGTGAGTTTTTATTAAAAGATATGAAAGGAATCTTTTGACGTTTTTCGTACGAGGTACTTTTTGACTTTTCCGACAAAAGAACAAAGAATGTTTTTTTAACTTATATGGCATGAATGGATTTTTAAAAAATTATTTCAAAGAAGATTCCTTTATAAGTTTTCAAGTTTATTTTTAATAAACTTCTTTTAGTTTATAATTGTATGAAATGTTAAGAAAGGAAAAGTGTTTTTGAAGCAGAAAGGATATTTTCCTCAAGAATGGAGTTCAAGTGTTTTATCAAAATTATTTTCCATCTAAGATAATAAAGGGTTATATTTTTATCCCTATTATTACATTGATTTGATTATGTTGTGATGGAAATATTTTTATTAATTCCTTTATATTATATGAATTGTTTTATGATGTCATTTTGTTTAAGAATCCCATTTTTACTACATGGGTTATGCAATGATGTATGATTTATGATTTTGTGGAACACATAAGAATGGTATCATTATGAGATGGGTGGGACCTATATCTCCCTCTAATTAATTGGGTAAAGATTTTATATCTCATGAGATAGACATGGCAGGAATGGTAGGTTATACCGGTTCAGTGAAACAGGACTGAAACGAGGAGTGAACTCGGTTTAGAAAGGGACATTGTTCACTAAGATAGTCTTGGCAATGAGTCTTGACTAATAAGAAATGATTATCTATGATTATTTGTGTATGCCACAAAGATTCATGTTTTAATTTATGATTATTGGGATTAAATTTCACTACAATGATTTATCCCATGTTATGATATTATGACCTCTTTTGCAGGTTAAGATTTCCAAAATGTTATGTTCTTATGAATATGATGTGATTGATATTTCTTTTTTTTACCCTTACTGAGTATTTGAGCTCACCCTTTTATGTTTTATTTTCCCCAGGATATAAATAAAGGTTTTAGGTATAAAAAAAGGAATATCTTTGTGGGAGATGTTGAAGATCTTTCACCATGATTAGAAGATTATATTCCGAGTTTCCAAAGACACTAAACTATTACAATCCTTGTGTGTGTGTTTTTGTTATGTACTAAGTATTCCTCAAAAGTAATGTAATATTCATGTACGTTAAGATTCGGGTCTCTACAGTAAATAAAACATATCATGCTTGGTTTTACCCGCAAGCATGTTCTAATTTTTTACTGGCCCAAGTCAATTAGTTATAGTGGATTATCCCCCATCAGATGGTGGATGTTTTTTCTTTGAGATGAACCGCCACATGTGACTTTTTCTAGTGAGAATGTGGAAACAAAAATAATAGGGGACCCCAAATAAGTTAATACAATTCCAAACCTGTAAGAAAGTATAAATATAGAATTTGAGGTCTAGAGTGGGAGGAAAAAGAAGATAGGAGTTCTCCCTGTTAACTTCCACGATTTACTCCTCCATATAGTATCCAAGTTGTTATAGAGAAGGCAGTCGCACCAGCACCAGCTTCTCCAGCTCTTCTTCCTCAATCAACAATACTTGGATGGTCTCTTATTTAACATGACATGACATCTCCATTTGTGTTATTTTTAGAAAAGTGGAATTAAAAAACAATTCAGAATTAATAAGATTAAAACATTAAGAATTAACAAAGAAATCTTCCCTTTCAGGAAAATGAGATTGGGAATTGATCTCTTTGGGAAAGACCATTGGAAACTCCATCTGAGTAGGCAACTCTGAATTATTTTCTTTCAAAGAAAGATATTTTCAGAAAAGTGTTGATTTTTAATTATCAAGGATGGGAATATCAAGTTTCATGTTATATTTAATAATGTGATTCTAGGATTCTCCCAAAAAATGTGGATCTCCCATAGGTACATCAGCTTTCATGCGTACTTATGAGAACTCCTTGAGAAATTGTTGATTTTGGTATATTGTGATTATTTCCTTTAGAAGTTCCTTCTCACCCACATTATGTTATTTAAGATAAAAAATTAATAGTGAGATCTCTTCCACAACTTGTTTTGATTCAAGTTCTGGTTCCATTTTGTGTTGCCCCATGAGTGAAAAAAAATATTCTTCAACCCTTTTAGATTTTATCTTCATTTTTTGTATTTATTATTTAATTTTTTACACATGATATTTTTTAATTTCTTCTTAAACCTATGATTTTTTAGTCCATGCATAAAAATTTTTATTTAAAGACATCATAAATAAAGATTTTTTTAATTTTATTTGAAATTTATGATTTTTTGTGTATTTTTTATGAAAGATGGTGTGTTCAAGTGTTGCATCTCCCTGGAAATGATTCCAATTTGATGAAGCATTATATTGCACACTCTCGAAAAATATTTATAACTCTGTGGAGCATAGGGGGAGACTTAGGTTGTTCTCTTAAGTAGCTGTTATAATTAATCACTCAATACTTCAAATTCACTTTTTATTTATATTTTATTAATTATGAAATAAAACTAAAAGAAATGGAGATTTTAGAAAAGATAATATAAAACTAAAATTAAACATTTAATTTAAATATAGACATAATGAATGCAGACATAATGATGATAGAAAAAAATATATCCTTCCATGATATTATCCATAGTAAATCTTTATCGTCTCTTTGTTAGCTTCAAATCTACTACATGAATATGATCTATTATATTCACGAAGATACTCTTATACCTATGGTGTTTAATATAATATTCACTGGAAAATCATTAAGATATTTCACATCCACCTTCTCTATTGAGGGAGGATATTGTATAATAGAAAGCTAAGCCTCATATGGTAAGTAGAGACCAAAAGGCGCCTTTCCCACTAAGACCCCCTCATCCGAACTCTAAGAAAATAAGAGTCCTAAAAAATGAATGTAAAATGAATTGGGTTCAACACCAGATTGATTCCATGGGAACTTCCTTGGGTTAGTTATTCATGATCAGGAGAATAAAAATCATAGGGGAGAAGAAATTGAGGTGGAAGCACTAAATATAAAAATATTAGAGAATGAGATGAAGAAAAAGAACAACATATACTAATATTGTAGAATAATATTAAAAAATAAACGAAACTACAAAACTTTATAAAATTTATAATAAAGGCTACCCCAAAGTTTTTAACCATTTTTAATGAAGAAGAAACACACTTTGATAAGGAGAGGGGGTGCAAATTTTTCTCTAAAAATATCCTTTGAAAGATTTAGAATGGTAATCCAAAAATGGCTGAATTTGGAAGAATTTTATTCTTAAGAGTTGTTCATATGTATCTTCTCCTTATACCCAAAAAACCAGATCTTAATTTTACACTTGTGGAGAGAGATATATCCCATTTTATCAGGGAATTTATTCTTGATAGGTGACAGTTCATATTCTAATTCTACCAAATTACTATGAATTGATTTCCTTGAAAATGAAGGAATAAAGTGTGTCCATATTAATATAGATTATTCCTAAAGATTTCAAATTTCTCTATGTTAAATTTTAGCTCATATGGACAATCCATTTATGATATATAATCCTAACAATAACATTCTCCCTATCTGTGTACAGTTTTAGAGGCTTGTCTTGGGAGCTGTATTTGAGCCTTAAAATGGTGGATTGAAATTTGTGTCTAGAATAATGCCATGAATTCCATTATTTATGGAAACTAATAAAAAAAATAATGGTTCAATTTTTAATTTTTTTTTAAACATTTATGGCCAAAATACAGAATAAAAATAATAGAGTTAAAATTCAAAATAGTCCATTTATCAATTAAGATCAAAATTCCACAAAAACTATAAAATGTGAAAATTTACCATGAAATAAAATATTGGAGGGATTAGAAAAATTGAATTTAAGAATAAAATAATTGACAATATTTTTTCTATAAATTCCATCACACTTAATCATTTCAATCCTAGGAAATCATCTTATACCAAGGTCAAATCAAACTTCCCAAAGCATGAATGAAAACACAACTCAATTATTTTATCTGTGAAAATATCATGCCTCCTACATGGATTTTTTGTTTCAAACTCCTAAAAAAAACCATTCAATATCAAGTTAATCCTCACATGCATGTTGTACCTACCTCCCTAAAAAATATTTCTTTCTTCACGCAAAGATTTTGTGTGTGGATTTTTTCTCATTCCCAAGAACTTATGTGATATCCATAGGCTTACTACCCTATAAGTATCTCCACTTCATAGAGTAATAAATGTTTCAATCATTATGTATTTTTCAGGGGTTTTTCTGAGGATTAGGGTTGGTAGGTTTTAAATGAGAAAACATATAAGGCAGAATGAGGAGGTTAATCTCTAAAGTATATAAAATGCATGAAAATTGTTTGGGTAAAGAATGGTGTGCTCCTCAATCATCTCAAAAATGATTAACCTCATTAAAACTCTTTTTATTTAAAATTCACACTTGTAATTTTCAACACCAATGATAAATTTCATCCCTATTTTCCCTAATTTACAATATTATTTCTGCTTTAATTTAGATCTGGATTTCTCTTTAGAATAATGTTATTGAGGAAAAGAGAGGTAGATTTTGATCTTCAAATATTGGTGAAAACCCATCCCACGTGTGTAATTAAATTCGGTCTACCCATAAATATTTCCATAATGAAAATTTTTACACTAAAGTAGTAATAAATATGACAACACTTTCTGTTATTCTCAAAAAAAGATTTCAAGAAAGAAAACACAACTCAGCTTATCCCTCCCCATACTTGAGTTAAATAATAATCATGAAATTAACTTATAGAGAAGGTTGGAATGGGAAATATCACTTTTAATGTGGATTATTAACAAGGTTTTTCATGGATAATAAGGGATTAATAAAGATTATATGAAAAGGTTATAAGGCCCCGACCTTAAACCTTACTTAATATTGAATTAAATGAATAATTCACATTGAGGATCTTTTCAGGTTTAGAGTTTTAGAGAATTAGAACATAACTATTACATCTCAAAAGATTACAAAGTAGACACTTCTACTAAGTTTCCATAATAAGAAAAACTCTTAAAAAGAAACATGTCTAGTTCCATGTTTTATATAGAATGACATTCTTTTGATCCCATCCTTGACCTTATTCCAAATTAAGTCCTGTGAAAAACATTTCAAAAAAACTTGGGGTGAGCATAAAAAGCTCAGTAAGGGATACAAAAAGAATGCAAACTATTACTTTTTCAAACATCAAGTAAACCATGTATACTCTATCAAAGTAATACCTTCACCTTCATGAAGTAGTAAAAACTCTTCACTGAATAAAGTATCATTAACTACCTTTTTGTAACCAAAGGATTACCATAAAACCCATATAAAGAACACATAACATATATAAAGGTAACTTGGGACATAAACATACTTAAGTAGAATAACCATACGGTCGACTTCCGCACATATCACTTAATGGAATAGCCATACGGCCAATTTCCATACATACTTAATGGAATATCCATACAACCGACTTCCATACCCAATGTATTGGAGGTTATAACGTAACCACCCGATCTGGTATTCATGGCACCACCCGTCATATGGTTTATCACGTAACCACCCGTCAAATGTCCAAGTACCAATATAAAATCATAAAAAATAAAACCAATATAAAGGAATGATAAAATTTCCACATTTCAATCACAATATATCATAATAGAATCCTTTATCAAAACCATTTTGAATACCAAAATACATAAAAGAGTATATGGTATTTATTTTATTTTAAAAACATTACGGCTTGTTGAGGAATCCAAAGACCAAATAATACTCGCGGTGGCGGAAAAGGTCATTGTCACCGCGTACGTTAAAAAAAACATTCCTTTTTGTCGTTTAGTAAAACGCTTCGTAGAAAAAGATTCATTTTGTATAAAAGTAAAAGTCAAAGGGGTTTATACACCATATAAAATAAAGTTGTGTATAAAATGAAATATACCTCAATGAAAGGAGATTGAGATGAAGTCCCTTACCTCGGGTCCGACTTGACTCGATCGTTCTTTAACGACTTGAATAATAAACTTGAGTTAATTTATACTTGATTAAGAACCTTTTTAAAGTTCATTATTCCTTTTATATCACTTATTTTCATGTTATAAACATTATGTAACCATTTATGTTAATAATGTTTGTTTTGTCGATATTAGATTCTTAAGTCGAAAGTGGACTTCTTACAATTACATGTTGTTCGTGTGGTCAACGGTTCTTTATATACAGAATTACATTCCTGATTTTGATATCATATATATCATATATATCCAGTATATACATGTATTTATAATATTACATAATCATTTATAGGTAAGAAATGAAATGCACCGTTCATGGAGACGGTAAGCCGTACGTACGCATGAACGCTACTTTCATTTCTTTGTCATATTAATGGAATTAAAACTAAATGAGAGGTATGTATATTTTAATTCCAGAATTATATTCATCATTTATATATATCATTAATTATATATATCAATTATATACATGTACTTTTAATAGTACATTACATTTGGGGATAAGAAATGAAATGCACCGTTCATGGAGACGGTAAGCCGTACGTACGCATGAACGCTACTTTCATTTCTATCTCATAATTTAATTGAAAAAATAATAATTATATAGAGGTATATTATAATTCCAGTATAACATCATATATAATAACTTTAAATCCATCATTTACACGTCCCACATATGGCATTAACGAATCACATCACTTTGAGGGGGCGGTAGTCCGCACTTCCTTAAATGAAGATATCGTTTTTACCCATAATGGAAACCATAAAGGTATGCACAAAATGAAAAATAAAGAAGCTTAAGGAAAACATAAAAATATTATATATGATATATAAATATAGTTTCATCTTAATTTCCACCTTTGATGGTGTTAAAAGAATTTTGAACAATCATCGTTTCGGGAGGAAGAAATTCGCCATCCACAGAAACAATATGTTATTTAACCATTAGATGTAGGTGTGTGTAAGTGTAGCTCGAATACTTCTTATAAAAACATCCTAGTATATTGAGGATACTGGAGTTGTTACAAAATAAAATAATAAAAAGATTTTAGGGGGTTGGAGAAGCAAAATAAAACAAAAGGACTCAAAAGAAGACATTACCTTAAAATCGGGTAACTCCCCTTGGTTTGAGCTCAAAGGCTTCCTTGGGAAGACTTCTGCCCAAAGTGAGGATTCAAGGAGTAAGAGAGGAATGTGGAGAGCCAAAATGGGCAGGTTTGGGCCGAGCCGAAGGCTTTGGGAGTGTTGGTAAGGAGGTAGAGGTGGGGGCCTTTTATAAGAGGAGAGGAGGGGCACTCTTGGAAAGTAAAGAAAAGTCACTTTATTTTAAAATGGTATTCAGATTTAAGAGGTCCCACATTGATGTATTTAGAGGCTTAAGGTGATAAGGGTTCTAAATCCACTCATCCAATAGGTTTTGGACATGTGTAGGTCTTAGATATTACATTATCTTTCCATTTTATTTAAATCGTTAAATAATGAGGTCATCACTGCATCATCATGATGTCATACATAATTTAGTTTATTTAATGTATAAAAATTCTAAAAAAAATATGATGTAGGAAATCTTTTTAGATCTCCAATGACTATTTATAGTCATAAATATTACTTGTAGAACCCCATGTAAATATTGTTTTAGTAAAACATCTCATGTGTGTGTCATTTTTACTTTAACATTAAATAAAAAGTTATTTATGTCATTTCCCAACCAAAGTGGCTCCATGGGGTCCCCAAGTTGACCCATGGATTGTATTGGTAGTCCATGACACATCCAATAAGGGTATGACATGTGTCAAGCTCATATCATATTATTAAAACATTATTTTTACCTTAAACTACACTAATTACCTCTAATCGCGATTAAAAACTTAATAAGTTACTATTCACCAAAAAAATTATTTTAATCTCATTGAACCAAATTTTACTTCTTAATGACAACCATGTATGTCGGATTTTTTAAATTCAAAATACAAAAGTGGTAAAATTTCATTTAAATGAAAAATCAGTTTTTATAAGTACCACTTAGTGGTTTCACTATTCATCAAAAATTGAAGTTTTTCAGAAAAATACCAAAAATTCACCCTAAGCTATATTTGATATTCCAAATTCAAAAATGAATTTCATTTTACAAAATTCACAACATATAAGTTGAATTAATTAATTTAATAATTAATTCCTGCTGTCAGAGCAAATAGCATGTTTTTATGAAACAATAAGTATCAAAAGATTGCCACTAGTTTAAGTCCGATTTCAAAGTGAAATTAATTCTAACGACCACTATTTGATTTAAGGGTAAAAATATTTTCTAATTTCACTTTAAAACCAATTAAAATTATAATCTAATCATATAAATAAATTAGATTAAAAATTGGTTTTGAATTAAAATACAATATTTTACACTATTCATTAAAAAATGAACTTTATCGGAAAAATACCAAAAATTTACACAAAGTAAATTTTGATGTCCCGATTCTAAAGAAGAGTTATATTTGGTCCAATATAATGTATAAGAGTGATTAAAACTATATTTAATGATGGTTTTCCATCAAAAGGTGATAAGTGAACCTTTAGTGAAAATTTGGGTATAAATGCCTAAAATTGAATTCTTTCCGTATTTTAAGCCTTTATCTTTTATTGGATAAATGTAAAAACATTTAAAAACATATATAATCATATTTTATTTATTTCTATCCACTACCGCCAGTACAATGGCTACGTGTTAACTAACATTTAAAATAATATTATTTTATTACTAGTGTGCAACGTAAGTTCTCAAAGAAACTCATCGTTGCGTATCAAGTACGCTATCGAACGTAGAAACCCCTTTTTAATTAAAATTAATATTTAATTCGTAAATATTAATAAATACGAAAATTCTTTATTCTTTATTTACCTGGGATGTTACATCCTTCCCCCCTTTTGGGAATTGTGTCCTCGCAATTTTATTCACTTATCAAAATAAGTGGAGGTATTTATCACTCATAGCATTTTCAGATTCCCACGTTGCCTCTTCAATCACATGGTTTTTCCACAAAACCTTTACCGGATGAATCACCTTATTCCGTAACACCTGCTCCTTGTGGTCAAGAATATGGACTGGTTTTTCTTCATAAGATATGTTCTCTTCCAGCTGAACTACCTATGGACTCAAAACATGAGATGGATCTGGCATATACTTCCTCAAAATCGAAACATGAAAAACATTGTGTACCTGAGATAAACTCAGAGGTAAATCCACTCGGTAAGCAACTGATCCAACTTTCTCCAGAATTTCATATGGTCCAATGAACCTTGGACTCAGATTTCCTTTCTTACCAAATCTCATCACACTTTTCCAAGGAGAAACCTTGAAAAAAACATGATCACCTACCTCAAAAGATAGATCCTTCCTCTGGTTATCCACATAACTCTTCTGCCTGCTCTGAGCTGTTCTCATGTGCTTCTGAATTAACTGAACTTTTTATGCCATCTCTTCTACCAATTCTGGTCCCATTAGCTTCCTTTCACCCACTTCATCCCAAAATGCTGGAGTTCGACACTGCTTCCCATAAAATGCCTCAAATGGTGCCATCTGTATACTGGAATGAAAACTGTTATTATAAGAAAACTCAACCAAAGAAAGATGTTGGTCCCAACTTCCCGGATAATCCATCGAACAAGCTCGCAACATATCCTCCAAGGTATGAATTGTTCGTTTTGACTTCCCATCTGATTGAGGATGAAAAGCTGTACTAAAATTTAATTCAGTACCCAACAACTTCTGAAGGCCTTTCCAAAAGTTAGAAGTAAACCAGGGATCACGGTCAGATAAAATGGAAAGAGGAACTCCATGTAACCTAACTATATATTTAAGATACAAACGGTAATGTTGATCTAGGGAAAAAGTATCTCGTATAGCAAGGAAATGAACATATTTAGTCAAGCGATCAATAATAACCCAGATTGCATTATTACCTCTAGATGTCTTTGGTAATCCCACAACAAAGTCCATGGATATGTTTTCCCATTTCCACTCTGGCACTGGTAAAGGCTGAAGCATCCCTTTAGGTAACTGCTGCTCTGCTTTAACCTGCTGACAAGTCAAACACTTCACAGTAAAATCAGCAATATCTCTTTTCATTCCATCCCACCAGTAATACTCCCGTAGATCTCTGTACATCTTAGTACTGCCTGGATGAACTGAAAACGGGGAACTATGAGCCTCACATAACAACTCATTCTTCAACTGTGAATCACATGGCACACAAAATCTCTTCCAAAACCTCAAAACACAATCACTATCAATGTTGAATTCAGGCAACTTACCTTTCTGAACCAGCTCTACCTTTTTCTACAACTCATTGTCTTGCTTCTTTTCTTTCTTGGTTCTGTCTGATAGAGAAGATCTCACTGATACCTGGAACAAAACAGAAGGACATCCTGCACCAACAACTTCTATGCCAAAGTCCATCAAATAAAAAACCAAAGGATCTCGTTCCAAACATAGCATGGTTAATGAAGCATTACTTTTTCGACTCAAAGCATCAGCCACTTTATTTGATTTTCCCGGATGGTAGTGAATTGTACAATCATAATCCTTGATTAATTCCAGCCATCTCCACTATCTCATGTTCAATTCTTTCTGGGTGAATATATACTTTAAACTTTTGTGATTAGTATATATTTCACACTTTACTCCATACAAATGATGCCTCCAAATTTTTAAATCAAAGACAACAACAGCTAATTCCAAATCATGTGTAGGGTAATTTATCTCATGACTTTTCAACTAACATGAAGCATAAGCAATTACCTGATCATTCTGCATAAGGATACAACCAATTCCCTTCAACGAAGCATCACTGTATATAACAAACTCACCATTCCTAGAAGGAAGTGCCAAAACAGGAGCATTCACCAATCTTCTTTTCAACTCCTGAAAACAATCATCACATTATTTTGTCCAGATGAACTTAACACCCTTACGAGTTAGCTTAGTCATTGGACTAGATAACCGCGAAAAATTTTCAACAAACCTTCGGTAGTAACCTACCAAACCAAGAAAACTATGGATCTCAGTTACATTTGTGGGTCTTGGCCATTCTTCAACAACTTTTGTTTTAGCAGGATCAACAGTTATGCCATCTTTTGAAACAATGTAACCCAGGAAAGAAATTTGTTGTAACCAAAACTCACACTTGCTGAATTTTCCATATAG
Organism: Viscum album; assembly: GCA_963277665.1. Taxonomy (NCBI): domain Eukaryota; kingdom Viridiplantae; phylum Streptophyta; class Magnoliopsida; order Santalales; family Viscaceae; genus Viscum; species Viscum album. The sequence continues at coordinate 1,586,698,044 of OY728150.1, read as the reverse complement.
TTTCTTTTCTTTTAAGGTTTTCTAGATAACCCTTAAATGACTTTCATGCTCCTCTTTACTTTTATAAAACACCAAAATATCATCAATAACACAACCACCATTTATCACCTGATTCAACTGAGCCATCACTGTAGTAAACTTCTCAATTGTGATTCTGACCATCTCAGTATGCTGATTTGGAAGGTCATTTCCCTCTATATGCCTTCTTAGAAAAGATGTTCTGTTTCTTCTATGAAAAACCATTCTTAACAAAGAAATATCTTAGGCAAAGCAACATGGTAATCTTTAAATGTTATATCATTTAAATCATACCATAAATTAACTTATAATTTAACAATTTTCTAACTCCTAAAGTTGTCTAAACCGACCTCTGATACCAACTATAAGTCCCCGACCTTAAACCTTACTTAATATTGAATAAAATGAATAATTCACATTGAGGATCTTTTCAGGTTTAGAGTTTTAGAGAATTAGAACATAACAATTACATCTCAAAAGATTACAAAGTAGACACTTCTACTAAGTTTCCATAATAAAAAAAAACTCTTAAAAAGAAACATGTCTAGTTCCATGTTTTATATAGCATGACATTCCATTGATCCCATCCTTGACCTTATTCCACATTAAGTCCTGTGAAAAACATTTCAAAAAAACATGGGGTGAGCATATAAAGCTCAGTAAGGGATACACAAATAATGAAAACTGTTACTTTTTCAAACATTAAGTAAACCATGTATACTCTATCAAAGTAATACCTTCACCTTCATGAAGTAGTAAAAACTCTTCACTGAATAAAGTATCATTACCTACCTTTTTGTAACCAAAGGATTAACATAAAACCCATATAAAGAACACATAACATATATAAAGGTAACTTGGGACATAAACATACTTAAGTGGAATAACCATACAGTTGACTTCCACACATATCACTTAATAGAATAGTCATACGGCCAATTTCCATACATACTTAATGGAATAGCCATACGGCCGACTTCCATACCCAATGCATTGGAGGTTATAACGTAACCACCCATCTTGGTATTCACGGCACCACCCGTCATATGGTTTATCACGTAACCACCCGTCAAATTTCCAAGTACCAATATAAAATCATAAAACATAAAATCAATATAAAGGAATGATAACATTTCCACATTTTATCACAATATATCATAATATAATACTTTTTCAAAACCATTTTCAATACCAAAATACATAAAAGAGTATATGGTATTTATTTTATTTTAAAAACATTACGGCTTGTTGAGGAAGCCAAAGACCAAATAATACTCGCGGCGGCAAAAAAGGTCATTGTCACCGCGTACGTTAAAAAAGCATTCCTTTTTGTCGTTTAGTAAAACGATTCACAGAAAAAGATTCCTTTTGTATAAAAGTAAAATTCAAATGGGTTTATACACTGTATAAAATAAAGTTGTGTATAAAATGAAATATGCCTCAATGAAAGGAGATTGAGACGAAGTCCCTTACCTCGGGTCCGACTTGACTCGATCGTTCTTTAACGTCCTGAATAATAAACTTGAGTTAATTTCTACTTGATTAAGAACCTTTTTAAAGTTCATTATTCCTTTTATATCACTTATTTCCATGTTATAAATATTATGTAACCATTTAAGTTAATAATGTTTGTTTTGTCGATATTTGGTTCTTAAGTCGAAAGTGGACTTCTTACAATTACATGTTGTTCGTGTGGTCAAAGGTTCTTTATATGCAGAATGAAATTCCTGATTTGGATATCATATATATCATATATATCCAGCATATAAATTTATTTATAATATTACATAATCATTTATAGGTAAGAAATTAAATGCACCGTTCATGGAGACGGTAAGCCGTACGTACGCATGAACGCTACTTTCATTTCTTTGTCATATTAATGGAATTAAAACTAAATGAGAGGTATGTATATTTTAATTCCAGAATTATATTCATCATTTAGATATATCATTCATTATATATATCCATTATATACATGTACTTTTAATAGTACATTACATTTGGGGATAAGAAATGAAATGCACCGTTCATGGAGACTATAAGCCGTACGTACACATGAACGCTACTTTCATTTATATCTCATAATTTAATGGAAAGAAATAATAATGATATAGAGGTATATTATAATTCCAGTATAACATCATATATAATAACTTTAAATCCATCCTTTACACGTCCCACATATGGAATTAACGAATCACATCACTTTGAGGGGGCGGTAGTCCGCACTTCCTTAAATGAAGATATCGTGTTTACCCATAATGGAAACCATAAAGTTATGCCCAAAATGAAAAATACAGAAGCTTAAGGAAAACATAAACATATTATATATCATATATAAATATAGTGTCATCTTAATGGCCACCTTTGAAGGTGTTAAAATAATGTTGAACGATCATCATTTCGGGAGGCAGAAATTTGCCATCCACAGAAACAGTATGTTCTTTAACCATTAGATGTAGGTGTCTGTAATTGTAGCTCGAATCCTTCTTATAACAACATCCTAGTATATTTAGGATACTGTATTTGTTACAAAATAAAAGAATAAAAATCGTTTAGGGGGTTGGCGAAGCAAAATAAAACAAAAGGACTCAAAAGAAGACATTACCTTAAAATCGGGTAACTCCCCTTGGTTTGAGCTCAAAGGCTTCCTTGGGAAGACTTCTGCCAAAAGTCAGGATTCAAGGAGTAAGAGAGGGATTTGGAGAGCCCAAATGGGTAGGGGTTGGCCGAGCCAAAGGCTTTGGGAGTGTGGTTAAGGAGGTAGAGGTGGGGGCCTTTTATAAGAGGAGAGGAGGGGCACTCTTGGAAAGTAAAGAAAAGTAACTTTATTTTAAAATGGTATTCGGATTTAAGAGGTCACAAATTGATGTATTTCGAGGATAAGGTGATAAGGGTTCTAAATACACTCATCCAATAGGTTTTGGACATGTGTAGGTCTTAGATATTACATTATCTTTCTATTTTATTTAAATCGTTAAATAATGAGGTCATCGCTGCATCATCATGATGTCATAAATAATTTAGTTTATTTAATGTATAAAAATTCTAAAAAAAAATATGATGTAGGAAATATTTTTAGCTTTTCAATGACTATTTATAGTCAAAAATCTGACTTGTATAACCCCATGTAAAAATTGTTTTAGTAAAACATCTCATGTGTGTGTCATTTTTACTTTAACATTAAATAAAATGTTATTTATGTCATTTCCCAACCAAAGTAGCTCCATGGGGTCCCCAAGTTGACCCATGGATTGTCTTGGTTGGCCATGACACATCCAATAAGGGTAGGACATGTTTCAAGCTCATCTCATATTATTAAAACATTATTTTTACCTTAAACTACACTAATTACCTCTAATCACGATAAAAAACTTAATAAGTTACTATTCACCAAAAAAATTATTTTAATCTCATTGAACCAAATTTTACTTCTTAATGATAACCATGTATGTCGGATTTTTGAAATTAAAAATACAGAAGTGGTAAAATTTCATTTAAACGAAAAATCAGTTTTTATAAGTACCACTTAGTGGTTTCACTATTCATAAAAAATTGAAGTTTTTCAGAAAAATACCAAAAATTCACCCTAAGCTATATTTGATATTCCGAATTCAAAAATGAAGTACATTTTACAAAATTCACAACATATAAGTTTCATTAATTAATTTAATAATTAATTCCCGCTGTCAGAGCAAATAGCGTGTTTTTATGAAACAATAAGTAATAAAAGATTGACACTAGTTTAAGTCCGATTTCAAAGTAAAATTAATTCCAACGACCACTATTGGATTTAATGGTAAAAATATTTTCTAATTTCACTTTAAAACCAATTAAAATGAGAATCTAATCATATAAATAAATTAGATTAAAAAGAAATTTTGAATTAAAATACAACATTTTACACTATTCATTATTAAAATGAACTTTATCGGAAAAATACCAAAAATTTACACAAAGTAAATTTTGATGTCCCGATTCTAAAGACGAGTTATATTTGGTCCAATATAATATTTAAGAGTGATCAAAACTATATTTAATGATGGTTCGCCATCAAAAGGTGATAAGTGAACCTTTAGTGAAAATTAGGGTATAAATGCCTAAAATTGAATTCTTTCCATATTTTAAGCCTTTATCTTTTATTGGATAAATGTAAAAACATTTAAAAACATATATAATCATATTTTAGTTATTTCTATCCATTACCGCCAGTACAATGGCTACGTGTTAACTAAAATTTAAAATAATATTATTTTATTACTAGTGTGCAACGTAAGTTTTCAAAGAAAATCATTGTTGCGTATCGAGTACGCTATCAAACGTAGAAACCCCTTTTTAATTAAAATTAATATTTAATTCGTAAATATTAATAAATATGAAAATTCTTTATTCTTTATTTACCTGGGATGTTACAAAGGTATTCCACAATTAGAGTTCAATGCAAAAAGGGATTTCAAAGTGCTGTGTCAATCATACTTAACACATTCCATGAACTCTAATAGATTTGAAAAATAAAGAAACCAAAATTTATAGATCACATAATATGTATTATGACTCTAAAGAAAATGATAAATTTAACAAGATGTCAAAATGGTTTACAAACCTACTGAGTTGGGTAAGATATTCAATTTGGTTAGTACTAGTGCACATGAGTTTTGCAATCAATCAAACTTTTTCAAATGAAAAGATCAAAAATCAAGAAAAAAATCCTTTCAAAAATCATTTAATTCCTTAAAATTGACATTATTAAATGTTACAATAATTTTAAAATTGTTTTTATTTTCCAAATTATTAGATTTATCTCAAGAATCCTAAAAACATACCTGGAACATGAAAATTCAGAAAAATACTTGAAAAATAAAATGGTAGCACACAAATTGTTCATATAAATAGGTTAAAATCTCTCCATAATTATTCTGTTTACTACCCTCATTTTAGATAATATTATATCAATAAATATTTTCACACAATATTTTAATTGGGAAACAAATAAAATAAATAAAAGGAAAGACACAACCTGATTTATTTTCCAGTGGAAGCTTGGAGATAAGCACCTAGATGATACCCATTTTAAACTAAAATAAATAAATGACAATACATAAGAAAAAAAATAAAAAAAAAAGTTAAAGGGGAATGCATATGGATAATTCTTGGTTTTATTCCCTAGTGGGTGGTAGGTTTTTATTAGGACTAGTGAGCCAATTGAAATAGATTATCACCAATAAGATGGTGGATGTAGTTTCTTTGAGATGAACCACCACATGTAACTTTTTATAGTGTCAATGAGTAAACAAAAGTAATAGATAACCCCAAATAAGATAATAAAATTCACATATAACAAGAAATAATAAATATAGAGTTTGTATTCTGGAGTGGGAGGGAGAAGGAGATAGGGATGCTCTCTGTTAACTTCTGTGGTGTCCTCCTCCATATGGTATCCACGTTTTTATAGAGGAGGCAGTCACACCATCACTAGATTCTCCAACTCTTCTTCCTTGATCACTACCACTTTTGTGGTCTCTCCCTTAATATCCAAGGCCTCCTCTGTTTTTTATGTATCATAAACTTCAGAAAAGTTGAAGTTAGAAAACAATTCACCTTGAATAAGATTAAAACATGAAGAATTAATGAATAAATATTACCTTTCAAGTAATTCATCTTGGAAATTGATCTTTTCGTGCAAGACCTTTGGAAACATAATATCATTAGGTGAATATTCATAATTTTATTCCAAATAAAGAGATATGAATAAGGGTTCAGATTTTTCATTATCAAGTATGGGAAAATAATGTTTTATGTTATCTTCAACAAAGTTATTATAGTATTCTTCCAAAAAATATTTATTTAACATAAGTGAATCAGATTGAATGTGTAATTCAAATACCTTCTTCAAAAATGGTTTAGTATGGGATGATGTGATTAGTTCCTTTGTAATCTTATTCTCACGTGCCTGTGGCTCTTTAATTAAAAAATTGATTGGTGAAATCTCTTCCACCACTCGTTTTGATTTAGGTTAGGGTTCCAGTTTGGGTTGATGAACTAGTGAAAAAATATATTCTTCAACCCTTTCATCTTTTCTCTTGATTTTTTATATTTATTCTTTATGTTATTTCAAATGATATTTTTGAATTCCATTTTCACCTAAAATACTTCAGTCCACGCAAAAAATTGGAATTGAAATACATCATGAAAAAATATTATTTTTTAATTTATGATTTTTTCTATTTTTTCTAAAAAATGTTAGAAATAAGTACGGTATAGTGGCTGATCTGGTCATTCTCTTGAGGAGCTATTATGTTCAATCCATCACTACTTCCAATTCACTTTTTATTTATTTATTTTTTAAATTATAAAATAAATAAAATAAATGGATATTTGATAATTGAAAATTAAAAACAAAATTTAAATATGAAAATTCAATGTAAACAGAATTAATGTAGATAGAATGATGTTATAAAGAAAGGAGATCCTCCCAGAAGATTATCTAGAGTTAAACTTTATCATCTTTTTGTTAGCTTAATTCTAATTAATGAATATGCTCCATAATATTAATGAACATAATTTAATACCGATGGTTCTAAATATACTATGCACTCAATGTTCACTTGGAGACCTCACATCCACTTCCTCGATCGAATGAGAATATTGTAGAAGAGAAAGCTAAGCCTCAGGTGGTAAATGTAGACACAAAGGTGCCTTTCCCATTAAAACCACATATGCCTAACTCTAATAAAATAATAAACATAAAAAATGAATATAAAATGACTTGGGTTCAACACTGGATTTATTCCCTTAGATCTTCCTTGGGTTATATATTCATGTACATTAGTATAAAAGATCACACTCGGGAAGAAATTAAGATAGAAACACAAAAGGTAAAAATATGAGAGAATGAGATGAAGAAAAATACTAACATATAATAAGAATGTAGAATAATATAAAAAAATAAATGATACTAAAAATATATAGAAAATTGACAACATAGGCTACCCCCACGTTACCAACACTTGAGAATGAATAAGAAACACTCTTTTATAGGGAGAGGGGGTAAAACGTTCACTCAAAAAATGTCCTCTGAAAGATTCTGCATGGTATCCCTAATGAAGGGCCTAATTTTAATTTTTTCCTTATTTAATGTTGTTTTAATATATATCCTAATTTGGCCCAAATTTTTTTATCTTAACGTGACATGCGTGGGGAAAGGTATAGCCAATTTATTAATGGAATTTATTCTAGATAGGAGACTCTTTGAATTCCTATTAAGACTAATTACTATGAATTTGTTTACTTGAAAATGAAGGAATAACATGTGTCCACCATAGTAAAAGTTTTTCCTCAGGATGTTAAATTTCTCCATGTGGAATTTCACCTTATATGAACCATCCAATTATGAGATAGAGGCATAACAATAAAATTCTCCAGACCTATGTGAAGTTTTCAAGGCCTATATTTTGAGCTCATTTTGGCCCTTCAAATGGTGGATTTAACTTTGAATCCAAAATAATTAAATGAATATCGTTATTTATAAAAATATAAAAAAGAATAAATTTTCAATTTGTATTATTGTAGAAAAATTTATGTCCAAAATAATGAATGAAAATAAAGTAGATAAAATATAAAATAGTTTATTTTTGAAATTATGCTCAAAATACCACAAAAACAATAAAATGCGATAGTTTCCCTTAAAATAAATAATCAGTGGGATTAAAAATTTAAATTATGAATAAACTAATTGAAAAAATTTATTCTATAAATATTAATGCATCAATTTGTATGCTATGAGGATATGATCAAATCAAATGCAGTTCTTAAAGGGTCTCTTATGCAGATCAAGCTCTTAAAAAGGGGTGGGGGAATTGATATACTTATTCATAGGAAGTTTGTGTACCAATAACTCTTACATATTTTTTGATCTTATATAAGGGAATTTTTCAATGTAGTGTAATATGTTCTAAGAAGGTTATGGTCAAGAATGTTGGAGAAAATCGTTCCCTATATTTAATAATGGTGTTTTTAGCCATGCAAAATGAAATGATCAACCCATACCTATAAGGTTACATGATTCATGATCAGTGTGTCAAAAATGAGTCAATTTAAGGATTATCTATACCATATTAGAGAACATGATAAAGTAATTTCAAACATATACTCTATGGTTTATAATTTTTGGTGTATTATTTGTCATATATTTTAAATTCATTTGAATATGATGGTGGATCCAATTAGTTTAAATTCATACATCTTGGACCTACACCATTCCATTTTAACATCATATAATATGTATGTTTACTATGCAGTTTAAAACCTTCTAGTGAGGATGATGTGAAGCATTGTGTAAACATCATGAGGAATGTATGTTTAAGTGTAGTTTAAGGTTTTTAAAAAGGATAATATCCTACAATATTAAGTCATGTGAAAAAGAAATTATGCTGTGATTTTTAATTTATTTCAACTAGGACTATGGGGAGGGGGAGGTTTCTAATTAGGTTATACAAATAAGAACTTAACGATGTAGTTTATGTCATATGGTCAGGATGATATACTATGTAGTTTAAATTCATACATCCAGGACTTGTAAACCAGCATAAAGGTTATATAAATTACTTCTTGGGAAACCATTCATTTACATCCAACATGATGTGTTCTCTATCAATTGTGACCATGGAATAATCTATGACATAGGTAACCATTTGTATGACATAAGGTCAATCCCACTTTGGTTTGAGATTTGGTGGCTTCTTCCAAAATATCATTGGAGTTCCAAGAACCAATACCATCTCTCACTTGACATATGAGTAAAAGTAAGATATCTTATTTAAATCTCAGAAGAACTTGTTTTTATGGATTTACAAGTTGTGTAGTGTGATAAATATTTTTTCATAATGTTATTTCAACTCTTCCAACCACTTTTGAGACGAACCATCTTCTGAAAACTGATTGAAGATGGAGATGATGGGTAATGAAAACTGAAAATTTATATGAAGGAATTCCTATGTGTCATATATGAGAAAATTTGGGATCTCCTACATAGCTGTATAAGTTCCAGTGTGATAATATCAGCACAAATAAAATTTTTAGGTAAGAACTTCTTATATTTGTCCACTAACTTATGGAGTTTGTCAGAAAGAGTATTGTTGAAATCATATATTTATATATTTTATATCACATAGTATTGGTATGAGTGGTTATATTGAATTAGATATTAATTTTAAACACATTTCATTTTTGAAAAGCATAATTTTGTTCCATTTTGTGTCAAAATTGTTCGAGGGACATCAATTCTAATGATTCTATTTGACTTCATGATGTTCTTATGTAACAACCCAAATTTTATTTCTATTTTAATAATAGAAATCTCATATCACAATGATTATTTTGTTACATTTTAAAATATAATTACTTAGAAATACTATACGTATAATGAAATAAGATTTACTATAACAATTATGAATAATATAGCATGAGAAAAATAGAATAATAATTCACACACTAATGTAAACTCCATAGACTAGAATTTTTACATTAACATCACTCCTACAATAAAGATTGTAAAAGAGAAGCATTATGAATATTATTGATATTATTAAGGTAAGTATAGAACCTTTATATTTTAAGTAGTGTATAATAAATTTTGATGGTGGTGGAGTATATATAGTGTATAATGGGAAATGAGTACATTCCTATTAGACTGTTGGGCATCATGAACATTGTGAATTAAGACTATTGGTAATTATGACCACTTGTAATTATGAACATTGATAATTATGTATTTTGGTGGAAATATTAACATTATAATTAGTGTATATAATGGTTAATGATAATATATAATTTATGTATACAGAAACAATGGTGGCCTCAACTAGTAAGAGAATGCCTTTTAAATCCCATTTATCAATGTTTGGGAGGTAGGTAACAACATTGATTTTCACCCTTAACCAATACCATATAGAGATTCAAAAATTGTGGCCTAAGAAAAATCACCTACAATAGATGTTAAAGTTCGTAGATTTCACGACCATATTGATGTTGGATGAAGAACCCCATAAGAGCACAACTATCACACAACTTACCCTTAATGATTATGGTTGTGTGATATGAGATTAAGTATCTAGAACTTTAGTTGTATTATGATATAAATTCATTTATAAAATAAATAGGGCTTACACTAATCATGATTTGTTATTCAATGTGTCATTTTTATATAAAATATAAAATGCACATGATTAGAAGACAAGTTTGATAAAATTGACTTTTAATACAATGAAAACCAAATTATGTTTTTTGAAAGTATATATTTCAAATTAAAATAATTTTTTATGATAAATTTATAAATATGAAATAAAATTTTATTTATATAGAACGGTTCTAAACAAAAATATTTATTTTTATATTTATAATTAAATAATTTTATGTAATAAGATGTATTTTTCCTAAGGTTTAGAAACATGATCATGTTATAAAAAATGATATTCTTCAATAAAAATGTATAATATTTATATATTAAATTTACCATATTTATAAAATTATTTTGATAAAGTATTTTTTTTTGACATCATGACATCAGAATCATCCAATGTTTAAATTTTAATAATTTTTTGAGAGAACTGATTTTTTTGTAAGAAGTAAAATACGATATAAATATACATTATGTATTATGAAATCATATTTACATAGAGGTGATGTAATAGATACGGTAAATTATTTTTGAACAAAAATGTGTTCTCCTAAAATGTATTTTAATGTGAAAGTATTAATTTTTTAAATGTTTAATGAATATTTCTAAATATAAAGTGTATTTTATGTTCTTAAAGATCATTGTTTATGAATAAGAACCATATCCACATACAAAATAATATATTTTAACAAGGGATTGGCTTGTAAAGTATTAAAACACTAATAATAACTCTCCCATTGCTAATACTATGCACAAAAAAATGGGATAAAACCACAGTATGACATATGGTTTGGAATTTTTTTATATCTTTGAGTCGAAAACAATTATTTATAAATTAATAAACTAACCCTCCTATTTTTATTTAAATAGTCACCCAATATCCCATTAATTTCTTCTCAAAATCATTTTATCCTGATGTTCATCACATTTTTTCCTCTATTTAGTAAATCAAATGATTTTAAGGTTTCAAGCATCTCTTCTCAGGCTTTAGAAAAACACTTTGGAAGTATAAGATTATACTCTTCTTACTCTTTATTCAAGTACTTAATTGACAGTAAACTTTCAAATTTTTATGTTAATATGTTTTCAAACACATAAAATGATTACATTTCTATCTAAATGATGTTTTATCAATGAAAGACTTCCATTATCTTGGATTAACCAATTTTCATTGTTCGTTCTGTATAACTGTTACAATATTTAAATAATTCTTCGATTTTCATGACATCCTCCTTCACTGTGAATACCCTATCATATTTTCATTCAAAGGTATTCATATAAATCTAATTTTTATTAATTTATTGGATATTTCCATGTATAAAACTCACATTACAATATCTTGGTTTTAAAATATTGAAAGGCCCATTCCCTTAAGATATTAGGAACTCAAAGATTTTAATGTGAAACTCATTCATATTCTTCATGATTTATTGATGGGATGATTTCTTATAATATATGATCTATCTTTCCCACATAATACATATAAAAGGTGTGTCCTGATAGCAATCAAATGCATTGGGTAATGTTTTTACTCATCATATACTATCTACAGTGAATGGTTGTTAATCCCAGAACACTATATCATGTTGTCTTGGAAGAAATCCTTTACTTATATTTATGACATCACATTTTATGTTGTTTCCACATTTCTATAATTCTAAGATCATATTATACAATCCTTTTTTATAATATTAATTTTTTTGATATTATAGGATATTCCTCTTAATTATATCATGTTATGAATCTTGTATCACAAATTAAATTTCACCAGCATTTCTATTTTAACTGCCTAAGATTTTATAATTTTTTTTATTTTTAAATAAAATTTATTTGATAGCTTTCTTCAAACACAACATTAATTTATATGAACCATTATATACTATTAAAATATTCTTATTGAATGTGGTACTTATCAACAAGATTTTAGATTGGTGGTAATGAATATAATTAAATAAAAAATTAAATTTTTTTTAATGTTTTTATAAAATGAATTAATTAGTTCTCAATTGGTTAAAAATTAAAATAATAGCATTTGAAGGAAAAACAGTTTTAATAAAAAAAGGGTTTCTTTGAACAAAGTTTCATTATCATAATAGATTAAATTAGTATCTATTGATGAATTATTTTAATGACATATATATATATATATTATATCAAAATAAAAGTTTTAATATTAATTATTTGTTTTTACTAGGCATGTAATAAGAATAAATCTAGTTTTATGCCTAAAAATAATTTTTTTTAAAATAGTATTTGTTGCATTCTACAATCTTATTTTAAATTGGTTTTCTAAAATGCTTGAAATTTAATCATATAAAATAGATTATATATTTCTAGTAATAATAATTGATATAATTTAATTTGGTTGGATAAATTTTTGGTTATTATGAATAGTATCTATAGAAAATATTTGTCACCATGGTAAGGGTAAAACATGTAAAACAAGGTGAAAACTATAAGGTAATGTTTTAAAATAACTATAATACTTGACTTTATCCAACTGTAAGATTTTTTTGGCTAAATATTTTTTTAAGGAGTTAAATATTTTATTCTTAAACTTAATTTTTAATTTGAGAACCCAAACTTGAGTTTTGTGAAGAGAAGTTATATTTTATAAAAATCAAAAACTATTTTTGGGTCTTTTTTTTAATGAAATGGTTATAATATTACATTAGGATTTTAATTACTTAAATAGTCAAAAATATAATTTTTTATTATTTTAAAAAAATAATTCATGGAAAAAATCTTATTACTTAATTTTAGGGGAAAATTATTTATAATCTTAAATCTGGTATTTTCCTAAAAACTATTTACTTTCATTTTTTGTTCTTATATTGAAAATAATTTCTATCACATATAGAAACTAAATTTTATAAATTAATCTAGAATTCTGAATCCTAATTTTCACATTTTTTTAGGAGGTACAATTTATTTTTGGTTACATAATTATGTTTTCCCAATTTAGGTTAAAAGGGTGTAAAGTGGTTTTACTAGGAGATAAGGATTAAAATGTATCCAAAACTTACCCAAATATGGTTGGTTGAGTTTATTTGAATTATATCACATATTATATTAAACTTTTAGGTTCTTAGGTGCCACATTATGTGATTATTTATATATATATAATTTAATATTTTTTGTAATTCATAGTGTGTCCTTTCCTTCACTTCAAAAACGGAACCTTCTATTTCAAATTATTCAGAATATTTTAGCCTAATATATTGATAATAAATGACATAATTCCTTTATAGATTCATTTAATAGGTACTATATCTTTGGGTATTACTAACAGACCATCCTTTCATGGATTAATGTGTAAGCCAAAGGAGGTTTCTCAATGAAGAGGTATAACTATTAAATGTATACTTTCTATTTGATTTATTATTTTACCTTATCAATATCTATGTTATCCATTCTAAAATAATTAATTCATTATATTATGTAGATTTAATTCTTATTATGATCATTTAATAACCCCTATCCACCTATTTTCCTTTCTATGGGGAAATAAAACATCGCTTTTGTGTACATGTGGACTACCACCTCCACAAAGTGATGTATTTTGTTTTTTGTCACCAATTCATATTGAAGGTTATAATGAAGAATTTAATAAATACATAATTTATTTAAGAAATTATTATAGTTTTATAAATCTGAATTATTTTTTAAATTTCTTTAATTTCGTCCACCAAAAATTGGAAACATCATTCATGTGTACATACATATTAATATCTCTATAAAGTAATATAATTTATTTTTATCATCGATTTATATGAATAGTAATAAAATTTTATAAAATGATTAAACATGACACTCATTACATTATTATAATTATGTATATGGTGGAACCCAAATCAAAAGTATAAGTAATGAGACAGTTTAACTGAAACATGCCTAAAAAACAAAGCAATAATCAAATGAAACAATGATTTTAATATAAAATTAATAAGAAATGGGTTAAAATTTGTTAAAAATAAATTATATATGGTATGATATATAAAATAATGATTCTATAATATATATATAATTAATATATATTTATTATATATGAGGTTTTAATACATATGAAAAGATACAAGATTTGAGGTAAGATATTTATGTTCCAATTTCATTTTAATCAATATTGTTTTTGATTGAATTTATATTGAGGGAAATTATAGGATAATTATCTAATAAAAAAATGATATTATTATTATATTATTATATTTTTATTTTTGATGTTTTATTACCATTTCCTCTCATTGTAACTCAAAATAGTTTAGAATGCTATTAAGAAAAATGACATTATTTCCCCTATTTTGGTTGGATTTTTTTTTCTATATCCATGTTTTATAAAAAAATTTAAGAATGTTTTTTAATATTATAATATGATAATTTAAATTAATTTTTCCCATGTTTTAATTTCTATAAATAGTTTCAAAATGAAACTTGTCATTTTCTGAATAATGTACTTTTTACCAATGGTGTGAACAAAATATTTTCTTAAACGATTACAACATGAATAAAATATCGAGTAATTATGAATTAAAAATAATTATAAGATTCCATTAATTTTTTAATGGTTCTTTTCAAAGAAAGTTTTTTCATAATATTTTTGAAAATTTTATATTTTAAATAATTTTTTTCAATATGAAATAGTAATTTTCCTTAATAAATATTCCATTGATCTTTTAAATATATTTTTCATCTATGATAACATTTATTATTGTTACTTATTCTCTACTGGGGATATGATCTAATGATACTATCCTTATTATTTATTTTATAGTTTTTTGATTACAATGGTGAGAGGTTTATGATACTCATTCAATTCACACAGGTAATGTTTTGATGAAATAATTAAATTTTTATGAAAACCTATTGTTTTCAAAAGGTTATTTTATGATGAAATTATGAATGTTTTATGGTATTTTATCACAAATATATATTTTATTCATTATGTGATGGGTGGGTCTGTTTAAACCCACCAGTTTCCTAGGTAAATCCTTGTATATAATGTGATGATTATGGTTAGTGAGTTGATGTGCTCAATTCACTATTGGAATCATGTAAGGATGCCTGATCCGCTCTGATATGGTATATACGGTGGTGATTACAGAGCCTTTATGATATGTGAAACATGTGTTGATTCCTGATTTACTATCATATGATGGTCTCGATAGTTGAACTTTATATATGATATAGTTTTTATTCCTATGATAGTGCCTCAATATTATGACATGTTTTTATGCTTATGATTTAAATTCATGGTTCATGATTTATTACAATGATTCCTTACTCTTTTCATTAATGTCTTTAAATTATAAAGTTTTATTATTTGACTCATTATTATGATCTATGAACTATTGGGTTTCAACTTTTTATTTTTTCATCATGATGTCATAACCTTGTTCTTATCATATTATTTCATATGATCATCATTTGATATCTTCATTGTTTTACCGTACTCATCATCTAAGATCACCCTTTGTTTTTTCCTTTCAGAAGGTTTTGAAGAATGGTTTTTTGTATAGTATGTGAAGAAGATTAAAATGTTAAAATAACTTTATGATATAGATTATGATTAAATAAGATGTTTATGTATATATTATCCAAGTACACTAAAACTTTATGGTTCTGCAGTATGTTATGTTATTAGATGTATCGAATATTAATTTAAATGGATGTAATATTTACATTTGAAATGATTATGAAGACTCATTTCATAACAAAGAAGTGTTTAGTTATTTTTTGATTTTAGGATTTTATAAATTTAGAGAAGATCATGGGTATAATCCTATGTATAGAGTAGCATCCTCAAATTTTTTAAAGTTAGTTATTATGTTGATTTTTTTAATATAAATTTCAATATGGATACTACAAGTGGATGTGGTTTTGGAATAGATGAATCTAGGGATAATAACCCCAAGAAGTGTTGGATGAGTATATCTTGATCACCGTTCTAGTGTATGGTGAATGGAACCTTACTACACACCTATTTTGACACTCCTAGGGGATATTATTTGAATTATTTGAATTATATTTTTTTTTAGAAATTATAAAGTATTTCAATTAATAATGAAAATGTATATCCTATGTTAAACCTAGAATTCTTTAGATTGAAAATTAGGACCCATTATTTAGAAATCATATGAGCATTTTTATGTTTATATTATTTCCCACGTTGATTATTGTAGCTTGATGATTACACTATGATTTTTGGTTTTAATAGATGGAATGAAAAAAATGGAATCATTATAATAATGAGTGTGATGGAAAATGAAATAATTTTCCTTATAGAAAACTGGGTGATATGGGAGATGGAATGAATAATATTATTGCTATGTTCATGAATCATTATCCGGCCATAAATAAGGTTGAGATTTAAAATATTCAAAGGAGGGAATAATACACTATCGAGTCATCCATGAGAATGTATCCATCTTATTTTAGTGGGTACTCTAACCCACTAGTGGTTAAGATATGGATCTAAAACTCTGATAAAATATCTTTTGTTATCCAGTGATTATAACATGATAAATTTTTCCTATCCATTTATCATTTGGAAAGTGAAGAAAATCAATGGTGGAATCTTATTAATAATCTATGGAAAGATGATGGAATTGAATCCATTTAATATGACTAGTTTAAGAAGATATTTCTTATTAAGTAATTCCTTCATATTAAATTTATAAAATTGGAGGTGGAATTAATTGATCATAGGATGGAAGATGATGATTCTGTAGGTACCTAGGAGGAAACATTTTCAATACCTACAAGGTATAATTCTACTTTAATCATCATCATTAAAGGAAAAATTTATTGATTATTTGGTGGATTAAAATCAAGTCTCTAAAAGTTGTTAATTTAAGAGACATTAATAGCTGTGAATAAATAATTAAATGTCCTATCAAGTTATAAATTTTAACTGGATATTCCCATAAGTCCCTTGTATTTAATATGAAAAGTAATTTGGGTTCTCATGAAAAGTCAAATAAATAACATGGTGGAAAGAAATTATATTCACATGCATGAACGAAACATGGGAAGAAACATCATTTTAATTTATTTAATGGAAATAACAGGTGATTTAAATGTGAAATGGATGGTCATAAATATCATTAATGGTTAAAGACAATAAATAGGCTGATTCAAAAAATAATGTAAATGAATACATCAACTAATGAACTATCCATAATCTAATGATTAAAATGAAAGAAGTATGGGAATTACACAAACAAGTGCACTAATATAAGGTTTATTAATGATTTTCAACATAAAAACCTCTCAATACTAAAGATAATAGCAAATATCATGTGATTATGACTGTTAGAGTTGATTATGGGAATTACATGTTCAATGTTACCCTTATCATCCACTCTAGAATAACTAATATATTATTTGATTTAAAATCTACCCACTCTATTATATATAAGTATTTTTATAAGGGTATCACAATACCATATAAATTATTATATTTTGAGTAATCAATGAAAACACATAATGATACGATGATCTAATATCAAGTTTATAGTTCTTATATAATTGGTGTTTGTAAGAATGTGCTTCCTAAAAATCATGTGGTTCTCTCTATAGTTGAATTTGATTTGATTCTACGAATATATTATCTTAATTTATATATATACCCTATATTAATTTCCTAGTAAGGGAAATCAAATTTGATATTTTGAACCAACATATGATTATTTATCAGTGAGAGGATAAACAAGAACATGAAATTGAAATAACTTCAATATTATGTTTCTTAATTCATTTACACGAGGGGAATCTATCACATATCATTTTGTAGAAAGTCAACATTGAGTATATTCTTATTGTATGGTATTTTGTTGATTAATTTCAAGATTAATTTAAAAGTCTTCATCTGAATTGTGAATTTTAGTTTTGATTAAAACTCATGCTAGGATCTATACCTATTTCAAAGTATCCATATAGAATGACCCTAATTAGGTTGTATTAATTGAAAAATAAACTCCAAGGGAATCCTGAAAATAGATTTATAGGCCCTAGTTCATCACATTGGGGTATATTTTTTATTTTTTATAAATAAACATGGTTCAATGAACCTTTTAATTGATTATTGGGAACTTAACATGATCAATGTCAAGAAAAAGTCTCCAATATCCCTTATCAATGATTTTTTTATTTTTTGTGGAACTAAATTATTTTCCTTAACCATACTTCATTTTTTATGTCATTAATTGAGGTTTAAATAGGGGGATGTACCCATTGCTAACTTACATATTTGGTTTGAACATTATGAATTCATAGTGATTCCATTTGGACTTTATAATGTCTCTACTATCTTCTTGGATTTAATGAATAGAGAAATTAGATATTAAATTGATCAATTTGTGGTATTATTTATTGATTATATTATTATATAGTCAAAGATCAATTAAGATAATTAAGATCATTTTAGAATTGTGTGGAAGATCACGAAGAATGATAAGTTGTATGATAAATTTGTAAATTATTTATTTTGGATTTAGAAAGTTTCATTCTTGGGTCATATAATTTCAAGTGCGGGTACATCAGTAGATCCTTTATATATGGAAGTTATTGAGTAATGGAATAGATAAACCATGGTAACTAATATCCATAGTTTTCTTGGGTTGGATGGATACTATCCATGCTTTGTGATATATTTATCCTGAATATCTAATCCACTTAATAAGTTGACTCAAAATGGGTTTAAGCTATTTCTGTTAGATAATTGTGATGAAAACTACAAGGAATTAGATATAATGTTGTTTAGTGAACCTGGGCTCAAACTAACCTGTGGAAGAGAAATGTTTGTGATCTATAACGATACATTGAATAAGGGAATTGGATGAATCATCATGTTGAAAGATATGATGATATAGCGTAATTCATAGAAATTGAAATTTTATGAGAATAAGTACCTGAATAAAAATGTATAGTTTGATGCGTTATTTATTATAATAAAAAATAGAGGCCTTATATTTATTGTGAAAGGTGTGACATATATACAGATCATAAAATCTTGAAGTTTATATTCACATAGAAAGAGTTAAATATTCACTAGAGAATATGGTTGGAGAAGATTAAATATTATTGCTGCTCAATACATTACCACCATGGGAACTAAAATAAGGTGGATGATTCTCTATGTTGAAAAGATCATGCTATTTTATCCATTATGAGGATTTAAAGAGATCCAATATATATATAATGTTAAATATTAGACTTAAGATCCATAGGGAAGCGGTAATATCATATATTTATAAGATTAATGCACATCCATCCATATATGCGAGGATTAAAGTGGTCTAGAAGGAGGATGTGGAACTATAAAATAAGGAGAGAAAGTTTCATAAATTCAACCATGATTGTGAGGGAATGATAGGGTACGTGATCTAAGGATGAATCCTATAAATACTAGACTTGAAGAATGAGATGTTGGACGAAGCTCATAGTTTATCATTTTTTCTTCATACCAGAAGTATAGAGATATTTAGAGACCAAGAATAATATTTATTGTGGAATATAATAAATAGTGATATTTTAGAGTCTATATCTCAGTGCCTGGAATTTTAGTGAGTTATGAATAAGAAGAATGATTCTAAATTTATGTTATAACCACTATCTATTGCAAAATGGAAATTGGAAAATATCACCATGAATATCATCATCAGAATCCCCAAAGAAACTAAAGGTTACAATTCAATTTGTGTTGTAGTTGATCACTATAAAAAATCCTCTCATTTAATTATAAAAAAATAATATTTTTCTATTGATCGGCCAAACAAGATATACATTAGGTAAGTAGTAAGATTTCATGGAGTACTGTATTCTATTATATCTGATCAGGATCCAATGTTACCTCAAAATTATAGAGAATTCTTTAGTAGGATTTGGATATAGTGTTGAATTTTAGTACTACTAATCATCCTTCGACAGATGGTAAGTCTAAGAGGACCATTGCAACTCTAGAATAAATTTTGAGAGAATTATCTATAGATTTCAAAGGTGGTTGGGACCAACACCCTCCTTTGGTGGTCTTTTATAACAAAAATAACTTTCATTCAAGCATTAGATGAATCCTTTTGAATCCCTCTAAAGTAATAAGTAAATAAATCCAATGTTTTTGTATGATGTTGGGGAAATAAATTTACTAAGACCTAATATAGCTAATAAAAGGGAAAATAATGCCAGAACCATTCAGTATCATATAATAGAAGCTCATAATTGACATAAAATTCATACTGACAATTGTCTTGAAAATAAAGAGTTCAAAGTTAGTGACAAGGTATTCCTATGAATATCCCACTATTATAAGGTTCTGAGATTTGGGAAGAATGGAAATCTAAAACCTAGATATATCCATCCATTCAAAATTCGTGATTGTATTCTAATAATTTCTTATCATTTGGTTCTCCACCCAATCTCTCACAGGTTCATAATGGGTTCTATGCATCTATCCTGAGGAAGTTCATACCTAATACTTCACATGTATTGAACTCAAATTTACTACCAATAGAGAAATATCTCTCTTATTAGGAAAAATAAATGGTTATTCTGGATCAGAGTGATAAGGTACTATGAAACAAGATTTCTGATTTGGCTAATCTTATGTTGTAAGACCATAAATTAGAGGAAGGTATGTGGGATTATAAATACATGATGAGGCCAAAGTGTGCTTAGTTTTTTGCATTATAGTGAAGTAATGTTAAGGGAAAAGATCTTATAAACGAACCTCAATATACTATTAAAATATTGTTATTTATTATTGAAGTTATCACCTAGATGTTGTATTGGTGGTTGTGAATATGATTAACTGAACGATTAAATATTATTATTCACACTAGTATAAAATCAATTTATTTGTTAAAAATTGGTTATAAATTAAAATAAAATATTTTTAAGATAAAAAATATGTTTTTTGGTTTAATGATATATATTTTTATGATGTGTTTATCATACTAAATTAAATCAATCTTTATAGATGAATTATTTTAATGTAATTTATAGACTATATATTAAATTAAATGTTTTAATATTAATCAACTAGTTTTTTCTAGGCATGTAATAAGTATAAATCTATCTTTGTGCTTAAAAGTTCATTTTTATAAAAAGGGGTTTCATTGTATTCTACATACTTACATTAAAATGAATTTATTCTACATTTATATATTTAATATTATAAAATAGATTCTATATTTTTAATCATAATAATTAATATAATTTAATAGGGTTTACATATTTTTTTCCCAATGAGTATTATCCATGTTCATGTTTTTTCACCTCTGTATGGGTAAAACAGTTAAAGTATAGTTAAAACTAGGGGTTAAGGCTTTAAAATATATCTAACACCAGAATTTATGGTATTTTATGATTTATTTTTACCCAATATACATTTAAGGAAATAAATATTTTCTTTTAAGAAATAAATTTTAAAATTGGGAACATAATATTGACTTATTTAAAGAAAAGATATATTTTATTCAAATTAGAAACTATTTTTTAATCTTTAATTTTAATGGAATTATTAGAAGATTACATTTGGGTTTTCCTTCCTCAAAAATTATAAAAATATTCTTTGTTATTATTTAACTAAAACAATCCTTGGAAACTAACTTATTACTTTATTTCTTGGTGAATTTAATCTTTCCCATAAGTTGTGTATTTTCTTAAAAATAGTTTTTCATGTGTTTTCTATTCTTATATTAATATTATTTTCTTTCACCCATTGAAATTAATTCATACAAAATGCATTCAAAATTTTTAATCATCACATAAAAATTTGGTTATAATACCCCATTTTTTTTTCATATAATCAATTTATCATGTTAAGTTATGTTATGATGATTAATGTTAAAATGGGTTTAAAGTGGTTTAACAAGGAGAAAAGGATTAAAATATATACAAAACGTTCCCAAATGTGATTTTTTGAGTTTATTTATACCCTCAAACATAGGATATTTTTTTATATATTTTTAGTTCCCATTGACATGATTATGATATATATATATGTATGTATATTATTTAATCATTTAAGTAATTCCCAGAGTGTCCTTTCCCTCATTTATAAAAGAAAACCTCCTATTATTTGTTATTCAAAAAGTTTGATCAAATATAGATAACATAATCCCTACCCTAATACCTTTATAGTTTCCTTCCCCAAGTCTAATATCTTCTATAATTTCCAAATGACCGTCCTTTCTTGGCTTAAGTGTAAGACAATGGGGGTTTCTCAACAAAGAGGCATAACTCTTAACCTTGTACGTTCAATTTTAATTATTCATTTACCTCTTATAAATATATGGTATCCTTTATAAAATAATTAATTAAATATCTTCAATATACATAATTTTTATTATAATGATGTAATGACCATTATCCACCTCATTTCCATCGCATGGGAAAAAAGCATTTCTCATGCGAATGTGTGGACTACCACCTCCTTAGAGCGATGCATTTAATTTTTGATAAACTGTTCACATTAATTGTTATAATGATGGATTTAATAAATTTATATGATATTTATGATTTTATTATATTTCTGTAAAATTTAATTAAAATTTATCTTTATTTCATTTCATCCTTCAAAAAGAGGAAACATCAGTCATGCATATATATATATATTACCACATCCACAAAGTGATGTAATTCATTTTTATCACATTTCTATAAGAATATTTCTAATAGTGTATATAATTATTAAATATTATAATAATTACATGTTTAAAATCTTGACATAGTGTAATGATTATAAAATTATAAGGATTGGGACTGTCGAACTGAAACATGCATGAAAAAACAAAGTAGTTATAACATGGAAAATATATTTTAATAAAGAGATGTTCTCAAATGGGTGATAATATGTATAAATTAAATAATATATGGTATGATATATATAATAATTACTTATCAATAGATTTATGAAAAATATATATTTATTATATAGTATATTTGAATACATATGAAATAATATAATAACTGAGGTAATATATTTATGTTTCAATCTCATTTGAATAGATATTGATTATGTTGAAATTTCAATTGAAGGAAATTATATGATATTATATAATAAATAAATTTAATCTTATCATCATTTTTTAAATTTTTATTACCATATTCAACTCTTTGTAACTCAAAATTAATTAGAAAATATTTTTAAGAAAATATAACATTATTTCTTCTATTTTGGTAGGAAATCATTTTTCCTCCATATCCATGTTTTTTAAAAAAAATTAAGGAATGTTTTTGACCATTATAAAATAATGTTTTGAAATTTATGTTACCCATTTGTACTTATTACACTATGTTTTTAAAAGAGAATTATTATTTTTAATAGAAATGAGGTTTTATTTATAGATATTTTGATAAAAATATTTTTTTGATGATTACAACATGAATAAAATTTGCTGATGTCACGAACTATCAATTATTTAAATCCTTCATTAAATGTTTTCAAGGTAAAAAAATATTTTCCATAAAATATTTTTTTATTTTATATAATTAGATTCAAAATGAAAAGGATATTTTCCTTAAGAAATATTCCAGTGACCTCTTAAATACATTTTTCATTTATGATAACATACATTGATGTTACTTATGATTTTCTAGGGACGTGATCCAATTATACCATCCTTACTAGTTCTCTATTTGGTGTTTGTTCATGATGGTGATATGTTTTCAAAACACATTAATTTTACACTAGTTTTGCTATTATAAAATGTTGAAATTGTTTATAAAACCTATTTCTATTCCACATGTTTTGCTATAATTAAATGAGGAATGTTTAATAATATTGTGGTACACATATGTATGGTTTTACTTTTGTAATAGGTGGGTCGATTATAACTGTTCAATTAATTAGGTAAAACATTATATCTCATTAGATAATTATGGGAATCAAGTTAATGTGATTGATCCACTACGAGAATTAGGTAAGGATTATTGATACACTATGATATAGAAAACAAGTGGTGATTCATGATCTATTATGACATGTTAAAGAGGTGTTTATTACTTTTAGAATTTGATATGGTGGTCTTGATATTTAAACTTGAAATGTCATTTGGTTCTTATTGACATGATGGTTCCACACCTTTATGAATTTTTTATTCTTATGATTTGAAATCATGGTTCATGATTTATCTGTGATGATTCATCACACTTATGATTTATGTCTTTTTAATTGCTAATGTTTTATGTCAGGACTCAATATTTTTTTATATGACATATTTGTTATTAACTTTGTAAGTTATGATCCCAATATCATAAACTTATACTTACCTTATGCTTGCATAAGAACATCATTTGATATCTACCTTGTTTAACCGTACGAGGATCTAACCTCACCCTTTCATATGTTTATTTTCCCTTGGTTATAAAGATAGGTTTAATGTTGGGTATTTTAAGAGGGGTACAATTTGAGGAGAAATGTTTAAGAGATAAAGAATATTGTACCTAAATAATAAGTTTATGTATCTAGTCTCAAAGTACACCAATCCTTTACTGTTCTATGGTGTGTTGTGTTATTAGATATGTTAATTATTCATTGTATGGATGAAATATTAATGTGTTAAATTCTTGGGTCACCTCATTTATTTATTTAATATGCTTTATACCTTAAAACTTTTCTTATGTATATCCCCCAAGTTATGCTATGTAGTATTATATGATTATTTATATTTTGGATCCCCTTTAAGAGATAAAAATAATAAAGATATAGTTTATGTTTAAGTTTTTCTATTTATATGTCTAATCATCCAAATACATTAGTCTTATAGGTATTTGGTTTGTATTTTTTAAAATTTTATACTAAAATAATGAAATAAAACATGTATGAGGTTTCAGTTGTTATATGATGATAGAATTTGTACTAAATTTCTTGAGAGATATTGCTTCAATTAACTTATAGAGAAAAATTCAGTGGAAATAAGGATATAATTGATGTTCTTGGGTGTAGCAATGGGATATGGCCCTATGAAATGTATCACCCCTATGATAAATAACCAAGAATATATAGTATTATGTAAAATCTCTAGTGTTTGTTGGATGTAATTATCAAGAATTTGGAAAGTAATAATTTATTTGGAAAACTCCCTAAAATATTATGTCATTAATGAAAAAAAATATCCAAGAGGGTAAATCCAGGGATCGATATTCGTCCATGATTTATGGGAACCATTAACCCCTATTTATAATTCTTGAAATTTTTTGAGAGTCTATCTACCTTTAATTCATTAGATGAGGATTCCATAAAAACCTCACTTACATCAGACTTTCTGAGAATTCATGCCATTGTAAAAGATATTGTTTATAACCCAAAGAAAAGAAAAAATTTATGTCCTAATTATAATGGAATAATACAAATTAATATATAGCATAGTATTGGGGAAATTCATCATGTTTAAGAATTAATTGATGAGGTTATCATCTCTCCTTTATTAGGATTATTTTTGATCTCAACAATATCTTCCATGTCATTGCTGATGGATGATGACACCACTATATAACATGTGATAATAATGAATATCACATCCTAGTTTGGATCTTCTAGGGATATTTTTGTATTATAAAATTCATATGCACATGTGTTCTTATAATTATTGAGAGGAAAAAATGTTGTCATAGAGGTTAATTCTTCCATTAAAACTCATATGTTATCAGGTTAGGGAACTAGTTCTTATTTTTTATCTGTATATTAACCATTAACATTAAGGATAAAAACTCTGAATATACAATGATATATATTAGGGAAACTAGGATGTATATATCCAATTATATAACTATAATGAGATATTTGTATAATAATTTTTTTGGTGAAATAATTTTACAATATGAAGGAAAATGGAAAAACTACCTTTTTTGGAGAGATGAGGATAATTCTCAAGCTAACGTTGTTGAGTTTTAGGTTTTCTATCCTTAACCCTATTGGAATTTAATAAGATCCATGAAAATAAATTTCTAAGGTATGATGACTATATCAAATGGATAATAAATCTTAATTGGAAAATTTTGTATCCACTTGTATGTTCTAGGAGGTGGGATGTGTTGAGGGAATGTTTGTCAATGCATATCCCTTTATTACATTCTATGGTATTAGGTAGATATAAAATTACTACAGGATGAACACCAACTATGCCAACTGTCCTATCAATATAGGAAAATTGAGGATATATTTAAGTGAGTTAGTATGAAAAATCATGTACACCTCATGGTACTACAGATAGTGCCCCAATATATAAACAATAAAGATTAATGCAAGTCAATTTTTATCGATGTCAAAATATTGAGTCTCTAGATCTTGAATTGATCTTATGAGATAGTAGAGACTATCTAATTTTCCCATATCATTATTATTTTCAATAAGGGTATAATTTCACTGATTAAGGGATACTACATATATAATGAGGGGAAATAATTTGGATTATAGTATCAATAATGGTGAGCTGTAGAGGTATTAATTAAGACTATTGAAATAATCTTAAAAATATTTATCCCATCAATATGTAACTACATTCTTCATGAGATTGGAGAGGGGTAGGAAATTTATTTTAAGGGTTTCTATGAAGATTTTGATATAGGGAATGTATCCTTGAATCACTCTAAAATATCTATGAATATGGGGAGGTGGCATGTAAAGCATTGCATTGGATTTATTGAGGTTTCACTCAATGCCTTGATAGTGTTATAAAAAGCTAAGAAACATTATTTATTTTACCTAAAAAGTGAATTTTAATGGGTTTATCTTTAGGATATTCCACAATATATTTTCTAAAACTATTTCAAGATAGACAAGATAAACTTAAAACTTCATTTATTTGACCATTGGACCATTCACATAACATTTCATGGTATTAACTAATAAGGGATTGAATATATGACACATTGAACATTGATACTTGGTATTGATATTACCCAATTTTAAGTGAATTACTTGATAGAAATGTATCCCATGGGGTTCCCTAAATGTTGTGGTGTCCTCATATTTGGGACCTATCCAGATTTGGTTAGAACCAGAGTATTTATCCCTGAAGGAGCTATCCCAGAAGATGAATTTTTCATCGATAAAAAGTTCCATGATCAGGACTGGGAATCTATACTTTGGGAAATGGTAGTTTAGATCCCTATAATCAATGAAAAATCTAATATTACCATTATTATTTTTGATAAATATGACTTTGGTTATCCATTTCAGGCACTAAACCTACTGAATTTAGTTTTCCTTGATTATCATTTCAACTGTGGATTCCACCTTGATATCTTGAGTCAGATTCATTCTATTGGATTTTATAATTCAGTTGATTGTGCTACATGCAACATCGAGTTCGAGCACACCACGATCTATCAAACTAGCCTTTTAAAGAGAGATTATTAATAGTATTAAACAAAATTTGAATTTTATATATTCCATATAATTTTAATTTTTATCTCATATGTTTCTTAGACATGATATAATAATAAATTCAATTTTTTTCTAATAAAATAAGTATTACAAAAATTCAGTTTTACCTACTTTAGTGGAGAACCATTTTTAAATCCAATATTTGACACTTTTATATCTTAATTTGCAAGGAATAAACCTCCTATCTATATGTGGGAAATAAAAATTTATTTTGGATATTTTTTTCTGATAACTTTTATATTTTTATCTATAGTGAAAAATAATAAATTTTAATTGAAAACAACTTTTTTAATAAAAATAATTTACAGTGTTAAATTATACATTTGAATGGTTTTAAAGTATTATCAGATTAATTTTTTTTTATCATTTGATATAATTTATGTAATTGGAAGTAATTTCAAATTGAAATTTTATATATACACAAATTAATCTTTTGATGGTTTTTACTTTTAAAAAATTGTTTTCTCACTTTGATAATAAGGGTTAATTTAAAATTAATTTATGAAACTTATGTATTTTGAATTTTTAACATTCAAATTATTTAAATAGTTCCCTTTTATTTTTGGGCATTATGAATAGTAACTTCAATAATTTTTTTATTTACCCCGATAGGGTAAATTTGGAGAATAAAGGTAAAAATTATATTATAATAATTTAAAACTACCATAAAACATGTTCTAATCCTATTATATGAGTTATGAGAAACCAATAAAATATTTGGGATGCACATTTGGCCTTTGGGAGGCACTTGGGTGTGATAATGACATGTTATAACAATTAATTTAAAGTAAAGAGAAATATAACATAAATGTGTATCATTTTGTTAAAAAAAATTAAGAGGGGTTATATAATAGGTATATTTTACTATAAATATTAATTATAAATATAAAACTATTTCCTAAATCATGTTATTTTATTTACAGTTTTTAGACATTAAATAAATTAATTTATTTATGACATATTAATGATATAGTGATTACCTTATTAATGAATAATTGCAATAAATGATATTATAAATAATAAAATAAATGTAATTTGAGATTTTTGTTTCCATACACAATTTTTTTTGATAAAATTATAATGTTATGGATGATTTAATTATTTTTTTAGAAGTAATAACGTTGTTATGACTTTAAAAAATTAATAAATTACTAAACAGTGTCAAAATTAACATAATTGAGTTTTTAAAACAAACACTATTTTATTAAATGATATAAAAGTCATAAAAATTAAAGATTATAAAAATTTAATTATATAGTGGTAAAAATTTCATTAATTATAAACTTTATGTTCTCTTGTAATTTTATAGTAAATCTTAACCATATAGTATAAAAAATCAAGAAGACATGGTAATAGTTAACTTATTAAACTAAGAGTTAAAGACAAAAGATAAGGTCATATTTGTAATCTAAAATTTTCTAAAACCTATTGGTTGAGATTATTTTGACCTAAAATCCTCATATCCTATAAATAAATCACATTGGAGCTATTATAATCCAAAAATAAATTTTTAATAAATTAATATTTTAAGCTTTTCCTATAGTGTCTCTCACCTCTCTTATAAAAGGGAACTTATAATTATCTTTAATTTACTCCTTCCAAGCCATTTTTCTTAGTAAAAACATTCCAAATTCTTTTAAAAACTTACCTAACTTCATCTTAGAGTACACCCTTTTCTAGAAAACCAACCTAATGAGTCCTTTTGTGAAAATCAAAAGGAGACACCCGAAGAAGAGGTATTCATTTTATCTCTTCTTTCAAAGTTCTTTTCTTATTATACTTCCTATTTATATGTTGTTTCCATATCAAGGTAATAAATCTAGTATAATAAACATAATTAAATGTTATTTTAATTATGGGATAAACATATTCACTATTTTATCCATCATACGAATAATAATATCACCATGCGTGCGTACGTACGACTTACTGTCTCCACAACATTGCGTTATTTTTTATTCAAAACTAAATTATTTAGATGGGTATAAAACGATTATAATATACATAAATAATTAATATTACATGATTATGATTCTTTATAATTAATATAACATTCAATTCCATACCATTTAACCATCAAGTGAATGATATCGTCGCGCGTGTGTACGCACAACCTACCTTCTCCACGATGCAAAGAGATTAATTATCCAAGTTAACCACTCAAGAATGATTATAAAATTTATATAATGAGTAAAAATAATAATTAAGAACTTAATATGTTTATTTATATGAATAAAATACATCCTATTACTAAAAAACACGACTTACACAAAAAAACCAGAATGGGAAAATGAAGTAGTTAACACCCGTAACAATGGTAATACTGAAACATTTTTTACAAAATGATAAAACAGGGTCATATATGATATTATTTATATGTATGTGGTTCTATTATAATTTAATAACATAATTTAACAATTATATATGAGGTTAACACACCCTCTACTAATAATAAGTACAAGGTAAGAGTTAATTTTGCAATCTCATTATTATCTGAGATTGTTTCTATGTAAGTATCTATTGGGACATAGTTATCATCCATGTACATGATTCTTGTACATGTATTTAAAAATAATATTTATATTCCTTTAATATTTTTTTTAAAATAATTTATACCTATGTTTGTATCTTTATAAAATATTTTGAATGAAATATTTCTGTCATTTTCTAAATGAGGTACTATATGAACTTATCGATAAATTAAGGAAAAAATGTTTTTTTAACTTATACGATGTGAGTGGATATTTTTTGCCATTATAACACATGAGAATTTTAAATATTACCTTACAATATTACTAGGTTATTTTCAAAGGAAATGTTTTCTTTTATAATTTTGCAAGATTTCAAATGATTTCAAAGTAAAAAGGGATATTTTTAAAAGATTTTTAATGGTTTTGTTAGATCACATTCATATATTTCAACATCCATTGTTGGATTTAATGATTTATTAAGGTTAATATATTATGATAAAATCTTTAATACTATATTAAAGGTTTTATTATATGTTCGATTATGGATGTTCTATTTTGATATCATTCATAACTTTCGGTTTATGTATTTAAATTTCATATGCTATTTTTAATATGAATGTTTATATTGGTTACGTTTTACCCCTTTCATAATAGGAATGCCTTGGACTTTTTAAGTTTTATGTGGGGAACACTATATCCCCTAGATTCATCAATAGGGCTCATGAGACAATTATATTTTGGTTTTGGCTAATGTCCTACCTAATTATGTTTGGTTTCTCGTCCAAATCCCGGATAGCGTGTTTAAGATTTCATGTATTAGGTATTCCCTCTTTATAAGTTTAGTTATTAAACATTATTATTAAACTAGTAGGATATACATGTACATGTTTATATGGTAATTTTTGATTTATTCTTTCCATATTATGTCCACGTTTATGTTTAAAAGGCTTCTATTTTTCTTATACATCTTGTCTTAAAAGTTTATGCTTATTTATGATAGCTTCTGCTGAATTATTTACCCTTACTGAGCATCTGAACTCACCCCATTCTTATGTTTCATTTTCTCTAAGATGTGAATATGTACATTATTAATTACTTATGGGGATGATGAAAGGGAATAAGAATGTTTTTAAAGGATTTTTATGTTGTCTTTAATTTCAAGATGCTATGTAAAAATTTATGTTTGTATCTAGTTTTTCTAAGGCTACTAAACTGATCGATACATTGGGATTCCACTTTCTTGTAATCCTGAAAATATAATAAAATAATGCACTGTCTATGTGAAACTAGGGCTGGGGTGTTATAGTTGGTATCAACAGATGTTTAGTATAAACCTTGGAAACTAGATTTAGAAAAACTTTGATTAGTGAACATTACCCTGATATAGAATTTGATGACAAGTATGAAATACCATCCTAGAATTCTGGTAATGTTTAGATTATGTGGTAATTCCAAGAAAATACATTCCTGTATGGATACTACAAGTGGACAATGTTTTGGTACATATGTACCGAGGGGTGAAAAATCTAACAAGGTGTTCTGAGCTTGACTTGGTGTAACCTGGTACATGAAAATAGGCCTTACTGTGCACTTGGTTTGACAATCTTGGGGGATATGCTTATGATAATTCATATATTACTTATAAACCATTATGACGTATTTATGATTAATTATGACCTTAAATATACCATGTTTATGATTATGGATTATATATGCATAAATTTTCCAATTTATGTTAAGTATTTTACTAGTTTGTAATTAGGAATTATGATTTATAACCTAATATAGTGTATGCCATTGCTTAGAAATAGAACCTCGTGGAAGGAATGGAAATTGTGTCAATGCACGTAATCCATGTAGGGATTTACCTACTATGCATGATAATGGTAGTGGAGTTGGTTATATAACAGGTGTTGAATAGATTATAACCATACCCAGACAACTAACTTAGATTATGAATAATTACCTTAACCATATGGAGTGGCTTGATCTATAATGTAGAGGGTAAATGTTAAATTGCCTCCTGGTACAACAACCTCTAAAATTCAATGGGACTATACAAGCTTTTATAGATAAGTAGTTAAAAATTTCTGTAGAGAAAATATTTCTTGATTTGGGGAGTAACGAAATGGAAAAGGTTTTTATGGAATTATATCATATTTATGGAGATTCCAATCAATGGTGGTCATTGATTTGAAACATGAATGAGGATAAAGATGTCACAAATATGGAATGGTGAGAATTTAAAGAAATCTTCATAGAAAAATAATTTCCTCGTGATCTACAAGTGGATATGGAGAGGAAATTTCTAACTCTGAGGTAGAAAGAGGATGGGAATGATGCAAAGTATAAAGCTAACTTCCCAATTTTAGCGAGGAATGCTGTAGACAACATACATAACCCACGAAGTAATATTGGTTGATTCTTTGATTGGTTAAAACAATTACTCCAATGGGCACACATCTCAAAATTTTTCTCATCATACGAAGATATTGTATCATGTGCTATCAAGACAAAATTAGAATTCTCTAATTCTTATGACATTAAAGTAGTGTAAAAAAAGGTGATAACAATGGATTAAGAGATTGATAAAGGTAAAAATTCAAATATTAATTTTCCCTTATGTGATAATTGTGGGAAGAAAAACCTTGGTACTTGTCATAAAGGAATGCGATCTTGTTACAGGTATGAAGAAAAAGGTCACTATGCTTATGATTTTAAGAGAAAGAAAGAAGATATAAATGTGAAATGCTATAAATTTTAAGATATGGGACAATATGTAAATTACTTTTCCAAGCGTCAAAGAAATATGAATCAGAAGAAGCAAATGGATCAAGATAA
Source organism: Viscum album (assembly GCA_963277665.1). Classification (NCBI taxonomy): domain Eukaryota; kingdom Viridiplantae; phylum Streptophyta; class Magnoliopsida; order Santalales; family Viscaceae; genus Viscum; species Viscum album. The sequence goes on along the minus strand of OY728150.1, from coordinate 1,586,665,154 downwards.
ATCTTATGATGTTACTATAGACGAAGTGGAATAATTAATGTATTTATGTTTTTTGATTCAAGAATTATATTACTATATTATGGATTGTATGAAAGTACTTATTATTTAAGGATTTGGTGGCATGAATTATTCCATTATAGATTTTGAGGCTATAAAGGTATTTTTCCATAATAGATAGATTACGTTGTTTGAGGAATTTGATATTACGATTTATTGTAGAAATTTTGAGATCTTTTTAGACTGTTAATTTAGACAGAAGTGTTTTGGAAAACTATTAAGGTTGTAATGGATTAAGTTGTATATTGGATGAAATTTTTTGTGGCCAAAAATTTTCTTAAGGTTATTTCCGGAATGCTATAATAATATAGTTTGAGAAAAAGGACAACCCGTAGGTCGAGTGATAACCCATCGCGTCAAACAAGGTTGTGGGAATCAAACCCACAACAGAAGTGCAACAAGGATTTATTGTCTACCATTGGACTACATGAAGTCACAAGTTAGTATAAAATAGTTTTCTTTATTTAAATTATATAATTTTATATTTGGAACCTTATATGATTACGATAAATAGAATATTTTTGAATTTTATTATCTTTTGGATAGAGAGATATGTTTGTTGTAGAAATTAGTTAAAGGATGAAACCCTATGTTTAAATTAATTATTCTTCCTTGTGTTATTAATATATTAATTAAATTAATTATTCAACACTAAGTAAGTGATCATAAAACAAAAAATGTTCTCTTAGTACTTTCTTTTTTGATGAACCAAATAGTCCCTTGGGTCATTGCAGATTTATATTTTTCTATTTGTTAACTATCTCATAATAATGTTCTCTAGAACTATCCATCAAAACATGATGTTTATGTTTCTTTCATTTTCATGTTTTCTCATAGGGAACCATAGTATGTGTCGTTACTAGTAACCTTCATACTACCCTGTCTTTATTTTAAAATAGAGGTCACATTAATCCATTTTTCATTGTGGGATTTCAATAAAGATATTTTGAAATATCAAAATCCTAGCATTTGATCCTGAGTGTAAATTGTGAGGATTCCATTTATTGAATGAGTGGAGAATGTAACACCCCAAAATTTCATAGTATGCTTTTTTTATATAATTTAATAGCTTACGCTACACGCAACATCGAGATCGAGCACACCACGACCTATCAAACTAGCTGTTTAAAGAGTGGTTATGAATAATATTAACCACATTTTGAATTTTATATATTCTATATAATTTTTATATTAATATCATATGTTTATTAGATATTATATAATAACAAATTAATTTTTTTGAATGAAAGAATTATTTTTCCAAAAAATACAGTTTTACCATCTTTTAATGGATAACCCATTTTAAATCAAATATTTGAAACTTTTTTATATTAAATTTGACGAAATAAACTTCCAATTTAGTATAGGGACATAAACTTTTAGTTTGTATAATTTTTTTGTTTGTATGATAACTTTCATATTTTTATGAATAATGAAAAATATTAAATATTAATTGAAAACAACCTTTTTAATAGAAATAATTTGTTATGTTAAATTATACATTTAAATTATTTTAAAGTATAATTAGATTATGTTTTTATAATTTAATATAATTTTAGTTATTTTATGTAGTATCACATTGAAATTTTATATATACACATATCTATATTTTGATGGGTTTTACATTTTAAAACCTGTTTTATTGTTTTGAAAACAAGGATTAATTTTAAATTAATTACTGAAACTTCTATGTTTTGAATTTGTGAAAATGTATTCCATATTTGTAATCAAAAGTTACAAATTATGTAAACTGGCCCCTTTTATTTTTGGGCATTATGAATAGAAACTTCAACAATTATTTTTATTTACCACAGTTAATGGGAAAATTCTTTGATTAAGGTAAAAATAATATTATAATAATATAAAACTACCCTAGCATGCTTCCTAATCCTATTGGTTGAGTTATGGGCAACCAATAAAACACTTGGGATGCACATTTGTCTTTGGGAGACACTTGGTTGTGATAATGACATGTTATAATAGTTTATTTAAAGTAAAGAGAAATATATCATAAACAAGTATCTTTTTACTAAAACAATTTTAATATAGGGATATATAACTAATATATTTGAAAATAAATAGTAATTAGAAAGATAAAAATATTTCCTAAATCATGGTATTTTAATTATAATTTTTATTGTTTAAATAAATAAATTTATTTATGACAGAATAATGGTATAATTATTACCTTAATAATGAATGATTGAAATAAATGATATTATAAATATTAAAATAAATGTAATTTGAGCCTTTTGATGCCATAAATGATTTTTTGGATAAAAATTACATTTAAAAGATGTTTTAAAGATTTTTTTAATAATAAATTTGTTATGAATTAAAAAAATCAATTACTAAAAAGTGTTAAAATAGACATAAATGGGTTTTTAAAACAAACACTATTTTAAATAAAATGATATAACAGTCAGAAGAATATAGTATTCAGACAAATAAATTATATATTGTTAAAAATTTCATTAATTATTCTCTTGAGGTTCTCTTGGAATTTAATAGTAACTATACTAACCACATAGTATAAAAATACAAGAATACATGGTAAGAGTTAACTTATTTAACTAAGGGTTAAATCCAAAAGATAAGCTTAGATTTGTCCCCTAAACATGTATAAAACTTATTGGTTGAAAGGATTACAATGGATACTAATATTTTAATTTAAATAAATCACTTTAGAGCTATTAAAAACCGAAAATTAGTTTTTAATAAATTAATATTTCAATCTTTTCCTAAAGTGCCCCTCACCTCTCTTATAAAAGGGCACTTATCGTCTTTAATTCACACCTCCAAAGCCATCAGGATCTGACAAAACCTTACTAATTCTCCTAAAAACATTATTAAATTCATACTATAGGGAACCCTTTTGGTATAAAACCAACCTAAGGTGTTTTTTTGTAAATATCAAAATGAGACACCCGAAGAATAGGTAATCATTTTATATTTCCTTTCAAAGTTATTTTATTATTCTACTTCATCTTTATATGTTGTTTCTAGACCAAAGTAATAAATATAGCAATATCTGTATATATAGATGTTATTATTATAATGTAATTTTTTTTAATAATTTTATCTATCATATGAATAATAATATCATCATGCATGCGTACATATGGCTTACCGTCTCCATGCCGTGGTGTAATTTGTTATTCAACATTACATTATTTGGATGGGTATAATGACGATTATAGTAGAAATAAATAATTAATATGACATTATTATTATTCATAATTAATATACTATCCATTTGAATACCATTTAACCATCAAGTGAATGATACCATTGCTCGTGCATTCGAACGGCCTACCGTCTCCATGACGTGGTGAGATTCATTCAACAAATTAACCGTTCAAGAATGATTATAAAATTTATATGATGTAGAAAAATAATAATTGTGAAATTAATATCCTTATGTATATGACTAATAGACATCCTATTCATATCAAACATTAATTACATGATAAATTAAGAATGGGAAAATGAAGCAGTTAACACCCGAAACAATGGTAATACTGAAATATTATTAACAAAATGATAAAATTGGGTCATATATGATATAATAAATTTTTATCTAGTAATGATATAATTTAATAACATACTTTAACCATTATACAGGAGGTTGAAGAACCCTCTAATAACATAAAGTACAAGTTAAGAGTTTATTTCACAATCTCCTTATTATATGAGATTGGTTATAGGTAAGTATCTGATGGGACATATTTATCATCCACATCCATATTTCTTATACATGTATTTCAAGATAATATTTCTATTCCAAGAATATTGTTGAAATTCATTTATACCCATGTTGTAATTTCTACAAAATGTTTTGAAAGTAATATTTCTACCGTTTTCCAAACAAGGCACTATATGACCTTTTCGACAAATGTAAGAAATAATGTTTTTTTAACTTATATAGTGAAAGAGACTATTTTCCACTATTATGATGCCTTAAAATTTTGAAGCTTACCTTAAAATATTTCTAGGTTATTTTAAAAGGAAATGTTTTATTTTTATAATTACACAGGATTTCAAATTATTTCAAAGTAAAAAGGGATATTTCTTAAAAAGATTTAATGATTTTGTTATATCACTTTCATCTATGAAACATAATTTGTTGGATTTTTTTCTTAATTAAGGTTAATATATTATGATATAGTCTTCCATATTATATTTAATGTTTTATGATATGTTTGATTTGGGATGTGCCATTTGGATATAATTCATAGCTTATGGTTTAAGTATTGAGATTTCATATGCTAGTTTTAATATGAATATTTATGTGGGTTATGTTTTAGCCCTTTCAAAAGAGGAATACATTGGACTTTGTAAGTGTCAGGAGGGTCATTCTATATCCCTTCAATGCATCGGTAGGTCTCATGAGGAAATTATGTTTGGGTTTTTTCTAATTTCTTATCCAATTATGTATGGTGTCTTGGTCTAAGCCTTGAAAGTGTGTTTAAGATGTCTCACATTATGTATTACCTCTTGATAAGGCTAGTTATTACTTGTGCTTATTCAACAAGTAGAATATCTATGTTTAATTTTATATAGTAATGTTTGATTTATTATTTCTATATTATGTTCAAGTTAATTTTGTAAAGGATTATATTTTTATTATACATCTTTCCTTAACATTTTATATTTATTTGTGATAAATTCTACTGAATTATTTACCCTTACTGAGAATCTGAGCTCACCCCATTCTTATGTTTCATTTTTCCAAGGATGCTAAGATGTACATTATGAATGACTTATTGGGATGAGGAAAGGGATTAAGAAGGTTTTGAAAGGTTTTTTATGTTGTCTTTAATTTCAATATGTAATTTAAAAATTTATGATTCTATATAGTTTTTGAAAGGGTATTAAACCAATAAATCCTTCGAGATTATAATTTCTTGTAGTCATGACAATGTAATAAAATAATTCACCAACTCTAGGAAACTAGGGTCGGGGAGTTACACTCAGAGCCATTGGTTACTTTAATACATTGACGTAGATACAAGGGGTCAAATCCCAAAGGACCGATCATTTTAGTAGATTTGGATATCTATATATAGAAATGACATCTATTTTACATTAGGGATTAAATATCAGAAAAATTAATGGAAAACATTCAACATCATTGAACTCATTCAAACAATTTTTCTTCACATCCCGGGGAAATAAAATAAAATAAGGGTGAGATGAAACTCACAGTGAGGATTATATACAATGCAAGATATCAAGAATCAATAAGGCATAATCAATATGAAAAGAAAAATAACTGAACAAGCATTCCATTTAATCAATAACTTTAATATCCTATTTAGATATGGAATAATCAATTTGGCCAGATAAATATCTGAAAACACATTCCATTTAATAGATAACTTTATCACTAAATTCATCCATGGATAATATCAATGAAATAAAATCATGGATAGTAATAAGTAAATTCTCATATAAGGAATTTATTAATATTCGATGTCTTGTTCTCAGACATCATGATATTTATACCATTAAGACCTTGTGCCACTACAATTTAAAATAATGGGTAAAACCTATTTAATTTGGCTAATTTAGTTGTATCATGAGACCTACCGATGCATTGACGAATTATATAATTCTTTTTCCCCATCACTTGTTTTATTAATAATTAACAATATATAGAATGATCAATTTAGTTCATTAACCACATTCCTTATCAATAAATATTTGTATTGAATAAATAATAAATATTTATCTATATTTCCTTAGTTAATCAAATAACTTAAAATTTTATCATTTTATATTGAAATGGTATATATTTACACAATACTCCTATCCTTGATATAAAGAATACAAATATTGAAAATAAATTTAATGTCAAATGAAAAATGATCACAAGGAAGTAATTATCTAAAGAGAAACATAATAATCACAAAATTAATAAGAAAATGAGAAGTAAACATCAATTCATCTGGAATATAAGATTTTCAATAAAATCAAGTCTTTTGGAAGAATGAAGGAAATACAAGTAAAATATTAAAATAATATTTCATATAATATTTTTATTTTTAAAAGATTTTAATTTTTTTTAAAATATTTTATATTTCATAAAATTGTTATGGTGGAGGGGAAGTTTTTTTATCACCATATACATAAAAAAATTCTTTTGACCATTTATAAAAAATGTCAGTTAAAAAAATAGATAGATTATTTTAAATACCTTTTTAAAAGTCAATTATATGTAATAATGTTTTTAAATTTTCATTTGATTAATCATAAGTACTTTTGTAAAACAATTTAAAAAACATGGATATGGTAGAAAAATATATATAATTTAAAGGGAAATAAAATTTATTTCTATTTTAAACATTTCATTTCTAGATTAATGTACCGAAGAAAGGAAAATTGAGAATAAAATATGGAAACTATTTAAATTTATAGTGTATAAAAAATTATTGGATCTTATCAACAATAAATTATAAGATTCCTTCAATGATAGAAAAAGAAATCCCAAAAGAAAGTGAGATTATAAAATAAATCCTTACCTCTTTGTTGATTTTCAAATTACAACAATAAGAAATAAAAAACATTAATTGAAACATTAACCATCATTAATAAATATGTATTAATGTTAAATAAATAAATTTGGAAGTATATACCAAACATAAAATTGAATATGTGTCTAATAACAAATATTTCTCAATGAAATGATAATTGAAAAGAAATCCCTTACCTCATGATTCCCTTTAGTTTATCATGATTTTAACCCCTGTATAATGGTTTTTAAAAATTTTACTAATTTATATCATAACCATATTAATATTTATAATATCATATATGATCATCTTATGACATATTACAACCCGTTCGTTAAAATTTATTTATTATTACTGTTGTTTTGGGTATTAATTATTTGTTTTATCATGTCTATTTAGTCATGAAAGTTCCAGTTATTGTGTATAGGATATAGTTTCATCTTCTCATAATGATTTGTACATTTTAAATAAAATATCTAAAAATTAAATACATTTTTATAACAATTCTTGTTAGTTGAATATGGATAATTAATCGCATCACTTTGTGGCGATGGTAGGTCGTACGTATGCATGAGCGGCGATATCATTCCACTATTGGGTGAAAGGGTTAGGAAGTGAATGATATATTAATTTATTGAATTAATATAATGTTATATATATTATATATTTTTATTATTTCCATCATTATGACTATTCGTATGATTCAGTGATGGAAAATAACTTATATTGGTTCATGTGGTGGTAGTTCTCCATACACATGAGCGATGCCACTATTTCTCATTTCATGGAGAAGGAGTTGGATAAATATTATTCCATAAAAAAAAATAACATCTAATTATATGTGATATATTGGTTTTATTATATTAGATGTTATCTAATATAATGGAATTTTGTAACAAAATACAGAAAAAGAAAGATCTTCATTAGGATGATTACCTTATATTAGAGAAACCTCATTGGATCTTTTTTGAATGACCTAGGGTTGGTTTTTTTAGAAGATACAAAGATCTATAATGTGTATAATTATGTTTGGGAGATATTTTGGTAGGGTTTTTTCAATAGAAATGTCTTGATGGGTGTGAAGAAGTGAGGGGGAGGGGGGATTTTTGTAATTTAAAAGGAGTTGTACTTTTGTACATATCCACGGAAATTCAATAATGGGAAGTCACACTCACCCCAAGGGCTTCCAAAATTGATAAATAATGTATTATAGGATATTTAAAGTAGATAAACACCCAACACAGAAAAATAAAAAATTTTAAACACCTTATTCTCTTATCCTCTATGTTTATTTACATTTAATATTTTAGTTTCATAATGGTAACTGGGATTTAAACCTAGTCTATTAATCATTTAAGAGTATAATAAAATTAACATTATTAGTTAATTTGAAACTGTTTATTCTAAAAGTTAAATATAATTTATAAAATAAAAATTATATTTGTGTGAAAATCTATTTTTAACATAGGTGCATGTAACACGCAAAAAATAATTTTAACCATAACCACATTAATTTTTTTTTTAATATTTTTAATAATCATTATGAAGAATTAATGATTTTACCTTATTAAATAATATTAATTATTATTATAAAAAATATTTAATCAATTTTATTCAATAAAATTGAAAACAAAGATAAAATATAGTTTAGAAACAAACCTGCATATCTTGTTGAAAAATGGGTTTTCTAGAATTTCATTTTAAAGTATAAGATGATCTTATAGTACACTACAAGAAATTTAGGCTATAGACATATTTTTGAACGATGGATATAAGCCCAAAAAACTGTGGCTATAGGTGATAGCCACAGTTTCAAAAACCGTGGTTTGTATTGGCGTGGATATAGGACGACACCTTTTTCCACATTTTAAAACAGGTGATAAATCCCTATAGTCATAGTAAAAACTGTGGCTATAGCCTTATAGCCATGGTTCAAACTATGGCTAAAGCTTTATAACCATAGTTTGAAACTGTGGCTGTAACTTTCGCCACACATGTGCTATATCCACAGTTTGAAACCATGGAAATATCCAATCCAATTTCATAAAAAAACCCTCAGGCAGACACCCCTCAGACATACCCCCTCCCCCCCAGTACAACCCCCTCTCCTATGCAAATCCCCCTTGCACCCCTAGACACCCCATACCTCCAGGACACCCTCTGGACAAAACCCTAATCCCTCCTAGACATCCCCTAGACAGAACCACCTCCCTCAAGAACATCACCCCTGGAAAACCCCCCTCTTGGACACCCCTGGACAACCCCCCTCCTGGACAGGCCCCACTCCCCCTATATACCCCCTTGGACCACCTCCCCATACAGACACCTTGGAAAGCACCCCCCTCCTAGACACCCTCTCTCCCTGGACATCCTTCCTCCCCCTACAGACCCCCTTGCACCCCCTGGACAACCCCATCCCTCTTGGACACCCCATGGAAAGCACCCCCCTCCTGGAACCCCCTAGATAGCCCCCTCCATCCTAGACATTCCCTTAGAAAACATCCCATCCCTCCTAGACACCCCATGAACAATCCCCCTCCCTCCAAGACACCCACTTCGATAGACCCCTCCCACCTGGACAGCCCCCTACCCCTGGACAAGACCCCCTCCTGGAAAAACCCCTACAGATCCCCCCTAGATAGCCCCCACCCCTCCTGGACACCCCTCGAACTGCACCCCCCTCCCAAACACCACTCCCTCTTGGAGAACACCCCAATTGACAACCCCCCTCTCCCTATAAACCCCCATGTACAACACCCTCCCCTTCTGGATTGCCCTCTACAGACCCCCTTGCACCCCCTGTACAACCCCCATCCCTCCTGGACAACCCCCTCTTGGATAGCCCCCCCCCTCCGGGACATCCTCCCTACAGACCCCCATAAACAGCACCCCCCTCCTGGACATCACCCCCCATGGAAAACCCCCTCCCCCTATAGACCCCCATGGATAACCACCTCCCCCATGGAAAACCCCCCCTCCTAGATAGCCCCTCCCCCTAGAGACCCCCTGCACCACCCTAGACAACCCCCCATCCCTTATGGACACCCTTGGACAACTTCCTCCCTCCTGGACACCCCCTCCTAGAAAGCACACCCTCCTGCACATCCCCCCTCCTCCCCTACCGATCCCCATGGACAACATCCCCCCTCCTAGACAACCCCCTCCTGAACACCCACTGCAGACCCCATGTACATAACCCCCCCTCCCGGACACCACCCCCTCCAGGATAGCACCCCTTCTCGGATAACCCCTCTCCCTGAAAACCCCCATGGAAATCCCCTTCCCCCTTAGACAACCCCTCCTGGACAACCCCCTCCCCCTACAGACCCCTGGATATCCCCCCATGCCTCCTGGACATCCCCCTAGATATCCCACTTACCTCTTGGACACCCCCTCCTGGAAAGAACCCCCCCTCTTGGACAACCCCCACCCCCTACAGACCCCCATGGACTGCAACCACCACTCCTGGATAGACCCGCTCCTAGACAACCCCCCTCCCCCTACAGAACCCCTCACACCCCCTAGACAGCCCCCATCCCCCATGGACACCCCTTGGACAGTCCCCCTCCCTTCTAGACACCCTCCTAGAAAGCACCCCCTCATGGAAAACTCCCTCCCCCTGTAGACCCCCATGGATAGAACCCCCCTCCTGGATAGCCCCCCCTCCTGGAAAACCCCCCCCCTCCCTGAATACCCCCTTGCACCTCCTGGACAGCACCCCCATCAACAATCAGAATGTTTTACCATAAGAAAGAATATTTTCAGTAACTATCATAAATAGATTTATTTCAATAACATCAGCATGAAAATTATTCAACAGTTTAAGCACAAACACTCAATAAGAATAACATCGTAAAATCAAGAATTTCAAAAGAGTTCCAATAAGTTCCAACATGAATGAATTGTTCTAAAAAATTAAAATCCAAATTAAGTGTACCCCTATAATGATATGATGCAGTTTTCTTCTTTTTAATGATCCAAACATCCTCTTATATTTTTCACTCAAGCTGGATATTCTCAATTAGTACCTAAAAAGTAACAAAATCAACATTATATTCCCTTAAATATATTCCTAATTAAATGAAATTAAATAATCCAAAACAACATTTAAAATTACTGTGTTTCAAAGGACATATTCAAGATGACACCTCCCTATTTCCTAGACAGACTCCCACCCACCCCTACCTGGACATACCCCCCCCATTGCGCGCACCCCCGAAAAAACCCCACCCCTTGGACAATCCCCACTCTCGGACACCCCCCTCCTGGACACCCCCTCCCTGACATATCCCCCTTGGACAACCCACATCCCCCCTAGATGTCCCCCATCCACCCTGGACATTCCCCCCTCCTAGATACCCCTCCCTCCTGGACCTCCTGGATATCCCCCCTCCCTTCTTGAACATACCCCCTTTCAACCCCCTCCCCTCCTTCCTATATATACACTACCCTCATTTCCAAACTAATATATTTCCACTTTTAAATTCAAGGATTTTTGACATATTACTAGGACCATCTTCATTATTGAAGCTTCTTGAAGAGAGGGGCCATGGTATACTAGGTATGTTTGTCAAATCATGGATTTTAGTTGGATATATAGCATGTTGGGATATATGACCCAACATGGTGATCAAAATTTCACGTCAACAATAATTAGGGCTTCATCCCAGAGTTGCTGAGAAATTGGACACTAGGGACCAACAAATTTCTCCTACATCATTGGGAGGTCAGAATTGGTATATGTGACCTCTACCACTTCATGAAGATATATATCTAGGTAGAGATGTATAATGAACTCCAACTGGATAAGGAAATCTACGATGAAAATGAGGAGATTCCAACTATCACATGGGTGTCACAATGCTTGTCCTAGGGGAGAGTGACAAAAAAACAGACGATGGACATCCATTTCACGCATTGTTTTTGGTATTTTAAGAATGAATCAATAGACATACATATAGGGAAACTGTGTCATTATACAAAGGATATTTAACAAGGAAAGGAGAACTCATTTTATAAAATACTATAGGAGAATATATGGTAGTTGTGGGGAGAAAACATGAAGCCCAAGGATCCCATGGTCTGGTTAGCAGAATGTATTACTATTATGATTTTTAGGTGGACGATATTGATTTGGGATGCACACATGAGGGTGTGTCTAGGTGACCTTATCCTGGAAGAGATGTTAGAGATGAGGTAAGGAAAACACCTAGTAGTTCCAATGGATGTGAAGCTATACAATTCATTACCTCTATCATCCAACAAAAGACTCTCTTCTATGTGAGCTGCCCATTATACTTCATTTATGGCTGTCCTTCCAAAGACATGGGGTTATAAGAATATAAGAACCAAATATCCCATCCCAGAAATGACTTCCGGTCATCAATCATAGTCACAATGAGATTCACCCTCTCAACCTCGTCCTAATTCTAATCAGGTGTAGGATACGACCTCGTTGAATTACAAGAGATTTTTTTTGAGTAATGATAGCATTAAGGGGAAGAATTCCCTTAGAATTATGAATGTTTATTCACCTATTCAAACTCCCTCTATTAGGTATGACAATAGGGATAAATATGTATAGTCTTCCTTTATTTCAATATCAGAGGAAGTTAAAAATAACCACTCTATTAAGTGAAAATTCAAGGTTATCTCTAGAGATAATTACTTTTTTAAAATTTATGTTTATGGATTTAATAAGGATGATATAAGGAATAAAGATGATCAAATTATTGAATTGGATGATTTTACTTCTAGTAGTGATACTAACAACTTAGTTGAATATAGAAAGGCTCGGATGGATGCTTTAACAGTGGTTAATATAGGTGAATATGGGAAGAAGGATACAGAATATTTTTTATATGTTCAATCTTGGAAGGCTAAGTATCCCAATTCCTTGTAAATAGAAGTAGTGAAATGCCCCATTGTGAAGGATACATTCATAATTTCTTCTTATAAGGCTCACAGAAACACTTTTAATGCTAAGGAGTGGCTAATTGAGGTAATAGTTGATCCCAAATATTTAGATTAGATTTTAGATCCTTCTATCAACACACTTATCTAGATCACTAATACATAGAAGGATGAGTGAAATTACAATAGCATTCCTGATACTGGTAGGGGAATAAATTATAACCTCATTCAATCAGCCTATAATAGTGCCTCTAATGAGTGTGGTACTCTTGTTAAGGATGGGGAAAAAATATTCAATCGTAATGTTGAGTACACAAACACCAGTGGATAACCTCCCCCCTCGATAGGACCCCCCTGGATAGGACCCCCCCTCCACTCTCCCTAGAAAACCTTCCTCTTGGACATACCGTAGATAGATCACTCCCCCTGCATAACCCCCCAGATAGACCCCCCCTACAACACCCCTTCCCCCATGAAAAGAACCCCTTCCACTCCCCCTAGACAGACCCCCCTGCACAGACACCCCCCTACAGACAGCAACCCCCCAGATAGAGCCCCTTGGACAAACACCCCCCTACAAACATCCCCCCCAGACTGACCCCCCTGTAGTGGTTCTCGCATGTTCTTTTACATGGTGATAATCCAATTCTTTACCAAATGAGCCACTTATTAAAAAAACACAACTTCTATTTTTTTTTCTAATGGTCTAAATAACTATCCACAGATTAATAAGGGTCATGCAGTCTAAAAAATTAAGCACAAATCATATTTAATATAAGTAAAAGAAAAATAATAACTCAAAAAAAATGACCCACTACTTGAAAATATATCTTTGATCCTATATTTCATGATGATGTATTTATCCAAAATCGAGTGTTAGTACACCCTGTCACCCTGTATGTAGGATCGAAACCATACATGAATATTGATTATACATAATAAATTGAAAACATACATTTCTATTACATTCTATTGCAATAAAAGTGTATTAATCATGAGTAAGCAGCATAAGTTACAAAAAAATTAAATTTGAATTCATGGAAAAAAGTATCACTAAATATAAGAATCAATTTAAGACAGCGTGCATGTTTACTAATTACACCATGTGGATAGACATTAATTGTACCATAGGGGATATGTCTTTTATTTTTACATGGATAGAAAATATGTGTACATAGAGTGTAGAATCATATATGAGAATACACAAGCATTGATTGGAGTACACAAGCATACCATTGGGAAGATAATATACTCTATGTTCAACATGTAAAATCCATGTAATTTCAAAAGGATTACCATGAGAGTTCTAGATGAGGAAATTCTTAGGTGTTAAGGTATGGTCACACATCATGTGAAACTATGTAAACATCATTTAAATTTCTATGATATATACAACCTATGAATCAATTTATTTGAGACTCAGATTTAGTCCTTTAAGTAGCTTATCCTGAGTAGTTTACCATGCATAACATAATAGAGGCACTTACTTTTATAGGTGATATATGGTGAAATGTGATGATAATTGGGAATTCCTCTTAGTGATTCTTATCCAATAGCAACAATCAGGTGTGAGATAGAACATTGAAACAATTCAACATCATTTTGTTAGGTAATACAATTCCCGACACTAACGTTTGCCTTCAACAATCAAAAGTAATGATAAATTGTGTTAGGCATCCATCATATTCAGCAAGCCAAGTGGTAGGTGTGGTAAATTATAGTATCCATTGTGGGAATGCATTGTGCGTGAACGTGGTTCCTATGTCTTCCACACGATGGTGTTGCATGGTAGGTGAGGTCATGGTTAATATATTATGCCTGTTAGATCCCACCAACAACTCCATGAATAGTTTACATGGTGTGGCTTATAATGCATGGTAACAACATTCTGATAATTTAAATGGTATTGAAGACACATGGTTATTGTTCCAATATAATAATTAGATAGATAAAATGATGTTATATTGATCAATTGGACCTGTGTATTCTATTTGGGCCCACTCTTATAAAGTATTGTATTAAGCTCGTTTGAGTTTATCAAAAGTTTTCAACCATATATAACTCCCCCACACCTGGAAACCCCCCATCCAAGACACCCCTCCCTCTTTCCCAACCCCCTACCACCCCTTGCAACCAACCTACACCCTACTCCTACCCCTTGCACCCCCTCCCCCTTGCACCCCTTCTCTGCCCCTTGAACCCCCTTCCCCTCCCCCTATCACACTCCCTGGCACCCCCTTCCCCTTGAAAACCCTACCCCTCCTCCATGAAAACCCCCTTACACCCCTGACCCATGCACACCCCTCTCCTACAAACCCCTACCCCCTTACCCAAAACCACCCCCACACCCCAGCCCCCCACTCTTCTACACACACCCCTAACCCCTCCCCTAGCACCGCCCCCCTGCACCAGCACCCCCTGCACCACCCCCTCCCCCCTTTCACCCCCACCTTTCCCTAACACACCCCTACCACCTTCCACCCCTTCCCATTGCACCACCACTGCCCCCTCCCCATTGAACATACCTTCCCCCTCCCATGAACACCCCCTGTAAAAATATCTTTCTTAAAAATCCCCACATTTTAAAAAGAATTATGACAACTCATTTAAAAAAGAAAATAACATTGAAAGGAATCTCACTTCCTTAAAAAATACAAAACTCATTACATAGGGTAAAATTAAAACTTCCCAAGTATGTAGTTAAAAAAAATATTAACACCATATTTGATATTAATCAACTTATTTAAATTAAAATCTCACTCAAACTTCATAAAGTTCTTCTCTATTTTGAAAACACCTAATGAATTTCATCATAATACCAAAAAATTTCATGAAATACCATTTTGTTTTAAATCATTTCCCAAATTATATAATTTAATCAAGCACTTTAAAATCATATCGTGAAAGCCAAAACAAATCATAAAACCGTTTTTTTATCTAAAACATCCATGAGTCCCATTTTCAAATTAATCACAGAAAATGTTATAAATTAAAACGCTTCATGAAACATATTTTTATTTTTAATCATTTCGCTATTTATTTTTAATCCTTAATATGCTTGAAAATTATATCAATACCCTAATGGGTTTAAATACATTTTTTTTGTATAAATTATTTTAAAACAAGCCATATAGGCATTCCCACAAATGCTTGTCATTTAAACCAATTAATTAAAATTTATAAAACCGTTATAAAAACTTTATTAAAAGAGAGAAAAACTTTTATAACACTTTTTAAACCTACAATATCTATTAAATATTGATTTATTTTGATAAAAAAAGTTTTAGAAAACACGAAGCACAAAATGACATGCTAATTAAAGTTAACACAAAAAAACACCTTCCTCGATTTAAGAATAATTGGTTGTGCCAGAGATATTAAAGTAGAATTTTATGAAATGTCAAAAAATTGTATAGATTTGATACCACATAGCCATGAATAACTGATAACAAAATAATGGAAACATAATTGGTTGTAAAAAGGAGAAGGATGATCACTATGATGGGGTTGTCCGCATCAGAGGCGGTGGGGAGGCCACCTAGGAGAAGCGTTAGTGGGGGGGGGGGGGGGGTTCAGGTGTCCCACATTTGGTGGCAATATCAGGCGAGGAGGATCGGAGATGAGAGCTCATGGTGGGGTTGCCTCGTTCTGTGGCAGAGAGGGGAACCTTCGCGAGAGTCACCATCATGAGGGGCACTATCGTGAGGGGCACTATTGGTGGAGGAGGATTGGGGAGAGGATAGGTCACGGGGGGCACCATCGGGGAAGGAGGGTTGTGTGTAGTAATTATTAGGGAGGAGGGCACTACCATAAAGGTTGAGGGTTTGTAGGGTCACGTACAGATGGTATTGGAGAGGAGGGCACTGCCATAAAGGTTGAGGGTTTGTAGGGTCGCGTGTAGATGGTATCGGGGAGGAGGGCGCTGCCGTGAAGGTCAGAGGATATCGGGGAGGAGGGCACCATTATGAAGGTCTAGGGTTTAGATGGTCGTGCACAAAGGGTATCAGGGAGGAGGGAGGAGAGGCCTGACAAGTTTTGAAAAAATAGAGGGAATGTTTTAGCCACGCCTATTTTATTCAGTTGTGTCTATAAACATGCTATTGCCAGGGACCTATAAAACTGTAGCTATTGGTCTGTGGCTATAGCTTAAATTTCTACTAGTGTTAACTTTATGACTTATAATAATCATTATATGGATTTAAATTATTATAGTTATATATATAATATAAAATTTCAATTTTAATAATTAATAATTTAATATTATTTTATGTAATTAAAATGGGTATACATTTTTCCATTTTAAACAAAAATAACTTCATGAAAAAACACCCATTTCATCCAAAAGATATTATATTTATTTCTACAGAATTTATAGTTAATAAATTTTTAATTATATATTTTATTACATATTATATATAAAATCTGGAGTAGTTAAATAATAATTTTTTTTATTTTTCATAAAATCTTATTTCTAAGAGAAAATTTCAAAAATTTGTTCTAGGCTTATTTTGAACAAGTAAGTTCAAAATCAATATTCATCCTATGAAATTAGAATTATTATTCCATTAAATATTAAAATATTCATTTTATTATAGTATTATTAAAATATAAATTTAAACTACTATAATTTAGGTTAGGGTGTTACATTCTTCCCTCCTACAAAAATTTCTTCCCCAAAAATTTTCAAGTGTGTTACCTACTAAAAAAGTGAGGGTGGTTATTATTCATAACACACTATAGTTCCTATCATGACCCATTCTCAGGGCCCATGCTGTGACTACCCCAAGCCCTCCTTCCATAGGCTAGGGGCTCTTGACTATCACCAAAGGCGTAAATCTCGATAAAAGGGAAGACATTGACTTTATATAAGTAAACAAACACAATAGTGTATGAAAGCTGAAGTAAACACAAAGTAAACTGAGTACAAAAGTAATTGCTCGAAGGTAAATGGGCCATTATAAAAACCTAACTAAAAGTTCAGTACAATTGAGAATGAAATTAAAACAGCTGAAAAGTAAATAAACAACCACCAAGTCATCCTCCGGGAATCCCACCTGAAGGGTGGGAACAGATAGTCTTGTCGGTACCTTGGGTCCATCTGTCCGCTCCGTGTACTTCCCGCCAGGTGGTCCACCTCTAGATACCATCCAGATCCACAATCCTCGACCAAGATCAGTGTTTTCTATCATCTGCAACCAACACAACATAGTGTGGGCAATGCCCGTGCAGGTGTGAGTATAACGATACTCGGTAGGGACCCCAAGACCCCAAAGGTCTCCCAGAATCCACAAATGTTAAACCACAAAGGAAAGATACAAACACGAAGTATCAACCAACTCTACCTAGGTATATGCCCATACATATACCTAATTCATCAATCTCAGTACGACTCCATCTTCCAAGCCCAATCATAACCAGTCCACACAGGAAAGAAGTAAATCATACCAATGATAATGATTGAAAGTAAAGACTTAGCTCACATAGGTATAATTCTCATGAAGGGGGGTAGAGATGATTAGACAGCCTCTGAATCATCTCCTCTGCCGAACCCACATAGGATCCAAGTACATAAGTCATCGCTACCGAACCCATGTAGGATCCAAGTACAGTAACCATTGCTGCCAAACCCAAGTAGGATTCAAGTACATTCGTCATCAATTCCGAACCCACGGAGGATCCACGTACAGTCATCCTCACTGCCGAACCCACATAGGATCCAAGTGCATTTGTCTTCATCATCAAACCCACGGAGGATCCCATCACGGTAGTTGTTGGAGTCACAGCCAGCTCTAGGGTTCCCGCACACAACGTACTCGATTCCGGGAGTGTCCGCTTCTCAAGTAAATGGGGTCGATACATCAACTATCATTAAGACCACAGTTTATGTATCCAGAAGTTCCATCTCATCAAAAGGAACTCAACACGGTAGACGGCGCGTCAATCGGACGACCGGTCTGAGAGATATTGGCTTTTCCGTTCCAGGGGCCAGGTTGGAATTATGCTTGTTCCAAACCCGGCCATTTACCATAGCTGTCCAAAACTCACGTATAGTATCAGAAAAGGACCGTATCGTAAAAATAGTCCTAGTGCCTCAGATGGCGCATCGATCAGACACACGGTCTTTATGTTATTCACGTTTAAGTGAATAACGGGACCGACCCGTTTAGCCCAGTGGGTCGCCGGGTCAGTCTAACCCAGTTTGATTGGTCCGACCTGGTAGGGGTGTCAGACTAGTCCAAAGGAAAATCGCAGCTCATTCCAAAGGGCACGGCCCGGCCCAGCGCGGTCCAACTAGCTTGGCTGGCTGGCCGAGCGGCTAGGCCCAATGGTCGAGCGGTTCCGAGGGGGGCGCCACCCCCCCGGCTGTCCGAGCTGGCGGCACCAAGCGCCGTCACCCTTCCCAAACCGACCGGCTAGGCCGACCTGCCTTCTGGCACTAGCGGATCTGCTCCACCCGTTCGGCCATTCGGGCCGGCCGGTTCTCCGGCGCGGCGCCCTCCTGGCGACGCGTCTCCTCTTCTCCCGGCCGACCGATGGGCCAACCGGTTCTTCTACTAAAGCGTCCCACCCTATTCGGGCCACAGTTCCCATAGCGTGGCGCCGTTGGGTACCACGGTTTATTCCTTCGGCCCGGACTCCTTCATCGGTCGAGTGACCCGTGATTGTGGGAAATAGTTCCTTTATGTGCGTTCGATGCTCGGTTGCTGCCTTTGTTCATCCCTGCTTCCCGATTCCAAACAAGACAAGAAATGACAGAGGGTCGTTGGGCCATGTTTGTTCAGCCCGCGCCCTCCGTGTAAGATTATAAATATCATCCAATATGTTCTCTAAAATGCAACGGGAACAGGAGATTAATTTATTTGATGTAAATTAATCTAACCCCATACCTCAAATAATTGATGTCACACGTCGGGCATCACGGAGGATGGCGTCGCGGGGTGAGGCTTCATAGACGTCGTTAGTGTGCGCCTGAGGAGGAAGCGACGTCTCCACTCTTGTCGCGGAGAAGAGAATGGGTGGAGCTTCATTGTTCTTCATGGAACTGGCGTTCTTTGTCGAAGAATTTTTCATTCTTCGTCAGAGGACGGTGTTATTCAAAAGCTCAAGAGCTCTCCCAATCCTCCTTATCACAACAAAAGCCCTCCTCCGGTAAAATAATAGGCTCCTCCTATTATTTTATTAGACAAGGAATTAAACTTTCAAAATCCAAATCACCTCATTAATTAAATGCGTTGGAAATTAATTAAAGGGAGGGAGAGGAAAGATCCCCATTAATTAAATGCGTTGGCATTTAATTAAAGAGAGGGAGAGGAGAGGGAGAGGAATGATCCTCATTAATTTGAGGTGTTGTCATGGATTAATGGAGTGAGGGAGGTGGAGAGATTTTCAATTAAGGGGGGGGGGGTGTTGCCAAATTAATTAGGGGGTTTAAAGAGTTTAGAGGAAAATAAATGGTTGGGACTCGTGTGGGCCCCACCTCTCCAACTTCCACACTTGGGTAGTTAGGTGGCTGTGGGTCCCACCCTTAACTACCCATGGGACGAATTAACCTCCTTAGATACATGATAAAATTGTTCCAAAAATTTTATTTACTTCTTAATTAAACAAAAAAACATATTATCCTCCCATGCAAAAGGAACTACGTTAAAGTTCCCCTTAATAAATTATCGGCATTGCGAGTTCATTGGCACCATTAGATTTCAATTCCGAGCGCCGGTTCAAAAGATAGAAAAACCCGCTCGTTCATTTACTGAACTTTCCCAAGCTAAACTTCGGATATTGATTCCGGGAAAACTGGGACTTGGAATCAAGTGCTGTTAGAACTCACAAACTTGTAAAATTCCAAAGTATTTAAGAAAAACAAAATTAGTGAAATTTCCAGGTCTTTACCGTTACTATGTTGATTCCTTCATTTAAGCATTTATCCAAATTACCTATACCAGTTGAGTCATATTATTCCTCAATACTTTATCTCTAGTATCATGAATCTGGATAGTCTTTTCATAATAAGATAGATCAGGGTTCAATTATATTTCTTAAAAGGTGAGAACATGCATTGTGTCTAGTATGTAATTAATTAATAATGATATATAGAACAAATCATGAAATTTATAGAGGCTTGGTGGAATTTACAACTGATACACCACAACTCCAATTCTTTCTAAAACTTTAAAGGGACTGATGTACTTGGGGATCATTTTCCCTTATTATGTAAAATTATGAAACCCTTATATGAATATACTCTGAGGAAAAAATGATATTTAACTTGAAATTCTAAATATTTCCTCTGATTATTGGCATAACTATTTTTACTATTTTGATAGGCCCCAATATGATCCTGAAAAGTCATTAACTTCGTCATTTTATCTTCAAAAAGTTCTGGGATATTTTTTTTTCAACAACTTCATTCCAAATATTTAGAGTACTCTATCTCTTCCATATAATGCTTCATGCAACACCATTTGAATACTTGAATGGAAACTAGTATTATAGGAAAAATATACCAAAATAAAATTTTTATCTAATATACATTGAAGTTCATATGAGAAAAGTATCAATATGTATTATAATTATTGAATAGTCTTTTTAGATTGTATATTAATTTGAGGATGGAAGTTAATGCTTAAATAAATCTCATTATTGAGATCCTTCTGGAGACAATTTTATAATTTTGATTTAAAATGGTTATCATGATTTGAAATAATAGAAATACATTCACTATGAATTATTATATCTTCATTAATAGATATAAGTGTTAAAGTGGTATATCTTCTCTTATATTCATGAAATTTTTATATTTCGTTAGGTGGCCAGAAATAAACCATATTGAATCATTCCTTCTAGTATCCTTTTGTTGTCCTTTGAAAAAGTACAAAGTAATTCCATCCCATTTCAACATTGGAATAGGAAGTGGTTACATAAATCATATATGATTCTATCTATTAGAATTTACTTATAAAAAACCAAACATCTAGAGGCATAATTAGTAATTTCTCACCCAATTTTATCCCTAATTTTTTTCCTCAAATCCCATTACATATTAGTTCTAAGAGGGAGTAAAGAAAAATTTAATCTATGTGAATCATCCAAAAATTAACTTTTTTTATTTGATATATATGGATAAAATGTTATTTTTCCAAATATTATAATTAGTTCTATACAAATTATTTCTTCCTACTTCCCAACATTCATAGATTTAATTTTCTTCTAAAAATTATCATCATCAGATTGCGACATTTTTATCTTTTACAATAAACATGTATTCATAATAATATGAAAAAGGAGTGATGTTTCCAATTCCTTAATTATTACTATATCTATATTTACTATATTTATTGACATAGGATACCTATGATTCCTCATTTGGTTCAAAAATCACTGATCCTTCCAACTTAATGCATCTATTACCTTATTTTACTTCCCTGAGTGTAAGTGTACTGAACAAGACAAATCATTGAGTAGTTAGAGAAATATATGTTTCCTAATATTGATATATTTCTATGAAAATATTTATTTTATTCTCTTATGGTTGGTGTATATCTCATATATTTCACCATAAAAAAATGTCTCTATATATTCATAGAAAATATTTCATTTTCCAACTCAAGATCATGGGTTCGATAGTTCTATTCCTAAGTATTTAACTTCCTTGATTCATATAAAATAACTTTATCATTTTTCATTAAGGAAACAACCAATTTCATTATTAAATGAGTCAATATATATCAAAAATCCAATATTTTCTGATGGTAGATTGAAAATCGGAGCATTGAACAATCTTCGTTTAAGTTCATCAATAAATTAACCATATTCATTTTTCTATAGGAGCCTAACCCATTTACATGTAAGATTGATTAATGGGTTAACTAATCAAGTAAAATTATGGATGAATAACTAATAGTGACCTTAAAAAACTATTAATCTACACACCCCAGTTATGTTCATTGGTAGAGTCCATTATATGACTACCTTTTTCTTCTTAGAATGAACTGAGATTCTATCATTAGAGAAATATGGACAATAAAAGAAAACTATAGAAGACATAATTCACATTTGATAAGTTTACCATATCATTATTTTCTTATAAGAGCCTCAAGTATTCTTCTCAAGTGATTTTCCTGGTGCACTTATCTATTAGAATACACCTAGATAAAATTAATGAATATAACAACAAAATCATCAAGATATTCGTATAATTTTATGTTTAGTAGATATATCAAAAATGGAATTGAATCAGTACATACAAATGGAATTACTCTAACCTCATAATGTCTATGACCCGTTTAGAATGATGTCTTCATTATTTCTTCATTCTTTACTCACAATTGAAGATATCCAAAATGGAGGAAAATCTTTTAAAAATATTGAGCTCCCTGAAGCTAATAAAATAAGTAATAAATTTGAGTAAGAGGATAATTATTCTTTATTTTAATAGAATTGACTTCATTTAATCAATGTATAGCCCCAGGGATCTATCCTTCTTCTTAAATAAAAGAATATGGTCTCCCTATGATGAAAAACTAGGGAGAATAAAACCCTTATGGAAAACTCTACTAACTATTTCATCATCTCCACGAATTCCATAGTGACTATTTTATAGGGAGTTATTGATATTATCCTTGCATCAGGTGTTAAATAAATTAAAAAAAATAAAATTTATGCTCTGGTAGATGTCCAAGTAATTCCCTAGGTAATACATCAATTTACTCTTATAAAATAGGCACATCCTTAATTCAAATATTACCTTATCTATCCAATTTTTTTTATTTCTCTAATTACCCAATAATGTCATTCAGAAGGGCTACTAGGAGTAGATCTAAACACGAATCAGACAATGAGGTTTCCATTCTAATGATAAATAATTTTATATCTTCATGATGAGACATAATTTCACTCTTCTTACAATAAAAATTTCTTCATTTTTTTAAAGACATTCCATACCAAATATTATATCAAAATTTACCAAAGGTATGATAATAGAGACCAAAAAAGATCATGATTATGTGTCATAATGGATATTTCCTAACACATCTTTATTTCTATGAGATTACCACTATGAGTTTTGACAGATAACTCCTTTCATAAGGTGCTATGGAAATTTATACATTGACCATGAGTGTTGATACCATTCATTATTCCATGAACCATTTCTAAAAAATGATATATAATAGATTATATCATGGAATTATAAATTATAAATCATAATTTATATTTCTAAATATAGCTTAATACATAACATAAAGAAAAAATTTGTTTATTTTTAATCTTAGAATAATAAAGTTGGTTACTTTGGTGACATATTTATTTTGAAATCCTTTACAATGGTTTTTATATGAATTATGAGTTATCACAAGCACATCTCTAAGGAATGTAAAACTAGGTTCATATTAAGCTCCAATATTGTGCACCTAGTGACAATCAAGTCAAAGCCCAATGTGCCATTTTCATAGTTATTACCCCTAGGTAAAACTATCCTGAAATTATGTTCACTTAAAGTATCTAGACATGGATATATTACAAGGGAAAACCATATAATCTCTTACTCACCAACCTTTTATGATGGTTTTCTATACATATCCTCAAAGTATAGAAATACACATATATAGGAAAGGATTCCCATACTCCCTTGGGTATATTGGCATCCTAATATTCTCAATGACCCTGAGTTAAGAATTTGTATCCCCCTCAAAGCTGATCCTATCACTCTTAATGGATACTTAGGCCTATTTTCAAGAGTTGTCAGTGATTGAAATCTTGAATCCAAGCCATCAGACAAGGTATTTCACATTTAATATGATCATAAATTCAAGGTGAGAAATGAATATTAACATGTTACACCTTTCATTGAATTTTGAAAAATGGTGTTACACGGAATTATCAATTGTAGAGGGGTTCAAAAGAAGGTGAATACCAAGAATGATACTAAATTATGGAAGTAGATTCCCAAAAACAAGAAAGGAAAAGCTATGGGACCTCAAAAAATGTTAATCATCATAACATAATGCTACTGCTAATTGAAATATATCAATGAAAATGCTGAAACATCATAGGAAGTGCTTGTTGAATAATAAGAAAATTAGATGGGACTCCTTCCCTCAACTGGTGACTCTGAATACAATTATGACCCTATGGGACTGGAAAATAATGTACTTATTTGGATGATGTTTTTGACCTTTGTATTAATTTTTTTTTCTGAAATCACTTACTTGGTGACCACTTTTCAATATGAGGAATTCTTAATTAATATGATCCAAGATGATTTTAGGAATCTATTAAAATTGATAACAAGGGCATGGATTCATTCCACGATGACCTGGAATAGGATATGACAGTCTTCAATCAATCACAAAAGCCCCCAGAATCTCAATTTTTCATCTGAATAGGGATAAATAACCTTCCCTCCACTCCATTAATGGTGTCTTGGGATATTGTTTTACCATAAAATATACCTCCTTATTTTTCTAGATATGTTCACATTCCACCAAACACTAAAGAATCTAAACCAACTAGATGATTAGGTAGAATAGGGAAATCCCAAATGAGGGAATATGGGGGATTAACCCCCAGAACTCGACTCAAATGAATATTATTTTTTGGATATTTCAGGTCCTTTCCATCTATGAGTCCATAGGTTACCTTAGGAAATTAATAAATAAGTTCAAACCTAATTTTATTTTGTTGTTTGAAACAAAGAGAGGATTCTTTAGTAATATTGCATCTTTTGAAAAAATTGTATACAGGCTTATTGTGATGAATCATCCTCCTTCTATTATCAAAATGATTGGGATTTTAGATCATTTTGATACCAATAATCTAATAATTTTCAGTTCATTTGAAAATTACATTGCATGCAGATTTTTTTGGGAAAGAAAGATGGAATTTTTCTCAATTGTTTACGACTTCAAGAGCTAGCTTGACCATATATCTATTTTTCTTGAAAAGTGTAAGATTTCACATACTATCAATGACCCTTGGATCATCATTGGAGACTTTAATTCAAGAAAATATCATAATGAAAAAATCAGTCTAGTATCTCATTCTACTTTAACCCAGGACTTCAAAGCATGTATTAAAGAATATAATCTGGTGGAGATTAATATTGTTGGAGAAAAATTAACTTAGTATATAAGAGTTATTAGAATAATATATACTAGTATAATTGATAGATCCTTTTTTAATTAATCCTTATTAAATACATGGGAATCCAACTCATTCACTTCTATATAAATATATTATTCTGATCCTCAACCAATCCTTGTGAGTTTTATTTACAAAGAAATGATTCCACAACTTCCTTTCAGGTTTAATAATTCTTGGATTTCCCATCTTAAATATGAAAAACTTCTTCAGGATATATATTACTCAGTTTATGACAAAGGAAATTATTTTTCATATATCTTTAAGATGAAACAGCTCAAAGCAAGGATAAAGGGTTGGAGTAAAAATATTTTTAGCTCCTTGGATAAGGATATTGACTATATTGATAAATCTCTTCACCTCTTCCAAGAGAACATCATTAGGAATAATTTATCCAGATGTATAGAATAAGAGGTTTAAATGTTTTCAAATATCAACTACTATCTCATGTTCAATGATAAAATTCATAAAATTATTTTTAAGACCATGTGTGTTACAAATCGTTATAAAATACAAAATTCATTAATTTTATTTAGAGATCTAGGAGGATTAGTAGACCAATTTCCCTTCTCAAGGATGGGTACCATATCTTGAATGATAGGAAATAATTTTCCAACCATATTATTTCATTCTACATAAATCTATTCAACAATACCCCAACTTACCCATAATTAATGGAGTATACTTTTCTTAAATTGGTTAATAAAGAAGACAATAACACGATAACTTCAATCAATTCATAATGTGAAATTAATGAATTAGTCTTTATCCTTAATTTAGGGAGCACTCAAGGACCAGATGGTTTCCCAAACTATTTTTTTCAAACCTACTTAGATATCATGCAACATGATGTTTAGAAATTATTAATACATTTTTTCAAGAGTGGATCTCTCTTAGAGGTTACTAATACTCAATTTCGTTCCCTAATTTTGAAAGTTTAAAATGAATGTGATATAAATCAATTATGAAAATTTTATCTTTTCAACACCATTTATAAAATTATGGGAAAAAAATCACGAAAATAATCTCTCCCCTATCTCAGATAAAATCATTTTTTGGAAAAAATTTGGATTTATTAAAGGGAGAATCATTCATGATTGAACCATCAAGACTTATGATTGTGTTAATATTCATAGAAAAACTACCATGGGAGGTAATAATACCTTCAATCTTGATAGTAAAAAATATTTCTACACCATGGACTAGGGTTTTATTAGTAATATATTATGTTTTCTTTGATACCATTTTTTTCATTAGATTAATGATATTATTGAATCTGATCAGATTTGAATCCTTATTAATGGATCCCAAAAGGTTATTTCACTTTATGAATAGGGGCAAGGAAATGTGAATCACTCTCCTCCAGTATTTTTTTCCTTATATAGGAATATCATATAATGTTTATACTTAATATGGTGGATAAGGTTGATTTGATAACCATCAGGGCTACCGAAGGTTTATCTGCTCCACCACACTTGTTTTATGATTATGATATTATTATTTTTACCCAATATGATAGAAGAAATATTCGAAACATAAAAATGGAACTCATGATACATGAAAAAGTGTTGGGTTAGGAGATAAGATGGAACGAGTCCTTCATTTATTTTATAAATAATATTCATGCTACCATGATGTTAAACATGATAAGGGTTTTGGGAATAAGATAAGGTTCTCTTCAATTAAAATACTTAAGAGTTCCCATGTTTGTGGGAAGAACTTGTGCTACTTACCTCATTAATAGATTTATCCAAATTCTAAGACTCTTGGCCTCCTAGAAAGGTATCTCCCTCTTTGTTAGGAGTAATTTTCCTTGGTATGAATATTGTTATTTCGAAATTTTTCAACTCCTTTATGGTCTTTAAATAAACTACTTCATTGATTAATGTCATTAACAACTCAAGGAAGAAATTCATTTAGAGTGGAAGCATTATTTATAGAAATATATTCATAGTTTCATAGAGGTAGTGTTGTAAACCCCATGTACTTAGAGACCTGAGCATCAAGAATATCTAAATTTTCAATCAATCAATCCAAGATCAATTTATTTGGAGGATTTTCAATGAAATATATAACTATTTTTGATTTCTAAGATATAGATATTTGGGTTGGATGAGGTCTATAATTTTTTAATTATCTTGATTCTTCAATTTTTCCTAGATTCAAGTCCATCTTTGCTAGAATTTCATCATAGTCTCATTGGTTGGATTCTACTAATCCCTATCTTATCGCCTATTTTAATAATTGTACATGTATACCTATGGTTAATATGATTGACCCCTGATATCAAATTTGGGGTTATAAAATTACCATAAAACATCAAATGTAATGTCATGAATCCTTCCCTGATGATGTTAGAATAATGTTTTGATATTATATTTTTTATGCAGGGAGGTTTTGCTGATTTAGGGATAGGTTAGGGATGGCATGATTTTCTCCAAACATTATTAAAAGAATAAAACATGTGTATGGCATATATATATTGGTTATTTGAATAATAAATTGATTTATCCATCAAGATTGACCCTGTTATGGGGGTTATCTTTTTTCCCTACTATATATGGACTCCAACCTTAAAAAGTGGGTATTTAAATCTATTCCAAATGCATGATTTTTCATATGGATAGTGATGATATGGATCATATTTTTAAGATATCATACAATTTCAATACAATGGAATGAAATTTATGTTTTTTTAATCTTCATTCCCTGCATGTTAACTTGATTATTTATCATCTCAAAGAATGCTTCAATCTTCTGATGTCTAATCAGCATATGAATATCCTCAAGGTGGAACTCACAGAGATCATCCATTCTATCTGGTGAGGCATGAACTTGATGATTCACTAGAATAAATCGTTTATCTCTTCCTCAAAAAAAAATTGAATATTAGTGGATATTTAGAATACCAATTCACAGCAGTGTGGATGCTATAATAACTCAATACAATATTTATCAGTGCTGAGACACCTAAAGGATGTAGGTGACTTTCATCATACTTTGGGAACCTTTAATGTGTTTTGGATATCACAATTTCATAAATGGATTAAATTAAATTCTGATTGAGCCTCAAGATTTAATCCTATACTTGTGGTCTATGGATATTTCTGTAGAAATCATAGTGGCGATATCATGAGATGCCTTTATGAACCATATGGTGTCACCTCTTCTCATGATAACAATTTTTTTGGTTTGATAAATGACAGGAATATTGAATGTCAATAATTTTGGAATAATTTATGGTTTGTGTGTGAAAACACCATCGTTTTGCATGATGGACAATATGGAAACACACACCTCTATTGTTAGATGATGGATTAATAGATCAAATGTCGTGACAGGAACTCCTCAATTATTTACATCATTAAACATGTATTCCATGAATCTAATTATCTTACTGATGGTCTTGGAATAAAGGTAGTGTGTTCTGGGGATTTAATCCTCTCAACTACCCTAACTACTAAGATAATGCCTCTTTTTTTTTGTGAGATAATGCAGACCGCTCCCATTTAGACTGATGTAACCTTTTTTTATTATATAAGAGACCCGTACTTTGAAAAAAGGTATCATTTTTATATAAAAAATCAACAACTTGAGAAAAAAATTCATACATGGATAATATCAATGCAATAATATCGTGGATATTAATAGATTAATTATCAAATAATAAAATTCATAATATTTGATTTCAAGATCTCATAAATCATGATATATTTACATACATATCATCAGGACATTTCACTAATAGAATTTAAAACTATGGGTAAAACCCATTTAATTTGGTTTACTTATTTTTATCATGATACCTAATGATGCGTCAAGTAGATATATAAGTCTTGACCCCACCCATCACTACATGTCCAAATCATTCCTTATATATCAAAATTTCTATATAAATTCTTGAAAAATATGCTTTCCAAAAAATATTTATAATGAGTAAAGAATATAGATTTATCAATATTTCCCTAGTTAATAAAATAACATTCAAAGAAAACACCACATGTACAAATGGTATATGTTTCAGGTAATAACAATATCTATGGTAAAATGAATATGAATGTTTAAGAGAAATTTAATGTTCAATGAAAAACGATCATCAAAAAATGATTGTCTTAATATAAAGTTAACAATACAAAAAAATTAACAAATTATTTGAGTAATTAAAAGGAATTTTGTAATAGACCCTTAAAAAAATAGTAGAAATATTCCTTTAAAACTACTTAAAATTCAAGGATAACTGAAAATTTCCTTAATTAACCAATTGAGTAATTAAAATTTATTTTGTAATTTTTTTAAAAACGTGGACATGGAATAAATATATATCCAATTTAAATATAAATAAAATATCTTTTGTTTCAAAAATTTATTTTCTTGATTTAAGTATGAAATATTGGAAAATTTTGAAGAAAATATGTAAAATCCTTAAATATAAAATCGATAATAAAATTATTTGATCTTATGAACAATAAATGACCTGATACCTTCAATGTAAGTAATTGAAATCAAAAAATAAAGTGAGATTGTAAAGTTGGTTCTTACCAATTTTATAATTTTTTTTATATCCACTTGAAAGAATAATCTTGAATTCAAACCTTAAAAATAAATAATAAATAGTTATTCATGTTAAATACATCAAAGTGGAAATATATACACCACATAAATATGTATAGGTTTACAATAAAAATTATGTACCAATGGAATGGAAATTGGGATGAAATCCATTACCTCAAGATTCTATTTAGTTGAAAATGCTTTAGAATCATGTATATTGGATTTAATCTTGTTAGTAACTCTTACCATAACTATATTCATATTTACGAGATCATATGAGATCCTATTAGGTCATTTTACAACCTATTTGTTAACAAAAATTAATTATTACATTTATTTCGGGTGATAATTACCTTGTTTTCTCATGCGTTTTTTGTAGGGAATGTTTTGGTTCTTGTGAATAGGATGTAGTTACATGATATATAGAATTATATTAATGTTTTAAATATCATATTTAATCATTAAATACATTTTTATATCCATTTTTTAATGTTGGACAGGAAAAATTAACCTCACCATTTCGTGAAGATGGTAGGCCATACGTATGTTGGAGTGATGATATGATTTTGTTATTGGGTGATAGGGTAAGTAAGTGGATGATATATTAATTTAAATAACTAATATAATGAAATTTTTATCATATATATTCATTATTTCCATTATTATAACTATCCGTGTGATTTAGTGGTGGAAAAAATTACATCAGTTCATAATGCAGTTGTTTGTCGTACAAACGAGCAATGGATTTATTTTAAATTTAATGGAGAAGGATATGGATAAATATTATTTCGTCAATATAATAACATATAAGTATACGATATATAATGGTTTTATTTTATTGAATGTGTTAATACATAATTTAAGGTTTTAAAAGAAGAAAGAAAATAAAGAGCTTTGTTAAGATGCATACCTTCTCTTATATAATCCCCCTATATATATCTTCTTAAGGACCCTAGGGTTGGTATTTTTGAATGTATAGATGATCAAGAATGTATATATGGTATTTTGGGAAGGGGGTATTTTTTATGGTTTTTTCAGTCCAAATACCTTTATTTGTGTAAATAAGTGAGGGGACGGTGTGATCTTTTATAATTGAGGATGAGTGAACTTTTTGTAAATACTTAAAACTATTGAATAATGAGAGGTCAATGTCACTAAAAGTGCCTCCAAAATTGATAAATAATAGATTTTATATAATTTAAGTTCAACCCAAACCTTCTACACATAAAAATAAATCTGAATAGAACATGTAATTACCTTATCCTCAATGTTTACTTACATTTACCATTTTAGTTTTCACCATGGTAACTAGTTTTTAATCCAAGATAATTAGTCCTTTAATGATAAAATAACATGAAAATTATTATAAAATTTTGACCTACTGATTTTAATTATTAAATCCAATTTATAAAATAAAAATTCTTTGTGCATGTAATATTAATTTTAACACAACCGAATGTAACGCGCAACACCTCGTTTTAACTTAACTGCAATAATTAATTTCTACTATTTTTACAAATCATTATCCCAAAAACTAAGTCTAACTTATTATGTAATATTAATTATTATTATTAAAAAATATATAATCTAGTTTATTTAATTAAATTCAAATAAGTGAAATAATTTAGTTTAAACAAAATTCCAAAAATCATGTTGAAAAGCATATTTTCAAGAAATGAATTTTTAAGTATAACGTGATTTAATATTAACTAAATGAATAGTAATAATAATTATATAGATCCAAATTTTATATCTAGATATATTATATATAAATTTCATTTAAATTATTCATCAATAATGATTATTTTAAATAATTAAAATGAATAGACATTATGCATTCTTAGACAAAAATAGTTTTCTCAGAAATTCCCTTTTTTACCCCCATATGATCTTTTATTTTTTTCTAAAAAACTTACAGTTAATAAAATTTTAATTATAAATATTTTTAAATAATATTTTTAATAAAATTAGGAGTATTTTAATACTATTTTCTTTATTTTTCATCAATGTTTATTTTTATGGGAAAATTTCAAAAAATCATTCTATGATTACTTTGACCTAGTAAGTTCTAAATAAATATTCATCCCATAAAATTATGATTTTGTACCATATAATTTTAATATTATCATTTCATTATAGATTTAATAAAATTTAAATTTCACCTACTATAATTGAGACTCAGGTTTTATAGATGCCTACTTGTAGCCATCATGAACATCCTGAAGAACTAAATCATGGGTAACCACATTAGGATCAATTCCATAAATTTTTGTATAATTACATGTGAAAAAATCTTAGTTATAATTCATGAAATAAATCAATATAATTTTTTTTGAGATAAATAGATGCATTGATTAATTTAGGACTTGGATGTTCCTCTTTATAGAGATTCACTTGTCTGAGTTGATCAATGATGGTTGAGTTGCCTTCCTCAAATGATGGAGGAAAAAATCTGAGATATTCTTCTTCTAATTCCTCTACCTCGATTTTAGTGTAATTTTGTGATGAAGGGACATTCCTGGTGCTGAAATATGATACTGTATAATTTTTATCTCCCTTGAATAATGAGAGATAATCTCTAGAATTTAAAGACTCCAATTTATTGACATTATTATCAAGGGAATTCTAGATTTGGTATATTCTCTCTCCACTATCATCGGGGGAAGAAGAAAAAATGACATCCTTGGATTAAAAAGATTATATATGGGAATATTAATTTTTTATAGTTAATTAGGGGTATTTGTTAATGCAATAAGTGAAGCAAGGATCTCTTTAGATCCTGGAGTCTTGGAAGGAGTGTTCTCATTTAGGGAATTATCATGAGGATATCGACCAAATTCTTCTTCCACAAAACAGGATTTGGTTGATGTCACCAATATCACGAGGAAAAATATTTTTCTTCCCAAACCATAAAATTTATTCTCCTTCTAGGATTCATATCGTCATGGTCAAAGAGTCTTGGTTACATTTACTAGGGGTGGAGATTAGTTAGGAAAACCTTCTCATCGAGATACTAAGTGGTGAGATTAATCTGTATGGTTGGTATGGAATTATTTTCTATAGTTGAGGTTTCTATTATATGGTAACATTATCTCAACCATCATATGATTGATAATTGATCAAATTATTATTCCTATTGAACAGGTTTCATATGACCTTATGGCTTAAAAACTCTTGGGTGATTACTTCAATTCAATTGATGAGAAATATATTATATTCCATATGTTCATGGAATGTGTCTATGAGTGTGATTCTAGATCATCATGGGAAGTGGTTTAGATAAAATCACCAGCCAAATGGTATTTTCCATCTCTCATAAAGAATCTTGTATCCATCTATTAAAATTTATAGGATTCAAATGGGTCTCCATCACCATGTAACACTCCGACTTATCTTTCAATAGACTAATTGAGACCTTGGTGGTATGGATAAGGAATTATAATATGGAAATTCATCCATTATATTCCTAAAAACATGTTGAAATTCATGTATTGAAGAATATCTATAATTACCAATCAAAGAAAAGGTCAAAAATTTGGGTGTTGAGTTGATCCAACCTAGAGGATTTTTATTTCTCTTGTCAGACCCCTAGATATTTAGAGTAGAGGGAGACAGATCAGTTTTGTTGTAACATAATGGTTGGAGGGTCTATACTAAAATGAGATTCATCCCAAAACCTTTATCAATAGGGGATCAGAGAATGACCGTGTTTTCAAGGTTTCTAAATATGTATAAGGATGTGATATATATTTATATAAAATTATCTATATCATTCTATGAAAAGGTTATAATCACATGATATTCAATAGGGTTTTCCTCTATGTGAGATACTTCAGTAGTAATTAGATTTTCATTAAAATCTCAAGTTATTATAATATCCTTAACATGTGATTATATAATATGATTTAACTAATGGAGGGAATTTAAATTTTAAAGATTATTCAAAATTATGACCATCAATTTCAAGACTTATTACCAATGATTCAAATAACTTTGATTACATGCATGATATGACCACTTATTTTTCTTAAGATTAAGAGATTTTAAGTTATTTTTGAATAGATAAATAATATATTTTACATAAACAAGGTTTATCTATGGTGTTGCATTTTATTTTAATTATATAAATCTCTTAAAAAAGTTGATCCTTCTTTATAAATTGTTAGATGGAGTGTTTCATAAGGATAAATATGATTTTTTATACTGAGATAATCAAAGAGAGTGAAAAACAAATTATTATTTGAGAGTGTTTATAGGGACATTAGACAAAATGTTTTAAAAAAAAGTATTTTAGGTGACTCTTTTCTCTTCTTCAAAGAACCAAACATTATGATTACTCTATGGTAGTCATGATTTCATCTAATTGTTTTCAATGTAATTGTAGGAATATGAAGAGTTCAGGACTGAGGTCTCAAGAGATTTGTTTACTAAAAATGTTCACCAGAAATAGTTTCCATAGAATAAATAATTCTTGGGACATTATTTTATGGAGAAATTGAAGTTGTACAAGGATAAATATGTATTTATTAGAGGATTAAAAGTTGATTTTGTCTATGAAAATATGTAAAGAATAACAAGAGAATCCTTGGGAGTTCCAGATAGAGTAATTTGAAATTTTTGGATAGATGAATCATTTAATGGTAATCAGATGAAAAATTCTGAAGACCAATGAACATAGAAGATCTATAAATATAATTTATGATAGAATAATATTGTTATTAAGGAATACTAGATGAATCATTACTATATTGATGAGTTCTTACCAAGAGTAACCAGATAAAGGTTTTAGGATATTTGATTTTTAAAAGCTATACTTTGAGATGAAGCTAAGATGGACTTTAAATTACTCATTAATCATGAAGGAATGATCATGATTCTTTCTGAGATTTTGTTAAGTATTTAATATTAAAGATTTTAATATTTTAGGATTGTCCTTTTGAATTTTTCTTACTAAACATTCTATAGAGAATTTGAAGGTGATCCATTGAAGAATGTTTACTATGAGAAATTCCCATTTAGTTTTACAATTATCCCTTATTTTTGAGAGAATATATAAATATATAATGGCAGGTAGGTTCTTTGTGAAGTGAAGTTGGAAGAATTACTTGTTAACCAATAATATTGGGAGATCATTCAATTGAATATTTTAGTAATGTTCTTATGAAGTTTTCCTATTAATAATTTGCTAGAGGCTTTGAAGATGATCGATTGAAGAATGATTCGTGTGGGAAATTTAAATTTATTTTTCACACTTCTCCATTATTTTTTTGGGGGAACTATTAATATATAAATGTGCATAAGTTATTTGTGATGTGATGTTGAAAAAATTATGTGTCAACCAAAAATCTTGAGAGATCCTTCTATCGAATTACATAAAATAGAGTTCTGGATAGAGGAGTGTGCACCACAAACTTCTAGAAACAAAATTACCAAAAACAAGGTACTAAATGAAGAAGTTATCAGATGAATATTTGAGAATCCAAATTAATAGGTATTTGATGAAGCATTTCAGGACTAGTAATTATCATATAAAAAAGTTTTATACATAGGATTCCATGATTCTATAAAAAAATAGTTGAATAAGAAAAAACATGCATGAGTGAAAGTATGGAGAAACTCCATAAGCACACTAGAGACATGTTAAAACCTTTCGGTGAATGTCTATTTGATTATTAAATTTTATTATTATCATATTATCTATGAAAGTAGTACATGAATTGTCAAAGTAATATAGTGATCTAGAAGTAATGGATATTCCATGCTTACTATTTACCACAAGGATCATTTTATAGTAGATTGTGTGGTCTTGGAATATTTACAAATCATGAATTGAACTAGATACTTTAATTATGTAGTGAAACTTATAAATCACTATATTCGTGTGGGTGTGCTTGTGTATTTTTTTAAGATTTATTTCTATTTAACTAGAGGTGATGGCTATTTTAAAATAAAAAAATAGAAAAACTATTAATCACCAATTAACCCCACTCATTAATTACACAGATACAAACTATAATTTATAATTATTTTCTGAGAATATGGTTTATTTATTTACCTTAGTTTATATAGATATTGAACACAAAAGTTCCCATAGATGTTTAAAACTCTATTAAATGTAAAGGGATTCATATTTTTATGGGAATAACTATCATTTCTGGAAATAAATAATGCTTCCCTATATTTTATCCATTAGATATGATATTATGGTAGCTGATACATGTGGATTCACTCTTATTTCCGAGGGATCTACCTAAATAACAACTGCTAAGAATAAATTGGGAAAATTATGGATGATCCATAAATTTTATACTTTACTCTGTCTCTAAAAGTGAATTATTAGGGGTTAAAGGAAGCAGAACAACCAAATACATCAAATAATTGTTTAAAAATATTTATAAATGAAAAATTTAATTGAAGAAATCCAATTTATTGATCTAGTGATTAATGTATGAATATATTAAAATGGAATAAAATAAATAGATTGGGGAGTTTTTTTTACAATGGGTAATGACATTGTAGGAACTGTAATAAGTTTTGAAGAGAAATTTGATGATTTAACTATTGTGAAAAATGGTCAAATAATTGTTCCTGATAAATTCCATGTTATGGTATCATGTTTAAAAGATATATATTTTGAAACACTCTCTCAGAATGATTTAAATAGTATTCTCATCATATATTAAATGAGAATAGAAAAAATATCAACAAAAGGAAATTTTTTGTCAAGAAATACCTTTCAAACCAACTAAGAAAGGGATGAATAAGAATTTTTTTAAGAAAAAGTTAATGTCAATGACATAGAATATGAAGTGAGTAATTTTTTTTATAAATTAATGTCTTTTTCTATATAAAAGACAAATAAAGAACCTGGAAGTATAACTATAGATCCAACCCTATGAGGAAATAGTAAGATGAATATAGTGATGAAGAAGATAAAAATAAAAATAATAGATTTAAAGGATAATATAGTAAATTTGAATACCTATTAAAATTTAAAGGTTAATAAGTACCCTAAATATAAAAAGAATAATTTTTGTCTAAATGAGAGAAAGATGATGATAGTGAAATGGAAGATGAAGATTCCAGTGATTATGTTGCTGAGAATTTTAGTATTAAAAAATTTTATAATGAGATTATTTCTAATGATGAAATTAGATTATTTTAATAAGAATAAGTGGATACTCTGATGAAGTTTATTGTTAAAATAGAATTCAATTAATGTCTTCTAAATATTTTTAAACATGAGAAAGATAAAAGGAATTAAAAAAATGAATACTTATAAGTAAAAAATTAGGAATCAAAAAGTGAAGAAAATACATGTAAATGAAATAGATATTGATCTAAATAAATTTATTGAGGGATATAAAACTCTTAATAAAATTGTTGTAAAATAATAGAAGATGAAGGTGAAATAAATTTATCATGTGAAACAAAATGTAGTTGAAACTGGATATGGAATATCTATCTTTATGAATTAAAATCATGAAGATTGAAAATGATTTAAGATATTTAATGATTGAGTGGATAAAAAAATAATAATCTTCAAATGTTTATTAAAAGGATGAGAGTATTAATAATTAGCCAAAGTAACGAAGCTTGTCAAAACAACCTTGTTTGCTGCTAAAACTGGTGAAGTATAAAATTCTAGAAGTTATAAAAAAAAATTGATAAAAAGGTACTATAAATAGTGAGTCTATTAAGGATGAAAATAAGTATAATATAAAAATTGAGATTTCAGGAGTCTGATTTTTTTTACAAAAGGAACCAAGGATGAAAATAAAAAGTTTGGTGGAATACAAGTTTAAAATTCAGGACATCATGCACATTTCAAAGGTAAATATGAATTTTATGGACACTACAGTAATTGTAAAGTATTTGGAAATAAAAAAAGATATATTGGTTTAATTAAAAATACTATAAAGAATTTATAATGCATTAGAAGTTATGTTTTAAGGGGATTCAATCAACTCAAAGAAGACATATTGAGAAATATAGTTTGAAAAGTAAAAATATATCTCAATCACTATAAAAATATTTGTGAAAGATTTAATCATCTCATAAATCTTGATAAAGGATTCCTCAATATGATACCATCTTAAAAAAATCATTTGAAAAATCTCAAAATCTTTATGAGAAGAAGGAAAAAGGATAACTAAAGGAATTTTTTGTCGAAGCTACTCTCAATGCTGAAAAATAAGAAAGACTTTTTTATTGGATAATTGGTGTTATTTACATGTGAATATATATTTGAAGTTGTTAAAAAATGTGAAATACTACAAATATGGGATGGTGAATTTTGGAAATGATAAGTCACTTCGAATCAATGGCATTAGATGTACTATCATTGGAAAATTAAAATTGAAATCTAGAAGTGCCTTATTTTTTTGATGGGATGAACTACAACTTATTGAGTGTTTTATATATTTTAGATAAAGGAAATGAATTATTTTTATTAATATATTGAATTATTATTAATATTTTTGAATATGGGAATGTTTACCATGAATAAAATGAACTAATTGAAATTAGTTTCATGTTGGTGATGTATAATAGTCATGCTATTTTATCGTCATGGAAGAGAATCAGTTATAGAAGAAATGGCTTAAACATATGTGCCAGAGGAATATGAATAAGATGAATAATTTTTTGAGTATTCATGATGTTCCTAACATGACAAGAAGAAGATATATTTTTTGTTTAATATTCAAAAAATGTAATATTCCAAACTTAATACAAAAGAAGATTGAAATACATACAAATGATCTTTATGAGATTATTTATTCTAACATATGTGGGCCCATGATTAAGTATTAAAAAATTATTATAGTTATTTAATTTAATTAATTTATTATTTCATTCATATTACATGTATTATGTTTTGGAAACACAAATTATAGTCTCTGAAGTCATTTAATTATTTTGGGAGGTGTGCTGAGAAGGAATGTTGAAATTACATAAAGAATATTCATACTGATATTGGTGTTGAATAAAAAAATTAAATTTTAAAGGTTATCTTGAAAATAAAGGAATTCATCATGAACATAGTGCACCATAAAAAACATAATGGTTTTCTTATTGAAATTTAAAAATTTTGTTTGACATGGCCCGAACCGTGATGATTGAACATGAAAATTCTTAATTCTTTTGTAGAAATGCAATTGGAGTAACATTTCATATTAAAAATCTCTATTTACGAAGTCTTAAATCAAATATGACTCTATTATAGATGTATTACAAAGAGAAAACATGTCTTAATTACATAATATTTTTTGTAAGCCGCTATATTATCACGATCAAAGGTGAGAATCTTGAGAAGTTCGATCAAAGAGGTGTTGATAGTATCTTCATTAATAACCCTCCAAATGGTAGGGGATACGTGAATTAAAACAAAAAAATAGATGTATTATTTACTCCACATACATGAAACACCCTTCTAAAATGATACAACAGTTAGCTATGGATATAAGGTGAATAAAAGAGGAATCCATTTATGTTAAACAAAAAGATAATGTTTCTAATTTATATAAATATATAGAGGATGTACAAGATGAATATATTGATTCATATATTTCATGTAATGAGAGAAATTTAATTCACCACACCCAAAAATATGGAAGAAACTAGAGGTCAAAAATATCGTTAGGTATCAAGGAAAACCATTTCAAACTAGAATAATATCGATAAAAACATCACATACATTTTTTATTTAATAGGTTGATCCAAAAAATATTGAAGAATCTTTAGAGTATTAGGAGTTGATTGATTCCATGATTAAGTAATTATATTAAAATGATAAAAATGAAACATGTGACCTAGTATAACATCCTGAACCTTTGGGCTCATTACGTTTCATGAAATATGCTGGTAGAGGCTCTTAGAGGATGTCTGAAGGATTTTAGAGTCATTTTGGAGGAAAAAAGAAGTGTTTGGGTGGATGGTAGTAGACATTGATTATAGATCTTGACTATATATCTTTATAGTATATTCTAATGATATATCTTGGTGGTAGATCTTGGTGAGATTAGAATTAGTTTGGTGATATCTTCTAGTGGTCGCCACTACAAATATCTTCTAACTATAGCATTACTATTTGTAGAATTTGTCTATCTTTAGATTCTAGAAGTATCTTTTGATGGTATCATTTTCCAAATCTTATATTGGTAATTTTTGGTAATATCTTTTACAAGTTTCCTTTGTAGGTAGTTACTAACAAAGGCTTCTCATTACAAATCCTGATGGTAGCTTTGGGTGATTGCTCCTGATGATAGCTCCTGATAGTTTGACCTGGTTGTATCATCATCTTATTTTTCTAGAATTTATAATTTTTTCCTTTAACTTTTTTGATGGAATTTTTTTAAGGTTCTTTTAATGGAATTAAGAGATATTTTAAAAATTGATATTTATATCATATTTTTTTAAATTGATGGAGCTTCAAAATGGGAATTACACTTGTAATTTAATGAGATTCAGAATAATGGTCAATTAAAATTTTATTTTTGATCTAAAAACCCATAGGTTCATATTTTTTTATTCTAAAATGATGACTATTCTTTTGTTATTTCCTACTTTCTATCTCTCAATACTATATGTTCCAAAGCCTTTCCCTTAGAGTTGTGGAACCCTATTTTTGCTTTTGGTTTGATTTATTCCAAGAAGTGGTTCCATATCGTATGTAAAACCAATATTTTTTGAGAAATGAATCATGTGAATCTTCTTTCTTCCAGGTAGGGGATCCTTCATTTCTCTTCAGTTATATCATTTTGGAGGGGTTCATGATTTTTTTATCTTTTGGGATGATGGTTTCATCTAACTTAACAAATATAAATACATCATTTTAATTGAATTGAAGAGGAATTGAAGTGAAATAACATGTTTTTTATGGTTTTGATATTATTATTATTATCATTCATCATACGGGCTAATTACCTATTGAATATCCTATCCATTGGAGGTATTTTTTACACCATAGTTGTGGTGTTTGGGTACCAATATTTTTTTGATTGTTTAATATCACCCTTAATTGAATTAACTAATAATAAATATACTTTTAATAGAATGTTTTACCTTGTAAATTATGATTTTCTGAGAATAAACATAAAAGTGATGTTGAATTGATTAAAATCCCCAATACCAAATATAAAAACTATTAAGTGGTTATTGTTGAATGTGTTTGAGAAGTTTTATGTGTTGTGGTTTAGTGTTGTTGTGGGGCGGCTGTCTTTTGTTTTTGATGGGAAGTGGTTGAGATAAGGCTGGTATGAAAAGGTGGATGTGGATGAAAAATTGTATTCATGTGGTGTTGGTTTCATTAGGATAATGGGATTCTTATTATTGCGATGTGATGCTTTAGGATAGTTTCTCAAGATTTAATGTAATTAAATAAATGATAACGCCGGAATCAAAATAGTGGGGTATGTTTTGAAATATGTGTTTAATGGTTAGTGAATGAATGAATAATAATGTGATGTGTAGTTAAGTTGTGTTGATGTAAAATATGAAATAACAGGCTAAAATAATGAACTGATGGGATGAAAAATAATTTGGTTTTCTTATATGGTTTTGGTTGGAAAGTGGGAAATCTAGATAATGTCTTAAAGTGAACTCAAAAGATAAATATGTAATGTGGTTTGTGGCCTATTGTGTTGTGTTGTGTGTGTAAAGGTAGGAGGGAAGGTGTGTAA
Organism: Viscum album; assembly: GCA_963277665.1. Taxonomy (NCBI): domain Eukaryota; kingdom Viridiplantae; phylum Streptophyta; class Magnoliopsida; order Santalales; family Viscaceae; genus Viscum; species Viscum album. The sequence continues at coordinate 1,586,623,300 of OY728150.1, read as the reverse complement.
TGTTGTGAGATGGTTGGTACATTATTGTGAACCCCTAGGTCAGTCTTGTGTGTGGATACTATATATATTTTTATACTCTTTATGTTTTGTTTATGAATCCCATTGATGTTAAGAAAAATGTCCTAACACCCATATATATATATATATGATTGTGTTTATCCTAACATCTCGATTGTGAAGATGGATGGATGGATAGCACATCTTTCCTACTCTCACTTATATATGAGGTTGATATGCATGGGATGCAATGAATAGAAGTTGAAATTTCACGGTTATGATGGTTGTTCGATGAAGAAATGTGATGGATTAAAGTGGGTGTCATGCATGGTAGAAGGAGTTATCAAGGTTGATTTCCTTGATGTTAACAATACCCTAATACTCTAGTTTTGGATATGGAAGTGATGTGGAAATGTCCTAGGTTTCCACTAGTGAGATGACCTGTGATGCGACTATTCTATGAGGCGGTGTTGTGATATTTTCATGTGGAAGATATGGGAGTTCCAGGTTGTACAATGATGGGTTGTGAGAGTTGAAAATCATTGAGATAGTGGTTCCGTGTACCATTTATAGATATGATTCATATTATGCTATTATACATTAATGCATTAATTCATGAGTGAGCCATGGTGAGGATGAGATTGGTTAATTGAAAAGTTTAGGTATTGTTGGTTTTACTATTTTCTCATTGGTGCGTTAATATACATCTTTCACATGTTCCCAAGAGTCATTTGTTATTCTAATGAGTATACTTGTATTATCACCCTTTCTATATAAATCCATTTTTTGGTTTCCAGGACGATTGTATGTACTATACTAGAAAATTATATATTGGACCACTGGACAGTTTTCATGTTTCTACCTTAGTTTCCTTTTGGTTATTTAATTTTAGTGGCTTCTATGTTTATTTGTTTTACTTATTCATGAAAAGTGGGATGTTTTTGGTATCATTTTATGTTATGTCATGGAGTTTATTGGTTGTTGATATCCTATCTCTGAATCCTATATATATTATTGATATAAGTGCCTCACATATTGATATTGTTATACCCTCAGTGTAGTTCATCAACTAGGGGCCTAATGGAGGCAATACTCGGGGGTCATTATCTCACTTTCTTTATTGTTGACAAAGGAGGTACACCTTTGGAGGGAGGGGGACCTGAGAGAGTGGTAGTAGAGGTCATTATATGATATATAGGGTGGTGTTTGGAGTTAAGAACTATAAGGATTGCATGTGTTCATAAGGAAACTACATCAGTTGATATTGTAGTGTGACATGGGATAGGGAAGACTGAATGGGATATATGATTTTAGGCCCCCATGATCTGATACAAGGACTCTGATCCTACAAAGTGACCAAGTGAGGTGGCACCATTTCAAGTGAATATGCTAAGGATATGCACATTTATCATGACAAATTAGGTTGATATTAGAATTTGGGTGGTTTGGGGGAGGATTAAATGAATTAAAAAATGTTAATAAAATTCTATACTACTTGGATTTTAAAATATTTCTTTTCCTTTAAGGTATGACTCTTGGCGGTCATCCGCATGGGTCTTAGGTAGTGGTGGTTCATTATACGAATCTAGTTGATTTCTAGAGGTTTGATCCTATTATGGAGGATATTTAGCAGTAGAGTTTGTTTTGGGATTTTTAATGGAATGATTTGGGGAAGTATGAGGGTAGTGTTTCTGATCTGGATACAGATATTTGGTTGGATGTACTTGTGATTGTCATCAGTTTGATCTAGGTCCTAGTGGAGTACTATGTTCAATTAGCAGTTATTCAGATGCATGGAGCTGCATGACTATGGTGTATTCTATATCTTAGTGAGTGTAAGGTGGCATATATTTCATGGTTCAAAATTCATAAAGCTTTTATGGTAGATTTTTTTCGTTGACCATGAAGGTAGTGAAGTGTTAGGAGATGATCTCTCTTTATTAGGGGACCCTGTTAGTATGGGAGCTTTATATCATGTTCAAACAACTCTTTCATTTAACCCAACATATTTTCCCTGATGAGGAGTCCCCGAGTGAGGTGTATTGGGGAGGTACTCAATCCTTTTATCTAGTATACAGTGACTCCCTTTACATTACTAACGTATCTAGAGGTTAAGAAGGAGGTAGAGGTGGTTGTGAACATGTACTAATAAAGAGGTTTACAATAATAGGGGAACCATCTTGAGGTGTAGAGTTGTCAGTAGGTGGTCTTAGGCACCAATCCTCTATGGTTTTCACTAGTAGGGAGTCGACCTCATTGTCTTCCATTCCATCCTTTTGAGGAAATTGGATTTAATGATCGTACTAGGGGATTTGGGAAAGTTTGTTTTATCTATGGGGTTCATGGTCATCATCAGAATTCATGACCTATAGTTCTTTGATCTCATTTTGGTGGAGGTGGTTAGGATTAATTTCATCATAAGTAGTAATTTCTAGTAAGGTTGTATTTGAACCAAAGGAAGAAGACTTATACTTTACCTATGGGATATATAAGATGCATAGGAAAATCTCAAGATTTGCCTCATGTTCAAGGACCTAGATTTAATCTTGGACATATATGTTAATTTCAATAGAGTGGTAGGGGAGCTAGGGATGGTCAGTTGCATATATAAAAGCTGTCAATGCTAGATGGGCCAAAGATCATTCGAAGTGTACTAATCTTATCATCTAATCTTGTTTGTGCCTTGTTTGATTCAGAAGCATTTAAATCATTTATTTCTTTATTCCCAGTGCATGCATTAGGATTTGACATAGGGAGGATTTCTAGGACCCTTGTGTTGAATACACTAGTCATGGGCCATACTAGCTTGTTATATGTGTTTCAGGATCATAAACAAATTATGGGTCCATATGAGTCCCATGAGGATATTTTATTAATTTTGACATATTTTTACAATGTTATCCTAGATGTCAACTGGTTATTTTCTATGTGTACTATTATCAAATTTTTCTGTAGGAGAGTCATAGTCTCAGATGTGGATAGACAGTGGGGTTTATATTGGAGACAAGAGTCTTCAGGTGGGTAATATATGTATGTAGCCCCTTATTTACTTTATGGATATGTTATCTATTGAATCCATGGATCCCAAGATGGGGGAGGTTCCCAGGGTTGTTCGGTAGTTTCTGGATGTTTTTTGACACTACCCCCCTCAATGTGATATCAATTTTCAAATAGAGTTATATATAATTGTTTCTATGATTATAATGGATTTGTTTTCTGATAGAACCCTATGGGATTTGGGATTTTAGGATTCAAATACATGATCTAATGCAGAAAGGTTTCATTAAGCCTTTCGGGTCACCATGGGGTAATCTAGCATTATTTTCCAACATGTTTGATGGTAGTTCAAGTTTGTACATAGACCACTAGAGGTTTAACTAGAAGATGATAAATAATAACTATCCTCTTCTAAGGATTGAGGAAATTTTTTACCAATTGTGGGGATATAGTTGGTTATACATTATTTATTTGTGGTCTAGATATCATCAGTTTAGGGTAAATAAGGGTGATGTCTCGAAGACTACCATCATATATAGGCATGTGAAGTTCAATTTATTTTTCATATTCTTAAGTGTAAACAATGCACTAGTTTTTTTAGGGGACTCATGAACTCCATGTTCTTTAAATTCCTAGACCAGTTCAAAGTCATGTTCATCAACAACATTTTGATTCACTTAAAGCCAGAGGAGGAGAAAGATGATCATCTCAGATCCACCTTTAAGGTTCATTGATTCCACTAGCCCTATGAAATGTTTTCAAGGTGTATGTTATAGAAATGATAGTTGAATTTAATTGGGCATGTGGTGTCCTAGTTGGGAGTCTCCATAGACTCATTAAACATTGAGGTAGTTGTTTCTTTGGTATCCCCCAAGAGTGCACAAAAGGTCCATAGATTATTTGTCCTTAAAAGATATTTCTGGTGGTTCATATTATATTTCTCATGGATTTCATCCTTTTATATAGATTTAATATTATGTACCATTATTTTATATTTACTGATTAGTTCTAGGTAGAGTTTGAGTACCTAAATAGGAAGTTTTTCAGTGCTTCAATGCTTTAATTTCTAGTAGTAGGGGTGATATTTTTTGTGTTTTGTTACACTTCCTATATAGGATCAGGGATGGATGAAGATGATCCCTTATGGGTTTAGATATTTATTTCCCATTGAGAAACACTATGCCACCCATGATTCAGAGTTATCATCTATCGCATTTTTGTTGAAGTTGTGGAGAAATTACCTATTTGAAAATTGTTTTTTATTATTATGAAAACACTTTGGGGGAAAAAGTGAGAAACCATACATGACTTCACCATTTCACCACTTCACCACTTCACCAATTCCCCACATCCCCACTTCTCCACTTCCCCACTTCCCCACTTCCCCACTTCCCCACTTCCCCACTTCCCCACTTCCCTACTTCCCTCCATCCCCACATCCCCACTAAAAACAATACAAGACCTCACAAAAAACAACATTCAAGCATAATGGATGGAAAATCCATTCAAGAATTATAGATAAAAAAACTTCATAGCAAGAGATGAAATCCTAAAGAGAAGGCCAATGTACCTTGAACCAGGAAACACGAACATCAAAAAACCTAGACAAACCATAGAACCGGTCTCCTCACGCATCCATCGGTGTGACCGTCGACACCAGCCCAAATCCACACACTTGATGGTAGACTCCAGTCAGAGTTCATCCAACTCCTCCAGCAAAGTGAGATGACCCAAAGGACATCAATAAAGGGTGACGAAGTAACCAGAATGAGGATATCAATCTATCCAGATGCTGCACCTTGCTCCACAGACACCGCAACACAACTATGTGCCAGTAAAAACTCCGCAGACCAAAATCAATTCAACCACGTCAAAAACCAATGTGAGCAGTGAATCCACAACCAGAATATGTAGATAATTTAACAAAAACACTACCACTAAAATACTGACCATACCGCTGAACCAAAACCAGAACAAACTTCAATAGCCTCCACAAAAGTTCACATATGAACCTTAGAATCCAACATAGAATAACTAGATCCAAAATCACGACCAACAGAGAGTCCTTCATTGACAATCAAAGGTTAAAACCACATGCAGCTATGGATCAACTCTCAACTAAAGACCTTCCACTACATGATCCCATTTTATCAACTTCCTCTAAGACTTTAATGGAATTTAACAGGAAATACTTCGCCTTCTTTATCATAGAACCTTCATATCCAATTTACCGGAATAAGTAGTAAGCACAAACTGTGAATTCTCACAAAGATTTCACTGATAGACAAAGCTGAGAGGTACATATTGGTATCTCCCTACCTATCACATGCTCCTTCACCAAAGGTATACCAAGAAACCGAAGGACAACACATGACAAAAACAAAAATAGAAACACCACAAAAACACCGAAATCAGAATCATGCATAAAACTTCACCAATGTAGGACAATCCTGTTGCATGTCTTACACACCACCGCTGAAACGCTGAGATAACGTAAAATTTGAATCCTGAATAGTCAAACGCTAAACATAGGCTAGAACTAGATCTCGTCGCAACCCTCTTGTTCTCACCCTAAGACCACCTCGAACCACCACACCCACATCCAGCCAGTACAGATCCATTGAGCCGATCCTTGGCCAGGAGAGGCTATGACAACGAGACCTGATGAAACCATGCCGCCAAATGAATCCCTACCCAGTGTGAAGGGAAAGAGTGAAGACATGCCAACAATTAGTGGGAATTTTTTGGTTGATACATTGAGTGGGAAGTTGCGGAAGGATGTTGTTTGCTTGTCTGGAGATTCTTGGAGAGCGATGGAGAATTTGTAAGCACTATACTTTGATATAAGGGTGGTTGATGGTGGAGGTTTATTGCTTATGATGATAGGGTATTATTCACTAATGTAGTAGGTAGACGAGTCTCAGTGGGAAGACTCATTGGAATAGGTAATTCATAATCATGTGGTTCATGATGATGCTTAGTGGGGATGGACACAATATGGTAAGAATCAGATGTTTTATTAGGTAATTCTATTTGATTCGGTAGTGATTTATGAAATATTACTTTATTATTTTCAAGAATATACATGGGTGGTATAATCGGGATTTGAAAATAAGTATTGTTTATTGAGGATGTAGTTTTTATCCTCTGATATTAAAGGGGTGGTGGCATATTTTGTGGCTTGATTTTTGGTTTCAAGTAGGTAAATAATGAGCACATTGTTCCTAGAAGTTTACTTCATACCTTTGGTGTTCCTGAGTAGAAATGGGACAATATATAAATGGACTTCATTATAGGTTTTCCTCAAGATTTGGAAGGTTATGGTGGTTTTTGGTGTATCATGGATCAACTGATGAAATCATCTCACTTCCTAGTGATCAAGGAGTTGGGAGACATTAATATTTTGGCAAGGAGGTATGTGGATGAGTTGGTGAAGCTTCATGTAGTCACATAATCCATCATTTTGGATCAGGATACCCATTTTACCTCATTAGTCTGTAGGGTATGGCAACATGATTTTGGTACTCAGTTGTGCCTCATCATAACTTTCCACACTTAGATGGATGGGAATATGGATTATACCATCTAGATGCTAGAGGATATGTTGTGAGCGTGCATCTTGGGAAATATTAGATGATAGGAAAATCACATTCCTTCGGTTCAGTTTTCTTATAACAATAAATATCATTCATCTATTGGTATGGACCCATTTGAGGATTCTAAGGGCGACTATTTAATTATCCATTATGCTGTGATGAGGTTGGGGAGTACAAAATTCTAGGACCTGATGTGGTACAAATCATGATAAAGAAAGTTTATTTTGTTTCTGAGAGGATCAAAGAAGTGCTAGATCAGAATAAGCCTTTTTCTGATTCTAGGAGGATGACCTCATAGTTTGAGGTTGGAGACCATATTTTATTTAATTTTCCGCTCGACATTGGAAATGGAGGTTTGGAAATGGGATTAATCTATATGGTTAGTTTTTTTGGGCCTTTTGAGGTATTGGGTCATGTTAGAGAGGTAACTTGTGGGTAGGAACATCCACCATGGCCAGAAAAAATTCTTAATGTCCTTCACATCTCTTAGATCCCTCCGTATCTTCATGACAACTGAATTTCCATTTAATGGGGAGAGTTAGATATTGAGGATGATATGGAATTCCTAAAGTGTCTAATGAAGATCCAGGATCATTGAGAAAAGGTTCAATGCGAGAGAACCATCCACTTAATTCATTTTTTATAGAGTTATGGTGGCTTGGAGGAGTGTACTTGGGGGTGTGAGATGTAAATGTGTTCCCATTACCCTAATTTATTCTCATCATGTCCTATATTTCACTTTTTTTACAATGTGATGTTGGTATCATTCTATTTTATATGAGATATACTTATCCCTTATTTATATAACTTGTGATTAAAGCATTAATTCATACAAAGAATGATAAACATGACCCCTAATTGAGATGAGTTATACACAGAATTGATTAAAACCATATAGGTGAGTCAGTTCCACCTAAATAGGATAATATCTTGACATGGGAGAAGGAATTCCATTATTTATATATTTTGGGATATGATGTGTGTTGGTTGTGGAGGCTTTTATCTTGTAAATGTGTGAGGGTTAAAAGTGTTGTGTGAGTAGTTATTTGGAAGAGATCAGGGCTGTGGTGGTGAGAGATATTGTAAAAATTATCATTTGGTTGGCGTGTTTGGTTAGCAATGGTGTTTCAGATGTAATGATATCCTTGAGTTGTATCTCCAGGGATGGATTTTTGGACATTTTCTATCTTTCCTCCTAGGTCAATTTTGATTCTCTAGGGAAAGAATAGTTTTAAAGGTATCTAATGTAATGACCCAAACCTTCCATCACCTTACTTAATATGAAATATAGTGGTAGAGATGTCTAGAGGAGGTCCCTAGGAGTTTAAAGTAGTTTAGGATGAAAAGGGGGTGTTTTTAAAGGATGATGGTATATCATAATTTTAGATCTTGATGGTAGATCCTAGTGGTAACAGACATAGTATAGTGGTAGATTATGGTAAGAGATTTTCATAGTAGCTTCTAACATTAGCTTATGATAGTAGCATCCAATACTAGGAGACTTAGATTGGTGGTAGATTTTTGAAGTAACATCTAGTAGTAGATCCTGATGGTAGCTTAAAGTGGTATCTCTTAACAATATCTCCTAACGATAACTCCTGATTGTAGCTCATTGTGGTAGCAACTGATAGCATATCTTGATAGCAGTGCCATCTAGTTGCATGTTCTAGTTTTTTCAAAATTTATAGTTTGACCCTTTTTATGAGTTTTTTAAATAAATTGTTTTTAAATCCTTAATTAATTTAATTAAGAGCTATTTCAAAATAGGTTATTTATAGCCTCATTTTCTAAAATGTATGAAGATTCTAAATGGGTATTTCAAATGGAATTTTATGATATTCACATTAATGTTCTATTAAAAACATATCTTCAATCTAAAATACTAGTGGTTTAATATATGTTGATTCTAAATCAAATATATTTCCTTCATTAGTTCCCAATTTATTTCTCTCAATTCTAGGGGTTCTAAATCCTTTCCCTTGGATTCATGGAACCATGTTACTGTGATTGGTTTTAGTTATCACTATAAGTGGTTCCAACAAATTTTTGCATCCCCTATTTTTAGGGTAGTGAATTGTATGAAGCCCCTTTATTCTGAGGGGGGGAATCCATTAATTTCCAATCAGTTGTATCAGGAAGGGGTTCATTCTTTTGTTATATTTTTGGAAAATTTTTGCAGCCACGTTAACAAAGATAATGCAATTGGTTTAATTGAATTAGAGGGTAAGGTGAATGAAATCACATGTTTTTAAGTATTTGATATTATTAGTAATATTGTGAAATGTATTAGATAATTACTTGCTAAAAATCATGGATTTTGGGGGTATTTGGTTGAAACACAATTTTTGAATTAGGGAACCCATGTTTTTTTGTTATTTTTTGATATCATCAAAAATGAAATTGGATAATAACTTAAATTTGGTTAATGAAATTGTGCCTACATAAAATTCAACTCATGTTAAAATACCCTTAAAACTGATGTGTAATTAATGAAAAGTCCCAATGAAAAAACTGAAAACTATTAAGTGTTTAATGTGGATTTTTTTGTCAAAGTGGATATATTGTTGTTTTTATATGCTGGGGGAAATGTTTTATTGTTTTTAATGGAAATTGGTTAAGATGTGGTTGTCCTAAGAAGGTGGATGTGGCTGAAAAACATTGGTGATGTGGGATTGATGGCTTGAGGATGATGTGAGGTATGTTATTATGTTGTGATGTGTTAGGTTTATTTCCTAAACATTAATGAAAATAAATAAATGATGATGTTGAAATATAAATGTTGCGGGCTAATTTGAAATACGAGTGGAATGGATATTGAATTAGTGAATAATATTGGGTGTTTTAAAATGGTGTTGATGCTTAATGTGATGTAACAAGACGGAATATTGAACTAATGTGCTAGAAAATAATTTGGCTATCTTAAATGGTTTTGGTTGGGAAGTGGCGAATCTATAAATTAGATTAATGTGAATGAAAATGTAAAATACGGAATATGGATTGTGGATTTTTGTGTGGCGTTGTTCATTTAAAGGTGATAATGAAAGTGAGTTATTTTATGAGTTGGTTGGTACCTTTGTTTTGAACCCCTCGGTTGGGCTTATATGTGGATATTATATATATTTTTATATTCCCTATATTTTCATTAAGCACCAAACCCACATCAGGAACTATATTCCAAAACCCACAGATATATATATATATATATATATATATATATGTATATATATATATATATCATGCGAGATTTTCCCAACAGCCCGGTGGTATTGATGGATGGATGACTGCCCCTCTTTCCCTATCTCTCTTTTATGAAAGGTTGATATACATGGGATATGATGGCCAAAAGTCAAAAGTGCATTGTTGTGATGTATTTTCAATGAGGTTATAAGTTGGCTTATGATTGGGGTCACGCATGGTAGGAGGATGGAATGATGTAATATCCTGTTCTTTTACTAGGTACATTCCCTTTTGAGTTTTCTTTTCATTAAAGGGTTGGTGATGGTAAGCTATAATATTTGATGGTGTTGTGGGTGGTTCAGTTCTTTATAGAATAATTATTTTATTTTTTCTAAAAAATGTTCTGAAGAAGATTTATAAACTATTTAAATGGGCACACAACATGTAAATTTTTCCAGACACATGTCATGAATGGTTTCACATAGTGAAATGGTTCATGAAATGAAAATATTACACACCATGTAATCTTATGACAAAATGTGTAAATATTAATTGGGATAAATAATAACCCAAGGAGATGGGTTTTCAGCATAACCCACTAAAAATAATTACATGACATGTAAAGGAATTAGATGATGTTTAATTTCCTCTTTATTTTTTAAGTGGGTTTTGTAGTTGATTTGTTTTAATACCATCATGAATCCTTCACCCTAACGACCATAGGGTGACTCGTAGTTCATTTTTAGTGATTTATTCATATCTGAATGTTGTTTATTGGTGTTTTATTCCCAATATGTCTTTTAGATTTTGTTTCCTTTCATTATTTATTCTCCCGATGAAGCGGTCCAATCTTTTGACCATTGTTGGTTTTGGAGATTGATATTGATCCAATGTTTTGGTCAAATACCTCTTATTCAATTTATAATCCAACCATTATACATTAATTTTTCTTTTTATATGGGTGATAGTTATTCAAATAACTTGTGGTATGTGGTATTCTTCTAAATTCCCATTTCCAGGATTAAAATTGATTTTTTGAAATTGTGGGAATTTAGTTTCCATACTTAAAAATTGAAAATTGAATTGAATTAATTAATTGGGTAATTAATTAATGGTATTATAGAATTGGTGGAATATTAAGATCATAAAATTGGTTAATTAATGGGGTTATGTAATTGGGTGACAATGGGAATTAAGGGGTTGGTCAGAATAACATTGATGAGTTAATGGGTTATGAATAAATATTGATCAATGGATTTAGTGTGAAATTTTCGTATTATTCCAAATGATTAAAGTGAGGATCCATGATTTTTTTGATAAATTGAAATGGTTCAACATGATGAGAATGTTTTTTAATAAGGATAATGATGATTAACCTTGATGAAAATGATATATGTGATATATGTGATAGATTGATAAATGGGGTGTGGGAAAAGGATTGATGCTCCAAATATCCATTGGGGTGAAACACATGACATTATAGGCCAAAATTAATCCATGTGAATATTTATGTAAGTTATATTGACTGATTCTTCAAATACCCCAGAGGTGTGGGATATGGGATAACCCTCCAAATACCTAAGAGGTGTCATATGAGACATTCTGGGCCCATGATATTAAAATTGGATTACAATTCCAAGTATCCATGTCATGAAATTAGATTTAAATGAATAATGAAAGCCCATTCTACAATGAATTTTGATTCTATATGTGATAGGGTTTAGAATCTAGTATAGGCCAAAGTAGGTATTTATGGTTTGGGTGTCATCGTGAACCTAATAAATTATGTGGTTGATTAATAATAATGAAATGTGCTAACTATTTATTTTATTATTATACATTATTATTTATACAACTACATAAAATATTATAGAGTAGATATTTTTTTAGACACTATTGGTGGTGGATTACTGAGTTTCACTCACACCATATTTGGGATACCTGATCGGCACCTGAATATACTTCATGTTTACAGAACATAATAAGGGAATGTTCTCTATGTTAGATGGTTGAGTTGGGATTCAGTATGAAGCATGGATAAGAGAACTAGACATCATATCCAGACTTTCTTTGGAGTTTTTAGTGTTTGGGTTTTTTGGGTTTTCATTAGACACTTGACACTTATATGGAAGGACATATTTCCAACTTTGGTGCGTGGTCATCTTTACTTGTTTTGAATTATTATGAGATGTTTAAACTTGTTTTGATTTTGGATATTTTTTATAGCATTTATCTATTGGTTATTTATTAATACAATTGATATTATTTAAAAAATATGTTTTAGTCTCTTCATGTTATATATATTATAACCTCTCTGCTAGTCGATAGCCTCTAACATACAAGGTGGTGGGCTTGAGGTCACGTAACAAGCCATCTAAGGGAATTAGTATGTGGAACTCGGGTCAGGAAATTTAAAAGTGGCATGAAAGGGTGTTTTATTTTAATTTTTATTTAATATTTTGGAAAGGTAGTTAGTAGACTAGGATGAGTTTGTCCTTAGTCATGCTCTTGTTCATGGGAGTAGCTAACCCACGTATGGAGGAAAACACAAGTACCAAAGGTGGGATGATGTTATTGATGTTTTCAATTATATTTTACTGTTATTACACTTTGGGTGATAGACTTTATTCGTGATATTATTTTTTATAAGGTTTCTCTTCATCACCTATTATGGAATGATTTTTTTTAGGAATGCATCATTTTAGATAGTCAGGATTTATAAAGACATTCATCTTTTATTCACACATTGAAAAGTGGTTTTGGGTGAGTTGTTTAAACAAAAGTGGTTTTATTAACTTGTTAAATTTAAATGAAAATTTTCCTAACATGTAATAGATAAATTTTAAATGATGAAAAATTTGGTTATTTGAAATGGATAAATGGGTGTCTAATGGGAAACCTTGAAATATGAAAATGTTTTCCCCAATTTTATTCCTGACCTTTATCAGGAATGGTTGAGGGTAGTGATAGTGCCTCAATTTTTAACATGTGGTGGGATATGATTGATGAATTATTATGGATTATTTTGAGTACATCTCATTGAAATGTGTTAATAATGTGTCATGTGTTCTAAGATGCATGTTTGGAATTGTATAGATACACCTCCATGAAAATTCTTGTTTTTAGGAAGGTAGAAGGTTATGATTTGAAATAACCCTCTGGTAGTGGAACCTATGGCTCAGATAATTCTAGGTGACAGATCCATAGATCAGTTCCATGATAACTTTTCTCACTTTATGTAGTTTATTTAAGGAGACCCAGGATAGGTTGTGATGAGTATGTCTGAAATGACTTGGGAGTTCTAGTTGTAGCACCATTCGACATTCATCTAATAGGGTGGACCTAAGGAAGTTGAATTATGGATTGACTCAATCCATAGAATCCTTTACCATTTAGAGAATCCTAATAAGAAGATAGTAAAGATAGTGCCTTATATGTTTTGTGTCCAAGAGATGCGTTGGTGGAACATCCAAACTCAAGATGGACAGTTGGAGAATAAGGTGTGGAAGTAATTTTAGGAGAAGTTAATAGCGCATTATTACCATGAGTTTCTCTGGTAGGAGATGGATACCGAGTTTATAAATTTGAACAAGGGAGCATGTTCATGATGGAATGTAATGAACCAAACTATTATCAATGGAAATTACCTTCTTATAATTATTAAATGTAGTATAAGTCACATAAAATCACATATATTACTTAATATAATGTTTATAAATGAAGAATGAATAAAATAATAGGTATTTCCAGAAGTAAAGGATCTTATAAAATTGGAATAGTAACTTGAACATTAGAATACTAATGTGACCATTGGGAATAGTATTCTAGAAAATAGAATAGTAAACTCAACTATGAAAGTATATATATAATATAGTCATCTTATAAATGATAATATAATATTAATATATCATAGTATAAGTAATTAATATTTTAAAAATAAATAATTAAGTGCTGGTATATTTATGAAACTAAAAATTTTATTTATAATGTTATAATTAATATAATTATTTATAAGAAAATTTATTGTCATTAAATTGACTCATAAATTAGTATTTTTTATTTATGTTTATAATATTATTTTATGAGACCTTAATTTATTTATCAATGTGTTCTAAAATATGTTATAATTTTACAATGAGTATTTTTTGTGTAAATAATGATTTTAATTAAAAATTAAATTTCTCATATTTGTAAAATTATTTAAATAAAAATGAGTTTAAATTTTAATTATACACATAAAAATTGTTAGGGTGAATTCTTGGGATTTTTCTGAAATACTTGATTTTTTGGTGAATAGTAATATACAATAATTTACTGTATATATACATTATAAATTAAATACACTATTAATTGAATAATGGATTATGTAAGAACCATAATCAATAACTCCCCTTCATAATTTAATATATTTTTTGACAATTTTTATACTATTCAAAGTCGTGAGTCAAAATAATAAACTTATGAATAAAATAATATGAAAAATCCCCTCTCCTCCCTTATAAATACCACATGTCACCACGCCTTATCCTCACACCATCCAAGAATTGAGCCTTATCCAAATTCTACCTAATAATCTTACCAAGCCACTTCACTATGTTCAGAATACTTTTTTCTCAACAAAATCATAAAACCACCCCCTTAGGAGGTTCTAAAGGTGAAGGATTCAAGAGGTAAAATCATCTTTCATTTCTTTTAATTTCATTCCAAGTTCTTTTATTTTCTTGTTATTTCCTCACATTCCCTCATAAAAGTTTCATAATAATTAAAATACCTTATATATACTATAATTTTATTATGCTAATGTAATAATTCATCATAAAACCCCTTATTCGGTCACATTTATTCTAAAAATAAAAACACCACATGAGAGGTGTTGATTTATTATATTGAAGGATAACAATTATTCATTTTCCTTAACCACCTTCAAGGATGGTCCTATAACCATTATAATGGTTGTTTTTTTAAAATATATTTTATAACCATTTTAATGTTATGGATCTAACATATATTCATAATACTAAATGATAAAACAAAATGAGTTCTTTGTGATTGAAAACCACCAAAATTAACCTAAAATAATTATCCTTAACTTTTTATCTAATGAATCATCATCATAACATATAAAAAATGATTTATATGATAATTTAATCTAAAGGATGTCTATTAATAACATATAATTTCAATTTTGGATAATTATCCCAATTTTACACAATCTTCCATACATGTATACAAGTGAACTGGTTATGAAAACCAGGAAAACAAACACAGTTGAACGATGATGTTGAACTCTATAACTAATCATAATGGCCATATGTGAATTTAATAAAATTATAATGAATTAAATACATGTATAATTGGTTCTGGATTTATTAGATAATGAATTTAATTTTATTATTAAAGATATTAAAGTGAAAAAATCATTCATACACAAGGTTAGGGGAATTCTTGAACTCGTTCTTTGGGGTTTCCCTCTTTCACACCATTTTTATTATTGATGTTCCTTTATTGTTATTTAAGGGTCATTTCATTTTTTCCTTCAATTTTCTTTTCTAGTATATAAAAATTTCAGATCTAATTTAATGACAAAGGAAAATATTTTTCCAAAAGAACTCATGCTTCTAAAAGCACATCTTTTACTTATCTTGATATTGTTTCTTCTTTACTCATGTTTGATGATTCTTATAAAAAGTATGTTATTTTAGTTTTAGTTTGGGAAGTCCAAATTTTATCAATTAATCTATGATTTATGAATTTATCATGAAACCCATTTTATTTTCCTTGGGATATTTTATGGAAAATATTGTAATATGTTCTATGTGGTATGCAAGATTATATAGATGTTATGGCGTGATGGGTGCGAATAAAATTACATATCACTCCAATTCCTTGGGTAATGTAATGTATCTCATGAGATAATGTTCAATATTCATGGAAATAATTCCATATTTGTTCATAATGACGATGTTATGATGATGCACATGTGTTATGCATGAACATGATGTTATCTTTATTAACAACTATGTGTGGTAGTTGAACACTAATACATGAAGTTTAATTTTTATGAATTGAAAAATTCCATTCCATTATATAATTATCATCTCATGATTATGATTTTATAATGAATTTTATTCTCACTAATGTTATATTGATTCATGTATTTATGTATCATATTACTGGACTTTTAGCTCACCCCTTTATTTGATGTATATCTTTAGGTGATTACTTGTTATAAGAAGAATAAGAGGGCCCATCATAAGGTTGAGAAGAAGTAAATAAATAATTTTTTTGTGTTTTATTTTCAAAAAAATAATGTATGTACTTAATTTTCCAAATACACTAAACTTTTTTACCCTATTTTTGTAAAACTATTATGTTTTGTATCTTTAAAATGATTTAACAATGATGTAAGAAAAAGTAGCTTCTCTACAGTTGATATCATAAGATGGTTTAGTAAAATTTGGAATTTGTTTTAGAGAAACATATAGAAAACCATTAGTATGAGACTAATTATATGTGACCACCCAAGAATCTTAGTTCTACAAAATTAAAAACATAGGGATACCACAAGATATGCCTTTATAGTTAATTGAAAAAATTAATAAATTATTTATTCATGAAATATTGACTTATATTGTTTTCAAACCTTTTCTATTTTAGAAAATGGTGGGAACTAGGAGAAACTAGGACAATAACCCATGATAGGGAAAATGTAGCAATTTCCCATATGAAATCCCAAATTCCTTGGAGGTGGAGTTCAAAATTTTATGGTGATGCTTACCCAACTGTCTTAGTCTATGAGAAATAACCTAAATAATTTAGAATTTTTGCATTCACCATAGAGGGAACAACTGGATATTAGTTCTTTTATGAGACAACAACCACTAACATTTAGTGAATCATTTGATCCACTAGTCATAAAATAGTGGGTCAAATCATTGGAGAATATCTTTTATATGCTTCACTATTCTGAGAAGAAGATGGTGACTCTGGTAATTTAGCGTCTAGATGGAGAGGCTGGCCAATGGTGTGTGTGGATTAATTACAACCAACCTATGGATGAAATTGAAGAGATGTAGTGGGAATAATCTAATATAATGTTTCTTAACAAGTATTTTCCTCTAAATATTCATACAAAGATGGAGAGAGAATTCAAAGATCTAAATAAAAAGGAAGGTGAATTTTTCATGACCTATGAAGTACATTTCACAAAGCTTGCATGGTACGCTTCCAGTTTTGTTATCAACAATGATAAAAAAATAGATAGATTATTTTTTTGTTCAAAACCACAACTTTTAAAGGATCTATCAATTCAAGACTTTAGAAATTATTAATATGTTGTTCAATGTGCTCTGAAAGTGGAGATTGAGTTTGGAGAATGGACCCATGGCTATGGAGATATGAAATGCAAGATGCAGTTTCAAACTATGGGATCTAATGATAGAGGAAATAAATATCAACCACTCACATGTAAAAAATGTGGAAATAAATATTATGGGAATTTCATTAAATGTATGGGGAAATTCTTTAAGCGTGGGAGGGAAGGATTCCAAAAAAATGAATGTTGAACATACATGAGGAAATCAGAAAATTTGGTGGATGAAATGAGAGAACCACATATGGTACAATACTTCATCTATAGGAAGAAATGGAACTATGAAAGCTAGTGCAATAAACCTCAATTCCTCAAGGGTAATCAACATTAGTAGTTACCAAAGCCAAAGGAGAATGGGAAATCTTATACCATCACTACTCTTGAAGTTGAGACCGACAATGATGTGGTGACATTATTGTTGTTTATTCATTCAAGAATAAAAAACATACTATTTGATTATTGTTCTTCGCATTCATTCAGATATTTCTTGTTTTTTTATAACTATTCAAACATCACCTAAAAATATGGAGGTTGGGTAATCTTTGAGAACAAAAAATGGAGAATTTTTTTCATCTAAAGTTTATAACTTCTCCCTAGTTAATGTTTGTGGACTGAACCTCCCCAAATTTTTTTTCTTACTTCATTTTGTGGAGTTTTATGGTATATTGGGAATGGATTGGATATATTTATACAAATCAAACATAAAATATCGGGAAAGTGAGGTCACTCTTCACATCCCAAGGCATACTCCAATTCAATACATGTGTAAGGAGGAGGATGAATCTTCTTCAGAGGTGTCGTATCATGTGTGGATATTATTGATTTATGAGAAAGAACATCTTGGTCAAATTATTGAGACCAATGAGAGAATCATGCTCAAGGAAATTCCCATTGTGAGGGACTACACTGACGTGTTCCCTAAACAATTGTCCGGTCTTCCTCCTGATCGAGATGTTGAGTTATTAATTGAACTTATTCCTAGATTTCTTTTTATATCAAAGACAACTTATATAATGGACACCATTGAGTTAGAGGAACTAATTAAACAGTTACAAGAGAATCTGGAGAAGGGTTTTATACACCCGAGTGCTTCACCATGGGGTGCACTAGTCCTCTTCATCCAGAATAAGGATAGATCAATGCACCTATACGTTGATTATTATGAGCTAAAAAAATAATGACAAAGAAAAAGTATCTCCTTCCACATATATATGACTTTTTTGATCAACTACATAGATAAAAGTGTTTCTATAAGGTGGAACTTCAGTTAGGATATCACACATTATAGGTGAGGATGGAAGATATTCCCAAGAATACATTTTAAATGAGGCATGGATACTATGAGTTCATAGGTATTCTCTTTGGACTAACTAATGATCCATAAATATTCAAGATATCGATGAATAAATTCTTTTGAGATTACCTCAACAAATTTGTGGTAGTCTTTTTTAATGTTTTTCAGATATAATCCAAGGGAAATGAAGAACATGATGAGAATTTTAATACTATGATAAAGACACTACAAAGAGATACATTTTATGCAATGTACAATAAACATGAGTTCTAGAAGGAGTAAGTATCATTATTTGGGCATGTTATCACCAGTAAAGAAATATTTGTGGACCCTTCTAAGAATATGGAAATTAAAGAGTGACCATGAAGAATACATGTAATAGATATTCTTAGTTTCTTTTGTCTTGATGGGAATTATCTATGATTTATGAATAACTTCTCTCATTTATCAAACCCAAAAAATAAGCTAACTCGTAAGGGAGAAATGTTTTTCTCGACTAGTGAATGAGTACCATTTCAGAGAGTTGAAAACGAGTCTTATCAGTACCCCAATACTCACACTTAGGATAATTGGAGAAGTATTTGTGGAATTCAATGATGCTTAAAATAAGGGCATTGGTTTTGTAATAATTCTAAATGATAAATTTGTTGCCTATGCCTCAAAGAAGTTGATTGTTCAAGAGAAAAATATCCTAAACATTATATGGAATTGGTGGATGTGATCTTCACATTGAAAATATGGATAAATTATCTCCATGTGATCTTCACATTTAAAGTATATCTTTTCACTATGAGGCTTGAATCTACAGTAGTGGTGGTGGATTGAGTATATGTATTCATTTGAATTTGAGATAGCTTATATTCCCAAGAAGTGATATAGTATTGTTGATTCATTGAGAAGGAAGACACATAATTTGGTATTTTAGGAGTCTGGTTATGAGTAAAAGATAATGAAATTACTTGAAGAGATGCATATTACAATTTAGGGGGGACAATTGCTGATGACCCTTTTTTCTGTATTAGTTGAGTATGAACGTTTTAGAAGAATAAAAGAGAATAAATATGAGGATCCATAGTTTCTAGCCTTGAGGAAAATCCTTGAAGGTGGGGAGACACATTTAGATTCGACTATTGATGAAGATGAGATCATCTATGTATGGGTCATGTTGTTGTTCCTACAGGAATGTGAGAGGTGATTAGGTGTGTGTTTCTTGCCTCAAAGTGGGAGGTGCATCCGATCTTGACCAAAAATCTCAATGACCTACATTGAATGTTTTTGTGTCTAGACCTGAAAAAATATTTTGCTGCGTTTGTGACATCATGTTACACATGTCAATAGGTGGAGGCCAAGCATCAATGACTTGGAGGTCTACTACAGCTGTTTCCCATTTTAAAATGGAAGTGGTATGAATATAATATGAAATTTGTGGTGGATTTTCTGAGGATTCCTTAGAAGAGTAATTCTATTTGGGTGATTTTTGACCTATTAAAAAAGTATAATATTTATTTCCTAACCGAGATACTTTATCAGTGGATAATTGGGGGGAGATATATGTTAAGTAGATAATTCATCTGCACTGGGCTTTAAAGATTTCAGTTTTATTATATAACTCATGTTAGACTTCATGCTTCTGTTAGGGATTATAGAATTCTCATGGTACATAGGTATTTAGAGTATGAATTTTCACCCATAAAAAGAGGGTCTATTAGAAAGAACTATATAGTTATTAGAGGATATGATACGATATTGTGCCCTAGACCTTGGTGGGTCTTGGGAGGAACACTTTCCACTTATTGAGTTTTCCTATAACAAAAGTAATCAGGTGACTATTTAGATGGATCCACATGAGGCTCTTTATAGTAGGCCATGAAGATCACCTATATGTTTAATGTATTCAAGTGAGTTAGTGTTTTTGGGACTATGTCTCATGTATGAGACATCCTTGAAGGTCCATCTAATTCAGAAGAATATGGCTATGGCTCAGAGTAGGAAACATTTGTATGCTGATAGAGGTAAATGACCCCTAGAGTTTATAGTGGGGGATTGTTTGTTCATTCGAGTGCCACCTAGATTGGGTCACCATTGGATTTGGAGTTAGGGAAAGTTGGCACCCATGTTTTTCAAACGTTTTGAGGGTTTCTAGTGAATCAAGCTTGTGGCATACCAACTAGCTCTCACAAAGAGGTATAGTGAAATGTGCGATGTATTTTATGTGTTACATCTTGGATAGTAATTCCCCGACGCTTCTCATGAGATTGATGTTGATTATGATGATCTTGAGACTAGTGTGTCCTTTGAGTAGCATCTGATACATGTTATATATCATAGTGAGAAGATTTGTAGGGAAAGACCTTATCAATAGTTAGAATATTATGGAAACAAGGATGTGTTATAGAGGAAACATGGGAGAGGGAATCAGATATGTGGGATTAGTGTACCAGTCTTTTTTACCTCAGAATATTTGAGATTCTTGGGGGTATGACTCAAGGAATAGCTTTTATAAAGTGTGGAGATTGTAAGTTCCCATTTTTTACCAACTCAGTTTCATTTTGAGTTTTCTTTTTTTTAATGTGTTGGTGGAGGTTTTATAAGGTATTGGAAGATGTTGGAGGTTGTTTTGGATATATAAAGAATAAATATTTTCATTGGTATGAAAAACAGTATGAAAAATATTTACACATCATGTAAATGGGTACATAAAATGTAAATTTCTCCCGGTACATGTCATGAATAGTTTCTTGTGGTGAAGTAGTTCACAACATGAAAATATTACATGCTATGTAATATTATTGCATAAAAAGTAATAATTAATTATAACTAATACTAACCCAATGCAATGATTTTTTTGGCATAACACACTAAAAATAATCACATTCCATGTAAATTCCCAAGAAACATTTTTAAGTTTGTTGTATCGTTGATTTGTTTTGATACTATCATGTATCCTTCCTCCTATCAACCATAGGGAAACTCACAATGTATTTGGAGCAATTTATTCTTCCCTTAAAATTTTGGATTGGTGTTTTATTCCAGATAAGTCTTTTTTTTTCATTGGTTTCCTTTTATTCATCATTCTCCCATTGAAGTGGTGGAATACTTTAACCATTGTTGGTTTTGGGGTATGATATTAATCCTAGGTTTTGGTCCTTGATTTATTCTTCATTTGTTAATCCTAACATTCTACATCAATTTAGGGTTATGGTTGGGTGAGAATTTATCAATTATCTTGATGTAGGTGGTATTTTTTTAATTCCTATAGTCTTGCGGGAAATTGCATATATGTAATTGTGGAATTTCAATTTTCATTCTTGGAAATTATATGTTGAATTAAATTAATTGATCGCTTAATTACATAACATGATTATTGAATTGGTGAAATATGGGGATTATAAAATTGATTAATCAATGTGATTATGGAATTTTGTGATAATGGGAATTAAAAAGTTGATTGGACTAACACTGATGGGGTAATGGGTTGTGAATAAATGTTGATAAATGGATAAATGGTAAAAAGTTAATATTATTTCAATTGATTAAAGTGATGAACCATGATTTTTTTTGATAAATTAAAATGGTGAAATGTGATGAGAATGTTTAATAATAAGGTTAATGATGATTAAACTTGAGGAATATTATATATGTGATTGATAAATAAATGAGGTGTAGGAAAAGTAATGACACTCAAAATACCCATGGGGGTGCAATACATAACATTATATACACCAATTTATGCATGTGAATATTTATGATTGGGACAAAGATTGATTCTCCAAATACCCTTGAGGTGTGGGCTAGGGACTGATGCTCCAAATACACATGGGGTTCTAGACACGACATTCTATGACTAAGATATTAGAATTGAAATGGAATTCCAAGTATACATGTTATGAAATTGGATTCAAATGAATAATAAAATTCCACGTTATAATGAACTGCGATTACCTATGTGATATAGTTTAGACTCCGACATGGGTTAAAGAAGGTATTGATGGTTTTAGTATCAACGTGAACCTGGAATATTATTTGGTTAATTAAAGAATAATAAAATATGAAACTATTTATTTATTATTGTACATTATTATTTCTAAAATAACCTACACTGATATTGATATGATATTTTTTTTAGACACTATTGGTGGTGTCCTTCTGAGTTATACTCACACCCTAATCAAGCTACTTGATTGATACCTGAATAGACTTCATGTTTGTAGGATAGGATAAGGACAAGAGCACTTTGTTAGATAGTTGAGTTGGGATTCAGGATCAAGAATGGACGAGGGAACCAGACATGACATCAAGAACCACTTAGAAGTTATCAATGTGTCCTTATTTTGGGTTTTCATTTTAAATTTCACACTTATATGGCATTAACTATTTACCGCATTTGTGTATGGTCATATTTTTAAGTTTTGGATTATTACAAGATGTTTGGTCTTGTATTGATTCTAGTTATTTGTTACATAATTTGGATGTTGGATAATTATTCCTTCTTTTTTACTACTTTGATAAATAGGGTATAATATTCATAAGTTATCTATATTAGAACCTCACTCTTTGTCGATATCTTATGGTGTACTGGGAGGCACACTTTAGGCCACATAGTGATCCGGATTAGGGCAACATTATGTGTAACCTAGGTTGAGATGTTACACATGAGGTTTGTTTCCTTCATGTTCATGATACCTTGTTACTATGATTTAGGATATGGATGTGGTGTGGTGATGGAAAAAGTTTCTACAAGCAAGATAATATGTGATGTTACAATACTATGGGTTGGTGTTATGGTATTGTGAGGTGAAAGAGATGGGAGTTCTAGGATGTATTAATTTGGGGTGGGAGATTGTAAAATCAGTGGGTGATTGATTCAGGTCACCCTTTATTGATATACTTCCAATTATGATTTTATACATGGTTGTATTATTTGGTTATTGAGACATGGTGAGGATGTGATTGATTATTTGACCTACTTTGGTGCTATTGGTTCTTCTATTTTCTCATTGGTGTGTTAGTGTGATTCTCTCACATGTAAATTAGGGACTTCAGTTTAACAACTGAGTATTATTATATTCCCTCATAATATATATAAAACTATTTTTAGTTTTATAGGAGGTTGATATGGACCCTTCTAAAAATTACTAGCCCAGACATCTGGATTGTTTCCATGTCTACCTTAGTTTCCTTTTGTGTATTTAATTTTAATGACTTTTATGTATATCTTGTTTACTGATACGTATATTTTGGGATAGTTTTGGTATATTTTTATGTTATTTTGTAAAGTTTATTTATCACAAATATACTATATCCCAATGCTATATATATTATAGAGGGTAATTCCTCCCATATTGATATTTTTTTACCCTCACTGATGGTCTCCAAACTGGAGGCTACTATTGGTGGGAATTGATGGTCATTAACTCCCCTTGTTCATTGATTTCCTAAGAGAGGTACCATTGGAGGGAGGGGGTCATTAAATCCAGTACCCTGTCTGAAGAGAAAAATGTGACTAGAATACTTTGGGTTTTTCAAAACATGTTGAATGAAAAAAATTAAGTGATAAGAAATAAGGAAAGACTGGGTTGTAAGGGTTATTCATGGGTTGAAGGAATTAAATTTCGATTCGACCATTACTCAGGAGGAAATAATTGAAACCATCATAACTTTATCGATATTGCTCCACAAATAAGATACAAGATATGTCAAATAGATGTAATTTTTTTTGTGATGCTATAAACCTAGGTGCTACTCAATTGTGGGTCAAAGCCTATTTTCCAGATGTCCTTGGGCATGCTAACCCATATGCCAAGGCTGCTGAATAGAAGTTAGGGATAAGGATTTATCCATGGAAATACTATGACCACATTTCTATAGTGTAGAATAATATATAAGTAATAAAAGGTAAATAGTGATATCCCGAACTGGGATGACACACAGAGATGCCTTGAGCCTGGTTGGACACATGGAATCAAGTGTAAATCCTCGAACACCAGAGGCTACCAACTAGCACTGATGGCCTAGGGTGGGTCTATAGGGAGACTATTCCCTCATTACTAGAGTGTAGAACAATCGATAAATAAGATAATAGTTGGTAAATAGAGGAATCATAACATAAATAGATAGAGCAACAAAAGTAGAAAGGAATAATAATCAACTTGAGAAACTTATAATCATATACAATAGATGATGAAACATGCCATGTCTATATAAAACTAGAAAACATGGATACATGGAAGATAGAATAACTTGATATACCAAAGTAGAAAAAAAGAATCGAAATAAAATCCAAGTATCCTGATCTGTCGATCAGTCACTAGCTACTGACCTCTATCGTATTTGGGCAAGAATGCAATTTTCCAAAGTAGGAAGCTTCCCCTTTAAAGAACCTACATACATGTTATTTGTCTGGGTGTTAATGGATTCCTAGATAGGGTGCAAGATAAATCTCAATAGGACATTACCAATGCTTCCTATAATATCATGTCTATGTAATATAAACTGAAATATTATGAAAGCATGCATATATAAAAGTAAATAAATACAGTAATGTAAATACCCATGTACCTACTTCATCCTCTACTTGTGTCTATACATATAACCATTTGATTTATTAATTATGTTCTGGTTTATATATTTATGTCAAATGAGGTATGAGCAACACTGAAATCCTAGAAAGATAATAATAGTGAAGGATCTAAGATCTAAAAAGGAATCCTGTAATGATAGTAGTAGTTAAAGGATCTAATATATAACAAGACATAATGTAGTTATATTGATAGAGAAAGGGATCCAAGGTAACAACCAAGGAATCCATGACCTCATGGTTTGAACCAAATTAGGTAATAAACTGTTTCCTTTATATAGGGTTAAGAGTGTAGTCCATGGGGAAATTTCCAAGGCATTCCTGAAAAATAATTCTATCAGAGTCCAAGGATATCATCCAAGGTAAAATGGGTTAGCAATGAGTGGGCCCAAGGGTGTATCCCAAACACCTCATGTCCACAAATTTCTCGATGGATCCAAGTATTATATCCAAGGAATCCTATAAAGATAATGGATGGATCTTATGGTTTCATAATAGACATCCACTAATAGGTAAAGATCGGATTCCATGGTAGGTATCATCCTTGGAAACCAATATCCATGAATTAGAATGGCATTAATGAGTTCTCAAATAATTCCATTGGGAATCCAAGGGTAGCCTTTTTTCCCACCCCTATAATAATGTCAAGGTACACATACCAAAGGTATCATACTATTGAATAATTAATTAATTAAGACCCTGTAATAATCATGTTGTTTGATTAGACAAAGGGTTCATTCCATACATTTCATTAGTATGACAAGGCTAAAGGACATGAAACCAATTATTAATTCATTTAATACATAACCATCTTATAATATTCACCCTACTAACTTCCATTATTCATGGAAAGGGGTTCTTATGATGTGAAACCTAACCATTAAATTACATTTAATTAGGTCAAGACATATATAAATATAATATACTTTATAATTCCATTTGATATTGATTAATCATGTTGAAGAAGTTTTCCTATAAGGGTAAACATGAAATACTATATACAATTCTAGTTTTTTAATTTTCAATAGTCATTTAACTAAGGATAGGATTACGATTAGTAGAGTCAATCCAAAGCACACCTAAATGATGGAACATTAAAATATATAAAACTACTAAAGGCATAAATATAAAAACCCTACAAGGGATGGATATAGTTTATATTATAATCATACACTGACATTGTCAACATTTACTAAACATGGTCTATAACATAAGATTGATGAATATACAAAAGTAATATGAATTTAATTGTCCATACCTGATGAAACTGGCACACACACAACAATGAAAATTTATAAAATGATAAAACTTTAGGGATGAGTTATATACCACCTACCTCATAATCATATGACTCTCCTCAACCAGTACCAAAGTCTAGTTTGGACTAGATTAGAAGAGATATAAAGAATGGATAAATTCCCTATAAATAGGGCATATGATCCTGTATCTAAATAGAAACATTGAAAGAAAGGAGAATAATAAACAACTAAAAAGGAAAGAGGATCTTACCAATATGGATACAACTTGATGAATAGTGCTTTGATTGGTCTGGATGGATTGATGGGATCAAAAGAAATAATACATATATTTGGAAGATAAAAAGGGAGAAATAGTTCAACTAATGTCTATTGGAGAGAAACTAAGAGGAGAGGGTTTGTGTTCAAAAATTTTAAGGGATTTTTTGTAAAAGAAACCAAAACCAGGCATCACTAGGTTTGGACACATCATTGGCAAAACCCTACACTAAACATTCTCCATCATCTGTAAGGAAGAGGAATTTATCTTGGTTTGGATACATGGTTAGGGAATTTGTGTACCAACAATGAAAAATACCTCTGAAATGATGTCTACAATTGTTTCATGGGTGTTCAGTCCCTTGAAATCAGTTAGGGAAAATTGTGTGCCCTACTTCAACCTACTATCTAGACTCGCATAGTAAGAAGTTACCATGTGTCCTATTTTACATGGTTTATAATATCCATACAGCCAACCAATTTCTCCCAAAAATCTGTGTTTTGGGCTCTAAACTAGCCCCTGATTCCCCATAGACACTTGTGAACTCATTAGGCTTCCATAGTGAGTCCAAAATAAAGAAATAAACAAAAATTAAGAGGATCCATACCTTAGATATAGACCTTGTTATTACAGTATTACCCCTAAAATAAATCATCCTTGTGTTCATATTATAAGGGTAGAAAAACAATATCTGAGAAAAAATATGGCCACCAGGCATGTACGTTCCCCTCTCGCTCCCAAGTCTCATCTTGTACAAGGGTGTGCTACCATATCACCTATAAAAAAGTAACGGACTAACCTTAGAGGCATTTATGCTCTGGTTAAATGTGCATATAAGAAAATCATCATAAGAATAATAGAAATATATCTCAACCTCCTTGAGATAAGAAGTATGATATGGGTCGGAATGAAAAAAAAGACATGAAACACGAAAGATGTCATTCATGGAATTATAACTCTTAGGTAGTGACAACTAATAGGCTACCGAACTAACTCTCTCGAGAATCTAAAGTGACCCTATATAATGTGGTGAAAACTTCCATTGCCTACATATTTATCTATTACCTAGCTTGGGAAAAACCCATAAGAAAACATGATCTTCAACCTTGAAGTTTAGTGGTCATCAATGGAAACTAACATACGATTTATGTCAATACTGAGCAGTAGACATATGCTTCCTGATCAACTGAACCAACACTGAAGTCTCTTAAAAGAGACGGGGACCCAATAGGGATACCTCTTCTACCTGTAGCTAGTATAGGGGTAAATATAATGTCCTACCATACAGGGCCTCAAAAGGATCCATCTAAATCGTCACCTGAAATCTATTTATATAGGTGGAATCTATGAGAGGGATATGATACATCCTAGAACCACTAAAATTTGGGAATGATTATTAGATAATAACCTATAGAACCTATATCATCATTATTTTCCATTATTCTATGTGATAAAATCTTTGCTCATAATAAACTATGTACCCATAAAATTCTGAAAGCCCTGCTAGACCTATGATGTAAAGTGAGTGTCCCTATAAGAAATGCTAGTATAAGGAACCCCATGTAGTCAGATGATATCATTGAAATACAATCTTCAAACCTCATCAAATGAAAATTCTCCTAGATAGGAAATAAGTGGTCCACTTTCACCATATGGTCAAGGACTACCCAATCATTGTCGCTACCTCTATGTGACCTCGGTAAGCCGACTACAAAGTGTATGGAAAATTATTCCCTTTTTTCATTATGATTCAAGAATTGGTAATAACAGGCCTACATGTCACTATTTCTCTATATTCACCTACTGATAGGTGGAACAACAAGTAATAAAACAAGCTATATGGCATTTTATCCCAGTCCACCAATATTGGCATTGTAAATATCAATATAATATGAAGATACCTAGATGAAATTCCCACTGAGAAGCATGATACTCTTTTATATGTTTATCTCTCATAACTATTAGAACCCAAACACATCCATGTATAAGTAGGACATCAACCATTCCCAGAGACCAATCAAGATGTGGTCTATCTCCTTAAATAAGCGTTAGGATATGCAAACCTCCTACTCTTTACCTTATTAAGGATTTCATAGGTATGTTTCAAGGTTAATAGATATTATTGCTCCAGAATATTGTAAAACTCTATATATAGATCAGAAAATTATGCCATCAATTTCCATTCATCATTGACTTGTTGTATGACCTATTCCGGAGTTTTACAACTTAGTGCATTTGCTACCATAAATACTTTTCTAAGTGTATAATAAATCTCAAAATCGAAGGACTGAATATATTAGACCCATCTTCGATGTTTTACGTTCAAGTCACACTATTTAATGTTATATTTTATGATCTTGTGGTTGGTATACAATAAAAAGTTCGCACCATATATATATTATCTCCATCAATATAAGAAATGAAAACTGTAACTAGCTCGAGATCATGCATCGGGTAATTTCTATCATGAGGCCTCAACTGCTGAGATCCATATGAAATGAATCTATCATTTTTCATATAGAATTCTCCTAGAAAATGACTCATTCATCACAGAAAACTATTTAGCCTCTTCCAAGATCTAGATGAATCAGAATAGGTACTGGGACAACCTTCCTTTCAGCTCTTGAAAGGATTTCTTGCACTCTTAGGACCATAGGAACTTATCAACTTCTATGTAATACCAATAATAGGTGAATAAAGATATGATAAGGGCTATTTGAAATTTATATACTATATATCCATCCCCAAGAAACTCCATATATTAAACAAATTATAAGGACACTACTAAGAAATTACATCACTCCCCTTATTTGGGTCAATATATACTCCTGATTCTGATATAATATGACCCAATAGGTGAACTTTGTTGATATAGAAGTGGAACATAGAAATTTTGGAATAAAATGATCTCTCGGTGTACTCAGAATGATCTCAAGGTGCTTATCATGCTCGCTAATAATTTGAGAAAACAACAATTTTTCATCCACAAAGACCACAATAAAAGAATATAGATAGGATTGGGACACCCTGTTAATCAAATCCATGAAAATAGTGTTCATTTTTATAAAACAATATTATATAACGAGATACTCATATAAAACATACCTGCTACAAAAATCTATAAGAGGTACTTCTGATGACCTGCACACACATGATGATAACATGATCTTAGGTCGATCTTAGAAAACACCTTAACACCTCAAAGCTGGCTAGATAGATCAACAATTCAAGGTAGAAGATAATGGTTCATGACTATAAGCTGGTTCAACCATCTATAATCCACACATAGACGAAGGGTCCCATCCACCTTCTGGGAATTAAGCATGGGAATACCTAAGAGGAAATATTGGGCAATATAAAAACTTTTTCTTATATGTCCTTCTACTGCCACTTGAGCTCTTGGAAACTAGTAGGTTTCATGTCTTATAGAAGAATGAACACTAGATCTACTACTAGTATGAGAAGAATAAAAAAATATACCTCTATCTTAAGAGGTTACCCAGAAAAATCTTCATGAAAGATTTCCTAGAAATGATCTACTATCAGATGGAATTCATCCTGATGTAAAACCTAATCCCATACCAGGATATTAACATTATGGGTGTTCACTCCACCAAGAACACGATGTTCTGGTCTAGATCTATCGACATTGACATCCCACTCACCCTTGTGTAGATAACTTCTATACTCTAGTGATATAAGTGATACACTGTGAAAATATATGTATGAAAACAAATAATAGAGATCCAACCTATCTATATCAATAATGATATCAAAACCTATCATCTTAAGAACAAAAAGGCCCCATAAGAGAGGGTGACTTTCTACATCAAGGGTACAATACTTGAATTGGCGTATTCCATCTGACCATACTCTCAATGGTGTATCCAAGGTCATTTCACCGTAGTAATACTGCATCTCTAGCCCAATAATTTCTAAGATATATAAGGAGATGAATGTGGGTGAAAATACTATATCAAATAAACCAGATACTATATTGGAGGATATAAGAGTAGTGCCTCACACTGTATATGGTCTTACACTCTAATCCCCAGGTATCAGCTATAAGGCTTTAAACTGACCAGATGCACACCACCGTGATACAATTAGACTATCCTGATCATGAATAATTTGCTGGAACTGCTGAAAATATGATCTTTGACTACTACGAACACATACTCCTCCTCAACAAGTCCTATAGATGTTACTCCAACTTCCTACTTTATGTGGCATAAAAGAACATACTTCTGAAGGGGGAGATGGTGAGGATCCTCTTCCACTAAAAGCTGTTGGAATGGTCAGACATAATCTCTGAAGGAGCCCCATATATCTTAAATCCCAACAATCTAAAGGGTTTATATCACACCAAGGATTCATACTCCCCTTTCATCCATACTAATGGAATACCATAGAGCTACCATTATGAGAACTTTGGGTAACAAGACCCAAAATAGAAACCTTGAGGAATCATTTCCTACTACCCAAAGATCTACTGGCCTACCATGACGTTGATCCAATATTCCCCATTCCATCTCCTTACCTTAGTTTTCACTCATTTATTAGAGCCTGATTAATTATTTTATAAAATGTTGGTAGGAAATAAACATTCACTTGAGTATGAATGACATGCTGAATCCCATCATTAAAGCATCTAGCATGTGAAACATAATCACTGATTATCAGTGGGGGAAAAGTGATATAAATCAGTAAAAAACACTAAATAATCCATGAATACCAGAACATCCTAATCGATATGGATGAAATCTATAGCTCAGTCTACTCTCAACGTATGGGGAAAAAACTGATCACTGAAGGAATATAGAAATCATCCCATACCATGATCAAATGGAAACCAGCCTGGGAAATCATATCCCACTAGTGCTTGGAAGAATCATGCAGTATGTATACACCAATATTTACCATCCTCTCTGAAGGCACCTCTTGATGCTCAAATATTGAAATAGTAGCCTCCATCTAAGACTCTATATCCTGTAAACCACCGTCCCCTGATAATGTTAGAGGATGATACTACTAGAACTTGTGGGTCAGATCGACCATCATAGGTTTAGGTCATAGAACACCTTTCATGGATTGCATCAGATGTAGGAAAGTATCATCGATCTGAGAATCAGTTCCCATATCATATAAAGAAGGTTATGCCTCAAGTGGCACTCCTAGTAGTAAGACTTTCTACTCAGGGATCACTATGTCTAGATCACGGTCATCGCCAACCTCCTGGTGCTCGACATGAGGACATCAATGTGACATTTGTCTATAAATGAAAAAAATAGACCAAATAACAAGCTTTGAATCATATATATAGAATTAGCAGAATTTGGATGTAAGGATATGGCTCACTTCCCATAGTATACTACCACAAAAACCCCCTTAGAAGGATAAGCATTGGTAAGTTCTTAGGTATAAATTACAGTGGTTCTAATAGATGAAGGGTCAATAGCACCTTGAATATTCATTTACTAACAACCATTTCATTTTATAAGTCAAGATTTTACATTCAAGTTGCATTTTCTTATTTTCATATATTAATTTCCCTTTAAAATGGATCACCATTCATAGAAAATCAGTGCCCATACACCTTATCATTGAAATAAACACCCATTTAATTTCATTCCAATGGCTCGACTTTGTAAATTACCCATTCCTACCCGGGAGGGCCCATACACAACATGAATTGAAACTAGAAATCACTTAATTATAGCCAAAGAGAAAAATAGTCATATATATAAACAAGGATCACTCTATAATCACAAGAAATATAGAAAAATTCAAGTAGATTATTTCACCTATATTACATGGAAATATGCATGGCATGTGAATTCTAGGAGCCTAGGATGTTGCATGTGACTATGCTCCTTACACTCATGATATCAAGATAAAGATTAAATGAAATCCTCAATAATAGTAATAATAATAATAATAATAATAATAATAATAACCATCACATAACATGTTCTTCAAACAATGGTGAAATGACAATAACTATAATAGGTAAAAAAAGAACAATAAATATAATTTAGGGAACTTAACATTTACCCAAATCCTGGGTTATCCATGCCCAAGAACGACTTATAATGATGTTCCAAGAATTCCAAATATCTATTATATTATCTCTAAATATTAAGAAAGGAAAATAAATCTCTAATTACACTTTGTTATGTCCTAAACCTAGATGCAACTCAAAGGTCTCCTGATCCCAGTTGGACCCATTGCCTCAAGTGCATCTCCCCTAGCCCCATAGACTGTTGACTAGCAGCAAGGGACTATGGTGTGTTCATGAGAAGACCATTCCATCATTACAATAGTGTATCAAAATGGAATAATGAGATAAAAATTGGTAAATAGTGGATTAATAACAAAAACTGATGTCACAATATATGTAGACATGAGTAATAAATAATAAAATAAATATATAATCATATTAAAAAATATAATGATACATGTAATGTCTCTATAATACTATAAAATATAGATACATGGAAGTTGACATAACATGCTATAAAAAAGTAGAAAAAAGTAATCCAAAAACTATCCAGGAATCCTAAGCTCCATCTAGGTTATCTGTCACCAATATCCATCCTATGGGAGTAAGCAATCAAGTGTCCAATGTAGGATGATTCCCATTATTAACACATGTATCAAAATAATATTCCATGGTGATAATGTAATCCAAGATAGGGTGTGAGATAAATCTCAGTAATACACAACTATTGATATCTATAACACCCATTTTATATACTATAGACTGAAATAGTGTGCTAGCATGCATATATAAAAGTAAAGCACTACAACAATGTAAATACCAAAGCACCCGCTGGAGCCTCAGCAAGTGTTTAAACATGTAACCATTTTGTTAATTAGTTATGTTCTAGTTTATGAATTTATGCCACATGAGGTATAACCATCATTGAGATCCTCATAAGATAATAATAGTAAAGGATCCAAGATATAACAAGGCATACTATAATGATAGTAATAGTAAACATATCCAAGATATGAAAGGCAACAAGTGATGACATCAATAGGGAATTGGATCCAAGGTAATAACCAAGGAATACATGACCTCATGGATTTATCCAACTCTAGTAATAAACTATTGATTGGTTAAAGGTGTAAGTGTGTAATCCAAGGGGAAAATCCCAAGGCATTCCACAATAATGATTCTATCCGAGTCTAGGGATATCATCTATGGTAAAACATGTAAGGAATGACTAGGACCAAGGGTGTATCCAAGGAAAATCATGTTTGTAGATGTCACAATGGACCCAATGAGTGTATTTATAGACTAATATAAAAATAATGGAGGGATCCTACTGTGTCAAATCAAGCATCCACTAATAGACAGAGATTAGGTTCTAAAGTGGGTCTCATGCTTGGAAAATGGAATCCCTAGATTGGAATGGAATCCATGAGTTCTCAAAGGAATCCCCTAGGATTACATGGATATCTTGAGTCTAACCTCTCATATAACAATGTCAAGGTCCATATAAAAAAGTCACATTATTCTAGACTAATTTATTTATTAAGGTTGTGTAATAATCATACCATTTGATAAGACAAAGTGTTCATTCCATACCATTAATTAGTGTTACAAGGATAATGGATATGTAACCATTTATTAATTAATTTAAGTCATAATCATCTAATAACTTTCACCCCATTTCCTTCTATTACACATTTAAATGGGTGCTACAAACCTACAACGATACTATTCTATTACATTTAAATTGGCCAAGTCTTAAATATATGTATTATACTTTCTAATTCCATTTGAGATTGATTTATCAAGTTGAAGAACTTACCTTAGAAGGGTAAAGTGGGACTTACATTTACAAGGATAATTATTTATATTTCTATATTCATTTTACTAAGGCTGGGATTACCATTATTAGGGTTGGACCAAAGCACACCTGAACAATGACATAGAGAGACATGTCAAACTAGTAAAGGAATAAATTGGAACACCCAAAAATTGGATGGTTAGTGTTGAGGTTATAGTCCTCCAATGACATAATTAAAATTTAATAAAAAATATATACAACATTATAATGATGAATACAAACAAGGCATATGAATTTAATAGTCCACACCCAATGAAAGCGGCATGCGCACAATAATGAAAATTTATAAAATGATGAAACTTGACGAATGAGTTATAGACCACCTACCTCATACTAGTATGAATAACCTCATAGAGTATTAGCCTCTAGTTTAGATTGAATTGGAATATATCTAAATAATGGATCAATTCTCCCAAATAGGGCATATGGGTTACATCTAAATAGATTCTTTAATAAAAGGAATAATGAAAAAAAGTGTAAAAGGAAACAAGATCATATAGACATGGATCCAGTGGTATGAACAATGTTTTAATTAGACTCTAAATAAATGAGCAATATAAAAAGATATAATAAAAATCATTGAGAGACCAAAATAAATAAAAGTACCATTATTTTCCACTAGAAAGAAAAATAGAATATAGGGTTTATTTTTATAAATTTTAAGGTAATTTTGATAAAATCACCCAAAAAATGCATAACACAGTTTGGCCGGAAGATTGGACAAACCGTGAACCATCCATGATATATCTGCTGTAAGGAGTGTAATTTAACATGGTTATACTGGAAAATCATAAAAAACATGCACCAATTGTTTAAAAAACACTTGAAACAATGTTTATAGTTTTTCCATGGGCATGAAACCCTTGACACATAGTTAGTTAAAATCATGTTCCCTACTTCACCCCACTTTATAGACTTACAAAATTTGAAGTTACATTGAATTCTTCCCAAAATAGTTTATACTAACCATGAAACAAGTATATTTATCTTAAAAATCCATGTTCAGAGATCCTAAATAGTCCCAAACACACCCAGAATACCCATGAACTCATTAAAAATATTTATTAGGTCCAAATTAATGAATTAAACCAAATATAAAAGGATCTAAACCTGATATAAAAACTATGCTCTTAAATAAATAGTAGAAGAATAAATAAATAGAAAGCACAAAATAAATATTAACTATAAAAACAGGACTAGTAACCCTAATTAGAGGGTGCAGTTTAGCAATGAATATCAAATAATGAACTCTATAAGAATACTTAAAATCTGGAAACCACATCCTATAAAAAAGTATAGGATAATGAATTTTATGTGTCTACAAAAATTGGAAGACATGTATACATGGAAGTGGTAAATACATGCTATACAAAAGAAAAAAATAAGCAAACACCATATAGCATCCCAAGCACTATCCCAACCATTTTCTACCAAGATCCACCCTAATAAAGCAAGAAGTACTTAGTGTCCAAATCATGAAGCTTCCCCTTATCAGTACCTGAAATCATATATTCTTCTTAAGTACCATCAATAATGCAGATAGTTTGTGAGATAAATCCCAGTAGGCCACCACTAATGGAATCTATAACATCACAACTGTGTAATATATTCTAATATAATGTGAAGTTATATAAATTTATAGAAATATATTAATGTAAATACCCCGATACGTACTTTATCCTTAGTTGGTGTTTGAATGTATAGTCATTTAATTAATTAATTACTTTGAGATTAGTTTATATAAATATTTCACTTGATTTATTTCCACTACTAACAACATATCATGATAATAATAATAAATAAAAGGATCCAAGGTGTAATAAGAAATCTAGTAACAATAATAATAGTAAAGGGTATCCAAGGTGATAACCAAGGAATACTCAACCTAAGGGGTTATTAAAATGATGTGGATCTATTTTTACATAGTTTTCCCACTTGTTTTATTTAATTTTTATCAATTAAATTAATTATTTTGACACTTTTTAATAAATAATTGCAGTTTTTTAATTTTATCCCTACATCTCTTAATTAATCATTTTTTATAACTAAATACCTGTTTTTAGTGCTTTTTTATTGTCTATCTAATTATTATATATATTAATCTACTTTGTAGTTTGATAATCTTAATTTGTGTTATCTATTAACTATTATAAATAATTATTAT
This sequence comes from Viscum album, assembly GCA_963277665.1. Lineage (NCBI taxonomy): Eukaryota > Viridiplantae > Streptophyta > Magnoliopsida > Santalales > Viscaceae > Viscum > Viscum album. The sequence goes on along the minus strand of OY728150.1, from coordinate 1,586,586,752 downwards.
TTAGTTGTCTTCTTTATTTTCTTTAATATAATCCAATTTTAAATCTAAGTCTTTACAATTTAATTCTGATTTATTTAATAAATTAACATTACTTTTTAACTAATTTAATTGTTTTGCTAAGTAAATAAGTTTAAGTTAAAGTTTAATAAAATAATATGTTTTTAATGTTAAGTTTCATTATAGTATCTAACTAATTAATTTTGTTGTTTAATAACTCTTGTTAATTATAATTATTATAATTATTTGTTTGCAGTTAATTAATTGTAGGAGTTCTGTATTTGTTTAGACCTAAAATAAATTAATTCTAATTTTTATTTTCTTAGTAAATAATTAGTTGGTTTTTTTAGTTTGTTAAATAATTTGGATAGTTTATTTTTAGTTACAGTTAATTGTTTAATCTTCAACAGCATAGTTAATTCCTTTTTTTGTTTAAATTAATTATCTTTGTTCTTTTTATTATCTATTGTAAAATAACATTTATTATTAATGATTTTAATTTTGCACTATCGGTGAGTGAGTCTCTGATGCCTTTTCACATTGATACTGCACCAAACCTATTCTTTATCTCACCGATATTTAGTCACACCAAATATTTTTAAAACTATCGGTGAGTCATGACTCACTAATTATTTCGAAACACCATCAGTCTCTCACGATGCACCGATCCTTCCATTGGTTTCGGTATCTTATAAATTTGGCATCTAATTTTATTTTCATTTATAGGTGTGTCATTGAATCACCGATATCCTAAATTGTCGTCAGTTTAATGTAGCGTCAATTACTTTTTATTATTTTAATTTTCGGTGAGTTGTTATTTTATTCCATCGGTTTATTAGACAACAATACATTTATTTCAACTAATAGTTTCTGTCCCTCGTGACTCACTGATCTTTTCATTTTATTTTGTTCCACTCAGACCGATATTTATTACTTTTATCGATGTGTCAATGATTCATTGATTGTAAATTTCTTCTATCGGTTTTACAAATTTTCACTCTCCCCATCAACCATTCATTTTTTTTCATGCACTCACCGTTAGTTTTTCATTTTCTCACAACCAGTCTCTTGTTTTTTTTTATTTTTATCTAACGGTGACAATTTTAACTATTGGTGCAATCAGTTTCACATTGCATCGGCATCAGTCTCACATTTTCATTGGTGCCACCGACGCACCCCATCGGTGACTTCTTTTTTTCTCTGCATCAGTTACACCCTGCTACCAATAGTTATTTTTGTAGGTTCTACCGACAGTTCATCTCTTTCCCTGCTACCGATAGTTTCCTCCATTAGCTTCACACCCATGTCAATGTCTCACCTATCCCTTATAGCCTTTCACCTAATGGTGCATCGATTTCATCTAATCACCGTAATTGCTTCTCACCATTGGATTTTCCTCTTTCTTTGCTTCACACAACCATCCAATTCCATACCACCTTGTCTCAACTCAGGCATAACAACAGAACTAGATCACACTTTCAAAATTAAACTAAAAAATTTCAGTTCTAAAACTTTGAAATCAAGCAACCTTAACCCCATCACTATAGAAATTTCCTTGTGCTTAGAAGATGTCGCTGGACTACCTACTAGAGCCTCACTGAAGGAGGAGAGGATACCGCTACTGTGGAGGAGGTCGCCTGACCAACTGCTTCCAGGGAGTCCGCCGTGCCACTGTGGAGCCAAAGAGACCACCGAATGCGGTGTTGGGGAAGAACCAAAACCCTATCCCCCTCTTGTAGCGCCGATTTGGTGGGAGGATTGTAAAAAAAACATAAACTTAAAAAAACTAAAGACTTAAAACAAAATTAAAAACATCAACTTAAAAAAAATAAATAAACATTAATAATTATAAATAAAAAACTTATATAAAATATTTTATTAAACAGAATTATTAATCATTAATTAAACTTTGTTTAATTAATGGATAGTTATTAAAAAGCTTATTAATTATAATTTAATGTTATGTATTAATAATTATTTAAAAATACATTTTGTTTATAAAATAAAATAGAAATAATAAGTTATAAAATTAATTATAAATAAACTAACTAGTTAGTTTTATTGTTAATAATGTACACTTTTATAATAACAATAAACTTAAGTTTTATATTTTATTTTTTTAATGTTAAGTAATTAATTAATGATAAATTATAAGAAATTTAGCATCAAAATTAATAATTAATAAAACTTATTATTTTTAATAATAATAATAATAATAACAATAACCTTTTTTTATTTACATATTCGTTCAACTTATAATACATAATTTATCATTGTTTCATTATAGTTAATTAAAATGTAGTTACTAATTGTTAGTAATTCTAATAAAATATTTTATTTAACAACAAAACTTAAGAGTTATTAATTATTCTTAAAGGCTTATTGATATATTATACAATAAAATTTTATTACCTTTGTGTAGTTTCTGTGATGTATATTTTTCTTACACAGGTTCATTCAAGAGGCGGGAACACGTCTAAGTGCCTCCAACTAACTCATCTAGAGTTAGTTATGAGGGAAAAAATAGTGCGACGTGCCTATCGCGGATGAAACACACGTGTGTGTTGCTAAAGTGAAGAACTTTTTGGAGTCAGTGGTACTGAGAAGTGACATGCAGTAGATGACAACAAGGTTTTAAAACAGGTCATTCATTCAAAGGGGGTGGATTCTGATTCACACAACTAGTGACTAATTGAAGATTCGAGAGCTTCTCTCTCATCCAGAGAATTGCTGTCCTAGAGTCAAAGGAGCAGAGGAGCAGAGCATCTTCGGGGATTTATTTCTCCCTTTTGTTTTAACTCTTGTACTCTGTTCCATTGAAATGTTTTTTTATTTATATGGTGATAATGAACAATATGTTAGTTAGCTAAATTTTTAGTTAGGGGAGAGTTCTTGATCTACTGGTGTTCATTTACACCCTTTTCGCTAGTTATTTTCTTCTGTGATTAGATTTGATTGGCGAGATCGATTCTAATCACATATATCTGCCTCGTACCACAAGCAATAAATTTTCAAAACTATATAATCATTCGGAGAGTTTTATTATAGAATGATCTTTTAAGTAAACAACTCGTAATGAAAACTTCAGTACTTATGGAGATTTTGTACTATTGTTCTTTTTAATTCATCTTTTTGAAATTGTACTTCTTTGGAGTGGCGAAATCTAAGTTGTACAATTTCCATGACTTAACTCCTGGAGATGGAAGTAAGTTTCCTTTATGCAGTGGTACAATGTAGTATTTTCACCTGAACAGGAAAAACAATTTAAACCAGTAGACTAGAGTAATCCCCGAGAATTTTTTTCTGTTTGTCTTTTAACAGCATTTTATTTTCTTTGTTACACCTTATTATCAGCTGTTCTATGTTCAGTTTAGGTTAGAGAAAATTTTACAAGAAATTAGTAGTATTACTTTTCAGTATGTGAAAACATAAAAAAATTAAAAGATAAAAAAAATATAAAAAGTGAAAATTAGAAAAACCACTTCACTACTGACAATAGTGGTGTTTTCCAAGTTTTTAGTTTAGTAGTGGCCAAATTTACCTTCCATGTGGGTTCTAACTTGCTTGCCACATATACTGTAGTTAGTAGGAATAAAAATATTAAAATTTGACCAGCTTTAACGATAGTTTAGGTCATGTTTTTGGCTGCGCTACCGGGGAAGGAACGAGCCATTACTAAAAAAAACATTTTAAAAAATACATATAAAAAAGAGGCAGCTGAAGAGGAGCCAACCTTGTTCTTAATTGGAAAAAATTTCAATCCATGGTTACTTAAGGTATTGTGCTTTGTCATAAGGTGTTAAATAGAGGTTTAGAAGTTGATAATTCTAAGATATAATTTATTCAAAAATTTCCACTTTCTATTAATGTTAAAGGTGTTAGAATTTTTATAGGGCATGCCGGTTTCTATCAGAGATTCATAATTTTTTTTTCTAAAATTACTATACCCTTATGTTCTTTTCTGGTCAAGGATGCACCTTTCAGTTTTAATGAGAACTGTTTGAAATCATTTAACCTGCTTAAAGAGAAAATCACCACATCACCTATCATCACTCACCTGATTGGAAATTATCTTTTGAGCTTATGTGTGATGCTAGTGATATGGCTATAGGTGTTGTCCTTGGACAGAGGAGAGAAAGGAAGTTACATGTGGTGTATTATTCTAGTAGACTGATAGATGATGCCCAAAAGAATTACACTACCACTGAAAAAGAATTGTTAGCAGTTGTGTTTGCTCTGGAAAAGTTTAGACAATATCTGATAGGTTCTAAAGTCATCATTTTCACTGATCATTCTACCGTAGAATACTTTATGTCCAAAAAGGAAACAAAACCTTGGTTGATTATATGGATTCTATTATTACAAGAGTCTGAGTTAGAAATTAAGGATAAAAAGGGACCTAAAAATTTAGTTACTGATCACCTATCTAGGCTTCCTGTTAACCAATCTGAATATGAAAACCTTAGGGAGATTAACTATTACTTTCCTGATGAAAAGCTACTTAATGTGTCAATCAGGCAATCTTCTTGGTTTTCAGATAAGTAGGGATCTGAAAATTTCCTTGTGCAGAGAAGAGGCTACTGCACTACCTACTGGAGCCGCACTGAAGGAGGAGAGTGAACCTCCGCGCCGTGCCAGTGCCGCTGGTGGAGAGTCCACCATTTCTAGAAGTGGACGGCCGCTGGAGGAGAGGATACCACTGATGTGGAGGAGGTCTTGTAGAGACCCGAAGCCTGACATAAATGGACATTGCATTACTTTTTCGGAATACTTAGTACATAACAAAAACACACACACAAGGATCGTAATAGTTTAGTGTCTTTGGAAACTCGGAACGTAATCTTCTAATCGTGGTGAAAGATCTTCAATATCTCCCATAAAGATCTTCCCCTTTTTTTACCTAAAACCTTTCTTTATATCTTGGGGAAAAGAAAACATAAAAGGGTGAGCTCAAATGCTCAGTAAGGGTAAAAAAAAGAAATATCAATAAGAACATAGCTTTTGGAAATCTTAACCTGCAAAAGAGCTCATAATATCAAAACATGGGATAAATCATAGAAGTGAAATGTAATCCCAATAATCATAACTTAAAACATGAAACTTTGTGGCATACACACATAATCATAGAGAATCATTTCTTGTTAGTCAAGACTCATTTCCAAGACTATCTTAGTGGACAAAGTCCCTTTCTGAACCGAGTCACCCTCGTTCCAGTCCTGTTTCACTGAACCGGTATAACCTACCGTTCCAGCCATGTCTATCTCATGAGATATAAAATCTTTACCCAATGCATTGGAGGGAGATATAGGTCCCACCCATCTCATAATGATACCATTCTTATGTGTGCCACAAAATCATAAATCATACATCATTACATAACCCATGTAATAAAAATGGGATTCTTAAACATCATGCCATCATAATCCATAAACAATTGATATCATTTCATCATAAGAAAATTGAAACCATTTAAATCATAGAGACATTTTACTTGAAACATACATATCAAATAACGTCATCTTAGATGGAAAATAGTTTAAAAAAAACACTTGAAATGAATTCTTGAAGAAAATATCCTTTCATCTTTAAAAACATTTTTCCTTTCTTAACATGTCATACAACTTTAAACTAAAATAACTTGATTAAAAATAAACTTGAAAACTTGTAAAGGAAGCTTCTTGGAAATAATGTTTTTAAAAAATCTATTCATGCCGTATAAGTTAAAAAAAACATTCTTCGTACTTTTGTCGGAAAAGTCAAAAAAGTACCTCGGACGAAAAACGACAAAAGATTCCTTTCATATCCCTTACTAAAAATTTACGGAAGGGTAAAATTGAATATAAAATATTGCATAAAGATATAAATATTACATATTGAGGAAACATGGATGTGGATGATAAAATACACCCCAGTAAATGCCAAAGTATAAACAATCTCGGATAAAAATGAGATTGTGATATTTCCCTTACCTTAGGTCCAACTTTCTTTGTAAGTGTCCAAATCCTCCTGTATAATGGTTTAAATAATTTTATTGAATTATTCCAGAATCATATTCATTGTTATTATATCATATATGGTCCACTTATGACTTTATATTACCCATTCTTTTGTAAATTCATGTTAAAGTAGCGTTTTGGGTAAAATCGTCTCATTTGTCGTTCGTGTTTTTAACTTGTAATTATTAATATGTTTACTTGGATCATGATTACTTATATCCAGAATGTAAAACATGATTTATATATATATTCAGAATACATATATATATAATATATCGATAAATGGAATGAAATACACCATTCATGGAGACGGTAGTCCGTACATACGCAAGAACGCTGTTTTCGTTTCCTTATTGAATTGAATGGAATTAAGTAGATGACATACATATAAATATACATAAATACAGTATCATTATTATGTCATATATTTCATTAGTACTTATTATATATACTTTATAATCATTCATGAATGGTTAATCATTGAGAATGAATCTCATCGCGTCGTGGAGACGGTAGTCCGTACGTATGCACGAACGATGATATCGTTCCCATGGTCGTGGAATTGTGTTGAAGTGTATGTATAATATTTCAGTATCAATATAACTCTATAATAATCATATATAGTTACTCCTTATTCCATTATACCCATCCAATTAAGGTGGTGGTGGAAAATAGATTACACCACGGCGTGGAGACGGTATTCCGTACGTACGCACGCGCGGTGATTTCCTTTTTCCGTAGGATGGATAGAAGGTTAATTATAGTTGTTTCATATTTAAAATAACATATCAGTATATAATAAATACTGATGTTATTACTTTATCATGAAACAACTAAAGTAGAAGAAGTTGAAGAAGATAGAAATTGAAAACGATCGGTAATGGATATTACCTCTTCTTTGAAACGCCTCTTTGAATCCTCCACTTAGGGAACTAAGATTGGTCTTTGAAGAAGACCATGACCTCTAGGATTATTCTAGGGAAGTGGAGAAAGGATTTTGTCAGGGGTTGGCCGAGCTTGAGTGCTCAAATTGGTGTGAGGAGGAGGGGGAGGAGGTGCCCTTTTATAAGGGAGGAGAGGGGCATCTTAGGAAAATCTCAAAATATTATTTTATATTAAGGTAAAATTCGGTTTATAATGGTTCCAAATGGTCTTATTTCGAATTTAAAGTGGGTATGGGTCGAAATCATCTCATCCAATAGGGTTTATACAAGTTTAGGTTATTATTTTAACCTTATCAATTAGATTTAACTCTAAGTTAAATAATTTAACTTTTACCGTGTCTTTTTGTTTTCTTACACTATATGGATAATAAACTTACCATAACAAGCCAAACGAACCCCAAGTTGTTTATTATTAATTTATATATCCTTATCTAAGTCATTTTTCCGAACCTTAGATTTTTAGGAATTAAATAACAATTGATAATATAATATTTGTTTTAAAAACTAATTCATGTCAATTTTGACACTATTTGGTACATGATTTTTATGAAATTTCTAACAGAATGATAAGTTCGAACCAAGTTACTTAAATCAACAATAACATGTCATATTAACCTATAAAATTAGTTTAACTCATAAAAAGTCTCAAATTACATTTATTTGGGCATTTATAACATCAATTATGTTAATATTTTCTTAAAAAGGTAATTACTGCATCATCGTTGTGTCATAAATAAATTAAATTATTTAAAGTATAAAAATTACAAATAAAATACGATTATATAGGAAATTTTTTTATCTTTCTAATTAATATTTATAGTCGAAATTATATTATGTATAACCCTATATTAAAAATGTTTTAGTAAATAAACTTTGATTTTAACTCTTTTAACTCTTCTTTGAATTAAATAATAATAAATGTCCTAATCTAATCCAAGCGGGCCTAAATGATAATATTTTACACTTAAGGTTGTTTTTGGTCGAGATACACTTGTCCAATAGGATTAGGACATGTTTTAGGGTAATATTAATATCATTTTTACCCTTTATTATCCTATTTACTTTTAACCGTGGTAAATAAAAGTAAAAAATTACTATTCACCAAAAATTATTTTCATCTCATTGAACCACATTTTACATACTGACATCAACCGTGTCTCTCGGATTTTTGAAATTCCATTCACAGAAACGGTAAAATTAAGATTTATGAAGAAATTAATTTTTTTAACTACCACTTAGTAGTTTCACTATTCATCAAAAATTGATGTTTTTCAGAAAAATGCCAAAATTTCACCCTAAGCTATAATTGATATTCCGAATTCAAAAATGATTTCTATTTTACAAAATTCCCAACATATAAGTTGCATTAATTAATTTTATAATTAATTTCCGCTGTCACAACAAATAGCGTGTTTTTAAGAGATAATAACTATCAAAAGATTAACACTTGTTTATGTCTGGTGTAAATGTGAAATTACATCCAATGACCAACATTGTATTGAATTGTAAAAATATATTCTAAATATACTTTAAAACCACTCAAATTAATAATTTATCACTACTAATTATTTCGATTAAAAAAAGTTGTTTTTAATTAAAATTTAGTAATTTTCACTATTCATCAGAAAATGAAAGTTATCCGAAAATTACCAAAATTTCACCTTAGGCTAAATTCGATACTACGAATCCAAAAATAAAGTCCATTTTGAAAAATAAAATTTACAAAATTTCAAAAAGTGGTTATTACTATTCATAACGGCTAGTTTTAATAATATTTTAATAGCATATTGCTGTTTAGTGAAACTCGTTATTGCGTACTACACACGCTATCGAGGAAGGTCGCAATTGCGTGTAATACAAGGCAAGTCATGGATGCGTGTTGTGAAAGCTCCTTTTGGTGTAGCGTACAACACAAGACATTAATAAAATTAAAAAGAATATTTTTCATAAAATCTCGGGCTGTTACATTCTACCCCCCTTAAAATGAATTTCGCCCTCGAAATTCGTCGGGGTTATAAATGGTTTACTATTCGAAAGTTTCTTTAATAGAAACCCACATCGTAAAAAGGAATATCAACACCAATATTTAAAAACAAAAGTATGAAACGTAACGGTTACCCAAATAAACTAATCACTGGGTTTCCACATAGGTGAAAATATGGATATGGAAGAGAAATCTAACCATCATGTTCTGATGGAGAGTGGTAGAGAACATGGCTATGGAAAATCCAACAATCAAAAATCCATAAATTTGTGACGATCTAAGGTACCATCTGATTTATCAGTTATAAGATCACTAGGACAGAATTTTTGGTTTTCAAGATCATTTCTCTAAAGTTGAAGAATCTGAATTAGAATAAATACTTACTTTATTTTGGTGCAATCTCACTGTTGTTCGTGCCTTGAACAATATCCACTTCATCTCTTAAATAAATGAAGTTTAATTTGTTATTCGTGAAGTGTTAGCAGATCATGTGATAGAATGACGGGTCATTCCATCTCTCTCAAACAAAAGGTTAGCAAAAGATATTAAATATACATAAGTTATTCTATAGTGAGATTAATCATATATGGTTCCTAAAATGGACTTATACTTCATATATCATACTGCTTAATATAATAAAACTAGTTCCTACTAAACAGGGACTTCCTGTAGGCCAGTGGTAGGCGATAAAGGCCAGTCGCACTTCGATTGTGGGTTTGATTCCCACATCCTTGTCCGACGCGATGGGTTGTCGCCCGTCCTGCAGGTTGTCCTTTTTTTAAAACTACATTACTATAACATCCCATCAATAATATCAAAAAACTTCTATCCTTAAACAATACTAACTTATGTCCAACATAATCCATTCCAATCTTTAGGCTTATCCATAATACTGCAGTCCACTCTCATAATATAGTGAAAATGATTACCAGAGATTTAATACCATCGGTGATCCCCATATATTATAAGATATGTCTTGTTGGTCACATTCCAAACATTCAAAGGCCTTAATCATGTATTCTATTGAAGAATGAATACCCATTGAACCTTAGTGAAAACATGAATACTGTCAAAAGTTAACTCTTTCCACATACGAAAATCCAAAAACTCTATATACTCAAACCATAATATAACCTTCTCCTTATATCAGTCATGAGCTCATGAATACTATCAAACATTTAATTTTCTCCTTATCCCTTCATTATGCGCATATCATATACATTCCAAAAATATCTGAATAACCTTTCATGGATACTGGTAACATTAATCATACACTTTCAAAACTCAAGGAAAGACAATAGTGTAACAATCCGTAGATGTATCTTTATTCCATAGTACCATGAGATTACTTATACAACATTACACATGATAAACATATAATCATTCCACTACATTCTTAAACCATTAACCGAGCTTCAACAATTCTTTCATCTCAAATATCATTTGTAGTCTCTTCATCATCATCCACATAAATACTACCCATACGACCATACTGATTCTCTTCATGAGTCTTTCCCTTAGGACATTGGTTTGCATAATTCCCATACATTCCACATTTAAAACACTTAACCATTTTTGATGTCGTAGCAATACCATTATCCTCATCCATGGTGTTAACTGAACCTTTTCCTTTGCACTTACATGCTTTGTGTCCTTCTTTTCCACACCCAAAACATCTTCTAGTTCCCTTGAAACATTCTCCTTGATGCCTCTTCCCACATGATTTACATAGGGGAAATTGAACTTTCTTTCCTCTATGATCATAATGAAACTCCATCTTTCTCTTATTAGACAAGTCAGGAAACTTACCAAATTTGAGTTTATTGATCATATTATGAGATTGCTAATTCGGCATAATAATGATGGTTGGACTTCCAAATCCTATTTCATTTGGTTTCTCATGAATAATATCATTCCATTGTTTATAATATCCTCCATTATCGTGAATCATCTTGTTTCCAGCCATTTTCTAAAACCCAAAAAGAGTAGTGTTAGAGGCAAAAGTCATAATAAAGGGGGAGTAACTTCAATATCTAACATCATAGGTTTAATCTAATATCGTTACCATAGTTCTAGGACTATATCCTATACGTAAACTTATCCTTAGGGACATCCCTAAAAATACCTTAGAAATATCTTTAGGGATCTCACTAACGTTTTCGCATCCTAGTTTCCAAAGGTTGACAAAACCTTTCCTCTGATACCAACTGTAGAGACCCGAAGCCTGACGTACATGGACATTACATTACTTTTGTGGAATACTTAGTACATAACGAAAACACACACACAAGGATCGTAATAGTTTAGTGTCTTTGGAAACTCTGAACGTAATCTTCTAATCGTGGTGAAATATCTTCAATATCTCCCATAAAGATCTTCCCCTTTTTTTACCTAAAACGTTTCTTTATATCCTAGGGAAAAGAAAACATAAAAGGGTGAGCTCAAATGCTTAGTAAGGGTAAAAAAAAGAAATATCAGTAAGAACATAGCTTTTGGAAATCTTAACCTGCAAAAGAGCTCATAATATCATAACGTGGGATAAATCATAGAAGTGAAATGTAATCCCAATAATCATAAATTAAAACATGAAAATTTGTGGCATACACACATAATCATAGAGAATCATTTCTTGTTAGTCAAGACTCATTGCCAAGACTATCTTAGTGGACAAAGTCCCTTTCTGAACCGAGTCACCCTTGTTCCAGTCCTGTTTTACTGAACCGGTATAACCTACCGTTCCAGCCATGTCTATCTCATGAGATATAAAATCTTTACCCAATGAATTGGACGGAGATATAGGTCCCACCCATCTCATAATGATACCATTCTTATGTGTGCCACAAAATCATAAATCATACATCATTACATAACCCATGTAATAAAAATGGGATTCTTAAACATCATGCCATCATAATCCATAAACAATTGATATCATTTCATCATAAGAAAATTGAAATCATTTAAATCATAGAGACATTTTACTTGAAACATACATATCAAATAACTTCATATTAGATGGAAAATAGTTAAAAAAAACACTTGAAATGAATTCTTGAGGAAAATATCCTTTCATCTTTAAAAACATTTTTCCTTTTTAACATGTCATAAAACTTTAAACTAAAAGAAGTTGATTAAAAATAAACTTGAAAACTTGTAAAGGAAGATTCTTGGAAATAATGTTTTTTAAAAATCCATTCATGCCATATAAGTTAAAAAAACATTCTTCGTACTTTTGTCGGAAAAGACAAAAAAGTAACTCGTACGAAAAACGACAAAAGATTACATTCATATCCTTTACTAAAAATTTACCGAAGGGTAAAATTGAATATAAACTATTGTATAAGGATATCAATATTACATATTGAGGAAACATGGATGTGGATGATAAAATACACCCCAGTAAATTCCAAAGTATAAACAATCTCGGATAAAAATGAGATTGTGATATTTCCCTTACCTTAGGTCCAACTTGCTTTGTAAGTGTCTGAATCCTCCTGTATAATGGTTTAAATCATGTTATTGACTTATTACAGAGTCATATTAATTGTTATTATATCATATATGGCCCACTTATGACTTTATATTACCCATTATTTTTTAAATTCATGTTAAAGTAGCGTTTTGGGTAAAATCGTCTCATTTGTCGTTCGTGTTTTTAACTTGTAATTATTAATATGATTACTTGGATCAAGATTAATTATATCCAGAATGTAAAACATGATTTATATATATATATTCAGAATACATACATATATATATATATAATATATCGATAAATGGAATCAAATACACCGTTCATGGAGACTGTAGTCCGTATGTACGCATGAACGCTGTTTTCGTTTCCTTATTGAATTGAATGTAATTAAGTAGATGACATAAATATAAATATACATAAATAAAGTATCATTATTATGTCATATATTTCATTAGTACTTATTATATATACTTTATAATCATTCATGAATTGTTAATCATTGAGAATGAATCTCATCGCGTCGTGGAGACGGTAGTCCGTACGTACGCACGAGTGATGATATCGTTCCCATGGTCATGGAATTGTGTTTAAGTGTATGTATACTATTTCAGTATCAATATCACTCTATAATAATAATATATAGTTACTCCTTACACCATTATACCCATCCAATTAAGGTGGTTGCGGAAAATAGATTACACCACGACGTGGAGATGGTATTCCGTACGTACGCACGCGCGGTGATTTCCTTTTTCCGTAGGATGGATAGAAGGTTAATTATAGTTGTTTCATATTTATAATAACATATAAGTATATAAGAAATACTGATGTTATTACTTTATCATGAAACAACTAAAGAAGAAGAAGTTGAAGAAGAAAGAAATTGAAAAAGTTCGGCAATGGATATTACCTCTTCTTTGAAACGCCTCTTTGAATCCTCCACTTAGGGAACTAAGATTGGTCTTTGAAGAAGACCAGGACCTCTAGGATTATTCTAGGGAAGTGTAGAAGGGATTTTGGAAGGGTTTGGACGAGCTTGAGTGCTCAAATTGGTGTGAGGAGGAGGGGGAGGAGGTGCCCTTTTATAAGGGAGGAGAGGGGCATCTTAGGAAAATCTCAAAATATTATTTTATATTAAGGTCAAATTCGGTTTATAATGGTTCCAAATGGTATTATTTCGAAGCTAAAGTGGGGATGGGTCGAAATCCTTTCATCCAATAGGATTTAGACAAGTTTAGGTTATTATTTTAACCTTATCAATTAGATTTAACTCTAAGTTAAATAATTTAACTTTTACCGTGTCTTTTTGTTTTCTTACACTATATGGTTAATAAACTTACCATAATAAGACAAAGGAACCCCAAGTTGTTTAGTATTAATTTATATATCCTTATCTAAGTCATTTGGCCGATCCTTAGATTTTTCGGAATTAAATAACAATTGATAATATAATATTTGTTTTAAAAACTAATTCATGTCAATTTTGACACTATTTGGTACATGATTTTTATAAAATTTCTAAAAGAATGATAAGTTCGAAAAAAGTTACTTAAATCAACAATAACATGTCATATTAACCTAGAAAATTAGTGTAACTCATAAAAAGTCTCAAATTACATTTATTTCGGCATTTATAACATCAATTATGTTAATATTTTCTTAAAAAGGTAATTACTGCATCATCGTTGTGTCATAAATAAATTAAATTATTTAAAGTATAAAAATTACAAATAAAATACCATTATGTAGGAAATCTTTTTATATTTCTAATTAATATTTATAGTCGAAATTATATTATGTATAACCCTATATTAAAAATGTTTTAGTAAATAAACTTTGATTATAACTCTTTTAACTCTTCTTTGAATTAAATAATAATAAATGTCCTAATCTAATCCATGTGGGCCTAAATGATAATATTTTACACTTAAGGTTGTTTTTGGTCGAGATAAACTTTTCCAATAGGATTAGAACATGTGTTAGGGTAATATTAATATCATTTTTACCCTTTATTATCCTATTTACTTTTAACCGTGGTAAATAAAAGTAAGAAGTTACTATTCACCAAAAATTATTTTCATCTCATTGAACCACATTTTACTTACTGACATCAACCGTGTCTCTTGTATTTTTGAAATTCCATTCACAGAAGCGGTAAAATTAAGATTTATGAAGAAATTAATTTTTTTAACTACCACTTAGTAGTTTCACTATTCATCAAAAATTGAAGTTTTTCAGAAAAATGCCAAAATTTCACCCTAAGCTATAATTGATATTCCGAATTCAAAAATGATTTCTATTTTACAAATTTCCAACATATAAGTTTCATTAATTAATTTTATAATTAATTTCCACTGTCACAACGAATAGCGTGTTTTTAAGAGATAATAACTATCAAAAGATTAACACTTGTTTATGTCTGGTGTAAATGTGAAATTACATCCAATGACCAACATTGTATTGAATTGTAAAAATATATTCTAAATATACTTTAAAACCACTCAAATTAATAATTTATCACTACTAATTATTTCGATTAAAAAAAGTTGTTTTTAATTAAAATTTAGTAATTTTCACTATTCATCAGAAAATGAAAGTTATCCGAAAATTACCAAAATTTCACCTTAGGCTAAATTCGATACTAAGAATCCAAAAATAAAGTCCATTTTGAAAAATAAAATTTACAAAATTTCAAAAAGTGGTTATTACTATTCATAACGGCTAGTTTTAATAATATTTTAATAGCATATTGCTGTTTAGTGAAACTCGTTATTGCGTACTACACACGCTATCGAGGAAGGTCGCAATTGCGTGTAATACAAGGCAAGTCAAGGATGCGTGTTGTGCAAGCTCCTTTTGGTGTAGCATACAACACAAGACATTAATAAAATTAAAAAGAATATTTTTCATAAAATCTCGGGCTGTTACAGGTCTGCCAGACCAACTATTTCTAGGGAGTCTGCCACTTCACCGTGGAGCCAAGGAGACCGCCAAATGGGGCGCTGGGGAAGAACCAGAACCCTACCCCCTCCTGTAGCACTGATTGGGGGGGGGGGAGGATTTAAAATAAATGTAAACTTAAAAAAACTAAAGACATAAAACAACATTAAAAACTTCAACTTAAAAAAATATAAATAAACATTAATAATTATAAATAAATAACTTATATAAAATATTTTATTAAACAGAATTATTAATCTTAAATTAAACTTTATTTAATTAATGTATTGTTATTAAAAATCTTATTAATTATAATTTAATATTATGCATTAATAATTATTTAATAATACATTTTGTTTATAAAATAAAATAGTAATAATTAGTTATAAAATTAATTATAATTAAACTAAATAGTTAGTTTTATTGTTAATAATGTACACTTTTATAATAACAATAATCTTAATGTTTATATTTTATTTTTTTAATGTTAAATAATTAATTAATGATAACTTATAAGCAATTTAGAATCAAAATTAATAATTAATAAAACATCTTATTTTTAATAATAATAATAATAATAATAATAATATCCATTTTTATTTACTTATTCGTTCAACTTATAATACATAATTTATCATTGTTTAATTATAGTTAATTAAAATATAGTTACTAATTATTAGTAATGCTAATAAAATATTTTATTTAACCACATGACTTAAGAGTTATTAATTATTCTTAAAGGCTTATTGATTTCTTATACTATAAATTTTTATTTCCTTTGTGTAGTTGCTGTGATGTATATTTTTCTTGAGAAGTTTCATTCAAGTGGAGGGAATATGTCCAAGTGCTTCAAAATAACTCATCCGGAGTTAGTTACGAGGGAAAAACTAGTGAGACGTGCCTATCGCGGATGAAACGCACGTGTGCGTTGCTAAAGTGATGAACTTTTTGGAGTCAGTGGTACCGAGCAGTGACATGTAGTAGATGAAAAGAAGGTTTTAAAATAGGTCATTCATTCATAGGGGGTGGATTCTGATTCCCATAGCTAGTGACTAATTGACGATTCAAGAGCTTCTCTCTCATCCGGAGCATTGCAGTCCTGGAGTCGAAGGAGCAGAGGAGTAGAGCATCTTCGGGGAGTTCTTTCTCCCTTTTGTTTTAACTCTTGTACTATATTTCTTGGAAATGTTTTTTCATTTATATGGTGATAATGAACAATATTTTAGTTAGCTAAATTTTTAGTTAGGGGAGCGTTCTTGATCTACTGGAGTTCATTTACACCCTTTTCGCTAGTTATTTTCTTCTGTGATTAGATTTGATTGGCGAGATCGATTCTAATCACATATATCTTCCTCGTACCACAAGCAATAAATTTTCAAAACCCTATAATCATTCAGAGAGTTTGATTACTGAATTATCTTTTAAGTAAACAACTCATTTTGAAAACTTAATTACTTACGGCGAGTTTGTACTATTGTTCTTTTTAATTCATCTTTTTGAAGTTGTACTTGTTTGGAGTGGCGAACTCTAAGTTGTACAATTTCCATGACTTAAATCCTAGCGAGGGAAGTAAGTTTCTTTTATGCAGTGGTACAATACAGTATTTTTACATGAATAGGAAAAAAATTTAAACCAATAGACTAGCGTAATCCCCTAGAATTCTTTTCTGTTTGTCTTTTATCAGCATTTTATTTTCTTTGTTGCACCTTATTCTCAGCTGTTTTATATTCAGTTTAGGTTAGAGATATTTTTTCAAGAAATGTGTAGTTTTACTTTTCAATTTATAAAAACTTAAAAAAAATAAAAGATAAAAAAATTTAAAAAGTGAAAATTTGGAAAACCACTTCATTGCTAACAATAGTGGTGTTTTCTATGTTTTTAGTTTAGTAGTGGCCAAATTTACCTTCCCTGTGGGTATGACCCTGCTTTCCACATATACTGTAGTTAGTAGGAATAAAAATATAAAACTTTGACCGGGTTTAACATCAGTTTAGGTCATGTTTTTGGCACCGCTGCCGGGGAAGGAACGAGCCATTACTAAAAAATACATTAAAAAAAACACATATAAAAAATCTTTATAAAAAACTGAAAATTTGAAAATTTAAAAAAAATTGTCTCATTTCTTGCTGAATTGTTAATGTTAAGTAGTTTATGTTACTGTTGTTTTTATGAGAACAAGACAATCTGCTATTATACTAGAGCCAAAAAACCTTGAAATTGATAAACATTTAACATATCTAAGAAAGAAGAACAAAACTGAAATGGGAAATTTAGATAATAGAGTTCCTGAGCATAATAACTTTAAAAATAACCATCCAGAACTCTTAGATGAACATGAAAGGCCTCAGATGAGGGAGATTCAACTCCCACAAGTTTCAAGCAACCCATCATCCATTATACTATCTCTTAGGGCTAAAAACTATGAATTGAAATAGTCACGCATTTCACTGCTGCCTGTATTTAATGGACTTTCTAATGAGGACTCACTAGCCTTTATTAGAGATTTATACAACACTGTGCATCAACTTCCTTTACTAGGTCTCACTAAAATTGAGCTAACGATGAGTGTTTTTCCCTTTTTTTAATGTTAATACTAGTAATTAGTTTTTATGTTTAGATGAAAATATTTTTGAGAATTGGGATCAAGTTTACAACTCATTCATCATGAAATTTTATCCCCAAAGATTAAAAGGGGAACTTAGAATTAAAATAACTAGTTTTTATCAAGAGGATGGAGAAGCTTTTCATGAAGCTTGGGATAGATTCAGGGATCTTCTTAGGCAGTGTCCTCATCATCAACTCCCATCCCATCTCCTCATGGATACCTTATATGATGGGTTGTCCTCCTCTGGTCAGAATTTAGTGGATCAAGAAGTTGGGGGTAATTTCAATGATAAAACTGACGAAGAACATATAAAAATCATTAACAACCTGGGCCTTAATTCTCAACATAAAAATTCAAGAAAAATGAGAGTGAATAGGAGTGCTAACACTGGATCAATGAATGAAACTCAAGCTCAACTAGCTGAAATCACCAACCAACTTCAAACTTTAATGAACCAGAATTTAAATCAAACTGTAAATCAAATTGAAAATCAGAATCAATACTAGTAACTAAGGCAACAATGTAGTCAATGTGGTATGTTTGGGCACTCTAAAAACCTTTTTCCTATGGTTTATTTAACTGCCCAACAATCTGAAACCGTAAACTTTGTAAACTATGGTCCTAGGATGACCAAAAAGGAAGATCCTTTTTAAATAATTACAATCAAGGCTATAGGAACCATCCAAATATATCCTGGAAAGATCAAGGAATTATTAAGCAACCAACTTTCCCTAATTATCAGAACCGACCAAGACCAAACTTTCAAAATCAACAACTGGGGGAGTCTTCAAACACTCAACAAAATAATGATAATCAAATGTCTTCTAAACTGGATCAAATCTTGAATAAAATTAATTCACAAGAGGAAAAGTACATGGATCACTTTAATAAACATCAAAATCAATATGAGTCTAATAAAATGTAAAATGATGTGGGTATGAAGAATATGGAAACAATGCTAGGCAAACTTGCTAGAAATTTTTCATCTAGGGGAGAAGGTAGACTTCCAAGTACCACTGAACATAACCCTAGGGAAAATGCTATTGCTGCTGTCACTCTAAGTGGTATTAGTACTCAAAATTTTGCGGAAAAAGACCATGAAAATGTCTAAAATGAAGATCTGCTTCATCCTGGAAATAAAAATATTTTTTGTACACATGTTGGAAATTCACAGAAAAGTTTTGAAAATGATCTAAATTTTAATTTTTCAACTGAAACTCAAGTGGTAACTTCTTCTAAAAATAAAAATAATAAAGGAATTGAGAATATTGTGGAAGAGTTGAGGGATATACCCACTATTCTGAAATTTTTTTCCCCACCCATCCCTTTCCCTGAGAAACTGAAACCTAAAAGTTAAACCAGGGCTAAACTTCTTCAGTTCCTTGGTCTTCTGTCTAAACTTCAAGTGAACATCCCTTTTATCCAAGATTTAATTCCAATCACATAATATCTAAAATCTCTTATGAAAATAGTTTCAAAAAAAATGACCCTTGAAGAATTTTCTAACTACAACCACACTGATGAGTGTAGTTCTGTGCTTCAAAATTAAATCCCACCAAAACTGAAAGACCCAAGTAGCTTTGTCATCCATTGTACATTATGAAAATATGTTCAGCTCAACTGTCTATGCGATCTAGGTACTAGAATTAATCTACTCCCATTATCACTATTTCGACAGTTGAGGTTGGGTGATCTTCAACCCATCACAATCATACTATAGTTAGCTGATAGATCTTTCACTCATCTAGGGGGAAGGGTAGATGACTTGTTAGTTGGGGTTGGGAAGATGTTTTTACTTGCTAACATTGTTGTCTTAGATATGGAGTGTGATAAAGAGGTAAATATGATCTTGGATAGGCCATTTTTGGCCACAGGTGGTGCTGTTATAGATGTCTCTAAGGGTCACTTGATATTCAAAATTGGTGAACAACATGAAGAGTTCAATGTTTTTAAAAATATTAAGGAACCAAATTATTCTAAAAACTGCTCAAAAATAGAGTTCCTTGAAGATGAAAGTTCTTATAAAAATCAATTTGAACTCATTGAAGTATCTGAAAAACAATCCTCTGATGAAGAAAACATTTTTGCAGCTGAAAATCCTATTGAATCTATTTTTGAAACTGAAAATTCTGCTCAAACAACCAATATAGAAAATTTTCTAGATCTGGACAACTATCTTGTTTCTACTGTAGGAGAGTACTCTGTTTCTGAACATAGTTTCTTTATTAATGAAATTGAGGGTGTTTCTATTACCACCAACACTTCTGAGAAGTTTGATATTAATGATGAAGAACTTATGAGACAGTTAGATGATTCTACTTTGACAAACCTTCTAAATTATGATATGGAAAATCTGGATAACATACTGCCCACCATGGAAAGTAGGACTGTTAAATCTGAATCTGAGCATGGAATTAAAAATCTTTCATCTTTCAATACTCCATACAAGAAATACATTGAAGATCTTGGACCTCCCAGGCCTATGAATCTTCCTTCGAGTGTAGAACCACCTGATCTTGAACTGAAACCCATCCCTGTTCATCTTAAATATTCATTTTTGGGTGATAACTCCACTTGGACTGTAATAATTTCTACGGAACTAAATGAAAATCAATAAAAAATATTCTTTAATGTGTTGAAAAAATTTCAAACTTCCATAGGCTGGAAAATAGATGATATCAAGGGTATTAGTCTCTTATTCTGTATGCACAAGATTTCTATGGAGCCTGATCATAATCCTAGTGTAGAATTTCCAAGAAGAGTAAATCCAAACTTGAAAGAAGCCGTGAGAGAGGAAGTGATCAAACTGCTAGATACTGGCATGATTTATCCTATCTCTGACAGTGCTTGGGTCAGCCCTGTCCAAGTTATTCCTAAGAAGGGAGGTTACGCTGTTATTAAAAATGAAAAGAATGAAGAAGTCCAGGTTAGGAAAGCCACACAATGGAGAGTCTATATAGATTATAGGAAGCTTAATGCAGCCACTAGGAAGGACCATTTTCCAATGAAATTTTTGGACCAAATTCTTGAGAGTCTTGTTGGAAATGAGTTTTTCTATTTTCTAGATGGGTATTCTAGTTACAAACAGATTCCTGTTGATCCAGAGGATCAGGAGAAGACCACTTTCACATGCCCCTTTAGAAAATTTTCCTACAGGTGGATGCCCTTTGGGTTGTGTGGTGATCCAACCACCTTTCAAAGGTGTATGACGGCTATCCTTTCTGATATGATTGATTGAATCATTGAGGTTTTCATGGATGACTTATCCATTGTGGGTAGTGCTTTTGACACTTGTCTTGGAAATATTGAATTAGTCTTAGAGAGATTCATTGAAACCAAACTTGTTCTTAATTGGGAAAAATGTCAATTCATGGTTACTGAAGGTATTGTGCTTGGTCATAAGGTGTCAAAGAGTGGTTTAGAAGTTTATAATTCTCTGTTAGAAGTTATTCAAAAATTTAAACCTCCTGTTAATGTTAATGGTGTTAGAAGTTTTCTTGGGCATGCTAGTTTCTACTAGATATTCATAAAAGCTTTTTCTAAAATTACTAAGACCTTGTGTTCTTTTCTGGTCAAGGATGCACCTTTCAATTTTGATGAGAATTGTTTTAAATCATTTAATCTACTTAAAGAGAAACTAACCACATCAGCTATCAACACTTCACCTGATTGGAAATTATCTTTTGAGGTTATGTTTGATGCTAGTGATATTGTTGTAGGTGCTGTCCTTGGACAGAGGAGAGATAAGAAGTTACATGTGGTGTATTATGATAGTAGACTTCTAGATGATTCCCAAAAGAATTACACCCCCACTGAAAAAGAAGTTTTAACTATTGTGTTTGCTTTGGAAAAGTTTAGACAATATCTGTTAGGTTCTAAAGTCATCATTTTCACTGATCATTCTGACTTAAAATACTTGATTTCCAAAAATAAAACAAAACCCATGCTGATTAGATAGATTCTATTGTTAAAAGAGACTGACTTAGAAATTAAGGATAAGCAGGGAGATGAAAATTTAGTTGTTGATCACCTATCTAGGATTCCTTTAACCCAATCTGAATCTGAAAACCTTAGGGAGATTAACTCTTCCTTTACTGATGAAAAGGATGCTTACTGTGTCAATCAGGCAATCTGCTTGGTTTGCATATTTTTATAACTTCCTTGTAGCAGGTGTCATTCCCAAAAATCGGTCTAATAATCAAATAAAGAAATTTATTTCTGAGCATAAATACTACGTTTGGGATGATCCTCTACTGTTTAGGAGGTGTACTGATGGTATTCTTGGAAGGTGTGTGCCTGAGGATGAGATGCTGCCTCTTTTAGAAAGTTGTCATTCTTCACCTTGGGGATGTCATCATGGCGGTGAAAGGAAAGATAAAAAAGTCTTATAATCTGGTTTTTATTGGCCTACTCTTTTAAGGATTCTAGAAGCTTTGTGGTTGGGTGTGATAGATGTCAGAGGCTGGGTAATGTGGGTAAGAAACAGGAGTTACCCCAAAAGGGTATTTTGGAGGTATAAATTTTTGATGTATGGGATTTAGATTTTATGGGACCATTTCCATCATCTCATGGGAATGAGTACATTCTAGTAGCTATATATTATGTTTCGAAGTGGGTTGAGGTAGTAGCTCTTCCCAACAATCAAGCAAACAGTGTAATAAAATTTGTTAAAAGGAACATTTTTAAAATATTTGGAGTCTCAAGAGATTTTATCACGGATAATGGAACACACTTTAATAATTAATATTTTAAAGCTTTGATGGAAAAATATGGTTGTGTTCACAAAACTGGTACTCCTTATCATCCACAGTCCAGTGGACAGGTGGAAATTTCAAACAGGGAGTTGAAACAAATTCTTGATAAAACTGTTTCGAACTCTAGGAAGGACCGGTCTCTTAAAATGGATGAAGCTTTATGGGAATATAAAATAGCTTTCAAGACTCCAATAGTTATGTCTCCTTACATGCTGCTTTTTGGAAAATGATTTCATTTACTTGTGGAGTTGTAACAGAAGTCATATTGGGCAGTTAAGGCTCTAAAGTTTGACATTAAGAGTGCTAGTGAGAACAGGTTACTTGAGCTGAGTGAACTTGATGAGATTAGGAGAGAGAGTTATGATAATTAGAGAATTTATAAAGATAGGACTAAGATCTTTCATGATTATATCATTCGAAACAATGAGTTAAAACCTGGAAAGAAGGTCATTCTCTTTAATTCTAGACTCAAACTTTTTCCTGGAATGCTTAAGTCCAAATGGTTTGGACCATTTACTGTTGTGAGAGTGCTGAAGAATTGAGCTGTTGAAATTATTGGTCATGAAAATAAACCCATGTTAGTCAATGGGCAGATACTGAAACTTTATTTTGAGGGACAACCAAAGGGCTTGGATGCTTTCACTGTGCTTTAAAACTGTTCTTGAAGAAAGTCTGGCGCTAGGGACTTTAAACCAAGCGCTGCATCGGTGGAAACCCATGGTCTTTGTTTTGTTAAAAAATAATTTTTTTAACTAAATAAAGTATAATTGGAGACTTTAAATTCTGTTCTTTATGGGAGTCAACCCATACTCTTTCTATTCTTATTTTAGTGTTGAATAAAGTGCTGTATTGTTGTCTTATATTTTCACTATCTATGCTGGGCATTTGTTCCTTTTTTTATGCTCTGTGTTTTTATGATGATGCTACATTGTTTTTTTAAGGAGTGGATCTCCCATATTGGAGGAAAATTGACAAATATATTCAGGGAAGTACTCTACTCATAATTGTTACATTTATTATAATGCTCCTGTATTTACTAATAAAATTCTCCTCCTATTTTTGCTAAAAAAAATCTTCTTGTATTGAAAAAAATCTGCTACATGTGTACTGAAAATTATACTACATTTTTATTGTATAAAATTATGCTGCATGTCTTGATACTAAATTTTAAAAATTTTTCTTTAAAAAAAAATCCTGCACGTATTGGAATGTAATTTTTCTGTATGTCACTATGTGAATAAAAAATCCTGCATGTACTTCACTGGTGAAAACTTAATTTCATTGTTATAAAAATCATTCACTGCATGAAATTAAGTGTGGGGGGGTACATGAAGGCTGAATTTTTTTGAATTAAATCTGATTAATGATGGGGAGTTTAGCATACAACTTTCTGCTTTATTAAACATCCATTTGAATCATACTTTTTTAAAATTCTTACACCCAATTAACTGTGCACTCATGACTTATATTCCACTGGACTCAATGTTAATGTATATACTTTCTAATGAACCTACTGGTAATTTAACCTTTGTGGAAAAAAATCTTGTTGAACTCCATTGTGACCTTTATGCATTTCATCAATCTACTTAATTGAAAATCTATTTTGAACTTCTATGTTTAATTGTTCTTCTCCATATTTAGAAGTCAACATTGGGGACAAAGTTGGGTTTCAAGTGTGGGGGAGGGGGTCAAATCTTGACTTTTCTAAACCATGCTTTAATGAAATCCCAAAAATTCCAATGTCAATTAATACTTTTTGGTAAAAATGGATAACTGTTTTCAAAATTCATACATAATTTTAGGCTTTACACTATACTCAATTGGGTCTTTACTTAGGACATGTTCCTTGCTGGTAGTTAAGAACTCCTCTGAGCCTAAAATTAATGAGTTTGGATGATTGCTGAGTGACATTGTTTAGTGAATTGATGGATATCTTGGTTTAAGAACTATCTTTGAAAGTGATATGGGTTACATGTTTATGGAGTTTTGGTCATACTCTTTGGAACTAGAATTTTGATTCTGATTCTAGGGGCCCATTCATTTTCCTGAATTTTTTAAAAGTAATTGCTTTAATGAGCCAATGTAAATTAGTTTTATATAAATCTTTTGGAACTGGAGTAATTTGGGCATCTGGGATCCCAAAGTGAGTCTCTAAGATCCTAGATGCTAGGTGCCTTTCTGTTAACTATAAGCCCTTTGTTCACCTTGAATAAGTGCATTGCACATTCCTCAGTACAATGATACATTTCTTGGGAAAAATAAATAAAGTATATATGGTAAAAAATGAGCTCATAAGGGTGAGGGGAATGATGAACACCAAATAAAGAAGGGGACAATTGATTTATATGGGATTCATTTAGGTTATGTCATTGAAGTGATTCACAAAAGAATTAATTATTTTTGGGACCGAGGTGAATAGTCAAAGTACAATCTTCCTTGGTTAAGATATTAATTCCATTGATGTTTTTCCTCATGTCATTCTTGGAATTATAACTTAAGCCTAGATTAAAGGTAGTCATTAAGTAGTATCAAATATGAGGCATGACATATTCATTGCTTGATGATTCATAGATTTCTTAATTACCCTTGAGTATTTGTTAAGGGAAAGATTCATATGAGTAAATCATTTTCTTAAGGACCACTGTTATGTATTGTCCTCTATTTTGAGTGCTAGACATGTGACCGTTTGATCTAAATCATAAATACAATTTACTATTTTTCAAAGGAAATGAGACATGGGATTTTTTGAGGATAAACAGTGCTTAAGTGCAGGGGAATTTGATGTGGCTCAATTTTTATATAGTTTTTCCACATCTTTTATTTAATTTTCATCAATTTAATTAATTATTTTAAAACTTTTTAATAAATAATAGAATTTTTGTAATTTTATCACTACATCTCTTAATTAATCATTTTTAATAATTAAGTACCTATTTTTAGTCCTTTTTTATTGTCTATCTATGTATTCTATATATTAATCTACTTTCAAGTTTGATAATCTTAATTTGTGTTATCTATTAACTTTTTTAAATAATTATTATTTAGTTGTCATATTTATTTTCTTTAATTTAGTCCAGTTTTTAATCTAAGTCTTTACCATTTAATTCTAATTTATTTAATCAATTAACCTTACATTTTAACCGGTTTAATTGTTGTGAAAAGTAAAAAATTTTAAGTTAAAGTTTAATAAAATAATATATTTTTAATCTTAAGTTTCATTATAGTTTCTAACTAATTAACTTTGTTGTTTAATAACTCTAGTTAATTCTAATTATTTTAATTATATGTTTACAGTTAATTAATTTTAGGAGTTCTGCATTTGTTTAGACATAAAATAAATTAATTATAATTTCTATTTTCTTAGTAAATAATTAGTTGCTTTTATTTTTAGTTTGTTAAATAATTTGGATTGTTTATTTTTAGTTACAGTTAATTATTTAATCTTAAACAACATAGTTAATTCCTCTTTTGTTTTAATTAATTAGCGTGGTTCTTTTTATTATCTATTGTAATTTTTTTTTATTGTTAACGATTTTAATATTTCACTGCCAGTGAGTGAGGCTCTGTTGTTTTGTCGCACTGATGCTATTCCAAACCGATTCTTTGTCTCACCGATCTTTAGTCACATCAAATATTTTTATAACTATCAGTGAGTCATGACTCACCGATTACTTCAAAACACCATCAGTCTCTCGCGACGCACTGTTGTTGCGACGCACCGATCCTTCCATCGGTTTCGGTCTCTTATAAGTTTGGAATCTAATTTTATTTTCATTTATCAGTGTGTCATTGACTCACCAATATCCCAAATCATCATCAGTTTCACGTAGTGTCAATTACTTTTCTATTATTTTAATTTTCAGTGAGTTGTTATTTTATTCCATTGGTTTATCAGACACCAATAAATTTTTATTTCAACTAATAGTTTTCGTCTCTCGCGACTCACTAATATTTTCATTTTATTTTGTTCCACTGTGACCGATCTTTATTACTTTTATCGGTGAGTCAATGACTCACTGATTGTAAATTTCTTCTATAGGTTCCACAATTGTCACGACCCGTCCTCGGGGCCCGTGCCGTGACTACCCCAAGCCCGCCTTCCATAGGCCAGGGGCTGGCGACTAGCACCAAGGCGTAAAATCCCAGTAAACAGGGAAGGCATTGCCTTTATAAGTAACAACCACACAGAGTCAGCAAGCGGAAAGTAAAGTGCAGAAAGTAAAGGGGGCCGGAAATACAAGCCCAACTGTAAAGTACAACTGAAAAGAAAAACAGCAACTGAAGAAAAGACGGCGGCCTCGTGTCGTCCACTGGCAACCCCACCTGAAGGGTGGGTACAGATAGCCTCCAGGCTCCTCGGGTCCCACGTCCGCTCCGAGTACGTTCCGTCCAGTGGTCCACCTCCAGGTACCGTCCTGCTCCACGCCCCAACCGTGATCAGCGCTGTCCGTCGTCTGCAACCAACACAACAAGGTGCGGGCATAGCCCGTGCAGGGGTGAGTACAACTACTCAGTAAGGACCCCGAGACCCCCGAAGGTCTCCCGAAATCCACAAAGGATATAGCACAAAAGAAAGATGCAATCACGAAATAACATCCGACTCGACTTAGGTATATGCCCATACATATACCTAAGTCCCCAATTCTAGCTCTGCTCATGAGCTCAAGAACAACTCAATCCACAAAGGAAAGCAAGACCCAAATCCACAAAGGAGAGTAAACAGTAAATCCACAAAGGATGGTTCAACACAATCCACAAAGGAGAGTAACATAAGATTCAGCTCAACCAGGTATACTTTTCCAGATGACGTCAAAGATGATCACTGATCCATCTAAGTCGTCGGACCCACGAAGGATCGATAGGTACTAACCCCCGCAGTAGACCCACACAGGATCGGGCTCACACAGAACCTGTAGGCAGTGGCTCACACAGAACCGGTAGGCAGTGGCTCACACAGAACCGGTAGTAGGACCCACATAGGATCGGGCACTGATCCGCGTAGGATCGCTGAGTGCAGTAGTCGACGCAGTCCACTGAGGATCTCTGCACAGTCGTCGCCGCAGTCCACGAAGGATCTCTGCTCTGCCGTCGTCGCAGTCCACGGAGGATCTCTGCTCTGCCGTCGTCGCAGTCCACGGAGGATCTCTGCTCTGTCGTCGAGGTCACAGCCAGCGCTAGGGTTCCCGCACGTAGCGAGCTCGTTTAGGAGGGTCCGCTCCACGAGCCGAGGGGCTGATACATCAACTGACACGTAGTCCGAAGTTGATGTATCCAAAAGTTCCGTATCGACAACAGGATCTCAACGCGACAGACGGCGCGTCAATCGGACGCCCGGTCTGAGAGTTATTGGCATTTTCGTCCCAGGGGCCCGGTTGGTTTTTAGGGCAAAACCAACCCGACCGTACTCCGCCTGTATCCGATCCTCGGGCGGAGTATGCCAAAAGTTCCGTCTCACTTAGAGGAAACTACCACAGCTGACGGTACGTCGTTCGGACGTCCGTAGCTCAAGTTATGAGCGTTTCCGCTCCGAGGGCCCGGTTGGCTTCGTGTACGAACCAACCCGGCCGAACCCAAAGTCTTCCGAAACCTTGAGTATAATATACCGAAACGACCGTCTCGATCCAAGGATCGCGTAGCCGCTGACGGTTCGTCAATCGGAGGTCCCAGGCCCAAGATATGGGCGAAAGACCGTAGAGGGACCGAAACGGGGGTACTGGGCCCGGGGCGACCCGGCCCGAACCGCACCCTGGGGTCGGCCGTACCGGGTCGGCCCGAACCGGGCGGCCGGGTCCGGTCCGGCCTGGGCGCGGCCCGGCCGACCGGACCGGCCGGCTCGGCCTCGGCCGAGCGGCCGAACTGCCGCCGCCGCGGGGTTGAACCCGCGGCTTGAGAGAAACCGCGGCCCCGCGGGGGGCCGCCTGTCACGCGGACGCGGCCGGGCCGCCGCGTCCGTCCCGGTTCCGCGCGGCCGCGGAACCGGCTGCCGCCGCCGCCGCGGCTTCAGCCGCGGTGGGAGATTTCCACGGCGGCGCGCCTGGCGCCGCCGCCTCCTTCCGCGGGCCGCCGGAGATGCTCCGGTGGCCCGATTTCTTTCCCGTCTGCGCCGATGCTCCTCCCGGGGGACGATCTTCACTGCGGAGCCAACAAATTGCCCTTGCCGCACGGTTCGTCGTCGTCCGCCAAATCCGCGCAAAAAGAGGAGATCGGCGGAGGGTTGCCGGGTCTTGTTCGTTAGACCCGCACCCTCCGCGTTAGTCATAATCCACGGGAGGAACAATAAAACAATCAACAACAATTTTAAATGTTAAAATTGTTCGAAGATCATGCTTCTTTACTTTAAAAGAAATAAATCACGGGAAGGAAAATATTCCAATCAACCCTTACTTTATCGTCGTCGTCGGACGAGGGGTCGTCGCGGAATCGCTCGTCGCGGAGGAAGGAGATCGTCGCGTCGTCGCGGTATCCGGCGTCACGTCGCCAATCTCCGGATCAAGATCAAACGGATTTAATTAGTTTAAATCCGTTGATATTGAATTTAAAAAGGGAGAAGAAAAGATCTGATTCTCACCTTAGTTGCCGAACGAGGATCGGCCGCGGAAGAAGAGGCGTCGCCGAAGAACGTCGCGGGTAGATCTCGTCGACGTCGCAGATCTTGGTGTGCGTCATCGAATTCCGGTCGCCGGCGTTCTTCGCGTTCTTCACGTTCTTCGCGTTCTTCGTGTTCTTCGCGTTCTGCGCGTTCTTCGCGGAGAGGGTGGAGGAACGAAGATTCTCTCAAATCCTTTCCAAGGATTTTTATGTTGGTCTTATTTTATAAACATGCCAACACGAAACCGGTTAAGAAACGATCCATCAATTCGTTGAATTAATTCAACGAAAGAAACGACCCATTTAATTCACGAAGAAACAGTCCATTTAATTCACGAAATAAACCGCCCAATTAAATGGTCTGTTAAGAATTAAAGAAAACGCGTCGGTTGACTTTTCAGTTACTTTGACGGGTTTTCGCGGGTGCGTTACTTAGCGAAAGAAACGGCGGGGCTCGTGCGGGTCCCACCGCACAAATATCCTACCAAGGGGTAGGATATTTCTGGATAGCATCCTATCCAGTTCAACTTAGTTCAAGCCGTCTTTAAGTGACTTCAAGTGGCTTCCAAGCATCTTAAGTGAAATAAAATAAAGTTGTCGCACAAACTTTATTTTATTTCTGACTTAAAGCCGTAAAATTTAAAAACCACGTCTGAGCAAACGCAACTCCGGAAGAGGCGTTTCTAAGCAAATACCGGCGCTGCGATTTCATCGGTGCCCTCAGAATTCGATTCCGGGCACCGGTTCAAAAGATAGAAAAACCCGCTCGTCCGTTCACTGAACGTACCCGAGCCAAACTTCGGAAATTGATTCCGGGCACACCGGGCCTCGGAATCAGGTGCCGTCTGAAGCTGCGCTCTTGTAAAATTCCAAAGAAAATTAAGAAAAAAAATTTCCTTGAAATTTGCGGGTCTTTACATTACTCCCACCTCAGGGCTTTACGTCCCCGTAAAGATACATCAAAAACTAGGGGAACAAATGGGGGTACTGAGCACGCATCTGAGCCTCCCGCTCCCAAGTGCTCTCCTGGAGGTTCCCGTGCTGCCATCTGACGCGCACAAGAGGTATCGACCGCCCACGTAGGACCCGCTCCTGTCGATCCTCGATCTCCACTGGGACCTCCGCAAAAGTCGCCCCATCGTCCACGTCCAGCTCCCCAAAGTCGATGATGTGCGTCGGGTCGTGCACGTATCTCCTCAGCTGAGACACGTGGAAGACGTCGTGCACCCGGTGCAACTGAGGTGGTAGAGCCAGGCGATAAGCCACCTCTCCTATCCTGCTGAGGACCTGGAAAGGCCCGATGAAGCGTGGAGACAACCTGCCGCCTCGGCCAAATCTCCGTAAACCACGTCGAGGTGAGACACGCAAAAAGACGTGGTCGCCATCCTTGAACTCCAGTGGCCTCCGCCTCCTGTCAGCATATGACTTCTGCCGGCTCTGAGCTGTCCTCATCCTCTCCTGGATGATCTGGACCTTCTCTGTCGTGGCTCGGACCATCTCTGGTCCCACGAGTGCTGACTCCCCAGGGTCTGTCCAGCACAACGGTGATCTGCAGGGTCTGCCGTACAACGCCTCGTATGGTGCCATCCCGATGGTGGAGTGGTAGCTGTTGTTGTACGCGAACTCCACCAAGGGTAGGTGGTCCTCCCAGCTGCGACCAAAGTCGAGAACACATGCACGGAGCATGTCCTCGAGTGTCTGTATGGTCCTCTCCGTCTGTCCATCCGTCTGAGGGTGGAAGGCTGTGCTCAGATGGAGCCGCGTCCCGAACGCCTCCTGCAACCCCTTCCAAAGCCTGGAAGTGAAACGAGCATCTCGATCGGAGACGATAGACGATGGCACACCGTGAAGCCGTACGATCTCCTGGACGTAAAGACGTCCCAAGCTCTCTACTGAGCCCTGCTCTCTGATGGGTAAGAAGTGTGCCGACTTGGTGAGTCGGTCGACAATCACCCAAATGGAGTCGTGACCTCTGGAAGTGCGTGGAAGTCCAGTCACGAAGTCCATAGATATGCCGTCCCACTTCCACTCCGGGACCTCCAAGGGCTGTACCAAACCTGCTGGTACCTGGTGCTCTGCCTTCACCTGCTGGCAGGTGAGGCATCGTGAAACGAACTCTGCCACAGCTTTCTTCATACCCGGCCACCAGTGCTGTCGCCTGAGATCCTGGTACATCTTCGCCACTCCGGGATGTACCGCCAAGGGAGAAGTGTGAAACTCTCTCAGCACCTCCTCTCGTAAAGCGACTGGTACGAAGGTACGTCCTCTGAAAAGGATGTCATGCTCTGCTCCAAGGGAGAAACCATCAGGCGCCTGACCTGAGGATATCAGTGCACGCCGGGTCTCACAGTCAGCGTCCCCACGCTGAGCCTCTCTGACCCGCTGTAGAAGTGGAGGAGAGACTGTGAGAGACTGAAGAAAGGCTGTTCCGTCTCTATCCACGAAGGATATCTGCAAGGAGGCTAGCTGCTCCGTCGCCTCCTCAAGCAGCTGAATGCCCGTCCTCCTGCTGAGGGCATCGGCTACCACGTTCCCCTTCCCAGGAGTATAGACTATCTCAAAGTCATAGTCCTGGAGGAACTCAAGCCATCTCCGCTATCTCAGGTTCAGGTCCTTCTGAGAGAAGATATACCTGAGACTCTGGTGGTCAGAAAAGACGGTGAAGCGCTCGCCCATCAGATAGTGCCGCCAAGTCTTCAGAGCGAAGACCACTGCTGCTAACTCCAGGTCATGAGTGGCGTAGTTCTGCTCATGCGGCCTCAACTGACGTGATCCGTAGGCGATCACGGCCCGCTCCTGCATCAGGACGCACCCGAGTCCAGTCCCTGATGCGTCGCAGTAAACTACGTACCCAACTCCCTCCTCAGGCAACCTCAAGATAGGTGCGCTGGTCAATCTCTGTCTCAGCTCCTGGAAGCTCTGCTGACATCTGTCTGACCACACGAAGGGTTTCCCCTTCTTCGTCAAGGCTGAGAGTGGTGCTGCAACTCTGGAGAAGTCTGGCACGAATCTCCGATAGTATCCCGCTAGGCTCAAGAAGCTCCGCACCTCTGTCACGCTCTTGGGTGGCTCCCAAGCTAGCACTGCCTCGATCTTCGCGGGATCCACTGCAACTCCCGCCTCAGAAATGACGTGCCCCAAGAAATGGACCTCACGTAACCAGAACTGGCATTTTGAGAGCTTGCCATAAAGCTGGTGCTCTCGGAGTGTGTCTAGCACAACTCGCAGGTGGTAGGCATGCTCCTCCTCAGTCGTCGAGTATACCAAAATGTCGTCAATGAAGACAACGACAAATCGGTCGAGGTATGGCTGGAAGATCCTGTTCATGAGGCTCATGAACACCGCTGGAGCATTGGTTACGCCGAACGGCATAACCAAGAACTCATAATGGCCATACCGACACCTGAAGGCCGTCTTCTGCACGTCCTCGTCTCGAACTCTGAGCTGATGATAGCCTGACCGGAGGTCTATCTTCGAGAACCACCGCGCTCCCTTGAGCTGATCGAAGAGGTCATCAATCCGTGGCAGCGGATACTTGTTCCTCACTGTCACCTGGTTCAGGCGACGATAGTCGACACAAAGTCGCAAGCTCCCGTCCGCCTTCTTGGCGAACAAAATCGGGGAAGCCCAGGGTGAAACACTGGGTCGGATAAACCCCTTGCTCTGCAAGTCCTCCAACTGTACCCGCAGCTCTCGAAGCTCGGCGGGGGCCATCCGATATGCTGGAGTAGATATCGGGGCTGTCCCGGGGTACAAGTCGATGTAAAAGTCTACCTCTCTACGAGGAGGTAGCCCTGGAACGTCGTCGGGAAAGACGTCCACGTACTGGTCCACCACTGCAGGAAAAGCCGGACTCCGCACGTCCACTGCTCCTAGGATGAGGCTAGCCAACTGATGTGAGATGGGCTGCACTCTCCTCCGCGGAAGTCCATCCTGTGCTGCAAAGGTTCCCTTCTCGCCGGTGAAGGTAAACCTGCTCCCGTCGGTACGAACACATCGCACCTTGCGCCTAAAACAGTCGATCTGGGCATGAACCGTGGATAGCCAATCCATGCCCAAGATGACGTCGTAAGGCCTCGACGCCGCTACAAGGAGATCCCAGCCGAAGCTCTCGCCTCCTAGAGTAAGCTCACACTGCCGGCACCAGTGCGTAATCGTCGAGTCTGCTCCCGTAGGAGTCTCTAGCCGTAAGGATCGAGCCAACGGCTCAGTCGGAATCTCCGAGCTCCGAACAAGGGCAGAGGCTATGAAAGAGTGACTCGCTCCTGTGTCTATAAGTACTGCAGCAAGGGTGGAATAGACACAGATCGTACCTCGAATCATCTCTGGCATGTCGGGGTCGTAGGCCTCCACTGCCTGGAGCTGGGCCTGTCCCTGCCCGCCGGCTCCCTGTGGTCGAGGTGGCCCTCCTGGTGGTGGTGGGGGTAGAGCCTGGAAGCGTCGCCCACCACCCGCTGCTCGGCCAGCTCCTCTGCCTCGTCCGCCTCCTCCCTGCGGACCGCCACGGTCGACCCTCTGCCTCTGCCTGGGTGGCCCCTCCACCGTCTGCTGCTCCTCTGGTCGGCGAGTCGGGCAGTCACGAGCCATGTGACCCTGCCCGCCGCAAGAGTAGCACAGCCTGCCTCTCGAAAGGCTGGCACTCCGCTGTGTGCCCCGCACCACTGAGCCGGTGTCCTGAGGCCGTCTGCGTGCGGGTCTGGTCTGCCTGGACCCGTGAGTCATCCGTCGGCTACCTGCTGCCGAAGACTCAGCTACCTGCCGCCCTGCGCTAGGTCTCGCCGCTGAAGAAGGCTCTGCCAGGAAGCTCTCGATCAGGAGGGCTCGCTCCAGCACTCCCGCCTGGGTCGGAATGCTGAGGGAGATCAGCGACGCACGAATCTCCTGTCGCAAGCCCTGCTCGAAGGTCCGGGCCCGGAAGAAGGGGTCCCGTACCATGTCGGTCGAGTAGCGAGATAGGTCCGTGAACCTCGCCGCATACTGAGCGACCGTCATGCTGCCCTGGCGCAGCTGGAGAAGCTCCTGGATGCGCACCGCTCGGAGGGTGGCCGGGACGAACTCAGAGCGGAAGAGGCTCTCGAAGTCCGTCCAGAGCAGGGATGCCTCATCGTGAACCTGGAGCATCAGGCTCCACCATCGTCCTGCCGCCGCCTGCAGGAGGCTCGCTGCGAGGATCACCATGAGATCCGCTGGTGTCCTCACTAGCCTGAAGATCCGTACCACCGCCACTAGCCAGTCCTCGGCGGCCTGGGGGTCCGCCTCACCGCGAAACCTGGGCGGTCGCTGGCTCTGAAACTCGTGCAGTGCCCTGAGGCGACGTGCATCGTCGGCGTCTGGTACTGGAAGCATCGGTGGCTCGGCGGGTAAGGCTACCGCCGGTGCCACTGCTGGCAAAGGGCCCTGCACCGAGGCCTCGTCGCTCGGTGGGCTGCCGTCGCGCCCTACACTCGGAACCCTAGCTGGCAGTCGTCGCGGGGCCATCCTGAAAAGGAGAACAAGAGCACCACAGTCAGAACAGTATACCTGGTGAGCTGGCACAAGTAATCACAAGGAAAACTTGAGACTTTCATAAAGCAGAACAGTATACCCGGTGAGCTGACATAAGTAATCACAAAGAAAACTTGAAACACACACGCAATCAATGTTTTCATGCATTAAGTCGGAAATCAGGAGTCAGGGTCCTGGTGTACGGATACGTCGGCCGCCGCACCAACACTGGGCTCCCTGAACTGATAACCACACTCAATACACTAAACACTATTGCTTCACATAGAAAGAAAGGACGATCAGAGTCTGCGGTAGAACCGACCGCCTCTGATACCAATTTGTCACGACCCGTCCTCGGGGCCCGTGCCGTGACTACCCCAAGCCCGCCTTCCATAGGCCAGGGGCTGACGACTAGCACCAAGGCGTAAAATCCCAGTAAACAGGGAAGGCATTGCCTTTATAAGTAACAACCACACAGAGTCAGCAAGCGGAAAGTAAAGTGCAGAAAGTAAAGGGGGCCGGAAATACAAGCCCAACTGTAAAGTACAACTGAAAAGAAAAACAGCAACTGAAGAAAAGACGGCGGCCTCGTGTCGTCCACTGGCAACCCCACCTGAAGGGTGGGTACAGATAGCCTCCAGGCTCCTCGGGTCCCACGTCCGCTCCGAGTACGTTCCGTCCAGTGGTCCACCTCCAGGTACCGTCCTGCTCCACGCCCCAACCGTGATCAGCGCTGTCCGTCGTCTGCAACCAACACAACAAGGTGCGGGCATAGCCCGTGCAGGGGTGAGTACAACTACTCAGTAAGGACCCCGAGACCCCCGAAGGTCTCCCGAAATCCACAAAGGATATAGCACAAAAGAAAGATGCAATCACGAAATAACATCCGACTCGACTTAGGTATATGCCCATACATATACCTAAGTCCCCAATTCTAGCTCTGCTCATGAGCTCAAGAACAACTCAATCCACAAAGGAAAGCAAGACCCAAATCCACAAAGGAGAGTAAACAGTAAATCCACAAAGGATGGTTCAACACAATCCACAAAGGAGAGTAACATAAGATTCAGCTCAACCAGGTATACTTTTCCAGATGACGTCAAAGATGATCACTGATCCATCTAAGTCGTCGGACCCACGAAGGATCGATAGGTACTAACCCCCGCAGTAGACCCACACAGGATCGGGCTCACACAGAACCTGTAGGCAGTGGCTCACACAGAACCGGTAGGCAGTGGCTCACACAGAACCGGTAGTAGGACCCACATAGGATCGGGCACTGATCCGCGTAGGATCGCTGAGTGCAGTAGTCGACGCAGTCCACTGAGGATCTCTGCACAGTCGTCGCCGCAGTCCACGAAGGATCTCTGCTCTGCCGTCGTCGCAGTCCACGGAGGATCTCTGCTCTGCCGTCGTCGCAGTCCACGGAGGATCTCTGCTCTGTCGTCGAGGTCACAACCAGCGCTAGGGTTCCCGCACGTAGCGAGCTCGTTTAGGAGGGTCCGCTCCACGAGCCGAGGGGCTGATACATCAACTGACACGTAGTCCGAAGTTGATGTATCCAAAAGTTCCGTATCGACAACAGGATCTCAACGCGACAGACGGCGCGTCAATCGGACGCCCGGTCTGAGAGTTATTGGCATTTTCGTCCCAGGGGCCCGGTTGGTTTTTAGGGCAAAACCAACCCGACCGTACTCCGCCTGTATCCGATCCTCGGGCGGAGTATGCCAAAAGTTCCGTCTCACTTAGAGGAAACTACCACAGCTGACGGTACGTCGTTCGGACGTCCGTAGCTCAAGTTATGAGCGTTTCCGCTCCGAGGGCCCGGTTGGCTTCGTGTACGAACCAACCCGGCCGAACCCAAAGTCTTCCGAAACCTTGAGTATAATATACCGAAACGACCGTCTCGATCCAAGGATCGCGTAGCCGCTGACGGTTCGTCAATCGGAGGTCCCAGGCCCAAGATATGGGCGAAAGACCGTAGAGGGACCGAAACGGGGGTACTGGGCCCGGGGCGACCCGGCCCGAACCGCACCCTGGGGTCGGCCGTACCGGGTCGGCCCGAACCGGGTCGGCCGGGTCCGGTCCGGCCTGGGCGCGGCCCGGCCGACCGGACCGGCCGGCTCGGCCTCGGCCGAGCGGCCGAACTGCCGCCGCCGCGGGGTTGAACCCGCGGCTTGAGAGAAACCGCGGCCCCGCGGGGGGCCGCCTGTCACGCGGACGCGGCCGGGCCGCCGCGTCCGTCCCGGTTCCGCGCGGCCGCGGAACCGGCTGCCGCCGCCGCCGCGGCTTCAGCCGCGGTGGGAGATTTCCACGGCGGCGCGCCTGGCGCCGCCGCCTCCTTCCGCGGGCCGCCGGAGATGCTCCGGTGGCCCGATTTCTTTCCCGTCTGCGCCGATGCTCCTCCCGGGGGACGATCTTCACTGCGGAGCCAACAAATTGCCCTTGCCGCACGGTTCGTCGTCGTCCGCCAAATCCGCGCAAAAAGAGGAGATCGGCGGAGGGTTGCCGGGTCTTGTTCGTTAGACCCGCACCCTCCGCGTTAGTCATAATCCACGGGAGGAACAATAAAACAATCAACAACAATTTTAAATGTTAAAATTGTTCGAAGATCATGCTTCTTTACTTTAAAAGAAATAAATCACGGGAAGGAAAATATTCCAATCAACCCTTACTTTATCGTCGTCGTCGGACGAGGGGTCGTCGCGGAATCGCTCGTCGCGGAGGAAGGAGATCGTCGCGTCGTCGCGGTATCCGGCGTCACGTCGCCAATCTCCGGATCAAGATCAAACGGATTTAATTAGTTTAAATCCGTTGATATTGAATTTAAAAAGGGAGAAGAAAAGATCTGATTCTCACCTTAGTTGCCGAACGAGGATCGG
Source organism: Viscum album (assembly GCA_963277665.1). Classification (NCBI taxonomy): domain Eukaryota; kingdom Viridiplantae; phylum Streptophyta; class Magnoliopsida; order Santalales; family Viscaceae; genus Viscum; species Viscum album. The sequence goes on along the minus strand of OY728150.1, from coordinate 1,586,549,103 downwards.
CCGCGGAAGAAGAGGCGTCGCCGAAGAACGTCGCGGGTAGATCTCGTCGACGTCGCAGATCTTGGTGTGCGTCATCGAATTCCGGTCGCCGGCGTTCTTCGCGTTCTTCACGTTCTTCGCGTTCTTCGTGTTCTTCGCGTTCTGCGCGTTCTTCGCGGAGAGGGTGGAGGAACGAAGATTCTCTCAAATCCTTTCCAAGGATTTTTATGTTGGTCTTATTTTATAAACATGCCAACACGAAACCGGTTAAGAAACGATCCATCAATTCGTTGAATTAATTCAACGAAAGAAACGACCCATTTAATTCACGAAGAAACAGTCCATTTAATTCACGAAATAAACCGCCCAATTAAATGGTCTGTTAAGAATTAAAGAAAACGCGTCGGTTGACTTTTCAGTTACTTTGACGGGTTTTCGCGGGTGCGTTACTTAGCGAAAGAAACGGCGGGGCTCGTGCGGGTCCCACCGCACAAATATCCTACCAAGGGGTAGGATATTTCTGGATAGCATCCTATCCAGTTCAACTCAGTTCAAGCCGTCTTTAAGTGACTTCAAGTGGCTTCCAAGCATCTTAAGTGAAATAAAATAAAGTTGTCGCACAAACTTTATTTTATTTCTGACTTAAAGCCGTAAAATTTAAAAACCACGTCTGAGCAAACGCAACTCCGGAAGAGGCGTTTCTAAGCAAATACCGGCGCTGCGATTTCATCGGTGCCCTCAGAATTCGATTCCGGGCACCGGTTCAAAAGATAGAAAAACCCGCTCGTCCGTTCACTGAACGTACCCGAGCCAAACTTCGGAAATTGATTCCGGGCACACCGGGCCTCGGAATCAGGTGCCGTCTGAAGCTGCGCTCTTGTAAAATTCCAAAGAAAATTAAGAAAAAAAATTTCCTTGAAATTTGCGGGTCTTTACAACAATTTTCCCTCTCCCTGTCAGTCTTTCATTTTTTTTCACCCACTCACCATTAGTTTATCATTTTCTCACAACCGGTATCTTATTTATTTTTTTAGCTACCGGTGACACTTTTAAATATCGATTCCACCAATTTCACGTTGCATCAACATCAGTCTCACCTTTTCATTGGTGCCACCGACGCACCCCATCGGTGACGTCTTTTTTTATCAGCATCGGTTATACCCTGCTACCGATAGTTATTTTTGCAGGTGCTACCGAATGTTTATCAATTTCTCTGATACTGATAGTTTCCTCCATCAGCTTCACACCCATGTCAATGTCTCACCGATCCCTTCTAGCCTTTCACCTACCAGGGCATCAGTTTCATCTAATCACTATCACTGATTCTCCCCATTAGATTTTCCTCTTTCCCTGCTTCACACAACCATCCACTTCCATACCTCCTCGTCTCAACTCTGGAACAACAACAGAAGTAGATCACACTTTCAAAATTAAACTAAAAATTTCATTTCTAAAACTCAGAAATCAAGCAACCTTAACCCCATCGCTATAAAAATTTCCTTGTTCTTAGAAGAGGCCGCTGCACTACCTGTGGGAGCCACGCTGAAGGAGGAGAGTGAAACGCCACGCCGTGCCAGAGCCACTAGTTGAGAGTCCACCGCCATTGGAAGTGTGCATCCGCTAGAGGAGAGGATACCGCTTCTATGGAGGAGGTCCGCCAGACCAGCTACTTCCAGGGAGTCCACCCCTCCATCGTGGAGCCAAGGAGACTGCTGAATGTGGCATTGGGGAAGAGCCAAAACCATACCCCCCTCTTGTAGCGCCGATTTGGGGAGGGGGGTGGATTTTAAAAAAAAACTTAAACTTAAAAAAACTAAAGGGTTAAAACAAAATTAAAAACTTCAACTTAAAAAAAATATAAATAAAAATTGATAATTACAAATAAATAACTTATATAAAATATTTTATTAAACAAAATTATTAATCATTAATTAAACATTATTTGTAACACCCCGAGCTTCCACGATACGCCTCTCTTTCAATAATGCAATAGCTTGCATTGTGCGCAACTTCGAGTTCTAAAACATCGCGACAAATCAAAGTAGCCGTTATGAATAGTAATAACCACTTTTTAAAATTATAGAAATTTTATATTTCAAAATGGACTTCATTTTTGTATTCCTAATATTGAAATTAACCTATGTTGAATTTTTTGTAATTTTCTGAGAACTTCAAAATTTTTATGAATAGTGAAAAATACTTAAAACAACTTTTTTAATCAAAATAATTCATAGTGATAAATTATACTATTGAGTGGTTTTAGAGTATAATTAGAATATATTTTTACCATTTTATCCAATGGTGGTCATTAGAATTAATTTAACATTGAAATTGGACATAAACAATTGCCAATCTTTTGATATAAATTGTTTCTTAAAAACACGCTATTTGTTGTGACAGCGGGAATTAATTATAAAATTAATTAATGCAACTAATATGTTTGGAATTTTGTAAAATAGACATCATTTTTCAATTCGGAATATCAATTATAGCTTAGGGTGAAATTTTGGCCTTATTCTGAAAAACTTCAATTTTTGATGAATAGTGAAACCACTAAGTGGTTGTTAAATAACTGATTTTTCGAAATATTACCACTTCTGTGATTTGATTTTCAAAAATCCGACATACATGGTTGTCATTAAGAAGTAAAATGTGGTTCAATGGGATAAAAATAATTTTTTGGTGAATAGTAACTTATTAAGTTCTTAATCGCGATTAGTGGTAATTAGGGTAGTTTAAGGTATAAATAATACTTTAATAATATTAAATGACCTAGACACATGTCCCAACCTCATTGGTTGTGTCATGGCCGACCAAGAAAAGCCATGGCCTAACTTGGGGACCCCATGGATCCACTTTTGTAGGGAAATAACATAAATTACTTTTTATTTAATGTTAAAGTGAAAATGACACTAACATAAATTGTTTTACTAAAACAAATTTTAAGTAGGGTTACACAAGTCCAAATTTTGACTATAAATATTCATTAGAAAGCTAAAAAGATTTCCTACATCATAGTATTTTTTTTATAATTTTTAGACATTAAATAAATTAAATTATTTATGACATCATTATGATGCAGCGATGACCTCATTATTTAACGATTTTAATAAAATGAATAGATAATGTAAAATCCAAGGCTTACACTTGTCCAAAGACAATTGGATGAGGATATTTCGAAACCTTATCACCTTAGCCTCGAATTATATAAGTGTGGGACCTTTAGAATCCGAAAAGCATTTTGAAATAATGTAACATTTCAATCTTTCCAAAAGTGCCCCTCCTCTCCACTTATAAAAGGCCCCCACCTCTCCCACTTCATTTACACTTTCAAGCCATTTGGCTCGGACAACCTCTGCCCAAATACTCTCCCAACATTCCTCCCTTACTCCTAGAAACCTCACTTTGGGCAGAACTCTTCCCAAGGAAGCCTTTAGCTCAAATCAAAAAGAGTTACCCGATTTTGAGGTAATGTCTTTTCTAATGTTGTTTTGTTTTATTTTTCTTCTCCAACCCCCTAAACTCTTTTTATTCATTTATTTTGTAACAACACCAGTATCCTAAATATACTAGGATGTTGTTATAATAAGGATTCGAGCTACACTTACACACACCTACATCTAATGGTTAAAGAACATACGGTTTCTGTGGATGGCGAATTTCTGCCTCACGAAACGATGATTGTTCAACACTCATATAACACCTTCAAAGGTGGCCATTAAGATGTCACTATATTTATATATGATATATAATGTGTTTATGTTTTACTTATGCTTCTGTATTTCTCATTTATGGCTTACTTTATGATTTCCATTATGGGTAAAACGCGATAATTTCATTTTAGGAAGTGCGGACTACCGCCCCCTCAAAGTGATTTGAATCGTTAATGCCATATGTGGGATGTATAAAGGATGGAGTAAATGGTATTATACACTATATTATACTGGAATTATATTATACATTTATATCATTATGACTTCGTTCCATTAAATACGAAATAGAAATGAAAGTAGCGTTCATGCGTACGTACGGCTTACCGTCTCCATGAACGGTGCATTTCATTTCTTACCTCTAAATGTTACGTAATATTATAAATGAATGTATATACTGTATATATATGATATATATGATATCTACATCATTAATATAATTCTGGATATAATGGATATTTCACCACATGAACAACTTATAATTATAAGAAGTTTATTGTTGACTCATGTACCAAAGATCTACAAAACGACCGTTATTAACTTAAATAATTACATAATGTTCATAACATTGTAATAAGTGATATAAAAAGGATAATGAAATTTAAAATGGTTCTTAATAAGGTAGATATTAACTCTAGTTTATTATTCAGGAGGTTAAAGAACGGTTGAGTCAAGTCGGACACAAGGTAAGGGAACTTCTTAACCCAACTTCCATTCTTTGGGTTAATCTCCTACTTTCAAATTATGTCATGATGTTATTATGTCCTATTTTGTATTTTTAATTTCTTTATGTGTACCTATAGTGAATACACATAATATATCTATTTTATTTTAAAAATGATCTTTTTAAGGACTTCGTCTCAATCTCCTTTCATTGAGGCATATTTTGTTTTATACACAAATTTCTTTTATACGGTGTATAAACCCCTTTGACTTTTACGTTTATTCAAAAGGAATCTTTTTTTTATACGAAGCGTTTTGCTAAATGACAAAAGGGAATGTTTTTCTTTCCGTACTTATGCGGCGACAATGACTTCTCCGCCGCCGTGACCATTATTTGAGTTTCGGCTTCCTCTACAAGCCATCATTTTTTTTAATGAAAAATAAATACAAAGTTTTAACTTTCTTTTATTTTGGTATTGAAAATGGTTTTGAAAGCATTTTTATTATATCAATGTGTAGTATTGATATCTTGTGATTGGAATGTGGAAATTTTATGTTTCCTTTATGCATGTTTTATGTGATATGATTATGTTATGGTTTATGATATGTTTAAACCTATTCATATGAGGAATGTATTGGACTTAATAAGTGACGGGTGGAGCCCGCAATAGCTCCTCGATGCATCGTTAGGTCTCATGAGACAACTAGACGTGGAATTGGCCGAGGCCCTTTCCCAATTTGATTTATGGTTTCGGCCGAGGCCTTAATCATTTTAGATGTCTTGGCCGAGGCCTTGACAAAATGTTTCAGAATGACCGGCATTATACATTCCCTCATTATGAAAGTGGTTATTGATATTGCATGTGATTATTCGACCAGTAGAATATCCATGTGATGAAGTAAATGGCATTATCTCATTTTACTTTTGCCATATTATGTTGAAGTTCATGTTTAAAAGGATTTTGTTTTAGTTATACATTGCCTTAAATGTTAATGTTTATTTATGAAAGCTTCCGCAATATTGTTATCCTTACTGAGCATCTGAGCTCACCCCTTTCAATGTTTTAATATTTTCCAGGATGTGAAGAAGTATTTTATGAATGACCTGCAGGGATAGTCAGAAGAGGATATGAGTGTGGACTATGGAGACTTTGTTATTGTAGTTTTTCACTTTATGATGTAATGTAACGTTTACGAATGTATCTAGTGTTTCCAAGGCTACTAAACTAATCGGTCTTTCGAGACTTGATCTTTTGTGATCATGCCAATGTTACAAAGTAATGCACCGACTCTGGGTAGCTGGGGTCGGGGCGTTACATTATTTAATTAAAGGATAGTTATTAAAAATCTTATTAATTATAATTTAATATTAGTTATTAATAATTATTTAATAATAATTTTTTTTAAAAATAAAATAGTAATAATAAGTTATAAAATTGATTATAATTAAACTAACTTGTTAGTTTTATTTTTACTAATGTACAATTTTATAATAACAATAAACTTAATGTTTATATTTTAGTTTTTTAATCTTAAATAATTAATTAATGATAACTTATAAGAAATTTAGCATCAAAATTAATAATTAATAAAACTTTTTATTTTTAATAATAATAATAATAATAATGTTTTTTATTTACATATTCATTCAACTTATAATACATAATTTATCATTTTTTCATTATAGTTAATTAAAATATAGTTACTAATTTCTAGTAATGCTAATACAATATTTTATTTAACAACATGACTTAAGAGTTATTAATTATTCTTAATGGCTTATTGATTTCTTATTCTATAAATTTGTATTTCCATTGTATTGTTATTGTGATGTATATTTTTCTTGCATTGGTTCATTCCAGAGGTGGGAACATGTCCAAATGCTTCCAACTAACTCATCCAGAGTTAGTTATGAGGGAAAAACTACTGTGATGTGCCTGTCGCAGATGAAACACACATCTGCATTGGTAAAGTGAAAAACCTTTTGGAGTCAGTGGTACCGAGAAGTGACATGTAGTAGATGAAAACAAGGTATTAAAACATGGCATTCATTCACAGGGGGGTGGATTCTAATTCACACATCTAGTGACTAATTAAATATTCGAGATCTTCTCTCTCATCTGGAGCATTTCATTCCTAGAGTCGAAGGAGCAGAGGAGTAGAGCATCTTCAGGGACTTCTTTCTCCCTTTTGTTTTAACTCTTATACTTTGTTCCTTTGAAATGTTTTTTCATTTCTATGGTGATAATGAAAAATATTTTATTTAGCTAAATTTTTAGTTCGGGGAGATTTCTTGATCTACTGGTGTTAATTTACATCCTTTTCGCTAGTTATTTTGTTCTATGATTAGATTTGATCGCCGAGATCGATTCAAATCACATATTTCTGCCTCGTACCACAAGAACTGAATTTTCAAAACTCTATAATCATTCATTGAGTTTGATTATGGAATCATCTTTTAAGTAAACAACTCATAATGAAAACTTCAGTACTTACAGCGAGTTTGTCCTGTTGTTCTTTTTAATTCATCTTTCTGAAGTTGTACTTATTTGGAGTGGAGAACTCTAAGATGTAAAATTTCCATGACTTAACTCATGGCGAGAGAAGTAAGTTTCCTTATTGCATTGGTATAATGCAGTATTTTTACATGAATAGGAAAACAATTTAAACCAGTTTACTAGAGTAATTCTCGAGCATTCTTTTCTGTTTTTCTTTTATCAACATTTTATTTTCTTTGTTGAACCTTATTCTCAGCTGTTCTATGTTCAGTTTAGGTTAGAGAAAATTTTACAAAAAATGTGTAGTTTTAATTTTCAGTTTATAAAATCATAAAAAAATTAAAAGATAAAAAAATATAAAAAATGAAAATTAGAAAAACCACTCGGTTGCTAACAACAGTGGTGTTTTCCAAGTTTTTAGTTCAGTAGTGGCCAAATTTACCTTCCTTGTGGGTTTGACCCTGTTTTCCACCTATACTTTATTTAGTTGGAATAAAAATATTTATCTTTTATCGGCTTCAATGATAGTTTAGCTCAACTAACATAGTAATAATATGAAGCATGACTATAAGTGTTTTAAGTGTAATACAAGGGGAATCACCCAAGGAATTCCACTGTAAATTGTTCTAAACGAGTCTAAAGATATAATCCAAGGTAAAATGGGCTATGCTTGACGGGGCCCAATTGTTTGTATCCATGTACCCACATGGTTGAAGATATCATGATAGATCTAATGAGTGTATCCAAGACATCCCGATATCTGAATGATAGTGAAGGGATGCTAATTCATCATGAAAGTCATCCACTAGAAGAGAAGGACCATGTTCCATGGTGGGTATTTCCCTTGTAAACCATCTTCTTGAATCATAATAGTGTCCTATGAGTGTTCAAAGAACTCCCTTATGAACCCAAAGCTGGATCATGTCTAACCACTCATATAAAGGTGAAAACGTCCCCAAGAAATAGGTACCTTATATGTAATTCATTATTTACATTAGGCTATGTAATACTCATGCCATTAAATAATTAAACTAGTTCATTACATATATTTGATTAGTGTGATAAGGATAATAGTTCATGAAACCATTTCTTTCATTTCATATTTAATTATTAGGTTATTTTATTTACCTTTCATTTATTGAAAAGGTAGGATATTGACAATAAAACTTAATCAATTCATTGATAAATAACTAGGCCAAGTGATATATTTAAATATACTTTCCCTTTAACATTTAAATGGTTAATTATTGAGTTGGAACAATTACCTAATGAGATTCAAGTTCCAGTATGATATAAGAACCACTAATAATTTGTGCATTTAATTTAAACACATACCTTTAGGGAGGCCAAGTTGTAGAAAACTTTAATAGTGGAAAAAATAGTCACAAAAAAACATAATAGGAATAAACATTGAAAACAACATACTTGAGGTGGTCATCATTGATGTTATAACCTCAAATAATGATTGGATCATATAGAAAAAACTCTAGAATATGAGCATAGTGATTATAATAATGAATTGTAAATTAAATAGGCAGTGACTGATGAAATTGGTGTTTTCACATCAATGATAGTTTATTAAATGTTATTACTTGAGGGATGAGTCATAGAACACCTACCTCGAAGATATAACACACTTCTATTCTAGTAATAACCTTTAATGTATCCAAGATTTGAAGAAAAATGAGAAACATGTCAATTCCCTAAAAATAAGGCATATGGACCAACATCTAGACAATGTTCTTGAGAGGAAGGAAAATTAATAACTAAGATAAAGAATTGTTGTGCTTACTGATATGCTTGTAACATGATAGACAGATCTTGAATCAGAGTATGGATCGTGGAGAAAAAAGCTTATAGGTTTAGGTGTGAGAGGGTGTTTCTATATGAGAGGAATGGAGAGAGATGATGTTCTATCTAAAAATAGAATCCCTTCCTCTATTTAAAAAAAACTAACCTGGGAATTTACATGCTGCGTAAATGATTTACATGTCATGTAAATATCTAGGTCTTATTCTATAGGAAACCATTTACACAGCATGAAAGGTGCAAGATAGGAAATAAAACTTTGTGTAATGATTACATGTTTTTTAATCCAACTACACATCTTGTAGTCGACGTAAATCCTGCCTTCAGCTCCACCTATTTCGTTCTTCTCAAAAACCAACCAACTGGACCACGACCTAACTTTAGGGACTAACCCAAAAAATGAGAAATTTACAAGATCTTAAAGTGGAAATTATGAAGATCCATACCAAATATAAAAATAGGGTTCTTATAGTTTCTCCCCTTAAATAAACCCATCCCCATGTCCACCTTCTAGGGGTGACTGAACACTTTCTGAGAAAAACTTTGGCTATTGGGCATGTTTGTTGGCCTATCACTCTCAAGATTCATCTACTACATAGTCAATATGACATATCACCCATACTAAAGAAAAATACTGGTTATATAGAGCCATTATCCTCTATTCAATGATACATATAGGATAATCTTCCAAAAAAGAATCAAAATCTTACTCAACCTTCTTAGGATCAAAAGTAATTAACATGTCAAAATGATAATGATGAAGCTCTCAAACATGGAAGATGTCATGCATAGAACTTCATCTATGAGTTAATAGAAATCGACAGGCTACCATCCGTACTCTATCCATAATATCAAATCTACCTTAAAAATTGGTCTACATCTCCCCTTGCCTCTATATCAATTTATAAACAATCCTCGGCGATACCCGATGGAAAACATGATCCCCAACCATGAACTCCAGAGGTCATCAATGATAATCGACATTAGATTTCTGTCAAGACTCAGTAGTAGACATACACTTCCTGATCAACTGAATTTATTTTGATGAATCCTTAATGAGACCAGGATGTAGAATTACTACCTCCCCAACCTCAAACTAGCACAGTGGTGAATGACTTGACCTACTGTATATGGCCTCAAAAGAAGCCATCTAAATCATTGCACGAAAGCTATTATTATAAGAGAAATTGAAAAGATGGATATTCTTCTCTAAATACCCATAAAAATCATGGAAATATTACTAGATCATTTATTATAAAACATTTATCATCTATTCATACTATTCATTGGTCTGAGGGTGAAAAGCTATGCTTATAAAAACCTGCGTACCAAATTTTTTTTGTAACCCCTTCCAGAAACAAGATGTTTTTTAAGAAGGTGGTTCTAGGCCAGAAGACAAAGGCATAATTATTAAAAATTAAAAGGCAACAATAGTCTCAAAGATAGAAACATATTACAATCTTTGTAATGAAAGGGTATTAGATCATTAGGAAGATCATCAAGCCATGTAATATCTCGATTAACCCCCTTATTTGAAAGGCCATCAGAAACCGTGTTAGCTTCCCGATAAATATGAGTGATGATGTAGTTGATGTTTAGAAGAGTGTGGATACAACTCATCCATCTAGTGGTGATTGGTCATGCAAGATGTATCACACCATTCCAAATTGATTTCACAATGGTGGTCGAGTCACTATCAATCCAAATGTTTCTCCAACCATGTTATTTGGAAAAAGAAACAACATGAATCATACTCATCATTTTATCTTCCAGAGAAGATGCAATGCCACAGCTACTCTAAAAGCATCCAAGGATCTAACCAGCATGATTCCTAAAGATTCCACCACAACCTGTAGGGCCTATATTGACTTTGAAAGCACCATCCAAATTAACTCTAATCCAATTAGGAAGAGGGGAGTGACAAAATACTTTGAAAGCGAGATGAGGTGGGAAGTAATTTCCATCAATACAGAGTCATCACAGAATGACAGAGTCATGCATCGTGTTGTTTTAGTGTCCCTTTTGGATCAAATTTGCTTCACCTATGGCAATGAGAATCCGTATATGCCCTGCAACATGAATTAATGAGAATTTATTATAAAACGAGAATCTGTATATAAAATGATAGCATGAAATACCCTTTTTAACCATATAATCTCAAAGAGGTACCATTTTAACCTATCATAAACTGATAAATTCTTCTAGATAGGAATATTGTGGGATAAATTTTTTAGTCTATCTTTGACTACACAAAACATGTCTCTACCTTGAGGAGACCTCGGTGAGCCAACTATAGAGTCCATAAAAACATCTTCCCATTTATATTAAAGGTATGGAAGTGTATTTAACAAGACAACATACCACTGGTTCTCCTCTTTCACATGATGTCATGTGGAACACCTAGTGATAAGGCCTATGATTTGATATTTCATCCCAGGTCACCAATACTGGCATCACATATCTCAATACATATTAAAGATTCCTAGATGAACTACCAACTAAGAAGCATGGTACTCCCACTTCATTTCCTCTCTCATATCTATAATAACCCATATAATCCCAAGTATACATAATATATCATCTCTATCAATAAACCAATCCGAAGGCATGTCCCCACCAGCAGTGATCTCCTGGAGAACCAACCCCTCGTAATCTAAAAAATAATTATTACTTACCCCATTAAAAAGGGAAGATGTTACTTCCAAGGTTGAGAGATATGACTATTCATGGATCTCATAAAACTTCTGGTGTATCTTAAAAACAAGGGCCAGTAATTTCTATTCGTCACTGTATTCCTGTATGACCTATGACTGTGTTTTCTGACTCAGCACATCCCCTACCGCATTACCCTTTCAAGGAATATAGACAAGCTCAAAATCAAATAAATAAAGACATTAAACCTATATTGACTATCGATAATGCTACGTAAATATATATTTTAGAATATTTTGGTCCACATACACAACAAATCAGCCATCCATTAGAAATTGACTCTAACAAAGTAGGGTATGGACAACTGGTACTAGCTCGAGTGATTTTGTTGGGTAATATATGTCATGAGGCCTCATCTTCCAAGATCTGTATGCAATAAATCTATCTTATTGCATCTACACTACTCCTATTCTGATTTATTATGCATTATAGAATATTGTATAACCTATTATTTTCTCTAAAAACATCCAAACAGGTGTCGAAACAATCCTTCCTCTCAACTCCTGAAAGGATTCATGATAATCATTTGAACATGAGATTATAAAAACCTCCTTTATAAGACTAGTAAGAGGTGAATCAAGGAATGATTATTATTGTGTATAATGTCTGTAATATCCATCCATCCCTAATAAACATCATATATCAAAAACATTCTTGGGCTTATCCTAATAATTTACAACACTCACTTTCTATGGTCAATTGATACACTTGATTTTGAGATAATGTGACCCAATAAGTGAAAATTTTCAATCTAAAAGTGGAACTTAACAATATTTGCATAAATATGATGCCCTATAAGGGTATTAAAAATGATATCAAGATAATGATCTAGCTCTCTATGAGTGTGAGAATACAACAAGATGTTGTCCACAAAGAGAACAAAAATATTCCAAATATGGGTGGAAAACCCTATTAAAAAAATCCATGAAAATAGTGAAAACATTTCTAAGATAGAATGACATAACAAGATACTCATCCAAACTATACCTTCTATGAATAACTACATGAGAAATTTCTGAAGGTCTAACTCCCACCTAATGATATAAAAATATTAGGTGGACCTTCGTGAAAATCGTATCTCTTTTGAGATGTTCAAAGAGATCATATAAACAAGGCAATGGATACCAGTTCTTAACCATTAGTTGGTTCAAGCATTACTAATCCATTCATAACTGAAGGTTCATATTAGTAATCTTATAAAAAATAATGAGTTAACAACAATAGGTTATTCTAGGCCATATAAAACACTGGGCCTCTAGATCCTCCAAGTATCTCATAAGATCTTGGAGGCCTATTGGTGCAATACTTAATGGAGAAATAGAAAATCGAGATGCCCATGGAATGATATCAATAATAAAACCAACCACACTCTTAGGAGGAAATATAGAAATATATTTTAGGAAATATTCCCCTAAAATTATCTCCAAAGGGAGGATAATAATCTTGGGGTACTACCTAATAATCTATGAAGAGACTAGAAATATGGGTAGTCACTCCTCTAAGAACATGATGCTTTGGTCCGTCTCTATTTTCTTGGACATCCTAGTCACATTTTTGTAGATATATACTACCCTCTTATGATGTAAAATACACATTGAGACAATATTAGTCAATAAATTCATGGTATGGAAACACGTAGTCCATCCCTAGAACGAAATAAAATAGCATCATCTATAGAATTAGGTGGTAATATAAGAAGAGATAACTTCATACTTCAAGGGGCAGTCCTAGAAATGGCATATTCCCCCCAACCAAACACCCAAAGGTGTATCTAGGGTCATAACCTAAAAATAATATTAAATTTCCAAACTAAAATTTTCTATTATCAATAATGAAGTCATGGATTTCAAATCACCTGTATCGAATAAGGAAGATATAATAGTGGGTGATACTAGAATAGTACCTCATACTATAGATGGTCCTACATTTTGATCCTAAAGCATCAACTGTAATGAATTAAATTGACATGATCAATGAACTTTTGTTAAATATTAACTACCATGAGTAGGATCCTCTGTTAATAATGATAATCAGAACATTTGTTAATACAACGATGAAATCCTCCTTAGCTAGTCCTGATGGTGCTAATACAATTCCTTTCTTGATGTGGCATAAAATATCCTTTCCCTGAAGGTGGAGTTTGTTCGGAACCTCTTCCATTGGAAGAAGATGGAAATTTATGATATAATCTCTAAAAATTACACATATGGCCACAACCATGACACTCAATTGGGTCTTTATCACACAAAATATTTAGATTCCCATATGATTCACAGTAATGGAATACCATAAAGCTACCAGTATGGGTACTCTGGATGCCACTTCTCTAGTGAGAAACCTCTAGGTGGATCTTCCTTCAATCCAATGATATATTGTCCTATCTCAATACTAAAACTCTATTCCTGGAACTACCAGCTTCCCCTAGGTTATGATTATTGAGAAGATACCGATAGAAAATCTTAGAAAAACTAGGTAGGAGAAATACATTCACATGAGTATGCATGACATACCTAATCCCATCTGTGAATCCTCTATCATCTGATATATCCTCCTCAGATAGATGTGGTGTAAAGCACTGTAACTTAGTGAAACACGCTAAATAATCCATGACTGACACAACACCCTACTTTATATGAATGAAATATCTATCTCGATTATACCTTAAAATTTTATGATATATGTAATCATATAAGGAACTCTAAGAATCATCCCAGACAACACCTTTATGTTGACGAGACTGGGTAATCACATCCCACTAGCACTTGGCAAAATGAAAAAGAATATTGGTTGACAGATTTACCCATACTCTTGAGGAATTTCTTGATATTCAATGACAGATAGATTTTACACTATCCAAGACTCAGTATCCTATGTACCAACATCCCTCTAAATGTTGTGATTATGATACTAATAGAACCCACATTCGAAATTGTAGGTTTAGGATGTGGAGAACCCTTCACCGATAGTATCACTTATAGAAATCCCTATCAAAACTGAGTTTTAGTGCACAAATTGGTTATATTATGTGGTTCATAAAGTGGAACTACTAGAGGGACCCCTGTTGGACCATTTCTGACCACCTATAGAGAATGGTTATCTCCACCATTCTGTGGAAAGATATGAGGATGTTGTAGTGGAATAACTCTACAAATTCCAAGCACACACCTTATATAAAAATTGAGAACAAATAGAAGCACTAGTGGAAGCATAACACAAGGATAGGGGTTCACTACTTGAGATACTACTCAAATACCCACTTAGAAGGCTAGGTATTTCTAAGTTTTTAAGTTTAATTAATAGGGGATCCCTTATGTTAATAGTTTAGTCACACTTTTCCTCTTTATTTATTGGAAAAGATTTTGTTTTATAAGCCATAATTTATATCTACATTTTAAATTTCATATAAATATCTCAATGTTTGATTTTAAATGGATCACCTTTCCATTTGAACATGGGATGACACAAATTATCACTAAATGTGAAACCCATATATTTTAATCAACCCCTTCTACATCGAATCATATAATACAAAATGTAGTATACAATGGCATGACTTAGTAAATTAGCCATTCGAACCCATGAGGGCACAAACAACACATGAATTAAAAAAAAACACTCAATAAGAGCTAAATTGAAGCTCATGTAACCAGTGGTGATATGTTAGCATCCCATGAAAAGAGTTAGCTACTATAGATCACTCAACCATCATAGGAATAAAAAGTAATTCAAGTTGTAAAATTCACTGATATGGCATGGAATATCCATGTAATGTGAATTCTAAGTGCCTAGAATGATGTATATAACAATTGTTTTTTACGCTTATCTCATATTTACAAGGATGAAATGAAATAATAAATCATAAAAATAATAATAACTATCACATAGCCCATACCACACCCAATAGTGTAAGATATCAACTGTAATAAGACAAAAAATAATAATTATCATATCAAACAAATTGTTATTTAAGCTGAACATGGGTTAACTATGACCGGGAACTACATATAACCATGTTCTAAATAATTTATAATATCTTGTATGTTGTCTCAAAATTATAAATAAAGAAAATAAATTGATAACACTTTGGGACATCCTGAACTCAGGTTCCACACAATGGTTCCCAAAATTTGGAAGTGCACCTACCTATATGCTAGAGGCTACTGACTACTAGTGAGGGGATATGGTGTGTCGGTGGGGACACTATTCCCTCATTTCTAGAGTGAATCATAGTGGATAAGTAATAAATAGTAAATATTTAAAGAAAAAATAAATATATGGAACATCAAAAATAGAAACCATGATGACAAACCAGTAACCTAAGATAGGGAAAAAGTATAAACATGGATAACAACTCAATAAATAGATAATAATACCCAAAATATTAAAAATAAATCATAAAAAATAATGATAATGTATTTCATGTCTGTAAAAAACAAGAAAAATGGTATACATTGCTGTAGGAAATACATGATATACAAAAGAATCAAAATATGGCAAAAAACTATCCAACATCCTGAGCACTGCCCCAGTCATCTACTACCAAGATCCACACTAATAAAGGAAGCAAGATTAGGTGTCCAACATATAATGCTTCCCCTTATCAACACATACAATCATATAATCCTTCCCTGTACTATTAATGGCCCAGATATGTTGTGAGATAAATCTTAAAAGGCCACCACCAATATCATCTATACCATCTAATTAGTTTTATATAATATAAAAATGTGTGAATGTATGTAAATGTAAAGTAATAAAGTAATGTAAATACCATGACACATGCCTCAGCATTAACTAGCATTTGGATGTATAATCATTTCACTAATTAATTCATTTGAGTTCATTTTATATAAATAAGTCAGGTGAGGTATAACAAGAACTAACATCATAATATGTTAATATTAATAAATAAAAGGATACATGGTGTAAGAAGGCATACTATAATGATGATAATAGTAATCGAGATCCAAGGTGAAAAGAAATTCATCCTTGACCTCAGGGGTTGATCAATCTTAGTAATAACATAAAGCTTGGCTGTAAGGGGGTTGAGTGTAATATTATGGGCATCACCCTGAGAATTCCACTTTAGACAGTTCTAATCAATTCCAAGGATCACATCCTAGGTAAAAGAAGCTAAGCCTGACTAGGCCTAACAGGGAGTACCCAAGGCACCATGTGTCCAAAGACATCACACTGGATCCAAGGATTGTATCTAATAAATCATAATATCCAAAATATAGTGCCGGGTTTCTATGGTGTTATTCGAAGCATCCTACAGTAGACAAAGAAAATGTTTCATGAAGTGTATAACCCATAGTAATCGAATCCTTCAATCAGAATGGCATCCTATGAGTTCTGAAGGCATTCCCTTAGAAATCCGAGGCTAGTTCAAGTCTAACCACTCCTATAAAGTTAAAAAGGTCCATATGTAATAGATACCTTTTATTTAATTCATTATTTACTTTAGGACTTATAATATTCATGTTTTTAAATATGCAAACTGGTTCATTCCTTACCTTTCATTAGTTCGATAAGTCTTAGAGGGCATGAATCCATTTATTTTATTATATATTTAAATAACAGGTTCTTTCCTTTAACTTTCATAACATGGAAAAGAAGGTTAGGGAAAAGAAACAATATTAAATTAATTAATTAATAACTAGGCCAACTGTTATGTATAAATATAATTTCAATTTAACATTTAAAAGGTTACTCAATAAACTTGAACAACTACCATTAGAGGGTCAAGTTCCACTATGATATAATATACATTAACAACTCATTAATTTAATTTAAACACTTTACCTTAGAGTTTCCAAGGTATAGTACACCCGAATGGTGGAACAAATTGTCATAAAAAATCTAGAAGAGGTATAAATAGTGATAGAACCTTACTTGTGTTTGTCTTCATTGGGGACATAAGCTCCAATGATGATGGCCACATATAAAACGAGCTCTAGAATATGAATATGATGATTATAATCATGACATGTAAATTAAATAGGCAACACCTGATAAAATCATCATATATAGAATAAAATCATTTTATTAAATGGAAAGACTTGAGGGATTAGTTATAGAACACCTTCCTTGAATCTATGACACTCTCCTAATCCAACATCTACATTTTGTTTTTACTAGATTAGAAGAAAACTGAATAACAGATCAATGACCTAAAAATAGGGTATATTATCTGGCATCTAAATAGTATCATTGAGGGGAAGACAAATGAGAAACTGAGCTAAATAATTTAAGAACATATCGATGTGTTTCCAACATGATTGATAGATTTTTAATTTAATTCAAGAGCAAGAAAAAACCCCATAGCCTATGTTTAGGCATGTGAGGGGGTTATTGCATGAGAGGAAGGAAATGGGGTGAGGTTCTGTCTAAAAATATAGGCCCTACATATATTTTTAAAAATACTGACTTAGGAATTTACATGGAGTCTTAATTATTTACTATTCATATAATGATTGGGGTGTTCCACTTTTGGAAAACCATTTTCATGCCATGGAAGGTTCAGGATAGGAAATCACACATTGTGTAATGATTACACATAATGTAATCCAATTACATGTTGTGTAGTTGGAATGCAGCCTGTCTTAAGCTTCCCCTATTTCCTTTTTCTAAAAACCCAACCATCTATCCTGCATCCCAACTTTTGGGTCTAACCTAAAAGGAAAACTATATAAGGGAGTAAATTGGAAATTTAAAAGGTTTGCACCTGAGTTAAAAATCAGGTTGTTACATATTTTCTTGATGGAGATCTTTGATAAGAAGTCTAAACTGGGATACCAAGATATTTCTTTCTAGTGAAAAGGGATAACTATGTACTTAAATTGAAAAATGATATATATGGGTTAAAAAACCTCCAAGAGCCTAGTATTATATGATATATTCATGTTTATTGAAGCTTAATTTCATGATGGGAAGTGTATTCACCAAACTCTATATATAATAAAATCATTTTGTTTCTCGATATGTTTGTTTATGTGGATGATATAATATTTGCCGAGAATAATGAAGAAGTATATAATGAGTAATCTAGAGAAATGTTAATATTATGTTAAATGTATATACTGAAATAAATGAGGTACTTTATTGTCTTGAAATTTTTTCAAGAGAAGGATAACATTTTCTTATCACACGGAAAATATGCCCCCAGAAAACATAAATTCTTATTAATGGATAACTCAAAAACACAATTCTACACCTATCAAAGTGGAAATTTTTTTTATGCATGATTTTATAAGGTATATTGATACTATGAATTTATAAAATTAATAGGAATCCCACTATTTTAAATAGCCTCTATAACAAACTTGGTTTATGCTGTTTTCTAATGTGCTAGATTTCAAAGTTCACAAAAAATAAGACATTGTATGGCTAGAAAAATAACTCTCAAATACATTAATGGTACTAAATATCACGGGTTAAAGTATGAAAAAGGGAATGTTGGATATATTTATCTATATAGATACTGACTAGGTAGGTTGTGTAGATGATAAATTATCCACATCTGGGGGATGTTTTATTTTGTGAGAAAGATGTGTAATCTAGAATACAAAGAAGTATTGATTAACAAATATAAGCACTGAAGAAGCTAACTATATAGCTTCCACTCCATCTAAAACATAATCAATGTGGATGAAGGCATAACTGGAATATATTTTGGTTGAGTTAAATCTAGCCATTCACTTCGGTGGTGATAATCAAAGTACTATAAATCTCTCTAAGAATACAGTCACAAATTTAAGATATAAGAACATTGAAATTATAAATTACATTATCATAGAAAATGTGTAATGAAATGATCTAAGGATTGAGTTTATGCCTATAAAGGAGAATATTGAGGATATATTTAATAATTCATTGTCAAGGTAATAATTTTTGAAGATGAGTTTGACTATAGATGTTTAACTTCACTCTCTTAATGGGTAGGTTATATGATATCTTCCCTCACAATTTTATTTTTTTTGGATATTACTGTCAAAGGGGAGAAACATAAGAATATAAAAACCCTAGATACGTGCTTTACCAATTTTAGGGAGAGAATTTATTTAAGTATAGTTTTTTGATAAAAGTGGAGAGATGTGATCTCATCATTTGTGAACTATTTTAGATGTTTTTCAAAGTGAATTCTTGAAATTTTTCTTTATAGGTTGAAGTCTGTTTTTGATTGTGATGATAAATTTTTGAGTTTAGGAAGAATTTTATAATTATCTTAAATAACTTCTTTATAGAATACATGGTATTGTAGTTAAATGATTCTTGTTTCCAGCACTATGAAGAATTAAATTGGTTCATAATTATTGGATGGTGATCCATAACCTCAGTCTCAAAGATTTATTTATTTATTACCTAGGTTCAAAAAAAATTCAAAGTGGAATATTATTGAGACCAAGAAGTTTTGATTTATTTTTGAATGAACAAAAAAGATGGTTTATATAAAAAGGGTTTTTATTGTGTTTTATTTTATTGTCAGTACATAAATCACATTAAAAATTTGGGCCATCTTTATGATGTTTCCAAATGTAATATTATGGATAGATAAATATGATTATATTCAACTGAGATGATTGTATGAAAGTATTGATTTTTTTTACCAAAACTGATTATAGGGACATAAAAATACATTTTTCAGACAAAGGAAATCAAGTGATTCTTTGTTATTCAAAAAATTACCTAAAATCATGATTATTCTATAGTATTTAGGATTCTAGATGATTTTTTTCAAAGGGGAAAATTGTAGGAACATTATGTTTTTTAGACATAGTTATCAAGAAAGTTTCTTCTTGAAATATTTTACTAGATGAAGTTTTCAAATGGAGAAATTTTAGTATAAAAAGTATAAGGTTACAATGATCTGAGGATTTTAAGTTCCGTTTGTTACAGGAACCAATGCTGTGAAGAAGAACCAATGATTCCTTGAGAGTTGCAGATAAAGTAATTTGAAAGCATCAGATAGAGGACTCATTTATAGGTTACCAGATAGAAAAATATGAAGACTAATTAATTGCGGGGATTCAATAAAATAACTATTTTAAGAATAATATTTTTTAGTTGTAATATCAGATGGAACACTATTTGATAGTGGAGTTCTTTTGAAGAAGAACTGGATGGTGGTTTAAATATCTTTGTATTTTTTTTATAATGTCATACATTGTGATAATGTTGAGATATAATTCTGACACCTCAGTAATTATAAATTAAATATTCTATTTCTGATAGATATTTCAAGAAAAATTATAGGTCGGTAATGCTCATATTTAAGTTATATTATTACGAATATTCCTATCACCTGTTTTTAAAGGATTTAAGGATGACCAATCAGATACTGATTCTAGCATAATATTTGAATTTAGTTTTGTTACTTATACATTATTTTTAGAGAAACTATCAGTATATTAATGGGATAAGGTGATATAAGAAGTGTTTTTTAATAATTAAGGTACTGACTGAGAATATTGAGAGATCGTTCTATCTATATACTAGAAACTGCAATCAAGATATCAAAATATGAGAAAGAGACTTTTGGATGGAGAAGTAACATAGATGAATTATTTGGTGGAGAGTTATTAGATGAATAAGTGAGATTCCATATGAACATTTATTTGATTAAATAGTTTTGGATGAAATAATATTGGAAGATTATGTTTTAGAAAGAGATATTTAAGATTTTTTTCAATAAATAGACAAAAAATAGGAGTTAATGTTTAGGGAAACCTTAATAGTACATTGATTATGTGTTGAAACCTATTGTAGAAGGTCCGTTCCATTGTTTAATAGTCTATATTTTCAAATAATCTATACAATAAAACATTCATTTTCATAGGACTATAATGATATTTAAGTGATGGATATACCCATTTTATTTTTACCAAATGGTTGTTTTATAGTTGATTGTGTGGTCTTGTATTATTTTAATATCATTAAAAGGATTAACTAATCTTATTGAGTACTAAACATTCTAAATTCATTTGTTCTTATGGGTGTTCCTATGTGTTGTTTTTTTGCAGAGTCATTTATCTCTAACCGAAGGTGATGGTTATTGTTTAGCTACTCTTGTGGCTATCTTTAATGGTTTAAGCCTTCATAGATTTTAATGTCAGGGAATATTTTAAAGCAGTTGGTTAGGATAAAATAAAAATTTTACATTTTGAAATTGAGCATATAGAGTATGATTTTCTAATTGTTCCTCCCGTAAAATTGGGAATTAAATAACCCTAGATTATTTAAAATTAGATAGTTGGTCTTTTAAATCCTACTATATTGCCTATCTTTGTGTTTCTATAACATTTGTGCCTTCAAAAATGACATGGACTAAATGTGTATATTCCTATCAATATTATTATCAAACCCTTATTCCCTAACTTCCTCAAACTCTACATCTTCTTACCCCCATCCCCAGTTTTGGCGGTTTAATTCACATTTTTATATAGGTTCTTTATCAAAGAATGGGACAGCGAAGTGAACGACATTGACTAATCCATATTGCAATTCTACATTTTATGATGGTTTCATTTGATGATTCAATTTAACTTGGCCATTTAATGGGGTAGTTCCTTTTAAACTAATAATGAGATCATGAAATATTGAAGAGTCTGAACTGACCTAGAAATTGTCCCAATTTCCTCTTCTTATACTTTATTCACATTACACTAATTGCATTGATTTTTTAGTTCCAAGGAATTTGGATAAATCATCAGAGAGGGAGTTAGGGTAAAAAACTAATTGATTTAGCTACACCCTAAGGAATGCATGAGCTTTGTTGAGCATATTTCTGTTTATCCATTCATCAAACCATTATGTTCCCTTTAATAGTAATTCCTTCTATTATCATTCCTATCTTTGTAGAATGGAGGAAACAAAATACAATTTTATAGCATATTCAACAATTTAACTTTCCTAGGATCAAACATATTTTGATGTATTTCATGAGGAAAAAGAAATCAGGGATGGTGTGCCCCAACATTTAGTAGAATGGATAATAATTTAGGCAGTATCTAAGGACAACTTAATTGGGATACCTCATTTTTTATAACTTTATTAAGTTATTCACTATATTCATGATTATATACCAAGAAACTCGTTCTTTTCTAAAAGAATATTTTTTATTATTTCAATACTCAAATGATGAGTAACTTTTTCAATTTATCCCTTCTTATTGTGGATGGTGTTGTTTTTTTCCATTCAAGAAGAGGTACCTTGTGATTTTGTGTGGGTTTGGGTAACATATATTGAATCGTATATGGATTAATTGTAATAATTACTCTTTCTTCTTTTCCATTTTTATTTCTTTAGTTTGACGATATTGAATGAGACTTAGTCTTGGTATTCCAATCAATATCTTCCAAGCTTTGTTTTTCTATCAAAAAATCAGTGATTCCTCTATGATATTTTATTAGGATCAACAATGTCTGCAACTAATAACACCAAATTATGTTGTCAAATTCTAATATATTCTCTTAAAAAAGATTTATATTTAAAGAAATGGTTAGACCATTCCAGTTGGAAATGAAGTCTGAGAACCTCTCATTCTTGTAATTCTTTCAAAATGGGTTTTCAAGAAACATATTATTTCTCAATGATGATCTGAATTAGAAGAGAAACAAATAATATATATCTTCTCAAATAATTAGATACCCAACTGGTTAGCAACTATACCAAAACATTTGGAGTATTTTAGAATCTATATAAAATATCCAATTTTTTCTTCCAATTTTTTCTCAATAATTCCCATGATGGGGCTGCATCAATACATAAAAGGTGAGAGGTGATACTCAATGTTTCTAGTGACGTTAAAGAATGAAAATACTATATATTTGAAGTTTGGTGGAGGAGGATATGCCTCCAATATATTGGGAAATAGTTTCCTCATATGTTTTATTGGGGCTTGAAACCCTTCCATATCCTCCAATTAGAAAGATAGCAATTTTATAGAGTTGATAACTTACATTGGAATAATTGATTTGATAGATACATGAATAGAGGTAGCATGGGGATCCAAATGTGGCATGGTTGCATGTGTTTGTTATTGTTAATCAGTATAGGTTGGCTAGGGGTAACTTTTTTTACATGGTTATATGTATAAATCCAGTGAGGAGAAATCCTATATACCTCATCATTTGGGAATATATAAATTGGTTTACTAAGTCTTTTATTAGTCTTATAGATAATTTATATTCATGTTTGTAGAGTAGATTATCCCTATTTAGAGAGATTTCCTAAAGGGGAAATGTGAGTCACTACTTGGATATTGTTGTCAATGACAACATTTTCCCTAGTTTTTTTCAACGTTGAGTCATTTTAACTAATTTATATCATCCTCATATTGAAAAACAATTCCTTTTATAGTGGTGGGATCAACTTATTTGTCTTATTGAGGGGATAAAACCACACTCTATACCTATTCATTCGATAAGGATCACTATGGTGGTGGTAAATAATAATTTGGGTGAACCCCTATATTTTTAACTTACCTCTGGTGATTAGTAAGCACACCTTTTTCGAGCATTTATTTATGGGACATGTTTTAGATAAACACTTCATGATCTTGATCTTTTGTGACAAATTGTATTTAAAGTCATTTATGGGGATTATATTAATGAAATTCCTTGATTTATTATGTGTTGTTAGAATTGTGTTATAATTAGAGGGGTAAAGAGATTTTTCATCATATATATCAAGGCAAAGATCACAATTTTCTTTGGTTGTTTCTTTATTAGATGATTATTTTGACTTGTGGCCCCTGTGGGGGTTTAAATTCTCCCTCCAATGATCCCCTAGAGCTGATTTATAAAGGATTATCCTAAGGTGGATCTAGAAACCCTTGAGAATTATTTCCCCAAAGATCGATATGTTCCACAAAATGGGAGAAACATTGAAGTATGTTGTTATAGAATTTATCCCAGTATCGAGAAAATTAATTTTCCTTAGGGAGGTTGAGGTTTGGATATAAACCCCCCCATCCCAATGGAATGGGAATGACATGATCTTTTTTGAATGAAATATTGAACTCTGAGGAATTGACGATCCTAGGGTTGGTGGTGGTTGTAGAGAGGAACCCATCCATTTGAGCTGGGTTTTTTCTACGTTTCTACTATAAAAACAAGTACTGCTCACCTTTTCATTTTGCGGGTCTTAGTTTCAGAATGGACTGGATTTAACGCATGTCTGGGGAATGAGCTACCAACTATTAATGGTAAAGATATAGTCGAGGGTTTTTTGTGGATAAAAAGAACCCCTAACCTTTTTAGATGTTTTATTTATGATTTTTCCAATGGATTTATCATTCCAAGTTCACAAATTCTAATCGTTAGAGATAATAATACCCTACTAGATATGTCAGCTAGAATGTATGGAGATTAGGACTGAGACCATTCATGAGGCAATGGCATTTCTTGCTGATTTTCTTGGTGGAATATTTTAATTAATGAGTAAAGTGATGTGCATCACTATATTTTCTCTAGATCTAGTAAAATATTCATCAAATGGAGTATTGGTGATAAAATAACACAAAGTCATCAAAGAAGTAATAAATACATGTTATATATCTCTATGTTACCTTTTCCAACATTTGGTCCTATATAACTAAAAGGAAATTCAAGTAGATATGACAATTGATATATCTTATTACCTTGAAGTGTTTTCCATATTCTTCATATGGCATAGGTTTTTCCCTCATATGACACTGATTCATCTATAAATTTAGATAAATATAGTGTATACATTCCTTCATCAAGTTCTTTATAATTTTTTTCTAAGTGGTTATGGGATATAACATGACCATTATATTATCTTCGACTACTTCTTTTCTTATAATCATGGTGTTATTTTTATCTTTGGTGAGAGATTCCTTTACCTGATCCATAAAGAGTTTTCGTTTCCTTGATGCCTCATTATATAGAGAAAGATAAATTGGAATCATTTCCATAATATCAAAGGGTATATGATCTAAAGGTGGTATACATGAAGACAATTTCCTCGTAAAATATCACAGTTTATATGGTACATCACTCATTGGAGATGGGTCCCTTAGCATAATTGACCTCATTATTTTGAGTGCCTCTATATATATTGGACTTCTTAGAGTATCATTGGAAATTAGAGGACTATATTATAAAAATTAGTTGTTTTCAATTGGGAGGAACGTTTTATAGAAATCTGTAATTGGGGGGAATAACAACATGGATCAATTTCCAATATCATGGAAAACTCCAATAGCATATGCCAAAGGGAGGACCATTAGGGCCAAATGTTCTTTATATATAGGAAATAATTACTTTTTGTGGATCATATCACTATGAGAATGATCTTTATAGTTCTCATCCTAATATTATTTCCCATGATTTATCTTGATATAACCTTGTGGAGGACCTTCAAGGGAGGCACTCTAGGGAGGACCTCAAATATAGCTGGTAGTGATATGGAAGAAAAGGCCACCAGAACAATACCTACTACATCATTTGGATTATGAGTCACTAGATTTTGGGACCACTATTTAAATATTCATTATGGACTTATGAATACTATTATTGAGTAAGACTAGAATGTGAGACTGCTCTAGTACTTTAGTTTTCCCTAGATAAGACTTTTTTTTAATGAACTTTGGTGGATGTATAAGGAAACGTTTTTTGTAAAATGAATGTCACATGTGGAGTCCCCCTAGGTGGCTCCCATGTTTTCAATAGAATATATTGATTATATTTTACAAGGAAAACATGAATATAAGCTTACCTTGAAGTGGTTATTGAAACATACAAATGATATATAGTAGTAATTTTGATATGAGCTCGACCATATTTATTATTCTTCTATAGAACATGAAAAATATCTTACTGAATTAGAGATCAATGTGAAACTTCTCCTAATCATCTATTGAACCATGTTGTTAAGATACTATGGTTGATGGGGTAGGAATATTTTTATGTTTCTTATTGATTATTGGGACATGATGATAGAGGACTTTTGCACCTACTTCCTTAATATATTGATAGTATCTAAATGAATGTTGATAGATATGAGGATACTATTTGATTTCTTCTAGGATATGATAATATGATTATTTTACCATAATGATTATATGAGACCATTTTCTTATAGGTGTGGGGAATAATCCCAGTCTTATTGACAAGTTTCATTCAGGATATGCTGATGAGCTTCATGGGTAAAGGTAAGAATATGTACCTGCTAATTGGTCGCTACTAGGACATGAAAACATTCACTTGCTAATGATTATATAGTGCATTTGAAGGATTGACAAGTAGTAGTAGGAATATGGTTCTGACCCCTTTTGTATTCTTAGATATGACAATATGATTTGTAGTAAACATAACTAAGTAGTCAGGAGTTGGTGGCTACATTAAAACATTGGCATAAAATTCTAGGAATGACAACCTAAAGGATCAAATAGTTTAGTTATCTTAGTAAAATAGATACATACTTGAGTCTTATGCTATATATGAATTAAAATAATAATTTATTTTCAGGAATAACAATATTCCATATAGAATATCATATCATATTAGAGATACTAAACCTCATGAAATCTTGAGAAATTAAAAAAATAAGGGGGGATCTAATGATCAGAAATGGTTAAGTACAGTAGAGGATTTCAAAAATCAATAAACATTTATTAATATGGTAAGGTAAATAACTAAATAGACATTATAGTGAATTAATAATTTGGATATAATAATTATATAATGCATAGAAAATATGGAAAGGTAAATAACTAAAAACATATTCCATTTAATCAATAAAATGGGAATGAAATACATCGAGAGATAATATCACCGTGAAAATATCATGGGTAATAATAACTAAAATAGTAATGAACACAATGATTAATTATTAGATGTCATGTATCAGGAATATGATATCTCCACCTTTAGTACATTTCATAATATTTTTTAAACCACTAGGTATAAAATTATCTGATTTTTCAACCATATCACTACTATCTAGACCTTTCATAGTATTGTTTAAAAACTGTTGGGTACTAAATCATAGATTTTGGACAATTGATTTCTTCTCATGAAACCTATAGATGCATCGATAATCATTCTATAAACTATTCATAACAATGTATTTTATTTCCAAATCATTCATCCTATCTCAAATAATCGATTTAATTCATAAATAATGTGACTTATCATCAATTATCCGTATTGAGTAAAATATATGTATTTATGAATAGATCGCTAGTTGATCAAATAACATTCAAATTATACAACATCTATAAATATTTTATATGATTTAAATAATAATAGTTTCCATCATATACTAATATTAATATTTAAGAGAAATTTAGTGACCGATAAAAAATGATCACACTAAAGTGATTGTTTTAAGAGAATGTTTATAATCTACAAATAAAGTGATACTTTACAATAAATTTTACTACTTGGTGATTTTCAAGTCAAATACCCTTGGATGAGATGATTAAATGTGAAACATAAAATACCATGATGTTTTAATGAATCATTATATTGCATGTCAAAGGGGAAGTATATACACCACATAAGGGAGGATTCGTGCATAATAATAAATAAATCTCAATGTAATGTAAATTGAGATAGAATCCATAAAAATCATATTAACATTAAAGTTAAAATTAATCAATGATTATATTATTTTTTTCAAATATAAATCAATATAAAACAAATTTAAATACAATATAAGGTAATAAAAAAGCATTATATACTTAATTGTAGAATGAAATAATTAATGAAGTATAAGTTTAACCCACTGAAGAGAAATTGAGTTAAGATATCCATTACCTAAAAATTTACTCCAGTTGAATGTGATTTAACCTTATACATAATGGATTTAAGAATTTTATTAATTTTTACTGTTACCATATTAATATTTATAACATTATATATATTCCAGTTACTAATATTTACCACCCATTTGTCAATAATATTTCATTATTTTCATTATTTTGGGTGTTAATTGCCTTGTTTTATCATGCGTGTTTTGTCATGAAATTTGTATTTAAATTGAATATAATATATATATATAATATCTATAATTATATTAATATTATAAATATCATATTTGTTTAGTATAAATATTATTATAACTATTTATGAATTTTGGGCATGGAAAATGAATCACACCACTCTGTGGTGATGGTTGACCATACGTATGCAAGAGCGAAAATATCATTACCTTAAGAAGTGAATGGTTAATGAATTTGGTTGCATAATCAATTTAAATAATAAATATTATATAATATATATTACATATATTCATTATATTTACCCTTATTACATTCATAAAAATGATAATTGGAGAATGAATCTAATAGCTTCATGAGGCGGTAGTCTTCCATACACATGCTGGACGCTATCATATTTTAAATGGTATGGAATATAAAAATGTACATGTGATATTAAAATTAAATACATATAATAATATAAAAAATATAATATTCACATGTTAAATCCATCATTTTTTCTAACCTGAGAGGTTGTAATGAAGAAATGAATGAAATCGGTTCATGAGGTGGTAGTCTACGGTACACATGAACGATGGTTTAATAACCCATTTTATGGAAGTGGAGATGCATAATTATTATGCCATCAATAAGATAAAATATAATTATTTGGAAGATACATATTATATTATATCATCAAAGTTTAATAAAAACTTAAGAGGGTGGAATAAGAAAAAAAAAATAAAAACACTCATTGAAGAACATTACCTATTCTTTGAGTATCCCCCTTAGGTTTTCACTAAAAATTTAATATGTTGGATTTATTCCCAAAAAGTGTTATAATATGAGAATATATAAATTTGTAATATTTATTTCTAGGGGTTTTTCAAGCGAAAGTGATAGAGAGGTGTGAGTGAGTGAGGGGAGTGAGTGGCCTTTTATAATTTAGGATGGGTGGAATGTGTGTAAATACTTAAAGGTATTATCTATTAGGATGTCACTATTTCCTAATTTACCTCAAAAATAAAAATACAATGTATTGGAGGGATTATTTTTTGAGACACACTTCTATAATGAAAAGGAAAACATTTTTTATAATCTTATTCCTTAGTCTTTATGTTTACTCAATTTTACACTTTTAGTTTTTTTTCTGTGGTTAATAATGTTTATAACCATGTTAATTTGTATTTTAAGAACAAAATTTAATTTAGGATTATCATATAATTTATGAAAAATTATTCTAAAAATTTAATATAATTTATTAAAGAAATATTCTGCATGTGTGTAAAATAAATTTTAATATAAACGCTTGTATTTCACAAAAACACCGTTCTAAACATAAATATACTAACTATGTTTTTTCTATATATCCATCCATAGATTCATTATAAATGTAAAAATGGTATATTAATGAAAATAAATTGATATTTATTAACATTCAGATTAATTATAGTAATATTGGATTTTTATAAATTTTAAATGATTTAATAAAATATCATTTATTATAGAATAACATTAATGTCAATTTTGACATTATTAATTAAATCTGAATGTAAAATTATTAATACAGTTATGTAATTCAAATATATTATATTCAAACGTTTTTAAAAATATATAATAATGTAATAAATTTATGTAACCTAATAATTAAATCAATTTACATTAGTTTTAATATTTTTCGAGTCATATGATTTATTTAATTATTTAGTAAATAATTCATGCGTTGACCTTTCATAAGAAATTAAATTAATTTTTTCATCTCTAAAAAATTAAAAATAAATTAACATAATAAAAAAACCCTTCAATATTACAAAATAATTTTTGTAACCGTGCATATGATATTATTTCCTTATCCCAAAGCTTTATAGACATTAAAGGTAAAAAAGGTTCCATTTTTTTCCTTTTCCTTAGCTAACTTATTATATTTTTAAATTTTTTGTAAAAGTGTCCAAAAAACTCCAAAAAATATACTATAAGGTTATAAGGGTCTATATATATCTATATATATTTTTTAAACAAGTTGTTGTATCATCTTACTACTTATCTATTAAGCTTAACGCCAGGTAAACTCATTTTGAACATAATCACAATAATTAATTTTTAACTATTATTACTAATAATTAAGGAAAAAAATCAAGATAAACTTATTAGATAATTAACATTATTTGAATTTTAAATATTTAATTAATATTTTCAAATTCAATTCATTGAATTTCATAATTTAATTTAAAATTAATTCCAGGGACATGATGAAAAAACGAGGTTTAAAGTGAAAATGTTCAAAAGTTTGCAAAGTTATTATATAAAAATTAAATTTTAAATTTATAGTAATGATATAATATAAAATAATTGACATATAATTGAACTATTTTTAATTTAAAACTAATGTAATTAATAATTCAACATTATAAATCATTTAAATGAAAAAGAAGTTCTCAATTAAAATTCAGTAATTTTCACTAGCCATCAAAAAATGAAACCTTTTTGGAAAAATCCCAAACATTCACGATAATATATTATTGATATCTTAATTTATTTATTTATTTTTTTCAAATAAATTATCTATATTGGTTAAAATTTAATTAGAAATTATGTGCGCAAAGATCAATTAAATCATCTTTCAGAAAAATACAGTTTTTCAAAAAAAACTCTTTTTTAAGTGATTCATATTTTATTTGTAATTAATAAATAACAATGAATTTTATAATTTATTTACTACTATTTATACCCTCTAATTTATCACATATTTGATAACTATCATATTATATATTAATATTTTAATTATATGTTGTCTTGCATTTAGACTTTGCGTTTCTTACAACACAAGATAAACTCAGTGTTGTGTGTAATACAAGCTATTGAATAAATTGAATTTATTAAAAGTAAATATTTTTTAAATTATCGGCTCTTATATTTTGTTCTATTGTTAATGTTGTGTGTCATAGATTCTATCACAAACAATTATATTCTAAAATATTGGGGTGTTATATGATTTCTTTGATGCTATAAGGGTATGTTGGCACATTTTCTAGTGTGAATAAGAATATTGGCCCGCTTGCCCACAAATACCAAATTATGTTGGTAGATTTTTTTATTAGAAGTTGTTACATGATGATACTCTTTATTATTAGTTGATTTCCACCCCTGGCAAAATATATTAGATTCTTTGGTCTGAGCACCCATAATAGAAAAGTCTAAGGTGACTTCCTCAACATGTTTTGAGGGGTTTTTACCACATGATTCTGGTGATGGTATTCATTTAAATGAGACCTCCAAGGGGATTATTGAATATAAGTGAGTTTTTAGTCAACCTATTGATCTTCCACATTAAGATAAGGGATAAAATTTTTGTTTTGTTCTTGGGAAATGATTTCTAAATGATTCATGGTGGTGACAAGTGCTACTGATTCTCTGACACATATCATTGAGTGGATGGTCACCAAGGATTCATGTCTAGGATGTATTTTGTGTGATCTATAGATTTTTTATGGTTTTATTTAAACGTTACTCCGAAACCAATGCATTATCAACTTTTCAGCAGAGATGCTACATTGGAAATAAGATATTTTAGTTCTATGAGCCACTAAATTTTGTAGAAGCAAAAGAATATTTCTGTCATCAAGGTAATTCCATTGATTTGTATTGAAGGGATATTTTTTATGGTATTGATAAGATCAAAAAATTTGGATAATAAAAAATATAAATGTTGTATCACTAGTAAAATTATTTTCAATTAATAATTTTCATATTTAAAGGATTCATATTAGGTTCATCATTTTTTTTCAGATGGAAAATATTTATGCAAAATCAATGCAACTAGACCCTTGAAGCATTGAGTTGGTGTTATATGTAATTTCGAAAGGTAGGTCCTCACTGAAAATTTTCTAAAGGCACCATAAGATTGAATTTGGCCGATAGGTAAAAAATGTTAGATTAATAACAAATTTTTCATGGTATTATTACCTACTCTACAATCTGTTATAAATTTATGTCAAATTCTAAAATCTATCCAAAATATCATTAGGTGAATGGTTACCCTTTTTCGAATGATTAGTCATCAACATGCATCAATGTGAATATCAATATGTATCATAGGTTTATGATCTTTATTCTTTACTAATTAGTGATACCTAATTTTAAGATATCATGGTTTAAATAAACACCTTTGGGAACTCTAGAGCATATCATTTTCTACGGTTTAATTTTCTTTTGATAGTATTGGGATCAAGACTATAACAAGGGAATCGAACATATTCTTATGAAAGGAATCAGAAACCACATAGTTTGGGGTTATTTAATGGGACATGTCTCACCTTTTATGTCCACACTAAAAGGACCAATTCATGTTTTTAAGGTTTAGTTGTAAATTGGATTAAGTAAAAGAATAGTAGAAATAGTTATGGTGGGAATTACTAATGAGAGTCCATTTATAATTGGACTCAAATTGAAAATGTCCCATTAAAGATAGATTTTCATGGATCACTAAAATATGTTCCACTGAGAAGGATATATTTTTGTTAGGAATATGGAATAATGAAGGAAGTATGGAGATACCTAGAAGTAATATAGACCACTAAGTTGAATATATTTTTATCAAGAATATTTCATAATGAAGATAATTCCATGATAATATGTCCCTGTTGAAAGGTAATCCTAATATCACAAGGAATATATCCCAATGAGGAAGGATGAATGTCGAATCATGAAGACTATGGCCCCATGAGGAAGAAAATGGAGTATTGATAATATCAAGCTTAAACCTCTAGGAGGAATGATATGTATCCTATATGATAGGAATCAAATCTCATGAAGTTATAGTTGCATATTATATAGTCATCTGGGAGGAACATACCATACATTTTAATGCCACATAATAAGGAATTTGTCATGTAGTCTTATTTCATGGATCAAGGATATTATCCACAATGTTTAAATTCATTCTATGAGGATGTTGTCCTTAGAGATTAATGAAATTTTATGAGGGTGTCTATTTTTTGAAGGGTCTAACAATAAAGGATCGAGTATAGATTATGCATACATGGATACTCTTTCTAGTATATTATAGTGCATTTAGAGAACAATAAATCCATCAGTGATATAGAATTGTTATCATAATCATCTTTATTATTACGACTATTTTTATTAGGGGAATTAATTATTTGAATATTCTTAGGGTCCCTATCATCTAGGAAGGACAAGAAGGAGATGCCATTTTTCATGGGAATGCTTGATTAAAGTAGAGGTAATCTGGCATTCCTAATAACCTATTCATGTTTGTCTATTAGTTTTGGTAGAGGTATCATCTAGGAATTTTAGGGCTGTATCCTTAGTGAGATAAATCCATGAATATAAATTGAGTGATTTATGAAGGGAATATGATGAATAAATTAATCCCCTAAACTAGTGCAGTGGAATTATTACATGGAATAGAGGGGTTTTGTGAAGGGTCTATATTATGCAGGGGCACGTTAATGGGTTCAAAAGTCCCTATATTTTTTAATAAAGTTGAGAACCATGTCATTTATTAAGGGATATCAAAAATCATAATTGATCATAAAGGTATTAATGTGTTTCATGGGCCTTGCAACATACCTTATTTTTTCATTTTTGGTAGCTTGATTACCAATGGATAGTTTCATGAAGGGAGATATTGTGATTTGGTTTTTGAATTTGGTAGTTATTCTCAATGAATTTTCATTATTTATATTGGTATGTATCATTGGAAAAGGATTGGGGTATTTTTAGGTGGTGTGGTGTAAACCAATTTATTAAAATAAAGGGCCTCCCAGAGACACATAAAGCTTAGTTTTGGTGGAATGGTTGCTTCAAGAAGAACTATTTGATGAGTGGAAAACCTAATCCGATACATAAATGTATAAAATTATTTATAGGGGGCCCAACAAATATTCTTTCACCTATCAAATGAAAATCCTTCATGTATGACTAAAAATTATAGCCATGGAAGCATAAAAAAAATCTCTTAGGGGTTGGAAATGGATCTCTGGGAATGATGAATCACTTTATGGATGAAGAACTGACTTGTGCATGAAGAAATGATTCATAGAGTGCCTTACCAGTTTCATGTATAGATCAAGGCTCTATTAAGAACTATTTACATTACTAAATTTTGTTTATATACTCATCCCATTGTTCTTATATTCGATTAGAGACCTTATTCCATGCATTTTCATTCTGTATTTACGACTTCATAGGCCAAAAATGCCAATGTAGGGTTCTTATGGATTATATTTTATTAGGATAGTAAGTAATGAGGTGACCCTAAGAGGTAAATGCCTCATTTTTTATGTTTTAATTTGGTTACAGTTTTCTGGGAAACCATAAGTAGTAGGATACCATATGTATAGGTTTGAGATTATCCATATGATGGATTAGTCAAGGAGTTGTGTTATTAGGCATGTAAGAGTCATATATGATATTATTTGGATAATGGCCTACCTAAATACATATAGTGGTGAGTTTTATACCAAAATGGGTTCATTTATTTGGGAAATAAAGATCTTAGTCCAAAAATAGATTTGATGAATTTTAAATGGGGTCATTGTTTTAGTGGGATAACATTTAATAAAATTCCATATTAAATTAATGTAAAAATAATATTCATTTGATAAAAGATTATATTATAGATAATTACATCCTCATTATTGAACATTAATTTGATATTAATCCTATATAAGGGAGAATATTAAAGTAATTAACTTCTAAAAATAGTTCAAAAAAAAATAGTTCTTAAAATAGAGGAAAAATTATAGGTTTTTGGGTAACAACATCCCAAGTAACAAATTATTAATGTTAGGTAACACTTGAATCTATATTCTTATGAGAAGAATAAAATTAATCCCTAGGGTATTAAAGGCATTATATTCAAGATAAACTAAGTAATTATACTCTCTTTTTATATACCCATTGTGATTTATTATGCTAATTACTTAGAGATAGAATGGTCAAAATTAAGGGTTCATCTAGATATGGAATTAATTTTGGAATCTTTATTGGAAATGCTATGATAACGTGAATGAGGTTAATAATATTTCACCACATGTTCTCAAAGTTTTGGGGATAGAAGAATTAATATAGCAATGTTTAGGTTTTTTTACCGTGTTAATAGTACAATTGGTTCAATGATTAAGATATTAAAGCTGGTTGGATTTTCTTACACCTTCTCTTCAAATGGATGATTATGTAGATACTAGTGCACAAGTTATCTGATGAAAACTATACAGTAACTTCTCAAGAGGGATTTATATAGGCCCATTCTATGTTGGTGTAGGCACTGATTACCTTAGTGATTAAAACCAAATGGGTTCAATGTAGGAATTCTATTCTTGAGGGATGATATGAGGATGAGAACATGTTTCCTTTATGAAATTGAGTTAGTTACTTAATGTATCAACACAAATATACTTGGTGTTTTCCTAAGTAGATTGTTCTTTGAATTCTACTCAACCGAGATGGGTGGCTATGTGGATACCCCTAAAAGTTTTTCAAATTGGCATTTAGATTGCTTATTCTTAGTATTAAGTTTGATTTTGAGGTTAGGACCTTTTATATTATAAGACCTGCTGATTCTATATTAAAATTCAAAAACATTATGGAAGCATGGATAAATGCTCAGGGTTTTGAAATAATGTCCATGTGGAAGGTGATCATGTGGTTAGCCTTGGCATGAGTGAGATTCCTTAATTTATTAGATATGTATACCTATGATAGGATCATGGTTAGTTGGACAATAACTCAAGACTAGTTTAGTTGATGTACAAATCATGAGAGCATAATCTATATTATTTTTTCAATCTATACTAGAGTTTCCACCCATTGGGTAATGGTGACATAGATTTGGATCCTCAGTAAGAACCTATGATATGGTGCATTAAAGGAAAATTTTCCCTTTAGATTAAGAGAGTGAAGTTGGTTGGTATTTTTTTGAAAGACCTTATTGTGTGAGGGAAGGTATGTGCTTGTTACACATGGTGCTATATTGTTTTGTGTATTAGTGAGTGGGAGTGTGTGTGCAAAGGATTAATGGGTTTGATGAGATACTACTGAGAATTGCATCCCAATGGTTTAATAGAATTCCGATACAGTAACCCATTAAATTTATTGTGATATTATGTATGGATGTTTTCAAGGTTGATAGGATGGGTGAGCATGGCTTGGGAGGAATGACACAAGTGTGGTGGTGGGATCAATTGGGTCCTATATTCAATGAGTGGTGAAAGTGAATCCATATAATGGAGAGTAAATCATTAGATATAAAAATTGTTTTCCTCATAGTTAGTGTATTATTAAATGATGTGGATAGAGTTCTTAGAGATAAAAGAATGGGTGTGTTGGTGGCTATGTATTCATTGGGGTATGAGTAGGATAGCCAAATATTGACAATAGGTGTAGTAATAGAGAGAGAATGGTCTATGAAGATTTTTTATTTCTGTTTGGAGGGTAAAAATAGGGATACTCTCATGGTGTGGATCATCGAATGAGTCCAGGTGAAATACACTCATATCATAAGGTTTATGGTTGGAGTGATATCATTTAGGGTTTGTTTGAGGTGACTTTGAGATTCTAGTTTCTAAGAAATATCCACTAATATGAAGTACCGTAGAGAATAAAAGGTTCAGGATAAGGTATGACATTGGTTAAAGTCGATATGTTTCCAATGAGGTTAGGGGTGGGGTTGGTGTGATCCATGAGTGAGTTTGATAGAAGCTACACCAATTCTCTCCGATAAAGCATGACAGATGGTGCCCATGGTTGGTAATCCAAATATGGAATAATAGTAAGAGTCATGTTTGAATTATGGTGTGTGTGTGTATGTTATCCGTGAATTTTGATATTTTTTTTCTATAAATTTACATTCACAAATAAAATCTTTTTTACACCCTTAGGGTCATAGGTCATTTAGTTTTGAGCTTGGTCTTTATATTTTGAATTTTGACAGGTTTTTCAGATTCATTGGATGAAAATTAAATATTATGAGGAAAATAGGATAGACCCAGAGTTTATGCACATAGTTAGTAAAATTGTGTAATATGTTTTTTGAAATGGACATATAGGTTCAAGGGGTATTTTTTCATAGTTTGATCATAGTTTTTTTAAATGAGTATCCTTCTCCTAAAAAACTATGTGGCTATTCAGTATTGGGTTATGTGGCTACTGCACGACCTGAGAAAAAGTTTCTAAAAACTGCATCTTTCTCCAAGATTTCATGTTAGCTAGTTATCCTTATATAGTGGCCAATTTATAGTTTGTTAATGTTTTGTGTAACCATGTGGCCTTACTATCCACCGAAATCTGAACTTCTTAAAATTTAAATTTACCCCAATTCCCTTGGCTGTTTTAACCTGTAACAACCTCCTTGTCCTTCATCAGCTTAAACGAGACCATCCATGATCTTATATAAGATTATACCCTTATTACCTCAGTGATAATTGATTATTTTTCATCGATATTCTTAATTTAAGATCAGTTTTCTTCATGATTTATATTATTTTATGTAGATCATCTCTTTATCTATCTTCCCCTGGTCTCATTAAAACTATAATAGATTTTAATTCTCGAAACTAGATGGTATTTTAGGGAATTGATGCTGTTTTTATTCAATCTAGTTTTGTGAGGGACCAATCAATTCATTTCCTATCTCCAATATTTATGGAGACATCATTTTTATCAACCATGAGGCTGGGGTCTCTATCGTATTGTATATCCTTGAGAAATACTTATGTTTCTATGATGATTTACTTAATTTTTTAATATTCAAATTACTTTTAATATTTTTGGGGAATAGTTATATTTTTAAAAGGGTGGTTTTGATGAAAATTATTTGAGACACATGATATGTTTGATAAATTTCCTTGAAAATTATTTTAAGAATGTTTTGGTTTTTCAAGAATAAAATCATTGTGGATCGAAATAGAACATGTTTTATGAAAATTTGGGAATGAATTTTTAATAAATTTGGTCTCTAAAACTATTTCATGAAACAAATTTTTGTTCATCATTAATGCAATAATGATGTAATTAAGCCTTGGTAGACCATATGGTATGATGGAAAACTAAATAATGATGATACCTAGTAGATTTGGGTATCACAAGGGGTGGTTCCCTTGATTCAGTGGAGGGTGGGGGTGGCCTTTCCAAGGGACTAAGGTTCCATTAATTTGGGGTCACATATTCCTAATGGTGTTCTTTTGTATTTCATAAGGGTTTGGTTTGATACGTCCAAGAAACATGGAGATACCCCTTTGTTTACTTTGATATTACTTTATGTGAATAATATTTTGATATGTTTATTTTTTTCACCATGGTCTTGATAAGATATTAATTTTTGATGTTTATTTATTTATTTTTTAATTCTAGAAGACATGTGATATTTAATATTACACTTTTTTTATTATGAAATGATTTATAAAGTAATTAAATATCATTCCCACTCTTTAGAGTCTCTATAAGGAGGTTCTATTGTTCTAAGTTATTCCTCTCAATCATTAAATATATTCATTTCAAGGTAAGTGTTTCCCAAATCCTCCTCTTTCCTTATACAGTTCATTAGTTTCTTTATATTGTCTTTTTAATTAATTTTTAATATACTTCCTATCTGGTATTAAAAAATATTATAGTCTATTTTTATATTTTAAATGAGATTTTATGAATTCCCTCTCATTATATCCTTTTCCTAATCTATTATAATGCCAAAATAAGGGTTCCAAACCCCTCCTTTCCCATTACTTTTGAGACCCTTTTTATGTGACTTTTAATTTCAATGTGAAATGTTATTATGCATCACTGTTTAAGTTCCCAAACTATTTTATCAAGATAGATCACCATTCCATCCCATTATACTTCCTTTATAATTTGTTAAAGTCCTCAAATGTTTTCCTAACCATAGAACTATATGAAATTTTAAAATGTTACTTGCATGTGGTTTGCCTATCATTGAAATCTTTATTGGGAAAAAAATAAGAATATGTGGTTACAATAAAGATTATCCTAAGGGAAATAAAAATTAAAAGGGCTAGTTAGGTATTAACATGACCTTGACTGTGGGAATGAGTAGTTATCCTTAATAAATACTGTGTTTGAAAATCTTGGGACTTGATTTGGATGATTTTAAAGATCTTTATGAGATATAATCAGGGATTTGAATATATGGATTGTGATTAAATTTCAATTTTTATATATATTCTATGAAATTACCCTCCACTAATACTTGATGAAATTTCTTCGATTGGGGTATTGCCCATAACATTGTGAATAAACTATAGTTTCAAATGTAAATTTTTGAATATTCTACTGGATAACCACATTAATCCATCAAAATTTCCAACTGAGATATTTTTTTAGAATAGATAATGACTAGATTACATCATAAATAGTTAATTGAAATGTTCTCTGATCAGGGTTAACCAATAGTTGAAAATAAAATCTGTAATAATTTTCAATGAATCGTCACAATTTTTGTGATGAAAATATTCCCCAAAACAAATAGTTTTTTTACTACCTAGTAGAAAATAGAAAAAAATATCTTTTTCTATGAAATTATATTTCCACAATATTATGTTATTAGAGACAAGAGTCCTTATCCATCGCTAACAAAATATTTTGATGGAAATATTTCCTAATCACAAGAAAAGGAAAAGTAAAAAAATAAAATCAAAGAAATTAATATATATATATATAATCATTTCCACATACAAATTAATAACAAAATTTGTACATAATATGTCCACCCAAAACTTATCATCATATAATTATTAATAAAATATTTCATCGACCACTATGGATGTAGTGGTTCCTATAAAGGACCAGGTGGAGTAAACACCATCCTTATACGCTACACAAGTTGTCACATGTAATCCATTATATTCTCTTTCTCCCACTCTTTCCATTTATGCTAATGCTAATTATCCTCCTTCTATTTTCGATGAAGCTCCTACGTCTCTCAACACATTCTCTCTATAACCCCATCCTTAGAGTGAAAATTCTCTTCATACTCTGATTATGATGATGATGAATTTTCACAAGATCCCCTCAATATAGATGATGACCATATAATCATTCTATAATAAAAGGAATCAATCAAGAACTAATTCCAACCATTTATACTTTCTCGATACTCTACCTAATTGCCTTTATCCAAGCCGACTCTATAAATAAAGACTTATAAGTATCTCAGCTAGTCTCAGCATAACTCTCATCATATGAATTATAATTGGTAACCACATATGACTTAATTAAATGAAATTTGAAATTAAAATAGTTAAAATATTATTTTTTGTTAATTTTAAATGTAAAACATTATAGAAACGGTATTATAATGATTTATGTTAGTAATAGTCCCTCTAGTGTTAGGGTCAACATATATCTTTTAAAAAAACTAAATTTCATAACATCAATATTCTTCACTATCTACATGAATATGAAATATTTTTTTTATAAGTCCCCATATTTTTCATGGAACATACCTATTTATGTTTTTCTTTGAAATTATATTTTTGGGTTTTTTGTTCTTCTTTATAGCTTACTATTCAAGTTTATATTAAGGATATAGAGCATTCACTAGGGAAATTTATCTAAAGATCAATGTTGTATGTTTTTCTGAATTAATGGGCTTCAGATATAAATATGTATAGGGGATTATAAGGGAACTCCATGCGTTTGGAAGGATTTTGATGTGGTTCATGTTCTTCTATAGAAGGTGTAATTAAATTCACCTGAAAGGAAATTACATGCCACTCAAATGTTACACAACTTGTAAATGTCACACTTAATATTACATGAAATAGTCCATGATTTGTAATAGTTACACATTGGGAAACTATTTCACATCATGTAATGTTCGAGCAGGGTAATTTTAACTTTCGGTTAAGCCTTTTTTTGGCATAACTCAAAATTTTATAAATACATAATGTGAAAATATTACATACCATATATTTAATGGTCTTGATTCTTTTAAAGTCATGTTGCATGTATGATTTCACTTTTCATCACATGAAACATTACTCTCTCAATCCCTAGGTGATTTACCAGTGATTTTGGACTTCCTCATTCCATTATAGACTTCCTGATCAAGTGTCTAATTGCATTGGTTTTCCCCTCTCTTCTATTTATCACCATTGTATTGGTGGGATTTTTTGAACACAATTTCACTAGGTTTTGATATTGATATCATGTGACCTAATTCTATTTTGGGACCTTCTTTTCCTTCATCCCTTTTAGGCCAATATTTTTGAATCATTTTTTGATCAACAGATAAAGGTCGATGTTCTAAATCCAAAACCCAATGGTCTGTTCTTATTATTTATGTATCAATAATATTGTGTAATTGTGATAACAGAACATGAACATTAATTAATTAAATAATCGATGATGATATATCTTTTGTTGGATTATTATTTGGATCCCATTGGATTCAATGTTGTTGTGACTAGGATTTGGGATACCCATATGGTGAGCCAACCCTTGAACTAAAAAGATTTTTATAACGATTTAAATTATTTTTTAGCATTACATGAGTTTTTAGGTGTCTTCATGTGATATATTCCCCTTGGATATTTACATAAATTGTTATTAGATGAATGATTAATTGAAATAAAAATGGTAATTTTCATAATTAACCATTGTGTAATATGATACGAGTTAGCGATATTCGTACTGTGATGAATTGTGATGTGAATGATGATGAAATCATTATTTAAAGGGCTATGCATGGGATAGTGAAATGATTATATATATTGATATTCATGGGATTCTGAAATGATTATATATAGGGCATGACTCAAAATTCTTAAATTATTATATAGAGGGCTTGGCCTGAGAGGTTGAAATATTTATATAGAGGGATATACTTGGATACTGAAATGCTTATATAGAAGTATTTTCATGGTATTGTGACTATTCCATGGATTGTGGTTATGGTTTTTATGGTTGTTCTATATACACATATATATTCTAGAATGGTGTTGAAGATGATTTATTATTATATTTTGTTAATTATTTTATTAACACACTTGTTTATCACTTATTATGAGATTGGTTTTGTTTATACATTGTGGTGTTGACCTACTGATTTTTACTCACACCCTATCTGGGACTCTATTTGGTACTCCAACATATTACATTGGTTAAGTTTTGGACAAGGTTATGGGACCTTGTAGTTGAAAGTTTCTTTTCGGATGGGTTGGATCTTAGGGATGAGCCTGACATGGGATTTAAAACTAGGGTCTTTTGAGTTTATTTGTGTGAACATGGTATTTTATGTTCATTATTTTTTTAAAATTAGATATATTCTTGATTGACATTAAATGATTTTTTTTGTTATTTTATTGGTTCTTCTTTTATTTTCTAGTTATATATTGTAATATTTCTATATTTTTTATTTTTTTTTCTTTTTATTATTATTGTTTATTTATATTTTCTTATAACATTCTATCATGGGGTATAGTCTCCCCACTATGTCTTTTATACCCATGATTTTTGTTTCATCCTCTCTCATATGGGGAGGAATAATTGAGGATTAGTTACCAAACTGATTTGGCCATGTGAGAGAGTGGAATATTAGGAGAAGTTACAACATTGAATGTAATGTAACATGTTTTTTTAATTAATTAGAAATTTGGGAAAGTCATAAAGGATAAAAATATGTTTCAATACTTGGAAATGATATTTTAAATGGGAGTATCTAACCCATTTATGGGGGGAAATTTGGGTTCCTAGGGATGAAAGTTTTGTTCATGCAGTTCATTTTTATAGTTAATTTTATATTTCCTTTTGTGATTCCCATTTTTTGAGAAGTTATTATTTCTTGATATTTGTACTTTTGGCCTATTATGGTTCTACATGAGTATTAATTTATCATGATAAGCACATAGGGATATGTCATGACATGAATTTTATTGCTAAATAAATATTTTTTTTTCAGGTGATATATTTTCCTATGTGAACTGTGAAATGAGATAACTATTATATTTGATAAAGGAAATGAAATTAATTTTATGTTATTCTAAGACACATTTTCTCCATGTATTGAGAGAACATTACCTTGTGGTTCTATATTGATGTCACATATTTAGTTTGAATATTTTTTTATCCAATTTTATAAGGAGTGTGTTTTTCTTGTCGAGAAAATGACACCTCGTCATCTTTTAGTTGAGCGTCAAGAGAGTAGACATCAGCATGATTTTAAAACAGATGAAACATATATTCTTATATCTCTTAAGGATCATATGGATGATCAACAACATGAAATATTATTGAGGGTTATGTGATTAATGATAAGGGTGCTTGTTTGCATTGTGCCTTTGATATATGGGATGAAGAGCAATTTTCCACAACAACATCTTCCTATGTTCACTGGGTAGGGAGGCCCCTAGGAAAACACATTCTGGATTTATTAAAACTAGAAGATCATTAAGTAGCATGATACAACCATAAATAGGATGACAAGTCTTTTTGTATACATGTTTTGTAGAACTATCAGGAATTAGTGTGACATTCTAGAGCAAGATGGGAAGAAATAAGAGTTATCCTAGAAGGAATTTGAGGAAATGTTTTTGATCCACTTCTATATAGAGATGTCAAGAGATTAGAAGGCCTGTGGGTTCAAACATTTGACTTAAGCGGGAATGTTAGTGACTATATAAACTATATGTTTGACCAATTTTTAGTGATTTATTCCATCTTTATCAACTGAAGATATCTCATGGGAAATACATTTTTAATATGGGCCTTTCATTGAGATCAGTTCATTGATAAATATCTTTCACATGAGTAGCTTTTTGGATGTGATGAATTAGGAACTCATCACTAAAGGTAATCTTAGATAGGTAATAAGAAGAGAATATACTATTTTAGTAGGTAAAACTAAGAGAACTTCTTCTAGTGTAAATATGTGCTACTATGACAGTTATTAGACTGTGAAAAATTGGAAGAGTAGTTAGAGAAACATGGATACATCTTAGAACTGTGTTCTATTTTAGTGCAATCATGATGGATATTTTTGACACAAATAGCCTCAGTGTTTCTACCCTACTTTTTAGTTCTATGGTTGGGGTAGGATGGGACACCTATAGAGGGTTTTTAGGGCACGATGTAGTAGAGAAATGATAGGGGATAATGGAAGGTACCAAAGAATGAGAAGGACTCAACTACCCCTCAACAGACTGGTAGGTGGAGTTCCACTATATATTCAGGTTGAGATTGGGGATGTGTTACCCTAAGCCAGGAGAAGTAGTACAAATCATAGGGAATATGACAAGGGAGTCAGAATAGAGCCCAGGGTAGAGGGGCTAGTTAGCTGTATGCTTTTTAGTCTACTCTGGATAGTGTGGACGCAAGACCTTCTACTGTCAGAGGTATGAACCTTGTATCATCTACCTTTGATTTAATTTTTTTTATAAATGATCATCATAAACCTTATTATATAATATTATT
This sequence comes from Viscum album, assembly GCA_963277665.1. Taxonomy (NCBI): domain Eukaryota; kingdom Viridiplantae; phylum Streptophyta; class Magnoliopsida; order Santalales; family Viscaceae; genus Viscum; species Viscum album. Next base: position 1,586,504,338 of record OY728150.1, on the reverse strand, counting down.
GAAAATGGTTTAGTCTTGGTTATAGAAATCATGGATGGTTTCTTGACTATTGACACACTATTGGGAGTATAGTTAGAGAATATCAAACATTGTAGGGTGTGTTCTCTTGAAATTAGTGGTTGAAATTTCTTTTGGGAACTGGTTGTGATGGTAATGAAAAGTTTTGATTTTATTCATAGTATGTAGTTTAATGTTCTATACTAGGATCATATTTACTATTAGTAGAAGATATTTACCATTATATATATATAAGGAGGGAACCATTCTCACTAGGGTGAGTGGGATATTTAGACTGGTTGTACGTGACCGATTCAGTGAATATTAGATTGTCTCATGCCTAAAATTAAAAAAATTGTTATGTATGATGGTGGAAGTCATCCTGGTAATTTTCTATTAGTGGTAGACCATTTTTATTATGTTTTTTCATTACATGTTCTACATATTACCACTTAAGTGGGAGATTGAGTTGATGATCGAGTCAGTGTTGGGGGCCGAGCCAGTTTCTATTTTTCCATAGAGGATGGAACCAAAAAAACATAAAGAGTTGAATGTTTAGATTTAAGATATGCAATATAAATGTTTCATATGGAATATTAAATTCCCATGTGTTTCTAGAGATATTTCTCCCAATAAGGATGACATGGATGTACGATTTTATGTGAATTATCAAAGTTTAAATCAGATAACCATCAAGAATAGGTATCCCATTCTACATATTGATGATCCATTCAATCATTTAAGTGGTTATAAAATCATCTAAATGATCAATTTTAGATTATTGTACCACTAGTTTAGCATGAAACCATCATACATACCTTGGACAACAGTTAGGAGATGGTATGGATTGTATGAGTTTTTAGTGAATCTGTATAGTATGATGAATGCACTAACCATATTGATGGTATTAATGAATCAAATATTTCATGATTTACTAAATTAATTTGTGGTAGTTTACATATATGATATCTTAGTGTAATCCTAGTTAGCAAAAAATCATTCCCATTATCTTAACATCATCTTGAGTATATTTAGAGAGAATCGGAAATACACCTAGCTTACCAAAGATAGTTTTTGGATATTCAATGTGAGATTTTTGGGTCATGTAATCTTAGAGGGAGGAATGTTAGTGGACCCATAATAGGTTTTATCTATGGTATCTTGGGAGATACTAAAGAATGAATTTTATATTCAGTTTTTTTTTTCAGTATAGCAGGTTATTTTTAGTGCATTATCTCAAACTTATCCCATATAGAAGCATCGATGTTTAGGTTAGCCAAGAAAGGAGTGATGTTTTTTTGGTCAAATGCTTACAAGAGATATTTTCAAGAGATTATGGGTAGGATGAACAAATCACATATCCTTACTTTACCTATGTATAGTATAGCATATACCATGTAATGTGATGCATACAAAGTCAAACTCAATGAATTTCAAATGCAGGAGGGTTGAGTGGTAGCTTATGGATACAAATAGCTAAGACCACATGAGATAAATTATGATACACATGATCTAGATTTAACTATAATATTAAAATACTTAAGCCGATGGACAAAATATCTTTTAGTTGAGTGGTTTGTGGTGTTCAAAGACTACAAGATCCTTAGGTACATCTTTATTCAGTAGGACCTAAACATTCGTCAGCAGGGGTTGGTCGATTATCTACAGTATTTTGAATTCGAGATGGATTATACATTGGGTAAAGGAATTATTGTTTTTGATTACATGGGCTAGAAGATGTAGAAAGAGGTAGTGTGGGAATTTTTTAATTAGTTGAGGATTATAAAACACTTTGAAGACAAGAATCTAGATGTTCAGGAGTCATATGAATGAGTGTCTATGATTTCAACATCTATTATACGCTTTCTTCTTAACTGAATCTAAACTGAGAAGTTATCATATATAGTAGTATAATCTCTAATTGATATATTACATGATGGGGATCCACCATTATTATGGTCTCTTATAACAATAAATTCTATTCTTTTTAGTGGCTGAGTATGAGTTCATACGAGCATGCACAAGGAGCTGATCCGAGAGTTTCATGCCACGAGATGGGTGGTAAATCTTGGTTCTAAAAAATGTATTATGATATCCATAGATAGTGTTTCTGACCATATATTAAGGAGTTGGTGTGATTTTGTGTGATATATTCCACCTATCAGTAGGTGATAGATGAGAAACAGAGGCCTTTTAGGCTGTTTTAGCCTTTTCCCATTCCAGAATGGAAAGGGGATGATGTCACTATAGATTTTTTAATAGCATTACCAACTAAAAACCATATTAATTATGTATTATGGGTGAAAATGGATCAACTAATTAAGTTTTTTATTTCTTGAAAATTAGGAAGACGGTCCCCATTAAGGATCTATATAGTCTCTTCATAGGCAAGATAGTACGGTTGCACGATGTTCTGAGGAGTAGAATTTATAATGGAGATCCTCATTTCAAATCTTGGTAATGGTAGGGTATTTATATGGATATGGGATCACAGGTTATTTTGATTATGACCTTTAATCCTTATACAAATGTCCAATTTAAATAGATAATTCAAATTCATGATTATATATAATGGGCATTTTGTTTTTATTTTGGTGGTTTGTGGGAGATGTATATGAAAATCAGTGATTTATTTTATAATAACAGCTTCATGAAATTGGTCCAAATGTAAACTATCAAGGCCTTGTATATAAGGCCACTCTGTTCACCTCTTTTTGGTTCATAGGTAGGTCAATTGGTGCTTGTTTGATATAGTCTCATGTAGGAGATGCATGAGTTAGTTCAGTTGATCCATAGGTGGTTGGTGACTAGACAATGTAGGAATAAATCATAAAAAGATAAAAGGAAAACACCTATATAGTTTTATGTGGGTCATAATGCTTTAATTTGGGAGTCCCTATGGTCTGGGAAATTCCGTATCAGGATATAGGGAATGCTATCACCCATGTTTTTTGGGCTATTTGATATTGTTGAAGGGGTCAATCCTGTGGTGTACTGATTATCCCTTTCAAATCATTACATTTACAAACATGATGTGATTCAATTTTCATATCATCAAAGAAATTATCCAGAACCTTATCATGTGATACTCATTGGTCATGTAATGATTTTTGTATATTAATCCATTAAGGACCATCTGTTATGGATTTTGGACTACAATGTGAAATTTCTTTGGGGTAGGGCCATACCTCTAGTTCAAGTGCAGTAGAAGCATGGGTGTTCTCTAGAGTGGACCAAGGGGAGAGAGTGTGATATTTAATCATAGTGGCCACACTTTTTTATTAAGTCCCTATAGTTATTCTTGGTCCATCTTAGGGATGAGATGTTATATGATTGGGAGGTTTTATGATCCCATCGTTTTCTAGACAGATCCCTCTTTAAGTTTTTCACTGAACGTATTTTTTTGGGGTTTTATTTTTTCTTTAAACCATGGTGGTTGAGTTTATATAGAGGAAGAATATAATTTTGAATGGAAAATGATGTAAATTTTGGGGATTTATGTTTGATTGAATTAATGGAGACTATGTATAAATGTGTTAAAGGTTTAATGAGGGTTAACCATGAGTTTTTAAAGCTTTGGATGTGGTTTGGGATCTTTTTTATTTGTTGGGAATAAATATGTCTATTGGTCATTTATGTTCCATTTAAATGGTTCATGAAATATAACTGTTTTTAGAAAGATACCATGAAATGGTTCATGATGTGAAATAGTTACATGCTATGAAATTAGTTCATGTTGTGAAATGTTCGATCATGGTGATTTTAACTTGAGAAAATGAATTTTTTAGTATAAATAATAATTTAGGAAATACATGACATGAAATTATTACAATTTAGTTGTTTTAAAGTATTAGTGGAATTTAAAATCTTTATGCTCATATGATTTTATTCTTTATCATGTGCAACCCTCCTCTATCAAGGACTAATATTTTTTAAGGTGATTTTTGAGTGCCTTCTTCCCTCCCATAATTCCCAATCATGTTTCTTATCCCCATTGTATTGTTTTTATTTTGTTTTCCCCTCACTTACATTACTCTCCATTATAATAGTTTAATTTTTTTACAATGGTTGTTTTGGATGGTGATCTTGATCTCGTGTGATCTTGGTTTCTATTGCAAGCTTCTTTAACTTTTCCCTTTATTAAATTTACCTCTTTGAAGCATTGTTTGATTACATGATAAATGTTGTTGGTCTAAAAGAAAAACCCAATAGTATTTTTCTATTTTTAAGTATGTTCTATAATATTCATTTTCATCTAAATAAAATACATATTAATATATTGAATGATTGGTTTTGTTAAATATATATTTTTTGATTATCCATTAGATCCTTTCAATTCAATAGTGTTGCAACCTATCTTATGGATACCTATAAGACAATCCATCCATTGAACAATAATAAATTGACTAATGTTTTAAAGTATATTTTAGCATGACATGAGACCTCAAGTGTTTACATGTGATATATTTTCTTTATATAATGGATTATATGGTTATTGAATGAATGGGTAATTGAAATACAAATGGTATATTTCAAAATTAACCATTATATAATATTATATGATTTTGTGATATTCTTGATGTTATGAATTATTATGTGACTGATGCTAAAATGATTATATCATTTCTATTCATGGGATGCTAAAATTATTATATAGAGAGATGTTGTTGAGATTATGAAATTCTTATATAGAGGTCTTGTATAGGGATGATGGAATGATTATATAGAGGGTTGTCCTGGGATTCTGAAATGCTTAAATTGATGAATTTTACTAAATACTAAAATTCATATATATAGGTAATTTCATGGATTTTTGATTGCTACATAGATTTTGGTTATGGTTTCAATAGTTTCACTACATGTTCAGAGATATTTAGGTATGGTTATAAAGTAGGTTTATTGTAATACAATTTTAATTTTTTCATTAATACACCTTATTATATCTTTATTGCATGCACTTATGATTAGAGTGTTTTTTCTTAGACCTGATGGTGTCCACTTACTATGTTTTACTCACAACCTATTGAGTCCATAATTTGGTACTCAATCAGATTAAATAGATGTAGGTTTTGTCAAGGTAAAGGGACATTTTAGTTGATTGTTTCTTACTATATGTATTGTAGCTTGGAGAAGGGACTAACATGGGGTTCTGGACCATTGAAATTTTACTCTATTTTTTTTAACATATTATTTTATTTGTATTAATTTTTTTGACATTAGACAAACTTTAGGATAAAATTACATGATTCTTTATTAGTTGGTTTAGGGATTCTTTAATTATCATCTAGTTGAATGTAGTACTATTTAGACAATTTTTATAAACCTTTATTTTATTATTGTTGTATATTTCTTACAATATTATTACTCTATACCTAGGTGTATAGTACCTTCATTATATCCTTTAAAACACTACTACTATTCTGTGGAATTTGGTCCATGATAATGCCCACTTGAGGTTTGGTAAACAACTTTATTTGTCCATATGAGAGAGTTTCAGATTGGGGATGCTAAAACTTTACATTTAATTTATATATATATGTTTAAATAAAATTACATACCATATTTTATCAACAGATACTGTGTGTATGACTACTAGATATTTTCATGACCTCCTATCACACATTGTTCTGTATATCTGATCATAATATCCCCTAAAAACTTTCTCATATCAATTAGGACTACATTACTTCACAAACACGAGATTTAATGTAATAAAGTAGAGGAATACAACAAGATTGATAATAAAGATCATCTATATATCTCTCCATGGTTCTCGATATTATATTGCATCAAAACTGATGACAATAATCACACATACAAATCTCTCATGACTCCTAGATGGTTGTTCTTCAGCTATTATCAATGAGATACCGTAAAACATATAAATAAATAAAAATACCAATTTAATAATTAAATAAATTTCAAATAATATTATTTAATTATGTACAATCCAGTGATCAAACATGCAATGATGGATATGAATGGGAATTTGATCCCACATCACCAACAGTTTGGGAAAATAACTGCATGGAATCATACCCCTATCCAAAAACTATATATGAAAAACTATGGGGGGGGGGGAGAACAAATAATAAAATAATTATTACATTAATAAATTAGTAAAAATTAACTAAACTACACAACTGACCAAACTCACTTATCCAATGATTTAAATAAAGACGTAAATTCCACTTAGTAATAGGCTCAAGAATCATCAATTTGGATAGATAATTACCTCTCTTTGTTCATTATATTATGGTAATAAAATTTTGTTTAGATGGTGAGTCATTATAATAATATATAGGAATCACATAATCCACGTTGATATAGAACACCTCATCAATATCCTCTCCAGCCATTTGAAACTTGAAAATAATGTTGTCTATAAATAATAGAAAAAATTCATTATATATTAATTATGAATATAACTAGAATGTAATTGTTCATTTATTCATCTTCAACCTCAGCTTCATATTCAATAGCTTCTAAAACCTATTCTTCCTCCTCAGTATCATAAATTTCTATATGAGCCTAAAATAGATCATCCCATCTATTCTAGATTAATTGGTTACATCATCAATATTATTGACACTGTTGGTCTGTAACTATGGGGTTTCATCATAAAATTTTTTATATATTTGAGTAAAATATGTATTTTGTATTGTATGTTAAAAAATTATAGTTTCATTCACTTGAACAAAATTTCTTTCTCTTTGAATAAAATGATTTTCCATAAATTTTATTTTTATAATGCTCCAATAATCAATTAAATATTTTAAAGAGTTATAATAATTTTCATGTTAAATTTGATATTATTTATGATTCAATAAAAATGGATTTTTATTATAAAAAGAAGGATTTTTTATTTAATGTCAAAAATTCCATGGTATGGATGAATACACAACCCTCTATCCATATAAAACTAATGACATTTAAATAGTGTTAGATGGTTTTATCCTAGATAATATAACCTGATTATTTTATCCAAATTGACATAAAAATATAATTCACATTATAATTATATCCTTTCATTATAACACCATTAATTATAATTTTTTTTTCACTATTCATGCTCGTATGAAATTGAAATCCTTTAACCAAATATGGATTATAATTTTTAAACAATTTAGACAGTAGTTTACACAATATAAATAATCAGTTATCAATTTTTTCTACATGTTGTAATTTATGGATAAAAAAATAGAAATTAATAATATAATAAATAAAAATATGATTTTATATGCTCAACTATAAAAATTTTTCTTCACCCATATTTGAAACAAGTTGGAACAAATAGGTTTTTTGATTTCTTCAAGAGAATTTAATGTAATTTGTTTTAACTATTTATTTATAAGATCATTATTTAATCTATAGATGAATTAATGTTAATTTCTATTCAAAAAATTATAAATAATAGGTTAAATCACCAGTCACTATACAAATAATGTATTTTAATCATAATTAACCTAAACATTTGTATAAGTTATGTGTTATTAATCATATAAAATCCATCTAACTCCACCAAATCTATGTTAAATATAATTAATTATTGACAATTTATGGCTTATTACATCATCAAAATTTCTCTTATTACGAACCATTCAATTATTTTTTGAGGGATATTTATAATTTAAAAAATGAGAGAAAAGAAAACATCTTGTTTAATCCTACTAAGGGCATCAGGGTCTATTATTGCTTCTCAAATGTCTTGGACAATATAAGATATTTTTGTCAGAACATCCCAAATATTAGAATTAAACTAAAATATAAGTCTAATATGTAGTAGTGTTTCCATTATAACACGATAATCCTGAATTCTTAAGATGATAATATACCCATTTCTCACACATATAACAAAATCAGAGACATAACTATCTACTAGACTCAAATATGAAATCCCATGATAAAATAATAAACAATTTTCTTTATAAACTACATATGCCTCTTTGGAATTCATTAAAGTATTCGACATGTCATTTTCAAATAACTGATATTATAGAAGCTCATAAATTTGTGAAATATCTCCTTAAAAAATTACATTATCTTTAGTCTTACCGGGCATGTCCAAAAAAGTATAAAATATTTGATAAAAAATTTCTTCCAAACACACATGACATCTAGCTTGTGACAAACCAAAAAATCAAACCAATATAGAAGATCCAAAAAATATAACACTTTATCCAATTTTAATCTTTCCCAAAGTCATTTTCTAGTTTATAGCCACTACAAATATAATAGGAGGTAATTATGAGATAATAGACATTAAGTTAACAATTGAGATCATTATTGGAGGAATAACTCTTTCAATTATATATATTTCAAAAATTATTTTTCTTCCATAAGAAATATGGTCTCCAGGATGAAATCTATGATTATAGTTTAAAAAAAATTATTTTCTTCCATTGATAAGAATACAAGATTTACTATTAATGATATAGTACATAAATGATTTAGTATTACTGATATAATACATAATTTATTTTGGACCATGCATGCTCCTTCTATATAACATTCCATATGTGGGAAAGTCACTAATTGTCCATATTGAAACATCTTTCATTATGAAATTACATCTTATAACAACATCATATATTCTGATGTCATTAGTCCATAATAAATTTAATTAAATAAGAAATATCTTTAAATTAACCTCAATGTTTAATTTAGATGATCTAGAATTAGCAATTTCAATAATATATATGGTTCCCTCATCAAAATGTAAGGAGGTAAGTTCCACAAAGATATAAAAATGGGTAAATAAGAATATTAAATTCTTCAGGAAACAAATGGAAAGATACCGTTAGTAGAAAGACCCTATTGCACATTATGGGATTTATATGAAAAAGGTAGGTGCACTGGATCAAAATACCTCCATGAATCACTATCACTATGATTATTTATGCTTTTACAATGAGAAATATTTTATTTTTTACAACTTAAAAATGATGTTTTATTGTGAGACATAAAAAAATGATGCAATCTTGATGTAATTTGAAAATTTGTAAAATCTATAATAGGGAAAAATTTGTACATTTCTATATGTTCCAATAAGAACCTCAATTCACCACATGTTGGGTAATTAACCGAAGATTCATATTTTCCATAATTTAAGATGAAATTATATGTATATGAATGGTTCTTCATATAACTAAGACCTAAATTAGAAATCGAACACTTTCTTTCATAAATTTATTCTGAATCCATTTCTCTCAAGTAACAATTATTTCAATAAATCAATTATTTGGTTAAAATAAGAATTTTAAATTCCATTATCTAATTTAACAACCATTTATTTAGAAAAAATTTCAAAATTTTTTGTCCTGTAATAGAAATTTAAAGAATCCTCATCATAATTCAAAAACTCATAAATTTGAGATATTAAAATCTCAGGAGTTGAATAATTGTTTAGTTTTCTATTTGTTGAAGAGATAGTTTAATGACCCAATATAAGAAATTTTGGCAGAATGATAGAATTGAAAAAAAATTATTTATATCTTCTCCTAAATTGCTTTCAGCATGTTGATTTAGAAAAACATAATATTTTGAAATACCAAAGAGTAATAGATAAACTAGAATGTTATAAAATTTATCAAATCTCCTCAGATAAATATTTTGAGATGCACACTTAATTACCCCTTATAAAATAAATTCTGTTTTTGATGAGGTGAATGATAAAAATATTTTGACAACCTCAATATATAAAATTTATACTAAAACCATTTATATTTCAATATTGATTTATCCAATCAAAATCTGAAAATAAATACTATTGTACACTTCCTTATTCCATAGTTTTCTAAAAAATTGAAAATATTAATATATCTTACGATTTCTAGTAGATATAATGAAATTAGAAAAAATAAAAAAAATTATAAAATTTTGAATTGATTAATTTTTTTTAATTATTGATAATTACTTTTAATTGAAAAAATATCATAAATTATTACTAAATAAAAAATAATAGAGAATTGAAAGGACACCGAAAAATTAGTACTAATAATTAATTATTATTTCAAAATTCTATTATTAATAAAAATTATTAAAAATCATCCATAAAGATTTATTATTTATTGGTTGTTGATAGCAATTATTTCTTATTTTCACCAATTATATCAAATTATTAGTAATTATTACTAATTATCAGTCATTATTTCTAACTATATGTAATTATTACTAAATTTTATTAATTATTAGAAGTTATTTATAATTATTACTAACTTTTGATAATTATTACTAATATTAACTAAATATTTATAATTATCACTATTTTTTACTATTTATTTCTAATTATTGGTAAGTATATACAATTTATCAGTTATTATTTATTATTTATCAATAATTTTGAGTAATTATTACCTATTATTACAATTTATTAACAATCACTACTAATTGTTTCTAATTATCAGTAAATTTTTACTAATTTTCAATTATTTTTACCAATTAGAAGTAATTGTTACTGATTGTTACAAATTATTACTAATTTCAACTAATTATTTAATAATTATTGAAAATTATTTAAAACTATTGGTTATTGTGAGAAAATAGTTACCGATTATCACTAAATACCAATAATTATTACTTATTATTTGTAATTAGTTCTAATTATTTTAAATTATTACCAATTATGAGTAATTGTTACTAATTATCAGTATTTATTTCTAATTATTAAATTTTATTAGAAATTATTCATATTTATTACTAATTATTGGAAATTATTAGTAATTAATACCAATTATAGGAAATTATTAATAAATATTTCTTATTATCTATAATTATTTACTATTTTTGGTAATAATTTAGTATCTATTGGTAATTATCGACTATGTTTAATAATTATTACTATCTGTCTGCAATCATTACTAATTATTATTATTTATTAGTAATAATTACTAATTATTACTACTAATGGATAATTATTACTATTATAATTAATTACTAAAAACTATTACAATTTATTGGAAATTATTTCTAGTTATTACTAATTATAACTAATTATTATTAATTATAAACAATTTTTAGTAAATATTTACCTAATATGGAAAATTATTATTATTATTTAGTACTTATTATTTACTATTTATTGGTAATTATTGCCAATTATTACTGATTATCTATGAATATTACTTATTATTAATATTTTTTGGTAATTATTTTAAATTATTACTATTTATATGTAATTATTACTAATTATTACTCTATCAGTAATTGTTACTAATTATTTCTATTTAATGGTAGTTATTACTAATTATCAGTAAATTATACTAATTATAACTAATTATAACAATTTATTACTAATTTTTATTAATTAATTACTATTTCTTAGTTATTATTACTAATATCAATGAATTATTTCTTATTTATCGGTAATTATTACTAAATATTACTAATTATTACTAATTATTACAAATTATTACAAATTATTACTAGTTAATACTAATTATTACCAATTATTAGTAATTATCAGAAATTATTATAAATCATTACTAATTATTACACATCATTACTTTTTAATACTATTTATCATTAATTTTATTATTTTTTACTATTTATTTCTATTTGTGAGTAATTATTACTAATTATTAGTATTATTGGTATTTATTAATAATTGTTAGTATTTATTTCAAATTATTATGAAGTATTTCTTATTATATATAGTTATTTCTAATTATTGGTAATTTTTACCATTTATTACTAAATATTATCAATTATTTCTAAATATAACCAATTATGGAAAAATATTTCTAATTATTACCAATTATAACTAATTATCAATATTTATTTACTATTTATAAATAATTATTGCTATTTAGTACTAATTTTTGGTAATTATTACTAATTATTACTAATTATCTCTAATTATTCGTAATTATTTCTAATTATAAATAATTATTTCTAATTACCAATAATTATTACTAATTAATGACAACTATTACTAATGATAGTTAATTAATTTTAAATGTTACTAATTATTACTAATTAATGGTAACTACTAATAATTATTACTAGTTACTAATAATTTTTAAACATTAATTGTGATTATTAGTAATTATCTATAAATAATATTAATTACTACTAATTAAAGTTAAATATTACTAATTATTGGTAATTAATACTTATTACTGCTAATTGCTACAAATTAATTCAAATTATTCATAAATATTACTAATTGTTATTAATTATTTATAATTATTAGTAGTTAATGTAAATTGAAAATAATAAATCTTTATTATTACTAATTATTAATATAGACTCCTAATTAAATTAAGTAAATAAATTAACAATTTAAATTTGAAAATAGATACCTTTAAAACGAAGCTTTAGCAAAATAAGGATAATGATTAAATTATAAAAACATTTCTGTAAAAATTAAAATCTATATAAATAGAAATCTGAGAGAAATCAGAGAAAAACCAGAAGAGGGGATTTATAATTATGATTGAAGGATTCTTCTTGGAGGTTTATATAGGTTAGATTCGTTATGATGAAATATTTTCGACATAAATAAAATTACTTGTGACTAAAATCCTAATTCCATCTTAAATAGTTATTTCCACTGATATGGTGCACATTGCTGGTAAAACTATTTGCAATGAAATTAATATCCCATCATAAATACAAATAAATATAGAGTTATATGTGTTGAGTCTCTCATTCTCTTGAAAACAACTCAATGTTCTTGATTATATTTTATAGGCACCTACTCCACCACAAACAACTGATCGTAATAACTGATTTATTCTGTAGTTTATTGAATGTGGTTCTTTCCCCTTCAATATGAAACCGATGATTATGTTCCCTATCACTATTACTATTACTCATAGATTTTTCCTTTCTTCTCTATGTTCATGTTCTTAAGTAAAAATTATATGATGGAAATGAATTCTCAGTGGGGAATGTTTCATTATTGCATTGGCCTTTTCTCATTATCAGCTATGCATAACTTTTTTTCCAGTTCCTTTATCTTATGGATACTGCAATATAATTCTTTTTGAGGGGTTTTTACCTAGATACCTATTCGATGATTAATTGGGGACATTGTTTAGAAAACCATATACAATCAATTCCCTACATCGTAAGTGCATCATAATATATTTTCTTCATTAAATGGTATTTACCTAGAGAGATGCTTAATTTTAGTGGATACCCATTTATTTTCCACATGTTCATGTTATTATTATTTTTGGATTTATGTCTACTTTACTCACATGACTCACATATTCACATACATGTTAATAATTTGAATGATGTGCCTTGATATAGTTCTAATGAATTGGGAAATGTTTATATCTCTTGAGATACCATGTACTGTGTGTGAATGGTTAACCTAAACACACTTTGTTTCAATGTCTTGGTGGTAAAGCCCAACTTATACTTATGATGACATGATGTTTAACCTCGACCTATGATTTTAATGTCACATGTTTTTACGTTTCCCATTTCCCCCATGAATTTCAATGAAAGGGACACACATAGGGGAATCACATGTGTGGATAATGTTTTTTGTAGAAATGTATATTGTACCACGAGTTTAGATGGATTTGTATCTATTCTCCCAATATACTATAATTTTAAACATGATATTTTTCTAAAATTCATGTGATTCATTATACATGAATGTATGTTTAGAAATAGATTCAGAAGTGCGGGTCTACAATCCCTCAGTTGGTATCATAGAAGTGTTTGGTTATTTATGGGAATTAATATTCTGAATATTTGGACCCTCATCCATAGATAGATAACCTTTTCCACACTAGGACACGATTAAACTAACATAACCTCAAAAGATTATCACATACTAGGTAGTTATAATGTGACAATTCTATAAATACCATTTAATTGAGAATTTGTGTTTAATAATTGTTTATTAATGGGTAATATTATGAGGAAACAATTTTTTAAGGGGGTTGAATAAGACATCTTAGATTTCCAAGTAACATCTTTATATATTTACATTCATTAAAATAAATGAAAATGATGAATAAACATCTTCATTTTAATAATCCAAATATTTATAACAATATTTATCAACTATGTTATTTTTTACATATCTTTCATGTATAATGATTTTTTTATAATAATGGTTAAAGAAAAATGGAAACTCATAGGCTGAGAAACAACCCATCACATCTAGTGAGGACATGAGGCTTGAATAAAGGGTGACATGGGTGGAACACATACCACTAGCCTATATGCTATCCTATTTCCATCTTTCATAATTTTAATATATATTCTTACATCACTATTACTATATTTATGATTTTTTTTACATATATAGTTTTAATAAAAATTTCATTAATTTTATTAATAAATATATTTCCACGATAAATAATTTATTAAAATCTAATTGTTAACTATTAATTTCACACCCAAAGAATAACTTTTCATATAATTTTAATTATATTTAATTTCATTAAATTTCTCAATGGAATTTATCAAATCTCGGTAAAAGTTTTATTGCTCAAAATTTTTCTCTTTATTACAATAAAAAACGTTTCCTAATAGACATAAAATTATGAATTATATTTTATTTTTATGTAAATAATAGATTGTTTTTTAACAAAAATATTATCATGTGTTGATAATTGATTTTTTATAAAATTAAATTGTCTATTTACATACCCTTTTAATTATAAAATATAACGGTTTTTACACTAAAACATGTTTTTTTGATTACATATTTAGAAGATAAATTCCACTAGAGGTTGTAAATCCATATTATGATTCAAAAATACCTTTCCTTTTCACATGATTTGTATTTTTATTTGTGATATGATACTTCAATTAATATATATAATGTTTAGAATTTGTGTTTTAAAAAATATATATCATTTTTGTAATTAACATATTAAAATTATCTTAGGATAATTTTATTCTATTTTTTTAATTTTTTTCAATTGGTAGGGGGAAGACCCTCTTTTTCTATTAAAAAAAATAGAGGACCTCTTGTTTTCCTAGAAATAGGGATCCCATTACATAGACTAGTGTGCATTAAACTCTAATACATCCCCAAAAACATAGGCCTACATAGCCGGCGCTATGGTCTTATGTGATTTTCCAATTTTATGCACCAATCCCGCTTGGCACAACAATTGCTGAAACTGTAATCCAATTATACCACTTCCTGTCCTATAGGCCAAAAAACTTCCATCATCGCCAACATCACATGGTATAACCATCATTATTATTGAAAGTAGACCACCTGTGCCAAGTATCATCTTCAAACCCGACTACTGCCATCATAGCCAGCCACATGGTCCCACCATTGACGATGTCAAAAACCATGCTTATGCCCACCATCATAATTATGTTTGGTGGATCTCAATTTTGGTAACCCACCAACATTACCTATCCCTTCTATCAACCATTCTCTCACATCACCAAATGTAATTTCTGGTGACCGAAGCAAAGCCTTCAAATCCGGTCACACATACTGCCACTTCACATGCCTCCCTCGACATGCATTCTTCTCCTTTGGCACACCACCCCTAAACTTTAACCACAAATATGGACCAAAAATATTTTAATCCTTATTAAGATTTTGAATTACATGACCCTTTTCCACTGAATCCAAACCACAACAACATATTTTTTTAAATGATTTATTTTCTAGTGAATAGAGGGATATTTTAATTTTTATTGATTTTTTATTAAAATCATGTAAAAAGATTATTTTTTTGAAAATTATTTCAATGTATAATTAATTTTATTATAGTATTTTTGAACTAATTATTTTTATTTGAATTAATTTTTCTGTTTTAATTTGATATAATTTTTGTTCAATACAAGAAAAGTCATTTTAAAGAATTTTTTATTGCAATATTATCTTCAATTAATTTATTACCCCTCTAGAAATTTAATATTATAAAGTGTATTACATATATAGAAATAGGAGGATCAAATTTGATAAATAATTCCCTTTTATTTATGGTCATTATTAAGAGTAACTTTGTCATATTTGTGTCACGTCGGTTTGGTTAAAACTTGTAAAATAGGGTTAAAACTATTGAATAAAGATTTAAAATTTCAATAAGAGTTTCCTTTATCCAATTGAATTGGTTTATTTTAGTCATTTCCATACATGTCTCATATATATGATCACTTGGTTCTATATTTCACTTATTATTCCCTTTATATTAATTTAAGAAAATAATTAATACAATCTGTCACACTGTTGACTTTAGTATATCAAATATTTTATCATAAGAGTAAAAATAGGTTATATTAAGTTATAAATGTTTTTTTAAATATAAATTAATTTTTTATGATATTAAAATTTTTGTTAATTTTTATTTATAAATAATTACCCAAAATGTCTATACAACATCGACATAGTTTTAATTCGTTTGATAGAAAAATAAAAAAAATTATTTTAAAAATGTTAAAAGTAATGGAATTTTGAAGAATTATGGAATTAAATAATTTTTTAGATTAATAAGATATATTAGTGGTGTTTTAAATGTTTATACTCTGATTACATTATTATATTGGTGTCTATAATGTCAAATTAAATAAATAGTGTCAAAAATGACATTAACGATATTTTCTGTTAAATAATTTATTTAATTATTTAAAAATCACTAAATTATTTATATTGGATATTTAGGCTAATAAATGAATGAAAATTTCATTCCATGGATATTTTTGAGATAATTTTTACTATATAAGTAATATCTTAACCTTTTATGAGTGAAAAATATATGAGCACATTTAAGGTTAAAATAAGATTACCAAGTGGTTAAACCAAAAGATAAGTTTTAAAACACCACATATTCCTCTAAAAATTTTAATGGTTGCTGATATTTCAACCTAAATCTAACTTATATTCAAATATTATTCCATTTTAAATCTTTTCTTTAGATAATTATTTTATTATATTTTAATCATTTAAGAAATTCCAAGATTTCCCCTCCCCTTTGTTATAAATGGACACCCCTTTCTCTCAAACATTACACCAATTTGAGGAATATATCCTGACCAAAACCCTTAAAAATAATCTTCTCAACTTCCCAATCTATGAATTAGATGTACTTTTATTATTATAATACCATTCCTAGGGTCCTTAAGAAGGGATATAAAGGAAGACCACCAAAGAAGAGGTAATAGTCATTACCAATTTTTTCAAATTTATTTATTCTTATACTTAACCAAAATTAGTTATAAAAGTCCTAAAATAAAATATATAGTATAAAAAATATATTAAGATATTATTATTATTGTTATTATTATTATTATTATGTTACAACTAGTATCCATCAATTTTATATCCTCTATAAAGAGAATCTTCGATCTTGCATACACAAGACTTATCATCTCTACATAGTGGTGTCATTCATTTTTCAACACTAATTTACGTGGATAGATTTAAATTTGGAAGTAATGAATATATATTATATTTATGACATATTTATTCTTCTATAATTATACCATAATATAAATATTATTAAATTTCAATCTGTTGGAAAATGATAATGTCGCTCGTGCGTACATGTAGACTAGCACCTCTACAATGCGATGTGATTATCTTTTTTGTTTTAATTTTAGATGGATGAAAATTACGAGATAATTATTCGATATATATGATATAATAATAATAATTCTATAAATTTAAATTATTATTTACATTATGTTTTTTTATTATCAAAAAAGTGAAAACCATATTTGTGCGTTCGTGCGACCTACTATCACAATGAATAAAGTAATTCATATTTTCATCTATACCTTCCAAGAATGATTAGAAATTTTATCATAATAAATATTTATAAAATTTATAACATTATTAGAAACCTAGTTTTCATGTGAGCATGATAAATATGCAACTATCAAAACTACCTAACTGAAACTTAGATGAACCATGAAACTATTTATAATTAAAAATGATGATTTTAATAAAAAATTATTAACAAATGGGAACATAAATGTTATAAGTGAATAATATATTGTATTATAAGTATAAATATTCTTATTTTATATAAGTTCTATAAATTTAAATTTATTATATTGAAGGATAAATGTATATACAATGAAATTAATCCCTAAGGTTAGTATTCTTCATCTTAATATTGTTTTATTTAGATAAAATTGATGTTATTCACTAATTTGTCTTTATGAGTTGTATATATTGATACTTTGACATGATAAATCACTAATATTTTTATTTTCATTATATTTAGTGTTTTAATTAAAGTAATTGCATCATTAGGGTTATGATTCAGAAGGTACCAAAGCAGTAAGGGTTTATTTTACAATCTCATAATTATTCCGGATTGTTTAGGTTTAAGTATCTGTTGGTGGAATTATTTTATATTTATATATTGAACAAAATATATTTCATTATATTATGGTTTTTTTATAAAATTTAATGTTCTTGTTTTATTTTTCTCTCTTTAATTACTCAAGATATCAAAATAGTATTTTTAAGGAAAGTTTCTTTTTTTTCTAATCGATTGGGAATATTTTTCTTCAATTTCCATATTTCAATTAAAAATACTTTTAATATTTTTTGAGTATTATTTATATTTATTTTTAAACAAGTTGAAATTTGTATAAATTTGTTTCTAAGGAATATTCCCGTCATTTTTTAAACATGGAACATTTTTAATTTTTCTATAATTGTGAAAGTTATATTTGTATTGATTTATTAAGCATGAATGAAATTTACCACCATCATGAACACTCAAATATTTAAATATTAATTTAAATTTCTCCATGGATATTCTCAAAGAATTATTTTTGCTAGTATTATGGAAATTTATAGTTTTTAATAGTGGTTTTTAAAGTGAAAAGGCTATTTTCTTCATGAATGTTTTTAATGATTGTTATGTCAAATTTATATTAATAAATGAAAATAAAACATTAATTTAGTTATACATTAATAGGGATATTTTTTTAATGATATCATCCTTATTTTTTCTCTAGAAGTATTATAATTAGTTTTATTGTGGAAATATTTAAAGTTCATATTCCAATTTCTCAGTATGAATGTTTATATTGATATGTAATGAATTTTTATTCACTCATTTATTATAATTAATGAATTGGACTTAATAGGTAAATTGTGGGGCCCGTTAAATCCCCTTGATGCATCAACGAGTGTGATGAAACAAACTAGTTTGAGTGTATGACCGGGAACATACCTATTTATGTATGATGTCTTGGAATGAGGTCTCTAAAAAAGTTTTATATGTCTAAAATTATTAATTCCATCATTACAAAAATAGTTATTGATGCCATGTCATTTTTTTAATAGTCATGATATACATAGATAAGTTTTACGATCATGTGATTATTTATAAAGCATTATTGAGTATCATTTTTTCTAACCATAATATTCTTTAGGATCAAGTGATTTATTAAATGGAATTGGGTCTCAGTTATTTTACTTTCAATATTGATTGTTCATTATTTAATCATGATTTCTTTCACTATATGTAATTCTTACTGAGTATTCTAGATCACCATTATTTTTTTCCTTTTTTCCATGATATTAAGAAGGAATCTTTGAATGTGTTCAATGATGGAGAATATTTACTTCCATTATGTTTTATATTTTATTTTAAATATAATATTGGAACCATGTATGTATCTATTTTTACAAAGAAAATTACACTCATCAGTCCATTAAGATTTGATCACGTGTATCTTATGAAAATGTAATAAACCATGAAGGATGATAGGATATAGGAGGTGTGGACTTTATATTTTGTATTATTAGAAGTTTAGTAGAATCCTTGGGAACTAGATTTATGAAAACCAAGATTATAAAATCTTACCATATAGATGACTTTTAGGATAATTCTAAGCAGAGTATAACAACCTAATGTTTTAGTTAGGTAGATATAATTCCATTTTTCTAGAAAAACATACTTGTTTGTATACGACTAATGGATATGGTTTTGGAATATATGCCTCTTGGGGTAATTAACCCAAAAATGTTAGTCCAGTATATCTCAACAATAATTTTAGTGCACTATGCATCATTCCTTACTACAAAACTGGATTGAAACCCCTGGGGCATATGCATGGGTTAATTAATATTTTATTTATAAAGCATTATGAAGGATTTTAATAGGTGGTGACCGTGAGTGACCTTAATTATACTTAAGCTGTCCAGGATTGAAATGAAAGTGTCATGATTTAAAAATCCTATAAATGATTTTCATTATTATATAGTTTTACACTATTATTATTATTTCTCATATAATTCCTATTGGTTTTAATCAATGAGCAGAAGTAGGGGGAATAATGTTAACACTTAATTTAATTGACAATATGGAAATTATGAGTGACTAAATTGGATGATGATTGGATTGAAAAATATTGTGGCTATAGACAATTTGTTATTACAATATATTATTAAAAACGTACATCTTAACCACTACTAAGTGAATGATAAATATTTATGAGAGATGTGGTGGTTGAGGCCAAGGGGGGAAGAAATATCAATTCAATTCATGTCCAGAAAGTGGAATTATACACATATAAAAACGTTCAAAGGAATTAATTTTTTTAATTCCTGGAAGTGAAAATAATTGATCAAAAAATTTTTTAATAAAGAAGAAGAGTTCGATGGAGGGAAACAAAGTTCATCTTATGGTTCCATTTATATATTAATGTCTTATGTTCGGAGACTATGGGAATTATTCAAGATAATTCCTTAATACAAGGGTTAACTCTTAAGATAAGGAAGTACCTATTTTATTATAATAAATAATGTTTTTATGTGTTCTGATCCAATAATTTTGTTCTCTAAGTGTTATAATAAATTATATTCAAGGTATAAGAATCATGAAAATTATAAGGATTGTTAGATAATTATTTTTTTCTTTAAGGATTTGAAAACCAATATTGAATGGTACTAATCGTGAAGATAAGTTATAATGCTTAGTTGGGATTAAGAGATGATTGACATTTATGACGTAAATTTGATTGTATTGGTGACCTTCAGAATTAGACTATGATTTGATGACAATGTGATTGAGGTAATATTTGATGATGTTTATAACATGTTTAGACTTGTAGAATTATTATATGATTTTATTTGGGGAATAAATATTGTGTTAATTTTGGTAATTAGATATGTTTTCATGTGGGGTTAACTTAATAGTTATGGATAACATAATAGGTCAATACATTTAAGGTTTCTTATGTTCAAAGGCACATAAAACTTTTTTGTAGTTTTATTTAATGAGATTTTTAAGTGATTTGAACCTTTCACTAATTTTTGGATGAATAATATTTATTGTTTAAATTAACCTTTGGGTTAGTATATAATGTGATGTTATTTTAATTATAGTATATTGAATAGTGGGATATATTTAATCTTGATGGATAAAAAGTGTTTCCTTGACAAGGAGATATTTTTGGATATGTTCAAGATAAGAATATCAAATCAGGTTTGTATGTAAATTTGATTTATGATATTTTTAGACTATTTAGTGATATATCATGATGATTAATGATATTTGTGTGATTATTTATTGGATTTAAGTATATGTAACATTTATGTTTGATATGTGGTTTAACATAATTTATTTAATGGGAAGAATGAAATCAAATATTTGGGATGTAATTTGATTGGTATGATATCACCTTTTAGGGTAAAAAATTATCTAATGTTGAAGTTATATATGTAATTGGGATGTATTATTATTTATTTGTGGAATAATCTAAGTGGAACATTTGGCATTATTTTGGAAATATTGAATAAAAATGTATCATTTAATCATATAAATGTTTACACATTTTAGATATTATCTTAACTTGTGGTAAACATTTTAGTTTTGGTTAATATTTAAATATCATTGGATTATATTGATATCATTTTTTGGATTATGGGATCCATTATAAATTTATTATATTTCTTCTAGAATGAAAAATCCATCTTGAATAATCATCATTTAGAGAAACGATGAGATTGTGGAAGAAATTGAATAAAGGATGAAATTATTCTTGTAAGGTATATTTTTCAATTTTTTTTATACAAGCTTGTAAAGTATTTACTCATCTCAATAAAAAGGATATTGTAACAAAACATTTTACTTATTATGATCCTTTCAGATGAATCAATGGAATTTTCCACCACAAAAAATTTATGGTTATGTGCTTATTAAAATTCTCCAAACCATGTTCTCTATAACTCTCTATTAGTCTTCAGGAGTTAGTTATCTCCTCCATGGAAATATTTTCACCTTCCAATAAAATTATATTATTTGGAATCCATGTTTATTATTATTATATATGAGCTTCATACTTGTAGGTTTTTGGAACAACAAAAGCGTGTGTTGGGTTCTTCCCAACTTTTAGTTTTTTCATGATCGACGGTCAATCCAAAATTTCCACAATGATAAACATTGTGATATATGTAATTGAATAAAAGAACAAAGGAAAGGGATAGAACATTGAAACTTGATAGAGGATCATCACATATTATTCATAATTAAAATAATTAATTAAATAATTACTTTGTTGGAATTATTTATTTGTTGATGGGTATGAAAAGAGATCTGCATTGTAAGGTTATAATGGTATTAGAATCAAAGTAGATTCTCTCTAGTGATGATCCACATGTGACCCACAAATATTTGAACATCGATGTTGGAATCTCTAGGTAGTAGTACGACATATCCAATTGCTTGTGTCGTCCTCTTTTTATCACCTCAAGAACCAATTTCAATGCATTATCCAAGATATATCTTGACTTGAGAGTGGGAGGTGTAAGAATATCACTCTCCATTATAGGT
Organism: Viscum album; assembly: GCA_963277665.1. Lineage (NCBI taxonomy): Eukaryota > Viridiplantae > Streptophyta > Magnoliopsida > Santalales > Viscaceae > Viscum > Viscum album. The sequence goes on along the minus strand of OY728150.1, from coordinate 1,586,481,602 downwards.
AGAATTCTTAGATAAGAGATATCTATATTTATTGATAGGATTATCCAAATCCATTGTGCATAACAAAAACAAATGAATTGGATATGAGAGAAAATAATATAATTGGGTTTATATATCATAAAGTTTAGAAATAAATAATTACACAAGTGAAATTTATAATTTATTTACTCCATACGAAACACTATGCAAAATAATAATAATAATAATATCTTTTTCTTGACATGTTGTTAGCTTGATAATTAAATTAAATATTATTTAAGAAAATAATATTCAATATTTATTATTTATCAATAGACCATTAAACTCAGTTAACCATTCCTCCATAATATTTATCAGGCCTTAAATAATGAATCTTTATTTATTAAATAAACATCAGTATATTATTCTCTAAAAAATGAATAAATATTTTATTCACTAAATAAAAATTATATATTTACAAAATATTTTTCTTACATTATATTCTCTCAAATAACTGGTGATGAAATATAAGAGATTAAAAAACCTAAATAACTATTAAACCTCATGTGCAAAAATATTTATTCAAATTTCTAAATATTAAATAATAATATTATTTAACTGAGATTCTGAATACCCTTAGTGTGTGACCCTATAAGATTATTTCATAGTGGCATTAAGTGAAGTATCATATGTCCAAGGTTAGTATCTAGAAACATGAAAATTATCCCCTAGATAAATAAGTAAATTCTGAAATGAAATAATATATTTTATAAACTCTTATGTGTAATAAAATCCATTTGTCTTGATATCTCTAATCATGTAGGTAGTTTGTTGGTGCTACCAACCTATATGCTCAATGTGTATTTCATAGAATTATTGAAAATTAAACTTTTCTATAAAACCCCATGTCCTTTGATTTATTTAGGTTATATAATTTCTATCCAAGGACTTGAAATATTAATTTCTGTTTTAAAAAAAGGGGAAAATCTTTTCTCGTATAATCCCTTAGTGCAATATTACTCATGATGCACCCAACATATCTTACTCGGTACAAACATTTTTTGTCACAATTTTTGTCAATACATCAAAGTACGTGACACATAATACTCATTAATAATAATCTTAATTTATAAGTATAAATACACATGTTTATAAATAGGGACATTAAATGACACTATTAAATATAGATTTCCAACTCGCAGGTCACGTTCTCATAACATCCTACACTTGATATTACCAATGGCATACACCGTAGAAAGGCAACTCAAAGTCCTATGATTATCCACCAATGGTATCCTATATAATTTGTTTCCCTAATATGATATCATTCAGCTAATGAACATATAATTAAGAATAGTTTTGTAGACCTTTAGTTTTCTAATCATAGTAGGGTACCACGGTGACCTTTTAGTTTGACAGGTACTCATAAGAACTTATCAAACACTATGATACGTAGAAGTAGAAATCATGATATGGTAAGAAGTTTTTTTAATATTTAAAACTATGAATAAAAGTTATTATAAAGTTTATAGAAGTTAGTTCTATGGCACCAACTGTAATTTTATTTCCCTTTCCCTCTATTCAATATGAAGTTTAATTAACCCTTTTTATAATGTGGGTATTCAACAAAGGTATTTTCACATTATAAAACCTTAATTACCAAGAAAAAGTTAAAATTTTGAACGTTAAAATTTATTAATGGTGTGGTGGGGGGTGGATAATGTAAAATAGAAATATTTTTTATGAGAATATTATGTTTGATAACATATTTGATACACAACACCAAGTTTAAATGATGCATAAAATATTATTTTTATATTACTGTTATAACGTAACCATTGAATTAGAGGCTAAGAACAGGAATAAAATAATTATGAAATATATATAATGGTCATACTCAATAATATTTTTTTGATTATTATTTTTTGTAATAATTTTGCAATTATTTTAGTAAAGTCCAATTATGCTTCAAAAATATGTTCCTTCAAACATGATTTTTTTTATTTTCTGGAAATTTTATTATTTTTATTTGATAAAAATGATATCATTTTTGAAATAAAAATACCAAAAGTTTTATTAGGGATTGTTTTTTTGTTTTTATGAAAATATTGATTTTCTAGTGAATAGTGACAAAAATAATTTTTATATAAAACTTTATTTTTATTTCAAGCATTTTGAAAGTTAAATATTGTTTAAAAATTATTTAAAAGTAAAATGACATATATATTATAATTAATTAAACAATTAATTTCATTATAGTAAATTTTAGTTTGGAATTTGTTATAATAAAATTTTTATACTTTAAAAGGCATTTTTACTGGATAACTGTTTTCATTGCATTTTGTGTTTTTGTCATAAATTAATTTCTAACCACTATATAAATTGAGCATTGAAAAATGGATTCTAAATTTTTAATGAAGAGGTATAGATTTTTTAAATTATTCCATTGTGGTTTTGATCATTATAAATATTAACATTGTTAAAAAACTTTCACCTTCGTGAGGAAAAAATTGGTAAAAAGGGTTAAAACATTGGGATAAGGCATTAAAATTTCATTAATATATGGGTTTATGATATTGGATAGTTTGAGTTATGAAATTTATATCCCTTTATCATATACATTTCTATATGGTTCCATATTTCATTTATTTGGACCATTATATAAATTTGAGGAAAGGAAAAATAAAAAATCTCATAATCTTGACTTTAATATATCTAATATTTTATCAAATGGGTAGAAAGTGGTTATATTGTGTTGTAAATATTTATTTGAAATATTTATTAATTTTATTTATAATTTTTTTTAATTTTTAGTTTTTATATAATTATCACAAATTCTTATGAAATACCACCATAATATTGACTCAATTAATTATAAAATAATATAACATATTTTAAGAATTATAAATGTACTAAAATTTGGAGAAATTATTGTGTTCAAATAGTTTTTTAGATTAATATTACATATTAGGTATATTTTTACTGATTATATTATAATTCTACATTTTTCATGATTTCTTTAATGTCAAATGTTATTAATATTATCAAATATTAAATTACCATTATTTTATATTCAATAATGTTTTATTAAATTATTTTAAAATAATACAGATATTGAAATTTGAAAAGGGTTATTATAAATTGGGCATAATTTCAAAAAATTTCCAATTATGATCCAATTATTACCTTATAAGTGAAATTTGAACCCTTCAAGTGTGAAATTGTTTTTCCATAGTTAAGTTTAAAATGGGTTTTAGTAAGTTGTCATACTAAAAGATAAACTCTAAAAATCAAATAAAAATATTAAAATTATATTGGTTGACAGAATTTAAACCTCAAAATACATTATCTTCTAATATCTCGATATTTTGAACCATCTTTCTAGATAATAAATTTATTATATTTTAACAATTTAAGAAGTTCAAAGAGTGCCTGTAGAACCCCTGGTTTGAGGTACGTGGCCATTTTTTATTCATTTTTTATGTGTTTAAAGTGCATGTGATGAGCTGGGAAGAGGTTGGGAGAGTTTGGAATGGTTTTGGATGAGTTTAGAGACTTTTAAAGTGGTGCACGGTTTGAGCACGGTTAGTGGAAACCATGCGGATTCTCCAGGAAACTGTGCAATGGAGACAGTAGGCTTCGCACGTCCTGCGCACGGTTTTCCAAACCATGTGAGGAAATTGTGTGGACCCTTTCTCCTAAGTCTGTAGCATGGACACGGTTTTCCAAACCATGTGGGATAACCATGCGCCCACTTAAAAATAGGGTTATAAGTTCCGGGCTAACTCGAGCTTAACCTATTTCACTCCAATATTCCTCCCACTCGAGGCTTAGTTGGGATTTTGGGTTCTCCGGGGTTAAGGGTGCTCTCCCACTCGATTTTGAAGTGTTTCAAAGGGGTTTCAAGGCCGTTTGAAGGTTTTTTCTCTCGGGTAAGTCTCTCCTCATGGTTTCTTTGTGTTTTCCTCTAGATATGCTCTTCCCACTTTGTTGGTCTTCTATATCTACACTTTTTGTGTCTAGATCTAGGGTTGTGGTTGCCTTATATGATGATTTGAAGGCTTGTGAATGTTAGTTAAGGGGATCTAGAGAGGATTTGGTGGTGCATTCGCCGGATTTGAGGTGCGATTGTTCGTGGGTCGATTTCTCAGGAACCCTAAAGGTAGGTGGCTTCTCTCTTGACTCCACTTGGTTAGAGCTAATGGTTTTGGTTGAAATTAATTTGTTGTTCTTGAAATTAATTGTGTTTTGATTTGAGAAATTGATTAGAAATCCCTTGGGTGATGTTTTGGGGATTTTTGGGAAAAGGAGGGTTTTTTGGTGAAATGCTATTCCTGTGGATTTTAAAATGGAGATTTTAAAATGGGTTGCTATGGTTGATTTGTGAAAATTATTGATGGAAATGTTTTTCAATAAGAAGTATTGTTTTGTTAAGATGTTGTTTGGCATGGAAAATGGTTTGCAATAAATGGATAATTTATTAAAATGGATTGATATGCAATGGAATTAGTTGATTGCATGTGGTTGTGACCTTGGTGGGTTATATGCTTGGCTTGGATTGTTTGGAATGTTGTGAGGACATGGTGGGAAGTACCACCATTAAAAGAGTATGGATAGTGGATTGAAGGGCCACCATCAATGGTTAGTGGATGGGAAGTGCCACTAGGTGTGAATGGGTGAACGGGTTGGAAAGAAGCTCCACCGTTTGGTATTTTTGGTTGTTTTGTTTGTGTTGTTGTGGATTTATTTTCGAGATGGAAGTTTTTGTGCTAATGTGTAAATGATGAGATGGTTTGTAGCATGTTTGTTCTATCTTTCCCTTGGTTTATTGGGAGGGATGTGATGGCTTGGTATGGACATGTTTGGCTTATGAAGATGGTTGCACTTGTGATTTAATTTATATAATCTATTTTATGTAAATGCGCTAATAGTTTTATCCTAGTGTCATGTGTATGGAAGTCATTTGGGGGAAACCTACTGAGTTTTAGTACTCACCCTCTACTTTCGAACATTTTTTTCTTTGCAGATGTTATGTATCGTGATGTGGGAAAAGGTAAGGCATCACCCTCCTTTAGTGAATCTTTGTGATCCCTTGGTGGAGCTTAGAGCTTGGAGCTTGGTGTGGAGTGGTGATGGTGTCATGGATGGTGGTGTTTGGTTGTTTAGTTTCCGCAGTTTACTCTGATGTTTTGTGGACATGTAGGGTTGTATTGATTTTGAGTTGTGTTTTGGAACAACTTAGTTATCTTTTGGGAATGCATGGTTTGGCAATTTATTTGACCTGCATCATATAGTGGCTATTTGTGGAGTGCTTGGTTGGTTTTTTCTTAAGGGAAAATCATTCCCCAACTTGATCTTGAAGCCCTAGGAATTTATTTCCAGCCATTGGCATCTTGGGGAAGTCTCTTAAGGACAATTAGACCTCACCACCTCTTCAAGCCAATGATGTAGGGGCATGGTGTTACAAGTGGTATCAGTTTGTTTGGTCCTTTGGAGTTTATTCTCCGATTTGTTGTTGACATTCGTTGTGTTACATTCCTTGAGTCGGGATGGTAGAAAGGCATAGGAATGTCGTAATATGGAATGTATAGAATAAAAGGATGTAACTAACCCTTTTATGCTGAAATTCAAGTTACCTAGGAGTTGGGTAGATAAGTGTTTTAGAGACACTTATATGAATTGGGTATCTCATTATCATGGGTGTAGCCAATGAGATGAGCATGACATGCATGGTAGAAATGACTTCCCACTAGGATACATATTTCATCAGGGTATAATGATTTATGATGTGATATGAATGTCTGAAATTGTAATGTGAATAAATTGGTATTTTAAAACTGGTTTGGTTTTTAAAATGGTGAAACATGTCACATGTGGAAAATGTGGAAAGCCTTGTTGTGATAGTGTAGTGTAATGTGATTTGAAATGGGATTTCATGATGTCTACGGATGTGAGACTCCTGGTTGTTTGTTTTTAGTTAATAGAAATGGAACCGGGTAGGTGTCATAGAAACCAACCAGAGGAGGCTGCTGAGAATAGGGTAGCACCTGAGCCTTAGGTGAAACAATAGCTAGTGAAAAGAATAGTATATGCTTTCCAAACTGTGGAAATTGGAAACAATGTGGATGAACCAAGACATGTGGATCATGCATTTCAGTTTCAAAAGAAGAATCTACCAATCTTCAGGGGTGATTTAGAGCCAGGTAGGGTAGAAGCATGGTTTAATAGAACGAACAATATCTTCGAGTTCTTGGGAACTCCGGTAGAGTTAAAAGTGAGGTTGGCTACGTATATGTTGTAAGATCTTTCCCTTCAGTGGTGGGAGTTGGTAGTCTAATCGGGGACGGACCAGGGTATGATGAGGAAAGTTTTTGAGGAATTGTTTAACAAAAAATTCTACCCACATACATTTAGAATTTAGCATATGGCAGATTTATTCATTTTGAGAAAGATCTTGTGTCTATGACAGAGTATGCGGCTATGTTTATGAACATAGTGCAGTTTGCACCTGAGGTGGCAGGTAGCACGTTATTGAAGGCAAGGATCTTTGAAGCGGGGTTAAAGAAAGAAATCCGTTCAAAGATTGTGGTGTTGTGTATAGATGTTTACATAGAGATGGTGAATAGAGCCTCAGTGGCTGAGAGGGAATTGTTGGGTGCTCTGGGTAGAGGAAGCATGGTGGTACCCATGGGGAATATTGGGAACTCTAATGCTGGGTTCAAGCGAAGAAGGGACACTTATTCCTAGGGAAAGAATTTGGAATATAATCCGATAACTAGATCGGTAAATCATCCTCCGAAGCCCCAGAGCAAGATGAGATGTTTTCAGTGTGGTTCTATGAGCCACATCAAGAGGGATTGTACGAAAAAACCTCAAGCATGTCATAATTGTAAGCAGATGGGGCATCTGTAGTGTTATTTTCAGAATGCTCCAGGGTTGGGTACGCTTGACACTCCTCCGTGATCTTAGACATTGTATGCTTCGACGGGATGAGGAAAATAGCATACCCCTTGTTAGTAGAGTAAAGTGGGTCATGGTGATTCTTAGAATACCATGACGCCTCAGTAGGACAATAAAGATCAAAGTGTGGTAAGAAAACATGTGTTCGTAGCTGAGCAGGTTGTGGTGGATGATCAGTCGGGACCATCCACGATGCGAGGTACTATTCTTTTAAATTCTACCTTGATGCAAGTGCTGTTTGATACGGGTGGTTCACACTCTTTTATTTCTACACGTGTGGTTTATTAGTGGGGCTTAAGGGTAGAATGATTCCATCGTTTTTTGGCACTAGTATAGGGTACGTTATTGTATCAGTTGGCGGTTTTGTCATTGGAATGAGTAGAGGATGTTGAGCAAACTATTCTTCCAACAATGGTAGATCAGTTCATGGATGTTTTTCCTGAAGAATTCTTTGGGTTACCTCCCATAAGATAAGTGGAGTTTAGGATTGATCACCTTTCGGGGAATAGTCCTATCTCACTTCCGTCTTATCGGATGTCACCTACTAAATTTCAGGAATTGAAAGTCCTGTAGGAAGAGTTAGAAAACAAAGGGATTATCTGGACTAGCACGTCTCCCTGGGCAGTGCCGGTGTTGTTTGTGAAAAAGGTGGATGGAACTTTGAGGCTATGTGTTGATTATCGTAGACTTACCCAAGTTACGATAAAGAATAGATATACACTTCCACGAATTGAGGATTTGTTCTACCAGTGGAGGGGATCCCAGTGGTTCTCCAAGATCGACCTGAGGTCGGGATATCATCAATTGCGGGTGAGGAAGGAGGATATTCTTAAAACAACTTTCATAATTAGATATGGCCATTATGAATATGTGGTTATTCCCTTTGGTCTAACGAATGCACCCATGGTGTTTATGGAATTGATGAATCTGATATTTCATAGAAATCTGGATTCATTTGTTGTGGTGTTTATAGAAGATATTCTGGTGTATTCAAAGACAGTGGTGGAGCATGATAGGCACTTGGAGATAGTGATGGGGATCTTGAGGGATCATCAGTTATATTCCAAATTGTCAAAGTGTGACTTTTGGATATAGGAAGTTTGTTTTCCTGGCCATCTGATTTCGGAAAGGGGTGTTTTAGTGGATTTAGAGAAGATAGAGGCCTTTATCTCATGGAAACCACCAATGAATGTGTTTGAGATAAGGAGTTTTCTTGGTCTAGGTGGGTATTATCGGCATTTTGTTCATGATTTTTCACGTTTGGCTTTGCCGATTACAGCTTTGACAAGAAATGATGTTCCATTACAGTGGAATGAGCAGTGTCAGCAGTGTTTCGAGGAGCTAAAGGGTCGTCTTACATCCACACCAATCTTGGTTTTTCCAGAACCAGGAAAAAGGTACGTGGTGTATTGCGATGCATCGAGATCAAGGATGGGTTGCGTTCTCAGGCAAGGTAATCATGTGGTTGCATATGGCTCACAGAAATCGAGTGTGCATGAGAAGAACTACCCAACTCATGATTTGGAGTTGACAGTAGTGGTCCATGATTTGAAAGTGTGGCGTCATTATATCTTTGGTGAGAAATTCACGGTATATACAGATCATAAGAGCTTGAATCACATTTTCTCACAAAGGGATTTGAACATGAGGCAACAGAGATGGATGTAATATCTCCAGATGTCTAATTTCAACTTGATTTACAGACCGGGTAAGGGAAATTTGGTGTCATATTCATTATGTAGAAAATCATATGCTCAGGTGGTGAAATAGGAATCAGACCAGTGGTAGTTGATGTCAGTTATATCTGATATGCTGTTAGAATGTGAGGACCAAGGTGATAGAGCGGTCTTCTTTCTATTTGTTTTGATTCCTGATTTGGGTGGCCAAGTTAGAGAGGCACCGATATCTGATTATGAGTGTGTGACCATGGGGTCCAGACTCAATGGCGGGGAGTCCATTGAGGGTTGGAAACTAAATAGAGATTCAGTTTTGTGTTTTTGGAATCGGATTGTTGTACCAGTTGCTTGTTAGGAGAATCTTCTCAGGGAATATCATCATTCCAGGTGTGCTGTTCATCCTAGAATTCAAAAAATGTATAAAGTGTTGAATGTGCAGTTCTGGTGGGCTGGTATGAAAAGAAGTGTGGCTGAGTTTGTTTCGAGATTCTTGACTAGTCAGCAGGTCAAGGCAGATCATCAAAGGCCAGAAGAAATGTTGCATTCTTTACCAATCCCGAGTTGGAAGTGGGAGTAGATAGCGATGGATTTTGTCACAGGTCTCCCAAGAAAGTTCTGAAAGCACGATTCCATCTGGGTGATAGTGGATCAGCTAATGAAGTTATCCCATTTAATCCTGATTCGTGAATCTCATACGATGGAGGATCTATCCAAATCTCTATCCAAGAGGTGGTAAAGAGGCATGGTGTTCCAGTTTCCATTGTATCATATAGAGACCCGAGGTTTACGTATTGTTTCTAGAAATCCTTACAAAAAGCCCTTTGAACGCATTTGATGATGAGTATGGCGTATCAACCTCAGATGGATGGTCAATCCAAGAGGATGATACAAACTCTGGAGGATATGTTGCGGGCTTGTGTCATGGATTTTGGTGGCTCGTGGCAGGAGCACTATCATTCATTGAGTTCTAGTACAATAACATTTATCAGGCATCCATATAGATGGCTCCTTTTGAAGCATTGTAAGGGTGGCCATGTCATTCTTCACTATGTTGGGTGGAAACAGGTGAGTCCTCAATGGTTGGACTGAGCCTTTTCTAGGAGACGACGGAGAAGATCATGTTGATTAGGGAGAGAATGGAGATGGCTCAGAGTCATTAAGAAACATATGCGGATCATCTTCGATGACCGTTGTTGTTCGAGGTGAGTGATCATGTGTTCTTAAGGATCTCTCCTACGTTGGGACATCATCGGTTTGGGAAGCAGGGAAAGTTATCTCCGAGGTATATTGGGCCTTTTGAGATTCTTGAGCAGGTTGGTGAGGTGGATTATCATTTTTCTTTTCCACCTAGGTTCAGTGTGGTTCACAATGTGTTTCATGTGTCGCAGTTGATAATGTATCAGCCGGATCATGACCTTGTGATTCGATGGGATCATGCTGAGCTAGAACCAGATGCTTCGTTGGTGCACATGACAATGAAGGTTTTGGATACGCAAGAGAAAAAGGTGTGTGGAAAAATCATCAGTTTAGTTCGTATTTTGTGGAAACACAGTAATATTAAAGAGGATACCTGGGAGCGGGAGAAAGAGATGGTCGAGCAGTGGCCCGAGCTCTTTCAGCAAAGGGCGGGTTCACTACATTCCAAGGACAGAAAGTCCAATGGTGGGGAGAATGTAGCACCCCCGGTTTGAGGTATGTGTCCATGTTTTATTAATTTTTTAAGTGTTTAATGTTCATGGGATGAGTTGAGAAGAGGTTGGGAGAGTTTGGAATGGTTTTGGATGAGTTTGGAGACTTTTAAAGGGGTGCACAGTTTGAGCACGGTTAGTGGAAACCATGCGGATTCTCCAGAGAACCATACAAGGGAGATAGTAGGCTTCGCATGGCCAGTGCATGGTTTTCAGAACCATTCAAGGAAAGCATGTGGACCCTTGCTCCTAAGGTAGTAGCGTGCGCACGGTTAGCGCACAGTTTTCCAAACCGTGCGGGCTAACTGTGTGGCCACTTAAAAATTGGGTTATAGGTTCTAGTCTCCCACAGACTTAACCTATTTCACTCCAATCTTCCTCCAACTTGAGACTCACTCAGGATTTTGGGTTCTCAGGGGTTAAGGGTGCTCTCCCACTCGATTTGGAATCATTTTAAAGGGGTTTCAAGGCAGTTTTAAGGTGGTTTCTCCCAAGTAAGTCTCTCCTCATGGTTTCTTTGTGTATTCCTCTAGATCTACTCTTCCTTCTGTCTTTTTTTTCTAGATATACACTTCTTATGTGTAGATATAGGGGTTTTGTTTCCATGGATGATGATTATAAGGATTGTGAATGTTAGGGAATGGGATCTAGAGAGGTTTCAGTGGTGCGTTCACCAGATTTGGGGTGTGATTGTTCGTGGGTCAATTTCTCAGGAACCCTAAAGGTAGGTGGCTTCTCTATCAACTCCACTTGGTTAGAGATAATGGTTTTTGTTACAATTAATTTTTTGTGCTTGAAATTAATTGTGTTTTGATTTGGGAAATTTTTTAGAAATCCCTTGGGTGATGTTTTGGGGATTGTTGGGAAAAGGGGGGTTTTGTGGTCAAATGTTATTGCTGTGGATTTTAAAATGGAGATTTTAAAATGGGATGCTATGGTTTATTTGTGAAAATGATTGATGGAAATGGTTTTCAATAAAAAAGGTTGTTTTATTGAAATGTTGTTTGTCATGGAAAATGTTTTGGAATAAATGGGTAATTTAATGAAATGAATTGATATGAAATGGAATTGGTTGATTGCATGTGGTTATGACCTTGGTGGGTTATATGCTTGGCTTGGATTGTTTGGAATGTTGTGTGGAAGTGGCAGGAAGTAACACTGTAAAAAGGGGATGGATAGTGGACGGAAGGGCCACCATCAATGGTAAGTGGACGAGAATTTCCACTAAGTGTGAATGGGTGAACGAGTTGGACGGAAGCTCCACCGTTTGGTTGTTTGGTTGAGTTGTTGTTTATTTATTTGGAAGATGGATGTTTTTTTGCTAGTGTGTAAATGATGAGATGGTTTTTAGAATGTTTGTTTTGGCTTTATCTTGTTTGCTTGGGTTGGATGTGATGTCTTGGTATGGTCATGTTTGGCTTATGAAAATTGTTTCACTTGTGATTTAATTTATATAAACTGTTTTATATAAATGTGCTAATGGTTTTATCCTAGTGGAATATGTAGGGAAGTCATTTGGGGAGAACCTACTGAGTTTTAGTACTCACCCCCTGCTTTGGGACATTAGTGTATTTGCAGATGTTGTGTATCGTGACATGGGAAAATGTAAGGCATCACCCACCTTTAGTGGAGATTTGTGGTCCCTTGGTGGATCTTGGAGCTTAGAGCTTGGTGTGGAGCTATGGTGGTGTCAAGGCTGGTGGTGTATGGTTGTTTAGTTTTTGCAGTGTACTCTATTGTTTTGTGAACATGTCAGGTTGTATTGATTTTGAGTTGTGTTGTGGAATAACTTAGTTGTCTTTTTGGAATGCTTGGTTTGGAAATTTATTTGACATGCATCATATAATGGCTGTTAGTGGAGGGTTTGGTTTGTTTTTTCTTAACGGAAAATTGTTCCCCAACCTAATCTTGAAGCCCTAGACATTTATTTCTATATTTTGGAATCTTGTAAACGTCTCTTAAATCCAAGTATCCCTCAATGCCTCCTCAAGACAATGAGGTAGGGGCGGGGTGTTATAGTGCCCCTCTCCCCCCTTAAAAAGGGACACCTCTTTCTCTCAACCCGTTACAATAATTTGAGAGATATAGCCTGAAAAATACCTAAACAATCCCATTATAAACTTTATTGTCACTAAAATAGAGGTTTTTTTCTTATCAAAAAACCATTAAAGGGTTCTTAAGAAGGGATATAAAGGAAGTCTAGTAAAGTAGAAGTAATTGTTATTATTGACCTTTTCAAATTTATTTATTATTCTACTTCATTTAATGTTTTTGTAACAAACCAAAATAATAAATAAAAAATCCGAAATATAATTGAATATTATTATTACTATGAAACAAAACTTTTGTATTTTCTTTCTATCCTTTGAAAAGAGATTACATCGCTCAAGCATACATATGGCTTACCATCTCTACATAGAGGTTTAATTAGTTTTTCATCACCACTATACATGAACGGTAATAAATATGGATGGATTTTATATATATGATATATATTAAATATTTATTGTTTTATAATTATAATATCATTTCTACATTCTTACCTTTAAATCCATTGGGAAATAAAAATGTCGCTCATGGGTATGTGTCGACTACTACCTCCACAAAGCAATGTTATTTGGTTTTTCATTTATGTTTTACATTGTTTATAATAAGAATTTATTTTATGAATATATACGATACATGTGATTTTACATTAATTCTTAAAATGTGAATTATTATTTACCTTCCTTTCATTCCATTATTCAAAAAGTGAAAACTATACTCATGCGTACGTATGATGTACCATTTCAATGAACTGTGTAATTTATTTTTTTATCACTAAATTTCAAGGATTATAAAATATATCTTTATGATGAATATATATTATATTTCTATCATGATAAAAATACTATAGATTATGTAACCAATAAAAATATGCAAGTACAAGAACTAATAAACTGAAACTTAAATGAATATTGAAACTGATTACAAATAGAAAAGAAAAATTTAATAAAGAATTATTAACAAAAATGTATTGGAATTTCATAAGTGGATCATACATGGTTTTATTACTATTTATATATTTATGGTATAAATGTATAATTAATTTAAATTTATTATATATGAGTATAAAATTACCCACAATGAAATTTGTACTTGAGTTAAGGGGTCTTCACATCAATTCTACCTCATTGAGATATATTTGATATTTTATACCTTATTTATGTTTTTGAGGTGTGTGTAAAAATACTTTGACATGATTTATGATGAATATATTTCTTTGTGTGATATTTAATTTTTTTATTTGAATTTACCCTTCCTTCAGGTTTATGATTCAGAAGTTACTAGGCTATATTTCAAAATCTCATTATTATTCTGGATTATTTATGTTTAAGCCATCAATATTGGATTTTTTGATCTTTACATGTTGAATAAAATCTAATTTATTCTCTTTATGTTATTTATAGAAAATTTAATGTTCTTATATCATTTTCCTCCATTTTTTACTAAATATATTAAAATGATATTTTTAAGGAATTAAAACATTGTTTTTCTACTAAATCAAGAATATTTTTTATTCCATACCCATAATTTCATTAAAATGTTTTCAAGAATATTTTTACTATTTTATGATTATTTTTAAAAGTAATTTTAACTATGTTTTAATTTCTATAAATATATTTTAAGGATTTTTTTATCATTTTGGGAATGAGGTACTTTTTGTTTTTTTGAGAAAATATTAATGGATAACATTTTTTTAATATATTCAGAATGAATGAAATTTTTCACCATTATAATAACTCTATTTGTTCAATAATCCTTTACATGTTTCCATGGTTCTTTTAAAAGAAATATTTTTCATATTTTTTTGTAAAGTTTTATTTTTTAAATGTGATTTCAAAGAGAAAATAATATTTTATTCCATTAATTTTAATTAAATTTATTTGATATTAATATTAATAAAAAATAACAATAATTAGTTTTAAATATATTTAACAAGGGATATGCAGCAATGATATCACCCTTATTCAATCTTGGGATGTTTTATGATCTGTTTGATTGCAGAAATATTATCATTTCGTATGCTAGTCTTTCAATGTGAATGTTTATGTTGATTAGGTATTGATTTAATATTCATCGCATTCATATGATAAGTGAATTAGGCATAGTAAATAATGTGTGGGTCCCGCTATAACCCGCAATACATTGGTTGGTCTTGTGAGTCAACTATTTTTGGTATTTGGATGACACACTACACATTTTTGGATGATTCCAAGGCATGAGGACTCGATGTTAAGTTTCAAATGTCTAACATTAAACTTTGAATAATTATAATTTTTTTTAATGTCTAAGTGATTATTTGAATAGTTTTGATATCCATGGATAACTTTAAATATAATTTAATTTTTACATAGAATAATTTAATCTTCATTTAGTACTTAAATATTATTATTTATTCTTAAGTTATTATTTATTTGAGATATATTTTCAGTTATTTACCTTTTCCATATTGATTATGAATTACATTATCATGATATATTCCACTATACAAAACCCTAACTAAGAATCTAATATCACACTTATTTTTTTCCATTTCCTGAGGATTTGAAGAATGAATATTTAAAAAAGTTTTAGGGATTAGAAAATATACATTCCGAACTTTTTATATTTTATTTTCAAGGTAATATGATAAACATGTATTTATCTTGTTTACTACAGCTGATAAACTATTTGGTTCTTCAATACGTGATCTCTTATATCTTATGATAATGTAATAGAGTCAAAATAAAATCTAGGCAACTAGAGTCAGGGTGTTTACATAAATGTTAGCACACTTCATTTTAATAATTTTCTTACTATGTTATAATTTATATGTCTCCATTCTCTGTTATTACACTACCTTTATAAGACTTTGTAATTCTATAACATTCCAGTATCCAAAAAACCTTTCAAAATTTAGTAAACAGTGTGTGGTTTTTTTATAAATGACATACCTATCTAGGTAAAAACTAAGTGGTTATGTTTCTCAAAAAGATAAACTTTTGGGTAATTACTCTAAAATTGATGGCATGGAGATTAACATGACCATCCCACTAGGTAAAGTAATTGACCTTTATATACACATGGTTTGATATTTCCATAGATATGATTTAGACGATTGATATTCACTTTATGAGTGATATTAAAGGATTTTAAAATATATTTAGGTTCACATTAAATTGATATTCATATTCCATGTAACATTACTTCAGTACTACATGATTATATTTATTTGATTGATGTATTACCCATAACCTTATCAATATTCTATAGTTTCAAATTTTGATCGTTAGATATTCACCTAAATTGATAAATAATTCATTTAAAGCGTTATTTCCAACTAATTATGTAACTAGGGATTATGTTCTCTATCACTTTATATTCCTCATTGATTTTACTTTTATCCTCAATATCTAGGTTCCTTTGTAAACGTGCTATTATAGGAAGGAAATATATGTGGAGAATAATCTATCTCATCTATTTATTTCCTTATCATCAGTTATGCATAAATTTTCTACCATTGAATTTTTCTTACAGATTCTATTCTATGATTTTGTTTTAAAAGTTCCCACTTGGATACCCATTCATTAATTAACTAGGGAAATTTTTGGAGAAACTATATACCAATTATTTTATACGGGTTAAATAAATCATAATTAATAATCTTTATTAAAAGGAATTTATATAGAGTGATACTTTTTTTCATTGGTTACATTTTTAAATACCATGGGTTCAAGTTATGATAATTTTTGGATTTATATATATTGTCCTCATATAGAAAACATATTTATCTTCATGTTCATAAAGTGAAGAGTGCACTATTATAATCCTCTAATGCATTGATTTACATTTACATCTCATAAGATATGATTCTAGGTGTGTGGATGGTTAACCTATACACACTATGTAATGATGTCTTGATGGGAAACCTCTACTTATGCTTTGATGTCTCGG
Organism: Viscum album; assembly: GCA_963277665.1. Lineage (NCBI taxonomy): Eukaryota > Viridiplantae > Streptophyta > Magnoliopsida > Santalales > Viscaceae > Viscum > Viscum album. Next base: position 1,586,465,344 of record OY728150.1, on the reverse strand, counting down.
TGGTTTAGATTGAATTGTGCTTATTATGTCACATTCTATGTTGTTTCCACATTCCTATGAATTGATGATTTTCTGATCTCATTTTATCTTTCCATGATTTTATATGGGTATGTATGATCCTTACCTCATTTTTTAAATCATTATATGTCACTAGACTGATAAGTATTATTTTTTATAATGATATACTTCCATTATTCCAAAATATGATTTTTAGATCTCCCCATATTGTGTTTCCATTTATCCTTTGTATTTATAATCAAAGGGATATGTATATGAGAATTAGATTATTGGATAATATTTGTGGAAAAAATGAATATTTTATTATGTATTTACATGGATATGATACCAGTTCGAAAATACAATGGTCTTTTGATCCTAGGTGATTTTGGTAATTCATGCGATGTACTAACAAGTATGTATGTTTAACACATGATCTATAAATGTAGGTATAGTCTATATCTGGTTGTTTAGGAAAATTTATGATACCTCAATGTTTTAAGAAATCACGATCACACATGGTAGTGTGATGAAACATCAGTGTCTATGGAAAAGCATTATTTGGAGAGGTTTTTTTCTAGGTGGACTAGCCAATGTTTTCTTTCATGGAATTAGATGTGTTGTGGTGAAAAACATCATTGATATAATTATATTGCTAAAAATTAATTTCTATTGGTGATTTATATTGTGGGGAGTACCAATGATCTAAATCAGATGTTTTGAGAATATTATTAGGTTGGGGAGAACCATAATCCTCAAGATGAATTGGTCTCGAACACAATTTGTCTCATGATTGATGAGAGTGGTAGAGCACAATCATTATGTTAACATTAGAGGTAAATGGGTCACTAAAATCCTAGAGAATAATGGATTTTAGGTTTCATTGTTTCATTGTTTCATTAAGAAATTGTACTTTGGGTTTAATGATGGAAACTGGACTGTTGATGGGGAATTTGTGGCCACGGTAGGATTACGTTGGACGATCTAGGACTACCATGGCTTCTATAGGATGCAAAGTGTTATGGTTGAGAGTTTGTAATAACCTAAAAATTTTATGGGTTTTTGGTTTTGATAAAATTTTATGTTTTTTTGAGAATTAGTTGTTGTGTCATGAATTAAAATTTGAATAAGTAATCATATTTTTGTATAATATATGGAAGATAGTTTTTATGTGTAATGAGGCCTGATTAGTGTTTTGGGTGCTTGGGTGAGCATTAGAGATGGTTCTAAATGACTGAGGTGTTGGTTATTTCTATATTCTATAGACCCCACTAAAACCTTAGGGATTATGAAATGGTGTGGGGTATTTTCTATGAAATGTTTTAACAAAGTAATGTTTCTATTTAGTTGTAGATAAGGGTTTCACTATGGTGGTTATTACTGGGTAAGGTCTACATTGTGGTAGGAGTCTACATCATGAAGGTTTCCAAAAAGGGGATGCCTTATAGTTTATCCCTAGATAACCATTCCCTAATAGAGGTGGGGTTCATGAGGACATCATTTAATTTCTGTATATCTCTACTATTTAAAATTATACCATGAAATAACATAGCTTGACACAGAATTACCACACCGAATACCAAGGGAAGTACTGTAGAGTGTGATCTGGAGGTTGGGCCTTGAGAAGCCTTCAAGGTGGCCTATGGTATAGATCCATAATAATTAATTATACCAAGGAATATAGCCTATCTGTAGTTCCATATTCCAATGGGAATTCACAACAGGGATGCTTTAGGTAAGTGACCTAAACATTTTCACCAATGTCCACATCATATTGTTGTCTCATTCATTTTTTACTAGGGTGGATCGAAAATTTAACTATCCAACCCCTTTGTCATTTAGAGGGAAAAGATACTAAGGAAGGGATATTTCATCCACCCCATCTACCGTTATACCTAAATTTGATCCCACGTTATGGGGGATGGGTTTTTTGCGATTCGACAATGATTCCATATAATATCACCCCCTCATAACATTGAGTTCTTGTCATTCTTTTTTGCCTTTGATTTTAGTGATTTTTTGTATGTGGTTTCGGTGATGATTTTATCCCATCATGGTGAAATAATATTTATTTAATATATATTTTTCCTAACATGGAAAGTGGAATTATTGATATGTTGAAAATATGAGGTTTCATGCACTTTTAGTCACAAACAAGCTTAATGGATTTTTCAATGGTTATGTCTCATTGGATTAATTTCTATAATTAATTATGAGTTATTGGGATTAATTTTTTTCTTATTGAATGGGATATGTTATAAGGATAATGGATGAGTATGGGAGTGGGTTGAAAATATTGAAGAGAAATTAACTATGTTTTGGTGGAAGATGGACCCTAAAATATAAATGTGTAAGTCAATTTGTCCATCATAATTAATGAATTCATTATATATGGGGTTTTGGATAGATAAATAGGGATCAATAGTTCCCCATAGAAAGTTATAGGATTCTATAGGGCTAAATATTATCATAATATGTTCATTTATCACTTTGTGTAAATGTGACAACCAGACAACTATGTCACAAAGGGGAATATGCACCGAGTGGGTAAATTTAATGTTCTGGTATTAGTCTCTAACTCATTAAGATATGATATAACCTTGGTGGAGTTCATAGTTCTAGTTCGAATGCATGAGGGGATTCGAGAAAAGTGTTGACTGGTGGGATTGTCTAACGTCTCATGAGTGACTAATAACTTTATCTTATTGTTAAATGAGTGTATTTTCATGCATGAATAATGGGATGAATCCTACGTGATTTTATGTGTATGTGGAAGAGGGGTTTCATTCAAGACATACTCTGATGGATTTAACTTAGAATATTTGAGGTGGGAATTGAGTGTGGATCAAGTGTGTGCAATTATTCTTTTGAATTGGGTTTCTGAAGGGTTAGAGTGGAGCTCGATGAGATTTGGCTTAGCCTATTGTGGTTATGGATTGGTATATCCTACAAGATATGAGGTTACCATTGGGTGATGAATGTGAGTTGATGAAAAATTAGATATAAGAGGTAAGTTACTGAGTAACTAGAAAATTTTTGGTGATGTTATCAACACATGTGATGGGATATGAGACTTGTTTTCTTTTTTTTCATGCACATATTGATTTTTACCTTCACCATATGTTAGTGGGTATATATATATGGATTATACCCTACAATGGGTGTTAGGGTAGTGGTATGTTTCTGACCCCAAATAGAAAGATTGGATGGTGGATAATGTGGAAGTCCCTACCTTGAGTGAGAGGGTAGTGGATGGTACATGTGGACATTCCCTTATTTATTAGTTCTTGGTAGGGTGTGGCTTAAGAGTGAGGATACTAGTACACTAGTGCATCTGAGACCCTAAGCAATGTGAGAAGGTAGTTGTGAGGTTATAAATCTATATTGAGTAACATGGAAGTGGATGGAATATTTGATGACTCCTGAGTGATCAGAACTAATTATGAGATTATGGGATGTAAGATGTGAAGATCACCCCTAACTAGATAGATAAGGCACTTTTAATGAATACGAAGGAATCATATTGAGTGGTAAGTTGTTTTCATGACCACATTGAGTGAGAGAGAGAATCTTAGACAGGATGTTAGACCCTACCATACAACTTTAGGTAGCTATTAGGTCTTGGAAGAATTCATAACCTCAGCAATTAGGTAAAAAATTGGTTATAGATTTTGTGTCAAGAGGTGATGATTGGAGGGATATAGAGTGAGATATACTGAGAAAATTCTAACTAAATGGGCTTTTAGTGAAGATTAGTGGGAGGTTGGGTGGGTATTTATATCCAAATAGAGATGAATTCATTAATAATTTATAAAAAATGGTTTTGGGACCTATATATGAAAATAATAAAAAAACCTTCCAATGGTTTTCCAATTATTTCAAACAAATAGGAGTGGCTTTAAAATTTTTATAATTCCTAGTACCAAACTTATTAAAATAATACCAATAGGGATGTGGAAGTGAGTCATGTTCTTAAAGAATTGATTTTAAAACATTAAAATGTAAAATTTGTTTTGGGGGATTCATTAAACGATTATAAAATAAATAAATAGCATTAATAAAGAAATATTTTAAATTTTAAATATATATTTGTTTATATATTAATTTTATATGATTTATTTGAAAACGTTTGGTCAATTATTGTGTTGAAATACATACAATATTTAATTTTTTCCCAAAAATTCACTATCTCAAAAAATTATAAAAAATATATTATTGGATATTTATTATGTGATGATATCAAAAAGAAAATATAAATTATTAAAAAATTATATAAATATAATAATTTTAACTAATAAATAAAAATACTTATTTACTATAAAATATTAAATTTTACAACACAAACAACTTACGGGTATTTATAAAAATTAAACTCAGTTTAATAAAGTAATATTTGAATTTATATCTAAATTATATATGATTTGATAATATAATCTTATTGGGATAAAATTTAGTTCAAAAATTATTTAATCTATCCAAATAGTTTCTTAATTGAAACTATATTTTCCCCCAAATTATAATTTTAGATTCATCATGTCAAAATAGAATTTTTATAAAAATCATTATTTAATCAAACACACACACAAACAAAGATATATATATGATGTAATAATTAAAAAAATTGATAAATTAAATATCAAAATTCATATTTCAAGTGTCTAGATGCATAACCCCTTATTACACCAGGTACACCTTAATGGTATGGTGTGTAGTGGTGACACTTTCTTAGGGTGGTTTTGAAAATATGTCTTGGTTTGTTATATAGATAATCATAAAATTATATAATAAACAATTTATATCATGTTTTAGTTAATTAATATTATGTTTCTCTTGGTCAGTGGTAAGTCCCAATGATTCTATCCTCAAATGCTCTGATAAATGGTATTTATAGGGTTTGATCCTATTGGATGAGTCCATAACTTCTTCTGTTTGTGTCAATTAGAATATATAATAACCCTAAAACTATAGTAATCTTTATATTCACTGTATAATGACTATATTATCAATGGATACTATTTAAATATGTTTTTTAAATCCGACTGACTATATTTTATAACTGTCAAAACTAACCAAAGACGTGCATGTAATTCTATAACTACAATACATAATATGAAATATATTAATTCAAAAATTTAATTTCATTTGTAGATATTCATGTAATTACATTATTTTCTCTTTATAAATTTCCCCATTTAAATTTCATTTCATACACTAAAATAAATGAGGTTGTTTCTGTTTCATCACCTCTTCCAGTTCTTTATTACTTCCTCAAACTTGTGGTTCCACCATAACACTTTGACTAGGTTAGTTGTAATGTTTTATAGAACATTGAATCTTTGATATAAGATATTAATTGGCTTCTACATATATAATATATTATTCCACAATGGTAAAACCTTTGGATCCAGTAAGTGTGGGGACTCTGGTATGTACTTCATCAAGGGAGGCACGTGGAACACATCATGTACTTTAGATAGGTTATGTGGGAGTTCTTGTCAATAGGATACATCACTGATGCGATAAAGGATATAAAAGAGGATGTTAAACCATTGAATAATAATTCCTATCTTCCCAAACTTCTTGAAATTATTCCATGATGATATAAAAGGGAACACTTTATCTCTAACCTCAAACTCTTCGTCTCATCAAAGATTGTTTGTATAGTTTTTTTATTTAAATTGAGATTATTTCATATGAAACTGAATGGTTTAAACCATAAATTATCATATTTCAGATAATATCATGTTCAATAAGCTTCAAATCACCAACCTCATGATATCTTGTTTGTGTTCGAAAAAACATCCCATTCAAAGCCTTATAGGGCTCCATTTGAATGCTAAAACAGAACATTTTGTTATATGGGAACTCCACTATGGGAAGGTGATGATAAAAAAATATTTATAAATCCATTGAAAATGATCATATAATATCCTCTAGTGTTATAATGGTTCTATCATGTTTAATATCAATTTGAGATAGATAAGTAGTACTAGAACTCATATCGCTAGACAATGCATGCTTAAGGCTTCTCCAAAACATTAATGTAAACATCAGATCCTAATAAAAAAAATTGTGGATGGAACACCATTTATTATTTCATATTCCCTTCTATATATCCTTTAGATTTGGTGAAAATATAAATATTCCTCTATATAAATGAAATTTACTAATCTTTTATGGTGATCAACTACCACCCATATGGTGTTTTTGACTTTAGATGTCCTAGGGGGCCCAATAATGAAATCCAAGGATTTGTTTTCCCACTTCCATACCACTAAGGTAAATGAATTCATCACACCCTAATATATATATTGTTTTTCATTAACTTTTTGGAATACCATATATCAAGATAGAAATTATGTAATATTTATCTTCATGTTATCCCACCAAAAATTTTGTTTCATTTATCAAAACATCTTAGTAATTCCTAGATGAATAGGGAAGGATATTCTAATAGAATCATATAGAAGAACCATCATTTGATTTTGTTTTTTTGGGACAAGTATTTGGGTATTAATCCTTATGAATAAATATTTAGAAAATTTATACTCCAGAATATTTGCTATCTTTCTCCATAGATCCATATAATTATTTTGGTTCTCATTGATCATCTCAGTAATGGATGGTTCTATTTCAAAAAGTTAGGATGTTGATCCTTTTATTATTCCCATTTTCATAATTTTCATGCATATGATTACTAGATCCCATCCAATATTCATCATTGAGTTGGTTACATGATCTATTCTACTCAAAGAATCTTCCACTTTGTTTTTTTACCAAGATAATAGGGGATTGAACAATTGTAATCATTGATCAGACTTAACCACATTTATTTGTTCATATTGAGCTCATTTTATGTGAATATATACTCAATGATTTTGTGAATTGTATATATCCTCACTTATTCAAATATAGATAATGTACCCAAATATTTAACAAAAGAATCATTACAGCCAATTCCAGATCATGAATTGAGTAATTATGATCACGTGTCTTTAAATAGAGATATTACTATACTCTCACTATGTCATATTTTAGAAGTAAAAAATCTAAGACCTTTTTTATTAACTTTTGTATATAAAAAATCTATCCCCAATGGTGGTTAATATGAATATATGTGCTTTGATTGATCCATTCTTTAACATTTTAAATATATCCCCACATTCATCATTCTAGACCAAGTTTAATACCTTCTGAGTTATATTGGTTAATGATCTTGAAAATCATGAGATGTTTCTCACAAATTAATGATAACAACTAGAAAATCAAACGAAACTATACATCTCTATCACAGATATAGGTATGATCCATCCTAAATTTACCTTGGTTTCTTATAGATCCCTATATATCCATTTTATAGTAACAACTTTCCTAAGGAATGTTACTTATTCTTTTAAAAATTATCATTTAAAACACTTCACATATATATTTCCATTTTCCAAGGACTTTATAAAAAAAATAAAATACTCCTAATGCTCCTCCTCAGTTTTGGAGTATACAAGAATATAATTTATAAATGCCACCTCAAATTTTCCATTGTAACCCCAAAATATTCTACTTATTGATTCCATTAATATAGATGGAACATTATTGAGTCCAAATGAAATAAGGATGAACCCATATCACCTTTAACTTATTCAAAAAGTAGTATTGGTGATATCCTCATTCTTCACATTTACATGATAATATCCCGAGCAATGATCTACCTTATAGAAGTATTGGGATCCACATAGATGATTGGACATGTCATAAATTCATGTGAGATGATACTTTTTATTTATCATGAATTACTAATTCCATGATAACCAATGTATAGGCACATTGAAAAATCATTTTTCTTGATTAAAATGACCACTTCACACTATGGTGAATAACTTGTTTGTATAAAACCCTTTTCCAGATTATTTAACAGCTACCTATACATCTCTTAAAGTTTTATAGATCTCATTCAATATAGAGTCCAATATATTGGAAAATATCTAGTTATATGTTCTATTAAGATCTCAACCTCCAACTTAAGTCGAAGAACAATTAATTATCTAGGAAACACATCACCATATTACCTCACAATTGGAATTTCATCAAGGATGATTTATTCCATAGTCTCATTCGCGAGATCAAGATATGATTATTCATAAGGAAATAATATCAATTCTTGAGACGATTATTCCAAATGATATTCTTTCTCCTCCTTTCACATGTATATAATCAAAAGACTATTGGTGATAAAAAGGGTTATTTTTATCTCTTAATAATTATTGTTGGATCAATATAAAGAATTCCAATCCATACCTATAATAGTTTAGAATTACTTTAAAGGGATAATCATAAGGTTTATATGTAAATTCACCACAAAATTTTGATATTGGAGGAATTATATTATTGTGATACAATAATTGAGCCATTTTACACCTTCACAAACAACTTAACTTTTATTTTTTGTGTTTGTTTTTGAATAGGTCTACTAAACTTGCATGATGTTACTAAATGTCTTGAAACCAGAATCAAATAGTATGATTCATATCCATGAATGAATAACTATCATACCTTTCACAACTTCATTTCCAATATCAATATCAATAGTTGTGATGGAATAAGCTCAATATTTCTCTCTTGGCCTTTGCAATTTTTTTTATCGATTATCATCTATAACCTTTATATCAGTACGTTGATTCACCTAATTTTTTCCCATGGAGTTAAAGAATTTTAATTTAGGATAATGGTTCACTAGAAAATACATTTCTTCTATCACATTGGTGGGTTTCTCTTTTAGAGAGTCTCTTTCTAGGTACAATTCCATCCTGCACCTATTGAGGTTTTTTGTCCACTTCAGACAATTTTTGAGATGATTCTTCCCACATTTTTGAAAAGTGAGATTTTGGAATTTTTTTCTCCCACTAGATTTATATATTGCTTAACCAGAAACAAAATCCACTATTCCCTTACTTTATCCTAAACCATGAGTCCCTTTAGATTCAAAAATCTCTATTGGGACTTTTAAGGAACATCAATTTTTTTTTTATAGTTGTAAAAGACTTGTATCCATATATATTTTTTAGGATTATAATTTTCTCCCTAAAAAAGAGGCCGACATTACATTCAAGGACAATAGAAAAGATGGATTCTTATCATGAAAGGCTTCTTAATTTTTCATCATACACCCAATTGGATTCATCATTATTTTTCTAATGGTCAGAAAAATAATACTACTATTTATGTTAGTGAGTGTGATGAAAATATTTATACTACTTCTATTTATAGAATTCGTTCCACTCTATCAGTTAAATATACTCCTCAAGATTCAAATTTTTTTATCAATGTCCACCATTTATTAGTTTTTCCCTCTATATGACAAATAGTTTTCATGAACATGTCTTTCTCATAGCATTGAAGGACATAGAAGATCTTTTCAATAGAGTTGATCCATTATTATATGATTAAAGGATAAGAATATACACATAAATTTAGAGGGATTTTTCAAATAAAGAACTAGATTACAACTTTAAATTTATTAGGGGTATTTTAGTTTTTCACCTGGTAAATGTCTCTATTCAAAACAAGAGTTAATTTATAACATATTTTCTTGAATATCCAAACTACTACTCCCATATGGTTGATTATATCCTTTTTTCATTCCTCTAATTTCCCATCGGATTAATTGATGATTTGATTACTCTTAATTACATCCGATAAATAAAATGAAGGGAAATTTTTGGAGGATAATTTTCAATCCATTAAACATAGAAAAGTTAAACTATGAAAATTTAAAGTATAAATCATAAATAATATAAATTTCCATGCTATGATTTTATAGTTCTCAATATAAGTCATCAATGATATATTTCCTAAAAAACAAATTTATAAGAATATTTGTTTCCTTTACGATAGATTGTAAAATTATTGTGAATTTAACAAATCATATCCTCCAAGAGTGTCAAAACAAGTGTGCATTAAGGCCTCTTTACCACACAACAGGAAAAATTTTATTTAATATCCAATGTTCCTTTTTTTGGGTGATTACCTATAGGTATAAAAGTGACCAAGCCATATCCAATTTTAGTTTATTGAATTGGATTTTTTTTGGAAACCACTTACCCAAATGCTTTAGAAATATTATGGTATGTTTTCATTTGTTTAGTCTTTTCCCTATGTGTTTTAATGGGGTTTTATAATCCCAATACCAAAAAATAAATGGACAATCCTATGATATGAACTTTGAGAACACATATCATTATGGTACCTTAATTTATTATTTATTACATATAATACACTTAATATGATCCCATAAGATCAAGATTCTTAATTTATTTAGGAAATTATATACCAAACACAATTACATGAAGTAAATATATAACTAAATTATTTAAAACACTACAATATTCCCTTAAAATACCTTGATAATGAAATAATATAAACGATATCTTGATGGTGTACATAAGAAAGGGGAGATAAATAAAGCCCATTAAGGGAATAATTAAATCATAATATTAAAAAATTAATTATATTTGAGTAAAAAGGTATATAAAGGTGATATAATGGGGTGAGAATCATAAAATTGAACATCAAAGCATGATATAATATGACAAAAACAAGGAAACGTAGGAATATGAAACAATATTAAACACAACTTCATAAACATAATCCAAGTCTAATCATAGATAAATATTAACCTAGTGTACATAAGATAACCTAACATGTTTAATAAATGGTATATAACATGATAATAAAATTATCCAATGCATTGGAAAGAAATATAATTTCAAGACCACCCATCCCATTCATATAATGTGCATGCATTTGGGTGCCACATAGATCATTCAAAATTAGAATACCTTTAATCACTTTTAATCCCATAATTATGGAGTTTATGTTATATACATGAATTTTCCAATCAGTGAAGGATAGGTGCATCTATTTGAATACCCATGTGTAGAAATGTGGTTGGGGATTCACTACATAAATATTTTTAGGGAAAAATAAATGATAATTTTAAAAGAAAAATTAGTTTACTTAAGAATTCAAAGAAGGATTTAATGAGAGCCAAACATGGTATATCATTAATTGGAAATCACGATTAAAATAAAAGTGATGTGTAAAAAAATATTAAAACCTGAAAAGTTTCAAATAAAATGGAATAATAATGTGAAATTGTTTGAATAACGAGGTGGAGGAATGAACATATTTCCTTGAGAGGGAACATCTAAAATCTTGTGAGGAGATTCTTAAGAGATTCGGAACACCATGGTAGTGTGTTATAGAGGGATATAGAGAGTAAATTAGTTCTAAATGGATTTTTTAGTGATGATTAGTGGGAGTGTGGGTGGGTATTTATAGAAAAAGGTATGGGAATTATTTATAATTAATAAAAATTGTTTTTGAACTCTATTTAATAAAATAATTGAAACCAAAAACCTTCCCATGGGTTTTTCATATGGTCGCTTCAAAATAAGAGTGGGTTTAAATATTTTATATGGAAATGAATATAACAAAAGAATGTAATCCCATTTGTGATGTAGAAGTGAGTCATGTTCATAAAGAATTAATTTTAAAACCTTAAAATATAATATAGGTTTTATAGGATTCATTAATGGATTATAATATTAATAAAATAATGTCCAAAAACATTATTTCAATGGTTATACCTATATTTGTTTGTGGATTCATTTTATAGAATTTATTACATTAATTTTTGGGTATAGTGATGTCATAATATAAAATCTTTATTTATACCATATTTAATTATTACAATAATATTCGATTGCCTCTGAAAATTATGAAAAATTCATCATTGGATGATTTTAATATACTGATTTTAAAAATATTATCTGTTTTATCTATATTTTTCTAAATATGTTGATTTTTACTTTTAAATAACTAAGCATATTTACTAAAAAAATACTAATTTTAATAATAATAATATCGTTTTGAACATTATAAAAATTACATTGGACTTCATTAAATTTTGTTATAATTTATGTCTTAATAAATAATATTAAATAATAAATTTTTGAAGAAATAACAATTATTTCAAAGATTTTTGAAATTATCATAAGAGTTTTTTAATTGAAACTATATATTTACAAAAATAAAATATTATATTCATCATAGCAAAATATTATTTTTTATTAAACTCATTATTTATTCATATATATATATATATTATGTAATAAATAAAAAGGGATTAAGTGAATATAAAATTTCATATTACTAGGGTCTAGATTCATCAATTATTAAAATTGTGTATGTCATAAGTGTAAGGTATGCAATGATTGCACTTTCTTTCGGTAGTTCCACAAATATGATTTGGTCGATGATCTCGATAAGCCTAAACTTATCCTAAAAGTAGTTTCACTCATATTTTAGTTGTTGAATCTCAGCTTGTTCTTGTTCAAGGGAAAATACCAGTGATCCATCTCCCCCAGAATCTCTGATAAATGCGCTTTATATGGTATGATACTATTAGTTGGGGCCATAATATCTATATTTTGTGTAAACTAGACTCTATCATAACACTGAATATATTCTACTACTAACACTATATGAGAGATATATATTCAATGGTTATGATTCTAAATCGTCTTTGAAATCGAACTGACTATATATTATAAGGGTCCAAAATAACCAAATTAGTTCATGATATTTTCATTAACAACATTACATAATAATGAATTTATTCATTCTCAAAGAGAATTTCATTTATAATACTCTATGTCATTACACCGTAGATGAAAATTTTAGCTTGTAATGGGGATATATTGTTTCAAGTGTGGTAATTTTTGTCTTTTAGTTTATTTCTGTACGTAATGAGCCTAGTGGTTAATTAATCATGTTATTTGATTGCATGCTTGAACATAAGACATTTCTTATAACATTGTTTTTTTAATTTTTAATACTCTAATTATTCTATGGATTTTTTGGTTATTTACCAATATTTATGTACTCTAATTCATGGGAATAGTATCCCCATTATATAGATTAGGCCATCACTTCTAGTCAGTAGTCTAGGGATTACATGGAGGCATGTCAGAGGTCATGTAGATCCTTGACATGCATCACTATGAAGTGGCCCATAGACTAGGATGTCATATAGGTTGACCACTACATAGAATGTGGATAATAGTGTCCGACCATAATAATTATGAGAGGATACACACCGTGTACCCCTTTAGTAAATTCCATACACTTTTTTTGCAAACATGGTTATATTCATATCATTTTATAGGTAACATGAATTTAGGAATGTAATTAGTCCATCAAGAGAATTTCCCCACATCCAATTCAATGTTACAACCATCTTCAAAATTTTAGGTGACATAGAAGGTCATTTGGGAAGTTTAGTTTCACGATACCCATTAGACAGTTTATTAGGATCATGGATGTGGGGTCAGGATGTCCCAAAGGAATGTGCTAATGACTGGTCATTAGTTCTCCTCATGGATGATAGTGTCTGAAACACCCCCACTCACAAGGTAGGGGGTCCTCTATACATTGATTATTGTACTAAGTCGCTTGATGTTCCCTACTCAATGTGGTGTGGGTCCCCTACAGGGCTTAGTTAATCCCTTGAAAAATGTATATCCCTTAACAAAGAATTATCCCCCACTATAGTTTTTTATTGGTGACATGGGTTACAATGTTTTCTATATCAGATTCTTATTTTTCATCGTAGGGTTGTTTCTCATATAGTTGGGTTATAAAGAGTGGGATATTATTCCATATCCTGGGTTCTTTTTAAGAGATGAAAATCATGGTTTCCTATAAAGTTTGTAGTGTTTATTTGACTGGTTTTCTTATTTTATCCATTGTTTCCTTTAGGGAGTCATAATAGGTACATATATACACACCCCCAAGTAGACATTTCATCCACACATGTCTTTTTTTATGTAGATGGAATACATTTCGATGATGCCTTTGGTGGACTTGTTGTTAGTGGAAGCTGAGAACAGTTGTCCTAGAAGGTGATATTTTCTTATGGAGTTCTTGTATAGAACTATTAATTGGGTAGTTTTCTTCACTATAATGTTAGGTTAAGTTTGTCATACATTTCAGATATTGGCCCTTTGTTTCCCACTTTACTTTATTTCATTTTTATCTCTAATACTCTATAGATGATTTGAATATGTCACATGAATTTTATATATTATTATTTTTGTCATTTTCAAGACCACATTGTTATACACTCTTGGGTGATTTGGGGTTATATAAATGTGTATGAGGAATATGCCTCTTATAATGTATAATATGTGTACTAAATACTACTCACCAGACCTTGTACTATTTAAGGAATTATTGGGACGATGCACTCAGCTTACTACCAGCCCAGAAAGCATCAAGAAATGAAAGTTTTATCACATGATACTGAATATTGTTCAAACATTTATTGAGACAAAAATAAACAAACAATATACTGATAAATAAAATATGAAATATTTTATGTTTTTACAAAGACCATGTAAATAAATTTATATTTTTAATTAGTAAATTGGATCTATATTTAATTGTATATATTTTACTAATATAAGTTCTACTAATATGTATATTTTACTAATTTATTTTTAGTGGTATATATATATATATATGTACATACGTATGTTTATACACACACAAACAAATATTTATCATAATAACTTTTTGATATAAAATATTAATTAATTAAAGTAATGAATATAATCACATTACTCCCGATGCCATGAAAATAAGTTATATAATTTTAATAGTTAAACTGAATGTAATTTTATTAATATATATTTTACCAATATTATTTAAATTAATACAAAATTTAAAAATATATTTTGAATGTAGTATATTAATATGTAAATATGTATATTATATTTTTTTAAATATATATAACAGATGGGAATTAACCTAAGCAATTAGATATAACCTAACAAAAACATAGAAAACATAAATCTAATTCAAAGGAAACAAATTATTTCTCTATAAATGGTCTCAGAATACATAATAAGTACAAAATGAATGCATTAATCATAAAAAATTATCAATTAAAATATATATAAAAATATAACTTAATTTTGTCTCATTTGTTTAATATTCCTATTTCAACATATCTAAGAAACCAAATTTACCTAATGTATTTAATATACATATAATATTAGTTAATTTCTATAACTATATACTAAAAATGATTATATGAATATATCACATGTCACTTATTAAATAATATACCCTAATATAACATCTTTTATAAATATTTTATGCATTACCCATTTATAATAAAAATATCATGGTTACAATACAACACCTTTGGAAACCAGTCATTTATTTAAACTCAGAAAATATATAACAAATTTTAACAATATTCAATTAATCTAAATTTTAATCTATAAACCAACATGAAATTTTCAAAAAATTTGATTATATATGATAATTAATATTTTATAAATTACACATAAATTTAAGTTAATGATATAATAATGTTATTTTATGGAAAGATACATGTATATATTTTTAAATTATACAGTATTCAAAACCAAATCAATAAAGTTATCACACTATTATTTATATAAAAATAGTAAACCAATGTTTTATTTTCCTGAACATTTAGGAATAATTAATTCTAACATATGAAAATTAATACAATAAATCCTTAAAATAGTTATATGTTGAATCTAAAATAAATTTAAATATGTGCTCAAAATTATATTAAAATATATCATGTAAATTATTTTTATGATATTTTTTATAATTTTTTCATCTTGGAGTACACATAAATTCTTCATAATAATGAATCTAATGTCACAAAAAATAAAATAAATAATAAAAATTTCACTAAAGATTCAAAAAACATTGAATATATATGAAATAATTGAAAACAAAATATTTATTTATTTTATTAATTAAATATCAAATTTTACATTCCAAATATACCTTTAATGAAGTGAATTAATATTTTAAAACTCAATTAATATGCATGTTATACCATAACATGAGACTTTATCCTAGGATGAGTGTTCCTATTGGGGACATCCAACAGTCCAAACATCCTAAATTCCTATTTATTTCAAAAAACTATCTTAAAAAATTAATCTTGTTATCAGGTAAAAAATACCAAGGAGAGTTTTTTCTAAGTTTACACCATAATTGTTTTTAAATTTTTGTTTAACAAGTACTAGAAAATGGTGGAATAAGAACAAGAAACTAGCCACACGTCACTATGAGGTGGAAGTGATTAACATTCACACAGAGGGGGAAGGGAGAGTCGATGTGACAAAATTAATTAAGAGTGGACTCATAGTGGGGGAAGAGAAAGACCATATAGGGGCATTAGGGGATAAATTGTGTTTTTGGGATGAGAGTTTCTTGAGGGAAGATATTTGGTACAGAGTGGAATCGTAGGAGAAGAAGGGGTGTGGATATGGTAATGAGATTAGTGACCGTCATTTGGATGCTATTGTTGGAACTATTAGAGGCCACCATATAGTTGTCACCAGATTCCCCCAACAAAAGTTATAATTTTTCAAATTTGAAAAACTGTCAGAGAAAATATTATATATAATAATGGATTATGACATTTTCTATTTATTATAATAATTGAGGAGGATTCACCTATAAATAATTATACTCAATGAAAAATTCACTTATTAGTAATGGAAGATAAAAACCTCGAAGGTATCTTAATCTAATCGTGCAAGGTGATCTGGTTTTAATTATCTTTAATGAAAATATGGTCCTAAATATTATTAATTGGTGAAATTTGATCCATTTATCCAACCCCATTTAATTAGGTTTATAGATTGTTTGTTTTTGCTGAAAACTATTACAGATCCTACATCTTGCGGTCATCCTTAACCTCTCTATATTACTTTGTAATAGTGAAAGATTCTAATCAGGAATAAAATTATATTTTCTTTTAATTTATTATCCATTTTCCATGAATGAATTAGTTTTTATTAATTGTAATAAATTGATATGTTTTATAAAATTAGTTTACTACTATTAAAATATTAAAGATGAAATATTATTTTTTTATTAAAAAAAGAAATCTAGTTTATTCATTCTTAACAAATTTTTAGATTGAAATTGGGATTTTATTATGAGTTTGAAATGGATTTTCTTTCATTATGATAGAATATTGGCAACTTCTGGGTGTTTTTAAGTTGGTTCATTATATGCGAGGAGTATTTTTTGTGGACAAATAAAATACAATAATGGATATTAAGAGCTAATATATATCATATTTATTTATATTTTTTTAGATGGATTACATGGTAATAAAAATAATATTTTAATAGGGGAAGTCACCAAAGTGGGATATTCATTGGAAAATGATGGATCTCCTTGGACTAGTTGTTTTTATCGTGATTCTGGTGCATTCATTTAATAATTTTGAGGCCTCTAAACATTTCTATTCCTAATCACGGAGTTAATGGAGTAATATTATTAAGAAAAATTAGTATGCTATACTGATTATTAAAACAATAATAATGGAATTAAGATGGTGTGAATCCAAATAATAGATTTTTAGAAAATCTAGAGGTAATTTCTACTCCATAAAATTTTAATCAAGATTACGGAGCTTCAAAACAAAAAATTAAAAATCATGCTTCACATAGGTTAATATATATATTTAAAAAAAATATATCAAAAAAATATTGCTAAATTAGCCTTGTATTTTTAGAGATTTCTTAAAGATGAATTTTATGTTATTTTTAATAATTTCATGATTTACTACTAAAACCAAAATTTATAATATTAGACTTGTTTTCAATTGTGATTTGGTTGGAAGTCATTTGATATAGAAAAAAGTGTGTATAGATTATTGGAGTTTTGTTGATGTTACATGATATATAGTAGAAGTAGTAGGAATATGTCACAAAGTGAGAACTTAGGCCACACTGTGAATGTATTTGATGTCAAAAAAATAGTAAACTAATATAATCTTATGTGAAGTTTTCTTTGGAAATGTACTATTGTATGTTTTTGGCCTTTTCATGGATTTATAGACACCCAATAATGTATATCTATGATAATAATATAAGTACGAAAGAAAAATATGATAGGTAAGGTTATACAAATCATATGTAATGGAACTATGCATTTGATACCCTTATTTAATGTTTATTACTTTGTGAAATTTTGGGAGGGATAGAGTGAAATAGATTTCCATGCCATGTAAAATCCATAAACACTATAGTGGATACCACAAAATATGATTTATGTTGTCAAAACCAAGATACAGATCCTAGAATATGAAGCTTATATTGATGATTTCAATGATTCTTTCAATTTTAATTTTCCCAGATTGATGAAGAAGTTTATTTTGAAATAGGTTCTGAGTGTGATACCACTGTGTTAAGAAGTCCATTATATGATTAAAGGGGTCATGCTAGGATGATTAGTCCTTAGAAAAGAATCAAGATTCATTTACATTAATATTTTTACTATTTAAGAACATAATTCAAGAACTTAACATGACACAATTTGTCATGTAGGGGTAGGATTGGGGATCTAGAATAGTTTAGAGAATAAAATTATGATATTTTTAGTGATTTAAATAAAGTATTGTCCAAACAATGATAATCTCATTTGTGTGTTAGATCTAATTGAGTTCAAGGAAATATCCCTGGTGTTTGGAAGTTTATTTTAACAATCACGCAAGATATATTGGGTCATGCGATAAGAGAATAAAATTCTACAAATTCAAAGAATTCAAACTATTTTTGGATTCTATGGGAGTCATGCTGACTTTATGTAGTTTTTCAGTAGTAGAAAGGTAATTTTTGAATACCAATTCACATAGAATACGTATATAATTCATGGTTCATGATTTTTGGAAATAAAAAATCATCATTTAATAGAGTTTTTACCAAAAGAAATTAGGGAGGGTAATATTGAAATATCCAAAATATTAAATAATAGGAGAGGATACTGGTAGAAATTCCATTTAATACATGGATTAGAATAAGGGACATATGTTCAACTATTAAAACCTTATTATACTAGTGTTATTATTAAATTATTAATTTTTTATGTTATCATCATATCACATATTCTTATTATTACTGAACTAAAAGAATAGCATTGAGAGATAATAAGACTGAGTTCCCCTGGGAATGATTATGCATGTTCCCTAAACTATTGAAAAAAATATAGTTATTGGTTTTATCCCTTGGTATATCTACACACCATTAATGTATGCTCAATAAAATTTATATTTTTAGTAAACCAAGTAAAACCATCATTTCAGTGAATTTAATTTATACATTTCAATATTATGTGTCTTGAAATATTAGTGGGTTTGTGTATTTATTTCTAATATTATAAAAAGGTGCTATGGATGATTAGAATAATTTAACATCCTAATTATACCCCTCATAGAGTGTATTAGGCCTATCTTTTTAAAAAGTGGCATCTAATACACATGTTTAACTCATGAGGAATCTATCAACATAGGTTTTAAAATATATAAAATGCAATTAATGAAACAATATTTCACTTATTAAATGGATATTATTTATATATATGTAAGAATAAAATGAGATCTCACTTGATATAACTTGTAATTGATATTTTTACAACATTATTTCACAGAATACATGTTTGAGTTTCTATTGAAATGTTGATTCAATATGATAAAAAAATATTTATTGATGTTAATTAATATGCATGAAATGGATTATCAAACCAAATATATATTAAGTTTTTGAGATACACATTAGAAAAATATTTTTGAGACTAAATTTTTTTTGTGATAGAGACAGTAAGGAGAAAGAATAAAAAAACTCTAATTTCTTCACAAAATTTTTGATGATTTAAAGATCAAATAAAGTTCGAATATTGATATGTTTTTCAATACACTCATTACATTTATGTGGAAAATGTTTTGAAATGTAATTTATATAAAAATATATTTTTATGGTGAAAATCCATAGAATACTATCACCTTTTTAAAATGAGATGTTGTATACTCTTAAGAAAATTAACCCCACTAAAATATCCCTTGGAGAGCTTATAAACATAATAGTGGATTATAAGATTTGAGTGAACATGAAATTACATCGATAACATCATAAAAATAAATTTCCATTAAATCCATGTAGAATATTTAGATGCATGAATTTAGAGTAAATTATTAAGTTGTTTATGGAGACTTATTTTCACTTATTCCTAAAATATTCATGCCATGTGAAGGGAGTTAAAAAAGAACGATACCATTTGAATGATTTAATTGTACAATGTTGTGGTATATCATAGAAATATATATAAGGAAGTATGAAAATGATGTTGAATATGGTATTACACCAGCATAATAGAGGATATTTACTCTAAGGTAAAATATTAAATCAAGTAATCCAATGAGAAATATATTTTTATATATTTTTTTTGTAATGTGGAAGAATATGATAAAGGATGTTTTAAATATGGAGATGTTTAATTTATTTATGTTATAGAACAAAGAACCATGATGTGTAAGTTCTCGGTTATGGGGCGAATCCCATATACTAAAGGGGACAAATCTGGGTCGACTACTGAGTTGAAGAATATGATTTCTCATGTTTGGGGATTCCCTGATAGGAAACCTATTCCAATCGGAAGGGTTTATTTTCATATGCTATTAATATCCTAGGAAGACCTTAATAGAGTTTGTAAATTGGGGAACCTTCTACTTAAACCTAGTGTGCTTAGAATCTCATAATGGAACTATACCTTTAACCCACATACCTTTATGAATAATACATCTCAAATATAGGTTAGGTTCCATGGTCTGAGATGGTTCTTTGGCATCCCAAGATCTTGAATGAATTGGTGTCCTAAATTGGTACTCATATAAATATCGACAAGTGTACCCTAAATAATGAGATAGGATTATATGATTGAGTTATAGTTGATGTTGATCTTGACTATAAGCAGTCGGGGGCCATTTAATTCAATGCCAAATACTACAAAACAGATGTACAAATTGAATATAAGGGCATGCCACTATTATACGATATCTATTAAATTTTAAGTCATTTAGTGATGAATTATATATTTTTTAAAATCCAAATTTCCCATCCAAATGATGATGTATGGACTGAAGTTAGAAGGGAAAAAAAGGATAAGAGTGCTGCTGTGGACATGTATGGACCACTCAAGAAAAAATCAAGGATATGAGTGAGGAAGGAAGCTCATTCGGTAGAGACATCAGGTTTTAATTGGTATATTATTGTCTAGGAATAAGAAGTGGCCACCTTGGACCAAATCATACAAGAGTAAATTGAAAAATTAGTATTGGATGCTT
This sequence comes from Viscum album, assembly GCA_963277665.1. Lineage (NCBI taxonomy): Eukaryota > Viridiplantae > Streptophyta > Magnoliopsida > Santalales > Viscaceae > Viscum > Viscum album. The sequence continues at coordinate 1,586,444,106 of OY728150.1, read as the reverse complement.
GTGATCAGCCCCATGATGCCTCCGTTGCCGAAGACTTTGATAAATTAACCTCTTCAGAATCTGAACACACTAATGTAGGTCTTGCAGATCCATTCAATGAGATTGTTATAGGAACAAACTTGGTTAATAGCAATTCTCCTCAACCTGAAGGGAAACAATAGCTACTTGATGCCAATAAGAGTGATTCCCTTGTATATGATAAAAGTGCTCTTGCTAGTTTTGCATTTTCTACATTCATAGACAATGGTGGACTTTTATCTTCAGAACCGAGACACTCTAGTTTAGGTCTTGGAAATCCTCCCAGTGAGGGTGTTAGAGTCACAATATTTGAAAACAACAACTATCCCTACTCTGAGAAGCAATATGATCTCCTTGAAGCCATTAAGGCTTATGGTCATTCCAATGATAATAGTGATCCATTTTTTAGTGCTTCTACATGACCCACGAATGCTGGAAATTCTTTTGGAAATGAATTTTCACATGATAAGGGCACCACTGAGAACCTAGCTTTCATAACTGATTATGGGTAGCCCTTGGATGAATCTGCTACTTTGGCACTCCTAGATGAAAATTCAGGTATGATCCCTCAACCTTACATGGACTTATCTAATGAGAAAATAATGGCAGTGAAAATGTAGCCTCTTGTTATATGATCTGCCCCTATTTTGACCCCCTGGACTCTATTATGATCACTGTATCTCACAGTTTAACCCCTCAATAAACTAAAACGAAATCCCCATGTCCACCCCATTGAATTCTGAAATAATTGAAACAAATCAGGCCATTTCTAAAGTAGGTACTACATATATTTTTTATGTTTTCCTTATATGTAAATAAAAAGGGAAATACACTCTGACATCTTCTCAAATTGTCATAAGATCGAATAAGAAGAAGGGATCGAGTGGATAAATAAAGAAAAAATGGGGGTTCTACCTCCTAAACCAGGTTTTAATGGATTTATTCTTCTGAAACTGCCAGTGAATTTCTAACCCTAAAACTTATAATGTTTTTAATGATTTCTCTTGACTCATCTTCCTAAAATGTTTTCTATTGATGAACCAAAAAACCATCTTTTTCTAAAAATTTATACACTTTTGTACTTATGGTTATAATTTAACAGGTGCTTACAAAGAAGGTAATACTGTTGAATCCCTTTGGGTTTTTTATCATTCCTCTTTAAAGGAGGTTCTTGCTTTCAAAAGTTCTGAACATATGTTCACTTGGGATTTATTCCTAAATGGAACACCTATTTTCTACGCTATGATTTATACTATGAATAGATATCAAGACCAAAGGTCCCTTTGGATTGATCATAATGGGTTAGATAACATCATTAATGGTCCCTAGTTTGTGATTGGTGACATTAATGCTATTCTTTCTTATATTGAGAAATTGAACCATCCCATTCTTCTATTTTCTCAATAGAATTTAGAACATCAATCGAAGATTGTGACCTAGTATAAATTTACATCACTGGTGCCAAAGTTTACTTGGTATAGAAGACACTACAATAGGGTTTTTGCCAGCAAATTGGATTGGGATTTCACAAATATCACCACTCTAGACACTTGGGACACAATTTCTAGCTTCACCTTGCCTAAACAAAATTCAGAACATCATCCCATTCCTGTAAGTATTTTCACAAAAAGGGTTAAACCCATCCTTCCTTTCAGATTTAACAATTCTCGGTCTACAGACCTAGAATCTTCTAACATCATAAGAAAGTGTTGGGACTATATGAATCATCTCAATGATTCTTTTGTTTGTGTTACCAAATTAAATCACATAAAACTTTGTCTCAATGGATTTTGTAATTCTAAATATAAAAAAATGGACAAGGACATCTCTAACCTTGAACATGATCTTATCCTAATTCAAGCCACCTCCACTAGCTATGATTACTCCTTAGACCGCCAGCTTGAAATCAACAATTCCATGAAACTTAATTCTTTTCTTACCCTTAAATAAAACATACATAAAGAAATTTTGAAAACAATATGGAATTATAATGGTGATAAAAATACTATATTATTCAACTCTCTTTAATGAATCAGAAAATTCTATAGACCTCTTTCACTTGTTAAGGACGATGATGTCCTCATTGACTCTGAGGAGGGCATTTCTAATCATGTGGTCTCTTACTTTAATAATATTTTCCATGGCCCAAATACCAAAAAATACATCCTTCTTGTGGTAATTTCGGTTATGGTGAATGAGAAAGACATTGTTTGTCTTCTTAGCATCTCTCTTGACCATGAAATCAAAGACACTATTTTTGGCCTTAACCCTGAATGTGCCCCGGGCTCTAACTTGTTTAACATTGGTTTTTCGAACAATATTGGGAGATTATTCACACAGATGTTTTCAAGCTTGTCAAATCTTTCTTTTATAATGGTTATCTTCCTTGTGGACTAAACACTCAATTTCTTACTTTAATTACAAAAGTGGAGAATGTCTCTAAAATTCATCTTTTCCTGTCAATTACTCTTAATATCTCTATTTAAAAAATCATTACAAAATTGATTGCCAATAGAATTTCTATATTATGCAATAATATAGTTTCTTGGAAACAATTTGGTTTCATCAAGGGGTGGTCTATACAAGAATACATTTGCCTAAACTATAAATGCACCAACACCCTGAATAATGCCATCACAGGAGGCAATACTTCCATTAAGCTTGATATTAGGAAATCCTTTGATACCATTTATTGGGGATTCATCTTCAAGGTCTTTTAATCCTTTGGTTTTAATGACAATTTCATCAACATGATAAAATCCTTATTCAAATAAGCTTTCATCTCCATCATTGTCAATGGTTCCCCTAAATATTACTTTAAATGCACCAAGGGAGTCAGACAAGGTGATCCCTTATCTTCCATTCTCTTTACTATTTTGGAGGATTATCTTAGCATGTTGATCACCTTCCTTGTGGATCAAAACAAGATCAAACCTATTTAGGATGCTAGAAACATAAATCTTCCTACACGTATCCTATATGATGATGATATCATTTTATTTGTAAAAGGAGATAAAAAGAATATTCAAAACCCAAAAAATACCTTGTCTAATTATTAAGAAATCTCTAGTTAGGATATAAGCTAGAACAAATCCTATGTTTTCATTTGGAAAAAAATTCTCCTCTTATAGAAAAAACAGCATCATCAATAGTCTATGCCTCAAAGAATGATCCTTCCCTTTCACCTACCTTGGAGTACCTATATTTTGGGGAAGGCCCAAATCCATTTACTTTTCCAATGTTGTTGATCAAGTCATAAATCAATTGTCCTCATAAAAGGGTAAGTGCCTTCCAATGGTGGGAATTATCTGTTTGGTGATGTCTACTATTGTCTCCAAAATGGTATACTTGATGATGGTATACAAACGGCCTCCTGGTATTCTAAAGAAAATTAATTTTTACGTCAAAAGGTTTGTTTATCCTGGAAGCATTCTTGAAAGAATGCTGGTGAGCATCCCTTTGGTCACTTGTTGCAAACCTTTAGAGAAATGTGGTCTTAGAATAAAAACTCTCAGTCTTTTTAATGATTTCCTTCAAGCAAGACTCACCTGGAGGATAACCCATAACAATTATGACCCCATTTATTTTATAAAATATAGATTAATTTTAAATTTAAAAAAGGGAAATTTAAACTACATATACTCTTCTATATGGCCCTCCATTTGGAAATATTTTTCTAATATTATGAATAATTTTAGATGGATGGTTAGAATGGATTCTTCCCAAAATTTTTGGCTAGATAACAAGTCTAGAACACCCTTATCTCTATGTTCTCTCCTAATTCCCTTCTGGAAAATACCAATAGCTCTATAAAAGATCTTATGCAATCTCAGATCTTCAACTTTCTTGATAACATAATTCATGTTATTAATAAATATTCCTTCTCTATTTCCAAGGATTTACTTATTTGGGAGATTGTTTATAATGGCGTCCCTGATTCCAAAAGTTTCTATAAACACAATTTTTTAACTCTAATTATGATTTTTGTTTGTTAAAATCATATGAAAAACCCTATATTAAACCCACAAGACTTAATCTAGTTTGGCATCTTGCCCAAAAATGTGTCCCCACTGAGGTTTGTCTTTAGACTTTTAGGGCCCAACATTAGTTGATGTTTCCATTTTGTCATCATCATAGAGAAGATACTAACCATCTGTTCTTATCTTGTGCAATAACCTCTTCCCTTTGGAGTTATATTTCTAAATTTTTTGACAGTAGATGGTAACTCGTTGACTTTGTCAGGTGTCAATTAAAATAATGTATGGAACAAGATTCCTCTCAACAGTTCAAGAACCTCTTCCAAACTTCTATTGCTAAACCCCTCCATATGATCTGGTATGATAGAAATGCTATTATTCACAACAAATTTTCACTCAATCTTAATGATTATAGGATAAGAATTCTCATTTCCATTAGGGATGCTACTTCGATCCAGAAAGATCATTGCGACACAACTATTAGAGACTTTGAGATCCTTCATTGACTTCAGTATGATGAGCTCTACAAACAACCACTGCCCACTTTAGTGGTGTTCTGGAAATCCGTGCTCCAACGATGGATTAAAGTGAATGTAGATAGTGCCTATAAAGGAAACCTGGGTCCTACAGGTTGTGGTGCTATCTTCATAGGGTACCTAGGCTAGTGTCATGGGTGATTCTTTGGCAGCTGTGGTATTTCATCATCTCTGGAGGTGGAAATGATGGGTGTGATACATGCCATCAGGTTTTCCAAGAAAAAGGTCTTGAATAAATTCATTTCTATGCTTTTGGGTAATAACTTCATTGCTATGCAAGCCTTTCATGAAGCAAACAAGGTTGCATATTGTCAGGAGAACAAAGGTATTAACAAGGGCATAACTTGGAAGGATGTATTTCTAGTTGAGAATCTTCCTCTTTATGATAAAGGTTGTAATAAGACTCCTTATTTTAGAGTCATGTAGTTTTCTTCCTCTTATTTTTAATAAATTGTGTCTCGGCCTTTGAACGATGAACCACAATAAAAAATATAAGCAGTTGATTTCATGGTAGAGATAAAAGATAAAGTTAATATGATTAATGATATTATTGATTTGATAAAAGAGAGGTTGAAAATGATTGAATCCCTTGAGTATAAATTTATGTATTTAAAAAAATTATGATAATTAAAAATTTTATAGTGATAAAAGATACAATTCCTGAAATTATTTTATAAGGAGTTGATAAAAAGAGAAGAAATATTTACAAAGAAAATTGAGAAAATAATAAATGAGTATAATATTAATCCCATGAGAGATATTTTCTCCATAAGTGAAGCTTGGACATAAATGGTAGAATGAGTTTCCATATAAGATAATGGAAAGTAAAAAATTTGATGACAACTCGGAATCTCAATGTTTTCATTAATAGTTTAGGAGATACTATAAAGATTGAAATGTGTGGAGGAGAATCATTGATAAAATCATTACTTAGATGAAATTCCAATTGTGAGACTATCATGGTCATCAATTGACAAGGTTAATGTAAATAAAGACCACTATGAGAGGCGAAGTTCTCATGAGGGAATAATGGAGAAAGGGAACATATCAAATAGATTTATGAAAAAACTATTTTCAATGATATTATTATAAATATTTTAAAGTTTGTTAAAAATATACAAATCATAGGAAACATTCATGTAAAGCTTAACCCAGCTGAATATAAGTGAGAGTGGTAGCTAAAATATTTACAATATCCCCTGGAAAAATATTTCATATCATTTATAATAAGACTAATATAACTACAAATCTTATAATGGGGAATACAAGGAGTTTAGAGACCCTAAGTTTGACGTACATGGACATTACATTACTTTTGCGGAATACTTAATACATAACAAAAAAACACACAAGGACCATAACAGTTTAGTGTCATTGGAAACTCAGAATAAAATCCTCTGATCATGGTGAAAGATCTTCAACATCTCCCATAAAGATCTTCGCTTTTTTTCTTACCTAAAACCTTTCTTTATATCCTGGGGAAAAGAAAACATAAACGGGTGAGCTCAAATGCTCAGTAAGGGTAAACAAAAGAAAAATCAATCACATCATATTCATAAGAACATAACATTTTGGAAATCTTAACCTGCAAAAGAGATCATAATATCAAAACATGGGATAAATCATAGTAGTGAAATGAAATCCCAATAATCATAACCTAAAACATGAAACTTTGTGGCATACACACATAATCATAGAGAATCATATCTTATTAGTCAAGACTCATTTCCAAGACTATCTTAGTGGACAAAGTCCATTTCTGAACCGAGTTACCCTCGTTTCAGTCCTGCTTCACTGAACCGATATAACCTACCGTTCCAGCCATGTCTATCTCATGAGATATAAAATATTTACCCAATTCATTGGAGGGAGATACAGGTCCCACCCATCTCCTAATGATACCATTCTTATGTGTGCCACAAAATCATAAATCATACATCATTGCATAACCCATGTAGTAAAAATGGGATTCTTAAACAACATGACATAATAAAACAATTCATATAAGATAAAGGAATTCATAAAAATATTTCCATCACAACATAATCAAATCCATGTAATAATAGGGATAGAAACATAACCCTATATTATCTTAGATGGAAAATAATTTTGATAAAACACTTGAACTCCATTCTTGAGGAAAATATCCTTTCTACTTCAAAAACATTATCCTTTCTTAACATGTCATAAAATTTTAAACTATAAGAACTTGATTAAAAATAAACTTGAAAAATTGTAAAGGAATCTTCTTGGAAATAATGTTTTAAAAATCCATTCATGCCATATAAGTTAAAAAAAACATTCTTCGTACTTTTGTCGAAAAAGTCAAAAAGTACCTCGTATGAAAAACGAAAAAATATTCCTTTCATATCCTTTATTAAAAACTCACCGAAGGGTAAAATTGGATTTAAACAATTTTATGTGGATGGAAATAATATTTCATATTGAGGAAACATGGATGTGGATGATAAAATACACCCTAGTAAATACCAAAGTATAAACAATCTCGGATAAAAATGAGATTGTGATATTTCCATTACCTTAGGTCCGATTTTCTTCGTATGTGTGCAAACCTCATGTATAATGATTTAAATAATGTCATTGACTTATTCCAGAATCATACTCATTGTTATGATATCATATATGGTTTACTTATGGCATTATATTACCCGTTCTTTTGTAAATTCCATGTTAAAGAGCGTTTTGGGAAAAATCGTTTCATTTGTCATCCGTATTTTGACTTGTAATTATTCATATGATTACTTAGATCATGATTACTTAATTCCAGAATATAAAACATGATTTATATATAATATATTTTTCAGAATATATATATATATATATATAATAGATCAGTAAATGGAAACAAATACATCGTTCATGGAGACGGTAGACCGTTCGTACGCATGAACGCTGTTTTCTTTTCCTTATTGAGTTGAATGGCATTAAGTAGATGACATACATATATATAAACGTAAATACATAATCATTACTATGTCATATATTTCATTATTACTTATTATATATACTTTATAATCATTCATGAATGGTTAACGTGGAGAATGAATCTCATCGCGTCGTGGAGACGGTAGTCCGTACGTACGCACGAGCGATGATATCGTTCCCATGGTCGTGGAATTGTATACTATTTCAGTATCAATATCACATTATAATAATCATATATAGTTACTCATTACACCATTATACCCATCCAATTAAGGTGGTGGCAGAAAATAGATTACACCACGGTGTGGAGACGGTATTCCGTACGTACGCACACACGGTGATTTCCTTTTTCCGTTGGATAGATAGAAGGTTAATTAGAGTTGTTTCATATTTATAAAAACATATCAGTATATAAGAAATACTGATGATACTACTTTATCATGAAACAACTAAATAAGAAGAAGTTGAAGGAGAATGAAATTGAAAAAGATCGGTAATGGATATTACCTCTTTTTGACGCGCCTTCACTTAACCTCCACTTAATGAACTAAATATGGTCTTTGAAGAAGACCAGGACCTCTAGGATGATACTAGGGAAGTGGAGAAGATATTTTGGAAGGGGTTGGACGAGCTTGAATTCTCAAATTGGTGTGAGGAGGAGTGGGAGGAGGTGCCCTTTTATAAGGGAGGAGAGGGGCACCTTAGGAAAATCTCAAAATATTATTTTATATTAAGGTCAAATTCGGTTTATAATGGTTCCAAAGGGTCTTATTTAGAATATAAAGTGGGTATGGGTCTAAAGCCTCTCATACAATAGGATTTAGACAAGTTTAGGTTATTATTTTAACCTTATAAATTAGATTTAACTCTAAGTTAAATAATTTAACTTTTATCGTGTCTTTTTGTTTTCTTACACTATATGGTTAATAAACGTACTATATCAAGCCAAACGAACCCCAAGTTGTTTATTATTAATATATATATCCTTATCTAAGTCATTTGGCCGAAACTTATATTTTTAGGAATTAAATAACAATTAATAATATAATATTTGTTTTAAAAACTAATTTATGTCAATTTTGAAACTATTTGGTACATGATTTTTATGAAATTCAAAAAAGAATGATAAGTTCAAACCAAGTTACTTATATCAACAATAACATGTCATAGTAACCTAGAAAATTAATTTAGTTCATAAAAAGTCTCAAATTATATTTATTTGGGTATTTATAACATCAATTATGTCAATATTTCATTAATAAGATAATTACTGCATCATCATTGTGTCATAAATAAATTAAATTAATTAATGTCTAAAAATTACAAATAAAATACCATTATATAGGATATCTTTTTAGATTTCTAATTAATATTTATAGTAGAATTTATCTTATGTATAACCCCATATTAAAAATTATTTACTTATTAAACATTGATTTTAACTATTTTAACCCTTCTTTAAATAAATTAATAATAAATGTCCTAATCTAATCCAAGTGAGCCTAAATGGTCATATATTATTCCTAAGGTTGTTTTTGGTCGAATTAAACTTGTCCAATACAATTAGGACATGTGTTAGGGTAATAATAATATCATTATTACCCTTAATTACTCTATTTACTTTTAACCGTGGTAAAAAAAAGTAAAAAGTTACTATTCACCAAAAAATTATTTTCATCTCATTGAACCACATTTTACTTACTGTCATCAACCGTGTATCTCGGATTTTTGAAATTCCACTCACAGAAGTGGTAAAATTAACTATTATGAAAAATTCAGTTTTTTAACTACCACTTAGTGGTTTCACTATTCATCAAAAAAATGAAAGTTTCCAGAAAAATACCAAAAAGTAGATCTAAGATATATTTGATATTATGAATTCAAAAATGATGTCTATTTTATCAAATTAAAAACATATTGGTTGCATTAATTAATTTAAAAATTAATTCCCATCGTCAAAATAAATAGCGTGTTCTTAAGAGATAATAACTATCAAAAGATTGACACTTGTTTATGATTGGTTTAAATGTTAAATTACATCCAATGACCAACATTGTATTAAATTGTAAAAATATATTCTAAATATACTTCAAAACCACTCAAATTAATAATTTTTCACTATTAATTATTTCGATTAAAAAAAGTTGTTTTTAATTATAATTCAGTAATTTTCACTATTCATCAGAATATGAAAGTTATCCGAAAAGTACCAAAATTTCACCTTAGGCTAAATTCGATACTATGAATCAAAAAATGAAGTCCATTTTGAGAGCTAAAATTTCTAAAATTTTAAAAGGTGGCTATTACTATTCATAACGGCTAGTTTTAATAATATTTTAATAGCATATCATTGTTTAATGAAACTCGGTATTGTGTACGACGCGAGCTATTGTGGAAGGTCGCGATTGCGTGTACTGCAAGGCAAGTCAAGGATGCGTGTTGTGAAAGCTCCTTTTGGTGTAGCGTACAACACAAGACATTAATGTAAAGAGTGTTTTTCATAAAATCTCGGGGTGTTACATTCTACCCCCCTTAAAATGAATTTCGCCCTCAAAATTCGTCGGGGTTATAAATGGTTTACTACTCGAAAGTTTCTTTAATAGAAACCCACATCGTAAAAAGGAATACCAAAACGTGGCTTTAAAAACTAAAGTATGAAATGTAACGATTACCCAAATAAACTAATCACTGGGTTTCCACATAGGTGAAAATATGGATATGGAAGAGAAATCTAACCATCATGTTCTGATGGAGAGTGGTAGAGAACATGGCTATGGAAAAGCCAGCAATCACAAAGACATAAATTTGTGATGATCTATGGTACCATCTGTTTCATCAGATATAAGAGCACTAGGACAACATTCTTGGTTTTCAAGATAATTTCCCTAAAGTTGATGAAATTGGAATTAGAAGAAATACTTTCGTGATTTTGGTATAGTCTCACCATTTGTCGTTCTTTGGACAATTTCCACTTCATCTCTTAAAGAAATGAAGTTGAATTTGTCATTCGTGATGTGTTAGCAGATCATGTGATAGAATGATGGGTCATTCCATCTGTCTCAAACAAAAGGTTAGAAAAGTTATCAAAAAATACATAAGTCCATCTATAGTGAGATTAATCCTATATAGTTCCTAAAATGAACTTATACTTCATATATCATACCTATTAATAAAATAAAACTAGTATCCACTAACCAGGGACTTCATGTAGGCCAGTGGTAGGCGATAAAGGCCAGTCGCACTTCGGTTGTGGGTTCGATTCCTACGACCTTGTCCGACGCGATGGGCTATCGCCCGTCCTGCAGGTTGTCCTTTTTCTAAAACTATATTACTATAACATTCCATCAATAATATCGAAAAAAAACATCTATCTTTAAACAATACTAACTTATGTCCAACATAATCCATTCCAATATTTAGGCTTATCCATAATACTGCAGCCCACTCTCATAATATAGTGAAAACGATTACCAGAGATTTAATACCATCGTTGATCCCCATATATCATAAGATATGTCTTATTAGTCACATTCCGAACATTCAAAGGCCTCAATCATGTATTCTCTTGAATACCCATTGAACCTTAGTGAAAACATGAATGCAGTTAAAAGTTAACACTTTCTACATACCAAAATCCCAAAAATTCTATATACTCAAACCATGATATCACTTAGTCCTTATATCAATAATGAGCTCATGAATACTATCAAACATATTAGATTTTCTTTGTCCCTTCATTATGTGCATATCATCTACTTTCCAAAATATTTGAATCACTTTTCATGGTTACCGGTACCTTAAAATTATTGAAAACCACAATAGACCAATACATAAATATTCCAATACACAATAAAAGTACCTCAACAACATTATTCTTGAATACCAATACATAAACACTTCAGTCCATCCACTTCAATGATTGTCCTGGAATAAATCCTTCCTTGATTTGAAGTAACTTTTTAGGTCAGGGCATTGAGTTGGGTAATGACCATGTTCTCCACAAATAAGAAATTGAACTCCATAACAGTCTGTCACTCTATGACCCTTTTCTCCACACAAATAACATCGGTCCCTCAATTTGAGGTATTCCTCAAGGTTCTTCTTCTCTTCTTTATAAATCTCAATCTTCCTTTCTTTATGCTCCTCAACATTCGAACATACATAATAGTTTATCTTCCTCTTCTTTGATGAATTAGGCATACCACTAAATTTCACCTTGTTAATCATATATCGGGATGACTGATTCGACATAATCTCAATATATTTCTCTCTAGGAATTACACAATTGTGTTGCTCATAGTCACCAATTTGTCCATTGGATTCAATGTTAACCGAATTCCTTCTGCTTCCCTCCATTAACTAAAACACAAAAAGAATATTGTGAGAGGCAAAAATAATGCTAGAGAAAACAACATAGTAAAGGGGGAGTACCCTCAATATCTAACATCTTAGGTTAAATTCTATGATCGTTACCGTAGTTCTAGGACGGTATCCTATACGTATACTTATCCTTTGGGACATCCCCAGACATACCTTAGAGATATATCTAGGGACTTTACTATGGTTTTCGTATCCTAGTTTCCAAAGGTTGACTAAACCTTTCATCTGATACCAACTGTAGAGACCCGAAGCTTGACGTACATGGACATTACATTACTTTTGCGGAATACTTAATACATAAGAAAAACAAACACACAAGGACCGTAATAGTTTAGTGTCTTTGAAAACTCGGAATAAAATCCTCTAATCGTGGTGAAAGATCTTCAACATCTCCCATAAAGATCTTCCCTTTTTTTTTCTTACCTAAAACATTTCTTTATATCCTGGGGAAAAGAAAACATAAAAGGGTGAGCTCAAATGCTTATTAAGGGTAAACAAAAGAAAAATCAATCACATCATATTCATAAGAACGTAACATTTTGGAATTCTTAACCTGTAAAAGAGATCGTAATATCATAACATGGGATAAATCATAGTAGTGAAATGAAATCCCAATAATCATAACTTAAAACAGGAAACTTTGTGGCATACACACATAATCATAGAGAATCATATTTTATTAGTCAAGACTCATTGCCAAGACTATCTTAGTGGACAAAGTCCATTTCTGAACCGAGTTACCCTCGTTTCAGTCCTGCTTCACTGAACCGGTATAACCTACCGTTCCAGCCATGTCTATCTCATGAGATATAAAATCTTTACCCAATGCATTGGAGGGAGATATAGGTCCCACCCATCTCATAATGATACCATTCTTATGTGTGCCACAAAATCATAAATCATACATCATTGCATGACCCATATAGTAAAAATGGGATTCTTAAACAACATGACATCATAAAAAAATTCATATAAGATAAACGAATTCATAAAAATATTTCCATGACAACATAATCAAATCTATGTAATAATAGGGATCAAAACAAAACCCTATATTTTCTTAGATGTGAAATAATTTTGATAAAACACTTGAACTCAATTCTTGAGGAAAATATCCTTTCTACTTCAAAAACATTTTCCTTTCTTAACATGTCATACAATTTTAAACTATAAGAAGTTGATTAAAAATAAACTTGAAAACTTGTAAAGGAATATTCTTGGAAATAATGTTTTAAAAATCCATTCATTCCGTATAAGTTAAAAAAAACATTCTTCGTACTTTTTTCGGAAAAGTCAAAAAGTACCTCGTGCGAAAAACGACAAAATATTCCTTTCATATCCTTTATTAAAAACTCACTGAAGGGTAAAATTGGATTTAAACAATTGTATGTGGATGGAAATAATATTTCATATTGAGGAAACATGGATGTGGATGATAAAATACACCCCAGTAAATACCAAAGTATAAACAATCTCGGATAAAAATGAGATTGTGATATTTCCCTTACCTTAGGTCCAATTTTCTTCGTATGTGTCCGAACCTCCTGTATAATGATTTAAATAATGTCATTGACTTATTCCAGAATCATACTCATTGTTATGATATCATATATGGTTCACTTATGGCTTTATATTACCCGTTATTTTGTAAATTCCATGTTAAAGAGCGTTTTGGGAAAAATCGTTTCATTTGTCATCCGCGTTTTGACTTGTAATTATTCATATGATTACTTAGATCATGATTACTTAATTCCAGAATATAAAACATTATTTATATATAATATATATTCATAATATATATATATATATATATATAATATCAGTAAATGGAAAGAAATACACCGTTCATGGAGACGGTAGACCGTTCGTACGCATGAATGCTGTTTTCTTTTCCTTATTGAGTTGAATGGCATTAAGTAGATGAAATACATATATTTACACATAAATCCAGAATCATTATTATGTCATATATTTCATTATTACTTATTATATATACTTTATAATCATTCATGAATGGTTAACGTGGAGAATGAATCTCATCGCGTCGTGGAGACGGTAGTCCGTACGTACGCACGAGCGATGATATCGTTCCCATGGTCATGGAATTGTATACTATTTTAGTATCAATATCAATTTATAATAATCATATATAGTTACTCATTACTCCATTATACCCATCCAATTATGGTGGTGGCGGAAAATAGATTACACCACGACGTGGAGACGGTATTCCGTACGTACGCACGCGCGGTGATTTCCTTTTTCCGTAGGATGGATAGAAGGTTAATTAGAGTTGTTTGATATTTATAATAACATATAAGTATATAAGAAATACTGATGTTATTACTTTATCATGAAACAACTAAATAAGAAGAAGTTGAAGAAGAAATAAATTGAAAAAGATCGGTAATGGATATTACCTCTTTTTGACGTGCCTTCACTTAACCTCCACTTAAAGAACTAGGGATGATATTTGAAGAAGACCAGGACCTCTACGATGATACTAGGAAAGTGTAGAAGAGATTTTGGCAGGGGTTGGCCGAGCTTGAATGCTCAAATTGGTGTGAGGAGGAGAGGGAGGAGGTGCCCTTTTATAAGGGAGGAGAGGGGCACCTTAGGAAAATCTCAAAATATTATTTTATATTAAGGTCAAATTCGGTTTATAATGGTTCCAAAGTGTCTTATTTCGAATATAAAGTGGGGATGGGTCAAATAATCTCATCCAATAGTATTTAGACAATTTTAGGTTATTATTTTAACATTATTAATTGGATTTAACTCTAAGTTAAATAATTTAACTTTTACCGTGTCTTTTTGTTTTCTTACACTATATGGTTAATAAACTTACTATATCAAGACAAAGGAACCCCAAGTTGTTTATTATTAATATATATATCCTTATCACGGTCGTTTGGCCGAACCTTATATTTTTAGGAATTAAATAACAATTAATAATATAATATTTGTTTTAAAAACTAATTTATTTCAATTTTGACACTATTTGGTACATGATTTTTATGAAATTCAAAAAAGAATGATAAGTTCTAACCAAGTTACGTATATCAACAATAACATGTCATATTAATCTATAAAATTAATTTAGATCATAAAAAGTCTCAAATTATATTTATTTGGGTATTTATAACATCAATTATGTCAATATTTCATTAATAAGATAATTACTGCATCATCATTGTGTCATAAATAAATTAAATTAATTAATGTCTAAAAATTACAAATAAAATACCATTATTTAGTATATCTTCTTATCTTTCTAATTAATATTTATAGTCGAATTTATCTTATGTATAACCCCATATTAAAAATGATTTACTTATTAAACTTTGATTGTAACTATTTTAACCCTTCTTTAAATAAATTAATAATAAATGTCCTAATCTAATACATGTGGGCCTAAATGGTCATATTTTATTCCTAAGGCTGTTTTTTGTAGAATTACACTTGTACAATAGAATTAGGACACATGTTAGGGTAATAATAATATCATTTTTATCCTTAATTACCCTATTTACTTTTAACTGTGGTAAAAAAAAGTAAAAAGTTACTATTCACCAAAAAATTATTTTCATCTCATTGAACCACATTTTACTTACTGACATCAACCGTGTCTCTCAGATTTTCGAAATTTCACTCACAGAAGTGGTAAAATTAATTTTTATGAAAATTCAGATTTTTAACTACCATTTAGTGGTTTCACTATTCATCAAAAAATGAAAGTTTCCAGAAAAATACCAAAAATTAGATCTAAGCTATATTTGATATTATCAATTCCAAAATGGCGTCTATTTTATCAAATTCAAAACATATCGGTTGCATTAATTAATTTAAAAATTAATTCCCGTCATCAAAACAAATAGAGTGTTCTTAAGAGATAATAACTATCAAAAGATTGACACTTGTTTATGACTGGTTTAAATGTGAAATTACATCCAATGACCAACATTGTATTAAATTGTAAAAGTATATTCTAAATATACTTTAAAACCACTCAAATTAATAATTTATCACTATTAAATATTTTGATTAAAAAACATTGTTTTTAATTATAATTTAGAAATTTTCACTATTCATCAGAATATGAAAGTTATCCGAAAAGTACCAAAATTTCACCTTAGGCTAAATTCGATACTCCGAATCCAAAAATGAAGTCCATTTTTAGAGCTAAAATTTCTAAAATTTTAAAATCTGGTTATTACTATTCATAACGGCTAGTTTTAATAATATTTTAATAGGATATCGTTGTTTAATGAAACTCGGTATTGCGTACGACGTGACCTATCGAGGAAGGTCGCGATTGCGTGTAATGCAAGGAAAGTCAAGGATGTGTGTTGTGAAAGCTCCTTTTAGTGTAGCGTACATCACAAGTCATTAATGAAAAGAATGTTTTTCATAAATTCTCAGGGTGTTACAAGGAGAGTCCAAATTATTTCTCAACATTACTAGTAATTTTTTATAATGAAAAAGAAATGATGACAAGGTTATATTGGTAGTGATTTCTCTCTAAGAAACCAAAAAAATAGTACATATATCCTTTAAGGTTGGTGTTTACCCCACAAAAAAGAAAACATGAATCTATGGAAGATTGTGAAGGGCCAGGCTGATGGAAAAATTAGAGGCAACAATGTAAGAGTTATAAAAATCAAGGGATATGGGAGAAAAATACAACTTAAGATGTGTTAAATAATAAAAAAAGTATTTAATGTAGCTGATATTCAATATATCTTGTTGAGTAGTAGATAACTATTTAAGTTTGGAATTAAGGTCACATTCATGTATAAGGGTTATATTATTAAAGGAAAAATAGAGATTATTTGATAAAGGAATAATTGACAAAAGAATATCTATACCACATATATAGAAAAGAGAACACTTTTCTACTTTCCATGGAATAAGAAAAAAACCTTTTTCATCGAATATGATAGCTAGTGGAGCATTATTAATTCCTATAGTGCTACTAAACATAGAAATTTATAGACATTAAAAATACACTAAAATATAGTTTAGTATAGGAATTGAAAGTTTTTGGCCAAACCCATAGGGTAATGTTTTGAGAAAATATTAATTAAATAAAAGTGTTCTAAAAAATTATGATCTAAAGAAATTGAATCTAAATTATTGAGTATGAGATTGGTAGAGGAAGTGAGAGAAGAAAATATTGAATGGTTGTGGGAAGTAATGAATCCGGGTTCATGGGTTTAAAAGGCATGAAATAATTAATTAATAATCACACAGTCATCCAAACCTGGCCATAGTGTCACAAAGTGTCATGGTAAAATGACTCCATCAAAAACAATACTTTCTCTCAGGGTTAGGTAATTCGGATTGCAAATGATGGGTAACCCAAAACCTAATTTAAACATTGGTAAGAGGCAAACCCAATTATTATAGAGGAAATATAAACACTATAACTCACATTAATCTATGGAATTCAATTAACCTAGGCAATGATCATGAAAAAATAAGGAAAAAAACAAAAACAACTTCCTAACCCCTCCCAAAATGGTCATAAAAATGGAATTAGGGAACATATAAAATTAAAGAAAAAGCATAAAATCTAAACAAAAATTTCAATAAAAAATAAAATAGATCCTAAAATAAATCCATGTTCATCACATACACCTAAACATAAATAAATCACCCATTCACATTATCTATTAGAGGTTGAACAAAGGAATGAGTGAAAACCTAAAGTGAAGTGGAAGAATAAGGGATCTACATTTGTGTGCTGCTCCGGAAGACATCCCTCGGTGAGGATCCCACCAGAATTTATTTTATAGTGGGCCCAATGATGGATTTTTATAAGGTAAAGGCATCAACACCTTGTAAATGGGTATCTAATTATCAAATTTTTGATAGTGTCACAACATGAAAATTTTACACATTACATGATATTATATGTTTCTCTATGGGAGAAGCTGTATAGAATATTTTTATAACACTTACAAAAACTTATCTTAGAAAAACATGCATTATTTAACTAGATGACACCAAATGAAAATTCACTACTCTAGATTTCCAACTTTTCTACATCATTGAAAATCATGTGTTACACCATGAGATTTTCTTCTTGTTCGAAGGGTATTTTTTTATAATATTCATCTCTTTTTTCATTTATTTTTCAAATATATCTTATTCTTTTCGTAAAACATTAAAAATGTCAAATTATTCACAAATTGAAAAGAATCATTATTTTATTACAAGAATCAATATATTAAAACAACATAAAATATATCAATGACATATAGATATCAAAAAACTCATATATATATATATAAACAAATCATAGAAAATATTTCAATGTTGAATATATTTAAGAAATTTACTGATGATACATAACCAGGAATAGTCATGTGATTCATGTGTAATAGTAAATCTAGTGAGAAATACCTATCAACAGAAGAAGAAGAGGTCCTAACATATTCAAGATCTAATTCAAATAGTTTTGGTAGGACAAATGAATTTTTCCAGGATATATATTGAGAACTATTTCATTTTTTTCATTGATGTTTTTTATAGAACAAGTTGTATTATGTAATTGTACTGAATGATAGAGTTTATAAATTATGTCAAGTGGTTTTTAAAATATCAAATAACAAAACTAGAAGAATTATCAAAACTTTATTATAAGACAAAGGCATAAAGAAAACATCTCATGAGGTAGAAAATTACTTAGAGAAGTATAAAACTACTCATGAAGTATCATCACTATGAAATAAATAACAATATAGTAATGTAAAAAGATGAAATATAATAGTTAAAAACTTGGTAAAAATATTCATCATTAAAAAAAGAGTCTCTCATTACTCTTAGAAGAAATCTAAAAAAGTAGGAATCAATATGAAAAATCGAGATTTTCTAATCCATAGAGAGAACAAGACTCCATATGAGATGTGACATAAAAAAAGGATAACCTTAAAGAACTTTTTATTTCTTGTTTAAATATTTACACCTAAAATGAAAAATAAAATCAAGGAAAATAAAGTGATACACCTAAAATAGGGATATATTTTGGTTAACCCTTCAATATTTAGGCCAATAAGTGTCTCAAAATGATACTGAACCAGATCCCATTAAGTAGGGATGTAATTTTTTTTGAATAAATAACTAAATTTTAATTTTAATTTCTGATCTAAGTGAGGTATGGTATGTTGTATAATATTTGGATATGAATCATAATTGAATACATAGTTCAAAATTCTATGAGGTATTTGAGGTAAAAGTAGTGTATGATCAATATATTGAATGTAGTCAACCATTGAATCCATAGAGAATATTTGGAGTTGAAGTTTGTGTGTTGAATATGTTTCCTTGTTAAATACTCACATACCTAGACTCAGAGGATGAGAAATTCAGTTCACACTAATCTATTGCCTCATGTGGAGCCATAATTATAAGAATATATAGGGAAATATAAGGAATGATTCAAGACCCTAGATTAAGAGTTGGATAATAAAGACATATATCAGACATGGGATCTTATGAATTGGATGATAGATCAAATTTATATAAGAACAAATTGGGTGTTAACAAATAAACATGATGAGCATAGAAAAGTGATCTGAAAAAAGCCTAGGTTTGTGTCCAAGGAATATTACCAAGAAGAAGTAGCGTATTTAGAAGAAACATTCCCACTAGTGGTGAGAGTTGAATAAATTTTTGGACTTTTATATTGAATTCATAACCTAAAAAACAGATTTAGGGAAAACATTTATAAGTAGAGTTCTCTAATAAGATGTCTATATAGATTATCAATTGGTATTTCTAATATGTGATATTGAATCAAAGGTTTGTATTTTAAAGAATGAATTATAAGTATTTATATTAGCAATTTTGTCCTGGTATTCTTATTAGACACATTATTGATGAAACTATAATCCCAAATTGGTAGAATTGATCATAATATTTATTTGAAATAAAGGAATGAAATGTAGTTCATTATTTACAATAAAATTTTAACAAATTTTTTAGATGAATAAATACGATCTTGGTGGATATATTTAGAATTTTTATGGGAAAAATATTTGATATGTCAATGATTGGATAACAGACATTTTTTCTTAAACATCAATATAGTTCGTAATGGGTATAAGCAATTTTTTTCTATAAAAAATTTCCATTGATCTGATAAATAAATTTGAGATTCATTTTAAAATGATAGTAATTACATGGATTATGGTTGGAACTAAGATTACGAAACATGATTTTGATAGGTTAGTTAATCTAACACATTATAATAGGATGATTATAACCTTGTTATGCAGGAAAACAACTAGATCAATATATCTATCAGTCTACTAGTATGACAAAAAACATCCACCAGGTGAATTCTAGATCACATCAGGGTTGAGAAAAGAGACAAGGGAGTTATATTTAATTAGCGAGAAGAACCAATTAGGTATAATTTCACCCAATAATCAAATTTTATTAAATAAAAGGAAAAAAAGAATGACCACTCCATTTTCCAGAGGTCCATGCACCAATATGGGAAACTAATATAATATAATATAAAATAACATAAAAAAAATTATGTCAAGAAAAAAATTTAACTTGAAATAAATTAACTTTCTCACCTTATAAATTTCATTTCCTTCAGTAATATTCTATTCATGCTATGTCCTCTAAAAATATAGACTTCTACTCATTACTTTAAAATAAAACATGAAATGAAATACATGAATGATGTGATAAAGAAATTTAATATAAATATACACATACATCCATCTGACATTATAAGTCACATTATTCTACAAAAACCAAAATGTTCGATGAGTTGTAATAAATGATCTAGAACCATAAAATAAGATGGTAATGATATGTGAATAGAAAAGAGATTAGTTGGATTTCCAAATAACCCACACCCAAAAAAATGTATTTTAATATAGGATCCATTTCATTATAATTTAATATATATTTACTAAAATAGGTTTTCCATAACTGATTTTATACGTTGTTTATTTATTTTCATAAAATTTACTTTAATATATTCTTTAAATGAAAAATCTATTTTTATTCAATTCATTGGACTATGCTTCGTTGTTTGATAACCTACTTGAAAACTTTTTCCAAATTCGATTTTTGAAATACCACTTTCAAGATTATTTAAAATGAATTCATAAAATATGAAAGTAAAAGTCACACCGTAACAATTTATAAAAGAGATAAAATTTCATACTTTGGTATTTTTTTTAAAGGAATGTACCATAAAACAACAATTTCTAAAATAAGATCCATTGGGAAAATCCATAGGCCATCGAAGGTTAGTGGGGACCCTTGATTCTTATATAATCTCAATGTATAATCAATAAATATGAAATAAATGCACTAAAACATAGGAAAAATATGACTTTGTATGAATGGGGAACTCTCACCCACCCATGAAATTATATGCTACCATCAACTAAGGATGAAAAGTATGGTATTAGTAGTGTAGTGACACCTATCCATGACAATATGACCTTTACATAAATGTTGTCTATTTAGTACATTGGTGAATTATAATATTATAATTTGGCTTGTCTCCATCCCTTAAATACAAATATTTCACATTTTATTTTCCCATTGAAAAAACATTACATTTCATTTAAAAAAAGTGTCTTTCATCAACCCATAATAATCACTTTCAATTCATAAAATTAAAATCATTCCTTTAAAAACCATTTCTTAACAGAACAATAGAAAGGCATTCTATGTAAACATAATATGTAGAGTGATTTAAAAACAAAAATTTCATAACATAGAATAATATAAATGTCTTCTAAAAACATTAAAATAAATTAAAACCAGGATAAATTTTAATTTTTAATTTATTTTACAAATCCTCCTTAAAAAATATTTGAATGATATATTGAATATCAAATTATATTTCTCAAGTATCCCTCTATAGTTATGCTCATATACATTTGAATATATATATATTTGTATTATTGGAAAAATTATTATACATTATTGTCAATTGGTCTAAACATATATATGTTTACCCATGTATACTTGTATAACAGTGAAATCTAAACAAGGAATTTTCAAAACTCACCCCTTTATTCAAAACCAATTTCAAACACTTTATTAATAATCTGAATTTTAGGTGTTACCTTAAATAAAAAGTAAAATTTAAGTTACACATTATAATTCACTTAGAAAACAAAAAGATCTTTTAAAATATAAAAAAAAAGATTGTAAAGGGCATTTTTGTAATTTTACCAAACTGTTAGAGTTCAAAGCATTAATCAAATAATTTAAGAACCTAATTTTTAAGGGATAATGTTCACTGCATTTAACAGAAAAAATTTAAATTTGTTTTCCCATCCAAATAGATTATTAGATATAATAATTAATATCAATGAACTCCTAAAAAAATAATTTAAAGAGAAAATAGTAAGGGTTATATAATTATAAGTCTCAAACATGGGGAAGCCTAGATTGAATTAAGGAGAAATTATTACTTTTTTACAATCATTGCTAGAATAACTTTTAAGATGGTTCACAAAAATCAAAGATTACTTTAATAAAAAAAATTAGAATATGCATTTTCCAAGCATCAAGTACAATGATTCAATCGATAAAAAATCATAAAGAAGAGATGCATAAAGGAAGAGGAGGTCAAACCTCGAGGAACAAAACCAGGATCCCCAAGCAATCACCTATAAATCTCCAAGGAGGAAGTGAAAAAGGTAAAGGTAGTAATTACTATGAGGGGATTCTCAACTAGGTTATGATATAAGAAGAAAAAGTGGGATAGTATCCCTTGTGAGATAAATTAATGTGAGTGAAAATATAATATTTGTTACATTTTTAATAAACTAGTAACTAAACATTATTTGCCTGCATGGTTGGAAAAATCAATGACTAACTATGTGTTTCCTAGTGGAGGTTTTGGTTCACCCTACATAAAGAGGGTGAATGATTAGACACACTATGTTCCATCCATTAATTTTGGGTTTATTAATTCATAATCCCATTTTCCCACTTTCTAAACATTTTTTATTAACCATGCAGCTATCATGAGACCATTTAGAAACTCAAAATTTCAAAAATTCTAATTTAGTTATTCCTGGAATTAGATAAAGAGAATATAAAAATAAAATAAATTAAAAAAGTGGAAAAACTTTTGTCATTGTGTGGTATAACAACCCAACATAATTATTTATACCCCTATAAATCCATGGATGAAATGGTTGACTCCAATTGAAATATGTTATAACACACTTACCAAAGACATGATATGAGAGATTAGAAGGCCAAATAAAATTACTACTATAAATTAATAAAATTTACCAAATATAGAAATAGGAAACAAATCAATTTTATAATAATTAATTACAAAAACCATAAAGGAATCCCAATAATTTAAGGGAATATTGGAGAGGGTGATGGTTTGAATCCATGAAAAACAACCTATAACCCACTGAACACCCCAACATGAATGGGTATTGACATGAGGACCCAAATAAAATCAAACACTAGTTATAAAGTGAGATATCAATGAATGAATGAATCACTAATGGTGTTATCCACTCTATAATATAAGTTCATTAATACACCAATCATTCAGGATAAAAACTCATTGGAGAAATAAAGATAGAAAGAAAATTTAGGATATGTATCAGCTAAAATAAATACAAAAAAGTAATGATGGATGAAAAAAAGACTAGGATTAAAAATAATTACCTAAAATGAAATATAAATCAACCAAAAAATTCTCTCCTAAATCTGGGTCTTAAGGGAGAGTAAATTAGGACATTACTTTTAGAACACTAATCATATGTGAACCCCACCACACAAATAAACTATAAAACTGATCCTAGTTACCTCAAAATTGACCTTAATCCCACCATGTACCTCACCTCAGAGGAATTACCTTATCATTTTTCTAAAATAACATCAATCCCAAGACTGGATTAACTAATGAATGAGTTAGAGACATTACTCAAATGAACCACATTCCATAAATAACAAAATGATACTCTAAAACCACGATGCACTAAATAACCTTGGATGTAATATAATTTGATTATGAACTAACCCAAGTTGGTTATCCATTGGAAATTTTTGTTAGCCCACAACTTCTGCAAGGAATTTTCTCGATAACCCTAGGGTGGAAAAAAAAACACTATGTGAAAGATACTTCATCATTGGAAAGTAACATTTTGGAAAAGAGTCTTCCAATAATTAGTCATTAATAAATAAGGAAAAATGGGAATGACCAATTTTTATATCATAGGTCCTTGTTCCATGGAGAAATTAAATATAAGAAAATATAAAAGTAGTAAAACAATGTAATACCCTATAATACCTAGAGAGGGGAGGGGTGAATTAAGGTGTCATGTTTTTATTTTAAGGAGATGTTTCATTTACCCATGTTGGTTTTAAGTTGTTAAACCTTTTTGATCGGATCAAAAAATTATCAAACACCTATAAGTATAAATTGAAACACAACCCAACATTTTTACTTTGTTCAACACTAAGGACTAGTAAAAGGTGAATACACCGATAGTGTGTCAATAATATCTAATCCCACTAAGAATACATATATAATCTGGATTTTAATTATTTATACATATTCATTCTGTTCCAAGTACACTACATTTACAAGAGTTTTATGGAGAACACTCTACCTCCCTCAAATCACTTCCATCAACACCCCAAGATCATTATTGTAGGTGAAGCCTTTCTTAGTTTAACAACATGATGGATAATTCCTTATCATAGAATATAATAGTGTTGTTTTTTATCTAGTAGATCCACTAATTATATTTCAATGCATTCCAAAACATTTTACCATGTTCAAGTATTCTCATGTATATATCATTCATGAAATAACCTTTTTCCTGAAACCCCCATTTTGTTTCAAATAACTCTCTTTTTTTTGTGAAACTAAACACCTTAATAAAATTCCTAAATTTAATAAAACTCATTTCTATCATGATAATATCAATAATCATTAAAATACAACAATTAAAAGACTTAAAATCAATTATTTCCCAACTATTATTTTTATAAAATGTACGTTCACTTAAAAATCATAATTCACATATGAATTATGGTCATGTAAATTCTTAGTGAAATTAGACTAATCATACCTTATCCATATATTTTCCAATATGATGATTGGTGACTTATTTATAGATATTTCAATATCTTCATGAAATATTTCATGCTCACAATCTCCTTTTCAAAAAAAATTGTATTCATGTTTTCAAAAATATATTTCTTAAAAAAAATATTCTATAAATTTCTCTACTGGAAATTATTCTTATAATCACATAACATATCTTATTTCCTTCACAAATGACCCATATTTCTTGAAAAATCCTTTCAAGAATTTTGAAATATTCATGAAACTAAACATTCACAAAACACCAATTATGTATGAAACAAAAAACATTTTCGAATTCCATGCTTATTCGATTTTTTATAAGAAATCCTTAGAAATCCAAATTTTATAAAACATAACCATTAAATTGGTTTTTTGAACACAAAATTTTTGGAAACATGAGGAAAACATTCCATCTTAAAAAATCAAGTAGGATGTACCATAATATCTCATGTCTTGAAAACTCAAAGATCAACCCAGGTGGACTGAAAAAAAATACAATCTGTTTCCATCTATGAAAATAATTACTTACAGCAATATACCCCTCTAGATTTATTATAAATATAGAAAAATTAATAATGAACCATCCGAAGAAAAATACATATGTGTGTGAAATAAATCTTCCATCACTCCAATATGCATGAGAAAATATCTTTGTAGAACACATGAGTGTCACTACAACAATATACACCTTAGGAGTGAAAAAATGGTCATTATCAGTGCTAAAAAAGAGAAAACTACTAGAGTGAGATTAAAAGAACTTTTATTTTATCAGTACTAAAAAATATCTGATATAAGTATCCTTTATCAGAGCTTGTAGAAGCACTGATAATGGGGTATACCGCATTATGCTACAACAACACACTACAACACCAGTGCAGTGTGATATAATGGCACACCACATTACCAAAAACACCATTAAATTAAAAAAATCAAGTGAAAATACAGAATTTATAGGAAATAAAATATAGAACACAAATACAAGAAAAATACAATATTATAGACATTTCATAGATTTATTTATACAATTACATAAGTAAAAAGTAGTACATACATTCCAAAATTGCATTATTACATTTTCTTTTGATCCCAACCCCTGGTCGAGCAAAAACTCCACCTATATATAAGAAAAATTCTCATGTTAGTATTTATATAAATAAATAAATTGAATAGAAATTTTTAAGTTTAAACTAAACTTTGAGTAATACCATGAATATTGTGTATCAGATTTAGTTGTGGTTGATTCTTTCACATCAAAATATTTCTTGTTCATCGTCAATAATTATATATATAAAAATTATATAAATAAGTATAATATGAAAATAATAATAAAAATTATGTAATAGTAGATATAGTGAGGAGAAAACCAACAAGGCTCATTTTCTCGGTTTTGGTGATGTCATCTCATTTTAATCTAAAATGAAACTTATATATTGAAATGATGAACTTGGAGTTACACCGATCAGACCATGCACTAGATTGAGGTGTGTATGATTATTATAGATTTCAAATAACATGTCGATAATTATCCCAAAGTATCAAAACAATCTGATTGTGTTTTCTACCTTTTGAGTACGTCACTTTTCTTTTTATCTAAAATTAAATTTTTTCATTAGAAAGCCACACTTTGACTCATAATGTTCACATTGTTTGTCAGTTTTACAAGATAAATATTCCTACACATTAAAAATTAATTTTGAATCATTGTAATACATTATAATTAAAATCCAAGATTGTTTTCTATATTTCAGTCTAGTGACACTTTTTGAAATAAAATATCAATTTTGAACTAATAACAGACCCATTGAGCTATATTGGTCACATCGTGTTTCAGATTGATGTGTGGATGATTAGTACACATAAAAAATGATTTATGGATAATTTTACTAAAGTATAAAAATAATATTAATTTGTCTTCATAGTTCTGATTAGGTTTGTTTTCCTTTTTACAATAATTAATGTAAATTTTAAATAAAAAATTCACTTGGGGTCATTCTAGTATTACCATTCATCGAATTGAGAGATAATGATTCCTACATGTAAAAAATTACTTATATATTATTTTAATAATGTTTAAAAATAATCTATATTTTTTCTTTGTTTTGAGTTGAACATTTGTCCTTTTTACTAAAATTGATATCAATTTAAAATAAAAAGATACCCTATGAGTCATATAGATCACACCATGCATCATATTGAAGTGAGGATCCTTATTATACATCACAAATAGAGTACGGATCATTTTCATAAAGTATATAAATAATAAAAATGTGTTTACTCTATTTTGAGTTCGTCACATCTCTTTTTTACTAAAATGTCATTATAAATTGGAAACACACTCCTTGACTCATACCAATAACATCATGTATAATTTTTACATGAGACTAATTTATACACATAAAAATGAAT
Organism: Viscum album; assembly: GCA_963277665.1. Lineage (NCBI taxonomy): Eukaryota > Viridiplantae > Streptophyta > Magnoliopsida > Santalales > Viscaceae > Viscum > Viscum album. Next base: position 1,586,416,729 of record OY728150.1, on the reverse strand, counting down.
TATGAATATATTTCCAAAATTATCAATAAAATCTTGGCATTTTTTCATTGTTTTTATTGAGTGACATTTTTTGAACTATACTGTCAATTTTAATCTAATAATGGACACATTGTTTCATACTGGGTACATCATGTATCTGATTGATGTGTAGAAGATTCCTACAAATAAAAAATTACTTATAGACCATTTAAATAAACTATGAAAACATTATAAACTTGTTTTATTAGTTTTAACTAGGTTAGTTGTCATTTTTACTATATTTATGTCTATTTTTAATAAAAAGAAGCACTTGGAGTAATACCGATCACACCATGAATCAAATTAAGGTGAGGATAATTCAAAAATGACTCAATTGACTTATTTATAGTTTTAAAAACCTATCGAAATAATACATATGAATTTTCTATTTTTTTAGTACATCACTTGTTTTTAGATAAAATTTTATTTTAAACTAGAAGTAAAAATATTTACTTAAACTGATCACATCATGTATCTGTTATATGTGATAGTGATTACTATATATCAATAGTTTCTTATTAATCTATTTTATATGTTGTCATGGAAATTAAATTATATTTCCTCTATTTTCAGTTTATGACATTTTTTGAACTAATCTATATATTTTAAATTGATAATAGACACATTGAGTCGTAACGATCACACCATTCATCGAATTGAGGTGAGATTGATTCATACAAATCCCAAATTTCTTATAGATCATTTCCATAAATTATAAAATCAATGGGAATATTTTTCCTTGGTGTTGAGTACGTTAATTGTCCTTTTTACCGAAATTAATGTCAATTTTAAATTAAAATATGTTCTTGGAGTAATTTTGGATGCACCATGTGTTGGATTGGGGTGCGTAAGATTCATTATCATTCTAAAGTCTCAAAATAAATCCTTAATTCAAATGTTACCATTTTTCTATTTTCTTTCTACGTTGAAATTCCAACATTGCATACTGAATTGATGTTATTAGCTAGAAAACCATTCTCATTGTTAAATGTCAGAAGAGAAGAAGAAGCTCACATTCCCATTATGTCACAAGAAGTTTTCATATTGGGAACTTGAGATTCCTATACTCTTATGGATTTCAGAAAAAATATATTCATCAGTTAATAATATCAAATCAATATCACGTGCTGGTAGTTCGACAATGAAATGCAACGAAAATTTAAAACACGGTAACATTGGTAGAAATAATTATTTTGTCTATTTTCTATCTTGTAATAGATAGTTGAAAGTAAAATATTACTTCCCAAAAAGATTTTTTAAAAAACTAAATAAGTATAATATAAGAATGATAAAAAAAGTAACATAGAAATAGTTAATAAAATGATGAAAAAATTTATTAAATAACTAGTAGGAATTAAACATTTCATGATGGTTGTATGAATTCGTGATGCATTTCCATATTGTTATTATCTTAGTTGTAGGCTCAAATTCGAATACCTCATTAGCATTAATAGATTCGAAGAAACCACCCCAAATAGAACAAAATAATCCACCTGTACATGAAAAAATTATAATATGAGTAATACAATAAATAAATAATTAAATCATAAATATGGAACAATACAATTAATATATGGATAATTATTTTAGAGTGTAATCACTGTTGACCATAAAGACATACTGATGGTAAAAAATATTGATTGTAATAAAATTAAAATATATCTAGCCAAATAATTTGTTAATGAGTGATGAGGTTGAGGAGAAAATAAGATACATTTGGTTGAATATTTGATTCATTTGGGAAAAACTAAATTTATCTTATTATATTCTTAAATTTTCATTTTTTACAATAAATAAATTAATAAATAAAATAAATTTATTATAAGTGGTGAATGTTATAGATAATTATAATAAGGGAAATAAATATTTGATTGAATTAATGTATTTAAGTATGCTTTGGAGAAAATTCTAATTGAAATTAAGAGAATAATTTCTCCACTATTGTACTTGTTATCCTATGAATTCATCCAAATGTGAATGTTATAGACAATGATGCACCTCATAATCTCATATTCCAAGTAGTTATCATTACATTTTTTGTTTAGTACTCATCCTCTATATCTTATGTATACACACCTATTTTTATTAAAACACTCAAAGTAGTATTCATGCATATGATGACTAATGCTCAAAGTAGTGCATCGACATAAAAGATATAGTGGCCGAGTCCCATGGAAAAAATGTAATAATAACTTCTAGTGAGATGAAACAAATGAGTATGATAGTTTTACTCCATTGTGTTCTCTAAAAGTGGTAATGCCTCTCATTTTTTTTGAATTACATGGAATCTAATAAGAGATTCTAAAGGATGAAACCAAAAGGAAATGTTTAAGAATTCTCTCTTTTTAGATGGATTAAAGAAAGATATACATATTGTTTATTAGATGTGTGATGAAAGGAATAAAGTGATTTTTAATAACTATTAATGAGTGGGTTATCATTTATAAGATGGATATATATTTATAAAGGTATAAAAAACTAGTCAAACCATTTTTTGATTTGTGGTTGGTATAAATTTAAGATAATTGTGTTTGAAAGGGGACATTGATTTGCAGTAGTGAAAATTGATCATATTAGACAATGAGACGATTAAATACTGACTTAAGGGGGGGGGGGTGAGTTGTTTTTATGATGAAAAGATAAAGTTGATAGATATTTTTTACTAATTTGAGTGTTGATATTGTTAATAATTAAAATAACGATGAAACATTAGAGGAAATTAATGTTTAATTGAGTAGCCCCGTGGGGGGGGGGGGGTACACGTGGCTATGGTAGACTACAAATAAAAAATTGATGGTGAGGAAAATAAAGAGGGATTATTCACTATAAGAATCAAGCCTGAAATAAATGAATAAAATAAAATTTTTGATTGAAAATTTTTGGTGAAAACATGAAGGAGTAAAACTCTACAAAAACATCATTTTCCCAAGAAGATCTTATATCAATCAGAGAGGTTAATACGGATTATAATTGGATCAAATATCTACATGAGGATCTTGATCCGAATAAGAATAATGTGAAATGGGGAATTTTTCTAAGGATGGAAGACATGAATATTATCTGAACCAATTGGGTGTTAAGTAATAAACTCATTGACTATGGAAAAGGGAATTAAAATAAAGAATGGATAGTGTGCAAGGGGAACTCCTAGATCAAAAGAATTTATATTCATGATATATTTAATCCCATGTCCTAGTTGTAGTCCATTTAAATTTTTGTGGATATTTCAATGAAAATGTAGCTAAAAATATATGAAATAGATGTCAAATCTATGTTCTTTAATATAGTTATTAAGGGGGAGTATACATTGAGAAATCAGATGCGTTTATTGTGGTTGAAAATGAGGGAAAGATGTGTTGGTTAAATAATTATCTGTATAAGATAAATAAATTTCTGAGGAAATGTATATAAGGTTGGATAAATACCTAATAAATCTAGTTTTTTAGGGAGGTAGTGTTGATTACAACCTTTACCTCAATATGGAGAATGATAAAATGATGTTGTTACTCTTATATGTCGAAGAAATAATATTTGAGGATTGAAAAAAGCACAATACAATTTTTTGTGAGGATCATATAAGGTACAATATCGAGATACTAATGATTGGTGAAACATTTTCCTTGTCTTATAGACAAATTAAGGAAAACATAACACATTAATTTTTCAATAAAAATATGAAATATTGGTTCCCAAGTTATTTTCAATGGAATATTCCGTACCAATGAAAACACTGAAAGATATATGGATGAATTTTTCAAAAGATGATGATAGTAAAGTGGTAGATGTCATGAAATATAGGTACTACGATCCTATTATACCCCCAAACAACATGACCCAACATTTGGTTTGATATATTTCAAGTTTCACAGTACCAATAATGTTTCAAGGAGAGACACATGCTATCAAGGAATGAGATACTACAATATATCTAATGTAACACCCTAGGTAAATAAAGAATATGACATTTTTATATTTATCCATATTTGTTAATAAAATATTATTATTACTTTAAAGGGGATTCTATGCTCGATGGCGTACCCAATACGCAACAACGAGTTTCTTGGGAAGCTTACGTTGCACTCTAATAATAAAATAATATTATTTTAAATAGTAGTTAACGCCTAGCCATTTTAATGGAGGGAATGAACAGAACTACATACAAAATGATTATATATGTTTGTCAAATATTTTTACACTTTACAATTAATGTTAGAGGATTAAAAATGAGAATGAATCCAATTTTAAGCGTAGACATTCTAATATTCTTTAAAAGGTCGATTAACCGCCTTTTGAAAGCCACCCTCTATTAAATCCACTTTTTGACAATTTTATTTGTTATATTTGACAAAATAAAATTCTTATTTAGAATTGGGAAATCAAAATTTACTTTGTTTAAATTTTTGGAATCTTTCTGATAAAGTTCATTTTTAATGAATAGTGAAAAATGTTGTATTTTAATTCAAAACCTCTTTTTAATGTAGTTTATTTATATGATTAGATTATCTTTTGAATTGGTTTTAAAGTGAAATTATAATATATTTTTACCATTTAATCTAATGGTGGTCATTGGAATCAATTTCACTTTTAAATTGGACTTAAACTAGTGTCAATCTTTTGATACTTATTGTTTCATAAAAACACGCTATTTGTCATGACAGCGGGAATTAATTATTAAATTAATTAATGTGACTTATATGATTTTAATTTTGGAAAATAGACATCATTTTTGAATTCAGAATATCAAATATAGATTAGGGTGATTTTTTTGGTATTTTTCCGAAAAACTTCAATTTTTGATGAATAGTGAAACCACTAAGTGGTAGTTAAAGAGACTGATTTTTCTTTTAAATGAAAATTTTTCACTTCTGTGATTTAATTTTCCAAAAACCGACATACATGGTTGTCATTAAGAAGTAAAATGTGGTTCAATGAGATTAAAATAATTTTTTGGTGAATAGTAACTTTTATGTTCTTAATCGCGATTAGAGGTAATTAGTGTAGTTTAAGGTAAAAATAATGTTTTAATAAAATGAGATTAGTTTGACACATGTCCTACCCTCATTGTATGTGTCCTGGCCGACGAAGACAATCCATGGGTCAACTTGGGGACCCCATGGAGCCACTTTGGTTGGGAAATGACATAAATAACTTTTTATTAAATGTTAAAGTAAAAATGACACAAACATGAAATGTTTAATAAGAAATTTTTTACATGGGGTTATACAAGTCAGATTTTTGACTATAAATATTCATTATAAAGATAAAATGATTTCCTAAATCATGATATTTTTTTATAATTTTTATACATTAAATATATTAAATTATTTATGACATCATGAGGTTGCAGTAATTACCTCATTAATAAAGGATTTAAATAAAATGAAATGATAATGTACAATATATGACCTAAACATGTCCAAAAACTGTTGGATGGGTATATTTTGAACCTTTATCACCTTACCCTCGATTTATATCAATGTGGGACCTTTTGAATCCGAAACGCATTTTAAAATAAAGTAACATTCCTTTACTTTCCAAGAGTGCCCCTCCTCTCCTCTTATAAAAGGCCCGCACCTCTACCTCCTTAGCCACACTTCCAAAGCCTTTGGCTCGGCCAAAACCAGCCCATTTTGTCTCTCCAAATCCCTATATTACTCCTTGAAGCCTCACTTTGGGTAGAAGTCTTCCCAAGTAAGCCTTTGAGCTCAAATCTAAGAGAGTTACCCGATTTTAAGGTGATGTCTTCACTTGTGTTCTTTTGTTTTATTTTGCTTCTCCAACCCCCTAAACTCTTTTTATTCATTTATTTTGTAACAACTACAGAATCTTCAATATACTAGGATGTTTTTATAAGAAGATTTCGAGCTAAACTTACACACATTTGTATCTAATGGTTAAAGAACATACTGTTTCCTTGGTTGGCGAATTTTTGCCTCACGAAACGATGATTGTTCAATCTTCTTTTAAACACCTTTAATGGTGGACATTAAGATGTAACTCTATTTATATATGATAAATATTATGTTTATGTTTCCCTTATGCTTCTTTATTTTTCATTTGTGGTATACCTTTATGGTTTCTATTGTGGGTAAACACGATAATTTCATTTTAGGAAGTGCGGACTACCGCCCCCTCAAAGTGATGTGGTTCGTTAATGCCATATGTGGGATATATAATGGATGGATTTAAAGTTATTATATATGATGTAATACTGGAATTATAATATACATCTATATCATTATTATTTCTTCCCATTAAATTATGATATATAAATGAAATTAGCGTTCATGCGTACGTACAACTTACCGTCTCCATGAACGATGCATTTCATATGTTATCCCCAAATGTAATGTACTATTATAAGTTAATATATATAATGGATATATATGATTTATGTTACATCTAAATGATTAATTTAAATCTGGAATTAAAATATACATGCCTCTCATTTAGTTTTAATTCCATTAATATGACATAGAAATGAAAGTAGCGTTCATGCGTACGTACGGCTTACCGTCTCCATGAAAGATACATTTCATTTCTTACCTCTAAATGATTATGTGATATTATAAATACATGTATATGCTAGAAATATATGATATATATGATATCCAAATCAGGAATGTCATTCTGGGTATAAAGAACCTTTGACCACATGAACAACATGTAATTGTAAGAAGTCCACTTTTGACTTAAGAACCAAATATCGACAAAACAAACATTATTAACTTAAATGATTACATAATGTTTATAACATGTCAATAATTGATATAAAAGGAATAATGAACTTGAAAAAGGTTCTTAATCAAGTAGAAATTAACTCAACTTTATTATTCAGGACGTTAAAGAACGATCGAGTCAAGTCGGAAACGAGGTAAGGGATCCTACTCCTCTCTTTCTTTTTAAGTACACTCTTTTATGTCATTCCTTTTAAAGCTCATATTTCTTGTTATTGGGATGTTATTTTATATTAATCTTACTGTAATTTCTATGTTCATATGATTAGAGACCCTATTCTCTCTCATCAACCCATTTTGGAATTTTTGAGTGGCGCCGTTAGGCTGCCGAATTTTCGTAAGAGATCTAACCTCTCTCTTTCTTTTTAAGTACTCTCATTTATGTCACTTCTTTTAAGCTACTATTTTTTATGTTGGGGGATGTTATTTTATATTCCTATTTCTATAAACTTTATGTTAATATGATGAGATACCCTATTTGATATCATCAATACATTTTTGTAAGTTTTATGTGGCGTCGTTTGGCTGCCAAGTTTTCGTAAGGGATTTTTCATCTCACTTTTACTCCCGTGAGATTTATGCTACAATTACCACAATTTCCTTTGAGTGGTGTATGTACTACCCATTATTTTACTCATTGTGTAATATACTTTCATTTATGAGAATTTACATCAATGTTGTATTGTCCTTCTTTCACGGGGTGTATGTTTCGGAAGATACCCATGTCGGTAAGGGAACCTTTCACCCTCCTCTTTTTAATAGAAATCTTTTGTTATGTATTTTAATTCACATACTACTATGTTGGGATATGTTCTTCTATATCCTTTTTGATTTAAATTTTATTTCCATGTGATGAGATACCCTTTTTATCTCTTAACAACTCATTTTCTGAATTTTGTAGTGACGCCATTAGGTTGTCAAATTTTTGCAAAGGAACTTCTTAACCGAAATTTGATTCTTTGGGATAAACTTATACTCCTTGAATATGTCGTTCTATTAAAATATGTGAATAACCTCTGATTGTTTTACACTTAATATCCACTTATATTTGGTGTATTCTTTTTTCACACATAATTATGTAATTGATTTATCCTTAAACCAAGGACATCTTCTTTGTAAGGTACTTCATCTCAATCTCCTTTCATTGGGGCATATTTCGTTTTATACACAACTTTCTTTCATATGGTGTATAAACCACTTTGAATTTTACTTTTATACAAAAGGAATCTTTTTCTACGAAGCGTTTTACTAAACGACAAAAAGGAATGTTTATTTTAACGTACGCGGTGACAATGACCTTTTCCGCCGCCGCGAGAATTATTTGATCTTTGGCTTCCTCAAAAAGCTGTAATGTTTTTAAAATAAAATAAATACCATATACTCTTTTATGTATTTTGGTATTAAAAATTGTTTTGATAAAGGATTCAATTTTGTCAATATATTTAAATGATATATTGTTATTGAAATGTGGAAATGTTATCATTACTTTATAGTGGTTTTATGTGTTATAATTTTATAATGGTACTTGGAAATTTTACAGGTGGTTACGTGATAAACCATATGACGGGTGGTGCCGTGAATACTAGGACAGGTGGTTATGTTATAACCTCTAATGCATTGGGTATGGAAGTTGACCGTATGGCTATTCCATTAAGTATGTGTGGAAGTTGGCTGAATTGCTATTCCATTAAGTGATATGTGTGGAAGTCGACCTTATGGTTATTCCACATAAGTATGTTTATATCCCAAGTTACCTTTATATGTTATGTGATCTTTATATGATTTTATGGTAATCTTTTGGTTACAGAAGGGTAAGTAATGAAATTTTATTTAGTGAAGAGTTTTTACTACTTCATAAAGGTGAAGGTATTACTTTGATAAAGTATACATGGTTTACTTGTTGTTTTAAGAACTAACAGTTGTCATTCTTTGTGTATCCCTTACTGAGCTTTTTATGCTCACCCCAAGTTTTTTTGAAATGTTTTTTCGTAGGAATTAATGTGGAATTGGGTCGAGGATGGGATCAAGGTAATGTCATGCTAACTAAAACATGGAACTAGACATGTTTCTTTTTAAGAGTTTTTATTTTATGGAAACTTAGTAGAAGTTTCTACTTTGTAATATTTTGAGATGTAATAGTTATGATCTAATTCTCTAAAACTCTAAACCTGAAAAGATCCTCAATGTCTAATCTTGTAATAACTCAAGATTAAGTATGGTTTTGGGCTGGGGCCTTATAGTTGGAATCAGAGGTCAGTTTAGATAACTTTAGAGGTTAGGGTATTCTTTAAGCATAAGTAACATGACCATAATGGTTAAGATTTCAAAAACAGTCATAGTTTTAGATAAAGTGAATGAGTAAGTATATATTAGTGTTTATATTCCTCTTTAGTATATGATGGTTTTGTTGATATACTCACACTGACCTTTTTGGTTTTAGTAAATGGCTGGATCTAGCAGGCACCAAAGTAACGGTGGATGTGAAGGAAACTGTGACACTTTTCTGAGCGATCAACTGAATGATATGGGAGCTGCAATGAGAGCTCTTGTGTTTATCCTCAACCAACAATCTGGAGTCATGATTTACCACCTAAACCTTGGGGATTTCTATAAGGCATCATATATGCAAGAAACAAATCCCTACGGAACTACAAGTAATAATCATAAAGGTAAGTGTGTTCAAAAACCTATGTGTCATAGATGTGGAAATAAACACATAGGAAAATGTTTCAATGGGACAAAAATATCCTATAGATGTGGAAATGAAGGTCATAAAGCAATAACCCGCCATGAAAAAAGGAAGCATCCAGTTGACTCAAGGAAAGGGAAAGAAGTTCTTTCTGAGGGATCAATTGAATGTTTTAAATGTGGTGTGCATGGTCATTATGAAAACACATGTCCTATGAACAAGTTTCGTTAATGGGATCACCAAGATCATACAAATACTCATTTACCAATACCTAATTCCATTCCGATTGAGGATGAAGAAACTGACAATGACCAATCACATAAGTATTTCAGAATAAGTTGGAAAGGAATGGTTAATGGATCATGAAGAATGTTGAATGAGTAAGAAGTCAACATATAAGGGCTTCAAGAGTTATGGTGAAATTCTTAAGAGTATTAAGTGTCTTTTGATGATGGGGTACATTAGAAGACTTTTCATAGTATCTGTAACACTGATGTTTCATATATGAATATTTTATTCAAAGAATAGTAATCTGTTCTTTTGTGGACATAGTTATAAAGAACCATTTGGGTTTATATGATCCTTACTTTCGAGGTAATTATGGGTTACTATATGTAATGATGGAAAGTAAAAGTCATGAGATAAAATTGAGGTTAAATTACATTATGGTTATTTTTGAAAATTTTATATCGTTATTGGGGAATGGTTTAAGAATTATGTAGTTTTGGAAAAAGGACAACACACAGATCGTGTGACAACCCATCGCGTCGGACAAGGCTGCGGGAATCGAACCCACAACCAAAGTGCAATGGGTATTTATCGCCGACCACTGGACTCTGTGAAGTCCCTGGTTAGTTTGACTAATTCTTTTTAGTTAAATGATTTTATGAATTAAGAGTATGTTGATTTTGGGATATCTATGGAAATTTATTAACCTATCATGGAGGATATGTGATTAGGTTAATTATTTTTCAATACGAGACTTTAGGAGCAACTGATGTAGTTTGGAGATAAATGTTACGATTTAACTTGGAAGACTATGTGACTAAATCCTTCAAATATTTGGGTTTCAATCTTAGTTTGGTTTACTTTGAGGAATTTTATGGACAAATTGTTTATCGAATGGTCCTCATTGAACTTTGGGTTTTGTTGGACAAATTTTGGAGATTAAGAATAGATTTTCTTTTTATAAAGGGTTATCCTTTTTTGGATTATCTGGTCTTGTACTAACCTTTTTGGTTTTGGTTTTGGTTAGAGTCTAAAGACATGGGAAGTGTATAGTTCTATTTTGTGGATTAGGTGATTCTCTAGAAATTGATTATAGTACTCTTAATGAGAACAAGTCTTCCTGAATACCAATCTTTTTGAGAAAATATTAGTTTGATTAAGGAATCTAGTAAAAGTTGAAAGTCTACATAACAAGTAAGTATGTTTCATTATGATTTAGTTAAGCTAAAAAATAAATTCCACAACGAAAAGTAACATAAAACGAAAATGTCGTCTGTTAACTTTTCCTACTGGGGAATCGAATACTGTTTAACCCATCACAAGTTTGTGATTTTCTTATGGTTAACTTTCTCCTAGACATGTTTACTATCACTCTCCATCAGAACATGACCCTGTGTTTTCTCCTCCATATCCATGTTTTCCTACATGGAATCCTAGTATGGGTTAACTCGGGTGACCTCTGTAATTATCTTTCTTTATTTTAAAGTGATTGTTTTACCGACTCTTGTTCCGATGTGGGACTTTCAAGGATATTTCCAAGCCCAATTTTGAAATTGCGAGGACGCAATTCCCAAAAGGGGGGAAGTTTGTAACACCCAAGGTAAATAAAGAATATGACATTTTTATATTTATCCATATTTGTTAATAAAATATTAATATTACTTTAAAGGGGATGCTATGCTCGATGGCGTACCCAATATGCAACAACGAGTTTCTTGGGAAGCTTACGTTGCACAGTAATAATAAAATAATATTATTTTAAATAGTAGTTAATGCCTAGCCATTGTAATGGTGGGAATGAACAGAACTTCCGACAAAATGATTATATATGTTTGTAAAATATTTTTACTCTTTACAATAAATGTTAGAGGATTAAAAATGCGAATGAATCCAATTTTAAGCGTAGAAATTCTAATATTCTTTAAAAGGTCGATTAACCGCCTTTTGAAGGTGAACCTCTTTTAAATCCACTTTTTTGACAATTTTATGTGTTATATTTGACAAAATAAAATTCTTATTTAGAATTGGGACATCAAAATTTATTTGTTTAAATTTTTGGTATCTTTCTGATAAAGTTCATTTTTAATGAATAGTGAAAAATGTTGTATTTTAATTCAAAACCCCTTTTTAATATAGTTTATTTATATGATTAGATTATCTTTTGATTTGGTTTTAAATTGAAATTAAAATATATTTTTACCATTTAATCCAATGGTGGTAATTTGAATCAATTTCACTTTGAAATTGGACTTAAACTAGTGTCAATCTTTTGATACTTATTGTTTCATAAAAACACGCTATTTGTCATGACAGCGGGAATTAATTATTAAATTAATTAATGTGACTTATACGATTTGAGTTTTGTAAAATAGACATCATTTTTGAATTCATAATATCAAATATAGCTTAGGGTGAAGTTTTGGTATTTTTCCGAAAAACTTCAATTTTTGATGAATAGTGAAACCACTAAGTGGTAGTTAAAGAAACTGAGTTTTCGTTTAAATGAAACTTTGTCACTTCTGTGATTTGATTTTCAAAAATCTGACATACATGGTTGTCAATAAGAAGTAAAATGTGGTTCAATGAGATTAAAATAATTTTTTGGTGAATAGTGACTTTTAAGTTCTTAATCGCGATTAGAGGTAATTAGTGTAGTTTAAGGTAAAAATAATGTTTTAATAAAATAAGATGATCTTTACACATGTCCTACCCTCATTGGATGTGTCATGGCTGACCAAGACAATCCATGGGTCAACTTGAGGACCCCATGGAGCCACTTTGGTTGGGAAATGACATAAATAACTTTTTATTAAATGTTAAAGTAAAAATGACACAAACATGAGATGTTTAATAAAACAATATTTACATGGGGTTATATAAGTTATATTTTTGACTATAAACATTCATTAGAAAGCTAAAACTATTTCCTAAATCATGATATTTTTTTTATAATTTTTAGACATTAAATATATTAAATTATTTATGACATCATGATGATGTCGCGATTACCTCATTAATAAAGGATTTAAATAAAATGAAACGATAATGTAAAATCTATAACCTACACATGTTCAAAACCTATTGGATGGGTATATTTCGAACCCTTATCACCTTAACATCAAATTATATCAATGTGGGACCTTTTGAATCCGAAACGCAATTTAAAATAAACTTACATTCCTTTACTTTCCAAGAGTGTGCCTCCTCTCCTCTTATAAAAGGCCCCCACCTCTACCTCCTTACCCACACTTAAAAAGCCTTTGGCTCGGCCAAACCCTGCCAATTTCGTCTCTCCACATCCCTCTCTTACTCCTTGAAGCCTCACTTAGGGCATAAGTCTTCACAAGGAAGCCTTTGAGCTCAAATCTAAGAGAGTTACCCGATTTTAAGGTGATGTCTTCACTTGTGTTCTTTTGTTTTATTTTTCTTCTCCAACCCCCTAAACTCTTTTTATTCATTTATTTTGTAACAACTCCAGTATCATAAATATACCAGGATGTTTTTATAATAATATTTCGAGCTATACTTACACACATCTACATCTAATGGTCAAAGAACATACTGTTTCTGTGGTTGGCGAATTTCTGCCTCACGAAACAATGATTGTTCAATCTTCTTTTAAACACCTTTAATGGTGGCCATTAATATGTCACTCTATTTATATATGATATATATATTCTGTTTATGTTTCCCTTATTCTTATTTATTTTTCATTTGTGGTATACCTTTACGGTTTCCATTGTGGGTAAACACGATAATTTAATTTTAGGATGTGCGGACTACTGCCCCCTCAAAGTGATGTGATTCGTTAATTCCATATATGGGATGTATAAAGGATGGATTTAAAGTTATTATATATGATTTTATACTGGAATTATAATATACCTCTATATCATTATTATTTATTCCCATTAAATTATGAGATAGAAATGAAAGTAGCGTTCATGCGTACGTACAGATTACCGTCTCCATGAACGGTGCATTTCATTTCTTAACCCCAAATGTAATGTACTATTATAAGTACATATATATAATGGATATATATGATGTATGTTAAATATAAATGATTAATATAATTCTGGAATTTAAATATACATACCTCTCATTTAGTTTTAATTCCATTCATATGACATAGAAATGAAAGTAGCATTCATGCGTACGTACGACATACCGTCTCCATGATCGGTGCATTTCATTTCTTACCTCTAAATGATTATGTGATGTTATAAATACATGTATATGCTAGATATATATGATATATATGATATCCAAATTAGGAATTTCATTCTGGATATAAAGAACCTTTGACCACACGAACAACAGGTAATTGTAAGAAGTCCACTTTTGACTTAAGAACCAAATATCGACAAAACAAACATTATTAACTTAAATGATTAAATAATGTTTATAACATGTAAATAATTGATATAAAACGAATAATTAACATGAAAAAGGTTCTTAAGAAAGTAGAAAATAACTCAAGTTTATTATTCAGGTAGTTAAAGAACGATTGAGTCAAGTCGGACCCAAGGTAAGGGATCCTACTCCTCTCTTTCTTTTTTAAGTACACTCTTTTATGTCATTCCTTTTAAAGATCATCTTTCTTGTTATTGGGATGTTATATTATATTACTCTTACTGTAATTTTTATGTTCATATGATGAGATACCCTATTCTCTCTCATCAATCCATTTTGGAAGTTTTGAGTGGCGCCGTTAGGCTGCCGAATTTTCGTAAGAGATCTAACCTCTCTCTTTCTTTTTAAGTACTCTCCTTTATGTCACTTCTTTTAAGCTCCTCTTTGTTATGTTGGGGGATGTTATTTTATATTCCTCTTTCTATAAACATTATGTTAATATGATGAGATACCCTATTTGATTCTCATCAATCCATTTTTGTAAGTTTTATGTGGCGCCGTTAGGCTGTTGAGTTTTCGTAAGGGATTTTTCATCTCACTTTTATTCCCGTGAGATTTATGCTACATTTTCCACAATTTCCTTTGAGTGGTGTATGTACTACCCATTATTTTACTCATTGTGTAATATACTTTCATTTATTAGTATTTACATCAATGTTTTATTATCCTTATTTTATGGGGTGTATGTTTCGAAAGATACCCATGTCGGTAAGGGAACCCTTCACCCTCCTCTTTTTAAAAGACTTATTTTGTTATGTCTTTTAATTCACATACTATTATGTTGGGATATATTATTCTATATCCTTGTCGATTTAAATTTTATTTCCATGTGATGAGATACCCTTTTTATCTCTCATCAACTCATTTTCTGAATTTTGTAGTGACGCCATTAGGCTGTCAGATTTTTACAAGGGAACTTCTTAACCCAAATTTGATTCTTTGGGATAAACTTATACTCCTTGAATATGTCGTTATATGAATATGTGTGAAAAAACTCTGATTTTTTTACACTTAATATCCACTTATATTTGGTGTATCTGTTTTTCACACATAATTATGTAATTTATTTATCCTTAAACCAAGGATACCATCTTTGTAAGGTACTTCGTCTCAATCTCCTTTCATTGAGTCATATTTCGTTTTATACACAACTTTCTTTTATACGGTGTATAAAACCCTTTTAATTGTACTTTTATACAAAAGGAATCTTTTTCTACAAAGTGTTTTACTAAACAACAAAAAGGAATGTTTCTTTTAACGTACGCGGTGACAACGACCTTTTTCGTCGCCTCGAGAATTATTTGATCTTTGGCTTCCTCAACAAGCTGTAATGTTTTTAAAATAAAATAAATACCATATACTCTTTTATGTATTTTGGTATTGAAAATGGTTTTGATAAAGGATTCAATTTTGTTAATATATTTAAATGATATATTGTTATTAAAATGTGGAAATGTTATCATTCCATTATATTGGTTTTATGTGTTATACTTTTATAATGGTACATGGACATTTTACGGGTGGTTACGTGATAAACCATATGACGGGTGGTGTCATGAATACCAAGACGGGTGGTTACTTTATAACCTCCAATGCATTGGGTATGGAATTCGGCCGTATGTATTTTCCATTAAGTATGTATGGAAGTTGGCTGATTGGATATTCCATTATGTGATATGTGTGGAAGTCGACCTTATGGTTATTTCACTTAAGTATGTTTATGTCCCAAGTAACCTTTATATGTTATGTGATCTTTATATGGGTTTTATGGTAATATTTTGGTTACAGAAGGGTATGTAATGAACTTTTATTCAGTGAAGAGTTTTTACTACTTCATAAAGTTGAAGGTATTACTTTGATAAAGTATACATGGTTTACTTGTTGTTTTAAGAACTAACAGTTTTCATTCATTGTGTATCCCTTACTGAGCTTTTTATGCTCACCCCAAGTCTTTTTGAAATGTTTTTTCACAGGAATTAATGTGGAATTGGGTCAAGGATGGGATCAAGGGAATGTCATGCTAACTAAAACATGGAACTAGACATGTTTCTTTTTAAGAGTTTTTATTTTATGGAAACTTAGTAGAGGTTTCTACTTTGAAATATTTTGAGATGTAATAGTTATGATCTAATTCTCTAAAACTCTAAACTTGAAAAGATCCTAAATGTGTAATATTGTAATAACTCAAGATTAAGTAAGGTTTAAAGCTGGGTCCTTATAGTTGGTATCAGAGGTCAGTTTAGATAACTTTAGAGGATAGAGTATTCTTTAAGCATATGTGACATGACAATAATGGTTAGGATTTCATAAACAGTCCTAGTTTTAGATAAAGTGAATGAGTAAGTATATCTTAGTGTTTATCTTCCTCTTTAGTACATGATTTTTTTGTTGATATACTCACACTGACCTTTTTGGTTTTAGTAAACGGCTGGATCTAGCAGGCACCAAAGTAACGGTGAATGTGAAGGAAACTGTGACAGTTTTCTGAGCGAGCGAATGAATGATACGGGAGCTGCAATGAGGACTCTTGTGTTTATCCTCAACCAACTATCTGGAGTCATGATTGACCACCAAAACATTGGTGATTTCTATAAGGCATCATATATGCGAGAAACAAATCCCTACGGAACTACAAGTAATAATCATAAAGGTAAGTGTGTTCAAAAACATATGTGTAATAGATGTGGAAAGAAATACCTAGGAAAATGTTTCAAAGGGACAGAAATATGCTATAGATGTGGAAATGAAGGTCATAAAGCAAGAAACTTCCACGGAAAAAGGAAGCATCCAGTTGAATCGAGGAAAGGGAAAGAAGTTCGTTTTGAGGGATCAATTGAATGTTTTAAATGTGGTGTGCATGGTCATTATGAAAACACATGTCCTATGAAGAAGTTTCATGAATGGGATCACCAAGATCATACAAATACTCATTTACCAATACCTAATGCCATTCTAATTGAGGATAAAGAAACTGACAATGACCAATCAAAGAAGTATTTCAGAATAAGTTGGAAAGGAATGGTTAATGGATCATGAAGAATGTTAAATGAGTAAAAAGTCAACATATAAGAGCTTCAAGAGTTATGGTGAAATTCTTAAGAGTTTTAAGTGTCTCCTGATGATGGGGTATATTAGAAGACTTTTTATAGTATGTGTAACACTGATGTTTGATATATGAAAATTTTATTCAAAGAATAGTAATCTGTTCTTTTGTGGACATAGTTATAAAGAACCATTTGGGTTTATATGATCCTTACTTTCGAGGTAATTATGGGTTATTATATGTAATGATGGAAAGTAAAAGTCATGAGATAAAATTGAGGTTAAATTACATTATGGTTATTTTTGAAGATTTTATCTCATTATTGGGAAATGTTTTAATAATTATATAGTTTTGGAAAAAGGACAACACACAGACCGTGTGACAACCCGTCGCGTCGGACAAGGTTGCGGGAATCGAACCCACAACCAAAGTGCAATGTGTATTTATCACTGACCACTGGACTACGTGAAGTCCATGGTTAGTTTGACTAATTATTTTTTAGTTAAATGAATTTATGAATTAAGAGTATGTTGATTTTGGGATATCTATGGAAATTTATTAACCTATCATGGAGGATTTGTGATTAGGTTAATTACTTTTCAATACGAGACTTTTGGAGCAACTGATGTTGTTTGGAGATAAATGTTACGATTTAACTTGGAAGAATATGTGACTAAATCCTTCAAATATTTGGGTTTCAATCTTAGTTTGGTTTAATTTGAGGAATTTTATTGAAAAATTGTTTATCGAATGGTCCTCATTGAACTTTGGGTTTTTTTAGATAAATTTTGGAGATTAAGAATAGATTTTCTTTTTATAAAGGGTTATCCTTTTGTGGATTGTCTGATCTTGTACTATCCTTTTTGGTTTTGGTTTTGGTTAGAGTCTAAAGACATGGTAAGTGTATACATCTCTTATTTGGATTAGGTGATTCTCTAGAAATTGATTATAGTACTCTTAATCCGAACAAGTCTTCCTGAATACCCATCTTTTGGAGAAAATATGAGTTTGATTAAGGAATCTAGTAAAAGTTGGAAGTATACATGACAAGTAAGTATGTTTCATTATGATTTAGTTAATCTCAAAAATAAATTCCTCCCTGAAAAGTAACCTAAAACAAAAAAGTCATTTGTTAACTTTTCCTACTAGGGAATCAAATACCGTTTAACCCATCACAAGTTTGTGATTTTCTTATGGTTAACTTTCTCCTAGACATGTTTACTATCACTCTCCTTCAGAACATGACCCTATGTTTTCTCCTCCATGTCCATGTTTTCCTACATGAAATCCTTGTATTGGTTAACTCGGGTGACCTCTGTACTTATCATTCTTTATTTTAAAGTGATTGTTTTATCGACTCTTGTTTCGATGTGGGACTTTCCAGGATATTTCCAAGACCAATTTTGAAATTGCGAGGACTCAATTTCCAATAGGGGGAAGGATGTAACACCCCTGGTAAATAAAGAATATGAGATTTTTATATTTATCCATATTTGTGAATAAAATATTAATATTACTTTAAAGGGGATTCTATGCTTGATGGAGTACCAAATATGCAACAACGAGTTTCTTGGGAAGCTTACATTGCTCTCTAATAATAAAATAATATTATTTTAAATAGTAGTTAACTGCTTGCCGTTGTAATGGCAGGAATGGACAGAACTACCTACAAGATGATTATATATGTTTGTCAAATATTTTTACTCTTTACAATAAATGTTAGAGGATTAAAAATACGAATGAATCCAATTTTAAGCGTAGACATTCTAATATTCTTTAAAAGGCCGATTAACCGCCTTTTGTAGGCGAACCTCTTTTAAATCCACTTTTGAAAATTTTATGTGTTATATTTGAAAAAATAAAATTCTTATTTAGAATCGGGACATCAAAATTTACTTTGTTTAAATTTTTGGTATCTTTCTGATAAAGTTCATTTTTTAATGAATAGTGAAAAATGTTGTATTTTAATTCAAAACCTCTTTTTAATATAGTTTATTTATATGATTAGATTATATTTCGAATTGTTTTTAAAGTGAAATTATTATATATTTTTACCATTTAATCCAATGTTGGTCATTGGAATCAATTTCACTTTGAAATTGGACTTAAACTAGTGTCAATCTTTTGATACTTATTGTTTCATAAAAACACGTTATTTGTCATGACAACAGGAATTAATTATTAAATTAATTAATGTGACTTATATGATTTGAATTTTATAACATAGACATCATTTTTGAATTCAGAATATCAAATATAGCTTAGGGTGATGTTTTGGTATTTTTCCGAAAAACATCAATTTTTGATGAATAGTGAAACCACTAAGTGGTAGTTAAAGAAACTGATTTTTCGTTTAAATGAAACTTTGTGACTTCTGTGATTTGATTTTCAAAAATCCGACATATATGGTTGTCATTAAGAAGTAAAATTTGGTTCAATGAGATTAAAATAATTTTTTTTGGTGAATAGTAACTTTTAATTTCTTAATCGCGATTAGAGGTAAGTAGTGTAGTTTAAGGTAAAAATATTTTTTTAATAAACTGAGATGAGCTTGAAACATGTCCTACCCTCATCGGATGTGTCATGGACGACCAAGAAAATCCATGGGTCAACTTTGGGACCCCATGGAGCCACTTTGGTTGGGAAATGACATAAATAACTTTTTACTAAATGTTAAAGTAAAAATGACACAAACATGAGATGTTTAATAAAACAATTTTTACATGGGGTTATACAAGTAAATGGTTTTTGAAAGTTAGTTATAAAAAAACCCAAGATTATATCTCCTCTATAGACATTCATTACATCCAAAAATAGATTAAAAAGTGAACAATAATGGGGAGAGGGATTAAATCATAACATTCACATGCAATGTTAGGTGTCTGAACATCAAGGTTTAACCTATGTTTCTTAAACATTGGTATTTCCAAAGGATTGGTTATGATGTTAGTCACTTGATCATTAGTTCTGACATGATCCATTTTAATAACACCTTATTCAAATTATTATTTGATGAAGTGATATCTTATCTCAATATGTTTGGTATGAGAGTGTCGAACCAAATTTTTGGTGAATTGATAGTGCTCTTGTTGTTATAGTGTATCACCATTGGATATTTCACACCATCAACTATATAATAAACTTGTTTCTTCATCCAAAATAGTTGTGTTCATGAATATTTCAAAGTGATATACATTTATTCACGCATACTAAGAGAAGTGATTTTTTCTTTCTTTCTCAACAGTCCAACACATTTTTTTCTAATGAGGAATACACCTCCACATGAGGATGTTTGACCCACCACATATCCATCCTATTTAGTACTAGAATATACTGCTAATTTGTAACCCCTTTATACAGAAAAGTATAAGTGAAAATTAAGAATGGCTTGAATATATCTCATTATTCTTTTAATTCATGCAAAATTTTCTTCCTTCAGATTAATTTAGAAGCAATATACTATAAATGTCATGAAGATGATATCTAGAAATGTTGAAATCATATATAATAAGATTCTAATGATCCCAATATACATGGTAAGATACACATATTTCATATCCATGTGACTTTCTAGATTTTTCCCAACTACAATCAGAGTCATCATTTTTTGGAGTCATTAATATTGAATTTGTTTAGAATATTTCTTGCATACATTACCTTAGATATGAAAGTGTAGTATTTATTTTGAATCAAATTAATACCTAAAAATTATGTGAGTTTACTGACCATTGAAATTTAAAATTATTATTTCATGTGATTAGGAAATTCATCCATAGATCAGTGATTGTTTCCCCCAAATATAATATCATCCACATACACAAGCACCAAAAATTGATCTCCATAAGAATTATTCACATAGATATTATGGTCGAAACATATTATTTTAAATTTTTGCTTCTTTAGAAAACAATCCATTGGAGAGTACCTTGATCATGTTGCCTTTTGTAGAACATAAAGAGACTTATTTAATCCAAAAAACCATTATTTCATTATCTCCAATTAGAAATTTCACTATCTATTCAATGTAGAAATATTCTTCAAGAACACTATTTTAATAAGATCATGTTTACATCTATATGAAAAACATTGTACACTATTTCAATCTCCATGTCTAGGAAGAGCCTAGTTATCTCTACACAAGCTACTTGAGAAAACATTTTTTTAATATTAATGTATCTATCCTATTCAAAACTTTTACAAAAAAAAGTATGCCTTGTTGTTGTTTATCAAATTTCCAAGATCATTTATTTTTTTGGAATATCTACATTGTTCTAACCGCATTGTGAATTTATGGGCTCTTAATAATATCCCATGTATAGTTTTGGTTGACCTAATTCAGTTCTTCCCTCATGGCCTTACCCCAATATTCATCCTTCAACGCTTCTGCAACTGAGGTTAGTTCTAAAAATTTATAGGAGAGTAGAATATGCTTCATTCCTCATTTTCCATGTCTATATAAGTGCCGTATGATCTCCAATGATATTGGATTGATCAAACTTTTCTCTTCTATTTATCTAGTGAGGTTCTAGAAGAGTTTCTTTATCAATTAATTCCCATTATGATTCTATTTCTGAATCATCGTCATTTGGGGAGCCCTAAATATTTGCAAGACTTTCACAATATATATATGTGAATTGGCACCTTTTCTAATTTCTTATTCATGTTTAATAATATAAAAATATATGCTTGAAGATTTATTCATATTTTAGTCCTCAATAATCTTGAAATAATTATAGTCTATAGTATTTCTAAGACTATTATTGTAGAAATTGTAGTCTTTACTATTCATTGAGAATCTAAGTAATATTCCCTCATCTACAACATCACCATAAATGCCGTGATTTCCTTCCTTATTTCATATGAAATATTTACTTCCAAAAATAAAAAAAAACTATAGTAATGGATATATTCGATACCATATCTCATATGGTGTCATGTACTCTCCTATACATTTCCCTATTCAATTTAGAGTGTACACTGTAACTTGAATAGCCTCTTTCTAGTAATGAAGAGATACACCACCTCAATTAGTATAGTTTTGGCTCTATTATTCACCATTATATTTCTATGTTCAATGACCCCATTTTGTTATGGTTTTCTCATTGAAGACACCTCATGATTTATCCCATGTTTTTGAGGTGATTTTCAAATTCAATGGATGTATATTCTATTCCATTTTAGATCATAATATCATTATTGTACAACTAGTTTCATTTTAAAAAATTTAGAGATATATCTTCAGTAAGTCATTCAACTATCTTTTATGCAGCATAAACCACACAAATTCCATTCGACTATGATGATCAATAAATTGAATGAATTACCCATCTACAAATATTCTTTCATTATTCATTGAACCACACACTTCTATACTAGAAAAATAAGATTCAATGCCCCTTTGTTCCCTGACCGATAAAAATTCTGGACTGTCATTCCTCAGATGCAAGCATCACATGTCCTTTTCCCAATCACAATTCAGATTGGGAATGTAAATAATATCCTTTATCATGGATATAGTTTCCATGAAATCATGATTAATGTGACCTAACATCTGATACAAATTTTTTTCCTCTTTAATTTTTTAAAAAAAAGTGATTTGTTTACAATGCAACTAGTATAAATTACCATTTCCTCCAGCTTTTAATGATATAATTACCTATAATTCCATCGATGGTTCAAAATTTTGGACTAAATATCAATAAAAATCCTAAGTCATAGTGTTGAATCACACTAAGAAGATTCTGATGCATTCCATCAACATACAACACATCTGTTTTCATTATAACATTATTTTCTAATTCTATATCTCCACATCCTTTGACCTTTATGGAACCATAATTTCCAAATATCACTACTCCATGAAAACTTTTACTTACATTTTTCAACAAAAATATATCTCTTGTCATGTGGGATGAGAATATGTTATTATGAATCTAGGTTATAATTTTCTTTTTAGCAATGAAAGAGATCTTTTCACGATCATCTTTCTCAATATTCTTCTCTTCCTTCCATGAGATACCTAATTTAGTAGAGGCATAATATGACATATCTAATATAATTTCAACATGAATGGTTAACTAAAACTCATATTATTTTCCTATTGAAGAATAATTATTTTCATGTGTAATTCTACTTGGTTGTCCAGTATTGACTTGTCTTAGAGTTTTGTAGATATGGTATCCATATTTCCTCTTCCTGTATTGAATAAATTTACAGGCAATGTCAGAATAGTAAAAAAATATCCATACCAATTTTTTTTCTATATAATGAATTATATGGTCTTATTATCCATTATTGACTACCTAGTGATTCCCCAATCATATATCTCCTTTGTTCTTCACAGTAATACATAGTATGTCCTAGAAATCCAAAAAATTGACATTTCACATGTCGAAATATTTTATCACTTCCATTCCTCCACATGTGACCTTATTTTGTATAAGTCTTTGTTCAATTATAATATTTTGATAATTGATGATTATTCTTGGCTCACATATCTATTTGTTTCAAAGAACTCCTTATTAGGACAACATGTGACTTTTTGATATGTCAAACTTTATACATCACTTTTTTGGCTCATCTCATTTCTAGAATTTTATATTTCTTTATCACAACCAATTAACCTTCTTCCCATAAATTTAGATATGTGATCATTAATGGATTTATATACTCATTAAAAACTACTTTTAACTATTTCTAAAATATCTACATATAAAATCCTTCCAAACAATAATTTCTTCTTTTTCCCCTCAATTTCTGATTCATTTTATAGTTCATTCCTTAAAAATTACTTCTTCTTCAAGGAACTCAACTATATTATCCTTTTCCCAAAATATCGTGGAAAATTTATTGATAAATTTTTCCTTCTCTTAAATCCTTAGTTTAATCTCTATAACCTATTTCAATATTTCTAGAGTTGTCAAATGTTCCTCTTCACCTCTTTTTAGTTTATCCATATCTACTTCATGTAGATCCACACACTCTAATATAATAGTCAACAAAGCTCCAATATTAAAATTTTTATGCATTTAATGTCGAGATATTAAGAAGCACCCTCAAATTCTACACTGAAATAGATAACACCATCTAACCAATTGTTTTCCTCTATCATAGGTTCTACCTTTTCAATTATATCCATTATAGAATCTCTAATATCACGTTTAAACATTGGTTCTATATCCTCTAAAAAGTCTTTGTTGTATTGTTCCTCTTTTCCAAATGATGCACTTCCCATGTAATTTATTTCATGATTTGAAGTCTAACTTTTGAAGGAACCTCATCTAAGGCCTATTCATGATTTATACTTCAAATTATGAATCATAAAATTTCCTTGAGCACTAATTAGTAATGTTCCTTACTTTACCACATTTAAAACAATACAAAGGAATATTTTCTTCAAATATTCCTTTTTTTTTCTATTAAATTTTATGGTAAAGAGAGAATGGAGTTCATCATCCAAATCCTCTCTATCATCACAAAATATATAAATGTCATGTTTTTCCATGGATTTGAGTGAATTTAACTTACGAAAATCATAATACTTTTCATTTTACATTAAATTCATAATCCAACATACATATTAGTAGTTCATCAAGAGAAACTATAGATAGAACAATTTATTCAAAGTCTGACATGTTTGAATTGTATAGAGGTGGAAGCCCTCTCTGTATTTTCTTTATAATCCCAATATCCTCAATTTATTCCCCAATTTATCAAATTAAATTTAAAAAATTAAGAAATGTGATTAATAAACTATCTATATTTTTAACTGGATGCATTTTTAGATCATCGAACTAGTTATGAAATACATAATGTTTGGCCTCCTCAGAATTTTTCCCCCCTTCGTATATATTTTCCAGTTGCTCCCAAATGTATTTGTCTATATCTAATATCATCTCCATCAAATATATTTGATCATATATTACTTTGGCTAGATCATTTCAATCATTGACATCTGCATCGAAAATTATCCATTCTATTTTAGTCATTGAAAGACCTTTTACATCACTAACCTAAATCCATTGAAATGTGGTATAGAGAGCTTCCATCTCTAATGATTTCATATGAGATATAATTTTCTTCTTGTAAATATTTATTTTTCATTTATAAAAAATGTAAAATCCCGTAACATTCCCTGGATTTTCTATAAGAACAAAAAATAGGCTATATCTAACTTATACATCCTTTACTCTCAAATAAAACTTTTAATACCCTGGAACAACAAGAGAGGGGAGTGGTAAATTAAGGTGTCAAATTTTTATTTGAATGAGACTGATCTTATCTCCACATTGATATGAACTTGATAAGTCTTTCTTATTGAGTCTTATAATTATCAAACACCCATAATCAGAAATATAAAAACAACATAAAAGTATTACATTGTTCACCACTAAGGTATAGTCTAAGGGGAATAAAACAAAAATTTGTTAGTCATAATTGAATCCATTAATCTTCAAAAGATATTGTGGATTACAATTGTTCTGACATAGTCAGTCCATTCTAGGTGTGCTGCTGTATAAACAATTTTAGGGATAACACACCATCTCCCACAAATCACTTACTTCAACCCCTTAATAGCTACTTTAGGTGAATCAATTTATCATCATGAAGCCCACTTCCATATTAGAGAACAATATGAGGATTTTTTTCATTACGTAGTTTCAATACTTATTATTTAATACATTACATAATATTTTCCCAATCTAAAGTATGTTTTATTAGGTTTCTTTCAAAAAATACATTTTCTTATAAACCCACCTTTTTGTTTCATGGAATTGTTAACTCTCACAAAACTAAAAACTATATAGAACCTCATTACATTAATGATACTACCAACTATCACAAAACTACTTACTATCATGAGACTATAAACATTAATTAAAATAATTAAATGAAACTCCATGGGGTTAATTATTTAACAACCATTATTTTCTTAAAACTTCTGTTCACATAAAGCTTATGATGCTTGTAAGAAATATGTTCACATAAATCCTTCACAAAATCCAAGAGATCATCCCTTCTCCAAAAAATTTTTATCTACCATTTGATGATCCATGACCTATTTTTCAGAATATCATCAACATCATGAAGATTTCTAGGTTAGAAACACCTTTTTGTGAAACTATTCAGTCATGTATGTGAAACTCCCTTTCTTTATGAATCATTTTGGGAAATATTCAATTAGCTAAACGTTTAAAAATTAGATAAATTAGTTTATCTACTTCATGCCTCATCTATATTTTGTGAAAAATTAATTCAAGTATCTTCAAACTATCATGAAACCATACATTCTTGAAAAATAAATATTTTTTGAAATAACAAACTTTAATGTATTCCAAGACTTTTCAATTTTTTATGAGGTAGACCTAGAAATAAAACTGTCACAAAACTGGGACCTTACTCTTGATTTTGGACTACAAATATTTAAGGAACACTAAGAAATGATGCAACATTCAACACTAAATCCACATGTACTATAAGTTCACTTTCCATGTATACTTCTTGATTAACCATGTGTGGATTAACAAAAAAAATACAATCCGTTTCTAGCTATGAAAACCCTTGGTAAAAATGAATTTTAATTAATATAAACAATTAAATGTGAATGAAATCCTTCCACTCACACTCAAATCACCGTTACACAGTTTATTTGATAAAGAATACTAAAATAAATCCATATATAACTCCATGTGAATAAAAAAGTCAATATCCACTACTAAAACCTCAATGCTCCAGGAGTGGTAATAAAAAATAAAGAACCTTAAACTAAGGTAACAATTTTAGGTGTGATTAGAAGATCATTATAGTCATTTCAAATAATCCAAACCCCTTGTATAGTTTTTAAATAATGTGTCCATTTCATATTAATTTTAAATACATTATTTAAATGTAATTTTATTTCATAAATGAGCATATAAAGTGTCACTAAGGAGTAAAATTCATATTTTAACAGTGTTGTGTCTTACCTTCATGTCACCTTAACATTTACCTAATGGTTGTTTATTTTGTAAAGTGTATAATTAAAAAGTGATACATATTATAGTCTCCCACATTAGATACCCAGATTCCAAAGTTCTTTATCCATTTCAAAAATAGCACATTCAATTAAAAGCAAAGTTCTTTTAATCTACCCATCATAATCACTATCAATTCATGAAATAGAAATAATTCCTTTAGAAACATTTTTTGTTAACCAATCAAGTTGAAATAATTATATGTAAATTTTCTTCAATTCCAAGCTTTCAAAACTACAATAATATATAATAGTATATGTAAAACATCTTTTAAAGTAATTAATAAAAAGTAAATAATTACAACCTATCCTTTATAATTTATATTAAAAATATATTTGTAATCTTATTTGAAATCCATTTTAGATTTCCAAAGTACACCTCAATTGTTGTAAACATTTAAATTGACACATATATATTGATATGATTATATAGTTTCCAAAATTAATACAAACCCATGTTAATTGGTACACACACACACATATATATGTTTACCAATTATATAAGTATGATCATTGATGATTAATAAGTTACTTTCAAAATCCACCACTTTATTGAAAACCAATTTGAGACCCAATATCAATTTATGGAATTTAAATTTTTATTGAAATGAAAATTAAAATTTGAGGTATAATTAAGAATTTAGTTTGCAGAAAAACCCTTTAGAACCCTATAATTATTTTATAATGAACATTAAAGCATTTCAACAAATAGTAAGTGTGAAATGTAGTCATTGAATAATTTTAAAACCCACTTTTAAGGAAAAAGTACATTGAATTCAATGGAAACAAAGTAAATAATGGTTTCCATTCCATTTATATTCATAGATACATTTATAAGTATAAAAATTAATTTAAAACATTAATTTAAAGAATAATAAATAAGGACTCTAGAATTTAAAGTCATAAACATTGGGAAATCTATTTTTACTTCAAAATAACATGACACTTTCCAAAAATCTCAATAAGATTAAGATAAAAAAAGGATCTCACTATACTAAATAACTATAATAAAATATTTATTACTAGGTTAGGGGTGTGATATGTTATATCTCATATTAATAATACTGAACTTCTTTTTTTCTACATACATACATGACCCATTTCAGAGAAATCCCATAGAGGTTTATCTCTTCACAATGAAATATACCGGGAGGTAAATTCATGTAAAACATAACTATATATTGGTATTTTATGTATAAAATCATAAATAAATATATATTTACTCATATATGACTTGGGACCTAGATATTATGGATAAAAAAAATCCATAATCAAATAAGCCTTATTTTTTGGAAGAAAATGTGTTGCATGGAATAGATGAAATAAAGAGATCATTTTTCTTAGTATATCTATAGTAAATGACATTTAAAAAACAAAATATATTATATAATTAGGATCGATGGAACTGAAATTAGCAGATCTTGTAGAATATGTGATGCTAAAAATGGAACTACATTGTGAAAAAAAATGTTTGTTTGAGATGAAAAATAATATTATTCAATATTCAAATATAAAAAAAATTGATAAATGTAATGATTTAATTAATTATAAGTTATATCAATTAATTATATAGTGGTAATATATTGGAACTAATCAATAAGTGGTCGAAATAATCAAAAATACATTTGACACACTGACATTTGGGAGCTATCATTTGAACCTTGGTGTTCAAATTCATCCCTCAACTTAAAGAGTTTCCGAAGATCCCCTCTTCCCAATGTATATAATTCATTAAATAGGAATAATTTTCTTACATGAATTTATCTTCAATTGAGTATAATAACATTGGGGGGGCATCCATAGGGAATTCATAGTAGAATAATGTTTTGATCAGTAATTATTAAAATAATTATATGTTTATTTTATTTAAAAAAATATATTTAACTCATTTAGTCTTAGGGAATTTTTAAAAATACCATTAATGAGCTTTTATAATAGTGTTTGTTTCAATAATTATTGCATACAACTAGATGTGGAAAATGTGAATACTTTGAATTTTATTTTCAATAGGGAAGAATGTAGATCTATAGGGCGTATGATGATAAAATATAAAAGATTGTGGAGAAACTTTAAATGGGGATAATATTATAAACAAAAGTTTTAATATGTTATTGTTTATTAATCATGAATTTGTTGGAAGTCATTTTAGGTCACTAGAAGTGTGTAGAATTGTTTGGAGATGAATTTAGGTTACTGGAGATATTTTGAAAGAAATATCATCAGGTCAAGATGAAAGTGTATGATCCAAATAATGAATTGAGTTGATGTAAAAAAAAGAAAAGTAAATTACTAATATGTATGGTTTTTGTTGGATACGTAAAGATTTATTCCTATATTCTACATTGTAGATTTATATCCTGGCTATGAATTGTAACTATGATAATTGGATAAGTGATGAAATAGATTGTGATTCATAATATTATAAAAATATACCATATGGGTAATATATAATGAATAATCATGCGTATGGTTTTTTATATTATCAAATTTTTGTAGAAATTTATTGAAGGGGTTTTCCATGTCACTTCCAATTATAAAATTCTATAGTAGATGTCATAAAAAATGATTGATAATGGCCATGCAATAATACAGAGGCCATATATTGAATGGGTTTTGGAATGTTTTCTTTCCATCTTAAATTTTCCATCTTCATGGAAGAGTTTCATGACACAATAGTTTTGGGGTATCATAAATCTAAAGTTTGACCACACAGTGATATGAAGATGGCTCTATGATTAAAATAACCATGTCATGATTTTAGGACTGTTGAAAAGAATTATAATCCATGAATATTATAAGTTTTATACTTTATAAACTTAATTAACGATCATTCCATAAATAACTAAAAAACCTTAGGATTTTATGATATATTTCTCTTCGAATGAATATAATTTCATTGATATCGTAGGATACATGAAACCCCATGTCTAAATGAATGATAATACTGTATAACTTTATATCCAAGTTGTTAAATTGGAATGGTGAATAGGAATAACCATATTATATAAATATATTAATTTTTTAGATAAATATAATATAATTTTAAATAAATACTAGTTTTTTAGTAAAGTTTTGATATGCCTTTAATATACATTTCCCCCAAAATAGTTTAATTTTTTTGTGTTAAAACAATATAATTTATTTATAACACTTTTAGAAAATTTATTTTAAAAAATTAAATTAATATTTGAAATAATCATCTAAAAATTATCTTAGAATATTATTTTTGAGAATTTTCTAAGAAGATTGATTTTTCAATGAATAGGGAAAAATTATGATTTTTATTGGAAATTTTCTTTTGGTTTAAAGAATTTATAATATTAAGTTTTGTTCTAAAATAATTTTAAAAGTTTATTTGATTAATATGTATTATAAATAATTCATTTAAGGTAATTATAAATAATGTTACATTGGAATTCGGTATAAAAAATTGTATACTTAAGAATATATTTCTTCTTCTAGAAAATGGATTTTCGTCATTTTTTGTGGGGGTAATTTAAAATTAAATTATTCAACTTATGTGAATTGAATTTGATAAAATATATTCCAAATTTTTAATTCGAAATTACATATTTGGTAATTATAGATCTTTCAATTTTGTTCATTATGAACAGTAATAATAGTTAGAAAATTCACCATTGTTAAAATTATAAAATGTTTTGGAGATGTTAATACAATATATAAGGGTATGTTTTAAAATTAAACTTGAAGAAATATAATTTTCGGACCATATTTAAACATCATCATATATAACCTTGAAATATTTATGCATTTGGAATCTTTTCTTCTCGAGTATGACATTTTTATATTTTAACCTTTTAAGATATTTAATATTTTTCCTCTACTTCAATTACAAAAAAGGAAACTCTCATTTATATTCTCCACACAACATTTTGATATCAAGAATGACGAAAACCTAAATAATTATCTTAATAACATCCCAACACAAAAATTAGAGGTTTAAATATTCTTAAAATATGATTTTAATGGTTCTTAATAAAACTTCCAAAGGAAAATAAAAAAATAAGAGGACATTAGAGTGATTTTAATGAAATTAGAACATATGGAAAGGGATTTATGTTATAATATTATCTTATATTATGGGTTTCTTATGATTATGTTTTTGATGATGAAATTTTAATAACTAACCCTCAGGAAACAAATGAATTTTCTTCTCCTTTGGTTATTTTTGGAGATTACATACTTTCTTTTAATTTCCATCTCTTTAATATTTCAATAGCGGGAAAGAATGTTTTGATGAGAAACTAACCTCATTCCTCTTTTTGGTCAAAAATCATTTTTCTTCCATTTCTATGTTTTTTAAAAATGTTTTCATGAATTTTTTTTTAATTATTATATGATTTTTTAAATTTATATTTATTGATGTTTGATTATATATCAAAATGATGAAATTGGAAGATTCTTATAATTGTCTAAATGAGGTACCTTTTATTTTTTTATTGAAAACGGTAAACAATTTTTTTTGAAATATATGGTATGAAAAAAAATTCCTACTATCATGACTGATCAGTGCATTGATGATTGATTTAATATCTGATAGGCTTATTTTGAATGAAAATTTTCTCCTTAATATTTGGGAAATTTTATAGATTTTTAATATGAAATTTAGAAGTGGAAAGAGTTTTTTCTTCAAGAAATGTTCCAGTGGTCTTTTAATGGAAGAAATTTTTCATCTATTATTACATAATTTTGTGTTATGTATGATTTACTGGGTTTATGAACCTATAACACCATACAATTTCATTCATTAAGAATTTATCTGAAGATGATTATTTTATTATGATTATTTGAAACCTATTTATTTTCCACAGTTTAATTAAGTTACAATGAATCCTTTAAGAAACACATTTTTTTCACTGGTTATGATATATTGAAATATTCATGAAACTCATTTACTTTGCATGGGTTATGCCTTGATGAAGGTGTTATGATATTTTGGAACACGTATATAAGATTTTAATTATGTGATTGGTGCGCCTGAAATTATATAGATCTCAAAAATGTTGGGTAAAGATGGATATCTTATGAGTTAATAAGGACTAGAATAGTACGTGAACCCAGTTTAGTATGGATCTTTATCTAGCATGATTTTAGTAGGAGTTAACATTGAATAAGGATAATATAAAATAGGGAGTAAATACAATCCAAAATGACAGTTTTTGAAGTGAGACTTAGATAAGGAAATTATTTATATGCTTATTTTTATACCAAAACCATATATATTATACAGTCGTTATGCTCTCACAAATCTAGTTCTTTGATTACTTTATGATTCATTTCTTATTAACTACCAATATTTATGACATGACTAATGATTATGATCTATGATTTGTTGGGTATGGTTTCAGACTACTAAGCTCATGTTCTTATACCATTATGCTCATGTTATTCTTAAGTGATCAAGGACTTCTCCCTAGTCAACCCTTATTGAGAAATTAAACTCAATTCTTCCTTTCCCTATGTTAGGAATAAATGTTTCTAGTATGTTATCTCAAAGAAGGTTTCTAGTTATGAATAAATTTATAGGGGATAATGTAGATATCTTATGATTTTTTAATGTATCCAAGTTTCCATAGAAACTAAACCTAAAAAATTAAGGCACATATCATAATGTTATATACTAAATATTCATATAAAAAATATAATATATATTTTAAAAAATTATGGGTTTCAATTGTCAGTATATGTGAAAGGTTTAGTTACCATTGTAAATGAGAATGTGAGAAATGTAGTGATATCCATTTGGGTATTCTATTGTATTGAAGAACTTGCAATGTTATGGTAAATAAATGAATGTGGTTTTCCAGGAAATGAATCTATATATGGATAATTGATGTTGATGTACTTTTTAGATAACTGCATCTTGGGATTATAACCTTCGAAATTATTAGTCTAAGTATATATTGACCATTATTGAGTGTTAGCTTATGGAACACCTGGTTTGACAATAATGGGGGATATTTTTTAGTAAATTAAAATTTTATTTATGACAAATTATAATGGATTTAAATATATTTTTATCATGTAAGGCCTTTTAAAAAACTAATGTTCCATAATTGAAAATAATGTTCCCCGATTTAGACTTCCAAGAAAATATTTTTCATGAGTATGTGGTTTTTCAGTATGATTTTTTTCAATCACATTGTGATTTTTGGTTTTAGTTAATGGATGGAACTTAAAGGAATCATGTTACTACTAAATGTGATGTAAAATTAAATGATTTTCCTCATGAGAAATCTAATTTTTCAGTATTAATAATGAAAAATGTTTATTTATACTTCCATAACATTCTAAAGATATGAATCATAGTATGTTTCCAAATGAAAAAATGAGGGAACAATGTTATATTGATTCAATTATGATGAAAAATATACATTATTTTAGTAGTCCTGTTCATCCACTAGTTTATGTGAAATTGATTATTTCCACTGAAAATATATTTGCTGTTCTCAATTATTTTGAACATGAAAAATTTATTTTAGTTGTTTTACATTTGGAAGGTGAAGAAGATCAATTGTAGAATCTTATTAAGAATATGATGAAACAATAAAAAATTAAATTCATTGTTTTGTATGAGTATTAGAGATTATATTTCAATAATTAATTTCCTTTTATTATTTTTAAGAAAATGTATAATGAATTCTTGGAGCTAAAGTAGAAGGATTTTGAATCCATTCATACCATTTATGATAATTTCAAAGATTATTGAGGTATAATATGGTATTATTATCCATATTTAAAACAATATTGATCAATTATTCAGTGTCTTAAAACGAAGTCTATGTAGGGTATTATCCGAAATTGTATTTAGAAAATATGAATAAATTATTATATCTTCTATCATTAGGGGAATATAGATTTTAGTTACCCATCGACCTCATAGTTTTGTTGGGAAAAGAAAATGGAATTGAAAGGAAATTCTAATCATAAAAAAACATGTAGATGAGAACATGATATTTCATTTAAGCTCATGGCGTAGACAGAAATATGGAAGAAATTTTCCTAAGGGGGCATTTAAATTTCTTTAGTGTAGAAAGGATGGTAATTATGAAAATGAATTCCAAAGTGATGGTAAGTCTAAGTTATCTAATATTGGATGAAAATCAGAAAAAAAACTAACCACACCTAAGAGTTTCAAATTCTTAGAGTATCAAAATTATTCTAACCTTGTCATGAATATGAAGTTTAATTATGATGATTGATGCCACCAACCTATTAATCCGAGAGAAAAATGGATATCTCATTCGATCACTATTATGGATTTGGGGTTTGATATCAAAGTGGTGAGGGAACACATAGAATCCATTCTGGAAATACTAATGTTTTATTTGATTCTAGATTTATCCGCACTTTTACATATAAATAATAATATAAAGGTATTATAATACCACCTTAATTATCAAACATTGAATTAATATTGAAAATACCTCAAGGTACGATGATTGCATATGAATTTTATGATTCTTCTTGAAACGAACTTTTTGGGAATATTCTTCCTAAAAATATCATTATTCTCACTCTAGTTAATTTTATTGTTATTATAGGAATGAATTGTATTTATTTAAATGGAACCCCATTAATTGAAAAGGTAAGGAATCCAACCATGATATTCTGAAATAACCTATGATTGTTTAATAGTGTGATGATAAATATGAGCTTTCAATGGTTATATTTTCCATTATATCGGTCTTAATACCTATTTAAAAGTGTTATTCATCTCATATGATCTGGGAGAAACCCAAAATAAAAGGTATTCCTATTGTATTGGATTTTTAGGACATTCTTGGTCATTTTCTTAGTCTTCCTTTGAATCGTGAATTTAATTTTTTAGTAAAAAATATACATATCACTACAACAATTTTAAAAACTATTTACAGAATGGACCAATTGAGTTTCATGAATTAAAGTAATAAATATAGAATAATCTTGATAACGGATTCATCTATCCTTGTACATCACCATTGGGTTCAACTATTATTTTTTAAGAAGAAAGATAGATCAATGAATCACTATATTGATTATTGGGATATGAATGAGATAACAATTGAGAATATGTATCCTATATCTTGTATTTGTGTTTTTTTGAACAATTATTAGTAGATCTATATTTTTCAATATTTTTTTGATATGGATTCTATCATTTGATATTGAAAAGTAA
Source organism: Viscum album (assembly GCA_963277665.1). Classification (NCBI taxonomy): domain Eukaryota; kingdom Viridiplantae; phylum Streptophyta; class Magnoliopsida; order Santalales; family Viscaceae; genus Viscum; species Viscum album. The sequence goes on along the minus strand of OY728150.1, from coordinate 1,586,381,407 downwards.
ACACATCCCTCTAATAGCCTTCTATATGATGTATGGACACTATGAATTTAATGTGATTCCATTTGGTCTTACTAATACCATTATATCTTTATAGTTTGAAGGAATAAAGTATTTAAAGATTACCTTGATCAATTGTTGTTGATATTATTATATATTAGACAATTAATAAAGAGAATTAAGATCACTAGAGTATTTAATTACATGACCTAAGGAAGGATAAGTTGTATGAAAAAGTTACCACATGTGAATTTTAGCAAGATACAATTTCATTATTGTGTCATATAATCTCATGAAATAGTATATTGGTGGAGCCATCAAAGATATAAGTTATTGAACATTGTAAAAAACCAACTATAGTGAATGATATCTTTAGTTTTCTTGAGTTTATTGGATATTATCTATTTATTACAGATAATTTCTCATGACATTGTAATCCACTCAACCAGTTAACTATGAAGAGATCCAAATTCCTTTGAAAAAATGAATGTGTGAAAAAATTTAAGGTATTGAATGGAAGGTTAGTCAATAGACCAGTGCTTACACTCCCTAATATTGGAGAATAATTTTTGATCTGTAATGATGCATCAAAAAAAGGAATGCGATATTCCCTCTTGCAAAATTATTTGGTTATAACTTATGGTTTGAAATAATTAAATGTTTTGGGAAAAAATTTACTTATTCATCATTTGGAGTTAGCTACAATATTTTGTTTTAATTAAATATATAGTGACATTAAATTTGTGGAGAAAGGTGTGAAATATCAACCAATCATAAAATTTTAACATATAAATTCACTTAGAAAAAGTTGAATATGCACTTCAAAAGATGTTTGGAGTGGAATAATTATTATTACTACACAAAACATTACCACCCTAAGATTGTAAATGAGGTGAATGATGCTTATAGATGAAATTATCATGATAGATTTTCTATGGCGATGATCACAAAATATCCAATAATTCTATATCTTCATTGGAAAAATCAAGAAATATTTAAGAAAAGGATTTTTTTTATCTTTTTCAATAAACTGTTCAACCATAAATCCATGTATAGATTAAGGAGGATCATAGGATATATGTGGTGTAGAAAAATATGGTTAGAAATGTTATGGAGTTTTAATCTAATTTTAATGGAATAATAAGGTTTAGGATCTATGAATTTTCTTGGTCCATACTGTATTTGAAGAAATAGATATTGGTTGAAGCTCACAGTTCATTATCCTATATTAATCATGGAAATATGAAAATGTACCACTTCTAGAATTTGAGGTATTTTCGAGGGGATATTTGTGACAGGATTCTATCAAAATTGCCCTTTTGTGATGTGGTCCAATTGAAAATACACCGTTGAAAAAAAACAATGTCGCAAATAGTTTTTTTGGGATGGGCCCATCATAAAAAATACTATTTGCGACAGGATGATTTCTTCTCACAAATAGATTTCCATTTATATATATTATATAAATGGAAACATGTTACGATGGTCGGGTCGTAAAAAGCTATTTGCGACGGTCCTGTTTCCCATCACTAATAGTTTTCTGATAATATATATTATATATATAAAAACCTTGTGCGATAGCCCCGTCACAAAAATGTATTCTCGACGATCCTATTTTCCCATCACACATAATTTTTTTTAAAAATATATGTAAACTATTTGCTACAGCAACCCCTCACAAAAGGTCCCTTCAAATATACTTAATAAAATAAAAAATATATATTCAATAAAATTAGGATAAATTAATATTAGAAAATAATAATATTAAAACTATTTAGCTAAATAATATAATATTATTTAATAATACTAATATTAATAACATAAAAAATATATTATTATAATATTAATAGTAAAATTATACTAATAATATAATTATTTTTTTATTATTAATAATATTTATAAAAAAATAATATTAATATTATTAAAAAAAAAAAAATTATAAAATATTAAAATTCTCAATATTCGAAAAAATTATAAAAACAAAAAAAAAATATTATTATTATTATTAGTAAAATAAACAAGAATTAAAAAATACATTACTAATAATAAATAATAAAATAATAAAATATTAAAAAAAATAAAAAAAAATTAAATTATGAAATATTCACACTAATATAAGAGACAGAAACTGTATATTGTTAATATAACCACAAACATTGAATTCAAATGATTTTAACAATTAAAAAAATGTCACTGAGGGGGATAGTCTTTTGGAGGAGGTGAAAGAGCTGGAGTAGATGGTGGAGGAAACTCCATCTCTAAACTACGAGCCAGGCGATGCATGTACTACATCTGCTCATAATGCTGCTGCTGTCATCAACGCGTCTCCTCCTTATACTGATGCTTTTATTTCTACAGTTGACACATACATTCTTTCTACTCACACAAACTCTCTATAAGCTCACTCTAAGTTGGTAGCTCCTCCTGATACTATGAGCTATGAGAAGATGCCTCTCTATGAGAACCTCTTGAACTGGATGCCAACATCACAACAGTACTATAATAATCCCCATGATTTAGATGATAGATGATACCAACTACTATGCCCTCCCCGATGCTATATTGGGTCCCCTGCATCTATGACGCCTCATCAAAATGGTGGACACTAGTATGATCATCCATCTCGGCCTAACTGTCATCCTATGTCTGAGAAGTCACACCCTCATATGAATCCCTCATTTCCAATGTAAAATTTAATAGTGAAAATACTATATTTAGATAATTTTCAAACTGAAAAAGAAATAATACTGACCACATTCTGATGTTTGTGATCTGCTCTAATATCTGCAGTGGACGGATCACTGTACATCCTCCAATAAATTTCGGGCTCCGTAATATCGGGCTTCTATACTACCTATAGGAAAATAATATAATCTTTTTATATTTAATGTTATATAATTTTTAAAAAAAGTACATACCTGATGATCTCTTTGCGTACTGAATGTACGACTACCAGCTCGATGTATCATCACTTGTCTCCCCCAGTTATATAAGCCCAATAAAGATCTCCTCTAAAATTCACCACCAAACCAGTGTGAATATAATCCACCCCAAATATGAGATGAAATGTACTCTGGTCAGTGGGCTCCACACAACTCCTCAAATACTAGCACTCCTGCTTTCATCATGGCCATCCTTCTGTAATCATGCAAAAACTGATGGAAATAGTCATGCATAGACACCTCCCATGCTACGTGGATCGCGTCACTCATGCTATCATCGATGGGATACAATAATACCTACAAATAATTTATAATATCAAGTTATTAATGAAATAAATTTCAAAATAAATATTATTTACTTATGTACAGGCCAATGATTGAATATGCCGAGCTGCACATCAATGAGAATATGTTCACATGTGATCTATGGCTGAGAAGAATAATTGCGTAAGACAGCACCCCTCTGTTGAACAGCTATATGTGCAAAACTGTGAAAAAGAACAGGTAATCAAACAATTAGTATATAAACAAATTAATGAATTCTATCTAAAATATAAAGGTTACCATGCCTCTGTTTGTGTGGATCGAAGCCATGTCGTGGACATCGCTCAGCGAAAGGGTTAGGAATCATCAGCCGTGCAAGACCGCGCCCCCTCCGTATACCCCCTAAATCGCATGTAGGACAAGGGTCAGATGATTCCAAATCCTCCTCATCCAAAGTTAGATCACCCTCTTGCAATAGACAAAATTGATTATAATCCATCTAAAATACAAAATGATTTTTTTAGAAAATATTTAAAAATAAAGGTAACATATAGATATATATTATTTATGATTATAACCAGCATTTAACTATATCAATTTTCACATTCATTATTATCTTTATATCTAACGATGTCAAGGTCTTTATATTCCTCCTTGGCATCATCAATATACGTATTTGTTTCAGTTTCATGATCTATTGTCATTTTATATTCATTTGCAAAATCATTAACATTATCATCATCATCGACCCATAATTGTGGGGTGTCATCATCAGTATTCCTGTCTCTTTGTGAAAAAATGGATTTTGAGTAGTATATTGAAAATTTTCAATTCCTTGCACTTTAGAAGAACCACATTCACATTGATTAAATTAATTTTTTTGAGAATATTTTTTACGCTCCCCCAATCACTCAGGTCTCTTGAAGTAGCATAGTACTTTGCATAATAAATTTGATGTGCTTATTGAGCCAGTTAAAATGGATTATTTACTAAAAGAAGACTTTTATATTTAATATCAACGATTGAATGAGTGGGATAAACATGAAATCTTCTCTCAGTATCCAACTACTGACACTAAAACATTGTTATAAAATTTTTTATTTGATAAAAAAATTCAACAATTTCATCCAACATGATGTAAAAGTCAAATTCAGTTTCTCTATGATGAGATCGTCTCAAGAAAACTCCACTTTTCATTGTTTTTTTATTCTCATATTCATGTGTATGAAATAAAAAACTATTAACCACATATATATTATAATATTTAACCATTTTGGATGGTGGGTTACTCAATATACAAAGTCTCTTATCAATTTTATTAGCGTGTTGAGACACCTAAAATTTTTTAATTTTTTTTCAGTATAAAAATTAATAAACTTAATTGATATGTTAAACCATCAATAATTTATGTTAGCAATGTTCAAAACCAATAAGAAATTTTTTTCTAGTGTTCTTCAAGTGAAACTGCTGTAATTTATGGATGTTGTATCTTGATATGATTACCATATAACCTAAAAATAAAATAAGTTTACTTACTATAACATAAATTATTGAATTATTGATAGAAGCACTCACAGTACAAATGATGTCATTTCTATATAGTTCAGCAAAGAATATTTACAAGATCTATGATGTTGATCATCTAAAATCCATCGTTCATGAACTCCACCAAAGCAAGGCTCTAGATTTTGAAAAATTGAAAATTTATTTTCTATTTCTTCATCAAAATTACACTCATTTATCCCCAAGTGGTTGTGTTTTGAGGGATATTTAGATTCAAAATAATGAGAGCATAAAAAAGAAATTTTCTCTGGAAAATAAAATTTAGAAAATGAGCCATCAAATGATGATTTGTTAGATACAATTTTATTTAATTTCTGTATGCATATCTCAAATGGTTACATCTATAGAAACTATTCCAAACCTCAACATTTTTCTTCATGTGGAATATGTAATATGAAATGTTCCATTGAGTCATAGAAAGTAGGCGGGATGAGTTTTTCCAGTTTATATATATTTACAACAACATCTTCTTCTAGTTTTCCTGGTGACTTATAGTCTGTTGTCTCCATACAAATGTCTCAAAAGAAAATATGATATGTCTATTATCAAATCCCAAATAACATAATTCAACAAACCTTTTAATCTAATCAGCATAGTCTCTCCATTATAACATGAAAATAAATATTTTTTAATCCAGAAATATGACCATTCTTAACACATCACCCCAAATTGAAAGCATAGCCATATGGAAGTCTCAAATATGAAATCCACTAACAAAATAATAATATACTCTCTTAGGACAATGTATATGATGTTTTTGGCTTCATTAACCTCTGTGATCTGACATTTTCAAAGAGTTCATGTTCCGGTGGCCTATAAATTTGGGTGAGATCTAATTGTTTCTTTATATTATCTTGGGTCTTACCTGGTGTATTCAAAACTATATGAAATAAATTATCAAAATATTTTATCTCAATATTAATTGCATCAATATGTATAGGGATAAAAAATCATTCAAATATGGAAAATCCCAAAAATGCTATATTTTATCCAATTGTGCTCTTTACCAGAGCCCTGAATTTTCTGTTGGTTTATTATTGATCCAAATTTTATGAGAGGTAATGAAAATACAGCTGACGTAAACTCTATATCTGAGATAAGTTTGGAGGTCCATCCCTTCCAATTTTTCCTTTTCTGAAATGATATTTGTTTCTCCAAAAAGGATGATCGATTTTAAGAAATCTGCGATGAAAATCAAAATAGAATGTTTTTTTCCATTAACAAGCATAAATGATTTGTTTACTCTCATATTGTAAAGTCATGATTTCAGACCATGTGACTCCATCCAGATAACATGCCATATTCCAATAAGTCATTAATTGTTCACATCAATGCATCTTAGAGTTGGAAATTTTGTTTCACAGAAACATCATATGTACTAACACCATTACTCCATAATGAATTTTACTCATCAGTCAATGATTTCAGATAAACAACAGTATTATTTTTTGGATGTATTGGGATTAATAAGTTCAAAAGGATATAAGGATACTTCATCAACATCCGTGATGGTAAATTTTACGGAGTTATAAAGAGAGGCCAACATGAATACTGACTACCATAGGAACCATATATATAGAAACTTCATGTAGAAAAGCCCAATCACACATTCTGGGCTTCTAAAGAAAAAATGGACTCACTTGGTCAAAATGTTTCCATGAATCATAATTTGATGGAAGATTCAATATTTTACCAATTCAAATCTTGTTTTTTTCCATGACATCATTATCATTGTGTTTTTAGACATAAATAAACATCGCAACCAGGGTGTATGTGGGAAATATCTCATCTATTTTATAGGAATCAATTCAAACAACCTAGTGGAGTTTCATTATACTTCAATTTTCCACATGTGGGAAAAATTTTCAATGACTCTTTTTCACAGAATATAAGATGAAATCATTTTCACATAAATAAATCTTATGATAACTAAGGCCATGATTACAAACCAACTTCTTGCTCTTATAGTCATTTGATTGAAACACATTTCAATTAGGTTACAGTGTTTTATCCAAAGAAAACATCTGATCAAAATAGTTTTTTAATATTCTATTATTATATTTAATAGCCATAAATATTTCATTTTAGTCTAATTTTCTTATCTTGAATCCATGATAAAAGTAATCCTTAGATGACCTCAAAAACTCATAAAATTCAGATGATTCCAACCCATGAATTAAATTAATATCATCTTGAGTTTCATTTTGTTGAGCAGATGGAACTGCAAAATCATGTAGTAAATTATGAAATCATGATGGATCCATAATCAAATTATTAATATCTTCTCTGGAAATATGTTCATCGTGTTGATACCAAAAAACATAATCTGGTTGAAAACCAAAATGCAATAGATGTCCCTCTAACATTATCAAATGTTTGAAACATTCTCAGAGCACATTTTTTACCAACAAACTTAATTATACCTTCTGAAACAGATTTTGGTTTTGATGATGCAAATGATAATAAATCTTTAACACCCTCAATATATAAATGATTTAAACTAGAACTGTTTGAATTTTTGTGCTCATTAACCCAAACACAATCATCTAATAATGATTGTTGTCGATTTCCTTGTTCCATATTATTCTAAAAAATACAAAATCATTACTATTTTTGAATAATTTGGAAAAATATATACACTCTCCAAAAAATAGAAGATAAATAATTAAAACTACTTCTTACCAATTACCACTAATTACAGGCGACCCAATTTCAAGTGGATTGGTGACTGCTCTTCTCTCTGATGGCTTATTTACTTACTAATCTCTCACACTAAAATCACAATGAAGAATCTAATCGAAGGTATGCATGTCTATTCCAATGCATACGAGAATGCATAAGCATACACCCGACCAGTTTATTCATTATGATTTCAATGTAAGAAAGATGCAACTAAATAGGCCGTTAGAAAAAAGTGTCCCCTTTTTTCGATGAATCATCTTATTGCAACAGTCACTGCCTGAAAACATTAAAAAAATGTGGTCCCATGAGTGCATATGCAATCTCATGCATATGAGATTGGATATGAATACATAGAATCACATTTTTCATAATATTTTGAGTCAGTGAGAGTTGAAAGGAGAAGAGTCATCAAGAAAAAGGAATTCCACCAATCCACTGAGAGTTCTTCCATGATCTTAGAATTTTTTACAATTATACCTATTTATTACAAATTATTTCTAGTTAATGCTAATTATTGATAGTAATTGGTATTAATTTCTAATTATCACTAATTATTTATAATTATTTCTAATTTTTCTTAAATATTACTAATAATTCCTAATTATTCATAATCATTGCTCATTATTCCTAATTATTCTTAATTATTTTTAATTATTCCTAATTATTATTAATTATTCCAAATTATTACTATTTAATTGTACTTATTCGTATTTATTTCTAATTATTCGTATTTATTGCTCATTATTGTTAATTGTTGTTAATTATTCCTAATTGTTGCTAATTGTTACTAATTATTGCTAATTGTTTCTCATTGTTGTGAATTATGCCTAGTTATTGGTAATTATTTTTAATTATACATATTTATTCCTATTTATTTCAAATTATTACTAATTATATCTAATTATTAATAATTACTATTAATTATTATTAGTTATTACCAATTATTTATAATTATTAATAATTATTACAACTTATTAGTATTTATTACAAATTATTAGAATTTATTTCTAATTATTACTAATTATTAGTATTTATTTCAAATTAGTAGTATTTATTAGTAATTATTTCTAATTATTGCTAACTATTGCTAATTATTGCTAATTATTGAAAATTATTACTAAATATTTCAGATTATTTCTAATTAATACTAATTATTAATAGTTATTACTATTTAATACTATTTATTAGTATTTATTATTTATTATTAGTATTTATTCCAAATTATTCCTAATTATCAGTATTTAATCCAAATTATTCCTAATTATTAGTATTTATTAGTAATTATTAGTATTTATTAGTAATAATTAGTAACAATTTCTATTTATTAGTATTTATTCATATTTAATGTTAATTAATGATAATTAATGCAAATTAGTGAAAATTAATTCTAATCAATGTTAATTAATGCTAATTAATTCCAATTAATGCTAATAGTTATTAATTATTACTAATTATTACTAATTATCACTAATTAGTAATAATTAGACAAATTATTACTAATTATTATTAATTATTACTAATTGATTCCAATTATTATTAATTATTACAATTTATTATAATTTATTGCAGATTATTACTAATTATTACTAATTATTACCAATTATAACTAGTTATTACTACTTATTGCCAATTATTACTAATTATAACTAATTAATAATAATTATTAATAATTATAACTAATTATTAAAAATTACTACTAATTATTACTTAATATTACTAATTATTACTAATTATTTCTATTTATTACTATTTATTACTAATTATTACTAGTTATTACTGATTATTACTAATTATTTCTAATTATTACAAACTATTACCAAATATTACTATATATTAATTTTTATAACTAATTATTACTAATTATTACTAATTATTAGTAATTATTAGTAATTATTAGTAATAATTAGTAGTTTTAGTATTTATTACTAATTATTAGTATTAATTAGTATTTATTTTTAATTATTATTATTTATTAATATTTATTACTAATTATTAGTATTTATCACTGTTTTTTTACAAATTGTTACAATTTATTCTTAGTTATTACTAATTTCAGCTAATTATTACTAATTAGAGTTAATTTCTATCAATTACTGCAAATTGTCATATATTACCACAACTAATTACTAATTACAACTAATTATTTATATTCATTACTAATTATGATTAATAATTTATAATTACTACTATTTAATAATAATTAGTGCTTATAATTTCAATTTACTATTACAAATAAATTCTGATTACAAAAAAAAATCTAAATCTAATTTAATTACAACTAATTAATAACAATTAGAATTAATATAAAAAATTATATAAATATTAAATTAATTAAAACATGAATACCATTCAATTGAATCTTTTATAGATGTAGACGACTTCAAAACAAGTCCCCAAAAAAATTCTACATAGAGAAATTTTAACTCTAAAATTAGAGTTTAGAGAGAGAGAGAGAGAAAGTAGGAATTGAGAGGAAGAATGAAAAAAATGGATGTGGGGGTATATATAGGTTAGATTATTTGTGACAAGACTATTTGCGATGGGACTCCTATCGCAAATAATACTATTTACGATGGGACCCGTCACAAATAATACTATTTGCGATGAGACCCGCCACAAATACCTTCGACCGCATTAATTACTGTCAGTGGTTAGAAGGTTATTTACGACCAGCCCCATTTTAAATAGTGACCTGGAGACACACTATTAGCGATGGGGGTAGATCACGTTGCTAATAGTATTTACTTCTGATGGGTATTTGTGACGGGGTGGTGCGTCCCCGTCGCCAATTATATTTTCTGCCGCTGGGTATTTGCGACGAGGAGCCCCCCTATTGCAAATACTCGTCCCATGGTATGACGCCCAATCCGCAGCAAACCATTTCTGATGGGACCCCTAATCCCATTGAAAAAAATTATTTGTGATGGAATTAGGGGCTCATCGCAAATAATCTCTTTAATAGACTATTTGCAACGGGAATAGATTCCGTCGCAAATAACCCATCGCAAAAGACCATTTTTCTCGTAGTGTATAGAGATCTAAAAGATTATTCTTGGTAGGAGAACATGAAGAGAGATATTGGATAGTATGTATCTTGGGGCTTGGTATGCCATCATGTTAAGGATGAGATAGAAAATTCTATGGAGGTTGTCACAACCATTACTCATATGAGGATGGTAATTGAAAAACATCACCATGGATTTTTTCATCGGACTCCCTAAAATTTTTAATGGACAAAATTCTATTTTGGTAATAGTTAATCAACTTATGAAGTTACCACACTTCATTACTATAAGATACTATTTTAATTTGGATCGTATTTCATGAATATACATTAATTATGTTGTAATGTTTTCTATAGTACCACAATGTCATGCATCTAACCAAGATTCAATGTTTACATCTGAGTTCTTGAGAATTCATTTGTAAGATCTTGAATTAGTGTTCTGTTTCTTTACGTCTTATCATCCTTAGAAAGAGGGTCAGAATGGGGGAAAAATTCAACCTCTAGAGTATATTCTGAGATCTTGTTCTATGGATTTCAAAATTGGTTAGGATCTACTACTTTCGATATTCCAATTTTTTACAAAAATAGATTTTACATTACCATTAAAATATATCCTTATGAAAAAATTTATGTAAATAAGTTTATAACTCTAATGCACTAGGATGAATCTGGAGGAAGAATAGTTTTTGGGTCCGGATCCAGCTAAGGAAATGGTAGAGAAATTCAGATTCATTTAGCAACATATCAAAACTTAGAGTCGATATAAATAATATAATGAAAATCTTCATTGAAATCAAGAAGTTGAAGATGATGAGGAGTTATTCCTATCCATTTAGCCATGCAAGAAAGTTATGGGATTCAAAAAAAGGGAAATTTGATCCCTAATGATATTGTATCCTTCGATTTTGTTGATACATTAGGGATGATAGCTTATCATTTGGAACATCGACCAAACTGCTCTCATGTTCACAGTGTGCTCCACATATCTCTCCCATTGATTGAAATACATGATTATTCACATGTACTGAACTTAGTGGTATTACAACTAGACTATTATATTTCTATGAATAAAAACTAGTCCAAATCATGGATAAAAAATATGAAGTTCTATGGAATAAGGCTGCTCACCAAGTTAATGTTCTTCGGAGGAATTAGAAATTCGAAGAACATACATTGAAAACCAGGGATGTGATGAAACATATACAACCTCTTTTTTTTTGTATAAAAGTGAAAAAATTAAGTTAAGAAGTAATTTTAATGTTGGGAGAATTCCACACAACTATATTTTATGATATATTTATCTTCGTATAAATTTATTTTTTTGATAGTTTGTGATATATGAAACCTTGAGTCTAAATGAACCCTAATATAGTATACTGTTATAACCTATTCGTTAAATTGGTAGAGTGAATAGAAATAGAAACTTTATTTATATATATACACACACACATTGTGGGTTTATATTAAGCTAATATATTGATATATAAAAACTCATTTTTTACAGAAGATAATATATGATTTGAAAATAAATTTTCCCCAAAAATTGTTTTTATGGGTTTTCATGAAAAAATAATACAATTTATTTCTTACACTTTTATAAAATGTATTTGAAAAAAAGATTATTTTTTAAATCATCACGTCAAAATCAGTACAAATTGATTTTTTCAAAATTTTCTAAAAAGTTTTATTTTTCAATGATTAGTGTGAAATACTAATTTTTATGGAAAATCACATTTTCATTTGAAGGAACTAAAAAAGATACAATTTTTAAAAAGTTTTTTCATATAACACTAGATCCTTTATATTATTAATTATGAAATTAAGGTCATTATAATTTATTTTACATTATATTTTGGTATAATTTTTTTTAATACTTAGGGATTTTTTTCTGGAAAATTAATTTTCATCATGTTTTGAGGGATAGATAATAAATTAAATTCCACAAATTCAATGATATTTATTTTATAAAATAGGCTCCATATTTGGAATCAAATTTTCAAATTTCTTATTGAGTCCACTTTCTTTTTTGGTCATAATGAATATTCAAAATAGTAATTTTTTTACCAAGGTTATGGTTTAAATGGGTTTACATGGGGTTAAACCAATAGATAAGGGTATGTTTTCTAATTAAACTTATAAAAATTTTATTGGATATATATTTCAACCACATTATATCATAACTTTTGATATATTTCTATTTGGAATAATTTTTTTAATGACATTATTTAATTATAATATTTTATGAAATTGTATGTGTAGCCTCTCCCCACTTATAAAAGGATACTTTTTATTTCTCTTACGTATGCTGTATTGAGCCATCCATCTCAACTAATACCTTCCCAATTATCTTGTTAAATTTATTGGATATGATTTAGTGGTGTTGGTATTCTTAAAATACAATTCTATTTGTCGTTAAGAAAGTATCTAGTAGTGGACTACTACAGAAGTGGAGGTTGGAGTGATTTTGAAGAAAATAAAATTTTAGGTAAGGTATTTATGTTACAATATCATTTTTTATTATTATTTCTTATCATTACATTTTCATTTATAGAATTTTATTATTTAACTTTAAAAAATCTCATTAATTTTATTCTACTCTAGTTATTTCTTAAGATTATAACTTTTCTATTAATTTTCTTCTATTTAAAATATAATGAGACTGTAAGAATGTTTCTATGAAAAACTAAATTTATTTCTCTCTTCGATTAAAAATCATTTTTATTCTATGTCCTTGTTTTTAAAAAAAAAAATTTAAGAACGTTTTTCTATTCTTATATTATTTATTTAAATTCAATTTTACAAAAAAATTCTTGTTTCAATTTTTTTAAAGAATATCTGTTTTAACACACATGATATGAATTCAATTTCCTACAGTCAAGAAAAAAAATTATTTTAATATTACTTTACAAGTTTACATGTTTATTTTGAAAGGGAAGTTTTTCCTTATTAGTTGTAAAAAAGTTTTATTTTAAATACTGGATTTGAAAGTTAAAATAATATTTTATTCCAAAAATGTTCTAGTGATATTTTAAAGGCATAACTCATCTTTGAGAACATCCTTTGATATTACTTATGCTTTATTAGGGTTATTATCCAACTACACTATACAATTTATTATTTTTATGGATTATAATGATGATGATTTATGGATGATTATATAAAACCTATTTCTTTCTCCTAGGTAGAATAATTTATGATGAAACATTTATGAAACCCATTTCTTTTCCACAACTTATACTATAATTAAATGATAAAATATTTATGAAACATATTTCATTATCATTGGTTTTTCTATGATGAATTTTTATGATCTTGTGGAACGTATATGTTTGTTTTTAATTTTGTGACTGGTGGGTCAAAAAACATATATCCCTCAATTCATTGTTTGAAGACTATTATCTCATGAGATATTAAGTATAAGAATAAGGAGTGAAACCAATTCAATAATTGAATTTGTACACTATGGTATTCTTGAGAGTGAACCATGAGAAAAGATAAGATGGAACGGGGATTGAAAACAATCTATTATGATAGTGTAGGATGTTGGTCTTGACTTTTGAATTAAGTTTCTATACTTATGTCTACACTAAAAAGCAACGCCTTATGCCAATTTTTTTCTCTCATGGATAATTTTCGTTAATTTCATTATGATTCATGTCTTATAAATTTCCATTATTTATTCAATGACCCATTATTATGATCAATAATTTAATGGGAATGACTTTCAAATGTTAAGATCATTCTATCATACCCTTATGATCATATTATACTCAAGTGATCATTGATATCTTCCTCTATTACCCTTTTTAGAATATAAGATCACTTTTCCTTATGTTTCCTTTCCATAGGTTATGAATAATGTTTTTAATAGTGATATATCTAAGAAGTGTTCTATTTATAAAGTATAAAATGGGTGATTATGGAGTTATATTTTATAGATGTGGTTTATGAGTTAATGTTTCCAATGTCACAAAACCTATATGACTCTTGCAAGGATAATAATGTTATGTTCTGAATATGGATATTTCCAAGATAAACCTATATGATAATAGCTTGTTGGATATAGATTATCACAAGATAAACCATGATATCTGTAATGACCCGTAAAATTCATGGGAAATTTTTTTCTTAATTTTTTTTGGGATTTTACAAGAACTCAGTTTCTGACGGCACTTGATTCCGAGGTCCTGTGTGCCCGGAATCATTTTCCGATGTTTGGCTCAGGTACGTTCAGTGAACGAACAAGCGGGTTTTTCTAACATTTGAACCGGTGCTCGGAATCAAATTTTGAGGGCACCGATGGAATCACAACACTGGTAATTGCTTATAAACACTTTTTCTGGAGTTGCCTTTGCTCTGGTGTGGTTTTTAAATTTTTGGGTTAAGTAAAGGAATAAAATAAAAGTGGTGAATCCTATTTTATTTTATTTTTGTTTAGCCTAATCTAAGTGGATGAAGTGGGACCCACAATATCCTACCCACTAGGTAGGATAATTTTGAGGTGGGACCCACACGAGCCCCACCATTTCGTTTCTTCCTAAACCCCCTCCTTTAATAAGGTAACACAACCGCACCCCCATTAAGTGTAAGTCAACCCTTTCATTTATCTGTTAATGAAACACCTCTTTTAATTGGGCGGTTTAAACGTTTCCATTAAATTCAATTAATTGATTGATTCAATTTTGAATTTCAAAACGTTGGACTGTGTGTTAATAAAATAAGTCAAGTCTTATTTTATTAGGGGATGGTTGTGCGAGAGGGTTTGGGAGAAATCACTCAAGTCGTGAAGTACTCCTTCCTCGACGAAGAATGCAAAAAGCGTGAAGAACGCAAAGAACGCCAACCTACGACGAAGGTAGACAAGAACGCTGGATCCTCAGATATCGACGACGCGATGCCGACGAATCCTTTCTCCGCGACGCGATGATCCCCCTTCCGCGACGTGCAATTCCGCGACGAACCCTCGCTTGACGACACTTGAGGTAGGGGTTTTTGTTCAACTAAATCTATGTGATTTATATCCTTGGCATGTGTTTAAATTTTTTCGTAGCCGTTTAAACCGCTAACGCAGTGGGTGCGGACCAACGAACAAGTCTGAACCCACCGTTTCTTCGTTCTTGGTGTGCGGATCGGCGGGCGACGACGAAGCAGGCCG
Organism: Viscum album; assembly: GCA_963277665.1. NCBI lineage: Eukaryota > Viridiplantae > Streptophyta > Magnoliopsida > Santalales > Viscaceae > Viscum > Viscum album. The sequence continues at coordinate 1,586,365,797 of OY728150.1, read as the reverse complement.
CAAGGGAATTTTGAGGTCTTCGCAATGAAGAGCCGGTCCCAAGAGGACTGCTGGTGACGACGACAGGAAAAACAGACCACCGGTGCACGTCCGGTGGTCCGCGGAAAACCCTGCCGGTGCGCCTCGCCGGCAGCCGGAGGCAGCTGTCGGCCCCGGCCAGCCGCCAGGAGGCGGTGGCGACCGGCGCACCACCTGGAAGGGCCGCCGCGGCTGAAGCCCTGATGGCAGGCTGCTGGTCCCATGACCGCGTGGGACTGAGGAGGCGGGGACGCGGCGCTAGGCCACGTTCGTTGGCAAAGAGCGGCCCACACGCGGGGGCTGCGATTTTATTCAAGGGGGCGGCGCACCCTTTGCGCGGCCGCTCGGCCAGCACCGCACCGTCCCGGGCCGGACCGGCCACACTGGGCCTGACCTTCCAATCCGGGCTGGGCCGAGCCAATCCGGGTCGGACCCGGACCTGGGCCGGGTCGACCGAGGGGGGGTTGGCCCAGGTCGGACTGGGCCCAGACCCCCCATTTTCAGACTGCTTCGGTCTTTTCCCCATAACATGGGCTTCAGAACACCGATCGATGCACCGTCAGCTGCTATGTGATCCTCGGATAGAGATGGTCATTTTTGTATATTACACTCATGGTTTTGGATTACTTTGGGTTCAACAGGTTGGTTCGTATACGAAACCAACCGGTCCCTCGGAGCGGAAACACTTATAACTTGAGCTCTAGACGTCCGATTGACGTGCCGTCAACTTTGATGGATTCCACTTAGTGAGATGGTACTTTTGGATTACTTTGCTCGAGGTTTGGACACAGTTGAAGTACGGTCAGTTTGGTTTTGACTTAAAAACTAACCGGGCCCCTGGGACGAAAAAGCCAATAACTCTCAGACCGGGCGTCCAATTGACGCGCCGTCTTTGACGTTGAGTTCCTGTTGATGATACAGAACTTTTGGATACATAAAATTCAGACTACGTGTCAGTTGATGTATCATCCCCACGGCTCATGGAGCGGACCCTCCCGAACAAGCTTTCTATGTGCGAGAATCCTAGAGCTGGCTGCGACTGCGATGACAATGACGACTGTACAGAAATCCACTGTGGATTCAACAACGACGACTACAGAACTCAGCGATCCTAGGTGGATCAGTGCTACCGATCCTGTGTGGGTTAGATCTTGTGTGGGTCAGCACTCAGCGGTCCTGTGTTGACCAGCGCCTACAGATCCTGTGTGGGTCCGATCCTGTGTGGGTCATTGCGGGGTTTTGGTACCTATCGATACTTTGTGGGTCATTACGGGGGTTAGCTACCTATCGATCCTTTATGGGTGATTGCGGGGGTTAGTACCTATCCATCCTATGTAGGTCCGATGGCTTAGATGAATCAGTGGCTACATCTGATCATCTCTATCATCTTATGAAGAAGTATACCTGTGTGAGCTGAATCTTGACATTCCATCATTATCTTCGATATGATTGACATTATTTCCTTTGTGAATTGTGTTGTGATATCCTGTGTGGGCGTGATCGAACTTGGGATCAGATGTTGAAGCTGAACTAGAATTGTTAACTTAGGTATATGTATGGGCATATACCTAAGTAGTGTTGGATGTTACTTCGTGATTGTATCTTTATTTTGTGGATTATCCTTGGTGGATTCTGGGAGACCTTAGAGGGTCTCGAGGTCCCTACTGAGTAGCTTATACTCACCCCTGCACTGGCTATGCCCACACTACGTTGTGTTGGTTACAGACAACGGACATCGCTGATTGTGGTTGGGGCTTGTGGAGCAGGTCGGTACCTGGATGTGGACCACTGGACGGGACATACACGGAGCGGACGGCTGGAACCGAGGAGCTTTGGAGGCTATCTATACCCACCCTTCAGGTGGGACTTCCAGTGGATGGCTCGACGTTGTGGCTTTACTTTTCAGCTGTTGTACTCCCTTTTTCATTTGTACTTTACTTTTAGTTTGGGTTTGTATTCTGGCCCACTTACTTTTCCACACTTTCTTTTGTACCCAGTTTTACTTAGTGTTACTTCTGCGTGCTTACTCTTTTCGTTTGTTTAATTTACAAAGGTAATGCCTTCCCCTTTTTATCGGGAATTACACCTTGATGCCAGTCGCCATCCCCTGGCCTATGGAAGGCGGGCTTGGGGTAGTCATGGCACGGGCCTCGAGGACGGGTCGTGACTAATTGGTATCAGAGGAGTTCGGTTCAACCACAGAATTGTGGACTCTGATCTTTCTTCTATGTGAAGAAATGGTGTTAAGAGTGTCGAGTGTGGTTATTAGTCCAGGGAGTCCAGTGTTGGTGCGGCGGCTGACATATCCGTACACCAGGACCCTGACTTCTGATTTCTGACTCAATGCACGAAAACATTAATTGCATGTGTGTTTCAAGTTTTCTTTGTGATTACTTTTTGTTAGCTCACCAGGTATACTGTTTGACTGTGGTCCACCTATTTCTTTTCAGGATGGCCCCACAATGGCAACCATCTAGGGTTCTGAGTGTTGTGTGGGACGACATCCCACCGAGCGACGAGGCCTCAGTATAGGGCCCTTTGACAGTAGAGGCACCGACGGTACCTCTCCCCGCCGAGCCACCTATGCTTCCAGCCCCAGCCCCTGATGTTGCACATTGCCTTACTGCACTGCACGAGTTTCAGTGTTAGCGACTGCCCAGGTTCTATGGGGAGACGGAAGTTTAGGCAGCTGAGGATTGGCTGGAGGCAGTTGTACGAGTTTTCCATTTGGTAGGGACACTAGCAGACCTCATGGTTATCCTTTCAACGAGTCTCCTACACACGGCAATAGGCAGATGGTGGAGCTTGATGCTCTAGGTGCACGATGAGGCATCGCTCCTCTGGACGGACTTTGAGAGCCTCTTCCGATTGGAGTTCATCCCAGCCACCCTCCATGCGGTGCCCATCCAGGAACTTCTACAGCTGCGGCAGGGCGGCTTGTCGGTCACCCAGTACTCAGTGAGATTTACCGATCTCTCGCATTATTCGACAAACATGGTACGAGACCCATTCTTCCGGGCTCGGACCTTTGAGCAGGGACTGAGGCATGAGATCAGGGCATCGCTGATATCACCCAGCATTATGACACAGGCAGGGGTACTGGAGCGAGCCCTTCTCATCGAGAGCTTCCTCGCTGAGCCCACATCAGCAGTGAGGCCTACCATAGGGCGACACGTAGCAGAGTCTTCTGCAGTAGGCAGTCGACGGATGAAACAAGGGTCCAGGCAGACCAGACCCTCAGGTAGACGACCTCAGTAAACTAAGTCAGAGGTGCGGGGCATACAACATAGGGCTAGTCTTTCAAGAGGCAGACAGTGCTACGCATGTGGCGGGCAGGGCCAAATGGCTCGTGACTGCCCGACCCGCCGTATCGAGGAGCAACAGTCGGTTGAGGGGCCACCCAGGCAAAGGTAGAGGGTCGACCGTGGCTGTCCGCTGAGAGCAGGTGGACGAGGCAGAGGAGCTGGACGAGTGGCAGGTGGTGGGCGACGCTTTGAGTTTCTACCACCCCCACCACCAGGAGGTCCACCCTGACCACAGGTAGCTGGCAGGCAGAGACAGGCACAGCTCCAGGCAGCGGAGGCCTACGACCACGGTGCACACGAGATGATTCTATGCAACGACATGAAATTTTGAATAAATATTGTTTCCTAATTTTATGTGTTGTTTTATTTTATTTTTATACTCAAAAAAATGTTTCATTTGATAACATGATTATAATTAAAATGAGACTGTTGGGTTTTAACTATTATATGACCATTGGTCAATATGACCGTTGGAAACTAAAAGTTTTGATTTTTGTCTCTAAATACAAGTAATCTTGGTTAATTATTATAGAAAGAAGATTCGATGGCCTCACCCAGTAGTCTTGGACCGATCGAAGCCCATCTAACAGATCTTGGGAAGGAGGGAGCACCATTGGGCTTTGCTCTGGACCAAACCCAAGCCGAACTTCATCGTGTGAAGCTAGAACGAAATCACCTTCTCGAGAAGTTAAAATTGATAGAAAGTACTTCTCGTGCGATGTTGGCCGAGCCTCCCTCGGATTCTCTCACATTAGCACACCTTACACTTAGGTCCTATGCTGGTGTTATAAGGGGATATGTAAGGAGACCATAACTGCATTGTGTAATCCTTTGTTTTAAATAAAAAATGGGATTTATTCCTATGATGATGTTTATGACTTTTCAATTGTCTGGATAAATATAGTATGCATATTTTTGGTGAATTTTAGAGAAAGGATATTTTAAAAATGTTTATGTAAACCTTAAATAATTAAAAATGTGTAATGATCTTCCGAAAATGGTCTTCTACAATTATGTTCAGTAAGAAATTTAGAGTCTAATAAGATCAACATGATTTTTGATGATTAGTAAATTATGAATAGTGATTTTATGCTTAGGATTAGTAATGTGACCAAATGGATTAGTAATCTCACTTAAAGAAAGAATTAAAATAATATAGGCACCTTGATTAAGTAATGTGATTCAATAAAATAGTTAAATAACGGTTTCATAAATTATTATTCAAGTATTAGTTTTTTCAGGTGAATAGTGTTTTTAATTAAAAATTAAATTAAAAATATTTAGAAAATTATTTTTATAAAATGGATTTCATTTTTGAACTCAGAGCATCGATATTATGTTAAGGTAATTTTTGGGGTTTTTTTCTGAAAAAAATGAATTTTTAGTGAATAGTGTATTTATTAAAAAATAAAATTAATAATATTTAGATTTTTTTTTTATAAAATGGAGTTCATTTTTGAAATCAGAGCATTGTTATTTGGTTAATGTGAAATTTTGGGATTTTTATGAGAAAGTTGAATTTTCAGTGAATAGTAAAAATATAGTTTTAGGGTTTCGGTGTGTTTAATGACATCATAACTGTGTCATGATGATGTCATGAGATATTTTAAGGGATGGTAGACTAAAGAGGATGAATTATTGTGTGGGGGTCCCCATGTGGCCTAACTCCATGGGAAGTACCATGCGAGGGACCATGCTTTTGAGAAAACCACTTTTGAGGTGTCCCTTGGAAATTAATGCCTTGTCCCCTCACTTTCCCTATAAATACCAAGAAATCCTCTCATCCATTCGACTCCCCACTCCCCCCCAATGAAGTTACGGTCTTATTACCTCCAAAGGAGTCATCCCAAGGTGCCCCCAAGCCCTCAAGGTCCAAACCTTTGAGTTTTAAGAGTTACGTTTTAAGGTAAGGGATCTAACCTCTCTCTTTCTTTTCAAGAAATCCCTTTTATGTAATTTCTTTTATGCTCCATGTTCTTATGTTAAAGTATGTTCTTTTATACTCCTATTACTTCCCTTTTCATGTTCATATAATGAGAGATCCCCTCTTACTCTCATTATTTCGTTTTATGATATTTTAAGTGGCGTCGTTAGGCTGCCGAAATATTTGTAACAGATTCTTTCTTCCTTCTCATTTTTCAAGATCTATTTTCATGTAAAGTATTTCAAGTTACTTTTTATTATATTGGGGTATGATCTCTATATTTATCATACTGATCTTTTATTATCATATGATGATAGACCCCATTTGATCTCTTCAATTCAGTATTTTTAATTTTTAAGTGGCGCCGTTAGGCTGCCGAATTTTTAAGTGGTTCTTTCACCATTCTCTTTTTTGAAAGTTCTAATTCCATGTCAACTCTTGAAGGTTCCGTTTTATTATGTTGGGGTATGATATATATATTTATCATACTGATCTTTTATGATCATATTATTAGAGACCCCATTTTATCTCTTCAATTTAGTATTTTGAAGTTTTAAGTGGCGCCGTTAGGCTGCCGAAAATTTTAAGTGGTTCTTTCACCTTTCTCCCTTTTCAATGTTCTAATTCCTTGTCAATTCTTGGAAGTTCCTTTTTATTATGTTGGGGTATGATATATATATTTATCATACTGATATTTTATGATCATATGAAGAGAGACCCCATTTGATCTCCTCAATTTAGTATTTTAAAGTTTTAAGTGGCGTCGTTAGGCTGCCGAATTTTTAAGTGGTTCTTTCACCTTTCTCTTTTTTTGAAAGTTCTAATTCCATGTCAAGTCTTGAATGTTCCTTTTTATTATGTTGGGGTATGATATCTATATCTATCATACTTATCTTTTATGTTCATATGATGAGATACCCTATTTGATCTCATCAATTCATTTTTTGTTGAAGTTGATGTGATGCCGTTAGGCTGCTGAATTTTCATAAGAGAAATCTTATTTTTGTCTTCCTTTCATGTTCTTCATTTCATATGGTATATCTGTCAAATTTAATTTCCATGCTCTTAAATACCTTATATTCTTCCCCTATACTGTTTTAGGTTTCATTTATGATTGTTTGACCCATGTCCCCTCTCTTTGTAATGTTTTCTAAAACCCTGTAACATAGCCGTTATGTTGCAGAATTTTCATCTCAAAATGTCTCTCTCTTTTTCTAAAGTTCTTTTATTTTATTAAGTGAATACTCAAAGATCTCTCTTCTATATGGGTATTCATATATGTACCAAGTTGTTCTATTTTGAATTCTGGTATTGACATACATGAGACCCGCTTTCCCTTTCTGTGGGTTTAAACTGACATTAAGATCTTGTCTTTAAAGCAGTTTTTAAAACGTTATGATTATGAAGTGAAACCCATTTCTTTTATGCTATATGGGTTGTTTATGAAATGATTTATGATGATATATGTGGCTCACATGTTAATAATGACATGTCAAGGGTGCGCCCAGATAGCGCTCCAATGCATTGGGTAAAGACTTAATCTCTAGAGATGACTTTTTAGACTGATACCTTGGTGAATAACCTTGGTAATTTTTAATGACACCTTGGGGATGGACCTTGGTGAAACGAAATGATTGTCAATATTAAATGTTGTAGCCACATCTTCAAGTTATGAAAAATGTTATTTTTATTATGATATATCTCATGATTTCATTCTTATGCCTTAAAGTTATTTTCATGTCCTTATTGAAGTATCACAAGTTCACATGTAAAATGTTTCTTTTGTTTCCTTACTAGGCCTTCTGCTCACCCTTTCTTTTGATGTATGTCCCCAGGTTATGAGATGCAGTAATGAACCTAGGATGAACTTAAGGAGAATCCTTTCAAGTGTTTAAGAAGAATATTTTATGTTGTTTTCACGTATTATGTTCTTTGTTTCCAAGACACTAAACCTTAAAGATCCTCAGTTCCGTGTAATGAAATGAAAGTTTATGTTATAAAAATACGGGATGCTATAGTTGGTATCAAAGGATGGTTTAGTTATTTGTGAAAATTAGTATATGAAAACATTCGGAAGAAGCCTATAGAAAAGTTTATATATAGGAAATCTTCCTGGTATTTTGGTGAGTATTGAGTAATGGGTTGCCAAGAAAATACATCCCTGTCTAGATACGAGCAGGTATAGGTGGCTCTGGTACAGATGTACATAGGGGTAAAACCCGAAAACACCGGTTTGAGCTAGACTCAAATGGGAACTGGTACATGACAACGGGCCTTGCTATACTCTTGGTTACGACACTCCCGGGGGATATGCATTGGTAAATTCATAAGCTTAGTATGAACCTTTATAAAAGGAACAAAGATAAAATAAAATAAAGATTCACATAAGAATATATGATCATGGATAACCTATATGGGAACCTAAGGGATCACAAGTTAGGGTATAATTTTCTTCTAAAAGTTATCCTTATATGCTTTAAGTTCCTTTTCATGATTATTATCTAAGTATTCGAGCCCCTAATTGTACTTTCTTTTCGTAGTTAGTGGCGGGAAATGGAAGAACATGTCCCAACAACCAATGTGATAGGAAATTTGACGATTTCCATATTAATATGACAGAGATGATTAGGGGATTAAATAATGATTATTATTTTGGAAGACGTTCACTATTTTGGGGACCCTATATGATCGAGGTAAATAGATTACTACGGTATTTTCATTGAGTAGTAAGGTTGACTTATATTTTGAAGAATCGATGAATTTAAGGTGGACTTACAGTTATTTAGGTTAATTATGAGAATGATTAACCTATCATGGGTAAAATATGTTTAGGTTAGATACTTTTGTTCTAAGATGTTAGGAGTGGTTGATGTTGTTTGGAGATGAACAATGATGTTTATTTTGGAAGACTATGTTATCAAATCCATCTTGTATTTGGGTTTCAATCTTAGTTTGGTTTATTTTGAGGAATCCTAAGGACCGTTATTTATGGAATGGTCTATGATGAACTTTGGGTAGTACCATGGAACTTTGATGATTTAAAAGTATTTTCCATTCCTATGGGATTATTTCTTTTTTGAAGAGTTGTTTTACCTTACCCTTTCTGTTTTTGGGATAATGTTTTAAGATAGAAGAAATTGATAGTCAATCTTTTGTGGATTATGTGATTCTCTAGTAGTTGATTCTTGTGTTTTGATGAGACCAAGTAGTTTTGAATGCTCATCATTTGGAGTAAAGATTAGTTTTGGTAGAAACTTATTAAAGGATGAAACTCTACATGAAGGTAGGTATATTTTCTTATGCTTTTGATGAATTCCTCAAAATTATGGAAAGGAACGTAAAATGAAAACTTGTTGGTTTACGTTTCCTACTAGGTAATCAAAGACCGTTTACACACATCATAAGTTTGGGATTTTCATATGGTTAACTTTCTCTTAATCATGTTTTCTATCATTCTCCCTCAGAACCTGACCCTTTGTTTTCTCCTCCATGTCAATGTTTTCCTACATGGAATCCTAGTGTGGGTTAACTCGGGTGACCTTTGTACTTCCATTTATTGCTTTTAAAGTAATAGTTTAACTGACTCCTTTTACGATGCGGGACTTTCAATGAAATTTCAAAACCCAATTTTTTAAAAATTATGAGGATGCAATTTGTTAAGGGGGGAAGATTGTAACGACCCAAAATTTTTGAATAAATCTTGTTTCCTAATTTTATGTGTTATTTTATTTTTTTTTATACTCAACAAAAATGTTTCATTTGATAACATGATTATAATTAAAATGAGACCGTTGGGTTTTAACTATTATATGACCATTGGTCAATATGACCGTTGGAAACTAAATGTTTTGATTTTTTTCTCTAAATACAAGTAATCTTGGTTAATTATTAAAGAAAGAAGAATCAATGGCCTGACCCAGTAGTCTTGGACCGATCGAAGCCCATCTAACAGAACTTGGGAAGGAGGTAGCACCACTGGGCTTTGCTCTGGACCAAACCCAAGCCGAACTTCATCGTGTGAAGCTAGAACGAAATCGACTTCTCGAGAAGTTCAAATTGATAGAAATTACTACTCATGCGATGTTGGCCGAGCCTCCCTCGGATTCTATCACCTTATAACACCTTACACTTAGGTCCTATGCTGGTTTTATAAGGGGCTATGTAAGGAGACCGTAACTGCATTGTGTAATCTTTTATTTTATATAAAAATTGGGATTTATTCCTATGAGGATTTTTATGACTTTTCAAATGTCCGTATAAATATAGTATGCATATTTTTGGTGAATTTTAGAGAAAGGATATTTTAAAAATGTTTATGTAAACCTTAAATAATTAAAAATGTGTAATGATCTTCAAAAAAATGGTCTTCTACAATTATGTTCAGTAAGAAATTTAGAGTCTAATAAGATCAACATGATTTTTCATGATTAGTAAATTATGAATAGTGATTTTATTCTTAGGATTAGTAATGTGACCAATTGGATTAGTAATCTCACTTAAAGAAAGAATTAAAATAATCTAGGCACATTGATTAAGTAATGTGATTCAATAAAATGGTTAAATAATGGTTTTATAAATAATTATTCAAGTATTAGTTTTTTATGGTGAATAGTGTTTTTTAATTATAATTTAAATTAAAAATATTTAGAAAATTATTTTTATAAAATGGATTTCATTTTTGAACTCAGAGCATCAATATTATGTTAAGGTAATTTTTGGGGTTTTTTCTGAAAAAAATGATTTTTCAGTTAATAGTGTATTTATATAAAAATAAAATTAAAAATATTTAGAAAATTATTTTTATAAAATGGAGTTAATTTTTTAAATAAGAGCATTGATATTTGGTTAATGTGAAATTTTTGGATTTTTCTGAGAAAGTTGAATTTTCAGTGAATAGTATAAATACAGTTTTAGGGTTTCGGTATGTTTAATGACATCATAACTGTTTCATGGTGATGACATGAGATATTTTAAGGGATGGTCGACTAAAGAGTGTGAATTATTGTGTGGGGATCCCCATGTGGCCTAACTCCATGGGAAGTACCATGGGAGGGCCCATGCTTTTGAGAAAACCACTTTTGAGGTGTCCCTTGGCCATTAATGCCTTGTCCCCTCACTTTACCTATAAATACCAAGCCATCCTCTCATCCTTTCGACTCCCCACTCTCCCCCAACGAAGTTCTGGTCTCATTACCTCCCAAGGAGTCCTCCCAAGGTTCCCCAAAGACCTCAAGGTCCCAACCTTTGAGTTTTAAGAGTTACGTTTTAAGGTAAGGGATCTGACCTCTCTCTTTCTTTTCAAGAAATCTCTTTTATGTAATTTCTTTTATGCTCCATGTTATTATGTTAAAGTATGTTCTTTTATACTCCTATTACTTCACTTTCCATGTTCATATAATGAGATATCCCCTCTTACTCTCATTATTTCATTTTATGATGTTTTAAGTGGCGCCGTTAGGCTGCCGAAATTTTTGTAACAAATTCTTTCTTCCTTCTCATTTTTCAAGATCTATTTTCATGTAAAGTATTTCAAGTTCCTTTTTATTATTTTGGGGTATGATCTCTATATTTATCATACTGATATTTTATGATCATATGATTAGAGAACCCATTTTATCTCTTCAATTCAGTATTTTGAAGTTTTAAGTGGCACCTTTAGGCTGCCGAATTTTTAAGTGTTTCTTTCACCTTTCTCCTTTTTGAAAGTTCTAATTCCATGTCAAGTCTTGAATGTTCCTTTTTATTATGTTGGGTTATGATATCTATATTTATCATACTTATTTTTTATGATCATATGATTAGAGACCCCATTTGATCTCTTCAATTCAGTATTTTGAAGTTTTAAGTGGCACCGTTGGGCTGCCGAATTTTTAAGTGGTTCTTCAACCTTTCACTCTTTTCAATGTTCTAATTCCATGTCATGTCTTGAAAGTTTCTTTTTATTATGTTGGGGTATGATCTCTATATTTTTCATACTGATTTTTTATGATCATATGATGAGAGACCCCATTTGATCTCTTCAATTCAGTATTTTGAAGTTTTAAGTGGCGCCGTTAGGCTGCCGAATTTTTAAGTTGTTCTTTCACCTTTCTCCTTTTTGAATATTCTAATTCCATGTCAAGTACTGAACGTTCCTTTTTATTATGTTGGGGTATGATCTCTATTTCTATCATACTGATATTTTAGGTTCATATGATGAGATACCCTATTTCATCTCATCAATTCATTTTTTGTTGAAGTTTATGTGACGTCGTTAGGCTGCCGAATTTTCATAAGAGAAATCTTATTTTTGTCTTCCTTTCATGTTCTTCATTTCATATGGTATATCCTTAAAATTTCATTGCCATGTTCTTAAATACCTTATATTCTGCGCCTCTACTGTTTTATGGGTCATTAATGAATGTTTGACCCATGTCCCCTCTATTTTCAATGTTTTCTAAAACCCTGTAACATAGCCGTTATGCTGCAGAATTTTCGTCTCAAAATGTCTCTCTCTTTTTCTAAAGTTATTTTATATTTTTAAGTGAATACTCAATGATATCTATTCTATATGGGAATTCTCATATGTACCAAGTTGTTCTATTTTAAATTCTGGGATTGACAAACATGAGACCCGCTTTCCCTTTTTGTGGGTTTAAAGTGACAATAAGATCTTGTCATTAAAGCAGTTTTTAAAACGTTATGATTATGAAGTGAAACCCATTTCTTTTATGCTATATGGGTTGTTTATGAAATGATTTATGAAGATATATGTGGCTCACATGATAATAAAGACATGTCAAGGGTGCACCTAGATAGCGCTCTAATGCATTGGGTAAAGACTTAATCTCTAGAGATGACTTTTTAGATTGATACCTTGGTGAATAACCTTTGTAATTTTTAATGCCACCTTGGGGATGGACCTTGGTGAAACGAAATGATTGTCAATATTAAATGTTTTAGCCACATATTCAAGTTATGAAAAATGTTATTTTTATTATGATATATCTCATGATTTCTTTCTTATGCTTTATTGTTCTTTTAATGTCCTTATTGAAGTTTCTCAAGTTCACATGTAAAATGTTTCTCTTGTTTCCTTAATGGGCCTTCTGCTCACCCTTTCTTTTGATGTATGTCCCCAGGTTATGAGATGCAGTAATGAACCTAGGATTAACTTAAGGAGAAGCCTTTCAAGTGTTTAAGAAGAATGTTTTATGTTGTTTTCATGTATTATGTTCATTTTTTCCAAGATACTAAACCTTAAAGAACCTCAGTTCCGTGTAATGAAATGAAATTTTATGTTATAAAAATATGGGATGCTATATTCGAGGTACTATCTGTGTCTATTCCACCCTTACTTCAGTTCTTATAGACGCAAGAGTGAGCCATTCTTTCATTACCACTGCCCTTGTTCAGAGCTCGGAGATTCTGACGGAGCCATTGGCTCGATCCTTACGGCTAGAGACTCCTACGGGAGCAGACTCGATGATTACGCACTGGTGCTGGTAGTGTAATATTACTCTAGGAGGCGAGAGCTTCGGCTGGGATCTTTTTGTAGTGGCGTCGAGGCCTTATGATATCATCTTGGGCATGGATTGGTTATCTACAGTCCATGCTCAGATTGACTGTATTAGGCGCAAGGTGCGATGTGTATACACTGACGGGAGCAGGTTCAACTTCACCGGCGAAAAGGGAGCCTTTGTAGCACAGGATGGACTCATGCAGAGGAGAGGACATCCCATCACTCATCATTTGGCTGGCCTCATCCTAGGAGTAGTTGACGTGCAGAGTCCTAGTTTTCCTACAGTGGTGGATCAGTATGCGGACATTTTCCCCAATGACGTCCCAGGGCTACCTCCTCATAGAGAGGTAGACTTCTATATTGAACTATACCCCGGGATAGCCTCGATATCCACTCCAGCATATTAGATAGCCTCCGCTGAGATTCAAGAGCCATGGGTACAGCTGGAGGACTTGCAGGGAAAGGGATTTATCCGAACCAGTGTTTCACCCTGGGCTTCCCCGATATTGTTTACCAAGAAGGCGGATGGGAGCTTGTGACTGTGTGTCGACTATCATCACCTAAACCAGCTGACCATGAGGAACAAGTATCTGCTACCGAGGATTGGCGACCTCTTCAATCACCTCAACGGAGAACGGTGGTTCTCAATGATAGACCTCAGGTCAGGCAATCATCAGCTCAGAGTTCGGGATGAGGTCGTGCAGAAGACGACCTTCAGATGTCGGTATGGCCACTATAAGTTCTTGGTTATGCCCTTCGGCATGACCAATGCTCCAGCAGTGTTCATGGGCCTCATGAATAGAATATTTCAACCATACCTCGATCGATTTTTCACTATCTTCATCGATGACATTTTGATATACTCGACCACTAAGACGGAACATCCTTTCTTCAGTCACTCACAGTCACTCCTCCACTACTGTAGCGAGTCAGAGAGGCACAGCGTGGGGATACTGACTGTGAGACGTTGCGTGCACATATATCCTTAGGACAAACAATTTATGGATTCTCCATCGGAGGAGAGCACGATGTCGTTTTCAGAGGAAGTACCACGATACCAACTACTTTACAGGAGGAGGTGCTAAGAGAGTTTCAAACTTCCCCTTTGGTGGTATATCCTGGAGCGGAGAAGATGTACCAGGATCTCAGATGATAGCACTGGTGGCCGGGTATGAAGAAGACTGTGGCAGAGTTCGTTTCTCTATGCCTTAGCTTTCAGCAGGTGAAGGCACGACACCAGGTACCAGTAGGCTTGGTACGACCCTTGGAGGTCCCAGAGTGGAAGTGGTACGGGATATCTATGGACTTCGTGACTGGACTTCCACACACTTCCAGAGGTCATGACTCCATATGGGTGATTGTCGACCAACTCACCAAGTTGGCCCACTTCTTACCCATTAGAGAGTAGGGCTCAGTGGATAGCTTGGGATGTCTCTACATTCAGGAGAATGTACGGCTTCATGGTGTGCCATCATATATCATATCTGATCGAGATGCTCTATTTACTTCCAAGCTTTGGAAGGGGTTATATGAGGAATTCGGGACACAGCTACATCTGAGCACCACCTTTCACCCTTAGACAGATGGTCAGACGGAGAGGACCATTCAGACTCTCGAGGACATGATCCGTGCATGTGTCCTCGACTTTGGTCGCAGTTGGTAGGACCACTTACCCTTGGTGGAGTTCGCGTACAACAACAGCTACCACTCCAACATCGGGATGGAACCATACGAGGTGTTGTACGACCGACCTTGAAGATCACTGTTGTGCTGGAAAGACCCTGGGGAGTCAGCACTTGTGGGACTGGAGGTGGTCTAGGCCATGATAGAGAAAGTCCAGGTCATCCAGGAGTGGATGATGACAGCTCAGAGCCAGCAGAAGTCTTATGCTGATAGGAGGCGGAGGCCACTAGAGTTCGAGGATGGCGACCACGTCTTATTGCGCGTCTCACCTCTAAGTGGATTACTACGATTTGGAAGAGGCAGAAAGTTATCACCGCGGTTCATCAGAACCTTCCAGGTCCTCAGTAGGATTGGCGAGGTGGCTTATCACCTGGCTCTACCACCTCAATTTCACCAGGTGCATGACGTCTTCCACGTATCTCCGCTAAGGAGATACATGCACGACCCGACACCTATCATTGACCATGGGGAGCTAGACATTGATGATGGGATGACTTTTGTAGAGATCCCAGTGGATATCGAGGATTGACAGGATCAAGTCCTATGTGGATGGTCGATTCCTGTAGTGTGCATTAGATGGCAGCACGGGAACCTCTAGGAGAGCACTTGGGAGCAGGAGGCTCAGATGCGTGCTCAGTACCCACATCTGTTTCCCTAGATTATGATGTATCTTTATGGGGATGTAAAGCCCTGAGGTGAGAGTAATTTAAAGACCCGTAAAATTCAAGGGAATTTTTTTCTTAATTTTCTTTGGGATTTTACAAGAATGCTGTTTCTGACGGAACCTGATTCTGAGGCCCGGTGTGCCCGGAATCATTTTCCGATGTTTGGGTCTGGTACATTCAGTGAATGAACAAGAGGGTTTTTCTAACTTTTGAACGGGTGTTCAGAATCGAATTCCGAGGGCACCGATGGAATCACAACGCCAGTAATTACTTAGAAACACCTTTTCCGGAGTTTCGTTTGCTCGGGTGTGGTTTTTAAATTTTGGGGTTAAGTAAAGGAATAAAATAAAAGTGGTGCAACCAATTTTATTTTATTTTTGTTTAGCCTAAGCTAAGTGTATGAAGTGGGACCCACAGTATCCTACCCACTAGGTAGGATACTTGTGATGTGGGACCCAAATGAGCCCCACCGTTTCTTTTCTTCCTAAACTCCCTCCTTTTATAAGGTAACACAACCATACCCCCATTAAGTGGAAGTCAAGCCTTGCGTTTGTCTGTTAATGAAACACCTCTTTTAATTGGGTTGTTTAAACGTTTCAATTAAATTCAAATAATTGATGGATTCAATTTTGAATTTCAAAACGTTGGCAAGTGTGTTAATAAAATAAGAAAAGTCTTATTTTATTAGAGGTTGGTTGTGAGAGAGGGTTTGGGAGAAATCAATCAAGCCGTGAAACACTCCTTCCTCGATGAAAAATGCGAAGAACGTGAAGAACGCGAAGAACTTGAAGAATTCCGACCTCCGACGAAGGTCGACAAGAACACCAGATCCTCAGAGATCGACGAAACGATACCGATGAATCCTTTATCCGCGACGCGACGATCCCCCTTCCACGACGCCTTCTTCCGCGACATGCAATTCTACGACAAACCCTCGCTCGACGACGCTTGTGGTAGGGGTTTTGGTTCAATTAAATCTATGTGATTTATATCCTCGGCATGTGTTTAAATTTTGTCGGAAGCCATTTAAACCGATAATGCGGTGGGTGCAGACCAATTAACAAGTCTGAACCCACCTTTTCTTCATTCTTGGTGTGCAGATCGGCAGGTGACAATGAAGCAGGATGCAAGGGCATTTTGAGGTCTTCACAGTGAAGAGCCGGTCCCGGGAGGACCGTTGGTGATGATGACAGGCAAAACGGACAATAGGAGCACGTCCGGTGGTCCGCGAAAAACCCCGCCGGTGCGCCTTTCCGGCACGGTGGTGCCCGGCGCAATGACTAGAAGGGCCACTGCGGCTGAAGCCATGGCGACAAGCTGCTGGTCCCGCGACCGCGTGGGACCTAGGAGGCGGGGAAGCGACGCTAGGCCGCATCCGTTGGCAAGGAGCGGCCCCCACGTGAGGGCCACAATTTCATTCAAGGGGGCGGCGCCCCCTTGGAGCGGCCGCTCAACCAGTGTCGAGCCACCCGGGCCGGGCCGCGCCCAGCCGGGTGGGACCCGGACCCGGGTCGGGTCGACCCCGGTCAGGCCGAACCAGGGGGGTTGGGCCGGGTCGGACCGGGCCCAGACCCCCCATTTTCTGACTGCTTCGGTATTTTACCCATAACTTGGGCTGCAGACCTCCGATCGACACACCGTCAGCTGCGATGTGATCCTTGGATCGGGTCGGTCGTTTTGGTATAATACACTCAAGGTTTCAGAGAACTTTGGTTTCAGCCAGGTTGGTTCGTACACAAAACCAACCGGGCCCTCGGAGTGGAAACACATATAACTTGAGCTCCAGACGTCCGATTGAAGCGTCGTCGCCGTTGATGGATTCTTCTTAGTGAGATGGACCCTTTGGATTACTCCGATCGTGGTTTGGATTCATTGGAGTACAGCCAGGTTGGTTTTGACTTAAAATCCAACCGGGCCCCTAGGACGAAAAATCCAATAACTCTCAGACCGGGCGTCCGATTGACGCGACGTCTGTGACGTTGAGTTCCTGTTGACGATAAGGAACTTTTGGATACATCAAATTCAGACTACGTGTTAGTTGATGTATTAGAACTCAGATCTTGGAGCGGACCCTCCCTAACGAGCTTGCTATGTGCGGGAACCCTAGAGCTGGTTGCGACTGCGACGACGATGACGACTGTACATAAATCCTCCGTGGATTCAACGAAAACGACTACATCACTCAGCGATCCTACGTGGATCAGTGCTACCGATCCTGTGTGGGTTAGATCCTATGTGGGTCAGCGCTCAACGGTCCTTTGTGGGCCAGCGCCTACAGATCCTGTGTGGGTCCGATCCTTTGTGGGTCATTGCGGGGGTTAGTTACCCATCGATCCTTTGGGGGTCATTGTGGGGGTTAGTTACCTATCGATCCTTTGTGGGTCATTGCGGGGGTTGGTACCTATCGACCCTGCGTGGGTCCGACGACTTAGATGAATTAGTGGCTACATATGATCATCTCTATCGTCTTACGAAGAAGTATACCTATGTGAGCTGAATATTGACTTTCAATCATTATCTTAGATATGATTGACTTGCTTTCCTATGTGGATTGTGTTGTGATATCCTGTGTGGACGTGATTGAACTTGGGCTCGGATGTTGGATCTGAACTGGAATTGATAACTTAGGTATATTTATGAGTATATACCTAAGTAGTGTTGGATGTTACTTCGTGATTGTATCTTTCTTTTGTGGATTATCCTTTGTGGATTCTGGGAGAACTTCAGGGGTCTCGGGGTCCCTACTGAGTAGCTTATACTCACCCCTGCACAGGCTATGCCCGCACTACGTTGTGTTGGTTGCAGACGACGGACAACACTGATCGTGGTTGGGGCTTGCGGAGCAGGTCGATACCTGGAGGTGGACCACTGGATGGGACGTACATAGAGCAGACGGCTGGACCCATGGAGATATGTAGGATATATGTACCAACCCTTCAGGTTGGACTTCCAGTGGACAACTCGACATTGTGGCTTTATTTTTCAGTTGTTGTACTCCATTTTTCAGTTTTACTTTACTTTCAGTTTGGGTTTGTATTACGGCCCACTT
Source organism: Viscum album (assembly GCA_963277665.1). Taxonomy (NCBI): domain Eukaryota; kingdom Viridiplantae; phylum Streptophyta; class Magnoliopsida; order Santalales; family Viscaceae; genus Viscum; species Viscum album. Next base: position 1,586,347,652 of record OY728150.1, on the reverse strand, counting down.
ACTTTTCCGCACTTACTTTTGTACCCAGTTTTACTTAGTGTTACTTCTGCTTGATTACTCTGTGCGTTTGTTTACTTTACAAAGGCAATGCCTTCCCCTTTTTATCGGGAATTACACCTTGGTGCTAGTCGCCAGCCCCTGGCCTATGGAAGGCGGGCTTGGGGTAGTCACAGCACGGGCCCCAAGGACGGGTCGTAACAATATGCAAACAAACTGATCAATTTTTCGATAGAAAGAAATTATTTGTGTGATGTAGTGTATCTAAATGAGAATGTAATCTAGTAGTAGCACATGGGGGGACCATGGGGCACCCCACAATGGTTGATTTTCCATTTGGAATATATGGGCTTGTAGAGGGACATGTTTAGAAATAAAAATTATGTAAGACTCATATTTAAATACTGACCTCAATAGCGTAATGGCTGGGATCTTTTATAAATGTATTGTAAATGAAATAGGATATAAAGGATTAAAAAATGTGAAATTTTATTATTATTAAATAATAATTACAATAATTGATATTTGATAAATTACTTGATGAGTTAAATTATTGATTCAAGTCAACATGAATAAATCTAATTAAGGTAATAAACATTATTTTACGTGAACCGCTAGAGTGGTATATCAAACCCATTTATCCCTAATATTATTATAAATTGGTAATGATGATATTATTATTAATTAATAATAATAATATTTTTATAATGATATTTTTTTTGAATTAATTAAGAAACTATAAAAAATTAGATAGTTAATTAATTTAAAAATGAATACAAATATTAATATTAATTTAATAAGATTATAGTGATAAATGGAGGAATATCAATAATATTAATGGAATAAAATCATTAATTATTTATTAATGATTATACAAGTTATTATTTTGAACACTAAAAAAGAATTTATGAAATTAATTAGAAATAAATGAATTTCAAATGATAGTTTATAGAAACTATTTTGATCAAAATGAAGATATAGAAGTAAGAGGCATTTTTATGATTACGAACATAAAGAGAGATACCATACTACTGGGTAATATATGATTGGTGTAAGTTAATAACATAAATGAATATAAATTAAACGAACTAGTTATTACTCAAATTAATTTTCAATGGTTAAACTCAAATGAGTTTAAATGATGATATAAATGTATTCATTTGTTTCAATATGTTATATTTATTTAATCCAAAAAATGTAGAAAAAATAAGAATTATAAATGTTGGAAATTATTACAATTGTTAAAAGTCATTGAAGGAAATTAAATTTCTAAAACATATTTTATAAAAAAATAACACTAATGAAAATGATCTACTATTATGAAGTAATTAAAATCAATTAATTAGAGTAATATAATTCTTGGAATGGATTTTAGATGTGTTGTCCTACAAATAAAATTCTACCATAGTGGAATCATTATCATAATGATAAATGTATAATTTGAGAACATTTGAGGATTATTGTCGAAGTACATTGGGATTGTTATGATAAAATGAACATAACATAGATGGTGGGTAGTTATATCAACAATGTTATGACATAATTATTTTAAATAAACAGCAAATTATATACAACTATTATTGGATTACTATTAACTTATTGTAATATTGAAAACGTGGAATCCATTATGGATGATGTATAGACACATGATTTCATACTAGAAGTCTCATGTTATTGATATAATGATCCTTCACAATGTATAAATTGATTTTTTTGTGTTCCTATCAACATTGATTTGTGTTAAAATTATGTTCAAATACATATTTATAGAGATAAGGTAATATGATTATTTCTTTTACGGATACCTTTTTTTATGGATAGAGTGAGTGGAAGATTTTCTTAACCGACTCACAAACTGATATGGGTATATAATGGAGTTTAATAATGAATTTATATGTCCTCACTCATCTATAGAATCGGGTAGTTATAGACTAGATATTGGATAAAAAATTGGTGGGGATAGGTTTTCCTCCATCATATCCTTTTGCAGGATAATTGTTTATGGGTAGTTCCTATAACATCACTAATATAAGAATATAATATATGAATTTTCACTTTAGTGTTTAAATTCTTTTATAACTATATATTTGGGATAAATATTCATGATGATCCAATAGATATAATATATTCCACTACTTACAATACTGGGTCTTAGATTATCGGATATATAACTATAGTTATAGTGATGCTTTTTCATCCAGTATTTGGATATACAGATATAGTTCTGAAGATGTGTATTCACACTAACATTTGAGGGATATGTGTAGATGAGGAATTATGAGAGATTATCATTGAAAGGATCGTCTTGGGTAAATTATCAATTGATAAATATATGAATGGATGTGAGATCAAATTATTATTATTTTTGATATATATTTTTCATGACTACCATCCACAAGTCGAGTTGATGGGTTCCAAAAACCAAGATAAAGTGGGATTAGATAGTAATGATTTTACCAAGGGTATGCATTCCATTGTGAGGGATATTAAATTTAGAATGTAGTGCTTGATAACACTATAGTAGGATGTTACTCAAGAGTACCATTAATAGTATTTTCTAATAAAATATAAATATACTATTTATATATAAAATATTATCTAGATGTCAGGATGAATGTGAGCCATGTATTTATTGAGAAGTTTTAATCATTATTAATGATATTTTTGATGATGAAATATTGTGATATTACACTATCTACAAATTAATAATTATTTATTGTATATGGATAGTATATGTTTATGGGGTTATATCACTTATCTTGAAAATTATACTGATTATTATTTCCCAACACTTCATGCATGTTTTTCTTGTTGTTTTCCTTATGTCCATGCATATAATTAGGGGGATAATAGATGAACACGGAGGTTATATGTGGGTAGATGATATGATATATCCTGATAAACAGTTTTTATCATGATGACTACCCAAGATCTATTAGTTCTCATGGTTATATATCTTCCGAATACATTAAGGACACAAGTCCTGAACAAATGACCAAATGATGATAAGGGATTCATGCCTACCACTACCATACTTGATTTCCAAGTTAATGTAAAATTATTATTGATGAATAAATATTAATGGTTAATTATTAGTGTAACTTTTAATGTTTTTAGATTATGGAAGATTGATTTTAAAGTGAAAAATCATTAGACTTTTAATTATTTTATGGGCCTAAATATCCGTTAAAAGTATATTTTAGTTCTTTAGGAATCAAATTTAATTTCTTTAAATTCATTACTTGAGGTAATAGATTAATTATAAATTTCTAAAAGTACAAAAAAAGAATGAATTTTTCTTTAATATATCATGTAAGTATATTTTTTCATATTCATATTCAATAAAATAATTACTCAAAGTTAGGAAAATGATTAAAAATGTTTTCCAATTACCTTAAATTATTGTTGAACCAATATCCTTTGAAACCATCACTAAATTATGACTTTGAGACCCTCAACTTTTCTTTTCCAATTCATATGTTTGTATTGATGACCTCAATCACTCCCTATAAATATTTATGTTTTTCTTCCATTTATAGTCTTCAATCCCAACCTATGTTCTCTTACGAGGAAACATAACTACATATTACATTGGGTAATCATTATGGTTCCAAGTATCTATTTTAAAGGATGTTTTGGTAATCATTTTTACAATGTCGGTTAATATAAATGAAAAATTAATGCATTAAACATTTTACAACCTAGATGAAGTTAGAGAGATAAATTCAGTTGAATTTGGTAAAATGCAACACCCCTAGATTTTGTGATTTTTTTAATTAATTTAATCTTTTTGATATTTTTCATTTCACATAACACATAAAATAGTTTATTTTATATTAAATCATTATACATGTCTTAAATATACTCCAAAAAACAATACATTTATATTTTTATAAATATAACACCAAGGTTATGTTGTGTTATATGCAATAAATACTTTCCCATATGGCTTGCATAACAAACATGACAGAGCTTTACCAAACAATAATATATTATTAAAATATTATTATTTAATATAATAAGATATAAAATAAATTTTAAATTATAATTTATGAAAATTATTAAAATACTTATGAAAAATATGTGGTTTACACATAAATAAGATTAATTTATAGATTACCAATTAATTAGAAATGAAAATATAAGAAACTATTGAATACAAAGAATATATTTTTAATTTTAAGATCACAAAGTTTTATTTTCATTATATATTAAATTAATTAAAATTAGTGAGGGACATTAATATAATATATAAAAAATATATTAAATTAAAATATTTTTGAGATTTGTCCAATATATTTGATAGGAAAAAGATAATAACAAACCCAATTTTATGCTTAAAAAATATATTTTTTTAAAGGTAGCTTTATCGCCTTTTAATGGAAAACCCATTTTAAATAAAATTTAAGAACTTTTATCGATTTAATTTGATATATTGAACATAATATTTTTAGAAGAAACATAAAAATGTGGTTAGGATAAATATTTGGTAATCTTATGCAAGGTTTATTTAATTAAAAGCATTGTTAAAAATATGGGATTTTAATTCAAAACTACGTTTTCATATAATTTATTTATGTGGTTAAATTATATTTCAATTTGGTTTAAAAGATAAATTATATTATATTTTTATCAAATAATTTAATTAATGTAATTATAAAATATTTTACATTGAAATTGTATATAAAAACACAGTAAAACTTTGATCATTTTTAATTTAAATACCTTTATTTTTGACCCGACTACGAGGTTAATTTTAAAGTAATTTATACCACTTATGTGATTGAAATTGGAAAAATGGATATCATATATTTAATTATAATAATTTATAATATATAATATGGTAAAATTATTTTTTGACCAAAAATATTAGTAATGTTATTAAAAAGTAATTTAAACGATGAAGGTTAAATTAAGCAAAATAAGGGTCTAAACCAAAACATTAAGCCCAAAATGACCTATAAACTTGTCATAAATTTTTTTATGCAAATATTCAGAAATATTACTTCCTTGTAAATAATATTAACTATTATTTAATCACTTTTAATAAAAAACTTATATGGGGTTCCTTTCTTTTAAAATATGACAACAGATTCCACTCCTCCTCCATTATAAAATGCCACATTCACTTCCACTTCCTCACACATCTCTAGCCCCTATGGTTTGGAAAAAATTCCAATTAACTCCAAAAAATACCTCACTTAAACCTTTAATCCTCCCATTGTACATAAAGAAATAAAAGGAAGCCTTTTGGCTCAAACCAAAATGAGTTACGTGATCAAGGTTTAACACCCACCCTCAAATGCCTTTCTTTTATTTCATTTACTTACTCCCTAAAATCATATTATTACATGAAAATATAACAATAAAATTATCCTAAATATAATATTATGTTTTTATGTTAATGTTTTGACCTGAACGTACAAAAACAACAATCTAATGGGTAATGAACATACTGTATACGTGTAGGCAGACTACTGCCTTGCTAAATAATGAATGTTCAATTTTACTTTACCTCCTCTCCTGGTGTCCATTATGATGGAAAATATATTTATATATTTTATTTATAATATTTATTATATCTTTAAGATTATATAATTTTGTTGCAAGACATATATTTATACTTTCCATTTTGTGTTAATATGATAATTTCATTTGAGGAAGTGCGGACTATCTCCCCTTCAAAGCGATGTGATTCGTTCAAACACTACAAAGAATATATTATCGATGTATGTACTAAATATATATGATATATATGATATAATAATGATAATTTCATATTTATATTTATATATACATATATATACATATATATGACTTTTTTAATCTTTCATTCAACATGATAATTAAACGGGAATAACATTCATGAGTAGATACGACTTACCATCTCCATGGAAGGTGTATTCTGTTTGATTCTTCTATATTATATATATTATTATAATAAGAATATTCTATATAAAATTTATATTTATATCATGGTTTACATTCTAGAATCATGATATAATTACAATGACCAATGATATTTTTGATTAAGACACATGTGATGAACAAATCAAATTTCATCCAAAGTGAAACAATAACATAAGATGGTTAACAAGAGGGTAATATAAGGTCTAAATAAAGACATATATGGAATTATATAAAATATTATGGTTCTGTAAAATATTTATAGTAAATTTAGATTTAGTATTCAGGTGGTTTGAATGAGTATAAAAAGATTCAAAACTCAAGCTAATGGAGATTTCGTCTAACTTTTTATTTCCATGAGACACATGCTATGTCTGCCACTCTTTCATTTTTTGGGTGTATTTAATGACCATTATTTTATTATATATATTGTATAATTTAATTTATGGTTATTCACATTTCCTATTTATGATACTTACTTCTTGGTATTTATGTTTCAAAAGTTAACAAATCGGTTAAAATGTTTTGTCTCAATTTACCTCCTTCAAGAATCATGTTCTGTTATGTGCCTAAATTATTATTCTAGGTGTATATACTACAATTTTAAATTTTATATTGTTAATTTATATAATTTATTGATATTTTATGCTTTATGTAATTTCCTTTTCTTACATGGAGGGTACGACCTCAAGTTACCAAGTTACAATATTTTAATGAGGCAATCTCAACATTTTTCGAGCTTGTTTATGTTTATGTGTTATTTGATGAAATATTATCATACATATCTCAAGAAAATTCATGAGTTTACATATCATCTATTTTATCAAAATATACTAATATATTAGTATCAGTTTTCCAATATTTGTATAAGCCCCCGACCTTAAACCTTACTTAATATGGAATTAAATGAATAATTCACATTGAGGAACTTTTCAGGTTTAGAGTATTAGAGAATTAGGACATAACAATTACATCTCAAAAGATTACAAAGTATAAACTTCTACTAAGTTTCCATAAAATAAAAACTCTTAAAAAGAAACAAGTCTAGTTCCATGTTTTAGATAGCATGACTTTCCCTTGATCCCATCCTTGACCCAATTCTACAATATGTCCTGTGAAAAGAATTTCAAAAAAAAAACTTGGGGTGAGCATAAAAAGCTCAGTAAGGGATACACAATGAAAGAAAACTGTTAGTCTTTCAAACATCAAGTAAACCATGTATACTTTATCAAAGTAATACCTTCACCTTTATGAAGTAGTAAAACTCTTCACTGAATAAAATATCATTACTTACCCTTTTGTAACCAAAATATTACCATAAAACCCATATAAAGAACACATAAAATATAAAGGTAACTTGGGACATAAACATACTTAAGTGGAATGACCATACGGTCGACTTCCACACATATCACATAATGGAATAGCCATTCGGCCAACTTTCATACATACTTAATGGAATAGCCATACGGTCGACTTCCATACCCAATGCATTGGTGGTTATAACGTAACCACCCATCCTGGTATTCACGGCACCACCCATCATATGGTTTATCACGTAACCACCCGTCAAATGTCCAAGTACCATTATAAAATCATAAGACATAAAACAAATGTAATGGAAAGAAAACATTTCCACACTTTGATCACAATATATCACTCAAATATATTGACATAACAAATCCATTATAAAAACCATTTTCAATACCAAAATACATAAAAGAGTATATGGTATTTAATTGTTTTTAAAAATCATTACTGCTTGTTGAGGAAGCCAATGACCAAATAATACTCGTGGCGGCGGAAAAGGTCGTTGTCACCGCATAAATTAAAAGAAACATTCCTTTTTGTCATTTAGTAAAACTCTTCGTAGAAAAGGATTCCTTTTTTATAAAAGAAAAAGTCAAAGGGGTTTATACACTGTATAAAAGAATATTGTGTATAAAACGAAATATGCCTCAATGAAACGAGATTGAGACGAAGTCCCTTACCTCGGGTCCGACTTGACTCTATAGTTCTTTAATGTCCTGAATAATAAACTTGAGTTAATTTATAATTTATTGAGAACCTTTTTCAAGATCATTATTCCTTTTATATCACTTATTACCAGGTTATGAACACTATGTAATTTTTTATGTAAATAATGGTCGTTTTGTCGATATTTGGTACTTGAGTCAAAAGTGAACTTCTTATATTTACAAGTTGTTCACGTAGTGAAATATCCATTATCTCAAGAATGATATTCATGATGTATATGCCATATATATCATATATATCCAGTATATACCTGCATTTATAATATTACATAATAATTTAGAGGTAAGAAATGAAATGCACCATTCATGGAGATGGTAAGCCGTACGTACGCATGAACGCTACTTCCATTTCTATTTCATATTTAATGGAATTAAAAAATAATGATACATAATAGTATTATAATCTCAGTTTGGTATCATATATAATATCATTAAATTTATCCTTTATAAGTACCATATACGGTGTTAACGAATCAAATCACTTTGAGGGGGTGGTAGTCCGCACCTCCTAAAATGAAGATATCGCATTTACCCATAATGGAAACCATAAAGGTATGACATAAAGGAAAAATACAGATGCTTAAGTAAAACATAAACATGTTATATGTAATATATAAATATAGTGACATCTTAATTTCCACCTTTTAAGGTGTTATATGAGTGTTAAACAATCATCGTTTCGTGAGGCAGAAATTCGCTATCCACAGAAACAATATGTTCTTTAACCATTAGATGAAGGTGTGAGTATGTGTAGCGCGAATAATTATTATAAAAACAACCTAGTATATTGATGATAATGTATTTTTTACAAAATAAAGGAATAAAAATATTTTAGGGGGTTGGAGAAGCAATATAAAACAAAAGGACTCAAGTGAAGACATTACCTTAAAATCTGGTAACTCCCTTTGGTTTGAGCACAAAGGCTACCTTGGGAAGACTTGTGACCAAAGTGAGGCATCTAAGAGTTATAGAGGGATGTGGAGAGACAAAATGGGCAGGGTTTTGCCGTGAAAAAGGCTTGCGAGGTGCGGGTAAGGTGGTAGAGGTGGGAGCCTTTTATAAGAGGAGAGGAGGGGCACTCTTGGAAAGTAAGGAAATGTAACTTTATTTTACAATGCTTTTCGGCTTTTAATGGTCCCAAATTGATGTATTTCTAGGATTAGGTGATAAGGGTTCGAACTCCACCCATACAATAGTTTTTGGACATGTGTAGGTCTTAGATTGTACATTATCTTTCCATTTTCTTTAAATCATTAAATAATGTGGTAATCGCTACATTATCATGGTGTCATATATGATTTTATTTAGTTAATCTCTAAAAATTATAAAAAAATACTATGATGTAGGAAATCTTTTTAGCTTTCCAATTAATATTTATAGTCAAAAATCTGTCTGGTATAACCCCATGTAAAAATTGTTTTAGTAAAACATTTCATGTTTGTGTCATTTTTACATTAACATTAAATAAAAAGTTATTTATGTCATTTCCCAACCAAAGTGGCTCCATGGGGTCCCCAAGTTGACCCATGGATTTTATTGGTCTGCCATGACACATCCAATGAGGGTAGGACATGTTTCATGCTCATATCATATTATTAAAACATTAATTTTACCTTAAACTACACTAATTACCTCTAATCGCGATTAAAATCTTAATATGTTACTATTCACAAAAAAATTATTTTAATACCATTGAACCACATTTTACTTTTTAATGAAAACCATGTATTTATGATTTTTGAATTTAAAAATACATAGGTGGTAAAATTTCATTTAAATGGAAAATAAGTTATTTATAAGTACCACTTAGTGGTTTCACCATTCATAAAAAATTGAAGTTTTTCAGAAAAATACCAAAACTTCACCCTAAGCTATATTTGATATTCCAAATTAAAAAATGATGTCTATTTTAAAAAATTCAAAACATATTAGTTACATTAATTAATTTAATAATTAATTCCCACTGTCAGAGAAAATAGCGTGTTTTTGTGAAACAATAAGTATTAAAAGATTGACACTAGTTTAAGTCCAATTTCAAAGTGAAATTAATTCCAACGACCACTATTGGATTAAATGGTAAAAATATATTCTAATTTTACTCTAAGACCACTTCAAAAAATAATCTAATCATATTAAAAAATTATATAAAAAATAGGTTTTGAATTACAATACAACATTTTTCACTATTCATAAAAAAAGATCTTTATCGGAAAAATACAGAAAATTTAAACAGAGTAAATTTTGATGTCCCGATTTTAAAGAAGAATTTTATTTGGTCCAATCGAATGTATAGGAGTGACCAAAACTATATTTAATGACGGTCCTCCATTAAAAGTTGATATTTGGACCTTTAGTGAAAATTAGAGTATATATACCTAAAATTGAATTCTTTTCAAATTTTAAGCCTTTATCATTTATTGGATAAATGTAAAAATATTTAACAAACATATATAATCATATTTTAGTTATTTCTATTCATTACTGCCAATACAACGGCTACGTGTTAACTAAAATTTAAAAGAATATTATTTTATTACTAGTGTGCAACGTAAGATTTCAGAGAAACACTTTGTTGCGTATCGGGTACTCTATCGAACATAGAAACCCATTCAAAGTAAAATTAATATTTAATTCACAAATATTAATAAATATGAAAATGTATTATTCATTATTTACCTAGGATTTTACATCCTTCCCCCCTTTTGGGAATTGCGTCCTCGCAATTTTATTCACTTACCAAAATAAGTGGGGGTATTTATCCCTCATATCATTTTCAGATTCCCACGTTGCCTCTTCAAACATATGGTTTTTACACAAAACTTCTACCTAGTGAATTACCTTACTTCGCAACACTTTCTCTCTTCAGTCAAGAATCTGGAATGGTTGTTCTTCATAAGAGAGATTCTCTTCCAACTGAACTACCTCTTGGATCAAAACATGAGATGGACCTGGCATATACTTTCTCAACATCAAAACATGAAAAACATTGTGTACCTGAGATAAACTCAGAGGTAAAGCCACTCAGTAAGCAACTAATCCAAATTTCTCCAGAATTTCAAATGGTCCAATGAACCTTTGACTCAGCTTTCCTTTCTTACCAAATCGCATCACACTCTTCCATGGTGAAACTTTGAGAAAAACATGATCACCTACCTCAAAAGATAGATCCTTCATCCGGTTATCTGCATAACTTTTCTGTTTGCTCTGAGCTGTTTTCATGTGTTTCTGAATCAACTGAACTTTTTCTGCCATTTCTTCTAGAAATTCTGGTCCCATCAGCTTCCTTTCACCCACTTCATCCAAAAAAGCTGGAGTTCGACACCATTTACCATATAATGCTTCCAACGGAGCCATCTGTATACTGGAATGAAAACTGTTATTATATGAAAACTCAACCAAATAAATATGTTGGTACCAACTTCCATGATAATCCATAGAACAAGCTCTTAGAATATCCTCCAAGGTCTGAATTGTTCGTTCCGACTGCCAATCTGATTGAGGATGAAAAGCTGTACTAAAATTTAATTCAGTACCTAATGACTTTTGATGGCCCTTCCAAATATTAGAAGTAAACCTGGGATCTTGATCGGATACAATGGATAGAGTAACTCCATGCAACCTGAATATCTCTTTAAGATATAAACGGGAAAGTTGATCTAGGGAAAAAGTATCTCGTATAGCAAGGAAATGAGAAGATTTAGTCAAGCGATCAACAATAACCCAGATTGCATTATTACCTTGAGATGTCTTCGGTAATACCAAAACAAAGTCCAATGATATATTATCCCATTTCCACTCTGGCACTAGTAAAGGCTGAAGCATCCCTTTCAGTAACTGTCACTCTACTTTAACCTACTGACAAGTCAAACACTTCACAGTAGAATCAGCAATATCTCTTTTCATTCCATCCCACCAGTAATACTCCTGCAGATCTCTGTACATCTTAGTACTTCCAGGATGAGCTGAAATTGAGAACTATGAGCTTCACATAACAACTATCTCTTCAACTGTGAATCACAAGGCACACACAATCTCTTATCAAATCTCAAAACACAATCACTATCAATATTGAATTCAGACAACTTACCCCTCTGAACCGGCTTTACCTTTTTCTGCAACTCACTGTCTTGCTTCTGTGCTTGCCTAATTCTGTCTGATAGAGAAGATTTCACTGATACCTGAAATGAAACAGAAGGACATCCTGCACCAACAACTTCTATGCCAAATTTCATCAAATCATTAACCAAAGGATCACGTTCCATACACAACATTGTTAATGAAGCATTACTTTTTTGACTCAAAGCATCAGCCACTTTATTTTCTTTTCCCAGATGGTAATGAATTGTACAATCATAATACTTTATTAATTTTAGCCATCTCCTCTGTCTCATGTTCAATTATTTCTGAGTGAATATATACTTTAATCTTTTTTTATCAGTATATATTTCACACTTTACTCCGTACAAATGATGCCTCCAAAATTTTAAAGTGAAAACTACAGCAGCTAATTCCAAATCATGTGTAGGGTAATTTTCTTCATGAGTTTTCAACTGTCGTGAAGCATAAGTAATTACCTGATCATTCTGCATTAGGGCACAACCAAGTCCTTTCAATTAAGCATCATTGTAGATAACAAACTCACCATTCCTAGAAGGTAGTGCCAAAACTAGATCATTCACTAATCTTCTTTTCTGTTCCTAAAAACAATCATCCCATTCTTTTGTCCAGATAAACTTAACACCATTCCGAGTTAGCTTAGTCATTGGACTAGATAACCATGAAAAATTCCTAACAAACCTTCAGTAATATCCTATCAAACCAAGAAATCTACGAATCTTAGTTACATTTTGGGGTCTTGGCCATTCTTCAACAACCTTTGTTTTTTCAGGATCAACAATTATCTCAACTTTAGAAACAATATGACCAAGGAAAGAAATTTTTTGCAACCAAAACTCACACTTACTGAATTTCCCATACAATTTCTTTTCTTTCAAGGTTTGAAAAATAACCCATAAATGACTTTCACGCTCCCCTTTACCTTTAGAAAACACCAAAATATCATCAATAAAAACAACCAAATTTTTTCACCTGTGTCGACTGAGTCATCACTGCAACAAATTGTTTAGTTCTGATTCTGACAATCTCAGGATACAGATTTGAAAGTTCATTTCCCTCTGTATGCATTCCCAGAAAATTTGTTCTGTTCCCTCTATACAAAACCATTCTTAACATAGAAATATCTTAGGAGAAGCAACATGGTAATCCGTAAATGCTATATCATTTCAATCATATCATAAATTAATTTATAATTTAACAATTCTATAACTCCTAAAGTTTTCTAAACCGACCTTTGATACCAACTATAAGGCCCCGACCGTAAAACTTACTTAATATTGAATTAAATGAATAATTCGAATTGGGGATATTTTCAGGTTTAGAGTTTTAGAGAATTAGGACATAACTATTACATCTCAAAATATTACAAAGTAGACACTTCTACTACGTTTCCATAAAATAAAAACTCTTAAAAGAAACATGTCTAGTTTTATGTTTTAGATAGCATGACTTTCCCTTGATCCCATCCTTGACCAAATTCCACATTAAGTCCTGTGAAAAACATTTCAAAAAAAAACTTGGGGTGAGCATAAAAAGCTCAGTAAGGGATACACAAAGAAAGAAATCTATTAGTTTTTCAAACATCAAGTAAACCATGTATACTTTACCAAAGTAATACCTTCACCTTTATAAAGTAGTAAAAAATATTTACTGAATAAAATATCATTACTTACCCTTTTGTAACCAAAAGATTACCATAAAACCCATATAAAGAACACATAAAATATAAAGGTAACTTGGGACATAAACATACTTATGTGGAATAACCATACAATCGACTTCCACACATATCACTTAATGGAATAGCCATTCAACCAACTTCCATACATACTTAATGGAATATCCATACGGCCGACTTCCATACCCAATGCTATGGAGGTTATAACGTAACCACCCATCCTGGTATTCACGGAACCGCCTGTCATATGGTATATCACGTAACCACCCATCAAATGTCTAAGTACCATATTAAAATCATAATACATAAAACAAATATAATGGAAAGAAAACATTTCCACACTTTGATCACAACATATCACTTAAATATAATGATATAAAAAATCCATTATAAAAACCATTTTCAGTACCAAAATACATAAAAGAGTATATGGTATTTTTTTTAAACATTACGGCTTGTTGAGGAAGCCAACGACCAAATAATACTCGCGATGGCGAAAAAGGTCGTTGTCATTGCATACTTTAAAAGAAACATTACTTTTTGTCGTTTAGTAAAATGATTCATAGAAAATGATTCCTTTTGTATAAAATCAAAATTAAAAGGGGTTTATACACCATATAAAAGAAAGATGTGTATAAAACGAAATATTCCTCAATGATAGGAGATTGAGACGAAGTCCCTTACCTCGGGTCCGACTTGACTTGATCATTATTTAACGTCTTGAATAATAAATTGGAGTTAATTTATACTTTCTTAAGAACCTTTTTAAAGTTCATTATTACTTTTATATCACTTATTACCAGGTTATGAACACTTTGTAATTGTTTATGTTAATAATGGTCGTTTTGTCGATATTTGGTACTTGAGTCAAAAGTGAACTTCTTATATTGACAAGTTGTTCACGTAGTCAAATATCCATTATCTCAAAAATGATATTCATGATGTAGATGCCATATATATCATATATATCCACTATATACATTAATTTATAATATTACATAATCATTTAGAGGTAAGAAATGAAATGCACCGTTCATGGAGACGATAAGCCGTACATACGCTTGAACGCTACTTCCATTTCTATTTCATTTTTAATGGAATTAAAACATAATGATACATAATATTATTATAATATCAATATGGTATCATATATAATATCATTAAATTTATCCTTTATACGTACCATATATGGTGTTAACGAATAAAATCACTTTGAGGGGGCGGTAGTCCGCACTTCCTAAAATGAAGATATCACGTTTACCCATAATGGAAACCATAAAGGTATGACATAAATGAAAAATACATAAGCTTAAGTAAAACATAAACATATCATATAAAATATATAAATATAGTGACATATTAATGGCCAACTTTGAAGGTGTTATATGAGTGTTGAACAATCATCGTTTCGTGAGGCAGAAATTCGCCATCCATAGAAACAGTATGTTCATTAACCATTATATAAAGGTGTGTGTATGTGTAGCTCGAATAGTTATTATAAAAAAATCCTAGTATATTGACGATACTAGAGTTATAACAAAATAAAGGAATAAAAAGAGTTTAGGGGTTGGAGAAGCAAAAAAAAAGGACTCAAGTGAAGACATTACCTTAAAATCGGGTAACTCCCTTTGGTTTGAGCTCAAAGGCTTCCATGGGAAGACTTCTGACCAAAGTGAGGCTTCTAAGAGTTATAAAAGGATGTGGAGAGACAAAATGGGTTGTTTTTGTTCGATCCAAAGGCTTGAGAGGTGTTGGTAAGGAGGTAGAGGTGGGGGCCTTTTATAAGAGGAGAGGAGGGGCACTCTTGGAAAGTAAGGAAATGTTACTTTATTTTAGAATGAGTTTCGGATTTTAATGGTCCCAAATTGATGTGTTTCGAGGATAAGGTTATAAGGGTTTGAAATCGAACCATACAATAGGTTTTGGACATGTGTAGGTCTTAGATTTTACATTATCTTTCCATTTTATTTAAATCGTTATATAATGAGGTAATCATTGCATCATCATGGTGTCATAAATTATTTAATTTATTTAATATCTAAAAATTAAAAAAAAATCTATGATGTTGTAAATAAATTTATCTTTCCAATTAATATTTATAGTCAAAACTATGTCTTGTATAACCCCATGTAAAAATTATTTTAGTAAAACATCTCATGCTTGTGTCATTTTTACTTTAACATTAAATAAAAAGTTATTTATGTCATTTCCCAACCAAAGTGGATCCAAGGGGTCCTGAAGTTGACACATGGATTTTCGTGGTCGGCCATGACACATAGAATGAGGGTAGGACATGTTTCAAGCTCATCTCATATTATTAAAACATTAATTTTACCTTAAACTACTCTAATTACCTCTAATCACTATTAAAAACTTAATAAGTTACTGTTCACCAAAAAATTATTTTAATCCCATTGAACAACATATTAAATTTTTATGAAAACCATGTGTGTCGGATTTTTGGAATTCAGAACATAGAGGTGGAAAAAATTCATTTAAACGGAAAATCAGTTTTTTATAAGTACCACTTAGTGGTTTCACTATTCATCAAAAATTGAAGTTTTTCAGAAAAATACCAAAACTTCACCCTAAGCAATATTTGATATTCCAAATTCAAAAATGATGTCTATTTTAAACAATTAAAAACAAATTAGTTAAATTAATTAATTTAATAATTAATTCCCGCTGTCAGAGCAAATAGCGTGTTTTTATGAAACAATATGTATCAAAAGATTGACACTAGTTTAAGTCCAATTTAAATGTGAAATTAATTCCAACAACCACTATTGGATTAAATGGTAAAAATATATTCTAATTTTACTTTAAAACCAATTCAAAAGATAATCTAATCATATTAAAAAATTAGATTAAAAAGTGGTTTTGAATTAAAATAAAACATTTTTAACTATTCATAAAAAATGATCTTTATCTGAAAAATAAAGAGAATTTACACAAAGTAAATTTTGATGTCCTGATTCTAAAGAAGATTTTTATTTGGTCCAATAGAATGTATAAGAGTGACCAAAACTATATTTAATGACCATTCACCATTAAAAGTTGATAAGTGTACCTTTAGTGAAAATTAGAGTATATTTGCCTAAAATTGAGTTCTTTTCGTAATTTAAGCCTTTATACTTTATTGGATAAATATAAAAATATTTAACAAACATATATAATCATATTTTAGTTATTTCTATTCATTCCCGCCAATACAACGACTATGTGTTAACTAACATTTAAAATAATATTATTTTATTACAAGTGTGCAATGTAAGATTTCAAAGAAACTCTTTGTTGTGTATCAGGTACGATATCGAACATAGCAACCCATTCAAAGTAAAATTAATATTTAATTCACAAATATTAATAAATATGAAAATGTATTATTCATTATTTACCTGGGATGTTACAATTTTTTAGTTAATATAAGAAATAAAATATACTTAATAAACCATCACCAAACCACTCTATTCGGTCGAAAATTTGTGATTCCATTAGAACCATGTTTAATAAGAAGGTTTTTAAGAATATTATAATATTATCATATGAAATTTAAAATAAAATTTTACACTTTTCTTACCTTTTAAATAAAAATGGGTTTTAAAAATGTAATATTCTTATGATTTTCCAATGAAGGCACATTTTAAAGCTTTTTTAACATGTAAAAGGAATATTCTTTTACCTCATATGAAATGTACAAGTTTATCCACTGTCATTTCTTTGAATATTAATTTTCATGTTTAAAAGGATAATTTTTAAGAGTTTTTTTAATAGCTATTTGAAAATATTTTTTTTCAAATCATTCTCAAGCTTCTTTCATGTGTTTGTATGTAAAATGGGTTTCAACAAAATTTAAATCTTTCTGTATATGTTTTTAAATTGTTTTCAAAGAAAACATTTTTTAAATGTTTTGAATATTATTTTATAATTTTTCAAGGAAACATGTTTTCAAAATGATTTCATGTATTTTTATATATTTTCAAATTATTTTCTTGGAAAATAATTTTCAAATGGTTTTATGTATTAAAAATATTTTTTCATAGAAGAATAAATATTTTCTTGAAGAAATGTTTTTGAAAAATATTTCAAAATTATTTTCTGTATCAGTTTATATATTTTGATGTTACTCATGACTTTATAGTATGTGATCTAAAGGTTATATTCACATTCTTCCTCTTAATGTGTTGTAATTAATGTCATGCTCTTTATGAAACCCCTTCATATTTCAAGAGTTATATGATTATGAATTTTATTCTTTAACATGTTATGGTTTTGATGAAGTGAGTATGAAAACTATATCATTTTCAACATGTTATGATATAATTACATGTTTTTGATGCCCATTTAATTTCATTGGTTGAGATATAATATATTTTTAATGATATTACAGAACATGTATATATCATTTAATTATGAGATAAGTAAGACCAATATAACCCTCCAATGCATTGGGATATGATTAATATATCATGAGATAGACATATCTGGAACGGAAAATGAACTCGGTTCCATAACACATATTTGGAATGGGGGATTACCCAGTTCAGTAATACAGGAATGAAATGAGGGTGTACCTGGTTCAGTAAAGGACTTTGTCCCCTAAGATGGTCTTAGCAGCGATGCCTAGGTTACTATGGTAAATAATATTTTAGACTTAGGTATCTTCCACATTTCAGTTTTTTATTCTTATATTATTCCCTCTTGGATTATGTTATTTATTTATTTATGATTTATGTCTTATGGAATTTCAATATTTATACCATGATTCATGCTTATTATCTTTGATTTAAAGGGTATGATATTCAATTTACTTGATCATATTCCCCTAAACTTATGCTCATGATGTTGATTACATGACTCCCTTGTTTACCCTAATTGAGCATCTAAGCTCACCCCTTTTTATATTTCCATTCACCAAAATTATGGATATATGTATTATGTATGATATTCTTAAGAAATATAATAGTCATGAAGAACCTAGTGGGAGATAATGTAACTCGCTTATGTACTAGTGTTTATGTTTTCATATTTCCTAAGGCACTAGACATATACCAAAGTTCAGAATCTATGTGTATAATGTTTTAAGTATTCCAAAAAAGTGATGTAACGTTTTTGTATGTCAAGATTAGGGTTTTTATAGTCGGGTATTTAAGACATAGATTTTATAATGGAATAAAGTTCAAGTAAACATAATAGGGAAATTTGTGAGGGTTATATGTGGTTTTTTTTGTTAATCATGACTTTGATTTATGTAACATAAATAAGGTATCATTATATTAACTAGGATAATAAAGGAGGCAGAAAATCCATCATCCAAATCTATATCATCATTTTCTAATTTTATTATATATTTTTTAAATTCATGAAGAGTCTGTATGGGCCAAACTAGTGGGACATCTAAATAAATTCACATCATTTTCTGTGACCTTATAATCTTGATGTTGTATTAAATATAATATGATGTAACTACTAAGAATAATATTATTTATTTTATAACAGTGTATGTGATTATTATCGGAGATTGAGATAACAAATAATACATAGTGGTATAGCTCTAGATAATGAATTTTTGACGACCATGGAAGGCAAAGTTAATAGTCTTCTTAGCTAGAATTATTTCTTCCTTATAGGTTGAAATAGTAATTATTTAATGTCTTATAAATTATTGATTTTTTTATAATTTAATTGAGACTTTAAATACCCTATTACATATTAATTTAAAATCTACATAATTTTTTATAATCTATATTTAAATCATTGTGTTATCACTAATTTTTGTGTAGAAATTGGTTGATTAAGATGTGGTTGATCTATTAGGATAAAATTTGCATATAAGAATCATAATGGAAGCTATTTGGTTTCTTGAATTTTCATGTAATTTCTAGGATCGATCCCATAATGAAATATTAAATATATAACAGGACACTAAATGAGAATAAACTATGATACTTCTCATTCTGGATGAGACTATTTTTTGATTTTGTGTTTTTGGAAAATATTAGTGATGCACTATCATGATTAGTATAATGGTTATAAATGGATGAATGTTGAGTTTTTAGGAGCCTGGTTAGTTTCAATTTTCAATGACTAAGTATTATGATGTAGATTGGATAAAAAAATTTATGATCATTTATATATGGATATAACTATCTTTTTTAATTGTGGAGAGAGGGGATCCGATAAAATATCACACATTTTATGAAATTGTTATATTAATTAGGGATTAGATATGATAATTCATTAACATTAACTTATATAGTATATTGATGATGAATTCCCCATTTGTCTAGGTATTGGGAAATAATTATTAGTCTTTTTAGATTGTAAGATCATGGTCACTATTTGTTATTATAATGATAGTGAAAAAGATATGTGGTTGATTTGTTTTTCATTTAATGAATATTAAAATATTTTGTATAATTATATTTTATAGTGGGGTAATGGTAGTGAGTTTCTAAAAGAAGTATTTTCCTTATGTTGTGTAGTTCATGTTCTTTATAACGTAGATTTATTATTACAGTATGATAATAAATTCTTTAAATATGAACATCTTGTGTGATGAGATTAATCTATAGAGTTAGGTGATTTATCATGTGTATGATTTAGGGTCAAGTATATATTTCCCCCTAACTAACTGTTAATATATTATATAAGGTGTTCACTACTGGAAGTGAAGTAGTAGTGGAGAAATAGACGAACTTACTATATATGAGTACACTATTAATAATTTCCATTTGGAATGGAAATATTCTAGTATTTTTTTAGATTTGATCACTGGTTCCATTACAAAGGTATAAAATACCCTTTCTTTCTTCTGGTTTCAAACCTTGCAGTGGGTATATAAAGTATTATTAATGTTTAATCTAGTTTTTAAAGGTTATTTGAGAGTGTTCTAACCTATGGTTGAGATATTGGAAAACATTAATTGCAAGCTAGATGGAATAATGAAATATTTTTTGGGATTATCATGTTAACCTATGTGTTTTCATGTTTCTGTGATTATGAATCTACATAGATTTGGTCATTATTGAGTTTTGATGAACTTTGAGTTTATTATTTTAATTATGGGAAGTGGATGGTGAAAAAATTGGTCATAATCAAATTTATTTTTTAGAAACTTTGAGCTCTTTATTAGAGGTGTGGATATTGATGAGCTTTACATCTTTGGAGGGAAAAGGTTGATTAGATATAAAAGAATTCCTTAAATAATACTCAAACTTATTTTTAAAGATATGTTAAATATCTTAAAGTTTTTTTTTAATTAAGTAGTTGTGTAATTGGATTATTTTGGTTAGTAATGTGAGTGATCCAACATATTTAAGACATGTAATGGATATATTCTATAATTGGTTAGATTTTTATAAATTTTATACTTATCTAAAGCAGATATAGAAAACTAATTTTTTTTATTTATAAATGGTTAGGTTTATTATTATTTCTATGCTTTATTTTTATTTCAAAGTTGAAATATTTTAATGGGGCGATAATGAAACAATAGAGGTTTCCACCTAAGATAGAATTTTTCTATACATATAATATGATACACATTTTAGTGTCATTGATTTGTTTTCAATTCGTTATATTTTAGTGATATACTTTAGTATCTTTTCTAACCTATGAAACAATTATAAAGAAGAAATCTTAATCTTTTGATAAAAACTATAAGATAAAATTTTCCCCCTTAATAGAATATGATATTGAAAAATGAACCCCATTGATGATTTTATATCAGGGTGATTCACAGTAGACATTATTTTGGTAATTTTTAGTCATCCTTATGTAGGTTCACCTCAATATATATTATTTTAGGAATAAAATAATATATGATTATTTGACATCATTCCATTATTTATTGATATTATAGTGAGTATAGTGGGAGGATATGTTTTTAATGATATCTTCAATGGTGTCCGCCATTATAGTGGGGAGTTTGCCACAAAATTATGTGTTTTCATAGATAATTTATAGCTTTATGATCATGATTATCTAATTCACTAAATTTCATACCTTCAATCATATTGCTTATTAACTATGTCCTTAATCAACTAATTTGTGTATTAATGTTTACTAGGGTATACAATTTATTGAAACTAAGACAATGGAATAGGGTTGAAAATAAAAAAAATGATTTGATCTTGAGAAAATATTGAGATAATTTTGAAACCTAACAACTTCTCTAAAAATTTAATGGGATAAAACAAAAAAACTATAAATCATTCATGTAATATATAAATAACTATTTTTCCAAGAATCTTAAAATATAAATTTTATGGAAATTGGATTTTTATATTTAGATATTTCACGGAGAGAATATTTTATTCCATTTTTTATTCATTTCAATACCAAATAACATCTAAGAATTTTTATCATATTATCATTTTAAAATTTTGTTGATATTAATTAAATGAATCTAATTGGGATTTCATTGAATTAATCATATAATCATATTCAGTATTATCTACAATTATCTCTAGAATTTTGGTATGTAATAGTTGATCAAAAAGATAAATCTCTTTTTTCTATTATCCTTAGGATTGGATGATGTTTATTTGAAATTTTATAGTTTAATGGGGATGTTATCTCTCTAGAATCCAACCTTTTTCTATTATAAATCGCAGTGCCAATGAGGGGTATGTCATTGAGTTATTAACCAGCTAATTATATAATAGATCACCACTATTTTACAATTTTCCCAGAGGTATAAATAACATTAATGGTATAATGTGACTTTGATGGGAAATTTAAAAACCATTTGATTAAATGGTTATACGAGGCATGATCTATCACATCATCTATAGTTAGGGATAGAATGAAATTGTGATCACCTATCATCTGGTCAATTTGATAAGATAAAAAGCTGCATAGCCATAATAAAAATAGAGTGTAAGGAATTATATTTGATTTATGTCATTATATCATATTTGATGAATGATAGTATGTGTGTCAAAATCTACTACATGGTTTACAACATATCTTGGGTTGATCCATGAAATCTAGAAAATCTAATCAATTATAAGATGGAAAAACCCATCCGACTAAATTATCAGAGTGTGTGGATCTAGGAAGTCAGTGGTGCTATTGGGGGGGTGGGGGTTCCACTTTATACCTTTTGGTTGTATGATTTTTCATTTGGAATATGTTGGAGAATAAGAAGACAAAATTTGGACCTGGAAATTGTAATACAATTCTGTCATGACCCCATCCCCACAAAGTATACCCCTAATGGGCCAGTAATGTGATAAGGGAGATAATGACCCCCCGAGTCCCACCTCCAGTATGCCTTGGGATGGAGACTAGTACTGAGGGTATAATAACACACGAATGAGAGGCATTACCCTCTAAGAGAACACATGCGGAAGAGAGAGATAAGATAGACACCAACCAACTCTAACTCAGAACTGAAATATAAAAGAAACCCAAATGCACATATTTAATTCCATTCAAAAGTACTACAACTGAAAGGGAAAAAACTGTAGGTACCCAAAAGAAAGTAAACCAGCAACAAACATAAGCCCGATCAGCTCCTGCAACCCTAAGCTAATAGAAAACAGCTTGATCTCCAAACTACTCCAAGTGAACTGAAAAACAGTTTATATAAACATAGGGAGAGTATAATAGTATACTCATTAAGATCCTCCCCGAAGCCTCCTTTGCAAAAGTAAAGAAAGCATGCTAAAGTCCAGTGAACAACAAGTGAAACCAACTCATCACCTAAACAGGTATACTAAGTTCCCAACCTCACCATGGATACTCTAACTAAGTTACACAAACATAAATATATCATATAGTAAAGAATTTGAAGGGTACCCCACTACTACTTCCCCATTGGTTTGCCACTTTTCCCCAACGACATACATCCTGTGCATCTCTCTCCAAAGGCATGACTGAAGACACCTTGGCTAAGTTCCAAAATCTACACCACGTGCACCATGGAGGCTTTCCTGTAGGACCTTGGTGAAGCACCACACCATCGTCACAACCAAAATTAACCAGGTATTTTCCGGGAGCCACCACAGCTCGCATAACATGTATCATACATCAGGTATTATACCTCAAGCCATAACAACCCATGCACCGAGTAAGGATCCTGAAGCCATCACGGCCTATACACGTTACACCTGTAGTAGTCCATAGGATACTATATCTAGAATATATGTGCATGAATAACCACAAGACATTACAACCCTCTACACACACATATGGGGAAAACTAACCATTGTGCCTAATGGCACGAGTATCTACCAAGTGAAGAGAGCGGGGCCAAAGGGGTTAATCAGCCATTCATCCTCCCACCAGAATGTTGGGGAACACACCCCCTAGGGCTCAGAATCCCTAGGGTGCCAGTTTCTCTTACTGACAGGGTGGAGTAGCATATAGAAACACAAAAAGTACATAATTTACTATAACTCACAACCACACTATGATCATAACATAGTCTTAGACACAACTGCAACTAACATCTCTCGGACACTAGGCTTCCACTTCTAAGACAAGGTATCCTATAAGCACACAACAATTTATGGGATTTATTAGATTACTTCATTCCCTTTTTATCAATTCCCCTGTACGTTAATTAATTCCTCAAGCATTAATTAACCATGAGAAATTCCACATTAAATTCCATTAACACCACCTCCAAATAATTCCACTATCTCTTCAAAAGTTCTCAACCTCATCATTAAGTTCCAAAAAACTTCCACCCCATGGGTTAACATCATTTATTCCAAAATTCTTTATAGAATTAGTTTCCCATATTCCCAGGAATTCTAGAAAAGCATCATATTCTACTAAACACAAGGGGGATCAAAACGATGAGTAGATGTACTACCCGTCAATTTTTTTCCACCTATAGAAAGAGAATAGACCCATCCTACCTCGAGAGGCTAAACACAGAAAGAAAGTGGCATACCCCATGCAACTTCTCCTCTTTTGGAAGAAGGGTAAGAAAGAACATCTACCATAAGTATTGGGGAAAAGTAAAGCAGATAAACATCCAAAGAATCAACAAGCATCCAGCAAACACATCCACCCCATTCCATCATCCCTGTTGTCCTCCCCGACACCCACATGCATAAACCGATGCATCTCGCCACTCTAGGAGTCATTCGCTGCCACAAAAAAAGGCCTCTATGCCTCCACATATCGCAATACCCCTCTAGGGTTACATCCCTACACAAGCAGCAGGAAATCAAACATCACATCAATTTGGATAAGGCCCATTAAAAATAAAGAGGGTAACTCATAACCCTCCAAGGAATTATCAAACAATCACATTTTTTAAACCATCTTGAATTAACAGATTTAATCTGTTGGTTCCAAAATCTAGAACCTAACCAGTAAGCTATCACAATAGATTATACATGCTTACTATTCCAAATTGATTAACATCAAATTAAAACAAGAACCAGTTTCGTTCACATGCCACTTTATCTTTAGCCAAAAAAATATCATTTAGTCCCTGTTTATGTTCTCTACCAATTCCCACCAAGATCAACTGATAAGAAAGGAAAGCATAGATATCACACTATCTAGAAAACATGAGGCCATAACATACCATCGATAGAATTTATTTATCCGGTTCAAAGTATTTCATTAGGTCAATTCCATGGTCATCCAACAGGATTCAAAATGATAACAATATGGTTGCATGTAAAATAAAGAGAAGCAACAAATCCCCTAACTCAATGGTTTTCGACAAAAACCACAACCGTCGAAGAAATCCCAAAACAATTGGGCTGATTCACCAAGGATCCACCTTAGATCTCTTCTCCTGACAAAACCAAGACCAAAGCTCATTATATTCGATATCCACATGATTAGATCTACCCATAATAGGTGTAGATCTAAGAAACTGAGAGAAGAGGAGGAGTATGTCTAAGTAGATATAGGAAATCAAGAAAAACGATCACATACCTCAAGAAACTAGCTCCGATTCGCCAAGGGAAGCCTTTGGATTGCATCCAAAATTCTTAGGAGAGGTTCTCCTACCTTCAAGGAAGGGTAATCCCGAGTTATGGATGCTTAGGGGCTTAAAAGAACCATTTAGAGACAAAATGAGATACATCCACAATGTTAGGATCTAAGAATAAGTGCTCTCACGGTTATTCCGCATGGTTTAACAAATCGTGTGCTAACTGTTCCTTAGCTTCTGCCTCGTCAAACACTCCTTGCACGGTTAGGCTGCATGGTTAGACCAACCGCGAGCTAACCGTGCATTATCCATTGCGTCCAAGACCATCCTTGCACGGTTTGGCCGTACGGTTTAAGCAAACCATGCGAAATCTATTTCCCTTTAATCTCCCTTAAAATTTGGCCCTAACTCACCCCAAGAAACCTTGACCTTCCGTAACAACTCTTGAACCAAAATTTCACAATGTAATAGACTGGTGAGGTCCGGACCATTACATTATATACCTCTCAAAACATTCTCATCCTCAAGAATCCAAAAACCACCTAAAGAGAAAAAGAAACAGGGTCTGAACAACCACCCATCGAGATACCTCAAAAAAGAGAGCAAGCCACAAAAAAATAACAAAGGGTCCATCTCTTAAACATGAAAATTACATAACCACATAAGTTACATCATATCATGAAAAGAGTTAAACATCAAACAACTCTGGGTACTAAGCACGTATATGTGACTCACATTCCAAACTAATCTCCTCGAAGCCACCATGTTGCCACAAGACATGAACTAAGGTCATATAATGCCCGTACAACACATTATCCTTGTGGTCTTGGATCTTTATAGTTTTCTCCTCAAAGGTGCATCATAAAAAACATTGATCTCTCCCCAATCGATGAAGTGAGAGTCGTCGTGAAGATAACGACGAAGCTATGATACATGGAAAACATCATGTATCCGACTCATATGAGGGGGAATTTCTACTCGATATACCATAGCTCTAACATGAGATAACACCTCGAAAAGCCCAAAAAAATAGGGAGAAAGCTTACTTCCAAGACAAAATCTTCGCTTCCCTCAATGGGGATCCCCCTTCAGAAACACATGATCCCGGGCATTAAACACTAAGGGCCTCCTTCTTTGATCAGCATATGATTTTTGATGATCCTGCGATGTCTTCATCCACTCATGAATCACCGAAACCATCTATGTTGAATTCTTCCCTAGTTCCGGTCTGAGAATTGATGACTCTCCAACCCCAGTCCAACACAATAGAGTATAGAAAGGCCGGCCATACAAGGCTTCAAACGGATCCATACAGATGGTGGAGTAAAATATATTATTGTAAGCGAACTCCACCAATGGTAAGTGCCTCATCCATGAGCCTCCAAAATCAAGAACACAAGAGCGTAACATGTCTTCAAGAGTTTGGATGGTTTTATCTATCTGACCATCTGTATGAGGATGAAAAGCAGTGCTAAGGCATAATTGAGAATCAAAAGCATGTTGGAGACCTCTCCACACCCTGGAAGTAAAATGAGGATCTTGATCAGAAATGATCATCCTTGGGACTCCATGAATTCACACCACCTCCACTAAATACTGGCTCGACAAAACATCCACTGAGATCGACTCCCTAATCTCTTTGAAGTGGGATGATTTTTTAAACGTTCCAATACCACCCAAATAACATCATGTCCTCTCAGACCTCGATGTAAACCTATAACGAAGTCCATTGAGGTGTCTTGACACTTCCACTGAAGAATCTTTAATGGCTGGGGAAGACCACCAGGAACACGGTGTTCGACATTCAACTTCTGGAAGACTAAACATTGAGACACAAACTCCATAACCGCACGCTTCAGCCCAGTCCACCAATACTGACTCCTCAAGGATCGGTACATCTTTGTCACACCAGGATGTACCCCTAATGGTGAACTATGGAACTCTCTGAGAACCATCTCTCAAATCACAATGGTAACAAAAATCCTTCCATGATGAAACACTCAGTGTTATTCATCATCATACCAACTATTAGGGGCCTCCCTACAAACAACTCTGTCTCTTCAGACCTCCACCTCAAGATCTCCCAACTAGAGCCCTTCCACCTTCTACATTTGGGTTGACTGCACCATCATCAGGAAAAGATAACCTCTACCTTCGACTTCTTCCATTTCATGATGAAAAGCGGACAATTCTTTAATTACTATCCATGAATCACCAGATTCACGCACTGCATCACTAAATGACTTTCAGATCAGCGCATCAGCTACCACATTCCCCTTTCCAGGTGTACACGATATTTCAAAGCTGTATTCCTACACGAACTCCAACTACTTACTTAGTAGCTAGTTCAAGTCACGATGAGAGAATATATACCTCAAACTCTTATGATCGGTGAAAACCACAAAGTGCTCACCAATGAGGTAATGTATCCAAAACATCCGAGAAAACACCACGGCTACCAACTCAAGATCGTGGGTGGCATAGTTGTGTTCATGGGGATGTAACTGCCGATCCCCATAAGAAAAAACTGACCTCTTCTTCATGAGAACACATCCTAACCCCATATATGAAGCATCATAGAAAACATCAAACTGAACTCCTTCATATATGAGACAAAGGACTAGAGAACTTACTAACTACTCATTTAGATACTCGAAAGCTGCTTGACACTGATCAGCCCATATGAAAGCCTGATCTTTCCTTGTCAAATCTGTCAGCGGGGTCGCATCTCAGGAGAAATTTTCTACAGACCACTTGTAGTAGCCTACGAGATCGATGAAACTTCGCACCTATGAAACTTTATTGGGGACTGCCCAAGATATAACTGATTCAATCATTGATGGATCCACAACTACTCCCTGCTGGGACACGACATGCCCCATGAAACGGACTTCTCGAGCCAAAAATTCACACTTCGACAACTTCCCGAATAGGTGACGTTGGAGAAGAACTCCCAAATGGCTCATAGATGCTCTGTATTCTCCTCGTCAGATGTAGAGTACACAAGGATGTCGTTGGTAAAAACTACCACGAACTTGTCCAAGAACTCATGGAACACAACATTCATCAATCCCATCAATACCATTGAAGAATTAGTCACGTCAAACGACATTACAGCTAACTCATAATGACCATGACGACAACGGAAAGCAGTCTTCTGGATATCCTCATCATTCCCAAGCATCTGATGATATCCTAACCGCAAGTCGATCTTTGAGAACCAACTTAAACCATTCAGTTGATTGAATAAATCATCAATCCACGGAAGAGGATAGTGATTCTTCATTGTCACTTTGTTTAAGAGATGATAATTGACACATAACTACAATCTGTCATCAACCTTCTTTACAAATAAAACTGGTACACCCCATGGTGACACACTTGGCCGAACAAAACCGCACTGCAATAGACCATCAAGCTATATATGATGATCTCGCAACTCAGAAGGGTCCATCCTATATGGATACATAGAGATAGAAGATGCTCTTGGATGTAGGTCAGTCTAGAACTTGATTTCTCGTCAAGGGGGTAATGCCAAAAACTCTTCTGGAAAGACATCAGAGTACTCCTCTATGACCCTAGGAAACTCCAACTGCTGAACCTTTGATGAAATCATCATCATCTCAGCCGCCGTGGATGATAAGGATGAAACGCTTCTATGACCCATCTGAGGGTCTCGCTCATCAACAAACACCACTTTATCTCCATCCACATCAAACAGAACGACCTTTTTCCTAAAGCAATCCACGATATCCTGCACCAAATACAACCAATCCATGCTGAGGATACCATCATATGATTATATTCGTAAACATAGGAAATCTCCCCAAGAGTGGTGTTGCCCCAACACTAGCTCACAATATCTACATACTTCAAACAAGTCATCTTGACCTCCAACTAGTATAGTCAATGATAAGGGAACTGGAATCATCTCTACCTCAATTCCAAAGCATGGACAAGGGTAGGTGACATGAAGGAGTGTGTCGCTCTTGAATCAAACAAGGCATACACCAAGTTAGAAAACAAGAAAAGGGTACCTCGAACGACATCTGGCTCATCTGGCACTTGCAACGCTAAAGCATGAAGCTAACCACGACCTCCTCCATGGCCTCTCTGACCCTGATGATGACCACCACCATGGCCGCGCTCTGCTCTCTGTGGATGGGGAGCATCATGGGGCTGCCCTCTAGCTGCCCCATCTACCGTCTGCTGATCCAAATCTTGTACAAATGGTTACTAATGCCTCAGTGGGAAATGCCTCAATGGAGGAATATGGAGCATAACACTTGGTTCACGATGGCCTCTTTGAATGTTCGGGCACTACCGCTGCTGATGGACATGACCACCATAAGAAAAAAAAGCGCCTGATCCCTTGGAATAGGTCTAAGAGTTGCTGAATCTAAAGAAACGAGATGTAAAGGGCTGAGACATACCCCCAGCTGAACAGAGACTCTTCTTCCCTGAAAACCAGGAATCTCAGACTACATCCTTGCTTCATGAGGGATCAGGACGATCCCCCTCTCGTGATGATCCTATCTCGAGCGAAGTTCCCTCGACAACCTCTTCCCTTTCCAGTACCTCAAGATATGTCTTCAACAAAAATGGGGGGAACTGGCACTGGATCTCTAGATGTAAAGCCTTCTAAAAATGCCCCACCCTATCCTCCTCATCTGGTAACAGGTTCGACGCATATCGTAAAAGGTTCCTAATACAGATACCAAACTCTCGAACATTGGAGATCCCCAATCGAAGGGTAAAAATATCCTGGCGACTGGACGCCTTTGTTGTCGAGGAAACAAAATAGACCCTAAACATGTCTCAGAACTCCTCCCTTGAGATCGCTGACTCCTTACGATCCCCAAGGAACAAGAACCACCACTGCCTCACTGATCCACGTAGCATCATCACAGCTAAGGACACCCAGTGCTCCTTCCGAGAATGAATCAAACAAAAACCAATCTCGACCTCCTCTAACCAGTCTTAAGTGACTATATCTGAAACAGATTCCTCATACTTCTGCAGACCCTGGCGTTAAAACTCTCTGAGCGTCTTCCTCCAAGTGTCGTCGTCGTCATCCTCTACACTGCAGTGATCTGCTGGAACAACCTACTGGACATTTTCTATGAAAACCTGATGAGGACATCGACCTGAAGCCATACCTATAAAGTAAAAAACACATAGAGATCCTAATCCAGGAATATGGAAGACTCATCATTAATTAATTAATTTTTTTTCTTTTATTCGTTTTAGGTTAACCTATCCCAAGGTCTAACCAATGAAACATAGGCACAAAGAAGAATGATGCAAGATATTTTCCTAGGTCTCTACCCTACAACTAGTATCACCTTTTTTAGTAGCCATTATAAACTGAAAGGTCCGTAAATCAGATCATAGGGGTCTCTAAATACCTATGTCTCAGCTGATCTCCAGTTTTTACCTTACTTGATAAACAAGAATGACACTATTGCCCTACCAACCCATGAAACCTCACCTATTCCTAACTCAAAACTGCATCCTATCACTCAATTTGACCTCTAATACCACTCTTTCATGACCCCCTCCCCATAATGTGTACCCCTCCCAGGATGACAATGTGAGAAGGGAGATAATGAACCTCGATTCCCACCTCTAGCAGGCCTCGGGTTGGCGACTAGCACCAAGGGTATAGTAACACACGAATGTGAGGCGTTACCCTATAAGAGAACACATGAGAAATAGAGAGATAAGATAGACACCAACAAAATCCAACACAGAACTGAAATATAAATGAAACCTATTTACACATATGTAATTCCATGCAAAATTACTACAACTGAAAGTGAAAAAACCGCAAGTACCCAAAAGAATGTACAACAGCTGCAACCACAATCTCGAACAACTCATGCAGCCCCAAGCTATTAGAAACCAGCTTGATCTCCAACCTACTCCATGTAACCTGAAAAAGAGTTTATATAAATGTAGGGTGATTATAACAGTATACTCAGTAGGATCCTCCCTGAAGCCTCTCATGAAAAATTAAAGAAATCATGCTAAAGATCGGTGAACAACAAATAAAACCAACTCATCACCTAAACAGGAATACTAAGTTCCCAACCTCACCATGGCTACTCTCACCAAGTAACACATACAAGATTATATCATATAGTAAAGAATATCAAGGGTACCCTGCTACTACTTCCCAACTAGTTTTCCGTTTTTCCCCAATGATATACGTCATGTGCATCTCTCTCCAAAGGCTTGCCCACAGACACCTGAGATAAGCTCCACAATCTGCACCATGTGCACCACAAGGGCTTTCTCGAAGACACCGGGGCGAAGCACCACACCATCCTCACAACCAAAAGTAACCAGGTTGTTTACGGGAACCATCACAACTCATATAATGTTTATCATACGCCGGGTATTATACCTCAAGCCACAACATCCCATACACTGAGTAAGGATCCTCTAGCCATCACAGCCTATACACGTTACACCTATAGTAGTCCATAGAATACTATATGCAGAATATATGTGTGTGAATAAACACAAGCCATTACATCCCTCGGCATACATATATGTCAAAAACTAACCACTGTGCCTAATGGAACGAGTATCTACCAAGATAAGAGAGCGGCGCCAAAAAGGGTAGTCATCCATTCATCCTCCCACTAGAATGTTGGGGAAAACACCCAGCAGGGCTCAGAATACACAGGGTGCCAGTTTCCCTTACTGACTGGGTGGAGTAGCGTATAGAATCACAAAAGTATAGAATATAATATAACTCAAAACTACACTGTGGTCATAACCTAGTTTTAGACACAAATGCAACTAACGTCTCTCGGACTCTGGGCAACCACTTCTAAGACTAGGTGTCCTATAAGCACACAACCATTTATGGGCCTTATTAGATTACTCCATTCCCTTTTTATCAATTCCACTGTACATTACTCAATTCTTCAAACATTAATTATCCATGAACAATTACACATTAAATTCCATTAACACCATATCCGAAAAATCCACTATCCCTTCGAAAGTTATCAACCTCATCATTAGGTTTCTACAAATTCCAACACCATGGGTTAACTTAATTTATTCAAACATTCATTACAGAATTACTTTCCCTTATAGCCAAGCATTCTAGAAAATAATCCTATGCTACTAACCACAAGGGGGCTCAACATGGTGAGTAGATGTAATACCCGTCAGGTCTTTTCTGCCTATAGCAAGAGTGTAGACCCATCCTACCTCGAGAGGCTAAACACGGAAAGCGCATGGCATACCCCAAGAGTCTTCACCTCTTTTGGAAGAAGGGTAAGCAATAAAAGTTTCCTTGAGCAGTGGGGAAAAGTAAAGAAGATAAACATCCAAAGAATCAACAAGCATCCAATAATCACATCCACCCCATTCCATCATCACTGGTGTCCTCCCCAACACATACATGCATAAAACGTTTCATCTTGCCACTCTAGGCATCATATGCTACCACAACAAAAAGGCCTCTATGCCTTCACATATCACAATACCCCTTGAGGGTCACGTCACAACATAAGCAACATGAAATCAAACATCACGTCAATTGGGCTAAGGACCTTTAATAATATGAAGGGTAACTCAGAACCCTCCAAGGAATTATCAAACAATCACATTCTTTAAACCATCTTGAATTAACAGATTTAATCTCTTGGTTCCAAAATCGGGAACATAACTGTAAGCCATCACAAAATATTATCTATTCTTTCTATTCCAAATTTATTAACACCAAATTAAAACTGGAAATAGATTTGTTCACATGCCACTTTATCTTTATCCAAACAAATATCAATTAGTCCTGGTTTGCGTTCTTTAACAATTTCCACCAAGAACAACCGCTAAGCAAGGCAAGCGTAGATATCACACTATCTAGAAAAACATGAGGCAATGACATACAATCGATATGATTTATTTATTAAGTTCAAAGTATTTTATTAGGTCAATTCCATGGTCATGTATTGGGATTCAACTTGGTAACAATATGGTTGCATGTAAAAGAAATAGAAGAAAAAAATCCCCTAACTCAGTGGTTTTCGATGAAAACCACAACGGTCGAAGAACGCCAAAGAAAACTGGGCCGATTCATCAAGGATCCTCCTTTGATCTCTTCTCCTAACACAACCAAGACCAAATATCATCATTTTCGACATCCACATGATTAGATCTACCCATAATGGGTGTATATATAAGAAACAGAGAGATGATGAGGAGTAGATCTAAGTAGATCCATGAAATCAAGCAAGAACGGTCACATACCTCAAGAAACCGGCTCCGATTTACCAAGGGAAGCCTTCAGATCACCTCCAAAATGCTTGGGAGAGGTTCTCCTACCTTAAAGGAAGGGTAGTCATGAGTTATGGCCTCTTAGGGGATTAAAATAACCATTTAGAGGAAAAATGAGTTAGATCCACAATTTTAGGATCTATGATTAAGTGCTCGGACAGTTATTCCTCACGGTTTAACAAACCGTGCGCTAACTGTGCATTAGCTTCTTCCTCATAAAACACTCCGTGCACGGTTAGGCTGCATGGTTAGAAAAACCATGCGTTAACCATGCATTAGCCACTACCTCCAAGAACCTCCTTGCATGGTTTTTCCGCACGGTTTAGGAAAACTGTGCGCTAACCGTGTGAAAACTATTTCCCTTTAATCTCCCTTAAATGTCTGCCCAAACACACCCCAAGTCACCTTGATTTCCCAGAACACCTCTAGAACCATATTTTCCCAATGTAATGGACTGGAGAGTTCTGGTCCATTACAAATTATATCAGTAAATCAAACCAAATGGAACTATTTTTTTCTTAATTTAGAAGTATATGTTATTTAAATTGACTTATCTGTGATTAATTTAATATTATTTTAAATTAAATATTTATAACTTTTAATTGATAAATAATGTTGAAAGGAAAATGATTACTTATGGTCATTAAGATTGAATTTAATGAATATAATGAACTTAATGTGTTCTGGATCACTAGAGTGGATTCTAAAGTCACTCGTTAATGATATTATTATAAAATGTCTAAAAAATGTTCTTATTATGAGATATTTTGGAAATAAATAACGATCCTGGACTAATAAAGATGATTTATTACGTAATAAATGAAATTATTGTTTAATTTTACATTTAGAATTTATATATCTTGGTAAATAGTGAAATATTAAAAATAGTTTTGGAAAAAAATAAATATGAACGTATTAATGATTATCCTTATGTTGATTTAAATGTATATAATATATTGTCAAATTCATTCTGAATATATAAATTTTTATTGAATGTATATAAAAATTATTTTAATTAAAATGAGTTTCAGAAATTAAGATGATTATGTTATGATTAAAGATGTGAAAGTGGTTATGATAGTGTAGGATAAAGTAGGATTATTGTAAGATGATTAATCAACCGAAATTATTTTTAATGTGATAGTGATTTATCAAATGTGTTGTTATGTTTTAAAATCAATAGAGTTTACTATATGGTATTCTTATATTGACTTATAACAATACATGAAACTCATTAAATCCAATAAATTTTGAACACGAATTTGAACAATAAAGGATAGTAATAATGACTAATGATTCATATCATTAATATAGATTAAATGATGAGAAAATATATGATAATGAAGTTATTATTTAATGATTAAATACTATCACGAAGTCACTATAATTACTTAAATAATGTTATTCAATTAGTTGAATTGTAGTAAGAAAAGGTGGAATAAACTTCAATGTCTATAAAAGTGGAAATTTTTTATATGGATTATTCTATATAATGAATGTAATATTGTGTGTAGTTGAATTACTGTATGCCACATTTAATAACACTAAAATGAAACACAATGTGGGATGTGATATCAACCTTGTGATGATATGAAACGATAAATAATCTATTAACTAATGTTTAAATATTATTGAATTATCAATAACTTCTAATGATCTTTGAAAGGTACAACCCATTGAGGGTGATTTAGTGGCATTGGATTTCCATACAGAAAATCTAATGTGACTAATAGGAGGATATTTGATTTTTTGTAAGGTTTTTTATGTACCTAAAAACTTTAAGAGAAGACGTAATCAGTTTTTGAAGTATATTTATAGAGATGGTACACTATTATTGTTTATTTTAAACTCACACTCTAATTAGGGATATAATTGAAAGTATATTACCCAACCCAACTCACCCATTGATCTAGGTAATGACTAGAAAAGACTTATATTTATATATTTATCCACTACCAACATCTCATAGTTGAGAAAAAACAAATGTTTTCTTAGATATTTGTATATATATGTATACATCTTCCGTATTCATCATGGTATATGTGAAATGGGTTGTTCCTCCAGCATCCAAAATATGAGAATGATATGGGAGATATTTTTCCAATGTG
Source organism: Viscum album (assembly GCA_963277665.1). Lineage (NCBI taxonomy): Eukaryota > Viridiplantae > Streptophyta > Magnoliopsida > Santalales > Viscaceae > Viscum > Viscum album. The sequence continues at coordinate 1,586,311,601 of OY728150.1, read as the reverse complement.
ATTACAAAATTTTATTCCAATATCTCTAGAATGAATGTGGATGATGATTTAGCATATATTACCGTTTTTTTCTACCTATAACACAATGTTAGAGAGGTTGAGATATATAACGAAAATTTGGGAGACATATATCAATTCCAGTATTTAGGTAAACAATTATAGAAATGAAGATGTTCATTATTCTGTATCATTTTAAAAATAGTTGGAGATGAATACTTCCTCTATCATCCCATTTATATGTGAACCTAGGGTGAATTAAATGGATGGAGATATATGAAGGGATGTGTGGTTGGTTTTTTTATATGATATTTATTATCCCGATTTACTACCCACATATGGAGTGGATGAGTTACAATATCTAGGATATTGTGAGATTATATTGCTACGTTTTTACCTATGAGACACCCAGATAATCTAAAATACATATATTCTATTAAAACGCAATGTTTTCATTTTCTTTTTTTGTGCCCAACATCAAACCCAAACGAACTTGGAAAGGCCATATAAACATTAAAATGAATGTGTTATGAAAAATTTATTTTGGTATTATATATTTTAAAAAACTAAATATATTATGGATAACATATATTATTTATATGAATAATAATGTAAGAGAGACTTGTTTAGTAATTTATAGAAAATAAAAATAACAATTTTGAATAATTTCTAAAAAGTTATTTTCATATGAAAATAGTTTTCATTAATTTTTTATGCTTCTATATAAAATATAAATTTTATAAAAAACATTATAATCATTTATTACATATATATAAATTTTATGAAATTTTTAATTGATAAAATATGTGTTTAATAATTAAATCTATGAATCTATTAGAAATACTGTATTGAATTTAAAAAACCTATGATTATAATTTCATTGTTGTCACTGATATTTTATAATGTAACAATTTTTTTGTCCTTTCCTTTTATTTAGATATTATTTTGGTAAATTTAGTTTTTTTATTAATTTTAATCAAAAAGTGTTTTTATTTATTTTATAATAACCTAATTTATTCATTAAAATGAAATAGATTGATAATTTTACTCTACACATAAATTTTAAATTTAATAATATATTTTCTCTCGAAAACGGATTATACATGTTGAAAACAATAATGTTAAAATTGAGTTTTATTATAAATGTGAATTTTATAGGATACAATTTATTCTGTATTTGGACAAATTTTTTCAATTTTTTTAATATGTTCTATCATATATTTAAGTATAATCATTTATTTAATTTGGGTAAAACTAGTTTCCATTAAAAAAAAGATAAAAGTAAAAAATTAAGGAGTAAAGGAATTAAGACATGATTTAAATTGGTTTTAAAATGTTGGATGATGTATTATTAATCTTATAACATCCTCTAGTATATTATTATTAATTATTTAGTCTTTTTGTCAAGTTAAACATGTGATGATTTATAATAAGTTTAAGTATTTACAAAAATTCCATTCTCACCACTTATAAAATGGGAGCTCACCACCCTTTCAAGGGCACCCTAGAAAATCAGTTTCAATTTTAAAATATACATATTTTATATTAACTATAATAATAATTCCCCCCCATTTACACTATAGTCAAATTGAGTAGGGCTAAGATCTCAATTTCCAAGATTTTTCCAAGGGAAATCCTAGGTCCTTAATGTGAGTAATTTTTCCATATCTCGTTTTATTTTTATTATTACATTAAAAAAATATAAAATTTTAATTCTTATATAATTAATTTTATATATTTTATATTAAATTTTGTTATGATAGGGGAATAAAATTCAACATTACTTTCCAATTTCCATTTATAATTGAGAAATAAACTACTATTTTTTGCATTGTGTAGTCTACCGCCACTACAATACGATGAATTCAATTTTTCTCCACAACCTAGATACAATGATTATGCAATTCATTATGTTCATACATACAATAAAATCTTAGAATTATTTTTATGTTTATAAATTGGTGGATGAGAAGTTTTGAAAACTAGGATTCTAAATCAAATTATTTGATATTAGACAAGTTAGAATAAGGTTTTTGAATGAGGATTGGAAATTGGGAGGCTTATCATGGGATTAGGAGGTCCTTAATAGGTGAATGGTTTATTTTTAAAAACTTGGATGATGTTTTCCATATAACCATTGATAAATATAGGTTGAATGAAATTATTATTCTGTAACCACTAGCTATCTGTTGGAATTCTAAATTTGGAATTGAAAATTTTCTCATTAGGTTTTTGAGGGGTAACCCTTCCATATTATGCTCATTTGGGTGAATTAATAGAGGTTAAAAATACCCTATCACCTATATATTCTCTTTGTTTTGGGGGTTTTTTATTCTTTGTATTTTCCAAGGAATATTCAAGGTACGATGTCTCTACCTTCCTCCGCTCTTCTTATTTCTTCACGGCCACTGATTTGATATGTTTTCGTTTAGGTATTTTATCTATATTTAATTATAAAATGATTAAATCACCAATTTTATTGGGTATATATTTAATTATAGCTATATTATGTCTCATACATTACGTATTTTTCTTTGAATGAGGGTGGGGGCACGTTGTGGGTTGTTGGAGTAGTAACATAAGATTTTAGGATATATATTTCATTATGTAAATTTAATTTCCATTATAGATTTATTTTCACTAAAAAAAGAGTTTAAATTAATGTTTTTATATTATTTATTTATTATTATTTAATTTTATATTAATATTCTAATTTTTCAATTTGAAAGATTGAATAGGACTAACTAAATTTTTAGAAAATATTGTTTACATTTGCTTGAAATGAATTCATTGGTTTTCAATTACACCCGTTATGTTTTTTTCATAATAAATTAAATTATTCACTATTAAGGAAGGATTTTAATTAAATGTATAGATAATATATTCAATAACATATTGTTACATTCATATGATATTTTTTATGTGTAAATGAATGAACGTAAACTTAATTTTATACATAAAAATACATGGTTCTAAAAAAAGTTTCCCAACATTTTGTTAACATATTTTTAAATGAATTTATACTACTCATAAAAATTTAATATTTTGAAATATATTCCATATTTTTAATTATAGTCATTAATATAATATAATACTTTTACATTAATTTTTTAATATTATGATCTGTAATGAAGGTAAAATTTTCTTTCTACAGTAAATGATTAAATTAGTTAAACTGAAAAGATAAGGATTCAAATGAACTAAAAACAAATATTAATATTATTTACTAAATTTATTTTAGTGATATCACATCCTATTTTTTGAATTTATAATATTAGGATACACATTCCCATGAGGGTGAATTTATTATATACTAATATTTTTAATAATGAAAACTATGCAAATCCTCTCACATATGAAAGGGAAACACATATCCTTTCTTCTTCTCAAAACATGTGCTCTATATATCAATAAAAACATAACCAAATATATCATAAAATACACTATATTTTTTTAGTCTTATCTTATCTTCTTAAAATACCATCCCAATGTTCCTTACAAATAAATTTAAATGTGGTTTCTCAAAGAATATGTATATGTTAATACTGATCTTTTTGAAGTTTCATTGTTATTTTACTTCTGTTAAATTTGTTGTATCCATCATAAAATAATGAATATATTATAAAAAATATAATAATATGTTATTATTGTTATTGGAAAACCATTTTTAATCTCCTTTCCATCGAATGGGATATGAAAGTACCGCTCATGTGTATGTGTGGATTACCGCATCCGCGTAGTGATCCAATTCAATTTCCATAACCAAATTTCTTTATTATATATTATGATTTTTTTAAATTTTTTATATAATATTCAAGTTATAAGTATACTTACAGAATTATGTTATGTAATATTACTTCTTAACTTATAATCTTTTGAAGAACTATAACATCACTAATGCATAAGTGTGGAGTATAACTTCTACGAAGAGATGTGATTCATTTTTAATTTTGTATAGGTAGTATTAGTAAAATATTTAATGAATATATATGAAATTTATGATATAATAAGTATTTTCGAATGGTGAATTATTATTTTAATTTCATCTAATCCCATCCATAAAAAAAAACAGAAAACATCTCTCGGGCATACGTTTGGACTACCATCTCTACGATGTGATGTAATTCATTTTTCATCAGCTCTTTATATGGATAGTTATAGAAGTATATATAATAAATATAGATCATACTTATTCCTTGAATAATACCTAAAAATTATTAAACAAGGTCCAAGTTGTAAATACCAGAACAATCAAACTAAATCATACATCGAAAATTGACAAATTTTCTCACTAATGTCCATTTTATGGAATAATAGTAAATAAAAAATTAGTTAGAAATTATAAACTTAAAATAAATAGTAATTAATGTAACTATATAGTTATATAAAATAATGATAAATAGTCAATATTTATAATACATGAGTTGTGAATTAATATAAACCATGATGAGACTTGAGTTAAGAGATTTATATTACAATCTCATCTGTTTTTGGGATTTTCTATGATAAATTTACATTGAAGGAGATTATATAGATATTATCATTTAAACCATATGTATTTTCTTCTCCAATATCTGTACATATAATTTTTATTTAATATTTCTATTTCACTCAATTTGGTACGTAATATGGCAGATGAAACTTTTTTATGATAAACTGATATTTTTTAATTCATTGGCCGAAAAAATGGTTCTTCAATGTCCATGATTTTTAATTTTTTTCAATAATTTTATTCTTTGATAAAATTTTTATTTAAAGTAATAGTTATCCATATTTTTTTAAAATTTAAATAGAATTTTTACATTGTTTTTCAAAATTTGGTTTTTATGAATTTTACAGAAAGGGTGGGAGGAATATTTGTTGCAATGATTAAAAAAACAGGCTTTTATACCATAATGAATTAAATTTTCACAAAATACCCATTTAAAAGTGTTAATAGTTATATTATAAGAAATTTTTTATCCATATTCTTGGAATATTTAGTTCTTATTGATTTCTAATTTAATTTTTTTTCCAATTTTTAAATAAAAGAAGAAATTTTCTTCTAATGGTATTTTTCATATATGACAAAATCATTTAATGATTTTTTGCTTCATTATAGATATGATATTATGATACCTTCCAAATTATTTCTATTGATGGATTATAAGGATGATGACTTAATGATGATTCTATGATACTTGTTTCTTTCCCTAGGGATATGCTATGATTAGATGTTTATGAAACTCATTTCCTTATCACAATTTATGATATAATGATGTGATGAGTGTTTTTTGATAGTTTTGAAAAAATGTATGGTTTTAATTGTGTGATGGGATGGGTGGGGGTACCTTAAATTCCTATAATTCATTTGTAAATGTGATATTGATATCTCATGAGATGATTATGATTAGTGTGGACATGTTTGTGAGTGTCTATATTCATAATTTGATGTTTGAGTTTTATTTCAAATGGTTATGGTTATAATATTATAAATGGACTAGATTTTGAAGGTCTATGTTCACATTTTGATGCATGAGTACAAATTATTATATCGAGGTTCACAAGATTATGCGTGGTCACAATTGAGAGTTTCTATGTTCACAAGATTATGATTTAATATGATTAATTTACCACATTACTATGTTATTTATGATGAATGGTATCTAATAGTTTGAAGCCCTTGTTTATCATAATTTGGGATATGGAATGTTTACAGAATTATGATCTATGATTTTCTCTATATGAATCATTTACATTGGCACAATGTTCCTGATTATGTTTCCATACAATCATGATTATCTTATGATTTCTTAAGATTGATATCTCCCATTATTGAACTTTTTATGCATCTCAGACCACCATGTATTATGTTTTACCTCTCCATTTTTTGATGCATATTTTTATGTATAATATGTTTATAAGGTCACTAAAATGAGTAACATTATAGAAGATGATGAATATTATTTAAGAAATAAGTTAATTATGCATCTTATATACAAATACACTAATAATTTAAAGTCATTGAAGATGTAATAATGTGAAAATTATTTAATATTCATCTAAAATGATTAATATTTACTTGTGTTATTTTATATTCACCACAATTGGTATCAAAGACAAATATAATTATTTTTTTGTGATTATGTTATGGAAAATACAAGGTTATTACCTATGAAAACATATGGTGAACAAAAAAGTAATATGGAATAGGACTGAAGTCTCATAAGTTGATTATAAGATATCATAAATTAGGAAATATCAAGAATATTTTCATCATGATTGATTACATTGTTTATTATTTATAATTACTTATGTTACTTATTTATTATTTTATCCCATAGATTAATTCAGAAATAATTATTCTAACATTGAATGTCAAATGAACTGAAATGACCATTCTCATGATCAACCAAATATATTTTGGGAACCGATAAAAATTATTACAGATATTCCCACTCAAATATATAAATATATGTGAAATAACACAAACCTTGTTGAGATTCCAAATGAACCAAGGAGGTGGAAACATTCTATTGAGCCCTTTAGGTTACAACATCAACCTTGATTTTTTTGGGTCTTCTAATAAACTAGTTTCTATGCAATGGATCATTAAAATAGAGGATTTATTTTCCATTCCTTAGTGTCAGACCATTATAAATATTTCTTAGCTACATATCACTTATAAGGTGAAGAAGAGAAATGATAGGCTCATATAAAGAACAACACAGGAGTGTTAGAAATAAACTCTTGGGAATGGAATGAATTTAGGTTGATATTTATTAATAATTTTCCCCATAAACCTTCATACTAATATTGAAAGGGAATTTATAGTGCTAAATTAGAGGTATAATAAAAAAATTGGTGCATATGAAGAAACTTTTACAAGAATAACAAGTTATGATTATAGATTTTATAATCGAATCTATAAAAAATGTTGATTAGTTATTTAGTGTCTTGAAACCATGTATTTTAAATGAATTTTCTATAAGGTAAATAATTATATATAAAGTAATCATTTAATTTCCAACAAAGGTAGAAATAGAAATTGGGATCTCTAATTTTTCTTCTTATTTTAGTGATAAGAAGAAGAAAATAGAGCTTCTTAGATATGAAAATGTTAAATTAGATGGAGGATGGAAATTCTAATATCCCACATGAAAACATATGGGGGAAATAAATACATAAATTATTTTAAAGGATTTGGTAATTGATTCTATTTTTTAAATAATGGCATTCAAGATAATTATTCTTGATGGGGGATGAAATGGTTTTAAAATGAAAAAAATGAGAGAAAGTATCAACCAATGAAGCTTAGTGTTTAAGATATAGTGATATTGGGAATTATGGGAACAAATTACCTAATTCAAGAGATAGTGAGTATAGAAGGCCTCAAAAACTCCCTATGAAAATTGATAAAGGAACACCATTGCATTAAAAATTGAAGTGGGTCAGGATAACATTATGGTGAATGGTACACCTACCATACACTCTAGAAAAGATAATATATTATTTTATTATATAAATTACCAATATTTTTTTATCTAAATAATTTGAAAATATTATCACATCACCACATGAATGACTAAAACATTACATGGAAGTAAAAAACTCTAATTGTGTGATGATAAAAACTTAGTTCTTTGACAACTCTTCAATATAATTTTGTTGGAACACACTAAATTAAAATCATGAAATTCTCCATTAAATTAAATTTGATGCAATTCTGGGAATTCATTGAATTTACATATACAAAATGAAATAATTTTCTATACTAGGGAATTCACATTCAATATTCTGAATAAAGTTATGGTTATCTATTAGTGTGATTGTACACATGAACTTCTTATGGGAATTACTTTTATTTTAAGGGTCTTACCAAATATTCAAGAAGAATATTTTTCTCAAATGGTGGGGGAGATGTTCAAAATTAACGACATTGAAATTTTTTAAAAATATGTTGATTTATTTTCAAAAATAATTACCTAGTTATCTAAAGAATCATAAAATTGAGTTTTTTAATACCCTGAATTTTTATGAATTACTTTTTTTAAATAAATTAAAATTCTTTGATGGATTTCATTGCATGCTACACCAAGTTATGTTTTATTCAAACACAAAAAAAATTCATGATTTCACTAATTTAAATATCTTGATTATATTTCATTTCATGAAACACTAGGTTTGGAAAGTGTTACACCGAATTATAATTTTATTTGAAAACTTTCTTTACACACAAGTTTGAGTTTTTCTAAAATTATATATACTATTAATATTATTATTGAAATATTCTTATAGTTATCACTTATCATTTGGAAAAAAATATTTCAATATGATTAAATAAAAAATGAATGAATGTTTTTCGCATGTTTATAAAATTAATTATTTGGTTATCAACAATTTATAAATGAAATTAAAAACCAATTGAATATAAAGGAAATTTTTTAAGAAAAAAATATTTTTATTCCAAAAAATGAATTTTATATGAATACATTAAATAAATAATTATTTGTGAGAGACGGGAATTAATTTTCTATTTTATAAATGCATCGAAAGGTTTTATATTCATCAATAATTTTTATATACATAATATAAGAACAAGTCTAGTTATAGTCAATGAATGTTATATTATTCTAAATATAGTTTTACAGACTTTTAAATCCAAAAATATTTTTAAATTTTTTTTGAAATATTTATAATTTTATTTTGACAAAATAGATTTAATTTTTGAAATAATTATATCAAAACTTTCTCTGGGTGATTTTTTTTTGTATTTTCCTATGTTTTTTCATTTTTTGAAGAACTGTGAAAACACCGAATTTTAATTGAAAACTACTTTTTTTCTAATTTTTTATATAGATATATTATATATTAAATTGATATTAAACTATATTTAGATCAATTATAAATATATTTATCTAATTTATAATGTTAGAATCAATTTCACATTGAAAAAAGATAAAATCATATTTCATACTATTGAACATTTTCCTATTAAAAACCCATTGTTTCATCCCACAAGCTGGATTATTTTTAAATTAATTTCTGCCAATTTATTGATTGGAAATTGGAATATTTTATTTCATATTTATATTTAAATTTAAATAAAGTTAAACACATTTTTTATGAAAACAATCATTGAAATAAATTAAAAATAATTACATCGATTAAGGGAGAAACAAGATTACTAAGTGTTTAAAATTAAAACTAAAGGGAAATAATGACCTGAAATACTTTCCAAAAGCCATTGGTCGAAAAATATTTTTAACATGTATCGTATTTGATAAAAAAATGGTCCATTATTATTTTCACATGATGTAACATGGACATATCAATAGTGTTTACCTTTTTGTATTTACAAAGGCCAGTCATCCACCACTCTAAAAGTGCATCCACCCCCCTCACATCTCCACAAATCTCATGCCTTTTGAGTCATATGATAACCACCAAAATAAGCTTCAAAATTATATCCTATAAACTTATAATCCTAAATTTAGGCTTAAATACAACCCAGTAATCCCTTTGGTGAAAACCAAAAGGAGTGACCTGAATAAGTGGTAACGTTCTTCAACGAAAACTCTTTTTTTTATTTTTTCTCAACCATTTCATTTCATATTATTTCATTATTACATAAAAAAATACATATATAAACTATTTTAAAATGATTTAATGTTAATTTTATTACCTACAATCAAAGGCACTTCTAGGAATTGGATACACAATCATCATTTATGTGTATGGTGGACTACAGCCTCCCAAAACGATGTTGTTCATTCTTCCATTACACCATATAAAGCGCACAAATACTGATTTACTTAATGTTTTGGATATATATAATATCTATTATTTATTTATTCTTATTTAATTATTATTTTACACATACCATCACATTTTCAATTTTGTGGGAATACGATAACATTTTTTATAAATGTGTAGATTTCCGTCTCATCAAAGTGATTTGATTCATTCACTCTTCACATGGAATGTATTAAAGATGAGTTTATTAAAAATATGTGATATTTAAAAAAAAAAAAAATTTAATGATAGTATATATATATATATACTATTTACTTTTCTTTCATTCTATATGACAAAAAATGGAAACAATGTTCATACAAACGTGCGAACTATCATCACCTTGAAAGGTATTTTTTAATTTCCTATTTATAGTTTTTTTATATTTTTATAAATAAATATATAATGAATATATATGAAATTTATATCATCATATAAATTCATGAAATAAGATAATCTTGATCTATGTAAGGGTACTAAGAAGGACAAGTCCCAACGTGTATAAAAAACAAATTATTTATTACCCAAAACATAACATTAACATAGAATTGTTAATAAAAATGTAATATAAATTCATAATAAAATAATATATAGTAGTATATATAATAATATTGTTATTTGGTTGATTTATAATAATCTTATATTTATTATACATGTGGTTTGACTGTGTACAAAGAAGTCAATACTTAAGGTAAGGGTTTTCCCGCTACAGTTTTATTTCTTTGGGATATATGCTATATCACCACATATTATTGTTGTCTGGTGAATTTACTTTCTAGGAAATGTTATATCATGAATATAAATTATTTCATTATATTAAAAGTGTTATTTTATTTTATTATTTCTAGGATACCATGATTCAAATGTTACTCAAGTTGTAAAGGGGCTTCTAGTCTAACTTTTATTTATGTGAGAATTATGCCATATTCACTACTATTTGATTTTGTAGTGTATCAACAAAACAATAATTTATTATATTTTTATTATACATTAATTTTTGTGCACATAAATATCCATTATTTGGTCTTTTTTCTTAGGATTGAATGTTCAAAATTTACCAATCGGTAAGGTTGTTTTTTCTATATCTTCTTTCTTTGAGACAATAGTTATGTTCTTAACATACATTCCATTAAGAGGTGTATATACTTACCTTTGACATGTTATTTAAATTGTATCATTATTTTTATGATATATTGTTTTTATGTAATTTTATTATTACTTGGTGATTTTTGATTCCAACTTACTAAAGGCGCAATAGTTAATTCCTAAGATATAATCATTTATCAGGATTGTTTATGAATATACTTATGTTGATGAGAAATTTTGGTTCATATCTTTAGAGTTTTCATGAATTTTGATATAATATTTTTATTCACAGTACCATAATGTAATTTCACCATTTTCCCACTCTTTGGTACTTAATATAATTAATAAAATATTTTTATTAAATTATTAGTTTATTTATATAAAAGGTTGGAAAAATATTTTCTCCCAACGACATATTTTATAAAACAATTCATACATTTTTTTAAATTATATTTTAAAATTATTTTCAAATAAAAGGTTTCTACTTAATTTCAAATCAAAATTTATAATTTAACGAATATATTTTTAGAGAAAAATGTTTTTAAAATGTGTTATGTTTTAAAAAGTGTTTTTAATGTTTCCTTGATAAGATTTGATGTTTATTTAAGAAAATATTTGTTTAAAATTTTCACATTAATTTTTATTTGAAAGTATAAACGGATATATTTTCAATAGATGTTCTAACTTATTTTTAAAATATTCGTTTATAATAATTTAACATGATTTTCAATGGATATGATCTTTAAAATGTTTCATGATTTATAAAGAAATTTTTTTTACTTAAGAAATGATTTATATAATATTTACAAACCCATCTCCATAAAAGTTTAAATACATGGATATATATTACTATATATTGGGTATATTATTTAGGGAAACGATTAGTATTATTTATTTAAATGTTTTATATTTTAGTTGAGCTATTTTTATGAAACCTGTTTCTCTTCTAGTGGTTATACCGTGGTAAAACACTTATGCAACCCACTTAATTCCACTTGTTATGATATGATAAAATGATTATTAATCATATCTATTTACGATATGTTATGATATGATTACATGTTTATGATAACCATTTATTTTCATAGGTTATGATATGATGGATGTTTATGATCTTATAGAACACATACGTATGATTTTATTATGTCACAAGTGGGAATTATATCTCCATCCCAATCCTTGGGTAAATATTTATATGTCATGAGATAATGTTAGGAATAAAGTTGTCAAGTTGGATCGATAATGGGAAATAAGGCATCTGGATCCATCATGGGAGACAGGTGAGTTCTGATCCATAATGGGAAATGGGTGTGTCTTGATCCACAATGGGAATCATGTGTGTTATGATTGAATATGGAAAAAAGCTGTATCCTGATCCACTATGGTAAGAAGGTGTAACCTAATACACTCTTAGGAAGGGTCTATTACTAGAGATGATGGTGTGTCCCACCAAATAGTTGTTTTCCCAAGACGTTCCCAGTGATGCTTTTCAAACGAGCCTTGACTTATAGGGAATTATATTACATGTTGACTTGTTTTCCATAGTTGTATGATTTAGTCATATGTTATTATTTTATGGATTGAGATCTTGATTCCATTATGATTAATGTCTTATTAACTACCAATATTTGGGCCATGACTCTTTATTATGATCTTTAATATTTTAGGTATGATATTCTAATGTTATGATCATGTGTTAATACCCTTATTCTTAGGATTATCCTTACATGTCTCCCTTATTTATCATAACTAATCATCTGAGATCACTATATCTTATGTTTTATTTCCTGAGATTGTAAAGAATGGTTTTTTAAGAGTAATAAAGAGGATGATATTTATGTAATAATTTTAAGACCATTCACGAAATTAGAAGATTATGTTCTATGTTTCTAAACACATTAACTATTATAGTCCTCAGGCATATACTTTTGTAATTTGATGAATATTCATCTAAAATGATGTAATATCCTTTTATGTTAATCCTAACGTCACTATAGATGGTATAAAATGAAAGGATTAGTCAACCTTTGGAATATAGGATGTGAAAAAATTGTGATATCCCTATAGATGTGTACACGGATATGTCTAGAAACATCTTTAAGTACATATCTAAGAATTTTTTAAAGTATTTGAAAATGTACGAGATTTTTTTATAAATGATAGAGTGAATAGTTTACTATAAATACATCCAAGTCTGGATACTACATGTGGATGTGTCTTTTTCACAAATATACATAGGGGTAAAAACCCCAATTTTTTTGAGGTAGACTCGATTTTGAACTGAGGCACGAGAATGCGTATTGTTTCACACCAAGTTTGACACCATTAAGGGAAATACATTGGATATTCCCAAACTATATACAAAACATCTTGAATAATTTAGATAGAAGATAACTATTAATAACCTATCATAATACTGAGGTGTCATAGATTAAATAATTACATTTCATTATTTAGACATCGTATAACCATTTTTAATGATTCTGTGAGTTTTCACTATGAAAAGTATTGATCACACTATTATTTTATTGTTTTAGTAAATTAAGAGAAATAAATATAACAACGTCAATATTAAATGATTTAGATGTGAAATTTGTGGGAATTATAAAAATTGATATCCTAAGTGGAAATATCATGAAGAGATTTTGAAGGTTGTACAAGTGTTGAATTTACTACTGATGATAAATTGACCATGAATGCTTTGTTAAAGGTATGTTTTGTTCTAATAATATCATCTATAAGAAAGAAAAAATTTAGAAAAAATGATTTTTATTTCATATATTAGGAATGCAGTATTATGGAATAACATGATGAATTTTAGTTAACGGTTTAAGAATTATATTTAATGATTGAAGTGTATTGGTGTTGGAATTCGAGAATTATGTTGTATGAAGAATGGAGTATGTGTTTTCCATTAAGTATTTTCAAAACTATATTTAATTGTATTGATGGACTAGAAGTGTGATTTATTAGAAATGTGATATTTTGATCATGGGATAATAATCCTTAACATCTTTATGATATTTATAAAATTGTTTCTCGTATGGATAAATTGATTATTGATATGGATAATGAAAATTAGATATGTATTTAAGACCACATAACTCATAAATGGTTTGTTGAAAAAGTGGTTTATACTATCGTTGATGAAGTTTATAGTGTTTTTGGATTTACAGAACATATATGTTAATCTTTAGAAGAATGAAGAATGCATTTTTTTAATAAGGATTTACTTTTAGGACACCCTCCCCACAATGTATGCCCCTCTTTGGCTAGTAATGTGAGACATAAGATAGTGACCCACCCAAGACCATCCTCGTGTAGGCCCGGAGTTGGTGACTAGCACCGATGGTATGTTAAACACACCAAATGGGAGGCATTACCCTATAGAAGAACACATGTGATAGAGAGAGATAAGACACACACCAACCAACTCCAACTCACACTACAATATAAATGAAATCCCAATTGCATATATGTAGTGTAATGAAAGAAATACTACAACTGAAAGGGATAACTGCAAGTACCAAAACAAAGTAAAAATGGATGTGACCACAAAGACCATACAACTCCCGCAACAACTAACGAGTTATAACCAACCTGATCTCTAACCATCTCTAAGTGACTGGAAAAAAGTTTAAATATGTGCTGGGTGTGTATAAAAATATACTCAGTAGGATCCTCCCCAAAGGATCTCATTAAAAAGTAATGAAATCATGCTAAAACACAATGAATAACAAGTGAAATTAACTCATCACAAAATAGGTATACAATGTTACCAAGCTCAACATGACTATTCATACCAAGTATTGCTTAAAATAATATATAATATAACCCATAATATCATGGGTACCCTACTCCCACTTCCCCACTAGTTTTATTCTTTTCCCCAACATCACACATCCTAAGAATATCTCTCCAAAAATACTTGCCCGCAGACACCTAGGTGAAGCACCACAACATGATTCTCATGAAACATAACCACTACATTCACATAATTAAAGTAAACATGTATTTTTCAGGATCCATCATATCTCAAATAACAAGTATTATTTGAAGATCATTATACCTCAAGCCATTATAGCCCATACACCAAGTAAGGATCATCAAGTAATCATATCCTATACACGTTACACCTATAGTAGTCCATAGGAAAATATATCTAGAATATATGTGTGTGAATAAACAACATCCATTTAATCCATCTACAAACATATATGGGGAAATTAACCAATGTGCCTACCAGCACAATAAGCTACCAAGAGAAGAGAGTGGGGCCAATGGGGTTAGTCATCCATCTATCCTCCCATCGAGATGTTGAGGCAAAACACCAAACGGTGTTAGTTTTCCAAAATAAAGGGGTAAACAAGCGTATAAAATGAAAAAATATATAGAATATAATATATCTCACAACCACACTATGGGAATTACCTAGTCTTAGACTCAACTGCAGCTAACATCACTTAGATTGCATGTGACCACTACTAAGACTAGGAATCCTATAGACACACAACCATTTAAAGAGATAAATTAGATTACATTGTCCATTTTTATTAGTTTCACTTTACATTAATTAACTCCTTAACCATTAACTAACCATTATTAATTCCATATTACATTTCATTAGAATCACACCAATGTTTCATGGCCTCCCGACATAACAAATCCATGTCAACAGCTTCTCAGAAATATTACCTTAGCAATGTATCCTAGTAAGCTCTACCCCCATGTGTTAAAATCACTAGTTAAATTATTTATTAAAAGAATTATTACATTCCTATATTCTAAGTCATTCTAGAAAAAACATTCTAAGATACCAAGATCAAACGGCTCAACATGGTGAGTAGGTGAACTACCCATTGAGTCTTTTCCACCTATAGTATGAGTGAAGACCCATCCATCCTTGAGAATCTAAACATAGAAAGAATGTGGTATATCCCATGAATATTCACCTATTTTTGAAATGAAGGTAGTAAGACTAGTTTCATTGATATGTGGTGAAAGTAAAGAAGATATGTGGTTGACAAGATTCAGCAAGCATCTAATCATTCATAGACAACCTGTTTCATCATATCTGTTGTCCTCCCTGATAATCACTTGCATAAACCAATACATCTCACCACCCTAGGCTTCAGCTACTAGGACATCCAATGATCCTCTCTACTCGCACATCTCACAACATCCATATATGCTCATAACACATCAAAAGCGGTAGGAGGAACAATGAAACTGGGATCTTGGTCCTAAACAAGACATTCTACCTTCACACACAATGAGCTCTCATGGATCCCAAGCAAAAGACACTCAACCATAAAAATTTCAGGGTAACTCAAAACCCTAAAACTTATTAACTTTTATTGATCAACAATCTCTTTAATCCATATTGAATTAGCCAATTCATGATTAGTAGGTTCCATCTCTAGGAACATAAACAACAAGCTATCATAGCCATCAAAAATAAATTATACATGCTTACTGTATCAATTTGATTATCATCAATTTACAATAGCAACAACAAGATTTATTTACATGCCTCATTATTATTGAAAAATAATTTATAATTAATCCAAGTTTATGTTCTTTAAAAATTTCATTCACGAATGACATACTAAAAAAGGAATGTATAGATGTCACACTATATAGAAAAACAAGAGGCAATAACATACGATTGATACCAATTTATTTATCTAGTTCAAATATTTATTATGTCAATTCCATTGTGATCCAGGGGACTAAAAAATGGTTGAAACTAATGTGGCATGTAAAAGAATAGACAATCCACGAATCCTCTACCTAAAAAGGTGTACGATCCTCTTTGAATTATAATGATCCCTGCAACGGATCATGATCACCTCCCCCCGTGATAACTGCATCCACTGAGGATGTTGTGGCACAACCACACCAATATACACCCATGAAAATTCAATTAGAAACATGTATATCACATTTCATAACATGGAATGGAAAAAAATGAGAAGAAGTTTTAAATAAAACATAATAATGTTGGAAGATCATACCTTCTATCTATGACAGATCGACACTTGCTGCTTGCATGAAAACAAGGGGTGTGCATGCAGTAGGAATAAACTTCAAGGTGAAATGATCTGAGGATTATGATTTGATCACACCACTCCAATGGGAATAATGTATCGGGGAACCTCACACTGAGAGAAAGTATTATGAATAATAGAAGGGATGGTGCCTAAATTTGAATTATTAGATCTGAGATTAACTTAATTTGTAATGGTTTTGCATTTCCATTAATGCGGATCACAATAATCCGTGTATTTTGACTTAGTATGGGCATCCCAAGTCTTAGGAAAATTAATATACGAGTTACGAGCTTTGAATTAGCCTTAAATACCTTTAAACAAGGCCTTGAATTCACTTTTCATAAAAGAAAATGCTAAAGGGGTGAAACTGTAGGAAGCTGGAAACACTGTACACCTACCGACAACTGGAAACACTTTACGCCTACCAACGACTAGAAACACTATACACTTACTGACGTTTGGAAACACTATACACCTACCAACATTTGGAAACACTGTACACCTACTGGTGTCTAGAAACACTATATCCCTATTGACATCTGGAAACACTGTACACCTAGCAACGTTTGGAAACACTTTACACCTACCGATGTTTGGAAACATAGTAAACCTATCGACATCTGGAATCACTATACACCAAACAACATTAAGAAATAATGGACACCTACCAAGGTCTAGAAACCCTACACACCTACCAATATCTAGAAACACTATACACCTAAAGACATCTAGAAAAACTTTAGAAAAAACTAGATACACTATTCATATAACTATAAATTTGGAAATGTGTTGGGGATAAGTCACCATAACCTCCCAGAACACCTCAAACAGAAAATTTCTGTAGATTAATAGATCGAAGAGGTTCAAGACATTACATCAGATACCTATCAAACATTATAGTCATCAAGAATTCAAAACCAACCTAACAGAAAACAAAAATGGTGTCCAAACAACCACCCATCGAGATACCTATCAAAAGAGAGAAATCTAGAAAAAGAAAAAAAAGAAATATCCTAAACATGAAATGTGTCCAAAACCAAAATCACATAATTACAATAAATGAGTTAAAAATTAATCAAATTGGGTTACTAAGTGCATATATGTGACTCTCATTCCCATGTACTCTCCTCCATGCCATTATGTTGCTACAAGACATAGACCAAGGGGATATCATGCCAACATAACACCTTCTCCTTACGGTCTTAGATCTCTACAGGCCGATCCTAAAAGGTCTCATAATCATCAACGTCGATCTCTCCCCAATCGATGATGTGAGAGTCATCATGAAGATAACAATGGATTTGAGAAACATGAAAAACAATATTTATCAAACTCCTCTATGGGGGAAGGGATACCCGGTACTCTACAACTTAAACATGATCCAACACCTAAAAATACCCAACAAACTTGGGATAAAGCTTACTCCCATGACCATATTTTAGCTACCCATGATGGGAAGTCACCTCTATAAACACATGATACAAATCCTAAAACTCTAAAGGTCTCAACCTATGATCAATATATGATTTTTGATGATCCTATTCTACTTTTATCCTCTCATGAATCACCTGAACCATATCTTTCAAATTCTGCACTAATTCTCATCTGAGAATTGATTACACTCAAACCTCGGTCTACAAAAATAGAGAATGACATGGTTAGCCATAAAAGAATTCAAACAGAGCCTTACTGATGGTGGATTGAAAACTATTATTTGAAGAGAAATCCACCAAAGGAATGTTCCTCATCCACAAACCACAAAAATCCAGGACACAAGGGGAAAGCATGTCTTGAAGATTATCGATGGTCCGCTCTCTCAAAACATATGTCTACAGATGAAAAATACTGATAAGGCATAATTGATAACCTAAATCATGTTGGAGACCTCTCGACACTCGAGAGGTAAAATAATGATCTCGATCAAAAATGATCATCCTCAGGACACCATTAATTATCAACACCATATCCATATATTTTCAAGATAAAACTTCCACCAAGCTTGATTCCTTGATTTCAATGAAGTGGGATGATTTCTTTAAATGATTCACTACCACCCATATTGCATCAAATCCTCCCTGAGATAAAGGTAAACTAGTAACAAATTCTATTGATACTTCCTCCCATTTCCACTGAGGAACATCAATTGGCTTATGAAAACCACTAGGAACATGGTGCTCGACTTTCATCTTCTGGCTGACCAAACATCGAGACACAAACTTTACAACTGCATGATTTTGAACAAGCCACAAAAACTGCCACTTCAAGGCTCAATACATCTATGTCATTACAGGATGGACCAATAATGAAAAAAATGAAACTCTCTAAGAACCGTCTACCGCATTTCGAAAGGAACTTAAATACTTCCCTAATACAACACTCAGTGGTGTTCTTCCTTAGAACAACAATAATGGGCCTCACAACCAATAACTCACTCTCTCCGGACCTCTACCCCATGATCCCCCATTTGGGACTCTTCCACCTACTATACCCAAGATGACTGAACTATCCTATGAAATAGACAACCTCTTCCCCAAACTTCTCATGTATCACGATGAAATTCTTAATGTTCTTACCTTACCCTCTAAGAATCACTAGATTCATATTCCACACCACTACACGACTTCTAGATTAGCGCATTAGCTAAAACATTCCCCTTTCCAAGTGTATACAAGATTTTGATGTTGTATTCATATAATAAATCCATCCACTGATGTTGATGCATGTTTAAGTCATGCATGTAGAAAACATACCTCAGGAACTTATGGTCAATAAAAACCACAAAACACCCGCTAATGGGGACACAACTTCCAAGACCCATATGAAATGACTGATCTCTACTGGATTAGAATGCAACCTAACCCCAGATGTGAAATATCATATAAAACATAAAAAATAACTCCCTCTACTTGAAGATAATGAACTAAATCACTAACCAACATCCCTTTCAGGTACTTGAATGATAGATGACACTAATAAGTCCACAATAATGCCAGATCATTCATGGTCAATGCTGTTATATGAGTCACAACCCGAGAGAAATAGGCTATGAACCTCTTGTAATATTTTACAAGACAAAGGAAAATTCACAAATCTTCCACTATCTTGGGGGATTCCCATGAAACAAATTATTTTATCATCTATATATCCATAGCTACCCCCTGTCGAGATTCAACATTCCCCAAGGAATGGACATATCAAGCCCAAAACACCTTCTTTGAAAACTTCCCAAACATCTATTATTGATGATGAATTCCCAAAACAGTATACAGATGCTCTGCATGCTCCTCCTTAGATAAATAGTACAAAAGAATTTCATCGAGGAGAACCCCCATGAACTTATACAGGAACTCATGAAATACATTGTTCATCAACCCAACAAACACAACTAGAGCATTCATCACACCAAACAACATTACAACCAACTAATAATGCCCACTAGGATAACATAAATTAGTATTTGGAATATCCTCATCCTTCACACACATCTAATGATATCCTGACACAAGTCAATATTCAAGAAACAACTTGCACCCTTCAGTTGATTGTATAAATCATTAATCCACAGAAGAGGATATCGATTCATCATTGTCACTTTTTTTAAGTGATGATAATTGATACCAACATCAAACAACCATCAGTCTTCTTCACGATTAAAAGTGGCACACTCCTTGGTGAAATTCTCATCTGAACAAAAATGCACTGTAATAGACTATTGATCGGTATACGCAGTTCCCGTAACTCAGAAGGGGCCACCCTATATGGAGACATAGAGATAATAGACAATCCTAGCTATATCATGATCCCAAACTCGATCTCTTTTCTAGGGTGTAATGCTACAAAATATTCTGGAAAGTCATCAGGGTAATAATCTTTAATCTAGGGAAACACCAACTGATGAACCTTCAAAGAACATAGTATCAGCTTATCCATCATGGATAAAATGGACAGAACACACCTGTGACCCATCTGAGGGTCTTGATCACCAATAAACACCACTGGATCTTCATTAGAATCGAAGAACACAACTATACTCTTGAAGAAATCCATGATATCTTACACCAAATACAAAAAATCCATGTTGAGGATGACATCATATGGTTGTATTTGTAAACATTAGAAATCTTTCCAAGATCGGTGCTTCCACAAGACGAGCCCACAATTTATACATACATCAAAAAATTTAGCTCGACCTCCAATTGGCAGAGTCAATGATAAGGGCACATGGAGCCTCTATACCTCAGGTCCCAAATAATGGAAAATGGTAGGTGATATGAAGGAGTGATTCACTCTTAAATTAAACAAGGAATACACGAAAGTAGATAACAAGAAAAGGGTATCTCAAATGACATCTGGCTTTCCTGGAACTGGTAATGATATAGTTTGAAGCTGACCACGACCTACTCCACGACCTCTCAAACCCTGACGACGAGCACCACTATGGCTACACTATAATATCTAAGGATGTGGAGTGCCCTGAGGCTATCATCTACCTGTACCATCTAATATCTACTGATCTAAATATAGTGCAACCTGTTGCTACTACCACACCTGGAACATCCTCAACAGAGGAACCTTGAGTGGAACACCAGGTGCATGCTGGCCACTCTGAAAGGTAGGTCAGTCTCACTACAGATTACCATATCCTCACCAAAAAATTCACCCAATACCATTGAATATACCTAAGATTCACTACCCCTAGAGAAATGAGATGCTGGGGGCTGGGACCTTCCCCCAACCTAAAAAAAAATTCTTCCCTAAAAATTTGGAACCCCGGACTAGAGCTCCACTCCATGTGGAATCATGATGACAACCCTCTCATGAAAATCCTATTCTAGATAATTTCATTTTTATGACCAATTCCTTCACTAACACCTCAAGATACATCTTTAAAATAAATTGGGTGACCTGGAAATGGATCTCTGGATGCAAAGCCTCTTCAAAATGCCTTTCCCTGTACTCCTCATCTTGAAATTGGTTCAAAGAATATTGTAAAAGGTTATTGAAATGGATTAAAAAATCCCACACACTGAAGAAACCGTATTGAATGGTAAGTAGCTCCAGGAAAATTAATGCCTTTTCAGACTAAGAAAGAAACTCGACTCTTAACATGTCTCGGAATTCATCCCAAGAGATCGATGACTCCTCACAATCCTTATGGAATAAGAAACAACACTACCTCACTACCCCATGCAACATCATCACAAAAAAGACACTCAGTGCTACTTCCAAGAACAAATCCAAATGAAGGCGATCTAAAAATCCTCCAACCAATCTTCCTTGAATACATATAAAATGGATCCATTATACTTCTGAAAACTCTATCATTGAAACTCTTGGAGTTTCCTCCACCATGGGTCATTGTCATCAATCTTTACCCTATGGTGATCTGCTGACATAGACTACTGGAAGTATTCTACGCTAACCTAATGAGGATGTCAACCTAGAGCCATATCTAAAAAATAACAATAATTTGGTCCTCCTAAATCTAGAATAGGGAAGAAACAACATTAAATTATTAACTATTTTATTTTCTTCATTTCTGGTTAACCTATACCAAGGACTACCCATTTGAACATAGGCACAAGGAATAATGATGCATGTTACTTTTCTAGTTCTCTACCTTCCATCTAGTATCACATCGTTTAGTAGACACTATAAACTTAAATCCCTATGAAACATATCCCAAGGGACCATAAACACCTATGTCTCTACTGGTCTCCAGTGTTTACATCACTTTCCAAACTAGACTGGCACTGTTTCCCTACCAACCCGTGCAACCTCACCTGCTCCTAACACCAAACGCCATCCTATCCCTCATCCTTTACTATGATACCACAGTTTCATGAACCCCTCCCAACAAGGTTTACCCCTCCTGGGCTAGTAATATGATAAGGGCGATAGTGACCCCCTGAGTACCGCCTCCAGTAGGCCCCAGGATGGAAACTAGAACCAAGGGTATAGAAAACATAAAATATGGAATGCCTTATCCTCTAAGAGAACACATGCAGAAGAGAGAGATAAAACATACACCAACCAATAAAAACTCATAATACAATATAAAAGTAATCCCTTGTACATGTATCTAATGTCATTCAAGAACTTATACAACTGAATGGGAAAAAATCAAGTACTAAAAGAATGTAAAAATGACAGTAACCACGATGACCGAACCACTCTTGCAACCCCAATCTAGAAGTTACCAAACTGATAGCCAACCTTCTCCAAGTGACCTTAAAAGTATTTTATATATGCGTAGAGTGGGTATAACAGTACACTCAGTAGGATCCTCCCCAAATCCTCTCATGCAAATGTATAGAAAGAATGCTGAAGTTCAGTGAACAACAAGTGAAACTAACTCATCACCTAAATAGGTATAATATGTTTCTAGACTCACCATGGATACTCTCACCAAGTATCACATATAAGAGTTTATAATATTATAATGAATATCAAGGGTACCTTGCTACCCCTTTATCATTGGTTTTCCTCTTTTCCCCAATGTCACATGTCCTAAGCATCTCCCTCCAAACTGGATTTCCCAAAGACACCATGGTGAAGAAACATAACATCCACCCCATGGAACATAACCACTACTTCCACATAACCAAAGTAACCAAGAAGCATCCAGAATCCAGCATATCTTTCGTAACATGTTTCATATGCCAGGCATTATACCTCAAGACATTACATCCCATACACCATGTAAGGATCCTCAATCTATCACAACCTATACACATTACACCTATAATAGTCCATATGAAACTATATCCAGTATACATGTGTGTGAATAACCACAATCCATTACATACCCATACCCACATATATGGGGAAACTAAAAAATCTTTCTACAAGCACAAGTATCTAACAAGGGAAGAAAGTGGGGCCAAAGTGGCTAGTCAGGTGTGCATCCTCCCATCAGGATGTTGAGTAAAACACCCCCAGGGATCAAAATCCATGGGGTGTCAGATTCCCAAACTAATGGGGTGGCGTAGCGTATAGAAACCCAAATATTACTGAATATACTATAGATAAAAACCAATCTACAAGATAACATATTCTTTGACTCAACTACAACCAATGTCTGTTGGACTCCCTACTTCTACAAATAAGATGAGGAATCCTATAATCAAAAAACCATTTATAGAGATACATTAGAAAACTTTATCCCTTTTTATAAGTTTCACTATATGAAAATTAATTATTTAACCAATAAATAACCATTATTAACATAACATTACATTGTATTAGCATCACACTAAAGTTTCATCCCCCCAGGGATAACCAAACCAAGTCAACAACTTCTCAGAAATATTAACCCATCATTGAATCCTAGAAATATCCAACCCCATGGGTTAAAATCATTTAATCAATGATTTATTAACAAAATTATTACATTCCCATAGAAAGAGAGAAGACCCACCCATCCTCGAGAAGTAAAACACAGAAAGCACATGGCATACCCCACGTGTCATCACCTATTTTTGGATGGAGTCAAGAAAGATGATCTCTAATGAGTAATGGTGAAAGTAAAGAAGGTAAACAACCAAAAAGATTCATATAGAATCAAATTATTCATATCTAACACTTTTTATCATATCTGGTATCCTCCCCTACACTCACATGTATAAAATGATGCATCTCACCACTATAGGTGTCAACTATAGCAAAAAACAATGGACCTCTATACCCCCACATCTCACAACATCCATCCAGACTCATAACACATCAGAAGTAGTGGGAAAGACAAAGAAATTGGTCTCTTGGAACTAAATAAGGCATTATTCCTTCACACATAATGAGCTCTCATGGATCCAAAGTCGAAGACACTCGACCTTACAAGAAAGAGGGTAACTGCGAACTCTACAAGGAATTAACTTTTAAGGATCAACTGTCTCTTTAATACATATAGAATTAACCGATTCATTATTAGTAGGTTATAACTATGGGCAACTGAAAAAAAATCCATCATAGCAATCAAAAATTAATTAAACATGCTTACTGTATCAATTTGATTATCATCAATTTAAAATAGTAACAAACAGATTCCATTACATGCATCTTTATCGTTGAAATATAATTTTCAATTAATCCCAGTTTATGTTATTTTTCAATTTATATTTGGAATGACATGTTAAATAAGGAAAGTATATATATCACACTATCTAGAAAAACAAGAGGCAATAACATACGATCGATAGCAATTTATTTACCCAGTTGAAATATTTATTATGTCAATTCCATTGAGATCCAATGGGTTAAAAAATGATAAACTCTATAGTTTCATGTAAATGAATAGAGAAGCCACAAATACCCTACCTCAAAATGGTTTTTGATGCTATTTTCATGAGAATGATCCATGAAACGTATCAAATTAACCTCCCCCTGTGACAAATTCATCCACCAGAGGACGCTACCACCTAAATGCACCAACCGAAACCCAATAAAACTACATTAGAAACATGGTGATCCCATTCCATTACACAGAAATGCAAAAAATGAAAAGAGGTATCATATAAAACACAATAACGGAGGTAGATCATACATTATATCGATGATACACCTATAAATGCTACCTGCACCAAAATAGGGGGTGCACATGCGACAAGAAGAAACATAAAGAGGAAACAATCCATGGATTAAGGTTCGATCACACCACTCTTATGGAAAGAATGTATCCAAACAACTCACATTGAGATAAAGGAGATTGAATAAAAGAAAGGAAGCTACCCAAATTTTATAGATTAGATCTGAGACTAATGGGATTTGGAATGGTATAGAATTTCTATTAATGCATATCAAATTAATCCACATGGATTGACTATGTAATGGAATCCCAAGCCTTAGGAGTATTAATATAGGAGTTATGGTCTTTGAATTGGTCTTAAATACCTTGAAACAAAGCCTTGAATGTGTTTTTAGTCAATGAAAATGCTTAAAGGGGGAAACTGTAGGAAGCTAGAAAAAATGTACACCTACCAATAACTGGAAAATCTATACACCTATTATTGCCTAGAAACACTACACACCTACCGATGTCTGAAAACACTGTACACCTACCATTGTCTAGAAACATTGTACACCTACCTACATTTTGAAATCTGTACACCTACCGATGTCTGGAAACTATATACACCTACCAATGTCTTGAAACACTATACCCCTACCGACCTCTAGAAATAATGTACACCTATAGACTTCTGGAAATACTATAATCTTAATCATGTTTTGAAACACTGTACACCTACTAATTTGTAGAAATGCAGTACACCTACCAACATCTAGAAATACTATAAACCTACCGATGTCTGGAAAATCTGTACAAAAAACTAGAAAACTCTTCATAGAATTTGAAATTTGGAATAGTATTGGGGATATATCACCTTGACATACCATAACACCTCAAAAAGTAGATTTTAGTAAAGGAATGGTCTGAAGAGGTTTGATCTATTCCATTAATGGTAACTATGGTTATTACCATGTTTTAATAGATTACATTTAATTCTATTCACATGTTTGGTATGTGACAAGTAAGAGATAATTTATGATATATGGGGGATTAATTCTAAGATTATTATGAGAAATTTACTAACCTTACTTCTATTGTTTTTTATTTTCCTCTATTTAAAGGGTTAGAATGTTATCCATTTATTGAATGGTTTAACATAAAACCAGGATGTAGTTTTAGAGACTAAATTATTTTCTCTATATATGAGAATTTATGCATTTTGAATAAACTATGATAACCATTTTTATATGATTATGACTAAATACAAATGGAATAAATAATTGTTCTTCTTATGGATCTTATGAATAGTTAGTGATTCAGGCATAACAAATTCAACATACCTTTTAGAGTAATTTATGAATTATAAACATTTCGAAAATAAATATTTTATCCTTATATATACCAATGTTATCTATTTTATAAAAAATTTACTATTATTTGATGTATATGATGTAAGTAATATCTCTCAAAAGTGTTTACCTTTTTGAATTTACAAAAATACGAATCCTTCTCAACTATTAAAGGGAAAACAACCCCTAACTTCTTCACACCTATAAAGCACATTATATCATCCAAAATTTTATCAAAATAATCTCCAAACTTCCCTCATCTCAACCTAGAAGAAAATCCTTGGGCATAAATCCAACCAATGAATCCCATTGGTGAAAAACAAAAGGAGTTTTCCTGAGAAGTGGTAATGTTGGTCAAGTATCACTTATTTTTAGTTTTTTCTCAATCCATTAAATAATTATTATTCTAGGATTATATAGAAAAATAATTAATCTAAATAAAAATTTCTTACCTTAATTTTATGACCTTCACTCATATAAGATTCCATCAAATGTGATACTCAATCATAGTTCGTCTGTATGACGAACTACTTCCTCGCGAACCAATGTCATTAACTGTTCAATTACCCCTTCTAAAGGTTTATAATAATGATGGAATTACTTTTTATATATTATATATATGATATTTATGATGTTTTTATGATTTCTAATAATTATATAACATATATCTTAGAGACATCCATTTTTTTGGAATACGATAACCTCATTTCCGGATTTTTGGACTACCACATTTTCAATGTGGTGTGCTTTGTTCAAATTTTAAATGGAATGTATTAAGGATGAGTTGATTAGGCCTATTATAGATTTATAAAATAATAATGATACTTTAATGATATATATATATATAACTTTTACGTTTCATTCTTTTTATAAGATAATAGAATGAAAACATCATTCGTGCGTATGTACGACTAACCATATCCATGAACAACGTATTTCATTTAAAATTTATATATTTTACATATTAATATAATGGAATATAAAATGAATATATATTATATATATATAGTGTTTTAAATTATTAAATAAAGTAAGTCATGATCTAAATAAAAGAGCTAAGAATGAAAAGTCATAATATGTACGAAAAACAAAGTTGTTATTTCCCAAAACATAACATTAACATGGAATTGTTATTAAAGAGGTAATATAGTGTCATAATAAATGAATATTTGGTATTATATATACAAATATTGTTTTTTAATTTTTTTAATCAAATTATATTTATTATATAGTAGGTTTGAACATGTAAGAATAAAGTATGGACCTAAAGAAAGGGTTTTCTCATCTCACTGTTATTTTATTTAGTTTTTTTCTATACTCACCACATATTCTTAATATGTGGTGTATACAATAAAATAATATATGTTATATCATTAATTTTAAATTAATAAAATTTATTAATATTTTTACTTTATGACATTCTATAAATGAGATCATTATTCAAATGTTACTCATGTATCAAGGGGATTTCTAGTCTCACTTTTATTTCTACAATACTTATGCCATATTGACTACTAATTTATTTTATGTGGTGTTTATAAATAACATGTATTT
The DNA here is from genome assembly GCA_963277665.1 of Viscum album. Lineage (NCBI taxonomy): Eukaryota > Viridiplantae > Streptophyta > Magnoliopsida > Santalales > Viscaceae > Viscum > Viscum album. The sequence goes on along the minus strand of OY728150.1, from coordinate 1,586,283,282 downwards.
ATTCTATTACTTTTATACCTAAATTTATGGGTTTTTACATATCCATTTTTTGATCTCTATGTTATGGGATTTATAGTTCATATGTTTCCAAACCGATAAGGTAATTTTGTCTCAATTTTACTTCTTTGAGACACATGTTATGCTATATATCTACATTATTTAATAAAGTGTATATAAATAACATTAATATTTTATATAATTAATATACTTATTTAAATTATATTTTAATCTTCTTGTAATTTTATTCATTAATGGTAATATATATTCGAAGCTACCAAAGTGGTAAGAGTTTATTGCTATAATCTCATCATTTATTGGGATAGATTACGATCATGCTTCCAATGATGAAATTTTATGATCCATATCTCCTTAATTATAATTAATTTATTATAATGTAGTAATTAATATTATTTTTGTGTAAATGATCCATTTTTATAATCATTGTTAATTAATATACTTATTAATTTTTTTATAAAAATTTATCTTTATATCTGTCTTCGGTGGAAAAACTATTTTCTCCCAAAGAAAAGTTTCCAAAAAATGTTTTTAGTTTTTTTAATATTATATTTCAAGATTATATTCAAATAAAATTATTTCTATTATTTTGACAACATAATTTATATGATTTAAAGGATATTTTCAATGAAATATATTTTTGAAATGTAAAAAGTATTTATCAAATCATCTTTCATATGATTTCATGTTTATCTTAAACCAAAATTATTTTCTATTATTTTACCTTTAAGAGGAATTTTAAAATTTGAAAAGGATATTTTTTAATGGAATTATTTAAATTATTTTTCAAATATTTATTTATAAGTGTTTCTAAGTGGTTTTTAAATAAAATGATTTTGCAAATGTTTCATGATTTTTAAAGAAAGGTTTTTTACATAAGAAATGCTTCAAGTATGTTTTCAAAATAATAATCCATATAAGATGAAATATTTTGAAATAGTTTATTATTTATTGGGTATATAATCCATGGATAACATTCCTAAGTTTTTGTTTGAATGGTTTATGTTTAATATAGAATGTTAGCCATTTCTCCCTCACAAGTTATACAATGATATACTGATTATGGAACCCACTTCTTTTCATGAGTTATGATGTGATAAAATGATTATAAAACCATAATCTTTTCGAATGTTTATTATATGATTACATGTATAAGATACCAAATTCATTTCATAGGTTATGATATGATGCATTTTTGTAACCTTGCGGCATACATATGTATAATTTCATTATGTGATAGGTGGGACTGATATATCCCTTGAATGAATTGGGTAACGATTTATATCTCAAGAGGTAAATATTTTAAATAGGTTAATGTGATTCATCCAAAATTTTAAATAGGTGATTCCTGATATACAATGGCAAATGGGTACATCCTAATCCATAATGGGAAATGAGTGTCTCTCGACCCCAAATGGTATACAGGTACATCGTGATCAAAAATGGGAAATAGGTGCATCCTAATCCACTAAAGGGAGAAGTTATATCCTGATACACTATAATGAAATTTTTGCAACTAGGGATGGTGGTCTATCCATCCTAGTACATTTATTCCCCTTGATGTTCCTTGAATGTTTTTGACAATGATCCTTGACTTGTAGGGAATGATTTTAAATGTTTACATGTCTACCGTAATTTTATGTTTAAATCCTATTTTATTCTTTCATGGGTTAGTGTTTTGATTAACATAAGATTAATCTTTTATGTACTTACAATATTTATTCCATGAATTTTTATTATGATCTTTGATATGTAGGGTATGATCTTATGATTCTTTGACCATGTTCTCATACCCTTAGTATCATTATTATACTTGCATATCTCCCTCATTTACCCTTTCTAAGAATATGATCTCACCCATTTTTATGTTTCCTTTACTCATGTTATGAAAAAATGTTTTATGTAGGAGTAATAAAGTGGAAGATATTTACCATATATGTTGAATATCTTTAACCAAATTATAATAATGTGTTCGAAGATTCCAAATACAGTATACTATTATAGTCCTCCAGCATGAACTCTTGTAATGTGTTGAATATTCATATAAAAAGATTTAATATCGATTTATGATAATAATAGGTCTATATGATTTTTAATATAAATCGTAATTCATGCCATACAATTTTCAGAGACTACATATAAAATGGACCTGATTCAATTTTATGAATTAACCAAGAATAATATTTAGAAATGTGATATATATGATCATGTGCATCACCATGGGGTGTAATTATTCTTATTTAATTGAAAATAATGTTTAATGAAGATTTAATTTTATTATCAAGAATATAATAAGAATAATCTCAAGAACAAGTATTATTTACCAAGTATTGATGACTATTTTTGTTGAACTACCTAAGGCTCAATAAATTTCAAAAATTGACCTTTGTTCTAAATATTTTTAATTCAGGGCCAAGGAGGAGGATTTTCTAAAGAAAAAGATTCAAATGAGGTACAATCATTATGAATTTATTGTTATTCCCTATAGAAATTATAATGATCATGCTATGTTCATGGATACGATGAAAATATTCTTTAGATATTACCTTGATCAGATTGTGATAGTATTTATATATGATATTAAATGAAGAGAATATATTATATGAATATTGTTTTAGAGAACCTAGGGAATAAAATTTTTACTCCCAATTTAACAAGTGTTAATATTAGCTATTTACGGCTATAATCATGGTTCATATAATCTCAAGAGAGGCTGTAATAGTTGATCCATCTAAGATGTAAGTTATTGAACAATGGGCCAGAAAAAACCTTATTAACTATGATACAATTTTTTCACATGTTTCCTACATACAATTGATTCTTTTTTAGGGATTTCTCCAGGATATATAATCCTCTAACCATGTTGATACAAAAGTAATCTATGTTCTTATAGACTGATAAATATGAGGAACCATTTATAGATTTAAATGAAGTTTGGTTAGGATACATATACCCATAGTAACCTTTAGTGGATAATAGATAATGATCTATATAAATGAATAAAAGAAGGGATTGGGATGTTTCATAATGAAATATAACATGGTGATATATTATTATTTATTCTAATATACAATTTATGAGAAATATTACATGAATCATGAATTGGAGCGGGGATCATATTTTTTTTCATTTAAAATATAGGTTAATTATATTTGTGGTGAAACATGTGAGATATATACTGATAATAAAATCTCTAAATAAATATTCCAACTAAAGGTGTTGAATATTCCCCAAAGGATATTATTATAATTGATTTAAGATCATGAATGCTCCATACACTACCACCCAAGGAAGAAGACAAAGTTGTTGATGCTAAGGGATAAAAGTAACATTATAGTTTACCATGACGAGGATTTAAAGTGATCCAATATTTATGTATTTTAATAAGAGAGTCATTGAAATCATTAGATAATGGGACCTATCGCACCTTTCTGAAATTAATGTTCAACCATCCATCCATGTCATTTTTAAAAAGGTGAGAAAATAGAATGTATAATGAAATATGATGGTCAGAAATGTTAATGTGTTCAATCATTATTTTGGTTGAATGAAAAGGTTTATGTAATGATTCCGTGCCCCATAAATACAAAACTATTAGAAGTATTTTTGGTTAATGATCATAGTTCATCATTGAATTTCCAAGATGTATTAATATTAAAGGGCGTATTTATAGTGGGATAACATGAAATCTAATATTATAGAATATTCATATTTATGTATGGTTTGGATCCATGTTATGTACGAGACACTGAACTTAAAATCCTTTCCAAAAATATCCGTTCTAACACCAAGTGAGATATGACCTCATGGTTTCCTCCATATATGAAAGACTCTACTGACTAGCAGTGAGGGTCTAGATCTATTGGTGGGGAGACTATATCCTCAATATCATGTCATAAGATCAAAATAAAAAATAAAAAATAAAAAATATAATAAATTATCAAGGAAAAAAAAGTAAGGTAATAAATTTAATACAATTAATAGAATTAAACTGAGCCCCAAAGTGGAAAGCCTATCTTGTGTATAAAGAAACATGTGAGGAAATAAACTTCAAGGGTCCCCAAAGTCCACCTCATACCCTCACTAGGTCCATACTCCTCTTATCTTCTATCAAACACAAATACATTTCTTGTGTTCTAGATTTCACATGAAATATTCAAGTGAAATAAAATTCACATGTAGGATGTGAGCGCAAGATGAATTAGGATACCACCAATTCACACATAACCTGGTTTTCTCAAGTATAAAAAGTGTATTATATAATAATAGTAACATTATAACAATAATAATTAAAAAATCTAAAAATTATATTTTTTTTCACTATAAAAGAATCCCAAACCCACCATGCTTAATTGTTTTGCCTCTGTGCTATATGAATTACAGATGGTGTTAGTAGTTACCAAACTAGTACCAATAAAATGTCTTAGCATTGCTATGAAAATTTGAAACCAGATTTATTCTATTCATCAAGAACTCCATACATCCTGGCATCCTCCAGTTATCCAAAAGTATTCCTTGAGGTTATGGAAACTAAAAATCACAAGTCTAACTCACATGCATCCTCAACATAGTCTCCATGGGTACTGTATACCTCCACCATGTGATCAGGTACCTTGTCTCAATCATCGCAAGTCCATCACACTCCCACTGTATGGTATAATATCTTCACGGGCGTCTATCTATCTGAAGTAATAATAAAAATCACCAATGCTTGGTAATTCATAGACCTGGTGAATCATACAAGTTAAATATTGCATACCATAATGCATATATACTATCAAAGATAATAACTTGTGAACATAATAAAACACGGAAAAAAGATACCCTAATATCACTATTAAAATCAAATATCATAATTGGTATCATATGGTACACCCACACACAACAACATGAACTCACAATCAAGCAAGGTTATTAAATATTCCAACACAAATAATCACCATTAAAACATGTTTAAACACTATCCCAAGATGCTAAAGAACTTCATACCACAAGTCATCGATGTCCACATTGGGGTTTGTTGGAGGTATCACCACTTCAACCATCTTTTAACAATAACTTGAAAATTATATCCAATGAATAAGTATGAGGTTCAGAAATAATTGATATGTTAATGGTTATAGAACAATGAAAGTAGTATTAAATCTAAGGGATAGAACCAAACATACTTGAGTTCCACCATCATAAAATAAATAATCGGGGATATTTGAAGATGGAGGATGAGTGATTTTGAAAATTTGAGGGTCTCATAAATGCAATGTAGGTGACTATGACCTAAAGGGTGTGGTGGAATAGACACCATGTAGATGATGGTACTCCATAGTGTTAGGGTAACTCACCGTAATTCATGGTTGACCAACATGGTGTAAGGGTTTATTAGAGATACCACCATGACACTAATTGGAAGGCTGTGGCATAGAAGATGGTAGGAAGTTGACCACCATGACATATGTTGGTGGAATGTGAAATAATTCCACAATGAACCCGAAACTACGCTATTTTATTGATATGTATAGAATGTGGTTCCTCTCTATAGCCATTTGGACACTCAAACCATTTAGTGTGATAAGGATAGAAAAAGATAATATATCCTCCAAATCATGTAGAAGATATTCACATATAGCCTCTTGAAATTGAGGAATGAATTCGTATACACCATCCCAAATTCAAAACAATAAACATTTAAGGCCTTAATAGACAAAGTCCTATACTCCATAAGAATATGAACAAGTTTTCTGAAACCCACATGTATAAATCCTTACTGTGTGGTCTGAACTTCTATCGTTTAGCCTACAATGAACTGTTCCATTATGGTGAAACCCATCATACGATAGTGTGGCTTCAAATTCATTTTATATAACTTTGGTGCAACCACATTCTCTATGGAATATCTCTTTTATATGTGTATTCTTTATATATGCTACGGTGCAACCACCCATAGTTTGGATAGGAATCCAACCAAATTCACACATGAGATTCATTAGTGTTTTCAAGGATCACAAGATTCCACAAAAGCATGGATCAACCCAAGAAAGAAGGAGAGAAATGAGAAATATGTATTTTATTAAGGAACCAAAAGTTTCATGGTTTACACCAAATTATAATGGGAGTTTTCAACCACTACTAACACCAAAATGGAATTGGAAATGTTACCGTTGACTTCATCATCAGAATCCAAAGAATGTCTAAAGGGAATGATTTTATTTTGGTTGTAGTTAATCACTATTTAAAGTCATCATATTTCATTAAAATAAGACAATATTTATCTATTGATCATATTTTCAGGATATATATCATGAAAGTGGTATAGCTTGATGGAGTACCATACTATATTGTACTCGATCGATATATGATGTTTATCTTGATGTTCTAGACAAGTCCTTAGCTGGAATTACGTATACTAGTGATATTTGGAATAATATATAATCCTCAGATTGATTAGTAGTATTTTAATACCATTAAAACAATAGAATATATTTTCATTACATGTTATAGGTATTAAAAAGTTTTTTTGGTCAAACCTTTTCTCTTGTTTAGTTTTTGTTCAATAATAGATTTTACTCAAAAACTCAGAAGGATCCATATGAATCCCTCTGTGATAAGATGTTAAAAATTCTAATGTAATGGGATGAAGTTGGATAATAATTGATGTTAGGACAAAATCTTATTGATGAAATTGTATTGAAGGTTATACCTATTCAAAATTAGATCAGGGAAGATCCTAGTTAGTATAATGGTTTTTCTAACAATCATCAGTGTGATCTATATTTCAAATTTTATTATACGGTATTCATATGAACATATCCTAGGAAGATTTTTATGAGATTTAAAGAAAGGAAATGATGATCCCAAATAATAACATTGCTTTCAAAATTATTTATATTCTCTGAACTATTTTTAATCACCTAGTTCTTTCACCGAATCTATATCATGCCTATGATGTGTTCCATGTATATGTAATTAGTATGTAAAAACAAGATCCATCGTATATACTAAAATTAGTGGTTTTAACATTAGATATTAAACTCTCTTGTAAAAAAAACATATGAGTTCTTTTATTATATAGAAATATTTTTGTGTCACAATACCACTTACCAAGTCATGGTTTTCTAGAGTAACAATAAATTTTAGAAAGCTACATTAGAACCCAATGATACGAGGAATATCAAATATCCTTAGTTGTTTATATACTTTTTTTGGAGTTTTGGGGGAGAAATTATTATAAGGGGATATAATTTAACACATAGATATTTTGTGATATATTTATCTTTATATAAATTTGATTTATTTGAATTAATTAATTAAATGAATCATTGAGTTTATATAAATTTTGATATACTTTTTTATTATAAATATTTAATGCAATCGGTATCTCCAAGAAATTGGAGAATGTTGGGTCTGAATGACTATGATGAATACAAAAGAGCGGGGGGGGGGGGGGGATTATGCCCTTTCGAAAGACATTCGAAAACTAAAATACCCCTCATGAAAATATAGATATCCTTTACTTCCCTCTTAAATTAAATAGAGAAGAAGAAATAAATAAAAGAAAATAACACAATGATGTATAGTGTTTGATGGAATTGAAATCCCCTAGTCCACTCCACCAACGATCTACATCATGAGATTTGTGATTTTCACTAGAATGTCCTCTTATAATGAGACCTCTATAAATGAGTGCGAACATTTTTCACTATTCAAGGATAATACAGGGCCTTTTGGTTCTCTTATTGGGAACCAAAATATCCCCATCTTAGTTTGAGATGTTAAAACTCCACTATGGCTAAATCTGAGTAGTGGATACTATAAAGAGAATAAATGAGATGAAATTTTTTGTTAAAATGGATTAACTCATAGTTGTAGTAGAAGCAGAGAGATGTATATGAACTTCAATTTAACGCATTCTTTAAATATGAGGAAATATATTGTATAATGTTTCACATTCTTCTTCATTATTTACACTATGAGAGAATAATAATGTAGATATGATATTTCTCTCTTATTTAAAATGACATGAAATAGAATATTTCGTCACATTATTTTCCCAGATTTTTCATTTATATGCAACTATTCATATTTATCTTTTACAACCAAATAGAGATATATATATATAAAATAAATATGAAGTATTAAAAACAACATCACTCTTACTTTGGATAGTTAATATCCATCATAAATTTCATAAGAATATCATTTCACCTTTGCCTCCATATTACTATATATTAAATCTATAATAAAAAATCAATATAAGTTAAATAAACATTCTAGTAAAATATCATAAATAATTGTAGTGATTAATTATTGAAAACTCATATTTAAATCCATTAATATATCTTTAAACATAGTCAAAATAATTCATGAAATCTAGAAGAACAATCCAAATTAAACTTCAACAATTTGAATTTTAAAAACATTATTTCCACTGACTTTTCATCAAAAATGATGTTAGAATAAGCTAGTCCATTTTTTCATTAAATATTGGACCAAAATATTTTCGATCTCATTGTCTATAATCCATTGGATTTATTATATGTTATCCGAATGATAAAATGCTGAAATAATTCTAGATAAGAATGCAATAGATTTAAATACCAAAAGATATATAAAATAGAGTATCATAACCTACTTTAAAAATATTCATAATATTGGATATTCACATATTTTTAATAAAAGAAAATATTAGTATTTATTATTAAATCTCTACAAGATATGTTGTTCATAACTTTGGGAATAAGTAATATGTTCTCCAAGCAGCGGTCCTACATATCATAATCTCCAATATTAACATGTTCAAGTTCATATGTCATCGATGTAGAAGGATTCTCCTTCAAATGTCCTTATTTTCAAATTTTTTTATTATGATAAATATAATATATGATCCTCATTGTGATGAAACAAATAAAATTTAAGTATGTAGCATTTTATCTTGTAAAAATTCTACAATCACAAACTCCATTCCCAATTTTATGCAACAGATCGAAACCATCATTTTTGAAGAACATAAAAGATTAGGTGATGTATTGACATGAATATATCTGATTGAAATATATAGAAAATTATGTAGAAATATAATTCCAATTTAAAACTCTAATAAACCAGTGTACAACATGTAAAAATTCTATAATTTAGTTGCTAAAGTATATAGTGAATTTAATCAATTTTGATTCAATATTTAAGCTTATAAAGATATGCACAACAGGTTGAGTTTGATTTTTCCAAAATTAATTGTAAAATATTTCAAGGAATTAAATAAAACATTTTCATAGAATATAAACTAAGGATTAAAAAATGAATATTTTTACATGCTATAAATGTACAGTACATTTTAATACAATAATTTTCCAAAGAATGTAATAGTTTAATTTTGAATATGAAACTAATTTAAATAGGAAGAAATTATACACATGATTTCATACAAGATAAAAATTTATATATAATCATAAGAGGATGTTTGATGGTTATTGGTTAATAAAATAAATCATTGAAATAATTTATATAATAATTTTATAGTGTTAGAAAATGATTTAATTCTTTAAGCATATGAGTAATTAAATGTTGAGGAATAAGAAGATAAAACATTTAAACATTTTCTCCCACTATATAAAATAATTAGTGCATTTAAGTAGAATATTAAAATAGATATGGAATACTACCTTGGAATTAATAGTTATAGTACTATTAAAGTTTCAATTAAAATAATAGAAAAAATAAATATAATAAATTTTTATAATTTTAATGCATCCACTTAATGATGTAACAATAAGGACCAGTGGCACATACCTAAAGAATTTAAAATACAAATGAATTTTGGTACCCATATGATTTTGGGTCCATAAGTGTTAGTAATTAATTATTTTGGTAAAAAAGTTTTTTATTTAGATCCTGAATTCTATAATTAAATATATATAATGCTTTATAATAATGAACACTATTCACACAAAAAATCTGAGTATTTCTAAAATAACATACATTAAGATAATATCCATTAATACCATAATAAAAACATTTAACAACAGACATATTTTTTATATTTCAATAAGTAAAAGAAATATTATATAATTAGGGTTTTTTTCCATTATTACCAATATCACCTTTTCCATGGTGAATTTTTTTACCATAAATTTATTACAAATAATTATATCCTCAAATAATTATAGTAGAATATTTCTTGAAATTATCAACCTCATCCAATCATTCCTTAATTTGTTTTTCATATAGAACATAAGAAATATGGAAATAATTTTATCATAGACATGTTATCTGTTGAAAAACATTAATTATCTATTGAAAGAGCCAAAAACGATTTTCTAAGATTCATATTTCCAATAGTTATGGATTCGAATTTTTCTTGATGTAAAAAACAATATTTTTCATGTTCAACATAAATTTATTTTGTATATCACAATTTTCAAAGTAAGATGAGTGTTCCTCACTAGTGTGAGCCTTGAGATTTATATTAACCTTTTAATTTTCATCTTGAACTTAGTATTTTGTAGTAGAAACATTTATTGAACTCAAATTACTAAAACTAAATAATTCATTAATCAATACATTGAGTGAAGAATTTTCCTTTTTGAATGAAATTTGATTTTGAGTTTCTTCTTGCATCTCTACTTCACACACCTCAATCAACTCCATTAATGCATGATTTGTTTCCGAAATTGGAGTTACCAAGGAATCATCATCATTGTTAAATTTTTTCAATTTATTTATTATTTCATATGAAACTAAAATTTTCATCCAAATCCCATTGGTAGTATGAAATTGGGAAATATAATTAAATTCATGAAGACTAAGTCCACATATGATAGCATTCATAACACTCAAATTAATATCATAATCAATTTCCTTCACATCATCCCACTTTTTTGAGTTCATGATCGATTTAATATGGTTTGATAGTCTTCATGTAAACATTGAAATGAAGAACATTAAAATAGATAGTCATATGATCTTTTCAGCATCCATAATTACCTCCATTTAAGTAAGGACCATGGATCATCGACATACGTTCTCTATGATCATCCATTAAGATTTTTCATTGTCTAAATATTTTACTCATGATTGTTAAAGGAAATAAAAATATTCAATATTATAAAATAGTGAAACCCTTACTTGTTTGGTATTACATTTATAAAATAGAATATTCAATTATTTCAAAAATGTGAAATATAGCTCTATAGCACTTCCTATGATACTTCTCCCTGGTATCGAGTAAAAAAAGATTTCTAAAAAAAGAAATATTTCAAATTGATAACACCCTTTGATACCAATTTTTCATATTTATTAGAAACATATTTCAAAAAAAAATTTACAATAGAGAACACATTTTAATAAAAGATGGTTGGTTGGAGTGGCTAAGACGAAGACACAAGAGGGTAGTAAATTGGGTCATTTTGATGAACATGATGAAACAAAAACATCCCTCTTGAAATGGAGAGATCCTTCACATTTCTATTAAATATGAGTGAACTAAAAAATTAAATATAGGAAAATAATGCAATGATGTATCGAGGTTCAAGGCACTTAAATCCCCTAGTCCACTCCACATAAACTATATGCCATGAGCATCATGATTTTAACTAGTAGGTCCTCTTATCTGGAGACTTATTAAACTATGTGTGGGAAGTTGATACCTTACAAGGATTTTACAGAGGCTTCTTGTTATTTTTTAGGGAACCGAAATATCTATAGAATAATATGAGATGATTGGAGTCCACCATGGCAGAGTCTAATCATACGATACTCTATAGTGAATATGTGAGATGTAGTTTGTTATGAAATAAGTTTAACTTATAGTTATAGGAGTAACTGAAAAATGTATATGATATTCAATATAATACTGACTTATTTTTCTTATCTAAATAGTAGAAAATATATTTTATGATGTTTCAAAAGCTTCCATTTTCTTTACAGCCTGATATAATAAGGATCTAAAAGGAATATTTCTATGTTCTTTAAAATTATGAGTTTTAGAATATTTTACCATATTATTTTATTCAGTGTATTCATGTCTCTGATCTTATTGAAATTTTAATTTTCTTTTCAAATATATATATATATATATATAATAAATTTATAATAGTAACAACAAAATTAGTTTTCCCTAAGATAGTTATAAATCCTCAAAAATATATCGAGAATAGTGTAATGTCTTTTCATCTTTATTCTTGATGATTAAGTATCTAATAATAGAATTCAATGTAAGTTGAATAAAAATATTCTATTAAAATATAATGAATAATATCAATGTATAATGAGTTAAAACTACCATTTAAATCCACCCAAACCACTTTAAATTTAGTAAATCATATCATGAAAACTACAAGCACAATCCACATGAAATTTCAAATAATTGAATTTGAATAACATTGTGTGCTATGAAACTAGAGAAAATGAAGTTAGAATAAACTAGTCATTTTTATCTTTAAATATTGTACCAAAATCTTTTTAATCTCTTTATCCATAATCATTTTTATTTATTAGAATTTATAAAATTGATAAAATGCTTAAAGAATTCTAGATAATAATTCAGCAGTTTGAAATAACAAGAAACCTGTAACATAGAGCACCGTGAGCATATTTGAAAATATTCAGAATGTTTAATATTATCTTATTCACATTATTTAATAATCAATATCTCCAAAATATTATTTTACTAACTTTTCCACAAGCAGGATGTTTTCCAAGAAATGGTCTTGTGTATCACAATCTCCAACATTAACAAGTTCTTATTCATCTGACATTGACATATAAGTGTTCTCCTTCACACATAATTACTTTAATAATGTCTTTTCATGATAAATATATGATATTAGTATCCAAATTATCTAGAAAATAATCTTTCATGATGTATCATTTCATCGTATAAACATACCAGAAACACAACTTTAGTTTTTATCTTGAAGTAGTGGATCAAAACCATCATTTTTGTAGCACATAATAGATTAGGTGATGTATCCACATGAAGTGAACATGATTAAATATATATTAGGTTATGTAGATTTTACATTCTAATAACTCTGTCTACATGAATTCATGATTCGGTATTTTGGTTGAAAATGTATGCAATGATTTTAATATCTTTGGATGCGACGTTTCATCTTGTAAAGATATGCACACATTGTAGAGTTTTATCTTTCAAAAACATAACACCAGAAATTTGTATGAATGTAGGGTAGATATTTCCCCGAATATCAAGTTCAAGAATGTAGGGTTCATGAATGTTGGGTTCATTGAAATTAGGTTTTATGAACATAGGGTTCATTACCAACGTAGAACATGGTATATTACAAACATATAGTTCATGAAAAATACTTTCTATCAAATGTAGGGCTGATAAAGTATGGTTTTTAAAACTAATAGGGTTGATCAAACAAATTTTTTTATCAAACAAAGGGTTTCACTATTCTAAAAAGAGGATTTCACTATTCACAAAGTATAGTTCCACTAAAGATTCTGAAAATCTGGATAACTTGCATTTAGTGCCTTTAATAAATTTTTAGAGTCCTTTCACAGCAGATTAAGCCTTCATCTTATATGATTTATATTCATTAAATATTAATATATTTATAATGGGTCAAGAATAGAATCAATTTGACTTATATTTACCCAATACCATTGAAAAAAAGTAGAAATAACATTCTGAAAAAACAATAGTTTTGAAAAATCATTACCGAATTTTAGATGATTTATTCACCATTCAAATGAAATTTTTAGGATTCAATGTAAACTAATAAAATCATTATTAAATTATTTTATTTTAATACCATATGGTTTCAATAAATTATGATATCCTTATAAATTTATGTACATACAATAGTATAGTTTTTCAAATCTATTCATTATAGATTAATGAAACAGATCCAACGACTTCAGTGATTTTTTGGAGTTCCAAAACATAATTTTCATACTTCAAAAAAAACTAATAGTGTTTAGATAAATATCTTATCAATACAATGGTATAAGGATCACAAAAATACATTCACATGAAATTTATATATCATCAAAATTCATTGGAGACTTTATGGTAAAACTGTAATTTCACTTGAATAGTTTTTAATTACTTCAAGATTTTTTAACACACCGAAACAACTGAATTTTCTTTTTACCTTTATAGGTGAAATGAAGATAATATTATTATATATTTAAAGGAATAAAATCACTAAGAATATTATCACTATTTAATTATATATAAAATAAATATTGAAGCATACTAAGTTTAAAACACTTAAAGAAAATAGTTAGAAAACAATGAATGATGTGTTGAAGTAATATCATAACTAAACCATGATGAGAATGAAAAGGAGAAACTAAAAATATTGGATGGTATGAATATGAAAAAATATTTCATAATTTTATTTTTATAAACATATAAAATTCGTCCATTTTTTTAACAGTTTAGAAAATAAAACAGAGGCATCTGAAGGAAAAAATTAAATCTCTTAAAATTTTGTTTTTATGAAAAAGATATTTTCATATTAATATATTAGTTTAATATATATTGATTAATTATTTTAATTGAATTTTTTGATAATATATTCAATAAAATATTCTCACATTCATCTAATTGTTTTTACATGTAATGATATGATGGTAAACTTTTCTTTATGATTAAAAATGTATTTTTATAAAAATAGTTTTATTGTGTTTTGTAAACTTATTTTAATATGATTTTATTAAAAATATATATATATCGAATATTGTAAAATGAATTACTTATTCATAATAAAGATTATTAATATTACATAATGAAGACAAATTAATATTTTGTATTTATTAATAGTACAATGATAAAAATTCATTACTTTGGTTATGGTTATAAGGGATGACCAAGCGGTTAATAAAATGTGATAAGGAATAAAATGACCTAAAACCATGTTTAAATCAAATTTTTTGATTTTATTTATATTTTTTTATACCATTTTTAACATAAAATTTGGGCCAATTTGGATATTATTTATAAGGATAGTGACCTTATTATATATTAATTTTCATAATAATTAAAAGTATGTTACACACCTCACTTCTAAAAAAACCCCCTATCCTCTCTTATACACACCACATGATCCCATTAGATCAACCAAAACCTGGCCATATTTATTCTGAAATTTCCTATCAACTTAATTTTAGATATTATTTTCTAAAATGAAAATCCCAAGGATCCATAATAATAAATTCAAAGTAGGTTTTAGAAATAAGAATTATAGGTTCTTGTTGAAATTTGATAAGTTTCCATCTACTTATAATCCTGTTGAATCTGTTGTATCCATACTAAAATATTGAATCTTGTATAATAAATATAATTATTCTTTATTATAATTATCAAAAAATCCGTTTCCACTTTTTTCCATCAACTTGGAAATGAAATTATCACTTGTGAGTTTTTGTGGATAACTATTTCCATGTTGCGATTTGATTAATTTTCTATCTCCATATTTTAGGGGAGGTTATTATTGTAGAATTAATTTCTATATAGGATATTTATGATATAATTATAATTATTTATCTATAATATCTTATCCATCTCTTACCTACTTGTTTTTTTGAAAAAGGTTACATCACTCAAACTTATGTGTAGACTACCACCTCTATGAAGTGATGTTGTTTGTTTTTAATTTTTCTAAAATATATGATAATAATTATATATTTAATGAATATATATGATATAATAATTAATCTATAATGTTTAATTATCATTGAATGTTTTATCTATCCATAAAAAAATCAGAAACATCACCAGTGCTCCAATATGGACTACTATATCCACGAAGTGATGTAATAAATTTTTTTATCACCGCTTTATAGGAATGGATATAAATATGTAAATAATGAATAAATATGAAACTTATTTAATTATTAATACTATATATATGATTAATTCATGACCAAATTTATGTATCAAAACTATTTAACTGAAACATGCATGGAAAACATAATATTTTCACTGGATTATACATTTTATAAAAAAATTATAATAGAAAGATAAAAAGAAATGATAAAATACTGTTGAATGGAATTTTTTTATGAATATCGTCTATAATTAGCTAATCATAAATCTATATTTAATATATTAAATGTTTGAACATATATATAGTAAGATGAGACTTGAGGTTAACGATTCATGTTACAATATCATTTCTTTTGGGTATTATATACACTAAATTTACATTGGGGGTAATTATATGTATATTAAACATTCCAAACAATATATTTTTCTCCCATGTTAATTTTTATAATATTTTAGTAGTAGTACCATTCCCACTATTTTTTTGTTAAAATTTCTGAGAAAAATATTTTGAGAAAAACTGATCATATTTCCTCTTTAATAATTTTTTATTCCATCTACATGTATTTAGAATGATACCAATAATGTCATTTTATATGATCCAATGTTTATTTAATGTAATTTTATAATGTATTGAAATTTCATTCCATATATGTATGAATAATGTTTTACATTTTTTTTCAAATTTTTATTTATTTCTTTTTTTTCAAAATAACATGAAGTTAATAATTATTTTAAAATTTATCACAAAAATAGTTGTTCCTACAATAATTATTAAACTTTTATTTGAAGCATAATTTAAATGTATCCAAGGTTATTTTAAAAAAAATATTTTTCTTAATATTCTATTTTTTTAGTTTTTTACTAAAATGATAAAAAATGGTATTTCCTCATTTTTATGCAAATGTTTATATACTCCTATAAGATGCTTTTAATCTATGTAAACATACTTTATTTGGGGTTATGATTCAATGGGGACCTAATATTATGATACCATCAACCTTCATTGACTTACTGGATGATGATGATGATGATATATGGATGATTTTTTGAGAATTGTTTCCATACAATGAGTTATGCTATGACAAAATGATGAAGTGTTTATGAAACACATATCCCTAACATGAGTTAGGATATGATGAATTGATGAGTGTTTATATAGTATTTTTGGACAAATATATATGATTTTTATTTTGGGATGGTCATGTTTTTTGTACCCATTTAATTCATTGGAAAATAATATATATAAATATAATGAGATGAAAATGATAAGAGTGTACGTGATTGTGAATAACAATATTCACATTTGTGTGTGTGAGTATGACTTCTTTTAGACATTATAACATGATAATGCATGAAAATGATTTTGAATGGAAATTTTCACATACTGATTAATGATTACAATTACTTATATCTATTCTCAAAATGATTATAAATGAACATTATTCTGAATAAAAATCTTTACAAGATTACTATATCCTGGGCTTAATATTCCACCTGAAATTGTTATAACTCTTGAATAATAATTACTTCTTTGAAACTTTTATTAATAATTATTATTTATATGGAATGATTTTGGAAATTATGATTATGTATTTTTGGGGTATGAATGTTTTACATAGAGAACATATACATGATTATGTTACCATACCCTTAGGAGAATCTTATTCTCTCTTATGATTAATATCTCTAATGTTTACCTTTATTGAGAATCTGAGTTAACCATTCTTATGTTTCATTTCCTCGGGTTTTTATGTATGGTATCAAGTATAATATCAATATAAGTGTAGTAAAATGATAAACTTTATGGGACATGTTGATGATATTTTATGAAATATATGGATTATGTATCTAGTATCTATTTACATTAAACCATTATGGTCATTGGACATATTTTATTGTGAAATGTATTGAATATGAATCTAATATGTTATAATATTTAAATATTTTATTCTTTAGTCACCTATGTAGCTTGAATTTGGTTGCGGTTAATTTTTTAAAAGAATTTTGAAGAGATTTTTGAAGGTTATGAACATTTTGAGTAAATTTGCTTAGTTAAATTTAAATTTTTTAATTTATCATTTATGGGTTCTTATGTTGGGTTAGGGGATTCTAAGTTATTATGAGCTTTTATTAGATTTATTGGACATTGGACGAGCTTAGGTGGAGCTGCTGAGATGTGGTTTTAAAATTAGACAATCTTCCAATGTGGTTGGTTGTACTTATACTAGCACTATGTATTTATTCATTTTTTAAATGCATGTGGGTGTAAAGTCATGAAACCATGGGAGATGACATGTTCGATTGATTTTTTTAAATAAATGAACAATTTATTATGTTAAAATGTATTAGGTAAATGAACCTAGTGTAGGATCCCCTAAGATACCACCCTATATTGGTGGGTGATTAATGGGATGTGTAGCCTAAAGAATTGTTCATGTGATATCGTTGATATGCCTTATTGCCTTCGGGATATTTGAGATTAACTAGGGGTGAGTGTACCTACCATATGAATACATATTAGCTGAGTGGATGGAACCAAGAGTGATAAGGGATGGGTTGGGTGTGTGAAATAAACTCAGATGAGCAAGAGGTAATATTAGTAATGTGTCGCATATTGAAGAAGAATACATTGTGGATTTACCATTATAGACCTAAGAGGATCTGATATGATTACAATGATGCTGATTTTCATGATGACCTCTATGTTATAAAAATTCACCTAGGGGAGGGGAGTGGGATACCAGATCCCACATTAGTTTTCTCTTATTTATGTGATCGATGGGACCCTATGACTATGCTAGTATTTTGTGACACATAGAGGGTTTATTTTAAGATGGGTAAAGATGGGTGTGGGTTTAACCCTAGAAAACAAACCAATACTCATATTCCCTCTTGGTTTTGGATTACGGTTATTATATTATTTGTCTATCCATCCTCTAAAATACTTTTTTTATATTTTCTAGGTTTAAAAAGGATTCCTAAGAGTCGACCGTGAGGCCTAGATCTATTGTAATTTCCTAGGATTCCCAAGAATGTAGCACCCAACAGTTTTAGATAAATAATGTTTATTTACATATTTCAAGTAAATAAAATAATTTTTTAAAAATTGAAAATTTTTAGAGTGTTTTGTAATATTTTTGGGGTGTTTTATGGAGGTTTATGGTGTGATAATGGTTAAATTATACGGTGAAACATGCCCAAAAAACCGTGAAAAGATAAATAGAGGTTCCTGAGAAGGTGCATGATTAGCGTATGTTTTAATAAAAAATTATTTCCACAAAGATGAATAGTGAAATTGTGAACAGAGGGGTTAAGAACAGTTTGAATATGGGTTTTCTAACCATGAAACCCATTCATGAGAGGGGTGTTTTGATGTATTGAATAGTGCACAGTTTGTACACTATTTCCATATACATGATCCTAAAAATTTCATTGTTAAAAATTAGATATGTATTTTTTTGTATCTAATATTAATAAACTCTTAAAGAAATTTTTTCCATTAATCATTACCTTACTCTAATTCACCTGCCTTCAAAGATTATGGATACGTTTCTCCATTATCCAAGAGCGGTCTATTGGCAAATCATAGTGCATTGGAGGCCTCAATTCAATGGAAAGTGATCAATCTTGGTGGGTTTCCTTATTTTTATTCTTCTTCCCTATATTGGATGAATGAATCTAATATGTTGGGTATAGAGAAATTAGGTGTGATTACAATAATGAATATATATGGAATTACTGATGATAGGGAAGAAGATTTATGGTGGGTTTTGAATGAACCAACTAGGTTTGATGAAGTATTTGTGCCATTATTTATTTTCATCTATATTTTGAGGTTAGTGGATTCACTATCAATTATTCTCATTAGAATGCAAGTAATTGACTTCAAATTGAATGGATTTCTTGAATAGAATTTTGAAATTTATGTGAAAATCTTTATGGAAAATGTCTTTAGTTATGTTTTGTGAAATTTTATAAATTGGTTGTTTAATAGAATGTGTAATTTGTAAAATGATTTTAAAATGGTTGTTTAGTTTTGGTTTATAGAATGATATTATTATAAATTATTTAAATCAAAATATTTTTTTATTGAAATGGGTTGATGTGATTTGGGAAAAATGGTTGGGCATGAGTTTAATAGGAAGGATATTATCCATGAAGTACAACAATCAAAGTGATGTGTTATATTCATGAAGTTACAACATCAACGGTAACACCAACATTGCATATGGTTGTGCATTGAGGATGTGTGGATTGGAATGGTTTATTCCAAAAGATAAATGTGAAATACTTTGAAGATTTTTTGGTTTCGTTCCATTGACACAATTTTTTTGGAAAACGTTTTTAATGTTTTGATATAAATTATTTTAAATTGTTTAATATAAATTGTTTTTAATAATTATGTTAACCTATTGTATCATAGTGGAATGAGTTGGGGGGTCATTTGGAAATTCCTATAGAGTTTTATGCTCACCCCATTCTTGTGAGATTTTTTTCATTTTTAGATGTTGTATATGGAGACATAGGTAAAGGAAAGGTATCATAGTTCTTTATTGATACATAATTACACCTTGGGAAAATATTATTGATTTGGATATTAAATCTTGTTTGGAGTTTTTCTAGAGGTATAGGTTTTAAATAGCTTTTTTTGGTTTTGGTTTATAATTCTTACTCTGATAAGGTACCTAGTTGTAGATTTTTTTTTGTTTTCAATTGCTATTACTTTGAGTTGTATTACATTGTACTCTTGTATCATATAGTGGTTTTTTGGTTATGTTCATCTCATTTGGTTATCTTATTTTTAAAAGGGGAAACATCCACCCAAAAACTTACAAATCCCTTGGATGTTATTTTTATCCATTGGTGTCTTAGGGAAGTCACCTAAGGCCAGGTAACACCTCTTCCTCTAGACTATAAAATGGGTGAAGAGTGGATGTTACAAATGGTATTATACTTGGTCAGTCTAAATATCTTTTGGAAAAAATAGTGTAGGTTTTTTAATTTGGGGTTGGAAAATAATTTATTTTAGTCCTTTAATTTTCATTCTAGTAATGGGTACGATCAGTAGAACTTGAAATTCAGAGAATAAAGAGGTGTAGCTGAACTATTTATGATGAACCTCAAGTTAACATGTACTTTTGGTTAAAGAGTTTTTAGGACACTCCAAGGAGTTGTTAAATCATTATCATGTGATTTATACAATGTGATGAACATGAATTTCATTAATAGATACAACTCCCCACTAAGGGTGCATACTAAATTTTGATTAATGATTTAAAATTTGGTGAAAATGTGTGGATTTATGAAAATAGTTGAAAATAGTTTTAATTTCAAAGAGTACAGTGGAATTTTATTAAATTGTTTGAAAGTATAAATTTTTTAAATTTTGGAAAACCATGTTGTTATATTTGGGAGGTTGTAAATTTTTTGATTGATAAAAATTTAACTATTACTAAGTGAGCCTAAATGGATTTTTTGTTAAATAAAATGGAACATCTTAATAATAGAGGAAACCAACTGGAAGAGGCTGATGAGAACATGGCTTCACCCAAGCCACATGTGAACAAACATATGGTCTATATTTTTATTTATGGATTCTCAAGTTGTTGATAGATGGAATAAAAGGGATGAACCACTAAAAGAGGTTTTTTTGTTCAGTTCCAAAACTAATATCTACCCTTATTTTATTTTGATTAAGAACCAAAAAAAGAAGACGTGTGGATGAGTAGAATTAATTGGAAATTTGATATCTTAGGAAAACTAGCTAACCTAAAAGTCATGTTGGAAAAGAATATGTTAGAGGATCTGGCATACCAAGGTTGATATTTAGCCGTTCTAGATAAATTAGACAAAGGATTTATATGGGAAAATTTTGACGAGTTTTTCCAATAAAATTTTTTATCCTCAAATGATCAGGATTTTTAAAATGATTTTCTTATTCCACTTCTATAATTAGAACCTCATAGTTAAATAGTACATAGATAAATTTACTAATATATTCAACTTTTCACACAATGTTTCTTCGCATGAATCTTTATTGAATACATTTCTAAATCAGGTATGTGGAAAAATATTCATTCAATTATTATTTACCTTCATTTAATGGCTTATGTGGAGTTGGTTAATAGAGAAAAACGGAAGAAAGAGACAACTCATGAACTACGGGTTTAGGATGCATGTTAATACACATGGAAAATTATGTGAACCCTAATGCATGGAATAAGTAGAAGAGATACACCTATTTACAAGGTGGTGTAATGACATATAATTAGATGGTTGGATCTATGAATATTCCTCTAAAACCCTTGAGTAAGACAAGATTTTTTGTGTGTGGTTATTTCGACACATAAAGTGTGATTTTACATCACAACCTAGAGAATCACACAATTTCAATCATACAAGGAATCATTAGAACTATTTTCTTAGTACCCCATGGTTAGCTATTTGAGACATATCTCAGTTTCATAGATGACGTATACTTCAAAAGGATGTGGGAGTAATAATAGCTTTCTTTATGAGAACCGAGGAGGCCATGGTGATTCAATGAATACCATGACTCATTGACCAGAGCAATATCAACAGGGTAATAAAGAATAATGTTCATCATGTAAGTAATTATATAGAGATAATCAAGGGATTGTTGATGATTAATCATGACCATATATGTTGAGAGGCTTGATTATTTTGTCATCTCCCTTATGAGAGATTTTTTTTTGATATGGATGTATACAATTCATTTATTTCTTCATTGGATTTTGATCTCCTGGGTTTACATGTTGATATGATGCATTCTATTTTGAAACATTAAACTCCCCTTCTTCAATGATAAAGTTGATCCTTCTTGTGCAGTTCATTATTTATAACTCTTGTTGGGGATGCAATTATTTTGGATCTCTCTATGATTAATAAGTATCTTTATGAAAAAAATACTTTTTATGAATTGGTTGACAATGCTCAAAGTTCACAACAAATGTTATAACTGACGAGTTAGTTTTACAATTGAGGGTGCCATAAATCATATCCTTGTTGGATGGTTGAATGTAAAGGCAGTTGAAATGTGATTGTTGGAACAAGTAGCTAGAATGATCTTATATCTATTAGATTGTTTTACCGTGGCATATTTGGATAAGATTAGGGATAATATTTTTCCAAAAATTGTTGATCATTTTAGAGATTTTTTTCTATAAAATTTCTTAGGGTTTCAACCCCAAAGATAAGTGGAGTTTACAATTGATATCATACCAGTGACCAGTCATATCTCAATTCTGTTATATCAATTGTAACCAATAGAATTAGGGGAATAAAATTCTTGTTGGAAGAGATGGAAATAAAATTGTTGCTTTATCCAAGTAAATCTCTTTGGGAACAACTGTTTTGTTTGTGTAAAAGTCTTATGGAACAATTTTTCTATGTGTAAATTGTTGTAAGATCAACAAAGTTAAGATAATGAATTAGTATCTACTACCATATATTTATGTTCTTTTAGATAATTTAAGTGGATCCCAGTGGTTATGTAAAATTTTATTTTGTTCTGGATATTATTGATTGTGGGTATAAAAGGAGGATATTGAAAAAATATCATTCTGGAGAATAAATGGCCATTTAGTGTCTTTGGTTATACCTTCTGGTCATAAAAATTAACCAATAGTATTTATGGAGTTGATGAATAAGAAATTTCAATGGTTTTTTGATTCATTTTCAGGTTTTTTGGGGATGAAAATTTGGTGTATTTAAATACACGGGTTAGGTAAGAGAAAAAACTACATAAAATGTTTGGTATCTTGAGGTATTATCATCTATATGCCAAAAAATAAAAAATATGATTTTTGGATACAAGTTGTGTGTTTCTTTGGAATTGTTATCTTTCAAAAAGGTGTTTTTTTCTGGATCCAAAAATGAACGAGGTTTTATTCACTTGAAAACCACCAAAGAATTATTTGGGTTATGAGGATTCCTCGGTAAGGCTGGTTATTGATGATGTTTTTTTCATGAATTTTCAGGACTAGGTACACCGATGAAGTATTTAACTGTGAAATTTTTTCAATACAACATATTGAAGAGTGTCAGAATTCTTTTCAAGAAGCTTAAAGTACTATTTACATCAACATTGATCATGATATTTTCTGAATCTGGACAAGGGTATGTGGTGTATTTTGATGATTCAGGATACAGGCTTGGATCTGTTCTCATGCAGAGAGATCATGTTTCTACTTATGACTCAAAATATTTATGGTTTCATTATAAAAAATACCAAAACCCATGATTTGGAATTATTTTCTACATTCTATTCCATTAATACATGGCATCATTACCACTTTGTTGAGAAATTTATGGTGTTTATGGATCATAAGAGATAGGAACACATTTTCTCATAAATAGATCATAATGTTAGAAAAATAATATGGATTCATTATCTACAAATGTTTTACTTTTACATGTGGTATATACTGGGAAATGGATATTTATTTGTGCATGAATTAAGTAGATGGTCATATACTAATCTAAATAAAGAGGCTCCAGATCAGTGGAAACTGATGTATGTGATAACTGAAATTCACTAGGATTTTCAAGACCATGGGAGTGTTGTGTTATTCATTCTATATTATGTTATGAATTTGGTTGAGAACGTAAAAGTGTCACACAAATAGAATTCAAAATTTAGGACTATGAGGTCAAAAATCAATTATGAGGAGATTATTGGGGGGGTGTAATCTTGATAAAGGATCCTTTTTTTTTGTTTTCATGGTATAATTTTTGAAATTATGGATTTTCCTAACCAGATTTATTATGCTAACCACCATTTGATATGGGAAATTAATCCTAGAATAGGTAAAATATATAATGTTCATAAATAAAAAATTTAGTGGGTTGGCATGGATAGAAGATTGTTTGAGTTTGTTATGATTTTCCCCAACTACCAAAAGGTTTAGGAAGAGCACCAATGACCGAAAGGAATGTTATAGTCTTAACCAATTATTATTTGGAAATGGGAGTAAATATCTATGGATTATGTGACTATTATCTAAAGGATGGTTCAAATATAAGATGCCAAATAGGTGATAATAGATCAGCTCAAAATTTAACCCATTTTTTCCCAATTCATGAATCCCTTTTGGTGGAGGACATATCTAAAGTCTATATCAATGAAGTGGTGAATAGGTCTGGTGTACCATTTTAGATAGTATTAGAGAGAGATCATAGATTTACATATCATTTTCTAAAATCCATATAGTAATCCCTCAGGATTCAATTGAATATGAGTCCAACACATCATCAAAAGATGGATGGAAATTCTGAATGGATGATAGAAATTTTGGAAGTCATACATTAGGTTTGTGTAACTGATTTTGGTGGATCATTGGAGGAGAACTTAATGTTAGTATAGTAATCATATAACACTATTTAGTAGGACACAAATTGTATGGATCTATTGAAATATTTTTATGGGTTCCATTTTCATTCTCCACTTTCTCTGTTATAAACCGAGGAGACATTACTAGTCAGACCAATCATTATTCAATAGATTAAGAAGAAGATTTAGTTGGTCAAGAAAAGTAAGAAGATGTATTATAATATTATAAAATCATATGTGGATCATTGTTAATGGACATTTCCATTTGACTTGATTGATCATGTTTTCTTGAGAATCACTCCAAGGCATGGGGATCATCATTCTGGGAGGTAGGTCAAGTTATATCTAGAATACATAGGCCCTTTTGAGACACTTGAACAATTTGGTGTGGTGGAATATTTCTTGGGTTTTACATAAATGTTCATTTTGGTGCATAATGGGTTTCATGTATCCCATTTGAAAAATTATCAACCATATCCTGACCATGTAATTAAATGGGATCATGTTGACCTAGGACATATGTTATGTTGGTTCAGGTGCTAGTGAAGATTTTGGATAGGCATGAGAATGTCTTGAATGAGAATGACATCAGTCTAAGGAATATTTTATGGAAACATGGTTAGATTCATTAAAAAACGGGTTCTTGATAAGGAAATGATCATGAAATGGTCAAAACACTTTCATTCCAAAGGTGGTTTTCTACTTTTGGAGGATTGAAATACAAATGGTGGGGGGAATATAACACCGTCAGTTTTAGGTAATTAACCCTTTATTAATATATTTTAAATATATAAAGTTACTATGTTATGTTTGGATAGATTTACAGGTGTTTTGGCATGTTTTGGGTTATTTATTGTAGTTCATAGTTTGTGAATGTTTATAAGAATCCATGAAAATCCTCCAAGAAACCATGTAAAGGGAAATAATGGTCACTGGGCTGGGGTACGATGGATGCATGGCATAGAAAAACCGTGTGGCCACCCAGGAGGAATCATGAAAATTTTAATAGAGGGGATAAGCATGGTTGTTTCATGTTTTGTCTAATAGTGTTGTCGCACCATGTATGTGGTGTTTGGATTTAGTTATTTGCACACAGTTTGCACATGGGTTGCCTAACTGTGCACCTATACTATCAAATGATAAAATTTTGATCTGGATTTTTATATCTAATTAAAATATACACTTAAATGACATTATTTACCTTAATATGAACCTAACTAAAATTGATCTTCCTCTTAATGCTATGAAGTCCTTTCCCCTTTATATAGAAGAAATTATTTGGTGAATATTGTTACGTTAGAGGCCGATATTTCTTAGTTCATGATCATTATTGGTTGGATTTCTTAGATTTATTCTTCTTCCCTCTGTTGGATGCATTGATATAATATGATGTTTTATTGATCCATGTTTTTTGATTCCAATCATTATTATATATGTCTATGTTATTAAAAGGGAACAATATCTTTTGTGGGTTCTGGGAGATCCAATCTAGGTTGTTGATGAATTTGTTTCGTTCAACATTTTCACCTATGTTTTGTGGTATATGGCTACATAAAATACTAATATCTCTATAACATGGATGTTTTATTTAAAATTTAATTAATTTAATAAAATTAATTGTAAAATTGATGTGAAAATATTGATGGAATCCCTCTTTAGTGATGGTTTGTGAAATTTTTGAAAATAGTTGTTGTATGGTATATTCAATTCCTTAAATAAATTTAGAATGATGAATTTAAAATAGTTGTTTTGTTTTTTGTTATGGGAATAGATTTTTGGAAATTAAGTCAATAGAAATTTTGATTTAATGAAATTATTTGATATGATTTGGTCATCACGGTTGAGAATGAGTTGAATGGGATGGATAATGTTCATGATATACCACCAGGAAAGGGATGAGCTATGGACATGATGTTCTGCCATCAAGGGAAATGCGAAGCTTGGGTGTGGGTGAGTGTTGATGATTTTTTAATGTTAAGGGATATGAAAAGTGTGAAATGTGAAATTTTTTGAAGAGTTTTTTGGTTTCTTTCCATGGAAACGGTTCGGAATTGGAAAAAAATTCTGTTTTTGATATAAACTGTTTTAAATTAGTTTATTTAATTATTTATAAAAACTATATTATAAAATTGTGATAATTCTTTATGTCTTAGTTTCATGAGTTGGAAAGTGATTTTGTGAAATATTAAAGAGTTTTATACTCACCCCCTGTATGACAAATTTTTTGTGTCTACAGACGTTGTATATCAAAACACATGTAACAAAACGTTTTCCCAGTTCTTTAGTGATGAATCATGATACCAATGGCATGGATTGTCGAGATGGAGCATTGATATTATTGGGAGTTTATTCTGGAGGTCTTCATTGTCGTTGAAATTTTTTGGTATTTGGTTTCCACTATGTACTCTGATATGGTCCTTGGATGTAGATGGGTATTATTTTCAGTTGGTATTACTCTGAGTTATATTAAATTGTACTAATGAATCATATAGTGGACTCTTTGTTATGTTTATGTATTTTTTTAAATTTAAAATATGAAATCATCCCCAAACATTTATAAATCCCTTGTAATTTATTACTAGGTTTTGGTGTATTGGTTTTTTCACCTATGGCCAAGTAGCACATCCACACATTCCGAAGCCAATTGGAGAAGGTCAGATGTTATACAGAATCAGTTGATGATATGGATAAGAATCTTGGATTCCTGAGATGTTTTGGATCTTATCTCAATATAATTTAGGGGGAGGATTCCTAGTTTTACTATCATCCATTATGGTTGGTGTAGTGTTATATTCCTTGTACTGGTTCCTAGGATCTTGAATCAGGGTATATGGTAGCACTTTCATTGGAATTATCAATATTTATGGGATTCATTTCATACTATGTGGCCATTGTCAATGCCCAAGGAGTCAAGATTCTATGGGAAATTCCAATGGGCCACTATGAATACTTGGGACCATCCAGATTAGAATAGTGATATGATGTGTCTTTTGTGAATAAATCCTAGAGAACATATGTATGACATCATGAGGGTAATAGTTTCATCATCTTAATCTATTCCTTGAATACTACCTAAGAATCGGTTTATGGACTATTGCTGGTTTTTTAAAGAGATGTGTGTTTTTAGATTCCAAGATATTGACCACAAGATCAAGGATAATATTCAATTCAATTTCCTAGGACACATTTGAATCAATCACATTTGCATTTATACGATTTAAAATGGCCTCTTCAAACTAGTAATCTAATGTAAACCTATTTTAGATCTCATATTTTTCTATGTACTTCTGAATTTGGGTTTTGGTTGAATGAATTTTAGTTTAATTAGTTCTATTAAATTCTTTGTCGCTGAACATTTTCATTGAAAATGGAGATGATTTATTCTAGAAAATGGCCAAATGTTCTAGGATGTATATACTTTTTAAATTAATATGGTCTAGGAATAAATGTGGATAAGGATTGTGGGGGTTCTCAATGAGTTTGGAAAGATTCAAAGGTGGTTCAATTTCTTTTGGTAGAAATGGGATAAGATATATTCAATGCACAATATCATGTCATGAATGGTTTACACCATATGTACCTATTTTTGAGAAGATACATTTAACTGGTTTAGAGCATGAATTGTTTACATGTCATGAATATTTTCCACATTGTGAAAAAATGGATCAATGTTATTTTTACTTGAGGCGATGCATTTTTTAGTGTATCTTATAAATCTGGAAACTCGCATTAGGAAAGGTCTTCATGTCATAAATATATCAAGTCCAGTAGTCTTAAACCATGTTAAGCATATGCCATTATTTTATATGCAGCACACATCCTCCTCTCTTGATCTCTAGGGTAATTATAGGTGATTTCAATTAAATTAAATGCTTCATGACATCTTGGTCTAGCATTAAAAATCTGGTGATTTCCATCACATTGGATTCCCCTATAACACCCCAAGGTTTTAAAAATATATTTAATATAGAATTTAAGGCATGAAAAAAAATTTATCTATGAATTTTTTTTTAATTTATAAGAGATTGTTATAACCCAGCCGTTAAACATAATTTTTTCACTTCTATGTTTTAAATTTCAAAAAACGAATATATAAAGTTGCGATCAATATGATATTTAGAGGTTGATAGCTTCAACTTCAATATTTTTTGAATAGTATCATGACCCTTATGAATAGTATTTTTACCCTTATGAATAGTAAACTCATCAATGTGTGTATAAATAAAATTTAGGCACCTTATAAATGAGATGGACTATTTTAAAAATTAAAAATTATGTGTTGGAAGTTTTGAGAGTAATAAAAATTTAATTATAATTTTAAATTAACAAATTGATTTAATATTAAATTTAATTTCATTAAATTTTTTCCTAAATAAAGATTTTTCCATCCAATTATTTGAGGACAATTTTATGTGAGCTCAGTTAATTTTTTAAAGTATTATAAGATCAGATTTATATTTTAAATCTGTATTATCAAGTAAATAAGGATTTTATTTAAAAATTAAATTTCACATATTTAGAAATTTATTTTGATAAAATAATTTTAATTTTTTAATATAAATATTGAATAATGGTTATGGTATATTTTTTGGTTTTTTCAAAAATACATTGAATTTTTAGTGAATAGTAAAATATGATAATTAACGATAAATGCTAGATACTTGATTTATTGAGTAATAGGTGATGTATGGATGATGTAAGAACACTTGGTTTGAACTGAAATGTAATTTTTTTGGTCATAAGAATCAATATTATTGCTTTTCTAAGAAAGGTAATAAAATAATGAATAAGATATTCAAAAATCACCCCTCTCCTCCACTGTAAAAACGACCCCCCACCCCTCTTATCCACAATCCTCTTAGCCTAGAAACTTATCAATGTTCTGACCAAATAATTTTAATTGTCACTCCCCACATCTAGGAGCGTTTGGACATTGCAAAAGACCAAAACTCCTTCCATTAATGAGGTTCCCAAGGACAATATTTCAAGAGGTAAACCCTCATTCGTTTTGTTTTAATTTCATTATCAATGTATTTTAATTTCATAAATTTTCTTCTCCTCATATGTAAAAATGATCATGATAACTCCAGTATGATATAAATACTAGAATGGTATCATTTTAATGGAATATTTTCCCCCAACTATTATCTCTCTCTATCTTTTTTCTAAAAAAATGAAATCATCATCTCGGAGGTGCGGATTTACAACATTCATGGATGACAAACCTTCATTCATCAATTTGTCCTTCATGGATGGTCATGAAACCATTTTTATTGTTTAACCAGACTATAATATATATAATATATACTATTTAATATTCTATTACCAATATAAATTCATTAACTAATTCATACAACAAAATATCACGTAACAATTGAAATATCGCCTAAAAAATCTAAATGATTATAATTAACGTTCTATCTAACAAATCATTCTAATAAAAACTAATCAAATGAATTATATTTCCACTTAATCATATGTTTTTTATTATGTATATGTTAAATTCCATTATATAGAATTATACCAATTCTACCTAAACTTCCTTACTCATATACAAGTATACCGATCAGGAAAACCAAGTAAACAAAGACTCCAAAGTGATAAATTTTAATCATAAAACTAATCAAAAAGTCCATAAATGAACGTAATTAAAATATAATAAAAAAATATATATATGAGGTTATGAATAAATTAATTAGTGTATTTAATTTTATTTACTAGTATGTTATGGTCACGCGAAGAACACGTTCGAACATATGGTTAGGGATTTCTAATCAAACCTCCGTTTTATTTTTAGTTACTATTTGTCTCTATTAATCTAAATTATGTTTTTAATTATTCTAATTTAATCCTCACAAATTTTATTATAATGTCATATATATGTGTAAAAA
Organism: Viscum album; assembly: GCA_963277665.1. NCBI lineage: Eukaryota > Viridiplantae > Streptophyta > Magnoliopsida > Santalales > Viscaceae > Viscum > Viscum album. The sequence goes on along the minus strand of OY728150.1, from coordinate 1,586,252,234 downwards.
TCATAATACTTCTTTATTTTATTCTGAGTTAATTTTTTTTATAAAGATTATTCTCAATTCTTCCCGATAAACAAGCTCGATTCAAGTGAAATTCTAAAATTATTACCTATATTCAAGTGAACTATATAATATTTTTTAAGACACAATTATTATTCTAAAACCAATAATTTCACCATGAAAAAAATAAATTAGTTTGTTTCAGGTTTATGTAATGTTTTTTTTCAAAATAACTCTTCTATTCATTGTAAAAGTTCTTTTCTCTCACAAATTCGTCGATAATTTTACTAGAGTTTTTTGGACTATTTCAACATATCTATTGAATTTTATGTATTATAGTGGTTATTATATTATGTTAATCATCTTCAAAAATATATTAAATGGTTAATGAATAGTTTGAATTTGGATGTTCTAGCTTGATGACAATGACCGTACTACTCAGAATGGTAAGTGTTTAGGTTTACAGATTGGTGAAAGTTATTTCATATGATCATGTTGTTTACGTTTAGAGAATTTAATATGAGGAATGAATTAGAAAAATAATGTTATTGGTGGGGCCCTCTATATCCCCTTTATGCATTGGTAGGCCTCATGATATAAAAAATTGTGTTTTAGCTGAGGACTTACTATAGTATTTTTAGATATCATGGATGAGGCCTTAACAATATGTTTCAGATGTATTACATTATGAATTTTCTCGTTATTGTATTAGTAATTGATAAACTATGTGATTATTTGAAATGTAGAATATATATGGTTATGATTAAGTTTCTTAGGATAATTTATTTTTCCTTTTTTAACAATATTTAATTCATTCCATATTATGCAAAAAATATTTGTAAAGAATTGGGTTTTCAGTTGTTTGCCATGAATTGTGTTTATTTTTGTGACAACATTCACTGTTTTATCTACCCTTACTAAGCATCTAATATGACAACTTTCTTATGTTTTATTTCATCCAAGATGTTAAGATAGATAATATGAATGACTTGCAATGATAATCTGATATTCATAGATGTTTTCAATGAAATTTATATTATATATTTAATTTCAATATGTAATATTGAAATTATGTTTGAAACATGTTTTCTAAAACTAAAAAACTATTCATTTATTTGGGAAATAATTTCTTGTAATTGTGAAAATGTATTAATATAAGGCACCAGCTCTAGGAAACTAGGGTTTGGGTCCTTATATCCACTTCTTTATTCTACAATTCGCTATTATAGTAGTGTGATCTCTTAAACTCCATTGAATTACATTTTGATATTTATTTTTATATGATGAATGTTTTCCTTATAATCCCCTTTACCTTCTAAATTAATTGAAGTTCCTTATTGATAGTGTTGTTTTGATCACTAGATAATGGTAAGTGGTTTAGAATAAATCCATATGGTCTTTTTATGTTTGATTACATGTATGAAATATTATGTTATTTCACTGACTCAACATGAACAATAACTAATAGAATAGTTTTTTATGATAATCCTGTGTTTAGTATAATAATTTATCCCTTTTTATAGGTTAGTAATGACAACTATCTTGAATATTCCCATAGGTTCAACCTACCCATGAATAATATTGAACTTTATGATGGCATAAAATATGTTTTAACATGACATAAGACCTCATGTGCTTTCTTATGATAGATTCACATTGGAAAATATATTCCTTGTTTATTGAAATTACTGTTAATGATTTAGTATGACGTGGGTGGGTATAATTGAATGATAATGGATTATGATATAATTTGATAAATGAAACTATAATTGAAAAACACATGGTAATTGGAAAGATTTTCCTTTTTGGATCATGATGTTGTGTTATTCCTTCCATTTTGAATTGTATTGTCATTCATACTAAAATTATTATCGAGAGGGCTTTTCCTAGTATTGCTGAAATGATTATATTGATGTTTTGTACCGACTATGCTGAAATGATTATATTGAGGGATTTTTCCAATTATGCTAAAATGATTATACAGGGTGATAGTCCTAGTTATATTGAAATGATTTAATAGAGGTGATTTTGATGCATTCACCAGGGAGTGAATCTGTCTCTAGAGGACACACTGATAGTTTCCATACATACCTGCTTTCCAAAGGCTGGCGACATCCATCACTTATTTAGGGATGTTTGGTCCTTTATCGAAACAGGATTATGGGATCTCGATTCTTCATTTTGTGGATTCCTCTTTAGAATTTGTTACCTGGTCTGTGTCTCCCATAAAGATTTGAGTCATGGTTCTTGATTCTCATTCCCATCACCATATCTTTGTTGACACCTGTTAATTACATTATTTCCGTCATTTCATTCCATTGGGTTTTGACATGGTACCAACCTTCGGTCAAAGTAGATGACAACATCTGGCATGTTGTGGAATCTCTGGATGTGTGGACATTGGGGAACTAGTATTCTTCCTCAAAATAGGGAACCTCAATGGGGTAGAATATGAGACATCCCACATCGAATGCATGGAATTATATTCCATAGGCATGTCTATGAGGTTTTCCTTAGCTTTCCAAGATTAACATGGTGTATTACATGATTTTAATTTCATATAGAGACAATTTTTCCAAAGGTCTGTCTTCCAAGGTTTCCTTAGGAATATCATGTTTAAAACCAGGTGGGCTGTGAGTTTAATGTCTTCCAGATACATAATAAGAGTGATAAGAACATCCAATAGAGACAGATCAAATAGGTACATCCCTTGGAGGGAACACCAATAAGGTTTACCAGTTGGATGGATTAGAACACCCAATGAGGAGAGATTTAAGGTGGTGTGTCCTATAGTGGAAAGATATCACACTGTAAAGGATGATATGGAAACCACTAAGGGTGGATCAGAAAGAGTTCACCCCAGAATGGGGAACCCAAGAAGTATATGTCAGAATGCCAAATGTGAGAAGACCCAGGGTGGTGTGTCCCATAAAGGGAAGATGTCACACCATGAAGGTTGATCTGGAAAAAACTGAGGGGGGATCAAGGAGATTTCACCCTAGAATGGGGAAAACCAAGGCTTATTATTGGCTAGGATTGAACCTTGTGGAGGTCTACTACATACCATGTGTAAATGATAGGGATCAAAACCCACATTGATCGAAGGGGTGGTGAATTAGGGTGTACACAAAAGGACCACAACATGAATACACACTATGGATTATGCATGGATAGTGGCCCATCGCAAGCGGGAAACTCTTGGTTGAATGATTAGGGATTGCATGGGGATTATGTGTGGTTAGATGCCTAAGGGAATTGCATGATCTCACTAGGATGTGGTGGATCAGGTAAGAATCTAGATGAATGATAGAGTATTGAATTAAGTGGAGTGGGAATGAGATGGAACCTTCATGAATGTGATAGTAGTGTTGGGATTGAGCCTCAGAGAGTCCTCCTATATATCCCTACGGTAGGGTATTAATGTCCATGTAGTTCAGGATGTGGCATGGAATAGAGGTGTACGAATAAGATAGTGACCTGAGAATATAACGGGGCTTATGCGTGGTTAGTAGCCTAGGTTGGTCTGACGCCACTAGGGGCGGACCAGAGATTTGGGTCCCAACAAAGGGGAATACAATGACTTACCCCCAATTGGGGGAAACAACGACTTACCATTGATTGGGGGACACAACTAATTACCGTCGATTGGGGGACACAACGACATATTGTTAATAGGGGTATAAAATGGATTAAGATTGATTGGGTGACACAATGACTTACCATTGATTGGGGGATACAATGGCTTACCATCTATTGGTGGACACAACGTCTAGCTGTCAATTGGGGGACACAACGACATACCGTCAACTGGGGGAGACAATGGTGTAACGTCGACTAGGGCCCCCAACCACTTACTATCGATTGGGGGACACTACAACTTATCATCGATTAGGGGACACAATAGCTTACCATCAATTGAGGGAAAACAAATTACCTTCGATTGGGGGACACAATGTCTTACTGTTGATGGGGGGACACAGTGGCTTACCATCGATTGGGGGACATAAAGAATTATCGTTGATTGGGGTACACAACAGTGTACTGTCATTTGTGAAACACAATAGCTTATAGTCTATTAGGGGCACAATGGCTTACCGTTGATTGGGGGATACAACAACTTACTATCGATTGGGTTTGGACCTCACGGATGCATCCTACGTACCTTTTCTAGGATATAAGGATCAAATACCACATTGTTTGAATGGGTATAGTTTATTGTCTTGCGTGATGAGGGTGAACCAACGTGAAGGGGTTGGGACATGTAGATATTGGGTTTAAACCTCAGGGAGGCTTCCTACGTACCTTTCATAGTATTCTAGGGTCAAAGTCCACATTGTTTGGGATAATGGAGGCAATTTTACATTATTCGAGAAGAAGTTGAACTGGAATGAAGGGGTCAGGACATGTAGTTGTTGAGCATGAACATTAGGGATGATTTATATGCATCTGGTCTAGTGGTCAGGGATCAAGGTCCACATAGTTCTGGATGGAGGATACAGTTTAACATTGTGCGGGACAAAGGTGAACCAGCATGAAATGGTCAAGACCATTGGGTGATGGGCTTGCACCGTAGGGAGTCTTTCTACGTATCCTATCTAGGGGATAAGGATCAAATTCCACGTTGTTTTGAAGGGGGATATGGTATTATAGGCTAAGGCAGCCCTAGAGAAATCCATGGTCACTGTTTACTCTAAGACCATGGGAGTCATTCTTGGTGTGAGAAACAAGAGGCCACAACATACCTGATGATAGTTGCACAAAGGTGTGACCATGAAGGGTGTTGGATGGGGCTTAGGTAAGGGATCATACCAAGTGTCACTAAGGAGAGGCACTGGTGGATGGGGATTACACATGGAAGCTTCGTGGGTGTCGATAAGGAGCGACAATAATGAATGGGGATTAGGCATGGAAGCTACTCAGGTTCCATTAAGAAGAGGCAATGATGAATTGGGATTACACATGGAAACTTCATGAGTGCTGCTAAGGAGAAGCAATGATAAATCATGATTTTGCATGGAAGCTGCCTGGGTGCTACTAAGGAGTGGCAATAGTGAACGGGGATTATGCATAGAAGCTGCATCAGGGCCACTAAGGAGCGGAAACGGTGAACGGGGCTTATGCATGGAATCTTTTTCGGTGCCTTCCTCATGTCTGGTCATGAGGGAATCCCAAATTACTGGTAGGTTGAGACACATAATTGAGATCTACACCTATGCACTAGTGCACAAGAAGGATAACACCAAGGGAACTAGAATCACCTTGAACAAAGGGAGATGTAAAGTGTGAATCACATGTACGACATTTGGAATACGGTGTGGGTGGCTTGAAGATGGAGGATAACTGTTGACCATGTTCGAAACACAACATCCATATCACATTACCCTAAAACGGGAAAAAAACAAATCAGGGTTGATTATTGACTGTGTTCGAAACGTAGGACCTGACTCGAAGTTTCATCCAAAGTATTTTGGTGCATTGTACTAGAACGTTAGGTGAGATGAGAAAGCATGGGACCAGGCCATTAGGGGGTCCCTTTAGACATGAAAGAGGATAAAGACCAAAATATAGGACACCCAAAGCATGAGGTGGAGTGGGGGAATGTTCGAACAGAGTCCAATCCTCTTGAAATTATGCCACTGTAATCATGTCATGAGGTATCATATTACTATCACATAAGACATCTATTATTTGAAAAAAGGGGCATCCTATTATTTATTGATAGGGAATGGTACAGTTTGAAGTCATGTAGAGAGGTCTGTTGGCATCTTATTCTTGGAACAAAAGGCGTATCTTATTTAGAACAAGAGGCATACTATTATTTAATGATAGGGCATGGTACATTTTAAAGTTATGTAGAGAGTATTTTTGGTATCCTATGCTTATAACATATGTAATATCTTATTTAGAACAAGAGGCATCCTATTATTGAATTATAGGGAATGGTACAGTTTAAAGTATTGTAGATGGAACTGTTGGCATCTTATGCTTGGAACATAAGGAATATATTATTTAATTCAAGAGGAATCTTATGATTGTCACATAGGGCGTACTATTGTTCATAGTCATGTAGATTGGACTATTAGTAATAAGATTCCATTCAATGGCTGGTGTTAGGAATTATTCAAGAGCAGCCATTTTTTGTTCAACCTAGCCCAGGAGCCAAGAGATAGGGTTTGGAAGAGTTTCTTGAAGAATGGGTCGACTCAAGGTACTCGTGTAAGTGATGATGAGAATCTCAAAACTCTACATGTTAATGGGACCAAGATGAATATGTTGAATCAAGGTATTTCATGGTGTTTGGAAGAGTATCTTGAATAATGCTATATGATAGGTGGAATATGGTACCACATAAAGGAGAATTGGAAAATGTCGACGTATAGTACAAAAAGGTTCATGGTGCGACTCTCCAATTTTTATATTTTCCAATGATGGAAGTGAAGGTAGGAGCTTCATGATTTATCTTTGTGGAGGAAAGGTCCTTGTGGAGTGGGGGGTATCACGAAGTGGCTCCACAAAGGAAAGCTGATTGTGGATCATGGAATCTCACGAAGCATGGGGCCTCATGGAGCACATGGTCTCAAGGAGAAGACATCTTCGCGGAGCCTAGGATCTTCGCGAAGCCTAGGGTATCACTGAGCAAAGGTGCTTTTCAGAGCCTTAAGAAACCCGAAGGATCTCCCTCTTTTGCAAATGGAAGATCACTTAGAAAATGGAATCACTTCGTGGTGCTTGGGAACTCCGTGAAATGGGAGATCAACTGCCCAAGGGGTGGCATAACCATGCTTATGAAGTGGGGTAAGCCAGCTATTTATAGGTGGTGGAGGTCGGTGAACCATTCTACAAAGAAAAAATGCACGCTGTGAAGTGAAAATGATGTCATGAAGGAATCCACACTTCTCAACTGAAGGTAGTTCCTTCATGTTCTTCGTAACTATAGAGTCGACCATCATCGACTATCATGGTGCTTGTAGAGGATCCGGTAAAGATCCCTCAAGTTTCTGGTAATCAAAGAAGCTACCGTAACCACCTTCGTCGTACTCATGGAGGCTCCTATCAAGTTCCCTCTGGTTCACAACCATGTATGGAGGTTCGTGAATGGGCTCCACGAACCATTTTTCAACTGAACATCGAATGTCCCTAACTCCTAATCATTAACTCTATTCAGGCTCTACGAATAGTCAAATCAAATCTTTCGAAATAGGCTAAAATCTTGGATCATGTATGAATGTATTTGGAATATTTTGTGGATTCATTTTCTTGTGATAATAAGAGGGATAGAACAAAAAAAATTTAATGTTTATAGATCTTGTTATGGTCCTTCTATAATTATTATAGGGATTTTCTTAGTAATTTTGAAATTCTTATACATGTATATTTTCCTATTTATGTGTTTTTAATAGGATTTTGGTTGCCTTTGGCTCGATTATGCTATATTTTCAAGGACTCCCTGACATTGTGTAGTATTTGGATGATTTTTGTGTTGTATTTATTAATTAATACTCATGTTTTTTTCTTTATTTCAGGAATTTATTATCAGAGTAGTTTTGTTTAGAAATGATGATGTTAACCTATGAATTTTTACAAATATCCTATTCAAGATTATATTTTTTACTTGATAATATTACATGGATGAAGTCTTGGAAAAAGGAAAGAGTCGTTGTTGTTGATTATTTTATACTAGATTTGTTGGATCTTTGAAGCGGGACCAAAATGGGTTAATAGATCATAGTATTTTCTGTATTTCTATATTTTCTTGGTTTTTTATCAATATGTATTCAGAAATGGAATATAGATATAGTCCATCTTTTATATAAATTAGTCATATATATAATTGGATTTTTCAGTTGACATTTATGCTTTGGTTTATATGATGTGATGTACTGTTTATTCTATTTCCATAACTTGGATATTTGTTTAGTTCTCTTATAGTTCCACACTATTATATGGGTTATAGTATCCCAAATATGTAATATACACCCATTGCTTATAGTTTCAAGACTCTTGAATACATGGATGAATTCTTAAGCGCCAGTACCCATCTTAATCTGGCTGTGTGACGGCATGTCAGATCGAGGTATGCCACAAAGTGGCCTTAAAGGTTCATGTTTTTTATTTCTATTTCATTACCATTGAAAAAAATTTAGAAAGGATTATAGGGATGAGTCATGACATGGTAATGAAATTGTGAATGGGAGCAGCTAACCCATGTATGGGGGGAAATATGAGTTCCCATGGATGGTGTTGTTGTTCGTGATGCTTGCTTGTTATAGTTGATATTATTTTACCTTGGGTGATTCCCATGTTGTGTGATGTTATTGTTTATTATGATTGACTCTCATTACCCAATATAGATTTATATGAGTATTAATGAATTATGATAAAAACTTAGGGATATATATTGACATTAATTATTCATGATAGAGACATATTTATTTCATGCGATATATTTTCTTTTTTGAAATGTGAAATGTGAACCCCAATATATGAGATAAATATAAAAAAATAACTCTTCCATAATTCCAATTCACATTTTAATCCATGTTTAGAGATACCATGATCCGTTTTTACTCTTTTGTTATCACATGTTGAGGATTACATTGTTGTTATCCAATGTTCAAAGGAGTGTGTTTTTCTTATAGGGCGAATGCCTCATCTACATATTTGGATTGAGTGTTAGGAGAGAGAGAATATGATTACTTCAAAGGAAGCATAACCATAGATTATTTTAGCTCATAAGGATCATATGGATGTTTAGTTCCATGACATCTTACTGAGGGTCATGCGGTCCATGGAGAGGATGAATTTTCACACCGTAACTTTCATATGTGAGTATACATGGAACTTACAGCAATATATTAACCACCTACGTTTACTGGAAAGGGAGCCCCCCAATTGGCTCAGTTCTAGATCAAGTAATTATAGAGGATCTTTAAACATATTTATACATCTTTTTATAATTTGGTGAATATTTTTACATATCAGATTTTTTGACTATCCAAGCATTGGTGGGACACTTAAAGAAAGGTGGGATGCAATAGGATTTAACTTATATAGTCCTTGAGGAAACTTTAATGAAAATTTCTAACATATTATGTTTATGGATGAAAAGGTTGTTGAGTTTCGGGACCTAACATAGGTGGTAATGTCATTCATGAACTATGATTTATTTTTCATAGACTTAACGTGCTTGGCATGATATTTAGAATTTGATGAGATAACCCATTCGAGGTGTTTCTAGAGTGGGACTCACTAAGAGATTGGGTCACAGGTGAATAATTTTTGCATGAGTACCACTTTTGATATGATTAATCTGGATCCCAAAATAGAATGGGATCTGAGAAACACCTTGATTATTGGCTAGGATTTTCTTGAAGGGTGAACTAGAAGATATTCTTCTAGTGTGAAGAATCTCACCTATGACAATTATCACTATGGAAACAACGATATGAGTACACATGGAAGTGGGTAGTTGTATCCAGAAAAAGTTCTATTGTTGCGATATTAGTGGAGAAATTATTGTCACAATTCTCATCAGTGGCTATACCAAAATCTTGAATTATTTTTATATGGTAAACAGGGCCACCTATTGTGGTTTTGTGAGGGAATATAGTGGGAGGGTAGTTCTAGGGGATCAGGATCGCTGTAGTAGTCTGGAAAAGACTCAGCTACCCCTCAACAGACAAGTAGCTAGACTTCTATGATACATTTAGGAAGAAGTATTGGACATGATATCCATTATAGGATAAACAATACTAGGTAGAGGGAATAGTTCTTTGTAGTTAGACTAGATCCTAGGGAATATGGACAAGTTAGTTGCATGCAATGCAATATACTTCTTCTAGTTTGTATGCATGACCTTCTACCATCAAAAGTATAATTCTAGTATCATCTATCTTGAATTTCATTTTTTATACAAGAGAATGAAATTCCATTGAATCTATTTATTTTTCCGATTGTTTTCGATTAGTTAGGAAATGATTAGATGGTTTTTTGACCATCAGAACACCAATGGGAGTGCATTTAGAGGGTATTAAATGTTTCAAGGTGTGATCCATGTAAATTGGTGGTTACCTTTTCTTTTGTATTTTTTTTGTGCTAGAAATGATTGGTTTAAATTTGATTATGGACATAGATAGTTTTTTTCTGTATTAGAATCACATCAAATGTCACCAATGATGTGTTACATTCTTATCTCTCGAAGACGGTATATATTTTCTCCATTGTGACTAGGAACTATCGACTAGTCGTGACAGACCAATTCAATTTATAATGGAATACCTCAAGGCTCAGATTTTATGTAATTCTCTATATGATGGTGGAATTCAGCTTGATACTTTTCCTCAAGAGGTAAGAAATACTTAGGAGTTTTTTCATGTAAAGTTATATGTTGATCACCCAAGTGGGAGATCCAGTTCATGTTACAGTTAGTGCTGGGAGATGACCCAGTTTTTATCCCAGCGTACAACAGAGCACAAATAGAGATTTGATAATTGATCTTTTCGTCAGATGATCTGGTGGAAAAGGTTTATATTTAACCTAATAAGTGACCATGGGGTTCTCCCATGATTTTTCCCTTGAAGGATGATGTGACATTATTACCATGTCTGAAATATTAAATATTTAATGATATGATGGTGAATAATTGGTATCCCCTTTTTTGAATTGATTTTCTCTTTGGTCAGATGAGGTGTGTCAATATTTTTTCTAATGTTGCATTAAAATTGTGGTATCATAATCTGAAATCATGACCCTAATATATAACTAATTATTATTTTACTATTTTTTATGGATTGAATGAGTTCATGGTGATGTCATTCGGTATGTGGAATGCACCAGTGGTATTTCTGGCCTTGGTGAATTTTGTCTCCCATCTTTTCCTAGATAAGTTTTTGGTGGTTGTTTTGATGACATATTAGTGTTATCCCTACCGAAATATGATTAGTCCAAACATCATTAACTTATCTAGTGTATTTTTAGGGAATCTAATTTAGACCACCCTTTCCAAATAAATTTTTGTAATTGATAATGTGAACTTCATGGGTCATGTCATCTCAGAGATAAGAGTTTTAGTGGATCCAGAGAATGTTGTATCTGTGGAATATTGGGAGTATCCTGTGAATGAATTTGTGATTCATATATTTTTTGGTTTAGTACGTTATTATTGGAACTCCATTTGGAATTATACCATCTGGAAGAAATAATGTTCAATCAAACTTTGAGGATAGTGAAGTTTATTTGGTAATATTCTTGTGATGTTTCTTTTTAGAAGCTGATGGGGAGGATATTCAAATCACTGATTCTCACATTACTGATTCTATAAAATGCATATATTTTGTATCTGGATGCATATGGGTTTGGACTCATTGTAGTTTTGATGCAGAAGGATTGAATGGATTCGTACAAATTTAGATAATTGAGACTACATTAGACGAATTATACTACTTATGATATTGAGTTATCTGTAGTGGTATACGCCATGAGATTATGAATACACTATATTTTGGCTGAGAATTTTGTTGTGTAGATAAACCAAAATATCCTAAGGTATATCTTTTCTTAGCGAGGAATAAACATTTAATAGAGGAGGTGGGTCAATTATCTGCAGTCCTTCAAATTTGAGATAGCTTATACACTGTTGAAGGGTATGGTTGTTTGTGATTCCTTGTGTTAAAAGACACAGATGAAGGTAGTTTGGGTGTCTAGAATTATGTTTAGGACAATAAAACTCTTTGTTAACAAGTATCTAGATGTTCAGAAGTCCCAAGGATGAGTAGCATCAACTTCAACATTATTTATACCCATGCTTTTGGACCAGATCCAGACTAAGTAATTATTTGATTAGAAGAGAATTTCACAGGGGGGGACTATATATGGTGGGGATCCACCATCAGGATGGAATCTTGGAAATAAAAATACTCTTATTTTCCATGGAAGATTATGGGTTCTTATAGTCTGGCACGTGGATTGTATGAGTGACTTAAAAAATTCATTATGGTACATACACCATGTTCTAAAAGAGTTTTATCATGGTATCCATAGATAGTACTAGTGGCCATGAATGAAGGAGAATTTAGTGGGATTAATAGGAATATGCTTCAACTATCTTTTGGTGAGTTCCAATCACTTGAGGCTATAATATATACCCATTCTAGAATATAAATGGGATGTTTTGATAATGGATTTTTTTACATGATTACAAAGAATAAATCACAAGAATGATGTAGTATGGGTGATCATAGATTGACTAAAAAAGGTATAAAACATCTTTCCCTTTAGGTAGAACGTCAGTATTGATGATCTGGATAGCATTTATGTGAGAGATATAGTTATATTTCATGGTCTTTAAAGGAGTTTTATTTCTTATAGAGATTCGTGTATCATGATTTAATTCTGAGAGGGTCTTCAGAAGTCTATAGGATCACTTGTTATTTGAGAAATAACCTATCATCCTTTAAAAGGAGTCCAATCTGAATAAGCTATTTAAATGATAAGGTATATGTTACGAGCCTATTCTTTGGATATTAGTGGTTCATGGGAGGAGAATATGTCACTCATAGAGTTTATATATAATAAAAACTTCATAGAATCGATCCAGATGGAAACAATTGATGATTTTTACGGTAGTATGTAGATTTTTCATCTTTGTTGGTTCGAGGTAGGTGAGTTAACATTCGTTCGAACTAGTATTTGGTAAGTGAAATCTATCAATGTTCAGTTGATTAGTAACTTGTCTTAGAACACATTTTTTAGAGGTATATATTATATAGTGCAGTGGATAGGACCTCTGAGGTTTGTGGGGGGTCATAGTGGTTTCCTCTGGTTGTCACTTATGTTGGGGTGACTCCGTATCAGGAAACAAGGGAAGATAGAACCAAGGTTTATCTAGTAGTTTGAGATAGTGGAATGGTTTTTTCTATTACTATACTGATTGGACCATACACAACACTATAGTTCCATACATGACTAATTTTACATTTCCCATCATTAGAGGTATTATCCTGACCCTTATCATGTGGTATTTGTTGATGACATCAATCTTGGTGCAGAATCATCCTTTTAGGAACATCAAATACAAATTATGAACCAGAATGAGAAGTTTTTTTCTTGAATGGAAATACCTCTAGTTAAAATTCAATGGTATCATGGGATTGTTCAAAGAAAAGACTTGGTAGAGGTTATTTGATATGTGAGAATGGTGGAAAACCTTGTTCACTGATACCCCACATTGATTCTTGGAGATTATCGGGGAAGATATATTATATGGATAGTATGTTGTAAGTTCCCATATTTTTAGGTACATACCTCTTTTGGTTTTGTTTGAACATATTTTATTTGGATTATTCTTCTTTATAATCATGGTGGATGAACGATTTCATTGGAAATGGAGATATTTTTCTAGTGAACATGACCTAATGATTAGGGATGTATATTTGTTTGAAATAAGAGAGTTCATTTATATATATGTCAAAGGATTATGTGGGTTCTCTATAGGTTTGGGAAAATTAGGAGGTATTTTAGGTTATTTTGACTGATGATAATCTGATCGATGTATTCTAGACAATTTAACATTGTGAATGGTTTACATGTCGTGAACCTATTTTTGGGAGATTCTGTGAACTGGTTCATAATGTAAAATTTTGACACATCTTGAAAATTGTTCTTATCATGAAATGGTTAATCGTGATTATATTAAACCAAGTAAATACATTTTTACTATTTATAATAAATCAATAAATTTATTTCATGAAACAAGATCACATATTTAATATCATAGGACCAACTATTTTAAACCATATAGTGGTTATGATCTTATTTTTCATCCACTATGAAGCCTCATATCTCTAACCCTAGGGTGATTACAGGTGATTTTTAGGAAATTCCTTCCTTCTATCCATCCTAGTCTAGTGTTTTATCTTTGGTGAGTTCCTTTTCTTTGGTTTCCCCATTTTCAAGCTATTATCCATTATAGCAGTGGGATCTCTTTACATCCATTGACTCAGGTTTTGATCTTGATGTTTGTGTGATCCATGTATTTCTTGTAATATACTTATTCATCCTTCTTCATTGGTGTTCCTTATATAGTTTGTTGATTTGATATCCAGAAAATGATGGTGGTTTTGAAAAAATCCATTTGGTTTATTTCTTTCAATTTATTTATAGTAAACATTATGAGATTTCATAGACTCGACATTCACATTAACTAATAGAATAATACATGATTGTAATTTCTAGTTCTTTATACTCCTTGGATCAATTAAGATCCATTAGTTCTGAGATATGTCTTGTAGTTACCTAGAGGGTGAGGCAACCCTAGAACTATATTGATCCGACTAATGGAATAAAATACATTTTATCATGAAATGATACCTAAAGTGATTTCTTGTGATAGATTGACTTTGCAAAATGGATTACAAACTAATGGAAATAACTTGTGATTATTTGATATGAGATGGGGGTATATTCTAACATGAAAAATACATAAGATATATATTAACGAATGAATTGGTAATTAAAAGACAAATGGTAATTGTATTGACTTAACATTGTGGATTATGATTTTCTGTTGTATTATATATGCCGTTGTGATTTATGTTTTGATTCCTACTAAAATAATTATATTGAGGATTTAGACTCATTATGATGAAATGGTTATATAGAGGGCTTGTCATGACTATGATTAAATTATTATATAAAAGGATTGTTCTGGTTATGATAAAATGATTATATTGAGGGTATGTACTGGTTATAAAGAAAGTCTTATATATTGTGATTAGCCCAGATATGCTATAATATTTATAGGGTTTGGCCCGGATATGCTATAATAATTATAGGTTTTTCCCCAGTCATGAAAAAATGAATATCTAGATGGATTTTCCAAGTTATGTGATTAATCTGGGTATTTGTAGTTATGATTGGCATGGTTACAAAACAAGATAAATGATATTCTAACATAGTATCGAAAAAATATGATTATTGTTTTGTATTAATTGCATAATTAAAATTATTGTTTATCACATTACTGTAGACAGTTATTTTCAGATTTGATTTTTTAGACATGGTGGTGTCTACCGACTGAGTTTTACTCACAACCTACTCAGGCCACTATTTGGTACCCATGGAGATTAAATGGATATAGGTTTGGATAAGGACATGGGGCCTTATAGTTAATTTTTTCTTCCTATATAGGTTAGATATTAGAGATTGGACCAACATGGTGTTTGAGACAAGGGTATTTTGAGTTTATCTCTTTAATCTTGGTATTAAATCTATATGAATTCTTGTATGACATTTAGTTACATTCATCACGTTTTTATAGTGTTCTTATAGTATCATTGTATTTTTCATTTGACACTTATACTTTGGTTTATCTGTTGTGTTGTATTTTTTTTCTATATATGTCACTCTTATATTTGGTTATTTTTTATATATTACAACTATGTACTCAGTGGTACAGTATCCCCACAATTTTTTCTTCACAACCTCTACTAGTAAGTAGCCTCTTGTGTATGGGGAGGTTCTCTTGAGGTCTAGTAACCGACCTAATTGGGCCAGCAAATATTGTTCTAGATAGAGAGATGTTTCTACCTATCATTCAGAATTACTGTTTATAACCATAGTTTTTAGTTTAAGGGTTTGAGGATGATGGATTCTTTGTGATTCCTTAGTTTCCCCACTTATACAGATGGAGGCATGAGTAAGGAATCTATAGGACTGGGAAAGATGTTCCCCTAGGGAAATGCTTAATGTTAGAGACACCCAAACCCTGGATGATGTAGGTATAATTGATCAGGGACTCCTACTATTGGATTGAATATGGCTATAAGGATTGTCCTAGGAAATATTTATACAACCATGGGGATGTTGGGTTGCTGATACACACAATTATTGTGATATTTTAGTGATTTAGTGGCATTAGATTGATGTAGGTTTTTTGGTTATTTTATTTACCAATTTATAGAAGTTATTTATTTTATTAGATCCTATGAAATGAATATTTCACTACATTACTGGTATACTACATGAACATACTTCGGTTCCCTACTAGGTAATGTACTTACACCATGCACAGACCACCATTGCATTAAGTGACCCAAGAATCCTTCACATTATTTCTGATTCAGGTCTATCTGAGGATTGATATTGTTGGAATGAGTTGGATAGTGAGAATGATTATGAGACTGAGATGTAGTATTTATGCAGCCTTAGTGTCCTTAATTTTATTTGATAATTACCATTATAAATTTAGAGATAAATCTTTTTTAATAGTTTGATATAATCTATTTTTATTACCCTCATTGAATATAATTTAATTATTTATTTTAGGGTTGTGAACTCTAATATTCGGTGTACAGTCACCCCTTGACAAGTCTATAGACCCTAAATTATTCTTTAAAACTTCATGAATAATGAGAGGTGCATCCAAGTTCATATAATGTTATAGTATTGTTAATATTCATATGGAGCCTGGGTTGGGTGTTACATATATTCATCAGAGCCTTCTTTTTATTATTATTTAACATTCGGGATAAGGTGAAAAAGATATATAGGAATGTGTCAGCCACTGTAATGGATACAATGATATTGCATCATGAACACCTATTCTGGTTGGATTTCAAGGTTACTATGGCTTCAAATTGTAGTTGTTAGTTTCAGTTATTATGGGAATTCATGATTTCACATCATGCGACACACCTGATTTAATATATTTTTGATTTCTGTTGGGATTTTAGATATTATAACAAGGATCCAAGAGGCATTTTCATGCATCATTTTTAGTACATGTATGTTTGACATGACATATAAGGGTTTTTGTGTGTGATACATATATCACTAATGTGAGGTTTAGCTAATTAATGTGTCATGAATAATATATATATAGTGTTTTTCCATATAATGACTTGGTGTAATTATATTTATATTGATTGAAATATGTCCACTTCATTATGATATAAGGTCATGTGGATCTATGAATATATTGTTGATGATGAGGATGGAAATGCAGTTCCATGAGTGTAGCATGTGTAGTGACCCTAGTAGACTTGAATGAACAAGTGAGGCCTTATTCATGAACTCTTATGAAGGTTTATTGTAATGGTTCAGTTTTTTATGGTGAATTTATCAACTAATTTGGTGTTTCCCCACAAATCTTTGAAAACCCTCTACTTAATTGAAACATATAGAAATAGTTCATTGGATACATATCATCATAGGGAGATGCTATTTGTATGTGTGTGCTAGTGTTATGTAACCAGATCTTCTAGAAAGTAGGAAAATGTGTTGATGCATAGAGAGTGTAGGTTCAATATGTTTGTTTTATTAATATTACTGTAATGATTTATATGGTGTTTTATTAAATAGATTGAAATTAAATTATTTCACATACAGCTTTATTTTTACGGTTATTTAAAATGAATCATTTAGATTTATGTCATTTTTATATGATTGATGACCGATGAGATCATGATTCTAGAGGGAGTATTCATTAAGTGGAAGATCCTTATGAATCATTGCATAATGGTATGGTGTTTTTAGAATGTGATGATGGTTATGTGTATCTGTGACCTCTGAGTGGGTAGTTTTTCACATGTGTTATCATGAATCATTTGACATAGGAGTATGGATGATTTCTGATGCATGGTGACCTTTTATGAGACTTATCCTAGGGAATAGTTGTGAGTTACAAATGACCTTGATGAATGATTCAGTATAGGGTTGATCTGATGGTTTGTAATAAGTGAGGGTAAACTGATTAAACGGTTACCGTAGGTTACTGGGTTACATTGGGGAAGAAGAATATGTTCATGATTTACAATATGAATAGTGTGGATGTTGTTTGAAAAAATATGGTTGAGGCATAATGCTTCCATGAGGATGATGATATGACTAGGGTATGTATGTGTGATGAACATTGGATCAGGAAAAGGGTTCATAACTTATTGGAATACCCACATGGTAGACTTATGGAACATCATATAGGGTCACTTATGATTTTTAGATGTGAAGCATATAGGATTATTATGTATTTGGTATTGAGAATAAAAATAATGGTAAGACTATTTTGATGCTTGAACATTGTGACTTTGGATGTTCTTTAGCCTCATGGAGGAAGTGTGGGTAGCATTTTATTGAAAATTAACTAGAAGGTTGGAGGTCATGCAATGAATGATGGCACGAGTGAAATTCCTAATTTTGAATAGGAGTTCCAAGGGTTCTCTTGTCAGGTAAAATATACGTTCCATATAGAATGGTTGGATGTTTTTGTATGTATGATTTTTTATAGAAAGGGAATAAGAGGAGTGTGAGTCATGTTTTAAATAATAAGTCTATAATAGAGGGTATGCTCCTTCATTGTAATAGGAGATCAAAGTGGTGTACAAATTGGTTATGTGTGGTGCTATTTAATTTTTAATCGATTAAGATTGTGTGTAAGATTAGGGAAAATGGATTTTAATGGTATTTGATGAGCTTGGATGTGGATGAGAGAAAATCATGTAGTGATAGAACTTGTTGAGGTTGTTTTTTAGGAGAGGATAGGGTATTCTATAAGTTAGAGAGTGCACCATTGGACATTTGAGGTTGTGGAACATTCCATGAACCATTACCGAATTTTGATTTTGGTTGTTGTTGTGGTTGAAATTTTTGTGAAATGAAGAAGGAATAAATTTAGTTTTTCATGTTATCTCTTAGGTATAAGAGGGTTTATCGTTATAAATCCATTATGTTCATTGATAGATTGTACATGAGATTTAATGCAGAAGAATTTTATTTACTAATGTGATAGATATGTCAGTCCTATATTAGGAGAGTGTTGTTGGTCATGGGGATATGACTCTTAGTCTAGAGGGATTATAGATGTGACAAAATAATCATTAGGTTGTTGTTATGAAATATTTTGGTTAAGGATTAAATGGGAACATATTGATATAGATTCCTTATATAATGATGGATGTAAATTAGGGTGTGCTGTCAGATGGAGTGCGATCAATTTTTTTGGGATTGAGAAATTTTGAGGTTGAGGAAATATGGTTGGGATAGAAAGTAATTGAGATCACAATAGGTAATGATGGAGGGTTCATTAAATGATGAAGTCAAATCGAGTGATTGGTACAAAATTCAATGTGTGTGTATAGATGATCATGAGATGCCTCAAGGGGAAAACAAACCTGATCGATTAGTTTAGAAGTGTGTTGGTGGCTGAAATTATGAATTTTTATGATAATTTGGCATGAGAATTCTCAACATGTAATCTATCTTTCAATTGGATGTGGTGACATATGAACTATATTGTCTGCAATGTTTGGGATATAATGGGAAAGCTTCAGAAGTTGTCTGGGCTTCTCAATGAAGTGTTGGAATTTTCTTTTTTTTCCAATATGGTAGCGGCATGTCTATTTTGGCATGGGAATCGATAATTAGGAGTTAGTGTGAATGATATAATAGTTCTATCATTTATGTTCTGGTAAATGTATTGGAAACCACATGTTATGCATTGTTTGGAATCTGGGATCATGCTTTGATAGGAAATTCTAATAGTGAGGGGTTTTGAGGTCTAAAATTGGTTATCTAAGTTAATTTCTTTTGTAGAGAACTCTATTATAATTGAGGGTAATTTAATATTGACACCATTGGTGCTTTAGGATGGACATGCACCATGGGTTCTATCATAGAACTTTAGTAGTGATGATGATAAGTGTAACATCCCAAGTAAGTAATGAATAATATATATTTTTATCTATGTCTATTAATGAACTAGATAGTGTTTTAGAGGCTTAAAATGAACATAAATCCAATCTTAAGCATGGAATACACTAATATTTTTAAAAGATTGTTTTACTGCCTTTTGATGGAAAACCATTTTTAAATCTTTATTTTGACAATTTTATAAGCTATGTTTGTCAAAATAAACTTATTCATTATGATTGGGACATCAAAATTTACATTGTGTGAATTTTTGGTATTTTTCTGACAATGTTCATTTTTTAATGAATAGTGAAAAATACTGCATTTTACATCAAAACTGTTTTTTAATATAATATATTTTTTTGATTAGATCAAATTTTGAATTTGTCTTAAAGTTTAATCTGAATATATTTTTACTATTTAATCCAATGGTGGACATTAGAATTAATTTCTATTTGAAATCGGACTTAAACTAGTGTCAATCTTTTAATACTTATTGTTTCATAAAAACACGCCATTTGCTCTGATAGAAGAAATTAATTATTAAATTAATTAATTTGACTTATATGTTTTGAATTTTGTAAAATAGACATCATTTTTGAATCCAGAAAATCAAATATATATTAGGGTGAAGTTTTGGTATTTTTCTGAAAAACTTCAATTTTTGATGAATAGTGAAATCACTAAGTGGTAGTTAAAGAAACTGATTTTTCTTTTAAATGTAACTTTGTCACTTCTGTGATTTGAATTTCAAAAATCCAACATACATGGTTGTCATTAAGAAGTACAATGTGGTTCAATGAGATTAAAATAATTTTTTGGTGAATAGTAACTTATTAAGTTTTTAATCGCGATTAGAGGTAATTAGTGTAGTTTAAGGTAAGAATAATGTTTTAATAAACTGAAATGACCTAGACACATGTCCTACCCTTATTGGATGTGTCATGGCCGACCAAGACAAGCCATGGGTCAACTTGGGGACCCCATGGAGCCACTTTGGTTGGGAAATTACATAAATAAGTTTTTATTTAATGTA
This sequence comes from Viscum album, assembly GCA_963277665.1. Lineage (NCBI taxonomy): Eukaryota > Viridiplantae > Streptophyta > Magnoliopsida > Santalales > Viscaceae > Viscum > Viscum album. The sequence goes on along the minus strand of OY728150.1, from coordinate 1,586,231,521 downwards.
AAAGTAAAAATGACACAAACATAATATGTTTTACGAAAACAATTTTTAAATGGGGTTATAGAAGTCAAATTTTTGACTATAAATATTAATTGGAAATATAAAACTATCTCCTACATCATAGTATTTTTTATATAATTTTTTGACATTAAATAAATAAATGTATTTATGACATCATAATGAGGTAGCGATTACCTCATTAATAAAGGATTTAAATAAAATGAAAAGATAATGTAAAATCTATGACCTAAACATGTCCAAGACCTATTGGATGGGTGGATTTAGAATCCTTAACACCTTACCCTATAATTATATCAATGTGGGACCATTTAAATCCGAAACTCATTTTCAAATAAAGTAATATCTCTTTACATTCCAAGAGTGCCCCTCCTCTCCTCTTATAAAAGGCCCCCACCTCTACCTCCTTACCCATACTCCCAAAGCCTTTGACTCGGACAAACCTTGCCCATGTTGTCTCTCCACTTCCCTCTCTTACTCCTTGAAGCCTCACTTTGGGCAGAAGACTTTCCAAGGAAGCCTTTGAGCTCAAACCAAATGGAGTTACCCGATTTTAAGGTAATGTCTTCACTTGAGTCCTTTTATTTTATTTTTCTTCTCCAACCCCCTAAACTATTTTTATTTATTTCTTTTGTAAAAAGTCTAGTATCTTCAATATACTAGTATGTTGTTATAAGAATTATTCAAGCTACACTTACACACACCTACATCTAATGGTTAAAGAAAATACGGTTTCCGTGGATGGTGAATTTATGCCTCCCGAAACGATGATTGTTCAACATTCCTTTAACACCTTAAAAGGTGGCCACTAAGATGACACTATATTTATATATGATACATAATATGTTTATGTTATCCTTAAGCTTCTGTATTTTTCATTTTCGGCATACCTATATGGTTTCCATTATGGGTAAACGCGATATCTTCATTCAAGGAAGTGCAGACTACCGCCCCCTCAAAGTGATTTGATTCGTTAAATACCATATATGGGATGTATAAAGGATGGAAATATGATATTATATATGATATTATACTGCAATTATAATATACCTTTATATCATTATGATTCCATTCTATAAAATATGAAATAGAAATGAAAGTAGCGTTCATGCGTACGTGTGGCTTACCGTCTCCATGAACGGTGCATTTCATTTCCTACCTCTAAATGATTATATAATATTATAAATGCACGTATATACTGAATATATATGATATATATGATATATAAATCATGATTATAATCCTGGATATAATGGATACATGAACAACTTGTAATTATAAAGGGTTTATTTTGACTCAAGTACCAATGATCGTTAAAACGGCCGTTATTAACTTAAATAATTACCTAGTGTTCATGACGTTGCAATAAGTGATATAAAAGGAATAATGAACTTGAAAAAGTTTCTTATGAAAGTATAAATTAACTCAAGTTTATTATTCAGGACATTAAAGAACGATCGAGTCAAGTCAGACCTGAGGTATGGGACTTCGTCTCAATCTCCTTTCATTGAGGCATATTTTGTTTTATACACAACATTTTTTTATATGGTGTATAAACCCATTTGACTATTACGTTTATTCAAAAGGAATATTTTTTATATGAAGCATTTACTAAATGACAAAAGGGAAGGATTTTGTCGTACATATGCAGTGACAACGACTTCTCCGCCGTCGTGAACGTTATTTGAGTTTCGGTTTCCTCTACAAGCCATACCATCTTTTTAAAAGAAAAATAAATACCATGTTTTAATTTACATTTATTTTGGTATTGAAAATGGTTTTCATAATGTTTTTATATCAATGTGTTGTATTGATATCTTGTGATTGAAAGGTAGAAATATTATGTTTCCTTTATGCATGTTTTATGTGATACGATTATGTTGAGGTTCTTGGGAATTATTATGAAGACGGGTGGTTCCGTGATAAACTAAGGGAGGGTGAGCCCGATATAGCTCTCCAATGCATTGGGTAACGCGAAGGAGTGTAACGTTATGGTTTCTCCGAAAAGATTTAGGGAATATACTGTGATGGGTATTCCAAACGTAACCAAGAGGGTTACTCCCTATGTAAGAATTTTATGAATGCCTCATGTTACCTTTATGTCTTATGATTTCTATGATTTATTCATGATTTGATGAGGTATGTTAAAGTGCTTATGTTTTATGAGTAAAGTATGATGTCATTCTTATGTATATATGTACCCATGTTTCCTTTCCATATTTTTATATCCATTACTGAGCTTTTAATGCTCATCCAATGTTTTTTGAAATGTTTTTCACATGTCAAGGGAAAGGTACATGATATGATGATAGTGTCAAGGAAGTGTCAAGAAAGAATCCATGTTTTATTTTAAATATGTGTCCATTGATGGGAATTAAGAATACTATCTTTTTGTAACCACTTTGTTTATATGTGGAATGTAATGCAAGTTTTATGATCTAATTCTCTAAAACTCTTAGCTCGAAAAGATCCTCAATGTGTAATCTTGTAATAACTCAAGATTATTTAAGGTTTAAGGCTAGGGCCTTATAGTTGGTATCAGAGGTCGGTTTAGATAACTTTAGGAGTTAGAATTCTATTAAATCATTATCAAAAAATATTTTTTTTGAAATGATATTGCATTTGAAGATTACCATGTTGCTTCATCTAAGACATGTTTGTTCAGAATGGTTTTCCGCATAGGAAATAGGGAAGCAGTGCTAGGAAGGCATATAGAAGGAAATAACCTTCTGAATCAGCATCCTGAGATGGATGGAATTGGAACTGAACAGTTTGTTGCAGTGATGGAATAGTTGAATCAGGCTATAAATGGTGGTGGTATCAATGCACGAGATCAGCCAGGACAACCATAGAGGAACATGTCAGCGGTGGAACATTTCATGAGGCAACATCCCCCATCATTCAGAGGATCATCTGACCCTATGTTAGCTAAAGGGTGGATTAAATCACTGGAGAAGATTTTTGATGTCATGGGGTGTTCAGACAATCAAAAGGTTAGTCTTGCTATTTACCGTTTGGAGTGCGAGGCAGATCAGTGGTGGTCGATGGTTAAAAATATCAGGGACGCTGATAAGATTGATGCTCTCAACTGGGATGAATTCAAAGGTATGTTTCTTGAGAATTATTTTCCTAAGGCTGTTCAACTAAGGATAGAAAAGTAATTCTTGGAATTGAGGCAAAAGGAAGACTCAGTGGCTACCTATGAAGAAAGGTTCACTCGATTGGCAATGTATGCTCCAAATTTTTTCTGAGACCTTGATAGTAAAATCAATCATTTTTACTTAGGATTAATGCCAAATTATCGAAGGGCATTAGCTTCTCGTGAGACTAAAAGTTATGAAAAGCTTGTTCGATGTGCTGAGAAGGTGGAAATGGAGTTTGCCGATGACCAAGTGTTCTATAACAACCACCAGAAAAAGAGACCGAGGTGGCAGGAGAAAGGTAAGAATTCTTTAAAAAAGTCTGATGGTAAGAAAACTAAGTTTCCAGTTTGTGATAAATGTGGAAAAAGGCATGTGGGGGAATGTCTTTTGAATTCTAGAAAGTGCTACCGATGTGGTATGATGGGACATAAGGCTCGTGATTGCACTGAAAATGATCAGGGTGATGGTAAGACCAAATTTGATTTACAGTTAGTGAAATGTTATAAGTGCAATGAGATGGGTCACTATGCAAAAGAGTGTCCGACAAAGAACTTGAGTGATGGGAAGTAGTTAGACTACAAGCAGAAAGGGGTGGTGAAATCTTTTGCAACTACTTCGGCAGACGTCGGGCCATCAAATGAAGTTGTATCAGCTCCATGGAGATCAGTTTTTTTCAAAGATTGACTTGAGATCGGGGTACCATCAGCTAAAGTTAAAGGAGGCAGATATTCCGAAGACCGCGTTCCATACGAGATATGGCCATTATGAATTTGTAGTAATGCCTTTTAGGCTAACCAATGCACATTCTGTATTCATGGACTTAATGAATAGAATTTTCCATTAGTTCTTGGGTAAGTTTGTGGTGGTTTTCATTGATGATATTTTGGTGTTTTATAAAAGTAAAGAGGAGCATGAAAGACATTTAAGGGTTATCTTGAAAACCATAAAAGAAAATAAACTGTATGGAAAATTCAGCAAGTGTGAGTTTTGGTTGCAACAAATTTCTTTCCTTGGTCATATTGTTTCTAAAGATGGAATAACTGTTGATCCTGCAAAAACAAAAGTTGTGGAAGAATGGCCAAGACCCACAAATGTAACCGAGATTCGTAGCTTCCTTGGTTTGGCAGGCTATTACCGAAGGTTTGTCATAAATTTTTCACGGTTATCTAGTCCAGTGACTAAGCTAACTTGGAAGGGTGTTAAGTTTATCTGGACAAAAGAATGTGATGATTGTTTTCAGGAATTGAAAAAAAGATTGGTGAATGCTCTAGTTTTGGCACTACCTTCTAGGAATGGTGAGTTTGTTATATACAGTGATACTTCATTGAAAGGATTTGGTTGCATCCTAATACAGAATGATCAGGTAATTGCTTATGCTTCACGACAGTTGAAAACTCATGAGATGAATTACCCTACACATGATTTGGAATTAGCTGCTGTTTTTTTGCTTTAAAAATTTTGAGGCATCATTTGTATGGAGTAAAGTCTGAAATATATACTGATCACAAAAGTTTAAAGTATATATTCACGCAGAATGAGTTAAACATGAGACAGATGAGATGGCTAGAATTAATCAAGGATTATGATTGTACAATTCATTACCATCCAAGAAAAGCAAATAAAGTGGCTGATTCTTTGAGTCGAAAAAGTAATGCTTCATTAGAAATGTTGTGTTTAGAACGTGATCCTTTGATTATGGATTTGATGAACTTTGGCATAGAAGTTGTTAGTGCAGGAAGTTATTCTGTTTTGTTTCAGGTATCAGTGAGATCATCTCTATCAGATAGAATCAAGAAAGCACAGAAGCAAGACAGTGAGTTGCAGAAAAAGGTAGAGCTGGTTCAGAAAGGTAAGTTTCCTGAATTCAACATTGATAATGATTGTGTTTTGAGATTTGGGAAGATATTTTGTGTTCCTTGTGATTCACAGTTGAAGAGAGAGTTGTTATGTGAAGCTCATAGTTCTCTGTTTTCAGTTCATCCTGGCAGTACTAAGATGTACAAAGATCTGCTGGAGTATTACTGGTGGGATGGAATGAAAAGAGATATTGCTGATTTTACTGTGAAGTGTTTGACATGTCAACAGGTTAAAGTAGAGCAGCAGTTACCAAAAGGGATGCTTCAGCCTCTACCAGTGCCAGAGTGGAAATGGGAGAATATATCCATGGGCTTTGTTGTGGGATTACCGAAGAAATCTCAAGGTAATAATGCAACCTGTGTTATTTTTGATCGCTTGACTAAATCTGCTTATTTCCTTGCTATACGAGATACTTTTTCCCTGGATCAACTTTCCCATTTGTATCTTAAAGAGGTAGTCATGTTACATGGAGTTCCTCTCTCCATTGTATCTGACCGTGATCCCAGGTTCACTTCTAACTTTTGGAAAGGCCTTCAGAAGTCGTTGGGTACTGAATTAAATTTTAGTACAGCTTTTCATCCTCAATCAGATGGGCAGTCAGAACGAACAATTTAGACCTTGGAGGATATGCTATGTTCTTGATCTATGGATTATCAGGGAATCTGGGACCAACATATTTCTTTGGTTGAATTTTCATATAATAATAGTTTTCATTCCAGTATACAGATGGCACCATTTCAGGCATTATATGGGAAGCGGTGTCAAACTCCATCTTTCTGAGATAAAGTGGGTTAAAGGAAGTTGATGGGACCAAAATTGTTAGAATAGATGGTAGAAAAAGTTCAGCTGATTCAGAAGCACATGAGAATAGCTCAGAGTAGGCAGAAGAGTTATGCATACAACAGGAGGAAGGATCTATCTTTTCAGGTAGGTGATCATGTTTTTATCAAAGTATCACCATGGAAAAGTGTGATGCGATTTGGTAAGAAAGGAAAGCTGAGTCCAAGGTTCATTGGACCATATGAAATTCTGGAGAGAGTTGGATCAGTTGCTTACCAGGTGGCTCTACCTCCGAGTTTATCTCAGGTACACAATGTTTTTCATGTTTCGATGTTGAGAAAGTACATGCCAGATCCATCTCATGTTTTGAGTCCAGAGGTAGTTCAGTTGGAAGAGAAACTATCTTATGAGGAACAACTGGTCCAGATTATTGACCACATGGAGCAAGTTTTACGGAATAAGGTGATTCACCATGTAAAGGTTTTGTGGAAAAACCACATGATTGAAGAGGCAACATGGGAATCTGAAAATGCAATGAGGGATAAGTACCCCCATTTATTCGATAAGTAAATAAATTGCGGGGATGCAATTTTCTAAAGGGTGGAAGGATGTAACATCCCAATTAAGTAATGAATAATAGATATTTTCATCTATGTCTATTAATGAACTAGATAGTGTTTTAGAGGCTTAAAATGAATATAAATCCAATCTTAAGCATGAAATACACTAATATTTTTAAAAGATTATTTTACTGCCATTTGATGGAAAACCATTTTTAAATTTATCTTTTAACAATTTTATAAGCTATTTTTGTCAAAATAAACTTATTCTTTATGATTGGGACATCAAAATTTACTTTGTGTGAATTTTTGGTATTTTGCTGACAATGTTCATTTTTTAATGAATAGTGAAAAATACTGCATTTTACATCAAAACTGTTTTTTAATATAATTTATTTATATGATTAGATCATCTTTTAAATTGGTCTTAAAGTGTAATCTGAATATATTATTACCATTTAATACAATGGTGGACATTTAAATTAATTTCAATTTGAAATCGGACTTAAACTAGTGTCAATCTTTTGATACTTATTGTTTCATAAAAACATGCCATTTGCTCTGACCGCGGAAATTAATTATTAAATTAACTAATGTGACTTATATTTTTTTTAATTTTGTAAAATAGACTTCATTTTTGAATTCAGAGTATCAAATATAGCTTAGGGTGAAGTTTTGGTATTTTTCTGAAAAACTTCAATGTTTGATGAATAGTGAAATCACTAAGTGGTAGTTAAAGAAACTGATTTTTCGTTTAAATGAAACTTTGTCACTTCTGTGATTTGATTTTCAAAAATCCGACATACATGGTTGTCATTAAGAAGTAAAATTTGGTTCAATGAGATTAAAATAATTTTTTGGTGAATAGTAACTTATTAAGTTTTTAATCGCGATTATAGGTAATTAGTGTAGTTTAAGGTAAGAATAATGTTTTAATAAAATGAAATGACCTATACACATGTCCTACCCTTATTGTCTGTGTCATTGCCGACCAATAAAAGCCATGTGTCAACTTGGGGACCCCATGGAGCCACTTTGGTTGGGAAATGACATAAATAACTTTTTATTTAATGTAAAAGTAAAAATGACACAAACATAATATGTTTTAAGAAAAAAAAATTTAAATGGGGTTATGCAAGTCAGAATTTTGAATATAAATATTAATTGGAAATATAAAAAGATTTCCTAAATCACAGTATGTTTTTTATAATTTTTTGACATTATATAAATAAATGTATTTATGACATCATAATGATGTAGCGATTACCTCATTAATAAAAGATTTAAATAAAATGAAAAGATAATGTAAAATCTATGACCTACAAATGTCCAAACCCTATTGGTTGGGTGGATTTAGAACCATTATCACCTTATCCTCGAATTATATCAATCTGGGACCATTTAAATTCGAATCTCATTTTCAAATAAAGTAATATCTCTTTACTTTCCAAGAGTGCCCCTCCTCTCCTTTTATAAAAGGCCCCCACCTCTACCTCCTTACCCACACTCCCAAAGACTTTTGCTCGGTCAAACCCTGCCCATTTTGTCTCTACACTTTCCTCTCTTACTCCTTGAAGCCTCAATTTGGGCAGAAGACTTCCCAAGGAAGCCTTTGAGCTCAAACCAAAGGGAGTTACCCGATTTTAAGGTAATGTCTTCACTTGATTCCTTTTGTTTTATTTTGCTTCTCCAACCCCCTAAACTCTTTTTATTTATTTCTTTTGTAACAACTCCAGTATCTTCAATATACTAGGATGTTGTTATAAGAAGTATTAAATCTACACTTACACACACCTATATCTAATGGTTAAAGAACATACGGTTTCCATGGATGGTGAATTTATGCCTCCCAAAACGATGATTGTTCAACATTCCATTAACACCTTCAAAGGTGGACATTAAGATGACACTATATTTATATATGATATATAATATGTTTAAGTTTTCCTTAAGCTTATGTATTTTTCATTTTGGGCATACCTTTATGGTTTCCATTATGGGTAAACACGATATCATCATTTAAGGAAGTGCGGACTACCGCCCCCTCAAAGTGATTTGATTCGTTAAATACCATATGTGGGACGTATAAAGGATGGAACTATGATATTATATATGATATTATACTAGAATTATAATATACCTTTATATCATTATGATTCCATTCTATAAAATACAAAATAGAAATGAAAGTAGCGTTCATGCGTACGTACGGCTTACCGTCTCCATGAACGGTGCATTTCATTTCTTACCTCTAAATGATTTTGTAATATTATAAATTCATGTATATACTGAATATATATGATATATATGATATATAAATCCTGATTATAATACTGGATATAATGGATACATGAACAACGTGTAATTATAAAGGGTTTATTTTGACTCAAGTACCAATGATCGTTAAAATGACCTTTATTAACTTAAATAATTACAGTGTTCATGACATGGAAATAAGTGATATAAAAGGAATAATGAACTTGAAAAATGTTCTTAAGAATGTATAAATTAACTCAAGTTTATTATTCAGGACATTAAATAACGATCGAGTCATGTCGGACCTGAGGTATGGGACTTCCTCTCAATCTCCTTTCAATGAGGCATATTTTGTTTTATACACAACCTTTTTTATATGGTGTATAAACCCCTTTGAATTTTATGTTTATTAAAAAGGAATCTTTTTTATATGAAGCGTTTACTAAAAAACAAAAGTGAATGTTTTTGTCGTACATATGTGGTGACAATGACCTCTCCGTCGTCCTGACCGTTATTTGAGTTTCAGCTTCCTCTACAAGCCATACATTCTTTTTAAAAGAAAAATACATACCATGTTTTAATTTACATTTATTTTGGTATTGAAAATGGTTTTCATAATGTTTTTATATCAATGTGTTCTATTTATATCTTGTGATTGAAAGGTGGAAATATTATGTTTCCTTTATGCATGTTTTATGTGATACGATTATGTTGAGGTTCTTGGGCATTATTATGAAGACGAGTGGTTCTGTGATAAACTAAGGGCGGGTGAGCCCGATATAGCTTTCCAATGCATTGGGTAATGCAAAGGAGTGTAACATTAAGGTTTCTCCGAAGAGATTTAGGGAATATACTATGATGGGTATTCCAAACGTAACCAAGAGGGTTACTCCCCATGTAAGAATGTTATGAATGCCTCAAGTTTCCTTTATGTCTTATAATTTCTATGATTTATTCATGATTTGATGAGGTATGTTAAAGTGCTTATGTTTTATGAGTAAAGTATGATATCATTATTATGTATATATGTACCCATGTTTCCTTTACATATTTTTATATCCCTTACTGAGCTTTTTATGCTCATCCAAAGTTTTTTGAAATGTTTTTCACAGGTCAAGGGAAAGGTACATGATATGATGATAGTGTCAAGGAATTGTCAAGAAAGAATCCATGTTTTATTTTAAATATGTGTCCATTAATGGGAATGAAGAATACTATCTTTATGTAACCACTTTGTTTATATGTGGAATGTAATGCAAGTTTTATGATCTAATTCTCTAAAACTCTAAACCCGAAAAGATTCTCAATGCGTAATCTTGTAATAACTCAAGATTAAGTTAGGTTTAAGGCTGGGGACTTCTAATAAGTGGCTTAGGTTTTGGTACTTGACATTGTTGTTTTATTAGTGGAACTTGGGAATCACATTAAGCATTTATAGATAGAACAAGTACATTTTATTAGAAACTGAGGACCAAGATAGGTTTATATGTTTAGTAGTGTGAATATTGGGGATTTATTGGGATTTGAGGAGTTATGGTTTGGAGTTTTTAATTCCCCATGTTTATACAATCAAGAAACAAATGATGGAATTTAAACTATATAAATTGGATGATGGGTTATTTAATAACCCTGATTAATAAAAAAAATTATAGTATTTTATACATGTAAAAATAAGTTATTGTAAAAGTAATGATATTTAGTAGGAATCTGAGGGGTTTGAGAGGGCTTTGGGAGGGACCAATGTTGTTATGTACGAATTAGTTGTTGTAAGCCACTATCCAGCTAGTGGTTTCTAAAAACAAGACTTCAAAATACGATACAAAATGACTAGTTGATGTGCTATTACTAGATAGATAGTGGAATTTGAACAAGGGAATTTTGAATCCACCCTATTCATTTGACAGGTAGCCCCACGGTATACCTCCCATTTTGGTGCACAAATAGAGGGTCAAAACCCCACACCACCTTCATCCCACATGGAATGGGCTACTATTCTTGGGTTATATCATGGAAAATTCATGCAATAGTGTCTAATAATTCCTCATTTCTTCTTCTACCTTCATTACAAATGATTTAGAATTGTTTAATTTTGCAATTTTAGGGTTCTTTAACAAAAATAATGGTGAAAACACAAATAATTTTTTTTGGTATTTCATGATTACTTGTGTGAGGATGGCTCATTACAATGTCCTTCTACCTATGTAAATAATTTCAGTGAAGGTACATCTCAAAAAAAATTATTTATATTATTTACTTGACTATAAATTAGAAGTATTATCTAATCAATTTTTCACATTGGGTATGTTTTATGGAATGTGGATTGGGGAATTCTACATGTTGTTGGCATGAATTTGGTTATGGTTCAGGTGTGATGGGGCCAACTATGATATTTTCAGAGATTACTCCGTTATTTAATAAATTTATTAAGTTAATTTTAAATGTTTTAATTGATCATTAGATGTTTTTTTGTTTTTCTTTATGGGATTTAAATTCATTGTGAGCATAGATGACCTTGGATGGAACTTGGAAAAGTGCAGGAGCAACTTCTAAGCTATTGGATTAAAATGGATCGATATTCCAAAGGATATGATGTCCTCATACTAGCCTTATGGATTTATTAATTTAGTTATATTAATGTGGTTTTGTAGCCACAAAATTAGATATAATCAATTATTTAGTTTTATTTATTTTATAAATAATTATTTTCACATATTAAAATTTGTTAAGTGGGTATAGTGTAAGATCCCTTAAGAGACCTTCTAGAATATATTTTAAGTTAAATGGATATGTGGCTATGTAATTGACCATATGAGGGAATTGAAATTCTTTATTGTATTAAGGAATGTTTAGATGAACCGTGGGTGAGTTCCCCCCATAGGGACATGCTGTTTGGGTTGATGGAATTGAGGGAGAAAAGGATGGGTTGGGTTGTAGAATAGTCCTTAGATAACTGAGAAGTGATATTGGAAACTTTCCATCTCTTGAATATGAATACCACGTGGCTTGACCTTTGTGGCCATAGGAGGTTGTGATTTGATTAAGATGATAACAGGGGGTTGTGATTCTTTATTAGAGATTGGAATTGGCACTAAGGATGGGTGGGGGATGACATAACCCACATTGGGTGTTCATTCTTGATGCGACTGAAATGACCATGTGAGTGTCATTATGTTGTGGGAATGTGATCTGGTCGATTTGTAGATGGGTCGTGATAGTTGAAAGTGTCACTATAGAACTCGAACGAATACCTGTTATCCCTTGGGTAATGGGATGGTGGTGTTGTAATTGGGTGTTTGGACAACCCCTATTATTTATCTAATTTTTTAATGTTTTGGGATTACTGAGGAGGCATAAGAATAGGATGTTGGGCCTGGATCTATTGTGATTCCTCAGGAGAACCAAAAATCAACTAATGAGATAGATGAGACCCTATGATTCCAATGATATCATAGATCTATTCTTACAATATTTGGGGGAAAATTCATAGTTTAACTGTCGAACATTATTGTTGGTGCACCGGTGAATTCAAAGTCCGGGTTATATGGATCCGATATTAGTGTATATGATAGTTCCCAAGAAAGTAGGCCTGAGGTAGATTGTATTGGTTGAAATTGTTAGAGCACTGAGAATATATAGGGATCCATGATTTTAATCGAAATAACATTAGACCATTAAAATTCCTAGTACATTCAGGATTCAAATGTTGGTATATGGTTCTAGTTGTGAATATATCCATTAAAATGTATGTTGGATGAACTGATGATGGGTATTTGAACCCTTAAATCAGTGTATTAGATACCACCTAGGATCAAGAAGATGCACCTTTGATGGATTGACTGAGATTCTGTGATATGTTGGATGTCTAGATATAAACCTTGGGATCTTGGAGGGTATTACATTCAATTTATCCTCTAGGAATCAGTAAATTCTATAAATTTTGGACTACCTAGGGCTTCATAATATTAAGAATTAGAAATCAACCTTAATCTATGAACAACCTAGTACTACCATTTGGTTTAGTCCAAGGTCTTAAGGATGAATAATTACAAATGATACCCCAGGGTCCACCACTCTTCATGATAGAGTCATGGGCATAATATCCCTAAGGAATGTAGTAATATTTCCATAAGGTGATTCTAATGGTAAGCAACAAACTTACATTGGCCAATTCACGTTTGGTCTGTTGTGTCATAGGCTCCCTATACCTCACCTATTTTGAAAATCATGATAGCCTTCATCGAATATTTTATCTAACATAATCAATCATATGTTTTTCTTGTTTCAAACATATATAATATAATTATGTGAAATATATATATCATAATGTTTAATTTAGTTCATATATAACTGATTTATGAAAATTAGATATCTCAAGGATTTGAAAAATACAAAAATTATAAGGTTTTCTTCTAAAAAACTGTAGTGGTACAGAATAAACATGTAGATAAATATTTAAAGATTCCAAGTCCATCAGAAGATGAAATGGTTTATTCTTAAGATACAATTTCAACTAAACATGAGAAATATAGAACCTAACTATTTGTGGATGAAATATAAATAGTTATATACCACTTGGGTCAAAATAATAATAGTATAAAAGTCTTAATCAACATGGGAATTTAAAAAAATTTGGGTCATCTTGAAGATTTTCAATTTATTATCACTTGAAAACTTCTATTTAATATATTTCTATTATTTTGGAGTGTTTCTTCTAATATATTCCATTTTCAAGGATTACCTTATAATGATCTTATGGATTTCTATTTTATTCATTTAAAACTAGGATATTGGTTATGTAGTGGAAAACAATGACACATCAGTTATAATATTAGATGTACAAAGCATAAAAATATATTAGTAGAAGAAACTTGCAACTCATCTATATAGTGGAGAAATCAGAGATACACGGTAACTATTTGGATAAACTAATATACAAGTTATTTTATTGGGGAAATTTCAATAAGGATGATCGAGGGATCTTTAGATATGGATGAAAGAGAATAGCTTTAAAATGAAATAAGTGGAAACTTTTAAACTAAATTATAATTGAGGATACTTCTTATGAGGTTTAAATCTAGAAATTTCACTTAAATTAAAAGTTTGTATTTATAATAATATTTTAATGGGGTACACAATTGTCAAATAAATAATCATTTCAGTTGTTAAATTGGAACATTATTTCCTTCTTTAATTTAGGTATGGTTTTCTCTTTATAATTATGATGCATTGAAAAATTTTCATATAACTAATAAAATACATTTTTTATAATTTTATTATACATGATTAGTTGATCAATAATTGGAAATACTGATACCTAAACATTGTTAATATCAATTAATTTTTTGTTGTGTTTTTTTAGTTTATTATAATAATGATGTATTTATTTTGGGGTAATTATATTTTCATAATATTGAATATTTCCTCTCGTAAGGAGGCAAAAATCCAGTAATCCTTTTGAAACTACAATTCACCTCTTTTTAGTATTATTATTTTCATACAATCTTGATACTACATTTCGTATCATTGGTGTTTTATTCATTAAAATCTAGACCATATATTTATATTTCCATATTTTGAATTAATATTATATTTTATTATTTTAGTCTCCATTCACCTAGGAGTTTGTATAATTTTTATATGTATATAATGATTACATGATGGATATATTAATATTCTAAATCCAAATATACCATTAATTTTTTATGACAATGACTATTAATTCTAGTGAGATAGAATGGAAACTATAGTTATCACCCCAAGAGAAGAATGTTTTCTTATGATAATTAGAGAGAATAAAGATATATAAAAAAATCAATTTATTGTTCTATAAAAAGGATAATATTGATTTTTAGTTGAATTTGAAAGTAATAAATACTCTTCTATGATCTATTCAACGAAACAGAAATATGGAAATTTTATATTTTTGAATTGTATGTGTAATATGTAAGAAGTTAGAAGTTATATATTTTTGAAAATGAAAGGTTCTTTAAAAAAGATAGATTTTAAGTGATGAATATCAATCATTTGATTTACTATATGGAGAAATAGTTCCTCTAATACAGTAGTTATTCATGAAAAGTTTATTTTTTTAGAATTACAAAGAAAGAAAGAATTATATGATGATCAACTGGTTGATAAAGTTATAGATATCTTACCAAAATATTGTGTTGTAAAATGAACTAAAAATCATCATTGAATGAACATTATTAATTTAAGACTATGAATTATTTAGTACCATGATACTGTATGGAATTATCTTAGAGATTGATTCATCCAAATAAAAAAATAAAAATTGGGGTTTATTACAACTATCAGATCTAATAATATAAATTGTAACATAGTCTCATTAATGAAAATTTCAATTTTTTTTTGAAGAAAGTGAAAGTTAACCTATTGATTATGAAATTATTAATCTACATGAAGAATTTTCAAACCAAAAAGTCAAAAGAAGTTATCCATATTAAAGGTAAAAGTAATAATTTAGAACCAATATGTTAGGAATGATGAAAATGAGTACATATTATACATGACTGTCGTAATTTGAGAAAGAAAATAAAATTAATCACCTTTAATTTATCTAAGAATAGGGGTAAGAACGGTCTGAATGATATTGTCAAATAGATTTCTAGTGAAATAAATTCCACTACATATCATTTATCTTATTAAACCAATATCATTTAAAAGATCATTGGCTTTTTTAATATTTTATAAATTCAGGAAAACATTTCATGGGAAGGAATATTGTGGAAGCTCTTATAATTCAATAATTTGATTTTTAATAGGTTTATTCATTAGTTTGGGAAAGTTATATTGATGATGAAAATTATTATTGTTCATGTGAATAATGTGTTCTATAACCTTATAAATCCAATAATTCCTTTATTTTTAAATGTGAAACTATATAACAAAAATCTTATAAGATGCATATTAGGTTGAAAGGAAAATTTTATTAAATAAAAGAAAGCTTCCTCAAGGATGGAGATAAGTTGACCAAGATAAGAAAGGAAAATGGAAAAAATATTTTATATTTATAAAATTAAAAAGAGAAAGATAATAATATGGGTGTTTATATGAAACAGGATGACTAAGTAATTGTTTCTGAAGATCAAAAATTAGATAATATGAATAAGAAAAAAGGAAATTCTTGAAAATGACTTTTTATGAAGATTTCAATGAGATTGTAAAATGTAATTATAATACAGAATATTAAAAAGTCGATTTTAGCTAATTAAACTATAGGATGGAAGGAGTTTGAAAAAAATATAGAAAGATAAAACCTATCCGAACTATATTTGGTTAGTAAGTAAAACTATTAGGAATTCATATTAATGAAAATGATACTTCTTACAAAGTAAAAGACCATTCTGTTCCCAATTATAATATTATAGATATTGGAAGAGATATTGTTCTGTTAACATAATTAAATATTTTATAAGTCACAAAAGACTTTATATCATTATAAATTACTACTTACAAGCATATAATATCTCTTTTTTGGTTACCAAAAAATTTTATTTTCAATTTATTCTAGATCAAAATTTGTCAATAAACATAGTAAATAATTATAAATATATATAAATGTTTTATATCAACACCTAAATATATATCCTATATTGATTATACTACTTATTATATATATTTATATAATTTTTTTATGTAAAAACTTTCATATTTTAATATATTTATTTTTTTTGGGGTGTATTTTTTCACTATTTCTAGGAAATTGTTATCTATTGTTAATTTAATAAATAAATCATATTTAATGTTAAAATATTAGTGGTACTATCTCAGAATGATGAATATAATTTTTTTCATGAAATAAGTGATATTTTCTAAAAAATTTTACATAATTTTTTTGTCCCTTATATTTTTATAAAATGACATATTTTTTATTGGATATTCAAAATATTTTTCTTCTACAGATATTTTAGTTATACCTATAATTATTTTTAGGAATTTATAAATTATTTTCATAATAATTATTTTCTATGTTCATATTATTTTCACATTCATATTTAGTGTGAAATATTGGCTGCATTTATGAATTTTATAATTTAGTCCACATATGTAAAATTTTTTTTTTTAAAGAATAACCAGTTAATTTAAATAAATATTTATGCTGTAATGTGTTTTTGGAAGGATTTAATTGGATTAATTGGATAAATAAATGAAAAATTATATTTTTTACATTTAAAAATTCCATTATAAAAGAGTGGACACAAAACATTGTTGGATATATTCGATATGATCAGAAGTGAAGATCTTATAGGTATTTAGTTTGATTTACGATCAAATTTTGAATGTTATTATCTAAATCCTGATTAGAATCATGGTTTTATGTTAGAATTTAGTCGATAGGTTGATCCTTAGAAAAATAATAATAGATTATGATCTATTGGAAAAGTATGAATTCATGATATAAGATATCATGATCTTTCAATGCAGGAAAAAATTGGTTTCTACTATTGTATAAAATGAATTATATTTTCTATTTATATTTAGAAAATTTTATTGTAGTAAAAATGTTTCTGAAGAAAATAGTGTCAATAATTTTATGTCTTATCTTTTCATAAGGATGTTAACCATGATTACAGAGATGTACACTGAACTATTTGATATTACATTCAAAATGGATTCACTATTTTTTTATCATAAAACTCATGTATTTCATAGAGTTGTTGTAAAATCTGATATTGATAAGATTAATTTTCTGATCAACAAAAACTTTCATAAGACTAATCAAATAGATATAGAAGTATAAATTATCATTTGGTGGCTCTTTTCATTTATTTTTCAATGAAGCAATGCCAATGATATAATTAAAATATAGTATGTGTATTTTTTTTGATGTTATAAAAACTAAATTTGGAAAAGTTTTTTTTGGTATTATATCAAATCCATAAATAATTGTATAGTTGAAATAGAAATTTTAATATATAAGAGTCTTTTTAATAGAGACTGAGTTATGTTTCAAACATTTTAAGATTTGGAAAATGAAGTACATCCAGAAATAGAGATGTAAAACCTGATCAATTCAAAGACAAAAATCAGAATGAGTTTAATATGTGTTGATAAGGATATCATTTTTATATAAAAAGTATTTAGTATTTACATTAATAGATGTTCAATAATTAGTAGAAGTAAATATTGAGATTACTAAAAATGTAAAAGAATTTATAGCTTCTACTTCATATAAGGCTCCTATAAAGTAACATAAAATTGCGGAAAATGTTTTTAAAGAAAAAGAGAAACATTCTATGAAGAAATTGAAAAATAAGAAAGGAAATGAAAAAAAACTGAAAATTATTTTTCCTCAAAGAATAAAATCAGTTCAAATGATATTATTAAGAAGTTAGTTGAAGAAATGTAGAAGAAAACATACATCCAAAAGCTGAAAAATCATAGAGTTTTAAATATGTTCTTATAGATGTAACCATGTGGGGGAATTTGATTGTTGAGGTTCCTTTAAAGTGGAAATAATATTTTTAGTAAAAATTAAAAGATGATTCAAAAGATATTTATAAGGAATCTTCATCCATATCCTCACCTTGAAGGTTAATCTGAAGTCAACATGGGGAGAGAAAAAAATCAAAACCACGAGTATTTTAGTAAAATTAAGTTCATTTAGATGTTTTTCAATGTGACAATTTTTCTCCATCTGATGTGAATTTTCATGTTATATAAGAGATTTTCCCTATAGATGATTTCTTTAAAGCTATTGAAAATCAAGATAAAAATAAATAATATGATCATTCTAATAAAATATTTATAGAATAATTGTCTCATCTTAAATATTTAACACATAAGCCTATTATAGGTACATATTCTCCTTTAAAGAAAACCTTCCCAATTTTATCTAATCTAATGACATCACAATAACACGTTCTTTCTCATTAAGTTTCTCTAATTGAAATATTTTTGAAATAAATATTTAAATTGATGATCCTTTAGATTCTGGAGATTCATCTCTTATTTTATTATATAAAAGGATAATAAGAAAATAATTCTTATCTGAATCAGCTGATTCAATTATTACTATATTATTTGATTTAGGTTGTAAACATCTCTAATTATGATATGGAGAATGAACCAAATTGATAGAAATAACCTTGATTATAGTTCAACAATATGAGTCCTTCCAAATAAGATATTGTATGTTTATAATTCTAAAGAAAAAATCTAGTTGATAGATTCTATTTACAAAGTTATAGAAGTGTTGAAAGAAGATATGAAGGAAATAGGTCTTCATGAAAAGAAATTAATTTTTTTACAAAAATATTTAGAGCCAAATTAGAAGATGTGGATTCTATTAGTGAGAATAAAACATCACTCCATTTTTTTCATTCTGGGAGATAAATAAATCACTATTGACGATGTTATGAAAGATATGAAATTCAATCATAAAGAAATCTATTATGTTGTTGATCATCCATGTGAATTTTTTATTATTTAAATAATGTATTTAGAGGATCAATATACATGTTTAGATGAGTGAAATTATAATGATAAAGTACATAGTAAAATTTTTCTATCTTTATTTGAGAAATTTAAAAAATTGGATTAAATTCTAAATGAAAAGGAAGATATGTTTTTGAAAAATATTGTTGAGTTTGAATAATGGATCAAATTCGTGGAAATTAATATAACTGTGAATTAAAATAACACAAATAAGTCAAAACAAATGATAAAAAATATTTAAAGGAGGATTTAGTTTTTTAAAATTACTGATTTTTAGTAAACCTAAACATTCCTTTATAATTTTTTTAAAATATAAATTTTTTATTTTTATTTATATAGTTTTGTGTGTGTATGAAATATATATGATATATTATTTACCATTCTATTAATCCTTAGAAAATTATTTTCTTTTTCTTGTATTGGTAGAAACATTCTTTTCATAAATATTTTTCAACTAAACTTTTTCCTATTACTTTCATTTTAAAAACCATGAAGGGGGAGAATTTTTGTTAAAAATTAAACTTTTTTTTCAAAAAGGGGGAGGGTGGTGTTTTGAATTAAAATATTTCATATTCCTTCACCACATGGGATAAATTCTTCTAAAATGGTATATTTTTTTATCATAAAAAAGTAAGATATAATAAGGGGATATATTTCAAAGATGGTAACTTGAATAATAAATAAAAAATGTTATATTCGTGTAATGATATATAAAGGGTTATAAATAAAGTATTTTTATGAGTATTTTAAATTCATTTTTTTCATTTTGTGTTTTTGTTTTTCAAAAAGGGTTAACTTGTTTAGCCTTTGACTCATATTGTACAAGTTTTTTTTGAAAATTAGAAAATACATCATTAAATAATTGGTATAACATTATGTTTCTAGTTTTTATTAGATGTTTCCATTATATATAATACCATTAACTGATTTTTTGAAAAATTAAGGTTCAATAAAATAGTTATGTAAATGATTTATGGAAGTTAGATATCTTAAGGAATTTTAAAATTAAAAAAATTCCATTGTTTTAATTTTAATAACTATAACAATACTAAATCAAGCTATTAGTTGATATTGAAAGATTCCAAGTCCACCAGAAGATGAGCTATGAGATTCTACATATATTATATAAAAAAACCTCGATAAATGCAAAATTATACCATGGATGATTTCTTATAAATATTTCAATACATCATATATTAGAAGAAAAACAACAAAATGTTTGAAATAACTTGAAAATTATAAAATTTACTGATTATCCTGAAGATTTAAAATTTATTATTACTTGGGGGATTCAATTCATTGTAATTCTTATAGTTATATTTGTTTTTGATATGTGCTACAATTTTTGGGGATATCATTGTAATTCTCCTAGTATTTTTGGTTGTATTCGTTTCAAACCAAGATACTAGATAAGTAGTTAATGATTTATTGGGTAACATGCGATCAGAATAACTAAGGGATTCTAGGATAAGGAAGATAGTGTCAAATTTCTATCTTTAAGAATTGGATACGTTTCTAAAAGATTTATAATTGATGATATGATAGATTAAGTTTACTAACCTACCTTTCACATTGGTGTAAAAGTGAGATTTTAAAATATATATTTAAAGGGTAATATTATTTTCAAATAAATTCAACATCTTTTCCTTTTAAACTAAAAATACATTTCCTATATCATTTTATATAAAATATTCAATTTATATTTCCACTAATTCAATATTTTGTCATTAATAAATAAAATACCCATTTTTATAATTATGTTTTATATACTATGTTGATTGGTAATTTGAAATACCGATACCTAAAATTTGTTACTCAGATTTTACTTTTGCAATATTATCATTTTATTATAATACCAATTCATTTATTTTAGCCCAACTGAATTTTCATTCTTATAATCTTCTTTATTTCCTAAGAAGGATAAAAACCAGTGGTTTCTTTGAAACTATATATCACCCCTCTTGTTGTATTATTTCCATTCCATTTCGATCCTATATTGTACATTGAGGTCTCATACTTATGGATAAATGATACTAATTTGGGTTTTCGCTAGATACATGTATACTCCATTGGGGAACATGGGTTACTTGATGTAATAGTAGTCATGAAATACTCAAAGACCTTCTAATATTGGTTCAAAGAATGTGTTGTTGGTGATTATATTTTTTTATTGGTGTATTTTCTTTATTTTATTTGTGTTACATCCCCTCAATCTAGCAGTCTCTATCATGGAAAATTGGATTGGTTATGGGACCTCAAGCACACCTACCCATATGCCAGAGGCTACCGATAAGTAGTGTGGGTGTGATGAGTACGTTTGGGAGAATATTAACCAAGGTATAGTGTTACCATCTAGGAAGAATAAAATTTATAAATAAAATTTAGAGTAATGTAAAAATGGAAAGAATATAATATATAACTTGGAAGTGAACGGAGGAAAATATAAATCAATAAGTTAGAACTGTGTGATGACATTGTGAAATGTATCTAAATTTGACCCTGAAAGGAAATAGAAGTATAAGAAACAAATGACATATTGAAACTCAAAAATTGTCAGTACTGAACCCCAAGTAAGTCCCATCTCTACACATGATCACATCCTATAAGAAAAAATTAATAACAAGATCCCCTGACCTTGTAAAAAGCTCTAGACATGTAATTTTCATAGGAACCAAACGATGTCCTGAGTAGGGAATGAGTGAAAACCAGTAGTTCAACACCACTATGTCTTAAAAAAATTAGTCTATTAATAATTTCATGAATAAATAGATAAAAAGGTTTATAAATTAATCAACATAAAATAACACAATAATCAACCTGCTTCAGAACCATTCCAAAATGTCTGTGACCATATAGCACAACCATGCCAACCATAACCACATAGCCATAGAATTGTCAAATATTCAGAAATAACATTCTGTGTACAAATATAAAAATCTAACAGGACAATATCACTATATAAACATTTCAACAACCAAGCATATACCTCTATATAAAAATTATAACTTGAAACTAGGCCAATGTAAAGTGCCACATTTTTGAATTGGGATAAAATATTAATGTTTTCTTAACATTTTCATATTATGGAATGGTTGGTCTTATAAAAATGCCTTGGTCGGAAGTTCCAAAACCCACGATTTTTTAAACATGTTTTTATTAGGTAGGGTTATGGCACAAGATGTTTTCGGGATGGCTGATTGAAATATGGGAGTGTTGGATCGGGGAAAGCTAGGTTTTAAAGGAACTGTAGAGAGAACATGATTGGAACATAACCAATTAAAACGTAAAACCTACTATACAAACCGTGTTGCTTAATTTTGGGAGAAATAGGAGCTCTCATGGTCTATGCATGGTTAGGAAAACTATGCGGGGAAAACCATGCGAGGTTAGTGTCTTAAATAGACACAGTCACACGGTCTGTGCATAGTTAGGAAAACTATTACGAGAAAATCATGCATGGTGGGTTCCTTAAAAATAATCTTCCACGTGGTTAGTGCACGATTTTCTAGAACGTGCGAGCCAGACCATACGACTTACCCAGTTTTGGGATATGGTTTATTTTATTTAATTAAATTCTAGTTAGATAGTGGTTTAATTAAATTTTGTTATACGAGGGTTTTTATTTAATTAAATTGTAAGATAAGAAGAATTTAATTAATTGATATGAAATTGTGTTTTTAATGTAAATAAATTTGGTTGTGAAGAATTTAAATTTATTTTGATTATTTGGAGATTTTATTTTATTAAATTCTGTTGAAATGAATTTAATTAAATGTTGTTTTAAATGGGGAGCTAGTGGTTTTTCTAAATGGCGTGTAAATTAATTGATAGTAATAACAATAAAATTTGGATTATTATTATTATTATTATTGTTATTATATTAATTCATATAAATTTTTTAGTGTTTTTATTAAATGTGAGAAGAGAAATAGAGTGAGAGGTGCATAGCAGGCCAGCCACTCCCCCTTCTACACCAATGGTGGTGCACCACCCACTCCTCTTGGATCCCTCTACGCATGCCCGATCATTGTGGTTCCTTCACAGTAGTTGTCTGTATTATCAAGGTAAGTACTTCTATAAATGTTTTGTATTTTACATCAACCATCTCAACTCTCTTACACTGGTGTTCCATTGGGAAGAAACCCTAGGTTCAGGATTAACTTGTATTTCTTGTTTCTCTGATCCTGGATGGTTTAGAAGATGTCTCGGTACTTCTTGGTAAATATTTCAACAACCACCACCGATTTCATGGTGGTTTGGCTTGATTTGGTTCATTGTCATCATATTCAGGTAAGGGTTTATACCCATTATTTTTTTCTTCACCCCTTGAATTAGATGATTATAATATATTTTGGGTTGCAACTAATTAATTGGAGGTGCATTGATCCTCGCAACACTAATTATGGGTGCATGTTATTGTCATAGGGTGATGTGACCAATTTCGAGTGGGCACACATTGTTGTGGAAGTGAGTGTGCATGAGTAGTTTTCAGTTTTATGTATAAAGCATTGTCTCGGCCAATTAGTTGAGGTAAGGTTCACACTTTTCTTAATTAATAAAATGATGTAGTTGTTTGATTACTATTTTTGATAAATATGACTATAAATGCTGTGTGAATTGTTTATTTGTATAAAATTATTTTTTAGATTATAAATTCAAATTTTTCTAACAAAACTCTTCCAAAATGGTGGTATTCCCTCATGCTAATTTTTTTTGTTTAGATTGATATGTTCATTATCCCACTGTAATGTGTTTTTATATTGCGTCCCTCAGTTGTTGATACACTGAGGTTAAGTTGTGATTATGAATATTTCGCAGGATTATCAGATATAACTTATTGTGAATTATTTATGTGCTTTGAAATTTTAATTAAGATAATCAATCAAGGGGACTAATTATGTGATATTTAATTGGCTAATTGAGATGATTAATTTAGGTATTAATCATGATAGGTAGTTTTTGGCTGAATTAATATAATTAATGATGAAAAAATTAAGTGATTTTGTAGTAATGATTTAGGTAATTAACCGTTGAAATTAATTATGGAAGTAGGTGATTTAGAATGGGATAATTAATTATGAATTAATTATTTTCATGAGTTTGTAATGTAGATAATTATTTAGGGGATGAATAATGAGATGTCGAATTAACTATGTTTAGATAATAAATTATGGATTAATTATATGTCTTGATGTTGATTATGATAATTAATTATGAGATTAGTTATGGGGAGTTGAGATTTGGATTGGAAAATTAATTGCATGGAATTAATTATGGAATGAAATTTATGTTTATTGATTAATTAATTTATGAATTAATAAATTGAATTGTGTACTTAGTTAATTGTTGTGTTAACTAATTTATTGTTTTCTATTTAAATAATCATTGGATTAATAAGGTAATGATGTTGATAAATCTTTATTAATTAATAGATTATGTAAATGATTGACAAAGTTGGTTTCTAAACATGGCGGTCTAGACTAATTACGATGTTGGGCCTAGACGTGGCGTAATACCCTAATAGTTTATCGAGTAAGAAGTTAGAAAGTTAGGCATGTTATTCTACCACAATAGTTATCAAATCTCTTATCATGTGTGCTGGTAGACATAGAGATCTACACCAATTGAGAAAGTGGGGTGTTATTCATGGCGATCAACACTGATTGAGGAGGGGTGACGATCTACACCGTTGGAGATTTGGGGCGTTAGATAGAGAATTCTTCGCCAATGAGATTAGGTTTTAAACATGGTGTTCCACATCAATAGTATAAATAAATGAACGAGATTTTTGGGTGTTTGTCATGGCATTCTTCACTGATGAGATTAGGTTCTTGACATGGCTTTCTATACTAATAGTATATTATTTGAATAATTTGTATATTTAATAAGAGACATAGATTAAGTCTGATTTAAATGTGGTTAAATAAATAAATGATTAAATGGAGAATAATCGGTAATGTGTTGAAAGATATTTATTCTTGATAAATACACATTTATGGTTCTTGTACATGGTATTATTCATTTTATGGGCTTAATTAGGTGTCACTATCTGGCGTCGCATTGGATCCTGGAAAAGTTTTTATTGTTTATTTTGTTCTGTTATTACTTTGACATACCTTCACACTGTTTCAAGATAAATTTCATTGTCTAGATTGAGCTAGAAAATCGGTGGTCCTGGCCAACTAATATTTATATCTCACGCACTATTCTATCCACCATTGTACTAGGGTACCCAATTAGACTTTCTTGTTTGCAGGAATATGGACCATTGACTATGCTTATTTCTCTTCTCTTGTACTTGGGAGTAATGAGCAAAAGGACCGGGGAGAGATCACGATGCTTATGGAGATCGGCCAAAGGTATTTGAGTCTTTTCATTATTTTTGTTATGAGATGAAAAGCATGATGTTTTGTTTATTTCTTTTATATATGTATCACTAGGACATTCATGCATTGTATAAACTAGCATTGGCCTTTTTCATTATTTAGTTGATTATTTTTTTTATACCTACTATGGATGTTGTCCAAGTTTTCATTTTTATAACCACTATGCACTGTAAATATGAGGGTATATTATCCCCATTGATAATAAATAGACCAAAACTACTATTATGTAGCCTCTGGCATATGGGGAGATGTGGTTGAGGGCATGTGGTGACCGGTTTGACTACCAATTCAATGGTAATTTGGGTTGGGACATTACAAAGTTGTATCAAAGGTTAAGGTTTTCTACATTTTTTTCCATTGCCTTTTTATTTTGGTTTGGTAGATAGGATACTTGGAAAGTGTCATTGCTTACTTAATAGTCATTCATGGGACTGATCATCCCTTGTATGGGAAATGAAAATGTGGAAAGTGATGGGAATTGATGTTTATACTGTTTTAGGGTACATTTTAAATGATTTCAACTTGAGTGATTGGTGTATTTTCTATTTCTTATTTATTTTCATAAATTTAAAAATTTTCCCTAGATGAATATGTTAAGGGAATTCCATTTCATGCATCATATTAGGAACATGGGGATTCACATGACATGAATATGGCATGCCATGTAGTTTCATTAGTAGGATGCCTGATAATTTGGATTGTGTGCCTTGGATGGAATGCCTTATTTTGATCTGTTTTAGCATGCCTCTTTAGACAACATGTTTTACTGATATATTTAGCATTCTTGTGTGTGTAAATTCCATGATTCCTCTATTAGGAGAATTATTTCTTGTTATTCCACAATTCTATGTTATATAATGTTTTTTAGTTACATCTTATGATATCGTTCTAGAGAGGTTTTTATGTGTAAATGGATGGATGAGATAAAATTTATTTGTTGCTTTTATAAGAGGATCTAGTTTCAGTTTTAAGGTGTAGGGGTTCCTTAGAACTCGGAAAAGGGTAACCAGTGTATCCAAAAAAATGAAAAAAGGTATTTTAAAGTCAAAATGCTAAATAGAAATTAGAAGTGATAAATGGGAGCCATATTCTAGCGATAAGGTGTTTGAGAGCCTTATCGATTCGTAGGTGGCCACCAATGTGACTGAGCCTTGTATAACAATAGTGTGTTTGAAAATTTTCATAATTATAAAAATATTGAGTTTTGATTAAAATGGATTGATTAACATGTAAAAATGATTAACTAGACCCAAGAAGGTTAGTTCAATCATGTCAATATGAAATGAACTATTTTGGATTTTTTTAATGAACCTGAATTTTGAATAAATGGTACACTAAGATGTATACTTCTTGTTAAATAGAATTTAGATGATAAATTTCTTATGTTAAATAAAAAGGCCCTAAAGGTTAAATTTTTATGAGGAAGTTTCTTATAGCTATCCTATTTTTACTATGGGATTTTGTTTGAAAAACAAAGTACATTATTGGGAAATAGTACTTGTGGGTTTGTTATAAATTTTTCAAAAGTTTTGAGGTCGAAACGACTGAATGAACTTTCTTAAACAAAGAAGGGATTTTGATCCTAGTGATTTCTGTTTTGCGTATTCTAGATATAGGGTTGACGCATGTGCTTCTTATGGGACTAGACTGGGGTATGTAGAACCTTTAGAGCATGAGATGCCTTACTTATGCTGTGATATTTTGATATTGGTACTGTTGTGTGATGTTATACCGAGAAGGAATTTTGGTTTCTAAATAATGAAATACTTGTTATGAGGTGTTGTAATTGTATCTTGACTCTTGATATGGGATTAATAATTGGGATTTCATGGTTTAGATAGTCATACATGCCTTAGTCAAGGTCATCCATTAATACATCCTTGGGTAACTCCATAGTAGAGTGTATGAGGCTCTAAGGTAAGTTTGTCCCACTGGTCAGGAGAATTTTTGGGACTTGGGTATTTTGACATGAAATAGGTTTATGTTTCATCTTTCATGTGATATGTTTATGGGGTGATAATGGTTTTTGTAATGTCACACATGCATTTTTCATGTTTCTAAAAAAGCGTGCTTGAGAGCAGCTGGACTTTCATTTGAAGACAAGGACACTCATATGGTGTCTTGTGTCATATCAGTGGTGTTGGAAAGTGTTTCAGTTGTAATATTTTAAAGAAAAATGATTCCTTGGGAGATATAGGCATTGATTCTTGGTTAATGGTGCATCTGTAGGTGAAGCTGAGGTTTCTGAAAGGAGTCAACCAGTGATATTTTGATTGACATTCTTGGTGACCTGGGTTTACACTAAGTGTTTTCTTCTAACTGAGATGAGAAATTACCCTATCTTGACCTCATTCTAGAGGCTCTAAGATAACATTATACTTACACCCTGTTTATGTTTTTAAAGTATTTGGGCTAGATAAGTGGTTGTTATCTGGGTTGTTTGTGGGATGTATGGTTCTTTCAGTTGCAACTTTATTCATTCTAGGGAAAAACAGTTTTTAAAGTACCCTTTTGATGGATTGAATTGGATAGGTCACCAAAAGATTATTAAGGACATTGGATTACATAGAGTTTCTGATGGAATTATTTTAATGAAACACAACTAATTTAAGGGTGAGTGTGGGTTCTTTTAGTTGGAGATGAATTTTTATGAAAGCATCGTGGTTTTGGAGATTGAATGTTAAATGATAAGACCATTCTTGGAAAGCACCAATGAGCGGGTGATTAAAGAGATGCATACATGATTTTTTCTCTAGTTGTGTGGGATCAGTTATGTGTTGTTTCGATGTTTGAGTTGGATTTTGAGTGTTGCATTGGGGTTTTAAAGGCTTAACTTGTTGGGATTCTGATTTGGTTAAGGGTGAATTTGGTGTTTGAGAAGGAAACATGACTGTTCGAACAATAATTTTTGACCTTGGTGGGTTGGTTAATATTGTAGTAGTTTCCAATTGTTTCTCAGGGATGAGATATTTTTTTAATGTTTGTAGATTATGATGTCTTTCATTTTTGAACCATGTTAAAATATGAATGTTTTTTATCCTTTTCATTTTTTGGATGGGTTGGTCTTAAACCCAAGAATTGGGATGATGTTTTGTGAGTTGGTATTATTTAAACATGTTTATATTGTTCTTGAATAAAGGCTAGATGATTTTACCAGATGGATGATTGGAATACAAGAGCATCGAATAAGGAAATGCATGTTATTAAAGAACTGAAGAGAGTGCACAGTTGGCCCATGACATGTTAAACTGGGAAGCCTGCTATAGGAAACCATGAAAATTAATTCTAGGAGACAGAGGCGCTCACATAGTCCGCACATGGTTAGGTAAACCGTGTAGGATAAACTGTGCGAGGTGAATGTATTAAACAAAGACACTTGCATTGTATGTGCATGGTTTGACCTACCATGAAAGACATACCATGCATGGTGGGTTTCTTAGTCATATGGTTCCACATGGTTGGCGCACAATTTACTGGATCAGGCGATCCAAAACATTTAACTTACCCAATTTTGGGTTATGTGTTATTTTATTTAATTAAATTCCAAGTAGAGAGGGGTTTAATTAAATGCTGTTAAATTGGGGATTTTATTTAATTTAATTCAAGACTAAGATGAATTTAATTAATTGATGTGAAATGGGCTTTTAATTTAATAAAATTCAGTTGACAAGAATTTAAATAAATGATGATGAGTTGAATAATTTATTTAATTAAATTCAGAGGTAAGGAATTTAATTAAATGATGTGATACATGGGGTGTTTGGGGTTTCTTTAAGTGGTGTTTCAATTAATTGATAATAATAATAATATAATGGGTATTATTATTATTATTAAATTAATTATTATAATTTTATTATGGTTTCAATTATTTGAGAGAAGAGAAAGAGAGGTAGAGGTGCCCAGTAGGCCAGGCACCCCCTTCCATTCCCATGGGTGGCACACCACTAACTCCTCCCAGCTCCCTCTACGCTTGTCAAATCACAATGTTTCCTTCACATAATCTATCTATCTCATCAAGGAAAGTCATTCACCACATGCTTTGTCCTTCAAATTGTCCTTCTTAGATCTCTTTACCCTTTGTTCCATTGGACCAAGACCCTAGGATCAAGATTAACTGATATTTCTTGTTTCTTTTGATCTTAGGTGGTGTAGAAGATATATCATGACCCATTGCTCTATATTTTTACAGCCTTTACTGAAGGCATGGAAGTTCAGCTCAATTTGTTTCACCTTCTTCATATCTGTGTAAGGTATTATACCGATTATTGGGTTCTACACCCCTTTAATTAGAAGCTTATGGTATATTTTGGGTCGCGGTTAATTAGTTGGAGGTGCTTTGGTCCTCACTACACTAATTATGGGTATTTGTTATAGTTTTAGGGTGATGCAAAACAATTTTGAGTATACACATGATTTTGTGGAGGTGTGTGTGCATGAACATTTTGTTGGTGGAGTTAGAAAGAATTAGCATAGCCAATTCCTTGAGTTAGGGTTCAAACTTTTCAAAATTAATGGAATATAGTAGTTGTTTAATTACTGTTGTTGATAAATTTGACTACAAAAGGTGATAGAGTTGTTTATTGTTATAAAATGATTTGTTAGATTAAAAAATCATGTTTTTTTAATAAAACCCCTCTAATATAGGTGTGATGACTTTTAGATAGAAACATAATGTTAAGACTGATATGTTCGTTAGCTTGCTGTAATGTGTTTTTCTATTACTTCCTTTACCTGTTGACACACTGAGGAGAAGTAGTAATTATGGATATTGGGTGGGATTATGTCATATAATTAATTGTTAATTAATTATGTTCTTTTAAATTGTAAATAAGAATAATAATCTGGGGGATTAACTATGATATATTTAACTGGATAATTGAGATGATTACTCGAGGGATTAATTGTGATGTGTTGTTTTGGATAAATTATGATAATCAAATGTTGATAAATTATGTGATTTTATAGTAATGATTTGGATAATTAGTTATGGAAATTAATTATGGATAGATGAGATTTATAATGAGATAATTAATTGTTAATAAATTATGTGCTCGAGATTGTAATATAGATAATTAATCCGAGGATTAATTATGGGATGTGGAATTGGCTATGTTGAGATGATTAATGGGGGATTAATTATTTCCCCTGATGTTTGATTAAGATAATAAATTGTGAGATTAATAATGATGAGTTGATAATTGGATAGGGTAATTAATTTTGTGGAATTAATTATGGAATGTGATTTATATTGAGTGATTAATTAATAGATCAATTAGTCAATGAAATTACATTCTTAGTTAATTATTGAGTTAACTAATGGATTTTGGTTTATTTAACAAATAATTGGAATAATAAAATAATAATGTATATAATTATTTTTCAATTAATAAATGATGTAAATTATTTAGAAAATGGGGTGCTAGACATGATGTTCTAGACCGATTGAGAAGTTGGGGCTTATACATAGTGTTCTACCCAAATAATTTATAGAGTGATTAGTAGGGGTGTTAGACATGCCGTTATACCTTAGTAGTAATACATGTGCTTGTGATTTTTAGATGTATACACGTTGATCTACACCAATTGAGAAAGTGGGGTGTTAGACATGGATATCTACACCAATTGAGAATGTCGTGTATTAGACATGACGATCTACATAGATTTTGATTTGGGGTGTTCGACATGGTGTTCTTCAATAATGAGATCAGGTGTTAGACATGGTGTTCTTCACCAATAGTATAAAAATATGAATGATATTTATGGGTCTTAGACATGACATTATTCATTGAAGAGATTATATTCTCGACATAGCTTTCTATACCAATAGTATATTATATGAATGGATTGTAAATTGAATAAGGTACATGGATTAAACCATAGTTAAATGTGACTAAATAAAGAAATTATTAAATAGATAATAGTTGGTAATGTTTTGAAGATATTCATGCTTGATAAATATACTTTTTTGGTTCTTGTGTAGGTTCTTATTTCAGCTATGGGTAGAAGCAGGTATCACCATTAGTTGTCCCTTTGAAACCTAGATATGTTGTTGGTTGTTTAGTTGGTTATGTTATTGCTTTGATATACCTAAATGATATTTAAAGAAAAATAGCATTGTCTCTATTGATCTAGACAACCGATGGTCCCCACATATTGAGATTTATATCTCACACCCTATTCGGGCTATCGTTGCACTAGGGTACCTGAGTAGACTTTCTTTTTTTTTTTATGTTTGTGGAACATTGACTATGATTTTGGCTATTTTCTTTTAATTTGGAGTTTGGTGCCACATACCAAGTGGGAGCTCAGGATTCTCATGGAGATCGCCCGTATGGGTTTGAGTCTTTTCATTATTTATGTTATGAGATGTGAAGAAAGATGTTTTTATACTGCTTTTGGACATGCATCACCATGAAATGCATGCATTGTATAAATAGGCATTGAGCCTTTTCATTATTCAGTTGATTATTGTTTTATACCTGCTTCTATTGTTGTTTGAGTTTTCTATTTGTTACAATTGTGCACTCTAAATATTAGGGTATAGTCTCCCCACTGACTATCCATAGACCGTCACCGTTAGTCGGAAACCTCTAGCATATGGGGAGACACGTTTGAGGTCATTTGGCGATCGGTCTAGCCACCAGTTTTGTGGTAAGCAGGGCAGAGACGTCACAAACTGGTGTTAGTGGTTTAGTTTTTTTTCATTTCTTTCCCTTGTCATTATATTTTGGGTGGATAGTTAAGAGAGTAGAAACATGTTTGTGCTCAGTTAATAGATGTGCTTGGGACTGATCACACCATGTTCAGGAAATGACCAAGTGGTTAGGGATGAGAATTGATGTTTATACTGTTTGAGGTTATATTTGATATGATTTCACCTTGAGTGACTGGTGTATATTTTGCTACTTATTGATTTTGAGAATTTTGAAACTTCTCTGTGGCCTCATACTACAAGGTAATTGAATTTAATGCATCATCTTACTCACTTAGAGACACACATTCCCTGCATATGACATGCCGTGTAGTTTCATTATTAGGATTCTAGCTAACTTTGATTGTGTATGTAGTGTGGAATGCTAGGATTTTAACTCTTTTAGCATTCCTCTTTAGATAGCAGGTTTCTGTGATATATTTAACATTCTTGGGAATTTATATTACATGATGCATCTATTATGACTATGTTTGGATGTTATTCCATGCTTTAATGTTATAGGAAGATTTTGTGTTACTTCTTATGATAACATGGTAGAGATGTTTTGATGTGAAAATGGTTGTGTGAGTGAAAATTGATTTGAAGCATTTATAATGGGAGCTAGTTTTAGTTGTAAGGTGTATATGCGCCTTATAACTAGGAAAAAGCTAACCAGTGTATTCAAACAATTGAAAATGGGATGCTAATGTTAAAATGTCAAATTGAAATTGGATGTAATAAATGGGATCAAAATGCCTACGATAAGGTTTATGGGCACTAATCGATTGGTAGGTGGCCACCCATGTGAAAGAGACTTGTATAACCATATTGTGTTAGAAAATAATCATAATTGTAAAACTTTTGAGTTTTTATTTAAAAGGTTTGATGAACTTGTAAAAATGCTTAACTGGACCCAAGTATGTAATTTGGGGTATGTCTTTATGAAATGAACTATTGTGTGGAAGCATTTTAATGAAACTGGATTTTGAATAAATGGGACACATAGAAGAAACCTTATTTTTAAAAGTAATTTAGATTCTAAATTTCATATTTAAAAATAAATGAAACTAAATGTTAAATATCTTAGAGGAATATTATTATAGCTTTCCAATTATTCCTGTGGGATGTTATTTGAAAAATAGGCACCTTATTGTGAAGTAATACTTATGAGTTGGTAATTTTTTTCAAATGTTTAGAGGATGTAATTAATTAATGAAATGATTGAAATAAAGAGGGGATTTTTGAGCCTATTTATTTTTGTATTACATCCCCAAGAGAGAGGGTTGACGCGTATTCTCTGTAAGGGACTAGCCTGAGTTAGGTTGCACCACTATATCTTATGATGCCTTGCTTTTTCTCAGATCTTTTGATTTTGGTACCAATAAGTGTCATTTTCCTTGGTATGATTTTTTGCTTTTAAATAACGAAATACTAGTTTTGTGGGTAGGTCATTGTCTCTTTACTCTTGATATGGGAATAATCATTTGGGAAAGTTTGGTTCAGCTGGTCAGACATGCCTTGGGCATTGTCATCCATTAAAGAAGCCCTTGGAAAACTATGGAGTAAAGTGTTTGGGACACTAAGGTATGTTCGCCCCACTAATCGAGAGAATTTATTGGACTCTGGTGTTTTGAAACAGCAAAGGGTTTACATTTTGGCTTTCAATAGAGATGTTGACATGGTGATATTGGTTTGTATAAAACATGCATTTATGATGTTTCTGAAAAAGCGTGCTTAAGAGGAGCTAGTCTTTATTTTGATGACATGGACACTTCTATGGTGGGTAGTTTCATATTGATGGTGTTTAGAAGAGTTTTAGTTTAAATCATTGAAAGAACAATGGTCGTTTGGGGGATATTGGCATTGAGTATTGGTTGATGGCGTGTTGACAAGTGAAGATGAAATTTCTGAAATGAGTTGACCATTGATAGTTCAATTGACTTTCTCGGTGACCTAGGTTTACTCTTAGTGTTCTCATCCGATTAAGATGAGCATGTACCCTATCATGACCTCATCTTGGAGGCACTGAGACAAAAAAATCTAATGTGAGATGAAGTTTTAAAAGATATTGGGATTCATAAGTGGGTTTTATCTAGGTTTTATGAAGGATTCATGGTTCTTTGGGTTACACCTTTATTCGTGTAGGGGAACAACAATTTTTAAAGTATTCTTATGATGGATTTACTTGGATAGGACACCAGAATTTGATTAAGGACGTTGGATTACATGTGGTAGGTGATGGAATTGTTTTAAAGGCATGACACTGTATTAATAGAGAGTGTGAGATCATTGGGTTGGTGACAAATTTCATGGAAAGAGTCATGGTTTGGGAATTTGACCATTAATTACTACGACTATTTGTAGAAAGAACCAATTAGTGGGTAGTTGAGGAAATGATGAAAGGATCATGTCTCTAGTTGTGTGGGATCAGTTATGTTCCATTTGGAGGTTTTTGTTGGATGTTGAGTGTTGGATCATAATTTTAAAGGATTAAGTCATTGGGCATGTGATTTGGTTAAGGGCGCATTTGGCGTTTGGGAACTCAACACGAATGTTTTAATGAGAATTCATGTCCTTGGTGGGTTGTATAATGTTAGAGTTATTCATGATGGATTCTTAAGGATGAGAAGATTTGAAGGTGGGTAGATCTTAATGTCCTGTATTTTTTATTCATTTTAAAATATGAATGTTTTTGAACTTTTTCATTTATTGGATGGGATGGTCTTAAAACCAATCCATAAGATGAGGTTTTTCGAGTATGGATCATATAAACTTGTTTATATTGTTTTTGGGTAAAGGATGTATTAGTTTCCTAGATGGATGATTGGAATACATGAGTGTCAGATCAGGAAAATTTACGATTTTAAGGAACTACATAGAGGGAATGATCGACACATGGACTATTAAACCATTCAACCTTCTACATGACACCATGGAATGTTATTATTAGAGGTAGAGGTGCTCACATGTTTTGTGATTGGTTAGGAAAACTGTGTGGGACAAACCATGTGTGGTGAGTGTCCTAAAAAGAGACACTCACACTATCAGAGCATGGTTCAGAAAAGTATATGGGATAGATGATGTGATGTGGGTTTCATAGATAGATGGTTCCAGAAAGTTGGTACACAGTTTCCTAGACAATGTGATCCAAATCGTGTAGCTTTCGCAATTCTGGGTTATGGGTAATTTTATTTAATTAAATTATAGGTAGAGAGGGGTTTAATTAAATACTGTTAATTGGGTTTTTTAATTAATTAAATTGAAGGCTAATATGAATTTAAATAATTGATGTGAAATAGGGTTTTTATATAATTAAATTAGATTCAAGAGAATTTAATTACGTGATGATGAGTTAGATAATTTATTTAATTAAATTCGGTTGTATGGAATATAATTAAATGATGTGTTAAATGGGTAGTTTGAGGTTTGTATAAGTGGCATGTAAATTAATTAGTAATAATAATAATATAATGTGGTTTATTATTATTATTATAATTATTATATTAATTCATATAATTTATTTTTTGGATTAATTAATTGATATAAATGAAATAAAGGGAGAGGTGCAAAGCAGACCATGTTCCCCCCTTCTCCTTCCTTGGGTGGTGCCCCACCCACTCCTCCCGGCTCCCCCTCCGTATGCCAGATCAGTGTGGTTCCTTCAGAGAATTTGTCTATCTCATTGAGTTATGTCCTTATCTGCATTTTTCATCATTCACATTGATCTTCTTGGATCTCCTTCGGTCGTGTTCCTTTGGGCTGAAACACTAGGTTCCGGATTAACCAGAAATTCTTATTTCTTCCAATTTTAGGTGGTGCAGAAGATGTATCGGGACCCTTTGGTTGGTATTTTGACAATCACCGCTAAATGTGTGGTGGATCGACTAAATTTGGGTCACCTCCATCATATTCGGCTAAGGGGTTATAACAATTATTTGGTTATGAACCAATTGAATTATATTTTAATAGTATATTTTTTGTTGCAGTTAATTAATTACAGTTGAGTTGGTCCTCCCCACACTAATTAAGGGTGCCAGTTATAATTTTAAAGTGATGCGACCAATATCAAGTGCATGTAGGATTATTTAGAGGTGCGTGTGCATGAGTAGTTTTTGGTTTGTGTTAGAAGGAATTGGCTGAGACAATTCCTTGAGGTAGGGTTCACACTTCACTTAATTAATAAAACGTTGTAGTTTTTTAATTACTTTTGTTGATAAATTTGACTGTAAATTCTGAGTGGATTGTTTAATAGTATAGAATGATTTGTTGGATTAAAAAATCACATCTTTTTAATGAAACCCCTCCAACGGTGTTGCACTGCCTTCAAGATTAAAATAGAATGTTTAGACCGAAATGTTCATTAGCTTGCGTTAATGTGTTTTCTATTGCTGCACTAACCTGTTGACACACTAAGGTTAAGTGGTAATTATAAATATTGGGTGGGAATATTTGAAATAATTAATATTAAATTAATTATGTGATTTGAAATTGTAATTAATGTAATTAATCAGTGGGATTAATTATGAGATATTAAATTAGTTAATTGAGATTATTAAATGAGGGATTAATTGTGATATGTTATTTTAAAATTTTATAATATTTAATGGTGTATTAGTTATGTGTTTTTTAGTAATTATTTGGATAATTAATTGTTGATATTAATTATAGAATTTTTAGATTTAGAATGGGATAATTAATTGCGAATTAATTATGTTCTTGAGTTTGTAATATAGATAATTAATCTAGAGATTAATTATGAGATCTGAAATTGGATTCGTTGAGAAAATTATTGGTGGATTAATTATGTACATTGATGTTTTATTGTGATAATTAATTATGAGATTAATTATGATGAGTTGTGATTTGGCTTGGATAATCAATTGTGGGGAATTATTAATGAAATGAGATTTTTGTCGATTGATTGATTAATTGAAAAATTAATTAATGGAATTGAATACTTTGTAAATTGTTGAGTTAATAATGGATTTTTGTGTATTTAAATATTTTTTGGATTAATAATGGAATGATGTGTATAATTCATTATGAATTAATAAATGATGTAAACGATTGAGAAAGTGGGTTTCTAGATGTGACATTCTAGACTGATTGAGAAGTTGGGTCTTAGACATGGTGTACTAATTTAATAGTGTATTGAGTGAGAAGTTGGGGTGTTACACATGGCGTTCTACCCCAATAGTTATCCAAGATATTGTGATGTGTGGAGGTAAACATGGAGATCAACACCGATTAAGATAGAGGGGAGTTGTACATGGAGATCTACACCGATTGAGATTTGGGGTGTTAGACATGGTGTTCTTGAACAATGGTAATTGGTGTTAGACATGGAGTTCCACACCAATAGTATAAATATATGAATGAGATTTTTTGGTGTTAGACATGAAATTCTTTACCAATGAGATTATATGCTGGACATGATGTTCTTTACCAAAATTATATTATATGAATGAATTGTGAATTGAATAAGGGAGATGGATTAAACAAGAGATAAATTTGATTAAATAAATAAATTCTTAAATAAAGATTAAATTTTAAAGTGTATAAAGATATTTATGCTTAGTAAATATACATTTATGGTTCTTGAATAGGTTCTTATTCTAGCTATGGGCCGAATACGGTATCGTTGTCAACTATCCCTTTTGAACCTAGATTGGTTGTTGGTTGGTTATTATGTTCTGTTATTGCTTTGATATATCTACACAATGATTAATGATAAATTGAATTATCTAGATTGAGCTTGATAACTAGTGGTCCTGAACTACTAATATTTGTATCTCTCATCATGTTCGGGCGGCTATTACACTACGGTACTTGAGTAGACTTTCTTGTTTACAAGACCGTGGAACTTTGACTATGCTTATTGTTATTCTCTTGTACTTGAGAGATAGTAGAAGAGGGCTAAGTATTAGCATGGGATGCATGTCTACATTTACCATAGGGATTTGAGTCTTTTATTTATTTTTATTCAGAGATGTGAAGCATGATGTTTTGTTTATAACTTTTGATTATCTATCACCACAACATGCATGCATTGTATAAACTGGCATTGACCTTTTTTATTATTCAGTTGATTATTCTTTTATACCTGCTTCCTTTCTTGTCTTAGGTTGATATTTGTTACTACTGTGCACTTAAAATATTAGGGTATATTCTCCCCACTTACTATCCATAGACCCTTTCCTCTAGTCGGTAGCCTCTGGAATGCGGGGAGATGCACTTGAGGTCATGTGGTGACCGGTTCGGCCACCAGTTTGATGGTACGCTAGGGCAGGATTTTACAAAAAATCCCTCTATATAAGTATTATTTCACGAAACATAGGCAAGCCCACAATATAATCATTACAACATGAAATTATGTTCAGTCGAGTATAGAATTATTTCCACATCAATCCGAAGACAATCCATAGTAGAGGATATCACAATATAATTTCATAAGCCTCAATGGTTGAATTATGTAAATTACCATTTGAATTTTAATTTCCCACTCATTTATTTATGAAATCATATCTAAACATTTTGATAAAAAGACTCTATTAACAATATGACTCTATATCAATAAATAACAAGATTTATTGAACGTGCTGTTGTGACACGTCAAATTGATTATTATTTTAAAGTTGATTTAATGTCTAGGGAAGACCCTAGGTAGTCTTTCAAGTAGCATTGGGGGGATTAGAGTGTGAGTTTTTAATATGAAGTACTAAAATAAGGGGTGGTATTGAAAATATTTTTAGGCTGAAATGACTTAATTGGAAGCTTAAAAGTTGAGTAACAAAAAGGATTTTGAAAAATATGAGATAAAAGGGTTCATTGAAATTTAAAAACACACATTTAAAGTTCATTTTTCATAGATATTAATTTAGTTTTGGAGTAATTATTTGGTTGAAATTAATTGGAATCCTGATTAATTTATATGGTTTTATTTCAAGGATTAAAGAACCAAACCTTGAATTAAGAATAATACTGTCATGTTCCAGAACATATAAATTGTAAAATAGCTTCTAAAGAATATTGAAATCTCAATATGGTGGGTATCAAAACTATTCTTGTGTTTCCTATTAGAACAACACAATTCATGCACTCAAAAGCTGACACCGATCGATTAGAAATTAAGAGTATCTCAATAAAATGCATCAAAAAAAGAATTAAAATATGTAATTATATAAGGTTAATGGAAAGAAATTTTTTCACTCCCAAATTAATCCAAACCAATAGCATAAATATGAATTAAAACTCTCTGGACAGGTGTGTAGCTCCCTCACAAAAAATGCCCACCTTTTAGCTCGACATCGGGAGGGGGAGGTAGCTTGGGTGGAACTCCTTCTTCATTCTTGAACCCCCTATGAGGATAGGGTCCTCCAAAACGTCAAGGATAAGGAGGAGACACCTCTAGTACTTCAAAATGGTAGAGTTTCACTTTTTGGGCAACCTCCCTAAATGGTGTGCCCAATATTCCTTTTTATTGCC
The DNA here is from genome assembly GCA_963277665.1 of Viscum album. Taxonomy (NCBI): domain Eukaryota; kingdom Viridiplantae; phylum Streptophyta; class Magnoliopsida; order Santalales; family Viscaceae; genus Viscum; species Viscum album. The sequence goes on along the minus strand of OY728150.1, from coordinate 1,586,191,890 downwards.
AAAATAGGAAGTGGTTTTGGGCAAAAATATTTTGATAATCCACATGGAGGATGGTTTTCAGCTACTAGATAGCATAATATAACTTTTTGAAAAAACATGAATGTTGTATCCTCAGATCATGAAAATCACCACAAAAAGATTGGCATCATTGGGACCATCACCACTCAAGAAATTGACATATTACAGAATACCACTTTTGACTTTGTGTATATTTGGTGGCTTAGACAGATTAGTTCAGATGGGCCTCCAAGAAGCTGAATAGAGATTGGGTTCCTAGAAAGGGAATGTATCTCAATAAATGTTGGATTAGCCCACTAAATATCATCCCATTTGGATTAATGATCTAGTAGCAGTGTGCAGATTAATCCACTGGTATGCTTGGATCCCGTGCAGTTTGGAACATGTTTCTTGGACTTCATCATGGGTCCTCTTAATCACCTCCAACTTCAAAGATATTATCAAAACAAGTAACATCGCCCATTTTAATAGTGATTAAAATAAAATAAATGAATCCAACATGAAGTGTATTTTGTTTCTATATTTGAAATTTATAATAAAAATTCAGTTGAATACAATGGTGTAAGGCTGAAAATAACATAGTGAATCGAAGTATAATCAAACCCCCCACACCTAAACATTTTCACTCCTGGGAAATGTTCCATTGACAGAATGTTTACATGTCAATATTACCAAAATCATAATGATTTAACATTTGACTAAATTTTAATTCATTAAAGTAATGTGATCAATGCAGAAACCACACCAAGGTGTTCTTTCTAGTGAAAATGGAAAAAGTTGTCCCATTAATCATATTATAGTGAAATTCAAAGGGATTCATGATACTAAATTGAGAAAGGAATTAAGAAGATACCCATTCGACTAACTCTCCTTGTGTGTGTTTCAAAACCATTCTATGCTATTCTTTCCACCTTCATTCCAATAAATATAGGTTATTTTTACATTTTTCAGCATAAATGATTTTGTTTACTAAACCTGCCCTACGTTATTTTAAATAATATTTCAAGACCCACACATGTAAGAATTCCTAGAAGTCAAGCCAAATGATCCTGACCTAGATATCCCCTGATTTTTCACATTTAATCACTCCCTTCATTTATTTGTTCTATTTTTTTTCAAATGTTTCATTTGGAACAAATATCCCACTCATCTCTCAACCCTTGTTTGATCTCATCATGAAACTAATTTTAATAGTTATCACAGGATAAAATGTTGAGGAGGAGTGGTTTTTGACCTTCCCAAGACAACACCAAATTTTTTTTTGTTTTTGTTTTTTTTTTGATTTTTTTGAGGGCGTACAATAGTTGGATATTTGGTACACACGCAGAGGTCAATCCAGTATAGTAATGAAATAGATCAGATATGGAACAGACGTATGGAAATATCAATTTAAGACGAAAAATATTAACCTAACATATATTTAACTTATATTAAGTAAGAAATGTTGACATTGTGGTTTGGTGCAAAAAATTGTGGAGATACTAGTGACATGATTTTCCCAAAAAATACTCACACAAGGGGCATCAATCATCTGTAATGTTCCATAGTGATACAACCATTTATATCATTGATAGAAAACCAATTCACTGAAAACCACTCCCTGATGTTAAATTCATACAAACATTCAATCCATAAGAGAGATGAGGTTTTCATAAAATGTTAAATCACTATTGAATCAAAAATTTCATCATGATTTTTAAATTAGTTCCATGATTTGATGCCCATAAGGGGGGGGAGTAAAAATTCCATAATGAAAAAGAAAAAGAGAAGAAAAAAGAAAGATATTGTAAATAATAATGACCCCAAAATAATGGAGAAAAGTGGAAATACAAAAAAGGAGAAAAAGAGATGAAAGAAGAAAGATAATAAAAATCCTAATGAACCCCAAAATGTATCCCCCACCTAGAATGTGTAGTTTCCTCACTGTAATAATTGAGAATGTGAGAAGGAAGGATAAAACCTGGTGTGCTTCACTTGTACATTGCTTCTTTAACATGGAGTTCCTCCATCAGGGACTCTAGAAGGGCTTCGTGGAAGTGTTTTTTCCACTTCCCATTGAATGTGAAAGTTTTCTTGTTTTCTTCATTTTTAACCTGAACAAAGCCTAATGGAGATACATTATTAACATTGTATGGGCCAAACCATTGGGAAAGAATATTACCGGGATGCAACTTCATCCTTGCATTATAATGGATGACATTCTTTCCAATGTAGAACTGACGTTGAAGTATAAGATGGTCGTGGGAATCTAGGATTATATCCTTATACATCTTGGAGTTTTCATATGCTTCTCTTATCATCTCCTCCAGCCTATAAATATGTAACTTCCTTTGAGAACCTACACTAGAAATATTAGAATTGCATTGTTTGATGGCCCAGTAGGCCCAGTGGTAAATCTCAATAGGTAGGTGACAACTCATTCCAAACACAAGTTGATAGGGTGAAATTCCAATGGGAGTTTTGAAAGCAGTATGGTAAGACCATAATGAATCATCAAGTCTAAGACTCCAATCTTTTTTATTGGGTAGAACCATTTTTTCAACAATCTGTTTTACATCTCTATTTGAATCCCTGGCTTAACCATTGGTCTATCTGTGATATATAATAGACACTCTATGAACTACCCCATACCAATGCAAAAGTGATTGTATATTTTGGTTTAAAAAATGAGAATCCTGGTCACTAATGATGAACATAGGTAATCCAAACTGAAAAAAATTATGAGTTCTCTAAAATTCCATAACTATTTGGGAATCATCTGTCCTTATGGCTTAGACATCACACATTTTGAAACATAATTGACCGCCAGAAGAAAGTACAATTTTCCAAGGGAATTGGGAAATGGACCCATAAATTAAAAGCCCCAAATATAAAAAATGTAATGAAACAACATTGGATGTTCTGGAATTTCATTTCTTTTATAGACATTTACCATTCATTGACAACGAGGACAAGATTTAAAAAACTCATGGGCATCCTGAAAAAGTGTTTACCAAAGGGGACTAGAATCATGGGCCTTGCGAGTAGTCCGTTGTGGAAAAATGTTTCCCTTACAGGAAAGAGTGTGTCAGAATCTAATGACAGACTGCAAATTGCTTTCGGGAACAGAACACATAAGGAACTAATCACTACATGTGCGCCAGAGGTAGGGGTCATCCCAAATGTACCAATGAGGATCATGTGTTATACAACTGGATTGATTTTATTATAATTAGTAGGAATACAAAATGATACCAAATAATGTACTATTTCATCATACAAAAGAATAACATCTGGCACTCGTTACAATTGATCATCGGGAAATATGTCAATAATAGGAATACAAGGGGATGTGTCAATGTCTGAGGATGGGGGAATCCTACTGATATGGTCAAGAACAACATTATCCTCTCCTTTTTGTCTCTAATTTCTAGATTGAGTTATTTTAAGAGGAGCATCCATTGAATGAGACATGGTTTAGCTTCTATTTTCTTAAGAAGATACTGGAGGGATGCATGGTCTGAGAACATAGTGAATTTGTACCCTAAAATATAAAAATTGAATTTATAAAAGGCAAACACAATAGAATGGAATTATTTTTCAGTTGTGGGATAGTTTTAATTGGAAGGGTCCAAAGTACTTGAGGCATAGGAAATGACATGTGGGGGTCAATCGACACTTTGTGGCTATACTTCCCCAACTACATAATTAGAGGTGTCACACATGAGCTCAAATAGTAAATCCCACTGAGGTGTTTGGATTACCAGGGGTGATATTAGAATCCATTTTAATTTATTAATATCTTACTCGCATTATTTATCAAAAACAATTTTTTTTATTTTTTCAGTAATTGAGAGCGGGGGAGTCATATCATACTAATGTCATGAATGAAACAATAGTAAAACTCAGCATTACCTAAGAAATACTGCACATCCCGTACATTTTTTGGGAATCCTAGGGAATAAATGACCTCATCTTTGGATTTATCTACATGGATTCCATCCCCAGAAATGACATGTCTTAAAACTATACCTTTTCACAAATTGAAATAGCATTTCTCATAATTTAATACATGATTATTTTCAATACAGCGATATGGAACTAAAGAAAGAAAACCAAAACATTCATCAAAATAAGAGACATAAATAGTGAAATCATCAATGAATACATCCACGAAATTCTCCATGTAATCTGAAAAAAAATACCCACCATGCATCATTTGAATGTACCCGGACAATTGCAAAGACCAAATGGCATCCTCCTATATGAAAATGTGCCAAAGGGGTAAGTGAAGGTCATATTTTCCTATTACATGGGGGAAATATTGATATGAAAGTATCCAGAATACCCATAAGGGAAATAGTAGTGGGAATTAACCACTAGGCTCTCTAGTATTTGGTCAATGAAAGGAAAAAGGAAATGATCCTTCTTAGAGTGTTGGTTTAATCGGCGATAGTCTATACAGACACGCCAACTATTCTACACATGAGTTGGAACCAATTCATTGTTTTCATTTTTTATACATGTAAGGCTAGTTGTATTAGAAACTTATTGAATGGGACAGACCCATTGGATGTCTGAGTTGGGAAAATTATTCCAGCTGCCAATAATTTTGTTATCTATTTTTTCACAACTTTTAAGAGGTTTGGGTTCAGTCGACGTTGTGCCAGCCTCATTGGTTTAGCCTCATCATTTAATAAAATATTATTTGTGAAAATTTATGGGATAATACCAGGAATGTCAGCAGGTTTCCATCCCAAAGAATTTTTATACTCCCTCAAAAGTTCAAGTAGTTGCAATTAATTCTCAAGAGGGAGTGAACTAGAAATGATGATGGGAAACTAGTTTCCATTCTCAAGATATGAATATTTTAAATCATTATGCAGCTATTTCAGTTCCAATTCAGATGTATTTTGGATTGATGGGAGTGTGTGTACAAGTTATAGGTCACTAATCTTATCTAATTTCTCAATGGTATCATCCTCAAATGAGGAATGAGCTTTTAAAATCATAGAAGTATCATCGATGGTCATTGGATTCTCAGTGTTCAAGAAATCCTCAATTAATAAACATCCATGAAACATTTCTAGACCACTAAAACAATAAAAGAATGATTCATTACCTAGAATTTTTATCAATGAAGAAAACATAAAAATGGGATCAGGGGAAAGAAAAGATATTTTTTTGGGGAAGGGTGTACATCAATTGAATTAAAAGTGAGAGAGGGGAATTTTTTTGATGGGTGCTTCATAGAATCAAGTATGCTTAAATAGAATATTTCAACACAAAATTCCATATATAATGTACCATTATGGACATTAATTATGGATTTGAAGGTTTTCAAGAATGTTCTCCCTAATATAATTGGGTCATGTCCATTCATCCTATCATCTTCCATTTTATGAACCTAAAAATCAGTTGGTAAAATTTAATTTTGAACCCTCACAAGAACATCCTCGATCACACGAGAGGGTTGTGTGGTACTCCATTTATTTAGTGGAATAACAATTCCAGTGGGATTCAGTTCCTCGACCTGGAATTTAGAGTAAATGGACTGAGGCATCAAATTTGTAGAAGCACCTAAATCAAGCATAGTATTTGAAAAAGAATACTCCCCTCTGGTGAACAAAATTGAGAATGTTCCAGGATCATTGCACTTGTTGGGAAGTGATGGCTCTATCAATGCTGAAAAATTCCTCTCCATGATCACCTTCTCATAACCTAAAAGTCACCTTCGATGTGTACATATCTCTTTAATAAACATGGCATATCATGGAATTTGCATCATGGTATCAATCAAGCGGATGTTAACCTATAATTTTTTGAATGTCTCCAAAATTTCTTTACCATGTACGGTTTCCTTTTGTTTTCAAGGATGGGTTTTGCTTTGGGGAAATAGAAGAGGAATTGTTGAGTTAGGTGACTCATCAAAAGACACACTCTTTCCTTTGGAAGGGCTTTTCACAGGATAAGGAGTTTCATTATTTGGAACATTTTTAATGGTTGGTTGGAGGTTTCCTTAAGAGGGGATGGATCTAATAGAGGATTTATCTTTTTTCCACTCCTAAGGGTGATGACACTAGCATTTCGTTTATCTTTAGAGTTTTCTATTGGTTGAGATGGTAGTTTACCCAACCCGTGACTTTGAATGTCACCCACTAAGATAGCTAGTTTCCCTAATTGGGGTTTTAGGACATGTATGGATGCTTGGGGGGTTTTTTGGAATTGGAGATTGTTGGAATCCATTTGTTTCAACATATCTTATGTCTAGGCTCTGATTTTGGAGGGGGTATTTGGAAAGTCCTTTGGGGTGGTTGAGGATATCTAGGTGGTCGTGGTGGATGACTAATCTGCCCTTATTGGTTCCCTGTTTGATGAGGATAGTTTGAATATCCCACATTCTTATAATCTTGGTTTTCTTTCCACCCGGTGATGGATGGATAGTATGGTTCTTGCCTAAAGCGTTGGTTATAGGGGCAACTTAAGAATATTCCCTCACAACACTCATCAGTTTATCTCAATTGGGAGAACTTGTCAGAATAATGGGGTTCAGAAGAGAATATTACACAATGTATGGGAGGAGGAGATTTATATTTCCCTTGGGAGAGAGAAAGTTTTTGTATAAGTGTACTTACCACCTCAAACATCGTGTCCACCTTGTTCTCGAATTCATTACTTTTCACTCCATGGACACCTCGAATGGTTATGCCAGACCTTTTTCCAAATTGTTGAGTGTTATTCACCATGTTATCATTTAGGGTCCTTTCAGTGATTGGGGTTTTATCCACTAATAGCACACCACATGCAGCAGCATCAATCAGGTTATGATCAATTGGAATTAAACCTTCATAAAAATACTATATTAAAAGTGATCACTTATTTGGTGGTGTGGACAAATTGATCAAATTCTTTTAAATATTTCCCCATATTAATGAATTTCCCCCCTTTATATTGTCTTATAACACATATTTGTTTACTTATTGTGGCATTTTGAGAGGCAGGGAAATATTTCTCAAGAAAGAGGTGTTTCATGTCTACCCAACCACTAATTTTTTAATTAACATAGTTAATCCATTCTTTTGAAGTGTCATCAAATGAAAATGGGAATGATCTAAGTATTACTTTTTCTTCATACACATGTTCATGTTTTAATGTTGAACAGACAATATGAAATTTTTTTAAATATTTATTTGATTCTTCTCTTGCGAGTCCACGAAATCTAGGAAACAAGTTAATTAGACCATATTATAGTTCAAAATTGGGTGCCTCTCCTTGCATTTGAATGTATGTGGGTGGGATATCAACATATAGTGAGGTTAGTTATTTTAATGTTTGGTTATTTTCTGCCATTTTATGAAATTTTATTTTAGTTTGGATGTTGGTTCTAGATGAAGAAGATGAAGGATTAGGAATAGTATTGTTGTCTTGTGGGTCCTCCTTTAAAGGGTTCTCTTGTGCATCTCGGGGTCGCTGAAGTAAGATCCTCTCCAGTTCAGGTTAAAAAGGTGGTAAATCTTTTGGATTAGATTGAATCATGGATAAAACCTACACAATCAATAAATCATAACACAAAAATATAGATAAAGGTATATGATAAAACAAATAAATATTCAGAAAATTTTAAAATACTTATAAAAAACGCACTAAAAAACAAAGTGGTCCCGACAATGATGCCCAAACTTGAACGAGTTTTCATGAAATTTAAAATTGAATTTTATTTTAAGGTTTTTTATAGTCTAGTTAAGACCCTAGGTCATCTATCAAGAAGTTTTTGTGGGTTTAGAGTGTGAATTTTTTATAAGAAGTACTAAAATATGGGGTGGTTTTAAAAACAGTATTAGGATGAAATGACTTAATTGAAATATTAAAAGTTGAGTAACTAAATGGATTTTCAAAAATATGTGATAAAAGGGTCCATTTTGATTTCACTACACACATTTCATGTTCATTTTTCATAGATATTCATTTAGGTTTTGTGTAATTAATTGGATGAAATTAATTGGAATCCTTATTAATTCCTAATCTTTTATTTGAATGCTTAAAGAACCAAACATTGACGTAACAATTGTATCGTCAAGGACCAGAAATTATGCATGGAATACAAGCTTCCAAATTATATTGAATTCATAAGAAGGTGGGTAAGAAAAGGATTCTTTTGTTGTCCTGTTGGTATAACACAATTCACGCACTCGAAACCTCACACCGATCGGTTAGAAATTAAGAGTATATCAATCACATGCATCAAAAAAGAATTCAGTTATGGAATTATGTATGATACATGGATGGAAATGTATTCACACACAAATTACTCCAATCCAATAGTTAAAATAAGAATCATAACTTGCTTGACATGTTCGTAGCCCCCTCACAACGAACGCCCACAGTTTGGCTCGACATCGGGTGGAGGAGGTAGCTCAGGTGGAACTCCATATTAATTATTGATCCCCCTATGAGGATAGGGGCCTCCATAACTTTAAGGAAGAGGTGGATACTCCTTTAGGACTTGAAAATGGCATAGCTCCACTTCTGGTTTGAAATCCCTAAATGGGGGGCCCAAGGTGCCTTTTTATATCCAAAATGGGAAGTGGTTTTGGGCTCCCATATTTTGATAAACCACTTGTATGATGGTTTTATGCTACTATAAAGTATAATATCCCTTTTGAAAAAAAATAAAAACATGTATTCCCACATCATGAATATCACCAAAAGAATTTTGGTATCATTTGGACAATCACAGCTCTAGATATTGACATATTATAGAATGACACTTTTGACTTTGTGTATATTTTGTGGCTTGGACAGATATGTTCGGATGGCCCCATAGAAGCCAAATCAGGATTGGGTTCCTTGAGATGAAATGTAGCTTAGTAAATTTTGGACCCGTCCACAGAATATCATCCTATTTAGATGAATTTTCTAGTACAACTATGTTAATTAATCCACTAGTATGCTTGGATCCCGCGCAGATTGGCCCATATTTCATAGACTTCATCATGGGTCCTCCAAATCACCTCCACCTCAATGATAATATCAAAACAAGTAACATTTACCTTTTTAACTGTGATAAATATAAAATAAGTGTATCAAAAATGATGTGCATTTTGTTATTATATTTGGAATTTATAATACAAATTCAGTTTAATACAATGGAGTAAGGGTGAAAATAACATAGTGAATCATGGTATGATCAGTTTTCAGGTCCTGATAAACAAAATTTAATCCACTATCCAATTCAATATTATTCAATGGTGCACCCACCAAATATGTAACTATACGACATGTCACAAAACTATTGAATCCAAAGGGATTGAAGGAATATTCCATTCCATGATTTAGTATCCTTCACCATTCAATTTATTAATGTTCATGTTATATTGGTGTAATTCACAATATTTATCATACTTACCATTTAATTTAAAGATAGGGTTAGTTTTTAGAAATTGTACATCTATAAAGTTATCAATGAAATGAATCTAATGGAAAACACCATAATAATGAAGGAAAAAAACATTGAGAGAAGAATGTGGTTAAAACCACATCAAGATAAAAACCCAAATTAACTATTTTCAGAAGAATCCATAACCAAATTGGAGGATAAGACAAGAGAAGGGAAAAAAATGTAAAATAAATCACCAGGGATCTATTAAATGAATAGTACCTCTGGAATGTTGGAAGGAACTCCAAAATCTTTGGAAATTTTCTAGGATTTAGATAGGGGATGCACATGAAATGAATGAATAAAACATATGAATCATAGGTTTAAGAAACCCATCCTGAGAAAGGCACGACATGAAACCCCCTTTTTCAAGATGTGTTTTATGTTTAATATTTATGTTAGAATTTATATTTCCTTGGGTAAATCTAACACATCCAAAACATTACACATTGTTTATTATGGATTCCTTATTTGTAACAAGTACATAAAAAGAACTAGTTCATGACCCGTATTCATCTAATAGTATCCTCATGGTGATCTCTAGACATCATGTCATGCATATACATGACCTTTAAGTTTCATGTAGGAAAATTGAAGAAAAAAATCAATAAAAGATCCTAAAACACCTCTTAATCATTCTAAACACTTGGGGAAACTTCTTAATACCATTTAAAAATGCTTATAAATGGACTCTATTAATTCAAAAAAAACATACAACCCCAATCATTAGGACATGTCTCCCAGAAAAATCTCTCCATCTCTGAATGAGACACGTCCAAAAATGTTTAATGATAAAGAAACCTAAAAAAGTGGTTTAATGAAAAAAATAAAAGAGAGACATACATAGAAAATATAATATCTAAAACCCTCCCCACTATATAAAAGCTTATATCCAAGCTTCTCCCAGAATCATTATGGGTTCTCTGTGAACAAATTTGGACACTATGATTTCATATCAGACTCCCTCTCCAAGGTATCCTCTTAAAAATTCCCATGATACCACTGTTCTTGAACCATATGTTTTTTCTTTCCAGGAACATATTCCTCACTTTGGTCCACAATATGTATTGGATGCTCCTAAAACGATGCATATACACATAGTTAGATGTCCTTGATGTCTACCACATGAGAGGATTTGGTATAATATCTCTATAATCGTGACATGTGAAGAACATAATGAAGGGAACTGTAACACTATGGAAGGTATAATTGGTATTGGAATAGACTGGACCTCTCCACATTCTCAAATGGGATGAAAAACATGATCTCTGTCACTCCCTGTTTCTTGATACAATATTTACCCAGCCATAAAAACACATTATGGAAAACATGATTACCATCCTCAAACTCCAGAGGACATATTTAATGGTCTAGTTAATATTTTTTTCTAGCTTTCTGTGGTCCCCAATGACATCCAAATCAGTTATAACATCATGTACGTATCACGTATGAGACTTGGTACAATAAAAACAAATTCACCTACATCAAACTAATAAATAGGAAAACAACATGATCATCGTTAAAATGTATCAAAAGGTACCATTAGGAATGATGCCTGGAAGGTATTATTATATGAAAACTCCTTGAGTTCTATATGTTTATCCAACAAAACACAAAAATCCAAAAAACATGCTTATAATACAACCTACAGAACCAGAATAGTCTATTTAGTTTGACCATAATTATTAATAAGATATGATTTGTTCAAAATAACCTATGATCCTAGAGCTTTTTGATGACCCATACAAAACATATACATGAAATGAGTATATTTACATGAAATGATAAATCTCATAACACCATTCAACAAAAATATATCATGCATGTAATTACTACCAAAATCATTAATGGAGATGTTCTATCTACTAGGAAAGAAAAGTCCGACCTTCATCATTTTATCTGTGATCTCCCATAATAAATTATTCTTATAAGGATTCCTAGTTAATCCAACCAAATATTCTATAGTGACGTCATCCCATTCTCACTCTACAATGGGAAGAGGCTTTAACAGCCTATAAGGCATTTGATGCTCACCTTTCTCCCATTAATAGGTGGAATATTTCATGACAAATCTGTCTATCCCCTTCTTCATTCATGACATCCAACAAAATCTACCAATATCACAATACATGTTTTTCAGAACTAGATGTATCACCCATCTAGAATCATGAAACTCTCTCATCTGCTCTACATTAAATTCCATAGGAATGCATAGTCATCCAAAAAAAATTCAATTAAAATTTCTAAGAGATAATCCTAATGGTGAGTCTCAACAATATAATATGTCTTAGATAAAAAATCCCTCATGATTAGATAAATTAACTATTTTGATCCATTCAAAAAGAATGGGTATGATAGATGTCATAATCAGAGATACCTCTCTCTAGGAATCATCAATATCTATATTCATGTCTAGAAATAGTGACATCATCCAAAAAATTTCACAAGACTTCCGTACCGCCTCTGTCTACATCTTTTGGCTCAAGGAATAAATTACGTTCTTTCCATTTGATTGTGTAATATCAAACTCTTTGTTGAATGATTATTAATACTAGGCCAACCTTCTTTACGAAAGGTTCAATTCTCTCTGAGAAAAGGCAAAACTGAGGCTCGTGTAGTCCGTGTACACCACAAACCTCCAACCCATATGATATTATCTTCAGAATCTCAAGGATTGTACCACTATATCTAACTCTAGATCATGAGTTGAGTAATTCATCTCATTCAGTAACTGCTGTCTAGAGATATAAGAAACCATTGGATCCTCCTACATTAGAAACTATTTGGGTGAATATATGGATGCAGCATTACACAAAGAAAAATAATTACCTAAAATTGGTAAATTGATGATAGTTGAGGAGGTTATACTTCGCTGTAACTATTGTAAATATCTCTTGTAAGAATCTAACAAAAAAATATTCACCCCTTTCTTGGTCATCCCAGAAAATAGTTACAAAAAATCGGAAAAGTACTAGATAAAAAACTAATAATAATAATCTAAAACCAAAAAAATTTAAATCATGAATTCATTACTTCATTATACCATTATATAGAGAATGACCTATGATTTGTTCTATGAGATAATGAAATTCTCATTGAATTGGTCCAACACGACTAGATTGAACACCCAAGTCACCCATAGATGAATAGTTATCTCCTTGTGGGTATATAAAGGTTACTCTCCTATGATAATAGTCATTATGAACCCGGTATAGGATCGTCCATTATATACTAAGAATCAAATTGAAACATTTCATTCACATAATAAATAGTTCCCAGAAGATATTATAACCACTAATTTCTAGGGAACACACATTGTAACATTTGATATTCTCTAACCGCATTCCCAATGATGTATCGATGGTACAATATCCATCCAATATTTCCAAACACCATCTAAAACTATTGAAAAAAGGATCATATAAAAAGGAATGTGATGATAATATATAAAAAATGAAAGACAATGTATGTGATACAAGAATCGTACCTCTGATTATAGAAGGTTTTCCATCCACAGTAGTTGGAGAGTGCTTATGTGATACACAGCTGGCTAGATCCTCTTCCATGGGATCTAGTATGAATCCCATGTGATATTCCATCCACTAGGTACTAATGATGCTACACTGGGGTAACACATCCCATACCTCAACCTAAACCTCTTGTGTAACTATAGCTTTTAATCCATTGAAGAGTAGCAGGTCCTTTATAGACTTCAGTAACTGTAGTGATCCCCTTCCACTACTCTATTATGTAAGGATCCTATAAAACATCTTCAAATAACATAGTTGAAAAAAATTACGACACTCCAATGTAGGTTATATACAATAAGTCCATTTTTGGCCTAATTTATCACACTAATGGCTCTATAATAGTATACTATTCCAAAATTGATTCTTACAACTTTGATTTTCGTAACCACTATTTTCATAGTGATAATTATCATAAATACACTTCTTTCCAATTTAAAAAGACATATCCATTTTCCCTATTAAAATAGAATGAACGCTACTCAATGCCTCTCTTAGATCCCATTTCATTATGATTTCCTAATTCTTCACCTAAAAAATCTAATCTATCAAAAACCATTAACCTGCATCCAGATATCATAGGGGATAATATCCTTAAAATTCATGTCCAATGAGATATCATTAACTAAGAATGATTGTGTTTAAGATATTAGGTCAGTGAAGTGTTTGAAATTATGTATCACTAACATGAAATCCTTTGTCAGATGCATAAACTCGCGCTAACTTTCATCCCTCAATGACTCTAGAAAGAAGTGGCTTAACAAATCCACCTCTATGACCTCACGAGATAACTCCTCTTAGTACCAAGATTTCTCCAAAATACCCCAACAGTTCTTGGGATTCCCATGAAGAATGTATGTAGCATGATTCCACCACCTATCTATGAGTGTCTAATGGTTCTTAAAGAGCTTCTGGACAGAATCAATACCAAACAAAGAAACCTTGGGGCCTACCTTCCTATTGATCATCAGTTGATGCTGCAACTGAAACCCTCTTGTCATCCCAAACATTGAAGGGATGGTGTGAACATTATCCCTTTCCATAGATCGCATATCCTTAAGGAATCTATCCAGAATTTGAACATCCATATAACACTTAATAGAAATATGGGGCTCCGATTTAGCTGCATTAGGAGCATGCAAGTTTCCACTCTTATGATGCTCAAATTCAATCTGATGTGGTGGAATTTTCTCTATAAGACAAAATTTTTTTAAGAACACTACCTAAGAAAAATTCCAACCTCAAATTTTGATAACAGCAGAGAACCAGTGGCTCACAGTCTCTCTAAACGTGGAAGACATGTGTTTTAGCATGAAATAGTATGTATTTCATTTTATTTATCACATATAACCGGTATTCCATTTGAGAGTTCATATAGAAAATTTTGTATCACATGAAATAAAAATATCCCTATCATGAAAAATAAATTGCATGATATATCACCATTTCTCTATCATGATGAACAAATACTCATTTTGTTACAAACTAAGCCATGACCATAAATCTCAATAAACAATGACGTCACAAAACATGTGAATTACCTAAGTAAGATATTATCGATATATAACAAGAGAACATAACTAAAATCATTACCATTAATAGGTATTATTGTATTTTCCCCAAAAAGGGTCAGATACTCCCTTGCATGAGCTCTTTACCACATCCTAACACACCATAGTCTCCTTTCTACCCTTCCCATATAGTAAAGAAATAGAAGAAAAATCGGGTCATCTAATTCCAATTTGTAACATCCAACTATATGGAACTCTCTCATGTGGCCAAATTGGGTTGCATATAAAACCTATATCCTAACACCATGTACACAAGAGGTTATTGACATTATGATAGGTTTAGTTTGTGTATTCTGTATAAAATTACTAAAAGAGGGGGGTTATTTTGAAACCATAATTAAGAAAGTAACTTAATTAAATGAGTTTAATAGTAGAGAATGAATTAGATTTTAAAAAATACGAGACAAAGTGTTTTTTGTGAGTTCACTACACAAATTTTATGTTCATAATTCTTGTATATTAATTAGGTTTTGAGGTAATTAATTGGTTGAAATTAATCAAAAATCTGATTAATTCCCAAGGTTTTATATAAAAGTATGTTTAGCCAAAACATGAAATAAAAATCATATATACAGGGCCCAAATATCATTAATGGTATAATAAAATATAAAAAAATTGAAATATATAATATATGAGGATGATAAGGATTCTTATGTGGTCCAATCAGAATAACCCAATTCACAAACATAAAACTTCACACTGGTCAACTAAAATGAATGTTCATTTTATCCGATTCAATCAAAAAATGAATTCAAAAATGAAACAATGTAATATAAATATAAATGAATTTTTTTCAACCCCCAAAAAATAAAACCAGTAGTAGTAAAGTCTCCATAACTTCCTTTACAATATTTTTATCTTACTCACAATGAACACCCACCGTTTATCCCAACATCGAGAGGAAGAGGCATATCTAGTGGAAATCCTTATTCATCATTGACCCCCTATGATGATAGGGGTCCCTAGAACTTCTATGATGAATAGATGACACCTATAGAACTCAAAATTGGAAAATATCAGCTCCTGGTACGAACTTTCCAATGAGGTCTTCTTGGTTCAATTTTATTGCCAAAATTTTAAGTGGTTTTCAGCACCTAGTTTTGGTGATACCATTTGAGTCTCAGTATTGAACAAGTAAACATCAATATCATGATAGGGATAAAATAGCATAGTTTTTTCTAGAATCTTTTGTATCTTCATATCAAATTTGGTGACCATTGGACATCTGTATTGGGATATATTGACAAAGTAACTAACCTATCTTTTGAATTCAGAAATATTGAATCCATTGGAAATAATGGTTTGTATGGGTCACCATATGGATGAATTAGGATTATGGTTTTTAGTTGGGTTCAATCCCATGAAATTTTGGATTATCTCATTAAAATTTAGCCAATTTGAATGCACATATTTCATGTAAGGTTCAAAACAATGGATAGGTGTTTTTGGGATTCCTTGTAGTTTTTCACATTTTCCTTCTATAACATCTTCACGGTCTCCAAATCACCTCCACCTTTAATGAAAATATCAAAAAAATTATAATTCCCCATTTTAGTGGTGATAAATACTAAAATTATTCCATAAAATATGAAGTGAAAGTTGATATTATATTTCAAATTTATAGTTAAAAATTAGTTTAATAAAATGGTTTTAGGGTGAAATAAAATAGTGAAACATGGTGTGATTAAACTCCCACACCTAAAATTATTCACTACTGGGAAAATACATATTTCTAAAAATTATGAATGTAGATATTTCCAACATCATAAATATCTACCATTAAATAAAAATTTAAAACCTAATCAAAATCCGATCAATGAAAAATCACACCAAGGAGTTAATATCAATGATCAAACAAATATATGTCTCAAAAATTGTAAAAGCACGAAATTCTGGAGTTGAATGATACCAATTTGATAGAACAGTTCAGAATATTAACATTTCTCTAATTCTATATGTGTATATGTGAAAACCATTTCATGATATTAATTCCACTTTCTATCAAGTAAATTAAAGTTTTTTTAATAATTTTTAACTTATATGATACTTTCCATTGAACCTGCACTACATCATTTGCAATCAAATTTCTAGACCACTCAATTAATTATTACCTGGCGTCAAACTATAAGCACCCAACCATGATATCACCATGTGTTTAACATTTCATCAATCCTTTCAATGTTTATATTTATTTTTTTGTTTGTTTGGTTTTTCTTGAGGGTGTACAATAGTTAGATAAAATGTACACAAGCATAGGTCAATATGGTACAGTAATGAATTAGATCTGATAAGAAGTGAATGTATGGGAAAAAAAATTTTGACGGTAGAAAAAAATTAAGCAATCTTATATTTACCATTTATTATATTAGAAATTTTCACAATTCATGGTTGGGTGCAAAGATGTGTAGAGAAATTGGGGGATATAATTTTCATTTAAACTATTCTCAAAAGGCTACCATTCTTCTTGAATGTTTAAAAATGATACAACCATTTATATTAATTATAAACAACCAAATTTCCAGAGACATTCACACCATAATATTTAATTATTGTTAAAATGAACATTTCCTTAGATTTATTTTGGAATGTAAAACAAAAATGAAAACGATAAATAACTCATGAATGTACAATATTATACTTGGTCAACCAAGCATTGTTTTACATGATAATGTGTTCATCAAAAATTATCATTCCAGTACAAATGTTAGGCAGGGAAAGTGGCAATACAATCTAGAAATCCAAAAAGGGAAAAGGAAGAAAGATGGTGAAAATTCCTAACTAACCTAGGAATATACAAATCCCCCCACACCTAGAGTGTACAGTGTCCTCACTATAATAAAAGAGAATATGGGAAGGAAGGATAAAAAATGGTGAGTAATATTGGTATGATTATTTATGAATGTCGAGTTCCTCCATTGGGGACCTTGGAAGGGCTTTGTGGAGGTGCTTAAGCTGCTACCCATTGACTGTGAAGGATTTCTTCGTTTCATTATTTTTTACCTGAACAATGAAAAATAGATAAAAATTAGTAACAATGTAGGGGAAAAAATAGTGGGAGAGAAGTATACCTGGATGCAACATCAGAATTTAATTTTAATGGAGGGCCTTCATCCCAATGTGGAATTGGCAATGCAGGATGAGGCGGTCATGGGTAGCCTTGGTTCGCTCCATATAAATCTGAGATTTCTCACATAAATCTCTTCTCATTTCCTCTATCTCCTAAATCTGAAACATTTTTTGAGAACCTATAAATGAAAGTTAAGAATTTCATTTTATAATGGCCTTGTAGGCATAGTGTTATATGTCTATAGGGAGATGACTAAAAGGTGACATTCCAATGGGAGTTTTAAAGGTAGTATGATAAGACCTTAATAGATAATTATGTCTAAGACTCTAATATTTTCTCGTGGGTTGAACTATTATTTGAAGAATTTTTTTTAACTATCTATTTGACACAATGGCTTGC
Source organism: Viscum album (assembly GCA_963277665.1). Taxonomy (NCBI): domain Eukaryota; kingdom Viridiplantae; phylum Streptophyta; class Magnoliopsida; order Santalales; family Viscaceae; genus Viscum; species Viscum album. Next base: position 1,586,173,893 of record OY728150.1, on the reverse strand, counting down.
CTATCGTTCTATGGTTGAGAAGTACTAGACACTCGATCCATGACCCTATAGAGATACAAAATATATTCCATTGTTCAGTTTAGTAAATGAGAACCCTGATCACTGAAGATAAACCTCAGTAATCCAAAGCTAAAAAAAAATCGGGTTCTCAAAAATTCCAGAGTAGTCTTAGAATCATTAGCGCTTGTGTTGTGTACCTCAACCCTTTTAGACACATAATCCACCACCATAATAATTTACAAGTTTCCTGAGGTATTTGGGAAATAGTCCCATTAAGGAAATGCCTAAAAAAATCCTTGGATGAGAAAGGGTTATTGAGGAATTTCATTTCATCTAGATACATTCCATATTATTGGACTACAAGGACAAGATTTAGAGAAATCAAGAGGATACTAGAAAAGAGTTTTCCAAAAAAGACCTGAATAGAGGACCATGCTAGTAGTCTATTGGGGACCAATGTGGCCCCCATAAGAAAGAGAGTGACACTTCCTATGGATATACTGAAAGTCGCTATGAGGAACACAATGCCTAAGGTCTTGAACTCTACATCTGCACCAAAGGTATGGGTCATCCCAAATTTACCAATGATACTCAGGTTATAGAAATTCGACCTGTTGTTTATTGAAATCAGTAGGAATGAAAGATGCTACCAAATAATTTATAATTTCGGAATACCAAGGAACAACATCTTGCACTCATAATAATTTTTCATATAGAAACATGATATTTATGTGAATACAGGGGGGTGATTCAATGTTTGAGGATGGTTAGATCCTTCTAATATGGCCAGAAACCACATTTTATGCTCCTTTTCTATCTTTAATTTCTAAATTTAATTCCCAAAGGAGGAGTATCCACCAAATAAGATGTGGTTTGGCTTACGACTTCTTAAGGAGATACCATAGGGCTTCACGGTTCGAGTACACAATGACTTTGGACCCTAAAATATATGACCTGAATTTATCTAAGGAAAACACTGAGGAAATAAAGTTTTTTTAGTTGTAGTGTAGTTTTCTTGTGATGGGTGTAGTGTACGTGAGGCACAGGCCATGCCATGTGGAGATTGTAGATACGTTGTGATATGGTTTTCCCAAATTCCATAGTTAGAGGCGTCACCCATATTCTGAAATGGTAAATCCCACTGAGGTGGTTGTATTATTGGGTGTGATGTGAAAATACTTTTTAATTTATTAAAATATTTCTCACATTATTTATGAAAACCAAATTCAATTTCTTTTTCGTGAAACAAGGTGAGGGGGAGTGAAATCTTACTAAATTCACGAATGAAAAAACAGTAAAATCTGAAATGACCTAGGATACACAAAACATCCCATATATTTTCAGGGTAATGGTAGGGAACAAATTGAATCCACTTTTGATTTATCTACTTGGATAGGATCCCCAGAAATGACATGTCCAAAAACTATACATTTTTGAACCATGAAATGGAATGTCTCATAAATTAATATGATATTATTTTCAATACATTGACGTAGGACTGAACATAGAGTACTCTAACATTCATCAAAATAATATCACTAAATATTGAAATCATCCATGAATGCATCCATGAAATTCTCCAGGTAATATGAAAAATACTAACCATATATCGCTGTAAAGTACCCAGAGCATTGAATGAACTAAATGGCACCGTTATATTGTCAAATGTGCCAAATGTGCAAGTGAAAGTTGTCATTTCCTTATCCTCGGGAGAAATATGGATCTAAATGTATCCAGAATACCGATCAAGTAAATATTAATGGGACTTAACTACTAGTCTCTATAGAATTTGATCAATGAATGGTGATGGGAAATGGTCCTTCCTAGTGGGTTGGCTTAGTGGGTGAAAGTCTATAAAGACACACCAACTATTCTGCACACTATTTGGGACCACTTAGTTATTTTCATTGTTAATTACTATTAGAACAATTTTTTTAGGAACCACCAGTACTGTACAAACCCATTGATAGTTAGAGATGTGGTAAATAATTCATCTAACCAATAATTTTGATACCCCATTTTTTAACCACACCAAATAAGTTTGGGTTCAATTGTTATTTTACCTTCCTCACCAGTTTAGTCTCATCATTTAACAACATATGATGTCTATAAATTGATGGGTTAATTCTTGGAATATTAGAAATTTTCAATCCCAATGATTGTTTATTATTCCTCAAAAGTTCAAGCAGTCACAATTCATGATCATAGGGGAGTGAACATGCAATGATAATAGGCAACTTGATTTCATTCTCAGGAGAAGAAAATTTTTAATCTGGAGGCAGTTGTTTTACTTATAATTCTAGGTTATTTTAAATTTATGGGAGTGTGTGTGAATGTGAGAGGTCACTAATCTCTTCTAGATGCTCAATGATATCCTCATTAGATGAAGAATGATCTTCTACATGCTTAGAAGTATCATTAATGGTCATGGGTTCCTCAGTGTTCATGAAATCCTCAATTATTAAACATGCATGACATTTTTCTAAATTGGTACAACATTATATGCTTGATTCATTTACTATCATTTCAATCCATGTTGAAAACTTAAAAAAGGTATCATTGGAATGAAAATATGTGTTTTTATGGGAAGGGAGTACATCTATTGAGTTAAGAGAGAAAGAGGAATGTTCTTCTGAGGGGTGATTCATGGAATAAAGTATGTTGAAGTGGAAAATGTCACCACCAAATTCAATAGATAATGTGCCATTCTGAACATTAATTATGGGGTTGGTGTTTTTCAAGAAGGGAATCACCAATATAAGTGGGGTGTGTCCATTCATCTTATCATATTGCATTTTTATCACATAAAAATCAGTGGGAAAAATCAAAATTTTCACCCTCACAAGAACATACTCTAACACAAAAGAGGGGTGTGATGTACTTCAATTTTATAATTGAACAAAAATTCTAGTGGGCTTTAGTTCCTTGACCTACAATAAAGTGTAAATAGAGTGATTTATAACATTTATAGAATCACCAGAATCAAGCAGAAAATTGGAAATATAATACTACCCATTGGTACACATAATTCATTATGTTCCCAGATCATTGAATTTTGAAATTAGTGATGACTATATCGATTCAGAGAAATTCCTCCCTTAGATAAACTTCCTATCACCTCAATGTATCCTTTGGTGTGTACATATCTCCTTCAAAAAATTTGCATATCTTTTCATTTTCATCACGACATCAATCAAAGGAATATTAACCTTCACTTTTTTAAAGTATCTAATATTTCCTTATCAATTTTAGTTTCCTTTGGTTTTCTTGGTTGGGAATCCCTTTGAGTAAATGGAAGAGGATTGGCTGGGCTAGGTGACTCATTAAGAAATACACTCTTTGCTTTGGAAGGGATTCTCTCAGGACATGGTTTTTAAAAATATGAACTATTTTCAAAAGTTGGGATGGTGTTTTATTTATTAGGGGATGGCTCTAATAGAGGATTCATTTGGATTTTTATTTTTCTTCCCCTCCTAAGGGTGATTGACCTGACATTTCGGTTATCCCTAGGAATAACTTCTAGTTGAGAGTGTAGTTTACTAGACCCATGATATTGAATTTCCCCATTGATATATCATGTAGGACTAATTGGGGATTTATTTCTTGTATAGATGATTGGGTGGTTAGATGGAATTATAATTTTTTTATCCATTTGTTTCATCTTATCTTCAAGGATAAGCTCGGGTTTTGGAGGGGGTGGTTGGAAAGGCCTCTATGATGGTTGGGTATTTATGGGTGGTGGTGGATGACTAATCTACCCCAGCTCGTTCGATTTTTGTTGAGGTTGGTATGAATACCCCCTTTCTTATATGAATGGGTTTCATTCCACTTAGGGTTTGATGGACAATGTGGTTCTTTCATAAGGGGTTGATTATAGGGGCATCTTGGAAAGATTTCCTCACAACCCTTATATGTTTCTCTTAGTTGAGGACATTGGTCAGAATAGCGAGTGTGAGAAGAAAATTTAAAATAATGAATGGGAGGATGATATAGGTATTTTTCTTTTGAAATAGAATGTTGTCAATGAAGGGTAATTACCTCTTCAAACATTATGTCCACCTTCTTCTGGAATTAATTACTTTGCACCTCATGGACATCTTGAATGGGTACACTAGACCTTGAACCGAATTATTGATTTTTCTATGTAATGTTCTCAATTAGGGTTCTTGCAACAATTGGCGTTATATCAACTAGTGCACCACCTATAACATCAACAATCATGATTCCATTAATATGAATTAATCCGTTATAAAAATACGGAATTAAATGTTGAACAGTTATTTGGTGGTGAGCACAATATAAACACTACATCTTAAATAATTACAAATATTCATGATGTCTTTCCCCATGGGATTGTCTTATACCACATATTTCTTTTGTTGTTGTAGTGGATAGAGAGGCAGGAAATATTTTTCAAGGAAAAGGCATTTCATGTCTTCCCACCCGCTTATAGGTTAATTAACATTGTAAATCCAATTTTTTGCAGTATCATTTATTGAAAAAGAGAATTCCCTTATATTTACATGTTCTTCATCCACATTTGTAGGTTTTAATTTAGAAGATACAACATGAAATTCTTTTTCATGCTTATGTGGATCTTCTCCTATGATTCCATGGAATCTTATTAATAAGTGAATTAAACCAGATTTTAGTTCAAAATTGGGTGCCTCGCCTTGTAGTTGAATGTAAGTGGGATGTATATCAACATCAGATGTGGTAAGTTATTATAATTTTATGTTATTTGAATCTATCTTATGGAGTTTTATTTCAGTATTTATTTTGGTTCCAGAAGATAAAGAAAATTTTTGATGTTTTGTGGGTCCTCCTTCAAAGGGATCTCTTGTGTGTCTCGGGGTCGCTAATGTAGGATCCTCTCTGGTTCAGGTTTAGAATGAGATAATCCTCCAAGAGTAGAACTCATCATGCACTGAACCTAAAAAATAAATAAAACAGAACCCAAAATATATGTAATTTTATAACATAAAACAAATAAATATTAAAAAATATACTAAAATCTTAAAAAAACGCACTAAAAACGAAGCTATCCCAGGAAATGACACCATAATTTGATCGCGTTGTCATGAAAATTTGATTAAATATGATTTTAAGGTATATTTCTATCATAGGAAAAACCCTAGGTCATCTTTCAAAGTGTTTTGATATATTTAAAGTGTGTATTCTTAATCAATGTTACTAAACAGGGGGGGTTATTTTTAAAACAACTTTTTCAAACTAACTTAATTAGATAAGTTTAATAGTTTAGAAAGAATTATATATAAAAAATATTATAAAAGGGTTAATTGTGAGTTCACCACACAAATTTCAAGTTCATAATTCATGTATATTAATTGGGGTTTGAGGTAAGTATTTGGCTGATGTTAATTGGAATCCCGATTACTTCCCAAGCTTTTATATCACAGTACATTGAGACTATCCATGACGTAACATTTTTATAGAAAAGGTTTAGATATCATTCATGGTATAATAAAATCAAATGAAAATTTAAATCTCTAATATGGGGCGGGGGAATGATTCATATGTGGTCCAATTAGAACAACACAAGTCATGTACAAAAGTCTTCACACCGATCTGTTAAATGTAAAGAGCATTCTATATGATTCAATCAAACAAATAATTCCAACATGAATAAATGTAAGATAAATCTAAATTAAATATTTTCCAACACAAAATACATTTAACTAGTAGAATTAAAAGTGTAGGTCCTCCCTTTACACTATTTGTAGCTCCCATACAGTGAATGCCCACAATTTAGCCCAACATCGAGGGGAGGAGGAAAGTCAGGTGGAACCACTTCTTCTTCCACGAACCCCCTATGAGGATTGGGATCTATAGAAATTCAAGGATAATGAGAGTGTCACGACCCGTCCTCAGGACTCGTGCAGTGACTAGCCTATTCCCACCTTCCATAAACCAGGGGATGTCGACTTGCTTCAAAGGCGTAAATACCTAAGCTGGGAAGGCATTGACTTTATAAAAAGTAAACACACACATCAGAGTACACAACTGGAGGCAAAACAGCAAGAAAAATTGTATGAAAAAGTAGTGCTGGAAAGTAAAAGTGGCCAAAAATACAAGCCCAACTATAAAGTACAAATACAACTAAAAGAAAGTACAACTGAAAACAATGTAAAGAAGCTACTGGGTATCACTCCGGGGTTCCTACTTAAAGGGTAGGTACATATGGCCTCCACAACACTCCACGTATGTCTGTTGTAACACCCCAAGCTTATATGGTACACTTCTCTTTGAATAATGTGATAGCATGTGTTGTACGCCACATCGAGTTCTAAGACACCACAACCAATCAAACTAGCCCTTATGAATATTAATTCCGACCTTTTGAAATTATATATATTTTATATTTCAAAGTGGACTTCGTTTTTGGTTTCGTAATATCGAAATTATCCTAAGATGAATTTTTGGTATTTTTCTGAGAACTTCCAATTTTTATGAAAAGTGAAAAATACTTAAAAAATTTTTTTTTAATCAAAATAATTTATAGTGATAAATTATATTATTGAGTAGCTTCAAAGTATAATTAAAATGTATTTTTACCATTTTATCCAATGGTGTTCATTAGAATTAATTTCACTTTGAAATTGGACCTAAACTATTGTCAATCTTTTGATATATATTGTTTCTTAAAAACACGCTATTTGATGTGACAGTGGGAATTAATTATAAAATTAATTAATGCAACTTATATGCTTGGAATTTTTTAAAATAGACATCATTTTTAAATTCCTAATATCAATTATAGCTTAGAGTGAAATTTTGGCATTGTTCTGAAAAACATCATTTTTTTGACGAATATTGAAACTACTTAGTGGTAGTTAAAAAACTAAATTTTTCATAAAACATAATTTTACCGCTTATGTGAATAGAATTTTGAAAATCCGAGAGTCACGGTTAATATCAAGAAGTAAAATGTGGTTCAATGAGATGAAAATAATTTTTGGCGAAAAGTAACTTTTTTACTTTTATTTACCACAGTTAAAAGTAAATAGGGTAATTAAAGGTAAAAATGATATTAAAATTACCATAACACATATAATAATTCTATTGGAAAAGTATATATCGACCAAAAACAACTTTAAGAATAAAATATTACCATTTAGGTCCACTTGGATTAGATTAGGACATTTATTATTATTTAATTCAAAGAAGAGTTAAAAGAGTTAAAATCAAAGTTTATTTAATAAAACATTTTTAATATAGGGTTATACATAAGATAAATTCGATTGTAAATATTCAATAGAAAGATAATACGATTTAATACATAATTATATTTTATTTATAATTTTTAGACATTATATAATTTAATTTATTTATGACACAATGATGATGCAGTAATTAATATAATAGAAAAAAATTAATATAATTGATATTATAAATACCCAAATAAATATATTTTGAGACTTTTAATGAATTAAACTAATTTTATAGGATAATAGGACATATTTGAATTGCTTTAATGGACTTTTTTCGAATTAATCATTCTGTTATGTGTTTCACAAAAATCAACTATTGAATAGTTTCAAAATTGACATAAAATAGTTTTTAAAACAAATATTATATTATTAATTGATATTAAATTCCTAAAAATATAAGGTTCGGCCAAAAGACTTATATCATGATATTTGTATCATAAATGAACAACTTGGGGGTCTCTTGGATGTATATAGTATGTTTATTAACTATATAATATAAAAATACAAAGTGACATTGGTAAATGTCAAACTAATTAACTAAGAGTTAAAACTAAAATATAAGGTTAATATAATGACCCAAACCTGTATAAATTCTATTGGTTGAATGGATTTCGATCTATCCCCACCTTAACCTTTTAATAATAAACTTTGGAGTCATTATAAACCGAATATTAATTTATTATAAATTAATGTTTCTATCTTTTCCAAAGGTGCCCCTCACCCCTCTTATAAAAGGGCACTCCTCCATCTCATTTCTTCACACTTTAAAAGCCTTTTGGTTCGGCCAAAACCTACCCAAATACTCTCTGAACTTCACTCAATACAACCTAGAGGCCTTAGTTTGATCAGAAATCCAACCTAAGGAGCCCTTTTGATCAAATCAAAAGGAAGAACCCGAAGAAGAGGTAATGATATCACCACCCTTTTTCAAGTTCCTTTCTTCTTCCACTTCTTCTTTCTTTGTTATTTCTATTATAAAATAAATAATACACTATCTCCTATACACTCTAATATTATTATAAATATGGTACAACCATATTCAGTATTCTATCCACCCTTTGAATAACATGTCACCATACGTGCGTACGTACGGCTTACCGACTCCATGTCGTGGTGTAATTGTTACTCAATAAATTATTATTTGGATGTGTATAATAATGATGTGTAATTCATTTAAATAATAAATATAACATGATAATTATTCTGTATTTATGATAAACCATCCAATTATATATTATTTTAATATCAAAAGAATGCTATTGTCGCTCGTGCGTACGTACGGACTACCGTCTCCACAAACGCGATGAGATTCATTCTCTATCATATCCATTCAAGTATAATTATCATTTGATGATTTAAATTTTTTTTTATGGACTTGATATCATTCTGAATATGAATAAGATACAACCTATCCATGACAACCACGACTTACGTAACAAAACATAAAAAATAAAACGAGTAAGATAACACGTGAAATGATGATAATTCTAAGATATTATTAACAAAGAAATGTTAAAAGATCATATATGATATCATATTAATGTATATGATTATTGAATAATTAAATAAAAAAAATTTCACCATTATACAGGAGTTTAACCTACCATCGACCAAGGAAAAAGTATAATGTAAGGGGTTTATTATCTCACTCTTAATTTCGTGAGAATGCCATTGTTCACCACTAATTTATTGCATGTGGTGTATGTGTACTGCCCATGATTGTATTAATTGTGTAATACACTTTAATTTATGGGTATTTGAATCATCATTGTATGCTCCTTCTTTCATGGGTGTATTTTTCATAAGTTACATAATCGATAAGGGAATTTGAAATTTCAATTTCCACTCATTCGGCTTTATGCAAACTTCATTGATTATTTTACTCCGAGATTATGTGTGGAATCACTATTAATTTGCTTATGTCATAACTTACACTCCATTTTCTATGGATATACTTTTTATACACATAATAACTCCATTGATAAATTCTCAAGTCATCGGTATGAACTTGATAAGAGTGATTTTTACTCAATCTTGATTTGTTGAGATAAACATCCAATTCATTGGTGTTGTTTTTACAAGAATATATGTGTGAATATCATTTGCGTGTTTTACACTGAATATCCATTCATATTTAGTGTATTTATATTTTTCACACATAACTATGTCTTTGATTTATCCTTAACCTAAGGATATGGCCTTTATGAGATATTTCATCTCAATTTACATCCCATTGAGACTTCTTTGTTGTTATACCCCAAATCACTTTTATATTGTGTATATAATGTAGTTTGACATATTATATCATGAATCTCTTTATTCTCATGATATTAAAAAGTTTTGATTACCTCAATTATTTTTATTCAAGTGTCTCTCTTTTGGTTAGAAACTCTAACTAAAATACCATTTTTAAAGACATATTCTTCAAAATCTTTATCATTAATGTACATGTTTTAAAAATGGTCTTATGGATTTATTTATATGGAAATTAAAGTTTTAAAATTCAAACTCCTTTTAAAAGATTCAAAGAGTTATGAGACACTTTGATTCAAAATTCTATTTTTAAATAGCTTCTTGACAAATAGTGTGACTTTAAATTATTTCAAGAAAAATGGGGATATTTCTCTCAAATAGTTCTGATGATTATTTTCATCTATGTAAATATCCTTCATTATTCTCGATTGAGGTGAATATGATACAACACAATCTTCCATATTGTATCAAATGAGTTATGTTTGACTATGGATGTTCTATTTTTATACCATTCATGGTTTGTGGATAAAGTATTGACATTTCGTATGATTGTTTTAATACGAATGTTTATGTTATGTTTAAACCTATTCATATGAGGAATGCATTGGACTTAGTAAGTGACGGGTGGAGCCTACTATAGCTCCTAGATGCATCAATAGGTCTCATGAGAGAAACTAGGGTCTTGGCACAAGGCCTTGGAAAAATCTTATTTGTAGTCTTGGCACGAGGCCTTGGCTATGTGGTTATGATAGTCTGGCATTATGCATTCCATCATTATGAAAGTGGTTATTGATATTGCATGTGATCATTCGACTAGTAGAATATCCATGTGAGTAAATAAATTGAATTATATTATTTTATCTTTTCCATTTTATGATGAAGTTCAAGTTTAAAAGGTTTTTTTTATTTATAAACTACCTTAAGTGTTTATGCTTATTTATGAAAGCTTCTGCTATAATGTTATCCTTACTGAGCATCTGAGCTCACCCATTTCAATGTTTTATTTTTACCAGGATTATGAAGAAGTAATTTATGAATGACCTGCATGGATAATATGAGGGGATATGAAGACAAGATGTTTTTTTTGATGTAATGTAAAACTTTATGAATGTATCTAATATTTCCAAGGCTACTAAACCAATCGGTATTTTGAGATTTGATCTTTCTTGTGATCATGCCAATGTTATGTAATAATGCACCGACTCTAGGTAACTGGGGTCGGGGCGTTACAGTTGGTATCAGAGGAAGTTTAGTATAAACCTTGGGAGCTAGATTTAGATAAACTCTGATTAGAGAATGTATACCTAAGATGAAATTTTAGGATTAGTATAGAAGAACTTCCTAGAATTTTGATATTGTAGAGATTTTGTGAGTTTTCCGAGAAATACATCCTTGTATGGATACGAGTAGGTAGAGGTGGCTCTGGCACAGATGTACCTAGGGGTAAAACCCAAAAACACCACTTTGAGCTAGACTCGAACGGGAACTGGTGCACGACAACGGGCCTTGCTGCACTCTTGGTTACGACACTCCCAGGGGATATGCTTAGGATAGTTTACATTATCTTTACAAACCGATTTAAAGTATTATATATATAAGATGAAAGTAAATGACCTTGGTTAATCCTAATGTGTTTCAAATTGAGAATATGGTGACATGTTAATCTCAAAATGATTGTATGAATAGTATTACTCACATAATGCATTCTAGTTTTAGTCAATGACTGGATTCCAAGGAAGTCATAGTGACTTTGAGAATGATGTACAAGGTGGGAACAGTGGTGGAAATGAGCAACACAATGGAATGTTGATAGGCATAAAAGATATCATCTTTATGCCAAATCAGTTTTCAAAAAATATGATCAAACACATATATATTAATCAAATCCCAGACTCAACAAGGAAGAGAAAGGTGATAAATGATAAGAGCTCCAGCAATGGAGTCCATGGAGAAAAAAACCCTCAATTTCCATCATGCAATAAATGTGGTAGGAGACACCCAGGAAAGTGTCTCAATGGGACCAAGAAATGCTTTACGTGTGGGAAGGAAGGACATAATGTGAATAATTGCTGAAGCAAAATGAAGAGTACTATGGAAGAAAATAAAAATGGTCCCAAGTGTCCATTTACAGTCATTTTCCGTAAATGTAGGGGACCTGGCCATTACCTGAGTGAATTCCCAATTCTATAGGATGTTTTCTTGGTCAAAGAAGAAGAAGCTCTGTGGAAATAAATGGTTGGAGAAATGTTTAAAAAGTATTAGTGCTCCTTATTGATGGGTTTACTTTGGAATAATTTTCTCTTGTATTTTTATCCCTGTATTTTTCCATGTGAGAATAATATTTGAGGAAGAATTATCTCTTCTCTTGTGGATATATGTATAAATAACCATTTGGTTTTATAAGATCATTGGGGATTGAGAGAATTATAAGTTATTATAATTTGGGATGAAAATGAAAGGTATGATATAACATTTGTGATTAAATTATGTTATGGTATTTTGAGGAATTTATCTCATTTTGGTAATATTATAAAATATAGTTTTTGAAAAAGGTCAACACGTAGACCGTGTGACAACCCGTCGCGTCGGACAAAGCTGTGGGAATCGAACCCACAACCAAAGTGCGATTGAGTTTATTGCATACCATTAGACTACGTGATGTACCTGGTTAGTGTGACTATTATTTTTAGTTAAATGATTTTATTGATCAATAATAAGTTGATTTGGGTTCTTATGTCTTATCAAATGAATGCCCTTAGTATAGGAAAATGATTTGGTGAATAAGTGATAAATGATATTTTGGAAGATGTTCACTTTGTTGGGAACACTATATCTCCAAGGAAAATAGAATACTATGGGATTTCATTAGAGGAGTAATGGTGGATTTTTTTCTATGTTTTTATTGTGGATTTATAGTGATTTGGGTTATTTTTGGAAATGATTAACCTATAATAAAGAATATGTGATTAGGTTAATTAGTTTTAAGTATGTGACATTAAGAGTAGATGATGTCATTTGGAGATACAATTTAACGTGGAAGACTAAATTCTTATAAGTTTTGGGTTTCAATATTAGTTTGGATTATATTGAAGGATTTTAAGGAAAATTTATAATTGAATGGTATTTATTTAACATTGGGGTATTGTTGGTTTAATTTTAGAAATTAAGAATAGTTTTTACTTCTCTCAAGGAATATCCTTTTGGGGGATCATTAGATCTTTTACTATCCATTTGGTTTTGATTAATCTCCAATGACAATGTAAATATATTGTTCATCCTGCATGGATCATGTGATTCTATAAAAGTTTATTCTAGCTCTTCCAGTGTGACGAAGTCTTCTTGAATACTCATTGTTTAAAAAAATGAGTTAGTGGTGGAAATTTATTAAAGAATGAAACTCTACATAAAATGTAAGTATATATCTTTATATTCTTAGTCAATATCATAAATGAATTCCTCATCCTAATGTAATGTAACTTAAAACAAAAAAATGTTGTCCGTTTACTTTCCTACTAGGAGACTAATGGTCGTTTGTCCCAACACAAGTTTGTGGTTTTCTTATTGTAAACTTTCTCCTGATCATGATTTCTATCCCTCTTCATCAGAACTTGACACTTAGTTTATCATCCATATCCATGTTTTCCTACATGGAATCTGAGTATGGGATATCTTGGTTGACCTTTATACCTCTCTTTCTTTCTTTTAAAGTGATAGTTTTATTGACTTTTTTTCCGATGTGGGACTTTCCATTATATTCCCAAGAACAATTTTAAAAATTTTGGGGATGAAATTTATTGAAGGAGGGGAGAATGTAACACCCCAAGCTTCTACGATACGCTTCTCTTTGAATAATGTGATAGAATCTGTTGTTCGCAACATCGAGTTCTAACACACCACAACCAATCAAACTAGCCGTTATGAATAGTAATACCTACTTTTTGAAATTATATATATTTTAGTTTTCAAAATGGACTTCATTTTTGGTTTCAGAATATAGAAATTATCCTAAGATGAATTTTTGGTATTTTTCAGAGAAATTCCAATTTTTATCAATAGTGAAAAATACTTAAAAACAAATTTTTTAAACAAGATAATTTATAGTGATAAATTATATTATTGAGTAGTTTAAAATTATAATTAGAATATATTTTTTCCATTTTATCCAATGGTGTTCATTAGAATTAATTTCACTTTGAAATTGGATCTAAACAATTGTCAATCTTTTGATATATAATGTTTCTTAAAAACACGCTATTTGCTGTGACAGCGGGAACTAATTATAAAATTAATTAATACAACTTATATGTTTGCAATTTTGTAAAATAGACATCATTTTAGAATTCGGAATATCAATTATAGCTTAGAGTGAAATTTTGGCATTGTTCTGAAAAACATCAATTTTTGATGAATAGTGAAACTACTAAGTGTTAGTTAAAAAACTGAATTTTTCATAAAACATAATTTTACCGCTTCTGTGAATGGAATTTCGAAAATCCGAGAGACACGGTTAATATCAAGAAGTAAAATGTGGTTCAATGAGATGAAAATAATTTTTGGTGAATAGTAACTTTTTACTTTTATTTACCACGGTTAAATGTAAATAGGGTAATTAAGGGTAAAAATGATATTAATATTACCCTAAACAATGTCGTAATTATATTGGAAAAGTGTATCTCGACCGAAAAAAACCTTAGGAATAAAATAATATCATTTAGGTCCACTTGGATTAGATTGGGACATTTATTATTATTTAATTCAAAGAAGAGTTAAAAGAGTTAAAATCAATGTTTATTTACTACAACATTTTTAATATAGGGTTATACATAAGATAAATACGATTTTAAATATTCATTAAAAAGATAATAAGATTTTATATATAATTACATTTTATTTATAATTTTTAGACATTAAATAATTTAATTTATTTATGGCACAATGACGATGCCTTAATTACCATAATAGTGAAAAATTAATATAATTGATATTATAAATACCCAAATAAATATAATTTGAGACTTTTAATGAATTAATATAATTTTATAGGATAATATGACATATTATAATTGATTTAATGGACTTTTTTCGAAGTAATCATTCTGTTATGAGTTTCAAAAAAACCAACTATTGAATAGTGTCAAAATTGACATAAAAGAGTTTTTAAAACAAATATTATATTATTAATTGATATTAAATTCCTAAAAATATATGGTCTGGAAAAATGACTTATATCATTATATGTGTATCATTAATGGACAACTTGGGTGTCTCTTGGATATATATAGTATGTTTATTAACTATATAATATAAAAAACAAAGTGACATGGTAAATGTCAAACTAATTAACTAAGATTTAAAACTAAACGATAAGGGTAATATAATGACCCAAACCTGTATAAATTATATTGAGTGAATGGATTTCGACCTATCTCCACCTTAAAATTTAAATAATTAACTTTGGAGCCATTTTAAACCGAACATGAATTTATTATAAATTAATATTTCTAGCCTTTCCAAAGGTGCCCCTCACCCCTCTTATAAAAGGGAACTTCTCCTTCTCATTTATTCACACCTTAAAAGCCTTTTTGTTCGGCCAAACCCTACCCAAATACTCTCTTAACTTCCCTCACTACAACCTATAGGCCCTGATTCGATCAGAAATCCAACTTAAGGATCCCTTTTGATCAAATCAAAAGGAAGAACCCGAAGAAGAGGTAATGATTTCACCATCCTTTTTCAAGTTCCTTTCTTCTTCCACTTATAATTTCTTTGTTATTTCTATTCTAAAATAATTAATACAGTATATCTTATATACTGAAATATTATTATAAATATGGTACAACCATATTCAGTATTCTATCCACCCTTTGAATAACATGTCACCATACGTGCGTACGTAAGGCTTACCGTCTCCACGTCGTGGTGTAATTGTTATTCAATAAATTATTATTTGGATGGGTATAATAATGATGTGTAATTCATGTAAATAATAAATATAACATTATAATTATTCTGTATATAAGATATACCATCCAATTGTGTATTATTTTAATATCAAAATAATGGTATTGTCGCTCGTGCGTGCGTACGGACTACCATCTCCACGAACGCGATGAGATTCATTCTTTATCGTATCCATTCAAGTATAATTATCATTTTATGATTTAAAAATAATTTTTAAGGACTTTATATCATTATGGATATGAATAAGATACAACCTATCCATGAAAATCACGACTTACGTAACAAAACATATAAAAGAAAATGAGTAAGATAACACCTAAAACGGCGATAATTCTAAGATATTATTAACAAAGCAATGTTAAAAGATCATATATGATATCATATTAATGTATAAGATTATTGAATAATTTAATAACAATTATTTCACCATTATACAGGAGGTTAACCTACCGTCGACCAAGGAAAAAGTACAAAGTAAGGGGTTTCTTATCTCACTATTAATTTCGTGAGAATTCCATTGTTCACCACTTATTTATTGCATGTGGTGTATGTGTACAACACATGATTGTATCAATTGTGTAATACACTTTAATTTATGGGTATTTAAATCATCATTGTATGATCCTTCTTTCATGGGTGTATGTTTCAACAGTTACCTAATCGATAAGAGAATTTGAAATTTGAATTTCCACTCATTCGGCCTTATGCAAACTTCATTGATTATTTTACTCCGAGATTATGTGTGGAGTCACTATTGATTTGCTTATGTCATAATTTCCACTCCCCTTGTCTTTGTATATAATTTTTATACACATAACAACTCCATTGATAAATTCTCAAGTCATCGGTATGAACTTGATACGAGTGATTTTTACTCAATCTCGACTTGTTAAGATAAACATCCAATTCATTGGTGCTGTTTTTACAAGAATATGTTTGAATGTCCTTTGAGTGTTTTACATTGAATATCCAATCATATTTAGTGTACTTATATTTGTCACACATAACTATGTCATTGATTTATCCTTAATATAAGGTTACGGCCTTTATGAGAGATTTCATCTAGTTTTACATTCCATTGAGACTTCTTTGTTGTTATACACGAAATCACTTTTATATAGAGTATATAATGTACTTTGACATAGTATATCATGAATCCCTTTATTCTCATGATATTACAACGTTTTGATTACCTTAATTGTTTTTATTCAAGTGTCTTTCTATGGGTTAGAAACTCTAACTAAAATACCATTTTTAAAGACTTATTCTTCTAAAGCATTATCATTAATGTCCATATATTAAAAATGGTTTTAAGGATTTATTTATATGGAAATTAAAGTTTTAAAATTAAAACTCATTTTAAAAGTTTCAAAGTGGTATGAGATACTTTTATTCAAAAATATATTTTTAAATAGCTTCTTGACAAATAGTGTGACTTTAAAAGATTTCAAGAAAAAAGGGGATATTTATCTCAAATAGTTCTGATGATTATTTTCATCTATGTCAATATCCTTCATTATTCTCGATTGAGGTGAATATGATACAATACAATCTTCCATATTGTATCAAATGAGTTATGTTTGATTGTGGATGTGCTATTTTTATACCATTCATGGTTTGTGGATAAAGTATTGACAATTTGTATGCTAGTTTTAATACGAATGTTTATGTTATGTTTAAACCTGTTCATATGAGTAATGAATTGGACTTATTAAGTGAGGGGTGGAGCCCTCTATAGCTCCTCGATGCATCAGTAGGTCTCATGAGACAAACTAGGGTCTTGGCACAAGGCCTTGGCTAAAACTTATTTGTAGTGTTGGCACGAGGCCTTGGCTATGTGGTTATGATAGTCTGGCATTATGCATTCCATCATTATTAAAGTGGTTATTGATATTGCATGTGATCATTCGACTAGTAGAATATCCATCTGAGTAAGTAAATGGAATTATTTTATTTTATCTTTTCCATTTTATGCTGAAGTTCAAGTTTAAAAGACTTTTTTTATTTATAAACTGCCTTAAGTGTTTATGCTTATTTATGAAAGCTTCTGCTATAATGTTATCCTTACTGAGCATCTGAGCTCACCCCTTTCAATGTTTTATTTTTCCTAGGATTATGAAGAACTAATTTATGAATGACCTGCAGGGATAATATGAGGGGATATGAAGACAAGATGTTTTTTTGATGTAATGTAAAACATTATTAATGTATCTAATATTTCCATGGCTACTAAACCAATCGGTCTTTCGAGATTTGATCTTTCTTGTGATCATGACAATGTTATGTAATAATGCACCGACTCTAGGAAACTGGGGTCGGGGCATTATAGTTGGTAACAGAGGAAGTTTAGTACAAACCTGGGGAGCTAGATTTAGATAAACTCTGATTAGAGAATGTAGACCTAAGATGAACGTTGGGGATTAGTATAGAAGAACTTCCTAGAATTTTGGTATTGTAGAGATTTTGTGAGTTTTCCGAGAAATACATCCCTTTCTGGATACGAGCAGGTAGATGCAGCTATGGCACAGATGTACCTTGGGGTAAAACCCAAAAACACCACTTTGAGCTAGACTCGAACAGAAACTGGTGCACGATAACGGGCCTTTCTGCACTCTTGGTTACGACACTCCTGGTGGATATGCTTAGGATAGTTTATATTTTCTTTATAAACCGATTTAAAGTATTATATATATAAGATGAGAGTAAATGACCTCGGTTAATCCTAATGTGTTTCAAATTGAGAATATGGTTACATGTTAATCTCAAAATGATTGTATGACTACTATTACTCACACAATGCTTTCTAGTTTTAGTCAATGACTGGATTCCAAGGAAGTCATAGTGACTTTGAGAATGATGTACAAGGTGGGACCAAGAAATGCTTTACATGTGGGAAGGAAGGAAATAATGTGAAGAATTGCTGAAGCAAAATGAAGAGTACTATGGAAGAAGATAAAAATGGTCCCAAGTGTCCATTTACAGTCATTTTCCGTAAATGTAGGGGACCTGGCCATTACCCGATTGAATGCCCAATTCTATAGGATGTTTTCTTGGTCAAAAAAGAAGTAGCTATGTAGAAATAAATGGTTGGAGAAATATTTAAAAACTATTAGTGCTTCTTATTGATGGGTTTACTTTAGAATAATTTTCTCTTGTATTTTTAACCCTATAGTTTTCCATGTGAGAATAATATTTGAGGAAGAATTATCTCTTCTCTTGTGGATATATGTATAAATAACCATTTGGTTTTATAAGATCATTGGGGTTTGAGAGAATTATATGTTATTATAATTTGGGATGAAAATGAAAGGTATGATATAACATTTGTGATTAAATTATATTATGGTATTTTGAGGAATTTATCTCATTTTGGTAATATTATAAAATATAGTTTTTAAAAAAGGATAACACGTAGACCGTGTGACAACCCATCACGTCGGACAAAGCTGTGGGAATCGAACCCACAAACAAAGTGCGATTGGGATTTATCGCCTACCATTGGACTACGTGAAGTCCCGGGTTAGTGTGACTATTATTTTTAGTTAAATGATTTTATTGATCAATAATAAGTTTATTTGGGTTCTTATTCCTTATCAAATGAATACCCTTAGTATAGGAAAATTATTTGGTGATTAAGTGATAAATGATATTTTGGAAGATGTTCACTTTGTTGGGAACACTATATGTCCAAGGAAAATAGAATACTATGGGATTTAATTAGAGGAGTAATGGTGGATTGTTTTCTATGTTTTTATTGTGGATTTATAGTGATTTGGGTTATTTATGGAAATGATTAACCTATAATAAAGAATATGTGATTAGGTTAATTACTTGTAAGTATGTGAAGTTAAGAGTAGATGATGTCATTTGGAGATACAATATAACATGGAAGACTACATTCTTATAAGTTTTGGGTTTCAATATTCGTTTGGATTATATTCAAGGATTTTAAGGACAATTTATTATTGAATGGTATTTATTTGACATTGGGGTATTGTTGGTTTAATTTTAGAAATTAAGATTAGTTTTTATTTCTCTCACGGAATATCCGTTTGGGGGATCATTAGATCTTTTACTAACCATTTTGGTTTTGATTAATCTCTAATGACAATGTAAATATATAGTTCATCCTGCATGGATCATGTGATTCTATAAAAGTTTATTCTAGCTCTTCCAGTGTGACCAAGTCTTCTTGAATACTCATCTTTTAAAAAGAATGAGTTAGTGGTGGAAATTTATTAAAGAATGAAACTCAACATAAAATGTAGGTATATATCTTTATATTATTTGTCAATATCATAAATGAATTCCTTATCCTAATGTAATGTAACTTAAAACAAAAAAATGTTGTTCGTTTACTTTCCTACTAGGAGACTAATGGCCGTTTGTCCCAACACAAGTTTGTGGGTTTCTTATTGTTAACATTCTCCTGATCATGATTTCTATCCCTCTCCATCAGAACTTGAAACTTAGTTTATCATCCATATCCATGTTTTCCTACATGGAATCTGAGTTTGTGTTATCTTGGTTGACCTTTATACCTCTCTTTCTTTCTTTTAAAGTGATAGTTTTATTAACTCTTTTTCCGATGTGGGACTTTCCATTATATTCCCAAGAACAATTTTAAAAAGTGCGAGGGCACAATTTATTGAAGGAGGGGAGAATGTAACACCCCAAGCTTCTAAGGTATGCTTCTCTTTGAATAATGTGATAGCATGTGTTGTTCGCAACATCGAGTTCTAACACACCACAACCAATCAAACTAGCCATTATGAATATTAATACCTACTTTTTGAAATTATATATATTTTATATTTCAAAATTGACTTCATTTTTGGTTTTGTAATATCGAAATTATCCTAAGATGAATTTTTGGTATTTTTCTGAGAACTTCCAATTTTTATGAATAGTGAAAAATACTTAAATTTTTTTTTAATCAAATAATTTATAGTGATAAATTATATTATTTAGTAGTTTCAAATTATAATTAGAAAATATTTTTACCATTTTATCCAATGGTGTTCATTAGAATTAATTTCACTTTGAAATTGGACCTAAACAATTGTCAATCTTTTGATATATAATGTTTCTTAAAAACATGCTATTAGCTGTGACAGCAGGAATTAATTATAAAATTAATTAATGCAACTTATATATTTGCAATTTTTTAAAATATACATCATTTTAGAATTCGGAATATCAATTATAGCTTAGAGTGAAATTTTGGCATTGTTCTGAAAAACTTCAATTTTTGATTAATAGTGAAACTTCTAAGTGGTAGTTAAAAAAATGAATTTTTCATAAAACGTAATTTTACCGCTTCTGTGAATGGAATTTCGAAAATCTGAGAGACCCAGTTAATATCAAGAAGTAAAATGTGGTTCAATGAGATGAAAATAATTTTTGGTGAATAGTAACTTTTTACTTTTATTTACCACGGTTAAAAGTAAATAGGGTAATTAAGGGTAAACATGATATTAATATTACCCTAACACATGTCCTAATTCTATTGGAAAAGTGTAACTTGACCAAAAACAACCTTAGGAAGAAAATATTATCATTTAGGCCCACTTGGATTAGATTAGGATATTTATTATTATTTAATTCAAAGAAGAGTTAAAAGAGTTAAAATCATAGTTTATTTACTAAAACATTTTTAATATAGGGTTATACATAAGATAAATTCGATTGTAAATATTCATTAAAAAGATAATAATATTTCCTACATAATGATATTTTATTTATAATTTTTAGACATTAAATAATTTAATTTATTTATGACACAATGATGATGTCGTAATTACCATAATAGTGAAAAATTAATATAATTGATATTATAAATATCCAAATAAATATAATTTGAGACCTTTAATGAATTAATATAATTTTATAGGATAATATGACATATTATAATTGATTTAGTGGACTCTTTTAGAAGTAATCATTCTGTTATGAGTTTCACAAAAATCAACTATTGAATAGTTTCAGAATTGACATAAAAGAGTTTTTAAATCAAATATTATATTATTAATTGATATTAAATTCCTAAAATTATAAGGTTCGGCCAAGAGAATTATATAAAGGATAGGTTTATCATTAATGGACAACTTGGGGGGCTCTTCTATGTATATAGTATGTTTATTAACTATATAATATAAAAACAAGTGACATGGTAAATGTCAAACTAATTAACTAAGATTTAAAACTAAAAGATAAGGGTAATATAATGGCCCAAAACTGTCTAAATTTTATTGGTTGAATGGATTTAGACCTATCCCCACCTTAAATTTTAAATAATAAAATTTTGAGCCATTTGAAACCGAACATGAATTTATTATAAATTAATATTTCTAGCTTTTCCAAATGTGCCCCTCACCCCTCTTATAAAAGAGAACTCATCCTTCTCATTTATTCACACCATCAAAGCCTTTTGGTTGGACAAAACCTACCCAAATACTCTCTTAACTTCCCTCACTACAACCTAGAGCCTTTAGTTTGATCTGAAATCCAACTTAAGGAGCCCTTTTGATCAAATCAATAGGAAGAACCCGAAGAAGAGGTAATGATTTCACCATCCCTTTTCAAGTTCCTTTCTTCTTCCACTTCCCCTTTCTTTGTTATTTCTATTATAAAATATTTAATCCAGTATATCTTATATACTGAAATATTATTATAAATATGGTACAACCATATTCAGTATTCTATCCACCCTTTGAATAACATGTCACCATACATGCATACGTACGGCTTACCGTCTCCACGTCGTGGTGTAATTGTTATTCAATAAATTATTATTTGGATGGGTATAATAATGATGTTTAATTCATGTAAATAATAAATATAACATGATAATTATTCTGTATATAATATATACCATCCAATTATATATTATTTTAATATCAAAAGAATGGTATTGTCGCTCGTGCGCACGTACGGACTACTGTCTCCACGAACGCGATGAGATTCATTCTTTATCGTATCCATTCAAGTATAATTATCATTTGATGATTTAAAAATAATGTTTAAGGACTTTATATCATTCTGGATATGAATAAGATACAACCTTTCCATGAAAATCACGACTTACGTAACAAAACATATAAATGAAAACGAGTAAGATAACACCTGAAACGACGATAATTCTAAGATATTATTAACAAAGCAATGTTAAAAGATCATATATGATATCATATTAATGTATACTATTATTGAATAATTTAATAAAAATTATTTAACCATTATACAGGAGTTTAACCTACCGTTGACCAAAGAAAAAGTACAAAGTACGGGGTTTCTTATCTCACTGTTAATTTCGTGAGAATTCCATTGTTCACCACTTATTTATTGCATGTGGTGTATGTGTACTGCCCATGATTGTATCAATTGTGTAATACACTTTAATTTATGGGTATTTAAATCATCATTGTATGATCCTTCTTTGATGGGTATATGTTTCAAAAGTTACCTAATCGATAAGGGAATTTGAAATTTGAATTTCCACTCATTCGGCGTTATGCAAACTTCATTGATTATTTTACTCCGAGATTATGTGTGGAATCACTATTCATTTGATTATGTCATAATTTCCACTCCTCTTTTCTGTGGATATACTTTTTATACACATAACAACTCCATTTATAAATTCTCAAGTCATCGGTATGAACTTGATACAAGTGATTTTTACTCAATCTCAACTTGTTGAGATAAACATCCAATTCATTGGTGTTGTTTTTACAAGAATATGTGTGAATGTACTTTGAGTGTTTTACATTGAATATCCAATCATATTTAGTGTATTTATATTTTTCACACATAACTATATCTTTGATTTATCCTTAATATAAGGTTACGATCTTTATGAGAGATTTCATCTCAATTTACATTCCATTGAGACTTCTTTGTTGTTATACACAAAATCAATTTTATATGGAGTATATAATGTAATTTGACATAGTATATCATGAATCTCTTTATTCTCATGATATTACAAAGTTTTTATTACCTTCATTATTTTTATTCAAGTTCTCTCTTTGGGTTAGAAACTCTAACTAAAATACCATTTTTAAAGACTTATTCTTCTAAATCATTATCATTAATGTCCATGTTTTAAAAATGGTTTTAAGGATTTATTTATATGGAAATTAATGTTTTAAAGTGAAAACTCCTTTTAAAAGTTTCAAAGTGGTATGAGACACTTTGATTCAAAAATATATTTTTAAATAGCTTCTTGACAAATAGTGTGACTTTAAATGATTTCAAGAAAAAGGGGGATATTTATCTCAAATAGTTCTGATGATTATTTTCATCTATGTCAATATCCTTCATTATTCTTGATTGAGGTGAATATGATACAATTCAATCTTCCATATTGTATCAAATGAGTTATGTTTTACTGTGGATGTGCTATTTTTATACCATTCATGGTTTTTGGATAAATTATTGACATTTCGTATGCTAGTTTTAATACGAATGTTTTTGTTATGTTTAAACCTGTTCATATGAGGAATGCATTGGACTTAGTAAGTGATGGCTGGAGCCCGCTATAGCTTCTCGATGCATCAATAGGTCTCATGAGACAAACTAGGGTCTTGGAACAAGGCTTTGGAAAATTATTATTTGTAGTCTTGGCACGAGGCCTTGGCTATGTGGTTATGATAGTATGGCATTATGCATTCCATCATTATGAAATTGGTTATTGATATTGCATGTGATCATTCGACTAGTAGAATATCCATGTGAGTAAGTAAAGGGAATTATTTTATTTTATCTTTTCCATTTTATGCTGAACTTAATGTTTAAAAGATTTTTTTATTTATAAACTTCCTTAACTGTTAATGCTTATTTATGAATGCTTCTGCTATAATGTTATCCTTACTGAGCATCTGAGCTCACCGCTTTCAATGTTTTATTTTTCCCAGGATTATGAAGAAGTAATTTATGAATGACCTGCGGGGATAGTATGATTGGATATGAAGACAAGATGTTTTTTTGATGTAATGTAAAACTTTATGAATGTATCTAATATTTACAAGGCTACTAAACCAATCGGTCTTTCGAGATTTGATCTTTCTTGTGATCATGACAATGTTATGTAATAATGCACCGACTCTAGGTAACTGGGGTCTGGGCGTTACAGTTGGTATCAGAGGAAGTTTAGTACAAACCTTGGAAGATAGATTTAGATAAACTCTGATTAGAGAATGTAGACCTAAGATGAACTTTGAGGAGTAGTATAGAAGAACTTCCTAGAATTTTTGTATCGTAGAGATTTTGTGAGTTTTCCGAGCAATACATCCCTATCTGGATATGAGTAGGTAGAGGCGGCTCTGGCACAGATGTACCTGGGGGTAAAACCCAAAAACACCACTTTGAGCTAGACTCGAACGGGAACTGGTGCACGACAACGGGCCTTGCTGCACTCTTGGTTACGAAACATTCAGGGGAAATGCTTAGGATAGTTCACATTATCTTTACAAACCGATTTAAAGTATTATATATATAATATGAGAGTAAATGACCATGGTTAATCCTAATGTGTTTCAAATTGAGAATATGGTGACATGTTAATCTCAAAATGATTGTATGACTACTATTACTCACATAATGCTTTCTAGTTTTAGTCAATGAATTGATTCCAAGGAAGTCATAGTGACTTTGAGAATGATGTACAAGGTGGGAATGGTGGTGGAAATGAGCAACACAATGGAATGTTGATAGGAATAAAAGATATCTTCTTTATGCCAAATCAGTTTTCAATAAATATGATCAACCACATATATATTAATCAACTCCCAGACTCAACAAGGAAGAGAAAGGTGAATAATGATAAGAGCTCCAGCAATGGAGTCCATGGAGAAAAGAACCCTCAATTTCCATAATGCAATAAATGTGGTAGGAGACACCCAGGAAAGTGTCGCAATGGGACCAAGAAATGCTTTACGTGTGGGAAGGAAGGACATAATGTGAAGAATTGCTGAAGCAAAATGAAGAGTACTATGGAAGAAGATAAAAATTGGTCCCATGTGTCCATTTATAGTCATTTTCCGTAAATTTAGGGGACCTGGCCATTACCCGAGTGAATGCCCAATTCTATAGGATGTTTTCTTGGTCAAAGAAGAAGAAGCTATATGGAAATAAATGGTTGGAGAAATGTTTAAAAAGTATTAGTGCTCCTTATTGATGGGATTACTTTGGAATAATTTTCTCTTGTATTTTTATCCCTATAGTTTTCCATGTGAGAATAATATTTGAGGAAGAATTATCTCTTCTCTTGTGGATATATGTATAAATAACCATTTCGTTTTATAAGATCATTGGGGTTTGAGAGAATTATAAGTTATTATAATTTGGGATGAAAATGAAAGGTATGATATAACATTTGTGATTATATTATGTTATGGTATTTTGAAAAATTTATCTCATTTTGGTAATATTATAAAATATAGTTTTTGAAAAAGGATAACACGTAGACCGTGTGACAACCCGTCGCGTCGGACAAAGCTATGGGAATCGAACCCACAACCAAAGTGTGATTGAGATTTATCGCATACCATTGGACTACGTGAAGTCCCTGGTTAGTGTGACTATTATTTTTTGTTAAATGATTTTATTGATCAATAATATGTTGATTTGGGTTCTTATGTCTTATCAAATGAATGCCCTTAGTATAGGAAAATGATTTGCTGATTAAGTGATAAATGATATTTTGGAAGATGTTAACTTTGTTGGGAACACTATATGTCCAAGGAAAATAGAATACTATGGGATTTCATTAGAGGAGTAATGGTGGATTTTTTTCTATGTTTTTATTGTGGATTTATAGTGATTTGGGTTATTTATGGAAATGATTAACCTATAATAAAGAATATGTGATTAGGTTAATTACTTTTAAGTATGTGACGTTAAGAGTAGATGATGCCATTTGGAGATACAATTTAACGTGGAAGACTACATTCGTATATGTTTTGGGTTTTAATATTAGTTTGGATTATATTGAAGGATTTTAAAGACAATTTATTATTGAATGATATTTATTTAACATTGGGGTATTGTTTGTTTAATTTTAGAAATTAAGATTAGTTTTTATTTCCCTCAAGGAATATCCTTTTGGGGGATCATTAGATCTTTTACTAACCATTTTGGTTTTGATTAATCTCCAATGACAATGTAAATATATAGTTCATCCTGCATGGATCATGTGATTCTATAAAAGTTTATTCTAGCTCTTCTAGTGTGACCAAGTCTTCTTGAATACTCATCGTTTAAAAAAAATGAGTTAGTTTTGGAAATTTATTAAAGAATGAAACTATACATAAAATTTATGTATATATCTTTATATTCTTAGTCAATATCATAAATTAATTACTCATCCTAATGTAATGTAACTTAAAACAAAAAAATGTTGTCCATT
This sequence comes from Viscum album, assembly GCA_963277665.1. Taxonomy (NCBI): domain Eukaryota; kingdom Viridiplantae; phylum Streptophyta; class Magnoliopsida; order Santalales; family Viscaceae; genus Viscum; species Viscum album. Next base: position 1,586,147,037 of record OY728150.1, on the reverse strand, counting down.
TACTTTTCTACTAGGATACTCATGGCCGTTTTTCCCAACACAAGTTTGTGGTTTTCTTATTGTTAAATTTCTCCTGATCATGATTTATATCCCTCTCCATCAGAACTTGACACTTAGTTTATCATCCATATCCATGTTTTCCTACATGGAATCTAAGTATGGGTTATCTTGGTTGACCTTTATACCTCTCTTTCTTTCTTTTAAAGTGATAGTTTTATTGACTCTTCTTCCGATGTGGGACATTACATTATATTCCCAAGAACAATTTTAAAAATTGTGAGGACACAATTTATTGAAGGAATGGAGAATGTAACACCCCAAGCTTCTATGGTATGCTTCTCTTTGAATAATGTGATAGCATGTGTTGTTCACAACATCGAGTTCTAACACACCACAACCAATCAAACTAGCCGTTATGAATAGTAATACCTAATTTTTGAAATTATATATATTTTATATTTCAAAATGGACTTCATTTTTGGTTTCGGAATATCGAAATTATCCTAAGATGAATATTTGGAATTTTTCTGAGAACATCCAATTTTTATGAATAGTGAAAAATACTTAAAAACAAATTTTTTTAATCAAGATAATTTATAGTGATAAATTATATTATTGAGTAGTTTCAAATTATAATTAGAATATATTTTTACCATTTTATCCAATGGTGTTCATTAGAATTAATTTCACTTTAAAATTAGACCCAAAGAATTGTCAATCTTTTGATATATAATGTTTCTTAAAAACACACTATTTGCGGTGACAGCGGGAATTAATTTTAAAATTAATTAATGCAACTTATATGTTTGCAATTTTTTAAAATAGACATCATTTTAGAATTAAGAATATCAATTATAGCTTAGAGTTAAATTTTGGCATTGTTCTGAAAAACTTCAATTTTTGATTAATAGTGAAACTACTAAGTGGTAGTTAAAAAACTGAATTTTTCATAAAACGTAATTTTACCGCTTCTGTGAATGGAAATTCAAAAATCTGAGAAACACGGTTAATATCAAGAAGCAAAATGTGGTTCAATAAGATGAAAATAATTTTTTTGTGAATAGTAACTTTTTACTTTTATTTACCATGGTTAAAAGTAAATAGGGTAATTAAGGGTAAAAATGATATTAATATTACCCTAACACATGTACTAATTCTATTGGACAAGTGTATCTCAACAAATGACAACCTTAGGAATAAAATATTATCATTTAGGGCCACTTGGATTAGATTAGGACATGTATTATTATTTAATTCAAAGAAGAGTTAAAAGAGTTAAAATCATAGTTTATTTACTAAAACATTTTTAATATAGGGTTATACATAAGATAAATTCGATTGTAAATATTCATTAAAAAGATAATAATATTTCCTACATAATGATATTTTATTTATAATTTTTAGACATTAAATAATTTAATTTATTTATGACACAATGAGGATACCGTAATTACCATAATAGTGAGAAATTAATATAATTGATATTATAAATACCCAAATAAATATAATTTTTAGACTTTTAATGAATTAATATAATTTTATAGGATAATATGACATATTATAATTGATTAAATGGACTTTTTTTAAGTAATAATTCTTTTATGAGTATCACAAAAATCAACTATTGAATAGTGTCAAAATTGACATAAAAGCGTTTTTAAAACAAATATTATATTATTAGTTGATATTAAATTCCTAAAAATATAAGGTTCGGCCAAGAGACTTATATCATGATAGTTTTTTCATTAATGGACAACTTGGGTGTCTCTTAGATGTATATAGTATGTTTATTAACTATATAATATAAAAAAACAAAGTGACATGGTAAATGTAAAACTAATTAACTAGGATTTAAAACTAAATGATAAGGGTAATATAATGACCCAAACCTGTCTAAATTATATTGGTTGAATGTATTTAGACCTATACCCACCTTAAAATTTAAATAATCATCTTCGGTGCCATTTGAAACCGAACATGAATTTATTATAAATTAATATTTCTAGCTTTTCCAAAGGTGCCCCTCACCCCTCTTATAAAAGGGAACTCCTACTTCTCATTTATTCACACAATCAAAGACTTTTGGTTCCGCCAAACCCTGTACAAATACTCTCTGGACTTCCCTCACTACAACCTAGAGGCCTTATTTTGATCAGAAATCCAACTTCAGGAGCCCTTTTGATCAAATCAAAAGGAAGAACCCAAAGAAGAGGTAATGATTTCACCATACCTTTTCAAGTTCCTTTCTTCTTCCACTTCTTCTTTCTTTGTTATTTCTATTGTAAAATAATTAATCCAGTATATACTATATACTGAAATATTATTATAAATATGGTACAACCATATTCAGTATTCTATCCACCCTTTGAATAACATGTCACCATACGTGCGTATGTACGGCTTACCGTCTCCACGTCTTGGTGTAATTGTTATTCAATAAATTATTATTTGGATGCATATAATAATGATGTGTAATTCATGTAAATAATAAATATAACATGATAATTATTTTTTATAAAATATATACCATCCAATTATATATTATTTTCATATCAAAAGAATGGTATTGTCGCTCTTGCGTACGTACGGACTACCGTCTCCACGAACGCGATGAGATTCATTCTTTATCGTATCCATTCAAGTATAATTATCATTTGATGATTTAAAAATAATTATTAAGAACTTGATGTCATTTTGGAGATGAATAAGATACAACCTATCCATTAAAATCAAGACTTACGTAACAAAACATATAAAATAAAACGAGTAATATAACACCTGAAACGGAGATAATTCTAAGATATTATTAACAAAGCAATGTTAAAAGATCATATATGATATCATATTAATGTATAAGATTATTGAATAATTTAATAACAATTATTTCACCACTATACATGAGGTTAACCTACCTTCGACCGAGGAAAAATTACAAAGTAAGGGGTTTCTTATCTCACTCTTAATTTCGTGAGAATTCCATTGTTCACCACTTATTTATTGCATGTGGTGTATGTGTACTTCCCATGATGGTATCAATTGTTTAATAAACTTTAATTTATGGGTATTTACATCATCATTGTATGATCCTCCTTTCATGGGTGTATGTTTCAAAAGTTACCTAATCGATAAGGGAATTTGAAATTTGAATTTCCACTCATTCGGCTTTATGAAAACTTCATTGATTATTTTACTACGAGATTATGTGTGGAATCACTATTCATTTTCTTATGTCATAATTTCCACTCCCCTTTTCTGTGGATATAATTTTTCTATACATAACAACTCCATTGATATATTCTCAAGTCATCGTTATGAACTTGATACGAGTGATTTTTACTGAATCTCGACTTATTGAGATAAACCTCCAATTTATTGGTGTTGTTTTTATAAGAATATGTGTGAATGTCCTTTGAGTGTTTTACATTGAATATCCAATCATATTTAGTGTATTTATATTTTTCACACATAACTATGTCTTTGATTTATCCTTAATATAAGGTTACGGCCTTTATGAGAGATTTCATCTCAATTTACATTCTATTGAGACTTCTTTATTGTTATACACGAAATCACTTTTATATGGAGTACATAATATTCTCTAACATAGTATATCATGAATCCATTTATTCTCATGATATTACAAAGTTTTTATTACCTTAATTATTTTTATTCAAGTGTCTCACTTTGGGTTAGAAACTCTAACTAAAATACCATTTTTAAAGACATATTATTCTAAATCTTTATCATTAATGACCATGTTTTAAAAATGGTTTTAAGGTTTTATTTATATGGACACTAAAGTTTTAAAATTAAAACTCCTTTTAAAAGTTTCAAAGTGGTATGAGACACTTTGATTCAAAAATCTATTTTTAAATAGCTTTTTGACAAATAGTGTGACTTTAAATGATTTCAAGAAAAAGGGGGATATTTATCTCAAATAGTTCTAATGATTATTTTCATCTATATCAATATCCTTCATTATTCTCGATTGAGGTGAATATGATACAATACAATCTTCAATATTTTATCAAATGAGTTATGTTTGACTGTGGATGTGTTATTTTTATACCATTCATGGTTTGTGGATAAAGTATTGACATTTCGTATGCTAGTTTTAATACGAATGTTTATGTTATGTTTAAACCTGTTCATATGAGGAATGCATTGGACTTAGTATGTGATGTGTGGAGCCCGCTATAGCTCCTCGATGCATCAGTAGGTCTCATGAGACAAACTAGTGTCTTGGCACAATGCCTTGGAAAAATCTTATTTGTAGTCTTGGCATGAGGCCTTGGCTATGTGGTTATGATAGTATGGAATTATGCATTCCATCATTATGAAAGTGGTTATTGATATTGCATGTGATCATTCGACTAGTAGAATATCAATTTGAGTAAGTAAATGGCATTATTTTATTTTATCTTTTCCATTTTATGCTGAAGTTCAAGTTTAAAAGGCATTTGTTTTAATTATGAACTGCCTTAAGTGTTTATGATTATCTATGAAAGCTTCTGCTATAATGTTATCCTTACTGAGCATCTGAGCTCACCCCTTTCAATGTTTTATTTTTCCCAGGAATATGAACAAGTAATTTATGAATGACCTGCAGGGATATTATGAGGGGATATGAAGACAAGATGTTTTTTTGATGTAATGTAAAACTTTATGAATGTATCTAGTATTTCCAAGTCTACTAAACCAATCTGTCTTTCAAGATTTGATCTTTCTTGTGATCATGCCAATGTTATGTAATAATGCGCCGACTCTGGGTAACTGGGGTCGGGGCGTTACATCTTTCCGCTCCTTGTACATCTCCCCGAGTGGTCTAGCTCTGGGTACCAACCTGTCCTGCTATTCTCTACCCCGATCAGTGATGTCTGTCATCTGCAACCAACACAACGAGGTGCGGGCTTATCCCGTGCAGGGGTGAGTATAACGATACTCAGTAGGGACCCCAAGACTCTCATGGTGTCACAATACACAACAAGGATAAACCACAAAGTATGAATTCAATGGATAACCAATTACATAGGTATATAACCATACATATACCTAAGTTATTTAGTAACCCATATCAATCATGAAGAAAAACACAAAATTCATTGACTCAGCTCAAGACAAGGATTTTATTCTAGGGGTGGTAACATGTAACACCCCCCAAGAAACTATCGAAGCCTTAGATTCTATGGTACTCATCATCTTTAGAGTACTTTGGGCCTACCGCGTCATACAGAGGCACTTCCCACTGTCCTGGACTGCTATGGTACTCCTCCTATCAAGTACTGTGGGTCTGCCACGTCATACAACAGTGCTCCCCCTTGTAGCCTGATGAGGTACTCCTCCCGTCGAGTACCGTGTGTCTGATGCATCACATAAAGGTTCTCCCCACTTTGGGCATACTATGTCACACAGTGGCGCTTCCCAATGGTCCATTCGAAACCCTTTGAGTTGAAAGGTCAGCAGTCGTTAGGTCTCAGCCAACTTCTAGGTCTCTGTACTCTGCTCACTTTTCTCCAGGAGGATCCCCTCCACGAGCTACTAGTCGATACTCCAACTATCAATAAAACCCAAGTAGAAGAATCTCAAAGGTCTGCGTCATCATATGGGTCACAACGCAACAGACGACGCGTCAATCAAATGCCTGGTCTGTGAGTTATTGGCATTTCCATCTCGGGGGACCGTTTGGATTTTTAGGTTCTAACCAACCTAGCCATACCCCAACTGTGTCCAATACTCATTTGGAATATTAAAAAAGAACCGTCTTTCTCGAATATCTCTACTTCCATAGACGGTTCTTATATCGGACTCTCGTAGCCCATGATATGGGTGAAATGGTGTAAACTGACTAAATGGGTCCGGGTCCAGTCCAACCCAGTCGAACTGACCTAGCCCGACCCGATCTGTGGGTCTGACCGACCTGGAGGGGGGGGGGGGGGCGAGGGGGTGGCCCAGACTGAGGGTTCCACCCAACCCGAGTGTGGCCCGGCCCGAGGGCGGCCCGATCTGATAGGGTGGCTTGGCCCGATGGTGTGGCCCGGCCCGATGACGGCCCGACCTAGATGGGCGGCCTGACCAGATGGTGGCCCGGTGGCTCACGGGTCTGCCTCGCTGCGTGCAGGGGGAAGCCCCAGGCCCCTGGCTCCCGAATGGCTCTGCTGTTCGGGTGTGAGCCAAAACTGGTGCCAGGTGGCGCCAGTCCGGCACACGTGGGACCCGACATAGTCCAGCTCCTCTGCACAGTGCACTGTCACCGTGCAACCTCCACCACATCCCCCTGCTGCCCTCCGTGGGGTGCGACGGTGCCTGTAACACCCCGTGATTTTATGAAAAATATTCTTTTCATTAATGTTCTGTGTTGTATGCTACACCAAAAGGAGCTTTCACAACACGCAGCCTTGACTTGCCTTGCATTACATGCAATCGTGACCTTCCTCGATAGCTCGCGTCGTACGCAATACTGAGTTTCATTAAACAACGATATGCTATTAAAATATTATTAAAACTAGCCGTTATGAGTAGTAATAACCACCTTTTAAAATTTTAGAAATTTTAGCTCTCAAAATGGACTTCATTTTTGGATTCGGAGTATCGAATTTAGCCTAAGGTGAAATTTTGGTACTTTTCAGATAACTTTCATATTCTGATGAATAGTGAAAATTACTAAATTATAATTAAAAACAACTTTTTTTAATCGAAATAATTAATAGTGATAAATTATTAATTTGAGTGGTTTTAAAGTATATTTAGAATATATTTTTACAATTTAATACAATGTTGGTCATTGGATGTAATTTCACATTTAAACCAGTCATAAACAAGTGTCAATCTTTTGATAGTTATTATCTCTTAAGAACACGCTATTTGTTTTGACGACAGGAATTATTTTTTAAATTAATTAATGCAACTGATATGTTTTTAAATTGATAAAATAGACATCATTTTTGAATTTATAATATCAAATATAGCTTAGATCTATTTTTTGGTATTTTTCTGGAAACATTCATTTTTTGATGAATAGTGAAACCACTAAGTGGTAGTTAAAAAAACTGAATTTTTCATAAAACTTAATTTTACCTCTTCTGTGAGTGGAATTTCGAAAATCCGAGAGCCACGATTGATGTTAGTAAGTAAAATTTGGTTCAATGAGATGAAAATACTTTTTGGTGAATAGTAACTTTTAACTTTTTTTTACCACGGTTAAAAGTAAATAGGGTAATTAAGGGTAAAAATGTTATTATTATTACCCTAACACATGTCATAATTCTATTGGACAAGTGTAATTCAACCAAAAACAACCTTAGGAATACAATATGACCATTTAGGCCCACTTGGATTAGATTAGGACATTTATTATTAATTTATTTAAAGAATGGTTAAAATAGTTAAAATCAAAGTTTAATAAGTTAATCATTTTTAATATGGGGTTATACATAAGAACAATTCGACTATAAATATTAATTATAAAGATAAGAAGATATCCTACATAATGGTATTTTATTTTTAATTTTTATACATTAAGTAATTTAATTTATTCATGACACAATAATGATGCATTAATTATCTTATTAATGAAATATTGACATAATTGATGTTATAAATACCCAAATAAATATAATTTGAGACTTTTTGTGAAGTAAATTAATTTTCTAGGTTAATATTCCACGTTATTGTTGATATATGTAACTTGGTTCGAACTTATCATTCTGTTTTGAATTTTATCAAAATCATGTACCAAATAGTGTCAAAATTGACACAAATTAGTTTTTAAAACAAATATTATATTATTAATTGTAATTTAATTCCTAAAAATCTAAGGTTCGGCCAAATGACTTAGATAAGGATATATATATATTAATAATAAACAACTTGGGGTTCGTTTGGCTTGATATAGTATGTTTATTAACCATATAGTGTAAGAAAACAAAAAGACACGGTAAAAGTTAAATTATTTAACTTGGAGTTAAATCTAATTGATAAGGTTAAAATAATAACCTAAACTTGTCTAAATCCTATTGGATGAGAAGAATGAGACCCATACCCACTTTATCTTCGAAATAAGACCCTTTGGAACCATTATAAACCGAATTTGACCTTAATATAAAATAATATTTTGAGATTTTCCTAAGGTGCCCCTCTCCTCCCATATAAAAGGGCACCTCCTCCCTCTCCTCCTCACACCAATTGGAGCAATCAAGCTCAGCCAAACCCTGCCCAAATCTCTTCTCCACCTTCCTAGTATCATCCTAGAGGTCCTGGTCTTCTTCAAAGACCTTCGTTAGTTTTTTAAGTGGAGGTTAAGTAAAGGCGCGTCAAAAAGAGGTAATATCCATTTCCGATCTTTTTCAATTTCTTTCTTATTCAACTTCTCCTTATTTTGTTGTTTCATGATAAAGTAATAACATCAGTATTTATTATATACTGATATGTTATTTTGAATATGAGACAACTCTAATTAACCTTCTATCCATCCTACAGAAAAAGAAAATCACCGCGTGTGCGTACGTACGGAATACCGTCTCCACGCCGTGGTGTAATCTATTTTCCTCTACCACCTTAATTGGATGGGTATAATGGTGTAATGAGTAACTATATATGGTTATTATAAAGTTATATTGATACTTAAATAGTATACATACACTTCAACACAATTCCACGACCATGGGAACGATATCATCGCTCGTGCGTACGTACGGACTACCGTCTCCACGATGCGATGAGATTCATTCTCCACGTTAACAATTCATGAATGATTATAAAGTATATATAATAAGTAATAATGAAATATATTTCATTATAATGATTCTGGATTTATGTGTATATATATGTATGTCATCTACTTAATGCCATTCAACTCAATAAGGAAAAGAAAACAGCATTCATGCGTACGAATGGTCTACCGTCTCCATGGACGGTGTATTTATTTCCATTTACTGATCTATTATATATATATATATTCTGAATATATATTATATATAAGTCATGTTTTATATTCTGGAATTATGTAATCAAGATCTAAGTAATCATATGAATAATTACAAGTCAAAACATGAATGACAAATGAAACAATTTTAACCAAAACGCTCTTTAACATGGAATTTACAAAAGAACGGGTAATATAAAGCCATAAGTGAACTATATATGATATCATAACAATGAGTATGATTCTGGAATAAGTCAATGACATTATTTAAATCATTATATAGGAGGTTCGGACACATATGAAGCAAATCAGACCTAAGGTAAGGGAAAATATCACAATCTCATTTTTATCGGAGATTGTTTATATTTTGAAATTTACTAGGGTGTATTTTGTCATCCACATCCATGTTTCCTCAATATGTAATATTATTTCCATACACCTATAATTGTTGTAATCCAATTTTACCCTTCAGTGAGTTTTTAGTAAAAGATATAAAAGGAATATTTTGTCGTTTTTCGTACGAGGTACTTTTTGACTTTTCTGACAAAAGTACGAGAAGAATGTTTTTTTTAACTTATACGGAATGAATGGATTTTTAAAACATTATTTCCAAGAAGCTTACATTAAAATTTTTCAAGTTTATTTTTAGTCAACTTATTTTAGTTATAATTTTATGACATGTTAAGAAAGGAAAAGTGTTTTTGACGTAGAAAAGATATTTTCCTCAAGAATGGAGTTCAAGTGTTTTATCAAAATTATTTTCCATCTAAGATAATATAGGGTTCTGTTTATATCCCTATTATTACATTGATTTGATTATGTTGTTATGGAATTATTTTTATGAATTCCTTTATCTTATATGAATTGTTTTATGATGTCATGTTGTTTAAGAATCCCAATTTTATTACATGGGTTATGTAATGATGTATGATTTATGATTTTCTGGCACACATAAGAATGGTATCATTATGAGATTGGTGGGACCTATATCTCCCTCCAATGCATTGGGTAAAGATTTTATATCTCCTGAGATAGACATGGCTGGAACGGTAGGTTATACCAGTTCAGTGAAACAGGACTGAAATGAGGGTGACTCGGTTCAAAAATGGACTTTGTCCACTAAGATAGTCTTGGAAATGAGTCTTGACTAATAAGATATGATTCTCTATGATTACGTGTGTATTCCACAAAGTTTCATGTTTTAAGTTAGGATTATTGAGATTTCAATTCACTACTATGATTTATCCCATGTTATGATATTATAATCTCTTTTGCAGGTTAAGATTTTCAAAATGTTATGTTCTTATGAATATGATGTGATTGATTTTTCTTTTGTTTACCCTTACTGAGCATTTGAGCTCACCCTTTTATGTTTTCATTTCCCTAGGATATAAAGAAAGGTTTTAGGTAAAAAAAGGGAAGATCTTTATGGGAGATGTTGAAGATCTTTCACCACGATTAGAGGATTTTATTCCAAGTTTCCAAAGACACTAAAATGTTACAGTCCTTGTGTGTTTGTTTTTCTTATGTATTAAGTATTCATCAAAAGTAATGTAATGTCCATTTTTGAACCGAGTCACCCTCGTTTCAGTCCTATTTCACTGAACCGGTATAACCTCCCGTTCCAGCCATGTCTATCTCATGAGATATAAAATCTTAACCCAATGCATTTGAGGGAGATATAGGTCCCACCCATCTCATAATGATACCATTCTTATGTGTGCCACAAAATCATAAATCATATATCATTCCATAACCATGTAATAAAAATGGGAATCTTTAAACATAGTGACATCATAAAACAATTCATATAAGAAAAAATAATTCATAAAAATATTTCCATCACAACATAATAAAATCAATGTAATAATATGGATAGAAACAGAACCCGTTATTATATTAGATGGAAAAATAATTTTGATAAAACACTTGAACACCATTCTTGAGGAAAATATCCTTTCTACTTCAAAAACACTTTTCCTTTCTTAACATGTCATAAAATTATAACTAAAAGAAGTTGATTAAAAATAAACTTGAAAACATGTAAAGGAAGCTTCTTGGAAATAATGTTTTAAAAATCCATTCATGCTGTATAAGTTAAAAATAACATTCTCCTCGTACTTTTGTCGTAAAAGTCAAAAAATACCTCGTACGAAAAACGAAAAAATATTCCTTTCATATATTTTACTAAAAACTCACCGAAGGGTAAAATTGGATTTAAACAATTGTAGGTGGATGGAAATAATATTACATATTGAGGAAACATGGATTTGGATGATAAAATACACCCCAGTAAATACCAAAGTATAAACAATATCGGATAAAAATGAGATTGTGATATTTCCCTTACATTAGGTCTGATTTGCTTCGTATGTGTTCGAACCTACTGTATAATGATTTAAATAATGTCATTGACTTCTTCCAGAATCATAATCATTGTTATAATATCATATATGGTTCACTTATGGATTTATATTACCCGTTCTTTTGTAAATTCCATGTTAAAGAGCGTTTTGGTTAAAATCGTTTCATTTGTCATTCGTGTTTTGACTTGAAAATATTCATATGATTACATAGATAATGATTAATTAATTTCAGAATATAAATCATGATTTATATATAATATATATTCAGAATATATATATATATATATAATAGATCAGTAAATGGAAAGAAATACACCGTTCATAGAGATGGTAGACCATTCGTACGCATGAACACTGTTTTCTTTTCCTTAGTGAGTTGAATGGAATTAAGTAGATGACATATATATATATATAAACATAAATCCAGAATCATTATTATGTCATATATTTCATTATTACTTATTATATATACTTTATAATCGTTCATGAATGGTTAACGTGGAGAATGAATCTCATCGCGTCGTGGAGACGGTAGTACGTACGTATGAACGAGCGATGATATCGTTCCCATGGTCGTGGAATTGTGTTGAAGTGTATGTATAATATTTCAGTATCAATATCACTTTATAATAATCATATATAGTTACTCATTACACCATTATACCCATCCAATTAAGGTGGTGGCGGAAAATAGATTACACCACGGCGTGGAGACGGTATTCCGTACGTACGCACACGCGGTGATTTCCTTTTTCTGTAGGATGGATAGAAGGTTAATTAGAGTTGTTTCATATTTATAATAACATATCAGTATATAATAAATACTGATGTTATTACTTTATCATGAAAAATCTAAATAAGGAGAAGTTGAAGAAGAAAGAAAGATCGGTAATGGATATTACCTCTTCTTGACGTGCCTTCACTTAACCTCCACTTAAAGAACTAAAGATGGTCTTTGAAGAAGACCAGGACCTCTAGGATGATACTAGGGAAGGGGAGAAGGGATTTTCTCAGGGGTTTTCCGAGCTTGAATGCTCAAATTGGTGTGAGGAGGAGAGGGAGGAGGTGCCCTTTTATAATGGAGGAGAGGGGCACCTAAGGAAAATCTCAAAATATTATTTTATATTAAGGTCAAATTCGGTTTATAATGGTTCCAAAGGGTCTTATTTCGAAGGTAAAGTGGGGATGGGTCGAACGCCTATCATCCAATAGGATTTAGACAAGTTTAGGTTATTATTTTAACCTTATCAATTTGATTTAACTCTAAGTTAAATATTATAACTTTTACCGTGTCTTTTTGTTTTTTACACTATATGGTTAATAAACATACAATATCAATCCAAAAGAACCCCAAGTTGTTTATTATTAATATATATATCCTTATCTAAGTCATTTGTCTGATCCTTATATTTTTAGGAATTAAATAACAATTAATAATATAATATTTGTTTTAAAAACTAATTTATGTCAATTTTGACACTATTTGGTACATGATTTTTATGAAATTCCAAACAGAATGATAAGTTCAATCCAAGTAACTTATATCAACAATAACATGTCATATTAACCTAGAAAATTAATTTAGTTCATAAAAAGTCTCAAATTATATTTATTTGGGTATTTATAACATCAATTACGTCAATATATCATTAATAAGATAATTACTACATCATCATTGTGTCATAAATAAATTAATTTACTTAATGTCTAAAAATTTAAAATAAAATACCATTATATAGGATAAATTTTTATATTTCTAATGAATATTTATAGTCAAATTTACCTTATGTATAACCCCATATTAAAAATGATTTACTTATTAAACATTGATTTAAACTATTTTGACCCTTCTTTAAATAAATTAATAATAATGTCCTAATCTAATCCAAGTGGGCCTAAATGGTCATCTTTTATTCCTAAGGTTTTTTTTGGTCGAATTACACTTTTCCAATAGAATTAGGACATGTTTTAGGGTAACAATAATATCATTTTTACCCTTAATTACCCTATTTACTTTTAACCATCGTAAAAAAAGTAAAAAGTTACTATTCACCAAACATTATTTTCAATTCATTGAACCACATTTTACTTACTAACATCAACCGTGTCTCTCAGATTTTCGAAATTCCACTCACAGAAGCGGTAAAATTATGTTTTATGAAAAATTCAGTTTTTTAACTACCACTTAGTGGTTTCACTATTCATCAAAAAAATGAAAGTTTGCAGAAAAATACCAAAAATTAGATCTAAGATATATTTGATATTATGAATTCAAAAATGATTTCTATTTTATAAAATTCAAAACATATCGGTTGCATTAATTAATTTAAAAATTAATTCCCGTCGTCAAAACAAATAGCGTGTTCTTAAGAGATAATAACTATCAAAAGATTGACACTTGTTTATGACTGGTTTAAATGTGAAATTACATCCAATGACCAACATTGTATTAAATTGTAAAAATATATTCTAAATATACTTTAAAACCACTCAAATTAATAATTTATCACTATTAATTATTTCGATTTAAAAAAGTTGTTTTTAATTATAATTTAGTAATTTTCACTATTCATCAGAATATGAAAGTTATCCGAAAAGAACCAAAATTTCACCTTAGGCTAAATTCGATACTCCGAATCCAAAAATGAAGTCCATTTTGAGAACTAAAATTTCTAAAATTTTAAAAGGTGGTTATTACTATTCATAATAGCTAGTTTTAATAATATTTTAATAGCATATCGTTGTTTAATGAAACTCGGTATTGCGTACGACGCGAGCTATCGAGGAAGGTCACGATTGCGTGTAATGCAAGGCAAGTCAAGGATGCGTGTTATGAAACTCCTTTTGGTGTAGCGTACAACAAAATACATTAATGAGAAGAATGTTTTTCATAAAATCTCGGGGTGTTACATTCTACCCCACTTAAAATGAATTTCGCCCTCAAAATTCGTCGGGGTTATAAATGGTTTACTACTCGAAAGTATCATTAACAGAAACCCACATCGTAAAAAGGAATACCAAAAAGTGGATTTAAAAACTAAAGTTTGAAATGTAATGATTACCCAAATATACTAATCACTGGGTTTCCACATAGGTGAAAATATGGATATGGAAGAGAAATCTAACCATCATGTTCTGATGGAGAGTGGTAGAGAACATGGCTATGGAAAAGCCAACAATCACAAATCCATAAATTTGTGATGATCTAAGGTACCATCTGATTCATCAGATATAAGAGCACTAGGAAAACATTTTTGGTTTTCAAGATCATTTCCCTAAAGATGATGAAATTGGAATTAGAAGAAAATACATTCGTGATTTTGGTATAGTCTCACCATTTGTGGTTCTTTGGACAATTTCCACTTAATACCTTAAAGAAATGAAGTTGAATTTGTCATTCGTGATGTGTTAGCAGACCATGTGATAGAATGATTAGTCATTCCATCTGTATCAAACAAAAGGTTAGAAAAGTAATCAAATAATACATAAGTCCATCTATAGTGAGATTAATCCTATATAGTTACTAAAATAAACTTATACTTCATATATCATACCGCTTAATAAAATAAAACTAGTTTCCACTAACCAGGGACTTCCTGTAGGCCAGTGGTAGGCGATAAAGGCCAGTCACACTTCGGTTGTGGGTTCAATTCCTACGACCTTGTCTGACGCGATGGGGTGTTGCCCATCCTGCAGGTTGTCGTTTTTCTAAAACTACATTACTATAAAATCCCATCAGTAATATCGAAAAAAGTTCTATCCTTACACAATACTAGCTTATGATTAACATAATACATTCCAATCTTTAGGCTTGTCTAAAATTCTTCGGTCCAAGCTCATAGTATAAAGAAAATGATTACTTGAAATGTCGTCAACCAAGCATGTAAATACCATCATTTATCCCCCATATATCTTGTTGATCACATTCCAAACATTCAAAGGCCTTAATCATTTATTCTCTTGAATACCCATTGAACCTTAGTGAAAACATGAATGCAGGTAAAAGTTAACACTTTCTACATACCAAAATCCCCAAAATTCTATATACTCAAACCATGATATCACTTAGTCCTTATATCAATCACGAGCTCATGAATACTATCAAACATATTAGATTCTCTTTATCCCTTCATTATGTGCATGTCATCTGCTTTCCAGAAATATTTCAATCACTTTGAATACCACATTAGACCAATACATAAATATTCCAATACTCCATGATACAACATTATTTTGGAATCCCATTACATAAACACTTAATCATTCCACCACATCGTTGTCATATTCAACATTGCCAATACTGATCGCATGTGACTTCCCTTTGTCCTTTACCATAAGCGGTTTCTCATGTCGATCATCACTAACCATTGGATTAGGGCATTTATTAGCATAATGCCCAATTTCCTTGCACTTGAAGCATTGAAGTGTTGGTGGTGCGTTCTCTGCAGTGTTTGCTTTATTCACATCATTAGAAACCCTTTTTCCATTACTTCGACACTCAGTTGCTCGATGACTTTCTTTTCCACACTTAAAACATTTTATAGTCCCTTGAAGACAATCTCCACCATTCTTCTTTCCACACTTTGAGCATAAGGAAACATTCATCTTCTTTTCACCATTATTCTGAGATTTCTCCTTGAACTCCATATTTCGTTTCTTGTCAAAACCATGAGATGGATATGTAACACCAACTTCCATTTCTACCTTGATAGCATAAAGAACAATTTCTTCATAGATACTGAAGTCTCTTATAGCTAATGCCCTTCGAAGACTTGGTTTTAAGACACTGAAAAATCGATCAACTTTACATTCAGGTTGCATGATAATGCCAGATGCATACCTTGCAAGTCTTGTAAAATTCGCTTCGTATATACCAAAAGATTCCTCGTCCTTTTGCTTCAGCTCAAGAAACTCCTTTTCCATCTTTTTTCGAAGAATACAAGGGATGTACTTACTGAAAAACATGTTCTTGAACTCGTCCCATTCCATGGACTCAATTTCATCTCTTGGCCTAGTATTCTTGATAAGATTCCACCATTGATCAACATCACCTTCCAAACGATACACTACTAAGATGACTTTATCATGTTCAAAACATTGAAGAACTGAAAATATCTTTTCAGTATTACTAATCCATTGTTCAGTAACAAGTGGATCAGAAGACCCACGGAAAGAAGGTGGATGTTGCCTCATGAAGAACTCAACAGAATATTGTTCCCTTCTCTGCTCATTTGGAAGTCCAGAATGATTCATAGCTTGTGTAAGTATAGCAATAATATTTTTCACTCCATCTCCCATAACACTTGTTTTTTCAGGAGGACAATCAATTCATTTTCCATTACAGTGATCAACACGGTTCCTTCGGGTTCCAGCCATCGTCTAAAACCCAAAAAGAATAGTGTGAGAGGCAAAAATAATGCTAGGGAAAACAACATAGTAAAGGGGGAGTACCCTTAATATCTAAAATTTTAGGTTAAATTCTATGATCGTTACCATAGTTCTAGGACTATATCCTATACATATACTTATCCTTAGGGACATCCCTAGACATACCTTAGTAATATCTCTAGGGATCTCACTAACGTTTTCGCATCCTAGTTTCAAAAGGATGACAAAACCTCCCTCTGATACCAACTGTAGAGAACTGAAGCTGGACATACATGGAAATTACATTACATTTGAGGAATACTTAATACATAAGAAAAACAAACACACAAGGACCGTAACAGTTTACTGTCTTTGGAAAATCGGAATAAAATCCTCTAATCGTGGTGAAAGATCTTCAACATCTCCCTTAAAGATCTTCCCTTTTTTTAATACCTAAAACCATTCTTTATATCCTGGGGAAAAGAAATAATAAAAGGGTGAGATCAAATGCTCAGTAAGGGTAAACAAAAGAAAAATCAATCACATCATATTCATAAGAACATAACATTTTAGAAATCATAACCTGCAAAAGAGATCATTATATCATAAATGGGATAAATCATAGTAGTGAAATGAAATCGCAATAATCATAACATAAAACATGAAACTTTGTGGCATACACACATAATCATATAGAATCATATCTTATTAGTCAAGACTCATTGCCAAGACTATCTTAGTGGACAAAGTCCATTTCTGAACCGAGTCACCCTCGTTTCAGTCCTGTTTCACTGAACCGGTATAACCTACCGTTCCAGCCATGTCTATCTCATGAGATATAAAATCTTTACCCAATGCATTGGAGTTAGATATAGGTCCCACCCATCTCATAATGATACCATTCTTATGTGTGCCACAAAATCACAAATCATACATCATTGCATAACCCATGTAATAAAAATGGGAATCATTAAACATAGTGACATCATAAAACAATTCATATAAGATAAAAGAATTCATAAAAATATTTCCGTCACAACATAATAATATAAATGTAATAATATGGATAGAAACAGAACCCTTTATTATCTTAGATGGAAAAATAATTTTGATAAAA
This sequence comes from Viscum album, assembly GCA_963277665.1. Classification (NCBI taxonomy): domain Eukaryota; kingdom Viridiplantae; phylum Streptophyta; class Magnoliopsida; order Santalales; family Viscaceae; genus Viscum; species Viscum album. The sequence continues at coordinate 1,586,129,267 of OY728150.1, read as the reverse complement.
CACTTGAACGCCATTCTTGAGGAAAATATCCTTTCTGCTTCAAAAACACTTTTCCTTTCTTAACATGTCATAAAATTATAACTAAAAGAAGTTGATTAAAAATAAACTTGAAAAAATGTAAAGGAAGCTTCTTTGAAATAATGTTTTAAAAATCCATTCATGCCGTATAAGTTAAAAATAACATTCTACTCGTACTTTTGTCAGAAAAGTCAAAAAATACCTCGTACGAAAAACGACAAAATATTCCTTTCATATATTTTACTAAAAACTCACTAAAGGGTAAAATTTGATTTAAAAAATTTTACGTGGATGGAAATAATATTACATATTGAGGAAACATGGATGTTGATGATAAAATACACCCTAGTAAATACCAAAGTATTAACAATCTCGGATAAAAATGAGATTGTGATATTTCCCTTACCTTGGGTCCGATTTGCTTCGTATGTGTCCGAACCTCCTGTATAATGATTTAAATAATGTGATTGACTTATTACAGAATCATACTCATTGGTATGATATCATATATGGTTCACTTATGGCTTTATATTACCCGTTCTTTTGTAAATTCCATGTTAAAGACCATTTTGGGTAAAATCGTTTCATTTGTCATTGGTGTTTTGACTTGAAATTATTAATATGATTACTTAGATAATGATTACATAATTCAAGAATATAAAACATTATTTTTTATATAATATATATTCAGAATATATATATATATAATAGATCAGTAAATGGAAAGAAATACACCATTCAAGGAGACGGTAGACCGTTCATACGCATGGACGCTGTTTTCTTTTCCTTATTGAGTTGAATGGCATTAAGTAGATGACATATATATATACACATAAATCCGTAATCATTATTATGTCATATATTTCATTATTACTTAGTATATATACATTATAATCATTCATGAATGGTTAACGTGTAGAATGAATCTCATCGCGTCGTGGAGACGGTAGTCCGTACCTACGCACGAGCGATGATATCGTTCCCATGGTCGTGGAATTGTGTTGAAGTGTATGTATACTATTTAATTATAAATATCACTTTATTATAATCATATATAGTTACTCATTACACCATTATACCCATCCAATTAAGGTGGTGGCGGAAAATAGATTACACCACGGCGTGGAGACGGTATTCCGTACGTACGCACGCGCGGTGATTTCCTTTTCCCGTAGGATGGATAGAAGGTTATTTAGAGTTGTTTCATATTTATAATAACATATCATTATATAAGAAATACTGATTTTATTACTTTATCATGAAACAATTAAATAAGGAGAAGTTCAAGAGGAAAAAATTGAAAAAGATCGGTAATGGATATTACCTCTTCTTGACGCGCCTTCACTTAACCTCCACTTAAATCACTAAGCATGGTCTTTGAAGAAGACCAGGACCTCTAGGATGATACTAGGGAAGTGGAGAAGAGATTTTGGCAGGGTTTGTCCGAGCATGAATGCTCAAATTGGTGTGAGGAGGAGAGGGAGGAGGTGCCCTTTTATAAGGGAGGAGAGGGGCACCTTAGGAAAATCTCAAAATATTATTTTATATTAAGGTCAAATTCGGTTTATAATGGTTACAAAGGGTCTTATTTCGAAGGTAAAGTGGGGATGGGTCGAAATACTCTCATCCAATAGGATTTAGATAGGTTTAGGTTTATATTTTAACCTTATCAATTAGATTTAACTCTAAGTTAAATAATTTAACTTTTACCATGTCTTTTTGTTTTCTTACACTATATGGTTAATAAACTTTCTATATCATGCCAAAAGAACCCATAGTTGTTTATTATTAATGTATATATCCTTATAAATGTCATTTGGCCGATCCTTATATTTTTATGAATTAAATAACAATTAATAATATAATATTTGTTTAAAAAACAAATTTATGTCAATTTTGACACTATTTGGAACATGATTTTTATGAAATTCAAAACAGAATGATAAGTTCGAAACAAGTTACTTATATCATCAATAACATGTCATATTAACCTTGAAAATTAATTTAGTTCATAAAAAGTCTCAAATTATATTATTTGGGTATTTATAACATCAATTATGTAAATATTTCATTAATAAGATAATTACTGCATCATCATTGTGTCATAAATAAATTAAATTACATAATGTCTAAAAATTATAAATAAAATACAATTATGTATTATATCTTTTTACCTTTCTAATTAATATTTATAGACGAATTTATCTTATGTATAACCCCATATTAAAAATGATTTACTTATTAAACTTTGATTTTAACTATTTTAACCCTTCTTTAAATAAATTAATAATAAATGTCCTAATCTAATCCAAGTGGGCCTAAATGGTCATATTTTATTTCTAAGGTTTTTTTGGTCGAATTACACTTGTCCAATAGAATTAGGACATGTGTTAGGGTAATAATATTATCATTTTTACCCTAAATTACCCTATTTACTTTTAACTGTGGTAAAAAAAGTAAAAAAGTTACTATTCACCAAAAATTATTTTCATGTCATTGAACCACATTTTACTTACTAACATCAACCGTGTCTCTCGGATTTTTGAAATTCCACTCACAGAAGCGGTAAAATTAAGTTTTATGAAAAATTCAGTTTTTTAACTACCACTTAGTGGTTTCACTATTCATCAAAAAATGAAAGTTTCTAGATAAATACCAAAAATTAGATTTAAGATATATTTGATATTATGAATTCAAAAATGATGTCTATTTTATCAAATTCAAAACATATCAGTTGCATTAATTAATTTAAAAATTAATTTCCGTCGTCAAAACAAATAGCGTGTTCTTAAGAGATAATAACTATCAAAAGATTGACACTTGTTTATGACTGGTTTAAATGTAAAAATTACATTCAATGACCAACATTGTATTAAATTGTAAAAATATATTCTAAATATACATTAAAACCACTCAAATTAATAATTTATCACTATTAATTATCCCGATTAAAAAAAGTTGTTTTTAATTATAATTTAGTAATTTTCACTATTCATCAGAAAATGAAAGTTATCCGAAAAGTACCAAAATTTCACCTTAGGTTAAATTCGATACTCCGAATCCAAAAATGAAGTCCATTTTGAGAGCTAAAATTTCTATAATTTTAAAAGGTGGTTATTACTATTCATAATGGCTAGTTTTAATAATATTTTAATAGCATATCGTTGTTTAATGAAACTCAGTATTGCGTACGACGCGAGCTATCGAGGAAGGTCATGATTGCGTGTAATGCAAGGCAAGTCAAGGGTGCATGCTATGAAAGCTCCTTTTGGTGTAGCGTACAACACAAGAAATTAATGAAAAGAATGTTTTTCATAAAATCTCGGGGTGTTACATTCTACCCCCCCTTAAAATGAATTTTGCCCTCGAAATTAGTCGAGGTTATAAATGGTTTACTACTCGAAATTATCTTTAATAGAAACCCACATCATAAAAAGGAATACCAAAATGTATCTTTAAAAACAAAAGTTTGAAATGTAAAGATAACCCAAATATACTAATCACTGGGTTTCCACATAGGTGAAAATATGGATATAGAAGAGAAATCTAACCATCATGTTCTGATGGAGAGTGGTAGAGAACATGGCTTTGGAAAAGCCAGCAATCACAAAGCCATAAATTTGTGACGATCTAAGGTACCATCAGATTCATCAGATATAAGAGCACTAGGACAACATATTTGGTTTTCAAGATCATTTACCTAAAGTTGATGAAATTGGAATTAGAAGAAATACTTTCGTGATTTTGGTATAGTCTCACCGTTTTTCGTTCTTTAGACAATTTCCACTTCATCTCTTAAAGAAATGAAGTTGAATTTTTCATTCTTGATGTGTTAGCAGATCATGTGATAGAATGATGGGTCATTCCATCTGTCTCAAACAAAAGATTAGAAAAGTAATCAAAAAATACATAAGTCTATCTATAGTGAGATTAATCCTATATAGTTCCTAAAATGAACTTATACTTCATATATCATACCGCTTAATAAAATAAAACTAGTTTCCACTAACCAGGGACTTCCTGTAGGCCAGTGGTAGGCGATAAAGGCCAGTCGCACTTTGGTTGTGGGTTTGATTCCTACGACCTTGTCCGACGCGATGGGCTGTCGCCCGTCCTGCAGGTTGTCCTTTTTCTAAAACTACATTACTATAAAATCCCATCAGTAATATCGAAAAAAGTTCTATCCTTAAACAATTCTAGCTTATGATTAACATAATCCATTCCAATCTTTAGGCTTATCTAAAATACTTCCGTCCAATCTCATAGTATAAATAAAATGATTACTTGAAATGTCGTCAACCAAGCATGTGAATACCATAATTTATCCCCCATATATCTTCTTGGTCACATTCCAAACATTCAAAGGCCTTAATCATGTATTCTCTTGAATACCCATTGAACCATAGTGAAAACATGAATGCAGTTAAAAGTTAACACTTTCCACATACCAATACTCCCAAAATTCTATATACTCAAACCATGATATCACTTAGTCCTTATATCAATCATGAGCTCATGAATACTATCAAATATATTAGATTCTCTTTATCCCTTCATTATGTGCATATCATCTGCTTTCCAAAAATATTTCAATCACTTTGAATACCACATTAGAACAATACATAAATATTCCAATACTCCATGATACAACATTATTTTGGAATCCCATTACGTAAACACTTAATCATTCCACCACATCGTTGTCATATTCAACATTGCCAATAGTGATCGCATGTGACTTCCCTTTGTACTTTGCCTTAAGCGGTTGGTCATGTCGATCATCACTAACCATTGGATTAGGGCATTTATTAGCATAATTCCCCATTTCCTTGCACTTGAAGCATTGAAGTGTTAGTGGTGCGTTCTCTGCAGTGTTTGCATTATTCACATCATTAGAAACCCTTTTTCCATTACTTCGACACTCAGCTGCTCGATGACCTTCTTTTCCACACATAAAACATTTTCTAGTCCCTTTAATACAATCTCCACCATTCTTCTTTCCACACTTTGAGCATAAGGAAACATTCATCTTCTTTTCACCATTATTCTGAGATTTCTCCTTGAACTCCATCTTTCATTTCTTCTCAAAACCATGAGATGGATATGTAACACCAACTTCCATTTCTACCTTGATAGCACAACGCACAATTTCTTCATAGCTACTGAAGTCTCTTATAGCTAATGCCCTTCGAAGACTTGGTTTTAAGCCACTGAAAAATCGATCAACTTTACTTTCAGGTTGGATGATAATGCCAGATGCATACTTTGCAAGTCATGTAAAATTCTCTTCGTATATACCAACAGATTTATCATCCTTCTGCTTCAGCTCAAGAAACTCCTTTTCCATATTTGTTCGAAGAATACGAGGGAATTACTTACTAAAAAACAAGTTCTTGAACTCGTCCCATTCCATGGACTCAATTTCATCTCTTAGCCTCGTATTCTTGATAAGATTCCACCATTGATCAGCATCACCTTCCAAACGATACACTGCTAAGATGACTTTATCATGCTCAGAACATTGAATAACTGAAAATATCTTTTCAGTAGTAATAATCAATTGTTCAGCAACAAGTGGATCAGAAGAACCACTGAAAGAAGGTGGACGTTGCCTCGTGAAGGACTCAATAGAATATTGTTCCCTTCTCTGCTCATTTGGAAGTCCAGAATGATTCATAGCTTGTGTAAGTATAGCAATAGTATTTTGCACTCCATCTCCCATAACACTTGTTTTTTCAGGAGGACAATCAATGCATTTTCCATTACAGTGATCAACATGGTTCCTTCAGGTTCCATCCATCGTCTAAAACCCAAAAAGAATAGCGTGAGAGGCAAAAATAATGCTAGGGAAAACAACATAGTAAAGGGGGAGTACCCTTAAAATCTAACATCTTAGGTTAAATTATAAGATCATTAACGTAGTTCTAGGACTATATCCTATACATATACTTATCCTTAGGGACATCCGTAGACATACCTTAGTAATATCTCTAGGGATCTCACTAACGTTTTCGCATCCTCATTTCCAAAGGTTGACTAAACCTCCCTCTGATACCAAATGTAGAGACCCGCACCTGGACATACATGGACATTACATTACTTTTGAGGAATACTTACTACATAAGAAAAACAAACACACAAGGACCGTAATAGTTTAGTGTCTTTGGAAACTCGGAATAAAATCCTCTAATCGTGGTGAAAGATCTTCAACATCTCCCATAAAGATCTTCCCTTTTTTAATACCTAAAACCTTTCTTTATATCCTGGGGAAAAGAAATCATAAAAGGGTGAGCTTAAATGCTCAGTAAGGGTAAACAAAAGAAAAATCAATCACATCATATTCATAAGAACATAACATTTTGGAAATCTTAACCTGCAAAAGAGATCATAATATCATAACAAGGGATAAATCATAGTAGTGAAATGAAATCCCAATAATCATAACTTAAAACATGAAACTTTGTGGCATACACACATAATCATAGAGAATCATATCTTATTAGTCAAGACTCATTGCCAAGACTATCTTAGTGGACAAAGTCCATTTCTGAACCGAGTCACCCTCGTTTCAGTCCTGTTTCACAGAACCGGTATAACCTACCATTCCAGCCATGTCTATCTCATGAGATATAAAATGATTACCCAATTCATTGGAGGGAGATATAGTTCCCACCCATCTCATAATGATACCATTATTATGTGTGACACAAAATCATAAATCATACATCATTGCATAACCCATGTAATAAAAATGGGAATCTTTAAACATAGTGACATTATAAAACAATTCATATAAGATAAAAGAATTAATAAAAATATTTCCATCACAAAATAATAATATCAATGTAATAATATGGATAGAAACAGAACCCTTTTGTTATCTTAGATGGAAAAATAATTTTGATAAAACACTTGAACGCCATTCTTGAGGAAAATATCCTTTCTGCTTCAAAAACACTTTTCCTTTTTTAACATGTCATAAAATTATAACTAAATGAAGTTGATTACAAATAATCTTGAAAACTTGTAAAGGAAGCTTCTTGGAAATAATGTTTTAAAAATCCATTCATGTCGTATAAGTTAAAAATAACATTCTCCTGGTACTTTTGTCAGAAAAGTCAAAAAATACTTCGTACGAAAAACGACAAAATATTCCTTTGATATATTTTACTAAAAACTCACCGAAGGGTAAAATTGGATTTAAACAATTTTAGGTGGATGGAAATAATATTACATATTGATTAAACATGGATGTGGATGATAAAATACACCCCAGTAAATACCAAAGTATAAACAATCTCGGATAAAAATGAGATTGTGATATTTCCCTTACCTTAGGTCCGATTTGCTTCGTATGTGTCCGAACCTCCTGTATAATGATTTAAATAATGTCATTGACTTCTTCCAGAATCATACTCATTGTTATGATATCATATACGGTTCACTTATGGCTTTATATTACCCGTTCTTTTGTAAATTCCATGTTAAAGAGCATTTTTGGTAAAATCGTTTCATTTGTCATCCGTGTTTTGACTTGAAATTATTCATATGATTACTTAGATCATGATTACATAATTCCAGAATATAAAACATGATTTATATATATTATATATTCTGAATATATATATATATAATAGATCAGTAAATGGAAAGAAATACACCGTTCATGGAGACGGTAGACCGTTCGTACGCATGGACGCTGTTTTCTTTTCCTTATTGAGTTGAATGGCAATAAGTAGATGACATACATATATATACACATAAATACCGAATCATTATTATGTCATATATTTCATTATTACTTAGTATATATACATTATAATCATTCATGAATGGTTAACGTGGAGAATGAATCTCATCGCGTTGTGGAGACGGTAGTCCGTACATACGCACGAGCAATGATATTGTTCCCATGGTCGTGGAATTGTGTTGAAGTGTATGTATACTATTTTATTATCAATATAACTTTATAATAATCATATATAGTTACTCATTACACTATTATACCCATCCAATTAAGGTGGTGGCGGAAAATAGATTACACCACGGCGTGGAGACGGTATTCCGTACGTACGCACGCGCGGTGATTTCCTTTTCCCGTAGGATGGATAGAAGGTTAATTAGAGTGGTTTAATATTTATAATAACATATCAGTATATAATAAATACTTATGTTATTACTTTATCATGAAACATCTAAATAAGGAGAAGTTGAAGAAGAAAGAAATTGAAAAAGATCGGCAATGGATATTACCTCTTCTTGACGCGCCTTCACTTAACCTCCACTTAATGAACTAAGCATGGTCTTTGAAGAAGACCAAGACCTCTAGTATGATACTAGGGAAGTGGAGAAGAGATTTTGGCCGGGGTTGGCCGATCTTGAATGCTCAAATTGGTGTGAGGAGGAGAGGGAGGAGGTGCCCTTTTATAAGGGAGGAGAGGGGCACCTTAGGAAAATCTCAAAATATTATTTTATATTACGGTCAAATTCGGTTTATAATGGTTCCAAAGGGTCTTATTTCGAAGGTAAAGTGAGGATGGGTCTAAATCCTCTCATCCAATAGGATTTAGATAAGTTTAGGTTATTATTTTAACCTTATCAATTATATTTAACTCTAAGATAAATAATTTAACTTTTACCGTGTCTTTTTGTTTTCTTACACTATATGGTCAATAAACTTACTATATCAAGCCAAACGAACCCCAAGTTGTATATAATTAATATATATATCTTTATCTAAGTCATTTGGCCGATCCTTAGATTTTTAGGAATTAAATAACAATTAATAATATAATATTTGTTTAAAAAACTAATTTATGTCAATTGTGACACTATTTGGTACATGATTTTTATGAAATTCAAAACAGAATAATAAGTAAGAAACAAGTTACTTATATCAACCATAACAACTCATATTAACCTAGAAAATTAATTTAGTTCATAAAAAGTCTCAAATTATATTATTTTGGTATTTATAACATCAATTATGTCAATATTTCATTAATAAGATAATTACTGCATCATCATTGTGTCATAAATAAATTAAATTACTTAATGTCTAAAAATTACAAATAAAATACCATTATGTAGGATATCTTTTTATTTTTATAATGAATATTTATAGTTGAATTTAGCTTATGTATAACCCCATATTAAAAATGATTTACTTATTAAACTTTGATTTTAACTACTTTAACCCTTCTTTAAATAAATTAATAATAAATGTCCTAAACTAATCCAAGTGGGCCTAAATGGTCATATTTTCTTCCTAAGGTTTTTTCGGTCGAATTAAACTTGTAAAATAGAATTAGGACATGTGTTAGGGTAATAATAATATCATTTTTACCCTTAATTACACTATTTACTTTTAACTGTGGTAAAAAAAGTAAAATGTTACTATTCACCAAAAATTATTTTCATCTCATTGAACCAAATTTTACTTACTAACATCAACCGTGTCTCTCGGATTTTCGAAATTCCACTCACAGAAGCGGTAAAATTAAGTTTTATGAAAAATTCTGTTTTTAACTACCACTTAGTGGTTTCACATTTCATCAAAAAATGAAAGTTTCCAGAAAAATACCAAAAATTAGATCTAAGATATATTTGATATTATGAATTCAGAAATGATGTCTATTTTATCAAATTCAAAACATATCGGTTGCATTAATTAATTAAAAAATTAATTCCCGTCGTCAAAACAAATAGCGTGTTCTTAAGAGATAATAACTATCAAAAGATTGACACTTGTTTATGACTGGTTTAAATGTGAAATTACATCCAATGACCAACATTGTATTAAATTGTAAAAATATATTCTAAATATACTTTAAAACCACTCAAATTAATAATTTATCACTATTAATAATTTTGTTTAAAAAAGTTGTTTTTAATTATAATTTAGTAATTTTTACTATTCATCAGAATATGAATGTTATCCGAAAAGTACCAAAATTTCACCTTAGGCTAAATTCGATACTCCGAATCCAAAAATAAAGTCCATTTTGAGAGCTAAAATTTCTAATATTTTAAAAGGTGGTTATTACTATTCATAACGGCTAGTTTTAATAATATTTTAATAGCATATCATTGTTTAATGAAACTCGGTATTGCGTACGACGCGAGCTATCGAGGAAGGTCATGATTGCGTGTAATTCAAGGAAAGTCAAGGATGCGTGTTGTGAAAGCTCCTTTTGGTGTAGCGTACAACACAAGACATTAATGAGAAGAATGTTTTTTATAAAATCTCGGGGTGTTACATTCTACCCCCCTTAAAATGAATTTCGCCCTCAAAATTCGTCGGGGTTATAAATAGTTTACTACTCGAAAGTATCTTTAATAGAAACCCAAATCTTAAAAAGGAATACCAAAACATGGCTTTAAAAACAAAAGTTTGAAATGTAACGATTACCCAAATATACTAATCACTGGGTTTCCACATAGGTGAAAATATGGATATGGAAGAGAAATCTCACCATCATGTTCTGATGGAGAGTGGTAGAGTACATGGCTATAGAAAAAGCCAGCAGTCACAAAGCCATAAATTTGTGACGATCTAAGGTACCATATGATTCATCAGATATAAGAGAACTAGGACAACATTTTTGGTTTTCAAGATCATTTCCCTATAGTTGATGAAATTGGAATTAGAAGAAATACTTTCGTGATTTTGATATAGTCTCACCGTTTGTCGTCCTTTGGACAATTTCCACTTCATCTCTTAAAGAAATGAAGTTTAATTTTTCATTCGTGATGTGTTAGAAGACCATGGGATAGAATGATGGGTCATTCCATCTGTCTCAAATAAAAGATTAGAAAAGTAATCAAAAAATACATAAGTCCATCTATAGTGAGATTAATCCTATATATTTCCTAAAATGAACTTATACATCATATATCATACCGCTTAATAAAATAAAACTAGTTTCCACTAAACAATGACTTCATGTAGGCCAGTGGTAGGCGATAAAGGCCAGCCGCACTTCGGTTGTGGGTTCGATTCCTACGACCTTGTCCGACGCGATGGGTTGTCGCCTGTCCGGTAGGTTGTCCTTTTTCTAAAACTACATTACTATAAAATCCCATCAGTAATATCAAAAAAAGTTCTATCCTTAAACAATACTAGCTTATGATTAACATAATCTATTCCAATCTTTAGGCTTATCTAAAATACTTTGGTCCAAGCTCATAGTATAAAGAAAACGATTATTTGAAATGTCGTCAACCAAGCATGTGAATACCATCATTTATCCCCAATATATCTTGTTGGTCACATTCCAAACATTCAAAGGCCTTAATCATGTATTCTCTTGAACACCCATTGAACCTTAGTGAAAAAATGAATGTAGTTAAAAGTTAACACTTTCCACATACCAAAACCCCCAAAATTCTATATAATCAAACCATGATATCACTTAGTCCTTATATCAATCATGAGCTCATGAATACTATCAAATATATTAGATTCTCTTTATCCCTTCATTATGTGCATATCATCTACTTTCCAAAAATATTTCAATCACATTGAATACCACATTAGACCAATACATAAATATTCCAATACTCCATTATACAACATTATTTTGGAATCCCATTACATAAACACTTAATCATTCTACCACATCGTTGTCATATTCAACATTTCCAATAGTGATCTCATGTGAATTCCCTTTGTCCTTTGCCTTAAGCGGTTGCTTATGTCGATCATCACTAACCCTTGGATTAGGGCATTTATTAGCATAATGCCCCATTTCCTTGCACTTGAAGCACTGAAGTGTTGGTGGTGCGTTATCTACAGTGTTTGCTTTATTCACATCATTAGAAACCCTTTTCCCATTACATAGACACTCAGCAGCTCGATGACCTTCTTTTCCACACATAAAACATTTTCTAGTCCCTTTAAGCCAATATCCACCATGCTTATTTCCACACTTTGAGCATAAGGAAACATTCATCTTCTTTTCACCATTATTCTGAGATTTCTCCTTGAACTCCATCTTTCGTTTCTTGTCAAAACCATGAGATGGATATGTAACACCAACTTCCATTTCTACATTGATAGCACAATGCACAATTTATTCATAGCTACTGAAGTCTCTTATAGATAATGCCCTTCAAAGACTTGGTTTTAAGCCACTGAAAAATCGATCAACTTTACTTTCAGGTTGGATTATAATGCCAGATGCATACCTTGGAAGTCTTGTAAAATTCGCTTCGTATATACCAACAGATTCATCATCCTTCTGCTTCAGCTCAAGAAACTCCTTTTCCATCTTTGTTCGAAGAATACAAGGGAATTACTTACTGAAAAACAAGTTCTTGAACTTGTCACATTCCATGGACTCAATTTCATCTCTTGGCCTCATATTCTTGATAAGATTCTACCATTGATCAGCATCACTTTCCTAACGATACACTGCTAAGATGACTTTATCATGTTCAAAACATTGAAGAACTGAAAATATTTTTTCACTAGTACTAATCCATTGTTCAGCAACAAGTGGATCAGAAGACCCACTGAAAGAAGGTCGGCGTTGCCTCGTGAAGGACTCAAAAGAATATTGTTCCCTTCTCTACTCATTTGGAAGTCCAGAATGATTCATATCTTGTTTAAGTATAGAAATAATATTTTTCTCTCCATCTCCCATAACACTTGTTTTTTCAGGAGGACAATCAATGCATTGTCCATTATAGTGATCAACACAGTTCCTTCGGGTTCCAGCCATCGTCTAAAACCCAAAAATAATAGTGTGAGAGGAAAAAATAATGCTAGGGAAAACAACATAGTAAAGGGGGAGTACCCTTAATATCTAACATCTTAGGACAAATTCTAAGATCGTTACCGTAGTTCTAGGACTATATCCTGTACGTATACTTATCCTTAGGGACATCCCTAGACATACCTTAGTAATATCTCTAGGGATCTCACTAATGTTTTCGCATGCAAGTTTCCAAAGGTTGACTAAACCTCCCTCTGATACCAACTGTAGAGACCCGAATCTGTACATACATGGACATTACATTACTTTTTAGGAATACTTAATACATAAGAAAAACAAACACAGAAGGACCGTAATAGTTTAGTGTCTTTGAAAACTCGGAATGAAATCCTCTAATCGTGGTGAAAGATCTTCAACATCTCCCATAAATATCTTCCCTTTTTTTAATACCTATAACCTTTATTTATATCTTGGGGAAAAAAAATATAAAAGGGTGAGCTCAAATGCTCAGTAAGGGTAAATAAAAGAAAAATCAATCACATCATATTCATAAGAACGTAACATTTTGGAAATCTTAACCTGCAAAAGAGATCATAATATCATAACATGGGATAAATCATAGTAGTGAAATGAAATCCCAATAATCATAACTTAAAACATAAAACTTTGTGAAATACACACATAATCATATAGAATCATATCTTATTAGTCAAGACTCATTTCTAAGACAATCTTAGTGGAAAAAGTCCATTTTTGAACCGAGTCACCCTTGTTTTAGTCCTGTTTCACTGAACCGGTATAACCTACCATTCCAGCCATGTCTATCTCAAGAGATATAAAATCTTTACCCAATGCATTGGAGGGAGATATAGGTCCCACCCATCTCATAATGATACCATTCTTTTGTGTGCCATAAAATCATAAATCATACATCATTGCATAACCCATGTAATAAAAATGGGAATCTTTAAACATAGTGACATCATAAAACAATTCATAAAAGATAAAAGAATTCATAAAAATATTTCCATCACAACATAATAAAATCCATGTAATAATAGGGATAGAAACAGAACCCTTTATTATCTTATATGGAAAAATAATTTTGATAATACACTTGAACGCCATTCTTGAGGAAAATATCCTTTCTGCTTCAAAAACACTTTTCCTTTCTTAACATGTCATAAAAGTATAACTAAAAGATGTTGATTAAAAATAAAATTTAAAACTTGTAAAGGATGATTCTAGGAAATAATGTTTTAAAAATCCATTCATGCCGTATAAGTTAAAAATAACATTCTCCTCGTACTTTTGTCGGAAAAGTCAAAAAATACCTCGTACGAAAAACGACAAAATATTCCTTTCATATATTTTACTAAAAACTCACCAAATGGTAAAATTGGATTTAAACAATTTTATGTGGATGGAAATAATATTACATATTGAGGAAACATGGATGTGGATGATAAAATACACCCCAGTAAATACCAAAGTATAAACAATCTCGGATAAAAATGAGATTGTGATATTTCCCTTACCTTAGGTCCAATTTGCTTCGTATGTGTCCGAACCTCCTGTATAATGATTTAAATAATGTCATTGACTTATTCAAGAATCATTATCATTGTTATGATATCATATATGGTTCACTTATGGCTTTATATTACCCGTTCTTTTGTAAATTCCATGTTAAAGAGCATTTTGGGTAAAATCGTTTCATTTGTCATCCGTGTTTTGACTTGTAATTATTCATATGATTACTTAGATCATGATTAAATAATTCTAGAATATAAAACATGATTTATATATAATATATATTCATAATATATATATATATATATATAACAGATCAGTAAATGGAAAGAAATACACCGTTCATGGAGACGGTAGACCGTTCGTACGCATGGACGCTGTTTTCTTTTTCTTATTGAGTTGAATGGCATTAAGTAGATGACATACATATATATACACATAAATCCAGAATAATTATTATGTCATATATTTCATTATTACTTTGTATATATATATTATAATCATTCATGAATGGTTAACGTGGAGAATGAATCTCATCGCGTCGTGGAGACGGTAGTCCGTACGTACGCACGAGCGATGATATCGTTCCCATGGTCGTGGAATTGTGTTTAAGTGTATGTATACTATTTCAGTATCAATATCACTTTATAATAATAATATATAGTTACTCATTACACCATTATACCCATCCAATTAAGGTGGTGGCGGAAAATAGATTACACTACGGCGTGGAGACGGTATTCCGTACGTACGCATGCGCGATGATTTCCATTTTCCGTAGGATGGATAGAAGGTTAATTAGATTTGTTTCATATTTAAAATAACATATCAGTATATAATAAATACTTATGTTATTACTTTATCATGAAACAACTAAATAAGGAGAAGTTCAAGAAGAATGAAATTGAAAAAGATCGGTAATGGATATTACCTCTTTTTGACGCGCCTTCACTTAACCTCCACTAAAAGAACTAAGGATGGTCTTTGAAGAAGACCAGGACCTCTAGGATGATACTAGGGAAGTGTTGAAGATATTTTGGCAGGGTTTGGATGAGCTTGAATGCTCAAATTGGTGTGAGGAGGAGAGAGAGGAGGTGCCATTTTATAAGGGAGGAGAGGGGCACCTTAGGAAAATCTCAAAATATTATTTTATATTAAGGTAAATTCGGTTTATAATGGTTCCAAAGGGTCTTATTTCGAATATAAAGTGGGGATGGGTAGAAATACTCTCATACAATAGGATGTAGACAAGTTTAGGTTTATATTTTATCCTTATCTATTAGATTTAACTCTACATTAAATAATTTAACTTTTACCGTGTCTTTTTGTTTTCTTACACTATATGGTTAATAAACTTACTATATCAAGCCAAACGAACCCCAAGTTGTTTATTATTAATATATATATCTTTATCTAAGTCATTTGGCCGATCCTTAGATTTTTATGAATTAAATAAAAATTAATAATATAATATGTTTTTTAAAAACTAATTTATGTCAATTTTGACAATATTTGGTACATGATTTTTATGAAATTTAAAACAGAATGATAAGTTCAAACCAAGTTACTTATATCAACAATAATATGTCATAGTAACCTAGAAAATTAATTTAGTTCATAAAAAGTCTCATATTATATTATTTTGGTATTTATAACATCAATTATGTCAATATTTCATTAATAAGATAATTACTGCATCATCATTGTGTCATAAATAAATTACATTACATAATGTCTAAAAATAACAAATAAAATACCATTATGTAGGATATCTTTTTATCTTTATAATGAATATTTATAGTCGAATTTATCTTATGTATAACCCCATATTAGAAATGATTTACTTATTAAACATTGATTTTAACTATTTTAACCCTTCTTTAAATAAATTAATAATAAACGTCCTAATCTAATCCAAGTGGGACTAAATAGTCATATTTTATTCCTAAGGTTGTTTTTGGTAAAATTACACTTGTCCAATAGAATTAGGACATGTGTTAGGGTAATAATAATATCATTTTTACCCTTAATTACCCTATTTACTTTTAACCGTGGTAAAAAAAAGTAAAAAGTTACTATTCACCAAAAATTATTTTCATCTCATTAAACAACATTTTACTTACTAACATCAACCTTGTCTCTCGGATTTTCGAAATTCCACTCACAGAAGTGGTAAAATTATGTTTTATGAAAAATTCAGTTTTTTAACTACCACTTAGTTGTTTCACTATTCATAAAAAAATGAAAGTTTCCAGAAAAATACATAAAATTAGATATAAGATATATTTGATATTATGAATTAAAAAATGATGTCTATTTTATCAAATTTAAAACATATGGGTTGCATTAATTAATTTAAAAATTAATTCCCGTCGTCAAAACAAATAGCGTGTTCTTAAGAGATAATAACTATCAAAAGATTGACACTTGTTTATGACTGGTTTAAATGTGAAATTACATCCAATGACCAACATTGTATTAAATTGTAAAAATATATTCTAAATATAATTTAAAACCACTCAAATTAATAATTTACCACTATTAATTATTTCGATTAAAAAAAGTTGTTTTTAATTATAATTTAGTAATTTTCACTATTCATTAGAATATGAAAGTTATCCGAAAAGTACCAAAATTTCATCTTAGGCTAAATTCGATACTCCGAATCCAAAAATGAAGTCCATTTTGAGAGCTAAAATTTCTAAAATTTTAAAAGGTGGTTATTACTATTCATAACGGCTAGTTTTAATAATATTTTAATAGCATATCGTTGTTTAATGAAACTCGGTATTGCGTACGACGCGAGCTATCATGGAAGGTCATGATTGAATGTAATTCAAGGCAAGTCAAGGATGCGTGTTATGAAAGCTCCTTTTGGTGTAGCGTACAACACAAGACATTAATGAAAAGAATGTCTTTCATGAAATCTCAGGGTGTTACATTTAAAAGATATGAAAGGAATCTTTTGTCGTTTTTCGTACGAGTTACTTTTTGACTTTTCTGAAAAAAGTACGAGAAAAATGTTTTTTAACTTATACGGCATGAATGGATTTTTAAAACATTATTTCCAAGAAGCTTCCTTTACAAGTTTTCAAGTTTATTTTCCTCAAGAATGGCGTTCAAGTGTTTTATCAAAATTATTTTTCCATCTAAGATAATAAAGGGTTCTGTTTCTATCCCTATTATTATATTGATTTTATTATGTTGCGATGGAAATATTTTTATGAGTTCTTTTATCTTATATGAATTATTTTATGATGTCACTATGTTTAAAGATTCCCATTTTTATTACATGGGTTATGCAATGATGTATGATTTATGATTTTGTGGCACACATAAAAATTGTATCATTATGAGATGGGTGGGACCTATATCTCCCTCCAATGCATTGGGTAATGATTTTATATCTCATGAGATAGACATGGCTGGAACGGTAGGTTATACCGGTTCAGTGAAACAGGACTGAAACGAGGGTGACTTGGTTCAGAAATGGACTTTGTCCACTAAGATAGTCTTGGCAATGAGTCTTGACTAATAAGATATGATTCTCTATGATTATGTGTGTATGCCACAAAGTTTCATGTTTTATGTTATGATTATAGGGATTTCATTTCACTACTATAATTTATCCCATGTTATGATATTATGATCTCTTTTTCAGGTTAAGATTTCCAAAATGTTATGTTCTTATGAATATGATGTGATTGATTTTTCTTTTGTTTACCCTTACTGAGAATTTGAGCTCACCTTTTTATGTTTTCTATTCCCTAGGATATAAAAAAAGGTTTTAGGTAAAAAAAGGGAAGATCTTTATGGGAGATGTTGCAGATCTTTCACCACAATTAGAGGATTTTATTCCGAGTTTCCAAAGAGACTAAACTGTTACGGTCCTTGTGTGTTTGTTTTTGTTATGTATTAAGTATTCCGCAAAAGTAATGTAATGTCCATGTACATCAAGATTCGGGTATCTACAGTTGGTATCAGAGGAAAAGGAGGTAGGAATGTATCCAATCCTAAGGAACTCTCACATGTGAGCGTTGGACGAAGCATGGCTCTCCGCCCAAGGGCTTCATGAGGAAATAGCTGCCACTGGGGATGGTGGTGGGTCCTGCCCAGGGGGTGTAGCCGCCCATGGAGTGCCCTGATAGGTATCAATTATAGTCCACTGGAAGTAATTCCAGACCACTACAGTTGGTATCAGAAGAAAGGTTTAGTCAACCTTTGGAAACTAGGATGCGAAAACGTTAGTGAGATCCCTAGAGATATTACTAAGGTATGTCTAGAGTTGTCCCTAAGGATAAGTATACGTATAGGATATGGTCAGAGAACTATGGTAACGATCTTAGAATTTAACCTAAGATGTTAGATATTATGAGTACTACCCCTTTACTATGTTGTTTTCCCTAGCATTATTTTTTCCTCTCACACTATTCTTTTTGGGTTTTAGACGATGGCTGGAACCCGAAGGAACCATGTTGATCACTATAATGGACAATGCAATGATTGTCCTCCTGAACAAACAAGTGTTATGGGAGATGGAGTGCAAAATCTTATTGCTATAATTACACCATCTATGAATCATTCTGGACTTCCAAATGAGCAGAGAAAGGAACAATATTCCATTGAGCCCTTCATGAGGCAACGTCCACCTTCTTTCAGTGGGTCTTCTGATCCACTTGTTGCTGAACAATGGATTAGTACTACTGAAAATATATTTTTAGTTCATCAATGTTCTAAACATGATAAAGTCATCTTAGCAGTGTATCGTTTGGAAGGTGATGCTGATCAATGGTGGAATCTTATCAAGAATACGAGACCAAGAGATGAAATTGAGTCCATGGAATGGGACGAGTTCAAGAACTTGTTTTTCAGTAAGTACGTCCCTCGTATTATTCGAACAAAGATGGAAAAAGAGTTTCTGGAGCTGAAGCAGAAGGATGATGAATCTGTTGGTATATACGAAGCAAATTTTACAAGACATGCAAGGTATGCATCTGGCATTAGCGAATTTTACAAGACATGCAAGTTATGCATCTGTTGGTATGCATCTGTTGGTATGCAACCTGAAAGTAAAGTTGATCGATTTTTCAGTGGCTTAAAACCAAGTATTCGAAGGGCATTAGCTATAAGAGACATTAGTAGCTATAAAGAAATTGTGCATTGTTCTATCAAGGTAGAAATGGAAGTTGGTGTTACATATCCATCTCATGGTTTTGACAAGAAACGAAAGATGCAGTTCAAGGAGAAATCTCAGAATAATGGTGAAAAAAAGATGAATGTTTCCATATGCTCAATGTGTGGAAAGAATCATGGTGGATATTGTCTTAAAGGGACTAGAAAATGTTTTAAGTGTGGAAAAGAAGGTCATCGAGTAGCTGAGTGTCGAAGTAATGGAAAAAGGGTTTCTAATGAAGTGAATAAAGAAAACACTTCAGAGAACGCACCACCAACACTTCAATGCTTCAAGTGCAAGGAAATGGGGCATTATGATAATAAATGCCCTAATCCAAGGGTCAGTGATGATCGACATGAGCAACCGCTTAAGGAAAAGGACAAAGGGAAGTCCCATGCGATCACTATTGGCAATGTTGAATATGACAACGATGTGGTGGAATGATTAAGTGTTTATGTAATGGGATTCCAAAATAATGTTGTATCATGGAGTATTGGAATATTTATGTATTGGTCTAATGTGGTATTCAAAGTGATTGAAATATTTTTGGAAAGCATATGATATGCTCATAATGAAGGGATAAAGAGAATCTAATATATTTGATAGTATTCACGAGCTCATGATTGATATAAGGACTAAGTGATATCATGGTTTGAGTATATAGAATTTTTGGGATTTTGGTATGTAGAAAGTGTTAACTTTTAACTGCATTCATGTTTTCACTAAGGATCAATGGGTATTCAAGAGAATACATGATTAAGTCCTTTGAATGTTTGGAATGTGACCAACAAGATATATGGGGGATAAATGATGGTATTCACATGCTTGGTTGACGACATTTCAAGTAATCGTTTTCTTTATACTATGAGCTTGGACCGAAGTTTTTTAGATAAGCCTATAGATTGGAATGGATTATGTTAACCATAATCAAGTATTGTTTAAGGATAGAACTTTATTTTGATTTTACTGATGGGATTTTATAGTAATGTAGTTTTAGAAAAAGGAAAACCTGCAGGACGGGCGACAACCCATCGCGTCGGACAAGGTCGTAGGAATCGAACCCACAACCGAAGTGCGACTGGCCTTTATCGCCTACCACTGGCCTACAGGAAGTCCCTGGTTATTGGAATCTAGTTTTATTTTGTTAAGCGGTATGATATATGAAGTATAAGTTCATTTTAGGAACTATATAGGATTAATCTCACTATAGATGGGCTTATGTATTTTTTATAACTTTTCTAACCTTTTGTTCGAGACAGATGGAATGACCCATCATTCTATCACATGATCTGCTAACACATCACAAATGACTAATTCAAATTCATTTCTTTTAGAGATGAAGTGGAAATTGTCCAAATAACGACAAATGTTGAGACTATACCAAAATCACAAAAGTATTTCTTCTAATTCCAATTTCATCAACTTTAGGGAAATGATCTTGAAAACCAAAAATGTTGTCCTAGTGCTCTTATATCTAATGAATCAGATGGTACCTTAGATCGTCACAAATATATGGCTTTGTGATTGCTGGCTTTTCCATAGCCATGTTCCTTACCACTCTCCATCAGAACATGATGGTTAGATTTCTCTTCCATATCCATATTTTCACCTATGTGGAAACCCAGTGATTAGTTTATTTGGGTAATCATTACATTTCATACTTTAGTTTTTAAAGCCACGTTTTGGTATTCCTTTTTACGATGTGGGTTTCTATTAAAGAAACTTTTGTGTAGTAAACCATTAATAACTCTGATGAATTTTGAGGGCGAAATTCATTTTAAGGGGGGTAGAATGTAACACCCCGAGATTTTATGAAAAACGTTCTTTTCATTAATGTCTTGTGTTGTACGCTACACCAAAAGGAGCTTTCACAACACGAATCCTTGACTTTCCTTGCATTACACGCAATCGTGACCTTCCTCGATAGCTCGCGTCGTACGCAATACCGAGTTTCATTAAACAACGATATGATATTAAAATATTATTAAAACTAGCCGTTATGAATAGTAATAACCACCTTTTAAAATTTTAGAAATTTTTTCTCTCAAAATGAACTTCATTTTTGGATTCTAAGTATCGAATTTAGCCTAAGGTTAAATTTTGGTACTTTTCAGATAAATTTCATATTCTGATGAATAGTGAAAATTACTAAAATATAATTAAAAACAACTTTTTTTAATCGAAATAATTAATAGTGATAAATTATTAATTTGAGTGGTTTTAAATTATATTTAGAATATATTTTTACAATTTAATACAATGTTGTTCATTGGATGTAATTTCACATTTAAACCAGTCATAAACAAGTGTCAATCTTTTGCTAGTTATTATCTATTAAGAACACGCTATTTGTTTTGATGACAGGAATTAATTTTTAAATTAATTAATGCAACCTATATTTTTTGAATTTGATAATATAGACATCATTTTTGAATTCATAATATCAAATATAGCTTAGATCTAATTTTTGGTATTTTTCTGGAAACTTTCATTTTTTGATGAATAGTGAAAGCACTAAGTGGTAGTTAAAAAAACTGAATTTTTCATAAAACTTAATTTTACCGCTTCAGTGAGTGTAATTTAAATAATCCAAGAGACACGTTTGATGTTAGTAAGTAAAATGTGGTTCAATGAGATGAAAATAATTTTTTGGTGAAAAGTAACTTTTTACTTTTTTTACCACGGTTAAAAGTAAATAGGGTAATTAAGGGTAAAAATGATATTATTATTACCCTAACATATGCCCTAATTCTATTGGACAAGTGTAATTCGACCAAAAACAACCTTAGGAATAAAATATGACCATTTAGGCCCACTTGGATTAGATTAGGACATTTATTATTAATTTATTTAAAGAAGGGTTAAAATAGTTAAAATCAAAGTTTAATAAGTAAATCATTTTTAATATGGGGTTATACATAAGATAAATTCGACTATAACTATTCATTAGAAATATAAAACGATATCCTACATAATGGTATTTTATTTGTATTTTTTATACATTAAGTAATTTAATTTATTTATGACACAATGATGATGCAGTAATTATCTTATTAATGAAATATTGACATAATTGATGTTATAAATACACAAATAAATATAATATGAGACGTTTTATGAACTAAATTAATTTTATAGATTAATACGACATGTTATTGTTGATATAAGTAACTTGGTTAGAACTTATCATTCTTTTTTTGAATTTCATAAAAATCATGTACCAAATAGTGTCAAAATTGACATAAATTAGTTTTTAAAACAAATATTATATTATTTACTGTTATTTAATTCCTAAAAATCTAAGGACCGGCAAAATGACTTAGATAAAGATATATATATTAATAATAAACAACTTGGGGTCCTTTTGTCTTGATATAGTATGTTTATTAACCCTATAGTGTAAGAAATAAAAAGACACGGTAAAAGTTAAATTATTTAACGTAGAGTTATATATTATTGATAAGTTTAAAATAATAACATAAAATTATCTAAATCCTATTTTATGAGAGAATTTAGACTCATACCCACTTTATCTTCGAAATAAGACCCTTTGGAACCATTATAAACCGAATTTGACCTTAATATAAAATAATATTTTGAGATTTTCCTAAGGTGCCCCTCTCCTCCCTTATAAAAGGGAACCTCCTCCCTCTTCTACTCACACCAATTTGAGCATTCAAGCTCGTCCTACCACTGACAAAATATCTTCTAAACTTCTCTAGTATCATCTTAGTGGTCCTGGTCTTCTTCAAAGACCATCCTTAGTTCTTTTAGTGGAGGTTAAGTGAAGGCGCGTCAAAAAGAGGTAATATCCATTACCGATCTTTTTCAATTTCGTTCTTCTTCAACTTCTCCTTATTTAGTTGTTTCATGATAAAGTAATAACATAAGTATTTCTTATATACTGATATGTTTATATAAATATTAAACAAATCTAATTAACCTTCTATCCATCCTACGGAAAAAGAAAATCACCGCGCGTGCGTACGTACGGAATACCGTCTATACGCCGTGGTATAATCTATTTTCCACCACCACCTTAATTGGATGGGTATAATGGTGTAATGAGTAACTATATATAATTATTATAAAGTGATATTGATACTGAAATTGTATACATACACTTCAACACAATTCCACGACCATGGGAACAATATCATCGCTCGTGCGTACGTACGGACTACCGTCTCCAAGACGCGATGAGATTCATTCTCCACGTTAACCATTCATGAATGATTATAAAGTATATATAATAAGTAATAATGAAATATATGGCATAATAATGATTCTGGATTTATGTGTATATATATGTATGTCATCTAATTAATGCCATTCAACTCAATAAGGAAAAGAAAACAGCATTCATGCGTACGAACGGTCTACCGTCTCCATGAACGGTGTGTTACTTCCATTTACTGATCTAATATATATATATATATATATTATGAATATATATTATATATAAATCATGTTTTACATTCTGTAATTAATTAATCATAATCTAAGTAATCATATGAATAATTACAAGTCAAAACAAGGATGACAAATGAAACGATTTTACCCAAAATGCTCTTTAACATGGAATTTACAAAAGAATGGGTAATATAAAGCCATAAGTGAACCATATATGATATAATAACAATGAGTATGATTCTATAATAAGTCAATGACATTATTGAAATCATTATACAGGAGGTTCGGACACATACGAAGAAAATCGGACCTATGGTAAGGGAAATATCACAATCTCATTTTTAACCGAGATGTTTTATACTTTAGTATTTACTGGGGTTTATTTTATCATCCACATCCATGTTTCATCAATATGTAATGTTGTTTCCATCCACCTACAATTCTTTTAATCCAATTTTACCCTTCGGTAAGTTTTTAGTAAAAGATATGAAAGGAATCTTTGGTCATTTTTCGTACGAGGTACTTTTTGACTTTTCCGACAAATGTACGAGAAGATTGTTTTTTTAACTTATACAGCATGAATGTATTTTTAAAACATTATTTCCAAGAAGCATCCTTTACATGTTTTCAAGTTTATTTTCCTTAAGAATGGCGTTCAAGTGTTTTATCAAAATTATTTTTCCATCTAAGATAATAAAGGGTTTGGTTTCTATCCCTATTATTACATTGATTTTATTATGTTGTGATGGAAATATTTTTATGAATTCTTTTATCTTATATGAATTGTTTTATGATTTCACTATGTTTAAAGATTCCCATTTTTATTACATGGGTTATGCAATGATGTATGATTTATTATTTTGTGGCACACATAAGAATGGTATCATTATGAGATTGGTGGGACCTATATCTCCCTCCAATGCATTGGGTAAAGGTTTTATATCTCATGAGATAGACATGGCTGGAACGGTAGGTTATACCGGTTCAGTGAAACATGACTGAAACGAGGGTGACTCGGTTCAGAAATGGACTTTGTCCACTAAGATAGTCTTGGCAATGAGTCTTGACTAATAAGATATGATTCTCTATGATTATGTGTGTATGCCACAAAGTTTCATGTTTTAAGTTATGATTATTAGGATTTCATTTCACTACTATGATTTATCCCATGTTATGATATTATGATCTCCTTTGTAGGTTAAGATTTCCAAAATGTTATGTTCTTATGAATATGATGTGACTGATTTTTCTTTTTTTTACCCTTACTGAGAATTTGAGCTCACCCTTTTATGTTTTCTTTTCCCCAGTATAAAAAGAAAGGTTTTAGGTTAAAAAAAGGGAATATCTTTATGGGAGATGTTGAAGATCTTTCACCACGATTGGAGGATTTTATTCCGAGTTTCCAAAGACACTAAACTGTTACGGTCCTTGTGTGATTGTTTTTATTATGTATTAAGTATTCCTCAAAAGTAATTTAATTTCCATGTACGTCAAGATTTGGGTCTCTACAATGCTGTGCACCTCCACTGCGGCCCGACATTGATGTGGCTCTCCTTCCACATGGCATGATGGTGCCACACCCTCTTGGCAACCCGGTGGCCTTACACCGATGTATTTTCTTCGTGGCTGGTCCAGTGCCGGTTGTATTGCTCCGCCTCTGTTGTCATCAAATGAGAACAATCAATGGGGGAGGGTCAGGCCATGTTCGTGTGGTCCAATCCCTCCACATTATGGTGGTTTTATTTGGTATTTATCAATCCATAAATTCAACGATGAAGAACGATTAAAAAAATCAACTCAAACCCCCCTACCTCGTTAGTCGTAGATCATTGATGAAGTCGCGGGAAAAGGCAGTAGTCGATTTGTCATTCTCCGCATTCATCAGGAACACCCAATTCTCAAGCTTGTACATCAAAAAGTGTTCGGAGGTGAAGAAGTGTAAGATGTCGTCTTCACGTTCTTGGTTGGAGAGTTCTCCTCCTTCCCCAAGCTCCACCAAAAGATTTTGCCAATCAAAATAAAATAATAGCATATCCTTTCTTTTAATGGTTTTCATGAATTCAAATGGATTCAATTAATTAATTACAAGGCTTAAATTAATTAATTGAGGTAGTGGTCACATTTAAATAGTGGGGGAAGGTGAAGAGTTTTCATCCCACATAAATGGGGGGTTAGCGGGTGTGTTAAAGAAAGTGTGGGCCCCATCAAGAATATCCTCCCAAGGGAGGTGATGTGCAGGTAGGCCCCACCACCATAACCTCTTATGGGAGGTTATGGTGTGGTGGCCTCCACCTCTAAGCTCCTCTTATAGGTTTTTAACCACCACAAAAAAAAGTTATATTTATATTTTTTAACTTATTAAAAACCCAAAATCTAACTTCCATTCTCATTATAATGCAACTGCGGTGACGGTCTGATTAAGCAATCATCGATGTTTCGAGTTCAACAGTGCCCTCAGATTTCAATTCCGAGCACCAGTTTTAAAGTTATAAAAATGCCGCTCGTACATTTACTGAATATACCTGAAAAAACATCAGAAATTGATTTTGGGCACACCCTGCCTCGGAATCAAGCGCCATAAATTTTTATGGATTCGCAAAATTCCCATGAATTTAAGAAAAAAATTTCCACAAAATTTATATGGTTTCAATTCCCACCACCTCAGGGATTTACGTCCCTATAAGCTAGAACTCGAACTAAGGGAACAAATGAGGGTACTGAGAACGCATCTAAGCCTCACGCTCCCATGTTCTCTCCTGGAGGCTGCCGTGCTGCCAGTGAATGCACACTAGAGGTATCAACCATCCACGAAAGACCTAATCCTGTCGATCCTCAATATCTAGTAGAACCTCCATGAATGTTTCCCCATCATCGATGTATAGCTCTCCATGATGGATGATATCAGAAGGGTTGTGCATGTATCCTCTGAGCTAAGATACGTGGATGATGTCATGCACCCGATGCAACTGAGGTGGAACAACTAACCGGTAATCCACCTCACATACTCTGCTGAGGGCCTATAAAGGACCAATGAACCTCATAGATAACTTTCCGCCTTAGCCAAATCTCCATACACCTCATCGAGTTGAGACCCATATGAAGATGTGGTCACCATCCTCGAGCTACAGAGGTCTCCGTCTCCTTTCAACATATGACTTCTGCCTGCTCTCTGCAGTCTTTATCTACTCTTGGATGATATTCACCTTCTCCATGGTAGTGTGTTCCATCTCTAGTCTGACTAGGGCGGACTCCCCTGGGTCTATCCATCACAGTGGTGATCTGCAAGGTTGACCATACAAGGCCTCAAAAGGTGCCATACGGATGGTGGAGTGATAGCTGTTGTAATAGTAGAACTCCTTTAAAGGAAAGTGATCCTCCAAGATGCGTCCAAATTCGAGAACACATGCACGGATCATGTCCTCGAGGGTCTGAACGGTCTTCTCAGTCTGGCCATCTATATGAGAATGGAAGGCGGTGCTCATGCGAAGCTGTGTCCAGAAAGCCTCATGTTACCCCTTCCATAGTGGTGAAGTAAACTGTACGTCACGGTCCGATACAATATAAGAAGTTGCTCCATGTAAATGCATAATCTCTTGCACATAGAGGTGCCCTACGATCTCTATTGAGCCCTGCTCTCTGATCGGTATGAAGTGGGATGACTTGGTGAGTCGGTCAACAATCACCCATATGGAATCATGACTCCAGGGTGTAAATGGAAGACCCGTCACGAAGTCCATGGATATCCCATCCCAGTTTCACACTAGGAACCCTAAAGTCCGAACCAAGTCTCCTAGTACCTGGTGCTCTACCTTCACTTGCAGAAAAGTGTGGAATTGTGAGACGAACTCAGCTACCGCCTTCTTTATACAAGGCCACTAGTGCTGTCGTCGAATGTCCCGGTACATCTTCGCCACACATGGATGTACCACTAGAGGTGATGTGTGGAACTCCCTGAACATATCCTCATGAAGTGAAACTGGTACCAAGGAAACTCCACTCCTCCTTCATGCTCTAGGGTGGCTCCCAAGTAAGTACCGCTTCAATCTTCACTGGATCTACTACAACTCCAGCCATCGGGATGACAAGTCCCAAGAAGTGAACCTCTCAAATCCAAAACTGGCACTTCGAGAGCTTACCATAAAGCTGGTTCTCTCGGTGTGTGTCCAGTACTACCTACAAATGGTAGTCATTCTCCTCCTCAGTAGTTGAGTAGATCAGAATGTCATCACTAAAGACCATGACAAAGCGATTGAGGTATGTCTAGAATATCCTGTTCATGAGACACATGAACACTCCTGGAGCATTGGTTATGCCGAAGGCCTTAACAAAGAACTTTTAGTGACCATACCGACACCTGAAGGCTGTCTTCTGCACATCCTTATCTCGAACTTTGAGCTGGTGATAGCCTGATCTGAGGTCTATCTTCGAGGACCATCGTGATCCCTTGAGCTGATCAATGAGATCCTCAATCCTCAGGAGTGGTTACTTGTTCTTCATGGTCACCCGTTTTAGGCGATGGTAGTCAACAAAAATCCGCAAGCTCCCATCCGCCTTCTTGGAGAACAGAATTGTGGCTACCTAGGGAGAAGCACTTGGCCCGATGAATCCCTTCCCCTCCATGTCCTACAGCTATACCTGTAGCTCATGAAGCTCGGCAGGAGCCATCCAATCTGATGGAGTACATATCAGCGTCATCCCATGATACAGATCAGTGTAGAAATCCACCTCTCTATGAGGAGGTGATCCTAGGACATTGTCAGGGAAAACATCCACGTAATGGTCCACCAAAAGAGGATAAGTCAGACTCTCAACATCAATTTTCCAAGGGTAAGGTAAGCCAACTTGCAAGTGATCGGCTGCACCCTCCTCCGAGTAATTATATCCCATGTTAAAATGGTTCCATTTTCAATTTTGAAGGTAATCCTGGTCCCATTAGTGTGGACACACAACACTTTTCACCTGTTATAGTAGATCTGAACATGAACTGTAGATAACCAGTCCAGACCATAGATGACGTCGTAAGGCCTCGATGCCGCTACTAATAGATCCCAGCCAAATCTCTCACCTCTTAGAGTAAGTTTACACTACCGGCACTAGTACGTAATCATTGAGTATTCTCTCATAGGATTCTCTAGCCGTAAGGATCGAGCCAACTGCTTCGTTGGAATATCTGAGCTCTGAACGAGGGTAGTGGCTATGAAAAAATGACTGGAACCTGTGTCTATAATAACTGCAGCTAAGGTGGAGTAGACACAGATCGTACCTCGAATCAACTATGGAGTTACATGGTTGTATCCCTCAGATACCTGAAGCCGAGCTCTCCTCTGTCCACCTACTCCCATAAGTTAGGGTGGACCTCTTGGTGGTGGTGGTGGTAGCACCTCGCAATGATGTCCACCGCCAACTGTTCAACCAGCTCCTCTTCCATGTCTGCCCGCACTCTTCGTACAGCCTTGATCAAATCTTTGCCTCTGCCTAGGAGGTCTTTCAACAGTATTCTGATCATCTGAATTTCAGGTCGAATAGTCACAAGCCATGTGACCCTACCCACTGCATGAGTAGCACAGCCTGCTCCTAGAAGGTATGTCACTACCCCAGGTGCCCCGCACAGCAGTTCTAGAGTCATGAGATCGTCCACCCATGGGTCTAGTCCTTTTGGACATCTACGTCATCTTCTACTGCAACTTGTAGAAGACTCTCCAACAAGTTGACTAGTGGTGTGTCTCATAACTGGTGACTGCTCAACCAGGAAACTCTCTATTAGGAGGGATCCCTCCAACACCCCCGCCTACGTCCGGATGCTGAGGAAGATCGTCGATGCCCTGATCTCTCGCCTGAGTCCCTTCTCGAAGGTCCGGGTCTTGAAGAATGGGTCCTGTACCATATCTGTGGAGTAGCGTGAGAGGTCAGTGAACCATGATGAGTACTGAGCCACCATCTTGCTACCCTACTGTAGATGCAGTAGCTCCTGAATATGCACTGCTCGAAGGGTGGATAGAAAAAACTCTGCCCGAAATAGGCTCTCGAAGTTTGTCCAGAGTAGTGTCGCCTCATCATGGACCTAAAGCACCAGTCTCCACCACCTGCCTGCTACTTCCTAAAGGGGACTTGCAGTAAGAATCACCCTGAGGTCTACTGGTTTCCCTACAAACCTGAAGACTCTCACCACAGCCTCAATCC
This sequence comes from Viscum album, assembly GCA_963277665.1. Classification (NCBI taxonomy): domain Eukaryota; kingdom Viridiplantae; phylum Streptophyta; class Magnoliopsida; order Santalales; family Viscaceae; genus Viscum; species Viscum album. Next base: position 1,586,099,231 of record OY728150.1, on the reverse strand, counting down.
AATCCTCAGCTACCTGTGGGCCCCTATCTCCTCAGAACCTGGGTGGCCTCTTGTGCTAGAACTCATGCGACACGCTCAAGTGTCGTGAATCATATACTGCTGGGGCTGGTGGGATCCTTTCCCCAATGGGAAGTGGTATCGCTAGTGCCTCTGATGGTAAAGGGCACTACACTGAAGGCTCATTACTCGATGGTCTGTCTGAGAGTATGACTCTAGGGGCTCTATGGGGAGTTATCCTGAAAGCAATAGATACGACATAGTCAAAAGATTTATACCTGGTGAGCTGACCTGGTTGAGATGACATAAGAAACACTTTTGAAAAGACACACGCAATTAGTGTCTTCATGCACTGAGTTGGAAATCAGAAGTCAAGGTCCTGATGTATGGATACGGAGGCCACCAGCACCAACACTGGACACCCTAAACTGAAAACCACACTTAATACCCTTAACACTATTGTTTCACAGAATAGGATGATCAGAGTCCTAATTTTTGTGGAAGAACAAACTTCTTTGATACCAATTTGTCACGACCCATCCTTGGGACTCATGCCATGACTTCCCTAAGTCCGCCTTCCATAGGCCAGGGGCAGGAGACTAGCAGCAAAGGCATAAATCCCCAATCTAGAAAGGAATTTCCTTTATAGAAAGTAACCACACACATCAGATTACACAACTGGAAGCAAAAAACTAAGCAAAACTATATACAAAAGAAGTGGTGGAAAGTAAAAGGGGCTGGAAATACACGCCCAACTGCAATGTACAAATAAAACTGAAAGAATGTACAACTGAAAATAATGTAAAGAAGCTAATGGGTCACCATTCAGGGTTCCTACTTTATGGGTATGCACATATGGCCTCCACAACACTCCACGTCTGTTCGTCTGCTCCGTGTAAGTCTCGTCGAGTGGTCCCCCTTTGGTTACCAACCAGTACTACTATTCTATAGCACGATCATATTTTTCTGTCATTTGAAACCAACACAACATGGTGCAGGCATATCCAATGTAGGGGTGAGTATAACGATACTCAGTAGGGACCCCAAGACTCTCAAGGTCTCAAAATATCCATGAAGGATAAAATAGAAAGTATGAATTCAACAGATAACCAATTACTTAGGTATATTCCCATACATATAACTAAGTTATTTAGTTACCCATCTCAATCATGAGGAAAAACACAAAATTCATTGACTCAGCTCAAAACTAGGATTTTATTCTAGGTGTGGAAACATGTAACACCCCCGTCAAACTGTGGAAACCTCGGTTGCTGGTGTACGCCTCCTCTTTAGAATACTGTGGGCCTGCCGCGTCACACATAGGTGATTCCCACTGTCTTGGACTGCTATGGTACTCCTCCAGTCGAGTACCATGGGTCTGCCGCGTCACACAGAGGCGCTCCCCACTGTGGGTCTGCCACATCAAAGAGAGGCGCTCCCCCTCACAGTCTACTGAGGTACTCCACCTGTTGAGTACCGTGGGTCTGCTAGGTCACACAGAGGCACTCTCCACTATGGGCCTACCGCGTCATACAGAGGAGCTTCCCACTGGGTGAAAAGGTGTAAACTGACACACGGTACCCCACCTGTCTAGTACCATGGTTCTACCGCATCACACAGAGGCGCTCTATACTGTGGGCCTGCCGCATCACACAGAGGCGCTTGCCACTGGGTGAAAAGGTGTAAACTTACCAAACCGGTCCGGGTTTGGTCTGACCCGGTTGGACCGACCCGACCGAACCTAGTATGCGGGTCCGATCCAACCCGAGGGGGGGGGGGGCAGCCTGACCTGAGGGAGCGGCCCAGCCCGAGGGCACATCCTGACTCGAGAGCGGACCGACCGGAGGGAGGCCCGACCCGATGGGGTGGCCCAGCCCGATGGCAGCCTGACCAAGGTGGGCAGCCTAGCTGGCTGGCTGCTGGGCGGCCTGGCCGGCTGGGGGCCCGACGGCGAGCGGGTCTTCCTATCCACGTCCAGGGGGGAAGCAGCGTGCCACTGGCTCCCGAACGGCTCGACCGTTTTGGTGTGAGATGAAATCGGCGCCAGGTGGCACTGGTCCAACACACACAGAACCCAACAGGGTGTCGTTCGTCCCAGATGGCCGAGCCACCAGCCACTCCACCTGCTCCACTACGACCCGCCCTGGTCACTGCTCCCCTGCTCATCACGGCGCGACGGCACCGTGCCTCCTCCTCCATGTCCCAGCCAGGCTGCGGCATCCATCTCCTCCACGCGGCGTGCTGGCGGTGCGCTGCCTTTTCCACGGCCCGATATGACCGCAGACCCCTACTGCCCTCCACGTGGCGCAACGACACCGTGCGACTTCGTAGTGGCCCAACATGGCCATGACTATCCTTCCGCGCTGCACGACGGTGTTGCAACCTCTTGGAGACCCAGCGGCCCTGTTCCACTGGTTTTCTTCCCGGCCTGTTCGACATCGGTCTTGTTGCTCCATTTACATCATCATCAAACGAGAAGAATCAAAGGGGGTGGTTTGGTCTGTGTTTGTATAGTCTGATCCCTCCTTGTTATGGTGGTATCATTCATCATTTGTCAATCCATAAATTCAATGATGAATAACGGGTACAAAAATTTACTGAAATACCCCTACCTTTTTTTTTCATTGATCATTGACGATGTGATGGGAAACAGATATTGTAGATTCATCGTTCTCTGCGTTCTTCATGCACTCTCAATTCTGATTGTCATCCGTTAGAAAGTGTTTGGAGGTGATGAAGTTGAAGATGACCTTCTTCACGTTCTTCATTGGAGACTTCTCCTCCTTCGCCAAGCTCCACAAATTTTTTTTCCAACCAAAATAAAATAATAGCATATCATTTATTTTAATGGTTGGAATGAATTCAAATGGATTCAATTAATTAATCTCATGGCTTAAATTAATTAATTTAGGACTTTGGGACATTAAAATAATTGGGGAAGGTGAATAGTTTTCATCCAAAATAAATATGGGGTTAGAGGGGGTTTAAAGCCCGTGTGCACCCCACCAAGAATATCTTCCAAAGGGAGGTTATGTGTGGGTGGGCCCCTCCCCTATAACCTATCATGGGAGGTTACGACGTGGTGGCACCCACCTCTAACCTCATATTAGAGGTTTTAACCACCACTAAATAAAAATAAGTTATACTTATTTTTATTTAACTAATTAAAAACCCAAAATCTAACATCCATTCTCATTAGAACGCAACTGCAGTGAAGGTCTCACTAAGCAATCATCGACGCTACGAGTTCAATGGTGCCCTCAGATTTCAATTCCAAGCACTGTTTCTAAATTTATAAAAATACCACTCATACGTTTACTAAACTTACCCGAACAAAACTTCATAAATTGATTCCTGGCACACTGGGGCTTGGAATCAAGCACCGTAAATTTTTGTGAACTCACAAAAATCCACTAAATTTAAGAAAACAATTTCCATAGTATTTTTGGGTCTTTATAGAGAGGTCTCCTATGTAACTAAAAATTGGAAGATATTGGGTCCTGGTTTCTGCATTCTAATGATTTCTCCTTGGTACCCTTTTATAGTAGAAATGGTATGTGTTTTTGAGCACCAATTTTTGGTGATACCATTTGAGTATTGGTTTTTCATAAGTAAACATCTATATAATGACTTGGAAAAAAGTGTATAGTTGTCATACAACCTATTTAATGTCTCCTTATCAAATTTTTTGTCCATTAGACATTGTATTTGGAAATATTTTCAAAATACCGAACCTAAATTTTGAATTCAAAAAGATTCTGTACCCCAGATAGATTGGTTCAGATGTGAATCCATATGGATGGATTAGGCTTCAGTTGTTTGTGATTAGGTGAATAACATGATGTTTTAGATCGACTCAAAAAATATAATCCCATTTGAATGAATGTATTTTGCATAATTTTCAAAACAGTAGACATGTGTCCTTGGGATTCCAAGAATTTTTGACCATTTTACATCTGGATCATCTTCCGGGACTCCAAATCATATCCTCCTTCAATGAAAATAGTAAAACAATTATAATTTTCCCTTTTGATAGTGATAAATATTAAATTATTCCATAAAATATTAAGTGAAATTTGATATTATATTTTAAATATATGGTGAAAAAATAGTTTCATACAATGGTGTTAGGTTGAAATAAAACAATGAATCACGGTGAGATCACAAGATCCAGGGTAGTGATGTGTATTGTGGGGAGACTATACCCCCATGTATAGAGTTAAAATGTAGTATAAATAAATTTTATAAATAAAGTATGAGTTATAAAATTTTGGAGTTATTACAACATACAACTAGGAAGAAAATGGAGGAACCATGAATTCAATAATAGTGAACCATGTATTGACATGATGAAATGTTACTAAATGTAAAGTTAAAAACAATACAAATAAAATAAAAAACTGGTATAAAGAAACTAAAACGTCCAAGGTCATGAACCCCATCCTACATCCATCAACATGGAACAATCCACAACATGGCCCCTTTCCCTTGTCCAAACCTACATCCATGTAACCTCCTCAGCTTCCAAATGGCATTTTGAATAGGTTTTTAGTTAATATTAGTAGGTCAACACCAACATGTCTAAAAAATAGAGTATGAAAATAATTTCATGAAACAAAGTGATAAAAAAGTGTTTTATTTGATCAATATAATATATTACTATAATCAACTCACTTTAGTACTATGATGGAATGTCTCTGAGCATGTAGCAAAACAATGTCAACCATGCCAACCATGACCACATAACCACAACATATTCAAAAAATCAGAAGAAGACCTTTGTATAAGCATTTAATCCTTTGGGAGAATCCCAATATATAATCATTTCAGTAACATTTTGGACAAGATTTCTATATCCACATTTATGTGTATGGGCATAGCCACTATATAAGCATTAATACATCAAAATGGGCCAAGCCACCTATATAACTAGTACAACATAAACTAGGACAACATTCTATATAATAATTACAACATGAAACTAAGCTAATCGCAATATATAATAATTTTTGTATAATTATTAGTAAAATTCATAGTAATTAGGATTTCACAATATCATTTGATAAGACTCATTGGTTAATTATGAAAATTTTTATTTTTCTCTTAAATTTTCATTCACTTGTTTATAAAATTATCTCTTTTCATTTAAATAATTAAAATGCATCCCCAAAGTGATTTTATATCAATAAATAAATTGTGTTAACATGTTAATCTAAATAAACAATATTCCATTAGCTTATTCTATATTATTCAAGAGTTATCTCAACCAAGAGGTAACAACACACTAGGCAACAACACCATTGAGTCCAAAGATATCCAAAGAATAATAAATTCCAGGATTTAAAATCATTATTCGTTCAATTTATTAATTAAATTTTTTTAGAGAAATTATAAATATTATACATAAGTAACACTTAAATAGACTACATGGTTAGGTTTTATACCCCATTCCTCTAACCAGTGATTAACACAACACTTCAAATGGAAACCCAAAAAAGAATGAAGTAATGGAAGATCAAAAGAAGAACACAGATCAAACCAGATCATGATAAAAATCCAAACTTACTAGGGTCAAGTAATTCCATCACCAAAACTGGAGAACAACTGATGAGAAAGTAAAACCTTAGTAGAATGAGTCACTATAGATTGATATATTAAATGGGCCGTCTGGAATAAAGGATGTTTCATTGAAATTTCAAATAAATATACTAGGTTTGAAATCGTGTGGATTACCAGGACACAAATAAATAAATCACATATAAAATAGGTTTCAAGAAATATGCTCGAGAAATACATGGTGTGTATCCCCCTTTAACATCATGTATTTTAAATTTAATAGTTATACTGATATTCACCTCAAATTAGCTAAATATAACCCTAACCAGAAAATTCAAACAATATAATGAGGATTCATAGAGTCTAAACAGTTCATGACCTGAACCACTTCATGGCCTGTACTCCATTTATGACATATTACTAGTGAGGGAAACATGGAATTTACTGAATTTACATGGTGCTTAATTTTCGTGTAGGTTGATTTAAGGATAAATCCCACTAAAGAGCCTGAACCCCTCCAAATCCCTCTAAACAAATAAGAAAAAATCATAATCCTATTTAACAAATTTATACATAGACTCCATTAATTAAAAAAATACAAAATAAATATTATTTCATTATCCCAAAAAAAACATTTCATCTTCTAATGAGACTCAAACAAAAACATTCTGAGAAAATGAATAAAAAAGGTAGTTTAAAAAAACTCATGGAAGGATGTACATGAAAAAATGTAGAATCATGCAATTAGTGAATATTAATAGAATATACAACTGTAATAATGATATTTTATATAACGAATTTGGTGGTGGCCAATTGAGTTATGTACTCACACACTGCTTAAGGCAACATTAATATTTTGTTCCCAAGTAGTCTTCACCTAGTTGTAGGTTTAGGTTAATATGAGGCGTAATATTTCATGATTTAGAAAGGTAGAATATATGGTTGGATGTTTGAGATGATGTATTTATTTGGACTCTATGTATTTACTTTTAATTTAGCATGGTCGTTCATGTTTTTGTGTGACAATACTTATATTATGTCATGATCTTATGTATTTATGTTTTCTATATACTCTTCTATTTAGTCATTTAATTTATCATTTTCAACCTAATATATGGTTTTATCCTCTAAAAAGTAAATTTATAGACCCTAAATATTATTTTTACACCTTTGGTGTAGGTGGAGGCATTATAGAGGTTCTCTAGTGGTCTCATTTTATTATTATTCATAATGAACTGGCGTGGGGTGTTACAGATTATAAGGGTGGAATTGGTGAATGAAAGTGACACATATATTATAATTATATCTATGAATGAAAAAATTATAATACACATATTTACCTCACATCTATATAGAAATGAAAATGGTAACCATTTTTTGTGCATACTACCACCTATATAAAGTAACGTATATCATTTTTAATGTAGAATCTTTCTTAATTATAAAACTCTATTCAAATATGATTCCTAAGTTATAATTATTTAAATAATATCATTATAAAATTATAGTTCTGATTTTATTATAATTATATAAAATAATATCATGGGAACTATGTGAAAATAAATACTAGTAATATATGACATAAATCAGTAAATAATTATTTTTGTTTTTATTCTATAATCATAACATTAGTGTTAAAATAATTAATTAATATACGAACATTCATTCGTGGTAAATCCACAATAGATGCTCATTACTGATTTCACCTTTAATGATCACAAAAGAACCTCCCATAGAATGAAATTATAAAGATAGAAATAATTATGAAAAAAATTTAAAGAATGTTTTATTATATTGAAATGATGAACTTTCATATACGAATGAATAACAATATCCCTATTATAAAACTAGCTAAAAATTATTTAGATTATTCATCCGATATCAATAATCAATAATAAATAAATAATATTCATATAGTGAATAATTATTAATGATATTTATAAAAGTATATAGATATGAATAATGTTATGAATTATGTGATTAATATAGTTATTTCTTTATACAATATATTGAATAATTAAGTGGATATCTAGAATGGAGTTAATGGTTTCCTATATCAAATTTCCCCCTTGAGAAATATTCCTTATTATACAAATTTTTTAAATTGAATGGGGTATCTAGTGCCCATTAATATTTTGTATCTTGATACTCACAATTTTTATGGTCTTTAATTTTTCATTTGAAACCACAACCTTCATTGCGTTTTGAATTGACTGGTTTTATGGTTGAAAGGTTTTATTGGTATCATTTTCAACTCCATGAATCATGTTTGATATTTTTCAACAAAATTTCATTTATATGATATATTAACTGCTATATTTATTTCATTTATTAAAATTTCATCTATTGGAAGAGGTTTTAATGCCTATTTCATGATACCGTTCTTGAGCTCTTTTAATTCTTCCATTACCGATACATTGATGAGAGTGGTTCCAGTCTCATTTTTATATAGAGTTTTCATTTGAATGGAAATCCATCTCGGGATGTTTTTATAATTTTTTTTATTTAAAATCTTATTATATTATTCTATTATAGTTATTCTTGGGGTTTAAAATATCTTCTCCCATTTTCATACCCCCCTCTTGACTTAATATTTTCTCATTGTAAGGAATCTCACCCCACATTTTAATTTATTTAAGGACACTCCATCTTATCCATGTCCACATCCATTGGTTTCTTTTATGAATGTCATTATGTATGGATCAAAAATTTTGTAATGGGTTTTCTCTAACTTGACCCATTTTTTAAAATGATTTAAATAAATTCTAAATGTTTTCCTTAGTGTTTAATTACATCAATGTCTAAAAAGCATATATTTTTACCATTTTCCATATGGATAATTATTTCCACTATATTTATATTACTATATTAAAATTTTTCACTATGTTTTAATAATTTTTATAAGATATTATTTTTCTCCATGTTTCTTAAAAAATAGATAATTTTTCCGTTTTTCACAATATTAATGTCATTTCTTATTAACAAGTGAATTTTCTAAATCTTTTTAAAAATGTTTTTTCTATAATTCATTATCCATTGACATATCATTTTCCTGACTAATTTTATTCTTAAAATGATACAATGTTACTTATTTTTAAGGATTAATTGTGTAATGTTATTTTATAACAAATAAATGATCTACCATGACCCTTGTCTTGAAAAATCATTCATTTTTATGGGTTTTATTTTCATTCCAAAACCTTTACTTTGTAAATTCTATAATTTTTATTAATTTTATTTAAGGATGTTCACCTAGTTTTCGTATACTAATTTACTTGGGTAGACTATTTACATAATGGTTCATCCTTTTTTTAAAGTGTTATTTTTTAAGATTCACACAAAGAATGGTATTCCATATATTGTTTGGGGAATTTTTTAAGAGCTCCTTACATAGGAAAATATTTTAAACCATAATTAATTATATGTAAAAAATATTATAATGTGGTTAAAGGAGTTAAAAAAATAGGATTTCTTTCAATCAAAATACTAAAAATAATAATATGACATATCATTCCCATAACCAGATTCACCAGCACACTCCCACTCAGATAGATAATTCTCAATATTGAAAATATTAAGAAAAGTTTCATTAATATGTTTTGACTAATCTGAAGATGATCTAGTAGAAAAGTTATAATGACGATTAGAATAGTCCTTGCGAGGTCTCTTCTTTTGGGGAACAGGGGTAAAACCCTCATCATCTGTCATCCTTGCCTCACCATTTAATATGACATCGTTGAAGGAGATATGTTGACCACCTACCAAAGTATGGATTCTAATTTTTTCCATTTAATCATCAAAAAATTCCCCCATGTATCAAAAACATTATAAGAATATAATAGATTCTGAATTTCTTGGTGATAGTCAGTGTGCTGTGATTCAACAATTGGATTAGAGACATAAACTAGGTAGTATACAAGGATTATGTCCTCTATTGGAATTAACTTCATTAACCAAATAAACATGAATATTTGAAGGTAAAATATGAGATATTTTTGGCAACCCACAAATTATCAACTCTTTTCCATTCAGAAGAAAAAACTGAGAATCAGGTTTCCCCAAAAGCTACCCAAAATCTGCATTGGGAGAAGTTTCTTGGGGGGAAACCACTTTATTAGATATTTTTTTTAAAATGAGTTTTTAAAATTTTTATTCCTTGAAAAATGATGGTTGGATGACCTGTCATCCCACACTTTTTAAAATAATGATTTATCAAGCATAGATCCACAGAGTGACTAGAAACCATACATTTAAGTAGAAGTGGGTATTCATTTCATACTAAAAATCAATTTTAATGTTATCATATAGAGTATATAGGGTTACCCTATGAATAAGAGTGGAAGTGATATCATCCTTAAACAATATACTAGTTATGTTCCCAAATAGGAAATCCTCAGTCTCCTTGTCATACTGAATATGAGCCCCAATTCTTATCCCAATGCCATGAAAAATATTCGAATGCCAAAAGATCTAGTTAAGACCATATATTTGAACCCAAACCTGATAAAAAAATTTATTGCATGATTGAAATTGAAATATAATACCATTCATGTAAATGAATCTAACCAGGTTTCAGAAATAGTGAACCAATGCTCCCCGTATGAAGCTTCAAGCCATCTGACAGAAAAATGTTGTAAAAAAATCCTCAACCAAGAGAAACACATTTCCAATTAGAAAAACCCCAAAACATTGAGGGTTTTTAGAACAAATCATCAAACATACATAGTTGTTCACCTTTGGGTAAGACAATGCGTGAAATCAATACGTTTTCCCATTTCCAATCTCTCAATAAGCGCTACAGGATTGCCCTCAACATGAACAAATGAACCTTTACGAATGATTCCTCTAGGATGTGAGTCCATGAGAAATTCCTGATACAGCTTCATCCTAGGAAATTAATCTCTCATCCCATCCTCAAAGGATCAAACCCCAAGGAGAGGAAAACCATTAGGCTATGTTCGTGCTACCCGCAAGGACTTCTTAACCAAGAAATCAAGAGAAGACTTCTTCACTGACGCTTGAAAAATATCATGACCAAAAGACATCCAATGTGATTATATGTAGCCTCCATGGAACTCAAGACTACTGTGTTCTATGAACTGACCATACCAGATTGTTGGATTCTAGATCTGCTAATTGGAACTATTGAAGTGGAAGATACAACCTCACTTTTCTTGTTCACAGATATTGATGGACCGCAGTGACTAGTAAAGAGCTTTGAATCAAAGATTAGAGTAAAATAGAAGACCACCAATACAGATTTCACCAATCCAGCATAGCTAATTTCATAGGAAGGATCCTGCATTAGAAATATGATATACAATGTATTGTTATTCATATCATTCTCATGGTAAATGTATTGGACATAAATAAGTATTGGGTGGTGGAATATAATATATTTCCCCTTGATGCATTGACATGTCTCCTTAGAAAAACTATATATTTTTTTGATGTATTCTTACATAAAAAAATTACCTAGACAAAGGGCCTTGGTGGTTAGATCATCATATCTAAGATCATGATGTATTGTCTTGGGGTGAGTAATTTCCTATTCATCATTATGAATTTTGTCACTAATAAAATATTTGTTGTTAATCATATTATCATTTTGTTTCCATTATTGTACATGGATGTATTATAATTTCATTTTCATTATAATAGGTATTTTTTCCTTGTAATCCAATATATCAACATTATTTGTGCTCATCCTATACTCACATATGATCATCTAATATTATTTCAAGTAAATCACTTTATTAACATTGGAAAGTGGATGCAGCTATAGATCATATGAAACTAGGGTAAATCACCTTAAAAAATTTGTTTGGAAAAATGAATCAGTCTTCACAGTGGTACATGATGAGTGGGCCTAATAATACCCAAATTTCTAGACACTCATGGTGGTTACGATTTGGTTTATCAAATTATATTTTATATAAATTATTTAGGATTTATTTATAAATTACATTAATGTAATTTTTAATATGTATGAGAGAAAAAAATTAAAGGTAATTTATGGGGAATATTGATATAGGTTAAATAGAGAGTGATTCAGGTTGAACTAAATAATAATATGATGGTTTATTAGTGTTGGTATTTTTTTGTGATTTTACTATGACCCAACCCTTAAAAAGATTTTTTACCACAACAGTTAACATACTTTTCAACTACAAAAAGACTAGGAACTAGAGGACTATTGTCTTTGGAAAATTGGAAATAAATATATATCATCTTAAACATAAAAAATCCATCTTTATGTTATACTACCCATACTGACAGAAAATTTAATAGATCATTCAAGACATTATATTATACCCTAGGGAAAATACATAAAGAAAATTATGATTATGAATTACCAATAATTGAATACACATTTCAATAAATAATAACATGGTTGTCAAGTGGAATTATTAGATATCATAAAGTGGATTTTTATAATAATGGATATATGTAAAAAGGAAATAATTTTAACAGATAAACATAATTTTCATCAACATTGAACATGTGGTTATAAAAAAATTAATGGGTCATTACCAAGACTATCCTCATAATTTTTGAAAATTCCCAATGTTGATTAGGTCTAATCTATAATATCTTAAAAAAATTTATCATGAGATATAAACCATTACCCATTTCATTGGACGAATATAATTTTATGACTTCCCATAAAGTAAATAAAAAACATATATATTCATTACACATTAGTAAAATAGACCACACATAACTCATAACCATGATCAAAACCATTATTAAAGACGTGGGTTTCAAAATTTTGATTCATGGCATAACATAAATCAAGTCCATCAGGATTATCTATAGAATAAGAAATAATATCATTTTGATATTTAATAATTAATAAAAGGGAAATAGGTGTTGGAAATGTTTTTGTAATTTATAAAATTAATGGGGATAAGGAGGAAGAATATGGCCTCTATATAGTGGTGGTCTCCCACTCTCACAGAGTCAGGGTTTTCTTTAGAATCGAATCAGAGGGGGAGGCATATGCACTGGTCCCTCAGCATCACCTCCCCCATATTCTCTCATGGTTATTCCGCTCTTAATGGTTCTGGAGCTCAGTGATTCCATGGATTCTATGGTCTCCTTGAAGGTGGATGATCTGAGGATGATTTTGAGGTGTCACATCATCCTTGTGGCCCAATCCTTGGACCCTGTCGGTCTCCCCTGCATCTTATTTGAAGCTCACATGATTCACACTTTGGTGCATGTTAACTATTATTTGGATCTGATTTGTGGAAATATTTCTGGGGGAGGAGCATGGGATCTTTTCTATGGGGATTCTGCAATGTCGGGCAACAAGGTAGTAGTCATCTTAGTTGAGATTATTTTTGAATGTGTACATTTATGCCAGTGAATCTTCTTTATGTATGGTTTTATGGTGGTGATTCAAATTGACGGGGTCCCAATCCTAAAGCAACCATTAATTCATTGATAAGATTGTTTCTGATGGTCAGATTTAAATTCATAGTTTGAGAATGATGGAATCTGATTATCTCTATTGACAAACTAGTAGTTTTTTTGTTTTATGCTGAGAGATTTGTTGCTACTTGTTTTTATTCATTGTGGATGTTTGATGAGCAGAAGGCAAAGAAAATATCGTTTGCTTGGTGAAGGAGTCCTTGAATTTTTTTTCGTAATGGTGTAATGTATCAGTTAGTCTATTGTTTTGTATGTTGATGGCTTGTCACAGACATTCAACAAAGGAATTTCTTCATATGAGGATTTAGATCAGGTTCCCATCACCATGTGTGGATATTCCGATTTTGATGATTGAGAGGGTATAGAACAAAAATCGGTACAAAGCCTTTGCATTTTTTATATGAGAGATCTTAAAAATCATCTATGAATGGGTGGAGGCCTGGCATATTGATTTTGATTCTAGTGAGGGGTATTTCTGTGTAGTCTTGTTCTGGGATGATTTCCCTCATGTTTTTCAGATTATGATAATGTCTCTATGAATTTTTAGTCATGTGAGGTTTCCTCATTACCCTTTAATTGGGGTTTACAAAAAATAAATAAATATTTAGTCATTCGGGCCATTCAGTCAGTAATGCAAAAAATTTAGGAAAAGAATGAACAAAAATTAAAAACTTGGGAGTTCATTTGAGAAATAATTAATGGATATCAATAAAAAGTAGATAGATAATAATTTTATATAAAATCATAATAGAATAAGTAGGATCATTTATAAAATAATTAATCCTTTTATAATCATTAAATGATTTATAAACATTTTATGTGGGTGGTTCTTTATGGGATATAATAAATAAGAATGTACACTTCAAATGATTTTACATAAAAGTGGAAATTTTGATGGGAAATTCAAAGATTTATAGTCCAAAAAATTAAAAATTATATTAATCATGGTATATATTTAAAGGGAATAAATAAAAATATAAAAGAGGTAAATGAGAAGAATGTTTCATAAAATTCATAAAAATATAATGCATAACTGTTATATTTTTAAGGAGGTACATGGGATCTAAATTTATGTTTCTAAAAACCATTTTAGGATCGCAAATCATAAAAAATAAGATTAATTTATTATCAAAAATAGGATATGGTAAATATTTTATTCACAAGAGATAACAATTAATTTGGTTTCTAATAAAAAAATAAGAACATTAATAGGAAGGGAAATTATATAAATGGTTGGTAAATCATAGTAGAAGAGGATGTGAATTATTTTTGATATATTCTAATATTTATGAATGATTAAAAATCATAAATAAAGAATATTTGATTCAAAATTTATCTCTATAAATATAAATAGGATATACTATATGAAATGAAAGATAAATTTTAACAATAAACCTTTTAAATCAAGAAAGAAAATTGAGTTATGAAAGACTCTTATATTTTAGGGAGGTCATCAATCATGTCCCATAATTAGTAAATGAATGAATTGATGGGAAATTTAATTTTTAAAAAATAATTGCGGATATTGAAAATAAATTTGATAGTGGTTACACCCTTATTATGAATATTAGTGTGTAATATTGAAAATTGCCTCAACGAATAGTGATTGATGACGAAACACCTAGATCATGTTAAAAATCACTCTACACGTGCACTTAAATTATTCAATCAAAACATTAATTTTATTAAAATATTTCTGATGAACTTTATTTATTTATATGTTCAATTTATTATTCTGGGTCGTCAATTTATTACATTGTATCTACATCTGTTGAATACTTGAAGTTCTGTTGTCAATTTTGAATAAACATTGTTGGTTTATTTACCATGGTAAATGTGTTGTAAATTTTTTTCATAATCTCCATAATGATTGGTTATTATTCCCTTTATTATTCCATAATCCAATAATTTATACAAGAAAATAATTTTTCCCAAAATGGGATCATATTATAAAAGGAACATTGATATGTATTTTACATAATTAAATATATTATAAAATTTTATTGTTAATATTATATACAGAATGTGTAACAACATGATTACATAATGTTAATTGTTTATTTAATTAACTTTTTATACATTACATGGATTTATTATTCCACCCATTTTAGTTGGTATGGAAAAAAAGAGAAACATCATCATGTGGAGGTGGAAGTCTGTACATACATTGAAATCTCAATTTCTTAGTTTTTGTGTAGAAGGAAGGTATAAAATAATATATCTTACCATTTTTAATTATTTTAATATTATAAATATCATATTATATTAGTAAACAATTTTTTTTAACATGACCTGAAAGGATGTGAGAGGATATTTAACATGTTGTTCATGGTGGTTGTAGCATGTACACATGCATGATGAAATTTTCATTTTTCTAAATGATTTATGGGAATGGAAAAAATGGATATTCCATTATTATAAAAACATTAAACAAAATTTATATTTTTTTATTATAATATCATGGAAAAATATGATTGAGGTGGTATATGTTATAATGTATTAAGATAGTGTTGTAGAAAATATCACCTCTCACTTTGAATATTCCTCTTTTGCCACAAACATATATCACCATAGCATGGTCATTAAAAAAATCTAGAAGTATATTAGAATTAGGGAAAGGGTTGATAAGATACTAAGGTAGATTCGATTTCAGGCATAAGTTTCATTGGAAGTGTTATGATATGGATGGGTGGTGTTTCCTTTCAATATTTAATAGTATGACATTTTGGGCACATATAACTCTATAATAAAATATTTCACATGTTTAACAGAGAATGTGATGGAACATTAGACAATAATTGAATGTGGAAATTTTCATGGACGTTATGGCTATAAACCCTCTTTCTCACTATTTGGAAAAAATCCCTTAAGGTATCATTGATGAATTTTTGAAGCAATAGTGTTTGTTGACAAAGTGGTCCTCTATGTAGTGTTTGTTATCAAATAAAACAACGATGTTCAATTTTTTGAAAAATGAGGGTTTTCCTGGTGAGTTTTCAAGATCTATGATTGATTGAAGAATCTAGAGAAATAATGGATCATTTGGGAAAGGCATGAGGTGCATGAAAAATTGGAGCATTGCATGAAATGTGTTGTTGCGTGGATGATGTGTTCTTCGCGCTCAATGAGGATTACGAGATCAAGGAGTGTTTCATTCACATAGGGGGTGATTTTGAATATTAATAGGAAGTTTCCCCATCATTTGAAGATGTTCAAGACATAACAATCATTTCAACATTGGCGCATGAAATTAGAGTATGCAAAGGTTTTGCACGTAAACGATAAGTTTGTGAGTAAAAGAAGTGTCTGTGTGTAAAGCATAGGGAGCGCCTAAAATAATTCTGTTGTACATAAAATAATTTTTTTCATGTAAAGAAATTTTTGCGTGGAAATTTTATTTTGTTCAAAATCAGTGAATTACGTAGAAATCCCAATGAAGGTTTCATGTAAAAAATGGGGTTGCTCGGTACACCCGCTGCAAAGTGAGATTCATCAATGGGTTAGAGTTGGATGTCAAAAAAGAATATATAAATAGTTAAGGATGCATATTTCATTATAGATAATGAAGTGACCGAAAGGTCTATAAAGAGTGAGTAGATATTCTAAAGAAGTAGTGAGCACACTTCAGTTGTGAGAGAAGTGAGCTTTACTTTTGTGATTAGTTGTAAACCAGAAGGGATAGAGAGTCCAATTCAAACATTGAAAACAGTATGGTGCTTATAGTGGATTTGGTACATCGAAACATTTCCAGTGTATGCACCTTAGATGTATCCCAGTTACGATAAACCAATAAAAAATTCTTTTGTATTGTGTATGATTTAATTTTGGTTTATACCATGCTATATGAAAGGGATAGAAGGGAGTTTTCCTTAACATAAAAACAAGATCAATAAGGGTAGTTGTTTTAAGCTTTTACACCCAAATTCACCCCTCTTATGGTGTCTATACATTTGGAATTAACTATTTTTATCAAAGGGAAAGATTCATATTAGTGGTTCTCTTGCAAATGGAGGTCACCAATCATAAAGTGATTCTGATCTTTGACAGGAACAATTTTTAGATATGAAAGAATAAGATACAACACTAATTTCGTTCGTTGGAAATGAATTTTTTCATAGAAACAATGCATGGTATAATAGGTGATATTAATAGTGGTGCATTATCGGATGCTAAGAAAAGAGAATTGGATGCTGACACCAAGAGAATAAATGCTTTAGGGGGAGCCCTATCCAATTCTCTCTATACGAAGGTGATTTCATGAAAAAGATCACATGCCATGTGGGATGAGCTACATAATAGACATGAAGGAGACTCAAAGGTCAGAGAGGTAGAGCTGAATGTTCTGTGGAACAAATATAATGATTATAAAATGAACCAGAATGAGTCTGTTGATGCATTCTTTTACAGGGTAAATGTTGTAGTAGAACACATGTGAGGTCTTGGTGAATCCATTGAAGATGAAAAGATTGTAAAGTGAATCCTGAGGAAACTTCCACC
This sequence comes from Viscum album, assembly GCA_963277665.1. Taxonomy (NCBI): domain Eukaryota; kingdom Viridiplantae; phylum Streptophyta; class Magnoliopsida; order Santalales; family Viscaceae; genus Viscum; species Viscum album. The sequence continues at coordinate 1,586,081,744 of OY728150.1, read as the reverse complement.
TCTGATCAATCTAAAATATTTTGTTTTGGAAGATAAATACATGGATGATCTGTCCTTGGATAACCTACACAACACCCTTGTTGCATATAAAATGAGAAATGATGATATTGATGTTGTGGAAAAGAAAAAATCTAAAGATGTGGAATTCAATTCCATAAAGAATCTCACCATGGAAGATTATTAGGAATAATAGAGACAAATGAGGTGATTTCATTCCTTTCCTCGAATCTTTAATGAGGAATCGGAAATTTTAAAGGAAAACATCCACTTTCGTGTGTTAGATATGGAAAAGTCGGTCTTCATGCAACAAGGTTCCCCAAAAAGTTTCAAGAAAATGATGAGTATGAAATCGAAATTCCCAATAAGAAGTCTTCAGCCTATGGGAAAGGTAAAAAATAGTTCAAAAAAAATTTCGTTAAGAAGAGGAATATCCTTTCATAAGAATTTGACTGTTCAGATAAGGCAGAGGTTAACGAGGTGGAGGAGATATAGAATTACAAAGATCCCAGAGAAAATTATATGGTGGCCATTATCGATAGTAGTCATAAAAATAAGGAAACCAATATTGATGAAGAAGAAGAAGATTATGAATGAGTTGATATGTAGGATGAGTTAGAGGATACTCTTCAAGAGATAGATGTCTGGAGATCCAAAATAAAGAAATCCTACAATGTAGTTCATGACGCCAAACTCAATATGTAGATGTAAGAAGAAGAGAAGTCTGAGTTAATGGATGAAATTGAAAAAATCAAGTCATCAACAGAGGAGGACTCCTAATTGGTTAATGAGTATAAAATAAATATTTATGAACAAAAAAGGGAGATCGATGGAATGAATAACACAATTAACGATAAAATCAAGTGTATCAAAGAACATGAAGGAGAAGTTGTCGGTATGACAAAAAATGATCAAGGAACAAGAAAACCTTCTGATACATAGAATGTAATTGGGGAATAAAACCATTCAGAAGATAAAAAAGTTGAAAGATGGGCCTAGTAGTTCAGTAGGAAAGAGGAAGCAATTCAGTTCAAATGTTAAGGTTGATTAGGGGCTTGATCAGAAACAGAAAGCAGTCCGGGTTGAAGTCAGACATCAAGAATGCATTCCAAGAACGAATAATGATGCAGGTACAAATCAGAATCTTAAAATTCATGTAACTGAAGGAACTACTGATAATACAGAAGTGTCATGCTGGAATGTTCCCTTCATTAGGTGTTATTTCTGTGTAAATATTGGACACTCACAAAATGTGTTTTCTATATCCAGAAGATACTAAAGGGAACAAGAACAGAGGAGGCATCCAAACAGAGAATATTTCTCTAGAATATATTTTGATGGAAACTGTTTTTGGTGGGGAGGATTTGGGAACATGGATAGATACTATACATCGATCATATAGAGGAATGTGCCAAAGGAGAATAAAAATGTTGGTAAGAAGCAGATCAATGAACCAACTGGTGAGTTGATGATTCCAAAAAGATTTGTAGCTTTTCAAGATAATTCTGGTCCATTATACTCTAATGAAAATTATAAGTCCCAATCTATGCTAAATGTTATGGCAAAAATATGGGACAAGAAGAAAAAGGATGAGAAGTTAGTGGTGAAAAAAATTAACCTTATAGCATCAGACCGTTCTGGTGTGTGTATCGTTGATAATGGTTGCAGATCTCACATGAAATGCAATAATGATCATGTTATAGGCATGAAATATGACAAATAAGTAGTAGTTGAGTTTGGAAACAATGAAGGATTGATGATTATTGGATTACGAAAGGCCAGGTTTTGGGGAAAATTGGTGAGACATGATAATGTCTTAGTAGTAGAAGGCCTCAGTCAAAATTTGCTCAGTGTGTGTCAACTATGTGACTCAAGAAATTTTATAAGGTTTACTATGAAGATGTGTATCTTCAAAGGAATATAAAGGGAAATGGTTTTACAAGAAACAAAAAAACAATTGGAAATATCTACATGGTAAGTGGAGAAGGAGATATGTGCTTTTCTTTCCAGAGAGGAGAAAACAATATGTGGCATAAACAAATTGGTCATCTATTCCAACCATCTATGGAAGATCCGGTAAAGTGTGATGCATCAAGAGACCTCTAAAAGCTATCATGTGATCATACTCACATTTATAATTCATTCCAACAAGGTAATCTCATCAGACATATGTATAAGGCAAAGGAAAATAAGTCAACAAAAGTGATCAAATTGGTACATGCTGATGTGGGAAGGCCTATCACACTAAGGTCAGTTAACAGAAATAGGTATTACATTATTTTTATTGATGAATATAGTATAATGGAATAGGTATTTGTTATTTACCAAAAGTAAGATGTAATTAGATTCTTAAAGCAGCACCAGAGGGAGTGTGAAAGGATGCTTAAACAAAAAATTCTGATGTTTTATACTGATAAAGGTACGAAATTCACAAACAATCTGGTGGAAGACTATCACAAGAAACAGAGGACAAGGCACCGATTTTATTCATTACGAACTACCCAGCCGAAAGGAGTTGTTGAAATGATAAATTGGATCATTAATAACATGGAAAGAACATTGATCCTTGAAAAATACCTACAAGATAAATTCTAGAAGGAAGCAGTTTTGACATCAGTATACATTTCGAATAGGGATCTGTTGTGTCTGAAGGAATGAAAGAAACTGTATGAGATGTGGTATGAAAAGAATCCTATAGTTAAGTACATCCGAATCATTAGAAGTAAGTGCTTCATTCTTAACAAAGAAAAATAGGGGAAATTTGAGTTGTGTGGCGATGAGGGGGATATTCCATGGATACTCATGAAAAAGCAAAGCATACAAATTCTTTAACAAGCCGCTGGGAAAAGTAGTTGAGAGAAATGATGTCACTTTTTTGGAAGATGGGGAGAATACTAAATAGAATAGTGAACCAATTTTTGATGAGAATGATGAAGAGGAAAGTAACACAAGAAGAGTAGAAGTGGATGATACTAATTTAGATGAAGATACTGATGATTAGAATGAGAAAGTGAAATTAGTATCTACATGGAAGCCAAATAGTCGAGATGAAATTTACATGCAGAATATCAATGGTGATCAGTCATCTCCAGTTCAGAAAAGAATAATAAAATCACTACAAAAGATGTATATCCTATCTTAGGTAGAGCCTAAATGCATTGCTGATGCAGCTGAAGATGTAATCTGGATTTAGGGTATGAATGAAGAGCTAGATCATATTGAGAAGAACCAGATGTGGAAGATTGTATTGAGGCCAACAAATAAGAATGTCATTGGGACTAAATGGGTCTATCAAAACAATATAAATGAAAATTTCACTATGATTGCAAGCAATGAATGACTAATATGCAAAGGATACTCCTAGATAGAGGAAATAGAGGTTGATGAGACATTTTCAACAGTTGCAAGGATGGAGACAATTAGACTATTCCTAGACATTGTAGTGCAAAAAAAGCTTAAAGCGTTTGAAATTGATTTCAAATCAGCATTCTAGAATGGGATTCTAGAGTAAGAAGTGTATATCAGGTAGCTAGATTGTTTTCTCCTTAATCAGGAAGTAAAAAAGGTTGGTCAGCTAAATAAGGCATTATATGGGTCGAAACAAGCACCAATAGCATGATAGTCGAGGATTGATCAGTATTTGAAGAAGCTCGATTTCTAGCATAATGGAGTTTATTGAAATCTGTATTTCAACAATGGCATTAATCATTAGATGATGGTGCTCATTTATGAAAATGACATAATATTTTGTGGATCAGATGAAACTCAGTGAAAATTGTTTTTTGAATTCATGATGAGTTAGTTTGAAATGTCAATGATTAGAGATCTAACAGTTTTCCTTGGTTTGTAGGTGACATAAGGAAGGAATGACACCTTAATTGCTCAATCCAAATATGCCAATGTGGTTCTAAGAAATGTTGGAATGGAAAATTAAAAGAGGTGAAAACATCTGTTACTACCTGGATGAAATTATCACAAGATGACGATGACAAGGCAGTTAATGTAATAGAATATAGGTAGGTTATTAGAAGTATACATTACCTAACAATGAAAAGAACTAATATTGTTTTCACCACATGCCGAGCAGTGCATTATCAAATCAATCCCATGGAAACCCACATGATTTCAATGAAACAAATAATTCAGTATATCAAAGAAACTGTTGATTTCAGTTTGATTTATAACAGAAAATATACACAAGATATTTTGGGATATACAAATGCATATTGGTCCGGATCACTATATGATATGAAATCAATGTTAGGAAGTGCTTTTTATATTGGCAGTTTTGATATTTCTTGGCTAAGAAAGACTCTATATTTAATTTCATTGCATATCATAAAAGATTAGTATATTTTTTCCACTCAATCATTCCCATGGTTATTATTGATGAAGTAGAAACTTATTGATATGGGATTTGAAGTGAGGTCTCCGATCGAAATCCATTTTGATAACTCAATTTATATAAATCTCAACAAAAATCTCATCCATCACTCATCGAAAAAGAACATTGAGCTAAAGTATCATTTTATCTAGGATAAGTTTGAGTATAGAATTGTGAAGTTTGAGTATGTGCCTACAATAATACACGTTATAGACAATCTGAAAAGGACTTACCCAAGGAATCCTTTGAGAGACATAGACTGGCTCTAGGGGTCAAATCAACTCCCTATACATGAAAAGGTCTGGATAAGATCCCCCCTCTCCTTGAGGTATGATTTGATTTTCCCTAATGTACAAAATGTATTTTTACCCTATTCCCGACCACAAATAAGGGACCATTGGGATCGATGACAAAGAGGGGTAAATAGTGATTGTTCAAGTGGGAGAAAATTTGTCTATTTGAGAAATCATGAATGATATGGGGATAAGTTGGTAGGTGGAGTAGTGAGATCGGGGGAGTTGATAGCTAATGAGGTGTTGAAGCTACAAGCAGACATCAAGAGTTTTAAATTTGAAAATTCAAGAAGTGAGCGATCAATGAAAAGATATCATGATAGACGAGGATCGTGATAGAAGAAGATGAGTGGCATTGTAATAGTGTTAAAAGGATTCCAGTGATCAATAATTGGAACAAGTATAGAAATTGGTATCAGTTTGGTGTCATCATTTGGTGTCAGAAATGAAGTGATTCATTGATTAACTTTCCATTTACTCATGTTTCTCACACCGAGCGTTGCTCATGTGGGCTTGGAGTACATGTTGAGTGAATCTTTGATAGCTATGAGAATCGTAAGTGGAAAATGGTGGATAAAGAATTAACGAGGAATCATTTTAGGAGAATATTTTTGAACAAACCCAAAGATAGAGATTATAGGAAAAATCATTGAAAGAATCATTGATTCATTTTTGAGGTAATTGTGTTTGTTGATAAAGTGGGCCTCCATGTGGTGATTGTTTTCAAAGAAGACCATAATGTTAAATTTGTTGGTAATGGAGGGTTTTCATGGTGATTTATCGAGTTATAATATTGATAGAATAACCTCAACAATTGAATTAATGATTTGGATGCAGTAAAAATAAGGCAGATACATGGTGAGGCCGTTCTCCAGTGTTTTCCAAATTTTTGGGCCTAAAAATCAAAAAATGGAGAGATGTGTTTTTGGAAAATTTAGGTGCATGAAAAATTAGAGTGTTGCGTGAAAAAATGGTTTGTGAAAAATTGGCATGGTGCACAAACTAGAAGAATAGTGTATTTACGCATGAGCTGTTTTGATATCAGAAGCTCGAAAATCGCAATATGAGTGAGGTTAATGAAAAATTGGAGCGTTGTACAAAATATGGTGTTGCGCAGAAGATATGTTTTTCACGCTCAAAGAGGATTATGCGTGAAAGGATGGTTTTTTGCGTAGTGGTTGATTTTGCATATAAATATGAACTAACCCCCTCATTCAAAGTAGTTTAGGGCATAAAACCCATTAGATATCTGGTGCATGAAGTTGGAGTATGCTATGGTTTTGTGAGTAAACGTCGAGTTTGTGAGTAAAATAAGTGTTTGTGCATAAAGCCTAGGTTGCATGTAAAAGAAGTCTATTTCACATAAAATATGTGTTTCCATGTAAATAGGTTGTTTCACGAAAATTATATTTCACACAAAATGTAGTGAATTATGCACAATACTAACGAAGGTTACGCGTAAGAATTGTGGTTTCCTGGTACACCTGGTGCAAAGTGAGATTCATCTGTGGGTGAATCATGGACATCAACAGAGCATCTATAAATAGTTATAGATTCATATTTCAATAGAGATAATGAATAGAATTGCAGGTTTATAAACTATGAGTGGGTATTTTGGAGAAGCAGTGAGCACACTTCAGTTGAGAGAGCTGCGAGCTTTCATATTGTGATTGGTTGTAAACCAGAAAGGATAGCGAGTTTGTTTCGAACATTGTAAACATCAGTTCTCTTATAGTGGACTTTGTACATTATCACATTTTCGGTTTATGCTGCATGGGCATAGCCTAGTGAAGGTGAAACATGTAAAAATATCTACGTCATGTACATGATTTAATTTATGTTTATACCTTGCTACCAGAAAGATAGAGAATAGGGTTTTGCTTAACAGTGAAACAAGATCAATAGGGGATGTTATTTTAATCCATCATACCCTGATTCACCGCCCTCTTAGGGTATCTAAAATTGGAGAACTAACATCCACACATACCATACACTTGTTTTTATCTCATTTACTCTTTGAGTTTTTTACTATTTTGTGGTTTTACCAAGTTAATGAATTTTTACCAATGAAAATATTTTTTAATTCCTAAAAATGAAATGATACTTATTCGATAATTTTAACCAAATGATTCAAAATATGAAATATAATTTAATAATAGTGCATGTTACATTGGAAAAAAAGTTTTTTTTGATAAAAGTCAATTTTGAAGATTAGGATAGATGTTTCATATAAAACTAAAAATGTTACTGATTATATTGACATTAAATTTTTTTTTTTGAAAAACTATTTTATTATCCGGAAGATATGTAAAAAACCAAATTTCACATTGTCAAAAAATAATTAAGTGAAATAGATGAAAAAATATCATTCATTGAACTAGTATCTATGTTTTCTAAAATGTATAGTGCGATATTTATAGGTAATATTTTTAAAAACGTTGCATATATTTATAAAAATAATTAATGGAATTTTTTTTGAAAACTATAATGAAATTATTGTATAATAATGTTATAAAAGTGAATGTATTAGTAAAATATGTATTATTTTGAAATTTATATAAAAATCATTTATTTTTGAGTGTTCTAAAAAACATATCTTAACCTATTGTTTACAAGATTAATTAAAAAATATTTTTCATATTATAAAATAAAAAATCTATGATTAAAAAATTAGCTTTCAATAGAAAACTCAATATATAATGAAAATATAATTTTATTGAGAAATGATAATTTTTAAACATTTAGTGTTGTTAATATTATTTAAAATAAATATATTGTTTAGATGATATTAATATGTAAGTTTATATAGAAAGATATTTTAAAACTGTTGAATTTAGTCTATTATTACAAAAGATAATACACTTAACAGAATAGTTCTACGAGAAGAAGAAATATTCCTTTTATATGAAATACAGTTTAAAAAATAATGTTAAAATATAATTATTTATATAAAAAAAATTAATTTTACTAATCCATTGATATTAAAATATTTATTTTAATTTTATATATTGTATAAAATATTAAGAATAATATTAATACTTATATAACATACACACACAAATATTTTTATAATATTTTAATATAATATTTTAAATCTATTGAGAGTTATATTATTTTATGTTTACCACATAAAAATTCACAATATTCATTTAACAATCATATATATTACCAATGAAAAAATTTCCGCCCATTGTATTTGTAAGGGTAATAATTGCAATGACAATATATTGAATGACTATATCTCATTCCTATACATATATATACCTAAAATATTAGTTTTTCATCCCACTCTCACTTCACAAGGGAAAGTTCTTATTTCGTATTATGGATTTCCTATAAATTTGTGTCTTATCATGGTGATATCTTTCCTTATAGTGTATGCTTTTTTACTAGTGATCCTAAAGAATGAAAATGATCCCAGATATTTCCTAATTATGAAAATTTTAATATTTCCTATCTATTTTTCTCCAATTAATTTATTATCTTGTAGTTGATGCGCTTCATCCTTAGTGTGTAATAATCTAATGATGAAACTTTTATGTGATATTTAGGAAATGTCCCATCTATGAAAAAATAAAATATATTTTGTTATTTTATATATTATAGGGTATATTTTCTAATATGTTTTGAATCCATATGAAAAATTAGAGGAACATTCTTTGAAATTATAATCATAAGTAATAATAATAATAATTATTATAATCTCGCCAATAAAAATAACAATAATAATAATGGAACCTAAAACATGCAGCATTATATTACCCCTAAAAAAGTACATCATAAAACTTTTAAATTTTAACATACTAATTATGTTAGATAAGGATATCAACAAGTTGAATCGAGATTTAAATTTAAAAGGAAAATATAATCAGATATATTAACTTACAACAAGAAAAATACCTACATTGTGTTTATTTCAAACAATATGATTCTAATACTTCTTAAGGATTAGTGATAAGTCCTATTTAATTTTAATTCTATTGAGTGCTATGATATAATTTAAATGATATATTATTATAAATTGGTATATGGTATGAAATCTAATACCATATTTTGTAATAGATACACCACAAACACCATTCACTCTCCCCACATAGTTCTTAAAATTGGTCTATAATAGATATCAGATGATGAAGATAATAAAGAATTAAAATCCTCCCCATAAGGTTATTTGAGGTCAAAATTTATATCTCTTTAAATCCTTTTAGAATTAACCACTCCACTGGTCTATCCTGACACTCTCAATATCATGACTCACCTGTTTCACCAACCACAACAGATACCCACAAATCTCTTTACCTAATTGTTTCACCAGTCCACATGTTTCCCATTTCATGATTCCTTATCTTCCAAATGATGACGGGGGATTGATTCGCCTCCATGTCCACTAATTTCATCCCTTTATGTGACCATTAATGTCCATAAAAGGCTAAAATTATTTATTTCACATGTTTCATGAAATCACATCTCTTAGGTGATCAAAAATGATTCCCAAACATCTCCCATCCCTGAGTTTATGCTACATCCTCTCTATTTTTATATAACCACCATGTCATGTGGCACTAGATATGGCGGTGGGGGGTTGTATTCCATATCCACTATTGGAATGATTTATTAAAAGTCCAAATAAAAGTGTGTTCTTAGATGTGCCCATGGTGGGTTGTTCTATTTCTGTTTTCTATTATCGAAGTGACTTTTAGATCTCTCCTAACATGCTATGAGTTTTTTTTCTCTACCCCATCCATTTTTCCATTACAGAAATAGTTATGGATAATCAAAAAATGAACAATTAATATAGAATATATGTTGAAATAGTAAATCTATTACTAAAATAATGTCAAATCCATCTAAAATACCCTTTTTATGATTTATATTCCAATAAACTAAATTTTCTCAATGTATCCTCATACAGATTTTTTTTATTTGTTAAATTACATATCAAGATAATAAAATTATAAAATAATATTGGAAAATAATATTGTCTAGAATAAAGATATCATATTCAGAATTTTGATGAGGGGGATTTAGTTACCAAAAATCCACTTTATCTGTAGTCATTGAACGAAACCCACCTTGTTCTCATGGTTATGGTGGTTTTCAATTCATGTCATTATAATTGGCCTTGTTATTATGAAAATGAATTTGGTAATGCAGATGTTTTATATACTCAAGTAATTGGACAATTAGTGGTGGCTTTGGATTTGTTCTTCTAACTCGCATCATTCTAACATGCATTTTTATATTCATATGATAATTTGATGTTCGATGATAATATATTACACATGAAAAAAATTTCATAGTCACTTAGAGGAAACATACTTGGTGCTTCATTTCATATTTTTTCATAAAAGTTGTTTAGTATCCCTTTTTGAACTATTGTTATATTGTTAATCATTTTTCGTGATAGTTGTATTGGAAATTCAACATATTTCAAAAATGAATAGAAAAATTTAATGTATGTTTTTTTACCTTTTAATGTTAATTTATAACTTATTTTATTATCTGTGATGTGGGAGGTGGACCCTTCCAATGTAGTTTTTAGAAAATAAAATGTTAAGAACCTTTCTATAAGGGAATTTAAAGAGGATTTTCAATGTCTATGATTTATAAAACCAACATGGGGATTCTACAATGGGTGATTTTGATGTCAGTTTTTTATGAATCTGTCATTAGAAGCCCTCATAGATACATGTTAAAATTAGATTCAAAAATAATAGATGTCCATAGAACACCGATATCCAATGGGATTTCAAAATTAGTTAAACAAATAGACATGGAATGTCCATTTCAACACCATTTTATAGTAAAAACCGACATGGAATGACTCTTTGAAGATTACACTTCCAATTTTTAAAAAAGATATTTTCAAGGTTGTTTATTTATACATATATTAAAAATTACATAGTTACAACACCTTGAAAATTAAATCATAACAATAAAACTATAAACATACAAAAAATAAATCAAAAAATTAATAAAACACCTTGATAACATTTAAAAAAAATTAAAAATATAAAACTAAGAGAAACCCAATATCAACATTATTCAAAAATTGAAAATATTGTGTAAATAAATTATAAATGTTTCTTAGTTCATTGGATGTATACAAATAATAATCATAAAAAATACACTAAAATGGGTTACAAATATAAAAAATTATATATTTGTTAAGTTAAAAGTGTGTAAGGAAACTAAACCTGTTAAAATATTTTGTTGTTTTTGAATTTACTAACTATTGAATGAATTTTAAAGAATAATATCCACATTAAAATTTAACTTTTTGACAATGAAAATATTTTTATAAATCCATATTTTTAAAATAATAACATCATATATGTAAAAAATTAATTATTCACTATTATGAAAATAATTGACATGTATATACACACATTAAATTTTTTATGGATGAACACTTAGATAGTACTCCTTGTTGAACGTAATAAAAAATATGTGGAAATTTGAAATATTAATTATCAAAATTGATGTAAATTGAAACTTTTAATATTATATAACTAGGATAATGGACTAAAAAATTCTTATAAAACATTTTCTTTAAATTCTTGATTGAACACCACCCAATAAAGAGTATAACCAATATGCATTATTTTCATCTGGAAAAAATGAACATAATATCCAATGTCAACTAAAAAGAAAAATAATTAGGATTAATAATGTAATATTTCTTAGTTTTTTTATTATTATGATTTTTTATTACCCTTAAGGGAATGGAAAAAAACCCACAAGTGACTTCCATGTTTTTGAATGTTTTTGATAAAAATTCAATTATGATTTCATGTTTCAAATAGTTCTCTCTTTTTGAAGTGTATTCTGGCTAGATAAAAAAATATAAAAATTAAAAAAATATTGGATAAAAATACTATCGGGATTCGAGATTAAAAATTAATTTAACTAAGTAAATATAAAATATTATTACTCAATGCAAATAAATTAATATTTTTTTAAAAGGTTGGGGTTGAAGCCTCATTTATTATTTAAAGCAAAGAAATGACTTTATTTAACTAGATAATGGGAGAACAATTACATATGTGAAATACCCAATGGGAATTTAGCACATTACATTTCCCGTAGGCCCAAAGTTTCAGCCCAAGGCCCATTCTATGAATAGTACTGCTATAATATTCTGCCTACTATAGTGCTGCAGAGTCTCCTCCATTGCTACAATACCCTGTTGCCGCTATAGTGAACTTCTAGAACTAGAGTGCCGACCATTTATTCAGTGTCATGGTGGATATAGTACGCAATATTATAGCTACAATAACTTCCCCAGTGGGTTTTGAAAACCCATTTTAATATTTGTAATTTACTTACATTGAAAAAAATAGCAACACTGATACAGTGAGATGATTATCCTTTACAACTTCTATGAATTCAATATTAAAAATATTTAATTAATTATATCTTCCAAAATGTTATGTACTCAATGTAATTGTATAATAATTATCTAATATTGGATAAACATGTGATAATATTGTTACCCAATCAGCTTCTAGATGAATATTTGAAGGTTGTGGAATATAATTAACTCTTTTCTTTTGTAGTTATTCCATCGATATTAGAAACTCAAATATATGGTATGTGTAAGAACATAATATATTTAATTTTTAATTTTATGATAAATAAATTTGAGGATACACTCATACCTCGAACATCAGGTAACGACAACAATTAGCTTGAAAACGTAAAAGTGAGATGAAAATCCTTTACCTAGTGTTTCCTTTGGAGTGAACATTCCTTAATCTATTGTATAATGGTTTTAAGAATATTAATAACTTGTTAAATAACTGAATTAATATTTATTTTATAATATATGATCTTACTTTTATATCTTATTACTTGTTTTTAGTCTTTTTTTCATGATTTTATGTGTTAACTTAGTATGTTCGAATTAATTATTAGTTATAATTATTAGTTAGATAATTATTTCATCATTTCCAAAGTGTAAAACATGATTTAAATATTTTTTTTATGTATTATTTTTTTATTTATATTAATTCATAATGTTTTGATATAGGAAATGAAATGAACCATTCATAGAGACAGTAGACCGTACGTTCCCTAGCACATTAATTACATTTCTTTATAATATTTAAAATAATAGAAGGTAAATGATATATATATTTATATTAATATTTCTATATCATAATTATTTATTATATTTATCATATGTTTAGTATGTCTATCATTCACACATTATGGTCTGTGTCATATATTTTTTTGTTGTATGTTGAAAATATAAATATCCTAAATATCATATAAAAAGTGTGTAAATAATAATTCCCATCTATTAGTGGTGGTAATGGAAAAAATGAATGACATCATTTGGTGATGTGGTAGTTCACCGTATTAACAGTATTTTTATTACCCATTGGATTTATGTGTGTGTAGTTGTAGATAAAAACCATAAAATAACAAAATATATGTATATTAAAGACAAGCATTTTGTTATATAATAATGTTATAATGTTAAATTAAGGGATTTTTGAAGTAATCAAAGTATGAAATTCATGTTGACGAATGTTACATCATATTGGGGTTATTCATTTTGGTTTGCGCCAATGGGGATTGTTGTTGGAATTATGGACAATTTGAGTCCTCTATGGGGATGAGAGATATGTTGGGAGATTTTTTGAAGGTATTAGATGAGCCAATGGATTCGAGAGGTGTGAATAAATTAGAAGGGAGAGTTCCTTTTTATAGTCGATGAAGAGTGAAATTATTGTAAATCTTTGAAATGGGAATTCCACCCACATTTGATCCATGTAAAATAGATACCATAATGGTTACAATATTAAAAATGTAGTATAGTTTATAAATATGTCCAAAATTTTCATTTTTATAGTTTTATTTGTCATTTTGGACCCTAAATTTATGTTTTAGCCTCTTATTTGGCTGATTTTTCTCTTAATCACTGTAATTAATTTAGAACAACTCGGAAAATATTTTTGTTAAAAAACTAAGATGAATATATTATAAATTATAAATTATTCTGATTCAAAATATTGATTCAACTTTTCCAAATTCATATCATATAATTTGAAGAAATTATTTTATGGTTAATCCTATAGACAGGACAACAATTCCGGGTTTTAAAGAAATAACGTTGAAAAATTTTCTAGGGTTTTACAGACATTATAAAAGTGAAATTGATTATAATGACTTAAAATAATTTAAGTTTTTTATAATTTATATAAAGTCACTTTAAATAAAATTTAAAATAAAATTTATCTTTATTAATAAATTAAAAAAAGTATGTTTTCAACTAAAATTTAGTATTTTATCTATCCATCAAAAAATAATTCTTCTCAAAAAAATACCAAAAAATCACCATAACCTAAATTTGACACTATTTAAAAAAAATGAAATTTATATTTAAATATTAAAATTTCTAAGGATCTAAAATTTATATTTAAAATAGGTTCATCTTTAAAAGGCTGAAAATATGCTTATATAAAAATATCGTATTTTATGAGTTAAATTGTGTTTGTGATTATCTTAGCCTTATAAACTATATAGAAATAATGAAATTTTTTTTATGGTATATGTAACATATAAATTTACAATATAAATTATTTAAGAGTTCCATTATTTAATTAACTGTGAAAAAATTGACAAAAAATGTTTTGTTTAAACTGGGTGTTACATGCATTACAAATTACTCAATATTACATGTTTTGCAAGAAATAAGAAAATTAAACTTATTATAAAGGTAAAATATGGAAAATTATTGGGGTGTTACAACAAATGATAAAAATTTTAACAACAAATAGCCTCAGTAAATCATTTAAATATAATGTAGCCTTTTCTTCGATTGATAAATCTTCTTAGATGTTTATAATGTATGAATTCTATGTGATTCAATCCACCGCAACCCATATTACATTGTCTCCTTGTGATTTGTTTTGAATACATGTTATGATTTCTATGGTGACATTATTCCATTTCTATGTGGGTATGTGCAATGGTTTCATCACCCCCTTGGACCTATTTTTCTCTGCATTACCAAGCTATCATACCATGACTTTGAGGGGTGCTCAGTGATCTCCATCTTCATTTTGTACCACTATAATTTATCTCAAAGACCATTGTAAATCTTGGTTAGTCTAGGATTGATGGATAATAATGAACTATGATCATTTTATAATAGCATTTTATTTATCTGTTGTGATTTTGGAACACAAATTCTCATTCGAAATTTAGTTACACTATTCTAATCAATGCGGAACTCATAAAGCTTACCTTCATTTTATTATTTCTCTATCATTTGAATCTCAAAATCATTCCATTGTGCCTTCTTGATATTCTCTTCTATATATGGTTTCATATTCATTTTTCCATGTTATAATTTATTCTTACTATTATTATTTCCAAATCCATCCTTTGTATATCCAAGAATATATGTTGTTTCTGAATCCAAATCATGGATAAAGTAGGTGTTTATTTTTTTCTTAGAGCATCATCAAACTTATTCATATTTTCCTGATGGTAGTGAATAAGGAAATACTTGTCTTTGGTAAGCTCTACCAATCTTCATTAATTCATGCTAATATGCTTCTATGTAAATATATACATTTTAATATTAAGATAATTATATATATCACACTATTCACTATAGAGATAGTGCCTACAAATCATCATAGTTATGATCACAACTGCTAACTACAAATCATGCATTAGGAAGTTCTTCTCATCAATCTTAAATTCTTGTGATGAATATAGTATCATATTATCATTCTAGATGATTAAACAACCCAATACATTTTTTGATGAATCACATTATGTCATAACTGTTTCCCACTTATTAGTACTATTGGAACATGAACATTTTTTATAGTCTTCTTGATCTCCTAAAATCTTTGCTTTCATTATTATTTTCAAATTTACATTAACCATTTATATGTTAACTTAGATATCCAGATATAAAATAATGATAAATTTGTTACAAAAAATTAGTAGTACCCAACTAATTCATGAAAACTATAGATTTTCATAATAGTAGTTGGTATGGGTACTTCCAAAATTGGATTTTATTTAAAGGGTCCAAATAAATTCGTTCACTTTTGATAATGTTCCCAAGGAATGAGACATCACTAATTTAAAATCTAGACACTGTTAACTTATCATAAATTTTCTCATTCATTAATATTACTAGCAAAATCCATAGATTCTTTCAAATTTTTTGATTACACTTTTTGTAAATTTGAATATCATTGAAAAAGACTACCCCAAATGCATCATGATAGTCACTAAAGAATCTAATCAACAAATTAATGAATAATTCTAGGACATTAGTAATATCAAACACATCAATATGGACTAATTTCATCTATACCTTTTACATAATTCTTTTTTCTTGATATCTTTCTACTTCACCATTAGTTGGTTATATCCATAATGATGATCCACCTATGAGAAACACTGAGCTCCTAGAAGTTATTCAAACATATCATCAATATTTGGAAGAGTATACTTGTTATTTATAGATATCATGATGATCAATTGATAATATAAACATAGTCATATTGGTATATGATTCAACTTGAAAACGTTAATTGGAACACTCCAATGTGATGTACTAGGGTGTATAAACTCTGTGTCCAGATGCACAAGAACCTACTTCTTTAACTCCATTTTTTAATCAGGGCTATCCTATAGAGGAATTTAGAGATATAAGTGGCATTGGGATTATGTTATATTTGGAAAAATACCACATGATCATGGGTAATTCTAGATAGTTATTTGGGAAATAGAACACTGAATTCCCTCAAAATGTTTATTTCCTCAAGGTTGGTACACTTGTTTAACTCAAACATTTGGGAATGGAATTCTTCTTCAAATGGTATTATCACCCACACCACTAATGGATTTTCCAAAGGATATTCGTGATCCTCTATGAATTTTCAATCTACGATGGTATGATTTAAAATAAAATATGATATTTATTTTTCTTGATAGTTGATGTGCTCTCTATATAACGAGATCCAATGCATGCCCATTATAATGTCAAATTACTCAAAGGGAGTATTATGATATTTTCCAGAAGAACATTTCCATTGATGATAACTTGAGAAGATTTTAATACTTAATTTTCACTGATTGAACCACTATGTTTTTTATAGATATCTCTACTTTAATTTATTTTATCTCTAATCCAATTGTTTAAGACAGCTTGTTAGATATTAAGTAATGTTCATAAGTGGAATCAAATAAAACTTTTACCATTATTTAGTAAGTAGGTAATCTAAATTATAAGAATTTTTTTCATCCTAAACCTTTGTAGTTGTGATGGAATAATTTTTCACCTGGTCTGTAGGCATTAGTGGTTGTTGATGTTTATTACCCTCAACAAACCATGGTTTAATTCAATAGATTGCATTTTTATCTCCTCCCCTATTGGCGAAACATTGAACTATGGATGGTTCTTTCCTTAAAACCATAACATTGGACAACTTCTTCATGTATCTTAGATATTTGTGAGATTAGTTCCCTTATCTATAAATAATATAACATTTCCATATCCAATTGAATTATTTCTCATGATTTGTCTTCCAAATTGTTTTACATGTTTCTGGTTAAGCCTTTTTTCCACCTTTTTAATTTTATCCTCTAGTAGGAAACTCTATTTTTCATTTCTTATCTCTAGATCCATTGGAGAATTCTCCCCAATAAGTATCTAATTTTAGAGAAATTAAAACAACATCATAATAATTCCCAAAGACTTAGATCTATATATCCTATCAAAGTTGTGGTTTTAAGACACCGAAGAATCAATTGATATTCTATCGTTATTGATTATAAAACCCGAGGTGTATCTTACAAGATTTGTAAAAGGTGATTCATTAGAATTTAAATATATTTTAAATCTTTTTTATGAATCTCTATAAACTATCTCTAAATCTATGTTTGATTATTTCATGGGAAATTATTATAAAGAAATAACTTCTTAAAGTCATACCACACTATTTGATCCTTTGGTTTAGTATTCTTTATTCGTTCCCACCGTTGATTAATATTTATATCTAAATGTTACAATGATAGAGTAACCTTTTAATTCATATAATAATAGAGAATAAAAAATATATCATCAATTTAATTAACCCCATATTCTATAATAAATTGGTCAAAATATCCACTAAATGTTGGTGGTCATAGTCAGATAAAGCATTTGGTGGCTAGTTTATCCTTCTTAAGTGAAGGATGATATTACACATTGTTTATGATTTTGTTTATATCATTAGATATCTAGGTTATAATCTCCATGATGTTTTGAAAAACACCACTCATTTAATTAGTAGTTTAATTCAATATTTTTTATCATTCTCCCTTACACAGTTTATTATCTTAGATTCTCATGGTTCCCACAATTTTTCAAAATATTATAGATTTGAACAAACATAAGTCAACAAGTCATGAGTAACTAATTTATTAAATTATGAAAATTAATTTTGATTAATGTATTATCTGACTCATTGGTTTATCATTTTTCATAAATTCTACATCAAGAACCATGTTATTTAATGCTTTTATATATTAAAAATAAATAATCACTTTTTTATATATCCTACTTAATGGTTGGTATTAGTGTTTCTGATTAACTGAACCATATCCCTCAGGAGTGTCAAATTAGGTATGTATAAGGAAATATTTTCATTTACTATTTCCTGATTGATTCTATCTTAATACAGTGATTTTGGGGTTGCTACTTCTATGTACATCTTTTCGAGAGAGCCATGCCCTTTTAGCATCTAGATATAAATCTCATTTCTCAGAAACCATGCACTGTTATACATTATAAAAAAATAGAACATTTAGCTATACTTTGAAATATCATTTTGATTTGACATTAATATTTTCTCATATAGATTCCCAAATTATATAAACTATGCTTTGATACCAACTATAGAAACTAGGATTTTTTATCAGATAAATATTCATAATTTTTATGAAAATAATAATATAGATACAATATGGGATCCAAAGGTTTTTTATACTGTGTAAATTAGTTTAAAAACATCACTCTTACATAATAAATCTGACTCATTATTTAATTATAACTTTTATACACTCTTAGTGGCCCTCACATTCTACTTAGTATATGTAATCACTTAAGGATATACATCAATGAAAGGGGTGATCTAAAAGACTAGTGAAGGGAAGTATTTAATTGGATGAATAAGAGGTCATGAATCAAATGGTTATGGGTGAGTGTAATAAATACATAGTTATAAGATCATCATAATAAGTAGTAGGGTAACATTATACAAAGGAATGAAATTTTTTATATGCATAAAATCGATCAAAATATCTTCATGGTCAAATACTAAAAATTTTTGTGAACAAATCTAGCATCATGTTCACCCATAACATATGATCATAATCATAAAATCACTATTTTGGAAAATCTAGAATCATGTTCTTGCATATTTCAAATTATATCATGAGATACATCACATGACCCAATGCATTTGAGGTCTATATAATTCTAGACCCATCTTCCATAGAATAAGTGCTCACTATTATGCACACCAGAAAGAACTTATAACAACAATAGTAATGAAAAAAACCTGGGAAGAGAATGAGTTTCATAAGGATTAATTAAATAATAAATTAGTTAATAAAACGTTCGGTTCCAAAATTAATAAGGGGAACCATAAATATATATTAAACATCAATATTATTGAGTAGAGAAGAATCATTTTCAAAGGAGTAAAATATGATATTTTTTACATTGAAGTCACTCTAAAAAATAGATTTTCATAAAACATAGATTATCATGCTAGAAAAATATATAGACATAAAAGATATTGTGAAGGAAATTATATGAACCTTCTTACTATAAAATAGTGGACTAACCAAATAAATGAATTTGGTTCATGAATTCACATACCATAAATCCCGATTAATTTTATATCTTTTAAACATCTTGAAAAATAAACATATGGTTTTTAAAAAAAATATCTATAAGTGAATGAATTTGTTTAAACTATTTATCTATTATAATTATTTTTTTATATTTTATAACAATGCATGTTAAACATTATTTTTTATATCTTGCTGTCTTTAAATATTACCGTTTTGTTTGGATCAAATTATTTTAATTCAAATTAATTTATACATAAGTAATGTTACATCATATATTTTAGAATAAATTTCATTATATATTTATCTATTATATAAAATTAATATTTTCCATCCATGAAGGTGGATAAAATAATTTACATGGTAATTTCATTGTAGGTTGCTAACTAAATTTCGATGTGGCATTATCGAAAGTGTAGGAAAGATAAATCTTAAGATTATATATATATATATATATTGTAAATATGGTACTTATTGTAGTATAAAATAATTAATATAATTTAAAATTACTTATTAATTAATCTTAACGGTTTTGGGTTTGAAAGTGGTGTAGAAAAAATAAATAGAATTCAAAAAACTGATAAGAGTTAATCAAGTCTTATGTAATCCTTGTTGTAGCTTCACTTATACAACACTAAAACTCCCATGAGGTTTGGATTAGTATTAATATATTGAATACCTAATAATTATAGGAGTCATAATAAAAAGGATTGTTTTTAAGGCTTTGGGAAGTGTGGGATGAGTGGTTTTCCAGGGGGAGGGAGTGCAGTTATTTATACTCGGGGGGAGTTGTATTTTTTGAATAAAATATTAAATGAAATAATATTTCATAGATAAAACTTTTAGTACTTAATTTATGAAAATATAAATAAAATATAAATATATTATAATGTGTTTTAGGACTTTTAAAATTTAAGAAATTGGATTTTTTAGTCTAGTGAAATGGAAATTTGAAAAAAGAAAAATTGTTATTTTAAGGGATCACTTTTGAATTTAGGGTTTAGAAATTACACATTAGGTTTGGAAATTGTGTTCTTTTTAGTGAATTATTTATGAATTTTAATATATCATATATGAAAATAATTATATTTAAATTATTATAAAATTATGACATCATGAATGATTTAATTTAAGATACACCTATTATTTGAAAAACTATATTTTTACTTTTCACCTTAAAGGTGAAGTATTTCAAAAAATTATAGAAAAACCACACAAGGGAAATTTTGCAATACTAATATAAAAAATGGTATTAGTTTTATCAAAATATATTTCTTCGATAGATAAATATAATGTTTAATAAAAAAAATGATTTTTAGGAAAAATAATCACATACATTATATTAAAAATATAATTATAGTTTCTTTTAGTTTTTAAAATTGATATTTATTTTTTAATGATAATTTCAATATTTACATAAATTAATCATGATAAATAATATTTATATATCAATTTATTAATTTTAGGTTAAATTACTAATCTAATGGTCCTATTACTATTCCCAAAGGTTGTGTTACAATTCACAAAGGTCAAGTTACTATTCAAATGGCCCCATGACCTCCTATATATACAACTTCATTCATTCAAAAAAACATCCACATGTTTCATACTAAGGTAATATTTTTTTAAATTTTATAATATTTTCTTTTTATTAATATTATTATTCTTTATTTCTAAAGTGTTGTCTGTGGGGGATATGATCCTAACTGATTGGGTTGATCCACATTTTCCCATTAATGATTTTATAATTTATATTATTTTTTCGAATTGTAATGTTGGAAATTTTATTTGGTTTCATAGATGAATAATGTAATGACATTTTTTAGCAAGATGACAATCTTTTTATTTATCTATATTTTGTGTCTGTATAATATTATGTAATATAATACAACTGAAATTTATTCATAAAAAATATTACCAATAAACACAAGGTCATTAAAATAATTTTTTGTTATATTGTTTACCGTGTTTTTTTGTCATTTTTGGTCTAATTTAAGTAATAGTTGATATTTCAACGTGGATGTTGGTGATTGGTTAAACCTAGAGGTAATTCCAAACATCAATGTTTCTTGATACCCTAGAACTACTTTCTATCTCATGGTCTAGTAGAGGTAGGTTTGGGTAGTTAACTTATTATATTTCCATGACATGATCTACCAATCCTCCATTAGAAACATGAGTTGAAGACTCCTCCCCCTAAATTTGACAATGAAATCACCTTCATCGATAAGAGAAAATCTAAATTATGCTAACAATATTGTTATATACCTTCTTTATAATAATCCTCAGGAAGGTTTTTTCTTCATAAACCATATTTAATCACTGTTCTGTTGGAATTGGTGAAATTTTATTACAATTTTTTATGAATATTGTTTAATGGAAAATTTGAAATATTTACCATAAAATAAGTAACTTTTATTCGTATATGTTTTTCTCTATATATAGGTGTGTGTTTTTCATATTCAAAAAGAAACATTAGAATTAATGTTAAATGTTTTTTGAGTTTTTATAAATATTTAGAGTAGTTATATTTAATATTTTAAGTGTTGAAAAAAATAAATTTGAATCAATATCAACATTTATATATATTAAAAAAGATTAACAAAAACAAAAAAATATATTTTCAGTTTCATGGAATTAGTTTTATTTGAAAAACATCATTTAATATAACATATAGAGTATATGATTTATTTTTTAACTTTTTTGGAAATAATTTTTAACACCTCGATCTGGTAGGAAATAAATTGGTTCCCCAAGCCGGTGCATCAAATGACATCATGTCCGTTTCCCTGTCCACCAGAAGCTACCAACTAGCAACAAGGGTAAAATGATAAATGTGGGGATACTATACCCTCTTTATAAAAGTAAACCACAATATTTAAATAATAAATAACCAAAATAATAATAAAAATAAATTTTCATCACATATCAATTTCCCAGAACTAGATACATACCAACAACTGCATAGTAAATATTCAATGTCATGTCATATATTTCCATGTGTATGAGAAATCCAGAATAGAGACATGTAAAGAATACCAAAAATTGGTACCAAATCCATGTATGGTTCCCTTATCCATGCACATCTCTATTACCATAATTATCTCCCTATAAAAGGAAAATTTTCTATGTCCAAAATTACAACCAGGAAGCATACTCAGGTACCCAATGACGGAAAATAAAGGGTGTGAGTACAACTCATTAGGTCACCACTAATAGTGTCTATACAAAATTCAGTTTAACAAAAACAATGTATGCATGTGTATGGTAAACAAAAAGATACAAAAAGGAAAAATTACCTCCATTAATTTAAACTATTTAAAATATCCACAATCATCAATATTTCAAGGTGTTATCAAATTCATCCAATATGCTTCGACCTATTCCAATCAACCAAATAAAATATATCTTTTATATATTCATTAGAGGGGTCAAATTCTCTACATAAAGGAGAATTAAATTTCCAAAATAACACATATATCGATATTTCATGAATCCATAATCATATAATTAACATCATAAATATTTTATAAGGGCTTTAACACTTAGTTCCAGACACTAACCCATGGAATACCTTGGTGGGGCCTAAATCATTAGTCTATCCCAACCTATGGAAGTGCAAATTAGTATAACAACACCTACCTTTAACCACACAAACATGATTCTTTATCCATTACCACATTTACCATTTATATATAATAACTCATTTAACATCTTCATGTCAATCCAAACTACCCCTTATGGCATGTTATTAACTATACACAGTCATTTTTGGATTAACATAATATTCCATTTTATTAAAATAAATATAATTACCATAGGTTATATCTTAAATGCCTTAAAAATTAACATTTAATAAATTAAAACAATGTTCAAGGAATTGGAAAACCCCATGGGTTTCCTTTATCGAACTCTATCCAACCTCAATGAACCCCTTAGGGATAATGAGGGTTTAAGTCAACATTTAGTTAACCCAATTACAATTTCTTATAACAGAAACCAAATGTAAAGAAATAAGGTACCACAACACAACCACATACACATCATTTTGGGCATCAAGACTATGGGAAAACATATAGACCACCTACCTCATGATCATAGATGAAAACATTCTTAACATTGTACCTAAATTTGAACTTTAATAACATTAAAATCCCCAATATAGAATCTTCTTCGAAAAGGGTTTTTAGATGCTTTTGAAGGGTTAGAGTGTATAAAGAAAATATCTTCTAGAATATAGATGTATATAGAGTGTTAGATTGTCTTGAAGCATCTATCAACACACTATGACACTCCAAATGACCATGAATAGAAGTATAACAAACCCTTGGAAACTTGGGAAGAAATATTTCATCACTATTGAAACTAAAATAATAATGGGGTATTATGTTTTTGAAAACCATAAAAGTAAAGGAGGACAAAGTTGAAAATTATTCATTTTTAAGGGTCCCATGATTAGACTACCTGATTTTCCATACCGTGAAACCACAATGCAGTACCATCTATCTTGGAGGGTCCATGGATACACACTTTCTTGGGATCCCACATAGTTTGAAAATATTTTCAATGGTCATGGAGAATGGCTCTATCAAATCCCACAAAACATTAGGACCCCCTTGCATAGTTTCTCTACCGTTAACTTTCCTCCTCATACCCAACATGGTTATGAAACAGAGTTAGTAATAAATTTCTTCTCAATGTAAAGAATTAAATTGATGTCCTTTTGTTCCCCATTTCCTACCTCAAACCACTAGGAAAACCCCAATATTCCTCATACACCAATGAAACAATAATTTTATTAAAATAATAGGGTGTTAACTGAAACTTATACAAGTCCATACATCATTAGATGTTCAGGATCTCACAACCTCCCTGCCTTATAATGGATCATTCTTGAGCCAGACCACCAAGAATTACTAAAGATCCCAGGTAATCATTTTGGGACACATACACCACATACTTATCTCCCTCTTACTAGTTTCTCATTGAATGGTACCATAATTACACAACACTTTGACTAATGGAATAATTTGAAATCCATAGTCTTTCTCACTATAATCAACAATATGAACTGTATTCTCCTCAAATGACACAAAAGTAGATCAACATCATCAAAATCAATTATCAGAGATTGGTTAGGTTGATATTTCCAAATTCATTACCCACAAAATACATATTTCATACCAAAATATCACAATGAAATAAATAATTAGTATTCCATCAGTCTGATCCAATGAAAAATCTCAAATACCTCAATAAACCTTGGAGCCAACAAGACCTATTTCTTGATTCCAATAGTGAAATAAACTTGGTGACAGTCAATGTAAAACATAATCACCCACTGTAAACTAAAGAGGCCATCTTTGTTGATTAGAATATGCATTATTCTAAATTTTATATATATCCACACACTATTGATTCAACTATGCGTACTCTGATGTGTTCTACATGGGACTCAGTCCCATGAACTCTGAATCTATATCCTTAATTCAACAAAGTTGATATCAACATGGACTACCATAGAGATACTCATATTGTTTAATTAATATAGCCTCTATATATCTATTATTGTAAGAGAACTCCACTATCACTAAATGTTTCTCCTAATATTTACTAAATTTTGGGGCACATCCCTTCAAAATTTCCACTACCACCTATATAGTATGTTCTAACTATTAGTCTATTTAGGGGGGAAAATCTATACTCATTAAAAAATGGGTACCATGTGTATTTTTTCACCCTTTAGAGAATCATTTAGTAAAATGTGTACATCGATAGGAAAGAATACATTAAGGTACCCCACGAAATTGTCACATCTCATGAACATACAAGTCACCCCACTAGTCAATGCTAAAACTCTTTCAAATCAATAATAAATGCACCACCTTGGTCAAATGATACATAATAACCCATATCAAATCATTATTATAAGTCTTCCATTGGACAAATACCTACAAATATATCGTGATATCATCCCAATCCCATTTCGTAATGGAAAATTGATATAGAAAACTACCTAGCATCAGATGCTTATCCTTCCCTTACTATGTTGTCTAGCATCATATCATGGAACCTAGGTCATCTTTCTTCATCACTAGTTGAAAATAATGGATATGAATATCATGATGAAATTTGGTTAAAATGAGATGCACCACCCATTTTGAGGTATTTAACTCATACATTATCTCCCTTTACATCCACCCAAGAACAAAAACATGACCAAAAACAAAAATAATCTCATCAATATTTATAATCTAGTTGAAAGGTGACTCCGCAACTTCATGGATTTCCATGAAGGAAAAACCCACTAGATCCTCATAATTACTCTCCTTGGTCAGAATAAAATGTAAATTCTCTACTAGAAATGATATGAGGGTATTCTTTCCATGTCCCTATAGAACCTATATTTGCATCTTAGTAAACAAAGTGACCACCTTCCTCTATTAACTAGACTCATGGACTACTAGTGTCTATTACATTATTCACAATATTTAGTGACACTATCTTCTTTCCTGGGTTAATATACTGGATGAAATTCAAATAACTATATATACAAAATCCACTTTTAGTGAATGAGGTTCAAATATATTTGAGAAAAGATTTATTTTAAGATTTTTTAATCATTATATTGAGTAAAAAATTTGAACAAAAGGAAATTCATCCAATATAGTAGGGAATAAACCCCCATGGATATCTCAAGATTGTGAATAGGGTAATTTAATTCATGAAGCCTTTATTTTCATGACCCATATGACATGAATCAATCTACCCGCAATAAAACTACCAGAAGACCAAACTTTATGGCATCACAAAACACAATATACGCCTTACATGGCTTCGGTGGGATAAAAATCGGTTCAATGATAAAGAGAATCATAATCTCCTGGAAACAATTGTCTCACGATCCAAAAAACATAAACATGAAATCCATTTTATTTAAGCCTATATGTGGTGTTGAAAAGGAACAATATTACCTAATGAACCTTCATTAATATCCCACAAAACCCGAAAATCTATGGATGT
The DNA here is from genome assembly GCA_963277665.1 of Viscum album. Taxonomy (NCBI): domain Eukaryota; kingdom Viridiplantae; phylum Streptophyta; class Magnoliopsida; order Santalales; family Viscaceae; genus Viscum; species Viscum album. The sequence continues at coordinate 1,586,055,170 of OY728150.1, read as the reverse complement.
CAAAAATATTCTTTTTTTGATCCCATGATAAAACTACTAGAGCGTTGTCTTAGTCAAGAGTCACACCTTTATAAGAGATCATGTTACCATGAAATGTACCCTTTCAATCAAGATTTATCAATTTGATAGCATGTTCTATAGCCTATTATCCCTTAATCTGAAAAAGAATATGTCAATGTGTTTGGAATGATCTTCATAATTAAGAGAGTCCACTAAGATGTCATCCGTGAAACAACTATAATGTGATCTAGGTAAAGGTAGATTATTCCATTAATTAAGGAGATAAATATAGAAGGAGTTTTTTTATCCCAAACTACATCATGAATAACCATTAATAAATATAAACTCTTCAGTATTTAGTTCGTAGTATTTCTGAAGGTCTCACCATCAACTAATTATACACTGACAACAAATCAATATTGTAGAAAATAGATTCACCTTTCAGCTATTTGAATAGATCATCAATACATGGAAGCTGATAATAGTTTTTAATTTTATATTGATTCAACTTACAGTTATAAAAAAACCACAATGTCCCGTCAAAATTTTTAGAAAACAAAAATAGAGTTCCCCATGGTAACGTACATGGGTTAATAAACCCTTTATAAACTAATTCCCCTAACAATGTTGGAATATAAAAAATCTTAGCTAGTTCCATTTACGGAAATATATATATATAAGGAAGAAAACCTGAGAAGACCTTAGGGAACATGTCTTGAATCTTATCCACAATTAGAAGAAATATGTCTTGATCAACTCCCAATCATTAAGAAAAAATCATGCCACTTGGTCGAGAGATCAACTATGGAGGAGACAAAAAGCTTATCTTGGGGTCTTTCTTCTAGTGCGCGGTGAATGTCAAATGTGTTGGTTTTTTCTATGGTGTTTTTGATCAATGATTTGGTTTGGGTTGTGGTAAGCTATAATTTGTGTTTTTTGTGTGATTCATTTTGGGGGATTGACTTCGGTGATGGGATGGCGATTTTGATGACTTTCTCAAATTTGGGTGCGCTTTGATTTTGAATGTGTTTGAAGATCGTGGAGGTAGTGAAGCTTTTACGTTTCCAATTATTGGTTTTTATTTATGATTGGTTTTTCTTGTTGCTTGTTTTTTATTTGTCTTAAGTGATCAGTGGTTCAAAGTATTCTACAATCATATCATCTACATGAGGCCGCTGTAGATGCGGTTTAGGAAAATATTTTCTATTAAATCAATGATTTATGGAATTGGATGTTTGAGAGGGTATGGTTGTGGCCTTCGGTACCAGGCCCATGCATTTTTTCATGGGATAGCTGGCTAATAAACAGTGGAAGGTGGAATACATATTTCATGTTTTTGATGCTAGGTGGAGTTTTTATCATTGTGTGTTAGTTGTTTGGTCTTGTACTTTTGGAACATTAGAGCCTTTTTGGCTTGTTTATGTCTTTTTTTATGGCAGTTTTCCCCATTTCCCTTAAAAGGAGGTTTACCTAAATTAAAAAAATTAATATTTGGTATGTGTGTATCAAAAATGATATTACCATATATTAATCAAAATAACTATAAAGTGTGGAAACTATAAGAATCATACCTTTAACAATCGATGGTGTTTCCTCACCACCACCTGGTCCATACTGAACTGCATGAGGCTGACTTCCCTCTATACCATGGGATTTGGATTCACATCCTAGTTCCACAAAACCGTACTAATAAATATGATATTATATGTAAGTACTGATTCCACCACCATGGATGGTACAACCATTGTAACATCAGCTTCCTTCTAGGAATGAGGTTGCAGACCCCCTTCTCACACGCTATGTTTGTCTTCATCCTCCATCACAACCCACTTGCCGTGGGTTCTTATAGAACCTCTGTATGTCTCTCTTCCTATCACTTTATTGACAATAAAATACAAACTAGGGAAACTAACCACACATTTTTCTTATCCTACACAAATATTATCATATAATCGAATGAATACTAGGAAAGCCCACCCTCTTCACTAGATATTCATTATACCACCACCCTAGCGAGAACTATCAAAATAAAAATTCAATCTATAGGAAGATGTACTAGTGGTCTACCCAAATAAAAATTCATGTGCACCACTAGAATCCTCCATTAGATTCCCTTCTGAAAGATGATCCAAACGAAACACCTAATATAACCTCTTTAAATGGATATAAATTACTCGGAACATGATCTATTATAGAAGTACATGCTGAAAAGGTTTCTCCATATCTACCTCTTACTCTATGAATGTTTGGATAAATCATTGTATGTTATTAAAGCAACCAACATAATCCATAAAATACATTTTCCAATGATTCAACCTCTTAAAATCCACATCCCTATCCTATATTAGAGACATTGGGAACAAATATTACAAAAACGTTTCCTAGAAATCTCTCTACCACATACCATCTTTATATATAGTTTTAACTATAATATCCCACCATGGATTTGTAGGTCCTCAAAAAATGTAAGTGGAAATATAAGAACCACTTATCTAGAGGCATCTCTAAGGGATCCAAAGTCTTATTGATATATCCCTTATAGAAATCAGTAACCTCTGGTCTACCAACTTACATAAACATTAAAGGGTGATGCAACTGAAACTTTTTGGTCATGTCAAACATAACCGGTATAAATATCACTAGATATCACTCCAAAATTTTAATAAAATAAGAAAATTTCTCAAAGAACTTATCTTCCCATCTATTACCATGAACGAAATGGTTTTCCAGATCTACAATTGGAAGAGCATTCTAAACAACACCTTCTTACCACTAAATTGGTAACTGTCATCATTATGGATTATCTCTACAAAAAAAATACATCTCCAAAAAAATAATATAAAGATTCAATAGTTTACCAAAAAATAGGGATAACTACTAGCCATTAATAACCCATTACAGATACAATAACCCATGAAACAAAAGTGCATATCTTTCACAATCCAAAACCATCCTTATAAGAGATCATGAATAACATAGTGTAACCAAACTTTTAGGTTCAACTCACATTAGACACCATACTAATCCCATCAAGTTATAATCCTTTAATTCCTTAAATAGACAAAATATTATAATTGTGAACTATTTGTTACCATTTAACACCATTTTTTAATTATTTATATATTTATATGACCTTTATATGGAAATTTTTACTTAAAATCCTAATAGAAAAAGATTAAATTTACATTTCCCATATCAAAACCAAACATGTTTTACCATGTGTGACTAAGATGATTCATGTTTCATCTATCACTAGGTTCCTAAGATGATTCATGTATGCACGACCCGGTACCATATAATCCCATGAGAAAAATACCATACACAATAACATTACTCATCAAGTTCATCACCCAAGGTAGTATACTAGTAAATTGTAATAAATAATCTCATTAACTACATTCCCACAACAATTACCATGTTTATCCCCAATAAATGGCATAAATACTCCCATGCACAATCTCATAGATGAGGTATGAACCATGTTAATATCCTATCTACATTCCCCAATAAAATAAATAAAAGACACATAAATTATATGATACCACTTTATTACACCCCCACCTAGGAGCCACTACATTGTTATCATGAGCCGATTCACCACATGACCTCATGTTCACCTCCCCATATGCTACAGGCTTTCGACAAGCAATGAGGGAATAATGAGACATGTGGGGAGAAAATACCCTCTTAAAAAATTTAAACATAATAGATAAATAAGAAATAATGAAAATATTTATAATAATAAAAATTACTCATAAATACATTTCTCAAAAACAATGTACAATCCCATAAAAAAATAGTAAATATTCCGTATCATGTCCTAGGGTGCCAAGTGTAATAGAAGAAAAAAAATAAAAAAATTTAAAGAATCCCCAAATCTGGTCCAAATATAAGGTCTGGTTCCATCATAAATGAACATCCCTAATCCTATAATCTACCCTATAGAATAGGGTCCTTTCACTTTCCATGACATGCATCCATGAAGTCTTCAAAGGTACCCAATGGTTGCTCTAGTAGGGTTTGAGTACCTTTGTAGGACACCAAAAACAATGTCTAAAATGTATGAATTCAAACCAAAATATTGTATTGACGAATATAGTAAAAATAATAATAAAAAAAGGATAAAATAATTCCACTGATTCACACTATTTACATTAGACACTTTCGGACTTAGTTCCTAGTGTTACCTTATTATCCAAATACGCTTCAGCCTATGGCTGTCAACTTTAAAACATACGAATTTTAACTATGCATAAAGGGAGTCTAATTCCCTACATCATAGGGACATTTAATTTCAAAAAAACACATATATGCCAACTTGTGTGGAAGTATCTTTCTAACAATTCACCTCATTTTCATCCATGAGGGTATAAAACTTTTTTCTGACACCCTAACATATGGTAAAGCTTAGTGGGGGCATACAACACCATTTATACCTTTCCCACTAGATTAAATCCTATCTCCCTCACCCCACCCATACCCTTAAGATCATAAGTGTGGTTCTTTTTCAATTAACACTTTTACCATTTACATATCATAACTCATTTTTTATATTAATTTCAAGTTGAAAACCAAATTATTCCATGTTAAAACCTAAACACAATCATATTTGGTTTCACTTCCTAACTTTTGTTAAAATTATAAAAAAAATATCATATTTTTTATTTCATAACCCTTACAAATTTACATTTAACAACATAGACCGATGTTCGAAGAAGTGAAACACCCCATGGGTGTCCTTTAGAATTTTCTATCTAACCTAAACAAATGACATAAGGATCTTGAGGGTTCGAATCATCATTTATTTTTCCAAATTACTATTTCCCATGAAGGAATTCAAATTCAATGAAGGAAGGTACCACAAATCAACCATATACACATAATTTAGGGAATCAAGACAATGAAAAAAACTTGTAGACCACCTACCTATTCATCATAGAGGAACATTCACTTAAAATTATCCCTTGATAATAAATAAAAAATCCTAGAATAAAAAATATATAATCTAATTGGAAAATATGTTTTTGTGGATTTAGATGGATATAAAAAACAACACAAGGAATATTAAATAAAATAGATATAGGAGTTGTCTTATGATCATTGAGAGATTTAATCTACAACTAACGATTCCCTAAACTACTAAGAATCAAAGGATATTCATCCATTGGAATATTGGGGGAAATGGTTTATCACCAACGATAATGAACAATGAACGAGGATTAAATATGTGTGATAAACCTTAATTACCTAGGGGTAATACTTGGAAATCCACCCTTTTAATGTGATACATGGTTGGCTACACTGTTTGCCAAGACTTGTGCCACCCTCAGTTCAAGAGAGCATAGGTCACACAGTTTCCTAGGTTCCTACATGGTTTCACAAAAAATTTGGTGAACATGTAGAATGGGTTTGTCCAAGTCCACATGGTTTCAGTCTCCCCCTTGCATGGTTTCTCATCTATGAACCTTCCTCCTCCTGGACCATATAGTTATGGCACCCGATTACTATTAACCATGAACTAACCATGAAATACGAACTAGGTGAACTTTTATTCACCCTTTTGTGCCCCAATCCCCCAGGAATCCCTTGAGACTCCTTATAAACAAATGAACTATTCCATTAACCAAAATTAAAGAAACTTTAACCATCAATTAAACAAGTATGGACCTCATTATATGTTCAGAATGACCCATAAATATGATATAAATTTTTTAGAAATGTATATATAACATATGTTCTACATTGTTTATTATTTAATCATCAAAAATAGAATATGATTTTTTCTTTTTTAATTATAAATATCATATAAAATAAATTACAGGGGAAATATTGTGTGTTTTTGTATTTTTTTAAAATCAAACATATATCTTGTGAGTTACTGGGTTTTTTTGTTTCTTATATATCATATAATACATTTTTGTTTGAAATTTAATATTTTATTATAATAAAACATATTGTCTAATATAGTTATTTATTTATTATTAATCATAAGGAAAATGTTTTTTTATTTATCGTAGGTTCTATATGATAAGTTATTTTATCTAATTTTTTTCAATATATTTTCATATAAAATTTAATGGAAATATCTTATTTTGTTACTATTATTTTACTAAAAATACAAATATCATATGTTTTGTGTTTAATATTTAATTTTTGTCATGATAACATATATTTAAAAATTCTTAAAAGATTTCACATCAAAATTACTCAGAAATCATTAGATCCATATTAACATAGTATCATTTTTTTATTATAATGAAATATGAGTACTTTGTAATATATAATTTATTGATTTATCAAAAAAATCATGTTTTCATGTTGGAATTTTTTTATTTGGGAAAAAATACATGAAATTTACCATTAATTTATTTAAATGGATTCCTAGAAAAATAATCAGATATAGATTTGTGTATAATGAATAAACATGGGATGTTCCCCAATCAATTAACATAGGAATATTTTTTAAAGAGAATGAATTGTTTATGTTTTCACAGAAGCCTGGAAAAGGAAAGTAATACATTATATAACTATGAAGGAAATGTGTTTTGTTAAAAAAGGCCATAAAAATAGAGTTATAAAACTATCTATAATTTGATTTAATTGATTAAAGAAACATATATTGATATAAACAGGCGGTGAAAAATATAATGATAATCATCAATGGATATACATTAACCCACATGGTGAGCGGTAAGGGGTTGGTGATAATATCGATGAAAATTGTGTTTAAGCCGGGATAAGGGAATTTTTTTGAGTTATTGTAGCTATATCATAATATTTGATTTCAAATTCTCACATGACATAAATAACTTATGAATTAATGTTAATAATCAACAAATGATTTCAACTATTACTTTAGAATAATTAAATGGTTATTTGAAACTATTTCAAAAGATAAAAATTTATGTAGAGTCAATTTTTTTATATTTTTTTAGTAGTTTTATTAAATTTACTTCGTTTTGAAATTTCTTTACAGAAAAGAAAAAAATTAGTAATGTGACATATTATTCTCAATGTTAATATAATTTTTTAATGAAATGAAACTAGAATGAAAAAAATTTCCTCTAAAAATATATTATATTAATATAATATTGAACTTGAATTGATTAAATAGTTAAAAGATACATGTTTTACCTTAAAAAATATTCATTTCTAATTTTTAAATGATGTATAATACATATATATTTACCAAGAATGCATATTTTTATGGAAATCGTAATTTTGTGATGTCAAAATTTATTTGAGTGAAATTTTTAAATTATTAATTTATGATGAATATTGATTATTATAATTGATTTTTTAATAAATATTGGAAAATATGTTCTTATTTATTTTTAGGTTTCTTGTGACATTTGTCATTAAATTTTTTAACTAGAGTATTCAATGATTTCAATATTTTATTGGCCATTTGTGTCATGTAAGGAAACCTAGATTTTTATCAAAGTAATGTGAACATAATATGAACCATTCAATAATAAATTTCCTTAAATATAGGATAAGTTCATTAAAATGCATCCATTATGATATAAGGTTCACATTTTTTGGTTATTTTTCACCTAATCTATAAAGTTGTGTATAATTATAATTTTCTGATGATTTAATGAGATTAAATTATATTTTTTTAAATCCAAACAATTTATGATAATGATGAGACAATAGTTTCATTAATTTTTCACTTATGCATTTTTATGGTATTTTTCCCTTCGGTATCTATATATTTGAGAGACACTTGTATTTCAAGGAGCCTCCTTTGAAAAAATAATAAGTAGTCTCATAGTTTATTGTTGGAATCAATATTGGATTATGTGAATCATGTTATAAAAAATACACCAATAGATGATTTGTTTAGCTCTTTTTGTTATAAAACATTAAAAAAATGTTCTAGTAGACCATGACTTGAAGGAATTACTTCAAATAAATTCAATGATTCATAAAACTAGTGAATTTCCTATGTAAAATGATTTAGTTGTCTCCAAATCAGTGATATCATTCAATATCACTTAATAGAGTTCAGATAGATCATATTGATTGAGAAGAAATTAAAAAATTTATTTAGTTCAGTGGTTTTTAATGATCATCCAATATATTCTAATTTGGATTATAACATAGATTCTTCAATTATAGTAATTAATTTTACAATTCTAAATAAAGAATAACAATATTAAAAATTATTTTTTAATAAATTCGATTAAAATGTGAATAAAAATATTTTATTATTTTAATTTTAATAAATTAATTTCAATTTTCAATTAATTATAATAAAAAAATAAGATATTTTTTTATAGTTTTTCCGAAATTATTAATTTTTAAGAGAATTTTGAAAAAGAATGATTTTACAATAATGAGACGATTACATAATTATAATTATATAATAATCAATTTACAGTTTATGAAATATTATTATTGATTTCATATATATTTAATAAGAAACAAAATTAATATTAATGTTTAGTTTTGAACTTAGAAATCTATTCTTATCATTTTGGCGATCAATGTAATGTTTTATTTATGGATTTTCGAGAAATTTAATATTGTATAATAGATTACATAATATGAATTAGAAAAATTTACACAATGAATTATGGTCAACATAGATTTTGGTCATAATGAATTGCAACCATGGTAAAAACTTATCACTACTACATGGGTTAAAAAAGATTAGTTAGGGGGTTAAACTAAAGAGAGGAAGAATAAAATAAACTAAATACTTGTATAAATCATGTTTATTAGTTTTATTTATAAATAAAAATCATTACAAATTAGGATTTGATAATATTGTGCCACTTTTCATGAGTAATACATGTATTATAAAATAATGATTCAATTATTTATAAGTTTTCTACCCACATGACATATAAAAGGGAACCCTCTATCCTCTTTTCTACAAACTTTTTGATCCAATTTTCACACCCAATAACTTTGAAAATACATATATATGTTTTATTTTTGAATCATAGTGGTTTTTTCTTCTCAAAATTACACCTTATGAAGTATTAATGTGTAGTCCATTTGGGATACCAAAGGAAGAGATATGTGTTCTGTCTAAGAATTTTGAAGTTCTATTAACTTTAAACGCCATTAAAATTGTAAATATCCTTGTTAACTTAATTAGATGAGTATATTTTCAATTTTTGGATCTTTTAATATTAGTTTTATATCCATTTTATATCTCATTTCCATCCGATTGAAAATGAAAACATCGCTCGTTCATATGTTCAGTCTTCCATATCCAGATAGAAGGTTACAAAATTTTTAATTAACGTTTTTTACTTGTAAAGATATGAATATTGAAAAATTTAATATATAGAACATTTATGACATAATTAATTTCTATAAATATAATATATCATCTATCTTATTTCCCTTATATCTTTTTTAAAATGATAACATCCCTCATGCATACGTGGGGACCACCACCTCCATAAATCAAAGCAATTCATTTATCTTTTTAGATTTTAAATGGATGATAATAAAATTGAATCAAATAAATATTCATGTCATTATTAAAATTATAGTTTTTATGTGACTGTTATATATACCTATTTATCATGGTCAGTATACAGAAGTACTTTTTGTTAAATTTACTGAAAAACCATAAGTGATTGATGTAAGTAAAAAATAATCAATAAATGAGTAAAAAATGATTGTGAAAAATAATAATAAGTGAAATATATATATATATCTAAATAAAGTAAATAAATAATTTAAAATTATTTATTCAAAAGGATATAAGTCATCTAACCAAGAAATAATCCAAGGTTAGTTTTTTTCATCTCAATTCTACTATAGTGAGACTTATTTTATATTGTATTCCAAATTTATTTTATTCAGTGCATATAATTAAATTTTAGATATTTTCTAATAAATTACCATTTATTCATGATTGTTAATGTTTCAATTCATATTTTATCTTATAATTTTCTTTTATTCAAATGTTATTAACTCCATAGGGGTTATTTATAATCTCACTCTTATTTGAGATTTCTCATGTTTAAATTTTTTGTTTGAATAATAATTTTATTTTTCTCTATTTAAGCCTAGATATTTTAATCTCATATAGTTATTTTTTATGTTTGAATGTTTTTATTTTTAATTTTCCTATCTTCATTACATAGACACAGAATGATTTTTTTTGTAATAAAAACAAACCCTGTTGATTTTTTTGGTCCAGGATCATTTTTCTTCAATGTTGATATATTCTAAAATTAATTGGGAATGAGTTTTATTTTTTAAAATGATTTTAAAAATTAATATTCAACAATACTTGAATTTATCATTAATGATTTATAAGGGAAATGTTTTGATGTTTTATTAATATTTTTTGTCTAACATTATTTAATTGAATTTTGTATTTTACAAAAAGGAACTACCATGTGTATGTTGGTCAAAACCATGACTCTAAATTTATTAAAAAATAGAAATAATAAAATGGATGGAGAAGGTTTAAGAAAGTTACAAAAATCCAACATCAACAAGAAGAAACTACGAAAAACCGATCAATCCCTACATGTCCCATTAAATCACATTTTATTTAATCTGCCACTTAGATATCAATCTATACACAATGTATTTTCCATTTTTGAGGGTTTATATACCTCAAATGATGAGAATTTAGAGGGATACTAAATGGTGTAGAGGATCCTTAATTTTCATGATAGACTATGGAATTCCATCATTGAATTTTATTGGAACACATCTCCATTATTAATTAAAATAAACATTTTAAATATTTAATAATAACTATAACATGGCCTTATGATGCGTGACACAAGGTAGTCAGATTATTGAGGTAGTGATGATTGATTTTTTTAATTTGAATTTTGAATTAGATCTTGAATCTTATGTATGGTTGGGTTAGAACTCAACCATAATGACGTTATATGAAAATAAAAAAAGAATTTTCAGTCAAATTGTCATTGTATCAAAATGAATATGGATCCATCATGGAATAAGTGGATTTCTGTTGCGAGAAAACCCATTTTTCCACTGTCTTAAAGAGACCTTCAGTAAGACATTCACCTTCTTAGTTATGAGGATGTGTGGCACTAGAGTTTTAAGATCATGGAAGGTGACATTACTTAGTTGAATCATTTACAAAGGAGTCATATATATTTTTCATTAGAACATAAAACTGATATGGATAATTTGACTTCATATTTTCAGAACCCTCTACACTCATATATGAGGGACTTCCATTTGGACATCCCACAGATAAAGGTTTCACTTCTATAATTTTAATTTTATTAGAATATGTCGGTTGCAAAAAAAATAGGCACAAGTGATTGGTATTTTTATTGAATGACCAATTTGAAATAATATTTTTTAACTATTTTTTGTTTTCCTTATGAACCTTTGAAGCAATCAACTGATCTTGGAAATATTTCATGTCAAGAAATCCCCTGTGTAGTTGGTTAACCAATGTTCTAATCATTCATTAATAATTTATCATTTTCACCCTTCTATTTCTGACCAATAAAGGACACATCAAGATCATCCCTTGTGGCTGCTATCTATTCCTTCTATAAGGCCATAACATTATCTGATATGTGATCCTCATAGTTAGCTATTATGAGACATATAAAATCACCTACCTTGTGCACAACATCAACATGTAGTATGTGACCCTTATCCTAATCAAGGAAAACCTCCAAGAGAATTCCTATAATCAATTAATTAATTATAGTAGTGAAAACCTTTATAATTATTATAGATCCATCATAGAATAAGGTGGAACTCACGTTTTCCTTAAGGACATCCTTATATATAGATAACTAGCGAACCTAATCATTTTCATCAATTCTCAATCCTGCGATAGGTAATTTATTGGAGGAAACTAAATTTACATCAAAATAATTAGCACTGTATGAAGTTGCCCCATCCTTCCCGATCAATTTCTTCCCTATTCCATTGAAAGAATTTGAATTGATCAACAGAACCCACTGAAAGTTGACAATATCATGTCCAATAATATTTTGAAAACCACTAATAGAAGGTAATTAATAATATTAAAACTCTACTATTATTCTTAAACCATTCATAATAATATTGAAACTATCAGGGCGAGGATTCAAGAAATCAATATAAATCAAGACATGAGCATAGTGGTGTAACATTCCTTGAATGTTATTTTCATCAATCTTTAGAGGTGTGAAAATACATGAAGAAATATCTTTAAAATCAATTAATACCAAGAAACCCAATTGATTCCGCATAGCCATGCCCAGAACTAAACATTATTACTCTTCTTATGAAGACGGTCAAAACTGAAACGTCATTCTGAAACGTGTATGATTTTTGGACACATTAAATAATATCTGGATACCCTGGACAAAGATTTCTGATATTTAGATTTAAATATTAAATAAAATTAACCATTTCTTATGGGGACGATCACCATGGATTGAAAACCCCATATTCAGTTCAGTTTGTGTTTTAGATCATATATTACTGTGGTTTACCACCATTCTCATGTATCAACCTTCATAACCTTTATTCAAAATCAAGCTTCCTTGAAAAGCATACATGTTTTTTTGAATTAAATCATTCTTTTTTTATTGTATTTTTTTAGTTTTTACATAAAACTTAATTAATTATGATTTTCCTCAATTTTAAAATGAAATTTGGAAATGATTTATAACATAATTTATACTCAAATTTAGAAACGATTTATAGAAATTTATTTTTAATATTTTTCTTATATTTTCCTTTTATATTCTCAAATGTTTTTACTAAAAGAAATATATTTCAAATGATTTTATTTTCTTCTATCATCCTTTACTAATTTATATATTATAAATTATTTTTGATATCATTCACTTTCTTGTGAGCTTGTTCTATAAGACTCTCGATTTTTAATTGGACATTATTTTTCTATTTTATATCCATATTTTTGGAGTTATGGTTATATTCCATAAATTTCTAATAAATTGATATTGTATTAACCACATATTATTTAAATAGATTATTTTAATTAAAGGAAACACTATAATAATGTTAATTCATTTAATGGGGAAAAAGTAATGTAATTTCTTATTAATTCAATGCAATTATTTATGGATTGATATTGAATATTGGTTATGTATTGTATTCTTGATTCTGAATATGTGGAATGAATTTGAGAAATTTATGTGATGAGTGGGACCAATTATAGATTGCCACTTGATGCATCAATTGGTATAGTGAGATATAATTTGTCATATTATATGTGTTTTTTGTGTATACTTGTACATTAATTGAAATTTATTACCTTATGGCCATGATGGTAAGGTTTATGATGAGTTGGAAATAATAATTAGCCAAAATATCTTACTACATGAAATTATGAATTTCCTTCATTAAAATTTCTGGACTTATTATAATCCCTATGGTTATTTGTTTTACGATGGTTATTTTTTAATTCTCATGTTATAGATTAAATGTTATAAGTATTGATTATTAACTCTACCATATTTTTTATTCCTTATTTACTCGTGATAACTTTAATTGTAATCATTTTCTTATGGTGAATTTGACCTCACACTTTATTAGATTTTTCTTTCCCCAACATATGTTGAATTAATCTTTGAATGATCTCCAATGATGCAATAATGGTTTTTCAAGCCATTTTTTATTTTTCGCAGTTAATATAAAAATCATGTAAAAATCTATTCACCCATGAAATTACAACAAAATGGGAAATATATAGAGCTATCCATTACCATCACTAAAAAGATCATAGATAAATGGAAACTTTTATAACTTTTAAAATAACACTAATATGTGGTACCCTTTACCGTTTCCTCTTTAGTGCTGATAAATGTCCTGATAACATGGAGAGTCTCACATCAAAATAGCACAGGGGAGGACACTTCATTAAATAACACTCCCTTTCTTGCCAAGGTCATAATCTTGCTTCATAGATGGGATCTTTAATATTCTAGACACACATATTCAGTCTTGGCATACGCCCACATAGGCCTTAGACCACCCTTTGATTCATGTTATTCTTAACCCACCCTCACACACCCATTTCGGTCATACACGACCTTACCCAACTATCTTACCAAATATGTGATCCTACATAGTGGATGCCAATTTTTTTTTGAAAACCAATAAAAAATAAATCCATTTAAAAAAATAAAAAAATATAATATTTGAATAATTAAAAATAAAAAAGTGAATAAATTTAAAATATTTCATTTTTATTATATATATCTATATATTATAAATAGTAATAAATGTTATATATTAAATATAGATATGGAAAGTAAATAAAATTAAATAATTGGAAAATAAAAAATAAAAAATGTTTAAATTAACCACTACTAGAAATTTTATTAATAAAATAAACATTAAAAAAATCAATTAATTAAATATACGTATATATAAATTATAAATATTAATAAATAGAATAATTTAAATCTAGATATATAAAATGAAGAAAATTTAATAATTAAACAAAATAAATTGAAAAAGAAAAAATTTTAATAATTAAAAAAATGTTTAAAATGAATATTTATAAAATTATTAATTTTATTAATGTACCCATAATTAATAAAATGAATTTATGAATAGATTGAAAATATAAATTAATTATAAATGTTATTAAATAATGTATAATAAAAATAAATATATAAAATGAATAAAAGTTTACAATAAAAAACATATTAATTTCTCAATCATTTTTATGTTTTTATACATAATTATTAATTAGATCAATTATTTTAGAGATATTTTCAAATATATATATATATAAATATCAATATATATAAAATTTCATAAAATATGGATTATATAATAAAAAATATTTATTTTTACAACAAATAATTAATATAGTTAGTGAATAATGATTTCTAATTAAAAATTCACACTAATTAAAAACATTGAGTAATTATATAGATTAATGAACATTAATTAAATATTGCTTGATTTTTTAATTTACCAAATATAGAATGAACGTTTACTTGATTTCATACATACATGTACATAATTAATGCAATTTTATATACAATGCTCAAACACAATTATTTACCAATCAATTTCATCTTGCATAAAAACAGATACACCCAATATTAATGTAATTTATTTAAATTTTAATATTTATTTGATAATTTCATTTAGTAACACGATAAATTTAATTTATCTTGTTTTCAATCCATAAATGTTTTTCATTATTTTTAATATAATTATACTTATATATTTTTTATTCATTTTAAATATTATTTATATTTAGTTTTTTAGAATATAATATATTTCTATTATTTATTTGTGTATATCTATTTACTATGTTTTAATTTTGTCGATATGATTTCAACATTTTTTTAATATATGTTCATTTTTTTTAATAATTTATTTTTAATTAATAAAACACTTCTATTTTCCAATATATTTAAATAGTATTTTTTTTAATTATTGAATTGTACTCAATTTTAAAAATCATGTTTTTAAGATAACATATTCATTAATAATGATAAAAATATATTTATAAATAAAAATTTATAGATAAATATATTTTTAAATTCATATTTATTAAATTTAAAATATTATATATTTATAATTATAAATAAAGAATAATTAATTTTTAAAAAAACTATATGTATAATTTTAAATAAATAATTTTATATTGAAATAGTTATAAAAATATAATAATCATATTTAATTAATTAAAATATATTCTATATTTATATTCAAATTTATATTAACATTTCCATTAACTTATTAATTATATATTTAAAATTATGTATACATATATAATTATATAAATATATTAATGGTATTTTTTAGATGTATTTATGTAATTTTAAATCAATAATTGTATATTTAAATAATTAAAAAAATATAATAAATATATCTAAATAATTAATATATTCACTATACTAATAGTTATATTTATATTATATTATATTTATATATATATTTCACATATATATTAATATACAAATATATGATGATATAAATATATTATAAATATAAAATTATAATAAAAATATTTAAATAATGAATATATTTACTATATTTTGCATTGATATTTATAAACATTTTTTAAACATATATAATATGGTAAAATAAATAATGATATAAATATATTCATAATTATAAATAAATTATTATATATTTATTTATAAATATATATGATAATAAATTTATGTTTATTATATTTACAAAATTATATATATATATATAATTATAAATTAAAATTAAAATTATTTATAAATTTTATTTATATAACTATAAATAAATAAATATATATCTAAACAATAATATTTTTAATAAATGTATTTAAATAATGAGTATATTTAATAAATTTATAAAAAAAAATTATATATTTATTATATATATATATATATTTATTTATGATATATATATATAATTATATAAATATATATAATGATATAAATATATATAATGATATAAATATATATAATGATATAAATATATATAATGATATAAATATAGTATTAATTAAAAAAATATTTATAAATATAAAATTTTAATTAAAATTGTAAATATTTTATCAGAGATAATGTTTTAAGATATCTTTTATCATCACATATAATTTTAGCATTGATTGAAAATATTGTTATCAAAAGTTTTTTGGAAGTGTTGGTAAAACCATCCTAAATCATACCCCAACCGAAACATTTTTAGTTGCGCCTCTCAAACTCAAACAGAAGTCCACTACAATCATTTCTCCCCCATGAATTTCTTTTAGATAAGTAGAGAATTGAATTGATGGTATGATAATTTTTGCTTCTCTCTCATTGATTTCTTGTTTGGGTTCTATCATGTGCGATAGGGCAACATATTCTTGGCGACGATGCACTTGTGGGCTCCATGACTAGGGTATCTACTCCTCATTTTGAGTCTTATTTATTTCACAATATTGGATTATAAAAACAACCCACTTCATGTTCATTGAGACCCCTGCAATCGTTTTTGATTCATTCCTTAGGAATTTTAGTTTTTGAATCATATCTTCCTCCTTTTTTTCAGCACCTATGAATCCAATCCTAGAATATTTACAACGAGTTTTATGATTCAGTAATAGTCATTATATGTGTTTAAATTTTGTGATTATCATGAAACTTCTTTCATTGGGTAAATGGTATGAATTAATATATGAAATAAAAAACATTGATTGTTTAAGATGAAAAGGGAATGTGAATCCTATGAACTCATATATGTTATCTATGTTACATTATGTGATAAATGGTGATTGTTTTTATGATGCTGAGAATTTACTTCTATGAAATATTATTTTTGAACTTTGGTTAATTGTTTATATCACCTTCCATAAAAGCGTAAATATTTAAATATTTTAATGAAAGGTCTATGAAAAAATCATTACAATGTAAAGTGTGTATATAACAGACTAGAATGAATTGTATTGAGATCATGATTTCAAAATGATTATTTATTATATAATGTTGTCACCTTTTTAATGATTATCTACCACAATTAGGATTCAATTATTTCTATTTTTGTTAGTGTTTTTAGGGATTTTTGTAGATATAATTGGGTGTTCTATGATTTTATTTTATATCAATGGATTCTTTAATAATTATATGTATTTTGTCAGTAAAAGCTGCTGCTCCATAGAATGATAAAAGGTAACAATTTTTTTCAAAATAGGTGGCTTTTTATGTTATACAATTACACGAAATTTAAATTTGGTGGAATTATATATATATATATGATTGATTGACTAAATTGTTTCCAAGAGTGTTCTAGAATATTTGATATGAGATTATTTAAATTGGGATTTAGTACAATGTTTTTTATGGTTGAAAAGTGATCTAATTGGCGATTGTGGTTACTTAAATATCATATTGATTTTTTTTTCCTGATTTTACCTCTATATTTATATGTAATTTATTGCTTTGAAAATTCAGGTTCTATTTTTTATTTTTATTTGCACTAGTATTATTTAAATGAAACATTATTTTGTTTAATCTTTTTTTCAGAAATAAAATTTAATTTATAAAATGTGTTATATAAAATGGGATGTTTAATGTGTATTCCTAATAAATCAAAAGGATCTTTTGGTACAAAAAAATGAGTGTTATGAAATATTTTTTCAAATAATACATTATAAAAAACATCAATTTATATTTTTCTATATAATTGTAATATATATATCAAAATTTTATGATTTCTATTTATACTGACTTCAAAAAATGTTTGTATAGTACAAACGTTACATGAAATCATTATTATATAGTCCTTGTTATGCATTGAAATAATTTAAAGATTGATTTTTTGTAGGTTGTTGGTTGATTTATATTATAAATTATTATTTCAAAGTGATTCAATGTAATTACTACTCATTAAGGTATAATTTTCATCTATAAAATTAATTATTATATTCATATACAAATAATTGTTTTTTCTAAAGATATATTTGAATTATATGTAAAGTGTTTATAAATAAAATATATATCTAAATTTCTTATTTGAGATGATTTATTTGAAATTAAACGGCAATCCAGAATAAACATTTCCAATGGATGTCTTTTTTACAACAAGAAATAAATTTTCATTTAAGACATATTTATTATTGATGATTATATTAATATATGTTTGTAAGTGATATAGTTGAGTAATAAATGATTTTAATTAACATTTTTAATAAGATATTTTATAATTACTCATGAAATAATTATATCAAAGGCCTTGATTTATGATGTAATGTGTATCTAAACATGATAAGTGGGAATAAACAAGAGAGGAAAAATTTATGCTTGATATAGAATCTTATCATCAGTAAGATGAAATAATTAAGGTCAATAAGGATGAATGATTAGTAGATACTTATTAGTGTTCAAAATTCCAATATAATTTCAATTTATCAAGGATTTTGATAAATATTCTAATTAGTAATATGTTAAATTTGTCGACGAACAAGTGACAATCACTTAAACATTCCCACCCCTTAAAAACACCACAATGAATATAATTTAATACCACATGATCCACCACATTCCATGTTAAGAAATGAAGATACAAAAACTATTCTAACTTTTTGGTCTCCCAACTATGAAAGAAATAGAGAAAATCTTAGAATTAACTTCTTTTAGTCTTAGGACGCTAAGAGGTTCTAAAACTCAATTCCCATTCCAATGGCCATTTTCTTCTCATGGAGTAATTGAATGATTTAATTGAATATTGGAAATGAAAAGGATTTCTTAGCATGAGTGTATATAATATCATATATCTAAGCCTTCTCGTGATCACACTAATCAAATAAACACTTTTGGGGATTAGACTAATTTCACTTCCTTTTTCTGCATTAGTCAATAAATTGTGAAATATTTTCAAGTGCTTCACAAACTCCCAACGTATGAACATTTATATTTATTGGAACAAATATAATAATTATCAACTCCCTATCCTATATTATTAATACTTCATTTTGTTTCTTGGGACTTACCCCCATCTCTCCTAAACATTCAGTAATTTTTATTAATCTACTTTGAGCAGTAGTCATCCCATTCCGGGTATCAGAGATCTGGATTCATGAATTCATAGGATAAAAACATACCCTAGTGGAGTAATTTATTTTTTAAATTCTACTAACCAGTTTTTTAATATCATTTTAAAATTACTTAAGACCATAAATGTTGACTTCCCTATATTAGAGTTATCTATGAGTTTCACAGTTTATTATGAATATCATACGTGTGTTTATTTAATTTTCTTTAAATGAATATTTTATAAACCTTATAGGATGTATATGAATAGAAAATGGATGACTATTAATTATATGATAAAATTGTATGAATATGGTGTTAAATAGTACACAATGATTGTAATAAATCATGTATATAACCCTTCTTAGATCTTTATCCATGTTTACATTGTTTTTAGTGAAGAGAAATTAGTCTCTAATAGTTGGAAGAACATTTGATTTTTCATAGAATAGATAAGAGATATAAATGTTTCAACAATCATAGCTAAAAATTGAATGTTCCCTCAGAGTGGGATGACAATGTGGTTTTTTGATCATTTTATTTGAATAATAATGAAAATGATGATAGAGATTGTATAGAAGAAATAAAAATGAAAATTAAAGATGAAATTCATGATTGTCTAAAGTTGTTTGAGAATTCAGATAGATATTATAATAGACAATTTTATAAGGATTATAATAATACACAAGAGTTTTAGATTTATTGATGGTATATAATGTGAAATTTTTTAGTAGATGGAGATACAATAGCTTTATAGAACTACTTGTTCTCCCGTTTGATATGATACTAGAATAAAATGAACTTTATTATCAAAATTATGATATGGAAAGAATTCTACATTCAGTGGGCATGATCTCTAAAAATATACATGATTTTAAAAATGAGTTCATATTGTTTCTCAAGGACTATAAATTACTAATGCTATGAATTAATTATGGTGCAGGTCAAAACAAGAAATATTAATCATGTCCTATAAAACCTATATGATAATTTCCAAAAATTTCATCATTTATAAGACTATACTGATGTTGGAAAAAAATGAGAAAATTAAAATGGAAATCAAATACATAAACAAATATGGGATAATATATCATCTATATGACTCCCCTCATTAGATATAAATTGATTATGATTATCATAAATTTGAAAATTTGGTGAGAAACTTCCATCTTATGTCTTCAAGAAAGGGAACAAATACATTTGGTCTATACAGTAGTACTCACAGCACATGTCCAGTCATATTGTTAAACTATAACCTTCCTCCCAGGTTATGAAGGAAGTGAAAATACATTATATTTTCTCTACAAATATATTGACCATAACATCATTTTAATGATATTGATGTTTATTTCGATCCATCGATCAAAGATATGAAATTGATGTGGGATAAAAGTATTTAAGAGAATGATGTTCATAGAAGTTAAGAATTCAAATTGAGGTCCATGTTGTATGGGATGAAAATAAATTTCTTTTTTATGAAAATTTATCGAGATATGGAATTATTTTATAATTGGGGTGTCCCATTTGTAAAAAATAGAAATACTCAGTTTGGTTGAAACATTACAGATAGATTTATTTAGGGCATTAGAAATTTTTACCTTGATGATAGAAATACCGATCATTGGTGATAACATTCAATGGGAATATCGAATAGGGTATAACACTATATATACTAATTGGTGATTAAATTTTTGTTAAAGAAAAATATATAAACACAATTTTCATAAAACATTTCAGAATAAAATTAAGAAATAAGGCTGTAAAAATATATCAATTTTTATTGAATTATCATATTGTAATTGTTTTAATTTTAAACATTTCATTAATGTCATTCATACTAAAATAAATTCTTTTATTGTGTTATTGTCATGATAATTAATGTTCCTAAAATAGATGGAATCAAGGCCAGAATAGATATTATTAACAAGGGGACAAAGGATGATTTGGAACTAGTAAAGGGAACTGTGAAACTATTTATAACTCTAACAACATACACTCGATATGGGAAAGAAAAATTATAATTTGTCATTTTCATTAATGGTTTAATAGTTCTATAGG
The DNA here is from genome assembly GCA_963277665.1 of Viscum album. NCBI lineage: Eukaryota > Viridiplantae > Streptophyta > Magnoliopsida > Santalales > Viscaceae > Viscum > Viscum album. The sequence continues at coordinate 1,586,033,664 of OY728150.1, read as the reverse complement.
TGTATTCATCAAATATTAACAATATCATGTTAATGAATAATTTTTAGTTAAAGGGACTAAAATCACTTATATATTAGTTTTTTATGAAATATTTGATTCCCATAGATTTACATTCCTTTTTATGTAAAAAAAATTCATCATACATTAACCATACTATGATTTGTTTCAAATCCATAAGCAGTAATGTTATAGACCCATTGAAAATTACAATCATGAAAAAGGAGCTAGTAGAAATATTTTTGAATTAGAGATGTTCTTCCTACGATAATTCTTTGATATAATAGTCAACATGATGGTTTAAATTATTAAATAGGTTCAATGATGTGGTCCAATTTATTTTATATGGATGTAACCCATTGAATGTTATATGAATATTTTGATAGGGTATGCCGAGAATCTATGTCATCCCGATGATTGAATTGTATAATGATATATGAATGAATAATATATTGAATTATATACTGATTAATTATCATATGGGGATAGAATCATAATATCAAAGTCTCTTCATAGTAGATATATGATTGGTAAATGTATTTCTGTAAGAGTTGTTTTTAGAACTACCATCAAAGAGTTGGTTAAAACACACCTTTACATTTTACAAAATAGCAATGATGTTGATCCATTCATTAAGTACAACATTGAAATCCTTAAATATTTGAATCCATCAAGGGATAAAGGATGGATTTTAAATACACCTAATAAGTAGTTTATAGAATGGTTCTGTGATAATATTTTTAAATAGTTATCTAAAAACCCATATTAATTTTCTGAGTTACATTGATGGCTAGCTAGGGGAAAAAATTCAAATGTTATATCATTCAATTGTTTTGTAATAAATGGTTATAGTTTTAATGAAAAGGACCTGATTACTAAATTATAATGCATAATAGTGGAGTTATGTTGGTGGAAAAAGTGATGAACATATCTACTTCCAAATATTAAAATCCAATTTTTATGAATATATCACATTTTAGAATTATCAAATAGATATATGAGTTGAATTATACAAAATTCAATGTGTTTATTTTACATTATAAATGGGTTAACAATAGAAGTGCAGTACAAATTGATGAAATGTGAATATTGAAGGTGAATTTAGTATGGAATGGGAAAAGGATGATCCATTCATAATGGAATCACAAGAAGTTAAATTATTTAATGTTTCATATCTAACAAACAAGAATTTATCTATTTCTCTATTGGCGACTAAAAACATATATGGTTAGATGAAAATTCAATTAAAAATAAACCTTTCATTGGGAGATGACTTTAAATTCCGAGTGGTCCCAATATATAAAATGTATTTTCTGTTAGGGGGGACTATAAAAGGGAATCTAGATTCATGATAAAGGATACAATTCCCTTCTAACATTAACAAAATGAAATATATTTCAATTATTAGGTTAAAATATTTGTATATTATAAAATGATTTTTCTTATAATATTATTTTTTATCTACAATAATAAAATAATCTAAATTAATTGTTATATTAGCAATGAGGAAAAAATATTCTGCACATGATGATATTAAAAATATCAGCGATGAACAAGAGGGTGATGTTGAAAGTGCATAATTACTAGGGTATGAGAAACATGATGATGAACAAATAAGAAAAATACCACATCACTGTTTTGAATATAATTATCATGGAAATAATTAAGGGTATAAAATGTGGGGTTTGAAAGAATCAATGTAGAAAAGTTTTTGAATCCAAAAAGTTCAAATTCACTAGTTATGTTGTGTTCACAATATGGTTGAATGTTTTCTTCGATATAGGGTAATGGAGTCATGTACAACCCATAATGAAGGAAACTTTTTTGGATGATATGAAAGTAATTATATATTATCATTCTCTAGTTTATAGAGAAATTATAAAATTGAACATTGATTTAATATTCATTATTCTATTTAGAGTTTGTTTATTTTAGATGATTTCTTTAATAAATATGTAATAACGGTATTTGGAAAATCCCATATAGGGTTATAGGATCTTATAATCAATTTTCAGCTTTATGATTCTATGGGGAAGCTAATTCCCCACCCACCAGTTACTTATGAACATGTTATAAGGTAAGAACGAGGAATAATTTCACCAATCATTGTTGTGATAAATCATTTCAGGTGTACTCTTTTCAATAATATATTATTTGAATTTATTTATTATATATATATTGAATAATAAATTGTCATATATGTTATATAAAGAGTGTAAAGATAATAAATAATGTGCATTAAAACTTGCGTTCCTAGTTTATAATGGAAAGATGGGTAATTCTTCACTCGAGGATAAATTAGTATATATTTTAAATCAAAAATAAATGTTTTAGGTGATATGAAACAATATAAGTTCATTTTTTTATATTCAGATCGATGAATGAAAATTAGAATCCACATACATACCACAATAAGTGCTATGGAAGGAGGCTCATGTATATAAGAAGCCTAAACTGGTTAAATAAATCACAAAAATAGTGTGGGAAACATGTGTAAGTATGAAATATTAGTAAATAATTATACTTTATAATAGTATTACAAAAAAATATATCTATTCTCATATGTTTTTTATATGGTTTATATATAGAAATTAGTAGTGACTGTATTAGAAGAAAACTACTTTGAGTAACTTGGAAGTGGCCGAAACAATATTGAAATGTCAGAGGTGTAGGTTTTGGAGCATCTTCTAGAACATATTCTGAGAAGAAAAATTCACAAGAAGATACATATAAAATGATGAAATTATATCTTGCACAAACTGATTCTTTTTATGATATTATTGTCCATTATTATTTTGAATTCCCATATATGTGAATTGTTTAAAGAGAATTACTGGGGGTAAAATATCTACACATGAACCACCAAATGTCCCTCTATGATTTGACTCTGGTCATTTAGTTCAACTTTATTCTTTACCCAAGGTAATAATTTTTTCAGTATTATTTTATCCTAAATGAAAATTTACAAAATTTAGATAACTTCATATTGAAAAAATTATAGAGGTTGAAGATGTATTTTTTTATATATCAACCATTATACACCACATTATCATGAATGGTATAATTTATAATATCTCAAAAGACTTGCTACATAAAAAATAACTCTAAATATATCAACTGAGAGTGAGGATTGAGGTTACTCAAGAGCCAAGAATTGAGATACCTATTCCACTTGATGATTCAGATATTACAATGGTCAATGATTCTATTGGAAATTTTAAATCCAGACCATATAATCTTATAATGTTACATGATGTATGTACTTACCCAATTTATTCAAATTAAAATCCTATTAAATTTTATGAAAAAAGGTCTGATGTGAGTTTTTGTTTTTTATATGGAGAAAATAATTGGGAAACAGAAGGTCAACTCAATAAAACCTAGTTAAGTGAACAAGAAAACAATAATCCCTTCTATGTGTAACTTATAACAACCATTTCCATTGTATCATATATTTGATTCGTAAATGGATGCATAAACCACATAAGAAGATAGAGACATGTCTTACATTCTATATAAATTAGAAATATTTATATCTTTTAGTATAGACATGGGACGTCTTGAGAGTATAAATGAGAATATAATGTTTTAATGGAAGGGATTCTCAATCATGAATACAATTGTAAGGTACATTTTCATAATACATTTATCCAAAGAAATATCTAATATGTTCGTTGATGTTAACTATTATTCATATTTTCTACATCGATATCTTTACTAATATATTAAGGGAAAATCATACGAAGATTGATATGGATTTAATAAAACCTATATCATTTTCATGAAAGAACATTATACAAAGTATTAATAAGTTTATATGAAAAATAAGTGCCAAATGAGGCATTTGAGAAGAAAAAAATAGAGGATAGAATCATTTTGATTCCAATAATACATGGGTAAAATTCCACAATATAATTATATAAAATATATTTTTATTTTTTTATTACTTACCTATATTTTATTTTTCTGGATGCACTTGATATTGATTGTGGTCAACCGAGATACCAAAAATATATATTTTTAGGATCCAATGCTTTGATATCCAACAAAATTGACAACCCATGATGAATATTTTGAAATAATAATTCATTGCTATAAAAAGTTTATATAAAAAAATTGAATTTTATTTTCCATATTATTTGTTTATAATAATTTTTTCATGTTAGGTTGATTATGAAATATAGGCCAAATCATGGCATGATGTTAGTGAATGAATATTAGATACATTTCCATTACTTGAATTGGAAAACAATTAGGGCATATATAGAAATGTGTAACTGTAAAAAAATAATTCAAAACTTTTTACTTATTTTGTATTGGGATTATGGAGTTTCCAAATCATTATAATTTCATTAATTGTGGGTATTATGTTTGAAAATTTATGAATGATTTGAGTAACCATGGAAACAATAACATCCCTGAATATGTAACTTTTGAAGCTAATTAAATTTTTTTTATTACATATCTTAATACTTTGTTTGACTATATTTTCCGAAGATGACCATGATTTATGAAAATATTATTTTTCAAAATAAGATTCCAATTTATTTAATGATGAGTGGAAAGCGTATATGGTTTCATGATGTTATATGAAATCAAATTCAAGTGATTACATACTATTTTTGTGATCTAGTATTGGATATAACCTTAGAAATACATTTAGGTTTTCAAGAATAAGTTTCAGAATGCTTTTGAATTATTTTTTGATTTAGTTATCAAGGAGAAGTATAGTGTCTGAAACCACTTTTTTAGATGAAAATGAGAATAATACATGGTTTCAGAATGTATAGAAATATGATAAAGAGTTTACATTAAACTATTTATTTAGTTACCTTTCTCATCATTTTATGTAATTTTTAGTTTCTCTGCATATCATTATTACTTTATACTATTTTTTTAAATCTATACATTAGTCTAAAACAGACATCAAATGCACAAAACCGAGTAGACATGCTAGTTTATTTTCAAACATTAGGGAAATAATACAGAAGTCATATACAATGTGTTTGTATTTCCTACACTTCAATCTAGCACCCACTGTGTTCAGTATGACTCAAATTAAATGTTTTTTATAAAAACGTTTTAGTTTAGTTTAAAAAATAAATCAAATAGTTAAGACACAGAAAAAGGGATTAAATTGTCTTCAAACATTAGAAAAATGATAAATAATTAATTATTAATGCATAAGAATTTACCCCAAATCAATCTGATACCCGATGTTGTCATTATAACTTTTAGTATGTGTTTTCAATTCAAAAGTTTTGTTTTAGATTAAAAAATACATCAAATAGTGAAAACCAAGAAACTGATATTGATTGAACACATATATTAGGATGTTGTGAATTACTTCTATTTTTAGTTGATTTTATATATTTTTATTATTTTCACATCATTTCTGAAAAATTCTTATTTTATTAATTTTAATATAGACCAGGAATAAAATAATACTTAAAAAAGGAAGATTCACTCATGTAAAATGATAATTCACTCTAGAAGGGTGATGCAATCATGATGATATAATTTTATTTTTATTCACTAATGATTTCAAGATTTTGTGTTATTAATCATCAACTTTATCAGGTAACCCAAAATTTTGGATGAATTTTAGGATAAAAAGACATTGTGGAATTAGAAATACATCAATATGATTCATGGTGTACTCAGTATGGATCAAATAACATTTTTTTAGTTTATAATATGAATTTTATTAATTTATTATAACATATTTATGTTCAATTTATTTTATTATAGTATTAATTACATAAGAATTTTTTCCTTATACAAGTGGATTCATATTCCTGAGTTATGGTGGTTTTTTAAGAATATCATGCTCAAGAGAGATTAGACATAGAGGTTATCACTAAGATAATGGATATAGGAAAATGTGTCAAGAATGTATAACTACATTATCAAAAGGTCAAAAAATATTACATATATTGTTAAATTTTATTATCATTTTATATATTGTTATTAATATAATTTCCCTTTCATTTTTATCAAAGAATTTTTTAGTTTTTTTTCACAGATATTTTTGGTTGTCATATTTTTCATTCAACTATTTGAAAAAGTTTATAAAAGAGATAACATGTTCCTTTTGGATAGAATATGAATCCCCAATACTGGTTGAAATGTGACGTGTTTCATGCACAATAGGGTTTTCTATTCCATAGAAATGGAAGATGTTCTATCTTTTGAGGCCTATAAAAAAATTAAGGAAAACACATATCATATAATCAATAATATTCACGTTAATACGACACACATTTTTCATTGTATTACTTTAAATGTTTAATTTTTAGTTTTTAATTTGTTTTTTAGTACAATGAAAAAATCACATACTCAAAACTGATAAAAAGCATTTATATTATTTTTGTTCCTTAGTAAAATGATCCATATGTCATTTTTGATGTGTTGGAATAAGTAACACCTCAATGTGATTGACGGGGTGGTGGGTATTATAAGGAGCCAACATTAAACATTACATAATCTTGAATTAAATGAATAACTCTCATTGGGGATCTTCTTAGGTTTATAGTTTTAGAGAATTAGTCCAAAACTATTACATAACAACTTCAATATAACAAGTAGACACTACTACTCAGTATCAATTTTTTTCATAAAATAAAAACTCTTAAAAAGACACATGTCTAGTTCCATGTTTTAGACAACATGACATTTTCTTGATCCCATCCTTGAACCTATTCATCTTTAAGTCCTGTGGAAAACATTTCAAAAACATGGGATGATCATAAAAAGATCAGTAAGGGTTATAAAATAAGGAAAGAAAACATTATCCCAACAATAAAAAAAATCCGTGAAGACATACTCTTCAATCATGACATACTATATGAAATCATAATACTTATGAATAACACACACAAATCATAAATCATAAAGGATTCGTATGGCATTGATATCAAACATACATTATAGCTATAACAGCTACATAGGTAGTTACACATGGAATACACATCTTGTTATATTCCATAAATCTATTAGGAGAAACATCATTTTTACCACCGTCATGGTACCCAATGCATTGGAGAGCTATCTCGGGCTCACCCGCCCTAGGTTTATCACAGAACCACCAATATACGTAAAAATTCCCAAAAACCATTACATATTCATTACATCTAACAAATTTATAAAGGAAATATTACATTTCCACATTCCAATATAACAAATCAAGATATTGAAATAAACAATGTTTTACCAAATCATTTTCAAAGCCATTCAAAAAAAGATTTCTGAATCAAAATGTCCCATACCACTCTGATGATTTTAAATGAATTATCATTTCAAAACATTAATGTCTATATAAATAAATCCTAATTTTGAAATCATGGATATTAATGCTTAAAATTTATAAGAACAAATCTTTAAAACATTTAAAATGATATTTTTGTTAAAGAGTTTTTTAACAAAAAAGAGAGATGCTTAAATACAAATAAATGAGGAATAACATTTAATCAGAAATTTATAATATCATGATAATAAAGGAATTCATGATATAATATTTCAAAGGACAGTATATACTCTATATAAGAGTGAATTGGTGCATAAAAAAAATGATGTCTCAATAGAAATGTAAATTGAGATGAAATCCCTTATAAAGATGGTATCCTTAAATTAAGGATAAATCAATCTCATAATTATGTGTGAAAAATATAAATATACCCATTATAAGTGGATATTAAGTGCAAAAAAATAATATTTCATTCAAAAATATTCATAGGATGACATATTCAATAAGTACATGTTGAACAAAGAATCGAAATTGGGTTAAGAAGTTCCCTTGTAAAAATTCGCCAGCCTAACGGCGTCACTTTAAAATTCAGAAAATGAGTTGATGAGAAAAAAAGTGTATCTAATCAATTGGAAATAATGGTTAGATCAATAAGGATATTTAAGAACATATCCCAACATTATAATATGTAATTTAAAAGATATAAGAAAAATAATCCTTTTAAAAAGAGGATGGTGAATGGTTCCCTTTCAGATTTGGTAACTTACAAAACATATGCCACATGAAAGAATGATCATACAAAGAAGATGTAAATACTCTTAATTAAAGTATATTACACAAAGTGTAAAATTAAGGGTACTACATACACCACAAAAAGGGAAATATTGGCAAATATAGCATGAATATCATGGGAATAAAAAGTGAGATGAAACCCTTTACCACGTTGTAATCAACTAAGTCGTATGACCAGAAGCTAATAACCACAAAATGAATCACAATATACCATGAATATAATTAGAATCAAGATAATATATATCAAATTTCAGAAGAAAATACACAACATGCGATGAATATGTGGAGAATAATGGAAATATCACGGAATTAAAAGAGATATAAGAAAATCCCTTGCCTCATGTCCGACTTCACTCGACTGTTCTTTAATCTCATTTAATTTGGGTAACTCCCTTTGGTTTAAATCAAAGGACTTATTGAAGTGCCTTATGCCTAAGGAATGTATTATAAGGGGATGAGAGGGATATAAGGAGATTACTTGGGTAGAGGTTGGATGAGCCAAATGGATTGAGAGGTGTGAGGAATTGGTTAGAAGTGGTCTCCTTTTTTAAGGGGGAGGAGGGGCTCTTTAGGAAAGTGTGAAACTATTATTTTATTATATAATTATATTCGGTTTATAATGGCTTAAAAATAGTTAAAGAGGAATATAATATTACTCATGGTCGAAATAAAATCATCCAATCATAATTGGACATGTTTTGGATAATATTTTAATCATAATAATCAAATTTATTAAAATCATTTATTAATGAGGTAAACGTCGCATCAATATTGTGTCATATATAATTTATATTACATGGTGTCTAGAAATTATAAAAAATTACTTTCATGTATAAAATCTTTGTATCTTTCTAAAGAATATTTATAGTCGAAAATATGACTTTTATAACACTATATAAAAATTATTTATTAAAAGATATTTTCTTTTATCATTTTGGCCTTTACTATAAGTTAAATAATGTAAATTGTCATTATCACTCCCAGGTAGCTCAATTGGATCCGAAAATCGACCCAATGATGCACATGGTCTTAAATGACTCAACCAATAAGGTTTTTACCAGTGTGAAGGTAATTTTGAAATATTATAATATTCTTTTTACCTTGAATTAACATATTTACCTTTAACCGCGGTAAATAAAATTCAAAAGTTTCTATTCACCAAAAATTGTTTCCATCTTATTAAACCAAATTTTAATTCTTGATAAAAAAACATGTATGCCAGATTTTCGAAACTCAATTCACAGAAGTGGTAAAATTTCAATTAAATTAAAAAGTCAGTTTTTTTAACTACCACAAAGTGGTTTCACTATTCATCAAAAATTGTTGTTTTTCAGAAATATACTATAACATAAGCATAAGAAATATGTGATATTCCAAATTAAAAAATGATGTTTATTTTTAAAAATTCAAAAAATATATGTGAAATTAATTAAATTTAAAATTAATTCCCGCCATCAAAACAAATACTGTGTTTTTATGAAACAATAACTATCAAAATATTGACACTTGTTTATGTTCAATTTCAAAGTGAAATGAATTCCAATGTCCAAAATTAGATTAAATGGTAAAAATATATTTTAATTTATCTTTAAAACCAATTAAAATGATTATCTAACCATATAAATAAATTATATTAAAAGGCACATTTGAATTAAAATACAATATTTTTCACTATTAATTAAAAATGAACTATATCAGAAAAGTTCCAAAAATTTACACAAACTAAATTTTGATGCCCCAATTATAAAGAACAATTTTATTTGGTCATATAGAATGTATTGAAGTGACCAAATCTAGATTTAAAAAGGGTTCATCATTAATAAGAGATAAATCGGCCTTTTAATGTAAATTATGCTTAAAATTAGATTTATTCACATTTTAAGCCTCAAACTTTTATTGGAAAAATGTAAATACATTTAACAAACATGTATAATCATATTCTAGTTAGTTTCTTTCATTCCCCCTAATAAAAAATCTAGGAGTTTACTATCGTTTAAAATAATAATATATTATTAGTGTGCACCGTATGATTACAAAGAAATCTGTTTTTGCGTGTCGGGAACGCTATTGAACATAGAAACCCTTTTAAAGTAAAATTAATAATTAATTCAAAAATTAATAAATATGATAAATTCATATTCTTTATTTATCTAGGATGTTACATCCTTCCCCCTTTTCAGAATTACGTCCTCACAATTTTAAAATTTGGGCTCGGAAACATTATTGAAAGTCCCATATCGGAAAAAAGAGTCAGTAAAACTATCACTATAAAAGAACGAAATAGAAGTACAATGGTCGCCTGAGTTAACCCATACTATGATTAAATGATAACATTGATATGGTGGAGAAAAAAAGGGTCATGTTCTGATGGTGAGTGATAGGAAACATGATTAGGAGAAAATTAATCACAAGAAAATCACAAACTTATGATGCGTGTAAATGGTATTTGATTACCTAGTAAGAAACGTAAACCAAATTTTTTTTACCTCCTTTTCAAAATTTTGAGGAATTATTCATTTGAATAGAATAAAAACGTAAGGAAATATACTTACCTTTAAGTAGAGTTTCATCTTTTAATAACTTTCTTCCAAAACTAATCATTTCCTTAAACGATGAGCATTAAAAAAGACTTGGTCACATCAAAAGCACAAGAATCATCTTCTAGAGAATCACATAATCCACAAAAGGATAAATATCTATTTCACATGTATTTAGACATCAACTAAAACCAAAATTGTTAGTACAAGATCAGATAATAAACAAAAGTATAATCCTTTTTAAAAATAAATGCTACTCTTATTCTCCAAAATTCAACAAAAAGAACCCATGGTTCAAGAAAGACCATTAAATAAAAAGTTATCCTTAAAATTATTCAAATTAATCCAAACTATTATTGAAACCCAAATCTCTAAAGTATTTTATCACATATTCTTCCAAGTTAAATCTTTGCATTTATGTTTAAATAACATCAGGTACTCTTAAAGTCTCCTACTGAAAGGTAATTTACCAAATCACATATCCTCTATGATAGGTTACTCATTTCCATAGATAACCCAAAATAAACTTATTCCTAATTCATAAGATCATATAACTAAAAATAATTAGTCATACTAACAAGGGACTTCATGTTGTCCTATGGTAGGTGATAAATACCAGTCGCACTTTAGTTATGTGTTCGATTCCCACAGCTTCATCTGACACGACGGGTTGTCACACGGTTTGCGAGTTGTCCCTTTTCAAAAACTACATAATTTTATAACATTACCATAAAGAGATAAACTCATCAAAAATAACAATAACATATTTTAAACAGAAAGGTTATCTAGTATCTTTCGTTTTTCATCCCAAAATGTATTAACCTTTAATTACCTCAAATTCAAGGATCATATAAACCCAAATGGTCTTTATATCTATATCCAAAAAAGAGAAGATAATTATTCCTTGAATAAAATTTTCATATATCGAACGTCAGGGTTACACATACTATAAAAATTATTCTAATGTAATCCCTTCATCAGAAGAGCCTTATTACTATTAAGCATTTCACCATCCTAAAATTTACCATAACTCTTGAATCCCTTATATGTTGACTTAATAACCATTCAAAATTCATCATGATACATTAACAATTCCATTCCAACATAATTTGAAATACTTATTTCCCACAAACAAAATAATGAATCATATCCTTAGATTTCAATAATCGGAAAACATATGTTAAGTAATAAACCATACCTTTCATTGGTCATTGTTAGTTTCTTCATCCTCAATCAGAATTGAATTTGGTATTGGTTAACAAATATTTGTTTGATCCTGGTGATCCCATTCCCAAAAAATCTTTAATGGACATGTGTTTTCATAATGAACATGAACACCACATTTATAACATTCAATTGATCCCTCTAAAAGGACTAATTTACCATTCCTAGAGTCAACTAGATACATCAATTATCCATGGCAGGTTGTTGCTTCATGACCTTCATTTCCACATCTATAGCATCTTTCTGCCCCTTTGAAACACTTTCCTAGGTGTTTCATTCCACATCTCTGACACATAGGTTTTTGAACACACATACCTTTATGATTATTAACTGAACATCTGTAGTAATTTTTTTCTTGCAAATATGATGCCTTATAAAGATCACAATGTTTCAGGTGGTCAATCATGACTCCAGATAGTTTTTTGATAATAACCACAAGTGTTCGCATTGTAGCTCCCATGTCATTCATTTTCTCATTCAGAAAATAGTTAATGTTTTCTTTACATCCTCTATTACTTTGGTGCTTTGTAGATCAAGCCATTTACTAAAACCGAAAAGTTTAGTGTGAGTATATCATTAAAATCATCATATAATATCTTATGAAGAGGGTAAACACTAATATATACTTATTCATGTTATAATAAACTCATTCAATTTATCTAACAAATCTATGACTCTTTGTAAAATCCAAACCACTATGGTAATGTCACTTATGATTAAAGAATTCCCTAACCTCTAAAGTTATCTAAACTGACCTCTGATACCAACTATAAGGACCCAGCCATAAAAATTACATAATCTTAAATTAAATGAATAACTCACATTGAGGATATTTTCAGGTTTAGGGTTTTAGAGAATTTGGCCATAACTATTACATAACAACTTCAATATTGCAAGTAGAAACTACTGCTTAGTTTCCATTTTTTTAATAAAAAAAACTCATAAAATGACACATGTCTAGTTCTATGTTTTAGACAACACGACTTTTCCTTGATCCCACCCTTGAACCTATTAATCTTGAAGTCTGGTGGAAAACATTTCAAAAACATGGTATGAGCATAAAAAGCTCTGTAAGGGTTATAAAATTTGTAAGGAAAACATCATCCCAACAATAAATACAAATCCATGAAACCATACTTTTCAATCATAACATACTTTATCAAATCATAAGATTTATGAATAACACACAAAAATCATAAATCATAAAGGTTACTTATGGAATCCATATCAAACATACAATGTAACTATAAAAACTACATAGGGAGTTACACTTGGAATACCCATCATGTTATATTTCCTAAATCTCTTAGGATAAACATCACGTTTACCTCCTTCACGTTACCCAATGCATTGGAGATCTATCTCGGGCTCACCCGCCCTAGGTTAATCATGTAACCACCCATATACCTAAACAATGCCAAATAACCATAACATAATCATAAAAAATAACACATGTATAAATGAAATATAAAATTTCAACATTCTAATATATCAAATCAAGATATTGAAATAAATAATGTTTTATCAAATCGTTTTCAAAACCATTTAAAAAGAGATTTTTGAATCAAAGTGTCTCATACCACTTTGATGATTTTAATTGAATTTTCATTTTAAAACATTAATTTCCATATATGTAAATCCTAAAACCCATTTTTAAAATATGATTCTTAATTAGAAATATTTAGAAGAATAAATCTTTAAAAAATATAAAAGGATATTTTTTATAAAGAGTTTTGTAACAAAAAAGAGGTGCTTGAATAAAAATAATTGAGGAATGAAATTTAATCAGAACATTATAATTTCATTAAGAAAAAAGGGATTCATGATATAATATGTCAAAGGAATTTATATACACCATATAAGAGTGAATTGGTGCATAACAACAACGAAGTCTCAATGGAAATGTAAACTGAGATGAAATAACTTATAAAGATGGTACCCTTAAATTAAGGATAAATCAATCTCATAATTATGTGTGAAAAATATAATTGTACCCAATATAAGTGGATATTAATTGAAAAAATAATCAGAGTTCATTCACACATATTCATAGGATGACATATTCAATAAGTATAAGTTGAACACAAAAAATCTATATTGGGTTAAGAAGTTCCCTTATAAAAATTCAACAGCCTAACGATGTCAATTTAAAATTTAGAAAACGAGTTGATGAGACCAAAAGGGTATCTCATCACTTTGAAATAATGGTTACATCAATAAGAATATATAATAACATATCCCAACATAATAAGATGTAATTTAAAAGATATAACAAAAAGGAGCATTTTAAAAAGAGAAGGGTGAATGGTTCCCTTACCGATTTGGTAACATACAAAACATATGCCACATGAAAGAATGATCATAAAAACAAGATGTAAATACTCATAAATGAAAGTATATAACACAGAGTGTACTTTAATGGGCTATAAATACACCACACAAAAGGAAATAGTGGAAAATATAGCATGAATCTCATGGGAATAAAAAGTGAGATGAAACCCTTTTCCATGTTGTAATCAACTGAGTCCTATGACCAAAAGTTAATAACGACAAAATGAATCATAGTATACCATGAATATAATGAGAATCAGGATAAAATATATCAAATAGAAGTACACCACACACCACATGTGATGAATATGTGGTGAACAATGGAAATATTACGGAATTAAAAGTGAGATTAGAAAATCCCTTACCTCGTGTCCAACTTGACTTATAATTTTTAATCTCCTTTAATTTGGGTAACTCTCTTTGGTTTGAACCAAAAGACTTCATGAATTGCCTTCTTCTCAAGGTAAGGCTTCTAAGGGGATGAGAGGGATGTAGAAAGATTATTTGGGTAGAGGTTGGACGACCCAAATGTCTTGACAAGTGTAAGGAATTGGTTAGAAGTGGTCTCCTTTTATAAGGGGGAGGGGGAGCTCTTTAGGAAAGTGTGAAACTGTTATTTTATTATATAATTATATTTGGGTTCTAATGGTTCAAAAGTCATTAATTATGAATATAATATTACTCGTGGTTGGAATAAAATCATCCATTCATAATTGGACATGTTTTGGATAATATTTTAATCATTATAATCTTATTTATTTAAATAATTTATTAATGAGGTAAACACCGCATCATGATTGTGTCATTAATAATTTTTATTCTTTATTGTCTAAAAATTATAAAAAAATACGATAATGTAGGGAATATTTTTAAATTTTTATATAATATATATAGACTAAAATAAGACTTATATAACACCATATAAAAATTACTTATTAAAAGATATATACTTTTGTCATTTTTGCCTTTACATTAAGTTAAATAATGTAAATTGTCATTATCACTCCCATGTGGCTCAATTGGGTCCCAAAATAAACCCAAATATACCCATGGTCATAAATGACACAACCAATATGGTCTAGACAAGTGTTAAGGTAATTTATATTTATTATAATATTCTTTTTTCCTTGAATTACCTTATTTACCTTTAACCGCAGTAAATAAAATTCAAAAGTTTCTATTCACCAAAAATTATTTTCATCTTATTGAACCACATTTTACTTCTTGCTAACAACAATTTATGTCAGATTTTCGAAATTCCATTTACAGACGTGGTAAATTTTCATTTAAATGAAAAATTCTGTTTTTTAACTACATCTAAGTGGTTTCACTATTCATCAAAATTGAAGTTTTTTAGAAAAATACCAAAAATTCAACCTAAGATATATTTGATATTCCGAATTCAAAAATGATGTCTATTTTTTCAAATTCAAAACATAGAAGTGGAATTAATTTATTTTAATATTAATTCCCGTTATCAAAACAAATAGTGTGTTTTTATGAAATAATAACTATCAAAAGATTGATACTTGTTTATTTCCAATTTCAAAGTAAAATTAATTATAATGACCAAATTAGATTAAATGGTAAAAATTTATTTTAATTTATCTTTAAAAACAATTAAAAAGATAATCTAACCATATAAATAAATTAGAATAAAAGGCACTTTTGAATTAAAATACAATATTTTTCACTATTCATTAAAAATGAACTTTATCAGAAAAATTCCAAAAAATATACCCAAAGTAAATTTCGATGTCCCCATTCTAAAGAAGGATTTTATTTGGCCATATATAATGTATTAATGTGACCAAAAATATATTTAAAAAGGGTTCACCATTAAAATGAGATAAATCAGCCTTTTAAAGTAAATTATGCTTAAAATTAGATTCATTCACATTTTAAGCCTCTAACTTTTATTGGATAAATGTAAATACATTTAACAAAAAATTATAATCATATTGTAGTTATTTTCTTTCATTCTCGCAAACACAACGACTAGGAGTTAACTACCGTTTAAAATAATAATATATTATTAGTGTGCAACGTAAGATTTCAAAGAAACCTGTTTTTTCATATCGGGTATTCTATCGAACATAGAAAACCGATTAAAGTAAAATTAATATTTAATTAATAAATTAATAAATATGAAAAATTCATATGCTTGAATTACCTGGGATGTTGCAGGTATGACTCTAAATATGTGTTTTTATTTAAAATTGACACTTTTTTAAAAAAAGCTGTGTATTGTGATCAAAATTGAAAAAATAAAATTGGATTATCTTGATACATTGGGAAAATGATATATATTTAATTTTTATGTGTATGAATTATCTTCACCTTAGTCAAGTACACTGTATTTATAGTTCATCTCAAAGTGCCCGTTATCAAATTAAAATTGACATTTTGGTTCAAAATGTGTTTCACTCATTAAAAACTGATAAAACATGATCATATTGTACTAATAACTTAGGATTCATATTCATAAGATTTATATAGTATATAGTGACTATAATAACATAAAAAATGAAACATAATGTGATTAGAATGACACAATGTGAATGTTTCTAGTTTAAAATGATAATTTTGTAAAAAATGTTAAAAAAATAAAACTAGGAATACTCATTACTATTGTTTTGATACATTAGTAACATGATCTAAAAGTAATTTTTGATGGATAAGAATTATCCACACCACAATATGACATATAGTGTGACCTTCATGACTCCATGTGTGTGTTTTTATTTAAAATTTATATAAATTTAAGTGAAATAAACATGTGTCGTACTCAAAATCATGAAAAATCATCAAGATTATTTTGATACTTTTGGAAAATGATAATCAAGTAATTTTTTTCATTTATTAATTACCCACACTTTATTCTAAGACACGGTGTCCCCGTTATGAGTCATAGTGTTTATTATCACATTAAAATTGATAATTTACTTTAAAACACGTCCCATTCACTAAAAATATAGAACAATCACTCAAATGTGATGATAATTTAGGAGAATTATTCATTAATAATTTATGAAATATTGTAAATAGTCCCATGTAAAACTAACACGTTATGTTAATGGTATTACTCAAAGTCCATGTTTCCATCTAAAAATGATGTTTTACTAAAACAAAAAAGTAACATAATTAAAACTAATAAAACAAAATAATATTGTTTTTATGTATTATAAAAATGAACCATATTTCATTTCTGACATATAAGAATCATTTAATCATTAATATGATACATGGTGGTCCTGATATGACTCAATGTGTCCGTTATTAGTTTAAAATTGATATTTTTGTTAGAAAATAGTGTCATTCAATCGAAAGTAAGAAACCATGATTAGATTGTCCTAATAATTTAAAAAATGATCCATGTGTCATTTATGAATTTTTAGAGTCTTTCTCATTATAAACTGAAACGTGATGTGAATAGTATGAATCAAATTTCATCATTTCAATTTAAAATGATATTTAAAAAAACCACATTTGACATTCTCAAAAATGAGATAATTAATTATAAATTATTTTGATATATATTGAAAAAAATAAATACATCATTTTTGATGTGTAGTAATTATAACAGAATCAATCCAATGTACGATGTGATCGGTATGACTGCATGTGTATATTTTTTATATAAAAATGTGTTTAATTTTATTATAGAAGATAATCCCTTGAATGGATAGAAAGCCTTCTTTTTTATTTTATTATATATTATCCCTATTTTAAGGGATGAAGGGGAACCCGTACATGACCCGTTGACCCAATGCACAAGGCCCAAGTGACTTATTCAAAATAGAGAAATTGAATTAAGATTGATAAGATAATTCATTAAAACGAACTCTTATTTATTTGTGACATATAGAAATAATCCTAACCTCAATCTAATACAAGGTGTTCCTGGTATTACTCAATATGCATGATATCTTTCTAAAATTGACATTTTAGTTCAAAATGTGTGTCAGTTACTAAAATCCAAGAAAAAACAATCCTATTATCTTGATAATTTAGGAAAATTATTTATATGTAATTTTTGACATGAAGGATTCAATCTCCCATAAATGTGACAAATAATGTAACTATTATGAATCATTGTGTGTGTTTCTAGTTTAAAATGACATTTTAGTAAAAAAAATGTGACATACTAAAAATTGATGAAAAATAATATGATTGTTTTGATACTTTTGAAAAATGATCCATATGTGATTTGTAATGTGATTAAATCATCCTCACCTCAATCTAATACATGGTGTGGGTGGTATTACTCCATGTTTGTACTTTTATTTAAAATTGGAATTAATCTTACATAAAATTGTAAGTGACATAGTCAAAACTAAGAGAAAACATTCATATTAAATTTATGCATTAGGGAAATGATATATAATTCACTCGTGATGTGTATAAATCATCTGAACCTAAACACGATACACAATGTTCCTTGTATGAATCAAAGTGTCTGTTACTAGTTTAAAATTTTTAATTTAGTTTAAAACATGTGTCACTCATTTAAAATTGATAAGACAAACTCTAATTTTTTTGATAATTTATGAAGATCCATACTTCATTTGGGATATATAGAAATTGAACACAAGTCAATCAAATATAAGATATGGTTTGTAAGACTAAAAGTGAATGTTTTCAATATATATGTATGATTTTAGATTAAGTCATGTATCACATCGCCAAAACTAACCGATGATCTTAGATTATTTTTCACTATTTGTTTTGCTATTACAAAATTTATTTTCTCATCAATTTTTTCTTTTACTGATTTGGGTAATTTTCATAGAGATAATCTTTGAAGATGAATAAGAAATGTCATGATGTGTAGAAATCATCCACAACTCAATGAGATAAATATTTTTCCTAATATGACTCAAATTATATGTTTTTAGTTTAAAATTGTCACTTTGGGATAAATTTATTTTATTTCTATATTAATAATATAATAATTTTTTATTATATAGTTTCATTATTTCTATTAATCCTGGGTGGTTTCTTTAGGAATTTAATGATTGGGGTTCAAGGTCCAATGAAAAAGAGACATGGATGTTTTTGAATGAATTTTATAAATTTTAATTACTAATATAATTTTAAAAACTATTGTATGAGATTTCTATAATATATAGTTTTTCATGGATTTAGGTGGTAAATTTTAGTTCATTGTTATTCTCTATTTCCAACCAATGTTTTCAATTTTTATTTCTATTTTTTCTATAGTAGTGTGCTATAATATTAACTGAACATTATAGTAGTATACCTTTTTATCAGTGAATTCAATACTGTTAATAATGGTAAAAGGTATTCTTTAGCAGCTCTTAAATAATTTATTTTAAATTTATATATTATTAGATCTTTTCATAGAATTTTTAATGTAATCTTTTATCAGGGTTTTCTATCATTGATAATAGGCTAGGTATTTTAATCTTTATTTGGTAGTCAGTGATTTTTTTGTACATACAATGGAAAATAGGAGCACTAATAAAGGAAATACTTTTGGTAGTGAGAAAACTAAAGTGATTAATACATAATTATATAAAGAATTTTATCTTTTACCAATACAATATATCAAATAATATATTTTTTTTATTAGATATGGAGTCTTTTCAATTTATCTAAAAGAAATTTTAGCATGGCCCTTGGGAATTAGATTCTAGATGAAAATATGTAGAATAAGAATTAAGATGAAACCTTAGAAGTTTCTATAAAGTTAAGGTATTTTTATTTCATGAATCAATATTCATGATTTTTTGAAATAATTATTTATGTGACAATTTATAGATATGGTACATAGAATAAGAATCCAAATTTATATCAATTCACATATATAATGTTGCGGTTTCCCTTATGAGCGTGTCAACACATCAGGTGATGGAGTAGAGTATATGCTTCCCATGTTGGTTCCACTAACCTAGGATATGACAAATAATCCTTCTCCTATGGCCAATTATATCATCCCACAATGTAATGAACCTATATAGAATCTCTATGTCTAGCAAAACACTCGATCCTTTAATAGAACCACTAACACTTTTGTTGTTGACCAATTGATCGAGTCCGATGGAAATATTTTCCAAGATTTGAGAAGTAACGAAGGGAAAATTTTTATTCTTTAATTATATTATTTAAATGGGGTTTTCATAAAAAGTGGTAATTGATTGGTAATACTAAAAAATATGATGAAATATAAAGTAAAGAATTTGGAAATTTTAATGTATTATTATTCGAGAAATATTTTCCCAGAGAGTAATCAGCTGAAATGGAGTGGATGTTACATAACATATATAAGAAGGAAGATGAATGTGTTAAATATTATGTAGAAAGATTCACATTATTATAATATATAGATACAAATTACATACATAATACAAAAAACAATACTATTTTATTATTTGATAGGATTAATCCTAAACATTGAAGGAAGCTAATCTCCCAACCTTTTTTATCATATGATAATATAGTATCATGTTCTATCAAGGTAGTGAAATAATTTTATAAGGCATATATCTTAAAGGGAAATAAATAAAGAATTCATTTGTTTATTACTATATATAATGAAATGAATCAAATTTGAATATATGAAATATGGAAATTCGCCAATGTAATACATGTGGAAGGAAAGCTGAAGGTAAATGGTTAAAGGTAATGACCGTTTGTTACACCTATAAGGGTAATGTCTTCATGGATCTTGAATTCATGTAAAATAACGAAAACACTACTCTATAGTGCATAAAATATAGAGAGGTGGTTCATTATTAAAATTAATTTCCTGTGAATCAAGGGAACATACTACAATAGAGACCATGGGGGGATGGTGTAATAGTCCCAAACAAAAGCGCCAAGACCCGATTCAAAAAAAATATTTATATTTGTAGATTTGATACCTATAAATGTTAACAAATTTTAACCATAAAAAGAATACAACCTAATATTATATATTGTGTCACTTTTATTACAAATGACATTTTAGACTTATAGTTTTAGAGAATTAGGAAACAAACTTATATAAAAACATCAATATATGAACAATAAATTCTTAATAATACATGTTTTCTTGCAATATATAATCCCATATACTATCTTTAAAATTCATAACAAACCTAAATCAATTTTTAGAAACCTACTGAATTGTAAAATATAGAAATGGTGTGCTTAGAAGCTCCGTAAAGGTAAATAAGGGTGATTTTAATGGTCACTTAAACAAAATATGAGTATACAATTATGAGAACTTCATCATAGTATTTTAAAATCCATATAATTCATATAATTGACAATAAAAATTAAGGCATAAATCATGGTAGTTTAAAATTCATGAATCTCAAATGAATCAATGATCACCTAACACGAGAGAATAACAATTGCAAGAGATATAAGTTTAGGGAGTACACATAATCATGGAAAATCATTTACTTGGTATTCAAGTATTACTACCAAAAATATAATATAGGATTGGTTATTCAATGTTCACTGACATGACTTTCTTAGTGGATAGATTCCATTATTGAATTGTGATCACTCCCCATTCCAGTCCGATTTACATCATGAGATATATTTCATTATCAAATTAAACAGAGGGATATAAACTTTTGTGACCACTCATCACATAATCAAAATTATAATTATGTGTTCCCTAATATCATAATTCATTTATCATATTATCACAAAAAAACAAATATGTTTCATAGAAATTTCATTATAGTATAACTTCTATATAATAAATTGATTTCATAAGCATTTTATAATATTATAACACATGGAAAAGAAATTTGTTTCCTATAAATATTAACATAATAATCATAAATAATCTATGTAAATAATAATGATTGTATCATTGCATCATATCCTTGTTAAATCATATGTAACATCAAATTATTTCATCTTATATTCAATAAGATATTAAAATATCACATAAAATATTTCTTGAGGAAAATAATATTTTTATCATGAAATTAATTATTTTAAATCTAAAATATTCTAAAAATATAAAATAAAACATATCAATTTTGAAAAAAATTTGAATATTTTATTGTTGGTTTCAAATAATTTAGTGGTCATGGCTGTGGGGAATTCAATTTATATCGTGTATGGTGAAACAAGGATTCCTTTTTTGTTTTTAGTGAAAGAAAAGTATATTGTTTGGAAAATGAAAAGTATATTAATTTAATTTTTAAAAAAATTAAATATTGTGTAAATATTACCTTCAATAATCATTGGAAAATACTAAATACATATTAGAAATTATTTTCATAAAATAAGGATATGTTAGAACAATAATTTTGACTATATAAGGAAACATGTTATATTTTTTGTATGAAAATTATTCCAATCCCTTCAGTCATGAAAGTGAGTAAAGTTTATGGAAAACATGTAATATCTAGAAATAAACAGATAGGAATAAAATTCGTGAGTGTTTTATAGGTATTTCATTATATCTCATCATTAGAAACACAATCAAAAGGAATCAAGATAAATAATGATGTTATAACATAAAACCTTTTTCACTTTGTTCAATATTTAATCATAATTCCAATTAAGGAATAAAATAAAATTCTATTAAATATAATTAATATAATATTATTTGTTTTATATTATTTAAAATGGGTATTATATACACCGTAGTATTGATAGGCATGTTTAGTATGGAATATGTCTCCCAGAAATAAAAGTGATCCTTTAAATCCTTTTCCACATGTATTTTCTTTGATCACACACATAATAACCTCATTTATAACAAATACATATATATATATATTATAAATTGTTTATATATGAATAATCATATATGATTTTACATTTATTATTTACTTATATTGTATTATCCCTAATTTGTTAACAATTTCTTAGAAAAATCACTATTATTCGTGATAACTACTTCAATTTTCATTCAAGTATTTATTCAACACTCATAGTCCTCATACAATGATCATGGTTCAATCATTTTAATAATATAATTATTTATATAAATACGATCTATATTCATTATACATATATATAGTAATATTCATCCATAAAAGGTAGAGATAGATAAATTAGTTACAATGTTCATAGAAATTGTCGACCATACTTACGCATGAACGTTGTTTTCATTATTCGATGGATATAATGAAAGAATGGTAATTAATAACTAACCATTACTGAATCATTAAAATACAATATATATCATATATATTAACTAAATCAAAACTTATTACCATCCATGTCAAAATAAAATGAAAAACAATTCACATTACTCTATGGAGGTGGTAGTACACAAGTATAAACTAGTGACATTAACATTTTTTCAACTAATTTGAAGGTAAAAAGTTTAATAAGATACTATAAATTAATAATTGTATAATTTAATTAATATAATATATAAATATAAAATCTAACATTAAAACAATCTATTAATTTTTGTGATGGAAAATGAATTACACCACTGTGGAGATGGTAAGTCGTACGTACCATGGGTGATCTTTGTTTTTATTCCATATGATGGAAAAGTGGTTGGAAAAGGATATCAAACAATAATAATAAAATTAGTAAATTTTATTTAATTACGATATTATTTTATAATTTAAATATATATTTTTTTACAATAATAAATGAAATTGAAAACACTCGCTTAAGAGTTTAAACTCTTTGTTGAGAAACCCTCTTTGGGTTATACCTTATTCCTTGCAAAGATGGTGATTTGGAAGTTACATAATCTATTGAATGTGGTGAATGAATCTATAACGGTATTTCAGCATGAATTTTATTTTATATATCAGTCAATGGGGTTTAATAAAAAAAGATAAGTGGTGTCCTTTTATATTAGAGGGTACAGAAACTCATTGAATAACAAAAAATGATTAAAATATAATTAATTAATTTTCAAAAAACATTATTCCAAATATATAAATATTCTTATGAAAGTGAATAAATTCATAAAATTATTAAAAAAATTATATTTACATTGTTTTTATGTTATTTTATGCCTTGTAATTTTTATTAACTTCTTGATTAACAAAATTTAACCGTAACCCTAGTAATGAATATTTCAATATTTATGGGACGAAAATTCTCTTATAAGGTGAAAATTGTCACAAATATGAACAAGATATGTTATTTTTCATTATATATTATCCAAATATTTCCCATTAATTTTTTTTTATGTTTCTTAAATTATACAATAAAATATTATTTTTAGAAAATATCATTAATGTCATATTTGAAAATATCCATCTAATTTTACTTTAATGAAACCATGTAAATGGTGTAATTATAATTTATTCTTCTAAAAAATTCTATTATGTTATATTTATCCAAAAAATTTATGAAACCCAATAATTAACATGAATTTTATTAGTTTTAATATATTTAAAATTACTTATTAATGTTTTCTATTAATCCAGTAATCACAATGTTGGCGTTGCATATGCACTTTAACTAATTATTAATGAATAAAAATTAAAAATAAATTATGATGATTTTTTAATATTTAAAATATTAATTAATAACCATTAAAAACCTCATTTTTTCGTTGTGGAGAAATTTTAGATATATTATTGTCAAGAGTGTGGGATTTTGTAATTGTTCTTTTCTTAAATGAATAAAAAGGATCATTGTAAGACCTAGTTGTTTAAAGACATAAATTTAAATTTAATTTTGATATAAAATATTTTTAAATATTCAATAATATTATTTGCAAGAGTATGATGGGTTTCAAGGGGGTTTCATATTTTCATGACAACAAAATTGTGGAAGAGTGGTCGCCCAATTCCTTGTGCATGGTTAAAAAATGATTAGTACTATCCATGAATCATCACCATACTGCCTCATGGGGGTAGTTGATTTTTAGAAAATAGTGGATCGAGGCCTAGGAAATCATGTGGCTAAATCCTGCTCTAGGATAGAGGTAAGCACATGATCACCATATATTTTTTAAAATTGCTTTGGGGGCCCAGGAGAGCCATGTGTCCTAGCCCCACTCAGATAGATTGTGCCACATGGGTGACACATAGGTTGGCCAACAATGTGAAAAAATCACGATCCTGTTAAAATAGGGTGATTTTACGGTTTCTCCCTTAGTATTTAATTATTCTTACCTAATTTTATTCCTCATTCCTCCTCTCGAATCTTGGGGATTGATATAAGAGATACCGAGCTCTCCAAGAAAGATTCTACTTTAATATTATGGAATTTGAAGAACCATTTTTCACAAATTGGATCCTTGTCAGATTCTACTACTCAATTGCATCTTATTTTATAGAATAACTATGGTGGTAAGATTATTTTTCTTCAGATACTCATAAAATATAATTTATATCGGGAATCATTATCTTTGGTGTTGATAGTTGTTTTAGTTTGAATGAAGAGATGAGGTAGGTAGAGTACTTGTCTACAAGAATGAGTTATGTATTCAAAACATTATTTACCATATTATTGATTTTTATTCAGGTTCATATTGTTTTTGATCATGTTTTTTTCACACTATGTAATTGATTCTTCAACATGGAATGTCAAATTGGGTGTCTAAATGATGTGTTAATCCTCTCAGAAATTCAGTTTGAACCAACCATGATGAGTAGAACATACCGAGGGCCACAAATGGGGTGTGAAACTACCATTACTATTTAAATTGATTTGTTAAATGACTAAATCAATTGTTTTATGAGAGTATAAATTTTTTAATAATGTTTTGCATGTGGATGTGACATAAATGGGTGTTTGTCTTAACATGGAGTGTAAAATAGAACAGAAGATTATTAAGGAGAAAGGTGACAAATGGATAAATTGGTTGTGTCCCCATTTCAAAACGGGTTGAAATTAGGATTAATGTTTGTGCTTATGAGTAAATTGTAACATTGGATAATTATGAAATTGAGAACATGTATTTGGAGTAATGAAACATGGTAATCGAGTTAAATGAAAGGTGCACCATTAGTATTGTGTTTTTAAAATAGAAAACTATTGAACCATTTAAATGATTATTTATTAAATGGTTATGGTCATTGGTAATGGTTTCCACACCTTAGTAATGATGTTTTTCATGGTAGTCTACATAGAGGAATGCGTGTTGGTCAGGGTGTTCTACACCATGGTAATGATATTGTTCACGATGTTCCACATCAGGGAATTTTCATTGGTAATGTATTTACACAACATGGTTAAGATACATGGATCATGACTCATTTTATATTATTTATGAACCCTTTGATATGTTTCCTTGACAATCAATTGGGGAAAAATAATTCTTTGATGGGTTTAGGTACCATTCAGAACCCATTGGAAAATGCGGTTAGCAGATAACTATTGAACTATAAACATGTTTTAGCCACTTCTTGTATATTAATCATTTTTACATCTATATACAATGTAATCAGACTAGATATTACATTATACACCATTGTTGGTATTCAAGAGTTGTACTCACAACCTTCTCAGTCCTTTATGGGAACTGGAGTAGACTTCATGGTTCTATGTCAAGAAAGGGAAAATGCTCAATACTGGAAGGATGAATCATGATTTGGGGTAGATCATAAGTGAGGGGACCGTAGATGATGCCAATTTTTTATGGATTTATATTATTACTTATTTTGTGGTTTTATGTGAAACTTTACACTATTATGATAGGTAATGATTATATGGATAGTTGTGGGAAGTTAACCATTTGGGGAATTGATTATGTGATGTATGGTTGTAAATCATTATTTGATCGATGTTATTTATATTGCTGATTACTATTTACTTACCCTATTAATGATGGTATTTATCCACATGTAACTCATTAGACCATCCCTTCTATTAAGAAGCATTTTTTCTGCATGGAGGCATGCCAGAGGTCATATGGTGCTTTGAATAATGGCACCGACATTATTGTCACTTGAGTTGGGACATTATAAAGTGTTATCAAAATAATTTTATTTTATATTAGATTTTAATTTTGGAAATATAGATAGGATAATTTGATGTTTCGTGCTTTGAAAATCAGCTCATTCATTGGAGTAGCTTTCCCATGTGTGGGTGGAAAACAAAATTACCTAGGGTGGAGTTATTGTTCATAATGTTCTTGAGTTGGAGTTAGATTTTATTTCACCATGGGTGATACACTTTTATTATGATGTTATTGTATTACCATAATTTTACTCAAGTATAAGTATGGAATGAGATAGTATATTAAGATACCATTTGTATAACATAGGATTTATGTTTCATATAGTATAATTGAACTCATGAGAAATAAGTTTTGGGAGGATTACGGGAAATGAAAACTATTTTGTTGGTTTTCCTGTGATTCTTTAAAATGAGTTCCTAATAATGAAGCTACAAATTATTTACGTTGGAAAGTGATGATATTATTTAAAATTGATCTTTATGTGTATTTTTTAATTATTTCAAATGTTTATCGATTCTAAATTCATTTCCAATGGGGGGTTGTAAATTGAATATCATTTTATCCAAATAATTCCATTGTCCATTATATGTATGGTTAAGGGTAGTTATAGAGATGTAATTATATTCATTGTAAATTTTTATGAGGGGTGGGTTGTTTATGTCTTGTAGAGAGTCATATTTTATGTATATTTTGGGAGCTATATGATGTGAGTCATGCGATTTGTGTTTGCAATTGTTTATAGATTCCACCATGCTTACATTTTCTGATAGGGAAACATGAGGGAACACTGATAATGAACCCCGAGTAGTGGGGCCAGATCTCTTATTTATTCTAGGTGATAGGGAATAAGAGTAGTTACAAGAAAAAATTACTCATTTTATGTAGTTTATTGATAGATACAAAGGTTCTGTTGTTCTTAGTATGTTTGATATGGCTGGGGAATTTCAGATATAACACCCTCTAATGATTTTTGGACTGGTTGTACCTAATGTATAATTGTTCTAGATTGAGTTTATATAGACAATTCTTGATTATTACGACTCTCCTTTTGAGAAATGATTCATGATGGAAGAATATATATTATGGGGGCCTGTGATGATATGGTAGAACAATTTTTTCTATACTGAGAAGATATAGGTCATGTAATGGATGGACATACAAGGGAAGTTATAAGATAATTTTCATCCAGTGACCTCAGATGTAGATTTTTTACAGTTGACATAGGGAAATATGAAAGTGATGGATTATGATGAATTATTCAATGAATTACAATGGTTTATTCTAGTATTGGAAGATGATGAGGAAACTATGATGAGACATTTTTAGTATGGGCTCTGGTATAATATTAAGTCGCTAGTATATATTCTCCCTTAAAAGAGACTTCTTAAGGTGGTGGGTTCGGTACTCATTTCCATGGGGATGTCAAAAGAGGTTTCTCGTGGTGGAATGGTGGGATGTTTTGTGAGATCTTATGGTATGTATTCTGATTGTAGGAAGAAATTTTATGAGTACTCTCTCCAGGGAAATGGCATACATAAATTCAAGGGAAGGATCCAGCACTTATGGGGTATTTTAGTCACATACTATTAGTGTGGTAGACCTGGTAATAGGTTTGTGTATTCAACCACCAGTGGAGTGATGATGTTGTGGTAGGATGGGGTGTATATAAAAGTATTTTAGGAATCCTCAATAGATGGGTAGATTTGGAGGACCTAGGCCTTGGTAGTGTATATGTAAGGGATATTATACCATCTCTATGTCTTTATATCATATTTATAATGGATATGCTAGTCATGGATGAAGATGTGGTACTTCAATAAATGAACATTCATATCCATAGAGTAGTGAAATGTAGGGAACATAGAATGAATATAAGTATATGAGGTGAAAATAACTCCCTGTTATCAAGTCTAATATGGTGGGTAGTGAGTCTGAACCATAGACAATTTGAAATATGATTGTTACATATTTAATGAATTCAAATTCATTGATTGATATAGTGACCTTTCAATATTTTATATCAAATAGGTTTGTGAATGAACTATATATGGAAGTGGAATATGTGACTGGGGTAATTCCAATAGACACACCAATAGGGGTGTAGTTAGAGGGTATCTGATTCTGTAAAGAGTCTTCCCCTAAGGTTGGGGGTACCTTTTCCATTGGGATTTTTATAAGCCTAATTTTTTTTTTGGCATGATAATTGGAATAGAGAGGTTTGTTACAAAACAAGATCACTTTACTATTATCATAGTAGAGTAGGTTTAACTGCTTTGTATGGTGACACATATATCAATCTTGGAGAATATAATACTAAATCAGGACGTACAATGAAAATATTTTGGAAATTTTTTGAGCTCATGGCCTAGGTGGAATGTCATATTCATAATGATGAACGAGTGGGGTGCGAGTTCTTCCCTTTGATAGTGAATCATTTTTAAGATGTGTGAAATAATAACTTTTTTGGGTTTCCACTTGTTGGAGAGGTTGCATAAAAGATTAATTTAGGTCTTAGATATGAGATAGTTAATATATTTTCATATAGAATGGAACCAGTAGATCTTTAAAATCTTAAAAATTATTTATAGGAATTGGAGGAAAAGAGTATCATTCATTCAAATAGGTCACCATCCATGATTTTTTTCCAAATTTGGAATATAGAACATTTTGTTTTTGTGTCAATTTCATAATTTCAAACATGATGATGATTATGAACTGATATGCACTTCCATGTATTAATGACCAATTTTAATAATTGAATGGTGATTGTGAGTTCTCCAAAATTGATTTGAGTTCAAGGTATCATCAATTAAATGTGATACCTTAAAATATGAAATAGATGAAATTCAGAAGGAGGTATGGTTTTTATGACTTAATCTTTATGTAATTTACTCTAACGATCACTCCCCCAATTTTCATATATTATATGAACTGAATCTTCCACCCATGTCAAGACAAGAATTTCATTTTGTTCATTGATGAAAACATCATGTAATCTGATACTCATGATGATCATTAAAAATAATTTACACTATATTAAGTGCACTAATAGAGAATCATCTATACAAAAATATATGGGTTTACAAGGTATATTTCATGGGTCACACCATCATAGTGGATGGTGTGTTAGTGGACCCACATAAGGTTCATGAAGTAATTTCCTGGTATAATCCCAAGAATTTTTTTAATGCATGATGCTTTATTGGTTTAGCAGGTTATTAATGAAGGCCCAGAAAATAATTTTCCTTCTTTTAAGAGGTAAAACAAACCCTAAAAATTAATGGTGGAAATTTGAGTGGTTTGGGGAATGCAAGGGTTTTTTATTGGAGATTTATATTCATTGGACAACAACTTCAATATTGTTTTTAGCTGGCACTGGTGAAGGTTATAGATTATTTTGTAGATGCATCTGGGCTAAAACACAATGAATTGTTAATGAAGGGAGATTGAGTCATTATGTATTGATCATGCTTATAATGTCCATATGAGTGGAACTATCCTATGAATGATCTTCTTCTATACATAGTGGTATATGATTTATAGTGTTTGAAGTGTTATATATTTGGTTAAATGTTTATTATTTAAAATAACCATATGATTATCACATAAATATATTCATAGTTTGATTTAAATATTTTGAATATGATATGGGTTGAGTACAACCAATCATTTTATTTTTAGTTGGCATACATGTGGAGAAAGGTTAATATAATTGAAGATTCTTTGGGTCAGAACCCACATACTCAAGAAGTTCATGAGTTATGTTTTGGGTGTAAGAGGAAGTTTTTTTAATATTATGATCTATGTCTAGGATTAGGGGGAATATATAAATCAGGTATATTTATCCATCACACTCTCTATTTTGATCTGGTATTAGAAGAGGAAATATAATGATATATAATCTTTGTCTTTGAGGGATATCATTGATGGATGGGGGGGTTACCTCAAATATTTACCATTGATGATGATGATATTATCCATGTTTGTGGAATTTATTTTACAACTTCATGTATATGGTAAGAGTTTATTCCTGAGTTTCAAGAAACAATGTGTTATGCAAACACAATATTGAAAAAAATGTATCATGTCCTTCATAAACATTATTTGTGACCTAGTATAAAAAATGAGATGAAATGTTTTATAATATGATGATACACCTATTAGCATGTGAAAGAGTTGTATCAATTTTATTTTGGTCTATAATAGTCAATTACTATTCTGGAATGGACATGGAAAATTTTTATTATGGACATTATGGAGAGATTAATGGGGAATCCCTAATTGAATAACATAATTTGGGTGATTGGGGATTTGTAGATGAAGGTAGATCACTTTTTTCTAATTTGTGATATTTTTATGGTAGATCAGTTGAGTGACTTGTATGCTACATAAAAAATTTGTTTTCATGGAGTACCTCATATAATTAATTAGATATAGATCTATATTTTTAATCACTCTTATGGAAAGGATTATATAAAGCTCTTTGTACTAAGGAGTTTTTTATTATAGATTTCCACTTAAAGATAGATGGGTAGCCAGTATGTTCTATCCAAGTATTAATGGACACATTGAGAGAAAGTGTCCCAGATATTTGTGGATTATGGATGAAACACATATTTCTAATATGGTTCAACTATACAAACGATTATTAGGTGACATTGCATATGTAACCATACATGGTTCTCTATAGTAGACCTTGAAATTGTCCTTTCTGTTGGGTGAATGTAGGGGAATCCGAGTTTTTTGGTCCAATTGTGACACAAGAGACACCATATCATATTTAGTTGATCCATAAGAATATGAATATGACCATGAATTGGAATAAGTCACACTATTATGGATCTTTTATACATATTGGGATTTATATGGGTGATCATTTGTTCATTTGGGTGTCTCCATTGACGGGTCACCATCCAATAGAAATCAAGGTAAGATAGAACCATGGTATATGTTAATATTAAAAATTGCAGCGGGGATTAGACTTATAGAATATCAATTTCTTTTTCTGAATCTGTATAGTTGTATGGACGATGTTTTTCATGTGTCACCGCTTCAATAATATCACCTCTTCCCTGCTCGTGTGGTTGATGTTGATCATGTGGAATATGAGTATGATGTATCTATTGAGGCGCATCCAATTTTTTTTGCCGATATTAGAGAAAATTTAATTCAAAAAAATCCATTATTCCATGTTTCATTGAAACATGTTTATGTTCAAGAAGAATCGTGAGAGAGGGAGGCTAATATGGGGTCATGTGGACAAATCTCTTTAACCTAGAGCAATTGTGATGCATATTAGATAAGGTCAAGGAAAATGTGCTATAAGGTGGTGTGGTTATATGATCTTGGTGTTTTATGAGCTATGTTTCATTTTAATTTTGGTTAAATTATAATTTTACTGATTAACGAAATTTTTTCTCAAGTGTATGAGATGGATATGGGGTGTTTTGGTAGTTTGGGACAAAAAAGGGGAAAGTTTCCATCTAGTTCTTGGTATATGTTTTGGAACATAGTAAGAATGAATCATTGACCACAACATTGAATCATCATAGAGGTGAGTTTATGACTAGTACATTTTTTTCAAATTGTGTGGGTGGCCAATAAAATCTATGTAGTATTGCCACCTCTTAGATAGAGGGTTCCACATGGTTGGTAAAAATTTTATCTAACTATGTGGCCAATATTTTTCCCCCATTATGTAGTGGTATTTTACCATTCGCCCATGGTAATTTTGTTTTAATACCCTATTTTCTTCCACATGACTCCGCTAGAACATATGGATCTGAACTAAGAGCTCCCAAGATCTCCAAGGGTGATTCCCCATTCAATATTAAATCCTTTTATGTGTCGTTTGTTGTGAATGAAAGAAATAGATGTGCATACCACATCTTTTTCTTGAATTTTCTCTATGAACCATGTTTGGTTGTTTTCTCTTCTTATGAGGATCTTAAACCTCACTTTTTCTAGTTTTTCCATATATTTCGTGTTGGTATTTTATTTTTATTGAATCATGGGATTACATTGGGTGATTAATCTCCAATTAGAATGTGTTATGAGGTCTAGAAGATATTTCCCTTATTATTGATGTTTTATCATATGTATGTTGTTTGGAACCATTAGATTTTGAACATAGTAATTGATTACTATTTTGGGAATGATATATAGGGAGTCCAATTGATGTGTTAAACAAATCCTTGATTCAATTGGAACTATTGATGATAAACAAACAACACAAATGCCAACCAATGTGGTGTGCCACTCTCATACATATTAAAACTATGTTTTTGAAAGGTTTAATAATAGGGTTTATGATATTAAAACAATTTAAACAGTGTTTAGCATGTAAAAAAGTCATAATGTGTGCTTTAAGAGTTGCGCGTGCTTGATAAACGTGCGTGGGGGGGGGGGGGTCCAAATAGGCCGAACGATGTCCTAATGGCCTAAAATCGGACGACATAAAATGGTGAGTGAATTGTGATATGATAGAGCAGACGACATGTCAATCGGACGTGCTGTGTGCCCGCAGTGACTGGGAACACCGTTCTGGTGTCACAAACGGCCAAAACAGAAATCTAACGGACAGACTCTTAGCGGACGGCATCAGATTGACCTGAAATCACAGGACAAAAATCCAATTATTATTAGCGACATGCACGCACAGACGACACATCAATCGAATGTGAGATCTGCACCGTAGGGATCATTATGTGTTCTTTAAGGGTTGCGCGCACTTGATAAACGCGCGTGGGGGGGGGGGTCCAAACTGGCCGAAAGATGTCTGAATGCCCTGAAATCGGACGACATCAAAGGGTGAGTGAATTGTGATGTGGTCGAGCAGAAGACATGTCAATCGGACGTGCCGTGTGCCCGCGGTGACAGAGAACGCCGTTCTGGTGTCATAAAAGGCCAAAACTGGCGTCTAATGGTCAAACCCTTAGCGGAAGACATTGGATTGACCTGAAATCACAGGACAAAAATCCAATTATTATTCTCTATGTGAACGCACAGACGGCACATCAATAGGACGTGCAGTCTGTGCGATAGGGCTCATTATGCGTTTTTTAAGCGTTGCGCGCGCTTGATAAACGCGCGTGGGGGGGGTCCAAAATGGTCAAACGATGTCCGAATGGCCTGAAATTGGACAACATCAAAGGGTGAGTGAATTTTGATGTGGTCGAGCAGATGGCACATCAATCGGGCGTGTGTGCCCGCGGTGACCGGGAACGCCGTTCTGGTGTCATAAACGGCCAAAACTGGCGTCTAACGGTCAAACTCATAGCGGACGACATCGGATTGAACTAAAATCATAGGAGAACAATCCAATTATTATTCTCAATGTGCACGCGTAGATAGCATGTCAATCAGACCTCCGGTCTGTGCGGTAGGGCTCATTATGCGTTCTTTAAGCGTTGCGCGCGCTTGATAAATGTGCGTGGGGGGGGGGGGTCCAAACTGGCCGAACGATGTCCGAATGGCCTGAAATCAGATGAAATTAAAGGTTGAGTGAATTGTGATGTGGTCGAGCAGAAGAAATGTCAATCGGACGTGCCGTGTGCCCGCGGTGACCGGGAATGCCGCTCTAGTGTCATAAACGGCCAAAACTGGCGTCTAATGGTCAAACTCTTAGCAGACGACATCTGATTGACCTGAAATAACAGGACAACAATCCAATTATTATTCTTGATGTGCACGCGCAGACGAAACATCAATCTGACATGCAGTCTGCGCGGTAGGGCTCATTATGCGTTTTTAAGCATTGCGCGCGCTTGATAAACGCGCGTGGGGGGGGGGGGGGGGTCCAAACTGGCCGAACGATGTCAGAATGGCCTGAAATCGGACGAAATCAAAGGGTGAGTGATTTTTGATGTGGTAGATTAGACGGAACGTCAATCGGACGTGCCGTGTGTCCGCGGTGACCAGGAATGCCGTTCTGGTGTCAGAAACGGCCAAAACGGGCGTCTAATGGCCAAAATATTAGCGGACGACATCATATTGACCTGAAATCACAGGAAAACAATCCAATTATTATTCTCAACGTGCACGCACAGACGGAACATCAATCAGACGTGCGGTCTTCGCTGTAGGGCACATTATGGGTTTTTTAAGCATTGCGCACACTTGATAAACACGCGTGGGGGGGGGGGGGAGGTCCAAACTGGCCAAAACGATGTACAAATGGCCTGAAATCGGACTACATAAAAGGGTGAGTGAATTGTGATGTGGTGGAGTAGACGGCATGTCAATCGGACGTGTCGTGTGCCTGCGGTGACCGGGAATGCCGTTCTGGTGCCAGAAACGGCCAAAACGGGCGTCTAACAGTCAAAATCATAGAGGACGACATAAGATTGACCTGAAATCATAGGAAAACAATCCAATTATTATTCAAAATGTGAACACATAGACGGCACGTCAATCATACGTGCGGTCTGTGCGGTAGGGATCATTATGTGTTCTTTAAGAGATGCGCGCTCTTGATAAATGCGTGTGGGGGGGGGGGGGGTGGGTCCAAACTAGCCGAACGATGTCCGAAAGGCCTGAAATCGAACGAAATCAAAGGGTGAGTAAATTGTGATGTGGTTGAGTAGACGTCATGTCAATCGTACATGCCGTGTGCCCGCAGTGACTGGGAACGCTGTTCTGGAGTCAAAAACAGCCAAAACAGGAGTCCAACGGTCAAACTCTTAGCAGACGACATTGAGTTGAACTGAAATCACAAGACAAAAATCCAATTAGAACAATAGAATTAATGATTTTAAATTTATAAAACGGTAATCATATTTATGAATATTATTTTTAAAATCAAATACTTTAGATCTGTTACAGTAAGTTTGAAGTAAAGTATTTGTTTTCTAGGTTTTATTCGGTACTAAGTTTGTTATTTAATTTTGTTATGCAGTAATATGTGATGATGGATGCAGAGCTTGGAAGATGATAGCCGGGATTTATTTTTTATATTTATGTATAATTGAATTTTTTTTAAAAAAAATTAAAAATTAATAGCCGCCGCCATTTGGCGGCCGCTATAGGTGTCTCTATGGACACCTTAAGCGGCCGCCGTTTGGCGGCCGCTGACAATAGCGGCCGCTAAATCCCATCCCGGCTTTACTACAATGTCCGCAATATGGTGGTCACTGATAGTAACAGCGATGAGGCAAAAGCGGCCGTCGTTTGGCGGCTGCTATAGGCCTTTAGCGACGGCTTTTTGCGGCCGCTAAATGTCATTCTTGTACTAGTGATAATTTAGTGGAAATGTGAACAATGGAAGAGGGGTGTGTGTCATTGTTGAAAAATAGGTTGAATGTATATTTATTCATTATAGTAATGATTAAATTGAAAAATGGTCTAGTTATCGAATTGAGTGCATGTAATGAGAGTAATGAAACCTATGAAATCTTTGAAAAAAAAGGTTAAACCTTGATATTGTATATTAAAATGGTTAAGTGTTAGAACATATAAATGATTGTTGATGAAATTGTTATGGGTGTTAGACATTGTTATCCATACTATGGTAATGATGTTGATCATGGTGGTTAACATCAAGTAACGTGTGCTGGTCATGGTGGTCCACATCATGGTAATGATATTGGTCATGACAGTCCAATCATAGTATGGATGTTGGTTACGGTGTTCCACACCTAGGTTTGGACAGTTAGATTGGTAAAACGTGTGTAGTATTTATAACCCATTTGATATGTGTTATAGGTTAATAGTAGGGAAAAATTTATGTTTTATAGGAAGAACATTCATTTTGAACATATGAGAAAATGTGGTTAGTTCATAAATGTTACATTATAAGACCATTTAAATTTTTTTCTATACATAATTTATTCAACTGTATAGATTTTCATCATACTAGAAAATTATTTAGAAAAAATTGATGGTGTTCTACTATGTTTAATCACACCCTTCTCGAGCAACTATTGGAAGCCTAGAGGATATCATGGTTCTCAGCCGGGACAAGGGAGAAGGAACAATGACATATGGATGTGTCAGGATATGATATAGAAAATGGATAAGGGGGCCAAACATTATATTAGGACCCATTTTAGGTATTTACAGTGTTCCTGATTTTGGGGGTTTGGTCACTCAACACTACTTTGATGGAGAATGTTTATTTTTATGGATGTGGGTACTTACTCATTTTGGGAAATTCATTATGTGCTCTAATTTTATTGATCATTATTACATTGTATTTATTTATATTGTTTTTTTCAATCATATTTCTCTACTAAAAAGGTTATTGTATCTCTAAGTAACACATTATAACCTAATTTCTAGTGTGGAACCTCCGACATATGGTGAGACACACCTAAGGTCGTTTGACACTCTGGCTAGGTGAACTAAATTTTGAAGCACTAGGTTTAAGAAGTTATAGTCATATTCACAGAAATATAGAAACATGTCTCCCCATATTTGAGACATGAATGGAAATGGATTAACTCCACTCATCCAATATAAAAAAGAATGTTGTAGAGAAATTTTAAAATCTCATCACAATTTTCTAACATTATTTTCCGATTTTACCCTTAATGAGGTGAGTAATATTTACTCTGGTTATTAGTAATATGTGAAAAAATAATAGTGACCTATATCCAATTTTGTGAACCACATAATTGAAAATATGGTATCTTTTTTTAATGATTATAATTTTAAGAGTGGCATAAATTAATTTAGTATTAAAAATAAAAAATGCATAGAATACTGTTTTTCAAGAAAATTTAATTTTAAGTATAAAATGTTTTCTAACAAAATTAAACAATTAAATTAGTTCAAATGAACATAATTGAATTATTAATAATAATCTATTGGAAAATTTACTATAAAACCATTTAAAAAAAGTTATTCTTTGTAATTATTTGAAATAAAAATATTGTTTTCAAAAATAATTATAATTTTTTACCATTCAACAGAGAATATGTTTTTTTAGAAAAATAC
Source organism: Viscum album (assembly GCA_963277665.1). NCBI lineage: Eukaryota > Viridiplantae > Streptophyta > Magnoliopsida > Santalales > Viscaceae > Viscum > Viscum album. The sequence goes on along the minus strand of OY728150.1, from coordinate 1,585,995,740 downwards.
AAAAAAATATCCCAAGGATAATTTGGGTACTATAATTATTAAAATGATATTATTTTAATCAAATAAATTTTCTCAATGTTTCAAAAATTAATAGAAAAATGTAATTAATAAAATAATTATTGAAGAAAATTTAATTTGAAAAATAAAATTACTTTACCAAAAGATCAGTTAATACTAATGAAGAATTTGTCAATTAATTTATTTTTATTATGAACTTTATATATTTTCAAATTTTTTTATCATTTATTAATAACCTATGATTCTATATAAATATTTTAATAGTCCTAAAATAGAAATATTTCATGGTTCATTTAATCTTGATGTTTTGTGTTGTATACACTACAAAATAAATTTCTCCTATATAATAATAGGGAATTTCTGAAGATAAATCACATGTAACCAATACAGTTAAACTTAATGGTACTAAAGATGTGATAACATGTACTTTGATAATAAAATCATTATTAGGTAATGTTATATTTCATTCACACTCATTTATACATTTCAAGATTACCAGCGAAATTAAATTATTACATATCACCATAAAAATGAATTTATTAATCAATACACATAGTTAATATCTTATTAGAAGAAGGATAAATCCACCAGTACCCATTATAGTGAACATAATACCATATTTTAAATATTGATTATTATTTATGTGGTTTTAATTGATATAATCCCCAAAATAAAATGGATTTCAATTTTTAATGTTTAATAATATTTCTTAGAGAAAGATATTATGATTCGTGATGAATATATGGAATACCATTTCTTAATAGTGGATACATAATCACTGAATCATGTATGGTCCTACCTCCTATTTATCACCATAATTAAGTTCCTTTAATATAATTAAATAAAAACATGTGAAACAGAAATTTTTCATTGGTATATAAGATGTACATATTGTTTATAAATATGTTGTTCCGTATTAGGAAGAGTTTCCTTGAAATACAAATAAGAATGATGTTTAGTTTTCATTGAACTCATCGTTGATGCAAAACCTATATATAATACTCCATATAGATTAAATATGATGGAATTAGTGTAACAATAGAAATAGTTGTTGTACCCCTCTCTCTTGGATTTTAATGATCACAATCACTCTCATCGTGTTCTAACTTGTTTTAAAGTATTTTTGATGATAGGAAAAAGGCTGCCAAAGAGTTGGCCCAAGAAGACTGGAAAAGGACTCTCTGAGTCCACCGGCCAACCGGTGGATTACCACCGGCCAGCCGGTGCTCTCTGGCAGGAGCAATGCTCTCTGCCAGGTGCCACCGGTCAGCTGGTGCCTGACCACCAGCCGGCCGGTGGAACCAGACAGTAGGCCTTGCCCACTGCCAGGTGCCACCGGCCGGCCGGTGGAACCAGACAGAGAGCTTTCTCTCTGTCTGAACCACCGGCCAGCCGGTGGCCCAGCACCGGCCAGCCGGTGGAATCCAGACAGAATGCTCTGCCTTCTGTCTGGAGCACCGGCCAGCCGGTGGCCAAGCACCGGTCAGCTGGTATGCCCAGTCAAACTAGCCGTTGGGCTTTGACCAGACTTGTACTTTTGACCCCCAACGGCTCCGGAAGCCCTCCAACGGCTATATTGAAGTATTTGGGGATATTTCTCCTATAAATAGACGAGGATGGATGCCGGGAACAACTCCGATACATTGGAATGATATTTTGATCCCTTGAAGCTCTAACGACAAATCTCTAAGGCTACTTGTGATCCATCTCCATCCTTGAAGCTTGGGATGCCTCTACATCAACTACTCTCACACTCTTGGCGCTCAAGGCTTCCTCAAGTTTGTTGTAATTTATTTATTTCAATTGTTTAGTTATTCATTGGGTTTGTATTAAAACAAACCATCCCTTTCTTCCTCACATTCATTTTGGGTTTCTTGCTACAACCATCATAAAAAAGCAAGCTGTACGAAGGTGATCTAGCCTACCTTAAAACGGCTAGTGGGTTTCTTGCTACAACCATTAAAAAGCAAGCTGAAGTAAATCTCTCAACGGTTGAGTTGGGAGCGGAGACGTAGGCTTTGGTTTAAGCTGAACTCCGTTATCAAATTGTGTCTTGCCCCTTTTTATTTCCACTGCATTTATAAATTGTTTTTAAATTGTTAATTAATTTTTAAAAGGCAATTCACCCCCCCTCTTACCATCACACTCCGACCAACAATTGGTATCAGAGGGACGTTTGTGTAATACCTTAACCAGTTAGAAACCTAAAATCCATAGTGATGGCTTCTTCCTCACAAGCACCCGAAGGGTATTCCATGACTCGGGCTCCATTCTTTGATGGAACCGACTACACTTATTGGAAAACTCGCATGATTACATTTCTTATAAGTATTGGCTATCCTATATATAGAATTGTTATGCAAGGCTACACTCTCTCTAGCAAAGATGTGTCTAAATGGACCCCCGAAGACATTGCTAATTTTGAGCTTGATGGCAAAGCCACGAATGCTCTTCATTGTGGGTTAGACCATAATGAATTTAATCGTATTTCTACTTGCACCACTTCTCATGAAATTTGGAAGCTTTTGGAAGTGACCCATGAGGGAACTAACAAAGTCAAAGACACTAGATTAGATATGTATCGTCAAGACTTTGAAAGTTTCACCATGGACCCACACGAATCTATTACGGAAATGTTTACCCGCTTTACTGATGTGTGTTACGGGAGAAAGTCTCTTGGAGATGATGTTTCTGCAGAGACGATGGTCAAGAAGATTCTTTGGGTCCTACCAAGCTCATGGGCTCCAAAGGTGACGGCAATCCAAGAAGCGAAAGATGTCAAGAAAATGCCGGTTGAAGAACCCATTGGATCACTTATGACCTATGAGATTGCCATGAAGAGGCAAGCCGATAAAGAAGGTAAAATCTTCAAGGAGAAAAAGAACATAGCATTCAATGCAAAGCAAGAAAGCTCCTCCGATGATAGCGAATCCGAGATTGCTCAACTTGCAAGAAAAATGAGCAAGTTCATGAAGAAAAAGAAGAATTTTCAAAGGGCACGAAAGGAAGAGCCAAAAGCAGAAAAAGAAGTTACATGCTTTGAATGTGGAAAGAAAGGCCACATCAAACCGGAGTGCTCTCTTTTCAAGAAAAGGTTAAAGGAAAAGAAAAACAAGAAGGCTTTCAAAGCGTCAACATGGAGTGCAAGCGATGACTCCATGTCTTCAAGCGACTCAAGCGATAAAGGTGGAAAATGCCTAATGGCACTTGATGAGGTATCTTCTTCTGACTCCTCTTCCTCATCTTCTTCTTTTAATAATGAAATGTCTTATGAAGATCTCCAAAATGCGAGAGATCCATTAGAGGTAGGTTTTCACGAACTTACCTCTAAATTTTTGGCCTTAAAAAAGAAACACAAAATTCTAATTTCTGAAAAAGATAAACTTCTCAAAAAGAATGAGGAACGTGCCCTTAAGGTCCAAGATATTCCAAATGTTGATTCTTTGAATTCAACTATTAAATATTTAAGGGAATCTCTTTCCAAGTTCACCCAAGGTGAAAAAAATTTGACCAAATTGCTAGGTTCTCAACGTTCGGCTAGAACCACACATGGACTTGGCTTTAACAAGCAAGCCACCTCTTCTAGAGCACCCACTACCTTTGTAATGGGGAGCTCTCAAAATAAATTTTGTAATTATTGTAGAAAAACCGGACATATGATTTATGAATGCAATTGTAAAAATGCTAGATATGGCCGCCCCAAAATCATTACCTACTCGGATGAATATCTTAGGATGTATCCCTCTAGACAAGTATGGGTTCAAAAGTCTCTTTTAGCTAATCTTTCCGGACCCAAACTTATATGGGTACCAAAATCTATTCTCTCTTGATTTTGTAGGATAAACACCAATGAGGTAGGACTTCGAAAGGCTCGTGGTATCTCGACAACAGATGCTCGAGGTACATGTGTGGCGACCCCTCCGAGTTCAACTCCCATGAAGAATTCGATGGAGGATACGTCACCTTCGGTGACAATTCAAAAAGCAAGATCATCGGAATATGTACCATTGGTTTTGGTAGAACCTCCTTAATTAAAGATGTTTTATTTGTTAAAGGTTTAAAACATAATTTAATTAGCATTAGTCAACTTTGTGATAGTGGTTTTTCGGTGAATTTTCAAAATGATTTATGCAATGTGTTTGATTTTCAAAACAAATTGATATTTTCTGCTTCCCGTTTTCAAAATGTTTACATTATTGATTTAAAGTCATTATCTAGTCAAAATGTTAAATGTTTAAGTGATCTTGACAATGATTCTTGGCTTTGGAATAGAAGGTTGGGGCATTGTATCTCTCATTCACTTCTAAAGATTAATAAGAACAAGCTCATCTGTGACCTTCCTAAACTTAAGTTTAAGAAAGATTTGATTTGTGAGCCATGCCAACTTGGCAAGCAACACAAATCTTCTTTCAAATCTAAGAAGGAAGTGTCCACTTCAAAATCTCTTGCGCTCCTTCATCTTGATCTTTTTGGTCCTACCCCTGTAGCAAGTCTAGGTGGAAAATCCTATACCTTTTTCCTAGTAGATGACTTTTCTCGTTTCACTTGGGTTTTCTTTTTAGCTCATAAAAATGATGCTTGTAGAACCTTTTTGAAATTCTCTAGGAAAGTAGAAAACGAAAAAGGATATAAAATTATATCGCTCCGTAGTGACCATGAAGGTGAATTCGAGAACAAAGAATTCGATGAATTGTGTTCCTCTAAAGGGTAGAATCACACCTTCTCTTCCCCTAGGACTCCACAACAAAATGGAGTGGTTGAAAGGAGAAACCGACCTCTCCAAGAAATTGCTCGAACCCTCCTTAGTGAATTCAACCTTCCTCAATATTTCTGGGCCGAGGCGGTAAACACTGCTTGTTATACTATCAATAGAGTCCTTGTAAGACCCCTTCTTAAGAAAACCCCCTATGTACTTTGGAAAGGCAAATTGCCCAAAGTTGGTTATTTTAAAGTGTTTTGTTGTAAATGCTTTATCCTTAACACAAAAGATAACCTAGGGAAATTTGATGCCAAATCCGATGAAGGTATTTTTATTGGGTACTCCAACTCAAGCAAAGCCTATCGTGTCTTCAATAAACGTTCAAAAACCATCGAAGAATCATCTCATGTCAAATTTGATGAAACTCTTCCAAAACCTCACCCGGTCATTGAAGATGTTGAAGATAATCTTGATAAGCTTCATTTGAATGATTCCTCTTCTCCTCCCAAGGAGGATGACCATCAAGAACCCTCTTCACCTTCTTCGCCTTCCACCTTGCCTAAGGTTTGGAAACCTTCTAGGGACCATCCTTTAGAAAATGTTATAGGTGAACTTCAAGCCGGTACTCGAACTAGAAGATCCATCCTCAACGAGGTTGAACATCAAGCCTTTATTTCTCAACTAGAGCCTCAAACCATTAATGATGCCATTAATGATGAGAATTGGGTTCTTGAAATGCAAGAGGAACTAAATCAATTCTCTAGAAATGATGGTTGGACTCTTGTTGAAAGACCCAATGATCATCCAATTATTGGCACTAAATAGGTTTTTAGGAACAAACTTGATGATCAAGGAAATATAACCCGGAACAAGGCTCGCCTAGTAGCTGAGGGCTATAATCAAGAAGAAGGAATTGATTATGGTGAAACCTTTGCGCCCGTTGCTAGATTGGAATCCATTAGGATCTTGTTGGCATTCGCCGCTCACTTAAATTTTAAACTTTTTCAAATGGATGTTAAAAGTGCTTTTTTAAATGGTTTTATTTCAGAAAAAATCTTTGTTGAACAACCCCACGGTTTTGAAGATCCAAAATTTCCAAATCATGTTTTTAAGTTAACCAAGGCTCTATATGGCTTAAAACAAGCCCCTCGGGCTTGGTATGAGCGGTTAACAAAATTTCTTTTAGAAAATGATTTTAAAATGGGTCAAACTGATTGTACCCTATTTTTAAAACACACTTCTAAAGATCTTTTAATTATCCAAATTTACGTTGATGACGTTATCTTTGGTTCAACCAAAGAATCACTTCATACTGATTTTTCAGATTTAATGAGAAAAGAATTTGAAATGAGCTTTAGGGAGAATTAAAATTTTTTCTTGGTTTTCAAATCTTTCAAAATTCAAATGGTATTTTTCTAAGCCAAGGAAAATACACAAACGAACTTTTAAGTCGTTTTGGTATGGATCAAGTAAAGGAAATTAGTACCCCCATGAGTACTTCTTGTAAACTTACGTTAGATGAAGCCGGGAAACTGGTGGATAACAAGATTTATAGGAGTATGATCGATAGTCTACTTTACCTAACTGCGACCCGTCCTGACATCAGGTTCAGTGTTTGTCTTTGTGCTCGTTTTCAAGCCAATCCCAAAGAATCTCATTTTAAATCGGTCAAAAGAATTTTTAAGTATTTAAAAGGATCCAAAAACATTGGTTTGTTTTATCCCTCTAATAATTCTTTCGAACTTTCTTCATATTCGGATGCTGATTTTGGCGGATGTCAATTAGATCGTAAGAGTACTAGTGGAACCTGTCATCTGCTAGGCAAGTCCCTTGTTTCATGGAGTAGCAAAAAGAAAAACTGTGTTTCTCTTTCTACTGCCGAGGCCGAGTTCGTAGCAGCTGGTAATTGTTGTGCCCAAATTATTTGGATGCAGCACACTCTCTTGGATTATGGCCTTTCCTACGATCATGTCCCTATACGGTGTGACAACAATAGTTCCATTAGTATTTCTAAGAATCCAACACAACATTCTAGGACAAAGCATATATATTTAAGGCATCATTTCCTTCGTGACCATTTTCAAAATGGGGATATCACTTTGGACTTCATTTCTACTGATTTCCAATTAGCTGATATTTTTACCAAACCGCTCCTGGTTGAACGTTTTGATTTTATTAAGGGGGAGTTAGGAATGATTCGTCAATGAGAACTATTAAATATTTGACTATTTTTGGCTTACTTATATTTCTTTTTTTAAGTTATTTAAATTTTTTTTATTTTATATTATTTTAATTTTTTATGAATTTTAATACCACCGGTCAACCGGTGGTACATCACCGGTTAACCGGTGGTGTAAGGTTTTTCTTTTTTGGGCCGGCCGGAGGAAGGGTTAAAATTAAAACCCTTCCCCTTTCTTTCCCCTCTCTCTCGTGCGGACCCTCCTAACCCGCGCCTCCTCCTTTCCCTAGCCTCCCTTCTCCTCCTTGCCCTCTCAAAACTCCATTTTCTCTCAATCTCTCTCAATTTTTTTCCTTTTGCCATCATGGGTCCTCGCTCTTCACGCAAAGGAAAGGAAATCGCTCAAGAAGCACCTCCTCATCCTTCAATCCCTCAACATCCGGACATTTGTCATGACAAAGTCATTCTTCCTGGTAGAGTAATAGACTACTCATGGCTTTCTTCTCCTCGTCTCGAGCTTTTCTCCATCATTGAATATCAACACTGGCATTCTTTTTTTGAACCTCCTACGAAGGATGTTATTTATCCCCTTCTTGTCAAAGAATTTTATGCTCACCTGACGTGGTCGGTTTCTGACGACGTCGATACCATTTCCACCACCGCTCTTGGGAAACCCATCACTTTCACTTCTTTGGAGATTTCCAGGATGCTAGGGGTTCCTCATGTTGGACCTCATGCATTTGCTCAGGGGGAGTTTCCTCGGGACCCTGATTTTGATCTTGCTGTCGCTCTTGAGCATCTCACAGGGCAGCCCACCGATCCCATTTTCAAGCTCTCCCAGCTCTCCCCTAACCATCGCATCATTGAGCGCCTCATTCAGACCACCCTTGCACCCCGTATCGGTGATCACGATACGGTGAAATTTATTGATATTTATCTTCTTTCTTATATCACCAGAGGCGTTCATTTCAATTTGGTCTGGTTCCTGTTCCGGGCCATGTCTTATGTGGCTGAGCACCCGCGCCGGTCCAAAACTCTACCTCACGGGCGATTGTTGACCAAAATGTTTACCTTTCTTGATGTACCTCTCCGTGCTACCTCCTTCGAGCAGCCAAAGAAGGATAGCATCATCAATTTTATGATGGTGCAACGGATGAACATTCGTTGGCATCCTTGGCGTCAGGAGTGGATTACTGACAAGGAGGGCCTTCTCAAGGCTTACTCCCCTCAGACACATTCACACCCTCCTTCCAATGCCATGCCTCCTGCCATTGCCGCTGCCTATCCTCTTTCAGATAGTGAGGACAGTGGTGCTGATGAAGAGGAAGGGAGTGGTGACAGCGAAGGTGAGGCTGCTGCTGCTGCTGCTGAGGGAGATGGAGCGGGCGATGATGCACCGGAGCCTGCTGAGGCTGTGCCCCCTCCCGCTGATACTGGTAGCTTGTCGGTGACAGCTGATCAATTCCTTCGCTTCCAGGATCAGATTGAGACCGGGCTCGACTTACAGTTTTCTTATATCAGCTCTCAGTTTGATCAGCTCCACTTTCGGATCGATTCTCTTGATCGTCGCATTGAGGCGGTCCAGGCTCCTCCGACTCCTCCGACCTTCAGGCGTCGTCGTCACTCACGGCCCTCTAGGAGTGAATAGAGCCTTTCCTGTTTTTTGGCTTGTCTTTTTATTTTGAACTTTCTATGTAACGTTTCATATTTTATAAAATTCAAGTTGTCTTATCCATCAATCCTTTTTTTCATTTCTTACTTCCTTATTATTGTTTTCTAATTTTATTTCATACTATTCCTCTTATTTTGATAATCCCAAAGGGGGAGAAAAACTCCCTATTACATAGTTACTTATTTCATTTAATTAAGTGCTCTTTTTAAAAGTTCAATTTAAAGTTATTACTTTCATCAAAATCTGTTTTTAAATGGTTAAGTTATTAATTTCAGTTGTTTCTTTTAAATGACCTATGGTTACATTTTCAAAATGAACCATTCTCTTTATTTCAATCCTTTCAAGATTAATATCTTGATACATCTATGAAATTTTTGTATTAAAATGATCTCTAAAATTTTCCATGTTCAAGTTTCTTATTTGTTTTTTTACATGGCATATCCTTTTTAAAAGCTTTCTCATTTGTGATTGTGATCATCAAAATAGGGGGAGATTGTTGTACCCATCTCTCTTGGATTTTAATGATCACAATCACTCTCATCGTGTTCTAACTTGTTTTCAATTATTTTTGATGATAGGAAAAAGGTTGCCAAGTGTTGGCCCAAGAAGATTGGAAAAGGACTCTCTGTGTCCACCGGCCAACCGGTGGATTACCACCGGCCAGCCGGTGGTCTCTGGCAGAAGCAATTCTCTCTGCCAGGTGCCACTGGTCAGCTGGTGCCTGAACACTAGCCAGCCGGTGGAACCAGACAGTAGGCCTTGCCCACTGCCAGGTGCCACCGGCCAACCGGTGTCTGAATCACCGGCCAGCCGGTGGAACTAGAGAGAGAGCTTGCTCTCTGTCTGACCCACCGGCTGACCGGTGTCCCAGCACCGGCCAGCCGGTGGAACCAGACAGAGGGCTTGCTCTCTGTCTGAACCACCGTCCAGCTGGTGGCCTAGCACCGGCCAGCCGGTGGCCAAGCACCGGTCAGCCAGTAAGCCCAGTCAAACTAGCCGTTGGGCTTTGACCAGACTTGTACTTTTGACCCCAAACGGCTCCGGAAGCCCTCCAACGGCTATATTGAAGTATTTGGGGATATTTATCATATAAATAGATGAGGATGGATGCCGGGAACAAATCCGATACATTGGAATGATATTTTGATCCCTTGAAGCTCTAACGACAAATCTCTAAGGCTACTTGTGATCCATCTCCATCCTTGAAGCTTGGGCTGCCTCTACATCAACTACTCTCACACTCTTGGCGCTCAAGACTTCCTCAAGTTTGTTGTAATTTATTTATTTCAATTGTTTAGTTATTCATTGGGTTTGTATTAAAAAAAACCATCCCTTTCTTCCTCACTTTCATTTTGGGTTTCTTGCTACAACCATCATAAAAAAGCAAGTTGTACGAAGGTGATCTAGCCTACCTTAAAACGACTAGTGGGTTTCTTGCTACAACCATTAAAAAGCAAGATGAAGTAAATCTCTCAACGGTTGAGTTGGGAGCGGAGACGTAGGATTTGGTTTAAGCCGAACTCCGTTATCAAATTGTGTCTTGCCCCTTTTTATTTCCGCTGCATTTATAAATTGTTTTTTAATTGTTAATTAATTTTTAAAAGGCAATTCACCCCCCTCTTTCCATCACTCTCCGACCAACAATAGTTATAGTATTTTTGTAATAACTAATTCATTTTTAATAATTTTGTACATTTGTGATCCCAAATTATATTTTTAAAGAAGAAGGATGGGTCAATGAGGTCACGCATCTATTATGGGGAAATGAATACTATCAATATAGAGAACACGTATTCCCATCCTAAAATTGATATTTTTTTGATCAACAAGAAGTGGTAAATATTTTTCAATGTTTGAACTTAATTTTTGGGATAATCAATTACAAGTAAGAAATAATGATTTTATAGGGATGGAAAATTGTAAAAAATATGGATATTATGAGTTTAGAAGAATTATGTTTTGTTCATATAATTAAATCATTGTTTTTGTGAATATGATGAATAAATTATTCCAATATTATCTTTATAATTTCATTATCTTTGTTAGAAAATATAGCATTATATACTCTATAATCAACTAATACCATCATGTTTAGTTGATATTCAATCATGAATGTTCCATATAGAAGGAGTTATCTAAAAAAATATTAATTGTGAATTATTGATTAATAAATATTAATTTTATTGGATATATTATCTATATAAATGGAATATTAGTTGATCCTTCAAAGATACTATCTATTAAAGAATGAATTATATCAATGAATATAACTAAGGTATGTAGTTTCCATAGATTAAAAAACTACTAAAAATGATTAGTTAAAAACTATTCCAGATTTTCTACCCAAGTTTCATTGTTGACATATAAAGGTGTTATGTTTATATGCTGTGCATAGTGTAAATAATTATTTCACTAAATAAAGAGGATATTTTTTAATGAACCAATATCGATATTTCCATTAGTAAGAAAAGGTTTTGTGAAATATATTGATAAATTGGATAATAGACTTAGATAAAACATTTTATAGATTGATAGAGATATTTCTTTTGAACCATTAATTTTATATATACATGAGTAGAATTATTTAACCCTTTATATTTATTTGTTTTCCCTAATATTTTCCCTACTGATAAGAAGGTATTATCTTCAAAGTGAAATATCTAAGATATAAACAAATCAAAAAATGTTTTAAATTCATATTTTCCAAGAAATAACTCAATATGAGACAAAAGTAGCTGTTTTTAGATAAAAAAATACAATGATTTATCTATATACCACTAACATTGAAACTAAATTAAGGTGTCCTAATGTATTGAGAAGGAATGATCATGGACTTCTGACTAAAATGATGATGGAAAAATACACTATATTCACATATTTAATAATTTTGTATATAGAAATCATTATGGAAGTGGAAGTATCACAATGTTTACAAATTTTTTCCAAACAATATTTACTAGAGAAGGTAAAAGGGTCTCAACAGAATGAATTGTGTATAAAAAATAAATTTAATTATGTGAATGATGGGTAATGAGGTTACTTGTTTTCCTAAAATTATGTTCTAAAATATTTCATTAGAATTTATATTCGATAAATACCTAATCTTAATATGGAATTACCTAATAAGCCCATTAATCGAATTTCCCTACCTCCGAGTTGCTCCAAGATGTACATTTCTTTAAGAGATCAATTTTTGGCATAATATGATGTGAGAAATTTCTGAATGTTTATATGGATGGTTGGGTTTTCAATAGAAAAATACCAAGATACAGCATCCAAAAGAAGTCATGAAACATATCCATATATCTATGTTGAAGTGGGATGATATTATTACGGGAATTTTCAATAGATTTTAATATAACCATAAAATAAATGATGCAATGTGGATGAATTTTTATCATTTTAACAATTTTTCGTTTCCTTTTTATGATGAAGTTATTACCTCTTGAGAAAATGAAATAAATCTATATCAATGATGTATTGATATTTTATGGTATAAATATATTGAATTTATATGATAATAAATGTCAATTTAAAATATTTTTTTTGAATATTCATCAAAATTCTATCAACATAAATATATATTTGAGAACTTCTAATCAGGATCAGATAGACCGATAACCTAAATGGAGTATTCAAACAATAGAAGTATATTTTAGGTCATTCTATGAGGAATTTTATTTTATCTGGGATAATTATTTACCTTCAGTATAATATTTATATAATAATTAATTGAATTAATATATTCAAATGGAATGGGGTAATACAATTTGATATGAATGTACAACTAAGCCTTCAACATGTTTGGCCTTTGGAGATTTTGTAATGAATTGGAACTGCGTCCTACTATATAGATAATATACCTAGACCCTCTAAAGTTAAAAATGATTTCCATATCTCATTACCAAGGAATTTGAAGAAATAAAAAACACTTATAATAAGATATGAGGAAATGGAATTGGATCCTGATTCTTCTTATTATGAAGAGAGGTTATTGACATTAGAGAATAAGTGTTGCTTTAATTTCACACCTTGGTAAGTAAAGGTTCTTCACATAAATTAAATGTAAATTAATAAATGTGTTAACATGATAAATTTTTGAGTAATAACTACCGAAACTTTTATGGGGTGATATTATAGATATATGGAGGCATTTTATTTTTTCTGGTAAGAAGGATTTAACAACTGAGCATCAATTTCAATAAACAAGGTTTTCATTCTAAAGAAACTCAAACATCAATGATATAACCTTATTCAAGAATTTGATTAAAAAATTTTAATTTTTTTTATGAATTTAAATTGATGAAATGAATTTCATTTTTTAATTAAGTAAAAATTATCATAGGGTCAGTTTTTGAGATTGTTTAGGTATTTTTGATTTTTTTTGTTAATAGTGAATAATAAAAACATTTAAATAATTTCACATATATACTTTTGATATGATAAAAGGACGATATGAATGTTTATGAAAGTCTTTTCTAGATTAAATATAAATTTACAATGTAAAATAATTAATTTTTTTATATAATTATTAACTAATAAATATATGACAATAATTTTGGAAATCTAAGTAATTTATTTAGTCAAATAAAAAATATTTTTTTGTTATTATCCTTTAATCAAGTTATCAGAAGGGGAATTTGTGGTTTTTTTAGTTTGAAAGTATAATAAGTATCAATTTATTTAAGAAAATCCAATTAATTCAATTTTAATCTACATTATACAATGTTTTGGAATAAAATGAATTTTATGCTTAAAATAAATAGTATTACTGAAAAAGGATTTTCATTTCCCTTTTTGAACATATTTTAAAATTAATTTATTAAAATAAAAGGAATTTAATATTGTAAAATTGATTCTAGAACATGAATAAGAATAAATAATATTTTTTAATGAGGTTAAGTTATTGTAATACCCCAGGTAAAATAAATAATTTGAAATTTTTTATATTTATTCCTATTTTTGAATAAAATTTTAATTTTACTTTAAAGGGGTTTCTAGGTTCGATAGCATACATGATACGCAACAAAGAATTTCCTTGATATCTTACATTGCACACTAGTAATAAAATAAGATTATTTTAAATGGTAATTACCGCCTAGCCATTTTAATAGCTAGAAAGAATAGAAATAACTACAAAATGATTATATATGTTTGTCAAATATTTTTACTTTTATCAAATAAATGTTAGAGGCGTAAAATGCAAATGAATCAAATTTTAAGCATAAATCTTCTAATATTTTTTAAAAGGTCGATTAACCGCCTTTTGATGGAGAACCCTTTTTAAATATACTTTTGACAATTTTATATGTTCTATTTGACAAAATAAAATTCTTCTTGATATATGGACATCAAAATTTACTTTGTGTAAATTTTTGGTTTTTTTTCGATAAAGTTCATTTTTAATGAATAGTGAAAATTTTTGTATTTTAATTCAAAACCTCTTTTTAATCTAATTTTTTATGTGATTAGATTATATTTTGAATTAGGTTTTAAAGTTAACTTAGATTATATTTTTACCATTTAATCCAATATTGGTCATTGGAATTAGTATCACTTTGAAATTGGACTTAAACTAGTGTCAATCTTTTGATACATTTTGTTTCATAAAAACACGCTATTTGTTTTGACAGCGGGAATTAATTATTAAATTAATTAATGAAACCTACATGTTTTAAATATTTTAAAATAGACATAATTTTTGAATTTGGAATATCAAATATAGCTTCGGGTGAATTTTGGGTATTTTTCTGAAAAACTTCAATTATTGATGAATAGTGAACCACTATGTTGTAGTTCAAAAACTGATATTTTGTTTAAATGAAATTTTACCACCTCTGTTTTTTGAATTTCAAAAATCCAACATACATGGTTGTCATTATGAAGTAAAATGTGGTTCAATGGGATTAAAATAATTTTTTGGTGAGTTGTAATTTTTATGTTTTTTATCACGATTAGAGGTAATTAGTGTAGTTTAAGGTAAAAATAATGTTTTAATAATATGAAATGACCTTGACAAATGTCATACCATTACTGGATGTGTCCTGGACAATCAAGAAAATCCATGGGTCAACTTTGGGACCCATTGCTGCCACTTTGGTAGGAAAATGACATTAATACCTTTTTATTTAAAGTTAAAATTAAAATGTCACAAACATGTGTTGTTTTAGTAAAACAATTTTTACATGGGGTTATACAAGTCATATGTTTGACTATAAATATTAATTAGAAAGATAAAACTATTTCCTACATCATGATATTTTTTAATAATTTTTAGACATTAAATAAATTTAATTACTTTTGACACCATGATGATGCACTGATTACCACATTATTTAACGATTTAAATAAAATGAAATGATAATGTAAAATCTAAGACCTAAACTTCTCAAAAACCAATTGTATGGGTGTATTTCTAAATATTATCAACCTATCCTAGAAATATATAATTTTGGGACCATTAAAATCCAAAAAGAATTTTATAATAAATTAAAAGTTTATAAAGTTCCAAGAGTGCCCCTCCTCTCCTCTTATAAAAGGCCCCCACCTCTACCACCTACCCACACCTCTCAAGCATTTAGATCGGCCAAACTATACCCATTTTGTCTCTCCACATCCCTATATTACTCCTAGAAGCCTCAATTTGGGCATAATTCTTTCCAAGGAAGCGTTTGAGCTCAAATCAAAAAGAGTTACCCGATTTAAAGGTAAAGTCTTCCCTAGTGTTCTTTTGTTTTATTTTGCTTCTCCAACCCCCTAAACTCTTTTTATTTATTTGTTTTGTAACAGAAAAGGTATCTTGAATCTACTAGGATGTTTTTATGTGGATTATTCGAGCTACACTATCATACACCTATGTCTAATGGTTAAATAACATATTGTTTCCGTGAATGGCGAATTACTGCCTCACGAAACGATTATTGTTCTATCTTCTCATACCACCTATCATGGTGGACATTATGATAGAACTATATTTTTTTATAATATATATTATATTTATTTATTCTCTATGCTTCTTTTTTTTATAATTAATACATACCTTTATGCTTTTCATGTTGTGCAAATGTGATAATTTCATTTGAGGAAGTGTGGACTACCGCCCCCTCATGTTATGCGACTTGTTAATGCAATACATGGAATGTATAAATAATGAAATTGATGAAATTATGTGATCTATATAACATATATATTATACTGGAATTATAATATATATATATATATATATATATCATCTAGTTTTAATTCCATTAATGTGCCAAAGAAATGAATGTAGCGTTCCTGCATACGTACGACTTACCGTCTCCATGAATGATACATTTCATTTCTTATCTCGAAATGTTTAGTATTATTATCAGTAAATATATATAACTAATATATATGTCATATATTACATCTAAATTATGTATATCATTCTGGAATTATTATATATATATCTCCCATTTAGTTTTGATTTCATTAATATGACAAAAAAATGAAAGTAGCGTTAATGCGTACGTACGGCCTACAGTCTCCATGAATGATGCGTTTCATTTCTTATCTCAAAATGTTATGGAATAGTATAAAATTAATATTTAATGGATATATATGATATTTTAATCATTAATACTATTCTGGAAATGATTTAATACAGGGTCAAACATTTTCAAACAAGTTCATTTTTGACTCATGTACCAAACATCGACAAAAACGTCTAATATGAACTCACATTATTAACCAATTATTATAAAATTATAATATGTGATATTAACTGAATAATAATATTTGAAATAGGTTCTTAATCAAATATAAATTGACCAATATTTATTATTCAGGAATATAATGAAACAAACAAGACAAGTCGGACTTGAGGTAAGGGATCCTACCCCTCTCTTTCTTTTTAAGTACACTCTTGTATGTCATTCCTTTTAAGATCATATTTCTTATTATTGGGATGTTATTTTATATTAATACTACTGTAATTTTTTATGTTCATATGATGAGAGACCCTATTTTCTTTCATCTATCCATATTGGGATGTTTTGAGTGGTGACGTTAGGTTGCCGAATTTTCGTAAGAGATCCTACCCCTCTCTTTCTTTTTAAGTACACTATTTTATGTCATTCCTTTTAAGCTATTCTTTATTATTATTGGGATATTATTTTATATTAATCATACTGTTATTTTTTATGTTCATATGATGAGATACCCTATTTTCTCTTATCAATCCATTTTTGGATGTTTTGAGTGGCGCCGTTAGACTGCCGAATTTTCATAAGAGATCCAACCTCTCTCTTTATTTTTAATTAATCTATTTTATGTCATTTCTTTTAAGATCATCTTTCATATGTTTGGGGATGTTATTTTATATTCATCATACTGTAATATCTAGGTTTATATAATTAGATACCCTATTTGATCTCAAAAATCCATTTTTGGATGTTTTATGTGGCGTCGTTAGGTTGCCGAGTTTTCATAAGGGATTTTTTCATCTCACTTTTATTCCTGTGACATTTATGCTACGTTTTACACAATTTCATTTGATTGGTTTATGTATTTCCCATTATTATACACTTTATTTAGTATAATTTTATTTATGGGTATTTACATCTTCATTGTATGACCCTTCTTTCATGGGGTGTACGTTTCTAAAGATACCCTACTCGGTAAGGGGACCTTTCACCTTCCCCTTTTTAAAAGACTTCATTTGTTATGTATATTAATTAACATACTACTATGTTGGGATATGTTAGTCTATATCATTATTTATGTAAATTTTATGTCCATGTGATGAGATACCATTTTCTCTCTCATCAACTCATTTTCTGAATTTTAAAGTGACGTCGTTAGACTGTCGGATTTCTTTAAGGGAACTTATTAACCCACTTTCAATTCTTTGGGATAAACCTCTACTTCTTGATTTTATTATGCCAAGATTATGTGTGGAATCTCTATATTGTAATTTTCACAAACCTTTGTGAAGATATACTATTTCTACACATAATCATCTCATTGATAAATTCTTACAAACTTGTATGGGAAATCATAACTCAATCTCATTTCATTGAGTTAAATATCTATGGAATTGGTTTTTTTCCAAGATTATGTGTGAATGACCTCTGATTGTTCCACACATAATATCCACTTATATTGGGTGTATTTATATTTCTCACACATAATTATGTGATATATTTATCCTTAATTTAAGGATACCATCTTTATAATGGATTTCATCTCAATTTACATTTCCATTGAGACTTCATTGTTGTTATGCACCAATTCACTCTTATATGGTATGTATACTATCCTTTGACATATTACATCATGAATCCCTTTATTCTAATGATATTATAAAGTTCGGATTAAATGTTATTCCACAATTATTTGTATTCAAGAGTATCTCATTTTGTTAAAAAACACTTTAACAAAAATATCGTTTTAAATGTTTTAAAGATTTATTATTCTAAATATTTAACTTTAATGTACATGTTTTCAAAATGATTTTCCGTATTTATTTATATAGAAATTAATGTTATAATTCCTTTAAAATATTCAAAGTTGTATGAGACACTTTTAATCAAAAATCTCTTTTAAATGGTTTTTGAAAATGGATTGATTAATTGAATATCTTTGAATTACTTATGGTGATTGCAAATGAAATGTTGTTATTGAAATGTTTATATTTTCAATATTTTATGTGTAATGATGGTACGTGGACATTTTATGGGTGGTTATGTGATAAACCATATGACCGGTGGTGCTGTGAATACCACAACAGGGGGTTACGTTATAACCTCCAATGCATTGGGTGTGGAAGTCGGTTGTATGGCTATTCCATTAAGTATGTGTGGAATTTGACCGTATGGTTATTCCATTTAAGTATGTTTATATCCCAAGTTACCTTTATATGTTATGTGTTCATTATATGGGTTTTATGGTAATCTTTTGGTTACAAAAGGGTATGTAATGGTCTTTTATTCAGTGAAGAGTTTTTACTACTTCATAAAGGTGAAAAGTATTACTTTGGTATGGTATTCCATGTTTACATGTTGTTTTGAAAAACTAACAGTTTTACTTCTTTGTGTATCCCTTATCGAGCTTTTTATGCTCACCCCAATTTTTTTTTTGAAATGTTTTTCACAGGACATAATGTGGAATATGGTCAAGGATGGGAACAAGGAAACGTCATGCTACCTAAAACATGGAGTAGACAAGTTTCTTTTTAACAGTTTTTTTATCTTATGGAAACTTAGTAGAAGTGTCTAAATTGTAATCTCTTGAGATGTAATAGTTACGTCCTAATTCTATATAACTCTAAACCTGAATATATCATCTATGAGAATTATTCATTTAATTCAATAATAAGTAATGTTTAAGTACGAGGCCTTATAGTTGGTATCAGAGGTCGGTTTAGATAACTTTATAGGTTAGGCTATTCTCTAAGCATTAGTGACATTACCATAATGGTTAGGATTTTCGAAATAGTCCTAGTTTTAGATAAACTGAATGAGTATGTATATCTTAGTGTTTATCTTCCTCATTAGTACATGATGGTTTTGTTTATATACTCACACTTACATTTTTATTTTTAGTAAATGGATGGATCTAGCTGGCACCAAAGTGACAATGGGTTTGAAGGAAACTGTGGTGGTTCTCTGATTAAGAGACTGGATGAAATGGGGGATTCAATGGGGAATCTCATGGTTGTTGTAACCCAACTATCAAGGAGTCATGATCAAACACTTCAACCTTGGTGAGTTCTCTAATGCATCATGTATGAGATGTCCAACTTGATGTGGAAGTTCAGGTAATAATTATAATGGTAACCATTAGGGTTTATATGATCCCTACTTTTGAGGTAATTATGGGCTACTATATGTTATGATGGAATATGAACGACATGAGATAAAATTGAGGTTAAATTAGGTTCTGGTTATTTTTTATGATTTTATCTCTTTTTGGGGAATGATTTGAGAATTATATAGTTTGGAAAAAGGACAACACGCTGACTGTGTGACAACCCATCACGTCGGACAAAGCTACAGGAATCGAACCCACAACCGAATTGCGACTGGTATTTATTAACTACCATTGGACTACGTGAAGTCCCAGGTTATTTTGACTAGTTATTTTTTGTTATATGATTTTAGGAATCAAGAGTAAGTTTATCATGGGTTTTCTTTGGAAATGATTAACCTATCACGGAGGATATGTGATTAGGTTAATTACTTTTCAATACGAGATTTTAAGAGCAACTCATGTTGTTTGGAGATAAATGTTATGATTTAACATGGAAGAATATGTGGTTAAATCCTTCAAATATTTTGGTTTCAATCTTAGTTTGGTTTACTTTTGGTCTTCGTTGAACTTTGGGCCTTGTTGGAAATTTTTTGTATATTAATAATAGATTTCCTTTTTATAAAGGATTATCCTTTTTGGGTATTATCTGATGTCATACTAACCTTTTTGGTTTTAGTTTTGGTTAAGGTCTAATGACATGGGAAGTATACAGTTCTCTTTTGAGGATTGGGTGATTCTATAGAAGTTGATTACAACTCTCTTAATGTAATCAAGTCATCATAAATACTCATCTTTTTGAGAAAATATGAGTTTGTGTAAGAAATCTAGTAATATTTGAAAGTCAACATGACAAGTAAGTATGTTTCCTTATGTTTTAGTTAAGCTCAAAAATAAATTCCTCAATGAAAAGTAACTTAAAAAAATGTTGTCTGTTAACTTTTCCTACTGGGGAATTCAATACAGTTTAACCCATCAGAAGTTTGTGATTTTCTAGTGGTTAACTTTCTCCTAAACGTGTTTTCTATCACATTCCCTCAGAACATGACCATTTGCTTTTTCTTCCATATCCATGATTTCCTATATGGAATCCTAGTATGGGTTATCTCGGGTGACCTCTGTATTTCTCTTTCTTCCTTTTAATGTGATTGTTTCACCGACTCTTGTTCCAATGTGGGACTTTCAATGATGTTTCTGAGCGCAATTTTAAAATTGTGATAACACAATTCCCAAAATGTGGGAAGGATGTAACACCCCAGGTAAAATAAAGAATATGAATTTTTTTATATTTATCCCTATTTGTGAATAAAATGTTAATTTTACTTTAAAGGGGATTCTATGTTCGATAGCGCACAAGATACGCAACAAAGAGCTTCATTGAAATCTTACGTTGCACACTAGTAATAAAATAATATTATTTTAAATGGTAGTTAACGCCAATCCATTGTAATGGAAGGAAAGAACGGAACTAACTACAAAATGATTATATATGTTTTTCAAATATTTTTACTTTTATCCAATAAATTTTAGAGACATAAAATGAAAATGAATCCAATTGTAAGCATAAATATTCTAATATTCTTTAAAAGGTAGATTGACCGCCTTTTGATGGAGAACCCTTTTTAAATATAATTTTGACAATTTTATATGTTCTATTTGAAAAAATAAAACCCTTCTTTATAATCTAGACATCAAAATTTACTTTGAGTATATTTTTGGTATTTTTCCGATAAAGTCCATTTTTTAATGAATAGTGAAAAATGTTGTATTTTAATTCAAAACCTCTTTTTAATCTAATTTTTTATATGATTAGATTATCTTTTTAATTGGTTTAAAAGTGAAATTAGAATATATTTTTACCATTTAATACAATAGCTGTCATTGGAATTAATTTCACTTTAAATTTGGACTTAAACTAGTGTCAATCTTTTGCTACATTTTGTTTCATAAAAACACGCTATTTGTTTTGACAGCGGAAAGTAATTGTTAAATTAACTAATACAACTTATATGTTTTAAATTTTGTAAAATATTCATAATTTTTGAATTCAGAATATCAAATATATCTTATGGTGAATTTTTGGAATTTTTCAGAAAAACTACAATTTTTGATGAATAGTGAAACCACTAAGTGGTAGTTTAAAAACTAATTTTTCGTTTAAATGAAATTTTACCACCTTTTTATTTTTAATTTAAAAAATCCAACATACATGGTTGTCATTAGGAATTAAAATGTGGTTCAATGGGATTAAAATAATTTTTAGTGAATAGTAACTTTTATGTTTTTAATCGCTATTATAGGTAATTAGTGTATTTTAAGGTAAAAATAATGTTTTAATAATATGAAATTACATTGACACATGTCTTAACCTTATTGCATGTGTCATGGAAGACCAATAAAATCCAGGGGTCATCTTGGGGACCCCATGGAGCCACTTTGGTAAGAAAATGACATTAATACCTTTTTATTAAATGTTAAAATTAAAATGTCACAAACATGTGTTGTTTTACTAAAAAAATTACATGGGGTTATACAAGTCATATTTTTGACTATAAATATTCATTAGAAATATAAAAATATTTCTTAAATCATGATATTTTTTATATAATTTTTAGACATTAAATAAGATAAATTATTTATGACACCATGATGATGCGGCAATTACCACGTTATTTAACGAGTTAAATAAAATGAAAAGATAATGTAAAATATAAGACCTAAACTTGTCAAAAACCTATTGTATGGGTGGATTTAGAACTCTTATCACCATATCCTAGATATATATAATTTGGGGACCTTTAAAATTCGAAAATCATTTTATAATAAAGTAAAAGTTTATAACGTTCCAAGAGTGCCGCTCCTCTGCTCTTGTAAAAGGCCCCCCCTCTACCACATTACCCACACCTCTCAAGCCTTTGGCTCTTCCAAACCCTGCCCATTTTGTCTCTACACATCCCTTTATTACTCTTAGAAGCCTCACTTTGGGAATAATTAGTTCCAAGGAAGCCTTTGAGCTCAAATCAAAAAGAGTTACTCGATTTAATGGTAAAGTCTTCCCTAGTGTTCTTTTGTTTTATTTTGCTTCTCCAAACCCCTAAACTCTTTTTATTTATTTCTTTTGTAACAACACCAGTATCTTCAATTTAATAGGATGATTTTATGAGGAGTATTATATCTACACTAACACACACCTCCATCTAATGGTTAAAGAACATACTATTTCCTTGGATAGAGAATTACTGCCTCACGAAACGATGATTGTTCTATCTTCTCATACCACCTCTCATGGTGGCCATTATGATGAAACTATATTTATTTTTGATATATATTATATGTATTTCCTCTATATTCTTATTTATTTTATAATTAATACATACATTTATGAATTGCATGTTGTGGAAATGCAATAATTTCATTTGAGGAAGTGTGGACTACCGCCCCTTCAAATGATGCGACTCGTTCATGCGATACACGGAATGTATAAAGAATGAAATTGATGAAATTATGGGATCTATATAACATATATATTATAATGGAATTATAATATATATATCTTCTGGTTTTAATTCCATTAATGTTCCAAAGAAATGAAAGTAGCGTTCAAGCGTACGTACGGCTTACCATCTCCATGAACGGTACATTTCATTTCTTATCACCAAATGTTATATAATATTATAAGTACATATATATAATGGAAATATATTTCATATATTACTTCTAAATTATGGATATAATTCTGTAATTATAATATATATATATCTCTCATTTAGTTTTAATTCCATTAATATGAAAACAAAAAATGAAAGTAGCGTTCATGCGTACGTACGACCTACCGTCTCCATGAACGGTGCATTTCATTTTTAATCTCCAAATGTTATCGAACAGTATAAAATGAATATTTACTGGATATATATGATATTTTAATCATTAATACTATTCTGGAAATTATTTAATACATGTTAAATCATTTTCAAACAAGTTCATTTTTGACTCATGTACCAAACATCGACAAAAACTTTTGATATGAACTCACATTATTAACCAATTATTTCAAAATTATAATATGTGATATGAACTGAGTAATAATATTTAAAAGTGTTTCTTAAGAAATTATAAATTGAACAAAGTTTATTATTCAGGAATATAAAGAAACATACAAGACATGTTGGACTCTAGGTAAGGGATCCTACCCATCT
This sequence comes from Viscum album, assembly GCA_963277665.1. Lineage (NCBI taxonomy): Eukaryota > Viridiplantae > Streptophyta > Magnoliopsida > Santalales > Viscaceae > Viscum > Viscum album. The sequence continues at coordinate 1,585,972,203 of OY728150.1, read as the reverse complement.
CTTTCTTTTTAAGTACACTCTTTTATGTCATTCATTTTAAGCTCATCATTATTATTATTGGGATGTTATTTTATATTACTATTACTGTTATTTTTTATGTTAATATTATGAGATACCCTATTTTCTCTCATCAATCCATTTTGGGATGTTTTGAGTGGCGCCGTTAGGCTGCCGAATTTTAATAAGAGATCTTACCCCTCTCTTTCTTTTTAAGTACACTATTTTATGTCATTCCTTTTAAGATCATCTTTCTTATTATTGGTATGTTATTTTATATTAATATTACTTTAATATTTTATGTTTATATTATTATAGGCCCTATTTTCTCTCATCAATCCATTTTGGGATGTTTTGATTGGTGCAGTTAGGCTACCAAATTTTCGTAAGAGATCCAACCTCTCTCATTCTTTTTAAGTACAGTATAGAATGTAATTTTTTTAAGCTATTCTTTGTTATGTTTTGGGATGTTATTTTATATTTCTCATACTATAATTTTTATGTTAATATTATAAGAGACCCTATTTGATCTCAAAAACCAGTTTTTGGATGTTTTACGTGGCATCGTTAGGCTGCCGAGTTTTCGTAAGGGATTTTTTCATCTCACTTTTATTCATGTGACATTTATGCTACGTTTTCCACTATTTCCTTTGATTGGTGCATGTACATCCCATTATTATACATTTTTTGTAGTATAATTTCCTTTATTGGTATTTATATCTTCATTGTATGACCCTTCTTCCATGGGGTGAAAATTTCGAAAGTTGCCCAACTCAGTAAGGGGACCTTTCACCCTCCTCTTTTTAAAAGACTTATTTTTTATATCTTTTAATTCACATAATAATATGTTGGGATATGTTCCTATATATCTTCATTTATGTAAATTTTATGTCCAAGTGATGAGATACCATTTTCTCTCTCATCAACAAAATTTCGGAATTTTAAAGTGATGTTGTTAGGTTGCCGGATTTCTGTAAGGGAACTTCTTAACCCACTTTCAATTATTTGGGTTAAACCACTACATCTTGATTTTATTATCCCAGGATTATGTGTGGAATCTCTATGTTGTAATTTCCACAGACCTTTGGTTATATATACTATTTCTACCCATAATCATCTCATTGATAAATTCTTACGAACTTGTATGGGAAATCATAACTCAATCTCATTTAATTGAGTTAAATATTTATGTCATTGGTTTTTTTCCAAGATTATGTGTAAATGACCTCTGATTGTTTCACACTTAATATCCACTTATATTGTGTGTATTTATATTTCTCACACATAATTATGTGATATATTTGTCCTTAATTTAAGGATACCATCTTTATAATGGATTTCATCTCAATTTACATTTCCATTGAGACTTCATTATTGTTATGCACCAATTCACTATTATATGGTGTGTATACTATCATTTGAAATATTATATCATGAATCACTTTATTCTCATGATATTATAACATTCGGATTAAATGTTATTACACAATTATTTGTATTCAAGAGTCTCTTATTTTGTTAAAAAATTCTTTTACAAAAATATCGATTTAAATGTTTTAAAGATTCATTATTCTAAATATTTATCTTTAATGTCCATGTTTTTAAAATGGTTTTCAGTATTTATTTATATGGACATTAATGTAATAATTCCATTAAAATCTTGAAAGTGGTATGGGACACTTTGATTCAAAAATATCTTTTAAATGGTTTTTGAAAATGGATTGATTAATTCAATATCTAGGAATTACATATTTTGATTTCAAATGAAATGTTGTTATTGAAATGATTATATTTTCAATATTTTTTGTGTAATGATGGTATATGGAAATTTTACGGGTGGTTTTGTGATAAACCATATGATGGGTGGTGACATGAATACCAGGATGAGTGGTTACGTTATAACCTCCATGCATTGGGTATGGAAGTCGACCGTATGGATATTCCATTAAGTATGTGTGGATGTCGACCATATGATTATTCCATTTAAGTATGTTGATGTCCCAAATTTCCATTATATGTTATGTGCTCTTTATATGGGTTTATGGTAATATTTTGGTTACAAAAGGGTAAGTAATGGTCTTTTATTCAGTGAAGAGTTTTTACTACTTCATAAAGGAGAAAAGTATTACTTTGGTAAAGTATTCATGGTTTACATGTTGTTTTGAAAAACTGACGGTTTTCCTACTTTGTGTATCCCTTACTGAGGTTTTTATGATCACCCCATGTTTTTTTTCGAAATGTTTTTCACAGGACTTAATGTGGAATATGGTCAAGGATGGGAACAAGGAAACATCATGCTACCTAAAATATGGGACTAGACAAGTTTCTTTTTAAGATTTTTGTTATCTTATGGAAACTTAGTAGAAATGTCTACTTTGTAATCTTATGAGATATAATAGTTACGTCCTAATTATCTAAAACTCTAAACCTAAAAAGATCCTCTATGTGAATTATTCATTTAATTCAATAATAAGTAATGTTTAAGGTCGGGGCCTTATAGTTATTTTTTGGTCCTAATGAATAGTAACCAAGGAAAAATATTATTACAAAAGTTAGGGTTAAATTAGATTAATGACCAGGTAAAGCAGAATTAATAAGGGTTAAAATAACCTGTAAAATGTTTTAAATCATATTCGTTGGATAGGTTTAATACATAACCTAATTAAATTTGAATCGATTCTAATTTTTTCATTTTAACTCTTGTAAGATAAATATTATATGATAATGTTTCATGTATTTATATGTTTTCCAAAAATATAAGTTATAAAATCCTAACTTCACATGTCTCTTATCCAGAATTAATGATCCACATAGATCAACCCATACTAGATCAAGTACCTTATATGACTTATTTTTATATACATATTGGTTATGTTAATCTCAAGAGGCTACTTTATTAAAGAAAAAGGTTTAAGATATAAGAGGTTACTAAATGAGGAGGTATTGTTTCTTATTGATATTTTCAATGTGTTTTCTTATTAAACCCAATAAAAATCATAAATAACAACATTATCATAATTAAATAAGTATATTTATCCTAATGACATAATGATATGTTAATATTTCATCAAATTTTCAATCTTAATTCCATCTTATGGAAAATGAAATCATCACTCATGTGTATGTACGAGCAACAAACCCCACAAAATGGTGTGATTTATTTTTCATCACTGATTTACATGGATGGTTATAGAGATATAGTTAATGAATATATATTTTATTTATGGACTATTTATTATTATTTTAATATAAGTTATAATCTATATTCTTAACCATTCATATATTGGAAAATGATATCACCACCCTTTAATATGTGTGGACTATTACTTCCATGAATCGATGTGATTAATTATTTTATTACAAATTCCAATGGTTGATTAAAAAATTATATAAAAAAAATAAAAAAAAATTCAAATTAAATTATTGAAAATATATAGATAGTGTATATAATTCCTAATATATATAAATATGGCCAGTATATTGAATTAGTTTTGTAAATATTGATCGAAAAACATTAAGTAGTCAAAATAAGCAAGAACCAATCAATATATGGTTCACACATCATTTTAAAATGAACATAAAAATTGAATAGATATGAAAGAATTTCTCAATAAAATATTCAATAAATATTATATTTATTATTCCAGATGATATAACATGTCTATCAATGAAGGAATCCATGGTATTGTGGTTTCATATCAATTCAACTCTATTAAGAAAGATTTTGTATCATAGAACAAATTTATTTTATATGGTTCATAAAATGACACATTAAAATATTATATAATTAATTAATATTAAATAATAATATTTAATTTATAGATTCATGTTTTCTCTTTTAAGGGGGTTTGAATAAAAATTTATTAGATATGTATGTCTTAATTTTATAATATATTTTTATTTTGGATTGTTAATGTTTAAATTTTCATTGGAATTATTATATGATCTTCATTTCATTTACATTATCTATTTCATCTTCCAAAATTTATGAATTGTGTTTCTATGTTTTTATTCCGACATTTCCTCCCTTTATTACTCATATATGGATTGAATTTCATAATAGTAAAACAAACAATATTTTTCATTTTAGTTCCATTACATTATTCTTCAATGTCGTTATTTTATGAAATGATTCCATAATGATATTTTTTATTATAAAATGTGTTTGGAATGTCCATTCCAACTATACATGACTATATTTTTAATTTATAATAAAATATTGTATTTAAGTTTTTTGAATGGGTTATTTAGGATGTCCTTTACCTATATATTAAAATGATGTTCTTTTTAATATATATAACATGAACAGATTTTCCTACCATAAAAAATTATTCATTACCATGAATAATCTAAAAGTATAATTTATTTTATGAATGAAAATAATTTTAAACTATTCTATGTTTTTTTATTTTTATATTAAAAAAAATATTTTATAAAATATTGAAAACAATTTCTGAAATGATTTAGATCATTTTTATTTGAATTAAGTAATTAATTATATCAGGAATATTATTTTAAAGTTTCACTTCCGTTTTCATCCTTGATTCATAGAATATTTATTTTTATTAAAAACCTTTATTTTTGTAGAAATAATGGTCTTGTTTAATTCTTTTGTTATTTATGAATTATACATTATTTTGAGATCGGTCAATTATCTTGTGATTAATTTCTCTAGTACCCTCAATTATTCATTAGAAATATTTTTCTCCTTAAAATCAATAAATTCAGTATCATGGATATATATTGTATCATTTATAGTACTTTGATATTTTGTTAATCATATATTATTTCAATATACAATGTTAGTTAGTTGAATCTAATTAAGAACATTATTTAACATACATGGGAAATATTGATTTTCTGTACACTAGAATAAATATTGATATTTATTTTTTTGATAAGGAATATTGATAATTTATTGTATTGTTTTATAGATATTTAAATAAATCATTAGACTTTTGTTTTTGATATAAAGTGCACATATATAAATAGTCCATCAAATCATTTTCCTATCTCATGATGAATACAATTTTCTAAATTAGTAAGTTATTGGTGTATAATAATCCTTTTATAGAAATTTCATGGAATGAGGCCTTGATATAATGGTTTATGGAGTCTTAGTATGAGGCCTTGATGAGAATATGATGGAGTCTAATAATATATACTTATTTAATTAGAAAGTTTACATATTATTTTTATTAACCTTATGATAGTTTTATTTTCCAAGGATGTATTTTAGGGTCACATTATTAATCCTATTGAATACGCATCTATTGTTTACTTTTGTATTTTTTTATTCTATATCTACTAATGAAATCATCTTTTGTGTGTTTTCCTTCTGAATAAAATGAGGTCACCATTTATAATAATTTATTTTCCATTTTATATGAAGAAGGGATAATTTAATAATCCTACAGTGTGTATTAATTTTTTCAAGAAATGATTTATATTTTTAATGGTATATGGGAATCATGTATGTATACACTGTCCCAAGACTACTAGACTAATAGATCCTTCATGTTGTGATCCATTGTACCTTGTTCCAATGTAAAAATTTAAACATTGGATCTCTGTTATTTGTGATGGGGTTATTAAATGGATTATTTTTCAACTATGTTTGGAAAAGATATTTTTTATAATAAACAATTTTTTATTAGATCAACTTATATATTGTTTTGATTGAATTGTGAATACATAAAGAATCTATCTAAAATATATTTTTTATGTCAAAGATAATTTTTTTGAAAAATGGTTTTGGTTCATAGATTTAATGACAACATTTTTGTATTTTAATAGTAGTAATAAATATTTATTTTAATTTATAATGAAATTACATGGTATAGGAAAATGTGAATGGAAAAATGTTCTCCTAAAAAAGGAATCATAAACTAATAATTTAGTTAAATTATTTCTTATTAAAATGGAAATGGTAAGATTCTAAATGTGGTTTTAATAATAAAAAAATTATTTTTTTGAATAAAACCATCCCATGTTTTACTAAATATTATTATTTAACTATCTATAAAAAATGGCTCAGAAATATTAATTGGACATGTTTTCCCTTGTAATTATTTTCCACCTAGATGAATCTATTGATTGGTTTCTATAAAAAAATATAACGATTCTAATATTTTAATTTAAAATAGTTATTTATATATTTCTCAAAAAATAGTCCGCCGAATATGCCAGGATAAATAATTTCTCCAGGTGTGGTATTTTCTTGTTGACTGTTCACATTGTGAATTGATAAAGTTTTTAAAAAGTATAAAATAGATCAATATACAATATTTTATATTCCAATAATAAATTTTTATTTTGAAGGTAATGATTGGGAAAATAATTTAAACCATTCCAAAAAATAGTTCAATGGATTTTATAATTGATTAAAAAATGGGTTATGTGTTGTTATTTTTATATAATGTGTTTATATAAAATATGAAATGTTAATATTAATAAAAAAGTTTTCATAAATATAATAAATTTTTATTTTAATTATTTTATAAAAAATTCAAATTTAATTGATAATATGAAATACATCATGTCAAATTAAATAAAAAATCGATAATGTGTATATATTTATGAAATATACTGAAATTATATTTATTATAAAGTGTTTAGAATTGTTTTTTAATAATCAAAAACCATATATCTTTTCAAAATTTATGAATTTTTCATTTATTTAGTTTGTTACCTATTTTAATAGTAATAAATATGAACTTTTTATTTTATAATTGAATGAGTGATTTAGTTTATTTTGTTTTATTACTTAAATTTTCAGTCCATTTATTTAATGAGTTATATTATATATACGACATAAAAAATTAGTTATTTTTAACCATTATTTTGATTTATTTATTGGTTATATACTTGAAGGTAAAGTATATTAATAATTGAGACATACTATATATTAGGATTATATTATAATCATGAAATATCTTGAATAGAGAATCATGTTTGGAAGGATATTTATATCAGCCTTCTCAGTTGAAAGAGGTCTTAGAGACTGACTTGATTAGTGGATGAAGACTACTTGGTTCACCTTGCTTCTTCTTATCGGTTATTTTGGTTTTGTAACATTTCAAAACATTACATGAAAATGATTTTCTTACCTTATAAATGAGATTCGTATAGATAGGTTTAAATATATAAGAATTATTTTAGTAAATAAAAAAATCACGATTTGTATAAAGAGTTTTACATTAATAAGATTTGATCTTATTGATTTAGTTAAATGTATTGAATAGTGTAAATAAATAATTACAATTTTTTCCATAATGTCTATTATTGTGATAATATATTGGTATTTAAAAAATCATAAACTACTATGGTAGGATGCACCTAAAGAAGATTTTTTAAGAACTAAATCATGTAAGTTGTTTGGCTGTAGTAATTCTTAATTCTCATGGATTACATTTAGCATGGTATATAGGGTTTGGGTGACCAAAATGTGATTGAATTATTTTATCAAGTACATGATATGAGTTAAAATAATTTGGAAAAAATAGAGGATATTATACTAGAATAATATTGTTGTGATAATCTATATGATATATTTTGGAAAAGAGTAATCCCCTAGACTAACCAAGTATTATTTAATTCTAGATTGTGATGATGATCTCTCTAAATTGATACATTTTGGGAGAAATACTATGAAAAAATACTAAATTTTAAGCATGGATCATGGAATACATTGGTATGATGTACTTTAATGGGGATGTTTTAAATGCGAGAAGATATATTAAAAATCCTTGATAAATGATTTAAAACATGATAATAATTCTACAATAAATTTTATTAATGATAAAATTAAATCAATATTAGGAAAATTATCTTTTAGATCAATATTAGTAAATGATAATCATAGTTGTATAATTGTATTTGATGAAAATGTAATATATAGAGTAATTCTTAAAAAAATTTATATGTCATAAGAACCTCTTCTTTTTTTGTTTGTTATTAATGTTATTCAATAAATTGATATATATATATGCTTATGATAAGAGTAAAATAGATTGAATAGATGATTTCACAAAAAATATTTATATTTAAAATGATCAAATTAATTTTAATTTTTTCACATGAACTCAATGTGATATGATGCATATATGATATAGAGAGGTTAAGATCTCATTTTGGTCCATGTATGGTTATAAAATGAATTCTAAAATTATTATTGTAGAGGGATACATAACAGTAATGAATTTAATAAACATTAAGGCAATCTGCAAACATTTTTAGGAAATCAAAATAATATATTTGATATTTAGGATTTGGTTTCATATTGATATTATAAATTGGTAATGGTTTGTGTTTGGATAAGTTTATTAGAGTTTAGTAATATTACGTAGAATCACCTGAATGGTACTCATATCATCTATACACAATACATAATGATAATTACATAATACCAAAAGGATGTTGACTTTAATTTTGGATATAAAATTATTGATGTATAGTGATTTAAAACTTTATATTAACTAATTAAAAATAAAAATTCTAATACTTTTTGAATAAAATGAAGAACACATGTCATGAATCAATTACTAGGTTTATAGTTTTTATAACAATATAGGGCTTTGAGACTCACGGATAAATTACCACATGACACCATATCTCTAGCACTATAACTATGTGGAACTCAATTAATACCAATAATGTACCAGTGTAAACAAATTACCTTGAAATCAACATGTAAATATAGGAACCTACAAAATAGACCATGAACTGATGTACACTATAGTGTACATGTTGGGTGTAAGTCTATACTAGTCAATAGGGAACTGACATAAATAAAATATATAACAAATAAACCTAGGTCCATACATTATATTAATCTATATATTTATATAAATCTGTTGAAACATTTAATATAAATAATATATAATGTAAATGGAATTGGAAATATAACATGGTACACATTTACAAATAATTAATAAAATCTTATACAATATAAGTTAATTTATTTTTTACCATCTTTATTTTGAAATCTAGAAAATTGTATTATCAATAATCTAATTTTAGAATAATACACATATATATTTTATTAATTTCAATATTATATACCCATCTTGTTGGAGGGAAAGGTTAAAGTATTTAATAGAGTTATAAAATCTTTTTTCCCATCATATTTCGGAATAAATGTAGGGGAATAATATATTGAAGGAGTTATGAACATATTCAACTCCATGAACCCATCTATACTCAATAGGAAGGCATATTAACCTTCTCTACAACATGATTTAATGAAACTAATTTCATGATATTCTACATTTACAAAATATATATTTCTATATTCATGTTACAATGCACATATCTTAAAACACAACATGTCCACCATAACAAGTATTATTCTTGATCAAAAAAAATTTCAATTTTAGAAATTATAATGGACATTAAAATAATAGAGATACATTCTCACAAAAATGTAGTAAAAAAATGATTGATAAAATAAATTAAAAATATAACTATCAAAAATGATTAACATAAACATGATACAATGAATAAGTGAGTCTATGATAACTATATCATTAATTATTATAACATACGTTGATATTAATTCATGAAAAATGTGGTATAAATATTTTTAAATTCACAATTTTCTTTCCCAACAAGTATCTATGTGGCATCTCCATCCCAGTTCACTATGTAAAGTAACCAAATAAGATTTCTATGTGAACTCAGGCATGCCTCCCATACAATATAGGTTTTTCAATAATAGTGGGTGTCTAGGGTGTTACTATGTTGAGACTATAACCCATTTTCAAAGTACACGATAGAAAAAAATAACTATCATCAACATCATAATAAATAATAATTGTATAAAAATCAAATCAAATATAAATCATGTAATAATACTTGTCATGTAGAATAATCAAATCAAATAAACTCATAGTTATTCTAACATAAAATGACTAATCAGTTATTTGGCCGATCACATCATGCAAATGAACTAAATAAGTATAATATATGTGACCTTTACTATAATCCCTGAGAAATTCCTGAATTCTAGTCTCAAATCCATTCATTTTATCCAACTTGATACCAAATCATTGATCTGCTTCCCAATATAATGCTATGATCGGTAGAGTCAACTCAGGGACCCAAGTGCAATAGATATTGATAAGAGATATGAGTATAACATAGTATGGGACCACCAACATGTTTCCAAAAATAAAATATAAGTGAAGTGTATATGATCATTTCATCCTCAACTAAGTAAATTAGAAACTATAAAAGAAAATATAAATAATCACTATCAATAGATTGGTTCAAAAATGGAAATTGAGGTTCCCCCAAACCTACGTCATCCTTTTTTAAGAGGTATATTATAATTTCATGTAATTTTTCCAATCAATACGAGGTCGATGAAATTATGTTATGAAAAAGTCCTTGAAAATCCAATAGTATCTAGATCAATGGCTTATTAATAGGAGAATTTCATAGGGGAAGAAAATAAATAGCACATATGAATATAATGAGCATTTGGAATTCATTACAAAATAATATCATTCCAGAAGGAAAGTTCTACGGAGTTATTTTAAGTATCCTCTAACATCTCATTATATTTCCATGGGAATTCATCATAGTCCAATCATCTCACAAGTAGCAGAATGAATGGACATATACAAGGAAAACATTTATGGATTCCCAAGTATTTATATAAATCATTGTGAGATATTAATCCAAACTAAATCATCCCATCATATGAATCTCATAATTAAATACAATATTTCTGATCCCATCTCACATTAAATAGGGTTGATCTCTCAAGTACACAACATGAAATCATCATTGTACACACACTCTCTATTTTTTCGTGTCTATAGGGAACTGACCTGAGGCCCCTAGGTTTTATCAGGAAATGACACATATCATGGTTTCATTAATTATAATATCATCACTCTATTCAACACTCATCACTCAGAGGGTATAACATCCCTTCACATCATTTTTATCACATCATTATAACACTAGCATCAGAAGAGAAGTCATATTATCATTTTTGTAATGAGATATATAAGGGACCAAATTATTTTATAGGTCATATAATGTCATTCCATTCAATAAACATGTCCAAAATACCCATGTTATCCCTATAGGGTGCTCACAAACCAATTGGGGGGACACTCACCCCACAACCATCTCAAAGAGAGAAACCGATCTTAGTCATCTTTAAGTCAAATATTCCACAATAATGGAAAATCACATTAATCTATCACATTATGCTATTAATATTTAACTAAATAATATATTTAAAGGGCCACTATATTCACTAAATGAATTTAATATTCACCCCCCATGTTTCGTGTATCCCAAGGTCTTCAAATGTTATCATGGCCTCAACCATAACCACGTGAGGAAACATGGAAGTGAACAAGGTTCTATCAATGACCTATCAATTTTTTCAATCCATATGTTTAATTTAAATAATTAAATTTATTAAACTACATAGTTTTCCTCCCATAGTGGTGGGAAAACCTATCAAATGTAGCATAAAAGAAGCATAAGACAAAGGAGAAATGAATAGAAACCACCTACCACATCGACATTTTAACCAACCTTAAAATCATCATTTTCAACCCTAAAGAAGCCCTTCCATTTCCAAATAGCAATGATCCATCACCATGAGGCCCGATCTCACACCAAAACATGACATAAATTTTATTATAATCAAATTATTTGTTAATAAAAAATAAAATGAATTTTATATTAAATTTTATTTTGGATAATCATGAAATAAAACATTTTGTGAACTCATAAGAATAAATTCAATACAACAATACATATGTAAGGTCTAAGGAATACCACTAACATTGTCTTGGGAAAAATCTATAACACACGTTTCCATTTCTCTCTCCTAATAAATTTAATTTAGGAAGAGGGCTAACATAAATTCACAGATAAAAATATATTCATCAAAACACCAATCAATGACATGAATTCTTTGTAACCAAATACCCTCTATAAAAGGCACATGGAATCCTTATAATATCAGAGGAATTCTGATTTGATCTTGGTGAAATTTTTCCCAACACACAATCCAAATAGTCCCAAATTAGTGGGAGAGAAAGGGGAGTCAGAATGGAGTTGAATAGTGTGGAATACCACCTATAAGATATAAAACCCCCATGAAATATACCCCTCTTGATCAATTCAGGTTCAATTCATTACCTCCTACCCCTGAATGCTAATGGATCTTCCACTTCCCAACTCTAAACACAAGACACACTATTTGAAAAAACTCGAACCATCAGTAGTCTCCTTCACTAAATAAAAAATATAGTTCTAAATGAATCTCATGTACCCTATGGTACACAATTATTTTCCCTTGATTTACCCATAGACTTGTATTGAACCCCATTATTTGTCTCAACTCCTATGTATTGATTTCATGATACGATGTACCCCCATAATAAGAATATCCAATGAATACTCATTTCACACAGTCAAATGATTCACTCTATGCATAATAAACATCACATAATTTTCCACTAATATAGGATAACAATTATTGTTAACATATATAATATTCATGTGCTTCATTATTCAAAAACATTATATTAATGCTTTTTAAAAATTAAACATTATTTCATATGTTGATTGGAATTATTTCATAAAAATCACTATTTCTTGGCACATTTTGGAACAACTCATATGAAATGGTATTTATATTATTTTTATATTTTATTTTTAGGTATCTCATGTATTAAAGAACAATTCATACTTTTGGATCACTAGATGATTCACATTGGATGACCACCAATTTTGACATTCATCATAAGAATATTTTTTCAATGTAAACTGGGAAGCATCCCAATAACATTAATTTATATGATAAGATACATTCCCAATTATTTTTATATTTTAACTAAAGATATAAAACATGATGGGGAACATTTCATCAAGTAGTTTCCACAGGTAATTTATATGTTTAAAAGAAGTTCCAGGCTAACCATGTTGAAGATGTAATTCAGGGAAAGATTCTACGATCCAAAGAAACAAACCATAATTTAAAAAAGACCATGAAAAATATAAATTATTTTGTGATGAAATTTCACATGATGTTAGATGAAAAATAGATATTTATTTTCTACTTCTATAGAAATCTCAAATTTTTCCATCTAGAATATCAATTAGGGGTATCAGTTTCGTGGATGTATGTTGGCTCTGTTTTTTTTTGTCAAGGGTGGAAAAGGCCACTTTTTCATTACATTCAACTCACATAGGCCTACCACAATTAATTTGGAAGACATGGAATGTTGGGGGCTCGACCAAGGATTCAAAAATTCCAATTTAAGGTAGTGGGGTGGGTGGATTTATGAATCTTTGTGCTTTGTTTTCATATTAAATTTATGCTACTATTTTGAAGTTGTAAACATATTTCATAAAATTGTAAGTTTTTTGAATCACCATAGTGTCATAATAAAAAGACTTCCTCATCTCACATTCTATTATTTTTATTAACATTTTGAAACTTTTTAATTATGGTGTGAATTTATTTATAGATTGAAGAGATAAATCCTTCACATAATGGTGGAGTGTTCAATATTTTTTTGTTTTTTACTTCTTCCATTCTATCCTCAAGAGTCTCCTTCCCGCTTTCATTGAGATTATAGAATCAATGGATGGATAAGTGTTTTATGTGTTGATACAATGGTGTACCAAGGGGATGGATTGGATGATACTTACCACTCAATTAATGAATAATTGTTTTATTTTAATTGAGAATTATGTTTGATGACCTCAATACTTCTTCTTCCTTATTGAATTTTAAGACCACACAGTTAAAGTGATAAAATTAACCATTATTTTGTAGTGCTCATAAATATGATCCTCCAAGTATATATGTGATTATTATTGTGGTTATTATGTATTAAATCAGTATGTGATGTTGGTAGTTTTTACATAGTTTAATGAAACCATCCCAAATTTAAGAAATTGGATTTTTTTAAAAAGGAATCCATCCATTACTCCCAAAGGGATAACCTAGGATCAAATCATTTTATCAATTTGAATTCATTTAGGTCTTTTAGTGGTCACTTCAACAGATCTAAAATATACCCAGATTTGGCTAAATAATAGCCAAATAAATTCTATATAATGTATGTGTCTATAGGTTTATTCTTATGTATCATAGGATTCATCAACTCCTGTGACACTACAATCAATCTCTTAACACTAAAAATATGTTAAATTTGGCCGAGATCAAATTTTATTTGCGTTTATGAGGTTCCAAGTAATTAATCTTAACACTCATTCTATTTTCCCATATTTCTATTTTCTCCCCTCAATTTATCTTATCTTTTTATATTTTTTCACTTTTCTTGGCGCAAGTCTGCCTATAACCATGACCAATCAAACTATATAGTTAGGCTTTATAGGCTTGGGGTTAAGGATTCAACTACAGTAGGGGAACTCCTTCCATTTGATCCTAATATTCCTAATACACTATATTCAAAAATTTAGCTCATTTCAATAGAGGGTCTCAAAAGAATACAACTCACAAACCCATGTGGGATCCAAAATAGAAATGCAAATGAGGTCGCCCCAAACATCAGGAATAAAGTCGATCAAACCATAAATGACTACATAACACATTCCATGACCAATGGAACCTCTATCCTTAGTAATGATTTCCAAGGATAATCCAACTATGCCTTTAAAACTCATTTCTTAAAACACCATCCATCCTTCCATGGGATGGAGTCAGAAATGTCAAACCCTCATGTCGAAGAGTTCAACGACAATGTTGAAACCATCTTCCCTTCATATCAAATTATGTCAGATATGTTGAGGCACTTTACTTTGTCTCTTAAAGCTAATGAAATAAATGGGTTAAATAATTTTATACCACCATCAATCAACTCATAGGATCAATTTAAAATATATTTCGACAAAATATTATCCCCCCATCACTTAATAATTGAATTTAAAAAGAGTATCCAAAACATTTTTGAAAAATAAGGGGAGTCATTTTATAAAACATGGGAAAGGATCAAAGAGACCATGAAAATGGTACCTCACCACAGATTTTCAATCCCAAAACAATTTCAAAATTTCTATGATGTGTTGGTTCAAGGAAACATAAAATTTATTTACATGATGTGTAATGGAACCTTAAAAAAGTCCCAAATGATGCTTATGAGTATCTAGAAGGGCTTCCCAAACAAAACCAAACATGGGGAACATCACCTTACTATGAGATTCCACTATAATTTTGGGAAATTAAATTTCTTACATATTAATAAATTATTTAGAAAAAACTTATTCCACACACATGGAAGGCTGAGAAGATCGATCTATGGAAGGTACATGAAATTTGAACTATTTACCATGTCTGCACATTTTGTGAAAAACCTAACCAGAGGACAAAAAACTACCCAAAAAATGTCATTTTAGGTGGACCACTAAAGGATGTAAATTATCTAAACAATCATAATCCATAGTACCAAAACAATTTTATACCAAGGAACAATGACTATCCAGATTCTATTTGAATGATATCCAAGAACCCATCCAATAACCTAGTTATCCAGAAGTAAAAAACCCCTACACATCACAATATTTTCAAAACCATAACTAGTTCCAACCAATACCAACACAATACCAACATAATTATATCCAAAACCAAAAAATCATCCTATATACGATTCAACAACCAATCCAACCAAATATGTATCATCCTAGGATAAACCAACTGGAACGAGCCCCTAACCAATCAATCCATCTACTAATCAATGAACCGTTGTGTCATAAAATGGAGAAAATAATCTCAATGGTCTCATACCTTAATCATTAATTGAAAACAATTAAAAACTAGAAGGCACCAATTCCTACTCAGGTGGTACCATCCTCAACATTAAGTGGAGAATCAAACTACACAAAACATCTCTTGAACAACTAAAATTATTTACTATTTTATATAAGGGGATTTCCATTGAGAAACCTTAAAAAACTATTATAGTATGATCAAAATCGTCTAAAACACTTTAAAATGATGAGGAACCACCCACTAATTCTGAAAAACCGAAATGATAATGTGAAGAAATCACAACCACAACAAACACTCAAACAACATTCTCCTATCCACCAACACATGAGAGGAAAATATAAACCAAAATTGAATGAGACCTTTGGGGAAATATTCTCTCATGTTAATTTTAACATTCCAATTATCAATAAAATCTAAACCTTTTCATTATACTAAGATTAAGGTATGTATTTGTGCACTTTTAGATGGAAAATTTCACACAAAGACCAAGTCATGTTGGCCGCTAATGTCAGTACCACCATTCAAGGGACCATTCCTCCAAAGTTGAAACATCTTAGTTGTTCATACGTCAAAGTTGAGTAAGGGTAGAATAATGTTTTCAATTCAATTATTGATCTAGGAGCTAGTGTGTACCTCACTCAATATGCCAGGTGTTGTCTGTTAGGGCTTGATGAACTCCAACCCACATCTATCAGTTTCCAACTTGTTGATCATAGCATTCGAGTACATAAGGGGATATTAAAATATGTTTTATTGAATTTTGAAAATTTTATTTACCATTTTGAACTCAACATCCATGAAAATCACCCAATATTAGGTTGTATGGTTCGAAACCCCATCATTGTTGTTCGTCCCTTCATAACAACAATAAACACATTCTTCGGAGTTAGGAATGGGAATATGAGAATAACTTTTAGAAACATGAGACATGGAACATATAAAATGAAAACTCTCTAATTGAGAATGATGAAGAGATCCATTGGTTCAATTGGATTTTTATTTGTTGATAGTTATCTAGAGGAAAATTATGGAATTATTTAATGATGTTTAGATCAAGAAGTTATTGATTTCCCTTATTCACATGATTTAAATTTGGATACTTTTCTTAAATTTTTTTTAGATAGGTATTTTTATTATTTTATCGAATAACCAATAAATTATAAAACTAGTGTAATTAATAACATTTATCCCAATCCCATTCAAGACACTGATATATCCAATTTGGTTTCTAAAACATTAATTTAAAAGGAACCAATTCTATCATGAAATTTGAAAAAAGAAACAGATTTTGATCTGAAGTCCCATACTTCATTTTAACATGTTAACCAATATGATCTGGAATCTAATATAATCCATTCATAACTAATGTATGAATTATTAGAGGAAAATCAATACTTTCATGTTTCCATTACTTTTTCTCATGAAGCCAATCAAGATAGGATGCTTATGGGTATCTTAAGAAAGAATAATAAAGAAATTGGATATACCATTTCTGATAATTCTAGGATTGTCCCACTCATTGGAACTCATATGAGTTTTCTTGAAACTAATACCAAACCAAGTCATCAGCCTTAGTGGACACTAAATAATAATCTTATGTATTTGTTAATTTAATAAATTATTTTTCTGTTGAAAGCAGGTAACATCTACCCCGTTTCTAAGAGTGAGTAGGTAAGCCCAATTCAAATCATTCCAAAGAAAGACGGAATCACTAAAATCACCAATGAGGATGGTAATCATATCCCCACAACATTAAGTAGTGGATGGAGTGTTTTATTAACTGTAGAAATCTCAACTCATGTACCATGTAATACCATATCCCAATTCCCTTCATCGATCAAATCCTCAAGCGAGTGGTAGGTCATCAATTCTAGTGCTTCCTATTTGAATTACCAGGGTATAATTAAACTGAGGTATCCATAGAGGATAAAGGATAAACAAACTTCACTTTTCAATTTGACACATTTTCCTTCATGTGAATTCAATGTGGGTTATGCAGTGCCTTTGGTTCCTTCTAGTGGTGCATTATGGGAATATACATGGGCTTGGTGCGGGATTATTTAGTGGTATTTTTGGATGAAGTATCAATATTTGGGGATTATTTTGAGGGATGAATAATAAATACTGAAAAGGTTTTTTCAATATGAGAGGATACAAATCTCATTTTGTACTTGAAAAAATTATGTTTCATGGTAAATGAAGGACTTGTTATGAGCCATCTGATCTTTGGAAGAGGGATTGAAGTTGATAAAGCTATGGTTGATATCATTATTTAGTTTCACTATCAAAGAACTATCAAGGAAGTGAGGTGATTCTTATGACATTTTGGTTTGTATATAAGGTTCATTAAGAATTTTGTCTCCATTTACCGACCAATTTTTGATATTTTGGGAAAAGACAATCCATTTGTATGGATAAAAATATGTTTTGAATTTTTCTCTACAATCATGTGGGCTCTTATATATGCACCAATCTAGAAATATGTGAATTATAATATTCTATTTGACCTCATGTGTGATGTGGGACACTTCACGGTAAGATCAGTCATAGGAAAATGGTGTGAGAAAACACAATCTGTCCTTACTTATATAAGAAAATATAGAAATGGTGAACAAATCAACTACACCATCACTAAGAAAGAGTTACATTAATTTGTCTTTGCGAAGACAAATTCAGGTCCTATATCTTAGGATAACTCATCATTGTCTTCATCGATAATTCATCACTGAAATAAATTTTTCAAAAAAATATGCCAAGGTTGAGTTGATTAGTTGTTTCCTTCTTTTTCAAGTGTGTGATTTAAACAATATAAATACAGTGGGTGATGAAAATGATATATCTTTTCAACCCTATAGGATGTGATTAAAATTAAAATAACATCACCTTTATGTGTCTGATTATTTTCTAGATTAGAAACACTATTTTGTGAGTGATTCCCCATGGTATGATGATATTGAAATCCATTGTGTCGGGGATGAAATTACAAAATTCCTAGAGTCCCAAGATAAGAGTAAGTTCCTTTAGGGCATCAAACACTATATGTTTTATGATACTTACCTCTCCATGTTTGTTTCAAATCAAATCAATAAGAGATATATTCTTGAGTCTGAGCGAGATTCAATTATAAGATTCTATCATTGAAAGGCATGTGGAGGAATAATTTCCACAATCAAACCCACTAAAAAGGTCCTCCAGTGTGGTATTTATTGGCCAAAACACACTATGTATTCCTACCAATTTTTTCAATGTTTTCTTGAATGTCAAAATTTTGGGTCCATTACCAAAATTAATAAATATATCCTCACTCCCATTCTAGATGTTGTAATATTTTATTATTAAGGAATTGATTCATGTGACCCTTCCTAATATATAGGGGATATCGATAAATCTACTAAGATATTTATTATGATTCCAATGAGGATGAGGTCATTTTCAGAAATTCCAATGACCATATTATTGTGATCTGATTCATGAATGAGAACATATTTTCAAGATTTAGAATCCCTATACCTATAATTAGTAATTATTGAACACATTTAAGAAACCATCCCTTATTGAGACTCATGTCTATGTATAGGGTTTCTCATATAGATTCCAAAACCAACCATCCAAAAAGAATGGTCAAGATGAGTTGTCTAATAGCTAGATTAAGATAATTCATGAAACAAATATCAATCCCTCAGGGAAATATTTATGACAACACTGATTTTTATTACACACTTAAACATGATTTATTACATAAAATTCCCCAGATAAAACATAAATGATCAAGAGGTCTAGTGTCTCTAGGGCTGAGGATCATTACATAAATACATAGAACATAAAACATGAAACATAATTATTGAAAACATCCTTTATATGGTGATTACATTCCATTGTACTTAGCATTTCATGGGATTACCTAAGGACATGCATAAGAAAAGGGTGAGCTATAAACCCCAGCAAAGGAAAAATTAGGGAATAACATGGTTAATAAAATAAATGTTTTTTAATAGGCATATGAATAGAGAAAAATAGAATAATAAACATAAAGGCATGATAAATCATGATAATCATGACATGGAAATGTGGCAACAACACTTAACATGGAATTAGCATTAGCCAAGGCCCATCACACATTGAGCATGAGTAAATTCTCAATGCACATAAATAATGAGTAAAAACTCATTACACTTGAGTTAGAATCAGTATAAAATTTTTTCTCATGATATATCATGATAGTATACTTTACCCAATGCATTGGAGAGCTATAAGGGCACACACTTCTTATACATTTCATTTCATGCATAAGTGTGCCACATGAATCATATAACACAGATTCATAAAACATCATCATTTATTACATGATAAAGGAATGTGGAATTCATAAATAAACATTATAATAAATAAGTAAATGTGCATAAAGTTGAATACCCTTGATAGAGAAATGGTCATGGTATTCACTACACATGGACATTGTCTTGGAAAATCAGTGCAATTTCGGCAGTGTAACAGTATGACATAAGAATTCATAAAAATGGATGATGAGAGAGAAAGGGTTGTCTGATCATATGTACATTAAATTTATAGTAAGGGGGTAATAAAGATAAATGTCCCAAAAAATGTAATTGAATTTAGAATCATGATACAAAAAAATTTCTTGAATGTAAATGAGGAGAGAGAAATTCCTCTCGGAATTTCAGCACAGTAACGAGTGTACATGAGAGAAATTTAATGAGAGAGAAATGGGTCTACCATCATTCAAAAATAAAGAGGGAAGTATGGGGGAGGTGAATAACTATACCAAAACATTTATAATTAAAATTAAAAGGCCATAAAAATTAAAGAATATTGGACAAAAAATGAGAAAGGAAGAAAAACCATTACTTTGATGTGTGCTTCCAAAGGCTTGAGAGAGGCTTGAGAGAGGAATCTTGGGAGCCTGGGGAACCTTGGGGGATTCTAGAGAGAGCTTGGATGTGCTTGGAAGAACTCCAAAGGCATTGAGTGAGGTGTTAGTGGGAGCTTGGGTGGGTTTATATAGGAAAGGTGAAGGAATTCATTATTATTTAGGTTTGGGACACATCACATTAAATTAATCCAAACCACAAAACCAGCCCATGGTTTTTATCCATTGGTTTTTGGTAAATGAAAGTTCAAAACAATATTTTAAATGGAAAAATTCCAAAAATATTAAAATAATGGGGTTGATTATATGGAGGTGAGTCAAACATCCAAGGAAAACAATTTAAAAAGTCATGATTTTTAATAAACCTTGAAGGGTCCATTAATGCATTGTAAAATAAGTAAATCAAACCCAAAAAACCGTATTTTAATGTTAAAACATGTATTTTCTGAACATAAGGCTTATAGTATTTTATTACATCACTATTGGGACATTATGATGTCATAAAACACATTATATATTTAAATGGTATTCAATTTTTACACAAAAATTTGACTTGCTCAGAAAAATATGAAAAATTCACCATTGGATACATTCGACATCCTGATTCCAGAAATAATATTTCTTTTAACGAATTAATTTTCTAAATATTTTAATTTTCACTTTTAAAATAAAAACCAACTTTTATAGAAAATTCACGGGTTTCATAAAAAATGGCTTTCAAACCTTAATAAAAATAACGATTACATTTATAAAATTATATGATCATTTATATTAAAAAAGATTAATTTAATTAACAATAATAATATTTTATTAAAATATTATATAATTCAAAAATCCATTAATTCATCAAAATATATTTCTTAGTTGAACATTCATTGAAAATATTATTTGGGCTAAAAAAAATATTTACAAGGTAACAACAATAAAATGAAAGTATATTCAGTATTATATACAAATATAACGTACATAAACATAGTGCTAAGGTCTTGTTACATAACCCGCTATAACACCTGCATAATATTGAAAAGTATGGTGTGCGACGGTGACATTCTATTGGGGTGGCTCGGATAACATAGTTCAGGTGGTAATATTTATCAACTTCCATTTCACTCGTAAGGAGTCCCGGTCAATCTTAATATATTCAACCCCAGCTTGGGTTTGTTCGAGAGAGAACCCCAACGAAACCACCTCCTTTCCGATCTCTGAAAAATGGGCTTCGTATGTGGAACCTCTACCTGATGAGGCCATCACTTCCTTTGTCTGAGTAAATTGGATTTATTAAAGCCCAATATTTATACATATCATGTGATCACTGTTCAAAGACTATATTTGAAACGGTCACAGTTCATAACATAAATCCAAAGAAGTTGAAACTTTATATAAAATTTTACATAAAATGACTTTTAATTAGACCCACATGGATTTCCATTATTGAATGTTTCTATCCTTACTATCTTCCCCCCTTAAGAAATGTTACCCTCAAAATTTCGTTTTACCACACTAAACCAAATACCAGTGACTCTACTTCATCACTTCCTCTGATTCCCACATCTCTTCTTCAATCTTGTGGTTTCTCCACAACACCTTGACAAGGGGCATTGTCTTATTTTGTATAAAATTTTCTCGATGATCTAAGATCTTCACTAGTTTCTCCCCATAAGAAAGATCATCATCTAACTATACCACCTCGAAAGAGGCTACATGTGAAGGGTCCGATATGTAATTCCCTATGAGTGATACATGAAATACATAATGTACTTTAGCCATGGTAGGTGGAAGTGCTAGTCGATAGGCCACAGCTCTGATACGATCAAGAATCTTGAAGGAGGCGATGTACCTTTGAGTGAACGTCCCTTTCTTTCCAAACCTCATGACATTCTTCCATAGAGATATGAATAGAAATACCATGACTCTAACTTTAAACTCAAGGTCTTGTCGATGATTATCTACATAACACTTTTGTGGACACTAGTCTGCCTTAATATGCTGCTGAATGGTTTTCACCTTCTACACCATTTCATCGACCATTTCTTGTTTGAGTAGCTTACGCTCACTGACCTCATCCCAGCACGCTGATATTATGCACCTTTTCCCATAAAGGGCTTCATATGGTGACATTTGGATGCTTGATTTGAAATTGTTATTATAAGAGAACTCAACCAAAGGAAGATGTTGATCCCATCCTCTTTTAAAGTCCATTGAGCATGTTCTCTACAAATCCTCAATTGTTTGAATAGTCTTCTTGGATTGGCCATTAGTTTGATGATGATAGGCTATACTGATGTTTAGTTTAGTATTCATATCTTATTAAAGACACATCCAAAACATAGATGTGAATATTGGATCTCGATCGGACACAATAGATATTGGTACTACATGCAGCCTTACCAATTCCCTGATATATATCTGTTCTAGTTGATCCTATGAGAAATCATCCTAAATAGAGATGAAGTGTGTAGCCTTTGTAAGATGATCCACAACAACCTTGATTGCATTATTTCCTTTTGATGTATTCGGAAGATAGATTACAAAGTCCATGGTGATGCTCTCCCATTTTCATTCTGGTATGGGAAATTGTTTCGTTATCCCCTTACACTTATTCCTCCCAACCTTCACATTCGGACACACTAAGAATGTTGATGTATAATCAATGATATCCTTCTTCATGTTATCCCACCAATAATCCTCTCAGAGATCTCAGTACATCTTTTTGTTTCTTGGATAAAAAGGGATATTTTAACTACGTGCTTTATCGAAAAGTTCCTTATTTGGATCCGGACATGATGTAACATATAGTATTTTCCCAAATCTCACAATTCCTTCTTCATTATCATTAAACTCCAAGGATTTCCCTTTTCTGATAGCTTCCAATTTTTCATGAACTCCCACAGCAAACTTTTGATCATCGTTTATCCTTTACAAAAGTGAAGTTTGAGAAATAATTTGTGAATATATTGATGATGTTCCTATAATTATTATTCCTATGTCCATCTTAATCAAATCTAAGAAGATTCTATCCTTTTCAATTCTCATCCATGATAGAATCAGTGGATCCTTTCAACATTAGGAATATGTCACCTTGTTTGCTTTCCCTGGGTGGTAATGGATTGAGTTGTGATAGTCTTTAACCTGCTCTCACCATCTTCATTGGTGCATGTTCAACTCTTTTTGTTTGAATATATACTTTTGGCTTTTGTGGTCCATATATATTTCACACTTCTCCTCAAAGAGATAATACCGCTAAACATTCAATGAAAACATTACTACTGCCAACTTGAGGTCATTTGTTGGATAGTTATGTTCTTGAAAATTCAATTTACTTAAAGCATAGGAAATGAATTTGTCATTTTTCATCAACACACATCCCATTACATTCTTCGAAGCATCACTGAATACCACAAAAAGTTCTCCACTTGCTGGTAAAGTGAGCATAGGGGCATTAATAAGCCTCATTTTTATCTACTTGAAGCTTTCTTTGCATTCATCACTCCAACAAAACTTTATTCCCTTCTAATATTACTTGGTAAGAGGGTTGGAAAATTGTGAGAAATTTCTCACAAATTGTCGATAATATCCAGCTAACCCCAAGAAGCTACAGATATCAATTACCGATGTTGTCCTTGACCATCTCTCAATTAAATATATTTTGGAGGGATCCATAGATATTTCATTACTTGTGATGATATGGACCATGAATGAGACCGCAATCAACCAGAACTCAAACTTTCTGAACTTTTCATAAAGCATCTCCTTCCACAAGGTCTCTAGTACAGTTCTAAGATACTCCCCATGATTTTCCTTGGTTTTGGAGTATATCTGAATTTCATCTATAAAGACTACAACAAATTTGTTGAGGTGATATCTAGAGACTCTATTAATCAAGTCCAGGACGATTTATAGAGCATTATTGAGTCCGAAATGCATTACTATGAATTCCTAGTGCCTGTATCTTGTACGAAAAGCAGTCTTGGGGATATCTTCCTTCTTCACCCTTACTTGATAATATCACGACCACAAATCCACCTTGGAAAATTATTGTGCTCCAAGAAGCTGATCGAATGAGTCTTCTATTCATGGGAGATGTTACTTTTTCTTTACTGTGATTTTGTTAAGATCACGATAATCAATGAAAAGGTTCATTGAACCTTCTTTCTTCTTGATGAAGAGGACTGGTGAACCCCATGGTGAGGAACTTGTGCATATAAACTCTTTATCCTTATTCTCTTGTAGTTGTTTCTTCAGCTCCTCAAGCTCCAAAATATCCATTATATACAGAGTCATGGATTTTGGAAACACCCCAGGTATAAGTTCAATTGGAAATTCAACATCTCTTCTTGAAGGAAGACAAGGAAATTCCTTGGTAAACACTTTAGTGAATTCTCTCACAATAGGCCTATCTTATAGGATGGTTGCCTCCTTAGACTCAGTCATCTAATAGATATGAATGCTCATAGGGAATTAATATCCACTCTTGAGATGATGGAGCTAAAAAAGATTCATCTTCATCCTTGAACTTGTAAAGAATCGGGGGTCAATTCTCCACATGGATAGTGATTTCCCTCTCACGGTAATTTATGTTGGCTCTATATAAGGAAAGCCTATCCATGCCAAGAATTGCATCAAATTTCTCTAGAGTGAGTATGAAGAGGTTCTCCAGTAATTTCAATCCATATATTATGATAGGGGATGAGTTTTATTCATGGTATGCAATGATTGCCCCATTTTCCGTACTCAGTGACATATTCACTTCCATGATTTTTGGTGGTGCTGGGATTGTTCTAATAAACTTTTGGGATATATAAGAATTCATAGATACTGAATGAAAAAGTACGTTCACTGTTCTTGAATGAATAACTAGAATACCTCTAACCACATTGTTTTCGGGGTTCACTTTGGTAGTAGTGATGGAAAATGCTCACCCATGATACCTTGGAGGTTGTTGGTTGACTCAAAAAACCCTTGGTTTAGGGAAAATATTTTCAAGATGCCCTGGTTCTTTGAAGTTGTAGTAATAAACCACGCGTTGAGATTTTAACTGAGCATTCCTATCCTCTGTTGCAGCTATGGGTTTTTCTTGATGGAAGGTAATAGCTAGGTGCCCTTCTCTTCCACCCCTAAAGCATTTCCTCACCCCCTTGAGGCAATTTCTGGGGTGCTTCTTTCCGCACATTTGGCAAGTGGGGTGCTGGATCTTCCTAGCACCGTTGTATTTATCCATCGGACCACCAGCATTGAATTCCTCCTTATGCTTCTTATCCCCATGATACCCCTGAGATTCTATGATCTTCATTTCGACTTTGAGGGATCATCAGACAATTTCCTCATAGCTGTCGAAGTCACTGATCGCCAGTGCTTTCCGAAGGCTCGGATTTAGCCCACCAATGAAGTGGTCAAACTTTCATTCGGGGGTAATGATAATGATGAAAGCATATCATGAAATCCTTGTGATGTTTTCCTCACACGCTCCAATAGATTCATCTTCTTTTTTTCTTGAGGGTAAGGAATTCCCTTTCCATCTTAAGCACCCAGGGTGCACATGAAACATTTATCAAAAAATATCGTCCGTAAATCCTTCCATTCCAATGCCTCAATATGCTCCCTAGGTTTTGTATTTTTGATCAAATTACACCATTAATCATTTTCACCCTCCATACAATAAGTAGATAGGTGAACCATATCTTATTCAGAACATTGAAGGATAGAGAAGATATTTTCAAAGGAGTTGATCCATTTTTCAGTGATTGAAGATTCAGAAGATCCATTAAAAGTTGGTGTCATTTGTCTCATGATGCTCTCGATAATGACTTTTTAATTCTTAGGGGGGTTTAAACGTTCTTCTTGACCCATGTTTCTATAAAAATCTTGAGTTACCTGAGAGAGAAGTGTGACAAAGTTCACGATTCCCACCACTATTGGATTGGGAATCTCATTGGTACAGTCATCACATTGATCTTCACATCAGTTGTTAGCCCAAGTCCTCCTATTACCGGTTATTGGCTAGAATAAAAGGAAAGTTATGTGTAACACAAAAAGGCTAATCCAATGACAAAACTAACGACTTATAGATAAATTTTATTTCCTTAAAATATGAATATATTGGCTTATGTCTATGTTATCTATGATCTACTTTCTAACATATATTCTTAGGTAATTTTTTGTCCCTGAATAATGGTTCAGACTATACTTGTGAATTTACCAAAGCATATCCCCCGACAATGTCGTAAACAAGAGGGAAGCAAGGCATGTTGTCATGCACCGGTTCCCATTCGAGTCTAGCTTGAAGAGGTGTTTTCGGGTTTTTCCCTAATGAAACATCTATGCCAGAGCCGCCTCTACCTGGTTATATACAGACATAGATGAATTTTCTTGATAAACCACTTACTCAGTACTCACAAAACATAGGGATGTTTTTAGTATACTTATTCTTGTCTCTAAGGCTTCACTAGGGGCTTCTAATCAATTTACCAAAATTAACTAAACCTATCCTCTTATACCAACCATGACAACCCTGCTTTTTATTCACCACTTAAACATGATTTAGTACAGAAACATCACTGGATATAACATATAAGATCAAGATGTCTAGTGTATTTAGGGATTACGATCATTACATAATAACTTAAAACATAAAACATGAAACATCTTTGTTGAAAACTTCCATTACATGACCACTACATTCCCTTGTACTTATCATTGCATGGGATAGCCTGAGGACATGCATAAGAAAAGGGTGATCTATAAATCCCAGAATGGGAATACTCATGGAATAACATGAAGAATACAATACATGTTAGACAATAGGAATATCAATTGAGAACAATAGACGCATAAATATAAAATCATAATGTAAGATGATAATAATAACATGGAAATGTGGTAACAACACTTAACATGGAATTATCCTGAGCTAAGGCTCATTCCACATAGAGCATGAGTAAGTCATCACTACACATGAATCACGAGTAAAACCTAGTTTCACATGAATTAGAATGAGTAAGAACTCATTTCACATGATGTATCATGATATTATAAATTACCCAACACATTGGAGAGCTATAAGGGTGCACCCTTTTTACACATTTCATTTCATACATATGTTTTCCACATGGATCATATAACAGGGATTCTTAAGACATTATAATTTATTCCATGATAATGGAATGTGCAATTAATACATGAAACCTTATAATCAATAAGTAAATGTGCATAAAGAAAAATACCCTTGATAGAGAAATGGTCATGTTATTCACTACACAAGGACATTTTCTTGGGAAATCAGTGAAATTTCGGTAGTGTAACAGCGTGACGTAAGAATTCATAAGAATGGTAGGTGGGAGAGAAAGGGGTGTCTCATAATATGTACATGAAATAGATAGTAAGGGGGTCATATACATACATTTACCAAAAAATGTAATGGAATTTAGATTCATGGTACAAAAGAATTGCATGAATGTAAATGAGGAGAGAGATATTCTTTTTGAAATTTTAGCACAGTAACAGGTGTACATGGGAGGATTTTAATGAGAAAGAAAGGGGTCTCCCAACATTAAAAAATAAATTGGGTAGTATGGGGTTGGTTCGAAACAATACCCCAACCTTGATAATTGAAATTAATAGGGCATAACAATTTAAATAATATTGGACAAAAAATGTGAAAGGAAGAAAAAACCATACTTGGAAGTGTGATTATAATGGCTTGAGAGAAGCTTGAGAGAGGCTTCTTGGGTGCTTGGAGAACATTTGGAGGATTCTAGAGAGAGGCGGGAATAGGTTGGATGAACTTGAAGGGCTTTGAGTGAAGAGGAAGTGGGTGCTCGTGTGGGTTTAAATTAGTCCAAACCACAAAGAAGACCATGGGTATTTCCCATGGATTTTGGAAACGGAAGTGGAAAACAATATTTTATATGGACAAAGTCCTATTTTCTTAAAATAATGGGGTTGCTTATGTGGAGGTGAGTCACACTCCTAAGGAAAACAATTTAAAAAGACAAGATGTTTAATAAACCTAGAATGGTCTATTAATTATTTGTAAAATAAGTCAAAAAAACCCAAAAGACATTATTTTAATGTTAAAACATCTATTGGCCGAACATAAAGCTTATAGTATTTTATTACATCACTATTGGGTCATTATGATGTCATAAAACTCATTATATATTTAAACGGTATTCAATTTTTACCCAAAACATTGACTGTCTCAGAAAATTATAAAAAATTCACTATTGGATAACTTCAACATCATGATTCCATAAATAATATTTATTTTATCTAAATAATTTTCAAAATATTTTAATTTTCCCTTTTGAAATAAAAACCAACATTTATAAAAAATTAATGGGTTTTGACAAAAATGGATTTCAAACCTTGATA
This sequence comes from Viscum album, assembly GCA_963277665.1. Taxonomy (NCBI): domain Eukaryota; kingdom Viridiplantae; phylum Streptophyta; class Magnoliopsida; order Santalales; family Viscaceae; genus Viscum; species Viscum album. The sequence goes on along the minus strand of OY728150.1, from coordinate 1,585,943,176 downwards.
AACATTACGATTGCTTTCATAAAATTATACGATCATTTATATTTAATAAAAATTAATTTAATAACAATAATAATGATCTATTAAAATATTAGTTAATTCAAAAATACATTTATTCATAAAAATAGATTTCTTAGTTGAACATTAACTAAAAGAACAATTTTCTCTTAAAAAATATATTTAAAATGTGAAAACAATAAAATGAATGTATATTCATTATTATAAACAAAAATAATTTACAGAACCATAGTTATAAGGTCTTGTTACATAAACCCATATAACACCTGCATAAGACTGATGAGTAAGGTGTGCAATGGTGGGAGACTCTTGGGGTGGCTTGGATAAAATTTCTTGGGTGATAATCTCTATCAAAATTCATTTCTCTCATAGGTTGTCCCACTCGATGTTAACATATTCAAGATTGGATGGGTATTGGTCAAGAGCGAATCCCAATGATACCACCTCCTTTCCGATCTCTAATAAATGAGCATCATATGGGGCACGTCTACTGGATGATGCGATCGCTTCCTTTGTTTGATTAAATTCATTTTGTTAAAGCCCAATATTTATACAAATCATGTGATCATTGTTCAATGGATATATTTTCAACAATCACAATTGTTAACACAAATCCAAAGATGTTGACATTTTATATAAACTTTTATATAACGAGACATTTAATTAGATCAATAGGTATTTCCATTAATGAATGTTTGGGTCAATACAATATTGATCTGAAAAACACTTATATTACCTTGGGGAATACCATAATACATTTAAAACCATCCAAATAATGTCACCATATAGGTTGGTTTATAGAAAAACATACCCTTTAGATATTTAAACTGAACACATGGACATTTGGGAAATCAAAAAATGAACTTTGACATTTCTTTGGAAAAAGAAGATAGAAAATTTGATCTTACTTAACAAGGAGAACTTAGGAGGAATTATTAAGAAAATTAAAGGATAAATAAATCTATAGTTCAAACATACCAATCTATGAATATCAAATTCAAACACTTTGAACTCGGAAATTTTTTGCTCTTATATTGTTTAAAACTCCATTTTCACCTGAGAAAGTGAAGGTCTAGATATTCAAGTCTGTATATTGAGAATCATGTGTACCCTCATGGGGTATTATAGAATTAGGACCCCACTAGTGTTCATGTTATGAAATTCAATGGTAACATGTTAAAACTATTCATTGATTCATTCAATAGAAAAGAAATGAAATAATAGTAAACTGAGCCAACATATGAACCAAAAAAATTGAGAGATTTTGGGCCAAAGTCGAGAGAGTGAAATTAAACAATGTCCATTTAGGGATAAAACCAAGCCTTTACGTATACATTTACTCAAGGATAGAGTTTCAATGTAAATATGAATGTTATTTTACATTCCTTTGGTTTTTGATTTTTTTATTTGGGGAAGCACTCAAGGTTTCTAGGGTTTATTATTTTGTGGGTGTATATGATTCAAGGGATTCTATGATTCTTGAATTTATAGATAAGTCATAGGTGTAGATAAACAAACTACCATTATTTATGAGTCTTCTTCAAGTTAATTGTTGATCAATGGACAAAATGGGAGAAACACGAACTTAAACTTTAACCACTAGGTGAATTCATTCCATTATTTTCATTTTCAATTTCTTTTTAGAACATATATTTCTTATATCTACTCACATTGATAATTTTATTTTCATTAAACACAGGAGAAAATGTTATTTTATGTTGGGGGGAGGTGAAATAAAAAATTTATTTATTTTTCAAAAAATTATTGATTTGAAATGAAAAAATGAGTTCCTTAATGGGAGGAAAATTTTCTCTATTCTTGAATAGGATATTAAAAATTTTTACATTTGAAACTGAAAATAAAAAATTACTATATGACCTTATTATGCTTTTAATATATGTTTACCTTCATGATCATAGATTTTGGAAATTGTGGTTGTTTGATGTTATTTTTCACCACTTATATTTTTCATCCATTAAAAAATGATAATACTTGGGATTTTGGGTATTTTTTTTCATGGGGTCCCATAATAAATTGAATAGGTATTGAAATTTCTTTAATCTTAATATGTGTAAAAAAAATCCAAAAAAAAAAGTTAACAAAAAAAATCAATTGCTTGTAGAGAAATAGATTGACCTAATGTGTGGATTTTGGAAATTTGGGATCCTGATTCCACTGTTTTCTAGTTATAAGTTGGGATTTTTATTTCAATTTGTGCTAATTTCAATTTTTTTTAATGAGTAAACTCTAGATAATTATCGAGTCATTGGGGTTCACATGGTGCCCTTAGGTCATTGAGCCTGAGAGTCATCAACAACGCCTCTCTATAGGGGTTGACCCGATTGAGGTCAATTTCAATTACAATGGAAAAATATCACCAAGAATAAAAATAGAAGAATGAATAATCAAACTAATATTAAAATTTTATTCCTCCTAGAACTTCTATATTTTCTCCCTTGAAAAAAGATAAACCCCAATGTCTATTATGACGCACAATAAATAATCAGTCTTAATTGAAAAGGGATGAAATTTTGTGATGAATGTGAACAGTGGAATGAGATTGGGCTTGGGATATTCCTCTAGACCTAGATTGTTTTAAAGTATTTTATGGGTTTCATAGTTGTTTTGTATGAGGTCCTTTGTTGAGCATTTCATATTAAAATGTTTTCGGGAAAGGGACATCAAATTTTATATTTTTGAGATACAATTTGGTTGGGAATAGAAAATTGAATTATGGGGGGAGTTATTAGACACTTAATTAGGATGCAATTCATTTTTAATATTTATAATTTTCATGTGATTCATAATTAATGACACTATTTTTAGTGAATTTTACAAATTGAACATTATTTCACAATATGATTGTAATTTATTCTTGAAATGCACTTCAACATGGTACATTTTTGAACACCTCATAAAACAAAAGATTATTGTGATTTTATTTATAATATTTTATTTTTAGGTTTCTCATGATTTAAGGAAAAATTCATGCTTTAGGAGGACTTGATGATTCACATTGGAAGACCACCATTTTGGACGTTAATCCCATGAAATTCTAGCAAAAGTAAATGGGACAATGGCCTAATAATATTACTGTAGAATACACGATTCTGGATAAATGATTTTGTAATTTTAGAAGAATATATTGGACATGATGAGGATCATTTAATCCTACAATGTCTATATATAATTCATATGATTTGATGGAGTTCTTAGCAGCCCAAATTTAAAATGTAATTCTTGGCTAGATTCTGTGTCCTAGAAAAATAGCCCACCATTTTAATCATATCTCAAAAAAAAATTATTTTGGCATAAAATTTTTCAAACAGTTTGTGGAAATCCAGAGCTTCATTTACATCTTTTATGGAACACTAAAATTCTACCATCTGTAAGAATAATTCAACGCATCTATTTTTTGGATGCAAGTTGGATATGATTTTATTTCAGGGGTGGAGAAGTCCACTCCCCCTTAACATTCTACCATCCTTGGCCTACAAAAATTAATTAGGGAGACTTGGATTATTGATGGATCGACCAAGGATTCAAAAAATTCTATTTGAGGTAGTGGTGTTGGTGTATTTAGGAATCATTTTGTGTTGTTTTCATTTTATTGTTAAAATTCCATTTTGATGTTATAATCACATTTTTTCAAATTGTAAATTGTTAGAATCACATTACTCTTAATAAAGATTTTTATTCTTTTCACTATCTCTTATATTTATTAACATGTTGATACCATTTGATTATTGTGTGAATGAATTTATTCACATAGTTAAGAGATATATTTCACCCTATAGAGGAGTGTTCATTATCTTTTTGTTTTTATTTCTTCAATTTCATCCTCATGAGTCTACGTCCCATTTCCATTGAGATCGTATAATCAATGGAGGTATAACAACTTATGGGTTGGTCCAAGGGTGTAAAAATGGGAGGAATTGTATGATATTTATCACTCCATTAATGAATAATCATATATTTTAATTTAGAACTTTGTTTTAAAATCTTAAAACTTATTTATCCTCATTTAATTTTAAGACCAAAAATCATCATGTGAAAAAACGAACCTTTAACTTGAAGTACTCATAAATTGGATCTTTAATGTGTATAAGTGATTAGTATTAGGTTTTTAGGTATTAAATCACTATGTAATGATGGTAGTTTTACTTTTTTAATGATCCCGTCTCAAATTTAAGATATCTAAATAGTTCAATAAATAATTCATCCAATCCACCCCATGAGACAACCTAGGATCAACTCATTTTCTAAATATGAATTCCCATAGTTCATTTAGTGTCCACTTAAACCAATAAAAAATCAAACCATTGTTTTCTACATCATATCGAAATATAGTCCATAGAATTTTTGTGTCTACATGTTTCTTGTTTTGTCTCATAGGATTCGAAAACCAAAGATACACTACAAGTAATCTCATAACCCTAAACACATGAGTACATTTTAGAGAAACCATCAAAACTTCCTATAATTTGAAAAAAATAAAAAAATATTATCAATTATTATCACAAAACAAAGAATATTAGTCTTGACTTATCATAAACATGAACATATAGATCAAATATTCTTCATATCTTGGGTTGGTACTTAAAATGAACTCTTTATTTAAAACATAATTTAACAAATGTTGTTTCTATCTAACCTCATCCAAATAGATGAGAAACCACCTATCAAACTTCGAATATATTATATTTTCCAAAAATAACAATATATAGTTAGTAATAAGCTATCAAAACACCTAATTTAGATGCATTTACACATGAGGAATCTCGATATTATCTATCAATATTATGGAAGACTAAATCCACCCTTAAGTGTATTTCTATAGTGGAAACTTTGATAAACCAAAGTCTTCCCCATGATCTCAACCTGGGAAGTAGTGCATGAAAAATTTGACTCATGGTCAGATCAAAAGAAAATATTTTTATGTCAGGTTCCCTGGAAAAGTCTCTATCTTACACCACATTAAATCATAAAATATGGTAAAGACCAAGGAAGCAGACACAATCAGATCCATCTTCTCACCAATTTCAACATTCCACATCAACAATCCAATGACTGTTCTGATCAAACCCCTGACACATATAGTAATATTTTTATAAACCATGGATCATGTTCCATCTATTACTATAGTTAATGATAATACATGGCCATCCTAATAACCCATAATCACCAACGTGAAATAAAAAACTATATCCATTTCTGAAATTGAATGAATGCCACCCTCAAAATTTGCTTTAATTTTATTTATAATGATGGTAATACCCATTAACAACTAATATTTTACTCCCCAATATAAGATATTCATTATACATCTCCTGTATTAAAACCTCAACAAGTTCCATCATGACACCTATTTAATAGTACTATTCAAAGAACTACCTCGTGTAGACCATACCATGACACCCTAATCCCTTTCCAAAGTCACCACTCTCTAAAGAGGTAATGTCCACATCTTATCAAAAATATTTTAATACCATGACCATTATCATTTCAATAAATCCATAATTCACTGTCCCACACATGGATGGTAACCAATTCATAAAATATAATAGAAACACAAGTAATCGGAGCATGCTACTCAATCTATTTCAATCCAACAGGGGGTATATTCTAGTATATACTCAATCATGGAATTAGAGTCATGATTCCATGAGTTTAAAATTATCCAACCAAGTATCACACTCATAAATCACATACCAAGATCTATACCATGTCAATCACAACTATCCTAAATAACCCACAATGGGCTTTTTCAAAATTTGGAATTTCATACATGTCATGGTCTACAGAACAAACTCCTCTCAACTGAAATTATTTCCATAATAGTAGTATCCAAAAAAACATTCCTTGTGGTCTTAAAATTTCATCAAAAATTGATATGATTATGAAATTTTCTGATCCTACATCCAAAATCAATCAACAATACCAAAATAATATCAAGTGATTCCCATCACCAAAACTCAAGATATTATCTTTCATATAAAATTTACCTAGTATCAACACCCATGCATTGGCCTTGTACTCTGAATCAGTTCACCATGTTTATTATATATTATACTTACAATCCAAGTCTAATAACTCTCTCAGGTAAACCTAATATATACCCATACATCATTATCATATAACCCGAATCACAAATATCCCTAGTTATAACTCATGGTACTTGTATTTTCCACCTATCCCATAATTCATATGTCGCATTGGTCACAACTTTAGTGATCCATGTCTTGGTAACCATATTATTTGTCACATGAAAAATCATAGAACAAAATAGCCAGTCTAGATTCTCACACAAAATAACATCACATGAAAACTCATCAATATTCTCATGGAAATTAATTATCACCTAACATCAATTATTAAGAGTACCATATTGAAAATTTCAATTTTTGGATAATCCTTACAAGGAATTAGAATAAGGAATTAATCCCTAAATGATTAAATTCTCATCTATCAACATCAAATTATATATATATATATATATATAATTCTCCCTAGATGTTTTTTATTATTTGAAAATTGTCATAGGGTTGATTTTAGTTGAATTACACTATCTTGATATATTGTAAATACCTTATATTTTTTAATACTTTACAAAATGAGACATTTTGTCTATTAGAATTAGTATTAGTGCAAAAAATTCCCAAGATGACCCAAGATGACCATTTTAAATCACATAGACAAGGTTATAAATTTTAATAACCTTCAGTTATAACCTTATTATATCCACATAAGGTATTATTAGATGAAACTATATCGTGATATGGGTAATTAGAATACCAATAAAAATTTATGTTGGAAATAAATATAAATTTCATTATAGAAAAATTATATTGTTGAAGGATAATTTTACCTGATATTTATCAGACACAAGAATGGTAATGTGATGTGAATCCTTAATGAAAAATATGATGCATGTACATAACATCTTCCCATTAGACCATGGAAAAAATACATTGATTATAACTCCCAAATCTATGAAACCCAGTGAATATTACAAGGTGATGTCATATAATGATAAAATATGAGACAAAAAATAGAAATCCTATATTCCATGTAACCTCAACTTATTACCATGAATGGTACTAAAGATGCCACAGTCTGTTGTCCATCATATGGATTGAAAAATTTATATATAACCATTCCATAAATAAAAAAATACTAATAAAAATAAAAATATTATTACATAGCGTGATATCGTACATAAAAAATATTTTATTCGAGTTTTTCATTTAAATTATCTAGGTCACTATATATAGTAACCAAATTTATACAACATGTTACTTTAAGAATTCCTCTTATTATACCTATGCTTTCAAATTAACAACTTGGGTCTTGGCTGTTACATTGGGGAGGATATACCCCTTATGAATGTAAAAATATAGAAAAATAACCAACATAGACATCACAAAAAATAATCATAATATGTGTAATTAAATTAACAAAATATAATTGTCAAATAAATTTCATTTGAATGAAAATAGTCATAAAAATTGAGGGTGATAAAATTAAAAATCGAATGATCACTCATTGGTGTGATCAGAAAAAATGGTAAATTAAAATTTGAGAATGTATATAGGTTATAATTATATCATTGAGAATTAACCTAATAATTGTGTGCAAATAACATTATCTACAATACCTAATAAAAGCATTGGCCCATTTCCAATCCTATACAAGTGATTAGTGAATATTATTTGTCACCATGTGACATGGATTCCCAGTCAGAGTATAAGTGAGAATAATTTGGGAACAACCATTGTGACCGCATATATATATTTTATGTGTTGTGTATGTTCTTTTAGAATAAACAATTTAATAACTAAATAATTTTAGAATCAGAAATAAATAATACGGGTGATTATAGAGAATTAACATGACACTCCAGATTGAGTCTATCCTTCTTCAACTAGATTTTTTATCTCTAAAATCATTTCTTTCAATAATTAAAACTAATATTAGACCCACTGATGATTTTTAGGAGAATATATTAGGAAATCATGTAGTATATTTCTAAATGGAAAATTCCTAAGATTATTTCTAAATAAATACAAATTAATATAACATATCAATCAAGTAAAATATACAAGTTAATCTAGAAATATTTCAAGAATGAAGGATTCATATGAAAAAATATGTATAATTAAATACTATATTAATGAGAACATAAATGAAATCCCATATGTCTATATAAATCTTATTAGGGAGGGATTAACCCTTGACCAATACCATAGAACATATCTTGTAATGTCTATCTATATGATTGAACATTTCTCACATATATAATGTCATCCACTCAAGATAAATACATGAAATTGTCACTACGCCTTAATTCATTATATCCAAATTATCTGTGAGAAAATGTTTAGCGGACCCTAGGTCATATCAAGCACAAAAAAATCATCATTTGTTACATAATCATAATCTCTAATATCCTGAAAAATCCCATCACTTATAGGGAAAACTATACCATGGTGATAATGTAATTCCAATACATTCCCAACAACCATAGACCGAAAGCCTTAATAGAATTGGACTCAATAGGTAGTCCAAGGCCCAAATCACTTCGTAGGTCATCTCATGATAGTTTTATCTCTCATCAATTTATAATCTTACCATTGTATACCAACATTGTGCACAAATACTGATGGGGGAACAGACACTTCCAAACAATCACTCTTATTAGCCTAATGAATCTATGTAATATTTGAGTCATATGATGGAATACAAATAAAAATCACTTAAATTAATCTTATTCATCTAAATAGGGATCTCTGAGTCACATAATCTGAGGATTAATACATTGCCTTAGTCTAATTATTTTTCATCCCTTAGTTTTTGACTATCACAAGGCACTCCAATATAATCGAGGACCAGAATATCATCATCTGAGGTTGTAAGGCCTTATACAATGGTCCATCATGGAAAATGTCACATTATGAAATCAATGTATTTAATATAAGTAATTTAATTAATTTAATTAAAATATCAATCATCTATGGTGGTGAAAACCACATATAACATGATATATACTGAATTAATAAACCAATTAGTAAATTCAAAGGGACTACCAACATTAACCATGGAGTTATTATCCTTTTAATCGGCTATACTTTTCAAATACCATCTAAGTCTTACTATATTTTGCCTATCACCAAAAGTCCCTATATCATGCCAAAACATCCCAAATAATTAAAAATTATGAAATTGTAAATTTTTTAAAAAATAAAATTTATTTTTTATTTGGATAGATTAAGAATAATCACTGAACAAATCATAGAATGAACACGCCATAATGAAATTATTAACAAACATTGGAGGAAGGTCTATGGTATACCACCAATTTTATCCCTATAAAAATAAATGATACATGAAAATTTAGCAATGAAAAAATATGTTTAATTTTGGTGGAAACCTATAATTAATTCACCTAAAAATTTCATATTATAGAAATTTTAGGTAATGAAATGTCTTCTTCATCACAATGATGTTTTTACCCATGTAAAATTGTATCCCTATAATTTCAATTGTTTTCAAATATGATATGGTGGAAATATTAACCAAAATCATTGTCAAAACATCTGAAATGAGAGGTAGAGGGAGAAGAGGATTATTAGAGATCAATATAAGGGGAATTATCTTCTAATAAATTTATAATAACCATGACATCCAACACTATTTTTGGAGTACATTGGAGATGTTAATGTGTCCACTTTGTAGAAGTTGTATTTATTTTTATGTAATGATTTTAAAATTGATTAGAATCTGTTAAAGAATGTATTGAAATTCTTGTATTTTTTTGAAACGCCATTGATTTTGAATAATAATCGAGTATTTGGAATCAAGATGTATTGATTATGAATGTTGAAGAACACAATATTGGAGTAGAAGATAATAACATATATTGTGTAACATTATTGGGGGTGAGTGGTTAAATAAAAAATGTCTTGGAAGATTATATTTTAAAGAGTTTTACCCATGATTTTTCAATGGACATAAAACAAACCTAGATGAAGAATATTGTTATTAGAGAAATCCTTGTGTAAGGGTATAGATGTTTGTGAATGGGTATATATAAATTCATAATGGAGACCCAAACCTTGTATAAGGGTACAATTTTGGAGGTGTAACAATATCCAACATGTTTGGATGTTTGACTAGGGATATATAGTGGATAGAATAAAGGAAAATAATACCTACATAATGGTACTAGAAGAAATCATATAGGTTTGAATTGTTTTAAATTCATATCTTCATAATGATCCCAAAATCATTCACAAGGTTAACCATAACTATATAAGGGTTTCTGTATAAAGATATTTATAAAGTTATGGGTATCTAGAAGTTTTAACAAATCATGTATAGGTTCTATTGATGAGGAGAAGTGGTAAGAGATGATACTATAAACAATTTATATGAGATATTAATAATAGGCTTTTAATTATGTTTCATGTGAAGTTCAAAAATCAGTTTTAGTGAATTTGGAACAATGATACATGCTTGACAATTTTCATGCATACAAAAAAGTTGAATGAGATAAAAAATGTAGTGACATAGGGTTTTATCTCGTAAAAGGAATAGGTTATTCATGATGTGAATTAGATAAATATTCATTTGAACTTGTCTAAAAAATAATAAATGTTTTTTAAGTACACTTATGCAAGAAAACATGAATACTGGGAAACGACATAACTAATCCCATGATTTAGAATTTGGATATATGATACAAATATATATTGGAATGGTCATTCTAATGACTGATAATTTAATCAATGGTATTTACTTTAGTATAATTATTTAATTTCATAAAAAAATACATATAATAGAGATCCCAATAAAAACATCATTTTAATATGTGTATAATAAAATAATTGGTACTTATATATATTAAGAAACCTATACAAATGGAATAATAACATGAACATTTGAATAGTAAAATGATCATTCAGAATATTAATCTAGCTAAAAAGATAGTAACATCCCCTGTGAAGGTATAAATATAACGTAGACATATTATAAATGAAAATATGATATATTTAAATCATGAAATATGTAAATAATTTTTTTAAAATGATAAATTACGTGTTGGTATTTTTTAAAACATACATCATAATTTATAATTTAATAATTAATATTATTATTTTGAAGAAAATTTATTTTGATAAACTAGAATGATAATTTAATGTTTCTATGTTTTTTAACTATAAGATAATATTCTGGGACCTCAAATAATTTTAAAAAATTTCATAAAAGCGGTTATAATTATAAAATCCATATTTTTAGGAAATGTTAAGATTTTAATTAAAAATAAAATTTCACATAATTAGAAAATAATTTTCATAAAATAGAGTCCATTTTATTTTTATACACAATCGAAAATGGTTATTTTGGGTTTTTGCGTTTTCTTATAAAATAGATGAATTTTTGTTGAATAGTAAAATATGATAATTTAGAGAATAAGATAAATAGATCATTTGTGAGACATTTTTGATGTATGGATGGTATAAGAACAATTATATAGAAATATAAATCACATTTTAAAGTATTTATTCATGATAATTATAAAAATTGACAGTGTCGATAGACAATAATAAACTAATTAATAAAATAACAAAAAAAACATCCCTCTCCTCCCCTATAAATATCACTCCTCACCTCCTCTTCTACTCACTTCTTATAATAATTGATGGTTTTATAATTTCTTCCCAATTATCTTCCCATGCATATTACTCATGTTGAAGAGCTTCTGGACACAAAAAACTACAAAACCAATGTTCTTTAACGAGGTTCTAAAAAAGGATAAATTCAAGAGGAAAAATCATATTTTGTTCCCTTTTAATTTCTTTTATTTTATAATAATATCATCTTATCACCTCTCCTATCAAAAAACATAATGATAATTATATTATATTATATATAGTCTATTTTTATTGTTTTTACAGAATATGAAAATTCCATCCTCTTGTCCTCTCCCATTCATTCAAAAAAATAAATCCTTATCCATGATATGTTGATTCACTCCATTCATGGGAGATGAGTTTTAAGTTTCTATTACTACCTCCAAGGATGGTCATAAAAACACTATTATTGTCAATTAAAATTTTATTATACATATTATAAGTCATATAATTATTATTGAACCAATATATTAAACATGATATTAAATAAAATGATATATGTTTTTGATTGTCGTAAAAGATTCAAAAATAAATTAAATCATTTCATTACATTTCATCTTATGAATATTCTTCATAACGTATAAAAATGAAATATAAAAATGATATATAAGATCATTTAATCTTATATAAGTTAATTAAAATTAAAAAAATTTCATTATGTATCATTATTATAATCTTACATGATCTTTCATAATTGTATACAAGTGAACCGTTCATGAATACCATGAAAATGAACAGTCCTTAAACAATGAAATTAAAATCTATAACTCCACAAAATTTACATAAAAGAACATAGTTAAATCTTAATAAAAAAAATAAAATAATAATATATTATGTATTTATTAATTTAACAGTCTTATTTTCTTTTCTTGTATATTAATGTGAGTAAATCATTCAAATATAAGGTAATGGATTCTCAAATCCACTTCCTTTTCTTTTGGATATCCCCTTTCATTCCAAATTTTAGTGTGGATGTTAATTTAATGTTCCTAAAATAAAATTTCATTGTCCTTAAAATTTCTTTTCAAGGATATTAATTTTTCCAATATGATTTTATTAAAAATAAAATTATATTCCAAAGGAAATATTGTTTCTAAAATTTTTTTTACTTCTCTTGAATTGTTTATTTATCACTCAATAAAGAGTAATCTTATATAGAATATTATTTTAATTTTAAAATAGGAACCTAAATTTTACCCAAGATTGATTAAATCCTCGTGAAACCCAATCCTTTACCTGGATATCTTAATGAATTTGATGGATATAATCTCTATATGTCCTGAATGATTATGTAAATGTTTTTATGTGATATGTGTGACTGAAATTATATAGCACTCCAATGAATTTGATAATGTGATGAATCTCATGAGATGATTTTTGTCATGAATGAATATGGTTCTATATTTTTACCCAATGATGATGTTATGATTATAAAAATAAATTTTGTGCGGACATCATGAAATTTTGTTTATAACTATGTGTACTATTTGACCACTATGACCTGATGTTTCATTTTTATGCATTGCCACATTCCATGACGTTATCGAATTCTTCTTATCATGATTATGATGATGATCCAATGCCTATGTTATGATTATTATGATTATGATCACCCATGTTATATGGACCCATGTCCTTATTTTCCATCTTACTAGGATTTTAGATCACTTCTTTCTTTGATTTATATAATTAGGTTACTACATGTACTAATGATATCATGTTATTTAGTAGGATAAATAACAATATTTTTAAATAAAGTTTTATATTTAATTATGAATATGTTATGTATTTTCAAAATTTTCCCATGATTATAAATCATTGAATCCTAGTTTATTAATGATTTTAATATGTTTATCTAAATAATTATGTAAGTGTTATGTAATAAAAAGAAGGGACACTATAGTCTATGTGAGAGTATGATTTATTTAATTTTGGAATAAGGATTGGATGACATTACTGAAAACCATGAGTATGAAACTAAATATATTTAAGCATTAGAGAAACTTATTTTAGAATAATTCAAAATTATGGGATCCAACAAGATATTCATTTATAGTTAATTTCACAAATAATAAATATTTTTCATGAATAGTTGACTAATGATTTGTTAAAACATTTTCTATTTTAGAAAATGGTTGGAACTAAGAAAAATCATGCCAATAAGCCATGTTTGGGATTTTATTGGGATTTCTTGAATGACATCGCAGTTTCCTTGGGATGTGGAGTTAAACCATTCACGGATATTCTTACCTAGTTATATTATTTTATGAAAAATAATCCAAAAAATGTTGAATGTTCAGCTTCACCTAAGATTGAGGAAGTACCATTCTCAGAATTTATGTGTAAATGAACATCAACATTTAATGGATCTTCTGATCCGTTCATTATGGAACTATGGGTCAACTCAATGGAGAAGATCACTCTTTATTTTTTCGTATTTCAAGAAGGAGATGTTTATTCCATCCATTTATCATTTAGATTAATATGTAAACCAATGGTCAGTTATTGATAAGAAAACTATGGAAAATATTTAAATAGAAGAGATGCAATGGGATTACATTATGAATATATTTATTAACAATAATTTACCTCAAACTATTTGTGGAAAGATGGAGAGAAAATTAATATAGTTAAATAATAAATAAGGTTACTCTATAAAAGATTAAAAATACAATTTAACATGTATTTCCAGCTATTAAAAGAGATTTGTTATCAACAATGATAGAATAATATATAGATTCTTTATATGTTTAACACAAAACTATCTAATTGGTCAAGGCATCTCACGCAATGGGAGTAATGGAGAAGTAGTTTGGTGTGTTCTCATAGTGTAGATGATTCATGGATAATAGTCCCATGGATATGGAGATAAGTAATGAAATATGGACATTTAATATAGAGGATCTAATGAATAATTGGGGACGAAAAATCGACGATGCACATGTCAAAATTGTGGAAGGAAAATTACATGATCATCCCCAAAGGGGTATGGATATTTTATTAATGTGGGAGAAAAGGATACCAAGGTTATGAATGTAAATTATACATGAAGATGAATGCCAAAGTGATTAATAAAAGTAGAACACCACCCATGGATCAATTGTTTAATTATAGGGATCATGAGAACTATGCATGCTAGTGTACTAAACATAAACTCTTTGAGTGTAATTAGCTTCAGTAGCCCCCAAATCCAATGGAACAAAGTAAATAATATTACATTACTAAAACTAATACAGAGAAATAAAAAAAGTCATGTAATTTACGCTTCTTATTAACTGTAGTATAGATAAAGTCTTATCTAATTCTGGTTCAACACATTCTTTTATATCCTGAAATATTTACTAGAACTATTGAATAAAATCCCAAATGCCATTAATTGGATATATTTGTAAAAAACCTTGTTTATTGATAATAGAAAACAATTTGTTGGACTCCTATCCTATTGGTGTATGTGGGAAGAGTCTTTTAGTGAATCTCATGACACTTCCCCTGGTTGGATTTGACATTATAATGTGCATATATTGTGTCACATTATATAGAGAACACATTTTCTATAAAAAAGGAAATTTATTTTCACATTAAAAACTATCCCATGTTTCTCTACAAATGCATGAAAGACCATGAATTAGGTTTGAAAACTCAAACTATTTTGTGGGTGTTTATTACCTTTTAAAATTAATTCCTTCCTCAAATGGATGAGTCAAATAATGGATTCAACATGGAGGAAATAACCATTATAAGGAAATATTTTGATATATTCCCGAAATACATAATCAAAATTCACCAAGATAGTGAGGTAGTGTTCTCAATATAACATACACATGGAGCCAATCATATCTCAAAATTACCCTAAAGGATGACCTTAGTCAAATTAGTGGAGTTAGAGAAGCTACTATAATTGAATTTGGGAGAAGGGTTCAACTGAAAAATTTCATCTCTTTTTTGTGCACAAGTGATATATTTAAATAAAAATCCCGGATAAATGAGGTTGTGCATCAATTACGTAGAGCTCAATAAGATCACCATAAGGAACATGTAGCCACTTACATGTATTTCTGATTTGTTCGATCAACAAAGTAGAGAACAACACTTCTCAATAGTGGATATTAATTTTTAATATTATACAATTAAGGTGATAAAGGAAGATATTAAAATGACTTAATTATATATAAGGAATGGGAAATATGTGATTTTATAGATTCAGTTACGACTTTATAATTCCTATTAAATAATAACGGATTTGATTAATAGTGTCCTCAGACAGTACCTTGGAAAATTTGTTGTAGTGTTTATCGATTATATTATCATCTAATACAAGAGGAAGGATGAGCATGAAGAACATTGTAACACCCCAGGTAAATAAAGAATAGGACATCTTCATATTTATCCCTATTTCTGAATAAAATATTAATATGACTTTAAAGGGGACGCTATGCTCGATGGCGTACCCAACACACAACAACAAGTTTCTTGGGAATCTTACGTTGCACTCTAATAATAAAATAATATTATTTTAAATGGTAGTTACCATGTAGCCGTTGTAATGGCGGTAATGGATATAAATAACTAAAATATGATTATATATGTTTTTAAATGTTTTTACATTTATTCAATAAAAGATAAAGGCTTAAAATACGGAAAGAATTCAATTTTAGGCGTATATGCCCTAGTTTTCACTAAAGGTTCACTTGTCGCCTTTTGATGGCGAACCGTCATTAAATATAGTTTTGATCACTCTTATACATTCTTTTGGACCAAATAAAACTCTTATTAAGAATCGGGACATCAAATTTTACTTTGTGTAAATTTTTGGTATCTTTCCGATAAAGTTCATTTTTTTAATGAATTGTGTAAAATGTTGTATTTTAATTCAAAACCACTTTTTAATATAATTTATTTATATCATTAGATTATCTTTTGAATTTGTTTTAAATTTAAATTAGAAAATATTTTTACCATTAAATCCAATAATGGTCGTTGGAATTAATTTCACTTTGAAATCAGACTTAAACCAGTGTCAATCTTTTGATACTTATTGTTTCAAAAAAACATACTATTTGATATGACAGCGGGAATTAAATATTAAATTAATTAATTTGACTTATATGTTTTGAATTTTTTAAAATAGACTTCAATTTTTGAATTCGGAATATCAAATATATCTTAGGGTAAATTTTAGGGATTTTTCTGAAAAACTTCAATTTTTGATGAATAGTGAAACCACTAAGTGGTACTTATAAAAACTGATTTTTCCGTTTAAATGAAATTTTGCCATCTTTGTGTTTTGAATTTCAAAAATCCGACATACATGGTTGTCATTATGAAGTAAAATGTGGTTCAATGGGATAAAAATAATTTTTTGGTGAATAGTAACTTATTAAGTTTTTAATCGCGATTAGTGGTAATTAGTGTAGTTTAAGGTAAATATGATATTATAAGAATGTGAAAACACCATGAAACTTGTCCTACACCTATTGGGTGAGTCATGGCCGACCAAGACAAGCCATGGGCCAACTTGGGGACCCCATGGAGCCACATTAGTTGGAAAATGACAATAATATATTTTTATTTAATGTTAAAATTAAATTGACACAAACATGATATGTTTTACTAAAACAATTTTTAAGTGGGGTTATACAATTCATATTTTTGATTATAAATAGTCATTGGAAATATAAAAATATTTACTACATCATAGTAATTTTTTTATAATTTTTAGACATTAAATAAATTAAATTATTTATGACATCATAATGATGCAGTGATGACATCATTATTTAACGATTAAAATAAAATGGAAAGATAATGTAAAATCTATGAACTAAACATGTCCAAAACTTATTGGATGGGTGTATTTCGAACCTTTATAACCTTATCCACGAATTATTTCAATTTGGGACCTTTTAAAACCGAAATACATTTTCAAATAATGTAATATTTCCTTACTTTCCAAAAGTACCCCTCCTCTCCTCTTATAAAAGGCCCCCACCTCTACCTCATTTCACACACTCCTAAAGCCTTTGGCTCAGCCAACCCCTGCCCATTTACTCTCTCCACATCCCTCTCCTCATCCTATAGGATTCCCTTTGGGCAGAATCCTTTCAAAGGAATCCTTTAGGCTCAATACAAAAAGAGTTACACTTTTAAAGGTAATTCATTCTCTCATGTTCATTTGTTTTATTTTTCTTCTCCAACCCCCTAAAATATTTCTATTTACTTCTTTTGTAACAAAACCAGTATCTTCAATATACTAGGATGTTGTTATAAGATTTATTCGAGCTACACTCTCACACAACTACATCAAATGGTTAAATAACATACGGTTTCCGTGGATGGCAAAATTCTGCCTCCCGAAATAATGATTGTTCAATACTCATTTAACACCTTCAAAGGTGGCCATTATGATGTAACTATTTTTATATATGATATATAATATGTTTATGTTTTACTTATGCTTCTGTATTTTTCATTTGCGTCTTACCTTTATGGCTTCCATTACGGTTATACGCGATATCTTCATTTTAGGAAGTGCGGACTACCGCCCCCTCAAAGTGATGTGATTCGTTAATGCCATACGTGAGATGTATAAAGGATGGATTTAATGTTATTATATATGATGTTATACTGGAATTATTATTTACCTCTATATCATTATTATTTATTTCCATTAAAGTATGATATAGAAATGAAAGTAGCGTTCATGCGTACGTACGGCTTACCGTCTCCATGAACGGTGCATTTCATTTCATATCCCCAAATGTAATGTACTATTATAAGTACATATATATAATGGATATATATGATGTATGGTACATATAAATGATTAATATAATTCTGGAATTAAAATATACATACCTCTCATATAGTTTTAATTCCATTAATACGACATAGAAATGAAAGTAGTGTTCATGCGTACGTACGGCTTACCGTCTCCATGAACGGTGCATTTCATTTATTTCCTCTAAATGATTATGTGATTTTATAAATACATGTATATTAAGGATATATATGATATATATGATATCCAAATCAGGAATGTCATTTTGGATATAAAGAACCTCTGACCACTCGAACAACATGTAATTGTATGAAGTCCACTTTCGACTTAAGAACCAAATATCGACAAAACAATCATTATTAACTTAATGATTACATAATGTTTATAACCTGGAAATAAGTGATATAAAAGGAATAATAAGCTTGAAAAAGGTTCTTAATCAAGTAGAAATTAACTCAAGTTTATTATTCATGAGATTAAAGAACGATCGAGTCATGTCGGACCCGAGGTATGGGATCCTACAACTCTCTTTCTTTTTAAGTACACTCTTTTATGTCATTTATTTTAAGCTCATCTTTCTTATGATTGGGATGTTCTTTTATATTACTCCTACTGTAATTTTTATGTTCATGTGATGAGAGACCCTATTCTCTCTCATCAATCCATTTTGGAAGTTTTGAGTGGCGCCGTTAGGCTTCCGAACTTTCGTAAGAGATCTAACCTCTCTCTTTCTTTTTAAGTACTCTCCTTTGTGTCACTTATTTTAAGCTCCTCTTTGTTATGTTGGGGGATTTTATTTTATATTCCTATTTCTGTAAATTCTATTGTAATATTATGGGATACTCTATTTGATCTCATCAATCCATTTTGTAAGTTTTAAGTGGCGTCGTTAGGCTGCCGAGTTTTCGTAAGGGATTTTTCATCTCACTTTTATTCCCGTGAGATATATGATAAATTTGCCACAATTTCCTTTTATTGGTGTATGTATTGACCATTATTTTACTCATTTTGTAATATTATTTCATTTATGAGTATTTACATCAATGATGTATTGTCCTTCTTTCACGGGGTGTATGTTTCGAAAGATACCCATGTCGGTAAGGGAAGCTTTCACCCTCCTCTTTTTAAAAGACTTCTTTTGTTGTGTCTTTTAATGTACATATTGTTATGTTGGGATATGTTATCATATATCCTTATTGATGTAAATTTTATGTCCAAGTTATGAGGTAGTTTTTTTATCTCTCATCAACTCATTTTGATGTGACGCCGTTAGGCTGTCAAGGGAACTTCTTAACCCAATTTCGATTTCTTTGGGTTCAATATGTAGTTATTGAATATGTCATCCTTTGAATATGTGTGAATAACCTTTGATTATTTTACACTTAATATCCACTTATATTGGGTGTATTTATATTTTTCACACATAATTATGAGATTGATTTATCCTTAATTTAAGGATACCTTCTTTATAATGGATTTCATCTCATTTTACATTTCTTTTGAGACTTCATTGTTGTTATGCACCAATTCACTCTTATATGGTGTGTATACTGTCCTTTGACATATTATATCATGAATCCTTTTATTCTCATGATATTATAAAGTTCAGATTAAATGTTATTCTTCTATTATTTGTATTCAAGAGTCTCTCATTTTGTTAAAAACTCTTTAACAAAAATATCATTTTAAATGTTTTAAAGATTTATTATTCTAAATATTTATCATTAATGTCCATGTTTTCAAAATGGATTTCAGTATTTATTTATATGGACATTAATGTTTTAAAATTATAATTCCATTAAAAGCTTCAATGTGGTATGGGACACTTTGATTCAAAAATCTCTTTTAAATGGTTTTTGAAAATGGATTGATTAATTCAATATCTAGGAATTATTTATTGTGATTGCAAGTGAAATATTGTTATTGAAATGTTTATATTTTCCATATTTTATGTGTAATAATGGTACTTGGACATTATGAAGGGTGGTGCCGTGAATACCAGGATGGGTGGTTACGTTAAAACCTCCAATGCATTGGGTATGGAAGTCGGCCGTATGGCTATTCCATTAAGTATGTATGAAAATTGGCCGTATGGATATTCCATTAAGTGATATGTGTGGAATTCGACCGTATGGTTATTCCACTTAAGTATGTTTATGTCCCAAGTTGCCTTTATATATGTTATGTGTCTTTTATATGGGTTTTATGGTAATCCTTTGGTTACAAAAAGGTAAGTAACGATACTTTTTTTTCAGTGAAGAGTTTTTACTACTTCATAAAGGTGAAAAGTATTACATTGATAAAGTATTCATGGTTTACTTGTTGTTTTGAAAAACTAACATTTTTCATTCTTTGTGTATCATTTACTGAGCTTCTTATGCTCATCCCAAGTTTTTGAAATGTTTTTCACAGGACATAGCGTGGAATAGGTTCAAGGATGGGATCAAGGGAAAGTCATGCTACCTAAAACATGGAACTATACATGTTTCTTTTTAAGAGTGTTTATTTTATGGAAATTTAGTAGAAGCGACTACTTTGTAATCTTTTGAGATGTAATAGTTATGTCCTAATTCTCTAAAACTCTAAACCTGAAAATATCCTCAATTTGAATTACTCATTTAATTCAATATTAAGTAAGGTTTAAGGCTAGGGCCTTATAGTTGGTATAAGAGGTCGGTTTAGATAACTTTAGAGGTTAGGGTATTCTCTAAGCACAAGTGACATTACCATAATGGTTAGGATTTCAGAAAAAGTCCTTGTTTTAGATAAAGTGAATGAGTAAGAATATCATAGTTTTTATCTTCCTCATTAGTACATGATGCTTTTTTTGATATACTCACACTGACCTTTTTGGTTTTAGTAAATGGCTGGATCTAACAGGCACCAGAGAGACAACAGGTTTGAAGGAATCAGTGGTGGTTCTCTGATTAAGATACTAGATAAAATGGGGGATTCAATGAGGAATATCATGGTTGTTCTAAACCTACTATCAAGGAGTCATGATGAACCACTTGAACCTTGGTATGTTCTGTGATGCATCATGTATGAGATGACCAATCAATGTGGAAGTTCAGGTAATAATTATAAAGGTAACCATTAGAGTTTATATAATCCTTACTTTTGAGGTAATTATGGGTTATTATATGATATGATGGAAAATGAAAGGCATGAGATAAACTTGAGGTTAAAATATGTTATGTTTATTTTTTAAGATTTTATCTCCTTTTGGGGAATGTTTTAAGTATTATATAGTTTTGGAAAAAGGACAACACGCAGACCGTGTGACAACCCGTCGCGTCGGACAAAGCTGCGGGAATCGAACCCACAACCAAAGTGCGACTGGTATTTATCGCCTACCACTGGACTACTTGAAGTCCCTGGTTAGTTTGACTGATTCTTTTTAGTTATATGATTTTATGAATTAAGTGTAAGTTTATTTTGGGTTATTTATGAAAATGATTAACCTATCATGGAGGATATGTGATTAGGATAATTACTTTTCAATACGAGACTTTAGGAGCAACTGATGTTGTTTGGAGATAAATGTTACGATTTAACTTGGAAGACTATCTGAATAAATACTTCAAATATTTGGGTTTCAATATTATATTGGTTTACTTTGAAGAATTTTATGGACAAATTTATTATAGAATGGTTCTCGTTGATCTTTGGGTTTTTTTGGACAAATTTTGGAGATTAAGAATAGATTTTCATTTTATAAAGGGTTATCCTTTTCTGGATTATCTGACCTTGTACTAACCTTTTTGGTTTTGGTTTTGGTTAAAGCCTAAAGACATGAGATGTATATAGTTCTCTTTTGTGGATTAGGTGATTCTCTAGAAGTTGATTATAGTACTCTTAATGTGAACAAGTCTCCCTAAATACTCGTCTTTTGGAAAAAAATATGATTTTGATTAAGGAATCTAGTAAAAGTTGAAAGTAAACATGATAAGTGATTATGTTTCCTTATGAATAAATTCCTCAATAAAAAGTAACTTAAAACAAAAATTTTGTCTATTAACTTTTCCTACTGGGGAATCAAATACCGCTTAACCCATCACAAGTTTGTGATTTTCTCGTGGTTAACTTTCTCCTAAACATGTTTTCTATCACTCTCCATCAGAACATGACCCTTTGTTTTTTCCTCCATGTCCATATTTTCATACTTGGAATCCTAGTATGGGTTAACTCGTGTGACCTTTATACTTATCTTTCATTATTTTAAAGTGATTGTTTTACCAATTCTTGTTCCGATGTGGGACTTTCAAGGATGTTTCCAAGCCCAATTTTTAACATTGCGAGGACGCAATTCCCAAAATGGGGGAAGGATGTAACACCCCAGGTAAATAAAGAATAGGAAATTTTAATATTTATCCCTATTTGTGAATAAAATATTAATATTACTTTAAAGGGGACGCTATGCTCGATGGCGTACCTAACACGCAACAACGAGTTTCTTGGGAATCTTACGTTGCACTCTAATAATAAAATAATATTATTTTAAATGGTAGTTAACATGTAGCCGTTGTAATGGTGGTAATGGATAGAAATAACTAAAATATGATTATATATGTTTTTAAATGTTTTTACATTTATACAATAAAAGATAAAGGCTTAAAATACGGAAAGAATTCAATTTTAGGCGTATATGCCCTAGTTTTCACTAAAGGTTCACTTGTCGCCTTTTGATGGTGAACCGTCATTAAATATAGTTTTGATCACTCTTATACATTCTTTTGGACCAAATAAAACTCTTATTAATAATCGGGACATCAAATTTTTCTTTGTGTAAATTTTTGGTATCTTTCCGATAAAGTTCATTTTTTTAATGAATAGTGTAAAATGTTGTATTTTAATTCAAAACCACTTTTTAATCTAATTTATTTATATTATTAGATTATCTTTTGAATTTGTTTTAAAGTGAAATTAGAAAATATTTTTACCATTAAATCCAATAATGGTCGTTGGAATTAATTTCACTTTGAAATCAGACTTAAACCAATGTCAATCTTTTGATACTTATTGTTTCATAAAAACATGCTATTTGATATGACAGCGGGAATTAATTATTAAATTAATTAATTTGAATTATATGTTTTGAATTTTTTAAAGTAGACTTCAATTTTGAATTCGGAATATCAAATATATCTTAGGGTGAATTTTTGGGATTTTTCTGAAAAACATCAATTTTTGATGAATAGTGAAACCACTAAGTGGTACTTATAAAAACTGATTTTTCCGTTTAAATGAAATTTTTCCATCTTTGTCTTTTGAATTTCGAAAATCCTACATACATGGTTTTCATTAAGAAGTAAAATGTTGTTCAATGGGATAAAAATAATTTTTTGGTGAATAGTAACTTATTAAGTTTTTAATCGCGATTAGTGGTAATTAGTGTAGTTTAAGTTAAAAATGATATTATAAGAATGTGAAAAAACCATTACACTTGTACTACACCTATTGGGTGAGTCATGGCCGACCAAGACAAGCCATGGGCCAACTTGGGGACCCCATGGAGCCACTTTAGTTGGAAAATGACAATAATATATTTTTTTTTAATGTTAAAATTAAATTGACACAAACATGATATGTTTTACTAAAACAATTTTTAAGTGGGGTTATACAAGTCATAGTTTTGATTATAAATAGTCATTGGAAAGATAAAATGATTTCCTACATCATAGTAAATTTTTTATAATTTTTAGATATTAAATAAATTAAATTATTTATGACATCATAATGATGCAGTGATGACATCATTATTTAACGATTAAAATAAAATGGAAAGGTAATGTAAAATCTATGAACTAAACATGTCCAAAACTTATTGGATGGGTGGATTTAGAACCTTTATAACCTTATCCACGAATTATATCAATGTAGGACCTTTTAAAACCGAATCACATTTTCAAATAAAGTAATAGTTCCTTACTTTCCAAAAGTACCCATCCTCTCCTCTTATAAAAGGCCCCCACCTCTACCTCATTTCACACACTCCTCAAGACTTTGCCTCGGCCAACCCCTGCCCATTTACTCTCTCCACATCCTTCTACTCATCCTATAGGATTACATTTGGGCGTAATACTTTCAAAGGAAGCCTTTAGGCTCAAAACAAAAGGAGTTACAGTTTTAAAGGTAATTCATTCTCTCATGTTCATTTGTTTTATTTTGCTTCTCCAACCCCCTAAACTATTTTTATTTACTTATTTTGTAACAACACCAGTATCTTCAATATACTAGGATGTTGTTATAAGATATATTCGAGCTACAATCTCACAAAACTACATCAAATGGTTAAATAACATACGGTTTCTGTGGATGGCGAAATTCTGCCTGCAGAAACGATGATTGTTCAATACTCATTTAACAGTTTCAAAGTTGGCCATTATGATGTCACTATTTTTATATATGATATATAATATGTTTAGGTTTTACTTATTCTTCTTTATTTTTAATTTGTGTCTTACCTTTATGGCTTCCATTATGGGTATACGCTATATCTTTATTTTAGGAAGTGCGGACTACCGCCCCCTCAAAGTGATGTGATTCGTTAATGCCATACGCGGGACGTATAAAGGATGTATTTAATTTTATTATATATGATGTTATAATGGAATTATTATTTACCTCTATATCATTATTATTTATTTCCATTAAAGTATGAGATAGAAATGAATGTAGCGTTCATGCGTACGTACGGCTTACCGTCTCCATGAACGGTGCATTTCATTTCTTATCCCCAAATGTAATGTACTATTATAAGTACATATATATAATGGATATATATGATGTATGGTACATATAAATGATTAATATAATTCTGGAATTAAAATATACATACCTATCATATAGTTTTAATTCCATTAATACGACATAGAAATGAAAGTAGCGTTCATGCGTACGTACGGCTTACCGTCTCCATGAACGGTGCATTTCATTTCTTTCCTCTAAATGATTATGTGATTTTATAAATACGTGTATATGCTGGATATATATGATATATATGATATCCAAATCAGGAATGTCATTTTGGATATAAAGAACCTTTGACCACACGAACAAAATGTAATTGTATGAAGTCCACTTTCGACTTAAGAACCAAATATCGACAAAACAATCATTATTAACATAATGATTACATAATGTTTATAACATGGAAATAAGTTATATAAAAGGTATAATAAGCTTGAAAAAGGTTCTTAATCAAGTAGAAATTAACTCAAGTTTATTATTCAGGAGATTAAAGAACGATCGAGTCAAGTCAGACCCGAGGTAAGGGATCCTACAACTCTCTTTCTTTTTAAGTACACTCTTTTATGTCATTTCTTTTAAGCTCATCTTTCTTATGATTGGGATGTTCTTTTATATTACTCATACTGTAAGTTTTATGTTAATGTGATGAGAGACTTTATTCTCTCTCATCAATCCATTTTGGATGTTTTGAGTGGCGCCGTTAGGCTGCCGAACTTTCGTAAGAGATATAACCTCTCTCTTTCTTTTTAAGTACTCTCCTTTGTGTCACTTATTTTAAGCTCCTCTTTGTTATGTTGGGGGATTTTGTTTTATATTCCTCTTTCTGTAAATTCTATTTTAATATGATGGGATACTCTATTTGATCTCATCAATCCATTTTGTATGTTTTAAGTGGCTCCGTTAGGCTGCCGAGTTTTCGTAAGGGATTTCTCATCTCACTTTTATTCCCGTGAGATTTATGATAAATTTGCCACAATTTCCTTTGAGTGGTGTATGTACTGACCATTATTTTACTCATTGTGTAATATTATTTCATTTATGAATATTTACATCAATGATGTATTGTCCTTCTTTCACGGGGCGTATGTTTCGAAAGTTACCCATGTCAGTAAGGGAACCTTTCACCCTCCTCTTTTTAAAAGACTTCTTTTGTTGGGTCTTTTAATGTACATATTTCTATGTTGGGATATGTTATCATATATCCTTATTGATGTAAATTTTATGTCCATGTTATGAGATAGTTTTTTTTATCTCTCATCAACTCATTTTTATGTGACGCCGTCAGGCTGTCAAGGGAACTTCTTAACCCAATTTCGATTTCTTTGGGTTCAACATGTAGTTATTGAATATGTCATCCTTTGAATATGTGTGAATAACCTTTGATTGTTTTAAACTTAATATCCACTTATATTGGGTGTATTTATATTTGTCACACATAATTATGAGATTGATTTATTCTTAATTTAAGTATACCTTCTTTATAATGGATTTCATCTCATTTTACATTTCTTTTGAGACTTCATTGTTGTTATGCACCAATTCACTCTTATATGGTTTTTATACTGTCCTTTGACATATTATATCATGAATCCATTTATTCTCATGATATTATAAAGTTCGTATTAAATGTTATTCTGATATTATTTGTATTCAAGAGTCTCTCATTTTGTTAAAAACTCTTTAACAAAAATATCATTTTAAATGTTTTAAAGATTTATTATTCTAAATATTTATCTTTAATGTCCATGTTTTCAAAATGGATTTTAGTATTTATTTATATGGACATTAATGTTTTAAAATTATAATTCCATTAAAAGCTTCAAAGTGGTATGGGACACTTTGATTCAAAAATCTCTTTTAAATGGTTTTTGAAAATGGATTGATTAATTCAATATCTAGGAATTATTTATTGTGATTGCAAATGAAATATTGTTATTGAAATGTTTATATTTTCCATATTTTAGGTGTAATAATGGTACTTGGACATTATGACGGGTGGTGCCGTGAATACCAGGACGAGTGGTTACGTTATAACCTCCAATGCATTGGGTATGGAAGTCGGCCGTATTGCTATTCCATTAAGTATGTATGGAAATTGGCCGTATGGCTATTCCATTAAGTGATATGTGTGGAATTCGGCCGTATGGTTATTCCACTTATGTATGTTTATGTCCCAAGTTGCCTTTATATATGTTATGTGTTCTTTATATGGGTTTTATGGTAATCCTTTGGTTACAAAAAGGTAAGTAACGATACTTTTTTTTCAGTGAAGAGTTTTTACTACTTCATAAAGGTGAAAAGTATTACATTGATAAAGTATTCATGGTTTACTTGTTGTTTTGAAAAACTAACAGTTTTCATTCTTTGTGTATCCCTTACTGAGCTTCTTATGCTCATCCCAAGTTTTTGAAATGTTTTTCACAGGACTTAGCGTGGAATAGGTTCAAGGATGGGATCAAGGGAAAGTCATGCTACCTAAAACATGGAACTATACATGTTTCTTTTTAAGAGTGTTTATTTTATGGAAATTTAGTAGAAGCGACTACATTGTAATATTTTGAGATGTAATAGTTATGTCCTAATTCTCTAAAACTCTAAACCTGAAAAGATCCTCAATGTGAATTACTCATTTAATTCAATATTAAGTAAGGTTTAAGGCTAGGGCCTTATAAACATATAAGGATTTTTCTATCTACATTAGGGGAGGAGAAATATTATTGAAATATAATGTGTGAATTTTTTATGCATGATGTCAAATAAATGAGATAAATGGTCACAAGTGAGGGTATTTATACCAACCCTCTACAAAATTGAAAAATGAGTAACGTCCCAATCCTACTAGTTTCTTTTCAATTTACAGTTTTCTCGGATTAGTAGGGTACTCCTGATGTTTTGAGTGAAATTTATCATTCTTATCTAGATTAGTAACTATCTTAAAAATTAACAGGGAAATGTATGCATGGAATGAATAATGTTAAGAAATATTTATGGATTTAAATAAGGGGATGATCACTCCACCTGTACTCACACTACCAACAATTGGAGAAAATAGTATGATATACAGTGATATTTTAAATAAATTTATTGGTTGTGTACTCATAAAGAATGATAAAGTAATGGAATATACCTCACATAAGTTGGAGATGCACGGGCATAATTACCCGATGCATGATCTTGAGTAAGGAGCTATAATATTCATCTTGAAGATCTTGTTCCACCATCTCTATGGTGAAAATTGTGACATATATACCGATCAAAAGTGTATAAAGTGTATATTCACACAAAATGAATGCAACATGCATCAATGAAGATGATTATAGATAATCAAGGATTAATAATGATTTATCCTATTCCATTTTGGAACAGAGAAAAAGGTAGATGATGCTATATCAGAAAAGACAGTGCTATTATATTTATGATGTATATTCAAGAAGACCCCATCTTTATACAAATGAAATCGATAATTTAGAATCATAACATTTAGATAATAAATCCTAGATTTTCTAAATTATTTCCTAACCATCTATTCAATATAAGATTAAAGATTCAAAAAGTGATGATATGGAGTTACAAAAATGGGGGATACAGAAACGAAAGAAAGCTACATGAGTTCCACATCTATAATGATGGAGTGATTCTGTTAGGCATGAGGCTATGTCTACCTTAATCACTTGATATAAAGATTTATCTATGGGATAATGAACATATCTCATCCTTACCCATCTATTCTGGATGTATTATGATGTACAGAGATCATCAAGAGAACATCTAGTGGGAAAACATAAATAAGGATATTGTGGAGTACATCTCAAGGTGATTGTTATGTCAGCATGTTAATGAATAATGGTAGAAGAAAAAGGGGAAGATGAAACCATTTCATATACCCATTTTTAGAGGGGAGATTTTCAATATAGACTTTTCAATGGTCTGCAGAAGACATCTAGATGAAATAATTCAATATGAGTTTTGAGGATAAACTCAGCAAGACTTGCAACTTTATCACTATATGGGAATATTTATCTCTTGGAAAACATTCAATTGTATTTGTGAAGTAATTTTTTTGGATATATGTTGTACCACTTTTGAAAATCTCTAATCATGATCCAAGGTTCACATCTAAAATCTGGAGAAGTATAGAACAGGCTTTGAGCACTGAATTGAATTTCATCATGGCTTATCATCCCCAAACTGATGGCCATGCTGAAATCACTATTCCATGACATGAGGAAATTATTAGTTCTTGGTCAATGCAATTAAAATGTGGATGGTATTAGAATCTCTCATTGTATGAGTACTCATTCAAAAATTTCTACCATAAAATTATTAAAACAGCTCCATATGAACCTTCATTTGGAATGTGATGTAGAAGACCAACTAGGTGGGAAGGTTTGGGAAAACAAAATCCACTTAGAAATAATCTTGTGTAAGATAGGACATATAAGGTTCATGCCATTCAACAACACATAAAATATTCTTGGAGTTAGAAAAAGAACTATGCATAAAACCATCTTTGAGTCTTGGATGTTGAAGTTGGATACAATGTTTTCCTTTGAGTATCACCAAGGAATAGATTCATACAGTTTTGAATAAAATGACAGGTTACCCAAAAGTACATTGGAACCTTTGATATCCTTGATCACATAGGAGAAGAGATCTATTGAAGTTTACTACCTAAAAATATATCCCATGTTCAAGAAATGTTCTAAAAATAACTCATGAGGAAGTACATACCTGACCCCTCTCATGTATTGAATTCGGATGTGGTAAAAATAGATAATGACAACTCCTATGAAGATCCTCAAATAACGATCTTGGATTGAAGAGAAAAAGTCCTATGAAAAAATATAACTCACCTTTTCTAAGTGTTATGGAGGAATCATATGTATGAGGAAGAAATATGGGAATGAAAATAATTAATTAAGGATAAGTACCCTTACCTATTTTAAAATTAGTATGAAAAATAAAATTTGGAGGGAGAAATTTCAAAAGCGGAAAAGAATGTAATGACCCAAAATTTTATCCAAGGAATTTCCATTCTTAAAATTATTTTATATGGTAAGAAAACATAAATAACATTAAATTCCAAATAAAAAATAATTATTAGATGTGAATAAAGAAATAAGTAGTATTTATAGAAATTAAGAAACATATATAGACAGAATAGTAACATGACAGGTAGAATAGTAACATGACCATTTGGAATATTAATATGGAAAATAGAATAAAAAAATCCCTTATGAATGAAAAAATAAAATTTTCACATTGTATAAATGAAAATAATATATATTTATATTTCAAAATAAGTAAATAAATGTTTTAAAACTGAAAACTTATGTGTCGGTATTTTTATAAAACATAAATTTTTATATAAGTAATTAAAATTAATATAACGATTTAAAAGAAATATTATTTTCATAAAATAGAATCAAAATTTAATATTTTTATGTTTTATAATTATTATATTATTTTATGAGATCATAATTAATTTTTCAATGTGGCTAAAAATTATTTATAATATAAAAATACGTATTTTTTTAAAAAAAATGATGATATTTTTTAAATATAAAATGTATTATATATGGAAATTTACTTTCATAATATTATATAAAATTTTCAATTCTACACATCAATAAATTTTTAGGGTGATTTGTTTTATTTTTTTTAAAGGGACGAATTTTTTTTGAATAGTGATATCTAATAATTTATAAAACAAGCTAAATAATGAATTTTTTAGTCATTATTGATGTATAGATGATGAAAGAACCATTATTTATAACCCTAACACTCTATTTAATATATTTAATAATATTAATATTAATTATTTAAAGTGTTGATCCAATATAATAAACTAATGAATAAAATAATCTAAAACACCACTTTCATCCCTATAATTTTCACCCCTCATCACCTCTTCCCGCCACACATTATAAAGCATGAACAATTGTTACATTATACCCCATAATTTTAAAAAAAATCCTTCAACATCCAAGAAATTATTCTATAAATAAAAGGCAATAATCAAGAGCCTTAAGGGGTTCTCAAGAAGAAGAAATTAAAGAGGCAAAATCTACTTTCCTTTTAATTTAATTTCTTTTCTCTACTTTTGTTATTCTCATTCACTTCTCGTTTCACAAAGTGGAATGATAAATCCATTGTCATATATATATATATATATATATATTAATTTTATTGTTTTAATTATAAATCCATCATCAAAACTCTTATCCTTTCTCTTTTATTCTAAAAACAAAATCCTCCTATGTAATATGTCGATTCAATACCTTCATGGATGATATATTTTCATTTTCCATCAATGAATTCAATTATGGTAATAAAAAAATTATTTTTCTTATGAAATATTATATAATATATATTTTATGTTATTTAATTAAATTGGAACCAAAATAAGTTATTATATTAAATAAAAATGTAAATGTTCATGATGGTCTTAAGAACAACCAAAATAAATTAAATGATTTTCATTAACGTTGAATTTAATGAATCATCTGAATACCATATAACTAAATGATATATAAGACCATTTAAAATTATGGATGTTAACTACAAACATATTATTTCAATTATATATAATTAATATAATTTTAAAAATTCATCCATACATGTATACTGAAGAGCTAATCATGAATACTTAGAAAACGAACACTCTCAGAACAAAATAATTGAATTATATAACTCATCATAATGACCATAAAAGAACTTAATAAAATTATAATAAATAAAATAAATTTTTAATAGGTTTATTATTTATAAATTAATGAATCTAATTGTATTATCTGAGATACAAAATTGAATTAGGAATTTAGAAAAAATTTGAGGGGATTCATAAACCCAAATCATTTTTTTTGGATTATTCCAATATCATAAAAAATTTCAGTGTGTATGTTATTTTAATATTCATAGATATATTTTCATTTACCTTCTTTTTTTATTTCTGGGATACACGTGTTTCATATATTTTTTTATTACAAATGCAATGATTTTACAAATATACTCTCCTATCCAAGACACATTTTGGAATCTCTTGAGGTGTTTGTTATTCTCTTAACATTGATGAATATTATAACAAATATGGTTTCTTAATTTTTTTCATGAACCCCTTGTTTGCTCATCTTTTATAAAATAATAATGAAAATAATTAATTTATATAGGTTACTTCATGAATTTTATTGATATACATTCAATCCGGCATGTATGATTATGTAAATGTTATGATGTGATGGGTGCACTAAAAAATATATTGATCTATAATGCATTGCAAAATGTGTTGTATATTATGATATTATGTGTATTATGAATCAACATGATGATATATATTTTCCAATTGATGAAGTTTTAATTATACACATATTTTATTCATGTACATTATTCTTTCATTGTCCATAACTATGTGTGGATTTTAACCACTGAGTCAGAATGTTCTATTTTTTATGTATTTCCTTATTGAATGACTTTATCTAATGCTTACGATCATGGGTATGATGATAATTCTATGATTCTGTAATGAGATTTATGATTATTCTCACCCATGTTATAATGATTTATCTTTTTATATATTCTTACATGGATTTTTTCTCACCCCATTTATTGATGTATGTCTTCAGGTGACTATATGTACTGTGGATAACATGATCTTGAAAAGGAAATTGAATAATATTTATAAATAATTGTATATTTATTATTATGCCTAAGTAATTTATTTTCCTACTATTTACAATATTTGAAACAAATTAATCATTGTTTGGTAATATTTTATGTTGTTTATATTGAAAAAATGATGAAATAGATATGTAAAAAAAATAGTGTTGTTATAGAAACATATGTGAAATATGTATCCATATGGCCATGTAGGTGATCCACATAATTTAACTAGTAAGACAAAGGATTTTTTCTACACATGAAATGAAACATAACTAATATTGAAATTGGTATTATTATTGAAAATAAAATTACCTGAGTCATTAGGGTATTTAAATGAGGAGTTATGGATGAATAATTCATGGTGATGAAATTATGTTGGGCCTCTTGTAAAGATAATCATGATATATAGATCCTGATTTTTGTCTTATTTGTTAAGAATAATTCTATAATTTTATATGGAAAATAAAATATATAATTTTTAAGAAGATAATTCATTTTTTATTCTCATTGAATTAAAATTATGAACAACTAATTTTTTGTTATGTGACGTTATAAAGATGAAATCATAGCGGAAAATATAGAAGTTGTTTCCCATTTTTTTTTTGAAATGTCCAGATCCAATGTTTATATGAGTATAAATTCAAATATATTTTCATTACGCCCTTAATATTATAATTAAGGTGAATGTTAAAAAATTAACCTATGGTAAAATTAATGTTACAATATATATATATATATATACAAATTATAGGTTGTTGATGTTTTTGTGGAATTAGTTACTATTCTAATAAAAATTTTAAAGGATATATTTGCTGATATCGAACAAGAAAAGTGATATAAAACTATATTCATTCACATGTATTCTAAAGAGTTTAATAATTGGGTTATCCATTATAGTATATTATTTAAAGAAGATGAAAATGAGATAACGATAAAAAGATAATAGTGCATTGTTCACATCAATTTTTGCAGGATGAAGGAGAAGAAAAATAAAAAGATTGAACAATATATCTAAATACTCCTATGTATAAAAAATAAGTGTAAAAATATGATTAGTATATCTGTTCATTACTGTGATGTGAAAAAAATTGGTTGTGTGAAGTTGAAAAAATACAAATAGAAGAGGCATATTGCTATTGTGAAAGGGAATAATAATAAGAGAAGTTAAAAATTAATTATAAATCAACATTCTATATTAGGATTTTAAAATCCTATTTCTTCCATAAATTGAACAATAATTAAACAAGATATATTTGATTATGGGATACTCCAAACAATTTTGTGCATACACACTCTACATTCTTAGAAGGGAATTATTTGCTGCTCACTGGGTTTTACTAGTGGGTTTTCTGACTAAAGGATTCAACTAATCAAACCAAGGATTATATTTCTCATCTAATAAGTAGATCCTTTTAAATTTTTATGTATCTTTGAGTATGTGTTTTTTAGATAATTTAAAGACATAATTGTTTAGGTAGATGAATATATACATATTTTACCTTAACTGATAATGGAGGGTTTAATGAAATGGAATTAAATTGGAAAATTATAAGTTAGAACAATACTGATTCATTTCCCTCTTAATTTTAAACATATCCCTCATTGTATCCCACAAGTGATATAAAAATATTTCATTACTCTTCTTGGATTATATAAATTTAATTTTTTCTTCGTGAATATTGGATTTTCATTAATAAATTTTAATGTAGTGTAGTTTTGAAGAAGAATTGATTGTATTGGATAAATATTTAGTGTCTACCAAGACAATGTTGAATTGGAAATAGAAGGGGAATATGATGTTGAATACGTTTCTTGATTTATAAAAAGAGGAATAAGTTTCTGGTGATTCAATAAAGGAAGTCCAATTATTGTTTTAGGATAAAACTCTATTTTTTAGAATACTATTGTGGGTATAGATATCATTTCTACCTCAAGTAAATCAAGGGATTTATGTCAACAAAATGTTTGTGAAAATAATTATTTAAACTATCCACAAGAATTTTAATAAAGATAGTGTGACCATATGTTGATATAATCAATAAATAATTCTTTAAAATATATGTTTCATTATTTTTCCTGTGAAATTGTTTTGTTTATTTTTGGAATTTTTGAAATCCTGAAGGAATAGATATCACAACATGAAGGTAAGGTAGAAAATTTGTAGAAGGATTAAATATAAAAATTAAAAAATTTTGTCATGATTGAGAAATATTATTTTCCAATAAGTTTATTTTGAGTAG
Source organism: Viscum album (assembly GCA_963277665.1). Taxonomy (NCBI): domain Eukaryota; kingdom Viridiplantae; phylum Streptophyta; class Magnoliopsida; order Santalales; family Viscaceae; genus Viscum; species Viscum album. The sequence goes on along the minus strand of OY728150.1, from coordinate 1,585,908,038 downwards.
CTTTTGGTGATATAGTCTATATTTTAGGGAGTTTTTATTAGTACATCTAAGATAAGGTTTAGTCAACTAAATAGTTTGAGAAAACTTTCCTTGAATTGGGAGAAAATATAAAAAATATCATTGATGTTATGAATTATCAATTTAATATCAAATCAAAGAAGACTAAATATATGGCCATATTGTTAAATGAAATGTTTTAATTACCTGATTTGGTAGTGGAATATATGATGAAGAACCATGAATATAGATGGCAATTAAGTGAATATCAAAAGAATTATCCTAGTCAGAGACGTATTCTATTAGAAATAAAATTGAAAAATCTTGAAATATCTCATGTTGAGACTTCAAAATCTAATAATTATGGAGCTACTTTGACATATTGTTATTTAGATGGTTCTATTGAATAAAACCCTGTATCATATAGAATGGGACTCATTATAACACTAGCTTATTTCTATCAATAATATTTTATTAAAGTTGTATCATCCATATGTCAATGTAATAATTTGGATAAATATTTTTCTAGAAAAAGTGTTAGATTAAATAAAAATTATAAATTGGAATTAATGATTAAAAAGAGTGATAACCCACCACCATGTTGTTGTTGGATCAAATAATGTGATTGGAATATAGTTCACTAAGAAGGGGCTAATAGGTTGTGAGGTGGGACCAAAAATGATATGATTATTATTCTGAAAATTATTGAATGTATATAGGAGATAAAATATGATCATGGTTTAGGGATCATATTTAATGCGGAAATAAATTTGGGCATTATAAATCGGATTATTTGTACATTCCCTTAAATTTTATATCACAATAGTATCCTATGAAATTTGAGAGAATGATTGAAAATTTTCAATTTTAAAAAAAATATATCTACATGAAACTAATTTTGTCCACTATCAAATTCTTATGATGTTGGATGAATTATTTGTCACAGTATTCATTAATTCTCAACTCAACATGTTTTAAATGGATATAACTATATAATACCATTAGTGGAGAAGTAATTTCAATCCATTGAATGTAAATTCAAGAGAGATGAAAAATTTGGCACTCTTATGAAAACCTCAAGTAAAGATTGGGGTTTATTCTAGGGTAATTAATCTAAATGGTTAAAGGAGGTATCTACATCCAAAAAAATAATTTGAATAAATACAGTCTTGAGAATCCATTTGTAAACACTATGAGAGCTATAAGTATACCAAAGGACGATATTGTTGTTTGTCTGAATGATTTGGAGAGAGAAATAAAGAAAGAATTAACACCAAAAAATATTGGTAAAAAATGAAAATTGATGATTTTACATGAAGAAGAGAAATTTCTTGAGAGGTCATTAAAAATTAAATCTCATTCATTAGGTACATTTAGTGTGGTAGTAGAAATAAATATAGAAATATTTCTAATGAATTTATAGAAAAATTCCCATAAAATATGAAGCCATTTAGAAAATGAAGACTATATCCGTTGATGAATATGATTTTAGGGTTAAAGGGAGAAGAACCATATCACACTAAAAAATTGAACATCTGATGAGATCTAGTATAAAAAATATTAAATTATGTTATAAATTCAGATTAAGAATATTTATGACTGAAAGAAATAGAGAAAATTGGATGATAAAATATCAACCTTCTTGTTCACATTAATGAATATGAAGACCCACCTTATTATCATAACATGTATAGAGACCCACCGTGTTATATTAACACTTATGTATTTTATTTATTTTTTATGGTAGAAAATTGAATGTGAACAAATGTTTTCTAAGGGGTAACCTAATAAAGTGAGTACTATCAATTCATGACAAAAATTATTGAGAAGTGACCATCCTAAAAGTATTTATCTGTTGGTATTAAAATCCAAATATCCAAGAGGATCATATTTGATGATATTTAATAATTTATTAGCATATCTTACGTAGAAAGAATGAATAATATTCCATCATGGTTGGATAATATATTTGGTATCACGAAGAAAAAGTATTAATGAATATTATCCACGATGTTCTTATGGAAAATTTTGAATATATATAGCCATAAGTTGAAGATACATTTTTTATTTTCCTTCATATTATAACATATTGAAATTATTCATTTAATAGATTCACCATCATAAATATTTTGAGTCATGTTCCCATTGAGGGGGATATTTGTGAAGAAAATGAAACTAGATATATTTTTCTCAAACAAATTTGAACATTCTTTATGGATTCTTTGTAAAAAAGTTCCTTGAAGGGTTTTATATTATTTATCTCTCATCCTTGATTAGTGAAATCAAGTTTTAATTCAAATTGGGATTCTTTTACAATTACTTGATAAAAATGTAATTACTAACATGGTCTACATATGATCTTAAATTATACTATTTGTACATAAATTTTTTGATCTCTTTATTGAAGTGAGTGCACAAGTATTAGGCTGATATTTTCTATTGGAATCTATCATTTGTATTAACTAAGAAAATTGTTAGAAAACCCTTAATGAAAATAATGTGAGATATTATTTCATATAAGATAATACATTTTTTTGGCATATCTTTTATGTGTAGATCCAAGAATATTGTCTTATAATCCAAGTATGCATAAAGAGATATAGAGTGCAATGGTTGATGTCACTTTTCTAAGTATGGGTTGATAAAAAATTTTCAAATAACTTTGTATTTATTATCAAAAGGGGGAGAGAATGTGAAATTAAAGGATAGTAATAATGGGGCGAGTATAAATCATATTTACATATCATTTCAACATGAGTATTGAACAAAAAAATAATGAGGGGGAGATTATAGAGTCTATTTTTTGGATGTTTTAATTTTTTTCAACTATTGATTTTCCAAGTGATGTAAATATTTTTAATAAGTTATTTAAAAATTCGTATATTGTCAAATAACCCTAGAATTTTATAGAAAAATATTGGATTTTGAATGAATATTTTTTGTTTAATAATGTTAATGAATCCAATCGAGGAGTATCATGTGATCTGAATCGTTATTTCACATTCATGGTTGCTTGATGGTTACATGAAAATTGTGTAAAAATATTTTATTTGACTGTGTTGCACCCATTTCTTTCTGAAGGACACAAAAACAAATGTAAAATAATGTTTTTTGATTATAAGACTATATTTTAATGCACAATAGCTCACAAAAAGATATCACGACCTATGTAAAATAACCAAATTCTTATGAAAGGGTAATTTTTAGGAATCATTAAGGTATTTAAAACATATAGAAAATTCTGTATGGGTATCTGGTGACGATTTTAATGCATATTTATACTAGCGTAAAGGTCAAGGATGTTAATGTAAATGGTGGTGTTATGGAAGATTGATATCTGGGTAAAAGTCCTGGATGATTTTATAAGGGTAACCCGGATTCCATGACTGAATATGAGCTTGGATATCCATATGTGTAAGGGTATATAAGAGTTTCCATTACTCACATATATGTTTTACTATTGAGTTGCAATTGTAGGATATGATAGTTTAGGAATTTTTGTGGTCTTCACCTAATATGTAAGACCCCGAACATTGATGAATGTACATCCTAGAATAAATTTTGGGTTAAGATTATTAGTTTTGATAATGAAGTGTGAAAAATGTTTATTAGGCTGTTTGTGAGTGTTTGGTGGGTGTAGACATGAATTGTGGAGAAAATATGCAAAACTGTGTGTAGTTCTTGGTTGGATCATGGATAGAGAAAACAATGTGCATAGCCCAAGAAAATATGTGGCATGTGAACACTTTTAGTAATATACTAGAACATGGTTCCCACACGGTTTCCCATAATATGTGGTTTCCCCAAAGAAACTATGCGGCTTATCCCCTCTTAGATAGAGGGATTGTAACACCCTGAGATTTTATGAAAAATATTCTTTTAATTTCATTAATTTCTTGTGTTGTATTCTACACCACGATTACCTTGCGCTATACACAACACTGTATTAGCTTGCAGTATACGCAACACTTTTCTTGGCTCTTGTTACACACAATTTCAGGTTCGTTTGATAGAAGTTATTCTACGCAACATTGAGTGTATATATATATATATATTCAATTTATAAATAAAATATGTTCGGATTCTGTTATACTCAACAACAAAGGAGTTGTGCACTACACGCAACCCTGACTTGGCTTGCATTACACGCAATCACGACCTTCCTCGATAGCGTGTCTTGTACGCAATACCGGGTTTTACTAAACAACGATATATTATTATAATATTGTTATGAACTAGCCGTTATGAATAGTGTTAACTAAATGTTAAATTTTATAACATTATTATTCATCTTACAATTTCTAGAACATGGTATAAGAACAAAATAAATTTTTCGGGTAAAATAAGTATTTTTCAAAAAATGCATATTTACCGCCTTTTGATGGTGCACACACTTTAAATCTAGTTTTTGACATGTTTATATGTTCAATTTGACAAAATAAAATTTTTCTTTTGAATCAGGATATAAAAATTTACCTTAGATAATGTTTTGATATTTTTCCGATAACTTTCATATTTTAATGAATAGTAAAAACACACAATATTTTAATTAAAAACAACTTTTTTCATCGTAATATTTTATGTGGTTAAATTATAATATTTAATGGTTTTAAAGAATAAATATAATATATTTTTACCATTTAATATAATGTATGTCATTAGCATTGATTTTACATTGAATTCGTAGGTTAACTCAATTCAATATTTTGCAATGTTTTATAGAAAAACCCGTTTTCATTCGACAACGGGATTAATTTTAATTTAATTTATGCATCTTTTGTGTATTTAATTTGGAAAATTGGATTCCATATTTGGAATCAGTGGGTCCAAATTATGTTAATAAGCTACTTTTTATTTTTGGGCATTGTGAATAGTAACTACGGTAAATTTTATTTACTATAGTTAAAGGTAAATCGAGTAATTAAGGGTAAATATAAGATTATAAAATTACCCTGACACTTGTAAAAATACTATTGGATAGCTAAAAGTAGACGCATATAACCTAAGGGTTGGATTAGATTCATTTTATTGACTTTTGTCCACGAAAATAATTTAATTATTATTAAAACCAAAGAATGTGACAACATGTCACTTTCTTAAATCTTATAAGTATAATAATTTTATTTAGTGAAATACTTCATGAAACATAGAACATGAATAGTCTCCAGAAATCTAATACAATTATATAAATCATAGGAATTTATTTATAATTTTTAGGGATTAAATAATTATCATTTATTATGACACAAAGATGATGGAGTAATTGTCTTATTAATGAAATATTGACATAATTGATGTTATAAATGCTCAAATAAATGTAATTTGAGACTTTTTATGACTTAAATTAATTTTCTAGGTTAATATTACATGTTAGTGTTGATATAAGTAACTTGGTTCGAACTTATCATTTTGTTATGAATTTCATAAAAATCATGTACCAAATAGTGTCAAAATTGACATAAATTAGTTTTTTAAAAAAATATTATATTATTAATTGTTATTTAATTCCTAAAAATCTAAGGTTCGGAAAAATGACTTCTATAAGGATATATATATTAATAATAAACAACTTGGGGTTTTTTTGGCTTGTATGGGTAAGTTTATTAACCATATAGTGCAAGAAAACAAAAAGACACGGTAAAAGTTAAATTATTTAACATAGAGGTAAATCTAATTGATAAGGTTAAAGTAATAACCTAAACTTGTATTAATCCTATTGGATGAGAGGATTTAGACCCATACCCACTTTATATTCGAAATAAGACCCTTTGGAACCATTATAAACCGAATTTGAGCTTAAAATAAAATAATATTTTGAGATTTTTCTAAGGTGCCCCTCTCATCCCTTTTAAAAGGGCACCTCCTCCCTCTCCTCCTCACACCAATTTGAGCATTAAAGCTCGGCCAAACCATGCCAAAATCTCTTCTACACTTCCCTAGTATCATCCTAGAGGTCCTGGTCTTCTTAAAAGTCCATCCTTAATTCTTTAAGCGGAGGTTAAGAAAAGGCGCGTCAAAAAGAGGTAATATCCATTATCGATCATTTTCAATTTCTTTCTTCTTCAACTTCTTATTCTATATTTGTTTCATGATAAAGTAATAACATCAGTATTTCTTATATACTGATATTTTAATATAAATATGAAACAACTCTAATTAACCTTCTATCAATCCAACGGAAAAAGTAAATCACCACACGTGCGTACGTACGGAATACCGTCTCTACGCCGTGGTGTAATCTATTTTCCGCCACCACCTTAATTGGATGGGTATAATGGTGTAATGAGTAACTATATATGATTATTATAAAGTGATATTGATACTGAAATAGTATACATACACTTCAACACAAGTTTACGATCATGAGAACGATATCATCGCTCGTGCGTACATACGGACTACCGTCTCCACGACGCGATGAGATTCATTCTCCATGTTAACCATTTAAGAATGATTATAAAGTATATATAAGAAATAATAATGAAATATATGACATTATAAAGCTACTGGATATATGTATATATGTATGTCATCTACTTACTTCCATTCAGGATAATAAGGAAAGGAAAACATCGTTCATGCGTACGTACGGACTACCGTCTCCATGAACGGTGTGTTTCATTAGATTTATCTATCTATTATATATATATATATATACTGAATATATAAGATATATAAATCATGTTTTATACTCTGGAAGTATGTATATCATGATATAAGTAATAATAATGTCAAGAACAACTAGTCCAAACACCTACGATAAATGAAACAATTTTACCCAAAACGCTTCTTTAACATGGAATTTACAAAAGAATGGGTAATATAAATTCATAAATGAACCATATATGATATAATAACAATGAATATGATTCTGTAATAAGTTAATGACATTATTTAAATCATTATATAGGAGGTTCGAACACTTACAAAGAAAATCGGACTTAAGGTAAGGGAAAATATCACAATCTCATTTTATCCGAGATTGTTTATACTTTGGTATTTACTGGGGTGTATTTTATCATCCACATCCATGTTTCCTCAATATGTAATATTATTTCCTTCCAAATAAAATTGTTTAAATCCAATTTTACATTTCAGTGAGTTTCTAGTAAAGGATATGAAAGTAATCTTTTGTCGTTTTTCGTACGAAGTACTTTTTGACTTTTCCGAAAAAAGTACGAAGAATGTTTTTTTTAACATATATGGCATGAACGGATTTTTAAAACAATATTTCCAAGAATCTTCCTTTACATGTTTTCAAGTTTATTTTTAATCAACTTATTTTAGTTTATAATTGAATGACATGTTAAGAAAGGAGAGATTCTTTTGAAGTAAAAAGGATATTTTCCTCAAGAATGGAGTTCAAGAGTTTTATCAAACTTATTTCCAATCTAAGATAATAAAGGGTTCTATATCTATCCCTATTAATACATTGATTTGATTATGTTGTGATGGAAATATTTTTATGAATTTATTTATCTTATATGAATTGTTTTATGATGTCATGATGTTTAAGATTCCCATTGTTATTACATGGGTTATGCAATGATGTATGATTTATGATTTTGTGGCACACATAAGAATGGTATCATTATGAGATGGTTGGGACCTATATCTCCCTCCAATGCATTGGGTAACAATTTTCTATCTCATTAGATAGACATGGCTGGAACTGTAGGTTATACGAGTTCAGTGAAACAGGACTGAAACTAGGGTGACTCGCTTCAGAAATGGACTTTGTCCACTAAGATAGTCTTGGCAATGAGTCTTGACTAATAAGATATGATTCTCTATGATTATGTGTGTATGCCACAAAGTTTCATGTTTTAAGTTATGATTATTGGGATTTCATTTCACTACTATGATTTATCCCATGTTATGAAATTATGCTCTCTTTTGCAGGTTAAGATTTCCAAAATGTTATGTTCTTATAAATATGATGTGATTGATATTTATTTTGTTTACCCTTACAGAGAATTTGGGCTCACCCTTTTATGTTTTCTTTTCCCCAGGATATAAAGAAAGGTTTTAGGTAAAAAAGTGATGATATTTATGGGAGATGTTTAATATCTTTCACCACGATTAGAAGATTATATTCCGAGTTTCCAAAGACACTAAACTATTACGATCCTTGTGTGTGTGTTTTTGGTATGTACTAAGTATTCCACAAAAGTAATGTAATTTCCATGTACATCAAGATTCATGTCACTACAATTGGTATCAGAGGAAAGGTTTAGTCAACCTTTGGAAACTAGGATGCGAAAACGTTAGTGAGATCCCTAGAGATATTTCTAAGGTATGTCTAGGGATGTCCCTAAGGATAAGTATACGTATAGGATATAGTTATAAAACTATGGTAACGATATTATATTAAACCAAAGATGTTAGATATTGAAGTTATTCCCCCTTTATTATGATTTTTTCTCTCACACTATTCTTTTTAGGTTTTAGAAAATGGCTGGAAACAAGATGATTCACGATAATCGAGGATATGATGGACAATGTAATGATATTCTTCATGAGAAACAAAATGAAATGGGATTTGGAAGTCCAAACATCATTATTATGCCGAATCAGCAATCTCATAATATGATCAATAAAGTAAAATTTTGATAAGTTTCCTGACTCGGCTAATAAGTGAAAGATGGAGTTTCATGATGATCATAGAGGAAAGAAAGTTCAATTTACCCTATGAAAATCATGTGGGAAGAGGCATCAAGGAGAATGATTCAAAGGAATTGGAAGATGCTTTGGGTGTGAAAAAGAAGGACACAAAGCCAGTAAGTGAAAAGGAAAAGGTTCAATTAACACTAGGGATGAAGATAATTGTATTTCTACGACATCAAAAATGGTTTAATGTTTTAAATGTGGAATGTACGGGCATTATGAAAACCAATTCCTTAAGGGAAAGTCTCATGAAAAGAATCAGTATGGTCGTATGGGTAGTATTTATGTTGATGATGATTAAGAGACTACAAATGATATGTGAGATGAAAGAATTTTTGAAGCTCGATCAACAGTTTAAGAATGTAGTGGAATGATTACATGTTTATCATGTGTAATGTTGTATAAGTAATCTCATGGTACTATAGAATAAAGAGACATCTAAGGATTGTTACACTGTTGAATTTCCTTGAGTTTTGAAAGTATGTGATTAATGTTACCAGTATCCATGAAAGGTTATTCAGATATTTTTGGAATGTAGATGATATGAGCATAAGGAAGGGATAAGGAGAAAATTAAATGTTTGATAGTATTCATGAGCTCATGACTGATATAAGGAGAAGGATATATCATGGTTTGAGTATATATAATTTTGAGGATTTTGTTACGTGGAAAGTGTTAATGTTTAACTGCATTCTTGTTTTCACAAAGGTTCAATGGGTATTCAAGAGAATACATGATTAAGGCCTTTGAATGTTTAGAATGTGACCAACAAGACAAATCTTATGATATATGGGGATCAACGATGGTATTAAATTTCTGGTAATCATATTCACTATATTATGAGAGTGGACTGAAGTATTATGGATAAGCCTAAATATTGGAATGGATTATGTTGGACATAAGTTAGTATTTATTAAGGATAGAAGTTTTTTCGATATTATTGATGGGATGTTAGAGTAATATAGTTTTACAAAAAGGACAACCTGCAAGACGAGCGACAACCCATCGCGTTAGACAAGACTGTGGGAATCGAACCCACAACCGAAGTGCGACTGGCCTTTATCTCCTACCCCTGGCCTTCAGGAAGCCCCTATTTAGTAGAAACTAGTTTTATTATATTAAGGAGTATTATATATGAAGTATAAGTCCATTTTTGGAACCATATATGATTAATATCACTATAGATGGACTTATGTATTTTTTGATAACTTTTCTAACCTTTTGTTTGAGACAGATGGAATGCCCCATCATTCAATCACATGATCTACTAACACATCACGAATGACAAATTCAAATTCATTTATTTAAGTGATGAAGTGGAAATTGTCCAAAGAATGACAAACAGTGAGACTATACCAAAATCACGAAAGTATTTCTTCTAATTCCAATTTCATCAACTTTAGGGAAATGATATTGAAAAACAAAAATGTTGTCCTAGTGCTCTTATATCTGATGAATCAGATGGTACCTTAGATCGTCACAAATTTATGGCTTTGTGATTGCTAGCTTTTCCATAGGCATGTTCTCTACCACTCTCCATCAGAACATGATGGTTAGATTTCTCTTCCATATCCATATTTTCACCTATGTTCTCCTATGTGGAAACCCAGTGATTAGTTAATTTTGGTAAACGTTATGTTTCATACTTTTGTTTTTAAAGATTGGTTTTGGTATTCCTTTTTACGATGTGGGTTTATATCAAAGAAACTTTTGACTAGTAAACCATTTATAACCCCGACGAATTTCGATGGCGAAATTCATTTTAAGGGGGGTAGAATGTAACACCCCGAGATTTTATGAAAAATATTCTTTTAATTTCATTAATTTCTTGTGTTGTATTCTACACCATGATTACCTTGCGCTATACGCAACACTGTATTAGCTTTCAGTATACGCAACACTTTTCTTGGCTCTTGTTACACACAATTTCAAGTTCATTTGATAGAAGTTATTCTACGCAACATTGATTGTATATATATATATTCAATGTACAAATAAAATATGGTTGGATTCTGTTATACGCAACAACAAAGGAGTTGTTCACTACACGCAACCCTAACTTGGCTTGCATTACATGCAATCGCGACCTTCCTCGATAGCGTGTCTTGTACGCAATACCGGGTTTTACTAAACAACGATATATTATTATAATATTGTTATGGACTAGCCGTTATGAATAGTGTTAACAAAATTTTAAATTTTATAACATTATTATTTATCTTAAACATTTTTACAACATGGTATAAGAACAAAATAAATTCTTCGGGTAAAATAAGTATTTTTCAAAAAAATGTAGTTTTGCTGCCTTTTGATGGCGCACCCACATTAAATCTAGTTTTTGACATGTTTATATGTTCAATTTGACAAAATAAAATTCTTCTTTTGAATCAGGATATAAAAAATTACATTAGATAATGTTTTGATATTTTTCCGATAACTTTTATATTTTAATGAATAGTAAAAACACACTATATTTTAATTAAAAACAACCTTTTTCATCGTAATATCTTATGTGGTTAAATTATAAAATTTAATGGTTTTAAAGTATAAATATAATATATTTTTACCATTTAATATAATGTATGTCATTAGCATTGATTTTACCTTGAATTCGTAGGTTAAATCAATTCAATCTTTTGCAATGTTTTAAAGAAAAACCCGTTTTCTTTAGACAATGGGATTAATTTTAATTTAATTTCTGCATCTTTTGTGTGTTGAATTTCGGAAAATGGATTCTATATTTGGAATCAGTGGGTCCAAATTATGTTAATAAGCTACTTTATATTTTTGGGCATTGTGAATAGTAACTACGGTAAATTTTATTTACTATAGTCTAAGGTAAATCGGGTAATTAAGGGTAAATATAAGATTATAAAATTACCCTGACAACTTGGAAAAATCCTATTGTATGGATAACAGTAGACCCATATAACCTAAGGGTTGTATTAGATTCATTTTATGGACTTTTGTCCATGAAAATAATTTAATTATTATTAAAACCAAAGAATGTGACAACATGTCACTTTCTTAAATCTTATAAGTATAATAATTTTAATTTAGTCAAACACTTCATGAAACATCGAACATGAATTGTATCCAGAAAGCTAATAAAATTATCTACATCATAGGAATTTATTTAGAATTTTTAGGGATTAAATAATTATCATTTATTATGACACAAAGATGATGGAGTAATTGTCTTATTATTGAAATATTGACATAATTGTTGTTATAAATGATCAAATAAATGTAATTTGAGACTTTTTATAACTTACATTAATTTTTTAGGTTAATATGACATGTTATTGTTGATATAGGTAACTTTTTTCGAACTAATCATTCTGTTATGAATTTCATAAAAATCATGTACCAAATTGTGTCAAAATTGACATAAATTAGTTTTTAAAACAAATATTATATTATTATTTGTTATTTAATTCCTAAAAATCTAATGTTTGGCCAAATGACTTAGATACGGATATATATATTAATAATAACCAACATGGGGTTTGTTTGTCTTGTAATGGTACGTTTATTAACCATATAGTGTAAGAAAACAAAAAGACACGGTAAAAGTTAAATTATTTAACTTAGATTTAAATCTAATTGATATGGTTAAAATAATAACCTAAACTTGTCTAAATCCTATTTTATGAGAGTATTTCTACCCATCCCCAATTTAGCTTCTAAATAAGACCCTTTGGAACCATTATAAACCGAATTTAACCTTAAAATAAAATAATATTTTGAGATTTTCCTAAGGTGCCCCTCTCCTCCCTTTTAAAAGGGCACCTCCTCCCTCTCCTCCTCACACCAATTTGAGCATTAAAGCTCGACCCACCCCTACCAAAATCTCTTCTCCACTTCCCTAGTATCATCCTAGAGGTCCTGTTCTTCTTCAAAGACCATCCTTAGTTCTTTAAGCGGAGGTTAAGAAAAGGCGCGTCAAAAAGAGGTAATATCCATTACCGAACTTTTTCAATTTCTTTCTTCTTCAAATTCTTCTTCTTTAGTTGTTTCATGATAAAGTAATAACATCAGTATTTCTTATATACTGATATGTTATTATAAATATGAAACAACTCTAATTAACCTTCTATCCATCCTACGGAAAAAGGAAATCACCGCGTGTGCGTACGTACATAATATTGTCTCGACGCCGTGGTGTAATCTATTTTCCGCCACCACCTTAATTGGATGGGTATAATGGTGTAATGAATAACTATATATGATTATTATAAAGTGATATTTATACTAAAATTGTATACATACACTTCAACACAAGTTCACAATCAGGAGAACAATATCATCGCTCGTGTGTACGTACAGACTACCATCTCCACGACGCGATGAGATTCATTCTCCATGTTAACCATTTAAGAATGATTATAAAGTATATATAAGCAATAATAATTAAATATATGACATTATAAAGCTACTGGATTTATGTATATATGTATGTCATCTACTTACTTCCATTCAAGACAATAAGGAAAGGAAAACATCATTCATGCGTACGTACAGACTACCATCTCCATGAACGGTGTGTTTTATTTCATATATCTATCTATTATATATATATATATATATATATACTGAATATATATGATATATAAATCATGTATTATATTCTTTAAGTAAGTAAATCATGATATAAGTAATAATAATTTCAATAACATCAAGTCCAAACACCTACGATAAAAGAGACGATTTTACCCAAAACGCTTCTTTAACATGGAATTTACAAAAGAATGGGTAATATAAAGTCATAAGTGAACCATATATGATATCATAACAATGAATATGATTCTTTGATAAGTTAATGAAATTATTTAAATCATTATAAAGGAGGTTCAGACACTTACGAAGAAAATCAGACTTAAGGTAAGGGAAAATATCACAATCTCATTTTATTCGAGATTGTTTATACTTTGGTATTTACTGGGTTGTATTTTATCATCCACATCCATGTTTCCTCAAAATGTAAAATTATTTCCATCCAAATAAAATTTTTTATATCCAATTTTACCCTTTTGTGAGTTATTAGTAAAGGATATTAAAGGAATCTTTTGTCGTTTTTCATACGAAGTACTTTTTGACTTTTCCGACAAAAGTACGAAGAATGTTTTTTTAACTTATACGTCATTAACGGATTTTTAAAACAATATTTCCATGAATCTTCCTTTACATGGTTTCATGTTTATTTTTAATCAACTTGTTTTAGTTTATAATTGTATGACATGTTATGAAAGGAAATATGTTTTTGAAGTAAAAAGGATATTTTCCTCAAGAATGGAGTTCAAGAGTTTTATCAAAATTATTTCCAATCTAAGATAATAAAGGGTTTTGTCTCTATACCTATTAATACATTGATTTGATTATGTTGTGATGGAAATATTTTTATGAATTCCTTTATCTTATATTAATTGTTTTATGATGTCATGATGTTTAAGATTCCTATTTTTATTACATGGGTTATGCAATGATGTATGATTTATGATTTTTTGGCACACATAAGAATGGTATCATTATGATATGGGTGGGACCTATATATCCCTCCAATTCATTGGGTAAAGATTTTACATCTCATGAGATAGACATGGCTGGAACGGTAGGTTATACCGGTTCAGTGAAACAAGACTGAAACGAGGGTGACTCGATTCAGAAATGGACTTTGTCCACTAAGATAGTCTTGTCAATGAGTCTTGACTAATAAGATATGATTCTCTATGATTATGTGTGTATGACACAAAGTTTCATGTTTTATGTTATGATTATTGGGATTTCATTTCACTACTATGATTTATCCCATGTTATGAAATTATGCTCTCTTTTGCAGGTTATGATTTCCAAAATGTTATGTTCTTATGAATATGATGTGATTGATATTTATTTTGATTACCCTTACTGAGCATTTTAGCTCACCCTTTTATGTTTTATTTTCCCCAGGATATAAAGAAAGGTTTTAGGTAAAAAAAGGAAGATCTTTATGGGATATGTTGAAGATCTTTCACCATGATTAGAAGATTATATTCCGAGTTTCCAAAGACACTAAACTATTACGATCCTTGCGTTTGTGTTTTTTGGTATGTACTAAGAATTCTGAAAAAGTAATGTAATTTCCATGTACGTCAAGCTTCGGGTCTTTACCGGGATCCATATAGCATGCACATTCTTTGGAAAACCGTGTGACCAAACTTTATGACCATTAGAAATTGTGAATTTCCAATTTGTAATGACAATCTCATTTCAATCATCCACAATTTGTGACCCTATTTATCCCATTACATCTTGGATATAAAAACCCCTCCAATATGTTGAAGAGGTGATTCTCCTTTGATTCTAGGGGTTTACATTGTGTTTGGGAGATTTTCCATGATCAGGGTGAGCATAACTCTACTCTTTACTCTATATTCTAGATTCAGGAATGTAGGATCTCTTATCTTATTTTGAATCCCTAAAACCCTGAATTTTACAAAAGGATTCAATGATGAGGATTTACTTTGTATTTGTGTTCTACTCAAATGTGGAGATTAAGGAAAAGTTCATCAATTGTCATGAGGTAGGTGGTCTTAATGTTTTTCCCATATTCTGGAGGTTCTCTATGTGTATTTGGTTGTGACAATGTGATTCCTTGTTTTTCATATTTTTCCTTGGTTGTGGAATGATATTATGGCCTTATATTTAGGTGTGATACCCATAACATACCCCGTTGGGTCTATAGGTGAGTGAGACTTAATCGATAGATACCCATGGGGTAAAACAGATCTTATTAAATAGTGAATAAATTGGGTAAAAAATAATATATATTTTTCATGAGAGTGAATGGGTAGAATAAAATGCAATTTTTTTGTGGGTATAGTAAATGGGTTGATTCAAACAAGTCATATGTTTCATATTTTAAATGATAAAAAGGTTTGAAATTGTTTTTAGGTTATTTTTTTGTATTTGAATCGATTTTAGATTTATTGATGGAAACTGATGTTTGAAAATAAGAAGTATTTTAAAAGTAGGAGTTGACCAAAAAGTTATTGAAATTGTATTTTTCTAGGAGATTTCAAATTGTGTTTGAAATGGGTAAATGGTTTCATTTTTTTGAAAATGGTTTATTGGTCATTTTGGATTGTTGAAATGGAAATGAATGATATCATTCATGTTTAGATTTCAAAGAGGAAGACCCATGTTTGAAAGGTTGGTTTCAAGATGATTTCAAATATGAATTTGGAATTTTATTTTATACAATGGTGTGGGTTTAGAATCCCATTAGGACCATAGTCATTCAATTGATGTACGAGTTAGTGAGATAAGACCCATTAATAATAAAATGTCTTCTTAACATGGTTTTGATATGAACTAAATGATGAATGATAGAATTTGGATGACCTTAAATAAAGTTGTTTTAGGCATAATGATATATGTTTTAAAATTTTATGGTTTGTGTTGGTAAATATGAAATATTTTATAAATGGGATTAATGTTAATTATTTTTTTCTGACAATAAGGCATAAGTTAGTGTTTGGTGTAAAGTTATTTGGTCAATGAAAAATGAATTGTAAATGGTAAAGTGTTCTTGGGTTGTAGAATGGCAACGATTTGTTATCGACGAATTATTATTTATGGTTATTATGTTATTGTTTCACTATGTTTGTAAAACAGTATATGTGGTAAATTTATAATTAATCATGTTAACATGGCCTAGTGGTATGTGGGGGTATTGATTAGAGGTTCGATTTCCATTGGTTGGGTTCGACAGACGCTCTAAACCCCACCCCTATAATGCATGGGTTAGAGAGTCGAACTGAGCCTTTAAGTCCCTAAAATGTGAATTGGATGATAATAACTATAATGAGGCTTCAAGGTATGATTGATAAACTACATGGACTGATGCTCCAATATAAGTGTGATTTAATTATGTATGATATGTTTAACCCTAGGGAGACATAGAGCTTAACCGAATCCATTATGTGTGGTAATTGAAAAGATTAGGCCCTAGTGTTAGTGATTCAAATTCCTTACATATGGGAAGACTGATGAATATGATCATGTGAATATTGTTAACTAAATGGTAGGAGATGATTTCATTTTTTAAGAACCGATTTTGTTTAAAAGTGTGTGTTTCCCCTTGTTATTTGGATTAGATTCTCAGTGTGTCTTATGTTGATCTAGTTTATTACTTTCTTCTAGAGACCATGATGAATGAAATGGGTATCAGTCAATTAAAAAAAGGGTTTCCTTGTTATTTTGTTTACTTATTGCACATGTTGCCTGCATACACCACCATACAGTTTGGTTATTTCTTTAGACACCATTATTGGTGACCAGCTACTTGTACCCACTCTATGATTGGGCCACCATGGAATACAGGAATAAGAGAAGATTCTACTTATTCCCAAGAGAGTATTTGGATATGGACACAGTGTCTGGTTTAGAAAAGGTTTTTTGGGTTAGATCATCAGAGATCAGTACTGGGTTTGAACTTGTGTCTATATTTGGGGTATTTTGGTTTTTCTAGTGTTGTACAATATCTATTTATTACAACTATTGGTTATTATATCATTTGATGTCTACTCTATTGCGTGTTTACACTTTTATGTGGGTATAGTCTCTCCATGTTAAACATTATACATGTGCTGCTATTCAGAAGCATCTAGCGTAATGTGAGGTGCACCTAAGGTTATGCGATGAACCGACTCAGGGGACCTGTTATAGTGACTTTCTTGTCGGGGAAGATACAATGTGGTATCAGATTAGGTTGATTTTTATCATACAATTTGTGTATGGTATAAAAGAGACTCCGATCGTATCGTGTCTTGGTAATCTGCTCGTTCCTAGGTTCTTACAACCCCACGTATGAGGTAAAGCCCTGGTTTCCTAATGTGCAAAATGATGTTATGAATTATACATTTCATAGTTGGTTGATATTTCCACCTTGTGTGGTGTTCATTTAGGTTATGTTATTGATTTATGAGGTATTATCTCCATAAAAATGAAAAAAAGATAGGGTGTATGTTCTCATGCATCATTCAAGGAACATTTTTTAGATAAGTCAAACTTATGTTTCCTGTGATTGATATGTGAATGGCATTATGAAAAAACCAATTCGGTAGAAAAATTGAGATCGAATAAAATGACGATCTTTGAAAAGTGGGTTAAATGTGTTTTGAGAAATGAAGATCATTAGGTTTGGAAAAGGGGAATTTTTTGAAATGTGATTTTAAAAAAATTTGAGATTTTCAAGGAGATGGGTTAACAAAAATACATTAGTAGTGCAAAATATTTTGTTTAGAAAATGAAAAGTTTTGAAAAGTATAATTGTGGTTTTAAATTTTAAAGTCTAATTAAGTGGGGAAACATAAAAAATGATGGAATTATAGGTACACCCATGGTGTTTATCCCTTGTGTTAGTTATAAACGCTATGTGTGGGTGGTCTAGTTAGTGAGAGTTCCATAGTTTTGATAGCTCAATTTATTGGCCATGAGACCTTGAGGATATAGGTATAGTAGTAAATGGGATGTCTCTTATTTCATTTTTGGTTTGGTTGTGACCTTATTTTTGTGAAATAAGGTTATAAATGTGAATGTGGCGACTCTTATGGGTCGATACATTTTGAGTTATGTTTTTGGACCATATAGTGAATAGTTGTTTGGTGTATTAAATAAATCATGTTTGAAGTGGGGGTGTGATGACCCTAATGATTAGATAGTTTTTTTAGGACTAGTGTGCACGGCCAAGAGGGATAAAATACTCGATTACTTGGTGTGGCCCCGGTTTGGGGTGTTTGTACCATTTGGATTGTGAGGATGAACTGTGAGAGTGGTTGGTCAGGTTGATAGTACTTTTGAGTGTATATTGCATATGTATAAGTTTTGGTCCCTGGTAGTGGCATACAAGGTGTGTTTCATAGTGTGGGATTAATCTAGAGAGATTTTTTGAAAAGTTAGTGGTTTTGGGATATTTGGATTATATTGTGTTTATTAGTGGAAAGTCATGAGAAATTGAGGGTATCTTTGATGAATGTTAGCCCAGTGTTTCTGGTTCCTTGGAATGTTTACCATTAGTGGTTGCTTTAGAGGTTGAATTGATTCATGGTGGATTCCATCATGTATAAGTAAATGTTCATTGTTATACCTTGTAATATACATAATAAAGTAATAAGGCGCTTATGTTTGGTTGAAAGGGTGTTTGTGAAGGGAAAATATAATTCTGATAGATGTTGTTATAGTTTTGATGGGGATATATATGTAAATAAATGTTGGTTTAGGGAACACAATGAAGTGGTGACGAATGCATGGATGTGAGATTTTGTTTTGGAGGAAACCAGGAGTGAGTGTGGTAATGTGGTTGGGTTGTTTGATGGATTTGTTTTCATATTTGTGAGATGTTAATAAACCGTTCGTTCTGATGAGTATAGTGGAGTAGGTGGATTGATCTGTTGTGTGAGAATACGTTTGGGTCTAGCTTGGGAAACATACATCTCATGTGAGATAGATCCTAGTTGTGTGTGTGGTCGTTGAAGAGTGTGATACCTCTATATCCATGATGAGTACAAGGTGATGAGAACATGTTCGAGGATCACAACATGTTTTTGAACCTATGAATAGTTTGGTTGTTTATAAGATCAAGTGTTTTTACATCGAATCAAAGTGTAGAGGCCCTAGTAGTGTGAGGAACTAGTTGGTTATGTACCTATGGGATGGATCATTGGGTATCCACTATGATCCGAGTTACCATGAAATAAGTACTTTAGTGGGGTGAAGATAATGGTTCCAAAAAAGAAATGTTAGATCATGACCACTTGGTAGAGGGTATTTAGTTGGTACTGATTTTGGTTGGGAAATCCTTTTATGTTGTTCTATTTTTGTTTTGGTGAGACTTTAGTGAGTAAGGAAGATGAAAGATTCAGATGATTGAAGTTTCTAGTTTGTAAGAGGTGATAAAGGCTGTGGATAGTTTTTGGGGGTGTGTATCGACGATTTATTAGAATACTTTTAACCAGTGATGATTAGGCCAAATGCATTGACGTCATCTCTGGTATACCAAGAAAGAATTGGATTTACGTCTACTTACCTAAATTTGTTATTTGACGGTAATGAATTATCTTTGAGGATATACTCAAGGATATGTATGTGTGTGGGAGAAGTGAGGTGGGTTATTACACCATCTTATAGTTATAGATGATTCCCTTGTGATGGATTGGATGTTGATGAATTCCATCGGTGTCATTACCAAAAGGTTATAATGAGTAGTGTGTGTTTTTTATATTATAGTGGGAGGTAGATGGATATGTCCATGTTTTAGTGTTGAACATTTAATTGAGCTTGAAATGAAAAGGTCTAAATTGAATGAATAAAGTAATGGAAATGACACACCTATGGTGGGCAGAGTTATGTTATGTCATGGATGTGTGGAGTGAGTTACGCAGTGGATGTGATGGAATCATTATTTTGATGAGAAACATATGAAGTTAAGATTCAGGTTCCTTGGTGGAAACCCTTCACTTCCTTGGATATGATGGTTGATTGATCTATGTGATGACTTTAGGAATAGGTCTGTTATATAGTAAATAGGGGAGGTCGCATCCCTAAGTATCACTGGTCTTGCATTTATGGAACATGGTGAGGGAAATGTTTTCAACATAGGACTATTTCCATAGTCCATTTATTATTGAAACATGCTAGAGTTTAGTATGAATCTGAGGAGATGAGGGTTTATTGATGGGCCTATAGTAAATCCTTTTGGTCTATATGAATTTGGAATTCACCAAGGTATAACTCATGGGTGAGCCATTATTAGGGAGGGGAGGATGTAAGATCCTGAACTTTTGTGATGGTAAAACCTTGTTTAAATTTTATTCTGTTATTAATTTTGAAAATGAAGTGATTATTGGATTTATTTGGAGTTTTTGGAGTTTTTTGGGTCTGTGGGAACCAAAATATGGAGAAAAGAGACAAAAAAATGTAATGTGCATTGTTGGTGAATCGTTTGAGAAAACCATGCACCTGGCCTAAGAAATTGTGAAACATAAGATCACTTTTTGGAAGAGGATAATGCATGGTCACTGCATGGTTCTCCAAATTTTGTTTGTGCCCCTATAAAACTGTGATTCTTGGCCTTTGTTTGGAAGAGGGATCTGAATTGTCTGCACAATGTTTGTTGATCCTTGCAGTCAAAGTGTGGGACCCCTAAAAATTGGTAATTTTCTATTTTCCCTTATGATATTATTTCCCTTATTCCCTATATTTGATACCATTTGACCCCACATATTTGGGTTACAAAATAAACCCTCAAGGACATTTAGGATGTGATTCTACATCAATTATCAATTTTTTGGAGTGTGTTTTGGTGCGAATCAAAGATCCAAGAGATTCTAACATGCCTTCTCTCACTATATTACGAATTAAAATTTACATAATATATTATCTTCTTCAGAATCACTAAAACCCTCACTTTTCATAAATATTCTACATTAGAGATTTAATAGGTATTTGACTTTGAATAAAAGGTAGAGACTAATCATGTAGTCATCAATGTTCATGAGGTAGGTGTTCATTAATATTTTTCCCATATTCTTAATGTTCTATATATGTATGTGTTTTTTCAATGTGCTACCTTGTTGAGGTTTTTTCCGTTGGTCTTAGAATGTTATTTGGGCCTTAGAATGAGATGTGAAACCATTCAAAGACCCTCTTTGGTCCATATGTGAGTATCATCGAACAAAGGGCTACCTAGGGTAAACCAGATCCTTGTAAATGGTGTATAAAAGGGGTAAACAATAAGTTATATGTATTATAAGAGTTAATTGGTATTATAAAATGTAATTGTTGCGGGGTTGAGTAAATGGGTTGATTGAGAAAATTTATATGTTTGATTTTGTAAATGATTAAATGGTTTTGATTGTATATTTTTGGTTTGACCATATTTTATATTTATATATTGAAATTGATGTTTGAAAATGAGAATTTTTTTTCATATGAGGTGTTGAAATCAGGGAGATTCAAAAAGGTATTTTCTATGTTATTTGAAATGGGGACAATGTTACCTTTTGTGATCTTTTTTAAGGATTTTATTGGAAATTTCAAATGGAAATGAAAGACTTCGAGCATGTTTTAGTTTCTAGAGAATAACACACATGATTTAAATAGTGTATTCAAGGTTATTTTAGATAATAATTTTGAATTTTATTTTATAAAATTGTGTGGGTATAAATATTTGTTTACACCATAGTCAACTAATTGATCAATAATTTAGTGAGATATAACCCATTAAATTTATGTAGGCATGTTTAAATGGTTTTAATATAAAGTAAATGATGAATGTGCAGAGATGATGATATTACCTAAAGGTGGTTTTTGGTATAATGTTATATATGTTAAATCAACGTGGTTTTTGTTGGAAGTGTGAAATAGTTTATAAATTTAACTAATAAAAATTGTGTTTAATTAAAAACATGTCATAGTAGAGGGTTTGGTGAAATATGATTAGGTTAATGAGAAATTATTTTGAAAAGGTAAAGTGTTCATGGGTTATGGCATGAGAATGATTTTTGTATCATCAAATTAGGATTTATAAATGTAATGATATTTTTTGACGATGGTTGTGAAAAGGTACATGTGGTATAAGTTAAAAGAAGCATGTGAAGATGGATTTCTAGAATACGGGGGGATTTACTTGTCATTCAATGCCCACATATCTGGTTAGAATGATGCTCTAAACCCCAATACTAGAATTTAGGGGTTATGGAGTCAGACAGAGGCTCAATGACCTCTCAGATTCTTTGGATGATACTATCTGGACTAACCCTCCAAGGAATGTTTGATAGTATACATAGATTGATGCTCGATGGTATGTGTGATATATATTTTTTCTGATATGTTTATCCCTTGTAAGATAGGGAATTGGACTTAATCCCTCATGCATGTTAATTGGTAGGCTTATGACCTAGTGTGAACGATGTAAAGCCTAACCCATGGTGAGATTGATGAGAATGATCAAGTGAATATTGTTACCTAAATGGTACTTGCTTATTGAGTTTATTAAACACTCATTATAGTTAAATGTTTGTGTAACCATTTATTCATGGTCTTAGATTTCCAGCCTGTCTTGATTCAGTCATGTAGATTAGTTGCCAAAAATTATTGAATGAAAAGGAAAATTATTAATTATATAAATGTTATAATTTTTAATTTCATTACATGTTTCACATATTTCCTATATAAAACACATTATAGGATAGTTATTTTGTAGAAAATATTGGTGGTGATATAGTGAGTTGTTTTCACACCCAACTCGAGCCTCTATGGAACTCGGGTACCCCGGAAGATACTACTTGTTTCTATTATAGATTCTGGATTGGGACTTGGTATAAGTCCCCATCCATAAAACGTTACTTAATCTTATGTTAAGTCAATATTTTAGCTTAGATTTACATCAAGGATCTTTTTTAGGTTTAGTGTTTTATAGAATTATGCCATTATTGACAAATATCATCTTAGAATCATAAAAGAGGATACTATAAAAAAAGAATCCATTTTTTCCATGAAAGAAAAGCCTTAAAAAATATGATTTCTTTTCTTGATAATAACCTTACATACATCATCCTTTATCTTACATATCCTTATACCTTTTAAAATTATTAAATTCCTGGGATGAAAACAAAAAGCTCAGTAAGGGATATAAAATAAAAAATCAAAACCTTAGTACATGAATACTTATAAACACATGAAATCATTTGATTCACCCATAAATTATAAGATATTCAACATTCCTCACGAGACCATAATATTAAAATAAAACTCATAAAAATAATAAAGCATAAAGGTAACTTATGGAATCCATATAATACTTAATTAGTAGCTTTCAAAGCCACATAGGTAGTATAAGGCCTCGACCTTAAACCTTACATAATATTGAATTAAATAAATAATTCACATTGAGGATCTTTTCACGGTTTAGAGTTTTAGAGAATTAGGACATAACTATTACATCTCAAAAGATTACAAATTAGAAACTTCTACTAAGTTTCCATAAAATAAAAACTCTTAAAATGAAACATGTCTAGTTCCATGTTTTAGATAGCATGACATTCCATGGATCCCATAACTGACCCTATTCCACATTAAGTCATGGGAATAAAATTTCAAAAAAACATGGGGTGAGCATAAAAAGATCAGTAAGGGATACACAAAGAATGAAAACTATTTGTTTTTCAAATATCAAGTAAACCATGTATACTTTGTCAAAGTAATACCTTCACCTTCATGAAGTAGTAAAAACTCTTCACTAAATAAAATATCATTACCTTCCCTTTTGTAACCAAATATTACCATAAAACCCATATAAAGAACACATAACATATAGAGGTAACTTGGTACATAATCATAATTAAGTGGAATAACCATATGGTCGACTTCCACACATATCAATTAATGGAATATCCATTCAGCCAACTTCCATACATACATAATTTAATAGCCATACGCATGACTTCCATACCCAATGCATTGGAGGTTATAACGTAACAACCTGTCCTGGTATACAAGGCACCACCCGTCATATAGTTTATCATGTAACCACCCGTCAAATGTCCAAGTACCATTATAAAATCATAAGAAATAAAATAAAAATAATGGAAAGAAAACATTTCCACATTCCGATCACAATATATCACATAAATATATTGAAATAACAAATCCATTATAAAAACCATTTTCAATACCAAAAATACAAAAAAGAGTATATGGTATTTATTTCATTTTAAAAAAAACTTTACGGCTTGTTGAGGAAGCCAAAGACCAAATAATACTCACAGCGGCGGAAAAAGTCGTTGTCACTACCTACGTAAAAGAAACATTCCTTTTTGTCATTTAGTAAAATGCTTCGTAGAAAAAGATTCATTTTGTATAAAAGTAAAATTCAAAGGGGTTTATACACCATATAAAAGAATGTTGCGTATAAAACGAAATATGCCTCAATGAAAGGAGACTGAGATGAAGTCCCTTACCTCGGGTCCAACTTGACTAGATCATTCATTAACCTCCTGAATAATAAACTTGAGTTAATTTATACTTTTTTAAGAACCTTTTTCATGTTCATTATTCCTTTTATATCACTTATTACCAGGTTATGAACACTATGTAATTATTTAAGTTAAAAATGGTCGTTTTGTCGATCCTTGGTACATGAGTCAAAAATAAACTCTTTATAAGTACAAGTGGTTCATGTGGTAAAACATCCATTATATCAAGAATTATATTCATGATTTAGTTATCATATATATCATATATATCCAGTATATACATGAATTTATAATATTACATAATCATTTAGAGGTAAAAAATGAAATGCACCGTTCATGGAGACGGTAAGCCGTACATACGCATGAACGCTACTTTCATTTCTATTTCATATTTTTATGGAATGGAATCATAATGATATAAAGGTATATTATAATTCCATTATAATATCATATATAATAACATTAATTAAATCCTTTATACATCCCACATATGTCATTAATGAAATCAAATCACTTTGAAGGGGCGGTAGTCCGCACTTCCTTAAATGAAGATATCGCGTTTACCCATAATGGAAACAATAAAGGTATGCCCAAAATGAAAAATACAGAAGATTAAGGAAAACATAAACATACTATATATAATATATAAGTATAGTGTCATCTTAATGTCCACCTTTTAAGGTGTTAAAAGAATGTTGAACAATCATCGTTTCGGGAGGCAGAAATTCGCCATCCACGGAAACAGTATGTTCATTAAACATTAGATGTAGGTGTGTGTAAGTGTAGCTATAATCCTTCTTATAAAAACAACCTAGTATATTTAAGATACTGTATTTGTTACAAAATAAATGAATATAAAGAGTTTAGGGGGTTGGAGAAGCATAATAGAATAAAAGAACCCAATAGATGACACTACCTTTAAATCGGGTAACTCTTTTTGATTTGAGCTCAAAGGCTTCCTTGGGAAGCCTTATTCCCAAAGTGAGGCTTCTAAGAGTAAGATAGGGATGTGTAGAGACGAAATCGGCAGCGGTTGGCCGATCCAAAGTCTTGAGAGGTGTGGGTAAGGAGGTAGAGGTGGGGGCCTTTTATAAGAGGAGAGGAGGGGCACTCTCGGAAGGTAAGAAAATGTTACTTTATGTTAGAATGAGTTTCAGATTTTAATGGTCCCACATTGATGTGTTTCGAGGATAAGGTGATAAAGGATTTAAATCCACCCATCCAATAGGTTTTGGACATGTGTAGGGCTTATATTTTACATTATCTTTCCATTTTATTTAAATCATTAAATAATGAGGTAATCGTTGCATCATCATGGTGTCATAAATAATTTAATTTTTTTAATGTCTAGAAATTATAAAAAAATACTATGATATAGAAAATATTTTTATCTTTCTAATGAATATTTATATTCAAACATCTGACTTGTATAACCCCATGTAATAATTGTTTTATTAAAACATCTCATGTTTATGTCATTTTTACTTTAACATTAAATAAAAAGTTATTTGTGTCATTTCCCAACCAAAGTGGCTCCATGGGGTCCCCAAGTTAACCCATGGATTTTCATGGTCTTCCATGACACATAAAATGAGGTGAAGACATGTGTAAAGTTCATTTCATATTATTACAACATTATTTTTACCTTAAATTACACTAATTACCTCTAATCGCGATTAAAAACTTAAAAGTTACTATTCACCAAAAAATTATTTTAATCCAATTGAACAACATTTTACTTCTTAATGACAACCATGTATGTTGTATTTTTGAAATTTGAAACACAGAGGTGGTAAAATTTCATTTAAATGAAAAATCAGTTTTTTATGTACCACTTAGTGGTTTCACTATTCATCAAACATTAAAGTTTTTCAGAAAAATACCAAATATTCACCCCATGCTATATTTTGATATTCTGAATTAAAAAATGATATCTATTATAAAAAATTCAAAACAAATAAGTTGAATTAATTAAATTAATAATCAATTTCCGCTGTC
This sequence comes from Viscum album, assembly GCA_963277665.1. Taxonomy (NCBI): domain Eukaryota; kingdom Viridiplantae; phylum Streptophyta; class Magnoliopsida; order Santalales; family Viscaceae; genus Viscum; species Viscum album. Next base: position 1,585,881,360 of record OY728150.1, on the reverse strand, counting down.
AGAGCAAATAGCGGGTTTTTATGAAACAATAAGTATCAAAAGATTGGCACTAGTTTAAGTCAAATTTCAAAGTGAAATTAATTCCAACAACCACTATTGGAATAAATAGTAAAAATAAATTCTAATTTCACTTTAAAACCACTTCAAAATATTATCTAATCATCTTAATAAATTATATTAAAAAGAGGTTTTGAATTAAAATACAACATTTTTCACTATTCATTAAAAAAATGAACTTTATCGGAAAAATACCAAAAAATTACACAAAGTAAAATTTGATGTCCTGATTCTAAAGAAGAGTTTTATTTGGTCCAAAAGAATGTATAAGGGTGAAAAAAACAATATTTAATGATGGTTCTCCATCAAAAGGCGATAAGTGAACCTTTAGTGAAAATTAGGGCACATACGACTAAAATTGAATTCTTTCCGTATTTTAAGCCTTTATCTTTTATTAGATAAAAGTAAAAACATTTAAAAAACATATATAATAATATTTTAGTTATTTCTATCCATTCCCGCCAATACAACGGCTATGTGTTAACTACCATTTAAAATAATATTATTTTATTACTAGTGTGCAACATAAGATTTCAAAGAAACTCTTTGTTGCGTATCAGGTACGCTATCGAACATAGCAACCCCATTAAAGTAAAATTAATATTTAATTCATAAATATTAATAAATATGGAAATGTTTAATTCATTATTTTCCTGGGATGTTACATCCTTCCCCCCTTTTGGGAATTGCGTCCTCATAATTTTATTCACTTATCAAAATATGTAGGGGTATTTATCCGTCATAGAATTTTCAGATTCCCACATTGCATCTTCAACAATATGGTTTTTCCACAAAACCTTTACCTGGTGAATAACCTTATTTCGCAACACTTGCTCTCTTCAGTCAAGAATCTGGACTGGTTGTTCTTCATAAGATAGGTTCCCCTCCACCTGAACTACCTCTGGACTCAAAACATGAGATAGATCTGGCATATACTTCCTCAACATCGAAACATGAAAAACATTGTGTACCTGAGATAGACTCAAAGGTAAAGCCACTCGATAAGAAACTAATCAAACATTCTCTATAATTTCATATGGTCCAATGAACCATGGACTCAGCTTTCCTTTCTTACCAAATCTCATCACACTTTTTCATGGAGAAACCTTGAGAAAAACATGATCACCTACCTCGAAAGATAGATCCTTCCTCCAGTTATCCTAATAACTCTTCTGTCTGCCCTGAGTTGTTTTCATGTGTTTTTGAATCAACTGAACATTTTCTGCAATCTCTTCTACCAATTCAGGTCCCACCAGCTTCCTTTCACCCACTTCATCCCAAAAAGCTAGAGTTTGACATTGTTTACCATATAACGCCTCAAATGGTGTCATCTGTATACTGGAATGAAGACTGTTATTATATGAAAACTCAACCAAAGAAAGATGTTGGTCCCAACTTCCCTGATAATCCATAGAGCAGGCACGCAGCATATCCTCCAATGTCTGAATTGTTCGTTCTAACTGCCCATCTGATTGAGGATGAAAAGCTGTACTAAAATTTAATTCAGTACCCAACGACTTCTCAAGGCCTTTCCAAAAGATAGAAGTAAACCTGGGATCGCGATCACATATAATAGAGAGAGGAACTCCATGTAACCTGAATATCTCTTTAAGATACAAACCAAAAAAGTTGATCTAGGGAGAAAGTATCTCAAATAGGAAGGAAATGAGTAGATTTAGTCAAGCGATCAATAATAACTCATATTGCATTAGTACCTTGAGGTGTCTTCAACAATCCCACAACAAAGTCCATGGCTAAATTTTCCCATTTCCACTCTGGCACTGGTAAAGGCTGAAGCATCCCTTTCGGTAACAACCACTCTGCTTTAACCTGCTGACAAGTCAATCACTTCACAGTAAAATCAGCAATATCCCTCTTCATTCCATCCCACTGGTAATACTCTCGAGATCTCTATACATCTTAGTAATTCTAGGATGAAATGAAAACGGGGAACTATGAGCCTCACATAAAAACTCATTCTTCAACTGTGAATCACAAGGGACACATAATCTCTTCCCAAACCTCAAAACACAATAATTATCAATGTTGAATTCAGGCAACATACCCTTCTGAACCAGATCTACCTTTTTCTACAACTCAATGTCTTCCCTCTGTGCTTGATTAAATCTTGTCTGATGGGGATGATCTCACTGATACCTGAAACAATACAGGAGAACTTCCTGCACCAAAAAATTATATGCCAAATTTCATCAAATCAAAAACCAAAGGATCTCGTTCCAAACGTAGCATAGTTAATGAAGCATTACTTTTTCGACTCAAAGCATCAGCCACTTTATTTTCTTTTCCCGAATGGTAATGAATTGTACAATCATAATCCTTGATTAATTCCAGCCATCTCCTCTCTCTCATGTTCAATTCTGTCTGTGTGAATATATACTTTAAACTTTTGTGATCAGTATATATTTCACACTTTACTCCATACAAATGATTCCTCCAAATTTTTAAAGAAAAAACAACAGCAGCTAATTCCAAATCATGTGTAGGGTAATTTACTCCATGAGTTTTCAACTGACGTGATGCATAAGCAATTACCTGATCATTCTGCATAAGGACACAGCCTAGTCCGTTCAACGAAGCATCACTGTATATAACAAACTCACCATTCCTGGAAGGAAGTTCCAAAACTGGAGCATTCACCAATCTTGTTTTCAACTCCTAAAAACAATCATCACATTATTTTATCTAGATGAACTTAACACCCTTACGAGTTTACTTAGTCATTGGAAAAGATAACTGTGAAAAATTTTCAACAAACGTTCTGTAGTAACCTACCAAACCACGAAAACTACGGATCTCAGTTACGTTTTTGGGTCTTGGCCATTCTTCAACAACTTTTGTTTTTGTAGGATCAACAGTTATTCCATCTTTTGAAACAATGCGACTCAGGAAAGAAATTTTTTGTAACCAAAACTCACACTTTCTGAATTTCCATATAACGTTGAAAGACATATAGGTAAATCCATTCGGTAGGAAATTGATTCAACCTCATCTAGAATGTAGTAAGGTCTAATAAACTTCAGTCTCATCTTACCCATTTTACCAAAACACATCACACTTTTCTAGGGGGAAACTTGGAGAATGACATGATCACCTACATCAATAGAATGATCCATCCTCGAGTTATCCGCATAAAGTTTCAACCTTCTCTAAGATTTTCTCATGTGTTTTTAAATTGACTAAACATTATCTACCATATCTGGTTTGAATTCTTGTCCCATCATCTTTCTTTCACGTACTTCATCCCAATAAGTTGGGGTTCGACTCTACTTTCCATATAATTCCTCAAATGGTGCCATCTATATATTTGAATTAAAACTATTTTTATAAGAAAACTCAACCAAATAATGGTGTTGGTCCCAACATCTATTGCAATCTATTGAACAAGCATGTAGCATATCCTCCAAGGTCTAAATTATTCATTCAGATTTCCCATCTGATTGTGGATGAAATGATGCAATGAAATTTAAATCAGTAACCAAATAATTTTGAAGGAATTCCCAAAAGATAGAATAAAACCTAGGCTTATGATCATATACAATGGAAAGAGGAACCTAAGGTAACCCGGGTCTTTATCTACGTTACAACTGAGAATTTAGATCTAGAGACTTTGCATATTGAATGGGAAGAAAATGAGCAAATTTAGTCAATCAATCAATAAATATAAAAGATTAAATTATCACCTCAATATGTATTTGGTAATCCCACAATGATGTACCTTGATATATTTTCCAATATCCACCGTGGTATTGAAAAAGGATGAAGCAACCCATTCAGAAACTACCATTCCTATTTCACCTAATGACATGTCAATCACATCACAGTAATGTCAGCAAAATATATCTTCATTTTATAACACTTGTTATAATCCCAAACATCTTTTTACATCATAGTACTTCTAGTATTAAATTAAAATAGAGAATTATAAGTTTCACATAATAAATCTTTCTTAAAATGGTCATAAAAATACACACATAATCTTTTTCCAAATCTGAAAACACAATATTTATCATGGTTAAATTCAGGAAACATTCTCTTCGGAAACTATTATACCTTTTTTTAAACTCTCTATCTTTCATATGTGAATGATGTATTCTGTTTATTAGTGATGATTGCACTAAAATAGGAAAAATGTAATTTCCTATACCAACAACCTCCATACTAAAGATCATCAAATCATTAATCAATGGGTAATGTTACAAATGTATCATGGTTAACGTATAATTACTTTTCAGACTCAAACCATCAACCACATTATTTTATTTTCAAAGATGGAAATGAATCGTAAAATAATAATCCTAGACTAATTGTAGTCATTTTCACTATCTCTTGTTCAATTATTTCTTTGTAAATATATATATCATTTTTTAATAGTATATATTTTACAATTTACACCATAAAAATATACCTCAAAATTTTCAATGTGAAAACAACAATAGCTAATCCTAATCAAGGTTCGGGTAATTTAACTCATGATTTTTCTAATAAGTTAAAGCATACACAATTAACTGATCATTCTCCATTAAGTCTCTACCATTTCCTTTCAATAAAGCCTCACTATAGAAAATAACTTCACAATTTCCGGATAGTAGTGCGATAACTAGAGCAATCATCTATATTTCATTCAATTTCTCAAAAATACATTCATTACATTGTTTTGTGTAGATCATATTAACATCCTTTAATGTTTATTTAGTCAGTAGTATAGATAAATGTGATAATTTTCAAACAATCCTCCGGTAATAACCTATTAAACAAAGAAGACAACAAATCATGGTTATATTTGTGCATCTTGGACATTATTTAACAACTGTTGTTTTACTAGGATCAACAATTATGCCATCTTTAGAAACAATGTGACTATTAAATGAATGTTTTTGTAACCAAAACTCACACATTTTTAATTTACAATATAGTTTATTTTCATTTAAGGTTTTCAAGACAACCCTTAAATGACTTTCATTCTAATCATTACATTTAGAATATAACAAAATATCAAAAATAAATACAACAACAATATTATCCAATAACTCATGGAAAATTCTATTCAAAACATCCATGAATACAATAGTTTTGTTGGTTAACCCAAAATTCATATTTACACATTCATAGTGGCCATATATAGTACAAAAAAAGCCTTTGTAATTCCTTCTTCATTTAGTATAAACAGATGGTACGCTGACCTTATGTCAATTGTCGAAAAATACTAAACTCCCTAGTGCTGATTGAAAAAATCATTAATATGAAGAAATTGATACTTTTTCTTAATAGATATGTTATTCAAGGACCTATAATCATAGTGATGTCTCATTGAACCATTGTTCTTTTTAACAAACATGACTGGAGAACCCCTTGGTGATGTTTCATGTCGAATGAAACCTTTATATAATAACTCCTGAAATTGATTCTCTTACTCAAAAAGATCAATTAGATAAATTTGATAAGGGGTTTTTAAATTGTAATATCATAATGAACCAAGTAAGTAGAAAATTCAACTTAATTAATAGATATAATTTTAGGAAAAACATCATGAAAAATATCAAGTTACTCAATTACCACAGACAAATCATTAATCTAAACAGTTCTTTGGTTTTCAAAAATATGTGAAATGTAACATTCATTTCCATATTTTACTAGTTTCTCATCTTCCTAATATTTTATCAATATGAAGGGTTCATTATTGTATAAAAACATAAATAAATTCTTGAAATGAAACTTTGTTATCTCGACAATCAGTCTTATCACGGTAAATAGAAATCCAATATATACCTTGAATAACATCAAACACAACTATTTGAATAACAATAAGTTTTATTTTTATTTTCATTCCATATACTTGGAAAGGAAGGTTTTTATAATTTGTTTTTTGCCTTAACGTTTCCCCCATGTGTTTTTACCAAAAGTTCTGGATTCATTTCTTTAGATGGAATTCACAATTCATAAGAAAATATCACAGAAAATAAAGAATGTGTAGAACCAGAATAAAAAAACTATTGAATAATGTGAATAAACAAAAAAATTTACCTGATATCACTTCATTTGTCGTCACAACATCTGTTGAAGAAGTTTCAACGGATTTCACAACCCCTTTTCTGCTTTTATACCGGTTGCTTCCCATCATTTGTGTTCTTCACCAGACACTCATTTGCATAATGGCTCATTTAATTTCACTTAAAACATTTTAGGGACTATAAATCAGATTTTTTCTTACCACTACCATGATATTTTGTAATACAATAATGAGCCTTATATACCATTTTACGACGTAATACGCACTTAACAGAATTCCAAATGCATTGCCCAGTGTGCTTTTAATCCATGAATACTTATAATCCCGGGAAATCATAACATTCACCCATAAAATATACGATCTTCAACGTATCCCATAAAATTATAAGTTTCAAAAAAAACTCAATGAAATAATAAATCATAAAGGCATCTTATGGAATCCATATCATATATACTTTGTTGATTTCAAAGCCACATAGGGAGTAACATTCAGGGATACATTTGGAATACACATCCCATTATATTATTTAAATATATTAGGAGAAAGCATAATGTTTACCTCCATCATGATTGACAATGCATTGGAGATCTATCAAGGGCTCATACACCCACTGTTAATCATGGAACAACGCATATACATAAACAATTATCTAGAATCATAACATATAAAACATGCATACAAGAAAAATAAAACTTCCACATTGCAATCACAATAGATAATTTCATGATATTAGCATCACTAATCCATTATCAAAACCCTTCTAAATTCCAAAATACATTAAAAGTGTATATGGTATTTATTTTTCTTTTAAAAATATTACATCTTGTAGAGGAATCCAAATATAATATAATGCTTGTGGTGGAGGAAAAGTTATTGTCTCCATGTATGTTTAAAATAATTATCCATTTTTTCATTTAGTAAATTTCTTCATGATAAAATATTCTTTTTGAAAACATTTGAATGAAAATAAATATAAAAGGGTTTGATTATATAAACTGTAAAATAATGTCATGTATAAATAAAATACACCTCAATGAAAGGAGATTGAGATGCAGTCCCATACCTTTTGTTCTCATTACTCCGTTCATTCATTAATTTACTAAATAATAAACATAGGTTAATTTGTACATTATTTAGAACCATTTAATGATTATTATTCAATTTATATGACTTTTTACCATATTATTACTATTAGATAATTATTTGAGTTCATATCGGACGTTTTGTCAATGTTTGATAATTTAGTAAAAAATGAACTTGTTTTGATTAAAATTATCCAATATTTCCTATGTCCATTTTATCTGAAATTTTATTCACAATTTAAATGTCATATATATACAGTATATATGTATTTAAAATAGTCTATAATATTTTGTGATAATAAATGAAATGCACCATTCATATAGACGGTAGGCCGCACGTATGCATGAACACAAAATTAATTAATTTTTTCATATTAATAGAATTAAAAATAAAAGATACATATGTAAATTATAATTTTAGTATAATATATATTTTAAATAGGCTCATTAACACTATCTTTTATACATTCAGTTTGGGGACAAATTAATTAAATCTCTTTGAAGGGGCGCTAGTCCACACTTCCTCAAATGAAATTATAATATTTACATATTTTGGAAAGCATAAAAAAATGATATAATAAAAATAATTCAATAATATAGAAAATATGAATATTATATATATCATATAGAAATAAAATTCCATCGTAATATCCACCATGAGAGGTGGATGGAGACAATTGGAAAATCATTATTTTGTAATATAGTAGTTCACCGTACACAGAAACAGTATGTTTTATATCCATTAGATAGATGTGTGTTTAAGTGTAGTTCAGAAAAATAGTATAAAAACATCAAATATATATAATATACTGAATTTTTTATAAAATACTGAAATTATAATAGGTAATGGGGTAGAAAAAAAATAAATGATAGGAGCTTGAGAGGATACGTCACCTCTAAATCGGGTAACTTCTTTTGATTTCAGTCAAAAGGATTTCTTGAATTTCATTATGCCCATGGTATGGCTTCGAGGAGGAAGGTAGGGATGTTGGGATCTTATTTGATTAGATTTTGGATGATCTAAGGGGATTGAGATGTGTGAGTAAGGGGAAGAGGCGGTCTCCTTTTATTAGAGAATGGAGGGGCACTTTAGGAACGTCTTGAAATTTTATTTTATTATAAATTTATTTTGGAATTATAATAGCACCAAAGTGTAATATATAGAGTATAAGATTAGTATGGTTCTAAATAATTTTATAAAATAGGTTTTAGATATGATTTAGTCACATATTTAACCTTATAATTTAGCATTAACCCTTAGATAAATATATTAACTCTTACAGTGTCTTCTTTTTTTACACTATAGGGTTAGTATAGTTACTATAAAATGATAATATAACCTCAAGTGGGTAATTAATGAAATATATAACATTTTATAACTCATAAATCTGAATATTATATTTTTAGGAAAGTTAAATTATTTATAAAAGTAGAATTTTTTAAAACTCATTTTTGACCATTGTGACACTATTTAGTAGTTGGTTTCTGTTAAAGTGATAACAAATTGATTAATTAAAAAAACTATGTTAACTCAAATTTGACATGTAATAATCATCCATAATATTATTTTATAGATTTTTTTTTCCCAAATTACATTTATTATAAATTTTTTATTATCATTTATTTGAATCTTTCATTAATAAGGTAATCACTCCTACATCATTGTGTCATAAGTAAATTTTTTTATTTAATTTATAAAAATTATAAATAAAAAACCATGATGTCAGAAATATATTTTTATATCTAATGAATATTTATATCCAATGATATTAGTTATATAACCCCATATTTAATAATATACATGTTTATATTATATTCCTCATTAAATTAATTACTATAACATGTCAATATCACACCCTAGTGGCACCCAAATGAAAAACATTTAGACCAATGATTTTTAGGACCTATTAATCATCCAATAAGATTAAGAGACATGTTAGGATAGTTCTATATTATTATAATATTATTTTTCCCTTATTTACCAAATTTACCTTTTAACTGAAGTATCTAAAATAATTACTGATGATAATATGCGTAATGCCCAAAAATAAAATTTACCTACTTAAAAAATACAGATATTATGATTCCTAATATGGAATAAAATTTTCAAAATTAATAACATAGAAGTTTTAGTAATTAATTTAAAATTAAATCCAATTGTCAAAATCTGAAAACAGGGTTTTAAGAAGTAATAACCATCAATAGATTGACCTGTGTTTAAATTAAATTTCAATTTGAAATTACATCAAATAAACATAATTTTATTAAATGATAAAAAAATATTTCAATTAGACATTAAAACCAATTAAAAGGATATTGTAACTATATAAATAAATTTGATGAAAAATCATATTTGAATTAAAATGTAGTATTTGTACTATTCATTAAAATATTAATTTTATCAGAAAAATATAAAAAATTAAACAAATATAAATTTTGATGTCCCACTTCTAAAGGAGAAGTTGATTTTTTCCATATAAAACTTATAAAAGAGTCCAAAACTATATTTAAAAAGGGTTCTCCATCAAATGTTAGTAAAACGAAATATTTAAAATTTTTTGAGTATTATATGATTAAAATTAGATTTCTCTCAATTTTAGGCCTAAAAATTTTATTTAATAAGTTTAAAAAAAATTTAGAAATATGTAAAATCATAATATATTTAATTCTATTCATACCTGCCAATACAATGACTAGGTGTTAACTAAAATTTAACATAATAATATTTTGGTTGTATTATTTTTTGGTATAACTCAGTGTAGTGGGAAAAGTAAGATTTTGGAGAAACCCATTGTTGCGAGTCTCATACAATATTGTAAATAATTTATTATTTAAACTAATATTAATATTTAATTAAAAAATTTAATAGATGTGAAAATAACTTATTCTTTAAACACAATAGATGTTATACATGGTGTTTGGTACTTGAATGGGATATCTAGTTTGAACATGGGAGATTAGGACCAGGTTAGGACTCAGGTCTGTGTTTAGGGGAGTTGGTGGGTTTGTCTCTATTAATATTGTATGACTACCTTTAATGTAGTGCATTTATTATAATTTTTTATAACATGTGTACTTGGTTATATTTTGGATTATGTCTTATGCTTTCCATTTATTATTCTTCTTGGTTATTCTGTCATTTGATGTTACTTATTTTGTGGTTTCACTCTAATAAGCTGGTATTGACTTTCCATGTTTCTCTTTAAACCCAGACTACTAGTCGGTAGCCACTGGAATATTGGTAGGAACTCCTGAGGTCATGTGACGACCTGATTCTTGGCACAATTTATAGTCTATTTTATGATGGGGATAGTAGTCTATTCATCATGCTATGATTGATGCTATAGATCTAGATATGTGTAATTAAAATAAAGAACCATTGTATTCATGGTACATTCATGAATAAAATATGAATTTAATAACAAAATGAAATGAAATATAGTTTATTATCATCAATGGAATAAATTGTGTGTGCCTTGTTTGCGATAGTCATTCCTAGAGACATGTGTAAACAGAAAAAGGGTGTGTCACATACAATGAAACATGAAAGTATGAATATTTTGAAGTCACATAGTACATCCTATGATTGCGAATTTTTACATGTGACAAAAACATACAAGGAAGTGTTGGTGTAGGTGAATTATGTATCCAAATTATCACAAAGGTGATCCAGATAGCTTAATAGTCCACATAAAATATTTACACTATGCAAGAAATGTAATGTATCTAATATTGAATGTTTTTTAATATTAACCAGAATAATACATGATCAATTAGGGTAATTAATTGAGGATTTATAGATAGTTAAATCATGATGATGTAACTAAGTTGATCCTCTAATGAAGATCATGATATCTTGATCAGGGTTCATGTCACACTTAAGAAGAATAATTTTGGGATATTATATTGAAGGATATTTCCCAAATTATTAATAAGATAATTCATATTTAATTTTGACATAATTAATAGGAAAAAAATTTCTTTGTTATATGGTTTTATGAGGAATAAATCACTATTAAAAATATGTATTCCATGTCCCTTGTATTTTTTTCTATGATCAGATCAGTCTTTCCTTGGAGTTTGAATTCAAATATAGATAAACATAGATGTTTCATATATCATAGTTCTAATAATGAAATATTTATTTTGATGATGAAATTATATGAACATGATTTGAAATACGATAAATTATTAATTAAGAGGTTTTTATAGAAATTAAGAAACATATACAGTTGGAATAATTATCAGACCATTGGAATATTAATAATAATTTTAGGAATATTAATCTAGCCATTAGAATTGTAACATAACCAATGCAAGTATAAGTAAAATCTATTTATCTTTTAGATTAAAATACAATATATTTATATCATTTTATATGTAAAGAAGTGATTTAAAATGATAAATTAATTGATTGTATTCTTGTAATATTTTTTTTATAATTTCAAAATTAATATAATGATTTAAAAGCATATTTTATTCCCTAAAATTGTTTAATAAATTAATATTATTTTATTTTATAATTATTATAAGATTTTATGAGACCTTAATTAATTTTTAAAATGGTTATTTATTTTTTAAAAACATTAAAATTAAAAATATTTAAATAAATAATGATTTTACATAGAAATTAAAATTTTCATATTTATAAATTTATTTTCCAAAAATGGATTACATTTTTTAATTCAACACATTGAAATAATTTTTGGATGAATTTTTGGGGTTTCTCTAAATTGTTTTTAGTTTTTGTGAATAATGAAATATGGTAATTTTCGGTATTTACCCTTATAAGTTAAAGAACTGAAACTTTGTATCATTTTCAGTTCATGGATGATGTAATTACCCATTATATCAACTCATATTTATGATTTACTATAATTATTCATATTCATCAACAATATTTATAGTCTTAAGAGAAAATAATAAACAAATGAACAAAATAATCAAAACACACATATCCTCTTCCTATAAATTCCACCCACCCCACCTTATAATCAAACCATATATGACTTATATCTTTTCAATATTATTCCTAATTACCTTCCTAGTCCTCTTACACATGTCTTATATAAAATGAAATAAATAAAGGAAAATCCAAATTGCCTTAAGAGGTTCTCAAGGAGATGACTTTCAAGAGGTAAAATCGTCAATTCATATCATTGTAATTTATTTTCTTTTCACATTCTCTCATTGCAAACCCTATCCAATGTATCAGGACAACAACCATAGAATTTATATACTATTATGTTAATTTTATAATGGAATATTCATCATCAAATCTATTATTTTATTTTATTATACATACAATGAAAATACCATCTTTGATATGCATCTTCTCCACCCATGTGGATGAAAAGTTTTTGTTTTTAATTACCTCCTTAATGGGTGGTCATAAAAATAAAATTACTGTTAAAATTCATTTTATATTTATATTATTTTTTTCATGAATTTGGAAATAATACATAAACCTATTATTAAACATAATGAAACTAGTTCATTGTGACTGTAAAACCCACCAAATAAGCCAAAAAAATTTCATTACGTTTGTTGACACTCTTTTTTCATCACATTGTCTAAACAAATGGAAAGGAAAAATGACTTAGCACAAATCGATTCATCCTTTGAAGAAAACATAAAAAATTGACTAAGGCATGAACAAGGGATCAAAAAGCACATGTGTCGCGCAAGTTTCATCACTGTTACGCAAGTGGACTTGCGTGACGTGTAACGGTCGCACAAGTGACCTGCGCGCCCTAAAGGATAACTGCCCGAGTCTTCTTCAGTCTATAAATAGACCCTGTGGGCCCCCCATTTTGGGAGAAATTTTACCAGAATACATATTTAGAGCTCTGAATTCCCAATTCTATTATCCAGGTCCTTAGAACACTTGTAATGTGATTCTTTACCTAGAATAAAAGGTCTAAACAAGAGGAGTAAGGTCTAAGTGTTAGAATTCACTAACACTTGCGCACCTAAGGTGTTTTAACCTTAAGGGGAATGAACATACTTGCGCATCGCCCTACTTCCTCACCAAAACATGTGCACCTCTCTTCTGGAAGTACCTCAAGATAATTATTAAGGCATTGGTCAAGGATCTCTCAAGTATTAACGCACTGGTTTACAAACGTGTAAGTACCTATAGGTCGCGCAGGTATACACGGGTGACCAGGACTTGCACGCCCATGTTGTACTTGCGCGCCTACAAGGACTTGCGTGACCATGCCTTTTTGGGTTCCCTTATAGCCTATTTTTCCCCTCTTAATCCATTCCACCTCTCTTATTCAATATTCAGTCTTCAAAAAACTCTTCAAATCCATTTATGGCATGATTTATTGATTTTACTTCCTTATCTAAAAGGAATTCTGTGGAATATCTGTCAATCCTAGTGATTTACACATCTTTATGTCACTAAAGATTGATATTTCATTCCTTCAACTTCATCCTTTAAGATGAGATAATCCTCAACTAGGGTCTTCTTTTCAGGAATAATCCCCAGTCATAATTCTCAAATTTGGGCATCCTCTTTAGGAGTAAGCCCCAATACCTCTAATCTGGGCATCCTCTTTAGGTGTAAGCCCAGATCCCCTAACCTGGGCCTCCTTTTTAGGAGCAATCTCCATTTATAATTCCCCAAATTATGGGCATCCTCCTCAGTAGTATGCCACAAACCTTAATTCCATTATCTTGGGCCTCTTTTTTAGGAGTAAGACCCAGTCCAAGTCCTCATTAATATGGGCATCCTCTTCAGAAGTAAGCCCCAGGTCCCTTAATTTTTCAATTCCCTTACTCTGGGTCTCCTTTTCAGAAGTAAGCCCCAGTCTTAATTTCTCTTAAATAGTCCTAATTTACCTTTGATCTGGGATTCCTTCTCAGGAGTAAAACCCAATCATAAATCCTCTCCTAATTTGGGCCTCCTTTTCAGAAGTAAGCCCCAAGTTAGAGTATTCAAATCTCCATGAAGCATATATACCTTTATGGACCCTGTTCCTGGATTTCTTCCCCAAAGTAAATCCTAATCTTCATTTATATGGGAATTCATACATACATAAGTCCCACATTAATTCTTATGGTTGCATCATTCATGGACCAATTGTATAATTTTTACCAATACCTCTTGTTTCTCACACTGATCATGACTCTCGAGAGCTTAGAGTGTAAAGTTAATTATGAAATCCTTCTTTGAGTCATCAATCATAAACATCATACTCCCTTACTCGAACTATGTGAGTTCTGATTCCTTTTCTAAAAAAAGGATACATAGGTAACCCATATGCGGGTTTGATCCCAACTCTGAAATAATTCGTGTTCTTCTAAATGACAATAAACATCAAGTGCCCCACTGAGTGGCTTTAAAACCAGCATGGTCATCATAATGACCAAGAGAATTCTATATAAATGTGTCAAATGATTCCATTGACCAAGAATCTCTAATAAATACAGATGATTCTCTATCGATGAAGAACCTCAAATAGATATAAAAGATTTTCTAAATTTCCAACATATTTAATCATTGATTTTTATATCTGAAGGGAATGTCATTTTATACTTGGGAATGTAATAAAGATTCACAAAAATAACTTAAATCTACAAAGAGAGTTCCGGAGTAGACAATAATTCCCCTAAAAAAGGTGTGATGAGTCCGACCTCCCATCCTCTCAACAAATGAAAATTCTTAAGCCTCATTAGTCCACAAACTAATGAGCAACTACCTTTGAAAAGTATGTCCAAATGGATGTGGAATCATTGGATTTTTCCGGTTCTACAAACAAACCCATTAGAAACTGATCAGAATGTTTGAACCTTCAATCAAGGAGGTCATCCCCAGATTCCGAGGGAAACAAAAAATGGTGAACCTGACGTGAATCCTTAACCAAGTTAAAATAATGTTTTACCCATTTGTTAGGCCCCTATTTAAAAATGAAATGAGAGGGCCAACAAAAAAACAATCATTGACATATGTGCTCATCCAAAAGATGTAGTGGCTGAATTTATCATGATTACGTCTGTCATATCAAACATGGACTCTTTTTGAAGATCTTATACATTTCCAGAATGACTGCTCTCAAGTTCACACCTGTGAATACCACTACTGCAAATGCCACTGCTGCTACTCCTGCTGGATCGCCGTCCGCTCTGAGGATGACATCACCTACTCACCATATTCAATGCTGGGTATCAAATGCGCTGGTTAAGGAGTATCATCAACATAGTACCATCCCAACTCTGGAGGCTACCTGAAAATCCCTCCAAGTGAACAACTCACACCGGTCGTCCAAACAACGATGACCAGTGATCAAGAAGCAGATGGTGCTAACAACCGTCTCTAACCGTTTCTGGTCATTATCCCTGGAACACAATCACCATTAACTCCCATATTCTGGGGAGGTGAATGAGCAGGTCTCTCAGGGCCTTAATTCAAAGAAGCAGGAGTCATTCCTGAGGCATCCTATCAATAATCGCCTCCAGAATCGTGTGGCAGTATGCACTCAACATGATGAGGGTACTGACTCCAGGCGTTCGGCTCAGGTTCCTCGAACCCAAGAAGGCAAGACGAACTGCCAGAGGCGGAATCCGGTCAATAGTGAGTAGGTTCTCATCTCTTCCATCTCCGGAGAATTCCCCCAACCTAACGTGGTTTCAAGAAACTAGCGGGCACATACAGCTGCCCATTTTAATTTCGATGTCCAGCTAACTCGTCTGGCAGCATCACGCCAATCCCGCCAGGAAATTCCAGTGGATTACTATAGGTAGGAACATACACCTGTTTATACATCATCAGTTAGTCAGAAGGATCTTCTGACTACATATGATGAATCTCATCAACCACGTTTGACAAAGTGCAATCAGCAGGCACATTCACCTGCTAATATTAATCAAACCTACCAATAGTCTCTCTTGGTAGCATACATAGAAGTTAGTAGGAAGGCCCCGACAACAAACAGGAGGCATACTCAACTCTCTACCCCCACACTTGAGTACTGTAAGGATTCACTAATAGGAAAAGGCAGACAAGAGTAGGCACATTCACCTACTCTAAGCACGGAATGGACGTATATCCCCGTTCCGGCAACTGAAGTCACCAAGAATATTTTATCAATGGTGAAAGTGCAGAAGAAAATCTCTGCTCATATACTGGACGCTTTCCAGGATATCATAACAACTTCAGCAGCATCTTAGGCAAAGACACATAAATATAACCCTACCAGTAGAGTGACACATCAATAGATCACTCCGGAACAGACACACACATCTATTCTAGTCCAAGAGGGTTGTGGGGCATACTCCCCTATATCATACGGACAACCAAGTCTGGAACATACACCTGATTTGAGTAGAGATCATCAGCCTAACCTGGACATCTTTCTTGATCAGGAACATACACCTGCTCAGGGCATCCACTTTCTTCAACAAGTGGTTTCCAAATCGAGTAAGAAGGCATCTAAGAAAAAGACCCTCCAAGCACAGTCAGGAGATCAAGAGACAATTTTTAACAAGGCCTTGCTCGATGCTGGAGTTCTTGAAGCCCTCATGCAATTATCTGTTGGAATCCATGATTCTACTCCCTCATTTCCCAATAGTGGGGAAATTTATTATGAAGTTCTTCAACATACATTTCCTCATGAAGGCTTTCTTCATGAAAATTCGGTCAATCTCGAAGTTTCACCTTCAAATGAGAGCCACAGGAACCATCTGTGTGGTCAGAAGACCAACAAGGAAGAGATCTCATATTTTGTTGTAACCCATTATGGTAGTCCTACCCATGATGATGAATTTCACTACAAAAGTCCTCTCTGTAGTAGTGATTCACATTTCTCGTAAAATGCACCAGTGGATGACGTAGTGCCGAGAAAGCCCTCTTATCATAAGGCACATGCAAATGCGAAACCAGTCATGTCTGATGCTTCATCGCTAGGAGGTGAAAAACTTTCTCAACCAGAAGATAGCCCAGGGTGTAGGTCATTCTCTAAAACACCCCTAAGTCATGCATCTTCTAGTTTGATCAATAATTTCTCTACCAATCTTGTTGAATCCGATGAAGAAATAGGGAAACACCAACATTGTTCAAATCAGGTAGAAGAATCATCATTGAAAGATAAAGAGGAAATGATGAACATGAGAAAAAAACTAGAAAAAGGTGAATTACCAGTCATGTTTTGGCCTCTGGATGACTCTCAGTATGACATTCCAAAGATGTTGACGAAATATGGAATCCATGATATTCATCTCAACATATGGAAAAATCTTTGTCAGTTGAAGAAGAAAGTATTATCTTATGATGAATATGAAAATCATATTAAGATAATAGAAGGGTTACACCATCAGATTGATTTGGCATCTCTATCAGTCCCGTGATATCCGAAGGATGAAAAGCAACAGAGAGCCCTTCAAATTTCATTCTTTGGTGCACTAAGAAGATTGTGTCAGTTAATTGCCAATGCCTCATCTGGTATTCATGTCAGAGGATGGGGTGTTCATGGAGCACTACATTTCACTGTGCTCTCCAGTCAGCAAATCCCGCCAAAAATGGTCTCATGCAATGTTATTGCCCATGGCCGGCCATAATCAATGGGTTTTGTTTGTAATAAAAAGCTTTCCAAAGAACATGATTCAATTAGTTACTCTCAAAATCATGTATACAGAGAACATGTTTTTGAATTACTCCTGCATCATGAAAATGAGAATATTGAACAAGCATCTCATATGGAGCAAGCACATCATCAAGTGACAGAAGTGTTCAAAATTATCCAATGGTCTTTTGAACCAGGTGATAAAAGTGGATACAGATTAATGCATCCAGCTAATTTCCGGACTAAGGTTCGCAAGATCATGAGAGCTTTTAAGAAAGTCTCATACATAGCATGTCAAGAGCCATCCCAGCTTGCCAGACTGGGGACTCTTTTAAAACAACCCTCGTAATCAACAAATAAGATTCGAGAAGTTGAGCGGGAACCACAGGAATATCCCCAGTCCATTGGACTGGGGACTTTTTCCAATCATCAATCCCCTCCTCAGAGAAAGTCGGTCTTTTCTCGATTGGGGAAGAAGCGTCAAGAGGAATGAAGAGCCAAATTATCAGGAGATTCTCTCCAAATTACAGTTTGTCAGGAAGTTCCTGAGGGATCGAATAAACAAAAGGCAATGTCTCATCAAAGACATGGAAGAAGACAATATCACAGGAATGATGATATAAGGGATGCAATGAATTATGCATCAATCAATGTCATCAATTCCGTTGTTTCTAATCCACCAAATGAGGTTCACTAAGGGGAATCATATGAAGAGGGTCCTACTCAAGAATATGTACGCACCGACACAAATGAAGAAGGTGTGCATAAACGAAATCAAAGGATTACTCAAAACCTAGGTAAACCTACGAGTAACCGACATCCACCTCTCCGAAAAGGATCCAAAAAAGGGAGGGGAATGAATCAGGTTACATATATTTCCTCTATAGAAGGACAATTTCTCTCACTAGAGAAAAGTTTTGCACAACAGGAGGAACAAATGAAGAAATTAAAGAGGTTGAATGCATAACTACTTCAAGGTAGTCTTCTTCGTGAGCGTGCTGGAGTCAGTCAGCCAAGGGAATTTGTTGCAACTACTGAGATGGATCAAGAATATCCTCCTCTATTAGTAAACCCTCACATGCCTAATCCTACAGGTCAAGTGCTACCATCAGTTGCAGCATCATCCACCACATCTGTCCAAGATCTAGTCATTGCACCTACCCAAGTCCAAGTTCAACTGAATGCTTCACAAAAGTTAATAACTACCATTGAGTCATTAACAGATCGATTAGAAAATATGGAAGGGAAACGTGCCATGTTCAACTACAAAATAAAGATTACCCTAAATGGGTAGATTCAATCTCTCCTCCATCTAGTTTTGAAAACCCTGTATTCCCTATCTTTGATGGATCAGGCGATCCTGAATAGAATTTGACACATTACGTGTCTTGTTGTGACCCTCTGATGGGAACTCCAGAGTATCAAGAATCAGTAAAACTCAGATTCTTTGTACGGACCTTGCAAGGACTTTCCTTTGACTGGTATACAAGCTTGCAATATTGATCAATTACCAGAAGGGAGGATCTTCTCCAAAATTTCCTTCTTTAGTTCAGCTCAACTTTGCCAAAGACAATAGTTTTTGATCTTACAAACTGTAAGAAAAGAGAGAATGAAAGGGTTTCAGATTTCATTTCTTGTTGGAAGGGATTAACATATTTCCTATACTTATCACTCCTTCAAGAGGAATTGTTGCCAATCTGTGTGGAAAATCTACATGATGAATTACGCACACCGTTGATCCCTGTGAAATACACAGGAGGGTTTCGAGACATTACTTCAATCGCTTAGCAGATTGAAGATTCTCTTATACAGGCTAAGGCTAAATCTTGTGTAATTCCATCAGCTCCAGAAAGGAGAATGTGTAAAGAAGAAACTTCTATAGTTATCCTTAAACAAGCACTCGTACCAATTTCTACTTCAAAGCCTACATCTTCTCGAAGGGCTCCACCTCCTAATCGCTAAAAACAAAGGACATTTCGTCCAGATGATCAAAGAGATCAAAGACAAAAACAATTTGAGGATTTGAAGAGAAAAACATACTATTTCCAAAATGAACATGTTCATGGTTACTTTATTTCGGCTATGGAAAATAATCTGGTTCAACTACCAATGCCCAAGAGGCCAAACAAGGAATGAGTTGAAGAACATCCCAATTATTGCCCCTTTCATCAAATGTTGGGGCATCAGATCCAGGAGTGTTTTGTCTTCAAAGACCTCCTACAAAAGATGGTAGACTCGGGACAAGTCCAACTAAAAATCTCTTCAGCCCTGGTAGCATGTGTCACTGCTACAGTTCTAGAGGTGGAAGGAGAATGGCAAGAAGTTAAAATAATAAATGCACAGAAGTATGATGATTGGATGGTCAGAAAAACAATTAACTAAACTCATGCGATTTTGAGAACACAATTAAAGAAACCAATTGTGTTTTGTGCCATGAATGTTGCGGTAGAACCCTCTTCCTTAGAGGGAACGTCCTCGAAGAAACGACATGATTCAAATAAATAAAAAGATTCAGAAGAAGATGAGTATGTGTCAAATCCTAAGTTGTCTTTGACTCTGGCAGACTTCATGCCATCTACTTCAAAGCCACAGGCACCGCCCCACCAAACGGCACAACCTAAACAGGCTAATCAGATAAAGTCATCCTCAAATGAAGAGTTAATATTCGGTTCTGTTAATATGATTCAATTAACAGATCCATATGCCAGTCATAGTTTTTATTTCGATGAGCATGAATTCCCTGTATCAAACAGGGGAATTATAGGAATTCGTAGAGGCTCAGGATACAGGGGAAGACGTGGATCTTTCAGAAGCCACTATTCCAATTCTACCCCTGTTAGAACTGTGTACACAACAGAAACTCGTGGTAGAGCCCTTCAGTGAGATCAGCAAGAAAAAGCATGTTCTTCTTCCAATTGAAAATTCAGTCCTCGAACAGTTATTTTGGAAGGCCAGTTGAAGGTTCCATCTTCTTCCCCTCAGCAAATAAATGGATCTAATCGGTCTAATCTTCTAAAACCAGGAATATTGCCAACTCCTATCCCATTAAAAGGCGCATCAACTTCCAAAGAATCTGCTTCCAAGGTACCTGCTAAACCACATATTCCTATTGGGAAACACAGACCTGTGGATAAAACGTATGATGTATTGAAACACTTATCCCATGTAACAGCCATGTTATCTATTCATGATTCTTTGAATCTGTCAAAAGATCTTTCAGAAGCACTCATCGAGGCTTTGTCAAGTCCTCAAGAGTTTGAAACTAAAATTGCTGTAGCTGAAGACTATCACATAGAGATTAAACCAAAGAATGCCATGCAGTAAAATCTTTTACTGATAAAGATGAATATGATGTTGTACCTGGGCATATTAGACCTTTGTACTTATCTGGCAAGTTCAATGGCGTAGATGTTCGAAGAGCTTTCATTGTCAATGGTTCAGGAGTCAACATCATGGCCATTCATACACTTCGTCGATTGGGCCTCACGAAATCTGATTTATCTCCTTCTACCATGTTGTTACAAGGATATGATAAAAATGAACAAGAACCACTAGGCGATGTTACACTCAGAACTCAGTTTGGAGATCTTGTATCCAATTCATATTTCATGGTTGTTGATCAGGACTCAGCCTTCAACATCATTCTTGGAAGACCCTGGCTACATCAATATGCGGCTATCCCTTCATCATACTATCAATGTCTCAAATATTGTTTTGATGGTCATGCTAGGAAATTGTATGGGGATAAGGCCCCGTTCAAAACATGTGAATCTCAATACATTGAGGTAGAATTCCATCACATGAAGGGAAGGGAGAAATCCACAACAAAGGAGATTACCAAAGTTAATGCTCCATATGGTTTGGAGAAGAATCCAGTAAATCCATTGACACATGTGATTACAGATTATGTGTTTCCTATCAGCCAAATTGAGAAGATAGACCCATATCAAAATACTCTTATGGAAAGATCCATAATGTCAATTATGGAAATCGAGCCAGACAATGTGGGAGAAATTGGTAACCCACCAAATAGTGATGAAAGCACAAATGGTGACATCTTCATTTCATCTGCTGAAATCCAACAAGTCTATACATCGCCAATCATGCCAGAAGAAGTTATACCAACATTATAGGTGAATAATGATGTCGATTCTCAATCCATCATCTCCTACTTATTACCCAAAGAATACCCTTCATCATCAATCAGGTCAGAAATGGAAGATTCTTCTCCAAGATGTGCAAATTTTGGCATCTCTTCTGATCATGAAAATTCTACTTTATCATCTACTATGAAAGTAGAAATGGAAGAAATAACACATGATGAAGAAGAAGAGGATGATCTCATAGATGCTCCAACAGAAATCAATGAGGGTATCACTACCACTGTGGATGAAGTCATAGAAATAAATCTGGGTAGAAATGAAGATCCATGCCCCACATTAATCAGTGCGGCCATGAATCTTGAAGGGAAAGAGATACATATTTCTTTTCTAAAGAAAAATAACGATATATTTTCTTGGAACTATACAGAAATGCCTGAGCTTGATCCTGATGTTGCTACACATCATTTGGGTTTACCAAAAAAACATCGAGGATTTAAGCAAGCCGTGAGAAGAAAACACCGAACTTAAGCTTCCAAAATTGAAGCTGAAGTGGATAATCTTATCAAAGCTAACTTCATAAAAAAAGTTCAATATCCCAAGTGGTTGGCTAATATTATCCCTATAAAGAAGAAGAACATACAAATTAGAGTTTTCATCGATTTCAGAGATCTTAATCGGCATTTTCCTAAGGGTGATTTCCCAATTCCGATTACAGAACTTTTAATTGATGCAACATATGGCTATGAAGCACTTTCATTAATGTATGGATATTCCGGATATAATCAGATCTGAATGGCCCCAGAAGACGAAGAATCCACAGCCTTTAGAGCCCCACAGTGTGTGTTTTGCTACTGGGTAATTCCCTTTGTCTTAATTAATGCAGGTGCAACTTATCAGCGTGCCATGCATCGTATCATCAAACCCTTCTTAGGGACGTTTTTTGAATGCTATGTAGACGATTTGGTGGTTAAACCCAAGAAACTATCTATTAACTTGGCTGATTTGGAAGCCATATTCCGCAAGCTTCGACAACATAATTTGAAGATGAACCCCTTAAAATGTGATTTTGGGGTAACCTCAGGAAAATTTCTCGGCTATGTTGTATACCATCGTGGTATTGAAGTCGATCCTAAGAAGACCAAGTCAATCCTTGGTATGCCACCTCCTCGATATTTGAGAGATTTAAGAGGACTTCAAGGACACTTAGCCTATATTTGGCATTTCATCGCCAATTTGGAAGGAAAAAGTTTACCCATCACCAAATTGATGATGAAAGGAGTCACTTACTAGTGGACTGATGAATGTCAGGAAGCATTCGATATTCTCAAGAAATACCTCTTGAGTCCACCGGTACTCATGCCACCTATTTAAGGAAGACCACTTATCCTCTATGTGACAGCTCTAGAGCGATCATTGGGTGATTTCGTTGCTCAAAATAATGATGATGGGAATGAAAACAGCCTCTACTATCTCAGTCGAACTATTCTTGAAGCAGAAACCCTGTATTCAAGTATTGAGAAATGATGCCTGGCATTAATCTTTGCAGTTCAGAAGTTGAGACACTACCTGCAACATCACGAGGTGTAATTGGTATCTTGCAATAACCCGCTTAAATTTATCTTTAGTCATCCGATGCTTACAGGACGTCTGGAAAGGTGGGCAGTTATTTTGCAACAATTCGATATTCAGTATGTGTCTCAAAAGGCGATAAAGGGCCAAGCTCTTGCTGATTTCCTGGATGAAAATCCTTTAGTGGGTGACACATCTACAAATATTGATCTCCCTGATAAGGAAGTCTTCTATGTTCAATAAAGTCCTCAAGAATGGGAAATGCATTTTGATGGTGCTTCCAGAAGTCCCACAGGGAGGAAAATGGAAAATCCTTAATTCAACAGAGTAGGCTTAGGAATTGTGCTCATTTCCCTAGAAAAGGCAGTGTTACCTTATTCCTTCTTATTGTGGGAAGTTGGTACCAATTATTAAGAAGAATAACAGGCTCTCATTGCAGTCTTGGAATTAGCGCTTCAAGAACAAGTGAATCACTTAAAGATGAAAGGTGATTCAGACATGGTAATCAAACAAGTCAATGAGGATTATGCCATCAGAAAATAAGAACTAATCCCTTTGTATGATTACATCATAGTGTTAATGGATTAATTCCCTTCGGAACTGACATTTTCTTATTTCCCAAGATCACAAAATGCTCAAGATGATGCACTACCTAATATAGCCACAGCTCTGGAAGATCCAAATTGGGATGAGACAACCATCAGTATTACCCACCGTTGTGAAATTTCACCTTATGTTCGAATCAGAATAGAGGAAATTAATGAAATTAGTCCCATTCCTGAACCGTATGGTCATACTAAATAATGGATGTCACCTATCATAGAATACCTTCAAAATGGAACACTTCCACCTAATAGAGCTAATAAAGAACAAATCTGGTGACATGTGGTCAATTTTACACTTTATGATAGCCCAAATCACCTAGAGAAAATTCTTTACAAACATAGTTTTGATGGAGTTCTCTTCAGATGCTTTTATGGTGCAGAGACAATGGCTGTCATGAATGAAGTGCATGCGGGAGTCTGTGGTGCCCACCAGTCTGGACATAAACTATGTGATCAGATTCAATGGCTTGGATACTTTTGGCCTTCAATGATACAAGATTGTGTTGATTTCACAAAGAAGTGTCATTCATGCCAAGTATATGCCAACTTCATTCATCAACCTCCAGAGTTGCTTCATACAGCTAAATAATCATGGACATTTTCCACATGGGGAATGGATGTGGAAAGACCTTACCCTTCAGCTATGGCCAAGCAGTTTAAGTACATTATTACTGCTACTGACTTATTTTCCAAATGGGCAGAGGCAATACCTCTCAAGGAAGTCAGTTCTAAATGCGTTGTCAGCTTCATCATGTCTAACATCATTACCAGATATGGTGTCCCTCATACCATATTGACGGACAATGGCACCAACTTCTGTTCATCCGAGGTGAAGAAGATATATCAAGAATACAACATCAAATCCAACCATTCATCTCGGTATCATGCAGCGGCCAATGGCCATATAGAGGACTTCAACAATACTCTGTCAAATATACTGGAAAATATGGTGGATAAAGATAAGAAGTCATGCCCTGATAAACTCTTTCATTCTTTATGGGCTTATCGGACTACCACCCGCACTACAACTCGGACAACTCCATATTCACAGGTATATGGAACGGAAACCGTCTTACCCATTTAAGTTCAATTGCCTTTACTCAGAGTATCCATTTGTGATTAGTCATCTACAGATGAACAATATCAAAAGTGATTGAATGAATTGGAATGGTTATATGAGAAACGGTTGTGCTCTTTTCACCACTTGGAAGTCTATCAGAATCAAATAGCACGAGCTTTTTACAAAAAAGTTCATCTTCGTTCATTCACTAAGGGAGAAATGGTATTAGTTCTCAGAACACCAATGATACTAGGAAAGAAACCTCCCAATCTTGAGCCAAAATGGGAAGGACCATGCTCAATACATAGGGTCTACTCCAATGGAGCTTATTCATTAATCTCGATGGATGGAGAACTCATCACTACTCAAACCAATGCCAGATTTTTGAAGAATTATTTCGTATAAACACAAAATATATATCATCGATGGTCCGGTATGACCTTAAACTGCACCACCATCCAGCAAGACATTAAACTTCATCATCAATGGTCCATACATATGTCCTTTAACTATTTTAACTTTCGTCCCACATGGCATTAAACTATGAAAAAAAATTCCCTCAATGGTCTGGTATGACCTTAAATTGCACCACCGTCCAGCAAGACATTAGAATTCATCATCAATGGTCCATACATATGACCTTAAACTATTTTTACTTTCATCACACATGACGTTAAACTGTGAATTTTTTTTCCTCAATGGTCCGGTGTGACCTTAAACTGCACCACCGTCCAGCAAGACGTTAAACCATGATAAAGGTCCCTAAATTGTCCTCACTGCATAACATTAAACTGCACAGTCCCCCTTCCGTCCAGTATGACGTTAAACTTCACCATCCATGGTCCATGCATATGACCTTAAACTATTCGCACTTATGTCCAACATGACGTTAAATGGTACACTCTTTTGTCCTCACTGCATGACATTAATCTGCACAGTCCCCCATTCGTCCAACATGACGTTAAACTATATTGTCCCCATCATCCTAGCTACATTATGCTAAATTATAAAGAAAGACCTTGATACGTCCTACATGAATTTAAAATGTACTTTGCCCCTTCTATATGACATCAAACTGTGCACCACCAATAGTCCTAATTGCATGACCTTAAAACCGTATAGTCCCTATATATGTCCTACATGACATTAAACTGTGCATCATTAGGGTTGTTGCTACCTCATGTTTCTCACACCGAGTATGACTCACACGAGCTTAGAGAAAACATCAATCATAACACCCTCTCTGGGCCGCTAACCATACGTAAGTCCCAACATCATTTTTTTGGGTCGTTGTCCCCATGAACAACTTGATCATTAATTCATTCTTTAATTGAACTACGCGGACTTTGATCCTTGCCTTCCCGGCTGGGAATGTAGGAAACCTCCCAAGGTTTAAGCCCAAAACCAATCTCTTCACATCGTTTCACCTCCATCTCAAACGATGTTGATTCGTGAAACCGCCCCTAGAATCAATATCTTTATATTGGTTCACTTTCGTCCTTTTTATATGACGTTAAACTATACAACACTTTTGTCCAGTATGACAACAAACTACAATATTATTTGGTACCTTCACCTGAGAGGGAACCATTATTTACATTGATTTTTCAATCATGTATCATTTCAAAGACTACGTGCATACATGGAAACGCCTAAAACATTTATTTTGGGTTAAACCATCATTGTACTAAAAATTCCCCTTTCACCCTTCACATGTACAAACCAAATTTGTATAGAGGGTAGTTATAGAACTACGTGGGCTTTATTCCAATCCTTATGGGATACGTAGGAACATTCGAGTGTCCCTCGAATCCAGCCCCAAGTCTCTTGGGCCTAACCCAAAATTCCACTTTCAGTCCCTTGGCTGAAAATTCCCCATGAAAACACACACTGTGTATTTCTTATAATGGTCCAATTTCTATGACCCTAAACTATGATATCTAATAATTTTCTCCCACACGACGTTAAAATGTAGTTTCATAACTACATATGGCTTGATTCCCATCCTTATGGGATACGTAGTGAAGTCCAATATTTCCAGTCAGGACCCAGCCACAACATGATTATGGTTAGCATTGATCTGTGTATCTCTATATACATTGAACAATACCCATATTTATGTGTCATAATCATAACCTTAAATATTTTCAGATCTTCATAACCCTTTTCTTGACATTTAGCCACAATAATGTCAAATTTCTGAGAGTTTTTTACCTGACTATGCAGTACGTGCCCTTAGGAGGCCTTGCATAAATAGTCCACATAATAGACTTGTCAGCCAAAATATGCTATTTATTTGACAATGCAGCCAATGCCCTTAGGTGGCCTTGCATAATTCAACCCCCTAATGGGTTTGTTAAATAATAGTAACTTCATTCTTGGGAAGAAAGACACTTTTTTCCTTATTGGTCTTAAATGAAAGTATGTAGGGATCTGCAAAAAATAGCCATCTTTAACATATTTTTCCCACATCCTTTTTCATGATCAGAAAGTATTCAAGTATATGGTTTATATTCTCCTTCCCTACGTTTGGGTTGGACCTTTGTGGAAGTGATATCCATCCAGTTCTTTGATAATCTTGTTCGAAAATATCTTCTCCATATTCAAGTACCTCTTTCCATACAGCAAACTCTATACTTTGGAAAATTTGAATCTCCATATACGTTCACTGGATTTTAGCAGCATAATGGTAAACTTTTGAGGGTTTTTTTTCCTGACTAAGTAGCATGTTCCCTTAGGCGGCCTTGCATAAACAGTCCACATAACAGACTTTTCAGCCAAAAGATGCTATTTATTTGACTATGAAGCCAATGCCCTTATGTGGCCCTGCATAATTCAACCCCTAACGGGTTGTTTAAATAACAGTAACTTCATTCTTGGAAATTACTTCTTCTAATTCCTTTTAGCTCTTTTTCATATCATTACTCAGTTTCAAATATTCTTATGCTATTGTTTACATTTTTTCCCTCATACTTGAGTATGGTAATATGTTTTCAGATAAGTTTTCAAATAATTGAGTCAATTCTAATTCATTCGGTCAAATATATTTCAACCTTAAACATTATCCTCCATATGTCTGACGAGCATGACTTTAAACAGCCCACAAATGACAAGGGAACTCTGAATAAAAGTCAAGTTCCAGCCCACTAAACATACATTTTGTATGATTTAGTTAATACCAAGCAATTTAAAGATTTAATGTTTGTAGGGTTATTTATATTAATCCTAGTAAAAATCAAAATATGCTTAATAGGCCCATTGGATTAAGTAAATTTAAATCAGGTAGCGAAAGAATGCTGGTACAAATGATTGAAGATGAATGTATTCTCCATTGATGAACAATAATTAGAGGGACATCCACAGATTCGAGCCCTTTCTCTTTTTCAGGAGATTACAAAAGACTATCAACATAAGTCTTCATTTGATGTACAACATCCCGAGCTTCAACAGCAGCTACATGATGCTCATGCACTAAACCAACTTCACTCTTCCCAGCTTGATGGAGTTCCTTCTTAGCATCTGCAATGGCTTTCATACCATTAGTTTGAGCTCCCTTCAATGAATTATTGAGCTGATCAAGTTCCCCAATAACAACATCTAACTGTTGCTGCAGCTGCAGCTGCACCTGATGGATGATGTTTTCTTTGATTTTATGTTTCAGCTCCTTCATCTTGGCAGCATAATCACCTTCATCTCAAGATACTGCAGCCTCAAATTTACTAATGTTAACTGACAGTTTTACTCTGTTCAGATCTTCGTGACACTTTTTCTCCTGCTCCCTCCAGAAGATGACCTGTTTCACCGCAACATGGATCTTTTCATATCCAAACCCACCAAGTCCTAGCATGAAAAACTTGTATGATAATTGAGGGATCTTCGATGATAGCTCTTCTAAAGGCTCCTCAGATATGATTTTCTATATGTTGTTCCATGCCTTGTGTCATGAAATGATGAAAGCTTTAAGCACCTATGGGTCTGATTCAATATCATCATCACAGGGGGGGCATTTAATCTAGGATTAATGCACTTAAGGAAGTGCCATGTTCTACACTTTCCCCCCTGACCTGTGCTTCTTTTCATTCCATTCCCGTTGGGGCAGAGGCTGAGGCCTCACCTCTAGATCTAGCCGCTGTAGTTGATGGCCCTACATGATTAATCAAAATATTTGGTTAGCTTCAAATGATAACAAAAGAATTTATTGTCTTACAAATTAAGTAAAATCACAAATATTGTTATCACTTACCCGACAGTGGATCAACAACCAGAGAAGACTCCTCCCCATCTTTCCCAATCTCAACAGGATCGTCAAGATGGGACTCAGGAGGGATTATTGGGTTTAGCCCTACTCGAGCTAATGTTTCTGCAATGGTAGGGTTGACATCAATGTCCACACCCTCTTCAGGCATTGGCAGTTCAGTAGCCTCTGTGGATGTAACTGCATATTATTTTCAGTCATGATTAGAAGTGTAAATTATAAGAAAATTTACTGGGTGTCGGATAAAACTCACACCCAAGGTCTTCTAAATAACATGACAACTTAGAATGATCATAAAATTCTTCGAAAGACATGCCATGATTCATAATTTAATCTAATGATATTTAAGAATCCTGGTTAGTCTCACTAGTGGGAGCATTTGATGTGTCTTCTGACGACTTACATCCTGCAACCCCTGACCATGGACAACATCATTGGGTAAAATCACAGCATCAGTTGCAACAGTCGCCAGAAGCTGTAATGCAGGAGTTGAACATGAAGTATCACAGAATGGAAGTCAGTTGGTGATTCGTTCAACATTTTTTTGAAGCATTGTTGACATACCAGAAATAGGTTCTTCTCTTCTTGCAACAACAGTAAGAGGGATTCTTGGAATAGATTCTAGCTCTTCTCCAGGAGCAGCCATGTCAGCTTGTATCTGTGACTGTTTCACAGCACCCTCCGTCGTGTTTGAAGGAGGATCATTCCTTTCCCTCAGGGGGAAATTGAAGAAGCCCCTGCAATCCCTAGAAATATAATTAACCATGTGGTCAGGGGTATAGACTCATGATTACCTGAAGGACTTACCACTTCTAATGAAGCATTTAGCTGTGGACTTCCTCATTTGTTGCCTTTTTTCATTGTTTTTTTGGGAGTATTAGTGGTATCCCTTATTGGAACTTGAATTGGAGAATGGAAGGCTATGTCCAACGCCTCATTCATAGCCTGATGACCTGGAGATATCTCATCTCGTTCACAAGGAGAATTAGCAGCATCCCCGATGGCAGTACCACCAGGGCTATACTGTGGTAAAGGAACCTCAGTTCCTTTATTTGCGAGCTGTAAGATGAAGAAAATGATTTCATTATGTAACAAAACTTCGACTGGAATCAAGTTTCCCAGAAAATAAGGAAAGAAAAATTACATCTTTAGGAGCCACATAATCATGCCACTCCTCATCTCCAGAACCCCCAACCCCCTCAGTGGCACCACGATCAATCATTTCCTTCACCCGCTTGGTGACAGGAACAGATTCATCAGTGGCATATATGAGCATCTACAGCTCTCTGATGTAAGCCCACACTTCATTGGGTTTATCGTCATATTGGATGTCTATAGAATCCTGAAGATTTCCTATTCCAGGAAGTTGTAGGCCTTAACAAAAATCAATCCAGGAGGTCTCAGTACCACAATATAAACCCTGCCATAACTAGACAACCTCTGGTCTTAGATATGAAGGCTGTGAGGAAGGTCCTACAATATTTGACTTCAATTTCTTCCCAACTCCTTCAACTACAGATAGAGAATAAGAAAATAAGACATATTTCTTTATAATGTAGTAGTGATTAAGTTACCACAATAAAGTAACTTACCAGGAGTTGATGGAGTGGGTCTTTTAATTCTGGCCAGAGGATTATATCAGGTACGAAACTACTTTTCCACTGGTTGTGCCTCATCATCCCCATCATGGGAATCTGGTGAATCAGTTCTAGAGGAAGAATCTGCTGAATCAGCTTCAGGTGGGGAAGCATCACCTTCATTAGGAAGGGTTTCTTTCTCTACAGTCCTCTTCCTTTTCCCCACCTGATAAACTGTGTGATTCAATATCCCTTTTGGGTATGATTCTATCCAGTGATCGACATAATATGTAGTAATGTTATGTGCCGCTTTTTCAACTGGTAGATCAAATACAGACCCAGTCTTCTCCCTGGACGTCAGAAGCCATAGTTGCCGAGAAACCATCAGATGTTTCTCTAACCTAACATGTACTGGAGGAGATACAACAACCTATTTCAAACATTTGAATTGACGTCCAAATCTATATGGAGCATAGGCCTCGCATATAATTTCTCCATAAATCTTGGAAACTAGCACACCATCCTTGCCAGCTATAATGTACTCCCTCAAATCCAAGTAGGCTGTTCCATCATCAACATACCTCCCGGTTGGTGGATTTACATAGGGAAATAAGTTGAATTCCTTAAACATGCTCAGCCTCACTTTCATGTCATAGGCATTATCATCTAATGGAGCAACTCCATATAATGCTTGCAATGATGGCCTAAAAGAACTTCTAGGGATTTGTAATCCATTCTGTACATTATAAGTCCTAAAGTGAGTGGTGATCAATCCCCATAAAACTTGGAATGGTCCCACTATTCGTAAAGGAGATTTACCCATGATGAAATGAAGTAAACTCCTGAGAATCTTTGCTAAAATGGGGGTATCCAACCCAACCATTTTTACCTCAGCCAACTTTGCCGCAATGACGAAGGTCCCTGGCCTAACGCCTCCCTTAAAATCCCTGACCGAGAAGAGATACACGCTGAGCCACATTTCCAAGAAGACCGCCATATGTATATTCTTTTGGATCCTTTGATTCACCTCATATCCCCACTTTTTGAAGTATCCTGCTTCTAGAGTTGGCCAGAATGTTTCAGGAGTACCCCTCTCCTCAGGTTTTTGGCAGGTGGTTGAATGTTTGGGCCTATTATCCTTGGATTTATTTTTCATGGATATTTTCTCCTTAGGCTCCTTCCCCTTTGGCACTTTCTCTTTCTTCTCAATAAGAAATATATTCATCCACTCATCTGGATGAATATATTTTCTAGAATGAGTTAACGAGGTTACGGAACTCTTGAGTCAATGGATGATCTTAAATAATTCGCGAGATAAAGCAGATGTCTTCTCTGAAACATTCCAAGTCACCTTGGGGGAATGAATTCATCATACATATCGCCCAAAATTGGAGCGTCTGAGATCTTGTGGACATCCCATAGACTGATACCTACTTATCCATGAGTCAGATGGAATGAATTAGTTGCTGGGCTTCAGTGGATGAGTATCTCTAGTACGAAGTTATCATGTCTATAAACATATGTTTGGCCAACCAAGAAAGCTTCATATATTGCAGCTCCCTTTAGATCCTCGACAAACTCTGAAGAGGTTTGTTGCACCTAGTATGCCCACATCCAAGTCGGATTCACACCTCCCCTGGGACGGAAGTCCCAAATTTTCTTCCAACCTTTGGATTGATCCATCTGAGCGTTTTGGAAGATTGAAGGATCACAATGTGGTTGCATCTCGGGCGTATGAGGTTTTAAATCTGGTGTAAAAGGGATATGATGCATCATATAAGCCTTCTTCGCTGTTCCAGCATTTATAAATCCTCCTCCACAAAAGATATTTGCTGAAGTAGAGTTGGTGTAATTTTGAAACCATGAAAATTGATGATAATTATTTGCTTATAGAACAGTGACGTCTTGCTGATAACCATATCCATACTAAGGCAGATAAGTGCTTTGAGGAAAGTCGAGATGATATTTCTTCTAATACTTAGCCAAATCCGGAAGAGTTCTATATTTGATGGTATAATAATCATTGCCAATGATGTTCATTATATCATCAATCCGCTTGCTAGCCAGTTAATCAACTATTCCGGTTCTAAGTTCCATTGGTTCTGCAAAAAAGTTGAATAAATTAACTTTTAAGTAAGTTGATTTTTCATAAAATTTTTGAAGAAATTTCAGAAAAAATGGCCAAGGAATTAATGCGCGTAAGTATGGATGTGTCACGCCCGTTTTATTGTGTCGCACATGTTTTTGGCATGAAAGTATCACCGCACAAGTCCTATTACCTTGACAACAGTGCAAAAACAATGAAATAGCGGGAAATGA
Organism: Viscum album; assembly: GCA_963277665.1. Classification (NCBI taxonomy): domain Eukaryota; kingdom Viridiplantae; phylum Streptophyta; class Magnoliopsida; order Santalales; family Viscaceae; genus Viscum; species Viscum album. The sequence goes on along the minus strand of OY728150.1, from coordinate 1,585,848,137 downwards.
GCAACATTCACGACAAAGGGGACCTGTGCGGTGAGAGCTTGGGAATCTGAAAAAGATGTGATGCGCTGCAAAGGACCGAATATTTATAGGCCAGGAGGCTCACAAGCGAGCTCCAGCCCTGCGCGGCAAGAACCTGCACACCAAGTTTTGCGCACTGAAAGAATTGCATGCCACCTTTCTTTTGGTTTTCTCGTTTTCCTCAGAGTCAAACCCTCATTTCATTCGGATCAAAATTTGAGGGGGGAATTTTGTTGACGCCCTTTTTTCGTCACATTGTCTAAACGAATGGAAAGGAAAAATGACTTAGCACAAATTGATTCATCCTTTGAAAAAAACATAAAAAATCGATAAAGGCATGAACAAAGGATCAAAAACCACATGTGTTGTGCAAGTTTCATCACTGTCGCACAAGTGGACTTGCGTGACACGTAATGGTCACGCAAGTGACTTACGCGCCCTAAAGGATAACAGCCCGGGTCTCCTTCAGTCTATAAATAGACCCTATGAGCCCCCATTTCGAGAGGAATTTTTTGAAGAATTCAGATTTACTACTCTGAACACCCAAGTCTCGTCCCAAGGTCTTCCGAACACTTCTATGGTAATTCTTTACCTAGAATGGAAGGTATAAACAAGAGGAGTAAGGTCTAAGTGTTAGAATTCACTAACACTTGCACGCCTAAGGTTTTTTACCCTTAAGGGGAATGAACATACTTGTGCGTCGCCCTACTTCCTCACAAAGAATAATACGCCTCTCTTCTAGAAGTACCTCAGGATAATTATAAAGGCATTGGTCAAGGATCACTCAAGTATTACTGCACTGGTTTAAAAATGTAGATGTACCTATAAGTCACGCAGGTATACCTGTGCGACCAGGTCTTGCTTGTCCACACAGTACTTGCACGCCTGTCAGGACTTGCGTGCCCATGCCTTTTTGGGTTCCCTTCTTGCCCATTTCACTCCTCTTAAGCCATTCTAGCTCTCCTATTCAAGATTCAGACTTCAAGACACTCTTCAAAGACATTTATGGAATGATTTCTTGATTTTATGCCCTTATCTGAAAGAATTCTATGGAATATCTCTCAAAACCTAGTGATTTACATATCTTTATGTCACTAAAGATTGAGATTTCATTCATTCAAACTAATCCTTTAAGATGAGAGAATCCTTGACTTGGGTCTCCTTTTCTGGAATAATCCCCAGTCATAATTCTCACATTTGGGAATCCTTTTTAGGAGTAATCCCCAAGTCCTTTAATCTGGGCATCCTCCTTAGGATTAAGCCCATATCCCCTAACCTGGGCCACTTTTTCAAAAGTAATCCCCAATCATAATTCCCCAAAATATGGGCATCCTCCTTAGGAGTAATCGCCAAACCTTAACTCCTTCAACCTGGGCCTCTTTTTCAGGAGTAATCCCCCGTCCAAGTCCTCATTAATATGGGCATCCTATTCCAGAGTAAGCCCCAAGTCCTTTAATTTTTCAATTCCCTTAAGCTGGGCCTCCTTTTCATGAGTAATCCCCATTCTTAATTTCTCTAAACCAGTCCTAATTTACATTTGATCTGGGATTCTTTCTCAGGAGTAAAACCCAATAATAAATCCTCTCCTAATTTGGGCCTCCTTTTCAGGAGTAAGCCCCATGTTAGAGTATTCAAATCTCCATGAAGCACATATACCTTTATGGACCCTGTTCCTGGATTTCTTCCCTAGAGTAAATCCTGATATTCATTTATCTGGGCAGTCATACAAACATAAGTCCCACATTATTTCTTATGATTGCATATTTCATGGACCAATTGTCTAATTTTTACCAATACCTCTTGTTCCTAACACCGAGCATGACTCACGTGAGCATAGAGTGTAAAAGTAATTATGACATCGTTCTTTGAGTCATCAATCACAAACATCATACTCCCTTACTCGAAACTATGTGGGTTCTGATTCCTTTTCTAAACAAAGGATATGTAGGTAACCCATCTGCGTGTTTGATCCAAACTCTGAAATAATTCATGTCCTTTTGAATGAAAAAAAACGTCAAGTGCCCCACTGAGTGTCTTTAATACCAGCATGGTCATCATAATGACCACGAGACATCTATATAAATGTGTCGAAGGATATCATTGACCAAGAATATCTAATAAATACAGACTATCCTCTATCGATGAAGAACCTAGAATACATATAAAAGATTCTATAGTTTCCTACATATTTAATCATTGATTGTAAGATCTGAAGGGAATCTCAATTTATACTTGGTAATGTAATAATGATTCACGAACATAACTAAAATTTATAAAGAGGGTCCTGGATTAGACAATAATTCCCCTCAAAAAGGTGTGATGAGTCTGAACTCCCATCCTCTCGACCAATGAAAATTCCTAAGCCTCAGAAGTCCACAAACTAATGAGCGCCTACCTTTGGAATGTTGGTCCAAATGGATGTGGAATCATTGGATGTTTCCGGTTCTACAAACAAACCCGTTAGAAACCGATCGGAATGTTTGAACCTTCAATCAAGGAGGTCATCCCTGGATTCTGAGGGAAACAATGTTATATCAAATGATTCTTCCTCATAACAGAAAAATAAAATTTTATTTGGATAGATTTAAAATTATGGAAGTTCAATAATAATATATAATCTCACTTCTGATGAATTATTCCTATTTTTCAAGAACATAATTTATTTTACCAATGTAAAATGACTATGAAACCATGTAATAAACGCTCCCAGAACTGTGAAATTGAGCTCTATAACTAATTGAAATAGTAATTAAAAACATAATAATTTATGATAAATAAAATATATATATAATAATTTTGGAATTAATTAATTAATTAACCTAATTTTATTATCTAGGATAATTAGTAAAAGTGCAGAATGAATTTTGAAATAAATTAATGGATCTCCTCGATCCAAATAATTACCTTTAGGTTATATTTTATCTATATTTTCCCATATTTAATTATTCATTATTTTTATACTCATTTCCAATAATCTTTTTGTCTATACCAAAAATTTGACTTTATCTCAATTAATCCTTATTTTATGTGTAATTATATGTTTTAAAAGATTACCTTATCAATTTCTAATAATAAAAAATATCTATTAAATGGAACTTTTAAATTTATCTAACATTTTCAAGTGCACATCATAAACATTATTAAGTTACCATTATTATTCATAACTAAATAATTTTATCATTAATAATTATCTTAGTTCATTTTTTAAAGAAACAATTGTGTCTTTTTCCCCATTAATGAATCATTAATATTTTAAATTAATCTATAGTAAAGTGTATCATTTCTAAAGATTCATAAACACAGTGTTTTAGCTATTAATGTTTTTATAAATCATTATTTATGATATATTATTAATATTATTCTATGATTTTCCATGAATGATTCAATCCCATATTTTATTGATAACATTTTGATACACCTTTTGGTCATTCCCAATAAATTAATAATGTTACACATTTCATTCCATGGATAACCATTTGGTTTAGTCATTAGGATTGTTTCTTCTTGAAAAAAGACATATGACTAATCATGTTATCAATGGTGAATTGAAATTGAACTCTAATTAATTTGGTTATTTTTAGTCTCATGATACATCATATATGAGATTAAAGAGTAAAGCTAATCCTTTACTGTACTTTTTCCACCATGTGATGTCATCTTAGTAGTCCACTTTGAATCCTTTTTTATGTCAGGTTATGTGTTTCTAACACATTTCAAAAGATCCATGATCATATGATTATATAATCTATAAGTTATGATTCTATATTTTTTTAGGATCCATGTATTTTATGTTATCATGTTATTCATTCTAACTCATGTGCTATGATTCATTCCCATGTCTATTCATTTAAAAAGAGTGTTAGCACATCCATTTTGTCTATGTATTCCCCAGGATGGCCTATGTATATGTTAGATCTCACAAAATTTTATGAGATCATAATATAAGACAAATAAATTGATGTCTTATTCTGGTTCTAGTTAATTAATTTTTTTTGATAATCTTCCAAATATTGAAGACATTACAATCTATTATTTCTAATAAGGGGATAATTATTCATAAAATAATTTAAAAATATATGTTATAGGATTAGTTTTCTACAAATAGTTTTAAAGGATTGTCTAGTTAGTTTGGGTATTATAACATGAAAAAATAGTAAGAACCCTATGGATAATTATATCAATATGAATAACCAATATTCAATCATATAGAATCATATGTTGATATAATTTTAATTTATATGTTATTCCATCTATACATGTATATTCCCTTTTATATACTCATTAGATAAGTATTTTATCCCCTAATTTTATTTTTAATCTTATGTATTGGACAGAAATTTGAGAACCCATGTTAAAAACTAATTTGGTATCCAATGTGATGATTACTGTAAAGAAATATCAAATTTTATTTTAATTAAAGCTCATAAATTCATGAATGTAGTGGCTACATTGAATTAAGATATGAATTTTATATTTAATTGTGTGGTATTACATCATTATCATTAGAAAGTGAATATTCTGGTAAAATGATTTTTTCAGAAAGGTCCTTATATAAAGTTGATTTTTTAGTCCCCTCCTCGCGAAATAATGGATTAATTTTATAGGAAATATATTATATGTTGTTCAATGATTAAAATATTATAAAGGCATTTAGTCAATCTATCATTTCTATGGGGAAACTAATCAGTGACAGCCAATATTAAAAGAAATTTCAAAAGTGGAAATTGATTCCATGGAGTAGGAAGGACACATAATTTTTTTAGAAAATATTTTCCCTAAACTATTCATAAAATGATGTAAAGGGCGTTACTTGGTATAATGGAAAAAATGATTTTATGGAGGTGTATGAGGAAAAAATTACATGGATTACATGATACACATTATTATTTTTTATGTACAATGAAATTAAGGTGGATCCCTTATTTACTGTATTGAATAAGAATCTATGAAAAGACATTTTGTTTTGAGAATTTAGAAACTATGAGGAGTTTGTATATTGTTCCCTAAAAAACGAGATAAATATTGGTGACCCCCAATGGTCTTTTGGGTTTTGAGATAAAAGTGAAAAATTGTGTTCATTATTGGATGATAAATATATAAATCCCATGAATGAATGAAAATATAAAGGCCAACATGTTAAAAGGGTGATAAGAAACATCCCAGGAGTTATCTAATGGGAACCAATAGAAGCTCCAAATGTGAAATAGTGGATCATTAGAAAAATTATTAGCCAAACAGATTTGAAGAATCTTGATAATTCATAAGAAGAATGGAAGTATCAGATCAACACTCAACTAGGAGTCCACTATTTCTGCTAAAAGGAACTAGGAAATTATGTGATAAAATGCCATATGGCAAGTGTTATCATAAGAAATCAATAAAAAACCTCCAAGGAAGTATGGATGGACATATAATTTCAGTAATCCTGAGGTGGAGCCTACAAATGATGTATTTATAGGTATGACAGTTATTCATTCAATAATAGAAATCATACTATTTGAGTCTCGTTATATGAATTCTATCATATTATTCATCTTTCATATAACTATTAAAAAAAATACCTCAAAATATGAGGGTTGTGTTATCTTTTCGAAAAAAATGAGTTAATTAATACTTCAAAAGAATATAACTATTCCCCATTCAATGTATGTAGACTGAACCTACTATAAATTCTAATCTTATTTCAATTGGTGTAGTTTGATGCTATATGGGAATGTATTGATGAACTTTATACAAATCCAACATCAACACTTCAGAAAGGGAGATCACTCTTCACATCAAAATGCATCCTCAAATTTTGTGCATGTGTAAGGACGTTGATGAATCTATTTTAAATAATAATCTAAATTATAAAAATGACTTATTTATGAGAAATCATATTTATCTTTAATTATTGAGATAAGGGAGTGGACCATGCTTGAATACATGCCCATTGTGAAGGAATACACTATTGAATTTCCGTAGGTATTATATGTTCTTCCTCCCAACCAAGTGGTTGAGTTATCAATTGATCTTATAACTATATCTCCTTCCATATAATATAATTCTTATAGGATAGCCACCATTGAATTGGAGGATCTTAAGAATCAGTTACATTAAAAACAAGTAATGGGTTTTATAATCATGAATAATTCACTATGGGGTGTGCTAGTCATCTTCTTCCAGAATAATGTTGGATCATTGATCTTGGTCATTAATTATCATGAGATGAATAAAAATACAAATAATGAAAAATTATCCCCTACCAGATATAGATGAATTTTGGTATAAACTATGCAGGGACAAGTAATTATCTATGCTGGACATTTGGTTTGGATACTGCAAATTAATGGCGAGGAAGGAATACATCCCCAAGAATTCCTTTTATATTATGTATGAAAAATATGAGTTCATAGTAATGAACATAGCTTAACCTTACATATTTACACATGGAGCAGAATAATGAATTTAGATCTCCATAATCACTACCTATGGGAACATATGAATAAGTTGACCTCTTAATTTACATCATCACTCCTAGTATGTCAGAAAGTGAAGGATGAAAAGAAAATTTCCAAAGGGAATTGAATAAGCATTACACATACCTACATTAAAATGGGAAAACATCACCGAGTACATTGTCTCTAGATATATAAAGACATCCATAATAAATAATTATATATGGTTCATTATAGGTCATCTTATAACATCTATTAAACATATTGTGATTTTAGAGGAATTCTTATTCAACAAAAATTCATGGATATATATCAAACAAGTGGAGAGGATACATGGAGTATCATTATAGACAATATTCGACCATAATATGCGATTTAGGTAAATGTTATATAAAATTATCCATAATGATTTAAATGATAAGGTAAAATTACAAACAACTTATCAACCCTATCTAATGGACAATGTGAGAGGACAATTTAGAAACAGGAATAAATGTTGAGATCATGCTTAATGGAATTCCATGTTGGATGGGATCAACATCATAAAATGGTTGAGTTCCCTTAAAATAATTTTTTCCACTCAATGTTCCAAATTTCTCCATATGAATCCCTTTATGGGAAACATTGTATCACACATGCCTACTAGGATGGAATTGGTGAATTTAAGATTTCGAGACTTGGAAAGGTCGAGGAAATTTCAGAAAAGATAAATAAAATATAGTATAATATCAGATATTCCCATAATCGGTAGAAGAATAATGAAGATAATCATTGATAGGACATTGGGTGGTAGTGTCATGACACCCTCCCTCTAAATATTCCGTTATCAGTGGAGAGAGATAATGACCCCTAGAGTCCCTCCTCTAGTAGGCCTCAGGTTGGAGAATAGTATCTAGGGTGTATAAATGACTCAATATGGCTGGTAATACCATTTATAAGAAAAAAGACAGGGAGATAGAATTATTCAACCAAATAAAACCCTTGAAATATATATAAAAAATAAAAAATCCATCCCATAATGCATGTGTAAATAAAACAGAAATAAGTAAATATATCCATTGTAAAAAACCAATAACAAAACTAGAGAATAAAAACAACAATTGTCCTAATACTTGAGATGGTAACATCCAATAATGTTCACATAATCCACCTAGAAACCTAGAAATAGATTTATATACATATGGTGAGAAATATAGTATACCTAGTAGAAAAAACATGTCTTATGAATAATTGGAAGGAGAATACTAATGCAAAAATGAGAAAACAACGAAACCAGACAAAAAATAATAGATATAATAACCAAAATACCTGCATAACTAATGATCGATCACCAAATAACACATCCATGAAAAATAATGTAATATAAATAAGATCAATGATAGAGTAATCGACACAACATTCCCACTGATTAGCCAACCACACACCCCAATAAATAACTATTTGGCCCTCCCACCACCTTCCAATATATGACATCATATCTAACCCACACACACCTAAACTATCAAAACACACCACATTCCACCCGCACAGTCATGGTCAATAAAAATATTACAGAGACCTCCCACACAAACACGAGACAAAAAAACCAATATCATCACAATGACACTTGGGAATGGAACCCACAACTCTTCGTAGAGACACCAAGGAAAGCACACCATGACTTATCCTAAAGAAACATGGTGATTCATCTCATCCCACACAAAGACACTAGGACCACTATCGCTTGGAAGAGGGGGAATGGATGTTTAGGTGGCCATCCATCCATGCTCCCATCGAAATTCTTTGGAAAGACACTCTAGCACAAGACTTTATGGGTGTCAACACATGGTTTTGGACATGGGTGGGCTGGATATGTAAATCATGATATTACAAAGTATATATAGAGATAAACGGAATGAAACCCAAAAATATTAGTTAAAAAATATAAAACCAACCTAACCCTGACTTGACTGCTTTTCTACCACCTCTAAATGCATAAAACCGTACAAGAAAAATAGAAGCCACTATTCATTTTTAGTCTTTAATTAAAAGTAAACCATTTCCCTGTGTTTTACATTACCAACCCATTACAATAAAACTTGTAATGTTTTATATTCCAGGAAAACTGCCATCACTATATATACTAATCGGGAATCTAACGTAGCACAAAACACAATAAGAAGTAATGTTAAACCAGATCCCAACAGCCATGTCCAAAACCTTTTTCCACACAAACCCCACTGCCCAACCACACAACCATCACAGTCCTAATGTAAAACTATATATAATCCAATTATATGTCCCAAAAATTTCATATCCCACTACACATCACAAAATATTTTATTTAGAGGAGATAACTTATTCGATTTCACATTGTCAATTAAGGGTGTTATCACATAAACTATCTGATCCCAGGGTATCCATTTTATTAACCAAATATATGCCACTATCAAATTACATTTTATCTATTGGTTTGAAACCACGAAACATTATTTTATTAGTTCACCAGATAGAAGTGAATGCAATGACCACCAACATCCATGAGTTTTTGTGCGTAATTAGCCCATTATATTCATATCTTTAATAAAATTTATTAACACATTAAGATTAAACATTACATTCCATAACCCCTTTGGATTCAATATAAGTTGATTAAATCTCTTTATTAGTTTGGAATAAACTTCATAAACAGGTATTGACATTTTTATAACCATAAATAATGATAGAAAATCAATAAAGATAATGGATGTCCTACATGTAAGGATGATGATCGAGACAACCTTGTTTCACAAAAACAGGGGCACCCGTATAGTATGAGACTCTTTTGGGAAACACAAACCAATCGTAACAACTAGGTTACATGACTCCTTTCGAAAAAATTATTAGGTACACCTAGAATAAAGATAATTTAGATTTAATTAATGATGGGGGTTGGGTGTCCAATCTTATAAGGATTAGATCTAGGAATCTTAGGATATGAAATAGTTTTGGATTTTCATTAAAACTAGACCTCGATAAAAGCTTGATGTTTGACCAATAACATGCCTATGAATGTTGGAAAAATATAAGATATGATTTATTGAAATTTAATTGGTCTTAAATCCTCTTAAATATGGATTTGTACTAATTTCCCATTTTAAAATATGTATAAGTGGATAATATATATTTTTTTGGAAAGATGGGAAATTATAGAAATTTGGAAAACTATTGGAAACAAGACACCACTATAATGACACACTACCTAGATGAAAACCCACTAGGATGAAACACTACTAGAAAGAAACAATAACAACATGAAATACATCTATAATGACATACCTCCAGAATAACAAACCTCCAGAATGACAACCCTCCAGAATAACATCCCACCAGAATGTCACCCCACTATAATGACACACTGCCAGAATGACACATCGCAAGAATGACATTCCATGAAAATTAAATAATACCATAATGAAGTACATATATAATGAATTACCACTATAATGAAATACCTATATAAAATAAGAAATTTGGAGAACTGTAGGAATGACACACCGTTGGAATTACTCAAATGTCCCAAAAACAACATAAACTACCCCCGAGAACCTCAAAAATCATATTATAGGAAATGTAATGGGTCAATAGGTATGTAATACTATATCAAATTCATATAGAACTATTATTAACTTTGAGAATTCAATCCAACCTAAAAGAATATTTTGTAAGTGTTTGAACAACCATCCCTCAAGATACATCTTAATGACATTTTTTGACGTGAAACACAACTACAATTCAAAACTAATAACCCAAAAAATAATATTAGCTAGACAACCATAATTAACCCAAAATAAGAATAAGATAATGCCATCATCAATTTCAAGATAATATCCACTAAGGGTGGCACTTACTCACCCAAACAATTTTAATCACATCGTAATAAAATGCATCTTGATTAAGAATCTAGTTTTCCATTTTTCTCATGTCGAAAAATTATCACACATCACACAAAAAACATAAAAAAATGGGAAAAAACATATTTAATAAAATAAAAACGTCTAAACAACAAATAATAAGAAAAATTGATAGTAAAAGCTCCTGAAAACTCAATGTGTTGGCCCCATATTTGCATCTCACACTCCAAAGTACTCTTCTCTAGGAGACCATGCCTCCATATCACACAGACGTGGGGAATGATTCGTCATTGGATAACCTTCCATCAAAGGTCTTGGATCTCCACTGGATGATCCATGAAGGTCACATTATACTTGATATCCCACTCCCCTATTAAATGACATGGTAGTCATTCTAATGATACCAATAGAGTTTAGAGGCATGGAAGTCATCATGGACCCTTCCTAGCCAATGTGACAATGACAACCGATATGCAACCTCACTAACTCTCCTTAACACCTTGAAAGATCCAAAAAACTATGGCCAGAGATTAATTATCATACCGAATCTTTTCTTCCCACATTGAGAGGAATTATTCAAGAACACATAGTCTCCAAACATGAACTCTTGGGGCCTCCTCATGTGATTAGAATAAGACCACTATAATTATTGTACTACAGTCATTATCTCCTGAACCAACTAAACCATCATTTTTATTCTTTTCCACACATATGATCCATGAATTGCTACATCCCCAAACTCTATCCAGTACAATAGATAAGGACATAGTCTCATATATAATTCTTAAAATGGGTCCATGAAAATGGAAGAGTGATAAATATTATTATAAAGAAATTTGACCAATGTCAGATGTTGTTCCCACGATCCGGTGAAGTCAATGATATATTCCTGCAACATATCCTTTAATGAATAGATAATATATTCTATCTTCCTATAAGTCTGAGGGTGGAATTTAATGCTATGTTTCAGCTGGGTTCCAAAATAACGATGAAATCAAATCAAGACTGGTGAAAAAAAGGACATCTCGATCAATGTTAATGAAACCTAGAACTCCATAAATAAAACCACCTAATCCACATACCACTTAGCCAAAGAATCTACTACGCCTTAACTCCTTGATTACTATGAAGTGGGCTAGCATCATTATCCAATCTATGATCACCTATATTACATCACAACCTCCCTAAGATCTTGGTAACCCAATGACAAAATGCATCGATATGTGATCCCAATTCCACTCGAGTGCATCCAAAGGTTGCAAAAAATCACCAAGAACATGATGCTCTGCATTTACAAGATAGAAAACCAAGAAACATTCCAAAAAGCTCCACCACTACTGACTTCATTTGTGGAAACTAAAACTATAGCCTCACGTCATGGTACATCTTATAAATTTTTAGGTGGACCACCCAAGGTGTTCTATGGAATTGAAGATGAAATCCCTTGAAAATTATTGTTAGAACAAACAACCTTACTTGAAACAACATCTCGTTCTGACTATCATCTGACAATCACTCTGGATCATTACCATGAAAAACATTATCAGGCATCTCATCCAACATTGTGTCTCCCCACTATGACTCCTCCTATTACTACATCTAAGAATAATCCTCCATTATATGGATCATGAATCCATCTCTATCAACCTCCCATGTAATCAAGTGCAATGATCCTATTTCCACCATTACTCTCCTAGAATCCAAAAACTCCTCAAAAACATCCTTTTATGAATATCATCCCTAGGAGTAATCCATTACATTTCCCTTTAATGAGTTGTTTGAGACCTAAAAATCATATTACTATGAAAACTCAATCCACCTCTACTGGCGGTGTAAAGAATTTCTATTTTTTTGAGAAAATAGAAAATTCTAAAATTAGGGAAATTGTAGGAAATTAGACATTTATACATTTAAACACGCCCAGGATGACACATTTCTAGGATGACACACTACTTGAATAACAAACTACCTGCATGAAATACCAATAGAATGAAATACTGATAGAATAACATAATGCCAAAATGAGATACCGCTAGAATGAATGACTTCGTGAATAACACACTACATAAATTACACATTGCTTGAATAATACTCCGCTAGAATGAAATACATTCCGAACAACATACACACAAAATGAAATACTACTAGAGTGATGTAAAACCATAATAACATACATCCAGAATTACAAATCACTTGAAAAAAAGAAATTTGGAAATTTTTTGGAATGACACATAATAGGAATTACACCTATGCCCTAAAAACACCACGGACTACCCCCAAACACCTCAAATAGAAAATTTGTAAAAAATTAATGGGTTGGAAGGTCTAATCCATTACATAGTATACCTTTCAAACAATTATTATCCTTTATATTTCAAACCATAACTAAATAAATGGGATTACGTGTCAAAAAATATACCTTGAGTTATATCACATGGACATTATTAAACCAAAAACACAATAAACAATAAACACTACTAACCCAAACTATCATATCAGATAAACTACCATACATTACCACACAAAAGAATTGGGGAATTCCATTAACCATGAAAAAGTACTATCTTCTCAGGGAGTCACTTACCAACCCACAAGGGTTTAATGGCATCATAATAAAAATTTTCTTGATTAGGATTCCAATTTTAACATTTTCACATGTTAAATAATTATCCCACATCACACATCTCATAAAGTGGAAAACAACAAATTTAATAAATTAGAAATGTCTGAATGACACATCGTAAAGAAAACATTGAAGGAAAAACCCCAAACAAACCTAGTTTTTTGGCCCATGTTTTCATCTCACACTCCCATGTACTCCCTTCCAAGCCACCATGCCTCCATAACACATGAACCAAAGGAATTGTACATCCTCATAGAACTTTGTATCATTGGTTTTGGATGTCCAATAGATTCAACATGAAGTCCAAATTATTACCTATATCCAACTATTTCTATTCAATGACATGGGAGTAACCATGATGATACCAATAGTGCTGGGATACATAAAAGATATCGTGGAACCATACCTTCTATAGAGGCAACACCAATTGATATTCCACCATGAAAACTCAACCCAACACCTTCAAATGTCCAACAAACTTGAGTGAGAGATTTCTACCCTTCCGGGATATCTGCTTCCAACATTGAGTGGATACCATCAAGAACACATAATCTATAATGTTTAACTATAGGGGCCTATATCTATGTTTATAATAATAATTCATACGATATTTTGTTTCTTTCATCCTCTCCTGAACCAACTATCACTTATATGTTGTTCTCTACACAACCTTTTTACCAAGAACTGCTGCCTCCCCAACCTCACTCTAGCCCAATAAATAAAGAAATGGTCATACATATAAAGCATCAAATGGGTCCACTATAATGGAAGAGTGATAAAATATATTATATGAAAACATGGGCAAAGTCCGGTTTTGTTACCACAACATGTCAAAGTCCAAACACAAGGCAACAACATATCCTCTCGAGTCTAGATATTCCATTCCTTTATTCCATACATCTGAGGGTGGAAACCTATGATGAGGTAGAACTATCTTCCAAAATCATAATGAAATCCCCTCTGTACACATGATGTAAAACAAACTCCTCGATCCAAAAAATATATCCCAAAACTCCATGCAACCACAACACATCATGCACACACCTATTACCCAAAGCATTCACTGCGCCCGACTCCTAGATCGATAAGTAGTGGGCTCATATTGTCTTCTTATCCATGATCTACCATATAACATCAGAACCTCTATAGGATCTAGGTATCCCTATTTCTAAATCCATAAAGATTTCATCCCATTTCCACTAGGGGACATACATCTGTTGTAACAAAACACCCAAACAATGATGTTCTGCCTTTACCTGATGGAAAACCAAGAGACTTACGACAAACATTACCAATTCCCACATCATCCTAGGAATCCAAAACTATATCCCCATGTTGGGACACATCTTTGAAATTATCTTGTGTACAAGAAAAGGAGATATAAGAAATCGCTTGTAAATTTCTCTCTAAACAATCACCTTACTTGAAAGAATATCTAGTTCTAACTATATTAGGACCATCTATCTAGAGAATCACCATGGCCAAAAAATTCAAACATCACCTATACCTATGAGTCTCCCCACGAAGACTTCTTTAATTTTCATATTTGATAAGACATCAATGTTATACAGAACACACATCCTACTATATCAAACGTACTAGCATTCAACTGAACGGAATCCAATTCCTCCATTTCACTCCAAGGATCCACAAAATCATAAAAAAATATATCTATAACTTTAAACTCATTGCTTCATACATGAAATTCCCCATTCCCTTGGTGTGGGAGATCTCAAAATAATTTTCCATAAAAAACTACAACCACCTCTACAGGAGGTCTGGAAAATATGTATATTTTTTTTGGGAAACTGGAAAATTATTGAAATTTGGAAAACTGTTATAAATGAGACACCACTATAATGAAGCACCACAAGGTGGAAATTTCTCAAGAATTAAAAACTACAAAAATGACACACTACCAACATGACATACCACATGAATGACATACCACTAGAATGAAAAAATAAAAAAATGACACACTACCAACATGACATACAACATGAACGACATACCACTAGAATGAAATACTCCAAAAATGAAAATCCACTAGAGGGAAACACATCAAAAATGTCAACATTCCTAAATGACTCACATCCGAATGAAAATCCACCAGAATGAAATTATTCCCGAATAATATACTATTAGAATGACATGTCGCCCGAATGAAATACTGAAGAATAGAAAATTTCAAGAATGACATTCTGGAAAAATACTAAAAATTTTGGAAAATGATGGAACTGCACACTTTTGGATTTACTCATATGTCATCTGAGACTACCCACAGACACCTCAAACATCACATTGTTGGAAAATTAATGGGTTATATATTCCATTACATAATAAAAAATAACTTGAAAACTATTCAGAAACATTAGAATTCAAGAAAACTAAATGAAAATAATGGAAGGGTTCGAACAACCATCCCTCAAGATACCACCCAAGGATCTCGTTACACCTGAAACACTGCTACAAATAATAACTAAAAACCTAAACGCTCATATAATCTAAACAACCATACTTTCCGTATCATAGTAACTAAGGAATTAAAACATCCAGGTCAAGATAATATCTGCTCAAGGTTACACTATGTTTCCTACAACGATTTTATCACATCGTAGTAAAATGCGTGTTGATTGGGTATTAGGTTTTCAGTTTTTATCAATTTGGAAAATTATCCCACATCACACATAAAAAATCAAAACAATTAGAAAACAAAAAATTTAATTACATAGAATTGCTTTAATGTCAAATAATAATGAAAAAATGGATGGTAAAAAATCAAAACAACTCCAGGTATCAGCCACAGATTTTCATCTCACGCCACCAAGTACACTCCCCCTAAACACTATACCTCCATAGAACATAGCCTAGGGGAATGGTCTGTCATCGTAGAACCTTCCCTCAATGGTCTTGGATCTCCACTGGATGCTCCATAGAGGCTGCATTATTGAAGATTTCTAGCTCCCCTAGTAAATGATAACAGAGTCATCGTGATGATACCAACATTGTTGAGAGACATGGAAGGCATCGTGGACCCTTCCCAGTGATAGTGGAAATGCAAACTGATATGCCGCCTCTCTAACTCCACCCAAAATATTGAAACGTCCAACAAACTAGGGGGAGAGTTTACTCCCCTTTCAAAATCTCTTCTTACCACATTGAGTAGAAACCTTCAAAAACACATGGTCTCAAACATCGAAATCTAGGAGCCTCCTCCTGCAATTAGCATAAGAAATTTTCCATTATTGTTCATCTTTCATTGTCTTCTGAACGAAATAAACCTTTTTTTGTTATATAAACCCCCTCAGGACCACGAATTGGTGCCTCCCCAACCTCATTCAAGCCCAAAAAAGAATGAAATGTTCATCGACAAAAAGAATTAAATGGAGAAATTCCAATGGAATAGTGAAAGAAACTATTATAATAAAACTAGAAAAGTGTTAGGTGTTGTTCCCACAGTCCACCGAGTCCATGAAATATTCCAAAAATATATCCTTTTTTTCTTGATAATCTATTCTATCTTCCCATCATTTTGAGGGTGGAAAGCTAGGATAAGGTGAAAATTGGATCCAAAATATTGATTAAATCCCCTCCAGACTCATGAGGTAAAATGGGAATCTTGATCCAAGTCAATCGAACCAGGAACTCCATGGAACTACACAACATCATCCACATAACTCTTAGCCATAGAATCTACTTTACCGGACTCCTTTTCACAAATATGTTGTCTAACATCATTAAATAATCCAAGATCACCCAGATAACATCTCAAACTTCCTTACCTCGGTGTAACCCAATGTTGTAATCCATCGATATGTCATCCCAATTCTACTTGATACCATCTAAGGGTTGCAATAAACCACAGAGAACATGATGTTTTTCCATTACCTGATGGAAAACCAATCACTTTTCCACAAACACTACCACTTCCTGCTTCATTCATGGACATGAATAAGAAGAATCAAGATATGATACATCATATAAGTTACCAGGTGTACCAAAAAATTTGATCTATATAATTAATAATGATTTACCTTACACATTACTATCCGAACAAACAACCTTACTTGAATAAAAAATGGTTATGACAATATTCTAACCATCCCTATATAACATTACCGTAGCCAACATTATCATGCATCACCTCTACCTTTGATCCCCCCCACAGAGACTCCTCCACTTAATTTATCATTGATGACTATAATGTTATATAAAACTAACAACCTCCTTTATTGAACACCCTTATATTCAAGAGAAAGGCTTTCAATTCCTCAATTGCTCACCAAGAATCAAAAAAATACTAATCAACATTGTTATGTGGATTTATAATCAAAGAATAATTTTAGACATCCCCTTTTACTAAGGTGTAGGAGCTCTCAAAATCATAGTCTGGAAAACAAATCCATCCACCTCTGTTGGTGGTGTGGAAAATCATTATTTTCTTTGGAAAATATAAAAATCTAGAAATTTAAAAAATTATTGGAAATTGGACACCACTAGAATTACATATAGCCAGGATGATAGAATTCTAGGTTGGCACACCACCTGAATGAAATAATTGCTACATCACATACCACCAAAATGACATACCACTAGAATTACATACCACCTAAATGACTAACTACCAGAATGACACACAATCGGAATGACATACAACCAGATAAAACATCACCAAAATGATATTATTTTATAATGGCATACAAAAATAAATGAAATACTACCAGAATGACATATTTCTAGAATAACACATATCCATAATGAAATTCCACTAGAAAAAATATAAATTTAGAAAACTATTAGAATGATACACCATTGGAATTACTCAAATGTATCGAAAACACGATAGACTAACCCCAAACACCTCAAGAATAAGATTCATGAAAAATTAATGGGTTAGAAGGTTTGGTCCATTACATAAGATACCTCTCAAGATATTACTACCCTCCTGATTTCAAAACAACCTGAATGAAATGAGAGGATGTGTCCGAACAACCATATATCGAGAAACCTCTCAAGGAACTCATTTCACCTAAAACAAAACTACCAATCAATACTACTAACCCAAAATATAAAATCAGCTAGAAAACCATACATTACCAGATATAGCTATTATGGAATTCCATCCACCATGCAAAAATACAATATACTCTAGGATTCACTAACTCTAACTCATGTGTTTAATCGCATCTTATTAAAATGAACCTCGATTAAGCATCCAGTTTTATCTTTTTCTCAGGTTCTAAAATTATAACCCATCAAATTATACACATCACATCTAGGGGTAAACGACATATTTAATAAAACAACAAGGTCTGGATGTCACTTAATAATGAAAACCTAGAAAGGAGAAAATAAAACAAACTCTAGGTATTGGACCAACATTTTTATCTCAAGATTTTATGTACTCCCCTCCAAGACACCATGGTTCCATAACACATGAACCAGGGGAATGTTACATCCTCACAAAACCTTCTCTGAATGCTTTATGATCTCTACTTGATGCTCCACGAATGCCATATTTTCCCTTACATCAAACTCTCCCAACTAAATGATATGGGAGTCATCATGAAGATACCAATAGAGATAATATACAATAAAAACATCATTGACCCTTACCATCAAATGTGGAAATACCATCTGATATGCTACCTCGAAAACTAACTCCAACACCTCAAAAGGTCCAAAAAACTGAGGTGAGAGCTTACTACCCTTCCCGAATACCCGATTCCCACATTAATGGGAAACATTCAAGGACACATATTCTCTGAACATGAACTCTAGGGGCCTACTCCATCTACTAGAAAATGATTTATTCTGATTTTGTGATGCTTTTATCCACTAATGAACCAACTAATCCTTCTATGTTGTCATATTCACAACCTTAGCACCATGACCGGCTACCTCCCCAAATATAGTTCATCACAAAAGAAAAAATATTGCTAATCCATATAAAGCATAAAATGGGGCCATTCTAATTGAAGAGTGATTCCAATTATTATAATAAAACATGAACAATGTCAAGTTATTTTCCCACGATCCATTGATGTTCAAGATACATGTCCCCAACATATCCTTCAGCTTTTGGATAGTCCATTTCATTTTCCCATCTAGCTGAGGGAGGAAACCAATGATGTGGTGCATCTGGGTGCCAAAATCTTGATGAAATACCATCCATGCCTGTGAATTAAAACATGAATCTCATTCAAAGAAAATATAACTTAGATCACCATGAAACCACAAATCCTCATCCCCAAACCTCTACCCAAGGCATTTATTATGCCAGACTTAAGGAATGATAAAAATGGGCTTACATCATCAAATAATCCATGATCACCATGATAATATAACAAACCCCCTGACCTCTATGTAACCCTATATTGAAATCGTTCAAGAGGACATACCATTTACCCTTGTGGACATCAAAGTGTTGCAATATACCACAAAAAATATGACGCTCCACCTTTACTTCATGGAAAACCATGAAACTTACCCCAAAAATCACCACTATCTATATCATCCCAAGACACCAAAACTATAGCATCAAGCCCCAATAAATCTTAGAAATTATTTGGTGTTCCACCGATGGTGATCTATGGAAATCATCAATAAATCCCTTGCTCATTACTATAAATAAAATACATTACTCAAAACAATATTTGGTTTGGACTATATTCTAACCATCCATCTGGAGAATCACCACAACCAACACAATCACACATCAACTCTACCTTTGAGTCTCCCCTATAAGAATTATCCAATGATTTCATTTGTGAAGACATCCCTATTATATGTAACCCACATCCTACTCCACCAAACACACATTCATTCAATAGAAAGGCTTCAAATTACTCTATTTCTTTTCATGTATCCAAACACTCCTAAAAAATATACTTATGTGACTTTACTCTCATTGAATCATTCATGAAATTACCCTTTCCTAAGGTGTATGAGATGTCAAAATCATCGTCCTCAAAAAATGTCATGCACCTCTACAGGCGGTATAGAAAATTCATATTTTTATTATAAAAACTGGAAAATTATTGAAATTTGGAAAACCGTTCGCTATGAGACATGACTAGAATGAAACACCACCAGAATGACACACCACCAATATGGAACTCTTCAATAATGACACTCTAACAGTATAATATTTCACCAAAATGACATACCACTAGAATGAAATACTTCCTAAATGACATATGACCAGAATGAAAGACTCCTAAAATGACACACTACCTAAATAACACACCACCAGAATAAGACACCTACATAATGACATACCTCTTGAATAATATATTTCCTAAATGACATATATGTGGAATGAAATACTACCAGAATGGAATACTCCCAGAATGAAATAATGAATAAATATTATAAATTTGGAAAATTGACGGAATGACACACCATTGTAATTACTCACACATCACAAAAACACCATAGACTACCCCAATACACCTAAAACATCAGCTTATTAAAAAACTAATGGGTTAGAAGGTCCATGGAGTAACATCAGATACCTCTAAAAATATTCTTGATTTTGAGAATTCAAACAAACTTGAATTAAAAGAGAGGAAGGGTCTGAACAACCATCCCTCAAGATACCTCTCATGGATCTTGTTACACCTGAAGCACTGCTACAAATAAAAACTACTAACCTAGACTCCAATATAATCTAAACAACAATACATTCAGAGGCACAAGAATTAGGTAATTCAATCCAAAATATCAAGATACTATTCACTCGAGGCAGCACATACTCACCTTCATGGGTTTAATTGAATTGTAGTTAAATACTTCCTCACTAGGAATCATGTTTTCCCATTTTTCACATGTGTCAAAATTACCACACATCACAAAGAATAGATGACATTAAGGAGAAAACAATGTATCTAACAAAATATAATGTTTTTAACATCACAACAAAATGAATACAGAGAAGGGGAAAAATCAAAAAAAAATATTATTATTAGGCCACATATGTTTCTCTTACTCCCATGTACTCTCCTCAAAGAGATCATGAATCCATAATACATGAAATAGGGGAATGGTACTTTCTCATAACACCTTCTTTCAATGGTCTTAGATCTCCACTAGATTCTCCCAGAATGTTTCATTATTCCCCAAAATTATACTCTCCCCATTAAATAACATGGTACTGGTCGTGAAGATACCGATGGAGTTGATAGACATGGAAGAGATTATGGACCCTTCTCAGCTAAGATGACAATGCCAAATGATATTCCACATCACAAAATCCCCCTAACACCTCTAAAATTTAAATAAATTTACGAAAGAGCTTACCATTTTCCCAAATCACAAATTCGAATATTGAGTGGAAACCTTGAAGAACACATGGTACACTACCTCAAACACTAGGGGCCTCCTCCTAGGATTTTCATAATACATCAACAATTATTTTACTACTTTCATCCTCTCTTGAATCAACTATACAATCTCTATTGTTTTATATACCAGCTCAAGGCCATGATACATTTCCTCCCCAACCTCAATCATGTTCGAAAGATAAAAACATTATTTTACACATAATGATTCAAATGAGGCCATGCTAATGGAATAGTGATAACTATTATTATAAGAAAACATGTCCAATGAAATGTATTGTTCCCCTGATCAGTTGAAGTCCAAGACACTTAGCGAAACAATTTTCTTCAATGTTGGGATTTTCATTTCTGTTTGTCCATCTGTCTTATTGTGGAAAGCTGTGTTGGGGAAATATTGGGTTCCAAAATCATGAGGAAATACCTTCACGACTCATGAGGTAAAACAATAATCTTGATCCATGACAATGGATCTTAGACCTCCACACAACCACACCACCTCATCCACATACCTCATAGAAAATGTATCGAATGTGTCTGAATCCTTGATCACTAATATGTGGGATGAAAATGTAAAATGATTCATGAGAACCTATATTACCTCACAAACTCCCGAATCTATAGGTAATAATGTGATGAAATCTATTGATATTTCATCGTATTTCCACTTAGGAACATCTATGGCTAATAAAAAACAACCTGGAACACGATTCTCTACCATTAACTTATGAAAAAGAACCTTACCACAAACTCCACCATTTAACTATTCATCATAAGCCCCCAAACATGTATCCTAAATCTGAAAAACATCATATAAATTATTAGGTGTACCACCAAAGATGATATATGGAACCCATAAAAAATCCCTTTTGTATAACTATTATATCAGAAAAGACAAACTCAAAACAACATTTTGTTCTGACTAATTTTTTACCATCCTTCAAGAGAATCACCATGGAAAAAACCGTAATGAATAACCAATACATTTGAGTCTTCACATTGAAATTCGTCCACTTACTACATTCAAGAAAACTGAACCACAATATAGAATATGTAAATTCCTCCATCGACCAACCTTGTATTCAATAGAATGGATTCAAATTCCTATATTTCTCTCTAAGAATCCATAGGCCCCTAAAAACACCATTCTATGAATTTATTCTAATAGAATATTCCATGAAAATTCCCTTTCTAGATGTGTAGAAGATCCCAAAACCATAGTCTTGATAAACTCCATCTAACTTTGATTTTGGAGATTCCTAATGCATTGAGAAAATATATACCTCAGACTCTTGTGATACATAAATACAAAAATGCCCTCCATAAGGAGGTAATGTTTCCAAAACATCATCAAACCAAAAGTTCTACTAGCTATAGGGAATGTGTGACATAGTTAGAATCTTTATGTAAAAACTGCCTAGACCCATATGATATAAATTCATTCTAATATAATACCAAGAATCCAAATCCTAGACAAGAAGCATAAAAAAACATGTCAAAGGTCACACTATAATCTGCCAGCTAAATCATGAAGAGCACTGACCGACTTCCACCTTATGTGAAAAAATATTTGCTGGGAATTGATCAGTCCACACAAAAGTATTGTATTTCCAAGTCAATTATTCCAATGGAGTTGCAACATGTGATAAATCGAGTACAAACATCTGATAATTTCTTAATGGACCATGAATGTTGTGAGTCTCTACCACTTCATGGGTTCTTTCTAAGAATATATTTCCTCAACCACTGATGGGTCTAGTGTCGCACCCTTCTAGGACACCACATTCCCATGGAAATGCAACTCTCGTATTTATAACATAACGTTGGGAATAATTCCATAGATTTTGTTCCCTCAAAGAATCTTCAAGGCTTCCTGGACATACAAGACATGACCCTATTTATTATTTTAGTAAATCAATATATCACCAATGAATATGATGTTTAACGGATCCGAGAAATCATAGAAAATTGAGTTCATAATCCACAAGAACATAGATCGTCCATTCATAGAACCAAAAAACAAGACTACAATCTTAATGTGCCAATAACTGCACCTCATCAAAGTCTTTGCGATATCACCCTTCTTCAACAATAACTAGTGATACCCATACCAATGGTTGATCTTATAAAACCAACATTACCCTCTCATCTAGTTGAAAATATCATTGATCCATGATTATGGAATAGGATAATTAACTATCACCTGACTCAACATTCAGATGTTTGTACACAATATCAGAAAACAAAAGACCTTTTTATTGAACAACACATCAGTTCCCCATAGTGAAACACTAGGCTGGATGAAATATTCATTACATTATACAATCAATCTGAATCCCCAACACCCAAAATATTGAAGGTGTAATCTAATAAAGAGACATTGAAATTAGGAAGCATCATGCTAAAAGTCTATCAAAAACTCAAGATCATGTCATTTAGGTTATGTCAAAACCTCCTCATGGAAGGTTTTCTAGAACTCCCTGATGACACTGGGTACCTCTACCATCCCGGTTCGCATTGATTCTACCGAAAGATCAAAAAATAAGGACAAAAGGTGCTCCATAGGCCGACTGCCCACCCGAAAACTCCATTGACTTTTGAAAACCACATAATAGACATAGATGTCTAGAAACACGATTATCCATTTAATGAAGTCAAGATCAGCATGTAGGTTTTACAACCATTCGATTACAAGGATATCAGCTTATTGAGGCATATGTAAAATTAAAAGATCCCCAGTAGACCTATGGAACACCATCATCAGTCTACACCCATGGAACACATCAAATAAGATAGTATGTCCCTAAACTATTGTAGTAAAAGTTAGTGGCCAAAAATCCTCTCTCAATATTGTCCCAAATAATAGGCCAGAATTGGTGCAACTAATGGGTTTGAAGCTCCAACATTGAACAATGAACATGGAAGATTAGATTTGAAATGGATCAGACCTCTAAAGATCTCAAGTCCCTCTGTAACTACGTCATCCACTATGAGAAACTAACAATTCCTACATCACCTTACACTATATGGATGGAAACCTTCATAATTATGATTTAGTAGAGGTCCCTAAAAGCGAGGAACAATTAGAAGTCAACCTCTACAAGTCACACCTTCCCTAGATAGACTATAATCCTGCTTCCCATATTATGGAATACACTCGGTGTTAACTACTATTGAGGTAGATGTTGAACTCACCCACCTAAGCCAAAATGAGCCCGAGCATCCAGAAGTCACTATTAAAAATAATGTTCGTGATCTTCATAGATGAAACACAATAGCCCCAGTCCCACAAGAATGTTACAAAAACCAGAAGGTCAAAAGGAATGATTTTGAGGTCAAATCTAAGATGGTCAAAATCGTGAAGGCCATGGCGCTTGAGACTTGACCCAAAAAACCCTAATCATTATAGAACAATGTTGGTTCCCCTATCTTTGAAATCCTCCCTATGAGTGCATCTTTTCAAACAAGAATGCCTTATTATGATCCACCAGATACATTGGCAATGTGAAAGATGTAACTGCATACTAGATCGAAGGAGAATGTTCCTTCTCAAGTCACATCTCTCGAGACACCTCATATAGAAAAGGATCTGTGGAAAAGCATATAAGGACATTTAATTTGGTCCCAATATCCAATACCAATAGGCTCCCATGTTGAAGTGAGAGTAGCTCCTACCTCTTCTTAGTCATCATGGTCAAGGAGAGGAACTCTGCCTAAATCTCCTTCAACTAGTTGACATATGAAACATCTCTCTTCCCTATCTCACCATGGTAAAATGTCCCCTATTGATACATATCTCCACTCTTCTATGTAACCACCAATGATACCTTTTAATCCATTAGGGATCAGATCGAACTGAAAGAAATCTATAGATCCTCTAGAAAACTGTCTATTTCTATATCAGAAACACTTCTCTTTTACTTTACCCAAGCCTACCGCTAAAAAGAGCACAACATGCTAT
This sequence comes from Viscum album, assembly GCA_963277665.1. Classification (NCBI taxonomy): domain Eukaryota; kingdom Viridiplantae; phylum Streptophyta; class Magnoliopsida; order Santalales; family Viscaceae; genus Viscum; species Viscum album. The sequence goes on along the minus strand of OY728150.1, from coordinate 1,585,822,887 downwards.
TCCACTGAGTATCCTCTTCAACTAGATTGACCCTCCAGTGATAAACTAGGTTATACTACTTAACCTCCACTAACTAAAACACATGTATATGGTAACCATGATCCATAGTTGAAAGAGAATCAAGTATTTACTATATATGATAGTATTGATTTTCATTATGAAATATCTTAATTAAATATAATCAATTTATTAAATATTATCCTTTTTAATTTCCCCAAACAACCCAATTCAGATAAGAACACAAGTCTGGAGGATACATGTAACTCTCCCTGGACTCCACCAAACATGTAAGTCTATCTCAATTGGTTGTTAGATAATGAACCCTTGAGTTTCAGATATAATAGGCCTCGAGTTGGTGACTATCAATAAGGATCTAAAAATCTCACAATGTGGGTGGCATTACCCTATATAATAAAACATGATTGGGAGATAGAATGAATAAATTAAATAAACTCCATGATATATATATAATCCAAAAACATCTATCCCGTAATTCATGTGTAAATAAAACTAATACATGTCAAATTATAAAAAGTAAATACCTAAACAAAACTAGAGTAGAAACGCACCAACTATACCATAGTCTGAGCTGCTAATGCACCACAAGATCCATGTTATACTCCTGTAAACCTAAAAATTGTTTTTTATACATAGGTTGACAAAAAAAGTATGCTTAGTAGGATAACCAATGTATCTCATGCACAAGGGTAAGGATAATACTAATTCAACCATGAGAAAACGTCAAAACCTAATAGCATCTAATAGGGAGACTAACCATAACACCCACATCACTAAGTCAAAATCACTAAATAAAAAATCCAATTAATATAATAGAATATAAATCACATCAATGATAGGGATCCCTTAACGATTTTCCCACTGACTAGCATCTCTCACACCCCAACGGAAAACATCTTGTTGATCCCACCTCTTCGGAATATATCACATCTCATCCCTTACACACACACCTAGGCTACACCTCACAACACATCCTTCCCGCACACACTTGGGCCATCACAACACATCAGTTTCCATTCCCACTCATGTGAGATATCATAACATACCATAAACATCCATGAAAAACATAGGAAGACACGACATATTTCATCCCAATGATACATGGGAAAGTACATAACATCTAATCGTGAAGAAACCTTTGAAAGCACCGCACAACTCATCCTAAAGACACATGTGACATCATCTCAACCTTATTGAGGATTCATGGGACACCATATTCTAGAAGTAGGAGTACAGAAGAATGATTGTTCATCCATCCATACTCTCACTAGACTGTTTGTGAAAGATACACTCTAACAAGAGTTTGTGGGTATCGGCACATGGGGGTCCACATGGGTGGTGGGTGCATGTCAATCACGAGAACATAAAAATTATACCTATATATATAGTGAAAAGGAACATAATCCCTTCCTCTAAGTTTACAAATAGAACACATACCCACCCATGACTTCCCCACTTTTCCCCAAACTCTAAAGGCATAACTACAAATAAGAAAAACAAAAGGAACAATTTGTATTTAGTATTTAATTAATGTTAAACCATTTCCCCCAATTTGTTTACCCCCACATTCTACCAAAACAAGTACAATTTTATTTTACATGATCATTACTATCACCATCAATACTAATTAGGTAACTAACCCATCACAATACACTATAAGTGGTAAAGTTAAACAAAATCCCAACAACCATGTCAAAAACCACATCAAGAATAACGCTAATTCACAACCACAAAACCATAATAACACCACTACACAAAGATATATAATCCAATTACCAACCCCAGACATCTAATATATCACACCATAACACTACATTTTTTTAGATTTATCATGAGATCTATTTATTAGATTTCACATTGTTAATTATGGGTGTTATCACAGAAACTGTGTGATCACGGGGGATTGATTTTATTAAATGAATATACATAATTGTATAATTACCTAATTTATTTTTGTTCAAAAACCCACAAAATGAATTATAAATTTCACATGATAGAAGCACAAGAATGGAACACAAAAAACTATTATTTTCGGTGGTAATTATCCAAAGAAATTTATATCACCAATCAAATTTAACAAAACAGTAAGATCAAACGTCACATTCCCCTTCACCATAGAATTCAATATTAGTTGATTAATAAAATTTATTAGTTTGGAATCAACTAATTACACAATGATTTATATTCATATACTAATCATGCATAAATAAAAATGAAGAATGCTGAAGGAGATCATAACTAGTATGAAGATTATTGAGACAAACTTCTTGCACCAAAAATAGAGGCACACATACAACATGATTCACTCCAAGGAATCAAAAAAAATGAATCAACTAGGTTACATGAATGATTTAGGAATAAGTATTAGGTAAGTTTGGTATCAAGATAAATTATATGGAATAAATAAAACGAAGTTCCCCAACATAGAAGTATTAGATTTGAAACTCAAAGGATATGAAATAGTTTTGAATTTACATTAATTCCAGATCCTGATAAAATCACATACATTAACCATGTTAAAGCCTCTGTATGGTGAAAAAATATAGTATATTATTAATATCATTTTAATTGGTCTTAAATCCTCAAATATATGGATTTAAGCACATTTTTCATCCTAAAAAACATAAAAAATTGAAACTCAATTATTTTATTCTGGAAAACTAGAAAATTCATGAAATTTGGAAAACTTTTGGAAATGAGACTCCACCAAAATGAATCATGGCCATGATAACACATAGAAAGGATGAAAAACTTCTATAATGACACAATTCTAGAATGAACCACCATTAGAGTGAAACACCTCCATAAGAATACACTACCAGAATGACACACTACTAGAATTCAGTACCTCCAAAAATACATACCAACATATTGAAATACCTTCAAAATGAAATAATACTTGAAAACTATAAATTTACAAAACTATTGGAATGACACACCATTTTAATTACTCACATGTTCCAAAAACACCATGGACTACCCCTAGACACCACAAATATCAGGGTTTTGGCATGGTAATGGACCGAATGTTTTGAGATATTACCTTAAGCTTACTGACTAGGTATTACTTCAAATATCCTTATAGAAAATAGTAATGAGATTTGGGAAGAAAATATATATCAACATCCCTGGTATATGGGGCCATTCAAGATACAAGATCTTGTTGGTGATGAGGCTTATAGACTATAAATTCGACCAAATATCTCTAAATTATTGGATGTATTACACATATCCCTTTTGAGGAATTATATACCTGACAACTGACTTGTACCAAACTCATAGGTTGTGTAGATGGGAATAAATATCCCTTTTGGGGAGTATACAATGAGAATTTATTACTATAAAAAGAAGGATCTATGTAACAAGACAAATCACTATGTTAAGATAATATGAAATAACCATATGTATGAAGAGGAATTATTATAAACAGATGAATAAATGAAATAAAAATACCATCAACTATTTTAATCTTAGTAAGTGAATGGAAATTTTAATAGAAAAATATCTTAAGTGGGGAATAATGTATTGAACAGGAAATTTTTCAATGGAAACTACCTTCTTATAATTACATTATAAAACACATATACAACATATTGAACATAATAAAAAAATTATTCTCATAAATTTACTTTGATACAATATTTAGTAAATAAACCAATAACAATTCCACATATTATAGTGGTATAATAAAAAGAAAATAAAATATATAGAGTGAGAAAAAAATTTTATGCACAATCCACTATAATTAATGCACTCATGAAAATATTTATAGAAATATAATGTAATTCTATGATAAAAATAATAATTTTCGGAATAATATATATAAAATTTTGGGGAAAAAATATTTAATGAAATAATATGTATTTATAGAAATTAAGGAACCTATACTTTTGGAACAGTGACCTCACAATTAGAATAGTAATCTGACTTTTTTGAATATTAATATGAATTTTAGAATAGTGATATCACCTATAAAATTATAAATAAAATTTATGTATCTTAAAAAAGAAAAAAATGAAATATTTATATCATGGTATAAGTAAATAACTTTTTTAAAAATGATTAATTTTGTTTTGGTATTTTTATCAAATGAAAATGAATATTTAAAATTTGATATCATATAAAAGGATTTGAAATGAATATTTTTTAAATAGATTCATAAGTTAATATTATGTTGTATTATAATTGTAATTTAATTTTATGAGATCTTAATTAATTTTTCAATGGGTCATAAATTTGATTGTAACACTATTATTAGTATTTTTTGAATAAACTATGAATAGATATAAAAATGTACTTTTTCATATATTAAAATTTATTTTACTAAAATGTTTATTTCTTTGAATATACACGTAAAAAATATTGAGTGGGTGAATCTTTTGGATTTTTCTAAAATAGTTGGTTTTTTGTGAATAGTGAAATACAATAATTTATGCTAATTGACATTATAGGTAAAAGAAATTACATTTTGTGTCATTGTTGAGCCATGGATTATGTAAGGAACCATTTTCTATAAATAAAATATTCTATATAGACTATTCATTCATAGTAATCATCATAATTGATAGTCTTGAGCCAAAATAACAAAAAAATGAATAAATTAATTAAAAACCTCCTCTCCAGTCCCATAATTACAACCCACCACCACCCATTATCATCAATCAATATTAGATATTTATCATATAAATATTCTTCCCAATTACCATAAAAATTATGTTACCAACATCCAATAACTACTTGTACCAAAAAATACGAAACATAGGTTCCATAAGGAGGTTCTCAAGTAGAGGACATTAAAGCGGTAAAATCCTTAATTTTTCTCTTTTACTTCCTTCTTTTCTTATCATCTCCTCACCTACCCTATAAAAAAGAGAATTATTACTAAATTATAATATTTATAATGTTAATTTATTTTGTTAATGGAATATCCATCATAATATCTCTTAAATTCTCATTTTATTCTAAAAATGAAAATATCATCTATGATATATCGATTCACCGCCTTTGGGGGTGGTGAGTTTTCATTTTCCCTTACTATAATAAATTGTGTCTAAAAAAATTTATTATAGATAAAAAATATAATAATATTTATTTTATATCATGTTTCGTATTCTATAAACAATTTATAAACATAATATTCAATTAAATGAAACTAATTATGGACGAGCCTACAAACTTCCAAAAGATATAGAACATTTTTTTTGAAATTTTATTAATGAATCATCCTCACATAGAAAAAAATATCTTGGAAAATATTAAATTATGGATGTGAATTTATACCATATAATATAGGTTCTAGATAACTATTCCCATTTTTAAATGACTTCCATAATTATATATGTGCAATATGACCATGAACCAATAAAATGAATTCTTTCAGAATGACAAAATTAAACTATATTGCTAACTGAAAAGGTCACAATTGAAAATAAAAAATTACAATAAATCAAATAAATTTAGATGGGGTTATGAATTAAATAATTAATGAATCTAATATGATTATATTAGAAATTTGTTCCATGTGAAAAACACATTTGGAATTAATTTAAAGGATCTCGTTGAACCCCCAAATTACATTTTTTTGAAACATTATATCTATTTCCCCAATAATATTTTTCATTAATAAAATTTAATTATACAATATTATTTTTTATATAGAAAAAAAATTTATGAAAATAATTTAATCTTTATTTTATGTGAAATTAAATTTTTTAAAAGGTTCATTTCCCAATTCTTCCCAATAAGCAATAACGATTTAAGGGAACGTCTTCATTTTCATCTATTTTAAAGTACATTACATAACCTATATTAATCCCAAAATATTTTTACATAATAACACATTTTTCCTAATAATCTGTATTAGTTCATTTATCGTTTTATATACAAATTTAAACCTTTTTCCTATATAAATACTCTTCAATATTTCCCCTTAAACCGCACAAAAGTGGAACATTTCTAATGTTTCATTAAAATTTATTTTAGGTATTCAAATTATTTAGAAATCATTATTAATGACATTGTCTTCTTTTTATTTGATGATTTATTATAAGTTATTTAGTCCCTTCTTTCATGGATACTATTATGATACACCCATTGGATTTGACTTATGACATGATTATGATACCCATTTCATTCCAGGGGGAACCCTTTCGCTTAGTAAATATTTTTTATTATTCATGTGCCACACATATGCATGAACATGTCATGATTGGTGCACCTAGAGAGCACTCAAAATAATTGGGTAATGTTTGGGCTTAGGATTATTTCATTTTATAGGTAGCTACCACATTTCAATATCTATAGGATGATACGATTCAATGTTCTATATGTTATTATTGTATATTTTCAATAATGATCAATTCCTCTTATGTTGTCATGTTTTTCCATCTAACACCTGTTTTATGTTTCCTTCCCATGTTTATTCCCTTATTAAGCTTGTTAGCTAACCCTGTTTTCCTATTAATTCCCAAGGTTATGCTATAAATATGTTGGGGTTCATATATATTTAGGATCTCGTTATGAATATTAGTAAAGATATTTTTTTTTCAAGTTCCATGTTTCTAATTTCATGTACATAATATTATAAATACACTGAACATTATGAAATTTTGTTTTATTGGAATGGTAATTATTCTTAAAATAAGGTGATAATATGTTTAAAATGATAGTGTCACTATAACAATGATAACATGAAAAATCATTTTATAGTATAAAATGATAATTTATTATGTTAATTGAATAACCTATATCCATATTTTCATCAATAAAATGTGAAACAAAACCATCAATTTTGATTACAATATAATACTGCCTCACGAACAGATGATATTATTTTTCCACTATCTCTCCTCACAACTAGATATTATGATGTGTTAGAAATATGTATACTATATTTATTCTATAATTTTTCTTATGATATTAAAATATCTTATATATCATCTTAAATTCCGATTTGTTTGAAAATAATGACATCACTTGTGCTTACCCGTGGAAAACTACCTCGACAAAGCAATATGATATGTATTTCAATTTATTATGAATTGGGTGGAAATTAAGATAGAGTTAATCAATATATAAGATATAGGATTTAAAAAAATTAAATAATAATCTAATTGTTATATATTTCAAACCTTTATTTTTCCCTCTATTAGGAAAATGGAGACTAATTCCCTGCATAGTTACGTCATACCTCTCCATGAATAATATATTAATATTCTACCTATAAAACTAAAGGATTAATTTTTATAAATAATTAATTAATATATAATATATTCAACTGATGTATTAATTTCTGGATTATTTTTAATAATGATCACATAAATACCGACAAAAATACCAAACCAAAACATATATAAAAAACAAAGTAGCAATTACATGAAACATGAATTTAATAATCACTTTTTAATAAATTGGTAATTAAAAGTCATATTTAAATTAAATTTGGTATTATATATTTGAGTAATTTTCATGAATATATGTATAATAAAACTATGTATATTATAACTGAGGTTTGAAAGTGTGTTGACATTCAAGACTTGGGGTAAGAGGATTTTGGTTTCTATTTTATTTACAGGGGACACATGCCATATTCATCACTTGTTTCATACATGCCATGTATTTTTTTAGCATTAATTGATTTTTTTATTCTTCTTATAAATTTTTTTATTTATATATGTTTCTAATCTTCAATATTTTATGTGGGTTCTGATTCAAAAATTAGCAATGTTATAAATGTTTTATGTTAAAATCTCATTATTTCGTGGGATTTCATAATATTATGATTTTGATGTTGAAATATATTTGATATATATCTCAATAATCAAATTTTTTTTCTTCTCACATGGTTATTTCATAGGAAATACATTACCCCATTTATTTTTTACTCTTTATGTACTCAGCAGAATGACGAAATTCTTTTAATACAAATTTACATTATTTATCTCTTCGATGAATAATCATTTTGAATCCTTGTACATGGTCTATAAAATTTACTTCAAAAATACATTTAAAATTCAACAATGATTGTTTAAAAAAATTTACCCATGTTTTACTAGTTAAAAAATGTTTTTAAATGAGTCTCCCCATATATTTTCAAACAAGGTTCATTTAAATTTTTATTGATAATGTTAATTGAATCTTTTTTTTGACTTATACGACATGAATGGTATTTTATACTATCATATACACTAAATTATTTTATTTTTAAATTATAATTAGCCAAGGTTATTTCGAAGAAAATATTTTATTTAATGTTTTTTAATGTTTTAGACTGTAAATAAGTGTTTTCATTTTGGAATGTTTCTTTATTTATGAGATGTCAAATGTGATCTTTCAAAAATCATTTTATACCTATAATGAAATCCATTAATGTTACATAAAACATACTAAGGATTTTATCCACTTATTACAACCTTATTATTTATCTAGATGGTTTAGGATTACATTAAAAATGTGTTTTTTAAATGTAGTCTTTTCAACATGTTATTACATTATAAATTGATGAAATTATTATGAATCTTGTTTAAATTTCCTGGTTAAACTATGATAAAATATTTATGAAACCTTTTTCATATCATGAGTTATGATATGATTAATGTTTTAGGATCTTTCAAAATACATATTTATTATTTACGTTATGTAATGGTTGGGATCAATATCTTCTCCAATGAATTGGGTAAATATTGATATCTCATGAGATATGTTGGATTTGAATGGGGAGTGAATCCAGTTCAATTAAGAACATTGTCCACTATGATAGACTCAGGATTGAATATTGATTACTATTATGTTTTAGGTATTGAACGCATACCTATAATATTTTTTTAGAAATGGTCCTTGAGTACCGAGGAACACATTTTCTTTGATTATGTATAAACCTCACACCTTTGTCTTATGCCTATTTTATTTTTAATTGGATCATGTTCATCTATTAAATTTGATTCAGGTCTTATAAACAACAATTATTTATTTCATGCCTCTAGTTTATGATATATGTTTTTTAGTGTACGGTTACTAAAATGTTACTCTCATGTTCTCATACTCTTATTCATAGTTTTTTTCAATATCACTATTATTACCCTTATTAATTATCCATGATCACCCATTATTATGTTTCATTTAACTATGTTATAAATAATAGTACTCTGATTTATATATTTAAAAGGGTTAAAGTTAAAATTAAATTAGTAGGATATGATATAGTTCACTTATTTACATGTTTTTTATGTATCCATGTTTACGAATGAACAAGAACGCTAAGAGTCTATCATGAATCATTATGTTATGTAATGAGTATTCATTTATTTTGTTGTAATACCAATGTATGAAATGTGTGATTCATTATTGTTTTTATTAGAGTAATGTTGTTTTAACATTCTTAATTATTATGATAAAAAATTAGTGCTGACTATATGGATAATCTTATGTACATGAAAATATAAAATAATTTGTGCAAATGAAAGAGGGAGTAGTTTCTATTAAATTAAATCCCTATCTAGATAATACAAGATGTTGTGGATCTAGAATAGTTTTATCTAGGGATAATAAATCCAAAATGGGTTTATTGAGATGGACTTGATCATCACCAAGTGTATAAAAATGATCCTTTCTATATACCAAGATAGATAGTACCAGGTGATATGCTTCGTTGATTTAAAAACTCATTATGAACTATCATGATGGATGAGAATAATGTCCATAAACATCCTTGGTTATTCCAAATGAGATATATATTTAAAATAAGGTGAAATTATAAAGAAGTAACTTTTTATTTTACACTCAAAATGTGAAAGGAATATTCATTTCAATATGCAGGACATTAGATATATTTTACACAATCATAACCTCCCAAAGATTTAAAGAATGTTTTAAAACATTACAGAGTAATTTTTAAATAAAATTAATTATTTAATTATTTTTAAATTATTAGATATTATGTATGTGTTTTCAAATTGGAAATTTTATTTTCATGATGAAATGTTAAAAGTTATAATTTAAAATCATATTTTATATATGATAGAATTCATTAATGTAATTTAATTTATCAATGGATATGAACCAATAAACAATATTTATAATTTATTTATATGGTTTATTATTATGATGAAAATATGTTTTTGAAACTTGTTCCTTTTACATGGGATATTCTAGTATAAATTGATGAAATTTTTAAGAAATCTTGTTATCTTATGTGGGTTATGTTATAATGAAATTTTTATTAAACACTTTTATTTTCATGGGATTTGATTTGATGATTATTTTATGATCTTTTTTAAGTTATAAATATTTCTTATTTGGATTTTACGACATATATATACCTCCAATACATTGGGTAAATATTGATATCTAATGATATAAACTGGTCAAGATTTGGTAGTTAACCTTGTTATGTAAGGGAAATTGTCGACTATAATGGTCGTGTGAGTGAACCATAGATACTATGACAGTTTGGGGAGTGAAACTATTCAACTTTTAATGTATTGTAAATATTCCATTACATGTTAGGTAATAATTTTATATGATTATATATATTCCAAAAAAACAATATCTTATTCCAATGTTATGTTATCGTAGATCATGTTCTAAGATTCTTTTAGGATTCAGGTCTAATGAGATTCCATGAATTATTTAATGACTAAATTTTGTGATTTTGGATATATATGGTGTGTTTTAAAAACATTATTTATATTTTCTAAACTTGTAATGATTATTTTTTGTTTACATCTCCCCGGTTACCCTTTTTGAACATTTTAAATCACATTTTCATTTGTTTTATTACCCCAGGTTATGAATAAATGTAATTTGAATAATATTTCTAAAAGTTGTATAATAATGAAGAAAAAATTAATTATGATATATTATTCTTATTAAATATTTCATTAAATTTCCATGTTTCTAATGGTACCCAACCTCTATGATTCTAGAATTGATCATTATGTTATGTAATGAAAATCCATTGATTCAGATGGGAAATCTATGTATGAAAAGTTTCCATAATAATAAATTATAAATTTTCACTCTATTGATTCACCCCTATTAGTGTTGTATATATTCACCATTTGATTATATAGAAAATGGGAGTACCTCTCTTATAATGGATTCACATGAAATGATGATATAAAGGAATTTGAAACCCCCAAAAAATTAAATGAAAAAATGTAATTTCCCCAAAATTTTAAAATACATAGAAAACCCATAAATATTACCATGTATTTCTCTATGCCATGGTGTAATTCAACCAGATCCATTATCCCAAGATATATACATGTCCATAGTGTAGGTACCTCTCTTGTTTCTATCTTCGAACATATATTATCCGAGCAGAAGTCTCTCACTAGTGGGTATATCAACACAATCAATCCTTTTTTCGATCCATAAAACCTCATGTGTCCACCATAGTTGACTAAATATCAAATCATATATATTTTGGTTGAACTATTTTATGATAGATCTATAACTTAGAAACAATAATATCTATATTTTTTCTATCTCCCCTTGATTAAAAAAAAATAGATAGACTAACACCTCTCATGCAATGGTTTCCCTCCATGGGCCTCATGCACCTCATAGGGATCCTTAACTTGCTCTTGGGCCCTTGTCCAGATCTAAAGAACCACAGGTAATTGTGAAACATTACAAAATCATCTCATGCTAAATGAAAAATATCTAAACTTTTTTTATAAACTCTGAGTAAGTCATCCTGAATCATGTTTTACAAAACGAACACCTCACTAGGAATAAAACATTCTCTAATCCTACGAGATAGAAAACCCATAAAAGTGATGTAATTTTAACATTAACTCTTTCTTGGGTAATCATTATTATTCATGTGTATTTTCGGAAGTTATTAACTATTTTTAGAATTAGTCATAGTCGATACATATCCAAAGAACCCTATATATAGAGATTAATATAGTGTAAGTTCGAAATCTAGGATACCCATTTAAAATTATATTTCTTTCAATGTTTGTTTTTTTATATATTGAATTTAATTTAGGGAACAATATACATTTGGGGTTCATGGTTAACAAAATATTTACATTGAATTCTATACTTTCATGTAATGTAATTGGAACCTTTTTTTAGAAAGGATATGTGTTTTATGAGTTCACGTTATTTTAAAAGGATTTGAATAAAACCTTGAACTAGTCTATGAATTTATGAAATTGAATCAAGTTATTGTTTTGTAAATATGTTATTGATTTTGGGTCCAAAGGATGTTAAAAAATCAAATTAAATATTTATATATAACATTAATTTTCAAATTTGTGTTAACCTAGCCATTATATTTCCATCGATGAAACAAAAAACCAAATTTCACTATGGATTATTGACATTTGTTTGATGTAGGTCAATGTGGGATTTATTAAACAATTTGATAACATATATTAAAGGAAATAAATAATTTTTTTTATATATTTATCCTCGCATTAAATATGCTTCCATGTTTTTACTCTAACAAGTATGATTATTCCCATAAGTATTTCAATTAAAACATATTTTAAGAGGAAAACAAGAAATATATGATGATTCATTAACAAAAATATATTAGTTATATGGTTACCTAAGGAAATAAAAATATGAATATATTACATAATTAAAACTCTTCAAATCAGTTTAGAAAATCAAAAATGATAAAAAACCCTAGTATCATATTTATGAATTTGGCCTAAAATAATAAACACACATCTAACCTTGATGAGCCCTCACCAGTCTATAATCTCACCATACATCTCAATAAATGAAACAATCAATCTCCATAATAAATAATAACAATTTTCCAACATACCGTATCATCTATAATACAAACTATACATAACCCAAAAAAATCTTCAATAACTTTTCAAAAGCAATTATGATATGAATTTATTAGAAGAAATCCAAAATTTAATTTTACTAGTAATTATAAAATAAAATACCTAATTTATGAAAACTATATTAAAATAACTACATATTGAAATATTAATTTAATAGTGAAAAATAAACAAGAAAATACACACCTAGAACTCACACGACCCAAAATGTAAGAAATAAATCCTTGGAATGTATTTCATTATAACATTGATGTGATCCCAAACAGGAACACCCATTTTTATTTACGTATTTTAATATAATGAACATGATGAAGTGAATTAAAAAATAGGTATTAGTCTCTCTTAGATTTTCCATGTAAAAGATCCCTGACAACACCTTAAATAAAATGAGATTATGGGAGGGAGAATGATACCATGAGGAGGAATAAAAGATATAACTATAGGAATGAGAGGTGTGAAATGGAAGGATAAAAAAGGGTTAAAATGGAATAAGGTGTAATTGAGAAAAAATAAGCCTTTTAAAAAATTGAAAATGGGATCTTGATAAAATGGTATCCAATGGAACCCCCTGGTGCTCTCCTCAACAATCTAGCTCACATGGCACCCGAAAATATCCAATTGGGATCCTAGTGTCACATATATTATTTTTTATTGGAGTAAATCCCCTAATGAATTTTCAAAACACAAATATACTCAGAAACTGTGAACCACATGCACGAATATCAAAAATAGAATCATAAAGATTCAATTTTTTTAACCAAATCAAAAAAAAGACCACATTATCAGGGATAAAAATTCAAATTTTCATATGACTTTATAACTAAACTTACTCAAAATGTAATGAAAAATATGATGATCAATAAAAATCCACTAATATAATTTTGTATTCCTTGAAAAAAATCCATCACTAAATGGAAATATCCTATGTCTCTAAACAATCAATTTTACTAGGAAAATAATACTTTATATCATCTCTTGCGTATTAGTAACCCAAGAAATAACTTTAAACAGTAAAAATAAATAAGTATCTTAAATGAAACATAAAAAACGTATCCAATAAAACTATAATAGTCCAAAATTACAATTCTATACATTTTCATAACACACCAATAAAAAATTCAATCACATAATTTTATAATCAATAAGATTTAAACTATAATCAACCAGATACATACATTTATAAAATAATATGATATTTTAACTATAAAAAATGACAAATATGTAACTACATGAATTTTCCTTAATTATATTTCTATCCCTACAAAAACCAATTCTATTTACATTGTCTTACTTATTATATTGTAAATTTAGTGCATCAGAACGATTTATTTATCAAAATGAGAATTGAAATTATATTCCAAAATTCCTTTTCAAAATCTCTCTAAAATTAACATTATGTGAAATAATAGTTTCCAATCTACAAATGAATAATACATTTTTTATCATGTTTAAAAAATCACATAGTTTTTTCGGAATCAACATATTTTATGGGTTTTCAGAATACTTGATTTTAGAGAATTAATGTATTCGATTTCAATTATCATATCGTAGTTTGCAAAATAATTTTCCTAAAAATGTCTTATGAAATATAAGTGATGTTATATAATATAAATTTATACTACAAGAGTGGGAGAATAACATTGAATGATATAAAAAAGGATTGATAGAATTTGAGAAAATAATAATTTTTAATTCATAAATAAGGGTACTCATTAATAAATAATATCAAGTAGTTCTATAATTACAAATCAAGACATATAATGATAATTCTTGAACCATTGAAAAATAATACCATTTAAATAATACATCACTAAAACTCCGGGATCTTGCTCAAAAGAATTATTACCACTAACGTGATAGTATTTTCCGATAATGAAAAAGAAGCAGACAATGATATCAATAATACTAACAGAAAAGTGGAATAAGAAGAAGAATGATGTATAAATGTCTAATTCCATAAAGAATAATAATATAATTATTATTGGTGACCTCTTTAATAAATCCATATATTATTACTTAAATAAATAGGTTATTTCATACAAAATCAAAAATTAGTGACTCATATTAAAAAGTTGTAATATATATATATAAAAGAAAAATATCTATATTTTTGACATGTCTCTTAATATATGACCCTAAAAAATATATTTATACAATATAAACAAACATACTACATAACATATAATTTCATCCTTCACAACTATTTCCACCAAATAAAATCTACTTATAAATCACTCCCTACAAATGTTGTTTTCTCTTCGTTAAGAAATTCAATAATTTAACAACACCAATATTCTTATAAATATGGTACATAACTAAATACCGCATACAAATTGGACGTGACTACATTATTACCTCGGAATCCATAATAATATTATTTTATTTTATAAATACGGGTTAACACCATTTTTGGATTAATTATCAATTATCGACTATTCTTACACTACTCTACTCAAAATCCGAACTATCCCAATGGGATTAAATGAGAAGTGACATCTCCTTACATCACTCAGACAACTTTTAATGTAATTTAATTAAATAACCCAAAAGAAACCCATACTAGGAATCTATATTAACCCAATAATTTTCTCCACTCCATGGCAACAAACTGGCATCACATTTCTTAGAGTGTATTGAGAAGTAAGTGTCTATCTTTGGATTTATTAATTTTTAATAATAAAACCAAGATTATGTTTATGAAAAGCATTATATACATTAATGATCAATAATTATATAAATTTAAATTGTACATGTAATAACTTTATATTATTAAACATGTAAATTATGTTAGGTTTCATTTATGAATTACAACATAGAACATAAATGAGAATGTAACTCCCTTATACTTTATGCTATATTTGTTTTAAAATAATTTTTTTCATTTAGATATCTTATAGAATACACAAACCAGAGTCTAAATGAACTATAAAATAGTATAATATTAAAAACTATTCATTATATTAGTTGGTATGAACAGTGCATACAAAATTATGAAAAGTTTATGGTTTACACTAAAAAAAGAATTCATTTTTTAAAAAAATAGGGAGAAAGACCCTTTTTAATATGAAAGGAAAAACTATTTATATCTGAGATGGGGATACCCATTTAATATAACATAGTCCCATGTACGATTGTACTAATTATATGGAACTAAGGACTAGTGCATCATCATGTATGTGTAATCCTGCATGAATCACCAATCCTGGATGAAGTCAAAATCATTGCTGGCCACCGATGTAAATGTCCTTGGGGGATTTCTAGGATTAGAACAATGATATTTTTCATTTTGAATTATTAATTTCAACACTCACAAACCACAAAAAAATTTATATAGGATATACTTAATTGGTTACTATTGATTAGGAATAAAATAAGAATCATTTTAATCAAAATGAAATGTTCTTTTGAAAAACTATATTATTCTAAAAGCTGAGTTTCTGTTTCATTGCACTAATAATTTAGAATTATATATATTCTATTTATAAAATCTATTTTTTAAAAATTAACTATTTTTGAAATATTTTTAAAACAATGATCTTATTTTCATTTTTTTTGTATTTTTATGAAATGTTTGATATTTCGATGAATAATGAAATACAGATTTTTAAAAAACATTGAATAAAAGAGGTAAATAGTTAAATTATATTATAAATTTGTTTTAATGTATAATTAGTTCAAAAATATTATAGTTTAAATAATTAAATACTTTTTAATAAATTTCATATTATATTTTTATTTTCCGAACTTCAATACATACGAGAATTTTCTCCCCATAAAGTAGTATTTTTATATCCTCTATGGGTATAATAAAAAATTTTATTATTCCTATTATATTAATTTAATTTTAAAAAATTATTAATTGTTTTTAAAATGTATTATTTCTATAATGTAATATTTTCAACATAATTTTGGACCATTATTAATCGTAAAAGTAGTAAAAATTAATTACCTTAGTTAAGGAAAATATTGATTTTCTATTTTTTAATCTGAAAATAAAATGGTTAAAAAGGCCTAAAAATTTTCTAAACTAATTATATTGAAATATTTAAAAAATAAAACCTATAAGTGACTAGAATTTCCCATTTTTGGAATGTTTTCAGATAAAAATATAGGTGTAATTGATTCATTTGATTAATTTCATATGTGTCCTCTCTCAACTAATAATTTGTTACACAATATCCTACCCTATTCATAATTAAAAATGAATATTTAGGGCCAACACCTACCTATATAAATTCATTAATTTAACACCCCAAGCTTCCATGGTACATTTCCTTTCGAATAATGCAATGGCGTGCATTGTACACAACTTCGAGATTTTAACACGCCATAACCAATCAAACTAGCCGTTATGAATAGTAATACATACTTTTTGAAATTTTATAAATTCTATCTCTCAAAATGGACTTCATTTTTGGATTCGGAATATCTAAATTAGCCTAGGGTGAAATTTTTGTACTTTTCGGATAACATTCATATTTTGAAGAATAGTGATAATTACTAAATTTTTATTAAAAACAACTTTTTTAATCAAAATAATTAATAGTGATAAATTATGAATTTTATTGGTTTTAAAGTATATTTAAAATATATTTTTACCATGTAATACAATGTGGGTCATTGAACATAATTTCACATTTAAACCAGACATAAACAAGTGCCAATCTTTTGATAGTTATTAACTCTTAAAAACACGCTTGTTGTTTTAACAATAGAAATTACTTTTAAACTAATTTCTACCACTTCTATGTTTTGAATTTGGAAAAATGGATTCCATATTTTTAATTAGGATGTTAAAATTGTGTATATAGGTAACTTTTATTTTTAGACATTTTGGATAATTACTTCGGTAAATATTTAATTTACCTTTGTTAAAGGGTAAATCCGGTAAACAAGGGTTAAAAAATATTATTATAATAATACTAAATTACCCAAAAACGTTTCTTAAACATATTGGTTGATACATGTTCGACAATGGGCATCTTTGGGTTGATTTAAGGACCCCATGGATCCACTTGTAAGTGATAATGACACTTTATTTTAATTAAGTTAAAATAAATACAAAAATGACAGAAGCATATATCTTTTAGTAAAACAATTGTTATATAGGGTTATATATGTTTTATTTTAGATTAAAAATATTAATTAGAAATATAAAAAGATTTCATACATAATAATATTTTATTTATAATTTTTAGACATTAAATAAGTTAATTTATTTATGACACAATGGTGATGCAGTAATTACCGTAATAGTGAAAATTAGAATAATTGATATTATAAATTCCCAAATAAATATAATTTGATACTTTTATTGAATTACACTAATTTTATAGGATTACATGACATATTAGGATTGATTTAATTAACGTTTTTCGAAGTAATAATTTTTTTATGTGTTTCACAAAAATCAACTATTGAATAATGTCAAAATTGACATAAAAGAGGTTTGAAAACAAATATTATATTATTAATTGATATTAAATTTCTAAAAATCTATGTTTTGGCCAAGAGACTTATATACTGATAGGTATATCATTAATAGACCACTTAGGGGTCTCTGGGATGTATATAGTATGTTTATTAACTATATAATATAAAAATACAAAGTGACATGGTAAATGTCAAACTAGTTAACTAAGAGTTAAAACTAAAAGATAAGATTAATATAGTCAACCAAACCTATCTAAATTCTATTGGATGATTGGTTTTATACCTATACCCACCTTAAACTTTGAATAATCAACTTTTGAGCCATTATAAACCGAATATTAATTTATTATAAATTAAGATTTCTAGCTTTTCCAAAGGTGCCCCTCACCCCTCTTATAAAAGGGCACTCCTCCTTCTCATTTCATCACACCTTCAATGCCTTTTGGATAGGCCAACCGCTGTCCAAATACTCTCTAAACTTCCCTCACTACAACCTAGAGGCCATAGTATGATCAGAAAGCCAACCTATGGAGCCCTTTTGATCAAATCAAAAGGAAGAACCTGAAGAAGAGGTAATGTTTTCACCACCCCTTTTCAAGTTCCTTTCTTCTTCCACTTCTTCATTAATTTTTTTTACCATTATAAAATAATAACTCCAGTATAATATATATACTGTGATGTTATTATAAATATGTTACAACCATATTCAGTATTCTATCCATCCTTTGAATAACATGTCACAATACGTGCGTACGTACGGCTTACCGTCTCCACGTCGTGGTGTAATTGCTATTCAATATATTATTATTTAGATGGTTATAATAATGATGTGTAACTCATGTAAATAATAAATATAACATGATAATTATTCTATATATATGATATAAAATCCAATTATATATTATTTTAATATCAAAAGAATGATATTGTCGCTCGTGCGTACGTACGGACTACCGTCTCCACGAACGCGGTGAGATTCATTCTCCATCATATCCATTCAAGTATAATTATAATTTGATGATTTTAAAATAGTATCTAAGGACTTGATATCATTCTAGATATGAGTAATATACATCCCATTAATAACGAATACGGCTCACATAACAAATAATATAATGTAAAATGAACCCGTTAACACCCGAAATGATGATAATTCTAAGATATTATTAACAAATCAATGTTAAAAGATCATATATGATATCATATTAAAGTAAATGATTCTTGTATAATTCAATAACAATAATTTCACCATTATACAGGAGGTTAACCTATCGTCGACCAAGGAAAAAGTACAAAGTAAGGGGTTTCTTAACTCACTCTTAATTTCGTGAGAATTCCATTGTTCACCACTTAATTATTGCATGTGGTGTATGTGTACTGCCCATGATTGTATTCATTGTGTAATATACTCTAATTTATGGGTATTTACATCATCATTTTATTATCCTTCTTTCATGGGTTTATGTTTTGTATGTTACCTAATCGATAAGGGAATTCCAAATTTCAATTTCCACTCATTCGGCTTTACGCATACTTCATTGATTATTTTACTCCAAGATTATGTGAGGAATCACTATTAATTTGATTATGTCGTAATTTCCACTCCACTTTCTATGGATATACTTTTTATACTCATAATCACTCCATTGATAAATTCTCAAGTCATCTGTATGAACTTGATAAGAGTAATTTTTACTAAATCTCGATTTTTTGAGATAAACATCCAATTCATTGGTGTTGTTTTTACTAGAATATGTTTAAATGTCCCTTGATTGTTTTACACTGAATATCCAATCATATTTAGTGAAGTTATATTTGTCACACATAATTATGTCGATACGACCTTTATGAAAGATTTCATCTCAATTTACATTCCATTGAAACTTCTTTGTTGTTATACACCAAATCACTTTTATGTGGTGTATATAATGTACTTTGACATAGTATATCATGAATCCCTTTATTCTCATGATATTACAATGTTTTGATTACCTCAATTATTTGTATTCAAGTGTCTCTCTTTTGTTTAGAAACTCTAACTAAAATACCATTTTTAAATGTTTTAAAGACTTATTCTTCTAAATCTTTCTCATTAATGTCCATGTTTTAAAAATGGTTTTAAGAATTTATTTATTTGGACATTAAAGTTTTAAAATTAAAAATCCTTTTAAAAGTTTCAAAGTGGTATGGGACACTTTGATTCAAAAATATATTTTTAAATAGCTTCTTGAAAAATAGTGTGACTTCAAATGATTTCAAAAAAGGGGGATATTTCTCTCAAATAGTTTTGATGATTATTTTCATCTATTTCAATATCCTTCATTATTCTCGATTGAGGTTAATATGATACAATACAATATTCCATATTGTATCTAATGAGTTATGTTTGACTATGGATGTGCTATTTTTATACCATTCATGGTTTGTGGATAAAGTATTGACATGTTGTATGCTAGTTTTAATACAAATGTTTATGTTATGTTTAAAACTTTTCATATGAGGAATGCATTGGACTTAGTAAGTGACGGGTGGAGCCCGCTATAGCTCCTCGATGCATCGGTAGGTCACATGAGACAAACTAGTGTCTTGGCACAAGGCCTTGGAAAAATATTATTTGTAGTCTTGGAACGAGGCCTTGAATATGTGGTTGTGATAGTCTGGAATTATGCATTCCATCATTATGAAAGTGGTTATTGATATTGCATGGGATTGTTCTACTAGTAGAATATCCATGTGTGTAAGTAAATGGAATTATTTTATTTTATTTTTTCCATTTTATGTTGAAGTTCAAGTTTAAAAGGCTTTTGTTTTAGTTATAAACTGCCTTAAGTGTTTATGCTTATCTATGAAAGCTTCTGCTGTAATGTTATCCTTACTGAGCATCTGAGCTCACCCCTTTCAATGTTTTATTTTTTCAGGGATTATGAAGAAGTAATTTATGAATGACCTAAAGGGATAGTATGAGGGGATATTAAGACAAGATGTTTTCTTTATGATGTAATGTAAAAGTTTATGGATGTATCTAGTTATTTCAAGGCTACTAAAATAATCGGTCTTTCGAGACTTGATCTTTCTTGTGATCATGCCAATGTTAAGTAATAACGCACCAACTCTGGGTAACTGGGGTCGGGGCGTTACAGTTGGTATCAGAGAAAGTTTAGTACAAACCTTGGAATCTAGATTTTGATAAACTCTGATTAGAGCACATAGACCTAAGATGAACTTCGAGGATTAGTATAGAAGAATTTCATAGAATTTTTGTATTGTAGAGATTTTGTGAGTTTTCCGAGAAATACATCCCTATCTGGATACGAGCAGGTAGAGGTGGCTCTGGCATAGATGTACCGAGGGGAAAAACCCGAAAACACCGCTTTGAGCTAGACTTGAATGGGAACTGGTGAATGGAAACGGGCCTTGCTGCACTCTTGGTTACAACACTCCCTGGGGATATGCTTATGATAATTTACATTTTCTTTACAAACCGATTTGTGTAATATATATATAAGATGAGAGTAAATGACCTTGGTTAATCCTAATATGTTTCAAATTGAGAATATGGTCACATTTTAATCTCTAAATGATTTTACAACTACTATTAATCACATAATGCTTTCTGGTTTTAGTCAATGGCTTGATTCCAAGGAATTCATAGTGACTTTGAGAATGATCTAAAAGGTGGGAATGTTGGTGGATATGAGAAAAAAATGGATTGTTGATAGGCGTAAAAGATATCGTCTTTATGCCAAATTAGTTTTCCAAAAATATGATCAACAACAAATATATTAACCAACTCCCAAACTCAACAAGTAAGAGAAATGTAATGAATGATAAGAGCTCCAATAATGGAGACCATGGAGAAAAGAACCCTCAATTTTCATCATGCAGGAAATGTGGAAGGAGACACCCTGGAAAGTGTCTCAATGGGAAAACGAAATGCTTTACGTGCGGGAAGGAAGGACATAAAGTGAAGAATTGCTGAAGAAAAATGAAGAGTACTATGGAAGAAGATAAAAATGGTCCCAAAAGTCCATTTACAGTCATTTGCCGTAAATGTAGGGGACCTGGCCATTACCCAAGTGAATGTCCTATTCTATAGGATATTTTCTTGGTCAAAGAAGAAGCTATGTGGAAATAAATGGTTGGAGAAATGTTTAAAAAGTATTAGCGCTCCATGTTGATGGGTTTACTTTGGAATAATTTTCTCTTGTATTTGTAACACCGCAGTTTGCCATGTGAGAATGATATTTGAGGAAGAATTGTCACTTCTCTTGTGGATATAGGTATAAATAACCATTTGGTTTTATATGATCATTGGGGTTTGAGAAAATTATAAGTTATTATAATTTGGGATGAAAATGCAAGGTATGATATAACATTTGTGGTTAAATTATGTTATTTTGAGGAATTTATCGCATTTTGGTAATATTATAATATATAGTTTTTGAAAAAGGACAACACGTAGACCGTGTGAAAACCCGTTGTGTCGGACAAAGCTGTGGGAATTGAACCCACAACCAAAGTGCGATTGGTATTTATCGCCTACCACTGGACTAAATGAAGTCCCTGGTTAGTGTGACTATTTTCTTTAGTTAAATGATTTTATTGATCAATAATATGTTGATTTGGGTTCTTATGTCTTATCAAATGAATACCCTTAGTATAGGAAAATGATTAGTGATTAAGTGATAAATGTTATTTTGGAAGATGTTCACTTTGTTGGGAACACTATATGTCCAAGGAAAATAGAATACTATGGGATGTCATTAGAGATGTAATGGTGGATTTTTATCTATGTTTTTATTGTGGATCTATAGTGATTTGGGTTATTTATGGAAATGATTAACCTATAATAAAGAATGTGTGATTAGGTTAAATACTTTAAAGTATGTGACTTTAAGAGTAGATGATTTCATTTGGAGATACAATTTAATGTGGAAGACTACATTCTTATAAGTTTTGGGTTTCAATATTAGTTTGGATTATATTGAAGGATTTTAAGGAAAATTTATTATTGAAAGGTATTTATTTAACTTTGCGGTATTGTTGGTGAAATTTTAGAAATTAAGATTAGTATTTTCTTTCTCTAATGGAATATACATTTGGGGGATCATCAGATCTTATACTAACCATTTTGGGTTTGATTAATCTCTAAAGACATGTTAAATATATAGTTTATCCTACATGGATCATGTATTTCTATAGAAGTTTATTCTAGCTCTTTTATTGTGACCAACTCTTCTTGAATACTCATTGTTCAAAAAAAAAAGTTTGTGGTAAATAGTTTTTAAATAATGAAACTCTACTTAAAAAGTAACTGTATCTCTTTATGTTCTTAGTCAATATCATAAATTAATTCCTCGTACTTATGTAATGTAACTTAAAACAAAAAAAATGTTTTCCGTTTACTTTCCTACTAGGAGACTAATGGCCGTTTGTCCCAACACAAGTTTGTGGTTTTCTTATTGTTAAATTTCTCCTGATCATGATTTCTATCCCTCTCCATCAGAACATGACACTTAGTTTATCATCCATATCCATTTTTTCCTACATGGAATCAGAGTATAGGTTATCTTGGATGACCTTTATACCTCTCTTTCTTTCTTTTAAAGTGATAGTTTTATTGACTCTTTTTCTGATGTTGGACTTTCCATTATATTCCCAAGCACAATTTTAAAAATTGCGAGGATGAAATTTATTGAAGGTGGGGAGAATGTAACACCCCAAGCTTCCACGGTACGTTTCCTTTCGAATAATGCAATGGCGTGCATTGTACGCAACTTTGAGTTTTTAACACGCCATAACCAATCAAACTAGCCGTTATGAATAGTAATACCTACTTTTTGAAATTTTAAAAATTCTATCTCTCAAAATGGACTTCATTTTTGGATTATGAATATCGAAAATAGCCTAGGGTGAAATTTTTGTACTTTTCAGATAACTTTCATATTTTGATGAATAGTGAAAATTACTAAATTTTATTTAAAAAAACTTTTTTAATCAAAATAATTAATAGTGATAAATTATGAATTTGAGTGGTTTTAAATTATATTTAGAATATAGTTTTACCATGTAATACAATATGGGTCATTGAACATAATTTCACATTAAAACCAGACATAAATAAGTGCCAATCCTTTGATAGTTATTATCTCTTAAAAACACGCTTTTTGTTTTAACAACGAGAATTAATTTTAAATTAATTTCTGCCACTTCTATGTTTTGAATATGGAAAAATGGATTACATATTTGGAATCAGGATTTTTAAATTTTGTAAATAGATAACTTTTATTTTTAGACATTTTGGATAATTACTTCGGTAAATATTTAATTTACCATGGTTAAAGGGTAAATCCGGTAAACAAGGGTTAAAAACTAATATTATAATAATACTAAATTACCCTAAAACATGTCTTAACCCTATTGGTTGATACATGGTCGACAATGGTAATCTTTGGGTCGATTTTGGGACCCCATGGATCCACTTGTAAGTGAAAATGACACTTTATTTTAATTAAGTTAAAATAAATACAAAAATGACACAAGCATATATCTTTTAGTAAATCAATTGTTACATACGGTTATATATGTTGTATTTTAGATTATAAATATTAATTAGAAATATAAAAAGAGTTATTACATAATAATATTTTATTTATAATTTTTATACATTAAATAAGTAAATTTATTTATGACACAATGGTGATGCAGTAATTACCATAATAGTGAAAAATTAGAATAATTGATATTATAAATACCCAAATAAATATAATTTTATACTTTTATTGAATTACACTAATTTTATAGGATACCATCACATATTAGGATTGATTTAATTAACGTTTTTCGAAGTAATCATTCTTTTATGTGTTTCACAAAAATCAACTATTGAATAGTGTCAAAATTGACATAAAAGAGTTTTTAAAACAAATATTATATTATTAATTGATATTAAATTCCTAAAAATCTAAGATTCGTACAAGAGACTTATATCATGATAGGTATATAATTAATGGACCACTTGGGGTCTCGTGGATGTATATAGTATGTTTATTAACTATATAAAATAAAAATACAATGTGACATGGTAAATGTCAAACTAATTAACTAAGAGTTAAAACTAAATGATAAGATTAAAATACTAACCCAAACCTATCAAAATTCTATTGGTTGAATGGTTTTCGACCTATACCCACCTTAAACTTTTAATAATAAACTTTGGATCCATTAAAACCGAATATGAATTTATTATAAATTAATATTTCTAGCTTTTCCAAAGGTGCCCCTCACCCCTCTTATAAAAGGGAACTCCTCCTTATCAATTCATAACACCTTAAAAGCCTTGTGATTCGGCCAAACACTGCCCAAATACTCTCTCAACTTCCCTCACTACAACCTAAAGGCCTTATTATTTTCAGAAAGCCAACCTAAGGAGACCTTTTGATCAAATTAAAGGGAAGAACCCGAAGAAGAGGTAATGTTTTCTCCACCCCTTTTCAAGTTCATTTCTTCTTCCACTTCTTCGTTCATTGTTATTACCATTATAAAATAATAACTCCAGTATCATATATATACTGTGATGTTATTATAAATATGTTACAACCATATTCATTATTCTATCTATCCTTTGAATAACATGTCACCATATGAGCGTACGTACGGCTTACCGTCTCCACGTCGTGGTGTAATTGTTATTCAATATATTATTATTTGGATGGGTATAATAATGATATGTAACTCATGTAAATAATAAATATAACATGATAATGATTCTGTATATATGATTTACCATCCAATTATATATTATTTTAATATCAAAAGAATGATATTGTCGCTCGTGCGTACGTACGGACTACCGTCTCTACGAACGCGATGAGATTCATTCTCCATCATATCCATTCAAGTATAATTATAATTTTATTATTTAAAAATAGTATCTAAGGACTTGATATCATTCTGGATATGAATAATATACATCCCATTAATAACGAATATGGCTCACATAACAAAGAATATAAAGTAAAATTAACCCGTTAACACCCGAAATGACGATAATTCTAAGATATTATTAACAAATCAATGTTAAAAGATCATATATGATATCATATTAAAGTAAATGATTCTTGAATAATTCAATAAAAATTAATTCACCATTATACAGGAGGTTAACCTACCGTCGACCAAGGAAAATGTAAAAAGTAAGGGGTTTCTTAACTCACTCTAAATTTCGTGAGAATTCCATTGTTCACCACTTAATTATTGCATGTGGTGTATGTGTAATGCCCATGATTGTATTCATTGTGTAATATACTCTAATTTATGGGTATTTACATCATCATTTTATGATCCT
The DNA here is from genome assembly GCA_963277665.1 of Viscum album. Taxonomy (NCBI): domain Eukaryota; kingdom Viridiplantae; phylum Streptophyta; class Magnoliopsida; order Santalales; family Viscaceae; genus Viscum; species Viscum album. The sequence continues at coordinate 1,585,796,277 of OY728150.1, read as the reverse complement.
TATTTCATTGGTGTATATTTTGTATGTTACCTAATCGATAATGGAATTCCAAATTTCGATTTCCACTCATTCCGCTTTACGCATACTTCATTGATTATTTTACTCCAAGATTATGTGAGGAATCACTATTAATTTGATTATGATATAATTTCCACTCCACTTTCAGTGGATATACTTTTTATACAAATAATCACTCCATTGATAAATTCTCAAGTCATCGGTATGAACTTGATAAGAGTAATTTTTACTCAATCTCGATTTTTTGAGATAAACATCCAATTCATTGGTGTTGTTTTTACTAGAATATGTACGAATGTCCCTTGATTGTTTTACACTGAATATCCAATAATATTTAATGTATTTATATTTGTCACACATAATTATGTCGATACGACCTTTATGAGAGATTTCATCTCAATTTACATTCCATTGAAACTTCTTTGTTATTATACACCAAATCATTTTTATGTGGTGTATATAATGTACTTTGACATAGTATATCATGAATCTCTTTATTCTCATGATATTACAATGTTTTTATTACCTCAATTATTTGTATTCCAGTGTCTCTCTTTTGGTTAGAAACTCTAACTAAAATACCATTTTTAAATTTTTTAAAGACTTATTCTTCTAAATCTTGCTCATTAATGTCCATGTTTTAAAAATGGTTTTAAGAATTTATTTATATGGAAATTAAAGTTTTAAAATTAAAAATTGTTTTAAAAGTTTCAAAGTGGTATGGGACACATTGATTCAAAAATCTATTTTTAAATAGCTTCTTGACAAATAGTGTGATCTCAAATGATTTCAAGAAAAAGGGGTATATTTCTCTCAAATAGTTTTGATGATTATTTTCATCTATGTAAATATCCATCATTATTCTCGATTGAGGTTAATATGATACAATACAATATTCTATATTGTATCAAATGAGTTATTTTTGACTGTGGATTTGCTATTTTTATACCATTCATGGTTTGTGGATAAAGTATTGACATTTTGTATGCTAGTTTTAATACGAATGTTTATGTCATGTTTAAAACATTTCATATGAGGAATTCATTGGACTTAGTAAGTGACGGGTGGAGCCCTCTATAGCTCCTCGATTCATCGGTAGGGCTCATGAGACAAACTAGTTTCATGGCACGAGGCCTTGGAAAAATCTTATTTGTAGTCTTGGCACGAGGCCTTAACTATGTGGTTATGATAGTCTGGAATTATGCATTCCATCATCATGAAAGTGGTTATTAATATTTCATGGGATTGTTCGACTAGTAGAATATCCATGTGTGTAAGAAAATGGCATTATTTTATTTAATCTTTGCCATTTTATGCTGATGTTCAAGTTTAAAAGTCTTTTGTTTTAGTTATAAAATGACTTAAATGTTTATGCTTATCTACGAAAGCTTCTGCTGTAATGTTATCCTTACTGAGCATCTGAGCTCACCCCTTTCAATGTTTTATTTTTCCCAGGATTGTGAAGAAGTAATTTATGAATGACCTACAGGGATAGTATGAGGGGATATAAAGACAATATGTTTTCTTTATGATGTAATGTAAAACTTTATGGATGTATCTAGTTATTCCAAGGCTACTAAACTAATCGGTCTTTCGAGACTTGATCTTTCTTGTGATCATGACAATGTGATGTAATAATGCACCGACTCTAGGTAACTGGGGTCGGGGCAATACAATTAAAACACATATAATATTGTATATCCATTTTCATTATCATAAATAGATCCTAGGAAGGATTTTGGTACAAACGTGAATAAATTTTATAAAGAAGAGGCAACATTATTAAATGGGCATATTAATTTTGTTTCTACATAATCCTCATTAAAATATTATTAATGTATGATAATATAATAAATATAGTGTCTTAAATATATTTATATTTTATTTTGTTAATGGAATTAACGTTATCCATTTCCTCTTCCATTAAATGGGAAACAAAATCATCGATCCTATGTACGTCAGACTACTACCTTTTGAACCAATGTAATTTGTTTTCCATAACCACCTATTAATAATAAATATAATGGTGTATTTAATGAATCTATATGATATTTATGATTTATTATATATATTTACATTTAATATCATATATACGTTCTTACATTCTATTATGTTTAAAATACGATAATGTTGCTAATGTGTTCGGTAGACTACCGCCTCGCTAATCGATGTGATTTTTTCCATTACTATTTATATGGATGGTATTAAGGATAAATTTATTAAACATATGAAATAAATATGACAGTATATTTAATCAGGAATATTAATATATCAATCACTTTATTTTCCAATAACTCTTTAAGGAAATGATAACATTGCTTCTGTATAGGTACGACCTACTGTCTGCATGATGTGGTGTGATACAATCAACAATTTAAAATTTCAATACTGATTTGAAAAATTTTTATAAGTAAAATATAATTTATGACACTATATAATTCCATTGATGGTGAAACTATATAACATGTGTAAGAATTAATACTCTCGCGACAAAATGCACTTGAGAAAAAAACACAATTAACACGCAAGATAATTAAATCAATGAAATATTATTATCTAATAAGTGGTAAAATGTTAAAATGGGAATATATTAGATATTATAAATATGTATATTGTTATGTTAAAGTTGACAATAGTTTAAGACCATTATACAAGAGGGTAAATAATGTTCAACCAAAATGAAGCCTGAGGTAAGGGTCCTCATCTTAATGTCCCTTCGTTGAGTTATATTGTAATGTTAGGAACCTAATTTAACTAATATGGTGTACATAAAACCTAATTTACATGTAATATCAAGATTAATTAATAATTCATTTTATTATATATTTGAATTTCAAATATTTCATCCATGGTGATTTGACTTAATAGTTACGAAGTGGTTACAAGTTTCTCAACTAGATTTCCTTTTATTATTTTATATTACTTCTTAATTTTATTTGATATTATAAGATTATTTGTTTATATAATTTTAACTATATTATGATGCGTTTACATTTTTATTAGATGGATTAAAATATGATACACATGATAAACTCATTTGTTAATTATAACATCAATGTTATGATCATTGTAAGGGTTTCTTTCATAATCTAATTTTAATCAGGATTATTTATGATTGAATTTACATTGAAGGAAATTATTTGATCATTGGATAAAAATCCTATGTAATATTACTATCCACTCAGTATTCCTTAATTTTTTGTGTAATATTACCATTTTCTACTATTTTATAGTTAAAATAATTAAGAAAAAGTTTTTTAAAAGAATCTTCATTTATCTCTTAAGTCCAAGATCAATTTTCTTACAAAAATATGTTTTTTATAAATGTTTTGATAATGTGTTTTAAATTACTCAAAATTAATTGTTTTTCTAATCCAATTTTGAGATTTTTATAAATGTTTTGAATGTAACATTCATTTTATTTTTTGAAAACATCCAATTTTTATTTTACAAAAAATATGAAAATAATATTTATATTAATGTGTACAATATATTTGAAATTTCCATCCATTACAACTAGTATATTTTTTAAAATTTATTTTATATGTTTTGACAGTAATTTTCAAAATATTTTGTAATGATTTTATTTTAATAATATATATTTTCCTTAAGAATATTTTTAATGAAAAATTTATGATATTTCTAATGATCAATAACAATATACTATTATGTTTGTAATGTCATAGATTATCTGAGAGGTACAAAATAAAATGTTACTCCTAAAAACCTCTAAATTTTATTATAATAATGAACTCTTCACTATATTGGGTTGTCTGAGTGAGTCAGGGGATCATTAAGAGCCTAGAGATTCATAATGTAAGGATGCTGGGGGTGCTGCAATGTTAGTGCAAATTAAGTGCAAACCATATGACTCAACTGTGTGAGGTACCCAGTGCACTTGGGATTCTGCCGGATTTTTATACTAATATGTAATCTAGGACACATTCACATTAATATTTTTATATATTCTTTATAGGGGAATTTTTTTCATGGCTATCATAGGGTTAGCCAAACCATGAGCATAACCATTGAGAGGCGTGTACTTACACAGTGAAGGGTACATGGGTAGGGAATAGTTTTTACTACCATATGGCCAAACCATGGGACCATTTTTAGGGGGAATTTACATTTTATTTTAGTTAGAAAAAATTATTTTATGAATTCCTTTTCTTCCATAAATATTACCCATATAGAAGCCTTTTAAACCTGGGATCTCTCCTCCCAAACCAATCCAGGTATTTTAATATCTCCCTTGCATGATGACATATTAGTTGATTGGATTGATCAATTCCAATTTTAGATTATAAATATAGTACATTAATAAATTGGGAATGTAATTTTATTCAATAAAACCACTATACATGAAATATTACATCCTTGTACTAGACATAAAGGTTATGTCGTAGTTACCTGATGCACTAATTAAAATTCATAAAAACTGTGGTCCTTTAAAGATCTATATTGGTGAAAACTTTAACTCAACTGAGATATCAATATCTATATATATATATATTTTTTAATAAATATAATTTTAAAAATGACATGGTTTAAATGAAATGGGGTCAGAAATTGCAAAATAAATGGGTTTTTTTCTATACCTTGAAATTGATACTCCATATGCTAAAACCTCTACTGTGTTGTATGAGACAATGACCATAAACCAAAAATAGTAGTGGGAAGCCAGTGATGTGTCTTACGGCTTCTCATGATATATTTTATCACATAGGCATGGATTAAGGAGCAGGATAAGGGATGTGATTCATTATAGGAAGCATTTTTACCCACCCTTACATGATTTTCCTTTTTTATCGTTTCTCGATATTATCTAATTTGTGTGATGAGAAATTATATACATTTGAAACCGGGAAATTTTTATTATATATTACAAAAGGGTGGTTATGACCATGATCCATTGGTAGTGGTACCTCATCCACAAGTATTTCATATTTTAGTGCCACCAAATGCATGATATGTTGATATTCCACTGGGCGTCGATTCATAGTTATCAGATAGTTTCAACCATTTTAATTAGTATATATAGGATGATCCCCAACAAGACCCTTCAACGGATGGGTGGATGTAGTAATTGAAATAGTTGAATCCTCCCACCTTATCGAGGGATAGAGAACTTATAAAACTGATTTGTGGATCAAGGACATGTTGTTAATATTTGACCAAATAAAGATGCCTCTATAGTGGAGGGTCAATCACTCTAAATATATGATGTTTAATTAAGAATTTTTTTGAGATGTCAGTAACTTGGAAAAGTGCCACCTGGTTATGTTCTGGAAAGGCTTATAAACATGATTTTATAACAACATATTCTCGTAGGAATTATAAGAATACCACCATACAGAGTTTATGAAATTACAACAGGGTGCCGTCTGAATAGTCACAGGAGGAGGTCACGTATATGGTATTAAAACATATGAGGATCAATGATAGTCGAGTGGATATACCCAGGATAGTCAAGTTGTATCTTAGAGATGTGGTTTTGGATATATCTTTGTGGTGAAACCTATAACTAAGGATCAGATTCCATGGACTTCTACTACACAAAGTACAATTCTAGTATCCTATACTTTAGTATCATCTCTATGAGATATTGGTGTGTCACACTCCTTCTGTAACGACCCAAACTTTTTGAATAGTATATTAAATTACTCTTAAAAATATAATAGAGATGTTAATGGTTAATGAAGAAAGAGGATTCGATGGCTTCATCCAGTAGACTCGAACCTTATGAAGCCCACATATCAGAGCTTGGGAAGGAGGTGGCATATTTGGGCTTTGCATTGGACCAATCCCCAGCCGAACTCCAGCATGTCAAGCTTGAATGGAAATGCCTGTGGGAGAATTTCAAGTTAGTAGAGATTACTACAAGGGAAATGTTATCTAAGACTCCCTCAGATTCTCTCACCATAGCACACCTTACACTTTGGTCATATACTGGTGTTAAATATTTATATATAACATTAATTTTAAAATTTGTGTTAACCCAACAATTATATTTCCATCGATGAAACTCAAAAACCAAATTTCACTATGGATTATTTACATTTGTTTGATGTAGGTTAATGTGGGATTTATTAAACAATTTGATAACATATATTAAAGGACAAAAATAATTTTTTCTATATATTTATCCTCACATTAAATATGCTTCAATGTTTTTAACAAGTTTGATTATTCCCATAAGTATTTCAGTTAAACAATATATTAAGAGGAAAACAAGAAATATATGATGATTCATTAACAATTATATATTAGATATATGGTTACCTAAGGAAATAAATATATGAATATATTACATAATTAATACTTTCCAAATCAATTTAGAAAATCAAAAATGATAAAAAAAAACCCTAGTATCATATTTTTGAATTTGGCTTAAAATAATTAACACACATCTAACCTTGATGAGACATCACCATTCTATAATCTCACCATAAATATCAATAAATGAAAAAATCAATCTCCATAATAAATAATAAACATTTTCTAACATACCATATCATATATAATACAAACTGTACATAGCCCAAAAAAATCTTCAATAACTTTTCCAAAGAAATTATGATATGCATTTATTAGAAGAAATCCAAAATTTAATTTTACTAATAATTATAAAATAAAATACCTAATTTATGAAAAGTATATTAAAATAACTACATATTGAAATATTAATTTAAAAGTGAAAAATAAACAAGAAAATACACACCTTGAACTCACACAACCCAAAATGTAAGAAATAAATCACTGGAATGTATTTCATTATAACATTGATGTGATCCCAAACAGGAACACCCATTTTAATTTACGTATTTGAATATAATGAACATTATTAAGTGAATTAAAAAATAGGTATTAGTCTCTCTTATATTTTCAATGTAAAAGATCCCTGACAACACCTTAAATAAAATGAGATTATGGGAGGGAGAATGATACCATGAGGAGGATATAATTGATATAACTATAGGAATGAGAGGTGTGAAATGGAAGGATAAATAAAAGGGCTAAACTAGAATAAGGATTAATTGAGAAAAAATAAGCCTTTTAAAAAATTGAAAATGGGCTCTTGATAAAATGGTATCCAATGGAACCCCCTGGTGCTCTCCTTAATAATCTAGCTCACATGGCACCCGAAAATATCCAATTGGGATCCTAGTGTCACATATATTATTTTTATAGGATTAAATCCCCTAAGGAATTTTCAAATCACAAATATACTCAGAAACTATGAACCACATGCACGAATATCAAAAATAGAATCATAAATATTGAATTTTGTTAACCAAATCAAAAAAAGACCACATTATCTGGGATAAAAATTCAAATTTTCATAGGACTTCATAACTAAACTTATTCAAAATGTAATGAAAAATATTATGATCATTAAAAATACACTAATATAGTTTTGTATTCCTTGAAAAATATCCATCACTAATTGACAATAACCTATGTCTCTAAACAATCAATTTTACTAGGATAACCATAGTTTATATCATCTCTTTCTTATTAGTAACAATAAAAAATAACTTTAAACAATAAAAATAAATAAGTATCTTAAATGAAACATAAAAACATATCTAATAAAACTACAATAGTCCAAAATTACAATTCTATTAATTTTCGTAACACACCAATAAAAAAAATCAATCACATAATTTTATAATCAATAATATTTAAACTATAATCAACCAGATATGTACATTTATAATATAATATGATATTTTTACTATAAAAATTTACAAATATTTAACTACATGAATTAGCCTTAATTATATTTCTATCCCTACAAAAACTAATTCCATTTACATTCTCTTACTTATTATATTGTAAATTTAGTGCATCAGAACGATTTATTTATCAAAATGAGAATTTAAATACTATTCCCAAATTCCTTTTCAAAATATCTCTAAAATGAACATTATGTGAATTAATAGTTTCCAATATCTGAATGAATAATACTTTTCTTTATCATGTTTAAAAAATCACATTGTTTTTTCGGAATCAACATGTTTTATGCATTTTCAGAATACTTGATTTTAGAGAATTAATGTATTCGATTTCAATTATCATATCATAGTTTGCAATATAATTTTCCTAAGAATGTCTTATGAAATAATAGTGATGTTATATAATTTAAATTTATAATACAAGGGTGGGAGAATAACATTGAATTATATAAAAAAGGATTGATATATTTAGAGAAAATAATAATTATTAATTCATAAATAAGGGTACTCTTTAATAAATAATATCAAGTAGTTCCATAATTACATATCAAGACATATAATGATAATTCATGAACCATTGAGAAATAATACCATTTAAATAATACATCACCCAAATTCTAGGAGCATGCTCAAAATAATGATTACCACTAACATGATAATATTTTTCAATAACGAAAAAGAAGCAGACAATGATATCAGTAATACTAACAAGAAAGTGAAATAATAAGATGAATGATGTATAAATGTTTAATTCCATAAAGAATAATAATATAATTATTATTAGTGACCCATTTAATAAATCCATATATTATAACTTAAATAAATAGGTTATTTCATACAAAATCAAAAATTAGTGACTCATATTAAAAAGTTGTAATATATAAATATATAATATAAAAATATCTATATTTATGACATGTTTGTTAATACATGACCCTAAAAAAATATTTATACAATATAAACGAACATACTACATAACATATAATTTCATCTTCACAACTATTTCCACCAAATAAAATCTACTTATGAATCACTCCCTACAAATGTTGTTTTCTCATAGTTAAGCCCTTCAATAATTTAGCAACTCCAAAATTCTTATAAATATTGTACAGAACTAAATACCGCATACAAATTGGATGTGACTATGTAATTAACTCGGAATCCATAGTAATATTATTTTATTTTTTAAATATAGGTTAACACCATTTTTGGATTAATTATCAATTATCGACTATTCTTACACTACTATACTCACAATCCGAACTATCCCAATGGGATATAATGAGAAGTGACATCTCCATACATCACTCAAAAAAATTTTATATGTAATTTAATTAAATAACCCAAAAGAAACCCATAATAGGAATCAATATTAACCCAATAATTTTCTCCACTCCATGGGCAGCAAACTGACATCACATTTCTTAGAGCGTATGGAGAAGTAAGTGTCTATCTTTGGATTAATTAATTTTTAATAATAAAACCATGATTATGTTTATGAAAAGAATTATATACATTAATTATCAATAATTATGTAAATTTAAATTGTACATGTAATACCTTGATATTATTAAAGAAGTAAATTATGTTAGGTTTCATTTATGAAGAACAACATAGAACATAAATGAGAATGTAACACCCTTATACTTTATGCTATATTTGTTTTAAAATAAATTTTTTCATTTAGACATCTTATAGAATACACGAACTAGAGTCTAAATGAACCATAAAATAGTATAAAATTAAAAACTATTCATTATATTAGTGGGTATGAACAGTGCATACAAAATTATGAAAAGTTTATGGTTTACACTAAAAATGAATTCATTTTTTTAAAAAAATAGGAAGAAATACCCTTTTTAATATGAAAGGAAAAACTATTTATATTCAGGAAGGAGATACCCATTTCATATAACATATGCCCAAGTACGATTGTACAAATTATATGGAACTAACGACTAGTGCATCATCATGTCTGCATTATCCTGGATGAATCACCAATCCTGGATGAAGTCAATATAATTGCTGGCCAGTGATGTAAATGTCCCAGGGGGATTTCTAGGATTCGAACCATGATATTTTTCATTTTGAATTATTAATTTCAGCACTCACAAACCACAAAAAATTATATTTAAGATCTAATTAATTGGTTACTATGGATTTGGAATAAAATAAAAATCATGTTAATCTAAATGAAATGTTTTTTTGAAAAACTATATTATTCTAAAAGTTGTGTTTCTGTTTCTTTTCACAAATAATTTAAAATTATATATATTATATTTTTTAAAAATTTACTATTTTTTAAATATTTTTAAAATAATGATCTTATTTTGATTTTTTGGTATTTTTATGAAATGTTTGATATTTTGATGAATAACGAAATACATATTTTTTGAAAACATTGAATAAAAGAGGTAAATAGTTAAATTATATTATAAATTAGTTTTAATGTATAATTAGTTCAATAATATTATAGTTTAAATATTTTTTTACAATTTAATAAATTTCATATTATGTTTATATTTTACGAACATCTATACATATGAGAATTTTCTACTCATAAACTACTATTTTTATAGCCTCTATGGGTATAATTAATTTTTTTTTCCTATTATATTAATTTAATTTAAAAAAATTATTAATTGTTTTTAAAATGCATTATTTGTATTATGTAATATTTTCAACATAATTTTTGACCATTATTAGTCGTAAAAGTTGTAAAAAATAATTACCCTAGTTAAGGTAAATATTGATTTTCTATTTGTTAATCTAAAAATAAAATGGTTAAAAAGCCCTCAAATTTTTCAAACTAATTATATTGATATATTTAAAAAATAAAACCTATAAGTGTCTAGAATATCCCATTTTTGGAATGTTTTCAGATAAAAATATTGGTGTAATTGATTCATTTGAATAATTCCATATGTGTCCTCTCTCAACTAAAAATTTGATACACACTATCTTACCCTATTTAGACGTAAAAATGAATATTTAGGGCCAACACCTACCTATATAACTTCATTAAAACACATATAATATTGTATATCAATTTTCATTATCATAAATAGATCCTAGGAAGGATTTTGGTATAAACATGAATAAATTTTATAAAGAAGAGGCAACATTCATAAACGGGCATTTTAATTTTGTTTCTACACAATATAATAAATATTGTGTCTTAAATATATTTATATTTTATTTTTTTAATGGAATTAACATTATCTATTTCCTCTTTCATTAAATGGGAAACAAAATCATCAATCCTATGTACGTCAGACTACAACCTCTTGAACCAATATAATTTGTTTTCCATACCCACCTTTTAATGATAAATATAATGGTGTATTTAATGAATCTATATGATATTTATGATTTATTATATATATTTACATTTAATATCATATATACGTTCTTACATTCCATTATGTTTAAAATACGATAATGTTGCTAATGTGTACGTTAGACTACTGCCTCGCGAATCGATGTGATTTTTTCCATTACTATTTATATGGATGGTATTAAGGATAAATTTAGTGATCATATCTAATAAATATGACAATATATTTAATCAGGAATATTATTATATCAATCACTTTATTTCCCAATAACTCTTTAAGGAAATGATAACGTTGCTTCTGTATAGGTATGACCTACTGTTTGCATGATGTGGTGTGATACAATCACCAATTTAAAATTTCAATACTGATTTGAATAAATTTTATAAGTAAAATATAATTTAATACACTAATATAATTCAATTGATAGTGAAACTATATTACATGTGTAAGAATTAATATTCTCGAGACCAAATGCACTTGAGAAAACAACACAATTAACAAACAAGATAATTAAATCAATGAAATATTATTATCTAATAAGTGGTAAAATTTTAAAATGGGAATATATTAGATATTATAAATATGTATATGGTTATGTTAAAGTTGACAACCGTTTGAAACCATTATACAAGAGGGTAAATAATTTTCATCCAAAAAGAAGCGTGAGGTAAGGGTCCTCATCTTAATATCCCTTCGTTGAGTTATATTGTAATGTTATGAACCTAATTTAACTGATATGGTGTACCTAATACCTAATTGACATGTAATATCAAGATTAATTAATAATTCACTTTATTATATATTTCAATTTCAAATATTTCATCCATGGTGATTTGACTTAAAAGTTACAAAGTGGTTACACGTTTCTCAACTAGAATTTCTTTTATTATTTTATATTTCTTCCTAATTGTATTTGACATTATAAGATTATGTGTTTAAATAATTTTAACTATATTATGATGCCTTTATATTTTTATTAGATCGATTCAAATATGATACAAATAATAAACTCATTTGTTAATTATAACTTCAATGTTATGATCTTTGTAAGGGTTTCTTTAATAATCTAATTTTAATCAGGATTATTTATGATTGAATTTACATTGAAGGAAATTATTTGATTATTGGATTAAAATCCTATATAATATAACAATACACTCGGTATTCCTTAATTGTTTGTATAATATTACCATTTTCTACTATTTTCTAATAAAAATAATTAAGAAAATGTTTTTTAAATGAATCTTCATTTATCTCTTAAGTCCAAGATAAATTTTCTTACAAAAACATGTTTTTTATAAATGATTTGATAATGTGTTTTAAATTTCTCAAAATTAATTGTTTTTATAATCCAATTTTGATATTTTTATAAATGTTTTGAATGTAACATTCATTTCATTTTTTGAAAACAACCCATTTTTATTTTACAAAAAACGTGAAAAGAATATTTATTTTAATGTGTACAATATATTTGAAATTTCCCTCCATTATAACTAGTAAATTTATTTAAATTTATTTTATAATTTTTGACGGTAATTTTCAAAATATTTTGTAATTATTTTATTTTAATAATATATATTTTCCTCAAGAAAATTTTTAATGAAAATTGTATGATATTTCTAATGATCAATAACAACAAACCATATGACTCAACTGTGTGAGGTACCCAGTGCACTTGGGATTCTGCCGGATTTTTATACTAATATGTAATCTAGGACACATTCACATTAATATTTTTATATATTCTTTATAGGGTAATTTTTTTCATGGCTAGCATAGGGTTAGACAAACCATGAGCCTAACCATTGAGAGGAGTGTACTTACACAGTGAAGGGTACATGGGTAGGGAATAGTTTTTACTACCATATGGAAAAACCATGGGACCATTTTTAGGGGGAATTTACATTTTATTTTAGTTAGAAAAAATTATTTGATGAATTCCTTTTCTTCCATAAATATTACCCATATAGAAGCCTTTTAAACCTGGGATCTCTCCTCCCAAACCAATCCAGGTATTTTAATATCTCCCTTGCATGATGACATATTAGTTGATTGGATTGATCAATTCCAATTTTAGATTATAAATATAGTACATTAATAAATTGGGAATGTAATTTTATTCAATAAAACCACTATACATGAAATATTACATCCTTATACTAGACATAAAGGTTATGTCGTAGTTACCTGATGCACTAATTAAAATTCCTAAAAACTGCGGTCCTTTAAAGATCTGTATTGGTGAAAACATTAACTCAAATGAGATATCAATATCTATATATATATATATTAATAAATATAATTTTAAAAATGACATGGTTTAAATGAAATGGGGTCAGAAATTGAAAAATAAATGGGTTTTTTTCTATACCTTGAAATTGATACTCCATATGCTAAAACCTCTACTGTGTTGTATGAGACCATGACCATAAACCAAAAATAGTAGTGGGAAGCCAGTGATGTGTCTTACGGTTTCTCATGATCTATTTTATCACATAAGCATGGATTAAGGAGCAGGATAAGGGATGTGATTCATTATAGGAAGGATTTGTACCCACCCTTACATGATTTGCCTTTTTTTATCGTTTCTCGATATTATCTAATTGGTGTGATGAGAAATTATATACATTTGAAATCGGGAAATTTTTATTATATATTACAAAAGGGTGGTTATGACCATGATCCATTGGAAGTGGTATCTCATCCACAAGTATTTCATATTTTAGTGCCACCAAATGCATGATATGTTGATATTCCACTGGGCGTCGATTCATAGTTATCAGATAGTTTCAACCATTTTAATTAGTATATATAGGATGATCCCCAACAAGACCCTTCAACGGATGGGTGGATGTAGTAATTGAAATAGTTGAATCCTCCCACCTTATCGAGGGATAGAGAACTTATAAAACTGATTTGTGGATCAAGGACATGTTGTTAATCTTTGACCAAATAAAGATGCCTCTATTGTGGAGGGTCAATCACTCTAAATACATGATGTTTAATTAAGAATTTTTTTGAGATGTCAGTAACATGGAAAAGTGTCACCTGGTTATGTTCTGGAAAAGATTATAAACATGATTTTATAACAACATATTCTCGTAGGAATTATAAGCATACCACCATACAGAGTTTATGAAATTACAACATGGTGCCGTCTGAATAGTCACAGGAGGAGGTCACGTATATGGTATTCAAACATATGAGGATCAATGATAGTCGAGTGGATATACCCAGGATAGTCAAGTTGTATCTTAGAGCTGTGGTTTTGGATATATCTTTGTGGTGAAACCTATAACTACGGATCAGATTCCATGGACTTCTACTACACAAAGTACAATTCTAGTATCCTATACTTTAGTATCATCTCTATGAGATATTGGTGTGTCACACTCCTTCTGTAACGACCCAAACTTTTTGAATAGTATATTAACTTACTCTTAAAAATATAATAGAGATGTTAATGGTTAAGGAATAAAGAGGATTCGATGGCTTCATCCAGTAGACTCAAACCTTATGAAGCCCACATATCAGAGCTTGGGAAGGAGGTGGCATATTTGGGCTTTGCATTGGACCAATCCCCATCCGAACTCCAGAATGTCTAGCATGAATGGAAATGCCTGTGGGAGAATTTCAAGTTAGTAGAGATTTCTACAAGGGAAATGTTATCTAAGACTCCCTCAGATTCTCTCACCATAGCACACCTTACCCTTAGGTCATATACTGGGGTTAAATATTTATATATAACATTAATTTTAATATTTTTGTTAACCCAACAATTATATTTCCGTCAATGAAACACAAAAACCAAATTTCAGTATGGATTATTTACATTTGTTTGATGTAGGTTAATGTGGGATTTATTAAACAATTTGATAACACATATTAAAGGACAAAAATAATTTTTTCTATATATTTATCCTCACATTAAATATGCTTCCATGTTTTTACTCTAACAAGTATGATTATTCCCATAAGTATTTCAGTTAAACAATATTTTAAGAGGAAAACAATAAATATATGATGATTCATTAACAAATATATATTAGATATATGGTTACCTAAGGAAATAAATATATGAATATATTACATAATTAATACTTTCCAAATCAATTTATAAAATAAAAAATGATAAAAAACACCCTAGTATCAAATTTTTGAATTTGGCTTAAAATAATTAACACACATCTAACCTTGATAAGACATCGCCATTCTATAATCTCACCATACATATCAATAAATGAAAAAATCAATCTCCATAATAAATAATAAACATTTTCTAACATACCATATCATATATAATACAAACTGTACATAGCCCAAAAAAATCTTCAATAACTTTTCCAAAGAAATTATGATATGCATTTATTAGAAGAAATCCAAAATTTAATTTTACTAATAATTATAAAATAAAATACCTAATTTATGAAAACTATATTAAAATAACTACATATTGAAATATTAATTTAAAAGTGAAAAATAAACAAGAAAATACACACCTTGAACTCACACAACCCAAAATGTAAGAAATAAATCACTGGAATATATTTCATTATAACATTGATGTGATCCCAAACAGGAACACCCATCTTAATTTACGTATTTGAATATAATGAACATTATTAAGTGAATTAAAAAATAGGTATTAGTCTCTCTTAGATTTTCCATGTAAAAGATCCCTAACAACACCTTAAATAAAATGAGATTATGGGAGGGAGAATGATACCATAAGGAGGATATAATTGATATAACTATAGGAATGAGAGGTGTGAAATGGAAGGATAAATAAAAGGGCTAAACTGGAATAGGGAGTAATTGAGAAAAAATAAGCCTTTTAAAAAATTGAAAATGGGCTCTTGATAAAATGGTATCCAATGGAACCCCTTGGTGCTCTCCTCAATAATCTAGCTCACATGGCACCCGAAAATATCCAATTGGGATCCTAGTGTCACATATATTATTTTTATAGGAGTAAATCCCCTAAGGAATTTTCAAATCACAAATATACTCAGAAACTATGAACCACATGCATGAATATAAAAAATAGAATCATAAATATTGAATTTTGTTAACCAAATCAAAAAAAGACCACATTATCTGGGATAAAAATTCAAATTTTCATAGGACTTCATAACTAAACATATTCAAAATGTAATGAAAAATATGATGATCATTAAAAATCCACTAATATAGTTTTGTATTCCTTGAAAAATATCCATCACTAATTGACAATATCCTATGTCTCTAAACAATCAATTTTACTAGGATAACCATAGTTTATATCATCTATTTCTTATTAGTAACAAAAAAAATAACTTTAAACAATAATAATAAATAAGTATCTTAAATGAAACATAAAAACATATCCAATAAAACTAAAATAGTCCAAAATTACAATTCTATAAATTTTCGTAACACACCAATAAAAAAAATCAATCACATAATTTTATAATCAATAATATTTAAACTATAATCAACCAGATACGTACATTTATAAAATAATATGATATTTTTACTATAAAAAATTACAAATATTTAACTACATGAATTATCCTTAATTATATTTCTATCCCTACAAAAACTAATTCCATTTACATTCTCCTACTTATTATATTTTAAATTTAGTGCATCAGAACGATTTATTTATCAAAATGAGAATTTAAATACTATTCCCAAATTCCTTTTCAAAATATCTCTAAAATGAACATTATGTGAATTAATAGTTTCCGATATCTGAATTAATAATACTTTTCTTTATCATGTTTAAAAAATCACATAGTTTTTTCGGAATCAACATGTTTTATGCGTTTTCAGAATACTTGATTTTAGAGAATTAATGTATTCGATTTCAATTATCATATCATAGTTTGCAATATTATTTTCCTAACAATGTCTTATGAAATAAAAGTGATGTTATATAATTTAAATTTATAATACAAGGGTGGGAGAATAACATTGAATTATATAAAAAAGGATTGATATATTTAGAGAAAATAATTATTATTAATTCATAAATAAGGGTACTCTTTAATAAATAATATCAAGTAGTTCCCTAATTAAATATCAAGACATATAATGATAATTCGTGAACCATTGAGAAATAATACCATTTAAATAATACATCACCCAAATTCTAGGAGCATGCTCAAAAGAATGATTACCACTAACATGACAGTATTTTTCAATAATGAAAAAGAAGCAGAAAATGATATCAGTAATACTAACAAGAAAGTGAAATAATAAGATTAATGATGTATAAATGTTTAATTCCATAAAGAATAATAATATAATGATTATTAGTGACCCATTTAATAAATCCATATAATATAACTTAAATAAATAGGTTATTTCGTACAAAATCAAAAATTAGTGACTCATATTAAAAAGTTGTAATATATATATATATATATATAAAAGAAAAATATCTATATTCATGACATGTCTGTTAATACATGACCCTAAAAAAATATTTATGCAATATAAACGAACATACTACATAACATATAATTTCATCTTCACAACTATTTCCACCAAATAAAATCTACTTATGAATCACTCCCTACAAATGTTGTTTTCTCATAGTTAAGCCCTTCAATAATTTAGCAACTCCAAAATTCTTATAAATATGGTACAGAACTAAATACCGCATACAAATTGGATGTGACTATGTAATTAACTCGGAATCCATAGTAATATTATTTTATTTTTTAAATATAGGTTAACACCATTTTTGGATTAATTATCAATTATCGACTATTCTTACACTACTCTACTCACAATCCGAACTATCCCAATGGGATAAAATGAGAAGTGACATCTCCTTACATCACTCAAACAAATTTTATATGTAATTTAATTAAATAACCCAAAAGAAACCCATAATAGTAATCAATATTAACCCAATAATTTTCTCCACTCCATGGGCAGCAAACTGACATCACATTTCTTAGAGTGTATTGAGAAGTAAGTGTCTATCTTTGGATTAATTAATTTTTAATAATAAAACCATGATTATGTTTATGAAAAGAATTATATACATTAATTATCAATAATTATGTAAATTTAAATTGTACATGTAATACCATGATATTATTAAAGAAGTAAATTATGTTAGGTTGCATTTATGAAGAACAACATAAAACACAAATGAGAATGTAACACCCTTATACTTTATGCTATATTTGTTTCAAAATAAATTTTTTCATTTATACATCTTATAGAATACACGAACTAGAGTCTAAATGAACCATAAAATAGTATAAAATTAAAAACTATTCATTATATTAGTGGGTATGAACAGTGCATACAAAATTATGAAAAGTTTATGGTTTACACTAAAAATGAATTCATTTTTTAAAAAATAGGAAGAAATACCCTTTTTATTATGAAAGGAAAAACTATTTATATTCATGAAGGAGATACCCATTTCATATAACATATGCCCAAGTACGATTGTACTAATTATATGGAACTAAGGACTAGTGCATCATCATGTCTGCATTATCCTGGATGAATCACCAATCCTGGATGAAGTCAATATAATTGCTGGCCAGCGATGTAAATGTCCCAGGGGGATTTCTAGGATTGGAACCATGATATTTTTCATTTTTAATTTTTAATTTCACCACTCACAAACCACAAAAAATTATATTTAAGATCTAATTAATTGGTTACTATTGATTTGGAATAAAATAAAAAGCATGTTAATCTGAATGAAATGTTTTTTTGAAAAACTATATTATTCTAAAAGCTGTGTTTCTGTTTCTTTTCAAAAATAATTTCAAATTATATATATTATATTTTTTAAAAATTAACTATTTTTTAAATATTTTCAAAACAATGATCTTATTTTGATTTTTTGGTATTTTTATGAAATGTTTGATATTTTGATGAATAACGAAATACAGATTTTTTAAAAACATTGAATAAAATAGGTAAATAGTTAAATTATATTATAAATTAGTTTTAATGTATAATTAGTTCAATAATATTATAGTTTAAATATTTTTGTACAATTTAATAAATTTCATATTATGTTTTTATTTTACGAACTTCTATACATATGAGAATTTTATACTCAAAAACTACTATTTTTATAGCCTCTATGGGTATAATTAAATTTTTTTATTCCTATTATATTAATTTAATTTAAAAAAATTATTAATTGTTTTTAAAATGCATTATTTGTATTATGTAATATTTTCAACATAATTTTTGACCATTATTAGTCGTAAAAGTTGTAAAAAATAATTACCTTAGTTAAGTTAAATATTGATTTTCTATTTGTTAATCTAAAAATAAAATGGTTAAAAAGCCCTCAAATTTTTTAAACTAATTATATTGATATATTTAAAAAATAAAACCTATAAGTGTCTAGAATTTCCCATTTTTGGAATGTTTTCAGATAAAAATATTGGTGTAATTGATTCATTTGAATAATTCCATATGTGTCCTCTCTCAACTAAAAATTTGATACACACTATCTTACCCTATTTAGACGTAAAAATGAATATTTAGGGCCAACACCTACCTATATAACTTCATTAAAACACATATAATATTGTATATCAATTTTCATTATCATAAATAGATCCTAGGAAGGCTTTTGGTACAAACATGAATAAATTTTATAAAGAAGAGGCAACATTCATAAACGGGCATTTTAATTTTGTTTCTACATAATCCTCATTAAAATATTATTAATGTACGATAATATAATAAATATTGTGTCTTAAATATATTTATATTTTATTTTTTTAATGGAATTAACATTATACATTTCCTCTTTCATTAAATGGGAAACAAAATCATCAATCCTATATACGTCAGACTACAACTTCTTGAACCAATATAATTTGTTTTCCATACCCACCTTTTATTGATAAATATAATGGTGTATTTAATGAATCTATATGATATTTATGATTTATTATATATATTTACATTTAATATCATATATACGTTCTTACATTCCATTATGTTTAAAATACGATAATGTTGCTAATGTGTACGTTAGACTACTGCCTCACGAATCGATGTGATTTTTTCCATTACTATTTATATGGATGGTATTAAGGATAAATTTAGTGATCATATGAAATAAATATGACAATATATTTAATCAGGAATATTATTATATCAATCACTTTATTTCCCAATAACTCTTTAAGGAAATGATAACGTTGCTTCTGTATAGGTATGACCTACTGTTTGCATGATGTGGTGTGATACAATCACCAATTTAAAATTTCATTACTGATTTGAAAAAATTTTATAAGTAAAATGTAATTTATTACACTAATATAATTCCATTGATAGTGAAACTATATTACATGTGTAAGAATTAATACTCTCGAGACCAAATGCACTTGAGAAAACAACACAATTTACAAACAAGATAATTAAATCAATGAAATATTATTATCTAATAAGTGGTAAAATTTTAAAATGGGAATATATTAGATATTATAAATATGTATATGGTTATGTTAAAGTTGACAACAGTTTAGAACCATTATACAAGAGGGTAAATAATGTTCATCCAAAAGGAAGCGTGAGGTAAGGGTCCTCATCTTAATATCCCTTCGTTGAGTTATATTGTAATGTTATGAACCTAATTTAACTGATATGGTGTACATAATACCTAATTGACATGTAATATAAAGATGAATTAATAATTCACATTATTATATATTTAAATTTCAAATATTTCATCCATGGTGATTTGACTTAAAAGTTACAAAGTGGTTACACGTTTCTCAACTAGATTTTCTTTTATTATTTTATATTGCTTCCTAATTGTATTTGATATTATAAGATTATGTGTTTAAATAATTTTAACTATATTATGATGACTTTATATTTTTATTAGATCGATTAAAATATGATACACATAATAAACTCATTTTTTAATTATAACTTCAATGTTATGATCTTTGTAAGGGTTTCTTTAATAATCTAATTTTAATCAGGATTATTTATGATTGAATTTACATTGAAGGAAATTATTTGATCATTGGTTTAAAATCCTATATAATATAACTATACACTCGGTATTCCTTAATTGTTTGTATAATATTACCATTTTCTACTATTTTCTAATAAAAATAATTAAGAAAATGTTTTTAAATGAATCTTCATTTATCTCTTAAGTCCAAGATAAATTTTCTTACAAAAACATGTTTTTTATAAATGATTTGATAATGTGTTTTAAATTTCTCAAAATTAATTGTTTTTATAATCCAATTTTGATATTTTTATAAATGTTTTGAATGTGACATTCATTTCATTTTTTGAAAACAACCCATTTTTATTTTACAAAAAACGTGAAAAGAATATTTATTTTAATGTGTACAATATATTTGAAATTTCCCTCCATTATAACTAGTAAATTTATTTAAATTTATTTTATAATTTTTTACGGTAATTTTCAAAATATTTTGTAAAGATTTTATTTTAATAATATATATTTTCCTCAAGAAAATTTTTAATGAAAAATTTATGATATTTCTAATGATCAATAACAACAAACTTTTATGTTTGTAATGTCATAGATTATCTGAGAGGTACAAAATCAAATGTTACTCTTAAAAACCTCTAATTTTTATTATAATAATGAACTCTTAAGTATATTGAGTTGTCTGAGTGAGTTAGGGGATCATTAAGAGCCTAGAGATTCATAATGTAAGGATGTTGAGTGTGCTGCAAAGTTTGTAAAAATTAAGTGCAAACCATACGACTCAATTGTGCGAGGTACCCAGTGCACTTGGGATTCTACTGGATTTTTATACAAATATGTAATCTAGGACACATTCACATTAATATTTTTATATATTCTTTATAGAGGAATTTTTTTCATGGCTATCATAGGGTTAACCATGCCATGAGCCTAACCATTGAGAGGCGTGTACTTACACATTGAAGGGTACATGGTTTGGGAATAGTTTTTACTACCATATGGCCAAACCATGGGACCATTTTTAGGGGGAATTTACATTTTATTTTATTTAGAAAAAATTATATGATGAATTCCTTTTGCTCCATAAATATTACCCATATAGAAGCCTTTTAAACCTGGGATCTCTTCTCCCAAACCAATCCAGGTATTTTAATAGCTCCCTTGCACGATGACATATTAGTTGATTGGATTGATGATTTCCAATTTTAGATTATAAAGTTAGTACATTAATAAATTGGGAATGTAATTTTATTCAATAAAATCACTATACATGAAATATTACATCCTTATAATAGATATAAAGGTTAGGTCGTAGTTACCTGATGCACTAATTAAAATTCATTAAAACTGTGGTCCTTTAAAGATCTGTATTGGTGAAACATTTAACTCATCTAAGATATCAATATCTATATATATATATATATTAATAAATATAATATTAAAAATGACATGTTTTAAATGAAATGGGGTCAGCAATTGCAAAATATATGGGGTTTTTTTCTATACCTTGAAATTGATACTCCATATACTAAAACCTCTACTGTGTTGTATGAGACCTTGACCATAGACTAAAAATAGTATTGGGAAGCCAGTGATGTGTCTTACAGTTTCTCATGATAAATTTTATCACATAGGCATGGATTAAAGAGCAGGATAAGGGATGTGATTCATTATAGGAAGGATTTTTTCACACCCTTACATGATTTACCTTTTTTTATCTTTTCTCGATATTATCTAATTTGTGTGATAAGAAATTATAGAACTTTGAAACCGGGAAATTTTTATTCTATATTACAAAAGGGTGGTTATGTCCATGATCCATTCGTGGTGGTACCTCATCCACAAGTATTACATATTGTAGTGCCACCAAAGGCATGATATGTTGATATTCCACTGGGCGTCGATTCATAGTTATCAGATAGTTTCAACCATTTTAATTATTATATATACGATGATCCCCAAAAAGTCCCTTCAATGGAGGGGTGGATATAGTAATTTAAATAGTTGAATCCTCCCACCTTATTGAGGGATAGAGAACTTATAAAACTGATTTGTGGATCAAGGACTTGTTGTTAATCCTTGACCAAATAAAGATGCCTCTATAGTGGAGGGTCAATCACTCTAAATACATGATGTGTAATTAAGAAATTTTTTGTTGAGATGTCAGTAACTTAGAAAAGTGTCACTTGGTTATGTTTTGGAAAATCTTCTAAACATGATTTTATAACACAATATTCTCGTAGGAATTATATGCATACCACCATACAGAGTTTATGAAATTACAACAGGGTGCCGTCTGAATAGTCAAAGGAGGAGGTCACGTATATGGTATTCAAACATATGCGGATCAATGATAGTCGAGTGGATATACCCAGGAGAGTCAAGTTGTATCTCAAATCTGCGGTTTTGGATATATCTTTGTGGTGCAACCTATTCCTAAGGATAAGATTCCATGGACTTCTACTACACAAAGTACAATTCTAGTATCCTATACTTTAGTATCATCTCTATGAGATATTGGTGTGTCACACTCCTTCTGTA
Source organism: Viscum album (assembly GCA_963277665.1). Lineage (NCBI taxonomy): Eukaryota > Viridiplantae > Streptophyta > Magnoliopsida > Santalales > Viscaceae > Viscum > Viscum album. The sequence goes on along the minus strand of OY728150.1, from coordinate 1,585,772,683 downwards.
ACGACCCAAACTTTTCGAATAGTATATTAACATACTCTTAACAATTTAATAGAGATGTTAATTGTTAATGTAGAAAGAGGAGTCGATGTCTTCATCTAGTAGACTCTAACCTTATGAAGCCCACTTATCAGAGCATGGGAAGGAGGTTGCATCTTTGGGCTTCGCTTTGGACCAAGCCCATGCCAAAATCCAGCTTGTCAAGCTTGAATGGAAGTGCATGTGGGAGAAGGTCAAGTTAGTAGAGATTAATACGAGGGAAATGTTATCTGAGACACCCTCAGATTCTCTCACTATAGCACACCTTACAGTTAGGTCATATGCTGGTGTTAAATATTTATATATAATATTAATTTTCAATTTTGTGTTAACCTAGCCATTATATTTCCATCGATGAAACACAAAACCAAATTTCACTATGGATTACTGACATTTGTTTGATGTAGGTTAATGTGGGATTTATTAAACAATTAGATAACATATATTAAAGGACACAAATAAATTTTTTTAATATACTTATCCTCTCATTAAATATGCTTCCATGTTTTTACTCTAACAAGTATGATTATTCCCATAAGTATTTAAATTAAAAAATATTTTAAGAGGAAAAGAAGAAATATATGATGATTCATTAACAAATATATGTTAGTTATATGGTTACCTATGGAAATAAAAATATTAATATATTACAAAATTAAGACTTTTTAAAATCAATTTAGAAAATCAAAAATGATAAATAACCCTAGTATCATATTTATGATTTTGGCCTAAAATAATTAACACACATCTAACCTTGATGAGCCATCACCATTATATAATCTCACCATACATCTCAATAAATGAAAAAATCAATCTCTATAATAAATAATAACCATTTTCCAACATATCGGATCATCTATAATACAAACTGTACATAGCCCAAAAAAATCTTCAATAACTTTTCAAAAGCGATTATGATATGAATTTACTAGAAGAAATCCAAAATTTAATTTTACTAATAATTATAAAATAGAATAACTAATTTATTAAAACTATATTAAAATAATAGCATTTTGAAATATTAATTTAAATGTGAAAAATAATCAAGAAAATACACACCTAGAACTCACACAACCCAAAATGTAAGAAATAAATCCTTGGAATGTATTTCATTATAACATTGATGTGATCCCAAATAGGAACACCCATTTTTATTTACGTATTTGACTATAATGAACATGATGAAGTGAATTAAAAATTAGGTATTATTCTCTATTATATTTTTCATGTAAAATATCCCTGACAACACCTTAAATAAAATGAGATTATTGGAGGGAGAATGATACCATGATGAGGATATAATAGATATAACTAAAGGAATGAGAGGTGTGAAATGGAAGGATAAAAAATGGGCTAAAATGGAATAAGGAGTAATTGAGAAAAAATAAGCCATTTAAAAAATTGAAAATGGGCTCTTGATAAAAGGGTATCAAATGGAACCCCTTGGTGCTCCCCTCAACAATCTAGCTCACATGGAACCCGAATATATCTAATTGGGATCCTAGTGTCACATATATTATTTTTTATAGGAGTAAATCCCCTATGGAATTTTCAAATCACAAATATACTCAGAAACTATGAACCACATGCACGAATATCAAAAATAGAATCATAAAGATTCAATTTTGTTAACCAAATCAAAAAAAGACCACATTATCTGGGATAAAAATTCAAATTTTCATATGACTTCATAACTAAACATACTCAAAATGTAATGAAAAATATGATGATCATTAAAAATACACTATTATAATTTTGTATTCCTTGAAAAAAATCCATCACTAATTGACAATATCCTATGTCTCAAAACAATCAATTTTTCTAGGATAAACATAATTTATATCATCTCTTGGTTATTAGTAACCCAAGAAATAACTTTAAAAAATAAAAATAAATATGTATCTTAAATTAAACATAAAAAAAGTATCCAATAAAACTACCATAGTCAAAAATTACAATTCTATAAACTTTTGTAACACACCAATAAAAAAATCAATCACATAATTTTATAATCAATAAAATTTAAACTATAATCAACTAGATACATACATTTATAAAATAATATGATATTTTAACTATAAAAAATTAAAAATATGTAACTACATGAATTAACATTAATTATATTTCTACCCTTACAAAAACCAATTCCATTTAAATTCTCTTACTTATTATATTGTAAATTTAGGGCATTAGAACGATTTATTTATCAAAATGAGAATTTAAAATCTATTCCCAAATTCCTTTTCAAAATATCTCTAAAATGAACATTATGAGAAATAATAGTTTCTAATCTAAAAATGAATAATACTTTTCTTTATCATGTTTAGAAAATCACATAGTTTTTTCGGAATCAACATGTTTTATGCGTTTTCAAAATACTTGATTTTAGATAATTAGTGTATTCAATTTCAATTATCATATCGTAGTTTGCAATATAATTTTCCTAACAATGTCTTATGAAATAAAATTGATGCTATATAATATAAATTAATAATACAAGAGTGGGAGAATAACATTTAATTATATAAAAAATGATTGATAGAATTAGAGAAAATAATAATTATTAATTTATAAATAAGGGTACTCTTTAATAAATAATATAAACTAGTTCCATAATTACATATCAAGACATATAATGATAATTCTTGAACCATTGAAAAATAATACCATTTAAATAATACATCATTCAAACTCTAGGAGCATTCTAAAAATAATGATTACCACTAACATGATAGTATTTTTCAATAATGAAAAAGAAACAGACAAGGATATCAATAATACTAACAAGAAAGTGAAATAATAAGAAGAATGATGTATAAATGTTTAATTCAATAAAGAATTATAATATAATTATTATTAGTACCCCATTTAATAAATCCATATATTATAACTTAAATAAATAGGTTATTTCATACCAAATTAAAAATTAGTGACTCATATTAAAAAGTTGTAATATATATATAAGGAAAATATCTATATTTATGACATGTCTGTTAATACATGACCCTAAAAAATTTATTTATACAATAAAAACAAACATACTACATAACATATAATTTCATCCTTCACAACTACTTCCACCAAATAAAATCTACTTATAAATCACTCCCTACAAATGCTGTTTTCTCTTAGTTAAGCCCTTAAATAATTTAGAAACTCCAACATTCTTATAAATATGGTACATAACTAAATACCGCATACAAATTGGACGTGACTACCAAATTACCTCGGAATCCATAGTAATATTATTTTATTTTATAAATACTGGTTAACAACATTTTTGGATTAATTATCAATTATCGACTATTCTTACACTACCCTACTAACAATTCGAACTATACCAATGGGATTAAATGAGAAGTGAAATCTCCTTAAATCACTAAAACAAGTTTTATATGTAATTTAATTAAATAAACCAAAAGAAACCCATACTAGGATTCAATATTTACCCAATAATTTTCTCCACTCCATGGGTAGCAAACTAGCATCACATTTCATAGAGTGTATTGAGAAGTAGGTGTCTATCTTTGGATTTATTAATTTTTAATAATAAAAGCAATATTATGTTTATAAAAAGAATTATATACATTAATTATCAATAATTAGGTAAATTTAAATTGTACATGTAATACCTTGATATCATTAAAGAATTAAATTATGTTAGATTGTATTTATAAAGCACAACATAGAACATAAATGAGAATGTAACACCCTTATATTTTTTTCTATATTTGTTTTAAAATAAATTTTTTCTTTTAGATATCTTATAGAATAAAGAAACCAGAGTCTAAATAAACTATAAAATAGTATAGAATTAAAAACTATTCATTATATTAGTGGGTATGAACAGTGCATACAAAATTATGAAATGTTTATGGTTTACACTAAAAAAAGTATTCATTTTTCAAAAAAATAGGGTGAAAGACCCTTTTTAATATGAAAGGAAAAACTACTTATATCTGGGAAGGAGATACACATTTCATATAACATAGGCCCATGTATGATATTCGTAATTATATGGAACTAAGGACTAGTGCATCATCATGTCTGCATTATCTTGCATGAATCACCAATCCTGGATGAAGTCAATATCATTGCTGGCATGCGATGTAAATTCCCCAGGCGGATTTCTAGGATTCGAACCATGACATTTTTCAATTTTAATTATTAATTTCACCACTCACAAACCATAGAAAATTATATTTAATATCTAATTAATTGGTTACTATTTATTAGGAATAAAATAAGAATCATTTTAATCTAAATGAAATGTTTTTTTTTGAAAAACTATATTTTTCTAAAAGCTGAGTTTCTGTTTCTTTGCACAAATAATTTAGAATTATATATATTCTATTTATTAATCTATTTTAGAAAAAAACATTTTTTTAAATATTTTTAAAACAATGATCTTATTTTTATTTTTTCGTATTTTTATGAAATTTTTGATATTTCGATGAATAACGAAATATTGATTTTTTGAAAACATTGAATTAAAGAGGTAAATAGTTAAATTATATTATAAATTAGTTTCAATGTATAATAAGTTCAAAAATATTATAGTTTAAATAATTTTGTACATTTTAATAAATTTCATATTATATTTTTATTTTATAAACTTCTACACATATGAGAATTTTCGCCTCATAAACTAGTATTTTTATAGCCTCTATGGGTATAATTAAAAATATTATTATTCCTATTATATTAATTTAATTTAAAAAAAATATTAACCATATCTAAAATGCATTATTTTTATTTTGTAATATTTGAAACATAATTTTTTACCGTTATTAGTCGTAAAAGTAGAAAAAATTAATTTCCTTAGTTAAGGTAAATATTGATTTTCTATTTGTTAATCTGAAAATAAAATGGTTAAAAAGGCCTAAAAATTTTCTAAACTATTTATATTGATATATTTAAAAAATAAAACCTATAAGTGTGTAGAATTTCCCATTTTTGGAATGTTTTCAGATAAAAGTATTAGTGTAATTGATTCATTTGAATAATTCCATATGTGTCCTCTCTCAACTAATAATTTGATACACACTATCCTACCCTATTCAGGCTTAAAATGAATATTTAGGGACAACACCTACCTATATAACTTCATTAAAACACATATAATTTTGTATATCCATTTTCATTATCATAATTTGATCCTATGAAGGCTTTTGGTACAAACATGAATTAATTTTATAAAGAAGAGGCAACATTCTTAAATGGGAATTTTAATCTTGTTTCTACATAATCCTCATTAAAATATTATTAATGTATGATAATATAATAAATATAGTGTCTTAAATATATTTATATTTTATTTTTTTAATGGAATTAACGTTATCCATTTCCTCTTCCATTAAATGGGAAACAAAATCATCGATCCTATGTACGTCAGACTACTACCTCTTGAACCAAAGTAATTCGTTTTCCATAACCACCTTTTAATGATAAATATGATGGTGTATTTAATGAATCTATATGATATTTATGATATTATTATATATATTTACATTTAATATCATATATACGTTCTTACATTCCATTATGTTTAAAATACGATAATGTTGCTAATGTGTACGGTAGACTACTGCCTCGCGGATTGATGTGATTTTTTACATTACTATTTATATTGATGGTATTAAGGATTTATTTATGGAACATATGAAATAAATATGACATTATATTTAATTAGTAATATTAATATATCAATCACATTATTTCCCAATAACTCATTAATGAAATGATAACGTTTCTTCTGCATAGGTACGACCTACTGCCTGCATGATGTGTTGTGATACAATCACCAATTTAAAATTTCAGTACTGATTTGAAAAAATTTTATAAGTAAAATATAATTTATTACACTAATATACATCCATGGATGTTGAAACTATATAACATGTGTAAGAATTATTACTCTTGGGACAAAATGCACTGGAGAAAACAACACAATTAACACACAAGATAATTAAATCAATGAAATATTATAATCTAATAAGTGGTAAAATGTTAAAATGGGAATATATTAGATATTATAAATATCTATATGTTCATGTTAAAGTTGACAACACTTTGAAACCATTATACAAGAGGGTAAATCATGTTCAACCAAAAGGAAGCATGAGGTAAGGGTCCTCATCTTAATATCCATTTTTTGAGTTATATTGTAATGTTATGAAGCTAATTTAACTAATATGGTGTACAAAATACCTAATTGACATGTAATATCAATATTAATTAATAATTCTTTTTATTATCTATTTCAATTTCAAATATTTCTTCCATGGTGATTTGACTTAAAAGTTACAAAGTGGTTAAAAGATTCTCAACTAGATTTTCTTTTATTATTTTATATTACTTCTTAATTGTATTTGATGTTATAAGATTATGTGTTTAAATAATTTTAACTATATTATGATGCATTTACACATTTATTAGATGGATTATAATATGATACACATGATCAACTCATTTGTTAATTATAACTTCAATGTTATGATATTTGTAAGGGTTTCTTTCATAATCTAATTTTAATTAGGATTATTTATGATTGAATTTACATTGAAGGAAATTATTTGATCATTGGATAAAATCCTATGTAATATTACTATCCACTCAGTATTCCTTAATTTTTTGTGTAATATTACCATTTTCTACTAATTTCTAATTAAAATAATTAAGAATTTTTTTAAAAAAAATCTACATTTATCTCTTAAGTCCAAGATCAATTTTCTTACAAAAACAAGTTTTTTATAAATGTTTTGATAATGTATTTTCAATTTTTAAAAATAAATTGGTTTTTTAATCCAATTTTGAGATTTTTATAAATGTTTTGAATGTAACATTCATTTAATTTTTTTGAAAACATCCCATTTTTATTTTACAAAAAATGTGAAAAGAATATTTATTTTAATGTCTACATTATATTTTGAAATTTCCCTCCATTATAACTAGTAAATTTTTTAAAATTTATTTTATCATTTTAGATGGTAATTTTCAAAATATTTTGTAATGCAATTATTTTAATAATATATTTATTCCTCAAGAAAATTTTTAATGAAATTTTTATGATATTTCTAATGATCAATAACAATAATATTTTATGTTTGTAATGTCATAGATTATCTGAGAGGTAATAAATCAAATGTTACTCTTAAAAACCTCTAATGTTTATTATAATAATGAACTCTTAAGTATATTGAGTTGTCTAAGTGAGTTAGGGGATCATTAAGAGCCTAGAGATACATAATGTAAGGATGCTGAGTGTGCTGCAAAGTTAGTGCAAATTATGTGCAAACCATATGACTCAACTGTGTGAGGTACCCAGTGCACTTGGGATTCTGTCGGATTTTTATACAAATATGTAATCTAGGACACATTCACATTAATATTTTTATATATTCTTTATAGAGGAATTTGTTTCATGGATAGCATAGGGTTAGCCAAACCGTGAGCCTAACCATTGAGAGGCGTGTACTTACACAGTGAAGGGTACATGGTTAGGGCATAGTTTTTACAACCATATGGCCAAACCATGGGACCATTTTTAGGGGGAATTTACATTTTATTTGATTTAGAAAATATTATATGATGAATTCCTTTTCCTCCATAAATATTACCCATATAGAAGCCTTTTAAACATGGGATCTCTCCCTCCAAACCAATCCATGTATTTTAATAGCTCCCTTGGACGATTACTTATTAGTTGATTAGATTGATTAATTCCAATTTTAGATTATAAAGATAGTATATTAATAAATTGGGAATGTAATTTTATTCAATAAAATCACTATACATGAAATATTACATCCTTATAGTAGTCATAATGGTTAGATCGCAGTTACCTGATGCACTAATTAAAATTCATAAAAACTATAGTCCTTTAATGATATTTATTGGTGAAACATTTAACTCAACTGAGATATCAATATATATATATATATATATATTTTAATAAATATAATTTGAAAAATGATATGGTTCAAATGAAATGGGGTCAGCAATTGAAAAATAAATGGGGTTTTTTTTTTCAATACCTTGAAATTGATACTCCATATACTAAAACCTCTACTGTGTTGTATGAGACCTTGACCATAAACCAAAAATAGTAGTGGGAAGCTAGTGATGTGTCTTATGGTTTCTCATGATCTATTTTATCACATAGGCATGGATTAAGGAGCAGGATAAGGGATGTGATTCATTATAGGAAGGATTTGTACCCACCCTTACATGATTTCCCTTTTTTATCTTTTCTCGATATTATCTGATTAGTGTGATGTGAAATTATAGACCATTGAAATAGGGAAATTATTATTCTATATTACAAAAGGGTGGTTATGACCATGATCCATTGGTGGTGGTCCCTCATCCACAAGTATTACATATTGTAGTGCCACCAAAAGCATGATATGTTGATATTCCACCGGGCGTCGATTCATAGTTATTAGATAGTTTCATCCATTTTAATTAGTATATATAGGATGATCCCCAACAAGACACTTCAATATAGGGGTGGATGTAGTAATTGAAATAGTGGAATCCTCCCACCTTATCGAGGGATAGAGAACTTATAAAACTGATTTGTGGATCAAGGACATGTTGTTAATCTTTGACCAAATAAAGATGCCTCTATAGTGGAGGGTCAATCACTCTAAATACATGATGTGTAATTAAGAAATTTTCGGTTGAGATGTCAGTAACTTGGAAAAGTGTCACTTGGTTATGTTTTGGAAAGGCTTATAAACATGATTTTATAACAACATATTCTCATAGGCGTTATAAGCATACCACCATACAGAGTTTATGAAATTACAACAGGGTGTCGTCTGAATAGTCAAAGGAGGAGGTCACGTATATGGTATTCAAACCTATGAGGATCAATGATAGTCGAGTGGATATACCCAGGACAGTCAAGTTGTATCTTAGAGCTGCAGTTTTGGATATATCGTTGTGGTGCAACCTATACCTAAGGATCCGATTCCATGGACTTCAACTACACAAAGTACAATTCTAGTATCTTATAATTTAGTATCATCTCTATGAGATATTGGTGTTTCACACTCCTTCTGTAACAACCCAAACTTTTTGAATAGTATATTAACTTACTCTTAACAATTTAATAGTGATGTTAATGGTTAATGTAGAAAGAGGAGTCGATGGATTCATCAAGTAGACTCAAACTTTATGAAGCCCACTTATCAGAGCTTGGGAATGAGGTGGCATCTTTGGGCTTCGCTTTGGACTAAGCCCAAGAAGAAATCCAGTGTTTCATGATTGAATAGAAACACATGTGGGTGAAGTTCAAGTTAGTAGAGATTACTATGAAGGAAATGTTATCTGAGACTCCCTCAGATTCTCTCACCATATCACACCTTACACTAAGGTCATATGCTGGTGTTATAAGGGACTATGTGATGAGACCGTAGCTTCTTTGTGTAATCCTTTGGGATGAATAAATTGAGATTTCTTCCTTTAGTGATGTTTGTGAAATTTCAAATGTCCGGATAATTTTAGGATGTATTTAATTGATGAATTTTAAAAAAAAGTATATTTTAAAATATTCATGTAAACCATAAATAATTAATGATGTGTAATGATTTTCAAAAAATGGACTTCCCCAAAAGTGTTCAGTTTGGAATTTAGAGTCTAATAAGATCAACTTAATTTTTGGTGAATAGTAAATTATAAATAGTGATTTTAAGCATAAGATTAGTAATGTGAAAAAATGGATTATTAATCTCACTTAAATAAAGTTTTAATATAATTTAGACATCGTGATTATGTAATGTTATTCAATTAAATGGGAAAATAATGGTTTCATAAATTATTAGTCAAGTATTAGTTTTCTTCGGGTGAATAGTGTTATTTTTAATTAAAAATTAAATAAAAAATATTTAGAAAAATATTTTTATAAAATGGATTTAATTTATGATCTCAGAGCATCGATATTATGTTAAGGTAATTTTTGGGGATTTTTCTGAGAAAAATGAATTTTTGATGAATAGTGAAAATACAGTTTTAGGGTTTCGGTATGTTTAATAACATCATTACTGTGTCATGATGATGTCATGAGATATTTTAAGGGTTTTCTGACCAAAGGATATGAATTACTGTATGGGGGGACCCATGTGGAAAATACCATGGGCAAATACCATGCACAAGCCCATGGTTTTTCCAAAACCACCAATGAGGTGTCCCTTGGCCATTAATGCCTCATCCCCTCACTTTCCCTATAAATACCATGCCATTATCTCATATATTCGACTCCCAACTCTCCCCCAACAAATATCTAGTCTCATTACCTCCCATGGAGTCCTCCCAATGTGCCCTAAGCCTTGAAGGTCCAAACCTTTGATTTTTAAGAGTTACGTTTTAATGTAAGGGATCCAACCTCTCTCTTTTTCTTCAAGTAATCTCTTTTATGTCATTTCTTTTATGCTCCATGATATTATGTTGGAGGATGATCTTTTATATTCCCCTTAATTCCCTTTTCATTTTCATATGATGAGATACCCCCTCTTTCTCTCATCAATTCGTTTTAAGAATGTTTAAGTGGAACCATTAGGCTAGCGAACTTTTAAGGGATTCTTTCACCTTTCTCATTTTTGAAAGTTCTACTTTCATGTCAAGTATTTCATGTTCCTTTTTATTATGTTTTGGTATGATCTCTATATCTATCATACTAAACTTGTATGTTCATACGATGAGAGACCCTATTTTATCTCGTCAATTCATTTTTCTTTAAGTTTAAGTGACATCGTTAGGCTGCCGAATTTTCATAAGAGAAATCTAATTTTTGTCTTCCTTCCATGTTTTTCATTTCAAATGGTATGTACTTAAAATTTCATTACCATGTTCATATATCCTCCCTATTCTGTCCCTCTACTGTTTTATGGGTCATTTGTGAATGTTTGACCCATGTCCTCTCACTTTTCAATGTTTTCTAAAACCCCGAAACATAGCCGTTATGTTTCAGAATTTCCATCTCAAAATGTTTCTCTTTTTATAAAGTTTTTTTATTTTATTAATTTATTACTCAAAGCTCTCTCTTATATAATATTATTCACATATTTACCATGTTTATCTATTTTAAATTCTTGGATTGACATACATGAGACCCGCTTTCCCTTTCGGTGGGTTTAAAGTGACATTAAGATCATGTCTCTAAAGCAGTATTTATAAAACATTATGATTATGAAATGAAACCCATTTATTTTATGATATATGGGTAGTTTATTAAATTATTGATGATGATATATGTGGATCACATGATGATAAAATCAAATTTGAGGGTGCACCCTGATAGCGCTCCAATGCATTGGGTAAAGACTTAATCTCTAGAGATTACCATTTATACTAAATCCTTGGTGAATAAACTTGGAAATTTTCATTGACACCATGGGGATGGACATTGGTGAAATGGAAATGATTATCTTTGTAAAATATTGTATCCACATCTTCAAGTTATGAAAAAAATTATTTTTATTATGATATGCCTCATGATTTTCTCTCATGCCATAAAGTTCATTTCCAATCCTTATTGAAGTATCTCAAGATGACATGTAAAATGTTTCTCGTGTTTCCCTTACCGGGCCTTCTGCCCACCCTTTCTTTTGATGTATGTCCCCAGATTATGAGATGTAGAAATAAACCTAGGAGGAACTTAAGGAGAGGCCTTTCAAGTGTTGAAGAAGAATGTTTTATATTGTTTTCATGTATTATATTCCTGGTTTCCAAGACACTAAACCTTAAATATCCTTAGTTTTTTGTAATTTAATGAATGTTTATGTTATAAAAATGTGGGATTCCACAGTTGGTATCAAAGGATTGTTTAGTTATTTGTGGAAATGAGGATTTAAAAACATTAAGAAGAACCCTATAGAAAAGATTAAATATTAGAAAACTACTTGGTATTATGGTAAGTATTGAGTAAGTGGTTTATCAAAAAAATATGTCCCTCTCTGGATACGAGCAGGTAGAGGCAGCTCTGGCACAACTGTACATAGGGGTAAAACTTGAAAACACCGCTTTGATCTATACTCGAACAAGAACTGGCGCACGATAACAGGCCTTGCTGCACTGTTGGTTACGACACTCCCGAGGGATATGTTTGGTTAATCACAAGATTTTTATGAATCATTATGAAGGAATTATAGGGAAGTGTTAATGTCTAATCATGATGTCTTATATAAAAGACTCATAAAGGAAATAAGTTTCTCACTACGTTTTTAATCTTTTAGAAAATGGTGAGAAATAGGAGGAACTGTGCAGATGGTGACCGCAATGCACCATGTGCTGAAGGCCCTCTGATGGAATCCGGGATGGAAACATTCATGTGAATTATGAACCAACTGACTCAAGTTATAAGTAATAACTTGAATCAAGATGGGAGGCTGATCTCACCATGAAGGGAACAACATAATATTTAGACCTTCATGTGTCAAGTACCACCAACATTCAGTGGATCTACTGACCCATTGGTTACAGAACAGTGGATAAGCTCCATTGAAAAGATCTTTTCTGTACTTCATTATTCGGAATAAGAAAAAGTCACCCTTGCTGTTTACCGCCTAGAGAGTGAAGCTGGTCAGTGGAGGTCACTGATCAAAAACACGAATCCACGAGGAGAGATGGAAGCTATGGAGTGGGAAGAGTTTCAGGGAATATTCTTTAATAAGTATTTCCCTCGTTCAATGAGATCGATAATGGAGAAAGAGTTTCTCGAGCTGAAGTAGAAGGAGAATGAATCTGTAGTATGCTATGAGATGAACTTCACCGGACATTCACGATATACCTCTAGATTTGTCATGGATCCATGTGGGAAGGTTGACAGATTTTTCAGTGGACTGAGACCTCATCTGCGGAAGAATCTAGCCAACCGGGACTATGATAGCTATGAGTATATCGTGATGAGTGCAATGAAAGTCGAGATAGTGTTTGGTGAGACAGAGTGGTATCATAAATCAAATGACAAGAAGAGATAGTTGGATCCCAGTCTAGGGAAGACTTTTGATCAGGGAAGAGGTGGAAAGCAATTACAACTTACCACATGCAATAAATGTGGGAAGAAGCATCTGGGGAACTACTTGATCGGAAGTGTCCAATGCTACAAGTGTTGAAGAGAAGTCCATATTGCTCGGAATTTTCATAGTGAGGTGAAGCCTCAACTACCCAACACTAACGATAGAGGAATGATGGTTCCGGCCCTACCCAAAGTCAAATGCTTCAAGAGTGGACAGCTTGGGCACTTTGCTAATCACTGTCAAAATCCGAGGGTAGTGGAGGGGAATCACCATCATCCTCAGAAAAGGCCAAGGGAGAAAGGTCGTGCTTTTTCTATTACAACAACTGAAGTTGAAGTTCCGAACAATGTGGTAATAGGTACTCTTGTTGTCCTCTCAAAACTAGCAAGTACATTGTTTGATTCTGGTTCTATGCATTCCTTTATTTCCTCTAAGTTTGCAAAGAATATATAATCAATCCTCGAACTGCTTGAGGTAGAATTTTCAGTAAAGACTCCAAGTGGTATTATCCATGCATCAATAGTGTTTAGAGACTCTAGTGTTCACTTCAGTGAGCACAATCTTATCGCAAATCTAATCATCATTCCCATGTTGGAATTCGACGTTATACTAGGGATGGACTGGCTCTCAATGTATAATGCTAATATTAAATGCAGAAGTAAGGAAATCTCAATAGTATTGAATGAACGACCTACAATTATCTTCTAAGGAGAGATATCATGAACTAACCCCTATCTAGAAGCACCTCCTATAGCTTTACTTATGGAGTTAATCAGTGATAATGAAGAAGGAAAAGGGAGTATACAAATAGAAGATGTTCCAACTATTTAGGAATACATGGATGTATTTCATGAGGAGTTACCTGGACCTCTCCTGAAAGAGAGGTAGAGTTCTCCATTGAACTCATACCTGGATCTCAACCGATATCAAATACCCCGTATAGAATGACAAACGTGGAGTTAGAAGAGTTAAAGAAACAACTCCAAGACTTTTTGGAGAAGGGGTTGATCTGACCGAGTGTGTCTCCTTGGGGAGCACCAGTTATCTTTGTGAAGAAGAAGGATGGATCAATGCGGCTATGCATTGATTATAGAGAACTAAACGAGATCATAGTGAAGAACATATACCCTCTTCCAAGAATTGATGATTTATTTGTCCAAATTCATGGAGCTTAATTCTTCTCCAAGATTGACCTTCAATCTGGTTATCATCAACTAAGGGTGAAGAAGGACGATATTCCAAATACTGCCTTCCGATCAAGATATGGGCATTATGAGTTTACTGTTATGCCCTTCGGCTTGACTAATGCTCCTTCTATTTTCATGTATTTTATAAATATAGTCTTAATGGACTACCTTGATAACTTTGTGGTAGTTTTTATTAATGAAATTTTTATATATTTAAAAAGTTGTGAGGAGCATGAAGATCATATGGGGGTTATTTTGAAAACTCTGTGGAAGGAGAGGCTCTTTGGAAAGTTCAGCAAGTGTGAGTTTTGGTTACAACAAGTGGCTTTCAGGGGACACATCGTAACTAATTAAGGAATCTCTATTGACCCTGAAAAAAAAATGGTTGGGGAGGAGTGGCCTCAACCCACAACAGTAATTGAGATTTGTAGTTTCCATGATTTAGTGGGATATTTTAGGTGGTTTTTTGAAAAACTTTTCACAGATTTCTAATCCGCTAACTATGTTGACTCGAAAAGGGGTTATGTTCATCTGAAAAAATGAATGCGAGGAATGTTTCCAAGAGATGAAGAAGAGATTGGTTACTACACCTGTGTTAACACTACCCTCTATCAGAGAAGGATTTGTTATTTTTAGCGATGAATCTCTAAAAGGGCATGGGTGCGTTCTCATGCAAAATGACAAGGTAATTGATTATGCATATCGACAGTTGAAGATTCATGAGTAGAATTCTCTTACGCATGATATAGATCTAGAGGCAGTTGTTTTTTGAACTAAACATATGGAGGCACTATCTTTATGGGGTGAAATGTGATATATACACAGACCACCAAAGCGTAAAGTATATCTTCATGCAGAAAGAATTGAACATGAGACAAAGGATATGGTTGGAGCTGATTAAAGACTATGATTGATCAATTCATTATCACCCTATAAGAGAAAACAAAGTCGCATATGCGTTAAGCAGGAAAGATCCTGTTGTTCTGGCAACAATGAGGATCCTAGGAGATCCCTTGATTAAAGATCTATAAAACTGGACATGGGAATTGTAAGGTAAGGGACATCATCAACCTTATCCCAAATGATTTCTCAACCTTCACTACTAGATAAGATCATGAAGGCTCAAAAAGAAGATCTTTTGCTGCAGGAGAAGTTTGAGGCTGTAAAGGATGGGATGTACCATGATTTCAATATTGATCAAGAAGGTGTATTTAAATTTCATACAAGACTATGTGTTCCATGTATTCCAGAGATAAAGAAAGAACTGATCGATGAAGCTCAAAGCTCTACTTTCTCTATACATCCGGGAAGCACTAAAATTTATAGAGACCTTCGTGATCATTATTGGTGGGATACCATGAAGAGGGAGATTGATAATTACACTACAAGGTGCCTGGTGTGTCAATAAGTAAAGGCTGAACGACAACTTCCTAAGGGGGTATTACAACTGATACCCATACCAGTATGGATGTTGGATAATATCACTATGGACTTTGTAATAGGTCTCCCGAAAACATCCTAAGGAAATAATGCGATATGGGTTATTGTGGACTTTCTCACCAAGACCGCCCATTATATCTCTATTCAAAAATATTTCTCTCTAGATCAACATTACAAGATATACGTAATGGAAGGGGTAAGGATGCATGGGGTACCACTATCCATCGTGTCTGATCGTGATCCAAGATTCACATCAAAATTCTGGAGAAGTCTCCAACCTGCTCTGAATAATGATTTGAATTTTAGGATGGTCTACCATCCTCAAACTGATGGCCAATCTGAAAGGTCTATTCAGACACTCGAAGACATGCTGAGATTATACTCAATGGAATTTAAAGGTGGATGGGATCAACACCTCCCATTAGTTGAGTTCTCTTATAACAACAACTTCCATTCGAGTATTCAGATGGCACCCTATGAAGTTTTGTATTGAAAGCGATGTAGAACTCCTACTTGTTGGGCAGAAACTGGTGAGAGAATGCTTCTTGGGCCTGTTCTTTTGCAAGAGATGACAGAACAGTTTCATGCCATCCAATAACACATAAATTCTACTCAGAGTCGGCAAATGAGCTATGCTGACAACTGTCGAAGAGACTTGGAGTTTGGGGTTAGAGACAAATTCTTCCTTCTAATTTCTCCATGGAAGAGAGTCATGCGGATTGGGAAGAAAGGGAAGATGAGCCCTTGGTACATTGGAACCTATGAAATCCTTGATCGCATAGGAGAAGTGGCCTATCGTCTAGCACTTCCACCAAACCTATCTCAAGTTCACATTGTCTTCCATGTATCTTTCTTGAGGAAGTACATACCTGACCCTTCGCATGTACTGAACCCAGAGGTGGTACAACTGGAACATGAACTCTCTTATGAGGAGCATCCTGTGGAGATCTCAGACCATAGTGACAAGGTTCTATAGAACAAGAATACCCACCTTGTGAAAGTGTTGTAAAGGAATCATAAGTATGAAGAAGCGACTTGGGAGCATGAGGAAACAATGAAGCAAAAGTACCATCACCTTTTCAACTAGGCCTCAAGTATAAAATTTTGGGGAAGAAATTTCTTAAGGGGGGAACAATGTAACGACCCATACTTTTTGAATAGTATATTAACTTACTCTTAACGATTTAATAGAGATGTTAATGGGTAATGTAGAAATAGGAGTCAATGGCTTCATCCAGTGGGCTCGAACCTTATGAAGCCCACTTATCAGAGCTAGGGAAGGAGGTGGCATCTTTGGGCTTCACTTTGGACCATGCCCAAGACGAACTCCAGCGTGTCAAGATTGAACAGAAACACTAGTGGGAGATGTTCAAGTTAGTATAGATTACTACGAGGGAAATGTTATCTGAGCCTCCCTCAGATTCTCTTACCATAACACACCTAACACTTAGGTCATATGCTGGTGTTATAAAGGTCTATGTGAAAAGATTGTAGCTTCTTTGTGTAATCCTTTGGGATGAATAAATTGAGATTTATTACTTTAGTCATGTTTGTAAAATTTAAAATGTCCGGATCATTTTAGGATGTATTTTATTGATGAATTTTCAAAAAAGGATATTTTAAAATATTCATGTACACCTTAAATAATTAATGATGTGTAATGATTTTCAAAAAATGGTCTTCTGCAAAAGTGTTCAGTAAGGAATTTGGAGTCTAATAAGATCAACTTATTTTTTTTGATGAATAGTAAATTATGAATAGTGATTTTACGCTTAGGGTTAGAAATGTGACCAAATTGATTAGTAATCTAACTTAAAGAAAGTTTTAATATAATTTAAACAGCTTGATTATGTAATGTGATTCAATAAAATGGGAAAGTAATGGTTTGATAAATTATTAGTCAAGTAGAAGTTTTTTCTGGTGAATAGTGTTTTTTTAAATAAAAATTAAATTAAAAATATTTAGAAAATTATTTTCATAAAATGGATTTCATTTTTTAACTCAGAGCATCGATATTATGTTAAGGCAACTTTTTTGGATGTTTCTGAAAAAAATGAATTTTCGATGAATAGTGAAAATACAGTTTTAGGGTTTCGGTATGTTTAATAACATCATAACTGTGTCATGATGATTTCATGAGATATTTTAAGGGTTGGCCAACCAAAAGTGATGCATTATTGTATGGGGAGACCCATGTGGCCAATACCAGGGGAAAATACCATGGGCAAGCCCATGGTTTTGCCAAAACCACCAATGATGTGTCCCTTGGCCATTAATGCCTTGTCCCCTCACATTCCCTATAAATACCAAGCCATCATCTCATCCATTCAACTCCCAACTCTTCCCCAATGATGATATGGTCTCATTACCTCCCAATAAGTCCTCCCAAGGTGACCCCACTCCCTCAAGTTCTAAACCATTGAGTTTTAAGAGTTACAATTTAAGGCAAGGGATCCTACCTCTCTCTTTATTTTCAAGTATTCTCTTTTATGTAATTTCTTTTATGATCCATGATAATATGTTGGAGGATGTTCTTTTATATTCCTCTTAATTACCTTTTCATGTTCATATTATGAGATACCCCCTCTTGCTCTCATCAATTCGTTTTAAGAAAGTTTAAGCGGAGCTGTTAGGCTGCCGAATTTTTAAGGGATTTTTAACCTTTCTCATTTTTCAAAGTTCTACTTTCATTTCAAGTCTTTCAAGATCCTTTTTATTATATTGGGGGTATTATCTCTATATCTATCATACTGAAATTTTATGTTCATATGGTGAGAGACCATATTTGATCTCGTCAATTCATTTTTGTTTAAGTTTAAGTGACACCATTAGGCTACCGAATTTTCATAAGAGAAATCTAATTCTTTTCTTCCTTCCATGTTTTTCATTTCAAATGTTATTTCCTTCAAATTTCATTACCATGTTCATATATCCACCGTGTTATTTTCCTGTACTATTTTATGGGTCATTTATGAAATTTTCACCCATGTCCCCTCTCTTTTTAATGTTTTCTAAAACCCTGAAACATAGCCGTTATGCCGCATAATTTCCGTCTCAAAATGTCTCTATTTTTATAATGTTCTTTTATTTTATTAAGTGAATACTAAAAGATCTCTCTTCTATATGAGTATTCACATGTGTACCATGTTGTTCTACTTTATATTCTGGGATTTACATACATGAGACACACTTTCCCTTTCCGTGGGTTTAAAGTGACATTAAGATCATGTCTTTAAAGCAGTTTTTTTAAAACATTTTGATTATGAAATGAAACCCATTTCATTTATGCTATATGGATTTTTAATGAAATGATTGATGATGATATATGTTTCTCACATGATGATAAAGAAAAATTTTAGGGTGTGACCTGATAGCTTTCCAATGCATTTGGTGAAGAATTAATCTCTAAAGATGACCATTTAGACTGAATCCTTTGTGAATAACCTTGGTAAATTTTATTGACACCTTGGGGATGGACCTTGTTGAAACAAAAATGATTTCCTTTGTAAAATGTTGTATCCACATCTTCAAGTTATGAAAAAAATTATTTTTATTATGATATGCCTCATGATTTCTTTCTCATGCCTTAAAGTTCTTTTCATGACCTTATTGAAGTATCTCAAGTTAACATGTAAAATGTTTCTCTTGTTTCCCGTACTGGGCCTTCTGCTCACCTTTCTTTTGATATATGTTTCCATGTTATGAGATGCAATAATGAACCTAGGATGAACTTAAGGAGAAGCTTGTAAATTGTTTAATAAGAATGTTTTATGTTGTTTTCATGTATTATATTCTTGGTTTCCAAGAAACTAAGCCTTAAAGATCCTCAGTTTTGTGTAATGTAATGAAATTTTATGTTATAAAAAGGCGACATGCCACACCTTCACATATTTTAAAAATATGGAATAATTAGGCCTATAAATGGATTACTTTTTTGGAATGATGACCATCGACACACAATTAAGGGCTTGATCAGGGAGTACACACTAGTGCACAGAGATACCCCTTGAGATTGGTGGTTATTATTTATTATGGAATTTATTTTTCATTGAGATGATCAGATCCGACAAAATTATAGGTATACAATAGATAGTTCATTATCAAGCCTATTTTTATTTCTCTCAGTGAAAGGTATATTTTACATCACTTAGGGGAAGTGAAAAAAATATGGGGGAACAAGAAATCTAGGTGAGTTGAGATTGAACCGAGTGTGTTGGGATGGGTAGGTGACATCATAGAATGAAAGTCTCTTTAACAGCGATTAGGGAATTTGACATGTAGAATTCAAAGCTATGATGGATATCTTTAGGGACATCTTCCCTGATGATTTGTTTAGATTTCCTCATATGAGTAAGGTGGAAATCATAATAGGAACTGTACTAGGTGTGGAACCAGTGTTTATTAATCCAAATTGCATGTCCCCTATTGAGATCCTTGAACTCAAGAAGCATTTATAAGACTAAGCGGAAAAGGGTTTCTTATGAACCAGTACCTCATCATAGGGTTCACCTATCTTTTTTAAAAAAAAGTCCAACTATAGCATCAGATAGTGTGTGGATTACAAATTAATGTACAATATTATAGTAAATAACCAATATCAATGACCTCATATACGTGGACCATTCATATAGATCTGAGGAGTTATATTTAAATATATTATTGATTTCATGTTTCGATTCCATCTATTGCATGTTTGACGATTAGACATACCACCTAAAATTATTCAATGTTGGTAGGTGTAATATGAGGACATGGGTATGCTGTTTATTTTTATGAATGTGCCCACCATATTAATGTTCTTAATGAATCAAAATTCCCACCTATATTAGGATTCAATTGTGGTAGTATTAATTGATGACATCATGGTGTATTCTCTCTCTAGATTTGACCATTAAAACTATATTCAAATCTTGTTGAATACACTAATAGAGAACAACCTATATGATAACCGCATGAAATGTTATTAGATTGATATGGTCAATTTATTGGTTCATATCATTACAATGGATGTAGAATATGTTTACTCTGAAAAGGTGAGCACTATAGTTTTTGGGGGAATCCCAATTTAGTCATTGAAAGACACTAATTTTTGGGTTGGATAGTTATTATAGGATATTCATTCATCATTTATTATGCCTAGCACCAATTATTACTTGGTTTATTATAAATGGTGTGAAATAAATGGTCAGAATATTATGATATAACCTTTTAGAATATGATTGGGAGAATGACTTTTATCACAGATCTTGATTGTGATATAGCTGACCAAAAGTTATAATGTATACTGTGATGCCTCAAGAATTGGGATAAGAGTGTTTCTGATATAGGTGGATTGGGTAATAAAATATGGGTCTACCAACTGAGACAACATGAGTGTAGTTTCCCAATTCATGAATTTGATCTAGCAGTCATGGTGCATAATTTACATTTGTGGATGATTTATCTATTAATTGAGTGGTTTATTGTTTACATGGAACAATAATAGATTAAAATATAGCTCTCCTAGTGAAAAATTAATCCCAACTATAACAGGCTAGTATAATACCTAAATTCATTCATTTATGGGCTTCCTTATACACCTAAAAGGGGAATGTAGTAGCTAAATCCCTGAGTTGGAAGACTAAGACTCTATACATCTATGAAGTCATAAGTGAGTGGTAGTTGATGGATCTATTTTATGAGATGCACCTCATGGTCTAAGAATATCATTAGAAGAATTTTTTAATGATTTAATGGTGACATCATTCCTTAATAAATTGGTTAGGATGAGAGAAAAAAACATATTTCAAGGGCCTAATCCCTAGGGAGTGTGTCTCAAGTGAGAATCCACCACCTGTTTAGGTTGTTTATGAGAATGAGATTATGAACATTCACTTTGGTATCTGGATTATTTAAAAAAATATAAGAGGAGTTGATATGGGAATATGATTCCTCTAATTATGTACATTATCCAAGGATTAACAAGTTATATTCAGATATAAATTGTCATTAATGGTGGTTGGAAATAAAGAAGAATAATGAAGGTTTTATCTTTAGGTATTCCACTAGTCAGGAGGTGATGGCAGAGAACTAGTGACTCAGTGGAATTTTAAAATCTCTATAGTTCCTAAGTGGAAATGGAATAATGAAACAATGGATTTCATGAGGGTATTACTAATATACAAGTCTTTAAGTGAAAAATTATGGGATATCGTAAACTGATTTTCCATGGTCACACAGTTCCTACCCATCTGATAGACATTCTAAGATCATTAGCTTAGTTGCTTCGAATCAAGGAGATTATGTATCTTTAAAGTGTTCCTTGTTCTGTTGTATCTGACTAAACTGCCCAGTTTACATCATAGATCTCTAAGGGGTAGAATAAAGAACAAGGTTCATAGGATCACCACAGTAAAACATATCATCATTAGACCTATGGGTAGTTTTAGTGGTCAATATTGGTGTGAGAGGACATGCCTTGGGCTTGCGTCCATGATTTCAGTTGTTCATGGGACAAACTTATACCCCTTATTTTGGTTTCCTTAAAAAATATTTATTTGGAAAGTAATTAGATGGATCCTTATGAGGCCCACAATTATTAGTCATTCCATTGACCTATATGATATTTATCAGTTGGAGAGGGAGCACTAAAGAGTCCTCATATCATTCAAGAGAATGCAGTGCCAATAAATTTTATTTTGAAATGTACTTTTATAGCTCTGACTAAGAATAATTATTATACCAATAACTTCTACCAACATCTCGATATTGATATGAGATATCAATTTTTTCATCATGTTTATCCAAGGATTAGTCACATAAGAATTGGAATACATGGAAATATATCACCCTGTTTTTTCATGCCTTTTGAGATCATAGAGATGACCGATATGGTAGCTTATTGAATGAAACTACCTCAAAGGTACCATGTTACATAAGAAATGTTCCACATATCACTTAATTTATTTTATTATTCAGAACCACCTCATTCATTTTACCCTTAGTACATTGATATGGGAACATATGTATATTTCTAGGAGAATCTGATACATATCATTGATAAAAGAATAATAAACCTCTGAGCTAGGTCAGTCTAATTGGTCTGGGTTCGATAGAAGCATGACCATGTAAAAGATGATACTTGAATGATTTATGCAGATGTATGTTCCCAATGGTAGGAAATTTTCTCAGATTATGCATTACCACCATTATAAGGGAATCTCAAGGAAGATTAGTTTTATGGGGGGAGTTTGTAACCCCCAAACATCTCAGATAGGTACAAACACATACATTACTATCCAAAACCAATCATTTACGTAATTAATCACCTATTATGGATAAGGGTTTGTTTATTAGAGTATGAGGGTCATTCATATATTGGATATCTTTAATTTATGTAAGCATACTGAACCACATGGTTAGAAAACAATTACTACAAACCAAGTTGCTGAACTATAAGAGGAAACAAATTCATAGGGGAGGCCACAAGGTTTTTCTACAACAGTGCGACCATTTCTGTATGCCCTTGTTGGGTTACTAAAGCTCTTAACATTGGATTGTTTTCAGGGGATATTCATGGTAATTAAAACTGTGCACCTACTTTGGTGAATGGTGTCTCTGGGTACTAAAGGGAACACAATTAGTGAATGGTTTTTCTAACTACGCGTCCAACACCTATGACCTGATTTTTAAGATGAATTTTTAATTATTTTCCACTTAAATGTTATAAAACCATCATTCATCTTCCTACCTTTTTTCAATGGCATTGTATCCCCTTCCTCACATCAGTTCTCCTTCCCAGGAAAGAAATGTATTTTGAAAAACCCCACATGAGATCTATGTTTTTATCATCGTCAGGTGAGTTGTATTCCGTTTGGTATTCTATATACTCCACTAAATTCTATTTTTAGTTCTTCTCATCTCTTGTTATATTTGTGTGTGTTTTTTTTCAAAATTAATATTTGATTTGATATTTCTACCAATTTCTACTATTCTATCCTGATTCATTGTGCCAAATTGGACGAGGAGAGTGGTATGAACCTATGGTTGGTGGTCTAATTTGTTTATCTCATGTTTTGTTTCATTTATATCACAGACCATTGTGAAACCCGCAATACCATTATTAAAACACCTTAAAAATGTTTAATAATTGAAATCAATATCCTCACCATTTTTTTATAGTCTTAGATAACAACGAATCAATAACATTAAAGGATCTCCTTGATGTAATCCACCCCATGGATGTTACTTCTTTAATAAAATAAATTCTATATACCCTTAAATATATATTGAGTTGTGATTCCCTTATAAGAAATTCCTTAGACATAATGAATTAAATTAAGAGAAATCGTAGGACAAGAGTTAGGCCCTCACACATCATTCCATAATTGAATTTCTTTACTAAATAACTAGTTTAATTGTATTAATGTTTTATAAATTCATTCCACACTAAATAAATTTTATTTTGATTTATATATAATACTTTTATACTTATTTGAGGGTGATAGCAGGGATTTCATTTACAATTCACCTTGGACGTGCTCATTTTCCCCAATAATTAAATTTAGTAAATGGATTTCATATACACTGAGAGTGATTATTGTTTGTTCCTTCGATGGGATCACCGTGCATTTTACCTACATCCACATGAGTTATACAATTTCCCTTGGAGAGACATTGTTGATGAGATTAGTGGTTAGATGGCTATACCAATCCCCATGTGATACTCAATCCCCTACAAGAGATACCATGGATGTACATAGATGGTATTTTATTTATATCGTGGTGGGAGTGATACAAGGGATTCAAATTATAGATCACCATGGATGGTCTACTACAATATTGTGTATTTATGTCCCACATAGTGAGATATATCAGTTAATTGATATTTTTGTCCATAGACCAGACCATGATACAACTTAATTAAATTAATGAGATACCTTTTTATATAAATTCAATAAGGTTAATTCATTCAATTATGTGATTCTTAGGCCAATGCAAATAACATTGTTTGGAATAATATATATCTTCAAAAATTATTTATAAAACCCATGAAAATTTATATCATAAATTCATTGGTAAAATTGGTTTAGATTCATCCTACATCAGCTGAAGTAGGTAGAGATAAATGGCTATCCAAATAAGAACATGGTTTGTTGGAATTAATTTCTTATTCATTTCCTTAAATTTTTTATTATTAGAATACTTCTAATTTTATATGCACATATTGGATTGATATAAATATCATTTTTGGACAATTTATTATATCTCACAATCATCTTGGGCCTGCCTTGGTACCTAATCAGACATCATGATTTTAGGGGTAGATAATGGGAAGTGTCTCGTTTCTGATTCTTAATTCATTGTATTAGGATTGATTATGGGAGAAGAGGACCAAGCCTATGATCAATATGATAGAGGTTGAATATGTTGGTGTCTTATTAATTTTTGTTTATCTTGTGGTGTATTTTTTCTTATCATTAATCCCAGGTATTTCATTATTTATATAAACATTAAATAATCATTATAATTATATTTCAATTTACTAGTCATCTTCTACATATATATTCATTATCTTGGAAGATTATTTATTCCACTACGGGTTTTATTATTCATTCTCTGCATTTTTTCATTATTTACCACTATGTTAAACTGTGACTCATGATGGCATAGACTTCATATAGAAACATATTGGAACCACATCCATTCTATGCTGATAATATAGTATGGTTTGTGTTTGTTGTCAAAAATCATTGGATGAGGTTTCACGAAATATGAGGTTGCACAAAAGAATCTTACATGCCTAATGCGATGTTAAAGGGGCCTTTTCACACTTGGAAGGAAACTTACGCACACAGACAAAGACAGGTTGGGATCTTGGGAAAAAGTTCATTGAGGTCAATAAATAGGAAACTACCCCCATAGAAGACATACAAATTTCTCTGGTGAAAATATGTTTACTCTACCACGTGAAAGTTCTTCACATGAAAGAATTATAGAAATTAAACCTTGCATGAAAGTTTTTCCTTTATTATGAAAGGACCTAGTGAACCTTTCGGGGTAGTTTCATGAAAGATAAGGTTTGTGTGGAGAGTAGGGGTTTCACAATTGTAATGTTAGATGAAAAATTACAAATCATACATGAATGTTTTGGTGTAGCACACAACTGTAGTAATACACGTCATACATGATTTTGGTTATCTTGTTTGTGTTATCAGTGCTTCCCAGCACATCAATATTGAAATTTGATGCAAGTAGGGTCCCATTATATGTCAAGGAAATAGACTTTAATGAAAAATCATTGAGAGACCTTCATGTTGGTAAACTGAGTGAGATATCTCCCAAGGAAGTGAGCCATGAGAGTCAACATGAGTGATCTGAGGGAAGCATAGAGATATCCCTGAACTATTGTAAATGTAGTTTTCTTAGGATAGAGCGACTATTCGTAGTACTTTTTAATCCACTTATTGTGATTGTTAGTGTAATTTAGTATGACCAAAAACCTATCAGAGTATTCTCTTTGAACATAGCCCTTAGAGGTGAACCAAGAAGATATGTCGTGTCATCTATTTTCATGTGAATGTTTAATTACTGATCATATCCATCATATTATTTTAATGAGTTCATACCAATGTGGTACCATGATACATCAATTTTAAAGAAATAATTTACACACTATTTTGTCCCCTCCCCTCTTAGGGTGCCTTAGGGTTCTACAACACATCCTAGGCCCTCACTACTAGCTAGCATGTGTATAGGACAACACCCATGTAGTCATGTGTCAAACTATCTCATGGCATGATTCAGCAGATACTGGGTTGAGATGCTTCAATTTTACATATATTAAAATGGGGGTATGTTGTATTGATACTATAATAATATATTCCTCAGATGGTTTATGGACATTTTGTTAAAAGAATGTTTTTACTGTAACATTCTTGATTCATTTTTGTATTCATTAACTTTCTCTTGAAATATTTTCTATCCTATGATCAATAGACCTTATGTTTCCCTAAAATATACATATTATTTATCATGGATACGTTTATTTATTAAATTTCATTTCATTTTTAACATAAAATGTTCTATATTTGATGTTAGTTATTCATCTAAGGATATATTAATAAATCTATATTCTTGGGAAAATAAATATATTTGATTCTAATGATATTTATTCATGAATTAAATATATTATCTGATATGTCTGTAATGCTTTAGACTTTCCGTGTTGGATGTACCCAAGTCTTATGTATCCCCTAGTTGAATTAGTAGTACGAAAAAGTGAATCATTATTCTAAGAGTAAGTTGTTTATTTAACATAGTTTTAAACCTCTTTGGGAAATTTCTTTACAATAAAGGTATCAGGATGTCATAGATCATGAGGTCATACAATTAATATTTTCCTTCATTAATAATTCGGTTTTTACTATCATTGATTGTTTTTATATGATACTATCTCTAGATTGATTTCAATCCCATTATCTTATTAATTTTAATTTGTTTCTAGTTATTTATCTTTCCAAATTTAGTATGACCTATATATTAATGATAGTCATGTTATTTAAATAAAATTCATGTTATGTTATTTAACTTAACATGTTGAATATTCCATATTTATTCAGGATATTTATGTTTTTTAAATTGAATGTGTGTTCAATTATTTATCCTACATATTGATTATTACTTATCTAGTCATTATATGCATGTTATTGATTAATTGGAATGTATTTTTAGGTATTTATAATTCCATATATATTTGGACTTATGAATTTTTATTCATTTACTAATGATAAATTACTACTTACATAACTCTTACTGAGAATTTTAGATCACCCTAATTCTTTTATCTTTACCTAGAATATAATAGTTATATATTTAATTATATCCAACTATACTATATTGGGAATATTTATATTATAGAATAAGAATTATGTTGAAAGTCGTATATTCATATTAAACAAAGGAATCAAGTTAGTATGTAGTTTACCAAGACTACTAAACTATTTGATCCTTTAAGAGGTTATCATTAGTATCTTTTTAAAAAAGTAGTAAACTAGACCCCCACATTTAGCTACTTGGGTTAGGGTTGTTATATTTTTTATGACTGGAGGTTTAGTTGAATCCTTAGGAGTAGTATTTGAAAAATCATAAATAGGGGAAGATAACCCTATGAAATACGATGAGTATTATTATAGAAGAACATGTCAAAGATTTTATATTATATGGGTTTCATGGAAATATATCCTTTTTTAGATACTACACATGAACATGGTTCTTGAATAGCTGTACCTAGGGAGAAACTCCAAAAATGTGTATCACTTTTATCTCTCGCATTACATGGTACATGAAAATGATCCTTACTACACAACTAGTTTTACAATCCTTAGGGATATGCTTTAGACAATTAATATTCTATTTAAAAACCATTATAAAAAATTTGAATGGATGATAAAAAGGATTTAAATATTTTATTCCTAAGGTTTATTTTAAAAAAAATACAATTTCATGATTTATATATCCTATAAATGATTATATGGTTTTCAAAATAAATTTATTATTCCCCACACTATGTTTTTTTTGTTTTAGTCAATGCTTGGAACCTAATGGTATCATGTTAAAATTGAAATTGTTGGAAAACATAGTAATTATGAGAATGCTGTTGGGATGATGATAGTATTGCAATAAATCATGACTATTCCTATTTAGTTATCCCAAAACAAGTTTAACATCCTATACCTTAAAAAACCATTGGACTCAACAAAGAAGATAATGATGGGGTTCACTACGTTATTGACTGGTGGATACTGTAGAGGAAAGAAGGCATAATTTACTTCTTCTCATCAATGTGTAAATATACCAATAGGAAACTGTATAAAATGAAAATAAACATGTTTTATGAGTGGAAAAAAGGAAATAAAAAAATAAACTACTGATGAAAATTAATATTATAATGGATAGAAATAAATTTTTTCTTCGGGATCCATTTATAGTTATTTATCATAATGTGTGGATCTTGTGAATTATCATATTAAATGACCTATTCATAAGGATATCTATTAGGAAAATGAATTAATTTTTTTGGTTGATGTATTTATATGTTGGGATTAAAAAATTATACTATATAAGTAGTTTTTTTTCAGTGGTATCTATGTATTAAAAATTAGGAAACATATAGGGATTATGTAAAATGTTAAAATCATATAATTATTCATTAAATAATGATATATTTACACATTCAATGGTTTATTAGTTAATACATGATAATAAGTCCATTATTTTAATCACCAATTTTGAAAGTTTATGTGGCTGGAATATATGATTATTAATGATATTATTGTAAAAAATTTATGTCAACACATCATAATAGTTAATTATATGTTTTAGTAAAAAAAATTTAAAAAATAATGCACTTTCATTTTATGGGGATAATATTAATTATATTTGTTACTTTTAGCGGTTATATTATAGTTGATGTGGAGGTAATTGTGTGTTATTACTATTTGGAAATGTTATTGGAATTATGATAATATTTTTCTAAAAGGAGGATAACTTGCATGGCAAATCAAATCAAAATTCATAATGCTAGTCCATGAGGCTTGAACTCAATACCAAATTGTGAAAAGGGTGACACATATATCGCTATCCTACATGATGGTTAGGTTGATATATCATTTGTCTTAATTAAATAATTTGATAGGAAAATATTAATGATGAACCATTGGTGTTACTATTGAGGTTACGCGATTTTCAAATATTATTTGAAAACTTGTGAAAACATTATTGGGTTTGGGAAGTATTTAGAAATAGTTAAATATAATCATCAATATTTTATATATCTTTCAATCCATTAAACATTAATTTTATTTCATTATGCATAGAAAAATAATTTTATGATATTCATTTCATGGAGTGATAGATAATGTAGAACGTGATCAAAGAACAACCAGGGGTTGAAATCATTCCTATGAAATATAAATTTATCATGTAATTACATATCATTGTAATATTGGATAGTATAATATATTTCCATCTTTATGAAACTTATCTAGAAAAATAAATTTTTCCTATTTCCATTATATATGATGAATAAAAGGGTATTTAAAATCAACAATGATTTATGGGGTTTAGGTCCATAATATCCCATTTAATATTCACATTCTTTTTATCAATAAACTCAATCACAATGTTTAAATTTTTAAACATTGCATCCAATTCCATATCTTCACTTCCCACCTTTGTTATCCTATATGGAATCCCAATTATTTGTTATTTATGAAGAAATTAATAATAATATTTCTATCAGATTTATAGTTTTTTTATATTAACCCTTTAATGATGTTGATTTTTCCACTATGGTGTTTCCAAATTTAAAACCCATGATTAACGAGATCAAATTTAAATTGCGATGATACAATTTATTGAAGGTTAGAAGAATGTAACTTCTTGAGATTTTTAATTTAGAGAATTTGGATTTAATGAATATGTTACAGAAAAAAATAATATTTTATTAAAATATAACACCATGAGACTTTGTTATATATTTATTTTCAAACAAAATTATTCTCTTCGATAGCCTGCGAAACACAAAACATCGAGTCCAAATGAACTGCGATAAATTATACAAATAAAATTTTACTATTAAAATATAGAGTATGAATAATTATAAATAAATTAATAAAAATAGGTATTTAAACATGTATAGAAAATTTTATTGGTTATCTATTGATTAGTAATAAAATCAGAATAAGTTTTAAAGAGAAAGAAATGTTTTCTTAAAAAATGCATTTTTCTAAAAGATGGTTTAACCATTCATTGAAAACATAATCTAATGATAAAATGAGAGACGTATTGAATTTTTTTTGATAAATTTATCATCATTTTAAAAATCATAAAATTAACATTTTCTTTGGGTGAATTTTTAATATTTTTCTAAAGTGTTTCATTTTTTATTGAGTAGTGATTAATACTGAATTTTATTGAAAAATGTTTTCCGTTTAGATTACTAACATAGTTAAACTGTAGTTTAAATTAGATTTAAGGTAATATTAAATCAATTATATTTAAATTTAAGAAATTTATTTCATTTTAATCAACTTCATTTTAAATATTTACATTAATGTCATTTATATTTATGGGAATATTCTCTTTGGAAACCCTTTTTTTCATCATTTATGTGGCTATAATTTTATATTGTATTCGGAAATTATGTGAATTGAATTTTTAGAAATGGATTACATATTTAAAATCATAATAATATATATTATCCCCTATTTTAAACATAATATTTTATCAAAATTAATAATTATATGAGTAAAAATTATTTAACCTAGATGATGTAAAAACTGATTTAATGGGGGTTAAAATAATGATATAATGTTTAAAAGGACATACCCAAAAGTAAGACACCAATTGAATGGAAATATTTATATAGTATAATATCTAATATTATAAAATGAAACATTTTTATTATTTAATCAATATATAAATATTGTTCTATTTGATTCTTTTCAGAAATTCATTATATCATCTCCTAAATATATAAAATGCCACCCATTATCGTCGAATCTTGACACATAAAATCCATATGGTTCAACTGATAAATGACAATAGAACTTCCCTAATTCCCTAAAATCATTATATATCCGAATTCATATCATAAATAAAACCTAGTAGGATTTTGGTGCAATCTTAATGATGTTGTAAAAATAATACGTTACATTCTCAAATGAGAATTTTTGTTTTGTTTTTTCTTCAACCTCATTAAAATATAATTAATCTTGATCATATAAAAAAATAATTATATTACAAATACTATAATTTTATTATGTCAACTTAATAACCTATACCAATTTTCTCTTCTATAAAATAGAAAACGAAACCATCGATCGTTTGTACAGTGGACTATATCTTCTTGAACCAGTGTAATTAAGTTTACATAACTACCATTAGATGGTGTATATAATGATGGATTTAAAACAAATATATAATATTAATGATAATATTATATTTTTTAGATATTATTATCACATAAACCTTCTTATGTTTTGTTTTTTAATATAAGATAACAACACTCGTGTGTACGACATACTACCACCACATGATGTTATATGATTCATTTTTTAGTTACATTTCCCATAGAAGGTAATAAGGATAATTTTAGTGAGTATATAAAATATATATATATGAAATAATTTTATTTCATAAAATGAATAAATGACCCAATTTACTATTTCACCCAATATGAAATGATAACGTCACTCGTACATACGTATGACCAAACGTCTCCAAGACGCGATGTGATTGATTATCCATATTAAATTTTATAAATTGACTATAAAAATGTATTTATAACATAAATCTAATTATAGAGATTAATTAACTATGTAATACTCCCAAGGATAGAAAAAATCATGATTTAACATGCATGAGAAATCATATAAATCAACAACCGAAACAATTAAAAAATTAATATTATTAGAAAATGTGTTATAAAATGTTTTTGGGGAATCATATATGATATTATAAATATGGTAATTGTACTAGTATAAATTATTAACATGATTAAAATCATTATTGAGGATTTTTCAGAACATTCAACCAAAATGAAGCATAAATTAAGGGGCTTCATCTAATTTTTCCTTAATTAAGTCATATTGTAATGTTATGCACATAATTTTATTGATATGGAGTATATAATTCCCCTTTGAAATGTAATACATTGGGTACATAAAAATTCATGGTATTTTATGTTTCAAATATATTTATTTTATATAAAGTTACCTTACCAAAATGGTACAATGTGGTAATTAATTTCATTACACAATTAGTTTAATAGATTATATTTTTTCAAGAGGTTGATGGTAAAAACCCCTATATTGAAACAAAATAATAAATCATATTATAGAAAATGGGTAATGTGGAACCCCATTACAAAATATATGGAAACAAATTCCTTATAAAAACATAAATTAAAGGTTTGATGATGGCCCAAGTGTCAAATTGGAAGACAACATCAAGATATGTAATAGAAAAAGTATCCTCATCACATTATTAGACATTAGAATAGTGATTTATCATTAAAAGGCGTTTTATCCATAGTTTTAAAATGTCTTGTAAATTTACATGTCTATTGAATTATCATGATCCTAAATATCATGACATCTAGTAATTAATAATTTTTCTTATTTAGAAATTAATTGTTATTATCTATTCTTATCACAAAAAATTACAAATAGATGCAATTTTTTCTCTTTTATCATTTAAAAAGAATGTGATATCATTTATTTACCTATATATATTGATTATTTATTATCTATTTATGATATTATATTTATTTGAATAAAATTTGGCAACCATTATTTAAAATTCAATATTGATTCTTCTATATCTATTCGTGGTAGTCGGGTTATTGAATTGTATTTCATGTTCAATTATTTACTTTTATTTATTCATTATTACATATCTAATCATGGAAGTAATCTTATTGAATAAGTGGGATGTTCATTCAGATTTTTGACGTTACATATTCAATTTTCCATGTTTATTATTCTTTATTTACACAAGATAGCTTCTACATTATGCAACTCTAACTGATCGTTTGATCTAACACAATTGCTTTTACTTTCCCTGGTATAAATGAAGTATAAAATGAATTATATGTATGGATATTCTTGAGGGAATAATGATATTCTAAAAAAGTATGTTTAATATTGTATACCCAAATGTAATATCAGAATAATGTCTATATCAACATTACAAAAACTAGTAAACTATATAGCCCTTCAAGATGAGATCACTTGAATCTTATGGTAATACAGTAATGAAGACTCTAGATTATGGATATTGGGGTTTCATAATTTATAGTACAACATCTTTTTAAATACTAATGGATAAATTTCAATGTTACCTCCCAAATGCAACTCTATAAATAATGGGAACAAGAATCATATGGGAAATGAATATGCGTAATTAGAAAATATTATTTTTAAATATACTTGTATCTATATGTTTCTTTAGAAGGAACCATAAACTATATGCCCACCAGATTATATATATATGGTGTGAGTATTTATTACATAGTAGGAAATAACCATTATGAATATATATATAAAGTTCATTAAGGATCATTAATTAGATCAATCTACACAATTAAATTAATATGCCAAAATATTTTTCAAAATAATTATAGATTATATGTTTAATAGAAAACCATGTATGGAATATTATTTTTGATAATTAATATATTATTATATTGGATGTTTAGGAACTATAATCAACGCTTTTACTAATGTATTTGGGATATACCCATCCCATTTAGGGTAGAGCGGAATTTTAACAAAAGAGTTTATATTACTAGACCTCATATCCCATTTATGTATAGTGGAAGAGTAATAATATTTCTTGGGCATATTGGCCCTATTGAAATTCCATTAAAATTTTCATCACCAATAAGTGTACATGAAGACATTTCATATAATATGAAATAGTGATACCACTTGGATGAAATTTTTTTATAATTTTTAAATCAATTAAAACATACATATTTATAAGGAAATAAAAAATAAAAAATTACTTTATAATATCAAGTAGTAGTTGTGATCAACTAAAAATTACATTATAATAACTATAATGACAATTAAACAAAAGATAAGTATTATCTAAATGAAATATTCATATAGACATGATATAAATTGTATAAATTTCAATTATAATTGTATCTTAAAAAATAAACATGTGTGTGAACATATTTTCAAGAATAAGTCAGTAATTGAATTCAATTAAGGAATCACCATTTATACCCACATTTTGATCTACTATTTATATATGATGTAAATTGAGTGATAGTGTTTATTAAAAAACTAAAAAAATGTATAGTATTGTTAATAACAAATAAAAACACAAATAATTCCATATAATGTCATATAGGTAGTTTATGTGCTTAAATAATTAAACCCATTTAATAGTAGGACTATTTTAAATGTATGTTTTCATACAGGTAATTTACGTTGTAGAAAACATTATATTTTTTTTCAAGGTTACTCATTGTATTACATTAAATTACACACATTATAACTATTAAGTTAGAAAAATAAATTATAAGGGAAATAGTTTTTTTAAATCAATTTATGTAAAAAATAATTTTTTTAAATAAAATATCACTCTAGGATTTGATGAAAAATAATCATTTAAAAGTTTTAGATACATGCATTATATTTGGTTTGAATAACAATTAATAAAAAAAGTTAAATTTAATTATCCCATTGTTTCTTTTCTCTCAAATTCTATATTTCCATTATCTATACACAGATGTAACTTTTAAAAAAAGATATAAATATATACCTAACTTATAATTAATGATCAATAATTTAGATTGTAATTATGTCCTTAAAAAACAAATATTATAGGACTTATTGATAAGTTTGAATAAATATCTATAGTCATAATACCAATAAATACTACTTTTTTTACTATAATGACTGTACTTATTTCAATAGACATTATAATTCAGTATTGACTGAATATGTTATCTTAAAAGCAATGAAGCTATTCTAAACCAATAGTATGTGTTAATTAGTAACCCAAGGAAATAAATTTTAAAAAAATTATCGACATATAAATGTATTTGAATATCATATTTAGAAGTTTCTAAAAGATTCTAATCCCTAGTAACATATTTAGGGTTTATGTTAATAATGATTATGAAACTTGTTTTGATAAACAGAAT
Organism: Viscum album; assembly: GCA_963277665.1. NCBI lineage: Eukaryota > Viridiplantae > Streptophyta > Magnoliopsida > Santalales > Viscaceae > Viscum > Viscum album. The sequence continues at coordinate 1,585,737,296 of OY728150.1, read as the reverse complement.
GGAAAATAACAATTATCCAACATAAAATATTTATACAAAGAATCACGTTTCCAACAATAATTTCTATTAATAAAAAAATTAAGTAAATGGTATGAATTTTATACATCAATCATATATAATATGTATAATTATGTAACATTTGAAATCAAAATCAATAAATATAATGTTTTTGGTTTACAAGTTAAATTCAGTTAAAAATGTTTATTTACAATGTCTAGAATCTATTCATAGGATATATGAGAGGGTATACTATTTTATGCATAAAAGGGTCTCTATTAAATTATAAATTATGTGAATTAGGAAAATAATAAATGAAATCCATGATTAATATAAAAATTATACAAGGTAAAATATTTATTAAATTTAGAACTATGGTGAAAAATAAATCAAATATAACCCGCATGGAAATATATATGGGTCCAAACCACCAACCAATTACAATTCCAAGGTGAGTTTTCCCTTACACTATTTTGTAACTATAACATTCCTTAAAAAATTACAGAATACATAATCAATTAAAATAAATTAACTAGTAAACACCAATTTCATATAATAGACTGAAATTAATAATACCCAAATTAAAAATTAAATTCTAGAATCCCCTTATAAATCAACCTTCAATGACACATTATTATAATAGTGAACAAAAATAGATGAAAAATTCAGATAAGGCTCCTTCGATGAAAAAAACGAAGAGGAAATTAATTTCAATTTATTTATCTTTATTTTAGAAATATGAAATTTGAAAACCAATTAAAATAATTTTATTAGAAGGGAAATCATAAAATGATTAAAACAAAAGTTTAAAGTGGTTTATATTTTTCTTCGCAAAAAATATCCATAATTTCACCTACATTCATTTAAAAATAAAATAGGTAGAAGGAGACCAATTAAGGGCCATAAAAGGGATCTCGATATGTCTATGAGGAGTCAGATTGAAGGTAGAAGACAAGTGATTAAAAATAATTTAGATGGGAATGAGAAAAACATTATTTAATAAAATCAGGGAAGTGATACCTACAACCTAGTCGAAACCCCTGCTTCACCCTATAGTTCTAATGTAACTAGTTTATTGGAATGTTTCAACTAAAAAATTGATGTCACTTGATGATTTACTGTCTAGCTGGTTTCTCCTATATTATTACATGAATAGTTTAACTAGCTTTGAAACCTCAAACAACTTTAGAAAGTTATGAAAATATCATTATAAATCTATAATTATGATATTTGACTCCAAAAATGAAAAATTAATACTTTCACTAGAACAAAGAATATAAATTTATATACAATTTACAAAATATAGATCTTTAGTATCAAATAAAAAATGGCACTGTCATCGCTTGGAGTGAAATTTTATTGAGATATACTATAAATCTTAATTAATTTATAATAGATACTAGCATATACCATACAATTGTATATAGTAAAATCATATGTTATTAAATTGATAAAGCTGAGGCATGCCATAGGTTATGGTTTGGAATATTATAAGTAAAAGTATAAAAATATCACTCTGTTTTCATTTACCTTATTAAATTATACAACATGAAATAATCACAATTTTTTATATTTGGGTCAATTTTATTCTATGATTTATGACATAGAAGTTGAATTTGATTTATTAATGTTGGGAAATGTCCCAATGCTTCCAGACGCCCTAAGCTATCAAAGGTTCCAAATTTCCCCCCAACCACATCTTCCATATACCAATGGTTGATGACAGACTCTAAGATTGAATAATCATACATTTTAGTCATTATACCATAACAAACAATTTGTGATATTCAATATAATATGACGAGTATAGTAATAATCCAACAGAAATATAAATGAATATCTAAATTTTATATTTTTAGATGTATGAAAAACAATTATACAACACCATTCCTCATAGAGAAAACTGACAGGTAAAAAAACACATGATAACCCTACCCTATGAAGTAAATTTATAGAAAGGGAGCACCATATCCACATAGAAAATATATATTATAAGATATTCAGTGTTATAACATATTTAAAAAGACTGGTGTGGAGGGTCCATCATTAATAACCACCACATCCAACTCCATGCATGTGACATAGAGAATCCAATTTTGGTAATCTTATACACTTATAAGAAACAAGTGCATAAAAAACCCAATTTGACTCATATTTGAAATGTGAATTATCTATAGAAAAATTTGTCAGTTTTCATAAAGACCATATCAAGGTGGATGTAAATATAGAAAATAGTTTTCCTAGAAATAAAAAATAATATATGAAATAAAAATTCAGTTAGAAATCATCAGTTTAAGATTTAAATTTGAAGGAAATGAGAAAATAAATGAAAATATACTCTTTATTGTAAACATAAACTTGAACATAATTAAGTCTCCCAGCACCATAGCTTTGATCATCTCTATGAAGAAAAAAATCATATAAGTATTCACAGTCACATTAGTCTATGAATTTTTACGTGTATCTAAATTCCACAATAATGTTGAAATTCACACCCCTATAGTGATCAAGGGTAATTAAGAGAATCATAAAAAATAAATTATTCCTACTCTTCATAGAATTAGTGTTGAAGGAACCAAATGTAAACATATAATACAAAACACCTAAAAAAATAAAACGTCATAATCATTGTATCACTAATTTGGGACTATGGAGTGTGAATATCACTCATCAAATTAATGTATATTGATCACCACATACCATATCAATAAAAGTATAAATATAAATATTTTATATACCATGATCACCACAATGTATAAATAAATCAAAAAATCTCATAAATTTTACATTTCCATTATCCTTCAATGAAAGTAGTAGTGGGGGACCTATGCCTTGCTAATGTAAGAGCAATAATTATTCAGGTTCCAACCCTTATGGAGAACTAATTACTCATCATTTTTAATGTTCATTAGTTGAGGGGGTTTTTAATACTATGGGTGGATGACTTCCACCTCACCAATATTTGGGTGGGGGTATACTTATAATACTATGAATATGGAGGAGATATTCCTAAGATATGGTTTAGAATAAAGGGGGTTCATAACCCCATGATTTCCTCTATTATCATCCCAACCAAATTATCATCCCAATAAAGCTACAAAACTCTAGATTCTAGATGGTCTAAAATATAAATAAAAAATTATTGGTATAGAAAAATGGTGCGAAATATATGAAGAGCACTATATCCTTCATTGTACACATTTTGTTATTATTGGTTACAGAGAATGTTTGTTCACATGGGAGGTCTTCTACTGTGTTTTCAACACTAAAATCATAAGAATAATGAATTAAAATAGTTTCTTGTGAGTTACAAAATCTTTTAGGATCTTTTAAATATCCCAAAAACTTTTTAGATAAAGTCCATATAATGTAATGTAGTATATTGAATATAATGTTAATACATCGTTTGTGGGACCCATATGTCAAACATGGCATATATCACCATTACAGTCCAAGATGAAAAACAACAAATGTAAAGTATTTATTAGTATATAGTGTGTTGTAAAATGAATATAATTTAATTATACAATTAATAAAGTAAAACTAGTTCATTCTTATATTGAAAATAGACTATTTGACTCAAAGTCACATATTATGTAAAACATTTGATGAAAAATAACTAAAAACCTTAAAAAATATTTTTCAAAAGAAGAAATTTATTTTTGGTTCCACAATTCCTATAATTAAACAAAATGTATAAAGGGTATTTGGAAATGGAAACAATATTTTACTAAGGAATACACATATTTTAGTTATGAAAAACTGAGAACACCAAGCAGCTTGGATAGACACTATGAATGATGATTCAACCGCTACCTCCATTCACCCATCCACTATTATAAAATATCATCAATAAAAATATCATTATAACATATCACAATGTTATTTTTTGATATATCTCAAATTACATTCATAATCATATGTCTATTCATAAAACCTCAGTTAACAGCCATAATGTTCATGTTTTATCCAAAAAGGTTGAACGTTAGAAACTGACCATTCTGCATTTTAATATCTAGTATTTAGAAATATCAAAAATAAAAAAAATGAATGACTAAATTATGAATTATGGTTCTAAGATTTTCCATTTACTAAAGACTTTAATCAAGTTCATGTGAAACTGAATAACATTGATCTTAGAAAAATTGATTCTTATTTTTCACAATTTTTTATTATTTATCGAAGATGGATTTTTACAATTTATATCACTTCTTAGTTTAAATTTTCAATGAGTCATGATAATAAAAATAAAAATAAAAATAATAATAATTAATATTATTATAATACTCAAAATAAACAATGTTATTTTGAAAAGAAAACAATGGTGGTTCTAAAATTAAATTTTAGTTAAAATTAGAGGATTAATTTTCATGATTATCATATGAAAAACATTATCCTATGATAAAATTAATTAATTATGTACATCATAGTAAAATTATTAAAAATGAGAATATTTTCAATATATAGATTTTATTCATTATTTGAAATTTCTATTCCATGAATAGTAATTAAATTGAATGTTTAACATTTTTTTAATATTTGACTATAAATAAAATAAATATTACAAATCATGATATTATGTTAGAATAGATTATTCTATAAGAAAGATATTAATAATTAAATATTATAAATGTTGAATTAATTAAAAATTATATACCAGAAGAGATATATATATCAGATGAAATATCCATTAGAAAGAACAATGATACTTATAATAAAAAATAATTTTTTATTATTCATCTTTGAATTATTTGAGTTTCATTTTCATGAGATACTATTTTATTAAAACAATTTATTATTAATTAAATTCAATAATTTGATATAATCCATTTTAATAATCAATCAACATTTTTTTAACGCAAATTTTAATTATATAGGAATTACTCATAAATAGAGGCTCCAAACATAGAGGAAAAAATGCATAAAAAAAGATTTTAACATCATATGTGAAAAGTGTAAACGTCTGTTCTTAATTTTTTTATATTAATTGACACATTATACACTACTCAGTTTAATGAAAATCTTCTATTTTTCATCCACTAGGAATAATATTTAGAAAATGATTTCCCTTTGACCGAATATTTATAGATAAACTCTCTAAAGTGTTATTCCACTATTGGTAGTGGGAGAGAATATAGAAGAATTATTCTCCAAAATTATAATAGTTGAATAATATAGTTAGTTGTAGATAATTCTATTTTAATGGTAGGTGAGGGGGAATTAAATATGAATAAATTTTCCTCTAAAACACCCACAATATTAGCACCAATTAATTCACACTAAAAAAACAAAAAAAAACTATATCCACGTAAAATCCTCTTCAAATTTGCATAAAATGAAAATTATACCACTAAAAATTGTGCACTTCATCAATCCGCTTACAAAACACTGAATATAATTATAATTCATCCTGTCTATCCCATTGGGAATCACCAACACCAATATTAAAATTGGTAAATATAATAATAATCAATTTTTTATCAGTTAAATTGATGGTGTAATTAATGATCCAAGAAAATTTGAAATATGTGGGTCAAAACCCAAGAAGTTAAATAATATCACACATATGCAAAACAACTAATTCATGAAAAACATATGGTGTTATAATTATCATCAGAGATCCCATATTTTTGATATAATATTTTCAATCATTGTATAAATATTTACTTAGTATTTTAAATAATTAATCCCATGAAAGTCATGTAATTTAAAAAATTAATGGAATTGAACCTTGGTGTAAAAAATATCAAATACCAATTCAATAGTAAATTTTTTTAGTTCATTCATTATTTTTACATTACTATGTTACTCCTTGAAAGAACTAAGACTCCAATAGAAACTACATCTTAGTTAAGTGAAAATCCATGTTGCTACATCTATGAAACTATTAAAATGTTTTATTATAGGAAATAATAATTATAGATATTCGAATTAAGAAACCCTAAAAAATGACTCGTGTGAAAAATTAACCGTCTTTTCATGTTCTTAATAAGCTTCTAGTGGCCTGGGATATAATATTACATGAATATAACCATATATAAGGAACATTGTTTTATATCAGACACAATTTGGGATTCTTGTACTGAGCTACGATCATATTAGTAGATCCATAAACATAGGATTATCTCGAAGAATCAACATAGAAGATGTATAGTATTACATAAGGAAATTCTTGTCAAACCAAGACACCTGATACCTTTTCCCTATAAGTTCTGGGTGAAATGGATCCATTTGGATGGGTGTACACTACTTAAATCTTATCATTAACAATGACGAATCTAAGATTCATCATGATGATTAAATAATGGATCTTTAGAATTGAATAAAGAACCGGAATGAAAGAGGTAAGTCATTAAACCATAGAGAGGATCATCATATGTTGGTTATAGTTAATTTCATTAAATGAAAACAATTACCTTGATGGGGTTATATCACTGTTGATGCTTCTAGTCACGATCCGATGTGATCCGTAGATGCATCATAGAAACCAGGTGTGGGCATCCTCTAGATGTGATCCTGATGTAATCAATGTATCTTTGGACACCGCCAAAGGGATCTCCAGGTAATTGTGTGGAAGAGCATTTGCATGTGTTGTTTGCTTTCGATCACCATGAGAGCCACTACCAAAGTGCTCTCCTTGATATGATAGAGGATGATCTCTCTCGTAACATGAGATTGTTCTTTGAGGAAAGGAATTTCTCTATTGGCTTGTGATCATTCTCTAGATCCATTGTGCACAAACAAAAAAATATCTTGATCTAATAAAATAGTTTAATAGGTATTTATATTACATAGAATAATAAAATGAATTAATTACCCAAATAAATTTATTCATTTCATTATTTCTTACTAAGACCCCATGTCCAATAATAAAGTTTGACTACTATTATAACATAACATGCTCCCAACCAATTACTCCTAATATTATTTAATTATATAAATAATATTATTTCTAAAAAATCCATAGAAAAACAACAAGGAGTGTATATTAATATATGTGGTGTGTGATTTTTTTTTCATTATCATTATTTCCTCCACCATGTTTACTAGACCTTGAATAATGAAAATTTATTTCTTAAATAAATATCACCACATTATTCTCTATTAAAATTACTATTTTTTCCAAAATATATTCCCTTTAATAACTAGTGTAGAAATAAATGTGATCAATTCTCCTTCAATAATTATTAATCCTCAATTAGGAATAATCATTATTCCATTTCATAAATGAATATTTTTTTGAGATACTTGGATACAAATATTTTTTTACCCTCTAGCCCTCTTTATCAGTGAAAATAGGTGGAGCCTACCTAATTTCCAAGGTTATTGTCTATATTAACGCCAATTCACCCATAGAAAAAGAATTTTCACCATAATGACATGTCAACTCATACAAACACTTACCATGTAATGTATTCCATTGGTCTCAATATCTGAAATCAAGTGGGTTTCATGCTAGTGTCATCATGCTATGGGCTCGATTTCCCTTTATTAGACCACCTAGAATTGAACAGGACCATTCCTCGCCATAGCCATGGATTTATTTTATATATATTTCAATTCCATCAAAGGGACTAAGATATGAAATTTTGTTATGGAACAAAAGGGAAAAATCCTTTCTCACATTATCTATTAATGTGGTATTACTCATGACATACCCAATATATCTTACCTCATTGGGAACAAAGTTTCATCATTGTTTTCTTCAATACTTCTAAGTGACCGAGTTGTAATACCCATTAATAATATTTTTAAATTCCAAGGACCAATATACATGCCCACAAATAGGAACAACCAATGACACTATGAAATACAGATTTCCTACTATTCGGTCTCATTATCATAATATCCTCATCGATATTTCCAAGGGTGCACACCAAGAAAAGGTGGCTAAGTGGTTTATGAGTGATCAAAACTAATGACTGGTATTATTTGTGTCCCTCAAATTAAATTTTTGGACCATATTATATATATTCATGAATAGTGCAATGACACATCTCAATTATCATCATATCAGGGATACACTACGACCCATTACTAAAACAACTATCATTTGGAAATTATCACATGAATTTTCATGTAGAAGAAAATAAATACATGACTAGTAATTTATTAATATTAAAATCCAGGAATATAATCTGATCATAAATTACGATGTAGTTCGTTCTAGGCCACCAACTCTAACAGACTACCACTTGCACTGGAACAAACTACAAACAAGATTTAACCAACTAGGTCTCACATGATATTTATGCTTCTAATAAGATAGGCATTTAGTCATGGGGTCCACCATGTTGTCTTACGTGGATACTCTGCTAACTAAAAATTCTCCACATTGATTGAAATCCATTGAGAGGTGATACTTCTCGCGAATCTGCATTTTCTGTTGATGTGACTTTTGTTATTGTTCATGATTCCCCACAGCAGTATTATCTCAATACATTGTTATAGGGTATATACTACTAGGAATGACATCAATCTCCTAGAAAAGGTTTTGAATCCATATGTATTCCTTGTATACATCAGATGCCTCTACATATACATACACGACTGTAGAATCAGTGACAGCTGGATGATTTAAACTCTTCCAGCTCACAACTCCTAAGTTAAGATATAAAATATATCCTGATTTTGAAATTAAATCATTCTCATATATCTTCAATCCATCATTAGAATACCATTTGTTGAAAAGATCCTCGACTCCTCCGTACACTTGGAACATATCCTTAGTTCTTCTTAGATACATATGGATAGTCTTATCATCAGTCCAATTTTTTTCTCCTATATGTTCTTGATATCTTCGTACCATGATATATGGGAAGAAAACAACAAGCCTGGTATATAACATGGCATACATTATTGATCTTATAGGTGAAACATTTTAGATCTTACACATCCTATCTTTCTCATGTAGTGTTTGAGGAAACATTCTCTTAGAAAAATATAGTCCAAATGACCCTGGAACCAGTCCCTTCTTGGATTATTCCATACAAAATCTATTTAGTATCTGGAAAATTTATGTAACTTGGCATAGACTATAATGTCTCTTGAATCTATCGAGAATGATCATGATCCTTCGAATTTAGGTTGTTTCACCTAGGTCCTTCATGGAGAAACACTTGTTCAACCTGTTCTTAACTAAATCTAAGACGCGTACATCATTTCCAATAAGTAATATGTTTTCAACATATAATAATACGATAATTATAAAATTTCCATGAAATGGAATATAAACACATGGATCACATTCAATCTTCATGAAACTGAATTCCTTTATGGCTTCATCAAATCAATTTTTCCATGACCAAGACACTTTCTTTAATCCATGAATGGATTTTTTCAACTTGAAAAGTCATTTCGCTTCACTTGGTGTCACAAAACCATCAGGTTGTGTCATATTGAAATTTTCCAGAAAATTACCAATATTTAATTTTGTTTTGAAATCCATCTGCCAAATCTCATAGTCATAGTAATCTGGAATGAAAAGTTTGATTCTTATGGATTTAAACATTGAATCTGGGGAAATGTTTTCATCATAATTATATTAAACCTTCTCTTAATTTCCCACATAAAATTATTTAATACATAAAATTGCACTTAATATGACTACATAGATTGAGAGGTCTAGTGTATCCAGAAATTAGGAGCATTTCATAACAACCTGAAACCTAAAAATATGACATCTTTATAGAAAAATTCTTTTACATGACCACAAAATTCCGTCGTACTTAAAATTTCAAGGGGTAACTTGAGGAAATAACAAAAGTGTGATCTATAAAGGTGAGTAAGGGAGTAACAATAAATTTAGATGAAAAATAAAATACCTTTTAGGAAATATTCATATCAATTAAGCTTATGAGAAACATGAACATAAAGGCATGATATAGCATGGTTATCATGACATAAAAACAAGGAAACTACATTTAACATGATATTAGCATGAACCAAGGATCATTGCACATGGATTCTGAGTAAACACTCATTGACCATGAATTATAATGAGTAAACCCTCATTTAACTTGATGTATCGTGATACTATTCTTTACCCAATGCATTGAAGCACTATCAAGGAACACCCTTCTTAATCATTTCATTTCATGTATAAGTGTTCCCATAGATCATAAAACTTCGATTGATTAATTATCCTAATTTATTCAACAAATAATAGAGATATAATTCTTAAATTTAGTTCCTTAATAAACCAGTACATGTCAATAAAGGTGAATATTCTTGATAGTGAATGGGTAAGGTATTCACTTACATGATGTTTTTGGCATGGAAATTTTGGTGTAACTTCAGTAGTACAATGATAAAAAAATGAAATCGTAAAATGGGTTGATGAAAGAGAAATGGGAATGTCTTAATTAATACATTTAATGGATATTAATGGGTTCATGAAACAAAATATCCCAGCATATGTATTGTAATTGAGATGTATAATATAAAAGAACATCTTGAATGTAAATTATGAGGGAGAAATCCCTTATGAAATTTCGGCATGGTAACAGGTTTTCATGGAAAGAATTATTGAGAGATAATTAGGTCTATAATCATTAAATCATAAGGACTGTAGTATAGTGGATATGAAAAATCATACCTATACATTTTGAATTTAAAATAAAATGGAATACAACATAATAAAACTTAGTCAAAAATGAGAAATGAAGAAATCCATTAATTGGAGGTGTGATCCCAAAGGATTGGGAGGGGATTTAGAGTGGATTAATAGGATATTAGGGTGTCTTGGGAGGATTATAAAGAGAGGAATATATAATAGGTACATTCTCTAGGGGTTTTCAAGTGAAGAGATGTGTGAGCTTGGGTGGTTTATATTGGAAAAGAGGAGGAATTTATTATTATTTACGATTTCGATACTACACATTAAACTAATCAAAACCACGAACCATACCATGATTTTCACCCATGGTATTTTCCAAGGTGGAGTGTAAAACAATATTCTATAATGATAAAGGTCAAAATAATTTAAATCTCAGTCTTTCTTATGTGGAAGTGAGTCACACTATTAATGAAATCATTTTGAAATGATAAAATGTTTCATACGTATTGGAGGGTCCAGTAAGGCATTGTAAAATAAATAAAATGAATCTAAAATCACATTATTTTTATGGTAACACATACATTGTCATGAATATCCATTTTATAGTATTTTATTACATCACTATTAGGTTATTAGGATTTCATAAAACACATTATATATTAAAAAGATATTTAATTTTTCCCAAAAAATCTACTAACTAAGACAATTATGAAAAATTTACCATTGGATAATTTCGACAACTTTATTCAACATATAATATTCATTTTATCTAATATTTTTTAATATGTGAATTTTTACATTTATAATAAAAACCGGTATTTTTAGAAAATTCTTCAGTTTTGAGAAAACTGTTATCGTACCATAATAAAAATTACAATTGTATTCATAAATATTTTATGATAATTTATATTTAACAAAATTTAATTTAGTAATAAAAGTAAATCAGAATAAAATTTAATTAATAAATCCAATAATTAATCAAAATATATTTCTTAATTTAATATTAACTAAAAATACTATTTTTTATTAAAAAAACCATTTACAAAGTAACAATAATAAAATGAATGTATATTCTTCAGACAAAAATAATTCACATAATCATTGTGTAATTGTGTTGATACATATCCTATTATAACACCCGCATTATACCTAAGGGTAAGGTTTGAGATGGTGACATAGTCTTGGGGTGACTCAGATCACATCGCTCACATGGCAGTCTCTATTAACCTCCTCTTATCCCATCGGAGATTCCGTTCAAGCTTAACTTGTTGAAGCTAGGTTTGGGATTGTCCAAGAGAAAAACCTAGTTATGCTACCTACTTTTTCATATTAGAAAAATGGGCTTCGTATGGAGCAATTCTACTGGATGAGATCATTGATTCCTTTGTCTGAGTAAATTAGAATTATTAAAGACCTATATTTATACTAATCATGTGATCAATGTTTAATGACTATATTATCAACTATAACAATTATTAAGGATATTTTAAAATCCAAATACATTACATCCAGAAAGTACATATGTTTTATATAACCATTTTATATAATAATTTTTTTTAATTATATTATGATTAATTTTCACTAATAAATGTTTTGTTCATTACAATATCCCCATAATGAAATTTCACAATAAAAATGTTATTTTACCACAAAAAAATAGATTAGGGAAACAATGCTTCATCACTTCCTCATATTACAACGTTTCGTCTCCAGACTTGTGGTTTCTCCACATGACCTTAATGAAGGGCATTAAATTATTTAGTAGAACATTTTCCTATGATATAAGATCTTCACTGGATTCTATTTATAGGATAGGTGATTCTCCAGTGGTACCACCTTTGGATTGAGTACAAATGATGGGTCATGTATGTATACCCTTAAGAGTGATACTTGGAATACATCAGGTACTTGAGATTGGTTCGGCGAGTGTGCTAGTCGATAGGCCACTACTCCAATGTGATTAAGGATCTCAAAAGGGATTATGTTCCTTGCAATAAGCTTTACCTTCTTCCCAAATATCAAAACTCTATTCCACAGTGTTATGTATAGGAATACCATGTTTCTAACATAAAACTCTAGGTCTTGTTGACTATTACCATCATAACTTTTTTGTTAACTCTACGCAACTTTTATGTGCGGTTGGATGGTCTTAAACTTCTCCAAAATTTCATCAACCATTTATGGACCTAGGAATATTCTCTCCCCAACATTATCCGAACATGATGATGTTCTACACAAGTTCTTATAAAAGGGCTTCATAAGGAGCCATTTGGATGGATGAGTGGAAACTATTATTGTAAGAGAACTCAACCAATGAGATATCTTGATCCCATCCTCCTTTGAAGTCAGTTGAGACTGCTCTAAACATTTAATGAAGTGTTTGGATAGTTTGCTCAGATTGACCAATAGTTTAAGGATGCTATGTTGCACTAATGTTTATCTCATTATGCAGATCATGTTGGATACTCTTCGAGAACATTGAGGTGAATCATGGATCTCGATCGGTCACAATCAAATGTGGTACTCCATGCAGCCTTATTGCTTCTCTGATGCATGTCTGTGATTGTTGATCCAATGAGAAATCCTCCCGGATTGTAATGAATCGTACAGTCTTTGTATGAAAATCCAAGACAACCCAAAGAGCATTTTTTCCTTCAGATTTTCTCAGATGTCCGGTGATAATGACCATGGTGATTTTCCCGCATTTTGATGTTGGTAAGCATAACAGTTTCATTATCCCCTTATACTTATTTTTTTATAGCCTTCAGTTGAAGACATACCATATACCTTGATGTATACTCAGTGATCTCCTTCTTCATGTTATCCCACAAATAATTCTCTCAGATATCTCGATATATCTTTTTGTTTCCTAGGAGAATAATGAAATGTGATCTATGTGCTTGATCTAAAAGTATTTTCACTAGCTCTGGATTTTATGGAACACATTGTTTTAACCAAAATATAAAATATCCTTCTTCATTATAATTAACTTATGAGGATTTAACTTTTCTGATAGTATCCACTTTCTTAATAATTCCCACATCATCTTTTTGAGGATCATTTAACTGTTCCAAAAGATATGGTTGATCCATAATTTGTGAAATGATTGATATTGTTCCCTTCTTTATGATTTCCATTCCCATCTCTATAAAATTTAAAAATATCAGATCCTTTCCTATTCTTATCAATGATATAATCAAAGGTTCCATTCTACTTAGAGAATCCAACACCTTATTCGCTTTCCCAAGGTGTTAATGGATTGAGCAGTCATAGTTTTTGATTTTCTCTAATCATCTTTATTAGGGTATGTTCTAATATTTCTGTGTGAATATATACATTAAGATTTTGGGATCTATATATATTTCACACATCTCCCCAAAGAGGTATTGTCCCAAAATTTATAAAATTTAATGTTACTAAATCCAACTCTAGATCATGTGTCGTGTTGTTTTTCTCATGAACAATCTATTTCCTTGAATCACAGGCAAGGAAGTTTTAATTTTTCATCAACACAAATCCCATTCCCTTTTTCGACGAATCACTAAATAGCAAAAAAAATCTCCACTTGTTTGTAGTGTGAGCATGGGAACAATGATAAGCAACCTTTTCAACTCCTTGAATATATCTTCACATTCATCACTCCAAGAAAACATAAATCCATTCCAAGTTAACATTGTAAGTGGTTTTGAAAACTGTGTAAAATTTCTCACAAATCGTCAATAATATCTTGGTAGCCAATGGAAGCTATAGATATAAATCACAGAATTTGTACTCAACCATCCCTAAAATAAATATGTCTTGGAGGGATCCAAAAATATACCATTGATTGTCATGATATGACCCATAAACAGATTTCCTTCAACCAGAACTCACACTTGATTTACATGTATAGAGATTTTTCTTCCTCATGGTCTCTAGTATAGTTCCTAGATGCTATTCATCCACCTTAACTATTTCAGATTATATTTGAATATCACTTATAAAGACTACCATAATATTTTTAGAAAATATCTAAAGAATCTATTTATCATGTTCATGAGGAAATCTAAAGCATTATTGAGTCTGAATAGATTTACTATGAACTCATAGTGACTATACCTTGTAAGAAATGTAATTTTAGAGATATCCTCTTTCATCCTTACATGGTAATATCCTGACAACAGATCATCCTTGGTGATGTATTATGCTCTACATAGATGATTTATGAAGTTATCAGTTTTTCACAGAAGATACTTTTTATTTATTGTGATTTTTTAATCTCAAGACAATCTATGAAAAGGCACATCAACCCATCATTATTCTTGATGAAAAAAAAGGGTGCACCCCAAGGTGAAGAACTTGGGAGTATAAACCCTTTATCTACATTCTCCCATAGTAATATCTTTATCTCCTCATGTTCCTCAACAACCATTCTATATGGAGTCATGGATATTGGAAAAGCCCCATGTATAATATCAATCAGGAATTCAACATCTCTTCTTGGAGGAAGACCAAGAAATTCCTTGGGAAACACTTATATAAATTAACTCTCAATAGGAATGCCTTCACATAGAGTTTTTTCCATAGACTCAATCATCTGAGTAAGATACACATGATCATAGAAAAGTAATACCAATGCTTGAGAGGATGGTGCTAAGGAATATTAATCTATCTTCTTGCGCATGTATAGAATCTGGGTTCGATTTTATATATGGAGAGTGATTTACCACTCATTAAAATTTATATTGGATCTATAAAAATAAAGACAATCCATTCAATGCATTGGATAGAATTCCACCAAAGGGTGTATGAAGAGGTTTGATGTGATGTGAAATCAAAAAATTGTGACAGGGGAGGAGTTTTATTCTTGGGATGTAATGATAACCCCATTTTCCATTCTCATCAACATCAATACTTCCATGATTTGTGGTGGTGTTGAGATTGTCCTACTAAAAAATTGGTATATAAAAGAATATGTAGAACTAGAATAAAAAATTATATTCACTATGCTTAAATGAATAAAAAGCGTGCCTATCACTATATTGTTATTGGGGTTTTCCTCAGCATTAGTGATAGAAAAATCCCACCCTTGATGCCTTGGAGGTTGTTTGTTGCCCACAATTCCCGAGGGATTAGAGACCTGATTTGTAATGTGCCCTCATTATATGCAGATGTAGCAATTGAAAATGTATTAAGGGTCTAACTGAGTGTTCTTATCCTCTATCACAGTAGTGAGTTTTTTTTGTTAGCAGTTAATAACCAGGTTCCCTTCTCTTCCAAACCTAAAGGATTTCCTCAACCCATTCAGAAAATTTCAATGGTGCTTCATTGCGCGCCATTGACAATTGGGGTATAAGAATTTACTAGCATGGTTGGATTTATCCATCAGACCACCAAAATTAAATTCCACTTTCTGCTTCTTATCCCCATGATGCACCTGAGATTTGATAATCCCCATTTTGACTTTGAGGCCACATCAGACAGTTTCTTCATTGCTATCGAAGGCACATATCGCTAAGTATTTCTATAGGCCTTTTTTTAGCCCACCAAAGAAGCAGTTAACCATGCGGTTGGGGGTAATCAAAAAGCCAGAGTCATATCGTTCTTGCATTTGGATGTTTTCCTTATACGCTCTGATAGATTCATTTTCTTTTCTATTAAGGGAATGGAAGTCTCTGGGAATCTTATGTTGGAAGATGTGAGGAAAATATTTATCAATTTTTCTTTTCAGAATTCCTTCCATTCCAATGCCTCAAAATATTCCCCAGGATACTTATTTTTGATCAATTTTCACTTTTGATCAACTTCACACTCTATATGATAGCAGTAAAAATAAACATCTATTGTTTAGAACATTGAAGGATGGAGAATATCTTTTCAATGGATTTGATCCATTATTTTGTGATTCAGGGATCATATGATCCATTAAATATAGGATGCTTTTGTCTCTTGAAGCTCTCAATTTTGGGTTTTTCTTTCTTGTGGGGGGGGGGGTGGTGGATGTTCCTCATGAACCTTGTTTATATTCAATACATGAGTTAGCTGAGAGAGTATCATGAAAAAGTTTGTGTTTCCCACTCCAATCAAATTGGGTAACTCATTAGAATAGTCATTACATTGATCGTCACAATAGTTGTTAGCCAGAGTCCTCTAATTACCGGCCATTGGCTATAATATAATGAATTTTATGGGTAACACATAAAGGGGAATCCAAATAATAAAGGGATAAGTTATAAATTACATTTATTTTATTAAAATATGAATTTATAGGATTTAATCTATGCCATCCACGATGTACTTGCCAATATATATTCGTAGGGGAATTTTTTTATTTTCATAATAATTCTTCATAACGATATTTTGAATTTTCCAAAGAATATCCCCTAGGAGTATCTTAACCAAGAGTGCATCATGGACTGTTTTCATGCACCAGTTCCTGTTTGTGTATATCTCAAAGCAGTGTTTTTAGGTTTTACACCTAGATATATATGTACCAGAGTCACCTCTAATTGTTTGTATCTAGATAAGGATGTATTTTTTGATAAACCACTTGCTATATACTCACCAAAATTTAGGGATGTTTTAAAATACACATTCTTATCCATAAGGATTTAACTATTGTTTTCTAATCAAAATCACAAAAATAACTAAACCCATGCTCTGATACAAAAAATAAAACACTTCTCTTTATAATACACAAAAACACAATTTATTACATAAAATATCAATTAAGAAAACTATGTGGATCGATATTTATAGTGTATTGAAAAATTAGAAGCATTACATAAAAACTTAAAACATAGAAATATGACATCTTTATCTAAACTTATTTACCTGACCACAACATTCCTTCATATATGTCATTGCATAGGATAACTTATAGACATAAGAAAAGGGTGAGCTGTAAATCCCAGTAAGGTAGTGAACAAGGAATAACATGAAGAATAAAATACATGTTAGGAAATAGGAATATCAATGGAAAATAAGATAAACATCAACAAGAATGCATGATATTGCATGATTATCATAACATGGAAATATTGAAAAAACATTAACCATGATATTAGAATGAGCCAAGACTCATTGCATAGGGAGCATGAGTAAACCAATATTGAACGTGAATTTTAAGGAGTAAATCCTTATTTCACTTGATGTATCAGGATACTAAACTTTACCCATTGCGTTGGAGTGCAATTAGGGCACACCCTGCTTAATCATTTCATTTCATGCATAAGTGTTCCACATAGATCATACAATATGGATCCATTAAACATCATAATTTATTCCATGAATATGATATGTGGAATGAAGAAATGTATTTAATAAATTAAATGGTACATGTTCATAAAGATGAATACCCTTGATTGAGAAATGGTTATTGTATTCAATTACATGATGATTTTTACGTGGAAATGTTTGTGTTACTTCATAAGCATAACGACATAAAATAAAAAATGTAAAATGGGTTGATGAGAGAGAAAGGGGTATATAATCATTTATACATGAAATATATAGTATATTATACATGGAATATAATATCCCAACATATGTAATAGAATTTAGATGAATTATATTAACAACTTTCTTGAATGTAAATGAGGATGGAGAAATCCCTTATGGAATTTCAACGTGGTAACATGTGTACATTGGAGGAATTAATGAGAGATAAAGTGGTTTCTAATCATTGAAACGTAAGGATAATAGTATAGGGTAAGAGAAAAAGCATACCCCGTCACTTTTAGTTGAAAATAATATTGAATAACAACATAAATAATGTTGGACAAAAAGGGAAAGGAATAAATCCCTAACTTGGAAGTGTGATCCCAAAGGGATTGGAGGGGCTTGAGAAAAAAATATTGTGATATTTGAGAATGATGGGTGAACTAAAAAGTTATTAGGAAAAATTAGGTACATTCTACAGTGGTTTCTGAGTGAATAGAAGTCAGATCATGGGTGGGTTTATATAATAAAAGAGAGGGAATTCTTTATTATTTTGTTTTTGGAAACTACATATTAAATTTATAAAAACTACAAACCATCCCACGGTTTTTGCCCATGTTTTTTCCCAAGTGGAGAGGAAAAAATTATTTTATATGTTAAATGGATAAAGTAATTAACATATTATGATTTCTTATTAGGAGGTGAGTCACACTGTAAAGGAAATCATTTTAAAATGATAAAACTTTTTATAAGTCTTGGGGGTCCATGAAGACATTGTAAAATAAATAAAACAAATCTAATATCACATTATTTTAATGATTAAAAATATATTGGATGAAAATAACTTTTAATGTATTTTATTACATCACTATTGGGTCATTATAATGTATTAAAACACTTTATATATTTCAATAGTATTTTATTTTTACATTAATATTTGACTGTTTCTAAAAATTGTAAAAAATTCACCAATGGATAATTTTGAAATCCTAATTACAAAAATAGTATTTATTTTATCAAAATAATTTTCTATATATGTATATTTTCACTTTTAAAATAAAAACTTTCATTTATTAAAAATTAATGAGTCCCCACAATATATCTTTCAACCCTTAATAAATATTGTAATTGTATTCATAAAAATTATAAGATAATTTTTTTTAATAAAGACTAATTTAGTAATTATATATTTTTTAATTAATATTTAATTACAAAATCCATTAATTTACCCAAATAGACTTCTTAATTTAATATTAACAAAAAATATTATTTGTGATTTAAAAAACAATTTAAAAGGTCACAATAAAAAAATGAATGTATAATCATTATACAAAAACAATGCACATAATCACAGTTCTAGGGACTTGTTACATAACCCCTTATAACACCTGAATAAGTACTAAGGGTTTGTTTTTCGATGGTGACATACTTTTGGGGTGGATCAGATAACATCACTTGCATGGTATTCCCTATTAACATCCTATTCCCCCATAGGTGATTCTGTTCAAGCTTAAGGTGTTGAAGCTCGGAACAGGCTTGGTCAAGTGTGAATAACAGTGACACAAAATCCTTTCCGAACTCTAAAAAAATGGATTCATATTTAGCAATTCTACTGGATGTGGTCATTGCTTCCCTTTTCTGAGTAAATTGGATTTGTTAAATCCCTATATTTATACTAATAAAATGATCAATATTAAACAACTATATTAGAAATGGTAACCATAATTAATGGTTTTTTAAAAATATAAAACCTAAAACCATGGAAGTTCATATGTTTAATATAAGAATTTTACATAATAAGATATTTAATTATATAAAAAGTAAGTTCCTTTAATAAATGTTTGCTTTGTTGCAGTAGCCAACTCCTTCATGTTGTATGAATCCTTTATGCAGAAGAATTATTTTATAGTCTCCAACGTGACCACCTTGCCTAAATTTCTCTTAGACACCCAGTTTCTTCCAACATGCTTTACATCAACTGGCTCGTCGACAGGAACCTAGACTTGGTTCTGATACAAGGAATCTATCTCAAAATTCCTAGCTTCTAGCCATCTTGCAGCTTCTGAACACTATAAAATTCCTTATAAGGGAGTGGTTATTTTTACTATAATAATGATTCATCATCCTTGGTGACTCAGAAACAATATCACTCTGGTTCCCTTGGCTCTCTTGAGCTCCTATGTAGTACTTTTGTTTTGGAAGATCTTCCACTGGGACATGTGGAAGTTGTTCATGTACCAAATATTTTCTATCTTGAGTGTTAACACTATTTAAATTAATCATTCTCCCACTATCGTTTTTAGAGTGTTATCACTCTCAAGAATCATAGCATTGCATGTGAAAATCACTTTATTTTCAGATGGGTTATAATGTTAGTATCCTTTCATTTCCATGGGATTTCATATAAAGATACAGATCGTACCAGAGGGTTGAATTTTGTTTCCTCAAAAGGCCTTAACAAACTCATCATATCCCCGTACAAGTATGTGGAAAAAATGGGTTTCCTTCAATTCCATAACTTGTAGGGAATTCATTTTTCCACCTTATTTGGTACTCAATTTAATGTGTATAGTACTGTTTGTAATTTATATCCCTAAATTTATATTTGATTATCTGAATGACTCATCATCGACCACACCATGGCCAACATGGTTTGGTTAATCCTTTCACAAACACTATTCTACTATAGTGTATAAGGAGGAGTGAGTTGAGATTGAATCCCTGACTTTTGTAAATGTTCAATGATCTCTTGGTGAAGATATTCTCCATCTCAATTTGATCAACGATTTTTTATCTTCATTCCAAGATGATTCTGTACATCATTATTTGATAAAATAAATTTATCCAAGGACTCTAACTTATACATCATTAATTATATAATGACACATCTACTCAAATCATCAATAAAAGTAATGAAGTAAAAATATCAACCTCTATATTCTACTAGAAGTAGTCTGTATACATGTGTGTGTACAAATCCTAGAATATCTATGGGCCATTCACCCTATCCACTGAAAGTTATATTTTTAATTTTTTGTGTAAACATGTGTGACATATATCAAGTGGTTTTTGATTAGTAACGTTTAAATTAATACCTTGGAATAGCATTTTCATGTGTTTCTGATTTACATGATTGAGATAGTGATGCCACAATTGTGAGTTCTATGACTCATGTTTGTTTGTTTCTTTATCGATTTCCAGCACTTGGGTTTCGTAATTTAATACATACAAAACATTATTTAAATTCACTATACAATAACATAAATTGTTCATATAAAATAAAAAACTCATATTTACAAACATGAAAATAAATCCATTTAAATCCAAACATGATACAAAAATTATGTTCATGGAAACACTAAGTATATAATAATAAATATGTAAAACCAAAAGCATTCCAGTTGGTATTGAGAGATAGTAATCGCCAATGGACAATGCAGGTACCCTCACGCCATTGGTTACTCAAATATCCACCTCTCCTCTAGAAACCATTCTAAATCAACTTGGTTTCTGCATTTGAATACATATGTGATCTCAACAATCTATATCTAATACTAAATGTGTTAAAACAGAATGATTACACTTGATGAGTAATGCGTGCTTAGAATCCCCATGCTTATGGGTGTAGTTACTCTTTAAGTGGCCTAGCATACCATAGGAAAAACATACTTCCTCCCATTCATTTCCCAACCTCTGTATCTTCCCCTTCTCAAAGGAACAATTCTTGGGGGGATTCAGAGCATTTATAAATCCTTAGAACCTTTTTCTTGTCCTTCCACTTATTATTCACAATATGGATTGTGGCTTTATCATGCCCTATGTCATTATATAAGTAGTGAATCAAGGTCCAAATTTCTAACAAAATCTACATTATTGTTGACCATTTTGTTGTTGAAAATAAATCTATTGAAGTTCTTGGGCAGTGATGACAGGATAAGATATGTATGCAACTAATCTCATAACATAATACCTATGATTTACGGGCATTCAACATAGCGAATAAGCTTGACTACATGAGGTCCGGCTAGTGTAGACTCTCCAATCTTATTTTTGAACAAAGTGTTGAAGATCTCATATCTCTCTTATACATCATTCTCTTGATAGATATCCTTATGCTGAGACATCATTCTATATGCATCCATGATCTCTTGTTTCTTAAAGAGATTATTTGACATGGCTGATAGAATGAAATATTGGGTATCTAAGGCATTATAAATTTTTTTCATAAGGATAGATATATCCTCACCACTAGCCTCATTTCCAGTGACAGGTGGAACATTCACCTACATAACAAATGCTTTAATCATGTGGTGAAGGATGACATGTAAATTCCCCCTCCACTCCTAGAAACTGGTTCCACTTAGAAGGTTTTCATTCTTGAGTATGGTTAATTATGGAAAGTTTGAGGTCATTTTTCTTAATATTTCTGTAAATTAAGATGAGAATATGTTTAACACATTATAATGATAAAACAGATACAAAAAAACAATTAATACTTATTAGACTCCAACTACTTTATCTAAATCTAATAGCCCTCACCATTGACTTTAGAATATGGTTTTCCCTAAATATTCTAGTGATAAGGATCCATATGTTCCTTCACATTACCCCAAATATTGTCAGTTAAGAAACATGAATGGTTTTAAGTAGGAAATCAAAATGAAAACTGCATTAACTCACAAATCCTTGATCTACTAAGTGGACCAGACATTCGTATAATCCTTTAATTTTGGACTTCATCATAAATTTCCTCTTAGTCATACCAACTCCTGATGTGGTATTCAACCCTTGATATGAACCAATTCATGTCCAACGAAAACCCCAAATTAAAATTCCCTAATAATTGAAATCACCCTTACTCGGGATATTAAGAACATTGCACTATTGTTAGATTATAACCACCATTAGGGAAGGCTATACCGACTTAATATTTCCTTGATAGATTTTATCCTTATTCGTAAAATTCCTAATTATTATCTTTCTTACATGCATGTTAATATTAAGTGGATATATTTTAGTGATTAACTATATCTAAAATAATTTTTAATAATAAGCAGTCTTATTTTAGTTCCATCTTACATTATTGTATAGTTCATTAATTTTGTGATCATGACAACAAATCCATAATAAATAAACCATGTAGTAGATACAAATAAAATAAATGAAGTGATCATGAGTAAGTTATATTAGTTAGTCATTCTAGAGGATGGTAAACTATCCCAAGACCTTGGGATGAAACACTGTTAACCTTATAGATTCATGTTGACAACATTACACCTATCCACCTTTGTATCTCCTTGGGTTGGTCTTTCCACGACTCCTAACATGAGCAACTCCACTGGATTGGGAGCTCCATCCATTAGATATTCTTTTATCTCACTTGTTGTTTAAGGGTAAAATGGGGTCTTACATAAAAGAAACCTAGGGGGTGCAGGAAATACATATTAATGTGGAGAAGGATCACATGCCAAAAAATTAAAATGAAATAAATAAATTAAAAGAGACCATCCACATACGATGGTCTTGGTTTGGCTCAGGATAATCCTTATTTATAATGATATTTATGCAAAAACAAAACTTCCATTCAATTCGTTTATCTTACTTGTTTAATATATTTCACACTCAAATCAATTAATTATTATCTTTAATTAATCAATAAATATATCTTAAACTATTTTCTTAATTTCCTTGAGAATTTCTTCTATCATAATTTTAAACAAATAAATTCATTTATATTTTTCTTTTTACATAACATATATTTTAGTGGAAATTTAGTGAATTCTGATTTGTAACTAATAAATGAGTAGAAATGAATAGTATGTAGATATTATATTAAATACATAAATTAAAAATACATATCTAATGTTGTGACCTAGCATTACACCTACACCATGGTACACATTTCAAAGGTTATATATATATTACTTAATTTTATTAAATTTATATAATTTGGATGAGTAAATAGTGTGTAGTTCATAATAATCGGTGTTTACTATCGTTCATCGTCCATTTGAAGTACACACCTGGGGATACATTGGGTAGATGTACTTCAGAAATATTTAAAGTACATGTAATGTCTAGTGGGCCAAATACCATGTGGTATCCACCTTACATAGTCTCCAATGAGGAAATTCTTGTATGGGGTACATGGTCCAACCCTAACCCAAAGGGACTACACACGGTTTCCAGTTTTCCACAAGGCATGTATTCTGAAAACTGTGTGCCACCTATTCGTGGTCAACATATGGAGTCAAAAAGACGTAGATAAACTCTAACATGTTTCTTGGTTTGGAAGACTAGTCCTGATGTATTGGACCTTTGCTACATGGAATGTGAGGCAGAATACATGTTGTGTTTGTCCAATTACATGCTATGTGTAACACCCCAGGTAAATAAAGTGTATTAAATTTTCACATTTATCCATATTTGTGAATAAAATATTAATATTACTTTAAAGGGAACGGTATGCTCGATGGCGTACCCAATTTGCAACAATAAGTTTCTTGGAAATTTTATATTGCACTCTAATAATAAAATAATATTATTTTAAATGGTAGTTTACACATAGCCGTTGTATTGACATGAATGAATATAAATAACTAAAATATGATTATATATGTTGGTTTTTTTAATTTTATCGAATAAATTTTAGAGGCTTAAAATGAAAATGAATCCAATCTTAAGCATTGAATACACTAATAATTTTATTAGATTGTTTTACAGCCTTTTGATGGAAAACCATTTTTTAAATCAAACATTTGACAATTTTATAAGATATATTTTTCAAAATAATTATATTCTTTATGATTGGAACATTGAAATTTACCTTGGGTTAATTTTTGGTATTTTTCTGACGATGTTCATTTTTCAATGAATAGTGAAAAATATTGTATTTTACATCAAAACTGCTTTTTCATATAATTTAATTATGTGGTTATATTATCTTTATAATTTTTTTAAAGTGTAATTAGAATATATTTTTACCATGTAATTCAATGATGTTCATTGGGATTAATTTCACTTTGGAATTAGGCATAGACAAGTGCCAAACATTTCATAAATATTGTTTCTAAAAAACCCGCTATTTGTTTTGACAACGGGAAGTTTTTTTTAAATAAATTATTGCAATTTATGTGTTTGGAATTTGGTAAAATGGATTAAATATTTGGAATCAGAAGGTACAAATTATGTAATTAACACTCTTTTATTTTTGGACATTATGAATAGTAACGACGGTTATTATCTTTAATTATCTTGATTAATGAGTAATCAGGTAGTTAAAGATGATAAAATAATATCACAATAATACAAAATGACCACAAAATGTGTCCTAAGGATAAGTTTTGTCTCATGGACGACCATGGGATGCCTTGTGCCAATCTTGGGGGCCCCATGGAATCACTTTGGTGAGAAAGTGACTTTTTATCTTTTTATTTTTAATGAATATTGAATGTAACAAAGAATGTATCACCTAATTAAAATAGTTTTTATTTTGTCTACATTAATGATAATTTGGACTATAACTATTCATTAGAAAGATAAAAATATTTCCTACATCATGATATTTGTTTTATAATTTTTAGAAATTAAATTATTAAATTATATATGACATCATGATGATCCAGCGATTACCTCATTAATAAAGGATTTAAATAAAATGGAATGATAATGTAAAATCAAAGACCTACACATGTCCAAAACCTATTGTATGGGTGGATTTCGAACCCTTATAACCTTATCCTAGAAACACACTAATTTGGGACCTTTAAAATCTGAAACTCATTCTAAAATAAAGTAACATTTCCTTACATTCCAAGAGTTCCCTCCACTCCTCTTATAAAAGGCCCCCACCTATACCTCCTTACCCACAATTCCAAAGCCTTTGGCTCGGCCAAACCCTACCCACTGTTTCTCTCCACATCCCCCTCTAACTCCTTGAAGCCTCACTTTGGTCATAAGTCTTCCCAAGGAAGCCTTTGAGCTCAATCCAAAGGGAGTTACCCAATTTTAAGGTAATGTCTTCACTTGAGTCCTTTTGTTTTATTTTTCTTCTCCAACCCCCTAAACTCTTTTTATTAAATTATTTTGTAACAACTCCAGTATATTATACATACGAGGATGTTTTTATAAGAATGATTAGAGCTAAACTTACACACTCCTTCGTCTAATAGTTAAAGAACATAATGTTTCTGTGGTTGGTGATTTTCTGCCTCACGAAACGATGATTGTTCAATATTATTTTAACACCTTTAATGGTGGCCATTATGATGTCACTGTATTTTATATATGATATATATGGTATTTATGTTTACTATATGCTTCTGTATTTTATATTTAAAACATACCTTTATTCTTTTCATGTTGTGTAAATGCGATAATTTCATATGAGGAAGTGTGGACTACCGCCCCCTCAAGTGATGTGACTCGTACATGCAATAAATGGAATGTATAAAGAATGAAATTAATGAACATATGTGAACTATATAACATATATATTATACTGGAATAATAATAATATATATATATCATTTATTTTTAATTCCATTAATATGACAAAGAAAAAATGAAAGTAGTGTTCATGCGTACGTACGGCCTACTGTCTCTATGAACGGTGATTTTCATTTTTTTATCTCCAAATGATATGTAATAGTATAAAATTAATATGTACTGGATATATATTATATTATATTCATTAATACTATTCTGGAAATTATTTACTTATAACTACATGTGAAATCATTTTTTAAACAAGTTCATTTTTTACTCATGTACCAAACATCGGCAAAAACGTCTGATATGAACTAAAATAATTAAACAATTATTATAATATTATAATATGTGATATGAACTGAATAATAATCTATGAAGGAGGTCCTTAGGCAATTATAAATTGACCAATGTTTATTATTTAGGAATATAAAGAAACGAACAAGACAAGTTAGACTTGAGGTAAGGGATCCTATCCCTTTATTTCTTTTTAAGTACACTCTTTTATGTCATTCCTTTTAAAGCTCATATTTCTTGTTATTGGGATGTTATTTTATATTAATCATACTGTTGTTTTTATGTTCATGTGATGAGAGACCATATTCTCTCTCATCAATCCATTTTGGATGTTTTGAGTGGCGCCATTAGGCTACTGAATTTTCATAAGAGATCTAACCTCTCTTTTTTTTAAGTACTCTTCTTTATGTCACTTCTATTAATCTCATCTTTGTTATGTTGGGGGATGTTATTTTTTATTAATGTTTATGTAAATTTTATGTTAATATGATGAGAGACCCTATTTTATCTCATCAATCCATTTTTTGATGTTTTAAGTGGCGTCGTTAGGCTGCCTAGTTTTCGTAAGGGATTTTTCATCTCACTTTTATTCCCGTGAGATTTATGCTAAATTTGCCACCATTTACTTTGAGTGGTATATGTACTGCCTATTATGTTACTCTTTCTGTAATATAATTTCTTTTATGAGTATTTACATCAATGTTGTATTGTCCTTCTTTCATGGGGTGTATGTTTCGAAAGATACCCAAGTCGGTAAGGGAACCTTTCACCCTCCTCTTTTTAAAAGACTTCTTTTGTTGGGTCTTTTAATTTACATATTGTAATGTTTGGATATGTTCTTATATATCCTTATTGATGTAAATTTTATGTCCAAGTGATGAGATACCCTTTTTACCTCTCATCAACTCATTTTCTGAATTTTGTAGTGGCGCCGTTAGGCTGTCAAATTTTTGCAAGGAAACTTCTTAACCCAATTTTGATTCTTTGGGATAAACTTGTACTCCTTGAATATGTCGTTCTATGAATATGTGTGAATAACCTTTTATTTTTTTACACTTAATATCCACTTATATTTGGTGTATTTATATTTTTCACACATAATTATGAGATTGATTTATCCTTAATTTAAGGATACCTTCTTTATAGGGGATTTCATTTCATTTTACATTTCTATTGAGACTTCATTGTTGTTATGCACGAATTCACTCATATATGGTGTATATACTGTCCTTTGGAATATTATATCATGAATCCATTTATTATCATGATATTATAAAGTTATGATTAAATGTTATTCCTCAATTATTGTATTCAAGTGTCTCATTTTGTTAAAAACCCTTTAACTAAAATATTGTTTTAAATGTTTTAATGATTTATACTTATAAATATTTCTCATTAATATCCATGTTTTCAAAATGGTTTTAAGGATTTATTTATATGGATATTAATGGTTTAAAATGTTAATAGAATCAATGTGTTATGTGACACTTTGATTCAAAAATCGCTTTATTAAGTGTTTTAAATCGTTTTGAAAATTGTTTTTAGAATGGATTCATTATTTAAATATCTTAAAATGTTATATTGTTATTACAATGTGGGAATGTTATCTTTCCATTGTGCTTAATTTATATTCTATGATTATGTTATGGTTCTTGGGCATTGTTTATGAATACGGGTGGTTCCGTGATAAACTAAGGGCGGGTTAGCCTGATATAGCTCTCAAATGCATTGGGTAACGTGAAAGAGTGAAATTTCAAGGTTTCTCCAAATAGATTTAGGGAATATACTCTGATGGGTATTCCAAATGTAACCAAAAGGGTTACTCCCTACTTAATAATGTTATAATACCTCAAGTTACTTTTATGTATTATGATTTCTATGATTTATTCATGATTTGATGGGGTATGTTATGGTGCCTATGTTTTATGGGTAATGTATGATTTCATTCTTATGTATATATGAACTCATGTTTCCTTTCAATATTTTTATAACCCTTACTGAGCTTTTTATGCTCACCCAAAGTTTTTTGAAATGTTTTTCACAGGTCAAGGGAAAGGTAAATATTATGATGGTGTCAAAGAAGTGTCAATAAGGAATCAATGTTTTAGTTTTTTAAATATGTTTCCGTTGATAGGAAAAATGAATACTATCTTTATGTAACCACTTTGTTTAAATGTGGAATATAATGAAAGTTTTATGATCTAATTCTCTAAAACTCTAAACCTGAAAAGATCCTCAATGTGTAATCTTGTAACAACTCAAGATTAAGTAAGGATTAAGTCTGGGGCCTTATAGTTGGTATCAGAGGTTGGTTTAGACAACTTTAGTGATTAGGAGTTTTTTTAGACACATGATTAGTCCCTATATATATTATTTCAGTTAAATCCTTGTTTTATAACATTTTTCAGGTTATGTAAAGTCGGTTACGAATGGAAGGAGAAGGATCTCAAATGACATTCCTTTCTCTTCCTAATGACATGCTTGCAATAGTTATTGCAACGTCATGTTCAGATGATTGTGAAACTTTTTCTAGCATACAACTCACTTGCAAGCAGTTGTTTGAGATATCAAACACCTCCACTATACCTCGTTATCATCGTGGATCATGTGTTGTTTTAGAAAAATACTATTTTTACAATATTCTCATATTTTCAAGAAATGTAAATATTATCAAGGTATTTTAAATTATTTTACCTTATCATACGAATTTGAAGAATATTATGATTTTAAAAATGGTGCTGAGGAAGGAGACCCTTGCGCAACCTATTTATATTTTCTTTTAAAATATAGTCTCTAAGCACATACTTATGGTATTCTAAAAGGACCAAGAATAGAAAGTTTCAACACAAATTCTGTCCGACTATTTTATAGAAGTCATGTTTTATCAGATGTTTTGGAATTATATGTCATACATGATTATTTTCCAAAACTGTTTTTCTATGAACACCCATATAACCCATGTTGTACAAGGTGTATTTGGATGGTGGAAGAAAATGATTTTTAAATATCTCTTAATCATTTTTGTAATTCATTTGACTTCTACCTATGTGAGAAATATGACGATGAAATATTATATAAATTAGGTCAAAAATCAATATGAGACATAATATTTAAAGACATAATTATCACCTTAAATTTGAAGACTACCATTAAATTAACAGAAGTATCAATGGATACTAGAAGTAAAAGGTCATATTTTATTAATTTTTTTCAATACTTCATATTAATATTCCATCTATAAATTCTTTATTAATCATTACAAAATATGATAAGATTGTGATATTGTTAGTTTTAAACAAGAAAAAATTGATTAGATGAGAGAAATATCACAATTTTTATAATGATTATCTATAGTTGTAAAGAGTCCGTCAAAGAAGAAAAAAATTCCTATGCAATTTTACAATTCCATTTAATATTGGTAATTATACGTTTTTTATATTATTTTTATTAAAATTGAGAGATTTTAAATATTATTTCATACTCAAAATTCATGATCTTGGGATTAGAGGAGATGAATCCCATATGATTTTCTATTTAGTTGGTCGAAATTATAGTATTAAATCCATGAGTCGTAATTGATGATTTTTTTGATAATGTTGAAAAATTATATTTTCTATTAGATTTCCATTTGTTTAATATTATTTAATATGAAAAAATGTTATTCTATGTAGGAATATGTCAGAAATGGGAGGTGAATATAATGTTTTTAATATTTTTGATTTTTTATTTATGATATTTTTCGTAATTTAAACTCAATATCCATCATGAAAAGAAGTGTTTTGATGAAAATGATTAGTATTTAATGAATGAATATAAGTTGAATTTGAAAGTTGTTGTTTCTAATGGGAAAATAGATATATATATTCTTCATAAGAATGAAATGTTTCAAATTGATGAAAATAAGGATGTATAAAATGATTTATGATTCTAGAAGGACTACAATTAAACAATAATTTCATAAATGCTATTAGGTTTTGTTTTTCCATGATTGTTTAATTTATTTTTTGATAATGTATCAAATATAGTGGATTATTCTTATGTTAATAGAGAAATTTCTTCCCCAAAGTAGTGTGATGTTTATCTATTAAAATGTAGGAAGTCCCATCAATGTGGTGGAATTATATATCTGATAGTTCATTGATCTAGGACAGATGACTTCATATCAATTTTTAAATAAATTATTACACATGTGTCTAGTAGAAGGGCAATGAATATTGATATTTATAAGAGAAAAAACCATGTATGTTATTGAATTTTTTGAAAATTAAGAAATTTATTTTTGGAGATTTATGATTTTAAATTTATTTTTAGATGATGATTCAATCCCCCTAACTACTTTTGGGAAAGGATCATGCAATATCATGTGTTGTTTTCATTTTATAGTTCTTGGGATATAAAAAAAGCACAAGATGGGATAATGAAAACTTGAAGGATAGGGAAATATATTAATTGGAAAAGGGATTATTTTGTTTAGTTTATTATAAATTTTATTTGGTCTATATATTCAAATTTTTTTCTAGTTTTTGAAAATATAAAATCCATAATTTTATTTCTGGAATTTTTTGACCAATGAGTGAAATATTTTTTATTAATACCATCCTTCCATGTTTTAAATGTTATATTTGATATGATTTGATTTGTATGATGTAATATTAATGTGAAAATATATGATTAGGATTAATAATTTTTTTGACTGATTTGGAATACATATTTATTTATATATACAATATTCAACAAATATTTTCATTATTTAATTTTTGATGTTTATGTTAACTAAATATTTATTATTATTTATGTCATGATTTTTTTGACATTCTAAATTGGGTTATAATAAATAATTTTATATTACTTCGTATACCCTTTGATTTAAAAGATACTTGGGGCCTATTGATCACTAGGATAGAAATTTACATGTTGATATAGATATAGATGAAAATAGTAAGATTAAGATGATATAGGACATTTTTATTTTATCTCTTTATAATATTTTTTCTCCATTTATATTTAATCATTCATAAATCCACTTGTATTCCATGAATAAAAAATATACTAAGGCTAAAATATATTTCTATTTTATCCATCCTACCCCACTCTTGTAATATTTACAAGATTTAAAATGGAATTATTTGTACACAATATGTTTTTAGTTTTTAAATGGGATATTGTTG
This sequence comes from Viscum album, assembly GCA_963277665.1. Classification (NCBI taxonomy): domain Eukaryota; kingdom Viridiplantae; phylum Streptophyta; class Magnoliopsida; order Santalales; family Viscaceae; genus Viscum; species Viscum album. The sequence goes on along the minus strand of OY728150.1, from coordinate 1,585,705,370 downwards.
AATGAAAAACCAAATATTTTTTAAATTTTAATTGTGTACTGTATAAATGATCATAAATTATATTTAATTTTGTTTGATTTTCTACATTATATATTAATAAAGAATTATTGAAAAGAGAAATTATTTTTATTAAAACCGTAAAAGATATAGAAATATTATTTCAGAAAAATATTATTCGAATGATTATATAAACATACATGAACATGTTTCTTAGATATATGAAACTCTAGGATGTAGAGGAATGTGTGTGACATCATTATTGGTGCAAATTATTTTTAAACTTTTTATTACATCTCATGGATTTCTATTTTTGAGTGTGAAATCAGTTATCTACCACAGTTTTGGTTGTTCACACCAATTAACTAATATCCCTTACATTTTGATTCATTTTATCTTTAATTAATTCCTTCATGATTAATATAGATTTTTATATTTATAGGTCTGTGGGTAAATATAAATTTTATGTGCGATGAAAAAAATTTATTTTCATTTCAAGAGGGAGAGAAAAGTGCAAGATTGATTTATTTTCCTTGAAAATGCGGAGTTATAAAAACAAATTTTTGATCACTAAAATTAAAAACAAATTTAGAGTATTAATTTATTTTATAAGTTATGATGTATAACCAAGGGTATAATATTTATCATATCTTATTTCTAGAAATTTATTCGTGATGAAAATATATAGTTTATGTACTAGTGTTTGAGATTTACAGTTCATGAAAAAAATTTCAATTATATTTTTGTTCTCTCTAGGTCATTTCCAAAAAAGTATATTATATTTTAATAATCAAATACGAGGAAATTTAATACATTCAAAATTAGATAATTTTGGGAGAAAATTGAATTTTTAAATAATAATATTTTTTGTAATTTTTCCCTAAAAGGAGGTTCATATTTAATTTTTAATTGAGTAAAAATATGGAAAAGGAAGAATAATTATATTTACTAAATTCAAAAAAGGTTTCATCAAAATCTAAGAACAGAAAGCTAAAGATAACCACCAAATTTATAAATAATGCTCAATAATGGTTATTATTTTGGGTTTTAATGTTGGGGAATGATAATATACAAACATGAGTATGAAATTATGATTTATGTGTAGTATTTTTGGGTGACTTATAGAAAATCATTGGTCATAGAGTAGGAAAGCACCATAATGGGTAGATTATAATACAAAGTTATGTAAAATCTTATATAATTTCCATCAAAATTATAAAAAGTCAAATACGGGAACGTGCAATGTGGGCCACTATTCAATTAAAATATGTCTTATAGATATTGAGATAAAATATATCTATTATGTGTTCACTTTCAAGAGGATATATTATTCATTATACAAATCCCATATTTGATTCATTCCAATAAAACTACCTATATATAAATGAACCATAATGGAGTATCCAAATAATAGAAAGATAAATTGAACATAAATCAAGTTCATCCAACAGAAATATTCATGTCGAGGAAACTAATATGCTACCTGAAAACCTTGTCTTTTCTGGTTCACAAAAAACAAAACAAGTCTCTTTTATGGAGTTTCACTATAGCGTCCTCACTATTCATAGGATAGATTTTTTTAGAAGGGGTTATAGAAATTATTATTATTTTATTATTTTATTATGTATTCATCTTATTGATTAAATGGAGAACAATGATGTAAGATATTTAAAATTTTTATTGAAATGACATTTTCAATAATGAGCTTGTATATTAATAAATCTAATAATAATGTATTGATGTATCTGATTATTTTTCCAATACCATATTAAAGTGAAAATTATTTTCTATTATTGATTATGATGTTTGGTTTGAATAAGTTCTTGGTTTTTCACATTATTTCTATTATGTTAATGTATAAATAAATTATAATTGTGAACTTGTTCCCCAAATTTCACCTACGTTTCATAGAGTCGAAGAATGGAAAATTAAGTCATAGGTAATATTTAGATTCAAATTATTTTTTTGGAGTTGTGATCTATTTTTTGAAGATGACGTTTTGTTAATGACATTTATGAATATGGATGTCTTGTTGTTCTCATTAGTCATAAGTTATGATATATTTAATTTTCAAAGTCTATTATATGAAATATTATCATGGTGTGCAATAATGGGTGTTTTTCAAATCCATGAAATGTAAAAAATAACTTTTGATGGTCATGGAGGTTCATGTCATGAAGAATATAGTCACACTATGAGTTGGAAATTTTTAGTAGATATTTTCTGTAATGATTCTCTACCAATATTATATTTTTGAGTTATACATTGCTTTAATAAGAATTAGATATTATAATCATATATTACTGCATATTTACATGGTGTTTTAATTTTAATATAATAGGAAAAAAATTTACTAAATGGATGTATTTTTTACTACAGATTTATATTGTTATTATATTTTTTCAATCATTGCATTAGCATGGATTGATTTTGAAACCTGACCATTAATAAATTTTTCCAATGAAAGTTTTGTTTTTATTCATTAAGATGCTCCTAATATTTATGAGGGAGTGAGATGTTAGTGATGTTGTATCTAATGATGGGGTTCATTAAATATTTTAGTTTTAGTTTTATAATAAATTTATTTGGTATTTATCTATTTATTCAACATTTCATTTGTCGTCATTTTTTGCTATATGTGGTTGTTTACTTTTGATTAAGGGAGTAATTTATTATTTAGTTTCAAGTTATTATACTTCTTTATAACCATTGGTTGTGTTTGGTTATATGTTTATATAAATTTTTTGGGACACCAATATCATATATAAAGTCACATATTTGGCTATATGAAAAATATGATTTTTTGAGTATTTAGTTGAATAGCATGAATAAGTCATCATATACACCCAATTTTAATAACAAAATAATTTTCAATGAAACATTTTTCACCTAAATAATTTTTCAAACAAGATTATATAATTATTTGTAAATTTTTATAGTTTTAATTTTTTTATGTTATGTTCGTTTGTTCCCATTGAATCTTAATTCAGCAATGCGTTCCTAGAATTGTTCTCTATAGTAATAATATAGGACTACCCATTAATACACTTATTTTAGTTAGTATATAAGAATAGTATATTATAAAATTATAATCATGACTACACATAAGAATTATTGACACACAATATGATATAGATGATAAATATTTATTTTATAATTGGAATTTTCCTCTTCTTGTGAACAATATTGAAAACTCATAAAAAAATTATTCCGCAATTCTATTTTAATTTGATATCTTACACATGGAAATGATATGGATTGATCATCCCCCATATGTAATTGTGTAGCTTCCAATATCATTACAAAATATCCCCTTTATTTTATTATCTCATAGGAGTTCCATGGGATATATTGGTAATGAGCATGCCCATTTGGATATACATAAGTGTTATCGGGTCTCACTTTTATGCATGGATTCCATGTCGAAATGAAGTGTTATAAGGAAAATAAATTCACCCAAATTAGTTCACTATAGAAAATTAAGTATCATAATTATTTATTATAAATAATCAAAAGATACATTATGATACCATAAATTTTCGGGAGGATGATAGAGGTTCTATCAGAAAAAATAATGTGTTTTGGTTTAGAAAAGTCTTTTTCAATCATGAAATTACATTTAATGGTTAATGTAAAAAAAATTAATCACAAGATAATATTATGGGTTGACAACAAATCTATTAAATGGTTGAGAATTCATTTGAGTACTGCAAAATATCATTTTCCTTTTTATGTACTAGTGAATATTTATTAGAAAAAAATGTCTTCTAATAGTCGTTTTGTCAGATCCATTTGATATGTTGTGTTTGATAAACAATCATGTTTTTGTGAAAAATAAGGGGTGATGATACCCAATAACAAATTTTAGGAGAAATTCAGTCTATTATGGACCAAAATTATGTTGGTAAAAGTTTTAAAGGAATATCACCTTGATGCCAAAATTAAATAACATGGTGTCATATAGAATGGGTCATGTCATGGGTTAGATATCCTGAGATTGTATTTCATGTGACAAGAATATATTTTGTAGGGAATTGTATATGGAATCGTGTCATAATTAATTATGGATTTTGTAACACCCCAGGTAAATAAAGAATATGACATTTTCATATTTATCCATATTTGTGAATAAAATATTAATATGACTTTAAAGGGGACGCTATGCTCGATGGCGTACCCAACACGCAACAACGAGATTCTTGGGAATCTTACGTTGCACTCTAATAATAAAATAATATTATTTCAAATGGTAGTTAACATGTAGCCATTGTATTTGTGGGAATGGATAGAAATAACTAAAATATTATTATATATGTTTTTAATGTTTTGACATTTATCCAATAAAATCTAAAGGCTTAAAATATGGAAAGAATTCAATTTTAGGCGTATATACCCTAGTTTTCACTAAAGGCTCACTTATCACCTTTTGATGGTGAACCGTCATTAAATATAGTTTTGTTCACTCTTATACATTATATTGGACTAAATAAAACTCTTCTTAAGAATTGGGACATCAAAATTTACTTTGTGTAAATTTTTGGTATATTTCCGATAAAGGTCATTTTTTTAATGAATAGTGTAAAATGTTGTATTTTAATTCAAAACCTCTTTTTAATATAATTAATTTATATGATTAGATTATATTTTGAATTTGTTTTAAAGTGAAATTAGAATATATTTTTAACATTAAATCCAATAGTGGTCGTTGGAATTAATTTCACTTTGAAATCAGACTTAAACTAGTGTCCATCTTTTGATACTTATTGTTTCACAAAAACACTCTATTTGTCATGACATCGGGAATTACTTATTAAATTAATTGATTTGACTTATATGTATTGAATTTAGTAAAATATACTTTATTTTTGAATTCAGAAAATCAAATATAGCTTAGGGTGAATTTTTGGTATTTTTCTGAAAAATTTCAATTTTGATGAATAGTGAAATCACCAAGTGGTACTTATAAAAACTGATTTTCCATTTAAATGAAATTTTGCCACCATTGTGTATTTAATTTCAAAAATCCGACATACATGGTTGTCATTAAGAAGTAAAATGTGGTTCAATGACATTAAAATAGTTTTTTGGTGAATAGTTACTTATTAAGTTTTTAATCACAATTAGTGGTAATTAGTTTAGTTTAAGGTAAAAATAATGCTTTAATAATATTAGATGACCTAGAAACATGTCCTACACTCATTGTATATGTCCTGGACGACAAAGAAAATCCATGGGTCAACTTGGGGACCCCATGTATCCACTTTGGTTTGAAAATGACATAAATACCTTTTATTTAATGTTAATGTAAAAAAGGGCAAAACATGATATGTTTTACTAAAACAATTAATAAATGGGGTTATAAAAATCAGAGTTTTGATTATAAATAGTCATTGGAAAGATAAACAGATTTCCTACATCATAGTATTTTTTTATAATTTTCAGACATTAAATAAATTAAATTATTTATGACAGCATGATGATGCTGCGATGACATCATTATTTGACGATTTAACTAAAATGGAAAGATAATGTAAACTATATGAACTACACATGTCCAAAACTTATTTTATGGGTGGATTTCGAACCCTTATCACCTTATCCACGAATTATATCAATTTGGGACCTTTTAAAACCGAAACACATTTTCAAATAAAGTAATATTTCTTTACTTTCCAAAAGTGCCCCTCCTCTACTCTTATTTACCCACACTCCCAAAGCCTTTGGCTCGGCCAACCTCTGCCCATTTTGTCTCTCCACTTCCCTCTCTTACTCCTTGAAGCTTCACTTTGGGCAGAAGTCTTCCCAAGGAATCCCTTGAGCTCAAACCAATGGGAGTTACCCGATTTTTATGGTAATGTATTCACTTGAGTCATTTTGTTTCATTTTGCTTCTCCAACCCCCTAAACTCATTTTATTAATTTCTTTTATAAAAAATACAGTATCATAAATATAATAGGATTTTTTTATAAGAAGTATTCGAGCTACACTTACACACACCTACATCTAATGGTTAAAGAACATACTGTTTTTGTGGATGATGAATTTCTGCCTCACGAAACGATGATTGTTCAACTTTCATCTAACACCTTCAAAGGTGGCCATTAAAATGACACTATATTTATATATGATATATAATATGTTTATGTTTTACTTAAGCTTCTGTATTTTTCATTTATTTCAAACCATTATGGTTTCCATTATGCGTAAATGCAATATCTTCATTTTAGGAAGCGCGGACTACCGCCCCCTCAAAGTGATTTGATTCGTTATTACCATATGTGGTACGTATAAATGGTATATTTAATGATATTATATATTATACCATACTGGAATTAAAATACTATTATGTATAATTATGTTTTAATTTTATTAAATATGAAATAGAAATGGAAGTAGCGTTCATGCGTACGTACGGCTTACCGTCTCCATGAACGGTACATTTCATTTCTTATCTCAAAATGTTATGTACTATTATAGGTACATATATATAATGTATATATATGTAATATATTATATCTAAATTATGGATATCATTTTGGAATTATAACATATATATATATATATATCTCATTTTTTTAATTCCATTAATATGACAAAAAATGAAAGTAGCGTTCATGCGTACGTACGGCCTACCATCTCCATGAACAGTGATTTTCGTTTTTTATCTTAAATGATATGTAATAGTATAAAATGAATATTTACTGGATATATATGATATTTTAATCATTAATACTATTCTGGAAATTATTTACTTATAACTACATGAGCAATCATTTTTCAAACAAGTTCATTTTTGACTCAAGTACCAAACATCAGCAAAAATGTCTGATATGAACTAACATTATTAAACAATTATTATAACATTATAATATGTGATATGAACTGACTAATAATATCTAAAGGAGGTACTTGGGAAATTATTAGTTGACCAATGTTTATTATTCAGGAATATAAAGAAACGAACAAGACAAGTTGGACTTGAGGTAAGGGATCCTACTCATTTATTTCTTTTTAAGTACACTCTTTTATGTAATTCCTTTTATGCTCATATTTCTTATGATTGGGATGTTATTTTATATTACACTTACTGTAGTTTTTATGTTCATGTGATGAGAGACCCTATTCTCTCTCATCAATCCATTTTGGATGTTCTGAGTGGCGCCGTTAGGCTGCCGAATTTTCGTAAGAGATCTAATCTCTCTCTTTCTTTTTAAGTACTCTCCTTTATGTCACTTCTTTTAAGCTCCTCCTTGTTATGCTGGGGCATGTTCTTTTATATTCCTCTTTCTATAAAATTTAATTTAATATTATGAGATACCCTATTTGATCTCATCAATCCATTTTTGTAAGTTTTATGTGGTGTTGTTAGGCTGCCAAGTTTTCGTAAGGTATTTTTCATCTCACTTTTATTCCCGTTAAATTTATGCTACATTTTCCATAATTTCTTTTGAGTGGTGTATTTACTGCATATTATTTTACTCATTTTTTAATATACTTTCTTTTATGAGTATTTACATCAATGTTGTATTTTCCTTCTTTCACGAGGTGTATGTTTCGAAAGATACCCAAGTCGGTAAGGGAACCTTTCACCCTCCCCTTTTTAAAAGACCTCTTTTGTTGGGTCTTTAAATTTACATATTGTTATGTTGGTATATGTTCTAATATATCCTTATTGATGTAAATTTTATGTCTAAGTGATGAGACACCCTTTTTTTTATCTCTCATCAAATCATTTTGATGTGACATAGTTAGGCTGTCAAGGGAACTTCTTAACCCAATTTTGATTTCTTTGGGTTCAACATGTAGTTATTGAATATGTCATCCTTTGAATACTTGTGAATGAACTTTGATTATTTTACAGTTAATATCCACTTATATTTGGTGTATTCTTTTGTCACACATAATTATGTAATTGATTTATCCTTAACCCAATGATATCGTCTTTGTAAGGGACTTCGTCTCAATCTCCTTTCATTGAGGCATATTTTATACACAACTTTCTTTTATATGGTGTATAAACCCCTTTGACTTTTACGTTTATCTAAAGGGAATCTTTTTTATACGAAGCATTTTATAAAACGAAAAAAGGGAATGTTTTTGTCATACGTATGCGGCGACAACGACTTCTCCGCCACCGTGACCATTATTTGAGTTTCGACTTCCTCTACAAGCCATACCTTCTTTTTAAAAGAAAAATAAATACCATGTTTTACTTTTATTTTATTTTGGTATTGAAAATGGTTTTCATAATGTTTTTATATCAATGTGTTGTATTGATATATTGTGATTAAAAGGTGGGAATGTTATGTTTCCTTTATGCATGTTTTATGTGATATGATTATGTTGAGGTTCTTGGGAATTATTATGAAGACGGGTGTTTCCATGATAAACTAAGGGCTGGTGAGCCGATATAGCTCTCCAATGCATTGGTTAATGCGAAGGAGTGAAACGTTAAGGTTTCTCCTAAGAGATTTAGGGAATATACTGTGATGGGTATTCCAAATGTAACCAAGAGGGTTACTCCCTACGTAAGAATGTTATGAATGCCTCAAGTTACTTTTATGTCTTATGATTTCTATGATTTATTCATGATTTGACGAGGTATGTTAAAGTGACTATGTTTTATGGGTAAATTATGATTTCATTCTTTTGTATATATGAACTCATGTTTCCTTTCAATATTTTTATAACCCTTAATGAGCTTTTTATGCTCATCCCATGTTTTTGAAATGTTTTTCACAGGTCAAGGGAAAGTTACATGATTTGATGATAGTGTCAAGGATGTGTCAAGAAAGAATCCATGTTTTATTTTAAATATGTTTCCGTTGATGGGAAGAATTAATATTGTCTTTTATGTAACCACTTTGTTTAAATGTGGAATGTAATGCAAGTTTCATGATCTAATTCTCTAAAACTCTAAACCTGAAAAGATCCTCAATGTGTAATCTTGTAATAACAGAAGATAAAGTAAGGTTTAAGGCTGGGGTCCTATAGTTGGTATCAAAGGTCGGTTTAGATAACTTTAGAGGTTGGGGTATTCTTTAAGCATAAGTTGCATTACCCTAATGGTTAGGATTTCAAAAAGAGTCCTAGTTTTAGATAAAGTGAATGAGTAAGTGTATCTTATTGTTTACCTTCCTCATTAGTACATGATGGTTTTGTTGATATACTCACACTGATATTTCTGTTTTTTGTGAATGGATGGACCTAGCAGGCACCAAATAGACAACAGGTTTGAAGGAAACTGTGGTGGTTCTATGATTAAGATACTAGATAAAATGGGGGATTCAATGAGGAAACTCGTGGTTGTTCTAAACCAACTATAAAGGATTCATGATCAACCACTTGAACCTTGGTATGATCTTTAATGCATCATGTATGAGACGACCAATCGATGTGGAAGTTCAGGTAATAATTATAAAGGTATCCATTAGTGTTTATATGATCCTTACTTTTGAGGTAATTATGGGTTACTATATGTTATGATGGAAGTGAAAGGCATGAGATAAAATTGAGGTTAAATTATGTTATGGTTATTTTTGATGATTTTATCTCTTTTTGGGGAATGATTTGAGAATTATGTAGTCTTGGAAAAAGGACAACACGCAGACCGTGTGACTACCCATCACGTCGGACAAAGCTGTGGGAATCGAACCCACAACCAAAGTGCGACTGGTATTTATCGCCTACCACTAGACTACGTGAAGTCCCTGGTTAGTTTGACTGTTGTTTTTAGTTAGATGACTTTATTAATAAAGATTAAGTTGATTTTGGGTAATCTATGGAAATTTATTAACCTATCATGGAGGATATGTGATTAGGTTAATTACTTTTCAATACGAGACATTAAGAGCAACTAATGTTGTTTGGAGATAAATGTTATGATTTATCTTGGAAGAGTATGTGACTAAATCCTTAAAATATTTGTGTTTCAATCTTAGTTTGGTTTACATTGAAGAATTTTATGGAAAAATTGTTTATCGAATGGTCCTCATTGTACTTTGGGTTGTGTTGGACAAATTTTGGAGATTAAGAATAGATTTTCTTTTTATAAAGTGTTATCCTTTTCTGGATTATCTGATCTTGTACTAACATTTTTGGTTTTGGTTTTGGATAAAGTCTAAAGACATGGGAAGTATATGGTTCTCTTTTGTGGATTAGGTGATTCTCTAGAAGTTGATTATAGTACTCTTAATGTGAACAGGTCTTCTTAAATACTCGTCTTTTGGAGAAAATATGGGTTTGTGTAAGGAATCTAACAAAAGATGAAAGTAAAAATTATTAGTGATTATGTTTCCTTATGAATAAATTCCTCAATAAAAAATAACTTAAAACAAAAATGTTTTCTGTTAACTTTTCCTACTGGGGAATCGAATACCGTTTAACCCATCACAAGTTTGTGATTTTCTTTTGGTTAACTTTCTCCTACACATGTTTACTATCACTCTCCATCAGAACACGACCCTTTGTTTTTCCTCCATTTTCATATTTTCAAGGATGGTCATTGGGATTAATTTCACTTTTGAATTAGGCATAAACAAGTGCCAATCTTTTCATAAATATTGCTTCTAAAAAACCCGCAATTTGTTTTGACAACGAGATGTTTTTTTAAATTAATTATTTCAATTTATGTGTTTGGAATTTGGTAAAATAGATTACATATTTGGAATCAGAAGGTACAAATATTGTAATTAAGACTCTTTTATTTGTGGACATTATGAATAGTAACGACGGTTATTATCATTAATTATCTTGATTAATGAGTAATCAGGTAGTTAAAGATAATAAAATAATATCAGAATAATAATAAATGACCACAAAATTTTTCCTAAGGCTACTGGTTGTCTCATGTCCCACCATGGGATGCCTTGTGCCAAACTTGGGGGCCCCATGGAATCACTTTTGTGAGAAAGTGACTTTTTATCTTTTTATTTTTAAATAATGTTAAATGTAACAAATAATATATCGCCTACGTAAAATATTTTTATGCTTGTCTTCATAAATGATATTTTGGACTATATGTATTAATTAGAAAGCTAAAAATAGTTCCTTCATCATGATATTTTTTTATAAATTTTAGACATTAAATTTATTAAATTTTATATGACATTAAGATGATGCAGCGATTATCTCATTAATAATGGATTTGAATAAAATGGAAAGATAATGTAAAATATAAGACCTACACATGTCCAAAACCTATTGGATGGGTGGATTATGAACCCTTATAACCTTATCCTAGAAACACACCAATGTGGGACCATTAAAATCCGAAACTCATTATAAAATCAAGTAACATTTCCTTACATTGCAAGAGTGCCCTCCTCTCCTCTTATAAAAGGCCCCCACCTCTACCTCCTTACCCACACATAAAAAGCCTTTGGCTCAGCCAACCCTTGCCCATTTTGTCTCTCCACATACCTCTATACCTCCTTGAAGCCTCACTTTGGGCAGAAGTCTTCCCAAGGAATACTTTGAGCTCAAACCAAAGGAAGTTGCCCGATTTTAAGGTAATGTCTTCACTTGAGTCCTTTTGTTTTATTTTGCTTCTCCAACCCCATAAACTCTTTTTATTCATTTATTTTGTAACAAACACAGTATATTCAATATAATAGGATGTTTTTATAAGAAGGATTCGAGCTACACCTACACACACCTTTGTCTAATGGTTAAAGAACATACTGTTTCTGTGGTTGGCGATTTTCTACCTCACGAAACGATGATTGTTCAATATTCTTTTAACATCTTTAAAGGTGGACATTATGATGTCACTGTATTTTATATATGATATATATGGTATTTATGTTTACTATATGATTATGTATTTTATATTTAAAACATACCTTTACTCATTTCATGTTGTGTAAATGCTATAATTTCATATGAGGAAGTGTGGACTACTGCCCCCCAAGTGATGTGACTCGTACATGCAATACATGGATTGTATAAAGAATGAAATTAATGAACATATGTGACCTATATAACATATATATTATACTGGAATTATAATATATATATATATATATATATTGTAACGCCTCGACCCCAGCTACCCAGAGTCGGTTCATTACTGAGTAACATAGGCATGATCACAAAAGATCAAGTCTTGAAGGACCGATTAGTTTAGTAGCCTTGGAAACACTAGATACATTCATAAGTCTTACATTACATCATAAAGTAAAAAAACTACAATAAAAAAGTCTCCAAAGTCCACACTCATATCTTCTTCTAACTATCCCTGTAGGTCATTCATAAAATACTTCTTCACATCCTGGAAAATATTAAATCATAGAAATTGGTGAGCTCAGATGCTCAGTAAGGATAAAAATATTGCTGAAGCTTTCATAAATAAACATTAACATTTAAGGCAATGTATAAATAGAACAAAAGAATTTTTAAACTTTAATTTCAGCATAATATGGCAAAAATAAAATTAAATAATCCCATTTACTTACTCACATGGATATTCTACTAGTTGAATAATCACATGCAATATCTATAACCACTTTCATAATGATGGAATGCATAATGCCAGACTATCATAACCACGTAGACAAGGCCTCGTGCCAAGACTACAAATAAGATTTTGTCAAGGCCTCGTGCCAAGACACTAGTTTGTCTCATGAGACCTACCGATGCATCGAGGAGCTATAACGATCTTCACCCGTCACTTATTAAGTCCAATGCATTCCTCATATGAACAGGTTTAAACATATCATAAACCATAACATAATTGTATCACATAAAACATGCATAAAGGAAACATAAGATTCCCACACTTCAATCACAAGATATCAATACAACACATTGATGTAATAAAAACTTTATCAAAACCATTTTAAATACCCAAATAAAAGAAATGTAAAACTTTGTATTTATTTTTCATTTAAAAAACAATTATGGCCTGTAGAGGAAGACGAAACTCAAATAATGGTCATGGCGGCGGAGAAGTCATTTTCACCGCATACGTACAATAAGAAAAACATCCCTTTTTATCATTTAGTAAAATGATTCATATAAAAAGATTCTATTTTAATAAATGTAAAAGTCAAAGGGGTTTATACACCGTATAAAAGAATGTTGTGTATACAACCAAATACGCCTCAATGAAAAGAGATTGAGAAGAAGTCCTTAAAAAGATCATTTTGAAAATAAAATAGATCTATTATGTGTATTCACTATAAGTACACATAAATAAAGTTCAAATACATGATAGGAAATAATAATATCATGACATAATTTGAATGTAAGAGATTAACCCAAAGAATGGAAATTGGGCTAAGAAGTTCCCTTACCTCGTGTCCGACTTGACTTGATCGTTCTGTATCCTCCTGAACAATAAACTAGAGTTAATTTATATTTTATTAAGAACCTTTTTAATGTTCATTATTCCCTTTATATCACTTATTACCATGTTATGAACATTGTGTAATTATTTAAGTTAATAACGGTCATTTTGTTGATCTTTGGTACTTGAGTCAAAAATAAACATCTTATAATTACATGTTGTTCATGTGTAGAAATATACATTATATCCAGAATTATGTTCATCATGTAGATTTCATATATATCATATATATCCAGTATATACATGCATTTATAATATTATATAACAATTAGAGGTATGAAATGAAATGCACCGTTCGTGGAGACGGTAAGCCGTACGTACGCATGAACGCTAATTTCATTTCTATTTAGTATTTAATGGAATAAAGTTATAATTATATAAATGTATAATATAATTCCAGTATAATATAATGTATAATACCATTTACTCCATCCTTTATACATCCCACATATGGCATTAACGATTCAAATCACTTTGAGGGGGCGGTAGTCCGCACTTTCTAAAATAAAAATATCGCGTTTACCCATAATGGAAATCATAAAGTATGCCATTAGAGGTGTTAAAAGAATATTTAACAATCATCATTTCGTGAGGCAGTATTTCTCCACCCACCGAAACAGTATGTTCTTTAACCATTAGACGAAGCTGTGTGTAAGTGTAAACCAAATACTTATCATAATAACATCCTAGTATATTTTAGATACTTGTGTTGTTACAAAAGAAAGGAATAAAAAGAGTTTAAGAGGTTGGAGAAGCAAAATAAATCAAAACAACATTAGAGAAGACAATACCTTAAAATTTGGTAACTCTTTTTGATTTGAGCCAAAGGCTTAATTGGGAAGAGTTCTGCCCAAATTGAGGCTTCTTGGAGTATGAGTGGGAAGTTAGGAGAGTATTTGGGCAGATTTTGGCCGAGAAAAAAGGCTTTGAAGGTGTGAGTAAGGTGGTAGTGGTGGGGGCCTTTTATAAGAGGAGAGGAGGGGCACTCTTGGAAATTCATGAAATGTTACTTTATAATATATTGAGTTTCGGATTTTAAAGGTCCCACACTTATATATTTCGAGGGTAAGGTGATAAGGGTTAGAAATATACTCATCCAATAGTCTTTGGACAAGTGTATATCTTAGATATTATATTATCTTTTTATTTTATTTAAATCGTTAATTAATGAGGTAATCGCTACATCATCATGGTGTCATAAATAATTTAATTTATTTAATGTCTAAAAATTATAAAAAAAATTATAATTATTTAGGAAATCTATTTATATTTCTAATTAATATTTATAGTAAAAAATATGACTTCTATAACCCCATTAAATTTTTTTTTAGTAAAACAACTCATGTTTGTGACATTTTTATTTTTACATTAAATAAAAAGTTTTTAATGTCAATTTCCCACCAAAGTGGCTCCATGGGGTCCCCAAGTTGACCCATGGATTTTCTTGGTCGGCCATTACTCATCCAATATGGGTACGACATGTGTAAGGGTGTTTTCATATTTTTATAATATCATTTTTAACTTAAATTTCACTAATTACCTTTAATCGAGATTAATTAAACTTAAAAGTTACTATTCAACAAAAAATTATTTTTATCCCATTGAACCACATTTTACTTCCTAATGATAACCATGTATGTCGGATTTTTGAAAATTAAAACACTAAAGTGGTAATGTTTCATTTAAACAAAAAATCAATTTTTAAACTACCACTTAGTGGTTTCACTATTCATCAAAAATTGATGTTTTTCAGAACAATGCCAAAATTTCACCCTAAGATATAATTGATATTACAAATTCAAAAATGATGTCTATTTTACAAAATTCCAAAAATATAAGTTGTATTTATTACTTTTATAATTAATTTCCGCTGTCACAACAAATAGCGTGTTTTTATGAAACAATATATATCAAAAGATTTACAATTGTTTATGTCCAATTTCAAAGTGAAATTAATTATAATGACCACCATTAGATAAAATAGTAAAAATATAATCTAATTATATTTAAAACCACTCAATAGTATAATTTATCACTATAAGATACTTTGATAAAAAAATTTGTTTTTAAGTATTTTTCACTATACATAAAAAATTGGAAGTTCTCGGAAAATTATAAAAAATTCAACATTGGATAATTTCGATATTACGAATACAAAAATGAAGTCCATTTTGAAATATAAAATTTCTATAATTTTAAAAAGTGGGTATTACTATTCATAACAGCTGCTTTGATTAGTCACGGTGTGTTAAGGCTCGAAGTTGCGTACAACACACACTACTATATTATTCAAAGAAAGGTGTATCGTGAAAGCTTGGGGTGTTACATTCTCCGCTCCTTCAATAAATTGTATCCTCGCGATTTGAAAATGTTCATCGAAAATAAAAGGTTGAAAATAGAAAATACCTTTGTGGAAAACCCACATCAGAAATAGGGATAATAAGAATATAACATTAAATGAAATAAAGAGAAGTACAAAGGTCATACGAGATAGCCCATACTAGGATTCTATGAATATATGGACTTGGAGGAGAAACAAACCATCAATGTCTGATGGGGAGTTGTAGAAAATAGGATTAGGAGAAAGTTAACAATAAGAAAATCTCATACTTGTGATTAGTCAAACGGTAATTGAATCCCCAGTTGGGAAAGTTAACCAACAACATTTTTGTTTTAAGTTACATTTTATAAAGTTGAGGAATTTATTTAAGATATTTTCTAAGAACGTAAGGAAATATACTTACTTATCGTGTAGACTATCATTCCTTAATAACTTTTTACCATAAGCCCATCTTTCACTCCAAATGGTAACAGAACTCAAAAATATTCTATTTATCCTAATTGTATAAGGTTCTAAATATTACCACATACCATTTAGATTAGTAAAACTATTTTGTAATAACTAGGGACTTCCTGTAGGATAGTGGTAGGTAATAAAGGCATGTCGCACTGTGGTTGTGGGTTCGATTCCTGCAGCTTTTTCCGATGCGATGGGTTATTCCCCACCCTACAGGTTGTCCTTTTCTTAAAACTATAGTATTACAATATTCCAAAAATAATCTTCAGAAATGTTTTAACCTTAAACAATACTATAAAAATATCAACTTAATCGATTACAACCTTTATAGTTACCCAAAATACCTCCATCCAGACTTTCTCTAAAGGGTCCTTAAATTCCAAAATCAATTGTAACATTAAATTCCCTATACAAAGTGAAGTTTATCTTATTGTCACATACTAAAAATTTGATTTCCTTCATCATTTTAAAAACTTAATGATAACAACAAGTACTACAGTACAATCCTTAAATATATCACATTATTTTTATAACCACAATATAATCCTTGAGTCCAAAAGCACCAATACATTAAAAATTCCACTTCAACTGTAGTAACAAAAAAAGATTGTCATTGATCCCTTGGCCTTTTCTGAGGTAAGTTTCCCTGATGCTTAGGACATTCATTTTCATAATGCCCCATTTCCCTACAATTGTAGAATTAAATATTAATATCCTCTTTCTTTCCCTTGCAATCACGAGCCTGGTGACCTTTTTCTCCACATTTATAACAAACTCTCATTCCATTTAGGCAGGTACCAGGGTGATTCTTCCCACAATTATCGCATAATGGAAAATCCTTATTTCCCTTTTTCCCTTTATCTGTCTCTTGTTCCACCGTTCTCTTCTTCTCTTGCTTTACTTTCTTGTCATAATACTTATAGAATTCCTTTTCATTCTTCATAGCATATGAGACAATATCTTTGTATAATGAGAAGGATTGTGAGACTAATTCTCGATGGATAAATGGTTTTAACCCATCAAAGAAACGATCAATCTTACTTCTTGGGTTACGTATATAATCTTCAGCATGCCTCACTAACCTTGTAAAGTTATCCTCATACATTGCGACATTTTCATCCTCCTTCTGCCTCAGACTCAGAAATTGCCTTTCCATATCTACTCGATGGTCATGTGGAAAGTATTTTTCTAAGAAAAGATCTTTGAACTCTATCCATTCAATTTTTGATACTTCATCATCTTACTTTGTGTTTTGAATCAGCGACCACCATTAATCGGCATCTCCAGTGAGGCGGTAAACTGCCATGACAACCTTCTCCCTTTCGCTACTCCCCAAGGCGTGGATTATTTCTCTAAGGAGTTTATCCATTGCTCTGCTACTAAGGGATTTGTAATTCCATTGAATGTTGGTGGTTGTTACCTCATGAAGTGGTCTAACATTAATCCTTCACGTTTCAGATCAGGGTGCTCCATACGAGTAAGGTTATTATTCAGAACCTGAGTGAGTTGTCCCAGTATGGTAATAAGTTGATCAGAACCAGTTGTATCTCAAGAACCACAATTATTATCTTGAGCAGGAGGGAAATCCCTACATGGAGTGCGTGCACTGATACGATTTCCATTCCTTCCACTAGGCGCTATTTTCTAAACAATGGCATAAACTAAATTAGTTTATGAATCAAAATACATAATTCCATACTTGTAAAATACTTAACATAAATTTAACTATTTATGGATATAATCCATATTCATAAAAATGTTTTTTTGAGGAATTATATACTCATAACCCTACAAAGTAGTTTGTAAAGAAAATGATAATTATCCTAAGCATATCCCCCGGGAGTGTCGTAACCAAGAGTGCAGCAAGGCCCATTGTCGTGCACTAGTTTCCGTTCGAGTCCAGCTCAAAGCGGTGTTTTGGGGTTTTACCCCTAGGTACATCTGTGCCAGAGCCGTCTCTACCTGATCGTATCTAGACAGGGATGTATTGCTCAGAAAACTCACAAAATCTCTATAATACCAAAATTCTAGGAAGTTATTCTATACTAATCGTCAAAGTCTATCTTTGGGCTATGTGCTCTAATCAGAGTTTATCTAAATCTAGCTTCCAAGGTTAGTAATAAACTGCCTCTGATACCAACTGTAACACCCCGACCCCAGCTACCTAGAGTCGGTGCATTACTGCGTAACATATGCATGATCACAAAAGATCAAGTCTCGAAAGACCAATTAGTTTAGTAGCCTTGGAAACACTATATACATTCATAAGTCTTACATTACATCATAAAGTAAAATAAACTACAATAACAATGTCTCCATAGTCCACACTCATATCCTCTTCTGACTATCCTTGCAGGTCATTCATAAAATACTTCTTCACATCCTGGAAAATATTAAAACATAGAAAGGGGTGAGCTCAGATTCTCAGTAAGGATAACAATATTGCGGAAGCTTTCATAAATAAACATTAACATTTATGGAAATGTATAACTAGAACAAAATCCTTTTTAAACTTGAATTTCAGCATAATATGGCAAAAATAAAATTAAATAATTCCATTTAATTACTCACATTGATATTCTACAAGTGGAATAATCACATGCAATATCAATAACCACTTTCATAAGGATGGAATGCATAATGCCGGACTATCATAACCACGTAGCCAAGGCCTCGTTCCAAGACTACAAATAATATTTTGTCAAGGCCTCGTGCCAAGACACTAGTTTGTCTAATGAGACCTACCGATGCATCGAGGAGCTATAGCGGGCTCCACCCATCACTTATTAAGTACAATGCATTCCTCATATGAACAGGTTTAAACATATCATAAACCATAACCTAATTGTATCACATAAAACATGCATAAATGAAACATAAGATTCCCACACTTCAATAACAAGATATCAATACAACAAATTGATGTAATAAAAACTTTATCAAAACCATGTTCAATACCAAAATAAAATAAAAGTAAATCATTGTATTTATTTTTCATTTAAAAAAAAGTTATGGCTTGTAGAGGAAGTTAAAACTCAAATAATGGTCACGGGGGCAGAGAAGTCGTTGTCCCCGCATATGTACGAAAAGAAAAACATCCCTTTTTTTCCTTTAGTAAAACTCTTCGTATAAAAAGATTCTTTTTTAATAAACTTAAATGTCAAAGGGGTTTATACACCGTATAAAAAAAGTTGTGTATACAACCAAATATGCCTCAAAGAAAGGAGATTAAGATGAAGTCCTTAAAAAGATCATTTTTAAAATAAAATAGATATATTAAGTGTATTCACTATAAGTACACATAAAGAAAGATCAAATACAAGATAAGACATAATAATATCATGACATAATTTGAAAGTAGGAGATTAACCCAAAGAATGGAAATTGGGTTAAGAAGTTCCCTTACCTCGTGTCTGACTTGACTCGATCGTTCTTTATCCTCTGGAATAATAAACTAGAATTTATTTCTATTTGCTTAAGAACCTTTTTCATGTTCATTATTCCTTTTATATCACTTATTACCATGTTATGAACATTATGTAATTATATATGTTAATAACGGTCATTTTGTCGATCTTTGGTACTTGAGTCAAAAATAAACTTCTTATAATTTCAAGTTGTTCATGTGTCAAAATATCCATTATATCCAGAATTATGTTCATAATGTAGATATCATTTATATGATATATATACAGTATATACATGCATTTATAATATTATATAACATTTAGAGGTAAGAAATGAAATGCACCGTTCATGGAGACGGTAAGCCGTACGTAATCATGAACGCTACTTTCATTTCTATTTCGTATTTAATGGAATGAAGTTAAAATTATATAAAGGTATAATATAATTCCAGTATAATATAATGTATAATACCATTTAATACATCATTTATACATCCCACATATGGTGTTAATGATTAAAATCACTTTGAGGGGGCGGTAGTCCGCACTTCCTAAAATGAAATTATCGCGTTTACCCATAATGAAAATCATAAAGTATGACATAAATGAGAAATAAAGAAGAATAAGGAGAACATAAACAAAATACATATATCATATATGAAAAATAGTGTCATCAAAATGGCCACCATTAGAGGTGTTAAAAGAATATTGAACAATCATCGTTTCGTGAGGCAGTATTTCGCCACCCACAGAAACAATATGTTATTTAACCATTAGACGAAGGTTTGTGTAAGTGTAAACCAAATAATTATCATAAAAACATCCTAGTATATTTTATATACTGGTTTTGTTACAAAAAAAAAAGTAATAAGAAGAGTTTAAGGGGTTGGATAAGCAAAATAAATCAAAATAACATTAGAGAAGACATTACCTTAAAATTGGGTACCTCTTTTTGATTTGAGCCAAAGGCTTCCTTGGGAAGAGTTCTGCCCAAAGTGAGGGTTCTAGGAATAAGAGTGGGAATTTGGGAGATTATTTGGGTAGAGTTTGGCTAAGCCAAAAGGCTTTGATGGTGTGAGTAAGGTGGTAGTGGTGGGGGCCTTTTATAAGAGGAGAGGAGGGGCACTCTTGGAAAGTCATGAAATGTTACTTTATTTTATATTGAGTTTCGGATTTTAAAGGTCCCACACATATATATTTAGAGGGTAAGGTGATAAGAGTTCGAAATCTACTCATCCAAAAGGCTTTGGACAAGTGTAAGTCTTAGAATTTATATTATCTTTTTATTTTATTTAAATCATTAATTAATGAGGTAATTGCTGCATCATAATTGTGTCATAAATAATTTAATTTATTTAATGTATAAAAATTATAAAAAAATTCTCATGATGTAGTAAATCTCTTTAGATTTCTAATGAATATTTATAGTTAAAAAATATGACTTCTATAACCCCATTTAAAAATTGTTTTAGTCAAACAACTCATGTTTGTGACATTTTTATTTTAACATTAAATAAAACGTTTTTAGTGTCATTTTCCCACAAAAGTTGCTCCATGAGGTCCCCAAGTTGACCCATAGATTGTCTTGGTCGGTCATTACTAATCCAATAGGGGCAGGACAAGCTTAAGGGTGTTTTCATATTTTTATAATATCATTTTTACATTAAATTTCACTAATTACCTTTAATCACGATTAATTAAACTTAAAAGTTACTATTCACCAAAAAATTATTTTTATCCCATTGAACCACATTTTACTTCCTATTGACAACCATGTATGTCGGATTTTTGAAAATCAAAACACAGAATTGGTAATGTTTCATTTAAAAAAATTAGTTTTTTAACTACCACTTAGTGGTTTCACTATTCATCAAAAATTGAAGTTTTTCAGAACAATGCCAAAATTTCACCCTAAGCTATAATTGATATTCTGAATCCAAAAATGATGTCTATTTTACAAAATTCAAAACATATAAGTTTCATTAATTAATTTTATAATTAATTTCCGCTGTCACAACAAATAGCGTGTTTTTATGAAGCAATATATATCAAAAGATTGACAATTGTTTATATCAAATTTCAAAGTGAAATTAATTTTAATGACCACTATTGGATAAAATAGTAAAAATTTATTCTAATTATACTTTAAAACCACTCAATAGTATAATTTATCACTATAAAATAATTTGATTAAAAAAGTTGTTTTTAAGTATTTTTCTCTATTCATAAAAAATTGGAAGTTCTCAGAAAATTAAAAAAAATTCAACATTGGATAATTTTGATATTACGAATACAAAAATTAAGTCCATTTTGAAATATAAAATTTCTTTAATTTTAAAAAGTGGGTATTACTATTCATAATGGCTACTTTGATTAGTCGCTGTGTGTTAATGCTCGAAGTTGCGTACAACACACACTTCTATATTATTCAAAGATAAGTGTATCGTGAAAGCTTGGGGTTTTATATATATCATTTATTTTTAATTCCATTAATATGACAAAGAAAAAAATGAAAGTAGCGTTCATGCGTACGTACGGCCTACCGTCTCCATGAACAGTGCTTTTCATTTTTTTACCTCCAAATGATATGGAATAGTATAAAATGAATATGTAATGGATATATATTATATTATATTAATTAATAATATTCTGGAAATCATTTACTTATAACTACATTGGCAATCATTTTTTAAACAAGTTCATTTTTGACTCATGTACCAAACATTGGCAAAAACGTCTGATATGAACTAACATTATTAAACAATTATTATAACATTATAATATGTGATATGAACTGAATAATAATCTCTAAAGGAGGTCCTTAGGCAATTATAAATTGAATAAAGTTTATTATTCAGGAATATAAAGAAACGAACAAGACAAGTCAGACTTGAGATAAGGGATCCTACCCCTTTCTTTCTTTTTAAGTACACTCTTTTATGTAATTCCTTTTAAAGCTCATATTTCTTGTTATTGGGATGTTATTTTATATTAATATTACTGAAATTTTTATGTTCATGTTATGAGAGACCCTATTGTCTCTCATCAATCCATTTCGGAAGTTTTGAGTGGCGCCGTTAGGCTGCCGAATTTTTGTAAGAGATCTAACCTCTCTCTTTTTTTAAGTACTCTTCTTTATGTCACTTATTTTATGCTCCTCTTTGTTACGTAGGGGATGTTATTTTATATTCCTATTTCTGTACATTTTATGTTAATATTATGAGAGACCCTATTTGATATCATCAATCCATTTTTGGAAGTTTTATGTGGCGTCGGTAGGCTGCCGAGTTTTCGTAAGGGATTTTTCATCTCACTTTTATTCCCGTGAGAATTATGTTAAATTTTCCACCATTTACTTTGAGTGGTATATGTTCTTACTATTATTCTACTCTTTGTGTAATTTACTTTCATTTATGAGTATTTACATCAATGTTGTTTTTTCCTTCTTTCATGGGTTGTATGTTTCGAAATATACCCAAGTCGGTAAGGGAACCTTTCACCCTACTCTTTTTAAAAGACTTCTTTTGTTGGGTCTTTTAGTTTACATATTGTAATGTTTTGATATGTTCTTCTATATCCTCATTGATGTAAATTTTATTTCCAAGTGATGATATACTATTTTTACCTCTCATAAACTCATTTTTTGAATTTTGTATTGGCACCGTTAGGCTGTCAAATTATTGCAAGGAAACTTCTAAAACCAATTTTTATTCTTTGGGATAAACATGTACTCCTTGAATATGTCGTTCAATGAATATGTGTGAATAACCTCTGATTGTTTTACACTTAATATCCACTTATATTGGGTGTATTTATATTTTTCACACATAATTATGAGATTGATTTATCCTTCATTTAAGGATACCTTCTTTATAAGGGATTTCATCTCATTTTACATTTCTATTGAGACTTCATTGTTGTTATGCACCAATTCACTCTTATATAGTGTATATACTGTCATTTGGAATATTATATCATGAATCCATTTATTCTCATGATATTATAAAGTTATGATTAAATTTTTTCCTCAATTATTGTATTCAAGTGTCTCTCATTTTGTTAAAAACCCTTTAACTAAAATATTGTTTTAAATGTTTTAATGATTTATACTTATAAATATTTCTCATTAATATCATTGTTTTCAAAATGGGTTTTAGGATTTATTTATATGGATATTAATGGTTTAAAATTTTAAATGCTTCGAAGTGGTATGGGACACTTTGATTCAAAAATATCTTTATTAAGTGTTTTAAATAGTTTTGAAAATGGTTTTTTAGAATGGATTCATTATTTAAATATCTTAAAATGTTATATTGTTATTACAATGTGGGAATTTTATCTTTACATTGTGCTTAAGTTATTTTCTATGATTATGTTATGGTTCTTGGGCATTTGTTATGAATATGGGTGGTTCCGTGATAAACTATGGGCGGGTGAGCCCGATATAGATCTTCAATGCATTGGGTAACGCGATGGAGTGAAACGTTAAGGTTTCTCTGAAGAGATTTATGGAATATACTGTGATGGGTATTCCAAATGTAACCAAGATGGTTACTCCCTATGTAAGAATGTTATGAATGCCTCATGTTACTTTTATGTCTTATGATTTCTATGATTTATTCATGATTTTATTTGGTATGTTAATGTGCCTGTGTTTTATGGGTAAAGTATGATTTCATTCTTATGTATATATGAACTAATGTTTCCTTTCTACATTTTAATAACCCTTTCTGAGCTTTTTATTCTCACCCAAAGTATTTTGAAATGTTTTTCACTTGTCAAGGTAAAGGTACATGTTATGATAGTGTCAAGGAAGTGTCAAGAAGGAATCCATGTTTTCTTTTTTTAAATATGTTTCCTTTAATGGGAAAATTGAATACTATCTTTATGTAACCACTTTGTTTAAATGTGGAATATAATGCATGTTTAATGATCTAATTCTCTAAAACTCTAAACCTGAAAAGATCCTCAATGTGTAATCTTATAATAACACAAGATTAAGTAAGGTTTAAGGCAGGTGCCTTATACTATGTGAATCCAACTTACACAATGTGAGTTCTGTTATCGTACAACTAAGATCCTTTTTCACCTCTAAAAGAGATCCTATTTTTTATCAAAATTAAATGAAAGGATAAAATTTGCAACTTTAACAAGAAACAAAAAAGGAGGAATAGATCATGAGATTCAGATTTATAAAACAATTAACATGGATTGAAACAACTAAATTATAAAATGCTTAAATCGTCAAAGAAAAACCAAATAATTATAATCAATGATATGACCCCATGGATAACACTTGTAGGTTACGAGCGCAATATATGTACGTGGATGGGTGTACCTAAATTAAATTTTAACATTTACAATTATCAATCCAAGATCCATCATGATTAAAATATTCCAGGTCTTCTAAATAGAATGAATAATTAAAAGGTAATGGGGAAATCCCATAACCATAGAGAGGATTATCATATGTTGGTTATAATGAATTTAATATAATGACAAGATTTACCTAGATACAATTTTGTCTTTGTTGATGCTTATATTCATGATTGAAGGTAATCCATCATTGTGTCATAACAAACATGTTTGGGCTTCCACTAGTTGTGATCCACACATGGTCCACATATCTCTGGAAGTCACTGAAGGGATACGTAGGTGCTAACGTGGAAGAGGCTTTTCTTCTGATGTACGCCATAAATCTCCTTGTTATCCACTTCCAAAGAACTCTCCTTGATCTAGTGGGGGTGGATCACTCTCATAACGTGAGTCCAGACTTAGAGGAAATGAATTCTATCTTGTCTTGAAAGATTTATATAGATCCATTATACACAACCACAAAAAATGGTTAGTTCTAATGATAATTAGGTAATTGGTATTTAAATAACATATAATAATAATATATTTTAATTACCCAACTTATTATTTTGTCTATTCATTCTTAGTAACATCACATGTATAATTATAACATTTGACTATTATAATCACTTGACATGCGCCCAATGAATTACACTTAATATTATTTAATTAAATAAAAAATATTATTTACTAAAAATCCCCTAAAAACTAAACAATGTGTATAACAATATAAATTAAATGTACCTTTGTTTTTAGATTGTATTTATTTTATCCACCGCATTAATTATACCTTGAATAATTAATATTTAATTCTAATTTAAATATCACTGAATTATTTTATAATAAGTATATACTTTATCCAAAAATATATTTTCTCCAATAACTAGTGTTGAAATAAATATTTTTAGGAGTCCTAGAATAATTATTAAACCACAATCGAGAATGATCATTATTAAACTTATTAAAAGAATATTTAACTGAGATACATATATACACTTAGTGTGTGGCCCTCTAGGCCTCCTTCCTAGTGGAATTAGGCAGAGCCAACCTAAAGTCCAAGGATAACATCTAGAAATATTCCAGGGGACCCATTGAGATAATCTTAATACCAAAATGATTTATAACCACTTATGAACACATACATTTTAATTGAATCCCTATGTCTTGATATCTCGAATCAATCTTGTAGAGTACTGGTGTCCTCAACCCAAACACTCAATTACTCTACCTTTAACCTCATAGAATTTAACATCCTAATTCCTCACCATGGTCGTGGATTTTTTAGGCTATATCAATACTATCAAAGGGCCTTTGATATCAACATCCTTTTTGAAACAGAATGGAAAAATCCTATCTCGCATTATCTATTAATTTGGTATTACTCGTGATTCACCCATCATATCCAACATTATTGTGAACAATTTTTCATCATAGTATTATTTAATTCATATACATGTGTGAGTTGTAATACGTATTAATAAAAATCTTAATGTATGAGGACCAATACACACATATATAGATAGGAACATCCAATGAAACTATGGAATGTTTTTTTCCTACCAGTAGGTCTCTTTCTCATAATATCCCCCTGGATATTACCAAGGGCATACACCATGAGAACGTGCCTCAATGTTTTATGAGTCCTCACTCATACAGGTCGGTATTAAATTTTCCCTCATGTAACTTCATCCAGCAATAGAACATATATTCAATAATAGTGTTATGGAAGTTCCCTATTCTCATGAGATAAGGGATCCACTATAACCCTTTAGTGCAACAGTTATCCTTAAGAAATTATAACATGCATGGTAAGGAAAAATAAAATTCAATTTGTGAGTAGGTATTTATTAATATTTAAATGCCTAAATACATGTTTATCATAAATTACAATGTAATTAGTTCTATGCAACCTACTTCAACAGACCCCACATAGAGGACTTCCAAACACTAGAGACACAGAAAAACCAAAAGACCATGAAATCTAATTTAAAATGCATTGTCTTAATGAATAGCACTAATAGGATAATTATTTTACAAACATTTAAGATAAAATATAGACAGATATCATATGATAATAGTTTATACAAATCCATTAATATGACTAAGATGAATAAGAAAATCCAACAACTACTACAAAAGATATAGTAGGATATATTCCATGTATGGTATAATTTTTTTTTGTTCTTTTCAAATTCTAAATATAACTAAATTAATTTTTTTTGAGAAAAATTAATTTTAAAACAATATCTATGCCACTAAATTTAATAAAAAACTAAATTAGTATTTTTAATACCCAAATAAGATCATATCAACTTCTAAAAATCATTGTTGGGTGTTTTTATATATTTTCTAAATTATAGTGTAAAAAACCAAAATAAAATATCTATCCTACTTAACCACCTAGTGACATTCAAATTTTTATTTCTGATCCATTATTCCATAATCTATAGTGGATGTTCATTACCATTTATATTTCTATAATCT
Organism: Viscum album; assembly: GCA_963277665.1. NCBI lineage: Eukaryota > Viridiplantae > Streptophyta > Magnoliopsida > Santalales > Viscaceae > Viscum > Viscum album. Next base: position 1,585,677,982 of record OY728150.1, on the reverse strand, counting down.
GACAGTAGTAACCCTTGTAGAAAATCATCAAACTATTGAGATTCAAAAAATATAAACCATATGAAAATATCATCCACTATGTTGGATGATTTTCTATATGTTGGGGGTGATTATTTAATATTTTAGATATAGCATAATAGAGAATTCAATCCACTATGTATTATCAATACTCAAAACCTAAATAGATAATTCTAACTTAAATTGTATGGGGAAAATCCACAATCTATTTATTGAAGAGTATGATGTGCTACTTATATAATGAAAAAAAGTAATTTATATCAATTAACTAGAAATATCTTTAAATAAAACCTTAAATATATACCACAATAATGTGATAATATCACCCAATGGAAGGTAATTGGTCCATCATCGACTATTGAAAGAATAGAAAATATCACTTTTATCATGAATAGTCAACTTAATTGACATCTATTATAGTGTTATACCTATCAAAAGATCATAGAATCATCCAATAGGGAATCAACACCCCCATGACACTTTTATTAAATCATTTCATACATATTTAGTGATAAATATTCTAAATTTATCACCTAGTTGGTTCTTATTTATTAAAAATTGATGCCAACATAATTTACCATATATTGGGGCCATCCCAATAATAATAGTGAACTAAACCTCATCATCTTAACTATATATCACTAAAACGAATATACTATGGATGAAACCACTAGGTATCATCTATTACATGAAATGTTCCTACAAAATTCATATTCCCACATCATATACACTCAATCAGATTATTTGAGTTTATTTTAGTCTATAACTATTGAGAAATACTTTTTAAAATTTGTATATCTATGTGATCAACAACAATTTATATCATGAGAACAAGTGTTGTGGATTTTATATATCTTGTCCATATAGATAAATTTAAATTCCCAAAAATATATTTTATGAATAATACATCATACTGTAGATCACATCATTGGATCAAAACCATCCATTGTGTGTCTCATCCATTACCTCTATCTATGACCTCTACATTCTAGACTAGATAAATTAGAATGGGGGTATGAATGTGAATGGATTGAATAATATTTCAACACAAGATAATTTCATCCTATCATATCCTATACTACCATAACGTATTGGTCTATCATGATGCCTATAAAAGTAGGTACATTAATATTATTTATATTTTCAATATGGAGTCCTTCACAGGGAATTACCCTAGCAACCTCTAGGAAGAAATATTGAATTTTCAAAAAACTATTATAAATATCTAATTAAAAACATCCATTATATTTCAAAGATTTACAATATAGTTTCGGATGCATAATTAAAAAATACTTGGCCAAGATATCAATCTTAAATATCAACATAATGTACCAATATTGATGAAATATTCTTCAAAGAATTTTGGTTAAATACATATTCATGAATAATACATGGGTTTGAAGTTTTAACTCAGTGAAAATAATCATACACTTTATAAAATGGTCATTATGAAGGAAAACTTGTGGAAATTGGCCTATGTATTTGAGAAAATATTTATCCCAATTGATTCTAATTTTCAATGTCACGCCCATCAAAAAATTATTGGTGAGATGCTCAAGAACAAGAACAGTCCCTCACCACATTAACTTAATATATGATATGAACATATACATGTGATATATTCCATTGGATAGTATGTTCTGAGAATTATCAAACAATATCATTATGTTTTAACAAAAGAAGGAAAAGACGACTATGACTATGTAGTATTTGACGAATAAATCATCATTCCCATTCCCTATAAACAGTGCCTCATAGATTCTATTATATAAATAGATTATCATATTTTTTATTAACCTTACTAATATAGAGTCACTACACTAAGAAGGGGAGAGGATGAATTAGTGGAGACCAATTATTATTTTTTTGTAATAAACCACTGAAATCTAAAAAGATTCATTTTAACTATATAGGTACTCAAAAACTCCCTTGTGTATATAAAAAATAATGAATGAATAAACATGAATATTTTTTCAAGGTAAATACCCTAGTAAGGTAACACAATCCTATTCATGGTTGGTTTCTCCCAAAAACCATAGGTTAATTAATATATGCACAACTGATTTCAATATCATAGTGATGAAATTGTTTTTTGTTATGCATTTCTAGCATCACCATAGACATCAAAACATTAAAATAATGAAATACATGATATGTATCTATGTAGAGAGAGTGATTATTGAAATCTTCATTGCTTCAGAAAAAATATTATTATACCACCATATTTTATATTTTATAAATATTGATGAAAAAATACTCACTTCATGTAGATGCAATGTATATCCAATACATATTTTTCCCTAAAAACTCAACACTATGAAAATGGATAGAACTATTTATTTTTATGAAAAATGCCTGATTATTAGTTACTCGCACCCTATTATATTTTAACTCAGTATATCCACACCATATAACAATATAGGTTATTAAATTATTTTTTATTTTACCATAATATAAAAAAACCTCAATTCACCTAAAATAACAACATTTACATAAATAGAATTTACACCATCATAATCATTTCACTCATATGTAAAAACTACGAGTCTAAACATTTCATCCACCCAAAGGGTCATATTAAAAATAATTATTTTCAACAGCTATATTATTCTATGATATTATTTCAAAATATATCAATATAAAAAATTGTATTTACATTGATTTATTTTAATTCCACTCAATAATAAATATTCTCAAACAACAATCTTATATGAAGGTGACCAATTATTCATAATGAATGTATTTTGAATTTATTATAAAAATAATCATATATTTCATAATGAAACAAACTCGTTCTCACCATATTCTTTTACCTTATATAATAAAATAATAGTAGTTGAAAGAAACATAGTGTGTTTAATGTTATAAAATTTATACTAACTGCAAATCAATAAATATTAAAATGAATGTTATCATTAAAACTCCAATATAGATGTAAATTTTTAAAGGACATTCAAAATTTAATTTAAAAAGTTTCTATATAGAAAATTATCTTTGACCATACTAGTAACATTTCAAATATATCATTCAAGATCATAATATTTATATCAAAAAAGATCATTATTTTGAAAAAAACTCATTAATCAACTTGAATGAAATTTTTTAAAGGGAATTTTTGATGATAATGATTAGATTCAAAATAATCAGATATTTTTTAAAGAAAATATGATATCCATAAAACAAGTCTAAAGATCTACCAAAGTTTCATAAATTATTCTTTAATTAAAATTTTGTATGTGAATTTGGATCCATTATATAGTTAGATCCACATTAAATAAAGATTTAAATGAAACATAAAATGTGATGTGAATTCGAGTATAAAATAGAAATTTGGTAAGTGAAATATATCAATGTTGGGACTTCAATTATGAATAACATTAGATTCATGGAGGTATAAACATACACAGGTCACTGTATATCCAAATATTCTCTTATATAGAGAGAACACATGTGTGGGTCTAAAAAAATATAGATGTAACTCTAATTTATTTTAAACCACTGTTGACATCAGCTAAACTTGTAAAACCATAAAATAAACTCTATGAATATTTTATAAATTTCCAAACATACCAAAAATCATCATAATCCAAAATTTTAACTGACTCCCTAATGTACTGGATAAAATAATCGTAGAAGAACATTTGAAAATAACTTGTAACTTTTTAATACACATCCATAAAGGGTTTAAAACATAAAAAATATTCCAGCACATTCAAAAATACACAAGGTGTTTTAACCTCCCACCATTTATTTATTAAAAACAAAAAATAATTTATTTTATAATAATATTTAATCAAAAATATATCTCAATAATCAGTTAACCACATACTATCATATACAGATGAATCTTCATACCACACAAAATGATGAATTGAGATAATTGTATCCATTTGACATAAGAATGTTTTAGTAAATATTTTTAAATGACCCCCCTTAAATTAATGAAATAAATATCATTTACACCCCCCCCCCCCGATTCAATATTATCCCCATCTTTAGATTCCAAGGTAGTGACTGCTCTCCTTATTTTAAACAGTTATCTTTCCCCATTGACATAAGATTGGAAACAATTGTTCTCATTTTAAACATAATTTTATTCCCTTACGGGGAAATGTTCCTTAAATACTCAAGTGTTGGCTGAATTTTAATCCTATAGATTCATCCTGAACTACCTAAAACATTATTTTTGTAATGATTTTGTAAATATATGGAAAATATCCACTTTTTTATAATGTGTTGAAGTCTAATATCACATATATCCATCTTATCTTTTGTAATTTTATATTGAATGTAAATATGTTTAAATAGATAATTTCGAACCAATATTTTGGAGAGATTGGTAACACATCATTTAGAATAAATAATGAACAATGGGAGTTCCAAAAAACTCTCAAATTGTTTATATGTGTCTATATCTATTATAGGGGTTTAACTACATGTGTGTCGAACACAAGTTAATATTCAGATGTAATCATTGTTAGTGAGTTTTTTTTCTTATATTAATATAAAAGACATCCATATTTGAGATAGAAAACGTTACATAAGGTTGATCTCTTACCAATACCTTCACTAAACCATTCTAAAATAGTAAAACTGTGAAAATAAGAAACTATATTGCATCTATAAATAAAAAATAGTCCACATTACTCTTCATAAACAAAAAAAATTATATTTTTTGAAATCATGTTACTTTTTTGGGGTTAGATTTCTGGAACACAATGTCACAATATCTACGTTGTGTAGTCTAGAATATGTTAAATAATTCAAGATACCAATAACACATCTGAATTATTTTTTATTATACTTTATAACTTTTTATCTATACAGACCTCATCTTAAATAATCCATAAAATGTTAACTTTAAAAATAATTCTATTAAATTTACTTTGAGGATCTATTCTATTTTGAGTTTTAAATAATTAAGTCAAAATTATTACATTAAAACTAATATAATTCAAGTTTTAATATTCAAATAAAAACCATTTTTCCTTAATACAACACATTTATGATATATGAACTTTTATTATCATGCTGTATATTTAAACTTTTTATATTTACCTTATATATTTCCTTATTCATAGTTAAAACCCTGAGAAAAAATTTTGAAATAGTGGGACGAGAAATAAATCTCGGTAAGGGGAATATAAAAATAATGAAATAAACATGTTTTAGGGAAAATATTTATAAATGATTATCTCATTCAAGAAATAATATTTGGGATCCAAATAAAACATTTATTAAATATGAAATAAATTTTTTTCCCAATGTTTTTGCTAAAATATTTCATATTAAATATTAAAGGAAATAATAAAAAACATAATGTTTTATTAGAAATCATGGAAAACTCATGAATTTATTTTGACATAGATATCCCTATTACACATAATAAGTAACAAATATATCAATTTTAATTTAATCTATTTATATTACATTGGGAGATGATATGATTTACATAAAAATAGAGAGAAATAATTGATAAACTATGTAGGAAATAGGGGATATCACATTTATATCATGTCTATAAATGGAATAAAATACCTTTAAATTTCAATAATCTCTTATGAGAAACCTAACATGTTATCTCCAATTATTTACCCAATGCATTGGGTAGGAATATCGAAATCGGATAACATTTTATAAAAAAGTGGGAACATAAATCAATATAAACAATGTAGGAAATAAGGGTGATCACTTTCGTATAAGTTTTATAAATTGAATAACATAACTGTATATTTCAATAATCTCTTTGGAGAAACCTAACATGTTATCTTTGGTTTTTAACAAGACCACCAGTCCTGGGTTTTTAACAGAACCTCCAATCATCATAAACGATTTCTCAAATCCCCAACATAACCATAAGTCATGAAGGATTTAATTTCAATCATCATATTTAAAAAAATATTCATTTCATACATAAGAAAACATTTCCAGTTTTGGAAATATGTATTCCATTAAAAATATATTAATAAAATACCCCAAAAAGGGAAGGGTGTTTTTATGTAATTAAAAAATGAATAGTTGTAATGTAATCTATAGATAAAATAATGGTTATGACACTGTGAGAAACTACGAATGTAATATATTTCAAATTAAAACATTCAATTTTTTCCTTTTTTCTCAAAAAATTCTATATATAATATTCTATATGATTTATTTTTGAAAAAATTACAATGAATTTCAAAATTGAACTAAAATTTTTATTATAAGTTTTTTATCTACATATATGTGTATCGATAAAATATTTTTAAGAATTTGGGCATGTAATAATAATATTAAAAAAGAAAATATTTAAAAATTTCAAATAATGTTTAATGAAAACTGTCCCTTACATCGATCCCAAATAAGTATGGACATGTTTTATCTATATAAATTATTATTTATATAATTTTTACATTATTATTAATTTTTTTAATACATTTATTCATTATAACATTTTTATAATCAATTAGTAAATCAATTATTCTCAGGTAAGATGTTTTGATAATATTCTCCTAAATTGTAAAAAATGGTTCTATTTGGTTGACTATTGTCAAAGATGTAAATAATACATCATATAATGAATAACAACAACAATAATAAAAAAATTAATTTTTTATATAAATTATAATTTTTAAAAAATAAATGATATCTTTTTAGGAAAATTTAAGTATTTACAATGAACGAGGGGGTAGGTTGTGCATATGCATGAGTATCGTTTTCCCTTTTCAATTATCTTAATGAAAAGATATTATAAAAATATATAATCATTAAAACATTAGGACTATATTATAAATATCAAATTATATCTTTAATGATATTTCATATATAATTTATGGGATGTAGTGATGAAAAATAAACCAGATCGATTTGTGGAGGTGGTTATCTACGATATCCATGAAAAATATAAGAACTCTACAATAGATAGAATGAAAGGAAAATAAATGATATATTATCCCTAAAAAATGATAAATATTTCATTAATATCATATAAATACATTAAATCCACCATTATAACTATCCTTGAGTGGCAATAATAGAAAAAAGTACATCCATTCTGAAAGCATTTTTTCCTCTATACATACAAAGGAGAGTTTTGTATCCCATTTCATGTAATTGGTGATGGATATAAGCTATTTAATTAAAATAAATAATATAATTACTTTAAATAAACCAATATTATAATTTAATCACGTTTGAATAATATATAATAGAGTTATACAAATAAAAAAAACTAAAACATTTGATTAAAACCAATACTTCACCTCCATAAAACCTCATTTTATTAAATCGTTAAGAACCCAATAGTAGGTATTATTACAAAACTAAGACCTCTAGTATGTAGGGATTTATTTTAGGAAGGTATTTTCATAGGTAGTGGATGATCTATATTGTTTTTATGTGTTTATAAATGATGATAAGTTGTTCACTTTTATAAATGAGGGGAGGCCTAGGGAACTCAAGGAATTGAATAAAGTAATAAATTAATATTAATTAATTTTCACAAAAATGGATCCAAATTTATATAATTAATGTATATGATTAGTTTGTGTTGAAATATATCCATCCAATAAAAAATTGGACTAGTATAATGTATTTTGTTATGTTTATCTCTTTGTTTTAACCGACATTAACCTTTTTGAAATGTACCATGATATGGATTATTTTTACAATTTAAGGGATAAGAAATTTAGTATAATAGGATGTGTGACCCATAAATGGATCATGTTTGATTTTTTATTCAATATCCTATCATTTTTTGATAATATTTTATTTTTATAAGTTTTAGATCATTTAATAATGTTTTATAAATATTTTTACCACTTTAATATGATATATTTATTATAGAAACTAGTGGTCAACATTAAATCAATTTTTTTAGATTTAGTTTATTTCAAATTAGTTACATGGTTTATCTATAGCTTGCACAAGAACTATGTCAGAATTACAAAAGAATGCAGGGTAATTAAAGAATCAAAATAATAATAATTTTTTTATTAATATTAATTTATTTTTAAAATAACCATATATAACAGAATATAAGTGTTTTGTCCCTATGAATAAATAAGATATTTTAAAAGAAAGAAATTGATATATTTGAATTTATATTTTACATAAAAATTACAAAGGTCAAAATTAATTTTAAAGGAAGAAGACATATTTTATATATATTTTTGATTATAGAGATTATATGATTATAAAATGAAATTAATTCAAGAATTTGATTGAATTTTAAGCATTAACAGAAGTTTTTTAATCATAATTAACCCAATTCACTTATGACTTGGTAACAAATTTGTTTGATTAATACTATTTAAAATAACCAATAAAAAAGGAAAATATTACAAAATTCATTACTCTTTATTCCAAATTTGGAAGTCATTTTTCAATATTTAATTCACAAATGATGTAGAATTTAATTTTAAATTAAATTTATAAAATTTGATATAAGCATGATTTTCAGAAAAATGTTATTCTTGTATAAATGTATTTTTATACCAGATTAATGAATGGAATACATTAAAAATGAACCAATTTGAATATATTTAATAAAATTATAATAATAAAATTTTATAAAAAATTCGTTATAGAATTTTAGTTTTGTAAATACAAGAAATGAAAATATAATTTTATATAAATATTACATTTTTTCACAATTGAGTGAATACATTTTTTTTAGAAATTATCCCAAGTTCATAATAAGATAATATTTTTATGTTCAATTGAGAAATTATCCCAATTATTCAATTAAGTATATATATATATATATATATATATATATATATATATATATTATTTGTAATATTATCCAAAAAATCAGTAAACCCCCTTTTTACAAAGCATAAAACGACTTTATCGAAATATTGAGTTATTATTTCTAAAGATTTATTCAATAAATTTATATTGGATATTACCTTTATATGTATAAATATTTTAAAATGATGTTAATACCATTCATATGTACCAATTTAAGGGAAATATTACAATTAAAAAATTTATATCAAATTTCTTCATGGTTCATTCATGGTCTCTATTTCATGTTTTCTAAATTATCAAACATAGTGTTCTTTTAAAATATCATTATGTTTTATTATTTAAAATTTGAAAAATTATGTTCTTGTTTTTTGACCATGATATTTGTAATTAATGGTTTGAGATTTGAAAATACAATGTTCTAAATCCCAAATCATAAAAAGGGTTAATAAAACATCCTCTTGAAAATATGGAAATGAAAATACAAAGGTCATATCAAATTACACATAACAAGGTGTGCATATAAGAGAACATTAGTGGGTAGTGAAAATATGTATATATAGGAATTAATAATATGCAAACTATTATAGAGAGTAATATCGAACATTGATCATAATAAATAAAATGGAAAGGAGAATGTTAATGACCAAAAACAATAAATCAAAGGGGGGTGAAAAAGACAATTGATTCATAAAAAAAAGAAGGTAATAGGATAACACTATTATTTAAAGATAATATACTAGAGTTAAGGAATTAATTTCAAATATAAACTAATAACATAAGGAAATATAATGAAATGAAAATTAAAATTTCAACCTTTAATAATTTTCACAACAATATGATCTTTTTCTCCAAATTATGAGTTTTGTAGAATTTTTTTTCTTAACTGATGAACAAAAATAAACGTCTGAAAGATATTATAATCTAAAATTGGTTAAAAATATGTTCCTTATATATTTAGACATTAACCAAAAGAAAAATGGTTTGCATAATTTAAGATAACATCCAAAATAAGGATAACTTCAAATTAATAAATACACCCTTAATCTCCATGGAATCAATAGTTTCACCCAACGTTCAACATAAATAATTTGATAAATAACTAATCGTAAAAATTTCCAAAATATTTATAAAAAAGATAAAAAAATAATGATTTTATGAAATATTATTCTAATATTAATTTAACATTTATGTCCAACAATCATTAATCCCTGGAATAGTATTGTATATAAAAAATGTATATGCACTATTTTTACGATGTCTAAAATATGATAATCATTTCTATAAATAGCCACAATCACCACAAATCCAAAATAAAATCATATATAAATGTAAAATATAGTTCAACCATTATTTCTAAAATAAAATCATATCTTTTAAAAGATTATTTTTAAATTATTTAAAAGAATAGTGATCTTAAATACATTGTGAAATTATTTTGAAGTACCAAAAATCTCATAGTCACAAAATAAATCTTCAATCCCATAGTTATTTATAAAACATATAATCTAAGAATTCAATGACCAAAAATTACATCAACATCCAAAATAATGTTAATGACAAATTTTGACAATACCATTAAACATATATAAAAAACTTTACAGGCATTCTTCCTCAAATATTATTTTCAAATATTAATATTTAGGGTTGCATATACCTCAACCATATATCGAAACTCAACAAATGATTCTATATTAATTACCATCTAATGGAACCAATAAAGTGGTATAATTAAAATTAATGTTATTATAAACATTAAAATTATAAATAATTAATGATACTCAAAACTCTTAAGAAAACATCACTTTAAAACATCCAAATTTCCGTGTTTACCTAAACCTTTACTCTAATACCCACTTTAAGGACACAAATTTTATCAATATATAAATTGAATCTTTTTAAAAGAATTCAATTACTTTTATTTAAAGTATATTTTTTGTGTTTAGGAGATATTAGTCACAAATCAAACATAATAAACCCTCATATTACAATTTTGAAACATCCACTTAGTATCAATTTTGGAAAAATACAAAAACTATAGGATATTTAATGTTTTATTTTTTTAAATGATCTTTAGAATTTTCATCTTGAGCTGAACCTTGTCCCCACCAATCCATAAAACCTTATGAAAATCATTTTAATACATTATAAGTGAATAAAACCATAATAAATGGAATTTAAAAAGAATCAAGGACACATGTTATTCTTAGATACTAATTAAACAAATACCTTTTTGAAAGTTAATGTTGGGTAAGAAATAATCATTATGTTTATGAAGAAATCAATTTATATACCTAAATATTTTAATAAAAAATTACATTAAAATATTTAATTAAAAATAAAACTCAGAAAATATTAGTTGTAATTATGAAGAACAATTGAATGTTTATTTCAAAATTTAAAATGCTCACCCTAAATATGTAGTATTAAATTTTATATAATCAAATGAACCATGGAATAATTATTTAAATAATAATATTTACATAAAAATACATAATGGAATAAATAATTCACATAGGTAACTTGGTACATAATTTTCATATAACTCTTATAAATAGAATAACATATCCTATAAATTATATTAATATAATCAGAGAAACAATACCAATTAGCTCTTCCTCTTTACCTAATTCATTCAGGATATATATATGGATCACATATCCTTGTTTTTTAATGGATCCTCCCATCACTAGTTTATAATACAAAAACTCATCATTGGTTTATAAAGTAAACACCATTTACTAAAAAAAATTGAAATATAACATCATCATAATAAATATCAACAGATATTTACATCATAATACTCATAAAAAATCTTTTCACTAATAAAAAAATATTCCCAAATAATAAAATATACATTCCATTTAAAATCCTTTTCAAAAATTCCCAAAAAAAGAAAGAGTGTTTTTGTTGATGGAAACATGAAATCAAAAGAGGGAATACAAATATAAAATAATGGTTATGTTGAAATGAAAATTTATTAACTCAAAGTACCTTCAAATAAAACATTCAATTAGAATTTGTTATTTTTTTCAGAAAGTTCAATATAAAATTAAAAAAATTATTTTGAAAACATCTGAATGAATTTCAATGTGATATAAAAGTTCCATGAAAATTCATTTATGTCTATATAAATATATCCATCAAATAATGTTCTGAATATGAATAAGGAGGAAAATGTTTTAGAGAATGACTCCTCATAAAATTTAAAATGATGTTTTTAATATAATGTGTCTCTTACCACTTGACTAACTAATCCAACACCTTATTTATATGACTTAATAAGGAAATTATGTACATTATTTATCAATATGAAATTATTTCATCTTAATAATTCTTTTTTTATTATTATCATGTTATAACCAAATACTAAATACAGTAAGTTCACTTTGGACATCTTAATGATATTTGAATCATTTAAAAAAAATGAAATCTAGTGGTGGACTATGTAAAATGGGTTATTGTTAGATAAGAATATTTTTATATAGAAATGTTTGTTACAAAACTAAACCGTAATGATGGCTATGGATAATTATATTTGATATAATTATAGAGGTGTTTATTCATACATAAACATACATAACATTTTCATTTTTCAATGATCATGATAGAATGAGGGTGAGTATTAATTTTTTTCCCTAATTTGTATTTCATAATAAAAAAATATAATTTATTAAAATAACATATATATATATCAACCATCAAATTCAGTGATGAAAAAAGAACCGCATCACACTATGGATGTTGTAACCTACTCGTGCACATGGACAACATTATCATTTTTCAATTGATGGGATTTTATGAAAATATATGAAATTTTTTCTTTATAAAATAATAATTATTTCATGGATATACTATATATAAAGTAAATATATCATTTTAACCATGCATGATATAATGTGATAGAAAATTAATTACACTGGTTCGTGAGGTAGTAGTATGCTCTAAAAATAAATGAATGTCTTTTCCCATTTTTTGGAATATGGTATGGATATATTCTATGAAAAAACAAAACAAAAACAAATTATATTAATGATTCCATTTTAAAAAGTTCAAAATGTTTGAATAATATTTTTTTATCTATAAGAATATGTAAAACTAAAATATCCTGTTAAAAGATGTACCCTTTATTCATAAAACATCACTTTCTTTATAGATTAGGACATTAAAGGTTGGTATTAATAAAAAAAGACCACTATAAAATAAATAGGTATTTTAGGAATTTATATGGGTTGGTACTAGATGAATGAAATTTCCCATTATGTTTTTAGGGGACTGGTGAAAGGGTTCCCATTTAGAAATAGTGGTGGGGAAAATCTTCGAATTACATCAAGTATTAAATTATTATAAATTAATTTCAATGAAATAATGGAAAAAAATTATTATATATAAAATATAATATGAGGTTGGGTTTCAATCCTCTCATCCGGTTTTTTACATGTTTAGATTATTTTTTTGCAATTGTCTATTTGTTTTTACATGCTGTAATCATTTTTCGAAAATTAAAGGAAATAAATTTTTTATATTTAGTGGTAAATAATGATACTACAAATAGTAGAGTGACCCATAAATAGACTATGGTTTGTATTATAAACCATATTATATTCACTTTTATTATGATAGGGTTTTTATGATTTTTAAAACATTTATTTAATTATTTTTTTTCAAAAATATCATTAATGCCCTTTCATGGAAATATATGAAATACTATACTATAATATATATCTAGGTCAATATGAATGGATTGAAAATGTAATTTATAAGAATATATTCTGTATCTAGTAATTATATAGTTACCCAAAAAAATTTTGATAGGTTGGGATATCATTTTAAACTATATCTTTTGAATTAACCCCTTGGAAAACCAATTTTAACATTAACCATAGTAATGATTTTTTCAATATTAATGGTTTATAATTTTAAATATAAGGTGAAAATAGCTCATAAATTTTAAAAATATATTATAATAGTCTATTTCTATTCCTTATTATACTATTATAAATTTTTCTATTATTTTTAAATAATTTATGAAAATATGTTTGATATACAATACTATTAAGTTCATTTTATGAACTATTCGAAAAATTTGAATTTGAAAAAATGATGAATGAAATGGAATTTAAATATAAATAATTAACATCTATTTATTATTTTATAATAGTATTAAATTTACTTACAAAACATTAAGTCAATTAGATAATATTACATATGCGGTTTAAAAAATAATTTACTTTTTTGCTACTACATTCAGAACAATGTTCATCACAACATAAGCATTGAGGATAATTATATTATCATTAAAAATATAAAATAAAATAACTGATTAAAAAAACTATTATTTTAAATAAATAATTTTAATTCAGGAGAAGAAATTTTTATCTCCATCCAAAAATATTATATATATTAAATACTGGAAATTGATATTTTGTAAATTATTTTTACATTAATATTATATAGGTAAAAATCAAAGATAAATGGAACATAGATAATGTTATAAATTTTTTGATAAATATTTGTAACATACTATTAATGTTTTCAGGTACTCCTTGACCCCTCTTTTTTATCACGTTTTAGTTGGGGATTTCCATGGGTGTTTTCATGGGGATATTTGAAAACATTGGAACATTATAGGTAGTTGATGGTTGGTGCATTATTTGGTCAAACCGATTTTGAATGCAAGATAAATAATGAAAACCCCAAAAGTGATTCTTTTAATATTCAGTGCATGGTTTGAAAAAAATTCACCCATCTAGTACAAATCATGTACCCAATTAGAGGGGTGAACTATTAGGGTGCATGGTTTCAAAAACCATGCAGGCTTTCCCAGCTAACCAAGAAAACAATGTTTTTGAATTCCATAACATATTTTAATTATTTATCATCAACCCTTTCTACATCCTCTTGACCCCAAATTCATATAAGTTGAATTCCTCAGTATTTGGAGCTACGAAATCCCATTTTGACAACTATAATCATATTTTTAGGTTTATTGAAGCATTGAGGACATCGTTTGATTTATCTCTTATAAGAGTTCTTCTCATTTCATTTCCCTCATAATATATCTATTATTATACCTTCAGGTTTTTAGATAATATAGTTATTTATCAAACTAAACAGAGTTTTTACCTTGAATATATGTTTGATTCCTTAGTATCTACTATCAGAATTCTTTTTATGAAATTCTTATTGTGGTTGTTGTGATATGTGATTACCGTGTCAAATGTAGGTGGTTTTATCTTTGATTTTCCAAATATATAACTCTTTAAATTCTATACTATTAAATTCTATTTCAATTATTTTTCTAAAATATTAGATTATGAAAAGTGGGATTTAATTTTACATGGTATAGAATTTTGGGGGAAACCCACCTATTCCAATGGAATTGGAAATTGGAGTGTGATTCAATATTAATGGAATTGTGAAATTTATTTCTGAAAATATTTTGAGAATGATGGGATAAGTTATTTTGATATGAACTAATTATTGGTTATATCGTAGAAAAAGACATGAATTTTTTAAAAACATATGTTTTTGTTGTTAAATCGAAATTTACATATTGATACTGAAAAATGGATAAAAATAATTTTAAGCTGTTTTGAAATATTTTTCCAATTGTTGAATCATTTATTGAGAACATGAAAGCCCAGTTAGTTAGTTGTTTATATGGAAAAAACATTTTGGGATTTTAATTCCCTAGTAATGGATTTACACTTTACCACTTTACCAAAAAAAACTAATGTGTTGTATATTATCCCTGATGGGATGTTGATGATTCATTTTTGACTAGTGACGTAGGGATGTTTACACACATATTACTGTGATTACTTATACCAAATGTGTGGGAAGCTCGATGCTTAGAACTGTCACACATCTTGGTGGATGACCCTATTTCATACAGTTATTGTTTCAAGTATACAATTTATTATTTGTAAAACTAATTTATAATTTCCTAGTGATTTATATAAATTATTATATATAAAATTTATATTAATAAATTGTATAAAAGCATCCCATTAATTTAATAGAAAATCATGTTTTGTTTTCAATATGAATTTTTACATACATTCTTGTTTTATTTAAAATTGAACAGATGATTTGGTTTAATTATATTTGCATATTATTATTTAACACTTGGTGAGAAACTATCCTTCTTTTATCTCACAAGCTACCTTTTTTTCTGGGCATGTGTTGATATACATGTACTTGGATCGAGAAAAGGGAAAGCACCACATAGAGGTGGTTCTAGTTGTTGACTCATTTGACATATATTGTTGTTTATATTAGGACCCATGTAATTCATATAGTATTTTTGGTACATTTATGATATAATATTTGGGGTTTGGTATACCTATTTGACATTTGGTATTATATCATTTGGGATTTTCCTTTGTGTATACTGATATGTATTTTTTCTACCACTATATAATTTGGAAAAAATTGTTCCGAACATTATCTGTATACTTTTAGGTTCTAGTTTCAAACCAATGGAGATCAATAATTCTATTTGGGATATGTTAGCAATGGATCGTGTGTCAGATTATTGGGGTCTTCAGTCTTCTTCATTATAAAGTGTTATCAAATTTCCATATTAATAATCATTGCATGATGTTAGCATGTAATTGAGTAATGTTGTCGAGAAACATGAGTTATTTTAGAGTGATTTCATATAAAACTGTAATCATTATTTCTTTAAGACCCCATAGTTGGTTTTGGAGAGGCTCTGTGAGTATTATTTTTAGTATTTCACCTTTTTAGATTTAGATAGGTATAAATACAGATCTTGGTATACATCTAATGGGATTAATTTATCTAGTTTTTCTTATTTGATTGTTGATCTGAGTGACCTTATTATGTCATATTTGTATTTTATGGTTTTACATAGCATCATACCACTTTGAAGGAAAGGAAATAGAATCATAGATAATTATATTGATGAACATCATTGAGAGAAACCTCACATGGACCGATATAAAGTTGACACAATTGTGCGTGTTGTTCATGATTTTGGATAGGCCCATGCTCCCATTCCTTTTTCTTTTAAAACAATGGAACCTCAATGGAATTATTCAAAAAAAAATTCTTTGGAGTTCCTTTTCTAGATTGCCCCAATTTCCCAAGGCACAAATGTTCCTTAAAATTCATAGGTTTGTTGTGAATTATTTGACTTTTGTTTGACTTCATAAAGATCCCAAATACTATCATGGTGAAATGTTGCAATATCAATCATGATGGTTCTATCAGGAGATGGTGAGATGTGATAGTGATGGAAATGTTACATGAGGTATTAGAGTGGAATGAAATAAAAGTTATTCCCACGAACCAATAATATTTAGATTCTAATGTATTGGATAATGATAGAGAGTTCTTAAATCTCTAGTTGGATTATAGGGACATGAATTTGTAAGAAAATATCTTAGTTGAAATTATGTTTTATTAGATGATATTGTACTGAATGAGAAGATAAAGACTCAAAATATGAATATTAGACTTAGATATGGTATTTTTTCAGGTTTTCTTATGGAATCCCTTTTCTTATGCATATATAATGGATAGAGAATTGATGGTTGAGCTTTATCTAGCTGGTTTGTTTAGTTTCATGAGAGTTCCATTTTCTTCTAGTGGTAGTTCTATGTGTTCATTAAAAGGAACGTGAAAACATGATCATTATTATAGAAGTTCTTGATAATAAGGTACTACCTAACCTCCTATAGTTCCTTAATGTTTCCCCTTTATTAGGTTCTAGTTTAGAAATCCATGGAATTGGAAGAAAGTTTTCACTAATGTACCTACGATATGTGGTTTCAATAGAAATTCAGGTCACATGAAAATGTTTTTTATGTATATACTTCTCCATATAGTTGCATGAGATCATTACTACCAAGAAGTAATTTGGATAAATAATTTTCTTCACAAACATAGGTGTTCCAGCCATAGGAATATAGTGTTAATATTCTTCACAAAGTGTAATTCTCTCCATTTGAAGAATATAGGGGTCCAACAAATGTGAGAGGTATCCTCGAAATTTCTCAATGTTTAGTCATTGTGTTATTTGATATTGGTGAAACTCATTTTATAATTTCAAATACTATTTTAAATATCTAAATCTTCTTGTAATTATTTTATTTTTTCTGATGGATGTTACTATGACACTCAGAATTATGAGAGTGAAGGGTCTCTGTTGTCTTGCTTGGGTTTTACCTTTAATATATTTTGAGCTTACTAGGGATTTTCTAGTTTTCTACATGAATCAATTTTATGACATATTTGGGATGGATCAAATCCTAATAATAAATACTAGTTATTTTATATCTTTAATGTGTCCCCATTGCTACACCCGATGGGGAGCAATGTATCACTCATAGAAATTGGGATCCAAGGTATATTAGATCTAGACATTCATAGAAGAGTTGGATAAGGTATATCCATATTTTATTTTGACCACCAGAAAGACTACTTGAGTGATGATCTACATCCAGTTATCATTGAGTTTCCTGATGATTTCCAATATGACTTATCTGGGTTTCCACTAGTAATGGAGGTATATGTTTATATTGATCCAGTACCTGGTAATCAAATGATATATATCCTCTTTGAAAGCATGGTACGATCTGAAATGAATGTGATGATAAATTAGTTATATGATATTTTAGAGAAAGGATTTATACATCCGAGTGTGTCTCCTTAGGTAGAAATTGTTCCCTTTTCTAAGAAATTATATTCTTCACACCGACTTTTCATTGATTATAGGAAAAAAAATCCTGTTATTGGGAATTAAATGTATGAATTACGACATATTGATGATTTTTTTACAAAATAAAAGGGGAGAAGAGGTTTTAAAAAATTGATATTTGATCAGTTTATCACCAATTGGGAATGAAAGAATATTACATTCTAAATACTACCTTTCAGAGTAGGTATATCCATTATGAGTACATTTTATGCAATTTAGTGTAAAATATTATCGAATAGTGTTTATGGAATTCATGGATTGGATCATGGAAAATTATCTTGGTACTTTTTTGGTTGTCTTTATAGATGAAATATTTGTTTTCTCTATGTTTGAGGATAACCATGAGGTGATCAATGATTAGATTTATAATTTTTGACAAATCACCATATTTATACTATGCCATATAAGTGTAATTTTTGGATTTGAGAAGTTATGTTCTTGTGAAACATGGTGTTCAAACATTCTATTTCATATGATCCTATGAATTTTAAGATGTTACGAAATGGGAGCAGCCAATCATTTTTTTAGACCCATAACATTATTTTTTTAGCTTAAAATTATTACTGGTTCGTAAAGGATTTCTCAAAGACGTCCTCTTAGACGAATGATCCAACTCTAAAGGGATTGAATTTTACATTAGATGAGAAATGTGAGAGTTATATTGTTGAAATGTAACAAATATTTATTTATATGCAAATTTTGATTCTTCCAAAGGCCTGATAGGGATATAAAGACTTCAATAAAGCATCAAGTCTTTGTTTCAAATATTTTCTTATGAATGGTGATTATGTCATTGTTTATCGTTCACAACAACTGTGTCTAAAAATAATAATCCGACCCATAGAGGTGAACCTAAATATGTGATCCATGAAATTAATAAGAGGATTAAATACATTATTAGATAAATGCATACTATGTTTTCAAACCCCAAAATCTTGAGATATATCATCTCTCTAAAATATTTTAATCTCCTATATAGGCATTGGGAGGAGTAACCACAATCATTTGATTTTGACTTTGACTATACCCTGAGGAAAGGTAATATCATTATAGATTCTTTGAGATGGAAATTTTCTACCATTCCATGACAGAATCATCAGTAGTGTTTCACATGATTAATATTTTGACACATTTTCATATTGATGTTTGTGAAATAGGGGTTGAGGGTATCTTACCTAGTGATTAGTTGGAATCTTCCCTTTTAAATATGATTCAACAAAGGGTTTTCTATGATTTTGAAATTAGTATATTGTTCAATTAGTAGTGGTAAAATATGGTTTGTGGGATTTCAATAATTCATACAACAAAGTGCACATAGGAACCCCAATTCTTTTTATGATAAGAGGTTAAGATTATGGTGGCCATCTATGTGATAGGGAATAACTAATTTTTTCCTACATTATTATAGTTTTTTAGAAGGTCATGACCAAGCATGATAGACATTTTGGTGGTATTTATCCACATCGAGGGAAACCATGGAAGTGGGATGAGAATTATATATAATTGGTGGATTATTTTCCACAAACCCTGAGAATAAAAAGTTCGATATGGGTTTCTATTGTTAGGACTATGAAATCACCTCACATTATACCCATTTGTGATAAAACCAATATTGATGTTCCTATAAACCTCTATGTGAGAATGTTTTTAGTTTTCCTATAGATACATATGCTATTGTTTCTATAGGGATCCCCAAATTACTTCTCTCCTTTGGAGAAGACATCAGGAGGCATCGTGGTATTAAAGTCATTTGAGTATGGATTGTTATCCACATATGGACAGACATACTAATATGTTATGAGAATTCTTGAGGATATTATTTGTATATTTGTCCTCAATTTTGTTTGTTTCTTGGGATGACCATTTTTAGAAGATCTTGTTTTGTTATAATTATAGTTACCATTCCACAATCAAAATGGCACTATTTGAGACCTTTTATGTCTGGCCTTGTAAAACACCATTATGTTGGTAGAATATCAATGATAGTTTACAAGTTATAATGAGTTCTTTTTGAGAGAAAAAATTAAATATTTACATTTTTTATAGGTTGTTTTTGACTTACAGATGATATAAATATTATACATATCATCCCAATAGACCATTGCAATTTTTAGTTACTAATCGTTTGTTCTTGAACGTTTTACCTCGATTGCGTCATCAGTGTCCTGAGATGCATGTAAGGAATGATCCCCATTTTTTTAACTTTTTGAGGATATTGGGAAGGTGGGGAAGGTGGATTAATATTTATTACTACCATTGTATTAGACATCGATACTAATGTCTTACTTGTATCATAACTATGAAATTATCATTCTGATCTATCTCATGTTTAGATATTGAGTGATATTGAAATTGAAACTGATTTATTGAAGACATAGAATTAGGTGTGTATAATTTACCCATAACCCCATGTGCTTTTTGGGAGGATAATACCATTGGTTTGAGTGCTATAGTATCACGGTTATGATAATGCTGAGACATGGGAGAGAGAGGCATTGATGAGAGAGTATTTGACTCATTATTCATAGTAGAGTCTTATTAATAAGATTTATAAGGACATAATGTTTATATGATGGGGCTGTTTTAAAATCATGTTTCTATTTTTAGGTAATCCATGGACCCTCTTTTGGATCGTTAGTTTTTTTGTGGTTTGTCTCATATGGTTTTGGTCAGTAATTTGAAAATTTTGAAACTTTTTCGTATATGCATGGTCGGTGCACAATTTTCCCAAACTATGTCCCCACATAGGATATACTATAAAAACCATAAATGTGGGTGTTTTCATAGGTACAAAATTTTTCGAGAAAATATGAACCCACATAGTAAAAATCATGATCCACATCGGAGTGGTGCATCATTTGGAAGCGTGATTTGAAAAACTATGTGGTCCTACCTAGATAACCAAGAATATGGTGTCTTTTAATCCTGAAAAATATTTTAAAAATTCATAAATCCCATTTTTACATCTACACTACCCCAAATAAACAAATGTTCAATTTTTAGGTCGTTTGAGCTCTCAAGAACCCATTTTGGATCATCAAAAACAATTCTATGATGTTTGGATGCTTGGAGAACATCGTTCGGCTCATCATCAGTTAGAGTTATTCTCATGTTCCTTCTCTCCCACTCTATATATCTCTCCTTATTATTGATTTTAGATAAACTAGATATTGATTGATATAAATTTTTTTCTAGTTTCTGATTCCATATTTTGTTACTTTATCTCAAATTATAACTTTCTACATTGAAAATTCATATTATGGGAATTATGAAACATCATCTCCGTGTTAAAGGAATATGGTTCCATATAGGATTGTCCAATGGTATAAACCAAGAAATTAAGGTATTTTGAAATTTTAGTCTATTGTATTATAAAAAACCAAGTTGATGGAAATTTGGATTTTATTTGAATTTCTCTAGATAACTGGGGAACCCCCCCAATTCCAATGGAATTTAAAATTTCCGTATGATTTGAAATTGAGTGAATAGTGAAATTTATGTATGAAAATATTTTGACAAAAAGGCTTCAATTTTAGTGATAATAACCTTTGATGTATTTTACCATATAAAAAGGAAATAATTTATTACAAATACTTGTTTTGGTTTTTATATTTGAAGAGGCATATAAAAATTTTAAAATCATTCAATTGCGGTTTTAATAGTTTTAAAATAATTTTCTCATATTTGATTGATTCATTGAGCATATGTAAGCCAATATAGTTAGTGGGTTATTTGGGACAAACATACTTGGATTCTAATTACATAAAAATAGATTAACGTACTACAAATCTAATAAATTAATAGTGTAGTGGGTCTTAACCCTGATAAGATATTGGTGAGTTCTCCTTCACTAGTTTTAGAGTGGCATGGGTACATATATTACCATGATCATAAATACGAAATGTGTGTGGATCCCATAACTTGTAACTATTGTACCTTTTGGAGGATGACCATGCTTATTTTTATGATTGTTTTAATGTATACAAGAATTTGTTTGTTAAACCAATTTCCACATGCCAATTTATTTATATAATTTTTTTCATAAAATAATTATTAATCCACTATTTGAAATTATTAAATTAGTTTAAATCAAAAAATGTTTTTATATATATGAATTTGTACTAAAATGCCTTTTTATTTGAAATTTCAATCCTAAATTGGATTATTTATATAGGAATATTTTTATCAAAAACTTGTTCAGACCATACAAGCTTTTAGGTCACACCATAACTTTTACTTTATGTGTTTTTAAATATCCTTCTTTTAGGTCCAAACTAAGTGAATGAACCACATTGAGGTGGTGGCCGATATTGAATCCTTTGATTCTGTAATTGTTTTTATATTGGGACTTGGATTTTTCATCTTGAATTATTTGTACGTTGTTGATATACTATTTTCGTTTTTATAAATTTCTAACTTCTAGTACTTTCTCAATTGAGGGTTTTCATTATTGATAATTAAATGTATATGTTTCTCCAATATTATTGTGAAGAAATCCATTCCCGTATTTATTTTGTATTTTTCTTAGTGTTAGTTTCTATCCAATTGTGATAGAAAATTCCACTCGGGTTATATCTGTGCCGGATCAGGTATCCAAGTACTATGGAATCATGGCCGGTTCATGAAAATATAAATGTAATAGCATCATAAAATTAAATTATGGAATATATTTTTAATTAATTATGAGCCTTTACACTTTATATATAATTATAATTAACCCATTTTAACTTTACCATGGTATCAAAAATATATTGGTGTTACTATTAATACAATAAAAAAATAAATGGGGAATATGAACCAAATTTTTTAATTCAAATTATAATTATCAAATTCATATTTAAGGATTCAATTCACATAAGAGGAATAATATAATTTAAAATTAATCCTCTCAACTCAAATGAAAATAAATTAGTCAGATAAATTCCTTTTAATTTATAAAAATATCTATATACCACATTAATGTATAAAATCCATTTAAACGCCTAAAATTTTATTATTTTTATTCAAAAGAAAAAAATTAAATATTCAAAATAATATAAAATAAAATATTTCAGTTTAAATACATGAAAATAAAATTCCATTTAAAAAAATCAGTATAGATCACTATTAAATGAAAAATTAATTTTTATAGAAAACTATTAGAAATTCACCCTTTGATAATTTTTTCACATTGAATTAAATAATGATATACTTTTTATGAAATATAAATTAAGAAATTTATATAAAATAATTATATTATACACCTAAAAAATAATAATATCAATTTTTTGAAGAATGAAATGAAGTAATTTACTAAAAAATTGAGTTCTTATCTCATATGAATTTATAAATACATTTTTATTATATAGGATATATATATATTTCATAATTCACTATATCATATTCATACACACTATTATAATGGATGATTTATAATTATAACAATTAAATAAAAATATATATTGGATAAATTAAGCAATATATTGAATTTTATATATGCTATAGAACATAGTGTTCACTTCAAATATCAATATAATACATCCTCTATGTTTATTATTCTACTAACATCAATATAAATGGAAGACTCCTAATGCTCATTCATTCTATATACTTGTAATAGTGAGTTGATATATTTTTTTCTAGGAAAAAAACATATACTCAATTTTTTTATCAATATGTATTCTAATAAAACAATCCAACTCTACTCATATAGTAATCTTAAACAAAACCTATATCTTTATTGAAATTCTTCTTAGGAATTATTATTTTTAATTTTTTTTTTCATCCACATACAAAATCAGTATTATGGTAGTTACATAGATATCCATGGTATAAATATTGTTATAAATGCTATAAAAACAATTGGTGTTATGAAATTATCATGCTTAGAGTACTAAGAATTGGTACCCATTCAATAATTCTAATTCATTTATGATTCTATAGATTATACATTCCTTAGGATCAAGAGAGAATTTCTATATTTTATCATAAAATAATTTTTCTTTATGTTCTCTATTAATAACTTATCTCTTCGCACGCATATGGTGTATAGATGTGGTTACTTTCAAAAATAATTTTTACATTTTCAGGAATGGGAGGTAATGAAAATGTTTCTTTCAAATTAATTCCTTCTAAATATGAATTTTAATTTCAATTATTCCTTGATTTCATCATTGTGACATAAAATATTCCATTCAATATATTTCTATGATCCTATTTTGTTTTAATTATAATTTCCACTATTCAACTAGGAACTAGATCCCATGTGTTTTTTTCCAATATCATTGAGCACTAAATTCATAGCCTGATCCAAATATTAATCTTCTCTGGTTTTAGCTACTACAGTTAGTTTATATTTGTGTAACATTGATTTATATGAACGTTGATATACCCCACTATAGGATTCTTCTGGTAAAAAATTTCATAAGGAAATGCATGTGTCACATGTCTCAAAAGGCATCAATTAGAAATGTGTTTAGTTATAAGAAGAAATTTTTCAAGAATGAAGTTTTTATTTTTTTTCTAATCAGTAATAGTTCTACCCGTTTCTACTGTGATTCTACTAATTCTTTATAAAAAATTGTATTTAAGCCATAAGTGCTGCATTATATTGATTCATGTTTCTATGTTTGGAAATGATATTCTCAAATGAATCCCTTGTATATTCCTTACCATTATATCCTATCAAATTGATAAAACTCAATTCCAATTACTTATTAACTTCACATCTAGAAATATGATTCTTCTTAGATTCATTGGAATTATTCTTAATGAAAAGACCAATTTTCAATCGTGAATAATCATATATGAAAGTGGTGAATGAATAATAAAATATTCTATAATTTTTATCATTGTGACATAATGCACTATATGAATTAATTAAAATGGTATTGTAAATATAATAGCTACTTTTTTGGGACACTTCCATGAATAATATCCTTTTTTACATATTCCAAAAACACATAAATCATTTTGTTTATGTATTTTAAGATATATAAAATCAAGAAGATTTAAATTAATGATTAGGATTATTTATCTTGGGTTACCAATTCTATTATTTCATATTATATTCACATTTATTTTACCTTGGTGACATGTTTTAGTTATATGTCTAATGAAAAAAAAAATTTGACTTGAAATATTACCTTGATTGTGTTTTATTTAAAAATATTATGTAGTTTTCATTAAAAATAATAGGTAAAAACCATAGAACATGTTATGGAGGTCTAAGTTAAGGAAGAATGAGGGAATTTCCTCGGCTGATATTTATGAACTAAGGGGGGTCCCAAAAAAATAATATATGGTATATAAATTATCAAATTTAACCTAGGTTTCCAATAATTCAAAAAAGTTGTTTCCCTCCCTCTAAGTGTGACTGAGATTAGTGCAATTGGTGATAAAGATTTAGTGTGTTTTCTTTTATTTTTTATTCTTAGGATAAAACATTTTTATTTCAGAAAGTCACCTAATGAAAAATTTCAAAACTTTGTCTAACACTCAACTAATTGTCATTTAATTCTTCAACATAAATAATATTATAAGATGTTAATGTTTTATTTTCTATTTAATAAGAGATAATAACAATAATTTAACAAGATAAATCATTACTAGATTTCACAAGTCCCCCTTCTTATCTCTAAATATTTTTTGCCATTCTACCATTTGTAGTAGTGAAAGAGGAATAATCATAATCATGTATCAATGACTTTCTCTTACTGGTTTCATTAATAAAAACATATTTAATGAAAGACATGTGAAAATTTTGAACCAAAGAAGGATTATTATTATTATTAGAGGTATCTTACATAGAAAATTGATCATAAATTCTTAAATTAGGGTCCAATTTACTCACACATTCCATACAATTTATCAAGATAGGGAAGTTTTTTCAAGGTTTCTAGACTAGAAATGTTATTTATCTCTACTTTGATTCCACCAGAATCTTCTTTCTTCTAATCAGGATAGCTACCTCTTAACTTCCAATGTCTATTATAAAATTACATGTTGTACCAACATGTGTAGGATTTTCTCCCACACACTCCATAACATCATAAGTAATAGGGAAACTTCAATAATGTGGGTTAATAAATATTATTTCTATACCACAATATCTATTGTTTTCTGTGATTTTAATATTTAGTGTGAATTTGATTTTATTTGGGGGAATATGAGATTCCAAAGTCATTCCTTTATATAGTATAAGTGGGAGATTGTTTCTAATAACCTTAATTGAACGAACATTACATTATTTTTTAATTAAAACATAATTTTTTTAAAATAAAAAGTACATATATATTTATTAGATACATATTTAACATGATACTATGTGTATGCCTTATCAGCTAATTTAGTGGATTCATCATTGACATAATCATAGTTATACATATTATCCTTTAACTTATTATGTTTCTTAACAATATCATGAAACATTAATTGTTTATTATATAAATAGTATTCTTTAAAATGAAGTTGGTATTCATGATCCATTATGGTCTTCTCATGTTTAACTAAATCCAACATAAATTTTTTATCTCATTAATTAAAGATTCTTATTTAAATTCAAATTGTTTCTTTTATTAAACTATAATAATTTTTCCATTCCACATAATTGTTTTTCATTATTAATCATAGTTTTTTACAGAAGATAACATTTATTATAATCCTTCAATAAATGCTGAAACTCAGTTCTTTCTGAACCATATTCTTCAGTACATAAACTTCCAGTCACTTTCTGAGCATGAGAAATTATGTTGGTGAATTTCTTAACTGAATTATTTTTAAAATATCTTTGAGATGGCTAACCAAATTTTTATTATTTTCGCTTGAAGCTTATCCTATTTCATTTATAATATTTTCACTACTTTTTTTCAAAATTGGATGATTTTATTGAACATTTATTGTAATTATTTTTATGATTTTTTATCTTATTTTGATTTATAATATTGTTCAGTATTCTTCAAGAATTTAATGCTAAAGTGACATAATCCATTATATTTGTACTATTTAATAGTATATATACCATCCACTTTTCTACTTCAATTATTTAATATATCTGATATAAGAAAAATGATTATATGAAATGTTACGTCACACTCCTCTATTTATGAGATAATTGAATCTAAATTATCAATATCATTTTTTATTTTTATATTTTGGATGTTGTCAAACATGATTTCATATACTATCTTGTTATTGAAAGAAAGAGTCATTGTCACTCGTAAATCTATGAAAATGTTAAGAAATTATTATAAAGAATGAGTTTCTAATGATCTAGAGATGAGAAAATGGGACAAAACATATTTGGAAAGTACCACATGGGTTTCATAACAATTGTGATGTCTTTATGATTTTCCCCAAATCCTCATATATTATTTCCCACAACTTCATTCACCCATGTTAAATAA
Source organism: Viscum album (assembly GCA_963277665.1). NCBI lineage: Eukaryota > Viridiplantae > Streptophyta > Magnoliopsida > Santalales > Viscaceae > Viscum > Viscum album. The sequence goes on along the minus strand of OY728150.1, from coordinate 1,585,650,121 downwards.
TCATAAAAAATTTCATTGTCAACGATTTTAATAAAAGAAAATTTCTTCTCATTTTTTAAATTTAACCACTATGAAATTTAACATTATTACATAATTTCATTCCATATTATCACAAATTTTAGTCACCACATGATGTCACATAAGATTTATGAAAAATATTTCTGAAAGGACACCAGAATAGTATTTTTTCATCAGTGTTATCAATTATTGTTTTCCTCCATGTTAATTGGATTATCTCATTTAATTGTTGGAAAACCAGAGAGATCAATATCTATAACATCAATGAAAAGAGATAGAAGATATGGAAGAATTATTTTTATACTATAAAAAATCTTCAATAAATAGAAGGATAACAACTATGATTCAATGATTTTTTCTAATAACTTGATTGAATATAATAGAGTGAAAAATATATATTTCCAGTTGTAGTTAATAATATCATATCACTCCACTATGGGGGGTTTCATGAATAATTGGATTATAGTTTTCTTCATAATCATCATCTATATTATATTTATATAAAATTCACTCATGTTGAGAGTCTCAACCTCACCCATGTATTGAAAAGGTAAATAATTATTGAATAAATGGATGTTTAAAATTTTTGGAATCTTCGTGTGTGATTCCATGGATTGTTTCTCACCCAAACTAGAGCGTTATTAATACCAATAAAACTGATTAATAAATTAAATTGATGGTGCGATGGAAGACGATAACTATCGAGAGTAACACTAGACACCACAACACAAATCTTATTTCATATGAAATATTTAACCAAGATGATATAGATATTCTTAAAATATTGGTTTCTTTAGAAATAGTAGAAATAAATATCGCCCATGGAACCATCCAAAATATTCATGAATATATATTAAAATACACACGACTTCATTTATAATCACATCTTAAAGTTCTAAGATAAATAAACACCATAAATAGAAACAAAACTACATCTTCATATAGAAAAGGTGTAGTTATTAGGACTCACACTTTCTTTTATATATTTTTAGTACATAATCAACCTTTCACAATAGTGGTAAATTACATTTCTTTTATATCTAACAATATACAACAACATTAATTCACTAGATATAAATTAATTTGTAAGCATTATATTACAATAATCATAATTAGTTCTATAAAATGGGATAACAAAGAGTCTAGGATTTTCTTCCACCCTGAAGGGTCATAAAAAAATACTAATTTTTGATACCACATAATCAGTTTAACTTTATTCAAAATATATCAATCTAAAAAAAGTATTCACATTTATTTATTTACGTTACATTTTCCTTGAAATATTCTCATAATACAAACATTAGTCACTATAATTAATATGTCACAAATTATGTATTTTTGAATTTTCAATAAAAACCATAATCTCCTTCTCAACAAAACAAACTGAATCTCACCAATGACATAAAATGAATTTCATAATACAATAGTAGTTATATATTACACAATGGATTCAATATTTACCAATTCTTAAACTAGTGTGAATCACAATGAATTATAAATGAAGTTATTATGTTAACTCTAATTTTGTAATTGATCACAAAAAATACATTCAAATTATAATATTTAGAGATTATTTATAAAAAAATAATTTTGAGTATCACGGTTGTAATGTGTCAACCCTAGTTAACCAAATTCGGTGCGTTGTTACATAACATCTGCATGGTCACCAAAGATAATGTCACAAAAGTCCGATTAGTTTAGTATCCTTGAAAATACTAGATACATTCATAAGTTTTACATTACATTATAAAATGTAAAAACTACAATATAAAATTCACCATAGGCCACACTAATTTCCCTTAGACTATCCCTATAGGTCATTCATAATATACTTCTTCACATCCTGGAAATAATATAACAAAGAAAGGGGTGAGCTTAGATGCTCAGTAATGATAACAATATACCAAAAACATTCATAAATAAATATAAAAATTTAAGGCAATGTAAGACTAAAAAAGCATTTTATACTTGAACATAAGCATAACATGGCAGTAATAAAATAAAATAATGTTATTTACTTATTAAAATGGATATTCTTCTATTTGGATATTCAAATGAAATATCAACAGCCCATTTCATTATGATGTAATGCATAACTCTAGACATCATAACCACATATTAAAGGCCTTGTGCCAAGACAAAAAATAAGATTTTGTCACGGAAATGTGGAAAGACACTAGTTTGTCTCATGAGTCCTACCGATGCATCGATGAGCTATATTGGGCTCTACCCATCACTTACTTTGTCCAATGCAATCCTTATATGAAAATTTTTAAACATAACATAAAAATTCGTATTAAAACTAGCATACGAAATGTAAATATTTAATCCATAAAACATGAATGGTGTAAAAATAACACATCCATAGTACAACATATCACAAAACCATCAATACAATATGGATGTTTCATATCATAAAAAACAAACTTCAAATAAGTTTAAATCCATCAAATATATTGATATAGATGAAATCCAAACTTTTTTTAGTGAAATATCTCATTCTATTTTGATATAATTTGAAAGTCATATAATTATAAAATAAAACATTTATTTTTTAAATATTATTATAAACTTCTATGGGATGCTTTGATGATGTTATAACGGCGGAAAATAGCCACACCCTCCATATAAGTTAAGAAGACATTCATACCTTAATTTTTTCTAAAAGGTTATAAAGAACCTTGTATGGAAAACGACAGAAAGATTCATTTCAAAAAATTTAAGGTAAAATAAGTGTATAAATTACTTTAAACCATTGTCTAGTAAATAGAAAAAATGTTTTTGAATACATATTTAAGAAACATGGTTGTGGATGACAAAGAGGTTCCAATAGATACATACGTAAAAACAAACTCAGATAATAAATAGATTGTGAAATAAACCCTTACCTTGTACTTTTCCATGGTTGAGGTTTGGTTAACCTCTTATATAATGGTGAAATAATTTATATTAAATTATAAATAAATCATATACATTAATATGATATCATATATGATCTTCTAATATTACATTGTTAATAATATTTTAGTATTATCGTCATTTCGGGTGTTAACTGATTCGTTTTACTTTATATTTCTTGTTAAGTAAGTCATGAATGTTATGGATAGGATCTATTTTATTCATATCCAGAATTATATTAAGTTATTAAACATTATTTTCAATCATAGAATGAAAATTATCCTTTAATGATTACGATGGGGAATGAATCTTATCACATTCGTGGAGATGGTAATCCATACATACGCACGAGCGACAATGTCATTTAATTGAAGGTGAAATCATACATAATTGAAAGCTATATAATATATAACGAATCATTGACATGTTATATTTATTATTTAAATCAATTATACATCATTATTATACCCATCCAAATAATGATGTGTTTAAATAACAAACTGCACCACGACATGGAGACGGTAAGCCATACGTACGCACGTATGGTGACTTTTTCATTCATATGATGGATAGAATAATGAATATGGTTCTACCATTTTTATAATAACATCACAGTGTATAGAAGATACTAGATTTAATATTTTTGAATTGGAAAAACAAATAAATATTAAGTGGAAGAATAAAAGAACCTGGAAGAAGTGATGACATATTTACCTCTTCCTTAGGTTCTTCATTTTGATTTGATCAAAAGTGCTCCTGGGGATGGATTTATGATGAAAGGAATTCCTCTAAGATAATGGTCGGAGAATTTATAGGATATTTTGGAAGGGTTTTGTCGAGCCAAATGGCTTTAATGGTGTGAATTTTGGAGAAGGAGAAGTTCCCTTTTATAAGAGAGGAGAGGGTCACTTTAGGAAAAACATGAAATATTATTTTTTAATAAAATTCGTTTCGGTTTCTAATGGATCCAAAATAAATTATTTATAGTATACGGTGGGGACGGCTCGAAAACCTATCATCTAATTGGTTTTTAGACAAGTTTAAGTCATTATATCATCTTTATCTTTTAGATTTCACTCTTTGATAAATAGTTTGATATTTACCATGTATCTTGGTATTTATTTGGTTAATAATCATATCATAAAATTCCAATAGAACCAAAAAATGTTCATCAATGAAATATATAATAGTAATTAAGACCCTTGGGAGAGTCTTATATTTTTAGGAATAGAATATCAATTAATAATATAATAATTGTTTTAAAAACTCTTTTATATCAATTTTTACACTATTTGGTATTTTGTTTTTGTTAAATTCATTACTGCATTATTACTTCGAAAAAAATAAAATTCATAAACCCTAACATTTTATATTAACCAATAAAATTATTGGAATTCATTAAAAGTCTCAAATTAGATTTATTTAAATATTTATTATATCAATTATTTTAATCTTTCATTAATAAGGTAATTAATACATCATCATTGTGTCATAAATGAATTTAATAATTTAATGTCTAATATTTTTAAATAAAATAAAATTATGTATGAAATATTTTTATCCTTTTAATTAATATTAATAGTCGAATTTATATTATGTATAACCCTATATTAAAAATGGTTTAGTTTTTAGACGTTGAATTTAAATCTTCTAACTCTTATTTAAATAAAATAATTTTAAATGTCCTAATCTTATCCAAGTGGTCCTAAAGGATAATATTTAATTATTAACGTTGTTTTTGGTAGAATTACACTAATCAAATTGAAATAGGACATGTGTTAGGGTAATAATAATATCATTTTTGACCTTAATTACCCTATTTACTTTAAACCGTGGTAAATAAAATTAAGCAGTTACTATTCACCAAAAATTATTTTTATCTTATGAAACTAAATTTTTCATACTGATATCAGCCGTTTATCTTATATTTTTGAAATTCAACTCACAAAAGCGGTAAAATATTTATTTATACAAATTTGCAAATGCTTCATTGAGGTGGGTAAAAGATAGTAAAAAGTTCAATAAAGTATAATATTATTAATATTATTAAAAAATGAACCCCATGAATTAAATTGAACATTTATAGGAATTATGTATCTATTTTAACCAAAAATAAATTTAAATAAACTAGTTATTTATTTAATAAAAAAATCAGTTGTAACCAATAGCGCAGTGTTTTTCACTATTCATCGGAAATTGAAAGTCTTTAGAAAAATACCAAAAATTCACCCTAAGCTAATTTCTGTATTCTGAATCTAAAAATGATGTCCATATTAAAAGTTAAAATTTATAAAATTTCAAAAAGTGGGTGTTACTATTCATAACGGCTAGTTTTATTGATCACATTGTGTTTGAATCTCGAAGTTGCGTACAATGCAAGCTGTTGAATTATTCATAGGGAAACGTATCGTGGAAGCTTGGGGTATTACATTCCCCCTTCTTAAAAAAAGTTTCCTTGAATATTTAAAAATATTATTGGATAAAAAGATTTGGGTGGTTCTTCCTCATAAGTTCCTTGGGTTCCCACATTGCCTCTTCCATATTATAGATTCTAAATAAAACCTTCACTAGACGCATCGTCCATTTTCTCAACACTTGTTCTCTGGTATCAAGAATTTTGATAGGCTCTTCAAAATATGAAAAATCAGGTTCCAGTTAAATTTCCTCACAGGTGAGTACATGTGTTTGGTCATGAAAGTATTTTATCAATAGTGATATGTGGAATTCAACGAGATCTTTGGAGAATCGTTGAGGCATTTTCAAATAATAATCTACAACTCCAATTCATTATAGAATTTTGAAATGTCATATGTAACTGGGACTCAATTAACCCTTCATACCGAAACATATAACTCCCTTCCATGGAGATACCATCATGAAAACATGATCTCCTACCTGAAATTCCAAATCCATAATTTGGTAATCAGTATAGATCTTTTGCCTAATTTGTGCTACATTGATGTGGGTTTGGATAACCTTCACCTTTTAAATTATTTCCCCAAAATGTTCTTGGCCAATGAGTTTTCATTCACCAACATCATTTCAACAAGTTGGTGTTTGACATCTTTTTCCATATAACGCTTTAAATAGTGCCATCTGAATACATGAATGGAAGCTATTATTATAAAAAAATTCTACCAGAGGTAAATATTGATCCCACGAACCTTGAATGTTAGGTGAGAAAGATATCAACTTGTCTTTTATGGGTTGAATCGTCTATTCTAATTTTCCATCAGTTTGAGGGTGGTAGGCAGTGATGAAACATAGTTCAGTATCCAGGGCATTCTAAAGACTTTTTTATAATCTTGATGTAAAACGGTCTCACTGTAAAAAACAATCGATAAGGGTACTCCATGAAGTGTTACAACTTCATTAATATATAGTCTTGTGAGACGTTCATGTGGTAAATGTTCTCTTATTGCAAGAAAATGTGCTGACATGGTAAGACAATCAACAATGACCCATAGTGCATCCTTCCTTCTTGGAGGCTTTGATAGCCCCATGAAAATGTCTGTGGTAATATTATCCCATTTCAACTCAATTATGGTAAGATGTTGCATGAATCCTCTAGGATATTGACTTCCAGCTTTCACTTTTTTAAAAACCATACATCTTGACACAATATCATAAATCTCCATCTTCATGTTGTCCCACCAAAAAGTTTCCTTCAAATCACTATACATCTCTATGCTACAAGGGTGTATAGAGAATTTGGAGCTATGAGAATCATCTAACAATTATTTTTGTAGATTTGGTGTATCAGGAACTCAATTTGTCTTTCCAAATTTCAAAATCCCATCTTCATAAATGAATTAACTCAATCTCCCAACATTCACAGCATTAATCATCTTTTGAAACACCTCATCATCTTCCTGAGAGCTTTTTATCCTTTCTTATAAAGATGGTTTGGAATCCATTCGAAAAAGAATTGATGTTTTATCTTCCATGATTATTCCCATATCCATTTTCACTAGATCCATGAAAATAGTATCCCTTTTAACTCTCATCTAGTCTCAAATTCCATGATCCTTTCTACTTAAAGCATCTTCCACCTTATTCACCTACCCCGAGTGGTAGTGTATTGTGCAATCATTATCCTTGTGTAGTTCATGCCATCTCCTTTTCCTCATTTTGAGTTCTTTCTTTGAGAAAATATACTTCAATCCTTGTTATTGGTATATATCTCACATGTTTCACCATAGAGATAATGTATCCATATCTTTAAGGAAAAGAATACAGATGATAACCCAAGATCATGACTAGGATTGTTTTGCTCATGAATATTTAGTTGTCGTGATGCATTTGGTCAATAACTCTATCATTCAGCATAAGGACACCACCAATTATTTTCTTTGATGCATCACTATAAATAAAAAACCCATCATTCCCTAATCGTAGAGTCAAGATTAGAGCATTGAATAATCTTTTATTTAGTTCTTCAAAACAATGTTCACACTATTTATTCCAATAAAATTCATCCTTTTTATGTGTGATCATGGATAATGGGTTAGCCAGCCAAGAAATATTCTAGACGAAACTTTGATAATAACCACCTAAACTAATAAAACTACATACCTCAGTTTTACTCATCGGTTCTGGCCATTATTGTATTTCTCTTGTCTTAAAATGATCAACTGAGGTTCCATCCATAGAGAGAATATGTCCATGAAAAAGATATCTCTTGAAGCTAGAATTTACACTTGATAAACTTCCTGTATAATTAATTTCTTTTCAGGGTTTTTAGAATGGTGTGCAAATGATTTTTATGATCTCCATAGGTTTTGGAGTATACCAGGATATGATAAATAAATACCTCTAAAAAGCATCAAGATATTCATTGAAAACTATGACCATTAGTTCCATAAATATAGAGGGTGAATTAGTCAATCCAAAAGTCATTATTGTAAACTTGTATTGCCCGTACATGGTTTGAAATACTGTTTTTATAATTTCTTCCTTCTGCACACATAATTGATGATTTCCATATCAAAGGTAAATCTTTGAAAAATATTGAGCTCAATGAAGTTGGTCAAATAAATCGTCATTTTGAGGCAGGGGATACATTTTCTTTATTGCTATTACATTAACATCCCTATAGTCAAAGCACATCCTCATAGATTCGTATTTCTTATTAACAAAATGGATAGGGTCTCTCTATGGAGAACCACTAGGGAGAATAAATCCATTGTTTCTCAATTTGTCTAGCTATTTCTTTAGTTCCACTAATTCCACAGTGGCCATTCTATAACGTGTTTTTGATATGGGCCTCGAACTAGGAATTAAATCAATGGAAAACTCAATTTCTTATTCTAGAGGATGTCCATGTAAATCCTCTGGAAACACGTCAACATATTCATGCACAATAGGTAAGTACTCTATTTGAACATTATTTTCCTCACTGATATTTATTTCATTTTCTTCATCCCCAATAATTGAATTTAGTAGAGCTATTGGGGGAGGATCTAGATAAAATCTGGAGGAAACATTTCATCTATAAAGATACGGTACTCTTTATCATCATAGAAAATTGTAACATCCTTATTCTTACAATACATTTTCACATCAAGGTCCAATATTCATTCCACAAGGAGGATTTTATCAAATTCAGTCATAGAATGATGACGAGATCTGTAGATAAATAATGTATATATGCCTTAATGGGGACTGATTCACAAAGCTTTGTTGTAATGATACTTTTCTAAGGAGTTAGGACTGACAAATACTTTGATAAATCAAATTGGAAATATCTAATTATCTTCAAAAACTAGGAAGATATGAAACAATTTGATGATCCAGAATCAAATAAAGCATTTTCTAAACTTGAGGAAACCATTTAATTACCTGCCACCACGTATTTTGGAGCTTCAACATCAACAGTAGTGATAGAATATGTGTGGAAATGATACCTAGGCCTTTTCTAGGGTAAGATTCCATGGTGCTTAGGACATTCATTTTCATAATTATCCCTTTTTCTACAATTATAGCATTCAACATTGATATCTTTTTTCTTCCCCTTGCAATCACGAGCGTGGTGGCCTTTTTCACCAGACTTGTAACAGAATCCCATCCCCTTTAGGCAAGTACTGGGCTGTTTCATCCCACATTTACTATAAGATGGATATTAAACTTTTTCCTTCTTCCCCTTATTTTTATTTCTAGGGTGTTCAGTAGATCACTTCTTCTCTTGCTTTTCTTGAAAGTCCTAGGACTTAGATACATCTTTTTCTCTCTTCGTAGAACATAAGAAAATATCTTCGGAGGACGATAAGGATTGTGAGAATAATGCTCGATAAAAAAAAGGTTTTATACCATTAAATAAATGATCAATATTTCTTCTTGGGATACTAATATAATCAGCATCACCCCTTTCTATCCTTGTAAAGTTAGCCTCATACTTTGCATCATTCTCATCCTCTTTTTGCCTTAGACTCAGATATTGTCTTTCCATATCCACTTGATGGTCACATGGAAAGTATTTTTCTATGAAATGTTCATTAAAATCCATCTATTCCATATTTGACACTTCATCATCTTCCTTTGTGTTTTGAATAAATGAGCACCATTGATCTGTATCCCTTGTGAGGGGATAAACTTCTATGAAAACTTTTTCCCTTTCACTACTCCCCAAAGCGTCAAATATATTCTCTAAGGAAATTCAGCCATTTCTCAACAACTAATGGATTTTTACTCCCATTGAATGTTGCTGTTTTTTTATTCATGAAGCTATCTAGCATTGATCCTCTGCATTGTGGATTAGGGTGTTCTATATGGGTAAGGTTATTAAACAAAAAGTGAGGGAGTTTTCCTAGTATGGGAAAAAGCTTATCAGAACCAATTGCTTCACTAGCTCCACTATAATTATCTTCAGTTGGAGGGAAATATGTATATGGATTATGTGTGTTGATACAATTTTCATTACTTCCACTAGGTGCTATTTCAAAACAATGGCATACACTTGATTACCTTACAAATCACAATACATAATTCCAAACATGTAAAACAGTTAACATAAATTTAACCATTTATGGATATAACAAATAAACATAAAAATGTTTTATTTGTGGATGTATATATTAATAAACCCTTCATAATGATTTGTAAAGAAAATGAGAATGGTCATAAGCATACCCCCCCAGAGTGTCGTAACCAAGAGTGCAACAAGGCACATTGTCGTGCACCAGTTCTCATTCGAGTCTAGCTCAAAGTGGTGTTTTTAGGTTTTACCCCTAGACACATATGTTCCAGAGCTACCTCTACCTGCTCATATCTTGTAATGGCTTGGACCTCTCTGGTCCATTACTTTGTTAAAATTTGATGTGGTCAAACATGACGCATGTTATAATAATAAAATTTGATAATAATATTTCATAATGGTGGCGTGATATTATTTGGTGTTAATTAGATTAAATGGTTTTAATTTAATAATTATGAAATAAATAAAATAAAATTGAATATATTCAATGATTAGAGGTTCATGGTTTAATTTTAATTTATTTTAATTTTATGAAATAATAAATTATCTTTGTAATGGATATGTAATGGGAGGATGCTCGACGTTGACGTAATGGTGGTCGTACATGGTCAACACAGCGGATGTCAATAATAATAATAATTATTAATAACAATTGGTGATGAGTTAATAAATTTTAATTGGGGATATGTTATTATAAGTATACTAAATAATGGTAATAATAATGTTGTCTTAAATTCTGAAAGATCCGTTAATAAAGATTTAATGAGATTTGAGATATGATGATAGATGAGAGAGGTTATAATTTATGATAATTGTGTTAAAAATAATGAAAATTATTTTAAATGGGGAATATTGGGAATGGAAAAAAGGGGAGGTCCTACTTTGGGGTTGGAGTGTGAGAAACTTGAAGAAGAAGATGGAATATTGGAGAGAGGAAATTAAAAATAATGATGATTAAAAAAACAAGAAAATAAATGATAAAGGGGGAGACAATTATGGGGGATAATGAATAGCACATTTAAAACCTTGAAATAGGAAGAGTGTGGGTTTTTTTGAAGAATAAAATTGTTAAATAAAATAATAATAATATAATAATGTAATTATTAATTTTGTTGGGAAAACCATGTTTAGTCCATAACTTCTTTGTGCGACCTCGGTTTTATGAACCATCAGTGGCAGTGTGACCCAGACTTCAAGACAAAAATTATGAGTCCAATAATGGATTCACTTTTTTTGGGTTTCTAGATAGGGTATCTGAAAATCTCATGAATTAATAGATTTAATATTATTATTAAATCTTTGACCCTCTATATCTCCCGCGTGCGATGTCTGATTGACTTCTTGTTAGTGCCGATGTGATCCTTTCATTAATTTGATCAATTAAAGTCTATTTTTTGAAATTAAATTATGGTTCATGTATCGGGTAAATAAAAAACCTTTTATTAATTCATGTTATTATTATCATTGAATGCATGAAGACATTGTGACGTGTCGCTTGTCGACCAGTCAAAAATCATAACAATTGTACGGTCACATAGTGTATTCATAAATACACACTGCATAACGTTTTACCTTTTTCTTGCCTATGTAAGAGGGGGTCATGTGTTATTTATGGACCTCTCTTCTTCTCTGCATGGTGACACTCCCGGATGACCCAGAAGCCTTCCTCCTATCTTCTTCATTCAGACTCCGGTCATCGATCTGTCAGTGGCCACAGGATCGTGTCCACAAGGCGAACATCATACATCTCATTCCATTCCCTCTTCTTCGACTTCCTCTTTATAGTTTCTTAACACGTATATTGCAGATATTTTACGAGAACGATTCTCTTTGATGAATATCATCTTAATGGCATGTTTTACCCTATTCATATTTCTTCCTTGGTCTCCTCTTTCTGTTCCTCCTTGCCATACTTTGACAAGTGACACCTTAAACCATAATGGAGTCTCTATTGGTTGTTAGTGAGGTTGTGTCATTGCATACATGGGAGGATATAGTCTTCGAGAGGAGTGATCAAAATCCTTGTGGTGGTTGTTCTTCCAAAAGGACATCAATACCTGTTCAGGTAGGGATCTTACCTTCGTCTCTCTCTCTCTCTCTCTCTCTCTTTTGTGCATCATGCGGGGTGGGTATCCTCTTATTTTCATGAGATACGGTTGAACCAGAAAATAAATATTATAACTGGTTAGAGAACAGGTTTGGGAAAATTTTGTTGATATTGTTGTTTTATTTCCATCAATGCTTATACTTTGATTATGTTATGAATTGAATAGGATTATGCCTACTGAAAATCACGGTCATTGGGGGCCTTTTCTTACACAATAAAATGTTTCCCTCTTTTTCTGTATTGTTTTGTGGATGGAATTTCATAGAATGTGAAAATTGATTAATCATGTAAAGTTGTATGATTAAATAAATACTTGGAACCCTTGTATGATCACCCTGGTTAAACTAAATGAAAGAATGAATTTGTGGGTGCTGATTGGGGTTTAATAATGTATAGGGGTGTTTCGTGGTATGTTGTGGAATGGGTGAGCAGTGTGGCTATGGTTGGCTTGGTTGTGGGTTGGCCCGTATGATATGGTTATGATGGGTAGTAGAGCTGCGGTAAATGGTATCAAAGGGATGATGATGTGGTACATGTATTGTTTCCAATGTGTTTATAGTTACGGAGGTTGGCAGCAGGGCTGCAGGGATGGGTTCTGCATATGAATAATAGTGGAAGAGTTAACTAATTAATTGTGGGTCATGGTAGTTGATTAAATACGGAAAATAAATGGAATTGATTGGATGCTAAAATAAAATTGCATTGTATTGATTGTGTTTACCCTAACCTTATTTGTTGTTGACAGGGATATGTTTTGCGAATAATGGATCTGGTTTGGTTGTTCTTAATTTCTTGGTAGTTAACGAACTGATAAAATAAAACTGTTGAAACATGAAACACATAATGGGGTTTGGGGATATTTATTGTGTGCATACCTTCGAGGAAACACTACCGAGGCATGTGCTCAGATATTTTGTGTAGAATACTTAGGATGGTCTGAGTGGTTGATCTAATTATATAAATCTATTCGTTTTGTGTTTCTTTACGCACCCCAGCCATGTTTAGCACTAATTTCTGAACACCCATGGGATGGGTGGTGATATTTTCAAACATCTTAAGGATGGATGGTTACTGTTCATCCTTGTGCTCACTCTTCTAGGTTCTATAGCCCAAGATCATTTGGGTAGATTACGACAGATGTTTCCCAATAGTCTTCAGGATGAGGATGTGATATGTTCCCTTGTGTCTTCAGGATGAGATTTGATGTGGTTCCTAGGTGTCATCGGGATGAGATGTGGTTATGGTCGAGGATTGAGTGCTGGTGGGATACTATGATGGCCAAGGATTGAGTGCCGATGGGATTCTATGAGCTTTATATGGCTAGGTTGCGGCACTAGCTAGAGAATCGTATGGCCAGGTTGTGTCACTAGCCCAGGAAGTGGGGGGAGCATCGGAGTGTTAGGCATGAGGACTTGAGTAGTATTAGTGGGAAGGTATGACGGGGTACCCATACATTGATAATATTACTATACTACTCTACTGATTTGTGATATTTGGTGAGAGTGTCTTGTAAGGTTTGTCAGATAGATTTCTTGATACGATATGGTTCCTTCTATTTTTTCATGGGGCATTAGGATGTCTTCCCACATGCGCACGAGAGCTTTAGATTTACCTAGTGAGTATACTTGTATGATCACCTTACATTTACTTTCAGGTTTTTAGGAGGATTTTAGGGACTGTGCGAGACCTTGATAGTTGGGCATTGGAGTTTTTCTAGTTGCAGTTTTTGCTTTCTTTTTTTTGTATCATACTTTGGAGATTTTCTTGTACGTGTAATTTTGTTTCAATATAGTATAAAACATGCATGTGGGTTTTGTTTTGGGTTTATTTTAATTTATATGTTCAGTTTTCTTTTGGTGTTTGACTTATCCTATTTTTTGATCTTAAATAATAAAAATGGTAATGCCTCCCATATTTGAGAAAACTCAAACCCTTAGTGCAAGTCGCCACTCCAGGGCGTACTAGAGGTGGGACTTGAGGGGTCATTATCTACCTTTAACCATTTCCTGTTAAGGAGGGGTATCTTTGGTGGTAAGGGGTCGTGAACAAATGGTATTAGAGGCTGGTGGTTGAGAGATATGATGATGTCTATAGTTATTCACAGTGAGGATTGCATGGGATGGTAGGGCAACAATGTTGGCAAATCGTTGTGCATGACATAGGCCAGGGAAGATCGGCTAGGATACGAGATTTTAGGGCCCCCCTGATCTGATTCAAGGACTCTGAGCTTACTGAATTACCAATTAATACTACATTTATTGCTGGGTAGAGACCCTAGGAATGTTACATTCATCATCATAATTTGTTTTTTACATGACTTGGGTGTTCTAAGAAAGAAATCAAAATAAAATGATAAAATAAAAACTTGATAAAATTTCCATACAACTTGGGCTTAGGAGTACATTGTTTACCGTACAGCTATGGCACCTGGACGTCATTCCTGGGTGACTCAAGTAGTCGAGGCCCAGCAGATTCAAATGGTCGATCAGATGAGGATTGACCGAGAGGAGGAAGATGACTTGTGGCAGTGCACGTTTGGAGCTTTCTAGATACTGAGCATGAAGAAGTATGAAGGTAGCACTTCAGATACGGAATCAAAGGGTTGTTTGGAGGAACTCTATATCACAGTTGGACTAATCAGGGCTCCATCCAAGTACTGGTTTCCTCTAGCAGTAATCCAGCTATGAAAAGCAGCATGTTTGTGGTGGATGGTTTACCTTGGGGAGGGGAATGAGACAGAAGTTCTATGGGCCAACTTCTATAAGGAGTTCCATGATGAATTTCTTTCCTCGATGAGGAAGGCCGAGAAGAGGCAGGAGTTGTTGTCTCTCTAACAAGGAAGCATGGCACTACAGGAACTAGGTGTAATGTTCAAGGATCTCCTTCGTTTTTCCCCGAATATATTTCCGAATGAGGATTCTCAGGACAGATATTTATCGGAGGCTCTTCACCCCTCTATTCAGTGTATGGTGACCCCTATCACCTTACCAAAATACATAGAAATACAGAAGAAGGCAGATATAATCGAGAGGATGCGCTCGCAAGTATGTCCACCGTGAGAGAGGAGTCACCCACGTTCTTCAAATAAGGAGGTGGTTAGCAGTTGATACCCAACAACAGGACCTTGCAAGTATTGACCAGTAGGGAGAAGACATCATCATGTCCCATTCCAATCTCACGATTTCACCCCTTTTTCTATGGGCCAGGGACCGAGGTGCATTTCATGTGGGAATCATGGACATCTTGGAAAACATTTCCCTTTTCAGACTCAGTATGGAGGGACTTGCCATGTTCAGCCCAAGCACCAGCAAAATATCCTAGCCCGACCTTTCCAGCAGCAACATGCTCCAGTCCAACCAAGCGGAGCTGGAGAAAGTGGTGGCCAACCACAAGGAGTTCCTCAAGGACCCCAACAGGGACATGGTTGAAGAGGTGGACATCAACTGAAAGGTCGAGGAGTGGGATGTGGATAGTTGCACACAACATAAGCGACAACACTATCAAGGTCATAGATTTAGATAGATGTTTTTGGTTTTACTTAAATGCTCTTGTTTATGTTTTTGTTTAATTTAAGAGTATCACACTCCTTTGTTGAAACTCATTCTCTCCCATGCATGGGCCTGGACATTGTTTTTCATGAGTCTATAATGCTAAGTTGATTCCCTCTTTCCGTTAAATGTGTGTGAAGATTCCTAACATGTGGGGAGAGGAGGACATCATCCCTAATCGAGACACATTAATGTGTATGTGAATAAACTTGTACAGGTGAGTCAGGGCCACCTAATGTGGATAATATATCGATATGGGGAAGAAATTCCCTGACTCATATAATTAGGATAGTGGTTGGATTCCTCTTATGATGAGAGCCCTGAGAGGTATCTTATGGGGTGGTTTTTCAGACCTTTCCCCGTTTAATGAGTTGGTTTTTAATTCTCTAGATCGAGAATGTTTTGAGAGGTATATAATGTAATGGCCCAGACCTTTCTGATCCATTACTTTGTAAAAATTTGATGTGGTCAAACATGACGTGTTTTATAATATTAAAATTTGATAATAATAATTGATATTGGTGGTGTGAAAATAATTGGTGTTAATTAGATTAAATGGTTTTAATTTAATCATTATGAACTAAAATAAATAAAATTTAATGTATAAAATGAGGAGAGGTGCATGGTTTTATTTTAATTTAGTTAAATTTTAATAAATAATAATTTATCTGTGTAATAGACTTGTAATGGGAGGATCCTCTGTGTTGACGTAATGGTGGTCGGACATGGTCAACGCGGAAAACGCCAATAATAATAATTATTATTATTAATAATTGGTGGCAATTTAATAAATTTTAATTGGGGATTTTTTATTATTATTATACTAAATAATTGTAATAATAATGTTGGCATAAATTCTGGAAGATCCATTAATAATGATTTAATTAAAATTAAATATTGAATTCAATGCAATGAGATTTGAGATATGAGGATAGATGAGAGAGGTTATTATTTATGCTAATTGTGTTAAGAAAATAATGATAAAGGTTTAAAATGGGGTGTGTTGGGTATGGAATAAAAAGGGATGCATTACATTGGTGTTGGAGTGTGAGAAACTTGGAGAAGAAGATGGAAGATTGGAGAGAGGAAATTAAAAATAATGATGATCAAGAAAAATAAAGAAATAAAAGATAAAGGAGGAGCCAATTATGGGGTTAATGCACTGCACATTTAAAATCATGAAATAGGTTGAGCATGGGTTTTTGTTTAGAATAAAAAAATTGTTAAATAAAATAATAATAAAATAATAATGCAATTATTAATTTTGTTGGGAAAACCATGATTAGTCCATAACTTCTTCGTGCGACATCGGTTTTATGAACCGTCAGTGGTAGTGTGACCCTTACTTCAGGATGAAAATTATGTGTCCAATATTGGATGTATTGTTTCGGGTTTTCGGATAGGGTACCCGAAACACTAATGAATTAATAGATTTAATATTATTATTAACTTTTCGCCCTACCATAACTCGTGTGTGCGACATCTGATTGACTTCTCATCAGAGGCAATGTGATCCTGTCATTAATATGATCAATTCAAGTATAATGTGGGATATTAAATTATGGTTTGTGTCATGGGTCAATAAAAAAACTATTATTAGTTGAATTTATTATTATCATTAAATGCATGGAGACCACGTGACGTGTCATGTGTTGACCAGTAACACTGCGTACGGATTTTCCTTTTCATTACCTATATAAGAGAGGGTCACATTATTTACAGACAACTCTTCTTCTCTACATAGTGATGATCCCAGATGACCCAGAATCCTTCCTCTTATCTTCTTCATCTGAACTCCGACCGTCGATCTGTTAGTGGTTGCGGGATTACGTCAACGATGTGAACATCATACACCTCTTTCCATTCCCTCTTCTTCGACTTCCTCTTTGCAGTTTCCTACCAAGGAGATTGCTGATAATTGATGGGAATGATGCTCTTTGACTAATGTCATCTTAATGAAATGTTCTAAAATGTTTTTATTCCTTCCTCTATCTCCCCTTTCTGTTCCTCCTTGCCATGATATGACAAGTTACACCTAAAACCATAATGGAGTCTCTCTTGGTTGTTAGTGCAGTAGTGCCGCAACATCCACGGGAGGATGTAGTCCTCAGGTGTAGTGATCAAAATCCTCATGGTGGTTGTTCTCATAGAAGGACATCAAAACCTGTTCATGTAGGGATCTTACCTTTGTCTCTCTCTCTTTTTGGAATCATGCGGGGTGGCTATCCTCTTGTTTTCGTGCGATATGGTTGAACTAGTAAATAATGATAATAACTGGTTATAGAACACATTTGGGATATTTTTTGATATTTTTGTTTTATTTCAATCAATTATTATCCTTTGATTATGATATGAATTGAATAGGCTTATGCCTACAGAAAATCACGGTCATTGGGGGCCTTTGGTTGCGTAATTAAATGTTGCCCTATTTTTCTGGATTTTTTAGTTGATGGAATTTCATAGAATGTGGATATTGGATAATCATGTAAAGCTGGCTGATTAAATGAATACCTTGAACCATTGTATGATCTCACCAGTTAAACTAAAAGAAATAATGAATTTGTGGGTGCTGATTGGGGTGTAATTATGTGTAGGGGTGTTTTGAGGGATGTTGTGGAACGGGTCAGCAGTGGGGCTGTGGTTGGCTTGGTTGTGGGTTGGAGTGTATGATATGGTTGTGATGGTAAGCAGAGATGTGGTAAATGGTATCAAAGGGATGATGATGTGGTACTGGTATTTTTTCGATGTGTTTGTAGTTATGGTGGTTGGCAGCAGGGCTGCAGGTATGGGCAATGCATATGAATAAAAGTGGAAGAGTTAACAATTAAATTGTGGGGCATGGTAGTTAATTAAATATGGAAAATAAATGTAATTGACTGGATGATAAAAGAAAATGGTATTGTATTGCTTTTGTTTTCCCTAACATTATTTGTGGTTGACATGGATATGTTTTATGAACGATTGATCTGGTTTGGTTGTTGTTAGTTTCTCGGTAAAGGATCTGAAAAACTAAAACTGTTGAAACATGAAAAGTTTAATGGGGTTTGGGGCTATTTCTTGTGTGAACACCTTCGAGGTAGCAGTGACGAGTAATGTGCTAAGATCTTTTGTGTAGAAGCCTTTGGATGGGCTGAGTGGTTGATATAATTATATAAACATGTATGTTTTAGGTTTATTTATGAACCCCACCCATGTTGAGAACTACGTTCTGAACACCCGTGGGATGAGGGGTGAGATTCTCAAACATATAAAGGAGGTCTGGTTATTGTTCTTCCCTTTGATCCCTCTTCCATGTTCTATATCCCAAGATCCTCCAGGTAGGTTATGACATATGTTTCCCAAGAGTCTTCGAGATGAGGATGTGATATGTTCCCAGGTGTCTTTAGGATGAGATGTGATGTGGTTCCCAAATAACATTGGGATGATATGTGGTTATGTCCAAGGATAGAGTGCCGGCGGGATACTATGATTGCTGAGGATTTAGTGCTGGATAGATACTATGAGATTTGTATGGCCAGGATGCGGCACTAGCTTGAGCATCATATGGCCAAGTGGCGACACTAGCTCAGGAAGAGGATGAAGCATCAGAGAGTTAGGCATGAGGGATTGAGCAGTATTCAGTGGGAAGGTGGTGCAGGGTACCCATACTTTCATAATATTACTATACTACTCTACTGACATGAGATAATGGGTGAGTGTGTCTTGTAAGGTTACTGGATAGATTCCTTGATAGGCTTGGATTCCTTCTATTTTCTCACGGGGCATTAGGATGTCTCCCCACCTGTGCATGAGAGCTTTAGGTTTCCCAATAGAGTATACATGTATGCTCACCCTACGATTAATTTCATGTTTCTAGGAGGACTTTAGCGACCATACGAGACCTTGCTAGTTGGGAATTGGAGTTTTTCTGGTTTCAATTTTTGCTTTCATTTTATGGTATCGTACTTTGGAGATTTTCTCATACTTGTACTTTTGTTACAGTATTGTATAAAACATGAATATGGGTTTATTTATGCACCCCACCCATGTTGAGAACTACGTGCCGAACACTCGAGGGACGGGGGGTGTGATTCTAAAACATCTAAAGGATGTATGGTTACTGTTATTCCCTGTGATCAGTCTTCCATGTTCAATAGCCCATGATCCTTCAGGTAGGTTACGACAGATGTTTCCCAAGAGTCTTCGGGATGAGGATGTGATATGCTCCCATGTGGCTTCAGGATGAGATGTGATGTGGTTCCCAGATGACTTTGGGATGAGATGTGGTTATGAACGCGGTTCAAAAAAGGGTAATGCCTTCCATATATTATGATGTGGTTTGACTTATCGTATTTCCTGATCTTAAATAATAAAAATGGTAATTCCTCCCATATTTGTGAAAACATATACCCTTGGTGATAGTTACCACTACAGGGCCTACTTGAGGTAGGAATCAGGGGTCATTATCTCCCTTTCACCATTGCCAGCTCAGGAGGGGTATCATTGGAGGGAGGGGGTCGTGACATATCCAGACATGGATGTATTGTTTTTAAACCTCAGAAAATTTCTACAGTACCAAAATTCTATGATGGTTTCCTATTCTAATCCGTAAATTCTATATTAGGGTAATGTTCTCTAATCAGATATTTTCTATATCCAGTTTTCAATTGTTGTACTAAACTTTCTTGAATAACAAATGTAACGCCCTGACCCTAGTTATCAAGATTCGGTGCATTATTAAATACCATTTTCATGATCACAAAAGATCATGTCTCGAATGTCTGATTAGTTTAGTAGCATTAGAAATACATGATATATTCATAAGATTTACATTACATTATAAAATGAAAAGTTAACAACAACATAGTCTCCATAGGCCACACTCATATCCATTAGACTATCAAAGCTGGTCAGTTGTAACGACCCAAACATTCATTAATGAAAAATCCATTTGGATCTAATTAAATGTCTCTTTATTTAAGATGATTACATAAAATTTCAAATGTTTTGTTTTTATGTTATGAATAGTGATCATTGCTAATTTGGCCATTGAATATAAATCACATTATTAAAATAAATATAGGGCTTTAATGATCCAATTTACTCAGATAAAGGAATTAATGGCCTAATCCAGGAGAATTTCTCCATTCAAATCGCATTTTTCGGAGTTCAGAAAAGTGGTGGCGTCATTGGGTTTCACTCTTGTCTAAGACCAAGACGAGCATCAAGAGGTAAATCTCGAACTGTACTATCTACGAGAGTTGTGAAAGTTGATAGAAATTACCACCTGAAAAATGTTATCCGAACCACCCCAGGAGTCTGTCACCATCGCACACCTTACTATTCAGTCTTATGCAGGTGTTATAAGAGGTTATGTAAAAAGACCTCAGAACTATGGTTATGCACATTATTTATGTATACAATAATGAATATACTTTGATTTTATTATTGTTCCTGGTAAATAGTTTTTAGAACATGAATAGTGTTTTTAGTAAATATTAAACTATGAAATTTTTTTGATGAATTAATGGATTTTTGAATGAAATAATATTTTAATAAAATATTTTTATTATTATAAATTTTTTTATTAAATAAAAATGATCGTATAATTTTACAAAGGCAATTGTAATTTTTATTAGGGTTCGGAAGCGAATTTTTTGAAAACCTGTGAATTTTCTATAAATGTCGGTTTTTATTTTAAAAGGGAAAATTAACATATTTAGAAAATTATTTACATAAAAAAATATTATTCTTGGAATCAGAACGTTGAAATTATCCAATGGTGAATTTTTTATAATTTTATGAGACAGTCAAATTTTTTGGTGAAAATTAAATACCGTTTAAATATATAATGTGTTTTATGACATCATAATGACCCATTAGTGATGTAATAAAATATATTAAGATTTTTCTTCCACCAACATAAGTTTTAACGTTAAAATAATGGGATTTTGAGTTTGTTTGACTAATTTTACAAAGCATTTATGGACCCTTGAAGACTTAGTAAACATCTTGTCTTTTTAAATTCTTTTTCTTGGGAGTGTGACCCAACTCTTTATATGCAATCCCATTATTTTAAGAAGTTCAGACTTTGGAATCATAAAATATTTTTTTCCATTTCCCTTTTACAAAAACCATTCGCAAAAACAATGGGATGGTTTGTGGTTTGGATTAGTTTAATGTGGGGTATCCCAAACCTAAATAATAAAGAATTCCCTTAACTATCCTATATAAACCCACCCAAGATCCCACTTCCTCCTCAATCAAAGACTTTCAAGATCATCCATCCTCAAAAATACTCTCTCTATAATACTCCCAAGGTGTCCTAATCTCTCAATAATCCTCTATCAATCCTCTCTCAAGCCTTTGGAAGCACACTTCCAAGTAAGGGTTTTTTCTTCCTTTCTCATGTTTTTTCCCAATATTCATTGAATTGTTATTCCCTTTTAATTTCAATTATAAATGTTGAGGTATAGTTTTTCACCTCCCCCATTATGCCCTATTTTTGTTTTAATAATGGGATACCCCTTTCTCTCTCTTTAAATGCCTCCCATGTAGACGCCTTACTATTCCGAAATTACGAAAAAAATTTCTCTCTCCTATTTTACATTCAAGAAATTATTTTGTATCAGGAATATAAATTGTATTAAATTTATTGGGTCATGTAGCTATATTACAACCTTACTATCTATGTCATGTATATATTATGAGACACCCCATTCACACTAATAAACCATTTTTACGTGTTCTTATGTCACGTCGTTGTGCTGCTGAAATTACACCGCGTTTTTACAAGACAAAGACATTGTGTAGTGAATACCATGCCCATATCTCTATCAAGGGTATTCACCTTTATGTACATTTACATATTTTTAAAATAGTTTCATGTGTTTATTCCACATTAATTTATCTTTTAATAAATTATTATGTTGAATGATTGATTTTTTTATGATCCATGTGGCACACTTATGCATGAAATGAAATGTTTAAGAAGGGTGAACCCTTATAGAGATCCAATGAATTGGGTAAAGTATAGTATCCTGATACGTAATTTGTAATGGGTGTTTACTCATGATAATTAATGTGAAACAAGGTTCTACTCAATCTCCATGTGTAATTATAATTTACTAATGCTCCATGTGTAATGGACGTTAGCTCATTCTAATTCCATGTTAAGTGTTAGTGCCACATTTCCATGTTATAATTTTAATCATTTATCATTCCTTTAAGATTATTCTTCTCTTGTGATCTATTTATATTCCTAATATCTAACATGTATTGTATTCCTTATGTTATTCCATGATTATTCACTTACTAGTCATTAAATCTCACCCTTTCCTTTTCCATGTCCTCATGTTATCCCATGCAATGCTAAGTACAAAGGAATGTAGTGGTCATGTAAATGAATTTTTCAATAAACATATTGTATTACATGTTTTAAGATGTTATTTAATGATCCTATGCCCCAAATACACTATACCACTCTATCTTCTATGTTGTATCAAGTGAAAATTTTATCTAATAAATAATGTTTAAGTGTGTAATGAAGATCTGGGTTGTCAATGTTTGTATCAGAGGATAGGATTAGTTTTTTTAGATTAGGATTAGAAAACCCTAGTGATGCATTAGAGACAATAATATGTATAATAAAAACATCACTCAGTTTTGGTGAGTATTTATTAAGTGGTTTATCAAGAAAATACATCCCAGTCCGGATACGAGCAGGTACAGGCTACTCTGGAACAAATGTATCCTAGGGGAAAAACCCGAAAACAATGCTTTGAGCTATAACCAAACAGGAACTAGTGCATGAAAATGGGCCTTTCTACACTGTTGGTTACGACACTCCCAGGGGACATGCTTTGTTAAATTAATAATCATATTATGAACAATTATTAATGGAAAAAAATTCCATAAGAATATATGTTAGAAAGTAGATCATGTATAACATAGACTGAAGCCAACAGATTCATATGTTTAAGAAATAAATTTTTTTTATAAGTCATCAATATTGTCCTTGTATTACCCTTTATGTGTTACCCCAACCATCCCTTTTATTCTATCCAATGGCCACTAATAGGAGGACTCGAGCTAACAACTGATGTGAAGATAAATGTGATGACTATACTATTGAGATTTCCAATCCAATGGGAGCTGGAATCACAGACTATGTCACAATTCCCTATCAAATAACTCAAGATTTAAATAGAAATATGGGTCACAAGGAACATTCACCCCCACAGAATGAATAAGTCACTATCGTGAGCTTCATGAGACAAAGGCTTCGTACTTTTAATAGATCATTCGAGCCCTCAATCGCTAAACAATTGATCAAATACATTAAAAAGTTATTCTCCATTATTCAATAATCTAAAAAAGATATGTTTATCTTAGATACTTATCATATGGAGGGTGAAGTTGATCAATGTTGGACATTTATTAAAAATACAAATCCTGAGGAGGAGATCGAGGCGTTGGAATGGAAGGATTTTCGAAAGATGTTTTTTGATAAATATTTTCCACCCACCCTCTAACTTAAGATGGAATGGGACTTCCTTGCCCCCATGAAAAAAGTTGAAGAATCTATTGGAGCATATGAGGAATGCTTCACAAGGCTTTCATGATACACTTTCAGCCTTGTCATTACCCTCGAATGCAAGGTTGACTGCTTCTTTGGTGGGACAAAACCTAGCCTGCAGAAAGCACTGGCAATCCATGTCTTCGACAACTATGAGGAAATTATCTGATGTGACCTCAAGATCGAAATGCAAATCAAATAATCTAAATTGTATCATGGGTATAAGAAGTGTAATTTGGACTTCAATGATGGTAGTCCGATGGATAAATCCAATGGTGCTAAGAAGATCCAGCACCCCACTTTCCAATGGTGTGGAAAAAGCACCCTAAAATTTCCAGAAGGGTACACGAAAATTCCTTAGGTGTAGAAGAGAGGGGCACCTAGATGTTAACTATCAATAAGAAAAACCTATGACTGCAACAGATGATAGGAATAATCTGTTAGAACATCAAAACATGGTTCATTGCTACAAATGTAAATAACTAGGGAATCATGAAAATTAGTGCCCTAAGACAAGGGTTTTTGGAGGCAGCCAACAACCTCCAAGGCAGCAAGAGATAGATTTTTCCATCACTACTACTGAATTGAACCCTGAAAATGAAGTGGTGATAGGTACTGTAGTAATTTATTCAATAATAGTGGATGTACTTTTTGATTCAGTTTCTCTGCATTCTTTTATATCTCGAATGTTTAGTAGAAGATTTCCAGCACTACCACAAATCATAGAAGGGAAGATGTCGTTGAGTACGGAAAATGGGGAAATCATTACATCCCATGAATATAACTCATCTCCTATCATAATATGTGTATTTAAAATCCCAACGAACCGTTTCATACTACCGCATTATAGAATTTTATGCAACTCTTGGCATGGATTGGCTTTCCTTATATAGATCCAACATAAATCCCTGTGAGAGGGAAATCACTCTTCATGTGGAGTATCAACCCCCTGATTCTTTACAAGTTCAAGGAGGATGATGAAACTTCATTATCTCCATCATCTATAGCATGGATATTAACACCCATTAAGCATTCATATGAGGATTATATGATTGAGTCTAAGGAGGAAACCATCCTAGAGGACATTCCTATCATAAGGGAATTTGCTGATGTATTTCCCAAGGAATTGCCTGGTCTTCCTCAATGAAGAGATGTTGATTTTTCAATTGAACTTATACATGGGGAAATTATAATATCCAATACTCCATATATAATGACTTTTTTGGGGCATGGGGAGCTAAATAAATA
The DNA here is from genome assembly GCA_963277665.1 of Viscum album. NCBI lineage: Eukaryota > Viridiplantae > Streptophyta > Magnoliopsida > Santalales > Viscaceae > Viscum > Viscum album. Next base: position 1,585,624,772 of record OY728150.1, on the reverse strand, counting down.
ACTACAGGAGAATCTGGTTAAAGGGTTTATATTCCCAAGTGCTTCACCATGGGGTGCACCTGTCCTCTTCGTGAAGAAGAATGATGGGTCAATGCGCCTTTACATCAATTATCACGAGCTCAACAAAATCCCAATATAGAACAAGTATCCTCTACCAAGAATTGATGACTTGTTAGATGAGTTGTGTGGAGCACAAAACTTCTCCAAGGTGGATTTGTGATTGAGATATTATCAAGTAAGGCTGAAGAAGGAAGATATCCCCAAGACTGCTTTTCATACAAGATACAGGAACTATGAATTCATAGTAATACCTTTCTAACTCACTAATTCTATAGAAATATTCATGGACGTGATGAATAGAGTCTTTAGAGATTACCTTGACAAATTTTTGGTAGACATTATAGATGATATTATGATATAACCCAATAACAAGGACGATCATGAGGAGAATTTGAGAACTGTACTGGAGACCTTGCATATAGAGAAGCTCAGTAAAGAGTACATCAATTGTGAGTTCTGGTTAAAGAATATTTCATTCATGGGCCATATCATCAAAAGCAATGAGATATCTGTGGATCCCTCTAAAAGAGATCCAATTGAGGGATGGATGAGGCCAACATCATTAGCCGATATCCATAGTTTTTTTGAGTTAGATGGATATTTTTGACAATTTGTGAGAAGTTTGTCACAATTTTCCAACCCTCTTATCTAGCTAACTTAGAAGGGAGTAATGATTTCTTGGAGTGATGACTGCAAATAATTCTTCATGGAGTTGAAAATGTGGCTTATCACTGTGCTTGTTCTCACTTTACCCAGAAGTGGAGAACTTTTTGTCGTATTTAGTGATTCTTTGAAAATGGTATTGGGATGTGTGTTGATGAAAAATGACAAATTCAATGCATGTGGTTCAAGTAAATTGAATGTGCATGAACCGAACAATCCAACACTTGACCTCGAGTTGGCTATAGTTATCTTTGCTTTGAAAATTTGGCGACACTTTCACTTTGGGGGGATGTGTGAAATATATACGGACCACAAAAGCCTCAGAAATATATTCACATAGAAAGAGTTGAACATGCACCAATGAAGATGGTTAGAGCTGATCGAAGACTATGAATGCTCAATCCATTACTACCGTGGGAAAGAGGACAAGGTTGCAGATTCCCTACGTCAAAAGGACCCAGCGATTATATCGTTGAAGAGAATTGAAAAGGATCCAATCTTCATAGATTTGTTGAAGACGGACATGGGAGTAATAAATAAGGGAACATCATCAATCCTTTCATAGATGATTTCTCAAACTTCACATTTGTAAAGTTTAAAATATTCTCAAAAGGATGATGTGGGAATTAAGGATAGAGTGAAATCTATTGGAAAAGGGAAATCCTTGGAGATTAATGTTAATGAAGAAGGAATTGTGATATTTGGGAAAAGACTATGTGTTCCATCAATTCTGGAGCTGAATAAGTAACTTTTGGATGATTCACATAGTTCTAATTTTTCTATTCACAAAGGAAACACAATGATGTATTGATACCTCTGAGAGCATTATCAGTGGGATAATATGAAGAAGGATATCGCTGAACATACATCAAAGTGCAGGGTGTGTTTGAAAGTGAAGTCATATAGGTAGAAGTCTAAGGCGATGATGCAACCAGTGCCCATACTAGAATGGAAATGGGAGAACATCACCATGGTCTTTGTCATCGGACATCTAAAAGCATCCAAGGGAAACAATGCAATTTGGGTTGTTGTGGGTCATAAAAAAAAGTCTACAGACTTCCTTGCAATTTGGGAGGATTTCTCATTGGATCAACTGGAACCAATAAATATCTGGGAAGTGGTCAGAATACATGGAGTACCACTATATATTGTGTCCTCTGATGATCCAAGATTAACCTCTATATTTTGGAAGATTTTTCAACATGCTTTGAATACTGTACTGAACTTCAGTATGACTATCATCCTCAAAATGATGGCCAATCTGAGCCGACTATTAAAACACTTGAGGACATGTTGAGAGCTTTCACAATTGACTTTAAAGGAGTATGGGAACAACTCTTCTTCTCGTTGAGTTCTCTTATAATAACAGTTTATTCTCAAGAATCCAAATGGCACCATATGAAGACCTTTATGGGAAAAGGTGAAGAAAACTGATGTGCTAGGATGAGTTCGGTGAGCGTAAGCTTCTTGGGCTAGAGATGGTCAATGAAATGGTGGAGAAGGTGAAAACCATTCTGTACCATATTAAGGAATCCTAGAGTCAATAGAAGAGTAATTTAGATTCCATTTGGCGAGACCTTGAGTTTAATATTGGGGACAAGGTATTTTTATGTATATCTCCATGGAAGAAGGTAATGAGTTTTGGAAAGAATGGAAGTGAAGTCCAAGGTACATCGACCCCTTCGAGATCCTTTATCCTATCGGGGATGTGGCCTATCGACTAGACCTTCCACCTACTGTGGCCAAAGTACAGATGTCTTTGATGTGTCCCTCTTATGGATGTTCATAATAGACCCTTCACATGTACTCTCTTCAGAGGTGGTATTGTTCGAGGATGATCTTTAATAGGAGGAGAAACCAGTGTAGATCTTATATTATAGAGAAAACGTTGTATGAAATAATACCATTCCCCTCATCAAGGTGTTGCGGAGAAACCACAAGTTTGTAGATGTGACATGGGAGTCAAAGGGAAAGATGAGGTAGAGTTACCAAAATCTGTTTTAGTGTGGGAATAAAATTTCAAGGGAGGAAAATAGTAATGACCCAAACTTTCATTAATGGAAAATCCCTCTTGATCTAATTAATTGTATCTTTGTGTAAAATATTTATATAAAATGTCAAATTTCTTGGATTTTTTTTATGAATTGTGAATGTTGCTAATATGGCCATTTAATAGTGATGACATTTTTAGTATAAATATATGGGTTTAAAAATCCAATTTACATAGACAAAGAAAGTGACAACCTCATCCAGTAGAATTTCTCCATACAAATCACAATTTTTAGAGCTCGAGAAAAAGGTGGCATCATTGGGATCTGCTCTTGACCAACCCAAAGCCTATCTTTAATAGGTTAAGCTTGAACGAAACTGTCTTTGAGAGAAGTTGAAGTAGATAGAAATTACCACCCGAGAAATGTTATCAGAGCCACCTCAAGAGTCTATCACTATCACACACCTTACTCTTCGGTATTATGTGAGTGTTATAAGGGGTTATTTAACAAGACCATAGAACTATGATTATGTACATTATTTTTTAAAAAATAATGAATATACTTTGATTTTATTATTTTTAGCTTATAAATAGTTTTTAAAACACAAATACTGTTTTAGTTAGTATTAAACTTAGAAATCTATTTTGATTAATTAATGGATTTTTGAATTAATTTATATTTTATTAAAATAGTATTATTTGTATTAAATTTATTTTTAGTAAATATAAACTATCGTATAAATTTATGAATTCAATTGTAATTTTTATTAATGTTCGAAATCCATTTCTGTCAAAACTATAAAGTTTTCGATAAATGTATGTTTTTATATTGAAAGTGAAAATTAACATATTTAGAAAATTAATTAGATAAAATAAATATTATTTATGGAATCATGATGTCAAAATTATCCAAAGGTGAATTTTTCATAATTTTCCAAGACATTGCAATTTTTGGGTGAATGTTAAATGCCGTTTAAATATATAATGTGTTCTATGAAATCATAATGACCCAATAGTGATGTAATAAAATACTATAAGCACTATGTTCATCCAATATACGTTTTTCCATTAATATAATGTGATTTTGAGTTTGTTTGACTTATTTTACATTGAATTAATGGACCCTTCAATTATTATTAATCATGTTGTGTTTTTAAATTGTTTTCCTTGGGAGTGTAACACACCTCCACATATGCAACCACATTATTTATAATAATTTCTTACTTTGTCCTTATAAAATATTTTTTTCCAGTTCCGTTTTCCAAAATCCATGGGATAAACCATAGGCTGGTATGTGGTTTGGAATAGTTTAATGTGAGTTCCCAAACATAAAATATAATTAATTCTATCACCTTACCTATATAAATCCACCCAATTTCCCACTTAATCCTCACAAAAAGCCTTTGGAGTTCATCTAACCTCTTCCCTCCACTCTCTATAATCCTCCCATGGTTCCCCTAGCTCCTAGGAATCCTCTCTCAAGCCTCTCCCAAGCATTTGGAATCACACTTCCAAGTAAGGGTTTTTTTCCTTTCTCATTTGTTCCAATATTGTTTTAATTGTTATTCCCTTTTAATTTCAATTATAATGTTAGGGTATTGTATTAAACCTCCCCCATACTTCTCTATTTTTGTTTTAATTATGGGAGACCCCATTCTCTCTCACTAAAATCCTCTCATGTACACCTGTTACTATGCTGAAATTCCCAAAGGAATTTTTCTCTCCTCTTTTACATTCTAGCAATTATTTTGTGTCAAGAATCTAAATTATCTTAAATTTGTTGGGACTTGTATATATATAACCCATTACTATCCATGTCATATAAATATGATGAGATACCCCTTTTTCTCTCATCAACCATTTTTATGAGTTCTTATGTCACGTCGTTATGCTGCCGAAATTGCACCACATTTTTCTTAGCCAAAGTCATTGTGTTGTGAATATCATGCCCATTTCTCTATCAATGGTATTAACCTTTATGAATATTTACATATTATTAAAGAGTTTCATGTAAGTATTCCAAATTAATTTATCATTTAATAAATGATTATTTTGAATGATTCAATATTTTATGATCCATGTGGCACACTTATGCATGAAATAAAATGTTTATGAAGCGTTCCCACTTATAGCGCTCCAATGCATTGGGTAAAGTATAGTATCATGATACGTCATGTGCAATGGGTTTTTACTCATTATAATTCAACTGAAACGAGGTTTTACTCGTGCTTCATGTCCAATGAGGAATAACTCTTACTCTCTGTGAAATGAGACTTGCCTCAGCTAATTCCATGTTAATTGTTGTTGCCACATTTCTAGGTTATGATTATCATGCTTTATCATGTTTTTATGTTTATGCTTCTCTTGCGCTCTATTGATATATCTATTTCCTAAAATTTATTTTATTCCTCATGTTATACCATTATTAGTCCCTTACTGGGTCTTATAGATCACTCTTTTCTTATGCATGTCCTCAGGTTATCCCTTGCAGTGCTAAGTATAAGGGACTTTAGTGGTCATGTAATTGAAGTTTTCAAAAAAGATGTTGTATTTCATGTTTAAAGATGTTATGGAATGATCCTAAACTCCATAGATACTAGTCCTTTCGATCTTCTATGTTGTATCAAGGGATCATTTTATGTAATAAATCATGTTTAAGTGTGTAATAATAATCAGGGTTGTCATATCAGTCATAATATACTTCTTTTCATCCTGAAAAAAAACATAGAAATGGGTGAGCTCAGATGCTCAGTAAGGATAATAATATAGCGAAAACATTTATAAAATACATAAACATTTAAGGAAATGTAAGACTAAAAGAAAATCCTATTAAACATGAACATAAAAATAATATAGGAAAGGTAAAATCAAATAATTCCATATACTTATTCATTTGGATATTCTACTAGTCGAATAATCACATGAACTATATTTAGCTTCATTAATAATGATTGAAAGAATAATGCCAAACTTCATAACCACATAGTCAAGGACATATTCCCAGACTAAAAATAGGAATTTTTTCAGGACATGGGCCAAGACACCATTTGGTCTCATAAGACCTACGGATGCATTAAAGAGCTATAGCGGGCTCCACTTGTCACTAAATAAGTCCAATGCATTCCTCGTATGAAATATTTTAATCATAATATAGACATTAGTATAAATAATAGCAAAACAAATGTCAATACTTTATCCATAAACCATTAATGGTGTAAAAATAACACATCTACAGTCAAACATATCAAAAATTCTTCAATACTATATGGATGTTTTGTATCATAATAAATCAACATCAAATAAGCTTAAAATCCATCAATGGATGTTGACATAGACGAAATAAAAACCTTTTTAGAGAAATGTCTCTTTCTATTTTGAAATAACTTAAAAGTCATATAATTATAAATGAAAACATTTATTTTGAAAATATTCATATAATATTGTTAGGTATTCTTCGACAATCTTATAATGGCTGAAAATAGCAGCACTTGCCACAGAAGTTAAAAAACACTCTTACCTTCATTTTGTCAAAAAGGTCATAACGTACCTTGTTTGGAAAATGATAGAAAGATTCATTTAAAAACACATAATTCCAAATAAAGGAATAAATTAATTTAACCCATTGTCTAGTAAATAGTAAAAATGTTTTGGAATACATTTTTAGGAAACACTGATGTGGATGATAAAGAGGTCCCAATAGATAATTACCTAAAAAAACCTCGGATAATAAAGAGATTGTGAAATTTACCCTTACCTTGTATATTTACTTGGTAAAGTGTAGGTTAACCTCCTATATAATGGTAAAATAATTTTTATTAAATAATAAAATAACCATATAAATTAATATGATATCATATATGATCTTCTAATATTACTTTGTTAATAATATTTTAGTATTATCATTTTTTGGGTGTTAACTAGTTCATTTTCCATTATATGTTTTTTATATAAGTCGTGTTTGTTATGGATAGGATTTATTTGATTCATATCTAGATTGATATAAAGTTATAAAAAATTATTTTTAATTTTAAAATGAAAATTATTCTTGAATGATTACGATGGGGAATGAATCTCATCGTCTTCGTGGAGATAGTAATCCATACGTACGCGTGAGTGGAAATATCATTCAATTTAATGAGAAATCATATATAATTAAATTTTATATCATATATAAAGAATAATTAACATGATATTTTAATTATTTACATCAATTAAAGATCATTATTATACCCATAAAAATAATGATTTGTTTAACAAAATACACCACGATGTGGAGACGGTAAGCCATATGTACACACATATGGTGACTTTTTCATTCATGTGATGGATAGAATATTGAATATGGTTCTACCATTTTTATAATAACATAACAGTATATTGATGATACTAGAGTTATTATTTTATAATTGTTTCCTATGGAACTGACGATGACCTCGTTTGCTTAAGGTTCAAACATTCCAATCGGTTTCTAACGGGTTTGTTCATAGAACTGGAAACATCTAATGATTCTATATCCATTTGGACGTACTTTCCAAAGGTAGTTGGTAATTATTTATAGACCAATGAGGCTTAAGAATTTTCCTTGGTCGAGAGGATGGGAGGTGGGACTCATCACACCTTTTTGGGGGGAATTATTTCCTACTCCGAGACTCTCATTATAGATTTACGTTATGTTTGTTAATCCTTATTACATTACCAAGTATGAAAATGAGCATTCCATTAGATTTGACAATCAATGATTAATATGCATGAGATTTAGAGAATAATTTATATTTATTTGAGGTTCTTCATTGATAGAGAATCATCTGTATTTGGTAGAGATTCTTAGTCAATGGTATCCTTTAATACATTGCATAAAGATCTCTTGGTTATTTTGATAACCATTATGGTATTAAATCCACTTAGCGAGGTGCTTGAAGTTTATTGTCTTTCATAAGGAAATGGATTATTTCAGAGATGGGAACATACCCATGGATGGGCTACCTACGTATCCTAATTAGAAACGGAATCAAAACCCACATAGTTTGGGAATTATGATATAGTTTAATGTCATATGGGACAGATGCGAATTAATGGGTGAAGGTATTGAACCTTAGAAAGGATTCCTACATACTCTAATTTTATGGTAGAGATCAAATTCTACATAGTTCTAGTAAAGAAGTATGAGCTTTCTTCATGGTTGATGGCTCAAAGAAAGATGTCAAAATTACTTTTACGCTCTAAGCCCACGTGAGTCATGCTTGGTGTGAGAAAAAAGAGGTATTGGTAAAACCTGACAATTGTGCCATGAGAGATGCAATCATAATAAATAATGTGGGGATAATGTATGTATGATTGCCCAAGATAAATGAGGATTGAGATTTACTTCAGGGAAGAAACCCGAGGACATGGTGCATAATGGTATATGTGCTTTTTGGGATATTTGGATACTCTAACATGGGGCTTACATCTAAGGAAGATGCCCAAATTAAGAGGGGACATGGGGATTACTCCTAAGGAGGATTCCCAAATAAAAAGAAATTTAAAATGGTTAAACGAAATTATGACTGGGGCTTACTAATTAAAAGGAGGCCCGGGTTAAGGAGATTTGAGACTTAGGGCCTATTCCGGAGAAGGATACCAAAGTTAATAGAGATTATGAATGAGGCTTATTCTTGAAAAGGAGGCCCAGGTTAGGGGACTATGACTCGGGCTTACACCTAAGAAGGATATCAAGGTTAACGATCTTGTCAACTTAATGGATGAGGATGAATGAATGAAGTCTCTCACCTTAGTGACATGAATATATGTAAATAACAAAGTTTTGAGAGATGTTCCACAAAATTACATTCAGATAAGGAATCCAACCAAGTAATCATGTCATAAATGTATTTGAAGAGGGTTCCGGTGGCTAAATCTTGAAGAGGAGAGGTGGATTTAAAGAAAACAAGTGAATAGGCATAAGGAGCACCCACTAAGAGATAGGTGCACATGTTATGTGTAGGTGGGAATGTCTTGGCTGCACATGTATATTTGCGTGACTAATGGGTACTTACGCGACGGTCAACCCTTTGGGTAATACTTGGGAGTTTCTTGGCTCAAGCACTTAGTATTACCCCAAAAAAATTTAAATGAGTGGCGCTCAATTTATATTGAAGGGATAAGGCGGCGTACAAGTGTGGCCATTTCCCTTAAGGGATGGCCACTTAGGCCCACTGGTGTTGATGAATTTCAACACTTAGGCCTTGTTTCCCCTCTGTAGATCTTCTGTTCTAGGTCCGAAATTGCCTTAGAAGTGTTCGTAAGGTTTTGAGAAGAGACTAGGGTGTCGAGAGATCAAATATGAGTTTCTGGATTTTTTACTCCTCTAAATGGGGGGCCCACATGGGGTATTTATAGTCTTTTGAAGACCTTTGGCGAAAATAAAATAGGGTGTGAAAGTCACCTGCGTGTCCAAAAGGAGACGTGCAAGTATACTTGCGCGGCCATGATGAAACTTGCGTGACCCAAGGGTAAAGAAATCCCTATTAATGCCTTTGTCAAATTATTATGTTTCTTCAAAGGATGAATCATTTTGTGTTAAGGTATTTCCCTTTTTCAGACATTAGATTCTGTGATGGAAAGGAGCATCAACAAAAGTCCCCCCTCAGAGTTGGATCAGAAAGAAATGTGGATGTGACTCTGAGGTAAAGAAGAAGACCAAGAAACTGTGGTGCCCAAGTGTTTAGTGCCCAGATAGTGTCACGCAGATGTGAGCCATGTAGGCTCCAGCACGCAGGGGTGTGGCCTTGCCTATATATATGCGGTTATTCTTGCACAAAGAAAATAGATTTCAAACTTTTGATCTCTTGCCGCACAAGTTTCCTTCGTCACGCAAGTTGATGATTTTATGCAGTTTCATTGCTTCTGTTCATGTCATGCTATTGTAGAGGTATTTTGACATGCGCGGTGATACCTACACATCAAAAACATGCGCGACACAACTATACTTGCATGCCAAAATTGGACTTGCATTCCTTAATGCCGAAGCCATTTTTTTCAAATTTATTCAAAACATTTATAAAAAATAAACTCACTTAAGAGTTTATTATATGATCATTGTGCATATTCAATGGATCCTAGAAAAATTGGATCGACTCATGAACAGAGTATCAAAAGGATTCATGACATGATAAGCATCGTTGCCCATGATTACTACAATATCTATGACAACACTCTCCCAGATTTGGCCAAGTAGATGAAGAAGTATCATCGTAATTTTTCACAGAGCATCTACTTGCCTCTGTATGGCCATTGTCTTCTGCAAGGAGTCAACATTCCAGATGCAATGAACTATATGTCTGAGAAGTAGCTGCACTACTAATCCTCTATTTTGGTTATACTATTCATTAAGAGTAGCAACAGTGGGGTGAAATTTCAAAATTTTCCTCCATGGCATTTCCGTGCAGATATGAAAATGGAAAACCATGGGCTGATATGTTTTCTGCTGTCGGTTGATGGAGAGAATACTATCATGAAATTAGAAATAATATCTGAAAAGAGTACTCTCTCCAAATGGCTCTTTACTTCCAATGCTTCATTCTCAAATCCATGTATCCATCTTCCAAGTCTCTTGTACGGAAAAAGAGTCACTGTTTAATTAGTAGAAAATTTTCTCAAACTGCACTCAAGATCATTCTTTCACAATTGTTCCAAGAAGAGCTAGTATCACTGCATCTCTTATAGTATCTAATTGAATGAATTAATTCCAGGTGGTTACTGATGAAGTTCGGGATGCTGTAAATCAAATGAATAGTTATGTTGAAATCCTCTTTTAATACCTGAAAAAGGGAAGAGACTCCATTCTGTGGATGTCCTTCTAACTCTTATGCATCAAATGAAAAACACTTTTATCTTCAATCATTTGCGCGTGCCTTCTTTTGCTACCTACTTTAGAATTTTACCTAATCCAATGGGAATAGTAAGCATAGTTTTATTTTTTCTAGGATTGTTATGAATAACCATAAAAACATGGAATCTTTTTATTTGCACAATATTACCTAAACCATACGAAGTATATGTTGAGTGACATCAGACTTTGAGTTTTTTAAATATTTCCCTTGTCTTTTGTGGGTAGTTTAAAGTCATGCATGTTAGACATAAAAAGGATAATGTTAAATGTCAAAATATCTTTTAGAGAATGGATTAAAATTCACTCAATTCCTTGTTAATTTATCTTAAAACATATTACCATATTCATGTATGGGGGAAAATTTAAACTATGAGTTAATAAATTTTGAATCTTAGGAATGAAGTGAAAAAGGGACTAAGAGGAATTAGAAGAAGTATTTCTCAAGAATGAAGTTACCAGGATTTAACAAACCCGTTAGGGGGTTGAATTATACAGGGCCACCTAAGGGCATTGGCTTCATAGTCAAATAATAGCATGTTTTGGAGGACATGTCTATTTTGTAGACTACTTATGCAAGGCCACCAAAGGGCATGTGCTGCATATTCAGGCAAAAAAATCCCATAAATTTACTTTTCTGCTTCTTATATTCCAGTGGAAGTTTATGGAGACTCAAATTTTCCAAAGCACAAAGCATGCTGTATGGAGAGAGGTACTTGAATATAGAGAAGACATTTCCAATCAAGATTTTATTTGAATTGGATGGATGTTACTCTTTCAAAGTTTTTACCCAAGCATAGGGAAAGGAAATATAAACCATGGACTTGAATACTTTCAGATCATGGAAAAGAGTATGGGACAAATATGTTATGGATGGATTTTTTTTGTGAATCCCTACATATTTTTATTAAGACAAATAAGGACAAAAGAGGTTTTCATCCCATGACTGACGTTTCCACTATTTGAAAAACCCATTAAGGGGTTAAATTATGCAGGTCCGCCTAAGGGCATTGGTTGCAGAGTCAAATAATAGTATCTTTTGGATATCTATTATGTTATATAGACTGTTTATGCAAGGCCGCCTAAGGGTATGTGCTGCATAGTTAGGAAAAAGAACTCTCGGAAAATTTACTTTTGTGACCAGAAGTCAAGAAAAGGGTTATGGAGATCTAGAAGTATTTAAGGATAGGAGTATGAAACATAAAAATGGGAATTGTTCAATGCATGTACAGATACATAGACCAATGATAACCATAATCATGTTGTGACTGGGTCCTGAATTGAGATGCTAGACTTCACTACGTACTCCATAAGGATGGGAATCAAGCCATACATAGTTCTTGAAATACAGTTTAACGTCATGTGGGAAATGAGTGTAGGAGATCTTAGATTTGGGTCATAGAGCTCAGACCATAATGAGGAACACATGTTGTGTGTTTTACAAACCTGATGTGAATGAAGACCCGGGTTTTCATACAACATTCATGTTTTCCCCTGGGGAATTTTCTGCCAAAGGACTAAAAGTGGAATTTGGGGTTAGGCCCAAATAATTGGGGTTGGATTCGAGGGATCCTCAAATTTTCCTACATATCCCATAAGGATGGAAGTCAAGACGCATGTATTTTTTGAAATACTCTCTGTACATATTTTGTTCGTACAAGTGAAGGGTGAAAGGAGACTTTAGTGAAATGATGGTTTGACCCAGGATAACATTTTTGGTCATTTCCATGTTTTCACGCAGTCTTTGGAATATAACATGATTAGAGATCAATGTAAATAATGATTCCCTCTCAGGTTAGGGTGTCAAAGAATGTTGTAGTTTATTGTTGTACAAGACAAAACTGCGAATAGTTTAACGTCATATAACAAGGAAGATGGTGAACCAATGTAAAAAATATTAGTTCTGGGGGTGGTTCCACGAATCAACATTGTATGAGACAGAGGTGAACCGATGTGAAGAGATTGATTTTGGGCTTGAACCTCTAGAGGTTTCCTACATACCCATCCTAGAAGGAAAGGATAAAAGTATGTGTAGTTCAATTAATGAATGAATTGGTGATCATGTTGTACTTGAGGACAACCCGAAGATGGTGATGGGATATACACGTGGTTAGCAGTCGAGAGAGGGTGTTATGGTTGATGTTTACTCTAAGATCGCATGAGTCTTACTCGGTGTGAGAAACAAGAGGTAGCAACAATCTTAACGATGTATAGTTTAATGTCATGTAGGACATATGAAGGGACTATGCAGTTTAAAGTCTTGCAGTGAGGACTATTGGTGCAACACAGTTTAGTGTCATGTAGCAGGGACAAAATATAGTTTAATTTCGTGTTGGAAGTATTACAGGACTTTTTTCAGTTTAATGTCATGTAAAACAAATATAGGGACACTGTTTAATATCATGTTGGACGTGAATACAGTTTTACGTCATGTTTGACGATGGTTTGTTTTATAGTTTAGTGTCCTGTAGCTAAGACGATGGGGACAATACAGTTTAATGTCATGTTGGACGAAAGGGGGACTATGCAGTTTAATGTCATGCAGTAAGAAAAAAAGAGGACACAGTTTAACATCATGCGGGACATATTAAGGACTTTTTTCATAGTTTTACGTCACGTTGGATGATGGGGCAATTATTTTAAGGTCATATGCATGTATCGACAATTATGCAATTTAGCGTCTTGCTAGACGTAAGGGACATTTGTACAATTTAGCGTCATGTAGATAGGACATCACAGTTTAACGTCATGTTGGACATATGGGACAATGCAGTTTAAAGTCTTGCAGCAAGGACAACATAGTTTAATGTCATGTTAGACGTTGTATTTGTGTTACAAAAAATACTTCGATAGAACTATGGCATTGGTTGTGGTCATCATGAGTTCTCCATCCATTGAGATTAAAGAATATGCTCCATTAGAGTAGACCTTATATATTGAGTAATGTCCTTCCCATTTTGGCTCCAGCTTGGGAGGTTTCTTTCTGGGTATCATTGGAGTTCTGATAACCAATAACAATTCTGTCTGAATAAATGAACGAAGACGAAATTTTTTGTTGAAAGCTCATGATATTTGATTTTGATCGAAATCCAAGTGGTGCAAGGTGCACAGTCATTTCTTGTCTAATAATTTCAATTCATCCAATCGCTTTTTAGATTGTTCATCTGTAGATGATTGATCACAAATGGCTACCCTAAGTGAAGGTAATTGAACATCAATGGGAAAGACTGTTTTTGTTCCATATACGAATGAATATGGAGTTGACATCATTGTAGTGTGGGTGGTGGTTCGATAAGCCCATAAAGCATGAAAAATTTTATCAGGCCATGACTTCTTATCTTTATACACCATCTTTTGCAGTATGATTGAAATAGTCTTGTAGAAGGCTTCTATTTGGCCATTGGCCACTTCATGATACTTAGAGGAATGGTTAGATTTGATGTTTTCTTCTTGATAAAACCTCCTTACCTCAGATGACCATAACATAGTGCCATTTTCCTTCAATATGGAATGTTGGACACCAAACCTATTTTTGATGTTAGAATTGATGAAGCTAACAATGATTTTCGAACTAACACACTTGAGAGGTATTTCCTCTTCCCATTTGGAAAAATATTTAGTAGCAGTAAGAATGTACTTAAACAGCTTGGATTTATCTGAAGGATAAGGTCCTACTACATCCATTCCCCATGTGGAAAATGCCCACGAGTATTTAGATATATGATGAAACTATGGGGGTTGATGAATGAGGTTGGCATGTACCTGGAAAGAATGGCACTTCTTTGTGAAATCAACACAATCTTGTATCATTGAAGGCCAAAAGTATCCAATCCTTCAACTTTGATTAGATAGTCTATGTCTGGACTGATGGGAACCACATACTCCTACATGTACATCTTTCATGACAATCATTGTCTCTTCACCGTCAATGCATCTGAAATGAATTCCCTCAAAACCTCTTTTATAGTGATTTTTCTCTAGGTGATATTGCCTATCATAAAGAGTAAAATCGACCAAACATCGCCGAATTTGTTCTTTCCTGACTCTATCAGGTGTAAGTTTTCAATTTTGAAGGTATTCCATGATAGGTGTCATCCATCCAATAGTATGACCATACAGTTCAGGAATCAGACCAATTTCATTGATTTCCAATGTTCTAGTTTAACATAAGGTGAAATTGTACGATGGTGGGAAATACTGACGATTATCTCATCCTGATTTGGATTTTCCAGAGTTATGTCTATATTAGCCAGTGTATCAACTTGGGCATTTTGTGATTGTGGGACATAAGAAAATTTCGGTTCCAATGGAAATTCCTCTATTAACTCTCTAACGTAATCATTCAAAGGGATTAAATCTTCTTTTCTAATGGCATAATACCCATTGACTTGTTTGATTACCGGATCTAAATCACCTTTCACCTTTAAGTGATTAACTTTTTCTTGAAGCGCCAACTATAATCATGTGATGAGAGCTTGATATTATGCTTCTTTATTTGTATCGCCTCCAAATAATAAAAAGAAATAGTGCAACACTACATTTTCAGGACAAAGGAGCACAATTCCTAACCCCACTTTGTTGAATTTAGGATCTTCCATTTTCCTCCCTATTGGACTTCTGGAAGCACCATCAAATTAAATTTCCCATGTTTGAAGATTATCATGATTATAGAAGACTTACTCATCAGGAAGTTCAATATCTGAAGATGTGTCTTCTACTGAAGGGTGTTTAGCAAGGAAATCAGCCAGATCATGGCCCTTTATTTCCTTTTGAGACACGTACTGGATATCAAATTGTTGCAAAATAACTACCCACCTTTCTAGAAGTCCTGTAAGCATTGGATGAATATGAATGAATTTGAGCGGTTTATTGTGAGATACCATGTGGATTTCATGGTGTTGCAGATAGTGACTCAACCTCTGAACTGCAAATATTAATTCTAAAGCACTTTTTAATACTTGAATATTGGGTTTCTTCTTCAACCATAGTCCGAATGAGATAGTAATGGTTGTTTTCATTCCCAACATCATTCGTTTGGGAAATAAAGGCACCCAATGATCACTCAAGGCTGTTACATAGAGAATCAGTGGTCTTCCTTCAACAGGTGGCATTAATATCAGTGGACTAAAGAGATATTTCTTGAGAGTAATGAATTCTTATTGACATTCTTCAGTCCACTGGTGAGTGATTCACTTTTTCATAAATTTAGTGAAGGGAAAACATTAGCCTACGAAATTGGAAATGAAATGCCGAATATAGGATATGTGTCCTTGAAGTCCTCTCAAGTATTTCAAATTTCGAGGAGGTGACATATCATGGATTGACTTTGTCTTCTCAGGATCGACTTCAATACCATGATGGCATATAAAAAAGCTAAGAAATTTTCCTCAGGATACCCCAAAAGCACATTTTAAGGGGTTCATCTTCAAATTATGTTGTCGATGTTTGTGCAATATGAATTCCAAATCAGCCAAATGATTATAACGTTTTTTGGATTTAACCACCAAATACTCCATATAATATTCAACAAGCTTCCCTAAAAATGGTTTGAAGATACTATGCCTGGAACACTGATATGTTGCGCCTAAATTTTTCCGGCCAAAGGGCATTAACCAATAGCAAAACACACCCTAAGAGGCTCTGAAAGTTGTAGATTCTTCATGTTCTAGAGCCATTCTGATTTGATTATATCCAGAATATCCATCCATGAAGGAAAGTACTTCATAGCCAGCTTTTGCGTCAATTAAGAGTTCTGCAATCAAATTAGAAAATCATCCTTAGGACAATGCCGATTAAGATATCTGAAATCAATACAAACTCTAATTTTTCCATTCTTCTTTTTCAAAGGGACAATATTAGCCAACCACTTGGTATATTGAACTTCTCTAAAGAAGTTTGATTTAATAAGCTTATCCACTTCAGCTTCAATTTTGGAAGCGTAAGATGGGTGTCTTATTCTTGCGGCCTGCTTGAATCCTCGATGTTCTTCTGGAAAACCCAAACAATGAGTAGGACCATCAGGATCAATCCCTGGAATCTCTGTATACTTACAAGAAAATATATCTCGATTTTGCTTTAAAAATGAAATATAAATTTATTTCTCATCAAGAGTCATGGACACAGTAATTAAAATGGGGCATGAATCTTCTTTTGTACCCAGATTTATTTCTCTGAGTTCATCCACAGTGGTAGAGATGCCCTCTTCAAATTCTGGAGGAGCATCCCTGAGATCTTTCTCTTCTTTTCAACATGTGTTACTTCTTCTATTTCTACTAGCATAGTAAATGATGAAGCATAATTTCCATGATCAGAAGAGATGTCAAAATTTGAACATCTTGAAGAAGAGGCTTCCATTTCCGACCCTATTGATGATGAAGGGCCTTCTTTGAGTATTAAAGAAGAGATAATGGATTGAAAATCAACATCATCATTCACCTCTAATATTTCTATGACTTCTTCTGTCCTGGTTGGCGAAGTATAGACTTGCTGGATTTCAGCAGATGAAATGAAGACATTTCCATTTGAGCTTCCATCATTTCTTATTGAATCTCCACTTTCTCCCATACTGTTTGGCTTGTTTTCCATAATTGACATTATGGAGGATTCCATAAGAGTACCTGGATTTGGGTATATCCATTCAATTTGATTGATAGGTGACACATAATTTATACTCACATGTGTGAATGGTTTAATGGAATCTTTTCCAAACCATATGGAACATTAACCTTGGCAACCTCCCTTATTGTGGATTTCTCCTTACCCTTAATGTGATAGAATTCTACCTCAATGTGTTTAGATTAAAATGTTTTTAAGGGGGCCTTATCACTATACAGTGTCCCAATTTGACCATAGAAACAATATATGAGACAGTGATTGTATGATGAAGGGATAACCGCATGTTGATGTAGCCAAGATCTTCCAAGAGAAACATTGAATGCTGTATCGTGGTCAACAACCATGAAATATGAATTGGATAGTATATCTCCAAACTGAGTTCTGATTGTAATCTCGCTGATTGGATCTTGTTCATTTTTATCATATCCTTGTAACATCAGAGTAGAAGGAGATAAATCAGATTCTGTGAGGCGCAATCGACGAAGTGTATGAATGGGGTGAGGTTGACTCCTGAACCATTATCAATGAATGCTCTTCGGATGTCTACACCATTGACCATTTCCAGATAAGTACAATAGTTTAATATGTCCATGCACGACATCATCTTCATCTTCATCTGTGAAGGATATCACTGAATGGCATTCTGCAGGATTTTTTTATACATGATAGAATTTAGCTGTAGAGATTTCAGTTTTAAACTCCTGAGGACTTGACAAAGCCTCAATGAGTGCCTCCCGAAGATCCTTTGATAAATTCAATGCATCCAGTATTGATAACTTGGCCAGTAATTGGGACAAATTTTTCATTACATCATATTTTTTATCCAAAGGTCAATATTTCCCAATAGGAACATGTGGTTTTGCAGGTGCCTAAGAAGTTGATTCTTAGGATGTAGATGCCTCCTGTAATGGGGTAGGAGTTGGAAATACTCAAGGCTTTGGAAGATTAGACCAAATAGGTCTATTTACATGCTGAGAGGATGAAGGTGGAATCTCTAACTGGTCCTCCAGAATAATTGTACCAGGACTAAATCTTCTTTGCATGGAAGAATATGCTTGTTCTTATTGAGCCCGCTGAAGGTCTCTACCATGAGTTTCTGCTCTATACATAGTTCCAGTAGGGGTAGAATTTGAATAGTTGTTTCCAGGATATACATGTCTTCCTCTTTATCCCGGACCTCTGGAACTCCCTCTAATTCCTTTGTTATATATAGGGAACGTAGACTCATCTAGGTCGAATCAACGACTGGAATAAGGATCTGGGAAGTGAATCATGTTAACAGAAAAAAAGATCAATTCTTCTTATATAGAATACTCTACATGACTAGCAAATTTAGGTTGTGCCGTTTGGTGGGGCGGTGCCTGTGGCTTTGATGTAGATGGCATAAAATCTTCCAGTGTCAAAGAAAATTTGGGATTTGACACGGTCTCATCTTCTTCTGATTGTTCCTCATTCTTTGAATTATGCCATTTCTTTGAAGATTTTCCCTCTTATGAAGAGGGTTTTTCTATGGAATTCATAGAAGATAAACTATTGGTTTCTTCTATTGCATTTTCAAAATGGAATGATTTCGGTTGATCGTTTTTATGACCATCCTATCATCATATTTCTGCGCATTTTTGTTTTTGACTTCTTGCCACTCGCTTTCTTCCTCTGGATTGGTAGTAGTAACACATCCTACCTAAGATGAAGAACCTTTTAGTTTGACTTGTATCAAGTCCACCATGTTTTACAGGAGGTCTTTGAAGACAAAATACTCATGAATAAGATTCCCCAATATCTGATGAAATGGGAAATAATTGGGACGGTCCTCATCTCCTACCTTGTTCGACCATTTGGGCCTTGGCAATTGAACCAAATTATTTTCCAGAGCCGAAATGAAGTAACTAAGAACATGTTCATTTCGGAAAGAGTAAATTTTTATCTTTAAATCCTCAAGTTGTTTTCATCTTTGATCTCTTTGATAATCATGATGAAACGGCCTCTGGTTTTGATTCTCAGGAGGTAAATACTTTCGAGAAGATGAAGGCCTTGAAGTAGGTACATGTGATTGTTTAAGCATAATTGTAGCAGTCTCTACTTTGCCCATTCTTCTTCTTGGAGCTGATTTAATTAAAAGTGATTTATCCTTAGTCTTTGTAAGAGATTCTTCAATTTGCTGGTTGATCAAAGTATGGTCTCGAAACCCTCCTGTGTATTTTATAGGGATCAACAATGTGCGTAATTCATCTCTCATATTTTCCACACAGATTAGAAACAACTCATCTTGAGGGAGTGCTATGCTCGGGGAATATGTTAATCCCTTACAGTGAGCAATGAAATATAAAACCCTTTTATTCTCCCTCTGCATACAATTTTTAAGATAAAAAACTATGGTTTCTAGCAACGTTGAGCTGAATTGAAGAAGGAATCATTAATGGAGATCCTCCCACCCGGTAATTGACTGGGATTGTAATCTTGTATACCCGACAGAAAAAGGCCCTTGTAATGACTGTACAAAAAACCCAAGCTTAACTGCTTCTTATTGCTGAGGGGTTCCCATCATAGGATCACAATGGGAAACAAAATGTGTTAAGTGTTTCTCTAGGTCTCCCAAACCATTAAAGATTGGGAATGTGGTATATCCAAAATTTTATGGGGGAGGTATTGCGTCTACCCATTCGGGGTAAGATCTCTTCTCAGATTGTACCAGTGCATGCTTTCCTTCCATAGATTCCAAAAGAGTTGTTAATGACTCAATATTAGTCATTAATTTTTGAGAAACATCCGGTTGAGCTTAGACCTGAGTTGGTGCAATAACTGGAGGTTGGACAGATGTGGTGGATAGTACTGCAACTGATCATAACACCACCAGTTGTTGTTGCACTTGACCTATAGGATTAGACCTATGAGGGTGTACTGGTAAAAGAGGATACTCTTGATCCAACTCAGTAGCCACAAATATTTCCCTTGTCTGACTGACTCCTGCATGCTTAAGAGGAAGACTACGTTGAAGAAGTTCTACATTCAACATCCTTATGTGATTTATCTATTTCTCTTGTTTTGCGAATCTTTTCTCTAGTGAGAGTGATCGGGCTTCTCTAGAGGAAGGGTATGTAACCTGATTCTTCCCTTTCCCTTTTTTGGACACCTTTCGGAGAGGGGGAAGTGGGTTACTTGAAGGATTACCTAGAATCTGGGTAATTCATTGATTTCGTGTACACAGACCTTCTTCATTTGTGTATGTGCATACAACCTTTTGATCAGGATTTTCCTCATATGATACCTTTGAGTAAGCCTCATATGGGGGATCAGCAAAAACATCATTGATGAAATTAATTGATGCATAACACATTTCATCCCTTCTATTAGCATTTATGCGATATTGTCTTCTTCTATTTCCTTGATGAGAAATTTCCTTTTGTTGATATGATCCCTCAAGAAATTCTTGACGAATAGTAATTTTGAGGGAATATCCTGATAACTCGGCTCATCGTTCCTCTTGGGGCTTGTTCCCTAATAGAGAGAAAACTAATGTTGTCTGAGGAAGAGATTGAGGATTTGAAAATGTCCCCAGTCCTGTGGACTAGGGTTTTTCCTACTGTTTCTGCTCAACTCCTCAAATCCTATTTGGTGATTATGAGGGTTGGGTAAAAAGAGTCCTCAGTATAGCAAGCTAGGGTGGTTATTGGGTTTTTATATATGATACCTTCTTAAAATCACTCCCGATCTTATGGACTTTAGTCCATAAATTGATTGGATACATTAACCTGCATCCACTCTTATCACCCAGTTCAAAAGAACGTTGGATGATTTATGACACTTCTGTCACTTGATGATGTGCACGCTTAAAGTGATAAGCCTATTCAATATTCTCGTTCTCTTTATGTAGGATAAATTCAACAACTTGTTCTCTGTATGCTTGATTTTGAGAAGAAATAGTTGATGAATGTTCTTGAGCGAGCCTTTGATTACACACAAAGCCAATTGGCAGTGGTCAGCCATGGGAAATAACATTGCATGAGACCTTTTTCAGCGGGCTTTGTTGGGTGGAGAGTATAGTGAAATGTAGTGCTCCATGGACACACCATACCCTAATATGAATACCAAATGGGGCATTTGCGATTAACTGGCGCAATATTCTTAGTGCGCAAAGGCATTAATGCTGAAAGGCTCTCTACTGCTTTTCAGCATTCAGCTATCGAGAAACTGAGAGAGATGCCAAGTCAATTTTGCGTTGTAACCCATTTATTATCTTGAAACGATTTTCATATTCATCATAAGATAATATTTTCATTTTCAATTGACAATGTTTTTTCCACATGTTGAGACGAATATCATGAATACATTATTCTGTCAACATTTCTGGAAAGGTTATTTTGAGAGTCAACCAAAAGTCAAAACATGACTAGAACATCACCTTTTTCTAGTTGTTTTCTCATATTCAGCACTTCGTCTTTATCATTCAATGAATATTATTCTACCTGGTTAGACCAGATCATGTGCTTCTTTGTTGCTTCATCAGATTCAACAATATTAGAAGATAATTCATTTACCAAATTAGAAGATGCATTGCTCAGGGGTGGTTTGGAGAATGACCTACACCCCGAGCTATCATCTGGTTGAGAAAGTATTTCACCTGCTATTGGTAAAGTATCAGACATGACTGGATTCACATTTTTAAGTGACTCAAGATAAGAGGGCTTTACCATTACTACATTTTCCGTTGGAGTATTTTTCGAGAAATGTGAATTACTACTGCGAAGAGGACATTCGCAGCTAGATTCATTATCATGGGAAGGACCACCTTGGTGGGTTACAGCAAAAGATGAAATATTTTGATCCTTAGTCTTTTGGCCACATAGATGGTTCTTGTGGATATCATCTGAAGATGAAACTTCAAGATTGACTGAATTGTCATGAATCAAGATTTCACGAGGAATTGTCTGATTAAGAAATTCTTAATTAATCTTCCCACTATTCGGAACTGAGAGATTATAATCATGAGTTTCCATAGATAGTTGTCTGAGTGCATCAAGAACTCTAGCATCGAGTAAGGCCTTTTTACATATTGGCCTTTGGTTTCTTGACTGTGATGGACGAGTATTTTTCTTAGATGCCTTGTTACTCATTTTTGGAACCACTTTTTGACTAATGTGGTTATTATGGGTATGTGTTTGTTCTTTCTCAAAAGAAATAGTCATGTTAGGCTAACTATCTCCACACAAATAAGGTGTATGTTCCTAACATGGTTGTCCATATGATATGGGGGAGTATGCCCCACAACCCTCTTGGACTAGAACAGAGGTTTGTGTCTGTTCTCGAGTGAACTATTGATGTGTCACTCCATTGGTAGGGATATATTTGCATTTCTTTCCCTGTGATGCTGCTGAAGCTGTTATAATATCATGGAAGGCATCCAGAATATGAGCAGTGTTTTTCTTCTGCTCCTTCACCATAGTTAAAATGTTTTTGGCGACTTTAGCTGTCAGAACGGGAATATACCTCTATTTCGTGCTTGGATTAAGTGTGTGTTCCTGCTCCTATCCTCCTTTTCCTGTCAATGAATTATGACAGTACACAAGTGTGGGGGCAGAGAGTTGAGTATGCCTCTTGTTTTTCATTAGGGATTTCCAATAGATATCTTCGGGTGCTACCAAATGAGACTTTTGATAGGATTGATCAATACTAGAAGTTGGATGTGCCTGCTGATTGCACTACACCGAATGGGGTTGAAAAACTTCCTTCAATACTATGAGGCTGCTTGCAGGATTGATGAGTGTAACTAGGTGTATGTGCCTGTTTACCAGTTGTCAACACATAGGGTTGGCTGGCTTCATCGTATTTCGTCAGATGAGCCTGCTAACTAGTTGATGATTTATAAGTTGTTGTATGTTCCTGTCTATAACACTCGGCTGGAATTTCCTTGTGGGATTGGCGTGTTTCTTCCAGAAGAGTCTGTGCGACAATGGGATTATGGCGGATGGGTGTGTGTGCCCACTCGTTGATTTCCACCAAGTTAGGTTGGTGGACTTCTCCAGAGATGTAAGTGATAAGAACCACCCCATTATTGACCGGCCTTCGCATCTGGTGGTTCGTCTTGCATGCTCGGGTTCGATGAACCTAAGACGAATGCATGGAGACGACACCCTCATCATGTTGAGGGCGCGCAGATGCATGAGTTTGGCGGCAATTTTTGGTGGGAGCCCTCATGAAGGACTCCTGTTTCCTTGAATTAATTCCTTCAGTGATCTTCACATTCACCTCCCCAGAATATGGGAAGGAATGGTGATTGCGTTTCGGGGATAACGACCTGAAATAGTGGGAAATGGTGGTTGGAACCACCTACATCTTAATTGCTGGTCGTCGTTGTCCGAACGACCGGTGAGGGTTGTTAACTTGGAGGGCTTGTCAAGCAACCTCCATAGTAGGAATGGTACCATGTTGACGATACTCCTTAACCAGTGCATTTGATACCCATCATTGAAGACGATGAGTAGGTGGTATCATCCTCAGAGGGGACGCCAATCCAGTAGGAGTAGCAGCGGAAGTATTCACAGGAGAGGAATTCATAGCGTTGAACTTAAGAGAATCCATTTCTGTAACGTAGAAGATCTTGGAAAAGAGTACTTGTTTTATATAATAGATATAATCAAGATAAGTTCGGACACTACATCTTTTGGATGAGCACATATGTTATTCATTGTATTGTTGGCCCTCTCATTGAGTTTAAATAAGGGCCTAACAAATAAGTCAAACATAATTTTAACTTGGTTAAGGATTCACGTCGGGTTCACCATTTTTTGTTTCCTCTAGAACTGGTGATCACCTCGTCTGATTAAGGTTCAAAAATTCTAATCGGTTTCTAACGGGTTTGTTCGTAGAACCAGAAACATCTAATGGTTATATATCTATTTGGACCTACTTTCCAAAGGTAGGTGCTCATGAGTTGTGGACCAATGAGGCTTATGAATTTGCATTGGTCTAAAGGATGGTAGGTCGGCCTCATCACACCATTTTTTGGGGGAATTATTTTCTACTCTGGGACTCTATTTATAGATTTAAGTTATGTTTGTGAATCCTTACTACATTACCAAGTATGAAAATGAGATTTCCTTTAGATTTGACAGTCAATGATTAATATGTTTGTGATTTAGAGAATGTTTTATATTTATTTGAGGTTATTCATTGATAAATAATCCTCTATATTTGAAAGAGATTCTTAGTCAATGGTATCATTTATTAAATTGTATAAAGATCTATTGGTTATTATGATAACCATACTGGTTTTAAATCCAATCAGTGGGGCGCTTGAAGTTTATTGTCATTCAGAAGGAAATGGATTATTTCAGTGTTTGGATCATACCCATAGATGAGCTAACTACCTATCCTTTATAGAAAAGGAATCAGAAACCACCTAGTTTGAGAATTAAGATATAGTTTAACATCATATGGGACAAATGAGAATTAATGTGTGATGTGATTGAACCTTAGAAAGGATTTCAATATACTTTTCTTTTAAGGAAGAGATCAATGTCCACGTTGTTCAAGTAAAGAAGTATGAGATTTATGCATGGTTTATGGATCAATTAAAAATGTCATAATTACTTTTACTCTCTATGATCCTGTGAGCCATGCTCGGTGTGAGAAACAAGAGGTATTAGTAAAACCTGACAATTGTTCCATGACAGATGAAATCATAAGAAATAATGTGCGGCTTATTTATGTATGACTGCATAAAATAGATGAGGATTGAGATTTACTTCAGGGACGAAACTTGGGGACAAGGTCCATAAAGTTATATGTGTTTTTATGGAGATTTGGATACTCCAACTTTGGGATTACTCCTAAGGAAGAAGCCCAAATTAAGAGGGGACTTGGGGCTTACTCCTAATAAGTATTCCCAAATCAAAATAAATTAACAATGGTTAAGAGAATTTATGAATTGGGCTCACTCTAGAAAATGAGGCCCAGGATAAAGAGAGTTGAGACTTAGGGCGTATTTCTGAGAAGGAGGCCAACGTTAATGGAGATTATGAATGGGTCTTATTTCTGAAAAGGAGGCCCAGATTAGGGGACTGTGACTGGGGCTTACTCATAAGGAGGATGCCCAGGTTAAAGATCTTCTCATCTTAAATGATGAGTTTGAATGAATAAATTCTCTCATCTTAGTGACATGAAGATAAGTAAATCACAAGGTTTTGAGAGATGTTCCACAGAATTACTTTCAGATATAGTATTCAACCAAGGAATAATGTTATTAATGGCTTTGAAGAGGGTTCTGAAGGCTAAATCCTGAAGAGGAGAGGTGGATTTGAAGAAAACAAGTGAATAGGCAGGAGGGGAACCCAAAAAGAGAGAGGCGTGGAAGTCCTGTGTGGGTGCGCAAGTCCTGGTCACACTAGTATACTTTCGCAACACATGGTTACTTGTGCGACGGTCATCCATTAGGGTAATACTTGGGTGAGGCTTGGATTAATCCCTTAGTATTATCCGTAAAGACTTTTAAATGTGTGGCGCCCATGTTCTGTTGAATGGATAAGGCGGTGCACAATTATGGAAACTTCCCTTAAGGGATGATCACTTAGGCATGAAGGTGTTGATGAATTTCAACATGTATCCCTTATTTCTCCTTTTTAGATCATCTATTATAGGTATGAAATTACCTTAGAAGCATTCAGAAGGGTTTGAGAAAAGACTAGGGCATCAGGAGCTCAAATCTGGGTTTCTGGATGTTTTGCTCTTCTAAATGGGGGGCCCACAGGGGGTATTTATTGGGCTTTGAAGACCTTGGGCGAAAATATCATAGGGAATGCAAGTCACCAGTGTGACCAAAAGGAGGCGTGCAAGTATACTTGCGCGATAATGATGAAACTTGCGCAGAGTAAGGGTAAACAAACCCATGTTCATGCCTTTGTCAATTTTTTATGTTTCTTCAAAGGATGAATCATTTTTTGTTACGGTATTTCCCTTTTTCAGTCATTAGATTTTGTGATAGAAAAGATCCTTCAAAAAGAATGAAAAAAATAAAGAAAGAGGAAGTGGAAGAAGAAAAGAACTTGAAAGAGGTGATAAAACATTTATCTCTTCTTCATGTTCTTCATTTTGATTAGATCAAAAGGGATATTTAGAATGGCTTTATGACTAAAGGAATGCCTCTAGGATGTAGTGATGACAGTTGAGAGGATATTTGGTAGGGGATGGCAGAGCCAAATGGCTTGTAAGGTGTGAATTTGAGAGAAGGTGAAGCACAGTTTTATAAGAGATGTGAGGGTCACTTTAGGAAAAGTATGAAAAATTATTTTAAAATAAAATCAATATCTTTTTATAATGGCTCCAAAATGAATTATTTAATGTATAAGGTGGGGATGGGTCGAAAACATATCAGCCAATAGGTTTTATACAAGTTTAGATCATTATATTAACCTTATCTTTCATATTTTACTCTTAGTTAAATAGTTTGACATTTACCATCTCTCTTGGTATTTTTATATTATATGATTAATAAACATACAATAAACGTCAAAGAGAACCACAAGTGGTTAATTAATGAAAAATATAATATTATTTAATCCCTTTCTTGAGCCATATATTTTTAGGAATAGAATATCAATTAATAATATATTAATTGTTTTAAAAACTCTTTTATGTCAATTTTGATACTAATTGATATTTTGTTTTGGTTAAATTCATAACAGAATTATTAAATCGAAAAAATAATCCATTATGAAACCCTGAAATATCATATTAACCTATAAAATATTTTTAATTCTTTAAAAGTCTCAAATTATATTTATTTATATATTTATAATAACAATTATTTTAATCATTCATTAATTTGGTAATTACTGCATCATCATTATGTCATAAATAAATTTAATTATATAATTTATAAAATATTAAATAAACTACCATTATATAAGAAACATTTTTATCTTTATAATGAATATTTATTGTCAAATTTATCTTATGTATAACCCTATATTAAAAATGGTTTGGTTTTTAAATATTGAATTTAACTCTTTTAACTGTTCTTTAAATAAAATTATTATAAATGTATGAATCTAATCCATGTGGACATAAAGGATCTTATTTTATTATTAAGGTTGTTTTTGGTCTAATTACACTTATCCTATAGAATTGGACTTGTGAAAGGGTAATAATAATATCATTTTTACACTTAATTACCATATTTACTTTTAACATTGGTAAATACAAGTAAAAAGTTAATATTCACCAAAAATTATTTTCATCTTGTTGAACCATATTTTACTTACCAATACCAACCGTGTCTCTCAGATTTTTGAAATTCAACTCACAAAATCTGTAAAATTATGATTTATACAAATTTGAAAATTCTCCTAGGAGGTGGGTAAATGACGATAAAAAGTTCAATAAAATTATATATATATATATAATATTATTACGAAATGAATCCAATGAATTACATTGAACATACAACGGCATTATGTATCTATTTTCCCTAAAATAAATTTAAATAAAATAATTAATTATTTAATAATAAAAATTCAGTTTTAACCAATAAGATAGTGTTTTTCACTATTCATAAGAATTTAAATGTTTTCACAAAAAAACAAAAAAAATTCACCCTAATGTAATTTCAATATTCTGAATCCAAAAATGAAGATCATTTTAACAGATAAAATTTTAAAATTTCAAAATGTGGGTATTACTCTTCATAACGACTAGTTATACTGGTCGTAGTCTGTTAGAATCTCAAAGTTGCGTACAATAAACGGTATTGCATTATTCAAAGGGAAATGTATCGTGGAAGATTGGGGTGTTTCATTCTCACATCCTTAAAAAAAATTCATCCTCGAAATTTCAAGAATATTACTACATAAAATGATTCGTGTGATTCTTCTCCATAATTTTATCAGGTTCCCATGTCACCACTTCTATCTTATGGTTTCTCAGTTGAATTATCACCATACGCATCCTCTGGTTTCTCAGCACTTGTTCTTTGGAATCAAGAATTTTTACAGGCTCTTCACAATAAGACAAATCTGGTTCAAGTTCAATTTTCTCATGGGTGAGTTCATGCATTGGTTCAGGCATGTATTTTCTCAATAGTGATACGTGGAATACATCGTGATATTTGGAGAGACTTGGAGGCATTCCCAAATGATAGACTACAACTCCAATTCGTTCCAAAATTTTAAAAGGTCCTATGTACCAAGGACTCAATTTAACCTTCGGACTGAAACGTTCAACTCCCTTCCATGGAGATACTTTCATGAAAACCTAATCTCCTACCCAAAATTCCAAATCCTTCCATCAGTTATCAGTATATCACTTTTACCTTTTTTTGGATGCTTTGATGTGGGTTTGGATAACCTTCATCTTTTACATTGTTTCCCCAACAAGTTCCTGGTCAACAAGTTTTCTTTCACCAACATCATCCCAACAAGTTGGTGTGTGACATCTCTTTCTATATAACACATCATATGGTGCCATCTGAATACTTTAATGGAAGATATTTTTATAGGAAAAATCTACAAGAGGTAAATATTGATCCCGCAAACCTTGAAAGTCAAGTGATAAATATCTAAACATGTCTATTATGGTTCGAATAGTCCATTCTGAATGTCAATCAGTTTGAGGGTCATAGGATGTTCTAAAATGATGTTCAATATCCAGGGCTTTCTAAATACTTTACCAGAATCTTGATGTAAAATGAGTTCATAGTCAGAAACAATCGATAAGGGTACTTAATGAAGTCGTATAACTTCATTAATATATAGTCTTTCTAGATGTTGTAGTGCTAAATCATATCTTATACCAATAAAATGTGATGACTTGGTAAGACGATCAACAATGGCCTATATTGCATCATTCCTTCAAGGAGTATTTTGTTTCCCCATGAAAATTATTTCATAATATTATCCCATTTCCACTCAGGTATGGGAGGAGGTTGCATGACTCCTCCAGGCTATTTCCATATAGCTTTCACTTGTTGAAAAACCATACATCTTTACACAAACTCAAAAATCTCCCAATTCATGTTTTCCCACAAAAAAAATGTTCCTTCAAATCTCTATATATCTCAGCTCTACCAGGGGGTATAGAGAAATTGGAGCTGTGAGTATCATCTAACAATTAACCTTTTAGATCTAGTATATCGGGAAAACACAGACTCTTCCAAAATTTCAAAATCCCAAATTCATATATGACTTCACTCGTTATCCCATCATTCACAGCTTTAATCATATTTTGAAACTCCTCATCATCAACCTAAGAACATTTTATCCTATCTTGTAAAGTTTTTTTGGAAACCATTTGAAAATGTATTGATGTTTCACCTTCCATGATTATTCCCATACCCATTTTCATTAGATCCATGAAAATATGATCCCTTTCAACTCTCATCTTGTTCAAAACTCCATGATCCTTTCTACTCAAAGCATCTTCCACCTTATTTTACTTCCTCGGGTAATAGTGTATTATGCAATCATAATCCTTTAGGAGTTCAAGTTGTCTCCTTTTCCTCCTGTAGATCTCGTTCTGTTCGAAGATATTTTTCAAACTCTTCTGATGAGTATATATCTCACATTTTTCACCATAGATATAATGTCTTTGTATCATCAAAACAATGATTACAACTGCTAACTTAAGATCTTGCGTTGGATAGTTTTGATCATGAATTTTTAACTATCGTGATCCATAGGCAATAACGCTATCATTCTTTATAAGGACCCAACAATGTCCATTCCTTGAAATATCACTATAAATGACAAACCCATTGTTCCATAATAGTAGATTCAATATTGAAGAATTGAATAATATTCTCTTCAGTTATTCAAAAAATTCATCACACTCTTTTTTCCAATCAAATTTAACCCCTTTACACATAAGCTTGGATAATGGGTTAGCCAACCAGGCAAAATTTTGTATGAAACGTCGATAATAATCTTCTTAACCAATAAAACTGCATACCTTAGATATACTTTTCAATGCTATCCATTATTGGATTGCTATTGTCTTAGTAGGCTCAATAGAGATTCCATACTTACAAGAAATATACCCATGAAAAGAAATCTCTTGAAGCCAAAATTCACACTTATTTAACTTCCCTCATAATTCTTTTCTTTTTAGGGTTTTTAGAATGGCGCGCAATTGATTTTCATGATCTTTAAAGATTTTTTAGTATTCCAGGATATCATCAATAAATACCAGTAAAAGTAATCAAGATATTCATTGAAAACTATGTTCATTTGATCCATGAAGACATAGGGTGAAATAGTAAATCTAAAAGGCATTACTCTAAACTCATAATACATGTACCTGGTTCAAAATTCTCTTTTCGGAATGTCTTCCTTATTCACACACAATTGATGATATCGAGATCAAACGTCAATATTTTAAAAATATTGTGATCCATGAAGTTGGTCGAATAAATCATAAATGTGAGGTAGGAGATACTTGTTCATTATTGTTATTGCATTGATCTCCCTATAGCCAATGCACAACCTCATAGATATGTCTTTCTTATTTACGAAATGGTCAGGGTCTCCCCATAGACAATCTCTAGTGTGAATAAATCCATTATTTCTCAATTACTGTAGTTTTTTCATTACTTCCACTAATTCCACAATGTCCATTCTATAAGTGGTCTTCAATATGGGCATTAATCCCAAAATTAAATCAATGGAAAACTCAATTTCTTGTTATAAAGGATGTCCAGCTAAATCCTATGGAAACATATCAACATATTTTTTTCACATTAGGTACGTCGTCTATTCAAACATTATTTTCCTCACCCATAGTTATTTCATTCTCTTATTCTCCACTAATTGAATTTAGTAGAGCTAATGGAGGAGGATCTTGATAAGAATCAGGTGGTGACATTTCTAATATAAAGATAAGGTACTTAGTATCCTCATCAAAAATAGTAACATCCTTCTTCTTACAATATATTTTCACATCTTGGTCCGAAATCGAATCCATACCAATGATTATATCAAATATAATCGTGGGTATGATGATGAGATCTGAAGATACATAATGTTTATATGGCTTAATGGGGACTCATTCATAAAACATCATTGCAATGATACTTCCCTTAGGAGTTCTGACTGACAACTCCCTTTTTAAATCAAATTAGAAATATCTAATTTTCAAAGAACACTAGGAAGATATGAAACAATGTGATAATCAAGAATCAAATAAAGCATTTGATAAACTTGAGGAAATCAATAAATTACTAGCCACCATGTCTTTTAGAGCTTCAACCTCTGCAGTAGTGATATTATAATCATGGCATTGATCTCTTGGTCATTTCTGAGGTTATTTTATTTGGTGCTTATGACATTCATTTTCATAATGCTCCCTTTGTCTAAAATTTTAGCATTCAAAATTGACATCGTCTTTTTTCCCCTATCTATCACGAGATTTGTGGCCTTTTTCACCACACCTGTAACAAACTCCCATTCCCATCAGGCATGTGTCAGGGTGTTTCTTACAACATTTAATAAAGGATGAATATTCATCTTTTCCCTTCTCCCCCTTATTTCCATTTCAATATTGTTCTACAGATTTCTTCTCATCTTTCTTTTCTTTAAAGTCATAAAACCTACAGAATTCCTTTTCTATCTTGATAGCACATTAGACAATATCATCGTACAACGAGAAGGATTGTGAGACTAATAATCGATGGAAAAAAGGTTCTTACCCATAAAATAAATAATAAATATTACTTCATGGATTAATTATATAATCTATAGTATTCATTTTTATCCTTTTAAAGTTAGACTCATAATTTGCGACATTCTCGTCCTCTTTTTCCCTCAGACTCAAGAAATTGTCTTTCCATATCTGCTCGATGGTCACGAGGAAAGTATTTTTATAAGAATAGTTCATTAAACTCCATATATTTCATATTTGATACTTCATCATCTTTATTTCTATTTTGAATCAATGGGTACCATTGATCTGCATCTCCAATGAGATGATAAACTCCCATGGAAACTGTTTCCCTTTTGCTACTCCCCAAAGAATGGAATATTTTCACTAAGGAATTTATTTATTGCTTACATACTAATGGATTTTTACTCCCATTGATTGTTGGTGGTTTTTTCCTCATGAAGCGATCTAACATTGATCATCTACATTGTGGATCAGGGTTCTCCATAAGGTTAAGGTTATTATTCTTATCTGAAGTGAGTTGTCCCAGTATGGTGATAAAGTGATCTGCACTAGTTGCTTCACCAGCTCCACTATAATTTTCATTAGTAGGATGGAAATATCTAGATGGATTATATGCATTGATATAGTTTCCATTAGTTCCACTAAGTTCCAATTCTAAACAATTAAATACACTTGATTCATTTAGTAATCACAATACATAATTCCAAACTCATAAAATAGTTAACATAAATTGAACTGTTTATGGATATAATTCATATCATAAAAATATTATCTTTGTCGAATTATATACTCA
Organism: Viscum album; assembly: GCA_963277665.1. NCBI lineage: Eukaryota > Viridiplantae > Streptophyta > Magnoliopsida > Santalales > Viscaceae > Viscum > Viscum album. The sequence goes on along the minus strand of OY728150.1, from coordinate 1,585,592,138 downwards.
TACACACTTCATAATGGTTTGTAATGAAAAATAGAATTACTCTAAGCATATCCCCTGAGAGTGTTGTAACCAAGAGTGCAACAAGGACCGTCGTCATGCACCAATTCCCATTCTAGTCTTTCTCAATGCAGTTTTTTTGGGTTCTACCCCTAGGAACACCTATACCAGAGCCGCCTCTACCTGCTCGTATCCATACAGTGATGTATTTCATGGAAAACTCACAAAAAAACTAGAGTACCAAAATTCTAGGAAGTTCTTCTATACTAATCCTAAAATTCTATCTTTGGATAATGTTCTCTAATAAGAGTTTTTCTAAATCTAGATTCCCAGGATTATATTGAACTTCCTATGATACCTAATATAACTCCTCGGCCATAGTTACCTAAATTCGGTGAATTATTACAAAATATTGTCATGGTCAAAATAAAACATGTCTCAAAAGTCCGATTAGTTTTGTAGCCTTGGAAATACATGAAACATTCATATGTTTTAAATAAAATTATAAAATAAAAAACTACGACAACATGGTCTCCATAGGCCACACTCATATACCTTAGAATATCCCGGATATTAATTCATAATATACTTATTTTCATCACAGATGAAATGAATCATAGAAAAGGGTGAGCTCAGATGCTCAATAAGGATAATAATATAGCGGAAACTTTCATAAATAAGCATAAACATTTAAGGCAATGTTAGACTAAAACAAAAACCTTTTAAACATGAAATTTTGCATAATATGGAAAAGATAAAATCAAATAATTCCATTTAAATATTCTCATGGATATTCTACTTGTAGAATAATCACATGCAATATCAATAGCCACTTTCATAATGATTGAATGCATAATTCCAAATTTCATATCTATATAGTCAAGGCCTTGTGCCAAGACTACAAATAAATTTTTTTCAAATCCTTGTGCAATGACACATGTTTGTATCATGAGACCTTCTGATGCATTGAGGAGCTATAAAGGGCTCCACGCATCACATACTAAGTCCAATTCATTCCCCATATGAAGTGGTCTAAACATAAGATAAACATTAATATTGAAACTGGCATACAAAATGTCAATACTTTATCCATATACCATGAATGGTGTTAAAATAACACATCCATAGTCAAACAAATCACAAAACCTTCAATACAATATGGATGTTTTGTAACATAATAAATCAACTTCAAAGAAGCTTAAAATCCATCCATGGATGTTGACATAGATGAAATCAAAACTTTTTTTAGAGAATTACATTCTTCTATTTTGAAATCATTTAAAAGTCATATATTTATAAAAGAAGAAATTTATTTTGAAAATATTCTTATAATATTTTAAGGGAAGCTTTGATGTTTTTGTAATGGTGGAAAATATTTGTACCCTTCGTATAAGTTAAAAAAACATTATTACCTCAATTTTGTAGAAAAGGACATAAAGGTCCTTGTTTGGAAAATGACGGAAAGATTCCATTAAAAATATATAAGGTCAAATAATGATATAAATGACTTTAACCCATTTTCTAGTAAATAGTAGAAATGTTTTGGAATATATTTTTACGAAACATGGGTGTGGATGATAAAGAGCTCTCTGTAGACACTTTCGTAAAAACAACCTTGGATAATAAAATGATTGTGAAACTAACCCTTACCCTGTACTTTTCCTTGGTCATGGGTAGGTTAACCTCATATATAATAGTGAAATAATTGTTATTAAATTATACAAGAACCATACAAATTAATATGATATCATATATGATTTTCTAAAATTACATTGTTAATAATATTTTAGTATTATCGTCGTTTCAGGAATTAACTGATTCATTTTCCTTTATATGTTATATTACATAAGCCATGATTGTTATGGATAGAATGTATTTGATTAATTTAAAAAAATTTAGTAATCTCTTAAACATTATTTTTAATCATCAAAACCAAATCATTCTTGAATGATTATGATGGGGAATAAATCTCATAGCATTCGTGGGGACGGTAATCCGTACTTACGCACGAGCGACAATATCATTCAATTTAAAGTGTAATCGTATATAATTGAATTTTATATCATATATACAGAATAATTGACATTCTATATATATAATTAACATAAATTATATATCATTATTATATCCATCCAAATAATGAAGTGTTTAAATAACAAACTACACCATGACGTGGAGACGATAAGCAGTATGTACGCACTTGTGGTGGCTATGTCATTCATGTGATGGATAGAATAATGAATATGGTTGTACCAATTTTATAATAACATATATGTATATATAAATACAAAATTTATTATTTTCGAATGGAAGCAATAATTAAAGAGGAAGTGGAAGAAGAAAAGAACTTCAAAGAGGTGATGAAATATTTACCTCTTCTTCGAGTTCATCATTTTGATTTGATAAGGGATTCATTGGATGGGTTTTGACTAACAGAAGGCCTCTAGGATGAAGGTACACAAGTTTAGAGGATATTTGGGTAGGGTTTCGCTGATCCAAATGGCGTTGAAGTTGTGAATTTGAGGGAAGGGTAAGTTCCCTTTTTTATACAAGGTGATAGTCACTATAGGAAAAACATGAAATATTATTTTATAAGAAAATAATTGTTAGATTTATAATGGATAAAAAATGAATTAATTAATGGATAAGGTAGTTATGGGTCGAAATCCTCTCAACCAATAGGTTTTAGACAGTTTTAGGACCTCATAGTAATCTAATCATTTAGATTTAACTCATAGTTATATAGTTTGGCATTTACCATGTCTCTTTGTATTTTTATATTATATGTTTAATAAAAATATTATATGATTCCAAGAAGACCTACAGTGGTTCATTTTTGACATATATAATATTAATTATTTTATTTTACCTATCATTAAATTTATAGGAATAGAATATCAATTAACAATATAATATTTGTTTTAGAATCTCTTTTATGTCAATTTTGACACTATTTGGTATGTTGTTTTTGATAAATTTATTTCAGCATTATTACTTCAGAAAAAATTCATTTAATCAACGCTAACATGTCATATTAACATATAAAATTGGTGGAATTTAGAAAAGCTCTAAAAATAGATTTTTTTGAAATTTATAATATCAATTATTTTAATCTTTCATTAATAATGTAATTACTGCTTCATTATTGTGTCATAAATAAAATTTATTATTTAATGTATAAAAATTATAAATAAAATTCCATTATGTAGGAAATATATTTATATTTCTAAATAATATTTAAAAATTAATTTATCTTATGTATATCCCTATACTAGATATGGTTAAGTTTTTAAAAATTGAATTTAACTCTTTTAAATATTCCTTAAATAAAATAATTATAAATGTTCTAATCTAATCCAAGTGGACCTAAAGGATCATATTTTATTATTATGGTTTTTTGGCTCTAAGTACACCTATACAATAGAATTATTACATTAGTTAGGGTAACAATAACATCATTCTTCCCATAATTTCCCTATTTACTTTTAATGGTGGTAAATAAAAGTAAAATGTTATTATTCACCAAAATTATTTTCATATTATTAAACCAAATTTTACTTAATAATATAATCCATTTCTCTCTGATTTTTGAAATTCAACTCACAGAATCAGAAAAATTATGTTTTATACTAATTTGTAAATTCGCATACGAGGTGGGTAAAAGACGGTAAAAATTTCAATTAAATTTTATATATCTATTATTATTACAAAAGGTCACCAATGAATTAAAATGAAAATATATTTGTATTATGTATCTATTTTGACCAAAAATAAATTTATATAATATAATTAATTATTTAATAAAAAAATTCAGTTTTAACCAATAACACAGTATTTTCACAATTCATCAAAAATTGAATGTTTTCAGAAAAATACCAAATATTTACCCTAAGCTAATTTCTAAATTCCGAATCCAAAAATGAAGCCCATTTTAATAGATAAAATTTATAAAAATTCCAAAATTGGGTTTTACTATTCATTATGGCTAGTTTGATTAGTCACAGTGTGTTAGAATCTTAGTATTGTGTATAATGTAAGCTATTGCATTATTCAAAGAAAAACGTACCATGGAAGCTTGGGGTGTTACATTCTCCCCTCCATAAAATAATTTCTTCCTCAAAATTTCTCATATATTAATTCCTAAAAATATTTTTGTGGATATTCATCATAAGTTCCTCGGGTTCCCACGTTTCATCTTCTATCTTATGGTCACTCCATAGAACTTTCACCATACGAGTCATCCATTTTCTCAACACTTGTTCTCTAGTTTCCAGAATTTTGACTGGCACATCACAATAAGACAGATGAGGTTCCAGTTTAATTTCCTCAGAGGTGTGTACATACGTTGGGTCAGGTAGATATTTTCTAAACAGTGATTCAAGGAATACATTGTGAACTTTAGAGAGACTTGGAGGCACTGTATAATGATAATCAAAAAGTGAAATTCGTTCTATAATTTTGAAATGTACGACCTAACTCGGGCTCAATTTACCCTTGTACTGAAACATATAACTCCCTTCCATTGAGATAGCTTTAAAAAACATGATCTCCTACCTAAAATTCCAAATACTTCCTTCAATCATTGGTATAGATATTTTGCATACTATGGGTTTCATTGATGTGGGTTTGGCTAAGCATCACGTTTTCTATTTTTTCCTCATCAAGTTATTGGACAAAAAGTTTTCTTTCACCAGCATCATCCCAACATGTTGGTGTGTGACATCTCTTTCCATATAATTCTTCATATGGTGCCATCTAAATACACGAATAAAATATTTTGTTATTGGAACATTCTACAAGAGGTAAATATTGATCCCTCGTACCGTCAAAGTCAAGTGAGAAAGATCTCAACATGTCTTATAATGTTTAAATTGTCCATTCAAATTTTCCATCAGTTTGCGGGTGGAAGGAAGTTCCCAAATGAAGTTTAGTATTTTGGTATTTCTGAATACTTTTCCATAATCTTGATGTAAAATGAGGATCACGGTCAGAAACAATGGATAGGTGTACTCATTGAATTCTTAAAACTTTATTATTATTTATTCTTGTAGGAATTTCAAGTGGTAAATCTTATTTTATAGCACAAAAATGTGCTGAATTGGTAAGACGATCAACAATGACCCTTATTGTATCATTCTTCTATGAGTATTTGGTTTCCCCATAAAAAAATCCATCATAATATTATCCCATTTCCACTCAGATATGAGAAGAGGTGGAATGAATCCACTAGGCTATTTCCTCCCAACATTAACTAGTTGACAAACCATACATCTTTATACAAACTCAGCAATCTCTTTCTTCTTGTTGTCCCAAAAAAAATACTCCTTCAAATATCTATACAACACGGTGATACGAGAGTGTATAGTGAAATTGTAGATATGATCATAATCTAACCATTCCCTTTTTAGATCTGATATATAGGGAAATAAATTTCTCTTCCCAAATTTCAAACCCCCATCTTTATATATGAAGACACTCAATCTCCCATCATTCACAGCTTTAATCTTCTTCTGAAACTCCTTATCATTAGCCGAAGAAGATTTTTTCCTTTCTAGTAAATATCATTTGGCAACCATTTGAAAAATTATTGATGATTCACCTTGCATGATTATTCCCATATCTATTTTCACAATATCCATGAAAATAGGGTCCCTTTCAAATCTCATCTTGTTCAAAACTACATGATTTTTCTGATCAAAACATCAGCCACCATATTTTCCTTCCTCGGGTGGTAGTGTATTGTGCAATCATAATCCTTGAGTAGTTAAAGCGATCTACTTTCCCTTATTTTGAGTTCTTTCTGTGAGAAAATATACTTCAAACTCTTGTGATCGGTATATATCTCACATTTTTCACCATATAGATAATGTCCCAATATCTTCAATGAAAATATTACACCTTCTAACTCAAGATCAAATGTAGGTTAGGTTTTCTCATGAATATTTAGCTATCATGATGCATAGGAAATAACTCTATCATTCTGCACAAGCCCACAACCAAATTCTTTCTTTGAAACATCACTATAAATAACAAACCCATGGTTGCTAATGGTAGATTCAAGATAGGATAGTTGATTAATCTTCTCTTAATTTCTTCAAAACATTCATCATAGTCTTTTGTCCAAAAAAATTAACACCTTTACATTTGACATTGGTTAATGGATTAGCCAACTGGGAAAAATTCGGGATGAAACATCAATTATAACCAATTAAACAAATAAAACTGTGTACCCCAGTTATACTCGTCGATGCTGGACATTCTTGGATTGATTTTTTCCTAGAAGGATAAACAAAGAATACATCCTTAGATACAATGTGGCCATGAAAAGAAATCTAATGAATCCATAATTCACACATGCTTAACTTCCCGCATAATTTATTACTTCTAAGGGTTTTCTGAATGGTGCGCAAGGGATTTTCACGATCTTCATAGCATTTTGAGTATACTAGGATATCATCAATAAATACCACTATAAAGTCATGAAGATGTTACTTGGAAACTATGTTCCTTAGATCCCTGATGTCATAGGGTGCATTAGTCCATCCAAAAGGCATTACTGTAATCTTGTAATTCCCAAACATGGTTCAAAATTCTATTTCTAGAATGCCTTCATTCTTCACAAAAAAATTATGATATCTAAATTGAAGCTCAATATTTAAAAAATATTGAGCTCCATGATGTTTGTCGATTAAATCATCAATGTGAGTTATGGGATACATATTTTTTGTTGTTATAGCATTGATCTTCATGTAGTCAATGCCCAACCACATAGATCCTTCTTTCTTCTTAACAAAAAGGACAGGGGCTCCCCATGGAGATACACTAGGGTGAATAAATCCATTATTTCTTAATAACTCCAGTTGTTTCTTTAGTTAAAGTAATTTTATAGTGTCTATTCTATAAGGGGTATTCGATATGGGCCTTGAACTAGGAAGTAAATCAATGGAAAACTTAATTTCTCATTTTGGAGGATGTCCAGTTAAATCCTCTTAAAACACATCAACATATTCATTCACAATAGGTATGTCCTCTATTCGAACATTATATTCCTCACCAATAGTTATTCCATTCACTTCTTTCCCAATAATTGAATTTACTAGAGCTACTGGGGGTGGATCTAGTTTAGAATCAGGTGGTGGTGACTATGTTTTATAGACATAGTACTCTTTATCATCATATAAAATTGTAACATCATGCTTCTTACAATAAATATTTTTATCATGGTCTAAAATCCAATCCATAAAGAAGATTATATCAAATTAAATCATTGGTATGATGATGAGATCAGTAGATAAATTACTTTTATATGCATTAATGGGGACTGATTCACAAAATATTGTTGCAATGATACATCCCTTAGGAGTTCTGTCTGAAAACTCTCATGTTAAATAAAATTGAAAATATCTAATTTTGTTAGAAAACTGAGAAGATATGAAACAATTCGATGATCCAGAATCAAATAAATCAATTGCTAAACATGAGGAAACCTTTAAATTACCTTCCACCAAGATTTTCAGGGCATCAACCTCTACATTAGTGATTGCATAATCTTGGCCTTGAATCATTGGATTTTTCTGAGGTAAGTTTCCATGGCACATATGACATTCATTTTTATATTTCCCCCTTACTCGAAAAATGTATCATTCAACATTGATAGACACTTTCCTCCCCTTGAAATCACGATCTTGGAGGACTTTTTCACCACACTTGTAATAGACTCACATTCCCTTCAGGAAAGTTCCAAGGTATTTCTTCCCACATTTACTATATGATTGATATTCAAATTTTATATTCATCCCCTTATTTCCATTTCCAAAATGTTTAACTAATCTCTTATTATCTTTCTTATCTTTAAAGTCGTAAGACTATGAGAATTCCTTTTCTATCTTGATAGAACCTGAGACAATATCATTGTACGAAGAGACGGACTCTGAGACTAATGCTCAATGGAAAAATGGTTTTTAACCCATAAAAGAAATGGTCCATCTTACTTCTTGGGATACATATATAATTTTTCACATACCTTGCTAACCTTGTAATGTTAGCCTCATACATTGTGACAATATAATCCTCTTTTTGTGTCAGACTCAGAAATTGTCTTTCTATATGTGCTCGATGGTCACGAGGAAAGTATGTTTCTATGAATTTTTTTAAACTCCCTCCATTCCATATTTGATAGCTCATCATCTTCATTTATGTATCGAATCAATGACCACCATTGATCTACATTTCCCATACGGTGATAAATTCCATGACAAATTTTACCATTTCAATACTCTCCATAGTGTGAAATATTTTCTCTAAGGAATTTATCCATTGATCAACTACTAATGTATTTGTACTCCCATTTAATTTTGGTGTTTTTTTACCTCATGAAGCTATCTGAAATTGATTCTTAGAATTGTGGATCAGGATGCTCCATATGGGTAAGGTTATTATTAAAAACCTGAGTGAGTTGTCCCAATATGGTGATAAGATGATCAGCACTAGTAGCTTCACCGGCTCGACTATAATTATCTTCAGTAGGATGGAAATCCCAACATGGATTTCGTGTATTGATACAGTTTCTATTCCTTCCACTAGGCACTATTTCAAGTCAATATCATACTATAGATTAGTTTATAAATCCCAATATGTAATTCCAAATTTGTTAAACAATCGACATAAATTGAACAGATTATTGATATAATCTATAATCATAAAAATGTTTTCCTTGAAGAAGTATATACTCATAAGCCCTTCATAATGGTTTGTAATGAAAATTATAATTATCCTAAACATTTCACCCAGGAGTGTGGTAACCAAGAGTGTACTAAGGCCCGTTGTCGTACACCAGTCCCCGTTCGAGTCTAGCTCAAAGTGGTGTTTTTGGGTTTTAACTCTAGGTATATGCGTTCTAGAGCTGCCAGTACCTACTCGTATCTAGACCGGGATGTATTACATGGGAAACTCAAAAAATATCTATAGTTTCAAAATTCTAGGATGTTCTTCTATACTAATTATCAATGACTATCATAGGGTAATGTTCTCTAATAAGTGTTTTTCTAAATCTAGTTTCCAATGTTTCTACTAAACATCATTCGATACCAACTGTAATTCCCTTACACTAGTTACCTAGAGTCGGTTCTTTATTAAATAACATTGGCAGGACCAAAAATGATCAAGTCTCGAAAGACCGATTAGTTTTGAATCCTTGGAAATACTAGATACATTCAATAGTTTTACATTACATTATAAGATGAAAAAACTACAAAAACATAGTCTCAATAGGACTCACTCATATCACATAGTCTATCCATACAGGTCATTCATTATATAAATATTTTCATCATAGTAAAAATAAAACAAAGAAAGGGGTGAACTCAGATGCTCAATAAGGAAAACAATATAGTGAAATCTTTCATAAATAAGAATAAACATTTAAGGTAATGTAAGACTAAAACAATAGTGTTTTAAACTTGATCTTAAGCATAATATGGAAAAGATAAAATCAAATAGTTTCATTTAATTATTCACATGGATATTCTACAAGTCAAATAATCACATGCAATATCAACAACCACATTCATAATTATTGAATGAAAAATGCTAGAATTCATAACCACATAGTCAATGCCTTGTGATGAGACTACAAATTATATTTTGATATTTCCTTGTGTCGAGACACTAGTATGACGTACGAGACCTACTGATGCATCAGGGTGATACAGTGGGCTCCACCCATCACTTACTATGTCCAATGTATTCCTCATATGAAAACGTTTAAACTTAACATAAGCATTCGTATTAAAACTAGCATATGAACTGACAATAATTTATCCATAATCCATGAATGTTATAAAAATATCCCATATATATTCCAACATATCTCAAAACCTTCAATAAAATATAGAATATTTGAATCTTAATAAATAAACTTCAAATAAGATTATAATCCATCAATGGGCGTTGACATAGGCAAAATCAAAACTATATTTTTAGAGAAATATCTCTTTCTATTTTGAAATAATTTAAAAGTAATAAAATTATAAAAGAAAAAATATATTTTGAAAATAATCCTATAATAATTTAAAGGATGACTCGTTGATATTATAAATGCAGAAAATAGCCTTACCGACTGTATAATTAAAAAAACATTCTTACATTAATTTTTCGAATTTTTCATAAAGTAGCTTGTTTGGAAAATGACAAAAAGATTCCTTTAAAAACATATGAGTTCCAATAAGGGTATAAATTACATTAAAAAATTTTCCAGTAAATATTAATTTTTTTTGGAATACATTTTTAAGAAACAAGGATGTGGATGATAAAGAGGTCCCAGCAGATACTTACGTAAAAACATCCTCGGATAAAAAAGTGATTGTAAAATTAACCCTTATCTTGTAATATTCCTTGGTCAAGGGTAGATTAAACTCTTATATAATGGTTAAATAATTTATATTAAATTATACAAGAACCATATACATTAATATTATATCATATATTATCTTCTATTATTACTTTTTTAATTATATTGTAGTATTATCCTCCTTTCAGGTGATAACTGATTCGTTTTACTTTATATGTTTTGTTACATAAGAAGTGTTTGTTATTGCTAGGATGAATTTGATTAATATCTAGAAAAAATATTAATGTTATTAATTTGTTTAATTGTCAAATGAAAATTATTCTTCAATGATTACTATGGGGAATGAATCACATCGTGTTCCAAGAAACGGTAATCTATACTTACGCATGAGCGACAATATCCTTAAATTGAAGGTGAAATCATATATAATTAAAATGTTATATCATATATGTGTAATAATTGAAATGTAATATTTATTTTTAACATCAATTATACATCATTATTATACCCATCCAAATAATGAAGTGTTTAAATAGGAAACAACACCACGGTGTGGAGACGGTAAGCAGTACGAACACATGTATGGTGAATTTGTCATTCATATGATGGATAAAATAATGAATATGGTTGAAATGTTTTAATAATTACATCACAGAATATATACTATTCTACATTTATTATTTTATAAAGGAAACCAAAATGAAATAGTAAGTGGAAGAAAAAATAACTTCAAATTGGTGATGAAATATTTACCTCTTCTTCGGGCTCTTCCTTTTTATTTGATCAAAAGGGATCCATAGGATGGATTTCTGACTAAAGGGTGTCCTCTAGGATGAAGGGATGATAGTTGAGAGGATATTTGGGAAGGTTTTGGCCATGCCAAATGGATTTGATGTTATAAATTTGAGAGATGGGGATGTTCCCTTTCATAAGAAAGGTGAGGGTTACTTTAGGAAATTCTTGCGATATTATTTTATAAAAAAATAATTATCAGTTTCTAATGGCTCCAAAATAAATTATTTAAAGTATATGGGGGGATGGGTCTCAAAATTCTCAACCAATATGTTTTAAACATGTTTAGGTAACCATATTAACCTTATCTTTTAGACTTATCTCTCAGTTAAATAGTATGACATTTATCATGTCTCTTTGTATTTTTATATTATGTTGTTAATAAACATATTATAAAAATAAAAGAGAATCTAAAGTGGTTCATTAATGACATATATAATATTATTTAATCACTTTGGCCGAAATATAGATTTTTAGGAATATAATATACATTAATAATTTAATATTAGTTTTAAAAATAGTATTATGTCAATTTTGACACTATTTGGTATTTTGATTTTGTAAATTCATGACATCATTATGACTTAAAAAAATTAATATAATCAACCCTAAAATGTCATATTATCCTATAAAATTAGTTTAATTCATTAAAAGTATAAAATTAGTATTATATGGATATTTATAATATTAATTATTGTAGTCTTTCATTAATAAGCTAATTTGTGAATCATCATTGTGTCCTAAAGAAATAAAATTATTTAATGACTAAAAATTATAAATAAAATAACATTATGTAGGAAATATTTAAAATTTAAAATAAATATTTATAGTCAAATTTATATTATGTAGAACCCTATATTAATAATTGTTTAGTTTTTGAACATTGAATTTAACTCCTTTTATTCTTCTTTAAATAAAATAATTATAAATGTTCTAATCTAATCCATGTGGACCAAAAGGATCATATTTTATTCCTAAGGTTTTTTCTGGTAGAATTACACTTATCCAATAGAAATTGGACAAGTTTTAGGGTCATAATAATATCAATTTTTCCCTTAATTTCCATATTTACTTTCAACCACAGTAAATAAAAGTAAAAAGTTACTATTCACTAAAAATTATATTCATCTTATTGAACCAAATTATACTTACAAATATCTACCATTTATCTCGTAATATTGAAATTCAAATAATAGAAGTGGTAAAATTATGGTTTCTACAAATTTGCATATGCCCCTTGGAGGTGGGAAAAATACGTTAAAAAAATCAATAAAAGTTAATATATCTAATATTATTACAAAATGAATAGAATGAATTAGATTGAAAATATATAGGTATCATGTATCTATTTTGACCTAAAATAAATTTAAATAAAATAATGAATTATTTAATAAAAAAATTATATTTTAACTACTAACGTAGTTTTTTTCATTATTAACTAAAAAATTGAATGTTTTCAGAAAAATACAAAAAATTCACCCTAACCTAATGTCGATATTCCGAATCCAAAAATAAAGTCCATTTTAAAAGATAAAATTTATAAAATATGAAAAGTGTTTATTACTATTCATAACGACTAGTTTGATTGGTCTTAGTGCGTTAGAATCTCTCAGTTGCGTACAATGCAAGCTATTGCATTATTCAATTGGAAACATACCATGGAAGAATGGGGGTTACAATATCCCCTCATTAAAATAATTTCATCCTTGAAATTTCTAGAATAATACTACATAAAATGATTCAGGTGGTTCTTTATCATAAGTTCCTTGGGATCTAACATTGCCTCTTCCGTCTTATGGTTTCTCCATAAAACTTTCACCAGACGAGTCATCTGATTTCTTAATAGTTTTTCTCTGGTATCATGAATTTTGACAAGCTCTTCATAATAAGATAGATCTAGTTCCAGTACAATTTCCTCATATGTGAGTATATGCATTAGGTCAGGCAGGTATTTTTTCAATAGTGATACATGGAATACATCGTGAAATTTGGAGAGACCTGGAGGCATTGCCAGACAATAAGCTACAACTCCAATTAATTCTATAATTTTGAATGGTCTGATGTACCTGGGATGGGAAAATATTGTAACATACCAACTGGTCTCTAAGGCTCTACTTTAACCTCCTAACAAGTTAATCCCCACGAGAAGAACTCAACCACCTTCCTTTTCATGCCGCTCCACCAAAACTGAACCGTCAACGCCTTATACATCTTCTATGTACCTGGATGTACAACACATCATGAATAGTTGTAAGAATGAAGGAGTTTTTATTGTCAATCTATAGGTACAACCATATGATCTATAAAAAAAAGTAATACCCCATCATGTTTCCAACCCTCAATGGTCTCCCCACAATTTAGTTTTTGAACTTATAACCACAAATTCTATGTCATGTGTTTGTTCCTCTTTGATCATTTTTACTAAATCAGGAACAAGCGTAGATGAAAATAAAACTGCAACATCACATCGGTCTTCGCATTTCACATGCATGTTGGATAAGAACATCATCAACTACCATTAATATGATGCTTCTCTTTTCAACTGATCATATGACTTTCTAATCAATGCTTCTACTACCGAATTTCCTTTCCCCAGTGTATACATCAATTTAATGTCAAACATTTGGAAATAATCCATCAATCTCCTTTACCATAGATTTAAATCTCTCTATGAAGAAATGGGTTTCATGCTTTTGTTATCCGTAAACATAGTTTATTATTCACCAAATAGATAATGTCTCCATGTCTTCAATGCATAGACCACAACAGCTAACTTCAATCCATGTGTTGGTAATTGATCTCATGCACCCTCAACTGCCTTGAACCACAAGAAAACACAAGATCTCTTTGCATGAGAACACAACCCAATACTGATCCTAAAGCATCATAATACACTAGATACCCCTATATTGATTATAGAATGATCAAGATCGATGTTGATGTAAGCTAAACTTTCAGTTACTCTAAACAGTTCTAAAATTCCTCCATCCATTGAAATGGATAATTTTGCATTGTGAGTCTGTAATTTGTGAAGCTAGTGGTGAGAAAACACGCAAAAAGCATCAGTAATAACCATCTAGACCAAGAAAACTTTGTATCTCAAAAACAATCTTTAGTGGCTTCCAAGAGATAATGGCTTCTATGTTTTCAGGATCAAAAAAAATTCCAATTTTAGAAATGACATGGACAAGAAAATGTACTTATAGTATCCAAAATCAAACTTTGATAATTTGTCATACAAACAATGATCTCTCTGGATTTGTAACACTATTACCAGGTGCACCTCATGTTCAACCCTTGTCTTTTAATAGACCAAAATGTCATCCAAAAACACCACAACAAAATGAATCCAGATATTGTTGAAATATACGACTCATCAATTCCATGAAGACTGCTGATGAATTCATTATACTGAAAGCCCTTACTATATATTCATAGTGGTTATATCTACTTTTGAAAGCTATATATGGAATTTCATCTTTTTAATCTCTCAATTGGTGATATCATAAGATAACCTTAATTGATCAATCAAATCATCAATGCATGGAAGTGGATATAATTTTTTTATTGTAACTTGGTTAAGATTATGATAATCAACACACAGTCGAAGAGTTCCATCTGCCTTCTTCACAAACCAAACTGTTTCTACCCAGGGAGAGTTACTTGGTCGAATAAAACCCTTACTTTCCGGATCCTATAACTACACATTCAATTCCCATAATTTGGTTGCTTCCATCCTATAAGATGGAAGGAAAATAGGATTGGTCCTCAGAAGGAAATCAATCATAAAATCCACTTCCCATATAGATGGTAACCCTGAAATGTTATTGGGAAAGACATCAAGAAATTTATCCACAAAATCTAGAAAACTATTTTCCTCATTCTCTTCGATTGATTCCAAAGTCAACACTATCAATTGGCAAGAGTCTGTTCCCGCCATTGGTGACAACAAGGTCTTTTCACCCATATTTACAATCCTTTTTCTTTTAAAGTGATTCTCAATTCCATAATCAGTAATGAAACTAACTATTCTCCTGTAAGATTCGATTTGATCCATGAACATTGCCATACAATCCATACCCAGGATTAAATCATAGATATCTATATCCATTTTCGAGAAGTCTAATTTTAGCTCAGATCCATCAACAGTTATAGCACATGCTCTACACACAGAGGGTTGAAAACCCCTTTCACCGAGTGGAGGGTTCAGTTTCAAAAAAGAAGGAATCATTTATAGTTTTAAACAGAACAAGTAAACACCACGAGAATCAATGAAGGAATGTGATGCACCATTATCAAAAAACACTTTCACAAAAGTAGAATTAAAAAAAAATCTTACCTCTCACTATAGATGGTCCATGCTTATCATCAACAGTCATTTTCTCAGATCTATACAATTGTTTCTTCACTACACTGTTCTCTTTTTTTTTACTGATTGTTGAGTCCTGGTTTTCTAGAATCATTATGGCTATCTCTACTCTGTTGACGATATTGATTCTTTTTTCCTCATCTACTCAAATCATATGATTCTTACGAAATGTGAGAAGTTTCATGAGAGCCATATGTTGGATCACTCTGAGAATAATTCTAAAGATGTCCCATATTGTTGAAATCATAAAATGCTCTAGTTTGTTACATAAAATTTTCTTTAATGTGGTCAGATGAACCACATTGAAATCAACCTGCTTTTCACTAGGGTTATGGAGGACGGTTTACTGATCCAACCATCTCTTTATAATTTCTACTTGCACCTTTGAAATATGTTTCCCTTTTCATATTGTTCCCAGTGGTTGAGTTCCCACCATTTCCTGTTGGTATCGTCATGCCTCCTCCCATAGATCTCGAGATATCATGTTATGCCATAGTCGCTCTGTTCACCATCTCTGTATTTTATATAATACAAAGTACTGCAATCTTTAATCGAATCTCCTATCATACCCCTAATTCAAAGATGTGTCCCTTCAAAGAAGAACTTGCTAAAACTTCTAGTTTAGAGCCTACAATGTTTACAAACATAGCCGCATACTATGTGATATAGATACACTCTTGTTTCAGAATGAATAAGTTCATCATTTTTTTTGGATCTTGAATGTTTGATGATAAAATTGTTTGTTTAAAAATTCCTCAAAATCCCCCCATGCAATTCCTTCATCCAATTTTGCATGCACCGATAAGTCCCACCACTGACGTGTAAGATCATCAAGCATATATGTTTCCAATTTGAACATTAGCTCAACTTGTGTGCTAATGAAGTTGAAGATACGATTCATCCACATAGAAACACCTTGGCCTTCTCAGGTTCAGAATCATCCCGGTAATTATGTGGATTCTTCTTCATGAACTGGATGGTATGATCCACATTTCGTCGCTCATTTCTTCCGTTCCATGTTTCCACATCTTGAAAAGCTTGGACAATACTCTGAACCAACTCTTGGTTCACCTGTGGTTCATGAGCAACCACATTTTCCACAGTTCTTTTGGTTGGATTCAACAGCACCTACCAGGTTCAATTTTATAAGACTAGCAACAAACTCTGTTAATCACACTCTTTGTCTACTGTTGGATTAACATTTTAAATTATATCACAACAACTATCACAACATTTTTTTTTCAAAAACAACCTTTTTTACCATGTTCAACAATTTTTTAAAACACATCACACTATTTTTAATATTAAACAATTTTCCAAATACAATAAGCATTAGCCTTTCCAAAATATTTCATTTGAAAAGAAATTTGATTATTTTTCAAAATTTAACACATTTTTTCACAACATGAATCATTCCATGAACTGGTGTATAGAATCCTCGTAGAAATTCATTCCTCTACAGTGCATGTCATGCTCCTCTTATTGACTAAACCAATGACAATGGGAATTCAAAATTCTAGAAGTATCTCCAAACACTTATTTACCCATCACCCTGGTAACTTGATGTTCTGAATAAAATGGTTAGGTATGTCCTTTTATGCTATATATTTAATGTTCTAACAATTATACTCCTTTCTAATATTCAATCCCAAGGAATTGACAAGAAGGGATTTCATCTCCAAAACTAAGAACATCGATGACTACTTGTTAGGCAAGGAACGAACAAGATAATACCATTTTTAATGACCCTCCAATTCTCATTGGCATGAGAGTACAATGAGTCATTACTAGGCCTTACAAGACATCCCCAAGATGCTCAAGGCTGGAAGTAAATGCTGAAGGGATTCAAATACAAGTGGGAGATGATTTAACCATTAAGAAATAAACCAAATATCATACCAACCATAAACAAATATTCATAATATGATCCATGAACAAATGTAAGACAACTCAACAGCTTCATGTATCTCACAACCACATAAAAGTAAGCAACAATGGAAGAACAACCCTGAATCAATGTACACCGCATATTAACCGCATATGAATCTCCAAAGAGCTGATGTCTCCCTGATCCACAAGCTCCAAGATCCAAAATCTACGAAAAACCCATTCATTACAATGTAGTTCTAACCATGTGTGAAACAATACATTTTCCCTTGTCTCTAAAGATAGAATCCAAAAAAGCACCAATATTCCAACGAAATGGTGAGTATAAAACTCATTTGGTTTTTCCAATGACATCCCTACTCACGCCACTAGGATATAAGAGTTAGAAACAATTGTATAAAAAATTTTATATAAAAAAAACTTCTCTAAAAAAATTTATAAGTAAATATAAATATGTTTCTAAAACTATTCATTTCAAAAAGTATACCAGAAAAATTGAACCAAATTTTCCCAACAAGTTATTTTTCCAGAAAAATAAATAAACAATATTTACAACTATTTCTTAATATCCCTTTCTCCGCATATCCAACCACTCTACAAGCCCATGAAACCAACCATGAATGGTATGTTATGATAGTTCCATACTCATGAGCGTTTTCTTATCGATATACCTTGTCGTCACTCGGTAATTGTTTCCCATGTGCCATTAACCCTTTGGCACCAAGTAATAGGTCATATTTCAACTAATCCCCATGTATGAAATTTCCATGTGCCATTAAACCTTTGGCACTGAGAATAAGGTCATATTTCAACCAAGCCCTATATATGCAACATGAACACACAACACATATTCCCAAAGATAATTCCAAAACAACCCTATCAATAAAAAATCCTTTTTATTGAAAACCATTTCCATCAAAACCATTTCAATGCCAAACCATTTAAATTCCAAACCATTTCAATAAAACTATATTTTTATTGAAAACCATTTCTATTGAAAAAAGCCTTTTTCCTCCACATTTTATCAATTCCATACAATCCATATTTTAAAATCAACAATTTAAATTCATGAAACTGAACCCCCTTTGGACTACTATTCACCACGTTCACACAATTTCACAAAAACATTAAATCATCACTAATGAATATTTTTCCAAGAATATCACAACCAATAAATCAATTTGAATCTAATATAATTAATTCTTTCAAGAGTATTTGAGAGTGAAGCCACCTACTTCAATGGTTTTGATGAAACATTGGCAAAATATAAATAACACATAAGAAAGCGGGCCGATTCTCCAAGAACGGCCTTAGTTCCCTTATACTATAATGATCATGAATCAACATTGAATTATTTGGATTCAAAAAACGTAGATCTAACCACTATTAGATTAGGTCTGAGAATTAATGGAGATTATAGAAGTAGATATAAGAAGATCTACGAAAACATGAAAAATCCGGAAAGAATGTTGACATACCTCCAGAATCAGACTTGAAATCACCAAGGGAAGGCTCTGGGATGGCTCTAAATAATTTAGAGAGGTTTCTATTGCTTTATAGGGAGAGTAATATAGAAATATGAGTGTTTTTAATCTAAATATAAATACATAGAGAAAAAACGAGTAATCTCCTAGAAAATATTATATAGATTTGACCTCTGCACAAGGTTTGACAACAGGGTTTGGGCCAACTGTGTATGGATCATGTGACCTTCCTTCTTTTCCATACACTACTTACAAAACCACAAATCTCTCCCATCCTTCAACTTTACCCATTTAATAGAAACCCATTTCATATGGAAACATCCCACTTTATGGAAACACCCCACTTTATGGAAACAACCCACTTTGTTGAAACACCCCACTATATGAAAACAACAAACATTATAGAAACACCCAACAAAAATTAAACTCTCTATATTAATAAAACTCTCTATTTTAATGAAACTCTATATTTTATACACACCAAATTAAAAAAAAGTAAGGCAATGGGTTATGTACCAAAATCATGGTGTAATGTAATTAGTGTATATGTTTACTATATGGGGAAATTTATTTATATTTCGTATGTTAGTTTTAATATGAATGTATATGATGATTATAATTCAACCATTTGAAACAAGGAATGAATTTATAGTATTATGTGTTTTTAGGTGGATTCTATAATGCCTTTGTGCATCGTTAGGTCTCATGAGACGAACTAGTTTTGGTATGGGATAACATCTTACCCGATTATGTATGGTGTCTTGGAAAATTTGTTTTTGGTTTGTTAATGATGTCATGAATTATGAATTCCATCACTATAAGATTTGTATTTGATATTCCATTTAATTATTTTACTAGTATAAAATCTATGGATATGAAACAATTTCATGTGATTATTTATTTGTTATTATTTATTCTGTTTTTATTCCTTCCATATTATGCTCATGTTTTTGTTTTAATAGATACTATTATTAGTTATTCACCTTGGCTTATGGTTTATTTTTTATCATACAACGAGTTCATATGATTAAATAGATTCAGATTCATCCCTTTCTTATGTTTATTTTCTAAAAGATTCCTAGATGAATTTTATGAATGACATGCAATGATAATCGATAAGAATAATATTGTTTCTAAATGAGTCTATATGATGTATTTCATTTCATGTTGTTATGTTGAAATTATTTAAGTATCTTATTTTCCAAAGATACTATACTATTTGGTCATTTTGGATGAATCATTCTTTATATTCCAATGTAATAAAGTATGGAACAAGCTTTGGGCTATTGGATTCTTGTTTTTTACATTGTTTATAATATCTTGGAAATATTATTAATGAATAATATTGAACCATGAATTTTATTGTCATTACGTTTGGAGGGGATTTTAATTTTTGTTCCTTTATTATTATTAAGAGAGAAAAGGTTGTATATATTGAATAAATATCCCACAAAAAAGTTTATCTCAATTTTTTTATCTCATCATGATAAATTAACCCTTTGTCAGGAATCTTATGAAATCGGTGTCCAAGTATATGTATTCAAAATAAATTAATAGTTATTAAATAAACATTAATATTTTCATGATATTTAATATTGATATGTACTAAAAGGTTATCTATATGTGAATTATGACTTCATTATTGAGTTTTATATGGGGTTTATTACCCAATAAAGGTACACACAATGTTGGGGTTCTATGTTCTAGGATGCGATCTAAATGAGTATGTTCTTTTTATTTTATTTTTATTTTATATTTTTATTTCCACAACACATTATCCATTCTCACATATAGTAGGAGGGAGGTAGGTCTATCAGTTCTCTTGTGATTTAAGGTTATGAAAGGTATGGAGTGAGAGGGAAAAGGATCATTGTCGAGCAAATCGATTACGATAAGATCAAGATGAAGTGACTATAGATAAATGATCCAATCACAATGGTTTGATGTTTTTAAAACCAGGTAGGTAAATATGTTTGTTTTAATGTTTTCCTCATTTTATAATAATTATATGTTTTAATTATGTTTTATTGGTGTAAAGGTATGTATAAATCCATATAATGGGGATATTTTGGATGAAATAGGTGTTTCAGGTGATTTAAAAGGGGGTTTCATTCATAAAATCTAATAAAATTACATATTTTTTAGGAAAAAATTGGATGTGTTTATTAGATTGAAGATAGAGTAAGACAAATAAAACATACAATCTAGATAATACAGATATGTTATGTAGTAATATATATGGAGGGCATAATGTGTGGAAATTTATTTTGGAAGACACTCCATGTTAGGATACATAGTGTGTACGGTATTAGACTAGACCCCATGTCTAGTATTTGGCCATATTCCATGTGATTTACATGTCCAAATTCCTTGTGTAGGTTACATGATGTGTATATTTAGTACATAACAGGTATTTCAGAAACATGTCCTAATAAGGGAAGAGGTAAACACTAAGATTACTTCATTGAAAGTGAACATCATGATAATTGAGGAATCTATTTTGTGATGTCTAATGTGTGATTTTTTAATATTTTCATCTGCTAAAACTAGAATTAAATATATGATGATTATATTATTGATATATTTTCATATAGACCATGATAAAAATTTGTCACTACCGTCAAATTTCAATTAATGGAATGATGTGAAAATTGAGTTTAAAATAAGAAAAATGGTTTCACGTGGGGTTGGGAATATTGTCCAGAGATTATAGATGGTTAAAATTTTGGGTTTTAATTAAGTAATAAGATGAAGAATTTATCCCACCATTGATATAAATATTGGATATATCCAAAAAAATTTAGCACAATAGGTGGTGAAATATATGATCTCATTCATATAAATGGTGGATGGGGGATTTCAATCCAATTGAATAGCTCAATGAGAAAAGATTGATATTTTTTGATAGACTATGTGCGCTATTTCGTATTTTAAACTTGCCCATGGTAATGTACTTGTGATGGGAAATGTATTCCATTTTGGATGATGTGGATCACAAGGCATAACTCTGACATGTAATATATTATTTCATCATGACCCATTGAATTTTATGGATTTGGGAGGTGCAGGTGTTTATGAGGATGATTTACGAGGTTCCTTGTTGTTTTGAGTTTAATCTGAGACACATCGAGAGATTCATAAGGAAAGGGTCACACAATGTAAATTGGTGGTTCATGGGTTCTGTTGCTGGCATGCTTCAAGGATTTTGTTTGGCCTAGGGGGGAACCCATGAGGTTGATCCATATTATGAATTTAAATCAAGAAATGTAATTAAATAATGTCAATGTTGATGTGATATTTGATGTAATTGTGTATTTGTGGAATTCCTCTAGAATTCACATCAGGAATTGGTTATATAACTTTACAGTGTTGAGTTCTATGTTTTTAATTGGTCTTTCCGCACATTCTTTACTCATTTAGACAAGTAGTATCTCTCTCACATTCTATATGACCCCTAGTAACCATGAGGAGGTGATATATCCCTATTTATATTGATGTAATTATTTTTTGGTGTATTTACAATTGAGAGTCATAGTGATTTCTCATATATCTCCCACATTATTAATTATGTTATTCTATAAATATACATAGTGGTGGTACAGTTTTGGTTTGGGTTTCTATTTGGGATTGATTTTTTATAATCCTTGATGATGTGTAGGTTTATCAATGTGTTTTTCATGCGGTTGTGGTTTTTGGGCATTAATTATTCACCTGGTTGTGTATGATAAGTTAGAGAATATTGTTTGAGTTAGGGAATACCTTTTTTCTTACTTTTTTGTATCAATATGGATATTTTTAGTATATTTTATCTATTGCGTTGGTTTTTCATTGGACTAATCAAGATAAGATTATTTAGTAATTAATATTTATGGGGAATGGTGAGTGATTGAAATACATCAAGATCATTGATATTTTTATGATATTTCGTTTATATGAGATGAATTACCTTATGAAAATAATGGATTTTTAGGGACATGTTTAGCCTATTGTTTTATTTGTTGTGGATACATTTTTTTGTTTTTTCTGATTTCACTCTAACATTTAAATTTGATAACAACTTTTACATTTTATTAAATAAATTACCCTTCATTTACATCTTCTAAGATGATTCCATTAAAATAAATTTACAAGTGATCAAAGATGATTTATTATATCTATAAAATTATATTCAATGTGTTGTGGTGTGTGGACTTAATAGGACATGGTGATGTGTGGTTGTAATAATGTGTTGTGTTATGTGTGGTTGTTTGGACACACTATTGTATTGGTGAGGTTGTGAGCTTTTAATCAATTTTTTGTTTGGTGATTTGATGGCTTGTTTTTTTTCTTTTGGTGTAATAATTTTATGGTTTGATTTTATATTATTTTAGGATTATGAAGTCATGGATTTTATGGTATTTTTTTAGTTGACAAGGTGGTGTTTCGTTGTATTTTTTTTTGCATTAGTGAGGATGTTTCCTAATTGGGATGATGAGCTATGTGTGAGAATGGTTAGGTTAAGATATAAGCTCTAGTAGTGATGGATAGATATTAAATAATTATTGAGATAGATGTGGGGTGCTTTTTTAAATGGGATAGAACTGACTAATGAATGAACAAATGATAGTCTTTGTGGAAAAATGGGGTTGTTGGTAAATAATGAAATTAATGCGATGGATAATGGAATTTGATTGTAGTGTGGGATATGGCTTGGGGTTTGTGTGGTGTTATTCATTAACATGTTATATGGATTATGGGGATATTTTAAGCTGGTTTGTGTTTTTTATGAATCTATATTTTGGGATTTTCTGGTTGTATATGTATATACAATAATAATCCCTGTGATTTAAATATGAAACCCACCCACATTGATAATTATGGACCGACACCTATATTTTCACATCATGGGGTATTTTATAAACATCTAGTCATGGAAAAGGATGGATTAATTCATTATCTTCAATTCATTCTCTTTTAGGTGAGTATATATTAATAATTTGTGATGAATGGAGGTCTGTTAGTGCACTAGGTTATGACCCTAAGTTGTTTTTTGGGAGTTGTGATATGACAGTGCAATGGGGGAGTGGACCGGGTATTTGTACGATCAATGTGATATATCTATGCTATAGAGAATCTTATTTTTGTGGAAATTAAAGGTTGGAGCATGAAACATGGTTGATTTCATTCTTCTTCATGATACAATACTACACTGTTTATGGTTACGATGTGATGAAAAAGTGTCTCTAGGAAAAATTATATACAACTATGTTGGGGGGTGGTGGCCAAGGTATCTACGAACATGATGTGATGTGACCATGACACAAGGACGAGATATATATTATTTGAAAGATATTGGAGTTATAGGACATACAACATTGGGGTGTGGGCATATAAAATATGTGGGAAAGTGGTGAATTGTATAATTAAAATATATTTTTAAAATTTTGTTTTTATACAAGGATTTTATATTTTATAGTAATCATTTCTTGGTGAGGTTTGGATGGATAGTTTACCTATTTAAGTGATGGTAATTCTTCTATTTTTTCATGATTATGTAAGTTTTCCATTTTCAAATGTAAATTAGTTAACTTGTTTTTTCTAATGAGTATACTTGTATGACCACCCTATGTATATAAAATAATTTTTAGTTTTCCAACAGTATAGTAGGGATTGTGCTCGATTTTTCATGCTCATTACTTTTTGGACAGTTACTATGTCACTAAATTAGCCTTGATTTAGGATACTTAATTTGGGAGACTTTTATCAATATCGATTCTTTGATCATTGCATTACTCAATTATATTGGTTTATTTTAATATTATTTTATACTATTTCATATTAATTATTCATCATTTTCCCTAATATGATACTATTATAAAGAGAAATGCCTCCCATATCTGTAGATTTTTATAACCTTTGATGAAGTCCATATCTGGTGGCCTATTTGTGGTGGTTATAGTATCTCTATTTTAATTATGGTAGATTTTTTTGGAGGGGGTAATAATAGAGTGGAATTAGTGTTGATGGTTGGGATATAGTATGGAGTTTGGAGTTACGTACAGTGAGGACTGAAAAGGTATATCTAGAAACCTTGCTAGTTAACATTAGATTGTTAAATCGGATAGGGAGACTTGATATGACCTGATATTTTTGGTCCCCCCTGATCTAGTGAATAGAATATGATCTTGTTGAAAAATCAATTTAGGATGAAGTGTTCTAAGTGTAGAGATATAGTAGATGTATGTGCCATAGAATTAAATTTTTTTCATTTTTATGTTGTGTTGTTTTTTGAAGGTTAAAAATAATAAGCTCAATTAAAATGATTCTAAATATTATTACATACCACCGAGATTTTGAAATTAATTATATCTACATATCTAATTAATTTGGATCTCATACAGAAGTGGCTTAGGTAGATAATTACCATCAACCTGATCTTGTAGATCATAATAGGGTTGATTCAGTAGAAGAGAATGATCCTTATTATAGGTCCTTGTGAGATTTTTAGAACCATGATTTTGGGAAGTATTATAGAAGTGTTTATGGTGTGGATACATAGGGATGAATTAAATTGTGAGTGATAACTTTGATTTTGATATGGGCCTTTTTGGGATACTTTTTCCCTTTGGAAGTAAGTTAGACATAGGGATCTTTGAATTTGTGGTGGTAACTGTATCTAGGTGAGTGAAAGGAGGAATATGTTTCGTGGATCATGTATTAGAAATATTTTTTTGATGTGTTCAATTAATTAAATATGAAGGATGTGATAGAAAAAATATTCTTTAACTTAAATAGGAGAGTATATCATTTTAGGAATTTTGAATCATGTTTAAGGAACATTAGTTATTTTCTGAGATCTTTTTCCAGATGTTGATTCTCATTCAATTTGTCTTGGAGAATCATTCTATACTTCAATCTATTTTATTATTACTCCATATTCATTTAAAATATATTCATAGGATTAGAAGAGGGATGAGTTTTTTTGAAATGATTAACACATTAGGATATTTATTCAGATAGGGGAATCAGTAGGGTTCCTTAAGTTGTGGGGATGTTAGTGAAATCTATCAGACACTATAAAGTTTGAGGTTTTGACCATCAGGGAGTCGACTATAGAATAAACACTTTTTTTCCTTCAAGGTGTTGGGGTTTTTATTAATTTCTAGGGGTTATCAGTATAGTTTATTTTCTCCACAGGGATCAATGAAATATATGAAATAAGTTAATTGTGGATTATTTAGGATATCTTTTTCGATTTAGAATGGTTCAACGCTTTACTACACAAATGTTTCCAGCAAGGCAATTTCTACAAATAGGGATGCTTGGGTATACTCCATCTATGTGAGATAAAGTGGGAAAAATCTAACATCAGGATATTCCTTGTGTTTAAGGACCTTTATAGATCAATGGTTTGGGAGTTAGTCATCACCATAGAGGTAGAGGATATTGGAGTTCTTAGTTTCACATAGTGGAGGAAATAATACAATAGGGGTTTGAGATCATTCGAGGTATGCTCAGTTTATCATATACCCTTTTTTTCGTAATTGATTTTGGATCCTCATACTCCTTTGTTTCACCAAATACAGTCAGTTATTTAGTATTATACATAGAGATAATTCTTGTCACCTAAATATGACTATTCCAGTCAAAGGACAGAAGATCTTGTTTGATGTATACTATGGGTATATACCATTGATAGGTCCACATCAGTCTTATGGGGATGTTTTAACACAATAGATGTTTTCATATGATGTTATCATAGGAATTGATTAGTTGTATTCTATATCTGATCTAATCAAATTCTTCAATAAAGGATTCATATTCTATAATGTTGATGGAAAATTAGTGGGTTTCATTGGCGAGGGTTGTTATTAGGTTGGCATATGATGTCAAGATCTCCTTCAGTCATCAATGGTTGAGTTATTAGTAGAATCATTGGACACTGTGATAGTTAGGTTTCCTTGTAACATTGATGAGTTTATATGTGTTTTTAATAATGACATTGTGATTATACCCCTTTGATTTGATGTTGAGTTCCCGATAGTCATGAAACTTAGTGATTCTTAAATTTTTATGTCTTTTTTATCATATGAAACATTTTGGGTTGTTCGAGATGAGGATTTATATAGATGATATGATGAAAAAGAGTTTTATCTTGGTCAGAGTGTCACCTATTAAGGGTAGTGGTTAAATATATCCCTAATACTTCTATTGAATATATGTATTGGTTCTTCATTATTGATTCCAATCCCTTCGGTGTTAAAAAATACCGGCTATTTTAATGTGATCTATACACTCCTTGTATCATGAATTCCTTGTCAAGTTTAAATTTTTTTTAATGGAAAAAATATTGATCTAATAAAAGTTAGAGAAGGAAAATACCTTTCATTTAATATCTGTCTTGAAGGTTCTATAATTCCAAAAAATCTATAGAAATATTTATGTGTGCATGTTTATGGAAAAGTGAACCTATTTACTTATCAATGTGTTGTCTTGGAAGGGTATGGTAGTGGACCCATTGATGGAAAGGGATGTTGTTTCATATATAAAAACAATGATACTAGTACAGGTTCATAGATTCCTTGTTTACGTAGGAAATATTCATTTTTATGTGCTTAATTTATCTCAATTTGTATCCCAATTCATATTATTTTAGTAGAAGGACCATGTTCTAATTTGTATTAAACTGTGCATGGAAGCATTCAGTTATATAAAGGTGAATTTGGTCCGTGATCTAGTGCATTATTTTTTGAGGTTTTTATGTTTGATGTATTTTGTTTTTCTTCCCATATAATCTTGGTATGAGTGTGGATGTAGAAGGTTTATCATTCCTAGTGGAAAAATAAGGCGTAAAGGAGATTTATGCTCATGATTGGAATAGTGACGCTTTTGATGGATGGTCGATAGTAGTTAATGTTTCAAGGGATATTTTTTTATGGTAGGGATGCACATGGGATTCATTAGAGAGTTTCACTACTCACCTTTTGGGTTACTCCTAGGAGTATCCAATACATATTATAACATGGGGATGTTGTTTTTGGAGGGCCAAGATGAAATTAAATGTTGAGGAGTTTGAAGTGAATAGTTTGGGTTTCTAATGATAAAGAATTTACATCTTGTTCCTAGAAGCATGTTACAACCTTTAGTCATTATTTAGTAGAACTTTAATGACATATAAATGAATTTATTTTTATGATGATCCCATGATCATGGAGTATGTGATTATATCAGGGTAATCATTTTCAAATTGATGGAATGATACAACTTCGTGTTGATCATGGGGTTGGGAATAATGTATTATTTCTCTAAAGTTATATGGATGAGGTGGAGTGGTTGTGTGGATTATCGAGGTATATTGTCTAGTATTATGATTTGTTTTTTACCTACAATGTCTATAGGGTGTAATAATATTCATTTAGAGCTTAGTTGTCCCTCAATAGTACATTCCACATTCATACAAATGGGAAAATAGAGAATACCAAATAGATATTAGAGGATTTGATGTGGGAATTCATCTTAAACATTGGAAGATCATGGAAATTAAAATTTACCTTTCTTGGTTTTTATTTAAAAAACAAATATCACTCTTGCATTGGGATGGGCCCATTTAAGGACTAGTAGGGGAGGTCGTGTCATTCTCTATTGTGATGGGACGAAGTTTGAGTGGTAGATGTTTTTATTTCTGATGTGGTGTAGGGAATGGAAGAAATTGTTCAGTATAATAGATATATGATTAATCAAACAGTGGATTTAAATATATCTTGTATAGATCACTAGAGGAGGCCCTTGTAGTATAAGGTTTGGTTATATGTGTTCTGTATTGTTTCCCATCATTATGGGAAGATATGGTTTGATAGGGGGAGTAATATTTCTACCATTTCTTTTGTTCCTTTTGCAGTGTTGGGGTGAGTTAGTGAGGTAGAATATTGGTTGGCAATACCATTATATAACTAGAGGATCCCTTATTGCTTCCATGACTATCATATTTCTTGGTATTTTCATGATGACACATATTTCAATGAGGTAGATGAGATTGATATTCTAGAAAACATGGCATTTATGGAGAGCCCAGTAGAGATGTTGGATTTCTAAAAGAAGGAGATTTCATTAAGAGACATCCCCTTTCTCTACGTGTTTTGGAGGTACAATGGTCTGGTGGAGAGTACATGTGAGTGAATGACACATATGTGTTCCCTGTACCTATGGCTATTTTGATTTTACAAAAACACTTTTTTTATTTTGTTGTATTGTATGGAACTTTTTGTGTTATGATATTTGATATATTCTGGATGAATGAGGAGTAATAAAATACCAAAATATTTGAAGGAGAGCACCTCATCCCAAATAAAGACATATTATACTACAATGAAATTAAACATGTGTAGTGGAGTAAGTTCCCAACAAAGAAGATAGTATATTCACCAGGACTATCAAATTACTCTAATTAATGTGTTTTGTGTTGTGTGTTTTATTAGATATAGTGGTGGTTGGTTCAGGTTACATGGAGACAAATATGGTAATTTAGAATCATGGTTCTATGTATTGAGTTTGTTTGTAGCAATTCAATGTTTTTCATGGGTGTTTTAGTTTGAATTGGTTGTTTCTGTACCATTGAAAAGTAAAATCATCCTAAGGAGGTATCTATTGGGGTGGTTATTCAATACCCTTTTTTCTAAGAATGGTGATGGATTTTTTAAGGTGTGAATATTTTGAGAGTAATCTAATACTGTTGAACATGTCTTCCTATCTTGTTACATTTCCATTTTTGGATGTTGCTGGTGTTTCATAGGTGGCTTGAGGTGGTTCTATTATGGTTAGTGGTGTAACAACATCGAAGCAGGTAATTCAGATTATGAAAGGGGCACACAATTTGAATTTGTAGTTCATAAATTGTGTTTTTAGGCAGTTTGATGGTGTGTGTATATTGATGTGGGGAACATATTAAATTGAATAACTTCATGACTGTAATTAATGGTTTGTAATTAATTAAAGTATTATGTGACCTGAATTTTTTGGGAATTTGTTTTTTTAGAAATTCACATAGAATTCATTCCATGAATGGGTTTTAGATTGTGAAAGTTCCATCTTCCATGTTTTAAATATATATTTCAGTTGAATCCATAATGATTATACCACACATTATCTCCCTTATTCTTGAAAAACCAATGTTCATTAATGATACCATCTACAATTCTTCCTCCTACATCGATATTTTGGTTCCTATGGATTCCCCTAAGGGATATGTTTTGAGTTCCCCTCTATTTCCAATGGGTTTCCATCTATTATTCTATAGATGTGTAGAGTAGGTGTATAGTTTTGCGGTGGTTTTTGATTTGGTATATGTTTTTTATAACAATCGATGTAGTATAGTTTGATCCTTAGGTTTTATCATGTGTTTGTTGTTTGGGGGTTCTTCTTCTTCTACCTAAAGTACACAAAAATTTGGATATTCACAATTGAGTTAGGGAAGTCATTGTTTATCTCTTTTTTGTATCATTTGTGAAGGGTTTTGTCAATTTTATCAATGGGGGATGATTTGTACAAACCTAATAAAGACAAATTTATCAGTAAACTGGTATTTAATGGAAAAGGGTAATGATTGACATGATTTTACATCTTTGACATTTTTATGATATTTTTTTATATGAGAATAATTACCTGATGAAATATCATCTATTGATGAATTTCTTTTCACTAGTTTATAATGTTTTCTAGATCCCATGTTGTATTTTTTTGTGATACTGCCCTAAAATAGAAATTGGCTTACCAAATATATTTTCTATGAAATGATATCCCATAGATTAATGACCCGTGTGATTAAAAATTAAAATAAATAGAAATGTGATAAAATCCACTTTTTTAAATTTAGAAAATGATCATTGATGTGTTGTGATTTGTGACCATATTGTGCGGTAGTGATGTGTGGATATAGTGAGGTTTAGGGTGATTTGTAGTGGTTTTTCAATGATTTTGGGGAGGTTAGGATATGGCTTGGCTGACCATGCTTTTAGGATGGTGAGTTGATCATATGTTTGGCCTTGTTTTTTCTATGGTGAGTTGATCATTTTTTTCCAAACCATTTTAAAATTGAGGTGGTGAATTTTTTATTATTATTTTGGGGTGGCTAGGTTTTAGTTTTATTTGATGTGATTTTGGGGTGGTGACGTGCTATTTCGATGTGGTTGATGAGAATCTTGTTAGAATTATTGTGTTGTACATAAATCATGGGTAGTGATATAATACATATTTAAAATGATTAAAATGGAAGGGTTTTAGTTTTTTTAATGGGATTTAACTGACTAATGAACAAATATATAATATAATGTGTGGTTAAATGTTTTTTTGGTAAATAATTAATTGAATGTGATGGATATTTTAATTGGATGGTAATGTGAGATGTGACTTGTGGGTTGTGTGTAATTATAAATTTAGTTGTATCAGAGAAGGTTGGGATGTTGTGAGTATGATATTGTTTTTTTGTGAACCCATAGGTTGGTATTGTCTGTGTCTATAGGAATATGCTTTTATATTCCTTGTTATTTCTATATTCCCCCCTCCCACATTGACCACTTAGTACTGAAACCTATATTATAACATAGGGGATAATTTTCCAAAAATCCATGTGATGTAGATGGATCAGTGGGTATTGACTCTATTCCACTATCTATTTAAAATGGGTAGATATACATATATTTTGATTGATGGAGGACTTCTAGTACACTAGGTGATAATCCATGGGTTTTTAGGTGAGAAGTGATATGATGTTTCTATATGGTGCTGACCCAATTGTTTTCATTTCAGATGTGATATGTCTATGTTGTGAGAGGCATATGGAAGGGGTCAATAATTTAATGAGTAGGGAATAAGTTTGACCTCCTACATATCTAAGATATTGTACTACTATCATAATGATTTAAATTTTATGGCCCATTTGTATGTGGGTGAGATGAGATGTTACAATGATTTGCGGTGGTGGTAACGATTTCTTTAGGGATGATGTGATGTGATTCTGATGTGTGGTGGTAGTAGATGTCATTCAGAAGATATTAAAGTGCTAGGACATACATCACTTCGGTGTGAGAGAATAAAATTACTGGGAAAGAGGATCTTGGTATCCTTTGATTAAATTATTCTTATTTTGTGATTATACTTGGAGTGTAATATTTTATGAGTGTTTATTAGTGAGGCTGGGATAGATAGATGACATGTTTAGGTGTTGTTGGATCTGATGATTTCTCATGGATACATAAGTTTGCTTTTTTAAAATGTGCATTTATTTCTTTGTTAGTATACTTGTATGATCACCCTATGTATATAAAATTATTTTTAGGTTTCTAGGTGGATTAAATGGATTATGCTAGATAGAAATGTCTAAAACCTTAATGGATAGTTGATGCGTCGATGTATTATCTATTCTCTTTGGTATTTAATTTTTGAGAGTTTTATCTATATCAAATTATTCATTCATTAATTATAGGATGGTTTTATTTTCATTTTGATATTTTTGCATGGATTTTCTTGTGGTTGATTCATCTTATCTCTTAATCCTATTTTATTTTAAAGGGAAAGTCCAACCATTTCATGATATTTATATACAATAAGTGATAGTAAGTAATTATTGTCCTACTAGTGGCTGGACTCAGTGGTAATTATCATTCACCTATCATTATATTATCTTTTGTAAGAGGGGCTCATGATAAAGTCAAAATAATGTTGCTGGTTGAGTGATACTAAGGATTTTGGAGTTCGAAACGGTGAGGATATTATGGGTTGGTCGAGAAATTTTATCAATTGGCCTTGGTTCATGGAATAGGAATTGGATATTCTCTAGGAGACAAGATTTTAAGGCCCCTATGTGATCTAGGGAATGGACACTGAGCTTATTGAATGACCAAGTGAGGTCAAACAATTTGTTGGGTGGAGATATGAGAGAGTTACATGCATCAGGATGAGATGTGTTCCTAACTAATATAGGATATTTTTATGATTTATTTTAATAATTGTATTGGAAAAATAATATAATAAATCCATACTAAATGGAATAAGAAATTTTTGTTTAAAAATTTCATCTGATTTATCACTATATAGGTTACCTGAAATATTAGAATATGGTTTTTTAGAGAGGCATGTACTCTTTTTAGTGGAAATATATGGGGGATTTTGATTATAGTGTTTTAGATATAGAGATAGAGATATAAATGGATGATCTATAGTTCACTATTACTTTTATATGTTAAACATTGTGATACTAGGTCCCTTTGTCTATTAGTCTAATTCAAGGAGGTGATCTATAGTGGTGTAAACTATATTTGGTAAAAGTGAATGAGGTGAGTGCTTAATGGATCAACTTTTAGAAAGCTTTCTAGGTAGAAATAATTTCATCAATTATGAAGTAAGTGAAGATGCATGAGTTAATTACTATTCAATAAGATAATATGTCATTTAGACTATTGTGAGTCGTGTTCAAGGAACTTATGCACACTTCCCAAATTTTAATCCAGACAAGGAGTCTCAATGAGATGTGTTGAAGAAGCACTCCATCGTTCTATCATGTTTTCAATTACTGTTTTTATTTTTCCAAAATATATGAAAGTTCATAAGAATTTTGAGGTGATCAAGTGGATATCCTCATGGGGAAGATTACAGTGAGAGGGAAATAGCAGTTATAATTAAGGTGTAGTGATTTTAGTGGGAGGTGTCAGTCATGAAAACCTTCAAGTGTTTAAAAAAAGGGAATTTGACCTTATAAAGTCCCCTTTAGCATTTATTGGGAATGTTGTTTCAGCTATTTTGATGGTAATATCAACATAATGTTTTTTTCATTGGGGTTCACTTCAACCTGAAGAATTATCGCCCATTGGTTATTTATGAATATATTTGTTGATGGTAGATAGATTCAGCACCATCCTTAATAGTAGTTTCTAGTGACCCTATTTTTGCAATAGGGGCACTGGCATTATACTCTGCTAATGGGGATGGTGTTTCTAGAGGAAGTCATAAACTTATTTCATGTATTTTCTAACCTCGAAATGAGCCTGGATGAGGAGGTGGTCATAAGCAAAGAGGTATTAGATATTTCCATGGTCAGTTTCAAGTAGTGGAGGAAAAATCTCTCGAGGGGGATAAGATCATTCAAGGGTTGCTATTTTTTCAACAATACTTGTTTTTAGTTTTTTTATTATGGATACTCACACTCTTTTGTTTCACCCACTATAGTTTATGCTCTATTAGTATATATTGTGAGGTATCTCATGTCCGTGGTGTTGACTATGAGAACTAGAGTCTATACCAACTTTTTTGATGTGTTCAAGGTGTATAGACTGATGAGGGAACCACCTTAGTCATGTGTGTATATTTTCATTCAATTTAGGTATCCATACAATGTCATCCTATACACCGATTAGTGGTATTGAATTTTTGATGTTAACAAATTATAATAAGGTATATTAATATTCTCAAATGTGGATGAATAGTGTATTATTTTCATTAGCATGTTGGGTTTTTATTTAGAATGTTGGCATATAGATCCTTTGTTTCTTTTATAGAAGATTTTATGTGCAATATGTGAATGCTAGGATAGTGGGGACCCCGGGGGTAATTGGCAAGCTTATAGATTTTTTTCTAGAAGAGATTGTGATTCAATCCCTTGATGTGATCTTGACTTTGGGATAAATGTGGAGCTCGATGATTCTCTTATTTTTTGGCTCCATACAAGATAACACATTATGTGTAGTGATAGATGAGGATACTCTATAGGTGATCTGATGTATAAGGTTTTTATCTATCCTATTGTATGGTCATGGAGTCCACTAGTTTTTTTAACAAGAATGTGGATGGTAGTTTGTGGTTTTATATAAAATACCATAGGATGAATCAAAAGATAGTCACGAACCCTTAACCTCTACAATGGATATATAATATTATAAACCAATATAGATGGGTGAGTTATTTTTCTATGACTGATCTACAATTTGGACATTACTAATTAAGGGTGAATGGGTGAGATATCCTGAAGTCTAGATTCAAATATAGGTATTGTAATGACTTGACCCGGCATGGCTCGTCCCATGACAACACCAATCCAGTATCCAATAGGCTAGGTCCATCAACCAATGTCTTTTAGGCATATCCACAAATTGGAGTCATTATCCTAATGTACCTGGACACACACACACACACACACATTTCCAAGTCTATAAAATTTAAAAATTTAAAACAAATGAATCAATTCCAGCATACATCTAAGATCCCAAAATAGATTATGATAATTATTTTCTAAAAGTGGAAAAATAGGTCAAATAAAATCCCAAATGTTTTTCAAATAATCCTATATTCTCCATGATTGATGACTATAGATAGAAGTAAGAACCAGTAAAAGACCATGGTCTAAAAATATCTAACTATACTCATCCCACTCCCTATCTTCCCAATATACTATCAAAAGGGCAGTCAATTGTATAAGACATGAAATTTAAAGAAAATCTAATTCATGGGTGAGTATTAAATAAAAATTATGACATCCCCAAAACACTAAAAATGAAGCTCCTTGTAAAGTCAGCTACATACAATATATAAAAATAAGTGATTAAGAACAACACCCATATATAATTTTTGAAATAACCACACCACAAGGTGATCAAAATCAGCTTTCCTCCACATGATTCTTTATATAAAAACATTCCATCTAAATGGATCAACTCCATGTGCCTTGATATCATGAGAGACAGTCAACAAAGATGTATATATCATTGGAAATTTCCCAAGAATGGTCACTAGTTCAAGAAGATAATGATACATAGTTAGGGGTAACACCTATAACTATTGGGGGACATCACATGCCAAATCCCGATCAGCCATCTATGTAGGGGATCTAATGTCAACAATACGAGTTATTTTTTTAGACAATAAAATAGAAAGTGTATATTATATTTTTATAAGGATTTAATGAATTTTTTAAATAATTAATATTTTAATAAAATATAATTATTAAATAAAATTTATGAATAAATAATGAGTATATAATTTTGATGTTGTCGAATGTAATTTCTATTATGGTTAAAACAAATTTGATCAAAACCTGTAAATTTTCAATAAATCTCTCTTTTGATTATAAAATTAAAAATTCACATAATTAGAAAATTATTCCGATAAATTTAATATTATTTTTTGATTTAGGAAATCAATATTATCTAATAGTGAATTTTCAATTATTTTGTGAGATAGTGAATTTTTTGGGTAAAATGTACATGCCGTGTAAATATATTATGTGTTTTATAACATCATAATGACCCAATAGTGTTGTAAAAAAAATACTATAAATGGGATATACAGAAAATATGTGTCTCAACTTTAATATAATGACATTTTGGATATGTTTCATTAATTTTAATGCCTTAGTGGACCCTATAAGACTTATAAAATAATTTAACATATTAAAATGATTTCCATGAGAGTGTGACTCAGCTCCACATTTGCAAGTATAATATTTTAATATTTTAGTCCCCTGGCCTTATAAGAAAATTTAAAAAACTCCCATTTGTAAAAAACCATGGACAAAATCCTTGTAATGGATTCTGGTTTTGAAAATAATAATGTGTAGTGTCCAGAACCTAAATAATATATAATTCCCTCTCATTTCCTATATAAACCCACCAAATATCTCATTCCTCTTCACTCAACCCATTTAGAGCTCAACCAACCTTGGAACCATACTACATAGAGTTCTATCTATGCTCCGCAATGTCTGATTATGCCTCCCTCAAGCATCTCCCAAGCCATTGGGATCACACATCCAAGTAAAGGATTCTTTCATTTCTCATTTTTTCCATGTTTCATTATGTCGCTATAAACTATTATTTTCAATTTAAATAGTTGAGGTTTTATTTTTGAATACCCCCATACTTACCTACATATGTCTTAATATTTAGAGACCTATTTATCTCTCATTAATTCCTTCCATGTACACCCATTACTATGAAAAAATTATGTAAGGGATTTCTCACTTCTTATTTATATTCAAGAATTTATTATATATTATGAATCTAAATTCCATTTCATATAATAGGATAATATGTTCCATGGTTACCTTATTTTATATATCATTAATTAATGATTATATACCCATTCCTCTCTCATAAATCCATTTTATAACTATCTATATAACGTTATTATGATTCCAAAATTGCACCTTGATTTTCCCATCTAAAATCATCATGTGGTGAATACAATACCCATTTCACATTCAATGGTATTCAATATTATTCACATATAATTATTGAATGGTAATTACATGTTTGTATTCCATATTCTTTTATCATGGAAAAAAGAAAGATTTTTTAATGAATCAATGTTATAAGATCTCTGGGGAACACTTAAGCTAGAGATTGAAATGAATATGAAGGGTGTGCCATAATATTACACCAATGCAATGAATAATGTGTTGCATAGTTATAAATCATGTTGTGATATCCGTTTACCTTATTTCTTTTAGGAATTTATTCCTCCATGTAGGGACATGGGTTTATTTGATTATTTTAGGATTATTCTATATAGTTTTATGTCGTTTCCACATTTCCATGTTATGATAATTATTCTATACCATGAAATTATGTCCACGTTTCTCTTGTTCTCCATTGATATTATCATTTACTAACATATATTGTATTCTTCATATTATACCTTGTTTACTCTCTTACGGGTAATTATATCTCAACATTTTCTTGTGTATGTCCTCATGTTATCCCATGTAATGCTATGTATAGTGGAATTTTACTGTATTTTAAAATAACTTTTCAATAAAGTTGTTGTATTTGTATGTCTCAAGTTTTCATGTAATGTTCAAAAGACCCAAATTCACTGTACCACTTGATATTTTGGGTTTTGTAAAGTATATATTTAGGAAATAAATAATGTTTAATTAGGAAATAAACATTAGTGTTTTTATAAAATAGGTGTCTGTGGGATTGATGTGATATAATCTTGTTGTGCGGAAGTGGTATATGTTATCTGAAGGATATGGGAGTTGTAGGATCTATGAAAATGGGGGGGGGGGGTAGATAGGAAAGACAATGTGAAAGTGGTATGGGAAAACCTTTATTTTATTTCTACTTAACATGTTTCTATACATGGATTGGGTTTTTTGGTGATCATTCCATGATGTGTTCCTGATGAATCGAGGAACTATTTCATTTCTCTTGGTTCTTTTATATTGGTTTAGGTTCATTACTATTCTTACTTAACATGTGAATAAGATAATTTTGATTTCCTAACCAATATAAATTATTTATAACACTAAATATATAAAATAATTTTAATTTTTCAAGGATTATTACATTTATCAAGTTGAACAATACTTAATGTGATCTCTTCAGATAGTTTTTATGTTTCTTCTCAGTCTATTATTTTAGACAATTAATTTTAGTGAGATTTAACTGTATCAGTCTAACTTATACATATATTAACATAATGTTTTTTTTAAATTTATGTTATATCATGGAGTTTAGTTTGGATAATTCAATTTATCTCATGACCCTATATTATTTTATAGGGATACACCTCTCAATCAATGACACATTTAGAATTTTAATTTTAGTCACAAAACAAAGGCCCACATGAGGAAGGACTCAGGGTGTCATTAACTCTCTCCCCTAATTGTGGTTATTTGGATAAGGTGTTCATGGCATGACATGAGTGAGATTGATCATTCATGATATCTAGGAGGGAAATGGGATCCCATTATTTCATGATGTTAGAGCCTACCTAGAGTGTGACGGTTTAGATTGAAATTAGTTTACCTTAAACAATAGTGATATGGCGTTTTTATCTACCTTAACATGTGTAATAAGTAAATGATGTGCATTATAGAGAATATTTTTGGAAAAGGTCAGTCCAATTGTGATTTTATTTGAGATTAGGATAATGGTCCATACATTAAATGTTATTGTAGAAGTCTGAGTTGATGATGAAGTGAATTTCCTTGGGTGATATGTTATCTGTTGGAGTCTCATGGATAAATTCCCCTGAGAAATATGGGATGGTTGGGGACATGGATATGGGATCACCATAAGTGAGAAGGTGTGTCCATGAAAAGGATGAGACACTATACCAAGTTCCATTGGTTGGAACCAGTAATGTGATGGAAATCATATCTCATACCATGTATTATGGGTCAATTAATCATGGATTCATTATCATTCATCTTCAAGAATATGATGGAAACAAATTTGGGAAAACAGTCGTGAACAAGATTCTAAATGAATGATGATGTTGTAAAAGTTTGGTATCATATAGGCCTTGTTAGCCTAAGAAAAATTGATATGCTTGTTTATCTCATCAGGATTCATAGTGGACATGTTATAAAATCACACATCAAAAGAATTGTGGATATTTATAATTTAATTATTATTTTTAGTAATTAATTAGTTAATACAACAAATATCTTTTTCAGGTACTTATTAAGGAAAATGATGATGTAGACAACATCATGGTTGGCCTACTGAGAATTACTATTTCACCCCCTATATGGTAAAACTATTTCATATTCATATTTTTTTATAAATTCACAATTTAACACATATGAATAGTATATTGGGAAGAGGCTGGGTATTTCATGATCTTACATGAGTTGTTTGATAGGGATTTAGAGATTGATATTCTGGTATGACATGGGGATAGTAGAAGAATCTTTTGATTCATTTTTTATGTTTTATATGTTGATAATGTACTTGCTTAGTGGGTGTTTAATTGATGCATTCTTGTATTAAAGCGTGTATGCATGATTTTTCGTGAGATAGCTATTATAATAATGAATTTATTTTTTATGTTTTATTAAAACATTCTTATGTATATTTTATTTACTTATGTATATTTCCATACTTTGATTTTGGAGAATTCTCACTATATTTTGTTCATTAAGTACTCTAATATAGTCTGTTTCCTTTCGAATTTAAGGAATTTTACATGAGCTCATGTATATCCTCAGACTAAGACATTGTAGTGTAACCCCACAAACCAAGGTGTTACATCATAGAATCATGTAATTTTAGTTTTTATTATTTGGGGTTGATTATATACACGAGATATTAGAACTATGTGTGTTTTAATTGTCCTCATAATTTTGTGTCTCATACACCTTTTATATTGGGATATACTTGTTACCAAGGTGGGAAGGATACTCTTTTATATTTTTATGTCACTATTTGGATAATGATTCATGTATGATTTATTTATTTTATATTGTTGTAATGGTTTTTCTTCATGGACCATTGAGGACCAAGGAATCATACATGCAACAATATTGTTATGTATTATTAATGAGTCAAACAAGTTCTTTTATGTATTTTAATATTGATTAGAGGTTTAGTTGTTTAATGTGTCTGGAAATCATATTTTTTACTTTTTCTATATAACATTTTGGGTTAATTCTACTAAAAAAAACCCTGATAATTTTATTTAAAATAATTCCATATTTATTTTATAGATATGTGTTTTTTGATTTGGGATATAAAATATCTTTAAATAATTAATTTATTGGGTCTCTTAGATGATTAGTGAAGTCTTTGTGTCCCTAAGGGATGATCATTGGGTTGGTACTTGATTCCATTATTATCAGAGATTGGTTACATAATATTTAAAAAAATATTGTGTTTTCCCATATAGCTTCTTGGTGGAATTCTACTAAATATGAATGGGTTGAATTTTTTTTAAAAAATATGATGATAGAGAAAAGGTATAAGAAATTCGTTTAAGATGATATCAAAAAAATGTTTGGGGGAGAATTAGTTGGATTTATAGCCCCATTGATAGAGATATTATGTTGTTATTACTTTAGTGATTTTAGTTATAGTAGACCCTCATAGTTCTAGATTTACACCAATGTGGTATTTGATCATGCAGATAGCCTTAAAATGAACTCTATCCCACTAGATGTCAGATGAGGTGGACATACAACAGGATTATGGTCAGTTAGCTAGTTACATGATCTTGGTATTTATGGGATGAAAATCATAGGATAATTTGTATGGGACTGTTATAGTTTTATATAGTGATGTGAAACCTTTAATAATAGATAATTTCAATTATGATTGATTCAGATTACCATTGAGAGTTTTATTGGCAGTTAACAACATATTTCTAAATTGATATTGAGTTTGTATGGCCTATTAAGAGTTTCCTTGAAGTTTGATGGTTATGATTTATTCTTAAGCATGGTGCCCGCTTAGGTTTGTGTTTGGTGAGTTACTAATTGAGGGATGATAACCCTTGAGGGTTCAACAAATATATTATGATCATGGTGGATTAGGTTGTTAAATGAGAATGAGATGTGCTAC
This sequence comes from Viscum album, assembly GCA_963277665.1. NCBI lineage: Eukaryota > Viridiplantae > Streptophyta > Magnoliopsida > Santalales > Viscaceae > Viscum > Viscum album. The sequence goes on along the minus strand of OY728150.1, from coordinate 1,585,550,954 downwards.
AGTTGTCATAGATTGTGTAATCATGGATTGGTGAGCTAATGGTTGGTCATTGGGTGATAGTGGAATGGGGGGAGTAACACACATGATTTATTTAGACCTGACTATGTTTTTTTGTAGGGGGAGGATTAAGGGATGCCATATGTAAGGAATTGTAATATTTTATACTACAGGTTTTGATCCTCATTGTGAGTAGAATTTTCAATGGTGAGGATGATGTTCTTGGTTATCTAGGAATGTGTATGAATTTGTGTTTTTTATAGAGCTCATGTATGAGGGGGACACTAATATATATTCATTTGATCTAGTAATTGATGGAGTGTGGTTCATGGAGATCATGAATCGGTTTGGTAGGTATATGATAACAATAAAAAACCATTTCATCAGTAAATTTTAATTCAGGATTAATTAAATATAACATACTTTACATAATCCCAAAAGTTTTAGAGTCATAATTTATTTGTGTAATTATATACGTAACACCAAAACATGAAATAAGAAAAAAATAACATTATTTAAAAACTATAAATGATTACCTTAAAATCAATTGATCTTTTAATACTGCATAGGATAACATGAGGACATATATATGAAATGGGTTTTCATGAACCTCTTCCTACAAGATGAGGGAAAGGACAACAGATTGCTAGACCCTTTCATCTTCAAGTTGATGGAGAGTTAATGACCCCTGACACCCGCCTTCAATAGGCCCCTAAGTGGTGACTAGCACCAACGATATATAATCACACACAATACGGAAGGAATTACCCTTTATTCATTATTAGGATCAGGAGATAAGATAGTAAATCTCAACAACACCAAAACTGGTGGGTAAAAGTAAAGCCAATGAAAACCATTCCCATATGCATGGTACAAAAGTAAAAGACATGAAGTACAAGGAGACTATAAAGGTAATGTACCAATGAAAAGAAAAATAGAAACTGCAAGTATCCCAACGTACAAGCTAGTATGGCCCTGCATGGTGAGAATGAAAAGATTGGTTCGATGCATAGGATGTCTTCAATAACCAGTGGGAATGTAGCATGGGTTACACAAACATCGATGTGATATTACTATAGATTACTTGACTTGCGTTATTTGGGGAGTATGCCTTAGTGAGTCTTGGGTGGAAAGTTTTCCTTGCTAGGTGCTATGGTTATCTATTTTCAAACAGGGAATTATAATGCCTCCCCACATGTTCCTGAGAGTCTTTTTTCCCTACTCAGTATTCTTGTATGCTCACCCTACGTATATAAAACTTCTTTCAGGTTTCCAGGAGGACTTTGGGGATCATGTAGGGCCATACTAGCTCAGAAATTGGGATAGTTGCATTTCCTATTTTTCTTTTCATTGATACTTTACCTTTGTAGTCTCCTTGTACATTGTGGCATTTACTTTTGTAACATGCATATGGGGTGGTTTTCATTAGCATTACTTTTACCCTCTGTTTTGTTGTTGTTGGGTTTTACTATCTTATCTCATAATCCTAATAAAGAAAATGGGTAATGTCTTCCATCTTGTGTGTGATTCTATACCCTTGGTTCTAGTCTCCACTCCAAGGCCTATTGAAGGTGGGTCTCGGGGGTCATTATCTCTCCTTCAACATAAAGAAGGAAGGGTATGGAAATCTATTGTCCCTTCCCTCATATTGGTGAAGGAGGGTCATGATAGATGTGGCTTATCAGCTAGCGCTTCCACCGCCGTAACTGAGAATACATGATGTCTTCCATGTGTCACAACTTCGACGTTATCTACACGATGTTTAACACATCCTCAACTGAGGAAAGATGGATATCGAGGGCGACATGACTTTTGTGGAAAGAGTAGTGAGGATCAATGATCGTGAGGAGGTGGTGCTTCGTGGATAGACCATTCCTTTGTTTTGTGTGTTGTGGAGGCATGGAAGGCTCTAGAAAAGTACCTGGGAATGAGAGACATAGATGCACACTCAGTACCAAGATCTGTTTTCAGTTTTGTACTGTGTTGTTTTTACTTATTGTGATGGAACACTTTACTTTGTTAACTATGAAACATGTGGTTTTACTTATTATGTGGATGTGTTTGAAGTTTATTGACTATGGGTATGGGAAGACCTGATCCCTAATCAATATGCATTAAGGTGGATGCGATTAAACTCGTGCGAGCGAGTCAGTTCCACCCAAATAGGATAGTATCTTGACATGGAGTAAAAAACTCCCTAACCCATATGAATGGACAGTTTAACCCTCAAATGTTGCCAGGTTACTTCAGAATGAGGTATTCCTAGATGTCCATGAGGTTCACTCTTGAGAGGTATATTTTGAGGTAGTTGTTCGAAATCCCTCTTTTCTTCCGGTCATGTTTTGATTCTCAAGGGTGAGAATAGTTTGAGAGGTATCTGATGTAATGGCCCGGACCCACCAAGTCCATTACATCACAAAAACATGACTCCACAAAAATGGTGGCACCGGTCCCAGGGGCACCAGTCCCAGGGGCACCGGTTACGAGGGAACCATGTTGGTCACACAACTGTCACAGTGGAACCCTGACGGTGTCACCGGTTTACAGTGGCACCGTGATGGTAGCACACTGGTCAGGGTGGCACGGTGACGATGACACCTTGACAGTGGCACTATGATGGTGGAACTATGACGGTGATGCCATGACGGTGGAACCGTGAGGGTGACATTGTTAGGGTGGAACCTTGATTGTGGCACTCTTTCCTCACCAAGGGTTTTCCTTCTTTTTCTAACTATCATCTTTTTCTTCTCCCACAACATAGCTTTTAATGTAAAGATGATTTAATGCCTCTTTAAAATCCATTTGAATCTCATAAATAATATCTAAATTCCCCCAAGAGTCAGGAAACCCTTCACTTACCAAAATGTGTGGTTTTTCCTCGTTGTCATGCCCTTCCCCATACCTTCCAGTTCCTCCCCTGTTACGCGTTTCTTTTTTCCTAAAGAAAACTATTTAACGCATCACCGTTATGACCACCCCTCCGAGGAGAATTGTTAAATGATAATTAATTCCACCGTGCGTAACTGCCCAGCCGCGTGGAGGACCATAATCTGAAATTATATCCATTAAAATTTTAATATCATGTATCAATGAGATCTCATCCTTATATCAAATATGAATTCCTTATTTTTCTTTATCTTGGAAAGTCTCCTTTTCTTCCTGGTTCGTTTGGAGTTCCCCTTCGCGAGGCCAGTGGTGCGCCTGTGCTGGAGCCTTTCTGCTCACCCTTGGAGTCCCCAACGTTCCTCCCCTACAAGTCGTGCATCCCCAGTTCTTGGTACATCGATAAGAAATTAGATCCTTGATCAACCATGTAGGGATTATCCTTCAACACTCCTTTCTGTTTATCATGTGGATAAATGAATCCAAAACTTTGCAAAGATAATAAACAGACTATTAAATATTGATGGTGTGTGTTTGACTTTTCTACTATACTCTTTTATAATTTCTATATGTTGTGAACTGTATGGGGTCATGCTCCCTGAAAATCATGGTCATTAGTGGTCTTTCCTTGGGCACTAATGAACACTTGACATCTGTGATTATTAAAAAAATATAACATGGATATTGGTTAATCACCTCAACTCGATTGGTTAAATGGATTCCCAGCGAACATAAATCCTTGGGTGGTCACCCCGGTTAACCAGCAGAAAGAATAATCTATCAAATGATGTGCTGAACCAAGAAGTTTCAATACTTTATTTTGGTAGTAAGTGTGCTATTATGCTTGATGATTATGGGGTGATGTGGATGGGGATGGGATCCTCTGGTGTGTCATGGTTGTTGGTCATGAATCTGAAGTTGTGTGGGGTTGTATCTTGAGGCATGGTTTGGTTCCAGTACATTGAGGGATCTTAGTGATCCCTTTGTTATTGCGACTTTACAATAGAATCTGGTATGAATGCTTATATTTATGTTTGTATGTTTATCGTTCTCTAAATTGTGGTTATTCATGTTAGTTGCCCAGTAGTGTAAAATTTAGTTAAATGGGATCACCTGAACATGAAACCACGAATGGGTTAAATAGGGAGTTGGTTTTGGGAATGAGTTGTGACATGGCCATGAGTGTTGTGCCTTTATTCTATGGGGGATGGACTTTTTCAAAACACTCCAATGAGTGGATGGTTATTAGCTCCTTTTCTGATCCCTTTCCCTAATAGCCCAATACTCTTCGGGTAGGCTGTAATGGCCTGAGGTCCATTATAGCCCAATATTCTTCGAGTAGGGTAGTTATGGTGATTGGACCAGGAGTGTGCAGGTAGGTTCTTTCCAAAGAGTCTTCAGGATGAGGCCCAGGTGTCTTTGGGCGTTGAAGTTTTTGTTCTGGCCTAGGTTTTTGCGGGCATGGTTACGGGTGGTGGTTGTGGCCCAGGTGTGTGCGGGTGGGGTGTGGTAGTGGGAATATGGTGAGAATGGTGGGATTGGTTCGATGCGTAGGATGTCTTCAATAAACAGTGGGAAAGTAGCATAGGGTACCCAAACATCGATGTGCTATTACTATACATTACTTGACATTCATTATTTGGGGAGTGTGCCTTGGTGATGCTTGGGTGGATAGTTTTCCTTACTATGTGCTTTGGGAATCTCTTTTCTCACAGTGCATTATAATGCCTCCCCACTTGTGCATGAGTGTCTTTGGTTTTCCCTATTGAGTATACTTGTATGCTCATCCAACATATATAAAACTGCTTTAAGGTTTCTAGGAGGTCTTCAGGGATCGTGCAGGGTCGTACTAGCTTGGACATTGGGATAATTGCAGTTGTTGTTTTTCTTTTCATTGGTATTTTAATTTTTTTGTCTCCTTGTACTTCATGGTATTTACTTGTGTTACACGCATATGGGAATGGTTTTCATTGTATTTAATTTTACCCCATACTTTTAGTGTTATTGGGATATACTATCTTATCTCCCGATCCCAATAATGAAAAGGGTAATTCTTTCCATATTGTGTATGATTTTATACCCTTGGTGCAAGTCACAACTCCGGGGTCTATTGAAGGTGGGTCTCAAAGGACATTTTCTCTCCTTCAACTTGAAGAAGGAAGGGTCTGGGAATATGTTATCCCTTCCCTCATCTTGGTTAAGGCGATTCACGACATGGGTGACCATTAAATCATAGTTATAGAATAATCAACTCATAAAATGTAAAAAAGTAATTACATATGCGTGAAGATCCTTATCAGGGTGACTAAAATGAATGAGAATTATAGAAATTTAAAAAAATTATGATAAAATATGATAACATAAATGAATCATAAGAATGTGGGTAAAATAGGAAACATGACATGAAAAACATACAGCAATGTTAAACTCCATGAAACCATAACATATATTTCATATAATAACCACCAGTGAAACATACATGATATACAATTGAAAAAAAACATTACCCAAAGATTTTGACGGCTATATAATTCATGGCCCAACCATCGCATTCATATAATTTAAATTCTTTTGGGTACCACATAGATCATACAACATGGGAACACCTTTCATCAATTTTAATACCAATATTTGGAAATATGTGTAATATAAAAGGAGATACCTAATCATTGAAATATATGATCATATTGGTGAATACACATTATTGGAAGTTTTAATAGGCATTAAATGAACAAATTATTGGCATGTAATATCACAGGATAATGACCACACAAAATATGTATACAAAGGGATATATATAAGTGTATAATATGAGTTAAATGAGGTTTTTCATTACATGGGAATAATAAGGTTGTTAAATTCTATGTTTAAAAATATATTCCATTAAGAAAAACTCTAAATCAAATCAAATAATATATATAATGTACCCGAATAAACAGGACTAGGGGAGAAACAATGGCCAAAATGGGGAACATCTAAAAGCATGGGATAATATTGTTATGATAATAGGAACACCCTAGGAAGGATTTGGAGAGGAATATGGATATGAACATCCAGATAATGTTTTTCTAGTAAATGGGAGTGTTATGTTTGGTGGGTATTTATAGAAAACGATAAGAGAATTTTTTATTAATTTGTAATCATATAATTCAGATTCTATATAATAAAATAATAAAAATGTAAAAATAATATCATGAATTATCCATTGGTTTCTTCCAAATAAGAGTATTTTTATATTTTTATTTGTCCATTATTTGAACATATTAAAATAATACCATTGGGGTTATAGAATCAATTATTTTTCATAATGAAATTAGTTTAAAACATTTAAATATAATAAATATTTCAGTGGATTTAGTAAAAGAAATTTAAATTAAAAAAATGATAATAAAAACAATATTTTAATGTGTAATCATTAGTTTGGACATGTATACTTATTTTCACATTTATTAAATCATGTAATGGCTATAATGATGGAATAATACCAACAAAATATTTATATTGTTTTTAAAATTTACTCAAATATTCAGTGGCCTCAAAAAATTGTGAAAAATTAAAAATATTATAATTTCAAGATGATTATATAATAAAATATATTTATTTTTTATTAATAATTTCTTAAAATATATAATTTTAAATTTGATATAAAAAACATATTTATAAGAAAATTGTAGTTTTATTACAAAATTGATAATGTTCTAACCATTATAAAAATACTTTTGACTTTAATAAATTATATTAACATTAATGTTTAAATATTTATTATTTTATAATAATTTTTTTTAAATGGATTTTATTTCAAATATTCTTGAATTGAAAATTGTGTGCCCTAATTGAAACTATATATTTTACAAAAAAAAAACAACCCATGTTTTTATAAATCCCAATATAATTATTATAGAATCCATAATTTAATTATATATATTTATTTTAATTTTTAAAAATATGTTAGAAAAATATAGATGTTAATATTTAGAGTGTCAAAATATAGAACCCACTATTATGGATGAATACTTTATATGTGTACGATTTGTGATATTGGAACATTATTAGGTCCTTAGAAGATCATTGTTTGGTCCATGACCTTGATAAGATTAATCATCTCTAAAAACTTATTTCACTAATTTTACTATTGTTGAATCTCATATTATGTATGGTTAAGGTAAAATCCATTTGATTATATATCCCTAAGATGCTTCAAAAAAATATACTTCATAGGGTTTAATCCATGTAGTAAAGGACATAATTTTTTACCAATTTAAAATAGATATTATCAGAATTGACAATATATAAAAAATGATGACTGAAAAAAAAAATTATCAATAGTTATGGGCCTTATGTGTATTTTAAACCGATCTAGATATATATTTCTTTTTTATCAAAAAATAAATAATTATTGATTTTTTTTATACAAATTCAATAATTAATAATCTAGTTAATCATTCAAAAAGAGAAGTTCATTTGTAAAATATTGGTCAATTACATCCCCCACCATTGAAATACAACATTATAAATTTAAATTCATATAATAATAAAAATGATATTTCTTTTGTTTCATTGAATCTTATATTTTTTATTATCCATTCTAAAACAATAGGTTCCATATGAACACTTTTACATTGAATGTAATCTTGTTTCGAATAAAATTATCTCTATGCTCTATTATAATCACTAGCTATTCCACTTAGGAATAGTCATTCCACAAGGTTGCCACATATTGATTTAGTAATTTTGAGGGGTCCCATATATACTTCTTTGTTATATATACATCGAACACATCATGTAACACCCGAGACTTTTATGTGAAATATTTTTTTTATGTTATATAAATCATCAAAGGAATCTATCACTTCACACAACACTATCTTGGCTTGCTTTACACGCAACCGCGGCCTTCCTCGATAGCTTGCGTCATACGCAATACCGAGTTTCACTAAACAATGATATGCTATTAAAATATTATTAAAACTAGCAGTTATGAATAGTAATAACCAATTTTTGAAATTTTATAAAATTTATTTTTTCGAAATGGACATCATTTTTGGATTCGGAATATCGAAATTAGCCTAGGCTGAAATTTTGGTATTTTTCTGAAAACATTCAATTTTTGATTAATAGTGAAACCACAAAGTGGTAGTTAAAAAACTGAATTTTTCATAAAACTTAATTTTACTACTTTTTTTAGTGGAATTTCGAATATATGAGAGACACGGTTGATTTCATCAAGTAAAATGTGGTTCAATGAGATGAAAACAATTTTTTGATGAATAGTAACTTTTTACTTTTTTTTACCACGGTTAAAAGTAAATAGGGTAATTAAGGGTAAAAATGATATTATTATTACCCTAACACATGTCATAATTCTATTGGACAAGTTTAATTCGACCAAAAACAACCTTAGGAATAAAATATGACCATTTAGGCCCACTTGGATTAGATTAGGACATTTATTATTAATTAATTTAAAGAAGGGTTAAAATAGTTAAAAAGAAATTTTAATAATTTAATAATTTTTAATATGGGGTTATACATAAGATAAATTAGACTATAAATATTAATTAAAAAGCTAATAATATTTCCTACATAATGGTATTTTATTTGTAATTTTTAGAAATTAAATAATTTAATTTATTTATGACACAAAAATGATGCAGTAATTATCTTATTAATGAAATATTGACATAATTGATGATATAAACACAAAAATAAATGTAATTTGAGACTTTTTATGAATTAAACTAATTTTATAGATTAATATGACATGTTAGTATTGATTTAATTATCTTTTTTCGAACTAATCATTCTGTTATAATTTTCACAAAAATTAATTACTAAATATAGTCAAAATTGACATAAAATAGTTTTTAAAACAAATATTATATTAGTAATTGTTATTTTATTCCTAAAAATATAAGGATCGACCAAATGACTTAGATAAGGTTATATATATTAATAATAAACAACTTGGGGTTCGTTTGGCTTCTTATAGTATGTTTATAAACCTTATAGTATAAGAACACAATAAGACACGGTAAAAGTAAAATTATTTAACTTAATCTAAATGATAAGGTTAAAATAGGAACCCAAACTTGTATAAATTCTATTGGATGAGATGATTTCGACTCATCCACACCTTATCTTATAAATAAATTAATTTGGAGCTATTTAAAACCGAACTTGACTTTATAATAAAATAATATTTTTAGTTTGTCCAAAGGAGCCCCTCTCCTCCCATATAAAAGGGCACCTCCTCCCCCTCTTCCTCACACCACATTGCGCCTTCATGCTTGGACAACCCCTGACAATTTCTTCTCTCCACTTCCCTAGAAACATCCTAGAGGTTCTGGTCTTCTTAAAAGGCCTATTTTAGTGCCCTAAAATAAGGTCTCAAAGAAGCACTTCAAAGAAGAGGTAATGTGTGTTACTGATTCTTTCATCTTTATTTATTCTTCCACGTCTTCTTCTTTAGTTGTTTCATTATGAAGTAATAACATAAGTATCACTCATATACTGATATGTTATTATAAGTATGAAACAACCCTATTTCACCATCTATCCATCCTACGGAAAAAGAAATCACCGTGCGTGCGTACGTACAGAATACCGTCTCCACGCCGTGGTGTAATCTATTTTCCACCACCACTTTACTTGGATGGGTATAATGGTGTACATAATGACTATATTTGACTATTATAAAGTGATAATGATTCTGATGTAGTATACATACACTCCATTACAATTCCATGATCATAAGAACGATATCATCACCCGTGCGTACGTACGGAATACCGTCTCCACAATGTGATGCGACTCGTTCTACATGATCTTCATTTCATAATGATTATATAAATGAATTGAATGAATTAATATGATATATATTACACTAATACCATTCTGGAAATGAGGTATCTATAACCTAAAGAGAAGAATAAGAATTTATTCGACAAACACGCATAAGAACAAAAAGTAATAAACACCCGAATAACAAGTAGTAATGAAATATTACTAATAATAAGCTAAGAATATGACCATATATGATATCATAAAAATAAGTATGATTCTTTAATAAGTCAATAACATTATTTAAATCATTATACAGGAGGTTCGGACACGTACAAATCATATCAGACCAATGGTAAAGGAAATATCACAATCTCATTTTTATCCAAGATTGTTTATACTTTAGTATTTACTGGGGTGTATTTTATCATAAAAATCCATGTTTCCTCAATATTTAAAATTATTTCCATACACCTACAATTTTTTAAATCCAATTTTACCCTTCAGTGATTTTTTAGTAAAGGATATGAAAGGAATCTTTTGTCGATTTTTGTACGAGGTACTTTGTGAATTTTCCGACAAAAGTACGAAGAATGTTTTTTTAACTTATACGGAATGAATTAATTTTTAAAAAATTATTTCCCAAAATCATCATTTACATGTTTTCAAGTTTATTTTTAATCAACTTCATTAGTTTAAAATTTCATGACATGTTAAAAAATGAAAATGTTTTTGAATTTGAATGGATATTTTCCTCAAGAATGGAGTTCAAGTGTTTTATCAAAATTATTTTCCATCTAAGATAATATAGGGTTCTGATTCTATCCCTATAATTACATTGATTTTATTACGTTGTGATGGAATTATTTTTATGAATTCATTTATCTTATATTAATTGTTTTATGATGTCACGATGTGTAAGAATTCCATTTTTATTACATGGGTTATGCAATGATGTATGATTTATGATTTTTGTGGAACAAATAAGAATGGATTCATTATGATATAGGTGGGACCTATATATCCCTCTAATCCATTGGGTAAGGATTTTATATCTCATGAGATAGACATGGCTGGAACGGTAGGTTATACCGGTTTAGTGAAACAAGACTGAAATGAGGAGTGAACTTAGTTTAGAAAAGGACTTTGTCCACTATGATAGTCTTCGCAATGAGTCTTGAATAATAAAAAATGATTCTCTATGATTATGTGTGTATGCCACAAAGTTTCATGTTTTATGTTATGATTATTGGGATTACATTTCACTACTATGATGTATCCCATGTTATGAAATTATGATCTCTTTTGCAGGTTAAGATTTCCAAAAGTTATGTGGTTTTGTATATGATGTGATTGATATTTCTTTTGTTTACCCTTACTGAGCATTTGAGCTCACCCTTTTGTATGTTTTATTTCCCCAGGTCAGGAAGAAGGTTATTAAGTAGAATATGCCAAAAAGGGACTCTAGATATGATGAAATAAATGGGAGGAAAAGTAGATGCTTTATGAACCATTTGTTTATGTTTCCCAGTTTCTAAAGACCTATTCCTATACGATCCTTTCTTGGTTTTGTTATATGTTGTAATAAGTGTGCTTCAATTCTGAAGTAATAAAAATGTATGTAAAGTAAGGGTCGTTATAGATGGTATGAGAGGAAAGGTATAGTCAACCTTTGGAAACTAGGATGTGAAAGCCTTAGTAAGAACCCTAAGGATAAGTCTAAGCATAGAACACAATCTTAGTGTTTTAGAAATGGCCATGAATAACCTAGGATAAGACCTTATGTGTGAAATTTTATTCTTAATTATGTGATTTTCCTATTATAATTAGTGTTGCTCACAATATTCTTCTTCGTTTTAGTCAATGGCTGGAACCCGAAGGAACCGTGTTAATGCGGAATGCGACGGGAAATGCAATGATTGTCCCCCTGAGCAACCAAACGTTATGGGAGCTGGAATGCAAAATCTTGTAGCCAAGCTCACAAAACTTTCTCAAGCTATGAATCATGCAGGACTTCCAAATGAGTAAAGGAAGGACCAACATTCTGTTGAATCCTTCATGAGACAACATCCACCTTCATTCAGCGGGTCTACTGATCCATTAGTTGCTGAAAAATGGTTTAGTACTACTGAAAAGATGTTTTCAGTTCTTCAATGTTCTGATCATGATAAATTCATCTTAGCAGTGTATTGTTTGGAAGGTGATGCTGATCAATGGTGGAATATTATTAAGAATACGAGGCAAAGTGATGAAATTGAGTCCATGGAATGGGACAAGTTCAAGAACTTATTTTTCAATAAGTACATCCCTCGTATTCTCTGAACAAAGATGGAGAATGAGTTTCTTGAACTGAAGCAAAAGGATGATGAATCTGTTGGTACCTATGAAGAAAATTTTACAAGCATTGCAAGGTACGCTTCTGGTATTATTATCCAACCTGAGAGTAAGATCGATCGATTCTTTAGTAGCATAAAACCAAGTCTTCAAAGGGCCTTAGCCATAAGGGACTTCAATAGCTTCGAGGAAATCGGTCGATCTGCTTTCAAAGTTGAGATGGAGATTGGAGTAACCCATCAGTCATATGGGTTTGATAAGAAGAGGAAAATGGAATACAAAGGAAAATCTAAAGAGCACACTGAAAAAAGATGAGCTTTCCCTTATGCTCAAAGTGTGGAATGAAACATGGACGGAGTTTTCTTAAAGGGACAAGTTAATGATTCAAATGTACAAAGGAAGGTCATCAGGAATTTGAATGCTGCGATGAGGGGAAGAAGATGTCTAATGATACAAACAAAGGAAGGGATACACAGAATGAACCTAATACACTTCAATGTTTCAAGTGCAAGGAGATGGGACATTATTCCATTAAATTCCCTAATCCAAGGGTTGATGATGATGGTCAACCTCAACAAACTCTTAAGGCTAAATAAAATGGAAAGTCACATGCAATTTCTATCAGCGTTGTGGAGTACGATAACGATGTGGTGAAAGGTACACTTACTATCCACTCTAAAGTAGCAAATGTTTTATTTTATTCTGGATCCACCCACTCCATTATTTATGAAGAATTTTCTAAGGGTATCACCGTATTACCTCAACAATTAGATGTTGAGATAGCTGTGACAACACCTAATGGAACAACAGTCACATCAAAAGTTTATAATTCTTCTCCGATTGAAGTTTGTGGGAAAGTGATTCCTGCAAATCTTGTGATCCTTACTATAGTGGAATTTGATGTGATTCTTGGCATGGATTGTCTTTCTCTACATGGAGCTCATATCAATTTCCATAGAAGGGAATTCACATTTCATATTCCATATCAATCTATGATCGTCTATCGATGCAAGGATGAACATAACCTTCCAGTGGGAATTTCTTCCATTTTATGGGTATTGATTCCACTAAATGAAGGTTTTTTATCACAAATGGTTGGTGAGAAACTCACGATTAAGAATATTCCCATTGTATGGGAGTTTGATGATGTATTTCTAGAGGAATTACCAGGTCTTCCACCGAATTGTGAAGTTGATTTTTCAATAGAACTCGTACCGGGTGCTTTGCCTATTTCAAAGACACCTTATAGAATGACCCCAATTGAGTTGCCGGAATTGATGAAGCAACTCCAAGAGAATCTTGATAAGGGGTTCATACGCCCTAGTGCATCACCTTGGGGAGCACCTGTTCTGTTTTTTAAGAAGAAATATGGATGAATGAGACTCTGCATTGATTATCGAGAACTTAACAAGATCACTATCAAGAACAAAAATCCTCTCCCACGCATTGATGACCTATTTGACCAACTACGCGGAGCTCAATAATTTTCCAAGATTGATCTTCGTTCAGGATATCATCAATTAAGGGTCAAAAGTGAGGATATACCAAATATGGATTTCTGTACAAGGTATGGACACTATGAATTTATAGTGATGCCATTTGGTCTTACTAATGCCCCTGCTATCTTCATGGATCTAATGAATAGAGTCTTTAGAGACTATCTTGATCAGTTTGTGGAAGTCTTTATAGACGATATTCTTGTCTATTCAAAGTGCAAGGAAGAACATGAAGATCACTTGAGAATCATATTGAAGACCCTGAGAAAGGAGAAGCTTTATGCCAAATTTACCAAGTGTGAATTTTGGCTTCAAAAAGTTGCATTTTTGGGTCACATAATCACAAAAGAGGGGATATCTGTGGATCCAGAAAAAACAGAAGTTATCGAAAGATGGTCGAGACCAACTACAGTAACCGAGATCCAAAGTCTTCTTGGTTTTTCTGGATATTATCGACGTTTTGTTAAAGATTTTTCCCGATTATCTAATCCTCTCACCAAGTTGACTCGGAAATGAGTTATGTTTGTTTGGACGGAGGAATGTTAAGAGAATTTCAAGGAGTTGAAAAAAAGGTTATCCAGTGCACCTGTGCTCACACTACATTGTAGTGGAGAAAGGTTTGTGATCTACAGTGATGCATCCAAGAAGGGATTGGGGTGTGTTCTTATGCGAAATGATTTGGTGATAGCTTATGCCTCACGATAGTTGAAAATACATGAGCAGAATTACCCAACTCATGATTTGGAGTTATCTTCAGTAATCTTTGCATTAAAGATTTGTAGGAATTAACTTTATGGTGAAAGGTGTGATATTTATACTGATCATAAAATTTTAAAGTATATTTTCTCACAAAATGAGCTGAATATGCGCCAAAGAAGAAGGTTGGAGCTGATTAAGGATTACAGCTTCTCAATCCATTACCACCCTGGGAAAGAAAACAAGGTGGAAGATGCATTAAGTCGACAAGACAATGATAGTTTATGCATGATGAGGATCACAAAAGATCCAATATTTATGGATTTACAAATGATGGATCGTGGGATTATAATGAAAGGGGAAAATCGTTTCTTTCTCAAATGAATGTTCAACTATCTATACATATGAAGATTAAAGAGTCACAGAAATAAGATATCAAGTTACAAAAGAAGGTGAGAACTGTTCTTGAATTCAACCTTGATTGTGATGGGATAATAAAGTTCAGGAAACGGGTTTGTGTTCCTCCCATCCCCGAATTAAAGATGGAGCTGCTGGATGAGGCTCATAGTTCTTCATTCTCTATTCCTCCTGGAAGCACAAAGATGTATAGGGACCTGAAAGAGTACTTCTGGTGGGATGTAATGAAAAGAGATGTTGCTGAATAGGTCTCTTGATGCTTGGTTTGTCAACAAGTTAAAGATGAGAGACAGAAGTCAAAGGGGTTGTTACAGCCATTACCCATACCCGAATGGAAATGTGAAAACACCACTATGGGCTTTGTCACAAGACTTCCTAAAACATCCAAAGGCAATAATGATATCTGGGTCATAGTTGATCATCTTACAAAGTCTGCACACTTAATTGCTATTAAAGAGGATTTCTCTCTGGATCAGTTTGCCAGGATATATGTAAAGGAAGTGTTAAGATTTCATGGAGTACCACTTTCTATTATATCTGATCGGGATCTGAGATTTACCTTGAAGTTCTTGCGAAGTATTCAGCATACTCTGGATACAGAGTTGAGTTTCAGCACTGCTTATCATCCTCAGACAGACGGTCATTCTGAGAGAACAATTCAAACTCTAGAAGATATGTTGAGAGTTTGCTATATGGATTTCAAAGGTGGTTGGGATCAACACCTACCTTTGGTGGAATTTTCTTATAATAATAGCTTTCACTCTAGTATTCAGATGGCTCCTTATGAAGCTCTCTAATGAATGAAATGCAGGACTCCAACTTGCTGGGATGAAGTTGGGGAAAGAAAGCTATTAGGACCCGATCTCGTTGATGAAATGGCAGAAAAGGTCAGATCTATTCAAAAACACATAAGAGCAGCTTAGAGTCGACAGAAAAGTTATGCCGACAACCGAAGAAAAGACCTAGAGTTTGAAGTGGGTGATAAAGTGTTCTTACGAATATCTCCCTAGAAGAGGGTTATGAGATTTGGAAAGAAGGGGAAGTTGATCCCTAGATATATCGATCCATTCGAAATACTGGATCGTGTTGGGAAGGTAGCTTACCGATTGACGCTTCCACTGAATCTCTCTCAAGTTCACGATGTGTTCCATTTATCTCTCCTGAGAACGTACATACCTGATCCTTCACATGTACTCAGCTCAGAAGTTGTACCACTAGAGCAAGATCTTTCTTATGAAGAACAACCGATAGAGATTTTGGATCATAGCAAAAAAGTCCAACTAAACATGACCACTGGATTAGTGAAAGTTTTATTGAGGAACCACCAATTAGAAGAAGATACATGGGAGCTTGAGGATATGAGGAGGGAGAGGTATCCTCATCTGTTTGTTACAAAGTGACGAATTTCGAGGGCGAAATTCATTTTAAGGGTGGTAGAATGTAACACCAGAGACTTTTATGAGAAATATTTTGTTTTTATGTTATATAAATCATCAAAGGAATCTTTCACTACACACAACACTATCTTGGATTTCTTTACACGCAACTGCGGCCTTCCTCAATAGCTTGCGTTGTACGCAATACCGAGTTTCACTAAACAATGATATGCTATTAAAATATTATTAAAACTAGCTGTTATGAATAGTAATAACCACTTTTTTAAATTTTATAAATTTTATTTTCTCAAAATGGTCTTCATTTTTGGATTCTGAATATCGGAATTAGCCTAGGGTGAAATTTTGGTATTTTTCTGAAAACTTTCAATTTTTTATGAATAGTGAAACCACTAAGTGGTAGTTAAAAAAAGTGAATTTTTCATAAAACATAATTTTACCGCTTCTGTGAGTGGAATTTTGAAAATCTGAGAGACGCGGTTGATGTCAGTAAGTAAAATGTGGTTCAATGAGAGGAAAATAATTTTTTGGTGAATAGTAACTTTTTACTTTTTTTAACCACGGTTAAAAGTATATAGGGTAATTAAGGGTATAAATGATATTATTATTACCCTAACACATGTACTAATTCTATTGGACAAATGTAATTCTACCAAAAACAACCTTAGGAATAAAATATGACCATTTAAGCCCACTTGGATTCGATTAGGACATTTATTATTAATTTATTTAAAGAAGGGTTAAAATAGTTAAAATCAAAGTTTAATAAGTAAATCATTTTTAATATGGGGTTATACATAAGATAAATTCGACTATAAATATTTATTAGAAATATAAAAAGATTTTATACATAATGGTAATTTATTTTTAATTTTTAGATATTAAATAATTTAATTTATTTATGACACAATGATGATAAAGTAATTATCTTATTAATGAAATATTGACATAATTGATGTTATAAACACCAAAATAAATGTAATTTGAGACTTTTTATGAATTCCACTAATTTTTTAGATTAATATGACATGTTATTATTGATTTAATTAACTTGTTTTGAACTAATCATTCTGTTATGATTTTCACAAAAATTAATTAATAAATAGTGTCAAAATTGACATGAAATAGTTTTTAAAACAAATATTATATTAGTAATTGTTATTTTATTCCTAAAAATCTATGGTTCGGCCAAACGACTTAGATAAGGTTATATATATTAATAATAAACAACTTGGGGTTCGTTTGGCTGCTTATAGTAAGTTTATTAACCTTGTAGTATAAGAACACAAGAAGACACGGTAAAAGTAAAATTATTTAACTTAATCTAAATGATAAGGTTAAAATAGGAACCTAAACTTGTCTAAATTCTATTGGATGAGTGGATTTAGACCCATTCCCACCTTATCTTCGAAATAAATCAATTTTCAGCTATTTAAAACCGAAGTTGACTTTATAATAAAATAATATTTTTAGTTTTTCCAAAGGAGCCCCTCTCCTCCCTTATAAAAGGCATCTCCTCCCCCTCTTTCTCACACCACTTTGAGCCTTGATGCTCGGCCAACCCCTTCCCTAGAAAAATCCTAGAGGTTCTGGTCTTCTTCAAAGACCTATTTTAGTTCCCTATAAGAAGGTCTCAAAGAAGCACTTCAAAGAAGAGGTAATGTCAATTACCGATTCTTTCATCTTTATTTCTTCTTCAACTTATTCTTCTTTAGTTGTTTCATTATGAAGTAATAACATCAGTATAACTAATAAAAAGATATGTTATTATATGTATGAAACAACCCTATTTCACCATCTAACCATCCCACGGAAAAAGAAATCACCGCGCGTGCGTACGTACGGAATACCGTCTCTACGCCTTGGTGTAATCTATTTTCCACCACCACCATACTTGGATGGGTATAAAGGTGTAATTAATGACTATATATGACTATTATAAATTGATACTGATTCTAAAATAGTATACGTACACTACAATACAATTCCACGATCATAGGAATGATATCATCACTCGTGCGTACGTACGGAATACCGTCTCCACAATGTGATGCGACTCGTTCTACATGATCTTCGTTTCATAATGATTATATAAATGAATTCAATGAATGAATATGATATATATTACACTAATACCATTCTAGAAATGAGGTATCTATATCCTAAAGATAAGAATAAGAATTTATTCGACAAACACGCATAAGAACAAAAAGTAATAAACACCCGAATAACAAGTAGTAATGAAATATTACTAATAATAAGCTAATAATATGACCATATATGATATCATAAAAATAGGTATGATTCTGTAATAAGTCAATGACATTATTTAAATCATTATACAGGAGGTTCGGACACATACAAAGCATATCAGACCAATGTTAATGGAAATATCACAATCTCATTTTTATCCGATATTGTTTATACTTTTGTATTTACTAGGGTGTATTTTATCATCCAAATCCATGTTTCCTCAATATTTAATATTATTTCCATCCAAATACAATTTTTTAAATCCAATTTTACCCTTTGGTGACTTTTTAGTAAAGGATATTAAAGGAATATTTTGTCATTTTTCGTACGAGGTACTTTTTGACTTTTCCAACAAAAGTACGAAGAATGTTTTTTTAACTTATACGGCATGAATGGATTTTTAAAACATTATTTCCAAGAATCATGTAAAGCCCCGACCCAATTTACCCAGAGTCAGTGAATTATTACATAAAATTGGCATGATCACAAGAAAGATCAAGTCTTGAAAGACTGATTAGTTTAGTAGCCTTGGAATAACTAGATACATCCATAAATTTTTACATTACATCATAAAGAAAACATCTTGTCTTCATATACCCTCATTCTATCCCTGTTGGTCATTCATAAATTACTTCTTCATAATCCTAGGAAAAATAAAACATTGAAAGGGGTGAGCTCAGATGCTCAGTAAGGATAACATTACAGAAGAATCTTTCATAGATAAGCATAAACACTTAAGGCAGTTTATAACTAAAACAAAAGACTTTTAAACTTGAACTTCAGCATAAAATGGAAAAGATAAAATAAAATAATGCCATTTACTTACTCACATGGATATTCTACTAGTCGAAAAATCCCATGCAATATCAATAACCACTTTCATAATGATGGAATTCATAATGCCAGACGATCATAAGCACATAGTCATGGCCTCGTGCCAAGACTACAAATAAGATTTTGGCAAGGCCTTCTACCAAGACACTAGTTTGTCTAATGAGACCTACCGATGCATCGAGGAGCTATAGCGGGCTCCACCCCTCACTTATTATGTCCAATTCATTCCTCATATGAACAGGTTTAAACATAACATAAACATTCTTATTAAAACTAGCATACGAAATGTCAATACTTCTACCACAAACCATGAATGGTATAAAAATAGCACATCCACAGTCAAGCATAACTCATTCTATACAATATAGAATATTTTATTGTATCACATTAACCTCAATCAATAATAATGAAGGATGTTGACATAGATGAAAATAATCATCAAAACTATTTGAGAGAAATATCCCCCTGTTCTTGAAAACATTTAAAAGTCACACTATTTGTCAAGAAGCCATTTAAAAGTAGATTTTTGAATCAAAGTGTCCCATACCACTTTGAAACTTTATAAAAGGTGTTTAAATTTCTAAACTTTAATGTCCATATAAATAAATCCTTAAAACCATTTTTTAAAATATGGACATTAATGAGAACGATTTAGATGAATAAGTCTTTAAAACATTTAAAAATGGTATTTTAGTTAGAGATTATAACCAAAAGAGACACTTGAATACAAATAATTGAGGTAATAAAAACATTGTAATATCATGAGAATAAAGGGATTCATGATATACTATGTCAAAGTACATTATATACACCACATAAAAGTGATTTGGTGTATAACAACAAAGAAGTATCAATGGAATTTAAATTGAGATGAAATCTCTCATAAAGGTCATATCCTTAGGTTAAGGATAAATCAACGACATAATTATGTGTGAAAAATAAAAATACACTAAATATGATTGGATATTCAGTGTAAAACAATCAAAGGACATTCACACATATTCTTGTAAACACAAAACCATCGAATTGGATGTTTAACTCAACAAATGGAGAATGAGTTAAAATTACTCTTATCAAATTCATATCAATGAATTGAGAAATTATCAATGGAGTGATTATTTGTATCAAAAGTATATCAATAGGAAAGGGAGTGGAAATTATGACATAATCAAATGAATAGTGATTCCACACATAATCTTTTAGTAATATAATCAATGAAATATGTGTAAATCCAAATGAGTGGAAATTGAAATTTTGAATTCCCTTATCGATTTGGTAACATACGAAACATACACCCATGAAAGAAGGATCATACAATTATGATGTATATTCCCATTAATTAAAGTATAATACACAATGAATACAATTCCGGGTAGTACACATACACCCCATGTAATAAATAATTGGTGAACAATTGAATTCTCACAAAATTAAGAGTGGGATAAGAAACCCCTTACTTTGTAATTTTTCCTTGGTCTACGGTAGGTTAACCTCCTGTATAATGGTGAAATAATTTTTATTTAATTATACAAGAATCATTTACTTTAACATGATATCATATATGATCTTTTAACATTGATTTGTTAATAATATATTAGAATTATCGTCATTTCGGGTGTTAACGGGTTCATTTTACTTTATATTCTTTGTTATGTGAGACATATTCGTTATTAATGGGATGTATATTATTCAAATCCATAATGATATCAAGTCCTTATATACTATTTTTAAATCATAAAATTATAATTACACTTGAATGGATATGATGGAGAATGAATCTCATCGCGTTCGTGGAGACGGTAGTCCGTACGTACGCACGAGCGACTATATCATTATTTTGATATTAAAATAATATATAATTGGATGTTATATCATATATACAGAATCATTATCATGTTATATTTATTATTTACATGAGTTACACATCATTATTATACCCATCCAAATAATAATTTATTGAATAACAATTACACCACAACGTGGAGACTGTAAGCCGTACGTACGCACGTATGGTGACATGTTATTAAAAGGGTGGATAGAATACTGAATATGGTTGTACCATATTTATAATAACATCACAGGATATATATGATACTGGATTTATTATTTTATAATGGTAACAATAAAGGAAGAAGAAGTGGAAGAAGAATGGAACTTGGAAAAGTGTGGCGAAAACATTACCTCTTCTTCGGGTTCTTCCTTTGGATTTGATCAAAAAGGATCCGTAGGTTGGCTTTAGGACCATACTAAGGCCTCTAGATTGTAGTGAGGGAAGTTGAGAGAGTATTTGGGAAGGGGTTGGCCGATCCAAACGGATTTTAAGGTGTGATTAAATGAGAAGGAGGAGTGCCCTTTTATAAGAGGGGTGAGGGGCACCTTTGGAAAAGCTAGAAATATTAATTTATAATAAATTAATATTCTGTTCTTAATGGCTCCAAAGTTGATTATTAAAAGGTTAATGTGGGGATGGGTCGAAAACCTCTCAACCAATAGAATTTAGACTGTTTTGGGTCACTATATTAATCATATCCTTTAGTTTTAACTCTTAGTTAATTAGTTTGACATTTACCATGTCACTATGTATTTTTATATTATATAGTTAATAAACTTACTATATACATCCAAGAGACCCCCAAGTGGTCCATTAATGATATACCTACCATTATATAAGTCTCTTGGCCGAACCTTAGATTTTTAGGAATTTAATATCAATTAATAATATAATATTTTTTTCAAAAACTCTTTTATGTCAATTTTTACGCTATTCAATAGTTGATTTTTTTGAAACACATAAAAGAATGATTACTTATAAAAAGGTTAATTAAAGCAATACTAATATGTCATGTTATCCTAGAAAATTAGTTTAATTCAATAAAAGTTTCAAATTATATTTATTTGGGTATTTATAATATCAATTATTCTAATTTTTCACTATTATTGTAATTACTACATCACCATTGTGTCATAAATAAATTAACTTATTTAATGTCTAAAAATTATAAATTAAATATCATTATCTAGGAAATCGTTTTATATTTCTAATGAATATTTATAATCTAAAATCCAACATATATATCCCAATGTAAAAATTGTTTTTCTAAAAGATATATGCTTGTTTCATTTTTGTATTAATTTTAACTTAATTAAAATAAAGTGTCCCTATCACCTACAAGTGGCTCCATGGTGTCCCAAAATCAACCCAAATATGCCTATGGTCGAAAATGTATCAACCAATAAGGTTAGGACACGTTTTAGGGTAATTTAGTATTATTATAATATTATTTTTTAACCCTTATTTACCGGATTTACCCTTAACCATGGTAAATAAAATATTTACCGAAATAATTATCCCAAATCTCTAAAAATAAAAGTTAACTATTTACACAATTTGAAAATCCTGATTCCAAATATGGAATCCATTTTTCCAAATTCAAAACACAGAAGTGGTAGAAATTAATTTAAAATTAATTCCCGTTGTTAAAACAAAAAGCGTGTTTCTAAGAGATAATAACTATCAAAAGATTGGCACTTGTTTATGTCTGGTTTAAATGTGAAATTACGTAAAATGACCAACATTATATTAAATAGTAAAAATATATTCTAAATATACTTTAAAACCACTCATATTCATAATTTATCACTATTAATTATTTTGATTAAAAAAGTTGTTTTTAATTAAAATTTAGTAATTTTCACTATTCATCAAAATATTAAAGTTCTCCAAAAAGTAACAAAATTTCTCCATAGGCTAAATTCGATATTCCGAATCCCAAAATGAAGTCCATTTTGAAATATAATATATATATATTTTCAAAAGGTAGTTATTACTATTCATAACGGCTAGTTTGATTGGTTATGGCGTGTTAAAATCTCGAAGTTGTGTACAATGCACACTATTGCATTATTCGAAAGGAAAAATACCGTGGAAGCTTGGGGGGTTAAAAATCATCCTTTACAAGTTTTAAATTTTATTTTTAATCAACTTTTTTAGTTTAAAATTGTTTGACATGTTAAAAAAGGAAAATGTTTTTGAATTTGAAAGGATATTTTCCTCAAAAATGGAGTTCAAGTGTTTTATCAAAATTATTTTCCCTCTATGATAATATAGGGTTCTTATTCTATCCCTATCATTACATTGATTTTATTATGTTGTGATGGAAATATTTTTATGAATTCATTTATCTTATATGAATTGTTTTATGATGTCACAATGTTTAAGAATTCCATTTTTATTACATGGGTTATGCAATGATGTATGATGTATGATTTTTGTGGAACACATAAGAATGGTTACATTATAAGATGGGTGGGACCTATATCTCCCTCCAATGCATTGGGTAAATATTTTATATCTCATGAGATAGACATGGCAGGAATGGTAGGTTATACCAGTTCAGTGAAACAGGACTGAAACGAGGAGTGAACTCAGTTCAGAAATGGACTTTGTCCACTAAGATAGTCTTGGCAATGAGTCTTGACTAATAAGAAATGATTCTCTATGATTATGTGTGTATTCCACAAAGTTTCATGTTTTATGTTATGATTATTGGGATTAAATTTCACTACTATGATTTATCCCATGTTATGAAATTATGATCTCTTTTGCAGGTTATGATTTCCAAAAGATATGTTCTTATGTATATGATTTGATTGATATTTCTTTTGTTTACCATTACTGAGCATTTGAGCTCACCCTTTTGTATGTTTTCTTTCCCCAGGTCAGGAAGAAGGTTATTAAGTATAATATGCCAAAAAGGGACTCTAGATATGATGAAATAAATGGGAGGCAAGGTAGATTCTTTATAAACCAGTTGTTTATGTTTCCCAGTTTCTAAAGACACTATACCTATACGATCCTTTCTTGGTTTTGTTATACGTTGTAATAAGTGTGCTTCAATTCTGAAGTAATAACAATTTATTTAAAGTATGGGTCGTTATACATCATGTACTTTGTATAAGTTAGTTTTTAGCTATCATCGATAGTCTATAGTTCTGATGTGATCATATATCTCAATGGAGATTATATATATTGGACTGTTATTAACCATTCACAAAAAAAATGGTTGAATTTTTTTATAATAATATAAAAAGGAATGCATTATCTCTGACCACAATCTAAAAAACTCATCAATGATTTTCTATATTTATTTTATGTCATATTTCTGTGTATTTTAGATTATGTTGAATCGTTTAAACTGTATATACCATCACATTGATATGATCAAGTCCCAAAATAATTGACTCTCTATCTTTTTACCATCATATTGGAGTTTGAAAACTCTTCATATATAGAGGTCCATGTGTTTCCATTCGAATTATATAATGGAAAATAATATTTCATTGGATCTCCAACATAAGAAGGTTCTAATTCAAACATCATTTTTAATCTATTAAACACGATCTAAAAATTTATTTTATTGTCTGAATGGTTTTATAAGAATGGCCACTCTTCAAAGGGAGATATGTCCTAGTAAAACCATGATGTGTATCCAATACATACATGCATATTTTTCATCATCCCTAATGTAATATTATGATATTTATCAAAGAAAATGGAGATAACCACACCATGAAGTCATAGAACTTTTATTTTATATATATAGTAGGGTTTTTCAAGATTGAAATATTCATGGATAGAAATGAAATGGGAATACTTTTAAGGGTGATTGAATCCCACATAGATGTCATTTTTCCAATTAGATTTCATGGACATTCCTATAATGAAATTCACTATTTTGTTTCTGCATATCAATATTATCAAGGTAAATTAATGAATCATACCCTTATTCTTATAAAAATCCTCCTTGAAATTTCATCATACCATGCATTAGGATACAAATTCTTTAATTTCTCTCTTCATATTAGCTTACATATGTTTTTCTTTAGATCAATATACATCTTTGTGATTCTTAGAAGAATATTGGGGGATGAGCTATGCCAATATAGAATTTTCTCCTTTATCTTCATTTTTTATGGGAAAAATATAATTGTTAAAAACATTATGGATTCATAATTATCAATTTTGAAATCTAGAGTTCCACTACCTTTATATGTAGAAACATATCCTCTTCATAGGACTACATGATCATTTAATGAATCGATGGTTAAAAAGTTAATTGATAAAGGTATGATGAATACAAATTTATTATAACTTCGTATATCCTTTTAATTATTATTAATATTTGATCCCTTTAAACCATCATCATGGATAGGGTTTCATGATCCATTCAACTCTGAGGATCCACTGATTTTTTATGTCCCAGCAAGATAATGGATTGAACAATCATAATATTTGATCATCTCTAACCACCTTTATTAGAGAAGATTTAAATACTATTATGATAATTTATAATTTTATTTTTCATCCATACTTTTTTGTTATTCTTTCCATATAGATGATGTTAATATTTTGGAACCCAAATTTCATTTAATCCAAATCCAGATCATGTTTTCAATTGTCTGGGTAATGTATAATTAATTGTTGATGGGTATAGGATATCACATTGTCATCCTACATGAGTAAATTACCAAATACATCTCTGGATACATATACATAGATCACCAATCCATATCCACGGGTGGGTTATGTGAGAATAGGTGTAGTTAATAACCTCTTATATTACTATTTAATGTTATTTTCTCATTAATTAGTCTTAAATAACCTACCTCCCTTCCATGTTATTCTTGTTATTTTTATTATCAATTATCATAGGTATCTCAAAAATTTATTATTTCACCCAGATAATACAAAAAACTATATATCTCAATAATAGAAATTATTCCATGATATTTTTTAATAACCACTTTTTTGATGGATCTATATATATCTGTTTTCTTGTGATAATATTTCCACGGATTGTTAAATGTTCTATCCAAAACAAAAAATTTATTAATATTAAATTTAGTATTTCATTTTAACATATCTTCAACAAAACATTAAAATTGTCTTTATGATCCTTCTTTCTTTTGAAGAATATAGGAATATCATCTATAAATACAAAAACTTATTTTTTGAGTTTATCCACATATAATAGATTCATTTTTTCCATAATGATTGATGCAACATTAGTTCATCCAAATGGAATCAATATTTTATCTTATTTCATGTAACATGATCAAATATTAGTCTCCATGATGTCCTCCTATGCAACATAAATTAATAACATGCCAACTTAATATCAATCTATGAGAGGTATTTGTCTCCTTGTAGCTGATATTAAAGTCATCAATGTGAGGTACATGATACTTATTATTCATCATGATCTTTTTAGTATAATGAAAATCAATATAGGGGTGAATTAACCCATATTTCCTCTTATTGAAATGGATATGAATACACTATTTTTAAGATAGAGGGTGTATAAACCCATTATCTAGACATTGAAATAGTTTCTTATTCGTTGCTTTATGTTCATCAGTCACTGTCTATATGAGTTAATGATAATTGTAAAATATTTTGGTATAAATTTGATCAATAAATGGACCCCACTATTAAAGGTAAGGATATTAAATTCTTAGAGAAACACTATAGTGGAATCATTCACAATGATAATGTAATAAATGATAATATTTTCAATAGTATCAACCTTTATGATAGATATTCTTTGTAAAGATATAATAATAACCATGATTGAGTTGACTCTTCCAAATGTGATTCATCTCACTCCTTTATCATTTATGGAATCAAATGATGATTTATGATACAGTGGGTGATTTCTTTATTTAAAAAATTTATATTCTCTCTATATAGGGAATGCTAATCCATAACTAGAATATTGTCGATGTCAACTAAATAAATAATCCCGTGGTTTTTAATGAAATTTAAAAAAAATCATTCGATGAGTAATATGATTGGGGTGAAATAATTGATCAATATTTATTATTCAACAGTAACTCTACATCTAGGTTTGAGGTGTTTCTTGAATAGTTTTACTAATTCTGCGTGATTATAATGAATGTAGTGAATCTGGATCAAATATTTCATTCAATAACTTTTAATGAATATCTCGCATTACTATCATCACTTCATTTTATCCATCCACCTATATGGTTGTCGTGGAAAAAGATGAAGCATTACATCTAGGCCGTGGTGGTTGTTAAGGTAAAATATTATTAAAAATCCTTAACTAAGATAATTAATTATCATAGTTTTTTTATTTCTTTTTGTTGAAACTCAAGGTAAATGTATGAGGTTTTATTAGAGAAGTCTTTTATTTTGTCACATTTGTGTGGGTATTCCACTAGAATTTGAATGATAGTCTCCCTTCTTTCCCACACCTAATGAATTTCTTTTCCCCCTTCATGAAATATATTTATGCTTCTCCTCCCAGTTTAGACAATTGAGATGCTGGAATATCATTCCTCTTTGAGATATATCCATCACTCTTCCAAAATTAAAATAAAATATCAATTAGTTATCTTCAAACTCCCAAGGTCCATGAAATTAACCTATTTGTATTTTAAATTCCTTAAAATAATTGAAAACATAAACATTGTTTCAAAATAATAAACATTACATATCATTTCATAGAGATTGTGTCATCCCACCAAACAAGTGGTCAACAATAATTTTAGGGTCAACGAAAAATCTAGAGGTGAACTATTCATGACCTTTCAAGTATTCTACATTTTACCTAAGGAAATCAATATACTTTTCTTTTTGTCCAATGAAATCCCACCCTATTTTATATCAGAGAGTGTGAGGAAAATATTTATTTAAAAGTATTTTATATAATTTCTTCCACCCCATCACATTGATCTACTCCTTGGGCTTCATATATTTTATCAATGTGCAGCATTGATACATTTCTCCCACTGTATGACAAACAACCAATATGATATTATATTTATCAATGAATTAATGGAAAATGAATAACATTTTTATGAATTTCTTCTACTATACTATGATCAACGGATCAAAATATCCGCTATAATACAGAGGACTTAGAAACATATAGGTCTCAATTGAAAATTTTCCTTCCTTCGGGGATGTGGGTTATTTCTTTAATTGATGATTCAATTCAAAACATTTGTTAATTGAGCAATTATTTTCATAAACATGTTGAATACATCCCGAAATTGGTTTGAAATCTCATTTGGGTAGTCATCACATGCACCACCCTATTTTTGTAATCAGTTCTTCCTGTTTATAGGGATGTAATAATATAAATGGAAAATTACGGATGATAATATCCAAAATAATAATAATAATACAGGAACCACTAATATAGTCATGATAACTCATAAATAACATACATTAATTAGTCAATTATTTTCAAGGTTTTAGTCTATGTCATTAATGGTCAATTTCATAACATGAAATATTTGATTATTATTTCCTTCATGATGGTTTATAAGGAGATTTTGAATTAAAAAATGAATCTACACATAGTTTTTCAAACCAGGAGTGTATCAAGGCCAATTTTCCATTCGCTAGGTGACAACTAAGTTAATATCCATTGTGCCCTTTTTGATGTTATTACCCCCAGGTATAATAGTGCAAGACACACATCGAATTTTATTATATAGATAGTTATTTAATTATTTTGACAACATTTACTCTATAAAAAATTTTAGGAATGATTTATAATGTTTATATTTGTCACTAATGAATTCACTAGGGTTTTTTAATCCTATTCCTTGAAAAATAACTAGCCCACCCTCTAAAAACCAACTATGATGACCCATATCATTAATATACATAATGTATGATTTATTAAATAATATCCATTTAATATAATTCTTAATTTTTGAGAGGCATATTTTCTTCAACAAATTAGATTCATCGAATAATTTCAAGAAGTAGAGAAAGTGTGAAATTATTTAAAATCCCCATAGCATGACATTAAAATACGTAAATCATTTACTACTCCATAGGTCAAGCTGGAGGCATACATAAGAAAGGGTTGAGTAGTAAATCCCAAAAGGAGAATGTTCAATGTTATTTATAATAAACTTAAGTACATGTTAATCAATAGGAATTAAACATTTACATAAAAGGGGTGAGAATAAAAAACATGAGCTTTAATGAATGATATAGGATGATATCATCACGAAAACATAGTAATGTAGAAAAAATATAAAATGTGGAATCATAAATATTTTCCATGGATTACCACTTATAAATTATAACACTGTCTATAATTGATAACCTACCAATAAACATACATGTTATCTCATAGGAAATAAAAAAGTACCCAAATCATTGGAGTGATATATACTTATGGGCCCACCATTAACATTCATATAAAGTACATTTATTTCTATGCTACATAGATCATAATACAAAATAAAACCATTCATCACATTTAAAAAAATAATAGTTTAGTGTTAATTATATACATGTATGTCTCAAATAAATTTATGATATTATAATATAAGAAAATACCCTTGATTTGAAATAGGGATAATTATTCACTACACAAATGTCTAGCATGAAAAACTAGAGGATAATGTTGGTTGTATAATTAGTATACGTAAGTATTCATAGAAGGGTTTAATGAGAGTGAACCATGGCCTCTAATAAATTGGAAATTATATGATAGTAAAAAATGATGTTTAAATACATAATCCAATTGGAATAATTAGAATTAAAATAGAATAATACAAACAAAGAACTTTAATATATAAGATGGGGATAAATTCTCTTACATTGAGAAGAAATAAAAAACATAGGTGGTATTATTAAGAGATTAGGAATGCCTTTAGAGAGAGTTAGAGATAGATGAGTGAGGAAATTCATGTTCAATAGGCGTTTTTAAAAACAGTACAAGGATGATAGGTTGGTATTTAAAAAAATGAAGGGAAATTCATAATTAATTTCAAACCTTAGGTTTTTTAATCTATAAAATAAATAATCCATGCCAAAAACCCACCCATGTATTTTTACAACGGTTTCTTAGAAGTGGTATTGGTTTGAAATATTTTATATAACAAATATCCAAATATATTAAAATTTTAATATTATTGGTGTTTAAGTGAGTCATGTTTATAAAAAGTTTCTTATGAACCTTATAATATAATGTAGGGTTAGATATATTTTTTAAAGGAAAAAAATTATGAAAATAAATTAAAGAACAAATTATTTTGAAGAGAAGATATTATTTGGGTCATGGATACTCCTTATAGTATTTATTACTTCCCATTTGTTCCATTTTAATACCAAAACACGGTATTTATATTTATATAGTTCTTAAATTTCATCCAAATATTTAGCTATGTAAAATTATTTTGAAAAATTCACGATTAACTAATTATATGGAACATTATTTTAAAAATAATAATAATTTTTTGAAAATAATATTATAAATCCTATAATTTTTATTTTGGTATAAAATAATTATTTACATGAAATTAATAGTTTTCACAACACTGACGACCATATGATCATTATAAAAATTAAATATGTATTTATTATATAATTTATTCATTAATAGTTAAAATAATATAAATTAATAATAAATTTTTTTAAAATTAAAATTTAATTAAAAAATAATTGAATTTATAAAAGTATTGTGATATTTGAATCTACATGTTTTCCAAAAATTCAATATGAGTCTATTCATATGAAGATGAAATAATTTCATTGATATTATATTTTTTTATAAAATTATCAAAGTTATTACTTTATTAAATATATATATATGATGTATTAGAGAAAAAATTGATAAAAATATAATAGTTTTTATTTCTATGATCTAGATACATAACCCTTTTAACATCACCATATAGCTTAAGTGTAAGGTGTGAGATGGTGGAACATACTTTGGGTGGTTCGGTGAATATAATTTGGGATGTGTTATTGATTAACTTGGTCATATACAATGAAAATTATGACAGTTGTTTTTGTTATTGAATCTCATATTGAGATTGATTAAGGGAAAATAATTTTTATTCCATCACCCATGGAATCTATGATAAATGTTTTTCATAGGATGTAATTATACTTATTGAGGCCATCAATTTTATCTCTCTATCAAACAGTCTTTGGCATAGCCGTTAAAATGCACTAATCACATTGGTCACTATAGTGTTAGTATATTATCATTGTTGAAGATGCTTAATGATCAGTTAAATCCAATATACTATTTTTTATAATGTCAAGAAATTAAAGACATAATTAATGTGATTTCTATAATAACATTTCTCAATAATGAATTTATTCACACAAAACGGTAATTATAATTATAATTATATTTTTCATCATAATAATAATACTCTTATAGGGGGATTATCAAATCCATTTTAGCGGTATAAACCTTGTGTTAGATAGGTTGTGAGTTTGATGAGACCAGTCAATAGAAAGTAGATGTTGAACCATGATTTTTGTTTGTGGAAATATCTTATGATATATTATTCTTTAAATAAAAACATATTTCAAATTTTTAATTTTTAGTCATATTCTTTTCATTGTTATTTTTCTCAGGTTATAGTATTTGTGATCTAGTACTGAATTTGATCGGTGGTGTTCCATAGATATGGTTGACATAAATAAAGATGTTATAATTGGTTTGTTATGTAAATGTATAATTACATAGGGAATCAGGTTCAGATATTCATGAGAGTGATTGGAAGATAACACGATTCCTCAAGAATATATGGAATAATTATCAAGAAATGTGATGATATCTTGGTAGCTAAACATGAGTGTTTTCTAGAATGGTCTCCCTACATATGAATGGTTAACATGTTTCTTGAAATCATATGTTTTGTTGTGGAGATATAATTAGTTGTTTAATTAGTACAATAAAAACTATAATCATTTAATAAAGATATATTCTAATGGAATGAGGAACCATGTATTAAAATATTCCATTATATATAGAATCATATAACAGAGGTCCTCATAAACTATAAGTTAAATCAATTAAATATCTAATGGTTTCTTGGGATAGAAAAATGAGATTTGCTTCCATCTATTTAATGGTCATAGTGGTGAGTCAGATGATCCCCATTTAAAGAACAATGTGTATCAATGGCTAGTGTCTTTTAGTGAAATATTGTTTTCAATTCAATGATAGAGAACAATGATAAACTGGTGAGTGGATAATTGAGGTGGATTAGGCGCATGTATTGGAGGATGAACCTGTCTTCTTGAGGATGAGAAGATTTTTAATGGTGAGTGTTTTATTATCCACATATTTAATGGTTATTGTATTTTGGAGTATATTTCAAATGTTTTAGCTTGGGTGATTATATGGGGCAAACTGTAAATTTACCAATGAATAAATTCTCATAATTATCTTTTCATAGTTACATTTATCTTGTGGTTGGAATTTTACCCTTGGGCATGTTTTTGGTGAAATTTTGATGAAGGCATATTTATTTAAAATATATTAATAATTATTAAAGAAATTTAATTTTTTTTTACTAAATGTTCATATCCAATAATTGGAGATTAGATTTGAAATTATGATTTTATTCAGATTGTAGAATTGTTTGTTTTACCCCACTGAGGTATAAAATCTGTTCTTGTTTTAAGATCAGAGATTTTGCTTAAATAGTTGTATTATTTTTATTTTCATTTTTTATATGACTCATTCCCCTCCCTATTTTACATCACAAACATTAATAGACGAAGAGAGAGATATTTAGTATTATTTTATTCCAAGAGGATAGAGGGAATCATAGAGGGTGGAGAGGTATTTTTGGTGGAGTTATTTCATGATCAGATTACAATTAAATGGATATCAAGAATATACACATGAATTAAGATTTACTGATTTCTTTTTGAGGTAAGACACTATTATTATAATTTTATTGCCCTTATTTTTTAGTTATTAAATAATTTTATTTTATTTTTAAGACATTTACAGATGTATCAATTTAGATAATATGGACACATCGTGTGAAATAAGAGTTTTTTGTGATTCATAGTGTGTCTTCATTAGAAAACCTAAAGACATAGTGTGTAGTTCAACAACACTTACTATGAGTTATATTGTATCATGATGGTATAAAAAGATACATATACAATGTGTATACAATATAAAGATGTTGTGTAGAAAATTTACTACATGAACGTAGGTGTGGATAAGTACTCTGAGAGACACACCAAGTAGGGTAATATTACATGCATGGTACTAGAAATTACCCTATGTGTGGTACAAATCTAGTTTCTAAGTGATTCAATTCTCCTGATGTCAACTAAGACACAATGATAAGTAACTTGTAATGGTAAAATATCTTATATATTTGTTATACACAAGTTTATAGGGAAATAAGTTCTTGGAAATTTTGATACAAACAACCAACATTGGGTAATGGGAGTACACACCATGTATAGAGCGGTATATTTCGCCTACTATCCCCTAGGGGGGGGGGTTATTGGTTGTTATCACATGGATCTATAATTGGAAATATTATGATTTTATTAAAGGTATAAATTCATGATGAACATGATATATATTCCCTCATCAATATTAAAATATTTTTATTGGATGATATGTGAATTGGTTACGATCTATGAATAAGGGTTTTAAAGGGATTTTATTATGTTCGCTTAAGATTATCCCTTGGAAGTGGGAAAGATTTTTAAAATGAAATTCTAATTCAATTATGACCACACATTTTAGAAAGTCATTATATATTGAATATAGGATGTGATTTCACCAAATGATTATATATATATGACTTGGTGTCAATGGTCAGATATTTTGTGTTTGGTTGCATGTAAAATGTTCCCTATGTAATGATTATGATATGTGTAAATGGTTATAGACTCTAGTTTTGATTTGTTATTAGATACTAAATTCTATTATGAATGGTTTATTGTGTTGGTAAAATGAATCTAGGGTTTTGGACTCACTATAAATGATTTCGAACAGGCATAATCATTATGAGTGAGGTTGGATTTTTGATTTGCATGAATTCAGAGGATACCTTGAGTAAAAGTAATTAATTAAGGATAGTTTTTAATAACCATTGGAGGAAATTTTTTTATTTTTAAATTCAATTTATTTATATGTAAATGATTGGGAGAATAGAAATCATTGAGTGAAAAGGTTGGTCCTGTTATAATGTGATGTGAAATGATGATCGTAATGCCAAATTGGTATAATAAGTTGTCATGTTGGGATATGAATGAGGTTACTGACCATGGGAGATAATTCATATCCAGGATCATTGTGGACTATTTCCCTTGTGAGACATGGGATGATCTAGTACATCGATATAAGACCTTCATGTGGGGAAATTTGAGGTTAGAACTCCATTGAGGGACCCAACATAATGACCCAGCCTAAAAATATTACATAATCTTGAATTAAATGAAAAATTCACATTGAAGATCTTTTTAGGTTTAGATTTTTAGAGAATTAGGACATAACTATTACATCTCAAAAGTTCACACGGTAGACACTTCTTCACAATTTCCATTTTTTCGTAAAATTTAAACTCTTGAAAAAAGTGTCATGTCTAGTTCATTGTTTTAGACAACATTCCTTTTCCTTGATCCAATCCTTGACCCTATTCATCTTTAAGTCCTGTTAAAACATTTCAAAACTTGGGATGAGTATAAAAGGGTCAGTAAGCGTTATAAACAAAGAATGGAAACATTTCTTCATAAATACATAAAAAACATGAACCATTTTACTTACCTCATGAAGTCATAAGATTTATGAAAGACGCATAGAAATCATAAATAATAAAGGTAACTTGTGGCATCCATATCATACATACATTGTAGCTATCATATCTGAATTGGGAGTTATATTGGAATAACCATCACAGTATATTCCCTAAAATCTCTTAGGAGAAACATTAACATTTACCTCCGTCACGTTACCCAATGCATTTGAGAGCTATCTCGGGCTCAGCCGCCGTAATTTTATCTTGGAACCACCCATATACATAAATAATGCCCAAGAACAATAACATGATCATAACACATAAAATAAGCATAAAAGAAAAATAAGACTTCCACACTACAACAATAAAATATCATTTCAAAATATTGAAATAATAAATCCATTCTCAAATCATTTTCAATACCAAAATACATAAAAAGAGTGTATGTTATTTATTTTTCTTTTAAAAACATTACGACTTGTTAAGGAAGCCAAAGATCAAATAATACTCGCGGCGAATGAAAGGTCATTGTCACCGCTTACGTAAAAAAAAGAAACATTAATTTTTTTCATTTAGTAATATGCTTCGTATAAAAAGATTCCCTTTGAAAAAATTGATAATTCAAAGGGTTTTATACACTGTATAAAATAAAGTCGTGTATAAAACTAAAAATGCCTCCATGAAAGGAGATTGAGACAAAGTCCCTTACCTCGTGTCTGACTTGACTCGATCGTTCATTAATCTCCTAAATAATAAAATAATGTTAATTTCTACTTGCTCAAGAACCTTTTTAAAGATTATTATTCCTTTTACATAAATTATTACCGTGTTATGAACATTGTGTAATCATTTATGTTAATAACGTCCATTTTGTCGATATTTGGTACTTGAGTCAATAATGAACAACTTATATTTACAAGTTGTCCATGTGGTCAATATTCCTTTATATCCAGAATGATATTCATTATTTAGATATCATATATATCATATATATCCAGTATATACATGTATTTATAATAGTACATAACATTTGGAGGTAAGAAATGAAATGCATCGTTCACGGAGACGGTAAGCCATACGTACGCATGAATGCTACTTTCATTTCTATTTATTATTTTAATGGAATTAAAAAACAATGATACATAGGTATATTATAATTAGAGTATAATATTATATATTATATCATTACCCCCATCCATTATACATCCCACATAAGGAATTAATGAGTCATATCACTTTAAGGGTGTGGTAGTCCACACATCCACAGATGAGATTATTGTATTTACCCACTATGGAATCCATAAATACTTGATATAATTGTGAAGTACAGAAGAATAAGGAAATCATAAATATAATATATATCATATATAAATATAGTCCCATCATAATGGACACCATGAGAGGCAGTAAGATGTAATAGAACAATCATCATTTCGTGAGGCGTTATTTTTCCATCCACAGAAACATTATGTTCTTCATCCATTAGATGGAGGTGTGTCTAAGTGTTATTAGAATAAATATGATAAAAAATAATAGTATATTGAGGAAACTGGTGTTGTTTTAAACGAATGGAATAAAAAGAGTATAGGGGTTGGAGAAGTAAAATAAAAGAAAACAAATTAAGAGAAACTGTTACCTTAAATTTGGGTAACATCCTTTGGTTTGAACAAAAAGGGCTACTCAAAGTGCCTTATGCCTAAGGTAAGTCATCTAGGAGGAGGATAGGGATGTAGGGAGATTAATTAGGCAGAGATTGGACAAGCCAAAATGATTGAGAGGTGTATGGAATTGGTTAGAAGTGTCTCCTTTTATAAGGGGGAGGAGAGGATCTTTAGGAAAGTGTGAAAAAATTAATTTATTATATAATAATATTTGGTCTCTAATGGTCCATAAATCATTAAAGATGAAGATAAGATACCTCATAGTTGAAATAAAATCATCAAATTAGAATTGGACATGTTTTGGATTATATTTTAATCATTATAATCTGATTTATTTAAGTCATTTATTTATGAGATAAATACTGCATCATTATTGTTTCATAAATAATTTAATTTATTTAATGTATAACAATTATAAAAAAACCATCATGTAGGAAGTCTTTTTATCCTTCCAATGAATATTTATAGTCTAAAAGATAATTTTTATAACCCATTATTAAATTTTATTACTAAAAGATTTTTGTTAATGTCAATTTTGTCTTTAAATTAAATTAATTAATCCAAATTGTCATTATCACTACGAAGTGGCCTAATGGGGTCCCAAAATCGACCCAAGGATGCCCATGGTCGGCCAATACTCATCCAATAAGTTTAGGACAAGTGTTATGGCAATTTTGAATTGTTATAATATTCTTTTAACCTTGAATTACCTTATTTACCTTTAACCGTGGTAAATAAAAGTCAAAAGTTACTATTCACCAAAAATTATTTTCATCTTAATGGACCACATTTTACTTCATGATAAAAACTATGTTTATCTTATTTTTGAAATTCAATTAACATAAGTGGTAAAATTTCATTTAAAAGAAAATGTCAGTTTTTTTAACTACCACTATGTGGTTTCACTATTCATCAAAAATTGAGGTTTTCCAGAAAAATATAAAAAATTATGCCAAAGCTATATTAGATATTATGAATTCAAAAATGATTCCTATTTTTTCAAATTCAAAACATATAAGTGGCATTAATTAATTTTAATATTAATTCCCATTATCAAAACAAAGCGCATGTTTTTTAGAAACAATAACAATAAAAATATTGACAGTTGTTTATATCCACTCTCAAAGTGAAATTGGTTTCACTGACCGAAATTGTATTAAATGGTAAAAATATATTCTAATTACACTTTAAAACCAAGTAAAAAATAATCTATCCATATAAATAAATTATATTAAAAGGCACTTTTGAATTAAAATACTATATTTTTCACTATTAATTAAAAAATGAACTTTATCGGAAAAATGAAAAAAAATTACCCAAAGTTAAATTTAATGTCCCCATTCTAAAGAAAAATGTTATTTGGTCAATTAGAATGTATTAAAATGACCAAAAATTATATTTAAAGAGGGTTCACTATTAAAAGGTGATAAATCGGCCTTTTAATGTAATATATGCTTAAAATTAGATTCATTCACATTTGAAGCCTCAAACATTTATTGCACAAATGTATTTCATCTAAAAAACATGTGTAATCATATTGTAGTTAGTTTTTTTCATTCCCCCCAATACAAATACTAGGAGATACCTACCGTTTAAAATAATAATATTATATTATTAGTGTGCAATGTAAGATTTCAATGAAAACTATTGTTGCCTATCGGGTACGTTATCGAACATAGAAACCCCATTAATGTAAAAGTAATATTTAATTCACAAATACTAAAAAATATTGAAATATATTATTCTTCATTTACTTTGGATGTTACATCATTCCCCACTTTTTGGGTAACATCCTTTGGTTTGAACCAAAAGGACATCATGAAGTGCCTTATGCCTAAGGTAAGGCTTCTATGAGGAGGAGAGGGATGTAGGGAGATTACTTGGTCTGATGTTGGAGAAGACAAAAGGCTTTATAGGTGTAGGGAATTGGTTAGAAATGGTCTCCATCTATAAGGGGGAGGAGGGGCCCTTTAGGAAAGTGTGAAACTATTAATTTATTATATAATAATATTCAGCTTCTAATGGACCAAACATCTTTAAGGATGATGATAATATGAATCATGGTTGAAATAGAATCATCCAATCAGAATTTGAAATGTTTTGGATAATATTTTAATCATTATAATCATATTTATTTATATCATTTATTAATGAGGTAAATACTGCATCATTATAATGTCATAAATAATATAATTTATTTGATGTCAAAAAATTATAAAAAAATGCCATCATTTAGTAAATGTTTTTAGTTTTATAATTAATATTTATAGTCCAAAATATAATTTATATAGCCTCTTATAGAAATTAATTACAAAAACATTTTTGTTAATGACAATTTTGTCTTTACATTAAATTAATTAATCCAAATTGCCATTATCACTACCAAGTGGCTCAATGCGGTTCCCAAATAGACCCAAGGATGTACATGGTCGTCCAATACTCATAAAATAAGTTTAGTACAAGTGTTAAGGTAATTTGGAATTATTATAATACTCTTTTAACCTTGAATTACGTTATTTACCTTTATCCTCGGTAAATAAAAGTCAAAAGTTACTATTCACAAAAAAATTATTTTCATCTTAATTAGCCACATTTTAATTCTTGATAACTACCATGTTTGTTGTATTTTTGAAATTCAATTCACAGAAGTAATAAAAATTCATTTAAATGAAAAAGTCTTCTTTTTTAACTACAACTAAGTGGTTTCACTATTCATCAAAAATTGATGTTTTTCGGAAAAATACCAAAAATTCAGCCTAAGATATATTTGATATTCTGAATTAATAAATGATGCCTATTTTTCAAAATTCAAAATATTAAAGTGGAATTATTTAATTTTAATATTAATTCTCGTTATCAATACAAATAGCGTGTTTTTAAGAAACAATAACTATCAAAAGACTGATAGTTGTTTATGTCCACTCTCAAAGTGAAATTAGTTCAAATGACCAAAATTGGATTAAATTGTAAAAATATATTCTAATTAAACATTAAAAACAATTAAAAAGATAATCTAACCATATAAATAAATTAGATTGAAAGGCACTTTTGAATTAAAATACAATATTTTTCAGTATTCATTAAAAAATGAACTTTATCGGGAAAATACCAAAAAATTACCCAGAGTAAAAATTCATGTCCCCATTATGAAGAAGGATTTTATTTTATCAATTAAAATATATTAAAGGTACCTAAACTATATTTAAAGAGGGTTCTCCATTAAAAGGTGATAAATCAGCCTTTTAATGGACATTATGCTTAAACTTAGATTCATTCACATGTTAAGCCTATGACTTTTAATGGATAAATGTAAATACATTTAACAGACATGTATAATTATATTTTAGTTAGTTATGTTCATTCCCACCAATACAATGGCAATGACATAACTACCGTTTAAAATAATACTATTAAATTATTTTTGTGCAACGTAAGATTAGAAAGAAACATATTGTTGCATATCGGGTATGCTATCGAACATAGAAACCCCATTAAAGTGAAATTAATATTTAATTCATGAATATTAATAAATATGAAAATCTCTTATTCTTTATTTACTTGGGACATTACACCCTACTCAATTCATTTGTTTTGTTGTCCTGAAAATAGATAAATCCAACCCTACAATAATTGTTTTGAGTTAAGAATTAGAATGGTTCCCTGATATGTGTATTTGAAAAAAAATTCACTATCAAGGGTGCGAATGAGATTCTAACATGTTGAAAAACTAAGTATGGTTAAGAGCTTGGATTACATGTTCAGCACCTGATTACCCAATATGTGTGTATCTCATCAGGTGTTACACCCTATACCCACACACCCATATCTAATTAGATTAGAACATACATTAGATAATAGTTTCAATTAAAACTATAGATTCCCTACCATAACTATCATATAATAACTAAACCTAAAGAAAAAAAATTCATTATATATATTCCTAACAAAATATAGTTCTTTAGATTTATAGAATTATTGAAAACTATAAACTAAAAAATCCAATTTTATTCTAGAGTAATGGATTTTTTTGACAATAAAATAAACATTCTCATTTGTAATAAGTCATCAATATCTTCCAGAAATCAAAATCACGTGCTATTATTCTACTCATATCATGTGTAGTAGTTTTCATCATATCATTGGTAAATAAAATCATAATAATGTGTGATCTCAAATGGTTAGTAATAGAAATCAAACAACCCAGGAAATCATCGAATATAAATGGAATAAATATTAATATATAAATAATTAATCATCAAAAACCATAATTAAATAACATTGAGAGAATACTATATCATTGGACAATAATAAAAATAAAAAAAACACATTGATCAAAATAACAGAATTTATAGAGATGGGATGTATAAATTCGAAATATTTATCTTAACATCAGTGCATCATCAATGATATCATTCAAAAAACAATGTCCACATTTATGAAAAATTTATTAATTGGATAAACAAAAAAATAGCCAAACCATTTTATCCAATGATATATACTGATGCATTATGAGGCTATATAATGTAAGTCCCTACATTCCACATTGTTAGGTACAATTAATTATTCATATGATATAATTAAGAAAAAAATCATAATTAAATTTTCTAAGAATAATATATATTGGAACTCCGGTATTTAGAACTCCAACACCATTCCATTTTAATGAAAGGATTAAATTATAATAACCCATTTTGAATAAAAAATATTTATTTTAAAAGGATATATTTAACTTAGATTATTATTAAATAAACATCTATATTAGAGTTAAAAATAAAAGGATTTTAAATAATTCTTGATTTAAGAAATTGAATTGGTTTCTATGTAATAATACAAAATATTTAAAATTCTATGTCTAGTTATGTCAAAAATTTCCATAATAAATGGATTACATATATTAAGGATATCCCACATCTACAAAATGAATGAAATATAGTGTGTTAAAAGAAGGAAGGAATTAAGAGGAAAACTATGAACATTAAAGAGGATGATTTCAAATAACAAATACAGTAATAAATCATTTATTTGTTAGATTAGAGCACTACACAAGATAAATAGTTAATGAATGTGGCTGGACAAAAAATAAAACATCCGTAGTGTAATTAAGGGATTTCATAATGATGTTGAAAAAGATCATAAAAATCGTAGCAAGAAAATGATTTAAATGTTAAATGAGAAGGGAACACACATAAAATTATCTGATACAATGTGTTTCATACCTTAAAATTACTACAAAAATATTTATTATATTGTGAAAAATTGAAAAAAAAAATCCAATGTGTGTAAATTCACTATAATATCGAAATGTAAAATGTGATGAAATCATAAAATATTTTTTAGAAATCATTTTTAACATTGATCTAAAATAAAAACATACATGTCACATTCCAAAGTAACTTTTGAAATGGTGAAGTGATATATTTTTGAAATATTTAATCTAAAAAATAATCTCCAATAATAAATCCTTTAAAATTATTTATTATTTCCATAATAAATTTTGTGATAATGATTAAAAATTATATTATGAATGGAAACATTTATTACATTGAAATTACCTTTATTGAAAGCCCATATTTTAAAATGATGTGTCAAATCTATTATTATATGAAAACGAAAAGTTTCCAATGTGGATTTCAAAGTGAAATATAATAAGATATTAGGTTGTGAGAATTCATTTATTAAATTAAATATTTTCATAATAAAACTTCATAACTCAAAAAAGATAATTGAAGATGTCAATATACCTTACAGAAAATATACTATAAAAGATAAGAAATATTTGAAAAGGATTTATGTATATGGAATGTTATTCCAAGGAAAAATTTATATAATTAAACAAAATACAATCAAGGGTATAATTTTAATATATTGTTCGATATAATTTGATGAGAATGATCATAACTCCACAAAATAATGTTTCCAAAAGACAAATACATACAACTATTGTAAAAAATTAATCAAAAACAATCTGTGGATGAGAAAATAATTGGACTAGAATACAAAACATAATAAAAAAACAATGATAAAAATACATTCATATGATGTAAATAGACTATAAAAAGAACTCACAGCGCACAAAAATCATTATGTCTCAATGGATCAAAATTTTGACCATGAAAACATTTACAATGATAGAGACATTCATTTCAACATCCCTCGAAGGATACATTTTAAAATGAATGATTAAAATAAAAAATAATGATAAAACATATTATATGGGGGTAACGAATTCATTCTATATAAAATATGGGTTATAATAAAAAGAATTTCCCATGTAATTGAACATTTATAGAATAAAACATTACATTTTATCCATGATTCCATGAACACAAATTTCCATTCTTTGTAACAAAAATATACAACTTAATATATTTTTTAATATGACTAATAATATTTTTATTCTATTTATACTCCTAATTTATAACAATTATTTGTCCAAATTATAGTTATTTTTCATTCATTTCCATTATTAAGTGTACATATTATTGATTATTTTAAACTGGATTCCAAAAAAAGGGTTTTGATATTCATTATTATTGGAAGTTTAATCATTATCATATCATTTGAGTAACTGAAATATAAGATCATTGATAATTATAATGGTATAATTTCATTCCATTTTTTTTACAAACAATGAATATTATATCTATGATGATAATGTTTTGACGATTCTTAATGAATGAATGTTTTTTTTTTAATTTGAATAATAATAAGGTTTCCATTCAAGACCAAAAAATTAATTAATTACTTATATATTTTTATCTTATATATTACTGTAAATTAAACTTCCATACCCATAGAAGAAATAAATTTATAATTTTTTTCATGATGTTTGTTATTTTAAGATAAACGAAAACCTGAAATTATTAATGGATGATTATGAATTTAGTTAGTTTTAATATCGTTATGCTATGGGAATTACTATATAATTTTTTTTATATTTGTATAATATATCAAAAATTGATGTTTTTATAAGACTATGGTTTCCAACACAATGATATTATGTAGTTTAATATTACAAATTAATCTTTTGTTTCTCTTAGTCTGCACATTGGGGAAATTTAATTTTTTTAATTTTATATTAATAATATTGTCAATAAGATGTAAATTTTTTGTTTGTACAAGTTTAAAATTATTATAACCCTAATATTTATCCACTTAACCCATTATAATCACCATACATTTAAATAAATGATTAAAATAAATATAGAAATCAATCTTTCCCTAGGGGCCACAGTCTACACATTTTCATAGATAATGATTTAATTTTCCAAAGAGTGGGGAAATGGTGTAATATGGTTTATCATTTACTATTAAAAAATATTTTGTAAACACACACACATATATATATATATATTATGTGACCTATTATGAAATTCCTTTTATGGTCTTGAAGGGAAAAAATTATCTTGCATTATAGAGATGGTAGCCCACAAAATAGACAATTGAATGTTTCATTTTTCTTAATAAATATAGAAAATATAGTTAAAACCATTACCACCTTTATTATGAAATATTAGTTTCATATTGGAAGTTATGAAATAATTTAATTAATTTTTAATATAATTTTATGAAAAAAGTGCACATAAAATAATATATGTGAGAAAGGAGAAATTTTGAATTTATTCCTAACATCATCGATTACATCCATTAAAAAAGTTGTTAATCCTTTGAGGGATTGAATTTTGGGAAGAAGAAACCCCATTTTTTGAATTCAGTAATATTTAATAGTGTTTTTTTATTTTTTTAATCAATGTGGATTTTTATATTAAGGGAATTGAGGGGAGGATAACACGTTATATAAGTGAAAGTGGATGACATTTTTTGTATATACCCAAATCCAACCAATAATGGGACGACAATCTCAAGGAATGTTGCTTCATATTTAGATATTAGGGAGATACGAATCGATATCATCCAAAAAGAACATAACAACCCATAATAACAAATGTTTTAATCTTATTTGTTCTCATTCCC
This sequence comes from Viscum album, assembly GCA_963277665.1. Classification (NCBI taxonomy): domain Eukaryota; kingdom Viridiplantae; phylum Streptophyta; class Magnoliopsida; order Santalales; family Viscaceae; genus Viscum; species Viscum album. The sequence goes on along the minus strand of OY728150.1, from coordinate 1,585,506,668 downwards.
TCATAGTTAAACACTCTTTACCCTTTTTGATTTTATTCTATGTACCTATATTTTTCCAAAAGAATTTATCTATTATGTTTTAAAATAATGTGTTCCATATTAAATAATTTTATTGGCATGATTCATAATCTGTAATAATTTTTTTAATTTTTTAAATGTATTAAATGATAATATCAAAATACTAAATTCCCAATTTATTAAAAATAATTTTTTAAAATTTAAATTATGTAATATAATGTTAAAAATAGTTCTATAAATTAAAAATTTATTTTAAGGTTATAATTTCAAATTTAAAATACATAATTTTTCATAGAAAAATATTTCACTATTTTCAAATTCATACTTATATATTAATAATCTATAAATTTCTATATATTTGTAAAAATGTCTAATTTTCACTATTCACTTATAAAACTATTTATAAATATCCAAAAAAACCAACCATAAGAAAATATTACCCTGATAATTTAAAAAAAATAATTATATTTTATTATAAATTATAATATTATATCTAGAATTTTTTCATATAAAAAAAATTCATATAACAAAAACTGTTTTTTAAGAAAATTTATTTATTATAATATTAACAATTATTATTACAATTTCGTATAATTTATCTAATAAATTTGTATTAAAAAATTATTTGTCTCAAATAAAATTTTTTCAACATTAATCACACTTTTCCGGAAATAGAAATTTATATAAAATAAGAACATTTATTTTTATAAAATTAAATTTATAAGGGTAAAATGATCTTATTTATAATCTTTTTCTTTTACGATGGTCATTGATTATTATTGAAAGTAGAAATAATTTTAATTATGTAATTTTATTTTTTTAAATTGATTAATTTTATTCATTCATTCTAATTCAATTGAAATATTTATTAGTCTTAATATATAATAATTGTTTTAGTTCCATATTGTTTTTGGAGAATGTTTTCAAATAAATTATTTAGTTAAGAAAAACGTTAGGTGAAATGTTATGTAATTACATTATCCCCCACCATATAAAAATTTTACTTGTAATTTTATTTATTAGTCACTGAATAATTTTGGATAAGTTATTCAAAACATATTTATCATTATAGGAATAACTTGTATTATTACATCTACCATTCTCTATAAGGCTTTACCATGGTATATATATTTATATAAACAACATTATATATTCATAATATACCCATGATAGTATATACCATTATAAGGAATTTTCTATAACATAATTTTCCCGAAAACATATGATTCTCTGATGGAATAAACCAAAACAATTTTGTATAGCCTTATTAAATTTGACACTATCTCTCACCCCTAGAGGTTATATGATCATGCACCAGCCATAACATAAAAAATAAAAAAATTATGATGAGCCTCATAAAAAATATCATGAATCAATTATAAAACCCAATGCTTTTCATACTACCTAAATTATGTTTTTAGAAATATATCTACTTTTTATTATGTCATCATAAATAATATATTAATCATAAGAGTTTTCCTTCCATCAATGAATTATTCATCCAATGTTATAAAAAAAATAAAACCCTTTCAATAAAATATCTTTTCATGATTACTGGATAATTTATTATATATTTAAAGTAAAATAATTTAAAAATTAATATTGGAGAAATATCCTTATATGGTTCAAATGATTCTCACATGTTTTATAATTTACTATGATATCATCACTAAATATAACTCACATTTGAATATAGGTAATAGTTTTGTGAATTAACATAAATTGAGATATCATCCTCCCCAGAATAGGTAAGATTAGAATATTTACATTTTTAATTATAAAAGTAATATACTTTGACTATAAATCATTTGAGTGTTTTATAATATATTGTAATAATATATAATGTTTTCATACCACAATCGTTTCTCAGAATCATATTCAGGACCCTATTTTAACAAAATACTAAATCCAAAATGATTGATATAATATCCAATATAATTAATGTAAATTTCATATGAATAAGAATAATCAATTTTTTCATAATGGATTATTCATTTTATTCTTTGATACCTTTATCTGAATATACTTTTCACTTTGTTTTGTTCGATTTTACTTATTTACCTAATTTCTTAATGATATTTGGAAATAAAATTTTATAGTGGGTTTTAATGGGATTATGACATAACAAATCAAACCCCTAAGGAGTTTCAAATTATTTTTCAATTAAGGACAAATTTTTGTGCACTATGGGTTGATAATTTTGATACCTAATCCTCCATTTCTGAGGTAATTATTCCATGCAAAGTATATTCTAGATAATCTATCATGTTATAGTATCTAGATATGGCTCTAAATTCTTAGTGAATGATTCAATATCTATATTAAAAAATTCATAATATCTTATACATAAACATATCCATTAGTGTATTCCCAAGACATTCCATAAACATTCAGTAATCCAAATCCATAAAATATTCCAAATATCATCATCTATCATAAAGGGTTGTCTATACCTTTGAAATTATATTCAACTATAACTTATAATATATTGATGACATTTATAACTCCCAATTTATTCTTAGATGATATCATCATAATATCAAACTTTATCAAAATTTTCTTTGATACCATCTATTTCACCTTGATCTGACTCTCCAAGATGAAAATCCATGAACACATAATTTTCTAACTAGCAAGGAATAAAATTGTTTATTGAATGTAATAAATATACCATAGTCTCTTGAAATAATTAAAATATTAAATAATTTACATCTTAAGAACTTTTATGATATGATATTTTGATAATTTTTGAAAGGCATTTAAAAATAAATCCCATTTCGTTCTAAACTAGTAAAAAAATGTCTATATTTATATGAAGCTAATTAATCAAGAAAAATTCACTTAAACATATTACAAATCCCCAAAAAAGAAACTATTATTGTAATTTCATGTGTACTACTTTTCAAAAAAATTCATAGAAAGGAAACATAATAAGGGGTGATATCAAATAATAAATAAGTTAAAATAGATAATAGAGGGAATAATGGCATAAAATGATTGGAAAAAATAATTAATGTTCACAATTACTTAATTATCTTAAAATAAGTTCATAATATATCCATGTATAATAATGAGAATAAATAAATAACATAAATAATGATAACATAATATTTGTTGATCGAATGCATAATTTTAGACTTCTTGATCTTTCCATCAATCCACCAATCGAGATATCATTTCTTCCTTCATGATAGATGTTATGTCCTCATACCATTTTAATATGGAATAGAAAAATTTCAAAAACATGAGGGTCACATGAGACCCACCGATTCATTGAGTGGTTATATAATTTCATTCCCCACTACTCTCTTTTTTAGGTCCAACGAATTTATCATATGAGATAATAATTGGGAAATGTATGATCTACATTTAAAACAATCAGCCATTCTGGAATAACAACATACCAAATGAAAATAATTTTCTTATGGTAAGAAATGTTATAATATGTTCATAAACCATATTATGATAGAAGGTGTATGGTTATACAATATTTTGTTAATATTCTTGAGTAATCAATATATATTCATATTTAATTAAAATATATATAAATTTTCAATAGTTCCCAATTAAATAAATGGTATAAATTTTATTTTATCAACCATATGAAAAAAACCATATAATCAAAAGGGTATTTGGTTATATTTATATTTCCACTAAGAAATTGACGTATGGAATCATGGTGACACCATTTATTAAATGAAATGAAATATAGAGAGTTCCTAGAGGAATGTCAAAATAAGGAACACAATTCCAATTAAATTTGATGATTGCATATGACAAATGAAGTGGTATCATTTATTTTATAGAATATAAGATTAAATAATCCATTGAGAAAAATAATGTTCATTGTTTGAAAATAACATATCTCTATTTTAATAAAGATACACAGAAGGATTGTGAGATAAATGAAAATTATTGTTGAAAATAAAGTCTTTGAAGGATATCAAAAACTAAGTGATCATGAATTGATTAGTTAGATTCTGTTAGATCAATCCCATAAATTTTAAATAAATAAGCATATATTTTGTAGAAAATAATTCTCAAAACATAAATCTAATGAGTGAGAATACAATAGAATTTGAAATTGGAAATGGTGTATAGAACATAAAAGAAATTTTAGACTTTTTTCCATGTTGTAAAATACAAAGATACCTAAAAATTACATTAGTAAATTTAGAAAAGTAAAAGTGAAATATTTTTAAAATTTTTTATTAAAAAATTAAACAATATTTGTGATTTAAAAATATCAAAATATTTTCAATTAAAATTATGGAGAAAAATATAAAAAATTGATTGTGAATTTAATATTTTTATTACATAGAAATTACCATTATTGAAAAATGACATTTTAATAATACCAAATTTTCTTAAATAGGGTTATATCATAAAATTATATATAAAATTAGTGTCCGAGAACAATAGTGGGAAATTAAAATTTTTAGGATTCAACTTTATAACCAACAAAAAGAATATTTGAGATATCAATGTCCCTCATGGGAAATATACTCTATTAATAAAACATATTTAAGAAAATTGAATGAGGTGGAATATAAATACATATAAAATAATGTAATAACACCACATAGTAAAATATATTGTACAATGTACCCAGTTAATATGAAATATGTTCAAGATAATTATCACAACTCAATGAACTATTGTTGTATTCCAAAAAATCCAAAAAACAAGGCTAAAAATTAATAATTGAATATTTAATGTTTATAACAAAATTTATTTTAGAATAAATTTTGGAATTTATTTATTTTTTTATAAAAACATCATTAGGATGTAAATATACATTACATGGGAAATGAATTGAAAAAAAATTACAATGACTCAAAAAAATCAGAATTGTGATGAATAAAAAGATTACATCCTTATGAATGATTGGGTAAAAACCTCATTATGGATATGAATTTAAAAAAATAAATGAAATCTAAATAATGAGAGGTAATTAAATAATATTTTAAGGTTGATTTTGACAATCCATTCAAAATAAATCATGGTGTAAAATATAAATTATTTCAAATATATATTAATGTTTATACCAGAAACCCAGATTGTTTATCTCGGCTTCCACGAACACAAACTAACCTCATATATAAAAACATATTATTAAAAATATCATATTATTTTATCCTTAATCATACAATTTTAAATTTGTAAACATTAATTTAAACCATTACAAAAATTTATTATAACTAGTTATTAATTATTTTTAAAATCAACTGCAAGTATTCTTGATTGTTATTAATTAGTTTAAGAAAAAATATTACTGGGATTTATTATTATAAATATACCATCATTGAAATACAATAAATTTTACATGAATACATGTTTCCTGAAATAAATAAATGTACAGTTTAATTCCATTATATCATTTTTCAATACATGAAGATGAATTCAGTGACAATCATGGTTCGATCATTGTTAATGAACAAATAGTGTTTTCCTAATTAAAGAGTTTAATAATATTTTTACACCTAAAAATATAAAAAATAACCATTTAAGAATTTATATTATATATTACCAGAAATAAAATTCACAAATTCATCCATGATATATATTTAAATCACTATTCATGTAGGTGGTTAAACCAACCCAAACAATATCACACCATAACTATTGGATGATTATGAAGTGATTTAATATTAATATCACTATACCAGATGAATAAAGATAATAATTATTATTTATTATTTTCATATATAATAATTATAAATATTTATGATAAGACTAAAAACTACATTATATTATTATATAGTATAAATAAATAAATGTTATTGTCATAGAGAACACTTTTAATTGGTTGAATTTAGGAAAACAATTTATTTCTCATATTCTTAATTAGATATCCAATTATAATATTATGAAAATAATAAAATTATAAGAATTATATTTAACCATTAAATACATTATAGTAACATTCCATTTATGGTGGAGTTGAAAATCCTAACAAAAATAAAACAATCCATGGAGTTTGTAGTCTACACATAGACAAGGATGATGATTTAATTTTCCATAGTATGTGGAAAAGTTGTTATATGTTATATTATACCTAATTATAAAATATTTGATAAATACAAATATAAAATAATAGATTACCTATTAATGACATTAATTTTGGTAGGTGGAATAAAATGAAATATGTTCCATCTTAGAGATGGTATTCAACAAAACTCAGAAACATTTGGTTCCTTTTTCTTAATAGAAATGAAAGTTGTCAATGAATTTACCATAATTACTATAACATAAATTTATAATAAATATAATTATCTCTTAAATTTACTGTGGTGTAATTTAATTTTAGGAATATTATGTTTACATAAAGAAATTTTAATGATAAATGACTAGTTTGAAATTGATACCTCACTTCTAGGATTATCTCCTTTGAAATGTGGTTAAGACATTGAGGGTTGGTGTTTTGAGAAGAAAATAAGGACCTGAAGTGGATAAAATTTCTATGTATTGGGATAAAATGATTTTTCATTGAACTAATGGTTTATTTTTGTCAATTTATGTAAAGATAAGAGTTAACGTTTTATAATTAAAATGGGATTCCATTTTTAGTAAATTTCCAACACTTTTAAATAATGGGAATTCAATCTCAAGGAAAAAATATCAAAACATTTGAAATAATGGGATGGAGAAGTGATAATGTTTATAAAGGGCTCAACAACCCTTTGATACTAATTTTTTGAACATTTTCAGTGTCATTACTTCTATGATTAAACATTTTTACCCCTTTTGATTTTGGTTGAGATAACAAAATATTACAAACGTTTATAAGCCCTTATTCAGAAAAATAAATTGGTCTTTATTGTTTAATTTGGAATAAATTATTCAACTTCATAGAAAAGAGTTATTATATAAATTTCATGATAGTGATAAATATTAATTTATATATACAAAATATATAAAGTACTAGTTTATTTTAAAAGATATTAATTATGTTTTACTGTGTCAAATAATGATTTATTAATTAAGAAAAGAAATTATAAACTCACTTCTAAAATACATAAATTTTATACTAAAATGGATTAATTAATTTAATATTTATCTTTCCATACAAGAGTCATAAAAGTGAATTTGTTTTTAAATACGGTATTTGGGATTATTCAGCCAAAAGGAATCTTTTTGGGAAAATACAAAAAATTAACCAAAGAAAATATTACTATGATGATTCCAAAATTATTCTCCCTATATTAAAATTAAAATTACTAAAATTATAAAATTTAATTCTATATATAAATACATGATGTAATTAAAAATTGTTTTTATATGAATAATAGAGTTTTTATAATATTTAGAAGTATTATACATATCTTATGTCATAAACTAATTAAATTAGTTTGGACAAATTCTTCATATTAAAATATATTTTACAATAATTAATAAAAATTTTATTAAAATATAAATGCATATAACATTTAAAGAAAATATTTGGATAAATAAGTTTCTTAGAATGATATTTTTGTATTGGTTATTTTAACTCTAAAAATTAAATCCATAAATATAAAAATGGCCTATAACATTATTTTATAAATATCTCAAAAATGTCATGACTCATTCCCTGAGGGCATGTGTCATGGCTACACATAGCCCGCCTTACATAGGCCAGCGGTTGGCGACTAGCACCGAAAGGCATATCCCTAAATAACAGGAAGGCATTTCCTTTAAACTTGAAAACACATAGTCTAAGAATATGACAAGCCCAAACCATGTACTAAAACTGTAATAGTAAATTGATGTGAACTGAATGTAATAATGGTGAGTACTATATGTAAAGGGGGCCAAAATACACGCCCGACTGAATAGTACAACATCAATAGAAAAATAGGTCCCAACATCGTCTGCTAAGGTTCATACCTGAAGGGTAGGTAAAACTCATGGTCAGTCGTCACAACATCTCATCACGTATAAAGGTCCACCTTTGAGCACTGTATAGTCCTGGATTGCAAACCTTAGTCAAAGTTTTCCATCATTTGCACAAGATACATCAATGTGCGGGCGAAGCACATGAATGGGTGAATATAAAAATATTTAATAGGGACCCTGAGTCCTCCAAAGGTCTCCCACATAACATCAAAGGAAAACCCACAACGAAAGACCTTAATTACATAGCACGAAAAAATAGTAAGGTCACACAAGGTATACAACTCAGGGATGCAAATATAGATGATTATTCATAATAAATTTCATCTTATACAATTTAAAAGTCCAACAATTGATGCACTAAAAAGTTTTTTTAATATTGATCCACTCTTTGATGAATGTAATTGTTATTTTAAGGGTCATTGTATGAATTTTCCTCATAGGGTCACTCTACTTTTGATCCACATAGGCTTTCTAGAATGATGATCCATATCGGTTCTCTAGAATGCGGATCCACACAGGGTCGTTGGAATGCTGATCTGCATAGGGTTGCATGATGCAGTTCCACATATGGTTGCTAGTTTCTGATCATCCATGGGCCACACTAAAACTATTCCTTATTTCTTATCTAAGATGCTGATTCACACAAGATCATGATGATGCTAATCCACACATGGTTGCTAGTTCTAAGATATCCAACCACATGATTCTCTTCACCAGGTGTGATCAAGTTCCGTAAAATACTCTCCATGAGATATCATTCATACATTGACCACTAGTAAGCTCCATGAAGGAGTTACCCAAACGACTTACATATTGTAAGGGTTCCAACACGACAGATGACACGTTAATCAAATGTCCAGTCTGTGAGTAATAAGCATTTTAGATCTGAGGGCCCAGTTGGATTCAGGTTCGATCCAACCCAGCGATACTCTAAAATTTTCCAAAATTTGAGTGGAGTATACCAAATGGTCTGACTCACTCTAAGTATTCCAGCTCCATAGAATGTTTTTCAAAAGGATGTCTGGATTTTATTTTATGGCAATTTACGAAAAAGTTGGCCTAGATGGATCTGGGTCTGGTTTGACCCGATCGAACTGATCCGGCCTGACCTGATTCGGCCTGGGTATAACACGGATTGACTCAAAAATGAATGGGCATGATCTATTGGGTAGGGAAACCACGGTCTCAGACCACTGGGATGCGGCCTGACCCGTCCCACAGAGAGGGCATTGCCCGGTTCACAGGGGAGCGCGGCCCGACCCGTAGGCGGTGCGGCGCGGACCCCAGGGGGCGTGACCCGGCCGGAAGGGGCGCGGCCCGGGTCGTTGGGAGTATGGATAGACCTGGATGGTGTGCATCCTAGCCTACATGGTGGCATGGCCCAACCCTCTGGGCGCACGACTCAGCCAGCAAGGGGCACAGCCCGGCCTGATGGGGGCATCGCCCAGCCCGCAGGCAGGCGCAGCCCGGCCCGCAGGGGGGCATGGTTCAGCACACTAGATGGAGCTGGTCCTGCTTTAACTAGAATAATGTGGAGGTTTTCCCCCTATTTTTCTAATGTTTGTTCCATTTTTAATTGATGTTTCAGCACCACGGGACCTTTCCAGGTCACCACAGGATCCGCTCGGAGCATGTCCCTCCTCCGCTGTGGCATCAAATCGTGACCACCTCCAGTGTCACAAGACTACACGCTGCACTGCATCTTTGGCTCTCTAGTGCTAACCTCCCTGCTTGACCATCGCTGGATAGTTTTGCGGCATTCCCATGTGGTACACGATGGCACGTTGCCTCCAGCGCAGCTTGCCGGTGTCGGCCGCCCCCATCTCCTACTGGCGTGGGTCGCTTGTGTCGTGATGTCGATGTCGTGCTGATGGTATTTCATGGGACACATGGTGAGCTTCATTGGTACTTATTTCCATTCATTCATACCTATGGGATTCTTGGGTCATCTACTTCACTTCTTGACCATCAGAATTGGGTTTCGTCCATCCTAAAAATTCACCAGCGTAGAACAAAAGGATTGAACAAGGGGCGCAGTGACTCGGCCTTTCTCATTTGGCCCATAGACACCGTGTTAGAATCATAACAAGGGATTAGATATTTGATTCAACAACTCTTGGTATTTAATGAAGACATAACCTTACCACGATATGTGTTGGGGATCATCCCACATTTGGCAATTGGTTAGTGTCCATCGATTTCCAAGCAAGCCTCCAATGATGCTACTCAAACGACATTCTTCGGTTCTTACCTGATAGATATGTTATTCATCAAGGGGATCCTCCAAAATCATCCTATTTGTAGAGAATTAAAACCAAAAAATTAAAAGAGTTAGTGGAAAGGGGAGTTATATTCACAACACACAATTAAGAGTGGTTCATTAATTGGTGTAATTAATGAACCTCTTTAATTGCGAGTAGGATGGTTACATGTTATTAGAAAAATAGTCATTTAATGCTAGACATTATATTACATACCACCACTTGAGGTCCACACAACCAAGTCCTAAAGATAGTTTTAATATATTTAAAATAAATTAGACTTATTTTTTTAATCCTCCATGATTAACAACAAAAACAACTTCCTCTATCAACCAACTATGGTCGTGGTTGAGGTTCCCTCAAGAAAATACTGACGCTATGAGTTCAACAGTGCCCACAGATTTTAATTCTGTGCACTGGTTCGAATATTATGATTTCCCTCTTGCATGTTTACTAATCATACCAATAAGAATTTCAGAAATTCATTATAGGAACACTGGGCCACGGAATCAGGCGCCGTCAATTTTTGCAGTCTCTTTAAAATTCAATATGATTAAAATCAATTACATGGAAAATATATTTCTTTAAATTCTCCCCACCACAGGGTTTTTTGTATCTGAATTCCACAACATAGAATAAGGAAACTAGTGGGGGTATTGAGCATGAATTTGAGCCTCTTGTTCCCATGTGCTCTCCTGGAGGTTCCCGTACTGCCAACACATGTGCACAAGAGGTATCGATCACCCCCGAAAGACCCAATCTTATCGATCCCCACTCTCTAATGGAACCTCTATAAATGTGTCTCCATTATCAATGTTTGGCTCTCCCAGGCCAATAATGTGTATTGGATCATGCCCATACATCCTCAACTATGACACGTAGAAAATTTCATACACCCGATGCATATGTGTGGGAATAGCTAGGCAATATGCCACCTTGCCAACTCTTCTGAGAACATGAATGTGTCTGATGAACCATGAAGTTAGCTTTCTACCCAGTCCAAACCTCTAGAAATCTCATCGAGGTGAGAACAATAGGAATACATGGTCTACCTCCTCGAACTCCCAAGGTCTCCATGTCTTATCATCATATGACTTCTACCTGCACTGTGTAGTCTTCATCCACTCCTGGATGATCTACACCTTATCAGTGGTATCCCATACTAACTCTGGACCCATAAGTGCTGACACTCCTTGGAATGTCCAACATTGAGGTGATCAGCATGTATGACCATAAATGGACTCAAATGTTTCCATATCCATGGTAGAGTGATGGATGTTGTTGTACGTAAACATCACCATGGGAAATTGATCCTACAAAATGCGGCCAAAATCTATGAAGCAATCACAAAGCAGGTCCTTGAGTTTCTATACGGTTCGTTCTGTCTGACCATCTGTATGAGGATAAAAGGAGGTGGTCAAACATATATTAGTCACAAATGTATCATATAATATCAGCTACAACTGGGATGAAAATTGTGTGTCACATTCAAAGATGATCATCGATGATGCCTAATGATGTTGTACAATCTCTCATACGTAGTGGTGTCTGAATCCCTCTACAGATCCCTGATCTCAGATGGGCAGGAAGTGGGATGACATGGTTAGTCAGTCAGTGATCACCCAGATGGATTCATGTCCTGTGGAGATATGTGGTATCCATGTCATGAAATCAATGGAGATTCCATCCCACTTCCACACTGTCACCTCTAGAGGTTGTTCTAAGCCTATTGGAAGCTGTTGATCAACCATCACTTGATGACAAGTGAGGCATCATAAAATAAACTTTGCAACTTCTTTCATTATTCTTGTCCACTAGTGCTGACAACGTAGGTCCTAGTACATCTTCACCACACCAAAATGTACTACTATATGGGACATATGGAAGTGCCCCAACACCTCCTCTCATAGTGCCAACGGTATCATGGTGCGTTCTCTAAAGAGGATGACATGCTCCCCACCTTTAGAAAATCAATCAGGTTCTTGTCCCTTGGATATCAGAGAATGTTGAGCCTTGTTGTCAATGTCCCGAAGATGATCCTTCCAATCTTGTAGAAGAATTGGAGGAGTGACAATCATAAACTGGAGGTATGCTTCTCTATATCTATCCACAATGGATATCTGCAATGCGGCTAGTGGCTCTGTCGCCTCACTAGGCTAATATAGACCAGACATCATACTAATTGCATCTTCTACTACATTCCCCTTCCCATGAGTGAACACTATCTAAAAGACATTGTCCTGGAGGAACTCTAGATAATGTCTTAGTCTTAGGTTTAGGACCTTATGTGATAATATATACCTGAGACTCCTGTAATCAGTGTATACTATAAATCATTCTCCCATCATGTAGCGTCTCTCCATATTGAGGGAGAAAACCATTACTGCAAACTCATAGTCATGGGTAGCACAGTTCTATTCATGATGTACTAGATATTGTGAACCTTAAGTGATCACTGCTCTCTTATGCATCAGGACACTTCCATGTCTAGTCCCTATTGTGTCGTAGTATACTACAAACCCAAATTTTTTTTTGGTAGCCTCAAGATGTGAGATATCGTCAGTCTCTGCCTAAAATCTGTAAAATACTACATGAATATCTCTATCCACATGAATGTATGTATTTTCTTTTTCAACTTTTATAGGGGTGTCACAAAAGTATAAAAGCTATGTACGAATCTCGGGTAGTACCCATAAAAACCTAGGAAACTCCGAACATCAGTCACACTTTTCAGTGTCGCCCAACCAAGCATAGTAACAATCTTCACCAGATTTAATACAGATCCATCCTCTAAGAAAATGTGTCCTATAATGTCGAACTCCCATATCTAGAGCTATAACTTCAATATTTTTCCATAAAGATGGTTCTCATGGAGTGTATCAAGAACTATCTATAGATGATAGGCATGCTCCCCCTTTATCGCCATGTATATCAAGATGTTGTCGATGAGAACCACCACGAAGCAATCATGGTATGACAGATAGATCCTATTCCTCAGTCTCATGAACATATTTCGGGCATTGGTCATGCCTATGAGAATAAAAAATAACTCATAATGGCCACAACGACATTTGAAGGTTGTATTCTACAAATCCTCATTTCATACCCTAATATGATGATAGCCTGGTCTAATTTCTGTCTTCAAAAACCAAACAGGTCCCATTAGATGATCAATGAGATCATCAATCCATGGAAGTGGATACATGTTTTTTCATGGTAACTTGGTTTAGGTTCTGATAGTACACACAAAACCTCAAACTCCCATCTGCCATCTTGGCGAACAAAATCGGGGCATCCCATAGAGAAACATTGTTCCTAATAAACCCCTTCCACTGCAATTCCTCTAGATGCAACATTAACTAACGAAGCTCTATGAGAGACATCTGATATGCTGGTGTATATATTGGTTCCATATTTCGATACAAGTCGATGTGGGAGTCAACCACTCTTTGAAGAGGTTATTCTAAATCATCATCAGGGAAGTCTTAAACATACTGGTCCACCAAACCCAGATAGCTCCGACTCTCAACATCCACTACATTGAGGTTAAGGCTTGCCAACTGATTTTTGATCGGCTACACCCTCCTCTGGCTAAGTCCATCTTTTTCAGCTAAGGTTCCCTACTCACCAATGAAGGGAAACCTGGTAACATCCTCACAGACACACCACACATTAATCATAAAATAGTTGATCTAAGATTGGAAAGTGGATATCCAGTACATACCAAAGATAACGTCAAAGGGAATCGACACTGCAATTAGAAGATCCCAACCAAAGATCTCAACTCCTAGAGTAACCTCACATTTCCATCACCAATGTCTAATCGTCGAATCTCCCCCTGCTGGAGTCTGTTGCTATAAGGATCGATCCAATGACCCCACCAAAATCTCCAAGCACCGAACGAGGGTCATGGAAATGAAAGAGTGACTGGAACTAGTGTCTATAAGTACTGAATCTACCGTTGAGTAGACACATATCGTACCTCGAATAATCTCTAGAGAGTCGTGGTTATAAGCCTCATCTTCCTAGAGATGAGATCGTCCCTATCCACCTGCTCACTATAGTCAAGAGGGACCACCTGGTGGAGGTTTTGGAAGAACCTTGATTCACAATCCACCACCATCTTCAAGGCCAACTCCTCTTCAATGTTCTACGCCCCAATGGAACAGCTTACGTGAATCTCTACTTCTGATTCTGTGGACCCTCAACTATCTGTTGTTTATTAGTGTTGTTGGATGAGCAGTCTCGAGCCATGTGACCATTCCTGCCACAGGTGATGCATAGTATGCTTCTCTGTAGTCATTCCCTACTTCATGAACCTCGATCCTCTAACCCTAAGTCCCCAGTTTGACCATCATAAGGTCTAGACCGCTGGGACATCTATGTCCTCGGCCTGCAACAATCAGCATATGACTCTTCTAAGTGTCGCCCGGTTGTCTGTCTCACTATCGGTGTCTGTTCATCCAGGAAACTCTTCACTATGAGTGTTATCTCTAGCATGCCAGAATGCATTAGGAAGATGAGAGATACAATCAAATCTCATATCTCATGTTTTAGTCCTTGCTCAATGGTTCGGTGCATACATAAAGGGTCCCACACCATATCTGTAGAGTAGCACGAGAGGTCAATGACCTCGTCAGGTACTGGGAAACCGTCTAGCTGCACAACATTAAGTCTAACATCTCCTATATATTCATAGTCCATTGATTTGTTGGAACGAACTTTGTCCTGATGTGGCCCTTGGAAACTTCTTAGGTGTTGGTTGCCTCGTCATGTATCTAGAGCATATGGCTCCACCATCTCCCTGCATCTCCCTAGAAAAAACTGGTTTCTAGGATCACCATCTCGTCAGCTGGTGTCTCGTCCAGACAAAAAACACTAGCCACAACCTCCAGCGAGTCATTATCCACCAGCAGATCCATCTCGCATCTAAACATTGGAGGCCAATTCTGCTGAAACCTCTGAAACATGCTTAGTCGGTATGCACCATCCGCTAGTGGGGCTGGTGGCAACAGTTTTCAAATGGACTCGTCGCTCGGTGGGCTGTAATCGCAAACTCTCACTGGAATTCTAGTTGGTGGTCTGCGTGGAAATATTATGAAAAGAAATAGGTGATTCAATATGAATAAGTTATACCATGTCAGCTGACTCAAATATATCAAAAATAAAACACTTCTGAAACACACATAATTACTGTTTCTGTGAAATGAGTTGTAAATTAGAATTCAGTGTCCTGGTGTATGGTTTCGTCAGCCGCTACACTAACAATGGACTACCCGAACTGAAAACCAAACTCATATCACTTAACACTATTATTCCATTTGAAATATCAAAGTCCTAGTTTATTGGTAAAATCGACTCTTCTGATTCCAATTTTTCATGACCCATCCCCCAGGGCCCGTTCTGTGACTACCCAAATCATGCCTTCAATAGGCCAGGGGTTGGCGACATACACCGAAAGGATTGTCCCAAAAAATAAGCGAAAGAATTACCTATAAACCAGCAATCACACAGTCCAGGAAAACAATGAGAACAACCCACAAAGTAAAACTAAAGTAGTACAAAGATGTGTAATTAATTTAAAAAGGGTTATTACTATAGGTAAAAGAGGACTAGATACAAGAGAAACAAAAAAGTACAACAACAATACAATAATAACACCCAAAATCATCTGTTATGGTTCCTACCAAAAGGGAAGGTACAACTCACAATTATTCTTCACAAAGGCTCATCACGTCTAATGTTCCTCCTTAGAGCACCATCAAGTCCTGGATCCAAATCCTTGGTCAAATATATTTGTCGACTGCATAAGAAACAACAAGGTGTGGGGAAAACCTATATAGGGTTGAGTATTACAACACTTAGTAGGGACCCCAAGACACCTGAAGGTCTCCTAGAGTTCCCTAATGAAAAAACCACAATGGAAGACCTCAATTACAAAGCATGAAGAAATAGTCATCTCACGCCAGGTATCCAACTCAGATATGAGGAATATAGATGATTAGTCTTAACCTATATCATCTGATTAAATGTAGATGTTACACAAATAATCCACAATGAAGTTGTTAAAATATCAATCCACTCTTGGATTCAAGTTGTTATTCCATGATGGGTCAATGTAAGGATGGTCGCTATCTGGTCACTCTACAGCTAATCCACACAGGGTGATTGGAATATTTATCCATAGAGGGTTGTTGGAATACTAATCCACACAGGGTCGCTGAAATGATGATCTATATAGGGTCATTGGAAGTAGGTCCACATAGGGTTGCTAGTTTATGGTCATCGATGGGATGCTCTAAAATTTGTCTTCATCTTGTAGCTATGATTCTGATCTACATAGAATTTCTAGGATGTTGATCCAAATAGGGTTGCTTGTTCCCAGACAGCTAGGAACAAGATTCTACGCACCTGGTGTGCTTGAGTTCTGTAGAATCTTCTCCTTGAAATATAGTTCGTACCTCGAGCACCACTAATATCCCCAAAGGAGTGACTGAAAAGAATTCTGTGTCATAAGTGTTCCAACGTGATAGACAATACATCAATTGGATGCCCCCTATGTGATTTATAAGGGTTTTAGTATAGAGGGCCTAGTTGGATTTGGGTTTGATCCAACATGGCCAAACTCTACCTTTCTCCAAAATTATACTGGATTAAAACAAAGGTACCGTCTTGCATAATGGATCCCAGCACCATAGACGGTTCATCAGAGAATGTATGGAAATCAAATTATTTCATTTTATGTGAAACATGGAATGGATGGGTCTAGGTTCGGCATGACCCGGTCGGGGCCGACTCGACCCTGTTCGCGTCACCCATCCCGGCCTAGCTCGAACTGTCCTGGGCCACAGTGGGGTCTGCCTGTTGGGCCATGGTTTGGCTCGGACCGCTGATAGGGCACGACCCGGCCGGCAGTGGGGTGCGGACGGGCCCGTAGGGGGTGTGGCCCAGCCCGAATTGTACTGGGTCGTGATGGGCTCAGCCTGTCGGGCCACGGTCCGGCTCGGCCCACCGATATGGCACATCCCATCCCAAAGGAGGGTGGGGCTCGTCCCTCAGTGGGGAACGACGTAGCCATCTCGTAAGGGGCGCAACCTCGCCTATAGGGAGCACGACTCAGCCTGTAGGGGGAAGCTCAGCCTGCATGAGGGATTGGGGTTCGACCTAGGTGGCATGAGGGTGAGGCATTTCCCCTATTTTTTCGAATGACTGTGCATTTTGGAATTGAATCAGTGACACCATGTGGCACTGCATGGTCCCCGTAGGACAGGAAGGGAGTGGGTTCCTCCTTCTCAATGGATTCGAGATGCATTCACCTCCTGAATTGTGCAATGACACACCACATTGCCCCCGCCACTAGCCGGTTCCGACCACCCTGCTCGACCATCGTGGCTGAAATGTCACAGCCCCCTCCTCATCTTGCGACATGCGACGACACAACGCACTACCTCTACAGCTGACCAGAGCTTGTTGCCATACTAACCATCACGACATGATGCCAGTGCCTTCAGCTATGGTGTGTGATTGTGTGCCACCTCCCCCGAGGCTAGCTGATGCTGGCCGCCGCCATCACCCGTGGGCACGGGTCGCCTGTGTCGGCGCACTGACAGTCTTTCACTGGCCACCAGGAGAGCATATGTGGTCAATTTTTTCATCTGATCGCACCTACGGGATTCTATCGTCATGTCAATTCCTTCTTGAAACTTGTATTTGGGTTCCATAAAACCCGAAATTTCACCTACATAGAATGCAAGGATTGAACAAGTGGCGGTGGTACAGGGTGTTGTTTGTTTTTCATGCAACCTCTGTTTTCGCATTTGAATAAAGAAAAATATATTTGATTCAAAAAATCATGAAATTTAAACAAGATGAAACCATACCTCAAGATATTTTGGAGATCATCCCACATTTGAAGATGGATCTATGTTTTTCAATTATGAAGAAAGAATCCAATGATGTTTCTAAAAATATTTTCCTCAGTTATTGATTGATGGATCTATTCTTCATCAAGTTGATCCTCCAAAATCCTCCCCTCTTTTTTCAAGAAAACCAAAAACTCAAATGATATAGAGGAGAGGGGAGTTATATTCACAACACATAATTAATATTTTTCCATTAATTGGGGGAATTTGTGAACCTCCTTAATTTCATGTTTGATGGTTACACATTTTTGTGTAACGAGGAATTTAATGTCCTATATTAAATTCCCAAAAATTCATCATGGTCCCTTCGATCACAACCTAAACAGAGGTGAATGACGTTTAAAATAAATTATATTTATTTTATTTATCCTCCATGAAAACTGAAAAAACCAACTTCCTCTCCCAACCCACTGCTTTCGATGTTAAGGATCCTTATGAAAATCTCTATGCTTTGAGTTCAATGGTTCCCATAAGATTTCAATTTCATACACTAGTTCAAAAGATAGAATTTCCAACTCTTATGTTTACTGAACATAACTAAAAAATGATTAGAAATTCATTTCGGGCACACCGGTCTCTAGAAGTACACGTTGTCAATTTTCACAGACTCATAATAATTCCATTTAATTAAAAAAATTAAATGGAAAATACAGGTATTTAAAAAAATAAATTACTCTTATACATTCTCAAAAATTCAGTGTCTATGTTATAATAGTCTAAATATTTCATGGTTTCATTTCGGTTTGTTGTCGAGTGTGGAGAAAAATATAGATCAAATTGTTTATTTATTGAAAATGTGTAGTTAAATATCATGAATTTAAATAAGCATTCTTGGGGGAGTAGTTATGTCATGTCGTTCCCACAAGAATGTTGACCTATTTTTAGAAATTACTCAGAAAATCAAGTTATATCACATGTGAATAAAATATTTATAATATTATTATATAGGGACACCATTGGGGGGCATATTTTGAATTTATTTATCAATCCTTCTATAAGAACCCTGAGACACTAGAAAGCCTTATGAATGATTTCATGACTGAGAATAAGTGCACTGATTAATGACCCAAAATTATATGAATAAAATCCCCCATTTTTATGAAGTTAAATATATTATGGATATATAAAACACATGAAGTATTTTTATAAATAATTTTTAAATGGAATTTGTGGGCTATTATGTATCTTTACCCATGATAATATAGCCCTTAAATAGAGATCAAATGACTAGTATAAATATAGGGTTTTAATAAAGGCTTCTTACATAGGCAAAGGAAGTGATGTCCTCAATCAGTAGGATTGTGCCCCATGAAGCCCATTTATCAGAGATTATGATGGAGATAGAATTTATAATAATTTCTCTAGTCCAGGCCCATGATGATATCCAACTACTTAATCATGAGAGAAACCATTTGTGGGTGAAGTTCATGCTCATCAATATCACAACCAGAACCGTGTTCACAAAATAGCCCCATGAAGGCCCACCATCACGCACGGTAGTCTTTGGGAATATTATGGTGTAATAGAGGGATATGTATCAACACCCAAGAATTATGAATATGTACCTTATTGTTGCTTTTACAAAAACAGTTAATATAATTTCATCCTATTATTATTTCTTTGTAAATGATTTTAAAAGAACAACTATTTTTTGTTAGTATGAAAATTCAATTATGAAATATTTTTTGACGAATTAATGAACATATGAATTAACATAATTATAAAATGAATAATATTTTTATTGAATATTACTATTAAATAATATTTATAAAATAAAAATTAACATACAATTTTTAAAATGTCAAACATAATTTTTAATAGGGTTTAGAAACTATTATTTGACAAAAAACCCATCATTTTTAACATTTATTTGGTATTATTTTTAATGTAAAAACTCCAATATTTAAAAAATTATTTAGATAAAATTAATATAATTTTATTTAATAAGGATTTCCAAATTATCCAATGGTTATTTTTTCATAATTTTATGAGATAATTGATTTTTCGGTAAAACATGAAAATTGTATAAATATATGGTGTGTTTTATGACATCATAATAGACCTATAGTGTTTTAATAAATTTATAAATGGAATCCTAATCCGAAAATATGTTTTCCTTTAAATTGATGTTATTTTATAGTTAGTGTATTATTTTATAAATCCCAAGTGAAATCTCATTGAATTATAAGATATTTTATGATTTTAAAAACATTTCATTAAAAGCGTGACTCACCTCCAAATAATAAAGCGAGATATTTTATTATCTTATGAACATGGAATTATAAGATAATTAAAAAATTACCATTTTCCTTAAACCATGGACAAAAACCATATGAGGCTTTGTGGGTTTGAATATTTTATTACATACTGTTAAAAAAAATAATTTGAAATCCCCCACCTTCCCTATATAAATCCACTCATGCTCCCATTTATCTTCACTAAAATCATTTGAGCTTGAAAAAACTATTCCCTATATTCCCTATAGTCAATCCCAGGCTCCCCCAGGCTCCCAGTAAACTTCTACTACACCTTTGGAGTCATACATTCAATTAAGTAATTTATCCCTTCTCATATGCATTTATGCACTTCATTTATGTTATGCTACTTTTACTCCATTTAATATGTTTTATGTGATGTTACAGGATCCCATTGCTAGGAATTTTATTTCTAAATGATGATATCACCCTTTCACTATCATTTAACACTCATAAGAACCTTTTTGATGCCTCTTACTATGCTTAAATTCAACTAGCAAATTTCTCTCTCCTCTTTTTATCAAGCACATCATTTGTGATATTCCCTTTTGATTATAATTTAACTATATTGTGATATATTATTCCATATCCACCTTACTTTCCCGTTGATTTTTAAATTATGGGATCACATTTCCGTCTCAATTTTTCCCCTTTTAAACCGTTATTTACATAGTGATATTTTGTGAGGAATATTCCACATTCCACTATTATAAAATATTCCATTTTTATTACGTCATATAAAATACATTTTCCAATGATGGGTTATTTTCTTAAATAACCCTATTAATGTTAATTTCATGTCAATATTATGTGATTCCCATTTCTCCCATATATCCATTTTATCAATTTCTATAGGACACTGTTATGCTGCCTAAACAGCACCATGATCTTCCATGAAAAACATCCTCTTGTAGTGAATACAATTACAATATCTCCATAAAATGTATTGAAATTTATAAATATATACATTCATAATGGGGATTATATAAATTTATCACACCTTCCTTGAAATAAATTATGACAATGATTGAATCCACATTAAACGATCTATGCGGCGTAATTAACCCTGAGAATGGAATTATTATGAAGTGTGCCCCTTAAATGAGAGACATTTCATTAGATAATTTGTGGTGTCATGATAAATCATGTTGGTATAAAGGAATTACATTATCCCTTAATGATACATTTTCTAAAATGGGTTCTTGGTTGATTTTTCCGTGATCTATTTATGATTCTGTGTTTTATGTTGTCTCCACATTTCCCATGTTACGATTATCTTATTATATCATCACTTATTATTCATGTTCCTTTTATGATATATTTATATATATACTATCTAAAATATATTTTCATCCACATTTTATTCTTTTTTATTCCGAGTCTGAGATTTATAGATCACCCCTTTCTTATCTATGTTCTCAGGTTATCCCATACAGTGTTAAGTACGAACGGATGTTTTGGTCATGTCAATGATGTTTAAAATAAAGATATTTATTTTCATGTTTTATGTTGTTATGTAATGTAACTAATTTCACAAAATCTATATACCTCATTAACTTATAATATTTTTGTGTTCAATCATATGTAATAAATCATGTTTGAAAAGAGAATAAATAGTCGTGTTGTTATAGTTAGTTTTAGAGGATATGTTTTTTTTATTTTTTAGAATAAGATTATAAAAACCCAGTGAAAACTCTAAGGTATAAGACTATGTGTAATAAAAAGTCATTTAATTTAGGGGAGTACAGGGAAGGTGTATTATCAAAATAATAAATCCATATCTGGATATTAAAAGTATATGTTGTTATAGAACAAATGTACCTTGGAGTAACAACATCGACTATATGGTCTAGACCTAAATTAGGAAACCAGTACATGGATATGGCCCTCACTAATCATGTTGTTTGAAACTCTCAAGGAATATTGATATGTAAATTCATAATGTATATACAAACCATTGTTAAGAGAAAAAAAAAATGCTCATAATAATATTTTCTAGCATGTAGATCATAGATAACATACATTGAATCCTCAAAAGTCAGAAGTTATGGATATAAATGTGTGTTATAATTATAATTTCATTGTATTTTCCATTTATGTGTTATACTATTTTAGATACTAATCCCAAATTTAATTTTTTATAATAGACAATGGAAAAAATTATGAGGAATCGTGTAAAAAACTAATGCAAATGGAAATATGATGATTACCACAATGAAAACCCCAATCATATAACTGATCAATTCGGAAAAATCCAGATTATCCCAATCCAACTATCAAAAACATCAATTAAAAATTGGAACACTATGGAACTCCCAATGAAATCAAGGAATAATAAGATGACATCTCATGAATGTTCATATGAAAATATTTATTATGGTAAGAAAACCCAATTTCATTCATGAATTATGTGTAGAAATAAACACCAAGGGAAATGTCACAAAGGGACATGGATATGTTTTAAGTTTTTAAAGACAAGTCATATCGTAGCTAACGTCCATGAATAATTGATAATTTGATATAGGGAAATTAAGTTCAATCTTTGTCATCATATAAAATCATGTGTCCTTAATGTGTAGAAGTCAAGTATTATCCACGTTAATGCTCTATTTCATGGATGAGAAAAATGATAAGCATAAAAAAGAACCACCCATAGGGGATCATGGAATGTCTAAAGGGGAGATGGATAATGATGAATAAATTACATTTGTCCACTACTTAAATGTATTTTTTGTCATATTTTATTTTGATTCATGTCCTATTATGATATCTTGTAAATTACCTAGGAACATAGAGTCCCAACATGAAATGATATTAAATATACGGAGAAATATTCTATGATTATTATATAACATGTTGAAATTTTTTGGAATGTTATTCTAAGAAATATTATAAGTCTCCCTTGGGTGTAATTTGATGAAATTTTGGGAATGTATTGGGTTTCCCTACATAGTGCCAACATAAATTGTCATGAGTGGGAAATCTCTCTCCAAATGGAGAATCAACATCCAATTTTATACAAGTGTAAGGAGGAGGAGGAATATTATTTCCTACCATCCTCTAAATCAGGGATATTATTTCCCCAGAAGGAAGGATATCTAGTTAAAATAATAGGGTCTATGTAATGAACCACCCTTAGGGACATTCTCATTGTTACTAAATTTGAAGACATGTTTCCTTAGGAGTTTATTATACTTCCTTCAAACAAGGAGGTAGGATTTTTAGTTTATCTTATTCTTGGATAATTTTTAATATCCAAGACTCTATATAGAATAGATGTTTTTGAAACATAGGTTCTTAAGATTAAACAAGAGTAAAATCAATATAAATGGTTTGTACACCCATGTGATTCCTAAGGGGGTGCATGAGTCCCCTAAATCATGAATAAGGATAGTTCAATGAGTATTTGCATAAAATATCATGAGCTCAACAAAATCATGATACGGAACAAGTATCCTTCACCATCGATCAACTAAATGGAACACAATAATTCTCTATTTTGGATTTGAGGTCAATATATTATGATTTAATGGAGAAGAAAGTGGATATTTTGAAGAAAGATTTTTTAAAAAACTTTATGAATTTTGAGTTCATAGTGATACCATTAAAACACACTAAGGCCCCCAAAATCAGTATGGAAAAGATGAATAGAGTATTTAGTGATTACATTGAAGACTTTATGGTAGTATTTATAGATGAAATTCTAATATATTAAAAATCCAAGGAGAACCATGAGGACTGTCTGGGAACTTTGTTAATGACCTTTCAAGAGGTGAAACTCTATAAAATGTATAGAAAGTGTGATTTCTAGATAAAGGAAGTCTAATTCATGGGGAATATCATGACAATAATTGATATGTATGTGTATCATTAGAAGAATAAAACATTTTACGGATATGTTGGGCCAAAATCCCTGATAGATATTCAAATTTTCATTAGTTATTCTAGATATTGTCACTGATTTGTGCTAAATTTCCAATGACTTTAAAACCCTCTTACCAAGTTAACTATGAAGGGAATCAAATTTGCAGGGAATGAAAAAATTTGTATAAATCATCATGGAGTTGAAAATGAGGCTTATCATACCCATGTTATCAAACTACACAATAGTAGGGTTATTTTTTTAATTTCCCTTGATGTGTCAAGATGGGATTGGGATGTGTGTTGATGAAAAATATAAAATTCATTGCGTATGCCTCAAGGCGGTAGAAAATTAAGGAGAAAAAATATCCCAACCATAATCAGGAGTGGGATGCTATCATATTTGTGGTGAAAATATGGAGGAATTATATCTTTTTGGATAATATTGAAATATAAATAGATCACTAATGTTTCAAATATAAATTCACACGGAAAGTGATAAATATGTACCACCAAAGACAGATCGATCTCATCAAGAATTATGACTGCTCAATCCACTACCACCATTTAAAGAGAACTAGGTGGTAGATGATATAAGTTTAAAGGACCCAACAATTATATCAATGATGAGAATTGAGATGGATCATATCTTCTAAGATATGATTATTTGGACATGGTAATCATAAGGAATGAAACATCATTAATAGTTTCAAAAATTATTTCTCAGCCATATCCTTGTAAAAGGATAATTGATGGAAAAAAATAAGATGTGTGAATCTAGAAGAAAAGGGAAAATATAAGTAAAGGAGAACCCATAGACTTCAATGATAATAAGGAAGTGATTGTGTGATTTGGGTCAATACTATTGGTTCCATCAATTCCTGAGTTAATGAAATACATTTTTAATGAAGGAATTAGTTCAACTCTCTCTTTTCACCTGGGAAACAAAAAGATCATTCGATAGATCTGAGGGAACAATTTGAGGGATAAGATGAAGAATGATATCACACATTATTCATAAATGTTACTAGTATGTCAGTAAGTGATGGATGATAGGTTAGAATCTTAGTGGATGTTACAACCATTAGCCATACAAACATTAATAAGGGATAACATCATCATAGACTATCTCACATGAGATCCAATTAAATCCAATGAAATTAATGATATACAGATTACTATGGATTTTCATACAAATATTTCTCACTTTAATGAAATTTGATAGGATTTCATAACAGATCAACTCACATAGATATACAATAGGGAAGCGATAAGGCTACAAAGAGTACCATTATAGATTGTATCTGATCTAGATCCAAGATTCAACTCTATGTTTTTAGAGAAGTCTCCATCATTCTCTAAACACTGAGATGAACTTCAGTATAGATTATCACCGTAAAACTGATGTCCAATATGAGCAGACTATACAAACACTTAAGGGAATGTTTAGAGATTTCTCAATGTACTTCAAATGAGAATGAGACTAACATATTTTCTTGGTGGTGTTATTTTAAAACTGTTAAAACTCGAGCATCCAAATGTATTTATATGATGGAAATCAATGAAAGAGGTATAGAACACCAACATGTTCGGATGAAGTTGGTGAATGAAAATTTCTATATCACAAAATGGTTGATAAAATAGTGGAGATGCTTAAGACCAAAAATCAGCATATCAAATCTTCTCAATGTCAAAAAATGTGTTATGATAATAATCATTGATGAGACCTATTGTTTCATTTTTAAGACATTATATTCCTAGGAATATATATATTGAAGAAGGAGATGGTATTTACGAATAAGGGAAACATAGTTCATGGTACATCATCGCTTTTGAGATCTCTAATTGTATCAGAGTAGTGGAATATCGACTAGAACACCCACTAAATTTGTCTCAAGTATATGATGTATTCCATGTAACCTTTTTAATAATATACAAACCAAACCCATTACATGTACATAATCCATAGGTGATACTATATGAGATTTTCCTTGTATTTTCTTGATTCCAGGTGTCGCCCAATGGTGCCTCATACCTGGTTGGTCACATTGCCTCTAGCACATTTCCCAAAAATGCTAAAGGCTCTCTACTAGCAGTGAGGGCCTTTGGTGTGATTGTGGAGAAATAAATCCCCCATATCCAGAGTAACATAGTTTAAATAATAGTAAATAGTAGCGGAATCCATAATACCATACAACAAAGTAAAAAACTGGAAGACTAATAGAAAATAAATAACTATAGCACATATAAAAACGATGCATGTAAAATATGTCATGGTAAAAAGACAAACAAGTCACAATGCTTGAAATACAGAACTATACTAAAGTACAAGAGAAAATAAGAAAACTCATGTAGCATTGAAAGCCTCATCTTGGTCCCTTGATCTCTAGCTCAATAGTAATCAGGTATCTAATAAAGAAGGGTGGTTGACCGTATCTATACCTACAAAAATATAATCTATTTCAGCACAAAAGCATGATCCAAAAAAGTCTAGGATGAATCCCATTATAAATCCATCGGAATATCTGTGCGTAAATTTCAGTGAATATATATAGAAGCAAATTTTCAGAATGATGCAATAAATAAGGAAGTACACAAAAATAAAAAATCCAATTGTTTCACATTACATTCATTTTAATTTATTGATTATTGAAACCACTGAATAATGAAATATTGGTATCAAGACGAATCTCTATATGCCATGTGTAATAGAAAAAGAAATTTCTCTGAAGACCATATAACAATAAAGTAATTCTGAGTCCATACTTTTGTTTCAAATTCATAGACTCGTCAAAATCAATCATTCATTCATAAGAAACCCTCTGGGAATGATTTCATAGTCCAATCCATTTGGTTAAAAATATCATCAAACCAATGAGATATAACGACCCTCTAGGAAAGCTCATAAGGTCTAACTCCTTTGGTCTCAAATAAACAAAGCCTCTTTAAGGAAGCATGTACCGTTAATTACCTCTATTGTCTTTTGACAATAAAAAAAGACTTATGTGGAAGCACTCAATGTCAAAACTTCATGTGGTCTCATAAATTTATTCTATAGATACTCTGAGGGAACACTCACCATCAACCCACCTATGGACTGATAATGTAAAATAGTACAAACACTATAGGGAATCCCTAAACATAAATTCCACCTATGGTCTAACTACACCAAGTTCTTATAGCCCTGTGTAATACAATCATGAAAAACCGATATCCAATGGCCAAAATTAATCTCAACTACAATAAGGCTAAACTTCTATAATTCATAAAAAATGAATTTAACATGTAACAAAAAAAGAAATCAACTCCAACATAAAAAGAAAAGATAGGAAACAAGGTTTGTCTCATATGAAACCTAGTCTAACCATCCATAAACATTCAAACAAGGAAACACACTTACGAGGTGTCCCCTAAACATGAAAGTTAACATTATATAAAAAAACCCTTAATATAAAATCAATATATGGAAGATGATAATAGGGTTCAATTCTGTAACATGAAATACCCTAATCATGGGTAATCATCCCTTTAACATATATAATTCAATGAAAAACGTTGAAAGGAAACAAACCACCTACCTCATCGTTGTACTATGAACACTCTAGAATGCCAGCCTTCGAATCGGCCTAGAATTTCATAGATCAACAAAAAGGTAAAACACATTTATCCTTGAATAACTAAATATAGTGAATAAATCAGGAAGAGAGGTCTGAATAAGAATGAAGAAATCACTGAGGTGATTCCTACACACATGATAGAGATTATATCATACCTTAGATGTAGAAACGGAGGTTAAGACATTGATCATCGCTCTCGGTCACTCCAGGACCAAATAACTCTAGAAAAAAATGAATCTAGAGATTAGACACATCCCCTGTTTGATTAAACAAATAATTTAGAAACTACCTGGTGTTTTAATATAATGCACATGTTGTGTACTAGCCTCAACCATCCCCTGCTTTAGGCGGTCCACATGGACATGTACTCGGCTGTTACAAGACCAGTAAATAACAACCCATGACAACCGGGTACACATTGTGTACTCATGAGTACATGGATTGAACTACAAAAATTATAAAATATTCTTTTTTTATATAAGCCAATTGAAATTAAGAACCATACATGAAATGAAGATCTAGGTTCTTACAAACATTCCCCATTAAATAAATTTTTCCCCAACATTCCATTACAAGGGTATAGAAGAAGAATATTCAAACAAATCGGGCCACTAGGAACGAACGTCCACCCCCTCTCTAAAGTCTCATCCTATACTTCACCATGCTGTCATAACACCTGTACTTGAGGAACATACTGACCATTGAAAACCATTGTACTATGATCCACAATCCTAAGAGCTTTCTCCTCAAATTATGCATTGACATCCAACTCAACCTCCTCAGGATGAAAAAAGTTTGATGGTTCTGAATGGTAATGTTGAAGCTGAGAAAAACGGAAGGAATCCTGCATAGCCCGATTCATCTAAGGTAACTACAACTGATAGGAAACCAGCACTACTCTCTCCATATCCTCAAAAATCTCGACATATATTAGTGAAATCATTCCATGTATCCTAATCCACATTTTTCCTAACCTTGGTGTGACACATATGAAAACATGATCTACAACCTCGAACTCTAGAGGTCATCTCCTTCGATCAGAATACGATTTCTGGAGAAATAATGTGGTATCCATCTTCTTCTAATTCAACTCCACCTACTCAGTGTTCTTTAGAACAAGACGAGATCCCAACATGGCTACATCTCCTGCCACTAGACAAAATAGGTGTTATCGAAATGGCCAACCGTACAAAGCCTCATACGGTTCCATATGTATTATTTCTTGAAAACTATTGTGGTAGGGAAACACCACTTAGGGTATGTTTCTCTCCTAGGGACCCCTAAAATACAGGATTAATGCCCGAAGTAAGTCTTACAACTCTTGAATTGTGCACTATGACTGGACATCTGTCTGGTGTTGACAAGCTGTAATCAGAAGTTCATGTCTATCCAAATCCCTCTATATTTCCTGCCAAAAACGAGAAGTAAACTGGGCGTCCCTATATAAAATTAGATAGTGGGGAACCCCATGAAAATGTACAATCTCTAAGATGTTTATACATCCCATATCATCAATACTGAAGGTCTCATTAGTCAGTATGAAGTGTGAAACCTTCTTGAGTCTGTTAATGAATACCCCAACTACATCATTCCCTTGAGGCAACCTTAGTAAACCAGTCACGAAATTTATCGCGACATCATTCCATTTCAACTCAAGAATTGGTAACTACTTTAAAATCCAATCTTGTCGCTGATACTCTTCCATCACTTGCAGATAGGTGGATCATCTCATAACAAAGACAATAAAATCTCTCTTCATACTGGGCCTCCAATACTGACGGTGTAGATCTCGATACATATTGGTGACACCAAGATTAATTTCCCATGCAGAGGAATGAATATTTCACAAAATCTTCTTGGGTATGTCTTCTGACAGACATACATGTCAATGAAAGTGCAAGATCTTATCCTCTCATATGGTACTCCCAGGATTAGGGTCCTCTTCTAACACTCACCCATAGAACTAGGCCTTCAAAATCTAATAGTTTCCTCATTCACAACATATCCTGTGTAGTTGAGGTAACATCTACAGAAGAAAGAACTGCTTACCCATGTTTGTCATGCGCCTTCAAATGCATCCAAGAGAACAGATCCATAAGCTGCCATTCATTTCCAGCCTCCTAGACTACCTGTATATGTGTCCTCCTTCTCAAAACAATATCCATTGCACCTTTCCTAGGCATGTAGACAAGATCAAATTCAAAAGACTGAAGGTACTCAACCCACCTTTTCTACCTCAAATTCAGATCATGCTGAGTAAAGATATTTCTGAGAAATTTTTGGTCAATGAAAACCAAAAAATTCTCCCCCAAAAAATAATGTTTTCAACAATGAAAATCAGGCATAACTGAAGCCAACTCGAGATCATGTGTCGGGTAATTCCTCTCATGTCGCATGAACTACCGATAGCCATACACAATGACTCCTCCCCCCCCCATATAATCACTGCTACCATCCTGATACCAGATGCATCAATAATAATGTAGATCATTCCGGACTTTAGAAAAAATCATTATCGTTGATGAGTTCTATATCCCTTTTAGCTTATAAAAATAAGAACCACAGGAATCAGTCCCCATGTTCTTTGAACCCTTCATAATTAGGCCCATCGGTGGTGTTTATATGCGTGATAATTATTTTACAATGACTGTGTAGTAACCATCCAGCCCTAGAAACATTTTTACCTAAAAGACATTATTCATATGTTTCTAATAAACTACTACTCTATCTTTATATGGTCAACTGACACTCCTCTCTCTAAGATGACATGACCCAAGAAGTGAATCTGGTCCATCCAAAAGTGGCAGTTTAAGAGATTAGCATATAACTGATGCTCTCTCAGTGTACTCAAAATGATCTCATGTTGGGTGGAATGGCCATGTTTAGTGTGAGAGTACACCAAGATATCATCCATTAATACTACAACAAAAGAATCCACATAAGGATCAAACACCTGGTTCATTAGTGCCATAAAAACTACATGTGTTTTTGGGAGACCGAACTACATAACCAAATTCTCATATAGACCATAAAATATATGAATGGAAATAAGAGGTATATGTGATGGTTTAACACACAAATGATTATTACTGAATCTCAAGTCAATCATCGAGAACACTCAATGTTTTATAAGCTGATCAAAGAGATCATCAATCCTAGCCAAAGGGTATCATTTTTTAACTCTCAACTAGTTCAACTTCGGATAATCCGTAAAAAGTCTGAGCGCACCATCTTCTTTCATCACAAATATGACAGGAGAAATCCTTGGAGAAGTACTGTATTAGATGAAACCATTTTCCTATAACTCCTTGAACTGCTTCATAACCTCCATTAACTCTAGTGTAGCTATTCTATGATGAGAAATTGACCCCAGGGCCACACCTAGCACATGCTCAATAGAGAAATGAACCTCTTTCTCTAGAGGTATACTTGAAAAGTCATCAGGAAATACATATCTTAAATGATCCACCCCTAGTGGAAAGTCCATATGTGATGTCCCATTGTCATCTAGATATAAACATGCAATATAAGATTTAACTCCTCCCAACCCAGGATGATCGAGTCTGGCTCTGCACGCCTAGACATCATAACCACCATTCTGTATGATGGAACCACCCTCTAGTGATGTGAAAATCACCCTTCGCAAAAAAAAATCAATAAAGGGATAGAATGAGAAAAACCAGACTATTCTAAAATGATATCTAATTCAGTCTTCTCTAAGACATAGAGGACCCATATGATGTGACACCCACCCACCTCAAGAGGGAACTCCTTCCACTATCTTAAACTATCTATCATAATCCCCAACAGAGTGTCTAGCATCATAACATCCTCAGATTTCGAAAATCGTTCCCAAGGATGTCCAAAACAACAATAGATAAGATACTATTTGAAGCCTCTATATAGAAATGTGTAGAATCTAAAATTGAGTAAACATGGATTGTACCTCTAATTGTAGAGATCTCGATATTCTGCTTCCCTTGGGTCTGCTCTACTAAAAATGGTTGTATTGTACCGCTACATAGTGACCATTCCTAACAACCCTGAGTTGATCCACCCTACTGTCACTGAAATAATTCCATCTAGATACCACAACTTCGACCTCCTCATTGTCCTGAATTACCAGAAAAACTCATGTTCCCTTAAAAAAGTGAAACTAGTGGTCTTTCTTTGAAATGTGGAGTCATAGTAGAACCCCTATCACTAGCTGCTGGTGATAAAAACTGAAAAATACTAAATATGGCCCATCTTGCTGTAATATCAGAACTCGATTGGGTGTCTCATGAACTGAGGTTAGAAGAAAATAAATTTGTAGATTATATATGATGCGGGTCTAATAAAATAAATAAAAGAAAAATTACACGGTGTGTCCCTTTAATGTACACACCATGTACTAGCCTCCACTATCCCCCGCATTACGCAGTCCACAGGGCCAAGTAATCATCTGTTACACGGCTTGTACACAACAACACATGATGGTATGGTACACGATTTGTACTCAGGAGTACCTAGCATGTACTCAAAAATTCTAAAACCTTATTTTTGCTCAAAAACCCCCATAATCAAGACCCATTACAAAAATGAAGATTTGGATTCGTACAGTCCTTTCCAATGACAGGAATCCTATGGGGACCATAGATAGTAGAGAAAAGGTTCTATTAATTATGGAAATTTCGCTTGTCAATGTGTTACAGAGAAACCACATGTTTGAAGAAGTAATGTGGGAACCATATGAGGTGATGAAGGAAAGTTACACTCTTCAATTTTAGTGTCGTAAAATAAAATTTTGAGGGAAGGATTTTTAAATTGGAGCATATCGTAATGACCCAAATATTTATGAATAAAATTCCCACTTTTGATTTAATTTAATGTCTTATGGATATACAAAGCACATACACTTATTATTATTTATTATACACAATTACATTAAAATAACTTTTAAGTATCTTTATCGTTGATAATATAGTCATTAATGAGTGACCACATGACATTAATAAATATATTATTTTAATAAATAATTTTACCACAATCAAAGGATTTGATAGCCTCATCCAATTGGATCTTACCCTATGAAGTCCATTTATCCATGACTTTGAGGGAGATAAAATTTCTAGAAATTTACCCTGACCAATCCCATGATGAGATAGAACAATTTAAGCATGAGTGAGTCTATTTTTGAGAAATTTTCAAGCTCATTGAGGTGATGACCTAGACAATGGTCATCGAAGGACCCCATAAAGGCCCTACCATCAGGCAACATTTGATTAGGGCATATCATGGTGTAATAAATGGATACGTATCAAGACCATAGAATAATGAATATGTACATAATTGTTTTTATAAAATAATGAATATATATTTATGTAATAATTGTCACATTGTAAATGATTTTTTTTGCGCAAATATCAATTTCATTCATATTCAAATTCAATAAAGAAATCAATTTTCACGAGATAATGAGTTTATAAATTAATATATTTTTTAAATAAATAATATTTTAATGGACTTTAATTATTAAAAAGTATTTGAAAAATTTAAATTATCATATAATTTGTATGATGTCAAATGTAATTTTTATAATGTTTCAAAAAAAATTATTTTGTAAAAAGCTATATTTTTTTTTAAATGTATGTTATTATATTAAAAATATAATATTCACAGATTTATAAAACAATTTAGATAAAATTAATATTATTTTTGGATATATTATTTTACAATTATCCAACTATTATTCTCTCATAATTTTTTGTGGTAATCAAATTTTTTTTTGTAAAAATTAAATACAATATAAATATACTCTGTGAATTTTGACAACATAATAGCCCAATAGATATTTAATAAGTATAATAAATGGTATATTAATCAAAATATATATTTTCTACTTTAAAATAATTAGATATTTTGTTTAATTTTTTTATTTTATAAAGCCTTTGTGAATCCTCCAAGACATAAAAAATATAAAAATTTTTATTTTAAAATCATTACATTGATTTTTTAAATCACCTCCACATAAGAAAGGGAAATATTTTATAATATTCATCCCTTGTAAATATAAATTAATTTAATAAATTCAATTTTCCAGAATCCAAGGGGAGAAACCATGGGTTGGTTGGTAGTTTCCAATATTTTATTTTGAACTCTTCAAAAAACAAATAAGATTGAAATCCACCTCCTTTCTTATATAAACCTACACATGCTCCCATTTCACTTCACTGAAACTATTTGGAGCATGAAACAAATATTACCTCTAATACCATGATTCCTCCCCAGGATCCCCCAATATTCATGGAATCTTCTTTTATGGATTTGGAGTGACCCATTAATGTATGGGTTTTCTCACTTTTTATTTCCATTCAACAACTTCTTTTATATTATGTTTCTTGAATTCATTTTTAATTTGATGGGATATGATGTTATATGATCCTGTTACGTTCCATTTAGTTTTTTAAAGATTCATCTCCCTTTCAATATCAATCAATCTTCGTAAGATGCATTATGTACACTTGTTACTATACTGAAATTTGGTAAGGGATTTTCACTATCCTATTTTTATGAATCTCCTCATTTATGATATTTTGTTTTGATTTCCATTCTATTATTTTTTTAAACATTCATACATAACCTCCTTATATTCATTTTTATGTTCATAATATAGTATCCCAATTGAGATTCATTTATCCCTCTTATATACCCTTATGTAACCTATTACTATGGAGAAATTTCTTAAGAAATTATCCACCCTCTACTTTTATCATGAATTCCATTCATGTTATCTCTTCTAAATTTCATTTTCCTATATTTGTTTATTTTCATAAATATCCCTTTTACTAACCATTTTATGTCTTATTGATGAGACACCCCAATCCCTCTCATAAACCCATTTTATGAATTTTTATATGACATTGTTATGTTTCTGAAATTTCACCACATGTTTCAATATCAAAATCATCATGTTGTGACTACCATACCCTTTTCTTTATCAAGGGTATTCACATTTACAATCATATATTTGTTTAATAGGTTCTTTAAAGTATTTATTACACATTACTTAATCATGGAATAAATTATGTTGTCGAATGAATACATGTAATATGTTCTTTGTGGCACACATAAGCATTAAAATGTAGTGATTATAAAGGGTTACCCCTGATTGAGCTCAAATGCATTGGGTAATGGTTAGTATCATGATACGTAAGGTTAGGAAATGGGATTTATATTAATTTTATGGTAATTTTTACACCCTATGTTCTTGGTGTATTTAACCATTATCTATTTATTATACAGTGTTTTAAGTTGTTGCCACATTTCCCATGTTACGATTATCATGAAATATCGTTCCTTATTATTCATGTCTCTTTTATGATCAACTGATATGCATATTTAATGACATATATTTTTCGTCCCCATGTTATGAATTTTTTATTCACTTACTAGGATTTATATCTTACCCTTTTTTATGTATGTCCTCATGTTATTTCATAAAGTGTGATGTTTAAAGAAATGTTTTTTTCATGTTAATGATGTTTTCAATAATGATTTTCTTTTCATGTTTTATATTGTCATTTAATGTTGCTAATTTCAAAATAAAAATATAAAAATGGATGTTATGAATTTATTAAGTGTAATGATACATAATAAATATTGTTTAAAAAATGAATAAAGAGAATGGT
Organism: Viscum album; assembly: GCA_963277665.1. NCBI lineage: Eukaryota > Viridiplantae > Streptophyta > Magnoliopsida > Santalales > Viscaceae > Viscum > Viscum album. The sequence goes on along the minus strand of OY728150.1, from coordinate 1,585,471,186 downwards.
TTTTATAGTAGGTAAAAGAGAATAGGATTAGTTTTTTTTATTATGATTAGAGTATCCTAGTGAAAAAAGTTATGGATAAGACTAAGTGTAAGAAAAAATACCAAAATATTTTGTGATTATAGAGAATCTGGATTATCAAGAAAATATATCCCTATATGTATATTAAATGTGCATGTGGTACATGAATATATGAACGAAGGAGTAATAAATCCGAAAAGGTGATTCTTTCTTGACACTGGGTAACCTGGTACATGACTATGAGCCTTAATGTGCAACTTATTTGAAACTCTCACATTATATGGTTCCATTAATAAATAATATCATTAAAAATATTTATTAATGTCACAAATAAAACACACATTAGAATATGTTTTAGGAAGTAGATCATAGATAACATAGATAGAATCCGAGAAACTCATATGTTAAGGTGATAATTATAAGTTATCCATTAATGGTAATTGGATTTCCCCTTTATGTGTTTAAATATTTAAGATAATAATCATTAATATTCCTATTTATTCTAGCCAATAGTTAGAAATATGAAAAATAATTAAAAAAACCAATTTGAAGGGATGTCTAATGACGTCCCCATTGAGATTCCCCATCAAATTCGAGACTGGGTAGGACAAATCAGGATTATCCCTAACCAATCATAAAATTATTGATTAATTATTGGAACACTATTGACTTCCCAATGACATCATGGAAGATGATGATGAAATCTCATGAATGTTCATCTGAAAAAAGGTCATAAGGGAATAAAGACCACATTCTTCTCATTCTATGAATGTGGAAATTGGCACCATGTGAAATATCACAAAGGGACTAGGAGATGTTCTAAATTTGGAAATGCTGGCCATAAATTAGAAAATTTCCATTAAAATTGGATAATGTGATTGATGGAAGAAAAGTTCAATCTAATTCATCATTTAAATTCTATGTCCTAAATTGGGATAAGTTATTACTTATTGAAGACAATAATTTACTGCAAGGTCTGAGATTCATGATGAGCAAAAAAATCACCAAGATTAAAGGAGAATGGAATGTACTCTGTTGATATGGATAATGAGGAACAAATTACATGTATCCACTACTTCAAATTAGTATATTTCATATTGTAATTTTATTCATGTCCAATTAGAATATATTTTATGTTTTATATGAACATCGCATCCCAACCTAAAATGATATTAATTCATTAGGTAAAACTATTATGAATATTGCATCACATGTTGACATTTGGTGCAATTTTCTTCATTAAAATATTATAAGTTTCCATTTTGTGTAATTTGATTCAATTCTAGGAAAATATTTTATTTCCCTACATAAAGCCAAAATAAATTTCTGTGAGAGGGAAATAACTCTGCAAATTGAGAATCACCCACGTATCTATACAAGTGAATATAGGTGGAGGAATTTTATATATCAGTATCATCTCAAGAATTTACATTATTTTTCTATGATCCATAATATCTATCTCAAATGTTTGAGTCTATGGAAAGAAATACCCTCGAGGACATTCATGTTTTGAGGGAATTTGGTGATGTTTTTCCTGAGGAGTTTCATGGTATTCCTCAAACCAGTGAGGTTGAATTTATTATCATCCTTATTCTTGGGGCATTTCAAATATCCATGAATCTATATTTAATGGATTTTGTGGAACTTTAGGAGATGTATAAACATACACAAGAGAACATGGATAAATGTTTTATATTCCTATGTGCCTCACCATGGCGTGTATGATTGCTCCCTATCAAGAATTATGATGGCTCAATGCGCCTTTACATTGAATATCATGATATTAATAAAATCACTATAAGGATCAAGTATCCATTGCCATGAACTGATTACTTGTTCAATCTACTTTGTGGTGTACAAAACATCTTCAATGTGGATATGTGTTCAGGATATTACAATGTAATATATAAGAATGATGATATCCCCAATATATCATTTAATATAAAGTACATGCATTGTGAGTTAATTTTGATTCCATTCATACACACTAATAACCCATTAAATCTCCATAGAAATGATTGAAAGAGTATTTAATGAATATATAGAAAAAAATTTAGTTAACTATATTGATGATATTATAATACACTCCAAAACCAATGAGGACCATGAGTAGCATCTAATCAAAATGATAAAGAAAATTCAATAGGATAAAATATATTCAATGTAAAACTTTTGCGACTTCTATTTGAATAAATTTTCATTCATGAGAAATATCATCACATGTAATGGGATATATATGGATCCTTTGATGAAAAAAACAATTGAGGGATGGACAAGGCCAATATATGTGACAGATATTCATAGATTCTATGGTTTAATGGATATTAGCACAGGTTGTGGGAAATTTTTCACTATTTCAAAACACCATTACCAAGTTAACTATAAAGGTAGTCAAATTTTATTGGAATGAAGAAAGTGAATAATGATTCATTGAGTGGAAAAGGGTGCTTATCACTACCCCTATGCAAACACTACACATAATTGGGGATATTTTCATTATTTTTTTATGCTTAAAATAAGAAATTTTTGGATGTCTGTAGATGAGAAATGAAAAAGTCACTCCCTACTCCTCAAGGATGTTGAAAATTATTGAGAAAAATATCCTATGCATGATCTAGAGTTGGAATTTATAATCTTTGCGTGGAAAATATGGTGGAATTATCTCTTTGGGAGAGAAGTGTGAAATATACATGGATCACAAAAGTCTCAAATATATATTTACCCAGAAATAGATAAATATTCACCAACCCAGATGGTTAGAGCTCCCCAAGGATTACAAATACTTAGTCCACTACTACATTGTGGTGTGAACTAGTTAGAATTTGACCTTTGTAGAAAGGAACCTAAAATTCAATCTTTTATGAGAATCTAAAAGGACATTAACTTCATAGATATAAATAATTTGGAAATGGGAATCATAATTAAAGGAACACCATCAATCCCTTCATAAATTTTTACTCTGTTGTATCTTTTGAAATGTTATATGATGCTTATATAGATGATGTTGGAATCCAAATAAAGGGGAAAATATCAAAAAATTAAAATACTTATTGTTGAATATTGATAATAAAATAATTTGGAGATTATTTTCAAGACTATGTGTTCTATCAAATCATGAGTTAACGAATGAATTTTTAAATGATGAACATAGTTCAAATTTTACTATTCACCCAATAAATACAAAGATGTATCAAGATACATGAGAGCACTATTTGTGGGATAACATGAAGAAGGAGATATCTGAATATACATCAAAGTGCATGAAATTTCATTAATTAAAGGTTTAATGGTTTATGTTTAATGCGATGAATAACCCATAACCCATAAAAACATGGATATAGGAAAACATCACAATGGGCTTTTTCACTAGAGATCCAAAGAAATCCATGGGGAAATCCTATATGGGTTATTGTGGATCATATTAAAAAGACTACACACAACATTGTGATTTGAGTGGGTTTCTCAATATATCAACTGGAATGGATATACATCAGAGTAGTGGTAAGGCTGTATGATGTAACACTATTGATTTTATTCGATCGAGATCCAAGATTCACCTCTATGATTTAGAAAAGTATCCAAAATGCTATAAAAAATGATATGACCTTCAATACGACTTATCAAACTCAAAATGATTTCCTAAATTAGTATACTATCCAAATTCATGAGGACATGTTAAGAGTTTTCTCTGCGGACTTCATAGGCAAATATGACAAAAATCATCCTTCAGTGGATGTAATGGCTCGGACCTCTCTGGCCCATTCCATTGTCAAAAAGAAGGTCAAGAAGTGTTCTGGAGGGTAAAATGGACTTTTCCCACACTTTGCAGAATTTTGAAACTACACGCCGTGTAGTTCGAGTACACTTCGTGCACCCCCTTTCCGGGTATACCCTGTGTTGAAGGCCGTGTCCTTGCTGTGTGAGATAAATGGATGCACGATGTGTGACCAGTTCTACACGCCGTGTAGTCCTTCCCCGCGTATGCGTTACCAGTCAATGGCCATGTACCATGTTGGAACCATGTCCTTACCATGTGTAACAAGTGAGTACATGCCGTGTGACCAGTTCTACACGCCATGTAGTCCTTCCCCGCGTATGCGTTACCCTCAAACCATGTGTTGACCAGTCAACGACCACAGAGACGTGTTGGAAGCTGTGTGAAAGAACTGAGTACACACCATGTACCAAAAAGTACATGCTGTGTACTTTTTCTTTTAATTCCAAAAAAATAAGGGGTCCCCTCCTCCTTTTCAACACACCTCTCCTCCCCTCTCCTTTGAGCAGAGCTCTCTCAAGAGACTCGAAGGCTCTTCCTTTCATAACTTCTTCGTCCGAGCTTCGATTTATGATCCGTTAGCGGCCACAGGATCGTAATGATGAGACGGAACTTCCAATGTTGGATCCATTGTCTTTCCTTTGGCCTTTCCCTTCCTACATCGACCCAAGGGGGTTTCGGTGGGACCCAACATAAGTGACGGACGCAGACGAACATCTTCTAAAGATGATCTGGGTGAGCGCTGAGATCAGAACCATTTGAGGTAGGGATTTTACCTTCATATCTCTAAATTGTCCATCATACGGGGTGGGTGTCCTCTTTTTTTCATGAGAAACAGTTAAACCATTAAATAAAGATAATAATTGGATTATATAATGGGGATGGGAAGTTGTGATTGTTGTTACTTTATATCCTGTGATATTATGTTATGAATCGAATGAGTTTCTACCTACTAAAAATCACGGTCTTTAGGGTCCTTTGATTACACAATTTAATGTTTCCCTCTCCTTCTGGACTTTCTTGTGGATGGAAACCTTGTGGAATGTTGAATTTGGTTAATCACGTAAAGTTTGCTGTTTAAAATATGGAACCCTTGTGTGATCACCCCTATTGATCAAAATGGAATAATGAACATGTGGGTGTTGGATTAGTTACGTGACATTTGATGGCATTGTTTTGTGGGTTGTTTTGGATCGGGTGAGCAGCGGGGCTGCGGTTGACTTGGTTGTGGGTTGGTGTAAATGCTACATTGGTGATGGGTGGCGAGGCTGTAATAAATGGTATTAAAGGGATATTGATGTACGGGTTTCAGTGTGTTTGTGGTTATGGTGGTTGGAAGCAGGGCTGTAAGGTTGGGTTTTAATGTGAACAAGTTATGGGTTGTGATTAATAAATAAAATGTGGAAAAGTTAATGAATGGTGGGGCATGGTAATGGAATGGGTTTAATAATCAATGGGTTGGTTGGTTGATAAGAAGGGATTGGTTATGTTGCTTGTGTTTTCTTAACTTGATTTGTGGATTGTAGTGATATGTTTTACTAACGATCAATGTGGTTGGTTGTGGATAGATTCCCAGAAGTTAAGGAACTAATGAACGAATTCTGCTGAAACACGAAAACCTAAATGGGGTGGGGGTCGTTTTTTGTATGCATGCTTCGTGGTAGTAGTGTTGAGGCATGCAGTCAGTTTCTCTGTATAGAAGCCATAGGTTGGGTTGTGTGTTTGGTATATATATATATATCTGTATCTTTTGTGTTTTATCATACCCCACCCATGTTGAGCACTTAGTGTCGAACACTACCATTTTATGGGAGAGTGTGTTTTTTCCTTAGTTACTAGATCTTTCCTGCTCCTTCTCCCCTAGGCTATGATGGCTTTAGGTGACCTTACACCTTTGACTCTTCGGGTAGGTTTCGATTTGAGGTGGTTTTAGCCAATGACTCTTCAGCCAGATTTTACTATTTTCCCAAGAACCTTCGGGATGAGGCCCAAGTGTGTGCGGATGGGATACGTGGTTGTGAGGCCCAGGTGTTTGCGGGCGGGATATGCGATTGTGAGGCTGAGGTGTGTGTGTGCGAGATACGTGGTTGTGAGGCCGAGGTGTGTGCGTGCGGGCTACGTGGTTGTGAGGCCTAGGTGTGTGCGGGCGGGATACGTGGTTGGGAGGCCCAGGTGTGTGCGGTCGGGAGATGTGGTTGTAAGGCCTAGGTGTGTGCAGGCGAGGAGAGTGTGCAAGCGTCAGAAAGTTCATCGTTAGGAAGAGCAGGTAACTAAATATAAATGGTGTGGGGTACCCAATACTCTTGTTCTTATATACTACTACCTGTTGTGATTCTATTTTTGGTGAGTGTGGCTGGTGAGGTTGGGTGGATAGAATTCCTTGATAGGATTCATCTGTTGTTCTCATAGGACATTAAGATGTCTCCCCACTTGTGCACGAGAGCTTTAGGTTTCCCTACTGAGTATACTTGTATGCTCACCCTACGTTTACTTTCAGGTTTCTAGGAGGACTACCAGGGCCGTACGGGACCATACTAGTCGGTTAGTTGGAGTTGTTTATATTATTGTACCTTTGTTTTATTCTGGTATTGTACTTTTATCTTTCTTGTACTTGTACCTTGTTATAAAATTGTTTAAACATGCATGTGGGCATCGTTTGGGATTATTTCTATACACTTGTTCTTTTTTATTTTTGGTGGTTGACTTGTCCTATTTCCCGATCCAAAATAATAAAAAGGGTAATGCCTTCCATATTTGTGAAAACTCATACCCTTGGGGCTAGTCGCCACCACGGGTCCTACTGGAGGCAGCACTCAGGGGTCATTATATCCCTTTCGCCATTTCCAGCTCAGGAGGGGATTCTTTAGTGGGAGGGGGTCGTGACGGAATGGTATTAGAGGGAGGTTATGATGCTATCTGGGTAGTGGTGGATCGTCTGACGAAATCATCTCACTACTTAGCAATTAAGGAGTCAGGCCTAGTGAGTACCTTAGCACATAGGTACATAGACGAGGTGGTGAGTTTGCATGGGGTCCCAAAGACTATCGTCTCAGATCGGGACACTCAGTTTACCTCACGAGTATGGAGGGGGTTACAACATGATTTTGGCACCCACCTACACCTTAACACTGCTTTCCACCCCCAGAACGATGGGCAGACGGAGTGGACTATCCAGACGTTGGATGACATGCTCCGAGCGTGCGTTCTGAATTTTGGGGGATCATGGGTACGAAAATTTCCTTTAGTAGAGTTTTCCTACAACAACAGCTTCCAATATACTATTGGCATTGAACCATTTGAGGCTTTATATGGAAGGCCATGTCTTTCACCCATTTTCTGGACATAGGTTGGTGAGACAGGTGCTCTTGGGCATGAGTTAGTGAAGAGCACCACAACGAAAGTCCAGCTTGTACGTGAGAGGATGAAAGCAGCTCAAGACCGATAGAAGTCTTATGCTCATCATCAGAGGAGGCCCTTGGAGTTCGAGGTGGGGGATCATGTGTTCTTGAAAGTTTCCCCTCGATAGGGGTAGCAGAGGTTTAGGAATGGGAGAAAGCTCTCACCTAGGTTTATAGGACCTTTTGAGGTGCTGAGGAAAGTCGGTGAAGTGGCATATTAGCTAGCCCTGCCACCTCAGTTGTAGAAAGTTAATGACGTCTTCCACATCTCCCAGATTTTTCAGTACTTAATTGACAACTCTCATGTTATCGACTAGGGAGAGTTAGATATGGGAGATGATGCGACCTTCAAGGAACGACCAGTTAGAATAGAGGATCATAAAGAGAATGTGCTCCGTGGAAGAACCATTCCATTGGTTCATGTGTTGTGGAGGCATGGCGGCCTTGAGGAGAGCACTTGGGAGCGGGAGACCCAGATGCACGCTTAGTAACCAGAGTTGTTTTGACTTATGTTTTATCCCCTTGTTCTTATGAGCTTTTTGTTGATGTTATACTCTGTACCTTTGATATATGGAATGCTTCGCCTGTCAGTTGTGAGACTTTTTGTCTCCTTGTTCCCTGGTAATGTGTAACGTGTCCGGATGTGTGGATAAAGGGAAAACCTGACCCTTAATCGAGACGCATTTATTCGTAGGCGATTGAACCCATGCGGGCGATTCAGTGCCGCCTAAAGCGAATAATATATCGACACAGGAGAAGGAATTTCCCAAAAACCATGTGTTTGGGCAGTGTGTTGGTTGTGTGGTGTTGGGGGTAGTTTGAGTTGGACAAAAATCATAATGTATGAAAGTGGGAACACCCAATTCATAATCAAGATGCATTAATTAGGACGCGATTAAACCTGTGAAGGTGAGTCAGTGCTGCCAAAAGCAGATAATATCTTGACTGAGGAGAAGGAATTCGTAACATATATGATTAGGGTTGTTGGTTGGGTTCATGTTATAACGAGAACCATAATATGTATCTTGTTGGGTTCCTCTAGGTTGGTTTTTGAATTCTCAGGGATCAGAATGTATTAAGAGGTATCTTATGTAATGGCCCGGACCTCTTCGGCCCATTTCTTTGTCAAAAAGAAGGTTAAGAAGTGTTCTAGAGGGTAAAATGGACTTTTCCCACACTTTCCAGAATTTGGAAACTACACACCGTGTAGTTTGAGTACACGCTGTGTACACCCTTTCCAAGTATACCCCGTGTTGAAGGCCGTGTGAAATAAATGGGTGCATACTGTGTGACCAGTTCTACACGCTGTGTAGTTCTTCCATGCATACGCGTTACCAGTCAATGGCCGTGTACCATGTTGGAGTCATGTCCTTGCCGTGTGCAATAAATGAGTACATGCCTTGTGACGAGTTCTACATGCCCTGTTGTCCTTCCCCGCGTATGTGTTACCCTCAAACCGTGTGTTGACCAGTCAACGGACGTATAGCCGTGTTGGAAGTTGCGTGGAGACTGTGTGAAAGAACAGAGTACTTTCCTTCTACCATAAAATACATGCCATGTACTTTTTCTTTTCACGCCTATAAAAGGAGGGGTCCCCTCCTCCTTTTCAACACACACCTCTCCTCTCCTCTCCTCTGAGCAGAGCTCTCTCAAGAGACTCGAAGGCTCTTCCTTCCATAACTTCTTCATATGAGCTCCAATTTACGATCCTTCAGTGGCCACAGGATCATAATGATGAGGTGGAACATCCGAGCATGGATCTGTTGTCTTTCCTTCCGCCTTTCCTTTCCAAAATCCACCCAAGGTGGTTTTTTCGGGACCCTACAGAAGTGACGGACGCCGACGAACGTCTTCTAAAGTTGATCTGGGGGAGCATTGTGATCAGAATCTGTTGAGGTAGGGATTTTACCTTCGTCTCCCTAAATTGTGCATCATGCGGGGTGGGTGTCCACTTGTTTTTAGGAGATACAATTAAACCATTAAATAAAGATAATAACTATCTTATATAACGGGGATGGGAAGATGTGATTGTTGTTACTTTATATCATGTGATATTATGTTGTGAATTGAATGAGTTTCTAGCTACTGAAAATCACGGTCGTTGGGGGCCTTTTCTAACGCAATTAAATGATTCCCTCTCCTTCTAAAATTTCTTATGGATGGAAACCTTGTGGAATGTGGAATTTGGTTAATGACGTAATGTTGGCTATTTAAAATCTAGAACCCTTGTGTGATCACCCCGGTTGAACAAAATGGAATAATGAACATGTGGGTGTTGGATTAGTTATGTGACATGTGATGGGGGTGTTTTGTGGGTTGTTGTGGATCGGGTGAGCAGCGGGGCTGTGGTTGACATGGTTGTGGGTTGGTGTAAATGCTACATTGGTGATGGGCAGTAGAGCTGTAATAAATTGTATTAAAGTAATATTGATGTACGGGTTTCGGTGCAATTGTGGTTATGGGGGTTGGCAGCGGGGCTGCAGGGTTGGATTTTAATGTGAACGGGTTATGGGTTGTGATTAATAAATAAAATGTGGAAGAGTTAATGAATGGTGGGGCATGGTAACAGAACTGGTTTAATAATCAATGGGTTGGTTGGTTGATAAGAAGGGCTTGGATGTTTTGCTTGTCTTTCCCTAACTTGATTTGTGGATGGCAGGGATATGTTTTACGAATGATCTATGTGGTTGGTTGTGGATAGTTTCCCAGTAGTTAAGGAACTAATAAACTAATTTTGCTGAAATTATAAAACCTAAATGTTGGGGGGGGGGGGTTGTTTGTTGTATGCATACTTCGTGGAAGTAGTACTGAGGAACGCACTCAGTTTCTCTATTTAGAAGCCATAGGTTGGAATGTGTGTTTGGTTTATATATATATATATATCTGTATCTTTTGTGTTTTATTGCACCCTTCCCATGTTTAGCACTTAGTGCCAAACACTCCCAATTTATGGGAGAGTGTGTTTTTTCTCGTAGTTACTAGATCCTTCCTACTCCTTCTCCCCTAGGCTGTGGTGGCTTGAGGCGAACTTAAACCTAATACTCTTCGGTTTGGTTTCTATTGGGGTGGTTTTAGCTCAAAACTCTTCGTGAAGGTTTTACTATTTTCCCAGGTACCTTAGGGATGAGGCCCATGTGTGTGTGGGTGGGATACATGGGTGTGAGGCTCAGTTGTGTGCGGGTGGGATACGTGGCTGTGATGCCCAGGTGTGTGCGGGCGGGATACATGGTGTTGAGGCCCAGGTGTGTGCAGGCGGGATACGTGGTTGTGAGGCCCTGGTGTGTGCGGGCGGGGAGAGAGTGGCAGTGTCAGGACATTCGTCATTAAGAAGAGCAGCTAACTAAAGGGAAATGGTGCAGGGTACCCAATACTCTTGTTCTTATATACTACGACCTATTGTGATTATTTTTTTGGTGAGTTTGTCTGGTGGGGTTGGGTGGATAGAATTCCTTGCTATGTATCTTCTGTTATTCTCACAGGACATTTGGATGTCTCCCCACTTGTGTACAAGATATGTAGGTTTCCCTACTAGTATTCTTCTATGCTCACCCTATGTTTACATTCAGGTTTCCAGGAGGACAATCAGGGCCGTGCGGGACCCTACTAGTCGGATAGTTGGAGTTGTTTCTGTTAATGTACCTTTTTTTGTCTTTTGGTATTGTACATTGAGCATTCTTGTACTTGTACCTTGTTATAAAATTGTTTAAACATACATGTGGGCTTGGTTTGGGATTATTTATATACACTTGTTATTTTTCTTTTTGGTGGTTGAATTTTCCTATTTCCCGATCCTAAATAACAAAAAGGGTAATGCCTCACATATTTGTGAAAACTCATACCCTTGGTGCTAGTCGCAACCCCGGGGACTGCTGGAGGCGGGACTCGGGGGTCATTATCTCCCTTTTGCCATTGCCAGCTCAGGAGGGGCATCTTTGGTGGGAGGGGGTCGTGACCGTGGAGTTCTATTACAACAAAATCTTACACTAGAGCATCTAAATGGATTCCAATGAATCCCATTCTGGGAATAGGTGAACACTACTATCATGTTTAGATGATGTTGGAAATAAACACTTCTGGGCCTAGAAATGGTTACATAAATGGTGGGGAAGGTTAAGACCAATTAACACCTCATAAAGCTGCCCAGTGTTGAAAGAAGAGCTATTATTTATTTCATCGATGAAACCTAAAGATTACTTTTTGAGAAATGGTATTCATCCACATATCTTTATGGAAGAGAGTGATGTGATTTGGGAATAAGGGAAAGCTTAGTTGAAGTTACAACAACCCTTTTGAGATCCTTGATCACATCAGATCAGTGACCAATCGACTAACACTCACATAAAAACTATCTCATGTTTAGGGTGTATTCCATGCATCTGTCTAAAGAAATTACAAATCAGTCCCATCACTTGTATATAGTGTAGAGGTGGTACTAGTAGATTATATCCTTTATAATGAATATCATCTATGAAGATCTTAGATCCTAGTGAAAATTTCTACGAAATAAAATTATTTCCATCAATTGTTTTTTGTGGAGAAACAACATGTTTGAAGAAGAAATATTGGAACAATAGGAGGTGATCGTGAAAGTAAATGGAAATTTTGAGGGTGAAATTTCGAAAGGGGGTAATATTGTAAGGACTTTGAAATATATGAATAAAATTAACCTTTTTGTTTTATTTAAGTATCTTATTCATATAGAAAACAAATGAAATTATTTTGATTTATTATATCTCATTTGATTTGAATGAGTGTTATGTAACTTTTCCAATGAATATATAAATGTAAAATAGTGAAAACATGACCAGTATCAATATAGGGTTTTAATAAAACCTTTTGGCACATGAAAATGATGTGATGGCCTCAACTAGTAGTATCGAACCCTATAAAGCCCATTTATCAAATATTTTGAGCAAGAGGGAATTTCTGGGATTTTACCTAGACTAAGATCAGGGTAATATCTAACTACCTAAACATGTGAAAAATAATTTTGAAAGTAGTTCATGGTCATCGATATCACGGTCCAAACTATGTTCACCGAACAGCCCCATGAAAGACCCACCATTATGCATGTTACTCTTATAGAATATGCCTGTGTAATATATGGACATGTATCAGGACCCTAGAATTATGAATATGAACAATATTGTTTTCTATAAAATAATTGATATATATTCATCATATAATTATCAATTTGTAAATGATTTTTAAAGAACAAATAATATTATTGATTAATATTAAGATTCAATAAAGACATATATTTTTTTAAATTAATGAATTTATTAATTAATGGATTTTTAAATAAAAAATATTTTATTTAGAAATTATTAATAAATAATTTTTATGAAATATAAAAAATCATATATTCACTAATATGTCAAATGTAATTTTTAAAATGGTTTGGAAATGTTTATCTAAAAAAACACCTTTTACAATATTTGTTGGTTATTATTTAATCATAAAGATAAAAATATTTAGAAAAAAATTTAGAAGAAATTTAAATTATTTTTGTAATCGAGATTTCAAAATATTCTAATGGTAAAATTTTCATAATTTTGTGAGGCATAATAATTTTTTTGGTAAAAAATAAATACCAAATAAATATATATTGTGCCTTATTACATAATAATGTCTCAATAGTTGAGAAATACATACTATAAAAGGTATCCTAATTCAAAGATATGTTTTTCATTTAATATAATATGATTTTAGGGTTATTTTAATTATTTTATAAAGACTTAGTGAATCGTAAAAAATGTAAAAATTTTCTTAATATTTAAAAATAATTTCATTGAATTTTTGACTGACCTCCACATAAGAATTGTAAATATTTTATTATCTTAATCCATTGGAAATATATAATAATATAATCCACTTACATTTTCAATAAACCATGGGAATGTACAATGGAATGGATTGGGGTTTCGATTATTTTATTATGTAGTGTCCAAAAGACAAAATAATAATGAGATTTCCAAACCTTCCTAAATAAATCTATCCATGATTTCATTTCTATTTCTTCAACCTCATTGGAGCATGACCAAATTCTACCTCCTACACCCTAGAGTCCTACCAAGTCAATCCCTAGCTCCTAATATGCCTCTACTAAGCCTTTGGAGTCACACATTCATCTAAGGGATTTCTCTATTCTCATTTCCATCCAAGCACTTCTTTTATATTATACTTCGTCAATTCCACTTTATTATGGTTTGATATGATGTTCCACGATCCCAATACTATCCATATTATTTATAAATGATTTTATCTCCATTTCACTATCATTTTAACCTCATAATGACCTTTGTGATCACATGTTATTATGTGGAAATTTCGTAAGGGAATATATGTCTCCTCCTTTTATCAAGAACATAATTCTTGATATGCTATTTTATTTCCATTTTCTTATGTGTGAATAAATTATCAGCTATACCATTTACTTTACATTTTATTTTAAAAATATGGTAGTATATTTTATTCCCATTTATCCATCTTATGAATGCATAGTACACCATTAATATTCTAATATTTTGCAAGGAATCTTCCACCCTTATCTTTTCTCTTGAATTCCATTTCTGTTATATCTTTTAAATTAATTTTTCCTATGTTAGGTTAGGTTATTAAATATAACAATTAATTTAAAATTAATTTATAAAATTTTAGATAAACTTTCTCTCTCATCAACCAATTTTATGAATTTCTATATGAAGTCGTTATGATAATGAAATTGCACCATGATTTTCTATTCCAAAATAATTGTATAGTGAATACCATGACCATTTCTATATCATTTTATTCACTATTATACAAAAATACTTGTTATATGGGAAATTAAATGTACATAGTTTACATTATGTTGTTATGTAACATTTTATGATGTTGATTGAATCAAAGTTATATGATATATATGGAAATCTTAAGAATGAGAATGAAATGATAATGAAGGTGCACCTTAAAAGCCCTCCAATACACTGTGTATGGGTTAGTGTCATGATACTTCTTGTTGGGACCATGAATTTAACTGATTCCTTCATGGAAATTTTTCTACCATGCATTCTTGACGGATTTATCCTTAATCTATTAATAATGTAATGTTTTAAGTTATTTCCACATTTCCCATGTTACGATTATAATTATATTAAATTAACTATTATTCATGTTCCTATTATTATACATGGATATTCCTATTGTCTAATATATATTTTCTTCCTCATTTTATTCATGTTTTATTCACTTATTGGGCTTTATTGTTCAACACTTTCTTATTTTTTACTTTGGTTATCCCATTAAGTGTTACGTATGAAATAATGTTTTGGTCATGTCCATGAAGTTGCCAATAAAGATGTTTTTTAATTTTTTATGTTTTTATGTAATGTAGCTAATTTACAAAAGAAACTAATAATTTTAATATTATATTTTTTAATAATTGAAATTTAATGTTATAAATTATTCTTCCAATAAAATAATGTTCACGGATGTTATAAATTGTATATCACGTAGATTCCATATGTTATTTGATTTTTGATGAGTCTCAAGAATAGATTTTTTAAACTCAAATTAGAGTATATATTGGTGATGATAATAGATAATTTTTTTATATTTATTTATTTAAAATGTATTTATTTGTGATGGACCTAGGGGATATTAGTAGAAGTGTGATGGTATAACATACAATATGTATTATTTATATATTGGTTACATGGTTCATAAGGGTAGATTAATTTATAAATTAAATTATATCTACTTAAAAATCTCATTTTTAATGTACCTCCCTTATATTAAACATAAAATTTAAATTATTAGAGAATATATTTTATTAAATGGATTATGTATTTATAATTAGGTTGTTTAAAGTATTATAGTGGTGAAATTGTTTATTTCATGGTAAAAATAGTAATATATATTAAAAAATTGTGAAACCATTTTCATATTAGAACAGTTTTTCCTATGAATGAATAAGTCAACCAATATAGGGAATTTTTCATAAAATTAACAAAAACTATTTTATTATATCATTAATAGATGTAATTGTAAAATATGGGGGGAAATATATAACCACATATATTTGAAAAATTAAATATTCATTACTTTTTTTCTCTGGAATTAAAATCAACCCAGTGAAAATACCCTTCCCATTTCCATAGTCCTCCCACACAAAATTCTATTTTACCTCTTTAAAATTTATAAAGAAGTTTTTAATATATCTATTTCATAAATATTGTTATGTTTTACTGGATCTATGTCTTAGAATGAAGTTAAAATATTTGTAGTGGAAATGGTTCCAAATCTACATTTTTTACTTTACCAATTGTAAATTGTAAATTTTTTATTTAGTATAAAATCATTTTTTATAAACATACATGGTACAAAATATATCTAATTATCATCAAATTTAATTTTTATCCATAATATATTATCCAATAATTATAATATTACCCTTTTCATAATATGTTCCCATAATGATGTATGGGGTATAATTCTCTACCTATTTCAAAATCCAAATTACATTCTTATAGTATTATCCAATTATCATTTGAAATAAAATGGAAAATTTTAGGTAGTATAGTTATATGATATATCCATATAAAATGCACTTTGTTTTCACCTATAAGTCTCTAAAATCATTCTACATTCATATGTAATTCTAATGGTGAAATTCTATGAATAGGCCTAAAACTCTACACTATTAGGTGATAAAATAGTTCATACATATATATGATTTTTTTCGTAATATGGATTAATTATTTAAAATATTTGGTATTTATCTAAGTATTTTTTAAGGTGTTTTATCTTATAGAGCCTCTAAATAATATAATGTGGAATGAAACTTGATTTTGGGTCAAGTTTACCTCTACCATCAATGAGTATTGAACATGATGTATTTTCACAATGAAATCATATGTCTGTAATGTGTATAAAATATGTGTGATTATATTCTCTAATTTTAGGATGGTATTTATCCAAAATTAGGTTATCGTTATTCAATAAAATATTTAGGCATTAAATTTCCTATATCCATTTATAATAATTATCATAATAAGTACCTACTAATAATAATTATATATCCTTCATTTGGATAAGGTATTTATTTTAAAATCATGAATCCATAATTATGCATAATACGATTCAATGATATTATACTAAAAATCCTTATTTTTTCATTGACTGGGTAATGATATTGAAATTTCAGTTTTATAATGAAAAATCTCATTGAAATATTATTATAACCATTTAAATGAATTTCATTCATAATGATTATAAGAAATATTGAATATGTAGTTTTAGTATATTCTAGAATACATTTGAATTTCAATTGAAAGGAGGGTATATAATAGT
Source organism: Viscum album (assembly GCA_963277665.1). Classification (NCBI taxonomy): domain Eukaryota; kingdom Viridiplantae; phylum Streptophyta; class Magnoliopsida; order Santalales; family Viscaceae; genus Viscum; species Viscum album. The sequence goes on along the minus strand of OY728150.1, from coordinate 1,585,454,662 downwards.
ATATAAAAGAAGTGAACTAATAGGTCTATTGAAAGACTTAGATAAGGTAATGGGAGTATTATTTCTATTTATATATCATATCATTACCCACGACCTCAATGAATTTTTTAAGATGTCTGATAGTATGAATTCCCATCATTTACATCATTATGGAAGCATTTTATTATTTTCATTATTATTTTGTTGTTTGTCCATATATTTATTATGTTATAATGAAATTTTAATTTATTATACATCATTTTAATATATATTCTATGTATTTTGAAATAAAAATTATTCTTAAATGGTAGGTTTCAATTTATGTTATCCATTATCAGACATCTATGATATTCATTACTCACATGTTATATTTCACTAGGATATTAAGAGAAATATTATTTTTTCTAAATTTTAAGAATTTTATTACCCGAATGTTTTAATATATGATGTTGTAATTTATTATTAATTTTTATGTTCACTTAAACACTACAAAACAAATATTGTGGGAATGTGATCGAATGTAATACTATTTCCATTTAATAAACAATTATGCAAATTATAGTGATCATGTTTGGGTTTTTTATAGTTAGTATTAATGAAAAAAATGGAATAAGCCTCAGTAAAAAAACAAGTAAAAATTTGAGTTTAATTTTGGGATTTTTAAAATGACAAGGATAATGCAGTTAATGTTGGTGGTGAATAAATTTATTACTAATATAGGTAAATCTACAATGGTTAAAAAGAGTATCATTTCGAACATGAAGTGAATATATTCCCCATAATTAATATAATACTCATTAGATCATTCTATGAGGAAAGAATCACCATCATTTAGTAGGTACTCTGAATTTACACTGGAAGAGTAATAGGTAAATCTATAGAAATGATTATTTTGACATTCGTGTATATTGAGAAGGAATAAATTATCATAGTTATATGTTAGTAATGGGGAAATTACGACCAATGGTCCTCCATGATTAAAAATACTATTAAGGTTTAAGAGATAGAAAAAATTAAGCGAAATTAATTTATGTTTATTTTATTGAAAAATATTAATTTTCAGGAGAAATTCATTGATATTGAAAGACAATTATAAATTTTTTGAAAAAAGGAAGATGAGATGGTGGATGAGTATGTGTGAAATTTGGTTAATTTAGATGTGTATGATATAAATTATATATATAACACAAATATAATTTTTTTATCATTAATGTTTTCGTTTAAATCTACGTAATTGAATATCATTATTCAATCATACTTTTTCAAAACCTAAATACCGAATGAAATGTGGAATGGGATTTGATAATGAGTTTTATAAAAAAAAATTAAATGGAAACAAAAAAATAATTGGGTAGTTTATCAGCTTGTGGAAATAACTACCAAAATGGAAAAGAAGAAATGATTTGAATTCCATACATATATTGAATGGTAGAAGAATCCCCAAATGGATTTATAAATGGGATTGTGGTGTATCTAAATAATGTAGAGAGATAGGTAAACAACATCATCTGTGAAAAATCAATGTATAAGAAATAAATTTGTGATGATTCACTTAAAAATTAATGAGACAGTACACTAATTAGTTTTCTAAGAACAAGGGGAATCTACCCCTAAAATGATAAGGTCCATGGAAAAGGTATTACAATAAAAATTGTTGTTGTAAAATATAAAAATGACGGTAAATGATACATTATGTTTACATTTAAGGATATACAATAAAAAATTTGATTATGGATCTACACTCTTTCTTATATCTTGGTTATATGAAAATTATTTATCAATCCTGGAACCAATAATATGTAATTTATCACATATAATAATGACATGCACTTTGATTTTGAATATTATCAACCTTGATGGTCAAATTAGAATTAAAGTGTGTTTTATTGTTTAAAATATACTTATTATATAAATGGTATATTTTTTATTTAATATGGGGATATAGTTTTTATTGGATTATAAAATAATAATTTTCATATATTGAATAAAAATAGATTTTTTTTGTAATTATTGATGTACTTGTTTCTGTAATAGAGATTTCATTACCCAAATCATGTCAGGAACCACCCCATAATTCTATTTAATAATATCCTTGGTTAATAAATGTATGATAATTAATATGAATATTTAAAATGGGTTTGTAAAATAGAATATGTATGTATTTTGTAGCAATATATTAGTGGATTTACAAATTAAATACCAATATTTTCCCAAATAAGATGTAAATGTCTCTATTTTTGTTATCCTTATTGAAAACCCATATCCAAAACACCATATAATAAACATTCAATTATATTTTCTAATTTAAAGAATAAATTTTATTAAATTTTGTCAAAATAATGAAACATTTCATAATATTTAAGCATGTTTAAAAACCCAATTTATTTAATATGATGAATTATGGTTCAATATGGTTATGTATTGATTATAGAGAAATAAATGGAATTAATATTGTGAAAAAATACCCATTGAAACATGATGATGTCATCATTGATCAGATTATAGGGGGTTAGTTCATCTCAACGATTGACCATCATTCATATTATTATCATTTATATATTATAATAGAGGATATAATAACAAAAAAGATCCATTGTAGTTATAGTAATTCTAGATTCATAGTAATTCTTTAAGGATTAAAAAATATACCACCTATGATTTTATATTTCGTGAGTGTAGAATTTAAGTAGTATCTTCACCGTTTTTTGTATTAATTATTGATGAAACTATTTTGAGATGTAAATTTCATGAGTAATATAAATAAAGATTTAAAATTATGTTTTGAGTTTCTAAGTATAAAGGTGTTATTTAATAAATTATGTTAATGTAGAATTTGGATTCAGAAAGTTTCATTACTGGTCCAATTATTATAATGGAAACTATATCTTTTCACCCTTGAAAAATAATGATTTAATTAAATTTCAATGACCCATAAAAAAATTTATATATGTAATTTCCTATGGTTAGTGTCATACAAGTAGATGAGTATTGAAAAAATTATATAAATAACTAATCTGGTAAGAAAGTTTACATGTAATGTGGTAAAATTTCAATGAATAAAGGAATTTGAAGATTTCCTTGAGTAAGTGAAGAGAATATTAGTATGTTATCCAATATTGAATATTTCATTTACTATAGACTAGTGTTCAATATAAATATATACATTGATTCAATTTATTTTATTTATTTTGATGTATAACGATAGAGTAGTGGATTATCAGTTTTAATAGTTGAAATCAAGTGATATTAAATAATATGAAATATTATTCAGAGTTAGAAAATTATAATTTATTTGAAAAATATACTGAGAAAATATCTTTATGGATAGAGATGTTATATATACACCAACCATAAGATTTCTAAATATAACATTACAAAAATAAATAATAATTTGAGGTAAATGAGGTGGTAGGATCTACAGATGGATTATGATTGTGGTATATATTATAATCTTGGGAAACAAAAAATTGTAGTACATAAATTTTATATGAAAGGCCAGGGTAACTTATCCCTGATGTGATTGGAGAATTTTTCAATTATAAATGATATTGCATTTTGTATTATAATAAAATGGGAAGAATAATTCTTATTTAATATAATTACCCATATTTCATTATTTGATATAATTATGAATGATCAATAAGATTGTATGGACTTATAAAAGAGGAAGGAATATATAATAAAAGAGAAATTGAAATATTTAAACCATGGCGCAGATATAATTTTAAGGTTTAACATGAGGTTATCTTTTTAATCAATAATACTTGGTAATAATAAATTAATGGATTAAAAATAAAGTAAAAATTTCTATGTAAATCATTATAACTCATAAATGTATACATATATCTATGAAAAATTGTTCTGGGAAAATATGATGTGAGAGATTTGAAAATATATTGATATATTCTTTGTATTCTAATAAGTAAATTTTAAAATTTTACTACCCAATGTTGTTTTAAAACCATTACCAATATCACATTTGAAATGTAATAATATTACTTTTAATTTTATCTCTTGGATTACTATGAAATCCAGTGAGTATAATGAAATATGGGTCACTTTACATCATCATAGGACATCACTAAATAAACGCAAAATTTAATAATATTTCCCTCTAGTTCATCAAGTCATGATTTATATAAATGGATATTATTTAATTATGGTAAAACTATAATTGATCGTTTCTAATATGGATCCAAGGTTCACATTATCATTTTAGAGGAGTCTTTATAAGACGATTATCAGAAATCATATTCTTTTCATAGCCCATGATCCCATAATGGATGGGTATTGTGAATGGATTATCTAAAAAATGGATAACACATTATCATTATTCCATCATGACATTAAAAGAAAATTGGAACTATATGGAAATTTAGTGATGTTTTTATATAATAGATGTTACTATTAACGTATAAAAATTTAACCATACAAAGCATTTTGTGGAAAAAGATGTCAGACTTCAAAATATAGGGATATTGTATGAGAATGATACTTTATTGGATCTAAAAATTATGGAAGTGACATTATATAGATAAATACCCATATTGAAATATATTATATGGTTATAAAATAGATATATATTTTTACATATTGTGGTGTTATATGGAATTCAAATTAAGGGGAAATGCCTTCCTAAAGATATCTCCATGAAAAGGGGCATTGATTCTACGAAATAAAGAGATTCTAAATCCATTTTACATTAAGAAATCTGAAATATTGTAGTTATGATATGCATGTAATAACATATTTAATGCCAAAAAACAAATTTCATGTTCACAAATTTATTAGGAGAAGTATAAATAGTTATATTTTATTTAAATGATGTAAAAACAATCATAGGGAGAAAAAAAGTAGTCTCTATATATAAAATAATTTATCACAAGGAAAAAATAAATAATGGAATAATAATATAGATTTATATGGTATCATAATCACTAATGAATATCAAAGATATAATAAGAATAATAAAAAATAACAATCATTGAAGACACATCATCGAAATTTTGAATGAACATTAAATGAGAAGTATTATGTTGTGGATTTGTTTCAAATAATAAAATGAAAAATAAAATTTCTATTGCATGATTATTATAAGAACCCAGTTCTTCTCTTTGAGGTACATGCTTCATCTTTTCTCTTTTCCATAAATGTTTTTAATAAAATATGGAAAATGGGGAAAATACCCAAATTTTGGAACTACACGCCCAGTACATTTTCCACATGTCGTGTACTTCTAGCCGTGTTGGGATAAGTACACAGGGCGTGTAGTCTTGCCGGAGAAAAAGGGTGTAGGAACCAACTACATATCGTGTAGTGGTACTTTACATGCCATGTAGTCTGTTGGTAGGAAAAAATAGTAATGTGGTAGAGCAGCCGCCAGCTGGGCGGCAGTACACGCCGTGTACTCAGGAGTACATGTCGTGTACTCTTGTCGGCAGGTGAACAGTGCCGCGCTCTGCCAGGTGAATAGTTAAATGAAAGGAGTACATGCCATGTACTTTTTTTCAGCTTAAAAAAGGCAGTAGCCTCCTCATTTAGCAGAGGAGAAATTTGAGCCGTTTTTGAGCCAAGGAAGGAGGCCATACCTTTGAAGATCGATAGGGTGTTTTTCTGGAATCGGTTTCCACCTAAGACGATCTCATTGGAACCGCACGGGTAATCCCTCTATTATCCTAGTGTTTTGATTACCAATTATTCTCCTAACAAAAGTTATTTACATTTGGATGGGTTTTGTTCTTCATCAGATCTACACCGTTCTTGGGTGTTTCGGTACTCGGCGCTCGGGTATAACGTTCATTGGCATTTAAGTTAGGTGGCTTGGTGTTTAGTCTTCCAACTTCTGTGTGTTTTGTGCATGTTTGTGCCACGAACCCATGTTGGGGTGTCGTTTAGATGAGGCCGTCGCTATTTTAAACATCTTGAATTGTTTAGGTATTTAATTATGTTATTAAAATGCTGGTTGGTATCGTTGCTTGGATCTGGAATCACCCTGGGGGTGTGTTCCATTGTTTAGCCATTTGGCCAGGATACCCGACGGTATGCCTTTCAAGTAGTAATTATAGAATTTCATTGGGTGGAATTTTTTTACTGCTTGTTTCCATGTTGGGAATGGCCCTTTTACTTGTTTATTCTGAGGGTGTTGTTGTGATTTTCCTTTGGGCACTACACTTTTTAGCCTGAGGGTTGTAGTTATATCACCAGAGGGCAGCCTTTCGTGCCTGAGGGCTTGACTTCTGTGCTTGAGGGAGACACTTCTTATGCCTGAGGTAAATTTCTGTTACGCCCGATGGAAATACCTGCAGGTTGTAATCTGTATATCGTGAGGTCGTGGTTCAATATATTAGCCTGAGGGAAAGATACTGGTTGGCCTGAGTTCTTGGTGTTTTTGAGCACATAACGATACTACATTTCATGGACTAAATAAATAATAAAATGGAAATTTAATTGTTAAGTTGATTACTTTTCAGTACTGCTTACTTTATTGCATTTTACTATTGCACACTATTGTTGCATGCTTACACGCAGTTGGGAACATGCTGTTGTTGGGTGCCTACTGAGATATAGTTCTCACACCCTGTATGGGTCACGCTTTTCGGCCCAAACTGATTACGTTGCTGTAGGTGAAGATATGGGAAAGAGTCCCTATACAGGTACATGATTACTACTTAAGAATAGGAGGGAATGAGACCGATCCTAGTCTTGCGATGCTGCTGCCATCTATTTTTATTTGTTTTGTTGTACTCTGCATTTGGTTGTATCGTATTGATGTATAACATGTTCTGGTTGTTTTCATAAAACATGTGACATGTAGAATCATCATTTACATATTGTCGGTTATATCCATTGATGTTGTTTATTTTAGATGTGTATGGTTTACTACTTCTTCTGTTTGTTGTATGTTTTATTTTTTATTTCGTTGCGCTACACTTTGACAAATGAGGGCGTAGTTTCCCCACTCTCAGTCTTGGACCCTCGCTGCTAGTTGGCAGCCTATGGTGTTTGGGGAAATGCGATTGATGTCACACGTCAAACCAGGTTTGGGGCACCCGTTGTGTGGCTCCCGGAACCGGGACGTTACAAAGTGGTATCAAAGGGGTTCTTTTCATTGAATTACTATTCGGAGCCATAGTCATGGATAATATGAGTGGTAGTTGGTAATAAGCTGTGCCCAAGCGTAGAAAACCCATGTACATGGAAAAGCCAGTCTACCTCGTATTTTTCAATTCTTTTGATTTTGCAAATTTTACAAATGAAATGTTTTCACCGTTGGGTGACGCACTTGGATTATGTTGTTTATATTTTATATGTGGGTTCTATTTAGTTTCAACTCGAGGATATGAGGGTATTCCATATAATCCATCATTTAGGAACATGCTAGAATCACATGCCATGCATAGTTTCCATGCCATGTAGGTGCATTAGAAAACTACATGTTGTTGTGATAGGTGTTGTGCTAGAAAAGAATGATGTTGTGATAACTGCACTGATAAAATACCTACTATTTGATAGGGTAATTTTTGTGTGAGTTGTTCATAGAATGGATGCCAAATTTTGGTTTTTTGGAGAGTTTGGGCCCCCATTGACCGGAATTTGGTGGATCATTGACTGTTTATTAGTTATAACATAGATAAGATGTCAAACATTGATTCGTGGGGAGTATGGGACCTCACGGGTCGGAATTTGACACTTAGGTGTTATTTTTCAGTGTCTTCTAGGTTCCAGGGATGTTTCTGAGGCATACTGTCCAGAAAACCAGAATACACACAATGTAGTATTTTTACACACGACGTGTATGTCCTTCTATTTGGGAAGAAAAATGAACTTTTTAAGTACACGTTCTGTACTCTGAGTACACGCAGAGTAGTCTCTTCCCATGTCACAAACCTTGTGGGTGGAGACACGGGGTAGGGAAGTGCTTTGGTAAAACACGTCATGTACCAGATATACACGCTGTGTAGTATTGACCTGGAGTCCAGCCGTGTAACAAACAACACGGGTCGGTGAACTCCTGCACAGAACACGCTGTGTCAATAATGAACATGCCGTGTTGTGTGACCTGGGGACTCAACCGTGTAACTAACAACACGGGTCAATTTCACCATTCCATGAACACACCGTGTACCTTTGGGGACATGACGTGTGGTCATGTCTAAGGAAAGAACGTGTGGACTTAGCCGGGTGGTGGGGAAACACGTTGATGTAGACGCTGTGCGTGGTTGTAACACGCCATGTAGTTTCAAGATGAGTAGTCGGCCATGTCACAAGCGACACGGGCAGTTGAAAAATAACACCATACATGCTGTGTATATTAATTACACGCCATGTAGTATTGTTTAACGGGAGCCGTGTGGCTAATCCATGCAGAAGGACCCAGGCAGAGGAAGGGAAGTCAAGTGCATGCCGTGTAGTCAATGTACATGCCGTGTATTCTTGTTTTGAAAATTTTGAGATGCCTTATTTCTCTTGTTCCCTCTCTGTTTTCTTCATTACAGCCTTAATAGTCTTGAATCTAAGGGATGATTTTGACCTCGTACTGTCATGCCGCCTAGACGACTGCACATTGTACGACCAGAGAGTGGCGATGACTTTACTCCAGATATGGTGGCTCACGGGCTACCTGTTGACCCTCCAGCAGAGCCAGGTATGGCACCAACTATTATACCGGACATAGTCACGGAGGCATAGTTCTGTGAAGGCTTATTGCAGTTCATGCAGACCATTCAGGGAGCACAGCAGGCTGCCACATCTATGGTCGAGCTTACACGCATCTTCCAGTAACAGCATCCACCTACGTTTTCAAGGGATGGCGGACTACAAGCTGCAGAGTCTTGGACGGGGTCGATGTAGACTATTTTCAAGAATCTTGAGATGCCTTTAGCGCGTAGGGTCAATCTCGCGACATACATGCTGCGTGATTCCAACAAGAGATGGTGGTATGTTACCACCCAGTCATAGCATCACACGGACATTCCATGGGAAGTATTTCAGGTAGTCTTCTTTGAATTTTTCTTTCGGGAGACGCTGTGGGCAGATAGAGCTCGATAGTTTATGAATCTTCAGTAGGGCACTATGTCAGTGATGGACTATTCTTCTCATTTTACGGAGCTTCAGAGCTTTGCACCCGTGCTGGTGGGTGATGAGACGCTGAGAGCTAGACGTTTTGAGGACGGTCTTTGGTATGACATCAGAGCGCTGGTGAATGTATTCAGGTTGCCTACTATACATGCCATCGTCAACCAGGCGCAGATTATGGAGAGGAACCTGCGGGAATCTAGTGGTGTGGGCCAGGGTGGTAAAGCACCAGTTACTGGTAATATTTCTACTAGCAAGGGGAAGAGACAGATAGACTTCTCTCAGGGCGGCAGTACCAGCCATGCAGCTTTTTCAGGTGGTCCGATCTAGTGATACCATTTTGGCAGAGAGGGGCAAAAGAGACCGCAATGTCCACGAGACCTAGTGGAGTGCCGATCTTCCGGCAATATGGGTCATCATTAGTGATTTTGCAGGGCGTTTCCAACGATGTCTAGTGAGAGGGGTTCTGTGCAGACTCTGCTTGCGGGAGCAAGACCAGTGGCTTCTTACCAGTAGGGGAACTGGATTACGTCAGGGCGTGCAGGTAGAGATAGTTATTGTGGTCATGGTTGACAGACACTAGGAACTCAGAGGTAGTAGGCTGGGACAGCTCAGGGAAGCCAGGTTGTATCATAGGGCTGCGGCACTGGGCAAGCATATGTAGTGCAACCGACCCAGCATAAGCAGGATCCCAGAATTTCTACAGTCAGAGGTACAATATTAGTAGCTTCTGTCTTATCCTCTATAATTTTTGATATGGGTTATACACAGAGTTTTTTATCTTTACCCATTGTGGAGAGCCTTGGTCTTTGTGTTTCTTCTTCTTCGGTTATCATGATGGTAGACACTCTGATGGGGACTAGAACGACTAGTCTGAGTCAGTGTAACGAGTTCCCCATTGAGGTTTGTGGGTGTCACTTCCTTTGGGACCTCTATGTCCTAGGGAAGACAATCTATGACGCCATTCTTGAGATGGACTAGTTTGTAACCTTTCAAGAATTTATATACTACTATCGTCGCAGGGTGCGTTTCACGTCACCAGAAGGTGGAGAGTTTCTATACATGGGAGAATGTGATGTTCAGGGCAGTCGAGCTAGACCAGAGCATCATGGGTGAGGTGGAGTCACAACCCAGATTGCGAGCTTATATCTAGATGACCAGGGGACTTGTCAGATGGATTTCCCTCCTGTTGTTGATCATTTCAGTGATGTCTTCCCAGAAAACTTTTCAGGTCTACCTCTGAAGAGAGAGGTGGATTTCTCCATTGAGATTATGCCTGGAGCATCACCGGTGTCCATTCCTCCATATAGGATGGCCACACCTGAGTTGCAGGATCCCAAGAGGCAGTTGGAGGAGTTACATGAAAAAGGCTTTATCCGACCCAGTACTTCTCCTTGGGGTTCACCTGTCCTTTTTTCAAAGAAGGCAGATTGTACCCATAGACTTTGCATGGATTATCGGAAGCTGAACCAGTTGACGGTTATGAACCGATATCCCTTACCAAGGATTGATGACCTTTTTGATCAGCTTTGTGGAGAAAGATTGTTCTCGAAGATTGAATTGAGGTCAAGATATCATCAGATGTGCGTTAGACCATCTGATATACCTCTCACAGCTTTCAGGAGTAGGTATGGTCTATACGAGTATACGGTTATGTCGTTCGGACTCACGAACGCGCCAGAGGTTTTCATGGCTCTGATGAATCATGTGTTCCGTCCGTATCTTGATTATTTTGTGGTAGTATTCGAGGACGACATCTTGGAGTACTCTCACACATTACACGACCATTCCACCCAACTTGAGTTTGTATTGAGTACACTGAGAGAGCATCAGATATATGATAAGATCTCAAAGTGCCACTTTTGGATGGACCAGATTTACTTCCTAGGTCATATCATCTCAAAGGCAGGAGTTTCAGTAGACCCAGAGAAGGTGAGAGATGTAGTTTCCTAGGAGAATCCTAAGAACGTGTTTGAGATATGGAGATTCTTAGGGCTGGCTAGTTACTACAGGAATTTTATATAGGACTTCTCCCTCTTAGAAGCGCCGTTGATGGGCTTGACTAAGGAGGGTGTGAAGTTCATTTGGTCTAAAGCTTGCGAGGCAGATTTTCAAGACCTGAAGGGAAGGATGACAACAGAACCGATCCTGATACCCCCAGAGTAGGGGAAGAGCTCTACAGTTTACTGTGATGCATCAGGTATTGGGCTGGGAGTAGTGTTGATGCAGGGCGATCGAGTTGTTGCGTACAGGTCTTGGCAGTTGAGGCTGCATAAGAGGAATTACCTAACGCATGATCTCGAGTTAGCTGCAGGAGAACATGCATTGCGTTGTTGGAGAAATTATCTATTGGATGATAATTTTGTGGTTTTCACCGTCCATAAAATCCTCAAATATATATTTACTTAGCGTGAAGTTAATTTGAGGCCTAGGAGGTGGGTTGAATACCTACAGTCCTTCGATTTTGAGCTTGCCTATACACCTGGTAATGGTAATGAAGTAGCTGATGCACTGAGCAGGAAGACTCAGATACAGGCAGTGCTGGAGGACAGTGGTGAGTTGTAGCACATGGCTTTGTTCTTTGAGATGCATCTGGAGGTGCATGACAGTCAGGGGAAGACTTATCTTTCATCTTTAGCTGTGACTTCTACCCTCCTGGATAGAGTGAGGATGAGACAACTATATGATTCAGAAGGCCTTGTTCTATAGGAGTCAGTGGGAAGTGAGGAACCTCCTCCTGGTTGGAAGATAAGCGATGATGAGGTTTTGTGTTTCCATGGACGAGTATGGGTTCCATGGGATATACACGAGGAGCTGATGTGAGAGTTTCAGGCTTCAGCTTGGGCAGTTCATCTCGGGGTTACCAATATGTACCGTGACTTGAGACATCAGTACTAGTGGCCATGTATGAAGATAGATGTAGCTAGTTTTGTTACGAGACGTTACACCTGTCATTAGGTGAAGGTGGAGCAATAGAGACCAGCTGGACTGCTATAACAGTTACCCATTCTAGAGTGGAAATGGGACGATGTTGCAATGGATTTCGTGACTAGGTTGCCGAGGTCACCTCAGGGTATTGATGCCATGTGGGTTGTTGTGGATAGACTCATGAAGGTAGCTCACTTTTTTCCGATCAAGGAGACCTTCAGTGTTGACGAGATCATAAGGATGTATATTCGAGAGATCATACTTATTCATGAGGTCCCTGATTCTATCATTTCTGATAGGGTTTCCCGTTTCATGACTCGTTTCTGGCAGAGCTTTTAGAGGGTGGTGGGTACACAGGTGCTTCTGAGCACAGCTTACCACCCTCAGACAGATGGCCAGTCAGAGCGTACGATACAGGTGCTAAAGGACATGTTGTGTGCATGAGTCCTATACTTTGGGGGCTCTTGGGAGAATAATATACCCTTAGTTGAGTTAACCTTTAACAATAGTTTCTAGGAGACTATTGATATGGAATCATACGAGGATTAACATGGTAGGCCATGCCGATCTCCTTTGTGCTAGATAGAGGCAGGTGAGGCAGCTTTAATGGGGCCACAACTCGTACATGAGACATCTGAGCAGGTCCAGTTGATTAAGAAGTGGATGGATACTACGCATTCTCGTCATAAGTCTTATGCTGATCACCGGAGATGACATTTGGAGTTCGTGGTCAGGGATCAGGTTTTCTTTCATGTTTCACCGAGGCTGGGACACAAGCGGATCAGGAGGTCAGGTAAACATTCACCGCAGTATGTGGGGCCATTTGAGATTCTGGAAAGGGTCGGGATGGTTGCTTATCAGTTGCAGTTACCATAGCAGTACCGAGCCATGCATAATGTCTTCCACGTATCTCAGTTGCGTCGCTATCATTCATACCTGTCGCACGTCTTTCAGCCCAAGGAGTTTGAGATGGAGGCAGATGCGTCTTTTGAGGAGCATCTGATTCGTATTGTTGGTAGGAGCATGAAGGTTCTCCGAGGCTGGTTAGTTCTCTCATATGAGTGCTATAGTAGCATGGTCGGGTTCATGATGAGACATGTGAGCGGGAGGCTGACTTACGTGCTCAGTGGCCGGAGTTGTTCATGGCTCTATCATCTCCACCCATGGAAGGGAAATTCGCGGACAAATTGTTATAAGGGGGGATGTTTGTAAGAACCCGGTTCTTCACTTTGAGGTATGGGATTCCTCTTTTCTCTTTTCCTTAAGTGTTTTTAATAAAATATAGAGAATGTGGAAAAATCCCAAATATTGGATCTACACGCCGTGTATGTTTTCCACATGTCGTGTTCTTCTGGCCGTGTTGGGATGAGTACACAGGGCGTGTATCCTTTCCAGCCACAAAGGGTGTAATAAATGACTACACGTTTTGTAGTGGTACTTTACACTCCATGTAGTTAGTCGGCAGGACAAAATAGTAAGGTGGTGGAGAAGCCGCCAGCTGGGCGACAGTACACACCGTGTACTTAGGAGTATATGTTGTGTACTCTTCTCGGCAGGTGAACAATGTCGCGCTGTCAAAAAGCCTCCAGGTGAACAGTTAAATGAAAGTAGTACACGTCATGTACTTGGATGTACATGTCGTGTACTTTATTTTTTTCAGATTAAAACATGCAGTAGCCTCCTCATTTGGCAGATGAGGCATTTTTTCCGTTTTGGATCCAAGGGAGGATGCCAAATCATTGAAGATCCCTTAGGAGTTCGTCTGGAATCGGTTTCCGCTTCGGACGATCTCGTTATAACCGCACATGTAAGACCTCCCTCATCCTAGAGTGTTTCATACCAATTATTCTCCGAACATACGTTATTTACATTATAATGGGTTTTGTTCTTCATCAGATCTACGCCGTTCTTGGGCATTTTTGGAGTCGGTGTCCAGGTATATCATTCGTTGGCGTTTATGGTAGGTGGCTTGGTGTTTAGTTTTCCAACTGATGTGTGTTTTGTGGTTTCTTGTGCCATGAAACATTTTGGGGGTGTCATGTGGCTGAGGCTATTGCAATATTAAACACCTAGAATTGATTAGGTATATAATTATGTTATTAAAATGCTGTTTGGGATCGTTTCTTGGATCCAGAACCACACTGGGGGTATGTTCCACTGTTTAGCCATTTGGCCAAGATACCAAAGGGTATGCCTTTCATGTAGTAATTATACAATTTCTTTGAGAGGAATTGCTTTTTTACTTCTTGTTTCCATGTTGGGCATGGCCCGTTTACCTATTTAGCCTGAGGGCATTGTTGTGATTAGCCTGAGGGAACAACACTGTTTATCCTAAGGGGTGTAGTTATTTCACCTGAGGGTAACCTTTCGTGCCTGAGGTCTTGACTTCTGTGCTTGAGGGCGACACTTCCTATGCCTGAGGGCAATTTATGTTACCCCTAAGGGCAATACCTAGGGGTTGGATTCTGTATAGCCCGAGGGCATGGCTCAATATATTATCCTGTGGGTAGGATACCAGTTTGCCTGAGGGCTTGGTGCAATTGAGCACAGAATGATACAAAATTTAATGGATTAAATAAATAATAAAATGGCAATTTAATTGTTAATTTAGTTACATTTTAGTATTGCTTACTTTATTGCATTTTACTATAGCACACTACTGTTTCTTTCTTACACGCAGTTGGGCACGAGCCTTTGGTGGGTGCCTATTGAGATATATTTCTCACACCCTATTTGGGTCATGCTTTTCGGCCCAAACATATTATGTTGCTGCAGGTGTAGATTGGGGCAAGAGTCCCTATACAAGTACCTGATTACTGCTGAGGAATAGGAGGGCATGGGACCGAGCCTAGGCTCGCGATGCCATAGCCAGCTATTTTTCTTTTTTTTGTTGTACTCTGCATTTGGTTGTATCGTATTGATGTATAACATGTTCTGGCTGTTTTTTAGAACATGAGACATGTAGCATCATCATTTATATACTTTTGGTTATATTCACTGCTGTTGTTTATTTCAGTTGTGTATGGTTTACTACTTTCGCTGTTTGTTGAATGTTTTATTTTGTATTCTGTTGCGCTACACTTTGAAAAATGAGGGCATAGTTTCCCCACTATCAGACATGTGCCCTCGCAGCTAGTCGACAGCCTCTGGCATTTTGGGAAATGCACATGAGGTCACGTGGCGAACCGGGTTTGTGGCACCCGTGGTGTGGCACCTGGAACTGATACGTTACAATTATAAGGAAGTAGTACTGATAAAATTTATGACCATTTGAGAATCGTGGACATAATGTGTTATAGTAATTTTTATTTTAGAGATTTTTTATATAATCGTTATAATGTAACTATTAAACTTAGTGTATGATATGGAAAATGATGAGTTATAATTGTATTAAAAGGGGTAGCACATGAATGAAACATGTAAAAACCTCAATTATAAATTTTATTTTACTATGAAAGGTAAATAGGTAGATTCTCTAATGTTATACCATGGCCAAGACAAGGATAAACTATCAAATCTCGTGTTTGAGTGGAATCATTTGTTAAAGCAGATCAGGTTATTCGAAATAAATACCAAATCAATGTAAGAAGAACCACCGCATGAATTTATTAATTTATCACACATTACCGATAATTTTGTTCGGAATGATAAGTGGTTATCTATCTCAGGTTTCTAAAGTATTAACGGTTATATTCTTCTATAAATTAAATGGGGTTTGCTCAGAAATAACATTTTTAACAAATGTATCTCCCATGTATAAAAGAAATGAACGAATATTATTGATGTTTTAATTTAACAAAATTGATTTATGGTTTTTAATAAGGATAATAAAATTTTTAAATGGCTGAAATTTGGTATTTTTTAAAAAAAATATCTGAATAGTTTGAAATTTTGTTAAATACTATAAAATATGCTATATATATATGAACAAAATATCAGAAATCCTTAAATTTTCATTAATTTCTAAACATTTAGCATTTAAAATTCTACTGGGTCACTAAGGGATTTAATGTGGAAGTATAGATTGTATTTGATTACTTATGATAATGAAAAAATTAAATATTTATTACATTATTTGAGAAATCTAACTAACAAAATATATATATATATAGACACCAACTATTCAAATTTGACCAATGAAAAACAAAATTTTCTATCTTTATAGATCTATAATGATGTACCTTCCACACCCCACTCTTAAATGATTTTCAGTTTCATTGGTTCTATATGCCTTTTATTGGATATGAATCCCATGAGTGGAAAGAGTTCTTAATCCTCCATCATTTTTTTCCAAAATATAATTATTTATTTCTAATTTCATTGAAAATTCATATTTATATGATTCCATTCTTTCAATTTAATGGTATTATCTTTGAAATTATCTTCTATCTATAATATATTATCAAATTACTCTCATATTAATATTTTTCATAAGTTGTTCCAATGATGATGTATGGGTCCTACATTTCAGTAATATAAATTCCCATTTATATTTCCACTATAATATATATTTTAATAGAAAATTTATTTCAAGAAAACTATTCTAATTTCATTATAATTTTTTTTTATGATATCCTAGAATAGTTATAATCCATATTGAAAACATCATTATCCATTTATTATATATTGTAATACTTAAATGATACGAAGAGTTATATAATTTTATATGCGCTTATATTATAAAATCACGTTGAATATCATAAAATTTTATTCATTGTGATTGAATGATTTCTAAAATTTGGGAATTATCTTTGAAGGATGATAGAGATGTATCTAGTGGATTATTGATCTATTCTATAAATTAATACATTTTATTTTACATTAAATTCACCATTACTATCATCAAATTCCTAAAAGTATTTCCTTAAGAAAATGCACTATACCAAATAAATAAAAAATATTTTTGGCTACATACAATTATTTTTAGATAAGAGTTATACATGTCATCATTTTTTCCCACTGTTTGGAATACATATATTCATTTACATTACTTCATTGAAAATGGTAATATTATAAACAACCGAGTAAGTGTAATTCCATTTCCTTATGTGGATTAAATAACATATCTATAAAATTTTAATGACATATTACTACTAGTAAAACATGAGGGAATTATCTTATAAATAATTATTAAATAATTAAATGGGAAAAGAAATTGATAAGCACATATAATACATTATTATATATTATAATTTTTATAATATAATTTTTATGTTGAAACTATTCTATGTATTTCTAGAGATTCCAATCATTATTATTATCACATGTATTGAATGTGAACATTTAATAAAATCTAAAATCCCTTGTTTTATTATTTCATGTGTAGGGATCAAAATTATATAACCCCTTAGTTAATAGGTAGGTCTCATGGGACAAAAAAGATAGGTTAATTTGACCACCCTTAACCTATATATATAATGTCTTGTACCAAGGTCTGGGTGGAATGTTTATGATGTATTACAATACACAATATAATAATTTACTTCATTATGAAATTCTTATATTTTTACACAGTTGATTATTTATTTATTTATTATCCATGTATTATGTTATCATTTTAATTTATTAATAAGATATTATTATTTATCCATTACCAATATATTGCATTGGAAATTGTTATTTGATGATAACATTAAACATATGCTATCTCTCACAAAGAGTCATAAATTACACATTATTTTTATTTCTTCTTTACCCATGAACTGAATAGGAATACTATGTTTGATCAACATTGGGGATAAAATTATAGACTATTTTTTCTCTCAAATGATGGAATTTGTTATGTTTTAATATATTGTTTATGTTTATTGTTTTTAAGGCCTTTTAAACCATGTTCATTGGAATGTGATTTCTTAAAATTTGATTTCCATGTCATAACATACAAACTAACATTGGGAAACCAATAGTTTGAAAATTATAAATTCTTGCAGTTTATCCCAGATATGGAATATTTATGACTTATTAGTAGTTATCATAATTACATCAAAAATAAAAACATAATAGCCTAGAAATTTAAAAACATAATGTAATGTATCATGAAAAATATTAAATTATATAAATTTCAAAAATAATGTTATTTTTAATTAAAAAAATATCGAACTCATATATAACTCATTGAATGATACTAGATGGGATAACTAATATATATCTATGAAATTAATTTCCAATGAATGATAGAACTATGTTTTTCTACAGACTCCATTAAACATATACTTTATCTTAAATGGTTTCCAACCATTTTATTATACTAATCATTCACCACTACATATTTGTTTGTGTATATCTATAAATAAAGATTGAGATAATTTACATTAAAACAATTAATAGATATTAATCTAAGAAGAATTTAAAATTAATAATCATTACAACTAAAATAAAACTATTATCATAGACATCAATAGGCTTTTAATTGTATACCTAAGGTTGTTAATTTTTGGGCACTGATTGATATAGAAGTAATGAACGATTTTGAACCTGTGAATGAACAATAGGCTCAAATTTATCATTGAAATATTATTTATGTTTTTCAGTTTTAGATATATAAAGATTATAATCCCTAGAAAGATTATCATAATTAATGAGAGAAATAGGACAACATAGAAATTGAGATGTCATAAATGTTGGAGGAAATAATGAAAGTGATTATATGACATCATTGGATATAAATACGATTTTTTTAAGATCATATATTATGAAATAATGGTGGTAAAATATGTGGTATGAACAAACTTTGTTCCTCAATGTGAACTATAGAGTGAGATAGTGTGGCAAATAAGATATATACTGATGGGTCTTTGTGTGAGTAGTTATAAATGGTTTTCCAGGTATAGATAGCACAACAAAAATTTGATAAAAACATGTTTCATTCCATAGTCAGTAGTTTTATATTGAAATACATATTTTATAAATGGAGGCTCATAAAAAATTATAATTTTTTGTAAAAACATAATTTTTCATTATATTACTCTTATCTATATAATAAATAAAATATTTAATATGGTATGTAGAGGGTACATTCTTATATATCACATTCATTGATACTTACACGAATACCCAATCTTGCATTACTATTTGGTTTTTTTATATTATTTATTGAAATATTAAATATAAAATTTATTATAAATCAACTTCATATGTGAAGTCAAAATATGAAGTATGAGTTGGCATGTCAATATTGAAGAATTTGAATTTAAAATCTAAATAATGAATAAATGTATACCTAAAAAAAATCAAATAAATCTAATTATCTTGTCAAAGTAGGTACAATATTTTTCATCACTTTATCTTGGAATTATAATTAGAAATATATAAATTGAAAAAATAATAAATATGTATTAATCAAAATGTTAAATATGCTATAATAGGTTTCAGATCCAACTAAAAGAATACAAATTTTCATATTGTATTTAAAAAATTTAATGTTCATTTGGAATTGTGTTTTTAATGAACATGATACACCGAATAATATAAATATATATAATTTTTAAATAAAATTAAAATTTTATATTAATCTCATTTTGTAACTGGAGAATAAACATTAGAAAGAAAATGGAGGGTATGGATTACATACCATTGAAACTATAAGATACATAGAAATACAAAAAATTCCCAATAAAATATAAAAATTGATGTATTTGATTTATAATAGGAAGAAGTCATTCCATAACCCTTTGGGTAAATAATAATTCCAATGTAATTTACACCCTCTATAAAAAATTTTCCTTTGATTAGTCTAATAATCCAAAAACTTCTATGTTTTAGATATTCTTACTCATTAAATATATTTTTTCCATCGATAAAAAATTATAAGTCTCATGGCTAGGAAATAAGTGAGTATGTCAATAACTATAAATAAAAATTATTATTGAAATCTCCCCCATGAACAATTGAAGGTATCCAATTGAATATTATAATAACAACTTTACCATGAGTTACATAATCTAGTATTTTTATTCTCACTACATGTCCATAATTTGATATCATTTAATATATAGGATAGTAATATGCTGAACTCACATACTATTTTGTTTGATTTGATAACATATCACCATAAAGTTTTGTTATCATGTTCAGCGAGTGAATATTTAAAACTAATTTACAGCCACTAAGCACCGTTCACTTAATTCGATGAACTACATTATTGGAGAAAAAATCAATGATCTTTTTTTAGAGAGTTAATGTATGCAGTTAAATTAAATATCTTAAATATTAAAGCATATCTAAATTGATGACAAATATTTCATATTTAATTGAATATAGTACTAGTCAGACCGTAAATTTCTAGAAAACATGAAACTCTTTTTTATAAAAATAATATATATGTCATGAAAGAACATGATGAAAACATCTATCAAATGCCTGATCCAACACCTTATTTTGATCGTGGGGAATTCCAAATCCACATTGGCTGTAAAAATATTCTAGGTAATAAAAAACATACGGGAATAACTTATACAAAAAATAAAAGTATAATAAAACAAATTATTTCAATATATTAAATGTCTTGATATGTTTGTAGGTCAAATTACTATGACGAAAAAAAACTTGGAATAAAAACGTTCATAATATGAAATGAATCAATCAAAATTTAAATACTCCATGTAAGCTTCAATTCATTAAATAGAAACAAACCCTTCTATCCAAAAACCAAAATATAAATATATAATGAGAAACTAATTAAAAAGGTTTAACTAAAAAGGGATGGACTATTTTTTTGATTCCAAAAAAGTGATTAAATAAATAAGAAATAGCACTTTCTTGATCTGAATGTCCCAACAATTCCCATAATAAGAAATGTTTCAAAAGAATTCATGAGGTGTATTATAGACTTGAATCTGATTGTAATATTTTTCATGAGCATAAAACATGTTCATTGGCCACCACCTTCTTTATCACATGAATAAATTTTTAATATTAAAAATTTTCAATATTCTTTGAAATAAAATATATAAATTAATTTTTTTCATTCTTAGTTACATTTTAAACTGATAACATGATGATATGGTTTTATAAACATTCCCATTTTTTCTTAAATTAAAATTAACACTTCATAAAAACATTAAAAATCACAATTCTATGTGTAGTACCATATTTTACATATAAAATGATTCCTTTAATACCATTCCCAATAATTATTTAGAAAAAAAATAGAATGAATTAAAAGACCAATTATATGGATCCATAATCAAAAGGATAAAATAAAGAAAAATAAGGGTAATGAATAATGGGTTTCACTAAAGTCAACCAATTGGGTATAGAACTGAATATCAAATAAACCATATATGAAACACATAGAAATTTATATGTGTTATGTGATATTATATAGTTCTTAAATTGATATTGTGCTATACATTACCAAACATAGACCAACCTACCATCTTATATTGGATCATAATATTACCCCCCCATACTGGCCCACACTCAACCCATTGGGGTGGGGGACTTCTCCACTAACACGGACACCTAACACCATTAGTTAGAGGAACATGTAGTGTTCTATTACCTAGTATAACATTAATCATTATATGACACATAGTTACCTAGGTTACCATGTCTAAAATATTGTGGGGATGTGAAAAAGGAAATAGTAACATCAAATAATAAGAATAAAATTTAATATCATTCTTTAACACATCTTCGTCTTATTAAATTACCCCATTCCATTTATAAACATGTATCTACATATATCAAAAATTACCCAAATGTTTAAAATAATAAAAAGGGGATAAAATGTGTCCTAAAAAATATAATGCTAGATTAAAACAATTGATGTTCTAAAAAACCATCCCAAATAAGAACTCATTGTGACATGCCATCCCTTTTTAATAGTAGAAATTTTTAACTCATCCTTTCTAAAAAAACATTATATGTCAGACATATAATTATTATTTATAAATTTTTGTAAAATAAGGAACTTAAAACTATAAGGAATTTTATTTAGAGAATCAAACCACTTTTATCAAAATTCTCCATGTTTCCAAAACACCACCATTGAATTTTTTTAACTACACAATTAGGGTTATGTAATTTTGAGATATATTTTATTATTTTTAAAAAAATATAGAAATAACTTCTTAAATACTTTAAATTATATTTATCACTTGAAATTCCTTGTAAATCCATTGAAACATCACTTTGGGAACCCAAAACATATCTATGAAATAAACATTATTTTAAAGTCCATTCTATTAATTTTTATAATAGTTGTTATGTCTAGTTTAATTATATTATATTTAAAAAAATTATTTAATTATACAAAGCCCTCCACATTATATAAACCATATGTGGTAATAAAATATTATTATTTGAAATAAAAAAATCACAATTAAAACTACCTTTATAAAATTAACTACTGATTGATGAACTCAATGAATAAATATTTATGAAATTAAATTTTTGTATACGGGATAAAAATTTATAAAATCTAAAGTAATGGTGTTTCCATTGATTGATAATGATGAAAAAAATAAAAACTGAAAGTACACATAATCCATAATTATATAAAAAATCAATACATAATAAATAACAAATCCTACAATTAGTCAGGTGTCCCATTAGTGTTTAGAATTCAGGGTAAAAAATGAGTGGAGGGAATATAAAAATAATGAAAATGGATCTATATGAAATTATCATACATAGAGAGGCCATTACCTGGATACGAGACATAAAAATCATAATAAATCCTACATGAATTTCCATGGGATATGGAGCCATTAAAGGGTGATAGATAAATTATAAGGGGGATTTCACGGGGGTTCTAGATGATCAATAATGGATAATGAATGGGTAGAGGGGTTTTTTATTCAGGGAAGGAAAAAAATATATTTTTGAAAGAAATTTAAAACCCTATGATTGGGAAGGTTAGCGAATACATTTTGGTAAAACATACTTCAACCAGGATTGAGTTTTGGAATCCCTTGAACACATCACACGATTTCCCCTAGGACTCTCATGATGTATCAAGAAGTGATATGACTATGAAAACCCTTACTATATAGTTATATAGGTGCATGCACAGTTTCTGTAAAATCATCAATTATAATAGTTTTTGAGTGTGTAATCATACATTTTTCTTTTTTACATTTTCATTCAGTCATTATCATGAAGCCTAATAAAAAATGAGTTAGATATCACATTCCACATTATACTCCATTCATTTATGAAATTTTTTTATGATATATAGTTAATCACTAATTCCTGACATAAATAGTAACATCAAACAAATTCATTATAAATTCAATGAATAATGCCTTCATATAAATCAATATTACAAAAAATATTTTAAAAACATATCATATACTAAAATTGTTTTATGATTTAATCAGAATGTTACATATAAAAATATCCATTATGAAAAACATATTTTTTTATTGATGTCAAAATTATAGACTAATTATAAAATTATTTGAAATAATGAATATTTTGAATATATATTAGTAAATACATTTTATTAACTAAATAAATATATAATAGTAGGTTATAATAATGTTACATATATTTTGGAAGTAGTAAACATTAGGGACACTACAATGTTTTGAGAGGGCTATACTAAATAAAAAAATCAATTTATAAACTAATATTAGATTACTGAAAGAAATAAAATTGAAATTTGGAGGTAAAATGTGTGTTTTAGAGTTAATGCAAAAATTTAAATATTCATTAGTATTAAGAAAATACAAAATGATGGTGTGAGACCACATACCGTGACATATACATTGAGAGGCCATCCTCATGAATGTTATTGTTATGTAATTTTTATTTCAGAGAATAAAAAAATTTCTATAAAATGAGGAAGGAAATTTCATTGAAATTATGTTCACCTTAATATATATATATATATATATATATATATCCACTCATAGAAACATCAAAATTTAAATTCCTAGTTTATGTAAAAATAATAATGCCTAAAAATTTGGATAGTATAATAACACTGATTTTAATCAAAACAATTTTTAATATTTTGAATTAAAAAGAACTATGAAAACAATGGTTTATAACAATAAAAAATTTCCATATTTAAATAATATGAATTTTTTCATTAAAATGAAATATCATTAAAAACATTTAGTTTAATTATATTTTAATTTTTTTATTACATTTCACTGAAAATCTAAATTTTATCATTTAGAAACGAATTTATACTCAAGATATTACAATCATGTTATATTTGTAAATAGTAAATAGAATTTAATGTTATATTAATACATATTTAAGTTAAAATTTGTATCCATATTTGTGGAAAGAAAAGGTGAAATATAAATAAACCTATTAAAACTATTTAATCTCAGGAAGAATAATGTTATTCAACATCGGTAAACATAGAAAGGTATTTAGATGATTTTAATGAGATCTAAAAATAAAAAATAGTAATGAAATTTTTTATATACATAAACCTAGGCCAGAATTATGATCATGTTAATGAAAATGTAGAAATAATATAATAAATTAAGAGACATCGTGAGGAAAAATAAAATAGCTTAATGATTCAAAGTAAAATATATTGTAATAATGGTCAATAATTGATAAAGAGTAAAGGGATTCATGGAGGATGGAAACATTTTCCATAGGGAAGTGGAAATTAGGATTTGGAATATGATGATCATGACTAGTAAATCTAGTTGAATGAATACAAATGTTTCATTATGACTAATGATATTTGAAAAATATATACTGTTGGTTTAAAACACATTATAATTGGATCCTTATTCCATTAAATTTTCAATCCATTTGAGTGTATCTATTAGTGAAAACCATAATTCTATTAGTGTTTGTTTTTATCTAATAATGTTTCCAGAAAAGGTTTAATAAATATTTTATTTTTTTTACATATATGAAAAATATGTTATATATGACATATATATAGAGTGAAAAAATGAGTTTATAAGTACAACAAAATATTTGAAACAGGAAACACCTATCTACTGGGTGAGAATATTTAAATGTGATCATAAAACAAGAGGAATAACATGGGGTGTGTTCCACTATCTATTAATTCAATAATTGGAGAGAAGAGAATGTGTGTGTAAATATAAATGATTGACAAACTATATGCACAAAATTTAGTACATGTATTAGAAAACAAATATTATTATTTTTCATACTTATAAATTATACAACTAGTGGATATTGGTATTGGGATATTCATGTTTTATAGAGATCACATTAGATCCCTTTGCATCAATAAGGTCACTGTTTTCTTACAACATACCACACATTTATTATATTTATGGATTAGACTATTCATAATTATTTTTAACACATCAAATACCCATGGGTAAGAATTTATGGTTTATTAAATCAGTATTTTGTTACAATAAACATATAGAGTTTTTATATGTTTATTTTATTGTATATCTAACTAGATATTTTGATGGACATTCACAAATTAGTTAATAAGATTTTATAAATAGAAAAATAAATTTTATCTCTAAAAATGTGTTTCATAAAAAAATGAAATATATTCTTTATATGGTTTCAAAAATTATTGACACTGATGTGATATAAGATGAAATATTAATTTATTATATTCATTTTTACTATACAATGTAATATTTTACAGTTAAACCATTCGGTCCACACATCATTAATGTATTCCACTGTGATTGTGATGGGTTCAATATTATTATAGATGTTAAAAGAGGTATTATATTTTATTTTCAATAAATGAGACTTGAACCCCACACTATTAAAAATTATGGTATGATAATGTTATATGTATGGTATGATAAAGTGTAAACTAAGTCACATGATTATACTTGGTTTGAAAATTAATAAAGACACGTATAGGGATATCACATTATTGTCTTCAAATATATCATATTGTATAATAGGGGATATCATAAGCATCATAAAATTTAATAATATTATACAATGATGATATGGATACTGAAAATTTATTGTTAACATTAAGGTATTCTTCGACACAAATTATATTTTATTATATTTATTTCATATGATTAAATTTTTGGGATATTAAATATATTGATTTATGTGTCAAATAATTAATTGTTAAAATAGTTATAAATCATTGATATTCATAAGAAATATGAAACAATTCACTATTATCATTATCAATTTTAGTATAATTAGAGGAACCCACACACTCTGAATCAGTAGAGACCCACAGAAATTTTAGTTTACCAGATCTTGGGGAAGGGCTCCAGGAGGGGAAACATGAGATCCTAGTCTATAATAAATTCCTCATTGTGGAAATATTTCATGGAAACTAAACATTTTATATAGTGGTATAAGGGATTGATTATTGGAAGATTGAAATTGTTGATTCACTTGCAACCCGTGGCCTAATGAAGATAGATTAACTCAATTTTATGTATTAAAGTTTGACTCCCTTTGTCTAGGGTTATTGTAGGACCTGGGTAATGTTTTTTTGTTTGTGGAATATTTATTTACATAAAAAACAAATATTTTTTTTTATTAACAATGATTCTGTCAATTTAATATCATTTATGTTAGTTAAATATTAAGGGAAATAAACCAATCATAGACAATTATAGATTGATTATTTATCAATAAAATAAATCCACGTCCCATAAAATATTATGTGTAATGAATTTACATATAATTACAAGCTATGAAATATGTAATATTGAGAAACAATTCATTAAATGAAGATTGAATATAACACAAAAAATGATTCAACATCACAACTACTCTCATATGTTTTAATCAACATAGAAATTTATTTTAATGTCCTTATAACTAATAAATTAAATAAAAATGAGAAATCATCATTGGGGAAACAAAAAATTTTCTCAAGGAAATTTTACATTAATTTTTTTTCATATATTTACATATATAAGTACATAAAAAATTTAACAAATATTAATGGATAAATTTTGATAAACGTTTATTGTTATTTGGGGAAATTAAAGGAATAATTTTAGGACTCTCTAATTTTAAACCAAAGTTTGAATTCTGAAGATCAAATTTGGTAATTATACTTAGATCTTTCATGATTTTGTTTTCATTTTGTTCCAAATAAATAGGTATTAGTAAAAATTTCCCATTTTATATAGCTAGAGATTAATTTACTATGGTTCCCCTCTTCAATTTGTCAGGTTTCTATACACCTTTATTTCCCATTAGGAAAGTTATTTTTTAGGATTTAACAATTTATCGAAATGATATGAGTCGTGAATTATATGTAGATAAAATGATCTAAAAAATATAAAATCCAATGTGAATGGTTTAAGAGTATAGTTTTATTTGTGGTCAATAAACAATAAGGAATAAAAATCAGTGTATGATGAATTGTTATCTGGTTAGTAATTAATAAGTGATAGTGAAATATAAAAAGAAGTTGAGAAATATTGATGAAGGCCAGTGAGGATTTTGATAGGACTATTATCGATGGATTTTTTATTACATGATACAGAAACCCTCTATATATGTTGTGATAATTTTTAAACAATTCAAAATTCCTAATACACGTTTCAATGTAATTCATTGAAATGATTTTTTTACATTTTTGATTCCATCCCTTAATTTTGTGTATAATTGTTCTGAATATGACCATAAAATAATTATATTAATACATATAAAGATATGAAAAGTTATTGAGAATAAAATTTAAAATACATTGAAATTAAAATTATTAGTTTGAGATATATTTTTGAATTAAATTCATAATAAGTTACTATTTCTCATGATTTTTTACTATAAGTTCACCCATGTGAATAATACTACGAAATATTACTATTATTTAATGATTAGTTTTTATGATTGATGTAAACTATATCAAAGAAACTAAATAAATGTATTTTTTTATGTAGAGACACTGTCTACAACATTTTAAATAATATTAATGGCCTTGGGAGTGATTATAAAATCCCTATGGGTATTTTATGATAAAATGGATATCTTTGTAAATGTTATCTTATATATAACCTGATAAATATAAGTAATTATTATTCAATATATTTGGGGTTGTGGTTGGACAATACCAATGTATATTTTACCAATTTTGATATAACACTATGTAAAGATAATTTATAACATACACTTTATATATAATTTTTATAGTGTCTCGCATAATAGTAAAAATGTCTGGGTAGTAGAAAAATGACTAAGGGTAGTATAATCTGTGTAATGATATAATTTTCACTATGAAGGGAAATCACACCATAAAGCATCTTGTATAAGGGTATCTAGATACATACATAAGGTTATTTAATGAATTGAGGTAGGTTATTTTTGGAATAAAGGATCATGTGTAATGGTATTCAGTTCTAAATAAGCGTTGGTCCAACATCATGTTAAGGTATGAATATGAGATGCTACCACCAGGTATACTACCCCCACATATGACATTATAGATATTATACGTACATGGTGCTGTTGAAAAATGACAATTCATGAATTATACCATATTCTTCTACTCCTATGTGATATTGTTGGACAACTACCATAAGATAAAATATTCTGGCATCTTTTATAGAAAAACTAAAGAACCCAAGCAATTAAATTTAATATAAAAAAGATAAAAAGTTGAATGAAATAGAAAATTTAATCATATATGATTAATATTGTGATAAATTAAGAATCATTAGATTCAATTTCATGCATATAATATATATGGGAATAATGGTTTTTGATTCATCCAATAATGATCCTGTGTGATGAAATATACAGTTATGAGTTTTCATAAATTAGTATGTCATATGAAGAAACCGATATGAAAATTGTTTTTGATCATTTTAAAGGAATGTGTTTTGAAATTGAGATTTAAATGAGATCATTATATCTTCATGACTAAAAAATACTTCACATGGTATAAAACTCATGGAATACATAGTGACTACTCATCTAAAAATTTTGAGGGACCATGGATATAAAACTTTTCTACAATTTGGATTACTAAGATCAGCCACAAGACCCATGAACATGACGAAGAATACACTAATTTTTTTTCCAAAAGAATAAAACGCAACGTGATTTATGAATACAAAAGAGTAATATCTTATGATATAGTGTATTTATTCCCACATAGTTTCATGAAGGAAATGAAAAAGTTAATATTCATATTGATATAAGTTAATTATTGAATAAAAATTGTTATCATGTATTCTGCTATGTGAATATTTTGGAGATCATGTATGCAAATTGATAAATGAACATGAAATATATATTTCAAGAATACTGTGCAGCATGTTTAGAAGGATTCCAACAATGAATTTCTATTAGTAATTATTAATGTATTAAAATCTATGTTATTATGGAGTTCCAAATTCAATGGAATATTATACTTAGTAGGGAGATTTCAATATTTTAGAAAATGTTATTAAATGAGTTTTTTAATTCACAATAATAAAATTCATTGAGTTTGGGAGATTCATCATATGAATGAGAACATTATTTCATATGAATTTTATTATTAGGGAAAAAATAAATATGAAGTGTTATTTTGACAATATGTTTGGACCATTAAAAAATTATGTTGATATTGAATGACATACAAGCATGTAATACTATTGATATTTAATTATATATCAAAGATATATTGATTGGGGAATGATATATTATTCAATTATATGTGGAAACATCCTTGAATTGAATAAAATATATTATTCAGATGTTGGTTATAGGAACATAGTATAAATATGTTGCTTATGTATAAATAATAACATTGATGAACTGTTTGTTCTTAATAATTTACTCCATTGAAGAACTGGCTGTAGATTTATAAAAAAATGAATCATTTGGGATGTCAATAATAATATAATGAAAATTTTTTATGAATCAAACATCACTTGTAATAACTAGAATATTAGGGAAATGAAAAAATGGAAAACAACCATAGGATTACCCATAATTATATCAATGTTTTTTATCCCTGGTTGTTTTTTCATGGTTTATGTGAAGTATTTATTTAAATATTATTATGAAGATCCTCATATATAAGACATAGTCTCTAATCCCATTAAATAATACATGATGACCACTTCGATGGGTTTGAAAATTAATAAGAATAGGGGATTAAATAGATTGTGTAATATCTAAATGAATTAATAGATGGATCATTTATCAATTATAAAATCATTTTAAAAATTGTTTTCATTATGAAAAAAGGTCAATTTATGGAGAGTATGTGGAAGATGATCCTATAATTTTTTCAAAGGCACATACTATCTATGTCGATGATATATGTAAAATATTCATGATTATTGGGTTTCATATAAATTTTTTATTCCATGATATTCTTGATAAATAAATATAACATGATGTGGAAATTCTATAATAGAACTATGCAATATATAAGAAATTAAAATGGTGCAATGATCTAAAATACCTTATCAATAAAAAGTAAGATTCCATTAATCCTTAAAAGGAAATTATTTAAATAATATAATAATCATTATAATATAATTTTTATGAGAGTATCTTCAGTAAACATGTTTTTAGTGATTAAAAAATGGAATTTAAGTACTTTTAAATTCACCCATGATTATCAGAGATGTTAATCATAAAAAAATAACTTATACGGTCAAAGTATTTTCACTTTTTGTGGAGGAAAAGAAAATGTTGAATGGATTGTATATCTAGAAGATACATGATCTTTTAGTACCAAAAAACACTATCAGTGTAAAAGAAGCCAAATTGGATTTCAAAGTTAAAAGAATTAATGACCCAAACATATCTATGAATGATGGTAGAGGACAACAAGATGACTATATTAATAAAATGAAAAGTGAATGTATGTTTCAATATGAACTATTTATGAGATTAATGTTTTTAATATGTATTTTATTTAAAAATTACAGATGAGATTCATGTCTTTAAATAGATTCATATTAGAATATAGAAGGGAACCAAATCCTCTCCAAATCAACCTTTTACAAGATCATTGAAGAAGATAACTCAAAAACCCTATAATTTTTTTCTTCCAATGTTGTATCATATTTTATTTTTAATTATTGATAAAATAAGTTAATATGTGTGAAGATAAAAATGTAGATAAATCTAGAAAAACAACAATTGTTGAATCTATAAGATT
This sequence comes from Viscum album, assembly GCA_963277665.1. Lineage (NCBI taxonomy): Eukaryota > Viridiplantae > Streptophyta > Magnoliopsida > Santalales > Viscaceae > Viscum > Viscum album. The sequence goes on along the minus strand of OY728150.1, from coordinate 1,585,423,665 downwards.
CAATAATAATGTGACCCAAAATCATAAAATAATGATGGAAATTAAATAAAACAAAAATGAACAAAACATTTAATGAAAAGTAAAACATTAAATTAAAATAGATTAAATGGGTATTATTGGTGCTTCTATATGTTTTCAAATTAGTATACTGTGAGTTAGAGAAACAAGAAAATGTATGAATAATACAAATGAACAACATTAGAGAAGAGTATTGTTGAAAAAAATAACATGTTAAACAGAAGTAGACTGCATATAAGAAAACTAATATATATAATAGAAATTGATTCAAAGACCCAAAAATATTTGAATCAGTAATGAATCCTATGTGTTCACATTGAAGAATAATTTTAGTATTCACCATCCATGTAAAACTCCCAAACTAATATGAGTATCTGAACACATACTAGAGTAAATAAGGACACAAAAAAGGATTGAAATATGTATTGAGTGATAAATATATGAAGGAAGATATTAAATAGATTAAATGAACAAAAACATACTATGAATATTGAGATGATTGATGAAAACTATGACATATCATAGAAGAAAATTATTATTTATTGTGAACATAGAGGTCATACAGTTTAACAATGAAAATATTCTGTGAATTTTTTTAAAAATAAAATATAGGTTAAATCTTCATGTGAATGAATCCATTATTAAAACATAACAATTTGATTAATTAGATACATTAATAATGATAATATTATATAATTTACCAAATAATGGTAGATGAGAAAGATTATTGAAGCTAGGTGGGAGCTATAAATAATAGTAAATTAAGAAGGAATTCCTAATTATTATTAATGATCATGTTTAAGCTACTAGATAAATGAAATTAATGAACATGAATAACTAGATAGGGAAAAGTAAAAATGAACATAATTTGTTAAATATGAAGAAGAATTCAAATTTAGTTTGTGGTTTTAATCAAATGTCAACCCAATATAAACAAACAATTATTTAGATGGTTCAAGATGATTTTACATAATGAAATAAATTGTATGACTGCTCTACCTACAAAATGAAGATATTATTAAGAATAAAATACATGAACTAGGGGAATTTATTTCTCCACTGTAATATATAATGATAAATAACCCACACATGATGAAGTTAAATGAATGTAAAGATTCTATGATATTAAAGCAATCATATAATGTTAAATGTAAAGGAGAAATCAATATGAAGAGCGCCAAACACTTTATAATTACTAGTACAAGAGTCAGTATGAGGAGAATAAATAATTATACATGTTACACATATTATGAATCCCAATATGGTTACATCATATTCACTTTGGCATTATTATATATGTGCTTCCCTAAATATAGGGATTTCATGGTGAAGTTCATTCTCAACAGCATAATAAGTTGAAAAACTAGAATAAATTTTTTTGATTTTATTTATAAAGATCTAATAAAAAAATGTTTCATTGAATAGTGGTATATCATCAATATGAATATCATGAAGAATATATAATAAAACTATCTAATAGGTAAAATAAATGGAGTACAGACATTAAATGGGAGAAAACATACATTTGATCATATCAAGGCTTGTTCCACGAGTATCAAGAAGTTCCAGTCATCTCTATTGAAGATGAATATTTAGATTATGCATTTAAACATACTAACATTTCATTCATGATATGAAATATTTTTACAAATGGGGGTGGTGTTGTTTTGTGAGTTAAATAATATAATTATGGCGTAAATTATCTTCTATCATATAATTTATATTGTATTTGTTGGGTGAAGTGCATGGGATACAATTCATGAATTAAGTATTTGGTAGTATATCTCAATGTATGAAAAAAATATAGATTTTAGCAATGATGAAACTATTAATAGACTAGATTCATGTCTTTATGGATTCACTATTAATATCTAGAGTAGGTTTTCCACATATACATAGAGTATAAAAGCTAAAATACAATTATATAAAATTTTTGTATGAAACTATACATTACACGTTCACCAAATGAATCATTTTCGTTTATTTTTAACATGGTGGAGAAGATACATTGACTTTATTTGAGGACCTATTATTGAAAACAACACCATAAGGGAATATTTAGACACCCATATAGATGATTGATGTGTATCAGTTTATTTACATTGAATATCCAATAAATAATCATATTAAATTTAGAGATTACTCATTATTCGTTTAAATATATCGATTTAATGAATTTTAAAAATATTGAAGATGGACAATGGTAATTTTTGAATTATTTCAAGGCCCTCGTTGGAAGTAATTTTCTAAAAAAATACTCTATGTAAATTTCTATGATTTTGGAAATGGTATTAATTTTTAATACAAGTACGAATATAATTTTAATACATTCCCAATCCCTTATGTAAGTTACACTATCCCATTAAATAAAATAAAATACATTTTAATTAGGTAATTAAATGCACATATTATTTAATAAAAATATATTCAGTGTTTTTTAGAATATTATTTAATTATTCATTAATTTTATAATTGATAATTATAGATATATTTTTGAAGCACGTGATTATTTTTACTATTATTTATAATTATTATTTTGAATATTGCTTCCTAAATAAACAGTTCAATGGAATATTTATATTATTCTATGAGTGACTTTTGTTGATTGATATGATAATCTTCAAGGAAAATAAATATGTGTTATGGAGGATGTAAAGAAACTATGTACAATATTTTATGGAATATGGAAGGAATCAAGATTAATTATAAAAGGACTAATATTATTTTGAGTTCAAATGGATTTCTTCATAATAGAGAAAATTATTTTCCCCTACATGTGTAAAGGTATATCTTTTTATATTTAGGATTCAGAAAGGTAGTTAATTACGAAAAAAGGGTATCCCATGGGGATACTACATGTTGTTAGGGTATTTTGTAACATGCACTACCTATGTGAGGGTCACTAAGAATAACATAAATATAAATATTACTGGGTTTATGAGCAATGTGTAATGGTTATTGATGATGGGTAAACTTATACTGAGTGGTATAATTGGTAGTCGTGGAATAAATGAGATTTTATAAGGGTATATAAATACCTCTTGATGAGTATTTGATGACCTATGTAATGGTAAGTGTGTCTTAAAGAATATTTCACAAGAGTGCCAAAAAATACTTAAGGGTTAACTATAGCTCACATATGGGAAATAAGATGAGATTATATTTCTTGGAATTCTATAACTCATCATGCTACCATTGATATGATACAATAGTGATTTTACCATCACATGCTACTTCCACACATGCCACCCTTATTTGATACCTCTGGGGACTACTCTTAGTCTGCTATCATGATATATGAAACACATGAATCTTCAATTGGTGAATATAATAACCCAATATATAAATTTTCTTATTGTAACATTGTGATATATTTATGAAATATTGTCCTGAAATAACTTCTTTATCAAATTTAGTTTCACATAACCTTGAGTTCAGAAGAACCATGTAACCATATTTAATTATTATGTGTCTCGTATTACCTCGCTATTTTATTTGTGGGTATGGATAGTAATAACCATGATATAAAAAATATATGGTCTATAAATTTATATAATTCATTAATATTTTTAATTATTATAATTAAAAAATAAAATTAGGTGAAAATATATGTGATGTAATATGAAAAATTATTTTCAAATGAAAAATGTACTATTATTTTTATAATTTAATTAATAACGCTGGGTGAATGATTTTAATTAAATATATATAATATTTCAATGATCAAATATTTAGTACAATCCAAAAATATTCTAATAAAAAATAGATATGAATAAATCTATTATTTGGCTTAAAGATGCAATTTTCTAAAAAGATGATTTTTTTATGTTAATAAATTGATTTTAAATTAATTTTTAACAATTATAGTAATTTAATTATATAAATGTAATTATAAATTTTTTTATAGTCAGTAAAAATTTTAAAAATGTTACCCTTTTGGTTTCTGCTCTATTTAAATATTAACCGTTGTAAAAGTTATTTCCTCGATAAAGAGTCAATCAGGTTAATGTTGATTAAAAATAACTGATCTAGACATAATTTGTATTCCTCGTTATTATTGGACGAGTGAAACTTTGAGAAAATGATTAAGTATGAAAATTGAGTTATTTCAGTGTAAAAATGTACATGAATGTTACTTATATATGATTTAAATAAAATAATGATACCAAAACACACTCCCTTGATTTTAATATCTCTAATTTGTCCAAATAGAGAAAATGAATGTTATGAATGTATATAAGAATCTATTTTTATGTTAAAAATTTATTTTCATAATATAAATTTGTTTATAATTTCATGTAATTATATGATGACCTTAATTTCTTAAGAAAAAATTATTTAGTATATATATATTTAAAAATATAATATAATAAATGATTTTAATTTTTTTTAAAGTTATATCAGTATGATGCTTATGTGTGTCAAAAATTTTATATAGAAAAATATATGAAATATTAGGTTGGTGTTATTTTATTATATTAGAATTACACCATTGTCTTGAGAAATTTTATGTTAAACGAAATTAATAGTGTCAAAATTGAAAATAATGATATTTTATGGAAATACATTTTTAATGAAAAAATTATGAGTCAAAAAATATAGAAATAATAAAATATGGATATTATGTTTTATAAAATTTCATAAAATTACCATTTATTGGAAAATATTACATTTATAAATAAAAATTACTACCCATTAATTTTGAGAAATCTTTCACTCTGATTATAATTAAAATTTGTTAATTATGTATTATTGAGCTTTATATGTTCTAAAATGACACATAAACATGAATACATTCTATTTTTCGATTGTATTAAAAAATAGATTATCTCATATTAAAAATCATGAAAATTTGGAGGATTTTTTCTAGATAATGAATAAATTATAATTTTATATATTAAAAAATTTGAAAAGTGAACCTCTGTGTAATTATAAAAGGAATTCTCAACAATTAGTAATTTATATAACATTGAGGCTTTTATATCAACTGAAAATTATTAATTTCTATTATCAAATTCCTCATAAACCTTATAATGGATCTATCATTCCATAAATACCAACAAAAGATACATTAGAGGATATACAAAGGATTCATTTAAAGTAAGATGTAATTTATTTAACACAATCACTAATGGAAATATTATATTTCCAAACGGTTCAGAATCATTGGGATAGGCTGCAAAACCATTGGTATATCTTATACCAATGGTTCTGCCAACCGTAGGGAAGTAATCCATTGGGATATTCTTGGTGTATGTTTTCCCAACGGTTTATGTAAAACCGTTGGGATAGGTTAGTTATATTTACATATACCAGCGGTTTGGTTGAACCGTTGGCAAAACTTATACCAACGGTTCATTCAAATCATTGGTAAACATGTTCTTAGGAACCTTTTCCAATGGTTTGTGAACTGTTGGGAAAGGTTTTTTTCCAATGGTTCTCATAGAACCATTGGAATAAACATCACACAATATTTATGCCAACAGCTTGAAACTATTGGCATAGGCTATGCTTTGTAAATTGCACAGCAGCTTGCAATTTTCATAGAAGGGTCTACAATGCCATTCCTACATGCCATAATTTTTTCCATTGTGCTGTAATTCTCCATTACTTCTCTTTTCTATTTATTTAACATATAATGCATACACATTTAACATTGTAACCTGGAACTACACATATCCAGAATTAAATCCTAATTCATAACGTAATTATAAACATACATAATTTATTTATAATTCATTTTAAAACATAGAGGAAAATTATATGTCGAATCTGGAATACAATTCAAAAATGAATACATACATAATTTAATTATCAATTATCAATAAAAAATATAAAAAACAGAATAAGTAATTATATGTGTTATAGACAATTAAGAATAGATACACATTGTTTTTAATACAAATGATGTCCATTTTAAACATTATAGATACACACGGAGTGATACCAGCCACAACGTGTCTCTGATTGAGGCGGTGTTGACTCGTACCCATCAAATATGACCCGTGGATCATTGTCCAAAAGTATCAACATATTCTAAAAGCGTTTGTTCAGTCACAAAAGAGAGAAACTTTTAGTGGTGTTGGCCACACCATGCCTCAGATTGAGGCGGGGTTGACTCATACATGTCACACATGACCCCTGGATTGTGGTCCTAATGTTTCAGTAGAATTTGAATGTGTTTAGTCAATTTTCCATACGTGATCTGTACTTTTCACTTAAAATGTTTCCCATTTCAAATAAAACTGAGACACATTGAGTTGTGTCGTCCACACTGCACCCCATATATAGTCAGGGTTGACTCATACACATCATATATGTCTCTTGGATCATTGTTCTAATGTTTCAATGAAATAAGAATGTGTTTGGTTGGATTTCTGTATGTCAGTTGTTGGTTTCACTTAATATAATGTCCATTTTAAACAAAAGAGAGACACTTTGAGTGGTTCCGGAAATACCGCCCCTCAGATTGAGGCATGGTTGACTTGGAAATTTCACAAATGATCCATGGATTGTTTTCCTAATGTTTAAATATAATCCGAATGTGTTTGGTCAGTTTTCTGTATGTCAGTTGTTGTTTTCACTTAAAATGATGTCCACTTTAAACAACAGAGAGACACTTTGTGTGGTTTTGGCCAAACCGTGACATATATTGAGGTGGGGTTGAATTTTACAAAGCAAATATGACCCATGAATCATTTTACTAAAGTTTCAATAGAATACGATTGTGTTTGGTCAGTTTTCCATATGTCTCTTGTTGTTTTCACTTAAAATGATGTCCTTTTGAAACAAAAGAGAGACACTTGGAGTGGTTCCAGCCACACCAAGCCTTGGATTTTAGGCGGGGCTGACTCTTACACATCACATATAACCCGTGGAACTTTTTCCTAGAGAATAAATACATTATGAATACATTTGGTCAGTTTTCCATATGTTAGTTGTTATTTTCACTTAAAATTCCTTCCATTTTATACAATTGAGACACTGTTGGGGTGATACCGGCCTCACCGTGCCACATATTGAAGCGGGGTTGACTCGTACACATCACATATGACCCATAGATGGTTTTCCTACTGTTTCTACAGAATCATAATGTTTTTGGTTTGTTTTTTTTTGTGTTGTTGTTTTCACATAAAATGGTGTCCTTTTGAAACAAAAGAGAGACACTTTGAGTGGTGTCGCCCACAATGGGTCTCAGATTGCGGCAAGGATGACTCATACACGTCAAATATGACCCATGGATCATTTTCTTAGAGCATCAACACCTTCCGAATTCATCTGGATGATTTTTTGTAAGTCATTTGTTCTTTTCACTTAAAATCCCGTCTTTTTTAAGAAAACGAGACACAGTTAGGGTGATACCGGCCACACTGTCCCACATATTGATGCGGGGATGACTTATAGATGTAACAGATGTCCCATGGATCGTTTTCCTTATGTTTCAATATAATTAGAATGCGTTTGGTTGGTTTTCTGTATGTCAGTTGTTGTTTTCACTTAAAATTAAGTCCTTCCGAAACAAAAGAGATACACATTGAGTGGTTCTGGTCACATCGGGCCTTTTATTGTGACAGGGTTGACTCGTAAACATCACATATATTCCATGGATAGTTATCCTACAGCATCAACACATTATGAATGCGTTTGGCTAGTTTTCCGTATGTCAGTTTTTCTTTTCAATTAAAATATCGTCCATTTTAAAAAAAGATACATAGTTAGGAAACTATCAGCCACAACATGCCTTTTATTGATGTATGGTTCACTCTTACTCATCAAATATTCCCCATGGATCATTTTCCAAAAGTTTCAATGGAATCTGAATGCGTTTGGTCAGTTTTGCGTATGTCAGTTGTTGTTTTCACTTTAAATGATGTCCTTTTGAAACAAAAGAGAGACACTTTGAGTGGTATCAACCACACTGGGCCTCTTATTGAGGTGGGGTTGACTTGTACATGTGACATATGACCCATGGATCGTTTTCATATAGAATCAACACATTCCCAATGCGTTGTTTTGGTTTTCCATATGTCCATTGTTCTTTTCACTTAAAATCTCATCCATTTTAAACAAAAGAGACACAGTTAGGGTGCTACCGGCCACACCGTGCCTCGGATTGATGCGGGGTTGAAATTTACATGTCTCAAATGTCCCATGGATTTTTTTCATAATGTTTCAAAATAATTCGAATGTGTTTGGTCAGTTTTCTGTATGTCAGTTGTTGTTTTCACATAAAATGATGTTCTTTTGAATCAAAAGATAGACACATTGAGTGTTTCCAGCGACGAAGGGTCTCGTATTGAGGGGGGTTGAATCTTACATGTCACATATGACCCATGGATCATTTTCCTAGATCTTCAACACATTCCAAAAGCATTTGTTCTGTTTTCCATTTGCCAGTTGATCTTTTCACATAAAATCCCATCCATTTTAAACAAAAGAGACATAGTTAGGGAGCTATCGGCCACACCATGCCACGGATTGAGGCGGGGTTGACTATTACGCATCGATAATGTCATATGGATCATTTTATTAATGTTTCAATAGATTACTAATGAGTTTGATCAATTTTATGTATGTTATTTGTTGTTTTCACTTAATATGATGTCCTTTTGAAACAAAATAGAGACACTTTGAGTGGGGCCGGCCACACCGGGCCTCAAAATGAGGCAGGGTAGACTCGTACACATCACATATGACCCATTTATTATTTTACTAGTACATCAACACATTCCAAATGAGGTTGGTTAGTTTTCCATTTGTCAGTTGTTCTTTTCACTTAAAATCTCGTCCATTTTAAACAACACATACACAGTTAGGGTGATACCGGCCACATCATGCCTCGGATTGATACAAGGTTGACTCATACATGTCAAAAATATCCCATGGATAGTTTTACTAACGTTTCAATGGAATATGAATGTGCTTAGTTGGTTTTCCGTATGTCAGTTGTTGTTTTCACTTAAAATGATATCCTTTTGAAACAAAAAAGATACACTCTGAGTGGTGTCAGCCGCACCGGGTCTCGTATTGAGACGAGGTTGACTTGTACACATCACATATAACCCATGGATCATTTTCATACAACATCAACACATTCCGAATCCGTTTGAATTGTTTAACGTATGTAAGTTGTTCTTTTCACTTAAAATCTCATCCATTTTAAACAATGCAGACATAGTTAGGGTGCTACCGGCCGCACCGTGACTTGGATTGTTGCGGGGTTGACTCTTAAACGTAAAAAATGCCACATGGATCGTTTTACTAAAGTTTAAACAGAACTTGAATGCATTTGGTCAGTTTTATGTATGTCAGTTGTTGTTTTCACTTAAAATGATGTCCTTTTGAAATAAAAAAGATACACTCTGAGTGGTGCCAGCCATACCGGGCCTTGTATTAAGACGATGTTGACTCATACACATCAAATATGACCCATGGATTATTTTCCTACATCATCAACACATTCTAAATGCATTTGGTTGGTTTTCCGTATGTTAGTTGTTCTTTTCACATAAAATCTTGTCAATTTTAAACAAAAGAGACACAGTTGGGGATCTACTGGCCACACAATGGCTCAGATTGATGTGGGTTTGAATCATACGCATCAATAATGTACCATGGATCATTTTAATATTTATTAAATGGAATCCGAATACATTTGGTTGGTTTTTCGTATGTTAGTTGTTGTTTTCAATTAAAATGATGTTCTTTTGAAACAAAAAAGAGGCAGTTTGAGTGGTGCCGGTGACACCGGGACTCGTATTGAGGTGAGGATGACTCATAAAAGTTACATATGAAGAATTTATTTTTTTCCTACAGTATCAATACATTCCAAATCTGTTTGGTTAGTTTTTCGTATGTCACTTGTTCTTTTCACATAAAATCCCATCAATTTTAAGTAATAGAGACACAATTAGGGTGATACCGGCCACACCGTGCCTCTTATTGATGCTATGTTGACTCTTACACATTGAAAATTTCCCATGGATCGTTTTCCTAAAGTTTCAATTGAATCCAAAGGCATTTGGTCAGGTTTCTGTATGTTAGTTGTTGTTTTCTCTTAAAATGATGTCCTTTCGAAAAAAAAAGGAGAATCTTTGAGTGGTTCCGGCCACACTAGGCCTCGTATTGGGGCGGGGTTGACTCATAAAAATCACATATGACCCATGGATCATTTTACTATAGAATAAACACATTACGAATGTGTTTGGTCAGTTTTCAATATGTTAGTTGTTCTTTTCACTTAAAATCCCGTAAATTTTAAACAAAAGAGACACAATTAGGGTGCTACCGGCTACACCGTACCTCAGATTGATGGAGGGTTGACACTTACACACCAAAAATGTCCCATGGATCATTTTTCTAATGTTTCAACAAAATCCGAATGTGTTTGGTCAGTTTTCTGTATGTTAGTTGTTGTTTTCATTTAAAATGATGTCCTTTTGAAATAAAAAAGACACTTTGAGTGGTGCCGGTCACACCGGGCCTCGTATTGAGGAGGGGTTGACACTTACACATCAAAAATAACCCATGGATTGTTTTCCTACAACATCAACACATTTCAAATGTGTTTGGTCAGTTTTCTATATGTATGTTTTTCATTTCACTTAAAATCCCGTACATTTTAATCAAAAGAGACACAGTTAGGGTGCTACAGAAAACACAGTGCCTTGGATTAATGAGGGGTTGACATTTACACATCAAAAATGTCACATGTATCGTAATCCTAATGTTTCAATGTAATCTTAATGTGTTTGGTCAGTTTTCCATATGTCAGTTACTGTTTTCACATAAAATGGTGTCCTTTTGAAACAAAAGAGAGACACTTTTAGTGGTTCTAGCCACACCCGGACTCGTATTGAGTCGGGGTTGACTGGTACACATAACATATGAACCATTTATTGTATTTATATATCATCAACACATTCCGAATGTGTTTGGTCAGTTTTCCATATGTCAGCTCTTCTTTTCACTTAAAATCCCATCAATTTTAAACATAAGAGACATAGTTAGGGTGCTATCGAACACACCGTGCCTAATATTGATGTGGGGTTGACTCATACATGTCAAAAATGTTACATGGATCGTTTTTCAAAAGTTTCAATGAAATCCGAACGCGTTTGGTCAGTTTTCCATATGTCAGTTGTTGTTTTCTCTTAAAATGATGTCCTTTTGAAACATAAAAGAGACACTTAGAGTGGGGCTGGCCACACCAGGCATCGTATTGAGGCGAGGATGACTCTTAAACATCAAATATGACTCATAGATCGTTTTTATATAGCGTCAACACATTCCAAATGTATTTGGTTGGTTTTCTGTATTTCAGTTATTCTATTCATTTAAAATCTCGTAAAGTTTAAACAAAAGAGACACTATTAGGGCACTACCGGCCACAATGTTCCTCGGATTGATGCAGAGTTGACTCTTAAATGTCAAAAATGTCCCATAGATCGTATTCCTTATGGTTCAATGGAATCAGAATGCATTTGGTTGTTTCTCCGTATGTCAGTTGTTGTTTTCACTTAAAATGGTGTCCTTTTGAAACCAAAGAGAGACACATTGAGTGGTGTCGGCCACACTGGGCCTCGGATTGAGGCAAGTTTCACTCATACACATCATATATGACCCGTGGATCATTTTAATAGAGTATCAGCACATTTAGAATGTGTGTGGTCAGTTTTCCGTATGTCAGTTGTTCTGTTGACTTAAAATCCCATCAATTATAAACAAAATAGACACAGATAGGGTGATATCAGCCACACCATGACTTATATTGAGGCAATGATGACTCGTAAACAACACATATGAATCATGGATTGTTTTCCTAAATCATTAACACATTATGAATGCATTTGGTTGGTTTACCATTTGAAATTTGGTCTTTTTACTTAAAATCTCGTCCATTTTAAACAAAAGTGACACATTTACGGTTCTACCAGCCACACCATGCCACAGATTTATGTGGGGTTGACTTTTACACATCAAAAACGTCCCATGGACCATTTTACATATGTTTCAATAGAATCTGAATACATTTGTTTTTTCCCGTATGTTAGTTGTAGTTTTCACTTAAAATGATGTCCTTTTGAAACAAAAGAGAGACACTTTGAGTGGTGATGGCAACACCAAGCCTTGTATTGATATAAGGTTGAAACTTACATCTCACATATGACCCATGGATAATTGTACTAAAGCATCAACACATTCTGAATGCTTTTGGTTAGTTTTCTGTATGTCCGTTATTCTTTTTACATAAAATCTCATCCATTTTAAACTAAAGAGACACAGTTAGGGTGCTACCAGCCACACCGTGCCTCGAATTGATCCAGGGTTGACTTGTACAAATCAAAAATGTCACACAGATCATTTTAATAATGTTTAAATAGAATAAGAATGAGTTTGGTTTGTTTTTCGAATGTTAATTTTTGTTTTCACATAAAATGATGTCCTTTTGAAACAAAAGGGAGACACTTTGATTGGTGCCGACCACAGCGGGCCTCATATTGAAGAGGGGTTGACTCATAAACGTCACATATGACCCATGTATCATCATCCTAGAGCATCAACACATTCTGAATGAGTTTGGATGGTTTTCTGTATGTCTGTTGTTCTTTTCACTTAAAATCCCGTCCATTTTAAATAAAAGAGACACGGTTAGGGTGCTACTGGCCACATCATTCATCGAATTGACGTGAGGGGACGTCTGACGTCTTGAGAGGAGGGTGGGGGGGGGGGGGCTGTCCTCGGGGTGTCTAGGGGGTATTTGGGGGGCTGTCTGGGGGGCTATCAGGGGTCCAAGGAGGAGGGTGGGGGGCTGTCTGGGATCTAGGGAGGAGGGTCGGGGAGGCTCTCTGGGGGGGGGGACTATCTAGTGTCCAGGGAAGAGAGTGGGTGGGCTATCCGGGGGTTGTTTGAGGTCTAAGGAGGAGTGTGGGGGCTTTCCTGGGGGGCTGTCCAGGGGGCTGTAATAACACATTCTCACACACCAGTTATCTCATGTGTTCTTAAATACCAGATATAGTCACATAACAAGTGTACTATAAAAAATTACATTATACAGTCCTTATTAAAAAAATTCCCATTTTAATAAAACACTTTCATCATGATTAAATCATTTCTAAAATATATTTGAAAATCCATTTTTAATAATAAAATCCCGTTGATCATTTTTAACAAATATTTGGTGTATTCTCAAGGCACCCCACTTTGGAAAAGTCACATTAAATGCCCAATTTCCACACCGAACCATTGAAAACAATTAACATGGGGAAATCATCGACCACTAATTACATAACTAGAAATAAAAAAATACAGAAACCAAATGTGATATAGAATTTAAAGGCAAGTTAGGGGAAATGAGATTAAATAGAGACAAAAACATCATAAATTCTTCAAATATCCTAACTTTTGATTAAAACCATGCATAATATGAAAGTTCAATCATCATAAACATAATCCCTAATAAAAAACAAAATATCCAATTAAATCATTGAATTTAGGGTTTCCACCTTCAATAAAAATGGATAAATATGTATGATAAGTGGAAAATGATCAATAAGACATGAGGATTTGGAATTACTCCATCTAACTTCGTGGGGGAGTCTCACCGGATTTGATGGAGTTCACCTGGGGTTGAGCGCAAGGGTTCCACAAATTGGGGGTGAGGGGTTCTGGAAATTGGGGGAGAAATGTGACGGGAGGAGGTCTACCCAATTTGTGTATTTCTGGACATATTTTCACAACGGTTTGAACCACACCATTCGGAAATCATTGGGAAAGTGAATATTTCCCAAAGGTTTTAAGATAACCCTTGGGATATCATTAACCATTCATAATGGTTTCATCAAACCGTTGGGAAAAGGAGCTTAAGTGGAAGATTTTCCAACGGTTTTATCAAACCGTTGGGAACTAAAGCCAAAACACTCCTACACCAACAGTTCATTGGAACCATTGGGTTAAGACCGTTGGGAAAAACATGATTCCCAGTAGTGAATTATTTCATTTTTATTTTTCATTACCTCTTAAAAATATATGGTATTTATAATGAGACAATTACTTTCGTTTACTCAATATTATAAAATGTTATTACTATTATCAAAATACAAGTATACACCCTCATTCCATTGAATGTGAAGTAAAATTATTGCGTGGGTGTATGTATGACTTACCATATCTATGTATCAACACAATTTGTTTCTATTAACTATATTTTATGGATTGATATTATAGTAGGATTGAGGTTTATATATGATACTTATTAATTAGATAATATTATAGTCCATGGATTCTAGAGTTATTATTTATGTGGATGGTTTATCATTATGATAAAAAGTGTAATGGTTTATGAAACCCATATTTATGTGTTCTACTATTGTAAAATGTTTATGAAATATTTTTCTTATCTTGGGTTTTGATATGAGGAATGTATTACAATATTGGAGAAAACATATTTATTTTATTTATTTTGTGGCCAGTATGATCTTAATATCACTCCAATTAATTGGTATATGTTTTATATCTCATGCAATAACTATGGGATATGATTTAATGTGTTTGAACAGTTATTGGTTGAAATTCAATGTTCATGGTATATTGTGGAATATATTTGGACATTCTTGATCATCCATTGTTTGATGGTATTCATATTTAACATTCACATTATGAATGTTTTTTATACCTACGTTGTCTCCATTCTTTTTTAACATTATATTATGATTCACATATAATTTAGGATTTTTTTACTCTTATGATCTAATTCTTTTGAAAAAATGAATTTTTTCCATAACTCAAATTTATGATCTATGATATATTGGTAATAGATATCATAATATATGTTCTTGATTACATAAACTAAATCTTATATTGATCTTTCATATGATCATATTTTTATATCTTTTTCATTACCCTTACTGATATCATAATCTCACACTTTTCTTATGTTTCATGTTCAATGGTTACAGAAAAAGTAATTAAGTATGATGGGTCAATGAATGGTGATTGTTGTGAAAAATATGTGGGAGATGTTATTGATATTTAATGAACCAATATATTATGTTTCAATGCTTCCAATTTTTCTAAACATAAATTATTATTGAGTTTTTTGAAATGTTTTGAATATTAATTTATTAAGAGGTAATATCAATGTATAC
Source organism: Viscum album (assembly GCA_963277665.1). Taxonomy (NCBI): domain Eukaryota; kingdom Viridiplantae; phylum Streptophyta; class Magnoliopsida; order Santalales; family Viscaceae; genus Viscum; species Viscum album. The sequence continues at coordinate 1,585,408,501 of OY728150.1, read as the reverse complement.
GTAGTATAGATTTCTATTTTGTAATGAATCTGATCCATTAAACAAAATAGAATTTGTATGAAGGAAATAATAAGCTTGGGATAAATACACATTCATGATGTTTCACATCTATTTATTAAATATAAATTGAGAGGACGCATAATTATCCCATAATGAGATTTCATAATAAAATTAATAATCATCGTTTTTAGACAATTAATATTTTATGTGATGAAATAAGTTTTGAAAAAACGTTAATGATTTTAATGGTGATGGGATCTTTAGTAAAATAATAATATGATCATAAGGTATTAATGATTTTATAATCCTTGGATAGGCATTAAAATTGGAATAATAATGAGGGTTCATCAAATAAATATAATAGATAATGGTTAACGATATTTTTTTCAATTATAATAATTGAGAACACCTACGTGATACATTCACATGAAGGAGAAGACACAATCATGTTTATTTCATGTTAAGAATATCTCAAATGATTGCTTCATGAAAAGTAAGAGTATCATGTGAGCTATATTATATGTCTACAATGTGTTTCATAAAGGAGTTGAAGAAGTATTATTGAATAAAAATATATGAAAATAGAATAATTGAATGTATTATGTATTATGTTATGAAAATTTGTTTTATATACATTAATGAAAACATATAGAAGAACATAAAATATACATTTGATGGATATTTTTTGCTACGATTATATTATATTTCAGGTATAATATCAATAGGTAATTGAGAAGTAATCAATACCCTATTTATCAACATAATGACAATTAAATGAAAGACTATATTGAGTTTGTGCAAGGTATATCTTATATAAAATATTATTCAATAAATTTTGTGAGCCAATTGTATTCATCTAATTGGTGATTTTATATTCATCACTATAATTATAAAATTACATACTACAGTTTTGATTTTTGGAGAGAAAGGAATCATGATGTTTTTTATTAAACAATCACTAATAATTATGATAGTGAACTGGTCTAACATGCCTATAAGAGTGAAAAACCATTGATATTTAATTAGATGTTATGGATATATACTATAAAGAAGAATATATTGTTCAAATTGATTTTTTGATATCCATGAGAAAACTAGAATATATTATTCATCTATTTGTTGGCAAGTATATTTGATAAACTGGTTGTGCTAGTACAAATAATTCCTTTTATGAATTAGTGGTGTTAGTATGATCAACTACACTGAATAACATGTGGTACCAATATTATAAACATCATATCTTATAATTTTATTATACCATGCCAACACTCATGTGATAATTGAGCCAAACTTATAATCAAAATAAAATTAGTGATATTAAATTCATTGAAATAACCATAGGGTGATCACAGAAAGTAGATAGTGTTCCATTTTATGTTGGAAAATATAATATATATACGTGGTATTGGAATTTTTTTTGAATTACTTGTTTATGTTATTTTTGATAGAAATAATCAGAAAAATTTGTCCTTATAAAGTGATAGAGTCAAATATTAGAGGTGTAATTGAAATGATTGTATGAACATGCTAAAATTTGTCTACATTGATTCACCACCCTCTCAACATATCTGAACTATCCAATTGTGATCAACATTTATCAAAAGAATATTTCTAATATATGGCCTTTCAAATATTCTTACATTATTAGTATGGTAATATTAGAATGAATTTTTTAATGTATTTTAAAAATAAAAAATAAAAAATGTGATATAAAATATATTTTTTATTATAGTTTTATGTTGGTTGAATTTATTACATTACGTGAAATGATATTTTTTATTTTGGTTTATGGATTAGATTCAACCTTAATAGATTCTTAGAAAATGGTGTGATAGTTTTGATGATATGTTATTATCGGAATATTATTTTCATTTCATAGATATTCTAAATTAACAAATGAATCACAAAAAAAAGTTATTTGTTCATGAAAGTCTACTAGATAAAACACATATATTTTTATACAATTTTTTATAGTAGGTGAGTGCATTTCATTCCAAATATTAAAACAGGATATTGATTAGTTAATTAAAATGATAACTTTATTTAATTGATACTTTTCCTAGGCCAACCCTGAGACTAAAAAGGTTAGTAAGGTATTGGTATTTTGATGATCATTTCACTAGTAGGGGTTTAATGATAAATTTATTTTACTCTCATTGAATATGTATAATATCTGGGACATATATTTAGATTTAAATAAAATTTTTAGGTTCAATTTTATATATTTGATATGTGGTTTTATTACATATTTGAGTGAATTTCAGGTTATGTGATTATCTATCTGGGTTAACAATTAATGATTTATTCATATGTTTGGTGATTCTAAAGTTTATGCATTGAGATTATATTTTTAAATTATATGATGTTGACATAATTTTATTCTCATCATCAGTAGTAACATAAGAAAAATGGATTAATAGATTATTCACACATTGATAAGATACAACTAGTATATATTTTTGTGTAGATAATAGTGTTTGATGATAATCATCCCATATAATTTAATTGCATGAGGACTATTGATTAGTTTACAAGGGATACTACACGATTATATTAATGGATAATATAATTCAAAATTGCATAAAATAAAAAATAATTCCCACATTGTCAAACATGTTGTTTTGTGAATGCGGGTTATATTTTGAAAAAAATATTTGTTAGGGATTGTTGAGAGCTACCTAAAAACAATTTTGTTGCATATTGAAAAAATTATTGATTTTTATTAACAAGTTATTAAAAATGAAGAAATTTTTTTTAATAAAATTGATTTATTTTCCCAAATCATTATTAGAGGTTATCCAAAAATAATTATTTTGATATATTTTAGGAACATTTTATATCAGACATAATATATATGGAAAATTTATAATTACTTTTTTGATTTAATATATGTTTTCAAATTTTGGAAATATTTAATAAAATTATCATTTTAAAATAATTTGTATACTATATCATTATTTAGGAAGGAATAAAAAACATTGTACTAAATTTCATAACATCTCTGTTTAGTGCATCACATTGAATATATTATTATATAGATATATAATTTGTAGTTTCCCAGTCAGTATAATTTCATCATTATGAGGGGGGGTGAACCATTGAAATCTGTTACAATTATATTTTGTTTCTTAGGAATAAACCATCTCTTTATAATAAATATTAAATTCACTAGTGAATTCAATTCAGAAACACATCTATATGAGCACCAGTATTTGTAATGAACACTATTAAAAAATAATTCCTACATCTTTGATATGGTATGGAAATGATCCAACACCACACAATCCACTACAAAACAGGTTATGATGCTTTATTTTAAGATATCAGAAAATATAAAATATCAAAAAAAACACTTTATTAACTTTATGATTGTAAGAACATCTGAGACATTTTAAAAAAACTCAATAAAATCTCTGTATCCAACTCTCCCAGTCTGATTACTCAATATGGAAAATATATAGCTTTTTCAGAATATGATATGAGACATTACTAAAATTATTCTATATAACTCCTAAAATCCCTGCAAGATAATACTAAAAAATTCAATACCATATGAATATAACAGTCGGCTGAATACGATAACCAGCTGAATACATTTCCAACTTGTCTCTTCTCCTTTCCCTTTATTCTGACATGACTTCTTCAAGAATAAAAAATCCAGACACCACATATTCTCTATATAAAATTTTCAGCACTCTACCTTCTCTCTATATTTTTTTAAACATTAAATATATTTGAATTTAAACTTAATTTTCTCTATAATCCTCTCCCAAAGCATGGATTGGTTTTGATTCCTGATATTTTTAGCACTTAACCAATATCACCCATGATATGAATTTCCCGGGACTTCTAGGATCATCATGACTTAATCATTGATTCTCATCTCATCTCATCTCTTATAGATCCCTATCAAAACATCTTAAAATAATTAACTTCATTCTGAATTTCATAAAAAATATCTGTCTTATTCTAAATATCCATTTATATTATCATTACGACCTTCCTTATTACGATGTATAAGAAATTAATATAATGGATTCTTATTCTCATTTTCTCTTTACCAGTATGTATGAAAAACAAATTAATAAAAAAATATTTAAATGGTTGAATACATTATTTATTAAACTCTAAAATGAGTATTCTTATTTTTTCAGAAAATAAAATTTTTCTTCCTCTCATTCATCAGCCCAAAACCATTATTCCTACTATGATTATGATGGAATAAACAGTTAGAGTGACCGGTAAAAGTAGCTTCCAAGAGTTACCCTCCCATTTCCTATTGAAGGTAATAACTTATCATATATTTATCAAACATTTAAATCATTCTAAACGATGTATGTATAAATAAAAGGAGATAGTTCCAAAAAGAGTTATAGTTCTTAACCAAGAATTTTCAGGTTATTTCTTATTATAACTCATTGAAATCTAAATAAAAAATGATTATATAACACCATAAATATCCTTTACATACTAATATTTTTTTATTTTAGTTGTATAACATACATAAATACACCCATTAATTAAAAGAAAAATGAAACATCTTTTTTTTATGAAAAATGACCACCTCATGGACAAATGCGATTCATTTTCCATCACCACCTCTCATGGATGGTTATAAAAATGGAAAGAATGTATAAATAATAAATTAATGGTTAATTTATCATTTTATTAATATGCTAAATGAACTATTAGCATAGATTTTCACCCATATTAAAATTTATAACTATCCTTATTCATATATGTTTAATGGAACCTCCCTGAAGTGATAAGATTCATTTTTCAAGAACTCAATGCATGGATAGAATAAATAACTAAAGATGAAAAAAAATTAATATTTTTTAAATTTTAACCTATACAAATAGATAAAATGATTTAGAATTTTTTTCACATCAATCAATTTAAAAAATGAAAGAATTAATTTTGTGTTCACACGGCCCACCTTCTCCATGATTTTAATATAAATAATTTTAAATTATCATAAAAAACATTTTTTAAAAGAATAATAAATAATTTAAAAATTTTAAAGATTATTATTCATTTGACTTTTAATAACTTCCTCTTTGACTATAGTACAACAATTAATGTCATTTTGGACATATGGGTCCAAGACTATCTAAACATTGGATGTGAACTTAATTGATTATGTAATTATATGTAATAAAGAAATAAATAAAATAAATAGAATAAGTAACATTAAAATATTTTTTTGTTAAATTTGATAGTAAACCTAAATTTATTATCCAATTAGATAAGGAAATTATCTGATGAGTAAAGCTTATAGTAGGAGATTATTTACTTTTAAAATTTTTTCTAAATTTTTTCCTAATTTATTTTTTAAATACTTTTATTCCATATATGCATTCTTAAATTTTTATTGTGGATGTATTATTTATATCATAAATTAATTATAATCTACATTTTATGCCATGTTAATTTTATTTCAATGGGTATTGAAAGGAATATTTTTACATATTTTATAACATACATTTTGACAAAAAATAAGAACGATGGTTCAATATTAATTTATTTGCAATTAAATATTTCTCTCAATTCTACAAAAATAAATTAATATATGGATTAGATAATAATATTCCAGGGTATCTTAAAATAAAACCTTGTCTCCATAAATTTTGTGTATTTTTAGTTTTGAAATTTTTTTTAATTGGAAATGGTATTTTGATATATGAATGTGTTCCTGAGATGCATTTTAATTAATTTTTCAAGGGATATATGTTGAAAAGGTGAAAACCTAAATTCGGTTATTCATGGTATAATAATTTATCATTATAAAGCTTGACATTTGATATCAATATACACTATATAAATGGGTTGGAAAATATATGTAATATGACAGTGATCCCAGAACAACATTTATGATGTGTGATCCTGATATAGCACTTCAACTAATTGGGTATTTTTTTCATATCATCATTTGAAGAAGGAAGGAGTTATCCAAGGTGGTTTTTTCTTTTTAAATAGCTAGGATCTATTAATTTTATTACATTGGGGAATTTATGTATGAATTTCAAGATTTATTTTTTCTAAAAGGGGTTTTATTACATTCTATGGTATTGTAATGTTTTCTTTGTTTAAAATATGTCTTTTATTCAGGTGGATATGATTTAATTCAAATGATTACTGAATTCTATGTAAAATGTAAATAGTCTGTTGGTTTTAATTTTCTTCAATTGAATAACATATTTTAATATTTTAATCAGTTAATATGATTTTTACAGTAATACCATATTTTTAATTTTTTCACATGGCTTATACATGAGTAATAAAAACATAGAGGTTAAGTTACATGTCATGAAGTGATTTAATGAAAGAAAAATGTGTTATTTTATCAAATTTTATATGTTGCATTAAAAATATAAACTAATTATATTTTCCTACTTTTTAATATATTTGTTTTTTTGAAATATTGGGGTCTTAATTTGATATAACCATTTTCCATAACGATATAAAAAAATTTATAAATGTTATTTATTGACTTCCAAATGAAGATTATTTATTAGATTAAGGATAAGATCATATAATTGGTAATATAGGAAATATTTATATAACTATAGTGGTTAGTATAATGTTACTATAAAACACTTTATAGATTATAAATTATGGTTACCTTTATATGATTTATCAAATTATTATTACCATGTTACTTTATATAATCTATGATTATTCATGATTGTTTTCCACTGTGGAAACTAGGAAAATAATGAAGGAAGGTATCAAAAAAATACACTTCCAAATATATAGCCTTTAGTGGTTGGAATTATAAGAAAAGTGATTTTTATTGTCATGGATTAGTTTTATAAGGATATATGTAGTTGTGGAATCTATGTTTGATTAAAATGCACTTTACCATAGAGGAAAATGCTGATAGTAAAATATTTCATGAAACATCACCCCCAATATTCAATGGAACATCTGATCCCAAGATATATGATGGTTGGATCAATGATATTTAAAATATGTTTGAAATCATTGGATGTTTGAAACATCATATTGTAGCTCCATTAATTTAGCAATTTTAAGGTAAACGTCATTTTAGGTGTTATTTGGTTATGAATATTATATATAGAGAGAGTTAATCCTAATTCTCAGTAATGAAATATATTTATGATTATTTTAACTAATAAATATTTATCTATGTATTAATGACTCTTATTGGAGAAATAATTCATGGAATTGAGGATAAATTTTGAATATTTAATACAAGTATTTGAAGATAATTTTTTAATATTTGCATGGTATAAACTAAATTATATTCAGGATCATGATTATTAAATCAATTTCCATTATTCATGATTAAAATAATGTTCATGAAGTTCCTTATCTAGTTCATAATTTAAAATTGAATATAATGTTATTTTTTTAGGATAATGTTGAGATAGATCTTACTAACACTTTTCAGCCCTGTGGTGAAATTTTTAAGAATCAGTCAAGGTGTATGTATTAGACAAAAATTCAACGAAGAAATATTAATGTAATCCCCCAATATATTACATGCAGATAGAATAAATTACATGTAATGATTCAATGGATCCAGAATGTTCTTATCGTGTTTTCTGTTTGGTCAAATGGATCATGACATTAAAGAATAGAGTATTGAACAGTATAAGAATGACGTATAAAATAGAAAATAATTGAATATATTTTTAAATAAAAATGATATGTTGAATTATGATTACATTTGTCCAAAGTAAATTTTTAACTTTGGATATCATCATGATCTAAATAAAAATGTTTTGAAAAATTTATTATCTACAACTATGATTACTAGTAGGATATATAATAATGTTATAAATGGTACACTTCAGGTTTATTCAAATAATAAAAATTCCCTATTTAACCCTACATCATTACATTACATCATTTTTTATAAATTGTCATTTAAAATAATTATATAACCTCATTTAACTATGATAGAAATTTTGATGGAAACTCTCGGTGGAAAAATTAAAGACATCCTGATTTAAAAGAATCTTTATATTGTTATAAGGGGGATGGAATTTCATGGAAATATTGTTGATTAAATCAATGTAGAGTTTTATCTTATTATTATTAAGTAATTATTTTCAGTTCATCAACATAATTTAAATTATAAATATAATAAATCTATATCTAATGATTTCATACCTTTTAAAACATATCAATAAACTGAGAAATGTATATGAAATAGCACTGAATTTTACCTATATTTTTTGTTGAAAGGAATGTTTTTTTGATAACTGATGTATCAATAGTAAATTAATATATGTATTTATTTATAAATGAATTTATTTGTAATATTCCTGATCAAGAAGATTATTTTTCTATATACAGTGTGCATGATGATAAGAAAATTTCAAAACCCCATTATTAAATGGATCAAGTAAAAAAATTGGAATTGATATATAAGTTATTAGGGAATCAAGATAAAGCTTTTTACTCGTAGAAATTACCATTGGGTTATCCTATTGTATCATATATATAAAGTGTGTTCATCAAGTAATTTAATTGATTATACTATCTTGAATCACAACACAAATATGTAAAGGTAAACTTTTACACATATCAATGTCAGTTCTGATCATCTTAAGGGAGCATATTATTTTTTTGATCCTAGATCAGGGTAAAATATTTTTATGGTGGAGACGGAATATATTCCTAATAAATCAGTTCATAAAAGATACATGAATTATGGGTTTGTATTTATGCACTTTTAGTTTTATAATACACCTATAATATTCACATAATTTTGAATATATTTTTCCAAGAACATTAAGATAAGATTTTGGTTGTGTATATTTAACACATATTTTAATGTTTTATATTTCCTAAGGATCATTAAATTAACAAAAGAATTATTTTTAAAACATAAAAAAATAAACAATAATGTAAATTTACTATTAATGGATTTTTCTTACAAATTATTTCTTTATTTTGGAATATCTTTTCTAAAAAAGGAATAATTTTTTATCCTAGTAATACTAATGTTTTAATGAATGTAAAATACCTAAAAATGTAATACATATTGATAGATTTCATGGATTAGTTTTTTACTAACTTGGATTTTAGAAAACAAAATGGGTTATATTCCCTACTAAATAAATTTCATTGAAAGGGAGATAAATTAATATTGATGAAAGGTATGATGATTGATTAAGTGAACATTAAATAAAATATGTGAATGCTCCAATTTATTCCATCCCTCTAGAAATTGTGAGTTATTTGTCTACTGAAATGATTCTTTGAAGGTTATTAGTTGTGTTCTAATTGATAATGATTACGAAAATACATATTCTTTATATCAATAGAAACCCCATGAGTGAAATTTTCATACAAAATATCTATAATTATCAGCATTATTATTCTAAATAGAAAAATATTGAGGAATATTTTATATCAACTAGAAATAATAATTATATATTTGATAATTTTTTATGTATATATTCAGTCTAATAAAATTGATTATAATGAAACAATGATATCTATAATTGAGTAAGTATTATAATTATGTGATTAATTAAATTACTTAAAAATAGAAACAAATCCAATGCTTTGGGTTGTAAATATAAATCAACATTAAGATTGATGTGATTAGAATATTATACTTTACTAAATGATTTCATGAATGTTGGCCTAGAAATTGCGGATGCAGGAACATCTTTTGTTTTGATTCAAGTATATGTACAATATTTTTCGAAGACAAAATTACAAAATATTTAAAGGAAAATCATGATTTACAATTAAATGTATAATATATAAGTAATTTTATTCAAGGTGAATTTAACATTAAAAAGGAACATGTTTTTTTATTTTTTAATATACTGTGTGTTATAGTTATTTGCCTATTGGAAAAGTAATTGATGGGTGATTCACATATCCATCCATTTTCTATCCATCCCAAAAGTACTTAAATTTATATATTCCATAGAGAGTATTTATTCTGGGTGTTAATCGTGAAATATATTTTATAGTGTCTCTTTCAATATTTTAATTTTCAATAATTTAAATCCAAATGAAGAAAGGACAATTCATCTCAATATTGTTCTAGAGTTAAAATGGAATAATATATCTACGGATTTTTTGTTGGGGTTAAAAATTAAATCTATAGTTAATACTAATTTTTGGGTTATTATTGATTGACTAACTAAATATTCTCTACTCCTTACCACTTTAGATTTAATTTATTTAGAAAACAAATTTCAAAATTTTATCTTAATGAGATTTTCTATTTGAATATATTATAATATTATATTGTATCTAAATATGATCCAAGGTTAATTCATTTTTTTGAAATTCCATTAGAAGTCATTGGCTAATTGAATTCAATTTTTTTTAAGGATTACTAGGATGTTGGGATAAATATATTTCATTAGATGAATTTTAATATAATAATAGTTTTCATTCTCGTATAAATATGTAATTTTATAATGTATTATAATTAAATCGGGGTAATAATCATTCTTGTTGGGTTGAAGTTGGAAAAATGATGTTATTTGGAACAAAGATAGGAGATGAAATGTTTGATAATGTGAACTGATTCAATGATATATGTGTACTTCTAATATTAGGGATGAAAATTTATGTTGATAATAAAAGAAATGTCTTTTATTTCATGTATGTAGTAATATATTTATTCATGTATCTCTATGGAATCATGTTTTGAGATTTGTTAAAAAGGGGAAGATAAAACTGAGCTTTATTGGACCATATAAAATCCTAGATTATTTCAGATAGGTTTCATAGCATGTGGATATTCATTTGATATTATCATATGTAGATGATATACATTATGTTTTTTCAATAAAAATTGTGTTGGATTGATCTCATGTTTTGAACCTTGAAGTAGTTAAGTTGGAAGAAAACAATTATTATGAGAAAAAACAAGAATATATTACATATCACTAAGAAAAATTTTATTATAATAAGTTAATTATTCATGTTATTGTTTTTTAGGAAAACCATATGGTTGAATAAGTAACATGAGCATTTCAAAATTCATAACGAGAAAGTATTCCCACTAATTTTTTTAATGAATGAAATGGAGAGGAAAAAATTTCAAAATAGGGAATGAACATTAAAAGCCTATAATATCAAAAATAATTAAATTGCATTTCATATTAATTATATTATAAATTTTCATACTCATTATAAGAATATAATGTAATTTTCCAGCCAAAAGGGAAAAAATTATTACTAAAAAATTGGATTTTCATATATTATTTGTATATTTTTAAAATATTGATTACTAAATAGTAAAATTTTACCTTCCAAAAATGAATTTCCTTTATGAAATCATCATATAAAAATTATTCTACCATTATCATTTTTTTTAATTTTTGCGAAGTGGTTTTTTAATGAATTGTGAAAATACTAATTTAAAATATATGTTATCTTTTTTAAAAGTATTAACATGGTTCCGTTCTATTTTGAATTAGTTTTATAATTTTAGATTACTATTTTTATTACACATAATTCAATATATGACATTTCAATTCAAAATAAACTCAAATTTTTAACAAATATATTTTATACTAAAAAAGAATTATCCTGAAAACCACATTTTTTCGCATCTTATGAAATTAATTGTAAACTAAATACAAATACTTTAATGTATTTAACAGGTTAAATTTTAGTAAAAAATTTGATACTAAATAAATAATATAATTTACTATCCCTAACTAAATTATTTTTCACAATGAATAACAAAAATAGTACAAATTAACTATATAAAACATTGTTAAAGTGGTTTTAAAAAGGGGTAAAACTAAAGACATTAGAAAATGATTTATTTATAAACTATAAATTATCATATTAGATGAGTTTTTTAAACCAAAAATATATTTCATTAGTTAAAATTTTTTATTTTAAAATATAATTTTTGTTTCGGAACCCATGCTTGACTTTTGGGAAGATATGTCATATTTTATTTAAATTTTAAAATATTTTGGGCCAATATATTTGATTGGAAAATTGAAAGAATAAATTTGGTTTCTCATTTTATATGATGTATAAATCAATTCATTTCTTTATTAACCAAAAAAATCATTGAAGATAATTTATAATTTATTTTTGGTGAGATTATTTTTTAAACATATATTTTCAATATTCTAAATAACTAATTTTCATGGTGTTTGTTTTTTTTGTAGTAATATTTATTTATTCCAACTATATAATATGAACCTAATAAAATTTCTTTTCAATTTATTTTAATTATATGCAATTTTGGTAATTATTTCTCTTTTTTCATATTATTATGTTATCTATGAAACATTTTTTGTAATAATAGGAAAAAATATAATGACTTTGAAGTAATTTGAGAGAATTAATGTTCATTATTGGAAGGAAGTGAAAATATAATGTAATGATAACATGGGACTTGAAAATTGAAGACTAAGAGAATCCCTCATATCAATATCAATACCACAGGGGGGAAGGGAACATGATGTTCTAAACATGATAAACGGTGTCTCATGGGAGGCCATGTATGCTAAGAAATCATCAAAACAATTCCTTCTCACCACGTATGAAGAATATTAATGCCATTTTTCATGATTAAATTACATTTATAGATCATATTGATGATTTTACAAGGAGTGGTAGTGAAACCATTGAAGTAACACTAGATGATCATTGTTTCTATCTCAATGGTTTTCAGTGAGATAGTTTTTGGAAATTCATGGTACATGACCAAGGAGGATTTTACATTATTCTAATCTAAGCGAATAATCATTCCCTTAAAATAACTAGTGGTTAAGATAACTTAATATAATTGGTCATGAACAACTTCCCACTATTAGAATACATCAATATCTTTAATATCCATCAACATTTAGTTTTAAAAAATGAAAATGATTATTACTTTTAAATTAGTGACACATCAGAGATGGTATAGTTGTAGGATAAACCTTACAATGATATATAAAACCTCTTAATAAGGGTGCCTCGTCATGGTTGTGGATCTATTACACTAGATCTTGAATAATACAATGGGCCTTCACCACCAAATATGTATCGAAAGGGTGTAGTTTAATGGTGTAAAACATAGAGATAAAGATAATTTTGTATCCAATACTGATAAAAATGATATTGAGGGAGTATTTATAAACCCAAATAACACCTTATCCAAAAATATGTTCTTCCTTGTTTTATATTACAATATTATGATATATATATATATATATATTATTTTTGTTTAATGTTATAGTAAGAGTTCCCATCCCCTCAATTTTAAAGGGGACCAACCTATTTAATGTTCCTCATATCATTTGATTACAATATCATATGCAAGACTCACTCAAATTCATTACTTTAATCCCATAACAAATTCCAGATAACATGTTTAGATTATAATTTCATCCAATTAACTATTTATTGATAAACTTAAAGAGGATGTGTAATGAAGAAATTTTAAAAATTAACTATGAATTCTCAATTTAATCCTTATTATTACTCTATCATAAATTTTTAAAAGAATATTAAATAGTAAAAATTATTTTCAATATAAAGTAAATTTATCATTTTAACAGAATAGCCTACAACCATTTCGACTTCCAATAATGGGAAATAAAACTATAATTCATGTACAGGACAGACTACTAACTCATGATCTGTAGAAATTAGTTTTCCATAACATCCTCTAAAATATAAAGATAATGGTGGATTTAATTTAAAAATATAATATTGATGACATATTTATAGTTTTTTACTAATAAATTGTCATCAAATTTCTTACCTTTATAACTATTGAAAAAATATAATGTTGCCTGTGTGTATGGGTGGATTATCGCCTCTATGAAGTAATTTTATTTCTTTCTCATGACCACATCAAATGGATACAATATGATTGTATATTTAGTAGTACTACCTAGTATGTTTTTATAAAAATAATAATTATGGATATGTAAATTTATACTTTAGTCCCTTATAATATTCTATTTTAAAATTGAAAACTTTACAAATGTGTATGTACGGTCTTCCTTTTAGATGATTGTAATAAAATTAATTTTTAACAAACATCATTGATTGATGGTTTTAAAAATAAATTTTCTGTATGTTAATTATAATAAGGTCTTAATTGTTATGGGTAATGTGTAGTAATTAAATATTTGACCATAGTTAAACTATTAATGTAATATGAGACATATGAGCTGAATATCATCCAAAAAAACCCTTCGTGATATTAAATTATTAAGTAATTGTACATAACATGTTAATAAGTAAAATAAAGAGACAACTAAACATGAAAAATTAAATTATGAAACGTAAATAATTAACATAATTTTATTATTTAGGAATAAGAAGACATTAAGTGATGATTCAGACTTATGGTAAAAATAGTTTACTTAAAAAAATTTATTTTAAATGTATTATACATTTATTTTATAAATCATTTTCCCCTTTATCAATATTCGAATAATTAGTTTATTAATGAATTTAAATGGAAATAAATTTATTTTAAAAGAAAATTTCTAATATCATTTAGATATTTTCATTGATTTATAAAATGGAATCATTTTGAATATTCTATGTATAATTTTTTTACGAAAAATAAAAATGAATGTTATATTTTAATTTATATAATGTTTAGCATTTTTCCTACCTCCATAAACACTATTTTATGATTGAATGTTTTTTCAATACACTATGATTTCATTATATAAATACAATCTTACTATTTTTTCATTCTATTTTTGTTTTGAAAACTAGTTTTTAAAATAAAAGTGTATAATGATATCTTGAAAATGTTTTTTATATTACAACAAAATAGTATTTAATAGGTATAGTGAGAAAATATACAAGAAAATAATATTGTATTCATGATATAGTATATGTGAATTATATTTGATGATATTTTATACTGATATTACATACACAGTTGGGTGATCCCGATAAATCTTATAGGATACATGATCACATTACAAATAATACAAAGATAGATCACTATATATCTCTCTAATTCATTGGTTAGTGTTTCATTTATTCAAAATATAGAATAATATAGAAAAATAAGGTGGTTTATCTTATTTAATTTCTAAAATAAAATTAGTTTTCACATCATTAATAATAGGTTTTAAATATGATAATTTGTGTAAAATTGTTTATATTTGATTGTGATGGTTTTTAAAGGGTTTAATTGAGTAAAATATACTAATTTTAAGTGGATATTTATTTATTTAACAAAAATTTTAAAGGTAATGATTTTATGGGTTTTAATGTTATTCATTTTTCTAAAATATTTCATACCTTTTATCCTTAATTGATCTTTTTTTTACATTCCATGTATTTAAAAAAACCATGGTTTAATAATGAGTAAGAAAATGAATGAATTTAGGTTCAGAGTAATGAATTTTTTTATAGAAAATTTTTTCAAATATATTATAAATTATAAACTATTTAAAAATAAAAAAAATTACCAATTTTTTTCTCATAGGTACAAAACCCACATCTTGGAAAACCTACATATCTAGAGTCATATCTATCCAATGGCATGTCTATGTGTTTTGTGTTCTGATGGAATTGTAACGAAGGATTCCTTTAAAATCATTGTTAATATAATAATAGGTCTTACGACTAAGAAAACCTTGATATCATTTTTATGGAGAATCAATATTGTGAAATTTTTTCTAACCGTTATTCATATAAACATTCATTCTATTATCAATCCTCCCAAGGGAACATTGCGAAGACATGAAAATATAAAGACATATTTTTTATATGATGAAAAAAACAGTCAAAATAAAACTTTGAATCCAAAAAATGGGGATGTTTCTTAAACATAGGGGAATTAACAAATGTTTTAAATAAGGTGTCATTAAATGAATATATGAAAGGTTTGATTGGTATATTATCAAAGGGAATTCCCTCAAGTAATTGTGACTGATAGATACTTATGGATATGATTGGAATAGATGTGAAGGACATTCTAGGAAGAACTCTAGTATCAATATTTGTATGATCAAACATTTTCCTTTTATAAAAGTTAAAGATCATTTCATGGATATATGTGGTGAAATTATATTTTTGATTGAAAAATATGTAGGAGAAATCCCATTTTCCAAGGTTCCATGTTATTGACATTACTTACAGAGAGGAGAGCCTGTATCATAGTTTTATTTGTATGATTCCCAACAAAGTGAATCATATCACATAAATAAATTTCATCATTTTGGATGCACATTGTAATTTATCGTAAATGCTATCATGATCATCAAATAATAATGTGTTTTTTACTTTTATATTGGAAAATAATGTTATTGAGAATATGTGAATGATATGTGGTAGAAAAATATCCCAATGAAAATTATTTTTTTATTTAGTTGGAAATGAGCCATTCCAACATCCAATAATGTTTAGAAGAAGGATTTCATTCTATATTCACATGGTTTGTGATGTGGGAACACATGAGAGGAATTGTTTTGTTACAATTTATTCACGAGTGACTGGTTGATTTAAAGATAGGATCATACTAGACAACATATGGTGATTTGTGTCCAAGGGGAGTTGGGAAAGTATTTCTTAAATGTTTGTTTCAAGGGTTGGCTTTCTCACATGTTGAATGTTTGAATATTAGTGTTTTATATTAATGGATGGGTTCTATGGGAGGCTAGAAACAATGTTTCATAAGTATATTTCTAATAAAATCATTGAATCCAAGTTCATATTAAATTGGATGGTGGAATAACATCATCACTCTATGATTGGATGGATATCACATGATATCACTAGGTAGATCCTCCCGAAAATACTATTCTCAATAATAGGCAAGGAGTATCTATTTTGGGATAAGGGGATAAGTGGAAATCACCCATCATCAGGCTTGTAGTTGAATGTCCATGGAATTGTTTTTGTGACCAGATATGAGGGGATGGTCTAATATTTTATGATAGAGGTTCAGTGATCTTCTGTTTTAGTGCCTTCTATGGTTTGGGAAGCTCAATTAGGTTAGGGATGAGGACTATTCATAGTTGTTTTTTTTGTTTATTCTTTTAATTTTTTCCTCACTAGGGTGAATTCATATACAAATACTCTGGTAATCATTATCAGATATAATGGGAGCACTCTTTGGGACCTAGTTTACCTCATAAGAAATTCAATGTGCTCTTTGAATAAGATATCTAGTTATTTAACTCATGGAGGGAAAATAATTTCACATTGTATTTTTGTATTAGGAATGGATATTCAAGTGATTTTATTTTTATTGATCATTTTGATGGATCATTACCTCATGAATTAATGAGATTCATCTATGGTAGTACCATTTTTTATCACTTCCCCTAGTGATTTCAGGGATTATTTATAAAAATTTACTTTTTATTTAAATTAGATAATGAATCGATGTATTGATATTAAAATATATTTTTTTGTAATAGCTATGACATACATAACTAAAACTCTAAACCATAATGTATCTCAAATTATAATAAAATGCATTATTGATTAAAAATTTAATACAAACTTATGATCTAAGGATGGGTCCTTATAATTACTATATCATCGCATAGTTTAACACTCTCTCATGTGGGAAAAATGGTTTGTTGTGAGACCTCAAGTGAACCTCCACATATTCTATAGGCTATTAACATATAGTGTTGGTTTGAAATGTATTTATGAGGAGACTATATCTCTCTACATGAAGCATAATTGTATTATTAATAAACTATATAAACATAATAATTAAAATTATAGACATAGAATAAAATAATAATAAAATACAACTGAACAATATAATTATTTTAAAATGAGTAATGTAATAACGTTTTATAATGTAAAAAAGTGATATACTTGAAAAAATACGATTAAAATAATATCATTCTCAAATAATGACTCCAAAGTCCCCTGTCCCGAAACCCTTTTACAT
Organism: Viscum album; assembly: GCA_963277665.1. NCBI lineage: Eukaryota > Viridiplantae > Streptophyta > Magnoliopsida > Santalales > Viscaceae > Viscum > Viscum album. Next base: position 1,585,390,650 of record OY728150.1, on the reverse strand, counting down.
CCAACATGAAATTTCAAACCCAACCAGATGGCTAGAAATCAACAACAATGTCACTTTCCCTTATCAAGACATGCATACATTTAATCTTATTGGGTACAAAATGATGATTCAAATAGGGGGTGGGTATAACATAGTAGGTTGACACCATTGTGTTTAAAAAGAGTTCGATAGGAGGTGTATCCAATAATGTGATAAATATGTGTAATACATAATTGGAAAACTAATAAAATATAACAACAATATGCTTCATCTCTATGCTCAAATATCTCTGAGCATGTATTAAAACCAATCCAATAATGAATATATAACCATGGTACGATGTCCTTCTTCAGAGCCATATCAGAATATCTTAGAGCATGTCATATGACCATATAAATCATAACCATATAACCATGTTAAGTTCAATACACTCTAGTTCAAATCCCTATATGAATTACAATAGCTGAGGCAGATACCAATATTCATTAAATCATGGAATTAGGATGAGCCCACTCACTATAATAATTATTTCATGGGATTCAGATAAGCCCACTCAATATCAAATGTACATCATATATGTGTGCATGTTCCTAGACCAAGGCTGATATATATGAATTTAAGTATGGAACAAAAGACATATTAAACATCATTGATATCAAAACATGAAATCATAAATATTAATGTATAATAATGTGAATTACCATTTTTATTTCTTATGCCACATACAATAATATTAGAATTTATTATAAGTTTGACCTATAAGAAAACATCCCTAAAAAGGAATTCTATATCAAGAAATCATATGTGTTACCATAAAATGGAATAAACAATTTTAGATATCACCCAATTGAATTATATTCATGGTTCTCACATCCAATGTGTAGCCATAAGCCAGGTAAATAGCTAATTGAAACCAAATCACTCCATTAAATTATCACATTCGTGAATTAATTGATTTCGGTGTAAGTTTCATTGGAACAATTACAATGTAACAAAAAATATAAATTGTAAAACCATATGATGAAGATTTAGACCCAATGCCATTATATAATGATCCAAAAATGATTCCATTGGGAAATGACCCTGTAGATGAAGGTGAAGACAAATTATAATATTTTCTAGATAACAAATGCAGATGATCAAAACCAATATTATGAATAAGAAAATGATTTCACCCCAATAGTTTGAGAACAAGGGGACAGAATGGAAAAATTATAACAAAACCACTTAGTAGGGATCAATTTCATTATTGGGACAACTGAAAGGATGGTTGATACTCTAAATTCACCTAGTTGGTGACTTGGGTTAGAGTGGGTAATGTTGTAGTGAATTAGAATACTAATTCAACTACATAACACTTATTAAAATATATTGTTAGGGAATTCGACGATGTGTTATTTAATAAAACTTCATGTAAACATTTTTTCTGGGATATGACAAAAACCCCATCACCATAGATTGTTTTATCAAAAACCAAGGGTATTACATGGCTTGTAATCCATTTACACTATGTGAAATATTTTTTATATTTTTTTCAGCTAATTATCCCTTTAAACAAATCAGACCCTATAAATCTTCTTATCTTTCCCCAAGACTAAGAAACACAATACCCATTATCCTGGACTCTTTTAATTCAGATAAAAATATATCTATGGCATATAAATCGTTTTCCCTGTTAAAGGTCCCCTTATATATCCTATAACTATTTCTTATGTATCATTGGATCCCAATACATCTTTTATTCAAATGATAATTATTCATGTTAGAACATGACCAAGAAAGATTTAAGATAATGAAAAACACACCATGATGAAAAGTTAAAGAAAAATTCCTAGAGAGGAACACTTAGAATAAGACATAATAATCAAACCTTCCCATCATATAACAAATTCTCCATGGGCTACTCTAGGAATCTCTGTGAGGTGATAGAGAACAAATTAGAAAACTATGTTCACATATCAGACTCTCTCTTATAGTCCTCTTCCTAACTCACCCATGTAGTGACTACAATCGAACAAATAAAACAGTCCTTACCTAATGATATTTCTCACTATGATCCATGATCCATATCATATACTCTTCAAAAGACACATTAATAAAATTATTGACGTCTTCTATGACTATAAAACAATAATTTTCTGTATTATATCATCATATCTATGACACTTAAAACCCATATTTCTGTGTATTATAGATCTATAGAATAGAAAGATGGTACCACACTAGAACTACCCTTTCCAAAATCCTAAATAGCCTAAAAAATGATATCAAACTTTTCCTATTTCCTGATATGTTGTTTTTTAATCGACAAGATACCTAATGGAAAAAATTATGACAATCCTTGAATTCCAAATCTCTTTTTCATTTGATAGAATAAGATTTCTGCCACCTATTATACTCACCAACCACAATATGATCAACTAAACTGACATACAAGTATCGTACCAGAGACTATGAAAAACAAGTTCCAACTAACCTGTGTATAGCTAAAAATTAGTTGAATGAAATAGAATTATATAGATATTAGAAAAAATATCTATTTTGAATAATTTATAGAAGTCATTATTATTTGAAATCTCCATGATTTACATATGTAGATCCCATAATCGACAAAAATAAATCACATTTGCAGATAACATGTCATCTAGAACATGAATATTTCCCTTAGATAGAACACCATTCAGATTTTGATAGTCATTACTCAAAATAACCGGTTATCCAATTGCCTTCTAATAACCCATCTAGTAAAAATATGAGAAACAAGGATCTATGTCTAGAATGTCACTTCTCAAAAAACAATTCAAATGAACAAAATCATGAATATAATGACTACCCATCTCATCAATGGTGTAGGTCTCCTTGATATTTATGAAGTGGGACATATTATTCAGTCGATCTTGTATCACCCATATAATATTTTTATTTATTGTCTTCCTGGATAATCATGTCACTGAATCCATTGTGACATCATCGCATTTCCACATATGGATGGTAAATGTCTGCAATGGACTAGAAGGCCTTTGATGCTGTATATTCACCTATTAAAAAGTGAATCATTTGAAAATGAATCCTAATACACAATTCTTTACTCTGGAACACTCATACAATCTGTTTAGATCATGGTACCACTTTGTTAAATTAGGTTGCACAACCTATTTGGAATAACGAAACTCCCACATATATGCCTTGCATAATAACATAATAATAGATAGTCAGTCATTGAAAATAAAACAATTTCCACTATAGAAGGACTAACCTAAGGGTGTATCCATAGAATATAATTTTTCTCCTACAACAGATCCCCTCTGGCTAGACAACAACTTAGTTTTAATCAGGTACAAAAGCAATACAATAACATATATTGAAGTTAGATGTACAAATCCTTTAGACTCCAAAACATCCATATGCATTTCTTTATAGAGGTCCATTATCAACCAATCAACAGAAGACTTCCATAGTACCTTTTTAGCGACTCCCACCTCAAATCATCAGCAACAACATTACCCATGAATAATATATATTCCAATTTGAATTTGAAAGTCACTAGATACTTGAACCATCTACACGGATGATTGTTAAGCCTCGATAATAAAATAAGTAACATGAGATATAATAATCCATGTATACCTCAAACCCATCCTCAATGAGATATTGTATGTGACATCACCTGGAATGTACCATATCTACTTACTCTGGATCATGAGTAGGATAATTCCTCTCTTGTGGTCTCAGCTTCAGGAATCCCTGAGAAGTAACTCGATCCTCTTGCATAAAAAATACTCTAATTCCAACTCTGGATTCATCATAGTAAATAATATATGCCTTAACATGAATAGGTGATGTGAAGTTAGGTGTTGAGGTTATTATTCTTTTGAAATTATAATAATTTATCTATTAAGGATTTGAACTAAAAAACATTACCCCATTCGTAGTCATCCAATACATTGATGCTTCCAAACAGGAGATATCCTAAATAAAGAACTGATAGAAACATGATTATCCTTGAAATTGTTTATTATTAAAATCATTTTTATAATTTCACAAAGAAATCATATCTTGAAAATTGTATGGGTCAACTAAGGTTCCAATATCTAATATAAAAACCCAAAAGAATTAATCTTTACTAATGCATAAGAATGATTTTGTTATCTCGATAAAAATATTATGCCATCTACAAATACTTTAAACAATGTCACCAAACATTGAATAATTTTCCACAGAATGAGAGTAAATTATGATATCTTTGAAAAAAACCATAGTAAACTAATCTTGAAAATTATGAAATAACATATAGACCAAGGTCATGAATACACTTGTTGCATTGATCAACCCAAATAGCATCTCTAAAAATTCATACAATACATATCAACTCTTATGATAAGTTTGATGTACATTTGTTGATCTTGGCCTTATCAAGTGGTAACCTTCTTGAAAATCAATCGTAGAATATGCCATATAACATCTCAATAGATCTTAATGATCATCAATGCATGGAAGAGAATATTGTTTCTTGACCATCATTTGGTTCCACTATTGTTAATCCACACAATAGGGAAATGACCCATCAGCCTTTTTCGAAAAAAGAACCAATGAACACTTTGGAAATGTACAAGGACATATGGAACCCATAGATTATAGATCATCCAACATAACATTAAACTCATGAATATCCATTGGTTACATATTGTAAGGTGGTATAGATACATTCTATACTCCCAATAGAATATTGATCTTGAAATTGATCTATTTTTTGGGTGTCAAACCCTAGAAATAATAAGAAAAAACTCCTAAAAATGGTCTAATATAGGGTAAAATAGTCTTACCACTTTCAAAAATCATCAAGAGCTTTATCAGGATTTATTTCCTGGAGAAAATTAAATCTATATTGAATTTTTCATGCTTTACTATCTGGATGATCCCACTCACCTGGGTGATATAAACATCACCTTTCTGGATATATAAATGTAACTCTCATCCTATAACATTTAATATGAGACTGGTATAGAACTAACCAATTGATACCAAGAATCAATTTGATGTATTTTATTTCAATCATGAATGGTTCTTAAAATAAAATATGGCCACTAATCCACATTGAACACACCTTTCAATGTTGGATATTATCTGATGACACTCTAAATGGTGTGTCAATTGTCATGGAACCATCCATGATTTTGAAATACAATCCCAAATAATCTTCAAAAAAGGGATGATATACCGGAATGTGATACTCTCGAATCATACAAAACAATAAACTATGTTATATGATACAAGAATTATACATCTAATGTTAGATTACCTTGCATCAAAATTTGTTGGTGTTTTATGTATAACATTCACCAAACATAATTTCTATTCCCTAGGATCTAGACTGAAAACCCGATGATTTTTTTTCATACTTTTTACTACTTCTGTTTCCCTAGGGTATGAATTCTCGTGCCACATCCTGAACAGACAATTGGACTCCAGCTATTGGACAACTGAGGTGTAGTTGAGCCCCTTCCTGACATAGGTGTCAATCATGATCCCTTACTACTGATATTAAGTGGAGTGTTCATAAAAAACTTTTAAAGATGACCCAACCTTCAACATATATTAAATTCAACTACAGATGTTATAACTATGGGCCCATTTAGAAAAAAAATTAACACTGATTGAACAAGAACAAAACATTTCCATAAGATGGTATTCCACTAATACCTTGGTGGAAAATATCATAGAGATTCTTCATGCTACCCAAAGAAGAGATCCTTGATAACACTGATGAAATAACATATCCACTACTTAGGGAATCTCTCAGATTCCCTTCCATTATGTGTCCTAGGATCATCACATCCTCAAAACTATACAAATGAAATTTGATAACCTATGACATGATCTCATAACAAATACCATCATTAATAATTCTATCAAAAAGTATTTAGTCAAACAAAAAAGATAGATTACAGAATTATAGGTCATTGAAATGTTAATGATTGTATTGAATTGACATACCCACCTATTTTTGATTCATGAAATCATAATATATTTCATCCATCAACTTCTTAGGATAGCAATTATTCAGGAACAATGTTTTAGAATCCTTCCTAGATAGCTCATCATTCTTCCCATATTCATTTATAAAATCAAACTAATTTTCGGATGGTCCTCGATGTATTTATGTATCATGATTTACTATAATTTCTGCAAGTGCATCAAGATTAATGAATATTTTTTGGATAGAATTGATCTAGAAATCTACTTCCTGGGATCCTCATTTTAATCTCATCGACCCCAGTTAGCCTGAGTCGGTGCATTATTACGTAACATTGGCCTGATCAAAAAAGATCATGTCTCAAATGACCGATTATATTAGTAGCCTTGGAAACACTAGATACATTCATAAATGTTACATTACATCATAAAGTGAAAATCACAATAACATAGTCTCCATAGTCCACACTTATATCCCCTTCAGACTATCCCTGTAGGTCAGTCGTAAAATATTTCATCACATCATGGGAAAATAATGCATAGAAAGGGGTGAGCTCAAATGCTCAGTAAGAATAACAACACAACGGAAACATTCATAAATAAACATAAACATTGAAGGAAATGTATAACTAAAACAAAAGCCTTTTAAATTTGATCTTCAGCAAAATATGGAAAAAAATATAATGAAATAATTCCATTTACTTATTTACATGGATATTCTACTGGTCGAATAATCACATGCAATATCTATAACCACATTCATAATGATGGAATACATAATTCCAGACTATCATAACCACGTAGAAAAGGCCTCGCTCCATGACTACAAATAAGATTTTGTCAAGACGTAATGCCAAGACACTAGTTTGTCTCATGAGACCTACCGATGCATCGAGGAGCTATATCGGGCTCCACCCTCACTTATTAAGTCCAATGCATTCCTTATATGAAAAGGTTTAAACATATCATAAAACATAGCATAATCGTATCACATAAAACATGCATAAGGGAAACATATAATTTCCACATTTCAATCACTAGATATCAATACAACAAATTGATATAATAAAAACATTATCCAAACCCTTTTCAAAACGAAAATAAAAGAAAAGTAAAATATGGTATTTATTTTTCATTTTAAAAATGTTATGGCTTGTAGAGGAAGACGAAACTCAAATAATGGTCACGGTGGAGGAGAAGTAATTGTCGACGAGTACGTAAGAAAAAACATTCCTTTTGTCATTTAGTAAAAATGCTTCATATAAAAAGATTCCTTTTAAATAAAAATAAAAGTCAAAGGGGTTTATACACCGTATAGAAGAAAGATGTGTATAATACAAAATATATCTCAATGAAAGGAGAATGAGACGAAGAACCTTACAAAGATCATTTTGTAAATAAAATAGATCGCTCATGTGTATTCACTATAAGCTCTCATAAAGAAAGTATAAATATATGATAAGATTTAAAAATTCATGTCTCACATAATCAAATAACAACATAAATAATAATGATAAGTTCAACATAAAGAATTGGAATTGGGTTAAGAAGTTCCCTTACCTCATGTCCGACTTGACTCGATCATTCTTTAATCTCCTGAATAATAAACTAGAGTTAATTTATACTTTCTTAAGAACCTTTTTCAAGTTCATTATTCATTTTATATCACTTATTACCAAGTTATGAACATTATGTAATTATATATCTTAATAATGGTCGTTTTGTCGATCTTTGGTACTTGAGTCAAAAATAATCTTCTTATAATTAAATGTTGTTCATGTGGTAAAATATCCATTATCTCCAGAATCATATACATGATGTAGATGTCATATATATCATATATATCAAGTAGATACATGCATTTATAATATTACATAACATTTAGAGGTATGAAATGAAATGCACTGTTCATGGAGATGGTAAGCCGTACGTACGCATGAACGCTACATTCATTTCTATTTCGAATTTAATGGAATGAAATCATAATGATATAATGGTATATTATAATTCCAGTATAATATCATATATAATATCATTTAACCCATCCTTTATACGTCCCACATATGGCATTAACAATTCAAATCACATTAAGGGGGAGGTAATCCGCACATCCTAAAATGAAATTATCTCGTTTACCCATAATGGAAATCATAAAGGTATGCCATAAATGAAAAATATATAATCGTAAGGAAAAAATATATATCATATATAGAAATCATTTCATCATAATGGCCACCATGAGAGGTGTTAAAAGAAGATTGAACAATCATCATTTCGTGAGGCAGTAATTCGCCACCCATAGAAACAATATGTTCTTTAACCATTAGACGAAGGTGTGTGTAAGTTTAAATCAAATAATTCTAATAAAAACATACTAGTATATTGAAGATATTGGTTTTTTTACAAAATAAAGTAATAAAAAGAGTTTAAGGGGTTGTATAAGCAAAATAAAAAAAAGAACATAAGAGAGGACATTACCTTAAATTCGGGTAACACTTTTTGATTTGAGAAAAAGGCTTCTTTGGGAAGACTTCTTCCCAAATTGAGGCTTCTAGGAATATGAGAGGGAAGTAGAGATAGTATTTGGGTAGAGTTTTTCTGAGCCAAATTGCTTGGAACATGTGAATAATGTGGTAGTGGTGGGGGCCTTTTATAAGAGGAGAGGAGAGGCACTCTTGGAAAGTTATGAAATGATACATTATTATGAAGTGGTTTTCCGATTTCAAAGGTCCCAAAATTATATATTTTAAGGATAAGGTGGTAAGGGTAAGAAATCAACTCATCCAATAGGTTTTTTACAAGTGTAAGTCTTAGATTTTACATTATCTATTCATTTTTTGTAAATAGTTAATTAATGAGGTAATCTTTGCATTATCATGGTGTTATAAAAAATTTACCTTATTTAATGTCTAAAATTTAGAAAACAAATTCCATGATTTAGGAAATATTTTTTTCTTTCCAATGAATATTTATTGTCGGAAAGTTAACTTATATAACCACATGTAATATTTATTTTAGTAAAACAACACATGTTTGTGACAATTTTATTTTTACTTTAAATAGAAAGTTTATTATGTCATTTTATTACCCAAGTGGCTCTATGGGGTCCCCAAGCTTACCCATGGATTTTCCTGGTCAGTCATGACTCACCCAATAAGGTTAGGAAAAGTATAAAGGTAATTATAACATTATATTTACTTTAAGTTACACTAATTACCTTTAATCACGATTAATAGAACTTAAAAGTTACTATTCACCAAAAAACTATTTTAATCCCATTGAACCACATTTTACATACTAATGACAATGATGTATGTATGATTTTGGAAATTCAAATCATAGAGGTTGTAAAATTTCATTTAAATGAAAAATCCGTTTTTTTAACTACCACTTAGTGGATTCACTATTCATAAAAAATCGAAGTTTTTCAGAACAATACCAAAAATTCACCCTAAGCAATATTTGGTATTCCTAATTCAAAAATGATGTCTATTTTAAAAAATTCAAAACATATATTTTAAAATAATTAATATAATAATTAATTCCCATTGTCACAACAAATAGCGTGTTTTTAAGAAACAATATATATCGAAATATTGACAATTGTTTATGTCCAATATCAAAGTGAAATTAATTATAATGACCATCATTGGATAAAATGGTAAATATATATTCTAATTATACTTTAAAACCAATCAATTTTATAATTTATCACTATAAATTATTTTGATTAAAAAAGATGTTTTTAAGTATTTTCTCTATCTATAGAAAATTGGATGTTCTAAGAATATTACAACAAATTCAACTTAGGATAATTTCAATATTCTGAATCTAAAAAAGAAATCCATTTTGAAATATAAAATTTATATAATTTCAAAAACTTGGTATTACTATTCATAACGGCTATTTTAACTGGTCGTAGTGTGTTAGAATCTCAAACTTGCATACAATGCAGGCTATTGCATTATTAAAAGAGAAGCGTATCGTCGAAGCTTGGGATGTTACATTATCCCCACCTTCAATAACTTGCGTCCTCGCAATTTGAAATTGTTCTTTGAAAATAAAAGGATGAATGTAGAAAATACCTTTGTGGAAAACCCACATCGGAAATAAGGTTAATAAAAATATAACTTTAAAATAAAGAAAGAGAAGTAAAAAGGTCACCCAAGATAGCCCATACTAGGATTATAGGAAAATATAGATATGGAGGAGAAACAAACCATCAAGGTCTGATGGAGAGTTGTAGAAAATAGGATTAGGAAAATGATTAACTACAAGAAAATCACAAACTTGTGATTGGTTAAATGATCATTGATTCCCCAGAAGGAAAATTTAACTGACAACATTTTTGTTTTAAGTTGCATTTCATAAAGTTGAGGAATTTATTTAGGAGATTTTTTAAGAACATAAGGAAATATACATACTTGTCATGTAGACTTTCATTCTTTTATAAATTTTTTCCACAATCCCATCTTTAACTCAAAAATATAATAGAACTCAAAAATATAATATTTATCCTAATTGTACAAGGTTACAAATATTAACACATCGCATTTAGATTAGGAAAACTATTTTGTAATAACCATGGACTTCTTGTATGCTAGTGGTAGGTAATAAAGGTCTGTCGCACTATGGTTGTGGGTTTGATTCCAACAGCTTTGTCTGATGTGAAGACTTATCCCCCAACCTACAGGTTGTCCTATTCCTAAACTATAGTATTATAATATTCCAAAAAAATCATCATAAATGTTTTAACCTTAAACAATATTATCCAATGTTCAAATTAATCCATTCCAACCTTTATAGTTATCCAAAACACATATGTCCAGACATTCTCTAAAAGGTCTCTAAATTCCAAAATTAATTTTATCATCAATTTTCTCAAACAATTTAATGTTTCTCTTTTTGTCACATACAAAAATATGATTACCTTCATCATATTAAAACCTTAATGAAAACAACAAGTACTGCAGTACAATCCTTATATATAACACATTATTCTTATAACCAGAATATAATTATTGAGTCCAAAAGCACCAATACATTAATTATTCCACTTCAACTGTAACAACAACATAAGATTGTCCTTGATCCCTTGGCCTTTTCTGAGGTAAGTTTCCCTGAATATTAGGAAATTCATTTACATAATTACCCACTTCCCTCCAATTGTAGCATTCAACATTGATAGCCTCTTTCTTTCCCTTGCAATCATGAGATCAGTGACCTTTTTATCTACATTTATAATAAACTCCCATTCCTTTTAGGCAAGTACCAAGGTGAATCATCCCACAATTATCACGTAATGGAAAATCCTTCTTTCCTTTTTTCCCTTTATATGTCCCTTGTTCCACCATTCTCTTCTTCTCTTCCTTTACTTTATTGTCATAAGATTTATAGAATTCCTTTTCTATCTTGATTGCACATGAGATAATATCATCGTACGATGAGAAATATTAGGAGACTAAGGGTCAACGGAGAAATGGTTTTAACCAATCAAATAAATGATCAATCTTACATATTGGGTTACGTTTATTATATGATGCATGCCTTGCTATTCTTTTAAAGTCAGTCTCATACTTTGCGACATTTTCATCCTCCATCTGCATCAGACGGAGAAATTGCCTTTCCATATCTTCTTGATGGTCACGTGGAAGGTATTTTTCTAAGAAAATTTCCTTAAACTCCCTCCATTCCATACTTGATACTTCTTCATATTCCTTTGTGTTTTGAATCAGCGACCAACATTGATCGGCATCTCTAATGAGGTGGTAAACTTCCATGAAAACCTTCTCCCATTCACTAATCCCAAAGGCATGGAATATTTTCTCTAAAGAGTTTATCCATTGCTCAGCTACTAATGGATTTTTACCCCCATTAAATGTATGTGGTTGTTGCCTCATGAAGCAGTCTAAAATTGGTCCTCCACGTTGCGGATCAGGGTGCTCCATACGAGTAAGGTTATTATTCATAACCTGAGTGAGTTTTCCCAGTATGGTGATAAGTTGATCAGCAATATTTGTATCACCAGCTCCACTATAATTATCTTGAGCAGGATGGTAATCCCAATATGGAGTGTGTGCATTGATATGGTTTCCATTCCTTCTACTAGCCACCATTTCTAAACAATGGCATAATCGAAATCAGTTTATGAATAAAAATACATAATCACAATCTTGAAAAACACATAACATAAATTGAAATATTTATGGATAAAATCCATAATCATAAAAATGTTTTCATTGAGAATTATATACTCACAAAACCTTCATAATGGTTTGTAAATAAAATGATAATTATCCTAAGCATATCCCCTAGGAGTGTCGTAACAAAGAGTGCAGCAAGGCCCGTTGTTGTGCACCAGCTCCCGTTCGAGTCCTGCTCAAAGCGGGGTTTTCTAGTTTTACCCCTAGGTACATCTGTGCTAGAGCCGCCTCTACCTGCTCATATCCAGACAGAGATTTATTTCTCGGAAAACTCACAAAATCTCAATAATACCAAAATTCTACGAAGTTCATCTATACTAATCCTCAAAGTCTATCTTAGGGCTATGTGATCTAATCAGAGTTTATCTAAATCAATCATCCAAGGTTAGTACTAAAATGCTTCTGATACCAACTGTAATGCCCCAACCCCAGTTATCCAGAGTCGCTACATTATTAGGTAACATTGGCATGATCACAAAAGATCATGTCTCGAAAGACCGATTAGTTTAGTAGCCTTGGAAACACTAGATACATTCATAAATGTTACATTACATCATAAAGTGAAAAATCACAATAACATTGTCTCCATAGTCCACACTTCTATCTTCTATAGACTATCCCTGTAGGTCAGCAATAAAATATTTCATTACATCCTGGGAAAATAATGCATAGAAAGGGTTGAGCTCAGATTCTCAGTAAGGATAACAATATAGTGAAAACTTTCATAAATAAACATAAACATTTAAGGCAATGTATAACTAAAACAAAATCCTATTAAACATGAACTTCATCATAATATGGAAAAAATAAAATGAAATAATGTAATTTACTTATTCACATGGATATTCTACTAGTTGAATAATCACATGAAATATCAATAACCACTTTCATAATGATGGAATGCATAATGGCAGACTATCATAACCACGTAGCCAAGGCCTCGTGGAAAGACTACAAATAAGATTTTGTCAAGGTCTCATTCCAGGACACTATGTTGTCTCATGAGACCTACCGATGCATCGGGGAGATGTATCGGTCTCCACCTATCACTTATTAAGTCCAATGCATTCGTTATATGAAATGGTTTAAACATATCATAAACCATAACATAATCGTATCACATAAAACATGCATAAAGAAAAATAAAATTTCCACATTTCAATCACAAGATATCAATACAATAAATTGATATAATAAAAATATTATCAAAACCATTTTCAATACCAAAATAAAAGAAAAGTAAAACATGGTATTTATTTATCATTTTAAAAAAGTTATGGCTTATATATGAAGCTGAAACTCAAATAATGGTCACGATGGCAGAGAAGTAGTTGTCACCGCGTATATAAGACAAAAAATTCCTATTTTCATTTAGTAAAAAATCTTAGTATAAAAATATTCCTTTTGAATAAAGGTAAATGTAAATGGAGTTTATACACTGAATAAAAGAAAGTTGTGTATAAAAAAATATGACTCAATGAAATGGGATTTAGATGAAGTCCCTTAAAAAGATCATTTTGTAAATAAAATAGATCACTCATGTGAATTCACTATAAGATCACATAAAGAATGTATAAATACATGATAGGATATAAAATATCAATTCTCATATAATCAATGAACAACATAAATAAGAAATAAAAGTTCATCCTAAAGAATGGGAATAGGGTTAAGAAGTTCCCTTACCTGGTGTCTGACTTGACTCGATCATTCTTTGATCTCCTGAATAATAAACTAGAGATAATTTATACTTTCTTAAGAACCTTTTTCAAGTTCATTATTCCTCTTATATCCCTTATTACCATGTGATTAATATTATGTAATTATTTAAGTTAACAATGGTCAGTTTCTCGATCTTTGGTACTTGAGTCAAAAATAAACATCATATAATTACAAGTTGTTCATGTTGTAAAATATCCATTATCTCCAGAATAAAATTCATGATGTAGATATCATATATATCATATATATCCAGTAGATACATGCATTTATAATATTACATAACCTTTAGAGGCAAGAAATGAAATGCACCGTTCATGGAGATGGTAATCCGTACGTAAGCAAGAACACTACTTTCATTTATATTTCGTATTTAATGGAATGAAATCATAATTATATAAAGGTATATTATAATTACAGTATAATATCATATATAATATCATTTACTCCATCCTTTATACGTCACACATATGGCATTAACGATTCAAATCACTTTGAGGGGTGGTAGTCCGCACTTCCTAAAATGAAATTATCTTGTTTACCCATAATGGAAATCATAAAGGTATTCCATAAATGAAAAATAAAGAAGCATAAGGAAAAAATAATCATAATATATATCATATATAGAAATAGTTTCATCCTAATGGCCACCATGAGAGGTGTTAAAAGAATATTGAACAATCATCATTTCATGAGGCAGTAATTCGCCACCCACAAAAATAATATGTTCTTTAACCATTAGACGAAGGTGTGTGTAAGTTTAAATCAAATCCTTCTCCTAAAAACATACTAGTATATTTAAGATACTATTTTTCTTACAAAGTAATGTAATAAAAATAGTTTAAGTGGTGGAAAAGAAAAATAAAACAAAAGAACATAGGTAAGAAATTACCTTAAAATCGAGTAACTCTTTTTGATTTTATCCAAAGGCTTCATTGGGAAGACATCAGCACAATGTGAGGCTTCTAGGAGTAAGAGATGGAAGTTGAGAGAGAATTAGGGAAGACGTTTCCCAAAAAAAATGGCTTGGAAGGTGTGAATAAGGTGGTAGTGGTGGGGGCTTTTATAAGAGGAGAGGAGGGGCACTCTTGGAATGTCAGGAAATGTTACATTATTATAAAGGGAGTTTCGGATTTCAAAGGTCCCAAAATTATATATTTAAAGGATAAGGTGATAAAGGTTCGAAATATATCCATACAATAGGTTTTTTACAACTGTATGTCTTAGATTTTACATTATCTTTTCATTTTGTTTAAATCGTTAACTAAAGAGGTAATCTTTGCATCATCATGGTGTTAGAAAAAATTTAATTTATTTAATGTCTTAAAATTATAAAAAAATACCATGATGTAGGAAATCATTTTAAATTTCCAATGAATATTTATAGTAAAAATTTTAACTTATATAACCACATGTAATAATTGTTTCAGTAAAACAACACATTTTTGTGACAATTTTATTTTTATTTTAAATAAAAAGTTATTAATGTCATTTTCTTACCCAAGTGGCTCCATGGGGTCCCCAAGTTGACCCATGTATTTTATTGGTCGTCTATGACTCACCAAATAAGGGTAGGACAATTGTAATGGTAATTATAACATTATATTTACTTTAAGTTACACTGATTACCTTTAATCGCGATTAATAGAACATAAAAGTTACTATTCACCAAAAAATATTAATCCCATTGATACACATTTTAAATCCTATTGAAAATGATGTATGTCGGATTTTAGAAATTCAAATCACAAAGGTGGTAAACAAATTTTAAATGAAAAATCAGTTTTTTTAACTACCACTTAGTGGTTTCACTATTCATCAAAAATCAAAGTTTTTCAGAACAATATCAAAAATTCACCCTAAGCTATATTTGGTATTCCTTATTCAAAAATGATTTCTATTTTACGAAATTCAAAACATATAAGTTGGATTAATTAATTTTATAATTAATTCCCGCTGTCAAAACAAATAGCGTGTTTTTAGGAAACAATATATATCAAATGATTGACAATTGTTTATGTCTATTTTCAAAGTGAATTTAATTATAATGTCCACCATTGGATAAAATGGTAAAAATATATTCTAATTATAATTGAAAACCACTCAATAGTATAATCTATCACTATATATTATTTTTATTAAAAAAGTGGTTTTTAAGTATCTTCTATATCCATAGAAAATTGGATGTTCCCAGAAAATTACAAAAAAATTAGCTTAGGATAATTTTGATATTCTGAATACAAAAATGAAGTCCATTTTGAAATATAAAATTTAGATAATTTCCAAAACTGGGTATTACTATTCATAAAGGCAATTTTGATTGGTCTCGGTGTGTTAGAATCTCGAACATTCTTACAATGCAAGATATTTCATTTTTGAAAGTGAAGCGTATCGTCGAAGCTTGGCGTGTTACATAATTCACTACTAAAAATAGTAGATTCCAAAGTAGAAACTGTAATATCATCTCATCTATTGAATCCATGATTCCAAAACCCACTCTTTCCATGGATCACATGACCCTCAGGATGTAGTCACAAAGATGAACATTCATATGTTCTTCAAATACTATTGGAATGCATGGTTCATCTACCTTAAGATCCTGCTTATTTTCAATACCATAATTCTTAGGATGAAGATTAATAGGATGAATTTGATCTTTAATAAAAACTCACACCTCAGATAATTAACTAAAAAAATGCCATCCTAAACATGTGACGGAAATAGAGGTCTACTAACTCCTTGTATCTCTAAATATGTCTTAAAATTTTATTAATGTTAAAAATCAGTTCAATTTATTTATTTCCTTTATTTATTATAACATATATCTCTTATCGCAGTTCATCATGCATGTGTATATCAAATGAAAAATTTTATATTCCCCTATTTGGAGAATTGCATGTCAATATATATGTATATAGAAATTATGTTGTATGTGTCCTCATATCATGTGATATCAATCCTCGACTGCAAATTTAAAGAATCAGTAAGACAATAAAACGGTAACCTCAAGAAACATATGTATCACCCAAGATGAAATGACAACATCTCTTATTAGAAAAAAAAATGAAACAACAATCCCATCTCTGGGGACATGGGTTTTTCCCAGAAAATATTTTTTCTATTTAAATGCACATTCTCATTACTATGTAATGAAGGTTCCCAATCACCTCTCTACATTAACCAAAAATAAAATTTGAATAAATGAATATCATATAATTTCCTACCAATTTGTAATATCCCCCGATATGGAACTCTCTAACAAAGAGAAAAATGGATTGTTTTGGGACCTCAAGAACACCTCCCCAAATGCAAGAGGATGTCGACTAGAAGCGGTGGTGTGAAATGTATAGTGTAATAACTTGAACTACTCTAATGAAGCATAAAAAATTAGAAATAAACTATATTAACAAAATTAATCAAATTACATAACTAGTATAAACCACCAATAAAATCCAACTGATTAATCATATAAAAATAATTGAATTGTATAATGACATGATGGAATGTAACTAAATGAAAATATAGAAAAAATATACGTAATGAAATAGAATACCCAAATAATATCTAAGATGTCCCCATTCCTAAACCCCATATCGCTTCCTTCTCAAAACACTAACCCATCCAGTAATAAAAAATCAGTAAAAAGTGCATTTTCCCTTGTCCAATCCTACATCCACATAATATTATCAGCTTCTGAATGAAAGACAAAATGGGGTTTGAGTATAACTCCATTGTAAAAAAACATCATGCTTATAAAATTTATCATGATAAAATGTGTATATAACACAGTGATAAATATCTCTATTTTTTAATTTGGTAATTGATAAAATACAATGAACACTTTCATGAACGCAAAGAAAAATTATATCTGACCATGTATTACATCCATTCCAACAAAAACCATACTATCATAGTAAAATAACATGCTATGGGGTCATGCCAATCATGACATATCCCAAAGTGTCATATTCCAAGACTCTCTATGACTATGTTCAATAGGCTAGGCGATAGAGGCTAGAATGAAGTAGAAGTATCGCAAAGGTGAGAGGCCTTGACCAAAGTACACATGAACACACATATATCGAAGACTATACAATGTAAAAAATGAAAAGGCAACTATACAACCATGAACCCATACATTTAAGTCCCACAACTAGATTGCATTAAGAAGTAATGGAAAGTAAATTAGGATGATTACAAGCCCACAACAAAGAGATTGGATGTAACGCCCCGACCCCAGCTACCCAGAGTCGGTGCATTACTTCGTAACATTGGCATGATCACAAAAGATCAAGTCTCGAAAGACCGATTAGTTTAGTAGCCTTGGAAACACTAGATACATTCGTAAACGTTACATTACATCATAAAGTTAAAAACTACAATAACAAAGTCTCCATAGTCCACTCTCATATCCTCTTCTGACAATCCCTGCAGGTCATTCATAAAATACTTCCTCACATCCTGGAAAATATTAAAACATTGAAAGGGGTGAGCTCAGATGCTCAGTAAGGATAACAATATTGCGGAAGCTTTCATAAATAAACATTAACATTTAAGTCAATGTATAACTAAAACAAAAGCCTTTTAAACTTGAACTTCAACATAATAGGGCAAAAGTAAAATAAGATAATGCCAGTCACTTCTTCACATGGATGATCTACTGGTTGAATAATCACATGCAATATCAATAACCACTTTCATAATGAGGGAATGTATAATGCCGGACATTCTGAAACATTTTGTCAAGGCCTCGACCAAGACGTCTAAAATGATTAAGGCCTTGGCCAAACCATAAATCAAATTGGGAAAGGGCCTCGGACAATTCCACGTCTAGTTGTCTCATGAGACCTACCGATGCATCGAGGAGCTATAGCGGGCTCAACCCGTCAGTTGTTAAGTCCAATACATTCCTCATATGAATAGGTTTAAACATATCATAAACCATAACATAATCGTATCACATAAAACATGCATAAAGGAAACATAAAATTTCCACATTTCAATCACACGATATCAATAGAACACATTGATATAATAAAAATTCTTTCAAAACCATTTTCAATACCAAAATAAAAGAAAGTTAAAACTTTGTATTTATTTATCATTAAAAAAAATGGCTTGTAGAGCAAGCCGAAACTCAAATAATGTTCATGGTGGCGGAGAATTTGTTGTCGCCGCATACGTACGGAAAGAAAAACCTTCCCTTTTTTCATTTAGCAAAATGCTTCGTATAAAAAATATTCCTTTTGAACAAACGTAAAAGTCAAAGGGGTTTATACACCATATAAAAGAAAGTTGTGTATAAAACAAAATATGCCTCAATGAAAGGATATTGAGATGATGTCCTTAAAAGATCATTTTTAAAATAAAATAGATCTATTATGTGTATTCACTATAGTTACACATAAAGAAAGTAAAAATAAAAAATAGGACATAATAATATCGTGACATAATTTGAAAGTAGGAGAATAACCCAAAGAATGGACGTTGGGTTAAGAAATTCCCTTACCTCGTGTCTGACTTGACTCAACCGTTCATTAACCTCCTGAATAATAAACTAGAGTTAATATATACCTTATTAGGAACCATTTTCAATTTCATTATCTTTTTTATATCACTTATTACAATGTTATGAACATTATGTAATTATTTAAGTTAATAACGGTCGTTTTGTTGATCTTTGGTACTTGAGTCAACAATAAACTTCTTATAATTACAAGTTGTTTATGTGGTAGAATATCCATTATCTCCAGAATTATATTCATGATTTAGATGTCATATATATCTTATATATCCAGTATATACATTCATTTATAATATTACGTAACATTTAGAGGTAAAAAATGAAATGCACCGTTCATGGAGACGGTAAGTCGTACGTACACATGAACGCTACTTTCATTTAAATTTCATATTTAATGGAATGAAATCATAATGATATAAATGTATAATATAATTCCAGTATAATATAGTGTATAATACCATTTACTCCGTCATTTATACATCCCACATATGGCATTAACGATTCAAATCACTTTGAGGGGGCAGTAGTCCGCACTTCCTAAAATGAAATTATCGCGTTTTACCCATAATGGAAATCATAAATTATGACATAAATGAGAAATACAGAAGCATAAGTAAAACATAAACATATTATATATCATATATAAAAATATTTACATCTTAATGGCCACCTTTGAATGTGTTATATGAGTGTTGAACAATCATCGTTTCGTGAGGCAGAAATTCGCCATCCACAGAAACCGTATGTTCTTTAACCATTAGATGTAGGTGTGTGTAAGTGTAGCTCTAATCCTTATTATAAAAACATCCTAGTATATTGAAGATACTGGTGTTGTTACAAAAGAAATTAATAAAAAGAGTTTAGGGGGTTGGAGAAGAAAAATAAAACAAAACAACATTAGAGAAGACATTACCTCAAAATCGGGTAACTCTTTTTGATTTGAGCCAAAGGCTTCCTTGAGAAGAGTTCTGCCCAAAGTGAGGCTTCTAGGAGTAAGAGGGGGAAGTTGGGAATGTATTTGGGCAGAGGTTGACCGAGCAAAATGGCTTGAAGGTGTGAATAAGGTGGGATTGGTGGGGGCCTTTTATAAGAGGAGAGGAGGGGCTCTTTTGGAATGATTGAAATGTTACATTATTATACAATGATTTTCGGATTCTAAAGGTACCAAACTTATATAATTCGTGGATAAGGTGATAGGGTTATAAATATCCTCATCCAATAGGCTTTGGAGAAGTGTAAGACTTGGATTTTGCATTATCTTCTCATTTTATTTAAATCGTTAAATAATGAGGTCATCGCTGCATCATAATGATGTCATAAATAATTTAATTTATTTAATGTCTAAAAAAAAAATACTATGATGTATGAAATCTTTTTATATTTCTAATGAATATTTATAGTCAAAATTTGGACTTCTGTAACCCCACTTAACAATTGTTTTAGTAAAACAACTCATGTTTGTATCAATTTAATTTTAACATTAAATAAATATATATTAATGTCATTTTCCAACTAAAGTGGCTCCATGGGGTCCCCAAGTTGACCCATAGGTTGTCTTGGTCGGACATGACTCATCCAATAGGAGTAGGACAAGTGTCAAGCTCATCTCATATTATTAAAACATTATTTTTACCTTAAACTACACTAATTACCTCTAATCGCGATTAAGAACTTAAAAGTTACTATTCACCAAAAAATTATTTTGATCTCATTGAACCACATTTTACTTCTTAATGACAACCATGTATGTCGGATTTTTGAAAATCAAATCACAGAAGTGGTAATATTTCATTTAAACAAAAAATCAGTTATTTAACTACCACTTAGTTGTTTCACTATTCATCAAAAATTGAAGTTTTTCAGAACAATGCCAAAATTTCACCCTAAGCTATAATTGATATTCCGAATTCAAAAATGATGTATATTTTAAAAAATTCCAAACATATAATTTTCATTAATTAATTTTATAATTAATTCCTACTGTTACAACAAATAGCGTGTTTTTAGGAAACAATTTATATCAAAAGATTGGCAATTGTTTATGTCCAATTTCAATGTTAAATTAATTCTAATGACCAAATTTGGATAAAATGGTAAAAATATATTCTAATTATACTTTAAAACCACTAAATAGTATAATTTATCACTATAAATTATTTTGATTAAAAAAGTTGTTTTTAAGTAATTTTCACTATTCATAAAAATTGGAAGTTCTCAGAAAATTACAAAAAATTTAACTTTGGATAATTTCGATATTACGAATACAAAAATGAAGTCCATTTTGAAATATAAAATTTCTATAATTTTAAAAAGTGGTTATTACTATTCATAACGGCTACTTTTATTAGTCGCGGTGTTTTAGAACTCGAAGTTGCGTACAATGCAAGCTATTGCATTATTGAATGAGAAGCGTATCGTGGAAGCTCGGGGTGTTACATTCTCCCCTCCTTCAATAAATTGCATCCTCGCAATTTGAAATTTTTCTTTGAAAATAAAAGGTTGAAAAGAGAAAATACCTTTGTGGAAAACCCACATCGGAAATAAGATTAATAAAATTTAGCCTTAATAAGAGGGAAAGGGAAATGAAAAAGTCACCACCCAATTATGATCTCGATTAGGAGAAAATTGGTGGAAATTAGAGACATATAATTGGAGGAAAAACATAAATATTTGTAGGGAGTGATTGAGGTCATCAATCACAATCAACTGTCAAATTGAGGGTCTCAAAACCTTCAATCTATGTTGATTTAAAATATCATCAGTTCCACAAGACATAAGGTATTAGGATAACACATTTTTTTGTTTTAATATCCCTTTAATAAAGTTTATGAATTAATTTATTCATTGAATAAGAGATAGGTATAAATATATTTATGGTTGACAATTAGGGTTTCAACCTTCAACTCATCTTTCACTCAAAAAGATAATAAAACTCAAAAATATTATACTTATCCTAATTGTATAAGGTTCCAAATGTTAACACATAACATTTAGATTAGTAAAATTATTTTGTAATAACCAGGGACTTCCTGTAGGCTAGTGGTAGGAAATAAAGGCCTCTCGCACTATGATTGTGGGTTCGATTCCTGCAGCTTTGTCCGACGTGACGGGTTATGCCCCACCCAGCAGGTTGTCCTTTTCCTAAAACTATAGTATCATAATATTCCAAAAATAATCTTCATAAATTTTTTAACCTTAAACAATACTATCCAAAGATTAACTTAATCCACTCCAACCTTTATAGTTATCCAAAATACCTATGTCCCGACTTTCTCTAAAAGGTCTCTTAATTCCAAAATCAATTTATCAGATTCCCTAAACAAAGTAATGTTTCTCTTATTGTCACATACTAAAAATATAATTACCTTCATCATATTAAAACCTTACTTAAATCAACAAGTACTGCAGTACAATCCTTATATATATATCACATTATTCTAATAACCAGAATATAATCCATGAGTCCAAAAGCACCAATACATTAGTTATTCTGCTTCAACTGTAGTAACAGCATAAGATTGTCCTTGATCCCTTGGCCTTTTCTGAGGTAAGTTTCCCTGACGCTTAGGACATTCATTTGCATAATGACCCATTTCTCTACAATTGTATCATTCAACTTTGATAGCCTCTTTCTTTCCCTTGAAATCACGAGCCTGGTGACCCTTTTCTCCACATTTATAACAAACTCCCATTCCTTTTAGGCAAGTACCAGGGTGATTCTTCCCACAATTATCACATAATGGAAAATCCTTCTTTCCCTTTTTCCCTTTATCTGTCTCTTGTTCCACCGTTCTCTTCTTCTCTTGCTTTACTTTGTTGTCATAAGACTTAGAGAATTCCTTTTTTGTCTTGATAGCACACGAGACAATATCTTCGTATGATGAGAAGTATTGTGATACCAAAGCTCGACGGAGAAATGGTTTTAACCCATCAAAGAAACGATCAATCTTACTCCTTGGGTTACGTATATAATCGGCAGCATGCCTCGCTAACCTTGTAAAGTTAGCCTCATACTTTGCGACATTCTCATCCTCCTTCTGCCTCAGACTCAGAAATTGCCTTTCCATATCTGCTTGATGGTCACGAGGAAAGTATTTTTCTAAGAAAAGCTCTTTGAACTCCCTCCATTCCATATTCGATACGTCATCATCTTCCTTTGTGTTTTGAATCAGTGACCACCACTGATCGGCATCTCCAGTGAGGCGGTAATCTGCCATGACAACCTTCTCCCTTTCACTACTCCCCAAGGGATGTAATATTTTCTCTAAGGAGTTTATCCATTGCTCGGATACTATAGGATTTGTACTCCCATTGATGGTTGGTGGTTGTTGCCTCATGAAAAGGTCTAGCATTGATCCTCCACCTTGCGGATCAGGGTGCTCCATACGAGTAAGGTTATTATTCTTAACCTGAGTGAGTTTTCCCAGTATGGTAATATGTTGATCAGCACCAATTGTATCTCCAGATCCACAATAATTATCTTGCGCAGGAGGGTAATCCCTACACGGAGTACGTGTATTGATACAGTTTCCATTCCTTCCACTAGGCGCCATTTCTAAAAAATGGAATAAACTAGATTAGTTTATGAATCAAAATACATAATTCCATACATGTAAAATACTTAACATAAATTGAACTATTTATGGATATAATCCATAATCATAAAAATGTTTTCTTTGAGGAAGTATATACTCAAAAACCCTTCATAATGATTTGTAAAGAAAATGAGAGTTATCCTAAGCATATCCCCCAGGAGTGTCGTAACCAAGAGTGCAGCAAGGCCCATTGTCGTGCAGCAGTTCCCGTTCGAGTCTAGCTCAAAGCGGTGTTTTCGGGTTTTACCCCTAGGAACATCTGTGCCAGAGCCGCCTCTACCTGCTCGTATCCAGACAGGGATGTATTGCTTGGAAAACTCATAACATCTCTAAAAACAAAATTCTAGCAAGTTCTTCTATACTAATCCTCAAAGTCTATCTTTGGGCTATGTGCTCTAATAAGAGTTTATCTATATCTAGCTTCCAAGGTTAGTACTAAACTGCCTCTGATACCAACTGTAACGCCCCGACCCCATCTACCCAGAGTCGGTGCATTACTTCGTAACATTGGCATGATCACAAAAGATCAAGTCTCGAAAGACCGATTAGTTTAGTAGTCTTGGAAACAATAGATACATTCGTAAACATTACATTACATCATAAAGTTAAAAACTACAATAACAAAGTCTCCATAGTCCACTCTCATATCCTCTTCTGACAATCCCTACAGGTCATTCATAAAATACTTCTTCACATCCTGGAAATTATTAAAACATTGAAAGGGGTGACATCAGATGCTCAGTAAGGATAACAATATTGCAGAAGCTTTCATAAATAAACATTAACATTTAAGGCAATGTATAACTAAAACAAAAGCCTTTTAAAATTGAACTTCAACATAATATGGAAAAAGTAAAATTAGATAATGCCATTCACTTCTTCACATGGATAATCTACTGGTCGAATAATCACATGCAATATCAATAACAACTTTCATAATGAGGGAATGTATAATGCCAGACATTCTGAAACATTTTGTCAAGGCTTCGGCCAAGACGTCTAAAATGATTATGGCCTCGGCCAAAACCATAAATCAAATTGGGAAAGGTCCTCGGCAAATTCCACGTCTAGTTGTCTCATGAGACCTACCGATGCATCGAGGAGCTATAGCGGGCTCCACCCGTCACTTATTAAGTCCAATACATTCCTCATATGAATAGGTTTAAACATATCATAAACCATAACATAATCGTATCACATAAAACATGCATAAAGGAAACATAACATTTCCACATTTCAATCACACGATATCAATACAACACATTGATACAATAAAAATTCTTTCAAAACCATTTTCAATACCAAAATAAAAGAAAGTTAAAACTTTGTATTTATTTATCATTAAAAAAAGATGGCTTGTAGAGGAAGCCGAAACTCAAATAATGTTCATGGCGGCGGAGAATTCGTTGTCGCCGCATAAGTACGGAAAGAAAAACATTCCCTTTTGTCATTTAGCAAAACGATTCGTATAAAAAATATTCCTTTTGAATAAACATAAAAGTCAAAGGGGTTTATACACCGTATAAAAGAAAGTTGTGTATAAAACCAAATATGCATCAATGAAAGGATATTGAGACGATGTCCTTAAAAGATCATTTTTAAAATAAAATAGATCTATTATGTGTATTCACTATAGTTACACAAAAAGAAAGTAAAAATACAAAATAGGACATAATAATATCATGACATAATTTGAAAGTAGGAGATTAACCCAAAGAATGGAAGTTGGGTTAAGAAATTCCCTTACCTCGTGTCTGACTTGACTCAACCGTTATTTAACCTCCTTAATAATAAACTAGAGTTAATATATACCTTATTAAGAACCATTTTCAATTTCATTATCTTTTTTATATCACTTATTACAATTTTATGAACATTATGTAATTATTTAAGTTAATAACGGTCGTTTTGTCGATCTTTGGTACTTGAGTCAACAATAAACTTCTTATAATTACAAGTTGTTTATGTGGTAGAATATCCATTATCTCCAGAATTATATTCAGGATTTATATGTCATATATATCTTATATATCCAGTATATACATTCATTTATAATATTACGTAACATTTATAGGTAAGAAATGAAATGCACCGTTCATGGAGACAGTAAGCCGTACGTACGCATGAAGGCTACTTTCATTTAAATTTCATATTTAATGGAACGAAATCATAATGATATAAATGTATAATATAATTCCATTATAATATAGTGTATGATAACATTTACTCCATCCTTTATACATCCCACATATGGCATTAACGATTCAAATCACTTTGAGGGGGCGGTAGTCCGCACTTCCTAAAATGAAATTATCGCGTTTTACCCATAATGGAAATCATAAAGTATGACATTAATGAGAAATACAGAAGCATAAGTAAAACATAAACATATTATAAATCATATATAAAAATATTTACATCTTAATGGCCACCTTTGAAGGTGTTATATGAGTGTTGAACAATCATCGTTTCGTGAGGCAGAAATTCTCCATCCAGAGAAACCGTATGTTCTTTAACCATTAGATGTAGGTGTGTGTAAGTGTAGCTCGAATACTTCTTATAACAACATCCTAGTATATTTAGGATACTGGTGTTGTTACAAAAGAAATGAATAAAAAGAGTTTAGGGGGTTGGAGAGGAAAAATAAAAGAAAACAACAATAGAGAAGACATTACCTCAAAATCGGGTAACTCTTTTTGATTTGAGCCAAAGGCTTCCTTGAGAAGTGTTATGCCAATAGTGAGGCTTCTAGGAGTAATAGGGGGATTTTGGGAGAGTATTTGGGTATAGGTTGGCCGAGCCAAATGGCTTGACGGTGTGAATAAGGTGGGAGTGGTGGGGGCATTTTATAAGAGGAGAGGAGGGGCTCTTTTGGAATGATTGAAATGTTATATTATTATACAATGATTTTCGGATTCTAAAGGTCCCACACATATATAATTCGTGTCTAAGGTGATAAGGGTTAGAAATATCCTCATCCAATAGGCTTTGGACAAGTTTATGCCTTGGATTTTGCATTATCTTCTCATTTTATTTAAATCGTTAAATAGTGAGGTCATCGCTGCATCATAATTATGTCATAAATAATTTAATTTATTTAATTTATAAAAATTATAAAACAAATACTATGATGTAGGAAATATTTTTAGATTTCTAATGAATATTTATAGTCAAAATTTGGACTTCTGTAACCCCACGTAAAAATTGTTTTAGTAAAACAACTCATGTTTGTATCAATTTAATTTTAACATTAAATAAATATATATTAATGTCATTTTCCAACTAAAGTGGATCCATGGGGTCCCCAAGTTGACCCATGGGTTGTCTTGGTCTGCCATGACTCATCCAATAGTAGTAGGACAAGTTTCAAGCTAATCTCATATTATTAAAACATTATTTTTACCTTAAACTACACTAATTACCTCTAATCGCGATTAAGAACTTAAAAGTTACTAATCACCAAAAAATTATTTTGATCTCATTGAACCAAATTTTACTTCTTAATGAAAACCATGTATGTCAGATTTTTTAAAATCAAATCACATAAGTGGTAATATTTCATTTAAACAAAAAATCAATTATTTAACTACCACTTAGTGGTTTCACTATTCATCAAAAATTGAAGTTTTTCGGAACAATGCCAAAATTTCACCCTAAGATATAATTGATATTCAGAATTCAAAAATGATGTCTATTTTACAAAATTACAAAAATATATGTTTCATTAATTAATTTTATAATTAATTCCCGCTGTTACAACAAATAGCGTGTTTTTATGAAACAATTTATATCAAAAGATTGGCAATTGTTTATGTCCAATTTCAATGTTAAATTAATTCTAATGACCAACTTTGGATAAAATGGTAAAAATATATTCTAATTATACTTTAAAACCACTAAATAGTATAATTTATCACTATAAATTATTTTGATTAAAAAAGTTGTTTTTAAGTAATTTTCACTACTCATAAAAATTGGAAGTTCTCAGAAAATTACAAAAAATTCAACTTTGGATAATTTCGATATTACGAATACAAAAATGAAGTCCATTTTGAAATATAAAATTTCTATAATTTTAAAAAGTGGTTATTACTATTCATAACGGCTACTTTGATTAGTCGCGGTGTTTTAGAACTCGAAGTTGCGTACAATGCAAGCTATTGCATTATTGAATGAGAAGCGTATCGTGGAAGCTCGAGGTGTTACATTGGAACGCAAGTCCAACTTGAATAAAAAATTTGGACAACATTCAGGAAGAAATAAGAATTGATCTTGGACTACCTGGTGTGACTAAACACCATCTGATCCTAGTCTGCTAAGACTATGTCTCAAGGATAACAATATTCACAACACATGACACATGAGGTAAAATTTCATGTATGGGTGAGTATAAAAATACCCAATAGGAAACCTCAAAACAACAGGGACATGATAGAGGAAGTACATTAATATCCACATAGTTATATGTATACAATACATATATCCATAATAACAAAATATACTTCAAAAAGGAACCGAGTCTAATGGTATGACACCACCATGTGTCCATCTTAGGATTCCAGTTCTATGGTTCTACATTGAAATCGCATTAGAGAACAAACTCCCGATTATGATTGTAGTATTGAAATCCATGTGACAGGTAATTATTGTCTGAACATTCCATTATAAGTATATATGGATAGTTTTAATAGAAATGATACATAGAAGATGATCACACCCATGGAAATGGTATATTCTATCAAATCTATAAGGAAGAACCCACTATGTATATAATCGACACCCATGTATTATTTGTCACTGAGATACTAAGAACTCCACATAGGTTATGAAGATAAATATAAGATATCACATTATGGCACACATAAGGATTCCAAAAAACAATATTCAAGAATTCATGAAGAAGGGATCATTGTCCTAGGAGTAGGAGTTGACTTCATATTGTCCCTTAGGTAATGGGAATCAGTAACACACCATATTTATAGTACTCTATGTTACTGAGGAAAATAGATCAAATCAGTGTTTTAAGGAGGACAATGACTATAAAAATGTTACGTCTAATGACTCACATCCATGGGTCATACCCATATAAATTCATCATATCTCATGCCTATGTTTGTGTAATAGTGCAAAATATTTCATCAGTCTCTGTACTCATCTCATGTGGACATACACATCATATCCCATTTACTTCATTTAGGTTTTTTCTGTGAAGGTTTACATAGTGTGCCAATGTCAGCGTACTACACCCGTTGTCCGGGTACCATTTGAGGAACAAGCAGATTTTACTAAAGGTGATAAAAAATATGTTATATGGTCCAATGACATATGATACTTATCACCATCCTACAACCAAGCATCAACTAGCTGTTGAAAACATGACATGTGGATTAACATGACAAGTCATGTAGTGATTAAATTTTTAGAAACTCAGATCTAGTTCCATGAATCATCATTGGTGCTACATCAACCATTCTAGTCATGACTCACCTAAATGTTTTTGAATCTGTTCCATAAGAACCTTTCCATAATCCATTAATGACTTTTGACCCTTCTATTAATTTGTAAAAATTATATTTTTTGGTATTTCATTATTATAAACCATATAAAATAAAATCATGTATCCAAAACCATAAAATTATCTTCTTTTTTCATCCCCACAACTCTACAAAGTCGTTCCAAACCCAAATATTCAATATCAAATAATTGTGCTAAGAAATGTGTAGAGAACAATAGATTTCATAGTGGTTGTTGAGCCAAATTCCAAATAAAGAACTCCTGTGATGAAGTAAGATTTGAAGGAGAATGTTAAAACCATAAAAAATGGAATTGAAAACATATAATTATCATTTTTTCCTCGATCCATCACCATTAGAATAAAATGTGATGAATAAATTAACATATAGAAATTATCCAAAAAACACAATAAAAATATGTCAATCTTGTAATTTGAGCAATTTTTAAATCAATCCATTGGTAAATTGATTCAATTTAATCATATAAATGTCGAAGGAGAAACTAATAAAATAAAAATACATTCTACCATTTTTTGAATCAATTGCTAACGGAGAACAATGTGGTGTTATGATCATCAACGAGATCCTTCAATTTTATTTCATGTAGATCACCGATCCAAGATCTGAAGGATGTTCATCTGATAGAGATCCTACATATCTCTCTCTCCAATGGATCTAGGATTATATATCTAACAATGTATTTTCAAAATTGATTTATACATAAATATTTTCTAGTCACAGCCACATTGAAATTGAAATTAAATAATTTATTTAATTATTTTTTTCATATCCTTGTCAGTGATGACTTTTACACAAATAAAATATGTTGAAAAAGATAATGTCACTACTAGTGTAATAAAATCATTAATTAATCATAAATTCCATCATATCTATAGAAGAAGACTCCTTTTTAAAATTTATTCAACTTCTTCTGGAAAACTATGTGTACATACTATTTAATATATTTAATATATTTCAAACAATTAATCAAAGAACACCAACACATAGAATCACACACCATATCATAATGTTGTCTCAAAATTATCCAAATAATCTCCATAAATAATACCTAGAAGATCAATGTCACTAATCTATTCCCACCTGGGGACTTTACGCCCACCAAAATCAAAATAAGGGCTATATAATGTGATATGCATAAAAAGAATTAATCTAGTCCTCCTTTACCCATTTTCTCTTCGAATTATTTCTACGATACCATGAGATAAATATCAAAATTAATCAATCTCACATGGAGGATCCTATCCTTTGGATTCTCTCTCTCTATCAGTTACTCAATAATTTTTTCCTTATCCTTGATATCTAGATCACCCTAGTTGATAATGTGTGATGGGTCCTCTATGTACCATCTTAGTTGAGACATGTGGATAACATCATTCAATATGTCTAAAAATGGATGTTGGAAGAAGTGGTACACCACCTCAATAACACTACACCATATCTAGAAAGATCCAATTAATCTCATAGACATATTCTCTCCAAAGAAAAACCTATGTAATCAATGTCGAGTTAAAATACATAGAAATACATTGCGTCTCTCATTAAACTCCAATGTTTCCTATTGTCTATCTTTATAATACATTTGATGGATTTGAAAATTCATCATCGAATATTGGATGATCATCAACTTCTAGGTAGTTTCTTAAACCAATTATCTGTGCATAACTGCTGACATTCATGTGATATTCCAGTAATGTACTGGCCTATATGTTCACCCGTACAAATACTTAAATGGTTCTAAACTAATAGTGGAATAGTATATTTTTATTCAAAAATACACCCCTATTGGTAGGTTATCCGTGCAACTATGGAAAAATTCAAACATGCAGGACTTCACCATGTCATCAAATATCTAAATCATCCACCATATCTAGCCTTGAGTTTAGGGGTGAAACAATCTGCTCAATTTTAACTATATTCCAAACACGTCTTACAATTTTTTTATAATCTGGTTGTAAAGTAAGAATCATGGCCATAAAAAATCATAATTATAACCCCATAGAGTCAAATTATCTCCTAAATTTGGAGGTATACCATGAAATATAATAATCTATTCTATCGTATAACTAATAAGAGAGATGACACTATAAGGACCCGACATTATTACATACATAATCCGGAATTTAGTCAAGAAAACAGTTCATTTTACATTGATGATCATTTAACGTTTAGATATTTAGAGAATTAGGACAAAACATTCAAAACATTACACATCATTACAGAGTGGAAACCATAAAAATAGTTTCCATTGTTTTTCAAAATATAAAACATGAAAACATAAAACAAGACTCCTTAACAATTCTTCAACATTTAACTTGGGATACTTCCTTGTCTTACACATCCATTAACCTGTGAATTTTTTATCAAAAATGTGGGAGTAGCACAAAAGCTCTGTAAGGTATGAAAAAAGAAGGAAACAACACATTAGTCCATGAATACTCGTAATGTATGAAAACATATTCAAAAGACATTCTCATCACCCATATATACGTAATTTGTGTAACATGAGATTTAATAAAGATAAGAAAAAACATGAAAACATAATTATATTCATAAAGGTATCTTGGTGCATTACATACATAATCATGTAACCATTCTTGGCTACCTTATAATTTGTAACCCTCATGTCTACCTTACATTGTGTTACCATCGTAGTTACACTTGGAGTAAACATACGGATGACCTCTAACTTATTCATACCCAGTGCATTAGATATATATATAGGTCCCACCTTTCGTCATGAATAATTCCCATGAACCAAAACATAATCATAAAACATGAATAAGTCCATAAAACCATTGCTTTGGAATTTCATAAAACAGAATTTAAATAGAAGGATTTTTAAAGAAAATCCTCTTATAAATATCATAAAATTTAAGAGAGACATAAATAAAGTGGATATATTATGTATATATACTATAAATATAAATAATAAATCATTATATAAACACAAACAATCACACGAACAATTTTAATAGCACATAAATAATGATGTAGTAGTGTTAACCCAAAGAATGGAAATAGGGTTAAGAATTCCCTTACCTTGGGTTTGTCCAACATAAATATTGTTTATACTTCTTGTATAATGGTTAAAAGAGTGTTATTAGTAGTTTAATAAATTATATTCATGTCTTTAAAATCTTATATTATCATCTCATAACATTATTTCACCCCTTTATTGTTTGTATTTTGCTCCTTGCAATATTTTTTGGGTAAGTTCTTAACATGATTTCTATGATTGGTTCATGGTGGATGTTCATGTTGATTGGAAGTGAAATTCTAGAATTTGAATGGAAAGGTATTTTAATATTTACAGTACCATAATTTTTTCCATTTATCATTTTGAGGTTTAAAATGAGTATGATTCATATGCTAAAACATTAATGATGTTCGTTTAGATCATTTTAGTGGTTCTCTGATAATAACAACATTGTTTATTCTTATAAATTAGAACCATGAGTACAAATTACAGCACCATGGATGGGTCATAATACAAACATTATTACCTATTTCATCAAAAAAATGGTTTTATGATCATACATTAATGAATTAATGAAAATTGAAATCACATCATCCACAATGTCGGTAATTCGACACATCACGAAAAATATTTTAATTCCTTGAATATGCGGGGAGGAGAAAAATAATGATGAAGAATTTTCCTTGAACATGAGAAAATCCCGAATATAAAATATTCTGAAACTTTCATTCCTATTAGTTAAGAGGATGTGAGGAAAGAAGAAGAAAATAAAAGAATCTTAAAATAAAAAAAAAATTGATAAATTTCTCATCAAAATTCGGCAGCCTAACGATGTCTCTTAAAATTTCATAAAAATAGTTTGATGAGACGATGGGGATATATTATCATTCATACATAATTTGGGTATTAAGGGAGATATTTAATGTAATATCCCATAATAATAAAAAGTGAATTGATGATAATAACATAAAATGAAAGAATAGAAAGAAAATCGAAGAGGATGTTTACCTCTTCATCTCTTCTCATTGAGATCCTCCTTAAGGGAATTGGTTTTCGTATTATGGTGCGACCAGTAGATATATGACATGGGGAAGAATATTGGGGAGGGAATTTTGAAGAAATTTGACAGTGATCAAGGCCTGAGAGTTCTAGGAGGAAGAGGGGAGTGAGGGTGGTATTTATAGTGGACGAGAGGGGGGTATTTTTCATTATTTTAATCATTTTTATAATAGTGTTTCTCAAGACTATGAATAATCCTTATTCAAGTGACCCCAAATACTAGAAATTGAATGTGTGATCGAACCAAGTACACTTACATCATCCCCACATCACCTATGATGTAGTAAATCAAGTATTTAGCATTTATCGTATTTTATCGTATTTTACTATTCATAAAAAACATCTGAATTTCAAAAAAATCCCAAAAATTTACCCTAACAATTTTTTGATGTGTAGAATTCAAAAATGAAGACCATTTTTGAAAAATAATTTTCTAAATATTAGTAATTTAATTTTTAAATAAAATCATACTTAATTAAAAAATTAACAGTTCTATTTCTAAAACCACTTCTTTATCACAATGAAAAATTAACCAAGATGTTATTATCTTCTATCCTTAAGAATATATAACAATAATAATATTTACTATTCATTATGTTCATATTACCATTTATATTACTATTAATAAGGGAATGTTACTATTCAACAAAGAAACAAGTTGTTTCCAGTAGACTCCAAATAACATACTGAACACAATTGTAGATGGCAGTTTCTTGAAATTCATAACATGGAAGTACAAAATATATGTTTTAAAAGTTAGTTATATATATCTACTTAAAACAATGTTCCTTTCATTTCTATTTATTTTTAGAAAAACTAGGGTGTTACATTATCCCCAACCTCTTGAAATTGTGTCCTCGCAATTTTCTTTTCCTATAAAACAACTGAGGTTACATTTCCCTCAAAGGCTTTTTAGACTCCCATGTTGCTTCTTCAACCATGTGGTTTCTCAAAAAAACTATTACCAGGTGGATTACCTTATTCCATAAGACCTGTTCCTTTCGATCATTAATCTGAACTAGTTTCTCTTCATAATAAAGGATCACTTATAGCTGAACTGCTTCAGGGCTCAAGACATGTGATGAATCTGGAACATACTTTCTCAACATCAAATCATGAAAAAAATTGTGTACCTGAAACAAACTATGAGGCAATGCTACTTGGTATGCCATTATTCCAACTTTCTCTATGATTTGAAAATCACTGATGAACCATTGACTTAACTACCCTTTCTTACCGAAACACATCACACTTTTCCAAAGAGATATTTTAAGGAAAACATTGTATCCTACCTCGAAAGAGAAGTCTTTCCTTCTATTATCCACATAACTTTTCTGCCTGCTCTGAGCTGTCCTCATGTGCTGGTGGATCATCCTATCTTTCTTATAAACTTCTTCTAATAATTCTGTCCCCATCAAATTTCATTCACCGACTTCATCCCAAAAAGCTAGAGTCCAACACCTCTTCCCATAAAAGTCATTAAAAGGTGCCATCTGAATTCTGGAATAAAAAAAATTCTTATAAGAAAACACAACTATAAAAAGATGTCGATCCCAACTTCCTTAGCAGTCCATTGAACAAGCCCAGAGAATATCCTCCAATGTCTGAATCGTTCATTCTGACTGCCCATCTGATTGAGGATGAAAAGATGTACTGAAATTTAACTCTATGCCCAATGACTTTTGAAGTCCCTTCCCAAAGTTAGAATTGAACCTAAGATCTCGGTTGGACAGAATGGAAAGAGGAACTCCATGTAACCTGACAATATCCTTGAGGTAAAATTGAGAAATATGATCCACGGACATTTTATCTCTAATAGAATGTAAATGTGTAGATTTTTTCATCCAATCAAGAATAACCCAAATTGCATTATTACCTCGAGAAGCCTTTTGTAGTCCCAACCGAAAGTCCATGGATACATTCTCCCATTTCATCTCTGGCACTGGAAAAGGCTGAAGAATCCCCTTCGTTAATGGTCAGTCTACTTTAACTTGTTGACACGTCAAACATTTCAAGGTAAAATCAGTAATATCTCTTTTCATTCCATACCAACAATAATACTCCTGATGGTCTCTGTACATCTTAGTACTGCCCGGATGAAAAAAAATAGAGAACTATGAGCTTCAAAGAAAAAATATTTCTTCAACTGAAAATCACTAGTCACACACAACCTTTTTCCAAATCTTAAAAGACAATCTTTATCAAGATTAAATTCTAGAAACTTACCCATTTTAATCAATTCTACCTTTTACTATAGCTCACAGTCTTCCTTTTATGCTTGCTTAATTTTGTCTAACAATGAATACTGCACTAAAACGTGAAACAAAACAGATGTATTCCCTACACTAACAACTTCTAATCCAAAATTCATCAAATCATTAATCATGTGATCATTTTCCAAACATAACATGGTTAATGATTCATGATGATTCTGACTTAAGTAATCTACTACATTGTTTGCTTTTCTAGGATGGTAATTGATCGTTCAGTCATAATCCATTATCAGTTCTAGCCATCCTCTCGGCCTCATGTTCAATTCCTTCTGAGTGAATATATACATTGACTTTTATGGTTAGTATATATTTTTCATTTGGTTTTGTATATTTTATTCCTCCAAATGATCAATGAAAAAACCATCGCTACAAATTCCAAATCATGTGTGGGACAACATATCTCATGAGTATTAAGTTGTCTCGATGAATAGGAAATTACCAGATCATTCTGCATCAAAACCCAACCATGTCCCTTCAACGAAGAATCACTGTAGATAAAAAACTCACCATTTTGGGAAGGTAAGGACAAAAGTAGAGAATTCACCAATCTCTTTTTCAGTTCCTAAAAACAATCATCAAATTCTTCTGTCCAAACAAATTTAATCCATTTTCATGTTAACATAGTTATCGGGCTAGATAACCATGCAAATTTCTTATCAAACTATCCTTAATAACTTTATAAGCAATGAAAAATACAAATCACTATAACATTTGCGAGTCTTGGACATTCATCAACTACGTTTGTTTTGGAAGGATCAACTTTCATTCCATCATTATTTAAAATTTTCCC
This sequence comes from Viscum album, assembly GCA_963277665.1. Taxonomy (NCBI): domain Eukaryota; kingdom Viridiplantae; phylum Streptophyta; class Magnoliopsida; order Santalales; family Viscaceae; genus Viscum; species Viscum album. Next base: position 1,585,354,024 of record OY728150.1, on the reverse strand, counting down.
ATGACAAGAAATCAGTTGCAACCAAAAATCACACTTGTTGAAGTTTTCCATGTAGTTTCATTTTTTTTAATGTACGCAAAACGACCCTTATATGTTTCTCATGCTCCTATTTATTTTTAGAAAATAACAGAATTTAATCAATATATACAGCCACACACTTATCCATGAACTCATGAAATACTCTATTCATGAGATTATTGAATATATCAGATGCATTACTTAATCCAAATGGCATAACAACAAGTTAATAATGCCCATATCTATAATGAAAGGCTATTTTCAGGATGTCATCCTCCTTCATCTTCAACTGATGGTATCAGGATCTCAACTCAATCTTGGAAAAGTACTGAGCTCCCTGGAGCTGATCAAACATGTCATCAAAATGAGGAAAATTATAACTTCTTTTAATATTTATGTTATTAAAATATCTATAATTATTGCAAAGTGTCATTGAACTATCTTTATTTTTAACAAACAAAATAGGAGATCCCCATGGTGAAGTGCTAGGATGAATGAAGCCTTTGTCAAGAAAATCCTGTAACTGATTTTTCAATTCAAGAATTTCTATTGGATCCATATGATATGGGGGTTTTGAAATTGGATTAGCATCAGGAACTAAGTCAATTGTGATTTTGACTTCTCGATTAGGTATGACACTGGGTAACTCCTCATGAAAAACATCAAGTTAATCATTTACCTCTAGCAGAAAATTAATTTTAATAGTACCCTTGTTTTCAACAATATAATAAAGATAACATTAATTTCCACGATTCAATAGTTTCTCAGTTTTCTGATATGTTATCAATTTTATGGGATAATTCATGTATATAAACTGAAACTCTTTCTTAAAAAAAAATTCATTAGATCTACAGTCAATCTTAGCAGGATATTCAGAATTCAAGTCCATTCTCACAATAATATCAAACTCGACTAAGGGTAAAACAATAAGGTTTGTAGGTAACGTCTTCCCACATACCACAATAGAAAGATTCTTATAATCATATTTTCTATAACATTTCCTCCTGGTGATTTAACACCAAGTTCAGGTCTCATTTTTTAAGGTGATATTTCAAATTTACCAGAAAAGTTTTTAGAGATGAAGGATTGTGTAGAACACGTATAAAAAAAACGAAAGGAAAATCTGAGTGAACAAAAAATGTACCCGATAAAACCACATTAGATGGCATGACATCTGCTGACGTAGTCGCAAAGGATCTCGAAACACCTTTCGTCTTGTAGTATTTGTTCTTTTCATCATTCTGATCTCTCATTGGGAAGGCATTTGAAAAATGACCCATCTCACCAAATTTAAAACACTTTACAGTTTTCTTTTCAAGATTAGGCTTAGGATAATTTTTATTAAAATCTCAAGACATGTGTCCAAACTTACCACATTTGAATCACTTCTCAGTTTTTATAAGACATTCCCCAGGGTGTTTCTTACCACACATTTCACAAACTAGAAATTGGATTTTCTTACTGTCAATTTATTTGGTTGATTCTTACCCATTTCATGCCAACTGGACATCTACTTCTCTATGTTTCCATAATGAACGTGATCATCAGCAAACTCCATCTCTAACCTCTCAGCACATTAGAAATCTTTTCACAACATTTTAATTCATGACAGGACAACACCCTTCGATACCTTGGATTCCATCATGAGTAAAAGATGTTGATTTTTCTATCAGAATCGAGAATAAGATTTGGATCATACCTCCCCAGTCAGTGAAGTTCAATTCATACACAGCCACTAAATCTTCCTCATTTATTTCAATACAAGGAATTGCTTCTCCATTCTTAGTCTCACCACCTTTGGAAAATATTTTTCAAGGAAAATAATTCTAAATTAATCCCACTATAAGGCATCAAAATCCTCTCTTCCCCTGATAATCCTTACCATTGACCAACACTTATCCACATCCCCTTCAAAATGATAAATTTAAAGTCTTTCCTTTTGACTGTATGAACATCCCAAAACATAGAATATCATTTCAAGGGCTTCGATACATCCTTCAGCTGCAACTGGGTCAGAAGATCCATTGAATTCAGGATGATGTTTTCTCATAAAATGTTCCACTAATGATATGTTCCATTGTGTTAACTATATTAGTTCTCTTGAATGGATTCCACCACCATTTATTTCCTACGTTAGCTGCTCCATTACTGTCACAAACTACTCGGTTCCAATCCCTACCATTCGGGGATATAGTTCCGAAAGGATGTCATTCTGTCAGTGCCCTCCTCTTCTGCATCCCTGTTGCTTCTGTGGAAAATCATTCTAAACAAACATGTCTTAGATGAAGAAACATGGTAATATTTAAATGATAAAACATTTGAAATTAAACAGATAATGAAAATATTTTATGGTATTTAATTAACATCACCCTCACCCCTAAAGATATCTAAACTATCCTCTAATACCAACTATAAGGACCCGACCTTATTACATAAATAATCATGAATTTAGTCATGAAAACACTTCCTTTTACATTGAATATATTTCCCAGTTTATATCATTATAGAATTTGAGAAATACATTCATAACATTTCACATCATTACAGGGTGGAAACCATAAAAACGGTTTCTATTGTTTTTTAAAATATAAAACAATAAAACATAAAACAAGACTCCCTGAAAATTATCCAACATTTAACATGGCTTCCATACGTGTCTTACACATCCATTAACCTATGAAAAACATTTCAAAAACATGGTATGAGCACACAAGCTTTGTAAGGGATTAAAAAATAAGTAATGTGCGCATTAGTCCATAAATAATCGTAATGTATGAAAAAATATTCAAAAGACATTCTTGTCACCCATATATAATTAAGTTGTGTAACATGAGATTTAAACAAGATACAAAAAAAATAAGAACAAAATTATAATAATAAAGGTATCTTAGGGCATTACATACATAATATTGTAACCATTCTTGGATACCATATAATTTTTAACCCTCACAAATACCATACTTTGTGTAACCATTGCAGTTAAACTTGGAGTAACCTTAGGGTCAACCTCAAACATACTCATACCCAATGCATTAGAGAGAGATATAGGTCCCAAAATTAATCATAAATAATTCCCAAGAACAAAAACATAATCATACAACATGAATAATTCCATAAAAACATTTCATTCGAATTTCGTAAAATAGAATTTAAAAAGATGGATTTTTAACGAAAATCCTCTTATAAATATCATAAAACATAAGAGATACTTAAATAGAGTAGTTGGAGTATGTGTATATAATTAAAATATGTGTAATAAATCATAATATAAACATAACCCATCACAGAAAAAATTTAAATTTCACATAAATAATGATTTATTAGGTTAACCCAAAGAATGGAAATTGGGTTAAGAATTTACTTAACTCCGGTAAGTCCTACTTACAACTATTTTAAAATTCTAGTATTATAGTTAAAAGAGTGTTATTTTTAGTTTACAGAATAATTTCCATGTTTATAACATCTTATATTGTAATTTCATAACATCATTTCACCCTTTAATTATTGGTATTTTTCTCATTGCACTGTTTTTGGGTGTGTTCTTAACTTGATTTCCAGGGATGGTTCATGGTGGATGTTCATGTTAATTTGAAGAGAAATTCTAGAATGGGAATGGAAGGTATTTAAATATATCCAATACCATAATTTATACAATTAATCATTTTTATGTCTAATATGAGGATTATTCAAATGATAAAACATTAATGATGTTTCTTTAGATCATTTTAGTGGTTATTTGATAATAACAACCTTGTTTTGTCTTGAAAATTAGAAGCATTAGTTCAAAAGAATTACAAAACCATGTATGAGTCATAATAAAAATATTATAACCTGGTTCGACCCTAAAAAATGGTTCGATGGCCAGACATGAAGGAATTAATCCAAATTGAAATCACATCGTCCACAATGTTTGAAATTCTACACATCACGGATAATATTTTAATTCCTTAAATTAGCGGGGGAGGAGAGAAATAATGGTGATGAATTTTACAAGAACATTAAAACATCCAGAATATATAGTATTCTATAGCTTTCAAGCCTCTTGGTTATTAGGAGGTTAGGAAAGAAGAAGAAAAAAAATAATCTTAAATTAAAAGAAAACATGATAAATTTCTCAGGAAAATTTAGTAACCTAACGACGTCGCTTAAAATATCATAAAAAAATATTGATGAAAGGAAGGGGATATATCATCATTCGTACATAATATGGGTAGTAATGTAGGATATTTAATCAAATATTCCATCATAAGCCAATGGTAATGGAAGATAAAAACATAAAATGAAGGAAAAGAAAGAAAATAAAAGAGTGTGTTTACCTCTTGATCTCTTTTCCTTGAGATGCCCCTTAAGAGATTTTTTTTGGGTCTTTTTGTGGGTCCAGATGCTCTAGTATGTGGGGAAGATGATTGGGGATGAAATTTGGATGAAATTAGGCAATTCTCAAGGCTTGAGAGGTGTGGGAGGAAGATGGGAGTGAGTGCGGTATTTATAGTGGACGAGAGGGGGTACTTTTCATTATTTTAATGATTATTATAATTTTTTTGCTCAAGACGATTAATAATCGTAATTTATGTGACCCCAAATACTAATAATGGAATGTTAGTTCGAACCATGTGGGATTACATCATCCTTGCATCTCCTATGATGCAATAAATCAAGTATTTATCATTTATTGTATTTTATCGTATTTTACTATACATAATTTTGTTTTGGAATTTCAGAAAAATTCTTAAAATTTTCCCTAACCATTTTTTGATATGTATAATTAAGAAACGAATTAAATTTATGGAAAATAATATTATAAATATTATTAATTTAACTTTTAAATAAAATTATACTCAATTCAAAAATTAACAGCTCTAATTCTACAACTATTTCTTTAACAAAATGAAAAATTAACCAAGATGTTATTATAATCTAACCTTAATAATATAATATAATAATAATATTTAATATTCATTAGGGTCATATTACTATTCATATTATTATTCATAAGTGTATATTAATATACACCAAAAAACAAATTGGTTCCAATAGACTCCAAATAACATACTGAACACAATTTTAGATGACAGTTTCTTGAAATTAAGATCATAGAGGTAAAAATTTTATGTTTTAAATGTTATTTATAAATATATACTTAAAACAATGTTCCATGCATTTATATTTATTTTTATAAAAACTTGGGGTGTTACAGACACAGTGTTTCAGTCTACAATCACTAAGATGGAAAAATTTCCCCTTGAAGAACATTGTAATACCATCATTATGTTCAATGATATACCATCCCACATCCACTTGGTAAAGTCATGTGGTTGATCTAAACATGATGGAACATGGTGATTGACCATTACATGCTGACAAGTAAGGCATCGAGATACAAACTTTGTAACTCAATTCTTAATCCCATACCACCAAAAATGACATCAGTGGTCCAAGTAAATCTTTGAATAAATTGTATTTAACCCCAATGGATATGTATTAAACAATAAAATAACCTCCTACCACAATTTCATTGGTACCATCATGCATGATCTTAAAAGTACAACGTACTCCCACCATAAAAAATCCACCAACATCATGTTGAGAGGATTTCTGATTACATAGTGTTTTATATTCGATATTCCCATGGTGTGACTCCCTAACATACTACAAGAGATTAGTGGTGAAAACAATTTACTAGAGGTTAGATTCTATATTTTCATCCATAATGGATATTTACAACAAGGATTACTACTTAGATTTTTCATTCAGAAACTATTAACAAGATCTCTCAGAAAATCTGCAATCACATTCCATTTCTAATGAGTATAGATAATTTCATATCTATAATACTAGATGAATTATAGGAATTATCTATTTCTCATGTCATGATCCTTAAAATAGAAGGTAAAATTCAGACTCTTCTAATCAGAATTCTTGATAAAAAACTCACCCATCAGGTTGCCTATCTACATCATTAGTGTGAAGAGTACCACTAATTTCTTAAGAATGTGTGTTAGATATTTTTTCTCATGTGGACTAAAATGTTTTGACCCATAGTCAATCTATTCTCTCATAAAAATCATAACAACACTAATCCTAGTTGTTGTTGCATCATAGAAAAAAACCTAATTGATGCCCTTCTGTTAAATCTAATGATAGGAGGATTGATCAAAATCTATTTAAACTACTGAAAACACTTTTTTAACCTTTCTATCTAGAAAACTGTTTTCCACATTACGGTTAAAGCCTTGATGGGTTATGTTATCCTATAGAAATCTTGTATGAATATCTGGTAATAACATATTAACCCATGGACACTACTAACCTACATCACTCTATTGTGCTGATCCCAAGATAAATCTACCTCAACCATGGAAGGGTCCACTACCATTCAATCTAGTGAGATAACATGACCTTGAAAGTGGATAGATTGAATCTAGAACAAAATATTCGAGGTATTCCTAAATTTTTTTTTCTCGTAGTATGAATAGAACAATCTTCACAAGTCTCACATTCTCCTCACCATATTCAAATTACAAAAGTACATCAGCAATAAAAAAACCTAAACTGGTCCAATAAATGATCTTTGATATGATTCAGGAGTCCCAGGACCATTTAGGGGGATTTCCCCATGCCAAATAGAATCCTGATGTAGTTTTTGTGAGTATAGAGACAACTAAATGGTTTTTTTGGTATATCATCGTCCTATACTCAAAATGTATATAGAATAACCTAATGATATTCATTTAGAACCATCAAAACCCTATCATCTGATCAAATAGGTCATCAATCTTCTGTATTGAATAATTGTTCTTCACAGTCAACTGGTTCATTTGCTGGTAGTCCTCACATAAACTCAAACTCCCATATTTTTTTGGAGAATAAAACTCGGGCTTCTAGCATGAAACACTGTGTCTATAAATGACCATCTTCTAATATCCCTACATATTCATCCTCAAATCATGAAGATCATGGGGATCTATCTAGTATGATTGTGATGATATCAGTTTCATCACATGTTCTAGATCAACGATTAATTCTATCTCATAGAGGGGTGGAATGCCACGAAACTTATATGGTCTCCATCAAAACCAGCACCCGACCCATCATGCGACAAGGCCCGATGGGAATTACATATCCCCACAGGCTGTCACAAGTTCTCGTGTATCATAAAATGATGTTTGGGAACAATTTACCTAAGTATGAAAACATTATGTAACAAATAAACTCTATAAAACAAAAAATATATTTTTCAACTAAAACTATCTTTTTATAAATTTCACAACTAAATTAAATAAGTTAAAACTATGATTAAAGACCATAAAAAAGGTAAAAAACCATATATGGACATCCCAATAACCTTCACATGGCAAGAGGCACCGCCATCGATCCATATCCACAACACTGTATCACGAATGACCGGTAAAAACCCGAACTGTTGGCACAAAAGATGTACCCAAACATGAAAACAGAAAATAACCAACTCTATAAAAACTCAAAGGTGTTAGTAGGGTGTTTTCCAAATCCTATAATGATACCACCACTAAGAGATTTAATGCAATAAACATTCAAAGATGAAAAGCATGCAAGTATTCAAAAACATGTAATTTCTAGTTATAATTTCTAAAAGATGCAACATAAAAAAATAACTTTTAAAGTGGGATAATTTAGAGAATCAACACATTTAAAATAAATTTCAATGCCACATAATTTTCCTTCCAAATTTACCATATGTAAATAGTGAGTATAAAGGATATAATGTGCATAAGAAATAGGAAATAACCCCTTGGCACTAGCTAGCTTTGGGTCCATGGTACCTCGTATCTCGGTGAGAGTAACCATCAAAAATATAAATTCTCATGCACGAGCCAGTTGTATGTAAGATACCCATAACCTAGTGCTCCAAAATCAACGTCATCATAGTATAGTTAGTTTTTTATGATTCAATCATTCTAAGTGAAACTGAGGCCAAACCCCATGGATTCACTAGCATACTAGTACATGCCCGGCCACCTAGATACCTAGGGTTTCCACTTCGGCACAAACAAGTTCAACAAGTCATGAAATATACTTAGCATATGAAAATATCATTTCCACATCCCAAATTCACCAAACATACCACATGTATACCACACATGTCATAAACATCCACTTTAAATTCAAATTGATTTTGAAATCTGACTCCCACCAAAATAGCCCACAACACTTTTCACAATTATTTTAAAATTCCCCAAATCCATTAAACAATTTTATAAAACCAATCCAAGAAATTACAACTCAAATAACAAACCACTCACATGTTACATAATACCCTTTTAATAACTGAAATCCATTTTGCACATCACACTCACACAAAACATCCCACATCCCTTTCACATCTCTTACATACTTTAGTAAATCCTATAAACATATTTATAAAAAATTTACAATATGGCACAAATCACAAAACAAACCCTTTCAAATTTAAAATGTACCATTTCAAAATATAAACACTCCAAAACATTTTTCCAATATGGTTTCACCACTTACATAAATCATTAAATCATTTAAATCTTTCATAATACAATTCCCAAGAGTATACACAATATTTTTTCATAAAACCATTTCGAAAACCATATTTCAAGGACAAAACCACACCAAAAAACTCCCAAAGTATAATTGGGATCCCTAGAGGCATTTATAAAACCGATTTCAAGTGTGATAAAATATCCATAAATAATACCATGAAAGATACAAATGAAAATACCCAATTTCATAAAATGTTCTCAAAATGTATATCAATGTTTTACAGACCAAAACTATTCCAAAACCCCCCATCGAAGGCCCACATGACACTAAGTCATTTAAAAAATTGATTTTCTTCCCATTTGAGTAACTAATAAATAAATTTCATATTTTATAAAACTATCAAAAAATATAACACATGTGTTACCTTATAAAAGTTCAGAACATAAAAATATCCAATTATAAAATTAAATTCTTGAACAAATCCATAAAAATGGTTTTCACACCACAAAAAGCATATGGGTAACATGAAAATCCAGTAAAATAAGAAAAATAACTCATCAAGGAATGGTTAACCATGGAATCTCCTACCGAAATTGTAGAATCCCTCAAAACATGTGGAAAAACATCAACGGCACCACCGCCAAACCACAAGGATGATAAAACCATCCCTAGACCACAATATTTGACCAAAAAGACACGAAAAAAAGCATAGGTTCTAACCCTAACTTATGGACATTATAAAACATAATGAAATAGGGAGGAATCCATAAGAGAAAAGGAAGAATCCAAGAAGGAATCACTTACCTTGAGAAATAATAAAGAAATCACCTCAAATACACTAGTATATAAATTTTAAAATAGCCAACCATTCCTGGGATATTCTAACCAGTTTTAATAGAACATTTGGGAACTAGAATGTGGGGAAAAGAGTGAGAAATGGTATAGTTATGAAATAATCAATTTACCTCTTCAAATTTTGGTGATTTGAGAAATATAGATCAGTTTTATCCCAACTAGTGATGAAAGCGATCCTCAAAGAGGAGGAAGAGAACATGTGGGCCTGCCTTGGGTATGTGGTCTCGGGAGACAGTTGGAATCACAGAAAAAACATAAATATTGATGGTGATATTAATGAAATACAAAATAGTTTTAATGCAAGAAATGGGAAGTTGGGTATGCCCAATCCCTTAAATAAAAACCCATATCCACTATTAATATGGATTTTTAAATGGACCAAATTAATATGGTGGTGTTAATATGTCAATCATTGATGAGTATGAATAAGAATGGATGATTTTGTTTGAAAAATGGAATTATAAAGGAATAAAAATTTATTTTTAAATATGGAACTGGACACACGGTTTGGCCCAATTCACGAAAACTCATCCATTACTCCATAAATGACTATGAAACCCCAAAAAATAATGCATGGAATAAAATAAAATTTTTCTTTACAATAAGTCATTTATGTGACAATTCTCACCACCATGAAACATTCCATCCACAAAAATCCACATTAAGGCCAGATAAAAAAACTAATCCTAACCGATTAACCGAGATGTAAATCTCCACCCATCATCTCCCAAAGGGCCAAAACACCTCAAGAGATCAATTAATGAAGGATTTTCCTCACAAACCAATATTACACCATGTTCCTGAAATGATAAATCACATTAATACATAACCCCAAAAGAAAACCCCTCAAACACTCTCCAAACAAGACTCAAGCTATTCCCCCAAACGAACAACAACTTCGAACAAGGTTACACTTACCTTACTTTAACTCAACCATTGGGCACTCTCCAATCCCAACATTTACTCAAAGAAATATGTTGGTAGCTAGATAGTTCCAAACGATACTACCTGCTTCCAAGACAAGACCCTAGATAATTCTAATCTATTGGTATGAGGGGACAGAAATAGGCTCCCCAGCATAAGGGAAAAACTATATTTTTCTACGATAGAATAAGTACACTAATAGGGGGAGGCCTGAATGGAATCACTAGTACAATGGGTATAATTCCATTATATGTTTATGAGGGAATGTACATGAGAATCATAGTGGGTCTCCCCACCATAAGAACCAACCATCTTAACTAGACACCATTGTCCGACATAGAAAGACCCAAAAAAATTTAATGATTTCGGAGGGGTGAAGGGTTAGTCCGCACGATTTTGGAAACTGTGTACTAACTATTCAGATAATTATTTCCACTTGGATTCCTAGCACACGGTCACTACAAAACGTGCGAAAATTATGTCCTCAGCACGTTTATCCGAATTTACAACCATTCTATAATGATTCAATCGAAACCAAAGGGGGAGGGAATGAAATTAGGTGAGGCCATAGATACAAGGCCCACCACCAATTTCCATCACACAAGAACAAGAGAAGAAAGATGATGCCACCACAGGTTTAAAATCCTAATAACATTCATACTGAGGATTGAACATTGTATAAGGGTTCAAAAAACCGGGGATTTCCCCTTACTATGATCTAGCTTCTCTCTAAGACCTATGGATGGAGATCAAATAATTAAAGAATCTTTGGCCTCACAGTTAGGATTTGGTAACCCCATAAATGAGAATTCTTCTTTCAGTTCCACCAACAAATACATTGAAATCCCCAGTAAGATTTCTGTGACATGACACATTCACAAATCACTTTACCCAAATCTGATATTTCACTGAAAAAAGGGTTGAGAAGATGCACACACATCACACCTTATTTCCTTGGGTGAGAAACAATAGAAGTAGAAAATACATATACTCAATTTCTTATTAAATGGATGTTTTGTCAATTTTTCCAAGTGAGACATTCTCAGAACATTATAATCACTCTCAGAGGATTGCACGACATTCACCATTACAGTCAATCGAGCACATGACATCAAAAAATAATAAACGAACAGGACCATGGTAACATATATAAAAAAATCATGGTGAGGGTCCTTATAAAACATCCCAAAACAACACACAATTATAGAAAGTGGCCACCATATCCTCATGTGACCAGATTTCCCACACTAGTAGTTTAATGTGAAATCCTTCTTTTAAGAGCCTATAAAGTACTATGAGGACCTCTTAGACACCATCCAGATACTCATCCATGCTAACAACCCCAAACCACTTCCACCTTTTGTGAATCAGGAAACATAAGAGGATAAGGTCTATTTCTACCTTCCATGATCATTCTCCCGCTACAAGAGGATATGAAAAAACCAAGAAAGTAAAGTGTGTAGACTCAATCTAAAAATCTCAAGAAAAACATTCCATAAATTGATAAACTGGAGGATCATAGAATAGTGAAACAACCTGGGCTGCACTTCAGATGCGCACTAACCCATAATGGGGAAATACCTTTTCCAATGATTAAAACCAAGGACCCAACCAAGATGGTCCATTGGTAAATATATACCACAAACCTGATCCAAAAACATTAAAGGAACCACCATAAAGGCATCCTGAAACATTTCTGATAAGAGACCACTAACTGGCCCTTCAACACTGCCTACCGACCAAACACAAAACCAAAACACAGTAAAAACATGAGGGGTTATTGGACTCAAAACATCCCAAAGCATAAAATTTTTAAAAAAACACATAATACACACCATCCGAATCAAGTCATAAATACAACAAGTTTCCCCATTAAAATATTTTTTTTTAATATAAATGGTTCAACAATTAACGTATCCACTAATGGTACCCCATGAGCCGCACACATGCATGTTTATATGCCACACCAGGATCCCACCTCATGTCTGTCCCAAAAATATTTATACCATACCATAAACCATATATCATCCCATATAACCCGATGCATGTGGTCACTCAAGTTTCCCCATTAATACCTTCATTATTTGTGGTGATCAGCCACATTACTCATAACTATAATTCCAAGCCCAGATAATCATAACTCTAGACTATCCCGAATATTCTTCAAATAGCATGACCCAAGGAGAGTGAACATGCCTTAGATACCATTTCATCACGATCTGAATCTTATGTCCATCAAAACTGAAACCTGAACTGGCACATGACAATTCTAGAAGGGTGTTACTAATCACCAAGGGCCGGCACAAGTGCCTGGGTATCATAAAATGATGTTTGGTAATAATTTATCTGTGTTTATAAACATTAAACGAAAAAACAAATGAATAAAACAAATGTGAATTTATCAACTAAAATTATCTTTCTCAAAATATCATAACATCATTAAATAAGTTAAATTTATCTTTAAAGACCATTAAAATGTATGAATCCAAATAAGGAAATCCCATGAACCTCCACATAGAAAGAGGAACTGCCCTCAAGCCATATCCACAACACAACATCACGAAGGACCGGTAAAAACCTGAACGGTTGGCACAAAAGATGTACCCAAACCTACAACAAAAAAATATCCATGTCTACATACATCCACGGGTGTAATTATGGTGTGAGAAAAATCCTAGTATGATACCAATATTAAGATATTCCATGCAATAAAAATTTAAAGACGAAAATCATACAAGTTTTCAAAAACATGTAATTTCTAGTAACAATTTCTAAAAGATGCAACTTAAAAAAATAAGTTTTCAAGTGGGATTGTATAAAGAATCAATAATTTTAAAATAAATCTAAATTCTATTTAATATTCTAGACAAATATAACATATGGTGATGGTGAGTATAAAGTATCTAATGAGAAGAAGCAATATGAAATAACCATTAGGCACTAGCAAGCTGTGGGTCCCAAGTACAATGTTACTCGGTGAGAGTTAGAATAAAAAATATATATTCTCATGAATGAGCCTCTAGTAAGGAACATAAACATAATCTAGTTGTCTATAATCAATCATCATCATAGTTTAGTTAGAGTTGAATGCGTCAATATTTCTATGTGAAACTGAGGCCAAACACCACAGATTCACTATCATACAAGTACACGTCCACCCACCAAGATACTCAGGTTTTCCCGTTTGTGATCAAACAAGTTCAACAAGTCATAAAATATATTTTGACATTCAAATATCTTTTCCACATAAAAAATTCCCCAAAAATCCCACTTTTATACAACAAAATTCTAAATATTCCACTTTCCATTTAAATTGATTTTGAAATCCAACTCACAACAAAATAGCCCACAATACTTTTCAAATTTCATTTAAACAACCAAAAATCCATTAAAATTTTTTACAAAACCAATCCAAGATATTAAAACACAAATTAAATACCACTCACATGTTACATAATACCATTTTCATAACCAAAATCCATTTTTCACATCACACTCACAAAAAACATCCCACATCACTTTCACATCTATTACACACTTTAGTAAATCCTTAAAACATTTTTATAAAACATTTAGAAGATTTAAAACATCACATAACATTCCCATTAGCATTTGAAATGTACAATTTAAAAAAATACACACTCCAAAACATTTTTCCAATATGGTTTCTCCACTTACATAAATCATTAAATTATTCAAATATTTTATAAAACAATTCCAAAAAGTATACCAAATCGTTGCTCATAAAACCCATTTCAAAACCATATTTCAATGACAAAACCACACCAAAATACTTCCAATGTATCATTAGATGCATTAGAGATATTTATAAAACCACTTTCAAGTGTGAAACAATAACTTTGAATAATACCTCAAATGATACAAATCAAAATACCCATTTTCATAAGATTCTCTCAGGATGTATAAAAAGGGATTACACACCAAAACTAACACAAAACCCACATTCCAAGTACCAATTGACACTATGGAATTAAGAAAATAGAGTTTCTAGACCATTTAAACAACTAATAAATAAATTTCATATTTTTTAAAACTACCACAAAAGATACCACATATGTTACATTCGAAAAGTTTACAACTTCAATGAAAAGGAAATTATAAAATTAAATTCTTAACCAAATCACTAAAAATTGTTTTAAAAACACACACAATATATAGGGAACATGAAAAACATGTAAAAAAATCAAACTAACTCATAATGGAATGGTTAACCATGGAACCACCTACTAAATGTGTCAAATCCCTCAAAACATGGTGCAAAACATCAACCACAACACCGTTGCCCCAAATGAAAGATAAAACCATCCCTAGACCACAATATTTGACCAAAAAACACCAAATATAACACTAAGTTCTAACCATAACTTTCAAAAAATTTAGAGCTTAATGAAAGAGGGAGGAAACCCTAGGGGAAAAGGAAGAAACCAAGAAATAATCACTTACCTTGAAAAATATTGATGAAATCACCCAAAATAAACTATTATCTGAATTTTAAAACAGAAAACCATTCAGTTGATATTGAAAAATGTTTAACAGTTCATTTATGAACAATAAGGGAGGGAAAGAGTTAGAAATGAAGGAGTTGTGAAATAATCAATTTACCTATGAAAATCTGGGAAATTTAAGATATTCATAGACCTTTCGTCCATATTCTCGATGCAACCTACCCTCAATGAGGTGTAGGAGAGCATGGGTGAACTCCTTGAGGTGGTGGGATCATGGGAGTGTTAGAATTTCCAAACACATGTCAATATTTAAGGAGTTATGAAAGAATTAAAATATATTTTTAATGTAGGAAATGGGCTTTCAGGAAGGCCCAATCCCTTAAATAATAATCCATACCCACCGTTATTATGGATTCCTAAATGGTCCAAAATAATATGATGGGGTTACGAGGTCATAGGATGAGAATTTGGAATTGAAATAGATGATTTTTTTTTGAAAAATGAATGATTTATAAAGGAATAAAATTATTATTATTATATTTGGAATTGGGGTCATGGTTTTTACCAATTCATGGAAACTCACCCATTCCTCCATAAAATCTTGGGAAACCCCCGAAAAAAACAATGAATAGAAATTAAAATAAATTTAACATTAAAATAAATCATTTATGTGACATTGTAAACCTAGAATATCTTTTCATAATACATCCCCATACTCTACCACCAACCTATGAAACTGACGACTCATATCATCCACTTCACCATGGTCTATGATATCTAAATAATAAGTGATCAAGTGCACCTTCTTATGCAAGTGTTAATCCATTTTTATTTTTTTTCCTTTTCGCTAATAAACGATAATCTTCTCCCATCCCTGAGACACACTATATCCTCCTCCAGTAACTATACATATGGGAATAAACTGTTGATACCCATTAAGTATCGAGGATGATGGAATAAGGGATCACGGTTTCTACCAAGGTACCCCAACATAAAATCTCACATCTATGAGTTTGGAATCTTTATTGACAACAGTATTAATTAGACGATCCATCTCTTGTTGGAGTCTTTAATCTCATGGGTTTAGTAAATGGCTGAACTAAAATATCTATGTTTCAAAAAAGATAAGTGGAATGAATTTTTTTTAACCTATGTCTATAAATAATGTATTAATCATAGAGAATATATTGAACATACCTAGAATCATTAATTAATCCTATAGGTTGTAATATTTGACCACCAGCTATAGACCCTACCATGGTCCTCCATCTCATTGAGCCATTCACGGACCACCTATGGTGGTGGTGGAACTAAGTCAACGTTTCTACCACCTATTGATTCTCTCCCAGCTCCTCTACCATGTATTCGGTCTTGAAAACCAGTCATATCTTAATGATTAATCTACCTTGGTGACCTATCCACCATCACTCTATCAATTTATTAATAGGTTATAAAATCTTATGAAATATTTCCCATACAATCATATTTGTTTCACTACCTCCCTATAGGATGACTTGACGTCCTTGTGATCATAAAATAATAGATCCTCTATAATAGGACCTCCAATTAAAACAAATGGACTGTCTTTGTCCTAGAGATGGATGTCAAATCCCTGCTCTTAAAGACTCTTATCCCGTATTCTTTCTACATTAGAACTCTTTTTATATCTATTCAGCCAAGAAACTCTTGTCCACCAAAGAAAGATCTATCACCCCTATTATGTAAGAATGCATAGATGAAAAAACATGCTCAGATATACCTATGTAGCCACCATAATAAGGTTCAATATATGAATAAATGTCCATGAACAATATCAATTGAGTACCCGAAGAGATTGGTAAACCTTGATGGATACTTATCCACATTTTTCCCCTATTAGAGTTATAGAATCTCATTAATCCACACCATGATAATCATATCTAGTGGGAAAATACTTATAAAAAGGAGATCAATCTATGACCATAGTATATTAGCCTCTTCATAAGTCTAGGCCACCAATCCCCATTTGTTCTATTGAGAAATGAATAAGACTTACTAACCTAACCACAATCTAATATGTTGGTGTCTTGACTGGATAAAAAACATGGGTTATATCCTCAAACCCATCCTCCGCCACCTAGGTGTTGGGATGCCCTTAGAAACATATAGGTATCTTCAAATAAAACTCATCATGTGAGCTCAACATGATCACCACATCATCCAGTAATATAAGTACCACATTTTTCTCTATAAGTGGTGGTATAGCTAGCGCTCCACCTAAAGGTATTATATTAGGAATTTATCTCTATATCAATGCATCATCACTAGGGGGATCATCCTTGTGATCCTTAATATGAATCATAGATCGTATAAATCCCATAAACATCATGAATGTAAATAATATTTATCACGATGATAGTGGACATCTAGTGATATTGCTTATGATTACCCTAAAAAAACAACCCATTCCTATATGATTCATGAACCATTATTTTCCATGCAACTAATTCTATAATCTACGGAGTTGAAATGTAGGTGATTATAGTCCCGGTGTATGGATTTGTTGGCTGCTGGACCCAGACATGAGTATCCACCCACTAATATGAACTCGAAGCTATTAAATCTTTTTCCCTAACCAAAATCAAAAACAGTGGTCCTAATGTAGAAAAAAATTCACGGATTCTTCTATAGTTACCCTATTTTTTTCTACATAGACACTAAATCATTTTAATGATGAATAACATAAAAGGGTTACCAAATCAGTATCTATTGGATTAGAGTATTTGGAAAACTAGGACCACCCGTAATGTTTTTATAATGAAATATTAAAATTTATTTAATTTCTTAATCTCTAGTTTCATATTGGACCTAGTGGTCTACTTATAATAAGTAATCACCAATGGATATTACTCAAAGAAATGAGTGACCTAAAACTACAATTATAGGATTGATAAATAAATGAATCAATAAAATATTAATGAGAATAAACCTCATAATAATATCAAAATCATGAGATGGTTATTAGAAAAATGGATGGAATGTGGTTATGCTTAAAAACGAAAAATCATGTATTAGTGGTCATCTACCCTATATAGATGTGAATAATATTATCATCTGGTTCATGCATAAAATATGTGTATCTTTATAAGATCATCATTGTGAATAAATATAGAATAATTTTCACACATAATAAACATTATCTTGAAAGATACATCACATTACCTAATCCATTATAATTCTATATAATTCTAGGTGCACCCATCACATCATTACTTTTACATAATCCTATATCCCACATATAACACATAACAATAATTGTAATAAAATAACACATGAAAAATAAAAGTGGTTTAATGATAAATTCATAAAGAATATATTCATAGATAGACATTGAAGTTCTGAAAATAATAAGGGAATAACAAACATGGTGTAATAATCATCAATCATTACTGAACAGGAAATAAAATTTAGACAAGTAAGTGATGTGTTTTTTAAGTAGAGTTATTGTGGAAAATTATTTAAATTTTTTATAAACCAGATTGGAAACATGTATAACCTATAAAAGAAAAGGTATAGAAAAATAAATGACATTTAAGGAAAATTAAAGGTACATCCATACTAAAAATGGATTGATATAGGGAAACCCTATTGATAGAGAATTGGGTTTGAAAATTCCCTTACCAATGTCTGAATGATTTATTCACATAAACATACGATATAATCAAATTATATTCAATAGTTCATTAATTAATAACATATTATAAATTAATATCATTCATTATAATTTTTTCGGCACACTTATGGCCATTATGATGGGTTAATGTGTTCCATTTCATGGTTTGATAGTTTTAATTTCCGTTATTAACATGATATGATCAGTGCTATATATGTGAGGTAGATTGTGTAAAATTCGGAAAATTATTAATAATTGAAATGATATGTTATTAGTGAAAAAAATAAAAAATTAACTTATTATTATTTTAGTTATATGGTATATGGATAAATCATTAGGTAAACTTTTAATGATAAAAGTTTAAGGTTAATTTTGGCAGTTTTTTATCCCAAAGAATTCAATTTGATGTACCATTTAGTATTTTGAATATCTGTTAGTTCCAAAACATTAAAGTGGTTATGACATACATTTTAATTTTTCTTCATTGATTATAATGGTCTCATGACCATCCGTGAATGTGGTGACGGAATATGTAAGATTTTCGTTCTTGAAGGGCATAAATCAACACCTCACGATCTGGTTTTTCATTTTTATAATAAAAGGGAGAGGATATCATATTTGATTAGAGATTATAACATTTGAATAATAAAATTCTAGTATGTATAATGTATTTTATTTTCCATTCTACTTGTATGAGGGTAGGTGAGGAGAGAATAATTAAAAAAATAACTCAAATGAAAATTGAGAGAAATAAATGATTTTTTTACTTCTAGAATACTTTTCCTTGAGAACAAACATTGGTAGATCAATTTTGGTATTTTATTAAGAACAACTGGATTTGGACATGAGGAAGGGTCTTGGTTAGATTATTGTGATGGTTTTTGAAATTTGCCAAATCTTGTAAGATGGGAGGATAAGAGTTGGTGAGGGTTGTTATTTATAACGGAAGTGATGTGTGTTCTCTCATTATTTTATTTTTTATTTTATTATTTAGGATCCATAATATGAATATTTTGAAGAATATTATAGAATATATTATATAAGTAAGGGGTTCTCATGATTATGATGATTACATCATCCATGAATCATGGAATAGTGTATTTAATTTATAATTTATATATATCATAAATTATTGTAATTTACTACTGGACAAAAATTCATTTATTTCAAAAAAAAATCCAAAATAATTACCATGACCATTTATTGACATTTAAACTTAAAAAGAATCTCTATTTTATGAATATAATTTTATAAATATATGAAATTTAATTTTTATTTAACTCATAATTTAGAAGAAAAAAACTTGTTTCAAAATGATTATTGATTTTATAAAATAATGAAAAATTTATGAGAGAATCGTTAAATTATCCTATAATCTAAAGAAAAATAATAAAAAAAATTTAATCTATTTTTTGAAAAAAAAATTCTTAATTAAGTACATTAATTATAAAATTATATATAATAATATATATTTTATAAAATTACCAACACTAAATTACTTTATTTTAAAATATTTAATTATGTAAACTAGAATATATTTACAACATATTTTCTTTTATAAT
Organism: Viscum album; assembly: GCA_963277665.1. NCBI lineage: Eukaryota > Viridiplantae > Streptophyta > Magnoliopsida > Santalales > Viscaceae > Viscum > Viscum album. The sequence goes on along the minus strand of OY728150.1, from coordinate 1,585,334,054 downwards.
ATACCTATTTTTTGTTTATGCTTTCATAGTTTAGGTTACAATTTGATTTGGTGGAATACTATTCTTAACTATCACATTTTTTATTCCAATGGCTGAGTTACTATTCTACTTGTATATGTTCATTAACATCTTGAATACTTCTTATTCCATTCATTATTAATTTATAATTTTTATATTATGTATGTTATGTTATTTTATGTGATTCACACTATGTAGATTAATTATATGAATATAATTTTTATTGATAAAATTTTGGTGTGTTACATTCATTCCCCCTTTTGAAATTTCCCCCTCAAAATTTCATTTTGCATTCTATGATGAAAAATATTGATGGTAATTCATCATCATCACATCCATTAGTTCCCTTGTTTCCTATAAATACTGATCATCATTCGTTATATTATTATTCAATGTAATGGAGTACCGGATGGAAAAGAAAGAGGGTCTAAGGGGGTCTAAATTATTGTAGGCCAAGGGAATCACCATTGATCAGATTTCCCCCCTCATGTTTGAAATGGGAAATATTGGAGAGTATAGTTACATTGGTTCCATATACAGTTGAAGAGGCTAGAGAGTCCACCACTTGATTCCCCTCCCGCCAAGTGTGGGACACCTTTGTACTACTATTGAGGAGAGCTTTTCATTTCCTTATTATGTAATAGATCGACCAAGGCGTGACACCTCATCCATGCATTGAATTGTACAGAATCATGGAGACTATATCCACTTGAGAAAGTCATATATTCACTTGGATACAAAGCATAATCCCCATAAGAACCACTTTGGCCTTGACTATAAGGGAGTTTCCATTGCCAAAGTGAGCAGTAAAAGTGAGAAAAGGACTCCCCCTACATTCTCAAATGACGCCTCCTCGGCGAATTTCATCTGAGCTACAAGCACCATCTGTGTTCATCTGGAGGCCAACATTAGGGACCATCCACCCCACCCATCTACCTTACTGCATGGGGAGCAGATGTTTATCCATGGGTGAGGGTCCAAGGAGGGCCCTTAGGTATGATGAGTCATTCCAGTTGCTGAGTATAGTCACCCAGTCGGCCAACATGCTCTAAATCTTCGAGATGATGAGTCTCCCTATGAAGTTAGACCCTTCATATCTGGACTAGTTTCTTAACTACCATAGTCACCAGCAGCCGACATTGGGGATCATGGATCTCACCATTTTTTCCATGCCTATTTCTTCTAACCCTTGAAATCATCATTCAAGAAATGGAGTATTATGGTTGATCCTAGAATAATATGCATTGAACCCCCCCCCCAAAAAAAACAATTATCCATACTTCATGGGCCCATTACACATCAAAAAAAATAAGTGGGTTGAGCTCTCCTCCTACCTGGTCTTGGAGTAGTGACATCTGAAAGCCATGTAAACAATAATATTTATAATCACATCATCTATCGATATTTCCTAGTACCTTATCCTCCACATGAGAAATTAATATTTCGTAGGAATCATGTTACACCACACCAAGCTTGTCCATCTGTCATGTTGGTCCTGAGGGTTGGATGATCTGTGAAAGTCCTTGCTGTTGAATCTCCCCCCAGATTGAAGGTTTAAAAATGCATGTATCTGGTTCTGAGATGGTTTCAATGTTGTCAAAGATCTCTTGAGGTCCCGTATCTAGAATGGAATTCTTGTGTATCTTACCACCTTACCTGAGCAAGAGGTTACCCTCACCAACTATCCATTGAGAATGATGTTGCAGGCTTGGGATGAGGTTGCTGATTTTAGACCAGAGGGGGATCCGTGAACCAATGTCTCACCCACAATTCCATTGTTTGATCCGACCATAGTCATCCCCCATAGGGTACTCTCTTCAATTTTTTCTGATTCCATTTTTGCGTGCATTCAATGTATCATGTCCCATAATCCATTGACATTGATCACACTATCGAGAATTGGACATTCCATCTTCTCCAATGATGCCCAGTGTTTATTCCCCTCCAACGACATGTCCCAGATAAACCTCACCAAGAGGTTGTTTATAGAACATATTGATCCTTTTGGAACATTTTTGGATGACAATTCATGGGATGGAATTGAATACATGATGCTATTCACCAAGGTAATGAAACTGCCAAAGGATAACATGTGGTTCTTCCGGTTGAGAATGCGACACGTGATCTTGTTCACCACCTGAAAAAAATATATAATATGCATTATGCTTGTGCAGATGGGTGTGCCAAGATACTTCATTGGAATGGGTCCCCATTTTATACACATCTTTTGGAATAGATTCAGGACCCGCCTTATAGGGCATCTGATGGAGACACAAATCATATTATTTCATTTGTTAATACCCCGGTCACTCCTGTGGTAGTATTCTTCTTGGATTTTGTTGATGTAGTTGAGATATATCTTTCCCTCTTTCATGAAGATTAATTTGTCGTATGAAAAAATCAAATGTGAGATGGGGGAAAGCCACATCTTGCATCGGTAAGGAAGTACATCTCTGTTGGCCATACCATTGTTGATCAGGTGAATGATAACATCTTGCTTTAGGAGGAAGATGCTTTGGGACAAGGGATCCCATTGTATTATCCTGTCAGTAGCTTTAAAAAAGTCTTTAGTTCATCCCATAAAGGTAACAACAAGCCAGGAGGAGCTTACTCACTAGAATATGAGGTCACAGGCCTAGAGAGACAGACCTATCCATTTCAGCACTCTATTGATGAAGCCCTATTCGAGGCGATCATATGCACTGATCATGTCTAGTTTTATGGCTACATTGGATCCGTGAGACATGGTGTTAATTTCTATCACAATATCTAATGGAAGAGCTATAACACCTTGGATGGATCGACCCTTCACAAATCCATGCTCCTCAAGGGATTTCAACTGTGGATGATGCTTTTCTAACTTTGTATTGATGATGATGGCATGAATTTTGTAGCGGATATTGAACATAATAACCAATATGTAATGTTGAATAGATGAGGGATCCTTGGACTTCTGAATGTGGAAAATGGTTATCTCACCAGCCACGCATGGAAGGATCCCTCCACGAAAGACATCTTGGATTTCTATGACAATGTCACATTTGACCACCTCCCATGAGCCTCTATAGAAAGAACCAAGAAAGCTATCTAGAATTGGTGCACTATCGGGGTTTAGGTTCTCCATAACTTCATGGATCTCTTCCTCTCCCGAGATCCCTTCTAAGCATGTATTGTCCTATGCAGACATGAGGTTTGGAATCACATCCCATACCGCTCCGCCCCCATCTGGGTATCCAATGGGCATTTTTAAACTGGGTCCTGCAAGTAGATCATTTATGATGGTGTGATCCATGCCTCCAACCACATAACAGACATTAGAGTACATGTCATATGACAGCGAAATGTTCAGTTTGATCAGGTGCCTCCTCTCCCTTATGAAAGCATGAATGTAGGCAGAGTTTTTATCCCCTTCATGAGGCCATTTAACTCTTGAGTTTTTCCTAGGCTGTAATTCCTATGAGAGAACTAATTTAGACCAACTATTCCTTTTTCCACAAGGTCATTGTAAAGCTAATTATCCCAATCCACCTCTAGTCGGCCTTCCAACACCTCAATTTTGATTTTCAGTTCATCAATGCTCTTTTCGGGAAGGGCCAGGTTCTTATCCCATGTTTAAAGGCCCTATTTATGACATCTCTTCTTGTTTTTAATGGCCACCTACAAGGTCCCCTGGTTCGGATCTTCCCATATACCCATAACCAGTTGAAGGTAACCAAGTTCACTGATCCACTAATTTTTATACCTAAAGATTTTGAGAGAGGCATGTTGAGGAGTCAAGGACAGAAACAATGGAGAATGGTCTGAAATACCACTAACAAGTGACTTACCTTTGCATTATAAAAGATAGTTAATGAATGAAAGTTGGGAAGACACCAGTCAAGGAAGATCTAACATCGGTCGCTTCCCTTTTGGTTGTTTAACCAAGTACAGCGGTCACCTGAATGGTCCATATCCATGAGCCCTTTTTCGGTCATGAACTACACAAAGGCCAAGCTCACCCTTCAGTGGAATGGTTCCCTTCCCTTCTTCTCAGATGGGTCTGATATGATGTTGAAGTCGCCGACTAGGATCCATGTACGGGTTACTGGGTCATAATCAATGAGGGCCTTCTATATGGATGATCTTCTTTGAGTATCGCATTTCCCAGAGATAAATGACATGAAAAATTTATTCACGCCACTAGTTGTCTTGGTTGTGATTAATTGGTCTCCTGCCACAAATATTTAGACCAAAATATTTCTATTCCAGAAGATCCAAATGTGGCTATTGGTGGAGGCAGCATGCATGGATGCATGCTTTTTTATCCTATGAGATAACAAAAAAATTCTATATGGGTTCTATTTCTGTTGAATAATAGAGGCAATCAATGACTTATGTTGTTTTTCCACCAATGATTTGAATTCCATTTTCACCCTCGCACAAATCCATTTCAAGTTTCGAATGATTATAGGAATCGTTGGTATTGAAATTTCCCGACATTGGTCCCATAAACCATAGGCTCGTTCAGAAGGGGAATTGAATTCTCTTGCATTTTCAGTTGTTTCATTCTCAGTCTAGTACACATAAATGTGCTCAATAAGCCTTATTATAGAGAGGGGTAGGCCTCTTGTACTAGTGTTCAGGAGACGTTCTTGATTTAGCACTTGGGGTGATGGAGAAAAAGGGTGTGTTTTCCATGATAGTAGGGATCCACTAGACAACCGCTTGTGGGATTGATGGATTTCACTTTATTCCGGTCATCGTCTAGGGATGTTACAAGGTGAGACCCCAGGGAGCCCCTCACCATCGGAGGTATCCCAACTTTGTAACAAAGGGCTGCCATCTGAGCCTGCATGTCTGAGGATAGGAAAGCAAGGCTCCTGAGCCAGGAGCATAGGATATGATCTTGCAGACTACATTTGGAGAATATAATGGATGATCCACTCATCTAGGTGGTAGTTTCAAGAGGCGCCTGGATGGTACCTAAAGAGGCCAGGGTAATAATCATCAGATTTGGGTGTAGTCCGCCTTCCTTTATAGAAGAGTTGGGGGGCCTCTAAAGTAGGGGGTGGGGACCACTGATAGCCTATAGCTGGTGGAGATGGTTCTGACCAAAACAGTCCGATAGAAGAGACGGATCATGTCCCCTGAATATATCCATGGGGTATATCTGCATTAGTGACACCACTTTTTTCTTAACAGATGATGTCCTTTCACCATTTTCTAAAAACATGCACCGAGTGCCCCTACAGAAGGCAAAAAGAGAAGTACCTGGGGAATACAAGGCAGACAACATCCAGGGACCATTTGTGCAAGTCCACCACCTTTAGGTGTAACTTCTACAGGACTATAAGTGATAATTCATTCTCTACATAGATGCGCGGTACCAAAGATTCTTCACTATTTCCAGTGCATTCATCCATACAGAGGAATCCACCTAGAGAGTCACTGATAGCCTTGAACTAGGCACTATTCTATAAAGGTAGTGGGAGACAAGGCAGACTGAGCCACACAACTGTTTGGGGGATCTCTTTTCCCTTATGGACCTCCATGGACCAACGATCCAAGTTGTAATGCCAATGACCGAACGACAGGGGGGCTTTACCCCACGCTAGAGAGAAGCCTGAGATCTGTGCTAGTACTTGGAATAACGCATCCCTCAGGATGAAAGAGATGCATGCCGGGGTTTGCAGGCCCCATGAATCCAAAAAATGGTTGATGTTCTAAAGAGGAATCTTAGTAGATCCAAAATGTGCAACAAGAGTCTAGAGAAGTCAGGAAGTGGCGTCGACGAAGGATGAGGTAGGGAGCTCCAAGGATACTCACGTACCATCCCATGTAACTTATCGGTAGTCCAAGCTGATGTTTAGTATGAGAGGTATATAAATCTAGGTTTCATACCACAGAGAGAATCCTTGAAGGACATGAGTGGGTGCCTGAGAACCAGGAAGTAGCTGGAGGGGCCTCGATGCGGAGAGGATCTTGCATCGAAAATGGATGAGCAGGGATCGAAGGGCGTCGGTGCATCCGCCACCACTGAAGAACAACATGAAAATGGGGAAACAATTGAAAATTTGTGAAATCCCCTGAGCATGTGAAGTGTGTTCTATGAACACATTTGATTTATGTAATGTTACCAACCATTCCTATACGTACTTATGGTTTCACCATAGTACATTGACAAGGTGAGTATTTTATTTTGGTAAAATTTATCTCTATGGTCCAAGATCTTAACTAGAAAATCCATGTAAAATATATCATTTTTCAATGGTACCACCCCTTTTTTAGTACATGTGATGGTTTTAGAATAAAATTCATCAATAGGGATATAGAGAATAAATGGTGTAATTGATACATAGTAGTTGGAATATCCAATCTATAATCTAGAACTCTTGCATGATCACGAATCTCAATGGGGATAATGTATATGTGACTTAGATATCCATTCTTCCAAAATATCATGGTCCTCTTCTATGGAGATATTTGGAAGAATACCATGTCGCCAAACTCAAATTGTTGGTCTCATTGATAATTTCCTACATAGCACTTCTATCTACTTTGGGAGTCTTGTATGTGATGTAGAATGAAATTTCACCTTTTCCCCCATTTCTCAAACAATTTGATGTCCAAGAATATTACATTCCCTAAACTCATCCCAATGTGCTAGTTTTCTGCATCTGTTCATGTAATGGGATTCATATAGATCTATTTAGATGCTGGAGTGGAATCTATTGTTGTTAGAGAGATAGATGGGTGGAAGATATTGGTTCCATCCGACATTGAGTTTCATAGAATTTCTCTCAACATGTCTTCTAGTGTCTAAATATTATGGTTGTGTTAGAGATAATTTTGAGGATAATAATCCATAATGATGTTCAGTTTAGTGATTAGATTTTATTGGAGGCTTATATAAAACATAGTGGAAAATATCATATATCGATTAGGTATAATATATAGTGATACTCCATGTACCCTTAACACATATCTAATTTATAATAGTTCAAGACATTCTAGTGGGATGTCTGGTAAAATTTTGAGAAAGTGATCTTTCATTGTAAGACTATCTATAACAACCCATATAGTATTGTTCCCTATAGTTGTCTTCAGATATATGTTGATAATGTCTATGGATGTGTTTTACCATTTATATGTTTGAAAAGGTAATGGTTGAATCATCCCCTTAGAATTCATTATTTCAGCCATTACTAGAATAACATATAAGATATTTAATATATATTTGATTATCTCCAACTTCATATTGCCCCACCAATAATGCTCTATCAAATCACAATACATCTTTTTTCTCTCTCCGAGAATAGGGAATGATGATCCATGTTTGTCACAAAAAAATATCATTCTTTATATCATTATGTAATTGTACACATAGTTGGGTCCCAAAAAACATGACTCCTTCCTAATATATTTTAAACTCTATGTATTTATCCTACCTCATGGCTTCTGCGTTAATCTGAATTACAAAATAATTTCATTAAGAATAACTTATTTTCTCCATGAGGGATGGTTGATCAATAATTTGAAAAAGGAATGATTATGATCTTTCATTGATGATCTTCATGTACATCCATTGAAAATATAAGAATATTGGATCTTTATCAATTATCATCATTGATAATTTTTTGTTATCCATTCTATATATAGAAACTACTACATTATTTTATTTACTGGAATGGTAGTGGATTTAGTAGTCATAATCCATAATGAGATATAACCATCGTCAGTGGAATATATTATGACCCATCTATCTAAATATATATTTTAGGCTATTATTATCAATATATATGTCAAAATTCTTCTCATAGAGTAAATTCATCCATATTTTCAATGTGAAGATCAAAACTAAGATCTCCATATCATGCATAGGATTATCCTTATCATGACCTTTCATATGTGTTGTGGAAAATGATATTAGATAATTTTACATCAGTATAAAGACTAATAAATAATTTGATGTATTGAAATATACCACAAAGTGTTCCCCACTTGTCAGATGCATGAGTACAAGTGCAGTGATAATCCAATTTTTCAAATATTTCAAATAGTATTTACATTCCCTTGTCTATATATTGTATTACTATTCTATAAATCATTGAAATTAGGATTTACAATAATGATATGTTCTTCAAAAATATCATATAATACCCAGATACACAAAGGAAACTATAGATATCCATTATAGATATTTTCTTAGGACAATCATTAATTGTCATTGTCCTTGAAGTGTCTATAGATATTCCATTTCTAATGATAGAATTCTCCGATATTGATACTTCATATATCTAGAACTCATATATAACTGTCTTTGAATATTATTTCTCGCTTCATAAAGTCTTTATCATATTATTCAAATGTTCATCATTTCCACCCTTTCTCTTGGAGTATATAAGATTATCATTAAAAAACTCCCATCCAACTAACTTTAATTAATTTAATGATAGTGAATGACCCCAAAAATGTAAAATGGGTATGATATAATGAATGTCGGGGGAATAATCAATAAAATATTATAGCCCCCTTGGGGGAGAAACCTAGTGATAGTAAAAGTTTTGTATGGTATGTCTAGATTGGCTATAGAAGCTAGGAAATCCACAACCATAAATCATTCCTACAATGTGTGAGTAATATAAAGGATAATATTAACAAAAATTTAATATCTATGAACAACATATGTGATATCCCATGATGAATGGATATACTCTTTGATGGACCTATAAAGAATATATGAATACATTTCCACCCCATCTAGTGAAATCAAAAGGTAAAGACTTAGTTCAAGCCCCTTGGGTGTCTAAGTAGCTTCAAGAATATGTGAATATTCCAGATAAAATAGATAACTGAATGAAAATATGATAGACCCTTATAGTTTCTGAACAACCCCTACACCCCATATGTTAATATGGATACATGACCCAACAATATTCATCTTGAGGCCTTAAACAAAAGGGACCCATCAAACCCATTTTCCTTGCAAAATACCATTGTGAAAAACAGATGTAGGATTACCAACCACGGTTATCCATGGTGATGGAAAGATATTCCACTGTTTGACAGTGGGGTCTATCTCGACTGCCAATGATTGACCTCTAACCATCACCATAAGCACTGGACTCAGATTCCCATTATATAGAACATTATTAACAGAGTTCCATATAAACAAACATCTATTTATCAAGGTAATATATATCGATAACATTAAACATGTAAATGAGCTTTTTTTGGATCATTATTGAGTATCGATGGAACCATTATGTACCCATTATGTCCATATCTCATTTGGAAGGTAGTATTTGGATTTTCATCTTTCATCACTTTTAATTGATGATATCACGATCGCAGAACCAACATAGAGAAATACCTGGACCCACTTTGTTGAATTAACAAGTCACATATCCATAGAAGGGGATACTTGTTCAATAATTTCATTTTGTGGAAATCTGTATAATCAATGATGATTCACTTTGATCTATCATTAATATTGATGGAGATTACTAGTGTAAAACACAGTGAAGAACTTGGATGTATAAATCCCTTGCCTAGATTATTTTATAGATACATACTTACATCCTCCAAATCCATGGTTTACATTATATAAGGTGTGTTCCCTTTGGGAAATGATCCATGAATAAATTAAATTGATACATAAACCTCTCAATCAATAAGAATACTGTGAAATTATTTGAATAATACATGACTGTAGTTCCTCAAAATTCGTATTTCATCAATCGTGATTCTTTACTTTATAAACGGCATATGATGTAGATATGTTTTCTCATAAGAAAAAAATATCTACCCATGAGATTATGGATCCATGGAATATTCATCATCCTCCTTATACTTGTATAGAATTGGATGATTCCTCATGATGTGAAGAGGGATATACAATTCAATATTTTTGTTGTCAGATTTCTATACAGATTGGCAATCCAGGTTCAATATAGATTCAACCTCTATATAATGAAGTAATAAAATATTTTTTGGGAGATTATGTCCATACTCATTAACATGGGAAGAGTTACATTATTTGGATAAAGAAATATCCCTATTCTATATTGTCAATGATAAATAAATCTATAGATTTTTAGGTAGTTTTTGAATAGTTATTCAAATCTTTCAAGATATAATAGTATATTTAGAACTAGAATCAAATAGTATGTTCACAATTCTTGAATGAAGAACCTGCATACCCATCCCAACATCATTATTGAGATCCACATCAACATTAGTGATGGAATAAGCTTTCCACTTCCCCTTTGGCATTGGTTGATGCTGATGCTGATTACCCTCATGGGCTCGAGGTTCAGTGAACTAGAATACATATATTTTTTACTCTCTATAGTTCAATAATTGAATCATATGTGGTTATATCCATTATACTTCCACATTATACATCATTATCAATCCTCTTAGAAATTAATGATCTTGGTTTCCTTATCTCACAACACTTAAAGAACTTCCCCATTCATTTGAATAAACTACCATAAAGCACCACATTTTTGACATGTGATTTGTCGACATATCTTTCTTTTTAATATGTTAGATCACCCAATTTGAAACTCCATGTTATTTCCTTATCTCCATTAATGTGGGTTCATTATCTATACTACATCTACACTTTGATATCACATTACACATCTTATTGTGAACTCGAAAATTCCTGAATATCAAAATCCTTTGAATGGTGTAGTTTTAAATCACTAATGAATCTATCCATTTGTCTATCATTGTTGATAAAAAACATGAAACTTACATTTTTATCCTTTTTATAATTTAATATTAGGCCATGATATATCCACCTTAAATTCACATTAGCTCTACTAATACAATCTACATTATTTTTTAAAGAGTTCGTGGGAAATAAATATTGTGGAATATTATATTAGATCCTTATCACACCATCTCATAAATTTTTCTTTTTTCATGGTGTTCTTACTAAATTTCATCCATCATTTGACATCTCAGTATAGAAGATAAAAAGCTAGATTCAACTTCTTTGTCTTATAAATTATATGTATTGTTATGATAACCTACATTGAGTAGACACACTATTCCATGACTAGTGGATTAAAGAATACAATAAATTTTGGTGTTCCATGACACATTAAATAATTGATAATATTTTACTCCCACTTTGGGTGTAAGGATGAAATTACGCATTATTCAAGTTATTATTTATATTATAACACAAATACGTTAAAATCACCTTGAATGTTTGAACTCCACCTCCTAAGGCATTGGGGATGTAGTTCAGGAAATCATTTAATTTTACCTCAAATGAGTTGTCGTCCTAATTTCTCCTTGGTCCCACTATTTTATTTAATATAATATCCTTGAACAAAGAATAGGTAAACAATTAAATGATTAAATAATATATTAATTTAATACATTAACTCTAATGGAATATATACTCGGATCCTTCTATTCCCAATTTTCTAAAACAAATCATCTTGGGAGGTAATCGATAATTATCATCATTATAATGGTTTTCTATAAGGTTCTATAATCCTAAATTACAATGTAACAAAAATTTCATATGATAACAACTATAGTGAAACATATTTTTCATAAATGGAAATTAATCTATTTTAAATACAACAAACATAATGGTTTTACCAAAGAAAATCCAATGATTCACTATCTTTTTAAAATATAGATGATATGTGGTTTTTTTAAAAATATAAACATTTATTTAATTCATTATTTTCAATATTCTAATTAAGAGTTGTGTTCTACTTAAACAAGAAATAACATTAGGATATATATCATTGAATGGGGAGAGTTAAAATCCAAGTAAGAGTATAGATAAAAATATGATTCAATATAAAATTGGTGAGAATAAACATCATCATACCATTATAATCCGGATAAGATTTTTAGAAAAATTTATGGAATGTGGGAATGTAGTAAAAATGAAACATCATGTCATAGTGGTCATCTAACACATGTAGTTTGGAATAATGATAGCATCATGTTCAAGAAAAACATATGTGAATCATTACAAAAATCATAGTTGTGAAAAAATATAACATCATTCTTATTTCACATTATATCATGCGATAAATCAAATTACCTTATTAATAGAAGAAAAACAAAATTTTGTGCGCACACGTCACATCAAAACATTAACATAATCAAGAATTCCATATAGAACATATAATAATATTTTACATAAAAGAAACAATGGAAAAGAAAATGGGGTTCATGGGAAAATCATAATGAATAAACTCCAAGATAAAAATTTGATATCTCAAAATACAATTTTAATAAATATCTTGGTATAAGAATCGTCAATCTTCTATTAAGAAGAAAATATATCTGGATAAGAAAAATAATTTTTTTAGAAGGGTGTTTTGTCTTTGAAAATATATATTCATTTATTCAAAAATATATATTAGGCACATGCCTATCCCAGAAAATAAAATTGAAGGAAAATAATGATATTTAAGAATATTACTAGAACAATTATACTGAACATTGATTGAAAGTAGGAAAACAAAATGAAATAGTGCTGGGTTTGAGAAATCACCTTACCATATGTACAAATTATTTCATTACATTAATATCCTATATAATCAAATTATACTTATGAATTAATAAACATAGATCATTTTATAAATGTATTTAATTCATTATAATTTTATCTAGTTCAATTGTCACCATTATTATTTGTAATAGAGTTAAATTTCATCATTTTGGGGAGTGTGTTATCATTGTTTTCATGATCAATTCACCGATATATTTTATGGAAGATTGTGTAAAATTATATCAAAAGGTGAAATTATATTTAACTAATGAACATTAATAATATTAAACGATCTTAAAAATTTGTAGGTTTTATATTATCATAATGAATCACTAGATAAACTATTGATGTAAATAGTTTTAGGATAATTATGGAGGTTTTCAATCTCATGGAACTCATTTTTTTTACAAATTAGTATTATGAATCTATGTTACTTATAGATCATTAAAATGGTTATAAGTTAAATTTTCATTTTTTCCAAGCACTATATTGGTTTAATGACAAGTCATGATGGTGATGAAGGAAAAAGAAAAATTTCCATCCTTGTAAAAGATAAATCAACACCTCTTGGAATACGTCTTCATTTTCAATAATAAACTGTAGTGGAGAAGGCGTGTGATGACGGATTATTCCATTAAAATAATAAAAATCTAGTATATATAATGTACTAGAGTTATCAAGTCACATGGATGAGGGGATTTGAGGAGAGAATAGGAAAAGAAAATAAATTGAATGAAAATATGAAGGAAAGAAAGAGCATATTATCTCTTTAATCCTTATTCGTAAGAAACACATTAGGGGGATTTTTTAAGGTATTATTTCAGAACAAATTCATCAAGATCTTGTAGATGGTATTAGTAAGATTATTGGGTAGAATTTTTAAAATTTCCAAAGATTAAAAGCTGTGATACGAATTGGCAGTGAAGGGTTATTTTTATAAGAGAGGAGAGGGGTGTTTGGTCATTACTTTATAAGACACTAAAAATTTGATAATGGTATCATATATTTAACCTATTATTGAAAGGCCAAAAACAATAATTTATGTATCTATAATCCAAAAAAAATATTTTAAAAAGTTATATTAATTATTAAATTATAATTAAACTTTTGCATTTTTTAAAAATAACAATGCGTCATTATATATATTTAAAATACTTAATAACTAATACTATCATATCTTATTTTAATACTATCATTAAAAAGATTCATAAATTTTATTTACACATTTATTATTAAGGGTACTATTCTATTTTTATGATTACTATTGGAAATGGTAACATTACTATTGCAAAGGTTAAGTCACTATTCCATTGGTATATTTTCCTTAACATTTAGAAACACCCCTTATTCCCTTAATTATTCATTTATAAAATTTATATTATTCCATATATAAGATTTATGTGACTTTTACATCATGGAATAAATATAAGAAGGGAATATCCATTATTATAATATTTGTTCATTATATTCTTTAACACTTAGAAATTTTTCACTCACAATAACATTTTACAAAATATGATAAAGACAGGTGAGGGTAATTATACTTCATAACTACCTACAATTCCCATATTTCATATTTACACTTAACGTATCTCTATAATACATTAATCGTGTGAGTAGTCTTATTTTGAAGAACATTATCTCTAAGGACCAAGATTGTAAATGGAAACTCCTCAAAATAGTGATAATTTTACAATTGTATCTCCTTTGGATTTAATATTTCTTAGGGATCCAATACGTAATTCATTAAAAGGGATAAATGTAATACATTTTCAAGTTGAGACATAGTAGGTTAAATTTGTACTTAATAGGATACAACACTAATATGATTAAGAATCTCAAAGGGTCTAATGTACTTTCTACATAGCTTTAATATATCCCAAATTTCACGATCCACATTCATAGAGATATGGATAGGAATACCATGTCGAAATCCTTAAACTATATGTATCCTAGATAATTGTTAGCATTTCCCTTATATTGAATTTGTGATTCCTTGATATGATATTGAATGGTTTTCACCTTTTTCATCATTTTATAAACCATTTTTAATCCCAACACCTTATATTAATTGACCTCATCCCATTAAGATAGTGTTCTATAACATTTCCCATATGCTCTTAATATGGATCCATTTGGATGAAGGAGTGAAAAATATTATTCTATGAGAATTTAACTAGAGGTAGATGTTTGTCCTATCCTTCATTGATGTCTCTAGAACAACATCTCAATAGGTATTCTAGTGTTTGAATTTTCCATTCAGACTTCACTTCAGTTTGAGGATGCTAAGTTGTACTAAAGTTTAGATTAGTGTATCCATCTTGTTATATAATTCTACAAATCATAATGGTGAATACCAGATCTAAAATAGTTACAATTGATAGTAGTAATCAATAAATCCGTAGCACTTATATGCTATATATACATTCATGTTGATCTAGTGAGAAGTCCTATTGAATTGTGATGTTGGAAGATGTCTGTAAAACCCCAGGTAAATAAAGAATATGAATTTTTTATATTTATCCCTATTTGTGGAAAAAATTTGAATATTAATTTAAATGGAACACTATGCTCGATGGCTTACCCAATACGCAACAACAAGTTCCTTTTAAATCTTACGTTGCACTCTAATAATAAAATAATATTATTTTAAAGAGTAGTTAACACATAGCTGTTGTATTGGTGGGAATGAATATAAATAAATAAATTATTATTATACATGTGTGGTAAATGTTTTTACTTTTATCCAATAAATTTTTGAGGCTTAAAATACAAATGAATCCAATCTTAAGCATTGAATACAGTAGTATTTCTAAAAGATTGTTTTAATACCTTTTGATGGAAAACCATTTTTAAATCAAACTTTTTTAAATTTTATAAGCTCTATTTTTCAAAATAATCATATTAGTAATGATTGGGACATTGAAATTTACCTTGGGATAATTTTTGGTATTTTTCTGACAATGTTCATTTTTCAATGAATAGTGAAAAATACTGCATTTTACATCAAAAATGCTTTTTCAAATAATTTAATTATATGGTTATATTATCTTTTTAATTTGTTTTAAAGTTTAATTAGAATATATTTTTACCATTTAATCCAATGATGGTCATTGGGATTAATTTCACTTTTTAATTGGGCATAAACAAGTGCCAAACTTTTCATAAATATTGTTTCTAAAAAACCCGCAATTTGTTTTGACAATGAGAATTATTTTTAAATTATTTTTTTTCAATTTATGTGCTTGTAATTTGGTAAAATGGACTACATATTTGGAATTATAAGGTCAAAATTATGTTATTAAGACTCTTTTATTTTTGGACATTAGGAATAGTAGAGATAGTAATTATCTTTAATTATCTTGATTAATGAGTAATCAGGTAGTTAAAGATAATAAAATAATATCATAATAATAACAAAATGACCACAACATGTGTCTTAATGCTACTGGTTGTCTCATGTCCGGACATGGGATGCCTTGTACCAAACATGGGGGCCCCATGGAATCAATTTGTGAGAAAGTGACTTTTTATCTTTTTTTTAAAGAATGTTAAATGTAACAATGAATGTAACACCTAAGTAAAATATTTTTAATTTTGTCTACATAAATGTTATTTTGGACTAGAAATTTTCATTTGAAAGCTAAAAATATTTTCTACATCATAGTATTTGTTTTATAATTTTTATACATTATATAAATTAAATTATTTATGACATCATAATGATGTAGCGATGACCTCATTATTTAATGATTTAAATAAAATAGAAAGATAATGTAAAATCAAAGACATACACATGTCCAAAAACTATTAAATGGGTGAAGTTCGAACCCTTATCACCTTATCCTCTAAACACATCAATTTGGGTCCATTAAAATCCGAAATTCATTCTAAAATAAAGTAACATTTCCTTACTTTCCAAGAGTGCCCCTCTCTCCTCTTATAAAAGGCTCCCACCTCTACCACCTTACCCATACTTCCAAAGCCCTTTTATTGGCCAAACACTGCCCATTTTGGCTCTCCACATCCCTTTATAACTCCTTGAAGCCTCACTTTGGCAGAAGCCTTCCCAAGGAAGCCTTTGAGCTCAAACCCAAGGGAGTACCCAATTATAAGGTAATGTCTTCACTTGAGTCCTTTTGTTTTATTTTGCTTCTCCAACCCCGTAAACTATTTTTATTCATTTATTTTGTAACAAATATAGTATCTTTAATATACTATTATGTTTTTATAAAAATTATTAGAGCTACACTTACACACACCTTCGTCTAATGGTTAAAGAACATACTGTTTCTCTGGTTGGCGATTTTCTGCCTCACGAAACGATGATTGTTCAATATTCTTTTAACACCTTTAAAGGTGGCCTTTATGATGTAACTTTAATTTATATATTATATATATGGTATTTATGTTTACTATATTATTATGTATTTTATATTTATAACATACCTTTATTCTTTTCATGTTGTGTAAATGTTATAATTTCTTATGAGGAAGTGTGGACTACCGCCCTCTCAAGTGATGTGACTCATACATGCAATACATGGAATGTATGAAGTATAAAATTAATGAAAATATGTGACTTATATAACATATATATAATAATGGAATTATAATATATATATATATATATATCATTTTATTTTAATTCCATTAATATGACAATGAAAAAAATGAAAGCAGCGTTCATGCATACGTACGCCCTACCATCACCATGAATGGTGCTTTTCGTTTTTTATCTCCAATTTATATGGAATAGTATAAAATGAATATTTACTGGATATATATTATATTTTAATCATTAATAATATTTTGGAAATTATTTAATTATAACTACATGGTAATCTTTTCTCAAACAAGTTCATTTTTGACTCATGTACCAAACATCGGCAAAAACGTCTGATATGAACTAACATTATTAAACAATTATTATAACATTATATTATGTGATATGAACTGAATAATAATCTATAAATGAGGTCCTTAGTCAATTATAAATTGACCAAAGTTTATTATTCAGGAATATAATGAAACGAACAAGACAAGTCAGACTTGAGGTAAGAGATCCTACTCCTCTCTTTCTTTTTAAGTACACTCTTTTATGTCATTCCTTTTAAAGATCATATTTCATGTTATTGGGATGTTATTTTATATTAATATTACTGTAATTTTTATTTTCATGTGAGGAGAGACCCTATTCTTTCTCATCAATCCATTTTGGATGTTTTGAGTGGCGCCATTAGGCTACCGATTTTTTGTAAGAGATCTAACCTCTCTCTTTTTTTAAGTACTCTCCTTTAAGTCACTTCTTTTAAGCTCCACTTTGTTATGTTGGGGGATGTTCTTTTATATTAATATTTCTATAAACTTTATGTTAATATGATGAGATACCCTATTTGATCTCATCAATCCATTTTTTTATGTTTTATGTGGCGACGTTAGGCTTCCGAGTTTTCGTTAGGGAATTTTCATCTCACTTTTATTCCCGTGAAATTTATGCTACATTTGCCACAATTTCCTTTGAGTGGTGTATGTACTGCCCATTATTTTAATCATTGTGTAATATAATTTTATTGATGAATATTTACATCAATTTTTTATTGTCCTTCTTTCACGGTGTGTATGTTTCGAAAGATACCCATGTCGGTAAGGGAACCTTTCACCCTCCCCTTTTTAAAAGACTTCTTTTGTTATGTCTTTTAATTATCATACTATTATGTTGGGATATGTTCTTCTATATCCTTATTGATTTAAATTTTATGTCCATGTGATGAGATACTCTTTTTATCTCTCATAAACTCATTTTGATGTGACACTGTTAGGCTGTCAAGGGAACTTCTTAACCCAATTTTGATTTCTTTGGGTTCAACATGTAGTTATTGAATATGTCATCCGTTGAATATGTGTGAATGTCCAATGATTATTTTACACTTAATATCCACTTATATTGGTTGTATTTATATATTTCTCACATAATAATGATATTGAATTATCCTTAATTTAAGGATACCATCTTTATAATGAATTTCATCTCAATTTACATTTCCATTGAGACTTCATTGTTGTTATTCACCAATTCAATCTTATATGGTGTAGATACTATCATTTGGAATATTATATCATTAATCCCATTATTCTCATGATATTATAATGTTTTTATTAAATGTTATTCCTCAATTATTGTATTCAAGTGTCACTCAATTTTTTTAAAAACCCTTTAACTAAAATGTCGTTTTAAATGATTTAATGATTTAATCTTATAAATATTTCTCATTAATATCAATGTTTTAGAAATGGATTTAAGGATTTATTTATATGGATATTAATGGTTTAAAATGTAAAAATATTAAACGTGGTATGGGACACTTTGATTCAAAAATCTCTTTATTAAATGTATTAAATTGTTTTGAAAATGTTTTTTAGAATGGATTCATTATTTCAATATCTTTAAATTTTATAATGTTATCGCAATGTGGGAATGTTTTCATTCCTTTATTCTTAAGTTATTTGCTATGATTATGTTATGGTTCTTGGGCATTTTTATGAAGACGGGTGGTTCCGTGATAAACTAAGGGCTGGTGAGCCCGATATAGCTCTCCAATGCATTGGGTAATGCGAAGGAGTGAAACGTTAAGGTTTCTCCGAAGAGATTTAGGGAATATACTGTGGTTGGTATTCCAAACATAACCAAGAGGGTTACTCCCTATGTAAGAATGTTATGAAGGCCTCATGTTACCTTTTATGTCATATGATTTCTATGATTTATTCATTAATTGATGAGGTATGTTAAAGTGCCTATGTTTTATGGGTAAAGTATGATTTCATTATTATGTATATATGAACTCATGTTTCCTTTCAATATTTTTATAACCCTTACTAAGATTTTTATGCTCATCCCATGTTTTTTTGAAATGTTTTTCACAGGTCAAGGGAAAGGTACATGTTATGATGATAGTGTCAAGGAATTGTCAAGAAAGAATCCATGATTTATTTTTAAATATGTTTCTGTTGATGGAAAAAAATGAATACTATCTTTTATGTAACCACTTTGTGTAAATGTGGAATGTAATGCAAGTTTTATGACCTAATTCTCTAAAACTCTAAACCTAAAAAGATCCTCAATGTTTAATCTTGTATTAAATCAAGATTATGTAAGGTTTAAGTTTGGGGCCTTATAGTTGGAATCAGAGGTTGGTTTAAACAACTTTAGGGATTAGATGTTTTTGTTAGACACATCATTAGTCCGTATATGTATTATTTCAGTTAAATACTTGTTTTATAACTTTTTTCAGGTCATGTAAAGATGGTTACGAATGGAACGAGAAGGATCTCAAATGAAATTCCTATATCTTCCTGATGGCATGCTTTCAATAATTATTGCTAATTCATGTTTGGATGATTGTGAAACATTTTCTAGCATACAAATCACTTACAAGCAGTTGTTTGAGATATCAAACACCTCAACTATACCTCGTTATCATCTTGGATCATGGGTTGTTTTTAGACAAATAATATTTTCACAATATTCTCATATTTTCATGAAAGGTAAATATTGTCAAGTTATTTTCAAATATTTTACCTTATCACAAGAATTTGAAGCATATTATGATTTTAAAAATGGTGCTGAGGAAGTAGACCCTTGCACAACCTATTTATATTTTCTTTTAAAATATAGTGTCTCCGAAAATACTTATGGTATTTTAAAAGGAATAATTAACGAAAGTTTCAACTCAAATTATTTCTGACTATTTTATAGAAATCATGTTTTATCAAATGTTTTGGAATTATATGTTATACACGATTATTTTCCAAAACTGTTTTTCTCTGAACACCCATATGACCCATGTTGTACAAGGTGTATTTGGATGGAAGAAGCAAATGATTTTGAAAGATCTCTAAATCAATTTTGTATTTCATGGGACTTCTACCTACGTGAGCTAGATGATGATGAAAACGAGTGGACACCATGATCAAGGTATGATGTTATTCATTTTGGGAATCGTTTTATTTTATCTTATGGTGGTGAAATAAGACTTCAAGAATTAAGATGCTGTGATCGTAAAAAATTTGGATGAAAATGAGAGGTATAATGAAACTATTGAGGTTAAAACATGTTAGGGTTATTTTTGGAGTTTTATAAAAAGGACAACACACAGACCGTGTGACAACCCATCGCCTCAGACAAAGCTGCGGGAATCGAACCCACAACCAAAGTGTGACTGATATTTATCGCCTACCACTGGACTACGTGAATTACCTGGTTAGTTTGACTGATTCTTTTATAGTTAGATGATTTTATTAATTAAGAGTAAGTTGATTTTGGGTTATCTATGGAAATTTATTAACTTATCATGGAGGATATGTGATTAGGTTACTTTTCAATACGAGACATTAAGAGCAACTGATGTTGTTTGGAGATAAATGTTACGATTTAACGTGGAAGACTATGTGAATAAATCCTTAAAATATTTGGGTTTCAATCTTATTTTGGATTACTTTGATGAATTTTATGGACAAATTGTATATCGAATGGTCCTCGTTGAACTTGTGGTTTTTTTGGACAAATTTTGGATATTAAGCATAGATTTTCTTTTTATAAAGGGTTATCCTTTTATGGATTATTTGATCTTGTACTAACCATTTTGGTTTTGGTTTTGGTTAAAGTCTAAAGACATTGTAAGTATATAGTTCTCTTCGGTGGATTATGTGATTCTCTAGAAGTTGATTATAGTACTCTTAATGTGAACAAGTCTGCCTAAATATTCATCTTTTGGAGAAAATATGAGTTTGTGTAAGGAAACTAATAAAATTTGAAATTCAACATGATAAGTGATTATGTTTCCATATGAATAAATTCCTCAATAAAAAGTAACTTAAAACAAAAATGTTTTCAATTAACTTTTCCTACTGGGGAATCGAATACCGTTTAACCCATCATAAGTATGTGATTTTCTTGTGGTTATCTTTCTCCTAAAAATGTTTTCTATCACTCTCCATTAGAACATGACCCTTTGTTTTCTCCTCCATGTCCATATTTTCATACTTGGAATCCTAGTACGGGTTAACTCAGGTGACCTTTGTAATTATATTTCTTTATTTTAAAGTGATTGTTTTACTGACTCTTGTTCTGATGTGGGACGTCCAAGGATGTTTCCAAGCTGAATTTTAAAATTGCGAGGACGCAATTCCCAAAAGGGGGGAAGGATGTAACACCCCAGGTAAATAAAGAATATTAAATGTTTATATTTATCCATATTTGTGGAAAAAATGTCAATATTAATTTAAATGGATCGCTATGCTCGATGGCTTACCCAATACGCAACAACGAGTTCCTTTGAAGTCTTACGTTGCACTCTAATAATAAAATAATATTATTTTAAATAGTAGTTAACCAATAGCAATTGTATTGGTAGGAATGAATATAAATAACTAAATTATGATTATATATGTGTGTTAAATGTTTTTTACTTTTATCCGAAAAATTTTAGAGGCTTAAAATACAAATGAATCCAATCTTAAGCATTGAATACACTAGTATTTTTAAAATATTGTTTTACAATCTTTTGATGGAAAAACATTTTTAAATCAATATTTTGACAATTTTATAATCTCTATTTTTCAAAGTAAACATGCTATTTAGGATTGGTACATTGAAATTTACCTTGGGTTAATTTTTGGTATTTTTCTCACAATGTTCATTTTTCAATGAATAGTGAAAAATACTGCATTTTACTCAAAATTGCTTTTTTCATATAATTTAATTATATGGTTATATTATCTTTTTAATTTGTTTTAATGTGTAATTAGAATATATTTTTACCATGTAATCCAATTATGGTCATTGGGATAAATTTCACTTTTTAATTGGGCATACACAAGTGCAAATCTATTCATAAATATTGTTTCTAAAAAACACGCTATTTTTTTTGACAACGGGAATTATTTTTAAATTAATTTTTCCAATTTATGTGTTTGGAATTTTGTAAAATGGATTACATAATTTGAATCAGAAGGACCAAATTATGTAATTAAGACTCTTTTATTTTTGGACATTATGAATAGTAACGACAGTAATAATCTTTAATTATCTTGATTAATGAGTAATCAGGTAGTTAAAGATAATAAAATAATATCATAATAATAAAACAATGACCACAAAATGTGTCCTAAGGATACTGGTTGTCTCATGGCCGACCATGGGATGCCTTGTGCCAAACATGGGGGCCCCATGGAATCACTTTTGTGAGAAAGTGACTTTATATCATTTTATTTTTAAAGAATGTTAAATGTAACAAAGAATGTAACACCTATGTTAAATATTTTTAATTTTGTCTACATAAATGATATTTTGGACTATAAATAGTCATTGGAAAGATAAAAATATTTTCTAAATCATAGTATTTTTTATAATTTTTAGTCATTAAACAAATTAAATTATTTATGACATCATAATGATGCAGCGATGACCTCATTATTAAACGATTTAAAAAAATGGAAAGATAATGTATACTCTAAGACGTACACATGTCCAAAACCTATTGGATGGGTGGATTTCAAACCCTCATCTCCTTATCCTCGAAATACATCAATGTGGGACCATTATAATCCGAAACACATTCTAAAATAAAGTAAAATTTCCTTACTTTCCAAGAGTGCCCCTCCTCTAATTTTATAAAAGGCCCCCACCTCTACCACATTACTGACACTTCCAAAGAATTTGTATCAGCCAAACCCTACCCATTTTGTCTCTCAAAATCCCCTTGTAACTCCTTGAAGCATCACATTGGACAGAAGCCTTCCCAAGGAAGCATTTGATCTCAAACCAAAGGGAGTAACCCGATTTTAAGGTAATGTCTTCACTTGAGTCCTTTTGTTTTATTTTCCTTCTCAACCCCCTAAACTATTTTTATTCATTTCTTTTGTAACAACTACAGTATCTTCAATATACTAGGATGTTTTTATAGTATGTATTAGAGCTACACTTACACACACCTTTGTCTAATGGTTAAAGAACATACTATTTTCGTGGTTGGTGATTTTCTGCCTCACGAAACGATGATTGTTCAATATTCGTTTAACACCTTTAAAGGTGTCAATTATGATGTCACTGTATTATATATATTATATATATGGTATTTATTTTTACTATATGATTATTTATTTTATATTTAAAACATAACTTCATTCTTTTCATGTTGTGTAAATTCGATAATTTCATATGAGGAAGTGTGGACTACCGCCCCCTCCAGTGATGGGACTCATACATGAAATACATGGAATTTATAAAGTATGAAATTAATGAACATATGTGACCTATATAACATATATATTATACCGGAATTATAATATATATATATATATATCATTTATTTTTAATTCCATTAATATGACAATGAAAAAAATGAAAGTAGCGTTCATGCGTACGTATGACCTACCGTCTCCATGAACGGTGCTTTTTGTTTTTTATCTACAAATGATATGGAATAGTATAAAATGAATATTTACTGGATATATATTATATTTTAATCATTAATACTATTCTGTAAATTATTTACATATAACTACATGGGAAATCTTTTTTCAAACAAGTTCATTTTTGACTCATGTACCAAACATCGACAAAAACGTCGGATATGAACTAACATTATTTAACAATTATTATAAAATTACAATATGTGATATGAACTGAATAATAATCTCTAAAGGAGGTCCTTAGGAAATTATAAATTGACCATTGTTTATTATCCACGAATATAAAGAAACGAACAAGACAAGTCAGACTTGAGGTAAGGGATCATACTCCTCTCTTTCTTTTTAAGTACACTCTTTTATGTCATTACATTTAAAGCTCATATTTATTGTTATTGGGATGTAATTTTATATTAATAATATGGTAATTTTTATGTTCATGTGATTAGAGACCTTATTCTCTCTCATCAATCCATTTTGGATGTTTTGAGTGGTGCCGTTAGGCTGCTGAATTTTCATAAGAGATCTAACCTCTCTCTTTTTTTAAGTACTCTCCTTTATGTCCCTTCTTTGAAGCTCTTATTTGTTATGTTGGGGGATGTTATTTTATATTCCTCTTTCTATAAAATTTATGTTAATATTATGAGATACACTATTTGATCTCATCAATCCATTTTTGTAAGTTTTATGTGGCGTCGTTAGGCTGTCGAGTTGTCGTTAGGGATTTTTCATCTCACTTTTATTCCCGTGAGATTTATTCTACATTGGCCAAAATTTCCTTTGAGTGCTGTATGTACTGCCCATTATTTTACTCATTGTGTAATATGATTTCATTTATGAGTATTTACATGAATGTTTTATTGTCCTTCTTTCACTGGGTGTATGTTTCAAAAGATACCCATGTCGGTAAGGGAACCTTTCACCCTCCCCTTTTTAAAAGACTTCTTTTGTTATGTCTTTTAATTCAATTACTATTATGTTGGGATACGTTCTTCTATATCCTTATTGATTTAAATTTTATGTCCATGTGATGAGATACCCTTTTTATCTCTCATCAACTCATTTTGATGTGACGCTGTTAGGCTGTCAAGGGAACTTCTTAACCCAATTTCGATTTCTTTGGGTTCAACATGTAGTTATTGAATATGTCATCCTTTGAATATGTGTGAATGTCCTTTGATTATTTTACACTTAATATCCACTTAAATTGGGTGTATTTATATTTGTCTCACATAATTACGAGATTGATTTATTCTTAATTTAAGGATACCATCTTTATAATGGATTTCATCTCAATTTACATTTCCATTGAGGCTTCATTGTTGTTATGCACCAATTCACTCTTATATGGTGTAGATACTATCATTTGGAATATTATATCATGAATCCCATTATTGTAATCATATTATAATGTTTTTATTAAATTTTATTCCTCAATTATTGTATTCAAGTGTCTCTCATTTTGTTAATAACCCTTTAACTAAAATATCGTTTTAAATGTTTTTAATGATTTAATATTATAAATATTTCACATTAATATCCATGTTTTCAAAATGGTTTTAAGGATTTATTTATATGAATATTAGTAGTTTAAAATGTTTAAAGTTTCAAATTGGTATGGGACACTTTGATTCAAAAATCTCGTTAATAAATGTTTTAAATGGTTTTGAAAATGGTTTTTAGAATGGATTCAATATTACAATATCTTAAAATGGTATAATGTTATTTCAATGTGGGAATTTTATCTTTACTTTATGATTAATTTATGTGCTATGATTATGTTATGGTTCTTGGGCATTGTTATGAAGACGGGTGTTTCCGTGATAAACTAAGGGCGGGTGAGCCCAATATAGCTCTCCAATGCATTGGGTAAAGCGAAGGAGTGAAACGTTATGGTTTCTCCAAAGAGATTTAGGGAATATACTGTGGTGGGTATTCAAAATGTAACCAAGAGGGTTACTCCCTATGTAATAATGTTATGAAGGCCTCAAGTTACCATTTATGTGTTATGATTTCTATGATTTATTCATGATTTTATGAGGTATGTTAAAGTGACTATGTTTTATGGGTAAAGTATGATTTCATTCATATGTATATATGAACTCATGTTTCCTTTCCATATTTTTATAACCCTTACTGAGATTTTTATGCTCGTCCCATGTTTTTTTTTTGAAATGTTTTTCACAGGTCAAGGGAAAGGTACATGTTCTGATGATAGTGTCAAGGAAGTGTCAAGAAAAAATCCATACATTATTTTTAAATTTATTTCCGTTGATTGAAAAAAATGAATACTATCTTTTATGTAACCACTTTGTGTAAATGTGGAATGTAATGCAAGTTTTATGATCTAATTCTCTAAAACTCTAAACCTGAAAATATACTCAATGTTTAATCTTGTATTAACTCAAGATTAAGTAAGGTTTAAGGCTGGGTCCTTATAATGTATTTGTTAGATCATCCATAGAAATCCATATTTCATTGGTTCCTTTGAATTTATTTATATGTCTAGTGATAATGTACATAGTGATGTTATCTTGTTTCCATGTGGTTATGGGTAATGGTGGAATCGTCCCTAAGTAGTTTTGTTGTTCATCTACCACGTTCTGACATACCAAGTACTTTTATTGATATTTGGAAATGTCTTTCCTCATATTATCCCACCAATAGTTCTCTTGGATATCTTGTTACATCTATATCCTCGATGGGTGAATAGAAAACATTGATCTATTTGAGTTACTCATAAGATCATTCTTGGTATTTGGATAGGATGGTACTCATATTCAGACCCCAAATCACATGGCTACTTCATCAACAATTTTAAACATTGAGGATTTCCCCCCTCTTATGGTTATCACATTGTTATAAATTTCACAATATATCATTAAGAATTATTTGTTTCTTTATGTGGGTTTATTGAGAAATCATTTGGGAAAATATCCATGATGTTCTTCTTTATTGATTCAGATTTTTATCCTTTAAAAATTGATGAAAATTAGATACTTCTCAATCCCATCATTGATAATGTTGTCAGATCCATTCCACATAGATCATCTACCCCCTCATTGTCATTACTAGGGTGGTAGTGTATCGAGTATTTGTAATCCTTGATGATATGTAGCCATATTAAAGGGTACATATTAACCTCCCTTTGTGTTAATATATATATATATATATATATATATTTGGCTCTTATGATCAGTATATATCTCATAATTCCTCATATAGATATAATACTACACTATTGTAAATATGAAGAAAAAACCACCTACTCTAGATCATGTGTATTATTTTTTCCCACATGAACATTAAACATCCTTGAGGTGTAGTATATTAATTTATCATTTTTTATCTATATATAACTTTTGAAATTCCTGAAGGCATCAATGCACACCACAAAGAGTTCTCCACATTTCGGAGGTGTGTTTACTATTGTAGTGATAAGCCAATTTTTCAACTCTTTGAAATAGTATTCACATTCACTAATCCAAACCAAATATTCCCCCTTTGAGCTAACATGGTTAGTTTGTCTGAAAATCATGATATATTCTAAAACAATTCAACTGTAATACACAAATTCACCAAGGAATCCATGAATATGTTTTACAAATGATATCTTGGGTCGCTCTTTGATTTCATTTTCCAATAAGGGTCCATGTATATTCAATTACTAGTTATAACATTCACCAATAATGACATATCATTCATCTAGAACTCACATTCACTATACTTCACAACAAGTTTTTCTGTTTATAAATTCATTATCACTATATTCAAAGGCACCTCATGTCCCCACATTCTATTGGAGTATATTATAATATCATCAAAAAAGACAACAAAAAATTTGTGGATGTAGTCTATTAAGACACATTCCAT
Organism: Viscum album; assembly: GCA_963277665.1. Taxonomy (NCBI): domain Eukaryota; kingdom Viridiplantae; phylum Streptophyta; class Magnoliopsida; order Santalales; family Viscaceae; genus Viscum; species Viscum album. The sequence continues at coordinate 1,585,306,177 of OY728150.1, read as the reverse complement.
AATTTCCAAGAATATTTTGGGATCATTATTGAGGCTGAGGGGAACCACTATGAAATCATAGTTTCCATACCTTATTTAAAATGTTTTTCTAAAGACCCGGAAATTTCAAGGGAATTTTTTTAATGTTTCTTTGGGATTTTACAAGAACGCGGTTTCAGACGACACCTGATTCCGAGGCCCGGTGTTCCCAGAATCATTTTCTTAAGTTTGGCTCAGGTACGTTCAGTGAACGAACGAGTGGGTTTTTCTAACTTTTAAATCGGTTCTCAGAATCGAATTCCGAGGGCATCGATGGAATCAATGTGCCACTATTTTCTTAGAAACGCCTCTTCTGGAGTTGCATTTTCTCGGGTGTGGTTTTTAAATTTTGGGCTTTAAGTTAAGAAATAAAATAGGGTGGTATGACAAAATTTATTTTTATTTCACTTAATGCCACTTGAAAGCCACTTAAAGCTTCTTAAGCTGAGTTAAAGAGGATAGAGTACACTTCAAAATATCCTACCCTCTTGGTAGGATATTTGTGAGGTGGGGCCCGCAGGAGCCCTAAAGTTTCTTTTCTGCTAAGCAACGCACCCGCGAAAACCCCTACTAAATGAAAGTCAACTGGGGTGTTTCTTAAACTATTAAACACTTCTATTAATTGGGCGGTTAATTCGTTGAAATTAATTCTATGAATTAATTTGTTCGTTTCTTAACATGTTTTCAAACCATTGGAATGCTAATGAAATAAGACCAAAACTTTTCTTCTTGAGGGTTGTTCGTTGAGAGGATTTGACAGAAACATTAAGTCATCCATCCTCCTTCGCGAAGAATGCGAAGAACGTGAAGAACGCGAAGAACGCCCGACCCCAGAGATCGACGCGACGTTGACACTTCTTCGGCGACGTTCTTCCCCCGTGAAAATCATCGATCAACTGATTGAGATCATCGACGCGACGCCCTTCCATAACGACGTGACGCCCTCCTGCGATGACGCGACGCCCTTCCGTGACGCGACGATCACCTTTTCCCACGACAGTCAATTCCGCAAAGAACGCACGCTCGACGACTCCGGCGAGGTAGGTGTTTATTGTGAAATAATTTATATTTCCGTGGTTTTTTCCTCCTAAAAAAAGAACCTGGATCAAGTGAAATTTTAATATATTAAATTGTATCTTGTTACGTTTTCATATGATAAATTATTTCTTCCCGATAGTTATCACCTAACGCGGAGGGTGCGGTCCAAACAATCACAGCCTCATAACCCTCCGCAGTTCTTCATTGATGTGCGGATTTTTGGGCGATGACAAAACATGCTGCAAAGGTGATTAGTTGTTTCCGCAGTGAAGTACGGGACCCGGGAGGAGCTACGGCGTAGACGGAAACAAAATCGGACCACCGGAGCAACTCCGGTGGCCCACGGAACCCACCGGTGGCGCGGGTCGGGCGCACAAGGGACGCGGCAATGCCACGTCCACTGACCAAGGGAGGCCCCCACGGTGGGTGGGCCACAGTGTTGACACGCGGGGGCAGCGCGCCCCTGCCCCGGACTCTGCCCGCTTGGCCGAGCCGAGCCGGGCCGCGCCGACCCGCCGACCTGGTCACGCCCAGGCCGGGCTGGGCCGCCCTGGCCGGTCCGGGTCGCGCCAAACCGGGTCGAATACGGACCCGGGTCGGTCGAACCCGGACCCGGGTCGGTCGACCCGGTCTGGGGCGACCTAGGGGGGGTCGGGCCGGGTCGGTCCGGGCCCAGACCCCCCATTCCCTGACCTTTTCAGTATTTTGCTCGTAACTGGGGCTACGGGCCTCTGAACGACGCACCGTCAGTGGCGATGCGATCCTTGGATCGAGACGGTCGTTTTGGTATATCACACTCAATTTTTTAGAATACTTTGGGTTCGTCCAGGTTGGTTCGTACATGAAACCGACCGGGCCCTTGGAGCGGAAATTCTCATATCTTGAGCTTCAGACATCCGATTGACGTGCCTTCGACTTTATTGGTTTCCTCTATGTGAGAAGAATCATTTGTCTTACTCCGCTAAATGTTTGGATGTCATCGGAGTGCGGTCGGGTTGGTTCGCTCACGAAACCAACCGGGCCCCTGGAACGAAAAATCCAATAACTCACAGACCGGGTGTCCGATTGACGCGCCGTCTGTCTTGTTGAATTCCTATTGATGAGACAGAATTTTTGGCATACTTCACCCGAGTTTTGGTTGCTGTTGGATAGTGGCCGGGTTGGATTGTACCTGAAATCCAACCTGACCCCTAGAACAGAAAAGCTGATATCTTTCAGACCGGACGTCTGTTTGACGAACCGTCAGCGGCGTTGGTGATCACGTTGAGAAACGGTCCCTTTGAGAATACCCTATGGGAGTTCGGGGTACAGTTGAGATACGGCCGGGTTGGTTCGCACATGAAACCAACCGGGCCCCTGGGATGAAAAGGCTAGTAACTCACATACCGGGCGTCCGATTGACGCGCTGTCTGTTGTGTTGAGACCCCTGTGACGAGGCGGTCCTTTGAGATACTTTTTCATGGAACCTTGTGATACATATAGTATCGACCAGCATCTCGTGGAGAAGACCCTCCCGGAGACGAGAGTGCGGAGTACAGAGACCGTGTAGCCGGCTGAGACCTAAAGACTGCTTGACCGATCGACTCGGTGTGTTTCGGATAGCCCAGTGGGAGCGCTTGGTTGTAGCGGTAGACCCACGGCGCAGGAGTGCATGGTTGTAGCGGCAGACCCGCGGTACTCAACAGAAGGAGTACCTTTGGAGGCTATGAGGGGGAGCGCTTGGTTGTAGCAACAGACCAACGACGGAGGAGGGCTTGGTTGTAGCGGCAGACCCGCGGTACTCAATAGAAGGAGTACCTCATGAGGCTATGAGGGGTAGCTCTTGGTTGTAGCGGCAGACCCATGGTGGGAATCACATGGTTGTAGCAGCAGGCCCACAGTACACGACAGGAGGAGTACCTCAGCAATCTTAGGTTAGTGAGCAGTACCTCAGAGTCGTGACAGGACCACTGTAGACTCCAGAGACAGGGCTCTTCAGTAGTTACGGTTTCGATAATGAAAATCATGTTTTGAGCTGAGTCTATGACCTTTGTGTTTCCTCATGATTGAGAGGGGTTACATGATAACTTAGGTATATTTATGGGAATATACCTGGGTAGTGGTTATCCGTTGATTTCATAACCCTTGTGTTTCCTCATGATTGAGATGGGTTACTTGATAACTTAGGTATATGAATGGGCATATAACTAAGTAGAGGTTATCTGTTGAGATCATCTTTGTGGATAACCTTGTTGGTTTTAGTGAGACCTTTAGGGTCTCGGGGTCCCTACGGAGTATCATTATACTCACCCCTGCACGGGCTATGCCCGCACCTCATTGTGTTGGTTGCAGATGACGGCAGTGCTGACTGAGGCCGACTGTTCGAGGACTGGACGGTACCCGGAGGTGGACTACATGAAGAGTCAGTACCCGGAGGTGGAATACATGAGGAGTCAGTATCCAGAGGTGGACTCCGTGACGGGACGACACAAGGAGGAGTTTGAGGGGCGAGGGCGTTGTGGAGACTATCTGTACCTACCCTTCAGGTAGGATCCGTGGTTCACGATCCAGGAGCTGCGTCATATGTACCTACCCTTCAGGTAGGATCCGAAGAGGATGACCCAAGAGCCGCTTCCGTCCTTCCAGCTGTTGTCATTTCTATTGTACTTGTTCAGTTGTAGTTGTACTTTCTTTTGGGCTTATATTCTGGCCCATTTACTTTTCAGCACTTTTCTTGTATTTAGTGTTTTACTTCCACTTGTACTCTATGGTGTTTTGCTTACTTTATAAAGGCAATTCCTTCCCAGTTATCATGATTTCCGCCTTTGGTGCTAGTCGCCAGCCCCTGGCCTATGGAAGGCGGGATTGGGGTAGTCACGACATGAGCCCCGAGGACGGGTCGTGACAAATTGGTATCAGAGGAGTTCGGTTCTACCATAGAACTTGGGACTCTTATCTTTTTTTCCTTTCTGTGAAGCAATAGTTTTAAGAGTACCGAGTGTGGTTTTCAGTTCAGGGAGTCCAGTGTTGGTGCGAGCGGCTGACGTATCCATACACCAGGACCCTGACAACTGATTTCCAACTCTGTTCACGAAAACAATGATTTCTTGTGTGTTTCCAGAAGTTTTTAAAGGTTAGCTCAAACCAGGTCATCTCACCAGGTATAATCCTTTGACCGTGTCACGTTGTTTCTTTCAGGATGCCTTTTCACGGACGACAAGCTAGAGCCCAGAGGGATGTGTGTACTGACAGCCTGCTGAGCGATGAGGCTTCGGTACAGAGCCCTCTTGCATTCGAGACACCAGTGGTACTACAATAAGTTGGGCCACCGATGCCACCATCCCCAACAGTAGGTGATGCACGCCACTTGAGTGTGCTGCACGAGTTCCAGCACCAGAGAACACCCAAGTTCCGGGGAGAGACGGACCCACAGGTGGCTGAGGAATAGCTGGAGGCTATGGTGAGAGTCTTTAGTCTAGTGGGGACGCCGGCAGAATTCATTGTGATCTTTTATGCCAGCCTTCATCAGGCAGCAGCAAGTAGGTGGTGGAGCCACTTGTTCTAGTTTTGCGACGGGATTCCCTTCACATGGGAAGACTTTGAGACCTTCTTCAGGGAGGAGTTTGTTCCAGTATCTCTACACCCCGAGCGTGTACAGGAGATTATTCCTTTGCCGTAGGGTTTTCGATCAGTAGTCGAGTCATCTATGGGCAGTAGACAGATGATGCAGAGGTCCAAGAGGGCCAGAGCCAGCCGTACAAGGAGCAGGAATTGTTATGAATGCGGCGGAAAGGGTCACCTGGAACGTGACTGTCCGACTCCTCGCACAGTTGATCGACAGGCATTGGAGGAGCCACCGAGGCAGAAGCAGTGAAGAGTGCTTGAGAAACAACTGAGCAGTGGACAAGGCAGTAGAGCTCCGAGAGCAGGTGTACAGGAGCGGAACTAGTGGATACGTCCCATGTACTTCTAGTTCCATTTGTTTTTGTATTCGTGTCTTTGTACTATGAGATGCAATAATAAAAAGACACTTATCTTTGTGATGTTTTCTTCCCTGTCCTTTTGTTCGGTTGATACTGAGTGGTCCTGGTTAAGACTGTTGACTTGGCCCTCACATTTGAGATTTCTACTGGAGGAGACCCAGTGACCTCGCACTGATGCCGACAGTGTGACTCGACCCTTGAAGGTGAGAGTGACAGTTGGATCTCATGGTAGTTACGTCGAGGCATTACGACGTCATCCATGGCATGAATACATCATTCATGTCCGGATTGACTGTATTAGGCAATGGGTGTGCTTCATATAGGGGGGATGAGACCGGGTTTTCTCTTTTCGGCAAAGGAGAAATTTTAGCTGCTCGTCCGGATCATAGGAAAAGAAGGTGTAGATCATCCAGGAGCGGATTAAGACTGCACAGTGTAGTAAGAAATAGGAAACCGGATCCAGTCTTAGAGACTCGGGCGTGTTAAATGTTTCATGAAGAGGAAGCTTTAAAGAGAGATGAGTCTGCGAAGTGGCAGACGTGGAGGCAGAGCTAGGAGAGTAGCATGAGGTGGTGTACATCCTAACACGCTACAACCACCCGCCTTAGTTATCCCCGCCAGGCTCAGGGATCTGTAGGGTGGAAGAAGAGTGCGGCTGCATGCGGTCAAGGAGTGTGACCCAATGGCTCTAAAAATGATTCAAGGGATGGTCTATGTCCACTACTAGCTGTTGTAGTCACAGACGTTGATATGAATCATTCATCACTTTCACAAATCTTGTCACATACCTAGAGTTTCCGGTAAGCCGTAGACTTGACCCTCACGTCTGGAGATACCTTGGGAGAAGATTCGATAATCACACTTACGCCGATGGTGTGGTCAGACCCCCGAGGCGAGAGTTTCGGTTGGAGTCTCTTGGTGGAAGCGTCGGGGCCTTACGACGTTGGTTTGAGTATGGATTGGGCAATCACAGTTCATACACAAATTGACGGTATTAGGCAAAAAGGTTGTGGTTTAACTATGATGTCAGGATGAGTTTTCCTTGGTCGGCAAAAAGGAAACCCCATGCAACAAAGGATAACTCATGCACAGGAGGGTGCGACCGATCACTCATGATTTAGTCAACCTTACCCTCGTGGAAGCAGTCGTTTCGAGTTTCAGTTCTAATAGGAACTGGAGACCTCTAGAGTTCGAGGGTGATGATCACGTCCTTATACGGGTCTCACCTCGATGAGGTTTATGGAGATGTGGCCAAGGCGTCAAGTTATCTCTGAGGTTCAGCGAACCTTATTAGGTCCTCAGTTGGGTAGGCGGGGTGGTTTACCGCTTGACCCATCCACCTCAGTTGCACCAGGTGCACGAAGATTTCCATGTATCTCAGCAAAGGAGATACGTGCTCGACTATTCGCATATCATTGACCATGGGGAGCTGGACGATGGCGATGGGGTGACTTTCACGGAGGTTCCAATGGGGATCTAGGATCAATCGGGGTGGTCCTACCAGGGTGGTCGATTCCTTGGGTGCACATTCTTTGGAAGTACGAGAACCTCCAGGTGAGCACATGGGAGCGGAAGGCTCAGATGCGTGCTCTGTACCACTTTTGTGACCCTAGTTGTTGTTAAAGCTTTATGAGAACGTAAATCCCTGTGGTGGGAGTAATGTAAAGAACCAGAAATTTCAAGGGATTTTTTTTAAAATTTTCTTTGGGATTTTACCAGAACGCAGTTTCAGACGGCACCTGATTCGGAGGCCCGGTGTGCCCGGAATCATTTTCTGAATTTTGGCTCGGGTACATTCAGTGAACGAACGAGCAGGTTTTTATAACTTTTGAACCGGTGCTCGGAATCGAATTCCGAGGACACCGATGGAATCTCATCGCCAGTATTTTCTTAGAAACACCTCTTCCAGAGTTGTGTTTACTCGGGTGTGGTTTTTAAATTTTGGGTTTTATGTTAAGAAATAAAATAGGGTGGTACGACAAACTTTATTTTTATTTCACTTAAGGCCACTTGAAAGCCACATAAAACTGCTTAAGCTGAGTTAAAGCAGATAGAGTACAATTCAAAATATCCTACCCTCTTGTTAGGAAATTTGTGAGGGGGGCCCCGCACGATCCCTACGTTTCTTTTCCTCTAAGTAACGCACCCGCGAAAACCCCTATTAAATTAAAGTCAACTGGGGCGTTTCTTAAACTATTAAACGCTTCTGTTAATTTGGTGGTTAATTCGTTGAAATTAATTCTATAAATTAATTTGTCCATTTCTTAACCTGTTTTCAAACCGTTGGCATGCTAATAAAATAATACCAACACTATTCTTCATGAGGGTTGTTCATTGAGAGGATTTGAAAGAAACTTTAAGTCCTACATCCTCCTTCGCGAAGAACGCGAAGAACGCGAAGAAAGCGAAGAAGGAACGACCCCGGAGATCGACGCGACGTCGACACTTCCTCCGCGACGTTCTTCCCCCTCAACAATCTTCGATCAACTACTTGAGATCGTCGAAGCGACGCCCTTCCGCAATGACGCGACGCCCACCCGCGACGACGCGACACCCTTCTGCGACGCGACGATCACCTTCTCCCATGACGATCAATTCCGCGAAGAACGCACGCTCGACGACTGTGGTGAGGTAGGGGTTTGTTGTGAAATAATTTATATTTCCTTGGATTTTTCCTCCTAAAACAAAGAACCTGGATCAAGTGAAATTTTAATTTATTAAATTTTATCTTGTTACGTTTTCATATGATAAATTATTTCTTCCCGATTGTTATCACCTAACGCGGAGGGTGCGGGCCAAACAAACACGGCACGACAACCCTCTGCAGTTCTTCGTTGATGTGCGGATTGGCGGGCGATGACAAAACATGCCGCAGAGGTGATTCGTTGTTTCCGCGGTGAAGTACGGGACCCGGGAGGAGCTACGGTGCAGACGGAAACAAAATCGGACCCCCAGAGAAACTCCGGTTTCCCGCGGAACCCACCGGCGGCACGGGTCACCGGTGCGGCGGCACCCCGGCGCGCCGCCAGACAGGGCCGCCGCGGCTTCTTCCGCGGTGGCGCCGGCCAGTGGACCCGCGGTCGCGCAGGTTCGGTGCACACATGATGTGGCAATGCCACATCTGCTGACCAAGGGTGGCCCCCGCGATGGGGGGGCCACGGTGTTGACATGTGGGGTCAGCGCGCCCCGGTCACGGACTCCGCTCGCTCGGCCGAGCCGAGCCAGGCCGAGCCGACCCGCCGGCCGGGTCGCGCCCAGTCCGGGCCGAGTCGTGCAAAACCGGGTCGAACCCAGACCCGGGTCGGTCGACCCGGTTCGGGCCGACCCAGGGGGGGTCGGGCCGGGTCGGTACGGGCCCAGGCCTCCTCTTCCCAGACCTTTTCGGTCTTTTGCTCGTAAATGGGGCTACGGGCCTATGAACGAAGCACCGTTAGCGGCAATGCAATCCTTAGACCGAGAGGGTCTTTTTGGTATATCGCACTCAAGGTTTCAGAATACTTCGGGTTGGGCCGGGTTGGTTCGTACATGAAACCAACCGGGCCCTTGGAGCAGAAATGCTCATATTATGAGATTCGGACGTCTGATTGATGTGTCGTCGACTTTCATGGTTTCCTCTAAGTGAGACGGATCTTTTGGATTACTCCTCTTGAGGTTTGGATGTCGTCGGAGTGCAGTCAGGTTGGTTCGCTCACGAAAGCAACCGTGCCCCTGGAACGAAAAGGCCAATAACTCACAGACCGGGCGTCTGATTGATGCGCCGTCTGTCTCGTTGAATTCCTATTGATGAGACGGATCTTTTGGCATACTTCGCCCGAGTTTTGGTTGCAATTGGACATTTTCTGGGTTGGATTGTACCCGAAATCCAACCGGGCACCTGGAACTATAAAGCTGATAACTTTCAGACCGGACGTCTGTTTGACGAACCGTCAGTGGCGTTGGTGATCAAGTTGAGAAACAGTACCTTTTAGTATACCCTATGAGAGTTCAGGGTACAGTTGAGATACGACCGGGTCAGTTCACACATGAAACCAACTGGGCCCCTGGGATGAAAAGGCTAGTAACTCACAGACCGGGCGTCCGATTGACGCGCCATCTACTTCATTGAGACCCCTGTGATGAGGCGGTCCTTTGAGATACTTCTTCGTGGAAACTTGTGATACTTATAGTATCGACCATAAGCTCATGGAGTGGACACTCCCAGAGACGAGCGTGCGGAGTACGAAGACCGTGTAGCCGGCTGAGACCTGACGACTGCTTGACCGATCGACTTAGTGTGTTTAGGAGAGCCCAGTAGGGATCACTTGGTTGTAGCGGCAGACCCACGACGGAGGAGCACTTGGTTGTAGTGGCAGACCCATTGTACTCAACAGAAGGAGTACCTCTGGGGGATATGAGGGGGAGCGCTTGGTTGTAGCGGCAGACCCACGGCGGAGGAGCGCTTGGTTGTAGCGGCAGACCCGCGGTACTCAACAGAAGGAGTACCTCTTGAGGCTATGAGGGGGAGCGCTTGGTTGTAGCGGCAGACCCATGGTGGGAAGCACTTGGTTGTAGCAGCAGGCCCACAATACTCGACAGAAGGAGTACATCAACAGTCTTAGGTTAGTGAGTAGTACCTCGGAGTCGTGATAGGACCACTGTACACTGCAGAGATGTGGCTCTTCAGCAGTTACGGTTTCGATAATGAAAATACTTGTTTGATCAGAGTCTATGACCATTTTGTTTCCTCATGATTGAGATGGTTTACTTGATAACATAGGTATATGTAAGGGAATATACCTCGGTAGTGGTTATCCGTTGATTTCATAACCCTTTTGTTTCCTTATGATTGAGATGGGTTACTTGATATCTTAGGTATATGAATGGGCATATACCTAAGTAGAGGTTATCTGTTGAGATCTTCTTTGTGGTTATCCTTGTTGGTTTTAGTGATACCTTGAGGGTCTCGGCGTCCCTACAGAGTATCGTTATACTCAACCCTGCACGGGCTATGCCTGCACCTCGTTGTGTTGGTTGTAGACAACGACAGTGCTGACGGAGGCCGAGTGTTTGAGGAATGGATGGTACCTGGAGGTGGACTACATGACGAGTCAGTACCCGGAGGTGGACTCCACAACGAGTAAGTATCCAGAGGTGGACTTCGCGACGAGATGACACACAGAGGAGGTTGACGGGAGAGGGCGTTGTGGAGGCTATCTGTACCTACCCTTCAGCTAGGATCCGTGGTGGACGATCCAGGAGCTGCGTCATCTGTACCTACCCTTCAGGTAGGATCCGAGGAGGACGACCCAGGAGCCGCTTCCATCCTTCCAGCTGTTTTCTTTTCTATTGTACTTGTTCAGTTGTAGTTGTACTTTCTTTTGGGTTTGTATTCTGACCCATTTTCTTTTCAGCACTTCTCTTGCACTTAGTGTTTTACTTCCGCTTGTACTCTGTGGTGTTTTGTTTACATTATAAAGGCAATTCCTTCCCAGTTGTTGGGATTTACGACTTTGGTGCAGGTTTCCAGCCCCTGGCCTATGGAAGGTGGACTTGGGGTAGTCACGGGACGGGGCTCGAGGACGGGTCGTGGCAGTTTTCTTGACAATATCTTCCATCAACATCATTAATATGTGATATCTCGAATCAAGGTCCACATTAGAGAAATAATTATGCCCGTGAATTTGATCAAACAAATCATCTATTAGTGGAAGGGAACACTTCTATTTATCATTATTTTGTTGATATCACAATAATCAATGGAAATGAACAATTATCATTACTTCTTCTTGATGAAATGGAGTAGTGCACCCCATCGAGAAGCTCATAGGAATATAAAACCCTTGTATGTATTCTCTGGTAAGGACTTAACCATTTATTCAACAAAGTGGTGTCTATTATAAAAGGATTCATTGATATAGGTTTATATCCATGAATAATATCAATGGATAACTCATTCTCTTGGTCTTGAAGAGGACTAGACAATTCTTCATTGAACATATTAGTGTAGTCCATTACAATTGGAAGGTATTTGAGCAAGTTTATCTACTTTTTATAAATAAATTGGGCTAAAAAGGTTTTCTCGTGAAGAAATAGTAACCATACATGAGATGATGGATCTGAATAATATTCAACATCCACCTTAAACATTATAGAATTGAAGGGTGCCTTAAAATGTGAAGACTTATCTCCCTTTTTTGACATTTTATGTTGAATTTGTATAAAGATACCTTATCTATGCTCAATATATAATAAAACATCACCAATGAATGTAAGACAAGATTTAATGGATGGTTCACTACATAAATATTAACATGGGATGATTTTTATACATATTTTAAATAACTTCCCAATTCTTTTTTCTAGAAGATAACTTATTATCCATATTTTGAGTTGTGTTTGAATATTTATACTAAACATTCAGGATATGAAACAATCAATAGAACTAGAATAAAATATTATATTCTCTATACATGAATGAATAACGATCATATAGGTCACCATATGGTTTTTGGGATCCACCTCAGCAGTAGTGATGGAATAATCTTTCCATTTCTCATTCAACTTAGTTTTTTACTTATGCTAATTTCCCAAAAAAATTATTTTATCTCATAGTTCCATTTGTCCCTAAATTACAAGAATTGAACCATAGGTATTTGTCACATACATGAAATATTTTAAATATATTTTAAATTGAATTTACATTATTTTTCTGGGGGTTTCTCATGTATTTATTTATGAATGGGTTATTTTTCATGAATTAGGCCAAACCGTGAACCCAATTTCATATTTAAAAATAATTTACGATTATTTAATAACATAATCAATATTAAAAATATTTGGTTGATTCCAAGTCTCACCAAAGCCCATTGAACCCATCGACAAGCCCAATATCTTCCCACCCTCTTTGGAGCTTGTATTAATAGAAATTTTGTGTAGAACGTCACATGGTTTCTCAAATCGTCTAGATTTGAAGAGGTAAATTCTTTCCCTCTTAACTATCTCAATTATTATTTTTTCCCTCCATTCTAGTTTCTGATTCAACCCTTCCGCCTCATCTTTAATCATAAAATTCATTTCATCCCTCAAAGATTCTCAAACCCTCTTTGGAACCCCAATTGAAGGGGGATTTGGTGGCTGAACTTCAAATAATATCATGTTAGTGTATCTCCACCTAAGTTCCTCCCATTTACATGATGTTACATTCAATTTCATTGATGCTCCAGATGACCAAGGGGTTGGGGTTCGAATCTAGGGTTTATACATTGGTTTTCTTGGACAATTATTGTGGTTCAAGGTTTGATCAAAGTCCCTCTTGGTGTGGAAGTGGTGCGACTTGATCTTCTTATAGTGATTGAAGGGTTTCCTTTGTTTTGGTAGGTGATTCCAATGTTTATGGAATATCTGTGTAATAGAATACTATGTATATCATATTTTCAGGATTATATCATTTTATGATTGCTGAAAAAATTAGTTTTAATAGTGTTCCAATTTCATTTTAATTTTAAATGAAAATTTGGTGTGAAATTGGGGGTTTTCTAAAGAAATATTTTATTAGTGCATTTGGGGAATCACTATAAATAATTAATTATTTTATTGAAGTTTAATAGGGCATCAAGTATTTTTTTTAATGTTTATCTTCTCTGTTTATTTCTACAAAAATGAGTTTTAATGGTGTTTGTAAAGAAAGTGATGTTTTCGTGCAACTTTTGTGTGAAAATAGATGTTTTACAATGTATTCACTCAATATTAAACATGGGGCCACCATAAAATTTATGTATATATTTTTTATTGAAATTTATTGGGTTTCCATTATTGTTATTATAACTTATAAGTGGGCACATGTTGTTGAAGTGGCGTTCTTATGGTTTTTTTGTGAAAAACAATACGAGATATGGAGAAATTGTATCATTAAAAATGAAATTATTTTCTGTGTTTTTTAAGTGGTATAAAATGTGATATCCACGGAACATGGTTTAGGTGACTATTATTGGTGTTTTAGGTAGAAATGGATATGTATTAAATGCTGAAATTATTTGAGCACAAGGGGGGAAGCCCAGGTACCTCGGTAAGACGGATGTGTACAAGTACTGCTAGTGGACTAGATGGGTTTTGTCTGTCTTCTACCAAGGATTTGGATAAAGAAAACTGTAACTAAAATATTTGGATTCTTATTGAGGACCACTAGATTATGGGTATGTTCAATACTTGTGGCTCATGAACGAGAACAAATTTTACAATGGTTACTTTACACCGAGGTACGAGCTGCCTGGGGCCCATGACTATCTAGTGCCTGGGGTGTTCCCAATTTGGTTGCTCATTTTATTTGTGGTATTTTCCCATGTTTTGGAGTGATTTTGGAAGTAAATTAATGTGGCTAAGAAGTATACATAAATCTGTGAACATTCTGAATATTTTATCTTGAAAACTATTTTCAATTGAATGTTTCATTTCCTATAATTTATCACAACTTTTCTTTGTGTATTAAAATTTCTAGCTTTTTCACATTGAATTGCATGCTCTTTGGAATAATTGGGTGATATCTTATTAGGCATAGGACTAAACCCTACTTACACCTCTTGGGTTAATGTAGACTTTATTATGCTTGACCTAGGTAACAGGAAGGCTATGGGTGATGGCGGTTTAGGGTGCTAGTTCACATCCCTAGTGTAGAGTTGTGGAGACGTCTTGTGGGTGATGACCCCAGTTTGTGTGGAGTCCATGGGTTTATTTTTTGGTTTTTTCTTTGTGTATTTTGGACTTCTTAGAGAATTTTAACTAATGTATTCAGTTCTGTATTTTTTTTGTATAAACCTTGTTTATTATTATTTTTTCAAACTCAGTTTATCAATTTTTTTTTTGATTTTTTATATGTACATATACAGGTAAATTGTTCCCAAACCAAGATAAATGATACCCTGGCACTTGTTCTAGCCCATTGGTACAGGGAATTCCCTTCAAGACTTTCCACTGGTGGGGCTTGGAGCTAGTAATAGTAGAGACCATATTCGGTTCATGAAAAAATGGTATCAGGGGAGGTTAATGTTTTTGTATTATGATACTATTTTGGGATGAGTCATGATAAAGAAGAGTTTGGATTGTTGGGGCTCAGGTTTTTTGTTCTGATTATGGTGGATGGCTCGCACCTCTCATGGATGACCTCGAGTCAATAGGGGACTTTGGAATTGTCTGATTAACTTCACTTCCTTGTGTGACGTGTGGGTTGGAGACCACACGTGGGCACCGGGTGGGGGTGATGTAGTTATTTATTTTATTAATGAAATGTGTTTAGTTTACATATATTTGATTTATTTGATTAAAATATTCAGAATTTTTGTATGGACTATTCCTTTGTGACTGTTGTAATTTTTTAGCAACATGCCTCCCTAGAAAGCTCCCACGCACCCACGGGTGGAAGCCAGAGAGTGTTCTCCCACACTGATCAATCTGAGTCTAGTCGAGGCTACGGTACGGGCTATCCAAGCTATGGGACAAAGACATGATCCTACAATTATTCTTTCTAGGGAATAAGTGATGGCTCCTATAATAGATAAAGCACACGAGTTTCTGAAAAACAAGCCTCCTACCTGCCGAGGTAGCTCATAACCCCAGGAAGCAGAGGAATGGATCGAGAAGATTGTGCTCATGTTTGAGTTCTTTGAACAAATAGATGAGATCAGGGTAGAGTGTGCCTCATTTCTATTGGACGTTCCTAGCTGTAAGTGACAGGAGTCAGTGATTTAGATTGGGAATAATGAGAACATTCGCTGGGGAGATTTCCGAGCCATCTTCAATGAACAGTATTGTCCTGAGGTGTTGGATTATGCTAGGCCCAAAGAGTTCATGGACCTCGTTCATGAGAATCCATTTGTAATTAAGTACACCAATTTTTTCAATGAGTTGGTTCAGTATTCTCCAGAAATAATCTCCAATGATCAGGCGATGTCCCAGAGGTTTGAGAAAGGATTACAACCGTAGATATACTAATATATTTTCTTCTTTAAGCTGAGGAACAATGTTGTGGTTGTTTCTAAGGCATGCATGGTGGAGATTGATAGGAAACATAGGGCTGGTTTCTTTGATTCAGTATAAGTTCTGGGAAGTGGAAGTTCCACATCTATGAAAAGAAAGCAGGAGGAACATGTGAAGAATGGAGGTGGTAGTCAGACATCTCTTCTAGGTAGTTTTCATCTGCTGCTTCTAATGTGAGATTAGTCATGTGCCACCATTGTGGGATTTTTGGTAGCATCTGACCAGCATGTCGACTTCCTCCGAAGGCTGTTTACCAGTGTGGAGGCTTGGGTCATTTACAGCACTTCTACTGTGTGGCAAGTCCACTTCCTAGTGAGGTAGGGTCAGTGGCATCAAGAGTAGGGCCAACACAGTATGAGCCATCGAGGACTGAGTGATCCCAATTGGGTAACCGTGGTCAAAGGGATGGGTCATCTTATGGGAAGATCCAGTTCTAGGAATAGCCACAAAATAGCGGTTGTCCTCAGGTAGAGGCCAAACATCTCCATGTGGCGGATATGGTGCCAGTAGGATTAGAGGCAAGATCGTTGACAGTTCGAGGTAAACATTTTATAGCTTATTCTATAGTTGTTGTTATTTTTGATACTGGTGACTCTGTTTTCATTATTTCCATGAATTTTTTGGACATGTGGAATTTTCTAATTGAGTTGATGTCTTTCACAATGGAGTTGGTTACGCCACTGGGAATGCAGAATGAGAAGGGTCATAGGTCCCCGTCATGTGCGCTTTCCATGTCTGGGTTAGATATAGAGTGGGAGATTTTTGGTATTAGATATGGATAATTTTGATGTGATACATGGAATGGATTGGCTGGTACTCTTTGAGGGACACATTTATTGCTACAAGTGTTGAGTGAGTTTCACAACACCTGATGGGAGTCGTTGGGTTTTTCGTGGAGAATGTGATCCTTGGTCGGGTCATGTAGGACCCCCACTCCCAGAGTTGGTATGTATTGTCTTCTAGTTTTGGATTCTCGCACTAAAGGAAAATGGTATTTCCCCTAATGGGGAACTACCTCATGTATTGAATGAGTTTATGGAGGTATTCCTAAATGATGATTCATGTTTTTCACCGAATCGGGATGTGGTGTTTTCTATTGATCTGGCATCAGGAACATAACTGATATCTCTTCCCTCATATCACATGACCCCTAATGAGTTGAGGGAATTACTGATATAGCTAGATAACTTAGAATCCAAATTCTTTGATCATAAAAGAGTCTCTCCTTTGGCTTCTCCTCTGTTTTTCATTGAAAAGTCTAATGAATCCCTCCGGTTGTACATTGACTACCAAAAGATGAATAAGGTAACAATTAAGAACAAACACCCTTTGCTCAAAATAGTGGATTTGTTCGATCAGTTGAATGGGAAAAGTGGTTTTCCATAATAGACTTGAGTTTGGAATACCATCAATTTAGGGTGAAAGAGTATGATATTTCGGATACGACCTTCTAAAGAAGGTACAATCACATTGATTATTTGGTCATTCCCTTCAAATTGACCAATGATTTAGTAGTCTTAATGGATCTCATGAATTGGCTATTCCATCAGTATCTTGATTCTTTCATTCTGGGGTTTGTTGTTGACATTCTAATATAATATGGCTCTGAGGAAGAACACGAACATCACTTGAGGATCTTCTATGGAACATCGTGGGATCACTGAATCATTGAAAAGTTGTCAATGTTCACATATTGGATCAGGGAGGTCATGTTTTTTGGACAATTTATCTTAAAGCATGGGGTTTCTGTAGACCCTAAGAAGGTTATCGCGGTCATGTTGTCGGAGCAGCTGAAGAATGTGTTTGAGATTAGTAGTTTCATTGTCCTGACTGGTTATTACAAGTGGTTTGTTCAAGATTTCTCTCAGCTTGCTACACTAATGTCCACACTCAAATAAAAATGGGTATTATTTGTATGGGGCATAGATTGTCAAAAATCATTCAAGGAGATGGAGAGACGGTTGAATATCGCCACTGTTTTCATTTTTCAGAGGCTAGAATGGGGAATGTGGTCTATTGTAATGCTTTAGGTATGGGTCATGCGTGCATAATTTTTGCCTAAAGATCATGTGGTGGCATATAGATCTCGCCAAATCCAAACATAGGAAAACAACTACCCAACCAATGACTTAGATTTGAGAGCGGTGATGCATTCGTTGAAGAGATGACATCTCTACCTCTTTGGGGGGATGCTTTTGGTATACTTTGATCACAAAATCTTGGCAAATTTCTTCTCCTAGAAGGACCTCTACTAAAGGCTGCATTGCTGGATCGAGTACATACAGGGGTTAAAATTTGAAATTTTCTATACCCTAGGAATTTTTAATGTGGTTGTCTATGCTTTGAGAAGAAGATTTATAGTATAGGATTTGAGGAAGTCCCACGATGATTTTACGTTGGTGGGGCTCTTTTCTCAGATGAATGTGGAGACTAGGGAGTACAGTGGAGGTGAATTCATGGCAAGAGACTAGTTGAATCCTTACTTGTTAGAGTTAATTCAGCGGGAACAACCCAATGATGACCTTTGTCAGCGATCAAAGTAGTTTTTTCATGGTGTGGAGACATCCTTTGATTGGTCATCGTCTTATGAGTGCATCATGTGCATCAAGAGATATTCAGTAGTGCCGTTATCTTTGTAGAATGTAAAGATAGAGGAAAGCCACCATGTCTCAGTGGGGTGTCGATCTGGGTGCCACTAAGAAGTATTATGATGTCTGTCGGAAGTTCTGGTGTCTTGTTATGAAATGAGACATAGCATACTTTGTGTGGAGATGCAACACATGCCAGCAGGTGAAAGCAGCGCATCAAAGCCCCATCAATTTGCTCCAGCCATTAACCATTCCTACCTGGAAGTGGGATGTGGTCTCCCTGGACATCAATTTTGGCATACCTCATGCACTTTAGGGTTATAATTCCATTTGGTAGGTGATTGATCATCTTACCAAATCATCGCACTTCATTTCGATCAGAGATACAACAAAATTGGATGAGTTGGGACATTTGTATCTTTAGGTGGTGGTGAGACTCAGAGGCATTACATAAGTAGTTGTTTCATATTTTGACCCCCATTTCACTTCATGGTTTGTGAAAGTCTTTCAGAAGGCCTTGGGGTCTCAGTTTAAGATGACCAGGACATACCATCCTCAAACGAATGGTCAGATCGAGTGGGAAAATCAGAGTTTGGAAGACTAGCCCCATGCATCGGTCTTTGTCATTTTAGGGTTCTTGGATAGCCATTTGGGATTGGAAGAGTTTTTTTATAATAATATTTACCAATAATAGATTCGAATGGCTATTTTTGTGGTGCTCTATAGTCATCCTTGTCACCCCCCCTGTGTTGGGCTAAGGAAGGTGAGACCTCGCTACTGGGGCCGAGTTTGGTGTAGGAGATGACTAAGAAGGTCAAATTGATTATGTATCACTTGTTTAATGCTCAGAGTAGTCATATATCTTATGCATACTAGAGGTGTCATGGCCTAGAGTTTTTTTGGGTGATTCGTTATTCTTGAAAGAGGTCCCACGTCTGGTCCATCGTTGATTGGAGAAGTATGGTAAGCTGACACTGTGATATGTAAGCCCTTTTCAGATCACCAAGAAAATTAGAATGGTGGAAGATATGTTGTATTTACCTTATCAATTGAAATCCATACTTGATGTCTTCCATGTCTTACAGTAGAAGAAATACATCCTGGATCCATCCCATGTATAGAGTTGTGAAGAACTGGAGATTGAGCCTGACTTGTCAGTCTTTCAGAAACCCATGCAAATAGTGGACTCCCTAGAGAAGGTGTTCCATGGGAAGTCTATTCCACTATTCTGGGTTCATTGGTAGCATGGTAGTGATTCACATGAGACCTGGGAGAAGAATTCATTGGTTGAAGAATAGTACCTGTTCTTGTTTTTTGATCAATCTACAGGTTGAATTCCTGGGGTGAAAATTTTTTTAATGGTGGGAAAATTTTTCACATACATGGAAAATTTGAAAGGTATTTTTAAATTAATATTAATTCTTCCTTTTTTGTGGGTTACTAGAGGATTAATGAATGAATGGGTGTGTTTTCTTGAATTGGGCTAAATAGTGACCTAAATATCATATTTATAAATAAATTTATACAATTTAACAAAATATTGAATTTTAAGGATTTTTTGGTGATTTCAAGTCTCACCCAAGCCCATTGAACCCAGCTGCATTCCCAATATCCTTCCACAAAATTTGGATCTTGTATTCATTGGTATTTAGTATAGAACATCATAGGGTTTCTAAAAACGTATAGATTTTAAGAGGTAAATTATTTCCTTCTTACCTCTCTCAATTTTTAATCTTGTTCCATTAAAGTTTATAATTCAACCCTTCATCCTGCTTGTCGAACCTACAATCCATGGAATCCAACCAAGTTTCTCAAAACCTTTTTGGAACCCAATTGTTGGGGAATTTAGTGGAGGAACTTCGATGAAATATCAAGTAAGTGCCTCTCCTCCTTAGTTCCTCCCATTTACATGAAGTTTCATTCAATTTTCTTGAAGTGAAAAATTACCAGGGGGTCAAGTTATGATCCTAGTGTTTATCCTTGGGTTTTCGTGGTCAATTATTTTGGTTTTAGGTTCGATCTAAGTCCCTCTTTGTGCAGTAGTGGTGCATCTTGATTTTCATATGGTGATTCAACGGATTCTTTTTTTTTGGTTGGTGATTCCAATTTTTTTGTAATATTTTTGTATTATCATAGTGTATTTATCATATATTTAGGTTTATATAATTTTATCATCACTGTAAAAATTAGTTTCAAAGGTTTTTCTACTGTAGTTGAGTTATAAATGCCATTTTGGTGTGAAATTAGGGTTTTTCTAAATAAATATTCTATTGGTGTATTAGGGGTTTCCCTATAAACACTTAGTTATTTATATTGAACTATAATAGGGCTTTAAATACTTTTTTAATGTTTATCTTCTTCTTTTTTTGATGAAAACATTATTTTTAATTGTTTTTGTCAAGAAAGTGTTGTTTTGGTGCCACTTTTGGGTGAAAATGGAGGTTTTACAAAGTTATCACTCCTTGTTTAACATGGGGCTTCCATAAAATTGATTTTTTGTTTTCACTGAAATTTATTGGAAATCCCTTAATGTATTGTTAACTTAAAAGTGTGCACATGGTATAAAATTGGGGTTCTTAAGTTTTTTCGTGTGCAAAACAATAAGAGGGTTTGAGAAATTATTTCATTAAAAATCAAAGTGTTTGGTGTGTATTTTAAGTGGTATAGAATTTGATATATACTGTACATGGTTTATGTGAGAAGAAGTGGTGTTTTAGATAAAAAGGGATATGTGTTTCATGCTGAAATTGTTTGAGCACTAAGGGGGGATTTTAGTAACCTAGGTGGGTGGATGTGTAATATTACATCTCGTTGAAGAGATGGGTTTTGTAGATATTACACCTAGCATTTCGATAAAGAAAAATCTAACTAAACTATGTGTATTATTATTGGGGACCACTATGTTATGGGTATGTTCCCTGCTAGTGGCTCTTTAATAAGAACACATTTTACTATTGTTACTATACAATAAGGTGAGAGGTGCATGGGGCCCAAGATAATCTACTGCTTAGGGGTGTTCCTAATTTTGTTGCTCATTCAATTTGTGGTATTTTACCATGTCTTGGGCGTTTTTGGAAGAAACATAGAGTAGATAACATGTCTATTTTAATTTTTGAGCATTCTGAATATTATAGCTTGATTACTATTTTCAAATGTTAGTTTCATTTCATGGAAGTTATCACTACATTTCTTTGTATTTAAAAATTGATTTCTTTTTCACATTTTAATGCATGATCTTTGGAATCGTTGGTAGATATGCTATTAGGGGTAGTCTCACATCTTTCATACACCCCTTGGGGGTAATTACACTTTATTATGCTTGACTTGGGTAAATGGAAGGCTGTGGTTGATGTCGGTTCTGGGTGTTAGTTCACATCCTGGGTGCAGAGTTGTCAAGATTGCTTGTTGGTGATGACACCAGGTTGTGTGGAGTCCTTGGGTTTGTTTTTCTATTGATTCAATGTGTCTTTGGACCTTTTATAGTTCATTTGACATTATATATTCAGATACGTATTTTTGGAATAAACCTTGTTTAGTATGAATTTTTTAGATTAAATTTATCAAAATTTCTTAATGTATTATGTATACATATTCAAATAAATCGTTCCCAAACCAAAATAAATGATACCCATACACTTGCAACTGCCCATGGGTTTAGGTAATGTCACTCGGGCCTTACCATAGACTGGGATTGGTTCTATTAAAACTGGAAACCATATTTTGTTCATGAAAGTGGTTCTCAACATTCATCACCCATATTGTCTATCTTCCCAATGTCTCATTTACAATCTTGAGATTGGTGGAAATTTCACCCACACCTGATGCCTTTACGATCCCTCTGTGGTAATTCCCATAATTCATATTTCCACAATTTTGATATGTGAGTGGTTGATATTGCATTTGACCTTTTTCATTAGGTACCCTTGTTTGAAACTCAAACATTTTTTCCTATCTCAAAATAAATGGGTCTATTCTACAAAGTTCATCACTAATTTGAGAGCACATATAACGAATTATTTTGAACACCCAATGTACCAAATTTCTAGATCCTTTCAAGTGTATGGTTTTAAACTGGTAAATTATTTATCTAACTCTCTACACTTGTTGATAAAAAATAGGATCATATTTGGTAAAATTTTCATCAAAGGATGTGATATTGTTTTTTTCTTTTTGATTCAGCTCAATGAATTATCTCTCTATCTTTTTATGTAGAGTTAGAGGGAAATAGTTATGAAGAAAAAATATCTTAATGTCTTACAACTCCACATCCTCAATATAATCATTTGATTTAGTGTTCCTAATCAATTCCAACCCTAGGACATCCTCTCCATCTAGATGAATAACAACCAATGTAACCTCTATTATCTTAGAACAATGAATCACAAAAATAACATCTCTATTTAGTTGACACCCTATTATAGAACTAGTGGATCAGAGGATCCACTAAATGTTGGTGGCCATTTCCACAAAAAATTATCAATATCATCTTTCTTCCTCTTAGGTGAAGGATGCAATTCAACATTATTTGGGTTATTGATCATATCCTAAGACAGATGGGTAACTATCCAAATGAAATTTGGATCTCCACCTCCTATGACATTGGGGATGTCATTCAGGAAATCACTGAATAGTCCCTCACATGAGTTTTTGGCATGTTTTCTCCGAGTTCACATCATTTTTAAAAACAATTATTTAACAAACCATATGTGTAAAATTAATGAAAAAATAATATTTTTAGTTGTACAATTAAATATAATGTCATATCATGAAGGATCCCTATGATTAGAATTTTCTAAAATAAAGATTCATGTGGGTTTATATATATGTATCCTCATAATAATAGTTTTATATAAGGATCACTTATATTAATTCCTTAATTAACTATTCCATGTTCTGATTCAATTTATAGAGACCCTACACCTTCTTACATGGATATTAAAAAAATTTAAAGATAAAAAACATAATAGTGTTAGAAAGACAAGATAAAAACATTTAGTGTATTAGGAAATTTAGGACCGTTCATAATTTTTTCATAATAAAACATAATCTCTTATTTAATTCATTCCACTAAAGATTCTGATTGTCCCTCATGTTCTCTATAAAACAATTAATCATCTAAGGATATTCCGTAATAAAAGGGGTGTTCTAAAAACATAGTTATATGATCAATAACACATGAATAAATATTACATTAGTCCTCATAAAAATAAAAATATCATTATAATCATGAGATGATAATTAGGTAATGTCTTGGGATGAAGCACCAGGTATCAAAGGTCAATGTACACACTATGTTATGAACATAGATAACATAGTTTTCTTGTGTAACATATGAGTTTCATAATAACATCATCATAGTGAATAAATATAGAATCAATTGTAAGAATATTGCACATTATCTCATGAGATATGTCAATATAACCAATGTATTAAGGTGATTTATATTTCATGGTGCACCCTTGAATTCATAAAATTTATATAATCATTAATACAAAATATAACATAGAAAAACATTCCATGCAAAAATAAATGATGAAGATGAAAATTGGATTCATTAGAAATTGATAATGAATACTATCACAAATAAATTTTTAAGATAAAAAATTAAAAAAATATAAACATAAATGGTTGAAGAATCATTAGTCATGAGTGAATAACCATCAATATCAAGAGAATTAAAAGATGTGTTTTTAGAAGGAAGAGTTCATTGAGAAAAGTATTTTCATTTTTCAAAAAATATATTTGAAACATGTATATCCCTAAAAATAAATTTGATGAAAAAATAAATTATATTTAATGAACATTAATGGAATAACCATACATAAAATAGAGTGAAAGTTATAGTACCCAATGAAATAGAGTTTTCTTGTATAATTACCCTTACATTATGTCTTAGTTCCTTCTGCACTTAAATATATAGGATAATGAAAATAGATTAATTAATAAATAAATAAAAAACATCTTCTACATATATTTAATTTATTATTGTTTTATTATGTTAACTTAGGGCCTTTATGATGAGTCATATAGTTCAATTACATCGTTCGAGTGAGTTCATTTTCTTGGTTTTAATGATCAGTTCACTTGTATACATGTAAAAAAAATTGTGTAAAATAAGAATAATTATCTTGATTGGAAATTGTGTTTGATTAATGATCATACATAATGTTAAATGATCTTATAATAATTATGTATATTCTATAAGGTTTATTATTTATATAAAAAGTTAGTGATAATCATTTTAGGATAATTTATGCAGTTTCTATCTCAATGAAATCGTTTTGTTTTTTCATTTAGTATTATTTATATTTGTTAGTTCCAGAACATTAAAAATGATAATATATATATATATAATTATAATGGTTGTATGACCGGCCTTCATGGTTGTGATGGAAAATGAAAAAATTTGATCCTTGAGTGAGATAAATCAACACCTCAATGATGACATTGTCTTTTTTCAAATAAAATATAGAGGATAAGGGGTTAAATGATGGATTATTACATTAAAAAAAACATTCCAGTATATAAATTGTTAATCATTTATAATGATACTTGTATGTGGGGAGGTGAGGAGATAATAAGAAAATAATATAACATGAATGAAAAATAATAGAAAAGAATGATGATTTTACATCTTGAATCCTTCTCGTTGAGAACCTAATTAGGTGGATTTTTTGGTATTTTCTTGAGACCAAAGGACTATGGACTTGGGTAATGGTATTTTGATGATTTTTGTGAAAAATTTGGGAATGTATTAATTCTTATAATGTGAGAGTATAAGGGTTAGTGTGGGTGTTATTTATAGGGGAGTGAAGGGCTGTTTTCTCACTATTGTATTAATTTGTTTGCTATATTGGATCCAGAATATATGTAGTTTTAAGATTATAAAATAATATTTCAATATCAAGGGTGTTTTCAAAATTATGGTTCTCACATCATCCATGTCTCACAGAATAGTGCATTTTATTAATAATATATATATATACAATAAATTATCATATATTACTATTCAAAAAAATTTCTAGAATATTTGAAAACAATCACCATAACTATTTATCTATTTCTCTAATTAAAAATTGAAATCCATTTTATGAAAATAGCTTTCAGAATCAGATAAATTTAATTATTAAATAATATAAAAATTTACTCAAAAAATACATCTTATAAAATTATAACTAATTATTTAACAGTTTGATAATTTAATTAAGGTCTCATACAATTTTTCATTAATTATAAGAAAATAATTTTTTTAATGAATCTATTTTATGAAGATAAATTATATTCCAAATTATTTTATTAATTGTGACATTATATATAAAAATTTATGTTTTATTAAAACACCCACAAATAATTATTAGTGTTTAAAATATTTGTTTAATTATAAAATGATATATTTATATCATATTACAATGTATATGATTCCTATATTTTATTTGTTAATTCTTATTTGAGGTTATAATTATATTTTCTGGATTACTATTCTTAATGGTAATATTTATATTCCAATGGTCGTGATACTATTCCATTATTATAGGGCCTTTAACTTCTAGAAATACCACTTATTAAATTAATTCTCATATATAATGTTTATATTGTCTCCCTAATGTGATATTATTTTATTTATACAATATAGAATTATTAAAATAATTTCATATAAATCCATAAGAGTTTGGATCATTACAACCACTTTTTCAGGACCTGTCCCAAAGGGGATCGTTCTGTAACTCCACAATCCTGCTTTATATTGACAAGAATCTAGAGACTAGAATAATTTAGGTGTGTCACTATAATGGGAATCCTTTTCCAATGTTACTATACATACATAGACATATCCAATCTGATACAATGCGAAAATGTAAAAAAAAACGATAACCCTTGCTTGCATACATCTATATCCAAAATATAGAGTATGGTTACATATAAATAGACATATATAGGGGAAAAAATACAAGACTACCACAATGTGTCTAAAATGAAATCCAAAGTAAATGAAAAATTGGGACTATTACAAATAAGTTGCTAAAAAACACCTCTTCCTGTCTTTTCTCAGTAAAAATGTCTCATCCTGGTCTAATATAGACCCTAAATGCATCGATCATCTACCCAAGACATGACACCTATAGGAAAATCCTGTGCATGGGTGACTAAAACAATACCAAATAGGACACCCCAAAACCATAGTCATAAAACAAAGTAGGAACAATCATGTATACATAGGTATATTCCTATAACAAATATTTCAAGAATATCATGGTATAATAAACAATATCACACAATCAAATGGTAATTAACATATATAATCCTAGACTATGAATCCAAATCGAAGCTTACACATAGCACCCATTCAGGAGAAAATAGTCCTGAGTAAGATAATACTGAAAATTTTCTCCCAGGTGGTAATGCTCACCAAATCAAACCATTAGAAGTAATATTTGGGAGGCTGATGTCATATGATACAAAGATGATGTTCAAACACATGTCCATGGTGTATACAAAAAAAATAATTCTACATTAACTCTCTATGTAGAAAATCTATTCCCCAACTATTTCGGCCATGAAGATATTTATAATACCACTTACATAATGAATATGAATAAAGTATCTCAATTTGGGAAACCAAGAAAGATTCCAACAACTCCATAAAATAATTCCCTATGAAGGGATCACTTTTATAGGAGTATGCAGAGATTCTAAACTAACATTCAAGGAATTTATATGGGGAAAAACCTTATGAAACGTATTCATGATATAGAGGAAAAGCGACCCAATCAATGTTTAAGGATTATAACACATATTAAATGGTTTCATGTCGTGTCCCTTAACCCCAAATCATACTCTTGTAAATTGATCACGTCTTATGACCATTTCCATGTAATAGTACATAGTGTGTCATATGCCAATGTACTATTACCATGTAACAGTACACAACTTAACATATATACTATGTTCATGCCATGTCTTTGGGGGATTACATTGATGCTCATGTGTGTGTACTCTAACCCATGTATGTGTTCTATATGAGTTACACAGTGAGTTCTCCAAAGGGTTCCACAGGTTGTGTGATATGTTCACACATTGTGTGATACTTATCTACAACCCATAACATTTTCTGCCTATAAGAGTGCACCAAATAACATATAGCTTTGTGTTACATTCCATGTAGTAAATAATTTCCTAGAATCTGAGATCTTGTTCCACACATCTTTTCTTGATTTCTTATAACATCCTATTTCCTTGACCTTTTATTCTCTCTATTTCTTAGGTTCCATTCTGGGTTTTAAAATCCATAGATGTGTATTTATGTGTTTACTATAGGTTATATAATAGCTGCACGTTTATTAACTGACATACACGTCATGTACATGTTACTAGATTAGTTTCTTGAATATTGGATGATGCTGAGAAGGTACAAGTCGTGTACCTAAGGTACATGTCATGTAGGGTAAAGTAGAGGAATGTTTTTCATTAGGAGATGGTTTTTTTGACAAATCATATCCATCATGGACTGTACATCATGAACAAGAGGTACATGTCATGGCCTGGCTCACGCCCTAGTTTTAGTCACACATTTTTTAATTTTTCATTTCCTTTTTTCCTCCTAATCCTTCGTGATACCGAGATTAAACTACTGCTATGATTTTTTTGGGGTGCATCAAATTTCTAATTGATCCAATCATCTCTGGATCATCATTTCTTTTATGGTAAGTCACTCTATTTCTATTTTGAGATCTTATCTTGAAGGCCATTCTTGGTCTTGTTGTGGTGTAACATACAATAATTATTGAGTTGTGCGGGATTTATTATATCCAAAAACCTCTTGTCTCCTTTTTCTAATAAATCTAGTGTGGAGATGGTTTGATTCTAGGGCCATTGTTGATTGTGTGATTGGTTTTCAATGTATTTGGATTTTTTTTGTGGGTGTGTGTGACCTGAACATTGTAGTTGGTTGTTCCATCTCTATCCTATGATAAGTAACCATATTGTTTTGATTTTCAAATTTCATTATAAATTGATTAATGAAATTGGAATAATGTTTCTGTAGGCTGAAAATTGAATTGATAGAAAAATTGTTCTCTTGTGCTATTGATAAATGTATTATAAATGGTTTTAAATTGTTTTTAATGCATTGAAAAGAGTATGTGTAATAGAGCACATATGGTGACTTGGGTACTCAGGTGGAAGGTTTATCTTGATTCCATCATCCATTTCATTGTGATTTTAAATGGGGTTTATCTTGGGGATTTCATATGTTTCCTAGGAGTTTTGTTCTCGGGGGTGATATTATAATTGGGGGGGGGGGGTTACTCATGGGTATTTCTCGTCTTCCATGGCCTATTGTTCTATGTTCTGTGTTGTGAACATTATTATTATGGTAGGGGTAGTATACTGATTAGACATGTATAATTCCTTTGGGTGTGATACATATGATTATGTTTTGTATTTATTAGATTTTTGAGTTAGCCTTGATATACATGTTTATGCTTGTTAAAAAATGTTATGGAATATATTCCTTGAAACTTTACACATGATTTTTATTAGATATATTTTAGAAGAAAATTTTTACCACATTTTCTATAAAACTACTCTAATACATATCATTCCATGTTTAAAATTTTAAATAATCACACATGAATTTTTATATAGACGCTAGCTATGGAACACCTGGGTGGGATCCTAATAAACCTGTTTGCTGACACCCTACACACTTCTTCAATTTTATACAGTCCATTGTCTATCTTTGATTATCTAGTGGATGAGGATAATATTCAATGTTAATATATATAATATTCATGATCATTGTAATTCATAATCATTATTTTGATGTATTTTATACTTTGAACAGTAATTCACATTATGATTTATTTCCCTATTAAAGTGAACTATTAGAAGGTGAACTTTTGAACAAATAATTAAATAAAAAATGGTCTTGATTTTATTTAAATATTTTCTAGGTTTAATATTACATTGGGAACAATTCCTAATTTTTATGTACATGATGATTCACAATGGAAGACCGCCAAATGGGCTTTCATGTCTATATATTCTGGGCAATTTAAACTAGACAATAGCCTAATAATGAGACTGTAGCGGTCAAGATACAAGCTTAATGATTCACATAATTTATCTAATGATATTGGAAATCATGGGAAACATTTCATCAAAAAGTGATAAGAGGTAATTCATATACTCTAATGGAGTTCCAAGGAGCCTAAGTGGGGGATGCAATATTAGTCCAGATTCTGCTGCCTAGAAAAATAACCCAAAAATTTAATCATATCTCGAAACATATATTATGTTGGAATTAAAATATACCCACTATCAGGGGACACCCATATGTGCATTTTTTTTCTTATATGGCCCTTCAAAATTAATCCATCTAGATGCTCGTTTGAACACATCTGTCGAGTCATGCAAGTTGGCTTAGATTTTTGTCAACGGTGGAAAAATCAACTTTATACCCACTTATGGCCAACCAAAGTAAATTTATAATACTTGGACTAATGGAGTCTCGACCCAAGGATTCAAAAATTATTATTTAATGATGTTTTTTGATGGATGTCAATATCTTTTTTTCTTGGTATCATTGTAGTGTTATACAACAGCTTTGTGTTTGTAATCGCATTTCCTTCTCATGTATGTTGTTAAATTCACCTTACATTCCCAATAAAATTTCATTATTTAATCTTAATATTCTTTTCCATGTCACGTTGATACCATTTCTTCATGGTGTGAATTTATACACATAATAACTTTTGAAATTTATCACACAACTATTGAGTGATCTTTATTTTTTTTGGTTTTTACTTATTCAATTCCCACCTCATATGTCTTCTTTCCGCTTCTATTGAGAACATGTCATCAATGGAGGACTAAACCTTTTATGAGTTTTTCTAAGGGAGTTACAAGGGGATGGATTTCATGTTACATAACACTATCTAAATGTTTATTAATTTATATATTTATATATTTTTTCATTGATTTTCTCTCTTCCTCATCCATATATAATTTATTCTCCCCACTTTTATGTGCTAATATTATCCTTTTCCTTGGAGTGCTCATGAAAATGATCCAACAGTTGTATAGGTTATTAGCATGTGTTTGTGAAGGTGTGTAACTAGTAAGTGATGAGGTTAGTTTGAATTCGTTGAGTGAATCCTTCTCGATCTAATTAAATTAAAATCATTTTAAATGGAATTCATCCAATCTACCCCGAGCAATAACATGGAATCAACTCATTATCATAATTTTAATTAACTTAGATCTATTAGTGATATGCTAAAACCATTTAAAATCAACCCTATTTTTTAATCTTAACATCCCAAACAATCAATATAATGTAAATTTTTGATGGTTAATTCTTAGGTCTCTAAATACTCGACCACCAAAGCTAAACTACAAGCGACCTCTTAACCCTCAAAACCTGGGAAATTTTGGGAGAGGCCAAATATTGGCGTCATTGCTGAGGAAACTTGTATTCTATCTAAACACCCATTTTATTCTCCCCCATTTTTATTTTCGCACCCCAAATTCACTTATCTTTCCCCTTTTCCGCTTTCTATTTCTTTTGGGGAATGTCCTACGACACCCGCAATTACTCAAATAGATTAGTTATGATGGAATGCCCTAGGGTTGGGGAGTCAAGCACACCTATGGGTCTCTTCACATTATATACTAATATCACAAATACTCTAGAGTGAAAACATTATCCCATTTCAATGGAGGGTCTTCATAGAAACCAAGTTATAATGTCAGGTGGGAACCGAAACAGAAATCCAAATGAGCCCGCCCTAAACATTGGGAATGCGGTCAATCAAACCATGAATGAATATCTCACACCTAATTGGACCAATTCCCCCTAATGCATTAGACACAATTTCATTAAATATTGCAACTACATCTTAAAACCCCATGTCCTGAACCACCTTCCCACATTCAATGGAATGGATTCCGAGATGCCCGACCTTTGCGTTATGGAGTTCAAGGAAATTGTCGAAACCATGTGTCCCATACATCAACTTGAACACTATATGACAAGGCTCTTTTCTTTTTCATTAATGGATAGAGATAAAAAAATGGCTAAAAAATTGGTAACCATCATACATAAACTCCTGGATGAAATTAAAAAGTAAATTCTACATATAATATGTTCCCCAACACAAAACAATTTAACTTATAAAGAGAATCAAATTATTTTTTGAAAATGATGGAGGGACATTCTATGGAAAATGGGAGTGGTTCAATGACACCCTAAACATGGTTCCAAACCATGGTATTTATTTTCCTAAACAAGTGAGAATTTTTTAAGAAGGGTTGGGCCTAGGGAACTAACAATTCTTTGACATGATGTTTAATGGGACCATTAAAAACAAAGCCCCAACTGATGCTTATGAGTATCTGGAATTCCTTGATAAACAAAAAAAGACATAGGGAACAACACCTTATTCTAAAAATCTACAATGAACAATCGTAATGAATAAACTTATAGAAGATGAAATCCTTAAGGATAAAATTTCTTCAGTCACTATGATGTTTGAAGAGATTGAACTCATAAAAATCCATGAAATCCAAACTATAGACCATGTTTTCACATTTTGTAACAAACATGACCACAAAATAGAAAACTATTCACCTATTATATATATAAAATATGTTCATCTAGGAGGACCACTTGATGATGTCAATGCCCTAAAATTCCAAAAGCCCCAAAACCAAAACACATTCAACCCTACGTATAACGACCACAAAGGACTATACTTGAAAGATAACCAATAACCTATCCAAATATATGGACCAAACCCATACCCTATAAAAACTTTTCAAACACATAACCAATTCCAACCACAAATATTCCAATACCAACATCCTCCTTTCCATTAACAACAAAATATCCAACAACCAAAGTATCCTTCTGGGATAAACCAACCCATATAAGCCCGTAATCAATATGTACACCCCAGTCCTTGAGTAGTCTTGTAAAAAAATGGATAAAATGAACTCAGAAGTCACATCCCTTAAAAAATAACATCAATCCATTAAAACCAAGAAGGCACCCATTTATTCTCAGGCACTTCCATCGTCAACATTAAGGGGATATCTATGTTTCACTCAAACAAATATTGAACAAATAAAGGTTGTGACAGTTTTTTGATGTGGGAAATCAATTGAGAAACCTAAAAAATAATCCATAAAACATCTAAATAATCAAACACTAATTAAAATTCAAATTAACCTAATTATATAACTGAGAAAACTGATAACAATGTGAACAAAAAAACCCTTCAACATACAATCCCACAACATGCACATTTTTCATCAATGAATAAAGGGAAAAACAAGGCCTATATTGAATGGAACATTGGGGGAAATATTCTCACATGTCACGATGGACAACCACTCCTCAGTTCAATTCAAACTATTCTAGAAAAATCATAATACCTGAAAGAACTATTTACATTTAACAGAATATTCTCACATAATAACCAAGCCAATCTGGTAGAAAATTCTATCACAACAATCCAAGGATGCCATCCACCAAAGATGAAAGACGCAGGATACCCTTACATCAATGTTGAACTAGGAGAGAACAACACTGTCAATGCCTTGTGTGACCAAGGTGCTAGTGTCCATCTCATTCACTATGCTGTGTATTTCTAGTTAGGCTTGTAAGACCAGGAACCCACAACAGTCAAACAACACCTTGTTGATTGTAGCATTTGGGTTCCAAAGGGGATTTTAATGGATGTTCTAGTAGAGGAAGAAAACATCATCTACCCTACTAGCATCATTTCCCTTGACTACAGTCCATCAATAGGAAATAAGGAACAAACACCAATGGTCCTTGGTTGTCCCTTCCTTGCAAAAATCAACACTTTTATCTGAGTCCGAAATGGTAATACAACCATCACATTTGGAAACATGATTCTAAACATGAACATCTAGAATGAACGATCAAAAATAAGGTATGATGAGGATATTCCTAAATTAAACATGATAGGAGGTGATGAAAATGATTCCATAGGGAATAAAGGAATATTTAAGGAATGTTTAAGTTAGGAATAGATTAATTTCCTTTGTTCGCATGACAGAAGATTATATCCTAGGATAAAATCACTTTCAGATTGCTCCTATGATGAAATAATAAGACCAAAAATCAGTGAAATAATTTAAGATACCACATTCATAGAGACCACTGCAACTCCCTTCCATGACACTGATCAAACCAATATAGTATATAATCCTTCTACACATATGGAATCAATCCTGTTTGAAAATATAAAATATTGATCTTGATCCAAAGCCCCAATATTATATGAAAATTCTGAACCAACCTGATTTTGAATTGAATGAACTACCTACTACACTTATTAATGCCTTATTTGGAGAAAATAGAACACATATTATTTTCATTTATTCTTCGCTTCAATACAATCATGATAAGATCACCCAAGATGTCTTTTGGTGACATAAAATAGCCATTTGATGGACCCAATATGTTATTCCTAGGATTAACCAACTAATTGGGATAGATAGGATTGCTATATATTATGATTGAATGCCATGTAATCAATATCAGTAGTGAATAAATCTTAATCTCTTGGATATATTGAGAAAAGAACTTATGATATTGTTAAAATCTAGTATCATCTATTCCATAGCTTAGAGTGAGCGGGTCAATGGATCTATGTGGTTATAATGAAGTATAAAATCATAGTTATAATCAAGAAGGATGGATACATTCATTAAAATTCGGTGAGTAGTGGATGCAGAGTATGCATTGACTATAAGAATCTGATATTATTTACCAAGAAGGACCATTTCCCATTAACATTAATTGACCAATTCAATGAGAGAGTTGACGGTAATTCCTTATAATATTTATTATATTTGTAATTAGGGTACAATCATATTGATGTCTCCATAGAGGATCAAGGGGAGACTACATTTTCATGTCTTTTTGGCACCTTTTCCTTCAAATGCATGCCCTTCGGGTTATTCAATCCACCTGGAACCTTCTAGTGGTGCATGATGGAAATATTCCTGTTTTTGGCAGGGAATTTTCTATAGGTCTTCATGTATGGCTTCTCTGTGTTTGGGGATGCATTTGAGGGATGCCAATGGAATGTGGAGAGAGTCTTTTCATGATTTGAATAAATGAATCTGGTCCTAAACTTGGAAAATTTTCTTTTCATGGTTAAAGAGGGTCCAATCCTTGGCCATCTAATATCAGGTAGGGGGATTTGAGTTAATTAATACATGTTTGACATCATTTGTTACCATATATCACCCAAAAAAATGAAATAATTAAGGTATTTCTAAGGAAATGATGGTTCTATAGAGGATTCACTAGGAACTTTAGTCCAATCTCTCATCCCCTTTGCAGTCATCTTGTAATGGATGCACCAATTGAAGGGAGAGAAAGCTGTGAGGGTTCCTTATCAACCCTAAAATAATCTCTCAAATTTCCACCCATAATGAAATCCCCAAATTGGAATAGTCATTTTTAACTCATGTGTGATACCAGTGACTTTTCATTATGAGTTGTGTTTGGACAACATTGTGATAAAACTCCTTATATAATTTCTTATGCATGAAAATCCTTAGGTGATACCCAAAAAAGTACACCACCCCCGGGAAGGGGTTACATACTGTTGTGTTTCCTTAACAATGTTTAGGTCCTATCATTTAGGAACCCCCATCACTATGTTCACTGACATTCTACACTAAAATGCCTCTTTTAGAAACAATATGCTAAGGCTAGACTGATATTGTGGGTCTTTCTATATAAAAAATTGACCTCACAATCAATGAAAAAATTGGTGTTGAAAATGTTGTAACAGATCATCTATCTAGTATAGAATTTAATGAAAAATTATCTACCATTAATGTTTCTGAATCATTCTCTGACGAACAACTACACTCTGTGAGTGACTACCCAAGGTATACCAGCATTTCCAACTTCGTATTTATAAGAGTGATTCCAAAACACTTAGGGGCAAAAGATAAAAGGAAATTAATTTCTGATGTTAGGATCTATTTGTTAGATAATCAATACTTTTATAATTCTCACCTTGATCAAGTCATAAGGAGGTTTTCCCTGAATTTGAACAAGAGACCATCCTTAAATTCTGTCATAGTGAGGTGTGTGGAGGTCAAGTTTCCTATAAGAAAAAATTATATATGGTTCTTCAATGTGGTCTCTTCTGGACCACCTGATCAAGGGACTCCTACATTTTTATTTCAAAGCTATCATAGGTGTAAACAAGTAGGGTTCATCACTAAAAGTTATCATATCCCACTCACTCCCATTTTAGTGATTGAATTCTTTTACTATTGATGAATCAATTTCATGGGTCCCTTCCCAACACTAAGGGATATGTTTACATTTTTCTCTTTTGATTATGTCTCAAAATGGGTTCAAGCCATTCATGAAAAATATAATTATAATCAAATAGTGATTATATTTCTCAAGGAAAACATCCTCTCTATATATGGAATTCCTAGGGATATCATTATTGATCATGGAACTCATTTTTTCAATCGTCCATTCATAGCACTCATGGACATGTATGAAATTTTTCGATAAGTATCCATTGCTTACCACCTACAAAATAATGGTCAAGATTAGTTAGAAAATCATGAAATCAAATAAATTATTGATAAAACTAGTAATATATCTATAAATGACTGTTTGAGCCATATAATAGTCAGTCATTTGGCCTATTGAAATTCATTTACTACCGTTTTTGGTATGTATCCATAGAGGATGGATTATGGTAATGCATGCCATTTTCTAGTGATGATAGAACATAAGGACATTTGGGAAAATATGAAAATGAATGATTGCCTCTCATGGGGTGGAACAAAAAGGAAATTAGATCTCAATGAAATTATGGAACTTAGTATGGGGGATAATAAAAATTCAAGGGTCAATAAAGAAAATGTACATGCCTACCAAACCAGAAATATTAAAACCAAAAACATTGTACCTAGTAATCCTAATCTTTTATATAGTTCTAAAAATCATTTACACCAAGGAATTCTGAGATCCATATGGTCGGGTCCATACAAAGTGCCTGAGGTGTACCCCCATGGGTCTGTAGAATTATAGATCCCACCAATGGTTAAACCATTACTGTTAATGGTCATAGAGTTAAACCATTCATTGAACTATTCCAAAAACATAATATTGATGAATAATTATATGAACTAAATTAACATGAATAAAATACATAATCATCTAGGGGTTTAAGTCAAAATAACAACATTAAACAAAAGCGTTTCATGTGATGAAACACGTGGTTTTTGTGGTTCCAATCATTGTGAGTCATATTTATTTTTTGAAATTCGAATAATGAATCATTTTGATATTCTAAAAAAATACTCCATCTATCAACTCTTAA
This sequence comes from Viscum album, assembly GCA_963277665.1. Classification (NCBI taxonomy): domain Eukaryota; kingdom Viridiplantae; phylum Streptophyta; class Magnoliopsida; order Santalales; family Viscaceae; genus Viscum; species Viscum album. The sequence continues at coordinate 1,585,270,162 of OY728150.1, read as the reverse complement.
TTTTTTTGTAACATTTAATGTTTACATGTTCTAATATTATGAGTATATATGGGTATGAAAGGGGAGCACCATATTCATCTGTTCCACATGGTGTGATCCATGAGTAATACCATACCCATAAATTAAAGAAGAAGAAATTGTATCATCAGTTTATTTCATTTTATATGTGTTTTGAAGATAAAAAAAATTTATTAAAAAAAATTAAAAAATAAAATAGAATAAAAATTTAATTTAAAGGAAACCACTTTTTTCATGGGGAAAACCCTATCACAACTATCAAAGCTACGAGGAATCGATCCTGGGTCCAAAGGGATACAGAGGCACATAGATTCCACCAAACTATGAATTATAGTTATTTCTTATTCTATAATTTTTTATATATACATATATTTTACTTCATATATTTATATTTTGTTTTTTAATCTATATTTTGTTTATCCTTGTTCCATTATATAACTATTCGAGTGACATGGATATTAAAGGACTAAATTGGAGTAACATGAATGTGAATTTCAACCACCAGGTGAATTCATTCCATGATTCCCATTTTTAATTTTCTCTTTGGTCTCATACTATCTACCCCCTTCAAATTTTTATTTTCATTAATCACTAGGGATAGTTTTATTCAATGTGGGGGTGGGGAGGGGGTGAAAAGAAAAAATAATAATTTTGTAGTTTAAATAAGATGTGGAATGAAAATTATCATTAACTATGAACTTGATAATACATATTGAACACATTGAAATTGAATATCGAATAATTTTACACGCCCTAATTCTGATTTTAATCCTTTAATAATTCAGAATAATATATTTTAGAAAGTGTGGATGTTTAATGAGATATTTGATCATTTATTTTTTAATCCAAAATAAATTCATGATGCACGTCCTTTGGATTTTGGGTTATTAGATTGAGTTTATGGGGTCCCAAAAATAAATTGCATGGTTTGGTGATCATTTTAGTTTTAATATGAGTATCCAAGAAAAAATAATAATAATAATAATAAATTTTCACATAGAGAAATGAAATGACCTAATGCATGGGTTTTGGCACTTGGTGATCATGACTCCATAGTTTTCTGGCCCAAAGTTAGTAATTTTATCTCTATTTGTATTAATTTGAAAATTAATTCAACTGACTAGACACGATATGATGCTTGAGTATGTGGGCTTCACTTAGTGCCCATAGGTCGTTGAGCCTAGGAGTCATTAGAAAAGTCTAACTACATGGGTTGACTATGTTGGGTGCAATTTCAATTACAATGGTATTTTTAAAAAAAATTATTACTCTACTTAATATTCAAATTTAATTTCACATAGAGCTTTCGAAATTTCCACCTTGAATAAAGATGAATTCCCATGTCTATTGCGATGCACAACCCATCATCATGTTGAATTGATATAGGATCAAATATGGCGATGAATTTGATCAAAAGAATGGGATTGGGATTGGGATACACTAATGAAAATATATTATATTATATTATTTTTATGGGTTTCTTGATTTTTTGGTATAATGGTTCTTGGTGAACATTGTGTATTAAAATTTTCTAGAAAATGGAATTTGAATATCTCGATTTTGAGATATATGTATCTTGGGACTAAAAACATCTATATTGGGTGTGTGATTAACCACTGAATGAGGCTAATATTCATTGTTAATATACATAATATTCATGATATTTATTAGTGATAAACATAATTTTAGGGAATTTTATACTTTGAGAATTAATTCACATTATTATTGTAAATATATCTTAAAATGAAATATTACGTGGTACATTTTCGAAATCATCCTAAAATTAAAAATGGCCTTCACATTATTTTATTATTTTCATAGGATCTCTATATATTTTGAACAATTAGTACTACTGGATTACTTAATGATTCACATTGGAAGACCACCAAAAAAATATTTCAATAAAACACATCCTGGGTAAAGTAAACTGGACAACTACCCAATAAAAAGATTGTATTGGCTAAATTCCCAACACAATTACTCTAAAATTGAATTTTAAGATAGTGTAAATCATGGGTAACATTTCATCCTATAGTGTCATTAGCTAATTATGATTTTCTAATGGAGTTCCATGTATCCCAAGTTAAAGATGAAATATTGGTCCAGATTCTGCATCCCTGAGAAAAATCCCACAAATTTAATCATATATCGCAAACAATAAACTATATTGGACTGAAATTTTATAGGATATCATTGAAAATATCTATATTCATTTTTTTCTTATATGGATTTGCAATGATCGACCATCCAGATGCTCATTTGAACACATCGGTCAAGTCATGCATGATGGCTCATATTGTTTGTCCAAGGTAGAAATATCAACTATCCCTCAACTTTCCACCCAGTAATGGCCTACCACAATTAATTTAGGAGACTTGGACTATTGGAGTCTACCCAGTGGTTCAAATTTCCTATTTTAGGGAGTTTTTTTGAATGAGTTTGGTATTTTTTGGGCTTGGATTCATTATAGTGTTATGCTGCTGCTCTGTGTTGGTAATCACTTTTCTTTCTCATGTAAGTTATTCAATTCACCATAGATTCTTAATAAATGTTCTTGTTTTCCACTTATTTTGTTCTTATCTATATCATGTTGACATCGTTTCTTCATGTTTTCCATTTATTCACACCATACCATGTGAAAGTTATCACACAATGTTGGAGTGATCGTTATTATGTAGTTTTTACTGCTTCAATTCCAAACTTGTAAGTCTACTTTCTGATTCCATTGAGAACATTTCATCAATGGAGGGATTAAATATTTATTGGAAAATACAACGGAGTACCAAGGTGAAGGATTATATTTTACTCAAACTCTCTAAATTTTTAATAATTTCTTTTATTTTATTTTCTTTTATTTAATTATTTTGGCTCTTCCCCATCAATATTGAATTTATTTACCCCAATTTTTTTTGGGGAAATAAGATCTTATTCCATTGAGTTCTCATGAAAATGATTCTAAAAGTGTATAGGTGATTATCATTTGAATGTGAAGGTGTTTAACCAGTATGTAATGAGTTTAGTTTGAATTCATTGAATCAATCCTCCTCGATTTAATGAAATTGAAATTGTTAAAAAAGGAATTCATCCAATCTACCTCGTGTGATAATCTATGATCAACTCATTATCATAACTTGAATTAACATATATCTGTTATTTTTCCATTTAACCTATCTAAAATAAACTCTAATTTGGCAACTTCATAGCTAAAAAATTGCATCGAATTTACGTTTAAGTAGGTTACATCTTATGTATCAAATGATTCAAAACCCCATGATTAAATACAAGAGACCAGATAACAAAAAAAAAATCGTAAATTTGGGAGATACCATTATTCTATTATAGGGATATACAAGGCTCTACAGTGTGGTAGCATGGATCATGTTAGCTGGGATGGGCAGTTGGTGGTGAGATGGTAATATTTTGTCCATTCCATCATTGGAGTTTCTTTTTTTGTTTTGAGTCCATTATTGTAGGAATTGTTTTTTGTATATTTAGATACTATTTTAGTTGTTTTGATGATATTTTTTCCCTTACATTCATGTAAAATATTATATTTATTCTTATATTGTTTCTTTTTCTCTTGATATATATGCTATTTGGTAGTTCATGTTGGGATAAATTGTCCCCTCAATTTTTCATTTGATGACTAGGTGATTATCACCCAATAATGAGAATTGGGAACACCCTTTAGGTATGTGATTGATTGGGATGGGTGAATGGTTTTCGGGAAACATGTGCTGGTTCATTATAGTTTGGAATCATTGGTGGTAAATCCTCAATAATATTTTCTTGGGATGTCTATTATAAAAGAGATAGGACTATTGGGACTTCAGTGTTATCTTGCGATATGTTTACGGTTATCCCTTGTTGTAATGAGAATCAGGTTAACATTGGATGTGGTGATATGTGTCTATAGTGTGGGATTTTGTTTTTTTAAATCTGAGTTTTTTCTTATGGGTTTTCTATTTTGAACTGAGATTTGTTCAGTTTAATCATTTTTATGTCAAGGTGTGAGAAAGTATGCCTATAAGACAACTTCTACAGGTTCCTTAGGATGGTGTAAAAGATGCTCCTCAAAGAAATACACCTATGTAACAGAATCTCATCGAGACTATCATATAGGCAGTCCGTGTTGTTGATCAAGATGAACCATCAGTTTAGAATGCAGTAGTTGATGTACAACCTGAATCTATAGGAGAATAAGATTGATCATGTGTGATCTTTCCCATGAAGACACCGCTCTTTAAAGGGATGACTAAACCTCAGGAGGCAGAGGATTGAATAGAAAAGATCAATCAAAACACAGAATTCCTAGAGACACCTGATACTATTAGGGTGAATTGAACATGGTTAAAAATAAAGGGTTCCTGAGAGAATTAGTGGGAATATATATTCTAGGAAGAAAAACATTTGGGCTTGGATTAGAAAGGTTTCAAATCCCTTCCCATTCTGTAGTTTTGTCTAGACTCATTAAAGATGGAAAAATCAATACACATCCTATTATTATAGAAGTGAGAGGGTTCAGTATCCACCTTCACCAATTATTTTGCTGATCTTTTCTATTTTTCCTTGGGCATGGTAAAGAATAACTACATGAAGACGCATAAGATCCTATAATGGTTTGACCAGGCAATAGATCACATGTGTTCATGTTGAAGATTTATACATATGTAGAGACATTGGGCATAGCAATTATGACATATAAGGACGTGGCATGAAAAGTATTCTTTACCGTATCTTATATCCCAACTTTTGATAGTTACAATGGTGTTCATAGGAAGAAGAAGAAGTTTCAGGACCATCACAAGAGTGGTGGAGGTGGGTCTTTATAGTGAGCCTCCTCCACACCATCTGTTGCCACTACCAGTGTGCCTCTTACTTTCTACCAGTGTGAAATGGTGTTGACACTTGTCATTCAAATAATATGCCTGAAAATATGAACAATAGATATGGAAGTGTTTTTTATCTACAACGTGTCTCTCAAGATATTAATAAACCCTATTATGGTTAGGGTTAAAGACATCCAAGGGCTACTAAAATGTAGTCATAAGATTCAAGGAATACAGGTATCTTTCCACAAGCATCAGGAGTAAAGAATTTACAAGTAGTAGGTGAATTTCCAATGGATGTTGATATAGGTCTTGCAACAGTGATAGGTGTTTTCCATATTATAGCTTCATTAGGTGCTTCTTTGCTTGATATTGGTTCCTCCCACTCAATTATATTTGCATGTTTTATTTACAACTTTAAAAAATCAATGAAAATAATTACCTTTACAATGGAGTTAGTGAAACCTCTTGGAAAGAGAAAAGAGCATGGGTTTCTATGTCCTTCTAGTTCATTATCGATAGCTAACACAGAGATGGCATAAAACTTCACATTCGTGATCTGGATCTATTTGACCTCATCATTAGTATGGATTCGCTTGCTGCTCATCAAGCTAAGGTTTATTGGTATCGTCAGTGTGTTTGGTTTCTTTTCTTCTGATGGGAGCACTCATGTGTTTTAGGGGGAGTGAGACCTAAGGCCAGGTCCCGTAGAACTTTCCCACAAAGAGACAAAGATTTTTTTGGTTGTTGATACATTTGCGACCTATGAATTTTCATATGTTGAGGGTCATCCTATTGTTTTTTGAGACATTTCATATTTTTTCCCAAACAAGCTCTCTCTTCCTACTCTAGAGATAGAAGAAGAGTTCACGATTGACCTGGTGACAAGTATGTTGTTGATATTTATTCCTTCTTGTCGTATGACACTAGTGGAGTAGAAAGAGCTCAATATTTACTCGAATGACCTATTATAGAATGGTTTCATTATACCTAGTGATTCTCCTTGGGTATCCCCTTGTTCTTCGCTAAGAAAGTGGAGTGTTAACTTTAGCTGTGTTTGGAGTATCAGAATTTGAACTGGGTAACAATTAAGAAAAGATACCCTTTTCCTTGTGTGTATGATTTGTTCAATTTGTTAAAGTGTAAAATATTGGTATTGAGGATTGATCTTCAGTTGGGTTATTATAAACAGGAGTTCATGAGTTTGATATACTGAAGTTGGACTTTAAGAGTAGGTATGGGAATTATGATTATATTGTGATGCATTTTGGTCTGTGAAAGGCTCTTGATGATTTCATGTCTTTGATGAATAATATATTCCATCAATATCATGAAAATTTTGTTTTAGTGATCATGGGTGATATTATGGTTTATTAGAAATCTGAGTGTATGCTTGAGCAGCACCGGAGTTAGGTTCTGGATGTTTTTGTGAAATCACCTATTTTTATGGAATGACATAATAATGATGAACCTAGGTTCAAGATGTGACGTTCATTATAAAAATTATTTCTGAAAGAAGATTATAAGTTGATCAAGATAAGGTAAAACCTTTTTTTTCAGATGGAGCCATGAAATGTCTTTGAGATATGAATATTCGTTGGTCTTACTGGAAACTACTATCTATTCGTTAAGGATTTCTCCAAACTAGAATCAAATTGGACTGATCATACATAGAAATTAGTGAAATTCTCATGGGATGCATACTTTCAGTCCTCTTTTAATGAACTAAAACAACTTCTGACATCGGCACCAGTTCTGATCTTACCAAAGTCTGGTAAGGGGTACACGGTATTTTGTGAAGCAAATGGTACTATTTTTTAGATGAATTATTATGAAAGATGATCATTTGGTAGTTCATGGATGTCATAAAATCTGAACACATGATAAGAAATACCCCACTAATTAGTTAGAGAATACTTTGGTGATTCTTACTCTTAAATGAATGAGACACTATCTATTTGGGGAAAATTTCATAGCCTTATATGACTCTAAGGGTCTATGCTATATCTTTTATCAGCAATACATGATTGTCAGATAGAGGTGATGGATAAAATACATTCTAAAATTTGAATTCAACATCACAGATAGTCCAAGGAATGGGAATGTAGTTATAGGTGAATTAAGCCATAAGGTTCAATCATAGGCTATTCTAGAATCAATGGTGGAGTGAAACATTATGGGGCATTTCACTCAGTTTCGCTTGGATTATCAAGATGGAATTTCAGTGATCGTTCAGACCAGTGTTCTATTGTCATAATATCTTATGGATTATATAATAAAAATTTAGTAGTAGGATGATGAGTTTCAAATGACACACAAAAATGATTATGGTGGGGAGACAGTTCTTTGTTGGTCTCTTTATTTAGATGACCTAAATCACTTCAAGAAGTGATTTTTCATCCCATCAACTATGAAAATTTCAGTCTTGTTTGATTTTGAAACCTCTTTATGGTCCATTTTTTCAATAACTAGAAAGATCTATTATGACATAAGAAGATGATTTAGGAGGTCAGGTAAGAATCATACCACATTAGAGTATGTTTCACGTTGTTACACCTACCAAAGGATAAATTCCGAGGACATGAAACATTCTGGTATGCTAAATACCCATCCATTTCTAGTTTGGAAGTGGTATTATGTGTTCATGGATTTTTTTTGTTGGGTTAACATGGTCACCCTGAGGGAAAAATGTTATCTGGGTGGTTGTTGATAGATTGATGAAGTATGTTCATTTCATTTTGATTGAAGACACCAATAAAGGTAAACATATGGGTATGTAATATATGAAGTAGATCGTGAGTTTACATTGGAGTCCTTCTGTGGTTGTTTTGATAGGTATCATAGCTCTACAACAAGGTTTTGTAAGAGTCTTCAATAGGAAATATGGAATCAGGTCATGTTGAGCATAACATACCATCCATAGAAAGATTCCCAGACGGTGTAGGTAATTATGCTCCTAGAGGATATTCTACATACTTGCATATTGGATTTCGATGGATCATGGTATAGCCTTTGGGGATAGGTTTAGTTTTTTTACAACAACAATTACTAGTCATCAACCAAAATGGATCATTTTGAGGCATTGTATGGTCGCTCGTGTAGATCACATCTTTTTCAGGAAGAGATTGTTGATGTAACAACAGTTGGACTGTGTCTTGTTTAAGAGACATTGAAAAAGATTTAAGAGATGTGACGTCATCTGGTTATATCCTAGATTCTATATAAATCAATTGAAGATTTATTGAGTCATACATCAGATATTTTCATTAGATATTGTGTTTTTAGGAATGTTTTTTCATGGTTGAGTCACTGCAGAATTGGAAAACATGGAAAGATGGCTCTGAGATATGTTGGACCATTTGAGATCAATAATTAACTTTGAGAAATTGATTATCAATTATAATTGTTGTCTTAGATGATTGTAATTGATGTATTTTTTTAATTATCTCAGCATAGAATGTATCACACACATCCCGCTCACACTCTGAGTGGGGATAAAATTTAGATAGAGCCAGATGGTTCTATTTTGGTGAAACCAGTTGAGATCATTAACACCCAAGAGAAATTCAATCAGGGGATGTTAATTTTGTGGGGAAGAGATATATGGAAACAAAAATTATATTCATATGAGACATTATAACATGACTCATTGATGAGGGAGCATTGGCCTCATCTCTTCAGTGAGGTCACATCATCCATATGACTTATTTGGGAAGGAATGATTTTATTATGGGGAGTTTGAAACATCTGGTAACCTTAATATGGCATTTATTCCATTTTATATGTTCCCTTTTGGGACTAAAAATCCATAGATTAATTTTTATGGGTTTACTATAGGATACATAATAGGTACAGGTCGTGTACCAGAGCTACAAGTTTTGTACTTGGTGTTGGATTCATGTACTAAATGGGGGATCATGATGAGTTGGTATGGAGTAGGTACACATCATTTACCTAAGGTACACATTGTGTACCTAAGGTACACATCATATAGGTTTTATATAAAGTATTATTAACATGATGTAATGGGGTTTTCCACATAACTTATCCAATATGAACTACGCGGCATGACCGAGGGATACACGTCATGTCCCGGACCACGCCTAGGGTTATGTCATTCATTTTTTAATTTCTCTTCTGATTTTCCACTATTTTTCAGAAATGTTAACACTAAAATTATAATATTAACGCATTAGAGGATTCTCACCATCTTGATGAATCCAATTGGATCTGGTTCATCATTTCTTCAATGGAAAATATCTCTTGGTCGAATGTGAACTCTTATATCAAATGCCATTATTTGGAAAGTTCTAGTGCTACAAACAATCATTTTTGCGGTATGTGGGACTTCTATTTTCCACAAAACACATTAATTATATTTTCAATCAATTCATGGAGTTGTGTGATTGATTTTATGGCCTTTATTGAGGGAATTTTTGGGTTTCCTTTATTTTGGATTTCATTTGGGGCGGGTGCAACCCTAAACAATGAGGAAAGTGTCTCAATATCTAGCCTTTGATAAAGGAACATCTTGTTTTTGATTGAAAAATGATTTAAAAATTAATTTATGAAATTATCATGATTTTTTTGTGTGTTGAAAAATGGTTTTTATAGAAAATGGTTTTCCCTATATTTTTATAAATGGATTATAAATGGCTCTGAATGGTTTTCCATCCATTGAAATGGGTTTGTGAAAATGAACACATGGGATACCATTGGGTAATTAGGTGGAAGGTTTAGCTACATTCCATCATCAATTTTTAGGTTATTATCATGGATGTTTCCCTTGTGGATTTCATTTTATTCCTAGGCCCTTTTTTATAAGGGAAAAATATTGACCTTTTTTGTGGTTTACTCATGTGGTATTCTTTCACATCCTAGGCCCGTTATTCTAGGTTCAGTTTAATGCACATGATTATTATGTTATGAGTCATCTACATCCTAGAACATGAGTCTTCCTTAGTCTGTGATACAATTGGTTTAGTTTTTTATTTCTTGGATTTCTGAGATAGCTTTTATATGCATGTTTATACTTATGAAAAAATGTTATGGAAAATTTGCCTTGAAATAGTTGTAGCTTATTTTATTTATAAATATTGAAAATGGTAATGTTTACCATGCTTTCTATAAAACTTATTTTCTACTTCCAATTCCCTATTTTAAATTTTAAATAAGGATATAATAATTATTACATGGAGAATTTCAACAGAACACCTGGGTAGGATCCTACTGAGCCTGTTAGCTCAGACCCTATGCACTGTTTCAATGGTGCATAGTCCTTAGTTTTTCATCCAGAGAAAGGAATTGAAAGGTGTCATAGTGAGGCGGTGATGTTCGTCTCATATGGTATGGGTATTTGATTTTTAATTTATTGTGGGTCTTTCTATGAAAATTTTTTATTATATTTTTTTTGATAGCCTTGGAATCGGACTTGTCTTATGGAGTTTCTAGATACTGTTTCTGTTGTCATGTTTTCATTTTTCCCCTTACAGTCATGGAATATTTAATTTTTTCTTCATCTGTTCCTTATTTTCAATATATTTATAATGTTTAGTTGTTCAGGATGGGTGAATTTTTTTTCCTTAGTTTTATCATTGAATGCATGTGTTCTAGTCACTTGATTGTGGGTATCAGGAACACCATTCTTGTATGTGAAGGATCAGGTCAGGTGATGGGTTTTTGGGAATCCCTAGAGTGTTCGTTACATCTCTAGAAACTGTTTCAGCAGTGACTTGCTCGAGAAAATGTAAATCAATCCCCAATGAACCTTTCCATCTTTGATTAATAACTTCTTTCCCTTTTGATTCATTTTGAGAATTATATCATTCATCATCAATTATTCTGTGCTGAAGAACACAAAATAGGGTATACACAATTATCTATTTCACCACTTAATCGATTGTATCACCACTGCTACATTTTTTCAGTCCAATATATTCAATATCAAATCATTATACCCAGAAAAAAGTGTAAAATGATCAATTTCATGATGCATATCGAATAACGTTCCAAATGATGAATTCCAACATTGAATGAACAATTTTGGGAGAAAAACACAACCACTGCACATTGATCACTGATTGGAGATCTGAAAGAAGTTTGTCTAAGAGAAATCCTCCAAATAAAATTCTATAAAGAATCCAGGATTTTTTGGATAAATATATAATTTTATCATAGAAGTATAATTATGTACTCACCTATGAAAACATCAAAAAAATTTAAAAAAAATTATTTTATTATTTTATTAATTTCCACAACTCGGATGTCTTTTCAAAAAATGATTCACCCTTCCAAAGGTTATGTCACACCTAGAGAAAAAATCCATTTTCTAAACTCAATGAAGCACTCAGATTATTAATCTGAAATGAAATTTAGAATTTATTCCATTCTTTTAGAAAATTGTGCTATTTGCCTATTTAAAATATTTAATTTATTTCAATCATTTATTTTTAGATATCTGGGAATCAAAATAAATTGTTATATTTGTTTATATGTCTTAGAAATAATCCATAAAATATACCAAAATTATATATATAAAAATGCATAACTGAAATATTGAATTATCTCATAATATAACTTGTGACCATGAAATCCATAATCATATATCAATTATATAGTCAACATAATCCAAGTCAAATAGCTATAATAATTACATCATCATTGTCAATTCCTAATAATAATTAAAATATGGTACTGGGTAGTGCCCTTTCCCTAAAAGAATTATAGAATCGAACATGGCATATCTCACCCTATATTAGAATTATAGCATAATGTGTGCATGTTCTAGGTACAATCCTTGTATATAACCATTTATACATTGAACATAATCCAAATAACACTTCATGGTTATCACAATATGACATCATAAATATATATAGATAACATAGTGAAATATGATTTTTATTCCATATAAAACATATATATTTATATAAAAAAAGACTAATGGTAAGAAAAATAAGAACGAATACACAAAATAAGAATTATATATTAGGGAATCACCAATGGAATCATATAATTCTAAACACACCTAAATCCATTTTCCAATTAAATTTTATTTGTTGTTTTCTCATCCAATAAGTATCCATAGACCGAGTCAGAATCCAATTGAATCCAAAGTGCTCCAAATAATATTCCCACTAATTATTTTAATGATTTTGGGGGAGGTTTCATTAGTGTGGACATAATTGTTTCTTAAAATTGTAAATTATCCGACCATGTAGTCAATAAATAAACCCTATCCCAATAATGTTGATCAAAAAACACTTATAATGGAATTCCTAGATGAGAATTATGGAGAAGATAATAGAAACTATATTAATTGATAAAAAATGATCAAGATAAAAACAAAAAATGTACACATTCAATATATGTCACAAAAAAAATTGGAGGAAAATGTTAGACAAGGGAGAAACTAGAAAATAAACCCCTTACAAGGGATCTATAAAATATTCAGATTGTCCAAAATGAAGGTCGACACTCCAAAATCACCTAGTGGGATACATAGGGTCAGGGGAGAAGGATTCAATGAGTTATAATTAGAATTAAATCGTACATAAAACATTATAATATCAGGATGGGAATTACCTGAGGTGTAATATAGTTACAACCGGTATAAATATTTGTAATGGGATAGGGAAAATGTAACACCTCCTTGAATTATATAATTAAAAATACATGAACATTTCATAGGGTTTAAATGATATAGAGAGTTTTTAAACCCATTTTCCCTTTAAAAGAATTGAGCCCCTTTATAGCGTCACTATATACCAAGAACCCATGAAACACTTATCCAATTTATCTTCACTCAATTAACTAAAAGAAATATAAATATCTTTAAATTAATTCATTTTCCTCATCAACGTTATCCACATGGACCACCTCTTGTTTTCTCATGATTCCATGAAATCTAAAACTATGTTTAATGAAATGATAAGAATCCATGATAGAACAAGGATTATATGGATTAAATAAAAGTAAAAAACATTCAAAAAAAGTTAATAAAAACACATAGAGAGGAATACTCGAAAAAATACAAGATATCAAAATTATAACACCATCAAATAAATTGGAATATTAATGCATGGAACAAAATCATAGATGACCCAAAATTAATACCCAGACACACTAATACGAAGATGAAATCATATCGAATATTCAAAAGTCGTGTTATTTGGATTAAAGAATTTACATCAGATTCATTATGAGACATTTTATCTAGAAATGAATAGTTTACATTGTCCCAGAAGTCAATCATGACATATATCTATTCGTGGGATTTGATTTGATATGTGTTAGATCCCAAAGAGACTCCTAGATCAAATGTTGTCACCTTTTTAGGATGAATATTGTTTTCTGATTTCTATTACATTATTAATAATTTTTATTGTATAAATCATTACTAAATTATTATTTAACTTCATTTAAATGTAATTAATAAAATTTTACTCATCTAGTTGTGGTGATAAAAATCGATCCCTGAACATATATTTTTATTTGATGGAGAATTATTAATTTCAGTTTATCCTTGAAATAATTTTTGTCCCCAAAATTTAAAAATAATAAATACAATGAATATTAATAATAAGTAATAAGTATTTAATTAATTTAAATAAATTTTAAATAATAAATAAAAAATTATTATAAAAAATTACTCAAATTTAGTAATAAAAAAATAAAAAAATTATTTTTTTCTGTTTTCATTTTATTTTATATTTAGTAGAATTTTATTAAAATAAAAAATGATTATTCATTCTAGTTTTTAAAAACCATTTTCTAAACATTTTAAAAATATTTTTTTTACAAAAATAATTAGGAACCTTTTTCCAAAAAACAAAGTGGGAATATAAATTTTGTATAAAAATTTGAAAATAAATATCGTAGTTGTTTCTTCCCAACCACCCCAGAAAATATGTTGATAACATATTTTGTACTAGTTATGAAATCAACTACTTCAAAACAATCCAAAATTGTAAATTTTCATAGAGTGTCACATTAATGTATCCTCTTATTAATCATTACATTTGTACCCGAAACAATTAGTCACTCTTATATACCACAATTCATCTTTAGGACACATTCGAATACTCATCCCTCTTTGTATCCTTCTGTATCCCCTGATAAAGTATGGCATAGTGTACATATGATCACATTAAATATTTCATATCATAGTCTGATTAATTTACATTATCAAATATTTGGCTAATAGGGTTCCTTTATAAATTCTCATATTAGTTGTGATAAAATTTGTTTTAGATGCCTACCAAGATTTTCCAAACAATTAAATAGGATTTTTCTAATTTGAAGTATTTAATTGAAAATTAACTTTTATATATAATGAAAATTTTTATAATTACTATAATTTATAACATATAATATTATTGTTACTATTTAATTTATAGAAATCTTTTAATTTTAAACCTTAAAACAAAATGTATAGAACACAATCAAATCATCTTAGAACTTCATCCATATTTATTAAGGAAATTATAATAACCCTACTTATTCTTAACAAAACATAAATCGCATTATGAATTTCTCTGATCATATAAGATCTATTTTAGAATTTGGAAAATAGTTTACAATATATTCTTACTATTCATGAGTATTTCAATAAATATACACTTCAGTAACAAATCTCATCTACAGATTCAATCATCTCTAGTCATATTGCTTGTTATATAATTTATTTAACATAGAGTTTCATGTGCCTAAAAAATATAGACCATTCTTCATCAAAATATTATTTAGATAACATTATTTTCTAACATTATCTTAATTCTATGAATCTTCATTCTGAATGAATATCTATCAATATATACAGTCTATAAAACTCTTCTCATCCTTTTTATTTTATAATATATATTAAATGTAATATCCCACCATATTAATTTTGAAATACTATCATGTAGTGTATTTAATATATGAATAATTATGAACATGTTCTTCAACTTTATTTTCAAAAAATTGTTATTCAAGTACTTCCCTTGATATATTAATATCAACTCATTCATATTAATTTTTCATATCAATGACAAAATAATCTCAGTCCTTCCCACGTGTTGATGGATCTCAAAAACTCCAATCATCACATCCCAAATTAAATATATATTTCCATCTTATTTGTTGATGAATTCCACATTCTCTTCCTTGAACATATTTCATTGAAACATTCTTGTACTTACTCCCATGTATTGATATATTTTGTACAGTGGATAAAACATGAGATAACTTATATCATTATGTTTGAAGGGGGTTTTCCAATATCCTAAACTCATTACCAATAGAAATCATGACTTGAGAACTTCCCCCAATTTTGGAAGATATTTTTCTCAATTTATATGAGAATCGTGATTATTGATAACAAATACAACCCACCATGAGGTTGTTTAAAAAATATCCCAATTTTTTTATATTAATTAGTAATATTGAAAATTAATTTTCATATATTTTCGTAAATTTTAATCTTTATCACTATTATTGACATTATATATTCATAACTAGTCAAGTGGGAGGTACAAATTAAATAAAAGTTATGTTCCATCAATTCAACCACTATTCATCTACCAGCAAAATTATTAATGTTAAAAATAATTTGAACTCACATAAAAATAACTATCTATTATCAAGGAGTATAATATCAATTCCAATCACTAATCCTCAGTGGATAATCAAATATGTTTATTTGATGATTATATTATATAAATATATTAATCTAATATTCTCATCCTGAATTTTACCAACAATCTCAATAACATATTAAAAAAATGAATATTTCTGGAAGCATTTGTTTTAGAAGTCCACTTTTATTTATTCGATACCTATTCATTATTATGTTATTAATAAATCTAATTCATCCACATTAAAATTAAAATCGATACATATATAATTTTCATAAGTGTGTATTCCAACAATCCATTCATGGTGATAAAATCTATAAAATGTTTATAAATTTTATATTCAAATGATATAATAATTGTGGAATCTTTTTAAAATTATCCATCCACAAGGGATAAATCCCAGCTTCACTACATCATTGTATATCATGTTATTAAAAATAGGGATCAAGATATAAAATTTTCATATCACTATAAAATGGATACTTTAATTGAGTATAGTATTGTTATTTCAGTTTGATAAATTTATTCTATTCCCCATTTATTCATAGATTACATTCTATTCCATTCAATGAATGATTAAAAAATCTATACAAGGGAGTGACATGGAACATCATTTTTATTAGTGAAATAAATAATTTTAGGGGTATATTCTCATGTACAATACACCATTATCTATGATATCATTTTTTTAAATTCTATATGATTTCATTCTAATTATTTCAAGTAGAAATATTATACAACATAGGCTTAATATTTCATTAAACTATTTACTTATACAGAATAATACCATTTACATAATATATCATAGAACAAGTTTTATTTGGTAGAAAAAGCATATTTATTATCATTTATTCTGAATTAGCTAATATGACCATGAAATATTTATAATTATATCTATAATACTTGCATATTTTGTGTAGCTCCCAACGAACTATTGGGCCACCCTTTCTTAATAACCTCACATGAAATTTGATTTTAGTTGATTTTTTTTTATTTTTTCTTCATAATATAAATTTTCTAGTGATTTTTTTATTATAATTACATTCAATATTTGTATGAACAAATGATAATACATTCTTTTGAATAATGTTCATATTTTTTTGGAATATTACCATGGTCTCACAGAATTACCTTCCATGAATTTATTTTTTGGTCACCCTTCAAGACTACTAATAATTGATTATTTATGTAAGTCCAGAGTGTGTCTAATAATTCTTTAATATATTTAAATCATCATCCTTTGTGTAAAATTTTAATATATTTTCTTTAGAATGTTTGATTTAATGTATTAATTTTATTCATAACTCAATTATAACTATGGGAATTTCTGAATTTTTTATACACAATTACGTTGGCCTTTTATTATCAATTGTTATCAAGAAATATTTTTTTTGATTTGAGGGAGGATTATTATTCACTGTGAACATTGTCATTTTATTCTCACTCAGTTTATCTATGATTCCAAACCTAATTGAGATAAATAGATTATTGAAATTTGTTAGTACAACGATTATTTTGAGATTTAATCCCATTTGATGTTAGGTTTATATATATTAAACGGATATATATTATTCCAATATTTAATAGGTTTGTTAATAACCATTAAAACTACAAAAATGGGAAAAATATTTTTATTTTTTCTTATTTAAATATATTTTATTATTATTACCATCATTATTATTTTAATATTTCTTCCATAAATTTGAATTATATTTATGGGAAAATTCATTTACACATTATTTCATAAACTTAATATTTGGTTTTTGGTTTCGACAAATTTTTCATTGTTTTATTTTTATGTTTTTTTATTTAAACTCAACAAATATTATTAATAATTATTTCACAAAACATGATTTTATTGTGTATTAGTTTCAAATATATTTTTTATACCATGAAAAGAGTTTATAAAAATAATTCTAGAATATTTTATAGGTTAAATACACAGTGACATAAAAATTCTACTTACAGGTTTTGATTGAAGCATTGTATTTCTAAGAATATTTCTAGGACATAGCATTTGTCACTATCAAAAATGTAATCCTATTTTTTAGAACAAGGCACTTTATTTTGAGTATATTTCTCAATCATTAAATAACTAAACCTTCAATTAAAACTCACATTTTTTATCTCTCACTTTTTCTACAATGAATCTTATCATTATTTTATAGAAAGATATCAATACCTTTAATAAATTTATATTTTATTTAAATGTGGGAATACTTGATAACAATTACTTTTTCTAAATCACTAATAATATCATTATTTAAATTCATGGAATCAAAATTGTCATGGATTTAATTATGATAGAAATTATCAAATATAATGTAACATAAATCCGTTTCCAAATTCATAACCTTATTTTTTAAAATTTCTTTGAGAATTTTGAAAATTTCATTATTTTTACCTCCAAAATTGATATAAATCCCTTCACACTGATCTTAATGTTATGATATCTACTCTTATATACATCCCAATGTGCAAAAAAAAAATGTTTTTATTTATTGTGGATATTTCTGCAACAAATCCTTGATAATATAAATTAATTCCTATTGTGGATCCCTATATATGTGATATTCATAATTTTTTCATGTTACAAAAAATGAATCATTTTATGGGAACCCATATTTCTCTATTCATTATTCTTAAATTGTGAATATTTTTAGTTAGAGTATCATTATACATTATTAATACTAAATTTTAAATAAGTTATTATCTATTGATTTTGAGTTATTTTTCAATATGATTGTAATAAGGGGATACAAATTTCACCCCATATTTCTTTTGATGGATTTATTATCATCACAAGCATCATTAAGAAAAATGTTACCAAAATATAAAACAAAAATAAATATATATTTATTAAATATAATCAATAAATTTTAAATATTGTATTATTTATTTCTTGTGGTATTTATCATTTTATATTCATTTATTTTCTTCATATTTGTTCAACGTCTTGGTATAAATATCTTACATGATTTTTCTAAAGTGAATTCATTATATTTTTCAAATATAAACTTCATAAACACTATAAAATAAAAAATCAGTAAATCAAATCTACAAATAATTAGATATTTGAGAATGAAATTAGAGTTTACAGTTGTATTTGACACCAATTATTGTTCCTCGTGGAATGGTGCACCATTATAAGAGTGTTGAATCGTAATTTTATATTCTGAAAACCTAATTATTTTAAATATTTTACTTCTTCATCATTTATATGAATGGTTTTAATCATAATTGATCCCACATTATTGTAATACATGAAATGATATTG
Organism: Viscum album; assembly: GCA_963277665.1. Lineage (NCBI taxonomy): Eukaryota > Viridiplantae > Streptophyta > Magnoliopsida > Santalales > Viscaceae > Viscum > Viscum album. The sequence continues at coordinate 1,585,251,422 of OY728150.1, read as the reverse complement.
AATAAACTAAATAATAAGACATTTATGGACATTATAATGAAATTTTCCTCTAATGTGTATAACTATTTCTCTACCATGCAATTCCCTTGGTTTTTGGGATGTTTATTCATTTCTTAAACTATATTTTTACAATTATAATTTTTTAATTGTATAAATTAATTGAAATATAATATACACATTTTAAAAAACCATGTATTTAACATACAACACTAGATGCATCAATTCTAAAAGATAACAACAAAATTACATTAAATAATGTGTCAAAAAACGAGGTTTTTTACAACTAATAAAACAAAAAATATTGAAATGGGGAGTTAAATTGATAATAATAATATTATTAGAATGAGAATATCCCAAAAAAATATTCACCATGGTGAATCACCATTAGTATTAAAATACTGATAATGTTTTTGATAACCATGAATAAAGAAACCATGTAGAGATACATAAATGAAAACTATTGAGATGTTATGTGAAAATAAAATATGTTTAGTATTGTTATATATATATGACCTAAATATGGATGTGGTTAATATGTTCATTATACATAGGGGTATTTCAAATATTGAATTTCAAATTACAGTCTGGATAGATATGGTCGTTGGACATATATTTAATTGGAACTGTAGTCATGTATTCTTAAGTAGTAAATTTTAAATAATATTACTTATAATTAAACTAAAATATTATAATAAGATATTATATAAAAACATTTATTTATGGGATACCCATATATATTACTAATATTATCATTTAAATATGTAAATTTATATTTATAAAATTCATATTAATATTTTAATATCATTAGAGATGTAAAATTAAATTCTTGAATATTCATAATTAATTTTATTGTCATTTTTAGAATATTATTTATTATAAATTTAATATTTTTGTCAAAGAACCAATTATTTCAGTATTATATATATTATTAAAATTTATTATATTAATTAATATTGGAATAATTTTATAAGTGAAATAATAAATTAAAAACATTTAAATTATGAATTGATATTAAATAATAAAGATGAATAATGATTAAAAATGCAATTTTCTATAAAAGTAATAAAAATTTATATTAAAAATATTCACAACCTAATTTCCTTATTTTAATTATGTAAAAAGCAATACGTTATTTAATTTATATTTTTTAAAATAGATAATGGTAAAAAAAATTATTTTTCTAACACATTTGATTTTTATTTGAATTTTTTAATATACCATTTTTATTAATGCTTTACCTTTTATGGAAATATTAGTATATGGGCATGACATAGAAATTTATTACAAAACATATTTTATAAAATATACATTTTATTGTTGACGTTATAAAATTTAAAATATTCTTATACCTTGGAGATATATTAATGACATTTTATAGCTCAATTAATATTTTTGATAGAAAATGTTTAAATATTTAGTACATGTATTATAATAAAAATAATTTTACAATCTTTTCAAAACAAAATTACTCAAATTGGATTTCAAATTTTGATTTAGTATGTTTATGTTCTCTAATATGGATGGTAAAAATATGTTAAACTAGTTAAACTAAAATATTAAAAGCAATAATTCAAGTGGAATTTAATACACACAGAGTTTTTGTGAAATATATTTTTCAAATCAATACAGTCTTTATGATATTTTAAATATCATGATACATTGAATATAGATTTTTAAATTAATGTACAATGTTTTTTTCGTAACTTACATGAAAATCCTAGATTAGATTATGCTACATGAAACATTGATATTTCTTATATTAGACAAAGTATCAAATTTCTATGAAGCATTATTTTATTATTATAATTATTTCAATGAGATAGTTATAACATAGCCTTTAAACATAAAAATATTAATATAATTAACTAATTATTTAATATTATTTATTATAATATTATATAAATATAATATATTGATAATAAAAAACGTAATATAGGTAATGTCTTTATAGGCTTAAAAATACAATTTTCCCAAATGAATGAGGTTTTATAACCTTTTCTATAAAAAAAATAAATAAATTTAGAAACATTAAGTAATTTAATTTGCTAAAAGAAACATAATTTTTAAATTAAAAATTCCATAATATTTTTAGGGTAAATATTTGAGATTTTTCTGAAAAATTTATTTTTTCAATGAATAGTGGTAAAATATAGAATTTTAATTCAAAACATTCCTTTCAATTAAATTTTTATATACAAAATTTTAGTGAACAAATCCTTTCAAAAAAAATGGATCCCAGAATTAGAATACAAAATATTTTTTATATATAATATTTTTTTTATTAATTATTTATCAAAAAATATTAGTGAATATGATTAAAATTAATTATAATGAATTTGAAAAAAAATAGATTCATAGTGGACTAAGCCTTAATCATAAGACCCAAAATGACCAAAAAACATAAAAAACATATATTCGACAGACATATTAAGAGAGTATAATTCATTTTATATATGTTTTCCCATTATTTGAGCCACATTACAAGGGAATCCATTGGTGGAAATATCTTTTAAAAAATTTATATGATTTCCACTGCTCCTCCACTATAAGAAACCACACATCCTTCCAACTTACTTACACCTCTAAACCTCATTAGATATTTCAAAATCATCTCAAATAAGCTACCAAAATCAATAAATTCATCCTTTAACCCTCCCTCTTTTCATAAATCGAACAATGGAATCCCTTTGGTAAAAAAAAAGAGATACCAACTGAAGAGGTAAAATCATTCCTCATTCTCATTTCATTTTCTTTATTTTCCAACATCACAATTCTTCTAATTACATGATCATATAATAGCACTAGTATCCAAAATAAACTGATATTTTTTTAAACTATAGTTTCTATATACATTTATTCAAACATTAATCTAATGGGTTATGAAATTATCTTTTTTTTGTATCGAGAACTATCGCCTCCCAAAACAATTTTGCATATTCTTCCATTAACACTATTCATGGTTGGGAATTATGATAGAAAAAAGATATAAATATATATATATATTATATATATATATATTTTTATTTTTTCACCTATAGTTATTTTAGTATATAAAATTTTATTATTCCAATTTTTATAAATACAATAACATCACATGTGGACATATGGACTACCGCCTTCTCAAAGTGGAGAGATTCATTTAAAATTATCATGGAATGAATTAACGGTGGGTTTAATGAAAATATTTTCTAATTTTAAAGTAATAAAAAATTATTTAATTTACATTTACCCTTTACTTACGGTAATATAGATAAATTAGCGTTCAAGCGTACTTATGACCCAGCAACTTCATGAATGGTGTGATATATTTAATATTTATATATTTGAAATATTACAATAAATAATTATATAATTAATATATATTATATATAAATAATGTTATTAATTATGTAATTATGTAAATCATGATCTAATTTTTAGGATCATGAATAATAAGTCAATACATGTAACACCCCGAGCTTCCATGATACGCTTCTCATTCAATAATGCAATAGCTTGCATTGTACGCAACTTCGAGTTCTAACACACTACAACAAATCAAAGTAGCTGTTATTAATAGTAATAACCACTTTTTAAATTTATAGAAATGTTATATTTCAAAATGGACTTCATTTTTGTATTCCTAATATTGAAATTAGCCTATGTTGAATTTTTGAAATTTTCTGAGAACTTCCAAATTTTTATGAATAGTGAAAAATACTTAAAACAACTTTTTTAATAAAAATAATTTATAGTGATAAGTTATACTATTCAGTGGTTTTAAATTATAATTAGAATATATTTTTACCATTTTATCCAATGGTGTTCATTAGAATTAATTTAACATTGAAATTGGACATAAACAATTGCCAATATTTTGATATAAATTGTTTCGTAAAAACACGCTATTTGTTGTGACATCGGGAATTAATAATAAAATTAATTAATGCAACTTATATTTTTGGAATTTTTTAAAATAGACATCATATTTGAATTCGGAATATCAATTATAGCTTACGGTGAAATTTTGGCATTGTTCTGAAAAACTTCAATTTTTGATGAATAGTGAAACCACTAAGTGGTAGTTAAATAACTGATTTTTCATTTAAATGAAATATTACCACTTATGTGATTTGATTTTCCAAAATCCTACATACATGGTTGTCATTAAGAAGTAAAATGTTGTTCAATGAGATTAAAATAATTTTTGGTGAATAGTAACTTTTAAGTTCTTAATCGCGATTAGAGGTAATTAGTGTATTTTAAGGTAAAAATAATGTTTTAATAATATGAGATGACCTTGACACATGTCCTACCCTCATTGGATGTGCCATTTCCGACCAAGACAATCCATGGGTCAACATGGGGATCCCATGGAGCCACTTTAGTAGGAAAATGACATAAATACCTTTTATTTAATGTTAATGTAAAAAATGACACAAACATGAAATGTTTTACTAAAACAATTTTTACATGGGGTTATACATGTCATATTTTTGACTATAAATAGTTATTTGAAAGCTAAAAAGATTTCCTATATAATAGTATTTTTTTATAATTTTAAGACATTAAATAAATTAAATTATTTATGACATCATTATGATGCAGCGATGACCTCATTATTTAACGATTTTAATAAAATGAAACGATAATGTACAATCCAAGGCTTACACTTGTCCAAAGACTATTGTATGGGAATATTTAAAACCCTTATCACCTTATCCACTAATTATATATGTTTGGGTCCTTTAGAATCCGAAAAGCATTGGATAATAATGTAAAATTTCCTTACTTTCCAAGAGTGCCCCTCCTCTCTTCTTATAAAAGGCCCCCACCTCTACCACCTCATTCACACTTTCAAGCCATTTGGCTCGGGCAAACTCTGCCCAAATACTCTCCCAACTTCCCTCCCTTACGCCTATAATCCTCACATTGGGCATAATTCTTCCCAAGGAATCCATTGTCTCAAATCAAAAAGAGTTACCCGTTTTTAAGGTAATGTCTTCTCTAATGTTGTTTTGTTTTATTTTGCTTCTCCAACCCCTTAAACTCTTTTAATTCCTTTCTTTTGTAACAACAACAGTAACTAAAATATACTAGGATGTTGTTATGATAAGTATTTGGTTTACACTTACACACACCTTCATCTAATGGTTAAAGAACATACTATTTCTGTGGGTGGCGAAATACTACCTCACGAAACGATGATTGTTCAAATTCTTTTAACACCTATAATGGTGGTCATTTTGATGACACCATTTTCATATATGATATATATATTATGTTTATGTTTTCCTTATGCTTCTGTATTATCATTTATGGAATACTTTATGATTTCCATTATGGGTAAACGCGATAATTTCATTTTAGGAAGTGAAAACTACCGCCCCCTCAAAGTGATGTGAATCGTTAATGCCATATGTGGGATGTATAAAGGATGGAGTAAATGATATTATATATGATATTATACTGGAACTATATTATACCTTTATATAATTATGATTTAATTCCATTAAATACGAAATAGAAATGAAAGTAGCGTTCATGCGTACGGACGGCTTACCGTCTCCATGAACGGTGCATTTCATTTCTTACATCTAAATGTTACATAATATTAAAAATGAATGTATATACTGTATATATATGATATATATGATATCTAAATCATGAATACAATTCTGGATATAATGGATATTCTACCACATAAACAACTTGTAATTATAAGAAGTTTATTGTTGACTAAAGTACCAAAGATCGACAAAACGACCGTTATTAACTTAAATAATTACATAATGTTCATATCATTGTAATAAGTGATATAAAAAGTGTAATGAAATTTAAAATGGTTCTTAAGAAGGTAGAGATTAACTCTAGTTTATTATTCAGGAGGATAAAGAGCGGTCGAGTCAAGTCGGACACGAGGTAAGGGTTTACTTCACAACCTCTTCATCATCCAAGGTTGTTTATATATAATTATCTACTGGGACCTCGTTATCATCCACATCCATGTTTCTTAAAAATTTCTTGAGAAACATTTTTACTATTAAATGGAAAATGGGTTAAAGTAATTTATACCATTATACAATTTTGAATGGAATCTTACCGTCGTTTTCCAAACAATGTACTTTTTAACCTTTTTGACAAATTTAAGGTAAGAATTTTTTTTTAACTTATACGGCGGGTGCAGCTATTTTCCTCCATTATAACATCTTTGAAGCTTCCCTTACAAGTTTATAAGAATATTTTCAAAGTAAATGTATTATTATGGTACTTTTTAATGATTTCAAAAAAGAGAGATATTTCTCTCAAATAGCTTTGATTTCATCTATGTCAACATCCTTTGATGGGTTTTAAGTTTAATTGAAATTGATTTATGATACAAAAATTCCATTGAACATTTGTGATATATTTGACTGTGGATGTGTTATTTTTATACCATCCATAGTTTATGGAGAATTTATTGACATTTCGTATGCTATTTTTAATATGAATATTTATGTTATGTTTAAACCTATTCACATGAGGAATGTATTTGACTTAATAAGTGACAGGTGGAGCCCGCTATAGCTCCTCGATGCATCGGTAGGTCTCATGAGACAACTAGACGTGAAATTGGCCGAGGCCCTTTCCCAATTTTGTTTATGGTTTTGGCCGAGGCCTTAATCATTTTAGACATCTTGGCCGAGGCCTTGACAAAATGTCTCAGAATGTTTGGAATTATACATTCCCTCATTATGAAAGTGGTTATTGATATTTCATGTGATTATTCGTCTAGTAGAATATCCATGTGAGTAAGTAATGAAATTATTTTATTTTACTTTTGCCATATTATGCTGAAGTTCAAGTTTAATAAGGCTTTTGTTTTAGTTATAAATTGCCTTAAATGCTTATGTTTTCTTATGAAAGTTTCCGCTATGTTGTTATCCTTAATGAGCATCTGAGCTCACCCCTTTCAATGTTTTAATATTTTGTAGGATGTGAAGAAGTATTTTATGAATGACCTGCAGGGATAGTCAAAAGAGGATATGAGTGTGGACTATGAAGACTTTGTTATTAGTTTTTCACTTTATGATGTAATGTATCATTTATGAATGTATCTAGTATTTCCAAGGCTACTAAACTAATCGGTCTTTCGAGACATGATCTTTTGTGATCATGCCAATGTTACGAAGTAATGCACCGACTCTGGGTAGCTGGGGTCAGGGCGTTACAGTTGGTATAAGAGGAAGTTTATTACAAACCTTGGAAGCTAGATTTAGACAAACTCTGATTACAGCACGTAGAACTAAGATGAACTTTGAGGGTTAGTATAGAAGAACTTCCTAAAATTTTGGTATTGTAGAGATTTTGTGAGTTTTCCGAGCAGTACATCCCTGTCTGGATACGAGCAAGTAGAGGCGGCTCTGACATAGATGTACCTAGGGGTAAAACCCGAAAGCACCGCTTTGAGCAAGACTCCAACAGGAACTGGTGCACGACAACGGGCCTTGCTGCACTCTTGGTTACGACACTCTCGGGGGATATGCTTAGGATAATTCCCATTTTCATTACAAACCACTATGATGGGTTACGAGTATATACCTCCTCAAAGAAAACATTTTTATGATTATGGATTATATCCATAATTAGTTCAATTTATGTTAAGTGTTTTACAAGTATGGAATTATGTATTTTGATTCATAAACTAATCTAGTTTATGCCATTATTTAGAAATGGTGCCTAGTGGAAGGAATGGAAACCGTATCAATGCACGCACTCCGTTTAGGGATTTCCCTGCTGCTCAAGATAATTATGGTGGAGCTAGTGATACAATTGGTGCTGATCAGCTTCTCACCGTATTGGGACAACTCACGCAGGTTATGAATAATAACCTTACTCGTATGGAGCACCCTGATCCGCAACGTGGAGGATCAATGCTAGACCGTTTCATGAGGCAACAACCACCAACCTTCAATGGGAGTAAAAATCCTATAGTAGCTGAGCAATGGATAAATTCCTTAGAGAAAATATTCCATGCCTTGGGGAGTAGTGAAAGGGAGAAAGTTGTCATAACAGTTTACCGCCTCACTGGAGATACTGATCAATGGTGATCACTAATTCAAAACACAAAGGAAGATGATGAATTAACAAACATGGAATGGCAGGAGTTCAAAGAGTTGTTCTTAGAAAAATACTTTCCTCGAGACCATCGAGCGGATATGGAAAGGCAATTTCTGAGACTGAGGCAGAAGGAGGATGAAAATGTCGCAATGTATGAGGCTAACGTTACATGGTTAGTGAGGTATGCTGCATATTATATACGTAACCCAAGAAGTAAGACTGATCGTTTCTTTAATGGGTTAAAACCATTTCTCCGTCGAGCTTTAGTATCACAAACCTTCTCTTCATACGAAGGTATTGTCTCGTGCGCTATCAAGACAGAAAAGGAATTCTCTATGTCTTATGACAACAAAGTAAAGCAAGAGAAGAAGAGAACGGTGGAACAAGAGACAGATAAAGGGAAAAAGGGAATGAATGATTTTCCATTATGTGATAATTGTGGGAAGAATCACCCTGGTACATGCCTAAAAGGAACAGGAGTTTGTTATAAATGTGGAGAAAAAGGGTACCAGGTGCGTGATTGCAAGGGAAAGAAAGAGGCTATCAATGTTGAATGCTACAATTGTAGGGAAATGGGGCATTATGCAAATAAATGTCCTAATTGTCAGGGAAACTTACCTCGGAAAAGGCCAAGGGAACAAGGACAATCTTATGATGTTACTACAGTTGAAGCAGAATAACTAATGTATTAGTGCTTTTGGACTCATGGATTATATTCTGGTTATTAGAATAATATGATATATATATATATGGATTTTACTACAGTACTTGTTTATTTCAGAAAGGTTTTAATATGATGAAGGTAATTATATTTTTAGTATGTGACAATAAGAGAAACTTTACTTTGTTTGGGGAATATGATAAATTGATTTTGGAATTAAGAGACCTTTTAGAGAAAGTTTGGACAGAGGTATTTTGGATAACTATAAAGGATGGGATGGATTAAGTTGATCTTTGGATAGTATTGTTTAAGGTAAAAACATTTCTGAAGATTATATTTGGAATATTATAATAATATAGTTTTAGGAAAAGGACAACCTACAGGGTGGGGCATAACCCGTCGCGTCGGACAAAGCTGCAGGAATCGAACCCACAACCATAGTGCGACAGGCCTTTATTTCCTACCACTAGCCTACAGGAAGTTCCTGGTTGTTACAAAATAATTTTACTAATCTAAATGGTATGTGCTAACATTTGGAACCTTATAAAATTATGATAAGTATAATATTTTTGAGTTCTATTATCTTTTGAGTGAAAGATGAGTTGAAGGTTGAAACTCTAATTGTCAAGAATAAATATATATATAACTATCTCTTAATCAATCAATAAATTAATTCTTAAACTTTAGTAAAGGGATATCGAAACAAAAAAATGTGTTATCCTAATACCTTATGTCTTGTTGAACTGATGATATTTTAAATCAACATAGATTGAAGGATTTGAGGCCCTCAATTTGACAGTTGATTGTGATTGATGACCTTAATCACTCCCTACAAATATTTACGTTTTTCCTCCAATTATATGTCTCTAATTTCCACCAATGTTCTCCTAATCGAGATCATAATTGGGTGGTGACTTTTTCATTTCCCTTTCCCTCTTATTAAGGATAAATTTTATTAATCTTATTTTCGATGTGGGTTTTCCACAAAGGTATTTTCTCTTTTCAAACTTTTATTTTCAAAGAAAAAAATTTCAAATTGCGAGGACGCAGTTTATTGAAGGAGGGGAGAATGTAACACCGCGAGCTTCCATGATATGCTTCTCATTCAATAATTCAATAGCTTGCATTGTACGCAACATCGAGTTCTAACACACTACAACTAATCAAACTAGCCGTTATGAATAGTAATAACCGCTTTTTAAATATATAGAAATTTTATATTTCAAAATGGAATTCATTTTTGTATTCCTAATATTGAAATTAGCCTATGTTGAATTTTTGTAATTTTCTGAGAACTTCCAAATTTTTATGAATAGTGATAAATACTTAAAACAACTTTTTTAATCAAAATAATTTATAGTGACAAGTTATACTATTGAGTGGTTTTAATGTATAATTAGAATATATTTTTACCATTTTATCCAATGGTGTTCATTATAATTAATTTAACATTGAAATTTGACATAAACAATTGCCAATCTTTTGATATAAATTGTTTCTTAAAAAAACGCTATTTGTTGTGACAGCGGGAATTAATCATAAAATTATTTAATGCAACTTATATGTTTGTAATTTTGTAAAATAGACATCATTTTTTAATTCAGAATATCAATTATAGCTTAGGGTGAAATTTTGGCATTGTTCTGAAAACTTCAATTTTTGATGAACAGTGAAACCACTAAATGGTAGTTAAATAACATATTTTTCATTTAAATGACATATTACCACTTATGTGATTTAATTTTCCAAAATCCAACATACATGGTTTTCATTAAGAAGTAAAATGTGGTTCAATGAGATTAAAATAATTTTTGGTGAATAGTAACTTTTAAGTTCTTAATCGCGATTAGAGGTAATTAGTGTAGTTTAAGATAAAAATAATGTTTTAATAATATGAGATGAGCTTGAAACATGTCCTACCCTCATTGGATGTGCCATGGCCGACCAAAACAATCCATGGGACAACTTGGGGACCCCATGGAGCCACATTAGTTGGAAAATGACATAAATACCTTATATTTAATGTTAAAGTAAAAAATGACACAAACATGAAATGTTTTACTAAAACAATTTTTACATGGGGTTATACAAGTCATATTTTTGACTATAAATAGTAATTTGAAAGATAAAAAGATTTCCTACATCATAGTATTTGTTTTATAATTTTTAGACATTAAATTAATTAAATTATTTATGACATCATTATGATGCAGCGATGACCTCATTATTTAATGATTTTAATAAAATGAAAAGATAATATACAATCCAAGGCTTACAATTGTCCAAAGACTATTGGATGGGTAGATTTAGAACCCTTATCACCTTATCCACGAATTATATAAGTTTGGGACCTTTAGAATCCGAAAATCATTATATAATAATGTAACATTTCCTTACATTCCAAGAGTTCCCCTCCTCTCCTCTTATAAAAGGCCCCCACCTATACCACCTCATTCACACTTTCAAACCATTTGGCTCGGCAAACCTCTACCCAAATACTCTCCCAACTTCCCTCCCTTACTCCTAGAAGCCTCACTTTGGGCATAATTTTTCCCAAGGAAGCCTTTGGCTCAAATCAAAAAGAGTTACCCGTTTTTAAGGTAATGTCTTCTCTAATGTTGTTTTGTTTTATTTTGCTTCTCCAACCCCTTAAACTCTTTTCATTCCTTTCTTTTGTAACAACAGAAGTATCTAAAATATACTAGGATGTTGTTATGATAATGATTTGGTTTAAACTTACACACACCTTCGTCTAATTGTTAAAGAACATACAGTTTCTGTGGGTGGCGAAATACTGCCTCACGAAACGATGATTGTTCAAATTATTTTAACACATATAATTGTGGCTATTTTGATGACACCATTTTCATATATGATATATATATTATGTTTATGTTTTCCTTATGCTTATGTATTTCTCATTTATGGCATACTTTATGATTTCCATTATGGGTAAACGCGATAATTTCATTTTAGGAAGTGCGGACTACCACCCCCTCAAAGTGATGTGAATCGTTAATGCCATATGTGGGATGTATAAAGGATGGAGTAAATGATATTATATATGATATTATACTGGAACTATATTATACATTTATATAATTATGATTTTATTCCATTAAATATGAAATAGAAATGAAAGTAGCGTTCATGCGTACGTACGGCTTACCGTCTCCATGAACGGTGGATTTCATTTCTTACCTCTAAATGTTATGTAATATTAAAAATGAATGTATATACTGTATATATATTATATATATGATATCTAAATCATGAATACAATTCTGGATATAATGGATATTCTACCACATAAACAACTTGTAATTATAAGAAGTTTATTGTTGACTCAAGTACCAAAGATCGACAAAACGACCGTTATTAACTTAAATAATTACATAATGTTCATATCATTGTAATAAGTGATATAAAAAGGATAATAAAATTTAAAATGGTTCTTAAGAAGGTATATATTAACTCTAGTTTATTATTCAGGAGGTTAAAGAGCGGTCGAGTCAAGTCGGACATGAGGTAAGGGTTTACTTCACAACCTCTTCATCATCCAAGGTTGTTTATACATAATTATCTACTGGGACCTCGTTATCATCCACATCCATGTTTCTTAAAAATTTCTATCAATACATTTTTACTATTAAATGGAAAATGGGTTAAAGTCATTTATACCCTTATACGTTTTTGAAAGGAATCTTACCATCGTTTTCCAAACAATGTACTTTTTAACCTTTTTGACAAATTTAAGGTAAGAATGTTTTTTTAACTTATACGGCAGGTGCAGCTATTTTTCGCCATTATAACATCTTTGAAGCTTCCCTTACAAGCTTATAATAATATTTTCAATGTAAATGTATTATTATGGTACTTTTAAATGATTTCAAAAAGGAGAGATATTTCTCTCAAATAGCTTTGATTTCATCTATGTCAACATCCTTTGATGGGTTTTAAGTTTAATTGAAATTGATTTATGATACAAAACATCCATTGAACATTTGTGATATATTTGACTGTGGATGTGTTATTTTTATACCATCCATAGTTTATGGAGAAATTGTTGACATTTCGTATGCTAGTTTTAATACGAATATTTATGTTATGTTTAAACCTATTCATATGAGGAATGTATTGGACTTAATAAGTGACGGGTGGAGCCCGCTATAGCTCCTCGATGCATCGGTAGGTCTCATGAGACAACTAGACGTGGAATTGGCCGAGGCCCTTTCCCAATTTGGTTTATGGTTTTGGCCGAGGCCTTAATCATTTTAGACGTCTTGGCCGAGGCCTTGACAAAATGTCTCTGAATGTCTGGCATTATACATTCCCTCATTATAAAAGTGGTTATTGATATTTCATGTGATTATTCTTCTAGTAGAATATCCATGTGAGTATGTAATGGCATTATTTTATTTTAATTTTGACATATTATGCTGAAGTTCAAGTTTAATAAGGCTTTTGTTTTAGTTTTACATTGCCTTAAATGCTTATGTTTTCTTATGAAAGGTTCCTTTATGTTGTTATCCTTACTGAGCATCTGAGATCACCCCTTTAAATGTTTTAATATTTTCCAGGATGTGAAGAAATATTTTTTGAATGACCTGCAGGGATTGTCAGAAGAGGATATGGGTGTGGACTATGAAGACTTTGTTATTAGTTTTTCACTTTATGATGTAATGTAACATTTATGAATGTATCTAGTATTTCCAAGGCTACTAAACTAATCGGTCTTTCGAGACTTGATCTTTTGTGATCATGCCAATGTTACAATGTAATGCACTTACTCTGGGTAGCTGGGGTCAGGGCGTTACAAAACACGTATGGTAAACAAGGATGTTTATTATAGAAGCATTACATTATAATGGAACTGTTAATAAACTTGTCAAATAAAGTAATAATTGAATTATAAATGGTATTATATAAAATAATATGGATCTATTTTTGATTTATTATACTCTTATATTTTTTATACAAGCATTTTTAATGCATATAAAGAAATTCAACACTTATGGTAAGGGAACTTCTTCTCACATTTTAGTTCCATGAGATACATAACATATTCACCAATATATTCATTTCTTTCAATATAAAATTCCTTATGGAATATAATATCATAAAATTAACTTATTCTAAAATATTTAAATATTTAAATTTATTTTATTCTTTCCTGGGAAAAATGACTGAAATTTTAATCAAGTAACAAGCGGTTTCTCTTCTAACATGTATTTTCTTTGACACAAAATTCATATTCACCTCATATTTATTATATGTGGTGTGAAGATTTCCCATAAATGTATTCTATGATTCTTATAATTATTTTAATGTGTATTTACATATCCTTTTAATTATATTTAATTCACATTTCTTATAATTCAAAATTACCAATTTGTTAATCTAAATTTGCCGGAATTTTTCTTCATTGAGACACATGCAAAGTTATGCACCTATATTTTTCAAAGAGGTGTATTTAGTAACATTTTAAATTCTATATCATTAATATAATTTTTTAATGATATTTTAAGCTTCATTTAATGTAATTATATCCATTTTATTATGATTTAATGTTAAAGTTTTTTAACATTTTATATATTCAATGACATAGTTTATTGAGATTGTTTTTTATTATATTTCCCTTAATTAAATATTATGAACCACCTATCATGAAATCTCATAAATTTTATTACCCTCTACATATTGAAGTTATAACAATGAAATAGTACTATATTTCCACTCATTATTACTTATTTTTACTTAATTTTTTTCCATAAAATATTACATAATTTCACCTTTCGGTCAGAAATATATGTTATTTCAAACCTATTTTATCTATAATACGTTCAAAAAAGGGATTACTATTATAATATGATGTTTAATAAAAAATTCTAAATATTTATTACATTAAAAATGTTTTTAAATGGCATCTTATAATCATTTTCCAATCAAGTTACTTTTTTGAACATTTATGGTGTGAAAGGAATGTTTAACATGCTTCCACCAACCTGCCACCACCACTGTCATTTACATGAGGAATCATTCGAATGTTCAATTTTTTTTAATGAATTTTTTTCCTAATATTTTGTAAATTTTTAGATTTAGAAATTGTTTTTAATGAAAAAGCGAATCCAAATTTTTTTGTTAATAATTGTAATAAATGATTTTAAAATATTAGATTATATTTATTCAATATTATTTTTATTTAAAATAATTGGATTTTATTTATATAAATATTTAATTGGTATGTTTTTAATGATTTTTCTATGAAAAAATTTATCAGAAACTTGTTAACGTTTATTATTATTTTTCATAAAATGTGATTCTCAAAATATTATCAAGATTATTTATTTATTTTTTAAGTTAGATGGTTTTCAAAATGATATAAATCCATCATTTAATTTTTTTCAATTTTTTTTCAAATAATATTTTTTTTTATAATTATTTTGTTTTCAATTTTTGTCAATTAAAAATGATTATTTCCCACATGATTTTTTAATAATATCTTAATTTTATTTTCCATTTAAGACAACATCTACTAATGTTACTTATTCCATTGTAGTAAATGATGAAAATGATCCATTTATATTATTTATATAAATATATTATAATTTTTGGGGATTATGTATATGAAAAACCATTTTATTTAAGAGGTTATATGTTTATGAAACTCATTCATCTTAAATGGGTTACATGCTAATGAAACTCATTTCTCCTCAAATGGTTACACCATGATAAATGATTCTGAAACAGTCCTTATTTTATTTTGTATTCTAGATTAAAATGATTATGAAACCTATATATATTCCTTCGGTTTTGAAATGATTAATTGTTTATGATACCCATTACATTTCATGGGTTATGATTCGATATTTATGAAACCAATATCTTTTTATAGTTCAAGATTTGGTGAAAGTTTTATTATCTATCGACATATGTATGTATGGTTTTATTATGTGACACATGGGACCTATATCCCCATTCAATGATTTTTTAATGATAAATATTTTTTTTCCAAAAATGGTACTTCTGAGGGTATAACAATAATGAAAAAGAGGCATAATGGGAGGGAATTACAAGCGCATACAAATAGGGTAATCATGAGGGAATCGGAATACTGAATCAGGAGCTTTCCTGGGAGGGAATCCCATTCCCAAAAAATGGTACAATGCAGATAATACAGTGTCCAAAATAGGAGGTTACAAAGTAGAAGATCCCAAAATCGATGTACGTACACATGTGATTATCCAAATCCATTTTTTTTAGGTTCATGGTAGGAATCCATGATATTAGATTTTTATATTCTCATGTTTATTCAAAAATTCAATATCTTATTCTTATGTTTTAATTGAATGGTGTATGATCTTTATTTCATTATGATTCATTTCATATGAACTTGAAATATTTATGTCTTAATTTAGGATTATGATATTTTATTTTTATGTTATGGTTTTCTAATTTTTGTGTTCATATTCTCATAAAATTATTTTCATGATTTTATTCCACATCTTGTTATTTACAGTTAGTGGATATTTGATCTCACCTCTTTCTTATGTTTCTCTTTCCCAAATTATGAATAATTACTTTCAAGGTGAATTACTATGTGGGAAGATGTTTTTAGGAAACATTGATGATATTTCACTAATACGAGAGAATTTTTCATATCTTTCCAAATTATTTAAACTGATATGGTCTTTGGGAATCTAATTATGTAATTTATTGTGTATTCCAAAAAAATGATATAATAACTATATAGATTAAGACTGGGTAATTATATTTGATATCCGAGTGAATGTTTATTTAACTGTTGAAAACATGGATTAGAAAACATTACATAGATCCCTAGGAATATTTTAGGTATATTTATAGGGTTTTAACTATAGATATGTTTAAGGATAAGGAAAAGTATTGGAAAATGACTTGTAAAAATTGTAATGGATAGAGAAAGTGGTTTCCTAGGACTACATACTTGACATTATACTACATGTGGATGTGGATATAAGAAAGATGTACCTGGGGGAACCAACTCTCACAAGGTGTGTTGAGCTAGACTAATCATAACAGGGTACATGATTATGAGCCATTCTACACACATCTTTTGAGAATCCTAAGGGATATTATTTTGAAATTAACAGAATCTTTACTATCCAAAATAATGAATTTGAATATATTACTACTATGAATAAAATCAGATAAATATAAGGTGTCATAAATTAAAGTGTATGTTTCTTTATTTAGACATACTGTAATTAATTTTTCATAATTATTTTGTTTTCTTGTTTTATATTTGATTCTCACCATCTGCTTTTTGGTTTTAGTCAATTAAGGTGACTAGAAGGGTCATGGTTAAAATTGATATTTTTAGATGTGGAATGTATCAGAATTGTAAAAATTGATTTCCAATGTGAATATTTTATAATTAGAATTAGGAAGTTGGTAT
Source organism: Viscum album (assembly GCA_963277665.1). NCBI lineage: Eukaryota > Viridiplantae > Streptophyta > Magnoliopsida > Santalales > Viscaceae > Viscum > Viscum album. The sequence continues at coordinate 1,585,234,245 of OY728150.1, read as the reverse complement.
GAGTATTGGTTGTATTTCTGAAGATAAATAGGCTGCAAACAAAAAGTGGAATATTTGATATGTTATTCTAATATTTTTAATATAAAAAAAAGATTAATGATTATATTGTGGGTTAGGTACATTAATTAATGATTAATATTTCATATTATATTTAAATTTTATTATGGGATTTGATGATGAATCTTGAGTAATGTCTTAAGAATAATGATTGATAACTGAGGTATATTGGTTTTGTAATTTAATGATTATATAAAATGAATCACAAAATATAAAAACATTTTTCCTATATTTTTTCATTAATGATTTAAAATTATATATTGAATGGTTTTGGTGAGGTATAAAAGTGACATCATGAAAAGGTGATATTTTTATTAGGATAAGTTAACTTTTAATTTATTCATTATAATAAGATAATGATGTTTGGATAAAGATAAGTTTGATGGTTATGATTACCTTAAAACACATGAAGGATTTTATGAAAATGTATTCTAGGATAGAATGGATGAATATTACAACTTCTAAGATTGATGGTATAATATATAGTAAAAATTATAATATGGAATCAAGCATTTTTTCTGTAAGTATTCTCATAAATTTATCTCATTAACTACTTTCAAGTAAATATATAATGGAAAAATTAATTTGATTGGAATGCCTCTATTATGAGCAAAATTTTGATATGTGGGGATCAATGTATACTTTATATCATGAACTTCCTTATAATTTTTGTAATTTTAATCTAAATTTTTTTTATATGGTTAAATTTTTTTCAGATTTTGAAGTTAAACTATGGATGAAGTTTTTATGTGTTGAGGATGTATTGAAAAATTAGTTAAAAGGTTATTTAGTTAATAATATGATATCAAATATTCCTACCATATTTATCTGGGAAATTATATTAATATTCTTACAAAAAATGACATACAGTATGTTGAGTGACAACCCATAATGTCTTGCATGGCCATGTGACTTGAACCCATCAGGGGGCTTGATAAGGTTTTTATGCCTACCTCTTGTCTACATGATGTTCCATTTAATGTGAATATTTGTTACATAAACTATTTGATAAATAATAATTAATAGATACACATATTGTTACTTTTCAAGTTAAGATATTAATGTATTAACCATCATGTTTTATTACAATTATTAGAGTCAATTTGTTAGTCTTTTCATTCTTTTATAGGCCTTTAGATCCATTAAAACTATATTTTAGTGCTTTAGGAATCAAATTTAATATTAATATATCCATTTATTTAAAATTGACAAATTAACAATTGATTAATGAATAACCATTTAATGAAATTATTTTTGTAGAAATATATCAAGTCAATATATTCCATTATAATTTTTGGTCCATAAAATAATAATTAAATTTAAAGAAATTAAATAATATAATGTTATCCCAATATCATATTTTTTGTTTAACCGATAGACAATTAAATCATAAAAAAATTTGAATGTGTTGACCACATCATATTATTGATCCTTCACTATGTTTGTTATTGATGAAATAATCCAATCCCTAGGAATAATAATGATTTTCCTCAGAGTTTATGTTTTCACATCTCACCTATGCTCTCATACTTGGAAACTCATCAATGAGTTACTCTAGAAATCCATTATAATTACAACGTTCCCTTCATAATCTATGTTTTACTATTCATTTTTTATGATTTTGGATTCTATGGAAGAAATTTCAAATATTAATCCAATGAAAACCCAGTTGAATTTCGAGGATGAAATTCATTTTAAGGGTGGTAGAATGTAAACCTCATTATTTAAGGCAATTGTTTTTCAAAATAATAAAATATATTTGATATTTTTTATTTTAGGAAACATATAATATATTTTTTGGTTAAATTACTATGTGTGGTTTCATACAATTCACTCAAGACATATATTAGCATATTCTACACACAACACTTATTTGGCTTGCGTTCCAAGCAAAAACGAGTTTATACAAAACATAATTTAATTTTTGAAATTATTTAAATGAGATAGTTATAAACTAGCTATTTAACCTAGTAATATGATTAAGAAAAAAAATTTATATATTTTATTTATATTTTAAAATTAATAATATATATTGGTAGTAAAAGATGAAATATTTTAAATAACTTTATGGGTATAGAAATATAATTTTCTCATATAGAAGGGTTTTTATATCTTTTTCAGATCATAAATACAATTAATTTTCGAAACTTATAGATATATAAACTGAAAAATTAAACTTCATTTTTAGAATAATAATATTGAAATACAGTAACGATGATTTATGGAGATTTTTATAAGAAACACAAATTTTTCATAAGTAGTGAAAATACTGACTTTTTATTGAAAAAATATTATTCATCTAAATTATTTATATAGTTATATTATATTTTAATATGTTTATAAATTATAATTTTTAAAAAAATATATAAATTTATCCAATTTTGGTTATTAAAACCAATTTTACAATGAAATTGGATATAAAAACACAGCAATTTTTTGAAAAAATTTACCATAAAACCCAAAGTATTCTCCCATATACAATATTAATTTTAAATAAATTTAAAGCACTTGTGTGATTTTAATTTGGGAAAAATGACTCAATATTTTTAATGATAATGTTTTATTCTATAAATTATGATCAATATAGTTTTTGACCCAAAATGTTAGTGAAGTTGATTAAAATTAGTTACTCTGATTAAGGAAAAAATCTGTTTAACAAAGGATCAAACCATAACATTAAATTCAAAAATAAACTGTAAACATGTCTGAAATCATCTAGATGAACATATTTCTACCCTATAATATTTTATCTCATCATTATATTAATATTGGATCTAATTACTAATGAAAAAACAAGGGTGTAATTCACCTTTAAAAAATTTACAGGAATGACACTTCTACTCCACTATAAGTTGTCAATAACCCTTCGTAGTTAATCACACCAATAAATCCATTTTGGAACATAAATATTGATAAATAGTATCTTAAATTCTACACATATAATTTTAATCATCTATTTTGAATTAAATCTATCAAAGGAATACATTTCGTATAAACTATACAGAGTTAGCTAATGAAAATATAACATCCTTCCTAAAGATCTTTTCCTTTATTTTCATTCACACCCACCTACATTATTACGATTAAATGAAAATATAATAACTCTTGTATCCTATATACATTAATATTTTTTATATTCTGGGCTCTACCTACTCTTAAACACACTTTTATCAAATGGTTAATAGAGTTACTTTCTCTCTGTAAGGTGAACTACCACTTTATGAAAAAACATTGTTCACTTTCCATTACCACCCTTCATGGATTAGGATCTTGACCGAAACTATATTATATATTATAAATAGTATTTTTTATTCCATTATTCTTATTTAATTATTTTATTATACAAACTTATTTATATTTCTTCTACTATAAGTAACATAACATTGATTCTTGTTGGGTGAACTACCGCCTCATCAAATCAATGTGATTGGTTAACACATTACATGGAATATTCAAAGGATGGGTTTTGTGAAGATTTTAGATTTATAAAAATAATAATTATAATATAAAAATACTATATTAATTTATTTAAAAATTTCAGTTACATTTTTCCTTTCAATACAATAATTATTTAAAATCAACGTTAATGAGTATATACGACCTACTGACTACATGAACAATGTGTTTCTCTAATATTTATATATTTTATATATTATAATAATAATTTATGTAATAAATTAATATGACAAGTTTTTAATTTTTTTCATTCATTAGGTAGGTAAATCATGATATATGTACAAGGATCCAGAATAACAAGTCAAAATTCGTTCGATAAAAAGGGTTTTTCCCAAAACATCACTTTTACATGAAATTATTAATAAGTGAGTAATATAAAGTTATATGTGAATAATATATAGTATTATATATAATAATAAATTTCTATGGTATATTAAAATTAAAATTATATTTATTATATTCGATGTTTTCATGTGAATAGAGAAAGTCAATATTTATGGGAAGAGAACATCATCAAACTTTTTATTTCCATGAGATACAATCCATATTCAATGGTCAACTATTTTGGGTTGTTTATATACATAACAACAATATTTTTTAACAGTAATTTATTTTATTTTATTTTATGAAAATATTTTAATTGATGCTATTATTTAATGGCAATAATTATTCACCAGTTACTCAAGTAGTTAGGTATTTATCCTATCACTTGTACTTTCCATGAGAGGCAAGACATGTTCATCACATATTTCTTATATGATGTGTATATATTTAAATTAAATATATTATATTATTCTTATAAATAAATTAATTTTTATTTAAATATCAATTGTATTATCTTTTTTCATAGGATTCAAAATTCAAAATTTACCAAATTGGAAAAGTAATTTTTTCTCAACTTTTCTTCTTCGTGGAACATGATATGTCATACACATATATTTTTCTATGAGATTTATATACTACTTTTTGACATGTTATGTCATGATTATAGTTATTTTTGTTATATTTTTTCTTTCTTTTCATTTTATTATTTCTATTGTTTTGTGATTTTATGTTAATAAAGTGGTAACAATTTATAGCTATAATGTCATCATTTATCGAAATCAGTAGTGATTTTGTTTCAATTGATGAAATATTATATTTTATATAAAAATAACACTCATTAATTTTCTTACCCTATATATATTCATGTTATATTAAATTAATAGTAACATATTTCCACTCTATATTATTTGGATAATTAAGAAAATATTTTTGAAAATCTAACATTATTTCTCCATTAATTTGGAAATTATTTTTCATGAAGAATATTATTTTCTACGAATGTTTTCGAAAAATGATATAATATTTACCAATGATTTTCATAGGAAAATTTAAAAAAATAATTTTCTCAGAAAATAGAGTTAAAAGGAATCTTCTAGGTGTTTTCCTATTAAGGATCTTTTCTGAAATTTTATGTTTCGAATGGAATGATCGACATGCATGGAGATACCCAACATCATCACCATTATTTTATAAATTAATAATTTTTATGTGTTTATATATATATTTTTAAGAAAATTATTTCCTAATATTATTAAAAAAATTTAGTATTAAAATTATTTTCAAAGAAATTGGGTTTCTAAAAATGGTTTAATATTAAAAATGTTTTAAATTTATTTTCTAGGATTATTTTATTTGGTTTCAATAGGGATTATGTAAAATAAACGGTTTTAAATGATCTCAAAAAATATAATATTTGTCATGAAATCATTTTCATGGAAATAAAATTGAAAGTGTTTTCACAATTCTATTATATATTATCTTAGAAAACGTTTTCCCAAATAATTTCAAGAAATATATATTTATATATATGAAATTTAATTACATATAAAATGGATTTTAAATATTTTTATTTGAAAAAATTTTTTTTCATAAAATAATCTATATTTTCGAAATGAAATGATTCTAAAAGATATCTTAAAGATATTTTTCAACTAAGACAAAATCAATTTATGTCATACATTCCTTTCAGTGAAATGATCTAAATGGTCCATTTATATTATTTCTCTAAATTTATTACGTTTTTATGTAATGATGCTTATGAAAATTCCTTTCACTTTCCTAGGATATATGATTATGAAACCCATTACACATCCACATGTTATATTCTTTTAAAACCCATTTCACATCAATAGGTTATACCAAGATAAATTATTATGAATCTGAATTCTTTTTATAGTTTATTCATGGAATAAATGATTATAAAAATAATATATTTTCTATATGTCTTTATTTGATTAAATTTTTATGATACCAATTTAATTTTATGGGTTATAATAGGATGTTTTTGAATCCCATCTATTTTTATGGTAATGATATGGTGAATGTTTTTTTATATTTGGAACATGAATGTATGATTTTATTATGTGATGGGTGGGACCTAGATCTACATTTAATTCATGGGTAATGTTAAATGTTTAATAAGATCAAAGGGTACAAGGGAGGGAATCCCATGCCTGAAAAAATATAGAAAATGAGAGGGCATATAAGGCTCAAAAAAAGATGGTAAATGATTGGCCATCCAAATCATAAAACAAGAGGGTAATCAGGATGGAATTACATGTCCAAAAGAAGATGTTACATGATAGGCTTCTGAAGCTGGAAAATGGAGTGTACAATGGAAGGAATCCCAAGTTGAAGTAGGAACACTGATTATTATCCCAATCCTAACAAGCTACACATGACTTGGTAGGAATATTAGATATAGGTGATTTCAATTATTTTGTGTATGTTGTTATTCCACGTCTTATTCATATAGTATTCAATAATGGATTACGATCTTTATTTCTATAAGATTTATGTCTTATGAAATGAAAATAGTTGTTCCTTGATTCATGTTCATGATGCATTATTTTCCTAGTATGACTTTATAATAATCATCATCACATTATAATTCCCTTATGTAAAAGATATTCTTATGCATCTCATTTATTTTCTAATACAAAGAATTTGTGATCAACCCTTTCTTCTTATTCCCTCTAATAGGTTATAAATAATAGTTTTAAGAACAATTTAAGTGGGGGATATCTTTTTTGGAAATAGTAATAATAATTCCATAAGTTAGAATATTATTGTTCCACAATTCTAAAAGAACAAAACTAATAGGGTTATTGGGAGATGTGAAGATGATGGAGGAAAAGGAGAGGAAACCCCCGTCATCGCACCCCACAACTTCGGCTTCCCTAGCTCATCCACGAAGCCTCAATCTTCACGCGTTTGATGCGTTTCGACTCGCAAATCAAATTCTTCCGACTCCAGAGGAAAAGAAGAAGGATCATGATGCGCTGAATAATATATCATCTTTTAAGGGTTTCTCGGGAGGTTCTTTCATTCCCCTTGCAAATCGCGCGCCCCATCGTATTATTCGGAAAGGGTCAACATCACATGTTTCAGCTTCGGAAGATGCAATTGAGGCTAGGATTGATCTATGAAAACACTCATTTATCGCCCGCATCTCCTCAATGAAAGGTATGAAACCCTGGAGTACATCGGATCTCATCTCTCGGTTAGCTGATATTTGGGGATTCAATGATTTCAAATGTGTGTCGCTCGGTCGTGGTCTCTTTCACATTCTGTTTCCCTCAGTGGAACTCAAAAGTAGTGCTTGGAGTATCGGCTCCATAAATCTCAGACCAGGTACACTCCGACTTCATGAATGGAAATTGAATTTCAATTTTCTTGATTTTAATGATACCTGTGCGCAAGTATGGATAAAAATACACGGTCTCAACTGGGTTTTGTGGCATGCTGAGATCCTTTTTGATATTTCATCTTCTATTGGGGTTCTAATCAGGATGGATCATGTTACAGAATCAGTTTGCTATGGTCATTTTGCTCGGGTCCTTGTAGAGATTGACCTTAGTTCTACTTTAATAGATAAGGTGATTTTATCTACTCAACAGGAGGATATTTGTCTTCGGATTGAATACGAAAGCATTCCTCCATTCTGTGTTCCTTGTCAAATTATTGGGCATGAAGAATCTGCATGTAGAAGAAATATTATTTGTGACAACTGTCAAATTAAAGGGCATGATAAACATCACTGTCGGAAGCCAATCAAACAAGGCATGGCTCAATGCATTGAGCAGAATAAGATGGCTACTGTTATTGGTCAGGATTTGATAAAAGAATCTGATAAAGAACATGTTGTGTCTGCTGAAAAGTCTCAAAGGTCTCTTGATGAAGAACCCAAAAAGGGAAGTTCTGAAGTACATATTAAGACCAGTACTCCTTCACAAAAAAACAAGAGAACTCTCTTATCCTGGGAAGATCTTGCTAACGCAATCCAGCCACCTGTTGAAAATTCTGGCATGGATGATATGAATGGAGCATCATTCAAAGATATATTAATAAGAGGTCTCGGAGATGATGAAGATGTTGAATCAATTGATAGCCTTGATGCTCTGGAAAATGCTGCTCAAGAGGAAGCAGACTCCTGTCTAAGACAAGAACAGATCTTAGTCAATGCCAAAAGCAGAAGAGGCAAGGAAAAGGACCTTCCTATCTCAAGGAAAGCTAAAGATAGGAAAGATATGACTGCTGTTTGTAACAATATTTCGACAAAGGACAATAATAGGGTTCAAACCCCTGATCAGTATATGGGAGTCTTCCCACTGGAAAGTACTCCTAGAGCCCAAGACTCGGCTCCCTCCAGAAAGTCTTCTTCTCAGGATGTCATGTACACCCTCAACAAGCATCAATACCCCACTCCAACTGGGCAGTATAACCAGACAGATCCTCTGAAGGAATCTATCCAGGACCCCCCTGCCCTGCATGTTTCTAGTCTGGAGGGAAGAACCCAGCCTTCGCCAAGTTGTGGCACCCCTCAATCTCAAATTCTGAAGGTTTCAAAGCAAGTGAGTACCTATAACTCGTTTGAATTACTTTAATCTTCTAGTAGTGATGATGACAGGAAACCGATTGAAGATCGGGATGAAGCTATGTCTGTGAACACGGAATTAATGTCTGAGGTCCCGGATGATGGTGGCGGTCCCTGGATACAGGCAAAGACTGGGAAAAGGGGGAGACAACCAAGTAAAACGGGTGCTCCAGCATCTATTCATGGTATGAACACTCGATCTCGAGTGCGCTGTTGAATTTTTTTCTGTTTCTGCTTTGCTGTTTTTCTCCTCCTTTATCTCTACTGTATGACTTTTTTATTTAATAATAGAGGATTGCGCCTCAACCTTTAAAAAAAGGGTTATTGGGAATCTGTTTGTGTAATTTATTTTTCAACCCATAAAATATTGCAATTTATATGTAATACAAGATTGGGATGTTCTAGAAATGGTATTAGAATACATTTAAAGAATGTGTAAGAAATATGTTTGTGGATTTCAAAATTTATATCTTCCCACCCTTTTATTTTTAAAATTTTGGTGCAACATTCTTTGAGAATGATGTTTGAATATTTAAATTTTTTAATATTTTTATAAAATTCCATCCATTTCACTTATATAAGGGTCATTCCTATCCTTATATAAAATAACACAAAGACACAATATTTTCAGAAAAAATAGTCCCCAAACCACACATATTCAAATTCACCTTAAATAAGTAATTTTATAATATAAATAAAATTCATCAAAGGAATAACCCTTCCTAAATGAGATCTTCCACATAGAGAGGTATAAAATGAAAATATATATTTCATAGTTTAATTTAATTATATAAAGTCATATTATATAAAATTAGTTACAATATATTGAATTAATATATTAGTATCCTTACCATAATAGAATTTTATTATAAATAATGTAATATATTTAACACCATTTACCCTTTTTACTAAGAAATTTAGTAACATGGATTATATGTTTGTGTGTATACTAGAACCCCCATGAATATTGTTTTTTTTTCATTTCCACCATTCATGGATAGATACAATAATAGTTTTTCTAGGATAAAAGTTTTTTATTATTTGAATATAGTCCTATTAATACATATTTTTCAGGCTCTTAGTCTTATGATCTATAATTAAACGTTATAATATTAACTATCTTTAACAACGGAAAAATTAGAAAAAAAATTTTGTTCATAAAATATAAATTTTTCTTATATATCAATTAACATATAAATTATTCTTAATAAAGATTTATAAAAACAATATATATAATATATAATATCACTATCATACTTGTAATATGATACTGGAAACAATTACGACATAATTATCCATTAAATACATTAATGTTCATGTTTGGGTGTGTTTGGCACTAATATAAACAATGACATGAAAATATATCATGGATGATCCTAAAAAAATAATTATTCTTTATTATAATAAAAAAAATGTAAAAAAGAGTCTTATTGGTTCTAGAAGGGTTATATCAATATAAAATCTATTAACTATGAATCTAACATTCATGGGTTAAAATCACTCAAATATGTGTGTTAATGGTTTGATCACCCATGATAAATAATAATGTACTCATGAATGGAAATATAAATTAATAATTATTTATAACCATACATTGAATTATATTTAATGATAGTATAATGATTATATTTCTAATAATATCATATACCATCACGATCTAATAATTTTGAATAAAACATTAAAATTCTAAATAGTGTATGTGGTAAAATTTGTGAAAACATAATATATATATATAAAGAATTTATATTTTTATTACTAATAGTTATATTTATGAATAATGTTATTTGTTATGTAATTAATAAACATAATTTAATTATTATAGCTATTTGGTGAAACCACAAAATGAATCACGACCAAGGTTAGTGTTTTTCTCAAATTCCACTCTTTGATATGTGTTTTGTATTAGACACATAATGATGTTCATATATTTTATATTATTCCAATCTTAGTTAATTTATCATAAAATAAATTTTTTTAAATTTTCAATATTGTAAACTAAATTTACTCTCTTCCAAGATGTTTTTTATTGAGATTCTCCACAAGCTTTTCAGGTTTTTATATACTGAGTTATCATTAGGGAATCTGGTGACTCAAATTACTATATTTGAGTAATGTTTTTATAAACAAAAGACATTAATATTATAATAATTAATTTATTTTCAATTTTATATGATATCTTATATTGTCATTCTAGTGAAAATATTTCTTTTAATTAATTATTAATTTTTAAATTTCCCCCAACCAAAAGGATAATGTTATTAAAAATAAACATCTATATCCTAATTGGAAACTTTCATGATGTCCATGTGATTAAAAAACATCAAATTTTCCCCTTTAATATATCTAAATACATGTATGTATGAATTTATGGGAATGTAAAACAATACATTGGTTGTTTTAATATATATTTTTATTATTTAATTATTTACTGTGGGTTTTTGAAAAAGGAATTAAAAAATATTGAAAATTATTTTACATTACGAATAATATTTCGGAACAGTGGATTTCATTTTACTCCCAATATCATGGTATATGATCTCAATGAATTTATCATTTACATACCTCCCCTTAAAAAGTTTTATGATATTTCTCTTTTTGGGGGATTGATCTTGTTTTTTTGTGATATATTTTAAAGTGTAACATGAAAAACATTAATATTATTTTGATTTAAGGAAGTGATGATTAGATGATTTACTATATAACATAGGTATAACAAATATTTGGGTGATATATGATCCATATATATCCATAAGATACAATTTTATGTTCATTACACCTCATGGGTTATGGAGAAAAGGAGTTGTGATGCTCTATAAAAAATGGAAAACAAACTAGGATTCCATATCATATATTAGATTCGGGTTGTGATGCATGTTATATTATAATAAAAATGTAACTATAAAAGGTCCACTATTACAAAATTATGATTCATAATCCACTATTTAAACTGTGTTGTGATACATAATGTAGGGTATGAAATATAAGGTTTTTTTAATCCAAAATGTTTAGTTTCTATGATTATGTTGGTGACCCACAATGTTTACATGTCACAATATATACCAATGTATTGTGATTTATTTCACATGTTTTAAGATTTTATATTTTATGTTATTTGTTATATTATTTTGCAATGTTTACTCTCCAATTATACAATATGTACAATATTAATAATTCATTTATTTTTAATTACATATTTCAATCATACTTATGTTTTCAAATGCATTTATGATATCTTTCTAGGTATAATTATGATATTTTTTATATTCCCTTACTAAGTGTTTAGGGTCACCCATTTTTTAATTTTACACTTCCCTAGTCACGGTGATGATTTTTATTCATTAGTAAACTAGAAGAATAAATAGCACAATGAAATAAGGGGGAAATGCTGAAAATCATTGAATAATAATACTGTTATAAACTGTGTCTCTGGAGACATGGAACCTTTATTATAATTATGAGATGATAAATTTTTTTTTCAAATGTAATCCTTTTACCCAAATGACCCAAATACCTTCTTTTTTTTTTATTTTGGATAATCATCCTTATAAGGGTTGAAGGGGAACCCATAAATGACTTTTAGGTCCATGGAATAAGGCCTGACATGACCTGAAGTACAATACATGACATGAAGACCCTGAGGCATACTATGCCCATTACATTACCCATTGACCCAAACCACATAATTGCCCCTCCCAAGCTTCTGCATCATTGATCCCCTAGCTCCCCACCTTGCATTGTTGATCACCAATCATTGTCTCATACAAAGTTGCATGATGCCAGGTCCAGATGGTGGTTTCCATACCCTCTCATTCTTCTAATCTGGTTAGTTCTTCATCCTGCGACTGCTACCCATTTTTCTCTTATCCTCTTATAAGGCCTTCTCTATGATAATTGGGCTACTCTATGGTCTTTGTGGCCCAAAGTCCCAAAGGCTTGAAGGACATTGAAGACCATAAGGCCCTTCAGACATTTAGGCCCAAACTGGTAGCCCGAAAGCACAAATCAGATGACTAGTTCTAGCTACTACAGTACCAAACAATAGCTGTTATGGATCCTACTACAATGCTACTATAGTACTGTTATAGTAATGCTACAAAAACTTGGAGATTCTCCACCACCCAATTTTTAACCTGGGTCTCTTGTAATTTTATTATGTATGTGGGTTTTCTGGAAACAAATCTCAATTTGGATACTCGATGGTAGATGCGGCATTAGAATAGATGCACCTAGTGGTAATAACCCTAAAATGGGTTGGTTTGGTAATGACTCAATCATCCTTCAGATATATGATGTGTGGGCCAAACATTACACCACTAAATATATCATCAAAATTTATATTATTCAAGGTGATCATTTTCAATATATCATACACTATGAAGGAATAATTTCCTAGTAACATTGAATAATTATGTTGATAATTATAAGATAATAGAACATAATCTGACATATGAAAAAATATAATTCATATATGTTCAAATATTGGAACTAAAATCATACACAATTGTGTAATGGTGTAAAAGTATTTATCAATGGATCCATTTTATGATAGAGATTAAGAAAAGCTCTCATTATGTTAATTTTGTCACAAATTGTATCCCTATTTGGTTTTATAGATAGAAAAAAACTTGATTAATTGTGTTAGAGATGTGTGTAAATGACAATATATAATGAATTCTTCCAGGATAAAACCATTATAATAATAGGTGGATTAATAAATCTATATATTATTCATAACAAACAATCATGAAATATGATTAAAAATAATAATTATAGTTTTGATAATAATTTCACAATTATGGATTAGATATATAACAATGAAAATCCAATCAATTAATATAATGAAATAAGGAATATTTATAAACCTATATATATAATATGTGGGAAAAACCACCCTGGAAATTTCATTATAGTGACTATATGGATCATTAATTACGGAAGTGGTGGTCATTAATCATGAATCTATTGAATAACAGTTAAGTGTTTGGTTAACATAATTTATGTAAATAAATTTTATCATTAATAAGCATTAGTAATTAAATATTTTATGGATGGAGAAAATTGGAATCATCCATGTCAATATCCAAATTTAACGAATAACCAATACATTCAGCTTCACCATCATCAAAGCCCAAAAATAAAATTGAATTTTATACATGAATTACTTCTAATGTGGATCAAAATATTTATGGTATTCATTCCCAATAATATTGAGGTATTAAGGTCATAGTTTCATATAATTATACTAAGTCATGTATACCTAAGATGATTTATATGATAATTAAATTACCTCCATAGTGTTGTAATTATCGATCAAATCTTCTAGTATAATGAATATTATATTCCATGTTGATGCCTATGAGAATTTACCTTACTAGAATATCATCATCACTCTAATTGATAAATTTATTGTGATTTTATTGATTGATATTGATTCTCTCCTCCCAATGGAAGAATTATCAAGATCAATAAAAACACATATCATATTAACCAATAATATTCTAGAAATAGAAGGATGATAATAAACACCATGTATAAAAAACTATATTAAATTGGAATTCTTATCAAATAAAATTATACTCCCATCCCAAATAGATGGTTAAAATTAAATATTATGGATTTTCTTATTTTGGGGAATGTAATAAATTTTATATGTTATTATGTTTGGTATATATCAATTTTTTTCTAATTTATCTCTCAAATTTAGAAGCACATATCAATTTCAGTTGTTTTGTGATATTAAAATTTTTTATGAAGAAATGTTTTAGTGGGAAAAATTAATTCCCTAGTTTATTAAGAACAATATTCTTTCAAAACACTATTGGATTATAATTAAAATAATTTTTATTTAATCTAAATAATTAACAAATATTTGGTGACAACTAATTAACAGAAAGAATTTAATTGACAACACCTTAGATTTTCATTGTAAATTTGTTCAAGAGAATAAAATATATATTAGTACAACATATAATGTATGATTACATCCATTAAAACTATGTCAATTTAATGGGGTCAACAAAGTGTATGTTACTGTTCAAAAAAATAGTTACCACTTTAAAATCTAGAATGATAAATTTATTAATTTATAGAGTAAATATATCTAACAAAATATAAACCATATGTGAAAAATATTTTTTATGCTTTATATTCCAAATCAATCACCGATCAGATAATGTATCCATTTTTTCAGATACATTTATTTATGTTACATGACATTACTATAAATTGTGTGTATTTGAAATATTTTTTTATCCCTATTTACTTATAAATTTTGACCTCCTATACTCACTTTTATTCACACCACAACACCCTATGTTACATTGAAACTATTCCCTACCATCTTCAGTAAATTTTTATTTACCATAATTTTGTTTTATGTTTTTAAAAATATAATTCATTAATGAATTTACCCGTTTTAGAAAGCAAATAATCTAAGAAGTTATGTATAATTTCATAACCTATATTTCCCACTTATATTTATTTCTTTCACTCCAAATTCGTAAAATATTATTAATAATTATTAGAATTAAAAAATTATTGTCCTCATTATAATGTTGTATAATTAATATTATTATAAAACATTATGGGAAAATTCATTTTTTTTACGAAATTATTGAGAATCCTATGTGTGTGTAGTCTACTTCTCACATGAATTAACTTTTCCATATTTGGATACTAACTCTCATGATTATATATTATAACTATTATAGAGAATAAATAGTATTTTAATTTTATGAATATATTTATAGTAATAAATGTTTAACATCCAAATTAATGTTACATGTGATTAAAAATAATTACAAGAATAACCTTATTAAATAATAATAGGAAGATGTAAAAAAATTTATAGTATTTAATTACTCCTTATATATCACTCAATGTAATAATTATTTATAATTATTATATATCTCAGAAATAAAATCGAAATGATTTCATTGGGATATTGTTATAATTATAACACAACTAAATCACATCACAGATATACATTATTGATCTTTTGTTAATGTTTGTATATGTTTGGTCACATATATAAAAATTGAAAATATAATATATCATGGATGATTGTAAAAACAAAATTAATTGTGTAATATGATTTAAATATTTTAATAAATATTTTTTATAGTGTTTCCATGTTTTATATAAATATTTATTTAATTAACTTTAAAAAAAATTGCTGAGATAAAATTAACTAAAATATTCATGTTTCAAATTCATTCATTTAGAATAAGAACTATAACAATCATTAATAGAAAAATAAAAAAAATTATAAATTATAAAAAAAATTTACAATAAAATTATATATTTTTAATGATTATCTTTTGATGAAGAATAAATTCTAACACTTCTCTTACCAATCTAATATAAACCATTTAAATAATTACAACTTGATTTGGGAAAATAGTTACGAAATGAAAATATAAATATATTTATAGAATAATTATCAATGAAGAGAATAAATTTTAATAATTAAGAATAATTTTTATCATTATTTACTTTCTAATATTCAAGTAATTAACGATTATTTTTTTGCAAATAGGCAAAGTTAATCTTGACTACTATGGGGATGTTTTTCTCAATATCCTTTGTTTGAGACCTATATTGTATTATGAAACTAATATTTTTTATGTGGGGTCTAAAAATTCAAAGTTCATATATTATATCATGAAATACCATTAATATATGATAATTTGCATTCGAATTTTTTTTATCTCTTTCAGGATGTATTAATTTAAATCCTCAAAAATCTGTAAATTGTTTTGTTAAATCAAATCATGTTTATTGAATTAAAAATATTATCCTATAAAATTTTTATTAAAATATTTGTAAATTATTCCCTATTAATTTATTATTATTTATTTACACTTTTATTTTTTTGTAAATATTTACTTAATATTCTAAATTTAAAAATATTCATACATCAAAAAATATATTGACCGTAAGGCACTTTGGTTACTCAAATATAATTATTTTTGTTATTTATCTTCTTTTTACCATCAACCATAAAAAACCCATTGTTTATTTTTTTAATAATTTATATTATTTTCTATTCTAAATTTTGGAGCAATTTTTTTTATTCAACACATCCTACTAGATTGTTCTTAAACCTAAAAGTATGACGTTATAAAGTAAAAACCAATATCTCATTGTTTACTCTTCATGTTAACTACATGATTTTTATATTCTAAAATTTTTAACTAATAATGTTTTGAAATTAATGTATCAATAAATTTATCTGATCAGCATAGTTTTTTCATCCAGTAGTAAAAGATAACTTTTAATATCCACTTTATAACTTTGGGTCTAAATAAAAGCATTAAAAAAATATCAAAACACATTTTCCTTTAAAAATAAAATGTCTTCTTCTCAATTTATATATATCCCTCATTATAAAATACGATAAATTTTACAAAATATGATTATTTGGGAACAAAATTCACAAAGATTTTATGAATATATTTTTTTGTTGAAATTTGTATCAAATTTTCTAGTTTTGGTGGATATTAATGTGATGAAATTTAAAAAGTTATTTAAAATCCATAATTATTACGAATTATGTGATGATTCGATGATTTATTTTAGAATAAATGTGTGGTTAATATTTAAATGATATGTAGGATCTATATATCACTCCCATTCAATGTATAAATAATTACAACTCATGAGATACTAGTGAAATTGGTAGTTATGTCTGATCTAAAATTTGAAATAAGTTCTAATGACTCATTAATTTTTGGTAATTAATTTTGATTTCTAATATATTATGGGAAATATTTTTTGATACCAAATCATCTATGTGAACATGCTTTATTTCGAAAACATTTATTCGAAAAACATAATGATTCATGATCCACTATATGAAATTTTTATTCATTAATGTTAAATAATTTCATGTTTCTATGAATATATTAGGTCCACAATATTTTAAAATTTTACTACTCTATTCCCTTTGCTCAAGATTTATGTTTCATTATATCAAATTATATATAAAATATTATATTATGGATCATATTGGATAATCATTTGTCTAATTATGAAAATTGAGCAATGTTAAAGATTTTAAGTTATTATAATTATATATTTTTCTCCAGAATATTTTTCCCATATATATCTGATATTACAGAAGGTGACACATAAATATTTTTATTATTCATTTACTTGGTATTTAAAACAACCAATTCTTATGATTCTATTTCTGAGGTCATGAAGATGAGTTTATCTTTTGAGAAAAATAATATATGGCCATATGTTATAAAATGATGTAAAAATGCTCAGACCCATTTTATAACAATTAATTTACATAGCTAGTTGGAAAGGACTATAAATAACTCGATTATTGGTATGTTGACAATATCATGTAGAGTAATGATTTAATTATGAAATGATTTAAAATAATTTCATGTTTAACAATGATTTCCTTATTTTGTGTGGTGTGTTTTATTCCACGTGTATATAAATTTTTTTATCATGAAAGAGCTCAGTAAAGGGTATATCGTTAAAAATATACTCCTAAAACAAACCATGTAAAAAAGGTGATAGTAACCATTAAATAATCCACCTACAATGACTAAAATATTAATAAATTAAAATTCCCTTCTTATAATTATTCCTTATAGTATAGTCAAATGAAATCACAACACAATAAACTACTATGTACTATATTACCTTTAAACATAATATTTTTTCATCTGTGTTTTGAATTTTGAAAATACGAGACACCCCGTTGTGAGTAGTATGATGTTTGGATTCTGAAAAGACAAACATATATTTTGGTGAATAGAAACTAACCCTTGCGAATAGTATTGTACAACTTATCCATATAAATATGACCCTTATTAATATTAAATAATTCATGTTAATAAGTCACCATACCAATTAAAGTATAAATAAAATGTATACAAATTATAAGTGACAAAATGATCTAATTTTTTTCATAGTGAGTTAGGTATATTTAATTAAAATTTAATGATTAATTTACCAATTAAATAAAATTATTTTCCAAAAATGTATCCATAAATAATTATTTTGATGACTTTGATTATATTATAGTTTTCGGTGACCTTAATTGATTTTTCCAAGAATTAAAAAGGCAGTTTTCATTTTGAATTTGGAATTTTTCATGTAAATAATGAATTTAATTAAAAATGGATTTTCACATATATAGAAAATTGACTTCATAAAATGGATATCATTTTTTAATTCTACACATGGAAAAATGAATAGGGATAAATTTTGGGGTTCTTATAAAATACATGAAAATTTTAGTGACTAGAAAAATATGGTAATTTTCTGTTTATATACATTATATGTTAAATTGACAATTTATTTAGTCATGGACAATATAAGAACCTTGGGATAAAACTCACATGAATATATTAATATTTGGTTCACAATAATCAACAATATTTCTTATCTTGGAATAAATAATAAAATAATGAATAAATATTGAGAAAACCCTCCTCTCCTCCAATTAAAAACCACTGTCACTATCCCAATTCTCTTCAATCCTCTTAAGAATTTTGTCAAGAATGAATTCTACTAAAATATCACTCAAAGCCCCTCTCCCAACTCAATCAACCCTTGGTTTCTTAAAAGGACAAATCAACTCCCTTATTGAGGTTCTTAGAGAATATATATTCAAGAGCTGAATTCCTTCTTTCATTATTTTATTTTCATTCATGTTCTATTAATTTATTTTACGTTAGTAAACTTTTTTCATCAAAATTTTATGATAAATAATATATCAGAAAAGTATTGGAATATTTTTTTATAATGGATCAATTCATCATCATCCCTCATTTCTCCTCCTTTTATATTGGAAATGAATACACCATCTGTGATGTGTTAATTTCTCACATTCAAGGATGATAGGTATTCAATTTCTATTACAATATTTAATTATGGTCATGAAGTCATTTTTAAGGTGGAAATATTCTATAATATTTTTATTACCTGTAATTTAATGTTACATAATCTTTTGTACACATTGTGTTAATTATTAATGTAAAATGTCTTCGATGTGATCAAAAACTACCAATTTACCAACGTAGTTATTATCAATGTTTTATATAATGAATCATCATAAATATAAATAACCAAGTTAATTTTATAACTAATAATTATATGTTATGATTAATAAAAACATATGACTCCAATTTTTGAAAACCATTATCATATTTCATGTTTATCCACACATGTATATTAGTAAACCAGTCATGAAAACCAATTAAACAAACAATGAAAGAGAACCTCTAAATCCACCAAAAAGGTCATGAATAAACATAATATAGTTATAATAAAGTTATTACATAAATAATAGGTTCTTGAAATATTAATTAATGAATTATAATTTTTTTATCTAGGACTTTATGATCAAGTGAAGGACAATATCAGTCTTAGGGAAAGGGAGTCAAACTGAACATCAATTATTTCCACAGGTTTCTCTATCATTATATTTACCCAAATAAAGTTATGTATTATTTTATGAACATCATAAAAATTCTTTTTATATTATCCAAAATCATGTATGAATATAAAATCATCATTCTATATCAGGGATATAAATGTTTTTTAAATTGTTCCTCCTCAATACTTCCCCAAAAACAAACCAATTTTAATGGAAACTCCCAAATTCTTACACAATTTCAAGAACAATCGATCATGTTTTTTCTAGAAAAAATTTATTTATAAGTTAAAATTTTATAGTATGGAATCCTTCGTATTCCCTTATGGTTTTATATAAAATATTATCCTCTAATTTTTTTAAAATTATCTTTAGTATTTAATTAATACAGCACAAAAATGTTGAAAGGATAAACATTATTAAATACTATGCATACATGGTGTCACATAGGTTTGAAATAACATTTAATTATATATAACAGTTTTACCTAATGAATTTCCATGTATTTTCTAGTTAATTTCTTTATTGAAAAATTATATGGTACATCCATTTGTTATGCTTTATGATATTATTATGATTCCCATTTATTTTCCACGAGTAACCATTATGTTAATGTATGATTGATTACGTATGATTTTTTATGTGTAAATCATATTCATGTACATATTATGATGGTTGAACCCAAATCAAGCTCAAATTAATTGGGTAACATTAAGTATGATGAGACATAATTTGCAACAGCCTTGGCAGTTATCCTTGACTTATGCTTCCTTGTGCAACCGTCTTAGTTTCTATCATTAAATTTTTTCCCTATATGTGCAATGAGCTTTGAATCATGATAACGTAATTTTTTATGTTTCTTCCACATTAAAATTATTCCATATTTATATGATTTCTTGTTTATATTTTATGATTCCATATGTACCATGCATTTTTATATCATTATTTCATGCCTTCTAACCTATGTGATAAAGCTTTATTGTTATGTTTATTACCTCACTGGAAATTTTAGCTCATCCATTTGATTAGGTTAGTCCCAGGTTTTAATATTAATATTTATGGGGAAAATGGATGTTAGGGTCTCTTTATGAATACAAAATAGTGAAATGTTATATTTAGTTCCATGTTTCTTATTTTATGTTCATAGAATTTCCAGACACTAGTCTATACGATGTTTGTATTTTAATACGAATCTTTACTATGATTAAAATAATATAATGATATTTGTAAAAGGATAGGGTTGATATAGTTAGTATCAAATCTATGTCTTCATATTTCTGTAGATTAGAAATATAGAACATTCATATAAACCTTAGGGATGTGGTTAAGTATAAGAAAACATCCCTAAATTTTTTTAATTATATAATAAGGGGTTTATCGATAATATAAATCCCTTCCTGGATACAAACAAGTGGTTTTGGATATATTGTAGATGTATATGGGTGTAGAAACCAAAACACCTATTCGAGAAAGACTCAAATTGAAATAGTTGTAGCACAATATGCCTTTTTTCACTCCTATTTTGATTGTCCTAGGGGAGATTCTTTAGTAAATTCAAATTCTTTGTACAAAACATTATTAAAGGAATATGAGAAGGTCACATAAGAATGTATGTTATGTAACAGATCAAGGATAGCCTACATTGAAACCTATGGAGTCACAAATTTTGATATACGTTTCCTTTAATAATTTATGAGTTTATGTTTAATGTTTCTTTTTATGGATTAATAGTTATTTATTCATGTCCTCTAACTATAAGTTCCTTTTCATAGTTAATGGTGGGAAATAAATGAAAATTTTGATAAAATCAATGTTATAAGGAATGTGAAGATTTCCCCAATGATATACAAAATGTTTTGGGAATGGGTTCCCAAAAATTAACGACAGTACATTCTCAGTAGGATCATGTTATGAATAATAACATGAATCATGTAGAATTACATACCCCTCCAAGGAATAAGAAAGTGGATATCTAATCCTTCATGTTGAAGAGGCCTCCCATGTTTAGTGGATCAAATGATCCCCTCCTCACAAAATAGTGGATTAACACTATTAAAAATATATTCTATGTACTCAAGTGATCAGGAGAAGAGAATTTCGTTTTAGGAGTCTATCATTTTGATGGGGAAACAAATTAATAGTGGACACTGATCAAGATTAAGAAGTCCCAGGAGGAAATTGATTCCATGGATTGGTAGGAATTCATGAATTTTTTTCACTAATTATTTTCCCTAATCTCTCTTTATCTAGATAGTAATAATGTTTCTCTAACATAAGAAGAAGTAATATGAGTCTATCGGGGTGTATGAATCAAACATTACAAGGCATTCAAGATACACCTTCGAATTTTTCATGAACACTGAAAGAATGGTGGATCGCTTCATTAGTGGACTAAATCCATGTCAATAAAAAGAGTTGGGGATTTGTGACATTGATAAATATGAGGAGATTGTCCGTTGTGCCCTCATTGATGAAATATTTATGGGAGACTCTCAATGGTATCATGGGCCTAGGAAAAAAGTAAAAAATCATGTCTTATATGGTTGTTTCAGAAAATATATCCCATAATGTAATGAAGATCGAACATCCCCGTGTCAAAATTGGGAGAATAATCATAATGGTAACTATATAAAAGAATTAGTAATTACATTAAATTTCAAAGAATGGGTGATATTTATATCAAAATATATATTGGATAAGAAGAATTCAACTAATGTGGATTTTTAAAGGAAGTTTCAGATCCATTTGAAGCCTGTAGTGTAGTATTAAAACTTTAAGGATCAAGGGAATTATATGGAAAGTTCCTCTAAGCAAAGGGTTTTCAGATGAATTCAACAAAAACATCCACGGAAACTAGGAATAGATTCTTTTAGCACTACAGTTGAGGTAGATCCAGACCACTATTTCATGATAAGTACACTTTTTATTTATTCATGGATCGTTAACATTCTATTGGATTCTGGTTCTACACATTCGTACATATCATTAAAAATTAATTAAAACTATTAAAACACCACCTAAAATTTTAGAGGTTGAGATATCTTTGAAAAAAATGGAGAAATAACTACATCCAAAGAATATAACCCCTCCCCAGTTAACATTTGTGGAATGAACAATAATGAAAATATCATCATACTTTTTCTAGAGGAGTAAGATTTTATCTTGGTTGTGGATTTTCTATCATTATACAAATACAACATCAAATTTATGGAATAGGAGATCAATATTCACTTCCCAAAGTACCTTCTAATTCTTAACTTGTGTAAGGAGGATAATTATTCACTTTCAGAATCTCTTCTTTGGTGTGGAAATTAATTCCTTATAATAAATAATGTCTAGAAAAAATGATTGAGATAAATTAAATTTATACTACATGAGGATATGAATATTTTGAGGGATTACACCAATGTATTACCTGAATAATTTCATAGAATTATTCCTTATTGATAGGTTGAGTTCTCGATTGAACATATTTGTGGCTCTCTTCCTATATAATATAAACCTTGTAGAATGGCCATTATATATCATGAAGAGCTTATGAAGCAGTTACGAGAGAATCTAGAGAAGGGTTTTATATGCCTTAGTGCATCACTATGGGGTTCACTAGCCCTCTTAATTAAGAAGAAGGATATATAAATGCTCCATTTCATTTATTATTGTGAGCTCAATAAAATCAAGATAATAAACTAGTATCCCATTCCATTTAAAGGTGACTTCTTCAATCAGCTTCGTGAGAAAATTTGTTATTCTAAGGTGGAACATCAGTCAGGATATCACCAAATAAAGGTGAGGAAGGAAGATATTCCCAATACTATATTTAAAATGAGGAATGGACACTATGAGTATATAGTGATTCATTTTGGACTCATAAATTCTCTAAAAATATATATGGATTTAAAAAATAGATTCTTTAGATTTTCCCTTCAAAAAAATTTCATAGTCTTACTTTATGATATTATGATATACTCCATGAGAAATGACGAACATGTGGGTAATTTGGATATTTTGTTGATGACATTGTGAAGGGATAAAATTTATGAAATGTACACTAAATGTGCATAATTGATATAGGAAGTATCATTATTGTGACATGTTATCACCAGAAAATGGATATCTATTGAACCATCCAAGACAAACAAAATTGATGAGTAGCCCAGGCCATCATATGTAACAGAGAAATATAAATTTTTTTGGTTATAGCCATGTTTTATCTAATATTTGTGAGAAAATTTTATGGATTTTAAAGAATAGATGAAAAGCAGACATAAAATATGGTGATGTTTTTCTAGACTCAAGAATGCGAGGAAATCATTAAGGAGCTAAAAAATGCTTATCACTGTGCCAGTAATCGCACTCTCGGTAAGTGGAGAACTCATTGTGGTGTATTGTGATGCCTAAATGATGAGATTTAGCTATGTGAAGATAAAAATAATATAGTGAAAACCTTTCTTCAAGGAATCTGAATCCAATGAGAAAAACTATCCCTCACCTAATCTGGAGTTGGCGGTTGTGATATTTGTATTGAAAATCAGGTAGCATTGTCTCTATGGGGAGAATATTGACATATATACCAATCAAAAGGGTTTATAATATATTTTAACACAAGGATTGATTAATATGTTCTAGTATAAATTTTTATAAATCATCAAGGATTATTAGTTCTCAATCCACTACCAACCCGGTAAGGAAAATAAGGTGGGGGTTCACTATATAGAAAAGAGAATTCACATATGTCAATAAAACAATTGAAAAGGATCCAATCATCCTTGATTTAAAGATGAGAGACATGTGAATCATTATGGGATCAATATAATAAATCCTTTCTCAAATGATTACACAACCAAAACTTAGGATGAAAATAAAGGATGCTCTATGAAAATATATGGAATTTCAGAAAAGGGTGGAATCTATTTAAAATGGGAAATACTCTATGTTTAAGTTTGATGGGGAAAGAGTTGTAAGATTTGGGTTACAATTATGTCTACCATCTGATCTTTTGATAAAAAATGTGCTTTGGAATGATTCACATAGCTCAACCTTCTCTATTAAATTAGGGATCACAATGATGTATCGAGATCGTGGAGAGATCTTTTGGTGGTACAATATGTAGAAGGAGATTTTTGAATATACATAAAAGTGATAGGTATGTCAAAAAGTGAAAGATGAAAGATAGAAGTCTAAGGGGATGATGAAATGACTACCCCTACCGACATGGATGTGCGAGAACAAAACTATAGACATTATCACTAGACTTCAAAGGAATTACCTAAGAAACAATCATAGATGGGTCATTATGAACAGTCTGACAAATACATATCACTTTCTAGAAAATGGAGATTTATTATCATTAGATAAACATACAGTGATACATAACAAATAGGTGGTAAGGCTGCCTGGGGTGCCACAATATCTTGTATCTGATTGAGATCCACGATTCCACATGATGTTCTGGAAAAGTCTCTATCCTTCTCTATACACTAAATTGAACTTTTGTATGGAATATCATCCCCAAACAGATGGCCAATCTGAGAAAACTACTCAAACAAAAGATGAATTTTTGAGATCCTCTTTTATGGACATCAATGGAGGATAGTACGATAATTATTTAGCGGTTTAATTCTCATAAAACAATAGTTTCCACCGTAGAATCTTAATGGCACCATATGAATGCATTTATGGAATATGGTAAATAAGACGTGAATGTTGGGATGAGGTCATTGAATGTAAGCTCCTAGGACTTAAAATGTTTTATGAAATAGTGGATAATGTGAATAAAATTTATTATAACATCAAGGAATCAAAAAGTTGAAAAAGATATATATAGAAAATCATTAATGAGACTTTGAGTTTAATGTTGGAGACATGGAATTCCTCTACATATCTGGATGGAAGAAGGTCAGGAGGTTTGTGAAGAAAGGAAAGTAAAGTCCTAGGTACACAAGCCCCTATAAATTCATGATAATGTTGGAGCTGTGGCCTAGAGAATATAACTTCCACCTAAATGTTTTAAAGTACTTGATATGTTCCATGCATTCCTCTTAAGGTTGAACATACCAAATCTGTCTCACGTATTGTATTCAATGGTGGTACTGTAGTTGAATGATCATTCATACTAGGATCATCCATGAATATATTGGATAGTAGGTATAATTTTATACAAAATAAGACTGCACTCCTTATAATAGAGCTATGAAGGAACCATATGTATGAAGAGGAAAGTTGAGAACATGAATAGGAAATGACGGAAAAGTACCCGCACCTATTTGTGCCATAGAATGTAAAACGAAATATCAAGGGAAAATTTTCAAAATGGGGGAAGAATTTAATGACCCAATGTTTAATAAATTTAAATTACATTATATAATTATGTCATACAGTATATACCATGAAATAAAAACATAATTAACTACAATGTACTATATGACCTTTAAAAATAATAATGTGACATTGGTGATTTGAATTTAGAAAATATGACATACACGTTTATGATTAGTAATGTGTTTTGAGTTTCATAAGAAAAACATTATTTTTGATGAATAATAACTGACCCTTATGAATATTAATCTTACCACTGTGAATAACAAAATAACACTTATAAATAGTATATCATCCAAGTGAAAAAGTATAATTACCAATGGAAGTATAAATACAATTTATCCATCTAATAAGTGATAATATGATATAATAATATCATACTAAGTCATGTATATTTAATTAACATTTATTTATTAATTGAATAACTGTGAATAAAATTTCTTAAAAAAATATATTCATAAATAAGTATTTTGTTGACTTAGGATTATATGATAATTTCAAGAGACCATAATTATTTTTTCATTGTTTACTGAAGATGTTTTAAGTTTTATATTTGTATTTTTATATAAATTATAATTTTAATTAAAAATATAATTCCACATAGTTAGAAATTTATTTTTAAAAAATATAATTCTTATTTGAATTCTATATGTAGAACAATGGTTGTGGTTATTTTTAGGAATTTTTTTGAAATACTTGAAATTTTTTGTGAATAATAAATTATAGTAACTTGTTGTATATGTACATTATATGTTAAAAAATATATTTATTGAGTCATGGATTATGTTATCATCAATGGAAAAAAATGGTGAACATATTACTATTTTTTTCACAAAAATAATTACAATTTCATTCCTAGAGAAAAAAAATAAAATAATTAATAAAATACTAAGAAAACCCTCATCTCCTCCACTTTAAAAACCACCCTCACACCCCACTTATCTTCACTCTACTCAAGCCTTGTTCAAAGACCCAAATATTCGAAAATATCTCCCCAGTCCACTCTCCATTTTCAAAAAGATTTTGATATCTTTAAAAGATAGAATACTATCCCTTATTGTGGTTCTTAGAGAAGATATATTCAACTGATAAATTCAAAATTTCATTCTTTTATTTTCATTCAACTTCTATTCTATTATTTTTCCTCCCTCACCTAATTTCATCCAAATGTTATGATAACTGTAGTACCTTACATGTTTTGGAATTTTTTATTTTAATTGAATACTTAATCAACATCCCTTATTTACCCTCATTTTTTAATATACATGAAAAAACCATTCCAAATGTGTTAATTTGTAATATCCACGGACAACCTGTTTTCAATTTCTATTACCATCAGCAATTCAGATCATGAAACAATTTTTATAGTTAACATAGACAATAATATATATATTATTTCTAATTTAAGGAAATCTAATATATTTTCTCTCATGATATTAATTTTTAAATATAAACGTGTTCGATGGGATCAAAAACTCACAAATTAACCAAATTTGGTATTATTCATTTTTTATACAAAGATTCATATTTTCTCTAAATAATCAAATGAATGTTATAACCATGTAATATACTATATTATCACAAATGAAATATAACTCCGATTCCAAATAACCATCCTCATGTTATTGTTTATCCTTATATATATATATCAGCAAATAAACCATTGTAACTAATAATAAACCATGACATTTACCATTTTAACCGATCCAACAGGTCATTAAGGAATATAAAAATGTTATAATAAATATATTAAATAATGAATAAGTTCTTGAAATATTTATTAATTATTTAAATTTTTTAATCTATAACATTAATATAACATGAAGGACACCATCATACTTAAGCTAAGGGATTCAACCCGAACCTCAATTTTTCCTTCATGTTACTATATCGTTATTTTTATCCAAATAAAGATAACTATTGTTTTTATGAACATATTATATATGGAATTTATATTCTTCAAACTCATGTATCAGTATCCATTAATCATTCTCTATCGGGGGTATAAATGTTATAAAATGGTTCCCTCCTAAATACATCATGGAAAGCAAGCTTCTTTTAAAGGAACATCCCAAATTTTTACCCAATATAATGGGTACTATATCAGCTGTTTTAATCAACCATTTTTTTATTAAATCGCTATTTATTTTAAAAAAACATTATTGGTTCACTTCTGGTTTTATATAATTTACTATTCCGTTTCCAATTTAGAAATCTATTAGTATATTCCTTAAAACTGTACTATAATATTTTAATTCTAAAATTTCTTAAATACTCATAATACATGTTGTAAGTTTTGTATGACATCACATAAAATGATATATGACTATATTTTGTTATGAATGTAAATATATGTTATAATTCCATTCCATCATGTAAAATTTTATGATATATCCATTTATTTTGCTTTATGATATTATTATGATAACCATTTATTTTCCATTTATAATCCTTTTGTTTATGTACAATTGATTATGTATGATTCTATATGTTGAAACCATATTCAAGAAAATTTTATGATGGTTTCACCTAGATAGCACTCTAATTCATTGGATAATGTTAATTTTCATGAGACTCCATGTGCAATAGTCTTTGTCGTTAGCCGTCACTAGTGATACCATGTGAACAGTCTTGGTAGGTAACCTCTTCTTATGTACTTCTATGTGCAACGAGATATCACTAATTCTAAAGGAATGTTTTATGTTGCTTCCACATTACTATGAATAAATTTTTATATGATACCATATTAAAATTTTAGGATTCCATTTGTTCCATTCCTTTTTAAATCATAATGGCATGCCTTCCAGCACATGTGATAATGCATTATTCTTATATGTATTATCTTACTATGATTTTTAGCTCACCCCATTGTACATGTTATCCCCTGTTGATCCTTTGAAGATGAATGAGAAGAATGGATGTTAGGATATAATTATGAAGACTAAATAAAGAAATGTTATATTTATTTCAATTTTTTATGTTTTAGGTACCTAGTCTTGTAAGACACTGGACTTTATGATACATGGATTGCAATATTATTCTTAATTATTATTAAAATAATATTTTGAAATGTGTTCAAGGATTGGGTTGCTATACCTATTTTTTTGTTATAGAACTACAGAGACCCAGACCCCATTAACTGATACCCCATGACTAATTATTAACTTATAATAGATACAATGAGAAAAATACATAAGAAATGGTCATTTTTGTAGTATTGTAGAACCAGATTCATATATAGTACCCATTTTGGAATAGGAATAGAAAATAAAAAATAATTCATAATAATTAAAATGAAATGCATACATGAAAACTCATTTTGTGATATATTATTTATATTATTTTGAAAATAAATATATTTGGGAGATATCAAATTCATTCTAAGGGTTAATAAGACCATAAAATATTATGAATCAACAATTTCTAATAAATAAGGAATAGTATATAGATAAATAGACATTGAATTTAAAAAACATGACTAGATGAATAGATAATGCCAAATCAATATGGAAATGTATATAACTAAAAGAAATCCATTTAATATTTTAAACTAAAATGATATTAAACCACATATA
Source organism: Viscum album (assembly GCA_963277665.1). Classification (NCBI taxonomy): domain Eukaryota; kingdom Viridiplantae; phylum Streptophyta; class Magnoliopsida; order Santalales; family Viscaceae; genus Viscum; species Viscum album. The sequence goes on along the minus strand of OY728150.1, from coordinate 1,585,204,520 downwards.
TTATTATTTTTAATATATCAGAAATAATAATAATTTATTACTTAGTGAAGTAAATTACTAATTATTGGATTCCAGTATCTCATGCGTCATGAAACATCTACAATCAATAACATTTAAAAAAACATTTTAGTAGTAAAGGTATAATCCCATTTAATATGTTCAACTTATTTGTCTCATGAGTCTTAGTGATCCATTAAAAGGCTATATTATACTAATCCCCATCCACCAATACATGTTTAAATTATTCTTCACATATCAAGTAATCTATTTAATCCATGAATCAATATTCCTCATCATTAAATATCAATATTGAGTAAAGGAAAAAATATTATCAATATTTATATAACTAATCATATAACATTAAATTTAACTACCACATGTAGAAACTATATTCATTTTATGTTTTAATATTATCCATAATTCTAGATGTTATAAATTTAAGAGAAATAAAATTTTTAGGGATAAATTATAATAAGAAAACTATTATCTCAAGGGAAATTTAAAAATCACAAAAAGATGCGAGATTAAAAAATAAATTTATACCACATGGTAAAATTCAATTCCAATACCATTGTGTGAAATGATTCAAATTATAAACAAGAATTATTATAGAATAATTATATTCCATTTGGATGGTTGTATATGCACCAATGAAATGAAATTAGGTGTGTAAGATATACGAATTTTCTTAAGGTATGTCATTATTTTTCATTCATTTTCTGACCTTTAATATTTTTAAATAAGTGTTTCCCTATGTTCATGTGATGGATCATGGGTCTTCTAGGTAATCATAGAATGAAATGGCAGAGAAAAATAGATTTATAGGCATGTTGCTTTTTTTGTGCATGGTTAGTGAAAATCATGCAGAGCATCCACATTAACCAAGAATCATTAGATAGAGGTATACACATGGTTATCACATTAATATTCTAACCATGTAGAATTTCACAGAAAGCATGAAATTTGGTGAATTTGGGATAGTGGCTCATGCATAATTTGTTAATGGTTTAGAAAATCGTGCGTGTAAACTGTGCAACCTAATAAAGTTTATAAATTTACTAAATTTTCATTTTGGAATTTAAAATGATGACTCGGTATGTTCATCAACATTCCTTATATAAACAATACTTATGAACATGTTCCCCTAAGATCATCCAATGATAAACATCATTTATCTCTAGGATGTGTGGAGAACCGTCGGTTGTAAAATGAAACTCTATGTAAGTGGAATATCTTCCTTGTTTCATCATCTTAATTAAGGATTGAATGTTTCCCCCATATCCTTCCAAAACAGTAAATGATTTATTTTATTGGGAAATATAGTTTAAATATTTAATAGGTCGTTGATCATATATCTTAGGCAATTTTGGGAGTGTGTTATCCAACATATTTTATGTAGGTGGTCTATAGAATTTCCCCATTATTTCATTATATAATTGTGCATGTCAAATATTGATACATTTCGGACCTAAAATTAGCTAATTTAGTTCTAGGTTGTTGTTTGATCATGTATAGCCCTTGTTTAGCATGTGATATACATAATATAATTCAGAATAAGTTATTGGTTAATAGAGGTTAGGGAATGGGGATATATAAATTTGTTAGATATTCCAAAGTGAGTTAGTGCATGTGAAGCAGTTGATATTCTATGATGATAATGTTATGTGAAATAGTAAAATATATTTAAGAGAACTTCATAAGGGAATTTATGAATATATATATAATGGGTTGATATAAGGGAGTTATTTAATATTCATATTCCTTTAGGATTAAGAATAGCAATTGGGAATAACGGACCATGTGATGTTAATGGAAATTTTTTTAAAGAGTTTTGGCACAATATGATATACCATAATGATTGTTATGGATTATGATTGGTGTATATATTGGTTGGGTTAGGCTATGATATGGTTTATTTGTGGTGGATGGATGAATTAAAATGACAACAAGTATTGATGAGTGAGGTAAATGTGTGAGGCTCCTCCAGTAGGAAAATTTGTACTGATTCTCTAACACCACAAAAAATATGTTGGTGAGGGAAGGGGACAAAGCTATATGCCCCTAATGGTAGAATTCCACATGGATTGATGAATCAAGGTGAGAATACAATTATGATGTGATATGTTATCCCTACTGTGTTAGGGACTTATTTCTATCCTTATTCATAATGGTAAATTCCACATACCCTACATGAATGATTTGAATTCATATTATAGGAACATCATGATTGATGAGGATCCTGTCATGAAAGAGGCGTAATGAATTGGAACCCTGGTTAGTGATTGCTAAGTTGAGATTTTTATCTAGTGGCCTATAAATTTTCATTCCTTTTCTTATTATTTATTTATACATTAGTGAAATATCTTTTAGAATATATATTTATAGACATTATTGGTAGTGGCCTATTGAGTTTTACTCACACCTTGCTCAGGCCACAATTGGGTACTCAACAGATTTCATGCAGGATGGTCAGGACAATGGAAAGGGCCCTATTCTATAGAGTAGAGATGGAAATGGTACATGCATGGATGATGTTATAGACTTAGAGTAAGGAATTTTTTGTTATTCCACTATTTTTTTATTTTGGGATTTGTTCACAAGGCATTGTAGCAAGTCATGAAATATTTATAGTTGGTTATAGTTTGTACGCAGTTACAAAATGGTTATTTATGCTTGTTCATTGATTATATCTTCTTATAATCACTATATATATGTTTTCTAATGGGGATTAATCTTTTAAGAGGGTATTGTCTCCCCACATGACTTATCAAGACCATCGCTACTTGTCTGAAACCTCTAGCGTATAGGGAAGCACACATGAGGTCTTGTGATGACTCGGCTCAGGGAACTGTTTTAGTTGATCTGGGTTAAGTGAAATTACAATGTGGTATATAAGGTGGTATTTTTCTACCTCTCGATATTTTAAAATGGTTGATAGGAGGTTAGTAAGTTGGTAGGGCATGGAAATGATCACGTGATTGGGAGTAGAAAACTAAATTATGGATAAAAAACCAAGTCACACATGGTGGGAAATATTATTCTTATTTTTTTGTTTTTACATTTGAAGATTTTTCACTATTGCGGGACACACATGTTGATTTATAGGACTATTTTATGATATTTTTCTCATGGATTGAGTGTAAAAATTTTGTGAGTTCATGAATCATTGTTAGTACAAATGTGTATAAGTGACATGAATAACGGGAGGCAGACACACAAGATAAGTTAGTGAGAACCATGGGGTTGGATTGTTTTTGATTTCATAAAAATGATTAAAATTTTCTCTAATGAAATGATATAAATAAAAATGGGGGAGATTATTGTTAAATAATAATTGAGGAATTATTTTTATTAAAGGGGGTGTCTGAAATGAAATGTTAAAGGATTCTGAGGTGTTGTGAGAAAAGATTTGAAATGGTGTAGAAGGTATGGGTTGTAGTCTAGTGAGTTAGTTACCTCGTGATAGACTTTAGATGTGTAGGGATGGTTGAGGGCAGTGTGAAGAGTATGAGTAGACTTGTTTTAGTGGTGTAATTGAAATAGTTTGTTGGGGTCTAATTAGGATCCTTAATTATATTTGTAAAATCATTATTTTATGTGTTTTAATACTCGTGTTGTCCATTTTAGAGATATTACACCATGAAGTTGAGTTCCTGTTGGGTGATATGAGTACATTTATAGGAACTCTCCCAAAATAGTGGTGGAAGAGGATATGGTGGTTGAAGGTAATAGGGAATAGTAGTTATATGAGAATGATTCTTGATTTATTTTGATAAAGGATTGAGACCCTATGAGGGTTATGTCGTGTCTCTTCTATGTGACCATGGAGATATAGCTATAAGACCCTCCTACAATTACTGGAGGGGATGATCAAGAGGCCGATGAGTTATGGATATAGTCTGTCTAGACAATTATTGATCATCTAGATACTCTTCTTGATAAGCAAGTCGGGTTTCTATCATGCATGTAAAGGAGTAAGGCAAAAAGTTGGTGGGATATTAGAGTGTATACGGATAAGGATAAACATATAGTGTAGAAGGATTTATAGGAAAATTTTATAGAACATTACTACTAAGAATCCTTGATATAGGATAAGGTCATAGAGTTTATGCGTTCGACTCGGGGGGCTCAATCATGATGGATTATTCTATCTGTATCACTAAATTTCACTAATTTCTTCCGATTTTTGATTGAGATTGGGAGACAATGAAAAAGAAATTCTAGGTTGGGTTTATTCATGATATTATTTCCCTGGTGAACATATTCAATCTAAACAACTTCTCATAGTTAGTAGAAATATATATTATCTCATAAGGGAACCTAATGGGATCATCAAGAAGAGTATGTGTGGTTACAATTGGGAGAACAAATTGTACATCCTCTAGGAGAAGCAAGAGTATTTTTGGAATTTTACAAAAATATTAAAGAGAATATAATAATCGTAATAGCGGGCCAAATTCTCAGGGAGGTGATCAGATGTTCTAATTCTTGTGTGGAAGGTTTTGTATCATGAAGTTCTTGTGTCACTGACTTTCAATTGAGTACTTATCCAATGGTAGGATGGGACATATATATATGTTTTTCAAAAAACCTCTGATTCCATGAATAGATGGGAGTTAGTGGTACACTATGAGTTTATTTAGGGGCTCAATCATCCTGTATCAAGTATGTTGTTGGAGTTATACTCATATTTCTTATAGAGTTGGTGCATGTGGAACTTTGGGATGAGACCATCCATACTAATAGGGTAGTTCAGTGAAGTGCAATAAGAATGGAATTTATGATATAGGGATATTCCATCATTATGTAATCCAATATACATTTGAATGCGGCAAGGATGTACTATTTTCCATTCCTGGTACGACTCTTGTAACATCCATAGTCAGTAATACTCTATTTGAAATATCTGGTAGACACTATTTTATCTCTACACAGTTTTTTAGTTGTGGTGGGGCTTTCCATGAAAATGTTTTTGGAGTTATTGTAACACCCCGAGATTTTATGAAAAATATTCTTTTTAATTTCATTAATGTCTTGTGTTATACGCTACACCAAAATGAGCTTTCACAAAAAACATCTCTGACCTGGCTTGAATTACACGCAATCGCGACCTTCCACGATAATGTGTGTTGTACGCAACACCAAGTTTCTCTAAACAACGATATGATATTAAAATATTATTAAAACTAGCCGTTATGAATAGTAATAACCACTTTCTGAAATTTTTTAAATTTTATTTTTTCAAAATGGACTTCATTTTTGGATTCGGAATATCAAAATTAGCTTAGGATGAAATTTTGGTGATTTTCAGATAACTTTCATATTTTGATGAATAGTGAAAATTACTAAATTTTAATTAAAAACAACTTTTTTAATCGAAATAATTAATAGTGATAAATTATTAATTTGAGTGGGTTTAAAGTATATTAAGAATATATTTTTACAATTCAATACAATTTTGGTCATTGGATGTAATTTCACATTTAAACCAGACATAAACAAGTGTCAATCTTTTGATAGTTATTATCTCTTAAGAACACGCTATTTGTTTTGACGATGGGAATTAATTTTGAAATTAATTAATGCAATTGATATGTTTTGAATTTGGTAAAATAGACATCATTTTTGAGTTCATAATATCAAATATAGATTAGACCTAATTTTTGGTATTTTTCTGGAAACATTCATTTTTGATGAATAGTAAAACCACTAAGTGGTAGTTAAAAAAAACTGCAATTTTCATAAAACATAATTTTACCACTTCTGTGAGTGGAATTTCAAAAATCCGAGAGACACGGTTGATGTCAGTAATTAAAATGTGGTTCAATGAGATGAAAATAATTTTTTGGTGAATAGTAACTTTTTACTTTTTTTACCACGGTTAAAAGTAAACAGGGTAATTAACGGTAGAAATGATATTATAATTACCCTAACACATGTCCTAATTCTATTGGAAAAGTGTAATTCGACCAAAAACAAACTTAGTAATAAAATAAGACCATTTAGGCCCACATGAATTAGATTAGGACATTTATTATTATTTAATTCAAAGAAGAGTTAAAAGAGTTTAAATCAATGTTTATTTACTAAAAAAATTTTAATATAGGGTTATACATAAGATAAATTCGATTTTAAATATTAATTTGAAATAAAAAATGATTTCCTACATAATGGTATTTTATTTGTAATTTTTAGACATTAAATAATTTAATTTATTTATGACACAAATATGATGCAGTAATAATCTTATTAATGAAATATTGACATAATTGATGTTATAAATACCAAAATAAATATTATTTAAGACTTTTTATGAATTCCACTGATTTTCTAGGTTACTATGACATGTTAGAATTGATTTAATTAACTTTTTTTGAACTTATCAGTCTATTATAATTTTCAAAAAAATCAATTACTAAATTGTGTCAAAATTGACATAAAATAGTTTTTAAAACCAATATTATATTATTAATTGTTATTTTATTCCTAAAAATCTAAGGTTCGGGCAAATGACTAAGATAGGTTATATATATTAATAATAAACAAATTGGGGTTCGTTTGGATTCTTATAGTAAGTTTATTTACCTTATAGTGTAAGAACACAAGAAGACACGGTAAAAGTAAAATTATTTAACTTAATGTTAAATCTATATGATAAGGTTAAAATAAGAACTTAAACCTGTCTAAATTCTATTGGATGAGATTATTTCGACACATCCACACCTTATCCTCGAAATAAATCAATTTGGAGCTATTTAAAACCGAACTAGACTTTATAATAAAATAATATTTTTAGATTTTCCAAAGGGGCCCCTCTCCTCCCTTATAAAAGGGCACCTCCTCCCTCTCTTCCTCACGCAACATTGAGCCTTCAAGCTCGGACAACCTCTTCCAAATTCACTTATCCACTTCCCTAGAAACATCCTAGAGGTTCTGGTCTTCTTCAAAGACCCATTTTAGTGCCCTAAAAGGATGTCTCAAAGAAGCACTTCAAAGAAGAGGTAATGTTCGTTACCGATTCTTTCATCTTTATTTCTTCTTCCACTTCTTCTTCATAGGTTGTTTCATTATGAAGTAATAAAATCAGTATCACACATATACTGATATGTTATTATATGTATGAAACAACCCTATTTCACCATCTATCCATCCTACGGAAAAAGAAATCACCGCGCGTGCGTACGTACGGAATACCATCTCCACGCCGTGGTGTAATCTATTTGCCGCCACCACCTTAATTGGATGGGTATAATGGTGTAATGAGTAACAATATATGATTATTATAAAGTTATATTGATACTGAAATAGTATAAATACACTTCAACACAAGTTCACGATCATGAGAATGATATCGTCGCACGTGCGTACGTACAGACTACCGTCTCCACGACGCGATGAGATTCATTCTCCATGTTAACCATTTAAGAATGATTATAAAGTATATATAAGCAATAATAATGAAATATATGACATTATAAATATACTGTATTTATGTGTATATATATGTATGTCATCTACAAAATTCCACTCAATTCAATAACGAAAAGAAAACAGCGTTCATGCGTACGTACGACCTACCGTCTCCATGAACGGTGTATTTCATTCCATTTATCGATCCATTATATATATGTATATTCTGAGTATATATTATATATAAATCATGTTTTATATTCTATAATTAATAAAAAATGATCTAATTAATCATATGAATAATTACAAGTTAAAACACAAACGACAAATGAGGCGATTTTACCCAAAACGCTACTTTAACATGAATTTACAAAAAAAACGGGTAATATAAAGTCATAAGTGAACCATATATGATATAATAACAATGAATATGATTCTGTAAGAAGTCAATGACATTATTTAAATCATTATACATGAGGTTCGGACACTTACGAAGCAAATCGGACCTAAGGTAAGGGAAATATCACAATCTCATTTTTATCCGAGATTGTTTATACTTTGGAATTTACTGGGGTGTATTTTATCATCCACATCCATGTTTCCTCAATATGTAATATTATTTCCATCCACCTACAATTGTTTAAAACCAATTTTACACTTTGGTGAGTTTTTAGTAAAATATATGAAAGGAATCTTTTGTCGTTTTTCGTACGAGGTACTTTTTGACTTTTCCGACAAAAGTACGAAAAGAATGTTTTTTTTAACAAATATGGGATGAATGGATTTTTAAAACATTATTTACAAGAAGCTTCCTTTACAAGTTTTCATGTTTATTTTTAATCAAATTCTTTTAGTTTAGAATTGTATGACATGTTAAGAGAGGAAACATATTTTTGAAGTAGATAGGATATTTTCCTCAAGAATGAAGTTCAAGTGTTTTATCAAAATTATTTTCCATCTAAGATAATAAAGGGTTCTGTTTTTATCCCTATTATTAAATTGATTTGATTATGTCGTGATGGAATTATTTTTATGAATTCCTTTATCGTATATGAATTGTTTTATGATGTCATGATGTTTAAGATTCCCATTTTTATTACATGGGTTATGCAATGATGTATGATTTATGATTTTGTGGCACACAAAATAATGGTATCATTATGAGATGGGTGGGTCATATATCTCCCTCCAATGCATTGGGTAAAGATTTTATATTTCATGAGATAGACCTGGCTGGAATTGTAGTTTATACAGGTTCAGTGAAATAGGACTGAAACGAGGGGGACTCGGTTCAGAAAGGGACTTTGTCCACTAAGATAGTCTTGGCAATGAGTCTTGACTAATAAGAAATGATTCTCTATGATTATGTGTGCATGCCACAAAGTTTAATGTTTTAAGTTATGATTATTGTGATTACATTTCACTTCCATGAGTTATCCCAGGTTATGAAATTATGATCCCTTTTACACGTTAATATTTCCAAAAGTTATGTGATTATGTATATGATGTGATTGATATTTCTTTTGTTTACTCTTACTGGGCATTTGAGCTCACCCTTTAATGTTTTCTTTTCCCCAGGATTTAAAGAAAGGTTTTAGGTATAAAAAAAAGAAGATCTTTATGGGAGATGTTGAAGATCTTTCACCAGGATTAGAAGATTATATTCCGAGTTTCCAAAGACACTAAACTATTACGATCCTTATGTGTGTGTATTTGTTATGTACTAAGTATTCCACAAATGTAATGTGATGTCAATGTACGTCAAGCTTCGGGTCTCTACAATTGTTATCAGAGGAAAGGTTTAGTCAACCTTTGGAAACTAGGATGTGAAAACATTAGTGAGATCCCTAGAGATATTTCTAAGGTATGTCTAGGGATGTCCCTAAAGATAACTATACGTATATTATATTTTCCTAGAAATATGGTAAAGATATTAGATTAAACCAAAGATGTTATATATTTAAGTTACTCCCCCTTTATTAAGATTTTTGCCTCTCACACTATTATTTTTGGGTTTTTGAAAATGGCTGGAAACAAGATTATTCACGATAATGGAGGATATGATGGACAATGGAATGATATTCTTCATGAGAGACCAAATGAAATGGTATTTAGAGGTCTAAACATCATTATTATGCCGAATCAGAAATCACATAATATGATCAATAAAGTAAAATTTGGTAAGTTTCCTGACTCGGCTAACAAGAGAACGATGGAGTTTCATGATGATCATAGAGGAAAGAATGTTCAAATTCCCCTATGTAAATCATGTGGAAAGAGGCATCAAGGAGAATGTTTCAAAGGAACTGGAAGATGATTTGGGTGTGGAAAAGAAGGACACAAAGCCAGTAAGTGCAAAGGAAAAGGTTCAATTAACACTAGGGATGAGGATAATGGTCTTGCTACGACATAAAAAATGGTTAAATGGTTTAAATGTGGAATGTACGGGCATTATGAAAACAAATTCCCTAAGGGAAAGTCTCATGAAGAGAATCAGTATGGTCGTATGGGTAGTATTTATGTTGATGATGATGATGAGACTACAAATGTTATGTGAGATGAAAGAATTGTTGAATCTCGGTCAATGGTTTAAGAATGTAGTGGAATGATTACATGTTTATCATGTGTAATGTTGTATATGTAATCTCATGGTACTATGGAATAAAGAGACATCTACGGATTGTTACACTATTGTCTTTCCTTGAGTTTTGAAAGTGTATGATTAAGGGTACCAGTATCCATGAAAGGTTATTCAGATATTTTTGGAAAGTAGATGATATGCGCATAATGAAGGGACAAGAAGATAATGAGTTGTTTGATTGTATTAATGTGCTCATTATTGATATAAGGACTAAGTATATAGAATTTTGAGGATTTTGGTATGTGGAAAGAGTTATCTTTTGACAGCACTCATGTTTTCACTAAGGTTCAATGGGTATTTAGGAGAATACATGATTAAGGACTTTGATTGTTTGGAATGTGACCAACAAAACATATCTTATGATATATGGGGATCAACGATGGTATTAAATCTCTAGAAATCGTTTTCACTATGTTATGAGAGTGGACTGCAGTATATGGATAAGCCTAAAGATTGGAATGGATTATGTTGGACATAATATAGTATTGTTTAAGGATAGAAGTTTTTTCGATATTATTGTTGCGATGTTATAGTAATATAGTTTTAGAAAAAGGGAAAACCTGCAGGACGGGCGACAACCCATCGTGTCGAACAAGGCTATGGGAATCGAACCCACAACCGAAGTGCGACTGGCCTTTATCGCCTACCACTGGCCTACATGAAGTCCCTGTTTAGTAGAAACTAGTTTTATTATATTAAGCAGTATGATATATGAAGTATAAGTCAATTTTAGGAACCATATATGATTCATCTCACTATAGAATGACTTATGTATATTTAATAACTTTTGCTAACCTTTTGTTTGAGACAGATGGAATGACCCGTCATTCTATCACATGATCTGCTAACACTTCACGAATAACAAATTAAACTTAATTTATTTATGAGACGAAGTGGAAATTGTTCAAGGCACGAACAACAGTGAGGTTGTACCAAAATAAATTAAGTATTTTTTCTAATTCAAACTCTTCAACTTTAGGGAAACGATCTTGAAAACCAAAAATGTAGTCATAGTTCTCTTATATCTGATTAATCAGATGGTACCTTAGATCGTCACAAATTTATGGATTTGTGATTGTTAGCTTTTCCATAGCCATGTTCTCTACCACTCTCCATCAGAACATGATGGTTAGATTTCTCTTCCATATCCATATTTTCAGCTATGTGGAAACCCAGTGATTAGTTTATTTGGGTAACCGTTATGTTTCATACATTTGTTTTTAAAAATTGGTTTTGGTATTCCTTTTTATGATGTGGGTTTCGATTAAAGAAACTTTGGAATAGTAAACCATTTATAAACCCGACGAATTTCGAGGGCGAAATTCATTTTAAGGGGGGTAGAATGTAACACCCTGAGATTTTATGAAAAATATTCTTTTTAATTTCATTAATGTCTTGTGTTATACGCTACACCAAAAGGAGTTTTCACAACACACATCTCTGACCTGGCTTGAATTACACGCAATCGCGACCTTCCACGATAATGTGTGTTGTACGCAATACCATGTTTCGCTAAACAACGATATGCTATTAAAATATTATTAAAACAAGCCGTTATGAATAGTAATAACTACTTTTTGAAATTTTGTAAATTTTATTTTCTCAAAATGGAATTCATTTTTGGATTCGGAATATCAAAATTAGCTTAGGGTGAAATTTTGGTGATTTTCGAATAACTTTCATATTTTGATGAATAGTGAAAATTACTAAATTTTAATGAAAAACAACTTTTTTAATCGAAATAATTAATAGTGGTAAATTATTAATTTGAGTGGTTTTGAAGTATATTTAGAATATATTTTTACAATTAAATACAATGTTGGTCATTGGATTTAATTTCACATTTAAACCAGACATAAACAAGTCTCAATCTTTTGATAGTTATTATCTCTTAAGAACACGCTATTTGTTTTGACGACGGAAATTAATTTTTAAATTAATTAATGCTACTGATATGTTTTGAATTTGGTAAAATAGACATCATTTTTGAGTTCATAATATCAAATATAGCTTAGGCCTAATTTTTGGTATTTTTCTAGAAACTTTCATTTTTTGATGAATAGTGAAACCATTACGTGGTAGTTAAAAAAAACTGAATTTTTCATAAAACATAATTTTACCGATTCTGTGATGGAATTTCAAAAATCTGAGAGACACGGTTGATGTCAGTATGTAAAATGTGGTTCAATGAGATGAAAATAATTTTTTGGTGAATAGTAACTTTTTACTTATTTTTACCACGGTTAAAAGTAAATAGGGTAATTAATGGTAGAAATGATATTATTATTACCCTAACACATGTCCTAATTCTATTGGACAAGTGTAATTCGACCAAAAACAAACTTAGGAATAACATATGACCATTTAGGGCCACTTGAATAAGATTAGGACATTTATTATTATTTAATTCAAAGAATAGTTAAAAGAGTTAAAATCAAAGTTTATTTACTAAAACATTTTTAATATCAGGTTATACATAAGATAAATTCGATTTTAAATATTAATTATAAAGCTAAAAAGCTTTCCTACAAAATGGTATTTTATTTGTAATTGTTAGACATCAAATATTTTAATTTATTTATGACACAAAGATAATGCAGTAATTATCTTATTAATGAAATATTGACATAATTGATGTTATAAATACCGAAATAAATGTAATTTAAGACCTTTTATGAATTCCACTAATTTTCTAGGTTAATATGACATGTTAGTATTTATTTAATTAACTTTTTTTGAACTTATCATTCTGTTATGATTTTCACAAAAATCAATTACTAAATAGTGTCAAAATTGACATAAAATAGTTTTTAAAACAAATATTATATTATTAATTGTTAAGTTATTCCTAAAAATCTAAATATAGGCCAAATGACTTAGATAGGATTATATATATTAATAATAAACAAATTGGGGTTCTTTTGGCTTCTTATAGTATGTTTATTAACCTTATAGTGTAAGAACACAAGAAGACACGGTAAAAGTAAAATTATTTAACTTAATGTTAAATCTAAATGATAAGGTTAAAACAGGAACTTAAACTTGTCTAAATTCTATTGGATGGGAGGATTTCGACCCATACCCACCTTAGCCTCAAAATAAATCAATTTGGAGCTATTTAAAACCGAACTAGACTTTATAATAAAATAAAAGTTTTAGTTCTTCCAAAGGAGCCCCTCTCCTCCCTTATAAAAGGGAACCTCCTTCCTCTCTTCCTCCCACAACTTTGAGCCTTCATGCTCTCCCAAACCCTGCCAAATTCTCTTCTCCACTTCCCTAGAAACATCCTATAGGTTATGGGCTTCTTCAAAGACCCATTATAGTGCCCTAAAAGGAGGTCTCAAAGAAGCACTTCAAAGAAGAGGTAATGTCCGTTACTGATTCTTTCATCTTTATTTCTTCTTCCAATTCTTCTTCTTAGGTTGTTTCATTATGAATTAATAACATCAGTATCACTCATATACTGATATGTTATTATAATTATGAAACAAACTGATTTCACCATCTATCCATCATACGGAAAAAGAAATCACCGCGCGTGCGTACGTACGGAATACCGTCTCCACGCCGTAGTGTAATCTATTTTCCGCCACCACCTTAATTGGATGGGTATAATGGTGTAATTAGTAACTATATATGATTATTATAATGTAATATTGATACTGAAATAGTATAAATACACTTCAACACAATTTCATGATCATGAGAACGATATCATCACTCGTGCGTACGTACGGACTACCGTCTCCACGACACGATGATATTCATTCTAAATGTTAACCATTTAAGAATGATTATAAAGTATATATAAGCAATAATAATGAAATATATGACATTATAAAGCTACTGGATTTATGTGTATATATATGTATGTCATCTACTTAATTCCACTCAATTCAATAACGAAATGAAAACAACGTTCATGCGTACGTACGACCTACCGTCTCCATGAACGGTGTATTTCATTCCATTTATCGATCCATTATATATATGTATATTATGAATATATATAATATATAAATCATGTTTTGTATTATATAATTAAGTAATAATGATCTAAGTAATCATATTAATAATTAAAAGTTAAAACAAAAATGACAAATGAGACGATTTTACCCAAAACGCTACTTTAACATGAATTTACAAAAGAACGGGTAATATAAAGTCATAAGTGAACCATATATGATATAATAACAATGAATATGATTATGTAATAAGTAAATGACATTATTTAAATAATTATACAGGAGGTTCAGACACTTACGAAGCAAATCGGACCTATGGTAAGGGAAATATCACAATCTCATTTTTATCCGAGATTGTTTATATACTTTGGAATTTACTGGGGTGTATTTTATCATCCACATCCATGTTTCCTCAATATGTAATATTATTTCCATCAACCTACAATTGTGTAAAACCTATTTTACCCTTTGGTGAGTTTTTAGTAAAATATATGAAATGAATCTTTTGTCGTTTTTCGTACGAGGTACTTTTTGACTTTTCCGACAAAAGTACGAAAAGAATGTTTTTTAACTTATACGGGATGAATGGATTTTTAAAACATTATTTACAAGAAGCTTCCTTTACAATTTTTCAAGTTTATTTTTAATCAAATTCTGTTAGTTTATAAATGTATGACATGTTAAGAATGGAAAAGTATTTTTGAAGTAGAAAGGATATTTTCCTCAAGAATGAAGTTCAAGTGTTTTATCAAAATTATTTTCCATCTAAGATAATAAAGGGTTCTGTTTTTATCCCTATTATTACATTGATTTAATTATTTTGTGATGGGATTATTTTTATGAATTCTTTTATCGTATATGAATTGTTTTATGATGTCATGATGTTTAAGATTCCCATTTTTATTACATGGGTTATGCAATGATGTACAGTTTATGATTTTGTGGCACACATAAGAATGGTATCATTATGAGATGGGTGGGACCTATATCTCCCTCCAATTCATTGGATAAAAGATTTTATATCTCATGATATAGACATGGCTAGAATTGTAGGTTATACCGGTTCAGTGAAACAGGACTGAAACGAGGGTGACTCAGTTCAGAAAGGGACTTTGTCCACTAAGATAGTCTTGGCAATGAGTCTTGACTAATAAGAAATGATTCTCTATGATTATGTGTGTATGCCAAAAGGTATAATGTTTTAATTTATGATTATTGTGATTACATTTCACTGTCATGAGTTATCCCAGGTTATGAAATTATGATCTCTTTTACAGGTTATGATTTCCAAAAGTTATGTGCTTATGTATATGATGTGATTGATATTTCTTTTGTTTACCTTTACTGAGCATTTGAGTTCACCCTTTTATGTTTTCTTTTCCCCTGGATATAAATAAAGGTTTTAGGTATAAAAAAAAAGAAGATCTTTATGGGAGATGTTGAAGATCTTTCACCAGGATTAGAATATTATATTCCGAGTTTCCAAAGACACTAAACTATTACGATCATTGTGTGTGTGTTTTTGTTATGTACTAAGTATTCCACAAATGTAATGCAATGTCAATGTACGTCAAGATTCGAGTCTCTACAGTTATGATAATTGGTACTCTATTAGGTGTGAGATTTGATGATATCTGATAGTGTATAGGTTGTTCCTTATAGGTTTATGGTATTCGTTTTTTGTAAAACTTGTTTATTTTTGACATGTCAGATTTCTACTTGATTTTGGGCACGGACTTTCTACTTCAATATCAGGCCCTAATAGATTATTATCATCATAGATTTACATTCGTATATCCTGATGGAGACATTTATGTACTTTGTGGTGAGTGGTATGTACGAGCATTCCCTATAGAGAGAATTGTTTTAGCTTTTTGGAGAACTCACAACCCAATAAGAATGCTTTATTTTTTAGGATATATAACAAGAGAAACTTGTGATTCATTTTATGCTGGATCATTTTCTAGATGTGTTAGTATATGATTTTTTTGGACTCCCACGATAAAGTGATATGGAGTTCACGATGAATTGATGTTAGGGGTAGAGCCGGTTTATATTCCACCTATCGAATAGTACTGGTAGAACATGAGGAACTAAATGTTAATTTGGTAGAGTTATAGAAAAAGGGATTCAATTGACCTTGTAAGTATCCATTGGTATCACCTATACTATTTTATAAGAAGGGAGATGGGTTGTTGAGGTAATGAGTTGATTATATAATGTTCAATTAGATGGAGATTAAGAAATGATACCCACTTCCAATAATTGATGATATATTTGAAAAAAATATGGGTTCCTCAATGTTCACTAAGAGTGAATATTTATTAGGATACCATCAGCTAAGGGTGAGGAATTATGACAAACCTCAAACAAATTTTATTAGCATGTATGGGTTGTTTTAATTTTTGGTGATGTTTTTCAGGTTGAATAATGCACGAGTTGGGTTTCTGTAAAGAAGGAACTAGATATTTAACCCAAAACTAGATCAATTCATGTTTATATTTATTGATGACACCATTGTGTACTCAAAAGATCTTGACTATTAGGCAAAACACCATGAAATAGTCTTGAATACAATAAGAGAGACTATGATTTCTTCTAATATTTTAAAATGTTAGTTCATGATTGATTAATTTAATTTCTTGGGGAAAACCATTTCTGATTCAGGTGTGTCTATAGATCCATATAAGGCATACGCTGTGGTGTCTTGGGATAACCCTAAAAATGTTTCAGATGATCATTGTTTTCTCGGGTTAGCTAGTTATTACCGAGGGTTCATAAGGGATTCCTCCCATTTTTCATCAAAACTCACAAGATTAAACAAAATGGGGGTTATTCTTGATAGGCTATAGGTAGTCTAGACAAATTTTCAATAATTTAAGAAGATTTTGACTACCACATTGATTATAATATTACCTAAACCTAATAAGAACTACCTTTTGATCGATGATTCATCTAGTGTTGGAATTAGGTATGTATTGATGATGAATGATCGGGTAGTAGCTTATGAGTCAATAGAGTTGAGGCACCATGAAATAAATTACCCTTCACATGATCTTGAGATACCTTCAATGGTTTATTAATTAATTTGTGGGAGGAATTACTTTTTAGTAGAACTATTTAATTTTTTTATTGATTATAAATGTATTATGTACATATTCTCTCATAGGGATTTGAATCTTCTGTTGTGAGGGTGTCTTAATTACCTGCAATCATTAGAATATGAGTTGTTTAATACACTGGGAAAATGCAATAGTATTACAGACACTCTGAGATATAATACTCAAAATTTGGTAGTTTGGGGATGTTGTTCAGAGGGGAAAACATTGTCTTTATTTGCTGTGATGCACATGGATGTGCAGGATGAAAAAAATTTACCCTTGAATCTATAGTGATTACTTCCATGCTTTTCAGTTGGGTCAAGGAAAGTCTTCTAGAAGATCTAGAGTGTTTGGCTATAAAGGAAAGTCATAAAGGTTTGGGTCCACATTCTTTTTTAATTTTTTGGCACTGATGGATTTGTTTAAGTTTAGGGATTTGTGGTATTTCTAATAGATGTTTTAGAAGTGTTGATGTGAGAGTTACATGACTAAAATTGGTTAGTAAGTCCAAGACTGATGAAAATGTATTATGATAATCATTGGAGATATTTGTGGCTGGGAATGAAGAATAAGGTTTCAGGTTCTGTGGAATGATACCTTACTTGTCAATAAGTGAAGACTATGTATGAGCATCTAGGTGGGTTTTTATACTCACTGACCATTCAAGTGTGGAAGTGGAACTATGTAATGATAGAATTCATAGTTTTTCAATTGAGGATTCCTTAGAAGAACAATGAAATCTGAGTGGTTGTAGATAATTTGACTAAAGTGGAACATTTTTATCAATCCAGGAAACTTATATAGTAGATCAGTTGGGGTGTTAGAAGTTTGACATAAAGTATGATTGAATGGTTTGAAACAGACCATAGTTTTAGATTGTGATCCTTCATTCACATAACACTTCTATAAGTGGTTATAAAAGGGTATTGGTAACCAAGTGTTTTTGAGTTCACCTTATCAATAGAAGACAAATAGGTAGGAAGTGCATACAATTCATGTATTTGAGGAAATGTTGAAATCCTATGTTAAATATTTTCCTGGTTTATGAAAAAAGCACTTATCACATGCTGGGTTTCCCTATAATAATAGTAATAATGCTAAATTTTAGATGGAACATTTTGAGGAAATATTTTAGACACTGTTTATATCACCACTTTGTTAAATAGAAGCTAGGGAGTCTGAGCTATTAGGACTAATTCTTAGGTAGGAGATGTATGAGAAGTCTAGATTGATTTAGAATTTGATGGAAATGGCACAGAGTGGTTAGAATTAATATTAAATTTGGCATCATATACCTATCTAGTTCATGTTAGGTGATAGTGTGATTCTTCGAGTGTATCCATGGATGGGTCATCATTGAATTCCGGAAATAGGGATTTTTAGTGCCCAGGTATGTTTAGTCTTTATAGATTGTGGAGCAAACCAGACATGTGGCTTATCGATTGGATCTTCTACAATGGTATTGTGGAATGCGTAGTGTTTTTCTTTTTTCTTAACTCTGATAGTATTACCCTGATTGATCCTAGGTAATTTATACTGAAGTTATAGTGTTTAAGGATGATGTTCCCTTTGATGAGAATCCAGTTTTTATTGTGTACCATAGTGAGAATGTTTATTGGTGTAAGACTATTTCCCTGGTTTGGATTATATGACAACATGAGAAGGTTCATGAAAAAGAAACTGATTGAGACTTGGATATGAATGTATAGTGTACCAAATACTTTTCTTCATAATCTCAATGATTCTCAAGAAGAGCGGCTCGAGGATGAGCTTCCATAAGTTGAGGAATTTGTAAGGACCATTATTTTTATTAACTTATTTTTTTTTCAGGCTTGAGTTTAAGTCCTTTATTTTTTCAAAATTTTGTTCCCCCAAATTCATGTGATTGTTCAGGGGCGTTTTAGGGGATTGGGAAATTAATGAGGATGAAAAAGGTGTTTTCTAGGCATGTTACATGGTTTATGCATGGTTAATGAAAACTTTATAGAGAAAATGAGGTTATCATGCTGCCTTGTATATAGGATTTCATGAAGTTATCACAAGGATAAGATAATCATGTTGAATTAATAGGAAGCTACTAAAAGGGGTGATATTAGGATAGTGGATCATGCACAGTTTACACATGGTTTGGAAAACCGTGCGGGTAAACCGTGCATTTAAGTAATATAATGAAATTTAAAAAATTTCCACTTTAAAATTTTAAATAATCACCCAAGAGTTTCTTCAAATATCACCCCCTAAACCCTAGTGCTAAACAATAGATCAAAATAGAATCCAAGGGGGAATCCCTTTCATCTCTATGATTTTTTGAGCACCGTTAATTTAGGACCAATGTTCCATGTAAGTCTTTTATCTCCCTTACTTCCTCATCTCAATTAGGGGTTGAATATTTCTCTCATATCTATAAAAATAACCAAAATCACTATTTTTTGGGATATCATGTTCAAATACTTATGTGGTGGTTGAAATTGGAACTCAGACCACGTTTGGGAGTGTGTTCAGTGACAGATTTGAGGAATTTGGAATACATGTTTTTTCCGATACATTCATTAATAATTTGGAAACATTCAATTTTTTCTCATGTAATTTATATTTGTTATTTTAAACCTCTTGGTATTATTTATTATTTTTAATGTTTAAATGATTAATAAAAACCCTCATAGTACCCAATGGATGCATTGTGGATGATTTGAACCATTTAAGTCCATCCCTGGGGTGCACAAATACTTTACAAACCCAAAATTAGATTAGTATCTTATATGAATTTTTGTGGTCATGTAGATCCCTGTTTGATTATGTGATATTCTAAATGGGAGTTTAAATGAGGTATTGGTTAATTTTGGTAGGGATATCACAGTTATGAAATATGTTATAATTGTATAAGAATGATAGTGCTTGTGAAATGGTGAATATGCGATGTTTATAATGGTATGTGAAATGGGAAAATATGATCAAGGGAACTTCTTAATGGTATTTATGAATATTTATAATTTGGGTATATAAGGTAATTGCTGAATATGCCTAGTGTTCTAGGATATAGAATGAAAATTAGTATAAATGATCTAAGTGATATAGGTGGAAAATCTATTTATGGGTTAGGGAACAATAAGATTTACCATTTTTATTATTATGGATAATTATTGTTGGATTTATAGATGGAATTTGGTTAGGATGTGGTTTGTGTGTGGTGAATGGTTGGATAAGCATGTGCACATGGCGTGAGGTGTGGGTATAGTCTCACCACGTGACTAATATAAACCCTCACTACTAGTCAGGAATCATTGGTATAAATGGAGGCATTCCTTAGGTCTTGTGGTGATTCAGATCATGGAGCGAGATTAGTGGTTCCCAGGTCAAGGATGTAAAATAATTTATAACATTTCAATATCCCTAATTGAAGGGAAATTGAGTTAAAATCACTTACCTCAAACATCTGTTTTGTTAAAATTTATTTAATTTTTATTATTATGGATTTAAACAGGTTATAAAATTATAATAAAACCATATTACTATTTATAATATCATATATTATTTATTTTTATAATCATAATACCAATTCATTAATAATATTTATTTTTTCCTTATTTTGATTTTTAATTAACTTATTTTCCCATCATGTTTTTTCATGAACATTCCAATTCATTTGTATGTTATATGGTTTTATAATATATATATAATAGTAATAATTCCATAATTATCATATATAATTAATAATTACACTTATATAAGTAATCAAGATATTAGGCTTTGAGAAATGTTTTATTTTACGATCATGGAGACTATAAGATGTACCTAAAGATGAGTAACAAATCAATGTTTCCACATTCACTAAAAAATATTTATAAATACCATTTTATCATTACATAATGATTATAATATCATAATTATGATATTTTTTTAAAATATACATATATATATATCATCCATTTCTTGTGGTGATCAAAAGAGACTCACATCACTTCTGGAATCTGTTAGTACAGACGTACATAAAGGATGTTATCATTTTTCATTGTTTGAAACAAATGATATTTTAGATGTATATATTGATTAAAATATCACTAGTATCATTATAATGTCATTTATATCACATATATTCATTAAATATATGCTTGTCACCTTCAATTTTATGCACTTGGGAAAAATGAATCACATCGCTTCACGAGGCTGTAGTCTGTTATACAATTGAACGATGTTATCGCATATCCTAAAGAATGGAAAGTAAATTTAACTATGATATAATGAGTAAATATTTATAAAAAATTAAAAATATCATATATATATATATATATCTTATATCCATTGTAATTCACAATCATGAGAGGAAGTAATGTTAAAATGAATGACATTGGTTCACTTAGTGGTAGTCCAATGCACACATGGATGATGATTTTATATCACATATGATTGAATTTTAGATGGTTCTAGATCATGAACATAACATAGTATATTATACTATTATTTAACATATTAAGGATATTATATCGTTATGGATTAATAATAATTTTATGATGAGGAAAAAGAAATAAAATAAAGACGATCATTGAAAAATGGTACCCATTCATTTGGTAACGTCTTTTAGTTTGCAAGAAATTAATTAATTAATTGTATTTATTGAAAATATATGGATTATAGTATTTGGGAATGGAATTTGGGAATTTTGGTTTTTTTTGTGTTATGATCAATATGGGTGTGAAGGAGTTCATAAGATTGGATATGGGGTGATATTCTATAGGTGAGTTGAGTGGCACACATGTAATTTATGAAAAGTAAAAGGTGTAACTACTTTTTCCGAATTTAAAAAGAGTAAAAAATGGATTATTATGGTGAATTAATAATTATAGGATGTAAATATCTCCATAAAATATATTTTCAATTTGTTTTTAGGTTATTTTAATCATTATCATTTTAGTTTAACCCACGATAAATCTATTTTTACCACAACCGTGGTAAATATTTGTTACTATTTTCATTATTCAAATAGGTTAAATATTAATATTTCATAATTAGTTATTATAAAATCTTATAATTCATAATGTTGAATCCATTTTATGAAATTTTATTGATATAAGTTTATTTTTTAAAAGAAAAAGTATTCTGGCATATGCGAGATAAAGCAAGTTTTTAAATTGAAAATATAAAAAAAATTAAGAATTTTTTTATCAAAATCAAGATTATAAAAATGACACTTATTAATTAAATATTATTAATTCATACGTAATTTAACTTATTTAATATTAAAACTATTTCAAAATATAATTTTACATTATAATTTTTTTAATAAAATTGCATTATTAAATTAAAAGTCAATAATAATCACTATTCATTAAAACATAAAATAAATTTGTCAACTTTGAAAAATTTGAAAAATATTATAAAAGAAAAATATTTTATACTAATTTCAAAAATTATATTATTATTTTCCAAGACATTTCAAAATATGAATTTTTTAATTTTATAAATTGTGGTCAAAGCACAATTAATGATTCCTTTATAGAAATATAGTTCTCTAGAAAACATTTATTTTTTAAATAATTCTTATTTTATTTCCAAAAAAAGAGAATATTAATTACAATATATTATATAGTTATATTAATAACCAATATCATACTAGAAATGTTTTTAAAGTATATTATGATATTTTCCCATTATACATAGGGTTACGTGTTCCGTGAGCTAACAAAAAGAATGAATTTAATGAAAAATATTTCATTGGTTATTTTATACATAGTGTTGAATGTAAGAAATGATATAAAAGATAATACAGTTATTTTATAATATTGGGGTGTTACATTCTTCCCACCTTAAAAAAGTAGGTCCTCAATGTTGAGACTTCATCTTACTAATCATGGTTTTCACATTTTGAAATACCATTTTTGAAAAAACCATATCATGATAAGTGATAATAAAACAAAATATTTATTAAAGTGTGAGGGATGTACAAAGGCCTTGTAAAATAATCACATAAATAGGTTTTAAGGTTATAAAAAATTTATGGTAAATGAAATCATGGACATTGAAGAGGATACAAACACCCATGGATTATAGGAGAGTGATAGTGTTTATTGGACAAAAGAAAGCTGGGAAGCCAAACAATGTTACCGAACACAAAAACATAAATCAATGAGATTTTGAAAAGATCATTGATTTAAAAAAGGATATTTATATCATGGATTTTTTTTGATTCATGATCCTTATCCTAGGGTTTTATAATTCTTTCACTACCATGGAATATATAAAAATATACAATATTGATATATTTTAATTTCATATGAATAATTTATTTATTTGGTTATGCTTAAATTAATTATCACTTGGTCCTTTAATCTAAGAAATGAATATATAGACATGATTTTTTTTATTCTAGGTTAATTGTAATTTACTATTTTCATATATTAACATCCTTAATATAATGATAATTCATTACCTCAATCATTATTAATTATTATTAAAAAATATTTAGTATAGATTATCATATTTGAAAAATAGTTCATATGGTTAAATTATACAATAATTTCATTATCTATATCTTATATAATAATTGGACTATTTCATAAATGGTAAACCTTAAAATACTTCCAAGATATTAAGATTCACAACATTAGAATGAAGTCCTCTCAATTTCCAAAATGAAATTATAACAAATCCCCTAAAAAAATAGAATTATCTCTTAATCATAATATATAATAAATGTGAATTCCTTTAACATGTATTCTATTTAATCATGGTAATGACCTAAAGTACCATAAAAACATATTTAAGATAGTAATTCTTCATTTTTAATTATATAAAAAATATATTATTAGATATCTTATTTAAATCCATAATTATTGTTAACTCCATCTGTGATAGCACAAACCACTTGGTCAAAAAATCATTTCTTAGTTCCAAGGAATTCATTAATATCCAATTTAAATAATCAAAATAAATCATATCTTCTAATATAAATCATTATATAAAAACATGGACATATTAGGGGTTATTATTCACTCAATATTTTTTCATTAATACACTCGACTGGGCAGTGAATCATTTTTCATTATCATCGGTATAGTTGAACATATGCATTCAAATCCTTAAAGAAATAGTATATTTTTTTAATAATGATAAATTTCATTATTCTTATATATGGGACATTAATGATAAAATAATAAAATCACATAATTCTGGAATCAAAATAGAATACCATTAATAATTCTAGATCATCTATGATAATTGCATATGTTTGACCATGATCCACTAGCATCGTTTGAGGTCAATTCCATTTAAAACATTGAAATAGATCTATAGAGTACCCCATATAATAACAGTTGAAGAATGGTACACTGGAAATTTATTTCTAACCATTTTAATCAAAATAAATGTTCCCTTTATCTCAACACTTGTAGAAAACTACCAATCATTTTATTCATGTTCTAGGGTGTTCATTTGTATAATTATCACATGTGGGAAAACCCCTCTCCCTTCTTCCATTTATTCCCTTTTTTTCCATACCATCCATTTTTTATTATGCTTCCCATTTAGTTCATAATACATAGAGAATTTATTCTATTACATACTATAATATGATCCCATGCCTTTATATTATGTGATTTTTGGGACAATAGTTCCCTTCCAAATATTATCATAATCCCAACAACAAAATGATCATTATTACACTTTTGATTACATATATTGATGTGGTTCAAATTCATTCTTCTAGGTTACATTTGTAGATGATGTAATACACTATATTGGATCATATAACTATGAAACATACTATATAATACTTGAATTTGGAAAATATTTAACGTAAATTGGAAATTTTATGTATTATCGAACTCATAATCATGAACTTGTTTTCATTGGGGATATATCAATTTTAAAATACATTAAAATGGTATGTAATGTAAATTTTAAATAATTTGTAAATTTACCTTAGGAGTTTAATATTACGTCCATGGTAAGGAATGTTCTGATACACCCTGAGATGATCAGTTAATGCATGATTCAACATTTTCAGAGTAATTACCCCATGGTATTAATTTAATAGAACTACATTGAAATTTATTAATTAGACATAGGTGTATTGAATGTGAAACAACATAATATCTTACTTATCATTACTGTAGGGTTTTATTATATATTCACCTTAAATATATATCACAGAATATAGTTGCCTAATATATGTTTTCCAATGTCTACATCATATGGAATCTACAAAACCTTATAAGATACTTATAGTTGTGACCCATGCACTAGTAACTGGGATGATGTATTTTATATATGACATTATAATAGATAATGGAATAAATTAAAAATTAACCAACCAATTTAAATTTTTTTGAATACACGATTCATACATGATTCCCATTATACATTGAATTTATAATATAAAATATAGTACATAATAAATTTAAATTAACTATATCCTTCAAAAAAAAATCAAAATATGTCTTTTTAATATCATGGTAGATTGGAAAAAATAATGGTTATCTAAAATAATCAGTATAGGTAATTTTTAGAATAGTATATGGAGAATCAATAATGAAAAATAAATTTAGTAAGGTAAAAACATAACAAAATTTCCATCTGAATATCCTAGTTGCATATGTAGATAGAGAATAATCAATTTCAATGTTTAAATCACTGAA
Source organism: Viscum album (assembly GCA_963277665.1). Classification (NCBI taxonomy): domain Eukaryota; kingdom Viridiplantae; phylum Streptophyta; class Magnoliopsida; order Santalales; family Viscaceae; genus Viscum; species Viscum album. The sequence goes on along the minus strand of OY728150.1, from coordinate 1,585,178,773 downwards.
ACCACAGGACATTTAATCAATAAACTAAGATTGAAATGAATGTAGAGATAATGTCATTGGGAAAAAATAATGGACAATAATAAATGAATTAATAATGAATTAAATTATTAATTATTAGATTATGGGAAGTCAAGGGTCATGTTTACTCTACTATCATTCCCTTTCACCACTGAGTTTATATATTATAGGAAAATACCAATTTAATTTTGACTAATATTTTGTGTTATGAGACATAATGATGAATCGAAGGGAAATATTATACATGGACCCACATATAAAGATACTTATACATCATTACCATACATTTAAAAAGATTTCTTTAATCCATGAATAAATATTCCTTATCATAAAATATTCATATTGAGTTGTGGATACAGAATTATCAATATTTTTCCAATTAACTAAAATAATGTAAATGTAAAAGGAATATGTACAAATGCTAATTTTTATGAAATAACCATATCTATAATGAAATTATATATATTTAAGATAAATTTAATTTATATTGAAAATTTATTATATGAATTTGTTTGTTTGAAGAGAAAGTTAACATTAAAAAAAGGAAGTGGATTATACAATATCTTTTTACAATATAATTATTCTTATGTCAACTCCCCTTGGAATAAGTAAATCAAATTAAAACTGTTAGTTATTATTGAATAATGGTATTATATGTCAATCATATTATATACACCATATAAAAAATGAGTTTCATAACATTATAATATGCCTCGATGATAATAAATTAAGTGGAAATCACTTACCCAACTCTTCTTATTAGTTTCACAATCATTAAACTAATATAATACGTTTTCAATCATGATATAAACATACAATATAATCAAATTAATATTTATTATATCATATATTATCCTTTTAGACGATCTTTTTACCAATTTGTTTTAATCATTCATTATTTTCATTGATTCCTCTGTTAATTTACATATTTTTTCATTCATGATTTATTATGAATTTTCAGGATCTTGAACATGTAATATAGTTTCATCAAATATAGTGTAATTAATATGTATTAATTATAAATTTTATACATCAATTTTAGATTTTAAAACTGTCAATAATGATGTTTTTTATAAAAGAATTATGTTAGGATCTATGAGATGGAAAACCATACATACAAAAAAGTAACATGTCCATTTTTCAATTCTAATTTTGGAAAATAGGTATGAAATATTTTGACAGTAAATAAATATTCTAATATTATAAATTTAAAATTATCTATAGAAATAAACATATATAAATCATCCACGTTCTGTGGTCATGAAAATAGAGTCATTTTTCTTCATTAAGGTGGTAGTCCACACGTATTTGAATGATGTTATCATTTTTTAGCATTAGAATGAAAAGGAATAATATAATTTTTGTGAAGATAAATATGTAATTAATATCAAAATAATTCCTTGAATATCAGATATAATAATTTAATTTTGATTTACCACCTCGTATTTTATTTGTTAGGGAAAGATGAATCACTTCTCTTTTTTAGGTGGTAGTCCGCCAAACACACCAGAGACATTACAGTATCCCATTATTATTATGCAGTGAAATGGTGTATATGTTATAATGACTAAATATGGATAATTGTTTTTAAAATTTACTTTTTATTCATTATTCCATTATCAGAACCAACTATGATATTTGGTATTGGAAAAAACGAATGACATTCGTTTCTGAAGTAGCAATCCACTGCTCAAATGAATAATTATTTCATTACCAATTTGTATGAATTCAAGTTGTTTGTAGGTCATCACATTAAAATAATAATATCAAATAATATAGAATATATTGAGGCTATTATATCATCATGTATTAATATGTATTAAAATAGGTGGATAAATATATAAAATTTAGACACTCATTGAAGAACTTTACGTCTTATTTGGATGACCACCATGTTTTCTTTTCAAAACGCATTCCTAGGTTAGATTTAATCCCCAAATAATTATTCTTGAAATATTTTATAAAATTGGTTAATTTATTTGGATAGGGATTGACCAAAAAATGGTGTTTATGTTGGAATATTAGGGGATACCAGTTGTCATTAATTGGTGGGGTTTGTGGTACAATTCTAATTAATGAAAAAAATGTTATCTAATGATTAAACATGAAAAAATATCTAAAATGGAGTATTATTGATCATTTAAATTTATATTTTATATATATTTTAATCCAATATAGTTTAAACAAGTGTTTAATAAATTTAAACCCTTATATATTTAGTTTTTTAATGACGTTGTCTTTTCATACATTGACGTTAGACAAAAATTGTAGAATACTTAATACATTATTGAAATATACTAAAAAATACCATATTATTATAGTGCATTTGGAAACTTGGAAACATAAAAATTGTTACATAAATGAGCTGCAACATATCCCACTAGGTCATTCATGAATACAACCCATTTTAGAGACATCAAACAATATATAAATATTCAAATCCTAAGGAAAATGAAACAATAAATGTAGTGATCTTAGATACTCAAAAATGTTAAACTAGGGAAATATGTAAGAAAAATAATTAGAATAAAGGTATGGTACCAGAATGATAAAAATATAATATCATAGCCTGCATATCAACGATCATACACATGAATCATGGAAATATTATTGGATGTTTATAAGACATGAATTGTTAGGAAATAAAGAACAGATTCCATGAATGAATAACATAGTAATGAAGCATGGAATTTTGGAAAATTCATAATCATATAATATGATTTCCATAGAAGAAAATTAATTGATTCCAAGACTATCTTAATGTAAAAATCTATTTACTGAACCGAATTCACACCCTATTCCTGCAATAATTTACTAAATAGAGTTCACTTCCAATTCTAGCCATGTAATACTAAACTAATTTGATTTCCCAATATAGCAATGTTATATGAAATTTAATTTATTACCCATTATGTCCATATATATCTAATGATATATAACTCCTTTCACTATTCATTTGATTGAGATATATGTCCCACCCATCTCATAACGAAATCATACATAAATATGCCACAAAATCATAATCAGTATGTTAATAACCCATGAAATGAAATGGGTCTTTTAGAAATGTAGTTATATCATAACCATTGGAAAAATATATACATTTCATAATAATTTCATCAAAATTATAACGCACGCAATGATGTTGGTTTCAAATTCATATAAACTATGAAAGAGAATAAAGTTTCATAAATATCAGGCCATAAAAATATAATCTATTAAATTAATTATTAAGAATGAAAAATTGAAATGATTCCTCCTAAACTAATGTGTAAATCTAAAAAATGTAATATTATATGGGAATTAATTTTAATATAACATTTCAAAAATTATTTTTTAGGTAAATATCCTTTCTTCATTGCAAATTATTTTCAAAACATAAATCCTTTTAAAAACATTTTCAATGAAAATATCTTGGAAAAAATATAAAAGAATAATTGAAAAAAATAAAAAGTTTTTATAATCATTATTCCTTGAAAATTGTCTATAATATTCTTTTAAGAAAATTTCTTGATTTTTATTTTTGAAAACATGGGTTTTGAATAGAGTAGATTTCTAACCGGAGAGGATGAAAAGTAGATTTTATGTAAAACAACTACCTTAAGAACCAAAGAAGGGGGAAATGATAAAAATTAGTAAGGATATATTGAAAAATATATTTTATCGAAAATGAAATATATTTATGAGATTTGGATCACAAAATTTCATTAATTATTCATAATCATTAATAATCTCAAAAGGTGATGATATTAATTCAATATTCACTTCCCAGTTAGTTACATGGGGTCATACTCGTCATGTAATAAAATGAAATTTAATGAAGCTTAATATATGATGAATATAAGCACATTAATGATATGGAATATAAAATGGATGTATATAAACCTCTAAAAAGATTTTTTGTACATAAAACATGAGTATCAAATAATGCAAATTGAGACAAATCATTTTGAAAACTTTGGCAACATTTTAATCCTAAAACCCATGGAAGAAAAATTGTAAAATTGATATGTAAATACAAATAAATTTCATTATATTAATCAATTATTTCAATAATTGGCACTACATATACCACACAAAATAAAATAATTGAAAAAATAGAGTGTATCTCATATAAATATAAAATGATAAGAAATATCCTTCTCTTATCTGTTAACTCTCTTTATACTAATACAAACCTCTTATAATATAAATAGTTATTTATTATTCATATATCACAGAACCATATTATTACATCAAATATCATATTTGGTTTGATTATAACTTTACATTACCCTCTTTTTATTAATTTTAAGTGAAGGTTTCACTTTGGCTATTATTTTCTTTTTTCATCACATGTGTCATAATTTGTAATATCTACGGTAATTATACTTATATTATGGTTTAATGAATGTATAAAATTATATAAATAAAAAATATATCCATTATAAATTTATTATAATAATCTATAAAATATATATGTATGGAATGGAATAGACTGCTTATGGAGACAGTAAGCCGTATGTACGCATGAATTCTATTTCTGTTTAATTATCACGTTGAATTAAATAATTTAAATGATATATATGTAAATATAAATAAATAAGTATAAATATATATAAATATATAAATTTATCGATAAAAAAATATCATTATTATATCATATATATATATATATAATATTGACTAAACCCATACTTAATACATTGCATCTAGTGTATGAACGAATCACATTACCTTGTTGGGGTGGTAGTCTGCACTTCCTCAAATGAAAATATCATTTTATCAAAAAAAGGAAAGTATATGTATATGTGTAGAAATATAATAAAACATTATTAAAGAAATAATAAATATTATATATAACATATATAAATACATTTTCTATCATAATCGTTACCATGATAGGTGGTAATGGAAAAAATGAACAATCTTGGTTTAGTGAAGTTATAGCCCACCATACATGTAAACATTATGATTGTTAATCATTTGATGGAAGTGTGTTTATGTGTAGGTAGAATACATATTATAACAAAAAACCTAGTATATTGAGGATTTTTTGGTTGTTATACAAGAATGGAGAAATATTATTTGAGTGTCTGGGGAAAGAAAAATAATAAATAAGCCTGAGGGTGGTTGTTACCACATGATTGGGTAATATTACTTGGCTTTAACCAATGGGATTCATTGGAATGATTTATTCCCAAGATATGTATCATGGAGGATTTATTGTATTTTGGTTATGTATTTGGTTATATTTTATGAAAACATATGTGGATAGATAAGAGTGAGGATGTGGGATGAGATGGGGCAGTTTTAAAATTAGAAGGGGTGGCACTCCGGTAATATTTTTAATGAAATTAACCAAACCCACATTGATTTATGGAATTTTGATAAATAATTTTGAATGTCATGAAAAGGATGTATTAGGTCTAGATATTTATATAAAATTGGTATAGGAAAAGTTTATAGATCATTTTGGGCCTTTGGGTTATGGTTTAGTCTCTTATTATTATTAATTTAATCTTAATCATTATAATTAATTTAATTACATTAGTAACATAGTTGGTCAAAAAATAAGTATAGAATAATGGAAATTTTAATTTAATTTGGGTCCCCATATGGAATCAATTTTTATATATCCGAACACATAAGCTACCGAAATTAATTTAAATTTAATCCCATGGTCAGGTTGACAATGCAGGTTATTAAATTAGAAACATTCAAAATATTTGTATGTTTTTTTATTCAATTTCAATGTGAATTTTTTTTAAATGAAATAAATTGTAATAACTTTTAATGACATTGTATTATCCAAAACTAAATCTAATTTAACGAATGATTTATTCTTATTAATAAATTTAATGAAAAATCAATATTGAATTAAAATGTACTATTTTTCCCCATTCATTAAAAAAATGAAAACATAGAAAAAATTATCTTACATTAGATTCAAGAACATGATTTCTATTTTGACATATAAAATCTATAAAATATGTATAAATATTATTTAAAATTGATTCTGTATATTTTTTTTGGTTTTATGTGTTAAATTGGTTTTATATATATCTTTTGACTATAAACTCTGTTGGATGAATACCATAATAATTACAAGGATATATAAAAAATATATTATATTAAAATTAATTAATAATTGTTATTAATAAAATTTATGTATATTAAAACAACTTAGTGAGCATAATAAAATTTTCCTCTTAAAATAGTCTGTAATATTAAATTGTTTCTTATATTCATTTCTACGGAATTTGTAACTAATTAACTCATTTTATCTTTAAAAGAACCCATATATTTACATTTCAAAGTAATTAATATTCATGAAATATAATTTAAATGATACTTTATATATTGTTATTATATTAAAACAATATATTTTTTTAGAAAAACATTGTCTTGCGTGTTATGAAATCCGTCAAAGATATCTAGTTTTGTGTGAAACATAAGCTTACCATAGTGTTATCTATAGAGTAAGATAACTATTATATTGCATGTAGTGAATGATTAACATAGAATTATATATAATTAATGTCAAATATATTGATTTAATATAAAAAAGTTAAATTTTTTTGGTAACGTGTGAAATGAAAAATATCCAAAAAGAAATAATTAATTCAAAAAAAATATTTTTGAAAATCTCAGGTTGTTAGATGTTTAACCCTGGGTGAATAAATTTTTACCATAACCAAAAAAATAAATTTTGTGGTTTTTAGTATTTATTTTCATAAAAATTTATGTTGAACTTATTATATAAAAAAATTAATTCAAAATAATGATCTATTTTAACTAATGAAATTTATAGAAGTGAAAAATTATTTATTTAAATATAATATTTGAGGAATGTTGATAAATGGATATTTTAATGAGAAAAATATAAAAATATTGCAATTTTTATCAGTAAATATTCAATAAAAAAACATTAAAATTATCTAAATAGGATAAAAATTCAATAATTGAAATAATATTACATTAATTTTAATTAAAAATATCATATCACTTTATGAAATTATTTTCTAAAAAATGATATATTTGATAAAAAATTTATATTTTACAATATTATTCAAAAATGAAATATTTAGGAATTTGGTTTTCAAAATATAAGATAGAATTGAAAATTTCCCAAATAAACCTTAATTTTGAAAATATATTTTAAAAAATTGGTAATAATTGTTTTTAAATTATAAATGATAAGCGCGACTAAACCATTTAATATAAAAAAAAAATTTTAGAAAACTTTTATTTTTCATGTATATGATTCTTATTTTATTAATATTCAATAGATAAACTTAATTTTTTTATTTATATAGTACTTCACATACCGTCCAATTTAATAGAAATATAATAACGGTATATTATATTATTGTTCCTTTAGACATAATGTTATCTGTTCGTTGAGTTTTCAAAGAGATAAAATTTAAAGATATATAATTTTTGGGTTTTTTATGATCAGTGTAATATTTCACATAGTTTATTGAATACAACATTATTTTATTTTCATAATTTTAAGGAGTCAATGGAATATACATGGATTTCATATCGAAATACCATATTCACCCAGATCCTCATTGAAATATGGTTTAATGTGTAAGATTGTGTCTATTATGAGAATTATATATTTTATTCACTAGATATATATTTCATAATTAATATATGTTTTTATTTTCATCATAATACTTATAGAGATGTCTCACTGTGTTATCCCTTACGATATTTAGATGTTATAGGCTCTTCAATAGAACTTATACTTTATTCAAGGGTTATTCGGAATAAAAGACATTAATTTCACTCAATCATATTATATTATTGAATTAATAATATCGTTCTATAAAAATTTATACCAATTTATATGTCTCTTTTTTCATTAGAATAATGGATTTATATAGTTATATCACTTCGAGGTCTTCCTTTTCAAAATTTTATTCTTCTCAATATTCAATGATATATGGGTATTATAAAAAAATGGATAAATTCACACTTATTATTCTATATCATCACACATGATCTATATTATAGAATATCATCATTTTCTATTTCTATTTCTATCTATCTCTGTATATATTCAAGAAAATAAATCTATTATAAGATTTCATTATTAGGTATGTATCACTCATATCATCATTTAAATTTATAATTTTTCTTCATTTACATCCCCTTAGAATAATGTGAACATTATTTATATAATGAGAATATGGATAAATTTCCTTCAAATTCCACAGTATTATTCTCCCTTTAAAACATTTCAAATGATCTTTCAAAAAAATATGCAATTCATCTTTATAAAATTGATTAAAATATTCAATTTATAATCCAATAACTATCATGATGAGATATTCTTATTTTTTACTTATTTATCAATAGTAATCATCTGTAATCATGATAAATTCAAAAAATGTGATATTTTAATCAATGGATGAATGATCAATATCATCTGACTTTGATATCAATGCATCGCTTATTTTCCAAAAGATGATGTTAGAAATCTATTATATATCCCATGAAAGTGATAAATAACCCATACATATCTCCATAAATAAAATTTCATATCCATGTAAGTCTTAAGGTCACCCTCTAATGTACTCCAAAAATTGTTTCCTTATGTACTAAAAATTTAGACTCACTATTACATTTCAATGTTTGGAAACTGTACATTGTAAAATATTTCGTCTTCTTATTGAAATTTTGTTTACCAATGATATCATTATTAAAAATTACCTATCCTCATATTAACTCTTAAATTTTATATTGAATATATTTTCCTTTTTCAAGTCATCATTACTCTAAGATCCATTACATGTCCTCATTTGAATAGTGATATTCTCTTATTATTTAGAAACATAGCATGATGTATCACAATATACCCTGTTAATATTCCAATTTCAATTCCTAAATGTCAAAGAATCACTTATAGGTATAGATTAATTTAATATGTACCCTTTTATATTTCCAAAACACTATGAAAAAATCATTCATATAAAATAGTTTTGATAATTTCTTTATTCTATCAAGAAAAATAAAAAGAAATTCAAGACACCTAAAAATATATTTAATCATTCTCAAGGGAACTCTAATAACTACACATATTCACATTATGAAATTAGAAGTTATTTATCAAATCCTCTCAAGATTACATATTAGATATTAAAATAATTTCTAACTACATATGTGATCTCTTTTTGAGTATTTCAATATTAACCCAAAACCTCAATAATCTTCAGGTTCACTCACAATATCATCAACAAATAATGTAAGCAATATTTTATATTTAATAATATTTTTTCACTTCTAACAGAATGTTCATTTTCCATCAAATTATTATCCAATATACATATTGATTAAACCTCAATAATATTAATATATTCTTCACATGTCAAAAAATCTCACAATATCAATTCTTAGATAGAGTACTAGTAGATTTTTATATTCCCAATATTAGGGAATGTAACCACCTATCCTTAAAAAATTACACATTTATTATAATTAATATATTTATTAAAATATTATAATATTCATAATGAACCTCAAAAAATTTCTAATCATTGGTAGTCATTTTATCTCCATGAAATATTCGTGACTATTGAATCATCTACCTCGTACATATGTATAACAATTTAATCAATATAATTTCACTATATATATAATTACATTATAATTCAATGGTAATATAACACATTAAATATATTATTACATATAAAAATGGATGAAACCTAATTTATATTCCTTAAAAATGATTTGTGCTAGAAACTTATATACTTCGAAATGTGTTCTAATTTGATCAACATAGGGCATGTTTACAACCTATGATTCTTTCTTCATAAAATATTCCATGAATTTCTTCTCAAGAAAAAAAATTTTTATAAAAATTAAATCAATATTTTTCATGATAAATAAAACTCAACACTATATGATTATATAAATACCAATCCTATTACTTCATGCTTCATACATGGATGCTAATAGTATCATAGATTTTAATGAAACACCAATGTCATTCCCTAGTGAGACACACATTTAAAGTATTTTGGTAAAATAAAATTTAATATTTAAGGATTCATATAATTATAACACCATCACCAACATATAACATAATATAATAATCATGAGTCATATTAGCTATTAAATCCCCATCATATAATACATATATTATATCCTTAATATCTTATTGTGACTACTAAATATCATTTACATGATCAAAAAGATAATTATTGATACTGAAAATAGACAATATTTATCTCTCGTAATACATCATGGTTTCACTACTTATCCTACTATAATTCCTCATTATTGACAATTCACCATCGGCCTCTCAAGACAAATATGTTTATATTCATTCACAGTGAGTTATCTATAATTTACACATTTATAGGGAATCATACTATATCAATAATTAATTATTTTAGGTACTTTTCCATCATTCATTTCCCAATGATCATTTCATGATATTATATATTTTACATTAAGATCATTTGCACAAGGTATTCTAAGATTCTATTATGATCTAGATAATTGTTCCAACAATATAGTACGTAAATAATATCTATCAAGTATATGTCAGGATCCATGTTGTTTTTTCAAGTTTCATAAAATACATAAATACTTAATTGAATACCCACCCATCATATATTAGAAGTACACCATCTTATCTCCAAATAATATCAAATGTTATATAATTCATACACTTCTCTTGTATTCTTAATATCATCTATTTTTTTTAATATACCATTATAATCAAGGAAAAATACACACATTTATTATATCATGGAACCATCTTCCCTTTCTCATTTTGATCTATCATTGGTGATACAAATCAATATGGTACTTGAAATAATGTTTATAACAACATACAAAGTCAATAAACTATCCAAACAGAATAAATGTTCTTTGTATAAACTAATGAAATTGAAACACCATCATTTTATGGGTGAAGCTATATTTCATACACAAGGATCACATATCAAATTAAGCACTCCTATAATATTCAAAATAGACACTTTTAGATACATTATAAAAAATCCTCTCCTAGTGTGGAAAATACAACCTATATAGGCCAACAAGTGTTTAGGATAATAAAAAGTGTTCATCAATGAAACATGTTATAATATATTTAGGTATGTAAATCCCTATTCATATGCTTTATAAATAGATTTGGTTCCTTTATTATATAAAATGTAATTATATGGTACACATATTGAATATAACAACTATTGATGTTGATCTTTTTAATAAAGAACCCATGTGGATTTGTTTAATTCCTGTATGTTTCCAAAGTATAGATGACCTGGTTCCCAACCACACACTAACCTCGAGTTCTATACCTCTATGTTAATGCGATTTCAGACCTATGATTTCAACCTTTTTCATCCATGTTCTTCATCTATCCCTTGCACACTACCGCTCCTAATCCCACATAGATGACCCAAATTTAACATATAATTATTATTTTTTATTTTATATGAATATCCATTACCCATAATAATAAATATAACTATATAAAACAATATTATTAGTGTATCTAATTATTAAAAACATAAACCACTAATTTCAAAACACTATATACATTTAATTAAAATTGCACCATAGTACACCACTTTGAAGACTTATATATACTTTTCATTATATCATTGGGAATAAAAACATAAGAACATGGTTATCTTAGTTATTAAATATGTTTAATAATAACAGATATTAAATCTAATTAAAATAGATAATCATAAAAGAGAACATAAGTGAGTATAAGATGAAAATATAGTTTTGAAAACATAAAAAGGAATAAGATCATAATATAAATTAATCAATAATATTTAGCCATTCTTTATAAAAACAAAATAATATTATAAATATTTTTGGAATTATATAAGAACGTATCATATAACTATGGGACCAATAGACAATAAATAATTAGTAATGTAAATATAACATTTTAATCTAGAATAACATAAAAACCTTTCATTAACATGAGCATGAAAATCAATTTATTTATTAAAATGTGAAATAAAAGACCATATTAGACTTTTTGATAGATTCCCTTAGCATAATTGATTGGGTTCAATAATTATTTCCATAAATATGGATTATTGGATATAATCTGTAGTACAATAATTTTAATATCATGAGATATACAGCTTTACCCAATGCATTTGATGGTTTTATAATTCTAGTCCAACCTCTCACCATATGATAAAAAAATATATATGCGATAGAAAAACATTAACAAATTAACCATATTAAAATTACCCCTAAGAATTAGACATCAACTATTATAAAAAACTAAAAAATTATATGGAAAAAGAAAATATGTGGAAGTAACTAAACCATATTGTATCTTCATGTTATCGATATAACATGTACACATTTACACTTGTTATGGTTTATTTTTTATAATGGGTAGTGTTGAAAATGAATTGGGAGGACAACTATAATTGTTAAGGGAGATTTTTTATAGACTCACAACTTTAAAAAACATTTTAATTATGCTAATGAAATGTTACATTCCATGTATCAAGGTTACACATCGTGCAATGGTTTTTTATACATGTTGTGAAAGACTTTACACAATGATGGATACATGTTGTGATATGACCTAACACATCCTGATGTAAATAATGATTTGTATTTTAATTCAATTTGTTAGATTTTATTTTGAGATGGCGCATTTTTCTATGGTTATAGAAATTATCTATTTCACAATGTTTATTGAGATTACAGGCTATATAATACCCTGGCTACAATTTTTATGTAGGCAGTGCAGTTGAGATATTTTTCATCTTCCATTCCAGTTTCAACTACCTAACATGAAGTCTTTCCATAATTGATCTTGAAGAAATCTATAAATTTTAGAACCATTCATTCAGTGGTCTATCATCAATTCATTGGGGTGTGATTCCTCGATAATCTTCTCCCTCATTCTTTATTTATATCTCTTTAGAATATATTGATATTACAATGGATCTCCCTTTAATATATTGATATATTTGTCATCATGTTCGATATTTTGTCTTTTTTGTGATTTGAAGTATTCTAAATTTTTTATCCTTGGTGGTTGCCATTTTTTTTGTATTCTAGAAAATAGTAGGTGGTTCCTAGTTAATTAACCAAATTGATTGACCTTACATTACTTGATTTATTTACATTATTGATTTAAATTCAACAGCTGAAATATTATTTCAATTAATTCAATAAAACCCAATTCTATTGAATTGGAAAATATGAAATGGTTTTGGCATGGAAATTAATAAAACCCCAAATTCCATGGTATTTGAGTGTGATTATAAAATTTGTATGGTTTAAAATGTTGGTTAGATGGAAATTGTAATGAAACAAAATATTATTTATTTAAATTAATCTCTATTTAATTAAATATATTTTAATATAAAATGGTTATATAAAACATATTAACTATCATGGATTTATGATTTTTTATTTTAAAATACCGTTATGAATTGTTACTGTTGCTAATATAGCCGTTGAACACATATCCCAGGATTAGTAGAAATTACAGGCTTTAACAAATCCAATTTACTCAGCCAAAGGATGTGATGTTGTTATCTAGTATAAATGCTTCATTTAAAGCCCATTTGTTAGAGCTTGGAAAAGAGGATGTTTCACTGGGCATTGATCTTGACCCAACCTAAGCCTAGATTCAACACGGTAAGATTGAACCATATTGCCTACTAGAGAAGTGGAAGTTAATAGGGAATAGCAAGAAAGTGAAGTTATCTAAGCCACCCCAAGATTATATCACCATCACACACCTTACCCTTTAATATTTTTCAATTTTTATAAGGGGTTATATAAGAAGACCCAAATAATGTGATTATGCGTATAATTTTTTTCATAAATAATATACATTCATTTTATTATTGTTACATTGAAAATGGTTTTAAATAACATATAGTATTTCCAATTAATATTTAAATTAAATTTAGAAATACATTTTTATGATTTAATGGATTTTTTAATTAAATAATATTTTTATACAATATTATAACTAAATTAAGTTTTATTAATTATAAATTATCTATAATTTTTAGGAATAAAAATGTAATTTTTATTAAGGATTGATTGTTGTTTCTGTAAAAACACATAAATTTTCTATAAATGTCATTTTTTATTTTAAAACCAAAAATTTACTTATTTAGAAAAATATTTATATAAAATGAATATTATTTTTTTAATCATGACATAGAAATTATCTAATGGCGAATATTTAATAATGTTCTGAGACAAATGAATTATTGGGTAAAAATCATATACCATTTAAATATAAAATGTGTTATATGAAATCATAATGACCAAATAGGGATGTAATAAAATACAATAAAAGGTAAATTCAGACAATATATGTTTTACCTCTAAAATAATTTGTTTTTAGATTTTATTGATTTATTTTACAATGCATTAGTGCACCCTCTAAGACATATAACACATTTTAGCATTTTAAAATGATATCTTTGAGAGTGTAACTCAACTCCACATAAAAAGGCCTAATATTTTTATATGTTAGGCCATTTTCCTTGTAAGATATTTTTTTCCAATAAACATTGGAAAATAAATGTGCAAAAATCATTGGATGTTTTGTGGTTTTGATTAGTTTAATTTTTACTCTCCAAAACCAAAATAGTAAAGAGTTCCCAATACTTTCCTATATATACACACTCAATCTAACATTCATCTTCAATCGATCCATTTTTTTCTTGACCGAAACCTGCCCTCCTCTCTCTATAATCCTCCCAAGGAACCCCGTGATCCCAATAATTCTCTCTCAATACTCTCTTGAGCCTTTGGGATAACACTTCCAAATAAGGGATTTGTTCATTTCTCATTTTTTCCATCTTTCATTATGTTGTTATTCCAATTTTTTGAATGAAACAAATTGGGGTATGATTTATCACCTCCACTATACTACCATACTTATGTTTTTATGATGATATTCCCCATTACTTCTCATTAATTCCTCCCATAAACTACTGTTACCATAATGAAATTCCTTAAGGGATTTCTCCCTCCTCATTTAAATACGAGCAATTATTTTATATTATGCATCTAAATTCCATTAGATATGTTATATATTATGTTCCATGAACCCCCTTATTTTTCATTTCATGTATAAAAAATGTGATACTAGTTTTTCTCTAATCAATACATTTTAAAATTTCTATTTGACATCTTTATGCTGTCGATGTTACACCAGTATTTCCATGCCAAAATTATCATGTAAGTGAATACCATACCTATTTCTTTATAAATTTTATTAAAAAATTTTCCCATGTACTTGTTGATTGAGTAGTTACATTTATGTATTCAAAATTTCTTATTTGTGGAATAAATTTTGATCTTTAATGAATTATTGTTGAATGATCGTTGTGGCACACATATGCTTGAAATGAAATTATTTAGAAGGGTGAAACATGATAGAGATCCAATTCAATTGAAAATGATTTCTATCATGATACATCATTTGAAATGAGTGTTAACTCATGATAATTCATGTGAAATGAGTCTTTACTCATTCCCCATGTTCAATGAGCCTTATCTCATCCTAATATCTTGTTAATTATTGTTTCCACATCTTGATCTAAAAATAACCATGCTATATTACGACTTTATGTTAATATTTCTCCTATGATCTATTTAGATGCCAACTTTCTTAAATGTATTGTATTATTCATTTTATTCCTTGTTTACTCCCTTACTGGGCTTTATAGGTCACCCATTTTTTAATTTCTGACCTCAAGTTCTCATATGCAATGCATCATTAGAGGGAATGTTGTTGTTATGTAAAAGATGTTTTTAATAAATATTTTGTATTTGATGTTCTATGTTGTTAGGTAATGTCCTTAATTTCTAAATACTGTAGACCATTTGATCCCTAGAGATGTATTATGTGCAGTTTTATGTAATTAATCATGTTTAAGTGTGTAATAAAGAAGAGGGTTATTATAGTTGTTATCAAATGACATGTTCAGTTATTTTTGGGATTTGAAATAGAAAACCCTATTGAAATCCTTAGGGATGAGACTAATAATAATAACAACCTCCCTAAATTATGTTGAGTTTATAGTATGATTTTTATCAAGAAAATAAACCCCTTTCAGAATATGAACATGTAGAGCTGGCTCTGGAACATATGTACCTATGGGTAAAACACAAATATCCCGCTTTAAGCTAGACATGAATGAGAACAAGTGCACGACAATGAGACTTGTTTCACTCTTGGTTTAAAATTTATATGGGATATGAATTGGTAAATTCATATTGTTAGTATGAACCATTATTATGGGAATAAGAAATTTCCCCTAAAATATATGTTTGGAAGTAGAACATGGATAACATATATATAAGCCTATAAATTCATTAGTTAAGGAAATAAATGTAATTTATCAGTTATAAATTTTTTTAGTTTAATTAACATTTATGTATTTAAAAAAATATTACTTTTATTCTAGTTAATGGTTGATAATAGGAGGACCTAGACTAATCGTTTCTGTCATGATCAATGTGATGATTGTTCGAATGAGATACCCAATATGATGGTAGTGGGAATCCCAAAATTTTCATGATACTCTATCAGTTAACACAAGTTTTTAATATAATCATGGGTCAAGAGGAATGCCCACCCCCCTACGATTGAACAAAACTAAATAGAGTGCATATAGAGACAAAGGACTCATACTTTTAGAATATCATAATATCCCTCAATCTCTAATCAATGGATCTAATCCATTGAAAAGATCATCTCCATCCATCAGTGTTATGAACAATAGAAGGTTTTTATGGATGCTTATCATATATAGGGTGAATCAAATACATGGTGAACATTGATTAAAAATATAATTCATGAGGAGGAAATCATGTTGTTTGAATGTAAGGATTTCTGGAAAATGTATTTTGATAAATATTTTTCTCACACCCAGCAACTTATGATGGAAAGGGACCTCCTTTCCCTCAAGAACAATGATAATGAATCCATAAGAATGTATGAGGAAAACAATACACGACTTCCAGGATATGCCTCTAGCTTTATTTTTACCTCAGAATTCAAGGTTTACTACATCATTGGTGGGCTAAAAACTAGCCTTTGGAATGTCTTAGTGATCTGAGACATTGATAGCTATGTAGATATTTCCAGATGTTCCCTCAAAGTCTAAATTGATATTGGAGAATTTTAGGGGTGTCATGTGGCTAAGAAGCTGAATGTGGACTTTAATTCTAGTGGTTCTTTTTATAAATCCAATGGTTCTACGAAATTCCAGCACCCCACTTATCAATGGTGTGGAAGGAAGCACCTTAGAAATTGACTAACGGGTAAGAGGAAATACTTATGGTGTGGAAGATAAAGAAAACTTCCCCCTAATTACTAGCAAGAAAAACCTGATACTGTGAAAGCGGAGAAGAATAGTCTGTTAGACCCACGTCACATTTTTCATTTCATCAGTTACGAAGAACCCGTGCACTTCTCAAATTAGTACCCTAAGACAATGGTTTTTGGAGGCAATTGACAACCTCCAAGGTAGCAATGGTGATATTTTTCTATAACTACCACCAATGAAAACCCCAACAAAAAACTGTTGATAGGTACAATAATTGATCATTAAGTAATAGTTCATGTACTATTTTATTTTTACCAACCCATTCTTTTATAAATAGAATGTTTAGTAGAAATATATCAACAGAACTCAAAATCATGGAGGTAGAGATATCATTGAGAATTGAAAATGGGGAAATCATTGCATCCCATGAGTATAACTCCTCCCCTGTCACAATTTGAGAAATGAGCTTCCTGGTGAAGCTTTTTAAACTCCCCCTATTGGAATTCAATTCAATTTTTGTCATGGATTGGCTTTTTCTATATAGAGCCCAAAATTTCTTCCATGAGTGGGAAATCACTCTCTATATGGAGAATTGATCCCCGATTTTGTTTAAGTGGAAGGATGGGGATGAATCATTTTTTTCATCATCATCTATTGTGTGGATAGTACTACCCTCTGATCATGCATATCATTCTCAAATGATCCAGTCTATGGATGTAGCAATACATGAGGACATTCCTATTGTGATGGGATTTTCAAAAGTTTTTCATGAGGAATTGCACAGTCTTTATACTAGAAAAATGATGTATTATGGATTCATATTATAGTATGGCCTTTTACAATACCCAAAACACCATATAAAATAGTCATCATGGAAATTGGGGAGATAAAGAAACAACTAAAAGAGAATTTGAATATAGGGTTTATACACCCAAGTTCTTCACTATGGGGTGAACCATTCATCTTCTTCAAGAAGAAGGATTGGTCAATGCCAGTTTTCATTGATTATCGTGAGATCAACAAAATAAAGATAAATAACAAGTATCCTCAACCAATAATTGATGACTTGTTCGATCAACTATGTGGAGCCCAGTAAATCTCCAAGATGGATCTATGGTTGGGATATTACAAAGTAAGGGTGAATAAGGTGGATATCCCTAAGACTTATTTTCATATAAGGTATGAGCAGTATAATTTCATTGTAATGCGTTTCAGACTCACTAATGCTCTAGAAATCATCACGGACATGATGAATAGAGTCATTAGATATTACCTTGAATCTTTTTTGATAGCCTTTATAGATGATATTATAATGTACTTCAAGACAATGTAGGAGCATGATGAGCATCTAAGCACTATACTAGAGACCTTCAGAAAGGATAAGCTCATGGAAAAGTATAGAAAATCTGATTTATGGTTGAAGGAAGTCTCATTCTTTGGCCATATCTTCAAAATTAATGGGATATCTGTGGATCCCTTCAAGATAAATGCAATTTAGGGATGGATGATTCCAACACATGTGATAGATATCTGTAACTTCCTTAGGTTAGTTGGATATTATCAATAATTTGTGAGAAATTTCTCAGGATTTTGAAACCCTCTTTCCAAGATTACACAGAAGGTAGTCAAGGTTGTTTGATGATTTGAATGTGAAGAGTGGTTCAAGGAGTTGAAATAGAGGCTAATCACTTAACGCATTCCCATACTACCAACAAATGATGATTTTTTTTCATATTTTGTGATGCTTCGAAGATGGTCTAGGGCAGCGTGTTGATTCAAAAGGAACATTTCATTGCCTATGCTTTAGGGAAATTGAATTTTCATTAGAAAAACTAACCAACACTTGATTTGGAGTTGGATGGAGTAATATTCTCTTAAAAAATATGGTCATATTCCTTCTTTGGGTAGAAGTGTGAAATATATACTGATTACAAATGCTTAAAATATATATTCACACAGATAAAGTTAAATACATGCCAAAAAATATGGTTAGAGCTGATCAGAGACTATGACTGCTCAATCTAATACCATAGTGGGAAAGTGAATATGGTGGCAGATGCTCTATGCATAAAGGACCCATAAATTCTATCATTGACGAAAATTGAAAAGAATCCAATATTTTATATTTGATGAAGACAGGCATGGGATTGATAAACAAGGGAACATTGTCAATCATTTCACTAATGATTTGTCAATTGTCTCTTTAGGAATGGATAAAGGATGCTCCAATGGTTGAAGTGGGAATGAAGAAGAAAGTGAAAACTATCATAAAAGTGAAATACTAGGATTTCAATGTTATTGAATAAGGAATTTCTAGATTTGATTCAATACTATGTCTCCCATCAATAACATAGTTAAAGAATGAAATTTTCGATGATACACATAGTTATAATTTCCCCTATCACCCTAGAAACACAAAGATGTATCGAGATCTCTGAGATCATGGTTGGAGGGATAAGAAGAATAAGGAGATCGCTGAGTATACATCATAGTTCCTAGTAAGATAATATGTAGAGGATGAGAGGTATAATTATAAATATATGAAGCCACTATTACCCTTACCAATTAATAAAATGAGACAACATCATTATGGAGAATGTCAACAGACTTCTAAATACATCCAATGGAAACAATACTATCTAGGTTGATGTTGATTGTCTTAAAAGACTGCACATTTCATTGCAATTCAAGAGGATTTCTCATCAGATCAACTGAAGCATATATAAATCAGAGAAGTTTAAAGGTTTTATTGAGTACTAATATTAATTGTATCTGATCGAGTTCCAAGATTCACCTATGTGTTCTGGAACAGTCTCCAACATGCTCTGAATGTTGATATGAATATCAACATGGTATATCATCCTACAATTGTTGGTAAATCTGAGCAAAAAATAAAAACACATGCGGACATGTTTAGAGCATGATCAATGGATATCATAGGATGATGAGATCAACATCTTCCTCTGCTTTGGTTCTCTTAAAATAACAATTTACACTCAAGAATCGAAACATCACCTTATGATGCTCTTTTTGAGAAGAGGATCAGAACACTACAATGTTGGGTTGTAGATAGGTAGAAAAATTACAAAGGTCCATAAATGTTCAATGAGATGGTGGAGAAGCTTAAGACCATCCACCAAAAAATTAATTCTTCTCAGTGTTAAAAAAATACCTATGTTGATAATCATTGATGAGACCACAATTTTAATGTTGAGAGACATGGTATTCCTCCACATATCACTATGGAAGTGAGTTATGAGATTTGGGGGGAAGGTAAATCATAGTCCAAGGTACATTGATCCTTTTTCAGTCCTTGATCACATTGGAGTACTGACATATTAACAAGCACTCCCACCAAACCTATCTCAAGTACATGACGTATTCAATGTATCACTCATAAAAAAGTACATACCTAACCAATCACATGTACTCAATCCAGATGTGGTACCTTTGGAGAATGACATATCTTATGAATAGAGTCTAATGAAGATCATAGATCATATGGAGAAAGTTCTATGAAATAAGATAATACCCCTCGTCATGGTGTTGTTGAGAAACCACAAGATTGAAAAAGTAACGTGGGAATCTAAGGAAGTGATGTAGTGGGTTACCATCATCTGTTTGAGTATGGTAAAAAGAAGATTTGGAAGAAAAATTACATAGGGGGGAAGATATTAATGACCCAAAATTTTATTAATGAAAATTACTCTTGATCTTATTAAATGTCTTATTTTGTTAATCTGTTATATGAACCATATAAACATTCCAGGTTTAAGGTTTTTTTGAATTTAAAATACTGCTAATAATTGTTTCAATTTCTAATATAACTATAGAATTGTTACCACATGATTGGTAGAAATATAGAGCTTTAAAAAATCCAATTTACTCAAATATAGGAAGTGATGGCCTTATCCAGTATAATTGCACCATTCAAAGCCCATTTTTTCGAGAATGGAAATAGGGTAGTGTCACCATGATTCCCTCTTGACGAAGACCAATATGAGCATCAATATGTTATGTTTGAATGGAATTTCCTATGGGATAAGTAGATGTTAATGGATATTACAACCCAAGAGATGTTATCTGAGCCTCTCTAATAGTCTGTCACCATTGCACACCATACCCTTAGGTCTTATGCGAGTTTTATAAGGGGTAATGTCCCAAGACACAAAAGCTATGATAATGTGCACTATTTTTGTACAAATAATTTACATTCATTTTATTATTGTTACATTGTAAATGGTTTTTAATGAACCGATAATATTTCTAGTAAATATTTAAATTCAATGAAACAATTTATGTTGATAAATTAAAGCATTTTGGAATTAAATAATATTTTAATAAAATATTATTAAGAAATTACTCTTTTTAATATGCATGATCGTATAATTTTTATGAAGACAATTGTAATTTTTATAAAGGTTTGAATGCTATTTCTGTCAAAACCCCAAATTTTTTGTTAAAATTAATTTTTTCATTTAATTGAAAAAATTAAATTATTTAGAAAATTACTTAGAAAAATTTATTATTATTTTTGGAATTATTAAATCTATATTATTTATCTCTTATTTTTACATAATTTCATGAGGCAATTGAATTTTTGGGTAAAAATTAAATACCGTTTAAATATAAAATGTGTTTTATAACATCATAAGACCCAATACTGATGTAATAATAGAAATTAAAAGCGATATTTTTCCAATATATGTTTAAACTTAAAATAATATAATTTTATATTTTTTTCATTTATTTTACAATGCCTTATTGGACCATCCACGACGTATAAACCATTTTATCATTTTAAAATAATTTTTTTTGAGATTATGAATCAACTCTACATAATAAAATTCTAATATATTAAACAGTTCATCTATTTCTCGTATAAAATAAATATTCCACTATTTATTTCTAAAGCTAATGGGAAAAACCATGGGTTGGTTGGTGGGTTTGATTACTTTAATGTGTACTATCCGAAACCTAAATAATAAATAATCTCCTTTCCATTAAAATATTAAATCACTAAATCTACCATTTCTCATCAGTCAAACCATTTGGAGCTTGACCAAACCCTTATATACTCCCTCTATAATCCTTACAATGTGCCCCAAGATCTTAATAAGACACTGTCAATCCTCATTCAAGCAATTGGGATCACACTTCTGAGTAAGGGATTTCTTCATTTCTCATTTTTGTTTATGTTTATTATTGTAGTTATTCCCTTTTATTTTCAATTAAAATTGTTGTGGTGTGATTTTAAACCACCCATAGAATGCCCATCTTATGTTTGAATGATATGGAACCCCTTTATCTATAATTTATTCCTCCCATACACACTAGTTAGGATGCTGCAATTCCGAAATGCATTTCTCCCACCTCATTTTCATTAAAAGAATTATTATAAATTATGTTTCTAAAATTACTTACATATGTTGGTATATTATGTTCCATGAACATCGTACTATCCAATTCATGAATAAATGATGAGATACCTCTTTCTCTAGCATGAACACATTTTTGATTTCTATTTGACGTTGTTTTCCTGCCAAAGTAACACCAAAATTTGCATGAAAAAATCATCATGTATGTGAATAACATTCCCATTTCACCATCAATGGTATTCACCTATATGAACAAGTACGTTTTTATTGAGTACATACATTTATATATTCTACATCTCTTATTCATAGAATAAATCATTATATTTAATGAATCAATGTCGAATGATCTATGTGCAATACTTATGCATGAAATGATATGATTAAAAATTGTGGGCCATAATAGCACTCTAATACATTGTGTAATGATTAGTACCATGATATGTCAAGTGAATACGTTTTTACTCATTATCCATGTTCAATGATCCTTAGACCATGTTAGTATCATGATAATTTTTTTTCACATCTTTAGCTTTGATTATCAAGCTATATCAGGCCTTTATGTTCATGCTTCACATATACTCAATTGTTCTCCCTATTGCATAACATGTATTGTATTTTTCATGTTCTGTTTGTTTTTACTCCCTTACTAGGCTTTATAGTTTACCCATTTTTATGTATGTCTTATGGTTATCCTATGCAATGTTAAGTACGAAGTAATGTTTTGGTCGTGTGAAAGAAGTTTTCGGCAAAGAATTTTTATTTTATGTTCTATATTGTTATATAATGTTCCTAATTTCCCAATAAACTAGAAATATCTATACTTGAAGTTTTCATAGGTGAATATTTATGTAATAAATCATGTTTAAGTGTTTAATGAAGATAATGGTGGTTATATAAATGATTTCAATTAATTTTTTTGAATTTAATTGTGGAATTGAATTGTGAAATAGATGGAATTTGTTTTAAATGGATTTAAAACATAGAAAAAATGGATTAAAAATATGATAGAAACCTAGTGATTTTACCTTTTCAAATAGGATTTTTTTATTAGAATACGTTTTGGGTTCAATTAGAAAATTAGTCTTTATTTAGAAGAATGAGATTTAATTATATTTTAAGATGTATTAAAATAAATTGGACATCAATGATTATGTAAGAGAACAATATAGCATTACATAGTTAGTGAGTAATTTGGACACACTTTGTGCTTTTACATCATCTAGAAAAGTACATATAGTAGGTCACATTCCTCCGAAGATGGTGATGTGTCGCATTTTTCCATTGTTAGGTAGATGTATAGATACACAAATTCCTAATATTACTAAGAGATTTTGGAGTCTTGTAGATAGAAATTCGGTAGTACCTATTTGGTAGATGAACATGTTTCCTGGTTGTTATTTTTATTTGAGATTTAAATGTATGAAAATTTTATAAAACAGAAGTACACACATTCTAAATTTATATAAACTATTTTCTATAATTGTTTCATCGAATCTATTGTTATAAAAATATTACATCATTCTTAAAGTATTTTATTAAAGTATTCTTCAATAATTTGAAATTTATAGCATGATATATTAAAATATGATATAAAATGAAAAACATTTTTACTTTTAAAATTGAATGTATTATTTTGGTAAATCATTTATTAAAATCTATTAAGGAATGTATGGTGATACCATACTTCTTCTTTTTTCTGTATATATATTATC
Organism: Viscum album; assembly: GCA_963277665.1. Lineage (NCBI taxonomy): Eukaryota > Viridiplantae > Streptophyta > Magnoliopsida > Santalales > Viscaceae > Viscum > Viscum album. The sequence goes on along the minus strand of OY728150.1, from coordinate 1,585,154,368 downwards.
TACTTCGTGGTTCGAGTAGGGGGAAGGATCGCTTATAGGTGGAACCAACTATTGAGCCATGATATTGTCTAGTTGTTCCCATAGGGACTTGGGTTGTGTTTCCCCAATTTTGGTACATGGGATGTGATATTCCCGACTTATTTAATCCTTATTACTTCTATTATATTACTACCAGTGGGGTTCCTTATGTTTTGAATTTAGCCTTGTTTATTTTTATGCCTCTTTTCATAATTAAATTTCATAACCAATTTCATTTTTATGGTTCCTAGTTATAGTCGATGACCCATGGGGATCGAGAATTCTCTTCGATCATTGATAGGTTCAGCTTGGTTTTTGGGATCTCAGGGTACTCGAGATGGTTTGTGACAATATAATTTCAATGGAATCTCTTGAGATTTTTCCCTGATGTCACTATGCTTTTATGAAATCCTATCAGGATAGATGAGGTAGTTGATATTGAGATCTTGGAAAACTCTCAAAATAATAAAACATATATCAGTATGGGTGGTTTTGGAATTAGATCTTGTGGATTACCACAATTCCTATCCTTATTTTGATTTTTATATAGTGGAATTCTAGTATATTTATTCAATCCATTGGGAATGATTTCGCCTGTCGTTCAATTTGAATGTTATTCTAATCTATTCCTTATTATCTACTAATGTTTTGTAGCATCATGACTTCAATAAGATGTGAAAATTAGATACAAGAGGAAGCTACTAGTATTCCGTGGTGAATGAATCATCCATTGGACCCACATCTATTTGAGGTGACTATGTGCATTGTCAATGTTCTAGGAAATGGACCACCTACAGTCCTCGTTCATGTTCCCAATGTCTATCTGCATTAGGATGTTCATCAAAATCATTTTCAAGTGTTCATAACCCATAATCCAACAAATTTTATAGGATCCACTATTTTGAAATAGCCCAAGGAATGGTTGGCCAGGTTATGACATCACTTTGAGTTCATGGAGTCATTTAACATGATTAATGTGAAGTGTTCCACCTACATACTAGAAGGAATAAGTAGTATATGGTGGGAAATGATGATAACAATGAAACAAAATGATTGATTAACATGAACAAACAATACGTTTCTTTTCACTAACCAATTATATCATGTTTTGAGGGAGTTGGATATGAATGTAGAGTTTTTCAATCATGAGAAAACTGGCAGAACAATGAAATTGTAATCAAATCAAATTTCTGAGCCAAAGTAGTTTTCTCCTAATATTGTATCTAATGAGATTATAAAGGCTTGGTGGTTCATGTTGGAACTTCGATCAAATTTTAATTATTAGGTTTTCTTTTTGGAGCATCCCACAACTGGGGAAGTTCTAGATACAGAGATAATGGTTGAGATGGAACTGGATGGAAATTTAGGGGTAATAGGAGTTCCTTTTTCTCCAAATAGTAGTGCTAGTTCCATTAAGAAAATGTATAGTCATTAAGATACATGTGGTAGTTATCGACGACCGGGTCATTACCGGACTCCTATAGTGACAAGAGGAATTAATTTTATTTTATATCAGTATGAAATGGCAAGGCATTCCGAGAGGGTTTTCACTGAGGAACCCAATAGTGGTGGATCTTACAGATTTTCAAGACACATATAGAGATTTTACCATAACATTTCATCTTTGTGTAGTGGAACAGGATCATCAAATATTCATCAAAATATAGGGAATCATATTTTATGTAACACCCCAAGCTTCCACTGTACGTTTCCTTTCAAATAATGGAATGGCGTGCATTGTACGCAACTTCGAGATTTTAACACGCCATAACCAATCAAACTAGCCGTTATGAATAGTAATACCTACTTTTTGAAATTGTATAAATTCTATCTCTCAAAATGGACTTCATTTTTTGATTCGGAATATCGAAATTAGCCTAGGGTGAAATTTTTGTACTTTTTGGATAACTTTCATATTTGGATGAATAGTGAAAATTACTAAATTTTAATTAAAAACAACTTTTTTAATCAAAATAATTAATATTGATAAATTATGAATTTGAGTGGTTTTAAATTATATTTAGAATATATTTTTACCATGTAATACAATGTGGGTCATTGAACATAATTTCACATTTAAACCAGACATAAACAAGTGCCAATCTTTTGATAGTTATTATCTCTTAAAAACACGCTTTTTGTTTTAACAACGGTAATTAATTTTAAATTAATTTTTTCCACTTCTGTATTTTGAATTTGGAAAAATGGATTCCATATTTGGAATCAGGATGTTGAAATTTTGTAAATAGGTAACTTTTATTTTTAGACATTTTGGATAATTACTTCGGTAAATATTTTATTTACCATGGTTAAAGGGTAAATCCTGTAAACAAGGGTTAAAAAATTATATTATAATAATACTAAATAACCATAAAACGTGTCTTAACCCTATTGGTTGATACATGGTCGACAATGTGAATCTTTGGGTCGATTTTGGGACCCCATTGATCCACTTGTAAGTGATAATGAAACTTTATTTTAATTAAGTTAAAATAAATACAAAAATGACACAATCATATATCATTTAGTAAAACAATTGTTACATAGGGTTATATATGTTGTATTTTAGATTATAAATATTCATTAGAAATATAAAAAGATTTCATACATAATGATATTTTATTTATAATTTTTAGACATTAAATAAGTTAATTTATTTAGGACACAATGGTGATGCAGTAATTACCATAATAGTGAAAAATTAGAATAATTGATATTATAAATACCTAAATAAATATAATTTGATACTTTTATTGAATTACACTAATTTTCTAGGATTACATGACATATTATTATTGATTTAATTAACTTTTTTTGAAGTAATAATTCTTTTACGTGTTTCAAAAAAATCAACTATTGAATAGTGTCAAAATTGACATAAAAGAGTTTTTAAAACCAATATTATATTATTAATTGATATTAAATTCCTAAAAATCTAACATTCGGTAAAGAGACATATATCATGATAGGAATGTCATTAATGGACCACTTTTTGGTCTCTTGGTTGTATATAGTATGTTTATTAACTATATAATATAAAAATATAAAGTGACACGGTAAATGTCAAACTAATTAAATAAGAGTTAAAACTAAAAGATAAGATTAATATAGTGACCCAAACCTATGTAAATTCTATTGGAAGAATGGTTTTAGACCTATACCCTCCTTAAAATTTCAATAATAAACTTTTGAGCCATTAGAAACCGAATATGGATTTATTATAAATTAATATTTCTAGCTTTTCCAAAGGTGCCCCTCACCCCTCTTATAAAAGGGCACTCCTCCTTCTCATTTCATCAAACATTCAAAGCCTTTTGGTTCGGCCAAACACTGCCCAAATACTCTCTCAACTTCCCTTACTACAACCTACAGACCTTAGTATGATCAGAAAGCCATCCTATGGATCCCTTTTGATCAAATCAAAAGAAAGAACCCGAAGAAGAGGTAATGTTTTCACCACACCTTTTCAAGTTCCTTTCTTCTTCCACTTCTTCTTTCATTGTTATTACCATTATAAAATAATAACTACATAATCATATATATACTGTGATGTTATTATAAATATGGTACAATCATATTCAGTATTCTATCCATCCTTTGAATAACATGTCACCATACGTGCGTACGTACGGCTTACCATCTCCACGTGGTGGTGTAATTGTTATTCAATATATTATTATTTGGATGGGTATAATAATGATGTGTAACTCATTTAAATAATAAATATAACATGATAATGATTCTGTATATATTATATACCGTCCAATTATATATTATTTTAATATCAAAATAATGATATTGTCGCTCGTGCGTACGTACGGACTACCGTCTCCATGAACGCGATGAGATTCATTCTCCATCATATCCATTCAAGTATAATTATAATTTAATGATTTAAAAATAGTATCTAAGGACTTGATATAGTTCTGGATAGGAATAATATACATCCCATTAATAACGAATATGGCTCACATAACAAAGAATATAAAGTAAAATGAACACGTTGACACCCGAAATGACGATAATTCTAAGATATTATTAACAAATCAGTGTTAAAAGATCATATATGATATCATATTAAAGTAAATGAATCTTGTATAATTCAATAACAATTATTTCACCATTATAAAGGAGGTAAACCTACCGTTGACCAAGGAAAAGTACAAAGTAAGGGGTTTCTTAACTCACTCTTAATTTCGTGAGAATTCCCTTGTTCACCACTTAATTATTGCATGTGGTGTATGTGTACTGCCCATGATTGTATTCATTGTGTAATATACTATAATTTATGAGTATTTACATCATAATTTTATGATCCTTCTTTCATGGGTGTATGTTTTGTATGTTACCTAATCGATAAGGGAATTCAAAATTTCAATTTCCACTCATTCGGCTTTACGCATACTTCATTGATTATTTTACTCCAAGATCATGGGAGGAATCACTATTAATTTGATTATGTAATAATTTACACTCGACTTTCTCTATATATACATTTTATAAACATAATCACTCCATTTATAAGTTCTCAAGTCATCGGTATGAACTTGATAAGAGTAATTTTAACTCAATCTCGATTTTTTGAGATAAACAACCAATTCATTGGTGTTGTTTTTACTAGAATATGTGTGAATGTCCCTTGATTGTTTTACACTGAATATCCAATCATATTTAGTGTATTTATATTTGTCACACATAATTAAGTCGTTTATTTATCGTTAACCTAAGGATATGACCTTTTTGAGAGATTTCATCTCAATTTACATTCCATTGAAACTTCTTTGTTTTTATACAAAAAATAACTTTTATGTGGTGTATATAATATACTTTGACATAGTATATCATGAATACCTTTATTCTCATGATATTAAAATGTTTTTATTACCTCAATTATTTGTATTCAAGTGTCACTCTTTTGGTTAGAAACTCTAACTAAAATACCATTTCTAAATGTTTTAAAGACTTATTCTTCTAAATCTTTCTCATTAATGTCCATGTTATAAAAATGGTTTTAAGAATTTAATTTTATGGAAATTAAAGTTTTAAAATTAAAAATCCTTTTAAAAGTTTCAAAGTGGTATGGGACACTTTGGTTCAAAAATCTATTTTTAAATAGCTTCTTGACAAATAGTGTGACTTCAAATGATTTCAAGAAAAAGGGGGATATTTCTCTCAAATAGTTTTGTTGATTATTTTCATCTATGTCAATATCCTTCATTATTCTCGATTGAGGTTAATATGATACAATAGAATATTCCATATTATATAGAATGAGTTATGTTTGACTGTGTATGTGCTATTTTATACCATTCATGGTTTGTGGATAAAGTATTGACATTTTGTATGCTAGTTCTAATACAAATGTTTATGGTATGTTTAAAACATTTTAATATGAGGAATTCATTGGACTTAGTAAGTGACGGGTGGAGCCCGCTATAGCTCCTCGATGCATCGGTAGGTCTCATGAGACAAACTAGTGTCTTGGCACAAGGCCTTGGCAAAATCTTATTTGTAGTCTTGGAACGAGGCCTTGACAATGTGGTTATGATAGTCTGGCATTATGCATTCCATCATTATGAAAGTGGTTATTGATATTGCATAGGATTGTTCGACTAGTAGAATATCCATGTGAGTAAGTAAATGGAATTATTTTATTTTATCTTTGCCATTTTATTCTGAAGTTCAAGTTTAAAATGCTTTTGTTTTAGTTATAAACTACCTTAAGTGTTTATGCTTATCTATGAAAGATTCTGCTGTAATGTTATCCTTACTGAGCATCTGAGCTCACCCCTTTCAGTGTTTTATTTTTCCTAGGATTATGAAGAAGTAATTTATGAATGACCAACAGGGATAGTATGAGGGGATATGAAGACAAGATGGTTTCTTTATGATGTAATGTAAAACTTTATGGATGTATCTAGTTATTACAAGGATACTAAACTAATCGGTCTTTTGAGAGTTGATTTTTCTTATGATCATGCCAATGTTATGTAATAATGCACCGACTCTGGGTAACTGGGGTCGGGGCGTTACAGTTGGTATCAGAGGAAATTTAGTACAATCCTTGGAAGCTAGATTTAGATAAACTCTGATTAGATCACGTAGACCTAAGATGAACTTTGAGGATTAGTATAGAAGAACTTCCTATAATTTTGGTATTGTAGAGATTTTTTGAGTTTTCCGAGCAATACATCCCTGTCTGGATATGAGCACGTAGAGGGGGATCTGGAATAGATGTACCTAGATGTAAAACCTGAAAACACCGCTTTGAGCTAGACTCGAACAGGAACTGGTGCACGACAACGGGCCTTGCTGCACTCTTGGTTATGATACTCCCGGGGGATATGCTTAGGATAATTTACATTTTCTTTACAAACCGATTTAAGTAATATATATAAAAGATGAGAGTAAATGACCTTGGTTAATCCTAATATGTTTCAAATTGAGAATATGGTGACATTTTAATCTCTAAATGATTTTACAACTACTATTACTCGCATAATGCTTTCTAGTTTTAGTCAATGGATGGATACCAAGTAAGTCATAGTGACATTGAGAATGATGTACAAGGTGGGAATGGTGGTGGAAATGAGCAACAAAATGGAATGTTGATAGGAGTAAAAGATATCATCTTTATGCCAAATCAGTTTTCCAAGTATATGATCAACAACATATATATTAACCAACTCCCATACTCAACAAGGAAGAGAAAGGTGTTGAATGATAAGAGCTCCAACAATGGAGACCATCGAGAAAAGAACCCTCAATTTTCATCATGCAGGAAATGTGGAAGGAGACACCCAGGAAAGTGTCTCAATGGGACAACGAAATGATTTACGTGCAGGAAATAAGGACATAAAGTGATGAATTGCCGAAGAAAAATGAATAGTACTATGGAAGAAGATAAAAATGGTCCCAAGAGTCCATTTACAGTCATTTACTGTAAATGTAGGTGACCTGGCCATTACCCAAGTGAATGTCCTATTCTATAGGATATTTTCGTGGTCAAAGAAGAAGCTATGTGAAAATAAATTGTTGGAGAAATGTTTAATAATATTTAGTGCTCCATGTTGTTGGGTTTACTGTGGAATAATTTTCTCTTGTATTTGTAACACCGCAGTTTTCCATGTGAGAATGATATTTGAGGAAGAATTGTCTCTTCTCTTGTGGATATAGGTATAAATAACCATTTGGTGTTATATGATCATTGGGGTTTGAGAAAATTATAAGTTATTATAATTTGTGATTAAAATGCAAGGTATGATATAACATTTGTGGTTAAATTATGTTATTTTGAAGAAATTTATCTCATTTTGGTAATATTATAAAATATAGTTTTTGAAAAAGGACAACACGTAGACCGTGTGAAAACCCATCGCGTCAGACAAAGCTGTGGGAATTGAACCCACAACCAATGTGCGATTGGGATTTATCGCCTACCAATGGACTAAGTGAAGTCCCTGGTTAGTGTGACTATTTTTTGTAGTTAAATGATTTTATTGATCAATAATATATTGATTTGGGTTCTTATGTCTTATCAAATGAATACCCTTAGTATAGGAAAATGATTTGGTGATTAAGTGATAAATGTTATTTTGGAAGATGTTCACTTTGTTGGGAACACTATATGTCCAAGGAAAATAGAATACTATGGGATGCTATTAGAGGAGTAATGGTGGATTTTTATCTATATTTTTATTGTGGATCTATAGTGATTTTGGTTATTTATGGAAATGATTAACCTATAATAAAGAATGTGTGATTAGGTTAATTACTTTTAAGTATGTGACTTTAAGAGTAGATGATGTCATTTGGAGATAAAATTTAACGTGGAAGACTAAATTCTTATATGTTTTGGGTTTCAATATTAGGTTTGATTATATTGAATTATTTTAAGGAAAATTTATTATTGAATGGTATTTATTTTACTTTGGGGTATTGTTGGTGTAATTTTAGAAAGTAAGATTAGTATTTTTTTTCTCTAATAGAATATACATTTGGGGGATCATCAGATATTATACTAACCATTTTGGTTTTTATTAATCTCTAAAGACAAGTTAAATATATAGTTTATCCTACATGGATTATGTATTTCTATAGAAGATTATTCTAGCTCTTTTATTGTCACCAACTCTTTTTGAATAATCATTGTTCAAAAAAAAAATAAGTTAGTGGTAAAAAGTTATTAAATAATGAAACTATACTTAAAAAGTAAGTATATCTCTTTATGTTCTTAGTCAATATCCTAAATGAATTCTTCGTCCTTATGTAATGTAACTTAAAAAAAATGTTATCCATTTACTTTCCTACTAGGTGACTAATGGCCGTTTTTCCGAACACAAGTTTGTAGTTTTCGTATTGTTAACTTTCTCCTGATCATGATTTATGTCCCTCTCCATCAGAACATGACACTTAGTTTATCATCCATATCCATGTTTTCTTACATGGAATCAGAGTATGGGTTATCGTGGATGACCTTTATACCTCTCTTTATTTCTTTTAAAGTGATAGTTTTATTGACTCTTTTTCCAATTTGGGACATTCCATTATATTCCCAAGCACAATTATAAAAATTTCTAGGATGCAATTTATTAAAGTAGGGGAGAATGTAACACCCCAAGCTTCCATGCTACGTTTCTTTTTGAATAATGCAATGGCGTGCATTCTACGCAACTTCGAGATTTTAACACGCCATAACCAATCAAACTAGTCGTTATGAATAGTAATACCTAATTTTTGAAATTTTATAAATTCTATCTCTCAAAATGGACTTCATTTTTGGATTCGGAATATCGAAATTATCCTAGGGTGAAATTTTTGTACTTTTCAGATAACTTTCATATTTTTAGGAATAGTGAAAATTACTAAATTTTAATTAAAAACATCTTTTTTAATCTAAATAATTAATAGTGATAAATTATGAATTTCAGTGGTTTTAAAGTATATTTAAAATATATTTTTACCATGTAATACAATGAGGGTCATTGAACATAATTTCACATTTATACCAGACATAAACAAGGGCCAATCTTTTGATAGTTATTATCTCTTAAAAACACGCTTTTTGTTTTAACAACGAGAATTAATTTAAAATTAATTTCTTCCACATATGTGTTTTGAATTTGGAAAAATGGATTCCATATTTGGAATCAGGATGTTCAAATTGTGTAAATAGGTAACTTTTATTTTTAAACATTTTGGATTATTACTTTGGTAAATATTTTATTTACCATGGTTAATGGGTAAATCCGGTAAACAAGGGTTAAAAAATAATATTATAATAATACTAAATTACCTTTAAATGTGTCTTAAACCTATTGGTTGATACATGGTCTACAATGGGCATCTTTGGGTCGATTTTGGGACCCCATGGATCCACATGTAAGTGATAATGACACTTTAATTTAATTATGTTAAAATAAATACAAAAATGACACAAGCATATATCTTTTAGTAAAAAAATTGTTACATAGTGTTATATATGTTTTATTTTAGATTATAAATATTAATTAGAAATCTAAAAAGATTTCCTACATAATTATATTTTATTTATAATTTTTAGACATTAAATAAGTTAATTTATTTATGACACAATGGTGATGCAGTAATTACCATAATAGTGAAAAATTAGAATAATTGATATTATAAATACCCAAATAAATTAAATTTGATACTTTTATTGAATTACACTAATTTTCTAGGATAACATGACATATTAGGATTGATTTAATTAACATTGTTCGAAGTAATAATTCTTTTATGTGTTTCAAAAAAATCAACTATTGAATAGTGTCAAAATTGACATAAAAGAGTTTTTAAAACAAATATTATATTATTAATTGATATTAAATTCCTAAAAATCTATGGTTCGGCCAAGAGACTTATATCATGATAGGTATATCATTAATGTACCACTTGGGGGACTCTTTGATCTATATTTTATGTTTATTTACTATATAATATAAAAATACAACGTGACATGGTAAATGTCAAACTAATTAACTAAGAGTTAAAACTAAATGATATGATTAATATAGTGACCCAAACCTGTCTAAATTCTATTGGCTGAATGGTTTTCGATCTATCCACACCTTCTCATTTCATCACACCTTCAAAGCCTTTTGGTTCGGTCAACCCCTTCCCAAATACTCTATCAACTACCCTCACTACATCCTAGAGGCATTAGTATGATCATAAATCCAACCTAAGGAGCCATTTTGATCAAATCAAAAGGAAGAACCCGAAGAAGAGGTAATGTTTTCACCACCCCTTTTCATGTTCCATTCTTCTTCCACTTATTATTTCATTGTTATTACCATTATAAAATAATAACTCCAGTATCATATATATACTGTGATGTTATTATAAATATGGTACAACCATATTCAGTATTCTATCCATCCTTTGAATAACATGTCACCATACGTGCGTACGTACGGCTTACCATCTCCACGTCGTGGTGTAATTGTTATTCAATATATTATTATTTGGATGGGTATAATAATGATGTGTAACTCATGTAAATAAAAAATATAACATGATAATGATTCTGTATATATGATATACCATCCAATTATATATTATTTTAATATCAAAAGAATGATATTGTCACTCGTGCGTACGTACGGACTACCGTCTCCACGAACGCGATGAGATTAATTCTCCATCATATCCATTCAAGTATAATTATAATTTTATGATTTAAAAATAGTATCTAAGGACTTGATATCATTCTGGACATGAATAATATACATCCCATTAATAATGAATATGGCTCACATAACAAAGAATATAAAGTAAAATGAACCCGTTAACACCCGAAATGACGATAATTCTAAGATATTATTAAAAAATCATTGTTAAAAGATCATATATGATATCATAATAATGTAAATTATTCTTTTATAATTCAATAACAATTATTTCACCATTATACAGGAGGTTAACCTACCATCGATGAAGGAAAAAGTACAAAGTAAGGGGTTTCTTAACTCACTCGTAATTTCGCGAGAATTCCATTGTTCACCACTTAATTATTGCATGTGGTATATGTTTACTGACCATGATTTTATTAATTGTGTAATATACTCTAATTTATGGGTATTTACATCATCATTTTATGATCCTTCTTTCATGGTTGTATGTTTTGTATGTTACCTAATCGATCAGGGAATTCCAAATTTCAATTTCCACTCATTCGACTTTACGCATACTTCATTGATTAATTTACCCCAAGATTATGTGAGGAATCACTATTAATTTGATTATGTCATAATTTCAACTCCACTTTATGTGGATATACTTTTTATACACATAATCACTCCATTAATAAATTCTCAAGTCATCGGTATGAACTTGATAAGAGTAATTTTTACTCAATCTCGATTTTTCGAGATAAACATCCAATTCATTGGTGATGTTTTTACTAGAATATGTGTGAATTTCCCTTTATTGTTTTACACTGAATATCCAATCATATTTAGTGTATTTATATTTGTCACACATAATTATGTTGTTTATTTATCCTTAACCTAAGGATATGACCTTTATGAGAGATTTCATCTCAATTTACATTCCATTGAAACTTCTTTGTTGTTATACACCAAATCACTTTTATGTGGTGTATATAATGTACTTTGACATAGTATATCATGAATTCCTTTATTCTCATGATATTACAATGTTTTGATTACCTCAATTATTTGTATTCAATTGTCTCTATTTTGGTTAGAAACTCTAACTAAAATACCATTTTTAAATGTTTTAAAGACTTATTCTTCTTAATCATGCACATTAATGTCCTTGTTTTAAAAATGGTTTTAAGAATTTATTTATATGGACATTAAAGTTTTAAAATTAAAAATCCTTTCAAAATATTCAAAGTGGTATGGGACAATTTTATTCAAAAATCTATTTTTAAATATCTTCTTGACAAATAGTGTTACTTCAAATGATTTCTACAAAAAGGGGGATACTTCTCTCAAATAGTTTTGATGATTATTTTCATCTATGTCAATATCCTTCATTATTCTCGATTGAGGATAATATGATTCAATACAATATTCCATATTGTATCGAATGAGTTATGTTTGATTTTGGATGTGATATTTTTATACCATTCATGGTTTGTGGATAAATTATTGACATTTCGCATGCTAGTTTTAATACGAATGTTTATGTTATGTTTAAAACTTTTCATATGAGGAATGCATTGGACTTAGTAAGTGACGGGTGGAGCCCGCTATAGCTCCTCGATGCATCGGTAGGTCTCATGAGACAAACTAGTGTCTTGGCACAAGGCCTTGGAAAAATCTTATTTGTAGTCTTGGAGCGAGGCCTTGACAATGTGGTTATGATAGTCTGGAATTATGCATTCCATCATTATGAAAGTGGTTATTGATATTGCATGTGATTGTTCGACTAGTAGAATATCCTTGTGAGTAAGTAAATGGCATTATTTTATTTTATCTTTGTCATTTTATGTAGATGTTCAAGTTTAAAAGGCTTTTGTTTTAGTTATAAACTACCTTATGTGTTTATGATTATCTATGAATGCTTCTGCTATAATGTTATCCTTACTAAGCATCTGAGCTCACCCCTTTCAATGTTTTATTTTTCCCAGGATTATGAAGAAGTAATTTATGAATGACCTATAAGGATAGTATGAGGGGATATGAAGACAAGATGTTTTCTTTGTGACGTAATGTAAAACATTATGGATGTTTCTAGTTATTCCAAGGCTACTAAACTAATCGGTATTTCGAGACTCGATCTTTCGTGTGGTCATGACAATGTTATGTAATAATGCACCGACTCTGGGTAACTGGGGTCAGGGCATTACTTTTTATTATTTAAATGGGTTCAAAAAAATAGACATATATAACAATGTTTCTTAACATAGTGGAAGATTCCTCAAAGTAAGTATAATTGAGTACAACATCTATAAGAGGTAGCATTATAATAGCTTAATAATTAGTGATTTCTCTATTTGAAACAGGTGCATCTCATTTGTTTATTTCAACCCTTGTATATAATATGCTAAATTATCATGTAGAGTTATTATTTTTGAAATAGATCTTACTAAACCCATTGGAATGAAATGAGATTAGAGTCTCTCTAGTTGGGTTTGTGCTTTCTCTCTATCTGATGTCAAGCAAGCTTGGAGTTATCTCTTCCTCGAAGTAAAATCTCTATACACCTTAATGGGGATGGATTAGATAATTATAAATAATTCCTCAATTGATTGTTATCTTCAACAGGTATAACATACTACACCTAGTGGGGTGCCACTTGGCATTCAAGGAGAATTTTTGTCAAGGTAGTGTAGAGACATACCTTTTTATCCACAAAAAGGAAAATTAATATCAGAGTTTTATTGTGATATGGTGTGTGAATATTTGTTTGTTGATCTACCACCAATTTTCATGATGTTTTTTTGACTTGTTTCCTTCTGACTTCTCTACTTTACCACCCATAAGGGAGGTTGGGTTTTCCATTTACAAAATTATTTTTAATCAACCATTTTATATACCCTCTTACAAAATAGCACTACGTGAAATGAATGAGATTAAGTTCCAATGGCATGTATTTCTTGAGAAAGGAAATATGTTCCATTGTGTATTAGCTTGGGTGGAACAATTCTATTTGTTATGAAATATGATAGATCCCTTCATGTATACATTATCTACCTAATGATGACCAAATATATGTTAAAAAAAGTATCTTTTTCCATTGATGGATGACCTATTTGATCAGTTGATAGGTGAAATGTGGGTTTTAATGATTGACCTCTGATCGGATTTCCATCAGTTCAGAATAAAACAATATGATATTTAGAAAACTATATTTCAATGTAGTGAAAAGCATTATGAGTTCCTTATTATGACCATTGGTTTTACAAAATTCATATCCATATACATATAATTTTTATTTTTTATTGAAAATATGGTATTTGGAACATTCTCTTCTAATACATTCACCTACTATTACCATGATCATATATTTATATTTGAAAACCAACATGGCCATCTAAGCTGATCAAGTAAACAATTAGTTTTGAGGAGCATATAATTGTCCTTTCGGATCACCTTTTTAATCATATGATAGTGTATGAAATTGGAAAGGCTTGAATAATTATTCTTAAAAAAATATTAATAGTGAAACCCATAGTGAAACTATATTATAGATATGTTCATTTCCCTCAGGATACTTTAATTGAGCCTTCTACTCCATTAGTTTTTTCATATCTACCTTGTAGAAAGAAAATTAAATATGTAACAACCAATGTAGAATATCAATAGTAATCATAATCTTTCAATGGTGAGGTAATCCCAAAACGTCCACACGAATACAATTTAGAAACAGATCCAAAATCAGTGGATGTTTTCCTACTGAACGATTCTTGAGATAATTGAGAATCATCCTAGACACCTTTCATGAGATATACCCCAACACTAAACCAACTAGTCCTTCCCTCCTAATGGTTGATTCCACTCACACTGAATGATGTGGGAACTCCCATCAGTAGTGAGGAATTATACTCAAAAGAGATAATAATTGTGTAACAAAATGATTTTTATCAACCAATCCATGCTAATGTGAAGAAAAAAAATCACAATCATTTTAAACATGGATGTACAATATAAATTACCCATAAACTAACTCAACAAGAAACTCATGGAAAATGAAATGTTACTCTTTATACCTACCCAAATGGATTCATGAATAAAAAACATAAATCATTAAATAAGATCCCATTACTAAATAATTACTCAATTTTAAAAATATTAATGAATGTGATGCACTTGTGGAAACCCACACTAATTCCCTTGAATAATCAATATTTAAAATTACTCTAATGTTCGAAAAATCAATGTCTATTTCCTCTAGAAAAACATCGGATAAATATAGGAACCCTATCGTAGACCAACTCTATTTCGTCTTCGTATTGTGGATGTCTCTATTAACAATAGGGAATGATCCTCCACCCATGAAATCCAAGAACCACACCTATGATTCCTTTAAGAAAGTGTTTCCCAAAACACTGCCCCATAAATAAAATTGATATAAGCATATGATATTTCTCAAATAAAGAAACAAATGACATGTCCTTGTAGTTTTTTATTAATTCATCTTGGTTTTCGCAACCATCTCAATATGATAAAAAAACTATTTTATTACTCATGTATTTCAACTAGATTGTAACCAATGTCTGTTAGAATCTCTTTAGTATTCCTTTTTAAACTCATCTCATTTTGGTATCTACATAGGGGAAGAAAAATGTCATGATCCGATTAAGGATTACCATTAAGTACTGTCTTTCAAGACAAATATACATGCAACGTTTATAACATGTACAAATCATCTAAATAGGTTGGTAAAAAAATATGAGCTTATATATTGTCTTTATAATCAATCCCATATCATAAAACTGATTATTGAGATAGTTATTAATTATGTTGTCCAGAGTGATATAAAAAAACTCCATAAATTTGGAGTCATGATCCATCACAAAATGACCCGACTTCTCTACAATCATTAAATACTAGTCTATTTATATTCTCACAGACTTTTTATAGAGGAAATGATAAATCCCCACCTTGAATGTTGTCCACATGAGATCCTCATACCTCCCCAATAGCACCATTAACACACACCCCTTTTTTACCCATTCCATCCAACATATATATGGGGAATCCAACTGTAGAAGTCTTGGGGGTTTTTATGAAACCAATGATCAACTTGATGTGATTATGCCTAAATCCCTGATGGATTATTCCTACCAAACCAAAAACCATAGTGCAATGTAACTTTCTCATCAAAACCACCAACATTACCAATGATATAAATCATAGGAAAAAAATCCACTAAATTAGCGTGTAAAGGTGGGTCTTCCAATTGGGTTTTATTTTTAGTGAACTCTCTATGCATATATTCGTTCCTTATGTGACGAATTATCAATAAAACTCCAGACACCTACTTCATCAAGAATAATTTAACCTAAAACACATAAAATGATAAAAATGAATCTCTCATCCTAGGAATCAAAATAGAAATACAACCATCAAGAGAAACCCTAAATGAAAATCGAAATAAAAATATCAATCTATAATCATAAAACCCAACAAATTAAAAAAAACATAACCATAATATAGGTCCAACCAGGTAATCTCATAGTTTGACATGAGTTAGGTATTTAGTGGAACTCCCCCATTACTACCATTATTGTATTGATAGTCTTAGATTTATAGTATAATATTCATCAATAAAACAAATTGGATCTGATAGAATATTGAAATGAACAAACATATGTAGATAGAACCCTTTAACAGAGATAGCCTGCTACAATTCCTAATGATTTTTAACAAATTCTATTTTCTAGAAACACTGTATAATAATAAAAATATTCTTTAAGGAGTTGTTTTTCTAATAGGAAATGGCCAAGACTTATCTATAGAATGGGAGGGCCACACCAATACATAACAATATTTAGTATTTTTACATTAACATCCATCATATAGTAGCATATGAAAAACACATAACATAAATCCAATTAAGCACCATACAAACAAGTTAAATAAATGGGATATATACATGATACAACAGATCACATATCATAACTCATAAGGATTTAAAAGGACCAAAAAAACATATAGGTACATCACAGTGGATAAGAAATAACAAAATGACTCCTCATGAGATATTCTAGTGAGACCACATCTCCTCCATCAAATAAAAAATGACAACAATCAGTAGTACACCTTATTAATTGTTACCCTTAACATTACACTTGGGCTAAAAAATATTTCCCTTCTCCCAACATCCCAAGATGTAATAAAGAATAGATCCCTATTGGATGCCACCAAGAATTTATTTATGTATTTTACAAATAAAAACTAGTAAATCAATTTGGGAATTAATTTTAAGAATAATATACTTACAAACACCCCATTTTTAGATAAAACCTTTAAATCGAATTGGATTTTAATTTAAATATTTTTTTTAAAAATAATCAAAATTTCTCAACATAATAACCATGGCCATGATAAAGAACATGGACAAATTACCCATCCCAATAAGGGAATTTGTAACATCATCATCATATAATCAATAAAAAGACTTATAAACCTATCAAATCACATGTAACATGGAAATAAATAACATTAAAAATCAAACAAACCAATATAAAATGGTATATTATGCCAGGGGATCTATATATATAGTAATAAGTTGAGTTAGAAAGTATTAATACTACTTGACTAAGAAATGAAGTAATGTCTAATTATATTTCATGGCCCCAACTATAATAGATCTCATATTCTCTTGGAAACTAATCATTGACACTCTCATGGGATCAATACGCAAAGGCTCTCATGATTCCTTAGAAACCAAAATGGAAATGTACTCAAAATTCCCACCATAGTATTTTTTATCCATAAACAAACCCTCACTCACATCTTATTCTACCAATGTGATTCTCTATGGGAACATAATAAAAAAATTCCATATCAAAAATCCATTTCACAATCTAGACTCCCATTTCAGTAAAAAAACGTTTGACCATGTAAATGGTTTTCTAAAACCATTTTAGAAATACATTTATATACAGATGAATCCATAGATAACTTCATCATTCCATTAGGGAGAAAACATTCCACACTTTTTGAAAAAAATTCTATAAATAACCAAATTTCAAACCCAAGACATATAAAAAATTATATGAGGAATAAAAAATTTATTTATTTATTTCAATATTAAGTAATAATTAAAAAAAGATGATTCATAATTTAATGTAAAAAATGATGAAAAATCTATTCAATAGAAATATATACTATATTTTTTTTCCTAGCCTCATCACATTCGATGATAACCACTATGATGTGGACGATCAAGGACTCACACACATATTCCCCATGAATACATAGAATCTACCCAATTACATACTATGTACTTGTCCAAAACCCATTACATTGGGATACATCTCTATGGAAATAGAGGAAGAAGCAATAATATAGGGGGAGGAAAAATAATTCATAGAGAATTTGACTTACCTCATAGAACCCCACATTGAATATAATGATAAATCACCCAATAAGTTAGGGAGAGATAAAATTCTCATAGGAGATAAACATTAGAGGGGGTGGAAAACATTGAAAAAGGATATAAATTTGGAAATTGGAAATTATAAAACACCACCTTTTATGTGGGTTTTATAGAGACTACGGTTATGCCACATGGTTAGAAATAGTTTATTTTTCAAAATATTGAAGAATAATATATCATAAAAATTATTCCAAATATTTTCTCTTATGTTTCACGTTGATTGGGAAATTATGAAAAATACCTCTATTACATATAGTGGTTCCCTCCTACGGTTAGTCAAATAGTTATAAAATTTTTGTGATGGTCATGTGCCCCCATCGGTCATTCTAAAAACCCCCCTTTACATACCCTCAACACTTTTTTACACTAATAATGTTCCTAAACGGTATGTAAAATAAATAATTCTATGAACCAGTGACCTAAAATGTGTCATTATTGGTATGTTTAATTATTATTTTGATTTCTCTAATATATTTATTTTATGGATTATGGGAGTCAATTTATTAAATATTTGACTTTGGGTGGAGACATGTTTTGTACACTATTTTTGTGCATTATTTTTCTAACTCTATCATAAATGTGTGATGTGTGGCTATTGGTTCTAGTAAATATTATAATATTTTTTCCATGGGTTTTCAAGACATGTTTTTCACTAAGGAAATAATGATGGTTTTTAGTTTTCGGTCATGTGGTTGTCATAATGTCTATCTTGGTTTCTTATATTTGGGGGTATTCCCATGTATCCACACACTTTTTTAAAGGGATAACATATACTAAATGATTAATGAATAATTTTTATAACTAAATGAGATAACCACGTTTATGATATGAGACCTCTCAAAATAGAAATTTTTTTAGATTCAATCCTTCTTTATTTAATCTAATAATTTCATAGCTATACATTACCTAAAAAAATACACTAAATAATGATATATAGGAATACACCATTGATGACATTGTGATCCATGAATGAATTATAATGATCTCTTTACGAACTTTTAAAACTTTTGTATCATTTTATACATTCCACTCTATATAGATCCTTGATAACATTTACCCTTGATCTGTTGGTGCCACATAGCACTATGATTTACAACTATAGAGTGTTTGATCTTGTAATTTATGATTTTATATATATATATATATTGTTTTACACAGATTTAACCATTCGTTTCCAATGGAAAAATTCAATGGCATTGACATTTAGTATATTGGGGATTTATGAAACTCTATCTGATAGAGTCTTTTACCTAGAGAACATGAATATTCTTATGATATCCATTGATTTCAGAATATGAATATCATTGGATAAATTCTGTTCATAGATGAATTGAAATCAATTATTTTTTAACTTCTTCATTGTTTTCTTCATGAAATGTCTTCTATCTCATTAAAAATAAATTTTATTAACATTAAATGTTGAAAAAATTGCACAAAGATATTATAAAAATATTGGTATTGGATATTTAGTTCATTTAAAGGGTAATATTGGATGTTGGGAAATTCAATGGGATATGTATCTTTCTAATTATAGTGGATTCACTATGATGGATTGAGTTCCTTTGAGGTTTTCAAAACATGGACTCCATCTTGAACTCCAATTGGACATTGTTTGTGGACATTAAATTGATGATTATGGATTATATTCCATATATTGATATGTATATATCTATTAGATACATTCCATTTACATAATAAAATATTTTGTAGAACTATTTTCTTAAGACATTAAATGAAGATTTAACTATTAAATTAATATCATTGAATCATATTATGAAAATGTTTTCTCATGTGAATTGATTTGTAAAACATTTATCATTTTCATGTTATAACTTATATTTTCACATGTAAATAGAATGTATGGTTTCATGGTAGTATCCTTATCAGTGTTTCCTCAAACACTACTTATTACATTAGGTTCTTTTTTACTTAGTTTTGTATGACTATGTTTTAGATAAGACAATATTATAGCTTGGATATTTCTCCTATTTATTTTTTTCTTTAGGGGGATTTGATTTTTGTGACCAATTATTGAATGGAGGCAGTCTCTTGGATTACTGGTTTTTATGATCTCCAGATAAATATAATTATCAAAAATTATATCTCATGTTTTTTTCAAAACTTATTTATATCAATTCATGGGAATATATTCTTATATATTTCATTTGGTTCATGAGATATTTTTCGTTGATTTTAATAGATAAAATATTCACATTCATTCCTTCTTATATAATGAAATTCTTATTTATAGACCATGAAATTTGGTAAAATTCTCAAAAACATATTGGTGTACATCTCTGGTGATTTCATATGAAGACGCAGGTTTGTTTATTAGAAATTATAATAAGATCCATATCGAATGGAAATTGGTATGACACATCCTGGGTTTTATTTCTAGTTTATTGTATTTTGTATTTAGGGAAATAATACATGGTTAGTGATAATGTAAGGGATTATAGAATTTTCTAATATATATTTTACCACAAGGTGACATAGGTGTCCATATAATTTTTATGAATATTTTTCTTATTTATGTTGATATTTAAATGACACTGATTGGGGTTATATTATATGAAACATTAAGTGAAATCTATTGGGTTCACATGTTATTATCATTTATTAGATGAACAAATTGTTGACATTAATTTTTTTTTGTAAAATAATTTAAATACACATTCACATCGTTCATCTATTTATATGATTTTTATTTCTATACTATCCTTATTTTATATATTTTAATTAAAATATAATTCTTCTGAGAATATCTCATTGAAATCGAAGAGATGGTGTTATGAGAAATTATTCTTTTGAAAACCCACTAGTAATCCATCTTTTAGTCTAAGATGTTATTCAAACAAATTGAAATCTGGTTCAGATGGGTGTTAGAAACTAGGAATTGATGGTAGAATATACGTCATAATTTATTTCAATGAATACTACTTTATTTAATTTTGGAAATGAAACAAATGTACTGAATTAGTTTATTTAATGATTTATAATAATTTTCAACTTTGTATAACCTCTATAGTTGTCTTTGGTGGGTTTAACCACATATATGCTATTATGATGTGAATGTAAACTGCGTAATTCCATCATGCAAGATTACATGAATGGGGATATTTCTTAGACCAGTATAAATAATGAACTAAAATTGTACTTCTTTCTACAAAAAATTATATTGGTGAAGACACATGAATTTGATATCATGGACCAAGGAGAGAATTTGATTTTATATTTTATTTCACATTTTGCTAAGTTAATTCATGAATCATTGGATATTTTTTTAGTGACGACCACTAATATCCAAAGTTTGATATGGGTTTCAGGTTTGACATTTCATCATTAAAAATATTATTTTTACTAAAAACCATTTCTATTTTTGTTGAAAATGTATATATGGTAGAGGCATAAATAGTATGGAAAAATGGCCTTAGATGAGTTTTAGAACTCGCAAAGGGAATTATAGTATGATCTAGCTAGAAAAGAAAGGGAGGTGATCCATGGGAGGTTTTTGTTATTCGTTAATTGTTTTAGTCATTATAGAGATGTAGGGAGTATATATAGTGTGGAATATTTGGCCCCAAAAATCCTTATTGTAAAATAGAATCTAGAGATTAAGACATTTGAAGAAACTCTAGTCATATCCATTGATTTTTTGGAAGGCCCCTAAACGTAGAAAGGATTGATAAAGGGATTATAATGGATTATATTTCTAGTTTAATGATGTCAATCTAAGTGGATATGACTTATAAACTATTGGGGATAATTAAATAGTAAATTAACGGTATGGACAAGATTATTTTTTTCATCATTATATTGTGGATTATACCTTAGTTGAATTCGAATCATGTATAACTATATTGATAGGTATAATGTTTATTTCATCATATATAGTTTAGTTATTCTTTAATATTGGTTTATTTTAGTCCATCATATAATCTATGTACATTGATTTTCTATTTTGGAATTCAGAACCAAGTCCATTCTTGATGGGTCTTTCCACATCTTTGGTTAAGAGTATTGGATATGTTTTAAAATGTCATGATTGAATTGTCACGATAGCTTACAACAAGGTTTTGAAAATTTTATTAGTTAATAATATTTTTACCTTTCAAATTATTATTTACATGGCCTGGATGTTTATTTTTAGGTCCTAGATAGACTATTATCATCATTTAGTTTAATTATTCATTTTTTACAGGTTCCATCATTACTTAATGGTGTATTTGATCCCAATTTTGGGAGAGGGTGGATTATTGTTCATTATGATTGAATGTTATCATTATAGTTTTGAGGATGTTTCATTATGTTTTTAATATCATTTTTAGTATCATATTGTGTTTGTGAGGGAGTACAAAACTGTGTTTTGTGATGATGTCTCTGGGACACCATCATAGAAGAAGGCTATGTTCACTATTGACCAACATTATAGGAAGAGACCCATTTAAATTCAATATTTTTTTTATGAATCCCATTTATTTTATGGACACAAATTTTTATTTTGAAGATACTGAGTTCAATGACTTTATTGGTATATGAATATCAAATTTCACATCAATATTTCTTCTTTCCTTGAGATAAAATCGAATCATTAGGATTTGGGTCGATTATAGAAGTTTTTATCTTTTTACTATTAAAAATAAATACTTATTTTCTATGATTTATGACCTATTTGATAAATTCAAATGACCATGATGGTTTCGTAATATTTACAATTGATTAGGAACCATTAGAAGATAGTGGCAGATGAATATATAAATAATATAGTGTTTTGGATCTGGTAGAGAAATTTCAATTTCCTAATTTATCAATTCTTTCTTAATAATCTTCATAATGTATTTCTTGCCCTGATGAACTGAATCATTCATTGGTTCATGGACTCAATCATAGTTCGCAATGTGGATTTTATTTTAGTATATTCGGATTCAAAGTGGGAGGACATTTATTATATGGAAGTCATCTATAATGTCACAAAAGAACATAATCAATTTGGGAAGATTTCAAGAGTGAAGTTTGGAATCTAAGATAAGATGTTCAAGTTATATATAAGTATGTATTCAATAATTTATAAATATTAGTCTAGAAGATACATATTGGGAACAACCATGATATTTTTCTATGAACTTCATGTTGTTGAGTTTAGTATGAAATTATATATTTTTCATAGATCTTACCAAAACTCACATATCATATTATATAATTGAATAACATGGGTTTTAATTTTATTTTTATTATATCTTTAAATTAAAATTTTATGAATTTGAGGTTATATTTTAATTATATCATGTTCATATTCTTCCTTAGATTGTTTTTGACTGATGATTTTCATTATGATTCCTTTAGTATGTGTTTGGGATGAGTTATGATGAATGTGATGTATGTAGTAGCCTATGGGTTTTTAATAATATCTACACACAAGATGAATTATCCTACCAATATTATTGACTTTGATACTATAATGTTTGATCTTAAGACATGATGAAACTATGTCTTTAGTGAGTTCATTACTGTATATTTATATCATATGTTCTGGAGGTATATTTTCACTTATAGATACATGGACTTACACAATCATGATATGTTGAATATATTTATATAGTTGTTTTTGATCATGTATATATAACTATAATAGGGATTCCATTTGCTAATACTTTTCCATGATGTTACCGACTCATGCTTTAGATGAATTAGTTGTAGCATAATGTTTAGATGAATATAATATTTTATATAATCATGGAAGTGAAATAGGATGGTGTGATAGAGTTATTATAAAATATGAAAACCAACTCAACATGTGATGATCCAACTCAGATTATGATTATATAAAAATTTAGTTGAATATATTTCATTAAAATCCTATATGTTGGGGAGACATCAGGTGATTCGTTGTAGTCTTTAGATGATGGTCTTATTTGTATTGGTAGATTGGTTATTTTTATAACAATAAGGTATCAATAGATTTATATAAGAAATTAATCTATTTTTAATCTGAATTGTGGAGACAGAAAAATTAAGCAGGACATGACAAACCACAATTAATTTATATGAATGAGGATATTGATTTCATACATTGGGTTAGCATGTAATAAATTATACAATACTAATGTGGAGAACAATTGACACACATGTTTTTTAAAACACAATCCCATTACTAATAGAAAATGGGGTTATATATTTAGGGAATTTATGATTTGAATACAGCTAACACCAAGTGGAAATGGTATAGTTTGGGTTATCATAAATAGTCTTAATAAATCATACCATTTCTATATAACTATATTGTTCATAATGGTAAATGATCTATGGTGATTTTACATATATGGGATAGTGAGGATATATGGAGGTCCTTATATGGTTTTCTCCAATAATATGTCATGAAATACATCCTATATTTGGAAGTTATTTCATCTAGAATTGTGTAGTCAACTGTAGTAAAGCATGGAATATCATCCTCATATTTATTGTTAAAAAAATGAGATATTCAAATTAAATATGATATAATTTGGATGATTGTTATTGAATTTTTTTCTTATGGGATAATAATATACCCTTGATTGAAATGTATTATTACAATATCTATTAGAGTTTGATTAAAATCAATCCTTTTATAGTGTTTTATTTGAATCAATATAGATCACTTTAGTTTTAAGAAGATCTTGTGTGAGAGATTCCATATGGGTCCATGTATTAATAAAGAATCTAATAAATTTTTTATTCCAATATATTACTGACCTCTGAAAGTATCATGAAATATTAGGATGAACAATATCATTGACTGATGGAATTTGAGGTTGGTGATTGTTTATTTCTCTATGTTTTTCATTGAAAAAGTTATCATGGATTTTTAAATTAAGGTATATTGGATCTATGCTATATTAATACATTTGATATAATTGATTTAGTAGGATATTTAGTATATCAATTGAACTTACCATCATGTATGACATTGAGTAATGATGTTTAATATATTTCTTAGAAAAAGAAGTATCGACCACACCCATAGCTTACGATTGAATTTGAGGATGTATGGATTTAAACTAACAACAATGTGATTGAATTAAGGAGTCTGATTAAAAATAGTCATGATAAGATATTTCATAATAATAAATTACCATTAGTAAGAGTTTCTTAGCATATTAGACTAGTTAACATTGAGAAATGGGAGAGAGAATAATTTACGAGATCGTAATGACAATATCTATCCACGATTTCACAAAACATGACATGTATCTATTCATATATATATTTTTTGTTGGTCAAATTATGTCCCCCTATGGGTCATATAAAGATAAAGTTTTAATGAGGTTTATCTCTTTTGATGTTCTATTAGATTTTTACAAATGAAGATTAAAAAATTTGTTGTTTTTTTGGAAACAATACTCATACATATTGATAGTTCAATATTTTTTCAAATTTACAGTAACCACATGTTATGTAGTTACATTTTCATGTGGTGTTTTTTATGTTTTTATCTTGGTTTGTATAATAATGTGATTTCAAAAAAAAACAATACAAATATTTGTGTTTTTATACCATGGTATTATAATGATTTTTTTGGATTTTTCAAACAATGTAGTTATTATAAATAGACAATTCAATTTCGGTTTTTAGGGATTATGGATTCCAAAAATGTTTTGTGATAGTGTGTCCCAACTGTGAACCCCAATATGATGTTCAAAAAATTTAAATTTTCCATTATTCATGTGGTAATTTTTTAAATTATTATATTATTAATCAATAATTATATTGATCTATCCACTCTATGATTCATAATTGGACTCTCCTCTTGACTTCTATACTATTCTCAAGATCTACCCTCAGTAAATTTTTCCCTTGATATTTTAGAAAAAAAATATAATTTTATCGATAGATCTAAAAGAATATATGGGTAAATGATTATGATGTTTATATATATGTTCTTACAGTGATTGGATCTTATTATTATTGGAAACAATTAATTTAAAAAGAACGAACATTACCTTCATTTTTGTGCTACGTTTATCTACAAAATGGATTATTTAAAATGAAATTATTTTATAATTATTTGAAATCTAATTATTATTGAATTAGTGAATGGATACATTGATGTTTCAGAGGTATAAATTGTAAAACATTATTTTTATATGATAATTTTTGCTATTGAGAAATGATTTTAAAAAGATGTTTTTATAAATATAATTTCCAATATTTATGTGCTTAATGAAATGATAAAAATAAAATTTGTAATTTGTTACACTTTATTATAGTTCACATAATGGTAGAATTTTAAAACTTGGAATGTCCTTAAAATATGTTCCATTGAAGGGACTTCAGATTCCCTAAACCATCTACTATTTCTTGGATAGCCTTGTATCATAGACTATGTGATGTGTCCCATTTTAATATTGTTAGTAGATATAAAAAGTATCAATTTTCCATAAATTTCCACTAATTTTAATATTAATGGATATCATGGATATTAAACTATATTTAATCAAATGTGTTATAATTCATTATTCTAAATAGTTTAAATTTGGATTCTTCTGCAAAAGAGATCATAGAAAAAATTTATAATTTTTTCATATGAAATGATTGATAAAACAATTTTTTGAAAACATAAAAAAATGTTTCATAGTGAAATAAATTATATTCATATTGTTGGTATCCTAATGAGAATTTATTTATGTAGAATTTTTTTAAAGGCGCAGGTAATGTGGGGGGAGTCATGTGATATTGAATATCTCTATGTTGATGTGATCTTCATGTGGTTTGTGATGACGAGGGATAATTTTTAGAAAGATATTGAATATTGCTTCATATATTGTAATTATTTTTTTAACATTGGTATTTTTTCTTGTTATATATCAAGTTTATTTTAGAATAAACTTTATACATTATCTTTTGAAAAAATTATTAAATTTTAACTTCAATGCATGGTAATTTTCCAGGTAATGATAATTGTCAAATCATTTCGTTTCATTCCATATTTGATACAAGAGTTCTTGTTGTCTATATGTGGTGTTTGGAAATGTTCTTTAGTCCATTTTTTGGGACATATTAGGATACATTATAGGTTTACCTAGGTTGTATTATTTGATGTTTTTCTATTAAATGCTACCCAAAATGATGGAATACATTATAAGATCCTATATTGGTAGATATTGAAGTGGTTACTAAAGGATATAACTTTCTAAGAGAGGGTGGAAGAGTGATTTTTTATTTATAAAAATTATTTAATGTTCATTATAAAACAAAAATATAGTACAGGTAATGGAATAATTTTATCATATTATTATGATCTTGGTATGGATATGTGCCTGATGAATTTAGGACTTACTACCAAACCTACAAAAAATGTTATAATTTATTAATATAATATTGGTTTTTAAAAATATATTACATTTTACATCCACAGTTTTCTCTTATTTTTGTGTAGTATAATGTTTTATTATATAAATTGCCATTATAATAAAATAACAGAAAATAACATTAGTGAAAATGTAACTTCATGATTATCTATTTCTCTTAATGTCTAGGATCTTAATGGATGGTTCAGTTAACTCAGTTTTGACTATGGATATATAGATGAAAATTTGTCACTTTAATTGCGTCTTTCATTACACTGATCATTGAATATACAATAATATTAATTATAGAGACACATTAAAAATAGTACCACCATATCATTGGTAATATTTAGTTATGTTTTGATTTTGTGATTGGCCCATAATGTGTGTGAAAATATAAATTCATGATTGGGGTTTATGGATTTTATATAATAAAATTGTGTAATTTATATCATTTTATACGTTATGTAATTTTCTTAATAATAAAAATGACATCAACATATAAATACATGATCCTGTGTTTGTAAATTGATATATTGGTTGTTGGAGACTCTAAGATTTAAAAACAATTATTTACAAAGATAAATATATTCCTACAAAAATAAAATATAATACTTTTTAATAAATATCTAAATGAGGATTCTACATTTAGAACAAATTTAATTTAATTTTTGTGTCAAAATATGAGGAATTTCAGCTTTAAACTAAAATATAATATTTATAAAATTCCTTTTTCTTGAAATGTAATTTTCTTATTATTACATGTTATTATTCTTTATTATCTATTAATTAAATCATCAAATGAATGATATGCATTATTTTTGTATATATAAAAGAATAATATAATTAATACCATTATATAAATGTGACCAATTTATTTTATTAGGATGAGAATAAAAAATATTTTTAAAAAATAATTTGAAATGAACAGCTTTAAACATTTAGTAGTTTTAATAAATTTTTTATATACTAAATTTTCATTAATGATTTTCAATCTATTTTTATTGAAGTAATTTACTAAATTTTATAAATAATTTAAGTCATTAAAATCACATATTAAATTTATAATACATAAAACCTTTAAATTTGTTATATACATATTTTCATAACCAATATATTGTTTTCATTTTATTTCAATCATAAATTATTTATTATTTATAATGTAATTTACATTTTATATTGTACTAAATTTCATATATTTAAATTAATATATTTTGATATCTTATATACCTCGTAAATATATCAAATTATTATATTAACATTGACTTAATAAGTAATGAAAATTATATATTTATTTTTTATATTACTATATAATATATAGCCTTACATATTTAAATAAAAAATTCGTAACATTCTATAATTACTTTCTAAACATGTTCAGTGAATTTAAGTTTATTATTATTATTTCATTAGTTTTCATTAGTGGTATGATCTTATTCGATGATGATGACGATTAGTATTTCAATTATTTTGTATTTTTATTTACATGCAGTTTTATTGATTTTATAATACTCATAATTATGATTAATATAATTATTGATGTTATGACATCCCAGATAGCCATACCCAATGTTAAAAAACACATGTAAGAACTAGAATTTATATCAAGTGAGATAATAAATGATAAACATGTCCTTATTTATAAAAATACCATTAGTTAAACATTATATCTCACAAAAAACCACATAATAACAATAATTGAATGGTTTTTGTATTCTAGGACCAATGGGATAAAATATGTTTTTTAGTGACTTATAATTTTATAATTTGGTTTCATAATTTTTTTGGCTATTATTAATGATGTATTTTTTTGATGTTTTTTAGAAATTTTTACAAATGAAAGGGTGTATATATATAATGCGTTATATATTCATATTTTCATTACATAATAAAAGATTTATTTATTTACATAATATTTTCCAATATCACCAGAATTTTTCTTTCATTTGCTACCCTTGATAATAATTTATTTTATTTTTTATTGCGAAAGATAAACTGACCCAAATAAGAATGCTATAATCTGTGACTGATTATGCTTAACATTTTCATTTCACTATAATTTTATCATTATTAAATATAAATAAAATTTAATTGGTATAAATAAAATGACTAATTAGATCAATTATTCTTAGAAATTTATTTCTCTAAATAATTTAAGTCAATGAAATGTTTATTTATATTTCGTAATAAAATTGATTAATGGTGATCAAATATATTTGATATGAACAAATTATTAATACTAATTTAATTATTATATAATTTGAAATATGAGTGGGAATGGTTAATATTCTAAAGAAGCTATTTTAATATTTTAATATTTCTCATTATATCTAAAAATATTATTTCAAATTTAATTTTATAATCTATATAATTATCATTTGATTTATTTAGAATATATATTTATTAATCACAATAATATATTATTATAATACATTTTAATATTTTACTAAGAATATTTATTTCTAGGTGGATTGGGGAGAAATTTTTTTATAATAAGAAGACTTTAATCAAAAAATATATATATAATTGAATTAGATATTCAGGAAATCATTTTATTAAAAATAATTGTAATTTTAATGTGAAAATAAAATTTTCAACATATATTTTTTTAATTTAGAAGCCCGTATTTGACATTTTAGAATATAAAAAATTATTTTATAAAATAAAATTTCGATATATTATAAAATTTATATTTTATGAATATTTTTATAAATATTTGAAATTGAATACAATAAAAATGATTAAAATATGAAATCATTTCATCCAATTTATGGAATACGTAAAAATTAAATTTTATTTATTATTATTATCTTTCCTTTGGAAAAACCTTGTTACCATATTAAAACCATCTATGGAAAAACTCATAATTCAAGTATTAAAGAGATTGAAACATGTAAATATATATATTTTAATTTAATAATTCCAATGATTTTCATCCTTATTTAAATCTCCTATAAATTAATTTCTATTTTTTTATCTACATATAATGATTATCATGGGATCTATTTATATTAGGGTGAAATATTGAAAAAAAATCCATTCTCATAACATAATAATGGGGAATCTAAACACTCCTCCAATATCAATTTATAAATATGGTTTCCTTCTAAAACCATACCACTGTTCCATACTGTATGATACCATTTCTCTCGTTTGATCTTCTGGACACATTATATCAGATTATTAAATTAATTTACATGGGATATTCCCAGCAAATATCTAGGTTCATAAAGTGAGTAATAATTTTTATAGAACATCATTATTTTATAGTCTATAATTTCATTAAATTTTTTGAATGCCAATGTAATAAAATATTTATTGAATTTTTAATGAATTTTATTATTCCACTGGAATAATAATAAATACACATTCCCTTTACTATTAAGGAAAACAAATGCATCATTCAAATATTGTATGAACTAATGAATTGAAGATGAAACATGTTTTGTTTTACTATGCTTTTATAAAAGGACCTAATAAATCATTAATTTAGTAACTAATAATTATCTTTATATCATGCTTATGATTATAGAAAAATAATCCATATTACCTTGTTTTTTATTCCATGAAAAATGAAATCAACATCAATGTTTATTTTTAGACTACAACCTCTATAGAACATTGTGTGGAATATTTAATTACATCTACACATAGAAGGTTGCAATAATTTTTTTTAATGGATACATATTATTTTAATCATATCATTAATTTTTTATGATGAAAAATAGGAAAAACATAGAATGACGTGATTAAACAAATGACCGTCATTAAATTAATCGTTTATAAGGAACTAAATAAATAAAAAAAAATATTTAATCTACGTAATGACATAATTTATATTTTATATTAACTATGATCAATAAAAAGTATAATATATCAGACTAATAAAAAATAATTATGATAATTATTCTTTGTGAATTATCATATTTCAACTAAACCACCTGATAGTAAACCATTAATCACAGTATGTGCATGGATCTGTCTGTTTAATTGCCTACTAATAAAATAAAATGAATATAAATCATGTATGAATGTGGAACAATATATATTAGTCTAAAATCAGATAAATATATAACTAATTTATTGTTTTTTATATATTTTTATATTAATATTTGATCAATTATTTATGAAATCACCCGTCGTTATTTAAGAACAACTAAAACATTCCTCTATATATTTTTTCCTTGATGTTAAAATACAAAACAACCATGAAATGAAATAATAAAATTACATAATATATTTTAATAGATATTTTTTTACCTATTTGATATAATAGTTATATAATTTGAATAAAATAAATATTAACACCGATTTTTTGGAACTAGTAGAACGAAATAAATATTACTAACAGAAGGAGTTAAAAATAAACAAATTTATCTAATATATATGTATAAAATGATGCAATATATAACATACCATTATTTTGTTCCATAAAAATTATATTATTTCAGTGGAATACATAAATCATTAAACTCAAAGACACTCATAGATCATATTAATTTAGTGAATTTGGAAACATGTAAATGTAAACACTAGTATATGATAGATAATCATTATCTCCAACTAGTTTGACTATAACATGAAACCCACTTAGAGATAACATAAATAAAAAATATCTTCATAAAAATTAGATGGAAACATAATAGGGGGTGAGTGCGTATGCTCATTAAGGGCGAATAGGGGAGATATATATAAATAAATATGATTATATGGGTATAAAAAGTGAACATCGAATTTGAATATCATACCCTACATGTTAGAGATTATAAACCTAAATCATGACAATGAGTCTTGAAGTTAAAAAAGTTTTTATATTATGTAAATATTAATCATAATCCACGAAGGAATAATATAGGAGTAAGACCTAGAATTTTCTCAAATACAAAAAAAGTTAAATCATTCCCTATAATTCAAGATGCATTGCTTGAAATTATCACTTTAATTAATAGGGATTACAATTACTGGTTGGAACACACCAACATCCCCCCTTATAGTTTGTTTCTTGCAATATATTGTAGTGCCTTATATTCCCATAGTGGATAATATTTCACCATATTCCCATAGTGGTCCAGGTTTCACCATCATCACATGGTGGATCAATATCGTCAAATTAGTCCCCATCATAATCTTTTGAGATATAAATATTTGCCAAATTAATTGGAGGAATATAAAATTCTCACCCATAATATAATTAAGGCATTCAAACATGTGTCGCATGACAATAAATTTATTATCAAATCATGGGCCATAAAAATTGATGGGAATTATAAACATAATGACATATCCTCTAAAAAATATAAAGGATTCATATTAATTTAATCAAAGCAGAACCCATGAAATAATTTGGGCTTCCAAAGTATAACACACATGGGAGAGAAGAAAGTGCCATAAATATAATGATATTGAGACATAAACCATTCAAGAAATAATATGGAAGGTATTCAAGGATTATGTTCCCACAAATCCTTAAACGATAAAAAAATACGAAATTATAGATGGAAAAGATTTATTAAGATCAAATAAATCATTTCATAATGAAAAAAGCCTTTTTTATAAAATCCATTTCATAAAATAGTTTTAAAAAATTTTCTTATATATAATCCTCTGAAAAATCATTTAAAAAATTTCATAGGGAAAATATCTTTTTCTATTTGAAAAACACATTTTGAATAAAAGACCATGTGAATACATTTTTCAATTTAAATATCTTTTAAACACATAACTGAAAAGTGATAATATTATGGAAAACTTATTATTTGAAAACACCATAAAAATTAATTATGAAATTTTGAAAAAATAAAACATTTTTATTTGAAAATATATTGAAAAATTAAAATAATTCTTTAAATAATTTTTAAAACAACATTCCTTGAAATAATATAAAATAAGATTGAAAAAATTAGAAACACTTTTTAGACAAATATTTTTCTGGAAGAGCATATTCCATGTAAAGATAATTTAAAATAATAAATTTTTAGTAATATTGGGAAAAAAATATTTTAAAAAGGTCATTGTAAACATTCAACAGAAACATCATTGAAATTATGGTCACATTGGTGAGTATGTCAGTATATTCTAAACATTCCTTTTCACGAGAAAATATTGAAATGTTCCATGCTTTAAAAAATGATAAGACGATTTGTTTTAAAAAATTATATAAAGGTAATAAATTGGTAAAAATATCATTAAATATCATAGGAAAATAGTTAAAAATTATTTGGAACTATTTTTAGAAAACACAGATTTGAAAGAACATATATTTCCAACCAAATTGAGAAATAATGTTAACTTTTCATAAACTAATTTTGAAAATATTCTTTAGTACTGATGTGTAAAAAAATTTACTGCTAATTATATATAAAATGAACAAATTTAGGGTGAGAAAATTCATGGATGTTATTGATATATAAATCATAACACATCATTATTGGAAACATAATCATAAACAATTCCAAAAAAATGAGATTATAGTTATATACCCCAACGAATTTGGTAATATTTAATCAAAAAAATGGAGAGAATTAAATTACATGGTAATATAAATATCATAAAAAATTGATATTCATGATATAAAAGGTCAAGGGAAGAATATAAAACTTATATAAAAATAGAGTTTCCTAACACAGAGTGTGTCTCAATGAAGAAAAATTGAGACAAAATCAACATATAGATTTGGTAACGTTGTAAAATAAACCCCCTGAAAGAAAAATCATAAAATTTATATGTTAATACCCGTAGATTTAAGAATAATAATAATATTATAGATTTATGGGATGTATACACAATACACCTAACAAATGAAAAGTGAATAAGACATGTTTGTCAAATAGATAAACATTTGGATAAAATTCCCTTAGCTTAAGTCTTTTATTCTTTTGTACACATTCAATCCTTATATATAATTTATATAATATTACTATAATCCTCTATAATAACACTATAATTCTATCTAATACTATATAATAATCTTATATTACTCTATATAAGATTTTTATTAACAATTCCATGTTAAAATAATTATTTGTGTAATAACCTCTTTGTT
Organism: Viscum album; assembly: GCA_963277665.1. Classification (NCBI taxonomy): domain Eukaryota; kingdom Viridiplantae; phylum Streptophyta; class Magnoliopsida; order Santalales; family Viscaceae; genus Viscum; species Viscum album. Next base: position 1,585,119,880 of record OY728150.1, on the reverse strand, counting down.
TATCATTCTTGTATTGACATGTAGTAATTGATCATCTTTAATAGATCATATTTTATATATTTATAGAATGTAAATGCTTCTAAACATATCATAAATATCTTGTATCTATATATATATATATTATAGTATTCTATAAAATGTATAAGAACCAAACAAAATACACTATTCATTGATATGGTAAGAACTATGTATACATGAACACTTCTTATATTTTATTGTCGTAATGAATGAAATAAGTAAATGAAATACATATATATATCACTAAAATAGAGTTATTATTTCATATATATAATATAATTCTAATTATGTATTCATTAATACATTCAATATGATGTGAGAAAGAATCACAATGTTTTGAGGAAGCAGTAGTCCACACCTACACAATAAATAATATTGCATTTAAAAAAATGGAATGAATGAATTTTGGGATTATATAGTAAATAATAAGTAGAAATAAATAATACATATGATATATATTTTATAATTTTAGATTTTTCATAATAATTTTTTACTATGATTGGTTATTAATGTAAAACTAAGAACATCATTTTATATGGTGGATGTTTATCGTAAGAAAAAAATTGTATGTCAGTTACCCATTAGATAGAATGTTCTGTATGATTAGGTCAAAAACAAATAATAACATAATATAAAAATATTATGGATATTTATTTTATCATATAACCTATTAATAATGATATTTTATATTATTGATAATGAAAATTAAATTAATGATCTTGAAGATGGAAGTTACCACTTCTTTTGGTAACCCTTATTTTGTTTCATAAAATTGATTTAGTGGTTGGATTTTTACCAAAAGTATGTCTTCAATGAATAAATTAGGGATTTTTGGATCTCATCATACTATAGTTCTTTATATTACAATTTCATTATTATTTTTTGAAAATGTGGGATGGGTGTGTAAATTTTTATAGTAGAGGAGGAGTGGAAAACTTATAAATTTTTAGAAATGGAATTCCACCCATGATTCACATAAGAAAAGTAGATCCAAAAATTAGAAATATTAGATTAATGGTAGGATAGGGTCTATAAATATCTTGAAAATTTATTTTGGATAAGAATATTGGTTGGTTTGGGCCTTATTTTTATGGGTTAGTAATTTGTTAAGCTAATTTTCCACTTAATCGTTGTAAATAAATAAATTAACTTTTCCTATTATTTTTGGTAAAAGAATAATTTTAAATAAATAGAATTTATAAGATATCATGATTAGAATTATGGAATACAATTTTACAAATTATATTAAATGAAAAGGAAAAAAATAATTTAAATTTAACATTGTTGATGATAAGAGAATTTGGATATAGACTAAAAAATGATCGAAGGATTCATAAGATTCTCTATCCAATTTCAAAACAAAATTGAATTAAAATACCTATATTTGATTAATATAAATATATATTATATAATTATACTCTAAAACCAATTATTATTATAATTTAACCATATAAATAAATTATAATAAAAATATTTTTTGAATTAAAATTCGATATTTTCAACTATCCATTGAAAAATAAATCTTCAAATGAAAATAAAAAAATTCCCTAACATAGTTTATATATTTTTATTTAAAAGATAATTTAATTTTTAATTATAAAATTTATATATTTTGAAAATTTTAAATTTAATATAGATTATCCATTAAAATGATGTAATACTTCATTTATAAAAATATTGTTTTTTATTTGTAATATTGGGTTTATTGCAATATTATGTATATTAAATATATTTAAAGAATTATAGAAATATTTAATTAATTACAGAAAATATAAATTTAATTAATATCATTCCCCAATAGTAATTAATTTAATTTATTATTATAAAATACATTTGTTAACAAAAAATTAATTTTCATAAAAACATTCAATTTATATTCAGTTGGTTATTATATTCAGTTATAATTAATTTGTTCCCAACAATTACAATTATATATTTTTATAAGTTATTTAATACTATTAACAAATTCCAACTTAATATCATGTTTATGTCTTACTTTGTTAAATAATAATATATTTAATAACATATTAGTTTTTGATAAAACATGGTCTAGATTGTCATGCACGCCATTAAGAAAATTATGTCATGTGTGTCACACAATCTAACAACAATGTTATATGTATAGAATGATATACATTATGTTCAATGTAGTTCCCATTTACCATGGTGTGTCATATAACACAAGCCATGATTAATTTTTTTAAATAAATAATCTATTTTAGTTTCTCATGAAATTAATAATATACAAAATATTAAATTAATTCCAAAAAAATATCTCTGAAAATATCTGGATGTTAATTTATACCTCTCGTAAAATTTATTTCTCCATCAAATTTTTTCGGCATTACCTATGGGAGAAAACATGAAAAATCCTTTCATATTAACCCCCATCATAAAAACAAAAATTAATACATCCTTTAAAAAGGTATTATTGGAAACAGAACTATTATTTTATTTAATATATAACATGTTTTCCACATAAGAGAAATGGGTGGGAATTCAAAACATGATCATGGAAGATAAATATAACAATAACGTTCTCCTAGATAGTGATAGAGAACAAGATCAAGATAAATTTATCAATCAGAAATCCATAATTCTTGGATGATCTATGGGGCCCTTTGATTAATCATAAATAATGGTACTTGGTAATTATTAGTTGTTTTGAAATCTATTTTCTAATGTTTAATAATATACATGTGAAAATATAATTACTTTGATTCTATGAACTCACCCTTCATTATGCCTTTACCAATTTCTATATTGTCTCTTATTTAATAACATGATAGTGAATTTTTTATTCCCAAATCATTAATAGATCATGATATCCAAAAATATAATGTTAAGTCACTAGATTTATCACACTAAAAGTAATAAAAAGTATTCCAATATTCATATATACACATATAATTATTGGTGAAGATTATAAACCAAATCTTTATTAAGGTGTTTATTGAATTGTCTAATCATTGAGCCCCCGTATATCATAAAATATCTCTTCGAAGTAATAATGAAAAAATGTTAATACCATAATTTTAAATCCTATTTTAAAACGTTAAATAGTTAAATTACGAAAAATAATATGTGAAATCCTTGATTCTTCCTTATTCCAAATATTATTTGATATATTTATTTAAGAAAATAAGTTTTAAACAAAATCTATTTTGTCATAGACTACATTGTAATCAAATCATATATCATTTGTGAGGTAATATCCACAATTATATATAAATAGTAATATATAACATATCACTATCCAAACATAATTATCTCATCATAGGGAATAATCATAATAAAAATATTACTTTTCCATGAAATCACCTTTCAAACTCACAAGAACCATTCAACATATCCTTTCAAATCATTTTTTAAAAAATTATATAGAAAGTAAACACATATTTCATGGTTCATATAACATAATATTTAAATTCCAAAACACTAATACATTAATAATAAAACATTATTCATAATCAATTTATGAATCATTTTCTTCATATTACATAATATCATGTTAATAATATATGAAATCAAAATCAGGTCTTAACATTTTTTAAAATTAATGTAATATTATTTTTAAAAAATACTATTAGAAAAATATACACCTTTCAAATGCCATTTTTAGTCTCTTCATAATCATTAGAAAAACCATTACTTATAACACCTTGATGGTTCCCTTCATAAGAATTATACATAGTAAATAATTTTTTGTAATTCTCATAATGTACACATTTATTGAATTCATCTATACACAATACCATCGATGGGGAATATTCATATATATTGATTTAATGAACTTTTTATTTTTTTCAGTTACTTTCATTGTGTAATTCTTTCCTATAGTTAAAAAATCTTCCCATTCCTCTAAGACATCAACTTGGGTGCTTCTTCCCATGTTTTTGATTTGTAAAAGACAAGATCATTATTCCTCTATAGTCTCTATTATGAAATCACTTAGAAAACTCATTCTTTATATTATATATTGAGTTTGAGATTTGGTTAAAGAACATTTTGTTAATTGTGTTTCACGAAAAGTAATTAGGCATGATTATAATGTCTGACACTCCAGTGATCATCCCATGTGATTTCTGAACAGAAAATTGGCTTCTCTAGTTGTCATTAATTTATATTATTCTAGTTCCCACCATTATCATCAAATAATAAACACAAAGTAAGAAAGAAAATCTCATATTCAGAATATGCATAATCATGAAAGACCAATTACAGTATATCTAAATTTGGACAAATTATTTAATATATGACACCTTAGGTTTACCCTATGTTATTCATTGAAAATATATTTTTAAATTCATTGCGATAGTTCATTAAGAGTTTTTGTATTCCTAAATAATCTCCCTTGAGAGTGTCAATCAGGGTGTGCATTAAGTCTCATTACCATGTTCCATGTTATTCTTAAGTTAGGACTGATACACCTAGTCCAGGATATTAATCCAAGGTAAATTTTTTCGTGAAACACATCAACATATAGTATATATAGATGAATTTATTTCTACAAATCCACTTGGTCTATCCATTAAAAAAATTCCCAAATATTTTCATACACTTTACCTTATCATAGGACTTATCTATATAATTATATGTTGAAATGTCCATAGAGTTATAAATATGGTTTTCTCATCCTAGTTTCCAATGGTTGACTAGAGTTTTTCTCGAATACCATATATAATAATCCATTGCTAACATATATAAACATTACATTCTACTTCCAAAATACATAAAAATATTACATGAACATATTCTCATGGACCAAAGTGTTTTAGTTCATTTAGAAACATTGAAATGTAAACAATTTAAGATGATCGAGATACATTATCTCCCTACAGGTTCTATAATAATATCTCCCCAATTATATAAATCATATATAAAATATATCATAAAACATTGGGAAGAAATAATAAAAATGGGTGATATCATATGCCCAATAAGTGTAAAATATAGTAGATAGAAATTCATATACATGAGTGTATGGTAATGGTAATGTGATCAAAACAATATACGATCATATGATGAATGTCTAATATTATGAACCTGAATCGTAGAATATTTATTATATGTTAATATGGAAATAACAATTTATAAATCAATATAATAATCCAAGAAATTTTAACATAGTAGTAAGACTTGGAATTATGGAATACACATAAACATTTAATATCATTCCCTATAAGTCAAGACTCCCTTATAGAACATAACATGATACAACATGGGGATATCACGTATTAGTAGAGATTCATCACCATCACATGTAACAGTACATTCTATGTTAGGGGTCAGTTTTCCCCTTCTTCCCATCACGTACACGATTTTCCCAATATCCCATAGAGGATTGGGTTTCTCTATCTTCCAATATTGGATCGTTTTTCCCCATTATCCTATAATGGATCATGATTCCCCATATTTTCATTGTGGATCGTGTTTCCCCATATACCAATTGTACATTAAGGCATAAAACAATGTTCATATATTTAAATAATGATATGTAATTATTTACGAAATTCATTGGAAGGAGATATAAGAATGACTAGTGTCACAATAAATCCATTCGTACATGTGCTACAAGATAATAAAACATTCATCATACTAAGACACATAAAAATATATTTTCTTCATAAACAACATATCAAAACCAATTTAATGAAATGGGTATCGTAAAAATTTAATCACATCATAACCAATATAAAATATATAAGTTTTATAATTATTGGATCATTTAATAATCTGGGAATATAATTTGATTTCCAATGAATATAACATGTGGGAGAGAAATTGGTGTCCGAAAAGTTTATATATCGAGTCATAAACCATTAAAGAATGAATTTGAGTGGTAATCTTAGATCATATCCCCAAAAAACCATTAACAACAACAAAGTATAACATTATAGAGGTATATTTATTTTGAAAGGTCACATGAAACATTGGTTGAGGAAAATATCCTTCCATGGAATATCATTTCCATTAAACCATGTCAAAAATCCGTTTATTATAAAAATCATTTAACGTTTCATTTAATACATTTCATGAGGAAATATCAACTCAACATTGATAAAGTCTTGGAAGACCCAAAACAATTCAAAATACTTTTTTATTATGAAAATCATTGAAAACCTATAATGGATGAATGAAAATATTCTTAAAACATTGTTATTTGAAAACTCAATGAAAACTCATAATGAAATCCTTAAATCATTAAAAATATTTTTTCATTGAAAATATTTTTGAAAATTACAAACAATGCAAGGAATCATTTTGAAAACTATTTTCCATGAAAATATAAAAACGACACTTGAAGACCATTGAAATACATAGTAAACATAAAAACATTATTTTGAAAACTCTTTTCCTTGAAAACCATTATTAAATACATTAATTTCTAGATAATTAGGAAAAAAATTTAATTTTAAAAATATTCTTCTGTAGTTATAATTGAAGTATCATGGAAATTATGGGATAATGGGTAAGTCTGTACATGAAATAAATTCTTTCTTCCACCTTAAAATAGTAGAAATGTGTCCTTGTTGTGATAACACATGAATATTAATTTGAAAAAGATTTTTTTAAAGTGTAATAAATTGGTAAAAATATCATTTTATTATCATTATACTTGAAAAATAGTTTTATTACACATATAGAAATCACTTTTTTAGAGAACATATATTTCTGACAAAAAAGTGAAATAGTGATTGATTTTCATAAAAAATAATTTATTAACATAAGAAATGAATTGTCAAAAAATGGTACGCTTACCTAGATAAAAAATGAATAATCAGTGGATTTGAAAAATAATTTTTTTTTGATATTTAATTCGTAATATTCCAATAATGGAATAAAAATCAAAACCATTCATAATAATGAAGAGGTTATAGTGGTATATCGTTTACACATCTGTAACTATTAATCATAATAAAATAGAAATTATAAAATTTAATGAAGTTATAAATAATATTAAAGGAATTATATTCACGAAATAACTTTTCAATGGTTTTATATACTCCTCATAGAAAAATATAGTCCCATCACAAGTCATTCATATGAATGAAGGAAAATCAAGACCAAATTATTTTGCTAATTTGGTAACATTTTATACATAAAACCCATGAAACAAATAACAGATAAATGATAAGTAAATTCCCATTAATTTATTTATTATAATTAATGAATAATACATGGGTGGTATACACACCAAAAAATGAAACGAGTGGTTAATAATACTTGTATTTTATTGAAATAAGAAGTGTGATTAAATTACCTTTCGTGAAGTATTCAATTGATTTTTAGACATTAAAAACAACATTATAATAAATATTTGTTTATTATAAATCATAAATATAAACATATTATTATATATAATACCATATAATATCCACATATGACATTATTTTACCGGTTTGTTATCTATTCCATTTTAATGTAATGTTTCAGGTAATAAGCACTTTGTTTTTTGAACATGAGATGACTTATTATCATTGATCATATTGTATAGGCTTGATTTAAATTTTTTTTAGAATGTAAAAAATTATTTATATATCATACCCATTCATTATATAAATATTTATAGTAATAAATGAATTATAGGAATATTAAATGAAAGATGTCGTTCATGGAGAGGGTTGGTTTTATGTATGCCTGAACACTACTTCTATTTTATTGTATTGTTGATGGAAAAAAGGTAATGAAATATATATATATATATATAATGAAATTATATTATAATTATTATTTCACAAATTTTATATATTTTTACTAAACACATCCATAATTCATTCCATGTACAGTGTGAATGAATCACGTCACTTTGAAGATATTGTAGTCTACACTTTCACAAATGAATTTATCACATTTAAAAAATGGAAATGGTGAATGAATGATTTATTTAATAAGAAAAAGTTTAAAAAATAATAAATATCAAAATTATCCTAAATAATAGACCATCCATTATAATTCTCAACCATTAGAGGAGATGGAGGAATAACAAACAACGTCATTTTTTGAGGAGGCAGTTCACCACACACAAAAATAGTATGTTTGTTTCCCATTAGATTTATGTATGGGAAATTTGAGGAATAATCAAAATATAATAAAAATATATAATTATATTTAAGACTCTTAGCATAAAATAAAATTATGGATTAATAATTTTTGAAGTTATTGGAAGAAAAGAGCTAGAGGAAGGATGCTACCTCTTCTTTGGGAACACATTTTTCTCCCCATAAAATGGCTTCACTGGTGGCTTTCTGCCAAAATGAATGATTCTAAGAGGATTTTAGTTCTTTATTGAGATTATTTGAGAATATTTATTTTTTAGACAATGTGATTTTTAGGTCAGTATATGTAAGTGAGGAGTTTTCCTATTTATAGTGGAGGACGTTTGGCATTCTAGTAAATTTTTTGAAGTGGAATTTGACACAAATTATTTTCTATGAAATATGGGTCCAATAATGAAAACCATTTTATACAGTTGATTTTATTCTATATATAGATCCATAAAATATATATTTCAAAATTTTCAATGTTATTTTCTTGTTTAATATTATGGTTTATTCATTTATTAATCTAATTTTCCCATTAATCATAATTATAAATTTTAATTATTTCTAACAATTTTTCTCCTAGAAACCATGATTATAATATTATATTTTATATTTTATGATGAATAAAAATATTCAATCCAAATTTCATTATAAAATCGTTAGAAATTAATTTAGATTTATTCCTATGGACTTGATGAAAAGGTTTTTAAAATGAAAATGGTAAAACATTTTGTAGGGTTTTATATACAATTTTAATGGGAAAACAATTTAAATGATATAAATTGTTTTAATAGATTCATATATTACCTAATTATATATTAAAACTATTTTTTCATATAATTTTTACATATAAATAAATTATATAAAAAGGAACTTGTGATTTAATTTTCATTATGTTTCACTATTAATCAAATAAAAAGAAACTTCACAGAAAAATACCAAACATTCACCCTAACATAATTATTATATTTTTATTTAACATAATAAATTTATTTCGACATATTAAAATTATTATATTTGAAAAATTTATTTTTACTATATGTTTTCTATTAAAAGGCGATAATACTACATTTATAATAATATTGGGTTTTACCTATAAATTGACTTTCAATTATATTATTTATGATGAATGTATAAAATATTTTATTGAGGATATAAAGTATAATTTTTCATGAATATTCTTCTTAAATAGTAATTAATTCAATTTATTAGGATTAAAATTGTTTATGAGTATAAATATTATTTTTTAAAAAATTCTCTTTATATTCTACTGGTTCTAATATTAATTTCCAATTAATTTGTAACCAATGAATAAAAATATTTGTTTTCATAAGTTATTCAATACATTTAATAACATATATCTTATAGGATATCATATATCTTATAATATTATATAATAATAAATTTAATAATATTTTATTTTTTCAGTAAAATTCATATTTGCATGTTACACTAGACATCAAGGAATATAAATCATTCTTGTAACGTAAGATAATCTCAGTGTTCCATGTAGAGAAGAAAATATTTATGTTTCGTGTAGTTTATTATTAATTTTTTATTTTTCAAATAATAAATTACAAATTTATTTGTTTTAATATAAAACTATTTTCAATGTTGTATGAAATGAAAAATAATAACCACATTAAATTAATTTGAAAAAAAATTCCCAAAATCCCATGGTGTATCAAAACATGATTGGTATATATTTTTATATAAAATAATAATGTTCTATAGTATGAATAAAAATATATTATTTCTTTTCTTCATGATATTTGGTGATGGTGTTTAATGAATTAGGACTGAAGATATGATTTTCTAACAAATTCATCTCTCTGAGACCTATTTTCTATTATAAAACTAATTTATATAAAATAGAGTTTATAATACCTATTTTAAATATAATATCATTAAATATATTTAAATAATATTATTTTACATTTAATTGCAATCAACATTTGTCAATGGATTTTTATTATAATTTTATTGAAACTGTTATTATTTTGTGGTCTCAAACATTAAATCCTCAAGTCATAGTTATGTTAGAAACCATTTTTTTATTGATCGGTGTATACATAGACCATTTATGAATCATTATCTTATATTTTTTATTCATATAAAATAATATTCCAAATTAGTTAATTTTATTAAAATTTGTTTTGACTGAGTTTTTTCACCAGTTGAATGAGTTTTTTATAACATATTTTTTTTCATAGAGATATAATTATATGTCTTTTAATTATTTAATAAAATTTCGGAATACTATAAAATATCAATATATAATATTTTCATTTTCATTTTCCCCATTTATACAATATGAATTCCCTTGTTTAAATATTTATTAAATCATGAAGTATGTGGTCTGTTAGGGTCCTTGTTAACTCATGTGTCATTTCCTTGACTATTAAAGTTTTCTCATTAAGTTATTTACTCCATAAATAAGTTCTTACTCAATAATATTTTATCATATTGTATTTTATAAAACAATATTATAAATTTAATAATTAATGAAAAATTAATGTTTTACTCTATGGTTTTCAAAAAATGTATTTCAATGTTTTAAAATGCTTCCAGTCATAATTTAATATTTTATTTATGCGACCAAATTTATTATAAATAAATTAATAACAATTTCATGGATCCATTATTAAATATTATAATTATAGATTATTTTAAATCATTTACATCAACTTTTAAAAATTCACCTTTTAAACTATCATGTATGTTTTTAATTTACGTTAATGAATATTGTTTTATAAAATATATTATATTTTTTCATTTACATTTTCAATTTCAAATTCAGAAAAATTTAGAATAATTATATTTGTATTACATGATTTATTGGAATAAATAAATATATTTATAATTATGGGGATGGAACTCTCCGTATAAAAAAATAACTCTTGATAACATCATTTATGATACCATTCAAAACATTCATTTTCAAATATATTAATAATATATGTTAAAAACTATCATTGTTTAATTTTTTAAAATGTTGTTTTTTATATTGTTTCCAAAAAACATTTTATATATATGGAATTATTAAGTAATATTATTTTATATAAATTATATAATGATTCCATGCCCATTCTACTTCTAACCACCACCACAAATATGCCTAAATATTATTCCAATCCCTTCCTTTTGTGAGTACCAAAAATTCCATTCAATTTATTTATGTAAATTCAAATTGATTTAATACACTATTCGAATGGAAAACTGTTGGAAAATCATATTTTTTGTAATAAAGTTGTTTATTTATTATCATGTAAAGTTAACTATTTCTTGTCTAACCATGCAAATTATTTCCTCTAATGGATTATAATCATGTTGTCAATTTTAGTCATTAAGAGAAAAATAAATATGTTTAATATAATTTTATTAAAATATGGATTATTATATGAAAAATATTATATTTAAATATTTACTCATTACCAAATTTGATAAATTAAATGTACTGGAATATGTGATATGTGTGGAACGACACTATATATCCCCTGATGCATCGATAAGTCTTATGAGAGAAAAAACAATATTTATTTGTATATATATTCACATATTAGGGTATTGTATTGGAAGAAGGCCTCGAGAGTAGGTTTTTGATGTATGAAATTATAAATTCAATTATTATGATATCTTTAATTATTATTATCCATGTTTTTAGTAATTATCATGGATATAACATGTTGTAAATTTTATTTTTTTATAGATTCATGGAATTTATTTATTCATTACATATTATTTATACAATTATAATGTATTTGTTAAATCATATACTTTTTCCCTTAGTGAGGGTATGATCTCACCCAATTATTATGATTCAATTCCTATGATATTATGAAATGACTTTCAAGATAAATTTTTAGAAATATATATAATGTGTTGATGAATTATTGGGGGTTATTTATGAAAAAATAAGAATGATGATGTTTTATATATAATATAAAAATTTATCTTTGATTCAATGAAAATGTTTTTGTTTAGAAATTATTTTTTCATAATTCTATAAATATCCAAATAGAAATGGTTTGTGGAATGTACGTAAATACATTTTTGATTTATTTCACAAAATTGTTGTATTTTGATGTCTCATAAATTAATTTTTTATAGAAACCAGTATGTAATGTTTGATTTAATGGCATAAGATATTGGAGTTTGGGTTTGTGGTTGGACCATTATTATCAGAGCACGACATAGATGTGTCAGGAGATTTGGATATTTGATGAGATAGTTTAACAGTTGCTAATTTATGATTCATAAAAATTTAAATCATTTGGATTTTCATTTGGTATAATAAATCACTTAATATTTATGTAATTGTATCAAAAAAATATTTTTTGAAATAATTTTTCCTCAAATAAATTTAATTTGATACATAGATTGCATTCCACATATTGTTATCTTTTAGAGTTTGGTGATATATTATCAATATTACAATTTATATATAACTGATATAACCTATATTTTATATAAATTAGATATAATAAAAATAAAAAAACATTATAAAAATTATAATTATTTTATATAATGATGAAATTTTCATAAAAACTAATTAAGTTTTAGTAAATTCTCTATATGTGTTGAAAATGCAATTTTCTTGAAAAAGTAATATTTTTTAAAAATAATTTAATAATCATTGAAAATTTTAGTAAAATTATTTATATAATTTCCTTAGAAAAATTATCATCATTATTTTTCCACATTTCAATATTATATTAGAATTTATATTTCATAGTATTCATAACAGTTAGAATTTTTAATGAATAGTGAAAATAATGATTGTTATTAAGAATAACATTTTCATTTAATTAATTTAAAAAGACAATCCTTTTCAAAAAAATTTATTTAATGTTAAATAATGAAATTAATTTTATTACTAAACCAATTATGGACATTAGAATCATATTTTTAAGGAATATCAATATTAAATATTTATATATTTATAATGATTTTCTCTTTCGTAAACTATTTTATCAGTGTGTCTAAGATATTATGTATAAATAATTTTTTTTTAATTTGGTGACTATAATATAGAAAAAGAAATCTTATAATTTTAATAAGTGTAATAAATATCATATAGAAATATTTTTATAATTTATACCGAGAATGGATATTTAAAACATAAAAAAAATAATTATTGTATCTAAGGTTTATTTGCGGATTTCGTGGATTAAACTGAAATGATAAGGGTTAATATGACATAACAAATTGTTATATTTATGTTATACAGATTTATTTAGAACTAATTTCATGAAATGTTACGTACATAACTATTTATATCCTTCTTTAATGATTTATTTTTTTGAGTTTCTTCATTTGAAAAATTCCAAGGTTCTTTTCTTCCCCCTTTATAAAATAGAACCCAATCTTCTATTAACTTTACACTTACAAAACCATTTAGTTTAGAAACAAATAAAAAAATATATTAAAATTTTTTATCCTTAAATCATTTATAAGATATATTTATTCTTAAATCATTCAATTTAGAATTTTTGTGATAAAAAATAAGGATGACTTAAAAAATGTAAATTAAATTTATTTTATTTTATTTCATCTTGGTTCTCCTTATAATATTTAACAACTATTATGAAGTAATAAATCCTTTATTCCCCTATATAATTATATGTTATTATTTTAATAACATATCATACCCATACCTCATCTTTCATCCAATCGGAAAAAATAATCGATCATGTTTATGGTAGAGTACAACCTTAAGAAATGATGTAACTCATTTTCCATAAGCAACAATCATGGATGGATAAAATGAAGGATTTAAAATATTTATATCATATTTATGAAATAATTATACATATTTAATTATAATATCATTAATAACTTATCATATTCCTTTCAATGGGTGCATTATAATATATATCATGTGTGTGGTGGACTATCACTGTAAGGATGGTTTAATTCCCATATGTTGGATGTACAATCTTAATGGATTGTGTAATTCATTTTTGGACATTATTTTTAATAGATTAATGTAAATATTGATGTAATTAATATATTTTATATTTATAACATGTTTTAAATTATGGATATTAGAGTATAATTATCAATGTATAAGGACATAATATACCCAACAAAAAATACATGGAAAACGAAAGAGAAATCACCTAAAATATGATTGAAAATTTTAATTGTTACTATATGAATAAGAGAAGTTTATATGTAAATAAAATATCATATGATAAATATGATTATTTTTATGTAATATTTTTTTATGAAACCTGTAATTTTAATAGAGGATGTTCTAATGGTTAATTATGGTGTTGATTCTTATGTTAAAGGATTTATAGTAACCCAATTATTTTTTTAGTAATATTCATTATTCACCACTACTTAGTTGTGTGTTATGTATAAATTTTTTTTAATATCATAACATTAATCTCCTTATTTTATTTATATTTAATTTTTTATTTTATTTAGATATAAAATGTGGATTAAAATTTAATGTATTACTAATGTGATATGGGATTTTTTTTATATTTTATTTCTTTGCGATAGATACCTAATACAACACTTTTTTTGTGAATATACATCCTATTAATATATTTAACGAATGTTCTATTGAATTTAGGTTATATAATTATCGAATTTATATACCTTCATTCATTAGATATATAAATCAAGATATGCCAAATTGGTATAGGTTTTATTTTATAGTCTAATTATTTATTTGCTCTGTTTAGGATTATGATTTGGTGATTTAATATTCTTAAATATATTACAAGAAAAACATGAATTGTATTATCTTCATGTAATATATGTAAAATTAAAAATTTCATTACATTTTCCAAATAAAATGTAATCAAATGTAAAAAATAACATTATTAAAAAAAATTATTTATCTGTTATATTACATTATATTAATAAAAGAATATTATCAAATTATAAATAAATCAATAAATTTTAATATCCTATTATTAGTTCATGAAAATAAATTTTTCAATTTAATTTTCATCACTTACTGTATTTTGGATTCCATAATAATTTTTTGAATAACAACTGAATTTATTTCTCTATTTTGATAAAAAAAAAATTTTATCAACGTACCTTCATTCTCAAAATGATTAAAATAATCTTTTTAATATTATAAATTTAATTTTCAAATAATTTCTTATTTATATATTATTTTTTAAAAAATTAATTAAAATTAATCTTTTTGTCGTTTTATGAATTAGTTACTTTTTATATCATGCATAAAATGAGAAAGGAATCATTTTTTTATCATCAATATAAGGAATAATAGTTTCCACCATCATGTCCAATGAATGATTTAAATTTTAACATGTATATTTCCCAAATACTATTCAAATAAAATTTTCTATAAAATATATGGAATTTATTCATATTTGAAAAATGTAATTTAGAAATAGAAACTGTATTTCCCTCAATAAATATTCAATGTGATCATTCAAAATCATTTTCCATATAAGATAAAATCCTTAGATGTTACTCATGTTTTAATATTGATATTATCCCATGATAATATCCATATTCATTATCTTATTGGTGAAATTTTATTTTTATGAAAAAAAATAGTCAGGATACCTATTCCATTAAATGGGTTATAATATTTTGAATAAAGAAAAAAATTATAAATCCCATTTAATTTTTATGGTTTATGATATGCTGAAATTTTTATAAATCCATTTCCTTTCTCTTTGTTAAAATAAAATTAATTTTATACGATATTGTGGAATAATATTTATGGATTATGTGATAAGTGGTACCAAAATATTCCCCCTCCCCCAATTATTTTGGTAATGATCGATATCACCTGACATAAACAAGCCATGAATTGGTTGTGAAGAAAATTTTGCAGGGGAAATTTTCAACTATGATATTCATCGGAGTGAACTATAAAAAGTATGAGGGTTTGTAGAGTAGAACAATTCCGCCATGATATCCTCGTAAATTATCATTAAAATCTATAGAAATGGTATTCTATCCATACTTGTATCCCATAAATACATGTTTAATGTCTATGTTATGATCTCATGGATCATTTTTATTGATTCAATTATTATTCATTAGATATGACCTACCAAGACGTATTCCATGTCTTACGTTTAAGATATTTGATATAAAAGTAATAGTTTTATGATTTTTTTCATGTTCAATACCCTTATTCAGATGATCTTCTTTTTTGATCACGGATATCTCCCCTATTTATCTATACCAGGTATCAGATCTCACCCTTTATTATGTTTCCATTTCCCATGATGTTAAGTAAAGTATTAAAATTATATCTATAAGAATGGTTATAATTATTATCAATGTATTGGGAGATGATGTAATTCATTTACAAACAAGTTGTTTATGATTGTAAGTTTCTAATTTCAATAGAGAATAATTATAATGTAATGGATCATTATGTTATGTAATGAAATGTAATTTAATATTTTGTGATATATATGTAAGATATGATTGTGTCTTTAATGTTGATATCTGAGAAATGTTTTTTGATCCATTGGATTCTAGGATGAGAAAACATTATTGATAACCCTTGGAAAAATCCTATGTATTGGATAATGTCGTAGGTTTTGGTATTTAAAAGTGTGTTTTCATCCTAATAAAACATACCATTGTAGATACTAAAAGTGGATGAGGATCTAGTTAATCATAAATAGTTCCAAAAACATCGTAAATTGAACATTAAGGTAGACCAGATCATCAAATAGTTCATGAAAACTATCATTTGTTCAACACTAGTTTGACACTGGCAGGGGGTATGCTTTGGAAATTTACAAACTTCATAAAAACTATCATAAAAAAATTTTATAATGAAAACGAATGACCAAATTTATGACTAATTATTCCATTATTGGAAACAAGGTGTCCTAATTTATACATTTTATGAGTTGTTTTTCATGATTATTTGATTCTATAATAGGCCTATTATTTTACACAATATGGTTTTTGGTTTTATTAAATTGTATAAAATAGGAGAATCTTGCTAAAATGGAATGTAAGGGAAAATTGTATGACTATGAGTGACCAGGTTGGAAAACATATATGGATAGAAAGATACAAGGATTATCCCAGAGTATCTATCTTGATATAAAATTAAAAATGTGAACCTTAGTGACATTACTATCACGGTTTATGAATGTTCATAATAAAATAAAAATATATTAAAGAAGATTATGCTTCCCATATTACCTTAGTGAGGGATGATTCAACTTGAATAATATCTCATATTTAGGGGATGTTTTTTTCTATATATAAATTTATGTCATTCAGAAAAAAAATTATAAGGAATTTGATGCATATTATGTGAGGATCTTGGGAATTATCCGATTTAATGACCAAACATAAGGTTTATCTTATAGAATATGCAAATACCAAATTCATACCAATACATTGATATAAATGATTTGAAGTATTTATGTATTTATATTCAATAATTATTATATATAAGTATTTCAAAAATTGTACTTTTGTTATGAGACTCAGGAAACATCTAAGGATTTTGTAACTTTTTATATTTTTTTTCTTTATGTTAGATTAACTAATGTGATATATATACCATCACTAGAGTATTTATTTAAGGACGATCATATGTTTAATGTCTTATAAACTCCTTTTTTATGTTCTATGTGAATGGATTTTAATGTGACTAAGGATATCTAGGATGTTGTTTTTTTAAAATAAGTTATATATAGATATTAAGTTCAACATAAATTAATATTTGAGAAATAATGATATTTTAATAAGATTAATTTTAAGGATAAGCTATTGGGTTAATATAACCATTGATAATTAACAATAATTTAAAAAATGATCAACATATTTATGGTGATGTTATAAAAATTATATTAATATTGATATATAAAAAGGACCACATCTCACATATGAAAATTCCATAGTTGTTGAACGCACAAATAAACAGATATATGTTTGAATATCCTTCTAATGTTATATTCGACATCATGTTTAGTATAAATAATGTGATTGATAAATATTCTGTTGATTTTTGGAACATATTTTTCATTATAGAATATAGGAATGTGATTTAAAAATGATATGTCTGTAGACTATGTGTCATAAAAAATAATGGTTCATAAAAAAGTTATCAGCTCATGGTTTTGAGTTAGCAATTGTAAAATTTCTATTAATAATTTCCAGTAAATATCATTATAGATAATCATTTGATATATTTTCTAATATAAAAATATTTATTAATATATTCACAAAGAAGGATTTGAATATGTGTCAGAGAGTATTCTTGGAGATTGTTAATGATTAAAACTTTTCAATACATGGCCACCCTTGGAATATTAAAAAGGTTTCAATTAATTGGTTTTTAACGGGTCATTGTAGTTATATTTGAATAAAATGATAATAGATCCCATATTTAAGGATATTTATTGGATGGATCATGAAATATTGACGGAAGGGGATAAGTATTATCTTTCTCAAATAGTTTTTCAACAATAAATCTTTATGAAGATTAAATCAGTTTAGTAGGTATAGGTAGAAATTTAGAAAACTAAATGAAATGTCCATTATTTTCATCATGACTTTGATTTAATGATAATTTTCGATAACCTTGTGAATTCCCAATCCAATGAAAACATGAAAAATCATTTATTACAGGAGGATCATTGTTATTTAGTATCTATTCAAACTCGTTTTAGGATGATATATATTGCTCTGAAAGAGTATTTCTAATTGTATAGAATAACGATATATATTGAAGAGTTTATATCATGGTGCTTGGTTTAATTACATGTTAATGTTGAGTTACAAATTTAAATTATGGTGTGATAACCATTTCCCACACTAGAATAGACATGTGAAACATCCTCATGGATTATATCATTAGTGTCCACAAAAAATATAAAGGGAATAATGCTATATGGTTTATAACAAATATCGATAAAAATTAATATTCATTCAACACTATTAGAATGTATTTCTATATGTATCATCTTTATAGTATACACATTAATGAAATTGTATGGATATATAATGTACAACGTTCATCTGTCACTTATCAAAATCAACATTTTACATTTATGTCCATAAAAAGCCTTCAAAAATCCCTTGATACGAAATTGAGTATCATTTTTTCTATCATGATCATATGGATGTTTAGTTTAATAGTACCACTTAAGCCCTAGAGCATATTTTTAGAGATTTTTCTATGTATTTCATTAGTTTTTGTTATCAACAACTTCTCATAGTAATTCTTTCTTACAAGAAATATACTTTACCCAAGTATTTAGAAGGATTAATTTGAATCCATATATGGAATGATTATTATAAATCCAATATATAGGGATGAATATAGATAAAGAGGTTTATTATGACATGATCTAGTGGGTTAAATAGAATATTATGTTAGAGACAGTTAACAAGAGATAACGAAAACATAAATTAAATAAAAATTTTATGTTGTCAACTGTTGGTGTAATCTAGAATTTTATATTAGTGACAATGGGTTTCTATGAATTTATCCATGGAATAATTTAATGTGATTCCAAATAATGGGAAAATTTTCTACATGTATATCAGTCCATTTGAATTTTTTATTGAATCGAAAAAATATTTTATCAATTAGTTATTCCACCAGACCACTCTATGCCGCATGATGTGTTCAATGTAGCTCTTATGTAAAATAAAATTACAAATCCATGAAATGATTAAAACTAAGAGGTTATAGAAATAGAGCATGATAATTTTAATGATGAAAAAATGGTCCCTATTTTGGACTGAACCTAGAAAGAACAAAGAAACAAGACTACTCACGACGTGAATATTTAGTGGGAAACTACCATATTGAGGAAGCTATGTTGAAACATGAGGCTATAAAGAGGAAAAATTATCCATAGTTTTCAATAAAAGTTGATAGTAATTTTAAATATAAATTCATTTAATGGGGGGGGGGTATTTAACATCTTCAGTGTTGATGAATGTTTTTTAAACTAATTTAACTTCATAGATATCCTACATTATACAAACAAATAGTTTTAAAGAACCATTATATACAACTACTATTATTAGTTAATAATGAAAAATATAATATTACTATTATACTTGGTTGTAGGAACATGAATAATAATAGAATAAAAATTAATTGTAATTTTTTAATATAAGGAAAACATATTGATAACGTTCCAATTTTTAGTAAATTATTAATATGTTCTGAAAATACTATTTTTTTAAAAAACTTATTTTTGATTCTTTTTGTGAAAAAATTAAAAGTAAAATTTAATTTTTCTAAACAAATTTTTATGAAAAGAAAATTAATTTTTTGGAATCTACATTACAAAATTATCTTAGGGTTGATTTTTGATATTTTTATAAAAATATCAACTTTTTAGCGATTCATGAAAATAATGATTTTTATTAAAAACTACCTTTTATTTTAAATAATTTACCAAAATATATATTTTTTAAAATTATTTCAAAAATTAAATTGTTCAATTAAATTAGTATTAATACAATTAATATAGTTATGATAAATTTCATTATGAATATTAATACTAAAACATTCAATACATATGAATATTATATCATTGGAAAATAAAATTTACAACACGTTTGTGTGTCTAGTTTCTAATTATAATTTTAGACATACGTGAATGGTATTTATAAAATTTAATTCCATATTTATTATAAATAAAAATAAAATTAAATAATAATTTTTTGTTTTTTTTTCAATATAAATATAAAAAAAAAGTAATTAAAGAGGATAAGGATAAAATATGATTACTGAGGTGTTAAACTGAATAGATTGTGGTAAAAATAGAAATTTTGTTGAATTAATAATTAATTTAAATAACTATATCATTATCAATACATTTTAATGAACCAATTTTTCTCCTTATCGTGTATTTAAATAGTTGGAACACATTTTTCATTTAAATAATATCATTTGTGTCCTATCTACAACCTATAAAAGACACCCCATTCCACTCCTCTATAGTCATCCATGAAAGCATTGTTTTGGAGATGAAATCAGAAATATCATACTTAATTTTCTTTTTCACATAATATACTCCTTAATTATATTTTGAAACCATCCTAAATTAGAGTTGTGTTTCATCCTAAAAAGGTTTTTCGTAGAAGTGGTAAATTTATATGTATTTTTTTAAAATTTTATCTTCTAACTACAAGAAATTTAATAAAAAATTTCTAATTTAAAAAAATTATATCTCCCATATAATGAGAAAATAAAAAATAATAATGGAATTACCTATATCAACATCATCTTCCCTTAAATTGGAAATCAAACTGTCGATTGTGTGTATAGCAGACTAACGCCTTGTGAAATGGTGTAATTGTTTTTCATCACCACATCACAGGATTTAATATAATGATGGATATAAAATATATAAATATATATGACATTAATTTACTAATTATTTCTATGTAATGATGATATCACATATGACATCTTACTTTATGTTACATGGTTATATGATCATATCGCCCATTTGTACATGACACTACCGCCTCACAATGTGATGTGATTCATTATTAACATTGGATTTATATTGAGGTAAATAAGGGAAAATTTAATGAAATTATGTGATATATAAGATATGAAAATTTATATTGAATGTTGGTATGTTGTACCATTTTATTTCATCCCACAAATCGGATAAATAGTTTCAACATTCCGGTGTACGTGTGACCTACTATCTCCCTAAACAACGTAACTAAATTTCTATATCTATATTTATTGGATTAAACTAAATAAATATATTAATAAAATATATATTAATTATAGATTGGATTAAATTATAGGGATATTGAAACCATATTGAATGTTAAAGGACTGAAAATAGAAAACCAAATCCAATTTTTTGTTGATGAATTAGTTATTACTCGAAATGTGATTTGAACATTGAATTGTTAAAAAATGGGTTATAGAAGGTAATATTTAAATCATATATTTTTTATAAATATGATTATAGTTATATAATATATTTATAATAAAACAATTTGGATTATACAATATTTTCGAATATGTATGATTGAAGATCAGACTTATTCTAATGGATTTAGAGTATATCTTTTAGTTTTGGGTGTCATATGACATAGTCAAAATAGGTTTCATTTAACACCCCAAGATTTCATAGTACATTATTTAATCAAATTAATTCAATAACTTGCACTACACTCAAAACTGAGTTCTAGTGCACCTTGACTTACCAAACAAGCCGCTCAAAAGCGGTTATGAATAGAATTAACTGAAGTTTAAACATTATATAATCTTTATAATTTTAGAATCCATATTATGTGTTTCTTAGACATAATATATGAACAAATTCATTTTTTTCTAATAAAAGAAGTATTTCTCAAAAAATGAAATTTTATCGCCTTTTAGTGGAAAAACCGTTTTAAATCAAATATTTGAAACTTTTATATATTCAATATGACAAAATAAACTTCTTCTTTATAATCAGGACATAATAATTTAATTTCAATAATGTTTTAGTGTTTTTTAGATAATTTTTATATTTGGGTGAATAGTGAAAAATACTATATTTTAACACAAAACAACTTTTTAAATCAAAATAATTTATATTGTTATATTATACATATTAATGGTTTGGAAGATTAAATATATTATATTTTTACCATTTAATCTAATTATCGTCATTGTATGTAATTTCACTTTGAAATTGGACATAAACAAGTGTCAAACTTTTGGTACTTATTATTTATTAAAAATACGCCTTTTGGTTTTTACCGGAAGAATAAATTTTAAATTAATAAATGAAACTTCTATGTTTCGAAATTAGAAAAATTTACTTCATTATTGAATTCAGAATATCAAATTTATCTTAGGGTAAATTTTTTGTATTTTTCTGAAAACTTTTAATTTTTGATGAATAGTGAATAACACTGATTAATAATTTAAAACGGAATTTTTATTTAAATAATTATTTATTTTATTTAAAATTACTTTATGTCAAAATAGATACATAATACCTATATATGTTCAATGTAATTCATTGGAGTCAGTTCATAATAATTTTAAATATATAAAAATTTTATTGAACATTTCACTGTCTTTTACACACATCCTAGGAGAATTTGAAAATTCATATAAAACATAATTTTACCAATTCTGTGAGTGAAATTTTGAGAATTCGAGAGATGCAGGGAATATCAAGGATTAAAATGTGGTTCAATAAGATAATATTTTTTTTTTGGGAAAAGTAACATTGGATTTTTACATACCACGATAAAAAGTAAATAGGGTAATTAAGGTTAAAATGATATTTTTATTACCCTAACACATGTCTTAATTCTATTGGATAAATATAATTCGACCAAAAACAACCTTAGGAATAATATATGAACCTATTTGGTCCAGTTGGATTAGATTAGGACATTTATTATAATTTAGTTCAAAGAAGAGTTAAAAGAGTTAAAATCAAAGATTAATAAATTAATCATTTTTAATAAATGGTCATACATAAGATAAATTAGATTATAAATATTCATTATAAAGATAGATATATTTCCTAAATATTGGTATTTTATTTATAAT
Source organism: Viscum album (assembly GCA_963277665.1). Taxonomy (NCBI): domain Eukaryota; kingdom Viridiplantae; phylum Streptophyta; class Magnoliopsida; order Santalales; family Viscaceae; genus Viscum; species Viscum album. The sequence goes on along the minus strand of OY728150.1, from coordinate 1,585,096,291 downwards.
TTTTAGACATCAAATAATTTAATTTATTTATCACACAATGATAATGCAGTAATTACAATATTAGTGAAATATTAAAATTATTGTTATTATAAATACCAAAATAAATATAATTTGAGAGTTTTAATGAATTAAAAGAATTTTATTGGTTAATATGATAGGGTTTGATTCAATAAATTAATTTTTTTCGAATTAATAATTTTATTAAAACTTTATAAAAATCATTTATTAAATAGTGTCAAAATTGAGATAATGGAGTTTGGAAAAATATATATTATATTATTAATTGATATAATATTTCTAAAAATCTAATGATCAGCCAAGAGACTTATATGATGATAGGTATGTCATTAATGAACCACATGGGATTATCTTGGAAGTTTATAGTAAGATTATGGACCATATAATATAAAAATACAATTAGATTTGGTAAATGTCAACCTATTTAAATAAGAGTTCAATCTAAAAGATAAGGGTAAAATACTGACCCAAACATGAATAAACCCTATTGTTTGAGTGGTTTTCGACCAATCCCCTCCTTATACTTTGAATAATCCACTTTTGCGCCCTTAGAAACCGAATATGAATTTATTATAAATTAATAATTTATGTTTTTTCTAAAGAGCCCCTCCCCCCCATATAAAAGGTAACCACTTCTATCCAATTCCTCACTGCTGTCATGCCTTTTGGATCTTATAACCTGTTCCCAATTAAGGTACCTATATACTTATACTCCTCCTAGATGCCTTACCTTAGGCATTATGCACTTCAAGTTTTCTTTTTGGTTTAAACCAAAGTGAGTTACCCAAATTAAAGGTAACGATTTCTCTTAGCTTCTTTTCTTTTCTTTTACTTCTCCAACACCTAAACTATTCTGATTATTTTATATTGTAACAAAACTAGAATCCTAAATATTTTAGGATATTTTTATGAGATGTATTCTAACTACACATACACACCCCTCCATCTAATGGGTGAAGTACATAATGTTTCTGTGGTTGGAAACCAAACGCCTCATGTAACGATGATTGTTCAATTATCTCCTACCGCCTCTCATGGTTTCCATTATGATGGCACTATAATAAAATATGATATTTATGACATATATTTTATATATAAGATTCTGTAATTCCATTTTATTGCATACAATTATTCATTTCTTATATATACGAAAATTTCATTGGAGGAAGTGCGGACTACCTGCCCCTCAAAGTGATATGACTCTTTCATACAATACATGGAACGTATAAAGGATAGTGTTATTGAACAAAAGTAACAAATATAAGATAGTATATTATACTATAATAATAATATACCTATGTATTAGTTATTTTATACATTATAAGATGAAAAATGAAATGGAAGTAGTGTTCGTGCGTACGTACGGACTACCGTCTCCACAAACGCGATGAGATTCATTCCCCACCATACCCATTCAAGACTAATTTCATTTGAAGATTGAAAATAAAGTTTATGGATTTTATATCCTTTTGGATATAAATAATATACAACCTATGGATAACAAGATGGCTTATGTAACAAAACATATAAAACGAAATGAGTAAGTGAACACCTAAAACAACGATAATACTAAAATATTATTAACAAAGAAATATTAAAAGATATTATATGATATAATATTTATGTATATGATACTTGTATAATTTAAAAACAATTATTTATGTATTATAAAGGAGGTTAAACTACCGTCAACCACGGAAAAGATCACAGTAAGGGATTATTTCACAATCTCTTTATTATCTGAGATTTTTTATATGTAATTATCTACTGGGACCTCTTAATCATCCACATCCTTGTTTCTAAAAAATTTATTTCAAATAATTATTACTATTTTATATATTATTGGTTAAATTCATTAATACCCTTGTTGACTTTTTAGAAGATGTTTATAAAGGAATCTTTCTATCTCTTTCCAAACAAGGTCCTTTTTAACCTTTTCGACAAAATTATTGTAAGAATGACTTTTTTTTAACTTATACGGTGGGTGCGGCTATTTTCCACTATTATAAAAGCGTCGAAGATTCCATTACTAGATTATAATAATATTTTCATAGTAAATTTTTCCTTTACAATTATGTGACATTTAAATGTTTGAAAAAAAATTATGTTTCTCTCAAATAGTTTTTATTTCAGTTATGTCAACATCCTTTGATATATTTTAAGCTTATTTGACATTTCTTTATTATGATACAAAACATCTATATTTATTGAGGGTTTTGTGATATGTTTTAATGTTGATGTTTTATTTTTGTACCATTCATAGTTTATGGAGAATGTATTTAAATTCCGTATGATATTTTTTATATGAATGTTTATGTTATGTTTAATCCTATTCATATGAGTAATGCATTGGACTTAATAGGTCATGTGTGGAGCCCGTTATAGCTCCTCGATGCATCAGTTGGTATAATGAGAAAAACTAGTGTCTTGGCACGAGGCCTTGAAAAAATCTTATTTTTAGTCCTGGAACGAGGCCTTGGATACACGGTTAGGATAGTATGGAATTATTCATTCCATCATTATGAAAGTGGTTATTGATATTACATGTGATTATTCGACTAGTAAAATATCCATGTGAATTAGAAAATGCCATTATTTAAAATTATTTTTTCTATATTATGTTGATGTTCAATGTTAAAAAGGCTTCTGTTTTAGTTATAAATTTCCTTAAATGTTTATTCTTATTTATGAAAGTTTCCACTATATTGTTATCCTTTCAGAGCATTTGATCTCACACCTTTCTATGTTTTAATTTTTCCCAGGATGTGAAGAAGTATTTTATGAATGACCTGTAGGGATAGTATAAGGGGATAAGAGTGTGGAGACAAGATGTTGTTGTAGTTTTAACTTTATGATGTAATGTAAACTTTATGAATTTATCTAATCATTCTAAGGAAACAAAACTAATCGGTCATTCGAGACATGATCTTTTGTGATCATGCCAATGTTATATAATAATCACCGACTCTGGGTAACTGGGTTTGGGGTGCTATAGTTGGTATCAAAGAAAGTTTATTACAAACACTGGAAGCTAGATTTAGATAAACTCTTATTAGAGCACATAGACCTAAGATGGACATTGATCATTAGTAAAGAATAACTTCCTAGAATTTTGGTATTGTAGAGATTTTGTGAATTTTTTGAGCAATATATCCCTATCTGGATATGATTTGGTAGAGGCGGCTCTGGAACAGATGTACCTAGGTGTTAAACCCAAAAACACCGCTTTGAGCGAGACTCGAATGGGAACTGGTGCATGATAATGGGTCTTGATGCACTCTTGGTTACGACACTCTCAGGGGGTATGTTTAGGATAATTCTCATTTTCATACAAATTATTATGAAGGGTTTTTGAGTATATAATTCTTCAATGAAAACATCATTATGATTTTAAATTATATCCATAAATCATTAAATTTATGTTAGGTATTTTACATGTTTTGAATTATTCATTGCAATTCATAAACTGACCTACTTTGTGCTATTATATAGAAATGGCACCCTGTAGAAGGAATGTGAACTCCAACAATACATATGATCGAAAGATAAAGAATGATCATATCATTCACAGTATTAATCCAAAAACTAGACGAGAAATAGTCTCTCATGCATTCTCAACATATAAATAAATAGTATCATGTGGTAATAAGATAAGTAATGAATTCTCCAAGTCCTATGGCTTTGAAGGGAAGCAAGAGACGAAAAGGATGGAAGATAGAATTATGGATAAAGCGAAGAGGGAAAAGAAGAATTTTCCCATATGTGATAATTGTGGGATGAAACACCCTGGAAAATGCCTAAAGGGAATGGGAGTTTGTTACATGTTTGGAGAAAAAGGACACCGAGTACGTGACTTCCAGGGTAAGAAAAAGGATTCAAATAAATTATGCTTCATCTGCAAGGAGTTGGGACACTACGAGAACCGTTGTACAAATCATCAGAGTATGTCCCAAATGATGCTATTGGATTATAATCATGTTATGATACTACCACAGATGAGGAGGAATGATTAGAGTTCTTATGTTGTTATTAAAGAAATATCTCATTTGAGTGTTGTATCAACAATGTGCTGGTTACAATAATTATGGAGAATATAAGGTTTGTATTGTAGTACTATTCAATTAAGGACTTGAGATTGTGTGGAACCAAGAAAAGTGAATCAATATAAGGTTAAATTTTGGAAAATATATGCTTGAGAGAAAAAAACATAATATGGTTCTGATACTGAGGTAGTGATTTAGGAATAATACATTATTGATTTGGATAAATTATACTGAATATTCTTGATTACCTTGAAACTAATTAATGATTTATATATTTCATCATTTTTGGAGTTTACAAAAAATTTTGATAGCAGGATTATATCCAGTTTTCTATTATAAATAAGGGATCATGATTGTAATCAATAAGGTTTTATGGTAATTTAGGATGTTGGAGTGTTTTAAAAGAATACCTGATGTGGTGTTCACATGTTATTACACTACAAAATGGATCTTCATTTAGTTTAACTTCCTTATAAATTTTGATCTGTGAGTTTGGACATAAGTATTTTGGATAATTCTCCTATGATATTATTTTTGGATTTCCATAAAAAGGGCAACCTGGAGGTCGGACATCAACTCGTCACGTCCGGCAAGGCCACGAGACATGAACCCGTAACCAAAGGGTGACAAGGGTTTATCACCTACCACTGGCCCATGTGATGTCCTGGATTGAATAATGTAGTCTTTTTTCAAAAAATTCGGGTAGATGAATTACAAATTCATTTTTTTGAACCCTATACGAATAGGATAAATAGAATATTATTTTTAAGATCAATAATATTTTAGTGGGAAGGATGAGTTTGTGATAAAATTTAGTTAAAAGATGGGACTCTACTTATCATATATATATTTTTCCACTTCTCTTATTCTATGATGAAATTAATTCTTAAGGGATCTTAAAACAAAAAAAACTTGTTATCCTAATACCATATGTTTTGTTGAACCGATGGTATTTTAAATCATCATAGATTGATGAATTTAAGGCCCTCAATTTTACACTTGTTTGTGCTTGATGACCTTAATCACTACCTATAAATATTTACGTTTTTTCTCCAATTATATGTCTCTAATTTCCACCAATGTTCTCTTAATCGAGATCATTCTTTGGTGGTGATCCTTTCATTTCCCTTTTGCTCTTATTAAAACTAAATTTTATTAACCAAATTTCAGATGTGGGGTTTTTCAAAGGTATTTCCCATTTTCGACCTTTTATTTTTGAAAAATAATTTTAAATTACGGGAATGCAATTTATTGAATGAGATAAAAATGTAACTCCCCAATATTTCATAGTATGTTATTTCATCAAAGTAATTCAATAATGCGCACTACACACAACACTGAGTTCTAGAGCACAATGACTTAAAAAACAAGTCGTTCAAAAGACGTTATGAATTGTATTAATAGAATTTTGAACATTATATAATCCTTATAATTTTAGAATCTATATTATTAGTTTCTTAGACATAATGTAAGAACAAATAAAATTATTCAGATAAAAGAAGTATTTTTCTAAAAATGAAATTTTACCGCCTTTTAATGGAGAAGCATTTTTAAATCCAAAATTTGAAACATTTATATATTTGATTTGACAAAATAAACTTATTAGTTAGAATCAGGACATATGAATTCAGTTTCAGTAATGTTTTGGTTTTTTTCTGATAAATTTCATATTTGGGTGAGTATTGAAAAATACTATATTTTAACTGAATTTTTTTTAAATCAAAATAATTTATATTTTTAAATTATAAATTTTAATGGATCAGAATTATAAATAGATTATATTTTTACAATTTAATCCAGTGATGGTCATCTTAAGTAATTTCACTTTGAAATCAGATATAAACAAGGGTCAGACTTTTTGTAGTTATTGTTTCTTAAAAATACGCCTTTTCGTTTTGACAACGAGAATTAATTTTAAATTTGTAAATGAATCTTCTATATTTTTAATTTAGAAAAATATAAATCATTATTGAATTCAGAATATCAAAATTAGAATAGGGTAATTTTTTGGTATTTTTCTGAAAACATTTAATTTTTGATGAAAAGTGAAAAATAGTGAGTTATTGTTTAAAACCAAAATTTTATTTAAAAAAATATTTATTTTATTTAAATTTATTTTATGTCAAAATAGATACATAATAACTATATATGTTCAATGTAATTCATTGGATTCAGATTATAATAATCTTAGATATATAAACAATTTATTGAAGTTTTCACCGTCTTTTACACACCTCCTAGAAGAATGTGAAAATTCACATAAAACTTAATTTTACCGCTTTTGTGAGTGAAATTTAGAATGTATAAGAGACACGGTTAAAATCATGGAGTAAAATTTTGTTCATTAAGATAAAAATAATTTTTGGTGAATAATATCTTTTTACTTCTATTTACCACGGTAAGAGGTAAATAGGGTAATTAAGGGTAAAAATGATATTATTATTACCCTACCAGATGTAATAATTCTATTGGATAAGTATAATTAGACCAAAAAAAAATTAGGAATAAAATATGAACTCATTTGGTCCACTTTCATTAGATTAGGACATTTATTATTATTTAATTCAATGAAGAGTAAAAAGAGTTAAAATCAAAGGTTAATTACTAAAATATTTTTTTATATAATTAAACATAAGATAAATTCAATTATAAATATTAATTAAAAAGATAAAATTATTTCCTACATAATGGTATGTTATTTATAATATTTAGAAATTAAATAATTTAATTTATTTATGACACAATGATGATGTAGTAATTACATTATTAATGAAATATTAAAATAAATGATATTATAAATACCCAAATAAATATAATTTGAGACTTTTAATAAATTACCCGAAATTAATTGGTTAACATGACATGTTAGGATTAAATAAATGAATTTGGTTAGAATTAATAAAGTTATTAAGACTTTAACAAAAATCAATTATTAAATAGTGTCAAAATTGACATAAATGAGTTTTTAAAACAAATATTATATTTTTAATTGATATTATATTCCTAAAAATATAAGGTTCAGCCGAATGACTTATAGTATGTTTATTAACCATATAATATAAAAATTCAAAGTGACATGGTAAATGTCTAACTATTTAACTAAGAGTTAAATCTAAAACATAAGGGTAACCTAGTGACCCAAAAAATGTCTAAAAACTATTTTATGAGTGGTTTTCAATCCATACCCACTTATACTTTGAATAATTTACTTTGGAACGATTAGAAACCGAATATGAATTTATTATAAATTAATAATTTATGTTTTTCTTAAAGAACCCATCAGCCCCCTTATAAAAGGACACCAATTCTAACCATTTCCTCACACCTCTCAAGCCTTTTGGCTCATCCAACCTCTACCCAATTAAGATCCCTACATCCATATCCTTCTTTTAGATGCCTTAACTTATGAATAGGGCACTTCAAGAGTCCTTTTTTGTTCAAACCAAAGGGAGTTACCTAAATAAAAGGTAACAATTTCTCTAAGTTTCTTTTGTTTTATTTTAATTATACAACCCCTAAACTCTTATTATTATTTTATTTTGTAAAAAAACAGTATCCTAAATATACTAGGTTATTTTTATGAGAATTATTCGAACTACACTTACACACACCTCCATCTAATGGGTGAAAAACATAATGTTTCTGTTGATTGAAACCAAACGCCTCACGAAATGATGATTGTTCAATTATCTCCTACCGCCTCTCATGGTGGAAATTATGATGGAACTATAATTAAATATTATATTAATGTTATTTATTTTATATTTAATATTCTGTAATTCCATTTTATAGAATACCATTATTCATTTCATAAATATGTGATAATTTCATTTTAGGATGTGCGGACTACCGCCCCCTCAAAGTGATATGAATCATTCATACCATACATAAAACGAATAAAGGATGGTGTAAATGAACATAAGTAACACATATAAGATATTATATTATACTGGAATAATACAATAACTATGTATCATTTGGTTTTTATTCTTTTTAAAATGAAAAAATGAAATGGAAGCAGCGTTCGTGCGTACGTATAGACTACCGTCTCCACAAACGCGATGAGATTCATTCCACACGATACCCATTCAAGAATAATTTAAATTGATGATTCAAAATACTATTTAATGACTTGATATAAATCTAGATATGAATAATATACATCTTATGGATTACAAACATGTCTTACGTAAAAAAACATATAATAGATATTGAGTAAGTGAACACCCGAAATGACGATAATACTAAAATATTATTAACAAAGAAATATTAAAAGATATTAAAAGATATTATGTTTCTTTATATGATTATTTTATAATTTAATAATAACGATTTATAAATTATACAGGAGGTTAAACTACCCTCAACCAAGGAAAAGTACCAAGTAAGGGTTTATTTCACAATCTCTTCATTATCTGTGGTTGTTTATATGTTAATATCTACTTGGAACTCTTAATCATCCACATCCATGATTCTAAAAAATGTATTTCAAATCATTCTTACTATTTTATAGACTATGGGATAAAGTCATTTATACCCTTTTTGAATTTTTATAAGATGTTTAAGAAGGAATCATTCTGTCACTTTCCCTTATAAGGTCCCTTCTATCCTTTTCGACAAAATTATTGTAAGAATGTCTTGTTTTTAACTTATAAGGTAGGTGCAGCTATTTTCTACCATTATAAAATCATTGAAGCTTCCCTTACAAGATTATAAGAATATTTTCATATTAAATGTTTTCTTTTACAATTATTTTACTTTTAAATTATCTCAAAAAAATGATATTTCTGTCAAATAGTTTTTATTTCATCTATGTCAACATCCTTTGATGGATTTTAAGATTATTTGAAGTTTATTTATTATGATACAAATCATCCATATTATATTGAATGTTTTGTCATATGTTTTAATGTGGAAGTTTTATTTTTATTCCATTCATGGGTTATGGAGAAATTATTGACATTTCGTATGCTACTTTTAATACGAATGTTTATGTTATGTTTAAACATGTTCATATGAGGGATGCATTGGACTTGAAAAGTGACGGGTGGAGCCCACTATATCTCCTCGATGTATCATTAGGTCTAATGAGACAAACTAGTGTCCTGGCACAAGGCCTTGACAAAATCTTATTTTTAGTCTTGGCACGAGACCTTGGCTACGTGGTTATGATAGTCGGGCATTATGCATTCCATCATTATAAAAGTGGTTATTGATATTGCATTTGATTATTCGACTAGTAGAATATCCATTTGAATAAGTAAATGGAATTATTTAAATTTATTTCTTATATATTATGCAAAAGTTCAATGTTAACAAAGACTTTGTTTTAGTTATACATTACCTTAAATGTTTGTGCTTATTTATTAATGTTTTTGCTAAATTTTTATCCTTACAGGGCATTTGAGATCACCCATTTCTGTGTTTTAATTTTTCCCAGGATGTGAAGAAATATTTTGTGAATGACCTGTAGGTATAGTTAAGGGGATATGTGTGTGGAGACAAGATGTTGTTGTATTTTTCACTTCATCATGTAATGTAAACATTAGGAATGTATCTAGTCATTATAAGGCTACTACAGTAATCAGTCTTTCGAGACATGATCTTTTTTTATCATGCCAATGTTATGTAATAATGCACCGACTCTGGGTAACTGGGTTCAGGGTGTTACATTTCATTTTTGTGGTGACATATCATCTTTGACATGAAAAATAATTTTTTTTTGATTATTCAATAATTTAAATATTCTTTCACAGTTTTTTAGGATATTTTACATGAAAAAATATCATTAATATTTTGAATGTTTTTAAATTTTAATGTTATTTTAAATAAGTAATGTTGATTTCTTCATAAATTATTCCTATAATATTTCTAAATCCGGTTCTATATATGATGAAATAATTTGATGTTACTCAATATTTATTGGGGATGTGATCCATTGTTTCTGTCATTGTTATTTATTGGGTTAGTTTATGATGATTTTTATTCTAAAAATATGATTATTAACACTATTTCTTTACATGGGTTATTTTATGATGAATAAATTATATGATTATGAAAATTTTTAATTTATAAGGGTTATGCTATGATTTAATTACTATGATACCCATTTCAATTATATAGGTTATATAATTATTATTTTTTTATGATCCCATGGCATAAAAAATATCGATATATTGAATGGTGTGACTTCAATATCCCTCTAATGCATTGGGTAACGATTATTGTGTCATTAGATAAGTAGTAATTGAATGGTTTGTAAAAATAGTTGAGTAAGGGATATGTTACAGTATGATAGTATTTGTAGTGAACCTTGAAAAATGTGATGGTATTGTTATTGAACCCATTCCATTATGATATCCTTGGATATGAGGCCTCACTACGGAGGAAATGATAATCTACACTTTTATGTGTTCCGAAAATCAATGTATTATTCTATTTTATGATCTCATGATTTAGGTACTTCGTGATCATTATGATTCATGACTTATGATCTAGAAATATTTATAACATGAACATGGGGATACAATCATTTATTTGCATGACATAGGTTCAAAAGGGTATTCTCATGAACCCATAAAATTTTTATCGTGTTTCTCTTATGTGATAATTTATATCTCCATTATTTATCAATATTAAGAATTATATCATTCTATTTATTAAATTTAATTTTCCAGGTTATTTTGAAAGAAATTATTTACGATATGTATAAGAAGGTCCCTAGTTATGTTGAAATTTGTGGGAGAAGTTTTTGTTTAATTAAGAACTAATTATTCATATTTCAACATTTACAAATGAACCTGGCATAAATGTTTATTCAATGTATTGTTATGTTGTGTATGGAATATTCATCTATTTATATGTGATGTCAATGAATGGTATGAATTGGTATTTACAAAAATAAAAAAAAATTATTGGTATTATGATAAGATTATATTAGTGAAACCCAATGGATAACATAATGTCGATTTGTTATTATAATGATTGTGCAAATATCTTATCTGAATCATCTGGTTATGGAAACTACATGTTGATTCATAATCTATCATACACAAAACATAGGGTAACAAAACCGAAAATAGAGGATTTGTTATTTAATTGATGATCACCTAGTGCACAAAAAATAAACCTAACAACACACATGGAATAATATACCCATGTGATATGCTTTATTAAATTTAAATTCTACTTATTAACCATTATTAGATATTTCAAAATATTTTTGGTCAGATAACCTATTTGGAATGTGAACATGAAAACATAGATAGAAATATAGTGTTTCATATGTTAAGGAACAAATTAATTGATTTATTTTTGAACATGATAAAGGATACGTTACATTTGGAGAGTGTAATTTATAATGAATTTTATGCAGTGAATATTTAAGAGAGTACATAGATATTTGGGACCACTAATTTGATTAATTGGTTTATATGTGTGTTATTTCCCAACTCAATGTTTCGTAATATGATATATGAATTATATATTTAAATTTTAGAGTTATAATTTTTAGAACAAGTTTCGTTAATGTTGATTTGTAGAAATACTAGAATTAAATTATAATAATATAATGTTAAAATTTTGTTGTTAGTTTTTCCAAGGAATATTTAAAATAATAATCTTATAATTATTTCTACTCATATTAACCCATTTAGTTTTAGTAATTGATGAGTCCCTAAGAAACCTTGTTAAACATGGTTGTAATCTACAATACTAAAACAATCTCAATGATGAACCTAATAGGGTAAGGATTGGATTTAGAAATCTTGTCTGACTAAACACACTAAAGAATGGAAGGATTTAATTTCATAGAAATTTGTGTGACTAAAATAATGAAGCCAAGAAAGATAATTTTTTTGGCATACTGAAAATGTGGGAAGAAGCATCTGGGAAATCAACCTACAGTTATATGATATTTTTATATGTCCTGACCCTAATATTAGAAAAATATATTATGTAAGGGAAATATATAATATATATAAATCAATCACTTCCTTTTCAAAATAGTTTGTAATTTTTGGCATGAATGACCCAATCTAAGAGAAAATGAGTGGAATAGTCCCTAAAAACCTTATGGAGATGAATATTTATATAAAGGTACTTAAAATGGTTTTTATTTTGAGTTTTAATTATAGATTTAAATGTTTTATATGGTATGAAATTCATCACTAACTACTAGAAATTGAGTTATAATGAAAAACACCTATTTTCGGACTATCATAAAAATAATTCTCATGTTTCGTGTGATGATATTCTTAATAGACCGAGATCGTCTTCCCATGGTACAATTTAAGTGAATTTAGGTGTCGGGTATATCTCATTTAAAGGGTTTTAAAATGGTTTATATATATAAATTCCATTCAACATCCTATATAAAACCATGATTAACTAGAGTTTTATGGTTAATCATTCCTTCCTTATATAAATTAATATATTAGGATGAATAAATTGTGATGATAATATTTATTTAATGTGCATGAGGGGTGGGATATAACATGATAAAATTTTAATATGTGATCATTTTTAAATAATTAAATGTGTTTAGAATTATTTTGTAAAATAAATAACTAACTAAAAAAACTATGATATTTATATATATTTAAATCATATTCATTGAATTTGAAGGAATGTGTATTATTGAAATCGTTTTCAAATACATGTAGACATTATAAATACTAATTATAATATGAATGAAATTAAATTAATATTTCTAAATTCAATAATATGATCCATTTTACATTAGTAATGTATTTTATAAATATTTTATTTCTATGTGATTTGAATTTCATTTTCTCCATGACACGTTCCCCTGGTCCCATGATGTGACTCTCCCTTGTCCCCCTCTCGAATGCTTGGGGTTGGGTACTAGCATCAAAGGCGTCAACATGAATGTGGTGGGGAGGGAATTATCTTGTGTAACAATACACAAAGACAAACAACCACGACCTAAAATTAGAAAGAAGAAAAAGAAGACCACTATAAATAGCAACTGAGTACTAGTACAACTGAATGTCAAATGGGCCAGAATACAAACCCAATAAATGAATAACTGGAAAACTGGAAGGTACAAAAGAAACTCTGGATAGCCATCCTCTGGAAACCCCACATGTTGGGTAAGTGTTCAGTAGCTGCTAGAAGTTGTTGAAGTGCATCCAGCATGCGAGATATCAATGGGAACCACAATATATAAGGCCACCAGGTTCTCCGTTAAGGTTTTGATCGCCTATACCAGACAGAACACATGCTGGTGAAGCCCGGGTAGGGGTGAGTAACAAAATACTTAGTAGGGACTCTGAAAATCAAATGAAAGACCGCAATGAAATCCACAAAAACAAATCAGGGTGAATGATCATTAAACTAGACCGGTCACATCAAGTGTAATTTAGAGTAGGTAAGTAGAATAATCAGTCATATAGTTGAACACCATGGATGCCTGGAGAACTCCTCTTAAATGATTACAATGTGCATGTCCGGTCACACAAAAGCCAATAACCAATAAACATTGATTGTTGTTGTACTCATCCTAAGTGAGTAAAACAATTATGTCAAGTCACACATTGTCTCTCCCTACTTTGGGCATACCATGTCACACAGAGCCACTTCCCAGCTTAGTCATGTGGAGGAAATACTCTGCAACATGTACCATGGGACTGATGAGCCACACAGAGTTGCTCCCCACAATTGGCATGGTCGGTCACACAGAGCTGCTTCCCACAAGGCCATCATAGCTGATCCATACATGCCCTCTTATCATCATTCTTTAGGTCTCACCCAACCTCAGGGTTCCCGATGTTGCATACATGATCGAAAGAGAATCGATCCCCACACTATTAATGATATTTTAACATCCATTAAATCCTTGTTAGAGTATACCAAAATATCCTCCTCTCTATGAGGGTTCCAATGCTACAAACTTATCATTATGTAGACACCAGGTTTTATAGTTATTAGTATTTTAGTAAATAGGGGTATGTTCTGTCTTGGCTCGGACTGACCTAGTAGGTCCGACCAGACCAACTTATACTGTGGGCTACATGTGACATGGTTTGATTCAATTGACCCAAACTAACACAGTTTTTTTTGCATGTCGATCTGGTCCGGCCTGGCTATTGGGTCTGGCCCATTGGGCCTTGCAGGACCAGGCAGAGTTTCGCCGAGGGTCCAGGCTACCAGGTCGCCTGATGACCTGGTCTCGTCAGGCCTGGCCAAAAGGGACAAGTACATATCGATGGGTTCGAGTTCGGCCCGATTGCATGAGTTCATCCCAATGGCATGGGTCCGGCCAATAGGCATGGGTATAACCCTCTGGGGAGGCCCACCCCTGCCCATCACACTGAGGGTGGGTCCTATCTAGCCAGGACATTGAAGGTAGCTGCATCCCCCTCCTGCCTAGTGGGTCACTATGGGGGTCGCCTCCTCCAACCCAGATGCATAATGCATCTGTGGTGCCATGATGGCTCCAGCCAAGTAGATGTGATGCGATAGGTGGCCGCATCCCTCTTCAGACCTGCCCATCACAACGGGGCTATATTCTCATGCCCGGACGTAGAAGGTGTTCAAGGCACCACCACAAGGCCAGCTAATAGGCTGGCCAACCTTCTTTGTGTGGTTATGGGATGAAGTGCACTATGAACCGTGGGCCACGACTGGTGGTTTCCCAACAGATGTGGTCAAGGTTCTGTGTCCTTCCTCCAGATGTAGGATCAGCCAGCGGCTCTCCCGCTGTGCCACAACACGATCCGGCCACCGCTGAATTGCATCGGGTCCCAAATGGTTGTCTGTTCTACGTATCGTGTATGCCTCTACCTTAACAGGATGTTGCATTCCATTATAAGGCCAAAAATCTGCTTTGTTAACATTTCAAAAACTCGATCAGGAAGAATTGACATTCCTAGGGTAACAGACCTTGTTTGTAATGGCTCATGCCCTCTAATTTATAATTTCAAAATAGGGGAGGTTTGTGGATGATGTTTTATAAAAAAAAACAGAAAAATCATGACATAAAACTCCCCCATGAAAATGGAAATCTCCCTCATTGACAACGAATTTGTAGTTCAACATGTTCATAGGTTGACCAGTATTGGTTTTTTTTAATGAATAATGGGGAAAAAATTAAAATAAATCAAACACCCCCTTGATTTTTGTTCATCTCTAGACAATTCCATCCATGTGAATTTAGGTTCTGATCAAAGCTGTTAGCATTTATCCCTCACTAGTCATGTTATTCCTCGATTCCATTAAATGTTTTTTGGCATTCAACATTTTTTGTAGTTGATATTTCATGGAATAAGTTCATTAGATAATTTCAATAGTTTAACTCATGTTTCTCCAATGCATTAACCTATTAAAAAGAAAACACATCACAGTGTTTCTGTTACGCTGTGTTGGCTTGTCATCATAATGATTAATTCATGAAACAATGTTTCTGTTACTCTCTATTTCATGTGTCATTATTTTACACATTTACAATTCATTAATGATATTCATTTAGTGAACCTTGTCATAGCAGCACAGTTCCATCGTCTGGTTTCCCAATTATTTAGAGAAACAAAATAATATATCTTTTATGATATTTTATTATTTTCCAAAAAGTTCAAAAAATAACTTTTCCATCTGCTTCGTGCCTGTCGAAGTTAGTTCCTTTCTAGGAAAATATCTGCGTTTAGAGTTCAACAGGTCCCTTTTACTTTCAATCCAAAAACCTGTTCTAATACAAGAAAAACATGCCCGCATGTTTACTTAAATGAACTTAAAAAATTTCAAAATTCTATTCTGGGCACACCGGGATATAGAATCATGTGGCATCAAATCGTCTAGTCTCGAAATACATCTATACAATATAAAATATATATATAATGAAATAATGTTACATTACATTATCCTTAACATAGAACATTACTTCCTTGAAATCCAAAAGAAGTGTCAATCAATCAAATTTGAGGTACTTAGCCCGAATCTGAGCCTCCATCTACCATGTTCTCTCCTACTGATACATGTGCTACCACTGAATTTGCACCATAGGAATCGACCATCAATGAAGGGCTTGATCCTCTCAGTCCACTATATGCACTGGGATCTCTGGAAATGTCACCCCATCATCAATCTCTATCTTGCACCAGTCAAAGAATTGTGATGGATTAGGAACATACCTCCTCAACTACGACCGATGGAATACATCGTACACTTGATCCATATATGGGGGATGAGATAGGTGGTTCCTAGAATGGCCTGGGTTTTTAGGGTCCATTACTTTGTGAAAATCTCGTGTTGGGCCTTCTGGTCTGGGAATCTCGGTGGAGTAGGCCTACCGGTAGCCTTAGCCTACCGTTGGCGGGCCTACCAGTAGCTTGTTCTACCGGTAGCTGCAGTCTACCGGTAGGTCTAACTACCGACGGCTCGGCCTACCGGTAGCTGCAGCTACCGGTATCTCTGACTACCGGTAGATTGGTCTACCAGTAGCTACTGCCGACCGGTAGCTCCGGCTACCGGTGGATGCTGCCTACCGGTAGCTCCGGCTATAGGTACCTGCTGCCTACCCGTAGCTCCAGCTACCATTGGCTACAGCCAACCTGTAGCTCAGCTACTGGAAGCTGTCTCCCACCGGTAGCTCTCAGCTACCAGTGGCTCTGGCTGACCCCGTGGGTTATTTCCAGTAGTGCTCCCATTAGTGCAAATAGGGTTTTAAACCCTATTTTGACTTGTTTGACCGTGTTTTAAAGACCCGTAATGCGCATAAGAATTTTCTTTAAATATTGAATCAATTGATGAGTCGGTTTAAACCACCTGACACCCTTTAATGACGAGTGGAGCCGTGTGGTAAACCCACGACCCCCGCACCTAACACGGTTTCGCATTTTCACCTCAACCGTTCGCGGCTCATATAAAATAAGGGTTAGCTGTGGATTCTCCTTTCCCTGATCGCGGCCTTTCACAAATAGCTTCTGGTGCATCTGGCGTGCCACATCGTTATCTATAAAGTTCCGCGCCCAGCCTAAACGTCGATCATCTATCAACAAGTAGGGAATTTCTCCTTCGTCTCTCTCTTTTGTGTATCATGCAGGGTGGGTGTGTTTCTATTTTGTAGAATTGGATAAACAATACTTAAATGAAGATAATGAACTGGTTTTTATAAAGAAAAAGAGGGGGGCGGCGATCATTGATTTTTTTTATTATGATGATCTTGTTCAGATGTGTTGGCCTATGCCTTCTGAAAATTCATGGCCATTGGTGGTCTTTCTCTGTGCACTAATGAACTCGTCCTATGTTATAAATGGCTTCATTGTAATTATGAACTCCTCTTGTGAAATTGGTTTATCACTTATACCTGGTTGAATAATTTGAAAGCACCAGTATCAACCCTTCTGTGATAACTCCCTATTAAAGCACACAGAAATAGAAATCATGGAGTGTGTTAAATCGTTTAAATCTGAAATTACCGTATAGCCCTCTCTTGTGTCGGTGGTAGTGGTTTAGTTGTTTCTTTTTGGGGCTGATAGCTAGATATGTGGTGGGGGATGGGATCCCATGTTATTATACTCTCGGTGGTTGTGGAATCGGGGATGGGATCCCCTATTGTTATGGGTTCAGTGGTTATGAGATTTTAAGACTGGGTGGCTACCTTGTTTATATCATGAATTGGGGTGGGATCCTCTATTGTTAAGAACCAGGGGTGGGCGTTATAGTTGATGCTTGACTATTCACTTTCCGGGACTTGTTCCTATGCCTACTAGTTGCCCAGTAGTGCTTAAACATAACATTATTATTGAACATGAAACAAGAATGGGACAAATGGGTTTTGTTGGAGAGTGTCGTGACTTGGGACTTGGACGTAGTGGTGTTGTGTTCTGTAGGATGGTTAGAAAAACCTAAACTTTGGGTGAGTTCTTGTTACCTATATCTATACTTATAGTTTTGTGTTTCTTAATCACTCCCCATCCAAGTTGATCACTTAGTGACGAACACCCTCATTTCATGGGGGAGGGTATTTTTACCAACACTATTTTTAGTGTCTTGTTGTTAGCTCCTTTTATGCTCCATTTCCTGGATATCCCAAGTATCTTCGGTCAGGCTGTGATGGCCTGAGATCCATTATTAGCCCAAGAACCATCAGGTGGGGCAGTGTGACAGGTGGCCAGGTGTGTGCGGCAGGTGGTTTCCCAAGAGTCTTTGGGATGAGGCCCAGTTTTCCTTGGGCATGGAAGTGGATCTTCTAGCCTAGGTGTCTTCGGGCATGGTGGTAGTTGTTATGGACCAGGTGTTTTTAGGCGTGGTTACGTGTGACAGTTGTGGCCCAGGTGTGTGAAAACGGGATTTCGGCAGTGGGACTGCGTGTGGTTCTGGACCATGTGTGTGCGGGTGGGAGTGGTAGTCGGGCTTCGGTGACAGAATGGAGGGATTGGTCCGATGCGTAGGATGTCTCAATAACCAGTGGGAAAGTGGCGCGGGGTACCCAAACATCGATGTGCTCCTATTATATATATTATTTGATTTGCGTTATTTGGGGTGTGTGCCCTGGTGAGGCTTGGGTGGATATTTTACATTGATAGGCATTTGGGTTACACCTTTTCTCAAGGGACTTTAGCACGTTCCCCCACTTTTTCACAAGAGTCTTTGGTTTTCCCTACTTAGTGTACTTGTATTCTCACCCTATGTATATAAAACTTCTTTGAGGTTTCCAGGAGGACTTCGAGGATCGCGCAGGACTATACTAGCTTGGACCCTCGGGGCAGTCGCAGCTGTTATTTTTCTTTCTTTGGTACTTTCCTTTGTAGTAACCTTCTATACCTTGTGGCTTTTACTTTTGAAACATTCATTTGGGAATGGTTTACTTTTCGTTTTACTTTTCCTTTACCTTGGTGTTGTTGGGTTTCATCATCTTATGTCCCAATCATATAAAACAAAAAGGGGTAACACCTTCTATTTTTGTGATAAATTTCTATACCCTTGGTGCTAGTCGCCACTCCGGGACCTATTGAAGGCGGGTCTCGGGGATCATTATCTCTCCTTCAACTTAAAGAAGGAAGGGCCTGGTAATCTTCTGACCCTTCCCTCATTTTTGTGAAGGCGGGTCGTGACAGAATGGTATCAGAGGGGGTTGAGAGATAAGATGGTTTCTGGAGTTAGGCATAGTGAGGATTGCATGGGATGGTAAGGCAACAGTGTTGGGTGACCATGGCATGTGAATTTGTCTAGGGAAGACTGGCTAGGACATGGGATTTTAGAGCCCTCGTGATCCGATGCAAGGACACTGGACCTACCGAACGGCCAAGTGAGACCATACTGATTGCAGGGTAGAGACCCTAGGAAAGGTACATGCATCATAATGACGTGTGTTATTGTGTTTCTGTGATGTCATGAGAATCGAGAATAAATTTAATATTTTAAGAAGTTTTAAGAACGATATTCTACACTACTTTGGCTTAGGCATTC
The DNA here is from genome assembly GCA_963277665.1 of Viscum album. Taxonomy (NCBI): domain Eukaryota; kingdom Viridiplantae; phylum Streptophyta; class Magnoliopsida; order Santalales; family Viscaceae; genus Viscum; species Viscum album. Next base: position 1,585,076,801 of record OY728150.1, on the reverse strand, counting down.
CTTGTTTACCTTCCAGCTATGGCACCTGGAAGGTGACCACGTGTGGTACAGGTGATTGAGGCCCCAGAGACTACTTTGGGCGATCTTCAGAGATCTGATCGAGAGGAAGAGGACGACCAGTGGTAGAAGACTTTTCGGGCCTTCCAGCGACAGGCCCTCGAGAAGTAGGAGGGCAGCTCCTCCGACATGAAGACGGAAGGCTGGCTAGAGGAGCTAGTTATAGCTTTCAGCCTAATTCGGGCCCCGGCCGAGTACTTGGTTCCTCTGGCCGTCAGCCAGATGTGGGGAGTGGCACGTCAGTGGTGGATGATTTACCTGGGGGATAAGAGAGAGTCTGAGGTGGCTTGGGCGGATTTCGAGAGGGAGTTCCGGGTGGAATTCCTCTCCTCGACGATGAAGGTAGAAAAGAGGTAGGAACTACTCTCCCTCCAGCAGGGGAGTATATCCGTGAGGGAGCTAGGGATCATGTTTAAGGACCTCCTATGTTTTTCTCCAGACCTCTTTCCCGACGAGGAGTCTCAGGAAAGACGTTTAGAGGAGGCACTTCGACCATCCCTCCAGTATGTTGTCACCCCCTTTACCTTGCCGGCGTACTTGGAGGTTCAGAATAAGGCCGAAGTGGTGGAGAGGATGCATGCTCTAGGAGGAGTGTCACGAGAGGGGATCCATCTTGGACCATCGAAGGGAATGGCCGTCAGCACCAGGCCTCCAGTGTCAGGACCCTCCAGGTTCCGACCAATAGGGAGCAGACCACAGTAGTTTCAGTTTCAATCCCCTGGCCCTTGCCCTTTTCCTTCGGGCCCGGGACCATGGTACTTCATCTGTGGGAGCCCTGGACATCTCTGGAGTAATTTCCCCAACTGGGTGCAGTACAGCAGTGGCAGTCATCCCCAGCACCCACCCCAGTAGCAGCATCCAGCCAGACCTTTCCAACAGTAGCAGCATGGACATCAAGCTCCCACTCCTCCAAGGGTAGATGTAGGAGGAGGAGGCCGACCTCAGGGCGCTCCACAGGGACCTCAACCAGGGCGTGGTAAGGGAGGTGGCCGACAGGTGAGGGGCATGGGAGCTGGGCATGGACAGTTACACGCTGCAGAGGCTGCAGTCCCAGTAGGGCCAGAGGTTGTTCGAGGTACGATCAGTCTATTTAGAACTCTTTCTTATGCCTTGTTCGATACCAGAGCTTCGCACTCCTTTGTTACACCTAGTCTAGCTCGTTACTTGGGTTTAGATGCGGACAGACTTCCAGTGCCCCTGGAGTTGATCACACTAGTCATAGGTCAGACCAACTTGTTGTTCGTTTTTCGGGGATGTAGTCTGATGATAGGGCCACATCAGTCGGTTAGGGATCTTCTTCTACTATAGATTCAGCCATACGATGTCATCCTAGCCATCGACTGGCTATTTTCTGTTTGTGTCGTCATCGACTGTTTCTGAAGAAGGGTGGTGTTCTCGGACATGGACGGCCGGTGTGTTACCTTCACTGGCGAGTGGAGATTTCCGAAAGAAATAGGAGAGAGGACCCTCTCCTCTACTTGTTGACTGAGTTGACAGTGGAATCAGTAGATACTGAAATGGTGGAAGTGCCAGAGAACGTTCGTGTGTTTATGGACATCTTCCCTGAGGAGGTAACGACTCTACCCCCTCGGCGTGATATCGAGTTTGGGATTGACCTGTAGCCCGACGCTCAACCGATCTCGATGGATCCTTACTAGATGGCACCTTCAGAGCTCCGGGAGTAGCGGATCCAGATTGACGATTTGATGAAGAGGGGTTATGTTCGTCCGAGTGTGTCACCGTGGGGTGGTCCAGTATTATTCACAAAGAAGACAGATGGTGGTCTCAGGTTGTGCATAGAATACAGGAGGCTGAATCAGGTGACGGTCAAGAATCACTACCCTCTTCCAAGGATAGATGATCTTTTCAACCAACTGAAAGGGGCAGGATGGTTCTCGAAGATCGACCTACGGTCTGGGTACCACCAGCTGAGAGTGAAGGATAGCGACATCCCGAAGATGGCCTTCAGGTGAAGGTATGGACACTTCGAGTTCGTAGTCATACCCTTCAGTGTTATGAATTCCCCGGCTATGTTCATGGGGCATATGAACTCCATCTTCCTGGAGTACTTGGATTGGTTCGCGGTTGTGTTCATCGACGATATCCTGATCTATTCGAGGTCAGAAGAGGACCATGCAGAGCACCTGAGGACAGTTTTGGAGGTCCTTTGATAGAACTATCTCTATGGGAAGTTGTCGAAATTCATGTTCTGAACACAAGAAGTGCACTTTTTCGGGCACGTAGTGTCTGAGCAGGGTGTAGTGGTCGACCCATCAATGGTTGAGGCAGTTGTTTCTTGGGCATCACCCATGAATGTGGTAGAAGTCCTAAGTTTCCTTGGGCTGGCCGGTTACTATCGGAGGCTCGTACCCAACTTCTTCCGAGTTGTGGCCCCTCTAATATCCTTGACCAAGAAAGACCAGGTTTTCGTGTGGAGTGAGCAGTGCAAGTCAGCCTTCATCTATCTAAAATGGAAGTTGGATAGTTCCCCAGTGCTGAGATTACTAGAAGAAGTGGCAGCTTATGAGGTGTTCTGTGATGCTTCAGGATAGGGCCTGGGATGCGTGTTGATGCAGCGACAAGGGGTGATCTATTATGGGTCCAGGCAGCTACACCCCCATGAGCGTAATTATGCCACCAATGACCTGGAGCTTGCAGCGGTCGTTTTTGCGCTAAAGTTATGGCGGCACTACTTCATTGGGGAACACTTTGTGGTCTTCACGGATCACAAAATCGTGAGGTATATTTTCTCCCAGTGGGACTCAAACTTGCAACAATGGAGATGGGTGGAGTTCCTCCAGGATTACGACTTTGAGATCTATTATACTGAGGGAAGGAGCAATTTGGTGGCTGATGCCTTACGCACGAGGACACAAAAGGATATCGTCCGAGAGTCAGCGGACACCTTGAATGTGATGGGAGAGTTGGCTACCTTGCACCTAGATGCGAGGGTGGATGGTGATAGAGGTTTCCTATATAAGATGATAGTGCAGTCATCCCTGTTTCAGCAAGTGGAGGAGTCTCAGTGTGGAGACCTAGAGTGTGAAGTGATGTGTGACCGAGTTGTCCAGGGCAATGCTCCGGAAGGATGGATAAAGGATGGTCAGAACCATATGCATTCCCAGAAAAGGTTGTTTGTCCCGAAGGCAATGCGCAGAAAGGTTCTCAATGAGTTCAACAACTCACCCCTGGCGGTATACCCAAGAGTTTCCAAGATGTACCAGGGTTTGAAGAGGCAGTTTTGGTGGCCCGAAGATATGCGAGCGGTGGCGGAGTTTGTGGCCAAGTGCTTAGTATGTCAGCAAGTGAAAGTTGAAGACCGAGTTCCAGGAGGCCTACTACAGCCTCTAGTTGTTCTCGAGTGGAATTCGGATGACATCTCAATGGATTTAGTCATGGGACTACCCAAGGTCCAAGGAGTGTACGACGCCAACTGGGTGGTAGTTGAAAGGTTGACGAAATCGGCTCACTTTCTGGCAATTAGGGAGACGAGTACTGTGGATTCTTTGGCATGAAAGTACGTGGATGTGGTGGAGCAGTTTCATGGAGTTCCAAGGTCTATAGTCTCGGATAGGGATGCACGGTTTACCTCGCAAGTCTGGAGAGGATTGTAGCATGCGTTTGGCACCCTATTACGCCTTATCACTGCTTTCCATCCCCAGATAGATGGACAAACAAAGTGGACCATCCAGACCTTGGAGGATATGCTACGGGCATGTGTAATGGATTTAGGAGAATCATGGGTGTGATACTTTCCACTAGTAGAGTTTTCCTACAATAATAACTACCATTATTCCATCGGTATGGCCCCGTTTGAAGCTTTGTATGGGAGGCCACGCTGTTCACCTGTGTGTTTGACCGAAGTAGGAGAGGCTGGCATCCTTGGCCCGGAGGTGGTGTAGAGAACGACAGAGAAGGTTCAGCTCATATGGGAAAGGATGAAAGCGGCCTAGGACCGACAGAAGTCATATGCGGATACCAGGAGGAGGCCCTTGGAGTTTGATGTTGGAGACCAAGTGTTCTTGAAGGTCTCCCCTCGGCGTGGGCAGCAGAGGTTTGGTAAGGGGAGCAAACTCTCTCCCATGTTTATTAGACCGTTTGAAGTGTTGTGGCGGGTTGGCGAAGTGGCATCTCAGCTAGCATTACCACTACCGCTACTATGGATACATGATGTCTTTCATGTGTCCCAGCTCCATCGATATCTGCATGACAATTCACACGTCCTTCATTGGGGCGAGCTGGACATCATGGATGACGTGACCTTTGTGGAGAGAGCAGTGATGATTGAGGATCTCAAGGAGAAGGTTCTTCGTGGACGAACCATCCCCTTGGTTCGTGTGTTGTGAAGACATTTTGGGCTTGAGAAGAGTATGTGGGGGGGGGGGAAGCACAGATGTGTGCCCAGTACCCAGAGTTTTTTTGAGATTTGTTCTTTGTTGTACCTATTGTAGTAGAACATTTTACCTTTTGGCTATGAAATGTACTGGTTTCTTTCCTCCGTTTGTGTGTGAAAAGCCCTGGATATGGGGGAGGAGAGAACCTGGCCCCTAATCAAGATGCATTAAGGTGGATGCGATTAAACCCGTGCGGTTGAGTCAGTGCCGCCCAAAGTGGATAATATCTTGACATGGGGGAGAGGACTCCCCAACCCACATGCCCGGGAAGTTTGGCATGGTATGTTGCTTGGTTCATGGCAGGGAAATGTTTTAGTTAGCATGGGTTCGCTCCTAAGAGGTATCTTTCGAGGTGGTTTTTTCGACCATCTCTTCCCTTCTGGTTTGTTTTGATTCTCAAGGACAAGAATCGTTTAAGAGGTATCTTATTTAATGGCCTGGGTTTTTGGGGTCCATTACTTTTTGAAAATCTCGTGTGGGCCTTCTAGTCTAGGAATCTCGGTTGAGTAGGCCTACCGGTATCCTTAGACTACCGGAAGTGGGCCTACCGGTAGCTCGGTCTACTGGTAGCCGCAACCTACCTGTAGCTCTGTCTACCGGAGGCTCGGCCTACCGGTAGCTCTGGCCAAAATTCACTGCATCCTACTGGTAGCTCAGGCTACCAGTAGCTGCTGCCTACCGGTAGCTCCAGCTACCGGTCGCTGCTGCATACTGGTAGCTCCGACTACAGGTAGCTGCTGCCTACCGGTAGCTCCGTCTATCGTTGGATACAGCCGACCGGTAGCTCAGCTACCCGTGGCTGTCACCCATCGGTAGCTCTCAGCTACCGGTGGCTCTGGCCTACCCCACGTGTTATTTCCAGTAGCGCTCCCTTTAGCGCAAATAGGGTTTTAAACCCTATTTTGACCTATTTGAGCATGTTTTAAAGACCCGTAACACACATAAGAGTTTTAATTAAATACTTAATCAATTAATGAGTCTGTTTAAACCACCAAACCCCCATTAATGATGAGTGGAGCCGCGTGGTCAACCCACGACCCCCGTGCCTTACGCGGTTTCACGTATTCACCTCAACCGTCCACGACTCTTATAAAATAACGGTTAGCCGTGCTTTCCCCTTTCCTCGATCACAGAGTTTCACAAACAGATTCTGGTGCATCGGGCGCGCCGCATCGTTATCTGTAATGTTCCGCGCCTGGCCTAAACATCGATCATCTATCAACTAGTAGGGAATTTCTCCTTCATCACTCTCTTTTGTATATCATGCGGGGTTGGTGTGTTTCTATTTTTTATAATTGGATAAACCACACATAAATGAAGATAATAAACTGGTCTCTATAAAGAAAAATATGGGGGGGGGGCTGTGATCTTTGATGTTGTTTTTATTAGACGATCTTGTTGAGTTGTGTTGGCTTATGCCTTCTGAGAATTCATGGCCATTGGTGGTCTTTCTCTGTGCACTAATGAAACCGTCCAGTGTTATAAATGGCTTTTTTGTAATTTTGAAATCCTCCTATGAAATTGGTTAATCACGTATACCCATCTGAATAATTTGAAAGCACCAGAATCAACCCTTCTGTGATAACTCCATGTTAAAGCACAAAGAAACAGAAATCAAGGAGTGTGTTAAATCGTTTAAATCTAAAATTACCGTATGGCCATGCATTGTGTCGGTGGTAGTGGATTAGTTGTTTCCTTTTTAGGGCCGATTACTGGAGATGTAGTGGGGTATGGGATCCCCTGTTGTTATGGGTTCAATGGTTATGAGCTTTTGAGACCGGGTGGCTACCTTGTTTATATCACGAATTGGGGTGGGATCCTCTATTGTTAAGAACTGGGCATGGGTGTTACGGTTGATGTATGACTGTTCACATTCCTGGACTTGTGCGTATGCCTACTAGTTTTCCATTAGTGATTAAACTTAACATTATTACTGAACATCAAACAAGAATGGGACAAATGGGTTTTGTTGGCGAGAGTCGTGACTTGAGCCTTGGACGTAGTGGTGTTGTGTTCTGTAGGCTGGTTAGAAAAACCTAAACATTGGGTGAGTGCTTGTTACCTATATCTATAATTATTATTTTGTGTTTCTTATTCGCGCCCAACCCATGTTGAGCACTTAATTCTGAACACCCCCATTTCATGGGGGAGGGTGTTTTTCCCAACCCTATTCTTAGTGGCTGGTTGTTATCTCCTTTTCTACTCCCTTTACCAGATAGCCCAAGTATCTTCGGGTAGGCTGTGATGGTCTGAGGTCTATTATTAGCCCAAGAACCTTCGGGTGGGGTAGTGTGAATGTTGTCCAAGTGTGTGGGACAGGTGGTTTCCCAAGCATCTTCGGGATGAGGACCAGGTGTCTTCGGGCGTGGCAGTGGATCTTCTAGCCCAGGTGTCTTCGGGCGTGGTGGTAGTTGTTATGGTCTAGGTGTTTTCAGGAGTGGTTACGTGTGACCGTTGTGGCCCAGGTGTGTGCGTGCAGGATTTCAGTAGTGGGACTGCATGTGGTTCTGGCCCAGGTGTGTGTGGGTGGGTGTGATTGTGGGACTGTGGTGACAGAATGGCGGGATTGGTCCGATGCATAGGATGTCTCAATAACTAGTGGGAAAGTGGCGCGGGGTACCCAAACATCGATGTGCTCCTATTATATATATTACTTGATTTTCGTTATTTGGGGAGTGTGCCCTAGTGAGGCTTGGGTGGATATTTTACCTTAATAGGCGTTTGGTTTACTACTTTTCTCACGGTACTTTAGCACGTTCCCACACTTGTGCACTAGAGTCTTTGGGATTTCCTACTAAGTGTACTTGTATGCTCACCCTACATATATAAAACTGCTTTCAGGTTTCCAGGAGGACTTCGGGGATCACGTGGGACTATACTAGCTCGGACCCTTGGGGCATTTGCATGTGTTGTTTTTCTTTCTCTGGTACGTTCCATTGTAGTCACCTTCTGTACCTTGTGGCTTTTACTTTTGAAACATGTATGTGGGAATGGTTTACTTTTGGTTTTACTTTTCTTTTACCTTGGTGTTGTTAGGTTTCATCATCTTATCTCCCGATCCTATAAAACAAAAAGGGGCAACGCCTTCCATTTTTGTGAGAAATTTCAATACCCTTGGTGCTAGTCGCCACTCCGGGACCAATTGAAGGCGGGTCTCATGGGTCATTATCTCTCCTTCAACTTAAAGAAGGAAGGGTCTGGTAATCTACTGACCCTTCCCTCCTTTTGGTGAAGGCGGGTCATGACATTTTCCCACCTCTCCAACTATAATCAATATCTGAAAAGATATGATGATCCATAGAGATATCATTCTGTCCCAGCCAAATCTCCACATTCCCCAACGGGGTGGGTCCTGTAGGAAGACATGGATTCACTCCTCAAACAATAAGGTTCTCCATATTTGATCAGTATAAGAATTTTGACTTTTATGTGTAGTACAAATCTTCTCATGTATGATCTACACCTTATTTGTTTCCCATACAACCTCTAGAAACTTGAGTGATGACTCACATGGGTCTGTCCAACACAGAGGTGATCTATAAGGACTATTATACAAATACTCAAATGTTTCCATGACAATGTTGGAGTGATAGTTTATATTTTATGAAAACTCCACCAGAGGTAGTTTTTCCTCCAAACTACAGAAAATATCCCGAACGTAGGAACAAATCATGTCTTTCATGGTCTGTACGGTCTGCTTTATCTGACCACTCATATGGGGTTGAAATGTAGTGATTAGGTGTAGTTGTGTCCCAAATTCTATCTATAATACCTTAAACATATAGGATGTAAAGAGTGCATCATAGTCTGATATTACCATTGAATGCATCCCAACAATCCGTACTAACTCCTGGACATAGTGGCATCTCAATCCCTCTACCGATCCCTGCTCTCAGATGGGTAGGTAGTGTGTAGACGATGTGAGTTAGTAAACCATCACCCCAATATAATCATGGCCTCTTTTTATGTGTGATTATACAACCATGTAGTCCATTGTGATACCATTCCATTTCCACTTCGGTGCCTCAAGTGGCTGGGCCAAGTCAGCTAGAACCTGATGCTTGGCCTTCACTTGCTGGAAAGTAAGGAACCACGAAATGAACTCTGCCACCTCTTTCTTCATTCATGTCCACCAATACTAATGTCAAAGTCATGGTACATCATTTTTCGTTTTGGATGTTCCAAAAAGGTGATGTATGGAACTCCCATGACTTCTTCCCTGCAATATCACTAGTACTATGGTTCTCCCATTAAAAGAGATAATGTGCTCCCCACCTATCGAAAATCCATCATGAGCCCCTTATGAAGAAAACATAATATTTCGAGCCTCATTGTAAACATCCTTAATTTTTTCATCCATAACTCGATGGTATAGTATGGGGTGATAGTCATCGAATGAAGGTAGTCTTATCCATCATTATCCATGCAGGATATCGGCATCACGACCAACTGCTCTCTCACCATACTCAATAGTTGTAAACAGGACCTCCTACTGAGCGCTTTAGCCACTTTGTTCCACTACCCAAGTGTATTGACTATCTCTAAGTCATAGTCCTAGAGGAACTCTACCCATATTTGCTATCTCAGTTTCAGGTCCTTATAGGAGAACCTATAACAAAGACTCTAATTATTATAGTAGACTATACACGGGTCTCCCATCATGTTGTGTCACTGAATCTTTAAGGAAAAGTCCACTACTACTAACTCCAGCTCAAGGGGGAGTGTAATTCAACTCATGATGCCTCAATAACCATGTTACATAAGTGATAACTACTCACCCCTTCATTAGGACACAACCTAGCCATTCCCTCATGAGTCTCAGAACAGTACATACCAAACTCTCTCCTCTATTAGTCTCATGATGGTCCACTCATCCGTCTCCATGTCAACATCTAGAAACACTATTGGTGCATAATTGTCAACATGAAGGTTGTCTCTTCCATGTTAGAGATGATAAGGGAGCTACATCCCTTGAAATTTTAGGAACAAATCTCTAGTAGTATCCAACAAACCCTAAGAATCTCAACACCTCAGTCACACTCCTGGGTGGCTTCCAAGCAAACACTACCTCTATCATCGTAGGATTCGCTACAACTCCGGCCTCCGAGATGGCATGTCCAGAAATTGGACCTCTCATATCTAGAATTGGTACATCAAGATATTTCAATAATGACAGTTCTCTCATAGTATATCAATCACTATATACAGTTCTGTAGAGTGCTCCACCTCTGACACCGAGTACATCTTGATGTCATCAATGGATACCACCAAAAAACGATCAAGGTAAAGATGAGAGATCTTGATAATCAGTCCTATGAACACTGCTTAGGCATTAGTCTCACCGAAATGCATCACAAAAAATTCAATGTTTTCATAATGGTACCTTTAAGTGTTCATTAGTATATCATCATTCTAAACCTGATTCTTATGATATCCAGAACAGAGGACAGATTTTGAGAACAATCTCAATCCCTTTAGCTGATCATAGAGATCGTCAATCCATGACAATAGATGCATTTTATTCATGATCAACTAGATCTGGCACTAAAAGTCAATGAAAACCCTCAAACACCGATCTTACATTATAGAAACAACCATGGAGCTTCCCATATTAAATATCTAGGCCTTACGAACCCATTCTCTTGTAATTTTTCTAGGTGTAACTTCATCTCACGTAGCTCCATGGGAGCCATCTGATATGCCGGTGTGGATATCAGTTCCATACAGGTTTATAGGTCAATACAGAATTCTACCTCCCAATGAAGAGGTTGTCTTGGAACATTCTTGTGAAATACAACTTCATGCTCATATACCACTATAGGAATGATTTAGCTTCTCTCATCCCCCACATTTTTGGTGAGGCTAACCAACTAGTGAGTGATCATCTACACCATTATTTGAGAAAGTTTGTCATGTGCATCAAAATATTCTTTCTCTCTGGTGAAAGAAACCCAATCCCAGCCTCATAGAAACACCACACTATATTCCTATAACAATCGATCTATGCATGGAATTTAGAAAACCAATCTATATATAATATGATGTCGAATGAACATGAGGCTGATACTTGGAGATCACAGCCGAAGCTCCCTCCTACAAGAGTAACCTCACACTGCCAGCACAAATGTGTAATCATCGAATCCCCTCTAGTTAAAGTCTCTAATCTTAAGGATTGATCCAAAGGATCCCCCAAAATCTTTGAGCTTTAAATGAGAACCCGGGAAATAAAATATTGACTTGAACCTATGTCTATATAGAATACAACTAAGGTGGAGAAGACATAGATCTTACCTCTAACCATCTCCAGAGCATCGTGGTCATACGAATCTACTATATGAAGCTTATATCTCCCTTTTACACCATCTACACGAGGTCAGGGTGGAACAAATGGGGGTGGGGGTGGTAGTACCACAAACCATCTCCCGTCACCAAGTGATCGACCTACTCTTCTAAAACATTAGCCACTTTGCAGACCTCCTCACTCTAACCTCTTCCTTTGCCTCTGTGGACCCTTGACCATCCAATGATCTTCTGTAAGCTGGGTCAAGTAGTCACGAACCATGTGTGCCTACCTGCCACACTTGTAGCAAAGATTTACTCCCTACTAACTCCAGCTGTTCTGGGAGCCCACACTACCGATCATGAGTCATGGGGTCATGTCTGGATTGATCAGTCCCACTTTGGACCCCGTGTCTACTGTCTTCTGCTCACCACTAAAGACTATGCCACATAAGGTTGGGTGTAGGCTCCAGATGTCCTTTCCGGTTTTTCCAAAAATCTCTCTACCAGGAGGGATCTCTCCCGCACCCTAGCCTGAGTACGAATACTGAAAGAAACCTTCAACACCTCTGATATCATGTCAGAGTCCCTCCAAAAAGGATCAAGCCCTAATGTAAGGGTGTCAAAACATATCAGTAATGTATCAAGAAATATCATTAATTCTCGCTGAGTACTCAGCCACCATCATGCTTCCAAAATTTAGATCAAGCATCACCTGAATTCTCACCGGGCACAAAGTCTCGAGGAAAAAATCCTCACAAAACAGCTTCTAAAAGTCTATACTGGTGAGGGTCACCTAATCTAGTGTTTGGATGGTCAATCTAGACCATATTCCTATTAATCCCTATAGGAAGATAATGCCCACGATCCCAATATGATCAAAAGATTTTCTCACTAAGAGAAAGACCTACGTCACCACCTCCATCCTGTCCTATGTGACCTGAGGATCTGTCTCCCCCCAAAACATAAGATTTTTCTATCTCTGAAAATCATTTAAGCCATTGATTTTTCATACTCCCTCTATTCGTAACTCTAGTAGTAACTGGTGATCAATGGCTGGTGTCAACAATGGAGCACCACTCGGTGGGACGATCTTTAGCAGTGGTCCCCGAACTGATGTGTAATCACTTGGAAAGATGTCCACACCATCATGTAACAGATTCATAGAAGGTTGTTTGCATGGAGACATCCCAGAATAGATCAAGAAGTACATGAATTAGAAGATTATACATGATGATCTAACTATTATTCAAAAATATCCAATGGTGACACTTATGGGACTAGTTTGTTCATTTATAGAGCCGAAATGTAGAATTAAGGGTCCTGGTGTATGGATACATTGAAAGCCAGACCAACAGTAGACTCCTAGAATCAGAATGTTGAACACACAACATTCAACACTATTTCCCCAAAAACCAACCAACATACTCTCAGTAGTTGAGGTTGAACCAACCAACCACTGATACCAATGGTTCAAGACTCTCCCCCTAGGCCTGTGCAGTGACTTTCCCATGCACTCCACTCAATGTTTAGGGGTTTGAGACAAGCAAATAAGGTGTCAAATTGAAAGTGTGATGAATTTTCCAAAGTACCTGTACATGGAGACATGAAACCATGCCCGAAAACATAAATGAATTCCAATTGGGCCACTAAAAATAACCAATCTGTTCAAGCCCGACTAATAGTCAGATGGTCTAGAATACAATCCGAACAAATGAATAATGGGAAAACATGAATGTACAAAAGAAACTCTAGATAACCGTATCCAGAAAACCCATACAGACGGTTAAGTGAGAAGTTTCTGCTAGAAGCTATCGAAATGCAACATTACTGTCTAGTCTCACTGCGAACTAGTAGTTCCTAGGCCACCATGACATCATATAAGGCATTGGTTGTATTCACCAGACACTAAACATGTAGGCGAAGCCCATGCATGGGTGAGTAATAAAATACTCAGTAGGGATCCTAGAACCAAAATGAAAGTCCACAAAGAAATAACAAAATAAGAGCATGATGGTTGATCATAAAGCATGAGAACTCACAATAGATATAATCTAGAATAAGAATGTAAAATAATCAGTCATATCATCGAACACCGCAGATGCTGAAGAACTGTTCCTCAATGAGTCAAGTGGGACTTGCGGATCACAAAATCCACTTCCCATTAACTATGGACTATTGTGGAAGTCATCCCTGATGTGTACCATGGGTATTCTAAATCACACATAGTTATTCTCCACTATGGGCCTTTATGGTCACAAAGTAGCACTTCCAACCATGGAAATACTATGGTATTTCTTCCCATCATATATTGTGTTTGTCCCGAGTCTCACATAGTCACTCCCCACCATGGGCCTACCAGGTCACACAATGATACTTCCCACTAGGCCATCATAGCTGATCTACATACGAACATTTTTTGGTAGTCTTTAGGATTCAGCCAACCATATGGTTTCTCCATATTGCACACTTGATCTTGGGAGATCCACTCCCCAAGCCATTATTTGTATTTCAACATCCAAAAGAACCTTCTCAGAGTATTCCAAAAGATTTTCTTCATTATGAGGGTTCCAACGTCACAAATGTATTTTCAATTAGATGTTTAGTTTTTATGTTATTTATCTCTACATAAATAGGGGCTAGCTGTGCTCGTTCCTTGACCGACCAGGCCAGACTGACCTGACTAACCCATCCTAGGGGCCCGACATGCCTCGGTTTGATTCCACTATACCGAAATATCCTAGTACGGTTCTGGGTCGGTCCAGTTCTTCCAGTATATTGGGGCACACATTGCGCCTCACTGGACATAGATCAGTTTGGCCAAGGGTCTAGCTTGTGGGGTCACTCGATGATCCAGTCTCGTTTGGCCCACCCCGAAGGGGTGGGCCCAGGTCACTGTTTGTGGGTACTACCTCGTGAAATTGGTCCATCTCGATGGAATGAGCCCAGCCTAATAGGGTGGACCACCCCCTTTCTTCCAGAAATGGTAGACCCTTTATGGATAGGGTCACGACAGGAATATGTGTGCCCCTCCTACTGCACAGATCACCACAGCGACTCCTCCTCCAGCCTGAATGCACAATGCCTTCAGGGAACCACAATGCTTATGACCAACTTGATGACTGGCCTTCTGCACGTGGTTAGGGAAGTTCATTCCCTGAGAACTATAGCACATAGCTATGAGCCGCTCCACTGACACGGCTCAGAGGACGCTCCACCGACACGATGGAGGGGTTGCCCTACTGATGCAGCCGAGGGGCCGCTCCACTGATGCGGCCATGGTGCCCCTCCACCAATGTGATTGAGGGGACATTCCATCGACACAGATATGGGGCCAATCAAACGACGTGGCCGAGGGGTGATGTCCTTCTGTTAGCAGTTGACCAGATGGCGGGTCCTCCCACTACAACATTGCCCAAGCCAGTCGTGGCTGCTATAACCAGCGTTCCGCCACCTGCACATGGTCAAGGTGGATGGAGCACCGATGGGTCCTTCTACGGACCCCTATGTTCGAACTGGTGGTTTTTTCTTTGCCCCATTTGTGCCTTCTTCCTTCACAGGTTATTCATTTCCCTGCAAATGCTCAAATCCAATTTTCCAATATTTTGAAAAATCAATCTTGAAGAATGCACAAGCAGAAGGGCCTTCGGTCTTGTTCTTGTTTTCCCGTTCCCTCCATGTTAGAATTTAAATTCTCTAGGAGGTTTAGGAATGATGATCTATCAAACAAAAATAATAAAATCCCCATACAAATTACAATTGATAAAACGGAAAAACCTACATTGATGAGTGATCTGCAGGATAAACCATTCATGGTTCAACCCGCATTTGTCATTTTATAATGAGGAATAATGAAAAAAATAAAATAAATCGAACACATTCCTCCATTAATTTTCATCAATGGAGAGTTCCATCCAGGGAGATTTTTGTTCCGATCAAAGCCATCGGTGTTCGTAGCTCCCCAGTCTCTTTCCAAATCGATTCTAGTTGAGGTTCACCGGCATTCGACATTTTTCATTGGAGAGATTTCTTGGAATAAGATTGTCAGATAATTTCAACGTTTTAATTATCAATTATTCAACAAGATAACCTATTAAAATGAAAACATTTTTCTCATAAATTGTGTTGTCGCATCATTACGATGTTTCATTTAGGACACAACATATCTATTACCCTCTATTTAATGTGTCATTATGCAACACATTTATGAGAAATTAGTGATCTTCATTTACTGAACCTCATTAGCAAACCACATCACCACCATCCTCCCACCCAATGGTTTTTCAAAACAAAAGAATATATATTTTATTTTAAATTTATTTCCAAATGTCCATAAATTAACTTTTATATCTGACCCTTGCCGTTCGATGTTAGGTCTATCTTGGTAAATCCCAGAATTCTATGTTCAGTGGTGCCCTTAGATTTCTGATCTACGCGACAATACAATGTTAGAAAAACCCAATCACACAATTACATAGATGAACTTAATAAAAGATCAAAATTACATTTTGGGTTCACCGATCCTTAGAATTATGTATCGTCAATGCAACTTTTATCAAATTAATTCGATATTATTTAAAAAAAATTTATGTAAATTCAGTGTCACTACATATTTCAATAGACTATAATTAATGATTTTAATTTATATTTTATATGAATACCCATTCAATTTTTTTTTGTTAATTTCTAATTAGAAATATGAATGATAATGGTTAATATTATACTAAATATGTTTTTATATAAAAATAGGTTTTCATTATATCTCATATTTCATTAGAATAATAATTTAAAAAATTTATAAATCGGATATTAATAAATTAAAATTATTTTTGGAATAAATATAATAATATTTTACTATGATGTGTTTTGGTATTTTTCCAAGAAAATTGATTTTTATGTGATGGAATATTAAAATTATTTTCATAAATAACATAACATTAATAGCATTTTTAGTATATAATAATTAATTGATAATTCATGAAAAATATTTCTATTACCGTATATATATTTTATATGTAACATTATTTTGTAAAAAATCATATTTTAAATATTAAAAAACCATATTGGAATTTTATATCCAATGTTATAATTTCAAATATTTCCATTTAAATCATTATATAATTATTTTTTTAAAATAAATTTATATCAATTTTAATATTAAAATAAAATAAAATATATTTAAATGTTTCTATAGTGAGGTCCATGTTATGTATCCAGTGTCAATTAATTCATTGGAATAAGGATTGTGTTGTCTTACAAAATTAATAATTACTTCTATAAATTAATAAATAGAAAAATTAGTAATATAAGGGTTAAACGATTGAAACATGTGAAAAAAACATTATAAAATTTACTTATTTTTGTAAAATCTAGACCTTTTCCCACCTTAAAATCAATTATTTTCTTTTTTTTGAGCCAGTGTGCAAGTTTATCATGATCCCCTACATATTAGGTAGAAATATTTTCAAAAAATGTTATTCGCACAATTTATAATAGGGGACACTCACAACCCATTCAATACTAATCTAATAATTATGTTTTCACCAGAAACCCAACCTATATTCCATCCATTAGAACCCAATTTCTATCTTCTAAACATCAATTTAAATTAAATTAGCCATTTCAATCCATTTTGAGGGATCTTTTGTGGACATATAAAAGAGATCAATGTGTGAAATCATGTTTAAATTAACTTGTATCATTTGCATTTTTTGATTAGAAATATAATTTTCAAATAAATATGTAATGTAAAAAAATTATACACTAAATACTATTATTCTTAGGTAAATATAACACATTTTACATAATCTATAATAAAACATGAAACAGTACTTCACATGTTGTGTGGACCACCACCTATACCACACAACATGTTTTATTTTTCATCACCAACTAAGAAGGTTGAACTAAGAATAAAATTTAATGAATAATTATGACATTTTTATCAGGATCATATTAATGAAAAATAATTTATAATAAAACATTAGATCATTCAATAAAAATTAAATCACCATCCATGTGTATATGTATATTACCTCCTATATAGAATAGTAAATATTATTCTTAGTTAAAAACATATGTGGATGGTATTAATAATGTATTATATGGATAAATACAATTTTAATTAAATATTTACTATTTAATTATAAAAATTCGATAACCTATTGATGATATGATCTCATAATGATCATTATTAATTAAATCATTTCAAATAAACATTTTAAGATAAAAATTTCCTCTTCTATATAAGTATTGACATTATAAGAATTATATTCTAGTAATAATACAATTGAAATTATGATATATCACAACCGAAAAGAATAAATAATATCATTATGCATCTATAATATTTTTATTACATCTAGAACACATCATATGCATCCATTAATTGTGGCCAGTTCTTTTCTAGGTATGTTTAACCACCTACTTTTATAATATTATGTATTTATATCATGTATAACTGTGAAAATGTATTTTTTATAACTATAAGATATATTTATTTAAATTATATTATATTTTTTTATGTTTACATATTCATTTGATCCGATAATTATGAAATCATTATTCATTCATTAACAATCACTAAAACATACTCATTATCAATTTTATTTTCAAGGATCTTAATGCAAATCTACCATGATATAAGATTCTACATTAATACACTATCAAATATCATATTTATTATTACATGAAATGATATAATTGTGAAAAAATGTGGAAAATTAATAAACACTAACTCCTCTTATACCAAACATGATTAATGAAAAAAAATGAATATTTACAGCTTGCACGGAAAATCTGTAATAACTAAAAAATATGTATACCTGTTTATAGAATTAAAATAAATGGGAAGTAATAATTTTTCTAATTATGAATATGTTTCACGCATATTTATTATATATATATATATTTCAATTATTCTATACATTTGGTGAATGGTCATAATGAATCAGGTATGAGATAAAGTTATTCATCTCAAAATATTATATCAATGACTTGATTTGGATTATTGAAAAAATTTAATTTAAATGGTTTATATAATACCTATTTCATAAGCCATATTATGAATTATTATTTAATTATATGTGTTTATAAACCATTACAATTTCTCTCTTTCATTGGAGTTTATTAAAAATATTATTAAATCCACAAGGGTCTTTTTCCTCAACCATCAACTCCTCAAGACATGTAAATATAATAATGAATGATTTCAATTTAATTTTGTATTAGTTCCCATTTTAATTTCATTAATTATATATTTATTTATTCATGGGATATAATTATCCAAACTATTTACTTTTCATATAATGGATTTTTAATGATTTATTACCCAAGTTGTAATGTGTTTTGGTAAATCAATTTGAAGTCATTGAATGATGATAATTTATCATTTACTTATTTCATATATGTCTGATACATTGTCACTATTGATTGTATTAGGTGGTATTATATATCATCACCATTATTCCATATGAAACACCTTTAAATTTTTATTTCTACATGATGTACATCAATCATACGACATATTGATAAATCAATTATCCTTTCAATGAGTCCTATTGTTTCTTTATAATTTTTTTATATTCATGGGTTATCAACGACTAAAATTTTCTTATATTTAACTATAAAATTATTATTTGTAAAATTATTTTTTAATAAAAAATATTGATTTAGTTTATTGGTCTATAATGTTGGTAATATAAATTAATTAAAAAGTTTCCCTTTATAATCAAATGTTTTAATCTAGGGTTCACATTTCCTATAGAAAATATAATATCATTTTAAGGGATCCATTTTTGGAGAATATTCATAAATATAAAAAATTTCATAACACTTCACTTCACCTTTTGAAAATATATTTTTGAATGTAATGTGCATGTTTTATATTAAATTAATGTTAATATTTTTGAAGAGATCTTATATGCTTTCAACAGAATTATCAAATCTAATTTAAATAGGATTTATAGTAAGGGATTTTATATTAAATGATTATTTTATAATAATTATATATATTTTTAATTTATATGATTTAACTCATGGAATGAATCTATAGTAATATTGATCCCTTCTAGTGGAATATAATTTGAATAATTATTTTAGAAGGATGATTTTCATATATATTAGCATTCCTAT
Organism: Viscum album; assembly: GCA_963277665.1. Lineage (NCBI taxonomy): Eukaryota > Viridiplantae > Streptophyta > Magnoliopsida > Santalales > Viscaceae > Viscum > Viscum album. The sequence continues at coordinate 1,585,057,938 of OY728150.1, read as the reverse complement.
GAGTTTCATTTTTTACACTAGGTTGTATTATTTTCAAACTATCCCCATTCATTTTCCGAATGGATGACAAAATTCACATTTAAATAAATTATATGATCAATAAATTCCTTATTCTTTCCTTATAATCAATTGTGAATATGCATATCTTTTAATGAAATGACTTTTCTTTTTTGAATATTTTGTATTCAATTCCATTTATAGTCGTGTGTTAAACTATATACCATACATCGACTAGTTGTGTAAGTATTGAAATTTTATACATTTATTGTTATAGTTAATATAGTCATTGATTACTATTTAATGTAAACAATGTATTTTTTAATCATCCACCATCCCTATTTGAATTGGTTATTCTCATTATTTATCTTTTATTAACATGAGTAAAAGCATTGTAGTCCTATTTCATTCCAAATTGGATGCTTATTAGAATAGATGATTATATATTATATACTCACTATATCACATGGTGAATTAATTGAACATAAAATGGTTATGTGTGTGGCTGAATGTCATATAACACCTCAATGCATCCATAAGATACATAAGATAGAGTATCTTTTAATTTAGTTTATACCCCTTCTAATATAAGTATAGTTCCATGGAATAAGGCTTTGAATAATAATTATTGATGTTAGAAATTATTTCTTTCATTATTATAAGATTAGTAATTATATTTATCGAGTATTTAAATTATATTTATTGATATATAATGCATTCATTTTATATTGATTATGGATTTGTCACATTTATTATTCATTAAATGTAATGTATTATATGATTATATTCTTGATTACTCTAGTTATATGTTTCCCTTACTGATCATATGAGATCACACAATTTTATATACAATTCCACATGTCATAAATGAATTTAGTTAACATAAGATCTTCAGAAGGTAACATATTTAAAACATTTTTGGGAGACATTTATGGATGGCTATGAAATAAATTGTTTCTTATATAGTGAAAAAAAATAATATTTTCATATAAATAACATATGATTTGTTAGACAATGTTTTTACAAATTCTATTAATATTAATTCCAATATTTTATAGGGATTTTTTCTGACGAAATATTTTCTTCATTTCATGTAATTATTAGATAGATGTTTCTAGTAAACTGTAGTTTGTATCAAAGACAATACATAAACTATACTTTTATTCCCCAGATTTGGGTGTGAGGTTCTGAGGTGTCATTAATTGGGTGAAATATATAGATTATTTTATATTTTAAAAATATTAATAATGTTATTAATATACTATAAATACATCAAAATGTGTATTAGAACTATCCATAGAAGGAGGTAATGATAATGAAGCAATTCATTCATTGAGGCAATTTTCATTACATATTCATGAAATATTCAGGAATATTCATTTTTTAATGTTTTCAGAAGAACATAGAAATGTAATTTTCCAGTTGATCAATAACATTTATGAATATTAAATAAAATGTTTTATAATGATTTCATGGATAAAATATTTTCTCGGTAGTATAATAGGAAAATATTTATCATAGTTAAATTAGGATTATTATATCCCCATTTGGATATTTAAGCTAGTATAACAACTGGAAAAATCATATCTTGATCTATTGGATGTAAAAATAATTATATAATGTGGGTAGAGAGTGAAAAACATAGAATTTATAATTTTTGGATGTGATTAGGATTTATAATTAATTATGAATAGTAGTGTACTTGAGATCATTTTATAGGTGATAAAAATCGCGTTTTTTAAATAAAATCATTTAATATAAATATAGAACTTGTTTTATAAGGATAGTGGAGGTAATGTATATAATAATTGAATTAGGAATTAGTTAGGATGAATAATTCCCAATATTTTCATTTACAGACATGTTTTTATACATTTCAATGACTTTTAAATTTACTTTCTTCTATATTACAATATTTGTTTTCCCATTGTAAGAAAATTTTAAATAAGTAACTTTTTCTAATGCCTAATAATAAAATGGGAATAAAACAAATTTTATATGTACTAATAGTGAAATAAAATTCAATATAATATATTTTTAGGTAATTAATTGGATTATAATTATCTAAACTATATTTAAGTTAATTGAAGACAAATCCACACCATTATTTTACCCAGTGATAATGAAAAACCACAAAAATAAAACTATTGGGAATAAATTTTCTAATTTGCCAAAATTTTTATCAAGGCTTCTATAAATTATATATAAATTTTTTAAACATATCAATTTAATATAAAATAAATTTCACCATTGTAAACATAATTTTTAATTTTAAAAATAAATTTTTAAATAAATAAATAAATATATATATATATATTAATACACATGGTTTGTATAAATTAAAAATATATTGTTCCTATTAACCTAAAAATATTCATTTTTTAGAAAAATATAATACATTCTTTGTTGGATACTTTTTACATGATTATTTAAAATATAAAATAAAATTTCTTAATTTATAATTTATAACAAATTTTTTAATGAAAAAAATTTAATTTTCTGAAAATTATTTTTGTTGAAAATGGATTTTAAAAAAATTTATAGTTATTAATATTATTTCATGTGAATTTATTATTTAAAGAACTTTACTATATTAGTTTATCTGTATTAATATTTTCAAATTATTAAATTTATTTTATTATGTTAAAGTATAAATTAATTCTAAATATATATATATATATATATTTGTGATTGAAAAAACATATTAATTATTTATCCTTAATATGTGAGATTTTTTTTGATTAATATCTTTTTGCTATAAGATATTTGATAATCAATATAATTCTATTATTTATATTTACCAAAAAAATCATTTTTTTGTTTAGTTTTCGTATAATGGAAGATACCAAACATATTTGATTTATTTAATAGAATGATATCTAGAAAAATCACGATTCTTTTATGTTATCTTGTAATGGATTTCAATTTGGATTTATAATATTATACCATAATGAAATATGTAATTATTTATTTTGGTTTGGTATAGAATTTATCACATGTTATTAGACACATATTATCTATTTAAACAAAACATGTAAACTAAAATTATAATGTGTTACAATGCCACTCAACCCCCCATATTCAAGTGATTATGAATTAGATAATCCTCAGTCAGATCACTCACACTATTATCTACATAGCGGTACTCAAAGAACAATATGAATGGGTCCCTACACCCCCACCAATTTCTACATATGCATCAGTATAAAAGGGATCAAACAAAATTTAACAAAGTATCTTATTTCTTTACAAGTGATTACAAACTCTTAGATCCCATTCTCAAAAAAGAAATACCAAAATAATAATAATTTTTGTGTTGTGGATTCTTATTAATATATTTCACTAAATGAAATTCCCCTTGAGAACTATGAAACCTTCTTACACACTTATAACGTTCAAAATCCATTATTGTGATATAGTAATAAAAACATAAGGAATATAAATGGAATATGGATATATTTGGGATATATACCATTCTCTATTATGAACCATTTTTATAGAACACGAAACTAATACCTAGAAAAATAAAATCTGTTACCACAACCATTCCTCTCCTGCATTTAATAGCATCATATCTCTAAGAACACACCAAAGAAACTCACTCACTTTAGTATTAATCCTTTGATAAAGTTTACCTATTTTTCCAACTAAATTCAAAAGCATTTTTGGAACCACTACACAATGATAAAAAATAAAATAATATTAACATAAAAATCCATCTATAAAATATCTGTATATATACGACTGTGTCAATAAGTAAATGTATGTGATATTTACGATCATTAATTCTCTTTCTAATGGGTTTCCCTTGGTTTTCTCTTAAACTAGTTGGATTCTTATGTAGTTACAAATTATACATCCTTGTGATAATAATTATTAATTATATTGAAGATCTGTTAAGAATTTGTCTGTAAAATATTACTAGGCTAATACAAAATGATAATATTGAATCATTGTACCTCATCTTCTAAGTTCCATATTATTTTCCTATTGTATAATAGTAGACCCTTGGATTCTGATAATATATTTTTCTAAATATTATTCTAAATGAAATACACTCTCTATGTGTAAAATATTTATTTTCCTTAATTTTTTACCAATAAGATGGATATTATAGAAAAATAATCCTTATAATTAATATCATCCCCTTCAATAACATTACAAAACTAAATTTTCCAAACAAATAAAATTTAGAGTCTTATATGCAAGTCTTAAAAAACATTATTGAGTAATTATACCAAATAGCCCATTATTCCTTGATATAATCATATTGGAATATTCTTGTAGTCATATAATTTTATATTGTATGACACAATGGTCATATCTAAATAACATTAAAACAAAAATTGAATTGGTTTTGGATGAATCTACTAAAAAGGCACACCTCTTGGTCTTGGATACATTATCATATATGGAGTGATATTTTTATTTTTCATAGGAGAACAAATGGAATAATATTCCACTTTATATTGAACAAAACTCTATGGGTTTTCATTCTCCACATGAACATCTCTAGTGAGCCCCTCTCTTTGGATATGTACTGACTCCACATCACCTTCCTCCTCCATAGATAGAATAAAATTCTAGAGTGCCAATGTATACGAATTTGGAATATGCGATAATTTACCAAAATAGATATATTGGTGAACATCTCATTACTATGAATTTATCACAAATTAACGGTCTCAATTTTTCACATTCACAACATGATTATCTTGTGTTTTTAGTGGGAATGATATTGTGAATATTATTGAAATCATTATGAGAGTCGCATACTAGATAATATGTTTTATTGTGGAGTGATTAATATTCACATTACATCAACTATGACACTCACAACACACTGTAAGAACATTAAAAATTTATCATATGGTGGTATTTGAATTCAGAATAAAAAATGATGAGCCTAACAAATAATCCCTTACTTGTGGAAGAGGACACTAAAAACTATGAATACATAATTTGGCATTGTACATTGATTTGTTAAAATTAATGTTTTCTTCCCTCATTATAATAAAATAATAGTTAATTTATATATCCCATAGAATTATTTTCCCTAAAATCGATGGGTGAATCTACCGGATGAATATTTCCATGAAGATCCACTAACTAATGTCGCTTTGGATGTACGCTATTATAATGTACCCACATGGATACTCTAGTACTCAGGAACCCAATTTTTATATCACGTGGCTCAATGGTATTTCTCAATACAAATATGTTATTGAATAATAACTTGAATCATAAATGATTAAAGAGGAGTAAAATTTCCCACTAATAAAGGAAGAAAATAAATTTCATGTTAGAATGATCATAACTCTAAAAGAATAAAGTACCCAAAACTACATCTAAAAAATCCAACATATGTATATCATCTTAGAAATCACTAATCAAAAATTTTGAAACTCAAACACAACCTGCATAAAATTGATAACATATCCACCAGTCACCCCCATCACAACTTTTTATGGAAAAGGATCAAGAACATCCACCACCTGCAACAAGAACATTCCTATTACAATAACATGGAATTAAAAATATTATAATTGTATTTTAAAAACTGTAGGGTTTGAGATATGAATCATATAAGGGTCTCACATTGTGCTACATAATTAACACCATAATAATATACCATTTATATTAATAAATAATATAATACAAGTCATGAATTTCTGGTTTTCAAATTTTAAACCAACACATGATTTCATAATAAAAGGATGGAAGTTATATATATATATATAATTACAAAAACTATGAATGATAATCCTTTATGGTTTGTTTTTATAAATTTGGTTTGATGAATAAAATAGTTCATTATAACAACATGTGTATCGAATTAAAAAACTCAATACATAGTACCATGTATAAAATCCCAAATGGATGTTTGATTATCATGTAATTCATTCCTCACAAAACTCATAAAGATCACAAATATAGTATGGTGTGGAAAAACAAATACACCTCAATAGGGGATCCCATCATGGGAAGTCTACACCCTAATAGGAGATCCCATTATGGGAATTCAAACTATTTGTTTTTTAGTAATTATTTTTAATTCCAATCCATTTAATGGGAGCCAATGTCTATGTATTTTTCTCCCAATTACAAATAACTGCCATGGATAAGATTTTATTCAAAAAATAAATAAATTAATTAAATTGAAAATTAATTATTTCAAAAATATTTCAACATATAGCATCCAAATTTTTTTTAAAACATTATTTTCTTATTTCATGAAAAATAATATATTTAAATATATTCAAGGAATTTGAAGATAATGTTAAATTTATGATAATTTATTAAGATCACCAAAAAATAATTTAATCAAAAGGATTTATAAATAAAGATATTATTTTTTATAAATCTATAACACTATTTCAATAACAATGAAATTTGTTTTCTGGGAATTTCTATTCAAATTTCAAATTATTTATTAAATAACATCAAAACCCTATTTTAAATCCATTGAAAATGAATTTCAATTTAATCATGAAATTAAAGGATTAAATCATTTGAAAAATAATAATGGAACAACCAAAATTTATGTCACTGATCTAGAAATGAACACCCACAAATAGACATTAAATCCACGAATGAAGTCACATATGATTTATGAAGAGATGTCGGAAAATAAATTGATTCAAAAAGAGTTTAGAAATATAAATTATGTTATGATATATAATATTATAAGGAGGAGAAAAACTGATATCTGGATATAAATAGAATGAGGAAACAGTATACTTAGAGGATATTTATGAAATCCATTTCAATATGATAATTCATTGATAGGGTTTATATGGGAAAAAATCACCTCATTTGATGTTCCAAGGAAGAACAAAATGGTTATGTATGAATGGGATTAGTAGACACATAACCAAGGGGGTTTGGAAATTATTCAATTAATATTAAAACAATAAAATATGATTATCATGGTTAGTTGGAGGGGGGATAGGGTTGGGGAAACCCATTATCGAATCATGCACACTTATTTTTGGGGAACATATATTCTACATGGTTGTTGTAGATATTTTGAATCCATGTTCCAACCATGCTTTCCTCACTACCTAGGAGTTAATCATATGATCTATGTGGGGGTGATTTTTTCATGCATGGTCCAATCACGAATAACCCCAAAACCCTCAACTTTTTATCCAATGACTCTTAAATGTATCCAAAAAAATCATAATTTAATGGAGTGGAAAGAAATTTTCATTGGAAAACTAAAAAAAAGTACAAATTCCCCAACATTGAAATATTATACACCAAAAAACATATTTAGTTTTACCCATATAAAATGTATAAATCCACTTATTTATCATTAGTTCATCATGATCTCATGTCTCAAGAGTACTATAACTATGAATCCTTACCAGACGGACCATATGTATCATCATCCCACAAAGTACATTTGCCTCCTAATCAAGATTAATAAGTAGATTCTCTATCATTAATACATTTGGATCAACATCATGATCCTCTGAGCACAAGATATGATATGTGATAAAAATAAACTTGTAAATCTATAACATTTTTTTCAATTAATGTATTATGATCCACTTTGTTGGAAGTGATAAAACCATTTTCTTTGGACCCACCTACCCAACCACATCTAAATGACCCACAAATCATGGTTTATGATTCCATATTTTCACATTTCATTGATGACCCAAATAATGGAAAACTCTAAAAAATACATTTTATATAACCTAGAACTCTAAAAATATAATATCATGGTTAGAAAAAAAAAATATTGGATTTGGGTCATAACCAGTCTATTTTGAATAAGTTATTATTTTTTATCATTTCTTGAACCATGATCATTCCAATAAATGAAATTTGACAAACCCTTGACCAAATAATTGTATATTTTCATTTCTCGACATACAAGGCCTGAAAACTAACGATTTGAATTGTATGCTATTGATAATTTTTTTAATAAAACTCAAATATTCCAAATTTTACATCATAAGCTCCCAAAAAATTAGGGACACAATATCAAATTTGTTTTCTAAAGAATATGTATAGATCTTTCTGTTTGTCCATCCATGTGTGGATGGTATTCCAAACTCAAATGAACATGAGATACCCGTTCCTCAAGGAGGCCAATAAAAAATAAATATTTAAAAGTGGGATTTCTTTTAGATACAATAGTTTATATAACTCTATAAACATAAATAACATTTTTATCATTTTTATTTCCCAACTCCAAATATTTTTTTCTTACATAAATTGGTATGATGTGAGATTATTAGGAAATATTATAAATCATAAGCCATGTTTTCTTTTATCTATAAGAGGTACGAAAAAACCTTCCAATTGTATATAGAAAACATGTCACACAAAATAGTCAGAATTAGATGTGGATGATGATACCCCAAAGGGATCTAGTGATCATCATTGACCTCATAAGAGGTATAAATATGTGAAGGAATGTATTTGGTGTAAGTTATCATACATGGCCAATGAAAATGGTGTCCCATGTCATAAGACATATTCATTAATCAGGGGTTTACTTACCAATGAGAATTATGTCTTCTCCCATCACAACCTCCCTATTGAAAAAAAACAATTAATTGATTATGAAAACACATATTTTTATCAGATGGTAATCTCTACTAAAAAAATACCTTACCATAAAGATAGTCCATAATTCATCAATTTGAACATTAAGATTCTAAAAATAAATGATCATCATGAGAAGTGTAGAGGTTTAATGAACACTATGAAAGACAACCATTCAATATTCCACGTAGACTCCAAAATTTGACTATGCAAAAAGATCTAACATGTTTTACTCTGCTGATTATTTATTCATGGTCTCAATCAGAAGTTTCCATCTCAATGATTTAGGAATAAAATTCCCCATTCATTACATATAAGATATTGTTAAAATCAATACCACAGGTACCCCATGAATTGCCTTATCAAATGGATAAAATAAATGTCAGAGAAAATATAAATCTCAATTTCATAGTCATATAAAATGGTAAAACATTATTTCACAATTTAATACCTACAACACATAAGTGCATACATTATAGATATGAGTTCAAGTACATTGTTCATAAGATTATTCTCATGTGGATAATGTTATCTATAACCATAGGATACCACATTTTCATAACCCATCCCAGTGGGGCATGACCTATAGCTCCCAAAGCCCGCCTCTAATAGGCCAGGGGCTTGTGACTAGCACTGAGTAGGCATACTACTAACATGGGAGGCATTGCCTTTAAACATGTACAAACGCACACACATCCCCAAGATCACAATGATTAAAAGTGAAAACTACAAAAAATGTAAAAGATGCATGCATACACTAAACCCCAACCACGGAGTATGATAGGAATGTAAAGTTCAAGAAAGTAAACCCTGGGCCATAAGTACAAGCCCACCAAAAAGAAAGTCTTTAACAAAGTCCAACCTATAAGAATGGTGTTAGGACTATAGTATATAACCTTAGGAACACACCTCGGCATGTCTGATCTCACTGAGTACCATCTGGTACTGGTCCACCTAGAATACTATCAAAGGCTCGCTCGTCTGCACAAGACACGACATGTGCGGGAAAATCCCGTGCAAGGGTGAATATAACAATACCCAGTAGAACACCCTGAAACCACAATGGAAATACAACACGGAAAATACAATAGAGGAAATATTCAGTCAGTTCCACACAGTATATGTCTAAAGAACCTACCACAAGAATATCCAGATATACTCATGCACAATCGACTATCGGGAATACCACCACTATGATCCAGCTCGAAGATTTCCACTAAGCACATAACAGGGAGAACACACTCCTACATCAGAAGAGAGAGAGGCACAAAGTAGTCGCTCCGGGAGAACACTCTCTGCAAGTACTAAGGGAACATGATTCTCAGATGAGGATCACAGCCAAGTCATGGGGTGATTCTGACAACTCAGTCTAATCTAATCCGCTAAGCAGAGGATCGACGCCTGGGTAAAGATGGTCACATCGATACCAAGAACTCTACCTAGGGTTCCAAAAATTAAATAGGATCTGGATCTAAGACTCACAGAGGGGATTCTAAAAACTCAATTCATGATGATCTGCTGAAGGGATCATACTCTTGTGTAAAGGAAACGATACCATAACCATCAGGGAAAGGACCAAGGGCACTAACCCTAAGAAACTATTCCATGTCACAGAAGGCATGTAGCTCAAGCTGTGAAGAAATTATTACATGGCATGTATTATGATTACACGTTGTGTGCCTTGACCCCGGGTACTGCTCGTGTAAACCGACCATTTTTTCTGTCCGGTCTATGGAAAACTCGACTACACGACGTGTAGAAAAGTACACAACATGTTCTTGACTATGTGTACTGCCCATGTAATCAGCACGTGTCACTCGTATTGTCAGTTAGAAAGATACTATACATCGTGTAGAATTATAACACTCTGTGTATGTGCACTAGGGGCTCGCTTCGTGTACGCTGGCCATGTTCCCGTACATGGTATCTACCCATGTCCGTGTTTCCTGCCCGTGTACCAGTACACGGGGTATCCTGTGTATCTTTCCGGGTCTAGATGGGGAGATGTATACATGGCGTGTCCTTGGACATGTACCATGCCCGTGTCCGTGTACTCCAGGAGTACATGCCATGTGGTCTACCGACGAACACACACCGTGTATCCCAAACTACACAGAGTGTAGTCGATATTTTTCCAGAAAAGTCATCTTCTTCCTCACGTCGCGGCTGAACCTCTAGATCTCGGTTTCTTGTTCATTCATCCTGATACTCCAGGTATTTGTTCATTTCGTCACACGAACATCGTAATGGTTGTTTTCAGCTCTTAAAATAGATCTTAAATGTCGAACAATCCATCCGAAGATAAATTCCCAAAAACTAATTTCTCATGATGCGCTCAGAATCACTTTCTAAAACCGTCATCAAACCTCCGTGACACCGTTCAGGGTTAGATCTACAATCTTAGACCATTGAGTCTCCTAACGGTTGTGCAAAGATCCGTTCTTCATCGCCCCACAAAGAACACGATGAACGCGAATGGGAAAAAGGGGATAAATCCAATGAAACAACAATTGAGGAATGAAACTCCGCCGTCATTCATCACGACGTTGATCTTCTCCTGTTAATTTGATTAAACGAAGAAGAAAAGATCAACAACAGAAGAATCATCATGGATTTAATATCTCAGAATCCCCACAAAAGCTCATCCCACAAGAATGATCGATCTGCAGACTAATCTGTTCATGGATTAGCCTGTGTTCATCATAGAAATCAAGAACTAGGAAGAAATCACAATTTAAACATCCTACCTAGATTTCGCAGTGTTCGTCAGTGATGATCTGGTCACTGTGTCGTCATCGCCACATTGGGAGGTTTCCTCTAGAGCCTCTAGAGCCGCCAAGGGTTTCAGGTTTATGGAAATTTTATCCCTGGTCCCCTGTGAAATATCCATTTAAAAAGATAAGGTATTTTTCTATATCAAAGATTTAAATACAAATTTTAATTAAATATTTTACTACGGTTGCGTCCAAAAACCAGATTTTACTATCAACCTGTGCCGGACAATTTTTGGCCTCGCCTAAGGTAAACAAAAATTTGGAATGCAATAGTATGCACGGATTTTTGATCTATGCACCATTTTAGGAGTTATTCCACTTTTTTAGGAAAACTGCACGTGCACGTTATTTAATTACTAAATTAAATTGAAACATTTGTTCTAGGTTCACCGGGCCTTGGAACAACATGCCGCCTCAGAGACTGGTCTTGAATTAATGCCCGTATAATGTTAAAATAATACATGAAAAAATCTGGGACATTACATCACATCCACCTTATGGAATTTACGTCCTTGAAAAGCCAAAACAAAGGCTACTCAAAATGATGTGGGTACTGCACGCGAATCTGAGCCTCCCGCTCCCATGTGATCTCCTGGAGATTCTTTTGCTGCCATGGGACACACACCAAGAGAATAGCTCACCCACGAAGGATCTTCTCATGTCGATCCTCGATCTTCACTGGGTACTCAGCAAAGGTCACTCCATCATCGATGTCCATCTCACCCCAGTTGATGATGTGTGGTGGATCTTGCACCTATCTCCGTAGATGTGACACATGGAAGACGTTGTGTACCCGGTCCATCTAAGGAGGTAGATCCAAGCGATACGCCACCTCGCCAACTCTAACCATAATTTGGAAAGGTCCAAAGAACCTCAGATATAGCTTGCCACCTCGGCAAAATCTCCGCAATCCCCGTCGAGGTGAGACCCGAAGGAACACATGGTCTCCCTCCTCGAACTCCAAGGGCCTCCGCCTTCTGTCTGCATAAGACTTCTGCCGACTCTATGTAGTATTCATCTGCTCCTAGTGACCTGCACCTTCTCTATAGTATCTCTCACCATCTCTGCTATGGCACCATTCGAGGCTTAGTACAGGCGACCCTGCAGGTCGCCACTTTGCTGAACTGACCCGGGAGAGTCAGCACTCATTGGAACCGGGTCCTAGTGACAGCACAACCACATCGCCTTAACATGGACATCAGGTCCTAGCCCACCAGGTACCACCAATTTTCCGACAGACACCTGGGGCCCACCCCTGGGTCCACCCACATTCCTGAACGGGTCATCTGACTAATGATAGTCCCCACATGCCAACACATGTCCTTTCTAGTGTGCTTTGTCCTCACCAACACACACCCTGGGAAACATTCCATAAGGATTCCTATCCTGATCACTACTCCAGGTCATGCACGCTTAACTGTGGAGTTTTAACCAGTTAGGCTCCCGAAAAGGAAGGTTCACCTTGTTGACATTGTATTCGGGTCCTGGTACAGCTAGAATCCTGTCAAAGGCTCGCTCGTCTGGACAAGACATGACACGTGCAAGCAAAGCCCATGCAGGGGTGAGTATAACAATACTTAGTAGGACACCACGAAACCAAAAAAGAAATACAACAAGGAAAATACCACAGAGGAAAGATACAGTCAGCTCCACACAGTATATGTCTAATGAACATACCACAAGAATATCCAGATATACTCATACACAATCAACTATCGTGAATACCACCACTAGGATCCAACTCAACGTTTTCCACTAAGAACATAACAGGGACAATAAACTCCTAGGTCTGAAGAGAGAGAGACGTGAAGTACTCTCTCAGGGAGAACACAATATGCAAGTAATAAGGGATCATGATGATAATATGAGGATCACAGCAAAGTCATGGTGCGATTCTGACAACTCGGTCTGAGCTAATCCGCTAAGCAGAGGATCGGCGCCCGGGTAAAGTTGATCATGTCGATACCAAGAACACTACCTAGGGTTCCAGAAATGAATAGAGGGTATAGCTGTAATTCTCACATAGGGGATTCCAACAACTCTATTTAGGAAGTTTTTCTGAAGGGATCATACTCCTGTGTAAAGGAAATGCTTCCAGATCTTTCAGGGAATGGACCAAGGGCACGAACCCGAAAAAAATAGTCCAAGTCACAGAAGGAAAGTAACTCAAAACATGAAGAAACTATTACACAATGTGTAGTATGATTACACGTCGTGTTCCATGACCCCGGGTACTGCCCGTGTAAACAGCCCATGTCATCTGTCCGGTCTGTGGAGAACTAGAATACACTGCGTGTAGAAAAGTACATGTCGTGTTCCTGAATCTACGTTCTGCCCGTGTAAACAGCCCATGTCACTTGCAATGTTGGTTATAAAGCAACTACACGCCATGTAGAAAGATAACACACCGTGTCCGAGCACCTGGGGCTCGCTCCTTGTACGCTAGCCATGTGCCCATACACGGTCTCTTCTTGTGTCTGTGTCGCCTACCCGTGTAGCACCATACGAGGTATCACATGTATTATGCCGGGTCTGGGCGGGGAGAGGTATACACGGTGTGTCCTTGGCCTTGTACCTTGACTGTGTCTGTGTACTCCCAGAGTACACGCCATGTGGTCCGCTGGCGAACACAAGCCGTGTATCCCATAATACACGGCATGTTGTCGATATTTTTCCAGAAACACCATCTTCTTCCTTGTGCCACAGCTGATCCTCCAGATCTCGGTTTCTTGTCCGTTCGTACTAATACTCCAGGGATTGGTTTGTTTCATCACATGAACATCGTAACATGTGTTTTCATCTTTTAAAAAGGATCATAAACATCGAACAATCCATCCTAAGAAAAATTCCAGAAAACTCGTATCTCCCGATCCACTCCGAATCGCTTGTTGAAACCGTCATTGTACCTTCATGACACTACATCGGGGTTGGATCCACAATCTCAGATCGTTGCGTCGTAGAACGTATGGTCAATGATCATTTGTTCATCAACCTGCAAAGAATGCGAAGAATGCAAAGGAGAGAAAGGGAAGAGGTCCAATGACACAAAAATTAAGGAACGAACCTCCGTCATCATTCATCATGGCATTGATAAGATCCCGTTAATATGATTAAACGGAGCAGAAAAGATCATCAATAGAAGAATAATCATGGATTTAATCTCCCAGGATCCACACAAAATCCTACCCCACAAGAATGATTGATCTACAGACTAATATGTTCGTGGATTAGCCCACGTTCATCGTAGAAATCACAAACAGGGAAGAAATCACAATTTAAACATCCTACCTAGATTTCACAGCATTCGTCGGTGATGATCTGGTCGTTGCGTCGTCGTCGCCGCGTTGGGAGGTTTACCCCAGAGCCTCCAGAGCCGCTAAGGGATTCAGGGTTATGGAAATTGTAACCCTGATCCCATGTGAAATCTCCATTTAAATAAGATATGGGATTTCACTATAACAAAGATTTAGATAAAATATATTAATTAAATATTTTATTACGGTTTCGTCCAAAAACCTGATTTTACTACTGACCTGTGCCGGCCGATGTTAGGCCTCGCCTATGGTAATAACGTTGTTCTATATGCAATAGTACACTCCGATTTTTGATCTGAGCACCTGTTTAGGAGTTATTCAACTTTCTCAGGAAAATCGCATGCGCGCATTATTTAATTATTAAATTAAATTCAAACATTTGTTCTAGGATCACCTAGCCTCGGAACCACATGCCACCTCAGAGCCTGGTATCGAATTCATTCTCATATAATTTTAAAATAATACATGGAAAAATCCAGCACATTACACACATGATCATCGAACATAATAATGCAACCTCATCCCAAATCTGATGCTTCATAGAAGACAAAAACCATACCTAGCCTATGGAATTGTAAAAAACTCGAGGAGATGTCAAAATAAGATTCTTATCAATAGAAGAATTATTATATTTATCAATCTAAGAGAACATTACCCGGATTCAGCTAATTTTGATTATAGGTGAATCCATATTTCAGATATTCTTTAAAAAACAGTTATTATACAATGCTAAATCTAGAAAACACCTAATATAAAAATTTGATATAGTTTGTATAACAACATATCATTTTTCACATTTTCAGGTTCAACTGAAATACTATATTCAGATACGATGTGTAGCATAAACTTCATATCCCAAAACTATAAATCCAATTTGGATAGCTTTGTAAAGATATGTCAATTTCTCAAAATATCTTCATTTGGTATAAAATGATTCATCAAATCCTACATGGATATAGAGTAAACATGAATGTAATCAATAATAGAAATAATAAATATATTGAGGTAATTTCGAAATTTTATTTTATTCAATTAAATAAATAATTTGTATCATTTTTCTAAACAAATGGCGTAATAAGATTCTCATAATGTCCTACATCATTTGGAATGTAGTTTTATTAATGATAGATTATTTTATTCTCAATTGAAGATAATAAAATCAATGGGAATCCATCGGTAACAACATTATTCTTTTTAACTATTCATATATATAATTATTCCATGGTACTTTAAACGTTTTCTTCAACATGAGCCAATTGAGTTCTTGGTAATCACCTTAGGTTAAATGTTTTGGAAAATATTTATTAGGAAAGAGAATAGGAACCACCCTAAGTGACACACATGGGTGTATAATGGAGTTCTTTACAGATCATCCAATTAAGTCATCAGCTATGATAGTAACTATGATTCTATATAAAATGAAGTAATAGACATAGGTTTAGTGTTATACACTAAATAAATTTAAATTATATTGAATTTAAGAAAAATTGAAATAAGATGACATCACATCAGAAAGGATGATAAAAATAAGAGTATATTAACACTAAAAGATTCATCCTCCATATCAAAATAAAACATAGACATTACTTCCCCAAAATCTAGAAAAGATGTAATTGATCTACTATACCTCATGTTCCATTATCCATAAAATATGTGACACACCCCATCATGCAGAGTAAAGGGGAAATTATGAAGATAGAAATATGTTCAAGTCTTATCAATAATTATTCAATACACCCTGAGTATGATGTAAATAGGATTAATTTTGAGAACAATAAAAAAATAACAATCTCTAATAAGGGAAAAATAGAAGTTGGACAATTGAGACACTGCATTCTTTATTCTTCTGGGTGTAGTAATACCCAACACATAAGGAGAAATATCCATAGAAATATTTAGTAGGATTATAATATGAGTTGAAAAAAAAATGATTAAGATACACTTGTACTAAATAAATATGTAACCAAATATGAAGCTATAATAATGGTTAAATTCAATGTTATAAGACACATATCATCACCAAATGAAGAATCATCAACTACATGATGAATCACTATTATGGATTATTATGGATAAAATCCATTAAATCTAAAATAATCTAAATACAACATATACCATTTAGGTGCTGATGAGACTATGGAACTATGTAGAGAATAAGTGAAACGGAATAAATTTTTTTTGAGTGTCCTAAGTGACAACAATTCCACATTGAAATCTAGTTAACGGGATTTTGGAAGGTATTACATAAGTTCTATAGGACACCCAATATCGATAACCACTAAAAGACACATCACCCTTTCTATTTTAATTAATATAACTCAATTAAATACTACTAAGAGAAAAAGAAACACTCGTCAGCCATATATTTCATGCAAGGTCATTCTCAACCATCTTTGACCAATCTATTGGGTCAATATATTATGTTATCTTCAATGAAAAATCATGTTAATCGAAATAATTTCAATAACCCATATCTAATAAATGTGCCTTCATATTTTAATTATATACAATCCCATGTGAAAAATACACCTACTGGATAATATAGTTAAAATAAATTTTCACAATATGATCATCCTAATGGAGGTTGAAAATATCGATATCATTTTCCAAAAAAAACTGATTCTAGGTACAACTGATATTTGAAAATAACTCAAAATTAATTTAGCTATAAACCATATTATTTCATCACTATATACACTGTATCCCACAATATTTATCTAGAACCATCCATCTAAAAGGTATCATATATCACATTAATAGAATTACTTGTTTCCAAGAATTGAAAATGCACACTATATTTTTTATCCAATATTATTCCTCTTTAGGATAATTAGTTCCAGGTATATTATTTTTCATATGGATACGAAAAACATATGCATGATATTGAGAATAATAATATTATTGATCCAAAACTATAACCATAGAGAGCATGGGTGATGTTTCGTCTTCGATATCTTGAGAATCACTCACAATAATATCAAAATGATTCATTTTCATAAGAATATCCTCTCATTGGGGTTCACAATAAATATCCCCTCCAAGGATATTCAAATGTCTTCTAAAAGTCACATGGTAAAAAAATCATTAGGAATTAGTAAATACATAATAATATTAGAGAAATGAAAAAACCATACAATATATATGTGAATATAAAAACCATTAGTTAAATTTTAGTGATTTAGATTTCATGATTCCAAAATCAATATTAATGGAAAAATCAAGAATCATATAAGATAATTCCTCCAGATTTAGTTCCCCAAACACTTAGGGTAATTTATAGAATTTAATGATGATATATGGATAATAAATCGCTCATAAATAACCATAATCCAAGATTTACTACATCATGATTACTAGGTAAACCTAATATTTAAAATGACTGTAGGTAAATTTTATCAACTTGATACTCTAATAAATCATTGTAAAGAACAATCTGAAATAACATGGTACTAAAATACCAAATATTTCTAGGACATGACCTGAAGGGAACTCACAATCCCTTCATGATTGTGAATAGAACATATCATCACAAAATATCAACGAATGAATAAAATATTCAAAAACAATGAAGAAAAAACATTAAATGATAGAGTTATTAAAACTCCAAAAGGTGAATGCACTTGATAATATTTGTAAAACACCAAAATATGTATATCATCAATGTACTGTGTATCTAAAATGATTATAACAGAAATTTCCAATACAATATGTGGATAATATCTCCACTAGTCACCTCCATCATCACTCCATAATCCAAATGATCCAGAACACCTACCTCCACCATGTTATTATTTCCCATTTCTAAGACTTGTAATAATTAGTTCTTGCGTTCCCAGAGAAAATGATAGGATATTCGATTATAAACTAGTACAACATTACCATGTGTTCAATTATCAATCCCATAAAAATTTACTATTTATACTATCATATAAAATAAAAAAGGCATGAAATTTTATTTTTCATATTTTGTACAAAAATTAGCATTCATAGTCAATATATGTAAGATAATAAATATTAGAAAATTCATAATGTTAAAATGATAAAATTATATAATATACTATATAAAAAATAATTTTAATGAATAAGATATATCATTAAATAAATGGAATGTGTATCGAATAAAAAAATATCAAAGCTCCGTGTTAAAAAGTCATACAAAAAGATAGTTTACAAGGTAATAGTATCCTTAAATATGTCATAATTAGCTCATATTTATCCAGTTTTTCAGAAAACAAATAATCCCCAATAGGGGAACCCATCACAAGAAGAATACAACACAATAGGGGTCTGAATTATGGGAAGTAACACCATAATTGTTTTTAGAAAATTTTTTCATTATTAAAGCATTTCTAGTGTTAAATGTCTCAAGTATGATCATTATACTTACTAATAATTACACAAGATAACATATTCATTAACATTAAATCAATTAAATTTGAAATCAATAATTTAAAAATAATAAAAAATATAATTTCCCATTTCAAATTTTCATCATGTATTTCTTATTTCAAAATCAAATATTATGTATTCATTATCTAATATTATTTAATATTAATTCAAAATCTTATCCATGTTCCCAAGATCATCAAAAAATCAATTTAAAAAAAATATTTCAAAATCAATGCATAATTTTTCATTAATCCATCCCATAATTTAAATTCTCTTGAAAAATGGGGTTTTCAAAATTTTCATACCCATTTTAAATCAATGATTTAATCATCCCAAACACATTTTTGTAATCAATTTAAAAGTCATTTTATTTTTTAAAACCTATTGATTGCATCGATCATGTGGAAAATATTAATGGAACCACCTAAATATAAATCAATGACTTAAACCTAGAAAACTGAAAAATGTATTTCTAATAAAGAAGGAAGGTATGGATGATCTAGTAAAAAATACTACAATAAATATCCATCAAACTTGATTTTTCATCTATATATTAGATAAGTATATCTCAAACTCTATAGATGAGACAAATAGGGAATATGAGAAACCCTACAAGAGGATATCCACTTAAGTGGATGATATCGACCAAGATCAATGATACATTAACCCTCCAAAGAATTCAGTTGGAGGGGAAAAATTTCCACTTGGGATCCTCTATTTAAGAGAATCATTTGATAGGTCTCAGTAGGGTTATTAGTTATCCACATCTTGGTGTTTTATAATTTTAAAATAATTTTACGATCATTAATATCCAATATTCATAGATAGGAGGAGGGGACCCATGGGTAGGGGAAACAGTGTGCCAACCTTTCACACCTAATGCATGTGTTGTACGTTTTCCCATACGTGGGTAAACTGGTTCAGATACCTTGTTTGGAAAATGAATTCCCCATTGACTATGAGTCTCTTAGTATACACTGGTGGAGTGCATTGTTTTTTTCAATCTTTGGGTGAATTATGCATATCCCAAGAACCATTATACATTTTTTAAAATTTCCTAAAACTACACTAAATATGACCAAACAAAAATTTAGTAAAAAATGGTTAATGAATACATAAAAACATGTAACTATATATTCAAATTAGTACCAAATTTATTGTTTTTCTCCAAAATATGGATTAATATTGTCAACATCTCAACACATTTACTATAAATTATCTCTCTCCACTATATAATAGTAAAAAAAATGGAATCAAACCAACCACATGTATATATCACACCATCCAATAAGATATGCTGAAATAAATTCCAACACAATTTTGACAGACTCATAGGAGGAATGTGTCCCATGTTGTAACATCAACCCATTTTATTAGTCTTTTCATCTATAGCCATAATGATAACATTTTCTATTTAGAAGATTACACTATATATTACATTTATGTTTAATTACTATTTGAGATACACTGTGGAGGGATCCTTCCAAGCATGTTCATTATCAAAACAACATATCTATAATCTCACAGGATATTGTTACTTATTTCCTTACTTAAGAATCATAGAAAAAGGATCCTAAAAAATAAATTTTCAAGGGAAATCAAAAAGTTGGGTCATGAATTAGGTAACTATACCATTATTTTCCCCCATCCTCACGACCCTCTAATATGTCATAGTATTATATTAGGGAAAATTGAAAATAACTGTTATAAAAAACCTGATGATGATTTTTCATAAAGAATCAATTTCAAATTCCACTTGCCCCATACCAGTCAATGAGGTAAACATCCACTATAGAGGTCCTCCGTACTATATGGAATACCAAGATGTAAACTGGAAATCCATTATTTTTTACTAACATACTATAATTAAATATTATATTCATGTGGATTATTTCTACAATAATAATCAATAAACAATGGAATATTTTAGTCTTACCAGGGTAGTTTACCATAACAATCTGTGGAAGATATACAATGTATTGGTATAGAAAATAACAAAAAAAATAATTTAACAACTATAGAGGACCTTGCTAGAAAAATAATTTATATAACATTTATGGAGCCCCACAAAATAAAATAACAAAATATTCATCAACCATGACGTTCCATTCATGTGGACTAATAAAATAACTGAAGTGTTAGTCAGCCTAATGATAGAAAAAATTAATTTACCAAAAAATATTTTAATCCAAATGGTTATAATAAAAAAATATTATATCAAGGTTCCTCAAATGACAAAAATTTAAAATTCAATAGCAATATTGGTCCCCTCAATTTTGATCAAACAAATATACTATGTGATGGTCATTTCAATAAAATAAAATAAAAAATTTAACCATAAAGGTACTTCCAGGTTAATTTAAGGTAAAGGTTATCATCATTATTCGAGGTTAGGGAGAATTCATGTTTGGTTTTATGGTCAGTGGGGTTTCAACATGCCTAATAATGGGTTCATTAATATGTTCTATAAAAAAGAATGAGTTTAACAATAGAAGTCTATCGAGTATTCTATGATCAAATAGAGGGTTTCTAGTGAAATATATATAATTGTTCAATTAATATGAATTATATGTATCAAAATATGAAAAATATTCACTAATATGAACCAATTTCATAGATAAATAACACATTGATAAATAATTCAAATTGTCACACCTAACTAACATAGACGAAATATCCCATATTAATCAAATACTATAATTCATTATTTTCCTTTTATTCCATCAAACATTCTAAAAATAAAAAAAATGTTTACAAAAAATGATCTATATGATATTAAAATAATAAAAAAATTATCTAGATTAAATATTTCATTTCTATTAAAAAATGGGTTACACATGTGATGTATGATAAAATTAAATTCCAATGATACTCATATGTTTTCAAAATAGTTTTTTTCATGTTTTAAAAACACATATTCTTTTCAATCTATAATCATGATCAATATTCCAAAAAAGGAATATAAAATTTCCCAACACAAGAATAATACCTTAAGACATTATATAACTAATTGGTGTATATTTATAGACAAATTCTAGTAAAAATAATTTTCAAACTATCTCTATAAACAAAATTACATATACAAAAATCTTATCAAACCTTATTTTAAATTTTAATGAGCATATAGTTATTCTGAAGGTTAATTATTCATAATAATTACCTATTTTGTGAATGTTTCATAAATGATATGATTTTAAAAATTAAAAGTAATTTAATTTTTTTTATCCAAAAAGGTATGAAATTCAAAACAAAAAATGTGGACTGATTTACAAAAATAAATTCATGTGTGAGCATAAAAAATATTCATATACTATGTACCGAAAATTAAAATCACTTTTCTAACAATATTTTATTTTCATAGTTTTTTATAGAAATTATATGTTCTTTAATTTTAATTTCAAGATAAATAATGAGAAAAAAATAATTATTCTATATTTTTTCAAGAGAGAGGGAGGGGTGAGAGATTTCCTCCTTTTTTAAGAAATTTGAACTATATGTTTTGGGGGAAATTTTTCACATAATGGAAAATTAGATGTACAATTCAATTAAACCCTAATTTATTTCCAAAAAAATATTTTGAAAAAAAATGTGACTACCAATCATAAATAACTAGTCAAATCCATAAAGTGCATTCATTTAAAAATAATCCAATGTTTCATGTCATTTTCATACAGGAATATAGATTCCATGCCATCACTATGTGGTCATACCTATACAACCCATTATTATCAAAAAAATATATAATTGGTACTAAGATATTAGGTTGTTTAATTTAGGAATCGATGATTATTTGAACTAAATATATTCTCTAAACAACATGTTGTAAACTTATGATTAGAGCAAACTATATTTTAAATGAAATAAAGGAATCTTAATTTTCATTTCAACATCAATTTGGATGGCAATAAATTTTATAATTATGCGAATAAATAATTATCTACATAATAATTTTAAATTATTCAGTTAAAGTAATATTTAAAATTAAATTACATAACATCATCCCAGGTGTGATGACCATTTTCAAAGATAAATTAAATTATCATAATATTTGTTAATTTTAAATTAAAATTTTAATATTTTTAAGGAACTATGAATTTGGAAAAAAATGACCAATGTATAGATAAAGTAAAATTATAGGTTATTACATCCAACCAACAATTATTTCATTTCATCCGAAAAAAAAATTTACCCAGAATGTAAACTAAAATGCACACATCACTAACTCATAAAAAAACAATCCATGCATTAATATATTCAGCATCTATTATTATAGTATTTAATTCAATAGAGATACAATTTGGGGGAATAAACAATTTTACTATAAACAAATATAACACCTTTCATTAATCTACCCCAGTAATATATGTATCCACTAACTCAGGATCGTCATGAACCATAACCTTTTAGAAGCATGTAATATCATTAGACAAGTTTCACCAAACCAAAAAACCCATTTTATTCTCCTCACGAAAATCATCATCAAACTAAAAATAATGTCACAAAACCATTAACCAATGATATACCCCCAGAAATGGTTCACTTATACATACCCATCATGTGTAATCATTACACAATCCACCATTATTAACATCCCAAATATCCATCATAAGGGAATACTAAATCTGTATTATATTTCCCAACATAATACAAAAAACAACCATTCTATAGAAACAAAAAATGAACTATAATGATACATGTTTCATAATGACTATATTATTTTATTCATCTAATAATCTAGAGGTGTGTTCACAAATCTCTCTAGTAAAAGGTATGATGAAAATGAATCATTTCATTCTTGATATATGTTAAGTATACAAATTTGTACAGCTAATTCCAAACAAGATCACATCTAATCAAAATACCACATAGGTGTGTAGATATCAATAAATTTATAAATATATCGAGGACGAAATTATTATATTAATATATATAATTTCAAACTACCAAACCACATAGAACAAATTTTCCATGAACCATGTTATCTAATATGAAGAAGATGACCCTAACTATATAAATATCCATACACAGGTTACTAAAGTAACAACTATTTGGAAACCATCCACCATTACATTAAAAAATCTTATATTTTGGTATGAATAATTGGTTTATATCTACAAAACATCATGGATCATACAATACTATGGAAAATCTTTCCTTAATAACCCCTTCAGAAACAAAATTAGATTCGATGAAAAAACCATTATCCTCTTCGTAACATGGATAATGTGATTCCCACCATTAGGGAGAACATTGAGGTTTATTTTCATGAAATATTTGGTCACCCACGTTTACATTGTCAATACACTCTGATAGACATATATTGAAAAAATGGGTCTACATTTTCGAATTATCATCATCAATACTATTTAAAAAATCGAATTCTTTTTCAAAATCATTGGATTTGAGTCTTCTTGTACAACATAAATGAAAACAGGAATATCATAGTATCTAATGAGTGGACAAACTAAGCATAAAAATTATTATAAATTATATCCATAGATGATGATACAAATCACCACTATGGTGGAATTCACATCATATACACTGCATGAAATCACCATTTATTGACAAAAATGAATATTCCATCGGCACTACAAATGATACATGTATGTTTGCTAACTAAAATGATGAAATTCAATGAAAATCCCCAATGTCATGCTAAAAATGAATACATCTGAAGGTATTTTTAATATATATTTTTTTCAATAAATGTAAATTTGATAGTTATTATGGGACTAGCATGGGGATCCATTAAAATATTTTTCTCCACAATAGTGTGAGAATTTAATATATTATTTTTGAATAATTGAATAAAATGGTCAATGTAGGGTTAAATGAATTTTTACTTTTAACACATTATAAAATATTTTATATCCACTATGAATTGAAATTATTATCATATTAATGTTATAATTATTACTCTACCATTGAAATAATCTATTTGATGTTTGGATTATTTTGAGAGGACCAAAGAGCATCCCACCAATGTCTATTTTGTCACCACCATCTCCCTAATTTGTAAAAATTACATATATAAAACATTAGGGTTCATTATATCATCACTATATTTCTTATGAGACTATATCCAAGAAACACGTGTTTTATTATATGGTAAAATATCAATCCTATTCTAAGAATATGGGTGAATCTCTAGCATGAATCTCTCTGATTCCAAAACATTCCCAATGAATAATTTTTTTCAATTTATACAAGTTGAACCCAATACTATAAATAGTATTTAAAATCACTTCTTATACATCCAATGAATATAAAATTGACTATGAATAGCTCCATAGGAGTATGTGGTGATGTATTTTATTCTCAATGAGTACATAGACATGGTTGGTCTATATCATAAAGGGTAAAACATCACAAAAACTCTAAATATTAGAATGAATTCAGTTAGATCTATATGTATTACATGTTCCTAAGCATGAAACATGTATAAAAAAAATACAATAATGGGGTTTTAAAGATAATGCAAACTAACTACTCAATATCTCATTAGGGATCATCATTCATGTGTAATCATATATTAAATTGGTATATAAACTACACATCATTGACATTCCACAAAGTAAAATCAACCCAATTCCATATATCATTCAATACCATATTAGTGTTTAAGAAAACATTTCTACAAAATCTACCATTGTATATAATTCATATGGTAGGTCTCATCAAATTCATTATAAATTACAACCCACCATAAAAAATGGTATTCCATTTTTATAATGGGGACTATAATCTAACCATTGTTAATGTTAAATATATGTCTCAACAGAGTCTCTGAATCCTTGCCTCATCACATTAATAATAGGTTCGGAGATGACTAGGAAACTAAATGTGATATCATAACCTAGCCTCTATATATTACCTGACAATCTCTATGTTTAATTGTTCAAATATGATTAACCAAAATTGATTTATAAAATCTAGTTGTGTTGAAATTGGAAGTCATTAATACCATTAATGATCACTATATAATGGTTGTAAAATTATGATTATACCCCATCTAGAGTACCTCATATCTAATAGGCAACTATTTTATATTATGAGTATTGGTTAACAGATATATTGTCCGACACAAGAAAAATAGATTCCATAAAATGTTAACACATAAAATGAAACATTGCCATTATTTATAAATATTAATATCCAAACAATATATTACCATACACCGTAGATTCATTCCTAAGGACATGAAAATATTTAGTAATATTCTGACTTGATTCATACAAATGGGACCCCTACAAGTATGGGGATGAGTGAGGTGTTACACAAAAATCCTTCCTCCAATAGTTTTGGAGATAGTGTTAAACCCAAAAAATTATAACAATTCATAAGTTGTTTTATCCTATACAACATACAACATATATAAAATAAAATTCTTAAAATATAACAAATAATTAATTTTAATATAATGGGAAAATTAATTTATGGGAAATAAATTTATAGAAAACATATATACAAAATCATGGATCATGGGAAAACCCATTGTAAACTATAATACATGAATACACATCACAAAGTACAAAATGTGTTAATGGCAGAAACATCATCTTATATAATTTAATATAGATAAGAGACACAAATTTTTATTTCATACTAAGGACTCATTGGTAGTGTAAGAAAATAGGTTTTTTTACCCCCAAGTACAAACATGAATCACCAATCAAATATTATGTATATAAGTATTACACTCTATGAAAAAAGTATGTGAAAATGTACTATATATAGTTTAATATATATATACCTATAATGATTATGTGAAAAAATATATAATATAAAACAACTAGCCCTCTCAGAATCCTCAATATAATCGAGTAATTTTAAATGTATATTTTTTATTTTTTAAAAGAACGTGGATTAGAAAAATAAAGGGGAATCCAATGACCAAAAATATGGTAAGGCATGTAAATAATTACCCTTTTCAATTATCTAGGGTCATATAGGTTACTTTTTTTCCACGTTTGTATGAATACCACAACAAGGATACATGTCAGATCTTAGTAGGGATCAATTGTAATATAAATTATCCTCAAACCATTATAATTACAGATCTTCATAGATTGAATTTAGAATGATGAAAAATAATCCTATATTATTTATAATCTACAAAATAAAATACCTCGAATAATATTCACTTCAAAATTGTGGAACAAAGTAGTGGGATTGTGCCCCACAGGGAAATGTATCACTACACTTATTGTCAGATACTGAACATCATAACGAAATGTAGTATACCCAAATATAGAAATAAGTAGTATAAAAAAATATCATTCATGTCTACTCCACATCATCCCCCAATAACATAAATGATAGAGGACATATTCCTTTCTAAAAATATTATGTCATCCAAGATAGTTAATAATGTTAGGAACCGTCCCCTAGGGCATGTATCATGACTTCCCCAAGACCAACTTCCAAAGGCCAGGGGCTGGCGACTAGAACCAAAGGTATAAATCCCTAAACTGGGTAGGAATTTACTTTATAACTGTGAAAAAACATATTAGTGTACACAATTGGAAGCAAAAAATTAATTAAAATCGTATACAAAAGACGTACTAAAAAGTAAAAGGGGACTGAAATAAATCCCAACGGGAAAGTACAAGTATAACTAATAGAAAGTACAACTGAAGAAAAGTAAAGAACCTACTGGGTCATCCTCTGGGGATCCTACTTTAAGGGTAGGTTTAGATGTCCCACTCAGCACTCATGTCCGTTCATCTCCTCCATGTACCGTCACACCTAGTGGTCCACTTCTAGGTACCGTCCAGTCCTGCTACTCTCTGCCTTAGTCATTGTTGCCCATCGTCTACAACCAATGCAAAAGGGTGCTGGTATACCCTGTGTAGGAGAGAGGATAATGCTACTTAGTAGGGACTTTGAGACCCTCAAGGACTCACAAATTCAACAAAGATAACCCACAAATTATGAAATAAATAGAAAACCACTACATAGGTATATGCCCATACATATACCCAAGTTATCTAGTCACCCATCTCAATCATGATGAAAGAATCATCTCAAAAAAAGATTTTTATTATCGAAACAATTGATGATTGTGTATTACTCCTCTATCGAGTACAGTGGTCCTACTGCATCACACAGAGGTGCTTCCCACTAACCATGGACTACTGATGTACTCCTCTTATCGAGTATCATTGTTCAACTGCACTCAAACAGAGGCGCTCCCAACCATGGGTCTACCACTCTCACACAGTGACGCTCCCCCTCGTATCCTGTGTAGGTACTCCTGTTGAGTATCGTGGGCTTTCTGCGCTCACAAAGAGGTGCTCCCCACCATGGATCTTCCGCGTCACACAGAGGTGCTCCCCAATGGGCTAGTCAAGTTACACTGAGTCGAATCGGTCAATCATTCGTTAGGTCTCAGCCAGCTACTGGGTCTCTTAACTATGTCTTCTCACCTCTGGAAGGATCCACTCCACAAGTTACTGGTCGATACTCCAACAATCATGAAGTTCCACTATGAAGTAACTCATTGGTATGCTACATTATAAGGGTGTCAACGCAACAGATGGTGCAACATTCAAATTCCATGTCTGTTAGTTATTAGCCTTTTTGACTCAGGGGCCTTGTTGGATTCTGGTACGATCCAACTTGACCGTATCTCAACTATACCTCGAACTCTAGTGGGGTATTCTCAACGGGACGAATTCACTCCAAGAATATCTTCGCCACTGACGGTTCATCAAACAGACATCTGGTGCCAAAGATATAACCCAAGAAGGTAATGGGTTTGTAATGGGTCTAGGCCTGATCCGACCCTGTGGGAATGTTTTAGCCTATCCCAGACGAGGCCGACCCGGTCGGGGTCGACCTGGTCAGCCCGTTATGTTTAGCTTGGTCAGCTGGGCCTGACCCAATGGACTGTGAGGGCGGTTCGGCCAGGAGGTCGCCACGTAGGAGACATAGCAGGAAGATTGGGGCCGGTTCGACCAGCACTAGGTGGGGTGCAGCTCAGGCGACTCGGCCCGGGAGGTCGGGCCAGTTGGGAGGCCAGCGGGCAGGCCGTGCAGGGCGCGGTCAGGCCACGGTGAGAGTGAACGGGGCATGGGAAGGCCGGATAAAAGAGGAGTAGGCCGTGGGTGCGCTAGGTTGGTCACGACATGGGCCGGGCAGGCCGCAGGGGTGCCAACGGGGTGATGGGCCAGCCACAGGGGTACTAGGCCAGCTTCGGGGGCCCCAAAAGGGTGGCGAGCAGTGCGCGGGGTAGACGGACAGGGCACGGTGGCACTAGAAGGGTGCGGGGCACGGCGCAATAGTGGATGGTCAGGCATCGGGGACGACAACATCGAAAAGGGCCGCCCACGGGGGCGCTGGGTAGGGCGTGGGGGTCGCGGGCAGGTGGGCCGCATCTGGACAGGGCGTTGGGTGGCCATAGGCAAGCAGGCTGTTCGTCGGGCAGGGAGCTGGGAGGCCCTGGGTAGGTGCGTCGCACACAAGGCATGGCTCCAAAAGGTCGCGGGTAAGCAGGATGGGTGTTTCTCGGGCCTGAAGTGGATGGATGGAAGCAATGGTGTTCCGTAAGGGCAGCACTATTCCCAGAGGTCATGGGTAGCATGACCTTCGTCATTTCCACCTTCGTCGTCGTCACCTCATCGCCATGTCATATAATTCCACAAGAAGAGAGAAAATAACTGAGAATGTTGGGGCATGTTAGGTTGACCCACACCCTCAATGTTTTGGAAGGTATCATTTGTCTCATCATGAGTAGAAGATGATCAATAATATATCCACAACATTCCCTTTATTATACCTTGACAAAGATAAAAAAAATTCAACTTCCACAAGAAATAATCTCCCTAACTCTTATTCGTCACTCGTTGGTGGAGTCGTGGAAGGAAGATGATGAAGACTATCGTTCATCGCATCCGCTGCACGTCCCCAATTCTGAGATGCGTTGGTTCATTGATGACATTGTGGAGAGTAGTATTCGAGGATGGAAGTCGAAGAAGAAAATGTCACCGACGTTCATTACATTCTTCGTTGTAATAATGGTTCTTAGATGGATCTTTTATCCCTTCTCCCAAATTCTATAAAAATAGATTTCTAACATAACTAATAATGATATATTGTCTCTTATGATAATGTTGGCACATAATTCAAAATGGAGAATCAAATTACATAGGCTCCCCTTAATTAAACCACTGGTGTTGGCTCAATTAATTAAAAGGGGAAGGTGGCACCAATTAATGGTAGAATTTGTCAAGGGACTCCCCTATCCTTTATGAGGGGAGTTGGGGGATTTTCCACCCTCCCATTAATTTGGAGGTTTTAGTCTCATGTGGTCCACACGTCGTTACCTCTCATGGGAGGTTAAATTCAGGTGGGCCCACCACCATAATATCTCATGGGAGGTTAGGGGGTGGCGGTCCCACCTCCAACTCCCGAGTGGTGGTTTTAACCAACAATCAAAAACATGGCAGATTAAAATAAAATAAACTGTCGTACACATTATTTTATAATTTTTTTTATAAAAATCCAAAAACTAACATTTATTCTGCATCAACTACCATTAAGATTAATGTCTTCTTAAGAGAATACCGGGAATGTGATTTCAACGATGATCTCATATTTTAGATCCGAGAATCGGTTCATAAGATAAAAAATATCACTCATACCTTTACTGATCATACCCAAACAAAACATCAAAAAGTTGATTTCGAGCACACCATGCCTTGGAATCAAGCGCCGAAAATTTTTGCAGACCTGTAATAAATCCAATGTATTTACAAAAAAATTCGACTTATTTTCAGGGTTTTACATTCTCCCAACCTCATGGCTTAAATCCCCCTAAGCTACAACTCGAACAATGGGAACAAATGGTGGTACTGAACACGCATCTAAGCCTCTTACTCCCATATGATCTCCTGGAGGTTCCCATGCTTCTAGAAAACGTGCACTAGAGGTATCGATCGTCCATGTAGGACCCTATCATGTCAATCCTCAATGTCCACTAGAACCTCCATGAATGTCTCCCAATTGTGGAAATCATTCCCTCCATGGTCGATGAAGTGGGATGGGTCGTGAACGTATCTCCTCAGCTGAGTACATGGAAGACGTTGTGAACCCAGGGAACTGAGGTAGAAGAGCTATGCAGAAAGTCACCTCGCCTACTCTACTGAGGTCTTGGAAAGGTCTAATAAATCTTGGAGATAACTAGCCTCCTCGGCCATATATACGTAGACCTCATTGTGGTGAGATAGATAGAAAGACGTGGTCACCACCCAAGAACTCTAAAGGTCTCCATCTCCTGTCACCATACAACTTCTACCTGCTCTGTGCAGTCTTCATCCGCTCCTGGATGATCTGATGCTTCTCTGTGGTAACTCATACCATCTCAGGTCCCACCAGTGCTGACTCCCCAGGGTCAGTCTAGATCAAGGATAATTTTCAAGGTCTCCTATACAATGCCTCGAAAGGTGTCATCCCTATGGTTGAGTGATAGCTGTTTTTGTAGGAAAACTCGACCAAATTAATGTGATCTTCCTAGCTATAACAAAAATCGAGGACACATGACTAGAGCATATCCTCAATGGTCTGAAGGATTCGCTCGGCCTGACCATCCTTCTGAGGATGGAAGGCGGTGCTCAAGATAAGCTATGTCCCGTAACCTTCCTACATCACCTACAATAGTTAGGAAGTAAATCATGTGTCACAGTCAGAGACAATAGAGGAAGGTACTCCATGTAGTCGCACAATATCATGAACATAGAGGCATCCCAATCTCTCTACTGAACCCTGCTCTCTGATTAGTAGGAAGTGGGATGACTTGGTGAGTCAGTTGACGATCACCCAAATCGAGTCGTGACACCAGGATGTATGTTTAAGACCCATAAAAAAGTCCATGGATTTCCCATACCACTTCCACTATGAGACCCCTAATGGATGAACCAAGCCTACTGGTACCCGGTGCTCTGCCTTCACTTTCTGACAAGTGAGGCACTATGAGGAAAACTCTACTACTGCCTTCTTCATACCTAGCCACTAGTGATATAATTGACGATCATGGTACAACTTCACCTATCCTAGATATACCTCTAAAGGGGATCTGTGGAACTCCCTCAACCCTTCCTCTGAAAGTGCCACTGGTACCATGGTATGTCCTCTAAAAAGGTTGACATGCTCCCAACCTTCAGAAAATCCATTAGATGTCTACCCTATGGATATCTAAGCATAACATGTCTCATTGTCAGCATCCCCATGTTGTCCCTCCCTAACTTGCTGAAAAAATGGAGGAGTGACTAGAAGAGACTCATAAAATTATAAACCTTCTCTATCTATAAATGATATATTTACAGCAGTCAGATTCTCTGTCACCACTCCTAGAAGTTGTATACCAATCCTCCTGCTGAGTGAATCTGAAAACAACATTCCCATTCCCAAGAGTATAGACTATCTCAAAGTCATAATCCTAGAGAAGCTCAAGCCAAAACCATTGTATCATGTTTAGTTTCTTCTGAGAGAAGATATAAATGAGACTCTTGTGATCAGAGTCATGGTAAAACGCTCATCCATTAGATATTGCTGCTATATCATCAAGGAGAATAACACTGCTGCTAACTCTTGGCCATGGGCAGGGTAGTTCATCTCGTGGTACCTCAAATTCCAAGAACCATATGCTATCACTGCTCACTCCTACCCCAAGACACACACATGTCCGATCACTGATGCGTCGTAGTATACTACGTACCCCACACCTTCCTTTGGAAGCATCAAGATGGTGGCATTAGTCAGCCTCTGCCTCAGCTCCTAAAAGCTCTGCAAGCATCTCTCCGACAACACAAAGGGTTTCCCCTTCATCGTCAAGGCTGATAGTTGTGTTTCAACTATGGAGAAGTCAGGAACGAACCTCCATATAGTATCCATCAAAACCATGGAAACTTCGTACCTCTGTCACACTCCTGGGAGGCTCCTTAGAAAGTACAGCCTTGATCTTCACTGGATCCACTGCAACTCCTACCTCCGAGATGATGGGTCTCTAGAAATAAACCTCAGAAATCCAAAACTGGTACTTCGAGAGCTTAAACTAAATCCGGTTCTCTCGTAGTGTGTATAGTACTACCTAAAAATGGTAGGCATTCTCTTCCTCAGTAGTCTAGTAGACTAGAAGGTCGTCGATTAAGACTAGAAAAAAGAGACCTTGTTATGGCTGGAAGATCCGATTCATGAGTCCCATGAACAATGTTGGAGCATTGTTTATGCGAAAGGTCATAACAAAGAACACATAGTGGCTGTACCAACACATGAATGTCGTCTTCTACACATCCTCATCTCGAGCTCTGAGCTGGTGATAGCCTAATTTGATATCTATCTTCGAGAACTACCGTACTCCCTTCATCTGATTAAATAGGTTGTCAATACTAAAGAGTGGGTATTTTTTCTTCACAGTAACCTAGTTCAGACGATGGTAGTCAACATAATGCCTCACGATCCCATCCGCCTTCATGGTGAATAGAATCGGGGCTGCCTAGGGAGAAACACTGGGCCGAATGAACCCCTTCCCCTGCAAGTCCTCTAGCTGTACCCATAGCTCACAAAACTCAATGGGAGAATTACGATATGCTAGTGTAGATATAGGTGTCATCCCATGGTAGAATTAAATATATAAGTCAACCTCTCAGCGAGGAGGTAGTCTTGGAACATCGTCAGGGAAAACATCTACGTACTCGTCCACCGCTACAGTATAGTTTGGAATCTCCACATCAACTGCTCTGAGGGTGAGACCGACCAACAGATGAGTGATCGATTGCACCCTTCTCTGAGTAAGTCTGTCATGTGTTGCAAAGGTTCCCTTCTCTCTAGGTAAGGTAATCCTAGTTCCATTAGTGTGGACACAACGCAAATTACATCTAATACAGCTAATCTGAGCATGGAATGTAGATAACCAGTCCATAACCAAGATGACGTCATAAGGCCTCGACGTCACTACTAGGAGAACCCACCTGAAGCTCTAACCTCCTAGAGTAATCTCACACAGTCAGCACCAGTGTGTAATTGTTGAGTCTACTATCAAAAGAGTATATAGCCGTAAGAAACGAGCCAATGGTTTTTTCAGAATCTCTGAGCTCCGAACGAGGATAGTGGCAATGAATGAGTGACTGTCACCTGTGTCTATAAGAACTGCATCTAACATGGAATAGACATAGATCATTCCTCGAATAATCTCTAGTGTATTGTGATCGTAGGCCTTAGCTACCTGAAGATGAGCTCTCCCCTTTCCACCCGCACCCTGCGGTCGGGGTGGGCCTCCTGGTGGTTGTGGTGGTAACACCTCCTAACATCGTCCACCACCAGCAGCACATCAAGAACCTCTTCCACGTCTACCTCCCCCCATGGACTGTGTTGTTCGAACCTATGCCTATTTCTGGGAGGTCCCTCAACTGTCTTGTGGTCATCTGGATGGTGGGTCAGACAATCACAAGCCATGTGACCCTACCCGCCGCATGAGTAGCACTGCCTACTACAGGCATATGTTTCTCTAATCCATGTTCCCAAATGAATAGATCCTGAGCCATGCGGTCGACCAAATGTAGGTTTGGTACTCTTGGACCTCTACAACATCTGTCTACTACTAGCTACAGAAGATTCTTCTGCATGTCGGCTAGTAGTGGGTCTCGCTACATGTGACTGCATAGAAAAGAAAATATCCACTACGAGGGCTCTCTATAAATCCCCTGCATACGTTGGGTTGTTGAGGGAGATCATCGATGCTCTGATCTCTCACCTAAGCCCCTTATCGAAGGTCTGGGCCCTGAATAATGGGTCCCACACCATATCTGTTGAGTAGCATGAGAGGTCATCAAACCTCACTTAGTATTCATCCACCATCATGTTACCCTGTGGTAGATGTAGTATCTCCTATATTAGCACTATGCAGAGAGTGGATTGGAAAAACTCCACCTGAATCAAGCTCTCAATGTATTCCTAGAGTCGTGTCGCCTTTTCATGCACCTAGAGCATCAGGCTCCACCATCTGCCAGCTACTTCCTAGAGGATACTCGTAGCAAGGATCACCATGAAGTCTAATGGTGTCCCTACTGGATAGAAGACTCTCACCACTACCTCCAGTCATTCCTCAGCTGCATGTGGGTCCATATCTCCCCTAAACCTGGGTGGCCTCTAGTGCTGGAACTTGTGAATCATTCTGAAGCAGCATACATCATCTGCTGCTGGGGCTGGTGGTATCGGTGGCCCATCAAGAAGAAGTACCACTAGTGCCTCCGATAGTAAAGTTCCATGCACCGAGGCCTCATATATTGGTCGTTTGTCAATACGTTGGACTCTTGGGGCTCTAAATAGTCGTTCAAGGGGAGGCATCCTGAATGAAACAGATGTGATATGGTAAATAGATTACACAATGTGATCTGACCTGGTTGAGATGACTTAAAGAAATATTTTTGGAAACATGCACACAATCAGTGTTTTCATGTACTGAGTCAGCAATCAATAGTCAGGGTCCTGGTGTAAGGATACATCAGCCTCCTACACCAACACTGGACTCCCTGAATTGAAAAACACACTTAGTACCCTTAACACTATTGCTTCACAGAAATGAAAGATTAGTGTTCTATGTTCTGTGGTAGAAACCACCCCTCTGATACCAATTTTTCATGACCCAACCCCCGGGGCCCATATCATGACAACCCCATGTCCTCCTTCCATAGGTTATGGGCTGGCGACTGTCACAAAAGGCATAGATCCCTAAAATGGGAAAGGAATTTCCTCTATAATTGTAAACAAACACATCAGAGTACAAAACTGTAAGTATGAAACTATGTAAAATTGTATACAAAAGAAGTGATGGAAAGTAAATGGGGCTGGAAATACAATCCCATTATGAAAGTACAATTACAAGTGAAATCATGTACAATTGAAGAAAAGTAAAGAAACTAATGGGTCATCCTCTAGGGTTCCTACCTAAAGGGTAGGTAGATATGTCCTTCTTAGAACTCATGTCCGTCCATCTCCTCTATGTACCATCACACAAAGTGGTCCACCTTCGTGTACCGTCCATTCCTGCTACTATGTTCCTCAGTCAGCGAACTCCGTTCTCTACAACGAACAAAATGAGGTGCGGGCATAGCTTGTGTAGGGGATAGTATAAAGATACTCAACAGAGACCCCGAGACCCTCAAGGTCTCACAAAATACAACAAGGATAAACCCCAAAGTATGAAATCAACTGATAACCATTAAATAGATATATGACCATACATATTCCTATGTTATCTAGTAATACATCCAAATCACGATGAAAACCCAAAAGTCATTAACTCAGCTCAAACCAGGATTTTTATTATCGAAACCATGGTTGGTGGAATACTCCGCCCCTATCGATTACAGTGGCCTTGACACGTCACATAGAGGTTCTTCCCACTAAACATGGACTGCAGAGGTACACCTCCTTTCATGTACCATGGGTCTACTAGGCTCGACCAGAGGCACTCCCCACCACGGGTCTTCTATAATCACACATAGGCGCTCCCCCATGTAGCCTATGGAGGTAATCCTTCTATCGAGTACTGTGGGTATCCCACTCTCACATAGAGGTGATCCCCACCATGGTTATGCCGCATCACACAGAAGCGCTCCCCACTGGGCTAGTCGAGTCACTTCGAGTCGAATCGGTTAAGTAGTCGTCAGGTCTCAACTAGCTACTAGGTCTTCGTGCTCAGTCCACACGCCTTTGGAAGGATCTTATCCACAAGCTACTCATCGATACCCCAAGTGTCACAAAGTTCCATGATGAAGTAACTAAAAAGTCTTCCACATCATACCGGTCTCAACGTAATAGAAAAAACATCAATCAAACACCTTGTATGTCAGTTTTTAACTTTTTGTCCCAAGGGCCTGGTTGGATTCGTGTACGATCCAACTTGACCATATCTCAACTGTATTCCAAACTCTAGAGGGGTATTCTCAAAGGGATCGTTTCCCTCCCAGAATACATGCACCACTAACGATTCGTCAAGAGGACAACTGGCGCCTAAGATATGACCCATGAAGGTAATGGGTCGGTAATGGGCATTTTCACGATCAGACTCGGTCAGACCATCTCGGCCCATCCCATACTGGGCCAACCCAGTCTGTGTCACCTGGTCAGCCCGATATATCTGGCCCGGTCCACTAGGCATAGCCCAATGGACTGCAAGGACAGTTTTTCCCGTACATTGCCACGTAGGCAACTAGGACCGAAGGCTGAGGCTTGTTCCACCAGTGTCCCAATGGGAGTGGCTCGGGCGACTGAGCATGGGAGATCAGGCTGGTCAAGAGGCCAGTGGGTTAGCCACATAGAGCACAGGAATGCCACGTGCAGAGCGCGTAGGGAAGGGGCAGGCTGGATGAACATAGGGAAGGCTGCGGGTGCACTGGGTAGGGTGCGGAAGGGGTCGGGCAGGCCGTGGGTGCATCGAGAAGGGCGCGATAGCGGCCGACCATGTCGCGCGGGCACAGAAAGTGCACCGGGCCTGCTGCGGGGTAACTGGACATGGCTCTAGGTAGGGCGCGGCAGTGGTCGAGTAGGTTGCTACAGTGCTGGGAGGGTGGCCTGCAGGGTGATGCAGCATCCGGGAAGGCCGCAGGGGTGTCGGCCGGACTTCGGGCAGGTTGCAGGGGTCACGGGTAGGTGGGAAGCATGCTTGTAAGGTCACCGGGACGCCACAGGCTGGTGGGCTGTGCTCTGGGATGGGCACTGGGAGGCCGCATGCAGGCTGGTTGCATGACGGCCTAGGTGCCGGGAGGCCGTGGGGAGGCGTGCCGGGCACCGCTGGGGCCAGCGGTGATCAGCCGGAAGGATCAGTGTTCCGTGGGGGCAGTGCGATTCCATTAGGCCCAGGTATCGTGTCCTTCGTCATTGTCACCTTCGTCATCGCCGCATCATCACCATTCCATATAACACCTCAAGAAGAGTTAAAATGATAGAGGATATCAGGCCATGTTAGGATGGCCCTTTCCCTCAGCGTTTAGTACGGTATCATTTGGCTCATCATGAGTATAATATGATCAATAATATATACACAAAAATCCCTTATTATCCCTTAAAGAATATAAGAAAAAGGTACAACATCAAAAAATAAATAAACCACTTACCTTTTTTTCGTCGCTCGTTGGTGGAGTTGCTAAAGGAAGACGATGAAGACCATCATTCATCGTGTCCGCCGCACATCCCCAATTTTGAGCTGCGATGTTTCATTGACAATGTTTCAGAGGGCATGATTCAAGGATGGAAGTTGAAGAATAAAATGTCTCTATAATTCTTCGTGTTCTTCATTGGAACAACGGTTCTTCGTAGAGATATTTCTCCCTTCTCCCAAATTCCACGAAAAGAAAATACCAACCTAACTAATTAAAATAGATTTTCTTTTATTTTAATGATGGCGTGTAATTCAAAAAGGAAAATCAAATTAAGTAGGCTCCAGATAATAAAACCATTAGTGTTTGCATTATTAATTAAAAGGGGAAGGTGGCACTAATTAATTTTAGAGGTGTTCAAGGGATTACACTCTCATTAATGAAGGGGGTTTGGAGATTATCCACCCTCCCATTAATTGGGAGGTTTTAGTATCATGTGGTCCCCACATCGTAACCTCTCATGAGAGGTTAAATTCTATTGGGCCCCACCACCATAAACTCTAATGGGAGGTTAGGGTGTGGTGGTCCCACCTCCAACTCCCATGTAGAGGTTTTAACCAACAATCACACACATGGAAGAATAACATAAAATAAAGTGTTGTACAATTTATTTTATGAATTGTTTTATAAAAATCCAAAAACAATATTTTATTCTCAATTATCTCTCGTCGAGGATAAAGTCTTCTTAAGTGAATACTGGCACTGCGAGTTCAATGGTGCCCTCAGATTTCAGTTCTAACCACCAGTTCAATAGTTATAAAAATCTCTCCCATACGTTTACTGAACGTAGGCAAATAAAACATAAAAAATTGATTCCAGGCACACGGGGCCTCAGAATAAAGCCCCTTAAATTATGGTGCACTCGTAAAAACCCCATGTATTTAAGAAAAAAAATTCCCATGGAATTTCCTAGTCTTTACAAATAACCACTATAGAGGACCCATGCCCCTTCATGTGTAATTTTAATCATTTGAGAGGGTTACCAAATCCGTAAGTGGAGGACCAATTAACTATACTAATGAAAGGTTTACCTACTCCATTATATACATGGAGGATCATCAACATATAAAATGATTTGATTAAGAGGATTATTGGAACCATAGAAACCCTAATCATCCATCTACAAACATTATAATGTCTTTGTAGAATTGATTCCAAATAATTAAAATATTTTAATATAGAAAAAATGTTATATATATAAATAGAAAATCATATTCTATGTGAAAAAAACCAGTATAGAGTTCTCAATCATTTGAATGTACCATCGATGTGGAAGGATATGAATAGTGTTATTTACTATCAATAATACTATATGATGTGGTAAGGTACATGATATGTATGATCACATTAGAAAATTATAATATACTAAAATATAACTAATTTTTATGATAAAATATTGAATGTGTCTATAGGGTTATATACAGTGTGATTACTTATATAAAATTATTTGTGTATTTCTAGAAGTATTTCACACATGTTACATAATAGAGTATATATACCCATAGTATATGGAATCACACTTTATTAGATGTATTAGTGTATTATAGAGTAACATGAAATATAGATATTTTATATTCCACCAATATATTCATAGGATAGTTAGTATGTGATGTGGTATAAATTATTTAAGGAACAACCATGTCAGCTTGGCATATACATTTATTTCACATTGATGATAATATTACAACTACACATGACGAGTTACCTAGAGTCACGTAACTTGTGATAGTTAAAATGTCAGAAAAATATAGCTACAAACTTAATTTTGCATGATGTGAGATCTTTGAGGTTTTCCATGGTATATTCATTAATATACAATATCAAAATTGATTAGAGACAAATAGATGACATGAGAAAATAAACTATATGAGATGTATAAAAAACTCCCTAGAAATAAAAAATCATAATGTCTCGTCCATGGCTAGTATCATCACCCATTTCTAATACCAATCATTCCCATCCAACCAAATCATTATAGTTTATTAATTTTAGGAAAAACTAAAATACCATTTTTTTTAATTATTTTGTGAACCAAAAAACAGTGGATTACTATTCTAGTATAAAGACTAACAATGTCAAGATCAATAGTGGATTTTTCATCCTAACATTGAATAATGGGTTTAGTATTATATTAAATGATCAATAAAGTCCACAAGGTGTAATGGGGACAAAATTTTAGATTAATTACAAAATGCTTATAAGGGAAATAAAAAAACATCCATTAAAAATATTAATTCTTCGATAGTGTATAAGAATTATCTTTCAAAAACTAACAATGTTAGATAAATAATTCTTGATAAATTTTTCAATATAATAGAGATGATTAACATGGGATCTTTATACACATGTTAATCATAAGAAAAAATTTCTTATTTAATATTTAATTAAGGTTGTATCATCAAAATTAAATATTTAGTGGATTTTACCAATTCTCCACATGATAGTAAAATAACTCAATTATATAACCTAGTTGAATGTTAATTTTCAGAATTATAACACAATTGTACATATAAAACACTTCTATTGATATGAATAAAATTGAACCTCATATAATTCTATTTGAACACAATGTAATAAATTTTATTATAAATGTTAAATAAATTCGAAAACAAGTGATGTAATTAAATTTCAAGAATATTGAAACATATTCAAATTAGATTACATTTTAATGAAACAATTTTATCCATATTTCAATATATAATCATGCATAATATTGGGATACTGATTTTTTTAAAAATAAAATTTTATAGAGGAAAAATTTTTCATTATTTATCAACATCCCATTCGTAGAAAATATTTAGTTAAATTATCAGAAAAAAATTACAATTATATTAATAACCAAATTCCTCTTGTAAAATATTTTGATATATTTATTATAAATCATGTTAAACCTTTTATAATTTACCATTTGTAATACTTGATAAGAATTATCATTACCATTATAGTTTCATAGAAATTAAAATTTAAAAAATTCAAATGAATTAATTATTTTAAATACTTTTAAATTCGGGAAATTTAATCATTTGAATAATTACATTCAATTTTTATCCCCATTAGT
This sequence comes from Viscum album, assembly GCA_963277665.1. NCBI lineage: Eukaryota > Viridiplantae > Streptophyta > Magnoliopsida > Santalales > Viscaceae > Viscum > Viscum album. Next base: position 1,585,016,684 of record OY728150.1, on the reverse strand, counting down.
CTCTAGAAAATATTCCACTTTAATTATATTTAATTTCATTTATATATTTTTTTACCTCCAATAGTGAGTTTAAATGAACCATGATATACAATTGAAATATTAATATAGAATATTTAACACATATATATTGGATAAATTGGTATAAATTTTCCAAAATAAATTATGTAAGATATTTTGTTTACATATGTATAAAATTAATTAATTCATTATAAAGTGTTTATAAATGAAAATAAAATCACTAGATTATAAAATATTTTATATTAATTTAAACAAGTATTATGAGTGTATAATTTGTCTTTATCATAATAAATTAAATCAATAACTATTTATTGTGCATTTTAATAAAATTTTAATCAAAAAATATTATATCCTGAATTTCATCAATCATATCATAGTTTTTACATATCAATGAATGAAGATAAACTTTATTTTGTGCGTAAAATTTATTTTTTTAATAAAAGTTATCATAATGTTTTTAACAAATAATTTTAAAATGAATTTCTACCAATTATAGAAATTGAATCATAAAATATTGATTCCAAATTTAGAATCATCCTAATAAATATATCTTAATTGGGGAAAAAGTATTTTTAATAATAATTAAAATAAAATACAGTAAGGTTTTATTACACATTATGGTTAAATAATGGATCAGGGGGGGTGTAAATATAGAAATAAAGATAAATTTCAATATAATCATTTCAAAAAATTATTGGTTGAATATATCGAGACATTATTTTTTCTCATAATAGATTCATTTTCTATTTGGGTTCAATTTATGATGAATGTGACCTTTAGTTATATATATAATTTATATAATTCCATTTGTGTCCCTCTACTCTCATACAAATTGAAATACCTTATCCTCCATTATTATAAATAATTTTGAATTATAAATAAAAATAAAATGCCCAAAACCATCATATATTCCTTATATATGATATTGAAATCCCATAATTTTATATAGACCTTCTTAAGGACAATGAAGTTGAAATCATATGATTGTCTCTCAAGGAAGGGGAAATCATCACACATGATTCTTTCAAAGTTAATCACTACTTATACATATTATAATTTAATTTTTTACAAAAAATGATAAATTATTTACCATAAATATAATGAGGTATTATTCTGGTTAAAGGAATATAAATTTCTTACTCCATTCTATCAAAAAGAATTATTGTATTGCTCATCTGTGTGAGTGAAGAACCACCCTCAAATATAGATATGATTAAATTTAAATATTTATCATTAAAAGTTTTTTCTTATGATGTATTTAATGTTTATATATAATAAATATGTTATAATTATAAATATCTAATTTCAATATTTGATCTACCTTCATAACATTCCATCTGTTGGAAGTAGATAATGTTGCTCATGTATATATGTGGACTACCACATGCATGAAGTTTTGTCATTAATTAATCATTTCTAATTTTAACTCTGCGTAATGATGGTAAATTTAATGAATATATATAATATTTAAGAAATAATAATTATTTTCAAATTTTTAATTGTTATTTATCTTCTTATTTATCAATTAATGGAAAATTGTAAGCCCCACTTGTGCATACGTACAAACAATTAATTCCATAATGTGATCTAAATCATTTTATATCACCCCATTAAACTATTGTTTATAAATGTGTACATAATGAATATAATTGATACAAATTTAATGATTATGTATTTATTTATGGTGAGACAATGAACCTGGTGAATATAATAGAACTGTAAAAACAAAACATTTATGGAATAAAGGCCAATGGTCACCCAAATATTTATTTTAAAAAAAATTATTAAAAAAAGATTTATAAAAAAGGATAACGGTATTATATAGAGAATATTATATTTCAATATAATTTGATTATATTTTTATAAATAATCTATATTAACTATATAAGATACTATATTGTATAAAAGTAAATAGGATACATGTGTTATGTATTTATATCATAATATATTATATTTTAATATATGTTTGATAAAATTATTTTTATGGAAATAATATTTATATTATTGTTTAAAAACAATAAAATTTATTATGGTATATCTATAACATTAATTGTTATTTTCTTTTATCATTTCTACTCTTGGGTATTTAAATTGGTTGAGAATTTTTTTCTAAAATAATGATGACCTTATTTCTTATATAGTTATCAAAACTATTTATCCATAACGATGATCTTAAAAATAATTATATATTTTTTTCTAGATAAATAACGTTTTAAGGGAAAATTATGTTATAATTTACATTATATGAAATGATTTAAATTTAATATTTTTTAAAAAAATCCGACTAATCTATTTTTAATTTTCTCAAAATTGTGAAATGATTTTTTATTTTATTTTTTTTTGTATGAAAATATTTTTCAACTGTTATGATTTTTCATTTCACTAGATCTCAATTTAAAATTTTTCATGGTTATTTAGAAATAAAATAATATTTTCAATAATTTATGAATTTTTTATTGAAATTTTTACAAAATAGATAATATTTTTCTTAAACATCCAAAAAGGGTTCGATTATTTCATTTAAGGTATTTTTCATCAATAAAAACTTCTTTTATTGATTTTTATTCTCTACATAAGTTATCCTCTTATAACACCATCAAAATTAGTTCTTTGTATTTCCAATGATGATATATAATTAATTTCTATTCTATATAACATATTTTATTCTCATTGTTAATTATATTATGATTATTCATTTTATAAATAGATTTCATTTACATGATTTAGGAAATTATGAAATAATAAAAATTTTAGGAAATATGATCACACTCCATTAGTTATTATTTTAATCTATAATTATTTTTTTATCTTATGGAAAAATAAATAAATGGTTTTCATTTTCTGTCGAGTGGTATCATAATTTTGTATCACTCAAATTCAATGAGTAAATATGGATACCATTTGAGTTATTAAAAGGTTTACTGTCGGTAGAAATTGTATTAGTTAGAGGCACATTCCACTTTGATATCCTTCTCTGTGAAACATTACAATAGAAATAATGGAATTTGTAGTGAACCAAATTCACTATGATGGTCTTATAAGGAAGCCATTACTAAGTAATCATTTTTCAATTCTTATGTGTTTTATATGAACTTATGGATTATGAATCTATTACGTCAAGAATTATAATGGTTTATTATTGATGATTTCAAATACTTATGTTATATATAACTATATATGTTGGAAAAAATAATTATATTCTGATTCACGAATAATTATCATTACGTATTTGGGAATGTAATTACTCATATATGATCAAATTCTATACCCATATACTTATACTAAACAATAATCATTAATTCATATCTCTTATTTTTACAGAAGTTAGGAATCTCAGATCACCTTTTATTATTTTTCCACATCCCATTTGTTTTGAGGAATGTTATTATAAAATAAAGTTATAGGAAGGGAACGTTGAAAGAAAAATCTTCTTGAGGATTTAATTTCAATTAATAAAATTATTCAATTATATATATAGTATCTAAATATGGTAAACCATTACATTCTATAAATGTGTATTATTATTACTTGAATTTAATATCCATATTAAATGATGTTGTATATTTGAATGACATTATTTGGTAACCGTAGTTCATTATATTTTATGGATTAGTTATTTTTGAAGATAAAGACATGTGGATTTTTTTTATAAAACCTGTGGGGAATAGTCTATGTATATGATAACATTATAAAGCATTATTAAAGATTTGATTCAATAAATTTCATAGATAATACGTCCCTCCAAGGATACTATATGGTGGATTCACCATTGAAACAAATTCACATAGGGGTAACAACTCTAAAAGGGTAGATTGGGTATGAAATACAAATCAAATCTACACGATGAGTGGTAAAATATAGATCACATAGAAAAAAAACTATTGATATACTTTGGCAAAATAACTATTTTAATTATGAATAATTTTTAATTATCTAAATAAATCATGAAAATTCATGACCTATGTGAATCTTTAGGATTTATAGACTGAAAATAAGGGTATATAATATAGGAATTTTACGAATGGTTTTATGATTATATGATTGATCACGATGAGGAATGAGTCTTTATGAGAATGTTACCTTTCTATAAATATTTTATGTCATAAAATATAGAATTATAAAGTTGATGTTGTGATTTTTATATTCAAATTTTAATGTATAAAATTTGAAAAAGGCCATAATAATTATTTATTTACATTTAATGTCTTTTAGAATTTTAATTCTAATCCTCCAGTAGTAGATGTTGAGTTAGTTGTAAAACAATATTTTGGTATATTTATACAATTCCATGCCAATATAACATCTATAAGGATTTGTTTCGGGCTATGCTTCAATAAAATCATGTGATTATAACAGTTGTTTTTATGTCATTTTTCACATGTATTTGCTCTAAAAAAATAAGGGTCACTTTATTTATTAAGGAGGGGATGTCACATTTTATATTCTAAATCAACTAATAATTTTCTTTTTGTTAGATTATTAATAATATCATTCAATATTAGATGCCTCCATTGGATTGGTATTTCTATCTATTAATTATATATATTTCTCTCAAAATATTGGGGAGAAAATGATAATTAATGACATTCCTATTGGTTATGATTTTTTGGATGTATTTCATGAATAATTACCAAGTCTTCACCCAAATGGTGTAATTAATTTTTCTATAGACACCATCCCTTGTGTGACAATTATTTCGAAGACACTACATAAAATGACCCAAATTGAGTTTTTGGAATTGTATAATTAACTCTAGGTGAACCATGTTTTGGGATTCATGAACTGTTTTTCATCCCTATGTGGATCAAGAAAGAGGATATACACATACATCATTCCATTCAACGTTTGATCATAATGTCTTTATAGTGATTCCATTTGGACTTTCCAATTTCTATGGAATATTCACTGATTTAATGAAAAGTTTCATTATAGGTTACAATGATCTATTTATGGAAGATTATATGGATGGTATCCATATATATTATATGAAAAATAACGAGTATGAAGATAAATTGGGTATTTTCTGGATGAAAATATAGAAGGGGAATTACATACCAAATTTATCAAGAGTGAATTCTGGATAAAAAAGTTTCATTGCTTGGTCATATAAAATGAACTAAAGATATATCGAATGATCCTTCAAAGATTTATTCTATTAAAAAATGGAATATAAAATTATTATAACCAATATCATTATATTTATTTTCATTAATGGATTACACCATATAATTTTAAAGGATTTATTAACTAGAAATTATCCAAAAACATTGTTCACTAAGAAAGGAACCGTGTTTCTTTGGATATGTGAATGTAACAAAATTTACAAAGAAATAAAAATAAGTTTTGTCGGTACACCAGTGTTTGTAAAAACTTGTTGTGGATAAGGTTTTTCCTTATCATTATAGATTCCTTATATATGTGTCTTATAGGAAACTAAATGAAAAATTATTTTGTGATAACTTGTTCCCCACACCAATTTAAAATTCATGATATAATTACCAAAATAATGATTTTTAGAAAGTAACTATATATTTTTTAGTGAAAATATTAAAGAATTACATTTATGATGACTACTGTTATATATATATATATATATAATAAAATAATTGACAATTTATTCACATATAAATTGTTAAATATAATCCAAAGGTTATTGATTTATTTTATTAATTATTATGAATACTCAATTCATTACCACTCGAGGATGGAAAACTATGTGGTTAGTGATATGAGTATAAAATACCCTAATATTTTGTTCATGATGATTATTGTATGAAATACAGTACATATATTTTTGTATAATATTTATATTTAACCCATGAGTAATGGGACAAAACCCAGATATTCTCAGAGGAATATTAATGTATTTTTTGGGGTTTAATAATCCATAAATAGATAATTTGGGTCTAGAAAATACGGTGATGATTTTTCATGAGTTAAAACATGAATGTTACTGATTAATAATATTAAGGAATAAATTATTGTAATTTCCAATAGTTTAAGGGAATACTTGGATGTTTAATGAAGTTCATTCTTCTCTATTCACTATCCATCATGAAGAATGATGTTGTATTGAGATATAAAATTGGATTTGTATTGAGAAAAAGGGAAAAAAGAAATTTTATAGTATTCATCACAATTAGTTTTATAAAAATAATTTATTATTAATAAATTTACAAAAAATTGTATGTTAAATGTACTAGAAAAAATAAAATTTAAATGGGAAAACATTACACAATATTTCATGATCACAAACCACATAATATTTAAGAGACGTAAATATATTTATTTTTATTCAATATACTAATATAATGAAAACACTAAATTATAATAAAATAATATTTTACTATTTACCATACATTTAGTATATATTATAGTGAATTGGAAATGATTAATATATTACAAAATTTTATATTATCTGATTAGGATCATCTTTTTATCTTTATTTTCTGGGAAAGTATTAAGCACGTTCTGAATATGAAGTTGAAAACAGAACAACGTATCAACCTAAAAAGTAAGTATTCTATGAGATAACTATTATAATGATATATTATATTATTAAATAATTCTATATTTAATTAAATGATTTTTTGTACTAACCTTGTTTGATGGTCTAGTATGATTCGACAATATATTTCACATGAGAAATCAAATATCTCATTACTATGTAATCTATGGATGGTAGTGAGGAACTAAAATATTATTAGATAAATATGGAAAAAATATATATTTTCACTTGATCAATCTATGAATTTAGAAAATATATTTAATCAAAATAAATTAAACATTATGGAATCATAGAATCTGTATGTTATATATACAGAGAGTCATTAGTGAAATCTAAAATGTGATTTTGGGGAATATGTATTCTTATCAATATATACTTGGAAAAAGATTATGAGATTTTTAAATATGTTAATTATGATCTTGGGATATATCAGTCCCTCCAAAAAAATTGATCACATTGGGATGATTTATTTTCACATGGAATAAAAATGGAATCTGTCTAATTTTCTGGATTTGTTATGTGTATCTCTCCTGAGGAAGTACATAAACAATCTATCACATTTAATGAATATATAAATCAATCCATTAGTAAAATATATCTCATTTGAGAATAAATATGACTATATTTCAAACCTATGATATAATTTAATATGATATAATACCTCTTTCTAGGTCAAATGTTTATAGCATATTAAAATATTTTATGAAACAATATGAGAAACTGAGGATGTGATGAAAATATTTTATAATTATATTTTAGAATTTGGTAATGAAAATGACAATGAAAAATAATATTAGATGAGTTAGACTATAACTCCTTGATTAATTTTCATATATTTATGTTTAAATAAACTTAGTTCCACTGATATAGTACTTTACATGAAACACAATGTTTGAATTAAAAATGATATATTATTGAATAATAATTACATGAAAAGTATAAAGTAGTAATGGGATTAAGGGAATGAAAAAGAATAATTATATTTTAAGAAAATATTTTCTTATGAAATTATAAATTTAATCTAATTTCAATCAAATTTGTATAAATGAATGTGGATTCAAACCAATGAAAATGGAGATATTTTCTAGAGAAATGTTTTTTATTTTTATGGAAGGTGTTTCTATTATAAAAAACTAAACAATTCACTATAGAATGATAATGATAATGTTATTTATATAAAATTCCTTAAATTACTTACATTAACATTCATCCAATACTTTTTAAATAGATTATAATGAATTTAAACTCTCTTTTATTCCTAAAAATGCATTTTTCCAAAAAATGGGTTTGGAAGAATAATTGAAAATTAATTTAAAATTGATTTATTACAATTAAATGAAGTAAATCATATAAAACTTATTGATTATTTTTAAAGTTATTGTTTTTTAATTTAATATAGTTATCTAAATTTTTTGTCATAATGAATTTAAAAAATTAATTATTTTACCATGGTTAGGGTTGAAAGAGGTTTACATGGGGATGGGGTTAAACTATATTATAAGGGTAAAAATAAAAATTAATCTGGAATAATATTTATTAGTGTCATATATTTTTACCTAATCCAATCCTCACTTTAATTCATGTACATATTTAACCACAATCTTATGAATGTTAGTTTAAACTATTTAAATATATTATGAAATTAAATGTGGGTCCCAACCCACACTTATAATAGGGGGAAACTTCTCTTCACTAAATCACAAAATTATAGGATTTTATCATATCTAATACCTCCATAAAATACATTCAATATTCCTTCACTTCTTTCTCACCATCTGGATCCTACATTGGAACCATCCAAAAATGCATATGTGGTTATCCAAAGGAAGTATCCGAATAAAAATGTAATAGTACCACCCAACTCATTAAATGATAATTTCTTACTTTATTACCTATAAATATGTTGCATCCATCCAAAAATGAGTAATATAGTATAAAATCAATAGACATAGATTTTATAATGATAATGGAACAACCATTTTTACATCATATACAACATATATGATATAAATTATAAATCATACATATGAGTGGACTACCACCTCCGTATAGAAATATGATTCGTTTTCCATTACCATTTTTCATTTTTCATTTTTATAGTTGATTTATTTTTTATATATAGTATTTATGAAATAATTATACTACATTAATTATATTATCAATTATACATTTTTTTTTCTTTCCCACCATTGGTAAATGATAACTTCACTTATGTTCAAGTGTGGACTACAACCTCTACGATTCAATGTGATTACTATTACTTTACACATTACATGGATAGTATGAAGGATGTATTTAATGAATATATATTATATTTTTTATATTGTAATTACTATATAAATGATCTTAATTATTTGAATTTCAATAATTCCAACTGTTGAAAAGTGGAAATATCACTTGTGCAGACATACATACTATCATCGGCTTAAATCCATTTAATTATTTTTTATCACTATATTATATTAAAATTTATAAAAATTTCTATGATATATACATGTTATACTAGTTTTATGTCTATCATTATGTAAATTAAGAAAAAATTATCTTGGTATATATACATGAATCATCGAACAGAACATACATTGAAAATAGAGTAGTTTTTACCAGAATGTTCAATTGAATGTGTAAATAGTTAATAAAATAATAATTTATCATTATAATAGAATTATAAATACAATTTTAAATACAAATATATATTTTTCAAATATTTCAAAATTATTTATATTAATTATTCTACATTTTTCAATCTGTATAATGAATGATGGGACAATTTGTAAGGGTTTTGGTCATCATATCATATCATTTCTCGATTTGTTATACTAAATTTAAATTGATGGAATGTGGATCACAATTTTTAAAGACCATATATTTTTATATACTATTGTTATTTTTGAAATTCGTTTGTATTTTTACCCTTTTCTTATATTTTTTATTTAAATTTATATATTTAATGTTATTAAGATAATGTTTACATTATTTCCACTTTGGTAATCGATATTTTCATTGAATACTCATTTCTTTTATATTTTTTTAGGTATTTTAAAGAAATATGTTTTATGTTTTAATTATTTCATTATAACTAAATTTTTTAATCAATATTAATTTTTTAATAAGTGTAACTCATTCACCAGACTCTCCATTCCCTTCTAGACATTTTCTTCATCACTCCATGGGCTATTGAGTCCTTCCACATACTGATGAGTCTCCTCATCTTCTCCAACTTCTATGAATTACCTCTTATAGAATTCAATAGTTTTTAATCACATAGGTTTTCACCACTATTGGTCATCTTCTTGTTCACTTTTAGTCCACCCCATAACATTTAACCCCATTCTTGGTCGTTCACGATTTTGAGGAGGACCACTAGGAATGTGTTAGTGGAAGCTCTTACAAAAGAAACATTGATCCCCTTGATCCCAACTTCATCACGTTTGGTTAAATATGATTAGAATATTTTGAGTGGTCTAAATTGATTCTAGTTAATCCCTTCTAATCCATCATGTTATGATAAACATATTCTAATGTTGATTAGGTTTTGTGGTTTAATTAAATTTTGTTTGGCATTGTAGTGGTCAGAGTACGAGGGATGTATGATTTTTTAGGGGACCATTTCTCCACTTGGTCTTCCTCTAAACTTTTGATACAAATAATATTGTTTAGTGTTTTTATCTTTGTTTCTTTATGGATGGTATTATTATAACCTAGATGATTTTTCTAATTTTTTTATATTAGTTTTCTATGGTTTTTGGGTTTATTTGGTTCATGTTTAGAATTAGCTGTTTGAATGGATTTTTTCAGTGTTTCTTCCATTATAAAGATGATTGTTCATGACATACCAAAAAAGGAGATAAATATGAATTCATTTTTTTTCATGGAAATGTTCATGCTCACTAATGAGTCCAATGTTCACTACATAATCTGATATTGGTCCAAAATTCCACCACAAATTCACATGTAGTTATTATGAAGTTGTTTTTCAGGTTTGTCTTCAATATAGTGTTCTAGTAGTAAATCATGTTATAGAAGTAATAAATTAGGGTTGATTAATTCCTATATTTGTGTTACCACTAACATTCATTCATTATGGCAGATGTTTATTTTCATCGATGGTGATATGATGTAAGGTATTTACAACAATGATATTGGACTCTGGTGGGAGGTTTTCCATATAAAAGAATTGTAGATATGTGATAGTGATGAATATGGTGGCGTTGCAATGGTGAAAATGGATGTATTTATTCATGAAGATGAATTCAGGAAATGAGACTTTGGATGATGCAGGTGGCTCATGGGTTCTAGTCATCTCAAGTTCTGTGTTCCTAATATATTATTTTACTTATAAAATTTGGATTTGGCATACATGGATTTTTTATTCGATGTGGTATTTTGGATACTACTAAAATATAAACTAAATATGTTGATTGAAATTTAGTCATTAGATTTTACATTCATTAAAATTTATTAATTAGAATATTTTAATGTGGAAACCTTTGAATAATTAATTTATAATGTTTTGTAAATGTGTGAAAATTTTTCTCCTTTTTGAAATAAAATATGAATATATTTTCACACAATAAATACCATTACATTCCTTGAATCGTCCACTAAATTATTAATTTTCATGTTTATAAAAAATAATATTCTTAATATTCATGTTTTTTTATTAAAACATCTAGAAATATAAAAGGATTTTTTTATATTATTTTAGAAGATAGGTTTTAATGTAAACATAATTATATTTCTCATCTATATCAACATCATTTATATTTTTTTATGAATCACCATTTATATGATATTATATTGCCATCCACATTCTCTCTCTATTTTTATAATGATGATTTTTAATTAATATTGACTCCATGAAACCAATTTACTTTCCATGAGTTAATTAATACTCATTGAAACAATTATGAATTCCATTTCTTTTCTATGAGTTATGATATTATTAAATAAGAAGAAAATTTAATCAAATTTACTTACAATTGTATTTTATATAATGATTTACTAAAAAAATTATGGTTTTAGTCAACCCATATATATGATTCACATTATAATATGGGTGGGCTCGAAATTATATATCCCCCTAAAATAATTAGATAAAATAAATATATCCTGATATTAAAAGTATATGAATAGGGAGTTAACATTGATTAGTATGTCAATTTTTCTAGTACGATAGTCTTAAAGGTTAAACATGAATGAAAAAATGATGGGATTGTTTTTAAAACATTTTTACCATTATAGCCTTGGTAGTGATCCTTTACTATGGAAATGATTATCTATGCTTATGTGTATTCCATTACATATGTCTTATGATTATTTTATGGAAACATGGCTCATGATTGATTATTATTATATATGTTCTGTTATACCTTATCTTTTTTAGAGATAAAACCTTATGCCATGAATCATGATTAATGATCGTTGTCCGAATGGGTATGATTTTATATTATTTGAATCATCTTATTATACTCATGGAAACATGTTCAGTTAGGATCATTCATAGATATCTTTTTTATTTTCCATTAGGATGTATCAAATCTCACCCTTTTTTATGATTCCTTATGCCTTAGTTTACAAATAATGGTATTATGTATGAAGTTTCAAAATATTTTACTGTGAGAGAAGAACCTTGTGGGATATGTTGAAGATATTTTATAGAAAATTTTATTATGTATAAATTATATAATATAAAATAATACTATATGGTACATTGGAAAGTATTTTTATTCTATATTTTTAATATTCATCTTAAATTATATGATATATATGTATAGGAATTTCCATGTTTGAATTATAAATAAAAAAATAAAATGACGATTAGACAAAGTGGATGAAGAAACCATGTTGTAAATTTATATTTATTTTGTTGTCTTTTCATTGAGAATATAAAAATTCTATAAGTTTTGATTTTAATGATTGGTGAACTAGTATTATGTAACCAGACCTATGTCAATAGGGACACATTATTTAAATTATTCTGAATAATAGGAGGAATTAGGGAAAACCATGAGAAATTATATCTTTTATGAAGTTTATATCACGAAATGAAGAAGATAATGTTGTCTTGGAATATTATATTGAATGTTTTGGAAGGAATTTTTTAGCTTTAATAAATAATTTTCATGGCCCCCCTAGTAAATTAAAAGTACCCCAACCACATAATATTTGGGTATTTAACAAAAATTCAACTAGTATATATGTAATGGGTGTGCATAGTGAGTCCTCATTGTGGTGAAAATATGTATGTGGAACAACTCTACTATTATGCATGATAGAGGAGGAGAATTCCAAAATAGGTTGGCGGCAATAAAAAACTAGATAATACCCCCTAATAGTAAATTTTGGGACACTTGGGAACATTTAATAAAAGGAAGCACCCATATAAATGAATAAAAAATGTGGGAAAAGTTTCATTCAGTTTATATTATACCATCGTTAAAATAAATGTAATGAAACATTACAATCTAATCAAAATTTTCCTAAACCTTAGTTCACTAATTTCTTCATATTACCCCACCTTCCAAAACCAAACGGTTCATCATGTAGTGAGATTTATTCATTTCATAATCTCTAATAATCAAGTTATTCATTTTTGTGAAATTGGACAATTATTGAAATTATAATAAGATCGAACCGTTATTCATCATTATTTACTTGATTAAATGATGTTCAAAATGATGATAAATTTTGAAAAGTAGAAAATAAGATTTTTATAGAAGGTGTTACAGATTGTCATGAATCCCGAGCTATGATGGTGATAGTTTTGGTAGTATGTGTACAATTATGAAGTCTTGTATATTATTTTTTTTGGAGTTTTCTATAAGTAACATGCCCTCTATCACTCACTTTTATGAGATGAACGACGATTTATAGAAAATAGGGGACTGAAACATTATCCTAAATAGAATTTATATTCACATATTTCTTCATTGAATTTGTTTTATTCTTGACAATTCCATCACATTAACATGATTATATTTTTTTCCACTGACATGTGTGGATAATCCCACTACATTTTTTTGAACACAGATAAGTGTTTTTGAACTACAATATTTTCATTAGTGATTCTAATTCGATACTATAATTGAATCATGAACAATAGAAAAAATGAAATTCACAAAAACATTCATTATGGATTCTTAGTAAGTCTGGGGTTTCTCTAATGAAGAATATGGTGAATTTATTGTTGGGAAGTGATTTATATGCGGTGCATGAAAAAATTAAATAAATAAATAATATTCATGTAGAAGGAACATTTCGTGAACATAAAAATAATATATGCATAATTAGTGCGAATCATGTGTGTCTATGTTATTACAAATTCTAACTAGAAGAATAAAAGAATGATATGAACATGAATATTATATAAAATTAATGATGATTTACAGAAACACATTGTATAGAAACATCATGAATACTATTAAATTAATTTAGGATAACTCATATAGTAATTCCAAATAAATATCCCCTAGTTTTTATTGTACCTATATATGTATTGAGAATTTTATCATCAGTTGATTGGGATAATGGTCATAAATCATTTTGTTAGTTGACGATGTTATTTTATATTGAACAAAATAAGATTTTGTGGTCTTATTTTCTATGGAGTAATCTTGCATATATTGACAATGAAAAGTAAATCATAATATTATATATATCGTTCCATACAAGGATTATATCTTTTTTTATTTAATAATTTCGATGTCTTTAATGGGACATTGATGAAGAATATGTCTCCTATGGGAATTTAGAGTATGCAGGTGTGTTTCTAGTAGTATTGTGGGATACAACATAATGATCCTACATTGGGGAAAATGGTATATTATGTTATTGGTACCTTTTTATCACTATTGGTATATTAGAGTAGATTAATACGAGACACAATATTGATTAGATTGAAAAATTACTTGTGTTTTATAACTTATATATCTTGTAAAATATGTAACGTGGGGGTATAACCAATTACATCATGGAGAAAGACATAAAATAAATCAATGAAAAGAATATTTGTGGTTGGTTTCATATAATCTATAAATTTCATACATGATTCAGTATTCATAATAGTATATAGTGTTTGGAATGGTGTACATGAATATTGTAACACCCTGAGATTTTGTGAAAAACATTCTTTTCATTAATGTCTTGTATTGTACGCTACACCAAAAGCAACTTTCACAACACGCATCCTTGACTTGCCTTGCATTACACGCAATCGTGACCTTCCTCGATAGCTCACGTCGTACGCAATACAGAGTCTCATTAAACAACGATATGCTATTAAAATATTATTAAAACTAGCCATTATGAATAGTAATAACCACATTTTAAAATTTTAGAAATTTTAGCTCTCAAAATGGACTTCATTTTTGGATTCGGAGTATCGAATTTAGCCTAAGGTGAAATTTTGGTACTTTTCGGATAACTTTCATATTCTGATGAATATTGAAAATTATTAAATTATAATTAAAAACAACTTTTTTTAATCGAAATAATTAATAGTGATAAATTATTAATTTTAGTGGTTTTAACGTATATTTATAATATATTTTTACAATTTAATAAAATGTTGGTCATTGGATGTAATTTCACATTTAAACCAGTCATAAACAAGTGTCAATATTTTGATAGTTATTATCTCTTAAGAACACACTATTTGTTTTGACGACGGGAATTAATTTTTAAATTAATTAATGCAACCGATATGTTTTGAATTTGATAAAATAGACATCATTTTTTAATTCATAATATCAAATATATATTAGATCTAATTTTTGGTATTTTTCTGGAAACTTTCATTTTTTGATGAATAGTGGAACCACTAAGTGGTAGTTAAAAAACTAAATTTTTCATAATACTTAATTTTACCACTTCTATGAGTGGAATTTTGAAAACCCGAGAGACACGGTTGATGTTAGTAAGTAAAATGTGGTTCAATGAGATGAAAATAATTTTTGGTGAATAGTAAATTTTTACTTTTTTTACCACGGTTAAAAGTAAATAAGGTAATTAAGGGTATAATTGATGTTATTATTACCCTAACACATTTCCTAATTCTATTGTACAAGTGTAATTCTACCAAAAACAACCTTAGTCATAAATTATGACCATTTAGGCCCACTTGGATTAGATTAGGACATTTATTATTAATTTATTTAAAGAAGGGTTAAAATAGTTAAAATCAAAGTGTAATAAGTAAATCATTTTTAATATGGGGTTATACATAAGATAAATTCTACTATAAATATTCATCTGAAATATAAAAATATATCCTACATAATGGTATTTTATTTGTAATTTTTAGACATTACGTAATTTAATTTATTTATGACACAATGATGATGGAGTAATTATCTTATTAATGAAATATTGACATAATTGATGTTATAAATACACAAATAAATATAATTTGAGACTTTTTATGAACTAAATTAATTTTTTAGGTTCATATGACATTTTATTGTTGATATAAGTAACTTTTTTAGAAATTATCATTCTGTTTTGAATTTCATAAAAATCATGTACCAAATAGTGTCAAAATTGACATAAATTAGTTTTTAAAACAAATATTATATTATTAATTTTTATTTAATTTCTAAAAATCTAAAGTTCGGCCAAATTACTTAGATAAGGATATATATATTAATAATAAACAACTTGGGGTTCGTTTGGCTTGATATAGTATGTTTATTAAACATAGAGTTTAAGAAAACAAAAAGACACGGTAAAAGTTAAATTATTTAACATAGAGTTAAATCTAATTGATAAGGTTAAAATAATAACCTAAACATGTCTCAATCCTATTGTATGAGAGGATTTATACCCATACCCACTTTATCATCGAATTAAGACCCTTTGTGACCATTATAAACCGAAATTTACTTTAATATAAAATATTATTTTGAGATTTTCCTAAAGTGCCCCTCTCCTCCCTTATAAAAGGGAACCTCCTCCCTCTCCTCCTCACACCAATTTGAGAATTCAAGCTCGACCAAACCCGGAAAAAATCTATTCTACACTTCCCTAGTATCATCCTAGATGTCCTGGTCTTCTTCAAAGACCATCCTTAGTTCTTTATGTGGAGGTTAAGTGAAGGTGCGTCAAAAAGAGGTAATATCCATTACTGATCTTTTTCAATTTCTTTCTTCTTCAACTTCTCCTTATTTAGTTGTTTCAGGATAAAGTAATAACATCAGTATTTCTTATATACTAATATGATATTATAAATATGCAACAACTCTAATTAACCTTCTATCCATCCTATAGAAAAAGAAAATCACCACGCGTGCATACGTACAGAATACCGTCTCCACGCCGTGGTGTAATCTTTTTTCCGCCACCACCTTAATTGGATGGGTATAATGGTGTAATGAGTAACTATATATTATTATTATAAAGTGATATTGATACTGAAATAGTATACATACACTTCAACGCAATTCCACGACCATGGGAATGGTATCAACGCTCGTGCGTACGTACGGACTACCGTATCCATGGCGTGATGAGATTCATTCTCCACGTTAACCATTCATGAATGATTATAAAGTATATATAATAAGTAATAATGAAATATATGACATAATAATGATTCTGGATTTATGTGTATATATATGTATGTCATCTACTTAATGACATTCAACTCAATATGGAAAAGAAAACAACGTTCATGCGTATGAACGGTCTACCGTCTCCATGAACGGTGTATTTCTTTCCATTTACTGATCTATTATATATATATGTATATATATATTCTGAATATATATTATATATAAATAATTTTTTATATTCTGGAATTAAGTAATCATGATCTAAGTAATCATCTGAATAATTACAAGTCAAAACACGGATGACAAATGTAACGATTTTACCCAAAACGCTCTTTAACATGGAAGTTACAAAAGAACGGGTAATATAAAGCCATAAGTGAACCGTATATGATATCATAACAATGATTATGATTATGGAATACGTCAATGACATTATTTAAATCATTATACAGGAGGTTCAGTCACATACGTAGCAAATCAGACCTAAGGTAAGGGAAATATCACAATCTCATTTTTATCCGAGATTGTTTATACTTTGGTATTTACTGGGGTGTATTTTATCATCCACATCCATGTTTCCTCAATATGTAATATTATTGACATCCACCTACAATTTTTTAAATCCTATTTTACCCTTCGGTGAGTTTTCAGTAAAATATATGAAAGGAATATTTTGTCGTTTTTCGTACGAGGTATTTTTTTACTTTTCCGAAAAAAGTATGAGGAGAATGTTATTTTTAACTTATACGGCATGAATGGATTTTTAAAACATTTTTTCCAAGAATCTTCCTTTAAAAGTTTTCAAGTTTATTTTTAATCAACTTCTTTTAGTTATAATTTTTTGACATGTTAAGAAAGGAAAAGTGTTTTTGAAGCAGAAATGATATTTTCCTCAAGAATGGCGTTCAAGTGTTTTATCAAAATTATTTTTCCATCTAAGATAATAAAGGGTTATGTTTCTATCCATATTATTACATTCATTTTATTATGTTGTGATGGAAATATTTTTATGAATTCTCTTATCTTATATGAATTTTTTTATGATGTCACTATGTTTAAAGATTCCCATTTTTATTACATGGGTTTTGCAATGATGTATGATTTATGATTTTGTGGCACACATAAGAATGGTATCATTATGAGATGGGTGGGACCTATATCTCCATCCAATGAATTGGGAAAAGATTATATATTTCATGAGATAGAAATGGATGGAACTGTAGGTTATACCGGTTCAGTGAAACAGGATTGAAACGAGGGTGACTCGGTTCATAAATGGACTTTGTCCACTAAGATAGTATTGGCAATGAGTCTTGACTAATAAGATATGATTCTATATTATTATGTGTGTATGCCACAAGGTTTCATGTTTTATGTTATTATTATTTGGATTTCATTTCACTAATATGATTTATCCCATGTTATGATATTATGATCGCTTTTGCTGGTTAAGATTTCCAAAATGTTATGTTCTTATGAATATGATGTGATTGATTTTTCTTTTGTTTACCCTTACTGAGCATTTGAGATCACCCTTTTATGTTTTCTTTTCCCCAGGATATAAAGAAAGGTTTTAGGTAAAAAAATGGAAGATCTTTATGGGATATGTTGATGATCTTTCACCACGATTAGAGGATTTTATTCCGAGTTTCCAAAGACATTAAAATATTACAGTCCTTGTGTGTTAGTTTTTCTTAGGTATTAAGTATTCTGCAAAAGTAATGTAATGTCCATGTATGTCAAGCTTTGGGTTTCTATAAATATAATAGAATTCAGAAAATAAATTCTCACTTGATTCACACCCTATTAGTTTTACTACACAATCCATTTTGAACTATAATTGTTATCTTAGATAAGGATCCTCCTTTAGTTTGATTTAATTCACTTTCCCGTTTTCTATATAAAAATTATATAATTTATAGATTTGAGTATGAATAAAACAAATTAATTCATAAGATGGAATATCCTACCACTACTCTTAATTTTAAAAATTTTAATGCTTCATTTAAGGAATCGAAATAGATGAATAAAATAGTCCTCTGAAGAAGAAGAATAACTCCTGGAATAATGAATATCTACTAAAACATAAAGGCACTCATAGTGAAAACTTTTCAGTATGTTCAGTTGATTATGATTTTGATAAATCATTTTATAACTGAGATAAATTACATTTCAGTCCATAAAATTTATAGAATTTGAATAATGTTCCCGAATTAGTAGTCACATATATGATCAATATATTTTATGACCTTTGAGGCCAAAAATTTAAAGATGGATGATGTAGCAGGTAATTAGGATAAAACAATATCTAAGAAGGTACTAAATGAGAACAAGATCTTAAATCATTATAATGTCATGGAAAATTATATGAAGATTTATATAGAATTAATCTAAATGTTTTTATTAGAAAATAAAAAACCACTATCACATTCAAAATAAAAATTATTTTATTTAAGAATAAATGAAAATGAAACTCTGTGAGAGGGATTTTAGAAAAAATGATCTTTTGGAAATTTGTACATTTAGTTGAGCAGATTAATAATACAAAAATTCACATTATAGATACACAACTAGTTGATAATGAAAAAACAATTAATGAAATTTTTTTACTGAAGGATAACCATGTACATGAATATGGGATTCAATACATAGACATTGAATGGGATTAAATAATCAAATAAGTTGAAGATGTGTTGGTTTCTCTCAAATTTAAATGTCTCGATATTGAATTAAAACTAATAAATAGTTTTGTCCAATGGTGAGATATCATAAGATACTATGAAAATATGTAATACCAATATGTATTCATATAAGTGTCCTGGTGATCAAAAAAATAAATTTACTGTAATGATGATCTTGATATTATAAAAGTATAAAAATATTCAGTTATCAATAAGGAATGTCAAATTTCTTTCTTGATAAATGGTTTTGTACTAATGTTCCTGTGATGAATAGTACATTTTTGCAATAAAATCAATAATATTAGGGGTAGATAAAAATTTTCTAGAATATATATCTTCTATGAATAAGGATGTCAAGAATTGTAAAAATTGTTTTTCTCATAGAATGCACAAATGATGAATTGTGTAGCCCAAAATAATAGAAGGTTTTCCACAATCATCAGAATGTATCAAAAAAGTAGAAATCTGGATATTTGGATAACTTTTTTTATTTTTTATTTAATAAAATTATAATATAAATTTATGGAATAATATATCATAGTATGAAAATTGAATAAATCATGTATTTTAGTGGATTATAGTTAAGGAAAATTGGAAACACTTGAATGAGATTAATATTTCATAGAAAATGAATCGGTCAATCCGGAATAGATATAGTATTTTGACAATTTTAGTAACTATTTACACTAAAATAATCATTATTATATGCAGTTATAGTATTTAAAAATCATGAAAAAGTATTTATATAACAAATGATATTACCATATGTAAAACTATATAAGGTACAAAAAAAATATGAGAGGTCATCCAGAGGAAGTAAATGAGGGAAAAGATTATTAACCAAAAAATTCATAATTTTTTAAGAGTAATAATGTGAAAAATAATAAACAAAACTTAAAGATAAATCTATAATAGTATGAAATTCTATTTCATGGAACCTAGTGAATCTTCCATGAACTTATAAAAAATATATGTAATATGGAATCAAATAATGAATCAGTCTAGCAAAGGAAATGTGTCACTATCCTGGTGAATGTGATAACTCATTTATAATATGATATATTTCCTCAAATTGTATGTTGTTGAATGATATTTTGTGTCTAAATAGTGTAATATGATAATACATTCATGTAAAAAATTGTTTCACCAGGCTATTGGAATGGAATAATTAATTAGGGGTGTCCAGAGCTGACCCAACCTGACCAACCCGACTCGACTCGATCAGGTCGGTTCGGGTTGGGTAAGGTTAAAAAATTTATACCACGGGGTTGGGTCAGTTTGGGTTATATCATGGTCGGGTTTGGTCGGGTCACATGTTGGGAAAAAATTAACCCAACTCGACCCCACCAACCTGACTACTGTGAGTCGCCTCTTCGAACATCACCCACTCCCCTGCCTCTCGACCCAATTTCCCCTCACCCTCGCCACACGCCGCTGTCTTTATCCTTTCCTACACTATCTATTGAGTCCATGCCATTGCCCACTATTACATGAATACTCTATTAACTGCCTAGATGATTTAATATTCCATGAAATTTCTTAGAAAAACATAAAATAAATTCAAAGAAATCGAGACATGTGAAATCAGCGGAAAACCAATGCCCGATCAACAAACAAAAAAATGAAGATTATTGGATTTCATTCGATTTTGCTATAAAAACTAAAGAAAAAGTAAAAAAACAAAGGAATCTAGGAAAATTTTAATGATTCCATGATCCAATGGTGGATGATTGACTATGAAAAAGATCATTGAACATCTGCCTCACCCTCACCAGTCCAGTGTATCCACCTTTCTGCACCTGCATGTACCCCCCACCTCTACCACCACCTCCATCTCCATCGCGACTGTGTGTGGTTCTAAATCTATCAGTGTCATGCACTACCCCATTCTCATCACCCTCTTGGACACACCTTGAACCACCTGAAACCTAGATAACTACATGTAGGCAAGCAAATCACATCACACCATAGAGTCAAAAACTAATGTTTTTTGGGGTCTATTTATTACAGGGTGAAGGATGCAGGCGTTCCCTAGTGCGGTGAAGAAGATGAAGTAGTGGAATACATAACCCAATCAACCCATGGGGTGATAGCCAAAAAAAGAACTGAACAATTTTTTTTATCGTAACTCGGTCAACCTGTGGTTTGTGATCATAAAAAAATCCAAACACTTTTTTTCCTTAACCCAGTTAACCCAACAAGACCCAACCCGATTTGAGGCGGGTTGGGTCGGGTCGGGTCTGAATCCAAAAACATCTCCGACCCGACCCATCCCAACCCGACCTATTTTTCTAGGGTTGGGTCCAAAATATCCCTCAACCCGACCCAACCCAACCCATGGACACCCCTATAATTAATAATGAAAAAATGAAATAACTTGTGTCTTGTGTAAATAATTATATTGAGAATAATAAATCTTCTTAAGAAATAAATGATAAATCATATTCCAAGACAAATAATGATAATTTGGATTGAACATTAGAAAGATACATGAAATTTGTAGAAAGAATAAAAAACTAAAATTTATTTTATAGCTAATTAGATGAATCCATTTTCATCGTAAATTATTAAAGGTTTGAGATGAATGTCTCATCTCTATTACAATTATTAATGATCATTAAAGAACACCCTCACTACAATATATACATTGTGACTATTTTTCATGAAGGAATTTTATTATAAATCATATATTATTACGGAGACCTAAATTTGATGAAAAATCATAACATCATATTTGATGAATGTTATACATTATTACAGGAAAATGGTATCATGTTTTATTTTTAAAAATTCAAAATAATCATAGATGATAATTGGAGTTTTTTTGTGATGAAATTCAATCATGAGGAAAAAGTATTAACTGAATCTCTTGATGGTGTTCACGGAAGAATAACCACATGATATCCCAATAATAGTTGATATATTTTAGATATATTATGTTCTAGTGAAGTATGTGTTTAAAAGATCTAGATGATAAATGTCATGAAATAGAATTTTATCATCACTGTGTATTGTGATTAAATTCTTTTATTTTAATAGTTAACATTCACTTCAAATGAGATGAGACATATTTTTTGTGGAAGAATGGAAGGTAAATTTTAAAATGGGGAATTTAAATTGACACTCATAATTTTTTAACACTGTTTGTTGAGATAAATATAATATATTTGTTGATTTTTTTTTAAAACTTCTAAAACAAGATTGCACAGTTTTTATCACATACTGAAAATTATTGACAACATTGATGTTTAATTTTATCGATTGACTTTTATATATATATATATCATATATCCCACAAAATTAGAGTTGTACAATTTTTTCTCTTTTAAATGTCATTGGTTTTTCCATATTTCTTTGGTGTAAATAAAACTATCTGTGTCTAGAGATAAATTGTGTTTATAGATTTTGAATGATTGAGATGATTATTCCATTCAATTACATCATTGGTTTAATTGTCAATAATCCATTGAATATGACACTAAATTGATAAAATAAATGGTTATTGAATCAAAATATTACATAACTGAAGAGGTTTATTAACGTTGATTTATGATTCAATTTTTCTAGAAGATAAATAGAAAACATGTTTTAACTGTAATGACTAATGAATTGATCTAATCTTACACCACTACTGTCAATATAGACATGTTGTTTACCTCATGTTCAAGAAAAGGACTAGTCAAATAATATCATGGAATGTTATGTATTATGTTAAATATATTTGATAATATTTAGATTATAAACTTTTATTAAATTTTATATTTATGATATTAGATAACAATTTTTAGAATTTCTAAAAAATACCCAAGACCACATCGGACATCCAATGGGACCAAAACCACTACTTAGCTAGGAATTCCCCCTTGATAATGCAATCATTATTACAATGTATTTTCATTGGTATTCCACTACTAGGAATAAAGGATGTTGGTAGTGCCATTATTAAGTGAATAACAACTATTTAGGAGCATGCCGACAAGGCTCAGTTTCGATAGAAGTTGAGAGAATTCCCCCAAAATAAAATGTGTTATATATATGGAGCATGATGTTATAAAATTAATCCCCCATATGAATGAATAAATTAGGTGGGAAAATATAATTTAGGTTACTATAGATCTATCTTTAAAAGATACATAATGAACCACTCGTGTCCAATAAAAATTCTCTAATCCAGTTGACCACTAATATGTTAACTATCTACGTATGGATTAATCAAAAGGGTTATGCAGGTGCAGAGATTTATTTATTCTAGAACATCCCATGATCTAACCATCTATTCAGGTGGCATTTTGTTGTCATATAAATTAAAATACTATTCCACCATCATTAAGCATTTGTTGTATGAATAAAAAATGTTCAAACTGACAATATAAAAGGAGAAGAAAAAAATAAGTTTTTTTGTATATAGTTATTGTCAGAGTGGTGATGAACAAGCTATGTTAATGTGATATAAGGTGGTGGATATATGATGTTGGGGTAGTGCAACATAGTTTGTGGGAGTTTTATATAAATATATTGGTCCATATTCAGTTTCACATATGATATGAACTAATATGTTGATAGATTACTAGACTAAAATATAGGTAGGAATAATATCAGTATTTTTTAAGAGTTATTTGTCACAGTGTTGTGTATATAAAATCCTTCACATCCTTATAATACTATTTTGTTTCTCTAAATTAGTTCATATATTCCAACATTGTTTCTCAAAAAATTAAAAGATGTTTTTTATAATCAATGAATGTTTAATAAGTTATATTAACTATAGATAGTAATCGATATTTGAAAAATAGAAAACTATTCTATGCCTAAAATCATGCATGATGGAAATTTTGCAATACTGGGTTTTTAAGAAGGATGAAAACTATGAATCCATTAATCAGTAATGAGTTATTTAATAATAATTATAAAAAATATAAAATAATATACATATATATGGATGTATTTGTGGAAATTAAAATAATGAATGAATAAGAAGTATGTATTTTGTGAACATTTTTTTATTGAATAATATAATGTGGAGAAAAAGAAATGAGATGACCATTCATTGTATCACACATGAAAGATTATTTATAGAAACATTTGAAATATAATTTTGATGAATAATATATAGTTATTTATAAATAAGGATTAGAAGTAATTAAAAATACATATACCTAAGATTTTAGTTTTTTGAGATAAGTATCATATATTAAAAAAATAGTGGATAGTATGTACGATTATGCATTTTCTTTTAGCAATATCTAAAAATATTAATATATTATCTATCCAGATCATGAGATCTTGTTTTCTTATTAAATAATATTTTATCTCAAGGTAGTGAAAAATATTTTTGAAATTGAGAAATATATTTCTATCATAGGAAAATATATAAAACACACATAATAGTGGATTTATTCAGTGGGATTATGAAGTATAAGAATTCCCCAATGTGTATGTGGTGTTTTCTTGTTGGGAGATGGAAACACATTGGGAAACTGTATAAAAATCCTCTTATGGTAATCAAGGGTTACCTATGTAGGTAATAACTCATAAAATACAATGTGAATTTCTAGTGGAACAATATAAGAATTATTTTTTATCAGAATGATCCATTCCCAGGTTGTAATCACCTACATAGAGTAAATAATCTGTAATTAAATTATTTAACATGTGGAAGATGTTGTAGGAATTCATACTAAACATTGAATAGTTATTTCTTAATGTGTGTTATTACCAGTATTCATTGAATTAAGAATTAACTTATCCAATCATGTGATAGAGGTTTCAAGGGGTTAAATGAAAATAATAAAAATACACGTAAAAAATTCATAATTAATTCAGCCACTAAATGTGATTGAAAGATCCATTTGTGGCTTTATATTATTACCAAATTTCATACGTTTTATAAGTTAATTAATAAATTTCCAACATCGTTTTTTGAGGTAATTTTCCACATATAAATTATCCATTCATCATTGAACACTTTACCCTGAAGAATTTTAATAATACAAAGAACATTCCTATGTTTTTAAAATACATAGGCAACAAGGGGTGAATTATTTATCAATTTTTTTAATATAGGTAAAAATGAATTATGTGAGTGAAAATTACTTTACAACTAGTATATATATTTAATTTCAAATTCCAAAATAATAGATTTCCATATTTCTACATTCAATGTAATTATAACCCACCTCAAAATTACATTGCCAACAGTAAAAAATTCACCAATCCTTAGAATATTTTAAGGATCCATTTCATTTGTAATAATTAATTCCAATGTAATATCTCTAATATGTAGTCAAGTCAATGTAAGGATATCTCTTTCATCCAAATGATTTAACTATAGGAATATATCTTGGGGTGATGTATGTCATTATGTCACAATTATCTAAGCTATCACATACTATTTTTTTAAAAAAAATATAAATTATAATGTAGCATTAAAATTGTATCAAGAAAATAAAAATCACATAATTCAATAAGTATAATTTTTAACACTCATTTTCTTACCCAATTTGTTTTATAAAGACTGATAATACTAGATTACACATGTATCATCTATCATATTTTTAACTCAATTATACTCAACTATTTGTGGGATATAACACAAATCAATTTAGATAGTGAACCATCTCTAACACCATGGACAATTCACATTCCACTCAACCCCTCTATTTACTATTCTCTAATACCATGATGATTAAATCATGTTTTCAAAAGCTATGATTTACCAAAGAAAAAAATATTCTTGAAATGGAAATTATATAGATAAAAACAATCACATAATACCAATCATATTTTCATATTCTGATAATAATAAAATTAGAATAATTACAATAAAATAAAAAAAGTGAGGATCGTCGCTATGGTTTACCTAGAAACTTGTAATATTATATGTGTATTAATATATATGAATCAGAACACTGTGAGAAAAAAAACATAGTTTTATAAACAAAAAAATCCGGGAAGAATAAAAAACCGTAAATTTTTAGGGAATCACTAATTTAAAATATAATAATAATAATTATTATTATTATTATTATTATAATAATAAAAATAAAATCAATTTTTATTTAACATGAAAGAATTTTTCAAACAATTTAGTTTTTCAAAATTTAATTTTAGAATTTATAGTGATAGAATTAATGAAGATAAACATGGGATCATCTTAAACTAGTATATCTATTTTCCCAATATCGTAATTCTTATTATAATATTTATATTTTATAATTCAAAATTATAGGTTACTTGGATTTTTCTGTGTGTGTGGTTTGAATAAATGAAATTACAAAAATATATGGAATGATATAAGAAACAATATAAAAGTTATAAGGAAATATGTAACCATGGGGATGATATGGATTCCTTCTTTTCCTATTACACTTGTTATAAATAAATTTTATAATCCATGAAATACCATTTTAGATATACCCTCATCCTCTTACTTTTGTGGGACTCAGTACATTCTAAATAAAATAATAGCATACCAGGATTCACATGCTATAACTAGAATATATTCATTCATGTAAATTGTACTTGTTGAATGAAGATATATAAGGGAGAGTGAGAATATAATAATAAGTGATGATAATGTGTAAATTATTTATATAGTGGGAATTATTAAATAATTTCACATCTCACCTTGTACATTATCACAATCTTAGATAATACGATAGTAATTTTAGAGTGTGTCTTATAAACCATAGGTTACCCATAGGTCAAACATCTAGTTAGATATTTAATTACATTGAAATTATGAAATTAACATAGATGATGGGGGAAGAAGAATAAATGGAGAAAAAGTTGAAATTATACAATTTTTTTATAATTTAATAATGTATATGGTAAAAAACTTATATTAAATACATTATGTTGAAGGCTTAGGTGGATATCCTTATAAAATGCTGATGAGGGACATAATTTATAGGCAAAAGAGATTATAATAAAATATATGGATCCTTTCAATATACACATATCTAGATGGAAATTTATTGATGTACTAGAGATACAAGAATATTTGTAGTCAAAAAATTTTCCATTATTATTTTATATTACTCTTAATAATTGAATGGATCCTAGAAAACTAATAATATGGTTACCCCATTGGGTAAAATAATAGAATGAAAATATTTTATTTCATAGAATAACATTTATGATAAGGTTGATGGTATCAAGGATAGTGTTAGATCCCTGTTTTTTCGGTGATAGTGATGGAGAAAAGTGTCTCATACACATTATAAATATTCCTAAATTGAATTAGAGTTTTATGGATTAAATTTAAATAGAATTAAATATATTCCCTTGAAATATATTGTTTGATCGTGGAACGCTGATCGATTATTACATGAGAAGTAAAGAAAATTTTGAATTTGAAGCATTATTCTTTCTCATATGATAATTCTTATATATAAATATTTCATCTAAATTATTTTCACATGAGGTTTTCCATGGCCAGACATAAAATTATACAACCTATGATATTATTAGTTTATTAAGATTTCTTGGGATTTTTAATCCAACAAAAAACTCAATATTCATAATTTAATAATATATTAGTAGATGGGTACTTAAGACTAATATATAGATAGACTCAATGTTATATTGATTTTAAAATATATTTTCATTTTTTATATAAATCATAGGATGTTGATTTTTGGGGATCGATTCTAATCTATGGAATTAGAAACCCAATTTATCATTCAAAATATTTGGTATTGTTAGTTTATTCTAAATAGACAAAATTAATCTATGTATGATTAAAATAATACCCTTCCAAAGATTAAATACTAATTTTGAATAATACGACAATAATCATTAAGACCAAAATTATGGTTATTTTCACTATAAATCCAATTATACAATATTGTTGAATTAACACATTATTTACAAATTGCAACGCATTTCTATATATATATAAATATAAATGTATAATATATTATTAATAAAAAAATAATATATATATATATATGGATTCATCAAATGTTAATGCATACATTAATTCTAAAAAAATAGATTATCAATTTTAGATAACTCAACTATTTTAATTAAGAATTCATAATTATTCATCCCAAATATCAAATATGGATAACAGAGCTTATAGATCACTTATTTAAAAAACCCAATAAAAAAATATTGTGTCATAACATTCAACGAACCTCTTATTTTGGTGGAAATTAAATTAATTATTTTTGAATTAATATATTATTATTGGATAATAAATAATTATTCTATTAAATTCCATCGTTTATGAAATGTATCAAAATTTAACAAAAATGTAAAACCACATTTCTTGGGACATAAAATATTCAAAAAATATATTTTTAACATCATTTACTATTGATAACATACAATTTAAATAGTTCTATGGACCTAGTAAGTAAATATTCAAAATTCACCAAGTATTTGTAAAAAATAAATATATTCTACTATATTATAATTCTATTAAATATATAGATTTATCAGTTGAAAATAATCACCCAACCGATAATTAATTTTTAAAAAAATAACATTCACATCATAACATAAGGATACACCCAAATTCTAATATAATTTGTGGAGATAAATCAATAAAATATACTCTATTTCATATTTCTGGAGTGTGAGACCTACTACTAGTTATAAGTTTAAGAAATTTGGTCAAAAAATATGACGTATTACCGAATTTTAAAATTTTCATACCATCGATTACAAATTTAAATTTAATTTATCACATCAAAGAACATAGAGAATCCTTTTCTTTGGCACCAAAAAATGGAATAAAATTAACACTAGAATAGGAGAAACTGAGATATACGACGTTCAATCTAAGCTGATTTATTGTTACAACATAATTTTTATCTCATACCAGTATTATGAATCAATTGTAGTGGAGAATACAGACACCATGTACTAATTTAAAAATAATAATAATGTCATTGTATATCCATACATAATCGAAAATGGACTTTTAATACATTTTATATAGTGATGAAATATTCATTGGTTACAGTACGTGGTGGGTGATTTTTCACCTGAGGATTTAATTTCTAATGACTATTATAATATTTAGTATACACCTCCTTGGAAAAATTCTAAAATCACAACATCGAGACCTATTGTATGATTATAAATATTTTTTTGTTCATCAAGGAACTACATTTAATGAATTTTTTGGAATAATAATGCTTTATATTAAGGTAATTAAAAAAATTTCTTACCAATAATGTCTTATGTATTCTACAGATTTTTTTATTGGTTATCTTATAGTTTCACCTCTCACATTAATTTTAATGAGGCCTATTATATTGACAAAAATAATTTCAAAATTTAACATTAATAATTTTAAATGAGTGAAACAACACATGTAAATACACCTACTAGATAATAAATATCATAAGATGATATGTAGAATAAAATGAATCGATTTATGTGTTACTTCCTATGAAATGTAAAAAAATAAATCAGAGATTTTGGAAATCATGAAGTGCTAAATTGAAACGAATTTATTGCCAAATATTAATGTTCTATTATGAATTCAAATAAAATGTCTATATTGAGAAACTTTTGTTAGTAGAATTAATGAATTCTCTTTGTTCAATGGATATATATATTTCCTCTACACGTCTTTACAAAAAAACTAGTCTATGAAATCCATTGATCAATAATTCCATATTTTTATTCAAATACAGTGTATAATAAAAATGATATCAATGGATTGATAAAATTCAGCTATATCTATAGATATTATCAAATTATCATAATGAATCATCAAATTCATCAGATGAATGTGCCCCCAATAAAAACTACACTATCTTTGATGAAAAGGAAGGGTGATATCATGAAGATAACCCTCCAGTATGAAAGGATAATTCCTCAACCTGCATCAACGAGAAAAATTAAATAAATCTGGGTATGTAAGAAGGCCAAAAGTCCAAATTTTTTATTATTTCATGGAATTATGATGTGTATGAATATTATATTTTTTTATATAACCAAATCATTTATATTTAATTACATAGATATTCAATGATTAGATCTTCATGTTTTTGTTTTTCAAAAGAGTTACACTATAATCCACTATGGATATAAAAAATCTATGATATGTATTAATTAAAATAATCATTTATATGGATAATAAAAAGATGAAAAAATTAACATGCAACATATGATTTCTGTGGTGACTATCTCCATTTAAATTCTTGTATTATCCCATATGAAAAATAATAGGAAATTATAATTTGAAACAGCTTCAGGGAAATAATTTTTTATGTTATTAATTATATATTTTATATTATAATAAACTAATTTATAATTGAAACAATTATTTGTTAAAAAATAATTTTCATTATGGAAGATTACACCAGATGTAACTAACTCTATATATCCTCTGAATAAGAGAAGTATATTTATTTTCGAACACTATAATGGGTTTTTACTATTGGTAGATACATATAATCATAAATAATACAATACGATTGATCAATTTGGTTGGTAGTATATTTTTACATCCCACCTAAGGTTGAGAGTGGGGTGTTGTGGTGAAGACTATGTATTCAAATATCGTAATTTTTTTGATGAATTTTTTCTTTAATGAGGTTGTATTTTAAAAAATAATGACAACTTATTATGAATATGAATCCATTAAGTTGTCTATTTTAGTTTAACATAAGAATATATTTTATTTATAAAATTTTTAATTACAGAATCAATGATTATTTTGTGAAAAATATATCAATAAATGAAATTAATCACTATTGAATCATTTTAGAGTTATAAATTAACTAATGGATCGTACCCTATATTAGGTTATTCATATAAAACCATTCTATAAGCTATTTCCAAATAAAAATGTAATAATTATTGAGGATTCTTATAAGATCCATGGGGACTTCCAATAGTCAATTTTCAATCTCTAGTAATATATGTAATACCCAATAGTTTTGATGATAAATATAAAAGATAAATAAAATACCCTCTATTTGAAAAATATAATTAATATGAATGGTGTCCTAAATTATAGAGGAATTGCGGTGGATAATTATAAAAACATATACAATGAAGATTTGAAAATGATTCGTTTCAAGAGACAATATACCAATTTGAGAAACATTTCTTATCTAAGATTCGTAAAATAATGGAGATATTCCCTTATCTACCTCATCATGAGGACCAATTGATCACTCACATTAGAAAATATATGTTTAGAGGGTTCTAAAACATCTTTTTAGTTCCATTAAATATTTTTTAATCAATTATTACATCAGAAAACATGTTCTATTTATAATAGATACGATAGATCATTTTTATGTAATAAAATGTTTACAATGATTCTATATATGTTATGTTATTTATGTTATATTTTCAATTTTATATTGGGAATTAATTATTTTACATTTTAGTTTTTATTATTGGCTTTATTTGTGGTTTCCAACCTATCTAAATTCCCAGTTCTGATATGTTAATCATGGAAAAGGTGATTTAAGTGTTCTACTATTCCAATCAAGGAAATGATGGGAAAATAGGCATAATAGATGGAGTATCTCTATATAAAATATATTATTATTATTAAGTTAAAAATATTATTGGTTGGGTTTTGATAAATATTGAATAATTTATAATTTTGAATATTGTTTATATGGAATTTAAACATTATATTCCCCATTTAGTGTATGAATCCTCTAATACGGTATAATTTTGTATGGTATTGTGTGGTGTATTCTATTATTTAATATATATTACCTATGTAATTCCAAATTTTTTATATCGGATTTTATTCATGGTTATATATATCTATGTTACATATTTTTACTTTAATGGGAATATTCTAATGGAATTTTCGACCAATGATTTATTAATAATCTTATAAATCAATTGAGTATAAGAATGAAGAAAATAGGTCATGTGGAATTTTTGTTCATGTTAGTAGATTATTACACATATAAAGATAATAAAATATAACAATATAGAATTATATTTATTTGTCTTATGATTTTGTATGTGCAAAATAAATCCAGTAAATATATGATACTAGGATATAATTTTTGGATATATCTACCATTCACAATTTTGTTAACAATTAAAATTAACAAAAAAAACATAGAATACAATTATGTAATTTTGAAATTATAGTTGATATGATTTTTTAAAATGATGTTAAATTGTTACTTGTTATGGTTTTAATCATTCTTTTTTTTGTGGAATGTTCTTAGTGTAAATGTATCAAAAAAGGAATATATATTATCCTATATCATTCATGTATTTGTTTCATTGGAAAAATAGGTTTTTATGAAATGAAATAATAGTTAAATATTTTATATTTAAAAAAACATTTATCTTCCATTCCTCTAATGGGATTATCACTTTTGCATTACCAATCTAAAACTAATTCTTGTTATGTATTTCATATTCATTACATACTATTTGTTTTACAAAAATTAAAATGGTTGTAATGATGAATCATCTTGATAATGTAGTTATACATGGATAAATTGATAAGTATAATTTAAATATGATAGATTCATTAATATATCATTTTTCTATAATAATTTTGATATTAAGTAATTTTTATTGTTTTATTTGATATAAAATAACTATGTTTTATGATCATCAGTGTAGTATAGTTTAATGAACCAAAAATAATAGAGGTATTTAATTCATGATATAAGTTTATTTTTTGACTTGGATTTTTGGTGATTAGTGAGATATTTTATGGATCAAATTACAGAGAGGTATGAAACTCTATTTCTTTTTAGATATATATATTGTTTTGCGATTTGAATTGGTTGTCTAGGTGTAGGCCACACTATATTCTGAAAAATATAACAAATTTTTTTAAGACTAGGTACTTGATGAAGAGACAGTATGTTCCTTTTGGTGCTAGAATATGGTAGATAGATATTTTAGTTTATTAAGGTGCCTAGTGAAAATGATTTGGGATATACGTAGGGGACCCAATACCTAGTAATGGGTAAATAGGTTCCAAGTGAATTCATGGATATATTTTTTGTATGGGTATAATGATATTCCTTAAATCATGATACATTGATTTTTAGTGAGGAGGGGATTTTGAAATCTCAATTTTTTCCGTATATTATTTAATATTTCCTCCTTCATTTCCAATTAAGGTCCTTATTTTATATGTGGAGATAAGATATTCTTCATTCCTGTAAATGATGTTTTATCACATACTCCAGCCTCTATTATACATCCATCTATGTTATTTTTAAGAACCCGGATCTTCATTTCAGGTATGGATCTGGATTTTGGGTTGTTTTGAAGATAAAAGAAGAAATATGTATTTTTTTAAATATACGCCGTCTACTTATGAGTACTTGTTGTGTACCCAGTTACTATATATAGTCGTCTACTATCCATGTAAATATCGATTACACGGTCTTGTAGTCCCCTTGAAGACTGATTAAGGTGAAGGCCAGTTAAGTATATTACACGGCATGTACATTTGATGAACACACCATGTACATTTGTTTTTATTTTTTGTTGGGACCACTCTAGTAATTGTGTAGTATTTGTTGTCAATGTGGTCAAACATAGTCAATGATGTTTACAAAACCCTCCTATGTGGGATGGATAATTTAATTTATACAACAGTGGAACTATTATTAATGTTTAAAGAATATGTATCAAAATGGGATACATGGGATACAACCGTTTGAGGACGATTAAAGATTGAAATTTGTGATCAAGAAAAAAGAAGAAGAATTATGTGCTATATATGAAGTGGAGAAGATAAGAGAATGAAGAGGAGAAGAAGGTTTAAAAGAGGCTTGTACTTTGAGTTTTCCATGATCATATTATAATATGTCCATGCGTTGAATGTTTATTTTTGGCATTCAAAAATTTGGTTTAACTCTTGATCATTCCAACCAGCATTCCACCCATGGATTGCGCGGGACCACTATGGGTCATGCACACCCATGAGGAAGTCATGCCGAGGCTAGGATCACGAGTAGTAGTGGGCGCATAATGCACACCACCATGTGGGGCAGAACAGAGGTAGGAGTGCATAGTTGACACTAAGTGCGCACCCGAGGATGGAGAGTGGGTGATAAGACCACATCCATAGAGAACCTATGTGGGGCGACACCAGAGCGGGAAAAAGAGAATTATGTACCGATGTTGGAGTGTCTTGATTGATATTATGCACCCCTCCTGTGTCTCCAATTCAATATGGGATACATTTTTAAAAACATGGATGTAATCTTCATCATCCATCCAATCTCGCATCTCGCTCGACCAATCAGTCTATCTGTGGAATATTGATCTAATCTCCGATGCTCATCTATCCCGAATTGTGTGAATATGAACTAGGGTTGTTTGATTCTCCCTCATCATTTGACCCATCACACGCTGTCATCATCAACACCTTGATGACACTACCCTACATCGGCGACACTGCACTCACTATAGAAGATGGTCAATCACCATGGAAGACCTCAGACTATCAAAGAAGGGTCATTTCAGCACCATGAAAGCTACTAGATTGAACAAATACCATGCATGAAATCTACATATTGTGTGCATCGTAAATCTAAAACAAGAATGATCGGACAAAGAAAATGGAGTTGCCGAGGCCACATGTGTTCGAGAGAGATTCATGAAAGAGAATTGTGATATGATCCTGACACCAAGCATGAAAATAGAATCATGTGTTAAAGAGGAATCAAAATGTGGATTTAAGAATATCTTCACCTACGATTTTGAAAACCCTAAAAATTTATAATAATTTAAACCGTTATCCCTACGACCACTCATAATTTTTATGAATGTTAAAGAGGATCTCCGCTAGCCTATAAAAGAAGGAGTCTGAGAAAACAAGTGTAGATGGCGGCGAAGAACTGACGTTGCTTGGTTCCAAAAACAGATCACACTTTTTGAAGAAGTTGTCCATGTCCCATGAACCTTCAAAAATTTACAAGCACTCTATATGATCCTCAAGAGGAAGAAGAAGATATGCACACCATTTTTTAAGAAGAAACAAAAAACATATGATAGGTTTACCCAAACCCTCAGGGTGTTTTTATGAAGGAAATATCACTGCTACACAATTGGTGCAATCACACCTTTTCTATGCTTTGTGAAGACAGTTCCACATACTACCCAATCGACTATATAAAGGAGATTCATGTGCACTAATTTCATAAAAATTTAACCAATATAAAATACTTTTTATAGAGTAAGGTGGGAACCATCTTATTTCCCCATTTATCCAATTGTGCAGGGGTTCATGTTTTTGTGAAGAAAAATGTAGCAAAACCTTTTTCATGCACCTATGTGCATTTTTTGATGAATCCTGAGGTCCTGAAGAAGGAGACTACATAAACTAAGGGTTACAACCATTCAGGTTAGAATTAGACAACACATGAAACAAATACACTTATGTGTATGATGTAAATGCACTTGAACCTAGTGCAACATGAATAAGAGAAAGGAGGAAGAACAAGAAATAATAGGAGTAGTGGTTGTGTGTGTTTCCTCAAAGAATCATACCCATTAGGGTTATCACAATAAAAAAGGATGCAGTGAATGAATTAATTCATGCATGAATGTAGAAACACTTTTGATTTTACCTAAAAAATGATTCATAAATAGGCGTATTCATGTGTTTATAGAAGAAGAAGAACAATGAATCAGATGAAAAGGTTCAAGCTAAATTCTATATGCATGATCGCATGCATTCATGAACAAGAAATAGAATAATTAATTCAGATGATGATAAGTGAACCGATATTTATTTCCTAAATAATGAAATTTTTGTATGTGATTCTGGATAATAAGAGAAAATATGTTCTAGTGCAGTTGGTTGTTGAACTATGAAGAAGAGAGAAGAACTCTAGTGTAGTTGGTGTTGTTCTAGTGAGGAAGAGAAAGAAAGAAGAGAATTTATTACTTTATGCTTTCCAAGTAATCAAGTTAAGAGAACTAAATAAGATTAGGAGATTAATATACCTTTTGAGAAAGTAGGAATATATTCTCCATAGGTAATATATGGAACTATCTAGAGGCTGAAAGTTGGACTAGGCTATAACCAGTCCAGTGAATAGGATTCTTTCCCACACCCTCCAAATTTTTGGGACCCACATTGACTAGAGTATTGCATTACTAGACACTCTACTACAAGAAAATATCACATTTCAGTGGAGAATCCATGCATTGGTCATACCCATGCATGGAATGACGTAGCTACTCTTATTTAGTAGTGAACCTTGTGAAAATATCATGTGCATATTTTTACTATTTGCTGTTATTTCATGTGATAGGGAAAAGAGAATATGAGAATAATGATCCTAACAGGTCAAGAGGAATAGGGATAAAATGAAGTAATTGGAATAAAAAGTCCCTATCAATGATTCAGCCCCCTCTCAGTGTTTGGTATATCCCAAACTGGTCCTCTCAATTGGTATTAGAGTAGAATTCATCACTTTTAGATTCACTACAAGGATGCTATTCTATTTTTAATATTTGAGTTTATTTCCTGAGTTATCAATGAAGAGATATTTTAGTGAAGATTTTGTTATCTCCGAGTAGAAGGTTATATCTACCAAGACCATGATGAACATGAAAATGTAAGATAATAAAAAGTTGAAGAAGAAGACCCTCTAACCTAATGAAGATGAAGAACCTAGTTTTCTATATCTAGATGACATTGAAGATACACCTGACTAGGAATGTAATGAGAAGGTGGCTCATGTTCCCACCAAGAACATGGACAACCTTTATAACTTAACTATTCAATAGGTATGCGTTATTATATTGGGAAATTATTCTCATGATTATAATAATAGAACAAGTGGTGATTATAGATCTAAAAAATCTCAAGAGATATCAGTTTATAGATTAAAAATGATTCTGTATAGTATCCTAGAAGAAATTACATCCTTGGTTGTTGGAGTATTTCAATGCATGCAGGAAAATACCACTCAGTTGGAAGAATAAACTGATGTTTTGGAGAAGGGTATACTAGTAAAATTTGATTAATGTTTAAATCTATCTAGATAGTTTGTATCCTTGGAAGAAATATATAGGGTTTTTGAATTATTTCCTCTAAAGTGGCACAAATATGTTGAGGAAAAAGTGGAAGTAAACATGACTCTAGAAGAGAAGATCCATGCACTATAAATTGAGCTGAAAATAGCAATGATGTCAAGGGTAATATTGAGAAGAAGACTCCAAGAAAATTAAATAACTTGACACTTTGTTACAAAAAAGTAATGATGTATGAATTTGAAGTTGAAATATTAAATATGCCTTATAAAGAGAATAAGACCATGACTGTATACAATGAAGTATTCCTAAATATGAGATGTCTTGAATTGGAAGATGAGTTTCCCAATATTCAGAAGACACATATCAAGTATCCACAAAAAAGTACATATTTGATGCAATACTCAATGCTCACTGGAGGGTTCTACTATCAAAAGTCCTTCTACATGTGATAAGAATATCATGGGTTCACTCATAGATTTATCAAAATCAATTGAGTAAAACGTACTATCTATACCAACATGTGCCAATGTTTCAAAAATCACTTCTACAAAAAGTGGAGGATGGAAGAAAAATTCTAAAAAAGTATAGATGAAGAAAGGTGAGAATAAAAATACCACCATGGATATGGTGAATAGGGGAAAGAGTGTGGAAGATATCTCCCCATATAATTCATGACAATGCAAGAAGAAGACTTAGAAACCTTATCAAGAAGATGTCAAGTAGTCAATGTTTTTTTCAATTGGGATGATATTTTATACATGGTCATTGTTAATTGGATTGTTCCTACAATCCCATTAATGTAAAAGATCAGAGAGAGCCCATCTCAAGGGGGACAAATCTAGAGAAAAATAATCAATATACAAATTTCTAGAAGCATATGTAGACTCTAAATAGATTAGGAATTCTTTGTTTCATCTGTGATAAATTCAATAGGTTTGGTCACATGAATGGTGCATGTTCATTTCATTAGGTACCCAAATAAGATAAGAAAATATGATCACATGATCTAGAAAATAAAGAAAAATAATCCTTGTGAAGTAGTCAGAAGAATTTTTAGAATGAAAAAAACCCTAAGAAGACTGTAAGGAAGAAATTTGGGATGATTTTGGATTGTAAATCCAATAAGTTGCAGGGTAGTTCATTAAAAATAATTACTAAAAATTATTACACTATGACGATTCCAATTAGAAGATCCAATCTTGATTCCCCAACCTCTATCGATACAATGGTGGTTTTGCTAGAATATTTTGAAATAATGGGAAAGATTGAAGATGCATAGGATAAGACTAGTGCTAAAAGAAAAATAAGATTCTACATGAAGAAAAATATATTTTGTGTGCTAGGTGAGACAATTCTGGTCACTATGGTTGAAGATTCATTGAATTTACACTATCCCAACCAGAATTCATCTTGAAGATGAAAGTTTCACCAATAGATTACAGTTATATGATAACTATTGAAGAAAGAAAACTCACACGCAAAGAGATGGAAGATATAGTAAGGTTCACCAAATCAGATTTAGCATCAAAGATCAATTGTGAACGTGTGAATAATTGAGCATCTGGGTTGAGAAAATCATTTCAACCGTGTTTTTCATATTTATAGGGGAAGTAGGATCCACCTTATTCCCTTAAATATTTTTTTTATTGTATTTGTTCTCATCATACATGTAATTTAATGTGATGCTAGATCTTAGCAGGAGAACATGAGATTTTTTAATGAGAAGTGTTCCCTTGAGGGGGATACACTAGAAAGTGCTACCAGAGTTATTATCTCAATCAGTATCAACATAATTTGGTTTAATATTCAATTACTCTGAAAATTCATAAAGATAATGTAATTAGAAATGGTATGTTATTTCTTAATCACTCATCCTTGGTTACTCAAAATAAAGATCATCCTAGAAAGGGGGAGTAACTAAATTACTCTGTGAAATAAGATGAGTGGATGAGTTCTCATCTAATGAGGTATCATAATTCAATGGATAATGTAAACCTAAGATTTACAAATCAAATCATATGGTTTTATACACTGAGCATTGCTCATATAGACTTAGAGTCAAATGATGGATGGCACATTTCCTATTTAGGAAATGATACCTTGTCTACCTTGAACATTTTGTTTCATATCAATAAGGGGGAGAGAATAAAAATGAAATTTTAAGAGAGATAATTATGTAAAGTCTTACATTATCATATTCATTTAGTAGAAAGATATTGGGTATTTCCAACAAATAAAATGGTGTTTATTGTTGGTACCACTATTGTAATTGACTTGTATTTGTTGTCAATAATGTAAATAAAAGTCAATGATGGATAAAGACACTATTTTATGTGAAATGGGTATTAGAATTCAGATGACTAAGGCATTTTTCTTATTGTTCAATGAACATGTATCAAAATTTGATACATGGGATACAAAATTCTATTGATGATTGAAGATTCGAATTTCTGATAATCATAAAAGTCGTATAATTATGTTCATTACAGGATTTGTTAAAGATGAGAGAATTATGAAGAGAAGAAGGTTGAAAAGGGTTTGGACTTTGATGTATCCATACACATATTTTAATATGTCCATGCATTGAATGATTTTTTTTGTCTTAAAAATATTTGGGCCAAATCTTGAGCTATTCATCCAACATTCAACCCAAAGAATGTGCATGACCACTACGGATCAAACACACCCATGAGGATGTCAGGCCGAGGCTAGGCCCAAGAGCGGAAATGTGCGCACAATGCATGAAGCAGTGCGGGGTGGCACATTGGTAGGAGTGTGTAGTTGGTGCTATGTGTGCCCCTGAGGAGGCAAATTGGGCACTAAGAGTGCACCCATAGAGAATCGGTGTGGGGTAGCACTGAAGGGGGAGAAGAGAATTCTGAACTGATGTTGGAGAGAATTGATTGATATATTGTTCTCCTTCCATGTCTCGAATTTGAGGTTAGATGTGTTTTAAAAAACAATTATGTAATCTCTGTTATCCATCTAATCAAACGTATCACTCTAAAGTACGATCAATCCACATAAGATGGATCTAATATATGTTTTCCAACTATCCCATGCCGCATGATTATAAACACGTGTCATCCGATCCTCCAGCAGTATTCAATCAATCTGGTGTTGTCATCTTCAACCCCTCGACACTGCTGCCACCCATCGACGATAGTGCACTCACCAGAGAAGAATCACGATCTCCATGTATGACCTATAACTATAAAAGAAGGATCATTTCGTCCCCATGAATGTTATTGGACCTAACTGAGACTGTGAATGAAATATATGTCTTGCATGGATTTGAAATCATGATGAAGAAGGATCAACAGAGGAAAACGGAGTTATCGAGGCTTCGAGGGTTCGAAGAATATTCATGCACGATAATTTTTTCTCATGATATTGACTCCTTGCATGATGATTGAATCGTGCATTATAGGGGAAACAAGACAAAGTTCTCAACATATCATACAATGATGGATTAAAAACCCTGAAAATCTCAAGCATTCAAACAATGATCCCCGCAGCCTCATAGACGGCTTGTGAATGTGGATGGGGAACTCCACTCACCTATAAAAGGAGTATCATAGCACAAAGAGTGATTCTACACATGAATTCATGAAATGCTTCAGTTCCAAAAAACATAACACACTCATTAATTATGTATGATGTTTTCCATAGACCTTCAACAAGTTCCATGCACTATTGAAGTGCCTCACAAGGAAGAATATGATCCGCAATACCTTGTTGAAATAAGTAAACACAAAACATGGGATAGTTTTAACCTAATCCTCACGATGTTTTTGTGATAGAAAACCCATGGTTGCACAATGTTTGCAATCACACCTTTTTATTGCATTCTGAAGACCGTGCCACACTGTATCGTATCGATTCTATGAAAGAGATTCATGTTCACTCATAGCATAAAAAGGATACCTGTTGTCCATCTTGTTTTCATGTAGTAAGGTGAGAAACCTCTTATTGGCTTGTTCATCTCATTTTATCCAGGGGTCTGAGTCTTTTTGAAGAATGATTGAGAAGTATCTTTTGCATTCACATATGTGCATTTTTTGAAGAATCTTGTGGTCTTGAACGAAGAATTTTTACAATGTAAGGGTTATTCCCATTTGGGTTTGAACAAGAGAATTCATGAAACACATACACATATGTGTATGATTTAATGGCACCCTAACCTAGTGAAAAGTGAAGAAGATAAAATTAGGACAAAAATGGAAATAAGAGGTGAAAAGGCCACATGTGTTTTCTCAATGAATCATTCCAATTAGGGTTCTCACAATATAAAAGGAAGAGGTGAATGCATGAATTAATTCATACATTCACATGAACATGTGAAGTGACTTAAATAATGTATCAAAAACAAGTGTGTTCATGTGGGTAAAGAAGAAGAATAATGAAAGGGAATTAAAATTTCTTCCAAAATTCTATACGCATGACTACAAGAATTCATGAAATAGAGGGAGAGGAATTGATTCAAATAATGCCATGTGATTTGATATTCATTACCTGAATAATAAAATTGGTGTATGTGAATGTAGAAAATAAGAGAGAATAAGTTCTAGTGGAGTTGGCTATTGCACAAAGAAGAATAATATACAAGTCAACTTCAGTTTGGGTTTCACTAGAGAGGAAGAGAAATGAAGAATAAAATTACAAGCCTACTATTTTTGTCAAGTAATAAATTAAAGGTCACTAAAAATATCACGAGCCTAACCTACCTTCTATATAAGGAAGATGACTATCTGCATAGGTAGTATAAAGAACAACTAGAGGTTGCAAGTTGTACTAGGATATCATGAGTCCTGGGAAGAGGATTGGTCCCCCCCCCAATGTGTAAAGACATACACTGACTAAGGGTTTGTTTCCCTATTCACTCAATTGTATCAACATAAAACATTTTAGTCAAAAATCCATGAAATGTTTTTACCCATGCATTACAAGTATGTAACTACTAGTTTTTAGTAGTGAACCATGTAAAAATATTGTGTGAATATATTTTATTATATCAATTATTGCATCTGATTAGGAAAAGTGAATTAGAGAATCAAGATCCTAATAGGTTAAGAGGTACATGGGTGAAATTTTGGAATTGGTATCAAAAGTCCCCAATATTGATTCACCCCCCGCATAGTGTTATGTATATCCCAAACTGGTCCTCTCATTTGATATTTCGGAGGGGGGTTGCATCTCATGTCTAGAACCAATTTCATCATCACGTGTTTCTTATGGGAAATATTGGGACTGTCAAACAAAGATTGACCCCCCAAAATTCTCTATTCGACCTTAGATTGAGATGTCTTATGGTGCACTGGAATCCCAATAGTGATTTCACAAAACCCCTAGATCCTTTTTTTCTGATTCCTTCTCTATCACGAGTTATTCAATGTTTGGAGTTGTTTATTATTTTTGTAGATCTAAATTGATCTAGGAATATTAAAAGTACAACCTTCAATGATATTGATTTTAATAAATCGAGGTATGTGG
The DNA here is from genome assembly GCA_963277665.1 of Viscum album. NCBI lineage: Eukaryota > Viridiplantae > Streptophyta > Magnoliopsida > Santalales > Viscaceae > Viscum > Viscum album. The sequence continues at coordinate 1,584,973,467 of OY728150.1, read as the reverse complement.
TTTGTGACATTAGTTTTTCTTCATTTGATTATAAGTGCTATTGGTGCTACATACCCATGTTTGGGGTATGGTGTATTTTTGAATTAATCCTTGTTTATTACCTCTTATGGTTCAGTTGATTGATAAAGGGTAGCTACATATGAGTAAGGCTAGATATATTATTTGTGGGACCCCCCATGGGTCTGATTTACTTTGGATTATTATTTATGGGTGTTTGGTCAAGTATGCCTGTAATTCTTGACATGTATAAAATCCTTGTTTTTCTAGTATAATGTTACTGATAATATGCCATTACGATGATATGAATTTTGATTGTTTGATGAATGGGACATACAGTATGAAGGATTCCCATGGTTGGGTCATTTATTTATGTTTTTCCATTATGATGGACTATGGGTATTGACTATGAGAGCTTCCAGGTGGTCATCGACCTAGGGATATAGACTGTGAGGGATTCCTATGTGGTCATTAATAATTCTTTGATGTTACGTTGGGTAAGGAAAATTTATCGTGTGAGCATCCCAGGTGGTCATTTGTAAATGATTCGATCTATGTTAGACCAAAGGGGTTAGTTTGTGAGATCGTTCAAAAGGGTTGTTAATAAATGGTTGCTGTTATGTTAGACAAAGGGGATTAGACTATGAGGAATTTCTCAAGGGGTCGTGATTGAATAATTGAATGATTGTGATGAGTCTACCAAGAAAAAACAAAATCTTGAACTCTATCATACATGATTGTTTAGATGGTCTTCTGATACATCTATTTAGTTACTATTACATAGAAGATATAGAGCATTGTATAGATCCTAAAGTTTATGTGATTCAAATGATTGAATTATAAATAAAAAATAATTTAATTTAAAACTGTAGGATTATTTAAATTTTGAGTACTTCCATGTTTATCGTTTCATTTCTCTATATTACCGTCTCTATATAATCACTAACAATTATTCATTGAACATTTGGTGGTTTCCAAATTGGATTTTAATCACACCCTATTTGGGACATGTTTTGGACTAAAATATATTACATGTTTAATGGAATAGGTAAGCCCAATAACCATACTTCATTTGTTAGATGATTTCCGTCGGAGCATGAGATCATGGGACAAGGATGAGGCTTACAATACTATTGGGGATTACTTTTTTCTGTATATTGGTTTTTATATTTTGTTTTTCGAATTTTATTTTAATTGTATATTTTTCTAGATACATGTGATATGTCTCGTTTATATTTAAGCTCCAGTAGTTTTATTACCATCATTCTTCCACTGTTTACTTATGTTATATGGTATTACTTCTTAGCATATTTTTACTATTTGTTTTCTATTGTGTTTACTAAATTTCATGTTATTATGATATATGTTTTTCTTTATATGATTTTTTTGTGGTTGGTGTTGGGATATAATTCCTTCTATTTTGATAGGGTGTTGGTATATGTAATGTTTTATTTAGATGGACACCATACTTTGGCCCCAGAGCTGTTATTTTCCCTCTTGAATCAGAATTTTCTGAATCTTGTTTTATCTATAACTTAGTTATACTATGTCATGATATGAATAATGATTACAAACATTGATTAGCAGGGAGTATGGGATCTCATGGATCAGAACATGGCATTCCTTGGAAAAAAATTAGAATTTTTGGGATCTGAGGTAGTTATAGAGGCCTACTATCTGGAAAGAATGAAAACATTATGTGTGATGTTATGAACACACTCCAAGTGTTCTTTTGTTACGGATGAAATAGATTTTCATAAGTAGAGACTGTGTAGTGCATGTACATTTTGGGTAGTGGTTGAACGTGTGACTGACTGTTTGATAAGATACATGTGCTTGATAAATATTTTGTAGAATATACTATGTATGGGGAGAATACAATGTGCTTTAAAAGACCATGTGTCTAGACATGTGACCAATGATAAGGGTGGATGAAACATGGGTTATAAACTCCATGTATATATTATACATTTTGTGTAGTAATTGGCCATGAATTCGGTTGTGTGATTTATGACTCATGTGGATAGATCCTATGTGGTACATGCTTTGTCAAGGGTGACCATGTGGTGTAGTGTAACACACATAAGATCATGTTGTTCTATCCATGTAGAAGTACATGGGAAGGAGGTACTATTAAAGTGCATTTTGTGTCTCAAGAGGAACACATCATGTGTATGGGGTGATACCCCATCAGGATGGCAGAGGTACACACCCATGTTAAGGCATAAGGGATCACACCGGGTAGGGGTTTTTCACATTGTGTAACTATACTTTGTAAATCAGAAATGCATTATTCCTCTATTTTGTTCATGAACATATAAAATTCATTCCTTGAAAATAAGGAACTAAGGTGTGTGCTTGACCTTGCAGATTCATGCCACCATGATGTCCTTTGGTTGTAAGAAAAGTACTGTTTGATGATCATACACTAGAAATGGTTTATCAGGGACTACCAGCTGATCCTCCCATCATGGTTGTCTTGGAAAAAATAGTTATACTATACATAGAAGATGATGCATAGTTATGTGAGGAGATTATGGGGATGGTGAATAATTTTCAGGGAGCCCAACATCCTAGCCCATCTATTGAGGAGTTGATGCAAGTGTTCCAGCAGCATCCACTTGACATATTTTCATGTTATAGAGGACTATAGGCTACATAGTAATGGTTGGAGTCCATGCATTAAATCTTTCAGCATCTGGAAATGACTCCTAAGAAGAGGTTGAAACTCCCAAGAGACATGCAACATGATTCTAGAAATAGATGGGGGGATGTTACCTCATTGGTGGGACATCATTATGAATTAGCTTGTGAAGTGTATCAGAGGACCTTCAATGATTACTTCTATCTAGAAGACATATCCTAAGAGTTCATGCATTTTTATAGTGTTTCTCTTTCAGTGATGGATAATTATTATCACTTTACAGAGCTCTAGCACTTTGCACCTATTTTGGGAGGTGATGAGTTATCACTAGATAAGTTATTTAAGGATGGTCTTAGGAATGGCATCTGAATTTTGGTGAATATTATTATGTTTAATTCAATGACTTCTATAATAAATGCACTAATTACTTATTTAAATCTGAGAGATTTACGATATGTGAGATAGTGAGGTTCAACATCCATTATAACACCCTGATCATCCACAATACGCTTCTCATTCAATAATGCAATAGCTTGCATTGTACGCAACTTCGAGTTCTAACACACCGCAACTAATCAAAGTAGCCGTTATGAATAGTAATACCCACTTTTTGAAATTATATAATGTTTATATTTCAAAATTGACTTCATTGTTGTATTCGGAATATCAAAATTCTCCTATGTTGAATTTTTTGTAATTTTCTGAGAAGTTTCAATTTTTTATGAATAGTGAAAAATACTTAAAACAAATTTTTTAATAAAAATAATTTATAGTGATAAATTATACTATTTAGTGGTTTTAAAGTATAATTATAATATATTTTTACCATTTTATCCAATGGTGGTCATTATAATTAATTTAACATTGAAATTGGACATAAACAATTGTCAATCTTTTGATATAAATTATTTCTAAAAAACACGCTATTTGTTGTAACAGCGGGAATTAATTATAAAATTAATTAATGCAACTTATATTTTTGGAATTTTTTAAAATAGACATAATTTTTGAAATAGGAATATCAAATATAGCTTAGGGTGAAATTTTGGCATTGTTCTGAAAAACTTCAATTTTTGATGAATAGTGAAACCACTAAGTGGTAGTTAAATAACTGATTTTTCGTTTAAATGAAATATTACCACTTCTGTGATTTGATTTTCAAAAATCCGAATACATGGTTGTCATTAGGATGTAAAATGTGGTTCAATGGGATTAAAATAATTTTTGGTGAATAGTAACGTTTAAGTTTAATTAATCGCGATTAAAGGTAATTAGTGTAATTTAAGGCAAAGATAATGTTATAATTAAATAAAATGACATTTACACTTGTCATACCCCTATTGTATTAGTAATGTCCGACCAAGACAATCCATGGGTCAACTTGGGGACCCCATGGAGCCACTTTAGTTGGAAAATGACATAAATACCTTTTATTTAATGTTAATGTAAAAAATGACACAAACTTGAAATGTTTTAATAAAACAATTTTTACATGGGGTTATAAAAGTCATAATTTTGACTATAAATTTTAATTGGAAAGATAAAAATATTTCCTACATCTTAGTATTTTTTTTATAATTTTTATACATTATATAAATTAAATTATTTATGACATCATGATAATGCAGCGATGACCTCATTATTTAACGATTTTAATAAAATGAAAAGATAATTTACAATACAAGGCTTACACTTGTCCAAAGACTATTGGATGGGTATATTTAGAACCCTTATCACCTTAGCCTAGAATTATATACGTTTTGGACCTTTAGAATCCTAAAATCATCGTATAATAAAGTAATATTTCATTACTTTCCAAGAGTGCCCCTCCTCTCCACTTATAAAAGGCCCCCACCTCTACCACCTTACTCACACTTTCAAAGCCTTTTCGCTCAACGCACCTCTTCCAAAATACTCTCCCAACTTCCCTACCTTATTCCTAGAAGCCTCACTTTGGGTAGAATTCTTCCCAAGGAAGCCTTTGGCTCAAATCAAAAAGAGTTACCCGTTTTTAAGATAATGTCTTCTCTAATGTTGTTTTGTTTTATTTTTATTCTACAACCCCTTAAACTCTTTCTATTACTTTAATTTGTAACAAAACCATTATCTAAAATATACTAGGATGTTGTTATGATAAGGATTTGGATTACACTTACACACACCTTCGTCTAATGGTTAAAGAACATAATGTTTCTGTGGGTGGCGAAATTCTGCCTCACGAAACGATGATTGTTCAAATTCTTTTAACACATATAATGGTGGCCATTTTGATGACACTATTTTCATATATGATATATATATATATTATGTTTATGTTTTCCTTATGCTTTTTTATTTCTCATTTATGGCATACTTTATGATTTCCATTATGGGTAAACGCGATAATTTTATTTTAGGAAGTGCGGACTACCACCCCCTCAAAGTGATGTGAATCGTTAATGCCATATGCGGGATGTATAAAGGATGGAGTATATGATATTATATATTATATTATACTGGAATTATATTATACATTTATATAATTATGATTTCATTCCATTAAGTACGAAATAGAAATTAAAGTAGCGTTCATGCGTACGTACGGCTTACCGTATCCATGAACGGTGCATTTCATTTCTTACCTCTAAATGTTACGTAATATTATGAATGAATGTATATACTGAATATATATTTTATATATGATATCTACATCATGAATATAATTATGGATATAATGGATATTTCACCACATGAACAACTTGTAATTATAAGAAGTTTATTATTTACTCAAGTACCAAAGATCTACAAAATGACCGTTATTAACTTAAATAAATACATAATGTTCATAACATGGTAATAATTGATATAAAAAGAATAAAATACTTGGAAAAGGTTCTTATGAAATTATAAATTAACTCTATTTTATTATTCATGAGGTTAAAGAACGGTCTAGTCAAGACAGGACGCAAGGTAAGGGAATTTCTTAACCCAATTTCCATTCCTCGGGTTAATCTCCTACATTCAAATTATTTTATGATATTATTATGTCCTATCCTGTATTTTTACATTATTTATGTGTACATATAGTGAATACACATAATATATATATATTATTTTAAAAATGATCTTTTTAAGGAATTCGTCTTAATCTCCTTTCATTGAGGCATATTTGGTTTTATACACAACTTTCTTTTATACGGTGTATAAACCCCTTTGAATTTTAAGTTTATTCAAAAGAAAGTTTTTTATAAGAAGTGTTTTACTAAATGACAAAAAGGGAATGTTTTTATTTCTGTACATATGCTGAGACAACGACTTCTCCTCCACTGTGACCATTATTTGAGTTTCGACTTCCTCTACAAGCCATCACTTTTTTTACTGAAAAATAAATACAATGTTTTAACATTATTTTATTTTGGAATTGAAAATGGTTTTGAAAGTGTTTTTATTATATCAATGTGTTATATTGATATCTTGTGATTAAAATGTGGAAATATTATGTTTCCTTTATGCATGTTTTATGTAATACGATTATGTTATGGTTTATGATATGTTTGAACCTATTAATATAAATAATGCATTTTACTTAATAAGTGATGGGTGGAGCCCACTACAGCTCCTTGATGCATCAGTAGGTCTCATGAGGAAAACTAGTGTCTTTGCATGAGGTCTTGACAAAATCTTTTTTGTGGCCTTGGCATGAGGCCTTGTCTACGTGGTTATGATAGTATGGCATTATGAATTCCATAATTATGAAAGTGGTTATTGATATTGCATGTGATTATTCGAATAGTAGATTATCCATGTGAGTAAGTAAATGGAATTATATAATTTTATTTTTGCTATATTATGCGGAAGTTCAAGTTTAAAAAGGCTTTTGTTTTAGTTATACATTTCCTTAAATGTTAATGTTTATTTATGAAATCTTCCACAATATTGTTATCCTTACTGAGCATCTGAGCTCACCCCTTTCAATGTTTAAATATTTTCCAGGATGTGTAGAAGTATTTTATGAATGACCTGCAGGGATAGTTAGAAAGGGATATGAGTGTGGACTATGAAGACCATGTTATTGTAGTTTTTTTTTACTTTATGATGTAATGAAAGACTTATTAATGTATCTAGTGATTCCAAGGCTACTAAAGTAATCAGTCTTTCGAGACTTGATCTTTTGTGATCATGCAAATGTTACGAAGTAATGCAGCAACTCTGGGTAGCTGGGGTCGGGGCGTTACAGTTGGTATCAGAGGTAGTTTAGTACTAACCTTGGAAGCTAGATTTAGATAATCTCTGATTAGAGCACATAGCCCGAAGATAGACTTTGAGGATTAGTATAGAAGAAATTTCATGAATTTTGGTATTATAGAGATTTTGTGAGTTTTTCGAGCAATACATCCATGTCTGGATACGAGCAGGTAGAGGCGGCTCTGGCACAGATGTACCTAGGGGTAAAACCCGAAAACACCGCTTTGAGCTAGACTTGAACGGGAACGGGTGCACGACAACGGGCCTTGATGCACTCTTGGTTACGACACTCTCGGGGGATATGCTTAGAATAATTCTCATTTTCTTTACAAACCACTATGAAGGGTTATGAGTATAGAATTCCTCAAAGAAAACATTTTTTAATTATGGATTATATCAATAAATATTTCAATTTAAGCTAAGTATTTTATAAGTATGGAATTATGTATTTTGATTCATAAACTAATTTAGTTTACGCCATTGTTTAGAAATGGTGCCTAGTGGAAGGAATGGAAATCGTATCAATGCACGCACTCCGTGTTGGGATTTCCCTCCTACTCAAGATAATTATTGTGGATCTGGAGATACAACTTGTGTTGATCAACTTATTACCATACTGGGACAACTCACTCAGGTTATGAATAACAACCTTACTCATATGGAGCACCCTGATCCGCAACGTGGAGGATCAATGTTATACCGCTTCATGAGGCAACAACCACCAACATTTAATGGGGGTACAAATCCATTAGTAGCTGAGCAATGGATACACTCCTTAGAGAAAATATTACATGCCTTGGGGAGTAGTGAAAGGGAGAAGGTTGTCATGGAAGTCTACCGCCTCATTGGAGATGCCGATCAGTGGTGGTTGCTGATTCAAAACACAAAGGAAGATGATGACATTTCAAATATGGAATGGAGGGAGTTAAAAGATATTTTCTTAGAAAAATAATCTCCTCGTGACCATAGAGAAGATATGGAAGGGCAATTTCTGAGTCTGAGACAAAAGGAGGATGAGAATGTCGCAAAGTATGAGGCCAACTTTACAAGGTTAGAAAGGTATGCTGCAGATTATATACGTAACCCAAGAGGTAAGATTGATCTTTTCATTGATGGGTTAAAACCATTTCTCCTTCGAGATTTAGTATCATAATCTTAATCAACATACGAAGATATTGTCTCATGTGCTATCAAGACAGAAAAGGAATTATCTAAGTCTTATGACAACAAAGTAAAGCAAGAGAAGAAGAGAACAGTGGAACAAGAGACAGATAAAGGGAAAAAGGGAAATAATGATTTTCCATTATGTGATAATTGTGGGAAGAATCACCCTGGTACTTGCCTAAAAGGAATGGGAGTTTGTTACAAATGTGTAGAAAAAGGTCACCAGGCTTGTGATTGTAAGGGAAAGAATGAGGCTATCAATGTTGAAGGCTACAATTGTAGAGAAATGGGTCATTATGCAAATGAATGTCCTAAGCGTCTTGGAAACTTACCTTAGAAAAGGCCAAGGGATCAAGGCCAATCTTATGTTGTGACTACAGTTGAAGCAGAATAATTAATGTATTAGTGCTTTTGGACTGATGGATTATATTCTGGTTATTAGAATAATGTTATATATATATAAGGATTTTACTGAAGTACTTGTTGATTTCAGTAAGGTTTTAATATGATAAACGTAATCATATTTTTAGTATGTGACAAAAATAGAAACTTTAATTTGTTTGGGGAATTTGATGTTACAATTGATTTTGGAATTTAGAGACCTTTTAGAGAAAGTCTGGACAGAGGTATTTTGGATAACTATAAAGGTTGGAATGGATTAAGTTGAACTTTGGATAGTATTTTTTAAGGTTAAAACATTTATGAAGATTATTTTTGGAATATTATAATACTATAGTTTTAGGAAAAGGACAACCTGCAGGGTGGGGCATAACCCGTCGCGTCGGACAAAGCTGCAGGAATCGAACCCACAACCATAGTGCGACAGGAATTTATTACCTACCACTAGCCTACAGGAAGTCCCTGGTTATTACAAAATAGTTCTACTAATCTAAATTGTATGTGTTAAAATTTGGAACCTTATACGATTAGGATAAATATAATATTTTTGAGTTCTATTATCTTTTTGAGTGAAAAATGAGTTTGTGGTAGAAATTAGTTGAAGGTTGAAACTCTACTTATCCAGAATAAATATATATACCTATCTCTTATTCTATGAATAAATTAATTCTTAAACATTAGTAAAGGGATATTAAAAAAAAGTGATATCCCAATACCTTATGTCTTGTTGAACTGATAATATTTTAAATCATCAATGATTGAAGGCTTTGCGTTCGTCAATTTTACAATTGTTTGTGATTGATGACCTCAATCACTCCCTACAAATATTTACGTTTTTCCTCCAATTATATGTCTCTAATTTCCACCAATGTTCTCCTTTTTGAGATCATAATTTGGTGGTGACTTTTTCATTTCCCTTTCCCTCTTATTAAGGGTAAATTTTATTAAACATATTTCCGATGTGGGTTTTCCACAAAGGTATTTTCTATTTTCAACATTTTATTTTCAAAGAAAAATTTCAAATTGAGAGGACGAAATTTATTGAAGGATGGGAGAATGTACACCCCGAGCTTCCACAATATGCTTCTCATTCAATAATGCAATAGCTTGCATTGTACGCAACTTCGAGTTCTAACACACCGCAACGAATCAAAGTAGCTGTTATGAAAAGTGATACCCACCTTTTGAAATTATATAAATATTATATTTCAAAATGGACTTCATTTTTTTATTCGGAATATCGAAATTATTCTAAGATGAAGTTTTTGTAATTTTCTGAGAACTTTCAATTTTTAATGAATTGTGCAAAATACTAAAATCAAATTTTTAATAAAAATAATTTATAGTGATAAATTATACTATTTAGTGGTTTTAAAGTATAATTATAATATATTTTTTCCATTTTATCCAATGGTGGTCATTAGAATTAATTTAACATTGAAATTGGACATAAACAATTGTCAATCTTTTGATATAAATTGTTTCTTAAAAACACGCTATTTGTTGTGACAGCGGGAATTAATTATAAAATTAATTAATGCAACATATGTGTTTGGAATTTTGTAAAATAGACATCATTTTTGAAATCGGAATATCAAATATAGCTTAGGGTGATATTTTGGCATTGTTCTGAAAAACATCAATTTTTGATGAATAGTGAAACCACTAAGTGGTAGTTAAATAACTGATTTTTCTTTTAAATGAAATATTACCACTTCTGTGATTTGATTTTCAAAAATCCAACATACATGGTTGTAATTTGGATGTAAAATGTGGTTCAATGGGATTAAAATAATTTTTGGTGAATAGTAACTTTTAAGTTCAATTAATCACGATTAAAGGTAATTAGTGTAATTTAAGGTAAAGATAATGTTATAATAATACAAAATGACCTTTACACTAGTCCTATCCCTATTGGATGAGTCATGGACGACCAAGACAATCCATGGGACAACTTGGGACCCCATGGAGCCACTTTAGTTGTAAAATGACATAAATACCTTTTATTTAATGTTAAAGTAAAAAATGACACAAACATGAAATGTTTTACTAAAACAATTTTTTCATGGGGTTATACAAGTCATATTTCTGACTATAAATATTAATTGGAAATCTAAAAATATTTCCTAAATCATAGAATTTTTTTATAATTTTTAGACATTAAATAAATTAAATTATTTATGACATCATGACGATGCAGCGATGACCTCATTATTTAAAGATTTTAATAAAATGAAAAGATAATGTAAAATCCAAGGCTTAAACTTGTCCAAAGACTATTGGATGGGTATATTTAGAACCCTTATCACCTTATCCTCGAATTATATAAGTGTGGGACCTTTAGAATCTGAAAAGCATTGTATAATAAAGTAATATTTCATTACTTTCCAAGAGTGCCCATCCTCCCCACTTATAAAAGGCCCCCACCTCTACCACCATACACACACTTTCAAAGCCTTTTGGCTCAGCCAAACTCTGCCCAAATACTCTCCCATCTTCTCTCCCTTACTCCTAGAAGCCTCACTTTGGGCAGAATTCTTCCCAAGGAAGCCTTTGGCTCAAATCAAAAAGAGTTACCCGTTTTTAAGGTAATGTCTTCTCTAATGTTGTTTTGTTTTATTTTGTTTCTCCAACCCCTTAAACTCTTTTTATTTCTTTCTTTTGTAACAAAACCAGTATCTAAAATATACTAGGATGTTGTTATGATAAGTATTTGGTGTACACATAGACACACCTTCGTCTAATGGTTAAATAACATACTGTTTCTGTGGGTGGCGAAATACTGCCTCACAAAACGATGATTGTTCAACTTCTTTTAACACCAATAATGGTGTCCATTTTGATGACACTATTTTCATATATGATATATATATTATGTTTATGTTTTCCTTATGCTTCTGTATTTCTCATTTATGGCATACATTAGGATTTCCATTATGGGTAAACGCGATAATTTTAATTTAGGAAGTGCGGACTACCGCCCTCTCAAAGTGATGTGAATCGTTAATGCCATATGTGGGATGTATAAAGGATAGAGTAAATGATATTATATATGATATTATACTGTAACTATACTATACCTTTATATAATTATGATTTCATTTGATTAAGTATGAAATAGAAATGAAAGTAGCGTTCATGTGTACGTACGACTTTCCGTCTCCATGAATGGTGCATTTCATTTCTTACCTCTAAATGTTACGTAATATTATGAATGAATGTATATACTGGATATATATTATATATATGTTATCTACATCATGAATATAATTATGGATTTAATGTATATTTCACCACATGAACAACTTGTAATTATAAGAAGTTTATTTTTGACTCAAGTACCAAAGATCTACAAAACGACCGTTATTAACATAAATAAATATATAATGTTCATAACATGGTAATAAGTGATATAAAAGTAATAAAAAATATGAAAAAGGTTCTTAAGAAATTATAAATTAAATCTAGTTTATTATTCAGGAGGTTAAAGAATGGTCGAGTCAAGACAGGACGCAAGGTAAGGGAATTTCTTAACCCATTTTCCATTCGTTGGGTTAATCTCCTACTTTCAAATTTTGTCATGATATTATTATGTCATATCTTGTATTTTTACTTTCTTTATGTGTACATATAGGGAATACACATAATAGATCTATTTTATTTTAAAAATGATCTTTTTAAGGACTTCGTACCAATCTCCTTCCATTGAGGCATATTTGGTTTTATACACAACTTTCTTTTATATGGTGTATAAACCCGTTTGAATTTTACGTTTATTCAAAAGGAATTTTTTTATACAAAGAATTTTACTAAACGACAATAATGGAATGTTTTTATTTCTGTACATATGCGGCGACAACGACTTCTCCGCCGCCATGACCATTATTTGAGTTTCGGCTTCCTCTACAAGCCATCAAATTTTTTAATGAAAAATAAATACAAAGATTTAACTTTATTTTATTTTGGTATTGAAAATGGTTTTGAATGTGTTTTTATTATATTAATGTGTTGTATTAATATATTGTGATTGAAATGTGGAAATATTATCTTTTCTTTATGCATGTTTTATGTGATACGATTATGTTATGGTTTATGATATGTTTGAACCTATTCATATGAGGAATGAATTGGACTTAATATGTGATGGGTGGCGCCTGCTACAGCTCCTCGATGCATCGGTAGGTCTCATGAGGCAAACTAGTGTCTTGGCACGAGGCCTTGACAAAATCTTATTTGTTGTCCTAGCACGAGGCCTTGGCTACGTGGCTATGATAGTCTGGAATTATGCATTCCATCATTATTAAAGTGGTTATTGATATTGCATGTGATTATTCGACTAGTAGATTATCCATGTGAGTAAGTAAATTGAATTATTTAATTTTATTTTTTCCATATTATGCTGAAGTTCAAGTTTAGAAAGGCTTTTGTTTTATTTATACATTTCCTTAAATGTTAATTTTTATTTATGAATGCTTCTGCAATATTGTTATCCTTACTTAGCATCTGAGCTCACACCTTTCAATGTTTTAATATTTTCCAGGATGTGTAGAAGTATTTTATGAATGACCTGCAGGGATAGTCAGAATGGGATATGAGTGTAGACTATGAAGACCATGTTATTGTAGTTTTTTTACTTTATGATGTAATGAAAGACTTATGAATGTATCTAGTGTTTCAAGGCTAATAAACTAATCGGCCTTTCGAGACTTGATCTTTTGTGATCATGCCAATGTTAAGAAGTAATGCACCGACTCTGGGTAGTTGGGGTCAGGGCGTTACATCCATGGTTGGTACTATTTCTACTGATAGCAGGGTGTACCATAGGGATCTCTCACGTGATATTTTTTCAAGTAGCTGATTGGTGTGCAACCAGTCCAAAAGGAGTGAGCACAGCAGAATAAAATGCTAGAATGATCGAGTTGAGTTCCGATCATGCTGCAAGATGTGTAAAATTCAGAATTTATGAAATATGTTCTAACTAGAGGAGATTGATAGGGGTTTTTTCATGAGTCCACAATTTGGATCATGGCCACCAATTTCTCAATAGTCGGGGAATTGGGGTTCATCCAGACAAGGATGTGGTCACAACTGTTGAAGCCAGAAAACTGGTTCTCAACAATAGCAGCTAGGTTAGTGTATCCAGGTAGGGTCAATGGGTCATTGTATATGTGAGAATTTATCAATTTATCAGACAATGAAGGATTAGTATCCCAGACCCTCTATTGTTAGAGGCACAATTCCAGTTGCTTAATTTTTAGCTTCAATTTTGTTTGATAACAGGGATTCCCGTAACTTTATATATATTACTGTTGTGGAGAGCCTTGGTCTCCCTATCATTAAATAGGGTTATGTTGTGATAATAAAAATTCTGTTGGGGATTTGGATGTGATGTGAACATTATAACAATAGTTCCCTCTTGAGTTTGGCGGGTTTCAATTATTGGGGGACAACTATATCATAGAGATGAATGACTTTGATTTCATTCTCGGAATGGACTGGTTGTCATCCTTTCGAGTCTAAGTTGACTACTATTTTTGATGGGTGAGTTTCACATCACCAAAGGGTGGGTATATTAAATAAAAGGGTAAATGGGATGTTCAGTTGAGAAGACATGGATCTGAGCATCATGTTTTTGGAGGAATTAATGACCAAAATACTAGTTTATATATTAATTACTAGGGGAAATCATAGACGATTTGTCCTCTAATGGTGTATCATTTTGGCGATGTCTTTCTTGATGAAATTTTAGGTTTAACTATGGAGAGAGGGGTAGATTTCCCAATTGATATTGTTGTAGGAGAGACACCAGTGTCCATTCATCCTTATTGGATGGCTGCACCATAGTTATATGATCTCAAGAAGTAGTTAGAGGTGTTACGAGAAATGGGTTTCATCTGACCGAAAACATATCTATGAGGATCCCATGTCCTTTTGGAAAATAAAGCTTATGGTTCCCTCAGACATTGTGTGAATTATCAGAAGATGAGCTATTTAATATTCAAGAATCGATATCCCTTACCATGGATTGCTAACCTCTTTGATCAGCTTCAAGGAGCCCGTGTGTTCTTGAATATTTACTTGAGATATGGTAATCATGAGTATAATACAAGATGATTAGATATAACTCCTACAATCTTTCAAAACTGGTATGGTATATAAGAATATTTGGATATATCGTATGGTCTCACGAACGCACAGACAGTTTTCATGGTACTGATGATCTATGTGTTCCATCCTTATGTGGATTCAGTTGTGGAAGTTTTAGTGAATGATATATTGGTTTACTCTCAAACATGACATGTCCATGATATCTATTTGGAGATATTATTGTGTACACAGAGAGTAAATCAGTTATATGATAAGCACACAAAATGTCACTTTTGAATGTTCTAGAATCATTTCATGGGTCGTGTTATCTCAGAGGTAGGAGTATTAGTAGACCTAGAGAAAGTGAGAGTATTATATTCCTAGGAACTAGCAAAGAAAATCTTTTAGGTACAACAATTTATATGACTGTATGGTTTAACAAAAAACACATTATTCATATCTTTCACACTCATCTATGCCATAGATGGGTCTGACTAAGATGTGTGTGAAGTACTTGTGTACAAATTATGGTGATTTAGTTATTATAGATATAAAGGTGAGATTGAAATTTGCACTGATATCGTTTTTTCTAGAACTGGGTAAGAGTTACCGATTTTCTGTGACACATGAAGTAAAATGTTAAGAGTTATGCATATGTAGGTGGAAGGATTCATTTTTTATGGGTTTCAAAATTTGAGGCCATAGAAGAGGAATTTCCTGACATGGTCGCTAATCCATTGAGTAGGATGACTCAGATACATGTTGTTGAGGCGGCCAGTAGTGAGTGGCAGCTTATGGATATATTCACTGAGATTATTTTGGAGGGTCATGAAAAAAAGAAGCATACATTACATTCTTCTAATTATGTGAACTATAGTCTACATGATTAAGTATGGATGAGGCAGCTAACCAATTCTGAAGGCCTAGTCCAATGGGAAGGTGTGTGCAGTGAGGACCCTACTCCTTGGTGGACCGTAGTCAAGGATGAGGTTTTTCATTTTCATGGACGTGTATGGGATTAAAAAGACATATGTGCGGAGTTTATGAGATATTTTTATGCCTCTGTATGGGATGTTCATCCTGGGGTAACCTAGAAGTATTGTGATCTACATCGTATCTATTGGTGGCCACGAATGAAGAGAGATTTTATAGCTCTTGTCATGATATATTCCTCAGGTTAGCAAGTAAAGTCACAGCACCAAGGACTGATAGTGCTATTATAGTATATCCCCATTCTTGAATGGATTTGAAATTATGTCATGATGGATTTAGTGATGGGGTTACCAAGGTCAAACTGAGGAAATGATATTGTTTGGGTTGTTCTTGATAGAATCATTAATGTTGCACATTTCCTTCCAATTATGGAATCTTCAGTATTGATTCTCTTGGAATGTGTTACACCTGATAAATTGTATATTTTCATGGGGTTCCCCAATCTATCATTTTAGGCAGGGATTCATGGTTTAATTCTTATATATATAGTATATTACATAGGGATTTGAGTACACATATACTACTGTGTAAAGCGTACCATCCCCAAAAAAAATGGCCACTCTATGCATAATATTCAGGTGTTGGAGGACATTCTTCAAGAAAGTTTCCTATATTTAGGGGGATATTCGGAGAGACACATACCTTTGGTGGGGTTTTCAGAAATTATAATTTTTTTTGGAGATTAAATTGATGGCAACATTTGAGGATTTTCATGGTAGGTCATGCCAATCACCGCTATGTTTGATGGAAGCAGGAGTGGCAGCAATGCTAGGACCTCATCCTGTCTTGGAGACCACTCAAAAGATGGAGTTAATTCAAAAGACGATGGCTACTATACATTTTTAGTAGAAATATTATTTTGATCGATGGAGACATCCATTGGGGTTTGAGTATAGATATGATGTTTTTTAGCATGTCACACAGAATATGGGACACAAATGGATTATGAGATAGTAGAAGCTTTCACTGAGATACGTCAGGCTATTTGAGGTTTTGGAGATAGTTTATCTAGTTGCCTATCTATTTCAATTAGCACAGTTGTACCGGGTGATGCATGAAGTAATTTCTGTTTCTCAATTACAGTGATTCTTTTCAGACCCATATCTTGTTTCACAACCTGAGGAGGTTTACTTGGAGGTGGTTGTGTCCTTCTAGGATCACCCAATTCTGATTGTGGATAGTGGCACGAAGGTTCTCCATGGCCAGTATGTTCATCTAATATGGGTTCTATTGCAGCAATGGAATATACAATACAATACTTATGATAGGGAGTCTGATTTATGATAAAAATTGTTGTATATGTTTCTATATTATTCAAGGACGATGTAGTCCAATTTAAGGGAATAAATTAAAAGATATCAATAAAGAGGCCTTGAGGATTGTGTTTTGTGACTTTCGTTGTTAGTATTTGGATTATATGTTATAACATTTCCCCATAACCACTTTTGGTGTATTGCGCGTATTGGAATTAAACCCTGTTTATTACCAGTTACAGTTTTCTTGATTGATAAAGGGTAGTTTCATATGTATAAGTTTAGAAACCTAGTTTAAGGGACACCCTATGGCTGTGTTTCCATTCGATGATTGTTTATTGACGTTTGGTCGAGAATTCATATTAGTCAATCCTTGTTTCTCATGACTTTTTTTTGTTAGGATAAAGTTATAGATTAAATGAGATTCCTCTGATATGCATTTTTAATGTTTTACCATGGGGAATTAGGCTCTATGAACATCTCTATGTATGTTCATTTATGTATTTTTTAATGATTTTTTTACCTAGAGGTATTTAATATAAGAGCTACTATATGGTCATCAACTTAGGGATTTAGACTTTGAGAGCTTCACATGTGGTATTTTAAAAAATTTTGATTCTATATATACTAAGGGGAATTTACCATGTGATATTTCCAAGTGTTTATTTGTAAATTATCAATGTTTTGTTAAATAAAAGGGGATAGACCGTGAGAGAATCCTATAGGGATGTTATTAAATGATTGTTGTTTTGTTAAAAGAAGGTGATTAGAAAATGTAAACATTCCTAAGGGGTCATGATTCAATAAATTAATGATTGTGTTTTTTTTGGAAAGCCAAAAAACAAGCAAAAACTCGGTCTAACTTTATTGTTTCGATGGCCATCTGAGACATATGCTTTTTAATATTATATGGGGGATATCTAGATTTGGATAGATATCAAGGTTTATAAGATTCAATGGATTGAATAATCAATGAAAAATAATGTAATTGAAAAATGTAGGATTTTTTAATTTTTAGTACTTTTTACTTTATATCATTATTTGTTCATATTACCTACTAAATATATTCACTCACTGTTAAGAACATATCTTTTGGTGGTTTCTTATTGTGATTCATCTCAAACACTTATATTATTGTTTTTACCCCAAATAAATTATATGTTTGCAGGTATAGATAAGGTTAATCCACATATTCCTTATGTACGTGATTACTATTGCTTATGGAGAAAATAGGACAAATATAAGGATTACGATCCTATTGGAGTTAATTGCTTTCTGTACATTGGTTTATGTATTGTATTTCCAGCGTTGTGAAGTATCTGGATTCCACCATAGACACATGTGACATGCATCATATATATATATATATTCCCAATTTTTTTTATTAAAACTAGTCTTCTTCCATTTACTTGTGTTATATGGTATCAATTATTCCTCTATTGCTACAATTGTTTTTCTAATGTGTTTTCTCTACCAATGAGGGCATTGTTTCCCCACTATCACACCATAGGCCCTCACTACTAGTCGGTATCCTCTAGAACATGGGGAAATGTGTTGGAGTCCATGTGGACAAAATGATATGGGGAAAAATTGGGAGGCACCTGATGGAGGACGTTACATTATTTAAGAGGGGATGAATTTTTGGATTTTTAATTTAGTGAAACATCCAAATAATAAGTGTGGAATTAACCCAAACCATGGGGGATTTCTATCTGTTTCCTATAGAATAGTGAGTGATTTTGAACATATAATGGATATCATCATTTCTTTAGAGGATAATTAGACAATGGTTTGTTAATTAATATTCCCAATTTGTACTGAAATTGAGAATTAATTAAATGGTAGTTGATTTAAAATTTTCACATAGAAGTTCCTGCTATATTTCATAGATTTTTCAAGAATCCTTGCTCGTAGTATCAGTTGGGAGACATTATTAATCAGTCATCAAGGGTCATACAACTTTTATTCAATTAATTATATTAATTATAAATTTTTTTTAATAATAAGAGTGTTATATAATGATAGATGGTGACATGGAATGGAATAATCATATCATATAATCGAATAGTATCCTTTGAGGATAGATAGATATTGAATATATATTGTATATCAATAATAATTTTCAAGGTCGCAGTGATACATAATGTTTCTAAATTTTTTCAATATTATTTATTACATTTAACAAGGTTTTAGGTTTGAGTAAATTTAATAGTGTAAGAGAGTTCAACACTAAATGGTAGGGTGGACTTGAACATCATAATTTATGAGTGATTTATCATTCATGTGTTGTGTGATCACTAAATTCAATGTTATTTTCTCTGTAGGGGAGATGGTTCTAATTAAGAATTTGAGGATCTTTAGATATGTCTTTCTGCTCATTATGGGTCATCAATACCCTAGGATTATAATAATTTTTATCATCTTAAAGGCGCTGTTATGTTATTCATATGGTTGATATATGATATAAACACACATATCTCACATGGGTAGTATAACACATTAAAGGGTGTATTGGAGTCTAGCTTGTTATAGTAATAATGATATGTCTTGTCTGGCATGGTGTAATGTGATTAAGAGAGTTTTTTCTAGATGCCAGGCTAGATATATCCCCTAATTAAGATTTTATATGAGACCTGTTTATAGGTTTTTCTAAATGATTATAGGGATTAATGAGGAGATTTTCTGGGGTCTTATGTGTTCTGGTATTGGGATATCCCCTTGTATTATAATTATAATGTGTTAATATGAATTTCTAAGAGTTGAAATATATATTTTTACTTTAGTGTAGGATAGTTCTTAGAGGCCACTAGGTCACCATTAGAAGAAAGATGCAGGGAAATTTGATTATTTTAAGTAGGGATATATCCCTGGAACTATTGAATTCCATTCTAGGAAAGATATAGATATAAATATGTTAAGCTGACTATAACATTTATGATCATGTCTATAGTGTGAAGAGTTATGTATGGGGATATATAGGTCATGAGATATTATTTATGATATCTGGAAATTTTATTTGTTACTAGTTTGGGGTTGGGAGTTGTGTGGGAGGTTTTTTATAGTATTAAGTAAATTGAATATGGAAACACCACCATGTATATTGATTTACCATATTACTTAGGGTGTATTTTTAGATAAAGGATATTGTGCTAAGTTTAGAAACAATTATATTTATGGATTCAGTATGGGACATGGGTATGGAAATCACCACTAGTAATACGATTGAATTTAGAAATTAGTGTATGACCAAACCCTTTGTGTGAGTATATTATATGATATTGGTTTTGAGAAACTTACCTAATGTGATAGAGTGTCATTATCATTTTTGTTATGAGACCACCCCATTAGTGATAACATAATATTATTGTATTTTTATAAGATAACCACTAACGATTAAGGGGGTTATGATACCAAACATGGAAATAAGAAGTCACACTTAGAGATAAAATAGTAACATTATATTCATTTATGAACATTTCATTTTTGATTGATTTTCTTCCAATATAATATTAGGCTTGAAGTTAATTATTCTATATGACTTGATATAAAACCATTTCCTATTTCGAATGAAAAATATTCCCGATTTAATTATATTAAATACATGATATTCTTGAGGGAACTGTACAAGGAATTTCTGGGTGTCGTGGTTTCATAGTCACTACATGATGACATGATATACATTCTTGTATGGTGTCTGTTAAATTACTTAGTTTCTTCTTAAATACAGATATATATGATTTCATATATTGGGGATGTTTTTGAGAAAACCTATTAGTTTTATTTCACACAATTTTTACTAAAATCCTGGTGTAACACCGCCTCCCATAAAATACTTTCTTTAATAATATGTATGATTTGATTTTTATCTCTCTTTATAGACAACATTAAGTTATCTTTTGGTACACACAATACCGAGTTCCTTCAAATGTGCAAAAAAACACTACATAATGCTCAGAATTTTATATTACATCAAATTAATTAATGATAAATTTATTTTTAAATTATCAATTATTATTTTTATAATTCACCTAATATATTTTATAGTCATATGATAATAAAAATATAGTTTCACCTATAAAAAATAAATTTTTCATAAGGAATTTTTGACTCACATTAATGTAGTGGCTATTTAAAATAAATGTTTCAACATTTTATAAATATTATTTGGAAAAATAAACCATTTTTTATAAGGGATTGTGTAAATATCCATTCGATGAATTATTGTCATTTTTCTATTATGTTTCTTTTTTTAATGAATAGTAACAATAATCAATATTAATTAAAAACATATTTTTCAAAAAATAATTAATAATGTAAAATTATATTTTTCTTTTATTAAAGAGTAAAATTAATTTAATTCTACATATATTAATCCAATAATCATAATTTAATTAATTTTAATAATGAGTTTTCACATATAAACATAGTCAAATTTTGAACATTTTCTGTTTTAAATCAATTGTTCTTTCAAGGTCTACAGAATTAGGTTTAAATTAAATTTTCACAATCTATGAATTGTATTTTAAAGAAGTGATCTACATAGTTGGAATAATAATAATATTTATATTTTAATAAGAAAATATTTATTTTTTACCATAGTAATTTGTAAAATCAGTTATAATTAAATATAGTTATTAATTTATAAATGAGTTGACAAGGTAGTTAAACATTAATCATAGTGTAAAAATGAAATAAATTATTATTAAATACCCATTGGATGGAAGTATTTAGACACTGATTACTATATGTTAATTTTTTTGACATTTTATCATAGTATGAAATAGAATTTTCCTATATAATATGTTATATAAAAAGAATTAAAAAAGTAACAGTCATTGCCTTTAAAATCTATAAAGCTATAGGACGGAGTAAAGTCTACATAGTTTTAGTTATAATTATAATTTGGAAATATAAATTATATTTTTTTATAAAATAAATGAATAAATATATTGTATAGAATATTTAGATACGTAAAATTCTTATGAAATTCCAAAAATATAATTATTAAATTAGTAATTATATAAAAAATATGATACATAATATATTAAAAGAAAATTTCATTGTGTGAATTACTCAATAATATTATCCAGTTAAATTAATCAATAATTTTATTTTGTTTTGAAATTAATATATTCATATTCCATCATTTTTATAATATTTTTAAACCTAAATTAACAAAATTATTTCAAAATTGTCATTAAAATTAATTTAATATTAATGATTTTTTTTAAAAAAATTTAAAATAAATAAAATAATATCCTCTCATAATTTAATTTTAAATGTTAATATATGTAATATATATTATATTTATGGACCAATTCATCTTTATAATGCTCATATTTACCCCAAAATATTAAAAACACTCTCAACAAAATTTTAGTTAAAGTATTGTTTTTATGGGTTCGATGTGTTTATTTTGAAATTATTTTAAAAAATATTATGAAATAATAATTTTTAAATTAATAAGGATATTTAGTAATAATTGGGTCTTTAATATCAAATTAATACTAATTTAATGTAGTCTTAATTTTTAAATAAGCTATCTATAAATGTTAATTACACTAGGGAAAAACTAAAAAAGTAAATCAATAGAAACAATGATTGTAAAGAATAAAATGATTGAATATTTTTTTTGTGGAGGAGGTGTGAGTTGTCCATGATTTTACTTTTTCAATTAATTATACATTTTGTTTCCAATTTATTTATGTAATACCTCTCAATATTGTTTCAATTTTTACATTGAAAAGAACACCACTCCCTCCCCATGATAAAAGTCACACACCCATCCATTAATTACATCTATCAATCAATTTGGCTCCTAAAACCCTTGTAATAATAATACCCCAAAAACTTTTCCCATTATACCAATAGCCTTATTATTTGAATATTAAAAAATTCCTTTTGTTATAAACTAAACAGAGTTACCTGAAAAAAAGAAAACATTCTTCAACGAACACATTTGTTCAAATTTTTTATATAACAGCTGAATTATTATCTTAAAATGATTATATAATAACATATTTAACCTATATATAAGTATATATTTTTATATTTTTATATTATTACCTAAAATTTCATAATATTAATTCAAAAGGGATAGAAATTCATCGTTCGTGTGCACAACTGTCTACCACCCCACGAACAGATGTCATTCATTCATCCATTACAACATTTAAAGGATTTTAAAAGTTATAGTTTTAGATATATATATATATATATATGATATATATAATACCATTATTATTATTTAAATAGTATGTAATACATACATTAATTCATTCCATTTTGTCTATATATGATAACAGTTTTTGTGGAACTGTGGACTACTGCCTCCTCAATGAAATGTGATTCGTTCATAGGTTACATAAAATATTTTATGGATATTCATAAAAAAAAATTCATTGGAAATTATATCATAAAATAATTATAATATATTTATATCTATATATCTATATATGTTATTAAAATATTTTTATTTTAACCCAATTATAATTTGGAAACATCGTTTATGCGTATGTAAATCCTACCGTCTCTACGGACGGTGTATTTCAATTTATATCTAAAAATATTAATTTTTAATATATATATATATATAAACACATTGAATATATAAAATAGTTAAATCTTGGTTTAAATGCTGGATATGATTAAATCTATATCAATGTAGACGAAACAAAATACAACATGTCAAAACATACTAAAAAACAAGGCAATTACACCCAAAACAGGGAATGTAGTTAAATTTTATTAACAACATGGTTATATGATATTTTAAAAAGATAATAATGGATATTATATGTATTAATATGGTTATTTATAAATTTAATAACATCATTAAAAACATTATACATGAGATTAAATAGATTTCTAAAAAATGAAATTGTATGGTAAAAGATTTTATCTCAATTTTCATTCCATTGAGTCTAATATGTTATTATCAACCAATTAAATTTCTTATAGTGTATATATATCAAAATTTACATTTAATATATTTTAAAAAAATTATTAAATGCATTTTAAGCTTCAATTTGAATTATCTCATCCATGGGGATTTGATTTCAAACTACCAAGTGATGGGTTTAATTGTGAAATCCTAATATTTTTTTTGTGATTGTTATCTTTTCTAAAAAATAACTTTATTGTAATAATATACATTGTAAAATTCAATTTTCCTAAATATCCATATCAATATCATGGATAAATTTATTTCCTAAAAATTATATTATTTTTACGGAATATATTTTCTGAGAATGTTTGTTGATTTTATGCGGAAATTATGAGAAATTTGTATTCTTTATTCAGTATAATTTTTCTCCAAGAAATGTTTTTCAACAATTATATTTATTATTGTATATATATTTTATTATTTTTAAATTAATTGATCATTTGGTTCAAGACATTATATATCTTCTTAATATATTAATAGGTTCTTATGAATGAAATTATGGGGCCAAATTAAATTTGTTTCTACATGTAGTATTAATGTGTAAGGTGGATGGATATTAAATATTGAGTTGTTCATGTGATTGATACATGGCATCAGAAAATAATTAATTACATTCATTTTAGGTATCATCATTATCCATGATATTTTAACTAATATAAAATAAATGGATTCACATCATTAAAAATTTATTGATTAAATGAAAATGTTTTTAGTTATATAAATTTCTTTTTTATTATGTTTATTAATTCATTATTTCATACAATATACTTAACCTTTACTAAATATGTGATAATTACAATATTTTTTCCTCTTACCCATGGTATTTAGAATAATTATTTGAATGAGTTTTAAGGAAATTGATTATTATATTTTATTTATTTATTGTATTTAACATTATATTCCCAATTTATAATCAGTATCACGTATATAATAATGCTCTCCTAAAATTATAAATATTTTTTTCATTTAGGGTTTGTTTCCATATAATATTGTAATGCATCGACATTCAGATTTGGGGGGTCAGGGAATTGCTATTGGAATTATGGTATGTTTTTTAAAAATCATGGAAACCAGATTTAGAATAAAATATATTATAGTACATAAAAATGATATAATTTTAGTATATGTATAAAAGAACATTCCCAATGAAAAATGATTATGATTATGAGGTGAGATATTCCGATATTGTTTTCATTTTTTATTGAGTATTCTAGAGGTTTTGGGAATCTATATTATGAATAATAATTATATGTTGTAATATAGATTATATAGTAATTTAAAAATTTATCCTAGAAAAATGAATGTTATCCTCACAAATACCCCTGATCAAAAGTTGAAAAAAGATCATATAATTAATGACTATATAATAATTTTTTGATGTAAAAGAGATTCCCAATTATTCTCATCTTATCAAGACATATAATATTCTACTAACGAGACCTAGAATGATTTATCTAGGTGTTACGGCCTAAGGAGTAAAAAGAACAAGATAACAGATGGATAAAAGATAGTTAATGGGGAGTGGTGAAAAAGGATTTTCCCAAATGTTATAATTGTAGTTAATCACCATATGATGTGCTTTATGGGATTAATAGTTTTCTAAAAACATGTTGAAAACAATAACTAGGAAAATTAATTGAAATGGATGGGAAAAAATCTTGTTATTTAGTGTTAAATTTATTTGGAGATGGGAAGCATCACACAAAAATTACTAAGAAGGATGAAAATATATATCAAAAGAATCTATAGGATCAAGGTAATTCATATGTTCTTAAATTAAATTAAGTGGAATGATTAATTTTATATTATAATTTTATCAATTAAAAATGTTTATAAAATTAGGTTATCACCGTTATCCTGGTTAAAAGTATCATGGAATATATAAATATTATACTATTGTACTTTTTTCATGATGGATTTAAATGGGTGCGTTGACCGATCAATTGACCAAGAAAAATTATTCAGTAAAATGTAAAAAAATTAAAATCATATTGTTTATGTAAATATAACCCTTAATATTATGATGATACTTAGATAATTATGATTCAATAAATTTATGATTTATTTTCATAATATATGTTTTCCTGCATCGAATACCTCATAACTAATTAATGGTTTGTAGAAAAAAGTGCTCTATTCTATCATTGATAGAGATTACATCATTTTTTGATTTATGTAATTTATCCAAAAATCAATATTTAAATCATTAATAAGGATGAATTATTGTTTTAAATATATAATTATGGGAAATCATGTTGTTACCAAATTTTATGAGAATACATAAAAAGGAATTAATATGTTTGGTTTGTGATGATGAAGAGACACTTCATGCTGTTTGATATGATCATTTGGGGAATTAAGTAACCTAACATACATGGTGTTTCATAATAAATTTTTTAGAAATTTTAACTATTTTTAATAGTATAATTTGATCATTGGATGAGGTTTTATATGTTGAAGTATTCTATCACCACATTATACATCCTATTATAAGTGATGTGTATAAATAGTTCAAACAACAACTAAAGGATACAATTATTATTAGGAAATATTAATGTATCAAGTATATAAATTTTAATATATTACTATAGAGTGAATGGGTTTTCATAAATTCAGAAAATTATCATGATAAAATATTTATTCCAATTAAATCCATATTTGATGAATCAAATGGTCTTTCAGATCATCAGTGATTTATGGTTTTAAGGCCCTTAACGTTCCATTTATCACTAACGTTCACGTTACAAATGGATATAGATAGTTACACTTCTCTTTCCTGAATATTATATAATTTACTACCTAGGTTCTCTTAAATGGGATCTTATTTATGTTATGAATGTACATCCCAATATCTCTTATTTAGAGCATATTTTATTAACCATTTTATGATGTGGTTTTTCATAAAATTAAATATTCAAATATGGAACCCTATATTTTCGTGATAAAATATGAATTTTGGGGATGAATATTATATAATTTTGAAGGATTTTAACACCACATGACTTTAAAATATTTTGATTTTATAAAAAAAATTATTATTTTTATTTAGCTTTAGTAAATATGACTAATAAGATGGCATGTGATAAAAACAATATTGAGTTTCTTCGTCATCATTTATGATACTCAATACGCATCATGGAAGTTTAGTTGAAATCAAAATATTTTATTAAATCTTTTATTTTATAATATATATTCAATAAATTCATTATAGTTTAATCCAATATATTTGATAAACATATGACAAGAACAAATACATCTTACTGCATAAAAGGTTATATTTTCTTAAAGGATGTTTTACCATCATTCACTCGAGAACCAATTTTAAAACTATATTTTTGAAACTTTTATTAATTTTATTTCTGTAAATAATCTTATTATAGAATATATAGTTTTAGCATTACATTTGGGTTAATTTTTGACATTTTCATTGTGAAGTATCATTTTGGGATGTATAAAAAAATATTCAGTTTTAATTGAATACTCCCTTTTCATCTTAAAAATTTATATTGATAATTTAAGTTAATATTGGTTTAAAGGTAACTTTTTTTCAATGTTAAATTAATTAATTAATCATATGTATTTTTATGCTTTTTATATTGAATTTAGATATAAAATCATAGGGAATATATGTATATTACTACATTAAAAAGAGGCTATCGCACCACATTTATGAGATTAGCATTAAATTTATATATTCAAATTCTATGAATTAAAATTATAAAATAGATGTAAATAGTTATAATAAATATAATATCAATATTGTAATATGATCGACATAATTTTTTACCATAACAATTAATGAACGTAATTAATTAATTAGACTGATTAAGTTAAAAATGAGTGATCTTAGTAGTTAATCAAAGACTGTAATGGGTAAATAACCCTGATTCATATCAAATACATATTTTATGAAATCATCTAGACCCTTATAACCATATTATACATTTTTATTACTTTATAAGACATTTATCCTTGAATTAGAACTATATAGTTATTTAAGTAAAGAAAAACCCCAAAAAAATAACCTTCATTTCAATTCATATCATTAATAATATTGGATAGGAAAAAACTACATAGTTATAATTATAACTATTATTTTGAAATATAAATTAACTTATATAATTTTAATAATATATCTAAAATATTTTGAGATTAATTAGTTACATAAAATACCTAAGAAACATCAACACAATATTTTTTAGTTAACAATAAAATAAGATAAATGATACTAAAAATATTAAATGTCATGTTAATTTCTTTAATTGTTATCTTACATTATTATTATATATTAATATATAATATTAAAATGGTGTGAACACAATAGATCATAATAAAATAATTTTCATGATATTTACAAATTGAAATTAATCAATTAATTTCAAAATTGATATTAATGGTATATTATATACCTGATATTTTCATAATGTATTTAAAAGTAATAAAAATAAAATATTCCCAAAATTGATTATTTAACAATAATAATATAAAATATTGTATATTAATGTACTAATATCGCTTTTATAATGATCATATTGACCCTATAATTGTAAAATCGCTTTTAGCACATTTCGGGTGAAGGAAGTGTTTTTTTGCATTACATGCCATTCAATTAAAATAATATCCACCACTTAAGGGATTTTTTATATTAATTATCATAATTAAATTTCAGTAGGTATATAGTTTCTAAAAATATACATTAATATAATATTAATGGTTATATTACATAGTTTATGAAAAATAATTTCCCATGAGAAAACCCAAGAAGCTAAAAATAGGGAAACACAGAAGTGAAAGGAAAAATAGATAAAAATTATTTCTAGTTTTTGTTTTTAGGTGTTTATAGACAATAATTTCACATTAATAAATTATTTTTAAATTTCATGGAACATAATTTATATAATACCTTTCAATAGTATTTGCGTCTTTATATTTATATGATTTCCACCCCCTCTACAGTATAAAAAGACACTCACACCGTCAATTCATTACACCTCTATAAATATTTGGATCATCTAAATTATGAAAAAATATATCCCAAAATCACTATCATAACTATCAAATCCCGAAATTGTGAATAAATAAATACAAGGTTGAATTTGATTATAAATAAAAAAGGGTTTTATGAGAAATAGGCATCATACATCAATTAGTACTTTTGTTTCATTTATTGATCCACCCATTAAATTATTCATATATGTAACAACCAGAGATTTTATGAAAAATATTCTATTTAATTTCATTGATGTCTTGTGTTGTACGCTACACCAAAAGGAGCTTGCACTACACGCATCCCTAACTTGGCTTTCATTACACACAATCGCGACCTTCCACGATAGCATGTGTTGTACGCAATACCGAGTTTCACTAAACAATGATATGTTATATAAACTAGCCATTATGAATAGTAATACCCACTTTTTGAAATTTTACAAATTTTTTCATTCGAAATGGACTTCATTTTTGGATTCGGAATATCGAAATAACCTATGGTGAATATTTGGTATTTTTTGAAAACATTCAATTTTTTTATGAATTGTGAAAACACTAGTTTACTATTTAAAAACCGACTTTTAATTTTAAAAAATTATTTATTTTATTTATATTTATTTTAGGTGAAAATTGATACATAATACCTATATAATTTCAATTTAATTCATTGGTGTCATTTTATAATAATTTTAGACATATAAAAATTTTATTGAACTTACCACTGTCTTTTACCCACCTCCTAGGAGAGTTTGAAAATTTACATAAAATATAATTTTCCACTTCTTTGAGTGGAATTTCGAAACTCCAAGACACACGTTTAATATCAAAGAGTAAAATGTTGTTCAATAAGATAAAAATAATTTTTTGTGGATAGTAACGTTTTACTTTTTTTACCACAGTTAAAAGAAATAGGGAAATTAAGGGTTAAAATGATATTATTATTACCCTAACACATGTCCTAATTCTTTTGGATAAGTGTAATTCGACCAAAAACAACCTTAGGAATAAAATATTACCCTTTAGGTTCACATGGATTAGATTAGGACATTTATTATTATCATATTTAAAAAAGAGTTAAAATAGTTAAAATCGAAGTTTGATAACAAAAACATTTTTAATATAGGGTTATGCATATGATAAATTAGACTATAAATATTCATTAGAAAGAGGAAAATATTTCATACATAATTTTATTTTATTTATAAATTTTACACAATAAATAATTTATTTTATTTATGACACAATGGTGATGAAGTAATTACCTAAATAATGAGATATTAAAATAATGGATGTATAAATACCCAAATAAATTTAATTTGAGACTTTTTATGAATTAAAATAATTTTATTGGTAAATATTACATGTTATTATGGATTTAAAGTACATTTTTCGAACTAATAATTCTTTTATGATTTTTAAAAAAATCAAATACCAAATAGTGTTAAAATTGACATAAAATTGTTTTTAAAACAAATATTATATTATTACATGTTATTTTATTCCTAAAAATCTAAGGAGTGGCCAAATGACTTAGATATAGATATATATATATATTAATAAATAACCACTTGGTGTTATTTTGGTTTGTTATAGTATGTTTATTAACCATATAGTTTAAGAAAAAAAAAGACATGGTAAAAGATAAATTATTTAACTTAGAGTTAAATCTAAATGATAAGGATAAAATAGTAACCTAAACTTGTATAAAACCTATTGGTTGGTTGGATTTAGACCCATACACACCTTAGATTCTAAAAATATCAATTTGGAGATATTAAAAACTAAATATGACTTTATTATAATATAATATTTTATGTTGTTCCAAAGGTTCCCCTATCCTCTGTTATAAAAAGGGCACCCATTCCCACTTCACTTAACACCATTTTGAGCCTTAAATATCTGCCAAAACTGGCCCATTTATCTTCTCCACTACCCTAGAAACAGTCTGGAGGTTCTGGTATTCTCAAAATACCAACTCTACTTCCTTAAAAGTAATCGTAAAGGAGGTGCGTCGAAAAAGAGTTAATCTCTTCTTCCGAATCTCTCATGTTTATTTCCTATTCTACTTCATCCTCTTTATTTTTATCATTATAATGTAATAAAATCAGTATTATTTATATACTTATATGTTATAACCCTATTTCACCTTCTATCCATCCTATGGATAACGAAATCACCGTGTGTGCGTACGTATAGAATACTGTCTCCACGCCGTGGTGTAATCTGTTTTCGACCACCACCATACTTGGATGGGTCTAATGGTGTAAATAAATATATATATATATATATATGATTATTTTAAAGTGATATTGATTCTAAAATATTATACATACACTTCAATACAAATTCACGATATTGGGAATGATATCATCCCTCGTGGGTACATATGGACTACCGTCTCCACGAACGCAATGAGATTCATTTTCCATGACTAGCCATTAAAGAAAGATTATAAAGTATATATAATAAATAATCATGAAATATATTACATAATAATGATACTGGATTTATTTACATATATGTTTCATTTACGTAATTCTATTTAATTCAATAAGGAAACAAAAATAGTGTTCTTGCGTATGCACGGCCTACCATCTCCATGAACGGTGTATTTTATTCCATTTATCGATCTATCATATATATTTATATACTGAATTTATATTATATATAATAAAAATTTACATTCTAGAATTAAGTAAATCAGTATATATGTAATAATATCAAGAACAACATGTCGAAACACGTACGATAAAAGAAACGATTTTACCCAAAATGCTGCATTAACATGGAATTTACAAAAGAACGGGTAATATAAAGTCATAAGTGAACAATATATGAAATCTTAACTATGAATATGATTATGTAATAAGTAAATGCCATTATTTAAATCAATATACAAGAATTTTGGATATGTACGAAGGATATCGGACCTAAGGTAAGGGATAATTATTCCAATATCATATTTTATCCGAGATTGTTTATTCCTAAGTATTTAACGAGGTTATGTTTATTATCCATGTACATATGTTCTCAATTTTTTTCATAAAATGATTAATTTTATTCAATGTATGTTTAATTTCATTAATACCCTTTTTTTTAATTTTACCACATCGTATGGATGTAATGTTTCTTTTTTTACCATACAATGTAATTTTTGACTTTTCTGACAACAGTACGAGAAGAATGTTATTTTTTTAACTTATATGGCATGAACAGATATTTATTGTTTCATAATGTATTATTTTCATGATGCATCCTCTACAGGATTTCATGATTATTTTCAACAAAATCCTTTTCTTTAAAAATTTCGTGGCATTTTGTTAAAAGAAAATTATTTTGAAGAAGAAATAATATTTTCCTCAAGGATTCATTTCAATTGTTTTATTGAAACTATTTTCCATCTATGATGAAATTATTTAGAATGTTATTTTTTCAGGTATAATTTCTCTATTATTTACATGGTTTGAATTTTCTTACGATGAAATGATATACATTTTTTTATATGGATTATGTTATGATGGGATTATGTTTATGAAACCCAATTTATTCATTGAGTAATGATGAATGATTTTTGTTTATGTTGTGGAAAAAGTTAGAATGATTTCATTATGAGATGGGTGGGACCTATATCTCCCTATAATTCACTGGGTAAAGATTTATATCTCACGATATTTACATGGCTGTAAGGGTATGTTAATCACGTTCAGTCTTATAGGACTTCAACGAGGAGTGAACTCGATTCCGAAAGGGAGTTTGTCCACTAAGATGGTCTTGGAAGCAATGCCTTGGCTACTGTGGAAATCATATCACGTGTTTAATGTTTTTCCACAATTACAAGTTTTTTTTTCAAGCTATTTTGTTATGATTGTTGATATATTATGATCTATGCATTATGTACTGCCATGTTATATGTCATTGCTCAGGATTTCAATGTTTAAACATTATGTTCATGTTTTTATGTTCAAATGTACAAGGTTTGTTTTATTTTCTCAATTCTTACCCTTACTGAGGAGTTTAGCTCATCATTTATAGGTTTTATTTTCCCAAGTATTTCAAGAAATGTTTTAGGTAAGAATCCCAAAAGGGGAAGATCTTTATTGGAAATGTTGAATATCTTTCACCAAGTTTAGAAGATTATATTCCGAGTTTCCAAAGACACAAAACTATTACGGTCATTTGTTGTCTGTTTTTGTTATATATTATGTATTCTGCAAAACTAATGTAATGTCCATGTATGTCAAGCTTTGGGCCTCTACAGTTGGTATTAGAGGAAAGGTTTAGTTAACCTTAGGATACTAGGATGCGAAAACTTTAGTGAGATCCCTAGAGATATTTCTATGGTATGTATAAGGATGAACCTAAGGTTAAGTATAAGTATAGGTTATCGTCCTAGAATTATTGTAATGTTATTATAATTAATCCTAAGGATGTCAGATATCGAACGTACTCCCGCATTATTATGTTGTTTTCCCTAGAATTTTTTTTCCTCTCACACTATTCTTTTTGGGTTTTAGACAATGTTTAGAACCCGAAGGAACCATGTTGATCAATGTAATGGAAGATGTAATAATTTTCTTCTTGAACAAACCAATGTCATTGGAGATGGAGTGCCAAATCTTATTGATATACTTACAAAAGATATGAATCATTTTGGACTTCCAAATGTGGAGAGAAGGGAACAATATTATATTGAGTCCTTCATGAGGCAACATCCACCTTCTTCTAGTGGGTCTTCTGATCCACATTTTGCTGAATAATGGATCCATACCATTGAAAAGACATTTTTTCTTACATCGTTGTTCGGAACATGAAAAAGTTATTCTGGCTATTTATCTTTTAAAAGGTGAAGCAGATCAGTAGTGGAATCTAATTAAGAATATGTGGCCCTGAGATGAAATTTAATCCATTGAATGGGATAAGTTCAAGAACTTATTTTTCGATAAGTACTTCCCTCGTATTCTTAAAATAAATATGGAAAAGGATTTCCTTGAAGTTAAGCAAAATGATGATGAATCTTTTGGTTTATACGAAGTGAATTTTACCAGGCTTGCAAGGTATGCATCTGGCTTTATCATCCAACTTAAAAGTAAAGTTGATCGATTTTTCAGTGTCTTGAAACGAAGTTTTCAAAGGGCATTAGCTATAAGAGACTTCAGTAGCATTGAAGAAATTTTCCATTGTACTATCAAGGTATAAATGAATGTTGGTGTTACATATCCATCTCATCATTTTGACAAGAAATAAAAGATGGAGTTCAAGGAGAAATCTCGAAATAATTGTGAAAAGCAGATAAATTTTTCTTTATGCTCAATGTGTGGAAAGAATCATGGTGGAGATTGTCTTCAAGGGACTAGAAAATGTTTTAAGTTTGGAAAAGAAGGTTATCGAGTAGCTACGTGTTGATGTAATGGAAAAAGGGTTTCTAATGATGTGAATAAAGAAAATCCTGCAGATTAGACACCACCAACACGTCAATGTATCAAGTGCCATGAAATGGGGCATTATGCTAATCAATGCCCTAATCCAAGGGTTAATGATGGTCAACGTGAGAAACCACATAAGGAAAAGGATAAAGGTAAGTCACATGTAGTCACTATTTATGATGTTGAGTATGAAAATGATGTTGTGTGATGATTAAGTGTTTATGTAATGGGATTTCAAAACAGCATCATGGAATCTCATTTATGGCATCGTGGAATTTTGGAATGTCTATGTATTGGTTTTCAATAATTATATGGTACCAGTAACCATGAAAAGTGATAGTAATATTTTTGGAAAATAGATGATATGAAAATAATGAAGGGATAATAAGATAATGAGATGTTTTATAGTATTCATGATCTCATGAATGATATAAGGACTAAGTTATATTATGGTTTGAGTATACAGAATTTTTGGTAATTTGGTATGTGGAAAGCATTAACTTTTGATAGAATTCATGTTTTCACTATGGTTCTATGGTAATTTATATTTTAATAGAATACTTGATTAAGGTATTCAGACGTTTGGAATGTGACCAAAAAGATATATTGTATGATATATGGGGGAAAATGATGGTATTCAAGTGATCAGTAGATGACATTTCTAGTAATTGTTTTCTTTATACTATGACCTTGGACAGAAGTATTTAAAATAATCCTAAAGATTGTAATGAATTATATTGGACATAAGTTAGTATTGATTAAGGTTATAAATTTTTTCGATATTATTGATGGAATGTTATAATAGTGTAGTTTAAGAAAAGGTACAACATGTAGAACGGACAACAACCCATTGCATCGAACAAGGTTGTGGGAATTGAACCCACAACCGTAGTGTGACATGCCTTTATCACCTACCACTAGACTACAGGAAGTCCATGGTTAGTAGAATCTAGTTTTATTATATGAAGCGATATGATATATGATGTATAAGTCCATTTTAGGAACTATATATGATTAATCTCACTATAGATGTCCTTATTTATATTTAATAACTTTTACTATCATTTTGTTCGAGACAGATAGAATGACCTATCATTCAATCGCATTATCTACTAACACTTCACAGAAGACAAATTCCACTTCAATTATTCAAGAGATGGTGTGGAAATTGTCCAAGGCACAAACAACAGAAAGATTATACCAAAATCAAGTAAGTATTTCTTTTAATTTAATAATTCTTCAAATTTATGGAAATTATCATGAATACAAAAAAAATACTAGTGTCCTTATATCTGATGAAACAGATGGTACCTTAAATCATCACAAATTTATGGCTTTGTGATTATTGGGTTTTTTATAGCCTTGTTCACTACCACTCTCCATCAGAACATGAGGGTCAAATTTCTCTTCCAAATCCATATTTTCACCTATGTTCTCCTCTGTGGAAACCCAGTGATTAGTTAATTTGGGTAATCATTCTGTTTCATACTTTAGATTGTAAAGAGAAGTTTTGGTATTCCTTTTTACGATGTGGGTTTCTAATAATGAAAAATTCGAGTAGTAAACTATTTATAACCCCGACAAAAATCAAGGGAGAAATTCATTTTAAGGGGGTAAAATGTAACACCCTGAGATTTTATGAAAAATATTGTTTTTGATTTCATTGATGCCTTGTGTTGTACGCTACACCAAAATCAGATTGCACTACACACATCCCTAAATTGTCTTTCATTACACACAATCACAACCTTCCACAATAGCGTGTGTTGTATGAAATACGGAGATTCACTAAACAACGTTATGTTATATAAACTAGCCATTATGAATAGTAATACCAACTTTTTGAAATTTTATAAATTTTATCTTTCGAAATGGACTTCATTTTTGGATTTGGAATATCAATTTCTCCTAGGGTGAATTTTTGGTATTTTTCATAAAACATTCAATTTTTTATGAATAATGAAAACACTAGGTTACTATTTAAAAACTAACTTTTTATTTAAATAACTATTTATTTTATTTAAATTCATATTAGGTCAAAATTGATACATAAAACCTATATATGTTCAATTTTACTATTTGGAGTCATTTTTTAATAATTTTAGACATATAGAAATTTTATTAAACTTTTCACCGTCTTTTACCCACCTCCTAGGAGAGTTGGAAAATTTACATAAAACTTAATTTTACCGCTTCTGTGAGTGTAATTTCAAAAATCTGAGAGACACAATTAATATCAAGGAGTAAAATATGGCTCAATAAGATAATTTTTTTAGTGAATAGTAACTTTTTACTTTTTCTACCACTGTTAAAAGTAAATAGGGTAAATAGGGGTAAAAATGATATTGTTATTACCCTAAAATATGTCTTAATTCTATTGGATAAGTTTAATTTGACTAGAAAAAACCTTAGGAATAAAATATTACCCATTAGGTCCACTTGGATTTGATAGGACATTTATTATTATTTTATTTAAAAATGATTTAAAATAGTTAAAATAATAGTTTAATATCTAAAACATTTATAATATTGGGTTATACATAAGATAAATTAGACTATAAATATTCATTAGAAATATAATATTATTTCCTACCTAATGGTATTTTATTTATAAATTTTAGATATTAAATAATTTAATTTATTTATGACACAATGTTGCTGTAGTAATTACCTAAATAATAGGATATTAAAATAATCAATATTATAAATACCCAAATAAATGTAATTTTAGACTTTTTATAAATTACAGTAATTTTATAGGTTAATATGACATGTTAGTATTGATTTTATTAACTTTTTTAGAACTAATCATGTTGTTATGATTTTAAAAATCAAATCATGTACCAAATAGTGTCAAAATTGACATAAAATAGTTTTTAAAACAAATATTTATTATTAAGTGTTATTTTATTCCTAAAAATATAAGGTTCGTCAAAATGACTTAGATAAGGATATATATATTAATAATGAACCACTTGGGGTTTGTTTGGCTTGTTATAGTAAGTTTATTAACAATATATTGTAAGGAATCAAAAAGACACGGTAAATGTTAAATTATTTAACTTAGAGTTAAATCTAAATGATAAAGATAAAATAGCAACCTAAACTTGTCTAAAACCTATTGATTGAGAGGATTTAGACCCATCCCCACAATATCTTATAAATAAGTAAATTTTGAGCTATTAAAAACCTAATATGACTTTATTATAAAATAATATTTTTTATTTTTTCAAAGGTGCCCCTCTCCTCGATTATAATAAGGGCACCCCTTCCTTCTTATCATCACACCATTTTGAGTCTTGAATCTCGGCCAGACCCTGCCCATTTCTTTTTTCCACTTCCCTAGAATCATTCTGGAGGTTCTTGTCTTCTCAAAATACCAACTCTACTTCATTAAGAGGAAGCTTAAAGGAGGTGCGTCAAAGAAGAGGCAATCTCTTCTTCCGATTCTCTAATTTTTTTTTCTTCTTCTACATATTCTTATTTAGTTGTATCATTATAAAGTAATAAAATCAGTATTATTTATATACTGATATTTTACAACCCTACTTCACCTTCTATCCATCCAACTGAAAATGAAATCACCGCCCGTGCGTACGTGTGGAATACCGTCTGCATATCGTGGTGTAATATGTTTTTGGACACCACCTTACTTGGATGTGTATAATGGTGTAAATAAATAACTATATATGATTTTCATAAGTGATATTGATTCTGAAATATTATATATACACTTCAATACAATTCCACGATCATGGGAATGATATAATCGCTCATGCCTACGTACGGACTACCGTCTCCACGAACGCGATGAAATTCATTTTCCATGATTAACCATTCAAGTATGATTATAAAGTATATATAATAAATAATCATGAAATATATTACATAATAATGATACTGTATTTATGTACATATATGTTTCATTTACTTTATTCCATTTAATTAAATAAGGAGACGAAAACAGCGTTCATGCGTACGCACGGCCTACAGTCTCCATGAACGGTGTATTTCATTCCATTTATCGATCTATAATATATATTTATATACTATATCTGTATTATATATAGTCTTGTTTTACATTATGGAATTATGTAAATCAGGATATATGTAATAATATCAAGAACTACATGTCAAAACTTGTATGATAAATGAAATGATTTTACCCAAAACGCTACTTTAAAATGGAATTTACAAAAGAAAGGGTAATATAAATTCATATGTGAACCATATATGAAATCATAACAATGAATATGAATATTTAATAAGTCAAGGACATTATTTAAATCATTATACAGGAGGTTTGGATACGTATGAAGGATATCAGACCTAAGGTAATGGATAATTATTCCAATCTCATTCTTATCTGAGATTATTTATTCGTAAGTATTTACTAGAGTTATGTTTATTATCCATGTACATATCTTCTCAAAATGTTTTCATAAAATGTTTAATTTTCTTCCATTTATGTTTAATGTCAATTTTACACTTTTTTTACATTTACCACATTGTATAGAAGGAATCATTCTTTGGTTTTCCATACGAGGTGCTTTTTCACTTTTCCAATAAAAGTACATGAAGAATGTTATTTTTAAAATTTTATGGTGTGAACAGATATTAAAGGTTTCATAATGACTTATTTTCATGAATCTTCCTATAAAATTTTTCATGCTTTTTTTCAAAAAAATCATTTTCTTTTAAAATTTCATGGCATTTTGTTAGAAGAAAATGATTTTGAAGAAGAAAGTATATTTTCCGCAAGAATTCATTTCAAGTGTTTTATCAAAACTATTTTCCATCTAAGATAACATTATTTAGAATGTTATTGTTTCAAGTATAATGTCTCTATTATTTACATGGTGTGAAATTTCTTATGATGAAATGATATCCAATTTTTTATATGGATTATGTTATAATGGGATGATGTTTATGAAACACAATTTATTCATTGGGTAATGATGAATGATTTATGT
This sequence comes from Viscum album, assembly GCA_963277665.1. NCBI lineage: Eukaryota > Viridiplantae > Streptophyta > Magnoliopsida > Santalales > Viscaceae > Viscum > Viscum album. The sequence goes on along the minus strand of OY728150.1, from coordinate 1,584,934,375 downwards.
TTATGTTGTGGAACAAGTAAGAATGATTTCATTACGAGATGGATGCGACCTATATCTCCCTCCAATGCATTGGGTAATGATTTATATCTCATGAGATAGACATGGATATAATGGTAAGTTAATCTGGTTCAGTGTTACATGACATGAATGAGGAGTTAACTCAATTCCTAAAGGGACTTTGTCCACTAAGATGGTCTTGGAAGCAATTCCTTGGCTACTATGGAAATCATATCATGTGCTTAATGTTTTTACACAATCACATGTTCTATTTCCAAGCTATTTTATCATGATTGATGTTATATTACGATCTATGCCTTACAAACTTCCATGTTTTATGTCATTGCACAAGATTTTGATGTTTAAAGATTATGTTCATTGTTTTATGTTCAAATGTATATGGTTTGTTTTATATTCTCCATGCTTACCCTTACTGAGCTTTTGAGCTCACCCTTTATATGTTTTCTTTGCCCCACGATTTCAAGACAGGTTTTAGGTAAGAAAACCAAAATGGGAAGATCTTTATTAGAGATGTTGAAGATCTTTCACCATGTTTATAAGATTATATTGCATGTTTCCAAAGACACTAAACTATTATGGTCCTTTGGCGTCTGTTTTTGTTATATGTTAAGTATTCCGCAAATGTAATTTAATATATATGTATGTCAAGCTTTAGACCTCTACAATATATATTTGAAATATAATAAAAATTTCATCTAAAATATACTTATATGATGTTATATTAGGTTTATTACATATAATTTCACACACATCAATTAAATTGGATATGCAATAATTGTTCTTGTGTATGGAGGACTTCCGCCCAGCGAACTGATGTTGGGTGTTCGTCTATTTACACTTTTCATAATTAGAAATAATGATTGAATTTTAACATACATATGATATATATTATATTAATTATATATTTATGCTTTCGGAAATATTTAATGATATATACAATCATGCATTCCATCTTGTGTGAATAAGATATCATCATTTGGGGATACGCGGACTAACGCCTTTTCAAAGTGATGTGTGTCATCCATATGTTACCTAGAATATATTAAATATTTATTTAATAAATATATGTTATCTATAAGAAATCAATATAATACTTGAACTGTAATCTACATACATATCATTTAATTCTCATTGTTTTAATATGACAACAAAGCAGACTTGTCAGGAATGTGTTCATGTGGTCTGTCGTTTCAATGAATGATGTATTTCAATTCAATCTATAAATTTTATGGATAAAAATTTATGTATATATATATAAATATATATTGAATATATATAATATATAAATCATGGTTAACATTTTGAATTTGATAAAATCACGATCGATGTAAGATGGAAAAAATAACATGTCAAAACACACTCAAACAATAATGAAACTAATGCCCAAATCATTGAAAATAGATAATTATTATTGAGAAATAGGTAATAAGGTAATATAATAATACCATATATAATATTATAAATATTTCATGATAATTTTATAAGTTAATAACTTTATTAAATACTTCAAACTTGATATTAAAATGTGTTCAAGAAAAATATTGTTTATGGTAAGGGATTTCATCTCAATTTACATTATATTGAGACTTATATGTTATTATTCAACAAATCATTTTTCATTTGGTTTATATACTTATAATTTGTTATGTAATATCATGAATAATTTATTCTTCATGTTATTTTATTATTCAATTCGAATTATCAAATCCTAGGGGATATTATTTGAAAATGACCTAATGAAATTATGTAATGTGAAATCTCACTTTCATTAATTATTGTTAGCTTTATCATAATAGAATAACATTATTGTATTAATTTTTCATTGCAATGTCACATTTATCCTAAATATCCATTTTTTACATATGCTACAAACATTCTAATTTAGTTTATTATCTGTGGAAAGATTGATAATTTGTTTATCTTTACTCAATACATATTTTTGATAAAGCACATCATTCAGTAATTAAATAGATTTTCTGATATATAAAGAATTATTTAGAGATTTTGTGATCATTTAGGCCCAAACATTATATACTACCTAGATGCATCAACATGTTCTCATGAGATAATGTTTTTGTCCAAATTAACTATGTTTGAAGTTACAGTATTAAACTGTATGGAGGAAATATTATGAAAATAGATATTTTCATGTTCTTGAGACATGAAGTCTGATAAATAAGAATCATATTAATTTCAATTATCATTTTTATCCATGATATCTTACTTATGTTTAAATAAATGGTTTCATTTAATTCTCATTTTATTGATTAATGGACATGTGTTTTCATTTATCTATGTTACCCTGTATATTATGATTTTTGGTTCATTATTATATGTATAATAATTAAACATTATATAGTATTAGAGGTCATGATTATTTTGTTTCATTTATATAGGTCATAAATTTTAATTCTTATAATTAGTTTCATGTTTGGGGTTTATTGTATATTATTATTATATTTATTTCATTTTATTTTCCCAATTTATAATTGGTATCATGAATGTAATCATGTTCCCCACAACATATAAACATTTAGGTCATTGAAGAATATATTTCGTATAATACTGGAAATGTAATATTGTAATGAACTACCTATAGGATTCACAATTCAATGCATTACACCAAGTTTATGTGTTGACCTTATGTTTTTCTTGTTAGATTTAGTATTAAAAATTGTTCCGGCTGGAGAAATTGGCTTTGAGATAGAGCTGGAATTTAGGTGAGAATTATGGATGTTGTTGGAGCCAAATTTATATATATATATAAATAAAAGTAGTCAATTTATTTATTTATTGGGGTGTGTAATTTCATGATATAATTATTACATTAATTATTTCCTAGACTTGTTTTTATTTTATTATGGTAATATTTTTCTAAAAATTCACACTTTCATACATAGTTAATCTATCTGTGATTTTATTCGGATTATCTAAATAGTTAATTTTATTAATGTTTAGAGTATATGTTCCTAAATGTAACCATAAACTCTCACTATTGGATAGTAGTATTTTAATTATGGGGTGGAATATATGAGGGAATATGGTTCTCAAAATCATCCATAGTTTGAGTTATTTTAACTAGGGATTAAAAAATCCAATCAGATCACTTTTTAGTATAGAAAAATATTTGGAGACCTAATTAATGGAGATAATGATGATCTAAAGAATGATATAGTCCTATATAAAAAAATTATGACCAAATACTTGGAAGAAATCTCATTTCTTGTGTTATGATGGATATTGAATTTTTATAAAATGATACATATGAGGTGTTAATTCATGCTTGATTCACTACATTGTGGGTCTTTACTAATTCTATATTATCTCAGGGAGGTGAGGGTTATGTGATATTTTAATTATATAGTATATTGGATTTATGTTATATTTTTATAAATATATTCGATTTAACCTTCTAGATTAAAGAAGTTGATTTTGTTTTCGGTGTTAATTATAAATGATATAGTGTTTTTTATGTACGTTCCTGTTGGAATTTTTCTCTTCAAGACATTTATTTTTCACTAATGAGGTTATTTTTTTGACAGGTTATAAAAATATTATTCATGGTTGTTATATAATTATTATTATATAGTCCTAATCTAATGTTGATGTATAACAACCATTGGTTGGATATTTCATGTACTGTATAGCATGGAGACATTATTTTAAAGGTGAGGTTTGATTGTGATGTGGTTCAAAATGAGAAAATGTATCCTCATTAATATTTATACCCTTATGAGGGTGAAGGAGATAAAATGTCATTTGAAATTAATTTTTTTTATCTAAAAGCCTTATAATTTTTTTCTTTTGTTGGTTTACATTTAATTAACGGGCCAATGAGATGTGTATCCATTTTTGCCTACATGTGTAGTTTTCTATTGTAGATAGAATGAGGAGAATGGATAGCTGGTTCATGGATGAAAAGTTTATGAGTATAGTAAATGATTCATCAGTAATTATGTAGATAATAATGTTTAATGATTTTTTTGACATAGGTGGGATAACCTGGGTTTTTCGAAGAGGAAGCAATATAATAATATTTTGGTAATGTGGGTTATCATATAATAGATTTACATATAGTTGAATAGGTCCATGAGCATTGTTTTCATGATATTTGAAGCATGGAAACATTATTTTGTAGGTAATATAAAAGTAAAATCCAATATATGATTATATGTGATCGAGTTGGATTATTGGAAAGAACATGAGACAAAATAAATAATAGATTCATATAGAATTGAAAATTGTGATTTTATATTTTCATTATCTCTTGGGAAATTTATCAATATGATAACCCTACTCCATGATGGTCACATGGGAAACCTTTTTATGGTTGGTATCATGAATGATAAATTTGGGGCCCATTAAGGACTATTTGGGTTTCATTAAATCTGTAACAGTATAGTACAAATTGTATGTTGGTTTGTTCCATGTAGTCCTTACTATTCATGAAATAGTTGTATGAAAGTTTATAATTTTTTATATTATCATAATTGGATGTGATCTAGAATTATTGATGAAGCTACATATTTTAGATTAGGTGGGGGAATGATTACTTTGATGAGATTCCAAATGGGCTTTATGAATCATTATTTTGGCATAAAATTAGACATGCTACATTTACGAAAAGATGATACACTAATTTTTAATTAGGATATATTTTAATATGATAATTTAAGGTATAAAATTAATATTTAGTAATGTTTACTCATATGATTCTTATTGTGAATTTTATATTTTTCAGAGAAGTCATATTATAGAGAGAAGTCAATTGTATTTTGTATGAAATGACCCTTATTTCATGTGTCTGTTATGAAATATTGTATCTGATAATCCTGATAAAATTGATATTTTTAGTGATCAATGGTTTATATTTTAGCATAGGTATGAGAATGTATTCATACCTAACCAATATGGTTAATATTTGAATGGGTATGGGTCTAAATATCAATTTTATTGATCCATTCGGTTTCCAAAATATATAATTAAATGGATGGAATTTTTTTTGGACATTCGTGTGTTATACTTATTATTGTTGAGTCTCAGGAATCTTTAATTCAACAAGTGTAATGTACAGATGAAATTAAAATGTTAATGTGATGGTTGATATAATTATATCTACTTCTATAAGGAATACAATTTTTCATATATTGATATAATGTTTTACAATGTTTGTGAGTTGGTATAATAGTTGTTGGAATTCATCATTTATTTGAGAAAGACATTGATCAATACATTTTTATTTCTTATATGTAGAGTTCAGATGTTGATTGATTAGTTTGTGGTTGAAATCATTTAATTACTCTAAACATTAGGTTATAAATTGGTCGAGACCATTGAGGTAATTTTAAATTCTTCAAGTAGATAATTCTCCATGATCATGTTGAGATAATTTTTTATTGATGGTTGGGAATTGGTTTCATTTGGTGAAGTTATATTGAAAAAAAATGATTATTTATATGAAATTGAATGAAATGAAATAAAAATCACATTAGATGCATTTTTTGGGATATGGTACTTTTTTTTAATGTAGAATATTTACTTATATGGAATATCATCAGTATCCTAGTACAATGTATGGGATATTAAAGAAATTATATTCCATTTTAGAATCAGGATATAGGTCCATTTATGTATTATTTATAATGAATAGGATGGCATGAAATGTTTTCTGGTTCTTCTCAAGTATAATAATCATTAGGATTGGGATTTATTAATTACCAATGTCATTACAGATTGGTAATTTTTTATGTAATATGGATTTTCATCTCGATTTAGAGGTATATTTGTAAATGTTGATTCACATTTTGAGTTTAATTTGTTTTCGATGTGTATGAATAGTTTTGATGTAGATTGTAAATATTTGTCAAAAATCATTATAATATTTAAAATGTTGTCCTAGATATGAGGCTATTGGGAACCTATTCATACTAGTAGATGGGTAAAAGTCTTGTTGGTTCCACTGGGATGCTAAATGAACTTTATTAGGTGGTCAGTCAGGTATTGGCTACCTCATTCAATCCATCTTAGTGTATAATCTATTCAGGGTTAGGTTTTTGTGGAAGGAAATGAATTTCGTTTTACCAATAATATCGTCTTTCCATTATTTGGTAGGGATATAAGAATATAATTATTTTATTGGATTTTCAATTCCCATTTCCATATTATTCATTTGAATTGTCTATTTGATCTGAGGAATATCAGAAGTCCTCCATGGGATTAAATGATTTATTTTCCCCTCATCACTTTTTTATTTTTCTGGGCCACACAACAGATCAATGATTGACTCTATTTATTTATTGATGGATTATTGAACCAGATCATATTAGAATCATCAGAACCATATGGATTTTTCTTTTGGTTAATATAGGATTACAAAATATGGTAAAGCCATTTCATCACATTTTGTTTCATTAGAGGATCATCATTTGTGATATTTATGAAAATTACAATAATTATAAGTGAAATTGTGAATCAATTATATCTTCATTGACATGTACATTACTCATAATTATTTTGGATGTGTCGTAGAGACCATACATGCTTCATTTTTTATAGTTTTTCAAAGAAGGTGGATAAATGAGATCTCATCGGATATGGATCATTGGATTTAATTTTTTATCAAATTATAAATTGATATATTTAATTTTTATGTGTTTTATTATAATGAATCAAATTATTTCAATATAAAATTATTTTATAGAATTTGATGGTTTGATTTGATAGATTCTTAATTCTAGTTAAAGAATAATATTAATTGGGTTTTGAGTATCGAAACTTCTCTAAAAGGATTTTTGTAAGTGTCATGTGAGATTATAGAATTTACAAGGGGAATTAAAGGATTTTGTGAATGAGATATAGTGTCCAAGATATTAAATAATATTTTTTATGAAATTTGTTCAATGAATGTATTTTATGGTGTGAATTCATTCCAAAAAATGTAATTGGGTCTATGGGGAGGTAAAGGTTGAATAATCTGTGTGTGATACATTTATTCACAACATCAAACATGTGATCTTTTTTTCAACAATATTCATGGGTTTTCATGTATAATAACCCCCATTTGGTTTATTCTATTGAATATTACTCACACTGGATAGCCTAAACATCACATCTCGACATCCTTTCCTTTATAAAATTTGGTTATTGTTTATTATTTCACTAGTTATTTTTAATATGCCTTCAATTATATTTTTTCCTTCATTCCATTATTTAATATTTTTTCTATGGTTTTCGAGTAATTAATTTCACTTGAGATAGTGAAATATCAATACATCCTGGAAAATATTCATGATATAATTAATTGACACTCAGATATGTAATAATAATGTTGTTGTTTTAAATTTTCTTTGAAATATGTCAATAAATAGTATAATATTGTTTTCTATATGTTTTTCTATAATTGTACATTGATTTTTTGGATATTTCGTTGTTTAGGAATATAGAATTTTGGAGTTTTTGATGAGCCTAGTTATTCACAATTTTGGTGCCACTAGATAAACCTGTGAGTTTAGGACCAATTATAACTTATTGAGTTTTTTGTTTAATGTAAATAAATAAATAATTTTTTTTTCTATGTTGAGATAAGTGATTATGGACTTATTGGAGTTTGGTATGAGTCCAGAGAAATTTTTAAGATCTTTAGGTAATATAACGCGCATGAACAATATTTGTTTCTACTGCATTTTTTTCATTAGTGTTAAAGTTTAATCATTTACATATTTCATTCATGTTGAATTAATTTTGGTAATTTTATTAAGGATGAGATGGTATTGCATCAGTCTAAACTTTAACCTAAGTATATAATGTTCTAAATAGTCTAATAGTAGTTCCTTGGATAAAAATATTCATATAGATCTAATAGATTTACTTTTGGAGTGAATTATCTTTGAATTGGAAAATTTTCTTTTAAAAAGGATATTTAAAAAAATGCCATTAGTTTTTATTTAAATTAAATTCTAAATATGATTTTGTGAGTTGGTTTTAGCATGTCTGGCCGTGTGAGAGTGATGTCCCATTTAGTACAAAGAATTTGTGCATATTGGGATTCAAATTTCCGAACGCTCATTATTTTGGATTGTGGAGTAATGTTTTGTGTGTGTCAGCTCATTAGATAAAATCATGTTCCTTCAATGTGGTGTTTCGTAATGTTGTAAATGTTGTTCCCCATAGAATGGTAATTTGGGTCTCAAATGTGTTCAAGACATGATACTAATTCCAAACAGACTAGTTCCCCAGTTATGATCCGGTGAGCCAGAAAATATGTTTCATACAATATATGTTTTCACCATTATTATTATGAAATATCTCTAGATTATGTGGGGATGATATGGTGTACTTGATAAAGTCTCATATATCAATGGCGATTTGTCATTTTAATGATCATTAAATGAATTCAGTACTGGATTCAAGACTACTATAGATAAGAATTTTATTAGTTGAAATTTCATTCCATATTCCTCCCAATATTGGTAGAGTTCTACCCATTACTCTCTAGGTATGAGATGCTTTCAATTAATAGAGGATCATTCCAATGATGGCTGTAGATTTGGTAGAGGACCATCCTGGGGGATAAGTCATGGGTTGCTATATTATATAGATGATGAAACTCTCTCATTTGATGAGGTATGGGCAAATTATCATGGACATATTATAATTATATTATCCTTTAGGTAGTGGATCTATTTTTTATATAATAGCCAACCTTGAGTCATTATGTGTGAGATAAAAATTATTTCTTAGAACACTACAAATGATATTTAATCACGGTTTGTCTTACGACAAAAAATGATAATATTTCTATATATAGCCAATGTATGTAGTGTTTGGTGTCAATGAGTTCATGTTAGGACATGGAAACCCGACTTTTGTTGTTGCATGTTCATTGTGGGTTATATTTTCTAGTGGATGGAATCCAATGATTGGACAAAAGTATATATATTTGATTCATGCACACACACTAGGATATAATAATATAAAGTATTTTCAAGTATTATGAATAACTATAGGGTGGTTGGACTCACACACTAAAAAAATACAATGCATTATTTTTCATATACATTCAATGAATATCCGATTTTATATTAGGAAACATGTATTACATGGAGCTAAGAAAATGAAAATGTTCTCTATGTTTAAGGAGGATGAGGATTCCCATGAATGTATGTTTTTAGTATAATCCAATTTTCCATTTATTTTTTTAGTTTATGTTGAGAAACATTACAACTACTTTGTTATGTTTAAACTCCACATAAAATTCATTTATAGAAATTATTATCTAGACTAAAGATACCAATTTAGATCCCTATTTTAAATTGCAATGCTTTTTTGGAGGAAACAGTCTCCCCATGACTATGTTAGGCCCTCTACACTATCAAAGGAATTTATTATATAGAGATACATACCAATGGTTGTGTATAAACCCTTTCTTAGGTTTCATTCAAGTGGTATAGGTTGGGGAATTCCAAAATAGAATTAGTTCATTTCTTGGGATTTGATAATGTTGTTATAGGTGGGGATTAGTTATTGGGATCGAGATGGTACATCAATATAATAATCTACCAACCTAAAATCTACTGAAACATGACATAAGAGGGTATATACAGTGTCGATAAATATCACTCTATGATAAGTGTGGTGTTACTGTTCATCTTATAATTCCAAATTGGTATGGATGATACTCAGAATGAGTGACATGTCTCAGCTTTGATCTTGTTGGGTTCTCATTTGTAGTGTTAGTATCACTCCATGATAATGTTACATGTGCCTATGAGTAGTATTGTTTGAAATGACATGTCATCAAAATCCATATTAATTAAAAAATGAAAAAAAATTAATGATTCCTTGCCTTATATAGTATTTAAGGTTATTAAATTTATATTGAAATTTAGGGAATTATTGATTTATTGTTATATTTTACTTTTCCAGATAGCACATGATATTGTTTTTTGGGAAATTAAGAATTATTTGAAAAGAAATTTTTGAAAGGAAAATCACATAGTAGGATATAGTGTGTGTGGAATGATATTTAACTTTAGTATTATAAGAAAAAATTAGTACAACTAATGATTGTGAAATGGTACGTTATTTACATGTTCTTTGAAAAAATTATTGAAATAATTCTTTAAATTTCATTTCACATTGTAGTTTGGAATAAAACACAATTTTTAGGTAAGGTATTTGAATTGTTGAAGGTTTTCTTCAAAACCATTAGATTTAAAGTGTTGTTTTAAAAAATTGTTCTTCTTTTGTGTGTATAATATGTTTTGAATGTGGTTTGAAAAATGTACAACCAATAGATAAATAAATTAATACATTTAAGGAATTTGTTTTCTTGGATAACATTATACATTGATTATGAAATCAACCAATATTTAATGCTTATATGGAAACCCCTTAGGGAAGTTTGTTACTATGTGCACATTCATTTTGGTGAAATGTAGTGTGAAACCAGTGTCTTTGTAGACCAATTTGTTGGATCATGGATTATTTATTTATAAATATCTATGTCATTGATTTATTGTTTTAGTGGCTATGTATAGTATGTTTTGTTGGGGATACATTTGAAAAAATCATGTGTGGATACTGATGTTAGGATCATGTAGCTCAATGTGTTTTTAACCTTTTTATAGGGATTAAACTAATATATGTATTTTAGGATGATTTTTTGGGCTTTATTGATAATGTTTTTTAGTATATTACTATTACGAATAGAACCACATATTGTAATTTATTTCAATAGTGGACTCTTAGATTAGGTAGGACCATAAAAATTGATGAATAAGTTTAAGATACATCGGTTTTTTGAATATAAGAGTGTGGCCAAATAATATTATGGAAGGATTAGTTGTCAAATATTGGTATTGATAAGTACGGGGAGGATTGGTCCATAAAATAGAATTTCTATAGTGTCTACAAAGGATAATGAAACGTTTCACAGTGGGAATCATAGTTCTTGAAAGGTTATGGATATGATCCATTTTATTACGTGTTTCAATGGGAAAATAGTTGTTTATGACTTAGTATAAGGGGTGTTCAATGTTTTATGAAATCTTTCATGGGTGGTACTATATTTGGGTTTTTTATTCTACTAGTGATTCATGTGATGAAATGTGAAGAACTGTGGTATGGGAATGATAGCACATAAGGATGTAAAGAATGGAGTTTCACGGATAATAGTTATCAGAAGGCCTTATGTGTGGGTTATTTAGTAGGAATTTTGGGTTCGGTGAATTTTTTTTTCATTTCATTATTATAAAATATGAGTTTTTTAATGTTATATGGAAATGGATGTGAGGAAAGGTTTTTCTCCTTGCTCAAGTGTTGAGATTGTGTGGAATTATTCATGTTAGAGACATATGAATATTTGTTAATAATTCTCTTATATTGGCGGAGGTGATTATTCATGTTTCATAGAGAATATCATATTGAATATTTTGATATTTTATTTTATTTTTTCAATCTCTTGAAGCATACTCAAGATTATTTTGGAGTCATTTTGTGGGAATAAATATCAGATTGGAGCTGACATGGTATGCAGATAAGATATATTGGTACTATGGAAGTGGTAATTGTGAATAACGATGAACAATTTTTTCACTTGAGGTACTGATCATGTTTTTATTTCAAATATTAGGACTAGAAGTTGGAGTGGTTGTTTAGTTGATGTGATGATTCCGTTGTGGTTTAGTTGTTTTGTAAAGTTATTATTGTGACTAATTAGTGGTTGACACTGAGTACTCTCACAAAATCATAATTAATAAACTAATGGAACAAATATTACTATGAGATAGATAATATGAGTTGGAAAAAACATTAAGATCATTTTTTTGGTACATGATTAATTTAATTAGATGAAAAATCTATATGTTGTATATAATATCTATTGTATCATGGAATTGTCTAAGAATGGTTCAACAGATGTGTGTTTGAAATTTTATTTTGGAGTGCAATAAGTTAGTGGAAAAATAATTACTCTATAAGGAAAAGGATTGTGGGGTCGGGATTAAAATTAAATCTTATGGATTGTAAGAGCTATATTTTGGAGTTTGTAAAGTCTTAAATTTTTTTTGGATAATAATCCATATACAAATTTTTATTTCTAGCATGGTTAAGAGATTATTGTGTGAATATTGAATATGAATGTGTATTAAAGAAGTAAAATTTTAATCATATGTGTCTTATATGTTTCATAGGAACTAAATGGATGTTATTGGAATCCTAGAGGATATTAGTTATGTACCAGAGCGATTGTATTACCGGAATCATTAGTTACATGACATCATGTAATGAATGTGTAGTTAACATTGCGAATGAGTTTCAGGTGATAAATTAAGGCCATTAATATGGAAATATGATAATATGGATAACTGGCATGGGGATTGACAACATGAAATTATAGTTCATACCATGGATCATCTTGTCCTAGTTTTGATTAAATGTATATGGGGTTTCTAAAATTAAAACCCTTATATGATTCCTTTCCCAGACATCATGGACACATGGGTATTCCAATCACACAATCCCCTATATACCACATTGATATATATGGGTTATATTATATTTTATACCTCAATTTAAGTAAATATCTCATCCTTTATTTCCATTACTCTTCCTCCTCGATTATTATTTGATTTTGTTTCATTATTAAGGTATCATAGATGAATTGTTTATCAAAAATATAGTGTGTGAATTATAGTTAATGTTGTTTTAGATAGTTCATATGTCTCATAATGTGTTAAATACGATAAAATTTTATATTTACTATGATGTATGCCATTAAAAGGATTTACATATTATTCTGGGAGTTTTTGAGAAATTGGTCATTGATTCTGGTATAAAATTGAAGGAATTTGTATTTATTATGATATATTGTGTGTCTATAATGGAAGACAAAAGTTTCTTGTTATGTTTTCACCATTTTACTTCTTGATGACTATAAAACCTATTATTACAAATTGGGTTTTTATAATTAATTAATTATTTGACTATATTGATGGATTTCGATTTTGAAATAAGGGATCCAAGGCATGTTGGTAGTCAGTAATTTCCTCAGTCTTTTTATTTGTATATTGATTGATGAGTGGTGAGTCAATATTATTTGATTTTATGGGAAATTTGGTTTTAAAAAATTCATTTTCCATCATCATTATATTTTCATTTATTATTTTTTTGAGTTTCTAAAATTATGGAATGAGATTTAAATATTCTATTAGTCATAATTGACATTTAACATACAAAATCATTTAATATTAAAGCCTTTGTAAAACTGATTCTAGTGAAACTCATAGATATTTGGTGGTGTGTTTTTTGTTTTGACATTAAAATGCATCCTTTTAAAATTTATTATTAAAAGGGGTCATTCCCTAGGTTTTAAAACAAAATCATGTGAATATTTTGTGATTTGGTTTCAGTTCTCTTGATATAATGAGATGGGTGCTTAAATTTTCCACAAACGTTTGGGATTTTAATGAATCATACTTTTGAATACTAAGGTATTGTATTTTATGATGTACATATTTTTTGGGTTTCCCAATGAGACAATTTATAATAGGAAAAATTGATGTTTAATGTAGATGGAGAAGATTTATCTCTCTGGTGTATACCGCTGTTCTTGAACTTGTTGGAGACTGGGGACTAGTTTTTGAGAGACTAATGCCCCAATGAATAGATGGTGAGCTATATGAACAGTTACATAAATTTTTTGTTATTGAATGAAAATGATTGATGTGGCATCTCAAAATTATTTTTTTATGGTTATATATACTCAATGACTTCCCCAATGTATTGAGAAATGGGATGGTGTGATGAACATACCCTGATATGGGTACTGGTTTATATAAATTTATTCACATGGCCTAGGCTAGTTGGAGTTATATATCCTATTATAGTGTTTTTTACTAAGTACATCACAAGATTCTAGGAGGATTGGTCAGTATGTATGAATAGATATCCTTACAAGGGTGGATTGAGTTACAGATGATGATCACCTAAGTAGATTGTTTATGGGATCACATGATATTTGGTTGCTGGTTGTCCCACTGGTGATGTGGAATCGGTAATGGCTCAAGGATATATGATCCTTCTATATCCATTTGGCAGGGTGTTTTCATTTTCGATAAAACCCCAATAAGAGACTATATGTGTGTGATTGACATAACTAGATTTTAGCCAATTGAGTATATTTAGGAATTGGTTTTGGTTTGATATGACATGGAAGGAATCTAGTATTGAGATGAAGCACATAGTGTCAGTATTCTCAGTTACATGTTGAAAATATGATGACATGACATGTGTTATTATATATAATGGATTTCAATATATATGGCTATAATTTCCTATTTTATCTCACGTCATCGGTATTACTAGGATTAAGTCAGTTGACATAGGTTTATGGGTTCATGGAGGCATATGATTCAGTTCAAAAATATGTCAAAAATATTTTATATAGATCATTTTTTTTCATTCATATTAATTATTACATTATTATATTTTGATAACTCACATATATTATTTAGTTATTTTACCATATAGTCCATATGGCTCATTCTTCTCACTATTTATATATTTATTGCTTGATTTTAGAGGGAATAGTCTCCCATGAAATTGATTCAACCTTTCCACTAGTCTTTTGTCTATGGTGTATAATGGGGAGTTCTTGTAGAGTTGTTGATACACCTTCCTAGAAACACTACTGGAGTACAAAGATAGGGGTCACAAGAGTTATGTAAAAGGGTCTCATGTAAAAACATGAGAATTTCCTATAATCGGTATGGATTATGATAGCAAGAATAGATCTCATTAATGGTTGTTATAAAAATATTTTGGTATGTGTTCCCTATGTTAGTTATCTATATAGAGGATTATAAATTGTGTTGTATTTCAATATATCCTATTTATGTATAGGTAAACTTAATTGAGTATAACACTGAACATGAAGAATTTTTGGTGTGATTGCTTATACTAGGATCTATGTGAGTACTCCTCTATCTAATCTATAAACACTCAGTTATAATGTTTCCATGGGTAAGAGTATACGAGGTGGGCATATGAGGAGAAAAATATATTTTTTATATAACTCTCTCTAAAACTATTTTTATGATCATAGAACACTAATTTTTGAATCTTATATTTCTATTTATGGGAGTATTAGTCCCACCTTTTTCAATTTCATGGCATCAATGGGCATAACGAGGATATTTAAGACTATTCAAATTCATCATGATTATCTTGTTAAATGCTTGACCATATATTTTTATCATTTATTGAGACCATGTATTGAAGTTGGAATGTTAATTAAATATGTTAAAGGAACCATGAATGGAAATTCTTAATGGTATAGTATTGTATGCTATTCTGGCTAGCTGGTGAAGAGCCACTGACCATCCTATTGTACTAGACTATGCCTACTCATAAAG
This sequence comes from Viscum album, assembly GCA_963277665.1. NCBI lineage: Eukaryota > Viridiplantae > Streptophyta > Magnoliopsida > Santalales > Viscaceae > Viscum > Viscum album. The sequence goes on along the minus strand of OY728150.1, from coordinate 1,584,918,944 downwards.
AAGAAAAAACCCATCTCACTAATAGAGGACCAATATATAGATAGTGAATAATTAAAAATATTATTATACAAATAGAAGGCCACTACTCAGTATTTTCCTGGTAGAGACTAGTAGTTTGTGAATTTCATGAACATGTAAACTCATTGTGACCCACTAACTAGATAGTGAGGTGAATTCGGTGGCCTTATGAGTCATGAAAACACATATAATGGTGTGTTTAATATGGAAATTAATTTCATTATTTCAATATTCATTGTCTAAATTAAATAGATGAATTTAAAAACATTCATCGACTTTTTGGTGGCTATAAAAACTCGAACTTGGAGGCATGGGGACATATAGTCAAATTGAATAATTCTTAAGTTAAATTGAATGAATTTTTCAGACAATATAATTATAAAACACAATGTTCTATCAAATAGAAAATATCATTAGTTCATAAATTTCTAAACTCATTCATCTCATTGTATCACTATTTAGTATAATTTTATATGAGATATTATATTGCATATTGGTAATATATTTTCCCCTAAAAAAGTTTCTTCCCCACTCATTCTATAATTGGTGATCATTTCCTTAAATTTGAGTGATTAGTTCCTTTTATACTGATGAATTTCCTATGCGTTCACAATGACAAATATTATTAGGAATATGTTCATTTTTCATGATAATGATCAAAGGGTAAATAACCTAAATCTATCAACATTATGGGATGAGAAGTAATCACTCACATTGTTCTATTTTCAAAGTTATTTATCAAAATGTTCTTCTTATCTATTTTATATTATGTGTAACATTATTATTTATAGTTATGTCATATTTACTATATACAATAATTATTCAATTTATATATATAATATCATCATTAAAACGGTAATTAAATTTTCATTAGGTATAAATATTATCAATTTATATCATTATCAAACTTATCACTTAACCACCTCACAATATATTTATCATTTAGATTTGAATTTCCAAATATGTTTTTTTCAATATTTGAATGGGAAATTTGACCCCCATATTTCATTATTACTTTGACAAAAAATTATCATCAATGGTTTCATTCTGTTTTAATTAATATTATTCATTTTTTTAAAATGGTTTTTAGTTTTTATTTGTAATTATTTAACAATAATGGATTCAACATTCATCATTTTTATAATTTTATCTAATATTCATTTACATTATCCTATTCATTATGGATAAAATTATATATAATGTACATATAATATGTCATATTTTTTAGAAACAAAATACTCTTTATCAGTAATGATTTTGGGCATGAATATAATAATAGAAAAAACCCTATGTTAATTGGAAAATGAATTTTGTTAAATATTTTTCAGATTATTGGGAAATCCAAGAACAATAAATATTTTAGTCATTAAAATAATTAAATTATGACGTTCCAATGTGTAAAACATGCCATAAAATATTAAAATTCCTTATATTCACTCGTGAATTCATAAGAAAATCAAAATATATGATATTATAATTCTATATGAATTATTTCAAATTCTTCTTTATGTCCATAAAAAATTCATTACTAAATTTCTTATTTGAGATACTCGAATATGCATTGGTTGAATGTATTTTAGTGATATTTTTTAATAGAAACCTTATTACAAAAAATAATATGGGTTTTATATAGAAATTTGTGACCAAAGGTCACTCCTATATGAAAAATAAAAACCTAATGAAAATGGTTTTCGAAGAACATATAAATTCTAAAATAACCTAAGATATTTTATTAATGTGATAATATGAGGAAGAAAGAAATGAATCCATATAAAAAAATTAATCAATCAACTTCAATTTTATCAATGATAACTCATTAAAAAGCCATGTTCAAGAATTGATTTTACTCTACATGAGCATGAATTTTTTTAATGAAAATGAAATAATTTGATAATACCGTGAATGTGATAAAAAGATAAACTGATAGTGATATTTTATATATTGAATAAAAAGGGATACATACATAATTAATTTCCTTTCAATAAAAATTATTCTAAGTAAAGGAAAAAACATTAGAAGACAATAGATTTTATATCCTGGTGGGAATGTGATGACCAAAACAACAAAAAATATCAACATCATCATGTTATTCATGAATCTCATGTCATATGTGCCTTATGATAGATATTGAGAATGGAATCAATGTTTTTTCCCATTATTCAAATTTCATCCTCTTCCTCTTATTCTACTAAATATCCCCACTATTCCTCTTTGTATTTAACAGCATGTATCCATAATTATGTATAATGAAATCATTCCCATGATCGTATATAAAATGGATTTCATGAATGGTGTTCATTTTTAGTATAAAATGATAAAAATTATAATAATATGGTTTTTGGAATGAAATACCTCTAAATGATAAGGAACAAATAATCATCGAAAAAAATGAATTATACATGAAAATAAATATATAAATAGATGTTATTTAGATTGAATGTAAAACCCATGAACATAATTTCTCTATTTCAAAATTCATTTAAGGAAACAATTATATAAATAAAATCTCAGTTCCCAATGATATGAAAAAAGATGTTTTTAATACATGTATGACACTAAAATAATACACAAAACCACATATATTATGTATTAAACACAATATAAGTACATAAATTATTACAAAGTACTTATAAATTTAATTTATAAATGTTACTATTTTTTTGAATGGCATTAGAAAAAAATAATTAATTAATCATTCATCTGGAAATTCTTATAGAAAAAATAATAATAAAAAAACTTGGATACCTAAATAATTATTAGATAACATTACAATACCCGAGTATTTGGGGTAACCAAAACATTATCCTTTTAATTTTTTAGAAAAATAATCTCAAGTGAAAAGTTGAAGTATCATTATAATAACATGATTTTTGTAAACCAATTTTATATTTTGGCTACCTCTCAAAATTTAATCATATCAATAAACTATAGGGTGGTTAGGTCACCATTGGGGAAAAATGTAAGTGTAAGATAATCAATGAAGGTACTATTAGTTTCTCTAAATTAATTATTAACATTAATGATTCTGTTTTTGAAGGTAGGAAAAAAATCCATGAATTTTACAATTATGTGATACAGGGTTGAAAATAACATTGGATTTTTTTTAACAATTGTAAATCAGAAGGGAATCTTTTATTTACCATATATTGTATTCAGAATGATTATATAATTAATTTAAAATATTTCATCATATAGAATATAAAATACATGAGTGAACATATTATTTATTCATAGTTTTTTATAGACACCTTGTTCAGTGCATCACAGACAATCTTATCAAACTAAACTATTTTTAAGATGTATAAAATATTAACATAATACCTTTCAATGATGACACAGTCTAGGATACCCTCTAAAAATTTAAGAAGAAAAATTATTATTTTACATATAAAAATAAATTTCCTCAAACATGTATCTCAAATTAATAAATCTTTATTAACTCATACTTTCTCAAATTGAAAGCAACAATGAAAATTAATATACTTGTATTATTATTGATGAATTTACATGATCAAATTATGGTTATTTATAATTTTATAAAACCCAATAATTCAAAGTGATCATAATATTTTTCTAAAAATGATTAAAATTTAAAAATTTATCATGTTATTCCATTTATAGTGATAATTAAGGAGATATTGAAAATAATGAATATTATTATTTATTATATTCTTAAAACTATAATAATTTAATATATTCATTAAATCATTTAATAAAACAGGCTTTTAGGAAGTTAAAATGAAACTATATGAGAAATCACATGTACCCTTTGAATTGAATTTAATTTTCATAAATATTTTTTATTTATGTGATAAATTCTAAATCTTTTATAATTTATCATCTTTTAGTATGTAATTTTATCAAAAATAACTCTTCTGTATTTTAAAATATAATAATATAACAGAATTAAGTATTTTAAAAACATTATGATGTGAATGTTTTATTTTCATCACCAAATAAAATCATTTAAAATTTGATAAAAAATTAAATTAATATATAATTAATGGGTATAATAAATAATCAAAGAAATACATAATGTTTTTAATGAGGATTATGATATTAGAGGAATAAACTAATGGTACTTTTAATCAAAATTTACCTAATTTAAATAATTCATATGTTTCAATTTAAAATGGTTTTTTAAATTTAAATAAATAATTATCATATGAATATGTTGAATGTGAACAAGAATATCATTAATATTACTTACCATAATATTTTAATAAATATAGATAACATCCCCATCAAAAAACTGTTGTTATCTTAGGTAACTCATAAATTAATATTAGTAAAAAATGTGGCTGAACATATTTCCTTTGTCCCTTAGTAATAAAACCAAAATATTATTATTTTCCTTAAGGATGAATATTGGTGTCTTTCTATGATGGAAGAACAAAATTAATACACTGTAAATGATAAAAGTGATCTCAATAAATGATCAAATGTTCATCCGATAATATGAACTAAATGGGATTACAGAAATAATATTTTTGAAAACAATATTATCACTATAAATGAACTCACTTATTAGATGATATATATAAAAAATAAAAAGGAATATAATATTTATAATATTATAAAATCATCTATTTTTAAGAATCCTTTAAAAAATTGATTGTGTTTAACTATCACCGTTGTTTCAATCTCATTTAAATAGATGTTATAAGTGATTTTTTAAAAGATTTAATAATTTTTTTTAAAATACTACCAGATATTGAAAATCTATTGTTAAAAATCATTTTATCCAATTAATTAATGCATGTTAAATTTTAATATAATCCCATAAGTCTTGGAAGTGATTTTTATCTAATTTTATTTCAATAAATTATTTCTAAATTTTAATAGATTATGCATAAAATGATTTTTTACTAATATAAAATTTATATTGAAGATTTTATGTGGGGATCAACTAATGATTTTTTTATTTTACTTTATAATTTAATGAAAAGGTAATTTGAGATTATAATTATAGGTTAACTCAAATTATTTAGTGTTTTCAAATTTCTCAAAATACCAATGGTGTTTTTCTTGATCATGGAAAAAAACATTGTAGTTTTATATGGGTTTTGAATGAATAAAGATAGGGAAATTATTATACCCATAAGAATAAAATATAAGAAAACATTGGATGAATCTTGTAAGATGGTGTAAAATAAAATTAATTGAAGTATGAATGGAAGAAAACTTTTTCCTATTATTACCCTATACATCATCATGAACAATGTTTTTCTATGTTCTACTTTTTAATTAAATTGATGTGATTATCATTAAATATATATTAAATGATTGTTTTTGTTATTTAAATTATATAAAATTCATTTTTTATCCAAAATATAAATCTTTTTAATTATATAGTTTGCCCAATTTTGATTTTGATAAATTCCAACTGAATACAAATGATATAAGGAGTAAATCCCACCTACATAGAAAATATTTCATCTCATGGAGTAGTAAGATGAAATAATTGGGTTATCATTATAGAGAATATGTATAGAACATATCCATTGGGGGGTTTTGTACCCAATTAATATTTACTAAACTCACACACTATGATTTTATGATTACATATGACAATATTATTTTTATATGAAATAATTATACTATAATTAAAAATTAATATAATCATACCCATAACTCTCACTATAAACCCTTTGATCATAAGAAGAATCTAAAATGGGATCACATCAGAATATTTGATATCATACTAAAATTTCTATTATAGAACCTTCAAATTACATTTATTTTTAAAATTTCTCATGGTGTTGTTTTTATTTTTTAATTAATGGTGAGTTATAAATGATACTCTTATGATAGTACCTATTTAAATATGCGAAACATGATTAATATTATTATGTCTCTTTTGAAATCATGATCATATATGAATTTTGTTTTTAATATCAATGAATTTTTAATCTATTTTCATAGGATTTTATTTAACTCACATATAAGGTTTCTATATCTTAAAATTGTTTTAGTTTGGGTGGAATATTAACGTACTTAATTATCATATTTTTCTATTAGTTATTTTTTTTAAATTAAATACCAATTCTGAAATTTTTTCTCTAATTTACAAAAAATAAATTAATATCTTATAAAAAATTAAAAATTAATATTTTAAACATTAGATCTATATTTTTAATTTTATTTTTTTTTACTTTTTAAAAGTTATCATATATATATATATGAAATTATTCACAATAACTTATGTTTCTTAATATTTTCTTTTTTTTCTCCCTTAAAAGAAATTTTATTGATGTGTATGAATTATATATATAATTTTCGGTCTGATAATATTAATATTTAATTATCATTGACTAAATGAAAATCATATGGTGCTTTTTATGTATATTTCCACAACTATAGTCATAATTTTAAAATTGGTCAATAAATTTGTGGGGGGAAACCCCACTCTTTGACGAAATTTTTGTTATGGATATAATGATTACATAATTTATCCAATACCCATTTCATTTTTTCATTTGTATTCCTTTTTTATATTTCTATTTATCTTCAATTACCTTCCTATTTAATAAACCTTATATTTTTCTCTTTTTAAATTATCTTACAAATTATTCTCCCTCCCTATGAATTATAAATATTAAGTGGGATTTGTGAAGATAAATGATTCTTCCAATCCCTCTGTATATTTTTTTTATTTTCAAAATCACATTCATTTTCAATTGAAAATTATTTTTATTCTCTATTTTTATGTTATGAGAATAAATTTTAAATTATCTCTTCTGCTTTTCCGAAAAAACCTCATAAATTTTTTCTCCTCTACTTTCTTGTCTTTATATTTTGAAATCCCAAATGTGGTGAATTTATTTGATATTTTTTGGAAATGTATAATTTTATCCTACTAGGGGAGAAATGGTTAAGACATTAAAAGTGTGTTCTGTTGGTTGGAAATTAATGTGAGGGGATAGTTATTTAATTTTGGTAAAAAAATTTGTTTTATTATCATATGTGTTATTTATTAGTAATTTCAATATAGGGGAGTTAGTTTTTTTACATTGGTTTGAAATGTTTCATGTTTTATTTATTGGCATCAAGTGATAAATTAAAATATTTTATATATAGATATAATGAATACATTTTTATATCATTAACTCTAGATGTATTCACGATATATCATTTTATCATAAATTTTTGTGACCATCCAAATTCTGGAGAATGTTGTTTTACTCTCTCTCATAGTGTTCTTATCAATAAAAAACACATTTATGAACCTGATTATTTGATTTGAGTTAATTTGAATTGCACCATGTGGTTTTTTAATAATATCATTGATGTACTTAACCATGGTATACAAGACAATTCAATGAAATCCTAATGATATTGTTAATGGTTTGAACCAAAATTTTTACAAGATTAGAGGCAATAGAATAAATTCATAAGATCAATCAAAAGGAATATTAGGAATAAAATATGAAACATATTAAAGGTTATAAAAACTAGATAAATAGACTCATCGGTGATGTGGCACCAAAAAATCAATAGTGATGGGAAATTCATCATCTCATAGAAAAAGAACATCGGCCGACCAATTGAGGAGAAAAATCCATATAGTGGATAATATGGAGTATATTGTTTTTTAAGAAGGCCACAAAATATCCACTAACAAATAATATCTATCATGTATGGAATTTATAGACATGATATACTGCAGGTGACCCACTGTATAGATATTGTAGTGAACTTGAAAGGAGGTTGTATCATGAAAGCTCATCCTGGTTATTTTTAATGTGTTAAAAAGGACATTGTTTTGGTTTTATTCATCTTGAATGTCCTTATTGAATTTAATAGCCTCTCCAAAAATCATTTAATTTCTATAATATTAGTATATTTAAATATTTATGAAATATATTATATTTGGGAAATTCTTTTATTATGACAACGAAATCCTCACAAAAATAATAAATAAATCTAAAATATTTATCAAAGAGATGTTATAAATTGTTAATATATTTATAAATGAATTAACCTCAATATATTTTAATCTATCATTTCAATTATAAAATTATATACAAGATATAAGGGAGTTAGAGTTTAATGCGTTTTCACTAATGACAACTTTTTATTCAAAACTCATTTTATAAGAGGTTCTCACTACCTTAAAAGAAAGGGATATCTTATACAATTACCAATTAATTTCTAGTTGGTTATCATTAAAAATTGTTTAGGATGAGTTTTTTTTACTGACATAATTTTTATGGGAATAATAATACAACCCTCTAATCCAAATATGGAAAAATATATGGGCCCATGTTGATATATTTCAAGACTCCATTATCGAACTATGTTTTTTATCTATTATAATTTACACATAATAACATTAAATCATGATATTCATAATTTCATTTTGTTAATAACTAATTTTCTATTGTGAATATTATTTTTAATAAAATTGAAATTGAAATTTTAATATGCATCAAATTTATCAATTAATAGATTTGATGAATGTATTTTATTATCACTATTCCATATCAATATAATATATTTTATGTTTACTTTATAGTTTTTAATTATATTTTAAAAGTGGATTTCAACCCCAAACATTGCATTTTACTCTGGAAAATATTGGTTTGTATGCTTAGGATAGTCTTTTGATATCCTATGATTTGACTTGTAGTGGATAATATGGTAAGAGATGGATTTAATGTCATATAAATATCCAATATTAATAATTATATGCTAGAAATTTAGTATAATGGTAACCCCATGTTTTCTCATCAAAGGTGTGCAGGAAAAGTTCAATCCATCAATATTGGTCAATTTATTTTGTTAATTTTAATAAATCATGAGTTTTCAAATTGTTTGAAAAATTATTCAAAATAAAAGAAGTATAAATTATAAAAAACATCATGGTTGTAAGAAAAAAGATTTTAGAATGAATATTTCGAAAACATAAAACTGTATACACTCCATTTAACTAAGTCTTAATTAATTAAAACAATATTTTTCAATATTTTTACCTAGATAACTCTAAACGAACAATTTTATCCTACAAAATATCACATAGAAAATCCAAATATATGATATTTTTTCATTATAAATGTCATAAAAATTCATTGAGTCATTCTCAAAATTAAATATAATTGAACTCACACAGCGTAATAGATGAACTCACAAAAATACTCTAAATAATGAAGGAAAAATCATTACATTCATAAATTGATAAATTGTTTAGAACAAATGAGAAGAAAATGAATTAGTGTATGAATAGAAACATTTTAATTAAATTAGATTATTTCTTGAAATATATATATCTTGAATATAGTGATGTTAAAAATAGAAAATGGGTGTGTCCTCACCTCTCTAAATCTAATGACACATGAAAATAACCCATTCTGGTTGGATCACATTGTTTAAACTCTTATATTATATATCAAGCCCTACAATATAGTATTCTCAGTTTTAGTACCTTCTAATGAATATATGGGCTATATATTCTTTAAACAATGAAGAATATTTTTATAGTTCTCCAAATATAGATGGAAAATTATATGAAAATGAATCCCACATTTAATAATATATATTTAACATCCAACTGCTTGTATACCAATCCTTATGATTTAATAAATCATGTGAGTGACCTATTAATTTCCACATAAAAGATTATTCTAATGTACAAGGAGTAATCCCACAATAATAACCACTTTATCTCATTAATTAATAATTACAACATATACCAACGATAGGTTTTCCAAAATCCTCAACCATTAAATAATCATGTCCATTAATTCAATGATTTTCCCAATGGATATCATCTTATAAAGGGGATTCATCATATATATATATATTAGATTTACCTCATTTGATTTTAAATTATAATTAATATGACATATATTATCTTATGAAATAAATTTTAGTGATGAAAATTCTCTAACATGGCCATTATTTAAATACTAAAAAATAAAATTGTCATCCGAAACCCAAACATGAAAATGTAATTTCTGATATGTACCTTAAATTCACAAATATTTGAGTAAATAAAATTATATATAATAAAAAAAGAAACATTTTACCATGATAATTTATTGTATAGAATAAATTATTATGAATTACAGAATTAGATCACTTATATGTAAGAGAATTTATAATATCTAACAACATATGAGAAGAAAATAATCCTCTGTCAAATACTTTTCCAAAATTCTTCCATTTAAGTTAATATTTCCTCATAAAATAAAAATAAATTACTCTAATTTCATTTTATAATCAATTAATTCCGCATAATTTTTTAACAAAAATATATGAAATAATGTAGTTTCCAAATAAAACAAAAAATAACTTTTAATACTATAGATGATAGTAATTATATCAAAATGAAAAATTATTGGGGATAAATACATTTAAATTCATAAACAATGTAATGAAATCTATTAATTTATAGATTCCCTCACACATATCTCTGAATCTCCTAGGCAATAAAACACCTTATTCATATTGAAATCAATTTAAAATACATAACCCTAAGGCCCATATATTTTATAGTATGAAATAGATGTTATATTTACTCATAAATTTTAATTATTTCATGTTCTTATTTATATTAATTAAGTTCATATACTCTTTATTTATCCTCCCGTAGACACATAACATGATCCTCTCATGAATTTTCAATCATCATTAAGATACTGGAATTCAACAAGGCTTTTATCCTCCAAAAAAGTAATTACCCATCATAGTTTGGATAAATTGAAAATATATTCCCAAAATGAGTCATAGAGTTGAGTTTATCGTAAGGTATAATCCATGTTTTTCTTAAGTTAATTGTTTGGAGTATTTTGATGTGAAATGTTCTAAAGGATTATATGAAGAGTTGACTATTATTGTTGTAAAAATTTATAAATATGTTCCCACTTTGGAATAGGTCCCCCCTACTCCCCTCAGAAAATAATATTCTCAAAACATATTTTAAATCATTATAGACATGTCGATCATTGAATATTTTCATATTAATAATGACATATTCAAAACTAAGAATATATATTTGAACATCTATTATATTATAAAAATTTTTACAAATAATATGTTTGATGTAAGAGAGGTAACATTATGGTTATAAACTGTTTTTTGACTTCCAAAACGTCTATTTAATTGTTAATATTCTTCTTTTGGATTCCCAAAAATCTTTTGTCATAGATTGGGAGAACCAGATTCCTCACAATAGTGTTAAATATATTATTTTTCTCAAATAATATACTTATAAAAAAATTATTATAATTACATTACATCAAAATAAATGTAATCATTTTTAACCTCAAAAGTAGAAAAAAATAGATAATACATTACAATACAAGTTCATTAATTCTTAATATTTACTTGATCATGTAATTTCACATACAAAATTTGTCAGACAAGGAAAAGTGACTTGTAATTTTGGTAACTAACATGTTATTTGTGGATAATAATGGATTAAAATAATAAGATATTCATGTCATCTCGGGATAAAAATGGGTTTCATAAAAAATTGGGATTCAATATCCATAAAAGGCGCCAATCATCACCAATATGTGTTCTTAAATATCTATGATTTTTCTAAAATTTTAGATAGTTATTGTTAAAAAAACAAGGTTTGATCACTCAATAAAGGAGTTGAAAGTGAATAATAATTCATTTTTATTTAGTAGCCAAAAATTTATTATAATTTAAATTTGGAATAGTAAAATGAGGCTTGCAAATCAAAATTTGAGTCCAATTAATGAAATTAAAAATTTTTAAAACACAAATAAAATTTATTAAAAATTTATTTTAAAATTTATTTCATCAAAAAAAAATTCACCCATTGACATGGGTTTTATAAATGAAAAATATTATAATTTTAGTTAAAAAGATTCAAAAAGGAAAATAATTTAATGGAAAAAAAATTAACTGAAGAAAAAAAAGAAAACCAAAAACAAAAAAAACTGAAATATGACATAAATTTAGATAAAAATACAATAAAGGAGGTGACCTACCTGAGTATTTTTTTTAAAAAATGTTAAATTTATTGAAAATTATATTTGGGAAATTTGAACTAAAAATTTTATATGTGAGGATAATAATTAGAGAGAAAATAAAAATTTTAGTTCTTTATTAAGTTATATTAGGTTAGAGTTTACCATTTAAAAATTGAAACATGTAATACTTTGTGAAAAGAAATAATGATTAAATAATTTAATTTAATATAGTATAAATTGAATAATAAATCGAAAGAGATTGATTTATTGTGTTATACCATATATTGATGTCGCGCTTTTTAAAATCTATAGTGGATAATGGATGTTTTTAACCCATGACAAAAAAATTATACCGATTAATTCTTTAAAACAAAAAAATATTTTTTTCACCAATAGATTTCATCTAGAAAGATACGTAAAATAATCAAATATAATTTTTATGTTCCCTTCAATGAAATCATGGTACTAAAAGTGTAATATAAATGTAATTAAATGTATGTGGGGATACTCAACAATTGATCTGTAGAAAATACCACCATTGGTTATAAAAAATTAAATATTGGATGTGTTTTGTATTCTATTTTATAATGGAATATATTTTTTAAAATAATCCATATACCATCACCCTAATGATTATTAATTCTCATATTAAAAATCACTTGTAATTTCATTTCGTTTTCATCTAGTTTATCATCTTTTCTAGTTCCTATATATTTGCACTATATGTATAAATTAATAAAATTTCTATATGGAGAAGCTGTTAATATTTTGACATAAATATAATGTGAATATATAAATTAATATTTTATAATTCTCCCAATATTATCTATAATTACAATTTTTTAAAAATTATTTAGATTTCATCACTAATTTATTGAGATATGAATTTTTTTTGGGTTACTAAATCATTAAAACAACAAAAAAATTATAAAGTGTCACTTCATCATTACCAAAATAATTGTACATGAGTTCTAAATAGTTATAATGAAAATTTTGTGATTCACTTTGAATTTAATTTTGAACAAATTTATATCAATATTTTTCTAATGACTCTTAATATACTGAAATCAGATCATTGTGTATGTTAAATAATACTTACACTTTTCTCATTAAAAATAATAATAAATAATAATTTTTAACACAATATCCCTTGGACAATTAATATTAAAAATCGATGGGACAAGATTTTCAATTTTGGGATTGTTGTTTTGTTTCAATCTTAGATATAAAAAGAATTTATAGTTTTTCACATACATGTTGATGTCATCTATCATCCTTTATCAATAGGTATTCTAATGAATTATCCTTATTAGACTCATGGATGAATTCTTAAAAAGTAATATATATGATAATTCACCATAAATATAAGTGAATTTAAATTTATAAATTGGTTGTTCAAATCAATGTTATGTGAAATAAATTTAATATAAATTTCAGAAACACCAATGTAATAATCCTAATTGATATAAGGGATTATTTCACTATATATATTATCTATAATTTTTTTATATAAATATAAAATAGTATTAGAAATATGTCTATCTAAGGAAGACATCCTATTTTATCTTTAAACAATTATTTTTAACAATATTCATATGGTAAATTTAGTTAATTTGTGTATGTGAAGTGATTTGAACAAGATTATAAAAAAATTTTTAAACTGATATGACTTAATTGTAGTAAGGATGTAGATTTTATATAGTGTATTTGGACATTAATAAATCCATTAAAACTCTCATTTTCTGTTCAAAATTAATTTTAAAACATTATTTATAAATTTTCCATCTGGTCGAAATAATACTATCTTCAGAATGATATTCAAGATTTAGATATCATATATATCATATATATCGTGAGTGTGTATATATATGTATTATTAAAAGTACATAACATTGGGAGATCAAAAATGAAATGCACTGTTAATGGAGACGGTAAGTTGTACATGCATGTGAACACTAATTTAATTTCTATTACAAATTTAATGGAATGAAAACATAATGATACATAGGTATATTATAATTATATTATAATATAATTTATAATTTCATTAATTCCGTCTTTTATAAGTTCCACGTATGGCTTGAACGAGTCATATCACATTGAGGGGGTGGTTGTCCGCACTTACTCATATAAATTATCATATTTACCCACTATGAAAACCATAACAGTTTTATATAAATTAAAAATAAATTAGAATAAAATCTATATAGATATAATATATATCACATATAAAGATTGATTCATCTTAATTTCCACCATAGGAGGTGGAAGGAGAAGTATGAATAATCATCGTTTCATGTGGCATTAGTTCGTTGTCCACAAAAACAGTATATTCCTTACCCATTAGATGGAGGTCTGTGTAAGTGTAGTTTGCATAAGTTTCATGAAAAAAACCTAATATATTGAGGATACTAATGTTTTTATAATAAAAAGGAATAAAAAGTGTTTAGTGGGTTAGAGAAGTAAAATAAAACAAAATAACATAAGAAAATATGTTACTTTTAAATCTAGTATCTCCCATTGGTTTAAACGAAAATGTTTACTTGAATTTCTTATACCTAGGGGAAGGCTTATAGAAGAAGGATAGGGATGTACAGAGCATAATTTGGCAGAGTATGGATGATCCATGGGGTATGAGAAGTTTTAGGAATGGTTTAGAACTGATGTATTTTTATAAGGGGGAGTAGGGGATTGTTAGAAATGTTTAAAAATATTATTTTATTATATAATGATTTTTGGTGTCTAGTGATCCAAAACTCATTAAAGTCAATTATAATATGACTCATGTTTGAAAATAAAATCATCAAATAATAATTGGATAGGTATTGGGTATTTTTTTAGTCTTTATAATCATATTTATTTAAATCATTCATTAAAGTAAAATACTATATCATTATTATGTCAAAAATATATTTATTTATTTGATGTATTAAATTTTTTAAAAAATATCATGATTTAAGAAATATTTTAAGATTTAAAATGAATATTTATACTCCAAGAGATAACTTATATAACCCTATGTATGAATTGATTTACTAAAAGATATATGTCAAAGTTATTTCTGCCTTTACATTAAATTCCTTAATATATAGTGCCATTTCCACCCCCAATTGTCTCCATGGGGTCCCAAGACCAAATGAAGTATGATCATGGTAGGAAATGTATCAACCAGAAGGATTAAGACACATGTTTGGGTAATTTAATATTATAATAATATTATTTTTAACATTATTTACTAGATTTACCTTTTTACCATGGTATATAAAATTTTCACTGAAGTAAATATTCATTTTGTCTAGAAATAAAAGATACATATTTGGTGAATTGGTACCTCTTGAATCTAAATATTGAATTTATTTTTCAATATTAAAAACATATATGTGGTATAAATTAATTTAAAATTAATTCCATATGTCAAAACCAAAATTGTGTTTTTATGAATTAATAACTATCAAAAGATTGACACTTTTTAATGTTCAAATTCAATGTGTAATTACTTCTAATGACCAAAATTATATTATATAGTAAAGATATAATATAATTAAACTTTAAAACCATTTAAAAATATTATCTAATCATATAAATAAATTTTATTAAAAGGTAGTTTTGTATTAAAATATTTTATTGTCAATATTCATTAAGAAAATGAATTTTAATAGAAAAAAATCCCCCAAGTAAATTTTTAATTCCTGATTCAAAAAAAGTATTTTATTTTGTAAAATAGAACATATAAATGTGTTCAAAACTATATTTAATGAGGGTTCATCATTATAAGGAAGTAAATCAACCTTTTTATGAATATCAGATTATTGGTGCATAAAATACGATTTTTTTATATTTTAATACACTATAATTTGAAGGAAAAATATAAAAACATTTAACAAACATGTATATTCATATTGAAGTTTGTTTTTTCCATTCCCTCTAATAAAATGGCTAGGTGTTAAATGACATTTTCAAAAATATTATATTATTATTCTTTAGTATGACGCAACGTTATGTGCAACATAATATTTCAATGAACCCCGTTGATGGGTATCGGGTATGATATCAAACATAGCATCCATTTTAAAACAAAATAAATATTTAAATCATAAATATTAATAAATATGAAAATGTATTATTCTTTATTTACCTGGGATTTTACATCCTTCCCCCATTTTGGGAATTTCACCCTCACAATTTTGTACACTTCTCAAATAAAAAGGTGTATTTATCCCTCATATAATTTTCAGATTACCATGTTGTCTCTTAAACCATATGGTTTTTTCAAAAAACCATTACATGATAAGTTGACTTATTTTGCAACACATTCTCTCTTTTTTCATCAATCAAGACTGTGTTTTCCTCATAAGATATATTCTATTCCTACTGAACTACCTCTTGGCTAAAAAAAGAGGTGGATCTCGAATATACATTCTTAACATTGATACATGAAAAATATTGTGTACTTGGGATAAAATTGTATGTAAATCCACACTATATTCAACTGATCCAACATTCTCCATGATTTTATAAGGTCTAATGAACCTAAGACTTGCATCATGCTTTTCCATGGAGAAACATTGGGAAAGACATGATCACATTCCTCAAAAAAGAGATTATTCCTTTAGTTATCTACATTACTGTTTTTCCTGATCTAATATGTTCTCATGTGCTACTGAATCAACTAAACTTTTTATGCCATATCATATACTAATTCTAGTCCCATCACCTTCCTTTCTCATACTTCATCCAAAAAAGATGGAGTTCGGAACTCCTTCCCATATAATGCCCCAAATGGAGCCATCTGTATTCTAGAATGAAAACTATTATGATAAGAAAATTCAACTAAAGAATGTTTTCGGGCCCAACATCCCTGGTAATCCATCGAGAAAGCACATAAAATATCCACTATGTTATAAATTGTTTGTTCTTACTTCCTATATGACAGAATATTAAAATCTGAACTAAAATTTAATTCAGTACACAACAACTTCTTAAGTTATTTCCAAAACATAGACATTATCATGTGATCATGATCAGATAAAAAGGAGATGGGAACACCATGAAACCTTAATATATCTTTAACATTAACCCAATAATTTTTATCTAGAAAAAAATTATCTCAAATAGGAAGAAAGAGAGTAAATTTAGTCATTCGATCAATAATAACCAAGATTCCATTATTTCATTGAGATGCATTTTGTAATCCCACAATGAAGCCCATAGATACATTTTCATATTTATACTCTGGCACTAGAAAAGAATAAAGCATACCGTTTGGTAACTGTCACTTTAATTTATCATGTGGAAAAATAAAACCCTACACAATAAAATAATCATCATCTCTTTTCATTCCATCCAACCAGTAATACACCCGAAGATCTCTGTACATCTCAGTACTGCCAGGATGAACTGAAAATGGGGAACTATTAGCTTCACATCACAACTCATTCTTCAACTAATAATCACAAGGCACACATATTCATTTCCCAAACCAAAAATAAAACAATCATTATCGATGATAAAATCATGAAACATACCATTCTTAACCAAATCTACCTTTTTCTATAACTCACAATCTTCATTCTATGTTTTCATAATTCTGTCTGATAGAGATGTTTTCACTGACACTTGAAACAAAAAAGAGGAATTTCCTCCACCAAAAATGTATATGTAATATTTAATTAAATTATAAAACAATGGATCTCATTCCAAACATATCATGGTTAATGAATAATTAATTTTTCAACTCAATGTATCATCCAATTTATTTTATTATCCTAGATGGTAATGGATCATGCAATTATAGTCATTGATTAATTACAAACAACTCCTTTATAAAATTTTTAATTATTTCTAAGTGAATATATACTTTAAACATTTTTGGTCAGTGTATATGGTACATTTTACTCCATACAGATGATGCCTCGAAAATGTTAAACAAAAAAACTACAGCTAATTCCAAATCATGTGTAAGGTAATTTAACTCTTGAGTTTTCAACTGATTTGAAACATAATAAATTACCTGATCATTCTGCATATGGAAAAAACAAATTACATTCAATGAAGATTCATTGTAGATAACAAACACTCCATTTCTGGAAGATCGTGCCAATACTGGTGCATTCACTAAGCTTATTTTCAATTATGGAAAACATTCATCACATTCTTTTGTACAAATGATCTTAACACTGTTTCAAATTAATATAATCATTGGGATAGATAACCATGATTAATTTTCAACAAACCTCTAGTCATTACCAACTAATCCACGAAATCTATGAGAATTGGTTCTATATTTGAGTCGTGGACATTATTTTACTAGTTTTGTTTTAGCAGGATCAAAAGGTATTCCATTTTCTGAACCAATGCGAACAAGGAATGAAATTTTCTATAACCAAAGCTCACACATTGTTAATTTCCCATATATATTCTTATCTTTTATGTTTTTTAAGGCAACACTTAAATGAAATTCATTCTCATCTTTAAATTTTGAATAATCCAAAATATCATCAATGAACACAACCACAAACATATACAAGAACTCACGTAAAATTTTATTCATAAGATCCATGAATATAGAAGGTGTATTAGTTATCCCAAAAGGCATAACAAAAAATTCATAACGGCCATATCTAGTATGAAATGTGGTCATCAAAATTTCATATTTTATTACTTTCAACTGATAGAATCCCGACTTCAAATCAATCATAAAAAAATACCAAACTCACTAGAGCTAATCAAAGCAATCATCAATATGAGTCAAAGGATACTTATTCTTAATATGGATGTTATTCATTGCTATATAATCAATGAAAAGATTCATTGAAACTTATTTCTTTTTAAAAAACAAGTTAGGATCACCCCATTGTGATGTTCTAGGTCGAGTGAATCATTTATCTAATAACTCCTTAAATTTCTTCTTTACCTCCAAAAGTTCAATTTGAGCCATTCGATAAGGGGGTTTTGAAATTGGACTAGCATTTGGAACTATGTCAATAGTAAATTCAACTTCCTGATATGGTATAATACCTGGAAACTGATCAAAAAAATATCAATGAACTCATTTTACACTACCAAATCATTAATATGAACAACAACTATGTTTTCATCAAAATCATCAAGTTAAAATTCATTTCCATATTCTACATGTCTCCCAGCTTCTTAATTTATTATCAAAAGTAAGGGATAATTTTTGTACAAAAACTAAAAATCATTCTGGAAACAAACCTCTTTAGATCTACCATCAATATTAGCATGATTAATGTAAATCCAATCCATATCATACATTACATGATAATCTACTAGAGGAAAAACAATAAGGTTTGCATGTAGATTCTTTCCGAACCAATGACATGAAGTTTCTTATGTTTTCTTTTAATATCAAAATTTCCCCTTGATGTTTTTACCATATGATTAGGATTCATAACTTGATATGGAAATCCCAATTTACTAGAAAATTCTCTGAAATGAATGATGGTGTAAACCCAAAATCAAACAACAGATTCGCTAAATCTGAAAAAACAAATAATATACTTGATACAACTTCATTTGATGGACCAACATCTACAAAATTAGTTGAAATGGATATCACCAACCCTTTATGCTTGTAGTATGCATTCTTTCCCTTAGTTGAGTTCTTCATTGGAAACTCATATTCATAATGACAAATTTCATTACACATATAACTTTTTAATGACTGTAAATCAGATTTTGTCTTACCATTTCTCTGATCTTTTTCATTGAAATTACGAGCCTTAAGTCCAATTTAACATCATCAGTAGAACTTAACATAATTCAAAATACAATCACTAGCTATATTCTTACCAAAATGTTCAAAAATTATAAACTTCTGCTTCTTAGAATCAGTCATTTTTGCAGAGTTATTCCATTTCATCTTCCACCTCGACCACTTATTCTCTTGATTTTCAAAGAATACCTGATCATTTTGAAACTCTATTTCCTCTTTCTCCGCTCATTGAATCAGATTTTCATAACTTCTGAACTCTAAATAAGCTAATGCCCTTTGATCCATTGTCTTCAATACTGTATTTTAATTATTGATTTTACTATGAAAATATCATTTGAAATTAGGAGTAGACTTTTCTAGTCAAGTTAATTTTACTTCATAAGAAGCCACAATGTAATCGTTATGCCAGAATTCAAATAAATGTTTTCCCATACAAAGACATCCCACCTTAGAAAATTTTATCTAAAGAAACATAACATTGAGTTCATCCAAATCAAAAGCATAAATTTCATCACTGTCCCTGATATTTTTCACTAATGACCACTACTGATCAGCTTCTCCTTCAAAATGGTAAAGTGGGAGACTAACCTTTTGATGTTCAGAACACCTCATGACATTAAAAATCCACTCATTTTCATTAATCATCTATTCAGATAGCATAGAGTCAGATGATCCTCTGAATGATGGGTGATGTTACCTCATGAAATGCTCCACTACAGACATGTTCCTCTATGTTTGTTCTGGCTGATCTCATTCATGGATACCACCTTCATTTAAAGGCATAGTCAATTATCCCATCACTACAAAAAACTGTTCATTTCCGATTCTATCAATCTCAGGTTGCTGATTTGGAGGGTTTTCATCCTCCTGATGTTGTCCCATTATAAATCCATGTATCCTCTTCTAAAAAACATTCTGAATACAGAATAACATAGGAGAAGCAACATGGTAATCTGTAAATGCGATATCATTTCAGTCATAACCTAAATATAAAATAATTTATGTATATTAATTTAAAAATATCCAAACTCCTAAACTAGTCTAAACTGACATCTGATACAAAATATAATAGCCCTAACATTAAATAATACATAAACATGAATTAAATGAATTATTCACATTGAAGATATATTCAGGTTTAGTGTTTTAGATAATTAATCCATAACTATTACATTACATATCAAAAATTAAAAAGTAAAAAATTATACCCATTTCCATTTATTCTTTAAATAAAAACTCTTGAAAAGAGAGTCATGTCTAGTTACATGTTTTAGACAGCATGACTTTCCCTTGATCACATCTTGATCTTATTCATCTTTTAGTGATGTGATAAACATTTCCTAAACATGGGATGACCATAACAATCTTAGTAAGGGTTATATGATTTTGATAGGCAACACTATTCCATAAATAAATACCACACATAACCTCTACCTCATGAAATCATAAGATTTATGAATAACCCAGAGAAATCATAAATCATAATGGAATATTGTGCAATATGTAACATACATACGTTGTAGTTTTCACAGCTATGTATGTAGTTAAATTTGGATTACCCATCACATTATATTCACTAAATCACTTAAGATAAACATACATGTTTACCTTAGTCATGTTACCTAATGAATTATAGAGATATCTTTGGCTCACCAGCAATTGGTTTATCACGGAACCACCCGTATACGTAAAATATTCCCAAGAACTGTAACATATTCATAGCACATAATACAAACATAAATGTAATATAACATTTGCACTTTTCAAAAACATTGTAAATTTAAATATATTAAAATAAAAAATTCATTACCAAAAAAATTTACAATACAAAAGTACATAAAAGAGTATAAGGTATTTATTTTCATTTTAAAAACATTACGACTGGAAGCCATAGATCAAATAATACTCTCAGCGGTGGAAAGGTAATTGTCACTGCTTATATAAAAAATATTTTTTTGTTTCATTTAGTAAAATAACTCATAGAAATAGATTCATTTTTAATGAAGTGTGACATCAAATTTTCTATAAACTGTATATATAAAGTCATGTATCAAACAAAACATGCCTCAAAGAAAGGAGATTGAGACGAAGTCCCTATCCTCGTGTCCAACGTGACTCGATCGTTCATTAATTTTCTTAATAATAAAATAATGTTAATTAATACTTTATTCAGAACGATTTTCATGTTTATTATTCCTTTTACATCAATTATGTAGTTTTAATAACAATTTGTTAATTATTCGAGTCCATATCGTAAATATTGTCGATGTTCGGAAATGTAGTTAAAAATTAACTTGTTATAATTATAAATTGTCCATGTGGGGAAAATTCCATTATCTCTAGAATGAAATTCATAATTTAGATATCATAAGTATTATTTATATCATGTAAATTTATGTATTTATAATTGTACATTACATTTGGAGATATGAAATGAAATGCACCATTCATGGAGATGATAAGCTGTACGAACGCATGAACACTATAATCATTTCTATTTCATATTTATTGGAATGAAAACATAATGATACATTTTTTTATTATAATTCCAGTATAATATCATATATATTTTCATTAGCTCCTTTTTTTATTTTCACATATGGCCTGAACGAGTCATATCACTATGAGGGGGCAGTATTCTCACCTCCTCAAATGAAATTATCGTATTTACCTAATTTGGAAACCATAAAGGTGTTATATAAATGAAAAATAATGAATAAAATATACAATATAAATATAATATATATCACATATAAATAAAATTGCATCTTATTGGGCTTTATAAGAGGTTGTAGGAGATTTTTGAACAATTATCGATTCGTGAGGCGTTAGTTCATTTTCCGCAGAAACAATATGTTCTTTACCCATTGGATGGAGGTGTGTGTAAGTGTAATTCTAATCGATATCATAATAAAAATTTATTATATTTTGGATACTATTTTTTTTAAAATATTGTTGCAAATAGTGTTTTGGGGATTAGATAAGTAAAATAATACAAAAGAACTTAAGATAAGACGTTACCTTTAAATAGGATAACTTTTTATAGTTTGAACCAAAAGGATTACTGGAATTGAATTCCTCCTAATGGAAGGATTATAAAAGGAGGATAGGGATTAAGGTAGCTTAGTTGGGTAGTTATTGGACAATTTAAGGGGCTTGATAAGTGTGATTAATGAGATAATATGATGGATTTTTATAAGGGGGAGGTGGGGATCTTTAGTAATGTTTAAAAATATTATTTTGTTATATAATGATTTTATTTTTATAAATGAAAAAAACACATTAAAGACTAAGATAAGATGAATCATGTTTGAAATAATATCATCCAATGATAATTTGATAGGTTTTGCATATTTATTAAATTTTATTATCATATTTATTTAAATCATTTATTAATGAAGTAAATACCGCATTATTATTATGTCATAATTATTTTTTTTGATGTCTGAATTTTATAAATAAATATCATGATGAAGGAAATATTTTTGGATTTGTTATGATTATATATTTTTTAATAGATATCTTATATAACCTCATGTAAGAATTGATTTACTAAAATATATAGATTTAAGTTGTTTTTTTCATTACATTATATTAAATAATAAAAAAGTTTCATTATCACACCCATGTGGCTCCAGGGGGTTCCAAAATCGACCCAAAGATGCCCATGTTTGGAAATGTATAATCCAATAATATTTGGACTCATTTTCATTTAATTTAATATTTTTATAATATAATTTTGAAAATCTTATTTACCATATTTACCCTTTAACCATGGTAAAAAATATTTTTACTAAAGTAAATATTCATATTTAAGAAAAATAAAAGATTCCTATTTTCACAATTTGGACCTGCAGATTACAAAACATGGAATCAATTTTTACAAATTCAAAAAACATAAGTGGCTTAAAATTAAAAAATTAATTCCCATTGACAAAACAATATTTGTGTTTTTAAGAAATAAAAAATATCAAAATATTAACATTTATTTATGTCCAATTTCAAAGTGAAATTACTGCCAATGAACAAAATAGGATTAAACAGTATAACCATAATATAAATACTCTTTAAAACAAACTAAAAAAAATCTAACCTTATAAATAAATTAGATTAAAAGGTAGCATTGAATTAAAATACCGTATTTTCACTATTCATTAAAAATTTATTTTTTTCAGAAAAAACCAAAAATTTACCCAATGTAATTTTTGTTGTCCCGATTCAACTGAATAATTTTATAATGTCTAATAAAACATATAAAAGTTACAAAGACAATATTTAAAGATGGTTCTCCATCAAAAGGCTTTAACTCAACCCTTTAATGAATATTAGAGTATTTATGATTAAAATCAGATTCATTCTTATTTTAAGCCTGTATAATTTATTTGGAGAAATGTAAAAAAGATAAAAAAATATGTATATTCATATTGTAGTTAGTTCGGCCCATTCCCGCCAATAAAAGAACTAGGAGTTAACTAACATTTAAAATAATATTATATTATTATTTTTCAGTATGACCCAACGTTGTGTGCAACATAAGATTTGAAAGAACCCCATTGTTTCACATCATGTATGTTATCGAACATAGCATCCATTTTAAAATAAAAATAATATTTAAATCATAAATATTAATAAATATGAAAATGTTTTATTCTTTATTTACCTTGGATGCTACAATTTGTATTGGCCTACTAAGATATATTTCTCACACCCTTCTCTATCCACCATTGCACTAGGGTACCTGAGTATACTTTCTTCTTCATAGGACTATAGACCATGATTGACTATTGATTTTTATGTACATATACCTGATGGTTGGGTATTGTACAGAG
This sequence comes from Viscum album, assembly GCA_963277665.1. Lineage (NCBI taxonomy): Eukaryota > Viridiplantae > Streptophyta > Magnoliopsida > Santalales > Viscaceae > Viscum > Viscum album. The sequence goes on along the minus strand of OY728150.1, from coordinate 1,584,894,417 downwards.
TCAGGGTTCAGGATACTCACGGAGATCACCCTTGACATTTTTCTATCACTACATAATTTTTGATTTATACTATAATGCTTTTTCTAAGTTTACAGTCTTAAATTATATCTAATCATTAATAATTCAAGCATTTTATAAATTAGTGTTGGCCACAGTTATTATGTTATATAATATTAGACTTCTACAATTTAAAAAAAAATTATAGTGTCTTCTAATATTTATTGTTTATTAATAGATAATACTTATATTCATATTTGATAAGAGGGTATAGTATTCCCACTATAATATACTAATACCCACTTTCCTAGTTGGAATCTTTGGTATATAAGGAGACACACATGATCCCTTGTGACCCACTAGTAAGGTTATTGGTTTGATTGTAATATGGGTCGGGATGTAAAAAAGTTGCATCATTGGTTTCTTTTTTCCCAATTTCTAACTATTTTGTGTTACTAGATAGATTATTTGGATTGTGTTAGAGATAGATTAATATAATTGATTTGAACTGGTCACCCCAATCTTGATAAATGTACATGTGACTAGGGCTATGATTATTTTTCATGTTGTTTGTCATTACATACGATACGATTTCAAATAGAGTGAGTGATGAAATTTTTTTGATGGTTTATGGAATTATTGGAATTTTACCGATTTTCTATTATGGAAAGGAATAAGAATTACTGGAATCATATTAGTCATATATAAAATTAAAATTGCATTACATGTAGTGGAATATATTGGATTCATGATACGTACTATTTTTTCCTTTTGTTTATGTCATGCCTTGTATCTATTTTGCATTCTTTTCATGATGATATTCCATGCCTATTACTTATTATAGATTTATTTTGTGGTCACTACATATGATCACATGTTATTCTTTATTTGTACATGGTTCATGAATGTGCTGATGTGATAGTGTTTGTGAATAAACAGGAACCAATTTTGATGTTTATTGTGTATTGTTGCCTTAGCATAAGGAAATGGAAACCCTTATATTCAAACCATCAAGATCATATTATATATTTAATTTTGATATTGTTGATAAAAAATGTAAAATCCTATTAAAGAAATGTTTTTAAAATGCATTAATTTGTAAAGAAGAGCCAAATTCCAAATTTTAATGTTGGTGGAATCTTTATAGGTTGGTAAATAGCCACCTATTTGTCTTTACCATTTTATATGAGCAAGTTATATGGAATTTCATTTAATTAATAGGATCCAAACATTAATCCATGAACAGTATGTGTGATTCATTAATGGGGAAATGGAATCCCATATTAAATGTAATGGCATGATATACTATTAAATTGATATAAGTTAAAAAATCTATTTAGTTTTGACCAGAAATACAATAGATATCTACTATATGAATTGTCAGGAACATGTAGGCTAGTTATGGAATGTTTCTTATGGGATGTCATATTTGGGTGTTTTCAATCATTAAAAACTAAGAATGTTCTATGGGATTGCATTGTGATAAACCCAGTTTGTCTAATAGGGACCCTAGTAGGTCATCGTATTTATTAATATCCTATTTTCATATAAATTGACTAATAGAGACTGGGTTTTAATGAATTATTTTTTTTAAATAATTCTTATAAAACATGCATGTTCTCTCACAGGACCTTGTTTAAAATCATAGACATTGAGTTTTTTTTAAATATCATTCCTATTTTTTGGATAAATTTTTTTGATGATTAAGTATTAAATGTGATTAATTTCAATGGTTTTTAAATAGTTCCTGTAGTGGTGTACCATAATATAAAACCCTTATGTATGGGTTATTTGATGTTGACATTGAGTTTACATGGAATTTAATCATTATTAAAAATAATTTCCATCATATAAATTTATAAATGTCGTATATGATCAGAACTTGGGCCGAGTGACTTCAATGGAAAGACACCTTTATAGTACCAAGACTTATTCTTCCACATGGGAGTAATCAGTTGGATTTAGCAACCGTACTGATTAATTACATTACAAATTTGTGATATTTTAATATTTGGACACATTTCGGTGTTTCCCCTCTATGATTCGTTTTTTAATGATACCCTTTTTTTGATGGGTGGTAAAAGTTTCTTGGACAATTTTTATGAGTTTAAGCATCAATTAATGCCACATTTTAGTACGTTATACTTTTCATGGAAATGTTCTACTGCTTTGTTGTTTGTTTTACACTTTCGTATTCTTTTATGGATGACACGGTATGTCATCATTTAGGGTAATGTTCATATGGTGAAATACAACTCTAAATTTAATAACATGTGATGTTGAATATTGTCACAGGTCCTCTACATGTAGAGTGACCTACGCTTTAAAGAATGATTTTCAACCCATTACTCTGGAGGAATATTTAGAGACCTATGTGTTTTTACATGCCAGTCAGTTGGTTCTTTGATTTCATTGATTAGTTAGATGATGGATCAGGGATTGAAGGAGGGTCACACAATCTCTTAACATGTTTTTCATCTAACGTGATTTGTAGAAGAACGTTTATCATATTTACAATTTACTAGGGAATTATTCAGGTTAGGATAATACAATCTGCTCTCATAATTATGTTTCCTTCCATGTGGAAGAAACAAAACCAAGATGACCATTGGAAGATGGTCATGATTGTTTAAACGTGTCAATTATTGATAGTCTTAAATTATTTCGGTACTTTCTTCAATGCATGAAAATATTTTGTTAGATGCTCATGAACCCCCTAAAAACACAATTGGATTTGGTTGAGATTTAGTGGTATGGTTTGAGTGATCACAAAATGTACTTGAGTGGAAAATACATGTGTTGGGATAATAATGGTGTGTCAGAAAGTGAAATCAATTGTCATTCAATGGAAGTTGACTCGTATGGTTCTACTAATATATATGTAATACTTGTTATCATCTTAGTGTTCTTTGCTAAGGGATAGGCTTGTTCCCTATCCTGGCGTCAACCCTAGATTTAGTATGCGATCATCTGTCTTAAATTGTACTGACGTATTAAATGTTTTTGGGATTTTTGTGGTTGTTTTCTCAATGTTGCATGATAAATAGTAGTTCTTCTATATGATTGGTTAGTCACTGTATACAGATAGTCCCATGTAAGAATTCCTTAGACCAAATCTTGTAGAGCAATTGTTTCTTCTGACTCGACTGCTAGGTGTTCGTTCCTCCAAGCGCAGTCATGGTTCTAATGTTGACGTGGGATCTTTTTTCCAATATATCTCTTATTCTTATAGGGTAGACTAAATGTGATATTTCATTTTTCAACAGTAATAGGATTTTTATGTTATCCATGAATATTTAGTGGGCTCGTAGGTAATGTTATAAAATGAAGTGGTGATTTGAGTGGTCAAGTGATGTTTTGGTTGAAGAACGTCATTGGAAGCTAGGTAACAACTTCGGTGAATGTACCAATCCTAGATGAGATATTCCTTGGGAGAATTCATTGCAGTTCTATTTTTAAAACACAGAATATGTCATCCGAGCATCCACATTAATGGCAAGTTAGCTGGAGGTTGGATAATGTGTAGTTCTTATTGTTTAATTTTTATGGTTATGGAAATACAATTTTATAACACTTCTCCATGTATAGTATGGTATTTTAAGTGTCAATAGAGTCATATCAAGAAATGAAGAATCAATATTGGGGTATTAGGTCAATAGAAAATTGAAAATCTGATCATTTTAAAATCACTCTAACATCATCATCAAAATTCATAAGGGAGTTCTTTAGAGGGAAATGCCAATGGTTTTGATGACATGACATAGAATTGGCCCTCATAAATGTAGAAGCCTATGTGGGGAAGTACCTTTTTCTGAATACTTTACGTTATGATTATGAGATTGTGTCTCTTGGTAAATGTTCTTTGGTAAGAGCTTTATTGATAAATTTTTTTGAGGATGGGAATTGGGTTGAGTCGTGGTGGCATAAATACCAGGTGTTTAAAAGAATGCTCATAGGTGCATTGGACATTTGGAAATGAAATTAAATCATTTCAACAAACCATCATGACCCTTCTATGTTGGGTTATTTACATTATTCCCAAAATAATATTAGGGATAAGAAGTTCTACGGTGATATGGAGGTAATGATCTGTGTTTTGAATAAGATGGAAATATAGAAAAAAATTTAACATTTAATTTTTGGGATGTTCCAAATTATAAAATTACATTTTCAATAACGTTACATGATTTGGAGTGATTTAATGTAAATGTTTGTGACTATGGTGATGTACATGTATGTTTATATGGTGTCTTATGAAGATTTAGTAATGCCAAAATAGAAAAATATACATGTTATGGACCTATAGGGGGAGCATAATTCATCTGAAACAATGAAGACATATACAAGGTATATTATGATGCTTTTTAAGGGAATATAATCCATTATATGGGATGTTCATTTTTTTCCAAACCAAGTGTTTATCCCACACTATTAATGAAAATGAATTGTACATAGAAACTACTAACTACATGGTTGCCACATCATTTTATGATAAATGTGACCCAAATAATTAGTGTTATATTTTTTAAAAAATTAGATTTATTTTAGTTTAAATTATAAATAAAATAAAATAAAACCTTTCCCCTACCTCTCCTCACCATAGTGTGATACACCCATTGGGGATCCACATTGGTCTTACCCTCAAACCCCCTCTACAACTATTATTATATTTTGTTTTCTTATAAATTATTCACAAATCCTCTCTGAATATCCAATGAATATCCAATGTAATCCTCTTTACCTCCATTTTGAAGAGTGTTTCATGGCTCCTTGAAGTATTGAACATGCATAAACGTGGGAGTGTGTGTTTATATATGTACCTCCATGTACATGTTCCATCATAGTGAGGGGAATGCGTACATGGATTTAACGGGTGTAAATATATATAAAACAATGTATTATTTCACAATGGGAAATAATTTTTTTCCTTCATTAAAGTCCTCATGTGTTGAGTGTTCAGTTGGATCTTTATTATATGGTATGATCCCATTCCATTTAATTTATATTTATTAAATCATTATTTAATTTATTATAGAACCATTCAAAGATGTTGATTAATTTAACATTGTTTAGACTAAATTATTCCATTTATAAAGTTATAAAATTTTTTAAATGTGATAAATAATTGTTTAATATGAAATTTCATGATCTTTAATAAAACCACTTCAATGATAGTGATATTTTATTAAAGAAAAACATTAGTTAATAGATTTATATGTTTCCCGGTCATATTAAATTGTGGTTATTTTTGTTAAATAGCATATTGAAACATGGTCTTGTAGATATTTGGAAATTAGTTTCCTATTTTGGTACATGGAATAATATCCCTTGACATGATGTTTTATCTATTGGATTTTCTTTTAAATGAAGTGTATCATATCTTATATGTTTCTCAATGAACAGAAGACAACCCTTGGGTGATTTGTATACATATACATGGAATTTCCCAATGGGGTAATTTATTTTATATCATAAACCCTTTTTGAAAACATGATCCCTTCCTTTGGATATTGTGTTAGGTAATCCAATTTTTTATTTTCAGGAAAATTAAGGAAGGTAACATTATATATGATGGATCACCTAATGAAATGGTTTCCTTTGAAAATATTAAATTGGATAAAATGTGTTAATTTGAAATAAATAATTGTTTATGCATTATGTATTTGGTTTTTAGGGAATTAACATGTGTATTATATTATATATATGGTATGTCTAAGGATATTATTAAAATTTTAATACCTTATGTGTTATATTATAGTTATGAAAATGATTGTACATGGGTTTGGTTAATAAGAGCTTGATAGGATTATGCCTTATTGCATAAGATATAAATTCAATTGGATAATAAAATTCATGCGTGTTTGATGGATCATGAATTTTATATTAGGAATGATTAATTGATGTATGTAGTGTTGCCATGGGACCATAAGATCCCCTAGTTAGGAGTACTATGTGATCTTTCACAGTGGGTTTGAAAGGACCGTGAGAGAATTTGGGTAGGAATACCATGATAGATTCCTTAATGTTTTCCAGGACATTGACAGTGAATCCTCTTGTTATGGATCACGGTGGGTTACGTACCGATACTACAAGCACGTGCATGGTGATAGATAGTGAGATCTCTTGGAGTTTAGTACAGGGATAGACCGTGAGAGAATCCACTGGTATTATATGTCTATGAATGATGTCTGATCTACCCCATCATATATATTATACTATATATATACACACATATATCCTTCTATATATTTGTTTGGTGAGATGATGATACTCATATTTTGGCATTGTGTTAATGCGGGTATAACATCAAGATGTCCATTATGAAAATGGATGGGTATACTCTTATTTCCCTAATTTTTTTTATTATACTATACCTGCACACTATTCAATTCATTTAGAACAATCCAGATTAGGCTTCACACCGTGGGTGATGACCTACTAATATTTATATCTCACAAACTACCTGATCCACTATTTCTCTGGGGGTACAGAAGTAGACTTTTTTATTCACAAGGCTCTGGGCCTCAGATGGATTCTATTTTTTGTATACTTATATTTGGAGCTCATATCATAGTGCTAAGATGGGGCTGAAGATTCTCATGGATATTTACCATGCAATTTTACTATCATTTCATTATTTACTTATTGTATTGTAATGCATTAGAAGTGTTTAATGTATTCAATTATTTATTATCATTCATCAATAACCATTTTTATAAAATTAAGTTTTCAACTTTTATCCAATTATATAAAATCTATCTTCATGATTTTTTGTTTCTTAATTACAGCTACATCTACTTTATATTGTTCATTGTAAAATAATAGTAATTTTCATAACTGATAAGAGGCTATAATCTTCTCACTATATCTTCTTGAGACCATCAATACTATTCAGCTACCTCTTGCTTACGGGGAGACTCCCTTGAAGATATGTGACTCACCAGTCTAACTACCGATTTAATGGTAAGACAGTTTGGGATCTTACATTAGTTACCCTTTAGATGTAAGTGTGTGTATGTGTACGTAGTATAGTTAGCATAAGAAAATAAAATTATATTGAGGATAATATTTATATTATAAAATAATTTAACATAAGGAGTTGAGGGGGAGGTTAATGGAAATATAACTAAAGAGATTATGAAATGACATTACCTCTTAATCTGGTGACTACTTATTGTTTTTAGAAAAGTGATATGTTTGATGATATTATTAGCAATTTGAGCCTTCTAGGATGAGGGGAGTGATGTTTAGGAGATATTTGGGATGATCATAGTCAAGAAAACATGGCTTTAGATGTATGAGGATATGGGAGGAGGGGGGCCTTTTATATTATACGAGGAGTGGCACTACTATAAGTTTTGGAAAATGGAATTCCATAGACATTTTTCAGAATGTGGCTATAATAATAGAACTAATTAAATAAAATTTATGATAGGTTCTAAATGTATCCATCAAAGGGATCTTGTAAAAGTTTCTCAGTCATTTGGGCCCTTATGATTATGTTTTAGTTTCTTACTATGATTAATGATACATTTATCTTTATAATAAAAATTAATTACTTTAACTAATGTTTATTCTAAAAAATTGTTGACCTTATTAGTAATTATAAGATATTATGATTAAATGTATGGAGTCATTTTTTTCAAAATTCTAATCACAAAATAGGCATAAAATAATTAAAATTTAATCTCACAAATGGGAAGACAATGCTAAGTTGTAATGTAAAAATGTTCAAGTGTTTTATGTGTTTTATTAGTGAATTTCAATGTGAAATAGATTACAATAAACCAAATTAGATTAAAAGATAAAAAAATTATCTCAATAAACATTAATTCCAATGTATAATTTATTTTATCATTATGAATAAATTAGATTAAAATTCCATTTTGAATTAAATTTCAATATTTTTCACAATTTATTAAAAAATGAATCATTATACAAAAAAACTAAAAATTCACATTATGGTAGTTATTTAGTTTCTCTTCCATGAATTATTTTTTTTACATATTAAATTTATAAAATGTAAAAAATTCTTTTTATTGTGGGTTTTCCATCAAATCATTTTAAAACTACCATTATAAAAAAATTGTATTTTCTGTGTAATATTAGGTTTGTTGTTATATTATCCCTATAAAAAATAATTGATTAGGGAAATAATATTTTCTATATATATATATTATGTAAATTTAATCTATATCAATCACTAATTTAATTAAATTTAATTTAATTGTATAAATGGTTTTATGAGCATGAAAATTGATTTATATAAAAATATTCCTTTTATATTCAATTGGTTCATATATTCATTTCTTATTAAATTGTATCCAATGAATTCATTTTTTAGTAGTATAAAATATAGATTTTAATTGTATACATAATCATATTCATAAAAACTAATTTAACAACTAGGTGACGTCTTAATATATTAAATAATTATATTTTAATAATATGTTATTTTTCTGGTTAAAACATGATATTGTGTGTAACCTAAATTATCAGACAATTTCATTCATGCATGTAAGGAAAGATATTATATTGTTTAAATTCATTGAATGATAGAGAATATATCGATTCAATTTAAAATAATGGATAAATTTTAAATTATTGAGGTATTATATTACCATATATTCTTGATTATGTGTGTTATGCATAGTATCAAAAATAAGTTAATTACATTTGAATTTAGTTGTGTTATATTATCCCCACATTAAATAAATTTCATCACAACAATAAACATTATATCAGTAATTGAGGGTTTGATATTTTAAAAGAATATATTTTTTAAAACCCCACAATATAAATAGGTTTTATAAAACATATTCATAATAAGAGAGAAATGAATGTGTACTGGTAATGTAACTAGGTTCCTTGCTATAATAGTAGTGGTGGGAAATGGAAACATGGATATGGATGAAAAATATAACCACCATGTTCTAATGGATATTTCTAGAGAACATGTTTTGATGAAAGTTATTGAACACAAAACCATAAACAGTAGTAGTAAATTAGTTTAATTGATATCATAAAAATTAAATATGGTAGGGCAATATCATTTCATTATAAATTTCCTAGATTTTATGAATTCATTCACTCTCTATGTATATAAGTTAAAATAAATTTCTATAAACATAATCCATTTCATTGATTCTGAATTGAAAAATTTCTACTTCTTCTCTTAGCACAGGAAACAGCAAATGGTTAGGTATTAAATAACCACTAAAATATCATCAAATGGAAACCATAAACAATTTTATAAATGCTTCACATTTAAAAAATATTATAATACAACACTTTGGAATGATGCTATCTAAATATTCAATATTTATTTTCCATAAACAAGAGGAAACAATAAATTATTAAATTAAAAAATGTGAAAAACCTCGTCATGTATCATCTTAATATATTTTAATAACTTGAACCACCATAAAAAAAAATTGGAATCTTACAATATTCCTTATTCATTGTGTAACACACATGTTATTGGATATATTACTTAAATCCAAACGTGTTTTAAACTCCTTCAATGATGTTATAATCCACCCTTTAACAAGTCATTAATAATTACCAATATAGTAATCATTTTTTCATATCATTTATTTTTTCATCATTATGTTAACGCCAAGAACATATTAAGTGTGGTATTTACCTCAATGACATGTTTTAAAAAAATTAACATTATACTAAAGAAATTACTATTTCTCCATTAAAATAGTGATATCAAATAATTTTGTAAAAATTAATATAGTAAAATACATTTATATGTCATAAGTTATATCCTTATAATAACATCAATGAAACACATTTACAAAATATTTCATAGATCAAAATTCAGAATTACATTAATCATTCCACATCGGCCATGTCTATAACTTATGATTGACCTTGACCACAAAGCCTTTTTTGTGGTAAATTCTCTTGATACTTTGGAATTTTATTTTTATAGATCCCCAATAGCTTGAAATTTTAACATTGATCAGCATATATTTTTATTTTTTCATTTAAGTAAATAGTATGGTGACCCTTATCTCTACTCTTATAAAAAAGGAAAATTCCCTTCATAAATTTACTAGGTTGACTCTCCCCACAATTTTATCATGTGATAACATCACAGATTCCCTTCATCTTTGACTCATTCAAATTTCTAGGGTTCTTGGATGGCCTCCTCTTCGCTTGGAATCTCCTGAATATATTCAGTCTAGGAAATAAACTCTTCATTTGGATGTAAGATAAAAAAATTTCATCATATGATGAAAAATTATATGAATCTAGTGCTATTTGGATATTTGTCTTAAGGACTTAAAATAAGATGTCAGTCATCCACTTACTATTGTATATATAGTAAATATAATAAATTTATAATGTTCTAAAGGAAGAATCATAATCCTCATCACTCCCTTCACCCTTTTGATTTAAGCTATGTAACTTTCTATACATCTTAATTAGCTTATCATTACAGAATTATTTATCTAATAATTTCTCATTAAAATTTCTCTACTTAATGCATTTTATTTCTGATTATTCTATTTTATTTATGATCATATACCTCCACTGATTTTCATCACCATATAGATAATATACTACATGTGAAACCATTTCTTCTTCATCACAAAAAATATCACTATATATCTTTTCCAAATACTTAATCCACTGCTCTACTCCCATTGGATCAGTAGTCCCACAAAATGATTGGGTCCCCTATCTAATAATATGATCCCTCATTGGGGAATCTTTTTATGGAACAAGTTACTCTATCTATGAAATGTTATGTGTCACAATCAAGTTAACCATAAGTAATATTTCCATAACATTATCTGTTCGAATACCAGTTGTATTGATTTCTTCTTTACGTAAATATCTACATTCTAAATATGTTCTAATTCAAGTCTCTCTTATATTAACAATTTCTAAACAATTGCATATGCTGGGTTATCTCATAAAATTATAAGGATTGTATACCTCTAAATATGACATAACCTAAATTAAAAATTATTCTGAAAATATAATATCTAACTCATAAGGAGGGATTTAATGAGTATATCATTACTTATACATCCTTTATAATGGTAGGTAAAGAATAAGTGAACTATCCTTAGCGTATCCCCATGGGAGTTCCAAAATTGGTGTGAAATAAGGCATGCTTTCATGTACCATGATAAACAGTGTCAGGACTAAAACACAATGTTAGAGTTGTTAGTATTATGCATATCTTTGTCAGATCCACAATAACATATAATATCCACGCATGGATATACTCCTAATAACCCTCACATAATCTATGTCTTACCAAAATTCATTGATGTTATGCTATACTTATCCTCAAAATCAATCTTAGAGTTTTGTCCGTAATATAGGTTCTCTAAATATAATTTCCAAGGATGCTTATAATCACATCCTAATACCAACTATATTTCCTCAACCCCAGAAACCAAGAGTCTGTGAATTATTTTTTTACATTGGCATTATTACAGGAAATAAAATACAAATGGACCAATTAGTGTAACAGTATAGTGAATTCAAATTACAAATATGATACCAACAATAAATTGGGAAATAAAAAATTAAAACATTATATTTAATAAAATGGTTTAAACATCATCCTTTAATACTAATTAAATGATTTATAATTCATAAACAAGGGAACTGAATATAATAAGGGTGACCTAAAATTATTTGAAGGTGAAATTAAAAAATTAATAATAACGAATCAATGAAAATAAATGTCAAGATAAATAATTAATAGAACATTCAATTAAAATAATTATATATTTCAATATTAAAATGTCATGATATAAAAATACAAACACATTTCATTTCATTAATCCAATAAAAATTAAATTACTCTATAGATATGTCGATTAAAAATACAATGTATTAAAATAATATCAAAAATAATAGAAATGCATTAATATTTGATTTATGTATCTGGATCATGAACCACTGTACTATAATAATATATTCTCAGGATATATTAAACTATTATTATATGTAAAACTGATTCACCAATTGACACTACTGATTCATTGAGTTGATATATATAACTGGGGTCCACATGTTTCTACAAGTCCAATGTATTCCTCATTAATTGAATTATCAATTTAATTAATATACAATGTGACTTGTCATTAAATTAACATATTGAATAAAGTATACTAGTTTATCTATAATTACCTGTCATATGATTATTAAAAACTAGTTTTTTTGTTTTTCATTAATGGATATATGTTATAATGATTATTAAACAATTCATAATGAAAATAGTCATTAAATATTCCAATGTGTCTCATACTACATTGAAACATTTGAATCATAATACCTATGATGGAATAATGTCAAATCAAATGTATAATACCATGATAATAAGTAAAATAAATATATAACATGTCTAATTGAATTATCTACACCATATAAATGTATATTGGTGCATAACACTAAAAAGAATTAGTGGAATGTTTAGTAAGATGAAATCTCATACCTTAAGTCCAAATTTTCTCATGTATCTATATATTCTAGAATAATATAAATATGATATTTATTTTCATTATTAAAAAAATGTATCATTTTTCTCGTAAATATTACTTCAATTATTATTATGTTTTATAAAAGTTCAAAACTTTTATGTTTACATCGGGTGTTTTGACCACATTCATTTCGTGTGACAAAAAATACATCAATATTTCAACTATCATCAATGTGTTGTTTATCTATTTTTTTTAAAAAAATCATGAAATTATAGTCAATTTTTTAAACTAAATATACTTTAAATATCAATCATGTTATATCATTATGAAAATTATATTTCTGTAACAATTATAGAGAATGTACGTGATCCGTAAACTTGAACAACATTACCCTTTTTTAATGATCAATATAAAATAAAGGTAAAAGAATTATATATATCCAGAATGATCATTATATCATAAATAATATTTTATTAAATAATATTATCTTATATATATAATTATTTTTCTGTAAAATAAATCATATCTTTTGGATCAGGTGGTACACTACATGTCCATGAATGAAGTTATTACTTACTATGTGTGTGAAAGAGTAGTAATGAAAATGATATATGTTATATTTGTATAATGTAATTATTTCATTAATATCATATATATGTCTTTTTTTATACTATTTTAATTTAATTATTTTATACATTATATTTATTATGTAACCGAGTCACATCACTTTGAGGGGTGGTAGTCCACACCTCCACAAACAATTTTATCATATTTACCTAAAATTAAATGAATATAGGAATCATTTATAAAATAATTAATGATGTATAAAGACTTTATTAATATCATATATATTGTATATATATTTTTTCCTTCATAATGTCCAACACTTATTGTTTTTAATGTAAATATTATCAGTCATTGTTTCTTGAGCGGTTAGTTCGTCGTACAGTGAAAATATATTCCTGTTACAATTGGATATATATGTGAGCAATTATAGGTAGAAAATTTAGCATAAGAAACCTTGTATATTTATTATACATATATTTTTATATAACCATTGAATATTAAAATTTTATGTGGTTTATAATGGAAATAAAACTGAAGAGCTTAATAAAAGTTGTTTCATCTTAATAATGTAACTCAGATTGGTTTTACACCGAGGGATTCCATGGATGGAGTTATGAATAGGGTAAGAATAATATAATTCGTGCTGCGATGATTATAAGACATATTTTTAGGGATATTTTAAGAAAATAATTCATTGTAGGAGTGAGTATGTGGGAAGATATAAGGTATTTTTATAGTGGAAGAGGAGTCAAACACTTGTAATATTTTGAAAATTCATTTTCAAATAGGCTTTTCAAATTGACAGCATCACCAATAATGGGCCATACTAAATAATAGTGATTATACGTTCTAAATATGGCTATCCAATGGATCTTCTCTAGGTTTCTAGGTTATTTTGGTCACTAAAATTTTGGTTTACTCTCTCATGAATCTTAATTTTACCTTATTAATTGTAATTCATATTAATTACATTAACTAATATTTTTGGTAAAAAAATTATGTTATCCTAATTATACCATTAAAATTATTTAGATTCCCAATAAAGAATCAATTTTTTCATATTCTTATGATAGAACTGATAGAAACTAGTTACAATTTAATCCCACATATGTAACGACAATTTTGGTTTTTAATATAAAAGTGTATGAATGTTTTATATAATTTTATAGATAATTTCAAAGTTATATTTATTATAATGAATAGAAATGGATTAAAAGATAAAAAAATTTATCTATTTGAATTTTATAACTAATTTAAAATGAAATTTACCCTTATAAATATTATAAATGAAACAAAGATTTAAATTAAATTTTTGTATTATTCACTAATATTTAAAATATGAATCTTCACAGACAATTTTAAAAAAATCACCCTGTGATATTTTTTAGGGTTATTATTAATGGATGAAGTTTATATTGACAAATACAATTTAAAAAATGTTAAAAAATGTATTTAATTTAGATTCTCTATTTATAGGTGGAAAAACTACCATAATAAAATTATAGTTATATAAGTTTAATATTTTGTTTTTTCTTATATTATGAATATGAATATATTATATTTATGTAAAAATAGATGTTAAAAAATATAATATATAATTTTATTCAATATAATTCAATAATTTAAATTAATTAAATTTATTTGGGTGAAATAGTTTTGTAAGGATGAAAATGGTTTTCCATAAAAAAATACCTTAATCTTATATTAGTTAATATATTCATTTAAAATTAATTTTAACCCTGGTGAATTAATATTATATTTTTGTAAACATTTTATTTTTATAATTTAGTTTTTCATAGTCATATCATATTATTTAGTGGCTACAATAAGTCTAATTATATTATATGAAAATATTTTAATAATATATTATTGTATAGCTAACACTTTTTCGAATGTCTGACACAAGCTATTGTATAATTTATCTCAGTTATGTAAGGAGAGATAAAATAGTGGTTTCATGAATTGAATTGTATAGAATATATTGAACCTGCTTTAAATAGTAAATATATTTTTTATTATTTGGGTATTATTTTTCCTTATGTTCTTGATGTCATGTGTTAGACACACATTCCAATATAAGGTTCATAGATTATAATTTTAGGGTGTTACATCATTAATAATAGGATCCCAATATGCGTTCACATTAAGAATTTCTTTTAATGACGAATGTTTGGAAATTGTAGAGAAATAGACAATAAATTAGATGATTGGGTCAATCTAATCATATTAGTTTTTGTTGTTTCCATTTATAATAATTTAAAGAAATCAGGGAAAGTTAAATGTAACATCCCAAGTAATTAATGAATAATAGATATTTTTGTCTATGTCTATTAATTAATTAGATAGTGTTTTAGAGGCTTAAAATAAAAATAAATCCAATCTTAAGCATGGAATACACTTATATTTTTAAAAGATTGTTTTACTGTCTTTTGATGGAAAACTATTTTTGAATCTATCTCTTGACAATTTTATAAACTATGTTTGTCAAAATAAACTTATTCTTTATGATTGGGACATCAAAATTTACTTTATGTTAATTTTTGGTATTTTTCTGACAATGATCATTTTTAATGAACAACAAAAAATACTGCATTTTACATCAAAACTGCTTTTTAATCTAATTTATTAATATGATTATATTATCTTTTTAATTGGTTTTGAAGTGAAATTAGATTATATTTTTACCATTTAATCTGATGGTGGTCATTGGAATCAATTTCACAGTGAAATTGGACTGAAACTGGTGTCAATCTTTTGATACTTATTGTTTCATAAAAACACGCTATTTGTCATGACAGCGGGAATTAATTATTAAATTAATTAATGTAACTTATTTGATTTGAATTTTTTAAAATAGACATCATTTTTGAATTTAGAATATCAAATATAGATTTTGGTGAAGTTTTGGTATTTTTCTGAAAAACTTCAATATTTGATGAATAGTGAAACCACTAAGTGGAAATTATAAAAACTGGTTTTCCATTAAAATGATATTTTTCCACCTCTGTGATTTGATTTTAAAAAATATGACATACATGGTTGTCATTAAGAAGTAAAATACGGTTCAATGGGATTAAAATATTTTTTTGTGAATAGTAACTTATTAAGTTTTTAATCGCAATAGAGGTAATTAGTGTAGTTTAAGGTAAAAATAATGTTTTAATAATATGATATGAGCTTGAAACATGTTCTACCCTCATTGGATGTGTCATGGTCGACCAAGAAAATCCATTAGTCAACTTGGGGACCCCATGGATCCACTTTGTTTGGGAAATGACATAAATAACTTTTATTTAAATGTTAAAGTAAAAATGACACAAACATGAGATGTTTTACTAAAAAAAATTTTACATGGGGTTATACAAGTCCTATTTTTGACTATAAATATTAATTATAAAGCTAAAACGATTTGATACATCATGATATTTGTTTTATAATTTTTAGACATTAAATAAATTAAATTATTTATGACATCACGATGATGTAGCGATTACCTCATTAATAAATGATTTAAATAAAATGAATCAATAATGTAAAATCTAAGCCCTACACATGTCCAAAACCTATTGGGTGGGTATATTTCGAACCCTTATCACCTTATCCATGAATTATATCAACATTGGACCTTTTAAATCCGAAACTCATTTTCAAATAAAGTAATATTTCTTTACTTTCCAAGAGTGCCCCTCCTCTCCTCTTATAAAAGGCCCCCACCTCTACCTCCTTACCCACACTCCCAATTCCTTTGGCTCGGCCAAAACCTGCCCATTTTGGCTCTCCACATCCCTATATTACTCCTTGAAGCCTCACTTTCAGCAGAAGTCTTCCCAAGGAAGCCTTTTATCTCAAACCAACGGGAGTTACTCGATTTTAAGGTAATGTCTTCACTTGAGTCCTTTTGTTTTATTTTGCTTCTCCATCCCCCTAAACTCTTTGTATTTATTTCTTTTGTAACAACTCCAGTATCTTCAATATTTTAGGATGTTGTTATAAGAAGGATTCAAGCTACACATACCCACACCTACATCCAATGGTTAAAGAACATACCGTTTCCGTGGATGGTGAATTTATGCCTCCCAAAACGATGATTGTTCAACATTCTTTTAACACCTTCAAAGGTGTCCATTAAGATGACACTATATTTATATATGATATAAAATATTTTTATGTTTTCCTTAAGCTTCTGTATTTTTCATTTTGGGCATACATTTATGGTTTCCATTATGGGTAAACGCGATATCTTCATTTAAGGAAGTGCGGACTACCTCCCCCTTAAAGTGATTTGATTCGTTAAATACCATATGTGGGATGTATAAAAAATGGAACTATGATATTATATATGATATTATACTATAATTATAATATACATTTATATCCTTATGATTCCATTCTATAAAATAGGAAATAGAAATGAAAGTAGCATTCATGCGTACGTATGGCTTACCATCTCCATGAACGATGCATTTCATTTCTTTCCTCTAAATGATTATGTAATATTATAAATTCATGAATGTACTGGATATATATGACATATATAATATCTACATCATGAATATCATTCTGGATATAATGGATACATGAACAACTTGTAATTATAAAGGGCTTATTTTTTACTCAAGTACCAATGATCGTTAAAATGACTGTTATTAACTTGAATAATTACATAGTGTTCATGACATGGCAATAAGTGATATAAAAGGAATAATGAACTTGAAAAATGTTCTTATACAAGTAGAAATTAACTCAAGTTTATTATTCAGGAGATTAAAGAACGAACGAGTCAAGTCAGACCCAATGTATGGGACTTCATCTCAATCTCCTTTCATTGAGGCATATTTTATTTTATACACAACTTTCTTTTACAAAGTGTATAAACCCCTTTGACTTTTACGTTTATTCAAAAGGAATCTTTTTTATATGAAGCATTTTGCAAAATGAAAAAAGGGAATGTTTTTGTCGTACGTATGCGGCGACAACTACTTCTCTTCCATCGTGACCATTATTTGAGTTTCGGCTTCCTCTACAATCCATACCTTCTTTCTAAAAGAAAAATAAATACCATTTTTTACATTTCTATTATTTTGGTATCGAAAATGGTTTTCATAATGTTTTTATATCAATGTGTTGTATTGATATCTTGTGATTGAAGGGTGGGAATGTTATGTTTCCTTTATGCATGTTTTATGTGATATGATTATGTTGGGGTTCTTCGGCATTATTATGAAGAAGGGTGGTTCGAAGATAAACTAAGGGCGGGTGAGCCCGATATAGCTCTCCAATGCATTGGGTAATGCGAAGGAGTGAAACATTATGGTTTCTATGAAGAGATTTCGGGAATATACTGTGATGGGTATTCCAAACTTAACCAAGAGGGTTACTCCCTACGTAAGAATGTTATGAATGCCTCAAGTTACCTTTATGTCTTATGATTTCTATGATTTATTCATTATTTGATGAGGTATGTTAAAGTGCTTATTTTTTATGGGTAAAGTATGATTTCATTCTTATGTATATATGTACACATGTTTCCTTTCCATATTTTTATATCCCTTACTAAGCTCTTTATGCTCATCCCAAGTTTTTTTGAAATGTTTATCACAGGTCAAGGGAAAGGTACATGATATGATGATAGTGTCAAGAAAGTGTCAAGAATGAATTCACGTTTTATTTTAAATATCTTTCCATTGATGGGAAATAAAAATACTATCTTTATGTAACCACTTTGTTTATATGTGGAATGTAATGCATGTTTTATGATCTAATTCCCTAAAACTCTAAACCCGAAAAGATCCTCAATGTGTAACCTTCTAATAACTCAAGATTAAGTATGGTTTAAGGTTGGGGCCATATAGTTGGTATCAAAGGTCGGTTTAGATAAATATAGGAGTTATAATTATATTAAATGATTATCCAAAAATATTTTTTTATAGTCAAATTGAAATGATATATCAATTGAAGATTACCATGTTGCTTCATCTAAGACATGTTTGTTCAGAATCGTTTTCCGTAGAGGAAACAGGGAAGCAGTGCTAGGAAGGCATACAGAAGGAAATAACCTTCCGAATCAGCATCTTGAGATGGTAGGAATTGGAACTGAACAGTTTTTTGCAGTAATGGCGCAGTTTACTCAAGCGATAAATGGCGGTGGTATCCATACACGAGATCAGCTAGATCAACCGCAGAGGAACATGTCAGTGGCGGAACATTTCATGAGGCAACATCCCCCATCATTCAGAGGATCATCTGACCCTGTGCTAGCTGAAGGGTGGATTAAAGCACTAGAGAAGATTTTCGATGTCATGGGGTGTTCGGAAAATCAAAAGGTTAGTCTTGCTATTTACCGTTTGGAGGGTGAAGCGGATCAGTGGTGGTCGATGGTTAAAAATATCAGGGACGCTGATGAGAAAAATGCTCTCGACTTGGATGAATTCAAAGGTATGTTTCTTGAAAAGTATTTTCCGAAGGCTGTTTGAATTAGGATGGAAAAAAAATTCTTGGAATTGAGGCAAGAGGAAGACTCAGTGGCTGCCTATGAAGAAATGTTCACTTGATTGGAAAGGTATGCTCCATATTTTATCCGAGACCTTGATTGTAAAATCAATCGTTTTTACTCAGGATTAAAGCCAAAATATCGAAGGGCATTAGCTTCTCATGAGTTTAAAAGTTATGAAAATCTTGTTCGATGTGCTGAGAAGGTGTAAATGGAGTTTGCCGATGATCAAGTGTTCTATAAAAACCAGCAGAAGAAAAGACCAAGGAGGCAGGAGAAAGGGAAGAATTCTTCAAAAAAGTCTGATGGTAAGAAAACTAAGTTTCCAGTTTGTGATAAATGTGGAAAAAGGCATGCTGCGGAATATCTTCTGAATTCTGGAAAGTGCTACCGATGTGGTAAGATGGGACATAAGGCTCATGATTACACTGAAAAAGATCAAGGTGAAGGTAAGACCAAATTTGATTTACAGTTAGTCAAAAGTTTTAAGTGAAATGAGATGGGTCACTTTGCAAACGAGTGTCCGACAAAGAGCTTGAGTGATGGGAAGCAGTTAGACTACAAGCAGAATGGGGTGGTGAAATCCTTTGCAACTACTTCAGCAGATGTCGGGCCATCAAATGAAGTTGTATCAGGTACTTTGTTTGTTTTTTCAGATTATACCAGTTTGTTATTTTATTCGGGATCTATACATTCCTTCATCTCTGAAACCTTTTCCAGTAATATGGGAATACCATCTCAAGAAATGACTCATGAACATGTGGTAAAAACACATGGGGGGAATGTTGGGGAAAAAATAATTTCTAAGAATCTTCATGTCCTTATATGTGGAAACAACCTACTTGCAAACCTTATTGTTCTAGCTCTAGTATAGTTTGATGTTACCCTGGGTATGGATTGGCTCACTATTTACCATGCTACGAATGACTGTAGAGCTAAAGAAGTTTCTTTTCAAAAATACTTTCAGTTTGTGTACAAGAATGAACCCTTACTGTTGATAACTTATCAAGAGGCCAAGAAACTTGTAAAAGATGGAAATGAATGTTAACTTGAACACATGGTTAAAAATAAAGGAACTGTTTAGATTAATGATGTGCCAGTGGTAAATGAGTATCCTGATGTTTTTTCCTGATGTGTTGCCTGGAATAATACCAAATCGGGAAGTTGAGTTTACTGTTGACTTAGTTCCTGATGCTAGGCCAATTTCAAAACCCCCTTATCGAATGGCTCAAATTGAACTTTTAGAGTTGAATGAGCAATTGCAAAATTTATTAGAGAAAGGTTTCATTCGACCTAGCACATCACCATGGGGTGATCCTGTTATATTTGTTAATAAGAAAGATGGATCAATGAGACTTTTCATTGATTATAGGGCCTTGAATAATGTCACTGTTAAGAACAAATATCCTTTTCCTCATATCGATGATTTGTTTTATCAGCTCCAGGGTGCTCGGTTTTTTTTCAATGATTGACCTGAGTTCGGGGTACCATCAGCTGAAGGTAAAGGAGGCTGATATTCTGAAGACCACGTTCTGTACAAGATATGGCCATTATGAATTTGTATTAATTCCTTTTGGGATAACCAATGCACCTGCTGTATTCATGGACTTAATGAATATAATTTTCCATGAGTTCTTGGATAAGTTTGTGGTGGTTTTTATTTATGATATTTTGGTGTTTTCTAAAAGTAAAGAAGAGCATGAAAGGCATTTAAGGGTTATCTTGAAAACCTTAAAAGAAAAGAAACTGTATGGAAAATTCAGCAAGTGTGAGTTTTGGTTGCAACAAATTTATTTCCTTGGTCATATTGTTTTTAAAGATGGAATAACTGTTGATCCTGTAAAAACAAAAGTTGTGGAAGACTGGCCAAGACCCACAAATGTAACTAAGATTCGTAGCTTCCTTGGAGTGGCAGGCTATTTCCGAAGGTTTGTTAGAAAGTTTTCACGGTTATCTAGCCCAATGACTAAGCTAACTCAGAAGGGTGTTAATTTTATCTGGACAAAAGAATGTGATGATTGTTTTCAGGAATTGAAAAGAAGAATGGTGAATGCTCCATTTTTGGCACTACCTTCTAGAAATGGTGGGTTTGTTATATATAGTGATGCTTCATTGAAAGGACTTGGTTGCATCTTAATGAAGAATGATCAGGTAATTGCTTGTGCTTCACAACAGTTGAAAACTAATGAGGTAAATTACCCTACACATGATTTGGAATTAGCTGCTGTTGTTTTTGCTTTAAAAATTTGGAGGCATCTTTTGTATGGAGTAAAGTGTGAAATATATACCGATCAAAAATTTTTTAAGTATATATTCACTCAGAAATAATTGAACATGAGACAAAGGAGATGGCTAGAATTAATGAAGGATTATGATTGTACAATTCATTACCATCCAGGAAAAGAAAATAGAGTGGCTGATGATTTGAGTCGAAAAAGTAATGCCTCATTAGCAATGTTGCATTTGGAATGTGATCCTTTGGTTAAGTAATTGATGAACTTTGGCATAGATGTTGTTGGTGTAGGATGTTCTTATTTTTTGTTTCAGGTATCAGTGATATCATCTCTATCAGACAGAATCAAGCAAGCACAGAAGCAAGATAGTGAGTTGCAGAAAAAGGTAGAGCTGGTTCACAAAGGTAAGTTGCCTGAATTCAATAATGATAATGATTGCGTTTTGAGATTTGGGATGAGATTGTGTGTGCCTTGTGATTCATAGTTAAAGAGAGATTTGTTATGTGAAGCTCATAGTTCTCTGTTTTTAGTTCATCCTGGTAGTACTAAGATGTATAGAGATCTGCGGGAGTATTACTGGTGGGATGGAATGAAAAGAGATATTGCTGATTTTTCTGTGAAGTGTTTGACATGTCAACAGGTTAAAGCAGAGCGGCAATTACTGAATGGGATGCTTCATCCATTACCAGTTCCAGAGTGAAAATGGGAGAATATATCCATGGACTTTGTTGTGGGATTACCAAATACACCTCGAGTTAATAATGCAATCTGGGTTATTGTTGATCGCTTGACCAATTCTGCTCATTTCCTTGCTATACGAGATACTTTCTCTCTAGATCAACATTCCTGTTTGTATCTTAATGAGATAGTCAGGTCACATGGAGTTCCCCTATCCATTGTATCTGATCGTGATCCCAGGATCACTTCTAACTTTTGGAAAGGCCTTCAAAAGTCGTTGGGTACTGAATTAAATTTTAGTACAGCTTTTCATCCTCAATCAGATTGGAAGTCGGAACGAACAATTCAGACCTTGGAGGATATGCTATGAGCTTGTTCGATGGATTATTAGGGAAGTTGGGACCAACATCTTTCTTTGGTTGAATTTTTATATAATAATAGTTTTCATTCCAGTATACAGATGGCACCTTTTCAGGCATTATATGTGAAGCGGTGTCGAACTCCAGCTTTCTGGGATGATGTTGGTGAATGGAAGTTTATGGGACTAGAATTGGTGTAAGAGTTGGCAAAAAAGTTCAGCTGATACATAAACACATGAGAACAGCTCGGAGCAGTCAGAAGAGTTATGCAGACAATAGGGGGAAGGATCTCTCTTTTGAGGTAGGTGATAATGTTTTTCTCAAAGTATCACCATGGAAAAGTGTGATGCGATTTGGAAAGAAATGAAAGCTGAGTCCAAGGCTCATTGGACCATATGAAATTTTGGAGAGAGTTGGATCAGTTTCTTACCTAGTGGCTTTACCTCCGAGTTTATCTTTGGTACACAATGTTTTTCACGTTTCGATGTTGAGAAAGTATATGCCAGATCCATCTCATGTTTTGAGTCCACAGGTAGTTCATCTAGAAGAGAACCTATCTTATGAGGAACAATCGGTCCAGATTCTTGACCACAGGGAGCAAGTGTTACGGAATAAGGTGATTAATCAGGTAATGGTTTTGTGGAAAAACCACATGATTGAAGAGGCAACATGGGAATCTGAATATTAAATGAGGGATAAGTACCCCCTTTTATTTGATAAGTAAATAAATTGTGGGGATGCAATTTTCTAAAGGGGGGAAGGATGTGACATCCCACGTAAGTAATGAATAATATATATTTTTATCTATGTCTATTAATGAATTAGATAGTGTTTTAGAGGCTTAAAATAAAAATAAATCCAATCTTAAGCATGGAATACACTAATATTTTTAAAAGATTGTTTTACTGCCTTTTGATGGAAAACCATTTTTGAATCCATCTCTTGACAATTTTATAAACTATTTTTGTCAAAATAAACTTATTCTTTATGATTGGGACATCAAAAATTACTTTGTGTGAATTTTTGGTATTTTTCTGACTATGTTCATTTTTTAATGAATAGTGAAAAATACTGCATTTTACATCAAAACTGCTTTTTAATCTAATTTATTTATATGATTAGATTATCTTTTGAATTGGTTTTGAACTGAAATTTGAATATATTTTTACCATTTAATCCAATGGTGGTCATTGGAATCAATTTCACAATGAAATTGGACTTAAACTGGTGTCAATCTTTTGATATTTATTGTTTCATAAAAACACGCTATTTGTCATGACAGCGGGAATTAATTATTAAATTAATTAATGTAACTTATATGATTTGAATTTTTTAAAATAGACATCATTTTTGAATTCAGAATATCAAATATATCTTTCGGTGAAGTTTTGGTATTTTTCTGAAAAACTTCAATTATTGATGAATAGTGAAACCACTAAGTGGTACTTATAAAAACTGATTTTCCATTTAAATGAAATTTTTCCACCTCTGTGAATTGATTTTCAAAAATCCAACATACATGGTTGTCATTAATAATTAAAATTTGGTTCAATGGGATTAAAATAATTTTTTGGTGAATAGTAACTTATTAAGTTTTTAATCGCGATTAGAGGTAATTAGTGTAGTTTAAGGTAAAAATAATTTTTTCATAATATGAGATGAGATTGAAACATGTTCTACCCTCATTGGATGTGTAATGGCCGACGAAGAAAATCCATTAGTAAACTTGGGGACCCCATGGAGCCACTTTGTTTGGGAAATGACATAAATAACTTTTATTTAAATGTTAAAGTAAAAATGACACAAACATGAGATGTTTTACTAAAACAATTTTTACATGGGGTTATACAAGTCATATTTTTTACTATAAATATTCATTAGAAATATAAAAATAATTCCTACATCATGATATTTTTTTAATAATTTTTAGACATTAAATAAATTAAATTATTTATGACATCATGATGATGCAACGATTACCTCATTAATAAAGGATTTAAATAAAATGAAAATATAATATAAAATCTAAGACCTAAACATGTCCAAAACCTATTTGGTGGGTATATTTCGAACCCTTATAACCTTATCCTAGAATTATATCAATGTGGGACCTTTTAAATCTGAAACTCAGTTTCAAATAAAGAAATATTTCTTTACATTCCAAGAGTTCCCCTCCTCTCCTCTTATAAAAGGCCCCCACCTCTACCTCCTTACCCACACTCCCAAAGCCTTTGGCTCGGCCAAAACCATCCCATTTTGTCTCTCCACGTCCCTATATTACACCTTGAAGCCTCACTTTGGGCATAAGTATTCCCAGGGAAGCCTCTGAGCTCAAACCAAAGGGAGATACTCGATTTTAAGGTAATGTCGTCACTTGAGTCCTTTTGTTTTATTTTGCTTCTCCAACCCCCTAAAATCTTTTTATTTATTTATTTTGTAACAACTCCAGTATCTTCAATATACTAGGATGTTGTTATAAGAAGGATTCAAGATACACATACACACACCTACATCTAATTTTTAAAGAACATACTGTTTCCGTGGATGGTGAATTTATGCCTCCTAAAACGATGATTGTTCAATATTCTTTTAACACATTAAAAGGTGGCCATTAAGATGAAACTATATTTATATATGATATATAATATGTTTATGTTTTACTTAAGCTTCTGTATTTTTCATTTTGGGAATACCTTTATGGTTTCCATTATGGGTAAACGCGATATCTTCATTTTACGGAAGTGCGGACTACCGCCCCCTCAAAGTGATTTGATTCGTTAAATACCATATGTGGGACATATAAAGAATGGAACTATGATATTATATATGATATTATACTAGAATTAAAATATACCTTTATATCATTCTTATTACATTCTATAAAATACGAAATAGAAATGAAAGTAGCGTTCATGCGTACGTACGGCTTACCGTCTCCATGAACGGTGCATTTCATTTCTTACCTCTAGATTATTATGTAATATTATAAATGAATGCATGTACTAGATCTATATGACATATATAATATCTACATCATGAACACCATTCTGGATATAATGGATACATGAAAAACTTGTAATTATAAAGGGCTTATTTTTAATCAAGTACCAACGATCGTTAAAACAACCGTTATTAACTTCAATAATTACATAGTGTTCATGACATGGAAATAAGTGATATAAAAGGAATAATGAACATTAAAAAGGTTATTAAACAAGTATAAATTAACTCAAGTTTATTATTCGGGAGATTAAAGAATGACTGAGTCAAGTCGCACCCGCGGTATGGGACTTCATCTCAATCTCCTTTTATTGAGGCATATTTTATTGTATACACAACATTCTTTCATACGGTGTATAAACCCATTTGACTTTTACGTTTATCCAAAAGGAATATTTTTTATACGAAGCATTTTACAAAACGACAAAAGGGAATGTTTTTGTCGTACGTATTCGGCGACAACGACTTCTCCGCCGTCGTGACCATTATTTGAGTTTCAGCTTCCTCTACAAGCCATACCTTCTTTCTAAAAGAAAAATAAATACCATGTTTTACTTTTCTTTTATTTTGGTATCGAAAATAGTTTTCATAATTTTTTTATATCAATGTGTTTTATTGATATCTTGTGATTGAAAGGTGAGAATGTTATGTTTCCTTTATGCATGATTTATGTGATACGATTATGTTGAGGTTCTTGGGAATTATTATGAAGACGGGTGGTTCCGTGATAAACTATGGGCGGGTGAGCCCAATATAGCTCTCCATGCATTGGGTAACTTGAAGGAGTGAAACGTTAATGTTTCTCCGAAGAGAATTAGGGAATATACTGTGATGGGTATTCCAAACGTAAACAAGAGGGTTACTCCCTACGTAAGAATGTTATGAATGCCTCAAGTTACCTTTATGTCTTATGATTTCTATGATTTATTCATGATTTGATGAGGTATGTTAAAGATCTTATGTTTTAAGGGTAAAGTATGATTTCATTCTTATGTATATATGGACCCATGTTTCCTTTCCATATTTTTATATCCCTAACTGAGCTTTTTATGCTCATCCCACGTTTTTTGAAATGTTTTTCACAGGTCAAGGAAAAGGTACATGATATGATGATAGTGTCAAGGAAGTGTGAAGAAAGAATCCATGTTTTATTTTAAATATGTTTCCATTGATGGTAAAGAATAATACTATCTTTATGTAACTACTTTGTTTATATGTGGAATGCACTGCATGTTTTATGATCTAATTCTCTAAAACTCTAAACCCGAAAAGATCCTCAATGTGTAATCTTGTAATAACTCAAGATTAAGTAAGGTTAAGGCTGGGGCCTTATATTAAAAATTTCTACAAATAGGTTGACTTACTATTTAGAACTATTAAATGACGAAAAATAGAATTTTGAATTCATTAAAATAAATTACCCCCATAGAGAATTATAAATGATATTTTCAACCCATATGGACTATAATGAATTATTTTATATCTTATAAAGGTCACAATCAATTCATCCCTCATACTTACTACTATAATATTTCATTAGAGGATATATAAACTATAAGTCCCCAACCTTAAACATTACTTAATATTGAATTAAATCAATAATTCCCATTGAGGATCTTTTCAGTTTTAGAGTTTTAGAGAATTAGGACATAACTATTGAATCTCAAAATATTACAGTGTACACTTTTACTAAGTTTCCATAAAGTAAAAACTTTTAAAAAGAAACATGTCTAGTTCTATGTTTTAGATAACATGACTTTTCTTTGATCCCATAATTGACCTTACTCAACATTCTGTACTATGAAAAACATTTCAAAAAAACATAGGGTGATCATAAAAATCTCAGTAAGGGATACACAAAAAAGGAAAACTGTTAGTTTTTCAAGACAACAAGTAATCCAGGAATACTTTATCAATGTAATACTTTTCACCTTTATGGATTAGTAAATACTCTTCAATAAATAAAATATCATTACATACCCTTTTGTAACTAAAAAATTACCATAATACCCATATAAGGAACACATAACATATAAGGTATCTTGGGACATAAACATACATAAATGGAATAACCATACAGTCGACTTCCACACATATCACTTAATGGAATAGCCATACAGCTGATTTCCATACCCAATACATTTGAGGTTATAAAGTAACCACCCATCATGGTATTCACAGCACCACCCATCATATGGTTTATCATGTAACCACTAGTCAAATTTCTATGTACCATTATAAAATAATAAGACATAAAACAAAAATAATGGAAGGAAAACATTTCCACATTTCAAACAAAATATATCACTTAAATATATTGACATAACAATTCAATTATAAAAACCATTTTCAATACCAAAATACATAAAAGTGTATATTGTATTTATTTCACTTAAAAAAACATCCCGGCTTGTTTAGGAAGCCAAAGACCAAATAATACTCACGAAAAAAGAAAAGGTCGTTGTTACCACGTATGTTAAAAGAAACATTCCTTTTTGTCATTGTGTAAAACGATTCGTAGAAAATGATTCCTTTTGTATAAAATTAAAAGTAAAATCATTTTATACACCTTATTAAAGAAAGCCTTGTATTAGAACAAAATATGCCTCATTGAATGGAAATTGAGACGAAGTCCCTTACCTCGTCTTCGACGTGACTCGATTGATCTTTAATCTCTTGAATAATACACTAGTGTTAATTTATACTTTCTTAAGAATCTTTTTTAGGTTTATTATTTCTTTTATATAACTTATTTCCATGTTATAAATGTTATGAAATCATTTAATTTAATAAATTTTGTTTTGTCGATATTTTGTACTTAAGTAAAAAATGGACTACTTACAATTACATGTAGTTTATGTGGTCAAAGGTTCATTATATCCAGAATGATATTCATGATTTTGAGATCATATATATCATATATATCCAGAATATACATTTATTTATAATAGTACAAGACATATAGAGGTAAGAAATAAAAGGCACCGTTCATGGAGATGGTAAGTCGTACGTACGCGTGAACGCTACTTTCATTTCTATTTCATATTTAATGGAGTGAAATCATAATGATATAAGGATATATTATAATTCCAGAATAGCATCATATATTATAACATTAACTCCATCCTTTAGACATCCCACATATGGCATTAACAAATCAAATATCATTGAGGGGGCGATAGTCCGCACTTCCTAAAATGAAATTATCGTGTTTACCCAAAATGGAAACCATAAAGGTATTCCACAAATGAAAAATAACGAAGCATAAGGAAATCAAAAACATAATATATATCATATATAAATAGAGTTAAATCTTAATTTCCACCATGAAAGGTGTTAAAAGAAGATTGAACAATCATCGTTTCGTGATGCAGAAAATCGCAACCAACAGAAACCATATGTTCATTAACCATTACACGAAGGTGTGTGTATGTTTAGCTCTAATACTTCTCAAAAAAACATCATAGTATATTGGATATTCTATTTTAATTAAAAAAGAAATAAATAAAAATATTTTAGGGGGTTATAGAAGCAAAATAAAACATAAGAACACAAGAGAAGACACTACCTTTATATCGGGTAACTCTTTTAAATTTGAGATTAAAGGCTTCCATGGAAAGACTTCTTCTCAAAGTGAGGCTTCTAAGAGTAAGATAGGGATGTAGAGAGAAAAAATGGAAAAATTTTCTCTGATCCAAAGGCTTGAGAGGTGTGTGTAAGGTGGTAGAGGTGGGGGCCTTTTATAAGAGGAGAGGTGGGATACTCTTGGAAAGTTATAAAATGTTACTTTATTATAAAATTCTTTTCAAATTTTAAAGGTCCCAAAATTATATATTTCTATGATAAGGTGATAAGTGTTCTAAATTAACCGATACAATAGGTTTTTTACAAGTTTAGGTCATAGATTTTACAATATCATTTCATTTTAATAGAATCCTTAAATAATGAGGTAATCGCTGCATCATCATGGAGTCATAAATAATTTAATTTATCTAATGTTTAAAAATTATAAAAAAATATAATGATGAAGGAAATATTTTTATATTTCTAATTAATATTTATAGTCAAAAATATGACTTGTATAACCCCATTTAAAAAATGTTTTAGTAAAAAACACATATTTGGGATATTTTTATTTTAACATTAAATAAATGTTATTAATGTAATTTTCCTACCAATGTTGCTCCATGGGGTCCCCATGTTGAACCATGGATTTTCTAGGTCAGCCATGACACATCCAATAAAGGTAGGACAAGTTTCAAGGTCATTTCATATTATTAAAACATTATTTTTACCTTAAATTACACTAATTACCTCTAATCGCGATTAAAATATTAAAAGTTACTATTCACCAAAAAAAATTATTTTAATCTCATTGAACCACATTTTACTTATTAATGACAACCATGTATGTCGGATTTTTTAAATTCAAAAGACAGAGGTGATAAAATTTAATTTAAACAAAAAATCAGTTTTTTAAGTACCACTTAGTGGTTTCACTATTCACCAAAATTTGAAGTTTTTCAGAAAAATTCAGAAACTTAACCCTAATATATATTTTTTATTCTGAATTAAAAAATTATGTCTATTTAACAAAATTCAAAACATGTAAGTTACATTAATTAATTTTATAATTAATTCTCGTTGTCATGACAAATAGCGTGTTTTTATGAAACAATATATATTAAAAGATTGACACTAGTTTAAGTCCAATTTCAAAGTGAAAATAATTAGAAGGACCACTATTGTATTGATGGTAAAAATATATTCTAATTTAACTTTAAAACCAATAAAAAAGATAATAAAATCATATTAATAAATTAGATTAAAAAGATATCTTTAATTAAAATACAACATTTTTCACTATTCATTAAAAAAATGAAATTTATCGGAAAAATACCAAAAATTTACACAAAGTAAACATTGATGTCCCGATTCTAAAAAAGAATTTTATTTGGTCCAATAGAATGTATAATAGTGACCAAAACTATATTTAATGACGGATTACCATCAAAAGGCCTTAAGTGGACCTTTAGTGAAAATTAGAGTATATATGCCTAAAATTGAATTCTTTTCGTACATTAAGCCTTTATCCTTTATTGGATAAATTTAAAACCATTTAACAAACATATATAATCGTATTTTATTTATTTCTATTCATTCCCGCCGATACAACAACTACGTGTAAACTACCATTTAAAATAATATTATATTATTACTAGTGTGCAACGTAAGATTTAAAAGAATCTCTCTGTTGCGTATCGGGTACGCTATCAAACATAGAAACCCCTTTAAAGAAAAATTAAAATTTAATTTGTAAATATTAATAAATATGAAAATGGTTTTTCTTTATTTACCTAGGATGTTACATCCTTCCCCACTTTTGGGAATTGCGTCCTCACAATTTTATTCTCTTATCAAAATAAGTTGGGGTATTTATCCCTTATAGCATGTTCAGATTCCCACATTGCCTCTTCAACCATATGGTTTTTCCACAAATCCTTTACATGGTGAATTAACTTATTTCGCAACACTTGCTCTCTTCGGTCAAGAATCTGGACTGGTTGTTCTTCATAATAGAGATTCTCTTCCAACTGAACTACCTCTGGGCTCAAAACATGAGATGGATTTGACATATACTTTCTCAACATCGAAACATGAAAACAAATGTGTACCTGAGATAAAATTGGAGGTAAATCCACTCATTAAGAAATTGATCCATCTCTCTCCCAAATTTCTTATAGTCCAATGACCCTTGGACTCAGCTTTCCATTCTTACCAAATCAAATCACACTTTCCATAGTGGAACTTTGAGAAAAACATGATCAAGTACCTCGAAAGATAGATACTTCCTTAGGTTATCCACGTAACTCTTCTGCCTGTTATGAGATGTTCTTATGTGTTTCTCAATCTATTAAACATTTTCTACCATATCTTATTCCAATTCTGGTCCCATCAGCTTCCTTTCACCCACTTCATCCCAAAAAGCTGTAGTTCGACACCATTTACCATATAATGCCTCAAATGGAGCCATCTGTATACTAGAATGAAAACTGTTATTATAAGAAAACTCATCCAAAGAAAGATGTTGGTCCCAAATTCCTTGATAATCCATCGAACATGAACGTAGCATATCCTCCAAAGTCTAAATTATTCATTTTGACTGCCCATATCATTGAGGCTGACAAGCTATACTAAAATTTAATTCAGTACCCAACGACTTCTGAAGGCCTTTCAAAAATTTAGAAGTAATCTTGGGTTCACGATCACATACAATGGACATGGGAACTCCATTAAAACTGAATATCTCTTCAAGATAAAATCAAGAAAGTTTATCTAGAGATAAATTATCTCGAATAGGAAGTAAATGAGCAGATTTAGTCAAGCGATCAACAATAACCCAGTTTCCATTATTACCTCGAGATGTCTTCGATAATACCACAACAAAGTCCGTGGATATAATTTCCCATTTCCACTCTGGCACTGGTAAAGGATAAAACATCATTTTTTGTAACTGCTACTCTGCTTTAACCTGCTGATAAGTCAAACACTTCACAGTAAAATTAGCAATATCTCTTTTCATTCCATCCCACCAGTAATGCACCCACATATCTCTGTACATCTTAGTAATGTCAGGATGAAATGAAAACAGGGAACTATAAGCCTCCAATAACAACTCATTCTTCAACTGTTAGTCACCAGGAACACATAATCTCTTACCAAACCTCAAAACACAATCATTATCAATATAAAATTCAAGAAACTTACACTTATGAACTAGCTCTACCTTTTTCTGCAACCCACTGTCTTTCTTCTGTGCATACTTAATTCTGTCTAATAGAGATGATCTCACTGATACCTGAAACCAAACAGAAGAACTTCCTGCACCAAAAACTTCTATGCCAATCATCATCAAATCAAAAACCAAAGGATCTCGTTCCTAACATAGCATGGTTAATGAAGCATTACTTTTTAGACTCAAAGGATCATCAACTTTATTTGCTTTCCCTGATGGTAATGAATTATACAATCATAATCCTTGATTAGTTCTATCCATATCCTCTATCTCATGTTCAATTCTTTCTGAGTGAATATATACTTTAATCTTTTATGATCAGTATACATTTCACACTTTACTCAATACAAATGATGCCTCAAAATTTTTATAGAAAAAACAACAACAACTAATTCTAAGTAATGTGTAGGGTAATTTACCTCATGATTTTTCAACTTATGTGAAGCATATGCAATTACCTGATCATTCTACATAAGGACACAGCCATGTCCCTTCAACAAACCATCATTGTATATAACAAACTCACCATTCCTAGAAGGAAGTGCCAAAACTGGAGCATTCACCAATATTCTATTCAACTCTTAAAAACAATCATCACATTCTTTTGTCTACATAATCTTAACACCCTTCCGAGTTATCATAGTCATTGGAGTATATAACTATGAAAAATTTTCAACAAACCTTCAGTAGTAACCTACCAAAACATGAAAACTACGGATCTCGGTTACATTTGTGGGTCTTGGCCATTCTTCAACAACTTTTTTTTTAACAGGATCAACAGTTATGCCATTTTTTGAAATAATGTGACCAAGGAAAGAAATTTTTTGTAACCAAAAATCACAGTTGATGAATTTTCCATATAGTTTCATTTATTTTAAGGATTTAAAGATAATTCTTAAATGACATTCATGCTCCTCTTTACTTTTAGAAAATGCCAAAATATCTTCAATGAAAACAACTAAAAAATTATCCAAGAAATCATGGAAAATTATATTCATAAGATCCGTGAATATAGCAGGTTAATTGGTTAACCCAAAAGGAATTACTACAAATTCATAATGGCCATATCTAGTACAAAAGGCAGTCTTCGGAATGTCTACTTATTTTACTTTCAACTGATGGTACCACAACCACATTCCAATCTTCGAAAAATTCATAGCTCCCTGGAGATGATCAAACAAATCATCGATATGAGGAAAGGGATACATTTTCAGACATTGATATTATTCAAGGCTCTATAATCAATGCAAAGTCTCATTGAACCATCATTCTTTTTAACAAACATGACAAGAGCACCCCATGGTGATGTGCTGGGTCGAATGAAACCTTTATCTAATAACTTCTTCAATTGCTTCTTTTACTCCAAAAGATCAACTTGAGCCATTCGGTAAGGGGGTTTTGAAATTGGATTTGAATCAGGAATTAAGTCAACAGTAAATTAAACTTCCCGATCATGAATATTACAAGGCAACTCATCCGGAAAAACGTCAAGATACTCATTTACCAATGTCACATCATTAATCTGAACAGTTCCTTTATTTTCAACAATATGTGTAAGATAACATTCATTTCCATCTTTTACTAGTTTCTAAACTTCCAGATATGTTACCAAAAACAAGGTTTCATTATTGTAGACAAACTAAAAATCATTCTGAAAAGAATCCTCTTTAGCTTTGCAGTCAATCCTAGCATGATAAATAGAAATCCAATCCATGCCCAAAATAACATCAAACTCTAATAGAGGAAAAATAAATAAGTTTTTCAGGTAGATTCTTTCCGCACACAAGGATATAAAGGTTCTTATAATTTCTTTTTGTATCAATGTTTCCTCCGGGTATTTTTACCATATGTTTAGGATTCATATCTTGAGATGGAATTCCCAATTTACTAGAAATCTTCTCATAAATGGAAGAATGTGTAAACCCTGAATCAAACAACACATTAGCATAATATGAACAAACAAATAGTGTACCAGATAATACTTCATTCGATGGACCATCATCAGCTGAAGTTGTTGCAAATGATTTCACCACCCCTTTCTGCTTGCAGTCTGGCTACTTTCCCCCAGTTGAGTTCTTCGTTAGATACTCAATTGCATAATCAACCATTTAATTACATATAAAACATCTTACCGATGGCTTTTCATTTCCTTATTGATCATCTTACTTATAGTTAGGAGCAATATAACGAGACTTTCCATACCCAAAGCACATTACAGACTTGGATAAAAATTCTCCAGGATGCATTTTACAACACTTCTCATAGGATGGATATTTCATTTTCTTACCTCTTTGTTTCATTGATGAATTCATCCCCTTTGCCTGCCTACTGTACCTCTTATTCTGTTATTTGTCAAAGAACACATGATCATCAGAAAACTCCATTTCCAACGTCTCTGCAAATCAAACAAGTTTTTTATAACTTTTGAACTCACGAGAAGCTAAAGTCCTTATATACATTGGATTTAACCCTAAGTAAAAATGGTTGATTTTACTACAAAAATATCATATGATGTGTGGAGCATACCTTTCCATTCGAGTGAACATTGATTCATAAGCAGCCACCGAG
The DNA here is from genome assembly GCA_963277665.1 of Viscum album. Taxonomy (NCBI): domain Eukaryota; kingdom Viridiplantae; phylum Streptophyta; class Magnoliopsida; order Santalales; family Viscaceae; genus Viscum; species Viscum album. Next base: position 1,584,859,270 of record OY728150.1, on the reverse strand, counting down.
TCATCTTCCTGCCTCAATTCTAGGAATTTCTTTTCAATCCTAAGACGAATAGCCTTAAGAAAATATTTATCATGAAACATACCTTTGAATTCGTCCTAGTGAAGATCATAAATCTCATCACTATTCATTATATTTTTAATCATTGACCACCACTGATCTGCTTCACCTTAAAAAAGGCAAACATCAAGACTAACCATTTGATGTTTTGAACACCCCATGACATCAAAAATATTTTACAGTGCTTTAATCCACCCTTCAGCTAGTACAATGTCAGATGATCCTCTTAATGATGGGGAATGTTGCCTCATGAAATGTTCCACCACTGACATGTTCCTCTGTGGTTGATCTAGCTGATCTCGTGCATGGATACCGCCAAAATTTATAGCCTGAGTCAACTGTGCCATCACTACAACAAACTGTTCAGTTGCAATTCCGACCATCTCAGGTAGCTGATTTGGAAGGTTGTCTTCCTCCTGATGTCGTCCCAACATAGCTACCTTGTTTCCTCTATGGAAAACCATTCTGAACACAGAAATAGCTTAGGCGAACCAACATGGTAATCTTTAAATGATATATCAATTCAATCATACCATAAATTATTTTATAATTTATAAATTTTCTAACTCCTACTGTTTTCTATACCGACATCTGACACCAACTATAAGGCCCTGACCTTAAACCTTAATTAATACTGAATAAAATTTATAATTCACATTGATGATCATTTCAGGTTAGAGTTTTAGAGAATTAGGACATAACTATTACATCTCAAAAGATTACAAAGTAGACACTTCTACTATGTTTCCATAAATTAAAAACTCTTAAAAAACATGTCTACTTCCATGATTTAGATAGCATGAATTTTCCTTGATCCCATTGTTGACCCTACTTCACATTACGTCCTATGAAAAACATATAAAAAAACATTCAGTGATCCTAAAAAGCTCAGTAAGGGAAACACAAAGAAGGAGAAAAGGTAGTTTTTCAAAAAAAATAATTAAACCCTGAATACATTATCAAAGTAATACATTTCACCTTTATGGAGTAGTAAATACTCTTCACTGAATAAAATATCATTACATACCCTTTTGTAACAAAAATATTACCATAAAAACCATATAAAGAACACATAATATATAAGGTAACTTGGGACATAAACATACTTAAATGGAATAACCACACGGTCGACTTCCACACATATCACTTAATTGAATAGCAATATGACCGACTTCCATAACCAATTCATTGGAGGTTATAACGTAACCACATGCCCTTTTATTCACAACACCACCCTTCATATGGTTTATCATCTAACCACCCATCAAATGTCCAAGTACCATTATAAAATTAGAAGACATAAAACAAAAATAATGGAAAGAAAACATTTCCACATTTCAAACACAATATATCACTTAAATATATTGACATAACAATTCCATTATAAAAACCATATTCAATACCAAAATACATAAAAGATTATATGGTATTCATTTCATTAAAAAAAACATCACGGCTTGTTGAGAAATCTAAAGACCAAATAATACTCGCAGCGATGGAAAACGTCGTTGTCACCGCATACGTGAAAAGAAACATTTCTTTTTGTCGTTTTGTAAAACGCTTCGTAGAAAAATAATCCTTTTGTATAAAATTAAAATTAAATGTAATTTATACACCATATAAAATAATGCCTTGTATTAGAACAAAATATGCCTCAATGAAAGGATATTGAGACGAAGTCCCTTACCTCGTGTCCGACGTGACTTGATTGATCTTTAATCTCCTAAATAATAAACTAGTGTTAATTTATACCTACTAAAGAACCTATTTCAAGTTTATTATTCCTTTTATATAACTTATTTCCATGTTATAAACGTAATATATTCATTTTATTTAATAATCTTCTTTTTGTCGATATTTGGTATATAAGTCAAAAATGGACTTCTTACAATTACATGTTGTTTATGTGGTCAAAGGTTCATTATATCCAGAATTATATTCATGATTTGGATATCATATATATAATATTTATCCAGAATATACATGTATTTATAATAGTACATAACATTTAGAGGTAAGAAATGAAATGCACCTTTCATGGAGACGGTAAGCCGTACGTACGCATGAATGCTACATTCATTTCTATTTCGTATTTAATGGAGAGAAATCATAATGATATAAGGGTATATTATAATTACAGTATAACATCATATATAATCACATTATCTCCATACTTTATACGTCCCAAATATGGAATTAACGAATCAAATCACTTTGAGGGGGCAGTAGTCCACACTTCCTATAATGAAATTACCGTGTTTACCCACAATGGAAACCATAAAGGTATTCCACAAATGAAAAATAAAGAAGAATTGGGAAAACATAAACATTATATGTTTCATATATAAATAGATTGATAGCTTAATGCCCACCATGAAAGGTGTTAAAATAAGATTTATCAATCATCGTTTCGTGAGGCAGAAAATCACCAACCATAGAAACAGTATGTTCTTTGACCATTAGACAAAGGTGTGTGTAGGTGCAGCTCTAATAATTATCATAACAACATCCTAGTATATTTAAGATACTGTTTTTGTTACAAAAGAAAGAAATAAAAATAGTTTAGGGGGTTGGAGATCAAAATAAAACATATGAATACAAGAGAAGACACTACATTTAAATCGGGTAACTCTTTTTGATTTGAGCTCAAAGGATTCCTTGGAAAGACATATGCCCAATGAGAGGCTTCTATGAGTAAGAGAGGGATGTGGAGACACAAAATGGGTAGTGTTTGGCCGAGCCAAAGGCTTTAGAGGATTGGGTAAGGTGGTAGAGGTGGGGGCCTTTTATAAGAGTAGAGGAGGGGCACTCTTGGAAAGTTATAAAAGGTTACTTTATTGTAAAATGATTTTCTAATTTTAAAGGTCCAAATATTATATATTTCGGGGAAAAGGTGATAAGAGTTCTAAATCCACCAATACAATAGTTTTTTGACAAGTTTAGGTCTTAAATTTTACATTATCTTTTCATTTTATTTAAATCGTTAAATAATGAGGTAATCGTTGCATCATCATCGTGTCATAAATAATTTAATTTATTTAATTTATAAAAATTATAAGAAATATATAATTATGTGGGGAATATTTTTATAATTCTAATTAATATTTATAGTAAAAGATATGACTTGTATAACCCCATTTATGAATGGTTTTAGTAAAACCACACATGTTTGTGACTTTTTTATTTTAACATTAAATAAAAAGTTATTAATGTTATTTTCCTACCAATGTGGCTCCATGGAATCCCCAAGTTGACCCATGGATTGTCTTGGTCGGAAATGACACTTCAAATTAGGGTAGGACATGTGTCGAGGTCATTTCATATTATTAAAACATTATTTTTACCTTAATTTACACTAATTACCTCTAATCGCGATTAAAAACATGAAAGTTAATATTCACCAAAAAATTATTTTAATCCCATTGAACCACATTTTAATTCCTAATGAATACCATTTATTTTGGATTTTTGAAATTCAAAACACAAAGGAGGTAAATTTTCATTTAAACAAAAAACTAGTTTTTTAAGTACCACTTAGTGGTTTCACTATTCATCAAAAATTGAAGTTTTTCAGAAAAATACAAAAACTTCATCCCAAGATATATTTGATATTCCGAATTCAAAAATGCTGTCTATTTTAAAAAATTCAAAACATATAAGTTACATTAATTAATTTAATAATTAATTCCTGCATTCATGACAAATAGCGTGTTTTTATGAAACAATATATATCAAAATATTGACACTAGTTTAAGTCCAATTTCAAAGTGAAATTAATTTCAACAACCAATAATGTGTTAAATGGTAAAAATATATTATAATTTCACTTTAAAACCAATTCAAAAGTTAATCTATTAATATTAATAAATTATATTAAAATGAAGTTTTTAATTAAAATACAATATTTTTCACTATTCATTAAAAAATGAACTTTATGGAAAAAATATAAAAAAATTTGACAAAGTAAATGTTGATGTCCCAATTCTAAAAAAGAATTTTATTTTGTCAAATTGAATGTATAAGAGTGACCAAAACAATATTTAATGACTGTTGTCCATCAAAAGGTGATAAGTGGACTTTTAGTGAATATTAGAGTATATATGCCTAAAATTGAATTCCTTTCATACATTAAGCCTTCATACATTATTGGATAAATGTAAAATCATTTAATAAACATATATAATCATATTTTAGTTATTTATATTCATTCTTGTCAATACAACGGCTGCGTGTTAACTACCATTTAAAATAATATTATTTTATTACTAGTGTGCAATGTAAGATTTCAAAGAATCTATTTGTTGCATATCGAGTACGCTATCGAACATAGCAACCCCTTTAAAGTAAAATTAATATTTAATTCATAAATATTAATAAATATGAAAATGTTTTATTCTTTATTTACCTGGGATGTTACATATACCATTAACATAGACTATTTAAATAATATATATATATATATGTGTGTGTGTGTGTGTGTGGAACAATGAATTCATAATAATTTTTTGAAATCATTTTTTCTTGATAATTTTTTTATAATTAAATGACATCTACAGAAATTAAAAAATAAATTCCATTATTTATATCATATACATGAATAAAGTGTTATAAAATTTACTAATTTATTTACACTCAGTCATTTTTCCCTATAAATGTAGTGGTTACATCATCTGAAACTCCATTTCATCAAAATTGTTGGACCATATGGATACACACATAATGGGCCTCAATTATTATTTATATCGATATAAGTGTATCCTAATCAAAGATAAATAGTGGTATCTAAAAACAAATGATGATAAAAATATAGATAAGGATATGTAATTTATTTGAATTCCACAAACATCCGTATATATTTAAATATATTCATATTATGTATGACTACATTATAAAGCCTTATACATACTTTATGTCATCCTCCATTCACTCTGAATATATCCTTATATGGTTGTATTTGATGGCCTTGAATTAATTTATTATTGACATGTATTTAATCAGTGAACTACCATCATTGTCACATGGATTTTTATTTCTTCACAAAAAATCCTAATTAGAAAAACCCCATCATGATCATTCAATCAATGACGTGTCACCAAATAATAACTTGACGAATGTAATTCGGTCAATAATATTCACATACATTTTTATCAGTTTTCATTGTTTGTGATCAAAAGAATAAAATTTACTATTATTAGAATTTATGAGAATATTATACTTATGAATAGACTAGAACACCAAATTAGACAAAAAACAATGAATTTTTATATTAGTTGGTCATTCCTAAATATATCATATAATTTAGATCACCAAGTGAGAACAATATGAAAATTAGTTTTGTTGATTATGTTTCATGAGCATATGATATTTTAATATTTTCTAGGCCACATTATATTATTGTATCTATAATAGTAGATATATATTTATGATTTCAACAATATATCACATGATTCACATTTTATATAGGATGTTATATAACAGTTTCATATGATAAATAACCCATAGAAATTAACTTTTATTTACTGTATGCATTTGTAATAACAATATCATTGTAACACATACCAATCAATTTATATGGTTTTTTTGTTTATTATATTTTTTCTATGTACCATATGTTTTTGATATAATCAGGATTTAAATATTATTTTGGACATTTTTTTGTATTTTACTATAGTGACCCTTGACTTTTAATATTAATATTAAAGGAATAATGTACATAAATATAAAATAATTACAACTGAAATGATCATGTTGCCTTGTGTGTTTGGATTTTCAGGTTCATGATAAAAAAAAGAATCTATAAAATGAAATCCGGAATTTATTCTCCATTTGGAGCTATTAAATCGATTTTATCTCCTAAAACTAAATAAGATAACATTGATAGTACATAAAAGAAATTGGTGATGTGAAATTACCATTATATGAATAAATATTAAAAGGGAAATAATCTATGGGTAAATCATAAAAAAATATATCATAAAATTGAAGTCCTAATATTTATCATATGTAAGGATAAACAAGGAACATGGGGTCACATGATCCAGGTAAAATTGAAAATAATGTATAAATGCATAAGAAGATTTATCTTGAGTTAAGGATAACATCATAAATTATATCATATAGTAAAAAAAGTCCCCGAAGGGATTAGATTTTCCCCAGAATCCCATACATTACACCCCATGAGATTAAATATTTAACCTATCTTATATAAGGATAACTAGGTGAACCCATTATAAAATGATCGTAATTTATGTGTTCTATATTGGGATATAAATTATGAGACTAAACATAATAATTAACCATGTAAATAAAATGGGACCCATAATCCATCCTCATTCCAATATCTAAAAAATATTATTAGTGGAGAAATTTGAGAAATGGTCATAAGTGAAGATTTATTCCATTAATGTAAGTGATAATATGAATGTTATATATGATTGAGAAAAGTATAAATAATTTCTAAGAAAAAAATTATATTAATTTGATATATAATTTGAGTTGGATAGAGATATTTCATAACCCAAAGGGAATGGTGGTGTTCAGAAATCCCTTACATTGAGCACGACTTGTTATATGTGTTATTTATTTTCCAAAATAAAAATCACATGTAATTATTTTCATTATTTAGAAAATATTTCATTTTTATTAATAATTTTATTTTATTTCATATAATTCATATTTAAATTTATAATCATTTAGGTTTTAGTCATATGTTTTGGGGATATTACGCTCATATTTACAAAATCATTTTTGAATAATGAATATGGTCAAAGTGAATTTTATTTGATCATATGAATTATAATAATCATTATATAATTGTGATTTTTATACAAAAATCACACTTTTTAGATCATTCATGAAGGATGATTAATAAAAATGAACTATGAAACAATCATGGAGATGTTAAGAAATACATATGCATGGTTAACCTTTCCATTATTCAACTATCTTGATGAAAAGAATGTACGTGTTATAATAACATCTCAAAATAATAATTATATCATAAATAAAATATTGCCAATTATTATAAAATTATATATAATCTCCAGGATATATCATAAATAAAAATAAATCACATTGTTTCGTGGTGGCGGTATTCCATATGTTTATATTGACAACATTATTATTTTTTAAGTAATGGAATGGTATGGAAATATATGATAACATAATTTTTATTTTTTAAAATATTTCAATAATATTATATATAGAATTTAAATAAAAAATCATAAAAACATATTGGCGGAGATGATGGAAATTTTATTACATTAACCAACGAGGTGGTATTCCTCTGCTCACATGAACAATGGATTCATTTCTTCATTTAATTTTCAATGAGAATGATAATGTTTTAAGAATTATAAAAATAACATAAGTGAATAGATTGGATAGTGAAGATACTATATCACCATGATCTTCCAGTATTGCAATGAAATGTAAGAGTAAATATAATAATTATTCATGGATACGAATGACACCTCATTATCAATCGACATATTTAATATTATAAATATACCCCCATAAGATTAGAATTTGGACTAAAAAAAGTATATAATGTAACATATATTAATGTAGATAAGATATATGGTATATTATCTATTTATCCACAAGGATTTGTAGTGTAAAAATAAGTTATAGGGTTTTCCATTTTATTAATGAGAGGAAGTGAGATTTTTGTAAATACCCAAAACTATTCAATATTGGGAAGTAATATTTAACCATGTGCCCCCAGAACTGATAAATAATATATTAAAGAAATATAACATAGTCCAAAACCTTCTCTATTTAAAAAATGATTTTAATCTTGATTGTTAATTTAACGAAAATGTCATTATTTTTTACGAATTTGTTTTTTCACCATGGAAACACGTTTTGTTACTACGTGTAATACTAATTAGGACCAATATTTAGTTAAAAATATTAACTAATATTAATTATTAATATTATAATTATTAAATTCAATTTTTCAAATATATTTTTACCACGTGGTAGAATACATTTTAATATTAAACTCCCATTACATGTCAAAATCATGTTTTCAATAAAATAATTTTTTATTCAATAGAAGATCTCATATTATCCCGATAACTATTAATATCTAATATATGAATATAATTTTTTTTCAAATATTTAAAATATCCTTGATTATATTTTATTTCATTCCTTATTATGGGTTATTTTATAGAATTAAAATTTGTCACCTTAATGCATATGAAACAGTTCTCATAAAAACACATTTAGGCATAAAATTAGTATTATAACCATAGAATGAAAATTATTTATTAAAATTAATTTAATTCTACAACTATAATAAAATTCATATATTTTACATTTGAAAAAAACATAAAAAATAATTGGACTATAATATTATTTTATTTATTAAATGAAATTAAAAAAATTTAAAAAAATTTAACTATTATAATTCAATAAAAAATTATCATTTTAGATACTTAGACAAATTTCACATAATATAATTTTGAAATGGCAATTTCTAAATATTAGATAATTTTATAAAATAAAAAATTATATCTCCCCATAAAATAACTATAATATTATCATTCATGAAGATATAATGGTCAATTTTTATGGAGATGTATTTTTATAGAAAAAAATGACTTTATTAAATAATTTTGATTATATTTTGTGACAGCCTGTCTCCCAGGGCCCGTGCCATGACTACCCCAAACCCACCTTCCATAGGCTAAGGTCTGGCGATAAGCATTGAATGGTGTATTCCCTAAAACGGGTAGGTATTGCCATTATAAATTGTGAACTCACAAAAACCAATCACACATCCAGATACAAGCACAAAGTAAACTATATGGTAAATAAGGTGTGTAAAGAAAGTAAAGGCGCCAGAATACAAGCCTCAATGAAAAGTACATGAAAAAATGGAATGTAAAAGTAAAATCGAGTACAAATCTTGTGAACACTCTCTAAGGATCATACCAAACTGTTAGGTACAACACTCAAACAATCATCTCTGCGGATAACCTCATCAAAGCTCCACCTCTGAGCAGTCTCCAGTCTAGGTACCCTCATCTTCACTCAATATTATCTGTCAACTACACTAGACACAACAAGGTATGGGTGTAACCCGTGTAGGGGTGATAATAACAATACATAATAGGGACCCCAAGTATGAGGACCCAGCCTTAAATAATATATAATATTTAATTAAACAAATAATTCACATTGAGGATGATTTCAGGTCTAGGGTTTTATATAATTAGGCCATAACTATTAAATTATATCTAAAAAATTACAAGGTATACACTTCTAATCATTTTCCATTTTTTCATAAAATAAAAATCATGAAAAAAGATTCTTGTCTAGTCCCATGTTTTAGACAACATGACTTTTCCATGATCCCATCCTTGACCCATTAATCTTTAGGTCTTGTAAAAAACATTTCAATAAATGGGATGAGAAAGAAATACTATGTATGGGTTATAAAACAATAAAAGAAAACAATTGTTCATTATTTCATACATAACATAATCCCTTTAACATACCTCATGAAATCATAAGATTTAAGAATAACACATAAAAAAAAATAATGGTAACATGTGGCATTCATATCATACTTACATTGAAGCTATCACAAATATATAGGGAGTTACATTTGGAATACACATCACAATATATTCCCTATATCTCTTAGGAGAAACATTCACGTTTACCTCCATCACATTACGCAATGCATTGGAGAGATATCTCAAGCTCCCCTGCCCTAGGATTGTCATGGAACTAACCGTATACGTAAAAAATTCCAATGAACCACAACATATTTATAACACATAAAATAAACACTACAGAAAGATAACATTTCCACATTTCAATCACAATATATCATTTAAATATAATGACATAAAAAATCCATAATCAAAACCATTTTCAATACAAAAATACGTAAATGATTATATGGTATTTATTTTCCTTTTAAAAACATTACTGTTTGTTACGAAATCCATAGATCAAATAATACTCGTGGTGGTAGAAAGGTCGTTTTCACAACATATGATAAAAATAACAATTCTATTTTTTTCATTTAGAAAAATTAATCATAGAAAAAGATTCCTTTTGAATAAAAGTAAAATTTTAAGTTTTTTATATAGCCTATAGAATAAAATCATGTATTAAAACAAAATATGCCTCAATAAAAGAAGATTGAGTCAAATTCCCTTACCTTGTGTCCGACTTGACACATTCGTTCTTTTATCATCGTAATAATAAACTATAGATAAGTTATACATGCTTAAGAAAATTTTTGAAATTTATTATTCCTTTTTTCACTTATTACAATTTTATAAACATTATGTAATCATTTTTGTTAATATCGTTCATTTTGTCAATATTTGGAACTTGATTCAAAAATGGGCTTCTAATAATTACAAATAGTTGACATGGTCAAATGTTCAAAAAATACAGAATTATATTCCTGATTTTTATATAATATATATCATATATATCTAGTAGAAACATATATTTATAGTATTACACAACATTTGGAGGTATGAAATAAAATTAATCTTTCATGGAGAGGGTATGTCGTACGTACACATGAAGGATACTTTCATTTTTATTTATTATTTTAATGGAATTAAAAAATAATGATACATAGATATATTTTTATTTATATATAATATTATATATTATATCATTAGTCTCATCCTTTATATGTCCCACATAGGTCATTAATGAGTCATATCACTTTGAGGGGGTGGTAGTCCGCACTTCCTCAAATAAAAGTATCGTGTTTACCAATAATGGAAACCATAAAGGTACAATATAAATGAAAAAAATAGAATAATAAAGAAAACATAAACATAATATATATCATATGTAAATATAGTGTCATATTAATGGACACGATGATAGGCGGTAGTAGATAATCAAACAATCATTGTTTCGTTAGTCGTTGGTTTGACATCCACTGAAAAAGTATGTTCTTCACCCATTAGATGGAGGTGTGTGTAAGTGTTGTTCAAATCCTTCTCATAACAACATCATAGAATATTGAGGATACTAGTGTTGTTATAAAATAAAGGAATAAAAAGTGTTTTGGGGATGTAGAAGTAAAATAATAGAAAAGAAGTTAATAGATTGTGTCACCTTTAATTTGGGTAACTCTCATTGGTGTGAACCAATTGTACTTCTTGAAGTGCCATCTACTTAAGGTAAGGATTCTAAGAGGAGAATGTGATCTTGAGGGCTTATTTGGATAGGGGTTGGACGACCCAAAGGTATCATGAGAGGTGATTTCTGTTTTTAAAGATAAAAAACTCATTAATGATGAAGATAAGATGACTCAAGTTCATAATTAAATAATTCAATAAAATTGGAAAAGTTTTGGATATTGTTTTAATATTTATAAACTTATTTATTTCAATCATTTATTAATGTGGTAAATATTGCGTCATTATCGTGTCATAAATAATTTATATTATTTTATGTTTACAACTTATTTAATTAATACCACAATATAGAAAATAATTTAATCTTTACAATTTGTATTCATAGTGGAAGAAATAAATTATATATCCCCATGTAAAAATTGATTTACTAAAATATATTTGTTTTTGTAATTTTTTCCTTTACATTATGTTAATTAAAAAAATGTGTCATTATCACTACCATGTGGCTCCATGGTGTCCTAAAATCGTCCCGAATATGCCCATGGTCATAATTGATTCAACCAACAATGTTAAGACAGGTGTAAAAAGATATTTTGTAATATTACGATATTCTTTTTTCCTTGAATTACCCTATTTACCTTTAACCGCAACAAAAAAAGTCCAAAGTTATTGTTCACTAAAAATTATTTTTATCATGTTGATCCACATATTACTTACTAATGACATCCATGTATGTCGGATTTTTGGGATTCAATTCATAGACATAGTGAAATTTCATTGAATGAAAAATTCAGTTTTTAACTACTACTTAGTGGATTCACTGTTCCTCAAAAATTGATGCCTTACATAAAAATACAAAAAATTTATCGTAATCTATATTTCTTATTCCAAATTCAAAAATTATGTCTATTATACCAATTAAAAACATAGATGATGGATTAATTAATTTAAAATTAATTCCTGTTGTCAAAACAAAAAGCGTTTTTTAAGAAATAATAACTTTCAAAAGATTAACACTTTTTTATGTCCAATTTCAAAGTAAAATTAATTTCAATGACCAACATTAGATTAAATATTAAAAATATAATCTAATTAAAATTTAAAACCAATTAAAGAAATTATCAAACCATGTAAATTAATTTGATTAAAAGGTAGTTATGAATTAAAATATATTATTTTTCACTATTCATGAAAAAAATTAATTTGATCAGATAAATACCAAAAATTTACACAAATTAAATTTTAATGTCCCGATTCTAAATAAGAATTTGTTCTATAAAATAGAACTTATAAAAGTGACCAAAAATGAAATTATATATTGTTTTCCATTAAAAGGTGGTAAATAGACCTTTTAATGAATATTAGTGTATTTAAGCTTAGAATTAGATTAGTTCACATTTAGAGCCTCTAAATTTTATTGGATAAATGTAAAAACATTTAAAAAACATGTATAATCATATTTTTTTTAGTTCTATTCATTCTTACCAATACAACAACTAGGCTTTGACTACCATTTAAAATAATAAAACTATATTGTTAGTGTGCAATGAATGATTTCAAAGAAACTCATTGTAGCATATTAGGTACGACATCAATCATAGAAAATCCTATAAAATAAAATTAATATTTAATTCTGAAATATGAATATTGATGGGAAATGTATTACTCTTTATTTACATGGGATGTTACATCCTTCCACCTTTTAGAAATTGCATCCTCGCAATTTTATTCAAATATAAAATTCATGTGGGTATTTATCGCTCATAACATATTGATATTCCCATGTTACCTCTTCAATCATATGGTTTTACCACCAAACCTTTACCTGGTAAATTTCCTTATTCTTCAACACTTTCTCTAAGCACTGAAGAATCTGGACTGGTTGTTCTTGAGAAGGGAGAATCTCTTCCAACTGAACTACCTCTGGACATAAAACATGAGATGGATCTGGCATATAGATTATAAACATTGAAACATGCAAACAATTTTGTACCTAGTATAATCTTTGAGCTAAATCCACTCTGTGAGAAACTAATCCAACTTTATCTAATATTTCATAGGGTCCAATGAACCTCTGACTCTACTTCCACTTCTAACCAAAACGAATTACACTTTTCCATGGATAAACATTGAGAAATATATAATCACCTACCTCAATAGAAAGATCTTTCCTCTGATTATCCGCATAAATTTTCAACCTGCTCTTAGCTGATCTAATGTGCTTCAGAATCCAAAGAACCTTTTCTGCCACCTGTTCTATCAATTCTGTTCCCATCAGCTTTCTTTCACATACATCATCCCAAAATGATAGAGTTAGATACCAATTTCCATATAATGTCTCAAATGTAGCCATCTATATACTTGAATTAAAACAGTTATTATAAGAAAATTCAACCAAAGAAATATGTTGGTCTAAACATACCTAGTGATACGGTGAACAGGCACGTAGAATATCCCCTATGGTCTGAATTTTTGTTCTTACTGCCCATCTAATTACAGATAAAAAGCTATACTAAAATTTATTTCAGTACCCAACGACTTCTGAAGGCCTTTCCAAAATATAGATGAAAACCTGGGATCTTGATCAAATATAATGGACAGGGAAACACCATGAAACCTTACTATGTCTTTAACATACAACTAAGAAAGATGATCTAGAGGCAATGTATCTTTAATAGGAAATAAATGAGTAGATTTATTCAACTAATAAAAAATAAACTAGATATCATTATTACTTCGAGATTTATTTGGTAATCCCACAACGAAGTCCATGGATATATTTTCCCATTCCCACTCTGGAATCGGTAATGACTGAAGCATCACTTTTGGAATCTAATGCTCTGCATAAACCAGCTGACATTTCAAACACTTCACAATAAAATCAGCAATATCTCTTTTCATTCCAACCCTCTCGCTATACTAACTAATATCTCTCTACATCTTTGTAATGTTGGTATAAACTGATAACAGAGAACTATAAGCATCACATAGCATCTAATTCATTAACTTTGAATCACAAGTCACACATAATCTCTTCCCAAATCACAAAACACAATCATTATCAACATTAAATTCAGGAAACATACCATTCTGAACCAACTCTAATTTTTTTTGTAACTCACTGTCTCTCTTCTGCACTTTCTTTATTCTATCTGATAGAGATGTCTTCACTGACACCTGGAACAAAACAAAAGAATTTATTACACCAATAAATTCTATACCAACATTTATCAAATCAAAATCAAAATGATCTTGTTCTAAACATAGCATGGTTAATGGAGAATTTCTTTTTCTACACTAATCATTATCTAAATTATTTTCTTTTATTGAATGGTAAAGGATTGGGCAATCATAATCCTTGATTAATTCTAACCATCTCCTCTATCTCATGTTCAATTTTTTTAAGTGAATATATACATCAATTTTTTTTTCATTATATATTACACATTTTACTCCATTCAAATGATGCATCCAAATTTAAAAGAAACAACAACAGTAAATTCGAAACCATTTGTAGTGTAATTTAACTCCTGAGGCTTCAACTGATGTGAAAAATAAGCAATTAATTGATCATTCTTCATATGGACCCATCCATGTCTTCTAAATGAAGCATCACATTAAATAACAGACTCACCATTTCAGGATGTAAGTGAAAAAACTGTAGCATTCATCAATCTTCTTTTCAAATCCTAAAAACAATCTTCATATTATTTTGTCCAAACAATCTTAATACCATTTCGAGTTAACTCAATCATAGGACTAGATAACCATGAAATTTTTTCAACAAACCTCCAGTAATAACCTTCAAAACCGAGAAAACTACAAATCTAGATTATATTTTTGGGTCTTGGACATTATAAAAGAAATTTTGTTTTATTAGGATCAATAGTTATGAAATTATTTTAAATAATGTTACCAAGGAATGAATATTTGTTGTAACCAAAATTCCCACTTGTGGAAATTACCAAACAGTTTCTTTTATTTTATGGTTTTCAAGACAACTCATAAATGAATTTCATGATCCTATTTACTTTTAGAAAAAACCAAAATATCATCAATGAACACAACCACAAACGTATCCATGATCTCACAGAAAATTTTGTTCATAAGACCCTTGAATATGGTAGATGCATTGGTTAATCAAAAAGGTATTAATACAAATTCATAATTGCCATATCTAGTATGAAATTCGGTTTTGGAATGTCTACTTCCTTTATTTTCAATTTATGGTACCCCAACCTCAAATCAAACATCAAAAAATTCTGAGCTCCCTGGAGCTGATCAAATAAATAATCGATATGAGTCAAAGGATTCTTTGTATAAAAAGTGATGTTATTCAATGCCCTATAATCATTGAAAAGTCACATTGAACCATATTTCTTTTTAAAAAACAAGATAAGATCACCCCATGGTGATGTGATAGGTCGAATGAATCCTTTATCAAATAACTCATTTAATTACATCTTTAACTCTAAAAGTTAAATTTGATCCATTTGATAAGGGAGTTTTCAAATTGTCTTAGCCTCAGAAACTACGTCGATAGTGAATTAAACATCCCGATAAGGTATAATACCAATCAAGTAATCATGAAAAAACATCAAGGTACTTATTTACCGCTAGAACATCATTAATATGAATAGATCCTTTGTTATCAAAAATATGTTAAATTTAACATTAATTTCCATCTTTTACTAGTTTCTCAGCATCATGATAGATTATCAAAATAAAGGGTTCATTCTTTTAGAACAACATAAAATATTTATGAAAATAAACCACTTTAGCTCTGAAAAAAATCTTATCATGATAAACAGAAATCTAATCGACACCCAAAATAACCTCATACTCTACTAGAGGAAAAATAATAAGGCTTGCGAGTAGATTCTTTTCAAACACAATGACAGTAGGGTTCTTATATTTCATTTGTCACAACATTTCTTCCAGGTGTTTTTACCATAATTTTTGTATTCATATCTTGGGATGGAATTACAAATTTACTAGAAAACATATCATAAATGAAAGAGCATGTAGACCCTGAATCAATCAACACATTAGAAAAATCTGTACAAATAAATAGTGTACTTGATACTACTTCATTAGATAGACCAACATCTGCAGAAGTAGTTGCAAAGGACTTCACCACCCCCTTCTACTTGTAGTCTAGCTGCTTTCCCTCAGTTGAGTTATTCTATGAACACTTATTTTCATAATAACCCATTTCATTGCACATAAAACATATTACTAACACTAAATAAAATGTTATCTTACCATTAACATGATCTTTTTCAGTGAAATTACGATCCTTTGTCCCATTTTACCATATTGGTAGCACCAACCAGAATTCAAAAGACATTCCTAGTATGATTTTACCACAATTTTCACAAACTCTAAACTTATGTTTCTTATCAGCAGAATTTTTTGAAGAGTTATTCCCTTTCGTCTTCCACTTCAACCTCTTATTTTGTTGTTTGTCAAAGAACACCTGATCATTGGCAAACTCCATTTCTACCTTCTCCGTAAAACTAAAAAGTTTTTCATAACCTTAATACTCATGAGAAGTTGTATCCCTTATATACTTTGGAATTAATACTAATTAAAAATTATTGTTTTTAATATCAAAATCTGGTATATAATTTTAAGCATACCTTTCCAGTCGGGTGAATTTTTCTTCATAAGTAGCCAAAGAGTCATCCTCCTTCCTTATTCTAGGAAGTTTTTATCCATCCTAAGAAGAACCACCTTAGGAAAATATTTCTCAAGAATGATACCTTTGAATTCATCCCAATCAAGAGCATCAATATCCTCACTATCTCTGCTATTCTTTACCATTGACCACCACTTATCAACATCACCTTCAAAACTGTAAATAGTAGGACTAACCTTTTGATGTTTTGAACGCCCCATGACATCAAAAATTTTCTCCAGTGCATTAATCCACCCTTCAACTGACACAAGGTTAGTTGATCCTTTGAATGATAGGGGATGTTGCCTTATTAAATGCTCTACTACTGACATTTTTCATTGTGGATGATATAGTTGATCTCATGAATGGATACCACCACTATTTAAATCCTGAGTCAATTGTGTGATCACTGCAAAAAACAGTTCAGTTCTGATTCTGACCATCTGATATTGCTGATTTGGAAGTTCGTATTCTTCCTGATGTCCTACCAACATAGTGGCTATATTTCCACTATGGAAAACCATTATAAACATAGAAATATCTTAGGCAGAGCAACATGGTAATCTGTAAATTCTATATCATTACAGTATTAACATAAATTAATTTATGGATATTAATTTAACAACACTGTAACTCCTAAAGATATCTAAACCGACCTCTAAAATCATTTATAAGGACTCGGCCTAAAACATTACAAAATCATGAATTAAATGAATAATTCACATTGACGTTCTTTTCAGGTTTATATATTTAGAGAATTAGTCTATATTTATTACATTACATCTCAAAAATTACAAGGTAGACAGTTCTACTTAGTTTCCATTTTTTTCATAAAATATAAACTCTTGAAAAAAAATATTCATATCAAGACCCTTGTTTTAGACATCATGAATTTTCCTTGATATATTCCTTGACCTTATTCATCATCAGTTCCTATGAAAAACATTTCAAAACTTGGGATTAGCATAAAAATCTTAGTAAAGGTTATAAATCAAAGAAAGAAAATAGTAGTTTACCATTTCATACATAACAAAAGCTCTTTAAAATACCTTATTAAATAATAAGATTTATGAATAACATATAGAAAACATAAATCATAAAGGTAACTTGTGGAATTCATATCGTATTTACATTGTATCTATCATAGCTAGATAGGGAGTTACATTTGGAATACACATGATAGTATATTCCATAGTTCTATTAGGAGCATCCTTCACCTTTACCTCCATCACTTTACCCAATGCATTGGGGATCTATCTCAGGCTCACCCACTCTAGGTTTATCATGGATCCACCTGTATACTTGAACAATACCCAGGAAACAAAACATATTCATAAAAAATAAATAAACACAAAGGGAAGATAACATTTCCACATTAAAATCAAAATATATAATTTACAAATATTGAAATAACAAATAAATCATCAAAACCATTTTCAATACCAAAATATGTAAAAGTTTATTTGGTATTTATTTTCCTTTTCAATACATTACGGCTTGTTAATGAAACCAATGATCAAATAATACTCGCGACCACTTAAATGTCGTTGTCACCGATTACATTAAAAAGATTCATAATTTTTTTTCATTTAGTAAAAAAATTCCAAGAAAAAGATTCATTTTGATTAAAAGTATAATTAAGATGTGACTATACATTGTATAAAATAAAATTGTTTATTAAAACAAAATATGTCTCAATTAAACGAGTTTGAGACGATGTCCCTTACCTTGTGTCTTACTTGACTCATTTGTTTGTTAATCTACTGATTATTAAACTAAAGTTAATTTATAATTTATTATGAACCTTTTTAATGTTTATTATTAATTTTTTATCACTTATTACCATGTTATAAACATTGTGTAATCATTTATGTTAATAATGTTGGATTTTTTGATATTTGGTACTTGAGTAAAAAAAGGACTACTTATAGTAACAAGTTGTTCAGATGGTCAAAATTTAATTATATCCAAAAGTATATTAATGATTTAGATATCACATATATCATATATATCCAGAATATACATTTATTTATAATTAATACACAACATTTGGAGGTAAGAAATGAAATTCACCGTTAATGGAGACGGTTAGTCGTACGTACGCCTGAACGCTACTTTCATTTCTATTTCTTATTTTAAGGAAATTAAAACATAATGATAAATATTTATATTAATATTCTATTATAATATTTTATATAATATAATTAATTCCATCCTTTATACGTCCCACATATGGAATAAATTAGTGATATCACTTTGAGGGGGTGGTAGTCCGTACATCCTCAAATGAAATTTTCACATTTACCCATAATAGAAACCATAAAGGTATTATATAAATGAAAAATACAAAAGAATAAATAAAACATAAACATAATATATATAAAATATACATAATGTGTCATGTTAATGTACACCTTTAGCAGCGATAGGATATAATCAAACAATCATCGTTTTGTGAGGCGTTTGTTTAACATATACAAAAACAGTATGTTCTTAACCCATTATATGGAGGTGTGTGTATGTGTAGTTAGAATAATTCTAATAAAAACATCCACGTATATTGATTATATTTTTTTTCACAAAATAATGGAATAAAAATAGTGTTTGGGTTGTAGAAGTTAAAAAAAGAAAATAATATATGAGAAATGGTTACCATTAATTTGGGTAACTCCTTTCGGTTTGAACCCAATGGACATATTGAAGTGCCTTCTTCCTAAATTAAGGCTTCTAGATGGAGTATAGGAATCTCGAGAGATAATTCGGGTAGGGTTTTGACAAGACAATGGGATTGAGAGATGTGTGGAATGGGTAAGAAGGGAGATATTTTTATAAGGGGAGGAGGGGCTCTTTATGAATGTTTGTAAATATTATTTTATTATAAACATATCGTCAGTTTATAAAAATAACAAACCCATTATATAAAAATATAATATGAATAATTCTCAAAAAAGTAATCTATTAAAAACTGGACATGTTTTGGATATTTGTTTTATTATTTGTAAGCTTATTTATTTAAATCCTTTATTAATGAGGAAAATACAACATCATTATTGTCTCATAAATAATTTAATTTATTTAATGTCTAAAATTTATAAATTAAATTCCATAATTTCTGAAATAATTTAATATTTCCAATGAATATTTATAGTCTAAATGATAACTTATATAACGACATGTATAAATTGATTTGCAAAAAGATATTTGTTTATGTGATTCTTGCCTTTACATTAAGATAATTAAAATAAATTGTCATTATCAAACCAAAGTGCCTCCATGGGGTCCCAAAATCGACCCGCATATTCAAATTTTCATAAATAACTCATCCAATAAGGATATGACATGTGTTAAAGTAATTTTTATTATTATGATATTCTTTTTACCTTGAATTACACTATTTACCTATAACCGTAGAAAAAAAGTCAAAAGTTTATGTTCACCAAACAAAATTTGATTTTGTTAAACCAAATTATACTTAAAAATAACAACCGTGTATGTTTTATTTTCAAGATTCAATTCACAGAAGTGGAAAAATTAAATTGAAATGAAAAAATTCGTATTTAACTACTACTTAGTGGTTTCACTATTGATAAAAAATTGACGTTTTTCTGAAAAATACAAAAAATTATACCTAAGATATATTTGATATTCCAAATTCAAAATTGATTTCTATATTACCATATTCAAAACCAGATATTCTATTAATTAATTAGAAATTAATTTCCATTTTCGAAACAAAAAAACAAGTTTTTATGATATATTAACTATCAAAATATTGACACTTGTTTTTGTCCATTTTCAAAGTGAAATTAATGACAATGACCAACATTGGATTAAATGATTAAAATATAATCAAATTAAACTATAATACCAATTAAGGAGATAATCAAACCATATAATTAAATTAGATTAAAAGGCAGTTTTGAAATAAAATATTGTATTTTTCACTATTCATCGAAAAATTAATTTTATTAAAAAAATACAAAAAAATTACCCAGGGTAAATTTTGATGGCCCAATTCTAAAATTGAATTTTATTTTGTCAAATATAACATTTAAATGTGACCCAAACTAGATTTAAATATGTTTCACCATCAAAAGGCTGTAAATCATCCTTTTAATGAATCTTAGAGTATTTATGCTTACAATTAGATTAATTCATATTTTCTGCCTCTAAATTTTATTGTATAAGTGTAAAAATATTTAAAAACAATGTATAATTATATTATATTTAGCTATATTAATACCCATCAACACAACGACTAGGCGTTAACTACCAGTTAAAATAATAATATTATATTGTTAGTGTGGAATGAAATATTTCAAAGAAACATGTTGTTGCGTATTGGGTACGCCATCAAACATTGAAAACCCTTTAAAGTAAAATTAATATTAAATTCAAAAATATGAATAATTATGGAAATTGTATTATTCTTTATTTACCCAAGACAGTACACTAAGACCCCCAAAGGTCTCTCAAAGCCACAATGGATAAACCACAAAACATAGAAACAACTTTCAAACCTAATTAGGTATATTACCATACATATTCCTAAGTTATCAAAATATACCCACATCACACATGCGGAAAAAATACATCATAGGTAATATCGTAAAGGTATGAGTTCCACACAGGTATCACCATGAAGTTAATGTACTGAACAGGTACACCATGAAGATATAAGTCTCATCTCAAACCAGGTACACAACTCTGAGAAACATTATTATGATGATGAGCCACACAGGATTGTTATGAAAGCTGATAACCAACCACATGATTCTCAATGGATAATAACAAGTAACAACCCTAGTCACAATGTCTTACACCTCGGTTGCTGGAAAATTCTCTTTTATGGAGTACAGTGGCCTGTCGCGTCACATGGAAGAGCATCCCACAAACCTTGGACTACTAAGGTACTCCTCTTGTCCAGTACTAGTGGTGTGCTGCGTCACACCGAGGTGCTCCCAGGCATGGGTCTGTCGCGTCACACAGTGGCGCTCCCCCTCATGTCCTGCTGAGGTATGCCTCCTGTCGATTACCAAAGGTCTACCATGTCACACAAAGGTTCTCCCCACTATGGGTCTGCTGTATCTCAGAGATTCACTCCCTACTAGGCATGTCCAGTCACTCCGAGTCAAAACGTCTGCAATCGTCAAGGCTCAGCTAGTCGCAAGGATATGTACATATCGCTCTTAGGAGAACCACTCCCCATGACATCAGTAATACCTCAACCACCATGATGTCCCATGAATATTTATCCCAAAGGATTTCCGAACCATAAGGGACACAACTCAATAGAAGGCATGTCTATCAGATGTCTGATCAATATGTTATTAGCTTTTCAACTCTGAGTGCCAGGTTGGATTAGGGGTTCGATCCAACCCAACTGTACTCCAAATTTAACCAAAACTCTAGTTATGTATACTAATACAAACATCTCGATCCATGAATGTTGGTGTTGTAGATGGATAGGCAAACGGATGCCCAGATCACAAGTTATGGCCACAACAGTGCAACGTGGTCTATATGGGACCGGGTCTGGTACGACCCGGCCTAGGCCGATCCAACCTGTTTCGGGTCACCCCTGCATGATTCGTTTCCATAATGGTTGGCTTGCGCTTTAGTGGTCCCAACCCACTGGGCATGGCTAGGCCCATGCTTGGGGCTTCCCTGTGATGTAGTCCACACGATTTGGTGCCGAAGGCGGACGAGAACCCCTTCTGTTTGAAACTAAAAATCGGCAACACCAGTAGGTGCTGCCAATTCACCATGGGAAATGAGTGGGTCTTTCTAAACAACAATAGTCTACCAGTGTTCTGGCTAGTCCTCCTCCCAACGACACGGTCACACACCACTACTCCACCGCGGTCGAAACGACCGGCCACACTTCGGCCTCTGCCACTTCCTAACAGTCGCGGTCTCCTGCTCCATTGGTGGCAGTGACGTGCGTCACCACTCTACCCCGTGGCCGGCCGGATGTCAGCAGCCACCCTACCTTACTATGACTTCTGGGCCATTGCTTCATCAAAATTTGGTGTCACTATAACATGCCTCCATTCCTTCCTCTTGGCCGGTCGGGTGTCGGCCACCACCATCTTCCGCAAGCCATTACTGCTTCATTCGAAGCCTGAAAAATAAAACGATCGCATATTCGCGATCCTTGAGTCAAGGTATCCGTGTCTATATGCAGCTCTCGACAAAATATTCTGTTTTTGTAATCATTAAATATTTTTCATTGACAAACGTATGAAGAACGAGTGAAGAATCAAATGATAAGAGGCATGGTATATGCACGGGACGATGGCCATGTTAGTTTGGCCATCATCCTTGTGAAACTAGAATATGAATAATAGATTAATAAATTCAATCATATTTAAATACCCTTACTCGATTTTCCGATGGAGGTGGCATGAGGAAGAAGATGAAGTTGTTGATGATTCTCATCGGCCTTCGTCACTCCCACAAGACGCTCCAAGGTTGGTTCCTCGTTCATCGATTCCGAAAGTTGTTCTTCATTGGAGGATCTCTTTTGTTGGACAAAGATCTTTCAAACTCTCTAATTCTCTCCCCTCCTTTTCCAATCCATATTCCTATGATAGGTGAGTTTCCAAATTATAGAAGCTTAAGCAATAATTAAATTAATGCTTGAGCCTTAATTAAACTAATTTGGCACATTTAATTTGGATATAACCATGAGTTTAAAGTTGATACATTCATTCCGAATTAATGAATACTATTAATTAATATGGAATGTGGTTACAAAATTTGTGTAACCAAGAATTTAATTCCGAACATTAAATGCCTGGCCACCCTCGTGTGGTCCCCATGTTCATGATTCAAATGGGATGTTTAAATTTCAAAAATAAAATATGTCATTTTTTTTATTTTGTCCAATGAAAATTATGAAAACTAACAGTCACCCTCAACCTACTACGTTTGAGGTGAAAGTCTCCGTAAACAAATATCAACGATTTGAGTTCAATGGTGTCCACTAATTTCAATTCCGAGCATTGGTTCTTAATATACAAAACATCGCTCACACTTTTACTGAACCTACCCAAAAAATGTTTATAAAACCATTCTAGGCATACAAGGCATAAGAATCATGCACCATCAATTTCCACAGACTTCTAAAACATCCATATAATAAAAAAAACATTATATGGAAAAATAATAGTCTCTATATTCTCCCAACCATAGGGCTTTGCATCCACAAAATCCACAACACAAACTAGGGAAACCTGTGGGGGTATTGGGCACAAATCTGAGCCTCCCGATCCCATTTTATCACCATGAGGTTTCTGTGCTATCGACGAATGAACTCTAGAGGTATTGACCATCCACGAAGGACTGGATCTTGTCGATTCTAAATATCCATTAGAACCTGTGAAAACATCACCCCATCATTGATGTCCATTTCTCCCAAATAAATTATGTGCAAAAGATCATTTAGGTATCTCCTCAGCTAGGATACGTGGAAAACGTCATGCACCCAGTGCACCTAATGTGGAATATATAAGTGGAAATACACCTCGCCAACTTGGTTGAGGACATAAAATGGTCTGATGAACCTCATAGCTAAATTGACTCTATGGCTAAACATCTTTATACCTCGTCATGGTGAGACCGATAGAAAGATATGGTCACAATCCACCAACTCAAGTGGTCTCAATCTCCTGTCAGCATATGAATTCTTTTAGATTTGCATAGTATTCATCTTATCCTGCATTATCTACAACATCTCTATGGTAGCATGTACCATCTCTGGCCCCACAGGTGCTGACTCCCCTAGGTCAGTCTATAATAGAGGTGATCTGTAAGTTTTTCTGTTTAATGACTCAAATGGTGCCATACAAGTTGTAGAGAAATAGTTATTGTTGTTCTAGAACTCCACCAAAGGAAATTGAACCTCCCAGCTTCGGCCAAAATCATGGATGCAAGCCCATATCTTTTCCTTGAGGGTCTAAATGGTCCGCTCTATCTGACCATCCGTTTGAAGATGGAAGCTCGTGCTAAATAGATGTTGTGTCCCAAATGCCTCCTGCAACCCCTTCCATAGTCAGGATGTCATATGTGTATCCTGATCCGAGACAATAGTAGATGGAAATCCATGAAGTAGTACAATCTCATGTACGTAGAGGTGTCCCATGCTCTCTATTGATCTCTGATCTATGACTGGCATGATGTAGGCCAACTAGGTTATTCATTCAAGGATCACCCAAATAGAATAATGACTTCAGGGCATGTGAGGATGTCCTATCATGAAGTGCAAGGAAATTTCATCCCACTATCACTTTGGAACCACTAGTGGATGAACTATTCCCTCTAAAACCTGATGCTCCTCCATCACTTCCTGACTAGTGAGGTTCCGTGAAACAACATCTACTACAAAATTCTCCATTCCCAACCACCAGTGTTGATGCCGACAGTCCTAGTACATCTTTTCTAATCCAGGATGTACCTCTATAGGGGAGTTATGGATCTCCATCCACAGTTCCTCTGGTAGTGCTATTGGTACCATAGTGTGCCCTCTAAAGTGTATGATGTGCTCCCCACCTTCCTAAAATTCATCAGGTGCAAGTCTTATGGATATCTATGCATGTCGATCCTCTCAGTCAGTGTCCCCAAATTGTGCATCCCTAACTTAATGAAGGAGTGGGGGAGTGACTGTTAGAGACTGAAGATAATCTGCTCCATCTAGATCCACATAGGATATCATCGAAGTATCTAGCTGCTTCATCACCTCACTCAGAAACTGTATAACAGTTCACCTACTAAGATAAACAACAACTACTTTTCCATTCATAGGATTATATAATATCATGAAGTCATTGTCCCGAATGAACTAAAGACCATGCCATTATCTCAGTTTCAGGTCCTTTTGAGAGAGTATATAACCTTGAATCTTATGATCAGAGTAGACTGTGAAACGTTTTCCCATAAATTAATGTCGCCACATATTCAAAGAGAAGACCACTGAAAAAAATCCAGGTCATTGGCAGCGTAGTTCTGCTAATGTTGTCTCATCTTTTGAGAACCATACATGATCACTGCTCACTCCTGCATCAGGACACAACAAGGCCAGGTCCCTGATGTGTCGGTGTAGACTATGTAACCAAATCCATCCACCAGTAGCATCAATATGGGGGCACTCATTAGTTTCTTACTTAACTCATGGAAACTCCACTGATATCTCTCTGACCACACAAGGGTTTGCCCCTTCTTTGTCAAATCAGATAAGGGTTCCACAACTCTTGACAATTCCAGCCCAAACCTCTGAGAGTAACCGTCCCAATCCAGAAAACTCTGCTCCTCCATCAAATCCTTTGGTGGCACCCAAGAAATCACAACCTCAATCATCACTAGATCCACTACAACTCCATCCTTTGAGATAATTGCCCCAGAAAGTGGAACTCTCTTATCTATAAATTGCACTTCAAGAGATTACCATAATATTGGTGCTCTCGGAGTGTGTCCAGAACTATCTGCATATGATAGGAAAGAACCTTCTCTATTGATTATTATATCAGGATGTCGTCGATGATGACTACCACAAAGCCATCGAGGTATGTCTGGAAGATCTTGTTCATGAGTCCCATGAACACTACTAGGGCACTGGTCATGCCTCATGTCTAACCAAGAACTTATAGTGGCCATGCCAACATATGAAGGCCGTATTTTTCATATCCTTGTCTCATACCCTGACCCGGTTATAGCCTGATATGAGGTCAATCTTTGAAAACCATCGTACTACCTTTAGGTGATCAATGAGATCATCAATCCTCAGCAGTGATCACTTTTTCTTCATGATCACCTGGTTCAGGCGCTGATAGTCCACACATAGTCTCAAAATCCAAGCCAGCTTATTGGCAAACCAAATCGGGGTTTCCTAGGGGAATCACTGGCTAAAAGAACCTTTTTCTCTAAAAGTCCTCTAGTTGTACCTCTAGATTTCGAAAAACCATGGGATCCATCTGATATGTTTGAATATATATTAGAACTTTACCAGGGTATAATTCGATGTATAGTTCACCTCTATGAGAGATGGTAGACTCAGAACATCATCAGAAAAACATTATCGTACTGGTCCACCACTACAAGATTTCTCAGACTCTCAACATCAACTGCTCTAAGGGTAAGGCTAGACAACTGATTAGTGATCGGCTGTACCCTCCACCGAGTAAGTCCATCTTGCACTACAATGGTTACCTCCTCGCCATTGAAGGAAACCTCAGACTCATATATTTGGAAACTCCACACATAGCGCCTAATATAGTCAATTTGAGCCTATAAATTGGATTACTAGTCTATACCCAAGATGACGTCATAAGGCCTTGAGGCCAATACAAGAAGATGTCAGCCAATACTCTCACCTCCTATCATAAGTTCACACTGTCGGCTCCAGTGCGTAATCATCAAATCATCTCCCATAACAGTCTCTAATAGTAAGGATCGACCCAATGGATCCACCGTAATCTTCAAGCTCCGATCATGGGTGTGGAAAAAACTGAGTAGCATATGTGTCTATAATTACTACAGCTAGGGTGGAGTAGACACATATCATACCTCATATCATCTCTAGAGAGCTATGGTCATCGGCGTCAGCTACCTAGAGCTGATCTTGTCCATGTCCACATGGTCCCTATGGTTGAGGTGGACCTCCTAGGGGTGGTGGCGGTAGATCCTCAAATCACCCCCATGACCTTCTACAAGTCCTGATCCTATTCCACATTGACCTCATGCCCGCAGACCACCTCGATCGAATCTTCACCTCTGCTCATGAGGACCTTCGACTATCCGCTAGTTGTCTGGATGGCGGTTCGACAGTCACGAGCCATGTGACCATTCCCATCACACGAGAAACACTGCATGAATCTCTAATTTACTGATCTTCCTCGAGAGACCAACACCACTGTCCCTGTAACACTTGGTCATCCAATTGTAGGTCTTGTCCTCTTGGACCTCTATGGCATATGTCCGCATTGAGCTGCCGATTACTATAGTACGTGTCATACGATGGTCGGTCTCGATGTTGGTGGCTTCTCAGCATGGAATGTATCCACTAATAACACTCGCTCTAACACCCCCACCTATGTAGGGATGCTAAGAGAAACCATAAATGTATAATATACCATATGAGCCCCTACTCAGTTTTCTGGGCCCTAAAGAAAGGGTCCCACACCATATCAGTGGACTAGCGCGACAGGTCAGTGAACCTCGGAGAATATTAAGCCACAGTCATTCTACACTACTGTATGTGTAGAAGCTCGTGTATATGCACTGAGCATAAGGTTTCTAGGAGAAGACTTCCCTGAAATGGGTCTCGAAGTTCACCCAAACACATCTCACCTCATTGTGAACCTTTAGCATCAAACTCAAACATATGTATGTTTTTGACTAATTAAGACTAACGGAAAGGATAACAATGAGATCATCTAGTGTTCCTACGGGTCATAAAACTCTAACCATGGCCTCCATCCAATCATCAGCCGCCTGTGGATCTATCTCACCCCAGAACCTCGGTGGCCTCTGGCGCTACTTGTGCAACGCACTCAAGCGGAATTCACCCTAGGCTGTAGGGGCTGGTGGCATTGGCTAAACAATGGGTAGTGGTGCTTCTAGTACACCACATGATGGTACAACTGCTGTAAGGGGGCCCTGTACCGAAGCCTCTTTCCTTTGTGGGCTGTCATCTCGAACTGTAACTAGAATCATGTCTGGCTATCTGTGTGGAGGAATCATCAAAAGAAACTGGTGCTCCATTGTCATTATGTTTATACCTGGTCAGATGACTCAATGAGATCGAAAAGAAAACTTTTCAAAAACACATACCCAATCAGTGTTTTCATACACTGAGTCAGAAATCAGTTTTTAGGGTCTTGCCGTATGGATACATCGACCACCGCACCACCACTCGACTCCCCTAACTAAACCCCACAAAAAATACAATTAACACTATTGCTCCACACAGAAAAGATAAGAGTCCTAGATCTTATGTAGAACTGATCTCTTCTGATACAAATATGACATGACCGGTCCTCCAGGGACCATTCCGTGACTACACCATTCCCACCTTCTATAGGCTCGGGACTGGAGACAAGAACATAAAGACATATTCCTTAAAATGGGAAGGTGTTTCCTTTATAAAATGTAAACTCACACAAACCAATCACTTATCTTGATAGAAGCACATTGTAAACTATCTAGTTAACATGGTGTGTACAAAATGTAATGGTTCTAGAATACAATCCCAACTAGATATTACAATAAAAATGTGAATTTACATGTAAAACTAAGAACAGCTCCTATGAACACCGACCATGTATCCTACCTGAAGGGTAGGTACAACTCTCAGAAGATCGTCTCTGTAGATCACCTTGCCAAAGGTCCACCACTGAGCAATCTCTAGTCTAGGAATCCTCATCCCAAAACAGTATGGTCCATCATCTGCACTAGACACAACAAGGTAAGGGTGTAGCCCGTACAGGGGTGAGTATAAAAATACTCAGTAGAGACCCTGAGACCCCCAAAGGTCTATAAAATACACAAAATATAAACTAAAAAAATTGAAAAAATAATAAACCCTATTTAATTATATTCCCATACATATACATAAGTTATCAAAATATACCCACCTCACACAGGTGGGTTGAATACCACACACGTAATACCACAAAGGTAGGAGTACCACATAGGTATCAATGTGAAGATAAACTGCCACATCGGTACACCATGAATATATAAGGCTCAGATCCAACCACGTATACAACTCTGAGAAAAAGGATTATGATGATGACGAACTCCTCCCATATTGAGTACAGTGGGCATGCTACCTCTCATAGAGGTACTTCCAACTATCCTTGGACTGCTAAGGAATTCCTCTTGTCGAGTACCATGGGGCTGCCGCATTACACAAAGGCGCTCCCCACCGTGGGTCTGTCGTGCCATCCAGTGGAGCTCCCCCTCGTGGACTGCTAAGGTACTCCTCCGGTTGAGTACCATGGGTCAGCAGCATCACCCAGAGGCACTACCCATCATGGCTCTGCGGGTCACACAGAGGAACTCCTCACTGGGCCAATCGAATCACTCTGAGATAAAACGGTCAGTAGTCACCAAGTCTCTTCTAGTCGTAGGGTTCCATACGTAGCATGCTTGGGAGAACCATTTCCCAAGTAATCGGTTATACCTATACTTCCCAAAGTCACAAGATGAAGATATATCAATGTTCTATCATGTCATAAGGGACCCAACGCAACTGATGACATGTCAATTGGAGGCTCGGTCTGTAAGTTATTAGTGATTCTTCTCTGTCGGTCCTTTTGGATTTTGGGATCGATCCAACCTGTCCGTACTCCAACCATATCCAAAACTCGTGTGGAGTATAATGATAAGACATTAAAAATCCAAGGAATCTATTTCTGTAGACGGTTTGTCCAACGGATGTATGGATCACAAGTTATGGCCACAAAGGCATAACTTGGGCGAGATGGTCCCGAGTCTAGTCTGACCATGTATCACTGACCACGCCCAACCCAGCCTGGGCCAACATGAACTAGTTCAGGTTGACCAGACAAGATTTGGGTCCGGATCAATTGTCTTGGACTATTGCGGGCCCTGCCCAAGGGGTCGTGCCTAGCCCAACCCATGAAGGGGGTGGACCGACCCGGCCCACTCTGGCCGCGGCACACTAGCATGGCCTGGTGGTGCGGCCCACTGGGTGCATCCCGGTGACGCAGTCTGCCCGAGCTGGCATCATCAGTGTAGAAGACCCCATTTTGTTCGGAATTGAAATAAGGCATCCTCTCTAGGTGCTTCCATGTCACTGAAGGACTTCAGCGGGTCCCACTTAACCGCAACGGTCAGCCAGTGTTTCAGCCAGTCCTCCCCCCAACAACATGGTCATGCACTGCTACTCTACTATTGAAGGCACGATCGAGCGCTCTTCGTCCACTGTCG
This sequence comes from Viscum album, assembly GCA_963277665.1. Classification (NCBI taxonomy): domain Eukaryota; kingdom Viridiplantae; phylum Streptophyta; class Magnoliopsida; order Santalales; family Viscaceae; genus Viscum; species Viscum album. Next base: position 1,584,828,448 of record OY728150.1, on the reverse strand, counting down.
TGGCTGATCAGTTGTGACCTCCTTCTCCACTTGTGGCACAGACGCGCGCTACTGCTCGGCCCCGCGGCCGGCTAGATGTCGGTCGGCACCCTGCCTCACCGTGGCTGAAAGGCAGCGGATTCCTCATCATCTAACAGTGAGGACGCACACCACCCTTCCTTCCTCATGGCTTCCAATGTGCCAGCCACTGCCTTCTTTCGCAATCCATTGTGGTTTTGATCCAATCCCAAAAAATAAAATGATCACATATTCACGATCCTTTGGTCAACGGATCTACGTCCATATGTCGTGCTCAAAAAAAATGTTGTGTTTCCATCACAATTAAATAGTTGACATTGAAAAATGCATGAAGAACGAGTGGATAATTAAAATATAATAGGCAAGGTATACACGCGGGGATGATGGTCATTTTAGTTTGGCCATCTATTTTGTTAAACATGAATATTATGAATCGATAAATAAAATTCAATCACATATAAATCCCCTACCTTGATTTCCCGATAGAGGAGGCGCAAGGAAGACGAAGAAGTCGTTGAAGATTGATGTCGGTGTTCGTCACTCTAGAAAGATATTCCATGGTTGGTTCCACGTTCTTCGATTCTAGAAGTCGTTCTTCATTATAAGATCTCCTTTTTTGGAGAATGATAATTCCCACTCTTCAATGCTCTCCCCCCATTGTCAATCCCTTGTTCTGCGAGAGGTCTAGTTCCCAATTATATAATCTTAAACTATTATTTAATTATTGTTTGTACATTAATTATATTAGGTTGCATGATTAAATTTGGAGAATCCAATGGTTTTCATGTTAATTTAATAATTCTAAATTAATGAATCCTATTAATTATTGTTGAATCAGGATACACATTTTGTATAACTGGGCATTTAATGACCATTATTAAATTCCTGATAAACCTCGTGTGTTCCCCATATTCATGTTTCAAATTGTATTTTTAAATTTAAAAAATAAAATAAAGCACGTTTAATTTATATTATCAAAACAAAATTCCGAAAAATAACTTTCACCTTCGACTTACCATGTTTGAGATAATGGTCTTTTTAAGAGAATACCGTCATAGCTAGTTTAATGGTGTTCTCATATTTACATTCCGAGCACCGGTTCAAATCATACAAAATGATGGTCATGAATTTATGGAACGTACCTAAAAAAAGTCCTGAAATTCATTCTGGGCACACCATGCCCCAGAATCCCTCACCGTCAATTTTCAGAGACTCATAAAACTTCCATATAATTTTAAAAAAGATATTAAATGGAAAAATCTTCGACATTACATAATTGATGAGAATATACAGAGAAATATACATCAATAAGGCCCTTTATATTTATTTAGTAGATTATTTCTTACAATTCATCCACACCAATTTAATAGATATGATATATATATCATAAATAATCTTGGTTCGTTTAGGCTTGGTGTTGTGTATCGCAAACACTATTTAGAATATTTTTACTTTTTATATGACTATTGTTCTTTCATTATTCCCTGATTGTTGAATTTATCCATTAATTTTTTTGACATTATATACTACGGTGAAAATAGATGAGGGTATTTCTACTTTAGGGATTTCATAGGCTCCCATGTTTTCTCTTTATATTTACTATTCCACCACTTCATGTTGACAAAATGAAGCATGTTATGGTATAATACATTACCTCTTCTGACCAAGATATTTACTAGTTTCATTAAATATGATATATCATTTTTCTATTATGACACCTCTTAAATATATATATGTGAGAGATATGGTATGTACTTATTCAATACAGATATGTGGAATATGTCTTGGGCTTGAGAAATGGTTTTTGTGAGTGCTATTCAGTAACACATATTTCCAATGAAATTGATAATACCAAATGGGATGATGTACTTAGGGATTATTATTCCATTCATCTGAATCCTATGGAAACACTTATATGTATACATTCAATGAAAAAAAACATTCCAAACCAAAAACTATAGATATCGTTAATAATAACCTTCATAGATCTTCATTTAACCGTAAAATGTCCCAGTGTTTTAGTAAATAGTCTTGATCATTTCAACAACATTCTAAAACATTTTAGAACCGAATAGATAAAGATAATCATATTCATCCCAAGACATATTTTTTATAAATATCATTCTATAAATGGATTCTTATATAGATATTTTGATGATTGATTTGAAAATATTATTGTATAATAAGTTGAAAGGAGGAGAATGTCAATTCCATCCCCACATGAATTCCACTGAAAATGCTCTAAAATGTATTCTAGTGTGTAAATATTTTTCCATGATTAGACATGGATTTTGTCATGATATAAAAAAATAAATCCCAAATCAGTATTGATAGCATGTTATAGTGTCTTCTTGATCATGGAGGTCAATCCAAAATCTTAGTCAAATACAATAAATATGGGTATTATGTACGTCCTCACCACCTATCTAATATATATCCTTTCTAGTTTATCATGTGTGATGTCCTGTAGAATTTGGATAAATATATTAGACGTTATAATATGATCCACGATAACACATACGACATCATTTCTTCTAAATATATATGAAGGATTTATGATAATGTACATTGTGTTATTTTCCAAATTATATTTATGTAAAGTTAATTGTTTCATAATCACATTATAATTCTTCCATTCCTTCATCACTTTTTGACATACGTGACACATTGATGTATATTTAATGATCTCCTTCATTAAACTATCACACCAAAAGATAACTTAGTAATCGTGCATCATATACATAATCCTAAGGTTTATAAAGAAAGTAGATATTTGTGTATCAGAACACATATCATTATTTATCACCCAATTTTATATGTTACAAAGTCGTGACCATAACCAGAAAACCAATTCTTCATCGATTGTTTACTCTAAAAATTTACATTTTCACAACAAATAAAACTTATTATGACTGTTGAAATCATCTATATTATCATGATTTATCATCTCATGAAGTGATGTTTGATAAAAAAAATTGATAATAGAATATTATTTTTATTTATTTTATGATTCCCATTTTCATCCTTTGCATGCTTAAGAATATTGGATTCTTCTCAAGTCATATTATTGATAATTTTTCAAGAGCATTTCATTTTAGAGAAAATTTAAGTCTATTTCATTTCCTGTGATGATAAATGAAATATATTGCATAGTATTTCATAATATCTCACCATCTTAACTTGTGAATATTTAAATCCTTAGCTGTGAATAAATATTTGAGTCCATTGTTGTTTGTAAATGTTTCTCACATAACCCTATAATGATAATGTCATCATATTTTTAATGAAAATATTATTATGACCAAATCCATATCAGGTTTGGGACTATTTTGATAATAAATATAACAACACATTATTTATGAAATATTTCTTTTAAATTTAATTTAATTTATTTAATAACATGAGTAAAAGAAAATTCAATGTTTCGATGGACAATAATACGCTATTAATATTATTATTTATTATAGAATTTATCACCTAGAAATTGTATTGTTCAGTGTAAATAATACTAAAAATATTATGTTTACAACTATTATTTTTTCAGATTTATTTATTATATTTTATAGTAACTAGATAAAAATAAACCATTGTTAAACTTAAAAACTATATTTTTCTAAAAATTTGTATTAATCTTTCTAATCGATGGATTTCTTTACAACTGAGTTTTCAAAAAATATTATAAATATTATTTTACAAATTAAACTTCATTTATTGAATTTTAATGTATAGATTTTTAGGTTGTATTTCGTTATGATTTTGAGATGCTTATTTATTTGATGAATAATGAAAATTACTGAATTTTAATTGAAAAATATTTTTTGATCAAAATAATTGTATTCGTAAAAATAAAAAAAAATTGTATTAAAATAAATTTAGATAAATAATATCCCCATCAATTCAATTTTTTTCATTTGAATAATTTTATTATTGAATTTAGGAATAAAAACATAGTTAAATTTTAGAAATTTTCACATTAAAACCCCACATTCTATCCACATTAAGGGGAATAGAAATAAATTTGGTTTTTAAACCACTGTGATTTAATTTTTTGAACAATCTAACGTACATATTTTGAATTAGAATAATTTTTATATGCTAATTATGTTGAATTAATTTTTGAAAATAATATATTATAAAATTAGTTAAATTTATTTAATATGATTAATGTTTAAATGAGTTTTTGTGAAAGAGATGCGTTTGTATTAATATTATATTTACACAGTTATATGAACCTTATTTAGTTAATAGGGAATAATTTTTATAATAAATATCATTTTATATATATATAAACATGATAAATTAGAGAGGTAAATTAAAATATATTTGTTACGTTAGTAAAAACTATAGATATATAATTGATTAAACCTAATGAATAAACAACAACTTATATTAATGATTTTATTATTATGTTTTTTAATGTTTTATGGAACATTAATTCTATAAATACCATTATTCTTATATTTTTAATGTTCTTTATGTAATGAAGACCTCTCGATTGTGATTATGTTTTTATATTTACGACAATAAAACTCCAAGAATATAGTATTTCCCTCATCCCCTTACTAGTTATCAAATCCAAATCTCATCTGATAAGGCAAACCATTAAAAAGTAATGTCCCAAAATTCTTCCTCACCTTCTAGAATCCTCAAATTGGTTAAAAAAACCAATAATGACTTTTGGTGCAAACTGAAATGAGTTACCTGAACCTTAGTAAATATTCTTAAATGAGGACATTTGATTTATATCTCCCACCACCTCTTCAATTATACGTATTCCATTAATATATAATAGAATAAGTAAAATATATATATGAAGACGCTGTAATATTATGGTATTGACCTACACTTACACACACTTTGATCAAAAGGGTAACAAATTCACCGTTTGTGTATATGACAGACTACTGCCTCATGAAACGATGTCTTTAGTTTTTTCGTTACACCAATAATGGTTGTGAATTATTAGGAAAATAATATTTTTATATGATATATATGATATATATGATTTATTTATGTTTATGTAATTATTATATCACTCTTAGTTGTTTTATTTCTATTTAATAGGAATAATATAGCATTGATCGTGTATGTGTGGACTACCTTTCCTTAAACAGATATGATCAATTCGTACTTAAAATGGAATTTATTAAAGATAGGATTAATTAATAATATGATATAAATGACATATTTAAGAAATTCCACACATTATTATATATTTGTATATATAAATAATCATTTTTTTTATTTCATTTCACATAGTGAAAAGGTCATAATGTTGATTATACACTGGTGGACTACTGTCTCTTTGAATTAATATAATTTTTCCTCTTTCATTAAAAATTCACTATAATGATATATATATATATATATATATATATATCATTTTTATATATGTTATTATTTTCATTTTGGAATGATAATTGTTACATTATAATGATCATAAAAAATTGGGAATGTTACTTAAGTGTGTGTATGCCCTACCATTTCATGGATCTTTACATTGGTACATTTTTTATACAACATCAAATTTTCATTTTAAAAGAATTATTGATGTCAAAATTTGATAATTTGGTAATGGTTATAATTATATAGATGATTACATAAGGAACCCTTTGACCATAGATGACCTACCAATGTCGTTTTTGAAGCATAAATAGAATATAGTCAAAACACCTAATGTAAACATAATTAATTATGTAGAATTATTAAATTTAGAAACAAGTTATATAAAAATAAATTAAAAAAATGAATAATTATTTGAATAATGTAAATAATTAACATAATTATTTTATTTGAAAAATTTGAGGTCATGCTTGAGGAATCAAACTCAAGGTCAGTTATTTTCATCTAACATTTTTTCATAAGTGAGACCAATGTCATATTCACCATTTAATTTTTTTAGTGTATATACATTAGCTTTTGAACTTTAATATCAATAATTAATGCATATTCATTTTTTTAAATGTTTCATTTGATTTTCAATAATTTTTGGGATTCTGATTCAAATGCTACTATAGTTGTAAGGGGATTCGTCTATATATACATTCCTTTGAGAATTATTTGTTATTACTAACAAAAATAAAAATATTTAGTGTATATACATCCTTGTTATATTTTATTTCATGATTCAAATTTATCTAATTATATTCAATGTTTTAATTAATGTTATTCTTTCAAATATCTGACAATTCAAAATATACTCACGTAGAATGTCGTTTTGTATCAATTTACAGTCTATTAGAACTTATTTTTTATTATGAAACTAATTAATTTTATATGGTGCAACTAAATCACTCTGAAATTTTATATAATTATTTCCATTTATTTAATGATATTTAATGTTGAAACAGATGTTATTATTTCATGGATATCCTGATTCAAAACATACTCACATTGTACGTGAGTTTCTAATTGCAGTTTTATTTCCCCAAAACTTATGCCATATTCACCAGTTATTATTGTTGTCTAATGTATTTACTTAACATGAATTTATTATATCATTTTATATAATATAATTATTTGTATTAACATATCCATTTGATGATATCACTTTATTACAATTTACTCTTTTTATGTTTCTAAAAAGGTAATGGAATTTATGTTACAATTATTAATCTTTATAATGGTTTTTATGATATACATTTATCTTTTTTTATGATGTGGATATAATTCTTCATTAAATTTTTAAATCATGATTAAACTTATTCTAAAGATATTATAATTTTTATATTATAGTTATTCCATACTGGGGATCATATTTCGAACAATTCAATTTTTTATGTGATACATTGAATGTTTAAATATTATTTTCTAAAGAATGTTTTTTAAATTTTTTGGGAATTTAAATTAATGAACATAATAAATCTTCATTTTTACATATACTCTGGTACTGATAATATTTATTGATACCGTCATAGATAGTTCATTGGTTGGATTATGATAGTTTCAAAGATATTGTTAAGGAACCCATTTCATTTCACCAGGATAACCATGTATCAATGTGATTATAATTGAAAGAATATCATTTACATGTATTAATAATGTTTCTAAGAGATTCATTTGAACTATTTTTTCCATTGGATAAAAATATATCAATGATATTATTATGTAAACCATTTATTTTCCACAAGTTAACTATATTTCAATGTGACTTAGAAAGAACCAATTTCCTTTCCAAAGGTTTATAATTTTGATAAATAAATAATTAAATTTTTAGGTTTTTTATTCATGCTGTCGTTCATGGTCATATTTTTAATGGGCTGGACCAAATAGAAGTGGGTGATCCCATTACAGCGTACACAATGGTGAAACCCATGTAGATTCATTTAAACCAATTATATATCTATAATGAGATGGGAAATAAAAATATTGGATGTTGGTTTTATGATTATTCATAAATTAATGGGTTTTGTATTATGTATATGATGCACCAAGTTATGAAAAAGGGTCTTAATTTCTTTTTAGGGGTTTATAATGTTTTTAATTTTTTTATTATCCCTTTTTATTTTTATTTTTTTTTTGTTTTTATGGAAAACATTGGGTCTCAATTATCACAACCATAACCTGAAATAAAACGTTATGCATTTAATTACATGATATAGGATTGTGTACACTGGGATGTTATAGTTGGTAACAAAAGTTGGTTTAGAATGAATTACAGAATGGGATGTTTTAATATATCATTAACTTGATATTTATTTATAATTTCAATTAAATATAAGATTATGGTTTATCATAATTTCTAAATTATTTACACATAAAATGTAAATTTTTAGTAGTTATGATATTGAGGTTCGCAATGATATTTTAGGAAACATTTTACAAGGAGGAATTACCTCTAAAACATTGGTTTAATGTGATGTATGCCATTTATTTTCTTGTAAATATGTTTTATGGTATTGAGAAACATTCAGGTTTATATGGTCATGGATATTGTTGTAATTTTGAGTGCATAATTATTATCATATATATAACAAGATGAATGAAAAGTAATTTTTTTAACTATGTGTAATGACCCAATGTTTTATCAAGGAAATTACCTTCTTATAATTTTATCATATAATATAATAATATAATATTTCCAGAATAACATAATATAAAACTTATAAATTAATAATTATTAAAATAAAATATATCTTATGAAGTTAAGGAAAACACATACTGATAAAATAGTTACATGACCTTTGGAATAATAATGTGACCATTATGAATAGAAAAAAGACACATGTAATAGTAACCCTAAAATTGATATTTTAAATAAAATTTACCAATATTATATGTGAAACAATGATATAATTATGTCATAGTAATGTAAATAATTTTTAAAAAATTTATTAATAATGTGTTCGTATTTTTATAAGTCCTATTTATTTAATTACAATTTAATGAATAATTAAATAATTTAAAAGGATATTTATTTTCATATAATTTATTAATGATAAATTATTTTGATTAATTATGATTATAAATAAATATTAATCAACCATATTTAAATTTAAAAGCTGTTAGAAAATCATTTTTAAATTTATAATATTTATTTTTCAAAAAAATTATGATTTGAATTAAAATTTTAAATTAGCATATTTAAAAAATAAATTTTGAAAATTGGAGATTATTTTGTCATTATAAACATCAAAATAAAAATGGTGTGAATTTCATGTATTTTTCAGAAATCCATGAATTTTTTGTGAATAGTAAAAGATGATAACTTAACGAATAATCTAAATACATGATTTATTGAGCCATGGATGAATTTTTTTTTAATTGCATTGTGTTGGAACTAAAATTCTCTACATACTTATTTTGGTCAATATAACAAAGAATATTTATTGTATTGGGTAGATATATTATACAAATAATTAAAATAATGGGAAACCCCTCATTGATGTGACTAATAATACAACCCCTCTCTACCTCCGCTCTTCACTCATTTCAATCCATTTGGCCTGTACAAATTTTTATAAAATGTTGCCCAAATATCCTCTTCAACTTCCAACATCCCTTCTTTTCGTCAAAAGACCAGAAACAATCCCATAATGAGGCCCTCAAGGAAGATATATTCAATAGGTAAATTCCTCTATTCAATTCATTAATTTTATTTCATGTTCCTTTATTTCTATTTCGTTCTTCAGTTCCATTAATACAAATTTTATGATAACTCTAGTAACATACATGTAATTTATTTTTTATGAAAAATGAATAATTATTCATAATCTATCATTTCATCTTAGTTTATAATAGAAATGAAAACACCATCTGAGATGTGTTAATTTATCACATTCAAGGACAAAGAGTTTTCAATTTATATTAACATCTTTATTTCTTATAATAAACAATTTTGAGGGGTTAATTATACTATTATATATTTATTATGTCCATTTTGTGTTTATATACTCGTTTTTACACATGATCGTAAATTATAATGAAAATGTATTTGATGTTATCAAAAAAGTACAAATTAACTGAAACAGGTATCATTAATGTTTTATAGAATGATACATCTTCACTCCAAATAAACTAATGAATTTATAAAGATTTAATATTATTTATTCTTAAGAACAACATACAAATTATATTCTAGAAAACCATTCTCATGTAACATGTTTATCCTTGGTCATATATAAGTAAACCAATCACAAAAAAAAAAGAAAACAATCACTCCCAAACAATGAAATTGAACATCTTAACCAATAAAAAAGGTAATTAATGAACTTAATAGGGTTATAATAATTTAATTTAACGAATAATATTTTCTAGTAAAGATAATTAATGAATTTAATTTTTTTATACATGACATTAAGATCATGCGCACGACCCTATCAGACAAAATGTAACGAATTATACCCAACCCATCGTTATTCCTTTTGGTTTCCCTATTGTTCTTTTTACCCAAATGATTTTTTCTATTATTATTTTATAATTATGCTAAACTATTTGAATACTATCCAATATTATGTATCATGATCCATTAATAATCTATTTCGTTGATACAGATGTTTTTAAATGGTTACCTCCTCAATACTTCCTAAAAATCCAAATAATTTTAAAAGAACATCCGGAATTCATCCTCAATTTCATGTTCACACTATAATCTATTTTAAGAAACCACTATTTTTATTAAAAAATTACTTTTATTATAAAACATTCTTGGTTCACGTATGGTATTATATAAAATATTATTCCCTTTTACATTTTGAATTCTCTTTAGTATTTTCCTTAAAACCACACTAAAATGGTTTAATGAAAAAACATTATTAAATACTATTCTTAAATGTAATCACTTCTATTTGAAACAACATATCATGATATACTACTATTTTATATTATTAATTTCCATGTGGGTAATAATTTCTTTATTTCATGGAAATTTGAATGATCCCCCCATTTACAATTCATTATGAAAGGAATATGATAGCAATTATTTTTCACGGGTACTCTTTTGTTTATGTACGATTAATTATATATCATCTTTTTTTTGTAAAAATATTCATGAACATGTTATGATGCGTTCTCCTAGATAGCGCACTAATGTGTTGGTTAAATTTTAGTATCATGAGATGTTATGTTCAATGGTCTTGCGGGATATCCTTGACTCATGCTAAATTTATTTTTTTATATTTATACAAAATTACTAAAAAACCATGTTTATATGAACCCCTGATTACATGTTATGATCCCGTGTGTTCCATAATTTTTTATATCTTTATTACATGCCTTTTAAACCATGTTTAAAAGATTTATTCTAATGAATATTCTCTTGTAGGGATTTTTAACTCATGCCATTGTTGATGTTATCCCTAGGTTATACTTTGATGATTTATGAGAACAATGGATATTTGGATCTCTTTATGATGATTAAATAAAGAATTTTTTTATTCATTTCCATGTATTTAGTTTCAAGTACATAGTTATTGATGAATGTACACTTTAAAATCCGTGGATTTTAATATGATGTTTAATTATTATTAATGTAATTTAATTATATGTTTAAAAGGCGATGGTCCCTATAGTTGATATAAAAATATGTTATAATTATTTTTGGATGTTAGGAATAGAGAAAATTAGTATTAACCTTTGTTATGAGACTATGTATAAGATAACTTCCCTAAATTTTGGTCAGTATAGAGTATGTGGTATATCATGTAAATAAAACTCTATAAAGAAATGTAAAAGATGATGTGGCTATTGAAAATACGTATCTAGTGATAAAACCTAAAACCCCCACATTGAGCTATACTTGAATGGGAAATGATGCATGATAATGTGACTTGGTGAACTCTTTGTTTGAAACTCCCTTGGGATTTGCAATGGAAAATTCAAAATACCATTATCTACAATTATTAAAGGAAAAAATAATGACATAATATTAATTATTAGGAATCAGAGAATGTATAACCTAGATTGATACCTTGGTAATAAAAAATTAGTATACACTTTTCTATTAATAGTTTATCATTTTATTCCTAAATTTTCCTTTCTATGCATAATAAATTACTATTAAAGCCCCCTAAATTTACTTTCAATTTTTCTAGTGAATTGATGGAAAACTACGAACATGTGCCCCCAAAAATGTGATAGGCAATGTGACTATTTCCTTAATGATATGCCTGATATGATATGAACATGTGCTAATGAATTTAGTAAAATACCTATTTAGTTGGATCATGTTATGGATAAGAACATGAATATTGTGAAATTCTATTCTTCTCCAAGAAAGGAGCGATTTAGTGTCTAATCATTAATATTTCAAAGGAATAACATGTTTAGTGAATCTTCCAATTCCCTCATCATAGAACAATGTGTAAACTCCAACGAGATGATATTATTTGTCCTCTTGTGCTTATAAGAATATAAAATCATACTAGAGGCCTATCATTTTAACAGGGAAGCTGATTAGTGGTGGAAAATGGTCATGAATATGATGTTCTAGCATGAATTGATTCCATTAATTAGGATAAATTCAATAATTATTTTTTCAATAAATATTTCCTTTGAACCCTTCGAGTCCAGATTAAAAGGGAGTTCCTCAAACTTATACTGAAGGATTATGAGTCTTTCCGGGCAAATGAATAAAACATCACAAGGCGTGAAAGATATTCCTTCAAATTATTAATAACAAAAAAAATAAATATGTATAGATTCTTAATTAGACTAAATCTGAGTCTATTAAATGTGGTGGGAATTTAAGATATCGAATTTTATGAGGATATTGTTTATTGTTTCATTGTAGTTAAAAAGAGATTAGATACTCTCAAATTTGTAATGAGATCAGTGAAATAAATGGGGAAAATGGAGACTAACATGGGAGGTTAAGAAATTAAATCCCCTGATGGAAATAAGATCAAACATCCCACACGTTAAAATTATTTGAATATGTATCCTAGGAACTCTCTAAACGGAACAAGAAATGCTTCCAATAATGAATAATTCAACATCCGGATACAAATTTCATGAGGGATATGAAGAATCACACTAACATGGAAGAAGAAATGATGGATTAGATTATCACAAATCCTGTATTTTAGTGTACCAACTAAAAGAATGAAGGGAATTATGAGATCAATATTGAAAATCCAATGGTTATTTGAGGAAATCAAAAATATCCTCAAAGGAAATAATGAAGGGATTATGCTATCACTACTACTACGATGGATATAGAAAATTATGTGGTGAATGGTATGCTAGTTATCCATTCAAAAATAGTGAACATATTATTTTTTATTGTTCAATTGATTCTTTCTTATCTACTAGAGCTAGTAGAAAAAATCAAACACCACCTCAAAATTTGAAGGTTGAATTATTTTTAGAATAGCGAATAGAGAAATTATTAAATACATGGTTTACAACTCATCCCTAGTTAATATTTGTGGATTTAACCAATGATAAAATATTATCATACTTTCATTGGTGGAGTTCGATGGAATTTTAGGCATGGATTGTCTATATTTATTCAAAGGCCGCATTAACTGTCAAGAAAGAGAGATCACTCTTCCCATCCCTAAGTACCCTACAATTACTTATAGGTGTGAGGAGGAATATGAATCTACATTGGAGTAATTTACACATGTGTGGATACTTTTACCATATTAGTAACCATACTTACTTTAATTATTGAGATAATGGACTGAATCATGTTCGATGATATTCCCATCTTGAGGGAGTACACAGATGTATTTCCTAAATAATTTCCCAGTCATCCTATTTATCTAGAGGTTGAGTACCAAATTGAACTTTTTCATGGATATTTTCCTTAATTAGAGACACATTATTTAATTTTCAACATAGAGTTAAGTGACCAGAAGAGGCAATTATTATAGAATTTGGATAATGGTTTTTATATGCTTGAGTGCTTCACCATGGTGTGTGCATGTCCTCTTGGTTATGATGAATGATGGATCAATTATCATATTCATTTGTTATCATGAAATAAAAAAATCATGATAGTGAATGAGTAACCAATTCTTATGATAGAAGCCCAGTTGGATCAGCTTCATGGGGCTAGTTATTTCACAGTGGTGGACCTTCGGCCAGATTTTCACTAATTAAAGGTGAGGAAGGAAGATATTCAATTAACTGTATTTCAAATGAGTTATGGACACTAGTAGTTAAATGTGATACCTTTTGGATTCACAAATTCATTAGAAATATTAATGTATTTAATTAAAATTGTTTTTAGATATTACCTTGAAATATTTTTGGTAGTATTTATAGATGATATTCTGATATACTCCAAGAGCAAGGATAAACATGCTGATCATTTTAATACATTACTAATTACTTAAATAATATATAAATATTATACAATGTATAATAAATGTTATTTCTAGAGGGAGGAATTATCACTCATGTAGAATGTTATCACCCACAACGAGATATATATAGACCCTTCCAAGACAAATGTAATTGAAGAGTGTCCCAATCCATCATTACAACAGAGATCTATACCTTTCTTTTCTATCATGGTATTACCAATGATTTTTTACAACATTCCAATATTTTCATACCTAATGACCATACTAACATTAAAGTTTGTGATGTATTTCTAGAATAATGAATGTAAAGAATGCATAACAGACCTCAAAAAGAGGCTTATTCCTACAAAATTACTTACACTACTGATTAGTGGATAAATAATTTTGGGGAATTAATATTGTTTAAAGAAGGGATTATGAAGTTTATTAATGAAAAATTATAAATTTATTGCGTATGCCACAAGAATTTGGATAATCCTTGATCAAAATCCACCTACTCATTATCTGGATTTTGCAGGTGTGATCTTTGAATTAAAAATCTAACAGCATTATCTCTATAGGGAGAATTGTGAGAAATATATTAATCACAAGAGTCCCAAATATATATTCACATATAAATATCATAATATTTTCCAGATAATATTTCTAGAGATCATCAAGGATTATGACTTATAAATCCACTACTATCTTGGTAAGGTAAATAAGGTGCAAGATGCAATAAGTAAATAGATCCTATATCATTTAAATGTTGGGAATTGAAAAGGATCCAATATTCATATATTTGAAGAGTATGGACATGAAAATAATTAAGGGCAGAACATCTCGAATTATTTCACTAATTATTTCCCAACCATCCCTCATAGAGAAAATAAACGATTCTCATAGAAAAGATGTTGAAATTTAGAAAAAGGTGGAACCTATCAGAAATGGGAAGTCCACTATGTTCAGGATTTATGATCAAAGAGTTGTATTATTTGCGATATGAATATTGGTTCAATGAAATAACAAGATAAAGAAGTATATTTTAACCACCCACATTACTCCACATTCTCTATTCACCCACTGAGCACAATGATGTATAGAGATCTCCTAGAGAACATTTTTTTTGAAATAAAAATAAGTAGATTGTCGAGTATACATCAAAGTTCCTGGTATGTCAATTATAAAATACATAATAAAAAATGTAACATGGGATGACATAAGAACTACCCATAAAAATATAGACGTGGTAGAACATCACTATAGACATTTTCAATATAATTATTTTGACATCCAATGGAAAAAATGATATATGGGTCTTTGTGGATTGTCTTACAAAGACAACAAAAATTTTCTCAATTAGGGAGTACATATCATTATATAAAATTTAACAAATATATATCAACGTTTTTTTATGTATTTTTGGGGTAACTCTATTTATGTTATCTGATAGGGACTCCAGATTCACCTTGATGTTCTGGAAGAATCTCCAGCATGCTCTTAGCACTAAACTAAACTTCTGTACAGTTTATCATCCTCAAAATGAGGGTCAATTGAGAAAACTATTCATACACTAGATGAAATATTGAGAGAATTTTCTATGAATATAACATGACTGTGGGACCTACATTTTCAATATTTTAATTCTCTAGAAATAATAGTTTCCACTCCAGTATCTGAATGAAACCATATGAGGCCCATTATGGGAATCAGTGTAGTACACCAGAATGTTGGGATGAATTCACTGATTGTAATCTGTAAGGACATGAAATGGTTGAAGAGATAGCGGAGAAGGTTAAAAACATTAAACAACATATCAAGGTATCCCAAAGATGAAAAAAGAGTTATGAAGTCAATCGTCGATGAGACATTATGTTCAATTTTGGAGACATGGTATTCCTCTGCATATCTCCTTGGAATAAGGTCGTCAGGTTTTGGGAGAAAGGAATGCTATGTGTTAGGCACATCATCAACTTCTAGATTCATAATCGCATTGTATTTTTTGACTATCTACAAGAAAATCCACCAATTGTATCAAAAGTACATGATGAATTCCTTGTATTTGTATTAAATATTTAAATACAGATCCTTCACATGTACTCTCTTAGAAGGTAGTATTGTTAGAGAATGATATTTCTTCTGAGGAGAAACCAATTAAGGTCATGGATCATATAGATAATGTTATATGAAACAAGAATACTCAACATTTCAAATTAATATGTAATAACCATATTTATGGAGAGGAGACATGAGAACATGAACAAGTAATAATGGAATAGAATTCCCACATTTTTACATCATAGATTTGAAAATGATATTTTGAGGGAAAAATTTCTTAAGGGGTGAAAAATGTAATTACCAAATATATTATCAATGAAACTATTTTTTTATAAGTATATATTATAGTATAATCACATAATATTACATATATAACACAATTCAATCCATATAGTTGGTGAATGAGTGAAATAAAAGGTATCTCTAGATGTAAAGGAAGACCAATCAATGAAATAGTAACATTAACTTTGGAATAGTAATGTGACATTTAATAATAGTAAACTAGACAAAGTAATAGTAACCCCAGCAATGAATGTATAAATAATATTTACCATTATTATATTTGACACTATGATATATTTATATCATATTATATGTAAATTATTATAAAAAAATATTAATAATAAATTGTTGGTAATTTTTTTAAGTCGTGTATATTATTTTGAGACTGGTTTTTTTTTTGAATGCTCCTGTAAGGGGCTCTCATCCTAGGGTTCTCCTCTCGCTGCCGCGAGATTCTTCGCTGCGGATAGCGCGGTGTTCCTCTTCGAGCTCATCATGTTTTGGTGGAGGCTCTTTGCTGCAGTGGCGTTTGGCGGCTTCGCGGTCTCCTCTCGTTGAGATACACTATGGGCTTCTGCGGCTGTTTCTTCGAATCTGTGCGTGTAAGACCGGATCGTCGTCGGCATACTCTTCGGAGCGCTCCTGTTTTTGGTTGGCTGCTTGTTGTTGTCCTATGGTGTGTTTCTACTTGTTTGAAGGTCACGCTCAAGTGTTGGAGGTTTGTGGAGTTCCACCTCTGCTCTGGTGAGTGAGTTAGGGTTCGTTGTTCTTGATGCGGCTGAGTTGTTCGGTGGTGGCGGGATCTGACGGTCTCCATTTCGGTGTGATTTGGGTTTCTGTTTTTCTTCTTCTCTTCTTGCTCCTGTGTGGGGTATCGAACCTCAGTGATTTTCTATTCATGCGTCTTCGTGAGAATGTGTTAATTCGGTCCCTCAATGTTTCGAGGATGATGTTTTTGAGTGTGTGAAGGGTTTGCGACTGTGGTGGCTATCTGGCTTGCGTCGTTGATGCATTTATCGATGGTTGCTGAAGGTCCGTGAGACAGTGGCAGGTCCGGTTTGTCTCGCCGGGGACCTGGCCAGAGGTGGCATTGGGATTCGCGTCGACTCGCATCTCTAGTTCGATGTGGATAGGTTCGAAGACGCGTCTGTCACAGCAATCGAGAGATATGGGTTCTCGATGGCGGTGATGGTGAAGACGATGATGGACGCCGGTGAAGCTCGCAGGTGATTTGGTGTTGATACGATCATGGCGTGTCAGTCAGTGCAGGCTCGCGGCTCGTGGTGTCAGGCATGTGGCTCGAGGAAATGATGGCAGTCGTGGTGTGGATCACGACTTTTGATGGAAAGTTGGGTTTGTATTTGAAATTTGAAATCTGCTTGTTGGGTCCGTCTGTACGGGTAACGAGAACCCCAAAACCGTCTTCTGAAAATGAAAAAAAATGTTTCGGGGTGTATATTATTTTGAAATTTTAGGAATAAATTATTAATTTAATATAAAACTAGTTTTGATAAAATGTATTATGTAACAATTATTTTGACGAATTTATGATTATAAGATAATTTAATGAGACTTTAGATAATATTTCAATGTCTTAGAAATGCAGTTTTAATTTTTTTTTTTTCATGTAAATAATGTTTTAAAAAAAAATTGCTCATACTTATAAATTTAATTTTCAATAATAAATTCATTTATTGAATTATACATGTTTAAAAATGGTTTGGGTGAATTTTTGAAATCATTCAGAAATTTATTAATTTTTTGTGAATAGTAAAATACCAAAATTTACTGAATAATCTAAATTAATGATTTATTGAGTCAAATATGTTGTTATACTGAGGTAATTCCCTTGGAATCAAACACACATGCCTTTATACAATTTTTAGTCAAAAAAATCATGAATATTCATTTTCTTGTGAAAATATATTAAACAAATGATTGAAATAATCGGAAACCCTCCTCTTATCTACTATAAATACCATCACACATTACCTTGTAACTCCACTCCTCTAATACCTTGTTCCTAGTACGAATTCTTATCACATATCTCTATATTCCCTTGTAAAACTTCCATAATACATGGTCTCTTAAAAATAGAAAATCTCCTTCCCTAAGGAGGCCCTCAAAGAAGATATAATCAAGAGGTAAATTCCTCTTTTCAATTAATTGTTTTTTTCATTCTAGTTCCTTTCTATCTTTTTCATTTACCACCTAATTTCATCCAAATGTTATGAATAATATAGTAACATACTATTAATTTAAATATGTTATGATAAATTAATAATCATACAAAATCTCACATGTCCCCTCCTTTTATACTAGAAATGAAAAAACCATCCAAGATGTGTTAATTTATCACATTCAAGGAAGATGTGATTTAAATTTCTCTTACCATATTCAATTCTAGTAATGAAGTCATTTTTATTATCATATTGAAGTATATTATATAATTCTTGTTGAGTTTAAGATTCATAAATCTTTTTTACACATAATATGTACTTATAATGAAAATGTGTTCGATGTGATAAAAAACCAGCCAATAAACCAAAATAGTAATCAATAATGTTTTATATAATTATTCATCTTCTATCCAAATAACAAAATAAATTTTACAACCTTGTAAAATTATTAATAATCACTAATACCATACAATATCTATTCTATACAACCATACTCATCTTACATGATTATCCATATATATATATTAGTAAATAAATCACGAAAAACATGGAAAAAACCTCCCAAATAATGAAATTGAACCTCTTAACCCATCACAAGGTCATTAATGATCATAATAGGGTTATAATAAATATATTAAATGAATAAGAGGTTCTAGGAATGTTAATTAATGAATTTAATTTTGTTATTATGGACATTAATATGATGTGATGGACACCATCATGCATAATGTAAAGCATTCTACCTGAACCTCAATTATTCTATTAGGATGATATCTCATTCATTTTTTCAAAATGATGATAATTTTTCTTTCTATGTATATATTTCAAATTATTTTTATATAATAAAAAACCATGTTTCAATATCCATTCATCATTCTCTTTTTGAGATATATTTGTTTTTAAATTGGTTTTTACTCTATACATCCCGAAAATAAAACTTGGTTTAAGGGAACACCTTAAATTCTTACCCAATACCATGTTCACCCGATCATATATTTATATCCAACACTTTTTATTTATGAATTTAGTATATTAATTAATATGACCTTCTTAGTTAAATTATTTTTTTTAAAAAAATATTATTCCCTTTTCTATTTTAAAAACACTTTATAAAATTCAATAAAACTGTGCTAAAATATTTTAAAGCTAAAATTTCATAAATACTATTCTTACATGTTATCTATTCCTTTTAACATCACCATCCATGATATATTCACATTTTCACTTGTAGATTCTCATGTATGTTTTAATTCCATTAATTCATGGACACTTTAATGATAAACCCATTTTATATGATTTTTGACATGTTTATGATACACATTTCTCACATTGGTAACTATTATGTTAATATATGATTGATTATGTATGATTATTTATGTGGAAGAAATATAAATGAACAGGTTTTGATGTGTGTTCCTCGATAGCACTCAAATTCATTGGGTAATGTAGGGTCTCATGAGATGTTATGTGTAATGGTATTCATGGTTTTCCTTAACATGTACTAGTGTCATGTTTTTTTATTTCAATATAACAATTGATCCCTCTTTATATGATCCCATTATTATGTGTAATGATTCCTTATGTTCCATGCCATTTTGTTTTATAATGTCATTTATTCTAACTAATTTTCTAATGATTTATTCTTATGTTTATTCCCATATTGGGATTTATAGCTCATCACTTTTTTAAGTCATCCCTATGTTATTCTATGATGATATTTGTGAACAATGGAAGTTAGGATCTCTTTGTGAAAATTAAATGAGGAAATATTTTATTTCATACCATTTTCTAGTTTTATGCTCCTTGGCTTCTATTACACTAGTCATTAAGATTCTTGGATTGTAATATGGGGTTTTCTTATGCTTAAAGTCATGTAATGACATGTAAAAAGTCTAGGGTCTCTGTAGTTGGCATAAGAGGATGGCCTAGTAATATTTTTAGATTATGAATAGAGCACTTTAGTATGATCCTTTGTGATGAGACTAATTATAATAAAAAATAAAGAAATTTTTGAATGTATAGAGTATGTGTTTTATCATGAATATACATTCTAGTATGGATATGAACATGTTCATGTGGCACCGGAACAAATTTATCTAGGGGTGAAAACCAAAAACACTGCATTAAGCTATACATGAATGGTAACTCGTGCATGACAATGTGCCTTATTGCACTCTATGTTTGACTTTCAGAGGTATTTTATTTGGTAAATGCATATGATCATTATAAACCATTAGTAATGGAGAAAAGGAATCCCATATGAATAAATATGTGGAAATAGATCATGGATACCCTAGATTGGATTCTAGGGAATCCCAAGGTTGGTATAATTTTTCTTAAATATTTTATTCTATTATTCTTAAGGTTTCATTTTTATGCATTATAGAATTGTATTCAATCCCCATAATTGTAGTTTATTTTTCATAGATAACGGTTCTTTATAGAAGAACATGTGATAATAATCAGTATAATAGGTAACATGATGATTTCCCTAATGATATACATGATATGTTGGGAATGGGTTCTCAAAACATTATGACTAATATTGGTCAGCTGGATAAAGTTATTAATAATAACATGAATCATGTGGAATTTCGTCTTCATCCATGGAAATAAAAATTTTCCATCGAATCATTTATTCGAAAAAGACATCACAAGATTACTTGATCATCTGATCTCCTTGTCATGAAAAATGGATTAAATACACTGAAAATATTTTCTTTGTCATCTAGTGCTAGGAATAAGAGAAATTCATATCGTAGGTCTATCATTTCAATGGGGAAGCTGATCGATAGTGGAAATTGATCAAAAATACATCATCATATGAGTAAATTCATTAAATGGATTGAGATTAAATCATGAAAATGATTATCAATAAATATTCTCCGTAAACCCACTATCTTAAAATTCATAGATTGGTTCTCAGACTTAAGCAGAATCAATATGCATCCATCGAGGCGTATGAAGTAAACTTCTCTATGATTTAAAGATACCCCTCCAAATTTCTCATGAATACTGAAAGTAAGGTGGATTGGTTTTTTTAGTACTAAATATATTCCTACAAAATATGATTTAAATTAGATACATCGATAGGTAAGAGGTGATTTTCAATTTTTCCCAATAGTTTAAAATAGGGATCATAGATTTTCAATGGTCTTATGGAATAAGTGAAAAAATAGAACATGTTGTCTAATATGGGAGTATTGGAAAATATATCCAATGATGGAAAAAAGATCAAACAACCCACGTGTCAAAATTCTGTGAAGATGCATTTTAAGAACCGTCTAATAGGAACCATAAATTGCTAAAAATGTGGAAGATTGGGATATCTGGATAAAAAGATGCCATAGGGATATAAATAATCCCACTAATGTGGAATAATAACATATGGTTTAGATCAACGCTTAGCCTATATTTCAATGTTACAACATCATGGAACATGGGAATTATCTATACTCTTTCCCTAAGCCAAGGGTGATAGTGGAAACCAATAACATCCTAAAGGGAAATAACGAATGGATTTTTCTATCATTACACATGATGTAGTCCTAGAAAATGATGTGGTGACAAGTACTGTAGTTATCTTTTCAAGAATAGAGAAAAAAATATTTTATTATTGTTTTATGCATTCTTGAATAACTTTCATGTTAATTATAACTATTCAAACATCGCCTAAAAATGTGGAGGTTGAGTTATCTATGAGAACTACGAATGAAAAAATTATTACATCCAAGTTTTATAAGTCCTCCTAGGTATATTATATGGAATGAAACTCATATAAATACTTTTTATACTTCAATTAGTGTAGTTTAAAGTAATTTTGGGAATGTGTTGATTCTCTTTATAAAAAGATAAAATTAACTACTGGGAAAGGGAGATCACTCTTCACATCTTAGAGTATCATCCAATTCATTACAAATATAAGGGGTAAGATGAATCTCCTTCATCAAAATTCATTAAGTTGTGTATATTAATTAATTAAGAGCAATAATAGCATTATAAAATGATTAGGACACATGAGAGAATCATGATCGAAGATATGTCCATCATGAGAGATTAAACTGATGCATTACCCAAAAAATCGCATGGTCTTCCTTAGGAAGTGTTTATGAGTTCTCAATTAAACATATTCTTGGTTGTTTTAATATATCATAGGCACCTTATATAATGGACACTATATCTCTATAATAGATGAATAAGTAGTCATAAGAGAATCTAGATAAGGGTTTTATATGCTCGAGTACTTCACCATGGGGAGTGCAAGTCCTCTTTAATATAAAGAAGGATCAATCAATGCGCCTCTATATTTATTATCGTGATCTCAATAAAATCATGATAATGAAAATGTATTCACTAACTTGATATATGGATTGTTTGATAAGATTATTGGGCCAATTTATTTCTCTATAGTGGACCTTCTGTATGGATATCACCAATTAATGGAGAGGAAGGAAGATATTCTGATAAATACCTTCGAATGAGGTATGCATTCTATGATTTCATAGTGGTTCCCTATGGACTCTCGAATGCTCAAGAAATATTCGTGTATATAATTAATGGTGTATTTAGAGATTACCTAGAAATTTTATTGATATTCTTTATTGATGATATTCTTATTTACTCCATGACCGATGAGGAACACGAGAAGAAATTAAATACTTCACTAATGACATTATAAAGGGATAAAAATTATTCAAAGTGCAATACATTTTTGTTCTAGTGAGTGGAGGTACATTTATTGGGTAATTTTATCTCAATAAAATGGACATCTATATTCCCTTCCAAGATAAAGGCAATTGAAGAGTTTCTAATGCCATAATCTATAATGGGGATCCAAAAAATCATTGTTAATGATGGGTAACACTGATAATTTGTGATGAAATATTAAATATTTTCATACCCAATAACTAAGATATCGTAGAACGGGTGATGTTTTTCTAGACACAATAATGTGAGAAAATAATTATGGAGGTCAAAATAGGCTTATAAGTGCACTAGTACACACACTCTTGATAAGTGGATAAATCATTGTGGTGTTTATTAATTATTCAAACAAATGATTATTGATGTTACTGATGAAAAATAATAACGTGATATCCTACAGCTCCAGGAAACTGAAATACAATGATTAAAACAATCACAGTTATTATTTGGAGTTGGCAGTTGTGATATTCGGATTGAAAATCTAGCATAATAATCACTATAGAGAGATGTGTATGATATATACTTATAAAAATAGTCTCATATATATATATATATATTACCATATGAGGATATTTATTTCCCTAATGAATATGTATATTTCTCATAAAATATTATGACTTTTCAATACACTACTATCCTGGAAAGGGAAATAAGGTGTAAGATGCTCTATGTAGAAAGGAACCTGCATCATTAAAAATGTTGAGAATGAAAAAGTATATAATATTCATATATTTGAAGAGGATGTACATGAGAATAATTAAGAGAGGAACATCATCAATCCTTTCTTAAATTATTTGATCAACTCTAACTAATGGAGAAAATGAAGGATGCTCAATGAAAAAATGTGGAAATTCAGAAAGGGGTAGAAGCTATCAGAAATGTGAAATCCCTTGAGTTCTTGATTGATAAGGAAGAATTTGTACAGTTTGGGTCATGATAATGTGTACCATCTAGTCCAATGATAATGAAAGATCATTTGAAATATGCACATATCTCAACAAACTCTATTCACCCAGGGAGAACAAATATATATCGATATCTATGAGAGAACATTTTGTGGGATAATATGGTGAATGTGATTTAAGGGTAAACATCAATTTACCTAGTTTGTCAACAAGTTAATACTGTATGAAAAATGACTAAGGGGATGATGAAACCACTACCTATACAAAGATGGATATGGATATACATCACCTTGTACTTTTTCATTTGAATTCCAATGGCATTCAGAGTAAATAAAGAAATATTGTCCATTGTGGATTTTATTATAATTATGGATCACTTTATCTCACTTCGTGATGAATTATCATTGGAATAACATGAAAATATATAAAGGAAATATTTTTTAAGGCTGCCTGGAGTTCCAAAATCTATTATATCCTATAAATTTTTAATATTCACCTCGATGATTTTGGAAATGTCTATAGTATGCTCTATGAACTAAATATGACATAATAAATGGAAATCGTCCTCAAATCAATGTCTAATTAGAGTGAACTATTCAGAAACTAGAAGAATTTTCAGGAGTGTTTTATATGGACTTCAATGGTGTTTGGGGCCATCATCTTCCACTGGTCAAATTCTCTTACATAAATAGTTTATAATCTAGAGTCATAAAGGTACCATATGAATCTCTATATGGGAAAGTTTATATAAATATATTTTTTTTGGGGTGAATCCAGTGTTTGTAAGCTTTTGAAACCTAAAATGGTCGAACAGATAGTGGAGAAAGTGAAAAGAATTCAACGGCACATCAAGGTAGCCCATAGTCGGCAACAACATTTTGCAAGAAAATTGTCAATGTGACAATGAGTTCAATGTTGAAGATATGGTATTCCTTCACATATATCCATAGAAGAAGCTTAGGATTATTGGGAATAAAGGAAATAGAATTCCCAAGTACATTGTACACATAGAGACTCTTGATCATTTTGGAGCTGTGGAATATCGACTATCACTATCACCTAACCTATCCAAAGAACATGATATATTCCATTTATCCCTCTTATGGATGTATATACTAGGTAATTCACATGTACTCCCTTTATAGGGGGAATAATTAGATAATGATATTTTTTAGGAGTATCTTCTAGTGAAGATCTTGGATCATAGAAATAAATTTTTACACAATAAGCCTACTGACCTGGTGAAAGTACTATGGTGGAACCATAAGTATGAAGAGGTGACAAGAGAACTGGATGATGAAATAATGGAAATGTACCCACACATGTTCACGACATAGACTGTAAAATAAAATTTCAAAGGAAAAATATCATTAGAGGAAGAATGTAAAGACAGAATTTTTATCATTGAAATTAACTTCTTATAAATATTACCAATTATACTTTCATATAATATAATATATATAACATAATAAATACATTATAAATGAAGAATGAGTGAAATAAAAGGTATCTCTATAAGAAAAAAACACATACTAATGTAATAGTAACATGACCTTTTGAATAGTATTGTGACACTTATGAACAGTGGACCATCTAATGTAATAGTAACCCAAAAAATTAATTTACAAATAAATATTACCCATATTATATGTGATACGATTATATAATTATATAATAATATAAGAAAATAAGGTAATTTTATGTTACATTAGTTAAATATTTAATGTTGTAAAAAGGAAATTCTAATTTTAAAATTTATACTTTTATATTAAATTTTGATTTTAATTAAATATTAAAAGTTTTCTATTTAGGAATTTTTTATAAAATGGATTTCATTTATTTATTATACTCCTAAATAAAAATTTTGGGGTGAATTTTTGGGATTTTTTTAAAATACATAATGGTTTGGTGATTAGTAAAATACGATAATTTTCCAAATAATCTAAATAGATGATTTATTGAGTCATATATGATCATTTAGTAAGGTATGAACCTTGGTTTCGAATGCACTTGATATCTTTACAATTTTTGGTCGCAATAATCATGAATATTCACAGTATTGAGAAATAATATTAATCTAATGAATAATGTAATGGAAAACCTCTCTTCTCTTCCATTATAAATACATCTCATATTTACCTGCTCTCTTCACTCCGCTCAAGCTCTATTCATAGCCAAAATTTATATAAAATATCTCCATAAAACCCTCTCCCACTCCTAGAATCACACGGTACCTACATAAAACCAAATCCTTTTCACTAAAGATGCCCTCAAAAAACGAAATATTCTAGAGGTAAATTCCACATTGTATTTCATTTATTTATATTCATGTTCCTTTATTACTTTATATTTCATCACATCTTTTCATTTAATGTAATTAAAAATTTGGTATCTTACATGTACTATAATTTTTTAATTATAATTTAATAATTCATCATCATATCTCTTTTCCCCTCCATTTATATTAGAAATGATAACACAATCTAAGATGTGTTAATTTATCACATTCAAAGACGACGAGTTTTCAATTTATATTTCCATATTCAATTTTGTTCATGATTATGTTTTTATGGTTGAAGCATACTATAATATATTTATTTGGTATAATTTATTGTTCTTTAATTTTTTTTACAAATTATATTTATATATAAATCAAATGTGATTGATGTGATAAAAAATTTCCAATTAACCAAATTGGTTATCATTAAATATTTATATAATGATTCATCGTAACTTCAAATAACCAATTGAATTTTATTACCATTAAATCTTATGTATGTTCAAAAATATAATAAAAATTCAATTTTGGTGAACCATTCTAATCCAAAATGTTTATCCTTACATGTATATTACTAAACCAGTCATGAATACCAAGGAAACAAAGACTCTAAAACCATGAAATTGAACCTCTTAACCCATAAAAAATTGAATGAATGAACATAATAGTGTTATAAAAAATAAATTTAATGAATAATAGGTTCTATAAATATCAATTAACGAATGTAATTTGGTTCTCTAGGAAGATAAGATCACATAATGGAAGCCATCACACTTGAAGTATGGGATTTTACCTGAACCTCAATTATTCCCATATGTTTCTCTATATTAATTTTTAACCAAACGATGTTACCTGTTATTATTATGTAAAAGTTTTAAATTATGTTAATATTCTCAAAAATCATGTATTATAATCTATTCACCATTATGTTTTGGGGATTGAATTTTTTTTAAACATTTCACTCCTCATTACTTTCTGAAAAGTAAGCTCATTTTAAGGGAACTTATTGAATTTTTACCCAATTAAATGTGAAAGATATAATCTATTTTAATCGAAATTTGTTTTTATAAAATATTATTTTTATTATGAAAACCATATTTGTTCAATTTGTTTTTTATATAGAATATTTCCACCCTTTTCAATTTTTAATTCTTTTTTGTATTTTCCTCAAACCCACGCTAAAATGTTTTAATGATAAAATTTAATAAAAACCCTTCTAACATATTATAACTTTTTTTTGAAATCACTTTAAATGTTATATTCTTATCGGTCAATATGTATTTCCATGTATTTTCTAATTCCTTTCATTCTTCGAAACACATATTCTATGCCCATTTTTTATGCTTTATGACATGATTATGAAACCTATTTCATTCCATGGGTACCCTTATTTTTATGTATGATTGATTATTTATGATTATTTATGTGAAAAAAATAATCATGAATGGTATATGATGGGTGATACCAGCTAGATCTCTAATGAATTCTGTAAAATTGAGTTTTATAAGATTTTATGTGCAATAGTCTTGACGGTTATCCTTGAATCGTGATACCATGTGCAACATTCTGGGTGGTTAACCATGAAAAGTGATCCTCTCTATGGAACCGGTCCTAAATAGTACTAAATTTATATTTTATATTGTAAAAACATTAATATGACACCACGTTTATATTATCCAATTATTAGATGTTATGATTCCACATGTTTCCTTACTTTTTATATGATTATGTCAAGCCTTTTAATCTATGCACCAAAGCATTATTCATATATTTGTTCCATTATAGGGATATTATCTAATACATTTGTTAATGTTATCTGTAGGTTATCCTATGATGATGTATTAGGACAATATTTTTTAGAGATCTATATGAATATAAAATAATGAATTGTTTTATTTAGTCATCTGTTTTTAGTTATATGTACCTAGACTTCCAAGACACTAGACATAACAATACATGGCTTGTAAAATGATGTTTTATTGTACTTAAAATCAAGTATTAATATATTTAAAAGTATAGGGTATCTACACTATGTGACTAATAATTGTTAAAAATAATATTTTATTATTTTTACCTAGTAATAATGAAGGATTGAGATATCAATCGATGTTAAAACAGTCATAAATTTTGAGGTTCTTGGGGTTATTTGGGATAAATATTATGGAATTTTTATTTTCATATTAGTGTATTAATATTATAAAATGTATTTTATATTATCATATAAAGTTTTATCAATTTGGTAATTATCTAAAAATGATAAAAGAAATGAGGCATTTGTCAATTTTTAATTACTAGAGGAATAACTTGTTATCCCATTAATGGTTATATATAAATTAAAATTTCATTTTTAATATTTTCTGTTTAAAAAAATTATCTTGAATGCTCATCATCTAGATAAAAACACGAGATTTTATTAATGGAATAAACTATTATGTAAATTAAGTAAATTTTTTTTAATCTATATTGTAAAATATATCATTAAAATTAACAAATAGAATCATGACTTATTTTTTCCCCTATTATCATGTTTCCTAATGACATCAATGAACTTTTGTAAATATAATTGAACTATTTTATTGTTTCCATTGACTTAATCTTGACCATGTTCCTTATAAATCTATATTAGTTCGGTGGATTTATTTTTCCTTTAAAAATCAATTTTTTAATTTTCACCAAATAGTTTCCTTATGCAGAATATGAGTTATGTGTATCTTAAGGTAAAATTTATATATCGCACATTCCATTATTAAGTGATGTTTTCATTATTCCATTTGAATGATATGTATTTTAATAAAATAATACAATAACTGTTAATCTATTAATAAGGAAGAATAATTTTTCTGGAGACATTCATTTTGTGGGGGGTAGTATGCAACATCATGAAATATTACAAAAAAAATTCTTTTAAATTTTATTGAAATCATTGTTAACTTTAGTTAAATTCAAATCAATGTCTAACCAAACAATAATATGGTATAAATTTTTTTATTTAATATAGTAGTTAACAACAAATTGTTATATTAGTGAGAATGAATAAGAATGAATATATCAATTTTTTAATCATTTATTATTTTTTAATATTTATACAATATATTTTATAATCATATGTTATTAATAAATATAGTTTTACTCTTAAAAATATTATTTTTCTAATGAAATGTTTTAGAGCCATATATTGGATAAATTATTTTATAAAATTGAATTTGAAATCTTTAATAAATATTATTTGAAAATATAAACATCATTTGTCAAATATTAACAAAAAATTATCTTATGGTGAGTTGTTTTATTTTTCTATTATTATTATTATTTTAATTAAGGGGGTAGATTACTGTATTCCATCTAACCACCTACTTTTTCTCCAAATTAATTTCCATTGTTAAATTATTTTATTATTGGTTTTAAAATAAAAATAAATCAATTATATATCAATTATTCCAACTGAGATAATTAGAGTAATTTTTATATTTAACATTAATATAAAAACATTGTAAAAATCTAGACATTTTCACTTTAAAATATTCTTTCTCGCCACAACTGTAGAATTATATTTAAATTTAACCCTTTCCAAATATATTAGTTTAATTTGAAAGGAATGGTAAAAATATTTCGAATCATGATAATATCTATAGAATAATAAGGTCAAAAATAATTTTCTAAATTAATAATTAGTAATAACATTCTATATTAATTAACAATATTACGTATACAACTAGGTTTTGTAGAAGGCATGTGTTCATATTTAATGAAATCTTATACGCATTTAAGATTTTTATATAATAAATATTACATCATATTTAGAATAATTCATACTGAATTATCTAATTTATCTATTAAAAACTATAAATTTATTGGAAAAATATCCTCGGTGAATAAAATGATACATGTTACCATAGAAAAAACTACAAAGATAAATTTTGAAAAGATAATGATGGAGGAAAAAAAATGATAAAAATAATTATCTTTTTGTGTGTTGTATGTTTTTACCACCATGAATTCCACATAATCCATTTTATATCTAATTCTTATGAACATGATGTAAGGGTGACATACCAATTTTTTTTACCTTTTGGTATTTACCCGAATACCACTCCTCCTCCACTATAAAATCGAATTCACTTCCTCACTTACTGACACTGCTAAATAATTTTAGATAATCCAAAAAAATCCCATATAATCTCAAAAAATTACTCCTCCCACCATATAATCCTATCATTGGACATATATCATACCAAGACTGTCCTTTGGTTCGAACCAAAATGAGTTACCCAAAGAAGAGGTAATATTCGTCTACAAGAACATTTGTTTTGTATCATTATACTCCCAATAAATTAATATTATTCTATTATTGTATAATATCCTAATTATCATAAATATATTTTATTATTTTATGTTAAGGGTTCTATCTACATAGTCACATTCTTTATCAATTTTTTAATGATATGACAATTCGTGTGTATAGTGGGCAATTGCCACTTGAAACAATGTCTTTCATTTTTTCATTACCGCCTATAATGAATAGTAATTACGATGGAAAAATTATTCCTATATGATATAAATGATATTTATGGTATATTTATTTTGTCATAATTATCACATAACTCATACTATCATGCTATCCATTTTTGGTAATGTTATAAAAACAATAGTGGACGTCTATACCACCGCCTCCTCATAGAGGTTTTCTTCATTTACGATTTACATGGAATGAATCAAGGATATTTTTTATAATAATATTATTTAAATGATATATTTATTATATTAATGAAATTATTATCTATATATAAATGAAAAATATCAATTTTCTCATTACATTTCATAAATTGAAGAATTGATTATGTGGAGGTCAAGAATGTCGCCTACTCGAAGCGATGCAATTTTTTATTTTTCATATCCCCAACACATGGATTATATATAATTAAATATTATTATATTTATGATATAAATATCATTACATAAATATAAATTTTACTTAACATCTTTTTATAATGATCATTGAAATATGATAATGTTACTATAGCGTATGTACAACCTATAATCTCCACGATCCTAATGTTGGTTCCTTTTTCATAACAATAAATACTTTCAGATTTGAAAATATCAATTTAAATAATAATGGAATAATTATTTCTTGATTATTTTTTATAATATGTTTATATAATTATCAATTTTACCATATTTGAACTACAAATGTCATTTTTCACACAGAAACTGAATAATGGTCAAAACACCCGACATAAAAATAATTATTTAATTAGTAGAATAAAAGCTTTTAATAAGTAAAATAAATTATATATAGGAAAATGTTCCTGAATTATGTAAATAATTAACATTTTCTTATTATTCATGATTCTAGGGGAAAGTGATAATTAATCAGAGTCATGGTAAGTTTCATTCATCTCAATTTTTACAGTTTTGAGATAAATTTCATATTCACCACGTACAAATTTTTTTTAGGGTATCTAGTTCAAATAAGGATTTATTTTATTATGAATTGTTTTATATTCATGTTATTTAATTTTTTTATTTTTTTATTACATTATGGGCTTTTGACTTAAATTTTAAATTAGTTATAAGTGGTTTTGTTTCAATTTACATTCCATTGAGACTCATTTGTATTGCACACCTATTTACTTATATATGATCTATATACTGAACCATTACATGTTATATCATGGATTTTATTTATTTCATGATATAAAAAATTTCAATTATTTTATCCATTCATAGACCTAATTATTTTAATGTTATTCAAGTAGCAATGTCTTTCATATAAAATTACATTCATTTGGGACCTATTTGTTATATTATGCTAGTTACTTATATATAGTTTATATATTACCGACTAAAAATTTATTTCCCACGGATCAATAATTTAACTAAACTCATCATTTCAATTGGTGTTATTATTTAATTTATCACATGATTCAATTTTTACTCAAGTTGTAACTGGATATAAAATGTCTCCATTATTTATGAGATACTTATTCCATATTCTCCACTTATATTAGTTGTGTTATTTATATACTACTATATAATATAATGTGATATTATTATTCATTAATTTATGTGGATCTTCATGTCCATTTTTTAATCTCCCATTCTTAGGTTTTATGTTTTTTATTTTACCAAATTGGTAATTTATTTTTTTATAACAATTTACTTATATGTGATAGTTGTTATATTATACACCTATCATATTTTATGCAGAATATATACAAGCACTGTAAAATGTTATATCTTGAATATAATTATTCTCATGAAATTATAATATTCATTTTAATTTCATTCTATTATGATGATTCATATTCAATTGTTTCAATGTGGTATGGGACACTCTAAATGAATCAATATTACCATCACCAATGATTATTTTTTTGATATTTTAGGGTAATTTCCATTCCTCAACATCAAAATAACATTGTTTATAATTATCCTTAGTATATATACTTTGTATTGATTCTATCCAAAATATTTCACTTAATAGAATATGATTGTTTCAATGTGTTTGTTAAGAAATCCATTTCTTTTCAACAAGATTACATTGTTTCAAAGAGATTATTAAGGAACTCCTTTATATTCAATAATGTAACCATGTTTGACATATACTTCATGCTACCGACTTAGTATCCATGGGTTAATAATACATCAGTGATATATTTTGGGAAGCCCTTTCTTTTCCATAGGATTATAATTTTCAAATAGATTGTTATGGAACATGTTTCTTTTCTTTGGACTAATCATGTTTCAAATATATATTATATGATAACTATTGTTTTATGGATACCTCATGTTTTAAATTAATATTTATTTTTTCAATGTGGTTAATTCATTTTCAAGTTCTAATACTTATTAAATAATTAGGTGGAATAGATAGCACTGGGTGAGCCTATTAAAGTTTACATGATTGGGTGTCTATGATTACACAAGGTAACCCATTTCAACATACATAATGGTAATCCCATGTACCAAAAAAGTGAACATTTTATATCAATCTAATAAATTTTTAAATTGTAGAATTATAATTATTCCAGATGGTTATTCAAATTTAATTTGTTTTGAAATAGATTAGAAAGGGCTTTTATGAAAGTGATGCACTACATTACAAAAATGGGCTGAATTGTGTGTTATGTGTTCGTAATGATTTTAGTGATTGAGAATAATTTAACATCGCTCTTGATTATTGGTTTAGATTTTTTTTATTGTTTTCAGGTTTTAGGATTCATGTATTTATGGTTTTGAGTTATATTATTATTTTCTCATGATCTTTAATTATGTAATCATATATTTATTCACTCTTATTCTCATTGTTGACACACAATTATTAATGATTATTTTTACCTTTAATGGGATTTTAAACTCACCCATCATATGGTTTTTTTCATGGGATTTGAAGAATTATGTTGACAGATCGATGTCTATAATGTATTTAGAAATGAGGGTTTTTGAGATCTAATGAAAAATATAAAATAATGCACTGTGTAGATTATATTATAATCTAAGGTCATTTGACATCAATATATGATTTCTCCCTAATTCACATTGACTATAAACCGTAAATGTTTTCCAGAATATATTGGTTTTGTATTTTCCTTTTGATTTTTATGTCTTTAATGGAAAAAATATGCCAAAATTATCAGGACCATTACCATAAAATCAAATGTTACACATTTTTTAGAGGATCTAGTAGTGCAGATCCTGGGATGTTATAATAAACAATCAACGTCCTATAATAATAGGATTCCACTATCATTTTTCATTAGTACACAAACCAATCCCTTATTTGGATCATCATTTTATACCATTAAAAGTTCCCCATGCGATGGAATAATTAATAATAGTGTAGAGATAATCCGCTTTTTAAACTAATAAAATATATATTTACATACACTATTATAAAACTATTATTCTGCCTTCCTTGTTATCTGGGTCTGGGGGTTTGAAAATATCAACACGTTTATCAAAATAATGTTACTTACATCATCAATAACTCATATTTACTGTGAATTTTATAAAACCTCGTTTCTCAAAACCATTATCAGAGTATCGAAATAACCACATGGTCCTCCATTTATTATAACTAAATATAAAATATATTATATAAAAACTAAAGAAACTATTGATGAAATCTCAAATAATTATTTTGGTCCATAAATTTATTTTTTGTCATTGGTGATACCTAATAGATTCTTTATAAACACATAGTTTTCATAGGATGTTAAAAGGAATTTTTGTGGAATATCATTCTTATTCTTAATTAATTAGTGATTTACTGATTGAAGGGATTCCATAGATATAATATTTTGATCCACATAGTTGATAATTAAATTCATCTATCTATGTGAGGGGATACTTGTTATTTATCAGTACTTTGTTATGTTCATAATAAGAAATAAAGAGTCCCACCAAAACATCCATCTTCCTGGTAAAGAGTAATGGAAAACACCATTATGAAGAAATTGGATATATAAAAACAATTTTCTATATTCTCTTACAAATTAGTTTTCATCCCTCCCTACTCAACAAATACAATTCTATGATAATTAATCGATATTAACAATGATCCAAGCTGATATTTTATTGATAACACAAT
This sequence comes from Viscum album, assembly GCA_963277665.1. Lineage (NCBI taxonomy): Eukaryota > Viridiplantae > Streptophyta > Magnoliopsida > Santalales > Viscaceae > Viscum > Viscum album. The sequence continues at coordinate 1,584,793,700 of OY728150.1, read as the reverse complement.
ATCATGACCACGGGAAAGACCATGAATCTCATCATGGAATAAATTATATTAATCCCACAAAATGTTAATCTCTTAAATCATAAATCTAAAAACTATATCAATTATTTTGGAAATATAGGCTTTCACATATGTTACTAAAATGACAACTTGAGAAAATGATTCCCTGGGAAATTCATCATTCTCTTTACACATGAATATAATTATATGATGACATTGCATGTGAAGTGTAATCTCCATATCTATATAGTAAATTTTGGATTTAAAAAATGATATAAAATACATGCAGAATAAAGAATCAAACAGCACTAACAGTAGTAAGATGATATTTTCAATATGATTCAATTATCAAAAATTGAATATAGATGTGTTTTATATTTCTGATGAAACCATTAATTTTTTTGTTCCCACATATAGCTCAACCCCAATGGTTTGATTTTGTTATTTAATATTTATACTAATATTATAAGATATGAAAGAATGAGTAGAACCCTAATCAAATAATATGTTCAGAATTTTTGAAGTAATAACTAGTAAACAAATCACTACATAATTGTATAGATCAATATCAACAGTAGTGATGGAACATGAACATTCTTTTTATCGAGGACTTGGGTGTTGTTTTCGTTGAATACATTTGACAACCCTTGGCATTTGATATTTTATTTGAAAATGAATTTGTTCATTGTAGATGAACCATACACCATTCGATGATTGTTGATAGAAACCATTTCTTCATCAATATTTTTGGGTTTCATCAATTCCCTCCACAACTGATTAGACCAATTCTCCATTTTTACACATTAGTGAAATCCCTTTATTCCCATTAAGTTGTTCCAAGGATTCTACTTCCCAAACTTTTTAAAAGTGGGAATGTTTTTTCATTCCACCATGGGTTTTTTATTGATACTCTAAACAAAAACTCCATTTTATGTTCTTTTTCTCTATAATCATGAAACCCTTTGTTTTCACTGGTTTTTATATATACTAAGAGGGAAAAATGAATTATATATTTATAGTTTTAAATATCTATAATAACGCATTATTTTCAAAGACTCAAAATTCAACACATAAATAAATATCCCACCTTATTTTTGATGTCGATGACAATTCTGGAGGCATTACATGAAATCCTTCTGATGTTTTCCTCATACAACATTGTATAAAAATATTCCTTTCACTTAATAAATAATTATTCCATCCCCATTATTATAAAAATAGTTTGAGTAAAATATTTATTGATTAATATTTTCAATAAGTCTCCCCATTCAATATAATCAATGACCTATTTGAAATTTTGTTCTAGATTAGTAACCACCATTGATCAGCTTCTACATCAATGTGATCAATGTAAAAATACTCATCATACACTATGCATTAGTGAATACACAATATCATCTAAATAGAGTTAATCTATCGACCATTAATGATGATTTTAGAATATTAATATTAGTACGGTCCCTTTTTCAATAAATACACAAATATTAATTTCATTTTCCTTGAATGTGTATTTTATGCGTAATTATTATAATTATACATAAATATATTGGGTTAAGAAAGTACTAACATTATGTTTTCTACTCAATCCCAAATATTGTTAATAATTTCATTGGGTAAATTGATCACATTTCCCATCTTGTGGGTTTTTGAGATAGTTACTCATATGTTTAACCATTGACTAATATAAGGAAAACAATATGTTAATACCATAACTATTAAACATTCAAAAGTTAAATATATAAATATGGTAAGAATAACTTATAAATTATATTTATTTTCTATATTATGTGTTATGGGTTATAATCATGTTTTTTCATGGTATTACACTATTTAGGATTTTTATCCTAACAATTATTTTATGTCCTTTATAACAGATCATTATGTGTTTTGAGGACATCGAAAGCATATCCCCCATGATTTTCATACAAAGAGTGTAGAAATTATAGCTTATTTTCACAATTTGATGATATAGTATATCAGATCAACCATTTTGGGTTAATTACACCTTTGTAAAACTATTAAATAGCCAAATCCAATTGTATTATCCAATGAGGGGACTATTTTCCTGGGAAAAAAACATAATCTATACATTAGTAAAATTTAGTGGTTTTTACTTCAATTATCATACTCCATAATCCTTTCAATATAGCTCTATTCCCTGAATAACTAAATAATCTATACCCCTCATTGACAAAATATATAGTGAACTACACATTTTCACATATTATAACATGTTTTTCTACGAAAAAAATCCAATATGTTTCACACCAAAATATCATAAGGCCCAATGGATTTACAATACAGTGTTCATAATACATAAAATGAAAACTAAAACATGATTCCCTCTTTTTACTCTCCATAATCAAATCCTAAATATATATTTTCTCTTAAAACTATATATGTTGACTTAGATAATACATAAACTAAAGGGGTATTCTAAAAACCCAAGAAGTTTCATAAAAATGATAATGAAACCTAACATGTGACTCAATTTTATAACCTCAAGACATAAAATCGTGTTCATGTGACATATTAATTGTAATAATATCAAATATAACATGGTATCATATGATCATTATAATATTAAAAATGTGGCCCAACAAAAACATCACATAAGAATTACTCAATCCTAACTACCTAGACAACAAAGCATGGTGGAAATATTCCCATAATTAATATTGATTAATCCCTATTGCAATAAATGATTCATCATAAGACTAATTCTTTACCCAATTCATTGTAGGTCAATCATGGGAGAACCAATCATAACATTTCCATGATTTATGTGTGCTATATAAAGGCAATCAATCTTAATCCATGGTAAAAAAGTACATTTGTAATGAAAATGGGTTTTATAAGCTTACCTCATACCATAATTAAGTGATGATTCATAATTAAAATAATTTGTGGGATGATTAGAAGGAATGTATTACCCCATCAATGGATGGTATAATATGATACGTATATATTTTGGAGAAATATATACTGAATTTAGAAACATTATATAACATTAAAGAGTGATTGATAAATTGAGTTAGATAGAAAATTTTCATATCCCAAAGGAAAGATTGGTTTAGAGAGTTTGAATACCTAGAGAAAAGTTCATTACACATGAACATTATCTTTATTAAATATAGAAAATTTTTTAATATTTATTTATTTCAACATTTTTTTACAATTTATTTTTTCTTCTATTTCATATGGTATCTTGTTACATTCCATAGAGTAATAATTTAGTTTAATGGAAGATGTTTTTTGGATTCTCAGTTCATATATTAAATATCATATTGAGTGTGTACTAACAAAAAAGTTGTTTTTATTTTCACATCCAGAGAAAAAATATCAAAAATATTTTTAATTTTTATAGACCAATTATAATTTTAAATCAAATAATCATGTATGGTTATTAGAAATTATCTATTTATTAAACACGAAGATGGTATACCATATGTACACATGAATATCTATTTAGTGTGGCCGAAGAGTGTTCATTACAATACCCAAAGAGCACCAATAAAATCCAACTAAATATAATTGTGGGGAGACTATACCTCCTGGTATGAAGTTTCAAAGTAGTATAAGTGATTCAAAAATAATCCAAAATAATCAATATAAATACATTGTAGAAGAAACCAATAAAATCAAACTAAATAATAAAAGAAATAGACAAGGAACAACCTAATGAAGCTATAAAATGTAGGTAAATAATATTATAGAATAAATAATGAAAAGACTAGAGGATTCAAATAAAAGGATTCATTTCCCTGGTCTTAAACAAAATATTAGTCGGATCTCTAAACTCTATAAAAATAGTAAACATGAAATCAAAAGCAATGTCCATTTCATTTTTCCAAACGTGCATCTATATAATCTTCTTGGTTCCAAAATTGCGGCCTAAATGGGGTGTGAGTAAAATTTCATATATTGAAAACAACATATATAAAGAAAAATATTCCATTAAGAATCCTATAAAATAATTTAAAAAACATGTGTATTAAATTATTCAACAATTAAATAAACATAACAACCTAATTCATTTCAATGCTGAAATATCACTTAGTATATTTTCTAACCACAACAACCACTGCCGAATATCCAATGTAAAATAATCTTCCTCAGTGTCATACGATAATATCATTAATTATGTCTTATAACCATGACAACCCCAATAGTTTAATCATGGTACATTTACAATAATTCGGTTCAATGTCTTATAATCATTAAATCGTGTTATGGGTTGATGCCCGATAATCATTAAAATTTGGGACTAGGTATAGATAGATCCCTATAATCAATAAAACATTAGATGGGATAATCCCACTACTTATCAACATTACAGAACCTATGCATGAACATTCAAGGGTTGAGCTCGAAATATAAGCATTACATCATGGAAAAAAATATTGACACGTATCATGTATATCATAATATCACATAAAAATTCTTAATGTTTAATTATGGAAAAAAATTTATTATTTCATATTTCATTTTAAATTTAATTATCAAAATAATAAAAAAATATATTTACCACAATAAGACACAATTTGGAGATTCTATAACAAGAAATCACACTTTTCACATGTAATGAGAAACATAAATTAATCAATTATCCAACTAAAAACACATTAGAAAAATATTTAAATAACGTACGAAACTCATTCAACTATTTAATTAATTTATATTAATGAAATGATGGATCAATCACGATATTCTATAAACCATGAAATTATCAAAACATATGGTTATTATTTAAACCCATACCTACGAATAATAGTCTAAGAATGCATTCAACAGCCAACACATAGGCGGAAGAATGTAAAAATGATTATACAGAGGATCCCATTTGAAAACTAATAATGATCAAAACCAAAAAAATAAACACCAATTTTTTTTCATGGAAACTGTTGGAGGAAAAAAGTGAAGAGATAAGAAAAATCACAAATAGAACTTATCAAGAATAGAAGATGCAAAATAAACATGTGGATGGGAATTTAAAACTCTAAAATCACTAGAATAATTACCTAGGATCAAGAGGAGATGATATTCCATGAAATAGAATAAATTTCAATTGTATATAATTTTTAAAACTACAAGCTGAGAATTTACAAGATTTGTAACATGGTTACACGTGATGTTCATATTTTTAAAGGAATTCAATGATAAACCAATGGAATTGTATTTAATTTATTTAAAACATCTAAAATTTTTAGGATGTGTGATCACATTACATTATGTTTTAATGTTTTTCATTTTATTTATTATCACATTTTACATTTAGAAATCCCAATCCAACTCTAAATATTCCAAGCTTATCAAGAACCCATATTAAAAAATAGTCTCGTTTATACTTGGACTCTATTAACTCAAAAAATATGTCAACCCCAAACATTAGGTCATTTCATATAATGAAGGATCTATGTAACAGAACAATACTTGGCATTATCTTGAAAAATAAAAACTCAGTTAGGGAAAAACCTTGGAATGAGGAGATTATATATCCTCTCCCTTTAAATAACTCTTCCCCAAGAATCTCCATGAATCATATTGAGGTCTCTTAAATAAACTATTCACAATATGTTTTCATATCGTCCTCTATATCCTATGTCTCACCTTGAATGCTCCAATGCTTCCCCAATACAAAAACCAATGATATAATCCATCCTCAATTATATTTATCACTATGATACAAAAAATGTATTAAATTCTACTCAAAGGATTCATCCCAACAATGATCATTGTCTACTAGGTTAATAAAATAGGTGGGGTCTGGATGATATCTTTTTAGTTGCAACATGTGGGAGACATCAATCATGGAACTGTAGTAATGTGGGATGGTTAGATGGTACAACACTAGACCAAAACATGAGAGAATTTCAACTGGCCCTATTACTATAGGTGTTATCATTCCCTTTTTACTGATACTTCAGTGCCCAAATCTAGGAGAAACACGATGAAAAATTATGAAAACCCTAGAAATCTAGAGGTTGACTTTGATGGTATTCATATTATGTATCCCCAATATGCATGTTCAACAACCATAGTCTTATAAAATAATGATTTTCTGTGGTCTCCCACATGAGACTAAGTCAAACAAGTGCGGACTCACAAATCACTAGCTACTAAAGTGGAAAATTTAAAGACCTTCAATGAAAACCCTCAAAATGTGGAATTTTGATCGATTCAGGGAGGATAATATTATATATAAACACATTGAGTTACATATGTTTCTCTCATGAACCAACAAAATCCAAAACAATCACTCATAGTATATCCTCTAGAACCTAAATCGACTGGTCAGAATGACCATCAGTATGTGGATGATAGGATGTGCTTAAAAATCATGAGACCAAGGCTTTATAAATACCCTACCATAAATGTAATTTGAAATGAGTATCTCTATCTAAATATATAATTTTCAAAACATAATGTGTTTGGAGCACTTCGCTCACATAACGTTTTCTCAGATATTCAACAAATTTGGAACCCCTAATAGGTAATAAGTGGTGACCATACTCATTAGTTCCAAAAAAAACACATACTACATCATTCATATAGGTTTTCTTTTGTAGTCTTATAAAAAAATCCATCATTACATCATCTTCATTCCACATTTAGATGTGTAAAGGCTGAAAAATAATAACAAACATATGATGCTCATCTTCCACCAGCTAAAGAGTATAGAATATTAGAAAAAATCTTTCTAAATCATTATTCATTTATGTAAAAAATTACTGTCTATGGAGATAATTGTAATATTTTATAATCCAGGATGCACCACCCTTTTAGATGCACAACACTCCCCCATTATCTCATTGCATAATCTCATATGAACCAATAATCTTCCTCATAAATGAATCAAACAACCACTATTGAGAGACCATCCTAATAGAATCTCCCCACCACATAACATTTCTCTAAAATATGATCCTTATAGATGTAATAATTTATCCGTCTTAATAAAGTATAAAATAATTGTTGTTATAGACGTTAGTTTTAGATAAAATTATCACTAGGATTCTTTAATAGCCAAACGATTTCCTAAAAAGGTTTATTATCCACTAATGACGATTATATTCTTATACTTCCTCTATCTTTTTTATAATTCTCAATGATTCATTAATTATGTTTCCCTTCCCTGGTAATAAAGACAAATCGATGTGGAAGGGCTTCAAATACTCCTCCCACATCATATGGCAATGGTTGAGGTCATACAAAGAAATGATATAACCCAATCTCCTAGGATCTGTTTATACAATATACCACACACCAATGAGATGGTTTCTTTAATACCTCAAGGAATATACCACTGCTGATAACTCTAAATTGTGAGTATGGTAATTCCATTCAAGCGGTCTCAAGTTACATGATCCATAAGATGCAACATAATCATTCTCCATTAGAACATATCTGAATCAAACTATAGATGATTTATAGGAAAAAATAGATTAATAACCCAATATAGGTAATTTTGGGATAGGTTCTAAACATATTAAACTGTTTAGATATTTAAAAGATCGTTTGCATGCATTAGACCAAACAAACGTGACCCCATTCTTGTTTTGATAGACATTGTTGATGCCGAATAAGGTAAATACTGGATATAATTCTGGTAATTACCATCAAACAATATATAGATCTTAATTTTTATGATATTATGGGGTTGTTCATAATATATCATGAATTAAATGTTTTTAGGCCCACTGACACCCCATTTTTTTAAATGAGATTTCCTAAATAGTTAAATTTTTTAATCTAGATATTTGCATTATTTTTCAAGCCATCAATACAATATTATTTATATATACTCAAAAAAAATTCAAGATATATGAAAATATCATCTATATAATTAATGTACAATAAGAAAATGTTGATGAAAACCATCACAAACATATCTCAGAATGGATGAAATATCCTACTCATTAAGACCATGAATACCACATGTCTATTTGTAATGTCAAAAAACAAAACAATGAATTCATAAAAATCATACCAGAACATAAAAAATTACAAGGTATGTGTGATAGTATCATCATTAACTAATGATATCCTGAAATCAAATCAATATTGGAGATGTTCTTAGAACCACTGAACAGATCAAAAATATTTTTAATGCATGGAAGTGGATACTGTTTCAAGAACATCATCAAGTTGAATAACAGAGAATACACAAATTAGAACAGATATCAACCTTTCATTTTGGTGACATGAACTACAGAGCCTCATGGATATATACTATACAATATGAATTCTTTATATTCTAGATCTTATAACTAAACATTCAACTCTCAGTGATCTGCTAGTTCTATTCATTATGGAGGGATAGAAACTGGATATGCTCTCAGCACTAACACGATTGTGAACACGACCACTCGGTTGGACAGTAAGTCATAGAATAATTCATATAAAGCATAAAAAATGGTATAACACTATTTGAAAAGAATCATTATACATTTCAAAAATAATCTTGTGAATGACCGGAGACATGAACCATGTGGCAATCAAATTTTCACTAAAATGGTCACACATGATAAGATTGATCATCCCACTCACCATAGAGAGAACATCTTCCTCCAATAGTAGATATGAATATTACTCACCTCCAATAACATTAAATATGATCGTTTTATAAAAATAACCTATCAATAACAAGAATGAACTCAAAGTAAGCCATTTTTATAATGAACGATTCCCAAAAGAAACAAAAACTACCATATTACAATATGTTCCTTTCCCATCCATCATGTCATAAGTTTGGTCATTTGATGTTCTTGGAGGAGGTTCACAAGAATTTTAGATAATTTCAATTTTTAAAATCCCTATGTAGGGAGGCTACAAGTCACGTAACAAGATTTCACAATATGATGATTGCTTCATTGTTTATCATTGAATGTTTCATGATGTGCATAATTTTGAATATCATAAAGGAGGGATTCACAACTTGTAACCCCTTGACCATAAAATCCCAATGTCTGTTCATTATTACATTAAATTGGCATTACTAAAATGCATAAAATTTCAAAGTACCATGTAGTTTACTATTGTCGAATGACAAATTACATAAATGATACCCCTAATACATTGGGAAATAAAAATAAAACATGCTACACAACAATCTAAAATTAACTACATAGATAAATTCTTATTTAAATATCTATTCTTTATAACATTGAGGAACCCATAATATGGATGAGCTAAAATACTCTGTAAGGGTATGAAAAATGGAAATAATAATGAATCAATAAGAGTAAATTTACATGGAACAGTGAATATTTGATAACAAATTCCATTCATATAATATAAGGTAACATCAAATTGGACATTTAGGAAACCGATAATCAAGACATTTAATCAATGAACTAAAAATGAAATTTTTCTATAGATATATTGACACAATATCTAATGGATGAATAATAAATGATTCATGAAAATGAAACGTATCCATATACATGTCATCATAATTTACAAACAATGAATAATAATGGAATATAAATGAGTGTAATACTAAATTATGGGACACCATGTTTCCAAGGTATATGATACCTTTACCATCATGTCCTTTCAAAAGAAGGATTATAAAATTTAGTGTATAATTCTATTTAATTTCCAAATGATTCATTCCACAAGGCATCCGATGCATCGAGGTGCTATCTATAATAAGGCCCCACCCATGGTGTACCGGTCCAAATAATTTTTCATATTCATGAATAATGTCCCTTAACATGATCAATCCATATTGAATAGAAGATGCATAATATTCAATAATTTCCCAGTTAATCATATAAATGTCAAAGCGAACAACATATAAAATTGATATATGGTTTAAATAGTAATAGTATCAATTATATGTTAATATTAATATACATGGTATGTCAAAATGAAAACTGATTATAAAAATGTGAATTTTTTTCCAAAATAATTTTTAACCATCAACATGGGATGTGATATTTGAAAAATAATTACTATGAATATGTTTTGAGAAATTAATCATTAAACACCCCAAAGTGACCCATACGACATGAAACAATTAATTCATTATCCATATGAGGCAATTTTTTGAAACCATGAAGAAATGGGATTCATGATATAATGTATTAAAGGATTAGTAGATACATTATAAAAAATATGTTTTGTATATGGCTTATGCCTTACAAAATGAATAGTAAGCCAAGAATCCCTTACTTTATCATTCCCTTTGGTTTGGTGGTATTTAGCCTCTTTCATAGTGTGTTAAAATATATTTATAACTAATTGAAAACCCATAATCTTGTTTATAATATCATATATTATTATTATTTTAATATTTTATTTACCATTTGTCCAACACCATTTTATTATTTTAACTATTTGGGTGTTTATTACAATGTTTTCACAGGTATGATTGACTTGTTTTTGGTTGTTGTTATTAAATATATCATGGTTTCATCATATACCGAGTAGAGACAATGACTAAAGTATCATATATATTTTTTATGTATGTATTTAGAATAGCTAATAGAATTTTGATATTATAAATGAAATTATCTATTCATGGAAATGGTAGGATGTATGTACACATGATTTCTGCATTCATTTCATTATTAAATTAGATTAGTTGAAACTAAATTATACATATGTATTTTGTATTTTACATTATCGTATTTAGTTAATATATGATACATATGTTCATTAAACTCATATGTTATATGTTCCATTTATCTAATGAATGAGTCCTATCGGTTTGAAGGGGTTGTAGTCCACACTTCGTCAAACAAAATTATCGTACCTACAAATGGTTTAAACAGAAATGTATAATAAAAAAATACATAAAAAAATAAATAACAATTGAAATATATATTATATATAAATATAGTTTTCAGAACTATTTCCACCATGAGAGGCATTAGGGAAAAGTAGAACAAAAATTATTTCACGAGGATGTAGTTCTCCAAGCACAGAAATTTTTTTTTATAACCCATTAGATGGAGGTTTGTGTAAGTGTTGATATACATATTATTCTAAAAACATTTAATTATATATATTATACTTTATTTGTTATTAAATCATATAATAATAATATTATAGGTAGTGGATAAGTGAAATGAAACTTGAGTGCTTGAGAGAAGGCGTTACCACTTAATCGGGTGACATCTTATAGTGTACACCAAATAATTTAGTGGATTTATTTATGACCAAAGGAAGTATTATTGGCCAGGAGGATGGATGTTGGGAAATAATTTTGGAATTAATAGTCTGAACATAAGTGTCTTGATCATTGTGAGGAATGTGTAAAAGTGGCGGTCCTTTATATGGAATGAAAAGGACTCACTCATCATTCTTGAATAGAAGTTAGGCGTACACATTTTGTTACTTAAAAAAGACTTATAAAATAACCAAAATACTATAATGGAAGTTTCATGGACGAGATATTACAAAAAATGGGTTTCGGGAATGTGTTGAGGTTATTTGGTCCATTAAACATAGGGTTTTAATCAATTTTTAAGCCTAATTACACCTAAATGATTATAAGTATTTTTAATCACTTTAAATAACAATTCATTTAAAAAATTAATTTTATATTATTATATAAAAAATATAATCATTTAAAAAATTGTGTATGTTTTATTTTAAAAATTAAAATCACCGAAGTGGAAAAGTTTGGATTAATTCTAAACTTGAAGGTAGATAGATTAACTGGCTTTAGTATAAAAATGTTTAAAACAATGGTATGTTTTTTATATTAAATTTTAAATGTAAATTGATATCAATTAAATAAATTGTATGAAAATGTGAATAATTGACACAATTTTTATTTAATACAAATTTATAATACTATTTATCATTAATAATTATTTAAAAGAAAAAAAATTTTTAAATAAAACACAGTATTGTTCAGTATTCAAAAAAATGAAGTTTGTCAGAAAAATCCCAAAAATTCCACTAAAGATAATTGAGAAATTATCTTTTCCAAATTTAATTTAATTTTATCAAATTAAACTCATATATTTTAAAATTTTATATTTGAAATATGTTCCCAAATAAAAGGCTATAAAATTTCCTTAAAAAATAAAAAATTAAATGTGTAATATTTTATTTTTTTTATATCCTATTCATATTAGATGAGTGTAAATTTATTTTTTTGGATATATAATATATAAATAATCTCTCTAAATGTTATATGATTTAATTTAATATGACAAATGTGTCTTAATAACATTTCATTTAAATCGTTTTTCATGTGTATTTCAAAGATATAAAAATGAAATTTTTGAAAATTCTTGGGTTTCTACATTCATTTATCCTATAAAATTCTATTCACATAATTTTTGTGTCATTAAATTTAAAAAGATAAATGGTTTTTTATTTAATATAATCCTTTAGTTCCCATGTTTCTTCTTATTATTTTTATTACGTTAAATTACATTCACTATATGAGTTTTCTAATTTCTCAACACTTCATCACAGGTGTCTAGAATCTGGTAGGTTCATCATAATATGAAATTTCAGGTTCAAAATATTTTTCATCAGATGTGGTCTCATGTTTTTAATCATGCGCGTACTTCCTCATAAGTGATATGTTGATCAAATCTTGAACCATTGAGAGATTTGGAAGCAATGCTAATCGATAACCATCAGTTCCAACTCTTTCATGAATCTTGAATGGTCCGATGTACTTGGGGATCAATTCCCCATTCATACCAAAACTGATTACAACCTTCCATGGAGATACCTTTAGGAAAACTCGATGTCCGACATGGAATTACAAATCCATTTTCCTATTATCAGAACAACTCCTTTACAACATTTAGCTCTTTTGATAATTTACAGAATGGCATGCACTTTGGTCGTCATCTCTTCCACATGTTTAGGACCTATGAGTTTCCTTTCACCAACTTTGTCTGAACATGTTGTAGTATGAAACCATGTTCTATATAATGCGTAATTTGGTTCCATATAAATACTTAAATGAAAACTATTATTATTGGAAAAACCACCAATGTTTTGTATTCGTTATATATACCATGAAAATAGAGTGAAAAATATATCAATATGTAATTAATTGTATGAATTGTTCTTTTATATTGTCCTTCAGTGTATTGATGGTTGGCAGTGCTCAAAGGATGTTCATTATCAAGGGCCTTCTTAATACTATTCCTGAATTTTGATGTAAATCGGGGTCCCGATTGAAGTCAATTGACCGAGGTATGCCATGATGTATTAAAAATTAATTAACGTAGATTCATGTGAGGTAATCTAGTTATAGGTCTACACTTATGGAAAGTAAATGTATAGATATGGTCATGATATCAATAAAAACAAATATTACATCACTCATTTGAGGAGTCATTGGATGTCCTGTGAAAAAGTACACTATAATTTCACCCCATATCCACACAGGGATTTGAATAGGTTACAGAACTATTTTAGGATGTCATCTTATAACTATCAATTAATTGAAAACCATACATTGAGACACATATTCTTCTATTTCATGTCTCATGTTATCCCCTAAAAAGTGTTCCATCAAGTCTCTATACGTCTCTTTATGCTTAAGGTGTATAGAGAAAATGTATCTATAAGAATTTTACAATAATTACCTTTAAAAAATATGAAAATATTGAACATTTAACCTCTTTCAAAATTTTTGAAATATAATCATCACATACAAAGTCTAATAATTTTACATCATTCAGTAATTTAATTTTCACCTGAGAGTCATCGTCATTCCATTGTAAATATTTGGGTCATCCATTAAATATGGTATGGAAATCATTTGATAAATGATTGATGTCTCCCCTTCCCTAGAGATTCTCATATCCATATTCACTAGATCCATGAACATAAGATCCTTTTCCATCTTCATTTTGTTTAAAAATACATGATCATTTATACACAATTCATATACTACCTTAATTCATTTCCATGGGTGGTAGTGTATTGAGAACACATAATCGTTGTGTAGTTTGAGCCATCTACTTTGTATCATGTAGAGCACATTCTACAAGAATTTTTTTTCATGTTTTTATGATCCATTTATATCTCACATATTTTTCCATTAATGTGATGTCTCCATATTTTAAATATAATGATTAGAGTTGTAAACTCCAAATCATGGGTTGGGTAGTTCTGTTCGAGGGTCTCCAATTGCCTTAATGCATATGCAATAAAATTTTCAATTTTCTTTAAGAACTAACCAAGTAACTTCTTTGATGCATCACAATATATGAAAAACCCATCACTCCTAGAAGGTTGATTCCAAATTGTCTCATTAAATAATATGTTATTTAGAACAAATATGCATTATTCACATTCCTTCATCTATATATTCATAACATCTTTACATGTAATCTTTGTAAAAGGGTTATCTAATTATGAAAAATTCTTAATGAATCGTCAATAATAGCCTTCCTATCCAATGAAACTGTGTACCTCAGTTCTGATTGGCTTCATAGGCCATTCACATACTACCTTTTTCGTTTTAGTATCAACATATGTTCCATTTTTAGAGAAAATGTTACCTTGAAATGTGAATTCCTAAATCCATAAATCTCAATTACAAAATTTCTCATATATATCTTCCATTATAAGAGTCTTAAGGATTATCAGTATGTGAACCTATTTATCCTAATAGGTTTATGAATACACCATAATATCATAAATGAATTCTAAAAAAATTCCATGATATTCTTTCAATAATATACTAATATGGTCCACAAAAATAAAGGGTTCATTAGTAATCTGAAATGGAATTACTATAAACTCGTAATGTCCACTCCTTGTCTGAGAATTTTTTTCGGAATGTCTTCCTTCATCACTCAAAATTGGTGATACCTATAACAAAGACCATTCGTTTATGATGGAAGCATTTATCAATGAATTTATCATTAAATATCCTCTTTATATGAGTTAAATTTCTTTTTTCTCTATTGTATTGTTGATAAGAGACCACCCCTGATCAGAATAACCCAGGAAATATTAGAAAACAAGTGTAAATTTTTTATTTTTGACGTATTCTAGGGCTTTAAATATCTTCTCCAATGAGTTAATCCACTACTCAGCAACAATTCTATTAGTATTCCAACTAAATGATGGGGGATTCTACCACAAAGAGTGATCCATCATTGGATATTCTATTCCTGGAATATGTTTCTCCATTCGTGCATGGTTATTTGTCATAACATGACTAAACATCACTAAAATTTACATTATATTCTTCATTACAATACCATCTATATTTGTTCCTTTGCTGGGAGGTCTGTATGTTTTCCACGAGTACTAATATTATTCCTCCTTATAGACACCATTTCTAAAAAAATGGTGTATACTAGATTATCTCATAAATTCATGAATTTTAAATATGGTATAACACTCAATATAAATGCATCTAAAATAATAATATTTATTACAATTATTGAACATTTACATTTAATTCATTAATAATTATAGGTAAAGAGAATGTAAATTATCCTAAGAATATCCCTCAAGAGTGTCTAATTAGGTGCACTTTATGGCTTTTTGACATATACCTGGTTACCCAGAGTCAAGAATGGAATGCATTATCATAGAATTTACACATAGATACATCTGTTCTAAAACCGCGTCCCGTTGTAGGATCTAGACATGAATATATTTCATGGAATACCAACATAAATTTGAATTATTAAAAGGAAGAAAATTTATAAGGGATGTGAATTTTACAAGTCATAGAATTCCATATTTATAAAACGATACACATCACACACTGGAAAAAAAATATAACATACTAAAAAATAAAATGAAATAAACTGTATCCATAAATGCTTACCCAAATATCTCTACTGCAAAACATGGGAAAAAATATAATAATGGTGAGCTCAAATGCTCACTAAAAGTAAAAAATGTAGAAGTGATAATTAATTAATAGGAATAAGTAAACATGTTAAGGTGGATAACTGATAACACATACCATTCAAATTACTAGATATGAAAAAATTAATATGGAGATTTTGGAAAATGTAAATTTTTACATATAATCAGAGAAGTAAAAATAAAATGTATCCATATATGCATCGATGCAATATCCCATGGATTAATAATAACTAAATCCTAATATTAAAATGTATCCATATATATAACAACGTAATATCTCATGGGTGAAAAATAAATGAATTTGATAGTGGGAAATGCTTAAATATTGAATTCCTTTCTTCCTAGGTACGTGTTACTCTTACCATCTTTACCTCTCCCTATGCGGTTAAAAAATATAGGAAAACCCCCATAGAATTGGACAATTTATTTGTCTCATGAGACTTCTGATGCATCAAGAAGCTATCTATAACCAGTCACCATCTATTTCATACCAGTCCAAATCATTTTAAATATTCATTGTCACTATAACCTAACAAGATGTATCCATATTGAATAAGAGATACTAATTTTTCAATAATTCCCTAGTGAATCAAATAATTGTCATAGTGAACACTACATGAAAATGATATGTGGTTTTAAAAATATTAATATACATTTTTTGATAATATGGATATATAAGGAATATTAAAATGAAAAATTATTACAATAAAGTGATTGTTTCCAATTGAATGTTAAAAATCACAGGGGTAATTGATATTTGCAAATAATTATTAGGAATATGTTTTTAGGAAATTAATCATAACCATCCAAATGATTCCTATAACACATGAATAATTTAAATCATAATCCCCATTAAGAATTTTTTTTCCATACCATGAAGAAATGGTGTAAATGATATAATGTATAATATGTATATATATACACTATACAAAATAAGTTAGTGGTGTATATGGTGTATGCCTTATGAAAAGAAATGTAAGACAAGAATCCCTTACTTTATCCTTTCTTTTGGTTGTGTGGTATCTACCCTCTAGTATATTGGTTTAAAATATTATAATAACAAATACCATAACCTCACTAATGTTTATAATGTCATATATTAACCTTTTATCAAATTTTATTAACTGTTTGTTAAAATAATAATATTACTTTTACTATTTTGGGAGTTAATTTCATAGTTTCTCTAATATGTTTGGACCTATTATATGTTGTAATTATTAAATATATCATGGTTTCATTATCCCAAGAGTGTAAATAATTACTAAATTATCATTTATATTAAATAAATATAAAAAAAATCGTATAGAATCTGGATATTTGAAAAACAAAGTGCATCATTCATGGAGATGGTAGGTCGTACGTACGCAAGAATGCAACATTCATTTCATTGATTAATTAAAATAATTTAAAATAAATTATAAATATATATATTATAAATTAAATTATCTTATTTATGTTATATATGTTACATATATTAATTAAAACCGTATTTTATTGTTTCATGTATGGATTGAATGAGTCATATTGCTTTTAGGGGGTGGTAGTCCACACTTCCACAAAATAATTATCATATTTATAGAAGATAAAAAATAAAGGTATGATGTTAATAAAATTTACAGAATAATAAATGAATTATAAATGAATTATAAATTATAAATAGATACTTTTTCCATCATAATGTCAACCATGAGTAGTGGTGTGGGAATGATGAACAATCATCATTTGGTGAGGCATTAGATCATTGTACACAGAAACTGTATGTTCATACCCATTAGATGAAGGTGTGTGTAACTGCTGCTATAAATATTAATGTATAAAATTCATAGTTTATTAAATATACTGTATTTTTTCGTAAATCATATAATATTAAGAATATAGTGATTGGATAAGGGAAATGAAATAGAAAACCTTTGAGGAGGCGTTACATCTTAATCGGGTAACTTCTTTTAGTGTATACCATCAGCTTCCTTGTATATATTTTTGAACAAAAGGATGACCCTTGGTCATGGGAAGGGATGTTGGGAGACAATTTGGGAAGGTATTGGATCATCCTAAGAGTCTTGATATGTGTTTGGAATGGGTAGATGTGGGGGACTTTTATTGTAAATGAAAAGGAATCACATGGCATTCTTGTAAATAAGTTAGGTGTACAGCTGTTATTACCTATCAAAATTCATTCCAAATCACCCATAATAAAAACATAAAGTTTAATGGATGATATATGCCCATAAATAAGGTTTTGTACAATTTTAAGGGTTATTTGGGCCCTTAAAAATAGGTTTTAGTATATTTTAAGACTAATTGAACCTTAATAATTATAATTAGTTTTAATCCTTCTCAATAATAAATTTTTTAAAAATTTAATTTTATCTTATTAGACCAAAAATATAATATTTTTTTACAGTCGTGTATGATTAATTTTCAAAATTCAAATCAGAGAAGAAAAAATATTAGGATAAATGATATTCTCACATATATACATAGTAACTTGTTTTATTAGAAAAATGATCAGAAGATTGTTATGTTATTTAAATTCCATTTAAAATTTATATTTATTATAATGAAATTATTTATATAAATATATGTATAATTGGTCCATTGTGACTTTAAAATTAATTTATAATAAAATTTAACATTAATAATTATTTAAATGAAACAACAGTTTTTAAGTAAAACACAATATTTTTCACTATACACAATGAAATGATATTTTTCAAAACATTCCAAAAAATTCACACCAACAAAATTTTGACATTATAAATTTAAACGTGAATTTTATTTTATCAAATTAAATTCATATGTTTGTCAAAATTAATATTTAAACCAGGTTTTCCATTAAAAGATGGAAAATTTGTCTACAAAAATAGTATTATATAATTAAAAATTGGTTTGTTCTTATCCTATGAAAAAATATGAGTGTAAAATTATATTATTGGATATATAATATATAAATATAATCTCTAAAAGTGATATAATTTAATTAAATATGAAAAATGTTACTAAATAATGTTTCGTTTAAATCGGACATCGTCTGTTTTGAAAAAAAATCTAAAGGTAAATATGGTAATGTATGAAGGTGATACATGATGTGTAATATTTTGATGTTTGAAAAATAAAACAAAATCAATAGGTGATTTATTTTTTTGGGGAAACTGAACCCTGGGTATTACATGATGTGAAAGGTTATTACCTGTCATCTAATACCCCTAATGAGTTATGTTTTAGAAATTTTTTATCAGCCAAAATTTATTTAAATCACATGTTCTCTCTATAACAACTCAATCCAGAGAAAAACTATGGACCCAAGGTGTTCTTCAAACACTATTCATACATCTTCAAATTATTAATCCCAGTTATCATTTTTTGGAAATTAATTGTTGTCCATGGTATATTATCCCTTAATTTTCTTGTAGTTTTATTTGGATAGGGTATCATTCTCTTATGAATATCCTCTCAGTACCATGGCGTGTGCTTATCCAAGATACTTAATGGGGTCTATCTCAGTTTTTTTTTGCGGTAGTGATGTAGTTTCCCCGGATAGAGGTAGATCTAGCGTGGTAAGTGATTCGAGGACCATTACATGAACAATTCTTTTCTAGAGAACATTACCACCCCTTAGAGACAAGTATTCCCTTGTATCTCATTATTTGTGCATTATATGGGATATTGTTTCCATTATTAACTTTTTATTATGTTTTATTGGACAGAATGAAAGATAAAGAACTGTATTTTTAAATTAAAATTGTAAAGAGGATTATTGCAGGATTTTTGGCACATTGCATATTATTTTATATATTATTGTTATATTGGGTAAAACACCTCCTAAAAATGGTGTTTGTTGGTGTATCTGTTTGTATTTGTTATTTCGGTTATGCGAAATATTTGGGTTTAGTTTTTGTGGCATTAAACTAAATAGAAATTGGTAAATCACATACACTTGTATTGTAATTGTATTTCCAAGTAGTACACAATTTCTATGAGAACCCCTAAATTAATAAAATGAATTAAACAGGGGATTCCTTGTCAAAATATGAAATTTCATTATGTTATGGTTTGGGGGTGATGTTTTTGTTGGATAGTGTGGTTGTGTATGTGGGGTAAATGGAATGTGAAGTGGATATGTGGTAAAGTGTGGTTAAAATCTTGTTTGTGGTGTGGTATGCCATTGAAGCACATGTGTGTGTTGTTGGTTGAATGGGGTAGTCTGCTGGATGAAATTTCTAATGATACAACACCCTAATAATTTAATGAAATCTCATGTTGATAGATTTATTGACTGTGGAATGTAAGAGTGGATTTATACATCAGGGATGCAACCAGGTTGTTCTTTGGTTTTGTTTCTTATTATGTGTTGTGCTTTGTAGTTTCCCAGATAGAAATGGAATAGATCAATAAATAATTTAAAATCATTATCTGCAGTATTTTTGGAATGTTTGGTCAGTGAATGGAATAAATGAATCATTAATTAATAATGATAATTTTTTTACAATATTGGATGGTAATTGGAAATGTGTTTTGGCTTGTTGTGTGGTGATGGAATTTAGAGGTAGTAGTGAAAATGGTAGTTTTCAAATCTTGTGATTTATTAGTGAAACCATAATTTTGAACAAGGGTTTGGTACTATATATATAAATATATATATATATATATTCTTACTTTTTTATATACACACCACACCCATGTTGATTGTTATATGCGAAATACTAGTATAGGCACGATGGGGGTGTAATACCAAATATCCCAATGGGATGATGGATGGTTGGCGACCATCCCTTCCTTGTTCCCTCTTCTATGCGAGGTAGGTATTTCATTTGTTGTGTTGTATGGTTTCCTGTTAGTGGATTAGATTATGGTTTTGATGTGATATATATAGTTTCTTATAAATGAGTTTTGATGTGATGTCCCCGATGTCTTTGGGATGAGTTTTTATGGGATGTCCTAGGTGTCTTTAGAATGAGATATGATACCTTGTGAGGTCCAGGTGTATGTAGGAAGGATTTATTGTGAGGCCCATGTGTGTGTGGGAGGGACGTGATGTGATATATTTGGAAGTTGTGGGGTCACCATGATGTTCTCCATTGTGGTGAGAGTGGATAATTAGTGGGAATGTTATTCAAGGTACACTAAAATCAATGTGCATATTATATGACCTTACTTGAGTTGCGTTATTTGGGGGGCGTGGCTTGGTGAGGTTGGGGTTCTTATTATAAATTCCTTGGAATTGTTTGGTTGTACTATTTTATGATAGGGGAATTAGTATGCTTCTTTCACTTGTACATTAGAGATATTGGCTTACTTACATAGAATACTCATATTATCTACCAATTTATATTATGTTTTTTTATTTTTCTATGAGGTCTTCATGAACTATTTTGGTCATTACTAGCTCTAGCTTTAGGATAGTTATAGAGTTTATAATTTTGCATTATATTAGTACTCACTTTGGATAAATTTTCTAATTATGTAGTTTTATTTTGAATAAGCTTGTGAGATAGATTTTGGTTTTCTTTTGTATATATCCTAGTGATGTTTGGGGATGGAACATATTATATCCTGATCATTTTTATTTAAATGGGAAATTCCTCCCATTTTTGGAGACTTGTATACTCTCGTTGTTTTTTGACATTGAGGGTCCAACTAGAGGCTGGAATCGGGGTTCATTATCTCTATTTCATAAATTCCATCCCAGGAGGGGCATCATTCGTGGGAGGGGGAATGATAGAATGGTTTTAGAGCCATGTATGTTGTGAGATATGTTGTATTTGGGAGTTAGGAAGAGTGATGTTTGTATGAGTTGGTTGGGAAATAGTGTTAAGTGATCATGACGCATGAAAAAAGCTATGGATGAACAGCTGGGACATTAGATTTTAGGGGCCCCTGTGATCCGATGAAAGGACCCCAAGACTTAAAAATAACCAACTAAGGATACACCATTTTAAGGATAGAGTCGTAGGAATGGTATGCGAATTATAATGTCTGGTATTATTATTTAAATATGGTTGTTCTAGGAAGGTAAACATGGATAGAATGAAGAGAATTAATTAAAATGAATCTTAAATTAAATTCCATACTACTAAGGATAATGAATTCCTTTTTTACCTTTTAGCTATAGAAATATGTCATCGTCTGTCAGTGGCTTCGGTGGTTGAGGCTTACTAGGTTGATCTGGTTGATCAGCATAGGGTTAATCCATTCCAGGAGGATGAAAAGTTGTATAGAATGTTATGTTCATTCTAGATGGTGGCCATGGGAATGTGCGGGGATAGTTTCATGGGCATGGAGATGAAGTGCTGTTAATGGATCTTGGGATAACCTTCAGTTTGATATATTCTATAATAGAGCATTGGGTACCCTTTATAGAGAGTAGGACGTAGGGAGTTTCACTTCAATTGTATAATCTTTTTCGTGGGAAGAGAACGGGGTGAAAAAATTTTTGGGTCAACTTTGTGAGGGAATTATAGGTGAAGTTCATTTTGTTAGCCATGAATGATGAGAATAGGTAGGATCTAGTCTCCCATTAGTTGGGGAGTTTGTCAGTGTAGCAAGATGGGATCAAGTTCAAGGATCTTTTTCGCTTCACCCCATATCACTTTTTGAAAGTGGAGTCGTATGACAGATGTCATGAGGAAGCCCGCCACCCATCTCTAAATTATTTTTCACTTCTTTTACATTTATAATGTAACCGGAGGTCCATAAAAATTTTGTGGTGGTTAGACGATACATTCACGACGTGGTCTACTACCATAGTTGCGCCAAGAGTGTTCTTTGAGAGGCAGAGTTACTATTGGAAGTCCTCAAGCACCCTGACCATTGTGTTTTTGGATGTAAGGGAGTCGACCATAGTATTTTACATTCTAGCCATCTCATTCATGTGGTTCCCATACACATTTTTTGGGACTTGAGTTGAGGTATTTTCACTGTGGTGTCCATTATTATATTTAGTATCAGTGCATAGTGGCTACCCGATCTCAGTTTGGTGGATGAGGCAAGATCAGCACCATCCTCAGAAGCAACTACCAGTCAAGTTGTTTTAGAAGTGGGTATAGGAGGCCTTTGCTCTACCAAGGAAAGGTAGAGTAGTTAGGGACTAACCATTGGGTGTTCTTCAGAGAAAATGGACCATGTGTGGTTGTGGAGGTGCTCATTAGTAGAGGGGAATATGAGATTTGTGTGGTTAGATTCATTCAAAAGTGGTCATAGTTATGGTAGGACTTGAGATAGGTAGAGGTATGATCATCTTATTTAGTATCCTTTATTGTGCTTCGTTTGATTCAAGAGCATCATACTCTATTGTTACAACAATTCCAGAGAATTCTCCTAGACTTGATGTTGAGAGACTTATCATGCCCCTGGTTGTAACGCCCTAACCCCAAAATCCCAGAGTTGGTGCATTATTACGTATCTTTGGAATGATCATAATAGTTCAGGTCTCGAAATACTGATTAGTTTAGTATCCATGGAACTACTAGATTCATTAATAAGGTTTACATTACATACTAATATGAAAAAATACAACAACATTGTCTCCATATACAACACTGAGATCCCATAGACTATCCATGGAGCTCAGTCATAATATACCTCTTTGCATCCTGGGATAATAAAACATAGAAAGTGGTGATATCAAATGCTCAATACGGATAATATTATAGTTGAAACATTCATAAATAAGCATAAAAAATTAAGACAGTGTATAAGACTAGAACAAAATCCTTTTAAACATGAACTTCTTCATAATATGGAAAATATAAAATCAAATAATGCCATATAATTATTCACATGGATATTCTACTTGTACAATGATCACATGCAATATCAATAACCGATTTCATAATGATAGTATTCATAATGCCAGACTATCATAACCACATGGTCAAGGACATGTGCCAAGAATACAAATAAGATTTTGTCAAGGCCCTGTGCCAAGACACTAGTTTGTCTCACGAGAACTACAAATGCATCGAGGAGCTATAGCAGGATCCAAAAGTCACTTACTATGTCCAATTAATTCCTCATATGAATAGGTTTAAACATAACATAAACATTCATATTAAAACTAGCATATGTCATGTCAATAATTTATCAACAAACAATGAATGGAATAAAAAAAGAACATCCACAGTAAAACATAACTCATTCAATACAATATGGAAGATTGTATTGTAACAGATTAACCTCAATAGAGAATAATGATGGATATTGACATTGATGAAAATAATTATCAAAACTATTAAAGAGAAATACCCCAACTTTCGTGAAATCATTCAAAAGTCACACTATTTTTCAAGAATCCATTTAAAAATATATTTTTGAATCAAAGTTTCTCATACCACTTTGAATGTTTTAAAATGGAATTTTATTTTTAAAACTTCAATGTCCATATAAATAAATCCTTTAAACCATTTTTAAAATATGACATTAATGAGAAAGATTTAGAATAATATATCTTTAAAAATTTTAAAATGATATTTTAGATAGAGTTCCTAACAAATAGAGAGACACTTGAATACAAATAATTGAGGTAATCAGAAATTTGTAATATCAAGAGAATTAAGGGATTCATGATATAATATGTCAAAGTACATTATATACACCATATTAATGTGATTTGGTGTATAACAACAAAAAAGTCTCAATGGAATGTAAATTGAGATGAAATCTCTTATAAAGACTGTATCCTTAGGTTAAGGATAATTAAATGACATAATTATGTGTAAAAAATATAAATACACTCAATATGATTGGATATTTAGTGTAAATAAATCCGAGTAAATTCACACATGTTCTTGTAAAAACAACACCAATAAATTGGATATTTAACTCAACTAATGGAAATTGTGTTAAAATTACTCCTATCAAGTTCATATCGATTAATTTTGAAATTATCAGTTGTGTGATTATGTGTATCAAAATTATATCTTCATAAAGAGGAGTGTAAATTATGACATAATCAAATTAACAGTGATTCCGCACATAGTCTTTGAGTAAAATAATTGATGAAGTATGCGTAAAGCTGAATGAGTTAAAACTGAAATTTCAAATTCCCTTATCGATTAGATATCTTACGAAACATACATCCAGGAAAAATGGATTATACAATGATGATGTAAATATCAGTAAATTAATGTATATTACTTAAGGAATATTGTCATGGTCAGTAAAAACACCACATGTAATAAATATGTTGTGAATAATGGAATTCTCACGGAATTAAAAATGAGATAAGAAAACCCTTACTTTGTACTTTTTACTTGGTCGAGGGTAGGTTAACCTCCTTTATAATGGTGAAATAATTGTTATTTAATTATAAAAGAATTATATACATTAATATGATATCATATATGATCTTTTAACATCGATTTTTTAATAATATCTTAGTATTATCGTCGTATCGGGTGTTAACAGATTCATTTTACTTTATATTATTTGTTATGTGATCCATATTTGTTATGGATGGGATGTATTTTATTCATATCAAGAATTATATAAAGTCTCTAATCATTATTTTTAATCATCAAATGAAATTAATTCTTTAATGGTTATGATGAGGAATGAATCTAATCGCGTTCATGGAGACGATAATCCGTACATATGCACGAGGGAAAATATCACTTTTTTGATATTAAAATAACATATAATTTTATGTTATATCATATATATAGATTCATTAAAATTTTATATTTATTATTTACATAAATTAAACATCATTATTATACCCATCCAAATAATTAAGTATTGAATAACAATTATAGCATGAGGTGGAGACGGTAATATGTCTGTACTCACATATGGTGACATGTCATTCAAAGGATGGATAAAATAATGAAGATGGTTGTACAATATTTATAATAACATCACAGTATATTGATGGTATTGTACTCATTATTATATAATGGAAATAATAAAAAAGAATAAGTGGGAGATGAAAAGAACTTGATAGAGTGTGGTGAAATTATTACCTCTTCTTCATGTTATTCCTCTTGATTTGATCAAAAGGGCGCCTTAAGTTAGCATTCTGACCAATGTAGGGCCTCTAAGATGAAGTGAGGTAAGTTTAAAGGAAATTTGGGGTGGGTTTTTAAGATCCAATTGGGTTTTAATGTGTGAATTAGTGAGTAGGTGTATTGCCCTTTTATAAGAGGGGTGAGGGGCACCTTAGGAAATGCTAGAAATATTTTGTTATAATAAATCCATATTCCATTTATAACGGCCCCAATGTAATTTATTAGAATTTTAAGGTGGGGATAGGATGAAAAAAACTTAACCAATAGGTTTTAGATAGTTTGGGTCACTATAGTAACTTTATTTGTTTCATTTAACACTTAGTAAAATAGTTTGACATTTAACATATCTCTTTGTATTTTTAAATTATATAGTTAATAAAAATACTATATACTTACAAGGGACAACCCAAGTGGTCCATTAATTATACATCTATTATTATATAAGTCCTTTGGCCAAACCTTATATTTTTAGGAATATAATATCAAATAATAATATAATATTTTTTTTAAAAAACTCGTTTATGTCAATTGTGACACTATTAAATAATTGATTTTTGTTAAAGTAAAATAAATTATTAATTCGAAAAAAAATCATTTTAGAAATCCAAATATGTCATATTAACCAATAAAATTCGTGGATGTCATCAAAAATTTTAATTTATATTTATTTTAACATTTATAATTCCAGTTCTTTGATTCTTTCATTAATAAGAAAAATATTCTATCATTATTTTGTCATAATTAAATATATTTATGAAATATCTATAAATCAATAATAAAATACCATTATGTTTGAAATATTATTAGATTCCTAATGAATATTTATAGTCAAAAATATAATATATATAACATTAGGTAAAATTATTTTTTCTAAAAGATATATGCTTATGTCATTTTTGTATTTACTTTAACTTAATTAATATAAAGTGTCATTATTAATTAAAAGTGGCTCTATGGGGTCCCACAATCGACCCAAAGAATAAAATGGTCATAAATGTATCAAAAATTTGGGTTAGTATACGTTTTAGGATAATTTAATATTATTATAATATTATTTTTTTACCCTTATTTACTGGTTTTACACTTTAACCATGGTAAATAAAATATTTACCAAAATAATTCTTCAAAATTTCTAAAAAAAATATACCTATTTACACAATTTGGACCACGCGATTCTAAATATTTAATCCATTTTTCTAAATTCAAAACATAGATGTGGCATAAAATAATTTAAAATTAATTTTCATTGTCAAAACAAAGAGATTGTTTTTTATGAAATAGTAACTATCAAAGGATTGACACTTCTTTGTGTATAGTTTAAATGTGAAATTACATCTAATTACCAATGTTGGATTAAATGGTAAAAATATATTCTAATTATTCATAAAAAACTCACATTAGTATAATTTATCACTATAAATTATTTGGATTAAAAATGTTGTTTTTAATTAATATTTATTATTTTTAATTATTCATAAAAATTTGAATGTTTTCTAAAAAATACAAAAAATTCACCCTAGGGAACCTTAGATATTCCGAATCAAAAAATGATGTCATTTTTAATGTTAAAATTTATTAAATTTCAAAAAGTGGGTTTTACTTTTCTTAACGGCTAGATTGATTGGTTGTGGTGTGTGTTAGAACTCGAAGTTGCGTACAACACATGGTAATATATTATTCGAAGGGAACCGTACCATGGAAGCCTGGGATGTTACATTCTCCCCTCCATCAAATAATTTTATCCTCGATTTTTTTTAAATTGGGCATGGGAATATAATGTAAAGTCCCACATCGGAAAAAGAGTCAATAAAACTTTCACTTTAAAAGAATGAACGAGAAGTAAAAAGGTCACCCAAGATAGCCCATACTAGAATTCCATGTAAGAAAAAATGGATATGGATGATAAATTGTGTGTCATGTTCTGATGGATAGGGATAGAAAACATGATCAGGAGAAAGTCAACAACATGAAATCCACAAACTTGTGATGGGACAAATAGTCATTAGTCTCCCAGTAAGAAAAGTAAATGGACAATATTTTTTATTGTTTTTGGTTACATTACATAAATATGTGGAATTCATTTATGAGATTGACTAAGAACCTAGAGAGATATACTTAATTTTTAAGTAGAATTTCATTCTTTAATAAATTTCTACCACTAACTCATTTTTTTAAAATGATGAGTATTCAAGAAGATATGGTCACACTAGAAGAGTTAGAATAATATTCTATATAATCACATGATCCACAATGGATAATCTATAAATTTACATTGTATTTAGAGATTAATCAAAACCAAAATTGTTAGTATATGATTTGATGAACCCCAAAAAAATATTCCATTAGAGAAAGAAACACTTATCTTAATTTCTAAAACTAAATCAACAATACACTAAAGATAAATAAATACCATTAAATAAATAATTGTCCTAAAAATACTTCACTATAATCTAACCTAATATTGAAACAAAAAAAATAGAATAAATTGGTTATGTAGTCTTCCATGTTAACTTGTATCTCTAAATAACATCAACTACTCCAGAAGTCACATACGTAAAAGAAATTTACCTAGTCACATATTGTCTATTATTGGTTAATCATTTCCATAAATATCCTAAATCACTATAAATCCACAATAAAAACATAGATTAAAATCAATCATTACTCCTCAAATGTAATCCCATAGTATTCTATTTTCCTTGGGCATATAGTGTTCCCCATAAAGCGAACATCTTCCAAAATAACATTTATCATTAAATCACAGAATCTTTTCCTATAATAAGAATATTCGTATTATAATATAGAAGATCCCAAAGAAACTTATTATTGATCAATAAAATCATTTAACTAAGAGTAATTAGTCACACTAACTAGGGACTTCATGTAGTCTAGTGGTTGGGGATACATCCCAATATCACTTTGGTTGTGGGTTTGATTCCCAATGCTTTGTCTGATGTGATGGATAGTCACCAGTCTGTGTGGTTTCCTTTTTCAAAAACTACATTTTATAACATTGCCAAAATGAGATAAATTCTTCAAAATAATCATAACAAAATTTAACCACAAAATGTTATCTCATACCTTTCATTTTCATCCCAATATATAATAAATTCGAATTTCCTCAAACCCAATGATCATATAACACCAAATAGTTATTTATAACTATATCCATAAGGGAAAATATAAGTTTTCCTCAAATATCATTTTCACATGACAAACAATAGGGTTACAAATACAAGAGAAAATTATTCCAAAGTAATACCATCAACAAGGAGTACTAGTACTTTTAAAAATATCTCCAACTATTTAATTCCACATATCTTTTTCTTTGACAAAGAAAATATCCTATAGAATAGGGCATTCACTCGGGTAATGGCCAGGTCCCCTACATTTATGGAAATTGACTGTAAATGGATTATTGGGACCAGTTTTTTTCTTCCATAGTACTCTTCATTTTTCCTCTAAAATTATTCAATTTCATTCCTTCTTTTCCACACCTAAAGAATTTCTTTGTTCCATTGATACACTTTCGTGGGTGTCTCCTTCCACATTTCGTGTTTGATGGAAATTGAGGATTCTTTTCTCCATGGTCTCCACTGATGGATCTCTAATCATTCATCACTATTATCTTCCTTTATGAGTCCGGGAGTTGGTTAATATATATTTTATTGATCATATTTTTGGAAAAATTATTTTTCATGAACACGATATCTTTTACGCCTATCAACATTCCCTTTTTTCTCATTTTCACCTATGTTCCCAACCTTTACATCATTCTCAATGTTAATATGACTTCCTTGAAATCTAGCCATTGACTAGAACCAGAAAGCATTGTGTGAGTAATAGTATTCAAAAAATCATTTAGAGTATATCATGACACCATATTTACAATTTGAAACACCTTATTAGTAATAGTACATCAAATCGGTTTGTGATGAAAATGTAATTTATCCTATGAATATCCCTTAGGAGTGTCGTAACCGAGAGTGGAGCACAGCCTGTTGTCGTGCACCTTTTCCCATTCATGTCTATCTCAATGTGGTGTTTTCAGGTTTTACTTCTAGGTTTATCTATGTCAGAGCCGCCTCTACTTGCTCATATACAGACAAGGATGTATAGCTCGGAATACTCACAAAATCTCAATAATACCAAAATTCTAGGATATTCTCCTATATTAATCCTCAAATGCCATTTTAGGTCTATGTTATCTAATCAATGTTTATTTAAATATAGATTACAAAATTTGTACTAAACTTCCACTGATACCAACTGCAACGCCCCTACCCCAGAAGCCCAGAGTCAGGGCATTATTCCATATCATTGGCATGATCATAAAAGTTCATGTCTCGAAAGACTGATTAGTTTAGTAGCATTTGAAGTACTAGATACATTCATAAGGTTTAAATTACATCATAAATTGAAAAAATACAACAACATTGTCTCCATAGACAACACTAAGATCCCATAGACTATCCCTGGAAGTCATTCATAATATACTTATTGGCATGCTAGGAAAATAAAACATAGAAAGGGGTGTGTTTAAATGTTCAGTAAGTATAACATTATATCGAAAACATTCATATATATGCATAATCATCTATGGAGGTGTATAATACTATAAAAAAAGACTTTTAAACTTGATCTTAAGCATAATAAGGAAAAGATAAAATCAAATAATTATATTTACTTATTCACATGGATATTTGACTAGTCGAATGCCCACATGCAATATCAGTAACCACTTTCATAATGATTGAATGAATAATACCAGACTATCATTACCACATAGTCAATGACTTGTGCCAAGTCTACAAATAAGATTTTGTCAATGCCTTGTTCCAAGACACTAGTTTGTCTAATGAGACCTACCGATGCATCAAGGAACTATATAGGGCTCCACCCATCACATAATATGTCCAATTCATTCCTCATATTAACATGTTTAAACATAACATAAAAATTAGTCTTAAAACTAGAATACATAATGTCAATACATTATCCAAAAACCATGAATGGAATAAAAATATAACATCCACAGTCAAACATAACTCATTAAATACAATATGGAAGATTTTATTATAACCAATTAACCTCAATTGAGAATAATAATGTATATTGACATAGATGAAAATAATCCTTAAAACTATTAAAGAGAAATATCCCCCTTTTTCTTGAAATCATTTAAAAGTCACAATATTTGTCAAGAAGACATTTAAAAATAGATTTTTGAATCAAATTGTTCCATACCACATTGAATCGTTTAATTGGATTTTTAATTCTAAAAATTCAATGTCTAAAAAAATAAATCCTAAAAATCATTTTTAAAACATGGAAATTAATGAGAAGGATTTAGAATAATAAATCCTTAAAACATTTAAAAAGATATTTTAGTTAGAGTTCCTAACCAAAAGAGAGACACATGAAAACAAATAATTGAGGTAATAAATAGATTGTAATATCATGAGAATAATGGGATTCATGATATACTATGTCAAATTACATTATATACATCATATAAAATTTATTTGGTTTATAACAAGAAAGATATCTCAATGGAATGTAAATTGAGATTAAATCTCTTATAATGATTGTATCCTTAGGTTAAGGATCAATCGATGACATAATTATGTGTGACAAATTTAGATATGATCAGTGTTATTGGATATTTAGGGTAAATAAATCAGAGGATATTCACCAATATTCTTGTAAAAACAACACCAATGAATTTGATTTTTATCTCAATAAATGGAGATTGAGTTATAATTAATCTTATCAAGTTCATATCGAAGACTTGAGAAATTATCAATGGAGTGATTATGTGTATCAGAATTATATCCACATAAATGGGAGTGGAAGTTAGAAAAATGGCAATTAAATAGTGATTCCACACACAATCATGGAGTAAAATAATCAATGAAGAATGCGTAAAGACAAATGAGTGGAAATAGAAATTTAAAATCCCCTTATCGATTTGTTAACATAATAAAAATGCACCCATAAAAGAAGGATCATACAATGATGATGTAAATATTCTTAAATTAAATTATATTACACAATGAATACAATCATGGGTAGTACACACATCACATGCAATAAATAAGTGGTGAACAATGGAATTCTCATGGAATTAAAAGTGAGAAAAGAAACCTCTTAC
Organism: Viscum album; assembly: GCA_963277665.1. Lineage (NCBI taxonomy): Eukaryota > Viridiplantae > Streptophyta > Magnoliopsida > Santalales > Viscaceae > Viscum > Viscum album. Next base: position 1,584,761,720 of record OY728150.1, on the reverse strand, counting down.
TTTGTACTTTTTCTTTGGTTGAGGGTATGATAACCTCCTGTATAATGGTGAAATAATTTTTATTGAATTATACAGGAATTATATAAATTAATATGATATCATATATGATCTTTTAACATGAATTTGTTAACAATATCTTATTATTATTGTCGTTTCAGGTGTTAATAGATTCATTATCCTTTATATTCTTTGTTATGTGAGCCATATTTATTATGGATGGGATGTATCTTATAAATATCCGAAATTATATCATGTCTCTAAACATTATTTTAAATCATCATATGAAATTTAGTCTTGAATGGATACGATGGGGAATGAATATCATCATGTTCATGGAGACGGTAATCCGTTTGAACGCACGGGCAACAATATCACCCTTTCGATATTAAAATAATATATAATGGGATGGTATATCATATCTATAGAATATGTTTCACGTTATATTTATTATTTAAATTAATTAAACATCATTATTATACCCATCCAAATAATAAATTATTGAATCACAATTACACCATGACGTGGACATGATAATTCGTAAGTACGCACGTATGGTGACATGCCATTCAATGGATGGATAGAATAATAAAGATGGATGAACCATATTTATAATAACTTCACATTACATAGATGATACTTCAGTTATTAACTTATAATGGATATAACAAAATATAAGAAGTGGAAAAATAAAAGGACATGAAAGAGGGTGGTGAAATTATTATCTGTTCTTCGAGTTCTTCCTTTTGATTAGAAAAAATAGCTCTATAAGTTTTCTTTTATGACCAAAGGAGGGACTCTATGATGAATTGAGGGATTTTTTGAGGATATTTGGGAAGGGTTTGTCTTAGTGAAAATTCTTTGAAGGTGTGAATTAGTTAGTAGGGGTAGTCCCTTTTATAAGCGGGGTGAGGGGAACCTTATGAAAAGCTAGAAATATTAGTTTATAAAATATTATTCATTTTATATTGGCAAAAAAGTTAATTATATAAAGGATATGGTGGAGATAGTTCGACAAACACTCAACCAATAGGTTTTATATGGGTTTGTGTCACTATATTAACATTATCTTTTTTATTTATCTCTTAGTTAAATAGTTTTACATTTACCATGTCTCTTTGTATTTATATATTTTATAGTTAATAAACGTACTATATACTTCCAAGAGAAACTGAAGTGGTCCATTAATGATACACCTATAATTATATAAGTTTTTTTACAAAACTTATATTTTTAGGAATAGAATATCTATTTATAATATAATATTTTTTAAAAAATATCATTTTTGTCAATTTTGACACTATTTAATAATTGATTTTTGTTAAATATATTAATACATTATTAATTAGAAATAAATTCATTTAAGAAATAAAAACATGTCATATTAACCAATTAAATTCATGGATGTCTTCAAAACATTCATAATATATTTATTTTAACATTTATAATACCAATTATTTGATTCTTTTATTAATAAGGAAAATACTGCATCAATATTGTGTCATAAATAAATTTAATTGTTAAATATCTAAAAATTATAAATAAAATAAAATTATGTAGGAAATAATTTTACATTTCTAATGAATATTTATAGTTTAAAATATAACATATATAACCCAATGTAAATTTTTTTTTCTAAAAGATATATGCTTATGTCATTTTTGTATTTACATTAACCTAATTAATATAAAGTGTCATTTTCACTTACAAGTTGCTCCATGAAGTCCCAAAATCGATCCAATGATGCCTATGGTCGGACATGTATCAAAAAATAGGGTTAGGACACGTTTTAGGGTAATTTAATATTATTATAATATTATTTGTTACCCTTATTTACCGGATTTATCCTTTATCCATGGTAAATAAAATATTTACCGAAGTAATTATTCAAAACTTCTAAAAATAAAAGTTTTCTATTTACACAATTTGGAACTCCTGATTATAAATATGTAATCAATTTTTATAAATTAAAAACACATAAGTGGAAGAAATTAATATAAAATTATTTCTCATTGTCAAAACAAAGAGCGTGTTTTTTATGAAATAATAACTATCAAAATATTGACACATATTTATGTCTAGATTAAAATTAAAATTACATCCAATTACAAATATTGGATTAAATGGTAAAAATATATTATAATTAAAATGTAAAAACTCTCAATAGTATAATTTATCACTTTAAATGTTTTGGATTAAAATAATTGTTTTTAATTAATGTTTAGTATTTTTCACTATTCATCAAAATTTGAATGTTTTTTAAAAAATAAAAAAAATCACCCTAGGCTAATTTTAATATTTATAATCCAGAAATTATGTCCATTTTGAATAAAAAATTTATAATATTTAAAAAGTGGGTATTACTATTCATAACAGCTAGATTGATTAGTTGTGGTGTGTGTTAGAACATAAAGTTACATACAACACACACTACTATATTATTCAAAGGTAAGTGTACAATGGAAGATTGGTGTGTTACAGTGGTATTTAATACACTATTATGGGGTTAGGACATCTTGTTTTATGTGTGTCAGGGAAGTAGACTCATTATGGGACCATATCAGTCCCATGGGTATATATTCCTGCTATTGATGAAGCCATATTATTTCATCATTGTAATTGACTTGTTGAATTATGTTCATGTTGTTATGAACTCCATTTTCTGAAGAGTTGTGTTTAGGAATGGGTATTGTAGGCGTGTAGATTTCGTTGGTGAGCAGAGTGGGCAGTTGGATTATAGAGCCTCTCCTTTCCTTGTTGGATGAGCTTTCAAGGGAATAAGATGATATATGGATATTTGAGTTTACCATAGTTGTTGGGGAGTTCATGGATGTTTTTCCAAGGGATGTAGTTACTATACCCCTTTTATGTGACATTGAGGTAGGGATAAACTTGAATCATAGTGCTTATTCAATTTCTATGGATCGTTATCAGATGTAACCTTATGAGTTGTGATATTTGAGGATTCAGATAGATTATTTGACGAATAAAGAATTTATCAGGCCTAGTGTATAGTCATGGAGTCCACTGTTGTTATTATTGAGTAATGTAGATGGTAGTATGAGGTTATGAATTGACAACTGATGGTTGATTCTGGGGAAATTCAAGAACTCGTACCCATATCCAAGGATATATGTTATCTTTTACTAGATGATAGGGTCATGTAGTTTTTTTATTATCGGTCTACAATCTAGATAATACATGTTGAGGTTAATGGAGGGAGATATCATGATGACTGATTTTAGATGCAGGTATGGGAATGTCATGTATGTATTCATGCCATTCGGTGTTTCAAACATTGTTCCCAAGTTTATAGAGCTTATGAAATCCATCATTAATGAGATCCCCAAATGGCACTTCATTGTATTAATCGATGATATACAGATATAGTCGAATTCATAGGAAGATCATGTCGAGAATTTCAAAACTATATTACAGGTTCTTATATTCCACCAGCTCTTTAAAAAAGTTGTTCAATTGTATTTTTTCAAAACGAGAGGTGCACTTCCATTGATATGGTGGTGTTGAAGTAGGGTGTGGATATGGATCCATCAAATGATGAAGTAGTTTTTTTTGGAATCACCATTGAATGTGGATGATTTTTTCAGTATTCAGGGTCTTGTGGGCAAATGTAATAGTTTTTTACACTATTTATCTCTAGTTGGGTCTTTATTTATAGCCCTAACTAGAGTGGAACAATATTTTATGTGGAGAGATCTTTCCCGGAGAATGTTCAGTTATTTGAAGGGGATGTTGGATAGTTCTTCGATGCTTCGTTATCTAGAGGAAGAGTTGGTGTTTGATGTGTTTTTTGATTCTTTATGTCTCGGTTTGGGATGCATATTGATGCAGTTGAGATATGTTATCTTTTATGGGTCTAGGAATTTATTCCCCCATAAGTTTATCTATTAAACCCATGATCCGGAGTTATAAATAGCCAAGTTTGTGCGGATGATGTGGGGGCATCACATCATTATTTAGTGCATTGTTGTATTCTTATATCACAGAATATTGATGTATATCATTTTTCCTACTTGATTTGAATCTGCGACAGAATAGGTGGATGGAGTTTCATTAAGACTACAAATTTGATATCACCTAAACCTCATGAAAATGGATTCTCATTGATGATTATTTGATAAAATACTCAAATAATGAGGATTTTAGGAAACTTTATATACTTGGAATGAGATAGAGGAATCGATAATCAAGCACATTAATGCAGGAATGGATGGTGGTGGAGGTTATTTGTTCCAGATGATAATGCAGTCTTCTTTAATTTAGTTTGTGGAAGTCTCTTAGTGGGTAGAGTCATAAGTGGAGGTGGATCATGATTGTGATGGTTGTGGTGATTCGCTAAAGGGATGGTTATAATTAGATTTTGTCTCATTGGAGATTGTTTATTTCGGTAGAAATGCATGAGAGAGATCATAATCAGTTCCATAAATATCCTTTTCCTATATATAGAAAAATTTATAAAATTTACTGGTTTTTTTGAAGATTCTATTTTGGTGGCTCATAATAAATGGTAAGTAGTAGAGTTTTTGGCCAGTTGCATTGAATTTTAAAAGGTGAAGGCTTAGTACCATGTTCCCAGTTGTTTGTTGTATCCCATAGATTCCAATCAGTGGGCGTGGTATGACATCACTATGGATTTCATAATCGAGTTACCCAAGCTCTGAGAGGGTAATATTTTGTCTGTGTGGTAGTGGATCATATGACGAAATCGACTAACTTCTTCGAGAACTAGGAGTCAGGCACTAAGGATTCCATATCCAAGAGTTTTGTTGATGATGTTGTGAGGTTTCATGGAGTTAAGAGGTCCATTTGCACATATTGGGATGTCTAGTTTACGTTATTACTCTGATGAGGATTACAACATGATTTTGGTACCCTGTTACACCTCTGCACTACTTTCCACCCACATAGAGATTGGTAGACAAAGAAGACTATCCAGATATTGGAGGATATGTTGTAGTAGTGCATCTTAGACATTAGAAAATCATTGGTATAACAAATTACCTTAAAAGAGTTCATTTATAATAATAGTTATCACTCATACTTTGGAAAGGCTATATTTGCGTTGTTTTACTAGAGACACATTTCATTCTACATTATTATGGATGGAGGTTTGGGTGACAATTGTTCTTGGTCTAGATGTAGTGAAATGAACTCCATAAAAGGTTCAAATTTTTATTGAGAGGAAGAAAGAATCTCAAGACCAATATTAGTCATATATCAATTTCAGGTGAAGGCCCTTGGAGTTCGAGGATGGGGGCCACGTGTTATTGATGGTTTCCCCTCAATGTACGTAGTGGTGGTTTGGCCAGGGGAGCATGAATTCTCTTAGGTTTTTTGGATTCTTCGACATGTTGGGAAGAGTTTGATAAGTGTTATACTAGTTGGAGTTTCCACCATAGTTTGAGAGTATCCATGGCTACATCCATGTCTCTAAACTTCATTAATAAATTTATGAGAAATCCCATGTCCTTGACTTGGGAGAGATGGATATCAGGGAAAATATTACATTTTTAGAATGACATATATAGATCCATGCTCATTTGAATAATTTTTTTAGATGGACCATTACATTGGAATGCATGTTGTGGAGGTTTGTTGTCCTAGAGGAGAGTACAGGGGTGTGAGAAACAAATAATAATTCCTAGTACTCAGAGTTGTTTTGAGTATTTGTAGTTCTGTTTTGTTTGGAAATGTAATGTATGACCCTTGTTTTTTGTGATTAGATGTTTATACATTTTAGTGTTGTGTGGGGTGAAATATATTTTGAACTCATATTGCGTAGAAAGGGTAGGTCTATCTTCCTAATCCATATGCGTTAATTAAAATGGAATTTAAATTTTACAGGTGAGTAAATTCCACCCAAATTGCATAGTATGATGACATTGAGGATGTATCTCCCTAGTAATCCCATTTTAACATACTATTTTATAATTTAACATTGATGTGTTTAGTTTTTAGTAGTTTTTCATTTGCACTGACATAATTGATAGGTGTCTGGTGGGGTGGTTGTTCTGAACCCTTTTCATCCTAGGTTTGGTTTTGGATTCTTGAGTACAACAATCATTTGACAGGTATCTAATGTAATGATTTGGTCTTTCTCATTCTGTAACATTTTGAGTTTTTTAATTATATGTTCTTATAGGAGGTATAGATGGAATTTGTAGGTGGTTAGTTTTTTAAAATCCATATGCAGGTGAGTTACATGTCTTGTAACTTAATTTCATGACATAATGTTTGGTTTCTCCATTTCAATTTGATAGAATCATGATGTGCATAATTTTCCATAGTGTGAAGGAGGGAATCATTGCATGTAATTTTTTTGGTATTAGAAAATAATATAAAATATAGAGGTTTTTTTAATAAACTGAACCCCATTTATTACATGGAAATAAATTTTATTACATGTTATTCAATAACACAACCAATTTTTTTATAAAAAATCTTCCAAACATTCATTTACTCATACATTTTCCCACCCACATATCATTATAAATGAACCCTGGGTTCCCTTAGGAGTTAAATGAACACTCTTCATCCCACTCCAATCTATTAATCATGGTGACCATTTTATGGTGATCCATGGTAAATTATCCATTCCTTTTCTAGCAGTTCTACTCATTTTCTATATTGTTCTCTTCCTTATATCCTTAGTGTCCCAAGAAGTGTTCAAATCCAAGATTATTAATGGGGTCTATATTGATTTTTTTCCATACAGTCGTTGTACGATGTCATTGAGTGCATTCAAATCTTGCAGGATAGGTGATCGAGGGACTGATTTGTGATAATATATCAGGCATAGAACATTGAAACCCCACTGAGGTAGCTATAACCATATATATATATTTATTTGTGCATCCTGTGTGAAGTATTTATCATTAGTTAGACGTGGATTGTGGTTGTTCTAGCTTAATTTAATTTAGAGGTCATTTTTTAAATTAAATTGGTAGAGGGGTTTATTGGATTATATTCGTTTCATTGCTTATTGTTTCGGATATTGTAGTTATACTGGATGAATTCTCTATATAAATTTTGTTTATGATGGATATTTTTTTGTATGTACTTATTTGGTTTTTTTACCATATCACACTAAATGGAATCTGGTAAATAATTTACACATAAAAAAATAGATTCCCTACAATTAAATAGTTTCTATGAAAACACCATGAATTAAGAAGTGGAATTAAATAATGGATTAATTGTTATAATATGGAGATTTGTAATGATATTTTATGGGGTTCATGGTTGTGTGGGGTAGTGTGTTTATATGTGGGGTGACTATGGAATGTGAAGTGGCAATGTTGTGATGTGTGGATATGCTCTGCATTGTGTTGTGGTATATTGGTGAAGAACTAGTGTTTTTTGTTGGTGTCATTGGGTGGTTTGGTGGTTTGGATTTTAGATATTACACCTACTAGACCGTGTAATGGAATATCATGTTGATTGATTGATTGATTTTGGATTGGTTGAATAGATTTGTGTGATGAGGCTGCAATCGGGTTGTGATTTTTTTGGGTACCATGTTATGTGATGTGCTTGGTAGTTTCCTTAATATTAATGGAATAGATTAATAAATAATTGATTAATGATGTTTGAGACTAGATACGTTTAGTATGTAAATGGATTTAATAAATATACCATGAATGAATAATGGTAATGGTTAAGAAAAACTGGATCGGAATTGGAAATATGTTGTGGATTGTTGTGTGGTGATGGAATTTGTGGGTATCAAAGAAGATGGTAGTTTTTTGAGCTAGTTATTTTTTTGAGTACCCATAGGATTGGGAGAGGATTGAAAAATAGAATAAAATATTTATATAAAAATATATTTATATAATGAAACAATCATTCCAATCCTATGGGTTCTCCAAAAAAAATACTAGCTCAAAAAACAATTGAAATGTTAAATGATAAAAGAATAAAACCTTGGATGGTAGAAAGTCATATATTAACCTATGATAGATTAGTTTCTATAACATGAAACCGCCATATCCTTATTCCCTAAGATCCAGTCTAACTACCATAAGCTTTTTACCCAACATGGTAATGTTTCTCTAGAAGTGGGTTACCAAATCTCGTTCCTTATCCTATACAACCTATGGAATGCCAACTACCAAACCCATATGGGGTATCAGAGACCATTCCCAAACATTTTTGCTTGTCTTAATCCTCTAACTATAGAATGAAGTGCAATGATTACACAAAACAATAGAATATTGTGAGGTCTTCCACATATATTAAACTTGACCATAGGGTAAGGACATTAAAGGAACTTGTTGAAAAATATTACACAATGATATCACTAGAATGGACCACGATCATGAGATTGTATTCCACTGTATTAATTACTATTCCCACTACTACATTGGTAGAGACTATCCTAACAATGCTTCATACTCCTCGAAGATGAACTTCTATATCACCCTTCTGAAATGGCCTAAATGCATCTCAAGGATGATTTTAGATTCCCTTATGTGATTAGTTCATGATTCGTCACATCATCAAAGAACCATAATTAGAAATATTTTACCAACAACATGATCTCTCAACCAAGAGCATCTATGAATCATCTGACATGATATATCACTGTAGCAACCAAAGATGACATAATGTGTTATAGGTTAGTAAAACATCTAACATAGTCCATCACAGGAAAACCCTCCTATGTATGATTCATGAACTCACGATAATTGTTATCTATCATGTATTTAGGATAGAAATGGCTCATGAACATATTCTATAAGTCCCTCTATGATTTATTATCCCACTCACCATTTTTCTAAAGAATATAGAAACAATGATTTGATAGTCTTGGAATTATATACACAACAAGATTAATCATAATCTCAGTAGGATCTTGGGATTCTTGATGATTTACTAAACTGAATCAGTCCAAAACTGAACTACCTAGCTTAAAATTCCTTAGTAAACAAAATTTAATGATCATGTAGAAACTCTTCAGCTCATTCATCATAGGAATTGTATGGGATGTCTCCAATTACATGGATTGGACACCCATTTGGATGTTTCCATAATTAATACCATCCATATATTCCTCATGATATATTTGTATCTTAATATAGTTATAATAGGAACATGTTGATTCACACTCTTCAAAAAATTCATTTAATGGTGACAATGATTTGTTTTCTCTAAAAGAAAAACACATGAGTTAGAGAATTTCATACCACATGGTAAACCTAGAAAGGTGAATTAAACTCAGAACCACTAAATTTTGGTCTCTGTAGATATGTTATATAAGTATTTATGTATGAAATAAAAAATTATTTAATTTTTACCATGAAAATGATATCTAATATTATAGATCAATTGGAATGAGAATATCACATGGAAAAATAGATATGTCCCTTTCATGAACAAAGCATGTCAATATATCCATATGTTCATATTGTGATGTATGTGTTCTCATATTGTTATATAGTAGGACCCATATACATTCTTAGAGAATAGGGACATCATAAATCAATAGCCTCACTCAACATGTGAATCACCCACGGTGAAATAAAATCATTCATAACAATCCTAAAGAACAAATCGCAATCTCAAACCTAGTAACTCATAATTTCCAACATACATTGGTCATATAATCCCAAAAAAAATCCATTAACAAGTCTTATAACTCTTTGTCTCCTTTCTACATTTTCCCAATTTGAAATCCAGAAAAATAATAAAAAATGCTGCTCTGATGCAACTTTATGCCATCCCCCAATCTGTCACTCTTTCAGTTTAATAGAAAGAATTGGTCATGAGACTATAAGAACACATCTATGTATGCTAAAGGCTAATGAATAGTAGTGTAGGTGAGAATATTATAGTGGGTAGATTATAACCGCTACAATTTAGTGTCATAATAGTTGAATAAATTCTTAAATAATGAGAAATAATCATAATAAAGGCATTTCAAAATAGAAAAAGAAAAACAAATTGAATAATACTATAAATAGATAAGGAGTAATGTAATTACATAATTTATTTTAGCTAAATGAAATGCAGGAAAACTGAAAAAAATATAACAATACTAATATAAAAGACACAATGGCTAGTGTCGTAAACCCCATGTTGGTATCTGGTCTAAAATCAATCCCTATCACAAACAAACATTCAACATCAAGATCCTTTTCTCGTGTCCAATCATTCTATTACAAAATATTCTTTTCTTCCAAATGATACCGCTAATTGGGAATGAGTATAAATCAATAGGTCAACATGACCTTATATAAAAAAACTATTATGATAACGAGTGTATGAAATAATGTTATATAATGGTGTATTGATTTTTTCAACAATTAATGAAATATAATAACCCACATTGAATTTCTGCTATAATATATCTAATCATATCTTATAACATTTCCAACCACATCCTTTTATCCATGATAAAATAAATAACTTTAGTGCCATGCTATAATATATATGATCATGTATTACAACAAGCCAAAAATAATATTTTATCCATGGTATAATAACAACAATAGAGTTAAAATCAATATAATAAATATATCAATTTCCTAGTCAAAACACTATTATCCTTACAACATAAATCTAGGTAGAACCAAATCTATATATGAATTATAACATGGAATGTTATAAATCCACTCAATATCATTGTTAAAACATATATGTGTGTATGTTCTTGGTCTATGCTGAATATATATGAATTACAACATGGATTTGAATTCCATCCAAATACGTTGGATAACACAATATCAAATCACTATTCTCAATTTTTAAATATGGGAATTATCATGTTGGTTTCATATTCCTCTAATAATTTAATTATAAATCGATTAAAATTATAACAATAATAAATAAGACACAATTTTGTGATTTAATAATAGAAAATGATGATAGTTCCCATGCCATTCTAAATATTCATTAATCTATTAAAAAATTATAAATCAATTTCAAACAAAATGAAATAATGTAATAATCTATTTCAATTAATTAATTTAGTTGGGAATATGTAAATCTAGAGAAATAATTATATTTCATAAACATGGAAACTAGAATAGTATAGGTTTTTGATTTTGACCACCCTATCATTAATCAATGATCCAATAATGTTTCTGATAGACAAATATATTGAAGAAGAAGTGGTAGACGAGTGAAACATTTTTTATAGTTAATAAATGATGAAGACTAAACTGACAATGCAATTCGACAACGTATTTTACTGCAATAGTTAGTTAATAAAAGGGAATAAATAATAATCCTAATCAAAGGAACATACCATGGATTATATGTGAAAATAAAAATGTCTGAAATGGAGGATGGAACTCCAAAATCACCTGGAGAATGAACTCGGTTCTAGAGGAGAGGATCTGCAATGAAATAGAATGAATTTCATCCACATAACATGTTCAAAACTATACGTCGAGAATTTACATGATGTGTAATGAGGTTAAAAAGGAGTAAATGTTATTAATGGATTTCATAAAAAAAATAAAATCTACACATAATTAATTTATTAAAACCCTAGAATAATTCCTTGATGTGAAATCCATTTACATGATGATTATATATTTTTTCATTTTTTTTCCACCCATTTTAATTTTACACTACAAAAAAACCCTTTAATTATTCACAAATTAATATGAATAATTATTCATTATTATTCCCATTAATACCAAGACACCATCTACTGAAATGAGGATACCTACCATGACATTAGGTTATTTTCTCAAAATAATGTATCTTCATCTATGAACAAGACTCACCACCATTGATAAAATGTAAAATACAGAGAGGGACATACCTAGAAATAGATAGTATCTTACTATATATACTTATATAATATGTTATCATAAACATTCATTAGAAGTGATGATGAGGAAAATATACATGTTCATGATGCAATCATATACCCTACACAAAAAAATGATTGTTATGTTTAAATTGTTTTTAAATAAGATACCTACTGAGGTTATAAAATTAATGTAATAATATCATAATATATGCGAGATATCATTGATTTTATATCATAAGGATTGTGTTTTTTTTAATTAGGAGGAATAGTAAATAAAACAATGATTCTTAGTTATGAACTATACATATTCCTTAGACAATCTTTTTAGGATTACTTATAATTCCTCGCAAGAATGGATTGGGAATAATATAATGGACAATAAAAAATTGTAACAGAAGTATGTAAAAAATATTCATAGTTATTTTCCATACCAAAACACAATTATGTGTGTAGAGGAGATGAGATGAGGTTATATTTTATAAATGAGAGGGTTTGAAATTTTTGAAAATAACCTAAAATAATAAATTAGTTGACATAAATCTCAAAATATGTGCCTGAAAATTTGAAAAAAAAAATTATTTTTCTGGTAATATAATAAATGAAACCCTATTATAAAATGTCCCTGTTCAAAATAAAAAATTCTATTTTACATTAAACATACATACTTTTACAATTTTATAAAATATAATAACTAGTTTTAAAAATTTACTTTTTATTATAGAAAAAATTCTGTTCAAATTATTAAATATTTTAAATTATTATTCTTGAAATTATTCTACACATTTTATTATATTTGAAGTATTAAATTTTATTAATTAATAATAAAATAATTCCTCCAAAACATGTTGAAAATAGATGTTTTGATAAATTCATTTTTAAGAAATATATGATCTTATATTAACTATATGACTAAAAATGATCATTATATGAATTTATATTAATTTAAATATATTTAGGATAAATTAATTACATTTATATAATTAATTTATATGGTTATTTTAATTATTTATAATTAATAAATGTTATCATATTAATAATATTTTTGTAGCATACAATGATTTAATGAACATAAATATACATATAAATAATTCAAAAAATACATATAATTCTAATGAAATTACATGGATAATATTAAGGGTTAATATATTAACATTAATTATAAATCCATAAAATAATGGGAATTTTTAATATTTTTATTTATAGAAAATAAATCATAATACATGAAAATATATAATTTTCAAAAATCTTTAAAAAATCATATAATTCAAAAAAATCAAAATAACTGACCATATAATAAATTAGATATTATCATTTTAAATTTAATCATCATTTTATAATATATAATACATAAAATTTCCATAAATTAACATTAATATTTGTTCACACAAATCTATAAAAATATTTTCGGATAGAAATATATTTTTTGAAGAATAAAATGCCTTCATTAAAAATACAGTGATTGTATCAAAAATATATATGGATAAATTTACATCAATTATATATATATATATATATCATATATGATATAATTATATTCATATCTACAAATATATCAGATTAGTTATAATAGTCCTAAATAATCACCGTCTATTTAGGCTTGGTGTTGCATGTTACATATACTATCAATAATAGTTTTCTATTTCAAAAACAGGATTATTTAAATGAAAAGTTATCATACATGGTTAGGTTACAATCTGTTGAAAAAATATGAAGTTACGCAATAGTTTTACATATCATGATACATTTTCAAGCTATAATTTATTGAACCATATATCTAAACTGTTTAGTTTTCCTAAAATCACATAAAAAATTAGTACAAAATTTTAACCTTTGGATGTTATGATATTTTAGTTTTCTACTCATCTTCCACTAGCTCAATAAATCCAAAGGTTCTTGACTGTGAAAAAGAACGAATATCCTTTTAATTATATCCATTTTTTATGTATTTGATTTGTCTATCCATATGAATCTTCTATATAATTAACTATTCTCCTGTTCATTGTTTTTATTATCTATTTCCTTGGTTTTAAATTCCTCGTGGAACATTAATTCACCACCCATGATAATTTTCAATATCATATTTAAAAGGACCTAGCCTTATTACCTTATAGAATCTTGAATTTATTTATGAAATTTCTTCATTTATCATTGATGATATTTTCAACTCTATATATTAATAGAATTAGGACATACTATATTCCTAACATTTCATAGTAATACATAGTTGATACCATAAAAATATTATTCAATTCTTCCAAAATATAAAATATTTCAAATAAAACATGAATTATATGGAAATTATTCAAACATTTAACATGGATTCCTTATTTGGCACACACATATTTATGAAATGTGAAAATCATATAAAAACATGGGATGAGAACCAATAACTCAGTAATGGATATAAAAATAAGGAAAGAACCAATCATTCCATGAATACATGTAATGTAAGAAATAATATTCAAAATACATAATTTTCACCCATATATAATTATTTTGTGAAAAAATTTAATTCCAAAAGATTCCCAATAGCATAATAACATATATAGAGCCATAAAGGTTACTTGGGGGAATTACTTATATAATTCGGTAACCCTCTCACCTACCTTATATATTGTAAAGATCGTGGATACCTTGAAATTTGTGTAACCATCATAGTTACACATGGAGTAACCATACAACCAACCTCCAACACACATATACCAAATGCTTTGGAGGTAAAAATAGGTCCCAACCATCATTATAAATAATAACCAATTTCTATAACATAATCATACTTCAAGAATAACTTCATAAAAACAGTTCTTTTTAATATTGTAAAATTGAAATTTAAAAAACGGATTTTCACAGAGAAACACCTTACAAATTTCATATAATTAACGGGACACATAATTGAGAGGATGGAACATGTATATAAACAATAAAAACACATTATTCAAGTTAATAAAAAATAAATCAACAAAAGATTACTCTCAATACAATATTAATAATTAATTTGAATCTTAACCAAAAGAATGTAAATCAATATTTGAATTCTCTTAGCTTAGGTTTGTCTTACATCAATCTCATTTAAACCTCGTATATAATTGTTTAATGAATCTTTTTAATATTTTTATAAACATATTCATGTTTATAACTCCTTATATGATCATATCATAACATCATTTCACCCCTTAATTATATGAATTTTGTTCCATCCATTATTTTGGGTGCATTCTTTACATGTTTTCAATGATCGGTTCATGATGGATATTATTCTATAATGGAAGAGAAAAAATATAGTATAAATGTATTTTTATTTAAATATTTCTATAACCATAAATTATACTCTTTATAATTCTGAATTTTGACATGAGAGTGATTCAAAAGTTAAAACAATATTAATACCTGATTAGGTCCTTTTTTCAATTCATCGATCGGAATGAAATCATTTGTTTAATGAATAAATAACATGTATATAAAATGATTATATAACCTTATGTAAGACATATTACAGAAATTATAATATATACTAACCCTAAAAATGTTTTAATGTCTAATATTGAAGGATGTAAAAGAAAATAAAATCACATCGTCCATGATATATGTAATTTATCCCATCACAAACAGTGTTTTACTTTCTTGAATAAATGGGTGATGAGAATAAGTATAATGGTTAGTATATTATAAACACTCTAAATACATAATATATAATATATTGGACCATTCATGCCTCTTGGATAAATGTATGTGAGTAAATAAGAATAATATAAAAGAAAATGAAATGAAAAGAAAGAAAACAGAAGAGGATGTTTATCTCTTGATCTATTCACCTTGAGATCTTTCTTTTAGGCCTTTGGTTTTGGCCTTTTTGTGAGACCAATAGCTCTAGGAAGTGTGTAATATCTTTTTGAGGAGTATATGGATGAATATAGGTAAGTATCACATCTTAAGAGCTGTGGGAGGAAGAGGGGAATAAGGGTGGTATTTATAGTAGAGGAGAGAAGATATTTTACAATATTTTAATCATTAATATAATATTTTTTCTTGAGGATATGAATCGTATTAATTAAAGTGAACCCAAATAGTAATAATGCCATGTTAATTCTAACTAGGTGGTCTTAAATCACTTATGGCGTAATAAATATTATATTTAACTGATAATTTGAATATATTGTATTTTAACGTATTTCACTTTTTATAAAAAATTCTAGATTTTCATAAAAATATCAAAAATTCACCCAAAATATTTACCAATGTGTAGAATAAAAAAACACCATTGTTTGAAAATAAATTTCTAAATATTATTAATTTAATTTTTCAATAAAATCATAATTTATTAAAAATATTAATTTTTAATGATGTTGAGCTTGAGATAGATGTGTACATTGTGGAGCATCTGATATGTGTGTTGGATATTCATGATAAAGATTTTTATTGTAAAAATGAGGATATTTCAGCTATATTAGCAACATAATTGTGTGCAATATGATGCATGGGAAAGGTAAGAATCTATGTGGGCTCAATGGCATAATTTTATCCAATTGAAATATTACAGATTCTTGGGAGTGTAGCTTTAAGATAAGATATTATAAAGTAGAGAGATTGTATGATCCTGACCATTTATAGAGTTATCTATTTCTCATTTATTGGTAATATTTTTCTTGTTATTGATTAATTTTCAGTAGCGTTTTTACATGTGGTTTGATTGGATGGAAATTTGAGAAAAATGAACGAAACAATGATGTGAATGGTTGGTGAGTAGTTAAAGAAATAGGTGTGCCCAAGCCCAGCTACCCACATAAAACAAGAGATATGGGAATTACCTGGAAATTGAACAATTGGTCAAATTATGATCCCAATTAAGAGTGAACAATCACCCATATAAAATAGTCACAATGTTGGGGAAAAATGTTTCCCAATCTAGAAAATTGTGCATGGGAAATAAAGTCTCTTGAAAATAACTTTCTTCATTACCCAAATCGTAGAATGAATCCCAAATTAACCCCATTTAACCTATGGTGCCCTTCCACAATTTGGGAGCACTACAAACAAATTTCTTGGCTTCTCCAGCTCTTTTCATTACGATTCGATGAATGGATTGAAGATCCTCGATACCCCCTTATAAGTGAATCGTATCCCATTGATATCTCTTTCATCATAATTTATTCTCTCCTTTTAGTGGGATGTCTTCATCCATTTTTTATAGATCTAGATATATATTTTAAGAATCAATGTGTATTATTGATGATCTATATTTATATATAAGAGATCATGATTTTTGTAATCATGATACATAGTTAATAATCTAGATCAAATTGTATGACGTTACTCCACTATGTTTTGAGGAATTCCATTTGAGTGTTCTCTTGGTAAAACATTATAGGTGTGGGTTGTAAATCAAATAAATTTTTATTTATTTATATTATGATTATTTAATAGTATAATTTATTTAATATTTTTATAAATTGTGTTTATAACTGGTCTAAATAATTATATTAGTATATTAATATTGTATATTTGACACTAGGTATTTTTATAAATTATAGATTTGGATAATTAATTGGGTAATTAATTATGAATAATTGAGATTTTGAATATGATAGTGAATTAAGGAATTAATTGTCATATTTTTAGATATGGATTATTGGTTAATTAATTGATGAGTAAATTGATGGTATTGACATAGTTAATTATTTGGGGAATTAATTAAGGAAATTTATGAGATATACCCTTTTTTGATTATTAAAGAAATTAATGTTTTTATGTAACAGTTGAATTGATATATATAATTTATTTGATTAATTAATCTTCCAATTTAATAAATTTTTTATGTTATTAATTAATTATTGAATTATCTCATGGAATTGTTTTGTTGAACTGATTCTCCAATTTGTAATGGAATTGATGTTGACAATTGTTTGATTAACTAATTGTGTATTTATGAATTTTAAAATGGTTCTTCGATTTTGAGTTATGTATGGTAACATGGTCATTTAGTTTTGAAATAACAAATGGTAACATGATCATTCTAATGAGTGAAAATAATGGTATTATTTTAACAATAATTTGTTTTTTAAATGACAACATGGACATTTTATTGTGTGTTGAAAATAAAAAAATGTTCATTTTATTGTCTTTTAAGAATGGTTACATGGTATTTCTATTGTGTAATATGTTAATGGTAACATATGCATTCAGGTATGAATTAAATAATAGTAACAATAAATTGTTTTGATATGATATCAGTTGGGAATACATTGGGCTCCAACATAGGCCAAATAATTTATTAATATATGATATCTCCCGGAAATACTTTATGCTCTGATTTGAGTAAAAGAATCTAATGAGGTATACATTTCTATAGGAACTTAGTGGTTTATGTGGTTCAATAAATATGCATTGTTAATATGAGAGTTTTTTACATATTCATGGAAATTAATTTTGTATACTACTTCACACACTTAAAATTTACAGGATATTGTTTTGATCGCCATTAGTGTTGGCCTATTGAGATGTAATCAGACACTACTCATTCTACCTTATTGGTACTTGAATATATTTCGTTGATGCGGGACTGGTTAAGGGAAAGGCCCATTTTTAAATGGAAGAGTCAATATGGATCTTGGACGAGGTAAAAATACATTATTTGGGTCATGTGTGGGAGTAGTTAGTGTCTTGTTTTTTAGTTTACATTTGACAATGGGCACATTCTTTTGCATGGAATGTGATTTGTTTTGTTCTGATAATGTATGTCCATTATTGGTGATCTTTTAATATTTCTATTGTTATAATTATGGTTATATGTTATTCAAATATTGTTTTTTATTTATACCTGTGTATTACTTTAATAAAATAGGGTATTGTCTCCCAATGATTGATATATTATACTGTCACTATTAATCGAATGCCTCTAGAATAAGGGATGCAAGCTTGTTGTCTTGTCACTAACCGACTCAGGTTGCTATTGTGAAAAACCTGAGTTGGTTTGTTAAATGTTTTTGTTTTATAAAAACACGGTCATATTATGAATGGAAAATGGGAATATGAGAAGAAAATGATCTATAAATGCCCTAATATTTTTCAGTCCAATGGTGGTTTTCAACATTCAAGTGATTGGAAGACCACTGATCTAGATAATGTACAACCCATAGATTCATGTGATCAACTAGTTATTTCTGTATTTTAATTATATAATGTTATTAGTTTATATTTTATGAGTCATTAAATTATATTTAGGATTTTATATTGGTTCCATAGTTTGGAGTGTGTTGTTGAATCTATTAACCCCCTCCCATGAATTCGTGAAATTGAATCATTGGAAACTAGTTAGATGTGTTGTTAGGAACACCTTATGAATATTCCATGATGATAATTAAGAGGAACTATGTCATGTGGTATATAGTTGTTTATAATGGTTTTATACTTTTTAACTTACTATTTGATCCAACAATGCATTTAGTTTTGGAGCTAGTGGATAATGCACGGTTAGCACATCAATTTCATAATAGTGTGACCAAACTATACAAGGTAAAAAATTAAATCATATTTTTGTGGATCAAATTTGAATGAAAATTTAAATAAATATTTTACCCCTAATCATGTATTTACCATAAATATTATCTTTTTAATGATTTGGAGTTCATGGCACATTATTTATCTGTGACCTGTTGATGAATACAAGTGAGTTGGATACCCATATTTTTTTGTAAGTACCCATCCATGGTTGTTTTGAAAAGTGTTTTTCTTATTCCCTCTATTGGTATGATGGTACTAATACACTAGAGAGATATACATGTTGTGTGATGAAAATCCAGATGAGATATGGTTATTTTTATGGAATGTATCATGATATAATGATAGTTTTTTGAGTTTCAACCTAGTTGCTGATGTTTTGTGTTTTTCTTCATTTTGACCAATGACAGAGATTTAGGTGGCCTAACTATTGACTATTCTAATTAGATCATTAAGGCTTCATTAGACATTTATATAATTTGTTTTATTTAATTGTGTAATTGATGTGAAAATCTTTATCGATACTCTTTTTATTGATTGTTTACGAAATATGATAATTTTTTGTGGAGTGTGATTTGTTGACATGATTTTAAAATAGTGACTTTAAAGTCGGGCATTGATTTGATTCATGGAAATATTTTTGTAAATTTTTTTTAAAATTATTATTATATTTAAGGATATTAGAACATTTTTTTGGCATGGTATTTGAAATAACCAGTTGACATGTATTAATTTTGTGAAGACTAGAAAATCTAAAGTAAGATTATTGTATCAATATCATGAATAACCCATTAAACAAAAATGATTAATTGAATATAATATACTGATAATTTACTATATAACTACTATTTTTATTAAATTGTATCTATTTTTTTCAAGGCACGTAATGATGTGTTATCTTATGTTCCATAGAAAAAATATTTTCTTTAATAGACTATGTCACATGCAAGACCTAGTTTTACCGAGCGGAAACGTGATTTATAAATATTATTATTTAAAAGTTGTTGTAACATATCCATTAAATTAGATGTCATTAATTGTTTTGAATAAATTATGATAATTTTATTTAAAAAAAAATATAATCTAAATTCATTTGGTTACAAATTAATTATAAATGAAAATAATAACCAATTGAATATAAATGAAATGTTTTTTAGAAAACTATTTTATTACCACAAAGTTATTTTATCCTAAAAAATTAAATTAATTTTAATTATCGAGTGAAAGTAACTAAATATATATTTTATATATTCAATAAAATATTTTGTCCATTAATCTAATAGATTAGACCATCAAAATATAATATAAACCCAAATATTTCACATAAAATCAATATTTTTATAACGGTACTTTTATCACAATTTAATGGTGAATTATTTTTGACAAAAATTCGTGGAGAATTTATAAAATTTTAATGGGGAAAACAAATAATTTTAATGTTAATCTAAAAAATTAGGTAATCTTGACTTTTTTTAGTTTTATAGGAATATTAATTTCTTCGTGAATATGGAAATATATTATATTTTAATTAATAACTTTTAATTAAAAATATTTATTTATATTGAAAATTTATATTTTTGATTGGATATAATATTTAAATAGAAATAATTTGTATACTTTAATCCAATTTATGTCATTATATTCAATTTCACTTTAAAAGTTAATATAAAAACATTGAAATATTTTGAACATATTACTTTATAAACCAACATTGTGGTTCCATCTATGGGATTAAATTTAAATTCATTTCATCCAATTATAAGATAAGAATTGAGAAATATGGATTCATTGTTTATAATTATTTTAATTTATAATTTTTATTATACAAAAAATACTTTTTAGTTAAAAATACTATTCATTATAAGTAAAATTAATTACATTGATTAGGAGAATAAATTAACATCACAAGGGACTAAAAATTATATATTAGATCCAAAATGACCTAGAGAATTTCCCAAATTACATTGTATGGTAATAGGTAGAAACTAACCTCTTTTAAAAAATAACTTAATTATTGGATCCACATTCCATGGGAAACTCATGGGTGGTATTACCTTATAAAATTCTTATATGAATGCCACTTGTCCTCCGCTATAAAAAGTCACTTACTCCTCCCACTTTTTAACACCTCTCAAGCCACTTTTTATCATCAAATATATGAAGATGTATCTCCTAAACAACTCTAAAATTATCCTATAAGACTTAATTTGGGTATGACTCCACCCAATCGATCCCATTGGGAAAATTTAGTGGATTTTCCCAAAAAATAGGTAACATTTTTCCTCTTTCCCTTTTGATATATCATCTTCTTCTTCCCCCTAAAATATATATATTCCATAATTATATGAAAAATAATTATCCAACATATACTAATATTTCATTATTTTTTGTGTTATATATACACTTACTTACCCTTCCATATAATTATTAATGAGCATACTATTTATTTGTACTGGGAACCACGTCGTATAAAATTATATCATTCATTTTTCATTAAACTCCTATAATGGTTCAGATCTATGTAGGACATGATGTTTATATATGATATTTATAACATTTATAATTTATATATTATTATTAAACTATTATATAACATATAACCTTATTATTTCAATTCTCTCTAAATAATATAACATCTCTTGTGGAAGTGTTGACTATCACCTCCTCAAAGCGATATGATTCACTCACAGAATGCTTGAAATGTATAATGGTTGGTTTTAAAAAACACTATACGAAATATATGAAATAAATATTATATTTTAATTATAATAGAAATATGTATAATTTAATTTTTACAGTATTAATAAAGAAATAAAATTAAGTGTTGTTATCGAGTAAGTACGACTTACTGTCTCCATAAATTGTACATTCCATTTCATATCTCCAAATATTACATATTTGTACAAATATATATATATAGAGACTATAAATAATATTTATTTATTTTTTAAATTTTATACATGATGAAAAAAATATACGAACAACAAGTAACTAGTAAAAACATAGTTGATAAATTAAGAAATTAGCACGCAAAATTGTAAAAATAAAGAACGATTACTAAAAACTGAGTTCTAAGATTTTATAAGAACATTATATATGATAAAATAAATATAAATATTGTTATATAATAATTTTTGTACCATGTTTAAACCATTATACATCAATTTTATGGATTTCCACCTAAAATGAAACACAAGGGATGATATTTTCATATAATTCATTACAGTTGTGACATAAAATGTCAAATTCACCACTTACTTATTTACCGTGGTGTTTTTATAACCAACTTTGATATATAATATCATTAATTATTTTAAATTCATATAATTTTCTTATTGAATTTTAATAATTTTTTAAGGGTATTTGAGTTTAAAGATACCAAGTGGATAATAGTTTCATAACCCACATTATTTTTATTGGCTAACATTACATAATTGATGTCATTAATATTCTATTATTAGTAATTTGATAATTTCTTATCATATATATATATATATATATTATTTACTGTGTTTTCTGTTTGAATTTCAATTTTACAATCCTGATATATTCATTAATTGATTCTCACATCATCATTATGGTCTTTTCAGGGGTTTATATCACAATTCCATTTTGCCTGGGTTTAATTACACTTGAATTTACATTAGTGGGAATTATTTTATTACTATATAATAAAAACTTTTGTTTTATTATCCTATGTGTATTCCTGAAGTTTTATATATAAAAATACAAATTCTTAAGCTCTTTTGTAATAAAAAAGTTTTAAAATATTTTTTTAAGAATACCCGACATCATTTCCCTATTTTTTTGAAGAACCTGTTTTCATTTAAAAACACTATTTCATTAAATGGTCTTAAAAAATATTTTTATCCATTTCAAAATGACTTATTAAATAAATATTCATCCCATGTTATCTTTAATAAATTTGGTCAATTGAATATTCATGTCCCTTTACAAGAAATGAATTTTTGTAACATTTTTACCGTGAAAATGAAATATTTTTTACCATGTACGACATGTAAATATTTAGCTATAATAATTTCATTGAACCTTACATAAAGTATTTAGAATATTAATTCTAAATGTATTTTTATTGAAAATTTATTTTTAATGATGTTGGCATTAAATAATATTCAAAATAAATAAAATATTTTCCTCAATAAATATTATGTAAAGCCGGTTTTGTTGTATTTATATTCAACAACGTCAATAAAAGATTATTTTTCTCCACTTGGGATATTTCATATTGGATCCATAATTATTATTAATTTAGATGGTTTTTGATTTATAATTTAAAGTATATTATTAAAATTATCTTACATGATTCCTTTTTTAGTCCAATATGAAATATTTAATTTCCAATGATAATTTGACATTGAATTTCTCTTAATTATCCATATCAATTTTCATGAAGATACTTTTTTTCCTAAAACATATAAATTTTTTTCTTTTGGGTTTTAAATGGAAATTTTTTACCTGGAATCCCCATATTCCCATGATATTTATTGGCGCCAAAATATTGGACAAAATGAACGTAGAAAAGAAAGCCACGCGGCCTACCTCGCAAAGCCACGGTGCGGAGTCCCCACAAGAAACGCGGCCACTGTGGAGCCAGAGAGGCGGGATGCCCCGTGAACTCCCGAGACATTCTTGAACACACTATGGTGCTTAAGAGGTGGGATGCCCTGTGAATTCCCATAATGTTCGTGAACCCTTCGTGAAGTAAGATAGGTGGTACCTCTCCGTGAACCCAGTTGACATTCGCGATTCACCGTGAAGTGACTGAATCCCCCTTAACGTTGTGGGAGCTCTAATTCGCAGTGCCTCTTGCCTATAAATACCGGGCTTCCCCTGAGCTATGAGGATAGAAAATCTGACCTTTTTCTTTCCTAGCTCCCAAATCACGAAGCACCCTTTGCTCTGCGAATCATGAGCTATGCAAGGTATTTTTTTCTTCATGAAGTGCCTTTGCATT
This sequence comes from Viscum album, assembly GCA_963277665.1. Lineage (NCBI taxonomy): Eukaryota > Viridiplantae > Streptophyta > Magnoliopsida > Santalales > Viscaceae > Viscum > Viscum album. The sequence continues at coordinate 1,584,737,469 of OY728150.1, read as the reverse complement.
GTCTATTTTTGATCCCCTCTTCTAAGAGGGATGAATTTCGCAAATACTAAGGGCTTTCAAAAAGGAAGGGGATCCCCAAGGGGACCCGGGTTGTCTCGGACCATTTATGCTTTACGAAACACCCATCTTATGAACATGATCCACATGCCAAGTCATGGTCAATATACTTCGCGAAGGAAATTTCTTCGTGGCACTTTTCGTTACGAGGCACCTATGCTCCGTGAGGCAGTGCTCTGTGAATACCCGTCCACTTTGTAAAGAACCTCCCAATAGGACCTCCTCCCATTGCTAAGGCTACGGCACCCCACTTCGCTAAGCACACCGCTTTGTAAGGGCCCTTCGCCACACAGAGCAACCGAGTTCCACAAGGCCCCCGCATGTGGACCCCTCTGCTTGGAAATTATTTTTCCCAGTCGACCCTCCAAGTATGTATGATGTGACATCAATGTCCCCTGGATGATACTGCATATAGTGTTGCTTCACCTAATGCTTCTTCAGATAGGCACGCTAATGGCTATTACTTATTCACATAGCCATGCTAATGTGGACACCTCGATTGTTCGCTCTGTGACCCCCATTTTCCACGGCATTACCGGTACCTTCCCTCCCACCAGGAGCAGAGGGTACCGGTTATGTATGTCCTGGTGGTGTGGTGTAATCCCACCTCATCTGAGCTGCAGGACATTAAAAAGCCAAGAATCCTCGTTTTCAATACAAGAAGTTAAACTGTGATCTGGCTCCGTGCCCCGCATGTATGGTCCCCCTGGCTTAGACATTCTTTACACCCACTCATCTCCACGAGGATGTGATCACCCATAAAATGGGATGATATCCTACTTCTTGGAGTAGCATTTTTCTAAAGGGTAATGGAATCCTCTTTGGTACAAGCCCCTAGCCCATCTTGCGGACGATAGAACCCATGGACCTTCGTACATCCCCACCGCCAAGGCCAGTGGAGGGTGTGATAGGGAATGAGGCCCCTCCTTTCTTCGGTCCCAAATCCCTCTCCCGTTGCCATTTGTCACCCTCGGGCCTCCATATTGGAGTAAGTCCCGGCACCATGGGCCGCCTAACAAGTAATCCCCTCCTCGCTTCCCACAGAAACACCCTTCACGGTGTGATCATCAGGTCCCTGTAACCTCTTGTTTCTCGCACTGAGTATGACTCCTGTCATCTTAGAGTGAGCACCGACCATGAAAACCATCCATCCTAATCTACAGGGACTTTGATCTATGTTAAGGATTGGTACATTGGAAGCCTCCATGAGGTTCATGCCCACCACCCGATAGTTATGTCCACTCTATGTCGGTTCACAAACCACCATGGTCTGCCTTAGAGCATAAGCCCCAAATACCCCTGTCCTGCATGATGTTAAACTGCACATCTGAAATACGTGGAAGTTGATACATGTCAAGTAATGGTACGTAGAAAGCCTCCCTAAGGTTCAATCCCATCATCCACCTGGACCAAGGTCTACATTCACGTCGGTTCTCCGACACGCCCCCATCCCGCATGATGTTTAACTGTATCCCCATCCCAGCTGTAAGCCACTGTGACCACTCAAAATTATGTACAATTTGATCCATGTCAAGGCATGGTACGTAGGAATCCTCCATGAGGTTCAAGCCCAACAGTTGGTCTTTCGGTCCTCCTTCACATCAGTTCACCAACACCTAGGCAACCTAGAGTGTAAGCCCCAGACCTTTTTGAACTACGGGGTCTTTGATCAATGTCAAGGAATGGTATGTAGGATGCCTCCCTAAGGTTCATATTGGATCCATAATTATTATTAATTTAGATGGTTTTTGATTTATAATTTAAAGTATATTATTAAAATTATCTTACATGATTCCTTTTTTAGTCCAATATGAAATATTTAATTTCCAATGATAATTTGACATTGAATTTCTCTTAATTATCCATATCAATTTCCATGAAGATACTTTTTTTCCTAAAACATATATATTTTTTGCATTTGGGTTTTAAATGGAAATATTTTATCTGGAATCCCCATATTCCCGTGATATTTTTTGGCACCAAAATATTGGACAAAATGAACGTAGAAAAGAAAGCCACGCGGCCTACCTCTCAAAGCCACGGTGCGGAGTCCCCACAAGAAACGCGGCCACTATGGAGCCAGAGAGCTGGGATGCCCCATGAACTCCCGAGACGTTCTTGAACACACAATGGTGCTTAAGAGGGGGGATGCCCTGTGAATTCCCCTAATGTTCGTGAACCCTTCGTGAATCAAGATAGGTGGTACCTCTCCGTGAACCCGATTGACATTCGCGATTTTCCGTGAAGTGACTGAATCCCCCTTAACGTTGTGGGAGCTCTGATTCGCAGTGCCTCTTGCCTATAAATACCGGGCTTCCCTTGATCTATGAGGATAGAAAATCTGACCTTTTTCTTTCCTATCTCCCAAATCACGAAGAACCCTTTGGGCTGCGAATCATGAACTATGCAAGGTATTTTTTCTTCGCGAAGTGCCTTTGAATTGTCTATTTTGATCCCCTCTTCTAAGAGGGATGACATTCGCAAATACTATGGGATTTCACAAAGGAAGGGGATCCCCAAGGGGACCCGGGTTGTCTCAGACCATTTATGCTTCACAAAACACCCATCTTATGAACATGATCCACATGCCAAGGCATGGTCAATATACTTCACGAAGCAAACTTCTTCGTGGAACTTTTCGTTACGAGGCACCTATGCTCCGTGAGGCAGTGCTCTGTGAATACCCTTCCACTTTGTAAAGAACCTCCCAATAGGACCTCCTCCCATTGATAAGGCTAAGGCACCCCACTTCGCTAAGCACACCGCTTCGCAAGGGCCCTTCACCACACAGAGCAACCGAGTTCCACAAGGCCCCCGCCTGTGGACCCCTCTGCTTGGAAATTATTTTTCCCATGCGACCCTCCAAGTTTGTATGAAGTGACATCAAATTCCCCTGGATGATACTGCCTATAGTGTTTCTTCACCTAATGCTTCTTCAGATAGGCACGGTAATGGCTATTAATTATTCACATATCCATGCTAATGTGGACACCTCGATGGTTCCCTCTGCGACCCCCATTTTCCATGGCATTGCATGTACCTTCCCTCCCACCAGGAGTAGAGGGTACCGGTTATGTATGTCCTGGTGGTGTGGTGTAAGCCCACCTCATCTGAACTGCAGGACATTAAAAAGCCAAGAATCCTCGTTTTCAATACAAGAAGTTAAACTGTGATCTGGCCCCATGCCCCGCACGCAGGGTCCCCCTGGCTTAGGCATTCTTTACACCCACTCATCTCCACGAGGATGAGATCACCCATAAAATGGGATGATATCCTGCTTCTTGGAGTAGCATTTTTCCAGAGGGTAAGGTAATCCTCCTTGGTGCAAGCCCCTAGCCCCTCTTGCGGAAGATAGAACCCATGGACCTCCGTACATCCCCACCGCCAAGGCCAGTGGAAGGTGTGATAGGGAATGAGGCCCCTCCTTTCATTGGTCCCAAATCCCTCTCCCGTTGCGATTTGTCACCCTCGGGCCTCCATATTGGAGTAAGTCCCGGCACCATGGGCCGGCTAACAAGTAAGCCCCTCCTCGCTTCCCACAGAAACACCCTTTACGGCGTGATCATCAGGTCCCTGCAACCTCTTGTTTCTCGCAATGAGTTTGACTCCTGTCATCTTAGAGTGAGAACCAACCCTGACAACCATCCATCCTAATCTACATGGACTTTGATCTATGATAAGGCTTGGTATATTGGAAGCCTCCATGAGGTTCAAGCCCAACACCCGATCGTTCTGTCCTCTTTATGTCGGTTCACAAACCACCATGGGCTGCCTTAGTGCATAAGCCCCAAATACCCCTGTCCTGCATGATGTTAAACTACACATCTGAACTACGTGGATGTTGATCCATGTCAAGGCATGGTATGTAGAAAGCATCCCTAAGGTTCAATCCCATCATCCACCTGGACGAAGGTCTACATTCACGTCGGTTCTCCGACACGCCCCCATCCCTCATGATGTTTAACTGTATCCCCATCCCAGCTGTAAGCCATTGTGACCACTCAAAATTACGTAGAATTTGATCCATGTCATGGCATGGTACGTAGGAATCCTCCATGAGGTTCAAGCCCAACAGTTGGTCTTTCGGACCTCCTTCACGTCGGTTCACCAACACCTAGGCAACCAAGACTGTATGCCCCACAAGTTTTTGAACTACGGGGTCTTTGATCAATGTCAAGGAATGGTATGTAGGATGCCTCCCTAAGGATCAAGCCCGCAATCCACCTGGGCCAAGTTCCTTTTTCACATCAGTTCTCCAACACACACCAACCTGAACTACGTTGGCATTGATCCCTGTCAAGGCATGGTACGTAGGATGCCTCCACGAGGTTCAAGCCCACCACTCAGTTGTTCCATCCCCCTTCACGTTGGTTCAACCCCGTCCCTCACGACGTTAAATTGTATCCTAATCCAGTGGTAACCTGTTGTGACACACTCAAACTATGGGGTCTTTGATCCACGTCATGGCATGGTGTGTAGGAAACCTCTCTGAGTTTCAAGCACAACACCTAATGGACCAAGGTCCATTTTCACGTCGGTTCACCAACATCCAATTGGAAGTACATAGAATTTGATCCATGTCATGGAATATTACGTAGGATGCTTTCCGGAGGTTCGAGACCATCACCCATTGTACACCCAGTCCACCTTCACATCGGTTCGCTGACAACAACATTATGAACTATGAGGTCATTGATACATGTCAATGCCTGGTACATTGGAAGCCTCTAAGAGGAAAATGCCCAACACACAATGGACCATGGTCCCCCTTTTTCGTCAGTTCTTCCACACAACATCCTCACGCATGACGTTAAAATACATCCCAATCTAGCAATAAGCCGTTGTGACACCACCATTGATCTGGACTGAGGTCCTCCTTCACGTCGGTCCACCGACGCCTCATCCCGAACTACATAGACTTTGATCCATGTCAAGGCATGGTACGTAGGAAGCCTCCCTGAGGTCCAATCCCACCACCCATTTCTCGCCCCCCCCCCTCATTCGCATTTTTTCCCAACAACATAACTATGCAGACTTTGATTCCCTACCACGGGGATAAGTAGGAGGTCTCTTCAAGGCTCAAGTCCATCTCTACCGCCATCTCTATGATGGTACTATCTAATTCATACACAACTCCATTCAATTTTCCATCACCCATCAAGATTATTATTCGGTCCACCGCATCCAGGTGAGATCATGCCACCTCATTTTCCCTCCAAGTATTTGGGAAGCCACCCATGTGATGGCCCCAATATCTGTGATCCCTCAAGGGGGGTTCCTCAACCTGATCCACTCCAGCTATTGTTCTGATCAGACCGTTCCATCTCCATTGGATGTTAAACTTGTGTCATAACCTCTGTTATAAATGGTAAGCTGAGGAAAACCTCAGATACATTCCAATGGAATATGATTCCCCATGCTCGATGTGGGATGCCTCTGGCTTCCATGCCCTCGGGATTCCCTATAATAAGGGACCAAAGACAGACACGCCAATTCCCCAGCGTTTAGACACGCCAGTGATGTCTCAACGTGACTACTCCCCCAACTGAAGGTTACTGCCCTGGCCGGACCCCTTGGAATGTATTGATAGAAGCTGCGTAATTAACCGGTGTCCATGGAAACATGGAACTGAGAAGAGTTTCACAAACTACGTATTAAATCTATGAGGGAGTCCCAGACTAGGTGATGTGTTTCGAGGAGAAATCCACAGAAGTAAGAACTAACATCCCATCATCCTTGTTTCAATCAAGGAGGAAAAGTCCCTAAATAAGGAATGGATGTCACTTGAATTTGGAAAGTGGGAATTCAGGGTAACAAAAAGTCGCGCCTATCACGCCCAAGCAGACGGACACGTGTGCCCCGACGAAAGCGTCGTAAACAGAAATGGTGAACCCGACGTGAAATTATTCTCCACTATATTGAGATTACTAGTGCTCAAGGAATAAGTAGATTGAAATGTCACCGAATCAAGATTTCTAACGTCAGGTCCCGCCAAGCAAATAGCAGGTCTGGCATGAAACTCACCAGAAGATGGGGTAGTAAATACGTTGGACATCTCGACCTGTGGTGTTGTCAGTGTGGATCCCTCTTACCATCCATGGAAGACGGAATGGAATTGGGGCACTGGGTGTCGATTCCTTTTTCTGTCCATGCTAATGAGCTAACATCCTTGCCTTCAGGAACCTATCAACTGCATTTGGAACTCAATCACCTCCCACCCACTGATGTGGGGGAAGGAGAAATCTTAACACAGCAACCCCACATTGTTCTTCCTTTTCGACGACGGCGTCGACTATCATGGCTACTGGTCACCCATTCCCCCTCTCCCCATCAGATATTATTCTGCTAAGGGTAATCAATGAACTTCTTCGTAGGTACGAGGAGAAAGGGGTCATCTCTTTGAAGGACATGACCTGCCTGGATTTAGAGGCATACGAGCCTCGCAGTCAACATCGCCCCCGAGGGCCGTGCATGGAGCCGCTCATCCACACTCAAACCTTTAATCGTTTCAGGAGTATGTCCCTATAATGCCTCAATGACTCCATGCCTTACGCCACTGAGGTAGGGTATGTTCGAGACCGCCTGACCAGAGTTCCATCCCAAGGGTTCCCAGCAAGGGCCCCCACCAGGCCGCGCCAGTGTTGCCGCCCGGCTCCCTGAGCTGAAGAGCAGGTAGAATACCTACCTGCACAACTAGTACTGGCCTAGCTGACCTGACGTCAGCATCGGGCACAGGCCAAGGAGGATGCCAGTCAGCAGGTGTCAACGTCAGCGGTTTTCGTGGCCCGAGGCACTGCCGACATACTTCATCAAACCCCTACATATGTTGAGCCAGGGCGGTTACATGCCCGACCCAGAACGAGGCCCCAACAACCCCATGGGCAGACTGGGATGACTCTCATGGATACAAGCACAGACAGTGGCCACTGTGGATTATCCCGCAACAATGCCACTCACTATGAGTGCTCTCCCAATGCAACCACCACAGAGGAAGCACGCCTTTCTTGCTCCCAGGCCCAGCTTGGTGATATGCCATGCACCACCTTCGACCCGAACGAGGGCCTTCCCCATGGTAGCAACACCTCATATGGGAGTCTCTCCCATACTCATTACACTATAGATGGAGCCATCTCCTCTGCCATGTACTGACGGGGCAGGGGCGCTGCACATCCTGTCACTCTCCTGTGCGAGGACCCTCCTTACATCTTGGGAGCAGCCGACGAATGTCCTATTCATCCAATCAACCAGAGGTGTGGGGATCAACATTATTTCACCAGCACCAAACACGGAAGTCCTACCCATGTTCGGTCTGACCAGTACCGGGACCTGCCTCACAATGACATCATTATGGGAACCAGCCATGGAGGTCCTACCCATGCTCCCGTCAATTACAGCAGGGGTTGCACCCATACTAGCTTCCAGTACAGAGGTCCTCCATCTGTCCACTTTGACATCTACCTAAGTGATCCTCGCACCTCGTCCCACTCAGGCGGACGCCCTCCCCACCCCAACACTAGTACGACCAAAGGGCCTTCTCATGACGTGAGTTGTCCCTTCCTCGAAGAGCCATCCCGGGGTAGGAAGGTGGGTCATCACAGCCGCAAGAAGAGCACTGAATATCATCAGACTGAGATTAAACCGATTTGTTTCTCGAATTTTGAAACAGAGCATGACTTAGCGATGGAACCCTCCCCTCGGTCCTCTGTGTCATAGACCGGGGTCAAAACAAGGCGTATCAGTCTCATCCTTCCAGAGTGTGAAGTCCATCGGATTCCCGCCTCTCTTCGCAGGTACATCTAGGAGGAGGACTTTTTGGGAGTCCCACAGGTTCTAATCATTCAATCATCATCATCATCAACAGAAGCACCCTCTACCTCATCTAGAGATCACATAGAGCTATTTTGGGGACCGATGATGGTTGAGTAACAGTGTGACACAGTCCCGTTAATAGCGATCCCTGCACCATAAGTAGTGGTTGTCAACCTGTCGTATCACGAAATGGTGGTCCAATCACCGCACTCCTTAGAGGATGGACCAGAATTCAGCGGCCAGTCGGCTTGTTCTCCATATTTTCTAACACCCTACATACCATCTCATAGGTCCACCTCAGTACCACTACTGGTTCCTCAGACCCCTCTGATTGATTAGTGGAGAAATATGGGGCCAAACCATAAATCCGAACCCAGGAGCTTTTGGAATATTTTTGCAGCGGATCACTTCTCGGATAAGTTATCTCCGATGGTAGCATTGAACTTCTGTGCGCCAGAATCTGTCACCCCAGAGGAAGTAGAGTGTTTCTGCCAGAACCTATGGGAGATGCACTTTAGTCTTCTTTATCATCGGGTGGTGTACCCCAGGAGCCAGGTGCACTTTGGGGAAATTTGAGAGCAATGTCATCTGGTCGATTTCGCCGCATGCCCCGTGGCCCAGCGCCCTGAGTCACCAGGTCACTAGAGGACCCACCACCAAAGATGCACTCAACGATTTAGGGTACTCTGCAATATCAATAGGGAGGCTACACCCACATGTAAGTCCGTGGATGGGGGATGTATGTTTCCCTCCTCTTCAGCCCTATTCGACGTCAACCAAACTCGATATGCGATATTGAAGACGTGCCTCGGGAAGGGTCACATTCTATATGGCCAGTGTTGTGGACAAGGAGGATGACCTAGAATTTCAAGATGGAGAATTACCCACCATTGAAGATACACCATTGTTGTACCCTTCCGGGAGGTTTACTCACCAGTAGAGGAACCTCCTAGGTCTCCCAACGCCCACTGAGTCACCGGTAATCAATCAGAATGTCGGTAAGGGTAAAGAGCACGTCAGAGCCGTCAAGCACTCCAACCTGTCTACCTCAATGCAGAAGAAAGAGGAAGATTTCTAGAAGGGCGCATTGTGTCAGCAACTCGCTAAGTAGAAGAGGTTGGTCGACGAACTCCTGGCTGAGCATGCTATAAAGTGATGACCTGACTATGAAAATCCATGATCGGGGCAGCAGGGGAAGGAACAACTTCCCCCGATGAGGTGCCTCTAGGAAACCCTAATCATACCTCCCCAACAGACAGTGTTGAAATGGGAATTCATGGCAAGAGGGCACGATACGCGTCACCATACCCACCCAAATGGCGTGGCAATCCGAGGAACCCGACTTGGGTTCCTCCAGATACCCCTCATGCCACTCCGTCCATCACTCCACGAGATATGGGTCCCACCTACCATGTCGAAGAGCCCGGAAACACACTCGTGGTTAGAGATCCTCATCAAGACAGGGACCCTTGCCCGGACGATCCAATGGCGGCACTCATCACCAACCTTGAGGCGTTGAAAACGTGGCAGGTGGCAGTCCCATCAAATGGAAAGTTGTATCTAGCGTTGGTGGATGATATGCCTGCACCTTGGGATTTGGAAATCCCAAATTCTTATAGTTTAATCGGATAGGGGACCCGCCGTAGAACCTTTCCTACTTTTCCTCTAGGTATGACCCCATGTTGGGAACTCTGGCACAACAAGAGGCCTCCAAGCTCCGATGATTTGGGCAGAAATTTGAAGGCCCTGCATTTGTCTAGTACGGCCAACTCCCCATTGGATCGGTGACCGGCTGGGAGAATCTTCGCAGGAAATTCCTATACTAGTTCAGCTCCACCACGCAAAACAACAACATCATAGACATATTCGGGTTCAAAGGCCCGATGAGCGAGTCGTGGACTTCATCGCCCGGTGGAAGGGGCTCACATATTCCTTCGACATGCCACTAACTCAAGTTAAATTACTGACGATGTGCATGGGGAATGTCAAAATAGAATCGGTTCCTTCCCTGCTCACTCAGAATTACCCTGTAGGGTTCCGAGACTACTCAGATAAGGCCCCGTGCCTCGAGTAAGCTCTTCAACAGGCTAGTCAGGCACATCCACTTCCCCCTGTGATCTAAGAAAGGAGGGATTCTAGAGCTGATCCCTCCGTGGTAGCCCAAATAGAGGCCCCCCAAGTAGCTAGAATTGCTGCCAGTAGCCCTGGCTATGCAACCTCACAGAGGACCTCCACCTCAGGCACAACCGCCTACCCAACAATGCCCTCCTTAGAATCAGCAGTTTCCCCCGCACAATGCGCCACCACTGCCTATGTGGGATAATCATGCTCCACCACTTCAATAGGACCCTCTGGCCCCTCGTCAAGGAAAAGCTTCCAAGGGACTCAATCCGGAGAAAAGACACCAAAATTACATGTTTCTCAAGGATCAGGTCCCCGGTTACTTCCGTAGTGCCCTAGAACAACAGATTGTACGCTTACCTGAGTGCAGAAGGCCGGCAGAGGAGAATCTCATTGATCGCACAAACTACTGCCCCTATCATCAGATCCTAGGGCACAACCTCAAGAAATGATTTGTGTTTAAGGATTGGCTCTATGAAAAGGTAAATAAAAACATTTTTTGGTTGGGTCGGGCCCCGACAAAAGTGGCAGGTGTCTTTGTGATGTCAGAAAGAGGTAGCGACGACAAAGGCGAGTGGCACCAGGTTCCAATCAGAGGATCCCAGAAGTACAATGACTGGATGTCTCATAATATAGTCGTTCATTCCCATGGTATTATTCAAGCACACTTGAATCACCTAGGGCCTTTAGAAGCTACAAGTAGTTCCTCTGTGTCATCATCTCAACCGGACTCTTCCCAAAAGAGGAAGCATCGATGGATCAAGAAGAAGTAGCGTGCTCCACCAATGCCATCATCATCCTGCACTATCAGTGACTTCATGCCCCATGATATGGGGATCCCTCCTAGAGTCCACCTAGTGGAGGATTATTTGTCAAGCGACAGTCAAGGGTATGGTTAGGTTAACACCGTCCAGTTGGTAAACCCCTATATGACTCCTATTGAAGGTAAATTACAGGAGAACCTCCCCAACATCCCCAGACGACTCCAATGTCGGTGGAACCGCGACCACATGAGTCATAGAGGCATGTCAGCTGGCACTTCCCACCACGATGTGCATGCCACAGAGACCAGGCTGCATGCCCAGCGTAGAGCTCAGCGCATGCGACCTCCTCACCTGGTATCCTAAGATCTACCTCCACCATTGTTTGTGCTACTGGATCAGGAAAAGTTACCTCATCTGTATCATAGCTAGACTTTCCCTTCTACAGGTCAAACTTCTCTTCAGTTGTCTGGCCCTCATCCGACAGCTGCTCTTCAGGCCTCGACTGGTGAGCAACGAGATATTCAAGGAACCAGCCAGCAGCCGGTCCAGAAGGAAGGGTCCGTCGTGCCTCCTATTTCAGAGCGGCCTCCTATAAAAAGAATCTCATGCATGGCACATAAGTATGATGTCCTAAAGAAATTCGCCAACATCCCGGTAAGGCTTTATATTCTTGAGGCTATTCTCTTGTCATAAGACATGCGTGATGAGCTTAATGAGGAACTAAAGATCCACCTCTAGTTTGTGACGGATGTAGTAGCTGCAGTAGCCTTCTAAACTGATGAAATTGAGAATGTTGAATTCTAGGAAGTTATATCATTCTCTGGTGAAGACGAAGACACTCCCATACAGTGGCACATTCATCCACTTTACATCACTATCCTATTCAATGGCATGGATGTCCACCACTGTCTTGTAGACATGTGTTCTGGGATTAACCTAATCCCAACACAGACATTGCGGAAGATGGGGTTGTTTGAGGAAGATCTAACACCCTCCGACCTCAGAATCTAGGGATATTACAGGACCGATCAAAACCCAGTCAGCAAGATCTGCTTGAAGACCCAGTTCATTGGCCTAATCACTAACATCGAATTCATGGTTGTCTCCCAGGACACTGCATACAACGCATTGATGGGCAGGCCATGGCTCCACCTACATGCTATGGTCCCTTCATCATATCACCAATGCCTCAAATAGTCTCTCAATGGTTGAGTAGGTGTGCTCTAAGGTGATGCATCTCCTTTTTCATCTTGTGAATAATGATATCTAGACACTGACTACTACAAGGGAAAAGACAAGCAGATTCTGGCATGTGAGGTTGAACCCACCCCGTTCACTAGTGCTTCATGGGTAGGTCTTGATGACGCCTATGTCTTCCCAATCCATCGACTGAAGGCCACAACCTCCGAAATGGGAAGTGTTTTGTTTTTTGGGGTATGAGAGGAAGGCATATTTCTATGTCCAAGCAACGGTGAAAAATCACCTCGTACTCCTACACCAACCAGGCTTGGGTAATCCTAGAACCTCCTACCCCTATATGGTATTGGGATGTCCACCCCATAACAAAGGCAATACGCCATACGTGTCTATTCTGCTGGGCTGGAATTAACAGGCTCAATCCAATGCGCCACTATTGTTTTGATATCACAAAGTGTGGCCCTCTGGGCCGGACGCCGGATGGGATTGGATCAACTGCCTTCATTGTAATAGTGTCGACGATGCATAAATCTCATGATGTGATGACTACCGCCTCCCAATCCAGTACCAGCCTCCATAAGAGTCGGGTGGCCCGAAAGTGATCCGCCCTGCGGAATAACCCTCCACAAGTGGAGAAGAGGGTCTAGAGGTCACTCCCCCCTCCTTTGAAGAAGGCATCTTTACCATGGTCGATGAATGTGTATAGGTAAACCTTGGTTGTGAGGTAGATCTGAGGCCCACATTAATCAGTTCTTCCATGTCCCTCAAGGAGTAGTAGCGGTACGTGACCTTTCTTAAGCAACACCGAGAAGTGTTTGCCTGGAGTTACAGCGAGATGCTAGGGAATGATCCCCAGGTGGTTTTCCACCACCTTGGTCTCCCGACAAACCATCGCGGGTTCAAGCATCCTCCCATAAAGATGCACCCTTCTCATGGTGCATTGGTTGACGCCGAAGTTGACAAGATTATCAAATCCAACTTCTTCAAGGAAGTCCATTACCCCATGTGTATAGCCAACATTGTGCCAATCAGGATGAAGAACGGGAAGATCAGAGTCTGTATCAACTTCTGTGATCTCAACCGCCACTATCTGAAGGATGATTTTCCCCTCCCAGTGATAGAGTTATTGATTGATGCCACGACTGGGTTCCAAGCCCTCTCCTTCATGGATGGGTATTCTGGGTACAACCAGATCCATATGGCCCCTGAAGGCAGGGATTCCACTACATTTAGATCCCCTCAAGGTACTTTCTAATACTAGGTTATGCCATTCAGCCTAAAACATGTAGGTGACACCTATCAGCGGGTAATGCATCGCAAATTCAAGTCGATCCTTGGAACATTGGTGGATTTCTATGTGGACGATTTGGTGGTCACATCCCGCCAACGCCAGGACAATCTCAAGGACCATGAGAAAGTGTTTAGTTTACTCTACTCCCACCACCAGAGGATGAAACTGTGTAATTGTGACTTTGGGGTCACCTCTGAGATGTTTCTCATCTTTTTTGTCAGATACCGAGTCATCGAGATCGACCTAGATAAGATCAAAGCCATCAGCCAGATGCCTCCGCCAAGTAATATTTTAGAGCTTCAAGGACTTCAAGGCCACATAGCCTACATACACTAGTTAATTTTGAATCTAGAAAGCATGTGTAATCCCTTTTCCCAACTCATGAAGAAAGGATCCACCTATGAATGGGATGGAGAGTGTTAGGATGCCTTCAAGTAAATCAAGCAGTATCTACTCTAGCCTCCGGTCTTGATGCCTCCCATATCTGGAAAGCCGCTTGTCCTTTTTGTGACCACTCTAGAATGATCTCTATGTGCCCTACTCATCCAGAAGAATAAAGAGGTGGAATAAAACAACCTCTATTAACTGAGCCTCATGCTCCTCAATAAAGAGACCAAATACTCCCTTATCGAGTAGAGATACCTTGCACTTGTATTTGTTGTAAAAAAGCTGTGACATTACATGCAGCACCATGAGGTAAAGTTGGTCTCTTGGGTAGACCCACTGAAGTACATTCTTAACCACCCCATGTTGACTGGCCGACTAGCACAGTGGGCAGTGATCCTCCAGTAGTTCGACATCAGGTTTGTGCCCCATATGGATATCAAGGGGAAAGAATTGGAAGACTTTCTAGCTGCCCATCCAATCATTGTGGATTAATACCTGGACCTGGATTTTCCTGTTGAGGAAATCCTCTCAGTCGATCATGCAATCCCGTGTTTGCAAATGTATTTTGATGGTGCCTTTCGGAGTCCCATCGGTTGGAGGATTAACGATCATAGGCTCAATAGAGTGGTCCTGGGTATCGCCTTCATTACCATAGCACAAGTCATTCATCCATACTCATTCCTATTGTCAGAAGGCTGCACCAAAAATGATGTAGAGTATCAAGCACTTATCACTAGCCTCGAGCTGGACCTTGATATTAATGTACCCCATTTACATGTGAAAGGGGATTCCGAGTTAGTCATCAAGCATGTCAATGGAGACTATGTTGTCAGGAATCCAGAGATCATGCCATTGTTGTAGTTCACCCTCCGTCTAATGGCCTAGTTCCCTTCTGGACTAGAGGTTACCCATGCCTCTCGGTCACAAAATTGTTGGGCGGATGCTATGGCTGCCCTAGCAGTGTCAATTGAAGAACCCGAGTAGGAGGGTCTGATTATACATGTGGAACACCAAAGATTCATTGCCCCCATGATGCTAGAGGATGATGACGGCCTGCAGGTAATCCAGCTTACCGCCGGATCATCTTCACCAGGATCCCCAGGTTCTTTATATGTAGTGGTTGAGGCCACTCTTGACTATAGGGAACCTTTTGTGAAGTATCTCCAAAATGGTTGCCTCCCAGATGATCGTGCTGAGTGCGATCGAATCTGAGGTTGCACACTACAGTTTACCCTCCAGAGTGGTCCCAGTCTTGACTAGATCCTCTATAAGTGGGGCTAAAATGGTGTTCTCTTCTATTGCATTCAAGGAGTCTATATTTCTCAGGTCATGAAAGTGGTCCATTCCGGTGCATGCGGTGCCCACCAGGCTGGGCCAATGCCGTCTCATCAGATCCGATGACTGGGGTACTTTTTGCCATTTATGATACATAATTGTATTGAGTTTTCCAAGAGATTCCACACATGCCAAGTTCAAGATAAATTCCAATATTGGCCGTTAGAGCCTCTCCACTCATACAAGTACTCTTTTCCATTTGCAGTGTGGGGACTCGATATCGTGGGACCACAACCACCGGCGACAGCTAGCCAGTGTGTGTTCATCCGGACCGGTACAAATTTCTTCTCTAAGTGGGAAGAGGTAGTTCTACTCAAAGAGGACAAGGCTCATTCCATCACTGAATTTTTGAGCTCCAACATCATCCACTGGTTTGGAGTCCCTCTTGCTATTCTCACCGATAACGGCACCAACTTCCAAGCGGCGAATTGATGAAATTGTATGCCAAGTACAATATCCGTTCAAACCATACCTCTCGCTATCACACGTAAGATAATGGATAGATTGAGGCATTCAACAAAACCATTTCTAAAATTTTGAAGAAATATTTTGGCCAGAACAAGAAAAGTTGTCCAGACATGCTCCCCAACGACCTCTGGGCATATCAGATGACAACTCCCAATTCCACCTAGGTGACTCCATATTCCCTGCTGTATGGGGCCTAGGTCATCCTGCCCATCGAGATCCAGCTGCCATCATTACACACTTTTGTATATGAAAAGCCGGTGCCAGATAAGGTGGATGAAATCTATCTGATGATTTGGAATCACTCAATGAGAACAGGCTTTGTGTCATACACAATCTAGAAAGGCATCAGAATAAGATAGCTAGAGCTGTCTACAAGAAGGTTCACCTTCGCTCTTTTATGCAAGTCGACCTGGTATTGGCCCTCTGAGTGACAATGATCCCTGGAAGGAAACCACCCAAGATGATGTCCATGTGGGAAGGACCTTACATCATTCATAAGGTCTACTCCAATGGAGAATACTCCTTGGTAACCATGTATGGTGAGCACATTACTCCTCCCACCAACTCCATGTTCCCTAAGAAATATTTTTCCTAAGACATGGGTCCTATATGGCCCTAAACGGCACCTTGGTCCCTCACGACCATTAACTGTATGGTCCTGCATGACTTTAAATTGCTACATCATCCGGAACGACGTTAAACTACATTACCCTCTCACATGACAGTAAACTGAAAAATGTTCCGAGCTTTGTGACCCTAAACTATGATCTCCCTCGTCCTCACTGCAAGATGATAAACTGCAAGCTGGTCAGTCCAGTCGGACCGAGGCCTAACCTCAGGCCCCAGGGTCCTTTCCATGATCCAGGCTCTCTTTTGTGATTGTGAGATATGGAGTGGGATTATGTCCTCATTCACTACAGGTTATTCACAGTACCATAAACATCCCCAGATGAGATTCATTTCATCATATTACATGATGTTAAACTGTGTTTTTAGAACTATGTATAGCTTGACTCACATCCTCATGGGATACATAGAAATGTTGAGATGCTTTGTTTCAAGACCAGCTCCAAACTCTTCGCTTTCAACTATCCCCTCTAGGTATATTTCCCTCTGAGTATCCTTTCATGATAGCCATGTGCCCACTCCTGTTCTTCTATCCTCCCAAGTCTTCACCGCACGATGCTAAAATGCATGGCCTTCAAGAACTACGTATGGCTTGATTCCCATCCTTAAGGGATACGTAGGATTTCCCAGAAATTTCATCTATTAGCCCAGCCCAAATGCATGAATCTTCCCCCAGAGTTATGATGTATGGAGAGGGTGCATTTTTTGCCCCAATTCACATTGAAATGACTTTGATCCAGATATACGTCCCTCTCCATGGATACATTTGCCTCATTCATATATGGGTAAAACTATGCTTCACCAACTCCTTTGATAGGGACTCCATAACCTTCCCTTTCCGGAAGGGCCCCTGAATGGTATCGATGCTAGGCCTAAGGGATCTCTTACCACTTCGGGTGAATGACCTCGATGATGACAAGAAACAAGCCGATCGAAGTCCTGCATTTCGAATATGGTCAGAGGTCGATGCTCATTTGTTGCTCCTATTTCAGGTCACAATCGTGATGTTGTGTTTTGAACATGGACAACATTGTCTTGGATCATTGGGTTTACTCCACGATGTCCCAAACATCGAGGGTAGTGGTTCATTCAACCTCGTTTCATTTCTAAGTGACGAACTCCCTCTAGGTGATGCCAACTGTCAGGCCCCTTGGTCACTTCGAGACACTGGCTCAGGTTGTCTCTTATGGGATTGTTCTATGTGGTATGGGATTATGTCTTTATTCATGCCGGGTTGCTCGCTATTCCATACGCACCCCAGGAGTAGACACCTTATCCTTATCGATCCCCCGGCCCTCATCCCCACTACAAGATGTTAAACTGCGAGCCGGTCAGACCTTCCGGACCGAGGCCCAGCCTCAGGACTCTTGGCCTTCTTGGGCCCTAGACCCTCATCCCCACAACAAGACATTAAACTATGAGCTGGTCAAACCATCATGACCGAGGCCCAGCCTCAGGCCCCTTGGCCTTCTCGGGCCCCCTCCCTCGTCCTCACTGCAAGAAGATAAACTGCAAGCTGGACAGGCCGTCCTAACTCAGGCCTCGGGCGTAGTTTTTCTCTCATGGGAGTGTATGGTGTGGAATAGTATTATGTCCTCATTCACGTCAGTTTAGTCATAGTTCCATACACCTCCCTTGTTTGGAGGTATCCTAGTACCCCGCTCGTCCTCACTGCAAGACGTTTAACTGCAAGCTAGCCAGGAATTCCTGACCGAGGCCCATCCTCAGGCCCCTTGGCCTTTCCAAGCACTTGGACCATGTTCTCTCTTATGGGACTGTGCGGTGTGGTGTAGGATTATGTCCTCATTCACGTTGGGTTACTTGCCACACCGTACACGTCCTCGATAGGGTATCCTACCCCTGGGTATCTTCAAGAAGTAGGTGAGGCATGATTCCGATTCTTATGGGATATGTAGGACCACTAGAATGCCTAGACTTTGAGTCCAGCCCCATCTCCTAGAGATCTCTATTTTACTCTAGCCCCTTGGCCTACCCTCTCCTTCCTCGACACCTTCGTTGACCCTCTTCTTCATTTCATCAATGTGTATAAGGGTACTCTGGTTTAGTACATGGAATGTCCGACTCTAATCTGATATGTTTCCACCCGCTTCTCAGGATTGTCGTTTCTCTTCATTAGGGCATCCATCACCTTTTACAGCTGAAGGGAACACCGAGTGGCATGAATGCTTGGGCTAAAGGCTCTCCTACCATTATGGTCCAACACCCCCAAGGGTCACAGACAACAAACTGATACAAAGCCCGTGTTTCGAATATGGTCAGTGGTCAATGCTCATTTTTTGTTCCCATTTCAGGCTAACGCGATAATGATACTGCATATCTGCCACGATCAACAGTTATCCTCCATTTCTATGCCAACCCCATTAAGCCCAAAATTCCAGGTACATGATTCACATCCTCCTTCACCTCACCCTGTCCAAGTAGAACTCTGAAACTCTTGTTACTATTCCTCGGTGCGCATATGTGTGTTAGTAGGACCAAAGCCGCGATGGGGGATCCAAAATGATTTTCATTTGGCGTGCATTCCAATTATTGAAAAATACATTCACCTCCCTTGTTTCAGTCACCGAGATTAACTCACGTGGGCTTAGAGATCGGGTTGAGGTATGTACTTACATAGAGAGTTTCACCCCATCCATGGTCCGGGCTCTAAGACCATAAACTAAGATCCTCCAGAACTACGTATAGATTGATTCCCACTCTTATGGGATAAATAAAAATTCCATGAACCCTTTCTCTGTGGGTCCAGCTTGAGTTCTCTTAATTTGTCTTCTATGACCTACCTTCGGGACTTTGATTACGAGACAATGAGATATGGTACAAGATTATGTTCTCATTCACGTCAATTTTCAATGGATGCACCACAAGCACCCCGTTCTAAATATTATCCCTCTTACTATCCTGAATGACATTAGAAGGCACCTTTCTAGAACTACATGTGTCTTGATTCCCATCCTTATGGGATATGTAGGACCACCCAAATGTCTAGCCTTTGGGTCTATCCCCACCTTATATAGATATCCCAATCTCCCAGTCACCTATGCCCCTTGTCATGTCCCTCACCATGAGGGGGATATGTAGGTGTGGTACATGGTTTTTGGCACCATGCCCCCCTTCTACTAGGAATTCTCCATCTCTTGGCCTCCCTCAAGTTGAGTCCCTCGACCCCTTGTAGTGATTATCCCATGTGTTAATGAGTACTCTAGTCTAGGAACAAGAGTGTCAGATTCAACTTGGTCAAGTTCTTTCAACTTTTTAAAATTTTTGTTCCCCTTTATTCAGGATTTCATCATATTCCATGCCCAAAGGGACCCCAAAAACGGAATGAATACTATGGTAATGGGCTATCCTATAGTTACAGGACAATGCCCATGAGGGTTTCAGAAAAAAACTGATACAAATAATTCGAAGAGAACATGGCCAGTGGTTGATGCTCATTTGTTTGTCCCCATTTCAGGCTAACATAACACGATGCTGTATTGCGAACATGGTCAACAGTAATCCTCTGTCGTCACGCTAGCCTCATCAGGACTTGAATGTTGGTTGAATGATTCACTTTACATTCCACCTCATCATGTCCAGGTAGAATCTTGACACTCTTGGCGCTATTCCTCAGTACACCTCTACATGTCAGGGGGACAAATCTACAATACGGAGTCCTTCAGGGCCACCACGGTCCATGATATAAGACTATAAACTATGATATTTATTATGGGATATGTGTGGCTCGATCCTCAACCCTATGATACATGATGGGTCACCCGAACATCTTGTCTCCATGTCCATCTATGCTGGGAGATAGTTACTCATGCCCTTTTCGGTCTCACCACTATTTGGGCCCCTTGTCCCGAGGTTCATGTCTCAGGATTGCATGTGGTGTGATGTGGGATCACGTCCCCATCCACGTCTGTCATTTTTCATAGCACCGTACCCATTCCCCACCTAGCATCATCTCTGCTATGTATACGATGCATGATGTTAAAATGAATGCTTGGTCCAATCACATGACCCTAAACTTTGACATTATCGTCCTAGCCTCCCGACGAGAAACGACACTACATTGTGATGACCTCATCATAGGGGAGGTCATGTTGGGCATTGGTAATACACCATTCAATTTTTCAATGCCTACTACGGCTTGATTCCTGGGGTGACATTAGGGCTTCCTACCCTAGGCCTATTACTTCACAAAAAAACCACTTACCTTAAAGGACAAACATGATTTATCAAATACTGCTTCGCTTGGTGCAAGGGAAAGACCCCCGAACCCCCTTCATCCTTTGCACTGGTACCTTATCGCATCATGTAGCCAACACGAGAACTACATATGGATTGATTCTCATCCTCATGAGATACATAGGAGCGCCTGGGAACATCCCTGTTGGCCCACCCTGACTTTTGTGTTCGGTCCATCGACTCGACACTTCCCCAAAGAACACATGGTAAGTAGGGCTTAGGTCCACACCCAGCTCAACTCTCGTTTTTGGTCCCATGACCTAAAACACCCCAAGAAGCACATGGTGGTCGGAATCCCCGGTTCCCATGGTCCAAAATATATGACCCTAAAATAAGATCTCCCTATCTAATGGGACTTGACTACCTCTATCTAATACATCTCGTTGTCGTATTCAGATGCGTTTTGACAATGATTGGTAAATGTTGAATCTTCATGGAGACATTTCATTCATTCAATGTACAGGATTTGTGAGCTCACTATTTGGATCCTCGTCCACATCCAAATGGAACCCCGGACGACACAGATTATAGGATTAAGGGTTCCCTAAGGATTTTGGGCCTAAGGGATCTCCAATTGTTTCGGGGAAACATCCCTACAGATCTATGACAACATTTGAGACATGGTATCGTGTTTCGAACATGGTAAACGGTAGACCCTCATTTGTCTCTCCCCATTCCAGGCTAACGCGATATGGATGCTGCATTTCCGCCACGGTCAGCAGTAATCCTCCATCATCAAGCCATCATCATTGGGGTCCAGATTTCAAGCGTCATGATTCACACATTTATACTTCCTCATGTTCAAGTGGAATTATGACGTATTTGACTCTACCTCTTCTTGTGTCAAGGTGCACTTCATGGAAGAGTTAGCATCATTGGGCCAGTATTCACCGAGCATCTCTTCATCCTAACACGCCCCTTCCTATTTCGGGAAAGTCTCACCATTACTTCTTGTTTCCCACATCTAGCACGACTCATGTGGGCTTAGTAGTTTTGGTAGGATGTGTACCAACGAAGCCAGGCTTCTCATCGTCCCGCATGACGTTAAATGGAATTTTCAGAACAATGTATGGATTGATTTCCATCCTCATGGGATACCTTGGGACACCCGGGCACTTTACCTTGGGTCCAACCTTAGGAATCATAAGACCATGCTCCTCCCCATTTCCGACCCATGGCCTGACCTCTCGTGAGGGACCATGTAACTGAAACTGTACCTCGAACAAGTGCGGGATGCCCCAAGATGATATTTGGATGTGACGACTCCCTCGATAGAGAGGCCCTATTTGAATGCGGGAATGATCCGTGATAAAACCAAGGCATTCGTCCAGTGTGATCCCACCATGGTGGTGCAACTTTGAGAGTTTTGGATTCTATTCGAACAAACCCGCACTCTACATTCCACACTTTTCTTGCCCCTTATTCGAACCCTCATCCTCTTTCATGTTTGGAGGAACCCCCTAGCTATATGGATGCCTGAATTATAGTACGCCTGCTATCCTGGGCCAACGTTCCTAAAGACTGGTCATGTTTGGAAGGACCCCCTTACATTATGGATGCTTGACCTATGGTCTGCCTGCTGTCTTGGGCCAACATCCTGAATGACCGGTCGACAATACATGAGTTATGCCCTATGTTGCGAACATGGTCAGCAGGCGGCCGTCATTTGTTGTCCCCATTTCAGGCTAACGAGATATGGATGCTGAATTTCCACCACGTTCAATAGTTATAATTTACTGTCATGATCTCCCCAGTGTTCCTAATTCCGGATATTGTGATTCACACCTTCCACTCCCCTTTGTTCAGACTAATCCCAATGCCCCTGACATTACCCCACTCGTGCATCAGAGTACACCAGAATAGTGGCTCATCGTTTGTTCTAAACCCATCCTCGATAACAAAACTCATGTATTAAAAAATCAAAACATTAAAGTACGTTTAAGGGTTTGTGATCCTTACAACACTCGGGGGTTTATTCCACCCATGGAAGGGTTGGACCCATAATAAGAGAGTTGAAGGTCTGCCACCCTTCAACTTGTGGAATCCAGGAGTTGATTCTACCAACACATATCATGCTTCTCCACAATAGTGATGGGGCACAATTCGTTAGCATCAGTTTGGGCACACTCTATGTTATCCTGAATGATGTCCATTTCTTCAGAAGCTGGCCTCAGATGCTCCTCCTCATCTTCCACATGGGACTTCAATTGTGAGATTAGCAATGATTGTGCATTGATGGAGGTGGAGTGCTCATCTGCCCAGATCCATAGCTATTGGATTTTGTCATCAGCCTCATAGAGATTCTTAATGTTTGTCACCTTCATCCACTGCCAGCCCACGCTGAGGCCACGATCATACTCCCGAATCTTCTCTGTCTTAAGATCTTGGATGAGAAGATGAGGACATTGGGCATCCACTCCCCCATCACATAGATCGCACAGTTGTGAGCGGAGCCTATCCATTTTTCCACCCATAATGCATGGCGGGTAATTTCGATAGCACATGATCATCATCCATGATTAGATGTGGACTATATCACTTTCCTCTTAATCAGAGGTCATATCATCCCAATATGCACAGTTGGCAGGTTCGTACGTGGGATACGACCTCAGGAAATCTTCCATGGGATCCACATATGGCGCTGGATCAGGCATGAGATTTGGTGTCAAATCTGGCATGGCCGAACTTGGGTCGACTGGTTGATACTCATTGTCAGACCCCGCCTCAATAACCTCAGGCATGAACTCACTGGTTGTCCCACCAATGATGGGGGAAGCTGCTTCCCGGGTGGGCGGGGTAACTATTTCCATGATTACTGGCATGCCTCTAGGAGTTGCGCCCCCAAAAATCCCGACTAGCCTTGCCGCATCAACCCATTCCATTTGAATTACTGTATGGGGCAGAGAAGGGTGTGGACATTGGTTAGCACGACCAATGTGTGCCATCAATGAATTTAGTGGAGAGGACTTATAGAGATTGAACTCTGATTACTACTCCTGATTTGATACTGACGGGGCCCCAGAGTGTGGCCCTCTGTATAATTTAGGAATGTCTGGAGATTCTGGAGGAGCCACCTCGAGTGCCCTAGCCCCTTCAGACATAGAATTGGATGCAGCCACAGGTGAGGGTTCCGAGGGTTCTGCATGATCACCCACTTAGGGGCTAGAAAGAGGTCTTTGCACCAGGTCCTCCTGTGCAGTTCAAATATTAGTGAGAAGACCATAATTACCTCATAGAAGAACCTAAAGAAAGAGACTTGGAATATTACCTCGAGAGCCTCCACAAAATCATCGAGATCAGAGTCTTGATCGACGACTTCTCCTTCTTCCAAAGGGCTCCCTCCACTGGCCTCGTCCCCGCAGGAAGATTCGTATGACTCTTCAAGTATGGGGAAATGCTCTCTCAGCTCACTGGCCGACAGCTGTGGGGGAACCGTCTGGTTCAGCACTACCCTCACCCAATCTGTCATTTGACATGGGGCACCACTGGAATGTATGTAGTCCTCCATCTCATCTAGATATTGCTTGGCCTTCACTAGAGACACTCTGAAATCGGCCCTTATAGGGCCTATACTCGATAAATCCATTTCGTAGTGGTTCAGGTGTTCCCACATCTCGGATGGAATGAGGTGTTTCCTGTTGATGTCCCTAACATCCCAGGACTCCAGGAAAACAACATTCTCTGGCATGTCGATATGGTGCAGGCGCATCCCTAGATCCTGAGTGGATATCCTGAAAAATATCCTTAGTGGCCACCCCTCCGGATGGATTTTCTCTTTTGGGATCATTGGATCCGCGACCGCTACTAGATCCGCCGCCACAACCTCCACTTTAGTCGGTGTAGGTATTGATTCCATGTCAGCCCTGCCACTGCAATAGGCTTTTGCCGCCATCCAACACCGACCTTTGGATAGGGGAGGCCCGCCATAACCAGCTCAAACGGTTCCTTGCTTCATTATATCCCCCAGACAAGCCTTTTCCCAGCTTATGACATACTCCTTCACCAGTGTAAAGGCGACAGTATGCGGAGGCAATGAAATTGTCATTTTCCAATCTTCTCGTGTGAACATGAGCCAAAATTGGCTCATCACACATGGATTCTCCTCATGGCACACCTCCCAGTAGACCTGAAGGGTCAACCACTATAGGCACTGGAACTACCTTGAAAACTGGTGTGGGGTGTACAGCTCGCAAAGAGCTTCGCGATTCACCCTTGCCACCAAGACTCCACCTCGGAAGGCTAGGAGATAGGCTCGATGCTCCTCCGTCCCATAACCGTACTTGGTTTGTACCCCTATCGACAATGAAAACAGGTGGAAATTAAACTCATCCACCTTCCACACCCAGTTCAGCACAAAGTGAACTTTTAATTTGAATGGAAAGATCCCGATAGCATTTAGTATGGATGGATGGAAATTTGACCCAGGAGGTGAGATGGAGTTCGGATATTCATATACCCCCCCTGATGTGCAACCTGATCCAACCATACAGGAGATGGAAGGGCCTGCATAACTTTGGATGCCTCCTTCCATTGATAACATGTCGTAGCATCCTGTATAATCTAGCAAGCATCGGATTCCCCAGATTGACCCACCATCCTATGTCCATCACAGATGCCATGATAAATGGGCTAGGCCTCACCCCTCATGTTGGTATCCCTCACTGGTAGGATCCAACTGCAGATAAGGGACGCAATTAACACTGCCATTCTAACCATCAGCTGCTATTTAGTGTTGACACTAAAACCCCAGGTCTTAAACTGGTTTCCCTCCAAGACACACGAATAATAGTGATCCTTTCTTCGTTGAGCCCCCTTCGGGCAGGTTTGAGGCCTCGAGGGAAAATCTCGATTCTTAGGGATGTTTTGGAACTTCTTGAACAACTTCTTGAAGTGGAAAACCCTCATCGCTTTTTTCCTTCCCCATAGACCAGTCCCATCAATGTCAGCACTGAACACATCATCTACTCTGGATCCTCCAACACACTCATGATGGGGAGGAACTCATCATACATAGACCCCAAAATTGGGACCCCTGAAATCTGATAGAAATCCCACAGACCGATGCCAACCTCTCATGGTGCAGGTGAAAAGTGTTGGTCCTGGATGACCATCGACTGAATAGCTCCAGCATCAGCTATTTCGATTGATAAATAAGGAATTGGGAGGCCCATAAAGCCTCATAAAAGACCACTCTCCTCAGATCGACTCCAAATTCCTCGCATGAGGTTCCTACCTGGTAGGCCAATGCTCAATCATTGGTGGAGTTTCCACCCTGGTGTAGGTCCCACTCATCGGACCACCATTTATTCGAATCCTTCAAGGCCGCCTTCATCATTGTGTGGTACATGGGAGGGGATTTCATTGGTTGCAATGGATTCCCATCAATGTTGTTCATATGGTTGTATATACAGTCGGTGGTGACAGGTGTGAAGGCTTCCGGCGCATGACCATCACCCCCCAGAACCATTGACATTGGCATGGCGTGCTTCTGAAACAGCAAGCTAGTTCATCCCTACACGCCATAGGAATGAAGACATTATCCCTCAGCCCGAAGCAATACAAGGGTATCTTCTTGTATAGTGGATAGTTCTTTTGTCTCTCCAATAATTGTTCATTAAAAGAATTATGGTCTGAGTGGCTTCTGACAAGCTCCCCTAGGCCTAGACGGTTGGCCATATCATCCCTTCAGCCAGCGTCTGCAAGCACCCCATGGGAAGCTTCTTGATGGGCCACTTGTTTTTAAAGACTTTGGAAATTTTATAGCTCGGGTTGTGAAGCATGTTTGTGGAGCTCCTTCGCGAAGCAGAATCGCGGATCCTGGACTTGGCCTACAAACACATGTTCTCTAGGCGTGGTTGTAGAGTCAAAGACTCTCAGTTTTCCACGAAGCCCGATTCGCAGAGAGAAGATGCTGAGTACAAAGAGCATCGCAAATCGAGAGCACAAAAGAAAAAAGGAATGGACATATGAAAAGGAAAAAAGAGATGTCACACCCTACTTATAGGAGGTGGCCCTCATAGCTTCATGGCACGTCTAGCCCGCATGGAGATTCACAGCTTTTCTGGGCCAAAAGGTCTATGTCCACTTCGCGCTCCCTCTTTACGAGAGAGAACCGTGAATGGCCGGTGATTTTGGTGATTTCCCTCAGACTTCAACCCTTGATCCCTCTATAGATCTATGTCTAAGGGGGGCATTTGTTGGCGCCAACATATTGGACGAAAAGAACATAGAAAAGAAATCCACACGGCCTGCCTCATATATCCACGGCGTGGAGGACCTCCAAGCAATGCAGACACCATGGATCCAAAGAGGCTGGATACCCCGCGAATGCCCCTGACATTCACAAACCTGACGCGGAGCCAGAGAGGCAGGACACCCCACAAACGCCACTGACGTTCGCGAACCTGCCACAAAGCAAGAGAGGTGGTACCTCTCTGCGAACCCAGTTGACATTCGTGATTCGCTGTGAAGCGACCAAACCCCCCTTCACATCGTGTGAGAACTACTTCACGGCACCCATTTCATATAAATAAAAGGCATCCCTTGATCCATGAGGATGGACAATCCGACCATTCGCCTTCCTAGCTCCCAAATCGTCAAGAACCCTTTTCTCTGCGAATCATGAGCTACGCGAGGTATTTTTGTTTTCTGTGGTACATCTGCATTGTCTAATTTTGATCCAAGAGGGATGCCTTTCACGAAGCCAAAGGGCTTTCTCTAAGGAAGGGTATCCCCAAGGGGACTCGGTTTTTTGTGGAGCATTTATGCTTCGCAAAACACCCCTCCTGTACACATGATACACATGCCAAGGCCCGATCACTATACATAACGAAGCACACTACTTCGTGGAACATTTTTATCGCGAGGCACCTTTGTTCCAAGAGGCAGTTCTCTACAAATATCATTCCACTTCGCGAAGCACCTCTCAATGGTACCTCCGCCCCATGCTAACGCTAAGGCACCCCCACTTCCTGAAGCACACCCCTCCACAAGTGACCTTCACCACACAGAGCTACCGAGTTCCCCAAGGCCTCCTCCTGTGGACCCCTCTGCTAGGAAATTCCTTTTCACATGGGACCCTCCTGGTTTTCACGAAGTGATTTCAATGTCCCATGGATGATACTTCTTGTAGAGTTGATTTGACTAATGCTTCTTCTCATAGTCATGCTAACAACAATTGATTTTTCGCATCGCCAAACTAACGTGGACACCTCGATGGTTCACTCTGTGACCCCCCTTTTTGATAGCATTGTCGGTACCTTCCCTCCCACCAGGAGCAGAGGGTACTGGTAATATAAGTCATAGGGTTTTGGAGTAAGCCCACCAAGTCCAAAATATATGGCGTTAATCTTCCAATAACACTTGTCCTCAACACATGACGTTAAACTATGATTCGGCCCCATTCCTCGCATGCATGGTCCCCCGGGCTCGGACATTCTTTACGCCCACTTGTCTCCACGTGGATGGGATCACCCCTTAAATGGTATGATATCATCCTTCTCGAAGTAGCTTTTGTTCACTGGGGAAGGGCAACCTCTTTGGTGTAAGCCCCTAGCCCCTCTTAAGGAAGGTAGCACCCATGGACCTCCGTACTTCCCCACCGCCAAAGACAGTGGAGGGTGTGATAGGGAATGATTCCCCTCCTTTATTCTGTCCCAAATCCCTCTCCTGATACGCTTGATCTCCCTCGAGCCTCCATCCTGGTGTAAGTCCCGACACCATGTTCCACCAAACGCGTAATCCCCTCTTCACTTCCCACGGACGCACCCTTCATGTCATGATCTTCAGGTCGCTGCAACCTCTTGTTTCTCACATTGAGTATGACTCTCATGAGCTTAGAGTGAGCACCGACCCTAACAGCCATCAATCCTGAACAATGAGGAATTTGATCCGTGCTAAGTCATGGTATGTAGGAAGCCTCCATGAGGTTCAATCCCACCACCCAGTCATTCCGACCTCTTCATGGAGGTTCACCAACCACCATTGCCCGCCTCACAACATATGCCCCAAATTCCCCTATCCCGCATGATGTCAAACAGCACATATGAAATACATGGACTTTGATCCATGTCAAGGCATGGTAAGCAGGAAGCCTCTCTGAGGATCAACCAAGTCTTCCACCTGGATCATGGTCCTCATTCACATCGGTTCCTCCGACATGCCCCCATTACACATGATGTAAAACTTTATCCCCATCCAGCGGTAAGCAATTGTGATCCCTCAAAAATATGTTCACTTTGATCCATGTCATGGCATGTTACATAGGAAGCCTCCTTGTGGTTTAACCCCAACAACTGGTCATTCTGACATCCTTCACGTCAGTTCACCAACACCTGCACAACCTAGAGTGTAAGCCCCACACCTTTTTGAACTATGAGGTCATTGATCCATGTTAATGCATGGTATGCAGAAAGCATCCCTAAGGATCAAGCCTACCATCCACCTGGACCAAGGTCCTTATTCACGTCTGTTCCCGGACACACACCAACCTGAACTATGTGGACTTTGATCTCTATCAAGTCATGCTACATTATAAGCCTCCACGAGGTTCAAGCCCACCAATCAGTCGTTCCGAACCCCTTCACATCGGTTCTCCCCCATCCCACATGATGTTAAACTATATCCTAATCCAGTGGTAAGTCGTTGTGACACACCCGAACTACATGGTCTTTGATCCATGTCAAGGCATGGTACGTAGGAAGCCTCTCTGTGGATCAAGCCCATCACCTACCGTACCAAGGTCCATTTTCACTCCGGTTCACCGGCGCCCAATCAGAACTATGTGAACATTTATTTATGTCAATCCATGGTACATTGGAATATTCCCTGAGGTTCAAGCCCATCAACCATTGGAACCCTGGTCCACCTTCACATCGGTTCCTTGACGACACCTTTCGGAACTACTGGGTCTTTGATCCAAGTCAAGGTATGTTTTGTAGGAAGCTTCTCAGAGTTTCATGCCCAGCACCCAATGGAACAAGGCCCCCCATTATGTTGGTTCTCTAACACACCCTCATCCCGTAAGATGTTAAACTGCATCCCAATCCAGCTGTAAGCTGTTGTGACCCCACCATTCATCTCTACCATGTTCCTCCTTCAGGTCGGTCCACCGGTTCCCCATCTCAAACTATGTGGACTTTGATCCACGTCAATGCATTGTATGCAGGAAGCCTACCTGAGGTTCATGCCCACCACCCATTTGTTGCTTCGACCCCCCTCATTCCTGTCGGTTCCCACCAATTGAACTACGAGGACATTGATTCCCTTCCACTGGGATAAGTAGGAGGTCTCTTTAAGGCTGAAGCCCATCTCTACTGCCATCTCCATGATGTTTTCATCTCATTCCTACCCCACTCCATTAAATTTTCTATCACCTATCTTTATTCTTAACTGGGCCACCACATCCCGGCGAAATCATGCCACCTCATTTACCCTCAAAGTATTTGGGATGCCACCAACATACTGGCCCCAATATCGGTGATCCCTTAAGGGGGGTTCCTCAACATGATCCACTCTAGATAGTGCTCTGATCTGCCCGATCAGTCTCTATTGGATGTTAAACTTTCAGCACACCCTGTGTCAAACATGGGATGCTGAGGAAAATATCAAATACATGACAATGAAATATAATTCCCCGCGCTCAATGTGGGATGCCTCGGGCTTCCACACCCTCGAAAAATCATATAATAAGGGACCAAAGACAGAAACTAAAATTCCCCAGCATCCAGACATGCCAGTGATGTCTCAACATGACTACTCCGCCAACCGAAGGATTCTACCCTGGTCGGACCCCTTGGAATGCCCTGACGGAAGTAGTGTAATTAACCGTCGTTCATGGAAACATGGAATTGGGAAGAGATTCATGAACAATGTATTAAATCTATGAGGGAGACCCAAAATTGATGTCGAGTTTCCAGGAGGAATCCAAGGAAGGAAGAACCGACATCCCATCATCCAGGTTTCAATCAAGGATCATAATTCCTTGAATAAGTAAAAGACACCACCCGCCATTGGAAAGGTGGAATACAAGGTAACAAAAAGCCGCACATGTCGCACCCAAGCAGACGGAGCGAACGCCCTGGAAAATGCGTCAGAAACAATATTTTATCTGTCATTTAATTCATGTGAAATTAATATTCAAATTTATCAATGTTATATGTAACACATCAGAATGTTTGATGATTATTTTTCTCATGATTTTTAATGACATATCAATGGAGTCTCTATTCATCATTGTCAAGAATACTTTTTTTAGTGATCCTGAACAACATAATTGTTCATAAATACATATTTTTTAATAAAAAAAATATTTTCTAAGGAACTTTGATTATTAATTAAACTGATTACTTGGTATGAGGAAATATTTTGTTAGGAATTGATATGTGGGCCCCAAAAATTATATATCCCCTCAATGCATCAACGTGTTATCAGGAGAAAAATTAGTTTGGAAAATTAAATATGTTTCTACCATAGATTTAAACCAACTATATAATATATTTGATTGTATAGATTTTCATGTCCCTCAAACATTTCTTCCAATAATTATGTGTTGCATTCATTTTGATTTAATATTTATTAACTGAAAGATATTTAATAGAAAAATGTCTATGGATTCAATTCATTCACAGTCTATTGATTATGGGTAATGTGTTGTTAGTTTGTTATCCTTCCATATTAATTTTTCATTATCGAGTTTCTTTAATGGGATTTGATTCTATTTATTTGCCATTGAATATTTTATAACCCCATATTCTCATTTTATTGATTTCCGGACATGTGTATTTAGTTATTACATTTCCACATTGAATATAATTCTTGATTCATTACTGTTTAAACAATAAATAACCCTTACTATGAATTTCGTCTCACTCTAATTTGGTTTCCTTTCCCAATATATCCAACATGTAAACTAATAAATACATGCAAGGATATTCTATATAGAATAATGTTATTATCCTCAAAAGAAAAAAATCATATGATGTAATTGGTGTAT
The DNA here is from genome assembly GCA_963277665.1 of Viscum album. Lineage (NCBI taxonomy): Eukaryota > Viridiplantae > Streptophyta > Magnoliopsida > Santalales > Viscaceae > Viscum > Viscum album. The sequence goes on along the minus strand of OY728150.1, from coordinate 1,584,706,166 downwards.
TTGTTTATAATACAATACTCATGTTTTAATATGGATTAACAAGACGAATAATCTCCTCTATCCTTCTGGATTTGATTCCATGTAATTATTCCCATGTAATAGGAGCCTGACAATGGTTCCAGCATGTAGTTAGTAGTGCCACAATATTTGTTAAGGGATGTTAGTTTATTAATATACACAGGGCCAGATTTTGGGAAACATTGATCAGGTAACATGTGGTTATAGTCAAAAAATGGGGATAATAATAGATTAATATCAAAACATTTTTGTAAGATTGAGATTAAAAGGTATTTCATTAATATACACCCCTTTTGGATAATACAAGAAGAAATGGTTCTGGAATATTTATACTTATGGGTATTAACTCCCACAACATCCATCTATAATGACTCAATTGTAACCTAGAACATTAAAATAGGCCTTATAGATCACCTAGTTTGACACTCCTTGGGAATATAGTTAGGATAACTCAAGTTTTATTTACATATCGTTATATAGGATTTTTAAAATTTGAAGAAATTGAATAACCTTGGTTAAACATAAGGTGTTTCAGACTGAAAATATGGTTTCATGATTTAGATATCCTATGAATAATTATAATATATTCTCTATATTAAATCTATTACTCACAACATTATTTCATGTTTTTGTTAGTGGTTTGAACATGAAGGATTTGTGATAATATTGAACATATTGGAAAAGGTGTTGTAAATGAAACAAACCACTAGTTGTTTTTAAGAGTGTAATATTTTTTATATGCCTAATATGTTTTCCAGAAATATGATTAATAACATACACCTTAAAAATCTACCATACTCACCAAATAAGTGGTGTATGGAAGTATCAAAGGGTTTGTGTGGTGGATAGTATAGGGTAATGAAGGATCAGTTTCTATTATGCAACAAATGTGTAAGAGGACTCTAAGGGAAGTGTCTGAATGAATAATATAAATGATTTATTAGTGGTAAAGAAAGAAATAATGTAATTAATTTACAAGGAAAAATGATGATTGTAATGGAATTCAGTAAATCTCATCCTATGGATCCATTTATTATTATTTTCATTAAATGTTGGGACATAGGAATTATACGAGTCAAATACAACGTAAAAAGGATAAACCATACACAATGGAAGGAATTATGTGGAAATAAATAGTTCATAAATTTATATTTTTATATTTTATTAAAAGTCACATTTAAAAGGGTTTGTAATGACTAATTTTCAGGGATGTATATAAAATTTATTAATATGGATTTTGAAGAAGAAAAAATGTATTCTATAAGAAAATCCATCATGTACGGAAACACCTCAATGCTTAAACCCATAATCAAAAGAGTGATAGAACTTTCACTCTAACAATGGGCCTATGTGGTGTCCTAGTAAAAATTTCATTATTTTAGTGAACAAATATGATGTATAAATATTAATGGTGTACTAGAAGAATTCTTTTTTAGGTTTAGAGATTAAGGTGTTAATAATATTATTTTTTTAAATAGTTAGAGGCAAATGTAAGGACATGTTTTTCTTTTTTGGGACTTATGATTGATTGGGAATGTATTTTAGCGCATTAAGATTCAAATATAATTTCTAGGTTTCAATTTCAAGAAGTATTAGATGATATTTAAATTGTTCAACAAATAAAAACAAATTTAATTTTTTTAAATAAATATTTTTTTAATTTATATTTCACAAAAATAATAGGTAATAAAATTAGTACTCAAAATTTTGAAAATGATATAATAATTGATGCCCAAAGACCATAATATTTGTGGTACTAATTGTTGGTTAAATCAACCATAATCTCTAGAATTCAGGGCATAATATTTTTATTGATCATTCTCTTGTTTGAGATCGATGAACTCAATAACTCTCTATAAAAAATTACTCCATTAATATGTGCACCTGTATCTCATTCCAATAATGTTCTCTTATGTATATACCAAATTATATGTGAGTTCATACAACAATTTAACATTTAATTATCTCTTTTCTAGAGGTAATTTTACGCACCCATGTCACAATGTTGGATATTAACAAAGTTGATATCAAACAATATATTACCATTATCATGTTCAATATTATTGAATGTGATTTATATATGTTGGGGAAAATGTAACACACCAATATTCTAATGTAAGAACATTGTATTTGATAACATTTATTACTAGTGTAATCTAGTGTCTAAGGAAATATAATATCTCGATAGACATTAATAGAATTAATATTTCATTTTAATTAAATATATACCATTCATTTCATTCCATTATGAGTTATCATTCATTATATAGACTAAATAAATTATTTTACATATTGTGTTACACGTAAGATTGTCTTTTACCAAGAGAATACCAAATATTTATAATATTATTATTTATAACAATAAATATTAAGGTGGTTATATTAACGGTTTTGAATATTATTAACTAACATACCAAAATATTTGGTTTAAAATAATATAACAAGTTTTCATTGGTAATAAATAAAATATAAATTAATAAAATAAAAAAATTAATATAAAGACAATGTTCCTATTAAAAAATAGATTTATACGCCGAAAACAATGTTTCCGTAAAATATTAAGGTCATAAAAATTAGTGAGTGACATTAGTGATATATATATATATATATTATCTATTCAATCAATTTTTTCACATCCATTATATAGATTCAAAAGTCACATGATATGGTCATACCCAATATTTTGAATAAAAATATAAAATTTTGTACATATACATTTAAAGCCTTTTAAAGAAGAAACTAGTATTAATCCAAATTTTGATAATATTTAAATTTTATATTGTATAATAAACATCATTTTTGAATGAAAACATAAAAATTAGAATAATGTGAATTTTTGTTAAATTTATGTGATGTTTCATTTTTTGATGAATAATGAAAAACACTAAATTTTATTTCTAAACTAAATGTTCATCAAATTTATTAAGAAAGATAAACTATATTTATAATTTATTGTGTATAAATGAAAAACCCTTATTTAAATTAATTCCATTATAGTATTTTGAGTAAATTTTAAATTAAAATTTAATTTAAAAACATAGAAAACTTTTGTACATCATACTTTTAGAACTCGCTTTCCTATCCCATCTACGAGATTAAATTTAAAAAAAATTATGCCACTTCTTTGTTTTAAATTTGAAAAAATTTATTCCATGTTTGGAATAATAATATGTTATAATGTATTATAAATTAAATGTGTTTCTTAATAATAAATTATAAGTAAATCTGATTAAAATTATTTAGAGTGATTTTTAGAAAAATTAGAATTACAATGGAATAAACCATAAACATAAAGAAAAAATGACATAGAAACATGTCCAATATCCAGTATATATCAACATATAGTAATTATAGCCCCCCTTAAATAATTTTGTTCATTATAGGATACACTATTCATAGAAAAAATTAGAGTGGAATTCCCTTGTAAAAAATGTTCAAGAATGTGAATCCTCATCTTATATAAAAAGTCACTTACCCCTACCACTTATTCAAACCTCTGAACCCAAATTTTCTATATCTTTACTTTAAAAAATTATATCCCCAAATATCCCACCTAATCCTATAATCCTCTGTTTAGGATGTAATCATTCCAAGGAATCCATTTGGTGCATAGAAAAAGGAGTTACCTAAATAAGAGATATAAACCTTCTTCAAGCTCTTTACATTTATTTTCATTATCCACCAAATCAACTATTACAATTTCATACTTATATAAAAGATACATTATCCATAATATACTTAATGTTTCAGTTATTAGTACTTCTATATACCCTTCGACGCACTTCTATCTAATGGGAAATGAACATACCATTTTCATGTATAATGAACTACCATCATAGAAGACATGGTCATTTGTTTCATTTAACTGCTCAAATGGTTGGTGATTATGATAAAAATTATATTTATATATGATATATATGATATTTTTAATTTTTTTTATTCTTCTTTAAATAATGTATGACATGTTCCCTTATTCATTCTATTTTCTGTAAATACGATAACATCATTTGTGGATGTGTGGGCTACTGCCTCAACAAAATGATGTTATTAGTTTATGAGATAGATGGTACGTATAAAATATGATATTAATAAATATTTTATGAAATATAATACATATATATGATAATATTATTATAAAAAATATATTTATAATTTATTTTCATTTCAATTAATTTAAAAAATAAATGTATGTAGCGTTCATCAGTACGTATGGCCTACCAACCCAATGAACGCGGAATTCCATTTCTAATTTCCAAATTTTATGGTTTATTATAAATATATATGTATTTAATATAAATTATATTTCATTCATGTATTATATTCTATAGATGATGAATCCATGATAATATTGACAATTAATATGTTAAAATATAATTGAAAAACATTGCAATAAAAACCTAAAATAGTTGAAATAATGAATGATTACTAAAAATATAAATAATATGATATTATAATAATAGAATTCATGAAATAATAAATGTTAATATTATTATATAATGTGTTATAAACATGTTTAAAACCATTATATATGAATTTAATGGATGTTTATTTGAATGGAAATTCATGGTTATGGATGTTAATCAGACTTTTTCATCTATGATATTAAATTCCATAATCATCAAATAATTATATTGTTTGGTGTATATACTGAAAATTATGATATATTATGTGATTATTTTTTTAGTATCATGGTATTTGGAGTTTCAATTTTAATTATTTCAAATAATGTGATTGTAGTGTATTGTAACAAATTGAAAAATACATTCTCAGCCTAATTTATTTTCATATCAATATATTACATCCTCATTGGCGTTATTATTCTATGATTTTGTGTGTGATATGTTTTTAGAATCTATGTTATAATTTTACTTTTTATGTGGATTTAAATTTTTTTCAAAAAATATATTCATTTATTTATTTTCACAACAATTTTATTTTTCTGTCATGGTTTTAATTCACAATTGCATTTTTTTCTTGATTTTCTAAACATGAATTTAAATTCACCCAAATCATTCAATCATTGTATAATTGAACCTTAATTTTTCTTCTAATAAATTATTAATTACCAAATAAAGGAAATGGTACCCTTTGGATGTCTTTCGTAATATACTTTTTTAGAGAATATTTTTATGAAAACTCGACTTCATTCCTCTCTTTAGTTGAAGAACATGTTTTTGTCTAAAAACAGTGTATAGATAATATGTTTTCAACATTTTCCCAATTATTTTTTAGATAATTTTAACACATTCGATTTTTTTAATTTCTTTCAATGGAACATTGATATCACTTTCCAAAAAATAATTTTTTTATCCAGTTTACCTTTGAAATGAAATATTTAATTTACCCTATAAGACATGAACATATTTGCGTACGATAATCTTTTGACCTTTTTATGACATCTTTATCTTGTTACATTTTAATGAATTTTTTTCAAAAGATATTTACAATGATGATTATTTAAAAAAAATCATAATTAAAAGTATATTTTTCTAAAGAATGTTTTTATGAGAAATTTTCATAGCCATTTTATTAATAAAATTCAACAAACAATTTATTTTAACTCTACTTAAGAGTCTTTATGTAACGGTAAAATTAATTTTTTCCCCTATATGGATTATCTTTGTTGTGTACAATGAAAATATTAAAAATTACTTTTTTGATTCCTCTATGAGTCCCTTTTAAAATATTAAATTTTGTAGGATTATTCAACAATGATTTTCCCCAAATTATCCATAAAATTTATCAGGGATTTGTATATTTCCAAAACCATTTATGAAATCTACATATGGTGTTTACATTGACATGTAATATCATGAATCTATTTTTCCCATAATATTATAAATTTATTTTAATTCAAGTTGAATTATTGTTCTAAATTTTCATAGTGGTAAGAGATACTTAGAAATGTTTAAATATCATTTTCCTCAGGAATATTTATTTTTCATTCAAGGTTGCATCCATTTATAAACATCAACAACCATATTTTTAGTTATATTAACCTAAGTAAATATTTTTAAGCTTTTATTCCTAATACAATATATATTTTCAATAAGGATTATTCATTATTCATTTAATTGATTACTCAATATGAAGAATTATTTAGAAAGTCTGTGATGATTGGGGACTACAATTTATATATACATTGATGCATCCATTGGGTCTAATGAGACAAATAATATTTGATGATTAAATGCGTTTCTAAATTTCATTTTAAACTTTCTTGTGTAAGGCCTTGATGATATTGGTTTTCTTGTGAATCATACATGCAGTCCAATAATTCTGCATTACATTCATATTGATAAAATATATATCATCTATGAAATTTTCACTAAGACAATTATTATATATGTATTTAATTATTAGTCTATTGATTAATTGGAATGTTATTGCAGTTTTCTTCCTTATAATATTTATATTTAATTACATATTAATTAGAATTGAATGTGTTTCTAGTAATTTACCTTTTCATATTTTTTACACAATTGTTTCTTTGTTTATTTATTACTTGGAATGTGCATTCAGTTGTTATATTTCCCCACTGGCTACCTTCATTGAATATTTATTTATTCTTCAATATATTACCATTAATGATAAGTTGATCTCACCCTTAATTTTTTTCCTTTACATAGGAAAACAAGATGTATACTACGAAATAAATTCATGGATACATTAGATAGAATAAATTTATTATCAGCGAAATAAAAAAATGTTATAATTACTGTATTTAATTATAATAAATGACACATGTATATATCTAGTTTTCCAAGAGTTCTAAAATATTCAGTCTTCTAGGATTAAATTTTTTATAATCCAAACAATGTATTACAAGTAAGATACCTTCTCTATGATTTATCTGGTATTGTCACTACACATTTTTATTGGTGTGGACCTATATAAAGGGAGTGTTAAATTGGGAAACATGTTAAATAATTACCAAGTGATACCTTTCTAGATTAACAAGATACTACATAGGTGTATAGAAATATCACTTGGTAATTCAACCATTTATTTATAGAGTGAAATAGGTTAGGCTAAAGGGAATTTAAAATTTTTTTATAGAAAAGATTGGTAACATTGTAGTGGAAATACTTTTTCATTGAAATGGATTATGGTATTATATTATATAAATTATATTATTTAGGACAATTTCATATAAATTTCATATGTTGTTTAATCATAATGGAATGAGTATAAAAGTAATTAGTGAAAATCTATCGAGTTTTATAGAGAGAACTGATTGGGAAGATTGGTTTATTTTAAAATGATATATATTGAGAAAATGGTAAATGAATTATATCATAGTAATTATGTGATGCGTCATAATAAATGGGGCATGAATTATTGAGTTTGATGTTGGATCTTATTGGGATTTTGGAATGGTTGAATTGATTGTGTTGTGTTGTGAGTTTTGGTTTCCACTTTACACTACAATATATATCATGTTAGTGGTATTATTTTTTTAATAGTTGACGAGAAAATGAGTTGTATTTAATTATACTCATAGATCATGTAGTGGTTTTTGGGATATAGTTATCTTCATTTTTTATTTTTATTTTAAAATGAAAATGATTTTGTAATTGGGTGTCAGAACATTTACCTTATTTACATCATTTTAAAATTTCAAGATACCAAAAAATTCCTACAAATGTCACACTTTTTTCCCAATATAATGGTTGAGGGGAATGAAGCTTTAATTAGAATTTATAATTTTAAATGAGTGAAAACTATTGTTTTGAAATTTAATTAAAAACTAAAAATATTTTTATAAAATTTATAATAAATTATTGTTTTTAATTATATTTTTAATAAAATGTTACTATATTTAAAAGGTATTTCATAGAATGAATATTGGGGGTTTACATCATGTTAGAATTTGGTAAATATTCAATAGAGAATGTTTTTAGAAAGAATATTATTTATTCAATTTTCCCCTATGTTTTATTGTTACTATTTTGATTAATTATGACAGATGAATTGTATTTATTCATTAGTCAAGTGAATTATAATTTTTATCCAAGAAACACTGAGCAAAAACATAAAAAGATTATATATGGGGGTGATCATCCTAACGAATTTTATTTAGTATAATAATGATTTTCATTGGACCCAAAATCTATAATTAATTTTAATGTAGTTGCATATTTAGTAATTTGTCTGTTTTGGTTCCATTTTCATTTATGATTAACTCAAGAACCCTAGTTGGTTTGGTTAGAAAATATATAGATGAATAATAATGTTACATTAATTTGGGATCCCTTTTTATATATTATCAATTTCATTTTTTTATTCTGATCCTAGTAAGGGTAATGGTCCAAATTAACTATATGTTTCATTTTAGTGGTTTTTAGAACTATTTTGAAAATTAGTTTCTCATAGATTTAGATTTTCATTGATAATAGAATACTTTTCCTTAGAGGTAGTGTTATATTAGATGTATTCAATTTTATGTTGACTATGGATAAGTTAAATATGGTAGAATAATGTGCCCATGACTAGAAAATATTATTGGTGATTATTCATAGAAAGGAAAAAAGGGTGATACTTTAATTTCATGGGTTTGATGTGTTGTAACATCCCGACCCAGCTCGCCCTTAAAGCGATGGCTGGACCAGTCACCACATCACCTCAGGCGTGTCTCCCGGTATGGTAGAGGCTGCCTTCATGCAGTGAGGGACTAAGGATAATTAGCGGGGAGACTACACACACTTATCAGAGTAGCACAAAAGTACATCAGAGTAAATAACCAAAACTAAAGGAAGAAGTTATACATAATTGACAAAATAACAGGTGAAAAATAGTACTCATTTTATAAAAGTGGCCAACACCAATTATACAGAAGATAAATGCATTACATGTTATGGATACATAATTGAATGAAATAAACAATACAATATGATTTACACATTATGTACAATACAAATAAAAGACTAACAAGACCTATGGGCTTTCATCTTGAGCATCCCTAGCACTCGCTCAGTCCTCTGCTCTAATCACTCAAGAATTTTATAATAACACAATCTTGCTACCAAATAGAATCCACTCTGGTACCCCAGAACAATGGAGTTCCAAGTAGGGTGTGATATATAAATCTCAGTAGGCTAATACCACTAGTGTCTACCACAAATTCGGACATTCAATAATTAATTTTTATAGTGAGAAAGCATGGATAATTAACATAAGAAGTACCATGTAACTATATAACCAAGTACCTGCTTCAACACTCAGGTGGTGTATGAACCTACATTATAAATGTTTTCTTGTAAACCCACTAGTAATCACACATTCATTTATCATTTACCATTTATTCAAACCATGATAAATTACATAATTCTTGTGATCCGTCTTATCCCCAATATCCCCCATATATGTCACCCACCTGAGATGTCTCTAAGGATCATCTATGTAATCAAATAAATGACTTAATCAAAAATTGTGATTTGACATGGATAACACATCATAGTGAATTCTATTTAATAGTTCATATAAAAAGACTGAACTTATCCACTAGAAATTATGATTCGCTCATTGGTCTATAAAATAACAGTTACTCAACCAATTCATTGATAATTCAGAATACTTTTTCATATACAATTCACAAATCATTATGTCACAATAGTTTTCAACAAAAAATTAACTCATATCATGTACGAACAATTGGACCCACAATCCAATGTCAATTAATTGGTGCAGAACATCATTTCATGAATCCTTGTGAGTATTTGGAGCATCATTCCATATCTCACAACCAATGGGTATTTGGAGTATCAGTGCTAGTCTCAAAAAATAATGTTGGCATGAAAACGCAATGTAAAACGCCGTATCTAGGACCCCATGATTAATTGGATCATTAGACCCTATCTCAAAATTCACTCATCAATCATACATACATATTTTTCATTGGTGTATAATGTCATGTCTAACACCCCAATTCAATCCATTAATTAATTCATAAATTAATTAACCAAATCCGTTAATTAATTCAATTACTAATTAACAACATAAATCTCTCTTCAAATAATTCAAAAATCAAATAACTATTCAACATATCAAGAATTATTATTAATAATCAGTTAATAATTCTCAATCAATTATCCAAAATATTTATCAATTCTGAACCCTTCCACTAAAATAGTGTTTCATCCAAGACATTAACTATTATCATGCACGTCATAAACATCAAAATTAAAACATAATGACCAAGGCCCATATCTTGAATTACAATCTCACATAGCATATCATAATTTTAAATAACTCAATCATAAAAAACATATGTCTTCGATAATATACATGCATCCAAAGGTATCATTGACCAACTTTCATAACATTCAATCAATTCACAATATTAAATTAAATTAGTCAAACTAATTATATAAACCATTAATTAATTAAATCATATATCTTTAACAAGTTTATCAATTTATTATTCATTTACCATTTATAATTTAATAATTACTCCACCCATTAATTATTACCAGTTTCAAATTTATATTCTGATGATGTCAAAATAATCAATATTCTATATATTCAGAAAATTACACAATTTTTCCAACACATGACACGATAATTAATTCCTCAATTAATTAACCCATTACCCAACCATCCCTATTCAAATCATTTTACTATTTAATGATATTATATTAACCAAATTAGTTTTACATGCTTAAAACCAATACATTATTAAGTCCTCACTTGTCTCATATGGGCGACATCATTTAATAATGTCAAAAGTTTCATGCATTGAAAATATCATATATCATCAACATCAAGAAGACATATGAAAAAGAAAAACCACAACAAGAATGATAATACAATACCACTGACTAGCAATTTATATTTAATCGTCATTTCAAGAAATCATATCAATTTCATAATCAAAGAAAACCATTTTCTCATGTTTTTTAAAGAATATGTAATTATTAAATAATGTGATAGTGATTTGGGACCCAACCTCATTGTGACAAATTTTTATTCAGCAAAGCTTTAATGTACTTGGTTGAAAGTATTCCAGAACTGGTTAGCAGTCGCATGCGTGAACACCTTCATATATATGTACACACACACACTCACTCACACACACACACAGATATATATATATATATATATTTGTGTGTGTGTGTTTATGTTTGTGTGTGTGTGTGTGTTCATGTTGTTTATATTGATAAAAAATATTCAATTTATTAAACTAGTACCTAGAATCAAAGTTGTAATGATCAACACACCTCTAACATGGTACTAGGTACTCATAGAAAATTAATAGGCTGTAAATTAACCGTTAAAAAACCTAGAACCAGGTTAAAAAGCATAACAAAACAAATGGATCTAATGAAAATCAATACCATCTACCTCTCCCTAGGATTCAGATTCTGGAACATGGTCTTATGATTCTCTAAGTAAGATTAAAGTATACTAAAAATTAGAAGAACTCATCAAGCTAATAAAACAAATCCTTAGGTTTTTTTCTGGGAAAATATGCTGAGAGAGAGGAGACAAATGGCCGATGAAAATCACGTCTTAACCACAGAAAAACTCACCTTGAAGAGGCGGACAGGATTCATGAAGATTTTGAGAGGAATCGTCATGCACCAAGTGGGGTTTAGGAGAGGGGGTGTGCTACAAGTTCTACCTAGGAGAATCATGCACTACTGTGAGGGGGTCTGACCAAGGGTTGCATGCTTGGAAGGGGGGACCATGAGTAACTAGAGGTTGAACTGTAAGGATAGAGCTGGGGTAGCTGGATTGCGAGGGCACTACACACCTAGTGCCTCGCCTAAGGAAGAAGAAAATAGGGGGTCGTGCTCCTCACCTGTAGGTCGCACATGCCATTTTTATAACCCCCTAAAATTATTATAATTAATTTGATTTAATAAATAAAATATTAATACAAACTTTAATATTATTATTATACACATTAAACACATATCTAAAATGTAAAAAACTCTCCATTTAATTAAAAATGATTCTATATTTACAATTATCTTACTAAACATTTCATAATTAATTACGAAACACACAATTTTTCATTTAGATAAATTATTTTAACATTTATTTATCTAAATATCAACATTAACAGTAATAACATCATTATTATTATTATTCAAATTTTCATTTATTTAAAACCCAAACCCCCTATTTATTACAATATTAATAATATGATAATAACACCAACCCAAAACCACTAATTTAATTGAAATAATAATAATAATTAATACATCCATAAACTAAAATAATAATAGTCTGATTATTTTTATATTTCAAACCTATGATAAACCCAACAAACCTATTTAATAACTACAATTCATTAAATCTGAAACCCCTTAGTTAATTAAAATTATTATAATAATAAAAATTACTTTCATAAAAATAATATAATAATTGTATCTTTATTATTATTTTTCAAACCATTGATGAACCAAAAACCACTTTTTAATAACAATAAATAATTAATAATTAATCCCTTCATTTAATGAAATGTTTATTTCAGAATATCAAAATCCACATTAAATTCCTTTACCATTTATTTAATTAAATGAACACAAGATTAATAATTATAATAATAACATCGTTATTATTATTATTACAACATTAATTTAATTAAAACCAAAAAACACCAATTTATTACAATGTCAATAATATGATGTTAAAGATAAAAACACCAAACCATAACATCCATTTAATAATAAATGATACTATAATAATTATTAATCTCTTCATTTAATTAAAATGGTTCTTCAGTAAACACAAAATCCAAATTAATTTCATCAATCGTCATTTAATTAATTATTTATCATTCATATAATTAATCAAACAAAAATAATAATAATAATAATAACTTAATTATTTTTATTAATAATAATTTACTTTACTTAATCACACTCCCTAATAAAATATTATTTAAATAAATTAAATAATTTATTAATCAGTGTAAAATACATTGTTTGGAATGCAACAATTTCCTTCCCATGCAGATCCATTAAAATGAACATTTCCAGATTCGGTGCTCCCAATACACATCGAAACTCCTGCTAAAATTATCTTATAAATATGAAATTCCAAAAATGACACCTTTATGTGTTCCAACACACAGAATAAAATTCCGGATCTTGGTTTAAAAACCTAATCATCTATAAAGAAAAAATAAAACTCATAATCCTTAATATTTTAACCCAATTAAAAATCATAATAAATTATAATATAACTACCCTTAAAACATCTCGACCTCTAGAAGCCATCGAGAGCTACAAAATAACCATCAAGGACATTTGATCATGTAGAATTATCGTGTGGTGTTCCAAAATGATGGATGAACCTTCAGCCATTTTCACAAGCCCAATGTGATTTAAAATAATAGAACACAAGAAAAACTCACTTTAAATAATAAAATTCATAATTGATATTATATTTGAGTCCATTATAGGGACCCAATTAAGGAAAATAGTGGAATTATTATCAATCAATAGAAAAGGTTGTACATCCTTCCCTCGAAAGACGTCACAGACCAAAAACCCACATTCACTTTTTATTTGACGACATGCCTTTAAAACTATTCCAAAACATTCCACATGTATAACCAAGTCTATACCCAACCTCTGGTGATATTTTCATGTAAATCCATCACAAGTCTATTTAAAAAAACAATTATTCACCAACACAAAAAAAAGGTGTTGCACAATTAAACCATGCATCCTGCGTATTAACACAATAACAAATACTCATCTATCCCAACAATATTTAATCTATAGTGCGACATAAGAACAATGTTATCTTAATGTATCGATGAACATGTCAATATAGGGGAAATTATATTTGTATTTATAGGAGAATAGTAATAGAAAATGAAGGTCATTAAAATGATCATTTAAACTACAACCTGATGAGGTTGTTAAAAATGCTCAGTGCCACCTGGTTAAAAATATACCGAAATCAATTTGACACAACATGACTTTGGATTGTCCATGAGTTCAAAATAAAATATCATCCACTCTCCAACATCTATCGGTATGTCATAACATAGAAGTACCATGAAGACCTTTTAAGTAGAGGCACAAACATACTTTAACATCCTTGAATAGTCTAAGGGTACTGCATACCACAGGTTAGCCCCCTTCGAAACATAAATGCTGACCCTCTAACATGGTCACACAAAACCAAAATAATGAGGTTCAAAAACCTCATTTTAGACATCTTAATTATTACATTTCATCCATTTAATATTTTTTAAAAAAATTCTATAATCAGACAAGTAATTTTTCCAAAAAATTCAGTTAGTTTTCAATTAACACCCCATAGGAAAGTAGGTAGTATATAAAAAACTTCTTCTTTAAACATTTCAAATATAGTGTTATCAAAATATATATAATCAATTTAGCATATAAATTATTTTTTCCAAAATGGTGACCTTCGAGGGTACCATTTATTCAATACAGGTTCTTCAAGAAACAACTCAATAACAGTTCATTCGAAACAAAACTCATCACTTTTACATTCATAACCATTTTCAAACATATTATGGCTATATACTTTAGTCATATTGATGTACATCTACTAGTCAATAAGGATCCCATAAACCATACCATTGGTATTTAGATCCCATTTAAGATATCCAATTTTCATTTAACATTTTTACTTTATCATCTCTTTTTTATTGATAGTACACCCAATTTACCATTTATCGCTATTATAAGGGGCCTAAAAATCATACCACTTAAAACTAGTTTTGTCGTAATTACAACCAAAAAAAATTTAACCAGAGATACATAATATTTATCAGTGAGAAAAAAAGGCACTATACATAGCTAACACATATCAACAAAATGAAATCACTAAAACAAGAAATAACACAAAAGCATTGATCATATGCATTACATATTATTAGTCAAGTATTTTAATTATAACACTGAAACAACATATCTAAAATGGCATGCTAAATAAGTACAAAACATGGAATATATTCTAGGAACACAATCCATATTTTCCTGCATCCTACTAATGCAACAACATGTAATGATATATGAATGACATGTGAATCTATAAGTGTCTATGATTATGCAGGTTTGAAACATCCTTTCCATATCATGACAGGAAAATTATTTTTTCAAAATTCTAAAAATAAATAAGAAGAATAAAATACACCAGTCACTCAAGGTAAAATAATATCAACTATATCCTCATATACTACAAACACCAATTCCCATACCTAGCCACTTATTCATTTCCCATACATGTGGTGATTAGTGCCAAACGAGGTTGTTAACAAATGCTCCAACACTTTCATAGTCTATTATTTACGAACACAAAATACAAAGTCAAAAGAAAAAGATACCCTCTAATACCACTTTGTAACATCCCGACTATACACACCCCAGAACCGGTTGCCAGACAGGTTTCCACATGAACTCAAGCACCTTTCCATGTATATTAGAAGATGCTGAATAGTAGAGATGGTCTATGGATTGTCAGTGGGGAGACTATACCCACTTATCAGAGTTGCACAGTAGTATATCAGAGTAGATAACCAAAAATAGTAGAAGTTGAAATCCCTAATTTATGACAAAGTGATGGATATATAATACTCATTTTGATAATGTGACCAACACCATTTATAAAGAAGATGAATGCTTGACATATTATTGATACAAAATTAAAATCAATAAACAATATAGGATGAATTACACATCAATTACAATACAAATAAAATACAGCCTAACCTTTTGGGGCTTCCAAATAGAGAATCTTGAGCTCCCGCTCAGTCCTCTATTCCAGTATCTTAAAAATTTGCTAATAGCACAATCCTACAACTGAATAGAATCCACTCGGGTACCCTAGTGAAACTGTGGAACGAGTGGGGTGTGAGATATAAATCTCATTCATCTAAGACCACAGACATCTACCTGAAATCCATAAATTCAATAAATAATTTTAACAGTGTGAATTTATACATAATTAAACTAATAAGTACAATAAAACTATATACTCAAGAACCTGCTTCATCTCTTAACTGGTGTCATTACCTGTATTATACATTTTTTATGTATACTCAAAAATCATCACACATTCATATTCATTTATAATTTATCTAATCCTCAATAAATTACATAATTCATGTGATTCGACCTATGTTTGACATCCCCTGTATAAGTCACTCACTACAGATGTCTCTAAAGATCATCAAAGTAAATAAAGAAAAGACTTAATCTAAGCATGTTCTTTGCCTTAGATAACGTTTCATAAGGCTTTCTATTTAATGATTCATATAAAAAGTATGAGCTCTTCCACTATAAATAGTGATCCACACATGAGATATCTACTAATAGAGATTCGCCCAATTCATTGATTAGAAAGAACCCTTTCTCATAATCAATTCACAAATCATTACGTCATGATAGTTTTCATTTTCCTATTAATTCATTTCATGTATGTTTAATTGGAACCACATTCAAATGTCAATTAGTGGTTGTTGAACATCATTTATAGTACCCACATGAGTATTCAGAGAATTAGTCCTTGACTCATAATCGATGGGTATTGGGAGCGTCATTCTCTTTCCGCTAATAGAATGTTTTCAAGAATATTGGGTGTAGAATGCCTGTATAGCACCCCATGTGTATTTGGAGCTATATTCCATCTCTCACAACCCATTCATTAATCATACACACATATTTATCATTGTTGTAGAACTCCATGTCTAGCACAGAAAAACATAAATTAATTAATTCATAAACAAATCAATCATGTCTATTAATTAATTTAACAACTAATTTAAAACATAAATCTCCCATCAAATAATCGTACAATCAAATTACAATTCAACACCTCAATAGTTAATAATTAATTATCAATTAATTATCACAAATAAATAACAAGTCTTAACATTTATACTAAAACAGTGTTTTGTCCTGGACATTAACAATTAACATACACATCATAAACATCCCAAGTCAAACATGGTGACCATGGTCCAAATATTTAGGAACCATATCACATAACATGTCAAATATTAAAAAAAATTCCATCCGAATGAACATATTTCGTGGTATATAATCATGCATCCAAAGGTATTATTGGAAAACTGTCATAACAATCAATCAGTTCACAATCATAAATTAATGTATTAAAAATAATTAAATCAACAATTAATCAATTAAATCATATCACTTTAACCAATTCATTAATTAATCAATCATTTAACATTTTTCATCTAAATATTAATCCATCCATTAATTAGTACAGGTTTCCAATTTATATTTTGAACATGTCAAAATATTAAATATTCTCAATATTAAGAAAATGCCAAAAAAAATTCAACATTTAATTTGATAAATAATTCATTAATAATTTACCCTATTACCCATCCCGCCCCATTCAAAACAATTAACTATTTAATCATATATCCTTAACAAAATTAGAAATACATTCCTAAAACCAACAAATGATCAAGTCTTAATTTATCTTACATTGGTGACATCATTCAATAACGACATAAGTGCCATTCATCGACATATCATATATCAGCACCAGCAAGAAGACATATGAAAGTCCAAACCACAACAAGCATGATATTTAATTACCACTAATCATCAGTTTAACCTTAATCACCATTCCAAAAAGACATAGCAGATCCATAATCAATGATATTCACATTCTCAATTTATTTAAAGAAGAAATGGGTTTAATATAAAGTGATAGTGACTTGGGACCCTACCTCAGGGCAACACAATATTTATTCTACACCACTTTAATGTACTTGGCGGAATCCAGTACAAAACTGGTCCACAATCGCACGTGTGCACTACTTTATATATATATATATATATTTGTGTGTGTGTGTGTTGATTGAATTGATGAACAATAATTAAATATATTATACTAGTCCCTAGAATCAAAGAAGAAATGGACAACACACCTCTATCATGGTACCAGTGACTCATTGGAAATTAGCAGACAATAATTTTTCCAGTGCAAAAAAATAGTGAGTATAAATTCATACCCGATCCAGCAGCTCCAAATGAAATAAATCCCATACATCTCGCCCTTGGCGAAGGATGCCCGAACATGGACCTACATGTCCATAAACAACATTCTCATATCTGAAAAATTCGAAGAACAGAATAACAAGATAGGACCGTACCTTTGGGTTTTGGTCGGTCAAACAAGGTGAGAGGTAGGAGTCAAATAGCCGATGAATATAATGAGTTAAATGCAGACAAAATCACAATGATGAGGTAAACATGATTCGAGATGTTTCTGAGAGGAATCGCCACTTTCAAAGTGGAGTCCGAGAGAGGGGGTGGTGTGCTACTGGATCTGCCGGTGAGCGTTGTGCGCTATTTCATTGGGGTACGGCCAAGGGATTCATGGTACGAATATGGGGCCATGCGCTGCTATAGGTTTCACCATGGTGAATGGGCTGATGCAACTAGAGCGCAAGGGTACTGCACACCTGGTGTATCACCTAAGGAGGAAGAATATAAGGGGGTCGTGCACCTCACCTGCAGGTCCAGACTCTCCATTTTATATTCATTTCCACCCTTAAATTAATATAATTAATTTGATTTAATAATTAAAATAATAATAATACTTTTTTATTATTATTATAGACATTAAACACTTATCTAATATGTAAAAAACAACCCATTTAATTAAAAACTCTTTTTCATTTACTATTCTCATAATAAACTTTTCATAATTTATTATGAAAGTCTATATATATCATTTAATAAAATTAATTAATCAATTATTTAACTAAATAAAAACAATAACAATAATAACATCATTTTTATCATTATTAAATCTTTTATTTATTCAAAACCCAAAACCCCCAATTTATTAAAATATCATTAAAATGATAAAAACTCTAACATAAAATCCCTAATTTAATAGCGATAATACTAATAATTATTACCATCATAAAACTAAAATAATAATAGTCTCGTTATTATTATTTTTCAAACCTTTGATAAACCCAAACCCTTTATTCAATAATAATACATCATTAATTCTGAAACACCTCATTTAATTAATATAATAATAATAATAATAATAATTCCATCATAAAAGTAAAATAATAATATTCTCAATATTATTATGTTTTAAACCATCAATAAACCCAACACATCAATTTAATAAAAATTCTTCATTAAATCTAAAACCCCTCATTTAATTAGTCATTTATTTTAAAAGCTAAAAATCTAAATTAAAATTATTTAACATTTATATATTTTTAAAAACTCTATAAAATTAATAATAACATTATTATTATTATTATTATTCAAACAGTCATTTTATTAAAATCAAAAAACCCCAATTTATTAAAATGAAATTAATATGTTATTAATGATAAAAACACCAACCCATATCCTCTATTTAATAATAAATGTCCCTTTTATAATTATAAAACTTTTAATTTAATTAAAATTGTTCTTCAATAAACACAAAAGACACATTAACCTCATATACCATCATTTAATTAATTCATTATCATTTATTTAATTAATCAACTATAATAATAATATTATTATTGTCATCATCATTATTAATATAAAAAAATATTCAAATTAATCACACTCTCTCCTATAATCTTATATAACTAAATTTAATAATTTATTATGAAGTGTAATCTATACAGTTTTGACCGCAATCATGCATTTCCTTTGGAGATAAATTAAAGCAAACTTCCTAGATCTGGTGCCCCCAAGACTCATCAGGACACAAAAAAAATATCAGGCAAATATGAAAGTATATAAATGACATCATTAATTGTTCTAACACGCGGAATAACATTCTAGAGCTCTGTTTTAAAAATAACCTGTCAATAAACTAAAAAAATCAAATATAATCATAATTTATCCTAGTTAAAAAACATGTGACTTTACATGTGTGATGGGGCCCCATAGGCTTGATAAACAACCTAAATTATTGAATTATGTTTTAGGGTGGATTCCCTATATTTTTTAATTATTATTAATTCTAGTCACTTTCTTATTTATATGTTTTATAATATAGTGGATATTTCTCATGTATTAGTAATGGATTCAATTTATAGATATCCTTGTTTTGTAATTTTATACCCATTTTGTTTTAATTTTTTATTTAATGTAATATCCGATTGAGGATGGTGGAAATTTATTTCCCGTGATGTTTTATTGAGAATGTGGTCTATGATTAATAGTTACTTATTTTAGAAATACTTTTTTCTCATCCTATCATTTGTTAATATTCCTTAATGGTGGATAAAACAACTGGATGTCAATATTTCTATAGAATTAGAAGGTTTAAATATTGGAAGGTGGTTTTTGTTTTTAATTTATTAGTGATGTTGAATATATTTTATACTACATTTTGGGATTTTTTTGGATTTTTTAGAGCATATCCGTTGAATAGTTTTTATTGTTGAGTTCATTCTAACGTATAACCAACCCACCCACATCATGAATTAGATATGGTGTTCTCAGTTCTTTATTGAATTAATATTTTGATAGTGGACGTACAAGGTTAATAAATTATAATTATGGGGATAATTTTTCCATTGACATGTTATTATAGTATATATGTTTTTGATATATTATATTATTTTAAATTACCTTATTTTTGGGAAATTTTTTACGTTGAAAATTTTTCAATATTCATGGTGTCATACATTTATTTAATGCATTTATGAGTATCCATGTTGAAAACGCATGAATGTACCTAATGTCTGTCAAGTAGATTCTTTCTTATTATAGTAAAATAGAATTGAAGATGTATATAAACCATGGTTTCCACCCAAAATCACATAAATATTTAATTTTCCCTTCCACCATATTTATATGATGAACTCCTATTCTACTTATCCACTCCCCTTAAACCATCCAAACTTTTTTTTCATTGGTGACAGCTCCACAATGTCTTATCCAAAGATAATAATCCATTCTATATAGATTTTATATGTCTTTCATAGTAGGGTTATCTATTTTTTACTTTATTTTCTCATTAACTTATTATAGTTTCTTAATTGTATACTATACTCCTAAAACCATAATTAAATATTTATACATGGAATGCCCTTTGGGGTAGTTCTAACGTATTGTTTTTATTTATTTGTTATTTTTATTGTGATTTATAAGATGTTTGTTGTTCTAAATATAAGTAAACACATCATATATTGATTTTGTTTTAATTGATGTAGGTTCTTCTATTATTTACCAATATTTTTCATATCATAGAATTATTGTTTTTTGAAAATTCATTGTTATATTATATGTAGATGTAAATGATATATGAGATTAAATTTAAATACTTTATATGAAATTGTGTCTATATATAAAATTTTTTCAATGGGAACATCCTGTTATGCTTTAATATTTAGTGGTATTATATTCAAAGAATCATAATAAATGATTTGTAGATTATTTAGAATGAATTTGATGAATATATATGTCATGTGACTTATTTTTATATATCTAATGGTAGTTTTGTTACATAACTTTTTTTATTAAAAATAAATCATTTTTAATAATTTAAATTTATTAGAATTATTAAATTTCAAATGAAAGGATAAAAGAGTAGGTATTCCATTTTTTCTAAGATGTGGCTCCCTTGGAACATCAATATGGGTTAATATTTGGAGAGGTAATCATTGATTTCATTTTTATTTTTGTGTTGATGATCATGGGTTGTTTATCATTTTGTAATGGTTTTATAATGTGAAACGAAATGTTTCATACTATGGGGTTGGATATGACTTGTGAGACATTTCTTTTGATCATTTATGTATTTATTTTTATCAATTTCTCAAATATTTTATTTAGTGTTTGTTTAAAGGAATTTTATATTGCAATATATGTCACATGATGTGTGATATTTTGCTTCTGTATCCAACTAGTGTAGAAGTTCATATTAGGGTGTTCTATGAACATTATCCTAAAGGAAACTATGCTCTATTGGGATTTATTTGAGATCATATTGTTCTATGGGACCACTGATACATGTATGTTATTGTGGTTTGACGTAATGATTTTATCCATAGTTAATTATTGTATTACATAATTTTTTATGTTATTGTAATATAATTATTATATCTTAATGGTCAATTCTATATATGGGATCCTTATTTCCTTGATTTTATTATCCACTTATGATTGATTATAGTGTAACCTCTATAGTTAATATTAATATTTTATACTACATTACATGGTGGCTCCATATTTATTGTGATCTTATTATCAATTTTGTTTAAATGATAATGAAATAGAAGACAATGGATTTTTTAACATGAAAATTTGTTATATTTTTTTTGTATTCATGAAATGTTTTAAAATAAAGTTTAAAATAATTTCTATGGATTTATAATAAAGTATTGTGTTTCGGATTTATCTACGGTCAATTATTTATTTCTTGAAATATGAATCATAATTTTATTTTTTTTGGGTATGAAAATAGATATTTATTATTTTTAATATATTTTATTAATAAAATTAATTACATAATTATTATAATTAATTTCATAGAATCCATTGTGTGATCCAATTGGGTAATTTTTATCTGAAACTAAATTCCCATTATTGAGTGTATATTTTTTGTGTGAAGATGGTTATTCTTTACATCGTTTCAAGGTTTCTCTTGGATTGGAATACATTGATTTTGGTTGATGTTTCCAAGTTGGGATTTTTATGGAAACCATTGTTTCATTGTGTTGGGATTGATATTTTATTTTGATTTTCAGTCATTATATTCTTTAATGTATCAACTAATATATCATTCTCTTATTATATTTAATTTTCATTATTGTATGTGGTTGTGTGTTTTTTCTTCAGTGATATTTAAATTTTATATCACATAGATGTTGGAAATTTGTTGTTTCCTTCTATCTATTGATTATATCTTGTAAGGTTGATGGTTTATATTATTTATCTTATTTGATACCGTATTATTATATTTGGTAAGGATAGTCCATTTGATATTTTTTAAAGATGTAATGTACTAGAAGACTAATTTGAGGGAAAATCATTCCCAATGTGGTTACTTTGATTCCAAGTAAATAACATACATTCTATGGGGATTGGGAAATCCTATTAGGTGTAATAGAGAGTGAGGATAAGTGATGTGTTTGGTTTTACTAGTTAAATTCATTAAAATCATAGAAATAAAATATGTCGAAAATATTAATATATAGTAATGGAATTTTAATGAAAAAATTATAAATTCATGTTCACTATATAATAACACCTCCCAAAAAGTCCAAATGAAATATATTAAACATAATAACCATAAAATGTTATTTTTCTCATGATATTCATTATTTTAGTGAGACATAACATTATTATATAGGATTGAGACATTTTTTTGGTTGTGATGAAGTCTATTACTTTAATACTATTACTAGTAATACTCAATGGAAAATATCTAAAAAGTTATTCATTTTTATCCACCATCATTAAAAATACATTTATTATAGTACATTGGTAATAATATTATCATATTATATATTTCATAAATTCTATGCTTTCTTGCTATAATTCTATGAATTATGTAAATGTATAATTTCTTAATAATATGTTTTGTACCTAAATTGACATGTTGACTTAAAATCTGATGCTTTAACGAAGACCTTACCCAAATAACTTCTCTTTCCCATTTAATTTATTTTTCTCCGGTACAATTCCCCAAATTTTATAAAATGTTTTACCACAATTTTTTTATTTATAGATAATATTTAAACTATTAGATGTAATATAATATGTGATATATCAATTTTATTAAGATCATGGTGTTTTACACATCCTATTATTCTCCAATCATTTCATAAACACATCATGTGTAGAGATTTAGTCAATGTGATATAGTTATAATTCCATATTTAATTCTTTTATATTTACATTTACAATACATTTAAATTTTATATTCATTGTTTTATCTATGAAAACTCAATGAAAAATTAAATAAGATAACATTCTATAGTGTATGGGCTACTACATTAAATCATTGATGGAGAAATGCCTTTAATAGTCACAGAACAACCAATAAAATATATTTAATCTATATAGTTATAAAATTATCATTTTTTAAACTATATGAATTATAATATCCTTTTTTAAATATATGGTAAAATAATATGGAGGTTACATGATTCAACTCATTGTCTGTTAAGTAGTCCTTTCAAAATATCTATGATATTTTCAAAATTTATTTTCAAAATTAATTCTCACTATATCTTATAGGTATCACTTAAATTTCCTACTATATTGATAATCAATTTTTAAATATGATAATCATAGTATTCTATTATGAAAATTCAAATTCAAGTGAATTTTAATTTGTCCAACACATAGATTACTTGATCTAAGTAAATTAATTAAATTATCTTATACCTTTTTCAATGGTAATTCATAAAACTTACATTAATTTGGATCACTAAAACATATTTTGAAATAGAATTTTATGAATATTGCATGTTACATAAACTATAAATACTACCGAAAATATAAACATGATTTTTTATTTGATATGAATTTTTTAATTCGAATAAAAATTCCATTTATAGTCCATTAAAAAGATAATTTTACATTTATGGAATCCTAAAATGATATAAATTTATCACCCCCAATATAATATTTATCAATTATGAATGTGATTATTAACCCATATTTATTATGTTTTATCTTTTTTATCAAGTAAATCTCCCAAAAACAATCCGTTTGAAAAGATATTATTAGATGTGTTCCTATCTCAACTACAACATTATACTAAGACGTTATTTTATCAAATTATAACCTTATTACATATTTATAATGTTTATTTTACCCCTTTTTATAAATATACACTTCCACATGAGTATTATGTTTTCAATCATACTAATTTTTGTAATATCATTTATAATATTATGATAAATTAAATAAATGAATTTTTTAATTCAGGATGCATTTTTTCTTACTAGAAATATAAATTCCAAAAAATATACATACTAACACATATATTTTTTTAGAAAATGTATTTTTTGTTATATTAAAATTATAAATTTAAAATTTTCACTATGTTGGATAAAATATAAACTGTTAACTCCATTTGTTACAATGAATTTTATAAAATGAATAATGGAATATTTTGAAAACTAAAAATCTGTAGATACCCATATATTTACATACATGGAAATTAAATTACTTTTTATGATTACTTAATACATAAAAAAACAATCACTGATGGTCCGTAATAGTTTAGTGCCTTTGGAAACACAGAATATAGTATTCTAATTGTGGTGAGAGATATTCAACATCTCCCATAAAGATCTTCCCCTTTTGGTTTTCTTACCTAAAACCTTTATTCATATCCTCGATAAATGAAAACATAAAAATGGTGAGCTTCAATTTTCTATAAGGGTAAACATAGAGAACATAAATCAATAGATAAACATTTGAATGGAAAAACTTAAACATAAAATCTAAACATCAAAATCTTGAGCAAAAAAAATCTTGGAAGTACGTAAGGAATATATTATAAAGGACCATCGATCATGATAAAATATAATGGGAATAAAACATGTAATTGTGGAAACCATTGACCACATGATATTATGTCCATAGTAGAAAAGGCATTGCTGCCAAAACCATCTTAGTGGATAAAGCCCCTTTCTTAATCGAGTTCACTCTTACTTTCAGTCTTGTATCACTAAACTGGATTAACATACCATTCTAGCCATGTCAATCTCATGAGATATAAATCTTTACTCAATGCATTAGGGTGATATATAGGTCCCACCCATCTCATAATGAAATCATTTTTACTTTTCTCACAACATAAACATAAATCATTCATCATAACCCAAAGAATACAAATGGGTTTCATAAATATCATCTCTTTATAAGATAATCCATATAAAAGAAATAGTTATCATTTCGTCATAAGAAAAGTGAAACCATGTAAATCCTAGAGACATTATACTTGAAACATATACATATGAAATAATTTCATCTTAGATAGAAAATTGTTTTGATAAAACACTTGAAATTAATTCTTGAGGAAAATATCCTTTCTTATTCAAAATAATTTTATTTTTTCAAAACGCATGAAAATTTTAAAATAAAAGGATTTTTTTGAAATTAATAATGAAATCATGTAGAATAATCTTCATGAAAATAAGGTGTTATGAAACTGTAAAAATCCATTCAGGCGGTATAAGTAAAAAACATTCTTCTCGAACTTTTTCCAGATAAGTCAAAAAGTACCACATATGGTAAACAAAAGAAATATTCCTTCAATAACACAAAGTAAAAGTCAAATAGGGGTAAAAATTACTTTAAACATAAATTGAGTAATATTAAACACTTTATAATGATATTTTTTGGGACATGGATGAAAAATATAACCCCAATAAATACTTTCGATTAACCAATTTTGGATAAAAATGAGATTGGAAATGTTATCCTTTACATAATGTTTGATATATTTCGTATGTATCCGAACCTCCTGTATAATGATTTAAATAAGTTCATTGACTTATTATATAATCATATTAATTATTATGATATCCTATTTGGTTCACTTATGACATTATATTACCCATACTTTTGTAAATTCCATGTTAACGCAACATTTTGGTAATATCGTTTCACATATCGTATGTGTTTTTACTTGTTGTTCTTGATATTATTACATATATACTGATTTAATTAATTCCAGAATGTAAAAAATGATTTATATATAATATATATTCTGAATATACATATATATAATAGATTGATTAATAGAAAGAAATACACCATTCAGGAAGACGGTAGGTCGTACGTATGCATGAACACTGTTTTCGTATCCTTATTGAATTGAATGGAATTAAGTAGATGAAATACATATATATATATACATAAATCCAATAGCATTATTATGTCATATATTTCATGATTACTTATTATATATACTTTATAATAGTTATTGAATTGTTAACATGGAAAATGAATCTCATCGTATTGTGGAGACAGTAATCTGTATGTACGCACGAGCGATGATATCATTCCCATATTTGTAGAATGGTATTGTAGTGAATGATATAATATCATAGAATCAGTCTGATGTTATAATAATTATATATAGTTATTATTTACACCATTATACCCATCCAAGTATGTTGGTGGTGGAAAAACTGATTGCACCACGACGTGGAGACAATATTTCATACGTACGCACGCGCTGCAATTTCATTTTCTGTAGGATGGATAGAAATGAAATAAGGTTGTTTAATATTTATAATAACATATCAGTATATAATTAAAACTTATGTTATTACTTTATTATAAAACTACTAAATAAGAGTACGTAGAAGAAGAAAAAACTTGAATGAGTCGGTAGAAGAGATTACCTCTTCCTCGACGCACCTCCTTTAAAATTCTTCATAGGATACTAGAGTTAGTCTTTTGAGAAGACTAGAACCTCTATAATGTAAATATAGAGGTTTAGATGAAAAATTATCCATGGTTGGCCAAGATTCATGGATCAAAAGGGTGTTAAGAGAAGAGGGAAGAGGTGCCCTTTTTATAAGGGAGGAGAGGGGCAACTTTGAAAAAACATACAATATTATTTTATAATAAAGTAATATTCGGTTTATAATAGCTCAAAATTGATTTATTTATAAGATAAAGTGGGTATGGGTCAAAATCCTCTCAACCAATATGGTTTAGACAAGTTTAGGTTACTATACTAACCTTATCATTTAGATTTAACACTATGATAAATAATTTATCTTTTACCGTGTCTTCTTGTTTTCTTACACTATATGGTTAATAAACATACTATAACAAGCCAAAAGAACCCCAAGTGGTTCAATATTAATATATATATCCTTATCTAAGTCATTTTTCCAAAAAATATATTTTTATGATTAAAATAACAATTAACAATATAATATTTGTTTTAAAAACTATTTTATATCAATTTTGACACTATTTGGTAATTGATTTTTGTGAAAATCATAACAGCATGATTAGTTCGAAAGAAGCTACTTAAATTAATACTAACATGTCATATTAACCTATAAAATTAGTTTAATTCATTAAAAGTTATATGTTACATTTATTTGGGTATTTATAACATCAATTATGTTAATATTTCATTAATAAGGTAATTACTGCATCATCATTGTGTCATTAATAAATTAACATATTTAAGGTCTAAAAATTATAAATAAAATAGAATTATTTTGGAAATTTTTTATCTTTCTAATGAATATTTATAGTGTAAATTTTCTTATGTATAACCCTATATTAAATATGATTTAGTTATTTAACATTGATTTTACCTATTTTAACTCTTCTTTACATAAAATAATAATAAATGTCCTAATCTAATCCAAGTCGACCTAAAGGGAATTGTTTTATTCAAAAAGTTGTTTTTGGTCGAATTACACTTATCCAATAGAATTAGGACATGTGTTAGGGTAATAATAATATCATTTTTACCCTTAATTACCCTATTTACTTTTAACCGCGGTAAATAAAAGTAAACAGTTACTATTCACAGAAAATATTTTTTTCTTATTGAACCACATTTTACTACTTGATATTAACCATTTCTCTCAGATTTTTAAAATTCCACTAACATAAGCGCTAAAATTATGTTTTATGTATGTTTGTAAAAAGCTCCTAGGAGGTAGGTAAAAGATGGTGAAAAGTTCAATAAAATTTTTATATATCGAAAATTTTATAAAATGACTCCAATTAATTACATTGAACTTATATAGGTATTATGTATCAATTTTTAACTAAATTAAATATAAATTAAATATATAATTATTTAAATAAAAATTCGGTTTTTAAATAGTAACCTAGTGTTTTCATTATTCATCACAAATTGAAAATTTTCAGAAAAATACCAAAAAATCACCCGAGGCTAATTTCAATATTCTAGATCTAGAAATGAAATCCATTTTGAATGATAAAATTTATAAAATTTCAAAAATTGGTTATTACTATTCATAACGACTAGTTTATATAATATTTTAGTAACATGTCGTTGTTTAGTGAAACTCGGTATTACGTACTACACACGCTGTCGAGGAAGGTCTTGATTGCGTGTAATAAAATCTAATTCAAGGCTTCGTGAAGTAAAAGATCTTCTTGGTGTTGTGTATAACATAATCGAAACTTATTTCATTTAATAATTAAACAAAATCAATACTTAGTTTTGTTATGAATAATTTCCACCAAACGAACTTGAAATTGTGTGTAACACGAGCCCAGAATAGTGTTGCGTATACTGCAAGCTAGTACCGTGTTTCGTATATTACAACCTAATCTTGTTTTATTGTATAATAGAAGACATCAAAGAAATTAAAAATAATATATCTCATAAAATCTCAGGGTGTTAAATGCTACCCCCCTTAAAATAAATTTCTCCATTGAAATTCATCGGGGTTATAAATGATTTTCTACTTAAAAGTTTCATTCATAGAAACCCACATCGTAAAATAGAATACTAAAACTAATTTTTTTTATAAAATAATTATTAAACATAACGGTTACCCAAATTAACTTATCCTTTGGTTTCTACATAGGAGAACATAGGTGAAGATTTGGATATGGAAGGGGAATATAACCATAATGTTCTAATGGAGTGTGGTAGATAACATGGCTATGAAAAATCAAACAATCAAAAATCCATAAATTTGTGATGATTTAAGGTACCATATGATTCATCAAATATAAGGGCACTAGGACAACATTTTTGGTTTTCATGATTATTTCCCTAAAGTTGAAGAATTTGAATTAGAATAAATACTTACTTTATTTCTATATAATCTCAGAATTGTTTATGACCTGAACAATTTCCACATATTCTCTTAAAGAAATGAAGTTGAAATTTTGATTTGTGAAGTGTTAGCAGATCATGTGATAAAATAATGGTTCATTCCATATGTCTCAAACAAAAGGTTATCAAAAGTTATCACATATACATTACTCCATCTATAGTGAGGTTAATTGTATGTGATTCCAAAAATGGACATATACTTCATCTATCATACCGCATAATAAAATAAAACTAGTTTCTACTAACTAGGGACTTCTTGTAGGCCAGTGGTAGGAAATAAATACCTGTCACACTTCAGTTGTGGGTTCAATTCCAGCAACCTTGTCCGACGTGTCGGGTTGTCTCTCGTCCTGCAGGTTGTCCTTTTTCTAAAAATACACTATTATAACATTCCAATAATATCAAAAATTTCTAGCCATAAAAAATACTATTTGATGTCCAACTTAATGAATTCCATCCTTTAGGCTTATTGGAAATACTTCTGTCCAATATCAAAGTATACATAAAATGATTACTAGAAAGGTAATCTACCATGCATGTGAATTCCATGATTTATCCCCCATATATCATAAGATATATCTTGTTGGTCACATTACAAACATTTGAATTCCTTAATAGTGTATTCAATTGAAAAATGAATACCCATTGAACATTAGTGAAAACATGAATGCTGTCAAAAAAGTTAACTCTTTCCACATACCAAAATCCCAAAAATTCTATATACTCAAACCATGATAGCACTTAGTCCTTACATCAATCATGATCTCATGAATAATATCAATCATAATATTTTCTCCTTATCCATTCATAATTTTCATATCATCTACTTTCCAAAAATATCTGATTAACCATTCATGGTTACTGGTACCATTCAACATATACTTTAAAATACTTTAGGAAAAACAATAGTGTAACAATCCTTGGATGTGTCTTTACTCCATAGTACCATTACCCATACAACACAACTCTTGATAAAAATACATCATTACACTACCTTCTTAAACCATTGATTGAGCTTGAACAATTTTTTCATCTCACATATCATTATAGTCTATTCATCATCATCATCATAAATACTACCCATATGACCATACATATTCTCTTCGTGAGACTTTCCCTTAGGGAATTGGTTTGGATAATGCCCATATAATCCACATTTAAAATAGTTAATCTTTTTTGATGTCGTAGCAATACCATTATCCTTTTATATGGTGTTAACTGAAACTTTTCCTTTACACTTACTGGCTTTGTGTCCTTCTTTTCCACACCCAAAGCATCTTCCAGTTCCTTTGAAAAATTCTCTTTGATGCCTCTTCCTACATGATTTCCATGAGTGAAACTGATCTTTCTTTCCTATATGATCATCATTAAACTCCTTCTTTTTCTTATTAACTGAGTCAAGAAACTTACCAATGTTCAGATTATTGATCATATTATGAGATTGATGATTAGGAATAATAATGATGTTTCGCCTTCCAAATCCCATTTCATTTTCTTGATCATTATTAATATGATAGCATTGTCGATCATATTCTCCATTAACATGGATCTTCTGGTTTCGAGACATTTTCTAAAACCCAAAAAGAATAGTGTGAGAGGAAAAAATCATAATCAAGGCAGAGTACAATCAATTTCTTACATATTAGGTTAAATTATATGATCTTTACCGTAATTCTAAGACTATAACCTATACATATACTTATCCTCAGGGACATCCGCAGACATAAGTTAGAAATATCTCAAGGGATCTCACTAATGTTATCGCATCCTAGTTTCCAAAGGTTGAATAACCCTTTCCTCTGAACTAACTGTAGAGACACATATCTTGACGCACATGGAATATACATTAAATTTTCGGAATACTTAATACATAACAAAAACAAACACCGAATGTCTGTAATAGTTTGGTGTCTTTGGAAACACGGAATATAATACTCTAATCGTGGTGAAGGATCTTCAACATCTCCCATAATGATCTTCCCCTTTTGGTTTCCTTATCAAAAACCTTTCTTTATATCCTGGGGAAAATAAGACATAAAAAGGGTGAGATCAAATGCTCAGAAAGGGTAAACATAGAGGACATAAAACAATCCATAAATATTTGAATGCAAAAACTAGAACATAAAATCTAAACATCAAAATATTGAGTAGAGACATAAATCTCGGAAGTAGATAAGGAATATATTATAATGTAACATCAATCATGATAAAATAGAATGAGAATAAAACATGTAATTGTGGCAACAAATAAGCACATGATATGATTTCCATATTAGCCAAGGCATTCCTGCCAAGACCATCTTAGTGGACAAAGTCCCTTTCTGAATCGAGTTCACTCTTCATTCCAGTCCGGTATCACTGAACCGGATTAGCTTATTGTTCCATACATGTCCATATAATGAGATATAAATCATTACCCAATGCATTTGAGGGAGATATAGGTCCCACTTATCTCATAATTAAATCATTCTTACTTGTACCATAACATAAACATAAATCATTCATCATAACCTGAAGAATAAAAATGGGTTTCATGAATATCATCCCATTATAACATAATCCATATAAAACAAATGGATTTCATTTCATCATAAGAAAAGTGAAATCATTTAATTCATAGATAAATTATACTTGAAACATAAACATATGAAATAATTTAATCTTAGATAGAAAATGGTTTTAATAAAACACTAGAAATGAATTCTTGAGGAAAATATCCTTCCTTATTCAAAATCATTTTCTTTTTACAAAATGCAAAGAAATTTAAAAATAAAAGGATTTTTTAAGTAATAATGAAATATTGTAGAGTATGCTTCACGAAAAAAGGTTTCATGATACCATAAAATCCATTCACGCTGTATAAGTAAAAAAAACATTCTTCTCATACTTTTTCCAGAAAAGTAAAAAGTACAATGTATGGTAAAAAAAGAAAGATTCATTCCATAACACAAAGTAAAAGTCAAATAGGGTAAAAAATTAATTTAAAAATACATGGAATAATATTAAACACTTTATAAAAAAATTTAGGGACAAGGATGAATAATATAACCCCAGTAAATACTTACGAATAAACAATCTTGGATAAAAACAAGATTGGAAAATTTATCCCTTACATTATGTCCGATAAGCATCGTATGTATATGAACCTCCTGTATAATGAATTTAATAATGTCATTGAATTATTAAGGAATAATATTAATTGTTATTATATCATATATGGTTCACTTATGACTTTATATTACCAATTCGTTTCTAAATTCCATGTTAAAGCAGCGTTTTGGTAAAATCGTTTCACTTATCGAACTTGTTTTGACTTATTGTTCTTGATATTATTACTTATATCCTGATTTACTTAATTACATAATGTAAAAAATGATTTATATATAACATATATTTAGAATATTCATATATATAATAGATTGATAAATGGAATGAAATACACCGTTCATGGAGACGGTTGGCCGTACGTACGCATGAAGGCTGTTTTTCGTTTACTTATTGAATTGAATTGAATTATGTAGATGGAATACACATTTATATATATATATATATAAATCCTGTAGCATTATTCTGTAATATATATTATGATTACTTATTATATATACTTTATAATAATTATTGAATTGTTAACATGGAAAATGAATCTCATCGCGTCGTGGAGACGGTAATCCGTACGTACGCACAAGAGATGATATCATTACCATATTTATTGAATGCTATTGCAGTGGATGATATAATATCATAAAATATGTATGATGTTATAATAATTATATATATTTTTTCATTACACCATTATGACCATCCATGTAAGGTTGTGGTGGAAAAACTGATTACACAACGGAGTGGAGATGATATTCCGTACGTACGCGCACGCGGTGATTTAATTTTTCATAGGATGGATAGAAGGTGAAAACGGGTTGTTTAATATTTATAATAACATATCATTATATAATTAATACTGATGTTATTACTTTATAATGAAACAACTAAAGAAGAGGATGAAGAAGGAGAACAAAACTTGAAGGAGTCGGTAGAAGAGATTACCTCTTCCTCGACGCACCTCCTATAAACATCTTTTTAAGACACTAGTGTTGGACATTTGAGATAACCAAAACCTCTATGATGTAACTAGAGAGGTTTATAAGCGGAATTGGCAGGTTTTTTATTGACGTAAAGGCTCAAAAGGGTGTGAAGAGAAGAGGAAAGGGGTGCCCTTTTTATAAGGGCGGAGAGGGAACCTTGGAAAAACATTAAAATATTATTTTATAATAAAGTCATATTCAGTTTATAATAGCTTCAAATTGATTTATTTATAAGTTAATATTGGAATGGGTCGCAATACTCTAAAAAAATATGTTTTATACATGTTTAGGTTACTATTTTAACGTTATCATTTAGATTTAACACTAAGTTAAATAATTTAACTTTTATTGTGTCTTCTTGTTTTCTTACACTATATGGTTAATAAACATAAAATAACAAGCCAAACGATCCCCAAGTGGTTCCTAAGTAGTATATATATCCTTATATAACTAATTTGTCCAAACCATAGATTTTTAGGAATAAAAAAACAATTAATAATATAATATTTTTTTAAAAAACTATTTTATGTCAATTTTGACACTATTTGGTAATTGATTATTTTGAAAATAAGAACAGTCTAATTACTTCGAAAAACACTACTTAATTCAATAATAACATGCCATATTAACCTAAAAATTTATTTAATTTACAAACAGTCTCAAATAACATTTATTTGGGTATTAATAACATCAATTATGTTAATATTTCATTAATAAGTTAATTATTGCATCATCATTGTGACATAAATTAATTAACTTATTTAATGTATCAAAAAATATAAATAAATTACCATTATTTATAAAATATTTCATTTTTATAATGAATATTTATAGCAGAATTTATCTTATGTATAACCCTATATTAAATATGTTTTAGTTATTAAACATTGATTTTAACTATTTTCAATCTTCATTAAGTAAAATAATAATAAATAACCTAATCTAATTCAAGTGGACCTAAAGGGAATTAATTTATTCCTAAGGTTTTTTTGGGTCTAATTACACTTATAAAATAGAATTATGACATGTTTTAAGGTAATAATAATATGATTTTTACCCTTAATTACCCTATTTATTTTTAATCGTGGTAAATAAAAGTAAAAAGATACTTTTCACAAAATATTATTTTTATCGTACTGAACCACATTTTACTACTTGATATTAACTGTGTCTCTCGGATTTTCAATATTCCACTCACAGAAGCACTAGAATAATGTGTAATGTATGTTTTCTAAAAGCTCCTAGGAGGTGGGTAAAAGACGGTGAATAGTTCAATAAAATTTTTATATATCGAAAATTATTATTAAATGACTCAAATGAATTACATTGAACATATATATGTATTATGTATCAATTTTTACCTAAAATAAATTTAGATAAAATAAATAAATATTTAAATAAAAAGTCGGTATTTAAATAGTAACCCATTGTTTTAACTATTCATCAAAAATTGAAAGTTTTCTGAAAAATACCAAAAAATCACCGTATGCTAATTTCAATATTCT
Source organism: Viscum album (assembly GCA_963277665.1). Taxonomy (NCBI): domain Eukaryota; kingdom Viridiplantae; phylum Streptophyta; class Magnoliopsida; order Santalales; family Viscaceae; genus Viscum; species Viscum album. The sequence continues at coordinate 1,584,670,798 of OY728150.1, read as the reverse complement.
GAATCCAAAAATGAAATCCATTTTGAATGATAAAAATTATAAAATTTCAAAAATTGGGTATTACAATTCATAACAGCTTGTTCATATAATATTTTAATAACATATAATTGTATAGTGAAACTCGGTATTGCGTACTACACACTTTATCGAGGAAGGTCTTGATTTTGTGTAATCAAATACAATTCAAGGCTTCGTGAAGTGAAAGATCCATTTGGTGTTGTGTATAACATAATCAAAACATATTTTATTTAATCATTAAACAAAATCAATACTTAATGTTGTTAAGAATAATTTCCACCAAACGAACTTGAAATTGTGTGTAACCCGAGCCCAGAATAGTGTTTCGTATACTGCAAGATAATACAGTGTTGCATATATTACAAGATAATCTTGTTTTATTGTATAATAGAAGACATCAAAGATATTAAAAATAATATATCTCAGAAAATATCAGGGTGTTACATTCTACCCCCCTTAAAATGAATTTCTCCTTCGAAATTCGTCGGTGTTATAAATGGTTTTCTACTTGAAAGTATCATTCATAGAAACCCACGTCGTGAAATCGAATACTAAAACTAAATTTTTTTAAAATTTAAGTATGAAAAATAATGGTTACACAAATTAACTTATTCGTGGTTTTCCACATAGGTGAACATAGGTGAAGATTTGGATATGGAAGAGGAATCTAACCATAATGTTCAAATGGAGTGTGTTAGAGAACATGGCTATGAAAAATCTTACAATCAAAAAGCCATAAATTTGTGATGATTTAAGGTACCATCTGATTCATCAGATATAAGGGCACTATGACAACATTTTTGGTTTTCAAGATTCTTTCCCTAAATTTGATGAATTTGAATTAGAATAAATACTTACTTTTTTTTCGGTATATTCTCACAATTGTTTGTGACTTGAAAAATTTCCACTTCATCTCTTAAAGAAATGAAGTAGAATTTTTGATTCGTGAAGTGTTAGCAGATCATGTGATAAAATTATCGGTCATTCCATATGTCTCAATAAAAGGTTATCAAAAGTTATCAAATATACATTAGTCCATCTATGGTGAGGTTAATCGTATGTGATTCCAAAAATGGACATATACTTCATCTATCAAACTACGTAATAAAATAAAACTAGTTTCTACTAACCAGGGACTTCCTGTAGGCCAGTGGTAGGAAATAAATACCTGTTGCACTTCAGTTTTGGGTTCAATTCCCACAACCTTGTCCGATGTGACGGGTTGTCTCTCGTCCTGTAAGTTGTCCATTTTCTAAAACTATACTAATATAACATTCTAATAATATCAAAAATTTCTATCCTTAAACAATACTATTTTATGTCCAACTTAATGCATTTCATCCTTTAGGCTTATTGGAAATACTTCTATCCAATATCAAAGTATACAAAAAATAACTACTAGAAAGGTCATCTACCAAGCATGTGAATTCCATGATTTATCCCCCATATATCATAAAATATATCTTGTTTGTCACATTCCAATCATTTGAATTCCTTAGTAATGTATTCTATTGAAAAATGAATACCCATTGAACATTAGTTAAAACATGAATGCTGTCAAAAAAGTTAACTCTTTCCACATACCAAAATCCCAAAAATTCGATATACTCAAACCATGATATCACTTAGTCCTTACACCAATCATGATCTCATGAATAATATCAAACATAATATTTTCTCATTATCCATTCATAATTTGCATATCATCTACTTTCCAAAAATATATGAATAACCCTTCATGGTTACCAGTATCATTCAACATATACTTTCAAATACTTTAGGAAAATCAATAGTGTAACAATCCTTAGATGTGTCTTTATTCTATAGTACCATTACCTATACAACATACCTCTTGATAAAAATAAATCATTCCACTACCTTCTTATACCATTAATCGAGATTGATCAATTCATTCATCTCACATATCATTTTTTGTCTCTTCTTCATTATCATCATAAATAAAACCCATATGACCATACTTATTCTCTACATGAGACATTCCCTTAGGTAATTGGTTTTCATAATGCCCATATAATCCAAATTTTAAACATTTAATCATTTTTATGTCATATAAATACCATTATCCTTGCCTATGGTGTTAACTGAAATTTTTCCTATACACTTATTGGCTTTGTGTCCTTCTTTCCCACACCCAAAGCATCTTCTAGATCCATTGAAACATTCTCTTTGATGCCTCTTCCCACATGATTTACATGAGGGAAACTGAACTTTCTTTCCTATATGATCATCATTAAAATCATTCTTTTTCATATTAACTTAGTCAAGAAACATACCAAAGTTGAGATAATTGATCATATTATGATATTGATAATTAGGCATAATAATGATGTTTCCCCTCCCAAATCCGATTTCATTTGCATGATCATGATGAATATCATACCATTGTCCATCATATTCTCCATTAACAAGAATCTTCTGGTTTCGAGACATTTTCTAAATCCCAAAAATAATACTGTGAGAGGAAAAAATCATAATCAAGGCGGTGTACCATCAATATCAAACATCATAGGTTAAATTCTATGATCGTTATCATAATTCAAGGACTATAATATATACATATACTTATCCTTAGGGACATCCCTAGACATAACTCATAAATATCTCTAGGTATCTCACTAAAGTTATCACATCCTAGTTTCCAATGGTTGAATAAACCATTCCCCTGATACCAACTGTAGAGACCCATATCTTGACAAACATGGAAATTACATTACATTTGCGGAATACTTAATACATAACAAAAAAAAAACACAGAAGGTCTGTAATAGTTTAGTGTTTTTGGAAACTCGGAATATAATCTTCTAATCGTGGTGAAAGATGTTCAACATCTCCCATAATGATCTTCCCCTTTTGGTTTCCTTACCTAAAACCTTTCTTTATATCCTGGGGAAAAGAAAACATAAAAAGGGTGAGCTCAAATTCTCAGTAAGGTTAAACATAGAGAACATAAAACAATCAATAAACATTTGAATGAAAAAAACTGGAACATAAAATCTAAACATCAAAATCATGAGCTGAGACATAAATCTTGGAAGTAGATAAGGAATATATTATAAAGGAAAATCAATCATGATAAAATAGAATGAGAATAAAACATGTAATTGTGGCAACCAATAAGCACATGATATGATTTCCATAGTATCCAAGGCATTGCTGCCAAGACGATCTTAGTGGACAAAGTCCCTTTCTGAATCGAGTTCACTCCTTATTCCAGTCTTGTATCACAGAACCGGATTAGCATACTATTCCATACATGTCTATATCATGAGATATAAATAATTACCCAATGCATTTGAGGGAGATATAGGTCCAACCCATCTCATAATAAAATCATTCTTACTATTACCACAACATAAACATAAATCATTCATCATAACCCAAAGAATAAAAATGGGTTTCATGAATATCATCCCATTATAACATAATCCATATAAAACAAATGGATTTCATTTCATCATAAGAAAATTGAAACCAAGTAATTCATAGAGAAATTATACTTTAAACATAATCATATGAAATAATTTCATCTTAGAGGGAAATGGTATTGATAAAACACTTGAAATGAATTCTTGAGGAAAATAACCTTTCTTCTTCAAAATCATTTTATTTTAAAAAAATGCAATGAAATTTTAACATAAAAGGATTTTTTTAAATGTAATCATGAAATATTGTAGAGTAAGATTCATGACAATAAGGTTTCATGAAACCGTAAAAATCCGTCCATGCTATATAAGTAAAAAAAACATTCTTCTTGTACTTTTTCCAGAAATGTAAAAAGTACAACGTATGGTAAAAAAGAATGATTCCTTCCATAACACAAAGTAAAAGTCAAATAGGGTTAAAATGAATTTAAAACCTAATTTAATAATATTAAACATTTTATAAAAAAAATATTAGGTACATGGATGAAAAATATAACCCCAGTAAATACTTATGAATAAACAATCTCGGATAAAAACGAGATTGGAAAAGTTATCCCTTACATTATGTCTGATATGCTTTGTATGTATCTGAACCTGCTATATAATGATTTTAATAATTTCATTGACATATTACAGAATCATATTAATTGTTATTATATCATATATGGTTCTCTTATAACTTTATATTACCAATTCTTTTCTAAATTCCAGGTTAAAGTAGCGTTTTTGTAAAATCGTTTCACTTATTATACATTTTTTGACTTGTTGTTCTTGATATTATTGCTTATATCCTGATATAATTAATTCAATAATGTAAAACATGATTTATATATAATATATATTTCATATATTTATATATATAATAGATCTATAAATGGAAAGAAATACATCATTCATGTAGACGGTAGGTCGTACGTTCGCCTGAAAGCTATTTTTCGTTTCCTTATTGAATTGAATGGAATTAAGTATATGGAATACATATATATATACATAAATCAAGTATAATTATTGTGTAATATATTTCATTATTACTTATTATATATATTTTATAATAATTCTTGAATTGTTATCATGGGAAATGAATCTCATCGCGTCGTGGAGACGGTAATCCGTACGTACGCACATGCGATGATATCGTTACCATATTTATTGAATGGTATTGTAGTGGATGATATAATATCATAAAATAAGTATGATGTTATAATAATTATATATATTTATTCTTTACACCATTATACCCATCCAAGTAAGGTGGTGGTGGAAAAACTGATTACACCATGGCGTGGAGACGGTATTTCGTACGTACGCACGCGCGGTGGTTTCATTTTCCTTAGGATGGATAGACGGTGAAAAGGGTTTTTTAATTTTTATAATAACATATCAGTATATAATTAATACTAATGTTATTACGTTATAATGAAACAACTAAATTATAGGATGTAGAAGAAGAAATAAACATGAAAGAGTCGGTAGAAGAGATTATCTCTTCCTCGACACACCTCCTATAAACATCTTCTTAGGGCACTAGAGTTGGACTTTTGAGATGACAAGAACCTCTATGATGTAACTATAGAGGTTTATAAGAGGAATTGGAAGGGTTTGTTTGAGCTTCAAGGCTCAAAAGGGTTTGAGGAAAAGAGGGAAGGGGTTCCCTTTTTATAAGGGAGGAGAGGGTACCTTTGAAAAAAATTAAAATATTATTTTATAATAAAGTCATATTCGGTTTATAATAGCAAAAAATTGATGTATTTCATTGTTAATATGGGTATGGGTCGCAATACTCTAAGAAATATGTTTTAGACATGTTTAGGTTACTATTTTATCCTTATCATTTAGATTTAACACTATGTTAAATAATTTAACGTTTATCGTGTCTTTTGTTTTCTTACACTATATAGTAAATAAACATACAATAACAAGCCAAACGAACCCCAAGTGGTTGATAAGTAATATATATATCCTTATCAAAGAATTTGTCCAAACCATAGATTTTTAGGAATAAAATAACAATTAATAATATAATATTTGTTTTAAAAACTATTTTATGTCAATTTTGACACTATTTGGTAAATAATTTTGTTGAAAATAAGAACATCATGATTACATCGAAAAAAAATACTTAAATAAATAATAACATGTCATATTAACCTAAAAATTTAGTGAAATTTATAAAAAGTCTCAAATAAAATTAATTTGGGTATTTATGACATCAATTATGTTAATATTTCATTAATAAGTTAATTACTGCATCATTATTGTGTCATAAATAAATTTACTTATTATATGTATAAAAAAATATAAATAAATTACCATTATGTAGAAAATAATTCATATTTATAATGAATATTTATAGTAGTATTTATCTTATGTATAACCCTATATTAAATATGTTTTAGTTATTAAACATTGATTTTAACTATTTTAATTCTTCTTTAAATTAAATAATAATAAATGTCCTAATTTAATTCAAGTGGACCTAGAGGGAAAACATTTATTTATAAGGTTGTTTTTGGTCTAATTACACTTATACAATAGAATTACTACATGTTTTAAACTAATAATAATATCATTTTTACCCTTAATAACCATATTTATTTTTAACCGTGGTAAATAAAAGTAAAAAGTTACTATTCACAAAATATTAGTTTTTATCTTACTGAACCACATTTTACTACTTGATATTAACTGTTTCTCTTGGATTTTCAATATTCTACTCACAAAAGCGCTAGAATTATGTTTTATGTATGTTTGCAAAAATCTCCAAGGAGTTAGGTAAAAGACGGTGAATAGTTCAATAAAATTTTTATATATCGAAAATTATTATAAAATGACTCCAATTAATTACATTGAACTTATATAGGTATTATGTATCAATTTTTACCTAATGTAAATTTAGATAAAATAAATAAATTTTTAAATAAAAAGTTGGTATTTAAATAGTCACCCATTGTTTTCACTATATATCAAAAATATAATGTTTTCAGAAAAATACCAAAAATTCACCATAGGCTAATTTCAATATTCTGAATCCAAAAATGAAATCCATTTTTAATGATAAAATTTATAAAATTTCAATAATTGGGTATTACTATTCAAAACAGCTTGTTCATATAATATTTTAATAACATATAATTGTTTAGTGAAACTCGGTATTGCGTTGTACACGCGCTATCGTGGAAGGTCTTGATTGCGTGTAATACAAACCAAGTCAAGGCTTCGTGTAGTGAAAGCTCTGTTTGGTGTTGTGTATAACATAATCATAAATTATTTCATTTAAACATTAAACAAAACCTATACTAAATGTTATGTAGAATAATTTCCAGCAAACGAACTTGAAATTGTGTGTAACAAAAGCCAAGAATAGTTTTTCGTATACTACAAGCTAATACGGTGTTGCATATAGTACAATATAATCTTGTTGTATTGTATTATAGAAGACATCAATGAAATTAAAAATAATATATCTCATAAAATCTCGGGGTGTTACAAAATATATCACACCGTCTATCAGAAATTCTAATTCACCTGTATACAGAATCTTTAAATTGGACATGTATTAGAAAAATAGAGTTTAGAAAAAATAACTATAATATATTTATTTATTAATGAATTCTAGTTTTAGATATTATTTACCTCACTTAGTCAGGGAATATTCAATCTTCTTATGAGGTTTATTTATTCTTCTATATTCTTTATATCTATTAAATGAATAGTATTTCTGATTCATTGGTTAAATATGTCAATATATAATGATGATATAATCAAAATAATAGGAAGCATGTAAATATTCTTCTATATTCTATTTAAAAATTTTAACATTCTACACTGTATACTAATTATTGAGAAATCGGGATTTATCACCATTAAAGAACAAATGAGTCTTGTTCAATATACCTTATAATGAATAATTTCAAAAAACATATATTTTAATCTTAAAAGACTTTAAGAAACTATGTTGGTATATAATTGACAGTATCTTCAAATTTTACAAAAATACATATTATCCTTCCATATCTATGACTTTTGTGTGCCATGTAATTTGAATTCAAAATTAATTTTTAATGTAGGTTCACTTATTTAAGTATAATTATTATATTAATCATGCATGGTATAAAATAATGAATTAGTAAGTTCGTTTTATAAAATTACAGTTCTCAAATACAAATATCCATCAAATAGAAGAAAATTTATTATGATCTTCTCTAGATGACACATGATTCAATATTTCTCAACAACTTGATGATCCAACACAATATATTTATTATTTCTTAATATCTATGGATCTTGTATTAGTATAATTATATTAATGTTGAACATTTTATATAACAAAAATCATATAGAAAATAATGTTTATGCAGCGATTAAAACACCCAATGTAGAAGCTTCTACATTCATTTAATTCAATTCATTTAATTTCTCATTGGGGTAACATTTTTGGACACTTGTACATCAAAGAATTTCATGTTCAATATTCTTTATCACTATATTTTATTTATTATAAGGATATAGTGATGGTATATTTTTTTATTTACAATTATTTGGACTTCTCACATTATATTGAATCTATTTCACCAGGTGAACTAACGATTTATACCCTTTTCAATTATCATCATCATGTAAACCCATATATAAAAAAATATTTTAATGATTTCATAATATTTTTTATCATATAAATATTAATAAAACTAAATAAAATCATAATGGGATGAATGGGAAGGTATGTATGGAGAGTGGATACATATTATTCCAATTCACCAGTTAATTCAATTATCCCTGATAAATGCTGACCAACTAGGATTACATCATCTAATATATATATATGATATTGAAAATGTCATTAGATTCATACATTAATTTCTCATTATAGAATACATAGAGGTGGTAATACATTATGTAACCATCCACACATAGTTTTTTATTTTGACACACATATTAAATTATTAATAACACAATGATTATACATTGAATATTTATTACTTCTGTTTGTGATGGATTCCTTACCCATAACCCATAATTATTAATTATTTGACACATTAGGTAGTGAGGAATTCATAATATTATTATGATTATAAAAAAATTAATTCTATGTGACTAAACCAATATTGAGAATTTATAATGGTGATTAAATATTATATCATGACTATCCCCTATAGGGAAACCATCCATGACCAAATATGAAGCTGAGAGTAACTAATTATTCCCATATCAAATCATCCCCATATTGGAGACTAGAACTATAACACCACCTAGTTTTAAAAATTAATTTAATGAATTAAATAAAACACTAAGTCTCTTCATAATGTCACCTTTTTAAGAAGATATTTATAAACTAATAGTTAAACATAATTTGGATGCTTATATGATTTGAATTTCGAAAAAATTACATCTTTGATTGTTATCCGTTATTTATTTTAGATTTGATAAAACCATCTTGTTTCATAGTGAATAGTAACATACGCTTCTAAATAGTATTATGAATTGTAATATGACTCTTATGAATAGTACATATTATTATTATTTTCTCATAAGGATAAATGATATGTACATGTCGATTAATTTTTCTCGAGGATAAAAAACTAATTATAGGTTCAAAAAGTTTACTTTTTGAAAAATTTATTATTTTATTTCAAGTAAAATTTATCCTATTTAAGAAATTATATTCTGGACATGGAATTTATTATTAAATTATATGAGTAATAAATTTTTTAAGGAGAATTTGTGTCATATTTCTTAAATACAAGAATTTTTGTTGAATAGAGAAATACAGTAATTAAAAACATATGTTAAATAAATGAATTTCTACATCATTCTTGAGTCATGGATGATGTAAATTTAAATTTTTTAGAAATAACATGAAACTATTACTATTTATGGTTACATTAATCAATACAATTCATTTTTAGAAGAAAAATTATTAATCAAATGTTTTAAATAATGTAAAACCCCTCCTCCCATGCACTATAAGTACCCCTGACCACCCTCTTATTATCACACCACTCAACCCATGAGCCTAATATATATTCTAATAGACAATCTTCCCATTACCTCACCCAATTCCAAAACCTATTGGTCTCACCAAAAGGCCAAAACAAAAATACTTATGGAGTATCTCATGTAGATGATATCCAGAGTTAATGATTTGTCTTCATTTTCATGTGTTTTTTATCAATTCATTTATTTTATTCTAAATCCTTATCTTCCCCATATCCGCATAGAATGAATTCTATAGTATTATATATATTATTTATTTGTATAATTTTTATTGAAGATAAATTATAATTATTCTTCTTCTCTTCCTCTTATTCTAATATTAAAAACATCATATGTGATGTTTTGATTTACCGACATTATGGATAATGTGTGTTCAAATTCCTTTCCATCTTAAAAAACTTGTTATAAATAATTTTTAATATTTTAAAATGATTATAAATGGTTTTATATATACTCATTAATGTTTTTTTTAATTAACATATATACATAAGATTACGTTATATAATGAAAATAGTTTGTGGTTATCAAAGAACCACCAAAATAATCTAAATGGATATCACTCTAGATTTATCAACTGATTCATCATCTTACCATATAAACAAAATAAATTATTGAATCATTTATTATTATAAAAACATATTAATTCAAATTAATTACAATTATATAATTTTATTTCCATACAACAATAAAATAAAAAATAAATATGCTATGGAGATCATGTAAAGAACTCACCCGAAACAATGGATGGAATAAAACACTAAAATTTTATGTGTGAAATTTTATTATGAAATAATAATATAGGGTTCTATAGACATGAATATGTTTATTTATGTAATGGACCGGACCCCTCCGGTCCATTCCTTTGTTGAAATCGATATGGTTAACACAACGCACGTTATAATGATGCTTTTTTTAATAATAATTTGTGACGATTTAATAAATTTTAATTGGGGTTTTGTTATAAGTGTTATACTAAATAATAATAATAATAATGAGAAATTGATGATATGAGTCATGGTATTTAGTGCAAACAAATAAATGAAGATGCATAGAGGAAGCGAGGTGGTGCATTAATAATATTAAATGTGAGTTATTATTATGTAAGATAATAATAATAACGATGACGTAAATATGTATATATATATGTATATGTATATATATCGGGATAATTAAATTAAATGGTTTTAATATAACAAAGTAAACCTTTTTAAATTAATTGGAATTAAATGGGGGCACACAAATCTTGCAACGTGATTGCGTTACCATAAAAGTATATTTCCACCCCTATATTGTGGTGATAATAATTATATGTTTTATATAATGTTTAATAAAATTTCTATAATAAATGATATTTTATGGGCATAAGGATGAGGCACATGGCCCCATGTGTCTTTACATAATTTATATAATAATTAATATATTATAATAATGATAAATGAAAAGAAATAAAATGAATGCTAATGAAAATGCATGGGGAGGGGATGCGTTAATTCCACTTTCCCCTTTTATAATTATACATTTTATATATTATTCTATTAATAGTTTAATAAATAATAATAAATTTAAAAATAATGAGGCGCCACTTTTGGTGCGTGATGAAATTTTGAGAAGAAAGGAGATTGGAGAGAGAAAGAAAAAAAAGAATAAGATAAAAAAAGATTAAATGAGATAATAAATGAAAATAAATAAATAAACAAAATAATCAAAATCCCATGTGAGTTGCATGGGAAGTGAATGTGTTGGGAATGAGTGAATTGAAAATTTTGATTGGAGAGAGACATATATCCACTTTTTATAATAATAATAAAATAAAAATATTATTATTTTTGGGTGATCAAAACTTAAAAAGTCTATAACTTCTTCATATGATGTCGGAATGATGAACCATCAGCGGCAGTGTAATCCTGTAATTAAGATGGTCATTTTAAGACCAGTGATGGATACCTTTTTATGAGTTATGTCTCGGGTCAACGAAACACACATATTAATAAAATTAATGTTTTTTTTAAAACGCGTGGAAACCGCGAGACGTGTCGTGTGTTGACCAGTCAAAACACGTAACGGGTGTACAGTCACACCGTGTATTCATCAATAAATACTGCATACTATTTTACCTATTCGTTGGCTATACAAGAAAGGGTCGCGGATTATTTCTGGAACAATCGCTTCTTCTTCGCACGACGACACTCTTGGATGATCAAGAAGTCTTCCTCCTCTAACTTCTTTGTCCGAGCTCCGAATTACGATCCGTCAGCGGCCACAGGATCGTAGCGACGAGGCGAAACTTCTAAGCCCAGACTTGTCACTTTTCTTTCTAGCCTTCCTTCTCCACCTTCCATCCTAGGAGGCGTTTGTCGGGTTTGGCGAAGGCGGAGGACACCGAAGGACGTCGTCGGAAGCGACGTGATCGGGACCTTTTGAGGTAGGGATCTCACCTTTGTCTCTCTACTTTTGTGTATAATGTGTGGCGGGTATCCTTTTGTTATCATGAGAAATGGTTGAACCTTTAAATAAAGATAATAACTGGTTAAAGAATGGGGTTGGGAAGTTAGTGATTTTTGTTACCTTACTTTTTATATCCTGTGATATTATATTTGTGAATTGAATGAGCTTCTACCTACTGAAAATCACAGTCGTTGGGGGTCTTTTCTTACACAATTAAATGTTTCCCTCTCCTTCTGTATTTTCTTATGGATGGAAACTTCATGAAATGTTGAAATTGGTTAATCATGTAAAGTTGACTTTTTAAATGAAAATCTATAACCCTTGTGTGATCACCCCGGTTGAACCAAAATGGAATAATGAACATGTGGGTGTTGGTTTGGTTATGTGGCATGTGTTGGGGGTGTTGGGGGTGTTTTGTGGGCTGTTGTGGTTTGGGTGAGCAGTGGGGCTGCGACGTTTGGGTGGTGATCTTATTGGAATGGTTGATGGTGGAAACGTGGAGGTGTGAAATGTTTTGTAAACGATGAGGTTGAATTGGGAAGTGGTTGGTTGTGGAAAATGCCTTTATTTATGAAAATTGTTTTGATTATGAAAAGTATTTTGATGTAAAAAGGTGTTTTCAAATGCGGAAATGTTTTGTGTGTGGAAAGGGTATTATGTGTGGAACTTTGAAATAAATGAATGATGGAATGTTGTATGGTTGTGATAATCTTTTGTAAATGAAATGGCATGTGGTTGCTTGCGTTTTACCTAACCTTGGTTGTGGATGGCAGGGATATGTTTGTGAAAGGTTTTTTTCTGGATGATAGTTGCCCAGTAGTAATAATTTGTTAAACCATTGCATGAAACATGAAAACCTAAATGGGGTTGGGGGATGATTGTTTGGTTGTTGATGCATGCTTCGTGGTAGCAGTGCCGAGGCACATGCTCAGTTTCTCTTTTTAAGAATCCATAGGTTGGGCTGTGTGTTTGGTATATGTATATATAATTGTATCTTTGTGTTTTGTCGCACCACACCCATGTCAAGCACCTAGTGTCGAACACTCCCATTTTATGGGAGAGGGTGCTTCCCCTTAGTTACTAGCTCTTTCCTGCTCCTTCTTCCATAGGCTATGATGGCTTGAGGTGACCTTACACCCAAGACTCTTCGGGTAGGTCTCGGAAGCTGTGATGGCTTGAGGCGACCTTTATCCCAAGACTCTTCGGGCAGGCTTACCATTCCCAAGAACCTTCGGGATGAGGCCCAGGTGTCTGCGGGCGGGTTAGTGGTTGTGGCCCAGGTGTGTGCGGGTGAGATGTGTGGTTGTGAGGCCCAGGTGTGTGCGGGCGGGATGCGTGGCTTGGCCCAGGTGTGTGCGGGCGGGAAGAGTGTGGTAGCGTTAGGACGTTTGTCGTTAGGAAGAGCAGCATCTAGTTAAGTGGGAAATGGTGCGAGGTACCCAATATTTTTTGTTATATCTATATACTAAACTTGTTTGTGTTACTTGGTGAGTGTGACTAGTGAGGCTGGGTGGATAGTTTTTCCTTGTTAGTTTCTGGTTCTTCTGTTTTCTCACGGGACCTTAGGGTGTCTCCCCACTTGTGCACGAGAGATTTAGGTTTCCCTACTGAGTATACTTGTATGCTCACCCTACGTTTACTTTCAGGTTTCCAGGAGGACTACCAGGGCTGTGCGGTACCCTACTAGTCGGTCAGTTGGAGTTGTTGCAGTTGTTGTTCTCTTGTTTTCATTGGCATTTTACTTTTGAGCTTCCTTGTACTTGTACCTTGTTATAAAAATTGTTTAAAGATGCATGTGGGCTTAGTTTGGGTTTATTTATATACACTTGTTGTTTTCCCTTATTGGGGCTTGACTTGTCCTATTTCCCGATCCAAAATAATAAAAAGGGTTATGCCTCCCATATTTGTGAAAACTCATACCCTTGGTGCTAGTCGCCAACCCGGGGCCTACTGGAGGCGGGACTCGGGGGTCATTATCTCCCTTTCACCATTGCCAGCTCAGGAGGGGCATCTTTGGTTGGAGGGGGTCGTGACAGAATGGTATCAGAGGCTGATGGTTGAGAGATAGGATGTAGTCTGGAGTTAGGCACAGTGAGGATTGCATGGGATGGTAGGGAAATAGTGTTCGTTAATCTTGGTGCATGACATAGGACAGGGAAGACCGGCTAGGACACGGGATTTTAGGGCCCCCCGTGATCCGATGTAAGGACTCTGAGCCTACCGAACGACCAAGTGAGACTATATTGATTGCAGGGTAGAGACCCTAGGGAAGGTACATGCGTCATCATGTTTTTGTTTTACTTGATTTGGGTGATCTGGGAAAGAAATTGAATTAAAATGATAATTAAAACTTTGAGTTTTTTCCTTACTACTTGGGCTTAGGCGTTCCTTGTTTACCGTACATCTATGGCACTTGGACGTTAAAAGAAATGCAGAGGAGTGGGACGCAGAAAATTTCACGCAACCGAAGTGGCAACCCCAGCAAGGCAAAAGATCGAGAGAGATGTTTCACGTTTTAATTAAATGCTCTCGTTTATGTTTTCTTTAAATCTAGGAGCATCACACTCAATTGTTGAAACTCATTCTCGCCCATGCTTTGGGCCTGGACCATGTTTTTCATGAGTCTATAATGCTATGTTGTTTCCCGCTTTTCTTTAAATGTACGTGAAGATACCTATCATGTGGGGAGGGTAAGACCTAATCCCTAATCGAGACGCATTAATGTGGATGCGATTTAACCGGTGCAGGCAAGTCAGTGCCGCCTAAAGAGGATAATATCTCAACATGGGATAAGGAATTCCTCAAGCCATATGTCCGGGCAGTGTGTGGGTTGTACGTTGTTGGGTGCAGTGTAAGTTGGAAAAAAAATCTAATATATGGGAAAGGAAAAACCTGATCCTTAATCGAGACGCATCAATGAGGATGCGATTAAACCCGTGCAGGAGAGTCAGTGCCACCTAAAGCGGATAATATATCGACATAGGAGAGGGAATTCCTAACTCACGTAATTAGGGTTGTCGGTTGTTTCTTGTTATGACAAGAGCCCTAAGAGGTATCTAGCGGAGTGGTTGTTTGGATACATTCTTTTTCTTGGTTGGTTTTTAATTCTCGAGGACGAGAATGTTTTAATAGGTATCTGATGTAATGGACCGAACCCCTCCGGTCCATTCCTTTGTTGAAATCGATCTGGTCAACACAACGCACGTTATAATGATACTTTTTTTATATAATAATTTGGGACGATTTAATAAATTTTATTTGGGGTTTTGTTATAAGTGTTATACTAAATAATAATAATAATAATAATGAGAAATTGATGAAATGAGTCATGGTATTTATTGCAAACAAATAAATGAAGATGCATAGAGGAAGCGAGGTGGTGCATTAATAATATTAAATGTGAGTTATTATTATGTAAGATAATAATAATAACGATGACGTAAATATGTATATATATATGTATATGTATATATATCGGGATAATTAAATTAAATGGTTCTAATTTAATAAATAAACCTTTTTAAATTAATTGGAATTAAATGGGGGCACACAAATCTTGCAGCGTGATTGCGTTACCGTAAAAGTATCTTTCCACCCCTATATTGTGGTGATATTAATTATATGTTTTATATAATGTTTAATAAAATTTATATAATAAATGTATGTTATGGGCATAAGGATGAGGCACATGGCCCCATGTATCTTTACATAATTTATATAATAATTAATATATTATAATAATGATAAATGAAAAGAAATAAATTGAATGCTAATGAAAATGCATGGGGAGGGGATGCGTTAATTCCACTTTCCCCTTTTATAATTATACATTTTATATATTATTATATTAATAGTTTAATAAATAATTATAAATGAAAAATAATGAGGCGCCACTTTTGGTGAGTGATGAAATTTTGAGAAGAAAGGAGATTTGAGAGAGAAAGAAAAAAAAAAGAATAAGATAAAAAAAGATTAAATGAGATAATAAATGAAAATAAATAAATAAACAAAATAATCAAAATCCCATGTGAGGTGAATGGGAAGTGAATGTGTTGGGTGTGAGTGAATTGAAAATTTTGATTGGAGAGAGACATATATCCTCTTTTTATAATAATAATAAAATAATATTATTATTATTTTTGGGTGATCAAAACTTAAAAAGTCTATAACTTCTTCATATGGTGTCGGAATGATGAACCGTCAGCGGCAGTGTAATCCTGTAATTAAGACGGTCATTTTAAGACCAGTGATGGATACGTTTTTATGAGTTATGTCTCGGGTCAACGAAACACACATATTAATAAAATTATCGTTTTTTTAAAACGCGTGGAAACCGCGTGACGTGTCGTGTGTTGACCAGTCAAAACACGTAACGGGTGTACAGTCACACCGTGTATTCATCAATACACACTGCATACTATTTTACCTATTCGTTGGCTATATAAGAAAGGGTCGCGGATTATTTCCGGACCAATCGCTTCTTTTTCGCACGACGACACTCTTGGATGATCAAGAAGTCTTCCTCCTCTAACTTCTTTGTCCGAGCTCCGAATTACAAGCCGTCAGCGGCCACAGGATCGTAGCGACGAGACGAAGCTTCTAAGCCCAGACTTGTCACTTTTCCTTCCGGCCTTCCTTCTCCATCTCCCAGCCTAGGAGGCGTTTGTCGGGTTTAGCGAAGGCGGAGGACACTGAAGGACGTCGTCGGAAGCGACGTGGTCGGGACCTTTTGAGGTAGGGATCTCACCTTTGTCTCTCTAATTTTGTGTATCATGTGTGGTGGGTATCCTTTTGTTCTCATGAGAAATGGTTGAACCTTTAAATAAAGATAATAACTGGTTAAAGTATGGGGTTGGGAAGTTAGTGATTGTTGTTACCTTACTTTTTATATCCTGTGATATTATATTTGTGAATTGAATGAGCTTCTACCTATTGAAAATCACAGTCGTTGGGGGCCTTTGCTTACGCAATTAAATGTTTCCATCTCCTTCTGTATTTTCTTATGGATGGAAACTTCATGAAATGTGGAAATTGGTTAATCACGTAAAGTTGACTTTTTAAATGAAAATCTAGAACCCTTGTGTGATCACCCCGGTTGAACCAAAATGGAATAATGAACATGTGGGTGTTGTCTTGGTTACGTGGCACGTGTTGGGGGTGTTTTGTGGGCTGTTGTGGTTTGGGTGAGCAGCGGGGCTGCGACGGTTGGGTGGTGATCTTATTGGAATGGTTGATGGTGGAAACGTGGAGGTGTGAAATGTTTTGTAAACGATGGGGTTGAAATGGGAAGTGGTTGGTTGTGGAAAATGCCTTTATTTATGAAAAGTGTTTTGATTATGAAAAGTATTTTGAAGTAAAAAGGTGTTTTCAAATGCCGAAATGTTTTGTGTGTGGAAAGGGTTTTATGTGTGGAAGTTTGAAATAAATGAATGATGGAATGTTGTATGGTCGTGATAATCTTTTTTAAATGAAATGGCATGTGGTTGCTTGCGTTTTACCTAACCTTGGTTGTGGATTGCAGGGATATGTTTGTGAAAGGTTTTTTTTTGGATGATAGTTTCTCAGTAGTAATAATTTGTTAAACCATTTCATGAAACATGAAAACCTAAATGGGGTTGGGGGATGATTGTTTGGTTGTTGATGCATGCTTCGTGGTAGCAGTGCCGAGGCACATGCTCAGTTTCTCTTTTTAAGAAGCCATAGGTTGGGTTGTGTGTTTGGTATATGTATATATAATTGTATCTTTGTGTTTTGTCGCACCACACCCACGTCAAGCACCTAGTGTCGAACACTCCCATTTTACGGGAGAGGGTGTTCCCCCTTAGTTACCAGCTCCTTCCTGCTCCTTCTTCCACAGGCTATGATGGCTTGAGGTGACCTTACACCCAAGACTCTTCGGGTAGGTCTCGGAGGCTGTGATGGCTTGAGGTGACCTTTAGCCCAAGACTCTTCGGGCAGGCTTACCGTTCCCAAGAGCCTTCGGGATGAGGCCCAGGTGTCTGCGGGCAGGTTAGTGGTTGTGGCCCTGGTGTGTGCTGGTGAGATGCGTGGTTGTGAGGCCCAGGTGTGTGCGGGCGGGATGCGTGGTTTGGCCCAGGTGTGTGCGGGCGGGAAGAGTGTGGTAGTGTCAGGACGTTTTCCGTTAGGAAGAGAAGCATCTACTTAAGTGGGAAATGGTGCGGGGTACCCAATATTTTTTGTTATATATATATACTGAACTTTTTTGTGTTACTTGGTGAGTGTGACCAGTGAGGCTGGGTGGATAGTTTTTCCTTGTTAGTTTCTGGTTCTTCTGTTTTCTCACGGGACCTTAGGGTGTCTCCCCACTTGTGCACGAGAGCTTTTGGTTTCCCGACTGAGTATACTTGTATGCTCACCCTATGTTTACTTTCTGGATTCCATGAGGACTACCAGGGTCGTGCGGGACCCTACTAGTTGGGCAGTTGAAGTTGTTGCAGTTGTTGTTCTCTTGTTTTCTTTGGCATTGTACTTCTGAGCTTCCTTGTACTTGTACCTTGTGATAAAAATTGTTTAAACATGCATGTGGGCTTAGTTTGGGTTTATTTATATACATTTGTTCTTTTCCCTTTTGGTGGTTGACTTGTCCTATTTCCCGATCCAAAATAATAAAAAGGGTAATGCCTCCCATATTTGTGAAAACTCATACCCTTGGTGCTAGTCGCCAACCCGGGGCCTACTGGAGGCCGGACTCAGTGGTCATTATCTCCCTTTCACCATTGCCAGCTCAGGAGGGGCATCTTTGGTGGGAGGGGGTCGTGACAATTTAAGATATTAATAACACTCTTTTAACCATTATATAGAAGGTTTGATTACTACTTATGTAATACGAACCCAGGGTAATCGAATTCATTACATAAATTCTATTCATTGGGTTGACCTTCTACTTCCTTAATTATATGGAGCTATAAATATTTGTGTAATTAATATAATTTTATATAACAATTTATAATTTGTATTTAAATTTTATAATCACATTAATTCCAATATATTAAATTTTCAATCAAATATTTGATATTTTTGAAGTACATTCCCTAAAAAATCGACTTTTAAATTTTTATTATCTAAAATTAAAAATAAACGTTTGAATACCATTATTAATGTTTTAGGATTGGTTTTTGGTTATTGGTAATTTTTTATGATGATGGACGGGAAATATTTCTCCATTTAATGCATCGGGTATGTCTGTGTTGGATTTTGGTGTTATGGTTACATCAAGGGTAACTATGATGGTTACTCAATAAGGTAGCCATGAGGGTTGCATTGTAAACTATCCTTGAGGGGTAAAAATCTCAAGGTAACTGATAAGGTTAAAAAATTATTTAATTAATGAAAAAATATATATTTATGTTTCTATTTATACTTTTTATACATTTTTAAAATCTAGTAAAAATATCAAGTTTCCTAAGGTAAATATATATGGGTGACAAGTATGTATTTTTGGAAATGCATTCATATGTTCAAAAGTATTGATTGAAAAATGTTTTCCTTAGTTATTTTTATATCACTTAATGAGAATTTTCACATCATCATAAGTCATTAATTATTTTAAGGGTTATATAGATGTGTAATACAGTGATTAAACCCAAGTGAAATGTTATGAAGAATTATAAAAAATATATGTTTTATTTGAAAAGTTTTATATTTTGGAAGAAATTGATTTTATTTTTGTGGTATCCAATCTATATAAATATTGAATTTTATATATGTATAATATCACAGTTATCTAAAATTCATAACTTGGAAATATCTCTAAAATGAATGTTGGTTGGTGACTAAAATTCAATATTATGTAATGTCATATGGTCGGTCCTTATAGTTAGTATAAGAGGATGGTTTAGATAACATTAATGGTTATGATGATTTTAAAATGGTATCCAAAATTAATATTACTCCATAGAAAATTAAACATCTTACAAAATTTAAGGATTACAATGATTCATTGACTAAGATATGTTTGTTCATTTTGGTTTTCTTCTGATGAAAAAGGGAAGAATAAGTGGAAAGGCACCGAAAGAATGATATCCTTCCAAAAAATGCTGCATGGATGGTAGGTATTGCAAACAATAATTTTTTGATATTAAGGGCTCAGTAGACACAAGAAATAAATGGTGATTTCAACCTTTCTAGAGAATAACCCGACCTACCACAAATGAACTTGACGATAGTGGAAAATTTTATAAGACAAAACCCTACAATGTTAAGTGGATATTTTGACCCTCTAGCTGAAAAAAGATGAATTAATGTCGTTGAATATTTTTTATATGTTATGGGATGTTCAGATATTCAAAAGGTTAGACTTTTAATTTGTCATTATAAAGGTGGATCTTATAAGAGGTGTTCAATGGTCATGAATATCTGAGATAGATATGCGATTTAATCCTTATAGTTATATGGATTTAAATGTATTTTAAATGAAAAATATTTTCCCATGTCTATTCAACATTGGATGGAGAATCAATTTCTTGAATTGAACTAACAATATGATGATTATGTAGCTGTGTATGTATCAATCATCATCCGACTGGTGAGATATACTCTATATCATTTTCTAGAACCACTTATAGTAATCAATATTATTAACATAACAATGATGTTATGATATTGAATGTCATTGATTTCCCATGAGTTAAAAATTTATGAGAAAGCTCTCCAATGTTTTGAGAGGCTAGAAATTGATTATTCCAATGATCACATGCACTTTGAAAATAAGGATAATAAGTGGTTCAGATAGAAAGTGATGGTAAAGAATCAATTAATGAAATACTATGGAAAGAATGTCCAAAATATAGTTTGCGAAAAGGGTTGAAAAAACACCATGGGGATTTCCTTACCAAAACTAGAAAGTGTTTTTGATACGGTATGTTTGGACATGTGCCCCTATATTATAATGAAAATGATCCAAATAATAATCCAGATAATCAACCGTTAAAGTGTCTTAAATGTTTTGAGAAGGGTCATTATGTATTTTCCTGTCCAAAGAGTGATGTGAATGATATAAAAAATATATACTATAATTTTAATGGTATAGTAAGATCCATGTTGACTACACCAATGAACATTGGTCCTTACAATAATGTTGTACAAGATAACATGTTTATTAACTAATATTTTTCTAATGTTTTATTTGATATGTGTCCACAAATTCATTTAGTTCTGAGATGTGGAATTATGTATTTTGTTCATGATGATGTTACAATTTTAAAGCCTATACCCAATTACTAAAATTGAACATATTGAACTGAAAAATCAGTAGTATGAGATTATGGATAAAGTATTCATTCATCCAATTAAATCAAAATGTGGTGTTATGATGTTGTTCATTAAAAATAAAATGTTTCCATGAGACTTTCCATTGATTATAAAACTTAAATGACATTAGTATGAAAAATATTAACATTTTACTCATATCAATGACATGTTTGATTAGCCCTCGAGAGCACTGTATTTTCCATGGTTGACCTGAGTTCAGGGTAATATCTATTGAATGTAAAGGAATCAGACAACCATAAGACAGTATTTTGTACATCATACGAGAATTATGAATTTTTTGTTATACTGTATGGGTTAACTAAGTAAAATATTGCATTCATGGATGTTATAAGTAAAATATTTCATGATTTCATGGATAAATTTGTTTTATGATTATTTATTACATTCTGGTATTTTATAAAAGTAATTAGGAGAATAAATAACATTAATGGGCTATTATGAAATGCGTTAAGGAAAATAAATGGTATGGAAATTATAGAGTGTTTAATTTATGGTTTAAAATAGACTATTTTATTGGGAACATTTTAAATAATGATAGAATAATAGTTAATCCTATCAACATGATATTGTTTGATGAATGTATAATAACTAAATATGTTTTAGAGTATTATAGTTTTCTTTAATAATCAATTTATTATCTATAGTTTGTTAAAAAAATCACAGTTTCGTATCCCACTAATTATTTTAACCCAAAATGTGTAAAATTTATTTGGATAGAAAAATGTGGTGTTTTTTAATGGAATAGAGGAAGAGATTAGTGAATCCTCTAGTTCGGGATCTAACATATAGAAATGTAGATTTTCTCATCTTCATTGATTCTTTACTGAAGTGACTTGGCTGTGTTCTGATGTAGAATGAGAGGGAAATTTTTTATGATTCAAGAAAAATAAAAAATATTGAGGTATATTATTTCAAAAATGGTTTGGAATTAGATGCAATGGGGTTTTCAATTAATATTTTGAGGCACCATTTATACGAAGCCAAATGTCACATATATATTCAAAATAAAATTTAGAAGTATATATTTATTCAAAAGGTATTACACATGAGTAAGAGAATATGGTAGTTACTGATAAAGGATTATCAGTTCATGATCAATTACAACCGTTGAAAATAAAACAATGTGGCATATGTCTTGAGTAGAAAACCTCATGAACATTAAACATGACACATTTGTAACATGATCCATTTATTAATGATTTAATAAACATTTCCTTAGATGTTTTTTTGTGATTTAAATACCTCTTTTTTGTTTCTTGTTTTTGAGTAGAGACCATAATAATGTAGAACTAAGAAAGCGCAGATGGAGGATTATGATCTATAGAAAAATAAATTATTGGTTAAAATCAGCATCATTCCAAAATAGATCATTGATAAGGATTGTGCATTAAGATTTGGTAAAAGATTGTGTGTGCCTTGTGATTCTTAGTGGAAGAAATATTTATTGTTGGATGATCATACTAATAAATTTTCAGTTCATCATGGTAGTATTAAGATGTAAACAGAAATTCCAAAGTATTACTTGTTTGATGGAATGAGAAAAAAATATTTATGATTTTACTTTGAAATGTCTGATATGTCCACAGGTTAAAGCAAAGCGTGATTTACCCAAGTGAATGTATCATCCTTTCCAGTGTTGTAACACCCCATGTATTTAAAAATAGATTTATATATAATTCATGGATTACTAGGTCTCTACAAATAGAACTTTTTTATAACCTAGCTAAGTGAACAAAGTATTGCCACTTCTGTGATGTGAATTTCAATAATATGACAAACAAGGTTGTAATTAGTATGTTATTGGGAGTTCGGTATGGAAAAAATAATTGTTGTGAATAGTAACCTACCCTTATGAATAGTACCATACCCTTATGAATAGTGATATAACCTAATGAATAATAGTCTTACCTATGATAGTATATAAATAATACTCAATTGGAAGTAAGATATATCTAATTTTAGACTACCTAAATAAACTTTTTAAAATATTTTTTTATATTAAATTATAATTTTAATTAAATATTAAAATAATAGAGTCAGGAACCCCTCCCCACAATGTGTACCCCTCCTGGGTCGACAATTTGAGAAGGGAGATAATGACCCCTAGTCCCGCCTCCAATATGCCTCGGGTTGGCGACTAGCACCGAGGGTATAGTAAACACACAAATGAGAGGCGTTACCCAATAAAAGAACACATGTGGAAGAGAAAGATAAGATAGGCACCAACCTAATCCAACATAGGATAGGAATATAAAAGAAAACTCATGTGCACATATGAAATTTCATGAAAAAGTACTTCAACTGGATGGGAAAAACTACAAGTACCCAAATGAAACTAAAAACAACAGCAACCACCAGCCCAAACAGCTCCTGCAACCCCCTGATAGTAGAAACTAGCATTATCTCTAACCTATTCTATGTGACCTAAAAATCACACATAGTTTGTATATACATAGGGTGATTATAACATAATACTCAGAAGGATCCTCCCTGAATCCTCTCATGCAAAAATAAAGAATGCATGTTAAAGCGCAGAGAACGATAAGTGAAACAAACTCATCACCTAAACAGGTATACTAAGGTCCCAAACTCACCATGGATACTCTCACGAAGTAATTCATACAAGAATATATAATATAATAAATAATATCATGGTTACCCCACTACTACTTCCCCATTAGTTTGCCGCATTGTGCCAATGTTGCATGTTCTGAGCATCTCTCTTCAAAAAGGATTTCCCGCAGACACCAGGGAGAAGAACCACAACATGCACCTCGTGCAACAAAACCACCATGTCCATGTAAGAAAAGTAACTAGGTAGTTTCTAAAATCCACCAAAGCATACATAATGTGTATCATCCATTAGGTATTATACCTCATGGCATTACAGCCCATTCACCGATTAAGGATCCTCAAGACATCACAGCCTATACATGTTACACCTACAGTAGTACATAGGATACTATATCAGGAATATATTTGTGTAAATAACCACAATTCATTACAGCCCTCTACACATATATATGGGGAAAACTAACCATTTTGCCTACTAGAACAAGTAACTTCCAAGAGAAGAGAGCGGGGCCAAAGGGGGTAGTCAGCCATTCATCCCCCCACAGGATTGTTGGGGATAACACCCCCCAGGGCTCAGAATCACCAGGGTGATAGTTTTTCTTACTGACTGTGTGGAGTAGCATATAGAAAAAAAAAAGTATAGGATATAATATATATCATAACCACACTATGGGAATAAACTAGTCATAGACAAAACAGAAGCTAACGTCTCTCAGACTCTAAGCTGCTACTTCTAAGACTGGGTATCCTATAAGTACACAACCATTTAAAGATAATTATTAGATTACTTCATTCCCTTTTTTATCAGTTCGACATTATGTTAATTAATTATTTAGATATTAATTAACCATGAAAAATTACACATTAAATTTCATTATAATCTCACCCAATGTCAACTGTTACCTCAAAATGACAAGCTCATCATTATGTTCCAACAATCACCATCACCATGGATTAACACCATTTATTGTATTATTCATTATAGAATTACATCCCCACATTAAGAGAAATTCTTGAAAAACATTCTATGATAATAAAAACAACTGTCTTATATGTACAACCCATGAAGTCTTTTCCGCTTATAGAAAGAGAATATACCCATCATTCCTTGATAAGTTAACCACGAAAAGCACATGGCATACCCCGTGTGTCTTCACCTCTTTCAAAAGAAGTGTAAGAAAGACCAGCTGCCTTGAGCAGTGGTGAGAGGTTAAGCAGATAATCATCCCAAGAATTAGGAAGAATCCATCAATTATATCCATCCCATTCCAACAACCACAGTGGCCTCCCAGACACCCACATGCATAAATTAATGCATCTCGCCACTCTAGGTGTCATCTGTTGCCACAACCAAAAGCCTCCATGCCCCTACATATCACAACGTCCATCCAGGGCCACATCACAGTACAAGAAGAAAGAAAACAAAAATCACATTAATTATTCTCTTGGCCCTTTAACAATCACGAGGGCAACTCAGAACCCTTTAAGAAATTATCAAACAATCAATTCTTTAATCCATCTAGATTTAACTGATTTATTATTCATAGATTCCAAATTTAGGAAACTTGATCAGTAAGATATCCCAAATAATTAAACATGCTTACTGCACCAATATTATTTACATAAAATTAAAATAAGAAGAACCAAATTCATTTACATGCCTCTTTATATATAGAAAAAAATTATCAATTACTTCCGATTTACATTCTTTACCAATTGTCATCAAGATTGAACAACGAATCAAAGCTAGCATAGATATCCTAGTATCTAGAAAAACAAGGGGAAATAACATATGATTTGTATCAATTTATTTATCCGATTAAATGATTTTTTATGTCAATCCCATTTTCATCCAGTGGGATTTAACATGCTTGAAATAAAGATTCACATAAAACAAAACATAAGCATCAAATCCCCTTCCTCAAATAGTTGCTCACGTTCTTTATCCACACATCGGGTCACGATCCTTCTCTCACGACAACTGCATCCACCTGAGGATGTCATGGTATGACTGCACCATCCAAACCCTACGGAAATCCCCTTTATAAGTTAGAATATTACATGCTATAACATGGAATGTAGAAATAAGAGAAGATGATCCCCAAATGAATGACGATAAAACATACCTTATATTCAAGATTGATCTATATAGCTTGGATGCATCAAAATAAAGAAGAACTAATCCAAGGTGTAATGTTTGATTTTCCAAATCATATCGGAAGGATGGAAAGGATCTATCATCTCATAGCTGAGATCAAATAGGAAGAATAATGGATGAAGATATCTTATCCCTTTTGAAGATTGAATGGGGTGACATTTTAAGAAATGATTATTTCCCCATTAAAAACATATCGCTTTAAACCACGCAATTTGACCATGTAAAAACAAACCGATACATAGGATTAATTAATAAAGGATTTATTGCCTTTGAATCGGCCTTAAGAGTCATTAAAATAAATCTTTAAATGTATTTTACATCAAAGAAAACTTCAAAGGGGGTGAAACTATAGGATGTTGGAATCATTGTACACCTAGTGTTATTATACACCATCTATTCCATTACACCTACTGTTAGAGGTTACCGATAGCGGTTACTGAGAGACCTCACCATTCTAGAAACATTGTACACCTACCATTATAGTACACCTTCTATTACTGTACACCTACCATTAAAGGTTACTGATAGAGGTTACCAATAGACTTCACCATTCTGGAAACACAATATACCTACCATTATTATACACCTACCATTTGAAGTTACCGATATACCTCACCATTCTACAAACACTTTTTACTGAACCACACTGAAAGAACACTATTCAATGAACCACACAGATAGAACACTATTCACCGAACCTCATCGATAGAACACTGTTCATTGACCCTCACTGATATAATATTGTTCACCTACTATTATATGTTACCGATTGAATTGTTCACTGATGGAACTGTTCACAGAATTGGATATTTTGCAAAGTGTTGGGGATAAGTCACCTTGACCTACCGGAACACCTCAAACCCCACATTTTCACAAAGTAATGAATCAGAGAGGTATGTTCCATTACAAATATTATTCAGAAAATTATTTTTAAAAATTTGACATCATTTTTGGATTATATAGTTTTCAAAATATTTTGGGTGAATTATTAGTATTTTCTTAAATTACTAGAATTTATAATGAATAGTGAAATATGGTAAAATAACATATATACAAATTATTATTTTAATACACTATATAATGAAATCAGAAGTGATGTAACAATAGTTTTTTTGAACTCACATGATTTTATAACAATTATTGGTAATGGAATTAGCAATATTTCTAGTCTTGAGGGAAATTAATATACTAATTATTAATAAATTATTGAAACCCTCATTTCCTCCACAACAAACCCCCACCCCACTACCTATTCTATTAATTCCTCTATTCCTTAAAGCTCCAGAAATTTATAAAAATGTACTCCTAGTCAGTTACTCCCCACTTCCTAGAAGCTCTTGGTCTTTCCAAAAGACCAAAATCCATTCCCTATAGGAGGTTTTCAAGATGGTTATTTCAAGAGATATATCACATTTTTTCATTTAGTTTCATTTCAATATATCTTCATTTGTTATCATATTCTCACCTTCTCTGTCCAGATAACCATGAAAGATCCTATCTCATATATATTATATACTTATATCACATGAATGTATGAACCATCACAATATCCTTACTCTCTGTCTGTTTGATTTTTTAAAAGAAATTTGTGTCAATTAG
This sequence comes from Viscum album, assembly GCA_963277665.1. Classification (NCBI taxonomy): domain Eukaryota; kingdom Viridiplantae; phylum Streptophyta; class Magnoliopsida; order Santalales; family Viscaceae; genus Viscum; species Viscum album. Next base: position 1,584,643,279 of record OY728150.1, on the reverse strand, counting down.
GTCTCAATGTGTAACCTTCATTGACAATGATGTTTTGTTCTTCAATTTCTCTTTCATTATAGGTCATGAAACCATTTTGATGGTTCAAAAAATCATTACTACATGTATTATAACCTAAATAATTTTCAGAAACCATTATATGTATGTACTATAAATCATACGAGCAAACAAGTTCTTAATAATCAAAATACTGCTGAATGATCTATGTGAATGTCATTAATAATTCATCTCTTTATTCATCATATTTTTTTGTAAAAAAATAATAATAATGACCATTAATAATTCTTTATATTCATAAATAATATTTAATTTTATTTCTGTAGATTTAAATTGATTCTACATGACCTCTATTACTTAAAAACAAATGAAACGTTTATGATCATCAATAAAACAAACTCTCTCAAACGACAGAATTCAACAAAATAACTTATTAATAAGGAAATAAATGAACTAAAAAGAATTATTATATAATAAAATAATTTATAATAGGTTATGAAATATGTTATTAATAATTCTAATTTCATATTCTTGGAACTTATGTTCAAGAGAGGGACACATTCAGATTTAATGTTTGGATTTCTTTATCTCACTTCCTTTTTTGTGATATTTTCCATATTCTCTAATAAATATTGTGAATGGAATATTTATACATCCCGGTGATGAAAGATATCATGAATATATTTATTTTTATGGTCTCTAATTTATCATTGGATTGTTGTAAAATTTTTAGAATACGAATCAATTAATTACAGAGTGGAATGTGTTTTCTACCAAAACTACCATGTTAATTCAGGTTACGTTCATTGTCTAATCACCTCAATGAATTTATTATTTATTATTATGTACTCCTCATATATTCTATGTTAGTATTCTATATTTTTATGTTATACATAATCCTTCCTTATTTTATGGATGGTTACACATTTTAAAGTCATAATTCAAAAATGATTTCCCAATACAAGCCTGATGCAAAAGGGAATTACTCAAATTATTAACTATTTTCAAGTGCACTCTTTAATATTTTAATGGATGACATTATATTTTTAAAATAAAAAATTTTATTATGAAAATACTATCTTAATTTACTTATATTTTTATACAAATAGTTTTCCAAAAGTACCATTCTTTTCAAAATGAAAGTGTATTTTTCTCAAGAATTACATTATGGTTGTATAAGATAATTTTTTTCTTTTTCAAAACTCTTGATGATTCGTATGTATTATTGGGATTAATAATTTATGATGTCATCTATTATATTAAATTGGATATTTTATGACATGTTTTAGTGAGGATGTGTTGTCTTGGAACCATTTACAATATTAATCCGAATAGTAAGTGATTATATATAATGATTTGGGAAAGTTAGATATGTTTCATATGATAGTTTGAATATGAATGTATATTTTGATTATATTTATCTTCATTTAAATTATTAATTAATTGGAAATATATAGTGTTACGTGGGGCCTACAATAGCACCTGAGTGCCATAGTAGGTCTTATGAGATTAACTATGTTATTTACCAAAGACCCTGACAAAATTAATATTATAGAAATGGCCTAAGACCATGATGGTATGTTGATGAATTCCAACATTAATCATTCCCTTGTTATGAAAATATTATTTGTGGTTCATGTGGTTATCCAACTATTACAATAACGATAATTAATTTTTATTATGGAAAAAAACTGAGATCATATTGGAGCCCTAATGTGTTCATGTTATTTGTTAAGGCATATGTTTATAGATATTAATCTTGCCTAATGTTTATATTTCATATGTTGCACTACTTACCATTATTGAGTGTTGGAACACCCCACTTTCTTATGTCTCATTTTCTCAGGATGTTATGAATTTTATTATAATTGACATTATAAAATAAACTAGAAGTTATGGATATTGCCTATGGATTTTTAATGTTGAGTTTATTTTCACGTTTTAATGATGAAATTATGTACGTAACATGTTTCCAATAATACTAAAATAATAGGTCCATCGGGATCCATATTCCTTGATTATATTGCAATATATTGAAATAATGTACTGGCACTGGGAAACTGGGGTCGGGTCTAAACAGTTGGTATTAAAGGGATTTTAGTAGAATACCTAGTAACTAGATTTAGAAAATGTATATTAGGGAACAAATACCAAATGATAGTCTTTGTGGATATGAATTCAAGATCATCCTTGTATTTTGGTAAGGAATATTTTTGTGTGGATATTTCTAGAAAATAAATCCATGTATAGATAAAAACAGATAGTGATGGCTCCAACACTGATGTACCAAGGAGTAAATGCCCAGACAAGGAGTTTCGGGCTTGACCTAGGGTATCCTAGTACATGACAATCATACTTGCTTCACTCTTTGTATTGACACTCCTGAATGATATTCTTAGGATAATTTACAATTTTTTACAATAAAATATGAAGCATTTGTTCCCCAAAGTAACCAATGTATATGGTTTTATGATTTATAGTTCACAAATTCAGGTAATTTGATTTAAAATGTATAGAGATATAGGGAGTTCATAATTATATGAGATAATATATAATATTGATTGGATTATAAATGGTTCGAAGTATAAAGAATGAGAACTTCACCAATTCACATGATTAGAATATTAAGAAGGATCATATCTCTGATGGTATTAAGACATCATTTCAATGGAAGATTTTCACCTATGTATCATCATCAAATGTATAAATAATATCATGTGTTGACAATGATTGTAAGGACTTTTTCTGAATCCTATGGCTTTCAAGGGAAGCTAATGAAGGAGTGGTGGTAGGAAAAAACATGGATAAAGGGAAGAATGTAATGATGTATTATCCCACATGTGATAATTGTGGAAGGAAACCCCTTGGTACATGCTTGAAAAGAAATAGAGTTTGCTTCATGATTGCAAAAAAGGCCATCATATTAGTAATTTCTAGAGAAGGAAAGAATGATCCGAAATTCAATGCTTCAACATCAAGGAGATGGGACACTATGTGAATCAATTCCCTATGAATCAATGGAATATACCCCAAATAATGAATTTTGATAATGATAACATTATGATGCTACCAAAAATGATGTAGAATGATTAATATGACTTGTCAAGAATCATGTAATATGAAAAAAAGTTCTTTAATGTACTAGTTTTATTAATAATGAGATATATAACGATCGTACTGCCATACTATTTCATTAATGATTTGAGGATGTATGATATATGGTATAATGGAAAAGTGATTCAGTACAAAAGATAATCTTTTTAGGTAAAACACGATTGAGGTAAATACAACCCTTAATATATATCTAATGTTGAGATACTGATGAAAAAGTGATTAATTCAGATATGTAATGACTACCTTGTAACTAATTATTGAATTTTCGAGCAGTGGCCTTTTCTATCATCGATATAGTTTACAGTAATTTGGATTTAAGGAATATATCAAATAACATGTATAGTACTTAATGAATACAGAAGAATTATTATTTTCAATATGGTTATTACATCAATTGAAGTTATTACCATATTTCAAGAATATACATGATGAAGTTATTCACATTTTTGGAATGTAAAATTTAGAGCTTCTTTATGTTGATTATGGGAAAATTAATTATCCATCTCAAAAATTTAGAGGAGTTCATTTAAATGTGTAAAATTATAATATTTTTTGGATATTTAACCACTTATTAAATGGTTTATGTTGATAATTGTATTATGTTATTAGAGGTTAATGTATTGTATAACAAAATGGTGTTACCCATGCTAAGTGACGAGGTATAGATAGTTACCGTGAAATAGAATGGCGAGTTTGTAAATATAAATGTATATTTATACACATATAGTGTGTAATAATTCCTCGTCTAATGTAAAATAGTCTTAAATAATTTTCTCCCCAAATCATAATCATAGATAATAGTGGATAAATTTTTAGTTTATAGTTTTTTAGTAGTCAATGTTCATCTAATCATTTCCTCTATCATGTTCCATCAGAAATTAATAATTCGATTTCTCTTCCATGTCAAGGTTTTTACTTCCAACAAATGTGACCTCATTTAATAGCATACATTGTGGGGTGACGACATCATCTCCCTTAACCCTTTTTAGGCGGATATTTTATTAACACTATTTCTTGATGTGGGTTTCATAAGGGAATTTTCAAGAATCAACCATTATATTTCATTGTTCAATTTCTAATTTTTAGGATGAAATTTTTGTAAGGATGTGATAATTTTACCCTCCATGAATGGTAAAATATATTTATTTTAGAATGCACATATCACTTAGTCTATAAAAGAACCACTTTTTTATAATATAGCCATGTAAACATAATTTTGTCACTTCTGTGATGTGAATTTTGAAAATATCTCATAAAAGGTTACGATTTGTGTGTTATTTGGAGACCATTTAGGAAAACATAATTTTTGGTGAATAATTACTTATCTTATGAATAGTAAGATACCATTATGAATAGTGATTCACCATAATGAATATAATCCTTACCAATGATAGTATATAAATAATATTCAAGTGGATGTCTGGTATACCTTTGTATTGGATTAAGTAAATAAATGTTTTAAAACATTTATTAAAGAATAAATTTTGATATGATATATATATTAAATTAATCATATTTAGAATATTATATTTCAAAAATGGACGTAATTTCTAGATTCTATATGTCATAAAATGGTTTGGGTGAATATTTTTTATTTTCTAGAAATACTAGAATTTTTTATGAATTGTGAAATACGGTAAAATTCCATATATACAAATTATCTTTTAAATACAATATTTATAACAACATAAGTGATGTATTCCCAACTATTTTGAACATACATGAATATATTACTATTATTGGTCATGTAATAATAACTATTTATATTCTTGAAAGAAATTAATAAACGAATTATTAAAAATTAAGAAAACCCTCCTCTCCTCTAGTATAAAACAACCCCTCACTCCCGCTTATCTTCACACCTCTATTCATTGAAGCTCCCCAATGTTCTACCAAAATACCTTTCCTTATTCACTGCCCACATCAATGAAGATATTGGTATTTTCAAAATACCAAAATCACTACCCTTGAGGAGTATCTAAATGAAATTATTTCTATAAGTAAAACAATTTTATTCATTTAGTTTCATTTATATTTAACTTCTTTTGTAATTCTCTCCTCACCTCCTCTGTCCAAATGACCAAGCATGATATAGTATCATTTATATATAAGATTTATATCCTGTTAATTGATGAACCATCATCAATATCCTTACTCTCTCTCCCTCTCTCATTTATTATACAAATGAAATCATAGTCCATGAGGTTCCAATTTATAACCATTGTAGATGACAATGTTTCGCTCATCAATTTCAACTTCATTACGGGCAATTAAACCATTTTTACTGTCGAAATAGTCACTAATATATGTTTTATTATATCCTAATTAATGATCATGATCTAGATTAAGTACATATTATTAAATCATATTACTAAACTAGTTCCAAAAAATCAAAATATCGCAAAAATAATCTATGTGAATGTCATTAATAATTCATTTAATGATTCATCATATTTCATTGTACCCAAATGATTAAAATGACCATTAACACTTATGGTAGTTTGTAAATGATATTTAATTTTAATTATAGAGATTTACATCTATTCTTCAAGAACTCCATTACTTAAAAACATGTGAACCGTTTATGAACATCAAGAAAATGAACACACCAGAATGATGAAATTCAATGTAATAACATATCAATAAAGACATAAATGAAATAAAAGAATTGTGATTAACTAAAATAATTTATAATAGGTTCTGAAATAGTATTTTAATTATTCTAATTTCCTATTCCATGACCTTATGTTCAAGAGAGGAACACATTCATATTTAAGGTAAGGGTTTCTTCATCTCAGATCCATTTTTGTGAGAATTTCATTATTCCGAACAAATACTTATGTATAGTATATATAAACTTACAACTGATGTGAAATATCATGAATATATTAATTGTCATTATATTAAATGTATCATTTGTTTATTTTTAATTTTTTGGGAATAGGAATCAATTGATTACAAAGTGGTAACGATTTTCCACCGAAACATCCATTTTCATTTGGGTTACCTTAATTGTCTAATTACCTCAAGGAAATTATTATGTATTAATATGTAATACTAGAAAATTACATGTGACTATTATATATATGTACACCAACCATAATCCTTCCTCATTTTGTGGATGGTTACACGTTTTAAAATTAATTATCCAAATTCTTTCCGAATTACAAGTCTGATTTAAGAGAATTTCTCAAATTCGTTCCAATTTTCAAGGGAATTGAGTAATCGGTTTTTAAAAATCATTATAAATTTAAAATCACTCATTTAATTTTGAAAATTCTATCTTAAAACACATTTGGTTATATATAATTTTTTTTCCAAAAATAACTATTATTTTCAAAATAAAAGTGATTTTTTTTTCAAGAACTACATTATGATTTTATAAGAGTATTTTCATCTATTTCGACACACTTAATGATTAATATGTATTATTGGGACTAATCATTTATGATTTCATTTAATATATTAAATTGGATGGTTTATTTTTAGTTTAATTGTGGACATGATGTCTTGAAATCATTCAACATATTACTTCGAATGGATAGAGTTTCGGTTTAATGATTGGGGAATGCCATATACATTTTTTATGTTAGATTCAATATGAATTTATATGTGGATTATGTTTATCACTAGTAATATTAGGAATGAATTGGACATAGAATGTATTTGGTGGGTCCTGAAATAGCCACTAATTGCATCACCAGGTGTTATTAGACTAACTATGGTCTTGGAATCAGGCTTTGAGAAAACAATTATTTAGGGTCATGGCAAGAGGCCTTGACAGTATGGTTGTGATATACCTCATTAAGCATTGCCTCAATATGGAAATATTATTGATGGTTCATGTGGCTATTTTATTAGTAGAATATCCATGATTATGTTTTATTATGGTATCTCTTATTTAGCTCTTATTATATCCACAGTGTGTTCTTGTTTTTTTAAAGCATAATTTTTTTTGATAAACTTTCCTAATGTTTATATATCATTTACTGTATTTCATAACATAACTGAGTGTTTGAGCTCACTGATTTCTTATGTTTCATTTTCTCAGTAGAATAATAATTTTATTATAAATGACATGTTGAAATAACCTAGGAGTTATGGATGTGGATTAAGGAGATTCTATGTTGTATTTCTCTTCAGGTTTTTATGATGAACTTATGTTCATATCTTGGATCCAATTATACAAAACTACTCAGTCTTTTGGAATGAATATTATTTTTATGTATTACAATGTAATGAAACACGACACATGTTCTGTGAGACTAGATATTGGTAAAAACATGTTTTAGAGTGTAAATGGGATACAGTATATAGGGATTTCTTTGTGGGATTACCATGTATTTCAAGAGGTAACAATGTGATTGGTTTGATTTTTGAAAGGATGACTAAATCTATACATTTCATTCATATTTGTGATACAATTTATTTGGATCATATTTATCTATTTTAACATAATGATATTGTCTAGTTACACAGTTTTCCACTTTTAGATATATCTAAAAAATCCTAGGATCAATTTTAATTTTTTAAAGGGCCTTTAGAAGTCATTGTGAATAGAATTAAATTTAAGTACCATTTTCGATCCCTAATCATATGCGTAGACCGAATGAACTAATATGACTTTGGAAAATATGTTTTGAGTTTTTTTGATGGACTATCAGGAATTTTGGGATCAAAATTATTCATTAGTTATGTGTTCTTATAATAATGGTTTTTATTCTAGTATACAGATAAAAGCATTTTTTGAATTTTATGGGAATTAGTGTGGAACCCATTTTTTATGATGTTAGATAAAATAAGTTTATAGGGAAATAATTAGTAGATGATGTGGTTGAGAAAGTAAAGATGATCCAGCATCACTTGAGGACAACTCAAAATTAGGTGAATAGTTACGCCAATAATGGGAGGAATGAAAATGTTTTGGAGGTCATAGAACATGAATATCATAGAATCTCAATATAAAATAGTTTTATGTTTTTGGGTATGAATGGAAAGATATATCCATAGATCATTGGATATTATGAAATCTTGGATAATGTTGGACCATTTTCCTTCCAAGTCACATTGCATCTAAATTTATCTTAGGTACAATTTCTTATTCATGATTCAATGTTTAGAATACATGTTCCAGATTCACCTCATGTATTCATCCCAAGAGCAGTTTAACTAGAGAAGAATAATTCTTATGAAGAGAAACCTATTTTGAATCATTATTATAGAGTCAATGTATTTCAGAATCAAATAATCCACTGATTAAAAGTTTTTTGGAGAACCCACATGCTTTAATAAGAAACATGGGAATATAAAAATTATATGAGTTAAATGTACCGTCACATTATTAATGAGTAAATAAAAAAATAATTAGTATGCAATTTCTATAAGGTGAGGAGATTGTAACCCCCAAGGGTTTATAAATAAATTTAATGAAATTCATGATACACTGAGTCTTTTCTAAATGGAACTATTTTTATTTATATTTTAATAAACTATCCAATTATCATTATTTTTCTACATATATGATTTGAATTTAAAAATACAAACATATGTGGTTGGGATCAGTAAGTTGTTTGGTGTCCAATCAAACAAAATTATTTTTTTGTTGAATAATAACTAACCCTTTTTAATAGTTATATGATTAGTAATATGAGAGATATTAATATTAAATATTATTATTATTTTTTCTAATTCTAATATGATAATGAGAACATGAATAATTTTTCAACGAGATATAAAATTAGTTTAGTCATAAAATTTTCACATTTAAAATAAATTATGTGTATAATTGAAATTAAATTAATAATATTTAGAAAATTATTTACATAAAAATAGTTTTTACTTTTTAATTCTATAAATAAATAAATTTTTTGTATAATTTTTTTGGATTTAACTGAAATACTTGAATACTTGGTTAATTGTGAAATTCATCAATTAACAAAAATTCTAAATAATTTAATTTTCGAATCATACTTGAGTCATGGATGATATAAATGTCCATTGGTTCAAACTCACATGAACTTATTACAATTTTTCACATTAATCTAGACTATTCATAGTCTTTAAAAAAATATTAATCTAATGATTAAACTATTACAAAACCCCTCCTCTCCTCAACTATAAATACCTTCCTCACCTAACTCATCATATCACACCACTAATCCTTAATCCTAGTCTATGTTCTTCCAAATAATCTTCCCATGCCCCTCCATCAATTCTATGATGTTCGGGTCTTACCAAATGACCAAAAACAAAGGCATTAAGGATGATCTCAAGGAGAATAGATCAAAAGGTAAAGATCTTAAATCATTTTTGTGTGTTTTCTTCTCAAATATTTAATTTTGTTTTACTCTATTGTACTCCCCAAATCCATGATGCATGAATGATCCCATGTTATATAATTTCTGGATTTTTATCATATATACAGAAAAAAACATCATCATTATTCCTCTTCTCTTCCTCTTTTTCTAAAAATAAAAACATCATCCTTGATGTGTCTATTTAGAGAAATCGTGGATGGCGTGTCTTTATTTTTAATTAATACATTATATACTCATTATCAAACCATTTTAATGGATGAAAGTGATTAAAATGTTTATTATATATCCAGTTTCATGTTCTAAAGTTAAAAATTATACATAATATTATGTTATAAAATGAATCTAGTTTGTGATTATTAATAAACTGCCAATGTGATCAAAACAGATAATAGTAACAATTAATGTAATGATTTATCCTAATATTATACATCATAAATTACTAATGGGTCATTTAGATTCAAATTAATATTTCTGTTTCATATTGTTTCTGTAAATTATAAAATATCATGGTATATCTCAAAAAATCACATTATCTATCACACGAATTATCCTATTCTTCCGTGACATCTTGAGGCTCGTTATCATAATTCAAAATCATTGATTTATTATTAACAACATTTTAAAAAACAATTATTAAGGATGTTTTATTTTAAATAACAATAACACCCTAGAAATATAATAATTTTTTTGAGGATTATTTCTACAATTTTAAGTTATATATTTTTGTGAAAATTATTTCATTTTTCAATCCTTATACATTTTATCAAATTTCCAATGATATAGATTTTTTATTTTTAGTATGTGGTGAGATCCAAAAACAATAAAATATTTCAATAATGTTATTTTTTATAAAACATTTAGTATGGATTGTTTTTGTATTTTTTTTCTTTAGTAGACATCCATTTTTTATGTGTACAATAGTATTTACATATTGTATGTCATATAACATTGAAATATTCCTCTCTACTAACATGATTCTTCACATTTCTAATAATAATTTTTTTATTTATTTATGAATATCCAATTTTTAGGTGTATAATGAGAAATATTGGGATGTTTGATTCAATTATTCATAATAAAATATTTAAATGGCTATTATATTAATTCAATACTATTACTAGTTCTCACCATTTTGATATAAAACTCGATTTTTATCTATGTCTATCATATAATATATCATTACATTTATATAACATATGATTTATTTTTAAAAACATGAAGTTGGTTATCTATGTGTAATCCTATATAAATGTGATAATGTAAACATCTCTATTTGTTGATTGATGTCTCATCAGACCAGAATGATCCGAATGAATAAGCTCAATTGGTACAGTACATTGAAAATAAAAATTCATATGTCTTTTAGAATCCATATTTCCTTTCTGAGAGGTAATACAAACAAAATATTCAAATCTATTTAACAATGGTTGATTTAATGCAACATTATATTTATAATGTTTTTTCATATAACACTTCCAAAAATTCCTTAGTCAATGATGCCAAAACATTTTCTTATCTTTAGGACCCATGTAACATGATTTACCAGGTTCTCAACTCAGAAAACTATTTTACTAGTTCATTTACCTCTTATAAAAACATTTCCACATTCAACACATCTAATTATGCTTGTGTATTTTATAAATTTAACTTATTTGAAATCACAAAACTGATAATTCCACGTTATATGGTTGTTTTAGAGGCCTTAAAAAAATAGAGCATCCTTTGATTTTAGATTTTAGAGTTATATATCAACAGTTGCAATTCCAATAATTATTAATGAATTATAATTTCTCAAAGTAACTACTTGTACAACATGATATTAAACATCATTCATGATTTTAATATCTCCCCACATGTGTAAGCAACAACAACATTAAAGAAAATATGATTTATTATTTTCTATTACTTTTATAGATCTATGAATAAAAAACTATAACTAATTTACATTTTAATTTCAGGAATCATTTTATTTTCTAGTAAAGGATCATTTCACATGACGTGTACTCATATATTCTTCAGCAATGAGACCCATATAATCACATATTTGAAGAAATTCATTCATGCAGTAAAAATAATTTTTCTTAAATATTGTTTATTATGACAGAAAATTATTTTGCATCTACAACTAATTCCCATATATGAATTCATCTTTCATTGAAGGGAAATTTTAAACTAATAGTTGTTCAATATATTTCTCTAAATTAAAAAAAACTAGAAAAATCCTTTAAATCATTATTTTTTATATATTTACAGTTTATATTTATATAATTTTTTTTCTATTTATATCATAATTATATTCTAAAATTACCTTTCTAGGGGCCAAAATTCATAAAAATGGAATTTTCATCTTTTTTGGATGTGGTTAGATTCTCACATCCCATATCAACCTACTATTTCAAAAAAAAATCTAACAATTGAAATGTTCTTAAAATAAGATGAATATTTACATTTGGTGGGAGAATATTTCACTTGATTTGTGGAGTGTACTTTTTCATAACCTTTAGATGACATGTATTATACTTCATAATCCTTGGTGGAATATTAATTCAACATTATTCTGGTAGTTTAATACGTAATTAATTTTTATTGAGTTTTATTAAGTTCATCTTCTTTTACATAAAACATCAAAATTAATTCTTCGTTCATAATTCCACATTTAGTAATTATCAGTTTGATGTTTATGATTTTCTAAATATACTCTTATTCATTAATGAGAACATATTTTTTCCTTCAAAAACATTTCCTTATTCTTTTATCACCATTATAATTTCTTTCTTGAGATTTATGTTTTTATCAAGACATGATTCAGGTTCCCATATAATCGTATAATCTATTTGATTCTTCACTTCCTTCATATTCTTCACTGTTTGATGAATCTTTCATTTTTCATAACATTTAAAATTTTTGTTATGATTTATTCATAATAATTATATACTAATAAATAAAAATCATATATTTCATATTCAATATTTATAATAATCACGATTATTTTATTTTAAATTAATTTTTTTATTCCAAAATTGATCTTGTTTTATTTTGTAATATTTTTTGCTTCATTTATTCCTTTGTGTTTTGGTAAATCGTGGTATTCAAATTCTCTAAAATTTATGTTAGTTATAATTTTTTATTAGTTTCCAATTCAAAAAAACTAATTAAATTTTATATTATTTTTTATTCAATGAATTCCTCTTCCACTATGATAATTCATAGACAAATAGACATTATTTTTTTCTTTCATCTCTTTATCCTCCATATCATTGTTGTTTTCATTCCCATCATGTTCATGAAAAAACATCCAATAAAGACCTAATAATATAATATATGTCCATTCCATAAAACCCATTTTTTTTAATATTTGAAAAATTGTAGAGACTCTTGTTTTTCCTTAAAATAATTTGAATATTCATAGGAATATTTTTTAGTCAAATTCTGAGACAGTGGGGGATTCTAAAGACCAATGACCTTGGAATTAATATTATAATAACATGAAAAATATTTTAATTACAAAAACCCAATATTGGTTAAAAACTTTAATATCTTATAGAAAGAGTCATTAATAGGAAATATGAGACCATGAGTGAATATGAAACTATGATTTTTTTCATAGATGTGACATAAGTATGGTCATAGTGATACGTTAGGATGTGTTATACGTTAGTGGGTGCATTTGATCAATTAATGAATTTAATTATTTTATCTTATAACCATAACCTATCTAAATAGAAGTCATAGAATCAGATCAGAATGTTGTGACCACCATTGAGTTCAGAATGTGGTGATTACCCTAGGCATGTCACAAAATTGGATAGTGGGGGACATTTTGATGATTCATCCATTAGAGGGTATGTTTTATGGAAATAAAAAAACAATATATTAATTTGTTTTATTAAAAGACTAAATTTATCCCACTATAAAAATTCTCTTATGGTGATTTTATAATGTTTAGATGTGTAAGCCTTGCTAGATCCATGAGGTGTAGGAGATATTTATTCATTAGAGTATCGAAATTGAACGATGAGTGATGATCTAATTGAGGTGGATCGACGAGTAGAGAATGTATCGAGTTTTCAACATCACTAGAGGATGCATAAATCACCATTGATCAACCCATAATTGAGGTAATACCAATTAGATGTTTTTTTTCTGCTGTTATAATTAAAATATTGAGAGGGTATAGTCTCTCAATCTGATCGATATAAATTTAAGACATTTCTTGATCCATTATAATAAAAAGGAATTATTCATTCTATTTATCTATTTATTGTACCATGTTTCCTAAACTGATTTTCCTCATATGAAATTTTTTTCCAATGAAATCTTGGAAAACATTGCTTATCACCATTTTTATTGGTTCTTTTCCTATACTATTATTTCTGTTCTTCATAGTTAAAACACGATGAGAACGATTCAAAATATCCATGGTGGGTTTCATTGAGATAGAAACCCATGACTTGTTGTGGTCGAACTAATGACATACATATTGATGGTTTGGGATATATTGATATATTTTTGGGTATGTGTTTGGTTAGTGGATGAGTTTTTTACTTTTGATGTTAGATTTGTGATTGAAGATTGATTGATATTTTATAAGTGTTCCCTATTTTTATGGTTGGCATGGGGATAACACATGTGGTGTTACAGTATTGACTCAGAGTAATGATTGTAAGAAATATATGTTTACAAAGGCATCTCGGTGTTAGTATAGTGGTGGATGGACTTGAATCACTGAAAAGACTTTCAGACGTGGTCAATGCTACAGAAATTATATAATATGAATAATAAGAATAATGATAATGAGTTGATAAAAAATAAAGGAAATTTTTGGTTATTGTTATTATATTAAATAATAAAATATTTGTGAGATAAAATTCAATTTATTTAACTAAATTAAATGCATTAAATTTTAATAAAAAGTTTTTTTATTAATTATTTTTCAATTATATAAATTTATTTTCAATAAAAATGAATAAACATTTTTTTTTAAAGGAGTAACTTAATGGATTTTAGTTTATTGTGAGGATATTTAATTGTTAATGTATTTTAATTTTGATAAATAAAATTATAAAATATATATGGGATTAATTTATGAGGAGACTTCTTGGAAAAGGATGGACACCAGAATTGCTTGAATTTGGAGGGGTGTGTGATTATTGGGGATCATGAGGATTCCACATAATAATATTATTATATAAATAATAATAATAATAATAATAATAATAATACCATATATAATAATGATATGCGCATCATGGGGAGAAGAATGGGGCATTATCAAAATTAGGAGGATGGAGTCTCTGTGTGAAATTATCCTCAAATTTATGATTTATAATAATAAAATAAAATATTTTATCAATATTTATTATTTTGGATTCAACCAAAAATCATGTAATAACATCTTTATATAGCATCATATAAATGTGGGTAAGTGGCCGCATGGCCCTATAATTGATATTATAATTTTTATGATGCATTAGGATACCATTTTCTGAATCATGACTTTGGTCAATGAAAAAACAAATAATAATAAAATTATTATTATTATGGAATCATGTATCTAATATATATCTGTCATACATGGTTAGAGTGATGAAATTGTAATGAAATTGTGACACATAAATTAAATAGGCAGCTTAACGTCAAATTTTTGGTATTTGATTTTCACTAGTGCCTCAAGACAGCGAGACACCATTTTTGCGAGATGATTTTGAAATGTACCTATTTCAACTAGTGTCTAATTAAGGAATATGAATAATGTATCTAGAGAATTTATCCATGTGGATCAAAATGGTGTGATCTATTTCCAATATCTTGCTATTTTAGCAGTTATATTTTAGGAATTTTTTCCCTTGGGCTGGAGACGAGCATCTTATGATTGTAAATTTATTAAAAGAGACATGACTTGTAGTACAACATGGTCATCAAGCAATGTTCTGGAATTGAAATGGAAGGACAACCTAGTGGGACAACACACTATGTGGGTCCCAACCATGCCATGTGCAGATATACCTAGAAAAATCATGGGAACAAGTATATGAAAACATGGACGTGGATCGGTCCCAGTTAGTTTGGACACGTTGTGTAGTCCACTTGCATGTGTGTACTACTATATGCGATGGATGCTTGTGCTTTAAAGGGACAAGTATAAGAAGTGAATCAGGACAACACAATGTGTGGGTACCCTCACATGAAATGTAAACCTAGAAATCCTTTCTGGGAAACATCAAACATTCATATATCCTTTGTTTGAATTCGAATTTTGGACCGATTACCCCTTCATGAATACTTACCCCAGTTGAATGTGATGCGACCTCAGTTGTGGATTTTGAGAAACGATGTAAATTTTTTTGAATGATGCCTTCTGAGGCGATGATGGATGATGACATGTATCACATTACATCACCATATTATTTTTGAGTTTCTACTCAAGTAGAGACTGGAAAGTTTATTCCTCGATGCTTTCTGTGTAGTCTCTCTAGTAGGGACATTGTTGTGGATTCCAAAATTCATTCTCAGTAGACCATCAAATAGTGAATGGTCTTTGGATTCCTTTAAAATTTATTAGTATACCCTCCAGTGGGGCTGGGGATTGGAGTCCTCAACACTTTTATAGTGGTACCCAGCTTCTTGGTAAGGTAGTGGGTCCTTGATGTCTTCTAAGTGGTACCCTCAAATGTTGACTGGCAGCGGTCCATCAATGTCTTCATAGGGGTAGCCTCTAATTTTTATGGGTAGTGGGATTTCATTTTCATCAAATTGGTAGCCTCTAGTAGTGCATATTAGTGGGTACCTGACATCATTTGAGTGGTACTTTGTGTTTATAAGGGATGTTGTTCCTCAACATCATCAAACTAGAACTCTCCCATAGTACCAGGATTTGGCCAATCTAATTCGATATTTTACCCCCATAAAGTTCACATAGTTATGAGGAGTTGTTTGAATTCTATGATTGCTTCTAGGTTGATGAGTAACATATTGGGCATTTTTATATACTTTTTAAACTTTTAGTTACTCTCTTCTATGGAAGAGTTATCAGTTTAGGATCCCATTACTATATTTTATGAGAATCTTGGTTGGATAAATATATATATATATCTGTATTTAATATCCACGTCATGGATTTAGAAACTCCCATTCATGGAAAGGTGAATAAAATTTGTGTATAAAATGTGCTTTATGTTGTTACATTATCATGGTTAGATGAGCCTACTCTCCAACTATTGGTGGCATAGACTCGATGAGTAGTTCATATACTAACTATGTCGATCACCTTATTATTCAATAATGTATCCATCACTCTCATTTTTGGCCGATATGTACTCATTCACTTTATATTGTGTTTTCTACTATCATCATCTTCTATAGAATATCTTACAGCTCCACCTTCAGTTTTCAGAAATAGGTGTTGTGTATTTTTATAGTCACCCTTAAATAAACTATTCCCACATGTATCATGTCATATGTATATGATATAATTGTCAACAATGACTAAATATGTGCTTTAGGATACTAGGAAATTAGGTAGTGTATGGTGTTCAAATGTTGGGATTTAAGAGTAGGGAACTCATTCAGCTATTTTCTTTTCCATTTTTCTATCACATTAAGGAATATTTATTATTGGGATTTAACTATTTCACATTAATTTTAAGTTCACACTTATATTCTTTGGTACCGTCTATAGGTTCATTTAGTCTTGGAATAAAATAATGTAGTGTTTGATATTTTTTCATTACCTCTTCACATTTATATCAATACATATTTTTGAGTGTGTACAGGTACATATGAAATGGCCTCCATGTGTTAGTTATGTGTGCTACACTTATCGCCACCCCAAGTCATTGGAGGTGGGTTTGGTGTGGTTTTGGCTCTAGTAGTGACTTGGGTTAGGTCGTGAAACAAATTAATAGGAGAATCATTTTCAATTAGTTTTATCACAATTGTTACTCTATAAAAAACCATCAAGATAAGAGACAATAAAAATAAATAAATTTATTTTTAAAATCATGATAATTTTTTAATGTTAATTTATAAATAACTCTAATGTTAAATAAATTGTTATTTTCAAGTACATAGATATTCTAGGGGAATGTTCCCCCTGAAACCACATGAAATTACCATGGATCATATAATAAGAAAGTGTGGGTTGAATGAGCTGTTATTTTTTCTTAAATTTCTACTTTCAAGAAACTTCTCCCCTACAACAAGTTAATGTTATTTATTTATCACTGTTTAGAAAACTCTAAGGAATGAAAATCTAGGAAAATAATAAAAAACAATATTTAAAATATTTGACTATTGTGTGAGAACATATATGCATTCAATGGAAACACCCATCATTATAAATAAATTTACTGTTACAATTACTTGAATACTCTTTTGCACAAATATCTCATTAGAAACCTTTCATATCTCTATAGCTATGATCATAATGACTCCACTCAGAATTCAATTGTTTTTAAAATATTGGATCCAAATCAAAAAATCCTTCACCATGTAAAATATGATCCCCTAAAGGACTAAATTGAAAATATATCTAATGTGACTGTGTATGATGGGCACGATTTTGATTACCTTGATTTAATTAACCTTTTCTAAAATATTCCCACTTATAGAAAATCAATAATTTATTAATATGAATCACAACTCCTCAAAAAAACCATCATTGAAACTATGTTCGGTTCTCTATTTTGTACACCATTATCTTGTTTTATAAATTTTTTTCTAGATCATTTTCATACTATGTGCACTTTTTTTAAAATCATAATATATATAAAACAGAACATTTTTTGGAAACTCTATATTGACACCCAATCTACATTGTTTAAAATTATATTCATTGGTGGAAAGTATATTATTGAATTAATATTTTACATTGAACCTCTATTTATATGTTCTATAAGAATAACAATGGACGGACAGCAATATTTTTTTGTTACATATTCTAATTAGTAAATCTATTTTTTTTAAATTATTGAACATGGTTTTAATTCTTTTAATATATTTTTATCTAATATTTATTGTTCTCAAATTAAATATAATTCCACAAAACCCAATGTTTCTCGTGATTTTGAATCATAAATAACTAAGTAATTTCTAAAAAATTCATTTCAATTGATATTTGTACTAAAAGATTATATTTTTAATGAATAACATATATTATGTCCTCTAGACAACTAGAAGAAAAATCATAAAAATTTTTTTTAGTGAAAAATCAATTCTTCTCATATAAAAATATGAATAAAATTTCTATCTCATGAAAACTATAATGAATCATTCACATAATGTGAATTATTGTATAAAGGTTCAAAACATTAGGATTGAAAACACGATCCATCCATTATTTATTTGACATGAACCATTAGATAAAAAAATCATTCAATAAATTAAATTAAAAAATATTAATATCCATTTCTCAAAGATAATTGAATATAATTGACAATGTTTTTTTTCA
Organism: Viscum album; assembly: GCA_963277665.1. Taxonomy (NCBI): domain Eukaryota; kingdom Viridiplantae; phylum Streptophyta; class Magnoliopsida; order Santalales; family Viscaceae; genus Viscum; species Viscum album. Next base: position 1,584,624,403 of record OY728150.1, on the reverse strand, counting down.
AATTCAATATATTTGGTTTCTTCAAAAACATTATATAATAATCATCAATATTTACAAAATTTTCCATTGTTTGAAAACATTTTCCATTATACTAAACAGATTCTAGTATGTATTGATAAATTTGTATGATCACAAACATAATATTTTCTGAATTTTTTTAAATTATATACTTGAAATTATTTTATATGTTTAGGTATACTTAATATTCATAAAAAATATCAATCTCTAAGTATTCCTTGAAAATGATATATCAATATCCAAATATGATATACCCATGTACTTTCTAAAAACTAAAATGCATTATTTATCATTTAATAATATCTTCCAATATAAACATGAATAAAAACAAGAATCTGTATTTTTCATGATTTTAACAAACTCCATGACTTTCATGAACTCAAAAATTCGAAAAAATAAAAATAAAAATATTCTATTTTAAAGGTTGTGTTCGATTGGTGGGTTTTAATTTATCAAATTTCTGCATGGTTATAGTTACTGATTCGTTCTAATATCTGTATATCGAGAAATTTACTTAAAACATAATGTATAGAATCATAAATAGTAATATAAACTCAATATGATGAAATTATAACCTGTACTATATTTCTGAAACTCCCCGCATGGAAAACTGTGTAGGGACCACTTTTCTATGATCTGTCAAATGATTTCTATCTACTACCTTCGTACAAATGTTTTTTCATAGAATCTCATAAATTATTATTTAATATTAAATATATGACTTATAAAATCATTAAATTTTATGTTATTATAATTTCATAAAAATCAAAATTCCATTTTTCTAACAAAATATTCATCTGGTACATCTCTATATGATACGATACATCATGAAAAAATCATATTACATTTTTTACCCATTCTAATATCATGAGTTTTTTCAAGGAATATAAAACATTGAGATAAACATATAATAATCATAATTATTTTTAGAATGATATAATATTTCTAAATTACTGGCATTACAACTATATTATACATGAGATACATTGGACAGATCTACCAATATTAACATCCTACAGCTTCATCTATTTTATCAAAAAAGACTTTTAGAAAATTAAGTAATAAAAAATCAAAACCCTTATTATAAAAACACTAAAATGGATCATCATTATTTAACTAGGATAATGTGATTTAATATTTTGAATCAAAATATAACATATTTTATAATATTTTAAACATAAAATTTGGACAAAAAATAGTTAAAATTCTAAATAAATTATTATGGTTAATTATAAAACAGTTTTATCGAGAGTTTTATCTAAATTTTTTTTGTTAAAATGTGAACATTGTTATTCCAATTAAAATTTTCTAGATAAATTATGTAAATAGGTCGTCTAATAATTCAAAATGAACCATTTTGAAGCCACTTGGAAATTTAAGAACATGGGTAAAGTTTTTTCAATTAAATAATTACTTATTTGTTCCCTCCTCTGCATATAAAAGGGAACACCTTATCCACTCATATTCACACAAACAAATCTATTTCTATGAATCAATATTTTCCCAAAATAATTTAATAATACCACAACTATATCTAATGGTCCATATATTAATTATGAAACCCCATTTTAAAAACATTGGGTATAAACCAATAGTGTTTCTATGAAGAAGAGTTAAAATTCAGAATCGTGGATATTTTTTTTTCTTTATCCACCTCCATAAAAATTCATAAACTAGAATGATATAAAAAAATAATATCCATTATATAAAGTTTTTTTGTTATGATAATGTAGTGACAACTATCAGTCTCCACTACCATCTAAAGGGAAAAAAATTATTGATCCTGATTATGATGTTCTACAGTCACACAAACCGACATATTTTTTCCCTCACAACATATTAATACAAGATAATTATTATTTTATTATTATATTTAAGGTAGTTTTATTACATAATTAAACTTATGAAATTATTATATCACATATTATATCATACATTCCATATGGTTGGAATATGATAATGTCACTTGTGTGTACAATGGACAGTCATGTCACAAATTAATGTGGTTCATTTTAACTAGTGAATTACAATAAAGATAAAAAGGATAAATTTTAATAATATTTTATATACATGACACAATATTAACATTTTAATTGTTATATATTACTTTACATATTCTTTTTTCATTTTTCGGGTAAAATGAATCAATGATTATCCATATGTTGGACCTACATTTAACTTGAACAGTGTAATTCATTTTCAATATCCTTTATGATTTTAATAATATTATGTCTTATACAATAAATATAATGGATTTTTAGAAAACATTTAACAATATATATGTTATTGTATCACTACCAATGTAAAATTATTTAAAATAATAAACTAAAACATACACTGAAATAGAATCATTAAGTATTCAAAATGTGATTTCAACATGGAATTGTTAAGAAATGGGTTATAAAAGATTATATGTAAATAATATACAGTATTATAAATCTACGTATGGTTCTATAATATATTTTTATAATAAATATTTTATAATATAGGATGATTGAACCTATGTGAAGGATGTTGACACATAAGAAATTGGAATTTTTTCTTTCATTTCATTATATGGGACATGTGCCTTGCACAACGCATGTGTATTATTTGTGGTGTATATACTAACAAAAATGAGTTTTATGATTCCTATCATGAAAATAATGTTATATTAATATACTTATAATTTTATTTATTTCTTGGGGATTTTGATTCAAAGTATACCAATGTGGACAATGACTTGTATTATAATACCCTTGTTTAATAATTCTGAGTGTGGATACAAATCAAATGATGAGATTTTTTGATAATCATATCCTAAAAAACAATAAATTTTTATCCTTGGTTATATGATAAAAATATATATTTTATGACAACATACAGACAATTATATTCAAAAATATTATAAAATATATATTCTATGAAAAATCAACATTATATGTACATTCTATCGAAAATCATTTTTCATAAATGTAAATATTTTTTAAAAACATATTAATGAATTTATTTAATGATAAAAAATGATTCACTAACATCATTATATATATGTTTTTCTTATTTATAAAAATGTAAATGAAATTTTTTTTCATTATTCTAATGAGGTACATTTTGATGCCTTTCCAAAAATGTGAAATGGATATTTTTTTATCATATATGTCATGAAAACATATTATAATATTATAAACATACAATTTTATACTGAAAAAAAATCATTTTTAGAGATAATTTTATAATTAATTATTTTTATAATTTTTGGGAATAATTAGCCTTTAAAATGGTGATTTTCAAATAGAAAAGGATACTTTAATGAGTACTTATTTAATGTGATATTTCAAACTCATTTTATATATAATTTTATATCCTTTGATGTTACTAAATCTATACATGGAAGTTGATGAAATGGCATCACCCTTATTATTTCTCTAGATGGATTATTTTTGTCTTTATCACGAATATATATTTATGAAATCTGTTCAATTAGATCAGATATTCTATAATGAATTGATCAGATGAAGGAAAAAACTCATTCCTTTCTATTAGTTTTGATACAATTAAATGATTATGAAAACATTTTTTTGATGTTTTATTATATGATTAATATCTTATGTTCTGTTCAGACACATATTTATGGTTTGAATTATGTGAATGTGGTTACGTTATAAATAGTGATTTGTAGGACATGTATCTCCCTCCTAATAAATGGGTTGATATTGATATCACCTAATATACAGAAGACTAAAATGGAATGTTATCAGGGTTGGTAAGGACACATTTTACTTTGATATTATTTTTGTTGAACTTGGAAAAATATGATGGTGTGTTGAGTGAATCAATTACTCTAAGATAAGATTCAATGTAATCTGGATCTAAAATGATATTGATTTTAAATAAATATAAATATAATAAAAATCCATTTATTATGTAATTTTTATTATATCATGGATTATGTTATTTGATTAAATTATAAATTTTTTAAATGATTTTCTATGATTTTCTTCAATAAACTTGTTTATGATATATGATCTTTAGTTTATGGTTTTTAAAATCTAATTTTTAGTATAAAATTCTGTTATTATCTGGTTTTGTTGATATATTCATTGGTTACAATCATTGAGAATCATAGGTAAAAAATTATTATGTTTACCTCTACTAGTTATGAATAAAGGTATTATGTATTATACCACTATGAGTAGTCACATTTATAATGGAAATAGTTATAAATGATGTAGTTCACTCTAGAACCCGTGTTTAATATATCGATGTTTTTAACAGCACTATGCCTATACAATTATATAATATATCAATATGTTATGCAATGAATATTCATCTATCATGATTTAATATATTTGTATAAGATATTAGTGACGTTATCATTGGAATTGGTGAAATATTTTGTATTGAATTTGAAAACTAATGTCGGGATATATTAGTGGGAATTACAAGGATAAATATCTGTATAAAAAGGTAACCATGGTTTTTTTGATGGATGTAGAATAGAGTTTCTAAAAAATTATACCCATCATTCAAAAATATAAATTGAAGTGTCTTTAGAATATATATATCTAGGGGTAATAAATATAATAAGGGTGAATTGGGTTAGACTAGATCGTTACATTCTGCATGAAAGAAATCCTTATTTCGCACTTCATTTAACACTCTAAGAAGATTTTTTTTTTCAGAAATTCACAAAATTTAAATGAACCTTAATGAATGATTTGAATAATTTTTTTTGAATGAACTACTTTAATACTAAGGTTTCATATATTAAAAGGTTAGATCCATTATTTAGATATACTATAAGTGACTATTAATGATTATATGGTTATGCACTATTATAATTTTTTGTTATATAATTATAATTAGTTTCATTTAATGGATGAAAATAAACTGAACATTTTTTATTATAAATGTGTTTCAAAATGAAATTATCTTCTTCTTCATAAAAAAATCATTATGAGAGATATATTGTAACATATCATTTATATTCTCACACAAAATTCTCAATCAATAATACATATTAAACATCCAAATGAGGGGAACAAATAATTTTTTGTTTATAAGTATAGATATGAATTATCCACATTCATTTAGTTGTTCTACTAACCCATTTGTTTATGAGAAAAGGATCTATACCTCAATGATGATATTTTATATTCAGAAATTTTTAGAGCATGAATAATTCATCTTGTTTTTGAATTATTTTGTAATGGATGTGGAATAATAATGTACTCATAGAAATATTAGGAGAGAAAATGATATAATATAATATATAGAATGTGTTGAGTTTAATATTTAATTTTAAACAATAAATTTCTTCATAATATTCATATAATAATCGTGATGGAATTTCTATAGTTAATCTAGAGTAATGATGAATTCATTTGAACCAATGAGGACTTTTATAAGATAATTGAGGTATACTTATTGTATTTTCATCCAACCAAAATGTATGTTTTATCAACTAATTATTGGAAAAAATCCCAGGACATTAAATGGTTTATCAATATGGGACAACAATATTTTTTATAATTAATTCAATGTCCTATAATAAAATAAATTATGATTTGAAATTCACATTAATATCATTATTATGATAAGAAATGAATGATAAAATTCAATGGAAACTCTAAAAACTGATGGAAAGGGGAAGGATTTCCCTTGATGATAAATGTATAGACGATAACCTCATTAAATTTACATTACGGTGTGGTTAAATTATTGAATGTGGGAAATATTTTTATCAATAAAATGGTTATTGAAGTTATGTGTTCATGTTATCTAATTATGAGTATATATTAAAATAAATAGAAAAATTTCACCAATATTTTAGTTCTTAAAATAGAAGGAGTTTTGGTATTATGAAAATTATTGAAAAAATTTATGGTTAATGATGATGATTGTCTTCGATAACCTCTTAATCTAACGTAAAATTGATATAAAATTTTATCACTATTTCAGATGAGGGGTGTGATAATGATATGGTTCAATGTATAATTACCATACACTCTAGAAATTTTAATATCATAATGTAATATAGATTTGTTCACTCTTTTATATTTTATTAAATTTTTAAGGGAAATAAAATTACCCCCCAATGATTAGATTTTGATTTATTAATGATAAACAATAATAGAATGATGGTTGAATCTAATGTCTATTATTCCTCTACTATTGAACCTTGTGTGAATGTGCATACTGTAAACATCAAGTTTATCCCTATGGTTTAATTTTATTTAATAATACGCATTAATATGATTGATATACAAAATCCAAAATCAACGTACAATTAACAGAAGTCATAATTCATATTAAAATCCATCATATGATCATCAATCATTGTGATGATAGATATAAACCTCCAATAGATATTTCATCTTTAAGATGTGTTTAATTTTTTTATAAATTTGGTGTCTATCTCATAGGGTTAGGGGGGAAATGATGTAAATTATATATCTATTTTATGGAATTTTTTATATTAATCTATAAGATATTTCTATTATTGCAATGAATCATTATATTGAGTTCTAAATAGAACTCATACCTAGTGATACACATAATCGGAAAACTCAATATAGAATAACCATGATTGGGTTCTAATACATGATGACTAAAATCTAGTATAATCATGAAAAAGGATTCATTTTTTCAACTGTGTCACATTGGGGGTGCAGATATTTTATTTATTAAAAATAATGATCGATCAATGTTACTCTATAATGGTTATGATGAGATAAACATGATCACAATCAAGAATAAGTATCCCTTTTTCAATATTAATGACATGCTTTACCAACTGTATGGATGAGGTATTACTTAGGGGATCTATATTACATCATAGGGAATTGGGGTAGAACAGTAACATTCATTTTAGTCTACACTTGTGGAGAGTGATGCTGGACCAATGATTGTGATAGGTAAGATTATTGTAAATTCTACAATACCTAATTTTGTATTTTGATACTACTTCCGCAAATTCGATTATATCTGAAAAAAATTGTTAATGTTTTGAGAAACGAGAAAGTGTTTTGGAGGAGGGTGTTTATGATGAATACACAATTATGAGTATGGTCTCGATACATCTATTTATGAAAGTAGATTTATCTTCATACTAGGGAGTATCGTTTTCCCTTGAATCTATATATTTCTGATATGATAGTATTCATAGTAATTATTTATATGGACATGTTATTTTCATACATACCCCACATTGATTTTTACCATGTGATAATAACATTTAGGTATCATAAAAGTGACCATTTCATCCACCATGTTGAGTAGAATATCTAGGAGGTCAGAGTAGAGCCAATTCATCAGAAACTGGGTGATCCCATGACCCAAGTTTCTAGTGTATTTTTGGATGATATAGTTGTAAATAAAGACATATTTCCACTTATATTTGATATATTTTAGGAATTATTCCATGAATAATTCTAAGGGATACCATCAAATAGAGATGTAAAATTTACTATTTAACTCATACTAGAGGAAGATACAATTTTAATTCCACCATTAAAATTGGCACCAATGGAGATTCAATAGATCACTATTCAAATGGAATATTGATAGGATAATGGCTTTATCCACCTGAGAACATACCCTTGGGGATCAATGGTGTTGATTGAAAAGAAGGATGACGAGATGTTACACATATGTGTTTGTTAGTGGATGTTGAACTAGATTTCTATGAAGAACTAGTATCCACATCCACATATAAATAATCACTTTCAATAGTTGGGAGAGCATGTCATTTTTTAAATATTGACATGAGAAAAGGGTATCATTAGTTTAAATTTCAATTATCTAATATGTCACAACTGACCTTCACCAAATATAGGGAAGGAACAATAGATTGCTAGACCCTTCCTTCTTTATGATGAAGGAGAGATATTGTCCCCTGAGACCCACCTTTAATAAGACCCAGAGTGGAGACTAGCAACAAGGGTATATAATCACACACAAGATAGAAGGAATTAACCTTTTTATTTTAATAGTATCAGGAGATAAGATAGTAAATCCCAAAAAACACCAAAAGAGGGAGGTAAAGGTAAATCACAATGTAAACCATTCCCATATGCATGTTCAAAAGAAAAAGATACAAATCACAAGATCTCCAAAAAGTAAAGTACCAAGAAAAAGAAAAACGACAACAGAAACTACCCCAACATCTGAGCTAGTATGGACCCGCATGATCACTGATGTCCTCCTAGAAACCTGAAGGCAGTTTTATAAACGTTGGGTGAGTACAGAAGTATACTCAGCAGGGAAAAACAAAGACTCTCGTGCACAAGTGGGGAGTATTTCTAATGCCCCGTCAAAAAAGGGGATAACAAAAGGACCTAACAAGGAATACTATCCACCCACACCTCACCAAGGTACACTCCCCAAATAACGGAATTCAAGTAATGTATAGTAATATCACATAGATATTTGGGTACCCTGCGCCACTTTACCATTGGTTATTGAAGACATCCTAGCATCAAACCAATCCTTCCATCCTCACCGAAGTCCCACTTCCACACCCCGCCCACACACACCTGGTCCACAACCACCATTATCTCCTGCAGACACCTGGACCACTACCACCACGCGTATCCACGCCCACAAAAACCTGGGCTAGAAAAACCACTGACACGCCCGAAGACACCTTGGCCTCATCCCGAAGACTTTTGGGAACAACCTACCCGCACACACCTAGGCCGCCACCACCACTACCCTTCCTGATGAATCATGAGATTTAATGGACCTTAGGCTGCCCCAACCTACCCGAAGAGTCTTGGTATATTTGGGAATGGGATCATAAAAGGAGATAATTACCAGCAACTCAAAAAAGTGTTGGAAAAAACACCCTCCCTCATAAAATGGGGGTGTTCCGCACTAAGTGCTCAACTTATGTGGGGTGCGAATAGGAAACATAAAAACTAAAAATATATGTATAGGTATCAAGCACACATTCCATCCTAGGGTTCCAAAATCTAATCACAAAAACCCTCGTAACAATTCATTCATAAAATAATAGTATGTCACTTAAGGCCAAGTCACAACACCTTCCCAAAACCAATTCCCCATTTTAACCATTCTCATTTTTACATACAAGTGAAACCATTAGGTTAATTCCACACTACTAGGAAACTAAATGGCATAACCACAATCCAGGGAAAGAGAAACAGCCAAACAACAATTTATGCATTCACACCTGATTCTCTTGTGAAGTCACAAGAACAAAGGGATAAATGAGATCCCTCAAAGTACTGGAACCAATGAAAGCCTTGAGATACAGCCCCACATGGCTCCCGAACCACAACCAACAACATCACTACAATAGGGGATCGCATCCATATCCATGTCACCACGTAATCACCAAGAATAAAAACACACCTACTACCAAAGTATAGTAGGAAACATCCAGGTTCAAGCACATCATTCATTAGGTTCTTCATTCTGTTTGTTAACCAGGGAGGTCACACATGGATTCTGGTTTTTCGGAACATTCATTTAAATCAACTGAGTTTAGGTGACTAACCAATTTCAATGATACAGTTATTTAGTAATCACCAATGACAAGGGTTTATTAGGATGTATGGAAAGACCACAAACGGCCATCATATTCAGTGAGCACAAGACCATACTGTTCACAAAACATATCAACATAAAAGAGCACAACAAAACATTGATCACACCCGCTTCATTCTGTAAAGGTACGTTCATTATCTTCATTATGTTTGGTTTCATCAATACCCATAGAAACAATAACATACCCACCCCACATGTTACACAGTAAAGAGAGATGAAGGAAAACCCATAATTGGTTGATCACAGATCGAAGTTCTTCTCCACGCGCCAAGAACCAGGGATGCGCGACTTGCTGGGGATGAATGTCGGGGACTCCAAGGGTGAGTAGAAAAAATTTAGTATAGATGTACCACTTTCCTCCTAAAGGGAGACTCCAATCGCACTCGGATGAAATAGAGGCCGACCAAAAGGAAGAAGAAGAATAAATTATTGGGTGATATATAGATAAGATCCCATTGTTAGAGGATATGAGTATTTTAATGGATTTAATATCATATCATGGTTCCCCACGCGGTTGGGTGGTTAAAAATGGCGAGATTAATTGTTAGTTAATTATTACTATCGGAAAAAGGTAGGTAACAGGTGTGATTGTAAAATATTTTAAAAAAACAGAGGGGCACTATACATGGACAAAAACCAGGGTCTTTTGAGGGTAGCCCCACCCTTAGGAATTTAAACATTGATTATGGGCTTAAAAATGGCCTTGATCCACTCCCAAAAAGGAAAAAAAAGGGCCTAATAGTGGTGTTATGGGTGGAACTATAAAATAAAAACATGACAAGGTCAGGTGGCACCAATTGTACCACACACCGATCGATGTTACACCGATCGGTGACACGCCAATCTTTCCACACAGGTCAGTGGGGGCACCGATCGTGTAACATTGATCGAGGGCACACTGACCGGTGGCACGCCGATCACTACCACACCGATCGGTCCCACACCTATCAGTCGCACACCAATCGGTCGCACCCCAATCAGTCGCACCCCGATCGTTCGCACCCCGATCGGTCACACGCCGATCGAGCGCACATGGATCAGTCGCCCGCGGATCGGTCACATGTCGATGGGTCACATGCCGATTGGTCGCACGGCGATCGCTCAATGCCGATCGGCCACACCCACCGAGACACCACCCTTAGGATCCAGATTTTCGAAAAGGGAGGGACCATGAGGGTCTGAGAAATCTTATTAGATACCTCTCAAAATATTCTCACCCTAGAGAATAAAACCAAACCAGAAGAGAAGAGGGGGGACCGAACAACCACCTTGAAATATACCTCTTAGGAATGAACCTCATCAACATCTAGAAACACTTCTCCCCCAAGAAACCATGCAACATTAAAGGGGGTCAAGATTTCCAGTCATATGGGTTAGAGAGTTTCTTCCTCCATATCAAGATACTATCCGATTTGGGCGGCACTGACTTGCCCACATGGGTGTAATCACATCCACCTTAATGCATCTTGATTAGGGATCGAGTCATAACTTTTCCACAGTCAGGACATTTCACAACACTCCGCAGGTATGGAAACAAAACATCTCAAAAACTAACAAGTTTAGCACTACATCACCACAAGTACAGAATGAAACAGAACAAAAATCAATATAGCTCAGGGTATTGGACGCACATCTGTGTCTCCCGTTCACAGGAACTTTCCTCGAGCCCGCCATGCCTCCATAACACACAAACCAGAGGAATGGTCTGTCCATGGAGCACCTTCTCCCCAATATCCTCGATCCTCAGTAGTCGTTCCTTAAAATTAAAATAATCCTTGAAATCCAGCTTTCCCCAGTCTAGGACGTGTGAAACGTTGTGTAGGTACTGTTGGATTTGGGACACATGGAATAAGTCATGTATTCTTAGCAGCGGTAATGGTAGAGATAGCTAATAAGCCACTTCTCTGGCACACCGCAACACTTCAAATGGTCCGATGAACCTTGGAAAAAGCTTAATCCCCCCTGTCAAACCACTATTGTCCACTCCGAGGGGTGAACCTCATGAATACATGGTCCCCGATATAAAACTCCAAGGGTATCCTCCTATTATCATCATATGAATTCTGACGGTCTGGATCTGCCTTCACCCATTCCAATATATGCTGAACGTTCTCTCTCATGCTCTGCACCACATCCAGGCCAAGAACACTTGTTTCCCCAACCTCGGTCCAGCACATGAGTGGGTGACATGGACTTCCGTAAATGTCTTAGAACGAAGCCATGCCAATGGATGAGTGATAGCTATTATTGTTGGAAAACTCTACCAGAGGAAATTGTGTCACCCACGATCCCCCAAAATCCAGAAGACATGATCATAGCATATCCTACAACCTATGGATGGTGCGCTCTATCTATCCATCTGCCTGGGGATGGAAATTAATGCTAAGACGTAGCTAGGTTCCAAAAGAATGTTGTAATCCCCTCTAAACTCGTGAGGAAAACCGTGCATCCCTATTTGAGACTATGGACTTCAGAACTCCTTGTAATCGCACCACCTCATCCGCGTACCTCCGGGCTAAGGCATCCACTGCACTCGACTCCTTGATCGCCAGAAAGTGATCCGATTTTGCGAACTGGTCCACCACTACCCAAATTTCATCACAACCTCCTTGAACCATGGGTATCCCTATGAAGAAATCCATCAAGATGTCATTACACTTCCACTCAGGGACATCCAAAGGCTGCAGCAAACTGCATGGAACACAGTGTTCAGCCTTCTCCTGCTGACACACCTGGCATCTGGCAATGAAATCTGCCACTCCTAGCTTCACCCCGGGCCACCAGAACTGACTTATCAAGCCCCGGTACATCTTGGAAACTCTCGGGAGCACCGCTAGGGGTGATTTTTGGAACTCACTAAGTTCTCTCGTGTGCATCACCTATGGAACAAAAATATATTCTCGGAAAAGCACCCGATTCATACTATCCTACATCCACCCTCCCATAGCATCACCTTGGTTAACCTGGTCACACATCGATTTTCTTTCCGAGTCTCCCCATCGGGACTCCTCTACCTATCGCAACAGAGAATACTACACTATCATCTAATACATGCAACCTCTACCACCTTCCATCCTTGCTTCCAGGTGAAAGGAATCTAACTGCTCCATCGCCTTCCAATCTTCTATTGATTCTCGAACCACATCCTTCTACGTCATCCGGCTCAAGGCATCAGCCACCACATTTCCTTTTCCTAAGGTGTAGGAAATCTAAAATTTATAGTCCTCAAGTAACTCCATCCACCTTCGCTGCAGTAAGTTTTGTTCCCACTGGGAGAACATATACTTCTTACTTTTTTGATAGGTGAAGTCCATGAAGCGCTCCCCGACACGGTAATGCTGCCACATCTTTAGTGAGAACACGACCACCACAAGCTCCAGATCATGGGTGGCATAGTTACGGTCATGGGGATGTATCTTTCCAGACCCATAATAGATCACCCTTTGTTGATGCACCAGGACACACATGAGGCCCTGCCCTGAAGCATCACAACTCATCTCATGTTTTACCCCTTCTTCTAGAAACCTCATCATCAGGGAACTCACCAACTTGTCCTTCAGATAACTGAAGGCTGATTCACACTACCCATTCCACATGAAAGCTTGGTCTTTCTTGGTCAAAGCATTAAATGGTTCTGAAAATTGGGAGATGTTGGGCGCACTCCTTTGATAGTAACCAGCAAAACCAAGGAAACTACGGACTTCTGTCATGCTCTTGGGTGCTACATAAGAAACAACCACCTCGACCATCGATAGGTCCACTTCTATCCCCAGTTCAGAAACTATGTGCCCAAGGAAATTCATGTCTCACATCCAAAACTTGCACTTGGACAATTTCCCACAGAGATGGTGTCATCGGAGGACCTCTAAAACCATTCTCAGGTGCTCTGCATGATCCTTACTTGATTTTGAGTAGATGAGGATGTCTTCAAGAAACACAACAAAAAATCGATCTAGGTATTCCCAGAAGATGGAGTTTGTGAGTCCAATGAACACAACTGGAACGTTTGTAACGTCGAAGGGCATGACCACATACTCAAAGTTCCCATATCTGCACCTGAAGGCAGTCTTGGAGATATCACCCTCCTTCACCCTCATATGGTGATTTCCAGACCATAGATCGATCTTCGAGAACCAACCTTCTCAACTCATCTGATCAATGAGATCATCTATCATCATAAGAGGGTATCAATTCTTGACAGTCACCTGATTCAGCCTCTTATAATCTATGCATAATCTTAGACCACCATCCTCCTTCTTCGCAACCATGACTGGAGAACCCCACTGTGATGCACTTAGCCAAATAAAACCATTCTTCATCAGGCTTTCAATCTGAATCTGCAACTCCCACAACTCAGAAGGTGACATTCGGTAGGGAGCCATCAAAACCGGATGGGCACCAGGTTGTAAGTCTATCCTGAAATCAACATCACGCCGAGGGGGTAGAGTCGCCACCTCTTCAAGGAAGACGTCCATGAACTAACTAAAAATCCCTATGACTTCTACAAACACTGCATCCCCTGACTCTACTACTAGTTCAGCAAACAAGGAAAGGAGGGGCTCCTCTCACCTGCTGCATTTCTGGAAACCCCACTCACCGATGAAAGATTACATTGACCACCAAAATCTGAAAACACGATCATTCCTTGGAAGCAGTCAATGACGGCACATACAGAGAACAACCATTCAATTCCTAGGATCACATAGTTTGGATGTATATGCAATAGTAGGAGATCCCTGATAGAATGATGTGGCCCTATCATCAGTGTACAGCCTCGGAAAACATAAGAGAAGTCGGTCTGACCTCCGGCCGGCGTGCTCAAAACCAGGGGCACTGAAAGTCTCTCGACATCTAAACCAAGGTCACGGGCTAGACTGGGTGTAATGAAGGAGTACAATGACACTTATTGAACAAGGCATAGGCAAGGGTACTAAACAAGATGACAATACCTTGAACGACTTCTAGCCTAGCTAGAACTGCTGCCTCTGAGGTGTGCAACTGCCCACGCCCAGCTCTTCTGCCTCTCTGTTGTCGGCCGCCTCCCCGACCACGTCTCGGTCGAGGACCCTGAAGAGCCCCATGAGTTTGGCCTCTTCCTGCGACTTCCTCCCTTGGAGGAGCGAGAGCTTGTGTCCCTGCTGCTGTTGAATGGGCCTGGCTGGAAACTACTGTGGCTGGGGTGGGTGCCGATGTGTCCCACCCCCACTGTATTGTACTTTGTCTGGGCACTGATTCTGAAGGTTCCCATGGATCCTAAAAATGAAGCACCTCGGTCCTGGGCCCAATGGGAAAGGGAGAGGACCTGGGGATCAGAATTGTAACTACAGAGGTCTGTTTCTTGTTGGTTGAAACCTAGAGGGTCCTAATGCTAGAGGCCTGATGTTGACTGCTTTCCCCTTCGACGAGCCCAACTGGATCCCCTCTCTTGATACACCTCCCTACATGTGCATCCTATCAACCGCTTTAGCATTTTTCTGGACCTCTATGTAGGTCAGAAATGTGAAGGGAGTAATATCATACTGAAGAGGAGGTCAATGTTCCTCATCCAAACATCTCGCCTGAGACTCCTCATCCGAAAAAAGGTCTGGAGTAAATTGAAGGAGATCCTTGAACATGATCCCCAACTATCTTAATGACATGATCCCCTACTGGAGGTAGAGAAACCCCTACATATTATCATCCTTCATCGTGGAAGAGAGGAATTATGCCCAGAACTCCTTCTCAAAGTCAGCCCATGCAACCTCAGCCTCCTTCTTTTCCCCATGATAAAGAGTCCACCACTGACGCGCTGCTCCCCACATTTGGCTGACGAGAAGAAGAACCCAGTACTCTGTCGGGGCCCGAATCAAGCCAAAATCTATCACTAGATCCTCGAGCCAGCTCTCCGTCTCCATATCTAAGACTCTACCCTCGTACTTCTCGAGGTTCTACTTCTGAAAGATAGAAAGATTCCTCTACCACTGATCATTCTCCTCCTTTCGGTCATCCCTCTGTAGATCAGCCAAAACAATCTCTAAGGCCTCGATCGTCCTTACCAATCATGGTTTTCTCCTAGGTTCCATAGCTTCAAGGTTAACAAGGAATGCCTAAGCCCGAGTAATGTAGAATATTTAAGTTTTGCTAGACTTTTTATTCGTTATAAATTTCAAAAATACCCATAAAACAAAATAACAATAGTCATTATGACGCATGTACCTTCCCTAGGGTCTCTACCCTGCAAGAAGTGTATCCTCACATGGCCATTTGATAGGTCAAGAGTCCTTGCATTGGATCACGGGGGGGGGGGGGGGGGCCTGAAATCCAGTGTCCTAGCCGGTATACCCTGGCCTATTTCACGCACCAAGATCACCCAACACTGTTTCCAAACCATCCCATGCAATCCTCACTATGTCTAACTCAAGACTCCATCCTACCTCTCAACCTGCCTTTGATACCATTCTGTCACGAACCACCTTCACCAAAAGGAGGAAAAGGACAACAGATTTCCAGACCCTTCCTTCTTTATGTTGATATAGAGTTAATGAACCCTGAGACCCGCCATCAATTGGTCCCGATGTGGCGACTAGAACCGAGGGTAGATAATTACACACAATATGGAATGCATTAACCTTTTTATTTTAACAGGATCGGGAGATAAGATAGTAAATCCAAAAAAAACACCAAAAGATGAAGGTAAAGTTAATGCCAAATGTAAACTGTTCCCATATGCATGTTCAAAAGTAAAAGATACATGTCACTAGAACTCCAAACATTAAGATACCATGAAAAACAAAAACAACATTAGGAACTACACCAACGTTTGAGCTAGTACGGTCCCGCACGATCCCTAAAGTCCTCCTGGAAAGATGAATGTTGTTTTATATACATAGGGTGAGCATACAAGTATACTCAGTAGGCAAAACCAATAACTCTTGTGGACAAGTGGGGAGGCTTTCTAATGTCCTGTAAAAAAAGGAGATAACCAAAGCACCTAACAAGGAAAACAATCCACCCAAGCCTCACAAAGTCACACTACCCAAATAACACTAGTCATGTAATGTATAGTAATAGCACATCGATATTATGGTACCTCGTTCCACTTTCCCCCTGGTTATTGAAGACATCCTTTGCATTGAACCAATCCCTCCATCCTCACCGCAGTCCCACTGCCACAAACTCCCGCACACACCAGGGACCCAACCACCATTCCCGCCTATAGAAACCTGGGCCACCAACACCACGTGTAACTACACCCGCAAATACCTGATCTAGAACAACCACTGTCACACCAGAAGACACCTGAGCCCCATCCCAAATATTCTTGGGAACAACATGCCCACACACACCTAAGCTGACCAACACCACTACCCTTACCGAATAATCATTGTCTATAATGGAACTCAGGATGCCATAACCTTTCCAAAGAGTCTTGGGATATTTGGGAAAGGGAGTATAAAAGGAGATAATAACCAGTCACTCAAAAGAGTGTTGGGAAAAACACCCTCCCCCCTGAAATGGGGGTGTTTAGCACTATGTTCTCAAATCTGGTGGGGTGTGAATACAAAAAATAAAAATAAATATATATGTATAAGTAACAAGAAGTCATCCTAACATTGGGTTCTAAATCCTATGCAAAAATACCCTCAGTACTATTCATTCATAAAAGAACGTCATGACACTTACGACCAAGTCACAACTCATTCCCAAAACCAATTCCCCATATTAACCATTCTCGTTTTCATGTTCATGTGATCCCATTAGGTGAATTCTACACTATTATGAAACTAACAGGCATAACCACAAGCCAAGGAATGAGAAACATCTGAACAAAAATCTAAGCATTCACAGTCGATTCTATTGTGAATTCACAAGAACAAAGGGATAACTGACATCCCTCGAAGTAGTAGAACCAAATCAAGCCATGAGATACAGCCCCACATGGCTCCCAAACCATAACCAATAGCTGTACAAAAATAGAGTATCCCATCCCCATCCATGTCACCTCATATGAACCAAGAAGAATAACACACCTACTACCAAAACAGAGTAGGAAACTTCCAGGTTCAAGCACATCATTCATTAGGTTCTTCATTCTGTTTGTTAACCGGAGTGTTCACACAGAGATTCTTGTTTTACTGAACATCCATTTAAACCAACTGAGTTTAGGTGAATAACCAATTTCCATGTTATAGTTATTTAGTCATCACCAAAGACAAGGTTTTATTGGGATGCTAATAAAGACCACTAATGGCCATGATTTTTAGTGAGCGCAAGCCCATACAGTTCAAAAAACATATCGAAAAAAAAGAGTACAACAGAGCATTGATCACACACCCATAATTATTTAAATGTCCGTTCATTATCTTCATTAAGTTTGGTTTCATCAATCCCCACAAAAAAATAGCATACCCACCCCACATGATACATAGTAAAGAGAGACAAAGGAAAAAACCCTACTTGGTTGGTCACTGATCAAAGTTCTTCTCCACAGGCCAAGAACTGGGGATGTGCGACTTTCTGGGGAGGAACGTCGGGGACTCCAAGGTTGAGAAGAAATGCTACGGTACAGGTGCACCACTTGCCTCTAAAAGGACGACTGTAAACACACTCAAAAGAATAATTGGTTGGCCAAAAGGAAGAATAATATGAAGAAATTATTGTGCGATATATAGATAAGAACCTGTTGTTACAAGATATGGGGATTTAAACAGTTTTAAAGTCATATCATGGTTCCCTACGTGGTTCGGTGGTTACACACAATGAGATTAATTGATATTTAATGATTCCTATTAGAAAAAGGGTGGTAACATGTGTGATTTTAAAGGATTTTATAAAAACAGAGGGGCACGATATGTGGACGCACACCTGGGTCTGTTGAGGGTCACCCCACCATTAAGAATTTAAATATATATTAAGGGATTAAAAATGGACTTGAACAACTCCCAAAAAGGTTTAAAAAGTTCTTAAAAGTGGTGTTATGGGAGGAACAACATATGAAAAACCCGACAAGGCTAGGTGGCACCGATCGTGACACACACCGATCAGTCCCACTGATCGGTGAGGCACTGATCTGTGACATGATGATCATGTCACACCGGTCGGGGGCCACCGATGGTGTCACACGGATCAGGTTCCCACCGATCGGTCACCCACCAATCAGTCACACACTGATCGGTCACACACCAATCGATCACACGTGGATCGGTCAGACGCCGATCGGTCGCACGTCGATCGGCCGCACGTTGATCGGTCAGCTGCCGATCGACCACACCCACCGAGACGCCACCCTTATGATCCATAGTTTGTCAAAGAGATGGACCATGAGGGTTTGGGCCATCACATGATATACGACGGACATATATAATGATACGGTAGGGCCTTTATGAATTCTTAATAATATTTTTATCTTTAACATCACACCTATAGTGTTATTGATCCTTATGGATGGACTCTCCCATCCTTATTTGGATCTGATAATGGTATTGTATTTGTATGATATCTTGGTGTACTCTTAGACTCGTGGAAATCAGGTCCCACATCTTGGAATCATCCCAACTACATTGAATGATAATTTTCTATATTTTAAGCTATGTAATTTTCATTTTCAGCTTGATATGTTACATTTCCTGGGTCATGACATTTCAATGTAACATGTTTATATGGACCCTGTGAAAGTGAAGTCAGTGTTTTCATGGGAGAATCCAAAGAAAGTTTTTGATATCTGATTTTTCGTAGGAATATATGGATATTATATGACATTCATCAAGAAATTTTTCAGATTATAATCACCACATATGATCTTGAATCCAAATCGGATTTTTTTGAATAGTTTGAGGGTTTCAATAATTCCATATATGAGCTGAGAAGAGTTTTACATTATCAGCAATATTGATCCCAACAAATCCTATTGGGGAATATACAGTCTATTCTGATTCTTCTAGGATAAGACATGGGGTAGTGTAGATATATAGAGATCATGTTGCAGTGTATTGGCCATGGAAGTTGAGGACTCATGAATAGAACCACCATATACATAAACATGATTTGGAACCATTTCTATATGATTTGATGTGTTGGAATCATCATCTTTTGGGATATTTTTTTACTATGTTATGGATCAAAAATCATAAAACTGCAAATTTTCACATCATTATTTCACTCTCTTTCCTAAATGGTTAATTTATTATATACATTCATTTGATTTTGAGCTAGAATATATGCCCAAAAAGTGGAACAGTGTTATTGATGCTCTATGTTAAAGACACAAACTCAGGTAGTAAAAGTGGCTAGTGATGAGTGGATGATGATGAGTCTAACAACAACAATTCATGTGGTGGATTAGGAGATCCAAGAGAATGTGAATCTCTAATCAATTTTTGTGTAGTCCGCCCTTCTGAGCTATATTATAGATTGGCAATATGAGGATATAGAGTGCTTGACAAATATTTCATGCCTTGAAGGTGGGTAGTCAGCATTATTTTAGAGCATATATGAGGATGAGATCATCTATATTAGGAATTAGTATATGGTGCTTTCAAGAATGTGATAAGACATAATGTAGTAATTTCATGTATTTATGTGGGAGGTACATTTGAGAGTTACAAAAATGTACCATGACCATTGATGATAGTTATAACAACCCTTGACATTATTACAAATGTAATCATGATATATTATATAAATATTCACTTAAGACAATGCAAAGGATTGAGAGGTATAGTGTTTTGGGAAATTAGAAACATTACATAAAATCTTAAAACATGAAATACACATCTTTATTGTAAACCACTTTTACATGACCACACACATTTCATGGTATATAGAATGACACTGGATAACATGGGGAGATGCCTAAGAAAAGGTTGATTTTATAAAGCCCATAAAGGGAGTAAAAAAGAATAACATGAATAAAATAGTACATCTTAGGAAATAGGCATATCAATGGAGCTTAATAGAAATATGAACATAAAATCACGATATAGCATGGTTATCATAACAGGGAAATATGACATCAATATTTCACATGATATTAGCATGATCAAAGTCTCATTACCCATATATAAGGAGTAAATAATCATTGAACATGCATTATCTTGAGTAAACCTTCATTTCACATGATGTATCCTGATCCAAAGCTTTACCCAAAGCAATGGAGTGCTATCTGGGAACACTATTCTTTACCATTTCATTTCATGCATAAGTGTTACAAATAGATCATAAAACATGGAATCATTAAAAATCATCATTCAATTTATAGTTAATGAATGTATAATTCATACAAGAAACTATATATTCAATAAATAAATGTTCATAATATTGAGTACACTTGACAGAAAAGGGGCATCTTATTCTATATATAATGACTTTGGTTTGGAAAATCTAGGTCACATTTCAAAAGCATAACAGCATGACATAAGAATTTATAAAAAATGTTGATGAGAGAGAAAGAGGTATCTCATAATATGTACATGAATTGGATAGTAAGGGGGTAATAATGATACATGTCCCAACATATGTAATGGAATTTATATTCATAATATAACAGAATTTATTGAATGTAAATAAGTAGAGGGGAATTCCTTATAGAATTCTAGAATGGTAATAGGTGTAAAAGTGGACATTAATGATAGAGAATCAGGTATCTCACCATTAAAACATAATGTGATAAGTATATGGGAGGAGAAAAATTATACCCTATAATTTTTAATTGAAAATAAATTGGTATAAAAAACAAAGAAAATTTGGTCAGAAAAGGGGAATTGAAGAAATCCCATACATTAAAGTGTGATACAAAGGCTTGGGAGAGGCATGAGAGAGTCTTTTGGGGATCTTGGGGTTCCTTGGAAGGTTTCCACAGAGGGTATGGCAGAGTAAGGACATTATCTATGGGTTTTGGGTGAAGAGAAGTGGTAGGTTCGGTGGGGTAATATAAGAAATGAGGGTGAATACATTATTATTTATGTTTTGAACACTACACATTAAACTAATCAATAACACAAACCATCCCAGGGGTTTTCCCACAGTTTTTCAATGTAGAGTGGAAATTTTTTTATTAGGCCTATAGAAGAACTTATTAATATATTATGATTTCTTATATAAAGATGAGTGACGCTCTCAAAGAAATAATTATAAAATGTTAAACAGTTTTATATGTATTAGAGGGTCCACTAAAGCATTGTAAAATAGATCAAACATACCTAAAATCACATTATTTTAATGGTAAAACATATATTGTTTGAATAAAAATTTTATAGTATTTTATTACATTACTAATGCTTCCTTATGATGTCATAAAACAAATTATATATTTAAACGGTATTTAATTTTTATCCAAAAATTCCACTAGCATAGATAATTATTAAAAATTAAACATTGTATAATTTCTTAATCCTAATTCCAAAAATAATATTAATTTTAACATGACAATTTTCTGAATTTGCGAATTTTTAATTTTAAAATAAAAACCAACATTTATCAAAAATTCATGGGTTTTGACAAAAACCACTTTAAGACCTTAATAAAAATTACAATTTAATTGACAAAAATTATCCGCTAATTTATAATTAATAAAATATAGTTTATGAAAAATATTTTATTAAAATATTATTTAATTCAAAAATCCATTAATTCATCAAAATATATTTCTTAATTAAATAATAACTAAAAATAGTATTTGTTCTTTTAAAAACTTTTTACAAAGTAACAATAATAAAATCATGGGAATAATATTTGTTTTATTAAAAAATAATATACATTATAATAGTACTTCGATATTGTTACGTAACCCATTATATCAGTCGTATATGACCTAAGGGTAAGGTATGTGATGGTGATAGACTCTTGGGGTGGCTTGGAAAACATAGCTCAGGTTGTAATCTTTATCAACATCTACTTCTCTTGTATGTTGTTTCGTTCATGCTTAACACATTGATGCTCCTCTTGGGTTAGGTTAAGAGTGAAGCCCAGTGATGCCATATTCTTTCTAAACTCGGAAAAATTGTTTTCATATTGATCAATTCAAATGGATGAGGACATCAATTTCTTTATCTAATAAAATTATATTTGATAAATCCCTATATTTATACTAATCAAGTGATCAATATTCAACATCTAAATTATAGATAGTAAAAATTGTTAATGGTATTTGGAAATCCAAAATAATAAACCAAAGTTAGTGTGTATTTTTTATATAACTAATTTACAAAATTATACATTTAATTTTATTTAGGGAAATTTTAGTTAATAAATGTTTGGGTTGTTATAATCATAACCCCTTATAAATTTTTACTTTCAAATTTTCCTTATCCCACACTAAAATATATGTGGGTATCTATTATTCATCACTTCATTTTATTCCCATGTTGTCCCCTAAATCATGTGGTTTCACCAACACACCTTGATGAGGTCATAGTCTTATTTTGTAGACCATTTTCCATATGATATAATATCTTCACCATCTTCTCTTCATAGGAGAGGACATTTTCTAATGGAACCATATTAGGATAAAGTACATGTGATGGGTCAGGTATGTACTTCCTCAATAGTGATACATGGAATGCATCGTGTACTTGAGATAGGTTTGGTGGGAGTTCTGGTCAAAAGGCAACTGATCCAATGCGATCAAGGATCTCAAAAGGCTGATGTACCTTGGACATTGTTTCCCCTTCATCCATAATCTCAAAACGGTCTTCCATAGTGATAGGTGGTGGAATTCCATGTCCCCAACATAAAATTATAGGTCATGTAGATGGTTATCATCATTTCCCTTTTGTTGACTCGGAGCAGATTTAATGTGCTACTAGATTGACTTAACCTACTCAACCATTTCATCAGCCATTTTTGGACCTAGGAGTTTTCTCTCCCCATGATCATCACAACATGATGATGTTCTACACCTCTTCGCATAAAGGGATTCATAAGGAGCCATTTGGACGCTAGAGTGGAACTATGATTGTAAGAGAACTCAAAAAGGGCAAGATTTTGATCCCATTCTCCTTTGAAGTGCATCGATCATTCTCTCAACATGATGTCACATGTTTGGACTGTCGAATCAAATTGTCCATCCTTTTGAGGATGATATGTCATACTAAAATTCATCTCAGTATTGAATTTTTGAAAGAAACTCTTCCAAACAATAGAGGTGAATCATGGATATTGAACAAAAATAATTGATAGTGGTACTCCATACATCCTTACCACTTCTATAATATATATCCAACCCAATTAATCCAACGATATATCTTCAATAGTATGGAATTAATGTCCATGGTGTCGTTCTTCCATTTCCATGATGTTTTGGGTAATTGTTTGATTATCCCCTTAGACTTCTACCTTTCAGCAATCACTTGCTGATTTACCAGGCACGTAGATATATGCTCAGTAATTTCTTTCTTTCTGTTATCCCACCATAAATGCTCTTAGAGATCTTTATATATCTTTGTGTTTCCTAGGTGAATGGAGAAATTCTAACTATGTGCATCTTCCAAAAGTTCACTATTTAATATAGGATTTTATGGGACACATAATATTATACCAAATCTCACAATTCCTTCCACATTAATATTAAACATTGGGATTTTACCTATTCTGATAGTTTCCACTTTCTTATGAATTCCCATATCATCCTTCTGATCATCCTTTAACATATCTAAATGAAATAGTTGACTAATAATATGTGAAAGGATTGATGATGATCCATTATTTATGTTTCCCATGTCCATATTCATCAAATATTTGAAGATTGGATCCTTTTCAATTATAATCAATGATATAATTGTTGGGTCTATTCTTCATAGACAATCATACACCTTCTTCACTTTACCAAGTTGTAATGGATTGAGCAATCATTTCCATTGATAAGCTCAAACCATCTTCATTGGCGCATATTCATCTCTCTCTGTGTGAATATATATTTGAGCATTTGTGATCCCTATATATTTTAAAATTCTCCCAAAAGAGGTAGTGTCACCAAATTAGTAAAGGTAAAATTACTATAGCCAACTCCATATCATGTGTTGGATAGTTTTTCCCATGAGATTCAATTTCTTTATAGCATATGTATTGACCTTGTCATTTTGCATCAACAAACAGCTGATGCAATTCTTCAAAGCATCACTGAATACCACAAATTTTTTTCCTCCTATGGGTAGTGTGAGCAGGGATGTAGTGATCATTCTCCTTTTTGACTCTTTGAATCCCTCTTCACGTTCATCAATCCAAGAAAACTTGACTCCCTTCTGAGATATCATGGAATGCGGTTTTACAATCATGAGAAATTTCTCACAAATATGCATTAATTACTTGCTATTCCCAAGAACCTATGGATATCAGTCACTAATGTTGGCCTTGGACATCACTTAATTGCACATGTCAAGTACAGATCCCTAGATATCCCATTAGTTGTGATGATAAGACCCAATAATGATATTTCCATCAACCAGAACTCACACTTTTTGTACTTTGAATAGATATTCTCATTTCTGAAGGTATCTAGTACCGTGCATAAAAGATTTTCATTCTCCACATTGGTTTTGGAGTATATTCAAATATTGTCTATAAAGACAACCACACATTTTTGAAGGTAATCTCTAATGACTTTATTCATCAAGTCCATGATGATTTCTAGGGTGTTAGTAATTCAGAAAGTCATTACTATGATTTCATAGTGCCCAAATCATATATGAAAAGCAGTCTTTGGTATATAGTATTTCTTCTAATATACTTGGTAATATCAAAACCAAAAATCCACCTTTGAGAAGTATAAGGCTCTAGGAAGCCGATTTAATAAGTCATCAATTCGTGGTAGAGGATACTTGTTTTTTATCATGATATTTTTGAGCTCATGATTATAAATGAAAAGGTGCATTGACTCATACTTCTTCTGGTCTAAGAGTACTGGTGCATCCCATGGTGAAAAACATGGGTGTATAAACCATTTATCCATATTCTCCTGTAGTTTATTCATTATATCCTCAAGGTCCAAAATGACATTATATAGGGAGTATTGTATATTGGCAATGCCCCATGTATACAATAAATCACGAATTAAAGAACTCCTCTAGGAGGAAGATCGTAAAATTCCTCATGAATCACTTCACAAAATTCATTCACAATGGGTATGTATTCAATGATGGTAACTTCCATATGCTCATTCATTTGAGAATGATATGAATGCTCATTGGGTAGTAATACCTACACTTGAAGTGATTGTGTTAAAGAAGATTCATCCTCCTTCTTGAACTTGTACAAAATCGGTGGTTGATTCTCTTTATAGAGAGTGATTTCACATATATGGAAATTAATGTTGGATCTATATAACTAAAGACCATTCTCATTTTGAATTGCATATATATCTGAAGAAAAAAAGCCTCTGAGCGGCGTCAACATATCTCCCGCGAGGGGATAGGGTTTCCACTCTTAGATCTGCTTCCATCCCTCCTCCGGCTTTTGTTCGGCTTGGAATCGGCGTCCCCCATCTCGTCTTGGTCGGCTTGGCATCTGTGTTACATCTCAGCGTCGGTGTGTTTTGTGTTGGAGGTCCGACTTCGTCTTATCAGGCGTGGCAGTGTCTGTTGTGTCCTATCCCGGTGGGCGATGGTTCTGGAAGGCGAGGTCTTCTATGGGCGGCATCTCGTCGGTGGATTCGGGCTCAGTAGCTATTGGTGACCAGTGCGGTTCAGCTTCGGCCCTAGAGTGGCACGAAGGGGGGAGGGTGTTTGGTGATTTTTATGATTTCAGGTGTTTTTTTTTGTTTTGCGTCAGGAGGCCCTGTGACTATTTTTGTTGCACCAACGTCTTGGTGTCCAACTGTTCTTTATATATTTTCATTCTGCTTTTCGCGAGTTGTCCGATTTGGAATCTGGTGAGGGTATTTCTGTGGTCTTTATCTGCCTAGCTCTATCCCAGAGTTGCGCTGCTGGCTTAGATCTTCTCGAATCCCCTCAACGGTGGCCTTCCCTCGAGTTGTTGTTGGTTCTTCCAGTCCAGGGCATCAAAGACCCAGCTTCACTCTCGATGGATCATCATCCTCCTCGGTGGCTGCAGATTCATTGCAGAGGGTTTCTCATGCATCTGGAGGGGTCATTCCGGCTTCGTTTGTGGTGCCAGTGAGTTGTGATGCTTTTTGTGTGTTTGGCTTTTTGAAGGTGGTTCTTTTTTGTTGGTTTCATTGGCAGTGAAGGAGTCGTGACATTTTACTCTAGTGTTAGAATATCTTTTGAATTGGATTATTTTCTTTTGGGAATTAATGCAATGGTGAGGCAACCAACTCACAAACTTTTAAGAGGCTCCAAAGGGGGATTTAGAGCAGGCGGTTTGAATTTTACGGATTTGGATATTTGAGAGAGTATGACATTAGTCATCGGATCCGGCCTGTGCTTTGACACAGGATACTTGTTAACTGTACAACAATGCAAAGGTGGAGAGATTCATCATGTCCAAATGCTGGGGAGGGTTAGCTCCATGGTTTAGTATGATTTTAATCTCTTAGACATTCAGATCATGATTTCTTTCTTATGTTCATGATAAATGTTTGGGTTTTCCCCTTCTTCTATTAAAAGGTGGCTTTGTTATAATAATAATAAAAAAATTGAAGGTCTTTAGGCCATTGGATGTATATAAGGAAAGACAATCCTTGCAATGAATTGAATCTAATTCCACCAGAGGGTGTTTGATGTGGCTCTCTAGGAATTTCAAACAACAAATTTTTACAATGGCGGAGTTATATTTAAGGGTTGATATGATTACCCCATTTTTTTTTCACAGAGACATCTTTACTTAAATTATTTGTGTTTGTTTTGGGATTGTTCTACTAACCATTCAGGATATAAAATAACGCGTAGAACTAGAATAAAAAAGTATCTCTGCTATTCCTGAATAAATTACTAGCATAACTGTCACCACATTTTTGTTGGTATTCAATTCGGCAGTAGTGATGGAATAATCACACCCTTACTACATTAGAGGTTTTTGGATGCCTTCGATAACCCTTGTCTTAGAGCACTGGTTTGAAAAGTGCCCTAGTAATTTGTAGTTATAGACATAAACACTATGTTGAGCATCAAACAGAGTGTTCCTCTCTTCTATCACAACAATGGGTTATTCTTGTCACAATTTAATGTCTAGGTTCCCATCTCTTCCATTCCTATTTAATTTCATCATCCCCTTTAGGAAAGTTCATAGTTGTTACATTCCACACAATTGGCATGTGGGTGCCGGATTATCGTAGAACCATTTGATTTATCCATCAGACCACCGTAATTAAAGTACACATTATTCTTCTTATCTCCATGATACCCCTAATATTCGCCAAATCTTATTTCGACCATGATAGAAAATTAGACAATTTTCTCATATCTCTAGAAGTTGCAGATCACTATGGATTTATGTAGTCTTGGTTTTATCCCACTAATGAAGTAGAAAACCTTACATTAGGGGGGTAACCATAAAGACAAAGGCATATCATCCACTCCTTGTGATGTTTTACTCATACCCTCCAAAGGATTCATCAAAATTATTATTTTGGGAAAGAAAGTCCCTTTCCATATAAAGTTGGAGGGTGCAGGGAAAATATTTATCAAAAATCATTTTCTGGAAATCATTCCATTCCAACACCTTGATCTCCTCCTCAGGATTCATATTTTAATCAATTTCCATTATTTATCAGCTTCACCCTACATATGATAAGTATTCAGAAGTAACATCTCTTGTTCAAAACTTTTATGGATGGAGAATATATTCTCAATTGAGTTAATCATTTCTATGGAAATTGAGGGATCACATGATCCATTAAAATCATGAAGACATTGTCTTAGGAATCTCTATATTGGGACTTGTTATTTCTTTGGGGGGGGGGGGGAGGGGGTTGAACATTCCCCATGAACATTGTTTTTATATATAACTTGAGTAAACTGAGTGTGTATCATGACAATGTTTGTGATTCCTACTCCTATTAGATTTTTCATCTCATTAGAGCAGTCATCACATTGATCTTCTCATCTGTTGTTAGCTCGATTCCTCATATTATCAGCTATTGGATGTAATCAAATAAATTTTAAGGGTCACACATAAAAGGTAATCCAAATAAAAAATGGTATAACTTATAAATAACATTTTTTTTCTTAAAATATGGATTTATAGGCTTCAATCATTGTTATCCATCATCTACTTCCCAACATATATTCTTAGGTGAAATTTCTTAATTACCTTAATAAATGATCATACTAGGCTTATGAATTTACCAAATCATATTCCTTATAAGTTTCATAAACATTAGTTAAGAAAGGCCCATTGTTGTGCACCACATCTCGTCTAAGAATATCTCAAAGGAGTGTTTTCGGGTTTTACACGTAGGTACAACCAAGTTAGAGCCACCTCTACATACTCGTATCTAGACTGGGATGTATTTTATTGATAAACAAGACTCTCAATACTCCCTAAATTTAGAGATGATTTTATCATACTTAATCGTATCCCAAAGGCTTTCACTCAGGTTTTCTAACCAAAATCCCTAAAATAACTAATCATATCCTCTTATACCAACTACAACAACACTTCACATTATTGTACATGTAAAATTATTTTACTACATAAAATTTCACATAACTCAGCTCTATGGACTGATAGATATAGTGTCTTGGGAAATTGGGAACATTACATAACAACATAAAACATGAAATACACATCTCTATTGAAAACTTCTTTTACATGACCACACAAATTCCTTCATACATAGCATTACATGGGATAAGCAGAGGACATGCACAAGAAAAGGGTGAGATATAATGCCTAGTAAGTGAGTAAATAAGGAATAAAATGATGAATATATTACATGTTAGGCGATAGTCATATCAATGGAGCATAAAAAAACATGAACATAGTGGCATGATATAGCATGGTTATCATAACATGGGAATGTGACATCGATATTTGACATGATATTATTATGAGCCAAGGATCATTGCACACAGAGAATGAGTATACCCACATATATAATTAATTATATGAGTAAATCCTCAATTGACATGATTTATCATGATACTATTCTTTACCAAATGCATTGGAGCGCTATCAGTGTCATGAAACAAGTCAGGTCGTCATCTGACCCGACACACGACACGGTTCGAAACATGGCCAGAGGGGCATTCCTGATCCACACGGGATGGAAAATGTTCTCATGTATAAAAACATTACATGGGAATGATTAACCTAAAATGAGAGACATAAAAAAATCCACAAGATAGATAAAATGAAACTAAAGAACTATTAACCATGCAATCACTTAAACTAAATCAAACTTAATTGACTACCACATGATCTAATAACTGAACAGACATGAGAATAGTGGAATCTAAAACCTTAACACAAACCTTTAAGTGATGAGAGAGGTGTGACATCCAGGAGCTACATATACCAACCTTCTTGAGAAGAACATCCACAACCCGAAACACCATCATTGAGAATGATTCCCCAGCCTGGAAGAATCAAATTACAAGGTCTACACACACCCTAAGGAGCATGTATGGTGTGAGCCAAGATCCCAGTAGGACATCAACCAAAAAAATGTTTCCATTCCAATACATCAAATATATAATTTATCATTCTTATGTAAAACCATAATTTTAAAACACATTCACAGAAAATATTTAAAAGATGAAAGTAAATTTAAAAGAGAAAATGAATAAAAACCATATCAAAAATACTACTTTAAAAAGGAAGAGAGAAATTCATTGAGAAGATGAACATACTCCAGTGGTCTTTCGTATGCCAAACGGAAGAACCACTTCATGAATAGTGGAGAACAATGGGTAAAATCCCCCATGGAACCTAGTATGCGTGGTGTGCTAGAGACATTGTACATCGTTGTAAACGTGGAATAGGAACCACAGTAATAAATGCTCTCATTCATGAACCACTAGTAGGGAAATACATCTATAACCGAGTTTTCTTCAATCATCACAAAAGTATAGATAGTGATGTGACACCAATCTTTCCGGATGAAATTAGGATGAACTGCTCAGGTTTCATCTAGCGTACTAGTCCTAATCGGCCCACCTATGTACTCGAGGTTTTTCAAGTTTTTCACTCAATCAAATTCCACATTCACAAAGCTTATCGCTTTCTCAAATCAAATACCACAATAGACATTACTCACACAAGCCACCACATGGATACCCAAAGACCCATTTTAAAGACACATGCACACCAAAGACGTGTCACATTCTATATAAACATACCAATTTTAAAATGAGAAAGAATTAAACGATTTCAAAATACCACTTACACACCATATAAAAGTATCAATAAATCATTTGAGCTATTTATGAAATCATTTCTAGAAAAACCTAGAATACTTCACACCAAAAACAACTTGATTCCATATAGAGGCATCAAATTAAAACTAGATAAATGAGGTAACCATATCAACATAATTTTTCCATAATTAAAAAAAATTGAATTTTAATTTCAAAAGTACATAACAATGGAAACACACCAAAATTTACTTAGTTTCCATTGAAAATGACTATTTAAATACAAAAACGCCTAAATTGACATGAAAACAACTTTTGCAACTACCAAACAACCCCCAAAAATCTTACAACCATGTTTCATATTCAAAATTGTAGTTAAATAAATTATTCTTCAATTAATAAAACATATCGCAAGAAAAGGGGACCATTTAAAAATAAATTTCACAACTCAAATCTTCTACGACCTCATTGGCGCTCAATAAACAATTATTGAACACATCTAGAACTAACCACAATAGGGTCAAAATGATGAACCAGAAAATTTCTAAATGCAAGTGAAATTTTCATCTTGCAAGCATGTCACACAATTAAAAAAATAATTTTCCAAAACAATACTGCACTACCAAACATTTTTACCACCACACAAACATAAATAATAAGACTATATTACTTTGAGAAACCCTTTTTTCAAACAAGTGTTCCAAAACATTTTAAACCTTATTCACATCATGCAAATAAATCATAGAACATATAGAACATAACTATATAAACAAATTAAATTATCAAAAAGATTCAAAGGCATGGACCCATCTATCTTTTATGCTGAATTTCCCACAAATGGGTGAGAAACTCCAATCATATCACGAACACACCACACAAAGATCTAATTGAACCACACAATAAGAATTTAAACCAAAAGGAATCAAAACCATACATGAAATAAGACCTCATAACTACTAGAAATATCAAAACTCAATGAGATAAAAGAAAAACAAATATAGATGAGGCATAACAATGTTGCAGCGACCAATGGAGGTCCATTCGCCAGTTTGGGTCGGCTAGTGAGGGGGACAAAAAAGTGTCGGTCTGCTGGAGAAGGCCGACGATGGATCACAGACAGTGCATGATGACTGCGCATTGGCAGATACGAGAAGGGGGTTAGGTTTTCTGGTGAGCTCATTGGCCGAGAGGCTGGACATGGGGGAAGCAGGACATAGCGCAAGGGCCTGGCCGGGGGGTCTGTAAGGGTCATCGCAATAGGAGGCCATGGGGAGATATGGGGTAGCCGGCGGTGATGTGTAGTGGACTGGGGGAGGAGCGTCACGATGATGTTCTAAGGGGTAGAGGGTGTGCTACAATGAGAAGGGGGTGTAAGGGGGGAGGTCCACAAACCCTAGGAAAATGGAAAACCCAAAATAAATACCAGAAAAATAAAATAAAAAGGAAAACCAAAACTAAAAACCATAATAATAATAATAATAATAATATTATTAATATTAATAAACTGAATCCTTGGCAGTAATAATATAATTTTCATTAAAACACAATTTATTATATTATTAAAAAATTATTATCATTTTATTTATTTCTATTCTTCAACAAATTTACATTTATTTCATATTTATTTATTCATTTAATTTGGTTAATTCAATAACGGGCGATTCACATGGCGGCACAGGTGAAGTTGCACGACTACATCATTATTCATCGCAAATGTTTTGAATGATTTAAAGCCTTGAAAAACTAATTTATCAACAAAAAACACTATATTTCAACCAGGACTCATCCCACACATCGATTGAATATTTTAATGCCAAAAAATTAAAACAAAAATATAATAACTTAATTTCATAATAAAGATAAAAATAATTATTACAATATTAATAATGAATTAATTAATTTTTTTATAATCATAACACTGTTAATAATAATATTATTATTATAAAAAGATATTATTATTATTGTCATTAAGTCAGTTTGTAAAATTTTAATAAAACATATTTTTTTTATTTCCATTTCATTATTAATTACAATTTATATTCCTACGTTGAACACTGAGTAGACCATACAGTTAACTGGGCGAGGTCCCATGATGACTAGAACGAGACCGCACAGCTTTGACCATGGTGCGCTGGATGCTATCAAGGAAAAAACATGGGTTGTTAATTTTGAAATCAAAAATTTTATGTCGGGCTGCAATCCGGACTACCCGATACACAAGAAATTAATAAAATAATTTATTTAATGATGACAGGTGAGACAATTATCCCCACCATATAGATTTCCATCCCCAGAAATCCACATCTAAGGCTGAGACCCGATGTATGAAACGACACCCCTTAAGGTTCAATGATGATCCCTATGAACAACCAGTGAAAGGAGGATAACACATCATGCTCAGATAAGGTGATTTGAATTACAACCTCAAAAAACTCGTAAATAGAATTTTTGATATGTGTTGCCTACAAAAATGAAATGGAACATCTCCTATTTATTAATTAAGGATAGGGACTCTCACACCCACAGAACCCAACATCACAAGACAAAACTCCTCCAGCACTATCGAATGAAGACCACGTTGTTTGACTGGGACTAACAAACAAGATCAACCACATCCAACGAGTACTCTTATCACATATTGCCAAAACAACTCTAGGAAAAAAACTAAAAGTTCATCATGGTGAAGCCTGAGGGGTTCCCAACCATTATAAACCTACAAACACCTATGGTGAGACTTGAAAACTGACATGGGGAGGCCCGAGAAGACTCCCCACCATTATAAAGAAGGCCAATGCTGATTAATTCCAGATATATTTTAGTGAGACCTATCAAGAGTCTACCCACCATTAGAGCTAATAGAAGATACAAAACCATGAAAATTTACTGACGATGACCAAACACCCCATCGCAAGGGGTGAGTAGGGACTGGCCCAACAACCAGGCATCAAAACCATGGATGAGGAGAGACCAACATCTCCACATCCCTGGATGAAAATTATCTAAAATTGAGACTTATTTACCTAATAAACTCTCATCCGGACCACCAGAAGCAATTAAATTTAGTCAGACGCAACCCCCAAAACATTAAGTTACCGAGAAAACCACATCGACTCATAGCCATGAGAAACCTCATGCACCCAAACAAGTCTTTCAAAATATAACCACATGAATCAATTTAAACCTACTTCACCTTTAGTACAGATCACAAAAATAAAGTTGAGGTCCGATACACTCTCGGGGTTCCTGAACATGCGCCAGCATCACTCCGAGGCCTATGGCTGGAGACCTAAAGTTTGATGCATCTCATACCTCATGGTCAGGTATGGATGACTCCCAAACAGAGCTTTTACTCTTTTTTTCACACACATCTACACTGCAGACGAGACAACACCACCAAACACAACAAACCATGACATGCAACTACTCCCTCACGACACATCTACCAAGACAGTGGTTTAGATGATGCACATGCATCACTTGTTCACCTTATTGAAGACAAATAAGAAGGAAAGACCCAAGAAAAACACTCTCCTATGAACAGAAAAAATAGAAATACCCAAGAGGACACAATCCTATGAAAATAGGGATTCCCCAAGGATCCTATGAAATCCACACTTCATCTTCAAAGAGAAATCACACTGAAATATGTAACCAAACACGACCCATGCATCCAATGAATGTACTACAAAGCCCTTCACAAAACTAGTCAACACTGATAATTCTGAACAGTCTTCACCCTTCCATGCTAAAATTCCATTAACCATTTCCATGGATAACTTCAATCAAAACGATGTCAAACTTCTTACCCGAAAACTCAGAAATCTCAATGAGACCATAACTCCTATCATTTTTCCAAGCATATGACATCCCACTGCGTGATGATTAACTTGACCAAAAATAAAAAGGAATAGACTTAGCACTATCACTCGATATGGAGAGTTGTTTCATAAACAACAGGAGGGTCGACCAACAACAAATTACCCATATTGGCACTTCAATCACATGTTAATGAATTATGGTGGGGGCATGCACTAGCCAAGATAGAAAAACATGGACTAAATCAAACTAGTCTAATGGACCTAAAAAACTACAAGAAAACACTAAACGTGTAGGGAGAACCAATGAAATGGATTCTTGAAGCACTTTTCCAAATAATCCATTAACCACATGCTTGCACACCTACTTAAAAAAAAGAATTCAAACTATAGAAAAAAATCATTCTAAAAGGATTCTCGGCTCGTAATTCCTCACATCCAACATTTCCAAAATACAAAGAAACACCACAGAACCGCCGATTATTAAAACACAAAAAAAAATTAACTTAAAAACCAAACTTCGATGAATCAAAAACAAAGAGACGAGGAATGATGCAAGAGGAGACTAGTGTTGGCGAGTGACTTAGACATATGGTTAGTGTCCATACACCAATCATGCCACCACCATAGAGAGTATTCTAGGACAGTGTCCTTGTCTAAAAATGGATTTCCAAACTCTGTAATGTCACTAGGACCATTGACCCTACTCTATTTTCATTTCCCCTAAACCTGATTAACCACATAGACCAACGGTTCAAAACGTCCTCAACGTACTCTGGTAACTCGAGTCTTGCCATGAGGTGTTATTTCAAAGAACCTTACACATATCTAAGAAGTTGAGTCCCGAAAACCTTAACTCTAGTCTACATGAATCTATCTTGAAAAATCATGACCCAATAGGACAAACCTCATCTGATACAATTTTTTCACGAATCGATCTGGGTCGCCATCCGACCGAGTGCCTGACCCTGTCCACGACATTTCCCACAGGGCGTTCTTGATCTTTATAGGCCGGCACAAGTGCCTAGGTACCAAAACATTACATGATAATTATTTACCCAAAATGAGACACATAAAACAATCATCAAGATAGATAAACTGAAACTGAATAGCTATCAACCAAGTTGTCCCTTAAACTAAAACAATCATATAGGTCTACATATCAATCAAATAACATAAATGAAATGGCAACATGGGAATCTAAAACTCTAACTCAAACCTCTAGTCAACAATAGAGGTTCAACATCCACAAGAAACAAACACCAACCATCTTGAGAAGACCATCAATATCTCGAACCACCGTCATTGATCACGATGTCCCATCCTTGAAAACCCAAAGTAGATGGTACACATACACCCAAGAGTTTATGTACGGTGTGAGCCAAGAGCCCAGTTGGATATCACCCAATAAAAAGGTTCCATGCAAAAATATCAAAAAGATAATTTTACATAACTATTTAAAACCATATTTTTAAAACACCTTCAATGAAAACATTTAAATGCATAGAGTAATAAAGGAAAGTGGAATGGAATAAAAACCATTTTGAAAATACTACTTTAAAATGGAATGGAAATATTCAAAAAGAACATGCACACACTCAAGTGGTCTTCCTTATGCATATGGAAGGAACCACATCGTAAATAGTTTAGAACTATGGGTAAAATCCACTAAGGCAGATAGTATGTGTGGTGCGATAGAGACAATGTACCTCGGTGTAAATATAGAATAAGAACCATAATAATCAATATTTTTGTGCACAATCAACTAGTAGAGAAACACATTCACACACTAGTTGTCTTCAATCATCACAAAATTTCAGTTAGTGTTGTAATGGTAATACTACCAGATGAAACCGAGATGAACTGCTCACGTGTCATCTAGCGTACTAGTCTAAATCATCCCACCTAGGTACCCGAGGTTTTCCCTTTTTGTACTCAAAAAAATTAAATGTTCACATAACATATATCTTTCTCATATCAGAGATAGACCAACACATTACACACATAAGCCACCACATGCATACCCAAAAACCCATTTTAAAGACAGATGCATACCAAAGCTGTGTCACATATTATATTGAGACACAACTTATAAAATGAATAATTATTCAAATGATTGAAAATATAACTTACAAACATCAAAAAGTATCAATTAATCATTTGAGTTATTTATTAAATAATTCAATAAAATCCAAGGAGACATTATACCAAAAACAACTTGATTTCATATGATGGTGTTACATTAATACTGGAAACATGAGGTAAACATATCAACACATGTTTTCCATCATTAAAACAATTTTGAATTTCAATTTCAAAAGTACCCACCTAGGTTAACACACCAAAAGTGTTTTACTTTCCTTTCAAAATTTCTATTTAAATACACAAACACCTAAAGAGACTTGAAAACACCTTTCACACCTACCAGATAGCCCTCAAAAATCATTGAACCATGTTTCTCATTAAAAACACAACTTAAATAAACAATTCTTCAATTTAGAAAATATATAACAAGCAAATGGGACTATTAAAAAAAATTCACAACTCAACCCATCTAAAACCACATTAGAACACTATAAAAATTATAAAAAACTTCTAGAATTCTCCACAATTGGGTCGAACTGAATAAAATATAATTTTCTAAAAGAAAGTGCAATTTTCTTAATGCATGCATGCCACTACATTTAAAAAAACACATCTCACAAAATCTATACAAAACTACCATTCATTATCATTACAAAAAACACATAAATGATAAGATAATATTAATATAAGAAATATTTTTTTTTTCATTGGAGCCTACTAAAACATTTAAAATATAATTTATATCAAGCACAAAATCATAGAACATATACAATTTGACTAAATAAAGAAATTAAATTATCTAAAAGATGCAATGGCATGAAACTACCTACCTTTGATGCTGAATTTACCATAAATGGGTGAAAAACTTCAATCCCATCACAAATTCACCAGACAATGATCAAATTGAACACTAAAAAAATAATTATATCCAAATTGAATCAAAATTAAACCTTAAATCCGACCACAATCTGAATGAAAAATGAAATCTCAAAGAGAGAAAATAAAATAAAATAAAGGAGAGGTTTAACCAAGGAGTTGTGTCCAAGGGATGTCAGATCGCTGGAAATATGTCAGCCAGTGAGGGGGAGAGATGTGGGTTGTTTCAGGTTGAACATGGGGGAGGTACCAGTGGAGTTGCAGGTTGTGCCAAATGGGGAAGATAGCGCGAGATGGTTAGCTGGGAGTAACGCAACATGATGGTGGTATGAGGGCTAGATGGCGGGAGATGGCTGAAGTAGTGCTGGTTTGCTGGGGAAGGCCGACAGTGGCTCAAAGATTATGGATGAGTGCTATGCGCGTACAGATATGAGAAGGGGGGGGGTTTGTTTGCGAGCTCATCTGTAGGGAATCTGGCCATGTGGGATATTGGACACTGCACAAGGGCCTGGCCGATGTTCTGTGAGGGCCGTCACTACAGGAGGACAAGGGGAGAAATGGGGTAGTTGGAGGCGAGGTGCTGCACCCAAGGGGTGGTGTGACGCGATAAAGTTCGATGGTGGAGTGGGTGTGTCATGACATGAATAGGGGGTAAGGGGTGAGGTCCACAAACCCTATGAAAAAAGAAAACCTTAAATAAATAGATGAAAAATAAAATAAAAAGGTAATTCAAAAATAAAACCCATAATGATAATAATAATAATAATATTAATAAATTGAAACCTTGATAATAATAACTTTATTATAATTAAAACACAATTTATTAAATTATTAACCCATTCTTCTAAATTTATTTATTTTTATTCTTCTAAACATTTAATTTTATTTCATTATTATTACTTCAATTTATTTGGATAATTGATCAACGAGTGGGTTAAATGATGGTTCTAGTGAAGTCGCACGGCTTTGCAATTATGCTTCGCCCGTGCGTCGCATGATATCAATCCTAGAAAAATGCATTTATCTAAAAAACACCAGAATTTAACTAGGACTCATCCCAGACATTGACCGAATATTTTATTGCGATACAAAAGAAAAAAACATATTAACATAATTTAATATTTAATATAATAATAATTATTTAAAAATTAATAACTACTTAATGATATTTTTATAATCTTAACAGTAATAATAATAATATTATTATTATTCTCAAACAATGTTATTATTATTGTCATTAAGTAAATTTCATAATTTCTATTGAAACACCTAAGTTTGATTTTATTTAATTTTCATTATTAATTAAACTTTATATGCAAACCTTGAACAACGGGTAGACCGTGTGGTTAACTGGGTGAGGTTGAGCGGTGAGTCAGACAAGGCCATACGACTTCGACCACAGTGCGTAGGATGCTATCAAGGCCAAAACATATATTTTTAATTTGGAATGCAAAAATTTGAAGTCAGGCTTCAACCCGGACAACCTGATACCCAGAAAATAAGTAAAATAAATTATTTAGTGATGATGGGTGTGGCAATTAGAGAACATCGTTTTTAATGATTTTATTTAATGCATAAGTATTCCACATAGATCATACAACATGGGTTCAATAAGTATAACTATTTTATCAATAATAATGGAATGTTGAATTCATACATTAAACTCTATAATCAATAAACAAAATATAATGATTGTGAATACACATGATAGAGAAATGGTCATGGTATTTACTATACAATGACTTTGACAAGGAAAATTGAGGTGAATGTTTACAATATAACAGCATGACATAAGAATTCATAAAAATGGTTGATTAGATAGAAATTTGTATCTCATAATATATACATGAAATGGAATGTAATGGGTTCTAATAGTTACATTTCCCAATATATTTAATTGAATTTATATTTATAAGATAGAAGAACTGCAAGAATATAAATGATGAGAGAGAAACCCCTTAAAATTTTCAACATAGTAAAATGTGTACATGAGAGGAATTAATGATGGAGAAAGATATATCTCATCATTTAAACATTATAAGGGATGTATATGAGAGGTGATAAATCATACCCCAAATTTTTTAATTTAAAATAAAACGGCATAACAAAATAATGAAATTTGGACAAAAATTTGAATGGAAGAAATCCCAACATGGATGTGTGACCCAATGCATTAGGAGAGGATTGAGAGATGCTTCATGGTAGATTGGGGAACTATTGAAGGATAATGCAGAGAAGAGGTCCGAGTAGGGATGAGCTCCATGGGTTTTGAGTGAAGAAAAGTTAGTTCTTGGTAGG
The DNA here is from genome assembly GCA_963277665.1 of Viscum album. Classification (NCBI taxonomy): domain Eukaryota; kingdom Viridiplantae; phylum Streptophyta; class Magnoliopsida; order Santalales; family Viscaceae; genus Viscum; species Viscum album. The sequence continues at coordinate 1,584,584,532 of OY728150.1, read as the reverse complement.
GATTATATCGGAAAAGTGAGGACATTGTTTATTATTTTGGTTTTTGACTCTACAAATTAAACTATTAAGAACCAAAAACCATCCCATAATTTTTCCAATAGTTTTCTGATGTAATGTGGAAAAAAATATTTAATATGACCAATGGATGAAATTATTTAAATATTAGGCTTTCACATGTGGAGGTGAGTAACAATCTCATGGAAATCATTTTAAATTGTTAAAATGTTTTATAAGTCTTGGATGATCCACCAAGGCATTGTAAAATAAATCAAATAGACATAAAGTCACATTATTTTAATGGTAAAACAAATAGTGTCCAAATGAAAATATTATATTATTTTTTTACATCACTATTGTGTCATTATGATATCATAAAACACATTATATATTTAAATGCTATTAATTTTTACTTAATAATACAACTCTACGAAAATTATGAAAAATTCACCCATGGATAATTTTGACATCCTGAATCAAAAAATGAACATAATTTTATATTAATAATTATCTAAATATATGAATTTGTTTAAAAAACCATAATTTATATAATATTCACATGTTTCAAAAAAATGGCTTTCCAATCATAATAAAATTACAGTTATATTACTAAAAAGTATATGATAATTTATATTTAATAAAAATTAATTTAGTAAGAATATTTTTTAAAATTTATTTAATTCAATAATTCATTAATTCATGAAAATATGTTTCGTAATTGAATATTAATAAAAAATATTATTTGTGCATTAAAAATTATTTGCCAAGTAAATATAATAAAATGAATGTATATTAATTATTCTAAATAAAAATAATTCACATAATCATAGTGGTAGGGTCTTGTAACATAACCCCTTATAACACCGCTGTATGACCTAAGGACATGGTGTGCAATAGTGACATACTCTTGTGGTGGCTCAGAAAACATCACTCGGTGGAGGGGGGGGGGGGTAATCTCTATCAACTTCCACTTATCTTGAATGTGATTATGTTCATTATTAACACATTGAATCTCATCTTGGGATTTCCTAAGAGATAAACCCAGTGACACCACTTCCTTTTGATCTCTGATTAATGTTCTTCTTTTGGAAAAATTCTACTGGATGAGGCCATTGGTTCTTTTCTCCATGTAAATTGGTTTTGTTTATGACCTATATTTATAAAAACCATGTTATCACTATTAAATGACTATATTAGGAACCTTAACAATTCATAATGGTTTTCTTAATAAAAACCCAAAGAAGTGCATAATTTTTATATAACAATTTTACATAATAATAAATTTAAATAGATGAAGATGAATTTTCATTAATAAAAGTTTGGGTCGTTACAATAGTTTTGGTGGCTTAGTATGGAAATATAGATAGAATATTCTATTATGAACTCTACACCAGTCAGTGTTTGAAGGCTACAAATCAATGAAATGATGGTTTTCTACAATCGCTATCCAATCTAGATTCTATGTGGGAAATAAGTGATATATATTTTTTGTGGGGATATATATGAATCCTCAGAATAATGATGTTATTTGGGTTCTTGTCAACCAAATAAAGGAAGTTGAACATTTCATGCTTCTATGGGATACTTTCTTAGTAGATAATCTGTGAGTTTTCTATATTTGAATGATAGTCTATTTTCAATGGTTACTATAGAATAGAGTTTCATATTCTGAATCATTCTTTAGGTCATCCCTCTAGAAGGGCTTATTTAATGATGTTGGTATCCAGGATAAATTTTTTACATCATTCCACCCATAGAGTTATGGATATTCACAATATACTATACAGGGGCGTCAAGATATGTTACGAGAAATTGATCAATACATAAGAGAGTCTTGGGAGAAGAAACTAAAATTGGTTTAGTTTTCCTATAAATTTTTTTGTAACTCAACATTATATATGGAACCATATGAGGCTTTTTATGGTAAGCCTAGTGAATAACCTCTACACTGTACAAAGGCTTGTGAGTTAGAGTTGTTTACATATAGTCTCATGCAGGAGGTATCATAACATGTTAAACTGATTTATAAATGTATGGATACATCACAAAGTAATCCATAGTAGCATGTGTTAGATGTTTAAAACTCTTAGTGCTTAGAGTGGGGGATCCTTTTCTCTTCTGGGTTTCAGATTGATTGGTCCAAAAAAGGATATGGAGGTTGGGCTTGTTGTTACCCACATTTGTTGGACTGTTTTAGGTTGTGGAGAGAATCAGTCTGGTGATGTACTGATTGGGTATTTCATAGAAATATTGTTTAATGCATGATTTTTTCATGTGTCAGAATTACAATGTTATCATATTGACACTTCTCATGTGATCTATATTGATGATGTTGAGCCGGAGATAGATGTGTACTTTGTGGAGAATCTGATTTGTGTTCTGGATCATCATAATAAAGCCTTGTTGTGTAAAACAATGATGATATTTAATATATATTTGCAACATGAGTGTGTGTAGTAGGATTCATGGTAATGGTAAGAATCTATGAGGTATCAGTGGAACAATTTGATCCACTTTAAATATTATAGATTATTGGTAGTGTATCTTTTTTATGAGCTATTATAAATGGGGGAAATTGTAATATCCCAAACATTTATAGAGTTATCTCTAACTCATTTATAGGTAATATTTTTTTATTGAGTAATATTCCTTAGTGTTTTGACATGTGGTTTTTTTGGATGGAAATTTGATAAAAAAGAATGAAACAAGGATGTGCAAGGTTGGGGCATAGTTAATGAATGATGTGTTCCAAAGCCCAGCTACCCATATAACCCTAGAGCGAAGGGAGTTACCTTATTAGTGAACAATTGGTCAAATTATGTTCCCTAAGAAGTAAATTATCATCCATATAAAATATTCAAAATGTTAGGGAAAAAATGTGTCCAAATCTGGGAAACTGTGCATGGAAAACAAAGTCGATTGAAAATAACATTCTTCATTACCCAAACACTAGAATGAATGCCAAATTGACCCCATTCAACCTATGGTAGATGTCCACAATTTGGGAGCACTGCAAAAAATATTTATAGATTCTCGACCACTATTCATTATGATTCTATGAATGGATTGAAGATCATTGATCCCCCTTTACAAGTGAATCTTTTCTCATTGTTCTCTCATTCCTTTTAATTTATTCTCTCTATTTGGTTGGATGTTTTCATCCATTTTTTCTATATCTAGATATATATTATAAGAATCATTATATATTTTTAAAGATCTATATCTATATATAAGAGATCTTGATTTTTCAAATCTTGATTCAGGGTTAATGATATGGATCAAATTGTATTAAATTTCTCCACTAAGTTTTGATGACTTCAATTTGAGTGTTTTATTTGTAAAACATACGAAATGTGGTTTGAAAATCGAATAAAATATTATTTATTTATATTATGATTATTTAATAGTATAATTTATAAATGATTTTTATTAATTCTGTTTATAACTAATATAAATAATTATGTCAGTTTATTAATAGAGTATATTTGACAATAGATATTTTAGTAATTATAGATTTGGATAATTAATTGCATAATTAATTATGACTAGTTGAGATTGTGAATATGATAGTGAATTATGGAATTAATTTTTGTATTTTTAGTTGTGGATAATTGGTTAATTAGTTTATGATTTAATTGATTGTATTGACAATGTTAATTAGTAGGGGAATTAATTAAGAGAATTTATGAAATAAACCCAATTTGGATTACTAATGAAATTATTGTTTTTCATTAACAACTGAATTGACATATATAATTTATTGGATTAATTAGTTGTTCAATTAAAAAAATATTATTTATATTATTAATTAATTGTTGAATTTTATCGTGCAATAGTTTTGTAAAACTAATTTTACAATTTATGATGGATTTGATGTTGAAAATTGTTTGATTAACTAATTCTATATTTATGAATTTTAAAATTGTTATTCAATTTTGAGTCATGAATGGTCACATGGTCATTTACTTATGAAAAAACAATTGGTAACTTGTTCATTCTAATGAGTGAAAATTATGGTAATATGTTCATTATAAAGTGTATTTATAATGAAGACACAGACATGTTATTGTGTGTTGAGAATGATAACATGTTCATTATGTTGTGTGATAAGAATGGTTACATGGTCATTCTATTCTGTAATGTGTTGATGGAAAAATATGAATTCAAGTATGAATTAAATAATAGTAATAAAAAATTTGAGATATGATATCACATGGGAATACTTCGGGCTCCGACATAGGCCAAATAATTTATTAAGATATGATATCTCAAGGAAATACATCAGGCTCTAGCCTGAGTTGAAGATGCTATTGAAGTATACATGTCTATGGGAACTAGTTGATTATGTGGTTAAATAAATATGTATTGATAATATAATATTTGTTTACTTATTCATGATAATTAATTGTTTATACAGCTTCAAAAACATAAAATTGAACGAATGTTGTTTTGGACACCATTAGAGTTGGCCTATTGAGATGTACACAGACCCTACTCATTCATCCTTATTAGTAATTGAATATATTTCATTGATCTAGGAACAGTTAGGTAAAGGCCCATTGTTTTATAGTAGAGTTAATATGGGGATTGAACAAGGTTACCACCCATCATTTGGGACATGTGTGGGAGTATTCAGTGTCTTTGTTTTGAGTTTACATTTGACACTAGATGCATACTTTTTAATGGAATGTATTCTGTTATGTTCGATTTTGTTCTGATAATGTACTTCCATTCATGGCGATATTTTGATATTGGTATTGTTATGTTTATAGTTATATGTTATTCAAATATAGTTTTTTATTTCTACTGGTGTATAACTATAATAATATAGGGTATCTCCACCCCCTTATTGATATATTAGACCATCACTACTAATCAAAACCCTCTAGAATATGGGAGGCACACTTGATTTCATGTCGTTGACTGACTCAGGTATCTGATGTGCAAAACCTGAGTTACTATGTTAAATGATTGTGTTTTATGAAAACATGGTCAGATTATGAAAGGAAAATGAGAATGCGAGCAGAAAATAATCTATAAATGGCCTAATATTTTTCATTCCAAAGGTGTTTTTCAACATTCAAGGGATTTAATGACCAATGATGTGGATAATTTACAACCCATCGATTCTTGTGATCAACCGGTTATTTCGGTATTTTAAAAATATAATGTTATTGGGTTATATTTTATGAATTTTGAATGTTTTTTTGAATTCAATTTAGGATCTTCTATAGGTTCACCAGTTGGGAATGACTTTTTGAAACAATTAAACCCCTCCCAAGAATTCATGAAACTGAATTTGTAGAAACTGGGTAGATGCATATTTAGGCACACTTTATGACTATGCCATGAGGATAAATAGGAGAAACAATGTGATTTTTTATATAGTTGTTTGTCATGTTTTTTTTTTATTTTATGTGCTCCAACCATGCATTTAGTTTTGGAGCCATTGGCTAATACACGATTAGCACATCATTTTCATTACAATGTAATCAAACTATACAAGGTAAAAAATATAATATAATTTTTTGTATCTAATTTGGATGAAAATTTAAATAACTCTTTTACCCCTATTCAGTTAATTACATAAAATACTATCCTTCTTAATGATTTGGAGATCACAAATCATTATTTCTGAGTGACCTGTTGATGAATACAAATGAGTTGGATACCCATATTCCCTGGTAATCACCCATTCATGGTAGTTTTACATAGTTGTCTTCTTATTCCATCTATTGGTATCATGGTACTAATCCAGTAGAGAGATATCCATGTGGTGTGATGATAATAAAGATGAGATATGGTTATGTTGATGGAATGTATGAAGATATAATGATAGTTTTATGAGTTTCAACCAAATTGTTAATGTTTGGTGTCGTTCTTCATTATAACCAATGACAATGATTTTGGTGGCCTAACTACTGAATATTTTGATTAGAACATTAATGATTCATTACACAGTTATATAATTTGTTTAATTTAATTGTTTAATTGATGTAAAAATATTTATAAAAACTATTTTTAGTGATTTTTATGAAAATTCATAATTTTAATGTGGAATGTGATTTTTTGAAATGATTTTAAAGTAATCACATTAAAATGGGGTATTGATTTGATTCATAGAAATGGTTCTGTATATATTTTTTAAAATGATTATTTTATTTAAATATATTTGAACAATTTTTTGGCATGGTATTTGAAATAATAATTTGGCATGTATTCATTTTGTGGTGCATAGAATATATAAATTAAGATCATTGTATCAATGTTATGAATAACACATGAAATAAAATGATTAAGGGAATATAATATACTTATAATATACTATATAACTACTATTTTTATTAAATTATATACTTTTTTCAATGCACTTAATGATGAGTTCTCTCCTGTTCCACTAAAAAAATATTTTCTTCAATATACTATGTCACATATAAGAACCTATTTTATTGAGAAACAATGAGTTTTAAAAATAAAATTATTTACATAGAGATGTAACATATCCATTAAATTAGAAATTATTAATAGTATTAAATAAATTATGAACATATATGTTCAATAAAAATATAATCTAAATTTAATGGTTAAAATTAATTATAAATGAATATAAAAACCAATTTTAATCTAAAAGGAATATTTTCTTAGAAAACTATTTTATTACCACAAAGCTATATTATCCTAATTAATTAAACTAATTAAACTTCGTGAGAGTCATTAAGTCAATTTATATATAATATATTCGATAAAATAATTTATTCAATAATCTAATAGATTTTATTGTCAAGAGATAATATAAATCCAAATATTTCACATAAAAATCAATAATTTTCAAACTATACTTTTATCACAATAAAATGTTGAATTAATTCATACACCAATTCATGGAGAATTTCTAGATTATTAATGGGAAAACAAAAATAAATCTTAAATGATAATATCAAAAATTAGGTTATCAAGAATTATTTTTAGTTTTATATGAATTTTTATTTCTTCATGAATATTGAAGAATACTAAATTTTAATTCATACCTTTTAATTAACTTTTATTATTTATACGTAAAAATTATATTTATTTTTGGATATAATATTTAATTAGAAATAATTTGTATATTTTAATATAATTTATGTAATTATATTCAATATCACATTAAAAGTTAATATAAAAACATTGAAATATTTTGATCTTTTTACTTTATAAACCCACATTATTGTCCTGTCTGCAAGATTAAATTAAAATTAATTTCATCCACTTATAATATATGAATTGTGAATTATGGTTTCTTTATTTATAATTATAATAATTTATAATTTCTATTATATTAAAAATTTATTTAGTAAAAAAATACCATTGAATGTGATTAAAAATAATTAAATCTATTAGTAGAATCATTTAACATCACAAGAAACTAAACATTAAATATCAGATCCAAAATGACCTAGAAAATTTACCAAATTCCCTTCATTGGAAATAAGTAGAACCAATTATCCATTTTAAAAAAATTTCTTAATTATTGGATCCATATTTCATAGGAAACTCATGGGTGGTAATATTTTAAAAAATTATTATATGAATACCACTCATTTTCCACTATAAAAAGTCACCAAACCATCCAACATATTAACATCTATCAAGCCACATTTTATCATCCAATATATGAAGATGTATCTCCTAAAAAAATCTAAAATTATCTTATAAGACTCTATTTGGGTATGAATCCATCCAATGGATCCCTCACGAAAATTTAATCCATTTTCCCAAAAAATTGGTAACATTATTCCTCTTTCCCTTTTGATATATTATCTTCTTCTGCCACCTAAAATATACATATTCCATAATTAAATGAAAAATTATTATCCAAAATATATGAATATTTTTTTTTATTTTGTGTGTTATATATAAACTTAGGCACCCTTCCATATAATGGTTAATGACTACACCATTTATGTGTACGGTTAACTATCACCGTTCAAAATGATGTCATTCATTTTTCATTAACTTCTTATAATGGTTTATATTTATATAGAACACGATGTTTATATATGATATTTATAATATTTATAATGTATTTATTATTATTAAACTATTATATAACACATAACTTTATGATTTAATTTCAATCTAAATATTATAACATCTCTTGTGGATGTGTTGACTATCACCTCCTCAAAGCGATATGATTCATTCACACAATGCAAGAAATGTATAAAGGTATGATATAAAAAAAATATGAATTATATGAAATAAATATCATATTGTAATCATAATACACATATAAATACTTTAAATTTTACTCTATTAATGTAGAAATAAAATTAAGTTTTGTAATTGATTCCGTACGACTTACTGTCTCCTTAAATTGTACATTCCATTTCTTGCCGTCAAATATTACATATTATTAAAATTATATATATATACATATTATATATGATATTTAAAATTTCTTTTAAATTTTAGACATGCTGAAACTACTAAAGGAATAATAAGTAAAAAATCAAAACATCGTTGATTAACTAAGAAATTAGCACGAAAATGGTAAAAATAAAGAACAATTACTAATAAGTGAGTTATAAGATATTATATGATTATTATATGTGATAAAAAAATTATTAATTTTGTTATATAATAATTTTTTTCCATGTATAAAAAATTTTACATGAATTTTATGGATTTCCATTTAAAAGGAAGTACATGGTATGATATTTTCATATAATTCATTACATATGTGAGATAAAATGTCAAATTCACCACTTATTTTTTTGGTGTGTATTTACTACCAATATTGATATATAATATCATTAATTATTTTAAATTCTTATAATTTTCTTTTTTAATTTTAATGATATATTTCAAGGGGATTTGATTTTAATGTTACCAAGTGGACAATAGTTTAAAAACCCACTTTATTTTCATTGGGTAATATTACTTCACTATTGTCATTAATATTCTTTGATTAGTAATTTGATAATTTTTAACAATATATATATATATATATTATTTACAAATTTATTTATAAGAATTTAAATATTAGAAACATGATTTATTCATTAATTGATTCTCACATCATCATTATGGTCTTTTCAAGGGTTTATATAATAATACCATTTTTCATGGGGTTATTTACATTTGAATTTCCATTAGCAGGAATTATTTTATTAATATAAAATAAACAGGTGAATTGTATTATCTTGTGGGAATTCATAATGTTTTCCATGTTAAAATATGACTTTTTCCACTCTTTAGTAATAAAAATGGTTTTAAAAAATGTTTTTAAGAATACCAGACTTCATTTCTCAATTTTTTGGAGAACCGTTTTTCTTTAAAAAATACTATTTCATTAAATGGTTTTCAAAAATGGTTTTATCCATCTAAAAATGATTTATTAAATATATTTTCACCCCATGTTATCTTTTAATTTTTTTTCAATGGAATATTCATGTCCCTTTTTGAACCCGGAATTTTTATAGTAATTTTACCATGAAAAAGTTTTGTTTTTTTACCTTGTACGGCATGTCAAAACATACCTATCATTAATTCATTTAACCTTACATTGAATATGTATAATATTAATTATAAATTAATATTTTATTGAAAATTTATTTTCAATGAAATTGGATTTATAGAAAATTCTAAATAAAATCAATATTTTCATCAATAATGTTTTTGAAAAGCCTTTCTTTTGTACTTATATTCATCAACGTCAATAAGACATTACTTTTTCTCGACTTGGTATATTTCATATTGGTTCCATAATTATTATTTAATTACATGGTTTATGATTTATAATTAAAATTATATTATAAAAATTATCTTACATGATTCCTTTCTTAGTCTAATTTGATATATTTTATTTTCAATGCTAATTTGACATTGAATCGCCCCAAATTATCCATATCAATTCTCATGAATATATTTTTCCTAAAACATATATAATTTCAATATTTGGGAATTAAATTGAAATGTGATATCTAGAATCCCCTTATTAACCTGAAATTCTATTTGTTATTTAAATCACATGAAATTAAGATTCAAATATTTCAATGTTGTATGAGACCCTTCAGAATGTTTGATGATTAATTTCCTCGTGAATTTTTAATGACATAACAATATTGTCTCCATTCATCATGGTCAAAAATCCTTGTTTTTAGTTAACCTAATCAAAGTAAATTTTCATAAATACATAGACTATATTAAATAAAAATATTTTTACGGAACACGGTTTATTAATTAAACTAATTACTCGATATAAGGAATAATTTTGTTAGGAAGTGATATGTGCACCCCAAAAATTATATATCCCTTCAATACATCAACATGTTATCAGGAGAAAAAATAGACGGGAAAATTAAATTCGGTTCTACCATAGTAATAAACAATATTCTTAATGTATATGATGGTATAGGTTTTCATGTCCCTCAATCATCTCTTCCAATTATTATGTGTTGCATTCATTATGATTAAAAATTAATTACGGCATGATAATTAATATGAAAAATCCTATTAATTCATATCATTCATAGTCTATTGATAATTTGGAATTTGTTTTTAGTTTTTTATCTTTCCATATTTATTTTTCATTATCTAGTTATTTTAATGGCATGTGATTCTTTTTATTTACCAAAGCATATTTTATAACCCCATCCTTCTCATTTTATTGATTTCAGGACATGTGTATTTAGTTATTACAATTCCACATTGAATATTATTATTTATTCCTTATTGTTTATTCAATAAATAAACTTTAGTAAGAATTTCATCTCTCTATAATTTGGATTAGTTTCCAAAGAAATCCAAGATGTTCACTATCAAATACATGCAAAGATATGCTATATGGAATAAGGTTATTATCCTCGAATGAATAAAAACATATGTTGTAATTGGTGTATTTATTTATAATACAACACTCATGTTGTAATATGGATTAACAGGACTGCTAATACCTTTTATTCTATCAATATTTGATTCCTTATAATCATGGCCATGTAATGCGAGCTGGACAATGGCTCTAGGACGTAGGTAGTTGTGCCCCAATATTTGGTATGAGATGGAGGTATAGTAATATAAATAGGATATAATTTTGGAAAACATAGATCGGATAACATATTTTTATGGTCTACATTGGGGATAATTATTGATTAATATAAAAATATTTTTGTAATATTTAGATAATGCGGTATTTCATTAAAATACATCCCTTTTTGGTACTACATGAGGAAATGGTTCCAGAATATTTATACCTATGGGTAATAACTCTCACAATATGCATCCTGAATGACTAAATTGTAACCATGTTCTTTATATTGGGCCTTATGGATCCCCTAGTTTGACAGTCCTTGGATATATAGTTGGGATAAATCACGTTTTATTTACATTTCATTATAAAGGATTTGAAAATTTTATGAAAATGAATATATTTGGTTAAACATAAGATGTGTCAGACTTAAAATATGGTTTCATTTTTTAGACATCCTATGAAAAATTATAATCTATTCTCTCTATTACAATTGTTACTCACAACATTATTTCAAGTCTCAATTTGTGGGAAAGACATGAATGATTCGTGTTAACATTGAACATATTGGAAAAGATGTCGTAAATGAAACAAACCAGTAGATGTTATTAGGAGTGAAATATTTTTTTATATGACAAATTAGTTTCCTTGAAATATTATTAACAACATATACCTTAAACAACTCCCATACTCACAAAATATGTAGAGTATGGATGTATCTAAGTGGTAGTGTGGTGGAGAGCATAGGGTAAAGAATGAAATTGGTCCATTATGAAAGAAATGTGTAAGGAGACACTAAGGGAAGTGTCTGAATGAATAATATAAATGAATCATGTGTGGGAAAGAAATAAATAATGTAATGAATTTATAAAGAATATATATTATAATGGAAGTAATAAAATATTATCTTATGGATATATTTATTGTTTTTTCATTAAATATTTGGACATAGAAATTACACAATTAAAATACAACTTTAAAAGGATAAACCCAGGACAATGGAAGGAATTATTTTGAAATAAATAGATGATTTATTTATGTTTTTATATTTCATTAAAAAGCACATTTAAAAGGATTTGTAATGAATAATTTTCAAGGATGTCTGTAAAATTTATTAATATATATTTTGAAGTGGAAAACATGTATTCTTTGTGAAAATCCATCATGTATGGAAAGGCCACAATGATTGAACCCATAATCAAATGAATGGTATAACATTCACTATTACCATGGGCATATTTGGTGTCCCATTAAATATTTTATTGCTTTAGTGAAAAAATTTGATGTATAAGTATTAATGGTGAACTAGAAATATTTTTTAGGTTTAGAGATTAATGTTTTAATAATATTATTATTTTTAAATAGTTAGAGTCAAATGTCAGGACTTTTTTTTATTTTGTGGGGCATATGATCCATTAGAAGTGTATTTTAGTGCATTAGGATTCATAGTTAATTTCTAGATATCCATTACATGATGTATTAGATGAAATTGAAATTGATCAATGAATAAAAATGGTATTATTTTTTTAAATAAATATTCTGTGTAATTATATCTGACAAAAATCTTCAGTAATAAAATTATTACTAAAAAATTAGAAAATGATCAAAAAATTAATCCCCCCAGACCATAATTATTTTGTTACTGATGGTTTGTTAAATAATAAATAATCTCTAGATTTTAAGGCATAAGAATTATATTGATCATTCTCTTGTTTGATATTAATGAAATCAAATTCTCCCTATAAATTATTATCTTTTCCTATGTGCACATATATGTCCTTCTAAAATTGTTCTCTTATGTATATACCTAATTATATGTTAGTTCATAAAACATTTTAATAATCTAATCTCTCTTTTATAGATGAAATTTTACGAACCCATATCACAAGGATTTATTTTAACAAAGTTTATATTAAACAATATATTACCAATATTATGTATAAAACTCTAGCATGTGATTTATTTATGGTGGGGAGAATGTTACACACCAATATTCTAATGTAAGAACATTGTTTGTGAAAGCATTTATTACATGTGAAACCATTTGTGTAATGGAATATAATTTCTCGATAGACTATAATAGATTTAATATTTCATCTAAATTAAATGTATATCATTTAATGCATGCAATTATGAGTTATTATTCATTATATTGACTAAAAAAATTGTCCGATATATTGTTTTAAACGTATGATTGGGTTTTACCAAGAGATTACCAATTATTTATAATATTATTAATTATAATAAGATATAGTAAGTGAGTTAAATTAGCAGTTATGAATATTTTTAACTAACATACGTAAATATATGGTTTACAATAATATAAAATGATTTAATTAGTAATAAATTAAATATAAAGTTATATATATATATATATATAATTAATATAAAGGGGATATTCTTATCGATAAATAGTTTTATGCCCCGAAAAACATGTTTCCCAAATATATTACTGTAATAAAAATTAGTGAGTGATATTAATGATATATATATATATTATCTATTCAATCAATTTTTTTTTCACATCCATCCTATATATTCGATTGTCACATGATAAGGACTTAAACAATATATTGAATAAAAATATAAAATTTTCTACATGTACTTTTACAGACTATTAAAGGAGAAACCAGTCTTAATACAATTATTGAAATATTTAAATTTTAAATTTTAGAATAAAAATTGTTTTTTAATGAAAACATAAAAATTAGAATAAGGTGATATTATGTTATTTTTATGTGATGTTTCATTTTTTGATGAATATTGAAAAATACTAAATTTAATTTATAAACTGAATGTTCCTCAAATTTATAAATAAAGATAAACTATATTAATGATTTCCTGTGTATAATTTGAAAACATTAATTAAAATTAATTCAATTTATGTATTTATACTGAATTTAACTTTTAAATTAAACATAGAAACATAGAAAACTTTTCCATATCATACTTTAAAAACTCACATTCTCATCCCATCTCTGGTATTATATTTAACCAAATTTAATGAAATTATTTTATTGAAATTTGGAAAAATGTGTTCTATATTTTTAATAATAATAATTATTAATATATTATAATGTAAATGTGGGTTATGAAAATAAAATATTTGTGAATGTGATAAAAATTAATTATTGTGATTTTTCAAAAAACATAGAATTACAATGGACAAAAACATAAACATAATGGAGAAAATGAATTACAAACTTGTCCAATATCCAGTTAAATCCACATATAGTATGTATACCCGCCTTTTATAGAATTCAGTTCATTATTAGATACACTATTAATATAAAAAATGTTGGTGGAATTCCATTTTAAATAATGTTCATGAATGTTAATCCCCATCCAATATAAAAAGTCACTAACCCCTACCAATTATTCAAACCTATAATCCCATGTTTTTTATACCATGATGTAACAAAATTATCTACCAAAATATCCCACCAAATTCTATAGTCCTCTATTTGGTATGTATTCATTCCGTGGAATCCATTTGGTGCTGACACAAATGAATACCTAAATAAGAGGTATCATCCTTTCTCATGGTATTTATATTTATTTTCATTATCTACAACTTCAACAATTACTATTTCATGCTTATATAATAGATCCATTATACATAATATACATAATTGTTTCAATTATAAGTATTTTTATCTAATATTCCACACACTTCTATCTAATGGGAAATGAACATACCATTTACGTGTATGATGAATTACAGCCTTACAAGACATGGTCAAATATTTTATTTAAAACCTCAAATGGTTTGTGATTTTGTTAAAAAATTTATTTATATTTGATATATATGATATTAGTAATTGTTTTATTCTTCTTTAAATAATATATGAAATGTTCTCATATTCATTCCATTTTGTGTAAATACGATAACATCATATGTGGATGTATGGACTACTTCCTCAACAAAATGAACTAATTAGTTTATGAAATACATAGGATGTATATGATATGGTATTAATAAAACTATATGAAAAATAATACATAAATATTATACTATAATTATAAAAAATATATTTTTAATATATTTTTAATTCAATTAATTTTAAAAATAAATGAATGTAGCGTTTATCAGTACATACGGCCTACCATATAAATGAACGCGGAATTCCAGTTCTTATTTACAAATTCTATTGTTTTTTCTAAATAAATATGTACTTAATATAAATTATATTTCATTCATGTCTTAAATTCTATTTTTGATTAATCCATTATAAGATAAACAATTAACATGTCAAAACATAATTTGGAAAAATTACAATTAACACCTACAAGAGTGAAAATAATTAAAGATTACTAACAAAGTAGTAATAAGATATTATAATGAGAGAATTTATGAAATAATAAATGTTAATATTATTATATAATGTGTTAAAAATTGGTTTAAAACCTTTATATAAAAATATAATAGATGTTTACCTGAATAGAAATACAAGGTTAAGGATGTTAATCATACGTTTTCATCTATTATATTAAATTCCATATTCATTGCATACTTATATTGTGTGCTGTATATAAAAACCATTATGATATATTACATGATAATTTTTTTTAATCTCATGGTACTTGTAGTTTCAATCTTAATTATTTCAACTAATGTGAAAGTAGTTTATATTAACAAATTGGAAAATACATTCTCAACCTAATTTATTTTCATCTGGTTATATTACTTCCTCATTAGCATTATTTTTCTATGATTTTGTGTGTGATAAGTTTTTAGAATCTATGTTATACCTGAAGTTTTTATGTTGATTTAAATTTTATACACAAAAATATTCATTGATTTTTTCTCACACCAATTTTATTTTAATTTCATTATTTTAATTGACAATTTCATTTTTTCCATGATTCTCTAAACATTAGTATAAATTCATTCAAATTATTTAATCACTGTATAAAAAAAATTCATTTTTCTTCTAATGTGTTATTTATGAAATTTTGCATGAACAGCACACATTGGAATTCTTTTGTAATCAAAGTGTTTTAGAGAATATTTTAATGAAAACCTGACTTCATTCTGATCTTTAGTTCGAGAACCGATTTTCCTCCAAAATCTATGTTTAGATAAAATGTTTTCAACATTTACCAAATTATTTATTAAATAAATTTTTCCCATTTTATTATTTTAATTTTTTTTCTCTAGAACATTGTTATATCCTTCCAAAAATTTCATTTTTCTATACTTTTTACCTTTGATATGGAATATTTCATTTACACTATAAGACATGTACATATTTACCTACCATCAATTTGTGAGGAGTTTATGACATATTTAACTTCTTACATTTTAATTATTTTATTTCATAAGATATTTACAATGAAGATTATTTTTCAAAAAAATTCAAAATAAAAGTGTTCTTTCTAAATAATGTTTTTAAGAGAAATTTTTATAGCCTTTTTTTTGATAACAGAAAACAACCATTTATTCTATCTCCACATGGGATTTTTATATAAAGGTATAATTATTATTCATATATTATTTATATTTTTATGAACAATGATAATATTAAAAATAACGTTATTGATTCCTCTATAAGTCGATTTTAAAATATTCAATTTCGTAACACAATTCAATAATGAATTTCACCATATTTTCCATTACATTTATCTGGGATTTTTATATTTCCCAAAACATATATATATATATATATATATATAGAAATGGAATTCCCTTGTGTGGCCTTTTCGAACCCTCCACTCAAGGAAACCCCCCTCCCCACGAAGAGGTCACTCCGGAGAGAGGCCCAGCCGGGAAAGAGCTGTTACCAGCCGAGATGGCAAAACGTCCCGGAGGGTGACAACCCGAGCGGTGATTGTTCGTCAAGCAATCCGTCAGCACGGGTGGGTTGTGCCTCATTTTTCCCACCCAGTCAGAAACCGGGTGACCCGGCAAGGCGACTGGATCCCGGGGGAGAGGTTCGCCCTGAAAGTGGACACCCAGGATTCGAACCCTGAACCTCCCAAAGAACGGCGTTGTTGTACCCCTCTCCTTCACCACTACGCCACCACTAAAGCGGAATTTCCCAAAACATATATGAATTCTATATATAGTGTTTATATTGACATATAATATCCTGAATCTACTTTTTCCAACAATATTATAAATTTCTTTTAATTCATGTGGAATTTTTATTATAAATTTTCATAGTGGTACAGGATACATTTAAATGTTTAAAAATTATTTTCCATTGGAATTTTCTATCGATCATTCAATGTGGAGTCCATTTATCTACATCAAAAACCCTTTAAGTTATCTTAGCCTAAGGAAATATTTTTAATCTTGTATTCCTTATACAATATGTATATTCAATAAGATTTTGTGATTAATTATTAAATTGGTTACTCTATATAAATAATTATTTGGATGGTTAGTGATGATTGGGGTCTAGAATTTATATATCCCATTTATGCATCAATTGTGTCTAATGAGACAAATAAGTTATGAAAATTAAATGTGTTTCTAAATTTTGTTTCAAATAGTCTTGTGTAAGTCATTAATGATATAGGTTTTTTAGTGAATCATACAAGTTGTCCAATAATTATGAATTAAATTCATCTTGATAATATATATATTATCTATGAAATTTTCATTATGAAAATTATTATATATGTATTTAATTCTCAGTATATTTAATAACTGGAATGTTTTTTGTAGTTTCATATCTTATAATATTTGTATTTAATTAGCTAGTAATTATAATGGAATGTATTTCCAGTAATTTACATTTCCATATTGTTTATTCAATGTTTTCTTAGTTATTGATTTCATGGCATGTCCTGTCAGTTATTATATTTCATCACTAACTACCTTCAGTTTTTCATTATTTCTTCTTCGATACGTTACACTTAATGATCATTAGAGCTCAGCCTTAATTTTTTTTCCATTACATAGGAAAACAATATGTATTCTAAGAAATAAATTCAGGGATACACTTGATGGAATGAATTTATTATCCTTGAATGAAAAAAAATTTATAATTAGTGTATTTTATTCTATTAAATGACTCACAAATGTATCTCATTTTCCAAGAGCTCTAAAATATTTAGTATTCTAGTATTTGATTACTTATAATCATACCAGTGTATTACTAGCATGATTATAGCTCAAAGATTTATGTGGTCTGGTAACTACACATTTTTATTATTGTGGCCCTATATAAAGGAAATGTTCAATTGGGAGACTTATAACATAGGTACAATGTGATACCATTCTAGATTAACAATATACTAATTAGGGGTAACGAAATATCACTTGGGAAAGCATGTTTTGATTTATAGATTTCAATGAGTTAGGATAAATGGAATCTAAAAATTGTTTTATAGATATTATTGGCAACATTATGGTGATAATTTGTTTTCATTGAAATGTCTTTATATAAGTTATAATCTACATTATATTATTTTGGAAAATTTTATAAAAATTTCATAAGTTGTTCAATCAAAATGGCATGAGTATGAAATTCATTAGTGAAATCATATGGAGTTTTATGCACAACAATAATTGGGAACATTGGTTTCTTTTAAAATTTTATATATTGAAATAAAGGTAAATGAATTATATCTTATTAATTCATTGATGTATGATAATAAATGGTGCATAAATTATCGAGTTTGAAGTTGGATTTTATTTGGACTTTTTTTGATGTATTGATTGTATTGTGTTGTGAGTTTTGGTATCCACATTATTCTTTAATATATGTCATGTTAGTAGTTTTATTTTTCTCGGAGTTAGAAATAGAATGAGTTATATATAATAATACTCATAAATCATGTAGTGGTGTTTTTGGGATATAGTTATCTTCATTATTTATTTTTATTTTCAAATGGATAATGATTTTGTAATTGGGATTAAGGATAGTTATCTTATATTCGTCATTTTGAAAATTTGAGATACCAAAAAAATTCCTAGAAATGTGGAACTTATTTCCCAATATAATGGGTGAGGGGAAAGATATTTTAATTGCGATTTAACAATTGAAAAGAGTCAAAAAATTATGTTTAAAATTTTATTAAAAACATTAAAATGTTTTTTATTTAATTTATGTTGAATTAGTGTGTATAATTATATTTTCTTAAAGATATGTTTCAATTTTTCAATTTTATTTCATATAATTAATATTGGTGGTTTAAACCATGTTGTAATTTCATAAATATTCAAAATATAATGTTTTCTAGAGAGAATTTTATTTTTTCAATTTTCCCCAATGTTGTATTGTTACTATTTTGATTAATTTTGACTCATGAAATATATATTTTCATAAGTCATGTGAATTAGAATTTTTATCCTAGAAACATTGAGGAAAAACATAAAATGATTATATTTGGGGAAGATCATTCTATCGAATCCTATTTATTATAATATTTATTTTTAATTTGACCCATAATATACAATTAATTTTAATATAGTTTTAGATTTAGAAATTTTTCTATTTTGGTTACATTTTCATTTTTTTTTGCCTCATGAACCCAAAAGTGGTTTGGTTAGACAATTTATAGATGAATAATCATGTTAATATAATTTAGGATCCCTTTTTATATTTCATCAATTTTATTTTCTTGGATTCTGATCTTAGTAAAGGTAATGTCCATATTTAAGTATATGTTTTCTTTTAGTGGGTTTTAGATCTATTTAGTTCATTAGTAGTTCATATATTTCTTTTTTCATTTTTAATAGAAATAATTTTCATAGAGGTAGTGTTATATTTGAATTTTACAACTTTAGGTTGACTTTGGATATGTTAAATAAGGTAGAATAATGTTTCCATGATTAGAAAAAATTATTGGAGATTATTTATAGTAAGAAAAAAATAGTGACAGTTTAATTTCATGGGTTTGATTTTTTGTGACGTCCCGACCAAGCTCACCCCGAAAGCAGTGGCCGGACCGGTCACCACATCACCTCAGACGCATATCCCCATATGATAGAGGGTTCTGACATGATGTGAGGGTATAAGGATAGATAGTGGGGAGATTATACACTCTTATTAGAGTTTCACAATAGTATATCAGAGTAAATAACCAAAAATAGTGGAAGAAGTTATATATAATTTACAAAAAATAGATAATAAATAGTGTTATTTTAATAAAAGTGTCCAAAACCAATTATATTGCAGATAAATTCCTGACATGCTATCGATACATTAGTTAATGAAATAAACAATACAACATGATTTACACATCATGTACAAAACAAATAAAATAATAACAAGCCCTACAGGCATTCAAATCGAGCATCCTGAGCTCCTGCTTGGTCCGCTGATCGAATCACTCAATAATTTAAGAAAAAAAAATTCTTGCAACCAAATAGAATCCAATCTGGTACCCCAATACAATGGAGGCACATGTATGGTTTCATATATAAATCCTAGCAGACCAAGACCACCGGTGCCTACAAAAAATCTAGACATTTAATAAATAATTTTTACAGTGCGAAAGCATGCATAATTAATGTAAGTAGTATAATGTAACTATATACCCAAGTATATACGCGTCAATTATCACACATTCATTTTCAATTATCATTTATTCAAAACATGATAAATTACAAAATTCTTGTGACCCGTCATAAACCTGACATCCCCTGTATAAGTCACTCACATGAGATGTATCTAATGATTATCTAAGTAAACAATGAAAAGACATAATCAAAACTTATTATTTGATTTGGATAACACGTCATAGTAAATTATATTTAATAGTTTATATACAAAGTCTGAGCTCATCCACTAGACATTGTGATTTTGTATTGGGGTTGTCCACTAACTGTGATTCAACCAATTTATTGGTAATTCTAAACCCTTTGTCATATACAATTCACAAGTCATTATGTCACAACAATTTTAATTAACCAATTAATTCATATCCTGTAATAACAATTGGATCCACAATCCGATGTTAATTAACTAGTGTAGAATAACATGTCTTGAACCCTTCTGAGTATTTAGAGAATCTGTACTTATCCCACAACCCATGGGTATTTGGAGTATCATTCCATGACCTAAAATGAATGTTTTCATGAAAACGCGATGTAGAATTCCATGTATAGCACCCCATTTATAATTTGACCATAAGTACCTATCTCAAAAACCTTTCATAAGTCATACATACATATTTATCATTGGTGTATAATTCCATGTCTGGCACCCCAATACCACCCATTAATTAATTCACAAATTAATTAACCCAATTCGTTAATTAATTCAACAACATATTTATAACATAAATCTATTGACAAATAATTCTATAATCAATTAATCATTCAAAATGTCTTTATATAATATTTAATAATCAATTAATCATTATCAAATAATTATCCCAAATCTTTATCATGTCTGATCCCTTCAACTAAAATATAGTTTTGTCCAGGAAATTAAAAATTAATATGCACACCATAAACATCGCAAGTAAAACATACTAACCAAGTCCCATATCATTAACACCATCTCTTATAGCATATTATATTTTTAAACAAATCAATCATAAAAAGATTATGTCATGGAAAATAAACATGCATCCAAAGGTATCATTGTCCACCTTTCAAAACAATCAATCAATTAAAAGTATTAAATTAATGAAAGAAAATTAATTAATTCAACAATTAATTAATAAAATCTTATATCTTTAACAAGTTCATAAATTAATTTACCATTAACCATTTATCTTGTAATAATTACTCCTTCTATTAATGATTAAATGTTTCTAATTTATACTCTATAGATGTCCAAATATTCAGTATTCTCAATATTTCGAAAATGCACTATTTTTCCAACACGTGACTTGATAAATAATTCCTAAATTAATTACCCTATTACCCAATCATCCCCATTAAAGTCATTTTACTATTTAATCATATTACATTAACCAAATTAGTTATACATGCTTAAAACTAACATACGATCAAGTCCTCATTTATCTTGTGTGGGAGGCATCATTTAATACTAACAAAAGTGTCATTCATCGACAATATAATATATAATCACCATTAAGAAAACATATGAAAAATAAAAACCACAAAAATCATGATAAGACATTACTACTAAGAAATAGTTTATATTTAATCATCATTTTTTGAAAACATTGTTGTTTTATAATCAAAGAATCTCATTTTCTCAATTTTCTTAAAAGAATCTATAATTAATATATAAATTGATAATGATTTGGGACCCTACCTGAGGGTGGCCCATTTTTATTTATAACGCTTTAATGTACATGGCAGATACTAGTTAAGAACTTGTTAGCTGTCACACGTGTGAACACCTTTATATATATATATATAAACACTTACACACTATTATATATATGTGTGTGTGTGTGTGTGTGTGTTGTCTATATTTATAAAAAAATTCAATTTATTAAACCAGTACCCGGACTAAAAGTAGTCATGAACAACACACCTCAAATATTATACCATTTACTTAGAGAAAATTAACATAACATAATTTAACCATTGAAAAACCAAACACTATGTTTAAAAGAATACCTATTCCAATGGTTCCAAAAAAAATCAAAACCATCTTCCACTCACTTGGGTGTAGATGCTGGAACCTGGACATATGGGTCCATAAATAAGATTTGAATATTCTAAAAATTATAAAAACACATCAACCAGATAAAAAAACATCAGGGTTTTGGCCGAGCAATCATGGTGAGAGAGAGGAGACAAATGGCCAATGAAAATAATGAATGATCCTTATAAATAATAATCTTGAAGAGTCATTGATGATTCGTGAAGATCTGAGAGGTATCATTGTGCAAAAAGTGGAGTCTAAGAGAGGGGGTCACACATCAGGTTTTACCCTGGAGAGTCATGAACTGCTACGAGGGGGTCCAACCAAGTGGTGCACGCTAGGGAGAAGGGTCCATGCACTACTTGAGGTTGCACTGAATGGAAGGAGTTGGGGAAGCTGGAATGCGAGGGCACTGCACACCTAGTGCGTCACCTAAGGAGGATGAAAATAGTGGGTCGTGCACCTCACATACAGGTCACACATCCCCTTTTTATTTCCCCCCTTAAAATTAATCTAATCAATTTGATGTAATAATTAAAATAATAATTCTCATTTTATTATTATTATTCTTATACACATTAATGACATATCTAAAAAGTGAAAATATCCCCATTTAATTAAAAATGCTTCTTCATTTACTATTCTCTAAATTAATGTTTCAGAATTAATTGTTAAACAGAATATTTATCATTTAGTTAAGTTATTTTAACATTTATCTACCTAAATATACAAAATATCAATAATAAAATAATCATTATTATTATTCCAATTTCATTTATTTAAAACCCAAACCCCCAATTTATAACAATATTATTAATATGATAAACACTGCAATCCATAACCCCTAATTTAATTTCAATAATAATAATAATCAATACCTCCTTAAAACTAAAATAATAAAAGTGTCATTATTATTATTTTTCAAACATTTGATAAACACAACACACCTATTTAATAACAATACTTCATTAAATTTGAAACCCCTCATTTAATTGAAATAATAAAAATAATAATAATTACATTCATGAAACTAAAATAATAATAGTCTAATTATTATTTTTTAAACCTTGGATAAACCCAAAAACCTCTATTTAATAACAATACATCATTAAATAGGAAACCCCTCATTTAATTCAACATTTATTTGAGAAGATCAAAATCCACCTTAAAGTATTTTAAAATTTATGTAATAAAATAAACACAATATTTATAATTATAATAATAAAATCTTTATTATTATTATTACAACATTAATTTAATTAAAAAAAAACCACCAATTTATTACAATGTATTTAATATGATATTAATAATTAAAACTCCATCCCATAACCTGCATTTAATAATAAATGGTTATTTAATAATTCTAAAACTCTTCTTTTAAATAAAATAGATCTCCAGTAAACACAAAAAGCCAAAATAATTTCTTCAATCATAATTTAATTATATACTTATAATTCATTTAATTAAAAAAAACAACAACAATAATAATAGATTAATTATTATTATTATTAAAAATTTATTTAATTAATAACAATATCTCATATAATCTTATTAAATTAAATTAAATAATTTTGTAACCAGTGTAAACTGCATGGTTTGGACCGCAAAAGTTCACTTCCTGTGTAGATCCATTAAAATGGACATTTATAGATTCGATTTTCTAAAGAATAATCGAGACTCTTGATAAAATTATTGGATAAATAATAAAGTTCAAAAATGAAACCTTTATGTGTTCCAACACTCAGAATAAAATTCTTGAGCTCAGTTAAAAAACTGATCTATCAATAAACCGAAAATAAAATTCATAAACTTTTATATTTTAACCTAATTAAAAAACATGGGAAATTAGAATCTAACTACCTTAAAAACATATCTGTCATGATAATCCATAGATAGATACTCAAAAACCCTCCATGTTCATTTAATTATGTATGAATTATCGTGTTGCATTCCAAAATGATGGATGAACTGTTAACCATTTTCACAAGCCCAAAGAGATTTAAAATTTTAGAAAATGAGCCAAAACTCACATTAAAAAATAATAATCGAAAGGGAGATCATATATGAGGCCATTACAGGGACCCCATTAACGAAAATAGTGGAATTTATATCAACCAATAGAACATGTTGTAAAAACATCCCTCGAAATACATCGCAGACCCAAAACACACATTCACCCTTTATTTGACGATGTGCATTTAAAACTATTCAAAAACCATCCAAATGTATTAAAAAGTCTTTACCCGACCTTGGGTAATATTTTCAAGTCAATCCATCACAAGCCTATTTTAAAAAACAATTATTCCCCAATAGGGAAGAAGGTGTAGCACAAAGAAACCATGCATCCTGTGTATTACCAAGATAACAACTACACATCAATCCCAACAATATTTAATCTATTTTGTGACATAAGACCAATGCTATATTAGTTTATCTATGAAGAGATCATAATAGGGGGAAATTTCATTGTATTTAGAGGAGCGTAGTAAGAGAAAACCAAAGTTATTATAAATATTAGATTAACTACTACCTGATGACTTTGTTCAAAAAGCTCGGTGCCACATGCCAAAACAGATACTAAAATCAATTCTACACAACTTGCCTTAGGATTTTCTATGACATATAAATAAAATATCATCCACTCTCCAACACCTATCAGCATATCATAACACTAGAGTACCAATAAGTCCTCCTGAGTAGTTGTAGAAGCATACTTTAACGACCTAGAACATTCTAAGGGTACTGCCTACCACATGTTAGCCCCATACAAAACAATAAAGTTGACCCTCTCACTTGGTAACCCAAACAAAAATCATGTGGAAAAAAACCACCATTTTAGACATCTTAATTATTCAATTCAATTTTTTTAATATTTGAACGAAAACCAATAACCACACAAGTACTTTTTCACAACAAGTCAGTTTGTTTTCAATTAAATCCCCACATAAAATCATAAACGATATAACAAAAATCCTCTCTTAATAATTCCCATATAGTGTTATCCAAATATAAACAGGAAATTTAGCATCTAAATTACTTTTTTCCAAAAAGGTGTCCTTCGAGGGTCCTATTTATTCAATTTAGTTTCTTCAAATTAAAACCCATCAAAAGTTCATTCCAAATAAAATTCATCAATTTTACATTCATAACCATTTTCAAACATGTTATGGTTATATGATTTAGTAAAATTGTTGTCCATATACAAGTCAATAAGGTACACATACACCATATTACTTGTATATAGATCCAATTTAAGATATCCAATTTTCATTTAACAACATTACAATAGCATCTGTTTTTAATAAATAGTAAACTCAGTTTAACTTTTTTTGCTGCTATAAGGCTATCAACACCGTAAAATATAAAACTATTTTCATCTTAATTGCATCCAAATAAATTTATCTAGAGATACCAGCTATTTATCAGCAAGAAAAAAAGTCAATACACGTAGTTATCACATATCAACATACTGAAATCACTAAAACATGCAATAATACAAAAGCATGGAATGTAATCATTTCATATTATTACTCAATAATGTTAATTATAATACTAAAACAACATATCTAAAATGACATTCTAAATTAGTAAAAAACATGGAATATGTTATAGGAACCCAACCCATATTTTCATACATCCAACTAATGCAACTACATGTAATGATATATCCATGACATGTGAATCTCTAAGTTCCTAAGATGATGCATGTTCAAAACATCCTTTCCATATCAAGACAAGAAAATTATTTATTTAAAATTCTCAAAATAAATAAGAAGCATAAAATACACCAGTCACTGAAGGTGAAATAATTTCAACCGTAACCTCATTACTATAAACATCAATTCATATACCTAGACTCTTGTTCATTTCTTATACATGGGGTGATCAGTACCAAACAAGGTTGTTAACCGAGGATCCAACACTTTCCTAGTATCTTGTCTACCAAACCAAAATAGAATGTTAAATGGAAAACATACCCTATAATACCACATTGTAACATCCCACCCCGAATCACCTCTAAACTGGTGGCAGGACCGGTTGCCAAATGACCTCAATCACGTCACCCAATGTGCTAGAGGCTGCTCACTAGGTGAGAGGGGATTTGGAGAGTCAGTGGGGAGACTATACCCACTTATCAGAGTTGCATAGTAGTATATCATAATAAATAACCAAAAATAGAGGAATTAGTATTACCAAATTGATGAAAAAATGAAGGACAAATAGTACTCATTGTATTAAAGTGAACAACTCCATTTATATAACAGATTAATTCATGAAATTTTATTGATACAATATTGAATGCAATAGAAAATACTAGAGGCATTAAACATCATGTAAAATATAAATAAATGACCCACAAACCTTAAGGGGTTTCAATTCAAGCATCTCGAGCTCCTGCTCTGTCCTCTGCTACAATATCTTTTGAATTTCCTAAATTCAAAATCCCTTATAAAAATAGAATCCACTCGGGTACCCTTGTAAAATAGTGGAATGAGTTGCATTTGAGATATAAATCGCAGTAGGCCATGACCACCGGTGTCTACCCGAAATCCAGAAATTCAATAAATAATTTTAACAGTGTGAATGTTTTCATAATTAAAGTAAGAAGTACAATGTAACATTATTCCCAAGAACCTTCTTCACCTCTCAACTGTTGCCTTTACCTGCATTATATATTTTTCATTTATACCCAGCATTCATCTCACATTAATTTTCATTTATAATTTTTTTTAACCCTCGATAAATTTCATAATTCATGTGATCCGACCTAAGCCCGACATCCCCCGTATAAGTCACTCACCGCAGAGGTCTGTAATGATCATCTAAGTAAACAAAGAAAAGACATAATACAAGTTTGTTCATTGACTTTGATAACATGTCATTAGGAATTATATTTAATCATTAATATAAAAATTCTAAGCTCATCTGCAACAAATAGTGATTCGGAGGTAGGATATTCACTAATAGTGATTCACCAAATTCATTGATGATTCAGAACCCTTTTTCATATTCAATTAAAAAATCATTACATCAGAATAGTTTTTATTATCCAATTAATTCAATTTTTGTATGACCAATTGGACCCATAGTCCAATGTCAATTAATGGGTGTTAAACATCATTTCTAGTACCCACATGAGTATTTGGAGCATCAGTCCTTGTCAAACAACCAATGGGTATTTGGAGCATCAGTCTCAATCCTCTAAAAGAATTTTTTCTTGCAAACTAGGTGTTGAATGCCAAGTCTAGCACCCCATGACTATTTTAAGCATCTGCCCTTCTCCCATTACACATTCATAAATCATACATACATATTTATCATTGGTTTATAACTCCATGCTTAACACCCAAGAACCATCAATTAATTAGTTCATAAACTAATTTATCCAGTTTGTTAATTAATTCAACAACTAATTTAAAACATAAATCTCTCGTGAAATAATTCTACAATCAACTAAAGATTCAAAAAATCAATAGTTAATAATTAATTATAAATAAATTATTCTCAATTTATCATACCAAATCAATAACAAGTATGAAATTTCGTAATAAATCGTTGTTCTGTCCTAGACATTAATAATTAACATGCACATCGTAAACATCACAAGTAAAACATGGTGACTAAGGGCACCATATTTAAGAACCGTATCACATAATATTTAATATTTTTAAACTATACAACCCTATACAACTTACATCATGGAATATATACAATATCCAAAGGTATTATTGGCCAATTGTTATACCAATCAATCAATTCACAATCACAAATTAATGCATGAAAATTAATTAAATCATCAATTAATTAATTAAATCGTATCTATTTAACCAGTTCATCAATTAACTAATAATTTAACATTTATTTTGTAATTATTAATCAATCCATATATTTATATATCTTTCCAATTCATATTTTGAACATGTAAAAATATTCAATATTTTCAATATTAAGAATATGCCACAATTTTTCCAACATTTGACTTGAAAATTAATTCCTTAATAATTTACCCTCTTACCCATCCTGCCCCATTCAAATCATTTCCCTATTTCATCATATAACTTTAACCTAATTAGTAACACATGTCTAAAACCAACACATGATCAAGTACTTATTTATCTAATGTGGGTGACATCATTTAATAACGTAAAAACTGTCATGCATTGACATATCATATATCAACACCCGCAAGAAGACATATGAAAACCAAAACACATCAAGCAAGATA
Source organism: Viscum album (assembly GCA_963277665.1). Taxonomy (NCBI): domain Eukaryota; kingdom Viridiplantae; phylum Streptophyta; class Magnoliopsida; order Santalales; family Viscaceae; genus Viscum; species Viscum album. The sequence goes on along the minus strand of OY728150.1, from coordinate 1,584,555,776 downwards.
TGACATTACCACTAACTATCAGTTTATCTTTATTCACCATTTTAAGAAATCCTAGCAGTTCCATAATCAGTGAAATTCACATTCTTAATTTATTTAAAGAAGAAATATGTAATAAATAATGTGATAGTTATTTGGGACCCTACCTCGGGGTGAAACCATATTTATTCTACAACACATTAATGTACTTGGCGGAAATAAGTCCATAACTGGTCCACAATCACACACATGCCCATATTTATTTATATATATGTGTGTGTGTGTTGATTAAATTGGTCATCTATAGTTAAATATATTAAACATATCCCCAGAATCAAAGTAGAAATGAACAACACACCACTAACATGGAACTAGTGACTCATATAAAATTAACAGGCAATAATTTTACTGGTGCAAAACCAAAATAGCAGGTTTAATGGCATACCCGGACATGGACCTACAAGTCCTTAAACAATATTAGAATATCCTAAAAATTAGAAAAACCCTATAAAAACATAAGATTGTACCTTAGCATTTCATTTGGGCCATCACGGTGACAAAGAGGAGTTAAATAACAGATGTGAATCATTATTTAAATGCTAACAGAATCACTGTGATAAGGTGGATGAGATTCTAGATGTGTCTGATAGGAATCATCACTCACAATGTGGAATCCGAAATAGAAGTGGAATGCTACTGGTTCTACCCGTGAGTGTCATGAACCTCTACAAGGGGGTATGACCAAGGGATGCATGGTCAGTAGAATGGGCTATGCACTGCTGGAGGATACACCCTTGGGAATTAGCTGAAGTAACTAGAGTGCAACAACATTTTGAACCTGGTGCATCACCTAAGGAGGATGAATATGGGGGGGGGGGGGGGGGGTTGTTCACCTCACATGCAGGTTGCGACACACCTTTTTTATTTTCATTTCCCCCCTAAAATTAATCTAATTAATTTGATTTAATAATTAAAATAATAATACTAAATTTTATATTATTATTATACACATTAAATACTTATCTAATATGTGAAAAACTCCCCATTTAAATAAAAAATATTTTTTATTTACTATTATCTTACTATACTTTTCATAATTTATTATAAAAGTCCCTATTTATCATTTAATTAAATTATTTTAACATTTATTTAACTAAATAACAGATATAAAAATAATAGAATCATTTTTATCATTATTAAAACTTTCATTAATTTAAAACCCATTCCCCCAATTTATTAAAATTTCTTTAATATGAAAAAAACTCCATCCCACAACCCTTAATTTAATAATGATCATAGTAATAATTATTACCATCATAAAACAAAAATAATAATAGTCTCATTATTATTAATTTTCAAACCATTGATAATGCCAAAACCTATATTTAATAATAATACTTCATAAATCTAAAACCCCACATTTAGTTAAAAAAAATAATAATAATAATAATTCCATCATAAAATTAAAATAATAATAGTCTCATTATTATTATTTTTTAAACCAATTATAAACACAATACATATATTTAATTAAACTACTTCATTAAATCTGAAACATCTCTTTTAATTAATCATTTCCTTGAGAAGCTCAAAACCCAAATTAAATTTTTTTAACATTTAGTTATTAATATAAACACTATAATAATAATAACATTATTATTAATATTATTATTCAAACATTCATTTTATTAAAATCATAAAACCCCCATTAATTACAATTCTATTAATATCTTATTAAGGATAAAAACTCCAACAAATAACCTCTATTTTATAATAATTGGTCCATTAATAATTATTAATATTTTTATTTCATTAAAATGGTTCTTCAATAAACCCAAAAGCCACAGTAATTTCAGAAACTGTCATTTAAATAATTCTTTAACATTTATTTCTTTAAACAACCATAATAATAATAATAACAACAACAACATCATTGTTATTATTATAAAAAAACTCTTTTAATTAATCACACTCTCTCAAATAATCTTAATTAATTATATTTAATAATTTATTAAGTATTATAATCTATAGAGTTTGGACCGCAACCATACGCTTCTTGTGGAGATCAATTAATGTGTGATTTCCAGATTCGGTGCTCCTAAGACTCATCAGGACTCGCGCTAAAATTATAAGTTAAATATGAAAGTTCATAAATGACACCTTCATGTCTTCTAACACTCGGAATAAAATTTCAGGGATCCGTTTATGAATGGACCCATCAGTAAACTCAAAAATTAAATTCCATAATAATCATAATTTATCCTGGTTAAAAAAACACGGTACTTTACATGTGTGATGCGGTCCCTTAGGCATGATAAAATACATAAATTATAGATTGATGTTTTAGGGTGTGTTTCCTAGATTTTCTAATTATTTTTAATTCTAGTTGGTTCTTTATTTATTTTTGTTATAATATCGTGTATGTTTCTCATTTATTAGTAACAGATTCCATTTATATGTATCCATGTGTTGTGGTTTTATTCCTTTTTTGTTTTAATTTATTATTTCATGGAATATCCAATTGGGGATGGTGAAAAATTATTTCCCAAGAAATTTTATAGATAATGTGGTATATGATTTTTGGTTACTACCTTTTAAAAATACTTTTTTATCATCCTTTCATTTGTTAATGTTAATAATGGTGGATAAAATAACTAGAGGTCAATATTTTCATATAAAAAGATGGTTTAACGATATGGAAGTTGAAATTATTTTTTATATTCATAGTTATGTTGACTGAGTTTTCTACTACAGTTTGAATTTTTTTTTAATTTTTAATACATATAATTTGAATAGTTATTAATGGTGAGTAATTTCTTACTTATAACCAATCCACCAACATCAAGAGTTGTATATGGTTTTCTTAGTGCTTTATTGAATATAATTTTTATAGTGAACGTACAAGGGGAATAAATTAAAATGATGGTGATAAATTTTCCATTGACATGTTATTATAATTTATATTTTTTTTAAATTTTATATTATTTAATTTACCTTATTTTTTGTAAAATTTATAGAGTGATTTTTTTTCAATATTCATGGGGTTATACATATAAAGAATCTATTTATGTGTAACCAATATGAAAAACCATGTATGTACCCAATGTTTGACTAGTATATTATTTTTTTATAGTAAAATTCAATGTATAATGTATATAAACCATGGTTTCTACCCAAAATCACATCAATATTTTATTATCCCTTCCACCATATTTATATAATGAACTCATATTATACTTCTCCACTCCCCCTAACTCATCCAAACTTATTTTTCTTAGGTGATAGCGCTCCAATGTCTTCTCAAATGATAATAATCCGTTCTATATAGATTTTATGGGGCTTTCATAGTGGGTTCTCTCTTTTGTTTTCCATAATATTCTCGTTCCTTTATTCATGATTTCAAATTATATACCATACCCATAAAACCATAATTAAATGATTATAATTGGTATTCACATTGGGGTTGTTGTAAACTATTGGATTTTTTTAATTGGGAATTTTTTTCATCATTTATAGGATGTTTGTTGTTCCAAATATATGTAAAGACATCATATATTGAATTTTTCTTAATTAATGTAGGTTCTTCTCTTAATTACCAATACTATTCATATCATAGAATTATTGTGTTTTTTAAATTCATTTTTATATTAAATTTTGATGTATATGATATGTGGGTATAAATTTAAATAGATTATTTGAAATTTTGTGATGATATAAAGAGTTTTCAATGGGAACATCATGTTCTGGTTTAATGTTAAATAGTTTTTTATTCAAAGAAACATGATAAATTGTTATTATATTATTTAAAATGATTTTATGAAAACATATGTCTTGTGGATTATTTTTATATATCAATTAGTAGTTTTGTTACATAATTTTTTTATTGAAAATAAATCGTATTTATTAATTTAAATTTATTAGAATTTTTAAATTTTAATTGATAGAAAAAAGACTAGGTCTTCAATTTTTTCTAAGAAGTTGCACCTATGTAAAATAAATATGGGTTCATATTTTGTGAGGTAATCATTGATTTATTTTGTGTAATTGCATTTATGATCATGGGTTGTTTATTATTTTGTAATGATTTTATTATGTGGTATTAAATATTTTATAGTATGGTGTTGGATATGACTTGTGAGACATTTCTTCTAATCATTTATATATTTATTTTTATCTATTTCATTCATATTTTCTTGATGTTATGCTCAATGGAATTGTATTTACTATGTATATCACATGATGAGTGATATTTTGATATTGTATTCAACTATTATAGAAATTGGTATTAGAGTGTACCATGAACATTATCCCCATGGAAATAATGCTCTCTTGGGATTTATTTGATATCATATTGTTCTATGGGACCACTAATACATTTAGGTTATTATGGTTTCATATAATGATTTATCCTTAGTTAATTATTGTATTACATAATTTTCCATGTTATGGTCATATAATTACTACATCTTGACAGTCAATTCTTTTTATGGGATTCTGATTTCCATGATTTTCATATCCACTTATGATTGATTCTAGTGTAAACTCTGTAGTTAATATTAATATTTTATTCTACATTACATATGGTTTCGTGTTTATTTTGATCTTTTTATCTATTTGTATAAATTATTATGAAATTGAAGACAATGGATTTTTAAAAATGGAAATTGGTTATATTTATTTAGTATAAATGTAATGTTTTGAAATAAATTTAAAAACATTTTTTATAGATTTATAATAAAATATTGTGTTTTGGATTTATCTACGTTCAATTCTTTATTTTTTGAAATTTTAATCAGAATTTAATATTTTTTGGGAGAGAAAATAAATATTACTATTTTTTAATATATTTTCATAATATAATTAATTACATAATTATTGTATGTAATTTTTAAGAATCCATTTTGATATTTTATTGGGAAATTTTTATTTGAAACTGCATTCCAATTATTGAGTGTGTATTTGTGTGTGAAGATGGTTATTCATTACCCAATTTCAAGGCTTCTCTTGGATTGGAATACATTGATTTGGGTTGATGATGTCGAGTTAGGATTTTTATGGTAACCCATGTATTTATGGAGTTGGGTTTGATATTTTAAATTTATTTTTAGTTCTTATAGTTTTTCATGTATCAACTAAAATATTATTCTCTTATTTTATTTTATTTTACTTATTGTATGTTTTTGGGTGTTTATTGTTCAATGATAAATCAATTTTATATCACATGGATGTTGAAAATAAGTTGTTTCTTCTGTCTGTTGATTATATCTTATTTTGTTAATTGTTTATATTATTTATCATTTTTGATACTGTTTGATTATTCTTTTAAAGATGGACCATTTGAGATTTTTAACAAATGTAATGTATTAAAAGACTATTTTTAGGGATAAATAATTCCCAATGTGGTCTTTATGATTCCATTGAAATATAATCTATTTTATGGCTCCAGGAAAATCATATTTGGTTTAATAAAGTGTTATGATAAGTGATGTGTTCGGTTTTACTAGATAATTTCCATAAAATCATAGAAATAAAAAATGTGGAATAATTTACTATATTGGAATGTTGTTTTGATAAAAAATAAAAAAGTCATGTTTAATATATATAAAAACTCCCAAAAATTCCAATTGAAATAGATTAAACATAATAACAGCCAAATATTATTTGTCGCATGATATTGTTTATTTTAGTGAGACAAAACATCATTAAATAAGATGGATAATTTTTTTGGCCATGATGAATAATATTTATTTAATAATATTAGTAGTAACCTTCAAGGGAAAATATCTAAAAAGTTAATTCTTTTCATCCTACATCATTGAAAATACATTTACTATAGTACCTTGGTAATACTATTATCATATTATATATTATAAAAATTCTATGACTTCTTGCTATAATTCCATGAATTATGTAAATATATAATTTTTTACTAAAATTTTTAGTACTATAATGGACATGTTGACTCAAAATCAAATGCATTAACTAGGAACTTCTCTAAATATCTTCTCTTCCCCATATAATTTATTTTTCATTGTTAATATATCAAATAGATAAACATCAATGAATGTTTTTGTATTCCCATGATAAATAGTTATTATTATACTCTAGGAACTATGAACATATCCACTATAATAACTTATGTACTATTGGATTTATTTGACTACTCCACTACACAATTCACCACATTTTATATGATATTTTCCTCCATTCTTTATTTAAATATAATATTTAAACTATTACATGGAACATAATGTGTGATATATGAAATTTATTAAGATCTAGGAGTTTTTACCATTCAATTTATCTCTAATCATGTCTTAAAGACATCATGTTGAGAGAATTGTTCAATGTGAGATAGTTCAAAGTACATAATTAATTCTTCTATTATTCCATTCACAATACATTTTCAATTTATATTCATTTTTTTTGTCTATGAAAAATCATTGAAAATTTAAATAACATAAATTTCTATAGTGCATGGGTTCCAAAGTTACATTAATGATTGAGAAATACCATCAATAATCATATAAATAACAATAAAAAATATTCTATCTATATAGTTATAACATTTTCATTTTGGAAACTAGATAAATTCTAGTAATTGTTTCTGAAAAATCATGAAAAAATAATATGGTCATTACTTAATTCCACTCACATTCATTGATGTTTTCATTTATAAATATTTATGAAATTCTCAAATTTTATTTCGAAAATTAATTCTCATTATATATTATAGGTATCATTAAAATTTATTACTATATTGATAATCAGTTTTGATATTCGATAATCATAGTGTTCTATTATGAAAATTCAAATTCAAATGAATTTTAATTTATCCACAACATAAATTACTTGATCTATGTAAATTCATTAAATTATATTATCCTTTTAACAATCATAATTTATAAAAGTTAATTTCATTTGGATCACTAAAATATATTAGTAACATTAAATTTATAAATATTTTCCTTTACATCAACTAAAGATGCTACCAAAAAGATAATAATTATTTTTTATTTGATGTGTATTTTTTAATTTTAATAATAATTACATATATAGTACATTAGAAAGATAAGTTTACATTTAAAACATCCACAAATGATATAAATTTATCACCCACAATATATTATCTATCAACACAAAATGTTATTATAATCCCATATTTATTTTGTTTTTTCGTTCCTATTAAGTAAATATCCCAAAAATAATGCTTTGAAGAGATCGTATAGGATGTGTTTTTATGTCAACTACCACATCATACTGAGACTTGATTTTATCAAATTACATCTTTCTACATAATTATAATGTTTATTTTTCCCTTTTAATTAAATATACCCTTCCACATGAGTATTTATATTTTCTATCATACTGATTTATGTAATATCATTTATAATCTTATGATAAATTAAATAAATAAATTTTATGATTCATGATGTATATTTGTTTACTAGAACTATACATTCCAACCAATTTACATCCTAACACATATATTTAAAAAAATGTATTTTTCTTAATATTACATTTTTAAAATTCAAATTTTCAATATGTTGAAGAAAAAATAATGTGTTAACTCCCTTTGTTTTATTGAATGATATAAAATGAATAATGGAATATTTCTAAAACTCAACATTTATTACACCGTGTTTCAGAAATTCTAATTCGCCTATATACTAAAACATCAGATTAGACATGTATTAAAAAATTATAGTTTAGTAAAAATATCTACAATACATGTATTTATTGATGAATTCTTGTTTCAGATATTATTTTCCTCACCTTGTCAAGGAATATTATATATTCTTATGAGGCTTATTTTACTCTTCTAAATTATTTATATCTATAAAATGACTAGTATTTCTGATTCAATGTTTAAATATGTCGATATATAATGAAGATATAATTAAAATAATAGAAAGCATGCAAATTTTATTCTATATTCTATTTAAACAATTATATATTCTTTATTATGTACACATTATTGAGAAAATGGGGATTTATAACCATAATTGAAAAATGTGTCTTGTGCATTATACCTTATAAAAAATAATTTCAAATAACATATATTTTAATCTGAAATGAGTTTGAGAAACTATGATGGTATATAATTTTCATTTTCTTCAAATTTTACATAAATACATATTATCATTCAATGTCAATGACTTTTTTATGCCACACGATTTGAAATCATAATTGATTTCTAATGTAGGTTCTCATATTTAATTATAATTATGATATTAATCATGCATGGTATATCATAATGATATATAATTGAGTTGAAACATGAACATGGATTATGTTATAGGAAATTCACATTATAAAATTACATTTCTAAAATACAAATATCCATCTAATATGAAATTTTATATTATGACCTTCTCTAGATGACCCATGAGTCATGATTTCTCTACAAAATGATGATCCAACACAATATATTTAGTATTTCCTAATATCTATGGATCCTATATTAGTATATTCATATTCATGTTGAACATTATATATAACACACATCATATATAAAATAATGTTAATGAAGCAATGAAAACACCCAATGTAGAAGTATCTACATTCTATTAGTTCAAATCATTTCATTTCTCATAAGGGTAATTTTTTTGGACACATGTACATCATAGTATTTCATGTTCAGTATTCTTTATCACTATATTTGATTTTTTATAATCATATAGTGAAGGTATATTTTTTTATTTACAATTCATTGGACTTCTCACATTATATTGAATCTTTTTAACCCTATGAACTAATGATTTATACACTTTTCAATTATTATAATCATGTAAAACCGTATATAAAAAATATATTAGTGATTTCATCATATTTTTTGTCATATAAATATAAATGAAACTAAATTAAATTGGCATGGTATGAATTGGAATGTATGTATGGATAATGGATCCTTTATCTTACAATTGATAACTTAATTCAATCATCACTGATAAATGATGACCAACTAGGATTACATCATCTAATAAATATATATATATATATACATATATAATATTACAAATATCATTATATTCAAACTCCAATTTATCCTTATAAAATACATGGAGGTTGTAATACATTGTATAATAATCCACACATTCTTTTTTATTTTGAAAATCATAATACATTTTTAATAACACAATGATTATAAATTGAATATTTAATTCTTCTATTTGTGAATGATAATTTAAACCTGGAACATATTAACTAATTATTTGACACATTATGTAGTGAGGACTCCATAATATTACAATGATCATAAAACAGAACAACTATTTTGTTGTTACTAAACCAATATTGTGAAATTAAATTGGTGAGTAAATTTTATATCATCACTATACCCTAGTGGGAAACCATCCATGACCATATGTGAAGGTAAGAGTAATTAATTATTCCCATATCAAATCATCAGCATGTTTGAGACTAGAATGGTAACACCACATGGTTTTAAAAATAAAATTAATGAAATTAATAAAACCCTGAGTCTCCTCATAATATCATGTTTTAAGGTGATATTTCTAAACATATAGTTAAATATAATTTTTATGATTATATGATTTGAATTTCGAAAAAAGGACTTCTAAAAATGTGATAAGAAATTTATTTTATGTCTGATAGAAACAAATTATTTTTTAGCGAATAGTGACATACCCTTTTGAATAGTAAATATGGATTTTAATATGACTCTTCAAAATATTAATTATTGTTATTATTATTTTCATAAGGTTAAATGATAAGTACATATTGATTATTTTTGTACGGTGATTTACAAAAAGTTATTGATTCAAAGAAAATTCATTTTGAAATATTTATTATTTTATTTCAAATAAAATTAATCTTATTTAGAATTATTTTTTTGTAAAAGGAGCATATTATTAAATTATATGCGTCATATAAAGTTTATGAATAATTTGTTTGATTTTTTTGAAATACAATAATTTTTGGTGAATAGAGCAATACAGTTATTAAAAAATATGGTAAATAAATGAATTTCTACATCATGCTTGAGTAATGGATGATGTAAATAGACATATGTTAGAACTGAAATTAACTTATTACTATTTCTGGTCACACTAATCAATAAAATACATGTAAAATTGAAAAAATATTAAACTAATGATTTAAATAAAGTAACACCCCTCCTCTCATCCATTATTAGTACCCCATACCCACTCTTATTATAACACCACTAAACCCTTAAGCATAGTCTATCTTCTGAAAAATAATATTCCCATTCACTCCACCTATTCAAAAAACAATTGGTCTCACCTAAAGGCCAAAACAAAAGTCATGAAGGAGTATCTCAAGAAGAAGATATCATGAGTTAATGATTTGTTTTCATTTTCTTGTGTTTTCTTCTCAATTAATTTATTTTCTTATAAACCATTATCCACCCCTTATCCCCATGGAATGAAAGATTTAGTATCATATATATTATTTATTTATATTATTCTTATGGAAAATATGTTATCATTATTCTTATTCTCTTCTTCTTATTCTAAAAATAAAAATATCAACTTTGATGTTTTGATTTACCAACATTGTGGGTGATGTGTGTTCAATTTCCATTCCATCAATAAACAGTGGTTATAAAATCATTTTAATGTTTCAAAAAGACTATAATGTTTGTGATATATCCTCATTAATTTTATTAATTAATATATATACATAATAATGTGTTATATAATGATAAAAGTTTGTAGTTATCAAGGAACCAAAAAAATGAGATAAATGGACATCACTTGAGATTTATCAAATAATTAATCATCATACCATAAAACAAAAATAAATAATTGAATAACTAATTATTCTGAAAACATATTAATAACATTTAATTAAACTTATATAATTTCATTTCCATACAAAAAGAAGATCAAATATAAATTGTCCATGGAAATCTTGTAAAGAATGCACCCGAAACATTGGAAGGAATAAAATACAAATAACTAATGTCTGAAATGATGATACAAAATGATCATAAAAGGTGATATGAACATGATTATGTTTATTTATGATAGTAATAACACTATTTTAACCAAAATATAGAAATTTTATTCACCACTTATGTAATATGAACCTAGGGTAAGGGAATTTTTAACATAAATTAAAATCATTGGGTTAACCTTCTACTTCCTAAATTATGTATTACTATGAATATTTTTGTAATTAATATTATTTTATTTTATATTTAATTATGTGTATTTAAATTTTATACTCATATTACTTCCATGATATTAATTTTCCAATAAAATATTTGATATTTGTAATGTACATTCCTTTAAAAAACATGTTTTAAACTTTTATTATCTACAATTAAAAATCAACATTTGTATGTTATTATTAATGTTTTTGGAATGTTTTTTGGTTATTGGTAATTTTTTATGATGAATGGTGGGACATGTGTCTCGCTCGAATTCATTGAGTATGTTTATGTTGGATTGTGGTCATATAGTTACATCAAGGGTAACTACAATGGTTACACAATAATGTATCAGTGAGGGTTGCATTGTAATCTAGCCATTAAGGTTACAAATCTTAAGGTAAATAAGAGGGTAACAAGATTATGTAATTAATGCCACATGAAATCATTATTGTTCTATTTATTCTATTATACATTTTTAAAATCTATTAAAAAGATCATGTTTTCGAAAGTGAATATATATGTGTGACAAGTATGTATTTTTGCAAATGATTTCATATATTCAAAAGTATTCATGGAAAAATGTTTTCCTTCATTATTTTTATATCAGTTAATGAGATTTTTTGGATCATCGTATGTAAAGAATTATTTTTAAAGGTTATAATGATGTGTAATACAATGATGGAATCCAAGTTAAATGTTATGACAAATTGTAATAAAATATGTTTTATATGAAATGTTTTATATTTTGGAATAAATCTATACTGTTTTTGTGGTATCAAATCTATATAAATATAGAATTTTATGTATTTATTATATCCCAATTATCTAAAATTATAAACATGAATATATCTTCCATTTGAATGAATGTTTGTTCTTAACTAAGATTCAAGATTATGTAATTTAATATGGTTGGGTCCTTATAGTTGGTATAATAGGATGATTTAGATAACATTAAGGGTTGTGATGATTTTAAAAGGGTATCATAAATTAATTTTACTCTACAGTGAATTATATATATTAAAACATTGAAATACTACCATGTTTCTTTGACAATGATATGTTTGTTCATATTGGTTTTCTTCTGATGAAAAAAGAAAGATTATGTGGAAAGGAACCAAAAGAAAAATATCCTTCAAAAAATGCTGCTTGGAATGGTATGTATTGGAAAAATAAATATTGTGACATTAAGGGCATAGTAGAAATAAGAAATAAATTGTGGTGTCATCCTTTCAAGAGAAAAACCAAATATAAAACTAATCAACATGAAGAAATTGGAAAATTTTATAAGGAAACACCCTCTAGTGTTAAGTTGATCATTTGGACCTATAGCTACTGAAAGATGGATTACCGATCTTGTATAGAAATTTAATGCTCTGAGATGCTAAGATATTAAATAGTATAGACTTTCCATTTATCGTTTTAAAGGTGAATCTTATATGTGGTGGTAAATAGTCATGAATATCTAGGATAGATATGTGATTTAATCCTTATAGAGGGATGGTTTTAAATGTATTTTCCTTGGAAAATATTTTCTCAAATATATACTACATTGGATAGAGAATCAATTTCTTGAAATGATGTAACAATAGGATGATTATGTAGTTGTGGTGGTATCAAACATCACCTGAATAGTGAGGCATACTCCATATCATTTTCTAGATCCATATATTGTAATCTATAGTATATACATAACATTGATGTTAAAATATCGTAGTTCATTGTATTTCAATGAGTTCAAAATTTATGAGAAACTTATCCAATGTTTTGAGAGGGTAGAAATATAGTCTTCTGATGATCACATGAACTTTGAAAATAAGGAGAAGAAGTTGTCTAGATGGAAAGAGATGGGAATGAATCTATTAATAAAATATGATGGTATTAATGTCTAGATTATCGTTTGCCAAAAGGTTGGAAAAAACACCATGGGGATTACCTAACCAAAATTTGGAAGTGTTTTCGATATGGTATGTTTGAACATGCGGCCCTATATTATAATGAAAATGATCCTAATACTAATCCTCATAAGAAACCATTAATGATTTTTAAATGTTGTGAGATGAGTAATTATGTATATTAGCTCCCAAAGAGAATTTTGAATGATGTAATAAATCTATACTAAAATTAAAACGGTCTATTTAGATTCTTGGTAACTATTCCAATAGTCATTGGTCCTTCAAAGAATGTTGTATCAGCGAACATGTTTACTTACTAATATTTTTTAAAAGTTTTATTTGATATGGGGTCCACACATTCCATTATTTTTGAGAAATTTTCTATTAAATTAGAAATATCACCTCTTCAAATGAGATAAAAGCATATTTTAAATCACCTGGGTGAAATATTACCATAAATAAGAATTATATGAATCATTATATTGTGGTCTGTGGAAAGGAAATACCTGTAGTCCTGTTGTTTTTCCTTTGTAGAGTATGAAGTAAGTCTATGTATATATTGGATTTTTTTTTATTATTATAATATTGATTATAGAGCTAAAGCAGTTGTTTTTAAGAATGAATTTATCTTTTCATACATGAATAAACCCATATAATTGATAACATATTAGGAAACTGGGATACTATTGATTGATGTCAATGAATGTTACCTTTATCATATTTTAGAAAACATGTGAATTGATCATATTAGTGATGTGCAATAGTAAATGAATATATTGATGTTTTTCCTAATGAGTTAACCAGTGTTATACCTCACCATGATGTTGAATTCACAATTGCATTTTTTCTTGATGAAATGCCAATTTCAAACCCCCTACCCAATAACTAAAATGGAACTCATTAAATTAAAAAATCAATAGTAGGAGATTCTTTACATGTATTCATTCGTCGTAGTACATCACAATGCGGTGTTTCAATGTTGATCATTAAAAATAAAATTGTACCATGAGGATTTGTATTGATTATGGAGACTTAAATGACATCAGTATAAAAAATGTATCATTTTACACATATCGATGACATGTTTGATTAGCTCTTGAGAGGAAATTATTTTCAATGGTTGGCCTGAGGTTAGGGTACTATCAGTTGAATGTAAAAGAATCAGACCCAGAGAAGACAAAATTTTTTACAACATACTAGAATTATGAATTTTTTGTTATATATATTGGGTTAAATAATGAATCTGATTTATTCATGGATATTATAAATAAAATATTTCATGATTTATTGGATATGTTTGTAGATATATTTATTTATTACATTCTAGTATTTAATAAAATTATATGTGAGAATAAAAAACTACGGGATGTTATGAAATCATTTAATGAAAATAAATGGAAGGGATATTTCAGAAAGTTTTACTTTTGGTTTAAAATGGACTATTTTATTGGGAAACGTTAAAATAAAGATGTAATAACCATTGATCCTATAAATATAATATTGGTTGCTAAATTTCCATGTCCTAAATATGATATAGAGTTTTATATTTTTCTTGGATTAGCATTTTATTGTCGATTGTTTGTTAAAAACATTTCATAGTTTTGTATCATACAAACTATGTTAAAATAAAATGTGTAACATTTTTTTTGATAGAATAATGTGATATTTTTCATTCAAGAATAGAGGAATAGATTAAAGAATCCTCCAGTTTTGGCTCTACCTTCTAGAAATGCTGATTTTTTTCATCTTTCTTGATTCTTCATTGAAGTTACCTGGTTATGTTATGAAGTAGAATGAGAAGGTAATTGTGTATGATTCAAGAAAAATAAAAACTCAAGAGGTAAATTAACCCAAAAATAGTTTACAATTATAGTATATGCGTATTTCATTGAATATATGAAGGCACCATTTATAAGGATCCAAATTTCATATATATATATTGAAAATAAAATTCAGAAGAATATATTTATTCAGAAGGTATTAAACAAGAGACATAGTATAGGGCTTTAATTGATAAAGGAATATCATTTCATGATCAATTACTGCCCGTAAAAATAAAACAACTTGGCAGATACCATGAGTCTAAATCCACATGAACATTAAACAAGATACATTTCTAATAAGATGCAGTTATTAATGATTTAATAAATATTTCCTTAGATGTTTTTATGTTTAAAATACCACAATTTTGTTTCTGTTTTTACAGGAGAGACCATTATCATGCCTGATTAAGAATGAACATATGGAAGATTGTGAGATAGAGATTAAGAAAAAATTTGTTAAAATGGGTAACTTTCCAAAATAGATCATTGATAATGATTGTGCATTAAGATTTGGACAAAGATTGTGTCTGCCCTATGATCGTAGTGGAAGAAATATTTATTGTTTGAAGCTCATACTAATCCATTTTCAATACATCTTGGTAGTATTATGATGTAAATAGTATTTAGGAAGTATTACTGGTGTGATGAAATGAAAAAAAATATTTCTTATTTTACATTGAAATGTTATATATGTCAATAGGTTAAATGAAAGTGGTAGTTACCCATGGGAATGCATCAGCCTTGCTAGTGCTATAACACCCCAAGAATTTAAAAATAGATTTATTTTAGAATTCATGGTTCACTGAGTCTCTACAAAGAGAACATTGTTATAAACTATCCAAGTGATCAAAATATTGTCACTTCTATGATGTGAATTTCAATAATATGATATACACAGTTGCAATTAGTACGTTATTCGTCATTCGATAAGAAAAACATAATTGTTTGTGAATAGTAACCTACCTCAATGAATGGTAACATAACCTTATGAATAGTGATATACCCTAATTAATAATAACATTCCCTATTATAATATATAAATAATATTCAAGTGGAAGTATGGCATACCTATGTTTTAGAATAAGTAAATAAATGTTTTCAAACAGTATTTTAGAATAAATTATTATTTAAATTAATAATATTTAGCAAATTATTTTTGAAAAATGGACTTCATTATTTGATTATAAAGTTTGAAAAAAAATAGGTTTAATTATTTGTATTTTCTTAAAATTCTTCAATTCTTTTGAATTGTGAAATATTCTAAAATACCGTATATACAAATTATTAGTTTTATACACTATTTTATGACATTATAAGTGATGTAAGAGAACTTGTTTTGAATTGGATTGATTTTATTATAATTATGGGTCATCGATTCATCAATATTTCTAGTATTTAAGGATATAAATAAATTAATTCTTAAAGAATTATAAAAACCCTCCTCTCCTCCATAATAAACCCCCACCCCCACCCCCAATACCTCTTTTATTTGTTACTCTATGCCTTAATGATCCAAATATTTATACAAATATATCCCTCAACAGTTACTCCCCAAATCAAAAAATCTCTTAGCCATTCAAAAAGACCAAAATCCCTTCCCTTAAGGAAGTTATCAAGAAGGTTGTTTCATGTGATAAATAACATTTTTTCATTTATTTTCATTTAAATATATCATCATTTGTCAACCTATTTTCACCTCCTCTATCCAAATAACATGATCGATCATGTATCATATATATAATATAATTATATCACATGAATGGAAGAACCAATATCAATACCCTTAATCTCTCTCTCTCTCTAATGTTATAAACCAAATCCGCATCCATGAGGTTCTAATATATAACCTTAATGTATGAAAAAAAATTTGTTCTTCAATTTCTCCTTCATTACAGGTCATGAAACTATTTTGATTTTTCAAAAAGTTATTAATAAATTTATTATAATCTAATTAATGTTTAGAAACCAGTATAAGTATGTATTATTAAATCACATGACCAAACTAGTTCTTAATAATGAAAATACTGCTAAAACAATCGATGTGAATGTCATTAATAATTTATCAAATTATTAGTCATATTTCCTTGTAAAATATTTATAATAATGACCATTAATAATTTCGGATGATCATAAAAAATATATAATTTTATTTTTGTATATTTACATCCATTCTACATGATCTCAATTACTTAAAAACAAATGAACATTTTAGGATAATCAAGAAAATGAACTCTCTGGATCAACTGAATTCAAAATTATAACATATTAATAAGGAAATAAATGAATTAATAAACAATTATGATATAATAAAATAATGTATAATAGGTAATAAAATAATTTATTATTAATTCTAATTTTATATTCTTGGTCTTTATTTTCAAGAGAGAAACACATTCAGATTTAACGTTAGGGTTTCTTCATATCACTTCCTTTTTTGTGAGATTTTCTGAATTAACAACTAAATATTGTGTATGGTATATGTATACTTCCCAGTGATAAATGATTTCATGAATATATTTATTTTCATTTTATTCAATTTATCATTTGAAGGTTGATAATTTTAAGGAATAAAAATCGATTGATTACACAGTGGAATGGTTTTCCAAACAGAATATCCATGTCCATTTGGGTTACTTTAATTGTCTAATTACCTCAATGAAATTTTTATGTATCATTAAGTACTCCCCAAAAATTCAAAGATAGTATTTTATATATGTATAGTAACCATAATCCATACTTATTTTATGGATGGTTACATGTTTTAAAATCAACATTCAAAATTGATTCCAAAATACAAGCCTGATATATGGGAATTACTCAAATTATTAATTATTTTCAAGGGCACTCTATAATAGTTTTTTGGGATGAAATTAAATTTTTAAAACAAAAAAATTTTATTATGAAAATACTATCTTAATTTAATTCTATTTTTATTTAAATTGTTTTCCAAAATAACCCTTCGTCTCAAAATAAATGTATATTTTTCTCAAGAATTACATTATGGATATATAAGATAATTTTAGTTTTTTTCAACACTCATGATGATTCAAATGTATTATTGGGATTAACCATTTATGATATAATCTTTAGTATTTAATTGGATTGTTTATGACATGTTTTATTATGGATGTTTTGTCTTGGAACAATTCACCATATTACATCAAATGGTTAGTGATTATATTTAATCGGTTGGGAAAGTTATATACATTTCATATATTAGTTTGAATATAAATGAATATGTTGATTATGTTTATCGGCATATATAGGATGAATAAAATTGACATATATAATGTTATTTGGTGCCTTTAATAGCCCCTCGGTGCCTCGGTATATCTTTGGATACAAACTATGGTCTTGGCACAAGGCCTGGAAAAAATGACTATTTATGGAAATTGCCCGAGACAATGATGGTATTTTGATTATATCATACATTCATCATTACCACATTATGAAAATAGTATTGATGGTTCATGTGTTTATTCGACTATTACAATATAGATGGTTATGTTTTATTACAAAGAAAATAACTCAGTTCTTATTCAAGCCCTAATGTGTTCAAGTTTTAGTTAAAGGCATATATCTGTAGTTATTCATCTTGCCTAAAATTTATATATATTTCACATTATTTCATAACAATTTTTTGTGTTTTATATCTCCACTTTATTTTGTTTCATTTTATCAGAAAATTAGGAATTTTATTATGAATGAAATGCTAAAATACCTAGGAGTTATGGATGTTGCCTAAGGAGTTTTTATGTTGTATTTCTTTTCAAGTTGTTATGTTGAACTTATGTACACAACTTGTTTCCAATAATACTAAACTAATCGGCCCATCCAGATACATATTTCTAGTTTATATCAAAATTTTATGAAATATGGTTCTGGATTTGGGAAAATTGGTTCAAGCCCTAATAGTTGGTATTAAATTATGTTTAGTAGAAAACATAGAAACAAGATTTAAAAAACATAGATTAGGGAACCAATACCAATGATAGTCTTTTTGGATAAACATACAAGAACATCTTTGTATTTTGGTAAGAAATATTTTATGTGGATATTTCTAGAAACTACATCCATGTCTGGACACAGACAGATTGCAGTGGCTCCAACATAGATGTACCTAGGAGTGAATGTTACAACAAGGAGTTTGAGGCATGACATAGGGTATCCTAGTACACAACAATTAGCCTTGCAACACTCTTGGTACATACACTCCTATTTTATATTCTTAGGATAATTCACATTTTCTTTAAAAATATTTATAAAGGATTTCTTCCCGAATGTAACCAATGTATATGGTTTTAGGATTTATGGTTCAAAGTTTTAGGTTATTTTTTATACCATGTTTAGAGATATAGTGAGTTCATAATTCTATGAGCTAATATATATTATGGATTGGATAGAAATGGTTCCTATAATAAGGAATTATAACTTCACTAATGCACGTGATGAGAATATTAAGAATGATAATATCTAGAATTTTATTATGGAATCATTTCAATTGAATATTGTTTCTTATGTATCCTCTTCATAAGTAGAAATAATATCATGTGTTGAAAATGTATTTAAGGACTTATCTAAATCCTATTTCATTGAAGGTATGCAAAGGAAGAAGAGGACGGTAGGGAAATGGATAAAGGGAAGAAGGTAATGCTGTATTTTACAACATGTGATAATTGTGGAATTTATTGCTTGGAATATGCTTGAAAGGAAAAGGAGTTTGATTGAAGTGTGGAAAGAAGGCCACCATCTTAATAATTGATATACCGGGAATGAATTATACTATATTCAATGATTCAACTACAAATATATGAGACACTACATGAATCAATTCCCCATGCATCAAATTAATATACATCAAATAATAAATTTTGATTATGATCACGTTATAATGCTACCGCAGATGATGTAGAATGATTAATATTCCCTGTCAATAATCATGTCATTTGAATTTTTTTCATCAAATTACTAGTTGTATGAATAATGAGATAAAAATTTATTATACAACCAGACTATTTAATTAAGGATTTGAGCATGTATGATAAATGGTATAAAGTAAAAGTGATTCAGTAGAAAGATAATATTTTTATGAAAAAACATGATTTAGGGAAATACAACCCTTAATATATATCTGATGTGGATATACTGATGAATATGTTATGGATTTATATATGTTCTGACTACCTTGGAACTGATTATTGACTTTTCAAGAAGTGGCCTTTGATATCATCGTTTGAGTTTACAGTACTTTTTGATATAAGGAATATATCCAATAACAAGTATAGTACATAATGGATATAGAATAATTCATGTATGCAATATGGTGATTACATCAATTCATGTTATTAGCTTATTTCAAGAGGATACATGATGAAGTTATTCATATTTTTAGAATGTAAAATTTAGAGCTTCTATTTGTTGATTAAGGTAAAATGAGAAGTTCATCTCAAACATTTATAGGAGTTCATTATAATGTGTTGAATCATTATATTTTTGCATATCTAACCATTTATGAAATGGTTTATGTTGATTATTTTATGAGATTTCAGAGGATAATGTATGCATAACCAAATGGAATATCCCTTGCTAATTGATGAGGTATAGATAGTTCCCATGAAATAAAATGATGATTTTGTAAGTAGAAATGTATATTTATACACTTATAGAGTGTAATAATTTTTCGACTTATGGAAATGAATTTTAAATATTTTTTCCCTATTATCACGATATTTTATAATATAGATTGGTTTTTTAGTTTATTTATCTGTAGTAATCAACATTAATCTAAACATTTCCTCTATAATGTTCCATCAGAAATTCATAATTAGATTTTTATTCCATGTTTATGTTATTACTTATAACTAATGTCACCTCATATGAATGAATAAATTTTGGGGTGACAAACGCATCTCCCATTATCATTTTTAAGAGGATATTTTATTAACACTATTTCTAATCTGGGGTTCCATAAGGGACTTTTCAAGAATAAACCATTATCTTTCGAAGTTAAATTTTTAATTTTGAGGTTGAAATTTTTGTAAGGAGTGGATAATGATACACTCCATGAATTTAAAAATTGATTTATTATAGAATGCATGGATTGCCGAGTCTCTACAAGAACAACTTAGTTATAACATAGCCATGTAAATATAAGTTCTTCACTTCTGTGATGTGAATTTTGAAAATTTGTCATATAAGGTTACGATAAGTATGTTATTCAGAGTCTTATAAAGAAAAAATGATTTTTGGTGAATAATTATCTACCTTATAAATAGTAAAATACCATTATGAATAGTGATACACCATAATGAGTAGTATCTTAACCTATAATAATATATTAATAATACTCAAGTGGATGTTTGATATACCTATTTATTGGAATAAGTAAATAAATGTTTTAAAACATTTTTTAATGAATAAATTATGGTTTTAATAAAATATTAAATTAATAATATTTAGAAAATTAGTTTCAATAAATGGACTTAGTTTTTGGATTCTACATGTCATAAAATTGTTTTGGTGAATTGTTTCTTATTTTCGAGAAATATTGGAATTTTTTATGAATAGTTAAATACGGTAAAATACCGTATATACAAATTATCATTTAAATACATAATTTATGAAAACATAAGGGATGTGATCCCACCTTTTTCGAACATATATGAATTTTTTGTTATTATTGGTCATGTAATCATCACTATTTCTTTTCTTGAGGGAAATTAATAAATTAATTATTAAAAATTAAGAAAACCCTCCTCTCTTCCTCTATAAAACTCCCCCTCAATTTGTCTTATATTCACTCCTATAAGACTTGAAGATCATCAATGGTCTATCAAAATACATTTCCTTATTCACTCCTCACATCCACGAAGATCTTGGTAATTTCAAAGACAAAAATACCTTTCCTAAATGATGTTGTAAAAGAGTTTATTTCAAGAAGTAAAACACATTTCTTTTTCATTTAGTTTCATTTCAATTTACCTTCTTCTACAATTATCTCCACACTGACTCTATCCAAAAGACCAATCTTGACACGGTATAATATATATATATAGGAATTATACCATGTTAATGGAAGAACCATAATCAATATCCTTACTCTATCACTGTCATTTATTTTACATAAGAAATGAAAGTCAATGAGGTTCCAATTTATAACCTTTGTGGATGATGATGTTCTTTTCTTCAATTTATAATTCAATATGGGTGATGAAACAATTATTATTTTTGAACTAGTCACAAATATATGTATTATTATATCGTAGTTAATGTTTAAGATTTAGAATAAGTACACATTATTAAATCATATGACCAAACTAGTTCCAAAAAATCATAGTACTGCAAAAATAATCAATGTGATTGTCATTAATAATTCATTTAAAGATTAATCATATTTCTATGTAACCAAATGATATAAATGACCATTAACATTTCTAGATGTTTATAAATAATATTTAATTTTAATTCTGAAGATTTGAATCTATTTTAAATGAATTCCAATAATTAAAAACAAGTGAACCATTTATGAACATCAAGAAAATGAATACTCCAGAATGACAGAATTCAATATAATAACACATAAATAACATAAATTAACTAAAAATAATTATGAAAAACTAAAATAATTTCCATTATATTTGGGAATAATTTATTTATAATTCTAATTTCATATTACATGAAATTATGTTCAAGAGAGGAACACATTAAGATTTAAGGTAATTGTTTCTTCATCTCACATCCATTTTTGTGTGATTGTCCATAATCCCTACTAATACTTATGTATGGTATATATATACTTCCAATTGATGTGAAATATCATGAATATAGTTATTATTATGGTATTAAATTTATCATTTGAATATTTTTAATTTTCAGGAATACGAATCGATTGATTACGAAGTGGTAACGATTTTCAAACCTAACTTCCATTTTCACTTGGGATACTTTGATATTGTAGTTACGTCAATGAAATAATTATGTATTATTAGGTAATTCTTAGAAATTATATGTGAGTAATATATATATTTACAATTACCATAATACTTCCTTATTTTTTGGATGGTTAAATGTTTTAAAAATAACATTCAAAATTGTTTCCGAATTACAAACCTGATTTTAAGGAATTTCTCAAAATCTTAACAATTTTCAAGGGCACTGTATAATCAGTTTTTGAAAACCATTATCATTATAAAATAAATTTTTTTTGTTATGAAAATACTATCTCACAACACTTCTGGTTTAATAAAATGATTATTCCAAAATAACTATTCTTTTAAAAATAATAGATTATTTTTCTCAAGAATTACATAATGATTTTATAATAGTATTTTCATCTATTTCAACAGACTAGTTTATAATTTTTTATTATTGGGGTTAATAATTTAATAATTCATTTACCATATTTAATTGGATGGTTTATGAAAAGATTAATTATGGATTTTATGTCTTGAATGTATTCACCATATTACATCAAATGGATAGTGTTTAGGTTTAATGATTGGGAAAGCTAGATACATTTCATAAGATAGTTTAAATATGATTTTATACATTGATTATGTTTATCCCTATTCATATTAGAATTGAATCGGACATAGAAAGTGTCATTTGGGTCCCACTATAGACCCACCTTGCATCTGCGGGGCTCATGAAACTAACTACAGTCTTGGCACAAGACCTTGAAAATTGATTATTTATGGTCTTAGAACGAGGCCTTGAATATATGGTGGTGATATACAACCTTATTCATTACATCAATATAAAAATATTATTTATGGTTCATGTGGTTATTCGAGTAGTATACTATCCATGATTATGTTTTATTATGGCATTACTTATTCATCTATTATTATTGGAAAAAGCAGTTCCTATTTTTTTAAGGCACGTTCTTTCAGTTGTTATACATGCCCAATGTTTATATATATTAATATATATTTCATACACTAACTAATTATTTAAGCTCACTCCTTTCTTATCTTTCTTTATCTCATCACAATAATAATTTTATTATGAATGAAATACAGAAATAACCTAGGATTTATGGATGTTGTATAAGGAGTTTCAATGATGTATTTCAATTGATGTTGTAATGATGAACTTATGTAAATTACATGATTCCAATAACACTAAACTATTCAATATTTTTTAATGAATATTCTTCATATATATTCCAATGTAAACAAATAATTCACATGTTATGTGCAACTAGGGTTGGGTCCTTAGAAGTTTCAGAGTGTAAATGGGATATTGTATCTAGGAATTTCTCTGTGGGACTACCATGTATTTCAAGAGGTTAAAATGTGATTTTTATGATTGTTGAATGACTTCATAAATCTACACATTTCATTCCTATTGGAGATACAATATATCTGGATCATATTTTTCAACATTATGTCAATGATATTGTCAGATTACATAGAGTTCCACTTTCAATTGTATCTAAAAAATCCTAGGATCTATTTTAATTTTTGGAAGGGACTTTAAAAGTCTTTTGGAATATAATTAAATTTCAGTACCAATTTCCATCTCAAATCATACTAGTAGATAGAATGATCTAATCTGACTGTGGGAAATATGTTTTGATCATGTTCTATGGACTTCTATAGAAGTTGGGATCAATATCTTTCATTCGTTCCGTGTTTGTATAGTTATAGTTTTTATTCTAGTATATAGATAGAAGATTTTGTTGAATTTTGTGTAAATTGGTGTTGAACTCATTTGTTTATGAAGTTCGAAAATAGTAGTTAATGGGAAACAAATTATTTGAAGAAGATGTTGAGAAAGTTAATATGATCTAATAACAGTTGAGGATAACTTAAAATTGGAAGAATAGTTATGCCAATAATGGGAGGAATGACATTTCATTAGAAGTTGTAGTTCATGAATTTCCTAGAATATAATAATACAATAGTTTTATGTCTTTTGGTATGAAAGAAATATATATCCACATATTATTAGATCTTATGAAATCATGGAAAATGTTGGACCATTTTGATATCGAGTAGCTTTGCCTCTTTATATATCTTAGGGACAAATTTGTTTTCATGATTGAATGTTTAAAATGAATGTTCTTGATTTATCTAATGTCTTTATCCCATAAGCAGTTCAGCTGGAGGAGAAAATTATTATAAAGAAAAACCTAATTAGAATAGTTATTATAGATTGAATGAATTGCAGAATCAAATAATCCCCTGAGTAAAAGTGTTTTTATAGAACCCACATGCTTTAATAAGCTGCATAAGAATATAAAAATTCTATGAGGTAAAGGTAGCCTCACTTGATTAATGAGTAGATAAAAAATTATTTAGGACACAATTTTTATACGGTGAGGAGAATGTAACACTAGAAGGGTTCATAAATATATTTAATTCAATCCATGAAACACTGAGTCTCTTCAAAATGGATATATTTTTTGTATATATTTATAAACTATCGGTTAATCATAATTTTTCTACATATATGATTTGAATTTCAAAATACGGACTTATGTGGTTCTGATCAGTATTTTATTTTGAGTCTATCAGAAGAAACATAATTTTTTGTGGAATAATAACATACCATTTTTAATAGTAATATGATTAGTAATATTATACATATGAATATTAAATATTATTACTATTATTTCTAAATGTTATAATATAAAGGGAACATGAATAATTTTTCAAGGAGATATAAAATCAGTCATTTTCTTAAAATTGATATTCTTCAAATAAATTATCAGTTCAATTAAAATTAAATTATTATTATTTAGGAAATTTTTTTCCAAAAATATTGGTTACTATTTTATTATATAAATAAATAAATGGTTAGGAAAATTTTTTAGTATTTAACTTAAATACTTGAATATTTGGTTAATAGTGTAATACATCAATTAACAAAAATAATAAATAAATGAATTTCTGAATCATACTTGAGTGATGGCTGATACAAATGGCCATTGGTTCAAAATCCCATGAAGTTATTACTATTGTTTTTGCATTAATCAATAATATTCATAGTATATATAAAAAATATTAAACTAATGATTAAAGTATTGCAAAACCCCTCCTCTCCTCTACTATAAATACCATCCTCACCTCCCTATTATTATAACACCACTAAATCCTTGATCATAGTTTATGTTCTTCCAAATACTCTTACCAAGCCCTTCCTCCAATTCCAAGATGTTCGGGTCTTACCAAATGAAAAAAAAAACAAATGCATTAAGGAGGATCTCAAGGAGAGTAGATAAAAAGGTAATGATCCTCCTTCATTTTTGTGTGTTTTGTTCTCGAATATTTTAATTTGTTTTACTCTATTCTACAACCCATAACCATGAGGCATGAAAGATACCATATTATATATTATATGGATTTTTATCATGTATATTTAAAAAAACATCATCATTATTCTTATTCTCTTCCTCTTTTTCTATAAAAAAATCATCATCCTTGAGGTGTCAATTTACAGAAATCGTGGATTATGGGTCTTTAATTTCAATTAATACATTATAAAGTCATTATAAAACCATTTTAATGGATGAAATTGATTATAATGTGTATTATATATCAATTTTCATGTTCTATAGATAACATTTATACATAATATTATTTTATAAAATGATACTAGTTTGTGATTATCAACGAACTGCCAAAATGATCTAAACATATATCACCAACAATTCATCTAATGATTAATCCTCAATATATACAAGAAAAATGCCTATTTGAATTATTTAATATTTTGGAAACATATTAATTCTATTTCAACACTCTTCTGTTAATTCATTTCTATTTGATAGGTAAATAAAATTCAAACATGTCATGGAAATCATGTAATGAATGTACCCGGAGCAATAGGAAAATAAAAATACTAATAATTAAGGGATTAATTATGTTATAAAATCTTCATTTTAGGTGTTATAAAATTGAAAATAATTCTGTGAGATATTAATAAACAACTTTTAACCACTATACAAGAGGATTAAACACCATTTATTTAACACAAACTCAAGGAATGGAAATTATGAACCCAATCTCGATTCTTTGGGTTCACCTTATACATCCTTAATAATGTGTTACTAAGAATATTTTTATAATTTAGTTTTTATTATTTTATGTTGTATTTTGTTTATTTATAGTTTATACCCATAATCCTTATGTTCTATTATTTCTCACATCAATTATTTGATATTTGTAAATGAATTTCTTTAAAAAATCATATTTAAAAATCATATTTTATAAAATTCCAAAGAATTGTTATTTTGAAATTATTAATGTTTTTTTATTATGTTCTACCTTATGGGAAATATTTATGATGAATTTTGGGACCAATATATCCCTTCAATGAATTAGGTATGTGTATATATAAGGATGGATATATGGTTACATCTTGTTTAAGAATGATGGTTACACAGTAAGGTAGTCCTGAGGGTTACATTGTAAGGTAACCATGAGGTTTATAACACATAAGGACCCCATGTTGGTTAAAATATTATGTATGTAATTACCAAAATATACTTTTATGGTTCTACTTAGGTACATTATGATTTTCTGTAAATCTCATTAAAATCTCATGTTTCAAAATGTATGTATACATGGGTGATAAGTATGTATTTCTGAAAATGATTTCATATGTTTAAAAGTATTCATCGACTAATGTTTTAATTAAATATTATATATCCCTTACTATTATATTTGTTCTCATCCCATTTTTTCTAATTATTAACACTGGATATAAAGATTTATAGGAAAACACAGGAATCCATGTTATGAATTATGATGACTTGTCAATGAAAAGAAGTTTGATTTGAGAAGTTTCATAATTTAGATGAAATAGATTCTATTTTTTCGTATCCTATCTATATAAACATGGAATGTTATGTATTTATTATATCATAGTTCTGTAAAAATATAAACATGAAATGATCCTAAATGTGAAATGTATTGAGTTCTTGACTAAAATTCTATATTATGTAATGTAATAAGGTTGGGTCAATATAATAATTAAGGGTATAATATATGAATATATGAGGCACTTACCTAATAAATAAAATGAATATATAAATTAAAAATCCAATAAAATACATCATAAAAGAAAAATGATACAAAATATTCCTAGAAATAATTATTATTCAAATAAAAAATATTTCTACATATAATAATATTATGAAAATATCATATGAAATGATTTTGACCACTACAACATGGAATGGGATAAAATTGTCCAACATGATCCCCAGAAAATTCTCATTACAAAAAAATTATATTATTGCTATTTATGTGAGAATAATATTGATAATTTGAAGAATCACACCAAAAACCAATGATAAATTTGTGGAAGATTCATACTAATTGAACTTGGAAAAAATATTAGAGCCATTTTTCAGAAACACAAGTTAAAATTGACCCCAACCTCACCAAAACACACTAAAAGTATATTACATCTTTTTGTATAATATATTCACATTTAATATCAATAATGTCCCTATATCCACTTCACCAATAGTTAGTCATTATCACACCCCTTTAATAATAATCATTTTTCTCAATACATCAAACATGAATGTGATTTAGTTCATAAATAAACATAAATCATTCTAAAGAAGGAATTAATATCTAATTATATTGTCAATTAGAATAATGATATCTTAGTTGATATGGGTTTGATTTTAATCATATATGTCCCCAAATCCCATTATAATGTCCATCTGGTGATGATATTAGATCAAATATACATTCCCAAATACACCTTGACATCCATATTCACATTAGTATGATATTTTGACCATGAATTCTATCATCCTTCCACCCGTATCCTATAATATTTTACACCCATCATGAACCAACATCATAAAAATAGTACATATGAAATAGTGAGTGGGAATGTCAGAGATGTTAGTAATCTAATCATTAACAACCCTAGAATTGTTTTTTAAAATTAAAATAAATAAACAATAGTAATCACTATGATTATCCAAATTGTGTGGGGAATGTAATGAAATCATAAGAAATACAATCATTTATTATAATCCCCACCAATAAACATTTATTAGGTTAACACTAAAATATACATCTATGAATCACTACCATCACCTCACCTTCAACAATACACACCACTACTATTGAAAACTATATAACAAAAAACATACGCAGTTTCCCATAAAAACAACTATAACATGTAGTAAAATGTTCCCTCTTAGTATGTCTACTAAAAGAAATTTATATTTAAAATTATTCTACTGTTTATTTTTTCTATTTATATTCTATTTTTTATTTCATATCATTTTTATTACATTTATCATGGTTAAATCCTAAAAATTACAATTATGTTTAATTTATCATTACCTAATTTATAAATTTTTTTTAAAATTTTATCAACACCAATTTAAATATATCATAAAATAGTATCCTTAAATAGCTACATAGTTAGTAAAAAAAAAATCCCCACATTACAAAAATAACCATCAAATAAATATTAACACATCATATCCAATAAGAACCAAAAAATAATGACCAAAATATTCCAACCAAAATATAATCATTCCACATTGATTCCCATAATAACTAGTCACATTACTTTTTCCACACATACACATAATGTCTTGATGCAACCAAATGATAACCTTGTACTATACCTAAATTATATCAATAAAAAAACCTCAATAATCACAACCTTTTATGAATTAAAATATTAACACATAAATTATATATAATCATCAATATAGAACACAATATATGAGTTAACATTATTTCACATTAGTTTAAAATTTCATAATGGTTAATTAACAAATAAATTCACCATTGTAAATAAAATATTTTTTCACTAATAATAAGTAAGTTTCATTATGATGGTGAGTGGTAGTAAAAGAAAATAATATTAGTAGAAAACAATATTAAGAATTTTTTTTATCTATAACAGAATATAGTATTCAATATAATTTGAAACATCATAGAAGCATATTGAATTATTTTCACCCATTTTAAATAATATAATATTGTATATTTTATTATCATTATTGAGATAAAATGTAGCAACCAAAAATGATTAATATAATATTAATATTAAACAATATAAATAAAATATAGTTCATGACTCCAATTCCCCATCTGATAAAATAACAGTTACTATAAAATGAAAACAAGTGTGGTATAAAATCATACGGACAAATCATGAAAGGGTACTTTTAAATTTTAGAAGATTTAAATCCCCAAAAAATTGATTATCCATCATCACAAAAATGATTCCAAAAAAACTACCTTAACCATAATGAATTATGAAAAAGGAGAAATGAAATACAAAAATGAAAATAACTAACTTCATATGGCATAATTGAAAATATAATATTGTTAGTGATAAAAAAATACGAATATCGGACAATGATTCGAAAAATATGAAACCTTAAAGAGTATTGCTTGAAGGGTATTTCAAAGGAAATTGGGAACATAAATATGTTCTTATAGATTATATCTATTTGAAAAAACATATAACTACTTGAATATAAAGCCATATAAATTATTTAACATTAATAAAAACTTAATTAAAATAAATTTACAGGACAATTATTTATAGAGTTTTAGATAATTAATTTAATACATTTATTAAAAACTGTGGTATTTTTCAACTAATGGAAAATTTTATTTCTTATATAATAATAACTTATTAAAATAGACTATATATTCATAATCTGTATAAATTATAATAATAATATAGGCTTATAGAATAATTTTATATAATTCATATATACATAATCTTATTAATAGAATCATAAGAATGGGTTGATCATAGATGTATGATATGATTAATGATCGGTTATAAAAATCAATGATCTTAATTGAATATAAGATAATATTATTAGTATTATCAATATATATAAAAATATAATACTTAATAATTCTTATGTCATATATCATGGAATATATATTGACATAGAATAGTATGTGAATCAAAATACTGAGAAAAACTAAACATTATTTCTGAGATGATAACATCGTTGTGTGAGTAAGTTGGAAAATGTGAAATATCATTGATATATGGCATGCGCAGTTGTATAGGGGATAAATTATTATCCTAAAATTTACATCTCGTGCTTGTGAATAACTAATACATACCCAATTATTATTATCCAATGTAATTTATATACTTAACCAACTTATTGGAGGAAGATATACGCCTCCAATAATAATCATCTAGACAACTAAGAGTCACATAAATAAATAAACAGATTATCATATCATAAAAAATATTTAGAAACAAATGGGATACATAAAACATTCCAATGAAAAGTATTTAGATTTTATAGAGAAAAAATCCCATGGAATTTAAATGGGTTTAATTTTCAGCATCCTAAATAACCCATTGATAGAAACATCGAATTATATTATATTAAAATGGATTATGTTAAGGAAATCAATAAAAAATAAATCAATGAATAAAATAGATAATACCATGTAACAATAAATTTGAATCCAATCAAATCAAGTAAAATTATAAATAAATCTAATTAAGTAAATATAATAGATTATATATTATTTACACTATACAATCAATGTATATATGGTTATGATAAGAATTATTCCCAAATAAATGATGTGTGCTATCTAGGTGAAAATAGTTAAACGTAGGTATGGAAATAAAGAGTGGTCTAAAAGTAATTTTTTTAAGAAAATTATGATTAGAAATAAAACATGTTTATGAATGACAAAGGATATAAAGGGTAAAATATTTTATAGAAATTAAAATACATAATATATATAGAGTGGTAAAGAGTGTTGAATATTTTAAATAATAACATTTTCATAGAAAAATATATGTCAATCGATAATAACATAATGAAAATTAATTTTTTTCATAGTATTATAAATGTCAATTTGAAAATAATAAACATCCAACACCCTAATGAAATAATTTATTTAAATATAATTAGTTTAATAAATCCCTCATAATGTAATATTCATTTATGATATAATTAATTATTAAATTACATGATTCATAGAAAATAAAAAATAGAGAAATTAGTGTTCACATACAAAAAAATACAATGGAAAATATTTTATTGAAAACGACCGATATTAAAAACTGGTTTTTTTTAATTTTCATTTAATAAATTTTTGCAGGAAGTCAAATTATTTGATAATTAACATTATCAATATTCAAAATAAATAAATTTATATGCATAAAATATTGTTATTTTTATAAAATACATTTATAAAAGTTATTTTTTATCAATAAAATTTTAAATTACCATTGTTGAAAACCATTATAAATAAAATTATTATAAACATTAAAATTTAAAATAATGAAATTGAAAATAATTCATCCATAGATAATAAGAGGGTAATAATATTATTGGGGTATTATAATTAAACATTATACAGTCTCCATAGATGTGTTATAATATTTTAGAGGTTTCTATTTTTTGATGTGTTTGAAAATAAAAACCATATGACATGAGTGAAATGTAGAAAAATTTTGAATATGGTATGGCTTGAAAAAATAATCAATACTATCGATAATAAATTTAATTTGTTCATAACATGGAGGAATCCTATATAAATTACAAATGATACCATAAAACCATTACAAAAAAAATAATATTTGATTTATGAGTCATTTGATTATAAGTCATATTGAAAAATTATATATCAAAAAAATTAACCCTTATATATCATAAAAATTAATCATTAGGTAGAATAATTAAATATTATAAAAATTGATTTCAAAAATTATTTTTAACTACCAATTGAAGAAAAATGAGTTAGTACATACCAATATGGATAACGAGAACAATCTTGAAAAATGATATTAATGAGATAAATCCTGAATTTTTAGATTAAAGAGAATTAATAATGATTAAAAATGATATTAAATATCCACTAGGTAGTGTGAAAACATTTTAAAATAAATAAGGTGAGTAAAATAAATTGGGTGTCAATTATGTAAATTTTTGTGTTGAAAATTATACATTATTAAAAAAATTACACAAGTTTGTAAAATAAATCATATAAATATAATTTCTTATAATAACACATTATTAAACATAATCATATATATTTAATTTAATATAATCCATTTTTTTATCATGTCATAATTTTTTATATTTTTTTCTTATATTTGTTTGAAAGTTGAATCATTTTTTATATATTATATGGAATTTAGAAATGAAATATGATATTATAATAATAAGAAAAAGAAAAAAAAACATAATAATTACATAAGTAAATATTATTATTTAATTTTTTCTTATATTTTATTAATATTTATATTAATTTCATGTATACTTTAACGGTTGAGTTTTATGTCATTGTTCATGAATGTGGATAAATCTACCCAACAAAAACTTGCTATATCTCGAAGTGTTATACTAGTTATAAAAGATTATAATATAATTATAATGGAATATTAATGATATTATTTATATTTATATATATATGAAAATAATATTGGAATTTTTAATTTCAAAAAATAATTATCCTCAATATGTGAAATGTATCATGTTACTTTGGGGAGGTTGTAGTCCGCACACTATACAAATAACACTCTTTTCTTTTGTGGTGGAAAATTAATAAATCAATGTTCGTTAAATAATATTTTAAATTATAATACAAATAGTAATATAGATAAATTCATATTAATAATCATAGAATATATAATTAAGAATAATATTATATAGAAAAATTTAATAAGGAGGCATTCCAAACATTGGAGATTTAAACTTTCTATAGAATACTAAATGAAATTTATTGGTCTTGTATAATCAAGTGTGAATAAAAGATTTATGGTGGGGGTTTCAGTTTCACTAAGTAATACAATTATGTGTTTTATGTTTTATTTCCTAGTTCATATATAAATATTAAATGGTGGAAGTGATATCCTCTTAGAAGTGAAAAAATAACTTTTCAAAACACATTGTTGGAAAATAATATTACACTATTAGAGGTACAATGTACAAAATGTGAATAAAATAAGATGTATTAAAAAATAATACTTTTTATATCTTCGCATATATTTAGTTCTATATTTTTTTGGAGTGATTAATGTTATTTATTTTTGAAATTATCGATTTATAAAAATTATAGTTAACTATGGTAAATAGTGTCAATATTTGTAGTTTTATACATTATAACATATAAAAGATAAAGCTAGTAAGAAAATTTTTATTATCTAAAACTTAATTTAATCTAAAATTATAAAAATATATTTATAAATCATATTAATTTATCTTTTAAATTAAAACATATTATATATAGAAAAGATGTATTTTTATAATCTTTTTTTTTTCAGAAATAATTGATCACAAATATAAATTATTTTGAATAAAATTTAAATTGAAAGTAATATATATTAATTCATTTCGAAAAATTATATTATTTATATTATTTAAAATATAATTATAGAAGTTTTTTGAAAAAAATATACACATAATTACAAATATTCTAAAAATTACCATTTTAAACCTTAAACTGATTATTATCATTTACAATAATAATCTATTTTATAATTTGAAAATTAATATTTGACTTATTTTATAATATTTACATGACAATATTACATATTATAAAAATTTTATAAAATTTATTTCTAGGTGTTACCAAATTAATTATAATTTTATTATAGGTAATTCTTAAAAATTATTATTAGAAAAAGTGTATATATAAGAATAATGATTATTTATACGAAAAAATATAAATATCATTGATTATAATGATAATAAAATTGATTATTATACTTGAGATATGAGTTTTATTTCACTAAAAACAATCCAAAACTATCATACTTGTGTGTACATTTATATTACGAAATAGATATATAATAATTTCCACTAAAAAGTCCTTGATGTTCCAAAAATATTATTGATTCAATAAGGTTTTCCTTATGAAATTCCATTCTATCAAACATAGGGGAGATTATTAAGTCATTAAGGCTTTCCATATGACTTCACAATTCCTAATTGTTTTAAAAATCGGAAACACCTTATCCTAAGGCAAATTTCTTTTTACCCGTGATTTACTTCTTTAAGGAAAATTTCCATTTTTAATGAAATTTATCCATAGCTCATTTTAATTGTTCATATAATAATTTTTAAAAGTGTAAAATTCAGATTGAAACGAAATCCTCAAAATCCCATAATTACTTAGATATGAATCATTCAGTTTTAGGATCCAAATTCTCAAAATTATGATTACAAACTTTTTAGAGTTATCACTCCAAATTATGAATCAGAATTCTGGTTAAGAACATTCTATGTTCTAACACCGAATTCTGAATCAGAATTTTGGTTATGATCTATTCTATGTTCTAACTCCAAATTCTGATTAATAATTCTGGTTACAAACTTCTATATGTTCTAACTCCATGTTTTCTGAATTCAGACTCCGAAATCTTATGAGTTCTGACTCCAATTTCTCATGAACTCTGACTCCGTACATTGTAAGTTCATTTTCCGAATTCAAGTGAATCCAGACTCTGAATTTCCTTGAAATTTAGACTATGTAATTCTATATAATTCAGGTTCCGAATTCCTAGAAAATAGTATCCTAATAACTTTGTATTGTAGATTCAGATTTCAATTTTGGTTAGACTTCAAACATTCATTTAAATAAATTATGAATAACAGTTTTCAGTTATGCTTAATCATGTCTACTTATAAAACTATGTCGTTCTTTTAGTTACTCAATAACCGTTGTTTGAGTGACACGTGTACAGGTCCCTCCGAAATTCAAGGAAAAATTTGACCATTGGAGGAGGGAGCTGACCATTCAATCCATGCCTCTAAATAGGATCTCATTTGAAAGAGCTCAAGACTTTTGGATCATTTTGAATTTTTGAAGCTCAGAACATTCAGATGTGATTTCTAGAGAGATAGGCTCTTATAAAGTCCCAGGCTTCATGAGAATATATTACCAGCTTGTTCAAACATTTCTTTGTGTATATTTACTTAGTGTGACTAAAATTGTTGTTGTATACAATCAAGGGATTCTGGGGATAAGAAGACAGAGGTGCCAACTAACATGATGTTGATAACTTCTTTGCTGAGGATAACTGAGGTTCCAACTTCCTTGATGTTGAGGGCTTGCGGAGATAGAAAGACAGACACTGATTTTCATAACGATGGAATAACCACGTGTGGGTAAGACAGACTTTCTTGAATGTATAAATCAAGGGGCCTTTAATCCAGGGATTTTGGATACCCTCCTCTTTGGGTTAAAAGTGTTACTTCTTGTTACTTTTATTATTCTGTCTTCTGTTGTGTATTTTAGTTTTTGGGGTAAGTAAAACATTCATATACTTCCTTAATCTTCTACTCTAATTTTATAAAATTATATATGCTTTATGTTAGAATCTTAATTGGTATAAACTTTTGATAAGTTTTATTTCTGGAATAACTTTTCCAGAATCATGATAGTTTTTAGAACATATAGGTGTTGTGAATTTTTGTTATACAAAATTTACATAGGGATTTTAAAGTATACAATTCACCCACCACTTGTATTTGAGCATCTCTTGTTTATATAATCAATCCTACATTTACTATAATAGAGTATTTCTTAATCAAACATACCATATAAACAATTGTTATTAGTGGATTGATTCAATATTAATAATCTCACGATTAGATTCGGAAGAGAATACTCGGAATTGAATTTTCAAGATTCATATTTTATTGGAATCTATTTTTTGGATGTATATAGTTCGGATTATTTTTTTCTTCGAGATACTGTTATTCTATATTTCTCTTGATTAGTAATATTTCCCTTGTTTACAAATTTTTCTATTAACATGTTTTTGTGGAAAGACATTTCTTATAGATGACATGAATCATTGTTTGTTTTATTAACAATATCAGACCAACTTGATCACCTATCTTTGATGGAAGTGATTACGAATATTGGAGATATTGTATGATGTATATCATTTTCAATACTGGTGTTGATAATTTTTTTATGCTTACTGGAGGATATAAAATCCCTAACAAAGAAGTTAGTACCTTTACCAATCAAGAAAATAATGAATATCAACAGAATTATAAGGTACGAAATACATTGATTTGTTCTATGCCTAGTAATATATATAGCCAAATTTCATATTGTGAAGCATAAAATTCTATATATAAGAAACATTAAGTTACACACTTTGGTACTTCCAATGCTATTGTGACTAGAATAGTTATGCTTAGAGCTGAATATCATGTTTTTAACATTCCTTATGGAGATCCCATATGTAAGGTGAAAAAAGATTCATGACTATTGTGAATTGTTTACAATCCATGGGTGAGAAAGCATTAGATGATGAATCCCTTGTTGATAAGATCATATACATCATTCCAAATGAGTGGGAATCCAAGAGGACTGCAATTGATGAGAACTGAAATGTTACACATATTAATCATGATGAACTCTTTGGAACTCTTCTTCAACATGATACTAGAATGAAGAGAGATGATGATAATGTAAAGAAGATAAATGGAAATGGAAGTGCTTCTTTTACTACAACTTCTAATCATATGAAAGCTCAGACTCTAGAAAGAGTTACCAGATCCAAATCCAATAAAGTTGTTATCCAATCCGAATCTAGTGGAACTGAATCCTCATAGAATCAATTAGAAAATCTTACTCGATGGATTAACAATATAGCTGGACATAGGAACATTCAATCCAGATATAAGAAAAAGGAATGGAAAGACAAGAAAGATTCAGAAGTCACGTGTTATGAATGAAAGAGAGTCGGACACATAAGACCTGATTGTCCTATTCATAAGAGAAAATAAAGAGAGGAAAATCATTCAATGATAAATAGAATGAAGTCTTACAAAGATAAAGCTACGAATGTCTGGAAATCTACTGACACCTTGAGTGCCAGTGGTGGAGACTCTTCAGATGAGTCATCGGATTATGAATCTTCATGACAGAAGAATCTTGGTATAATAGCCAGACTACATATTGAAAATCACTATTTAATAGATAAGGTACATAATTCTGAATCGTTGACCATTGTTTCTTAAAATTCTAATAATAGTAAATATTATAACTCTTATGGTGAAGAATTTTCTTCTAATGAAGACAATACTTTACCTAGATATGAAAAAGTTTCTAGGTTTTCTAAACATATTGATATTTTGAATCCATAACTCATAAAAAACTTGAGAAGTCAAATTATAGAAATATTATTTTTACTAAGGAAATATCAGATATTTCTAAATATTTTTACAAGAAAAATGCTTATTTTGAAAATATTTCAAAAAAATTTTGAGGAAGTAAATTCTGAGAATAATATACATTATAATGTTTTAGAAAACGTAATTTCTTAGAAAATTTTTTTCGACCCAAGATCTAGGTCAAAATCAAATATCGATTAAGACAATAAATTGGTTATCAAAATCGAATTCGAAACTTTGTCCGTGAGGAAGTGTTTATCAAACATTACGATATCTAAGAAAAATTTTGATTAAATGTATTCCCAAATCCAACCTCTAAAAAATAGTTCTGTTTTTTGTTTTACTATTTTTAAATATATTATTAGTAACAATTATTTTGTCCCAAAAAGTGCTCCTTTTTTCACAAAGTGTTAGTGTGGTGGACACTGGGAAAAAAATTGTTCCTTAAAAAAACCCAGTCATTAAGATTTCATAAAGCCTATTTTTATAAGAAGATGTGGGTGCCTGAAATTTCACTTTCTAAGAAATCCAGATCCAATCAAGTTTAGATTCCAAAAACCTAACTTTTTTATATTTCCAGAAAATTAGTGAAGGTACCAACAAAAATACGCAGTACATGGATAGTGGATGTTTCCGGCATATGATTGGTAACAAAAACTATTTTGTAAATATTTTCAAGATGAAAGGTGGAAAAGTATCTTTTCATGATAATACTCAGGGATAAATTATTGGTATAGGTAACATCTTTATTCTTGAAAAAACATTTATTTGAAATATTTTATTTGTTAAGGGTCTTAAGCACAACCTCCTTAATATAATTATGTAATGTGATGATTATTATCTTATGAATTTTAGGAATGACAAGCGCTGAGTACATAATATCAAGGAAAATTTTATTCTTTCTTCTAATAGGAAAGAGAAATTTTACACACTAAACATAGATGATGTTAGGATCCAAGACCTACCTTGGCTTAGTGAAATGAAAGATCATTCTTGCTTATGGCGTAGAAGTTTAGGTCACTATAACCATAGGAAATTATGCAAACTTTCTAAGAAGAGATTAGTTAAGGTTCTACCGGATCTTAGATTTGATTCTTCAAATGTTTGTGACCCTTGCCAATATGGAAAGCAACATAAATCAAGTTTTAAACAGTGATGTCTCAACTACTGATGCATTATAGATAGTGCATATGGATCTTTTTGTTTCTACACAATCCAGAAGAATTGGGGGAACGTATTATGTATTTTTGTTTGTTGAAGATTGTACTAGATTTATGTGGGTCTATTTTCTAGCAAAAAAGTTTGAAGCCGTCTCTTATTTAAAAATATTTAGAGCCGAAGTCAAAAAAGAGGAAACCTTCCATTGAAAACTATTCATACTGATCATATAGGAGAATTTCAAAATTTTTATTTTGAAGCTTTTTATAGTAGAAAAGGCATTAATAATAAATTATCAGCACCCAGAACACCCCAGCAAAATGGTTTTGGTGAAAGTTGAAATAGAGTTCTTCAAGAGATAACGAGAACCATGTTGAGTGAATATTATATAGAAAAACATTTTTGGGATGAAGTTGTAAGTACTGGTTTTTATACTATAAATCATGTTTTAATAGACCTTTTCTTAATAAAACTACTTATGAGTTATGGAATGGTAGAAAACTATACTTTCCTACTTTACGGTGTTTGGTTTCAAGGTATTCATTCTGAATTCTAAAGATAATCTACATAAATTCACAAAAATATCCGATGAAGGAAATTTCTTAGGCTACTCCACAACTTCTATGGCATATAATGTTTTAAAAAAACACTTGTTTTGTTGAAGAGACAGTACATGTTAAATTTGATCAATCTGATCCTTTTGTTTTTAAACAACCCCAATCAACATACTCAGATGTGTTTTAAATAACTGATTATCAACCTTTGATAGAAGATCATTCTGATAAGGAGAATCTTCACAAATATGCTACTAAAACATTTACCCTATAGGATTTCCTACCCTATATTGATGAACAGGTTTTAGAAAACCCAAATCAGTTGTGTCTAAAGAATCATCCCAGTGATAGTATATATGGTGATGTGAATCAAACTGTAAGGACTAGAAGTTACATTATAAATTAAGTATAAAATCTAGCATTCCTTTCCCAATTAGAAACTGAAATCACTGATGATGCTTTAGGTGATGATGATTGGATTAAATCCATGCAATATGAAATAAATGAATTCAAAAGTAATAATGTCTGGACCTTGGTTGAAAGACCTATGGAAATATCTGTTATTGGTGTAAAATGGGTCTTTAGGGATAAGTTTGATGCAAATGGAATCATTGATAGAAAAAAATCTATATTTGATACTAAATTCTATAATCAATAAGAAGTAATAGACTATGAGGAAACCTAGGCTCCTATAGCTAGACTTGAATCTATTCGTATTTTACTTGCCTTTGTTGCATTCTTCAATTTCAAAATTTTTCAAATGGATGTGAAATGTGATTTCTTTAATTGTTATGTTCAAGAGGATGTTTTTGTTGAACAACCTCTATGATTTTAAGACAATAACCATCATGATCATGTTTTTAGATTAAATAATGATCTGTATAGATTTAAACAAGTCCCTCAAGCTTGGTATGATATACATACAAGATTTTTGCTTCAAAATAACATTGTTAAGGGAAATGCAGATCCAAACATTTTATAAATAAAGATAAGAAAAATGTTTTTATTAATCAAATTTATGTTGATGACATTATATTTGGTTTAACTCAACAATCTTTAACAGATTCCTTTGAGGATAAAATGAAATTTGAGTTTGAAATGAGTATGATGGGTGAGTAAACATTTTTTCTTGGTAATCAAATTTCTCAAAAACCTAAATGAATCTATATATCCCAACATATGTATATTAATAATCTTCTTAAAATGTATGTATACACAAAGACTAAGAGTATAAGTACTCTCATTGGTACCTCAATCACACATGAGCTTGATAAAGCTGGGAAACCAGTAGATCAAACATATTTTAGAGGTATGATAGGAAGTTTACATTAATAAAAACCTATTCATCTAGACATAATGTTTTCATTATGCTTATGTGCAAGATATCAATCCAATCCTATGGAATCTCATTTAAAGGAAGTGAAAATAATTTTTTGCTACTTAAAGGGAACCATAGATTTAGCACTCTTTTATACTTCTGTAAAGGATTTTTTTTAAAATGTTTTTCAGATGATGACATTGGTGGATGTAGAATGGATAGAAAGAGTACATCCGGAAGTTGTCATATCATAGGAGATTCATTAGTTTCATTGTCATTCACGAAGAAACACTCAGTAGCACTTTCCACTGCTGAAGCTGAATATGTAGTAGCTGGAGTTATTGTGCTCATGTGTTGTGGATGCAACATAGACTCACAGACAATGGTATGAGTTTTAACAAAAACAAGAATTATGTGTGATAATACATGTTCCATTTCCCTTTGTTAAAACCCTACACAATACTCTAATTCAATGAACATTGATATTGGGCATCACTTTCCTAGGGATCGCAAAAAAAGGAGATATCATTCATCAATTTATCCAAATGCAAGATCATCTTGCTGATATTTTCACAAAATCATTACCCTCTAATAGATTTGAATATATTTAACATATGTTAATAATGGAAACCAATAGGTAATCCTCCCTAGTTAAATTTTTATTGAAATCAATCTCCATACATTAATAAACTCTTTTTCATAGGGGGGTACATTATTGTGATGTTTTTCATATTATTCATAGTTAGTTTTTCAAAAAAAAATCATAATGAAAATTTTCCTAGTTACTTTTTCAAAATTTTTGTAATGAAAATTTTCATAGTTAGTATTTTAAATTTATTATAATAAAAAATTTCGTAGTTAGTTTTCCAAAATTTTTGTAATGAAAATATTCGAGGTTAGTTTTTCAAAATATTCCTAATGGAATTTTTTCGTAGTTAGTTTCGTAATAAATATTTTTGTACTGAAATTTTCTTAATGGCGATGTTTGTATTATTGATTTTTTTAATGAAAATTTTCTTACTCAAAATTTTCGAAATGAAAATTTTCGTACATAAAATTTTCATAGTGTAATTTTGGTACTCAATTTTTTTTAAAAATATTTGACCTTAGATTTTTCATAATAGGGTTTTCATAGTCATATATGATTCAAACCAAAATTTATTCAAGAAGAAAGTCATTTATTACGAATAATCATCCTAGTAATCTGAAATCTATGATTTATTTATTAAATATTTGTATTCATTATTTCATTACTGGTATTTTCTTTTGTATTTTAAATTCATGGAATCTAGTTTTTCATAAAAAACCTCAACAGATCAGATCCCACCCAATTTCTCCTTGCAGATTTCATATCAACTGTTAGATCTGATCAGAAGGTTTCTCAACCATTATATTGGATTTGGAAGATGAAAGGTCATGTCCATCTCCTAAATAAAGGACTCCTGAAGGGTTGTCCCATGTTGGTTTTCAAGATATCACTTGATAATTTTATTCCACCTTTTTAACGATCGTTCCAAATTTCTCAGAGTTCTTCCAATATGAATGTTTGTAGAAGCCTCTTATCAAGATATGAATACCATGAAGACAATATCAAGTATTCATGTGTACAAGGAAAGGTTGGTCCATACGAACATTTTCAAATATGACTCTATTATCTCCAAGAAAATCAATCTCAATGGATGGGAAAGTGTAACAATTTCAAATATAGGAGCTCAAGATGTTGTGTATCTAGATTTGATATATAATTTTATGAGTCATTTTTTTTCTTTAAGGAAGATGGTAGAGAAATATTATCCT
Source organism: Viscum album (assembly GCA_963277665.1). NCBI lineage: Eukaryota > Viridiplantae > Streptophyta > Magnoliopsida > Santalales > Viscaceae > Viscum > Viscum album. Next base: position 1,584,512,987 of record OY728150.1, on the reverse strand, counting down.
TCAAGAGTTATGGAAAGACATATACACTCTCTTACACCATGGCTGCTAGCCCAGTGGGGATGTTATATATCTTGGATTTCATAGTAAATCTAAGGAAAATAAATTTGATGAAGCACATTTTCACTACCATAGAGAATATCAAAAAATGAGAATTTGAGAGATTAGATTATTATGTATCCAACCTTACTTTTCAAGCTGATAGTTTACTATCTTGAATCATTCAAGATCCCTTGCAGTTCCTAACCAAGAAATTGTAAAGTTATGCTTGTATCTGATGACACATTGAAAATAATGAATATGGGATTTTCAAAGGAGTCATGAGAGTTTTATGATATTCCAGTGGATCAGGAAGAAGTCATTATGAAATAAACTATAGAATCTAAACCATCAATGAAGTCTGGAAAGCAAATAATGTTTAAGGAAGTGTAAGTATAAGACAAAACTCCCAAATCTAAGGATGTCCAATCCACACCTACTAAACCCATGAAATAGATATCCTACCCATATGAGGTTGTAGAAAAATGGAGGGAGGATAAGAATAATAGAAATGTAGGAGTTCCATAGTTTAGTTTGTATCATGATGAGGCTATGGCCTTGAATGAATCAACTGATGATGAGCTTAAGAAGCAAGACAAATAGAAGAAAATTAAAAAGAAAATGTATGTGGCCGATATTGTGAAATATTTCTTGAAGGCTACTGAAGTAGTATCTGAAAATATTCCGGTTCCACAATCTTTCTTGACAACAACATTTCCTGAGACTCCAGGGAAGAATTTATTCACATCAGGAAACGTTAATGAAAACTTGTTGAAGAAGTTGAATAAGTGGAAGAAATGGAAGAAGAATAAAAAGAAGGGAGTGGTAACACAGTTGATATTATAAATCAAGTTGATTATTACCATGACAAGGGAACCCCATCCGAAAAACTTTCACTTAGATCTTGTGAAGTTGATTCCTCGAAGTTTGTCACTCTAGAGAATGAATAAGAGAAGGATAAAGAAAAGGGTGAAGATAAAGCTGAAGAAGAAGTTGATAAATTGTCTGAAATATAACGTCTAAATCATGATTGCATTAATCCTAAGGATGCTGAGGCTAGAAATAAGAATGAAAATGTAGATGAAGAACGTTTTGTGCGCCTGTCCAATAGTGAGCATGATTCTCCTGATGAGGTTGTCATACTGAGAATTGATAAGTGTAAAAAAGTGTGTGTTGATACTCCTAGAAAAAAAATACTGAAGAAGAATTAAGTTGAAGGAACTTCAAATAGGAGTCTTGTTGAGCTTGACAAACAAGTATCAGAAAGTAAAGTATTGAGTTATGAATATTCCTTACTTGGTTATTTTTTTGTTGATCAATCCTTGAAGAATATTGTCACGTCCATTACGAATTTTTCAAGCTTAGAATCTAGATACCAGATGCTTCAACATTCTCTTAATTAGAAATCAAATTCAGTGTCCATGGTGATGGACAAGTGTATCAAGATGGAATCAGATTTCAAAACATTCCTCATAGGCCTCAAAGCTCACAAGAAGTCATGTAAGAAGATAGCTAGCTATTCAAAGAAGATAGTATAAGAAAAGAGTGTTCTTTATCAATTTCAATAAGATTTCAAAGAAGCCTTTGATACTAAATAAACCCAAATAATGGGTCTTATAAATAGCTTTAAGGAAAAACTAACTCTAAAACAAAACACTCGGATTCAAGAGGGGAGAGACTTGAATGGGAAATTGAAATCTTTATCTCATTGCTGGAAGAGGGAAAGAGATCTCCAGATTGATTTTGAAGAGAAGCTTGTAAAACAAGATGAGTTGTTGAACGCTCTAGCATAAGTTCTTAAGCCTTAGCAAGATAGAATCAAAGATCTAGAGAAGATATCTGAGGAACATCGAAAGGAATTAATGAAGATGAAAACCATTATAAAGAAGTTAATAACCAATGAAGAAGAAGAAAAATGAAACCAATCCGATATTTTGTTGTAATATATTGCCTTCTAAAACTGTTTTGATCATAATGAAATTGTGGTGGCTTCTTTCGTTTGGATGTTTGTACTAATATTTCAGGTACTATATTGATTTTCTATTCCCTCAAACTCTTTTATAAAATCACAAAGGGGGAGAAGGAAAAATAATTCTAAGGGGGAGATGTAAAAAAGATTTCTAAATATTGAAGAAATATCACTATGTAAGGGGATGTTTATCAAATGTGGAGTTCTCATTATGAAGATTTCCACAATCAGATAAAAATTCTCATTATTGAAATCTAGAATATAATCCTTAGTGTTCCAAAACCTAAGAAGGAGTTAGTCGTATTCACCATTGTCCATGAAGAATGGGGGATAAATATTATTTGAAAAGTTTAGTAAAATAATTTCTTAGTCCTTATATTCATTTTCGTAAGGATGTTTGTTCTTTCACAAATGCTGGAGATTGTTGGTTCAATATGGTCTTTGTTATGACTTTTCTATTCCATCATACATAGGGGAGATTGTTTAGTCATTAAGGATTTCCTTATGGCTTCATGACTCATTGTTTTGAAAATCACAAACACCTTATCTGAAGGGAAATTTCTTTTTACCCATCATTTAATTCTTCAAGGAAAATTACCATTCTTAAGGAAATATATCCTCAACTCATTTTCATTATTCATATCATAATTTTTCTAAGTTTAAAATTCAGATTGAAAACAAAGCCACGAAATCCCATAATTACTTAGATATGAAAAATTCAATTATAGGATCCAAATTCTCAGAATTATGGTTACAAACTTTTAAGTGTTCTGACTCTGAATTGTGAATCAGAATTTTGGTTACGAATTTTCTATGTTCATACTCTGAATTATAGACCAGAATTCTGGTTACAAACTTTTTGAAATTTTGATTCTGAATTCTGATTATGAATTTTGTTTATGAACTTGTCTAATTTTAGACTCCGTGTTCTCAAAATTCAGACTCTGATCTCTTATGAGTTCTGAATATGAATTCTCATGAACAACTCCAAACTTTATATTTTCAGGTTCCGAATTCTTATGAATCCAGACTCTAAATTTCGTAGAAATTCAAACTTTGGAATTCTATAGAATTCAGGTTCTGAATTCCTAAAAAAAAGAATCCGTATATCTTTTTATTGTAGACTATAATTTCAATTTTGGTTATATTCCGAACGATCATTTACTTACATTCCAAATGTTAGTTTTTGGTTAAGCTTACACCTGTTTAGCTATAAAACGATATCGTGCTTTCTGTTACTCACTTACCATTGTTTGAGTGACACATGTACAGGTCCCTCTGAAATTCAAGGAAAGACGTGACCATTGTAGAATGGTGTCGATCATTGAAGCCATGCCTATAAATAGGAGTTCATTTTAATGAGCTCGAGACATTTGTAACTACTAGAATTTCTGAAGCTCAGAACTTGTAGAAGATATTTTTAGAGAGAGTAGCTCTTATAAAAAGTCAATTTTGTGCAGAAAGTTATAACGAGTTGTACAAAATTTTCTTCGTGTTGATTTTCTTAGTGCGACTCTGATTGTTTCGTTATATAATCGAGGGTATCCTGGGATATGAAGAAATAGGTGTCGAATACCTTGATGTAGAGGGATTCCTTGCTGAGAACGACAGAGGTTCCAACTAACTTGAATTCCAGGGCTTGCAGGGATAGCTAGACAGACACTGATCTTCATATTGATGGCTTTCCCTGGTGTGGGTAAGATATAAATTCATGAAAGTACGAATCAAAGGACCTTTAATCATGTGTTGTTAGATAGCCTCCTATTTGGGTTAAAAGAGTTACTTATTTTTACATGTATTATTTTGTTTTCTGTTGTGTATTTTAGTTGTTGAGGTAAGTATAACATTCACATACTTCCTTAAACTTGTACTGTCATTTTATAGGATTCTATATGCTTTATGGTAGAATCTTAGTTGGTGTATAATTTTGTTATGTTTCATTTCTAGAATAACTTTTCCATAATCAATCATATTATTAGAACTTCTAGGTGTTGTGAATTTTTGTTATACAAAATTTCAATAGGAATTTTTAGAGTCTACAATTCAACCCCTATTGTATTTGAGAATTTAATTATTATATAGTCGATCCTACATTTGGTATAATATAGTATATCATTCTATCATGGGTTTTATAAATTGAACATAGAACAGTGAATGATAAATTTTAATTTATAAAAATATATTTTTATATTAAAAATATATTAATAAATTTAATTTCATATAAATGTTAACATATTATAAAAACATGTACATTATACCATTTATCTAAAAACTAATTATATCAAAAAAAATCCCAAAAATGAATTTAAATTAATATTTTTAGTCTATGTTATGAAACTCCCATTTTCTCAATTAAAATTAAAAAATATATTGTTATATTTTTTTAATATGTAAATAAATATAATGGAAAAACCTATTTATTGGGAAATGTTAGTTTCAACTACATATATCATTATACCAATTTCAATTTAACTGCAAACTATATTAGTATAAATTAATTATTACGATGGAAAATAATATAAGATTATTAATCATATGGTTAATTAACAATAGAAATATTTGTTTCATTAAAAATTAATTTTAATAAATAAATTATTATATTATTCTACTTAGATAAACTAATATAATTTCATTTATATTAATAGTATCCCTGATATTCATAATAAATATAATTTATAAAGTGGTATGTCATATTCATTACCATTAATTCAATTATAGTGACATAATGGTCATATGTAAATCTATATACTTCAGGTAAATATATCATGGATACATTTATGTTCATTGTTGCCTGTGGAGTATACTATCAAACACATTCAAATATTTAAATTAAATCATATAATAAAACCCTATGGTGTTACATTCTCCCACCATAAATAATATAAACAACTAAAATTATTATTTTTAATTATTTAGGAAATTTTGATTAGGTATTCATAATATATTCATAATTCCATATATATTACCCATTACGACATCAACTATCATGTCTTATGGTATTTCATGTTATGAATTTTTTTAAACATTATTATCCGTTAATTCAATCAAATATTCATGAAATATATAATGTAATCATATATTACTCATAAAATAAGTTTAAACATAAATTTTAATCTATAAGTCAATAAATAACTATAGAGTTATACATTTATTAGAATATATGTCAATAATTAACCCTCAAAAATAAATAACAACAAATTTATATTTTTTCAATATTGTCATTGTGTATCATAATCGAAAAATGAAATAAACAATAGTAAAAATATAATAAATAATTTACTAATCCTAAGGTTATGAATGTTAAAAAACATCCTCTTCCAAAATAAAATAATCATATATTATCTATATATTAATATTATTTTAAAAATAAGAGTTAGATATAACTCTATTAGGTGTTCTCGAATAGTTATCCCAAAAATTAAAATTATTTATGAAAATAAATTTTCATGGGTCTTAATATAATTTAATATATGTTTCAAAACCATTTATGAATATCTAGTAAAGAAAAATACAATTTATTTTCTTCTAAAAACCCCAAATAAATTTATAATATACCAAAATCATATCCATAAATATCACTCACTTCTAAAGATATTTATTATAAAAAAAATTGAATTTATGAAATGGTATCAAGATCACTACATAAGGAATGACATGATAATATTATTTTCCATCATAACAAGAATAAAAAAATATTTTGAATATTTCTGTTTGCGCCATTATTTATTATTAATACATAGTAGTTTTTGGATACAATCATTTTTTAGATTTTTCTTCATGTTCTTATTTCAACAAAAAACAGGAAAAAAATACGATTATATCAAAAAGAATTAAAATATTTTAATATATAACCTCAATAGTAGTTTGTATTCTTCAATGGAACCTTCAATTCTACTGATGATATATTAATTTTAATTACTTCATACCTGTTTAATCATATAAATATCTTATAACAACCAATTTTACATTATTATGAGTTTTCCCATACATTATAACCTAATCAATTAAAGTGATTAAAAAAATAAAAACATCTGAATTATTTATGAAAATAATTTTATTTTCTATAAATATCATCATTGTAAAATAATTATATGTTTTAAAAAGTATTTTTGGAGAAAATTTATTCACTTTCATAGCCAACTATTCACCCAAAACATATTTTTACAATACCGCTATATACTAATAATATTATTATTCAAACAGAAACCTTTTAATGTATACATTATAATTTGTGTAATGAATAAGAATAATTATATTGGTATATTAATTATTAATTTTATATATAATGAATTTTGAATTTTAAATAATTAATTAATTTTGAGTAAAATTTTTATATTATATTGGAAAAAAATTTGACAAAAAAAATATTTATTTTTTAAAAGTAATAATATATATTTTTAATAAATATAATATAAATATATTTTAAAAAAATAACATCAATTTTGGATTCAATATTTAAAAATTAAATTATGGTAAATTTTATTAAATATTTTAAATAGAAAATTTCATTGAGAAAACAGAAAAATACAGATTTTAATTAAAAACTTATTTTTTATTTATGTGTTTTTTGATATCCAATATTGTTCGATTATGTTAGAAGTAAATTTAGATCAATTTTACAATTATTAATAATATATTATTCATTTAAATATATTTTATATTGAATTTTGATATTAATACAATCTATAATTATGATAATTTTATCTTTAGGTATTTTCTTTTCATCATTAATGTTGGTTTAATTTTAAATTTAGTATTTCAAATTCTATGAATGTGATGTTCTAAATGATCATTTAAATGTTGAGATGTAAAGGGGGTGTTATTAGTATCAATATTTTTAAAATTTTATATATTTATTAAAAATAACCCTTTAATAATATTAAAGTTATTTTATTATCATATTTTAGTAAATCATAAGAATTAAAAATTAGAATGTTTGAAAAGAACACACAATATTCAAGGATCACATATAGTGTGATCACCTACATCCTTAACATAGATGCTCTATCAGGTCAATGGAATTAAATTATTAGAAATTACGAGATCGAATAATATACAAATCACCCATCGGTCTCCCTCTATATCTTGATTATTATGATTATACTGTCTTTCAGAGTATAAATATTTTCCATATGAAATTTGAAAAAAAAAATTGTAATCATCTAAAATCCTCTAAAAAATTAGTGTTTATGGGAATTGTTTAAGATGTGAATGCATCCAATGTTCCTATATTCGATGACCTCCATCCAATGAAAATTTTTTCAAACTAAACCTATTACAAAACCTATGTTTTATGAAACTAGTAAACCGCATGACATATAAAACCACTACACAAGATCCCTAACTAGTTAACAGTCTGGAAATACCCTATCTAGTAATCAAAATTTTCTATTATCTAAAAAATTAGCATAATATTTTATTTGAATGCACTTTCTCAACATGAAACTACATATCATATGGATACTACTTCATGACACCAAATATGTTGTGTTTCATATTTTATTTATGGGGGAAGATAATATCAAAAAAGAACCATTGTATATTGCACATCAATGTACCAGATATCCCTGAATTGAAAATGAAGGAAACCATAAATTTTTTACCACTAAAAAAATACTTAAATCCTATTTTATAAAATATTTAAATATCAATTTACATCTTCTAAAATATTATTAACTCATATTGTTTACTCTAAAATCATCTAAACTTCTTCTAGAACAATGTCATTCTCAATATTTTTCGTCATCAAAACATTATATATTTATATAATAGTTCTATCCGGATGAGATTTCGAGGAAAAATCTATTCATAAAACACATAATCACATTGTTCATCTTAACCCATAAAAAACATAGTTAAAAATACAAAATCACAAAAAATGAGAAATAAATTATTATCTACTCAGATATTGGAAACTGTTTATGTTTGATTGATATAATATTAGGGAATTATTCTATTGTGACTTCAAAAAAAGGAAATACAAACATGAAAATTTCAAAATTATGGAGTCCCTTACTTGTTTTTCATTTGTAAATTATGAAAAAATATATATAATGAAAAATTTTCTCTCTATTGAACATAGAAAATAAAATATGTTTGACAATATCATCTCCTCAAAAATACACATCAGTTTCCTATAAATATTCTAAGGAATCTAAATGAAAATTTATAATATATATCATTTTCCAGGAGACATTTTCCAATACATTTTTTCCTGCTTGTTTTCCAGATAAAAATTTGTAATTAAAAATATGATCATAAACCACTTATTATGAATTATCTATATGAACATTTTCCATCAATTTGATCTCTTATAAATTCATAAGATAAAATCTTCCTTTTTTCCAAACACATTTTCAATATTTATTAGTAAAAAATAATCTACCTTATAATACTGACTGTAAACTAGAATAATCATTTTCTCACATTAAGAAAGTACACTTTTTTATGAAATAACAAAAAATTTCAACCAAAAGAACCATCAAAAATATTAATCTAGAAGGATTTTTCCATTCATATTGGTTAAGAATTACCAAACAATTGCACGATTATAAAGAAATTTTTTTCAATGTTTCCTTAACTATAGAAATGTTTCTAAAACACTGACTATAGAAATTCAAACATTGATGAAAATTTTATTGAAATTTGTTCTATTTGGAAACAGTCATCTATGTTTTCTATCCAGAAAACTGTATGAGGAACACATTGTCTGAAAATATATGATGCTCAACATAATGTACAATTATAAAAAATGTATACCATTAAAAATAAAAAATTATAATGGATTATTCCACATATTTGACATTTTATTTGTCATCGATTAAATAAATTTACAATAGATCAATATTTATAAAATTTAAACATATAGTTTTCTATAATTATTTTCATTTAGTAATTCACTATCTGATTTGAAGAATTCAATGAATGACTACATAAATTTTCAAGAAAATTTTGTATGATGGGTGTTATAATGATTTAATGAAATTTTAGCACAACATAACATAATCTGATATAAGCATTGAAGGTTAAGAACATTATAACATCATGAATTAATCACTTAAATATTTTTCAAAAAAATTTCAAATACCATTATGAACATCCTAAAACATCACCTATTTTACAAATACATACGTAGAATAAAATTGGTAGTTGATAAATGATATAAAATTAAAAATACATCTAGATTGATCTTATAACTCACCCTTTAGATTGGTTTAAAGCATTCATCATTAACTTTTATCAATCATTATTTTTCATCACATTGATTTTTTATAAATAAATTTTTGTGATTTTTTTAACATATATCAACAAACATTATAAAAATAGTGTCCTAGATTTACTATACTAGATAATGTCTTCCTTTTGATTTAATTTTATCTCTTGGTCATAGGATAATTTATTTTATTGATAAGATGCACACACCCTATCTATTATCTTCTCAATTTTTTTTTTCAAATTCTAAATTCAATATTTATTTCTACCACTTTTTTGTTTCAAATTCTATTTTTTATCACCAAAAATTCAGATTAATTATATTATGTAATGTAAAAACTTCATAGAAAATTGTTACATTCTCCCCACCTATATCAAAATAATATAAATCACATAGGATGAACTCCTTGAATAATTTAGTTCTTCATAGGTGATTTCGTGACATTATGTTGACCCTCAAGACCAAAAATAATTATTTTGAAATATACTTAGAAAATGTATCTGTAATTTTTTATTTTAAAGAAATATATTCTACTAAAAATTTCAATAATCAATATTCTCTTTTAAAGAAATCTTAATAATATTTAGATATGTTCATTGGTGTTGAATCAGTTTTTTAGAAAGAAAAATAAGACTCTATTTATCAACATGTATCATAATTTTTTTTTCAAATTGATATTTTAAATCTTCAAATTAAAAATTCATCAACAACATTTTATTTTAATCCTTTGATATTATAATTTATTTTCATTTGACTATGCTCAACAAAAACAACATTCACCCATGATTATTTATAATATAAAATTTTATTTTGTGTTATTAAAATATAAAACACAATGAATTCTAGTATAACTATGATTTTTCATTTCACAAAAACCATTATATAATTACCAATATTAATTTGTTCCTTTAACATATATCATAATTCTATTATCTTCCAACATGTGTGATTCTTTTGTATAACTACAATATCTCAAAAAAAATGTCAAATAGCAAACAAAATGAGGCCTTCAATTTATAAGTCAATGATAATTTACTATCATCCGTCATGAATCCCAATAATTAACAGTTTTAATAGCTTTATTTTAGTCAACATTATGCTTACTCAAATCAGTGTATATACTTATTTATAATCCTCCATTCCATTATATTGTATGAAACTCGCTGGCATACTTTTTATAGGACTAGAATGTTTATTTTAATTATACATGTAATCCTTACCTGGTTGTTACTTCTACTAACATTTAAATTTCTAAGCAAATCATCTTTTTTTAAGATAAATATTTACAACCATTATTTATAATGTAGAGAAAATTATATAATCCATACAGAAAATTAGAACTAGTGGGATGGAGTTTACTTATATAACACATATGTTCTTTTATCAACCTTAACATTATAAAAAATAAACATCTCCAAGAAATTATCATGTTTTGAGTTCTTGGAATATGAATCTTTTTTCATATCATAAAAGGATTTACTAAACATACAATGATTTATTCGATCCATACCAAGTAGAAACCCAGATTGTTTCTAAATGTAAAATTTATTATCCATATTATAATTTAATATATACTATTTTATATTAATTTGGTAATAATTATAATAATAATTTCACAAAATGGTAAGAACATTCTAATTTATTTCAATCTTTATGGAGGGAATAATATATGTCCATGCCCATATAAATTGTCTAAGAAAACCCACATTGTCCCAATATCATTATTTCATACAAGTTATGGGAAAAGTTCCAATTATCCGATTTTGAAAATTTTATCAAGATTACCATTCATATAATTGACTAGATCTATATCTTCATCAACTTCAAATACTAAATTTTGATCAATCTATTAGATGAGTGATTTATCTTTTTTAAGCATAGTCATCTTCTTGTGTAAACATGGTCATTTAAATTCAAATTAATATTTTCAGTTTCATCTTTTTTTTGTAAATAATGAAATTTCAGGGTATATATTAAAAAATCACATTATCAATCATTTGACTCTTTTTATTCTTCAATAATATCTTGAGGCTAATTATCATTATTCAAAAAAATTGGTTTATCTTATTCAACATTTTAAAAAACAATTATTAAGGATGTTTTATTTTAAATAATAGTCACACACTAGAAATATAATAAATTTTCTTGACGATTATTCCTACAATTTTAACATATAGATTTTTGTGAATAGTAAATAATTTCTCCATCCTTATAAATTTTATCAAATTTCCCATGATCTAGATTTTTTATTTTCAGTCAGTGGGGACCTCCAAAAACTATGAAATATTTCAATAATATTATTTTTATACAAATTTTTATATGGATAATTTTTGGATTTTTTCATTAGAAGACATCCATTTATCATGTGTACAATGGTATATACATATTCTATGTTATATAAAATTGAAATATTATACCCTACTAACATGATTATTCACATTTCAAATAATATTATATTATTATTTATGAATATAAATTTTTTAGGTGTATAAGGAGAAATATAGTTATATTTGAATCAATGATTCATAATTAAATAATTAAATTCAAATTATCATAATTCAATACTATTACTTGCTCTATCCATTGTGATATAATATAAATTTTTATCTTACCTATCTTTTAAAATATCATAACATTTCTATATCGTACGAGTTGTGTTTAAAAGAATGATGTTGGTTATCTATGTGAAATATTATATAAAAGTGATAAAGTAAACATCTCAACTTGGATGTGATTAGATTCTCACATCCAATATCAACCCATTATTTCAAAAAAAATCTAACAATTGAAATGTTATTAAAATCAGATGAACATTTACATTTTGTGTGAGAATATTTTACAAGATTCGGGGATTGTATGTTTTCTTAACCTTTAGATGACATGTATTATATTTCATAACCCTTTCTTAATTATTAATTCAATATTTTTGTGGTAGTTTAATACATAATTAATTTTCATTGTGTTTGATTACATTCATATTCCTAAATATAAAACATCACAATTAATTCTTCAACTATAATTCCCCATTTTGTAATTATCATTTTTTGTTTATGATTTACTAAATATAATCTTATTCATTATTGAGAACATATATTTCCATCAATAACATTTCCTCATTAATTCATCATAATTATAATTTCTTTCTTGAAATTTATGTTTTTATCAAGACTGGATTCAGGTTCCTATGTAATCTTATAATCTATATGATTCTTTATATCCTTTGTATTCATTACAATTTTATGAATCTTACATTTTTCATAATATTTTGATTTATTTTATGATTTATTATTAATATTTATATTCTAATGAATCAAACTCATAAATTTCATATTCAACATTTATAATAATCATGATTATTTTATTTTATGGAAATTTTTTGATTCCACTTTTGTTCTTGTTTTATTTTTAATATGATTTTGTTTATTTTCTTCAATTGGGTTTTTGTTTAGCTTAGTTTTCAAATTCACTAACATTTATCTTAGTTATATTTTTTGATCAGTTCCCAATTAAAAACCAATAATTAAATTGTATATTATTTTTTATTCCATACATTATTCATCCACTACGATAATTTATAGACACAAGACATGATTTTATTTTTCAACTCAATATCCTTTTTATTATTGATGTTTTCATTCACATAGCGTTCATGAAAAAAACATATGATTAATACCAAAGAATATAATATATTTCCATTCCATAAAACAAAATTTTTCTCTTATTAGAAAAATTTTAGAGACTCCTGTTTTTCCCTATAAGACTTTGGAATATTAATAAGAATATTTTTTTGAGTCAAATGCTGAGATGATGGACAATTCTAAGGCCCGATGAGCCTAGATTTAATTTTATAATAACATGAAATATATTTTAATTAGAAAAACTCAATTTTTCTTCAAAAGAGTAATATATCATAGATAGAGTCATTAATAGGAAATATTATACCATGGGTGAATATGAAACTAATGGTTTTATATAGATGTGAAATAAAGATGGTCATAGTGAGATATTAGGATGGGTTATCCGTTATTAGGAACATTTGGTAGATTAATCCACTTAATTATTTTATACAGTAACCATAACCTATCTAATATGATGTATTAGAATCAGATTAGAAATTTGTGGTCACCAGTGAGTTTTGAATGTGGTGATTACCCTAGGAAGGACCTAAAATTGGTCATTGGGGGACATTTGGATGATGCATCCTTTTGTTGGAATGTTTCACTAAAATTAATAAACAATATATTTATTTTTTAATTAACGGACCGAATTAAAGCCACTATTAAACCTACCATATGATAATTTTCTAATTTTTAGATGTGTAACCCTTTATAGATTCAAGAGGTGTAGGAGAGATTTATTCAATGGAGGATAGAAATTGAATGATGAGTGATGATCAGATTGAGGTTGATCAATTGGTAGAAATTATATCAAGCCTTCTTCATCACTGGAGGATGCATTAATCATCACTAATCAAGCCCTAATTGATGTAATACCCATTATATGTATTTTTCCACTCATATAATTAAAATATTGAGAGGGTATATTCCCTCAATTTGATCAATATAAATTTAATCCTTTTCTTGATCCATTATAATAAAAAGGAATTATTCATTCTATTTATGTATTTATTGTAACCAGTTTACCATAATAATAACCCTCTTAGGAAATTTATTCCCATTAAATCTTTGCAATCATTTCTTATCTGAATATCTATTGTTTCTTTTCCTATACCGTTATTTGTGTTCATCATCCGTAGAACACGAGGTTACGATTTAAAATTTCCATGGTGGGATCGAGTGATATAGAAACCCAAAATTTTTTGTGGTATAACTAATGACATACAGATTGATGGTTTGGGGATATATTGAAAAATTTTGGGATATGTGTTTGGTAACGAGATCAGTTTTTTACTTTTGATGTGAGTATTGTGATCGAAGGTTGTTCGATATTTTATTAGTGATCTCCATTTTCTTGGATGGCATGGGGATAAAACATGTTGTTTGACAATATTGACTCAATGTAGTGATTTTGTGAAACATATGTTTACAATGGCTTCTCGATGTTGGTATGGTGGTGGATGGACATGAATCGCTGACCAGGTTTTCAGACGTGGTCAACGCTACACATGTTATATAGTAGAAATAATAATAATGATAATTATTTGACAAAAAAGAAATGATGATTTTTTGTTATTGTTATTATATTAAATAATAATATTTGAGACATAAAAATCAGTTGATTAACTATTTTAAATGTTTTATATTTATATAAAGAGTTTATTTCAATTAAATATTTTTCAATCGTATAATTTTATAATAAATAAAGTTTAATAAACTATTTTTTTAAATGAACAACGTAATGCATGAGTCATGTTTAGTGTGAGGATATTTTAATGTTAACATAATTTAATTTTTATAAATAAAATACCAATATTTAACAGGGATTAATTTATGAGCAAGCTTCATGGAAAAGGCTGGAGACCAAAATTGCTCTAATTTGGAGGGGAGTCTGATTATTGTGGATCATGAGGTTTCCATATTAAAATATTATTATATAAAAATTAATAATAATAATACAAAATATAATAAAGATATGTGAATCATGGTGGGGGTAATGAGGCATTATCAAAATAAGGAGGATGGAGTCTCTATGTGAACTTATCCACAAATTTATATTTTATAATATTATAATATTATAATATATAAATATTTATTATTTTGGTTTCAACCCAAAGTCATTTCAAAACTTCTTCATTAAACATCATATATATATATATTTGTGTGTGTGTTTGTGTGTGTGTGTTAGTGGCCTCATGGCCCTATAATTTATACAATAATTATTATGCCTATTTTGGATACCATTTTCTGAATCAAGTATTGGGTCAATGAAAAAACCAATAATAATAAAATTATTATTACTAAGGAATCATGAATCCAATATATCTCTGTTATACCTGGTCAGAGTGATGAACCTTCTATGAAATTGTGACCCTTAAATTAATGATATAACATAACGACTAATTTTTTGTATTTAATTTTGACTACTAGCTCAAGACTGCGAGACAACATTAATGAGAGATGCATTGAAATGTACCTTTTTCAACTGGTGACCATTTAAGGAATATGAATACATTATCTTTAGAATTTATCAATGTGGATCAAAATTTCATGATCTATTTTCAATATGTTTCCATTTTAAGTGTTATATTAGAGGAATTATGTTTTTTCCACTAGGATGGTGATGCGCCTCTTATGCTTGTAATGTTATTAATAGAGACATGTCTTATAGTACAACATGGTCATCAAGATATATTCTAGAATGAAAATGGAAACACAACCTAGTGGGACCACACAAAAAGTAGGGCCCCTACAAGTCATGTATGTAAGTACCAATAAAATTGTTTAGAATATGTATAAGATCACTTATACAAGGCTCAGTCCCAGTTAGTTGCAACATGTTTTGTAGTCCACTTGCATATGTGTACTACTATATGGGATGGAGGATTGTGATAGAAAGGGACATGCCCTGGAAGTGGATCAGGACAACACAATGTTTCGGTCCCATTACATGCTCTTTTTCCCTAGAATTCATTTTTGGTAATCATAAAATATTCATATTTCCATTGTTTGAGCTTGGATTTTGGCCTGATTAACATATCAAGAATACTTCCCCCAGTAGAATGTGATGTGACCTCTGTTGTGGATTTCAAGATACGATGAAATTTTTTCTGAATAATTCCTTCTAAGGCAATGCATGATGATGAAATTGATCACATTAGATCACCATATTCTTTTTGAGTTGGAACTCTAGTAGAGATTGGAATGTGTAATCTATGATGATTTTTGAGTAGTCCATCTTGTAGGGACTATGTAGCGGATTCCAAAATTAATTCTTAGTAGGCAATCAAATAGTGAATGTGCTTTGGACTCCTTGACAATTTCCTAGTATACCCTCAAGTAGGGCTGGGCAGTGGAGTCCACAATGCTTTTTTAGTGGTACCCAGCTTCAGGGTATAGTATTGGGTCCTTAATGAATTTTGAGTGGTACCCTCAAATGTAGATTAGAAGTGGTCCTTAAATGTCTTCAGAGGGGTACCATTTAGTTTGTTTGGGCAGAGGGATTTCAATTTCATCAAATTGTTACCCTCTAGTAGTGTATGTCAGTGGTACATTGACATGTTTTGGGTGGTACGCTTGTGTTTAGAAGGGAAGTGGGTTCTAAACTTCTTCAAATTAGAACCCTATTATAGTACCAGGATATGGGTAATCAAATTTGAGTATTTACCCAAAAAATGTTCATATAGTGATGGTGTGTTGTTTGAATTCTTTGATTACTTATGGGTAGATGAGTGAGATATTAAGCATTATTTATAGACTTTTCATTATTTAGATACTCTCTTCTTTGGGTGATTTGTGCATTTAGGATCCAATTACTATATTTTATGAGAATCCTGGATGGGTAAATATATATATCCTTTTTTTATAACCACATCTAAGATTTGGAAACTCCAATTCAAGGACATTTGAATAAAAGTGGTGTATAAAATTTGATTTTTGTGGTTACCTTCCCATGGTTGGAAGAGTCTAATCTCTTAATATAGGTGGTGAAGACTTGATGAGTTTTTCATCTAAGAAAAATTTAGATCCCCTTTTTGTATGATAATGTTACCATCACTCTCATTTTGGGTTGATATGTAAACTTTCACTATATATTTTTTTATCTACTATCATCCTCTTCTATTTAATCTCTTACATGTCCACCTTCATTTTTCTGTAATTGAAATTGTGTATTTTTATAGTCACCCTTATATAAACTATTCCCATATGTATCATGTCATATGTATATGATCGAATGGTCAACAATGACTAAATATGTGCTTCAGGATACTAGGTAATTATATAGTGTATGGTGGTCATTGATTGGGATTTAATAGTAGGGAACTCAATCAACCATTTTCATTTCTATTTTTCAATCACATTATGGAAAATTTATTATTGGGATTTTATTTTTTCTATTTAATTTTTAGTTTACAGTGTTATTCTTTTGTCTGGTCTATAGGTTCATTTAGTCTTGGAAAACATTATAGTAGTGTTTAATATTTTTTTCATTAACTCTTCACTTTTACATCGATACAAATTTTTATGTGTGTACATGTACATAGGAAAATACCTCCATGATTTTGTTATGTGTGCGACACTTATCGCCATACCTAGACTATAGAGGCGGGTTTAGTGTGGTTGTGTCTCTAGTTCCATCTTGGGGTAGTTCATGAAATAAAATTCAAATGAGAATCATTTTCAATTAGTGTTATCCCAATTGTTATTGTATAAAAAACCATCTATATAAGTGATATTAAAAATGAACAATTCTAATTTTAAAATCATGATATTTTTTGTAAAATTTTGAAATAAATCTACTGTTAAAGAAATTGTTATTTTCCAGGACATAGGTTTCATAGGGGAATGCTCCCCCTAATACCACATGTGATTTCCAATTATCTTATAATAACAAAGAAGTGTGGGTTGAATGAGTTGTTATTGTTTCTTAAATTTCGACTATTAAGAAACCTCTCCCCTACAACATGTTAATGATATTTATTTATCACTATTCAGTAAACTCCAAGAATGAAAATGTTGGAATATAATAAAAACAATATTTAAAAGATCTTACTATTTCCTAAGAACATATATCATTTCAATGGAAACACCCATCATTATAAATAAATTAACTATTACAATGATGTGAACACTCCATTTGACCTATCTCTCATTAGAAAACTTCCATCTCTCTATATTTATAATCCTAATGACTCCCCTCAGAATAAAATTATTTTTACAAACTTTGATCCAAATCAAACAATATTTCACCATGTGAAATAGGATGCACTAATTGTCTAAATGAAAACTCTATCAAATGTGACTGTGTATGATGGACATGAATTTTATGACCTTAATCTGATTTACCTTTTCTAAAATTGTCCTTCTTACAGAAAATCAATTATTTCTGAATACAAAACTCATGTCCTCAAAAAATCACCAAAGAAACTATGTTTGGTTCACTATTTTTACACCTTTATCATGTTATATAAAATTTATAATAGATCCTCTTCATACTATGACCACTTTTTTTAAAATATTATTATATATGAAATAGAACATTCTTTGGAAACCCTAAATTGACACCCAATATACATTGTTTAAACATATATTCAGTGGTGGAAATTGTAACATTGAATTACAATTTTACATTCCACCTCTATTTATATGTTATAAAATAATAAAATTGGAAGGAAAACAATAATTTTTTGTTATATATTCAAGTTAGTAAATCGATTTTTTTTAAATTAATGATGTTCTTTTTAATTCATTTAAAATATTTTAATCTGGTATTGATTGTTCTCAAATTAGATATAATTCCACAAAAACATAGGATTCTCATGCTTTTTAATCACAAATAATTTAGTAATTTCTATAAAATTAATTTAAATTGATATTTGTACTAAAATTATATATTTTGAAAACAAAAAATATATTTGGTCCTCTAGACTCAATAACAAAAATCATAAAAAATTAGTTCCAGGGAAAAATCAATTCTTCTCACATAACAATTTGAATAAAATTTATATCTGATTGAAATTATAATGATTTATTCAGGTAATTTTTGAATTATTGTATAGAGGTACAAAATATTAGGACTGCAAACACGATCCATCAATTATTTATTGGGCATGAACCATTAAATAAATAATATATCAATAAATTAAATTATAAAATATGTTTTTCTATTTCTGAAATATAATTGAATAAGTGTAGGTATGCTTAATATTATTTATAATTGTTTATCTAGATGTCTTACTTGAAAACCTTATATCTATAACCATATATGATATACCAATTTACTTTCTAAAAACTAAACAGAATTCATCATAATTTAATAATATTTACCAATATAAACATCACTAAATACATGAATCTTTATTTTTTCATGATTTTATTAAAATCCATAACATTCATGAACTCAAAAATTCCACAAAATCATAATTAAAATATTATATTCTGAATGTTGTGTTGGTTATGTATGGTTATTGTTTATCAAATTTCTATATGTTGATAGTTACCGATTCGTTGTTGTTTCTGTATATGGAGAAATGTATTTAGAACAAAATCTATAGAATGATAAATGGTAATAAAAAATAAATATGATGAAATTATACCATATACTCTATGTCTGAATCTCCCCACATGGAAAACTGTGTAGGGACAACTATTAAAATATCTATCAAATGATCTTCATCCAATACCTTGGTACAAATGTTTTATCAGAAAATATCATAAATTATTATGGAATATTTAATATTTGAGTTATAAAAACATTAAATTTTGGGTTATTCAATTTTCATAAAAATAAATCCTCCATTTTCATGATGACATATTCATATGGTACATCTCTATATGATAAGCTACATTATGGAAACATCATATTCTATTTTTTACCCATTCTAATATCATGAGTTTTTTCAGGGAATACAAAACATCGAGATCAGCTGATATAATTCATACTTATGTTTATAATGATATAATGATTATAAATTACTGGAATTAAAACTATATTGTTCTTGAGATACATTACAAAAAACTACCAATCTGATCTTCCAACAGCTTCATCAATTTTACCAAAAATAAACATTCACAAAAGTAAGTTGTAAAAAATGAAAACCCTAATTATACAAACAATAAAATGGATCATCATTATTAAATTTAGAACACGTGATTTAATATTTTGAGTCAAAATATAAAATAAAATATAATATTTTAAACTTAAAATGTGTACAAAACAAATAGTAAAAATACTAAAAAAATTATTATGGTAAATGATAAAACAATTCTATCAGGAGTTCAAACATAAACAATAATCGTTAAAATGTGATAATTGTTTTTCCAATTATATTTTTCAAGATATATTATGTAATTATGTAAAGACATGTAAATTTCATGGAAAATTTTTTCTTACATACTTTGGAATTTTATGAGTCGGCAGTTTCTGAAGGCACATGATTCTGAGGCCATGTGTTCCAGGAATCTATTTCTCATATTTTTTTTCTGGTATGTTCAGTAAACATACGTGGGGGTTTTTCAATCTCTTGAACCGGTGCATGGAATTGAATTCTGAGGGCATCAATGAACTCACAACACTGGTATTCGCATAAGGGGACCTTTACTGCAGTTGCGTTTGGTTGAGAGTAGATGTTTCAATTTGGGGATTCATAACATATTAAAATAAAATTATAGTGTCGCATTAAGTGTACACAATTTTATTTAATTAATTACGTGGAGTTTATTTCCTACCAGGGGATGTTTGAGGTGGGTCCCACACCCACATAATCTCCCATTTCAGGAAAATTTCTGGTGGGGCCCACACGAGAGCCTAACCCCTCAAATCCCCATTAAACTCCCATGAAACCCCCCTTTATTAACTCTTAATACTCTCCACCTTATCTCTAATAATTTTATAGTTTTCACCTGCATTCTCTCTTAATTATGCCAACCCATCTAATTAATATCATCATTAATTAATTGTCACCTATTTTTGAATCAATTTGAATTTCATGGAAATTATATTAAAATTGTGGAGTCATATTACAATATGGGCTTGGCAAATATTTCATTGGGGAAACCTATGGAGATTTAGAAGAAAGGTGTTCCTCTATCGACGAAGAAAACCGTTCTTCGATGAAGAGCATCTCCAATGAAGAACGCAAAAAACTTCTTCGAATGATTCTTATTCCTCAGACACACCCTGACTTCAAGGAATCTACATCGTCTTCGGATTCTCTTTCGACATCACCACAACGAGTCTTCTTCCAACGTTAACAGGATGACACAGTTTTACACAACACTAGACTTCAATGGCTCAATTACGTGCGACGAAAATTACAAGCTAGGGAGTTTATATATTTTAAATTGAATAAATTATACCTTCATTCATGATGAATGAAATTAATCGTCTATGGCCATTTGTTACCACCTTACGTAAAGGGCACGGCCCAAACGAACACAGCCCGATAACCCACCATTGTTTATTGTTTTTATTCATGATTGAGATGGTATCAGAATAGGTTGCCATGACTGGGGTTGGCGGCGATTTAGGGAAGTGACGACCACAGGCGGCGGAGGAAACAACTGCCGTGTGCAGGCCCGAAGAGGACCGAGGCACCGGGCACTGCGTGGAAGGGAGACCACGGGCTGCAATAGCAGGTCGCTCTGCCGAAGAAGAAGCAGCCGACTAAATCTGGCCAGGCAAGAAGAAAACAACACCTCTTGGGGCCGCGTTGTTGAGAAACCGTAGACTGCGCTCTACAGTCCGCTTCGGCGGGTGAACTGACCGGCCACCTTCCAGCTGGGTTGAAGAAGGCGCGGCACACACAGCTGTCGAGCGGGATGACAGCGGCCCGTTGTGCTGGCCGCTCACACCATAAACGACCGACAGACTAAGGATGTCCAGAACAGAGGGATTGTGCTGCTCGGCACCACCATTTCTGAAAACCGGGGTCCACACCCCCCGTACCGCTCGGCCAACTAGCGGAGCAGCTACGTGCCGCTGGGCCAACAGGCCGAGCTGCCGCCTGCCTCTAGGCCGGGTTGCGCCCCACTAGGCCGGGCTGCACCCCGCCAGGCCGGGACACGCCCTACGAGGCCGAACCAAGACCCGGGTCCGGTCGGCCCGGTTCAGGCCGACCTAGGGTGCGTTGGGCCGGGTCAGACCGGCCCCAAACCCCCCTCTCCAGACCAATTTTAGTATTTCACACATAACATGAGCTATGAACCTCCGATCGACGCACCGTCCCTTGTGTAGGATTCCATCGATCGTGGATGTCGTTTTGGTATATTACAATTAATGTTTTGTTGAATTTTGGGTATGGCTGGGTTGGTTTGAACTCGAAACCAACTTGGCCCTCGGAGCGGAAACGCTTATAACATAAGGATCATACGTCTGATTGACGTGATGTCAGCTACGTTAGTTTACTTTTGATGAGATGGTTCCTTCCACATACTCCACATGGGATTCAGATGTGACTGGAGTAAGGCTAGGTTGGATTACACCCGAAACCCAACCGGGCCCCTGGAACAGAAAAGCTAATAACTATCAGACTGGGCGTCCAATTGATGCTTCGTCTATCGCATTGGGTTTCTTATGATGAGATAGAACTTCTGGATACATCATCTTAGGACTTTGTGATGGTTGATGTATTGACCCCTTTTCTCAAGGAGCGGACCCTCCCAGATTCGAGCATGCTGTGTGCGACAACCCTAGAGCTGGTTGTGACTGCGACAACTACCATACTGGGATCCTATGTGGGTTCGACAACGACGTCTACCATACTAGGATCCTCCGTGGGTTCAACAAAGATGACTTCCGTACTAGGATCCTCCGGGGGTTCGATGACAACGACTTCTATACTAGGATCCTCCATGGGTTCGACGACCATGAATACCATACTAGGATCCTTCGTGGGTTCGACGACAATGTCTACCGTAATAGAATCCTCTGTGGTTTCGACGGCGATGACCTCCGTACATGGATCCTCCGTGGGTTCAACGATGACAACTACCATACTCGGATCCTCCATGGGTTCGACAACAACGTCTACCACACTAGAATCCTCCATGGGTTTGATGGTGATGTCTTCTGTACTGTGATCCTCTATGGGTTTGACAGCGATGACTTCTATTCTTGTATCCTGAGGGGGTTTGACAGAGTAGCTAGTCTTTTATCCTGAGTGGTCCTGACAACTTAGCTTGTCTAATATACTATGTGGGTCCGACAACTTAGGTTAATAAGTGACAAAATCTGATCATCTCTATCGTTATACGACAGATGTATACCTCTATGAGCTGAGTCATGACTTATAAACATTATCAATGATGTGATTGACTTACATTCTTGTGTGGACTGGGTTGTTCTTGGGATCGATATTTGGAGCTGAACTGTGGTGGATAAATTATGAATATGTATGGGAATATTCCTAAGTATCGTTGTTTGATAAATCGTGAATGTATCTCTCTTCTGTGCTTTATCCTTTATGGATTCTGGGAGACCTTCGAGGGTCTCAGGGTCCCTAATGAGTATCATATACTCACCCCTGCATGGGAAATGCCCACACTACATTGTGTTGGATGAAGATGATAGATAACACTGATCGAGGTAGAGACTTTTAAAGCAGGATGGTACCCAGAGGTGGACCACTTGGTGAGACGTACATGGAGCAGTCAGAAGGACCCAAGGTGTTGAGGAGGCCATCTGCACCCACCCTTCATGTGGGATTCCCAGAGGATAACTCAGTGGTTGTTGTTTACATTACAACAGTTTCACTATATTTTTTTAGTTGTATTGTAATTACTGTTGGGCTTGTATTTTCGGACCCATTCCAATCAGCACTTACTATTGTATTCAGTGTTACTTAGCGCTTAATTCTGTTGCAAACTCTGTTGTGTTTGTTTACTTTTATAATGGCAATTTCTTCCCTTTTATAGGGATTTAAGCCTTGGGTGCTAGTCACCAGCCCCTAGTCCATGTAAGGCAAGAATGGGGTAGTCACGAAACGGGCCCCGAGGACGGTTCGTGACAAATTGGTATTAGAGGAGTCTGTTCCACCATAGAACTCAGAACTCTGATCATTCTTTTCAATGAAGCAATTGTGTTAGGAATATTGATTGTGGTTTTCAGTCTAGGGAGTCTAGTGTTGGTGCAATAGGTGAAGTATCCATACATCAGGACCATGATCTCTGAATTCTGAATTTGTTCACGAAAACACTGATTGCATGTGTGTTTTTCCTTTGAAAATGTTTTCACCATGATTACTTTGTGTCAGCTCACTAGGTATACTGTTTAAACCATGGAAGACCTGTTTATTTTCAGGATGGCACCATGAAGGAAGCTAGCTAGGGTTCCGAGTTATGTACAAGATGGTAGCCCACCATGTGATGAGGCCCCAGTGCAGGGCCAATCATAGTGGAGGAACCACTGTTACCACTACCCGTTGGGACACCGATACCACCAGATCCAGAAGCCGAGAGTGCACGCCACCTGAGTGCGTTGCACGAGTTCTAGTGATAGTGGACACCCAGGTTCTAGGGAGAGACAGAACGACAGGCAGCTGAGGATTGGGTCAAGTCTATCGTCGGAGTTTTTATATTGGTAGGGACACTGGCTGACCTCATGATGATCCTTTCTGTGAGTCTCCTACATGCAGCAGAAGATAGATGGTGGAGCCTAATGCTCCTGGTTCATGAAGTGGAATCACTACACTGAACAAACTTTGAGATCCTCTTCCGGGAAGATTTTGTACCAGCAACCCTTCATGCAGTGTGGATTCAAGATTTACTTCATCTGCAGTAGGGCAGCATGATAGTTGCTCAGTACTCAGTGAGGTTCACTGAGCTCTCACGCTACTCCGTGAATCTGGTACGAGATCCATTCTTCTAGTCTTGGACATATGATCAGGGACTAAGGCATGAGATTAGGGGTGCGATGATCTCCCTCAACATCCTGATGTAGGCTGGGGTTCTGGAGAGTTCCATTCTAGTGGAGAGTTTTCTTGTTGAGCAGTCACTAGCGGTGAGACCCTCTACAAAAAAACACATAGCAAATTCATCTATATCATGTAGTAGACAGTTGACGTAGAAGTCCAAGCATACTAGGCCCTCAGGTGGGCGACCTCAGGATACTGGTTCGGTTGTTCATGGAACACGAAATAGAGCCATCCATACGAGGATCATGCAATGATATGAATAAGGTGGGAAGGGTCACATGGCTCGACACTGCCCGACCCGCCCTGCAGATGAGTAGCAGGCATTAGAGGGACCTCACATGCAAAGGCATAGATTCGACCATGGTGTTCCCCCAAGAGCAAGCGAATGTGGTAGAGGAGATGGTTGAGCAGTAGGTGTTGGATGACGTTTCGAGTCCCTATGATCACCACCAATAGGAGGACCACCCTGACCATAGGGAACGAGTGGACATGTGAGAGCTTAGCTTCAGGAAACTGAGGCCTTAGACCATAGTTCTCTAGGATCAGGTGGACATGAGAGGGACTAGCTCCAGGAATAGATACATTTGTTTATGATGCTTCTAGCTTTGTTGATATCATTGTTTGTGGTTGTTTTGTGTCTTATTACTTTTAACTACTATAAAAAATACACGTGTCTTTGTGATGTTTTCTTTACTACCATTTTGTATTTTTGATACTGGTAGGTTCCAGTTAAAACCATTGAATTGACCCTCACATTCGGGATTCCTACTTGAGGAAACCCAGTGACCACACACAGCTACCAACAGTGTGACTCGACCCTTTCAGGTGAGTGTAACGATTGGATACATTAGTTGTAGCGTCGAGGCCTTATGACGTCTTCCAAAGAATGAAATAGTACTATTCATGTCATGATTGACTATATTAGGAAAATAACGTTGTTCATCCAAGGGATTAGACCAGATTTCTCTTTTCGGCAAAGGAGAAATTTTAGCAGATCTTGTAGGACGTAAGATAAAAAGGGTGTAGTCGAGTTCTTTATAAATGGCTAGTCACACTAGTAGTTCATTGTACGAATGGTTTGTGTTTTAATCAAATATCAAAAGTCTAATGTCTGTCTTATCATTGAATGAACTGGACCTGAGATGATGACATTGTCTGGAGTTCCACCGGCGATATGATTTTGAGATAGTATATACTCCTATGAAGGTGAACGTTGTAGCATATGATCTCAGTAGGAGATCAGGCATTCTACTTCATTGAGAGGTGATAGATCTATTGGACGCATTGCAATACCCATTTTGGATAGGGATGGAGTAGACTATCTGCAATTCCTCACAGTCACTCCTCCACTATTTCAGCGAGTTTGAGATGGTTTAGGATATAATGGAGATGGTTCAGATCATCTAGGAGTGGATGAAGACTGCACATAGCAGAAAGAATCCCTATGCTGATAGAAGATAGAGACCATTGGAGTTCGAGGATGGTGACCACACCTTATTATGGGTCTCACCTTGATGAGGATTACGGAGAAATGGATGAGGAAACATTTTGTTTCCACAATTCATCGGACTATTATAGGTCCTCAGCAGGGTAGGCGAGGTGGCTTACCGCCTGGCCCTTCCACCTCAGTTACATCGGGTGCATGAGGTGATCCATGTATCTCAGCTAAAGAGATACATTCATGATCCATCCCACATCATTGACCATGTGATTATAGATATCGATGACAGGGCGACACTTACGGAGGTCCTAGTAGGGATCAAAGATCGAAAGGAGTGGGTCCTACGTGAATGATTGATTCCTTTTGTGCACATTCGCTGGCAGCACGGGAACCTCCAGGGGAGTACTTGGGAGCGGGAGACTCAGATGAATGCTCAGTACCCCCATTTGTTCTCCTAGAGTTTGTTATAGCTTAACGAGGTTGTATAGCCCTGAGGTGGGTAATGTAAAGACCCTAAAATTTCATGTAAATTTTTTTCCTAAACAATCAGGAATTTTACAAGTCTGCAGTTTTTAATGGCACTTGATTCTGAGGCCTTGTGTGCCCGGAATCAATTTCCAATACTTTTATTGGATACGTTCAGTAAACGTACGTGCGTGTTTTTCAATATTTTTAACTTGTTCTTGGAATTAATATCTGAGGGAACCAATGAACTCGCAGTGTCAGTATTCTCTTAAGGGGAACTTTACCACAATTGTGTTTGGTCAAGAGTAGATATTTTAATTTGGGGATTCATAACAAATTAAAATAAAATTGCGGTTTTACATTAAGTGTAAAAAAAATTTATTTAATTGATTATGTGGTTGTTATTTCATAAAATGGGATGTTTGAGGTGGTCCCCACACCCACATGACCTCCCAAGTGAGGATAATGTGTGGTGGGGACCACATGAGAGCCTAACCACTCAACTCCCCCATAAACTCCAATGAATCCACTTTTATTAACTCTTAAAACTCTCCACCTCCTCTATTTGAATTTTAAATATTTCACCTCCATTATCACTTAATTATGCCAACTCATCTAATTAATATCGTCATTAATTAATTGGTACATCTTTCTGTATCAATTTGTTTTCATGGAAAATCTATTAAAATTGGGGTGTCTTTATATAATATGGGCTTGGAAAATATTTCAGTGGGGAAACGTCAATAGAATTTGAAGAAATGTGTTACTCTCTCGATGAATAACACTGTTCTTCAGTGAACAACATCTCCGATGAAAAATGCCAGAAACTTCTTCTAATGACGATTCCCCCTCGGACGCACCCCGACGTCAAGGAATCTACGTCATCTTCGGATTCTCTTTCCATGTCACTACAACGACTCTTCCACCAACGTTGACGGGACAAAACCATTTTCCGCGACACTCGACTTCCACGGATCGATGACGTGATACGTCAATTACGAGGTAAGAGTTTTAATAATTTAAATTGAACAAATTATAACCTTGTTCATGTTGAATTCATGTAATCTTCTATGGCCATTTGTTACTACCTTACGCGGAGGACGCGGGCCGAACCAACATGGACCGACAACACTCCGTTGTTTCTAGTTTTTATTCATGATGGAGATGATATAAAAATAGGGGTCATGATTGGAGTTGGTGGTAATCATGGGTGGTGATGACCGAAGGTAGTGGCGGCAATGACGACTGCTTGCTGGGCCGAAGAGGACCGAGGAATTTGGTGTCGTGCAGAATGGTGACCGCAACCCACATCCGCAGGCCGCTTTTCCAAAAAAGAACCGTCCGGCTAAATTTAGCCGACCAGGAAGTACCACGAAATCTCTCGGCACTGGGTTGCAGAGGAACCACATCACACGCTCCTTAGGCCTCTTTGGCCGGTGAACAGGCCGGCAGCCTACCAGATGGGTTGAAGAAGGAGCGGCACCCACAAGTGCCACATGGGAGGACAGCGGCCCACTGTGCGGGCCCCTCATGCCAGAGAAGACCGGCTTACTACAACAGGCTAGACAAGAGGGGTGGCGCATCTCGGCACCGCTATTTTTGAATATTGGGATCTACGCCCCCCAGACTCCTCAGCCAACTAGCTGAGCCGCGGTCTGCCGCTTGGCCAGGATGCCTGTGACTGGGCCGAGCCGCACCCCGCTGGGCCGGGCCATGCCCTGCCATATAATATCTCGGGTATTACGTGTATTATTTTAAATATTATATGGAAGATTTTTTAAGTTAAGTGAGTCGGCACTCACGCGTGGTTGTGGTAGTTCCCAAACGGTTTCCCTAATTGAAAATATGAGGGCACCGTTGCGTCCAGGACGACGGATTTACAAAATAAATGTTCTAACCTCGACCAGCATAGGTCGGCTGGGAAGTTTAATTTTTTGGTGTTTTAGAAAGGGAAGCACTTTAGAAGGAATAAAATAAATTAATTCTTTATTTCATTATTTTAAAACGTTTCCTTTTCTGAGAAGTGACCTAATCCTACCCTATAAATGCATGATTATGGAATATTCTCAAGGTTAGTCTCATAACCCTGCGAGTTCAGTGAGAGAGAGAGGTTTCTCAGGGGGCTTGGGTGGAGGAGTACGCATTGGCGGACGACGATGACATGAGAAATCGACACCCCTAATATTTCGACGAATCTGTTTAGCGGACGCGTCACGATGATTGCTCTTCAACCGGTTTGAGATAGGGGTTTGTGATTTCAATTTAATTACCTCGTTTTTGAGATTAAATGATGAATTTCTATCAACCATGAACAAGTTGATCCGTGGATTGAACATTTTTACAGGATGGTATTCTTTGGGATGATTTTGGGGAAATAATCCATGCTTTTATGTATGTTGCTCTCTACTCTATTAAGACCTTTTAAAGAGAGAGGATCAATATCATGACAAATGATGGGGGAGGTTCGTTCCTCGATTGGTTTATTGGATTTCCTCCCCCACTCTTTTCTTGCATGTTCTTCGCATTCTTCACAGGGGGATGAACAAAAAAACTTTGTGCATCCATTCTGCGATGCAACGATCACAAACCAAAGCTTTGGCACCGAAACGACCTTGTAGATTTGCGATGATGACTGTAGATGAGGAATCAGAACAGATCATAAAGGGGTGTTTTTTGAGCATTCTTCATGTGTGAAGATCAAAACATGTTTTCGTAGCCGATCGGAGGTCTGAAAACACCAGAAGAGGCTTCATGGTGATGAGGCAACCAAAACCTGAAGGTTTCTTTGTGATTAGGCAGCCGTATTGATGAATGGTTAATCACAAAGGCACGATGACAGAGGTCCACATTTCTGGAACGTCTTCCAGAATACACTACGTATACTTCTGTAGAAAACACCATGAAGTGCTGGCGGAAGAAGCTAGGGTTTCAGGGTCAGTGAGGATTAAAATAGCATGTGACCCTGGTCACACAGCGTGTTGGACTTTCCCTGAAGCTCAGCATGTACTTTGGATAGTACACGTACATGGGACGATCTACACGGCTTCAGGCAGCACAATGTGTACTACATGACAGAAGCGGTTACGCAGGACATTGTGTGTTTCTGAGGGATATGGGGAGACGGTATGGAGTACATGACTGTGTACTCCATCACACGGCAAGGCGAGACCAGTAACGTGGGTCGCCACATGTGGCAGTTACACGGTTTGGCGTACATGAGTTGATGACTGTGTATGGGAACATGGCCTGAGTGCATGAAGCCAACCCCCGTTACCCAGACACGGCAAGTATACCGTACTACATGTCCTGTACTATGTTTTCCTACATGACCAGCCTAAGAAACATGTAGTTGTACATGGGAAGTACCTGGGGTCAAACAACATGATGTGTATATTTTCTAAACGTTGTGTACTTTTTGAAAAAACAGCATGGTCCACTTGTTCACTGTATCCTGGAAATATTTCATTTGGGTTAGTTCTCCTTCTTCTCGTTTCCCAAATGGTCAGGCATCGTTTCCTTCTACAGGAGTATGATCCCTTATGCTGGACTTTCTGTGATAGAGTTGGCATCCCTTTGAGAGGCCCGGAGTGAGATCCTCTATCCATTCCTGACCCTAGGCAGAGTCAGGCATCGATGTGACCAACTCTACTGGGTGTGGATCCTCCACCTGGTTGGTGTATCACCTAGTTGTTGTATCCGGATAAGTCGTGGTATCCGCCATGGCCCTGGCAGTGATCCTCATCTGTGTATCATGATCTTTCCCACTCAAGAGTGTGTCTCCCTTAATGAGTGACTTTTATCTACCATAACCTACCAGCTAAAGAGTGTCTCTCCCGTAATGAGTGCAGCTACCTCTCATGACGGTTCCTGATGAACAACACTTCTTGGACGGACGTCATCTGAGCTATAATACTCATTGAGTTCGTTCTCCCAGAACAAGTGCATCACGAAATATTCGAACAGAATCCCTAATAGGGGTATGTGGTTGTGTTACTTGTTCGTTGACTACGAGTCTGGGTTTTGAGTATATCTGGTTTGTTCTATATGTTCTGTAGACATATACTATGCATGTCTGAATGAACCTTTACATTGTTATTTTCTTTGTTGTTTTTGGGGTCCTCTAATTACTATTATTATACTCACCCATGCAGGGGCTTTTCCTACACATCCGGTGTCTTGTGCAGATGATCATCCATTTCACAGAGTCCAGGGCGGACCTGGATTGGACCGAGCATTCTGAGTTCCCTATAGGTGGAGGCGTTCCTACGGCTATGAGATGCAGTCCCAAAACCTTTTGGGTTTATAGGTTGGCCATTGCAGTTTTCATAGTCTTGTTTGTTTGTTTTTTATGGTCTTGTATTCTGGCCCAGTTTAATTTTACTACTCTACCATTAGTCATACTCTGTTGGTTGGGGTTTAGTTGTATTCATTCATTTTGTTCCTTAGTGTTTTACATTTCTGAATTAGTGGGCATGGAGATGTGTGTGTGTGTACAGGTACTTATGCAATGCCTTCCCTGATAGTGATATGCCTACTCGGTTCTAGTCACCAGCCCCTAGCCTATTGGAGGTAGGCTTGGGGAGATATGGAGTGGGCCCCACTGGGATGGGTCGTGACAGAGGGGTATCAGAGGTGGCCGGTTCTATCTTGGGACCAAGAGTCTGTGAGTTTTGTTTGGGGCAATAGTGTTAAGTGTTTCATGTTCGGCCTTCAGGCCAGAGACTCCAGTGTCAGTGCGGCGGCTGATGTATCCATACATTAGGGCTCTGATAACTTGATTTTCGACTCGGTACCTGAAAACACTGGATTCAGGAAAATAAAATGTACATGCATCATATAGGAATGGTTTGTGTATTCCATGTCCTTTGTGTCAGCTATCCAGATATACTCTTTGACCATGGTAGGTCTTGTTTCCATACAGGATTCCTCTATGATGCATTCTGGTTAGGATTCAACATCATGATCATGTATATTACCCCCTCAGTGACGAGGCTTCTATATATGGACCAGTTCCCCAGGCATTGAAACCGGGTGGTGCACCTACTACGCCTACACCAGTGGAGCAACCAGTGGTACCTGCAGTACTGACCGGTGAGGAGAGCAAGCTTAGCACGCTCCATGAGTTCCAGAGATAGAGACCCCTCAGGTTCCAAGGTGAGCCCGACCCTCATACGGCTAAGGACTGGCTTGAGGAAGTGACCAGTGTTTTCCGTCTAGTGAGGACACCAACAGACCAGATGTTGATCCTAGGAGCGAGTCTTCATTAGTGTTCGATGGGAAGATGGTGGAGTCTGACCACACAGACTGACGACGAAGAGACCCTTTCATGGACGGAGATTGAGAGACTCTTCAGGGAGGATTTCTCTTCGGTTAACTAAGAGCTCTACGCATCTTGGATCTTCTCAAGCACCACCAGGGCAGTCTGACAGAAGATGACTATTCATCGAGGTTCACCAACCTTACCAGGTACTCGATGGATATAGTCAGGGATCAGTACTTCAGAGCTTGGACCTTCAAGACAGGTTTATGACAAGACATATGAGATAGTGTTGTTCCTCTATACATATCAACTTATGATAGAGTGATCGAGTGATCTTTGGTGGTCGAAAACATATTGGCGGAGCAGAGACAGCCGACGACAGTCAACAGCAGGAAAACAGGTGTGAAGAACTCAGTGGTAGGGAGCCGGCATCAGACGTAGGGATCAGGACGTGAGAGACATCGGAGGAGGACCCAGGATAGGGTATCAATGGTACATAGCACTCTTGATGGATCCAATAAGACTAGGGAGATGTGAATCTAGGCATGTGATGGTAGGGGACATCTCGCTAGGGATTTCCCGACCCGTCGAGCAGCTGACAGGTAAGCGGTGGATGAACCACTAAGGTAGAGCCAGAGAACAGAGCAGGTAGACCCTCTAGGTAGCGGACGTGGTAGAGGAGCAGGGAGAGCTATAGGTGGTTGAAGACTCTTCGACATACATCCACCACCACCCCCATGAGGTCCGCACCAGGCTCCGGGAGATGGGGGACATGGACGAGGAAAGCTGTATGTGGTCGAGGCATACGACCCATAGGCTCCAGGGATGATTCGAGGTATGATCTCTGTCTTTTCTACTTAATATTTCGTACTCATAGACACAGGTACTAGTAATTCTTTTATATCCAGATGTCTTGTACAAAACCTCGAGATTCTGGTAGAACCATTGACTCGATCCTTAAGGTTAGAGACACCAACAAGAGGAGACTTGATGATCACGCACCTTTGCAGATAGTGTGATACTACCCTTGGAGGCAAGAGTTTCAGTTC
This sequence comes from Viscum album, assembly GCA_963277665.1. Lineage (NCBI taxonomy): Eukaryota > Viridiplantae > Streptophyta > Magnoliopsida > Santalales > Viscaceae > Viscum > Viscum album. Next base: position 1,584,480,025 of record OY728150.1, on the reverse strand, counting down.
GAACCTCTTGTTGGTAGAGTCGACGCCTTACGACTGTGTTCTCATTATGGATTGGTTATCTTTATTCCATACCCTGATTGACTGTTTTAGGCGAAGAGTGCGGTGTTTCCATTGTGATGGAATGATGTTTTCCTTTTTCATAGAAAAGGAAACCCATGCATTTAAAAATGGGCTAATGCATTGGAGGGTACAACTGAACACTCATGAGTTGGCTAGACTTACCCTTAGAGTAGTAGATGTTGTGAGCTCTCAGTTCCAAGGGGTGGTGGAAGAGTATGATGACGTATTTCCCGAAGATGTTCCAGGATAACCTCCCCACTGGGTAATTGACATCTGCATCGACTTACACCCCAAAACGATGCCAATTTCCTCATAGGCATATTAGATGGATCCCGCAGAGCTTCGTGAGATGATGGTGCAGATGGAGGATTTGCAGAGCAAGGGTTTCATGAGACCCAGTGTTTCACCCTAGGTGGCCCCAATCCTGTTTTCCAAGAAGGCAGATGGAAGTTTGAGGTTGTGCGTGGATTACCGGCACCTAAACCAGGTGATGGTGAAGAAAAAGTATCCACTACTGAGAATTGATGACCTATTTGAACATCTAAGAGGGGCACATTGGTTCTCGTAGGTTTACCTTCGGTCAAGCTATCACCAGCTATGAGTGACGGATGATGATATACCGAAGATGGCTTTCATAGACCGCTGTGGTCACTATGAGTACTTGGTGATGCCTTTTGGCATGACGAACTCCCCCGTAGTGTTCATGGGGCTGATTAACCAGATCATCTATCTATACATGGACCAGTTCCTGAGGGTATTCATCGACGACATCCTCATGTACTCAGCGTTAGTGTAGAAGCACGCGAGACACATGCAGATGGTTCTGGACATATTTTGGGAGCACCAGCTTTATGGGAAGCTCTCGAAGTGCCAGTTCTAGGTTTGGGAAGTCCAAATTCTGGGACATTTCATCTCACCTGATGAATTAACTGTAGATCTAGCCATGGTGGAGGATGTGTTAGCATGGGAGACACCTTGAAGCGTTACAGAGGTGTAGTGATTCCTTAGGTTGGAAGGCTATTAACAGAGATTCATTCCTGATTTGTCCTGGATATCATCACAAATGAAAGCCTTGGCCAGGAAGGTGAAACCCTTCATGTGGACAGAGAAGTACCAGTAGGCTTTTGAGCAGATAAGGTAGCGTTTGACGAGCACCCCAGTCTTGAGATTGTCAGAGGAGGGTCTTGAGTACGTAGTTTTCTGCGACGCATCAGGGACCGGGCTTGGTTGTGTCCTGACGCAGCGAATTGTAGTGACTACTTATGGTTCGTTCCAGTTTAGTCCACATAAGAAGAACTATGTGCCCCATGATCTTGAGTTGGCATCGGTAGTCTTCGCATTGAAGATGTGCGACACAACCTCATGGGCGAGGGTTTTATTTTCAACTCTGACCACAAGAGCCTCAAGTACATCATCTCATAGAAGTATATGAATCTGAGGTAGAGGAATTGGATAGAGTTCCTCCAGGACTATGATTTCGAGATCATCTATACTCCTGGAAAGGGGAACATGGTGGCAAATTCCCTTAGTAGGAATTCAAGCTCACATCTGTTGAGTGAGGTGACATAGAAGTTAGCCACGTTATAGTTATCCTTTGTGGATGGAGATGATATAGCTTACCTACTGCCGATGGATGTCACCCCTCCACTCATAAATTGAGTTAGGGGGGCATAGCTTGGGGATGTCGACTGTGTGGCTTTATGTGCCCTGTTATCCACAGGACATGCTCTTGATGGATATTCACAAGGTGGGGAGGACATACATATTTTTAAGGGATGCACTGTTGTACCAGTGGCTTTCCAGGAGGAGGTACTGAGGGAGTTTCATACTTCCCTTTTAGCGGTACATCCCGGGGTGGAAAAGTTGTACCAGGATCTCCGACGACAGTTCGGGTGGTCAGGCATGAAGAAGGCAGTAGCAGGGTTCGTTTCTTGATGCCTCACATGCCAGCAGGTGAAGGCTGAGCACCAGGTTCCACCAGGGTTAGCTCACCCCTAGATGTTCTAGAGTGGAAGTTGGATAGATTTTCGATGGACATTGTGACAGTCTTACCACAGACGTCTAAAGGGAATGATTCCATCTAGGTGATCATTGGCCATCTCCCCAAGTCGGCCCACTTCCTAGCTATCAGGGAGAAGAGTTCCGTAGATATCTTGAGTAGCCTCTACGTACATGATATAGTTCGGCTTCATGGCATCCCCTAGACTATAGTCTCGGATCGAGATGCCTGCTTCACATCCCGGTTGTGGAAGGGATTACGGGAGGATTCTGTGACTCAGCTACACTTCAGCACAATGTTTCATCCCCAGATTGATGGTCAGACGGAGAGGACCATTCAGGTTTTGGAGGATATGTTGCGAGCTAGTATCTTGGATTTGGTTCATAGCTGGGAGGACCACCTACCATTTTTGGAGTTTACGTACAAAAATAGCTACCACTCCACCATTGATATGGAACTATTCGAGGCCCTGTACGAGAGACCCTTCCGGTCACCGCTTTGCTGGAACGACCATGGAGAGTCAGCACTCATGGGTCCAGAGTTATTGCGAACCACCAAAGATATGGTGCAGATCATCCAGGAGAGGATGAAGACTGCACAGAGCCAGAATAAGTCTTATGCTGATAGACGATGAAGACCTCTAGATTTCGTAGAGGGAGACCACATATTTCTTCGGGTCTCACGTCGATGAGGGTTATGGTAATTTGGTCGAGGCGGCAGGCTATCTCCGAGGTTCATCGGAACATTCCAGATTCTGTGCAGAGTAGGCAAGGTGGCGTACTATATAGCTCTACCGCCATAGTTGCATTGGGTACATGATGTCTTCTACATGTCACAGTTGAGGATGTACGTGCATGATCTGTCGCACGTCATCAATTGGGGCGAGCAGGACATCGAGGATGGAGTGACCTTCGCTGAGTACTCAATAGAGATTGAGGATCATCATGAGAGTATCCTTCATGGGTGATCGATTTCCTTGGTCCACGTCCGGTGGCATCACAATAATCTTTAGGAGAGAACGTGGGAGCAAGAGGCTCAGATTCGTGCCCAGTACCCTCATCTTTTTAAGTAGCATTTGTTTTGTCTTTTTAGGGACGTAAATCTCTAAGGTGGTGAGAATGTAATTTCTTGGGTTTTCCATGTATTATTTTAAATATTATATGAATGTTTTTTATGTTATGTGAGCCGGCACTCACGTGCAGTTGTGGCAGTTCCCAAACGAGTACCTAGATTAAAAATCTGAGGGCACTGTTGTGTCCAGAATGATGACTTTACAAAACAATGGTTCTATCCTCGAATGGAACAGGTCGACTGTGAAGTTTAATTTTTGGGCATTGTAAAAAGGGAAGCGCTTTAGAAGGAATAAAATATATTAATGATTTATTTCATTATTTAAAAAAAATTCCCTTTTTTGAGCAGCGACCTAATCCCCCCTATAAATGCATGCTTATGGAAAATTCACAAGGTTAGAATCATAACCCTACTAGTTGAGAGGGAGAAAGAGGGGTTTCTCTTCGGGCTTCGGTAGAGGAGGAAGCATTGGCTGATGATGACGACGTGAGCAATCAACGCCCCTTAGATTTTTATGAATCCCTTCAGCGGACATGTCACGATTATCACTCTTCAACCGGTTTGAGGTAGGGGTTTGTTATTTCAATTTTTCCCCATTTTGGAGATTAAAGGATGAACGCAAATCAACCACGAACATGTTGATCCACGGATTTTTATGTTCTTGGTGGAGGGTTTTCATTGGGATTATTTTGGGGAAATAATCCATGCTTTTATGTATATTGATCTCTCCTCCATTTGATCCTTTTAATCGGAGCATATCAACGTCGTGAAGAACAATGGTGGAGGTTCGTTCCTTGATTTTTTTATTGGATTTCCTCCCCCACTCTTTTCTCATGCGTTCATCGCATTCATCATGGGGCGACGAACAACGGATCATTGTACATTATTTCCACAACTTAACGATCCCAAATAAAGGATTGGCATTGAAACCCCCTTGTAGAGGTGCAACGACGACGACGGACGCCGAATCAGACCGGATCGGAAAGAGGCGTTCATCGAGAATTCTTCATGATGGAAGATAAAAACATGTTTTCGAAGATGATTGAAGGTCCTAAAACACCTTAAATGGCTTCGTGGTGATGTGGCAACCAAAACTAGAAGGATTCGTGGAAATTAGGCAGCCAGATCGACAAATGGAACCTCACCGGAGGTGTGACAATGGAGGATCTCATTACTGAGAATTTTCCCAAAATACACGATGTGTACTTCCAAAGAACATGTCGTGTAGTACTGGCGGTGGTGGCTAGGGTTTAGGGGTCAGAGTGGAATAACACAGCATGTGACCCTAGTCACACTGCTTGTTGGAATTTCCCCGAAGCTCGGCATGTACATTGGATTGTAAACGGACACGGGAAGATATACACTGCATCAGGTGGCACAACATGTACATCGTGACAGAAGCGGCTACATGGGACTCAGCATGTATCCCATGGATACGCAGACACAGAATGGAGTACATGACCGTGTACTCCATCACACGGCTAGGCGAGTCCCGTAATGCAGGTCACCCCATGTGGCACTTACAAGAGTTGGTGTACATGGGTTGATGACCGTGTACGAGCACATGGACAGAGTGCACGGAGCCAACCGATGTTACCCAGAAATGATGTTTATACCATAATACACGTCATGTACTATGTTTTCCTACATAACCAGCCTAAGACATGGGCCATTGTACATGGGATGTACCCGTGGTCAGACAACATGGCGTGTATATTTTCTACACACAATGTACTTTTTTGGAAAAATATAATGGTCCTCTTGTTCACCGTATGTTGGACGTCTTTCATCTGGGTTACTTCCTCTTCTTCTCATTTCCGGGAAGGTCAGGCATCATTTCCTTTAACAGAATTATGATCCCTTCAACCATACATTCTGTGATAGATTCAGAATCCCTCTGGGAGGCCCGGAGTGAGATCCTCTATCCATTTCTGACCATAGGTAGAGTCAGGCATCGACGTGACCAACTCTATCAACTATTGATCCTCTAACCAGTGGTTGTATCAACTTTCTGGTGAATCTGAATGAGTCGTGGTATCTGCCACGACCTTGGCAGTGATCCCCATCTATGTATCGTGATATTTCCCACTCAAGAGTGTGTCTCCCATAATGATTGCCTTATATCTACCGTAACCTTCCCACACAGGATTGTGTCTCCCGTAATGAGTACTTCTACCTTTTGTGATGGTTCCTGATGAACAGAACTTCTCGGACAGACGTCATTAGAGGTATAAGACTCATGGAGTGTGTTCTCCAGGAACGAGTGCATCACGGAATCTTCGAACAGAATCCCTAACGTGGGTATGCGGTTGTGTGACTTGTCCCTTGACTACGAGTCTGGATTTTGAGTATATCTAGTTTTTTCTATATGTTCTGTAGACATATACTGTGCATATCTCACTGTAGCTTTACTTTTTTTACTACTTTATGGTTTTCAGAGTCCTTTACTATGTATTGTTATACTCATCCCTGCATAGGCTTTGGCGCTCATCTGGTGTCTTGTGCAGATGATCAACCTTTTGACAGAGTCCGGGGTGGACCTAGAGAGGACAGACCTTTATGAGTTCCCTACAGGCCGAGGGGTTCCTACGACTACAAGCGGTAGTCCTAGTACCTATTGTGCTTACATGTTGGACTTTTCAGTTTTCAGACACTTGTTTGTTTGTTTTTGGTGGACTAGTATTCTAGCCCAGATTACTTTTTAGTTCTCTACCTTTATTCACACTCAGTAGGTTGGGGTTTAGTTGTATGCACGCATTTTTTTCCTTAGTGCTTTACATTTTATCATTAGTGGGCTTGGAGATGTGTGCATGTGTACAGGCACATAGGCAATGCCTCCCATGATAGTGATATTCATACTCAGTGATAGTCACCAACCCCTGGCCTATTGGAGGGGGGCTTGGGGAGTCAGAAACGGGACCCACTGGGATGGTTCGTGACACGCTGGGCTGGACTGTGGCCATCGGGCCAAACCGTGCCCTACCTGGTCAATCCGGGTTCGGGCCGACCCAGGGCGGGTTGGGCCGGGTCAGACCGGACCCAAACCCCCCTCTTTGGAACCATTATATTATTTCTCCCATAACATAATCTATCAACCTCCAATCAACACATAATTAGTTGTGTAGGATTCCTTGTATCTTGATGGTCGTTTCAGTATATTACACCAAAGGTTTTGGCGAAGTTTGGGTATGACAGGGTCAGTTTGAACTCGAAACCAACTGGGCCCTCAGAGCGGAAACACTTATAACTTAAGGACCGGAAGTCCGATTGACGTCCCATCAACTAAGTTGTTTTAAATATGAAATGACAGTCTTTTTAACATACTCTACATGGGATTCATATGATATTGGAGTATGGCCGGGTTGGATTGCACCAGAAATCCAACAGGGACCCTGGAACGGAAAAGCTAATAACTGTCAGAACAGGCGTCTGATTGATGTGCCTTCTATCACGTTGGGTTCCTTATTATGAGACTGAACATCATGATACATCAACTCAAGACTTCGTGATAGTTTATGTATTGACCCCTTTGCTCAAGGAGGGAACCCTCTCGGATTGGAGTGTGCTATGTGAGGGAACCCTAGAGCTGGATGCGACTGTGACGACTACCGTACTGGGATCCTCTGTGGGTTCAACGACGATGTATACCATACTAGGATCCTCCATGGCTTCAATGACGAAGGCTTTAGTACTATTATCCTCTGTGGGTTTGATGACGACGACTTCTATACTAGGATCCCTTGTGGGTCTGATGACGATGACTACCGTACTAGGATCAATTGTGGGTTCAAGGATGACGTCTACCGTACTGGAAACCTCTATGGGTTCGATGGTGATGACCTCCGTACTAGGATCCTTCATGTGTTCGATGATGAAAACCGCCGTACATGGATCCTTTGTGGGTCCGACGATGACATCTAACATACTAGAATCCTCTGTGGGTTCAAAAATGATGACTTCTGTACTTGGATCCATTGTGGGTGTGACAGTGATGACTTCTATAACTATATCCTAAGTGGGTCTGTTAGAGTAGCTAGACTTATATCCTGAGTGGGTCCGACAGCTTAGCTATTCTAGTATCCTATGTGGGTCTAACAGCTTAGATGAATTAGTGACTACATCTGATCATCTATATCGTTATACGAAAGATGTATACCTGTGTGAGATGAGTCTGGAATTATAATCATTATCATTGATTTGATTGACTTAATTTCCTTTGTGGAATGTGTTATTCTTGGGATCAAGAGTTGGGGACGAAATGTGGTTGAGAACATAGGTATATGTATGGGCATATACCTATGTAGGCTTGGTTGATACATCGTGATTGTATATCATTTCTGTGGTTTATCCTTTGTGGATTCTGTGAGACCTTCGAGGGTCTCAGGATCACTACTGAGTATCGTATAATTACCCCTAGAAGGGTTATTCCCGCACTACATTGTGTTGGATGCAGATGATAGACAACACTGATCGATGTAGATAATTGTAGATCTGGATAGTACCCGGAGATGGACCACTTGGTAAGACGTACATGATGCAGTCAGACAGACCCGAGGTGTTGTGGAGGACATCTGTACCCATTCTTCAGGTGGAATTCCCAGAGGACAACTCAGTGGTACCTGTTTACTTTACTGTAGTTGTACTATATTTTTCAATCATTTTGTATATACTTTTTTCATGTATTTCAGGCCTAAATCCTTTCAGAAATAACTTTTGTATTCATTATTACTTAGTGCATACTTCTGTTGTGTACTCTGTTGTGTTTGTTAACTTTTATAAAGGTAATTCCATCCCTTTTTTTGGATTTAAGCATTTGGTTCTAGTCGGCACCCCCTGGCCTATGGAAGGCGGGCATCGGGTAGTCACAACACGGGCCCTGAGGACGGGTCGTGACAACTTAGGTTGTCTAATAATTCACAATGAACCATTTTAGAGCCACTTGGAATTTTAAAAACATGTTTAAAATTTTTTATATTAAAAAATTCTATGTTTGTTCCCTCCTCTAAATATAAAAGGAACACCCTATCCACTCATATTCCCATATACAAATTGATTTTTATTATAAAATATTTTCCCAAATGACATTATTAATTACAACAATATATATAATAGTCCATATATTTATTAGGAAACCCTAGTAAAAAAATTTGTGTATAAACCAACACTGTTTCAATGAAGAAGAGTTGATATTCATAAAAATTGATATTTTATTGTTTCATTATCCACGTCCATAAAAAATCATAAACTGTGATGATATAAAAACAATATTATCTATCATGTTATGTTTTTTATTAAATTAATGTGGTGACCACTATCTATATCCTCTATCATCTAAAGGGAATCAAATTTTTTGTTCCTGTTTATGATAGTCTATCGCCCTAAAAAGTGATAATTTTTTTTTCCATCACCACATATTAATAAAGATAATTTCTATATTATTAATATATTTATATTAGTTTTATTAAATAATTATACCTATGGAATTATTATATCACGTACAACTTCTTACATTCTTTAAGGTGGGAATATGATAATGTCGCTCATGTGTAAAATGGACTATCAACTAAAAAATTAATGTGGTTCATTTTAACCTGTAAATTACAATAAAGGTAATAAGGATATATTTTACTAATATTTTATTTACATGACATAATAGTAACACATTAATGGTTATATATTACTTTACATATTATTTTTTCAGTTGTCAGGTAAATTGAATCAATGTTTATTTGTATGTTAAATATGCCATTTACAGGAACAATGTAATTAATTTTCTATATGCTTCATGATTTTAATACTATAATTTCTTATAAAATAAATATGATGGATTTATAAACCATTTTATCAATATTGATAATATGGAACCATTAGCAATGTAAAATGATTTAAAATAAAAAAAAACTAAAACAAAAGAATGTAAAAGAAGCTTTCATTGTCCAAATTTTGATTTCAACAAGGAATTATTATGAAATAGATTATAAAACGTTATATGAAAATAATATATGTTATTATAAATCTGGGTATGGTTCTGTAATATATTTATATCAAAAATTTTTTATAATATAGGATGTTTGACCCTATATTAAGGATGTTGACACATACGAAAGTTGATTTTTTTCTTGCATTTCATTATATGGGACATATTCCTTGCACACCACAAGATTCTTATTTATGATGTATATACTACAAAAGAATTAATTTTATGGTTCCTATAATAAAAGTTATACTATATTAATATACTTATAAATTTATTTATTTCTTGGGGATTCTGATTCAAAGTATACCAATGTGGACAATGACATGTATTACAACATCCTTATTTAATAGGAATGAGTATGAATATAAATAAAATGATGGGATGTTATGATCTACCTATCCAAAAAAGAAATAAATTTTTATCCTTTGATTATTTGGTAAAAATATATATTTTTTTACCATTTTTCAAAATTTATATTAATGAAAATTAAAAAATATTTTTTCATACAAAATCAACACTATTTTTATCTTATATAAAAAAACATTTATCATCAATGTAAATTTTTTGTAAAAAAATTTTAATAAATTTATTTAAGGATAAAAAATGATTAACTATTATCATTATATATATATTATTCATTTTTTATAAAAAAGTAAAAGGAAAATTGTTTCTATTATTCTAATGATGTACATTTTGACTCATTTCGAAACACGTGAAAAGGATATTTGTTTTGTTATATATGACATGAAAAAATATTATAAAATTATGAAAATTCAATGTTATAATTAACAATATTTTTTGTGAGATAATTTTATAATTAATTATATTTATATTTTTTTGGAACAATTAGTTTTTAAAATGGTGATTTTAAAAGAGAAAATGATGCTTTAATAAATACTTATTTATATGTGATATTTGAATCTAATTTTATTTTTGATGTTACATCCTTTTATGTTACATAATCTATACACAAAATTTGGTGAAATGGTATCACCATTATTATTTCTCTATAGGGAATATTTTTGTATTTATAATGAATATATGTTTATGAAACCCATTCCATTAGATGGGTTTTTATATGATGAATTGTTCAGATGAATAAGAAAAATCATTCCTTTTAATCAGTTTTAATATAACTAAAATATTATGAAAACATTTTTTTTGATGTTTTATTATATGATTAATATTTTATGATCTGTTCAGACACAAATTTATGGTTTAAATTTTGTGAATGTGTTTATGTTATAAATAGTGGTTTGTAGGACCAGTATCTCCTTCCAATGAAATGGGTAAATGTTGATATCATCTGATATTCACAGGAAAAAAATGGGAAGTTAAACAAGTTTAGTTAGTTACAGATTTTACTATGATATTATTGGTGTTGAACGTGAACAACTATGATGGTCTATTGAGTGATTCCATTACTCTATGATAGGATTGAACATAATATGTGACTAAAATGACAATGATTTTCAATAATTATATGTATAATAAAAATCCATTTATTATGTAATTTATATGCTATCATTGATTATGTTCTTTGATTATATTATAAATTGTTCCAATGCAGTTCTGGGATTTATTCAATTAATTTTGTATGTGATATATCATCTTTAGTTTATGGGTTATCAAATGATTTTTCAGTATAAAATTCCCTTATTCACAGGTTTTTTTGATATATTCATTGATTAATATTTTTGAGCATCTTAGCCCAAACATAATTTTGTTACCCTCTACTAGTTATGAATAAATATATGAGGTATTATATAATTGTGGGTGGTCACATTTATTATGAAAATATTTATAAGTAATGTAGTTCACTCTAGATCCAGTGTTTTATATATCTATGATTCTAAAGGCACTATGCCTAAAGAATTATAAAATACATCATTATGTTATTTAATGAATTTTCATCTATCAAGATTTAATATATATTTATGAGATATTTGGGATGTTATTGTTGGAAGTAGTGAAAGGATTTGTAATGAATTTGAAAATAAATGTGAAAATTTCTTTATTAGAATTAAATTGATAAATATATGTATATGAAGATAACCATGATTTTTTTTATGGATGTTGAATGATGATTCTAAAAAATTGTGTTCACCTTTTAAAAATACAAATGGTAGTGACATTAGAATAGTTATTCTGGGAGTAATAAATATAATAACGGTGAATTGATTTAGACTTCATCATCACATTGTGCATGAAAAATCCTTATTGCACACTTCATTTATCATTCCAATGAGTTTTTTTTAAATTCACAAAATTTTCATGAACATTCATGAATGATTTGAATAATTTTTTTGAATGACCTACTTCAATACTATGGTTTCATATATTAAAAATTTATATCAATGATTTAGATATACTATAAGTTACTATTAATGATTATATGGTTATGCACTATTACAATTTTTTATTACATAATTATATTTATTTTCATTTAATGAATGAAAATAAAAGTAACATTTTTAATTATAAATGTGATTGGAAATGAAATAATCCACTTCTTTAGAAAAAAATCATTATGAGAGATAGAGTGGAAAATATAATATATATTCTTACACAACATTCTCGTTCAATAAAACATATTAAACATCCAAACGAGGAAAAGAAATAATTTTTTGTTTATAAGTATACATATAAAATGTCCACATTCATTTATCTGTTCTACTAACCCACATGTTTATGAGAATAGGATATGTACCTCAATGATGATATTTTATAATCGTCATTTTTTAGAGCATGAAAAACTCAATTTGTTTTTGAATCATTTGTAATGGAAGTGGAATAATAATGTACTCATAGAAATATTACGAAAGAAAACAATAAAATATACTATATAGAATGTGTTATGTTTAAGATTTAATTTTAAATAATCACATTCATAGTAGTCATCCCAAAATAATTAAGAAGTAATTATTAGAGTTAATCTCAAGTGATGATGAATTCATTTAAACTAATGACATTTTTTATAAGATATAAGAGGTATGCATATGGTATTATCATCCCACAAAAATGTATGTTTGATCAATTCATTAGTGGAAGAAATAGATGTACATAAAATGTGTTATTAATAAAAGACTATAATATTTGTGAATAAATCAGTCAATGTTCTATAATTAAGGAAATTGGGATTGTAAATTCTCATTAATATCATTATTCCGATAAGAAATGAATGTTATAATTCAATGGAAACTCTATAAAATGATGAAAAGAAGAAGGATTTTCCTTGATGATAAATGTATAGATGATAACATGATTGAAATTTACTTTAGGTGATGGTAAAAATATTAAATGTAGGAAGGATTTTTATCAATAAATTGATTATTGAAGTTATGTGTTCATGTTATCTAATGGTGATTATAGAGTAAAAGATATAGATAATTTTCCACCAACATTTGAAAGAATAAAAGTGGAGAAGAATTTGTATTATGAAATCTAGTGAAAAGTATTATGTGTAATGATGATGATATTCTTCAACAACCTCTTAATCTAAATGAAATTGGATTTAAAATTTTATCACTATTTATAGTGAGGGGTGTGATAATGACATTGTTCAAGGTATAATTACCATATATTCTATAAATTTTAATATCTTATTGTAATATAGATTTGTTCAGTCTTTTATATTTGAGTAAATTTTAAGGGAATAAAAATTACACCGCAATGATTGGATTTTTATTTATTATTTATATAATATAATGGTTTTATGGTGGAATCTAATGTCTATTATTCCTATTCTATTGACCATTGTGTGATTGTGCATAATTTAAACATTATGTTTATTCATAAGGTTTGATTTTATTTATGCATATTCATGGATATGATTTATTTACAAAATCCAAATTCAATGTACAAGGAAATGAATATTCAATTCATATTAAAATACCCCATATGATAATCAATCATTGTGATGATAGATATGAACTTCCAATAGATATTGCATATTTTAGATGTGTTTAATTTTTAAATAAATGTGGTGTCTATGTCATTTGGTTATGGAAAAAAATGTTGTAAATTATATATCTATTTTATGGGTATTTTTTATATTTTTCTATAAGATAATCTATGTCTTACATTGAATCATGATATTGAGTTCTAAATAGAACTCATACCTAGTGATACACATAATTGGAAAACTCCCTATAGAATAACCATGATTGTGTTGTAGTACATGATGAATAAAATCCAGTATAATCATGTAAACAGAATCATTTTTTCAATTATGTCACATTGGGGGTGAACATATTCTATTTATTAAAAACAATGATGATCAATGTGACTCTATAATGGTTATGATGACATAAAAATTATCACAATAAAAAATAATTATCCCTTTCTCAATATTTATGACTTGTGTCACGAACTGCATGGAGCATAATACTTTTTCCAAATTTATCATAATTCATAATATATTCAAATTATAATCAATTGGTGAGATATATAATATTAAATGAATTGTATAATGTATCAATAATATGAGAATATCATTATGATAATTGATAATACAAATAACCATTCTATATTAATGGATTAAATTAATTGACACTTTAGATATTACCTTGATTAGTTTGTCATATTCAATATAGGATCTATTAAAATATATTAAATGAGAATGGAAAAGCATGTTAATCTATTAATGATTTTAGATAATAAATTAAGAAATAATAATTACTTAGAAAACTGATAGACATTGAATATTGGAAACCTAATTTTTCAATTTTTCATCATATAATCTTGAGAGAGGGTATATTTTTTATTTCATCAATGACATTGGATTCTAAAAGATTCATTAAGCCATATATGGTATCTAAGAAGTGATATTTTCTTGGTATTTCTTGATATTATCAATGGGATTCATGGAATTTTTCACAATGATCTAATTCACTCAACTATTTAGGTCAAAAGAGTTCCAAGTTCCTATGTATGGATGGACATAATGAAATATCAAGGAATGAAAAATATTATTATCCACATCACCTATGATTAAATTAGCATGTGGTGGAAAAGGGGTTATAATCTATTCTGATGCAGTCATGAAGGAATTGAGTTTCATTATCTTATAGAATGACATGGTTGTTGATTCAACATAAAAAACATAAGGTTAATAATTAAATTTATACAACTCATGATATTGATTTATCAATGTTAATATTTTCATTTTTTATTTTAATTTATTTTATTTCTTTAGAAAATTGTTATTTATATACTGATCAGAAATGATTAAAATATATATTCACAACTAAGGAGTTGAATAATATACGGATAATATGGTTGGGGTAAATAAATGTTACAAATACTCAATACATTACCACCATGTGGAAGATGTAAATGTGGGAACATATATTTTTCAAACACGACATACTGTCATATCTATGTTGAGGATTAAAAAATATCAAATATTTAATTATATAAAAAGGATAGATATTGAAAAAATGATGGAAGTCTAAAAGATTTATCATTATCAACTAATTTTTCATCTATCAATCTATGTCAGGAATAAATAAGTTCAGAACTATTTCATGGATATGCAGTGGAATATGAGAAATATTCCCAAGATTTCGCTTTATAATGGTGGACTAATAAGGTTCAGGGACCATGTATGTGTTCCATCCATACAAGATCTGAATAAAGTTCTATTAGAGAATAATAAAAATTATTCTTTCTCTATTCAAAATGGATGTAAAAATATGTATAGGTATATGAAATAAAATATCAAATGGGATGGTATGAAGATAGAGAGCATATAGTTTTTATATTGATTTTTATTTTTTCAGAATGTTAAGGCTATGATATTAAAATATTATTGGATATATAAAACCTTACCAACACCGGTAATGAAATTGGGAAACATTATTGGGGATATATTTTTTAGATTACCAAAAAAACTAAATGGGAATAATCCTTTCTGGGTTATATATTTTAACCATAAAGACTTTTAACATTTAATTACTATAAGAGATTATTTAATTACAGATCCACTTGGAAATATATACATTAATGAATTAGAACAATTCCATTGTGTAAAAAATTCTATTGTATTTTATCCAGATCAAATATTTAATTATATTTTATAATGAAACATTAAACTGGATTTGTAAATGAAGTTATGATTCATCACTGTGTATATTCCTTTGACAGATGTCCAGTCTAAGAGTATAATTCAAACCCTATAGAATTTTATGATATATTATTCTATGGATATAAAAGGTTGATGGAATCATGAACTTCCTATAGTCATAATTTAATATACCAATTGGTTGCACTCTTGAGTTTTTAAAGATCCTTGTGGATACCATTATAGAATGAATTGTTGAAAACTAACATGTCTGGCAGATAATGAGGAATGGATTATATTGGAAAGAGAACTGACTAATGAAAAGGTAGATAATGTTAAACCCATTCAACAACATATTGGAGCATAAATAACTCCATCATGAAGTTATGATGATTATAGTTGACATGATATGAAATATGAAGTTAGTTACATGGTCATTATATTAATTTATCAATGAAATAAGGTAATGAGATTTGGAATTATGTGATGACGCGGCCCTAGGTATATCAATGTTTTTGATATTATTGAGCATATCTGGATGGTATCTAATCAATTTGGGATTAAACAAAACCTATCTCAAGTCCATGATGTTATCCATGATTCTCTAATATGTATTTAAATACATGGTTCATAAAATTAATTGAAAACATATGACAATATATTGGAGAATGATCTTTAATTTGAGGA
The DNA here is from genome assembly GCA_963277665.1 of Viscum album. Taxonomy (NCBI): domain Eukaryota; kingdom Viridiplantae; phylum Streptophyta; class Magnoliopsida; order Santalales; family Viscaceae; genus Viscum; species Viscum album. Next base: position 1,584,464,167 of record OY728150.1, on the reverse strand, counting down.
AAAACCATTAGAGATGATGGATTGTACACTTATAGTGTTATAGTTCAAGTCCACTCACCTATTCTCAAATGTTTTGAGATAACATCCATATGAAGAAGAATCATGGGAATATAATTGTGTGATGTTGTTTGATTAACCTAAATTTTTCATCAATTTGATGAATTTATAAGTATAAATTCATTTATTATGGGGTATAATGCAACACCTATATATTTTATGAAATTTTATTTTTTCAAAAAATGTTTCAAAAAATGTTTTTGTGAAAACAAATTTTTTTGAGAATTTTTCAAGTTTTTTTGAAACAATTATGTTCATTATTTAAATCATTATATCATTATTATCATAGGGTACGTTATTAAAATTTTATTAAATGATTAATTTTATATTTAATAGGGAAAACTAAACTATTTTATTAATATGTGATATTTTGTAAAATTTATTATAAAATTTAAATATTATTTAAAATGTATTTACAGGTAATAATATTTAAAATATGTTATTTTTTTAATCAATTTTGAGAATGGAAAAAAATATTGACATTTTACATTAAAACAATCAATAATTATCAATTTTTTCTCATGGGAAAAATATTTTTTTCATTGAATCTATGATTTTTATTTTAAATTAAAATTTCCCAATTATATGAATATAATTTACAAAAATTAATTTATATATGGAATAATTATATTTAATTTTAAAAAAAAATTTCAAATCATTTTTTTTCGTAAAATTAATAATAAATATAGTAAAAATTTATAATTTCATATGAGTTTAAAATGAGATTACTAGGGAATTTAACTAAAATGAAAAAGGCAAAAAATTCCTAAAATGTTTTCCAATACATATTTTCATTTAATATTTTGAACATATAACATCAATGGATTAATAATTTACCATTATATATCCTTGTAGAATTTCTAATATGATGGTAAATGTTATTATTCTCAAATATTTTTAGTTTTCATGCCCACCCCATATAAAATGAAACTCCTCTCTTATCCTCTTAAAAATTCTAAAACCATTTGGTTCAACCAATACATTCCAAAATATCTTCCTTAATTCCCTCATCAAATCATATATTCCTTAGTTTTATTGTTATATCCACCTAAGAAGGGGGATGTTATAAACATTAAGTGGTTCCCAAAAAAAGATGTAACATTCTTAAACATGAATTTTATTTTCTTTATTTTTCCACATCATTAAAAAAGTATTCATATATATTTATTTTATAATTCCAATTTCTACAATGTGATGATATTTGTATTCTATTTGTATAATATATATACATATCCCCTTCAATCATTTTGGATATCAATCCATCGATCTTGTATATAAGGGATTACCTTCCCTCTAATTGCTGTTATTATTTTTACATCACCATATCTCATATAAAGATAAAATTATTGATTTAGCATATTTATAAAATATTTCATAAATATTATTAATTTTTCAAATATTATATCATTTATTCCTTATTACCTTTCATTATTTGGAATATTACAACGTCACTCTTGTGTACGAAGGACTACTTCATCATGAAGCGGTATGATTTATTTTTAACATATACATTAGAATAGAGAAAATAAGGAAATATGTACTGAATTTATTTGATAAATATTATATAATAATTACACTATAAATACTATATATTATTTACATTCATTTTATTCTATACATTGAGAAAATGGAAACAAAATTCTTTTATTTGTATGGCATATCGTCATAAAGAACTGTTTAATTCATTATCTATATGTAAATATAATTGATGTCATTAAAAACATGTGTAATTATTATATATGATATTAATCTAATTTTGAAATTATTTATGATTATTATAATATAATGAAAGTAAATTTAAATAAAATTAATTAACATAACACACATGGAAAGAGAAGTAGTTATTATTTAAAGCATGTTTTTAACAGGGGATTGATAATAAATAAAAAATTAAAAGTTATAGTAAAATATATTATGGTATCATTTTTTGTGACTCTAATATGTTATAAATTAATTAATATTTATTCTAAAGGATTATGGAAAATGTTTTTAGGGTGTTATGACAAATAGTAAGAGATTTTTTACACCTTTAATTCTATGGAAGACAAGCCTAATACAAGACATGTTTATTTTTATTGTGTATATATTCTCAGGAATGTATTTTATGATTAGTATAATGAAAATTATGGTATATAAATATCCATATAATTTTATTTCATTTATGGCTCTTATGTTTCCAAAGACACTATATTGTTTATGGCATTACATTACAGTCTCTTTATTTTATAGGATTTTTATTATTCAGATTCAAATGAGTAAATGTTTTGATATAAATCATTATAAATGAAATAATTTGGTTATCCTATGGTTATTTCATTATATTGATTTTTTTCATATAATTTCATCTAATTATGTAAGAATGAGTCACAAAAAATATTTTTTATGAAAATTGACATTATCTATGGCTTCAGTCAAAAAATCTATCTATTCCATGTCCAAGTGTAATAAAAATATTCAAAAGAAATTTTTTAATTTTCTCCAATAGTTTAATAATTAATTTTTTATCAATGTTTCCATTGATAAAATTGTGTTAAAATATATCTTTTTATTTATTATCAATATGATAAACTATTTAATTTTTTACTAAAAATCAAAATGAAATCATTATTTCAACAAATAGCACATCAATGGTATGTTACACCATAATGACCATGAAATATTATAATTATTAATTTATGAGATTCAAATATTATAATATAATACAATTATTATCATTATTTTGAATTTTAATTTATAAAAATAGGTATTTTTTAGTGAAAGGTTTATTTTCCAAATTAAATATTATACATGACTTTTGAAAAATAATCTAAAAAAATAAAGACTCTACGAGACACAATATTTACATGAGAAATGAGCCAATGGAATCATAAAAACTATTTTATTTATTGTTAATGTATAAGTATATAATTTTAATATATTTTATTAACTGGTTCATTGATGAGATAATTATGAAATCCATTTTTTAAATGGGTTTTGAAATGATGAATGTTTTATGAAACATGTTACATTTTTATAGGTTATGATTTATTATATTTTAGAATAGTTATGTATCATTGGAATTATGGGGAAATGGTTATATTATAAACTAGGATAGGTAGTACCTATATCTCCCTCATGGGAATTGGGTAATGATTGATACATTATGAGAGAAACAGACTGGATGGGGAGAGAACACAATTTAGCAAGGACCTCTATAAAAATTGTTAGTCACGAGAGTTAATCATGAATAATAATATTGGTTTGGGAATGAAACCATTATATTATGATAGCCTTGGTAGTAATAAATGAATACCATGGATATGAGTTTCTATAATTATGAGTATTAGACAAGTCAATATCTCAATAAAATATCATTCTCTCATTTATTGTTTCATTATAACACATTATGACTCATTTCTTATGAATATACATGATTAATTCCAAAACACTTTTTATTGAAATATTATATGTAGGGTATTATTTTTTATATGTTATTCTATTTTTATCATACCCTTATTCAATCATTATATTAATATCTCAGTTACAAACACTATTTCAGAATCTAACCTCATCCTTTATTATTTACCCTTTTCCCACACTATAAAGAAAGGTTTTATGAATGATACATTTATGAATGGTCCAATTAATGAATAACATTGTGGGAGATGATGTAGTTCACTTATGAACCATCTTTTATGTATCAATGCTCTCATGGATTGTTACGTAATGTAATAAATAATAATACATTAATATGATATATATATATATATATATTCATTATATGTTTCTTTCATTATAAACAAAATTTTTGAAAACCATTTATATAGTTAAGACTCTTTATCTTGCACAAGGTGATGATTTATTTAACACCAAAGCCTCCTTTTTAGGTTTATTATTCATTTAGAATTTATTTATTGATGAAGTGTAAACTTTTAGTTTTGCAAATTAAATATAATTTATATTTGAACCACATAACGAAATAATTACCAATAAATTATGTAATTTTCATATACTTTAAATTGATCCTTAGACCAATCAATAGGGGTTTCACTAATTTTACCTTATAATAATCCCCAAAATATTCAAAAAATTTCTTCTTACATAATAGGTTATGGATCAATTTGTAATTAAATAAACATTAAACTATTGAATATTGATAAAATTTGTAACTCTCAATTTATAAGCTAATGGAAAAAACCCTATCCCAAATGTTATTTAAATCCTAATATAATTCAACCTATAAAAGCCCAAAACTATGAAGATATAAATTTTAAAACTGAAATAAATATTTAATCAAAAAACATTCACAAGAACATTTATTTTAACAATTTTATAGAAATATGATAAATAAATAATTAAAAAATTAATTTTCATTCAATTTAATGGTATTTTGAATTCAAATATGAGATAAACTAATAAATCCACAAAAATGATGTGTCATCTTAAAAAAAATTCTCATTAGATATGTTTATGGGAAATTCTTATATACTAATTGTCTTCATAACATTTTGAATGTAAATATAAATAATGGGTGAGAAATAATTCATTGAAAGGTTAAAAATCTGTTAAAATTATCAATGAACATATGTTGACATAAGAGGAATATTCATAAATATAAAAGATATACATTAAAATCAAATCCAATAAAAATTAGGTCTTAAATCATGGAATACATTTTTTTATAAATTATTAGATGAAAAATTTATAAAGAAGATCCATGAGAGCATGAAATTATTAATAGAATAATAAAAAACTATAAATTTTCAGTCAAATATAGAATAAACATTAATTTTGGGAGCCTAAAATCCATGAGACACACCTTCAAGTATAAATATAATGTTAAACTAGAACCTACTTAATAATAATTAAACTATGAGATATATACAAAAAATCAATGCATTTGGAGGGTGATATATTACCCAATCCACTCTAATCAATACACATGAGTTCCAAAAAAAACATTATTCAACAATATCATCATATAAAATTTAAATAAAGTGTGTTTCATAAAACATTTAAATTAAAAACATTCACTATTATATAATTCATATATAAATGAAATTAAATGGGTTTCATTTAAGACACCATAAGGAATCTACTGAATGATCTCATAAATTTTTCAAAGGGATTAAAATATGAAAATATTTAATAATTACACTAATAATAATAACATTAAAATCTCATGTGAAAATGGGAATCCAATGGAATCAAGTATCATTCTTCGTAAATAACACATAGTAATCCTAATGAATAGCATTTTAATTAAATTGTCTAATTAAATGAAATTTACATAAGATAATAATTATACCCATTAAAAAATGTATGCAATAATGGTGACCACCAATTAATAAATGGAAGGAAGTATGATGTATTTTTTAGGGAAAACATTTGAAGATATTTCTATAATACACCCAAGACAACTAATACGAGAAAAAGTTCTAATAGTTTGTATTATGGATAAATTGAAAATTGAATAAGTAATCCTGATAATTTAGGTGGATGTTAAATTTATAAATATTCGATTGATTAAGAATATGATAGGTCTGTGAATAATGACATAGATGAAAATCAATTTTTAACTAGTTTTAAAAAATTCTATTTTAAAATTAGAAAAATCAATAATCCATCTAAAACTATTAAATTCAAAAAAAAATTATATTTAATAGAGAATATAATTTTATTTTTAGGGATCCATTAATTCATATAAATTATGTTCATATAAATCAAGAATGATTAATGAAGGATTGTTTTCCCCTGGAGAAATCATGAATGAAAAGAATTTTTCCAAAAGGTCCCAAACCAGGAAATGATTAATTCATTTTAAAAAAATATTAAATAGGTTAATATAATTGAGAATGAACATATCAGATTTTAAAAATTCATATGTGGATATTAAAAAATGTGTATTGAATGAATAATTTTGTGCATAAAATGAAATTAAAATTTTATATATTTCTATAATACATTTTTTTAAAACCGAATTGATTAAAATTATGATAAAACATCAATTTTAAAATTAGTTAATGATATAATAATACCACAATGGATAAAAAGAGTTGAATAAAGTCAATAATATTTTGAATGAAATGCTATAAAAAATCTCCAGGGGTTATTTGTTTTGATAGGTCACGTTTTTTTGTTCATGAAAGAAATAAAAAACATTTTACTTTATTGAAATTGAAATAAATCCGCTTAAATTAAATAGAGAGAGAATTAAGAAATGAAATTATACATAAAATATCATGAATAAAGGATTATTATTCTATTTAAATAAAAAATTCATATATTAAAGCCTATATATAATATTTCATGAATGAATGGAATTATATACCCCTAAATAAAAATTTAGACCAACAAATCATTACATGAAGAATACTTTTTGAGGTAATATTAATTTATTAATGAGTTGATATGGAAAAATTATAAATCCCTATTAAATATGAATTGCATAACATTAAAATAATTCATTGGGATTAATGATCCAAAATCAAATAGGTAGTTTTCGAATTGAATTTTTGTATATTAGTGGAAGAAAATTGAGTTCGCACAATGATTTATGGATTAAGAAACATTATATGAAATATCATGAAAGTTTGTGAGAAAATATGTTTTGTTAATATATGATAAATAAATATATTTCATGATATTATATATCAAACAATTTGTTTAAATAAAATTTAAATGAATTTAGGGGCATAATATAAAATGTGTGACAATGAATGAACTTTTGAGTCTAAAAACGTAACTTGTTTTTGCTGGATTTGTGAATTCTCGTAAAATTATCAATTACACTAAGTTGATTAGTATATTAATTTTTTGAACCATTAATCATTAATATTTCATTTTATATTGTATTTATTTATTTATTTATATTTTTCAATTATAATTTTTTATGGCATGTTTTCATGAAGGACGACTCTATGTAGGCTTATTTTAGTGATTTCAAAGATCTAAGATGATTTTTTAGTAATATGTTAAATACAGAAAATAATCATTCTTTAAAAATATATTAATATTTAATTTCTTAATAACAAATAATATTATTATTATTTTTGTTCCTACATCACAAAAGATAGTGATTTATAGAATTATTCAAAAAGGTGGATTAACCAATACAAAAAAGAAAACACTATAACTATATATGTGAGAATGGATAATAAATAATATAAAATAAATACAATAGAAGAAAAATATTTATATTTTCAAAAATATTTGTTAGAAATCCAATTTATAAAAAAATTATGGTATTAGACCAATTAGTATTTTTCAAAATTATTTTAGAAAAAAAATTCCCATAATTTTTTTTATATCAATTATATAAAATATAATTAGTTTTTCAAATTAAATTTCTAAAATATATAAATTTAATGTATATAATATGTCATAAAAAATAATGATAAGAAATTTTCATTTAAAAAATTCCCATTCAATTAATAACTGTTATTATTCATATTTCATATACTCTCCCAACTCTATTGTTTTCATCTAAATAATAAAATAATATATAAGTTATCCTCATTTACAATTCATTTGATGATTATAAATTGTATAACACAAAAAAATTTACTTTTCTCATTAAATATATTTTATAAACATATAATGATAATTTTAGTAAATTTATCAAAAGTATTTGATTTTAAATAATTTTTAAAGAAGCTTTTATTTTACTTGTATATATGTTATATAATGTGGTCACTCATAGTCATTAAGACTATTTAAATGGAATGGATTCAAAAGTTATACAAAAATATTTATATTTCATCTAAAGGAATGGTGGTATTGTTTAATTTTAGAATTTTCTCTAGAACAGTTTATTAGATAAGTTGTCATATTAAAAAAATATGTATATTATAATTTCATTTTTTTCAAAGGGGTTCATTACGGAAAGGGATATTTTGATCACACTACTTCCAGTACGAATGTATCGACTCCAAAAAAATTTGGGAATGAATACCAACATATCTCTATCATTAAAGGATCACATACTATTTTAAATTTATATTACCCATTTGAGATCTAGGATTTCAACGAAATCCTTTTTCCATTAAACAAAACCTTGATTAACTAATTCGTGAAAAAATTTATCCTCTACATAATGAATAAATTGTCATGTTTGGAGTCTCCTTCATAAAATAGTCCTCTACATTCCATACATGTAAAAATTATTGTATTCACTATAAAAATGGAAAATTACACTTATAATGATTCATTGAAGCACCATATGACTTATTTATTTAATTGTTTTAGACATTCAATTACCCAATTATACCCACCAGTACCTTATGATGTATACACACTATCCCATATTGATAAATCTCTCATGACCTATTGTAGCATTGCATCCCCATGCATCATGATCATGTCTTACCCTCTATATTGTCGAAATCCATTAATATTCACAGACCAATACCACATCAATAATATTCACACCACTACATAATTTTTCATGAAACAACATGTTACTCTAAAAAAAATCTTTTTTTATGTATAATTATTCACCCAAACTCTCCCCAACACATAAAAAACCAAAATATCATATTGGGACTTCCCATAATGGTCATAGATATTACAATAGATACCCCAATTAGAATTTTCATTATCATGAATTTAAAAAAGAATAAAAATAGTGAAATTAAAACATTTCAAAAATTCCACCAATGGGATATGTCTTTAAAATAAAACAACACCAATAAAAATTCAAGATGCTTCCCTTGAAAAAACGGATAAATAAATCATCAATTAATGAATAATTAATTTTATTCATTAAAAATCACATAAAAATACAAAATCATATAACATTTTCTAAATAAGAGTTCCGCATCGACTCTTATTTACACAAACCATTCCCAATAATACTATTTCTCAACAATAAATGATTTAAGGGTTTATCCCACCATTAAAACACCTTTTACCATTAATCATTATTCATATCCAACCAACTAATGAATGTCATGTCACTCTTGATATCCATGTCTCTCTACTAAATGATGTTGAAGTCATCATGAAGATATAGAGGATGTTATTACACATGGATCATCATGAATTAGATTTAAATAATGAATGATTGGATAGGAGGATGAAAATTTTTCAACACACAACAACTCATCAAAAGGACCAAAAATATAGTATATGTATTTCTCCCTTATATAAATATCAACTACCCACATGGAGGATTAAAATTTAAGAACATGTGGTCTATAACTATTTCCTCCCATGACCTCCTCCATTGATCATGATATTGGGGCTAATAGTATTGTTTAGCCTGCATCCTGTCCCACTGAATTTGAGTCTTCTAAACCAAAATTTTATCCATATCAAAACCAATTACTAAAAACTCAAAACAAATTCATGAAAAAATAGAACAAAATGTACTCCAAAAAAATATGAATAGGACCACAATAATTAAATAGTTGAGGTTGTTTTTACAATTCAACTCAATATTAGATATTGACATACCAAGGATACTCCCAAAATAATAACACAACCACGTAAAATAACCTTCTTTATTTGGATTGTCTTCCTATCATTTCCATCTGTTAGAGGATGGAAATTTTTTCTGATTTTTGTTTTAGAAACAAAATCAAGATAGAGACCTCCATTTACATATTTTTTTAAAAATTTATATGAATATGTGATGATGGTGATATATACCTCATGATGTCTATCTACCTCATCCACATACCTCTTATCCAAATCATAAACAATGTAGAACAACATGATCTCCATGAAGGGAAATTACTTTGTAATGTAATCTTTTATTACCCAACCACATTGAGTCATCCCAATGATAATAGTAAACTGTAGAAAAAATCCTTTATTATTCCCACCAATTATAAATCAAGGATATATAATGAGTATATTTTTTAAAATTTATGCTCTAACATAATATATATGTGCAATATGGGTGATAGTATGATTTCTACATTTTTAATTTATCTCATACCTAAATTATGAACCCCAATTAAAAGATAAAACAATTATTCACAAGGATACACTACCCCTATTAGCTATGTAACTAGTGAATAACATCCAAGTGCATATAACTGACTAAAAATTATTTTTTATTAAGGAAAACACATTTATGGGGAAAGTGAGAAACCCAAGAGTCCAAAAAAAACCCAAACAACACCAAACAGAAAAGGACTGAAAGAAATAGGATCACCTCATTCAAGCCACAACAATAACCACCATCCCCATGTAGGACACTCGGTGATCCCATGAAAGCATGGTCCCTCCCAATGTTTCCATCCCTTCAAATCAGCCATATCCCAAATGGCCAAAAAAAGTGGTTGCAGATTGCTCTAGCCCAATGAAAATGTCCATACTACACTTCCCAAATCAGACCGGTGGTGAAACCTTATAAGAAAAAGAAAAATTACCAAAACATAGCCTTAGCCTATTACTACTCACCTCCCTAAAAAGATTCCATTTCATTAGACATAACGTAGCATCTGGATCTTCCCCAATAATGTCTTCCAAACGGTCTGCCATTTTGTCCCATGTTTGGATATATTCTTCTTTACTGATTTTCCTATCATTGAAGCCTCTAATTAATATCAGGTCTTGTTTGTCAATCCACTTAGCCATCTCATTGTTGACCTCCACTCTTAAAGCTCTTCTAATCATGTCAGACTCTTCCTGTGGAATGTCAACATAGTGATTTCTTCTACCATGTCCTCCTCGGAACAAAGGATGGATTCTTTAATGTTTTTTACCATTTTAGTAGGTCTTCCCATTTCATTGGTGTTTCCCATACATGAAACCTGAGAATCCTCCTCCACCGTGATGGGAAATAACACCGGTACCTTCTTCGCAGAGATGGTCTCCAGTGGAGGTGGAAGCGAGGAGTATTCCTTCTTCCTCTTTTTTTTTTAAAACTCATGTTTTCCTTTGGAGTTGATACCTCTTCAACCGAGTGATCCAGTTCACCTAGGTTCGCTTCCTCTAAGCCAACCTCATCTCCCTCGCCTAGTGCAGTGAGCTCCAAAAGCATATTATCCTCTGACAGGCCTTCAAATCTGTTACACAGGGGAATTGGTGGCTGAATCAAGACCTGACCCCTACTCTCATCCATAATTTGCAACTCCCTCCAAGGGGTAGAGCCACTGCCACTCGGGTTCTTCTTCGGAGTACCCAAACAGACCTCCTCGACAAATACAATTTGACCATCTGCCTTAGTCTGGTTGTCCTGTGTGAGGCCGCGCCCCATGAACTGGTGATGTCTAAACGTTTCCACTGATGTCACCTCACGGTTTGCACAAAAAACTTGCTCCGTAGACCTTCCCTTGTTGAAAACTGGTTGAGAAGCATCTGCAAGTTTGTCCTGTCCAGACCTTCCAATTGCATTATCAGCTGGAACAGAAACAGACAGCGCAGAAGGGTTCTCCGACCTCACCTAAAGACTCGCACCTGCAGACATTGAGCCTGGGCCAACTGACAGAACACCTGCTTCTTGTACCTCTTGGACTGCACTAATAATTTGGACCCCGTGGGCAAGGCTAGAGTCACTGCCTTCAGGGGGTCTGTTGAGGGTCTCTTCACCAGAAACATCCACCAACGAATTCCCCGCCAAGTGGTTCTCCGAGGTGCTGCGAACATCAGCCCTCACATTCCTAGAGATAATACAATCACCCTTGCTCGTAATCCTCTTGGAGTTAACATCCCTTTCCATCCTTTTGCAATTCTCCAGTGAATGGCATAGCCATTTGCAATTCGAACAAAAATTAGGACACGATTCATAAACAACCGACTGTTTACACCGGAACTCTTCAACGATGGTGATCCAAACGAAGTCCATCGGGGCCCTTGAGGCATCCACCTCCACACACATTATAGTGTTAACTGGGTGGAAGACAGTCGTGGTTCGGCTATCGGAATAGATAAATCACCCTAGTAGGTTCTCATGAATTCAAACAATTTATGGATTTTGGTAAGGTAAAGGGAGATTCGGAAAACTAACCCAAATCGCCATGGAAGGTAAATCACGCCACATATGGAAATCGTACGACCATAAAAACATATAGAACCGCGATCCGTTGCAGATGCGAGGGGCACTCGACCAGGCCCTAATCATGTCTTCTTCTGAAGAAAACAGAATTGAGATGTTCCTATTGTCTAACATGCCTACTTATGCCTTCCCTTGCAAACCCCAAGAACCGAAGACAAATTGATCGAAAAGATCAAGTAAGGGACTTCTCTTCCAAAAACGGGAAACCAGTGTTAGACTATGATGATCTGAGGATTTGTTAAACTCTGCAACCGAGAGTGGGAGGTTAGGGCGTCCATCGCGTAGATCTGGAACCTTAGGTCTCAGAATGCATCCAGGGAAAGGAGGAAGTAAGTCCGAGTTGGAGAAAGGGAGAAAAGGGCCTTCTGCTCTAGTGTACCATGGCGTAGGTGTAACACCCCGATATTTTATGAAAAATATTCTTTTTAATTTCATTTATGTCTTCTGTTATACGCTACACCAAAAGGAGATTTCGCAACACAAATCTCATACCTGGCTTGATTTACATGCAATTGCGACCTTCCACGATAGCGTGTGTTGTACGTAACACCAAGTTTTACTAAACAACGATATGCTATTAAAATATTATTAAAACTAGCCATTATGAATAGTAATAACCACTTTTTGAAATTTTTAAAATTTCATTTTTTCAAAATGGAATTCATTTTTGGATTCGTAATATAAAAATTATCTTAGGGTGAAATTTTGATGATTTTCGGATAACTTTCATATTTTGATGAATAGTGAAAATTACTAAATTTTAATTAAAAACAACTTCTTTAATCGAATTAATTAATAGTGATAAATTATTAATTTGAGAAGTTTTAAAGTATATTTATAATACATTTTTACAATTCAATACAATTTTGGTCATTGGATGTAATTTCACATTTAAACCAGACATAAACAAGCATCAATCTTTTGATAGTTATTATCTCTTAAGAACACGCTATTTGTTTTGACGACGGGAATTAATTTTTAAATTAATTAATGCAACTGATATTTTTTGAATTTGGTAAAATAGACATCATTTTTGAGTTCATAATATCAAATATAGCTTAGGCCTAATTTTTGTTATTTTTCTGGAAACCTTCATTTTTTGATGAATAGTGAAACCACTAAGTGGTAGTTAAAAAACAGAATTTTTCATAAAACATAATTTTACCGCTTCTGTGAGTGGAATTTCAAAAATCAGAGAGACACGGTTGATGTCAGTAAGTAAAATGTGGTTCAATGAGATGAAAATAATTTTTTGGTGAATAGTATCTTTTTACTTTTTTTTACCACGGTTAAAAGTAAATAGGGTAATTAAGGGTAGAAATGATATTATTATTACCCTAACACATGCCCTAATTCTATTGGAAAAGTGTAATTCGACCAAAAAAAAACTTAGGAATAAAATATGACCATTTAGGCCCACTATAATTAGACTAGGACATTTATTATTATTTAATTCAAAGAAGAGTTAAAAGATTTAAAATCAAAGTTTATTTACTAAAACATTTTTAATATAGGGTTATACATAAGATATATTCGATTTTAAATATTCATTAGAATTATAAAATTATTTCCTACATAATGGTATTTTATTTGTAATTTTTAGACATTAAATAATTAAATTTATTTATGACACAAAGATGATGCAGTAATTTTCTTATTAATGAAATATTGACATAATTGATGTTATAAATACCAAAATAAATGTAATTTAAGACTTTTTATGAATTCAACTAATTTTCTAGGTTAATATGACATGTCAGTATTTATTTAATTAAGTTTTTTAGAACTTATCATTCTGTTATAATTTTCCAAAAAAATCAATTACTAAATAGTGTAAAAATTGACATAAAATAGTTTTTAAAACAAATATTATATTATTAATTGTTATTTTTTTTCTAAAAATCTAAGGTTTGGCCAAATGACTTAGATAAGGTTAAATATATTAATAATAAACAAATTTCGGTTCGTTTGTCTTTTTATAGTATGTTTATTAACCTTAGTGTATGAACACAAGAAGACACGGTAAAAGTAAAATTATTTAACTTAATGTTAAATCTAAATGATAATGTTAAAATAGGATCTTAAAATTGTATAAATTATATTGGATGAGAGTATTGTGACCCATCACCACCTTAGCCTCGAAATAAATCAATTTGGAGCTATTTAAAAACGAACATGACTTTATAATAAAATAATATTTTTAGTTTTTCCAAAGGAGCCCCTCTCCTCCCTTATAAAAGGGCACCTCCTCCCTCTCTTCCTCACACAACTTTGAGACATCAAGCTCGGACAACCCCTGAAAAGATCTCTTCTCCACTTCCCTAGAAAAATCCTAGAGGTTATGGTATTCTTCAAAGACCCATTTTAGTTCCTTAAAAGGAGGTCTCATAGAATCACTTCAAAGAAGAGGTAATGTCTGTTACCGATTCATTCATCTTTATTTCTTCTTCCACATCTTCTTATTAGGTTGTTTCATTATGAAGTAATAACATGAGTATCACTCATATACAGATATGTTATTATAAGTATGAAACAACCATATTTCACCATCTATCCATCCTACGGACAAATAGTATAAATGGTGTAATTAGTAAATGTATATGATTATTATAAAGTGATATTGATACTGAAATAGTATAAATACACTTCAACACATGTTCACGATCATGAGAATGATATCATCGCTCGTGCGTACGTACGGACTACCGTCTCCACGACGTGATGAGATTCATTTTCCATGTTAACAATTTAAGAATGATTATAAAGTATATATAAGCAATAATAATGAAATATATGACATTATAAAGCTACTGGATTTATGTGTATTTATATGTATGTCATCTACTTAATTCCACTCAATTCAATAACGAAAAGAAAACAGCGTTCATGCGTACGTATGGCCTACCGTCTCCATGAACGGTGTATTTATTTCCATTTATTGATCCATTATATATATGTATATTCTAAATATATATTATATATAAATAATGTTTTATATTCTATAATTATGTAATAATGATATAATTAATTATATAATAATTACAAGTAAAAACACAAATGACAAATGAGAAGATTTTACCCAAAACGCTACTTTAACATGAATTTACAAAAGAACGGGTAATATAAAGTCATAAGTGAACCATATATGATATAATAACAATGAATATGATTCTTTAATAAGTCAATGTCATTATTTAAATCATTATACAGGAGATTTGGACACTTACGAAGCAAATCAGACCTAAGGTAAGGGAAATATCACAATCTCATTTGTATCTGAGATTGTTTATACTTTGGAATTTACTGGGGTGTATTTTTTCACCCACATCCATGTTTCCTGAATATGTAATATTATTTCCATCCACCTACAATTGTTTAAAACCTCTTTTACCCTTTGGTGAGTTTTTAGTAAAATATATGAAAGGAATCTTTTGCCGTTTTTCGTACGAGGTACTTTTTGACTTTTCTGACAAAAGTACGAAAAGAATGTTTTTTTAACTTATACGGGATGAATGGATTATTAAAACATTATTCACAAGAAGCTTCCTTTACAAGTTTTCAAGTTTATTTTTAATAAAAAAATTTTAGTTTATAATTCTATGACATGTTAAGAAAGGAAAAGTATTTTTGAAGTAGAAAGGATATTTTTCTCAAGAATGAAGTTCAAGTGTTTTATCAAAATTATTTTCCATCTAAGATAATAAAGGGTCCTGTATTTATCCCTATTATTACATTTATTTGATTATGTTGTGATGGAATTATTTTCATGAATTCCTTTATCGTATATGAATTGTTTTATGATGTCATGATGTTTAAGATTCTCATTTTTATTACATGGGTTATGCAATGATGTATGATTTATGATTTTGTGGCACACATAAGAATGGTATCATTATGAGATGGGTGGGACCTATATCTCTCTCCAATTCATTGGGTAAAGATTTTATATATCATGAGATAGACATGGCTGAAATGGTAGGTTATACCAGTTCAGTGAAACATGACTGAAATGAGGGTGACTCGGTTCAGAAAGGGACTTTGTCCACTAAGATAGTCTTGGAAATGAGTCTTGACTAATAAGAAATGATTCTCTATGATTATGTGTGCATGACACAAAGTTTAATGTTTTTTGTTATGTTTATTGTGATTACATTTCGCAGCCATGAGTTATCCCAGGTTATGAAAATATGATCTCTTTTACAGGTTAAGATTTCCAAAAGTTATGTGCTTATGTATATGATGTGATTGATATTTCTTTTGTTTACCCTTACTGAGCATTTGGGCTCATCCTTTTATGTTTTCTTTTCCCCAGGATATATATAAAGGTTTTAGGTATAAAAAAAGAAGATCTTTATGGGAGATGTTGAAGATCTTTCACCAGGATTAGAAGATTATATTCCGAGTTTCAAATACACTAAACTATTACGATCCTTGTATGTGTGTGTTTGTTATGTACTAAGTATTCCGCAAATGTAATGTAATTTCAATGTACGTCAAGCTTCGGGTCTCTACAGTTGGTATCAGAGGAAAGGTTTAGTCAACCTTTGGAAACTAGGATGTGAAAACGTTAGTGAGATCCCTAGAGATATTTCTAAGGTATGTCTAGGGATGTCCATAAGGATAAGTATACGTATATTATATAGTCCTAGAACTATGGTAACGATATTAGATTAAACCAAAGATGTTAGATATTGAAGTTACTCCCCCTTTATTATGATTTTTTCCTCTCACACTATTCTTTTTGGGTTTTAGAAAATGGCTGGAAACAAGATGATTCGCGATAATGGAGGATATGATGGAAAATGGAATGATATTATTCATGAGAAACCAAATGAAATGGTATTTGGAGGTCTAAACATCATTATTATGCCGAATCAGCAATCTCATAATATGATCAATAAAGTAAAATTTGGTAAGTTTCCTGACTCGGCTAATAAGAGAAAGATGGAGTTTCATGATGATCATAGAGGAAAGAAAGTTCAATTTCCCCTAAGTAAATCATGTGGAAGGAGGCATCAAGGAGAATATTTCAAAGGAACTAGAAGGTGCTTTGGGCGTGGAAAAGAAGGACACAAAGCCAGTAAGTGCAAAGGAAAAGGATCAGTTAACACCAGGGATGAGGATAATGGTCTTTCTACGACATCAAAAATGGTTAAGTGTTTTAAATGTGGAATGTACGGGAATTATGCAAACCAATTATTTAAGGGAAAGTCTCATGAAGAGAATCAGTATGGTCGTATGGGTAGTATTTATATTGATGATGATGATGAGACTAAAAATGATATGTGAGATGAAAGAATTGATGAAGCATGGTCAATGGTTTAACAATATAGTGGAATGATTACATGTTTATCATGTGTAATGTTTTATAAGTAATGTCATGGTACTATGGAATAAAGAGACATCTAAGGATTGTTACACTGTTGTCTTTCCTTGAGTTTCGAAAGTGTATGATTAAGGGTACCAGTATCCCTGAAAGGTTATTCAGATATTTTTGGAAAGTAGATGATATGCGCATAATGAAGGGACAAGAAGATAATGAAATGTTTGATTGTATTCATGAGCTCATGATTGATATAAGGACTATGTATATAGAATTTTGAGGATTTTGGTATGTGGAAAGAGTTATCTTTTGACAGCACTCATGTTTTCACTAAGGTTCAATGGGTATTCAAGAGAATACATGATTAAGGACTTTGAATGTTTGGAATGTGACCAACAAAACATATCTTATGATATATGGGGATCAATGATGGTATTAAATCTCTAGTAATCGTTTTCACTATGTTATGAGAGTGGACTACAGTATTATGGATAATCCTAAAGATTGGAAGGGATTATGTTGGACATAAGTTATTATTGTTTAAGGATAGAAGTTTTTTCAATATTATTGATGGGATGTTATAGTAATATAGTTTTAGAAAAAGGACAACCTGCAGGACGGGCGACAGCCCATCGCGTCGGACAAGGCTGTGGGAATCGAACCCACAACCGAAGTGCAACTGGCCTTTATCGCCTACCGCTGACCTACAGGAAGCCCATGTTTAGTATAAACTAGTTTTATTATATTAAGCAGTATGATATATGAAGTATAAGTCCATTTTAGGAACCATATATGATTAATCTCACTATATAATGAATTATGTATATTTAATAACTTTTGATAACCTTTTGTTTGAGACAGATGGAATGACCCGTCATATTATCAAATGATCTGCTAACACTTCACGAATAAAAAATTCAACTTCATTTATTTAAGAGATGAAGTGGAAATTGTTCAAGGCACGAACACCAGTGAGATTGTACAAAAATAAAGTAAGTATTTATTCTAATTCAAATTCTTCAACTTTAGGGAAACGATCTTGAAAAACAAAAATGTTGTCCTAGTGCTCTTATATCTGATTAATTAGATGGTACCTTAGATCGTCACAAATTTATGGCTTTGTGATTGCTAGCTTTTCCATTGCCATGTTCTCTACCACTCTCCATCAGAACATGATGGTTAGATTTCTCTTCTATATACATATTTTCACATATATGGAAACCTAGTGATTAGTTTATTTGGGTAACCATTACGTTTCATACATTTGTTTTTAAAAATTGGTTTTGGTATTACTTTTTACGATGTGGGTTTCGATTAAAGAATCTTTCTAATAGTAAACCATTTATAACCCCGACGAATTTCGAGGGCGAAATTCATTTTAAGTGGGTAGAATGTAACACCCCGAGATTTTATGAATTTTTTTTAATTTCATTAATGTCTTGTGTTATATGCTACACCAAAAGGAGCTTTCAAAACACACATCTCGGACCTGGCTTGAATTACACGCAATCGCGACCTTCCACGATAGCGTGTGTTGTACGCAACACCAAGTTTCGCTAAACAACGATATGCTATTAAAATATTATTAAAACTAGCCATTATGAATAATAATAACCACTTTTTGAAATCTTGTAAATTTTATTTTTTCAAAATGGACTTCATTTTTGGATTCGGAATATCAAAATTAGCTTAGGGTGAAATTTTGGTGATTTTCGGATAACTTTCATATTTTGTTGAATAGTGAAAATTATTAAATTTTAATTAAAAACAACTTTTTTAATCGAAATAATTAATAGTGATAAATTTTTAATTTGAGTGGTTTTAAATTATATTTAGAATATATTTTTACAATTCAATAAAATGTTTTTCATTGGATGTAATTTCACATTTAAACCAGACATAAACAAGTGTCAATATTTTGATAGTTATTATCTCTTAAAAACACGCTATTTGTTTTGACGACAGAAATTAATTTTTAAATTAATTAATTAAATTGATATGTTTTGAATTTGGTAAAATAGACATCATTTTTGAGTTCATAATATCAAATATAGCATAGGCCAAATTTTTTGTATTTTTCTGGAAACTTTCATTTTTTGATGAATAGTGAAACAACTAAGTGGTAGTTAAAAAAATGAATTTTTCATAAAACTTGATTTTACCGCTTCTGTGAGTGGAATTTTCAAAAATCTGAGAGACACGGTTGATTTCAGTAAGTAAAATGTGGTTCAATGAGATGAAAATATTTTTTTGGTGAATAGTAACTTTTTACTTTTTTTTTACCACGGTTAAAAGTAAATATGGTAATTAAGGGTAGAAATGATATTATTATTACCCTAACACCATTCATAATTCTATTGGACAAGTCTAATTCGACCAAAAACAAACTTAGGAATAAAATATGACCATTTAGGCCCACTTGAATTAGATTAGGACATTTATTATTATTTAATTTAAAGAAGAGTTAAAAGAGTTAAAATCAATGTTTATTTACTAAAAAATTTTTAATATAGGGTTATACGTAAGATAAATTCGATTTTAAATATTCATTAGAAAGCTAATATGATTTCCTACATAATGGAAGTTTATTTGTAATTTTTAGACATCAAATAATTTAATTTATTTGTGACACAAAGATGATGCAGTAATTATCCTATTAATGAAATATTGACATAATTGATGTTATAAATACCAAAATAAATGTAATTTACGACTTTTTATGAGTTACAATAATTTTATAGGTTAGTATGACATGTTAGTATTGATTTAATTAACTTTTTTTGAACTTATCATTCTGTTATGATTTTCACAAAAATCAATTACTAAATAGTGTCAAAATTGACATAAAATAGTTTTTAAAACAAATATTATATTATTAATTGTTATTTTATTCCTATAAATCTAAGGTTCTCCAAATGACTTAGATAAGGTTATATATATAAATAATAAACAAATTGGGGTTCGTTTGGCTTCTTATAGTATGTTTATTAACCTTATAGTGTTAGAACACAAGAAGACACGGTAAAAATAAAATTATTTAACTTAATGTTAAATCTAAATGATATAGTTAAAATAGGAACTTAAACTTGTCTAAATTATATTGTATGAGAGTATTTCGACCCATACCAACCTTATCCTATAAATAAATCAATTTTGAACTATTTAATACCAAACTTGACTTTATAATAACATAATATTTTTAGTTATTCCAAAGGAGCCCCTCTCCTCCCTTATAAAAGGGAACATCCTCCCTCTCTTCCTCACACAACATTGAGCCTTCACGCTCGGCCAACCCCTGAAAAATTATCTTCTCCACTTCTCTAGAAACATCCTAGAGGTTCTGGTCTACTTCAAAGACCCATTTTAGTTCCCTAAAAGGAGGTCTTAATGAAGCACTTCAAAGAAGAGGTAATGTCTGTTACCGATTCTTTCATCTTTATTTCTTCTTCCACTTCTTCTTCTTAGGTTGTTTCATTATGAAGTAATTACATCAGTATCACTCATATACGGATATGTTATTATAAGTATGAAACAACCCTATTTCACCATCTTTACATCCGACGGAAAAAGAAATCACCGCGCGTGCGTACGTACGGAATACCGTCTCCACACCGTGGTGTAATCTATTTTCCGCCACCACCTTAATTGGATGGGTATAATGGTGTAATAAGTAACTATATATGATTTTTATAAAGTTATATTGATACTGAAATAGTATAAATACACATCAACACATGTTCACGATCAGGAGAACGATATCATCGTTCGTGCGTACGGACGGACTACCGTCTCCACGACGCGATGAGATTCATTCTCCATGTTAACCATTTAAGAATGATTATAAAGTATATATAATAAATAATAATGAAATATATGACATTATAAATCTACTGGATTTATGTTTATATATATGTATGTCATCTACTTAATTCCACTCAATTCAATAACGAAAAGAAAACAACGTTCATGCATACGTACGACCTACCGTCTCCATGAACAATGTATTTATTTCCATTTATCGATCCATTATATATATGTATATTCTGAATATATATTATATATTAATAATGTTTTATAGTCTAGAATTAAGTAATAATGATCTAAGTAATCATATGAATAATTACAAGTTAAAACACAAACAACAAATGAGATGATTTTACCCAAAACGCTACATTAACATGAATTTACAAAAGAACGGGTAATATAAAGTCATAAGTGAACCATATATGATATAATAACATTGAATATGATTCTTTAATAAGTCAATGACATTATTTAAATCATTATATAGGAGGTTCGGACACTTACGAAGCAAATCAGACCTAAGGTAAGGGAAATATCACAATCTCATTTTTATCCGAGATTGTTTATACTTTGGAATTTACTGGGGTGTATTTTATCATCCACATCCATGTTTCCTCAATATGTAATATTATTTCCATACACCTACAATTGTTTAAGACCTATTTTACCCTTTGTTGAGTTTTTAGTAAAATATATGAAAGGAATCATTTGTCGTTTTTCGTACGAGGTACTTTTTGACTTTTTCGACAAAAGTACGAAAAGAATGTTTTTTAACTTATATGGGATGAATGGATTTTTAAATCATTATTTACAAGAAGCTTCCTTTACAATTTTTCAAGTTTATTTTTAATCAAATTATTTTAGTTTAGAAGTGTATGACAAATTAAGAAAGGAAAAGTATTTTTGAAGTAGAAAAGATATTTTCCTCAAGAATGAAGTTCAAGTGTTTTATCAAAATTATTTTCCATCTAAGATAATAAAGGGTTGTGTTTTTATCCCTATTATTTCATTGATTTGATTATGTTGTGATGGAATTATTTTTATGAATTCCTTTATCGTATATGAATTGTTTTATGATGTCATGATGTTTAAGATTCCGATTTTTATTACATGGGTTATGCAATGATGTATGATTTATGATTTTGTGGCACACATAAGAATGGTATCATTATGAGATGGGTGGGACCTATATCTCGCTCTAATGCATTGAGTAAAGATTTTATACCTCATGAGATATACATTGCTGGAATTGTAAGTTATACCGGTTTAGTGAAACAGGACTGAAACGAGGGTGACTCGGTACAGAAAGGGACTTTGTCCACTAAGATAGTCTTGGTAATGAATCTTGACTAATAAGAAATGATTCTCTATGATTATTTGTGTATGCCACAAAGTTTAATGTTTTATGTTATGATTATTGTGATTACATTTCACTGCCATGAGTTATCCCAAGTGATGAAATTATGATCTCTTTTACAGGTTACGATTTCCAAAAGTTATGTGCTTATGTATATGATGTGATTGATATTTCTTTTGTTTACCTTTACTGAGCATTTGAGCTCACCCTTTTATGTTTTCTTTTCCCCAGAATATAAAGAAAGGTTTTAGGTATAAAAAAATGATCTTTATGGTAGATGTTGAAGATCTTTCACCAGGATTAGAAGATTATATTCCGAGTTTCCAAAGACTCTAAACTATTACGATCCTTGTGTGTCTGTTTTTGTTATGTACTAAGTATTCTGAAAATGTAATGTAATTTCAATGTACTTCAAGCATCGGGTCTCTACAGTAGGTCCCTCCCCCGTAGGGGGAGGAACCCGCACAGCAGCCGCCGCCGTCACCGTCGCCGATCAGGAGACACCGAAAACCCGTGAGAGCTCCCCCAAGTGCATCATTAATATAAAAAAAATATATCCCCAATACTTCATTTGTTTATTATTATCCTATAACCATGCCTTTTGTGATCATCGTAATGATAATATTCCACTATAAAATCAAAAAATGAGTATCATTATTTAGACTACTCAAAAACTCAATAAAAGTGCATTTCAATATCTTCAGAAATAATAAATATATATAAAAGTATTCATAATTATAATAATTCATTATAAAAATATTCTCCCTACCTCTCAGTGAATATTACACTCCCATGGAATGTCTCCAAAAGAACTCATTTATAGTCAATCAATAACTACATTCCACTTATATGAGGTGTATATATTCATAAAGACTATGTCTTGTATGAACACCATCCACAACCACTATCGCCAATTCATATCCCACTAATAGAAAACATATATCAATATATAAGGATATATGAATATTAAATACTCATTCAATTATAGAAACATCATAAATGTAAATGTGAAAATATAATATCCCCAAGGGATATATTATGGGTGGCAGTGTAATACCTGTGGTTTTCTCTTTAAATAGAACATTAGGAAATGAATTCCCACAACTAAATTAAAAATCAAACCCAAATGAGAGAATAAGCCTCATTAAATAGATAAAAAATCAATCAGTATGTGGAAATCTTAGGTATCACAATACTTATCGATATATTGATCCATCCTATGAAATCCAAATATAACTGGTATTTCTAAATGGAAACAAGGTCTTTCTTGTTTGAGGATGTGAATTATGATTTAATTCAACATAATTTAGATAAAAAACTCTTAAAAAAGCAAGTGATACCATTGATACAATTTACCCTTATGGAATTTTTTTATTTGTTATAAAAAACAATACAATTAATTTTTAATGAATCAAATGGTGATCCTTGTTGAGATACATAAATAACATTTAAATAAATATATTTTTCAAAAAACATACTCTTGTAAAATATTCAACAGTGATTGTGGTAATGAAGGACATGTAATACGTCACTATTATTCTCATCATGAATATACTATGGCTTTAATTATATGAATATTTCATAATTGAACAATATAATGAATATATAGGTGAACTCCAAAAATACTTATTTTAGAATTATTATATATGATACTAGGATATTTGTGACACTTATCAACATATCCACCCAATGTTTCAATTGTATAATGTAATGGAAATATTGCAGATATCCTCCACCCACATAGTTATATAATTTTATATACATCAAAAATTGATAATTTAGAACCTTATTGTTCCCTTCCATATGAAAAATAGATTATCAATCCATAAAAATGGGTTATGGTCCTTGATCATTAGATGACCCATGTGCATAAATTCTGTACAAATCCATAAATGACTATTTTCCTATACGTAGAAGAACCATAGAGAATTCCCTAATAATACAATTGGTTTGATGAAGTACTAATACAATGAATATTAAATATAAGGCCACATCTATAATGAATTAACTACTTCAGCATCTTAGGGATATATCAATAATAAATCATGTCTAATACTAATTTTGTGTAAATTCCTGTTACTAATGATGTTGGAATCTCTAACCACTCATGGATTTTCATGATTTTGATAGGAAGAGAACTAATATATGTTATATATTAACCCTTGATCGATTGACTATAATTGTGGTCTTAGTCTAGTGTATGGCATGATCTAGGGTTATGTTTCCCAATACATGTCAGGCTTTTTAGTTCTATTAGAAATATCGGTATGGGTAATGGATGTGGTACTTTTATAAATTGTAATATATATATATATATATATATATATATGTGAAGTGTAAATGACCTATACTAGATTCGATGATTTTTGGGAAATGCATCTTAATTATTTTAGCCTACAAATTTTTGTAGTAAGGCTAGGCCATTAATTGTTTGATGTATTATCCATTTAAAATATATTATTGCTAGTTCCATATTTAATAGATGATCTTCAAAATAATTTATATCTGATCGATTTGCAAATTTTTTTGACCTATTGGTAAAATCATATATAGGGATATATTGATCAATACCCCATTTTGGTTATGATAAGAGTGTATCTGACATTATGAGGAGTTTTAACATAAAATTTAGTGTTAATATTTTATTTTTGGATATGATCAATCAAAATGAGATTGTTGTTGACCTGGTTTTGGGAGTGAAATGGTCATTAACATATTGATAAATAATTAAATTATAACATATGATTGTTAATTTTACATCTCATAATGGATTCATTAATAATCATCAATGTGATTGGGATATATAAGCTATCCATATATGGCCATATTGTTAGTGGATAGCTGACCAAATACACCATGTAAACCATCTTATACATGATGATGGGGGTATACAATGATATATTTATTCTTAAATTGGCTCAGTTTCAAAATTCGTTAGATATGGTTTATTTATTATCTCCTCTATACTCATGTTAGAAAAAATATTATCCAAGTATCTTAAATATGTTTGTGAAAAAGCCCCTCCTTGATAATTTTTATAGAAAAATTGATATATAGTCATCTAATGACATATATTAGAACATATATTTTATATTCAATGGAAACACAATTTTTATGTTTAAATTTATAGAGTTGTATTGGAAATGTGAAATAGTGGTTAGACATCTAACATATATTTTCAATTAATGGTTTTCTTCCATTAACATATTTGAATAAGATTTTTTATGATTTTTTAGAAGAATATTCTATATAGCATCCTTTTTTAGTTTATTATTTTTAAATCTACACATAAAATGTAATAGTTGAATTATATTGATTATCAAAAATATTCTTCTAGATAAGTGAATTTCATCCTAATGAAGCAAAAAAAATATCACCTCACATGAAAACCACCCACACACATAATTTCAACAAGACCACACAATTCCAAATATTGAAAATGGTAAAAAGGGAAATGATTCCTATATGTGTCCAACTGACATGTTATTAATTTATAATAATGCATCAAAATGATTAAACAATTAAATACGTTATGATAAAAAGGATTCTATTAAAACGTTTTCCTTAATATACCTAAGTTTACATAGTCATATTCACCATAAGTTCTAAAAGAAATATGATTTTATAAAAAATTAAAAAATTATAGTCTTCTGAAGATAGTTTCATTCACTCTTGAATCATAATGAATTTGAAGAATATGACAATTGGGTTTGGACACCTCATATGTAAATGATTTTAAAATTGGCATAATGAAATGTTTCTTGGGATTCCAAATTTTTGGGAAATTTCATGAAATTTTCAGCGTTTTAATCAAGAATTAATGTTATTTAACCTTTTATTTAAAATTTATTTTTGGGGTAAAATATTATACCTTTTGAAATGATTTTTAATTATAATGTTTAAATTAAATTTTGTTAAAACTTTTCATAAACTCCCATAATTTGATGGATATAAAAAAATATTAATAATTTCATGAATATAAAAAATTAAAAAAACAATAAAAATTAGTAGGAAAATAAAAAATAAATGTATGGTAGAAACTACAAATGATGAGCCTTCCACCCAAATATAATTTTTAATAAATTTTGTAATTATACCGCATTTATGAGATTAAATTAGAGTTATGAGTTTGAAAACATAAATGAATATGATTACTTAAAATGAGAGACATAGTTTTTTATTATACTACAGCTTCCTAGAGTTGTCGACTTAAATAATGAAACATTACAAAAAATAAAATTCAATGGAAGGAAAAACTAATTTAATTATATTTTGAAAAAATTAAAAAAAAATTGAAAGTGGAAATGAATCATTATTGAACACCCATGTGGATGCTATATTAAATTTTATCCAAAGATATAATGTGGTAATTTGTTTTCCACTATCTAGTGGATGATAAAGCCTAATTCTCAATAACTGAAAAATAGTTGTAGTTGTAATAATTTTTTAATGAATGAAAATAATATGTACAAAAATAGATTTATATTTATTCCCTTCAACGAATTAAGGTATTTAATTTAGTAGAAGAAGATAGAGTAAAATGTATTAATATATCCCGAAAACATTATCCATAAAAAATATATCTATTGGTTTCTAGAATTTACTTTTAGGATGTGATTTATCTAAAATTATATATGTTAATTATCTATTTCCTTTATGTCATCCATTTTCTATTATATTTTTTTTACAATGATTATATGAAT
This sequence comes from Viscum album, assembly GCA_963277665.1. Lineage (NCBI taxonomy): Eukaryota > Viridiplantae > Streptophyta > Magnoliopsida > Santalales > Viscaceae > Viscum > Viscum album. Next base: position 1,584,436,937 of record OY728150.1, on the reverse strand, counting down.
ATTAAAAATATTTTTTTTTACTTTCATCATGTAAATCCTCTTCTATAATTCATGGATATTTTCTATCAAAATTTTTGTTTTTAAAATTTAAATAATGAGAAGATATTAATAGTTTAATTAAAATATATATTGAATAACAATAAATTATTGATAATTATACTTTTGTTATCACTAATTATAATTATTTTTGATAGGGGACAATATAAAATAATGTTATATTAAGACATGAAATTTTTAATGTTCATCTAGTTTTTCCTCAATAAAAAATTTCTAAATGTTACCTTGTCCATTAGAAATATATTTTTACAAAGGTTCTATTTCATTATCATTAAAATTGGGTGTTTAATATAAAATTTAATATTAATATACTATAGTTGAATAATTTATAAATACTCTTGATCTCTTAAAAACACATCAATGGGTAATTTAAAAATAATGTATTTTATTTAGATTAAAAAATGAAAGTAAGAATCATGTTTTACACAATATCACATCGATGATAATTATCAAATTTTGGTGATAACCTAGTTTCTTTTTCATGCAATTAGTTTTTATTTCTCTCCGATATTTAGAAATATGTTCCATTTTTTTAATATAGATGTATTATATCATTTTATATTATTATCAATAATAAATATTTATCAATATTAGTCTCATGGATTTATTTCAGAAAATTCCATATATATGATTATTGACTATAAAACTAATTTTTTTTCAATATATAAAGTTATTTTTAGAAACCCATAGATATAAAATCAAAATATAATAATATTTACCAACCACACTTGAAATATTACTATTTTATCGAGGGTGCATTATATGAAATATCTTACCATATAACAGTATCCTATAAATATATATGAGTGTTAAGAAAATAATTTTTCCATGACGTGGTTGTAGTGTATGATCAATCTATAATTTTGTTAAATATTCTTATAATAATTTTAGTAAAATGGTATACTTGAATTGGTATGATCAAAATAAATAAAAATAATTAATTAATTTCAAAGAATAAAAGTTTTAAATGTTTTAGGAAACTAGAATTGCGATAGTTTATATGGAAGACACTAAATTCATAGAACCTCCCAATATCCTAGCCTAAATGATGTATAAAATTATTCTTTTAAATTTTCACTCAAATAATACATTGTGAAAATTAAAATCAACCAAATACCATATTAGAAATAATTAAATATTTAGGTTTATCCCCTCATGAATTTAATTGAACTACGTAAATACATCCTAATAATTAAACATGATTAGAACCAATATAATTATTTTAAATATCCATCGAATAATTTTTAGATATTGATATGAGCCAAACCACTTTCATAGTTTGAGTAGAAAACCCAAAATGTTCAGAAGAAAATTAATTAGTCAATGGAAAAAATATTTTATTTAAATAAAAAATGATTCTAAAAAAATAAATTTGAATATATTGAATTATTAAATTAAAAATTTTATATTCTATAGGACCACATATCCAATACCACATGGTGGTTTTCCATTATAAATAGTTTATATTGTTTTATCTCATATATGCTATCAATTTTCCTATTTTCATGTATTATATTCCAAGATCCTATAGAACACAATAACAAAATATATTCATTTATTATGGCTATGGATACTTTTTAATCAGATGAAGATGGATGAAAAATATTTTAAATTGAATATTGTATTCAATTAAGTATGGGGAATCATAATGTATAATCATCTACAACTTCATGGTTTCATATAAGAGTGAGAAGTAAAAATTACTAAAATCACTTGGAAAAGTGGTGAATTCCCTCATTAAACAAACATTTAATATGCCTGGAATTATCCAAAGAACATCAAATTATTATATATTTATTAAATTAAATCAATTTTTATTGAGTAGAAGTTGTACAAAATCAACCTGATTTAAATCATGTTCTTCATAGATTCCATATATTTCTTAACGTTAATCGCCACACATGGGGAAATCATTAAATACTACTTACATTTTTAATATACAGATTTTAATTTACAAAAATGGATCAGATATTATCTAACTAATGTTATTTTAGTAATGTAAATTCATTTATTTATCCAAAATTGTGTTACATGTTGAGAAATTATCATAGAAAATAATAATTTGAATAATTATATTCCATTAAATGGTCATAAATCACTTATATGTGGTTAAATTATATTACACAGAAAAATATAACAATTTAGAAATATAAAAATAAATAAAAGGATAAAATAATTATATACAGTCAATATAAATATCATAAAAGTACAATTTTTAAAATTTAAACCTTTTATAAGAGTAAATTTATCTATAATGCAAAATAAAAAATTTCATGATTTTTTTTCAAAAATTTAAAATAAAGAAAAATTTAGAAAAATATAGAAATAATGGATTTAATAATCAATTATATTTATAATTAAAAACATAAAAAATAATAGAATAACCCCATATTCGATGTTTCCCCAAAATATTATTAAGAAATGAATATGATATTAATAAAATTAAAATAAAATTATTTTGCGGAAATGTTATTGAAATATATGTATAAATATTTTTTAATTATTCTACTATATCTATATAAATAGTGAACTTATATCCATGGGTGTTAGATGAAAAAATCATACATTTCATAAGTGGTTGGGAGACCCAAATTGATGGTGTATTTATTTATTAGTGATTTCTATATTCTTGAAATTTATACCGCTATATAGTTTAGTGTAATGAGGATAGTTTCCACTCAAAAATATTTTTTTTCTCTTGTGTGTGATATGAGACATTACACATTTATCGGTTTTTGGGGAATGATATATATTTTTTTATGTTGTTGAGAAATGGTTTATGAGTAAATTTCATGGAATATCCATTATTATTATTGTCGATATTGGTTTATAGGAATTGTAAGAGAGTTATACCACCATTTTATTGCCTCCAAGTTCTCTGTTCTTTATGATATGGTGTCACTATGAGGTGGTGACTAATTGTTGGTACTAGTGATTATTAGTTATTTTGGGTCTAGGGATGTAGTTTATAAACACAAGAGCAACGTGGGGATTAATTTTAGATTGTGACTGTGTTCACCCTATTAATAGGTTCTATATGGGTATTTTTTAACATGGGGGTAAGTGAATTTACATTGATGTATCATTATGTGGGTTTAGTTGATTTGATAGTGGTTCCTATTTATTACTTGTGTGGGATATTCATTTATTGTTTGAGATAATAGAATATGGATAGGATTTCGTAAAAAAATTATAAATTGATTGTTTCACCCTATATATGATAAAGGTGGTTTACATATATTTAATAGTGTTGAGTGTCATAGACATGTGTGATGGGTGTTTGGATGTGGACATGGTTATGACACATCACTGTATCCTATTGGTGAGTGGTTCCAGATTTATATACGTTCAATACTTTGATAGATTATTTTGGTTGAGAATTGGATTTGAAATGTTATCTAGAGTTATATAGGGTTGATTTAATAATTATTATGAAACTATAAAATAAGATGAATTTTTTTAGGATATGCAACTTTGAAATGTCACTCTAGGTTAGTGGGTGTCGATAGTCTTCAAATTATTGGAATGATATGTGGCTATGAAATTTTACCCTAGGTTGGGGGTTTCATAAATTTTCCACGATTTGATTCCTCTCCCTTAGTGTTTGGTTATTTTCAAATGTTTTATTATGACCTAACCCTATGTGATAGGGTATCGACCTTTTGAGTTATTGTTTAGTAGCTTATTATTCCATAAATCCAGGTTTGTGTGTTCCCCTAACCCCTTTATATGTTTCATATAATATTATATTTTGATATATGTGTTTCAAAATAGGGGTATGAAAATGTATAATATGGTTTCATAATTTCCTAAATAGAAAACGAGGACCCAATACATACACTTCTATTATGTATATTAACTTTTAAAATTTTCTTATAAAATCATATATGTATATATATATTTATATAAGATTTTTTTTATTAGGGTTTATTTTTATAACATATATTAGTTTATTTCTCACACCATGCATGATAACCCTATTGTTTATTCATACATTTTGTTTCATTTTTAGGACATAAGGTATATATTTGGTTATGAATGAACATATATTATGGATAATATGTAATATTATGTTGAGGTTATAGGTTAATAGTTTGTAAAAATATATATGATTTTATTTTTATTATTATTTATACATGATCATGTCTATGGCTGATATCATAATAATCCTTGTACAATGATCTTACTAATATAATTCATATATTTTGGTTTATCAAGATCAGTAATTATTTAATACCCGACTTGTGAAATATGATAACCTATAAAATATGTTATCTGGTTATTCATATTTTAATTATTATAATGAAATTTATAGTTTACTCTCCATAATGATATCATAGACTCTAGTCATTAGTGGTTAAACATTATTAAATCCAGAGGTAATAAAGTACATCAGATTGAGTTCCATTGATTTACTTTTATTTAGGGAATTATGGATAATAAATGAAGTTGTGACCATATTCAATCATCATTTCTATATCTAAACATTTTTATATGATTAATATGTAAAATTTTATATTTGAACACATCCTAAATGATTGTTAATAAATATTTCATATGTGTGATTTTACTTTAGTAACATGGATTTTATTATAGATTGGAATCATGCATTCATGCTTCTTTTGTAAGATAGACACATGAGTGACATGTGATATAGTGATTAGTATAAGCATGCATAGTGAATATTTTATATAAGATAATTAAATCCTTATGTATTTTTTGAGAGTGGTTTTTTTAAGAGTGTAATCATTATTACATGAAGGAACTAATCATGGAATATGGGTTTAATTAGGTTTTACATAAGAATAAAAAATGATTTTTTTTTGATTGAATATAGTTGGATAGATATCTGTCATGGATATAGAGAAATATAAGAATTTTGATTTAATCACTATTTCTTCTAACATAATTGAGCTTCATTAATTTATTTCATGTACATTTTAATATCCCAATATCAATCTTTTTATAGTACTTTTAATAATTATTTATGTATTATTTGACAGAACATGTTCTATGATGGCTACATTAAAAACATATGTATAGAAATTTTGGATCAAGTATATCTTGTGAGAAAAAAGTAATTCATTTATATATATGATATATTTAACAAAAAAATTATAATTTGTTTAATAAATTAAGAACAAAAATGAAATGTTACATTGATGATTTGGGTGGTCCAAACTACCGTTGTTTGCCTTTGGTGCATGGAATATTTAATTATATAAGTATGTAGTTATTAAAATAAATAATATTTTCTTCAATTTTACACATTAATCTATAATATAAACCCTATGTTCTAGTACATGGGATTAATAATACTTATAATTGTTTAATTTTCATTTAATGAACATTGAAATGATATGATAAGATGATATCAATATAATATTGTTCATTTTTAATTTCTACTATTATATGTGTTGATTGAAAGAATGAGTCAATAAGAATTTTTACATTGTGGATGAATTAATATTTAATTATCTAAAATGGACATAAATTCTCTTATAAATGTATTTTTAAAATTTTATTGCATAATTAATGAATCATAAATTATATTTGTAACCCATTATGACATATATTTCTTATTTTACATTTTATAAATGTCACAAACATTTCATCAGTCACAAATTACACTATAATATATTTTATGAGAATATATGAATCATTAGCTAGTACTATTCATAAAATATACCTAACAAGTTGAGCTATATGAAATGATTTTGACAATTTATTTATAAAAAAGAAAATTAATATGAGATATATATGGGGTAAAAATGGTACATGCACTTAACCTTCAAGAAATAAGATACAAATCATAATAAGAAATATAATTTCCATAATCAAAGGAATCAATGATATACCACTCATATTGGGGCATTCCCTGATGGAATATCTTAAGCATATTAGAGTCTAACATACCCAACATCTTATAAGTGGAAATGGTAGACACAGTCTATGGATTATTGTGGTAATCCATAACTTCCATTCTCATAGAAAGAGTATGAGTTAAAAACATGATATCATCTTAATTCCATTTACCTATTAAGAGACCATATTAAAAAGAAGACTTACCAGTATTAGTCATTTACATAAAGGGGCACAATCAACCACCCATTCTGCATCAGAGATGTTACCGTACAACTCAAATAATCACGAGGAGGTAAAAATTTTATAAATCTCATGATGATAATAATATGTTTATAGGATTCATTATAGACCACTAAAATAGAAATCGGGTCGACAATAACATCACGTTGCAACCTTGAAACAATCCTATCATTCTTTTGGGGTTTTAGTGGGACACTGCAAATAAGATACCCAACAATGGTGAGACATGTAGTCAAATTTCCAATTTCAACATAACCATTAGGGGTAGGATCATCATTTGCATCCCCCTTAGAAAACTATTCCAAATATTAGAATGATAACTATTCACATTCATATGGGACTTATCTTTTATATGACAAACATGAGAGTCAAAATTTGAAAAATCCATCATATCACATTGTAAGGACATACTGGTAACTCGTATATGTGAATTTGGTCCATGTGCACATGATAATATGAAATTATCTATTCCTTTTTTATTTAATGTTTCTATACTATGTGAAGTTAATGAATGATTTCTATAATAGAATTATAATATTGTTTTTATATCTAGGATCTTATATAATTTTTTCCTAGGATAAATAATCATATAAAACTACCTTTTATTGAGTATATAAAATGGTAATAACTCTTTAATTGTTACACCTTAGAGTAAATGTTGTTGGATATTTTATTATTAAAATTATTTTGGACTATCATAAATTTCATTGATTACCAATCTTAGAATTTGAGGCCATTTTAAATTTTTGGGTGTTTCACTCTTGAAACCCTTGTTTATGAATTTTTTTTCATAAATGTAGAACATAATTATCCAATAATTATAACCACAAATATTGTGAGGCTTGGTATGTTTGCAAGACGAGGTTTATAATAAATCAAAACAAAACTATAATATGAATTCCAAATTTTATTATCAATAATGATCTCCTAAATCCATTTGAGATAACAAAACTGTATTGGATAATATTGCAGATACATAAAAGAAATAGGTTATCTAAAAGTTCCAAAAACAAAATAATGATGAAAAGGAATCATAATGTATAAGATAATGTTATAACATGATATCATAAAATAAAATGATTATAAGGAATCACATATAAGCATAACCTAGAGAACCTTGTATCATATGATTTTGGTAACATATGAAATGAGGGATCGACATAAACATGATATAAATATGTTCCATTGATAGCTTCCACTACCATATCAAATTGTGGAAAAATCCCAATAATGGATTTTGTTTACACATTAATTCCATACATATCACATCATGAGACAAAGGAATTACCCAATCCAACATATTTATATCTAGGATCACCCATTTTAACTTCATCATTATATATATTCTATATATAATTTAAATTAATCACGAGGAATAACATTAGAATTACAGATGTTATAAAATGTGATTCATTAAATTGCATCATTGAAATATTAATGTAAATTTCATAATCAATGAATTTTATAAATGAGCATAATGGGTGTATTATTCCATAATTGGGTTAGAGAATAAGCTAGGTATATACTTTAGATATATATATATATATATATATATATATATAATTTCAAATAATTTGATAATATACTGTAGAAAGATTGTGTTTTTTTAGAAGGAGAATGGTCATAACACAATGGAAATGGTGGTATAGGTTGATCACCTACCATGAGCCCAATTCATCATCTGGGTTCCATGTATTCCTTAGAAATATTTATTTTTTAATTACCTAAATTATTATAATTAATTTTCATGTTTATTAATCATTTTATATTATTTTTTATCATGTTATATTAAATTACATAATCATTTATGATCATTTAGTTTATTTGATGATGATTGGGTCATATATCCAAAATCACATGGGAATGTTCTATAAGATTAAAGTGATTATTATATCATCATATTTTTTAAAATCGAAATGAAATAATAATATTAATTATTTCCAAATGATACATCTAAAATTAATGATGATGGATTGTTATGACAAATTAACTATATAACAATCATGGAGACCACAATCCATACACACATATGAGTAATGATTCCATGTTTTAATGATCTTTATCGAAATAACTTAATATTTTTTTATTAGTTAATTATCATTATATCATGAGTTTCTGTTACATTAAATAGACTAAAAAATACTATCAGTTGGAGTTAATAGTTAAAATAATATTACATCACTTGGTGAAGGATGTGAACACAATATATTTAGATGAAATAGTATAATTTATATATATATATAAAATATAGGAAATTGAATGATATATTAATCTTAAAAAATTATCAATATATCTTAAATATTGTATATATAAATTAATTTTAATACCATAAAAACAATGTGCAATGGAAATTAGAAAAGAATAACATTGGGTTTCATGGTGGTACTATATAGAATATAAGAAATGTGGGTTTATTTCATTATTTTATTGAATAATAAATTGATATATGTTATTAAAATAAAAGAATAAAATAATCTTATGTCATCGGAACTGATGAAATTATATCATCATTATTAAATTATATGGTAATTATTTGAAAACGGTATAAATAATAAATTCTTGGTTAATTATTATACTGTATGATCTCATTTTTTCAGGTATGTTCCAATTTGAGTATTTCATTAAAAAACATTCATTTGATTTTTTTCATTAAACCTTATTGGCCATGTCTCAATCAAAGGCAATGAGTTAATTTTTTGTAAAATGATCAATAAATTCAATTATTTTTGTCTTCTTTTATTAATTTGGTCTAGTTAGTAATGTGAAAATGGTATTAGAGTGTTTTTAAAAAATTTGGGTGATTTGGAAAATGGTTTATGCTATTATATAGTGTCTTGGGAATATGAATTATTATATGGAAATTAAAATAAATGTAAATTAATTAAACAATGTGTAACTTCCAATGGGATGATGTCATGAAATTAGTACAGGTCATAAATGGTTTTATGAGGTGAACTGGTGACACATCGTGAATCAACATTAGACAACATTTAATGTTTGTGTATGGTTAAATTCACCCTATGGGGTGTGAATTTAAATTTACAATAAAATTGATAATGACACATTATTTAATCATATTAAATAGAATGTATTTCTAGGGAAGAGTGGAATTAAAGGTATGCATTGATTAGGTTTTCGATTACATAAAAAGCTTCCCCCCAATGTTGGACCCTATTTGATGTGAAGTTGAGTTTGGTGTCTCTTATTCTCTTTTTGATATCTTGATCAAGAGTATGATCCTTAATATTTTTTTTATTTTCCCATATTTCATTTCATCACTTTTTCACTAGTTAAATTTTTTGAACAGAGTGTGATTGGGTGTCGATGGTGATCTTTCTTGACCTATGTTTCATCTTGTAATTATTTGTACAATTTTTATATTGGTTCTTAATACAAAATTACTTATGTTCAGATTTGAATAAATATACATTGTCTAAAACAAAACCATATAGTCTTCTTAATTGTAATGATTCAAAAATATTGCATTTTTTCTGACACAACTTATCTAATAATTAATATATTGATGAATGATGAATAATGTCAGACCATGGGTTCAATTATTCATTTGATAACTTTTAATCATTTTCATTGTGATATGGATTGTACCTACCCATTGGGTGATCATTCCCTTGATACATAATTACTTAGTTAGTGAATTAATGTTTTTTTTATCACAACAAGGGGTTTCATGTGGTTTCTACGAATAGAATTAAATCAAAAATACCCTATGGTCCATTGATATGATTGTAGAAAATATTATTTATAAATGAAATTATAATTGGAAGGATAATAATATTTTTATAATTAACCATTGAGGTTTATGTTGTGATATATTGATATACAAATTGTAAATTGTTTTAATGTTTGATGAAAAAATGATTATATATAGTTTTATTATTGGTATTGTTTTACTTTTTATATGGTGTTATTAGACATTTTTTATGAAGAAATTAAAATATATACGGCCATTCCTAGTGATTTTGTAATAAATATAGAGTGTTCTTGGCCTAGTTTGTGGATGAAATAATTAAATATATAGTTATATTCTTTATTATAATAAAATATATATATTTATTTCTTGAAAATTTTTATGCTTAAATTTATATATACGAATTTTCATGGTTGATTAAATACATATATATTGTAATATCCATGTTTTTTATTATTCATTGCTTTATGGTAGTTGTTGGAATAGTGGTTCTTCATGATAAATTAAATTCTAGCAGGGTGTCATAGTAGGTCCATTAATGTAATATATTAATTGATTAATTAATACCAACTTTTATCATGTTTTATAATAAAATTATTATCAGACATGATTTTTTTAAATTATATGGTTTCTTGTTAATTCATTTTAATCACACATGATTTGGGATAGAGTTTGGAACCCATGTATATTACATGTATATTGGTTTGTATAAGGGAAAGAATCATTAATTTTGAATGTTTCTTTTTTGTTGTGTCAGTTTTTAGAGTCAAGGATGACATGGTGTTCTAGATTGAGGTATTTTGAGTCAACTTGTGTCTGCTATTTAATTTATTTTTTAAATTCATGTTTAAATTTAGATACATATTTATCCTTTCATGACATGGTTCAATATTAATTTTTTAATTTTTCTGACATTTACTATCATGTAATAGGTTGTAATATTCATATTATTATTTAAATATATAATTTTTTCATACAAATTAACTTCCATATATTTTTATCGTATACCAAAGATGTAATTTTTCTGAATTATACACATCACACCCCTATTACGTGTTCAATTCCACTAGAAAAAGGGGAGGTGAAATATGGGTCCGGTAAAAAACTTAATTTGGACACATGAGAGGGTTCTAGATCACGATATTTAATAAATTGTTATCCAAGGGAGTATTTTATTTTATTCATTACCATTTTGGAAAGTTACAATGATGTATATGATATTTTAGTACATGATACTAATATTTTTCATGTGAGTAGGTAATTCATTTATGGGGGAAAATTATTAGTACCAAGGGATTGGATTGTTTTTCATAATGTTTCTTGTAACATTTGTTGTTTTTTTTCACCCATGACGATTCATGTGTTTTGTGATGTTATTATTAATTAATATATATACTCATTGGATGATATTGTGTGACATGTTTATTCACACATCATCATAGGATCATAGGAATATATCTTGATAAGCATTTTTTATGATAGAGATACATTTATTTCATGTGATATACATTTCACTATATGAAATGAGAAATGAGATACTCATTAAATCAAACAAAGGGAAATGAATAAATGTTATTTAATATAATGAAACATTTAAGCCATGTTTAGAGATACCATGATATTATGGTTCTTAGTTGATGTCATATTTTGGATTTGACCTTCATTATAGCCTATGTTCTATGGTGATTGTTTTTCTTATAGAGGAAGTGCCTCTTCCTTATAAATTGTTGATTATCTGAAGTGTTTAAATCAGATTTCTCTTCATGTAGTTTAGATGAATCTTTCAATAGATTCAGATGATCGTATAGAATTCTAGTATTTAGTAAAAATTCTTGGTGGGTCATGATATCAATGTAATGGAAAACATTTCAGAATGTGGCTTTGATGTTTGAGATAATAGGGGAGTTTCAACTTAATTTTCCTCCGATTTTCCCTTGAGAACGATTCCCCTATTCTTCCTTTTTATGGGTTTATTCATTATATATGACCATCCCATAACTTGAGACACCAAAAAATATTAGTGTGAATCCTTTAATATATATTCAATATGGATATAACAATTTTTTTAGGACATTTTAGTGAAATATTGAAATCAATATGACTTATCCAATAATGAAACAATGATAATATTTGTAATATAATTATTTACTAAGACATTTAGTTATGAGAATGATCTCAAGTTCATACTCTTGATCTAGGAGGGTATTCATGTGATTGACTATGCTAGACGTATCACTATTTGGAAGAGTTTTATAAATATTTGGAATTTTTTAGCTATATTAGGCGTTATATTTTCAATATGAAAATCCCTTTGAGAACAAGTTGAGTGTTGAATCATTTCAATTGAGGATATTTTTCATATTACATTGATCTGAAACTAATCATGTATGAAAATATTATAGAGGCCACGAGCAGTGGGCATTCTATTTTTTAGGGTGAATTGGTCTCTATACATCCTTTGGAAACAAGGACATATATTAAAATAATTACCAATGAATTAGTGGGTTGATTAGATTTCTAAAAACTACCCATGATCAGTATCATATGATCCAAACCACTGAATATTATAACATATGAAAAAATAACAATTTATAACTGAATATTTTATTTAAAAAAAATAATTTATATTAGTGTAATGTTAAATTATTAGAAATTTTTTATAGGGTGAAAGATTGTTTCAGACCATAAGTAATACTGAAATAAGGGACTCCCATGTAAATTTTATTCTATTGTGATATTTTTATATTCTATGATTATTTTGATTATATGGTTTCTATACATACCATGTATATATTTTAAAATAATTTTCACAAAATTCAATGGTGTTAATAAAACATCTATAGTTCTCTCTTTCCAAAGCTTTTGATTAATTGAGTATTATTGCTGTAATGGATTCATTCACAATCCCACAGTCAATTTTGAGATTATATATGAGTATTTTTATTTGTTAATGAAATTTAATGTAATATATATCTTTTTAAAAATCTATTTTATTTTATTATATTTTTTTTACTTATCTTAATACCATTTCACATGTATTTGGTCAAAACTCACCCATAGAGAAACATATTTATTGTAATGTTGTTATCTAATTTTATTGTCAGGAATAATTATTCACGATATTGAAATTATTTTTAATGTTTTATGGATATTAATACCTATATAAATATTATTTTCAAATGTTATTTTTTATTCAGGAATGAGCTTTCAAAATTCATGAAATTGTTATATTTTTAACAATATTTTCATTGGTTATTTTCAATTCAAATTATTTATATAGTGTGAAATGAATTCATTTTAATATTTTTTAAAAAATAAATCAATTTCTCAACATATTCTTCACATTTCATTTCAAATCATATTTTACATATTTTCAACGTTTTCTTATGTGATAATTATTTTCATTTTGTAGAAATTATTTACATTGAAATAACATTTCTAAAACATAATGTGCGTTTATTTTTGTTTTGAATGTCATTTTAAAATACAATTATAAATTGTTTTTAATATATGTCAACATCTTATAAAATCACTTATGATTAACCTGGGATATTATATAATGATATTATACAAATCCCATCATTATATTGATTGTGATCATTTATTAATAAAATATTCATGAAAACACATTATTTACTAAGACTTAATTAATCTATGATTGGATAATGAATGTTTTCAGGTTTTTATGGTAGTCATATGTTTAGTTTATCATTATATATTAGGTGGATTTTCTTTTTACCTCCCATTCCTAATGTAATGTTTTAATTCTCATAGATTTTAGATATATCAAACATGGTTATATCATGAACAACATGTTTTTGAACATTAGTGGTTCTCCCATGTCCTATATTTGTTTAGGTAGATAGTCAGTCTATTTCATTTTGATATCAATGTCATGGTGGTAAAACTGGAACCAGGATAGGATTTATATTCGTATGTTTTGTCGCATTATAAAGTTATGATACATACTCATTTCATGATCTCCAAACTATTGATTTTTGATAAATATTTATGAACTCAAAGGACTCATTTCTAATATTCATTTTACACACTCATGTCATTTTAAATTATTTATGGTCTATGTTTTATTAATTATCATATCCCAAACATATGTTGTTATAGCAAACATATATTCTAAAAAATAAATATTATTCTTATTTTTACTTAGTATATTTGATTTATATCTCAAAGGACCACTCCTCTCCAGGAAATTGAAATTAATATTTTGTTTAATATGTCCCTAATTGTATAACATGTATAGACTATATTTGGGAGATAAATTTTTTTTAATATATGCTTCTTATGTATAAAATTAGTGAATAAAATTAACTTGTAGTATATGCGGTTTTATTTATGATTACATTCAATTTTTATTCATGTTTTATTATATAATTTAAAATAATTTGGGGTTAGGAAGTCTTAATTGTAGATAGAGTGGGGTTTAATTATTTTAATGGAATTGATTTTGAAGAATTATAGGATATAACATGAAAAAAAATTGTTCAACCAAAATGTATATGGGATGAAGATAAAATTACATTCATTTAAATATATGGTTTAAAATATAATATATATTAAAATTTATTTCTCAAAACCTTTGTCCATGTACTTTGGTATTAATTATTTATACTCAGGAAACCATTTTTGTATTACTGATGTTTTGAAGAGATAATTATGATATTGTGGTCATGGTATGTACATAAAATTTTGAAAACATACTAATTGAGCATTGTAATTTAAATTCTATCATATCAAAAAATTTATCTAGGGTTGTTAATATGTTTACCCAATGGATAATTATTCAATAATCAATTAATATTGAAGTGGTGTAGTGATTACATCCCAAGTTCAATAAAATTTATTTATTATTGATTTTATGAATGTTCTAACTATAAAATTTAATATTATACATTTTTTAAAATATTATCATATTTTTTTAATGAATTATTATACATTATATTGATTCCATTATAATATCATGAATAAGAAAATCATATTCCAAATCCTAAATCATTCTATGATTTCATATTAGTTTAACAAACACTACAAACTCCGTATAGAAAGTAAATCACATTTCTGTCTTCATACCCAATATTGATGGGTATTTAACATTAATGGTTAGGGAAATGTAAATATAATTATTATAATGAATCATAATTATTAATTTGACGTTTTTATGAAATAGTTTCACAGTCTTACATATGTAATGCGGACTCGATCTACAAAGAACTTATACGAGGTGATATCCCCATATCAAAGAGTCCCCAATGAATTGTATGAATAGAATTTTTTTAAAAGACAAAAAATTGTGTATCTATATAGGAAATTTTTATTTACATTGGGTGCTGCTATTATCTGTGTTAGGATAAACTATGGATCACATCATCACTGCCTTTATTATCATCAATATAATAAAATTATAGTCATGATAAAGTATTACATTCCATATATTAATAATTATTTTAGTAATTAATGATGTAATTAGTAAATCATAAATATTTTCCTTCAATATATATATATATAATAAAAAAATTATCTTAAAAGAAATAATATACCGAAGAAACACTCCCATACACGGTTTAGAAACTGTGAATTCGTATCGATTAAATATGGATTTAAAAATAACACAATTGTGTTAATAGATCTGATGAATATTATGCTTAGATATTAGATAAACAATGCTTTCATCCTTATTAATGAAATTACCATATATTCCAATAGGGTGGACATATATAAAGATCATTTTAGGATTGTAATGAATACCATGAGAAAGGATATGTTGTATCTAAAATTTAAAAATAATGAATTGTTGAAATTTGAAATAACATATGTGGTTTACCTAATCACAAGATATGTTATAAATATGGTTCATTTGATGGTAATACAAATTTGATAAATGAATAGAGAAAAAAATTATAAATATATAGATTTAGAGGATTGAATGGATACTATATAATTTGTTTGATAAATGATTCAAAACGATAAAATAAAATAATTATTTAAAATTGAATTGTATTCATGTTTAGATGGATAAATTAAAATGATGAAACTTTCAAGGAACTCTGTATCATATTCTACATAAATGACTTACTTACCCTACCCATTAGTGGATAATTGGTTTAGTGTACAATAGTGTATTAGATAATGGATTGGTTTGTGTTGTCATGAAAAATTACATGGTGGTAGCATATTCCACACATCAATTAACAGTTGAAGGTAAAATTTACAATAAACAAGATTTGGAGTTCATGGTTGAAATATTATAAATAAATATATAGATTAATTATCACTTTTATGATATGTGAGATATATTTTAGATCATATGATATCAAATTAAATATTCAATATAAGGAGTTTTACATTAACTATATGATTTGGATGAAGTTAATCTAGATTAATAACTACTTAATAAATTACATGTAACATCCCAGGTAAATAATGAATAAAACATTTTCATATTTATTAATATTTACTAATTAAATATTTATTTTACTTTAAAGGGGTTTCTATGTTCGATAGCGTACCCAATACACAACAAAGAGTTTCTTTGAAATCTTATGTTGCACACTATTAATAAAATAATATTATTTTAAATGGTAGTTAACACATAACTATTGTATTGGAAGGAATGGATAGAAATAAATAAAATATTATTATATATATTTTTTAAATGTTTTTTCTTTTATCTAATAAAAGATAAAGGCATAAAATATGGAAAAAATTCAATTTTAGGCGTATATGCCCTAGTTTTCACTAAAGGTTCACTTATCGAATTTTTATGGAGAACCTTCATTAAATATAGTTTTTATCACTCTTATATATTCTATTGGACCAAATAAAACTCTTCTTTAAAATCGGGACATCAAAATTTACTTTGTGTAAATTTTTGGTATTTTTCCGATAAAGTTCATTTTTTAATGAATAGTGTATAATGTTGTATTTTAATTAAAAACCACTTTTTAATCTAATTTATTTATATGATTAGATTAACTTTTGAATTGGTTTTAAAGTTCAATTAGAATATATTTTTACCATTTAATCCAACAGTGGTCGTTGGAATTAATTTCACTTTGAAACCGGACTCGAACTAGTGTCAATCTTTTGATACTTTTTGTTTCATAAAAACACTCTATTTGTTTTGACAGCGAGAATTAATTATTAAATTAATAAATTAAAATTGTATGTTTTGAATTTTTTAAAATAGAAATCATTTTTGAATTCAGAATATCAAATATAGATTAGGGTGAAGTTTTGGTATTTTTCTGAAAAACCTCATTTTTTGATGAATAGTGAAACCACTAAGTGGTACTTAAAAAAACTAATTTTTCATTTAAATGAACTTTTACCACATTTGTGTTTTGAATTTCAAAAATCCAACATACATGGTTTTCAATAAGATGTAAAATGTGGTTCAATGGGATTAAAATAATTTTTTGGTGAATAGTAACTTTTATGTTTTTAATCGCGATTAGTGGTGATTAGTGTAGTTTAAGGTAAAAATAATGTTTTAATAATAATAGATGAGATTGAAACATGTCCTACCCTCATTTGATGTGTCATGTCCTACCAAGAAAATCCATGGGTCAACATGGGGACCCCATGGATCCACTTTGGTTGGGAAATGACATAAATAACTTTTTATTTAATGTTAAAGTAAAAATGACACCAACATGAAATATTTTACGAAAACAATTTTTACATAGGGTTATAAAAGTCAGATTGTTGACTATAAATCTTTATTGGAATGATAAAAATATTTCCTATATCATAGTATTTTTTAATAATTTTTATACATTAACTAAATTAAATTATTTATGACAAAATGATGATCTAACGATTAACTCATTATTTAACGATTTAAATAAAATGGAATGATAATGCAAAATATAAGACCTAAACATTTCCAAAACCTATTGTATGGGTGTATTTCTTCCCTTTATCACCTTATCCTAGAAACACATCAATGTGGGACCAATAAAATCCTAAACACATTCTAAAATAAAGTAGCATTTCCTTACCTTCCAAGAGTGCCCCTCCTCTCCACATGAAAAAGGCCCCCACCTCTACCTACCTAACCACACGTCCATGGCCTTTGGCTCGGCCAAACCCAACCCATTTTTTCTCTCCACATATCTATCTTACTCCTTGAAGGCTCAAGATTGGATGAACTCTTCCCAAGGAAGCCTTTGAGCTCAAACCAAAGGGAGTTACCCGATTTTAAGGTAATGTCTTCACTTGAGTCCTTTTGTTTTACTTTGCTTCTCCATCACCATAAACTCATTTTAATCATTTCTTTTGTAAAAAATCCAGTATCTTCAAAATACTAGGATGTTGTTTTAAGAAGTATTCGAGCTACACTTATACACACCTACATCTAATGGTTAAAGAACTTACTGTTTCCATGGATGGCGAATTTCTGCCTCCCGAAACGATGATTGATCAACATTATTTTAACACCTTAAAAGGTGGTCATTAAGATGAAACTATACTTATATATGATATATAATATTTTTATGTTTTCCTTAAGCTTCTGTATTTTTTCATTTTGGTCATACCTTTATGGATTCCATTATTGGTAAAAGCGATATCTTCATTTAAGGAAGTGCGGACTACCGCCCCCTCAAAGTGATTTGATTTCATTAATTCCATATGTGGGATGTATCAAGGATTTATTTAATGGTATTATATATTATATTGTACTTATATTATAATATGAATTTATATCATTATGATTCCATTCCATAAAAATATGAAATAGAAATGAATGTAGCATTCATGCGTACGTACGGCTTACCGTCTCCATGAACGGTGCATTTCATTTCTTACCTCTAAATGATTATGTAATATTTTAAATTCATTTATATACTGGATATATATGATATATATGATATCTACATCATGAATATAATTTTTTATATAATGGATATTTTACCACATGAACAATTTGTAATTATAAAGAGTTTATTTTTGACTCAAGTACCAAGGATCGACAAAACGACCATTATTAACTTAAATGATTACATAGTGTTCATAACCTGGTAATAAGTGATATAAATGGAATAATGAACTTGAAAAAGGATCTTAAGAATGTATAAATTAAATCAAGTTTATTATTTAGGACGTTAAAGAACTATCGAGTCAAGTCGGACACGAGGTTAGGGACTTCGTAACAATCTCCTTTCATTGAGGCATATTTCGTTTTATACACAACTTTCTTTTATACGGTGTATAAACGCCTTTGACATTTACTTTTATACAAAAGAAATCTGTTTCTATGAATCGTTTTACAAAACGACAAAAAGATATGTTTTTTAACGTACATGGTGATAATGAACTTCTCCACTGCCACGAGTATTATTTGGTCTTTGGATTCCTCAACAAGCCGTAATGTTTTTAAAATGAAATAAATACCATATACTCTTTTATGTATTTTCGTTTTGAAAATGGTTTTTATAATTGATTTTTTATGTCAATATATTTAAATGTTATATTGTTATCAAAGTTTGTAAATTTTTTCTTTCAATTATATTTGTTTTATTTCTTATGATTTTATAATGGTACTTGGACATTTGACGGGTGGTTACGTGATAAACCATATGATGGGTGGTGCCGTGAATACCAGGACGGGTGGTTACGTTATAACCTCCAATTCATTGGGTATGGAAGTCGTCCGTATGGCTATTCCATTAAGTATGTGTGGAAGTCAGCCGTATGGCTATTCCATTAAGTGATATATGTGGAAGTCAACCGTACGGTTATTCCACTTAAGTATGTTTATGTCCCAAGTTACCTTTATATGTTATGTGTTCTTTATATGGGTTTTATGGTAATCATTGGTTACAAAAGGGTAAGTAATGATATTTTATTCAGTGAAGAGTTTTTAATACTTCATGAAGGTGAAGGTATTACTTTTAAAAAGTGTACATGGTTTACTTGATTGAAAAACTAATAGATTTAATTCTTTGTGTATAACATACTGAGCTTTTTATGCTCACCCCAAGTTTTTTTTGAAATTTTTTTCATAGGACTTAATGTGGATTAGGGTCAAGGATGGGATCAAGGGAAAGTCAGGATATCTAAAACATGTAACTAGACATGTTTCTTTTTAATTGTTTTTATTTTATGGAAACATAGTAGAAGTTTCTACTTTGTAATCTTTTGAGATGTAATAGTTATGTCCTAATTCTATAAACCTCTAAACCTGAAAAGATCCTCAATGTGAATTATTCATTTAATTCAATATTAAGTAAGGTTTAAGGACGGGGCCTTATAGTTGGTATAAATGGCCAGTCTAGACAAATTTAGGAGTTAGAAAAGTGTTAAATTATAATATGATTGAAATGATATAGCATTTACGGATTACCATGTTGCTTCGCCTAAGATATTTCTATGTTCAGAATGGTTTTCCGCAGAGGAAACAAGGCAGCTATGTTGGGACGACATTGGGAGGAAGACAACCTTCTAAATCAGCAACCTGAGATGGTCGGAATTGGAACTGAACAGTTTGTTGCAGTGATGGAACAGTTGACTCAGGATATAAATGGTGGTGGTATCCATGCACGAGATCATCCAGATCAACCGCAGAGGAACATATCAGTGGTGAAACATTTCATGCGGAAACATCCCCCATCATTGAGAGGATCATCTGACCATGTGCTAGTTGAAGGGTGGATTAAATAACTGGATATGATTTTTGATGTCATGGGGTGTTCGGAACATCAAAAGGATAGTCTTGCTGTTTACCGTTTTGAAGGAGAAGATGATAAGTGTTGGTCGATGGGGAAAAATATCAGGGATAGTGATGAGATTGATGATCTCCACTGGGACGAATTCAAAGGTTTGTTACTTGAGAAATATTTTCCTAAGGTGGTTCCTCTTAGGATGGAAAAACAGTTTCTAGAATTGAGGCAGGAGGTTGACTCAGTGGTTGTTTATGAATCAAAGTTCACTCGACTGGCAAGGTATGCTCCAATCTTCATACGAGAACATGATAGTAAAATCAACCGTTTTTACTCAGGATTAAAGCCGAAGTATTGAAGGGATTTATAATATCATGAGTTCAAATTTTATGAAAAACTTGTTCGATGTGCAGAGAAGGTGGAAATGGAGTTTGCCGATGATCAGGTGTTCTATGACAAACAACAGAATAAGAGGTCTAGTTGGCAGGAAAAAGGGGAAGAATTCATTAAAGAAGCAAGGAGGTAAGAAAACCAAATATCAATCCTGTGAGAAGTGTGATAAAATACATCCCAGAGAATGTTTATCCAAGTCTGGTAAGTGCTTTCGGTGTGGTAAGTCTGGTCATATTGCTCTTAACTGTAAAGAAGATGATCAACCAGGGAATGAAAAGCTAGTGGTAATATGTTTTAAGTGTAATGAAATGGGACATTATGAAAATGAGTGACTAACGAAGAACTCAACTGGGTAAAGAATCTAGACTACAAGAAGAAAGGGGTGGTGAAATCCTTTGCAACTACTTCAGCAGATGTTGGGCCGTCGAATGAAGTAGTATCAGGTACACTGTTTGTTTGTTCATATTATGCCAATGTGTTGTTTGATTCAGGGTCTACACATTTTTTAATTTCTGAGACATTTTCTAGTAAATTGGGAATTCCATCATAATATATGAATCCTAAACTTATGGTAAAAACACCCGGAGGAAATTTTGAGACAAAAAGAAATTATAAGAACCTTCCTATCCTTGTGCGCGAAAAGAATCTACCTGAAAACCTTATTGTTTTTCCTCTAGTAGAGTTTGATGTTATTTTGGGAATGGATTGGATTTCTGTTTATCATGCTAAGATTGAATGAAGATCTAAAATGGTTTCTTTTCAGAAAGATTTTCAGTTTGTGTACAAGAATGAACCCTTGATTTTGATAACATATCAGGAAGTTGAGAAACTAGTAAAAGATGGAAATGAGTGTTATCTTGCTCATATCGTTGAAAACAAGGGAACTGTTCAGATTAACGATGTGCCAGTGGTAAATGAGTATCTTGATTTTTTTTCTGATGAGTTGCATTGTATTGTTCATGATCGGGAAGTTGAATTTACTGTTGACTTAGTTCCTGATTTTATGCCAATTTCAAAACCTCCTTATCGAATGGCTCAATTAGAACTTTTAGAGTTAAAGAAACAATTACAGGAGTTATTAGATAAAGGTTTCATTCAACCTAGCACATCACCATGGGGTGCTCCTATCTTGTTGTGTAAACAGATAGATATTTCAATGAGACTTTGCATTGATTATAGATCCTTGAATAATATCAATATTAATAACAAGTATCCTTTTCCTCATATCGATGATTTGTTTGATCAGCTCCGGGGAGCTCAGTATTTTTCGAAGATTGACTTGAGTTCGAGGTAACATCAGTTGAAAGTAAAAGAAGCGGACTTTCCGAAGACTTCGTTCCATACTAGATATGGACATTATGAATTTGTTGTTATGCCTTTTGGGTTAACCAATGCACCTACTGTATTCATGGGCCTTATGAATAGAATTTTCCATGAGTTCATGGATATGTTTTTGGTTGTTTTCATTGAAGATATTTTCGTGTTTTCTAAAATTAAGGAGGAGCATGAAATTCATTTACGGTTTATCTTGAAAACCTTAAAATAAAATAAACTATATGGAAAATTCATCAAGTGTGAGTTTTGGTTACAACAAATTTCTTTCGTTGGTCTCATTGTTTCAAAAAATGGCATAACTGTTTATCCTGATAAAACAAAAGTTGGTGAAGAATGGCCAAGACCCAGAAATGTAACTGAGATCTGTAGTTTCTTTTGTTTGGTAGGTTACTACCGAAGGTTTGTTGAAAAAATTTCACAGTTATCTAGCCAAATGACTAAGCTAACATGGAAGGGTGTTAAGTTTATCTAGACAAAAGAATGTGATGATTGATTTCAAATGTTGAAAAGAAGATTGGTGAATGCTCCAGTTTGGGCACTTCCTTACAGGAATGGTGAGTTTGTTATATATAGTGATTCTTCATTAAAGGGACTTGTCTATGTCCTTATGCAGAATGATTAGGTAATTGCATATGCTTCACGTCAGTTGAAAACTCATGAGGTAAATTACCCCACACATGATTTGGAATTAGCTGCTGTTGTTTTTGCGGTAAAAATTTGGAGGAAAAATTTTTATGGATTAAAGTGTGAAATATAAACTGATCACAAAAGTTTAAAGTATATATTCACTCAGAAAGAATTGAACATGAGACATAGGAGATGGATAGAATTAATCAAGGATTATGATTGTACAATTCATTACCATCGGAGAAAAGAAAATAATGTGGCTGATGATTTGAGTCAAAAAAGTAATGCTTCATTAACCATGCTACGTCTGGAATGAGATCCTTTTGTTTTTGATTTGATGAAATTTGGAATAGAGGTTTTTGGTGCAGAAATTTCTTCTGTTTTGCTTCAGGTATCAGTGAGATCATCCCTATCAGAAAGAATTAAGAAAGCACAGAAGTAGGACAGTGAGTTGTAGAAAAAGGTAGAGCTGGTTCAGAAGGGTAAGTTGCCAGAATTCAACATTGATAATGATTCTGTTTTGAGGTTTGGGAAAAGATTATGTGTGCCTTGTGATTCACAGTTGAAGAATGATTTGTTATGTGAGGCTCATAGTTCCCCATTTTCGTTTCATCCTAGCAGTACTAAGATTTACAGAGATCTGCGGGAGTATTACTAGTGGGATGGAATTAAAAGGGATATTGTTGATTTTACTGTGAAGTGTTTGACTTCATAGCAGGTTAAAGCAGGGTGGTATTTACCGAAAGGGATGCTTCAGCCTTTACCAGTGCCAGAGTGGAAATGGGAAAATATATCCATGGACTTTGTTGTGGGACTGCCGAAGACACCTCGAGGTAATAATGCAATCTGGGTTATTGTTGATCGCTTGACTAAATCTGCTCATTTCATTCCTATTCGAGATACTTTCTATGTAGATCAACATTCTCATTTATATCTTAAAGAGATATTCTGGTTACATTGAGTTCCACTCTCCATTGTATCTGACCGTGATCCCAGGTTTACTTCTAACTTTTGGAAAGGCCTTCAGAAGTCATTGGGTATTGAACTAAATTTTAGTACAGCTTTTCATCCTCAATATGATGGGCAGACAGAACGAACAATTCAGACCATGGAGGATATTCTACGTGCCTTATTTTTGGATTATCAGGGAAGTTAGGACCAGCATCCTTCTTTGGTTGAGTTTTCATATAATAACAGTTTTCATTCCAGTATACAGATGGATCTATTTGAGGCATTATATGGCAAATGGTGTCGAACTCCAGCTTTTTGGGATTATGTGGGTGAAACGAAGCTGATGGGACCAGAATTGGTATAATAGATTACAGAAAAATCTCAGTTGATTTAGAAACACATGAGAATAGCACAGAGAAGATAGAAAAGTTATGCAGATAACCAGAGGAAGGATCTATCTTTCGAGGTAGGTGATCATGTTTCTCTCAAAGTCTCACCATGGAAAAGTGTGAAGCAATTTTGTAAGAAAGGAAAGCTGAGTCCAAGTTTCATTAGACCATATGAAATTCTAGAGAAAGATGGATCAGTTTCTTATCGAGTGGCTTTACCTCCGATTTTATCTCAGGTACACAATATTTTTCATGTTTCGATGTTGAGGAAGTATATGCCAGATCCATCTCATGTTTTGAGTCCATAGGTTGTTCAGCTGGAGGAGAACCTATCTTATGAAGAACTACCAATCCAGAGTCTTGACTAAAGAGAGAATGTGTTGCAAAATAAGTAAATTAACTAGGTAAATGTTTTGTGGAAAAACCATATTGTTGAAGAGGCAACGTGGGAATCTGAAAATGCTATGAGGGATAAATACCCCAACTTATTTTGATAAGTGAATAAAATTTCGAGGACGCAATTCCCAAAAGGGGGGAAGGATGTAACATCCGAGGTAAATAATGAATAAAACATTTTCATATTTATTAATATTTATGAATTAAATATTAATTTTACTTTAAAGTGGTTGCTATGTTCGATAGCGTACCCGATATGCAACAAAGAGTTTCTTTGAAATCTTATGTTGCACACTAGTAATAAAATAATATTATATTAAATGGTAGTTAACACATAGTCATTGTATTGGCGGGAATGGATAGAAATAACTAAAATATGATTATATATGTTTTATAAATGTTTTTACTTTTATCAAATAAAAGATAAAGGCTTAAAATACGGAAATAATTCAATTTTAGGCGTATATGCCCTAGATTTCAGTAAAGAATCACTTATTGCCTTTTGATGGAGAACCATCATTAAATATAATTTTTTTCACTCTTATACATTCTATTGGACCAAATAAAACAATTCCTTAGAACCGGGAAATCTTTATTTACATTGTGTAAATTTTTTGTATTTTTCTGATAAAGTTCATTTTTTAATGAATTGTGTAAAATGTTGTCTTTAATTCAAATCCTCTTTTTAATCTAATTTATTTATATTATTAGATTATCATTTTAATTGGTTTTAAAGTTAAATTAAAATATATTTTTACCATTTAATCCAATAGTGGTCGTGGGAATTAATTTCAATTTGAAATTGGACTCGAACTACTGTAAATCTTTTGATAATTTTAGTTTCATAAAAACACACTATTTTTTTTGACAGCGGGAATTAATTATTAAATTAATTAATTCAAATTATATGTATTTAATTTTTTAAAATAGGAATCATTTTTGAATTCGTAATATCAAATATAGCTTAGGGTGAATTTTTGGTATTTTTTTGAAAAACCTCAATTTTTGATGAATAGTGTAACCACTATGTGGTACTTAAAAAAATTAATTTTTCATTTAAATGAAAATTTACCACCTTTGTGTTTTGAATTTAAAAAATTTGACATACATGGTTGTCAATAAGAAGTAAAATGTGGTTCAATGGGATTAAAATAATTTTTTCGTGAATAGTAACTTTAAGTTTTTAATCGCGATTTGAGGTAATTAGTGTAGTTTAAGGTAAAAATAATGTTTTAATAATAAGAGATGAGCTTCACACATGTACTACCATGATTGGATGTGTCATGGACGAACAAGGAAATCCATGGGTCAACATGGGGACCCCATGGAACCACTTTGGTTGGGAAATGACATAAATAACTTTTTATTTATTATTAATGTAAAAATGACACAAACATGTGATATTTTACTAAAACAATTTTTACATGGGGTTATACAAGTCATATTTTTGACTATAAATATTAATTGGAAAGATAAAAATATTTCCTATATCATAGGAGCTTTTTAATAATATTTATACATTAACTAAATTAAATTATTTATGACACGATGATGATGCAGCGATTACCTCATTATTCAATGATTTAAATAAAATGGAAAGATAACGTAAAATCTAAGACCTACACATGTAAAAAAACCTATTGTATGGGTGGAGTTCTAACCTTTATCACCTTATCCTCGAAAAAAATCAATGTGGGTCCATTAAAATCCGAAACTCATTCTAAAATAAAGTAACATTTCCTTACCTTCCAAGAGTGCCCCTCCACTCCTCTTATAAAAGGCCCCCAACTCTACCACCTTACCCACACTTCCAAAGACTTTGGCTCGGCCAAACCCTGCCCATTTTGTCTCTCAACATCCCTCTTTTACTCCTTTAATCCTTGCTTTGGGCAGAAGTCTTCCCATGGAAGCCTTTGAGCTCAAACCAAAGAGAGTTACCCGATTTTAAGGTAATGTCTTCACATGAGTCCTTTTGTTTTATTTTGCTTCTCCAGCCCCCTAAACTCTTTTTATTAATTTATTTTGTAAAAAAACCAGTATCTTCAATATAATAGGATTTAGTTTATAAGAAGGAATCGAGCTACACTTACACACATCTACATCTAATTGTTAAAGAACATATTGTTTCAGTGGATGGCGAATTTCTGCCTCCTGAAACGATGATTGTTCAAAATTCTTTTAACACCTTCAATGGTGGCCATTGAGATGACACTATACTTATATATGATATATAATATGTTTATTTTTTCCTTAAGCTTCTGTATTTTTCATTTTGGGCATACCTTTATGGTTTCCATTATGGGTAAACGCGATATCTTCATTTAAGGAAGTGCAGACTACCGCCCCCTCAAAGTGATTTGATTTCGTTAATGGCAAATGTGGGATGTATAAAGGATTTAATTAATGGTATTATATATGATATTATACTGGAATTATAATATACCTTTATATAATTATGATTCCATTCCATAAAAATATGAAATAGAAATGAAAGTAGTGTTCATGCATACGTACGGCTTTCCGTCTCCATGAACGGTACATTTCATTTCATACCTCTAAATGAATATTTAATTTTATAAATTCATGTATATACTGGATATATATGATATATATGATATCTAAATCATCAATATAATTCATTATATAATGGATATTTTACCACATGAACAACGTGTAATTATAAAGAGTTTATTTTTGACTCAAGTACCAAGGATCAACAAAAAGACCATTATTAACTTTAATGATTGCATAGTGTTCATAACCTGGTAATAATTGATATAAATGGAATAATAAACTTGAAAAAGGTTATTAAAAAGTCTAAATTAACTCAAGTTTATTATTCAGGACGTTAAAGAACGATCGAGTCAAGTCGGTCCTGAGGTACAGGACTTCGTCTCAATCTCCTTTCATTGAGGCATATTTCGTTTTATACACAACATTCTTATATATGGAGTATAAATCCCTATTACTTTTACTTTTATACAAAAGGAATCAATTTCTATGAAGCGTTTTACTAAACGAAAAAAGGAATGTTTTTTTAACGTACGCGGTGACAACGACCTTTTCCGCCGCCGCGATTATAATTTGGTCTTGGGCTTCCTCAACAAGCCATAATGTTTTATAAATGAAATAAATACCCTCTTTTATGTATATTGGTATTGAAAATGGTTTTTATAATGTATTTTTATGTTAATATATTTATGTGATATATTGTGATTAATTTGTATAAATGTTTTCATTCCATTATATTTGTTTTATGTCTTATGATTTTATAATGGTACTTGGACATTTGATGGGTGGTTACGTGATAAACCATATGACGGGTGGTGTTGTGAATACCGGGACGGGTGGTTACGTTATAACCTCTAATGCATTGGGTATGGAAGTCGGCCGTATGGCTATTCCATTAGGTATTTGTGGAAGTCGGCCATGTGGCTATTCCATTAAGTGATATGTGTGGAAGTCGACCGTATATTTATTCCACTTATGTATGTTTATTTCCCATGATACCTTTATATGTTATGTGTTCTTTATATGGGTTTTATGGTAATATTTGGTTACAAAAGGGTATGTAATGATATTTTATTCAGTGAAGAGTTTTTACTACTTCATAAAGGTGAAGGTATTACATTGATAAAGTATATATGGTTTACTTGATGCTTGAAAAACTAACAGTTTTCATTCTTTGTGTATCCCTTACTGATCTTTTTATGCTCACCCCAAGTTTTTTTGAAATGTTTTTCACAGGACTTAATGTGGATTAGGGTCAAGGATGTGATCAAGGGAAATTCAGGCTATATAAAACATGGATCTAGACATGTTTCTTTTTAAGAGTTTTTATTTTATGGAAACATAGTAGAAGTGTCTACTTTGTAATCTTTTAAGATGTAATAGTTATGTCCTAATTCTCTAAAACTCTAAACCTGAAAGGATCCTCAATTTGAATTATTCATTTAATTCAATATTAAGTATGGTTTAAGGTTGGGGCCTTATATTACACCCCCATGATAGTGAACAAGGTGGTTGATGATTTGAGATGAAAGGGTCTAGAAATATTATCCTCTATGAGAATTTATAGAGATAGAATAAAAAGGTTTTTTCATAGGATGGAAGATGAAATCCTAATGTTATTTGAAAAATTATATATTTCACAATTTATTTTAAGAAAAAATTCATATGAAGATATGTGTGCTGTAAAATAAGAAAATGGAGCTATAGAATATGATAAGAAATATACTAGAGTTTAAAAATGTTAATAATGTAATACTGTGATTCCTGAAATGAATATTTTCCACCACAATCAAAAAATATAATGATATTCTTAATTATGTACAAATATCCTCATACTCTATCATTAGTGGAAGAAAAAATGATTCAGTTAGATATAAAAAATATTTTATAGTGAGATAAGATGAAGTGGGAGATTGTGAAGATGGATTGTTAAAAATTTAATAATTACTGTCAAAATTCTAATGGGGTAATTTTATCTATTAGCTAGAAATTTATTGAGATCTGATAGAATCATAAAGGAATTCATTATATGATATCTTTATATTCGTAATGGTTATATTTCTAATTGGTTTTTTATTTAGAGACATAATAATTTGAAATTCCACATTTCGTTGAAAAATTTTTATAAGTTCTTAAAATTGATATGATAAATATAAATTAAATAATAAGGATAAATGAATTACCGTATTTCATTGAAAAAAATCATTATACAAGGTTTAAAATAATTTTATATAGATGTATTCCATAAGAATTTGATATATAGTTGAGATTCTATATAACTTATCATCATCAAATGGATTGTCAATAAAAATTTTATATTCAAAAGAAAGAATATGTGCTCATATAATGTTCAATATATTTCTATAGATGTTACAATCAACAACTTCCACCATTATATCTTTCATATGAATATTTTTTCCATTTTAGAATTCAATTGTTATTATATGAGGCAATGTATATGAGGAGACAAAAAAATAAAATATATTAGGATATTATTGGAGAGCGTAATCTCAGGGTATATAATTTTTATTTAAGATAATATATAGATTATTTAAATAATTTAATGATTCATTAAAAATATACAATGTTGGTAAAAAATATAAAAAACCAATATTTAGTGTTATCTTGGTTGTGATGTTTGATACATGGTACTTATTTTCATAAAACCTTGGAATAGCGTCATACGACTATGTAATAAAAAAATTATATTCCTTTTGTAAATTTGAAATTAAAATGTCCACGAACATGTGGGGAATATAGAATATCACCTATAAAAAATGTAATATCTACCCCATGTTCATGATGTGTTCCATGTATTGTATCGATTTTTAGGATGTATATAAATAATCATAATAGTTACTGAACCCAGAGGTTATACTATTAATAAAAATCCATTTAATGGGTAACAAAAAGTTAAAATATATTATAATATATATAAGTTACTAAAAAACAATTCTACTCACTATGTTTATATTCACTAAAGGAGTTATAAATTTTGGGAAGTGATATGTGAACCGAAAAGAATATTGGGGCATTAGGGCTCCAATTTTTCAATCATATTACTTTAATTTGTATGGTCAATTTCATGAAAGATGGATAAATGTAACACCATAAGTTTTAAGTATATATTTCACATTGATTGGGTAATTTCTATTTTATATATTTTAATGCATGAAAACAATATAATAAAAGAATAATGATATATATTATTGAAGTCAAATATTAAAATACAAGACAAACATTAATTAGTTATTGTAATAAATGATTAATCATATTTAAGAATTATTCAATAGTAATTAAATGATTATTAAATAATAATAACAAAATCATGAAATGTAAATCATCACAATTTTTCATAACTATCATACATTAGTATATATGGGAAAACACTTTAAATATAATTTAAATTTTAATAGAGAATAATTTTTTTGGGATTACTGATTTTAGAGTTGTATGTATTACCACTGATAAAATTGTCCTTTGATATATAGCTATTGGACATATGACCATTGTATATAAATATATAAAATATGTACATTGGAGTTATTTAATTATTTTGGAACAACAAAATTTACTTTTAAAATAATAAGTAATCTATGAACGATATAAAAATATAAATATTAATTAGAATATTAAATTATTAAAATATGTTACTTATTTATAATGTACTATTATATTTTAATAATGATTTGAATAGTTAAAAAAATTCATTGAATGATTCTAGAATTTATAGATCGATAAAATTGAATAGTTATCAGATATATAATTAAATGTTATTAATTTTTTCTAAAAAACATAATTTATAATGAACATATTTTAAAAAAAATTCTTTTTATTATTAATATAATATTTATATTTCAATTGAATAATTAATTTCAGAAAATATATTATATATATATATATCTAAATTTGAATAAATTATCATTCTTATAATGATTGTTTTTTTAATTACAATATAAATATGTTCTGATTAAGAATATATTTTCCAGAAAAAAAACATTACATTATAATGTTATTATTTTATAATAATTGTTTTACATTTTTAATATTTAATGTATTAAATGGGATTTAATATTTGGAATTAGAATAATTAGGTCAAAATTATGTATTCCACAATAAATTTAATGTGAGGATAAATTGAAAAAATATTTTATAATGACAAATAATATCACATATAATTTTCTATGGTTTATTAAATGATGGAAATATTACCACTAATTATCATATTTTGATTAATAAAACATTTTTCATCCGCCATCCATGAGAAAGTTCATACCAAAATAATTAATAAATGTGTATTTTTGAAATATATACTAATCATAAAAAATTATATAACCCCTCTTATACACACCTTAACATGTAATTTCCATTATATTTACCCTTAAAAATACCCACATTACCTTCCCTGTAATACTCTACCATGTTTGGGGACCTCTAACAACATGATGATACCCTAAATAAATACTTTTAAATTGAATTTGTGACACCAGACCAAAATAAAAAATGAAAGTTTATAATTAATCATTACCCTCATCATATATAGCATAATTAAAATTACTTATAACATTAATATTTTTTTTTCAAAACCACTACATATTTTATATTTTATATTTTATCAAAAAACAACATGTTCTTCTTTATTTATATCTTATAATACTTTCTTCTTTGGAATAATTCAAGATGTTATTTAAATGATGATATATTGTCTATATCATGATTATTTGGAATAATTAAACATTACAAGTGGTATTCAATAATAGAGAATTATAATTACCATTCATTATATTATAATAGTAATATATATTGTTAATCATTAGAACTATAAATTCTTTTTATCTAATCAAAATTTATAAAATTGAAACATTGAGTAATTATATAGAATTTACAACAATAAGATACATAATATAAACCTCATCCTAGTTAATTGGTTAAAAAAATATTAAATCATCAAGAAAATTATAGAGGTGATAACACCATTATGAATGAGTAGGGACTAGAGCCACCAAATTGAAGAAAAATTTAAAAATTAACGAATTCACCAAAAAATATTATTTTTTATATTGATTGAATAAAATATGGGAAATGATAAATTATAAAATATTTTTATGAATGAAAAAAATAAAAATATGGAACTGATATAGAGTAATAATCATTATATATTTAGTATTTAGGGAGTTATAAAATTTTTGATAAATAATAATTTTATGGTAAGAATTTTTATTCTATTTTTATATTCCATGATATATGATTCAAAGGCACCAAATTCATTGTCATTATAATTCATAAAAATTAAATTTTACAAAAAAAAATTTGAGTATGATTATTCAATAAATCATCATGTATTGTCTCTTATACAAAATAATTTAATTAAATATAGTCAAATCCATAATATTTTTTAGTCTCACATTATTATTATTATTGAATGAGTAAAAATGTCTATTTATAGAAATCATATGTTATTTAAACTCATCATTGTCACCATTTCAAAATGTTGTAATCCTCATTGTGATGCCAACCTTATAACATAATTCTATTCATTAATCATTCAATATCATTCATGTATTATTTATATTTTTTCAATTGTCAATTTTGTACATTATTGATTTCTTAATTTTATTTTATACTTATGTTGGTTTATTTAATGTTTTAATGAAAAATATTTTAGTAATTTTATTAATTTTCATTATCTATTGTGTACCCATAAAAATGTTAAAGGAATTACGATTAAAAATTTCTACAAGGATTCACTTTCCCACTGCCCTCTTTTGTTTTTTATGGATATTCATTTTAAATATTTATTTCTTGAAAATTATTTACGTACTCGTTTTTTATAAATTATTTCTCTTTGAAAAATATCTATATAAATTCAATAAAATACAATTAAAATATTTAATATAAATTTTTATTCTCTTATGTTTTAATTTTTAGTTTTTATAACATCCAATAATGTTTAGTTAGCTTGAAATTGGAAATAATCAGAATATACCATCACCCTTCATCTTTTAGATGAATTGTTGAAATGTATTAATAAAATATATATGTACATAATTTATTTATCATGTGTTAATTTAGATGATAAAGAATTGTGATTTTTTCTTATTCACATAGAACATATATGAATGGTTTATCAATATAATATGGGATGGTTCGTTATATCCCCCTAATTCATTGGTTAATATTTTATGTCTCATGATATCATGATAATGCGTGGGTGGATAGAACAAGATTAAAATATTCTGGGTAACATGTTTTTCTAGTGTGAAATATATTATGTACATGGGGTTATCCAATTACATTATGTATTTAATTTCATTATATTAAACTTTATAAATGTTATCAATATTATGATGATTTTATTTATATTATTTTTATATTGAAAATACATTTTTTATGTTACCCGGACTCATGATTTTTTTACAAATGACTAAAATGTCATAATTATCATTAATTATGTTATTTTTAAAAGCCAAATATTTTAGATAATGCTTATTTATCAATATATTAATTTGTAATAGTTCATTAGGATTGGTTCTTATATGTTGATTTTATTCTCTTACCAACATGATTATCTAATAATTACTAATGATAACTTTTTATATCTCTTATGTTTACCATTTATAAGGAAGCTTAGCTAAACCCTTATTATATTTCCATTCCCTATGTAATTAATAGAAATATTATTTGAAAATCCTTTATAGTGGTATTATATGTGAAGATTATTTTTTGGATATGATAATGATTTTATGAGAAATCTGATAGTTATATATTCACTCTCTGGAGACACAATTTCCATACAATCTGAGGTATGTTTTTTATGAGATAAAATGAATATTATTGTGATAATATGTAATATGTAAATATTTTAGTTTTTGGTAATATCAGATATCCTTGATCGTGTAACCCAACATGATAATATCATAGAAGAGAAGATATTAAATGGAGGGAATAAATATAAATATGTAAAAAAATTACATATATTGAATCCCTACATAAAAGGAGGAAAATTATTGAAATCCCTCACATGTTACATAAAATTTACATTTTGTTTGTCCTTAAAAATTAGTATAATGATTGTGATACACTACCAAAATCATAATTTTACTAATAATGAAATTAATTGTAGATTTTATTTTGTAAGGATCCTTCCTTGATCATTATATAATATTGATTGGAAATTATTGAATTGACTATGGTACATCTTAGAATGTTTTTAGACTAGGGTTTTAATTATTTAGTCCATCCACCCTAAATAAATTATTATTAAATTTTAATTTTTAAACATCCACTTATTATAAATTTTATCCCCGAAAGTAAATTTTTTATCATTAATATTTTTCATTTGATGTCACATCCTAACAATTTTCTTCTTTATCTAATCTATGTACCTAGTCATCCTTTTTTCCTTTGAAAAAAATTATAATATATAAAGGGAAAAAAATTCTCAATTAGGTAATGAAAAAATTTATAAAACCATTTTTTTCATTAATAAATAAAATAAAATTATTTTTTAAAAAGTAATCACTTGGTTAAAAAATATTTTCTTACCCAATATGTTTTTTCTAAAAAATATTTTCCAGAAAAATAATAGGAAATCGTAAATGAAAAAATAACTCATTAATTTTCCTTTAAAATAATAAAAAACATGAGAATAATTTATTTAAAATTGATATATATATCACCATTATGAAGTAACATATACAATCTTTTAAATATAAGAAAATAATAAGTGACATTGAAGCATGAAATGAAAACATTTTATAACAATATAATAGAATGAAAAGAAATGTGTAAGAAAAAATCTTTGTAATAAGAAATTATCAAGGGTAACATCAAAGATAATATAACATGGTGGATAGAGTCCCTCAATGTATATATTTCAATCCAAAATCCCATACACAATTCCTCTACAGAAATAATTACTTAATTTGTAAGGGAACAATATGGGAAAACCATTTAAAAAAAAATCATTATTACACTCACAAAAAAAAAAGAAAAAATCATAAGGAATAATCAAAATAATTTTCTGTGCTAATAAAAGTGTTTGAAAATATTCTCTTATATTATAATTAATGTGAATTTCAATGATTAAATTTGAGAAGTAAACTTGTACAATATGTTTCCCCATCAGAAGAATGATGCATATGAAAGAATTGTATTTGAGTGACATATGAAAAGTATATAAAATCATTATATAAAATTAATTAGAGAGGGAAATTGGGTTATATATGTAAATTTTATATCTCAGAGAAAATTTTAGTTTTGATAGACCCCTTAAATCTATAAGAAATACATTTTTAGATATCAATATATCCATTCTTTTTAAAACATTTTCATAGTGTAAATAAAAACTTTTTGAGATGTAAATTTTATTAATTAAAATAATGAATATTATAGAGTAATAATAATAGTAATTAATTATTATTGTAGTATGAAAAATGATTTATTCTTTATACATTAAAATATAAAATTCTTTTTTTATTTTATGAAGAATGTAAAATTATTTCGTATACAATATCCAAGAAATACTAATTTTGAAAAAAATGAACTGATATTAAATAATACATAATATTTCATTTATTATTAATTTACTTAAATATAAATATTTTAATAAATTAATTTTATAAATGTAGATATATAACTAAAAGATTTATCATATATATCATTGAAATATTTTCAACATGGTATTAAAAAGAAAAGTTTAACATACATACATCATTAAAATGATACATTTACAAATTATTAAGGTTGTGTAATATGGAAACATATTATCATTATAATATATTAATTAATAACTAATAATTATCCATAAATATTTATAAGACCATGGACATGGAAGAAATAGTATAGGAAAGAAAAAATATATTTTTTTAAAAAAATTCCCTCTCCTCAAGACCAACTCATTTTGTTCATTACTTATCATTATAAATAGTAAAATTATTTTAATTATATCAATTATAGGAAATAATTTCACATTTCTTATGAATTATAATTTATTTATTATCATTTTATATATAATTACTGAATCATTTAATTTCACAGTAGACGTTTTTATAATATTCGTCTCACATGTCCAAAATAAATTTTATAGGTTTAGTGTGGTAAATGAATCAATAATGACAAAATTAACCTTTTTATACATCAATAATACTTTTAATACAATATATGATATATTGTTATATAAAATGAATTATTTCAATCATGGATATTATAGTTTATACGTACTCATGAGTAACATGTTTATTTTTCAAAAATTATTATTTAAATAAGGTATGTGTCAATTTAAGTATCATTAATTATCATAATATTATACATATCAAATTATTTTTTGATATAAATAAATTATATATCATCCATGTGGTGTCAAAATTAGAAGTGGATCACACTAGATCTTGGATGTGGAAATCTAAAGACATGCAAAAAATTAATCATTTAATAGTTAATATATTGGAAAAAATAATATAAATTAATTTCAGAGAATTATAAATCTTTTTTAGTATCATATATATATATTAAATAAATAATTATTTTCATACTTTATAGGAAGTAATACAAAAATAATAAAAAAAATTCATGAGGTGGTAGTCCACAGTACACCTGAATGTTGGTTTCATTTCTTATTTGATGGAAGAAGTTATCGATAAGGTCATTATATTAACATATAAACATCATTTTATATGAAAGGAACATTTTTATTATTATTTAATGGTTAAATATATTTGACAGAGGAATATGATGAAATAATACAAAAATGATCACTTAAAAATCCAGCCTCTTCTTTAGAAAAGTGATTTATTTTTATAATAGAAGCCTTCAACAAATGAATTTAACATAAAATAACGTATTCCAGGGAATGGAAATGGAATAAATTACTACATTTCAGTATAAATTGGGTGAAAAAAGACCATGTATTCAGGAAAAAAGAGGACATGTAGTTACATTTTATTGCCGTGTAGAATTATGGTTTTGGAATTTTATAATGTTTTAGACTATTATAAATTAAAATTAATATTAATGTGTAATGAATATTATTTAATTATAAAATATTTAATCAATGAGTGAAAATTATATCACCTAATAGTATTTCTACACTTTTTGATTAGGTTTTTACCATTATCTCTTTGTAAAAAATACTATTAAGAAATTTTGATAATTACTATGAGAAAACAATAATTTACACAATAGTGGTGAAGATATACTATATTAATAAAATTTGGTAATTAAATTTAACATGGATGATATATTCAATAATATCCTAATCACATGGATTATTATAGTATTTTGATGAAATTTAACAATTTTAATAACAAAATATTTTTTATAATATAACATTTTTATCCTTTTAGGGCATATTTGTTTAATTTCACACTAAAAACCAAATTAAAACATTTAAAATAGAATAAATTGAACTAAAAAATATAAACTATGTAATTTTGATGTACAAAAACTATGGAACATAATAAATCATTCTATATATATATATAACATTTAACATTTTCAAAATTATTTTTAATTAATTAAATATATATTCTTCTTGTGTTGCATATGAATTTAAGGTAATTCTATAATTGAAAAAAATTTTATAAAAATTACAAAAATAAAAATATATTTTTTAATTAAAACTATTTTTTATAAAAAAATATAATATATTTAATCCCTCCTAAAAAATATTATAGTTATTTAAAACAAGAATGTAACTTTATTGATTATAATTTATTCGATTGTTATAGAGATCAACATAAAAAAATATGTCACAATGTGGAAATATATTCCAAATGATGATGGAAATTAAAAAATAATAATAATTTAATAAATAAAAGGAAACTTTTAAGGTCATTTTTTGTCCTTATAAAAAACTTATCCTTAATTGCACATTTTGTTAAATCTACGGATAATTATTTATTATTTTTCTATTTTTAGTGAAAAAAGGTATTTACCAAACAAAAAAAACTTGATTACAAATTGGGAATATATTTTTCAATATTTATATCTCATTAGTGGTAGTATATAATTTATTAATAAATAAGAAAAACATGATGAATTTTATTTCATAAAAATGTTTTTTTCTCTATGAAAATTTTTATCATAAATTGATGTATAAAATTAATTAAAAAGACCATATTTTCATTATTATTAATAAAAAGAGAGTCAATTTTTTTTAAAACATACACAATATATAATATTATTTTATATATGGTTTCAAATAAAAATAATTATTTTCCAATATTCACTGAAAAATCAATATTTTCAATAATATGCCAAAATATAACAACAATATTATTTTAATATGATGATTTAATATTATATTTATTTTATAACTATTTTTATTAATCTTATAAAATGAATAATTTAGGTTATTGAAATAACTAAAATATATTATATCCATAATGTATGTTCTGGCATCTGAAATCCCAAAATTTGGATCTTTACCCTTTTATTACACTTTATCAATGAAATTTTCCTAGGTAGATAATATAAGAAATAACAGTAGAGCTTGATTATAATAAGAATAACTAATCACATATCCCTCTAGGTGCCTAGGATTCATAGAATCAAAAATCTATTTACACTTCATTCCTAGAAAAGGGGGGTGGTTTAATATAATAAAGAGAAACAATTATAATTATTTATTTGGATTTGGTAATAAATAGAAGGATTTAGAGAGATAATGAAGGTTATCTGGTGGGGGTGCATCACCCCACTATGGTCTTCCAATTTATGTTCTCCATACCTCTCCAATCTCCCATGTTTTATTACTTATTCTATGGTAAATTTTTTTAAATCCAATATTAATATGAATATAGATTAATAATATATGGAAATATATAATATAAATTAATGTAAAATTCATTATAATTTATGAATTACTATATTCATTAAAAATAAATATAATAAAATTCTATAAAAACCCCAAATAATGATTCAGCCAATTTGATAAAATAATTTTGTTTTGTATAATATACCAAGGACTGATTTGAATTTGAAATTATAATTTTATTTGTATATGAGAATCAAATGTTCTCCCATTGGTATTCATTTTATTGATTACTATCCCATTTAGACATTAATAAAAACATGTGATACATAAATAACAACTGAATATGGTAAATGTATCATACCATGTGAAACTATTATTGTATCATAGAAAATATTTTCCATTATAGTCAACATATTGTATGTATTATTTTAAAAATTAATAAAAACACCCAAAAAATTATTTAAACAAAAATATAATGAAATATAGACAATGATACAGCTTAAATATATTGATGTATATTATTATAATTTCACTTTTTTTTTAATTTTTTGACATGACAATGGGATAAAAATCATTTCAAAACCCATATGATAACATTTAAAGGGGAAGAGGTTTGAGAAAATGGAATGGGATATTAACATAGACCACGACAGGATAGATAAGGGATTGAAAGAGTTATAAACCTTATAGTTGAATAATATCCCCAATTATAATATATATCATAGAAATTCTATCAAAAATTCAGTATAATACAATATAATTTTGTAATACTATATGAAATTTTATTTTAGTTGGTCAATATAGCTCCCATATTTGACCAACTATTGATATAGAAATCTACATTGGCATCTGATTGAGTATTATACACTCCATCAAAAAATCATTTTTTATGCTTTAGTCAACTCTTTTTGGACTTATTAAAATAGTATACATACCACTAACCCATTACTAAAATATCCCACTAATATGATATATTATATATTCATGAAAAATTCAGAAATATAGATCGAATTAATCATTTTATTGTGGATATTTTCATAATTTTATTGTGGAAATTACATTTAAAAACACTAATCCATGCTCACCACTAATACCTGACTAAAATTAATAATAAATATATAGGTGACATTTAATATAATATTTTGATTGTTTAAATGATCATACAATGAAACACAGTGACATAAAAAAATATTAATTAGAAAAATATTATAATATTTATATATTGTCACAACCAGTCCTCAGGGCTCGTGCCCTGAAACCCCAATGCCCGCCTTCCATGGGCCAGGGGCTGGCGACTAGCACCAAAGGTGTAAATCCCAATAACTGGGAAGGAATTTCCTTTATAAAAAAGAAATAAAACACCACATAGTACAAGCAGAAGTAAAAACACTATGAACAAAAGAAAGTGCTGAAAAGTAAATGGGCTAGAATACAAACCCAACTGAAAGTAGAACTACAACTGAACGAAAGTACAACAGAAAAGACAAGCAGCTAGATGAATAGAAGCATCTCCTAGGTCGTCCACCTCGGATCATACCTGAAGGGTAGGTACAGATAGAACAGCTCTTGGATCGTCCACCACATATCCTACCTGATGGGAAGGTACAGATATCCTTCACACCGCTCTTGCCCGTCAACCGCCTCCAAGTATCGTCTCATCGTGAAGTCCACCTACGGATACTGACTCTTTGTGAGGTCCACCTCCGGGTACCATCCAGTTCTCGAACACTCGGCCTCCATTAGCGCTCCCCATCATATGAAACCAACACAACGAGGTGCGGGCATACACCATGAAGGGGTGAGTATATGATACTCAGTAGGGACCCTGAGACCCTCAAGGTCTCACTAAATCCAACAAGGATAACCACAAAGAAGGATCTCAACAGATAACCCTTACATAGGTATAAACCCATATTTATACCTATGATATCAAGTAACCCATCTCAATAATGAGGAAAAACAAGGTTATGAAATCAAAAGATAACCACTACCTAGGTATATTACCATACATATAACTAAGTTATCAAGTGACCCATCTAAATCATGAGGTAAACACAAAGGTCATAGACTCAGCTCAAACTCGGATTTTAATTATCAAAACTGTAACTACTGAAGAGGTCTATCCCTGATGAGTATAGAGAATCTGTCACGACACTGAGGTACTACTCACTAACCTAAGACTATTGAGGTACTCCTCCTATCGAGTACTGCAGGTATGCCACCTCACAAAGTAGTGCTACTCCACCATGGGTCTGCCTCCTCACACAGTAGTGCTCCCCCTCAGAGCCAAAAGAGGTAATCATCCTGTCAAGTACCACGGTTCTGCGACGTCACAAACTAGTGCTACTCCACCATGGGTCTTACACCTCAAAAATTATTGCTCCCCACTGGGCTATGCAAGTCACTCCGAATCGAATCGGACAAGCAATCATCAGGTCTCAGCCAGCTACACGGTCTCTGTACTCTATACGCTCGTCTCCGAGAGGGTCTGATCCATGAGCTAAAGGTCGATACTCCCAGTATCACAACATCCCACGAAGAAGTATCTCAAAGGACTACCTCGTCATATGGGTTTCAACGCAACAGACAACGCGACAATCGGATGCCTGGTCTGAGTGTTATTTAGCCTTTTCATCCCAGGGGCCCGGTTGGTTTCGTGTGAGAACCAACCCGTCCATATATCAAATGTACCATAAACTCTCATAGGGTATACTCATAGGGACCTTTTCTCAATGATATCACCAACACTCTTGACGGTTCGTCAAACAGACGTTCGGTCTAAAAGTTATCAGCTTTTCCGTTCCAGGGGACCGATTGGATTTCAGGTTCAATCCAACCCGACCACTATCCAAATGCGTCTAATCCTCAGGAGAAGTATGCCCAAATTTCCGTCTCATCAAGAGGAATCCAAAAAAGTCGATGGCATGTCAATATGATGTCTGGAGCTCATGTTATAAGTATTTACGCTCCGAAGGCCCGGTTAGTTTCGTGTTCTAACCAACCCGACCGTACCAAAATTTTTCCGAAACCTTGAGTGTAATATTCCGAAATGACCGCCTCAATCCATGAATCACATCGCAACTAACTGTGCATCGATCGGGGGACTGAAGTCCATGCTATGGGCTTTTAAGCGAACCTGCCCGCTTTTAGGGGGGTTTGGGCCTAGAACGACCCGACACGAGACCCCCTGGGTCGGCCCGAACCGGGTCGACCCGACCCGGGTCTGGGTCCGGCCCATTAGGGAGCGGCGCAGTGTGGCCCAGTGCAGGGGTCAGGCCCGGCCCAACACGGCCGGTCCAGCTCAGTGGGTGCCGCACGCTGAGCGGACGCGGGGGGGGGGGGGGGGTGCGCTGCCCCCCTATGCTTTTAAAACCACATCCCCCACGTTGGGGACCGCCTGACCACCAGTTGGGGGTTAAGAACCCTCAGTCTTCTGGAATCTGGCCAGCCATAATGGCCGGATGATTGCTACTGCGGGACCTGCTGGTCCTCCCCTTGAAGCACCGGCGGCCGGAGGTCTGACCACCCTCCATGCTCCACCGTGGCCTTGTCCGACTGGCGCGGTGCGACGGCGCCGTGCCCCTCTACAGCAGCCCTACTCTGGCCATGGCCCCTACATGGTTATCCGACACGATGCGATGGCGCGACACCCCTTTGCTGCGACCCGACTCCAGCCTCGGATTCTTTCGGTCTCAACGGCGCGGAGCGGCGCGACGGTGCCACACTTCTTTGCCGCATTCCTTTATGTTTTCATGCTTTGATGTCACATCCTGCTGCCTTCTTCAAGGCCTCAACAAACAATATCAAAGGGGAAGGAGGGTCATCCATGTTTGTGCGGTCCGACCTACTCCCGTTATAAAGATAACAGACGGCACCCCAAAGAAAGAAAAAGATAGTAAGAATAATCGCGAACAAAATTCCAAACCCCTACTTGGATATTTTGACATCGCACGTTCGACGTCGCAGAGAATGGCATCACGGGGGTTGAACGTAGATTTTATGGACGCCAGGGTGCATCCGAGGAGGAAACTATGTCTCCTCAATTGTTGCGAAGATGAAGAAGGAATGTACGTTGTCGTTGATGATGATCACCGCGGTCGGAAACTTCTCCCTTGTCACGGAGGAAGAAGAGGATGAAGAACCATTCTTCGCTGGAGAATGATATTCTTCAATGAAGGAGATGAAGTGCTCTTCACAACTCAAGAGCTTTTTCCGCCAAAATTTCCACAAAACGCAACGAAAAATAAAATAAGGTTCCTCCCTTATTTTATTTTAACCATTCCATGCATAAAAAGATCAAATTTCAAACACTTCATTGATTAAGAGTTTAAATAACTTAATAAAAGTGTGTTTTGGCATGAGTTATGAGGGAGAGAGGGATAGAAGGAGTTACCCAAATAATGGAGGAGTTAGGGAGTCATACAATTAATCACAAGGGGTGTTAAATGGGGAGAAGATCGTGGGAGTTAAAGGGAAGGTGAAGGTTTTGGGTTTCATGCAGAGCCCACCACCCTTGGTCATACCCTCTCATGGGAAGTTAGGTGGGGTGTTGCCCCACCTCCAACATCTCTATGGAGAAATTAACTTCCACTAAAAATAAATTATAACACTACAATTTAATTAAGACTTATCGAATCCCCAAATTTAACTACCTCATGTGACAAAATGCATATGCACTTAAGGTCCCCTTAAGCAATTACCGGTGCTGTGATTTCATCGGTGCCCTCAGATTTCAATTCTGAGAACCGGTTCAAACGTTAGAAAAACCTGCTTGTTCGTTCATTGAACGTACCTGATCTAAATTTCAGAAATAGATTCCGGGAACACTGTGACTCGAAATCAGGTGCCGTTAGAAACTGCGTTCTTTTAAAGTCCCAATGAAATTAGGAATAAAATTTCCTTCAAATTTCTGAGGCTTTATATTACTCCCACCATAGGAATTTATGTCCCCGTAAAGCTTTAACACAAACTAGGGATACAAAATTGGTATAGAGCACGCATCTGAGCCTTCCGCTCCCATGTGCTCTCCTGGAGGATCCCGTGCTGCCAACGAAAATGCACAAGAGGAATCGACCGTCCTTATAGGATATGCTTTTTTCGATCCTCAACCTCTACTGCAACCTCGCAAAAGTCACCCCATTACCATTGTCCAGCTCCCCATGGTCGATGATATGCATCGGGTCAAGCACATATCTCCCCAGCTGAGATACGTGGAAGTCATCATGCACCTGGTGCAACTGAGGTGGATGGGTCAAACGGTAAGCCACCTCACCTACCCTACTGAGGATCTGAAAATGTCCGCTGAACCTCATAGATTACTTGCCGCCTCAGCCACATCTCCATAGACCTCTTCGAGGAGAGACCCATAAGAAAATGTGGTCGCCATCTTCAAATTCTAGTGGTCCTGTCTCCTATCAACATAGGATTTATGTCTGCACTGTGCAGTCTACATCGGATCATGGATGATCTGCACCTTCTCCATCAAAGTCTGGACCATCTCTTTCACCACAAAAGCTGCTAAGATTT
Source organism: Viscum album (assembly GCA_963277665.1). Taxonomy (NCBI): domain Eukaryota; kingdom Viridiplantae; phylum Streptophyta; class Magnoliopsida; order Santalales; family Viscaceae; genus Viscum; species Viscum album. The sequence goes on along the minus strand of OY728150.1, from coordinate 1,584,392,504 downwards.
CTTCTTAGCTGATTAGAGAAATCAGGTCTCATCCCCTGGATGAACCGTGTTCTTTGCCTAATATAGTCAATCCGGACATGAATGATGGATTCATGCCATGGATGACGTCATAAGGCCTCGACATTACTACAATGAGATCCAACCGTCACTCTCACCTCTAAGGTTTGAGTCACACTGTCGGCATCAGCGTGATGTAACTGGGTCTCCTCTAGTAGGAATCTCGAATGTGAGGTTCAAGTTAACAGTTTTAACCGGGACCTCTCAGTACACAAAATGGAAGGAAGAAAATGTCACAAAAGTAAGTGTCTTTTATTATTGCCGATCAAAGTACAAATAAACAAATGTCACAAAAACATGGAACTAGATTTAAGAAGAACAAAATCAAACCACTAGTGCCGCTCCTGTCCACCTGCTTCCCAAGCTCCGTAGTCATTTGCTTATGCCGCTTGAGGTAGATCTCTCCCATGTCAACATGTTCCCTGCGGTCGGGGTGGACCTCCTGGTGGTGGTGGTGGAAACACCTCGAAGTGTCTTGCACCTCCAAATGCGCGGCCATCTCCCCTCCCTCATCCTTATGCTCCTTGCTATCCAACTCGATCGAATCGATGCCTCTTACTGAGAGGTCCTTCATTTATCTATTTATCATCCGAGCGATGGGTAGGACAGTCACGAGCCATGTGACCCGGTCCTCTGCACGTGTAAAACAATATGGAAGGTCTGGATCTGTCACTCCCTTGGGTGCCTCGAACTACTGACCCTAAGTCATGCAGCCGACCACCTTTAGGTATTGTCCTCTTGGACCTCTATGTCATCTGTCTACTGCCCGCTGCAGAAGACACTGCCGCATGCCAGCTAGTGGTGGGTCCTGCTACAGGAGACTGCTCAGCAAGTAAACTCTCCACTAAGAGGGCTCGATCCAACACCCCTATCTGTATTGGGATGCTGTGAGAAACAATGGAAGCTCTAATCTCTTGCCTGATCCCCTTCTCGAAGGTTTGGGCACTAAAGAACATGTCATGTAACATATCTGTGGAGTAGCATGAGAGGTCTGCAAACCTCGCTGAGTAATGCGCCACCATCATGATATCCTAATGAAGATGCAGTAGCTTTTGTATGCGCACAGATTGAAGGGTGGCTGGTATTAACTCTGCCTGAAACAGGCTCTCAAAGTCTGCCCATAGAAGTGTCACCTCATCATGCATCTGGAGCATCAGGCTCCACCATCTGCCTGCTTCTGTCTGAAGATGGAAGGCAGTGAGGATCACCGTGAAATTTGCTGGTGTCCCCACAAGCCTGAAAACTCTCACCCCATCCTCCAGCCAATCCTCAGCCGCCTATGGGTCCGTCTCTCCCCTAAAACTGGGTGGCCACTGGCGCTGGAACTCATACAGTGCACTCAAGCGACGTGCACCCTCTACTGCTTGGGCTGGTGGCATCGGTGGCTCAAAGGGTGGTAGTACCACTGGTGCCTCAAATGGGACATGGCCCTGTACTAAGGCCACATCACTCGTCGGGCTGTCAGTATGTACAACTCTCTGGGCTCTAGCTGGTCGTCCACGGGAAGGCATCCTGAAAGAAATAAACGTGACACGGTCAAATGATTTATACCCGGTGAGCTGATCTGTTTTGAGTTGTTTTAAGGGAAAACCTATGAAAACACACACACAATTAGTGTTTTCGTGCACAAAGACAGAAATCAGTTGTCGGGGTCCTGGTGTATGGATACGTCGGCCACCCGCACCAACACTGGACTCCCTGAACTGAAAACCACACTCAGTACCCTTAACAATATTGCTTCAAAGAAAGAAAATATCAGAGTTATAAGTTTTGTGGTATAACCGAATCCTCTGATTCCAAATTTTCATGACCCATCCTCGGGGCCCATGGAGTGACTACCCCAAGCCCGCCTTCCATAGGCCAGGGGCTGGCGACTAGCACCAAAGGCGTAAATCCTGATAATTGGGAAGGTATTGCCTTTATAAAAAGTAAAAAAAACACCACAGAGTACAAGCGGAAGTAAAACACTAAGTACAAAAGAAAGTGCTGAAAAGTAAATGGGCCATAATACAAACCCAACTGAAAGTACAAATACAACTGAACGAATGTACAAAAAAAAGATAAGCAGCTAGAAGAATAGAAATAGCTCCTAGGTCATCCACCTCGGATCCCACCTGAAGGGTAGGTACATATAGCGCATCTCCTGGATCGTCCACCATGGATCCTACCTGATGTGTTGGTACAGATAGCCTCCACAATTCTCTCTCTTGTCAACCTCCTCTGAGTATCATCTCATCGTGAAGTCCACCTCTGGATACTGACTCGTCGTGAGGTCCACCTTTGAGTACAGTCTAGCCCTCGAACACTCGGCCTCCGTCAGCACTGCCCATCGTCTGCAACCAACACAATGAGATGTAGGCATAGCCCGTGCAGGGGTGAGTATATGATACTCAGTAGGGACCCTAAGACCTCAAGGTCCCACTAAATCCAACAAGGATAACTACAATGAATGATCTCAACAGTTAACCCTTACTTAGGTATAATCCCATACTTATACCTATTTTATCATGTAACCCATCTCAATCATGAGGAAACACATGATTATGAAATCAACGGATAACCACTACCTAGTTATTCGCCCATACATATACCTAAGTTATCAAGTGACCCATATCAATCATAAGGTAAACACAAAGGTCATAGACTCAGCTCAAACCAGTATTTTTATTATCGAAACCATAACTGGTGAAGAGCTCCGTCTCTAACAAGTACAGTGAACCTGTCACGACTCCGAGGTACTGCACACTAACCAAAGACTGCTGAGGTACTCCTCCTGTCGAGTACCGAGGGTCTGCCACCTCACAAGTAGTGCTCCTTCGCCATGGATCTGCCACCTCAAGTAGTAGTGCTCCCCCTCAAATCCTACCGAGGTACTCCTACTGTCGAGTATCATGGGTCTGCCACCTCACAAAGTAGTGCTCCCCACTGGGCTGTGCAAGTCACTCCGAATCGAATCAGATAAGCAGTCATCAAGTCTCAGCCACCTACACGGTCTCCATACTCCGAACGCTCGTCTCTGGGAGGGTCTCCCTATGAGCTACAGGTCGATACTCCAAGTATCACAGTGTCCCACAAAGAAGTATCTCAAAGGACCGCCTCGTCATAGGGGTCTCAACGAAATAGATGGTGCCTCAATCAGATTCCCAATCAGAGAGTTATTTAGCCTTTTCATCCCAGGGTACCGGTTTGTTTTGTGTGTGAACCAACACGGTCGTATCTCAACTGTACCCCGAATTCTCATAGAGTATACTCGTAAGGACCGTTTATCAACGATATCACCATCTCCGCTAATGGTTCGTCAAACGGATGTCTGGTATGAAAGTTATCAGCTTTTCCGTTCTAGGGGCCCGATTGGATTTTTGGTTCAATCCAATTGGGACACTATCCAACTGTGTCCAAACCTCTGGAAATGTATTCCAAAAGTTCTGTCTCATCATGAGAAATCCGACAAAGTCAACGGAACGTCAATTAGACGTCCGGAGCTCATGTTATAAGCGTTTCCGCTCCGAGGGCCCGGTTGGTTTCATGTTCAAACCATCCTGGTTGTACCCAAAGTTCTCGAAAACCTTGAGTATAATATACTGAAATGACCGTCTTGATCCATGGATCGCATCGGACCTAATTGTACGTCGATCGGAGGTCTGAAGCCCATGTTATGGGCTCTTAAGAGAAACTGTCCGTTTTCAGGGGGTTTTGGGCCCACACCGTCCCAGCCTGAGACCCCCTGGGTTGGCCTGAACCGGGTCGACCTGACCCGGGTCGGGGTCCTGACTATTTGGGAGTGACCCGGCCCGGCTAGCGCAGCCCGACCCAGCCGGCGTGGCCCGGCCCGGGGCAGGGGCCCGGCGCAGTGCGGGCAGCCCGACCCAGCGTGGGCGGTGCGGCCAGGCGTGGGCGGCCCGGCCCAGCACGGCCGGTTTGGCTCGGCAGGTTTCGTGTGCTGAGCGGACGCGAGGGGGGGGGGGGTGCCCCCCTTTTCTTTTGTAACCGCGGACCCCATGTGGGGGACCGACTGACCACCAGCCGGTGGTTACGAACCCCTGGTCTTCTGGAAAACGTCCGGCCATAATGGCTGGCCGGTTGCTGTCGCGGGACCTGCTGGTCCCGCCCCCTTGAAGCACCGGCGGCCAGAGGTCCGGCCGCCCTCCATGATCCGTCGCGGCCATGTCCAACCGGTGCGGCGTGACGGCGTCGTGCCCCTCTACCGCAACCACACTCCAGCTGCAGCCTCTACGTGGTTCTCATGCACGGCGCGACGGCGCCGCGCCCCTTTGTCGTGACCTGACTCTGTCCGTTGATTCTTTTGGTCTCAACGGCACGGCGCGATGGCGCCACGCTTCTTCGCTGAATTCCTCTTTGTTTCCGCGCGGTGTCGTTGCAACTCACCACCTTCTTTCAAGCCGCAACGAACAACATCAAAGGAGTAGGAGGGTCGGCCGTGTTTGTGTGGTATGACCTCCTCCCATTAAAATGATAACAGGAAGCCCCCAAAAGAAAGAAGAAGAATGGTAAGAATAATCACGAACAAAATTCCAATCCCCTTCTTGGATATTTTGGCATCGCCCGTCGGGCGTCGCAGAGAACGGCGTCGCGGGGGTTGGACGCAGATTCTATGGACGTCGGGGTGCGTATGAGTAGGAAACGATGTCTCCTCACTTGTTTCAGAGATGAAGAAGGAATGTACGTTGTCGTTGGCGATGATCACTGCGGTCGGCGACTTCTCCCTTGTCGCAGAGGAAGAAGAGGATGAAGAACTGTACTTTGCTGGAGAAGGAAGTTCTTCAACAAAGGAGATGAAGTGCTCTTCACAACTCAAGATCTTTTTCCACCAAAATCTCCAGACAACCCAACCAAAAATAAAATAAGGTTAATCCCTTATTTTATTTTAACCATGCCATGAATAAAAAGTTCAAATTTCAAACACTTCATTGATGAAGACTTTCAATAACATAATTAAAATGTTAGTTGGCATGAGTTATGAGGGAGAGAGTGAGAGAAGGAGTTACCCAAATAATGGGGGAGTTAGAGACTTATAAAATTAAACAAAAGGGGTGTTAAATTGGAAAAATCTTGTGGGAGTTAAAGGGAAGGTGAAGGGTTGGGGTTTCGTGCATACCCCACCACCCTTGGTCATACCCTATCATGGGATGTTTGGTGGGGGGTGTTTCCCCACCTCCAACTTCACTATAGAGAAATTAACATCCACTAAAAAATAAATTGTAACACTAAAATTTAATTAAGACTTATAGAATCCCCAAAATTAACTACCTCATGCGACAAAACACATCTACGCTTAAGGTCCCCTTAAGCAATTATCGGTGCTGCGAGTTCATCAGTTCCCTCAGATATCAATTCTGAGCACCGGTTCGAATGTTAGAAAAACCCGGTCATTCGTTCACCCGAGATAAACATCAAAAATTGATTCCGAGCACAATAGGCCTTGGAATCAGGTGCTGTCAGAAACTGCATTTTTGTAAAATCCCAATGAAATTAAGAAAAAAATTCCCTTGTAATTTCTGGGACTTTACATATATAGTACCTTATATTGATATTCAATTGTTTTAAATAGCAACACTATAAATATAAATATCTATAAGAGAAAAATATATAGTCTTCCCTTTCACTTCCATTACAATGATTAAATAAATAATTATAATTTTTTTTATTAAATTTAAATAAAATAATTCAAAATTCATAATAACAACTTATAAAACATTAGGAGGTCAGATACATACAAAATAAACTTTATCCACCATCTAAAACTACTATTAAACATATTTATTTATGCCATTTATAATTGAGATATAATTTTACTAATAACATAGCATTTAGGAGATCCACAACATGAATATTTTCATTTATATCATTAATTGGTCGGACAATACCAAAAAAACCCCATGATATATAACATCCCTTGCTAATTAAATAGGTTATTTATAATATATCTTTAAATATATTTATTTTTAAATTATAAGTGTATATATTTTATATGAGTTACTTTATTATAATATATAATTTTAAATTTTTTAATATATATCAATAATATTTGTTTTATAAAAAAAATATTGGTAATAACTTTTGTGGTCACTTTTCTCAACCTAATCAATAAAATAGTTGTGAACTCTTGTATCATAATTATTAGTGTCCCATTTCAATATTATTCTTCTTAAAAAACTATATATATTATTTAGTCACAATGTGGAATAAATGTTCATCAGAATGTGATCTCATTTATGAAATATTTTATGGTTTATCGTATTCCACAATAGTATATGATTTTATATATTTAGTCAACATTACATTAAATTTAAATCCAAAATGGTCTTAAATATATATTTTCAAAAAAATTGGTGTTCATAAAATTATTTCACTATACCTTTAATGGATAATAGTTCCCTTACTATCCCGATATGGTATATCCATGAAATCCCAAATCAAGTCTACAATTTAATAAATTTTTAATACTACTGAATACATTGTCCCAATATGGTGCCTTAATTTCACAATACATGGTGGAATCATATAAACAATGTGCTGAAAATGGCATAAATAAAAATAGTTTTTAATAGTTACTTCCAATAAGAACACAATTTACCCAGTGAAAATTAAATTTATCATTCCCTAAATTAATTTTAGTTTTAATATATTGAACATTTTTATTTGATGAATTTTTTAAAAAGATCATTAAATTTAATTTTCAATGAATTTTCCTCCATATACATAGAGTTGAATCCAAAAATAAATATCAAACTAACTATATACATATTGAATTTATATTCTATATAATATTATTCTCCCTGAATCCATAAAAATATCTAAATTGACAATGTGTATAACATAAATGTTCAATGGATTTTTATTGCTGTTTAAAAATCCATGATTTTAGATAGATGATTGGATTACAAATAAAACCCGACCCCCAAACACAATGTGTTGTATAAAATTAGGATTTTTTCCATTAACATTTGAAAACCTCTAAAATTTAGCAGTTCCATGTAATTAGGTTGGTAGATTTTTTGGCATAGATAATATGTATTAAGTGCCATTTCACATTATTTATCATCGTATTTTCATTGAAGTGGATGTATCCAAGTCCCAATTTAAATATTTTCCATTGATATTGGGGATGATTGTTTTTTTTCAGAAGATCTATTTTTCCTTGATAAAATTATTATTATTCTTGTAATGGAATGAAATATATCTTGTAGGTGTTCAAATATGGTCCTTCTTGGAAGGAGGGATTTATTAGAGATTAAACACACAAAGATCTAGAGGAAATTTTTATAAATAAGATATAAAAAATCATTGTAGTATACGGAATTAGATGATTTATAATGCTAGTATAAGCTCATCTGTTGGGGTTATATACTATTCACATGTTGTGAGAAAGGAACTAGTGAATCAAAATTAATAATTATTATAGTATCTAATGGAGGAAAGGATAATAGAGAGTTTTCTATATCTAATACCTGGTGAAGAAATTCCATGGATTCAATTCATATAAAATCACTTATAAATGAATCTCTTGAGCTGTTAGCTGTGGAAAGTTTGAGTTTGAAAATGGAACCCCACGGTATGTAGGCTTGAGAAGTATGGGATACGTTATTTAAAATAAAATTCTTAGAAAAGTAACATAAATCACCTTCTAGTGTATCTAAAATTGTATTATTGATAGGTTTAGTAGTTATTACATATTATTGTCTTGAATTTCTATGTTATTTTCCATGTATAACGAAGTTCATAAGTGCTGGGACTCTTCAATGCCAAATTGGATGAAGAATAGATCCACTATAAAGGATACACATAGAATCAAATAAAAATGTTGTATGTCATATAGATCTACTACACCTGTTGAGTATTTTTAGGGGAATACAACTATCAATATTTATTCTCAAATTGTGATCCAGAAGGGTATTATTCAAACATACATCATTTGAGATAATAAAATGAAAAACAATTATTAATTAAACCCTTCATGTTACTTGATTAATAGAATAATTGAAACTAAGGTGTAATAATGTCGAATTATCATTTGATCATGGGACTAATCCAATAATTATATTGGACTTATTGTAGAATATCTAAGAAGACATTTAGTAATAATTTAATAATTAATTCCTCTTTAATATATGGAAAAGTATTTAAAATATATGACTACATGTTTGTAAAAATAAGGAACAAATTACAAGATTCAATAGAAATGTAAAAATGTTGATTTTCATAATTCATTATGAGATTATGAACTAAGTAATACATATGAAGATAGAGGAAGATATGTATGTTTTTCATTAATTTCACCATAAATGATGATTCAATTAGAGTAAAAATTTTCATTCATTGAAATATACATGGTGTGAACAACAATAATTTTATAATTATTTTGTAAAAATGTATTGTGATATTATTTTCATATTATTAAACATGTAGATATTGCTCAAGTTTATTTGGGTCCATAAAGAACCCCTAAATGTGTTTTTATAAGAAAATTATGTAATGAATTTGAATAAAAGATATAATGTTCGCATCATGTAATATTTCTTAGGCCATATTTCTAAATACAAGATATAATGATATGTTCTTATAAATTCATAATTCATTCCATTGTATTTATTGATACCAAAATATAACATAGATTGATATTTTTTATTTTCATTTAATATTTATCATATATTAAAAAAACATATTCTAGGATTATAAATACTTAGTGTACCTATATTCTAGATTATTAAATTCTCATTTAAATATAACATTTATCATATATAACATATTTTAATTCATAAGTTACCGTTATAGACTCATCATTAATCGTACCCTTTTTCATAGCCTATTGATATATTGGATCATACGAAGTGTTGTCCTTATATTCTCATTAAGGGTAATGATAAATGATATCAATAAATGAACGCATGTATGAATATCATGATCCAAATGATATAAGAACATTTGATTATAATTATAAAATATAACCCAATAATTCATATATCATAATCAATAATCATGTATCAAAAAAAATTGTATTTCATAATATATGGGAATTATCCAAAGAAATCATGACCATGAGTTAACATCAAAAGTATATCAATGTGTTGTAATAATGTGTCGCAATCATAAGCATTAAAAATATATCATATGTCATGGACAAGTACCAATACAATTATGTGATAGATGATAATTCATCAACACATTAACAAATCATGAGTCACAAATTATTTCCGACACCATAGTATAGTATGGATCTCTAATAGGTGACCATAGTTGATTGAAAAAACTAATACATTCTATATATTTATAATAGGTTATATAAGTACTTACCAAATTTATTAGACTCTTATTAACATAATCACCTATAGAATTATGTAATCTATACATATTTCCTCTACAAGGTATAGTGGCAATAATTATTTTATCATTGAAAAACCTGTTGAAAAAATAGGTTTTAGAAAAAATTTACCATTTAAAAACCATAAGCTAACAATAGAAAAAACATTAATGGTATCATTTTATCATACCTAACATTAATCATAATAATCAATAATTAATATTGAAAAGGAATTAATAACCTTTAAAATATAATATAAAATTATCATTGAACATATGAGAGAATATTCTTTATCATGGATATAAATTTAACTAAACATAAAACTAATATTAACAAAATAAATGGTTGATAATCATTATTTTGATGTTATAAATCATGTTTGTAATATATATAATGGAATTTATGGTTTATGAGAGAATATAATATAATATTAACTATTTTTCTTATTTTTTCATCTTTTGGAAAGAGTAACTACCCTACATCAGTCACTGCCATACTTGAGTCCCCACTTGAATGAATTAAAACCGAGAATGGGAAACCTCTATAATTTCTGAAAACCAAAATTTATAATGGCTAAGAATTATTCACTACTAAAATATATTACCATCATAATATATGACCACTAGAATGAATTATCATCATATATAAGTCACTTTAAGACATGAATCATTTCCAATAGTGATATCATGGTTTTGGTTCTTGATTTGAATTATTTTCATCAATATTTATTTTATTGAAGTTAATGAAGAAGAATTATTTAATGATTATTCATAAAATTATCATGCATATTCCTTGACTTATTATTCAGAGCTCTGTAATAATAACAAAAATATATTGATGATTATTCTCCCATGAATAATCCTTAAAAAAGTGATGTATATTTCATATGACACCATTATGAATAAGGATTCCAAAGTGGTCAATAGTGAATGTGAATGAAAAAATGATATTTATGAAGATTGATGACTCCAAAAATTGATCATTGAAGGTAGAAAATAAAATTATAATTAAAATATGAATTAAATAATAATTCATATAATATCTAGAACTATTCAAATAGATAGAATAGAGTGTCGTATTACACTTTGATTTCATGAAATTTTCTAGAAAAAATTCTAGCTCCTCACCAAGAAAAACCCAAGTCCTCATGATCGAATAGATATTTAAAAACTGATAAATGATTCAATTATTTACCCTTAATTATTTTCATTATTTATTTTTTGTGCCTTTCTAGTAGTCGATTTCAAACAATCTAGTTTTATATAGACTAACTCCAACACTAGGATTGGAGAACACATGGACATCACTTTTATATATATTCATCTTCTTACGAAAAGTTATTATAGCAGTGGTATCTGTATAGAATGATTTTTTACCCATTTGTAATTTTGGATTAGGCCTTTGAGCTTCAGAAACCTGTACGATAATTTTTGTTCACCAAATCCAGTTTGTAGGTCATAGAATTTCTTTATAATGTCTTTTATTTCAGGTGTTTCCATGTGTATTGAATTTTGTCTCATCATTATACTAAATACAATGTTTCTTTTAAATGCGAATTTATTTCAAAATTAGTCATTAAAAAGATTCTCATGTATATGTTATTAAACTGTGAAAAAATTACTTTGATAGAAACTCTTAGCTAGTGATTTTATAAGGATTTGTTTGTGTAAATGGATCTAATAAGTTATAAAATTTCCTAACATATTCTAATTGTGTTGTAATCCTATATTGAATTTTTTAAAGATAAAAATTATACCCAAAATATCTTTTGATTTAATGGGATTTTAATAATTAGGATATTTTTATCATATTTTCAAAAAAAAATTATTAGGTACTTAACCCACCAACTTATTACGTTACTCACTCCAACTAAAAATAAATATAGTAGAATATAATCTTGGAAATAGGTATTTTATAAGTAAAATAAATTTTATAACATGATAGGTGGAAAAATATCTCTTTACATATACTTAAATTATACACACCCATTCCATAATTTTATAAAAATTCAACAAATTAATTATTAAAAAATAATAAGAAATATTATTTATAATATTTTAATCAAAAAATTCAATTGTAGTGAAAAGTTAACTTAAATAAAATACCTTTTATAGGTATGAAAATTCATAAAACATTTTCTTCACTTATATTGGAGAGAAATTTTAATCATAGAAATAAGTTCATATGTTTGTTGAGTATATTATATTAATAGTGTTTGTTACCAATAATATATAAATTGATTTAACATTACTATTTTCATAGAATAAATAGTGGATAAAGAAAATATGTGTGTTTTAAAGGATAATATTCATAAAAATTCACTAAAATGAATATTAACTATAGAAATCATGAAAAGAAATGAGATTACAACAAAATATCCCTTACCTCAAATATCATATATCATCATACAATATATATAGTACAATATTATTTTTATATGTTTATATATTTATATATATGTGTTTTATTAATATAAATATTTTTTAAGATATATATTAATATATATATTAAAATATTTTAATTATGTAAAAGGAATTTTCACTCATTTATCAGTAATTATTTATTAAGAATATTGTTCCAAGTTATAAAAACTTTTTATTTCGTGCATGATTCTGTTTAGAAGTCCTAGTCCTGTACTCTGATCATGGTTTTACAATATTAATAATGTAAAAAATTTAATAATTATAATTTTTAGTTAAAATATTATCTTTTATTAATTTTAACATAAAGCGAAAAAGGAAAATGAATAACATTACTTTAAGGAGATGGTGATCCATACATACACCTACATGATGGTTCCAGGTTTTGAGGGATTGAAACAAATAAAATTAAATAATAATATATCTTTCTATAAGTATAATTATATTATATATAGACCATATATATTAAAAACATCTATAATTATATCCTTCATTGTGAATTGGTGATAATAAAGGAAACACATCGCTTCATGGTGGTTGTAGTAAACCGAAATGTCTGAGTAATGTTTTCATTATCCAAATTATTTAATGGTGATGGATAATAGTTTCGTAATTATCATTATTAAAATTTTATAGTTTTAATTTATTGATTTAATTATATCATAGTTGATTAATATTATTAATATGTCTTATATGTATAATTATATTAAATCTACTCTGTTAATTATTAAAACACTTCGTTGGAAAACCTCATTTGTCTTAAACCTATATCCTTATAAGAATAGAATTTTACAAAGAAAAGGAACACTATGAAAATGGATGGAATCATGTAATTTATTAGAAAATGAAATGGATGACGTAAAAATATCAATAAATATGTATAATGGAGAAGAGTATGTTCCCTATAGAATGTGATGGGTGGGGCATCATTTTTATTACTTAATGAATTAAATTAATTTATTTGAATGCGAATGTTGTAGTGAATTTTTTTTATAAAAGTGTACAAAAAATAAAAATAGTATTTGTAAATTATACATTGGGAATTCATTTTATCAACTTCAATTTTTATATTTGGTAGAAAATAATTTTACTATTAAAACACAAAACATATAAAAAGTTATTTATAATAAAATACATGATTATAAGTGTAAAAATTATTACATGTTGAGATAATGTAATAATTTTTTATCATGAGATCTTTAGTTAAATAATAACAACTAGATGGGCTTTAGAATAAATTTAAGTTATAAATAGAGTCTTCCATCAATTCATTTCAATGAAAAGACCCATAAAATAGTTCTTAATTTTATTAAAATATAGATTCATAAAATAAATGTAATACATGTTTTCCAATTTGCAAAATCATTATAAAAATGTATTTAATTTAAAGAATAAAATATATTTTTTTCCACAAAAAGCATCATATAGAAAGGATATATTGGATATATAGGTCTTAAATCATTTACGCATTGTTTTATACTACATTTCCCTCCTTTAATAATGATTAAAATAATTATCCTAATTAATATTTATAGTGAACAAAAAAACATGTTGACCACATTGTATGATATTATTTATTTTGATTCAATATATGTACCTAATTTTCAAAATTTAATATTTTATAAGTGGAATAAATATATTTTAATATAAATGAGTAAAAATAGTGAAATATTATTTTGAGGAAGAATCATTTTGATGCCGATAGGTTTACAAATAGAAAAATCATGTATAAATCTTATTAATATTTATTAAATTTGATAATTGATATCTAAATAATATTTATGTGAAACTATGATCAAATTCAAAAGAAATATGGGACTGTTTCATTAATTGAATTGGGTTTTTTTACAGAAAATTATATTTTCCATTATTCATTGAAAAATATTTTTTTTATAAAAATCATTAAAATTAAATTTATATTAATATAGATATATGGGTTTTAAAATTAAATCTTTTAATTGATATTAAATTTCTAAAAATGATGTCATTAAATACATCATCTGCAATAAGAATAAAATAAGAATAATTTTATGGTAACATGTATTTGAATCACTGAATAATTTTATTAAAAATAGAATAAATATTTAAAAATAATTAATAATAAAATATAATGGGATCTTCCATTATATATATATATATATATATATATATATTTCATAATATGGTTACACATATTCATAACCACAAATTAAATAAGTACATAATAATGATCACATTTAAAAAATAGAGTATTTTTAACATATCTCTATTCTCTTAACAGTTGGGTTTAAATGTTATGTAAGATATTTATCTTATTTTTCATGTAAACTAAATTTTCTTGGTATTATGCAGCTGAAAAAAATTGTGTTTTGTATAACACCACTTCCAATATCACTATGGAATCTTTTCACAAGTCATAGACTACATTTTATTGTTATCCACCATTATTAATTCCAATAGTATGAGATAAATAAATATTGTTCGCAATTTTTTATTATTATAATGTATATAAACTCATGATAGCTTCATTTGATTGTGGTTTGACGTAATTTATCTATTCGTATAACATTATGTATAACATTTTTATCTATTTTTCAACTCTATTTTTATATTTCCCTTCATAAGAATGTGAGGTCACTCTATCCTTATATTTATATTTACTATGTTATGAAGAATGGTAGTACTCATGACATGATTATAAGGGTAACAAATTTGGAATAATTATGGGAGATGTTAACGAGTCATTATATATTAATTAGTTTCGTATAGATGTTGAAAAAAACATATTGATATGAATAAAATGGGAAATATTGAATAATATATTTTCCTTATTCCCTAAATCTCTATGCCCATTATTTCATGGTAATATATTCATTGATTTTTATTAATAATATGATATTATGGGATACTTATATTTGGAAATCAATTGTTAGTATTGAATATAATAAATAATGAAAATTAATAGTGAACTAGATCTAGATGTGTGGGTATAAGGCATCAATGGTGCTAAATTATTTGATGACTCCCACACTAAAAAGTGTAATTATATAATGATTAAATATAAAATAAAAAATAAAAAATTTGAGCAATAATAATTTAAATTGTTTTACCCCGTGGTACCTTATATAATTAATAAAAATCATTATTATTTATTCTATAGAAATTATAATATTAACCATAATAGAAAATATAAATTTGACTAATAAAATTTTCACATCATTGAATATGATTTGATTTAAACATATGAGAACCTTATCATTAAATTAATGTATAATGTATACAAAGAATAATTTTTGTGGAGAATGACTTTTTTAATGAAATAAATTTAATATTAATTACTAATTGGTAAATTTTTATCCAAATATGTTTTATATTTTTCTAGATTCAATTAAATAAATTGATAAAATATAATTTTAATGTTAGAATAATCAACATGTAAAAAATTCATTTTTTACGGAGAATATTTTACCCTTAAAATGAATTCATTGTTATTGATTTAAATTTCAAAATAATTATAATAATTCATTATTTTATATAAATTTAATAAAAATAATTCTTTTTATGTGATTTATTTAATTTATAAATAATTATCAAATGTTAAAAAATTTTTGAAAAAAAACATTTTTTACATGAAAATGAATTTTTACATTTATAATTGTTATAAAATCTACATATATATGTTTTTTATATTATATTGTGAATAATTTTATTTATATTTGAAATGGGAAAATTTTTATTTTGAAAAAAATCTAATATGATGTATTTTTTTTAAAATAAATTATATTTCATTGAGTAAGAATAATTAAGTTAATATTCATTATATTTAAATTTTTATTCCATTAATTTTACTAATTTGTTATAAAATTAATTATAATAAACTAAAAATTAATTTTTAAAAGTAAATATTTGAGTTTTAAAAATTATTTTAATTTAATGTCATATTATTGTGACAGAATAAAATATTTAGAATGATGAAACTATTTACCTCATATAAGAGTGATAATAACTATATAATAATAATAATATAAAAATATTTTCATATAAAACATGGGAATAAAAATAGGATATTTTTTCCATTATATAAATATTTAATATTTTTCAATTATATTATTTTAAATTTCCTATAAAAATCCCACAACTTTAATATACCCATTGCATATATTCATACTGGATAAACATAAATCCATTTACCATATTTACTAAAACCATATATCCATTGACTATATATCAGACCTACATATATAAATATATTGGTCGATTTATATTTCTATATAAATAATTTCCAATATTAATAAATTGTTTGGATATATTTATTTAATTATCTCTTAACATGTTAAAAATATATTAAATTATACTCATTCTTTAAATTTTTTTATCAAGGAGAAAATATTGACGATGAACAACAAGAATAATGATTTCATATTTTTTTCTTCTTATTCAATTACGAAATTGTCCCTATTTAAATTTTCATTGTTATGTTTGTTATAAAAATATCATAATGTATTATTATCTGTCTTTAAATTTAACATTATAATATTTTGAAAATTATCATGATTATTTTTTGTTCGGTGTTTTTATCAAATAATATAGTTACTATAAATATTTTTGAGTGAAAAATCAAAATGAAATTTTAGAGTGTTTCACTATAAACCCCATAAAAAATCACATCATCATTATTTGAATTGTCTCTCACTATTGAATGTATCATAGGTTATACAAAATATTAAAATTTCCGAAGATATAATTCTGAATGAGTTATAAACCTCTCTATATTATGTAAGTCTAGATATCATGTCATCGAACAATTAATTCATGATAATTATATCGACCCCATAGAATATTTGATCTAAATATCACTCATGTTTCTGTATTAATACCCATATATGTGAATTGACAGAAAAAGTGATTTCATGGTCATATATTTACCATTATATGGTCATTCGTTGATTGGTAATATGACATTTTATATCTTAATTCTAAAAAACCATATAGAATTTATGTAATGATAACCAATCAATACCTATAATAACATTGAGAAAGATGATATAATCTATATTTTTTAAATAAATAAAATACATATAAATTAATATGATTCTCCTTTATTCATTAATATGTTATGTTTTATATCTATTACCCAATTTATCCATTGGTTTATGGAATCAATTGTCATAATCACCAAATTACATTTAGGTGAAGCCTTCAGTTATAGGTGGTACATAAATTAAGAAAGTTATAAAATCAATTATACAGATTAAATTTTTTCCCTAATAAAAAATTAAAAGCTTGGGGGATAATCTTTCTACCCATAAAAATTATTCTCTTTCTTTTTTATCAATTTCCAAAGAGATTTTCCGAATTTTTTGTCATTTTGTTTAGTTAATGTTTCCCCTTACTCTGACATATCATTCATGTTCACATAAAACTATATGCTCAATTCTTAATCCTAAATCATTCTCTATAATAAGAGACACAATTTTCTACTTATTCCTATGTTCAGATTAATATATTCATTAATAAATAGTAAATTTTCATAGTTCTAATTTCTATTTAAGATAAGAGGATATTCCCTAACATATGAATGTCCATTATTTTTTAAGTCAAAGAAAAACAAAAGGAAGACATTGATATTATGAAATAGTTATCTTTATATTATCTAATTTATTCATCCGTAATTTTATTGACCACAATGAAAATCATATTCCAAATTAATTAAATGCTTTTCAATAAAATATTTTGGGAAAAATATTTTCATAAATATCTACCATTTTATGGTGTTATCTTATTAATTGGAAAAATAATTCATAATAACATACCACCATTAATCTACATAACTTCCCTAAAAAAACATTTCCTGAACCATATAGTGGGGAAATAAATTTTATCATTCTATTGTGTAGATCCACATATTTGTAATTAAAAGATTATATGATCCAATAAATGAGGATGGACATTAAGACATGTAAATATAAATTATATGTTTCCTTTTATCATGTAAATTTGTGAAATAAACCGGATTAAAAATAAATTTGACAACATTAGAGATAAATTTTATGAATATATTAACTTCAACTCCTGTCATTTTTTGTTTATTAGAGGGATAATAATAACACTTTTTCCATGTAAAATTTTAACATGGTTCTTCTAGGGTCCCATAATTTATTAATAAATGATTGTTAACATAAATTTTATGTAGAATTAAATAGAATTAGAGATCATATATTATAGTCATTAATACAAGTATTCCTTATATAATAATAATATTATTGTAATATTTTATATTTTATGATCATTATATATCACTTTGGGATTATGGAAAAAAATTACGTTCTAAATATTTGTTCACATTTCAAAATAACAAAATATATTAATACGCTCTTCTAATATAAATGGTGGAACACAAAAAAATTGGTATCCACTTCTAATGTTAAACTACAGTTTTTGCACAAAGGAATTGATACCATGTTTGTCAACATAATGTCATTATCAGAATTAATTTTTGTAAAAAAATTACCAAAATAATATATTTTATTTAATTAGAAACATTATAAATTATATACATCAATTAAATATTTTTAAAAATTATTTTAATTTCTGTAATGTTCAGTGTTTTGGACGATGTATGAAATTCCATGAGAATATGAATGTTTATTTTATAAAGCAAGCCAAATTTTATATTGATCCTTAAAATGTAAATCTCAGTAGTAAAAACCTTTAAGGTGATGTGTAAAGATTTTATATAAGGATAAACATGTGTATTAAATATTTGGTTGAGTTTCAGATTCTTTAGTTTTTCAAAGACTTTTTTATTTAATAAATATTTGTTGAACATGGTTTTCACACAATTAATAAAAATTTTATCCTATTTTTTTTCAATATAGGGGTGTCAGATTGTTTAATAGACCACAAAAACAATGAATTATAACCGTGTGAGATGATTATAGAAAAATAAAATGTGAATTTCATTATTTTTGAATGGTTTTATTAGTGGTGTGACTTATATGTGAGGTGTGTGTGTCCTTAATAAATGGTGTTCGATGGTTTTCACATGATTTGACATAAAATTCTTCTAAACAAGTCATATCATTAAAGGGATTGACATTAATCATTTTCTCCTTTCTGTTATATTAATACATTCTTTATTCTTCTACCACTCATTAATGATACATTTTATTGGTAGGTCTCTCTACCTCTCCCTATACATGTTGCTTTTGGTTCTCCTTTATTTGATCCCAAAATCTCTTGATTTGTAATGATTGGATCATCCTTTATATTATTATAATTTTTATTTATTCTTTCTTTATTATGTTTTCAATATGTAATGTTATTTATATACGTTCTCACAATGATTATATTTAGGGAATATATTTGGTTATTAATTTTCATTCATTGTTACAATAATTAATTGAAGTGAATGGATATTTTTTATTTCTCCTTATTTGTTAGATGGTTTAAATTATATTACATTAAATTATTGTGTTTTATAGAATGAACCACTGTCCATCAAACATGACATTTCCACAGGTAAATTATAAAATTAAATAATTCTTTATTGGATCACCTAGGCAACTTTTAGACAATCCTTCACAACCATATATATTGTTGGACATTGATAACCTTGTCACAAACCACCTTATGGGTGGGATCAATCATATTCCTCGATGTGAAATTATTCTTATGACCAAAACACCACAATAATGTGATTATCCTATCCTTGATTATTGAAGTGTCTAAATAATGATAATAAAATTCGTAATAATTGTATAATGGAATTTAGGGAATATTTAGACATTATTTATTACTTCGGAGTCAATATTTCAAAAATAGATACAATGGATGGTCATGTGGTATAGATATTTATTGAATATACCAAAAAATTAACTGTTAAGTCTCAACAAAATTTAATTTAAATTATACATGAAATGTATTGAATGCCATGATTGATCTATTTTAATTACCTTTGTAATATACGGAATGTGTTATTACTATGGCCTTAATTCATGTTATAAATGAAATTGTCTTTTTGAATAGAATATTTTACATTGTAATATATTGTATTCATTGACCATAACATATATTATTGAAAGAATTAAAAATAAAGTGTTAGGTTAATTACTGAATGTGAATATCCCATACATTTATATTACACTTTTAGTGGACCTTTGATTCCCATGTTGGAATTATAGGGATTTATTATAGGTTTTACGAATTATATTTCACTTTGAGGGAAACCTTGTTCAACATTATGAAATGTATTGTTTATGGGAATATAAATAATGTGGGATTTCCTCATGAATGATTATTATTTAGTATACATGGATAGGGTTTTAGCAAATTACATATCACACAAACTAGTTATTAATATTTGAAATGGGGTTTCATATTCATTATGGTAGTTGTATATGAAAATACATGCCCTATGGTGAATTTTTTGGACATGACATCTCACATCAGTTTTTGGGATGGTCATGAATTGTGCTCCATATCCCACACTCAAATTCATTGGTTGCTACATATATTTAAACAATGAGGGTAATAAGATATTCCTCGTTTTCGGATCCTAGTTCTAAATCATCAATTTCATTGCACTGAATTTCTATATATTTATATATATATCTCTAGATATAATCATGTATATAGATTATGGCATGTTCAGGGACATTCATGATTAGGGTGTAGTGAGGTTGGTCATACAAGTGTCTTTGTGAATCCTATTATCAAAATGTTTTCATTTTTATTTCAGAACATATTTATTATACATGTACACTAATTTATTTTATAATCACATTATAGATTACATTAGATACTATGAGTGGCACCGTAATGGGTTTATCTAACACTATATATTGGCCACGATTTGGTACATATATAGATCTCTAAATTGTAGCCTACGGTTTACAAAATTATATTTACTATTTTACATTATATAATAATATGAGACATTATATAATAGATTTGACAGTTTCCTATTTACTTCAACTTCATTATGGATTTTGAATTTTTTATGTGTTTTTCAATTTCAATGTAGTCCCATTTTAGTATTATTTATTGTATATTTTTCTCATGAACAATATCAGGTATATTAATAGTAATTAATTTTTATATTTTAGTTTTTATTAATTATTATTAAACATAGTCTCCGTGAATTAATTTTCATTCAAAATATATTATATTTGAAAAATAATTTCTTCTCCAATAATAATGGTATTGTCTCCCCACTAAACCATTTATAAAACCTCCATACTAGTTAGAATCCTCTATAATATGGGAAGGCATGCTTGCGGAAATGTGTGAAATGTAATAGGAAGTATTTTTTACAATATCGTAGGTATGGAAGTGACAAGTTTCTATTAGAGATTCCTTATCATGTCTTATTGTTATGGTTTTTAGAAATAATACAAATATACTATTTGAAATTGGAAGATTTATCATGTATTGTCTGGATAACCATAAAATAATGGAATGATCTTGTTTTTTGGGGATTTGGTAATTCAGTCTTGTTACAATAGTTGATTAATATATAACCTTATGTGATTGATCTATATACATTGGTAAATAATTTATGAAATTTACCTTTGTTTTTTGGATCACTACCCTTGTCCTGGTATGATTTGGATGTATTGTAACTTGAATCATTACAGTCACATATATATTCAAATTCTATGAATATTCCATTCCTTGATAGATTAATTTCTAGAACACATAAGTATTTTATATATACCATGCCTCTATGATTATTTATTATTCTCCCTTGTATACTCTTCATATAGAATATATTGTAGTGTTTTTAATAATTACGATATATTATTTTTCAAAAAAGAGACTACATCAACCTAAATGGTGGTTTCCAATATAATTTTATGGTGGAAAATTAATTATCCAATTTAAATTCGTTTGGTTCATGGACTATTGGTGGTGTGCGATGTAAATTTATAGATATTATTAATGGGTTATAAGAACCATTTATAAAGAGTATAGACTATTAAAACCTGGAGAGAAAATTTCAGGTTATCAATATATTATATAAGTAATCATTATATTCTATAATTGTAAATGAAAACAAATTTTCAGTTAAATAAATTATAATTATAATTTATATAGGCTAGTACCTATAAAACATTGGGTTATATATTTCATATAATCAAATAATTGTACATATATACACACACATTAAATAGTTAAATTATAATTTTATGGAAATTTCATAGTTTTAATAATTTCATGAAATTGTTTATGGATGTATGTTAAATAGTATATCATTTGTAACTTATAAGTGATTGAACCTAAATAATGTCATAATGATGAACCATATAACTGAATCACTATATTATTCACATTTCCCTTGTAGGTGAATTTTAATTTTTAATTTCCATGTGATAAACCCATTAAGGATTTTATTAATTATAAAACTAAAATTGGGTTTCACGTCGATAGATATGGGTTGTCTTAAGGAATCCTCCTTGGTTGTATTTATCTATTAATAACTCTTTATGTAACCATTCAGGGGTATTCTTGTGATAAATAAGATGATTATTTTAGTTATAAATATCATAAAATATAGTTTTATATATAAATGTATGTTGGGATCTTGGTAGACTATTTCCATTTAATTTTATAAAAGAGATTTTATATACATTTGATCATTATTATTCTGAGGATTCCATTAATTAAAATTTAAATTATAAAAAATGGTGGTTTTATATATGTCATGGTAATTAATATTTCCTTTAATGATGACATGTTCGAAACTTCATTTCAAAATAAATAATGATTTAATGTTTTTAGAGAAACCTATCAGATTGGATTCATATAAATCTATATAGAACCAACCAAATAAATGGAATAATAATTATTGGGTTTATGAAATTTATTTGATAACAATTATAGTATATTTACCATAAATATTTTGATAAATTATAATCAATTAAATTACCTGAAACTAAACCCTTAATGTGTTATTCCTTATTTCATTACATAAAAGTGATGTTTGAACAATAAAGTGGTTGTTTTTTATAGGTCTCACTATATTTATCTTTTCTAAAGTAAGATTCTAGGTATGTTTGTTATTCATAGTTTCTATTTCAACAAATCTATGATATAGATTCAATGATTTAGGACTTATTATAGAAGGTATAACTTGTTTTGGAAGATACATGGAAATGAGAGGAATCTGTGGATGATGAATTTATATTTTGGATGTTTGAGTTATCCAGGATGTAGTAATAACATGTATAAATTTTATGGATGTTAAAACACCCATGGTAAGGTTCGTTGTTATTAATAAATACAATAAATTTCAATTATGTGACAAAAAAACAAAGTCAATGTTCAGAGGATTAGATAATTCTATGCATGGAGGAGATGATCCATGCATACTATATCAAATGATAGGACTATGTAGTGACTGATATGTGGTTTTCATATTACTATATTATGAATTGTAAAATGTTATACCCATAATTATATGATGTGAAGTGTTAAAACCCCTGAGGTTTGAGGGAATATGTCACATTATCTTTTAAAACAATGTGGTTTCATAATTTCAGTGAATGTGTCATGAGTATGTGAAGGATAAATACATGGCTCATTTCATGAGTACATTGACATTATTGATAATGCAATTGAGTCATAACACTACTAGGGGAATAATTTGACAAATTTTAAGGTCTTATGTTAACAATTATTAAGGTTAATTTAGTTAATATATTATGATATAACAAGAATTTTAGTATTTGTTTTTATCTTATTTTTAATAGTTATGATTATAAGAATGTTATCCATAAATATAAATAATGTTTTATAGAGGATTGATTTTGAAAATATGGATGACTTGTGGTTCTCATTAAATGATTACAATGAATCTCTTAAGTTGGGTAGCATTGATTCAAACATGTTTAATCGCATCCTTTTATATAGATGGAATATGGGTGAAATTGAATAACTAGAAATGGAAAGAGAAAAATCTAAACGCTATTGATTCAATAGATCTTATATTACATGAATCCATCGTTGATATGAGTATAAATATTCAGGGTTATGTATAAACTATGTATAGACTCTAGATTTAGCCTGAGTATGAATAATAAATCTTGGATTTTGATGGGTAGGTAAAACATATGTACCTACAAGGAATAATTAATGTTAGGTGTTTTGTTTAGTAAAAATTATTAGATTAATATAGAGAGTACAGGTGAAAATTTTATTGTAGTTTATCATGAATATATGAACCTTTTGAGTTAAGGAGAAATGGTGAGTATAATGAATATTATTTCTATTATAAATATGGATGTTTCAAAATATATCATCCTGGTGTGAATAAAAAACCATGAGAATAAAATCCTGATGCAGGGTTGAGAATGTCATAAGTGAATCATTTTATTAATGTCATAAATGTTAGTTTAATGACCCTTATAGCTATACCCAAAATAGTATAATAATATATTCATGGTGTCGTGAGGTGGTTAACAAATTGTATGATCTGGTCACATCTTTTTTGGAGTTGTTGTAACATGGGTTGGTTTGGAGAAACATTATCTTGTTTTGATAAGTACTCTCTTGGTATAGATATAAAAGATTTTTCACACAATCCTTTTTTTTTCTTTTATAGAAAAACCAATTTCATGGTAAGTGGGAACCTACAAAACATGTCCTTCAAATCAAGCCACAACCCTACAAATAGACATTACAGAATTAAAAAATCAACATAAAAACAGAACTAGTCACCGCACCATCTTGCGTCATGCCCCAGTTTCCAAATTCAAACAATCACCATAAATCAGGAAAAAAACATCAAGTCCAGAGACAACCACAACTCTGGAAGCACCGTGAGTCACTTTGAACTGTGAACCACAAATCCCAAAACCACATAGTTTCCATTGCGCTAGATCTAACTACGATAGTCGAGTAGAAACCTGGGGTTAGAGAAAGTTGACCAGCCAAGGAGCTTCATCACAAAAATGTCTTCAGGCCTAAAAACTCTTCTTGAAAACCTTCATTGTCAACAAAAATTTGAATCAGATCTCAAAAAACATAGAAACAGAAACCGAAAAACTCATAGAAAAAGAGGATCATAGATATTAAATTGAATCCAACAAAACAAAAAGACCCTAGCCCCAGCTACACCTTTATATCCTTTGAATGTTGAACCACAAATTTGAAAACTAGGTATTTAACTCTACGCCAGATCCATCTAGGAGATGTCCATCAACACATGGGGTTAGAGCAGGCTAAGAGGACAAGGACCTCTTTTTCACAAAACTGACATCGGGCCTGTGAAAACACCGTGAAAACAGACGTCGTCATCAAAAAATTGAACCAAAACCCCATCAAAGCTGAGCAGAAAAAAGCATGAAAAAAAGAGGATGAAGGAGAATGTTGTTCGAAGGGACGATTGGAGGAGAGAGCCGAGAGAAAAAGGGAGAATCTCTCTAGAAGAATATGAGAAAGGGGTTCATTACGATGGATGTTTTGAGACAATAATTCCATTGGATTATTGAATGAGGGGTTGTTTATCCATGTGATGTCTCAGAAATTCAGTTATGGTATTTGGGGATCATGATCAAAATGAAACTTGTCATCATTTTTATAATGAAACGAGAATTGTATTTTTGAATAATTTTTAAATAAAAAACATTGTTTATTATGAATAAATATTCAATAATATATTACGACTAAAATAATTATTAGTATAGTAAATTAAAAATTAGGAAGATCCAATAATGAAATTATTAAGGTTGTAATAAATAGTGGAGTCCTAGATCATTATCCGGAATATTTTTGTTACCCTCAGGGGAAATGGATCAAATAATAGAAAAATATATGAGAGGATCATCCAAATAAACTTTATAAGCTATAATGTCACCCACAACCTTATACTCACACAAGGTTTTTATGGTGGAAATTTGGATATTCAAAATCCTTTTGATCCATAGGATGGAATATTCAATGTGATATTAATATTTAATATTAATCATTAGTTGAATTATTAATGTAAAAAAAAGTATTGAATACATCATCGATGGAGAAGAAGTCCATATATGACCCCATATAGGCAGTCATGGAAAATAAGATTATGCATGATAAACCATGGTGGATTGGGATACAATTATTTTAATTTAATAATGGGGAAAGACCACATTCCTCATGTGTGGCTTGGTTTTTTGAGATTAGAGTCATTCAAAACCCATTTATATGATATGGTACCCATGTTTCATTATGTAATAATGACTGTGGGTGTTCTATGAAATGGAATTTTCATTAAATGATAGGTCCTTTATGGGGTAGGTAAATAGTATATATAATAGAATATATAGCAAAATGATAATGTATTTGGTTATATGGGTGTAGGTATGAACTTCTTTTATGTTTTAGTTTTTAATATGATTGTTTCTACTTGTTTTTGTGTCTTATATTCCATTTGAATTATAGGGAACTTGTTGGTTCATTGGGTTTGGGATATGTAACCTGAAAATTTGACCTTCAAATCATGAAACTATTCATCCTGGTGCTATTTATCCTAATAAATAACTCTTATTAGTGTTTATATGTTCTAATGTAGATAGTTTTTAACATGAAATGTTTTGGACTGAGT
The DNA here is from genome assembly GCA_963277665.1 of Viscum album. Classification (NCBI taxonomy): domain Eukaryota; kingdom Viridiplantae; phylum Streptophyta; class Magnoliopsida; order Santalales; family Viscaceae; genus Viscum; species Viscum album. The sequence goes on along the minus strand of OY728150.1, from coordinate 1,584,366,142 downwards.
TTGAAATTCACTGAAAATTTGATTCTTAATTTGGTCGATTTACAAAATTATAAAATTTATCATTTTAATGTAAATATAAGTCTTTGAACACTTAGATGTGATATTTTTATATTGAGTATATGAGATGATAATTTCTACATGTGTTCATCTAAGAATTAGATGAATCATGATTCCAAAGATGTGAGTCTAGAAAGGCAAATAGGATATCACCATTTTAACATGGTCAGTGCAATATATGTTCTTAAAGTGTGTTTCCCTATGGATTTTTCCCAATTTTTTTCAATCTATAACAAGAGGCCTCCCATAAATTTGAGATATCTAAAAAAAATTTGTAGGAGGACTGTATAGGATACAAATGATGTTTATAACCATCCACTAGTTTTGGGATGTGAGGGAATATTTGACTAGTTGAAATCCATGGAAACTGTATTGTTTGAAATTCTATTCAACCAAATCATTTAACACATTAGTTGGAAAATTTTAATATTTTATACCATCCATGTTTATTCAAAACTCCTCCACTCTTAACTCACACACAATCCCTTCTTTAGTTTTAGTAATCCTCCTCCCCCTCTCTAAGGTTCTATTAGTTATTCTTTTTCAATGATAAGAAGCACTTGGAATAATTTTTTTTAGATCACCCTCAAAATTTCTATAATTTATCTTTATTTAATTAGTATTTTATATTTACATATTAAATGATATTTTTATTTAATATCATATGACTTGTTATTGTTCATTTTATTATTCATTAAATTTCTCAATCTCTAAATCGAATTAATGGTATAGAATGGATATGTGAAAAATCCTTGTTAAAATATATTTTTTCTATATTTTTTCCCTTAAATAGCATCATTTATTAAATGTACTATTCTTCAGTGAGCCTGAAATTTCCATGCATCAATTCTAAAATCTAAAATTCATATAATGGTAAATGTCAACCCTAATTATATCTTACATAAACCCACTGTAAATGTAAGGCTGATGAATACCGTAACCTGAAGGTACCCATTGGTGGGTTTAGTCGTATACCAGGGTGATGTCTTATGCTTATGTTCAAATAGATACCATGGTGTGATTGTATTGTCGTTAATTATTGAAGAGAAAAATGACTAGTTTTTAATATAAATGTATTATTGAATTATGTGAATGAAATACTTAATCCTGCTTCATTACATGGTAGGAAATGCATCAAAATTGAATTAATGAACTATCATTTTGTATGAAAATTCCTTGAAATCACTAACTACTAAAATGATTAGGCTCAATAGAATTTAACAAAATTATGACATGAGATATCATGTAGACTATGATTATCCCTTTTTATTTAATTATTTCATATATGGAATGGGTTCATCTGGTAGAAATCCTTTTTTTAGTAAAATAAACGGTCTATATTAAAATTTGATTTGATTATGGTATATATTGTATTCCCATGAAACTAATTATATTTTGAAATTAATGAATTCTAAAGGAAAATGTTTATTTTTTAATGTGAACTTCCAATATTTTTATATTACTCTTTATGTGATCATTATACACCCAAGTAAGAAATCAATGGATGGTATTATATGTTATATGAATTAAAATAGTCCTAGATTGATATCGTGTTCCCCTTTATGGAATGAATTAGTTAATATATCATTCAAAAAGATAGAGTACTAGATACATGATTATTAATGACAGAACCCCATTAGGTTTGTTGGACATGATGTTTCAAAGCCCCTTGAATCAAGTTGATGGACATGTTATTTCACATCCATTTGAGTGGTTGGACATGAACTTTCATGCACTGTAAAGTGGATGTTGGGTAATAAAATTGAGATTTGTTTTTTGGATGGTTAGTTATTGACATCTATATTCCATATTCTGATTCATCAGATTGTACCATTCCTAAAAATTGAAACTCTTATATAATTGTAATAGGAATAATGATAATAATAATATTTATAATTATGAGGAAGATTATTATAATTATTGGTATATGTGTATTCTTTTGTCTAATTCCTTGGTTCATATTTGGTGAATATATATCACTTAATATGTAGATATGTTATTATATATAAGCATATAAACATTATTCCATGTTTAGAGATATTCTGACTTATGTGGAAGAATGTATGGTCATCTAGTTATCCTTCATAAACCTAGGCCTGACTTATTTACATTTATTATTCATGGATTTATTATTATAATATCATACCGCCTTATTTTATATTCAGAGACTTAATTTCATTAATCATAATTGGTAGTGCCCTACTTTTTTTCTCTCACACTAAATTAGGGAAACTGTTTGTTGTATGAAAATATATCATAATTTCAAGTTTCAATTTAGGATATTCATTGTACAATTTTTAAATATGTACTAAGATTATATATGGGAGATTATGAGAATCGATTGTGAATGAACATATGTTTCCTTTTGGATTATAATTTCATTGTTTGTTTGTTTTTTAGTCTATAAATATTCCTTTTTTTACCTAATGTATTTCAATTGCGTGTGCGTTGTCACGTCAACAAGGTTGATTATTCATTCTATTCTTCATTTTTTAATTATTATAATTGTATTTATCTTTATTTATTTTATTTTATTTTTCTATTGATTATGATTTATTCCACTGTCCTTCTCTTCTTATGATGGTATCATCTTTCAATCATGCCACTTTTAGAATCTCATTCCTAGTAGGAAACCTCTGGCATATGGGGAGGCATTCTTGGGGCAATGCCTCACACCAGCTTGGTGTTCTATTTTAGTGGATCCCAGGTAAGGATTTTTCAATTTATATACAGTTTCACCAAACCAGAAACCCTTCTAAACCTGACATATATTATACACTACTTAATATCTTGATGAATGGATGACTAAAATATTTTTGAGATCTGATCATCTATATTATTAAGAAGAAGATTAAACAACAATTATTAAATGTGAGAATAATATGAGCATATTGGTACTAGAACACAATCAATTTTCATTGAAAAAAATAGATATTCATATATAACAAATCATATATCATAGAATATGAGTTATGTAAAAATGATTTTGGAGAAAGAAAATACAAGAGAAATATGAGTGTTGAAACATGATGTAATAATCATTAAGATATTACATAATAAAATGAATACAAAAAATAGTTAATCATATAAAATAAAAAAATTATGAAAATAGATAAACAAACTCATTTCTCCCTAGAAACATAGCATCATATAACATTAATATACTTCTACTCACATTATCGCAGGAATGGATAACAATAATAATGTCCACCAAAATATGTGTTAATCGGGTTACCCACAATATCATCCAGACAATAAATTTGAACATAGATACCCAGAATCATGTACACATAGATTTATGGAAATGACTACCCATAATAATGTCCACAAGACTTATCATTATCTCATGAGATATTAAACATTTCCATTTATTAGGGAGATATTCTATATTCAATAATTAGTATATATGAAAAAAAATATTTCTTCCACTAGAATATAAAATTTTAATAATTCTAACAAAATTTAAATAACCCAAGAAATTGAATTTTTGTAACACCATGGAATTTGGTTTTTTTTTTAATTATTTTTCTTTTTAGATACATTTTCATTTATTCAACACTGAATATCACCTATGATATATTAAATAATGATTTTATCCATTATTTTTATAGTACACAATGTTAGTATTTTGTTATATGATACACTAATATAAGATTATGCAATAAGAAATATCTACTTGGATTTAATTTCATGTAAATATACGTTTCAAAAAAACATATATGTCATTATTAGTATTATTTCAAAGAGATAGATATAATAGTTCTATTAAACAAAGTAAAATTATTAGTAACACTACTACTAAAATATTATTTATATTTTTTTATATAAATTAATAATATTTATAATAAAAAATATATTTTGTGTAATGTTTTTATGAGTTGTAGAATACTATTTTCTCAAATAAACTTCTTTTTATATAACTATTTGAAATTTAATATTATCAATTTTTAAAATTTCCTGAAATTTAATTTGATAAAATACACATTGTTTATTAATTAATCAATCAAAACCAAAATAGTAATTTTTTTTTCAGGGTTTTATTTCTAAAAAACATCATTTCTGTAAGAATATTGATAAATACCAAATTTTATTTCAAATATGTTTTTTTTCCAAATTTATTTATGTAGTAAAATTACATTTTATTTTTTTTAAAGTGTACATATATTAATCCTATTTAGGTCATTGAATCAAATTTCATATTGAAATTATGTATAAAACATTATTATCTTTTAAACATATTCATTAAAACCCCACTATCATGACATTTCTATGAGAATAATATTAACATAATTTTATCCACAGAGCTGTTTAGAATGTCAAAAAATGAATTATATATTTGGAATGTGAATAATATATAATTTCATGAAAAAGTCGACATATATTTTTCCAAAAACATACAGTGAAATATATTAATATTAAAAAAATGTTTTTGAGGAAAAAATTGTTTACACATGGGTTATAATTTAATCAGAAAGTGAAAATTGACATAAAAACAACTTATAGTGCGTTTTCATTGAAAAATTTCAATAATATCCCCTTTTGGATTGAATTTTATGAGTTTATAGGACATTATTTAAAGAAGGGGACCTGTATAATTTTTTATGTATGGAAAAGGGACAAACAGACCCTTACTTAACATTAATAATTATAATGAACTGAGATATGAAAAAATAACATTAGTTCTGCTGTCAATATTATTTTTCATTATAAATGATTTTTTTTCATCATATTAATTTATATTTAATTTTTAGTTATGTATATTTTTTATTAAATACTTATTGAATTCCAAATGTGGTTATTTTTTAGCTAATAATAATATAAAATAAATGTCACAAACATTATTAAAATTAAAGTAATTTCATTTAATTATGTTCTATTTTTTAGATGAATATATCATGTTAAAAATGTATAAAAATTATTGATTATAACATCATATATCTATTTTTTTAATTTAAATTAAGTAAATAATGTTAAAATTTACATTAATGATATTGTATAATAATAGATATTTTATTTGAAGATTTATATTTTTCTAAATATCCTATATTCTACAAAATTATATTTTAAATATAGATAAATATAAAATAGGTTCAATTAATGGTCCAAATTGTATTTTATATTGAAAGAATTAACATTTAAATAGTAAAATCATTGTTAGCTCAGTAGGGATTAGTGTAGTAATTTTCCACGTTAGACCCACTGGTTTAAAAATAAATTTCCAACTAAATTTTGATTCATATTATTGATTATTATATTTATTTTTAATAATTGCATGGGTCTATGTGTTATATAAATTTTTATAATATTTTATTATTAATAGTTAAATTATATAGTCTTGAAAATTTGTTACATTAGAAAAAAATGAAAAAATAAATGTAGGGAAACATAGATAATATGGAAGAAAATAATTTAAATGAAATTTTTTTTGTGTTGTGGTAGTTTGGACTGACCATAATTATAATTATATACTTTACCATTTCATTTTTTGACAACATTTTTGTGGTCTTCCTCCAAATTGTGTTTACCATTTTTCTACTCCAATGAATTTCACACCTCCACGATAAAATGTAACTCATATGTCCCTATCCACACACTTCTAATGACACATTGGATCTACCTCTGCCTATGCATATATTATCAAAACAACCCACAATTCATTATAGAATCCTCTTATTAGGCATAAATCCATCCAATAAATTAGATTGGTTGGAAAAATTAGAGTTACCCAATGAAGACATAACTTCCTTCTAGAAGCTCGTTTGTTTTATTTTCATTTTAGACCACCAAAATTATTATTATCCCCTAAATCTAAAATAAAATTTGTATCCAAAATATTATAATAATTTTTTAATAATAATAAATATACCTACATATACACACACTTGCATCAAATAGGTAACAAACATATAGTTCAAGAGTATGGTAGACTACGACACCACAATACAATGTTCTTATTTTTTAACATTACACCACTTTTCAGTGGTAATTATGATGGAAATAATGTTTTGACAATATATATGATAATTATTTTATATTTATTCATATGGAATTATTATATAAGATATATTTATATAATTTATATTTTTTGGAATTATGATAAATTCTTTAATGGGTATGTGGATTGCCACATCCTCAAAGCTATGTGATTCGTTCAATCAATTTGTAGAATATATTAAAGATGAGTTTAGTAAATGAATATGAATTTTATAAAGCAATAATTATATATTAATTATATATATATATCATTTAATTTATATCATTCAGTAATAATGGAAAATCTAATCATTGTTCATGGGTATGTATGACCTAATGTCTTCAAAAATGGTGTATTTAATTTCAATAATATCTCTTTAATATAAATTATTAGAGAAAAAATTATACAGAAAATATATTATATTTATATAATGTTTTAAATTTGTTAAATAATTAAATCAGGATCTAATTAATAGGATCAATAATAATACATTAATATATATAGGGAAAACAAAGTGGATATTAACCGAAACATAATATTGACATAGAATTGTAAATAAATGGTAATAAAAAACATAATTAATATATATATATATATAATTACATATAACAATATGGTTCTATGATAGATTTATAAAATACTAATATTTATTATATAGAAGTATTTAATGAGTACAACAAGAGTGATTATATGATGTAATTGTTTTATCATCTAACTGTTATCTCTATTATATTTATTCCTTATTCCCAATTTATTTATATTTTTATTGTATAAAATAAATATGAGAGAATTTTATGCACCCTATAAGAAATTTAATTTCTTTTTAACATAACCATTTTTCGTATTCTTATTATATTATGTTTATAGTTCAAATGTTAAAAAAATCAGTAAAGTAATTTTGTCTCAATTTTTCATTTTTGATATAAATGACATGTTAGTAGGTTTATATATTTCCAATAGATATTTTATTTTATGAATATAATTATTTTGATGATAATTTATACTTAAAAGCTATTTTTATGTGGGTTATTATTCAATTATAATAATGTGAAATTTTTTTAATGTTATAATATCACAATTTATTAAAATTCTTTATGGTTATTCTTCCATTGATGAAATATTCAGATTAATCTCTCAATAACATTTGTGAATTTTATTATGCCTTATTTATTCATGATATAGTCATGTGTTATTGCCATTTTTCCAATATTTATTACTTAATATAATTAATAAAATTATTTTTATAAAACATGAAATTATTTATCTTTTTATTCAAAAATCATTTTTATTTCAAAATCCACGTATTCAAAATTGTATCGATAATGTTTTTAAATTGATATTTTAATATAATATGCAATGATATATTATTTTAATAATGTTTTGTGTTTTTAATGGTTACATTATAGGTTTTCAATGATAATTTTAAAGAAAAATGTTTTAAGAAATGATTTAGGTTTAAAAAAATTCAAATTTGTAAGGATATTTTCCTCAATAACCAGTTTTAAACATTTTATCAGAAATTTTTTACATTTTATATGACATGAATTGGTGTTTATAATACCTTTTTAGGGATATGATCCATGTGTTGCAGTATAATTCATTCTCTAAATGATTTATATTTTGATGGTGTGATGTTTTTGAAACTCGTTTCTCATTACTGGGTTACATGTTTATGATAAATATTTCTCTTTAATGATTTATACGTTTATGAAAGACTTTTTCCTTTCATGTGTTGTATTATTATAAAACATTATTATTTTTAATTATTAATGTTTTATTAAATGATTATAAAACATTTCTCTCCTCAATAGGTTATGATATAGTTAATTATTTATGATACCCAATTCATTTCATGGGTTATGATATGATAAAATTTTATTGATTTGTAGAAAACATATGTATGATTTGATGATTAATTATTTTGGACATATATCTCCATATAATTTATTGAATAAATAATTATTTCTCATCATATAGACTTGCCTAGAACAAGGATTTAACAAGGTTATGTTACAAAGGGTTTGAGCTAAGATGGTATTATAAGTGATTAATGACCAATAAGTTAGACATGGGAGTGATACATGATTACCAATATGGTATATAGAGTAAAAAATACAACTAAGATGGTATTTTGTGTGATTACATTAATATTATCAGAATAATTGTAGAGTCTTATGTTTCATCCACAAATTATATGTATTATTCCAACATTATGTTTTCATGTAATGTTATTTACATCCAATTTTTATTAAAGTCTTATGAACTTCCAATATTTATGATTTAGCTCAATTATACAATCTTTGATTTTAAGGTATTATTTTAAAATGTTTTTATCATTTTTTAATACTCTTATACACATGTTATTCTTATATTTTTCCATTGTTTACCCTTATAGATCATCTGAGACCACCCAATTATTATGATTACATTCCCTAGCCAGGATGAATAGATTTATGTATGAGAACTGATGTGGAATATCGTAAATGGATATTTTGAAGATTTTTCTTAATGATATGTTATTTTTTACTAAATTTCCAAAGGCAGTAAAATATTTTGGTCCTCATGCCTGTTTATTTGTAATGTGATAAATAATAATTTATAATGATGTAATTTCCACATATGTTATTCCTATGTCACTATAGTATTTATAAAAGTTATTTATAATCATTCATTGTAATCTAGGATGAGAAAACATTAGTGATATTTATATTAGTATTTCTCATGATTTGTCTAGTGATATCTCTATAGATAATCCTAGGGAGTAATATATTAAATAAGGTTTCATCATTTAAAAATACTATAATTATATTTTCATCATTATGTGCCTTTTTTATAAAATATGAATTCCTCATAGAATGATCTCTAGTATATGTCAATGTAAGGAACTAGAAGGAATAATGTTGATTATGTATATGAAGTACATTTTCATGACAATAAGAAAAAAATTGTTTAATGACCAAAAAAATTTATATTGTGATAATGTGAAATTAGCTTCCATGTTATATAATTTAGAATGGAAACATTTTTTATTTTACTAACACACTGAGTATGAGTACGAAAGGATTTTATAAATCTTCATATAGTTGGTAATATTGATATATGAATACCTGACTTCTTACATGTCAAGATGAATGGAAGAAGAACCTTTACGAATTCCTCAAATATAGGGTAAGATGTTATCTAAATGGTAAAGGGGTTATAGAGTGAAAATTTATTATGGATTTAAATGTTTTATTTTTGTAGAACATATATATTAGACATCTTAGTGACCTCACATAAGAATTTACATATAAACTATGGAATAAAATAATTCATTTCATTCAATGATGTGGACGGGTTGACGTACTTATGTATTTTTATTGACTAATTTTAAATCGATAGTTATGTTATAATTGATTAATTTTATAATATTTAAATTATTTATATGAATGTGTTTAATGGTTTCAATTAAAAAAATGAGTTCTAATAGAAAGGTAATATACCTGGAATATATGTGATTTTGGAAAAAATAACTGTTTATATATTCTGAATGTTGAGATATTTATTTATGGATAAAGATATTTTGAATCTGAATAAGTTAATATTATGGTACCAATTACCTTAAAAATGAATATGGATATTTTGAAAATATATATTGTGTTATAATGGATGGATATTGTATAATTTCTTCATTTAAGGACTATATCAAACAAAATTAGAAAAAAAGAATCATTCAAGTTTTCATTAAGTATATATGGTATTTCAGTTCACTAACTTGTTTCAAGAGAATACATGATGAAGGTATTCACATATTTGGTTTGTGAAATATAAGAGTCACATTATGATATATTTTGTATGAATGTTAAGATGATTGTAAATATAGTGACCTTCTTCATAATGTTCTCAAACTTCATCATTCAAATTTATTTTAAGGATTTCCATTTATTTAATGGTTTATATTATATTTTAGATGAGGTTTTTGAAATTATTGTTTTATATCTCCATAATAGTATTTATGAAATATGGGATTACTATGGATAACCATTTTATTATGATAAATAAAATGAAAAAAAATATAATTATATTTATAGATATCATGATCTGTTAATTATTCCTGGATGAAAATTTGAAATTAATTTATTAGAAAAAGTGATGACATTGAAATTGATCTTGAAAAAATTAATGTTGAGGTTGTATTGAAATAATGAATGTATATCCTCTCATGAAAATTATTTGACAATATAAAAAGGGTCTTCAAATAACATTTTGTTCTATTATCATAATTTTTTATAATATCAATTCTTTATTTCACACTGCTTCAATTTATTTTTTTGTGAATTATAATATAATTTGGATATCTAAATATTTTATGATAAGTTATCTTTATCAATATCAATGATTATTTACACTTTTCTTCCATATCATGTTTTCAATTTCCACCTATATTATCATATGGGGAAACCTAATTATCATTTTTATTAGGTAATTGCTATATACCTAAAATTACATTATGAATGGATTTATTAGTATTTTATTTTATGATTTTTTCATATATGAATCAGACATTTAAATGATAAAACATTAAGTTGGGGAATACTGTTACACAATGACATTTTTGTTAAAATATATTCGAAATTCTTCCTTTTAAAAAAAATATATTATTATTTCATTTATTCATATGAGATTGTAATAAAATATATGTTAAAAATAGAAACATTTATAGTAATAACAATTATTAAAATATAATTTATAGAGGTATTCTATAAATAATACATATTGATATTAAAAAATATACTTTTTTTAAAATTCTTAATGTTATTGAAAATACTACATTTTAAAAATGAATTTCTTTGTATATCGATTTTGGAAAAAAAATGAAATATATGTTATATAATTTGGGAATGTTAATATAATAAACTAATTTTATTTTAATTTATAATGTAAAAATTATGTTAGGCTTAATTTTTTGGGTTTTTCATAAAAATATCATTTTTTTATGAATAGTAAAAAATACTGAATTTTAATTCAAAACTGATTTTTCATATAATTTAGTTATATTTCAAAATTAAATTATAATTTTGTTTTAAAGATTAATTAGATATATTTTAACTTAATTATTTAAATTTAGGTCATTATATCTAATTTCCCATTTATAATGGATATAATAATATTTCAACTTTTTTTAAAAAATACCTAAAAACCGTTATTTACGACAGGTCAACAAGATATAATTAAAATAAATTTATAACAATTATATGTCTATAATTTATTGAAATAGATTCAAGATTCTTAATCAAAATATTATCTAATATTTATCATTCTCATCTTCTTTTTGGAACAGAACTATTTTTGGAATTAATTAAAATTAATAAGAGTAATTAATATACAAAATAATTTACATAGTGGATAAACATTAATAATATGGAAAAAATGGCCTACAAACATTTTAAAAATAAAATTTATTTCAAACATTCTACTATATCCCAACATAGTTCATTTTTTATTTGTATTTGGGAATTCATATTTGGAAATTAACTTATATAATAAGAAAATTAAGGAAAAAGTTAAAAAGGTACATTCCTTACCTTTACCATTTACAACGTATTGAGAAATGGAAAAAAAGAACATTAGTATGGTTGAACAAATTATTTTAATAGTTAAATTTTCTTTTTCATCGTACGAATTAATATTAAAATTTTAGATATGAAATAATTATAATAAATTCTAATGGTATACAATATGCGAAAATATAATTTGTAAGTGGTTAACAAAAATTAATGCCACCAAAATCTGTAAAAGTAAATTAAATTGATTGAATTATTTTAAATAACATGTATATGTATATATAATGATACAAATTTTTTAACTTATTATATTCATATCACCTATTTATCTTTTTTTATTATATTAAAATTCATTAAATAATTCCAATATTGACATTAAAGTTATATTTTTTAAAATGATCTTTCTTTTGATGATTTAAAATTTAATTAAAGTCCTATATTCTAAAAATTAATTTTTTAAATATAAATAAATATCAAATATGGATTATTAATTTATGAATTAAACATTTCTAATGAATATACTAACCTTTATATAGTAAAAACATAGTTAGCATAGTTTGGGTTAATGTAGTATTTTTTATCAGTACATGCACTTATTATAAAATTAATTTACAAATCACATGGATTATTTTTTGGTAAATTATAAATAATTTAAAAAATTAACTGGGTATTTATTTTAAAATATAACTGAATTTAATTTATTCTTAATTCTTAAATTACATAGGTTAAAAAACTAGGTGCCTTAATAAAATTAAAATAAAAAAGTGGAGAAACATTGATGTTAAAGAACAAAATTATCAAAATGCACTTATTTTTTGTGTGGTGGAGGTTAGGGTAGACAATAAATTCCTTTTTACAATATTCATTTCATATTTTATGAACATTAGGTAATTGTGTCATCTAAATAGTGTATAATATTTAGTATATACTAGCATACACCAAATCATCCCCAATAAAAAGTAATTCACTCTTTTCCTTCCTCACACCTATCAAGGAACATTATATAATACATAATTTCATAAATAAACTCCTAAAATATTTAAATTATTTCAATAATCCTCATTTGGGGATGAAATACAACCATGTAATCCATTTTGAGCTAATAAAATTGGAGTTACAAAGTTACGTGGTAACATCCTTCCAAAAGTCATTTGGATTATCATTCATTCCCCACCACCTAATTTATATCTATTCCATTCTAATATAATAACCTCATCATCTCGGGTATTCTTAATTTATTTTGATCAAATGTTTATACATGAACTAATATGTATATTCATTAATTGTGTACTTAAAACTCAATTTGTTTGTAAGGTGGACTATCACTTCAATAAATTATTTGGTTTATTTTTCCTTTATCGCATCTCATGGTTGGTTATTATGACGAGTCTAATTTATTATAAGATATATATTATATTTATAAATTATTTATTGATAATTAATTATTATATAATAAACATCTATATTCAAAACAATTTTAGAAATTATGATATCTTCATTTGTGGACGTGTGGACTACTGTCGTGTCGGAGTGATGTGATTCATTCACACATCACCTTAATTTTATAAAGAATGGGGTTAGTAAATATATATTGTATTTTTGAGATAATAATGATATTATAATTAATATATATATATATATTATCTACTTTCACTATTTAAATACTTAATGAAAATAGAAAAAATATTCATGTGTATGTATGGCCACGGTCCCCATGAATGGAGTATTTTATTTCGTAATTCTATATTTTATATATTATTATTAATATTTATTTTATTAATATTTATGATAATTTTTTTAAATTATTTTAATAATTAAATAACGATCTTTGAAAGAGGATCAATAATGATAATTCAGAGTATATAGGAAAAACAAATAGGATATTTCCTAATACATAACATTAACATTGAATTATTAATAAAGGGTTAATATGAAGTAATAATTATATAATATATGGTATTATATATAATAATATAGTTTTTTTCAAGATTTATACTAATATTATATTAATTATATAGATTTTTTCTTTGAGTAATATGGGATTTGTGACATAAGGTAGGTGTTTTTTCATCTTACTATTATTTTTATGATTTTTTCCTTTTCGACACTAATTTATCATGTGTGGTGTATATGATTCCAATGGAATAATTTTATGGTTATTAAACAAAAATTAATCATTATTTAAATAACTATTTTATGATTTTTCTTTCATGGGGATTTTTGTTCAATATTGACCAAATCTGAAAAATAATTTTTTTGAAATTTAATTCTTTGAGATTCATGACATATTATACACTAAAATGTTTCTATAAGGTGTATATAATTACCTTTTCATGTTTTATATATATTTTAAATAGATTATTTATATTTTTATATTATTTTAGTTTTGTTTATTGTAGGTGATTATGACTTAAACTTACACATGTGGTGATTGTTTATTGGTAAAATCTTATCATTTATCAATATTATTTATGATTATGCTTTTATGGATTAAATATTATGATCCATCTCTCATGAAAACCCATAAAATTTATTTTCCTATATTTAATTATGTTATCTTCATGTATTGGTACCATTTTCCTACTATATGGAACATAATATAATTTGGAATATATTTTTAGGAAAATATGATTCTTTTCATTCTTCGATCAGAAATCTATTTTTTTAAACTGTTCTAAAAATAGATTTCTATAATAATTTTAAAATTGATATAGTATTATAAATTTCAAAGAAAATAGATTTAATTTTTTGTGTTTTAGAATAATTATTTTATGTTTTAGATACAATTCTCAAAGAAAATAATTTTAAAAAATGTTTAATTTCAATGAAGAAGGTATATTTTTTCCAAGAAATAGTTTTAAAATATTTCTAAACAATTATGATCCATGTAATATTTTATCCACTGGATTTTGTCATACCATATTGTGAATATTATCCAATGTTCCATTCATCTTATTTCACTTCATTTTTTTCATCTGTGATGTTTATAAAACCCATTACGCTTTCATGCGTTATAACTCTTCAAAATCAAATTAAATTTAATTGTTTATATGGGTATGAAAATATTTTCACTTTCACTAGTAATATTACTATCAACCTCCCTTATATTAGTGCATTGTTATTTTATTAAATGGTTTGTAAACCTACCTATTGTCAATAGGTTTTGAAATAATTACATGCTTATGATTCCATTTAACGTCGTTGTTTATGATATAATGATTGATTATAACTTTGTGGAACACATTTATATGATTTTATTATTAGAAATATGGGACCTATAAAACAATTTAATGCATTATTTTATGATTTATATATTATTATATTGACATGGTTAGAATGGGGAGTGAACATGGTTTATTTATGGACATAATCCCCTTTGATGGTATTGGAGTGATCCTTGAAAACATAGATGGACCAAGGAGTGAATCGTGAATACCAAGATTGCAGGGGGAGTACACTCATACTACTAAGATGGCCTAAGAAGTGATGAATTTACTACTATGGAAATAATTATATATATATGTGTGTCTACTATATGCTATATGTCTTATTCTTATGATATTATTTCATTGATTATCCTTATGATTTTCTTATATATATTGTCTTATAAAGGTACACTATTTATGAAAATCCTCATTTATATGATCTTTAATATGAATAGTATGTTCTAAACATGATATTATTGTTTTTTTAATAAAAATGATATATCATACCTCTTTAATATACATGGATATTACATCATTTTAGATGAATTTTCAAAACATTAAAATAATTAATGTGCCCAGAAAATAATATTTCAGTGTATTGGGGAAAAATGAACATAGTCTTCTAATTTGATGATAGATCTAAAAATATCTATATATATATATTCAAATTTATTAATCCTACATAAAAACTATTCTCCATATCCACGGAAGAGGAATCAATTTAAAGGGATAAACTCATATTCTTATTATGGTTAAATAAGGATTTATGTTTGCTTAATGATGAGAAACATGGTATGAGAAAAATATCATATCATTAAATGATCTTACCCTATGTATAAAATACCATAACAATGTTGATGGAATAATTATTTGATGTTCACAAGAAATAAATGATAAAGTAATTAAGATCATAATCAATGAATGTATAACTAAGTAATACTCCATGGAATTGTAGAATAAACATCAAATTACAAAATTGTGTACATGTATATGAAGAAACTATTCCATTAATTATGTTAATGTCATGAAACCATTCCTTCAAATATACTTCTAGACATGCAATAAGGTCCACACATAATGTAGTGAACATGTAATCGGGCTCACATAAAACACTATTAACATGAAATAATATTCATTCATAAACATATAGGCATTCATCCAAGTTCATGCATAATGTTGTGAACATGTAATAAACGTCACACATAACATTGATAACCCATATTACGGTTTACTAATATCATTTTGAGCAGGTAATTGGGTTCAAAAATTATCTAATGGACTTGCAACTAGGACTATGCATACAATTTTGAAAATCTAAATTGGTTCACTCAAATCATTGATAACATGTGAAGTGCCCAGATCAGTGTGAATCACTGAGAGGGGGAGGGGGTGAATCAGTGATCCTTTAAAACTTTTTACTAATTGATTCTTAATCAATTAAACCTCTATGGCTTGTTAAGGCCTCGATCCACTCTTCTTGTATCTCTCAACCTTTCCCGGATAATGCAGTAATGAAAAGGCACAGGACACAAGGATTTACAAGGTTCGACACCAAAGGCCTACATCCTTGCCATGCTCTCCCAGCATGGATTCTGCCATTATAACTTGTTAGAATTACAATGGTCGATACAGAATCCCACTGTATCTCTCCTGAGTCCCACAGGAGGGTCTTTATACTGCGTCCCACAATGTTACCAGAGTCCCACTGGCCTGCTCCAGAATCCCACTGAAGACTTCTTCTCCCTGAGTCCCACAGGGTCTTCTCCTGGCTCCTCGAGTCGCACGAGTAGCTCTTCTTCACTTTAAGTTCTTCAAGTATCCTCAGCAGCCTGGGATAAAGGCTGCTGGCCTTGCTCGGTACCTCTGCTCACTTGTGGTGAACATGTCTTCTCATCTTGCTCGGGCTTTATCACCTTCTTCTAAGGATGACCCGGCTTCTCTCTCCAACTACTGAATGCTCAGACAACTGATATCTTTATCTTCAGTCTGGTCCAGTCTCAACTCACATCAACTTCATGGACTGAGTGCATGGCATCTCTGTCTCTTCGTGCAATGATTGCATGGTCTTCTCAAAATATTCTTCAAGAACTTTCAGTCTTGGTCATCTCAAACGCACACCACTGATTTAAGCTTGTTCAGTGTGCGCGTGCATGCATACATGCATGCACTCTCCTCTTTCTCCTCTTGGTGCAATAAACCCTCAAAGAGTGTAGTATCTTTAAGCACACACCAGCTTCTCACTTCTTCACACACTTTATCCAATTTGTTTACACACATAGAGTGTGTTCTACTTTAGTGTGGATGTCCTCCTTTCAACTTCTTCTAAGTGTGTTCACTTTTTGTGCACACCTAGGTTCAGCCTTCTTCTTCTTGTTTGCACACACACACTCAAGGCATGTTCTTCAATTTGAATACACAAGGTTTCAAGCCTTGGGTTCTCCTTGCACACACCAAAACCATAGGGTCTTATCTTCACTATGCACACAAGGCATGCAAGTCTCGGCCATCACTTGAATTGCACACACACAAATTGTGTGGTCTTCCTCCTTATGCACACACACGGCCACGGCCTACTTCTTCAAATTCACACACAAAGTGTGTTCTTCAATTTGGCACACACAAGGGCGTGGTCTCGGCCTTCTTTTGCTCACTGTCCAAGTGAGTTCTCAACTAACCCGAACCACTGTCTTCAAAGGAGGTACGCAAGGGATGCAGCCCTCTTCTTCTCTTCACAGCCGCGCAAGTGCCACTGGTCGTGGGTCGCGCAAACACTTGTTTGCAAGGCATCCATGCAAGGCTCAAGTGTGCAAGGGTGCAACACTGCCGCGGGCTCCTTCCTCCTGCCACGCAAGTGTGCGGGCAGAGAGGGTGGCAAGAGACTCGAGCGCGCAAGTATGCGGCTCGGCTCCTTCCTGTCGCGCAAGGGGTGCGCGCAGGGGACTCCCCTTCACTTCTTTCGCGCAAGGGATGCGCAAAAGGAACCTCACGGAGCCTCTGATGGCTCCGGGCTTTACTCCCGTGCAGGGGGCGCGCAGCTCAGTTCTTCGCGAGGCACAAGAGCTCTCACGGGACTTCTCAAAGTTTCAGCGCATCAGCAAGCACTCCAAGGCCTCGGGCTCTCTTTATATAGGCAGAGAAACGCCTCTGTCCATCCGCGTGAAGAATCTTGAATCACCGAAGATTTCGGACCTTCAAAAATATTTCCAAATCTTGTTTTCTATCCTCGGTTCACTCGGGCTCCCTTTTTCTTCGGTTTCCTCCACGTGCATGCGACTTAGAACGCATGCACGGCCTTCGTTTAGGCTTATGCATGCCAAACATCAACCCTACGTGGCCTCGGCAGCTTCTCTTGCCTCGGCCTCAACCGAAATTCTCCCCTCGTTGAATGCAGACTCATTTTAATGCATGGTTGTGTTCAGTGTGGCCAGACGAGCACTATGGAGCCTTCGGCTTCGGCAATGGTGGCCGGGAACTCGAAATAGGTCGTTGGGAGGCGCCTGGTTCGAACGGAGCTCGCGGGTGGTAGCGGTCGAGCTCGAGGTAGAAGATGGACGCCGGGCCGTTGGATGCGGTGATCAATTATCCTCGGACGGCCTGGATCAAATCGGGGGCGTGACGGATTAGATGAGCGGTCCAGATCGAGCGCGTGATGAGACGGACGGCCAGGATTCGCTCCAGGAGATTTTTCCGTGTCCCACATCGAAACGGGGAGCAGTTTTCACACGGCTTATTACCCTGGCGCTCCCATGAACGGCCAGTTGAACTTCCCCCCTCTCGGTGCCGCCCCGCACCGGGTTCTCTCTGCGGGCGTGCTCTGCGCCCACTCTACTCCCTGCGGGCGCGCTCCTAGCGCCTACTATGCACCCTCCGGGCGCGCTCTGGCGCCCATGCTGCGCAGGAACTGATCCCCTGCGTGGCCCGGGGCTTACACACGGCCCCCCTTCCTCTCGGGCTGGCCACATGGGATCCCCCCTTGGGCGTGGCGCCTTAGGCCCACATGTGCCTTGGGGGTTGAACCCTTAAGGCTGGCCCTTGGTGGCTAACTTTTTTGCAAGTATAGTAGAACAAGTCCTTTGTGTAAAAACAAAGTGACCATGTTCAAATGCCAAATGCCACAACTCTTCTTCTTCATTTCTTCTCTTCTCCCACATTTCTATTCTTCTTAGGAATTCCTCAATCCTCCTCACATATACTCAATACATGTATTCATTACTTAGGAATGGAATTCCCAAAGGTTCTTCTTCTTCAACCGATCTCCTGAATCAAAGATTTCTTCAATAATCTTCATTGATCTAATCAGAGACTAATTGGAAATTTTTCAATTCACACGCACTATGTGATAGTGCATGGACTTCATTAATCCACTTCATCCACTTAGAGATTGTGGATGGATCACTTTCAACTCCTCATGCATTGTCAATACAATGCATGGTCTTCTATCAATGTTGTGACTTTGTATCATCATGATACAAGTTCTAAGAAGTTAAAGATCAGCTCAACAATCATCTGATGTTAACTAGAGAATGTTTCAACCACATCTCCTATGTCACTTAGTGAATCTCCTAAGTGACATGTCTCTTAGTACCATGGACATTCTCCATTCCTCACCAACACCATCACAACCTTTGGCATTCACTTCTTGACATTCCCTGACTTCCATTCATTCCAAGACAACTTCATGCCTTATTGACAACAAATGCAACACAATGCACTTCAATCTCCCCCTTTGTATG
This sequence comes from Viscum album, assembly GCA_963277665.1. Classification (NCBI taxonomy): domain Eukaryota; kingdom Viridiplantae; phylum Streptophyta; class Magnoliopsida; order Santalales; family Viscaceae; genus Viscum; species Viscum album. Next base: position 1,584,346,629 of record OY728150.1, on the reverse strand, counting down.
TGTTGTCAATACACCACTTCAGCACATATGAATGGGTCAATATGTCTGCCAATATTTTCTCCCCCTTATTGGCAATCAAATGCAAAGGTGTGGTGTGGTTCACTTTCAAAAATCTCTTCCTCCCTTTGAATAGCATCTTCTTGAAAAACACTAGGAGAGGGATGATGCCACATGTTCTTCTTTAGAAAAGAACCTTTAGTAAATCAACTATAAGTCTAATTGGGCAAACCCGGTGTAGAAAACAAGAGTGATGTAACCAAGGTACTCAATGTTGTCCAACATTCTCTACACATGTGAGATCATGCTTAGGGGTTTGAAATTTTTCAGATATAACAATGAATTTGCTAAATCCTGCACAACTTCACAAAACTCATTAGAAAGTTCAGGTGAAAAGATAAAGCTCCCCCTTTCAACCATTTGTCTTCAATCAATACTCCCCCTTAATTGTCATGATGAATACAATTATGAAACAAGGGATGAAAGTATGATTGGAATACCTTCACTTTTCTCAAGATGATATTAAATCCCAAAATATCATCTTCTCCAGATTGGCTCCCCCTCAAGAGGTGCACTAAATTCTCTCCAAACCATCCTCCAGTTGAGAATGTTCATCATCTTCAATTCCCTGCAATGTTAGCACTTGTATATACCAAGTGTATAAGGGAATAAGATGGAACCTCCTTGGTTCATCAATGTGAACAACAAGGTTGAGAAGATTCTCTCAACCGAGATGTCCCATTTTCACCAGTCTTCACACTTGCACATTTGATCTTCAATGATGGTTGTGCTGGTGTGGATCTCAATACATCTTCATGTGAAATATTCTTCTTCCCTTTTTCCTTAGCAATTGCCAGAACTTCATCTTCAGCTCTTTGCAGATCTTTGGCAAGTTGCAACTGATTTGGCCATATGACTAGTAAGTCACTTGGAAGTGTGGCCTCAGTTCTGGATATTCCACATGGTTCCTTTGATGCTTTCAAGCTACCTTTCTTGGGCAACTTGTTTTCAACCAATCCCTTCTGCTTCTTCTGGATTGATTGTCTGTTTGAGTCCGGTCTGCCTCTATTGAATTTCATGGCTTGTTCACAAAGATCCATGATATGTCCTTTCTTGCCACTGTAGAAGCATGTCTTCTTGGTGGTCCTTCTAGATGACTCACCCTTCTTGGATTTAGACTCAAATGACTTCTCTTCCTTTCTCAACATCTTCTTGGGAGCTTTTTCAGCTTTCTTCTTCTTGCTTACCAAGGATTCCTTTTTAGCCAGGTTCAGTGATCTTCTCTTCTTTTCATCTTTGGATACAGTTGGATATTGACATGTATCATTTTGACCACTTTTGCAAACATCCCAGATGTTGTCAAGAAATCCAAATCTGTTAGCAGTAAACAGATTTCTCTGGACCTGTGGATGCTGCTTCTTTTCTTCTGGCTTGCTCCCCCTAGGCATGAGCTTCCTTTGTGCTTTGACATTTAGTGGATTGTACCAACAATCCTTTGCACAATGCCCATACTTATTACAACACCAACATTGACCCACAAATATTGACTTTTTGATTCCTTCTGATTGTAGGTTACTTGTATTGAATTGTTGTGCTTCTTCAGGAGAGCTCTGCTTCTTTACTGTCTTCATCCATATTTGTTTGGAATTATTCTTCCATCCTGCACTTTTTGTGGAAACACAATTAGAAGCATCAGTACAAGATGGTATGGATGGTACCTTCTTTCTAGAAGATGTTTCACTTTTATTAGAGGATGTCTTTCTCTTAGAATCATCCTTCTCAAAGCATACTTGAGTAGCAACATGTCTTCTTCCAACTGACTGGGAGGATTCAGCTTTAGGTGATTGCAGATGGTTCAATATCACCTCTAGTTCTAAGTATTTCATGTTGAGGGAGTTATTCTCATCCTCAACAGTTCTTGGCTTTCCTTCCCAATTCTCCACCAGCTGTTTCATCTGGTCTTCATGCACCTGCTTCATTTCAAGCAATGAGTTGTCAAGCTCCTTCACCCTTTTGACTTTGTCTTCTAGTTGAGCATCTCTGACAACCATTGACACTTTGTGCCTCTTTTCCAGTGCATGGACAACATCTTTGATCATTATCATAAAGATGTCTTTCTCAGAAAGGCTTCTTTGCAATTCTTCAGCAGTGTCTTCATATCTTTCATTGCAAAGGGAAACTGTTTCATCTTTGGCATTTACCAGCTTTCTGAGAGTGTTGGTTATCCCAACCCTTTTTGCCAATTGGACTTCCATAGCATTGGCTTCTTCTTCTAACTGTGATTTTTCTTCTTGAAGATCAAGGATGCCTGTAGCTATACACATTGCAACTTCCTTGGGGACTCTCTTCTGAAGATATTTGATTGCATTTAGAAGATCATTGTTTCTTCCATCTTCATCACAGCTAGAGCAGGATTCATTAGAAGAATGATAAAAGGAATTGTCATCTGATGTGACTTTCACATTTCTTTCCATAGAAGGAGTTCCTCTGATTGCAGCAACCTTCTTCTTCATCTTCTTGGCCTGTTTCTTCTTTCTATTTTTCTGAGTCTTGGAAGATATCTCCATTTGAGGCTGGTCACTTATTTCCTCAAATCTGCACTTAGTAAAGACTCTCTTGGATCTTTTAGAGGTAACCTCCCTCTGATACCAATTGAAGTGCCCAGATCAGTGTGAATCACTGAGAGGGGGAGGGGGTGAATCAGTGATCCTTTAAAACTTTTTACTAATTGATTCTTAATCAATTAAACCTCTATGGCTTGTTAAGGCCTCGATCCACTCTTCTTGTATCTCTCAACCTTTCTCGGATAATGCAGTAATGAAAAGGCACATGACACAAGGATTTACAAGGTTCGACACCAAAGGCCTACATCCTTGCCATGCTCTCCCAGCATGGATTCTCCCATTATAACTTGTTAGAATTACAATGGTCGATACAGAATCCCACTGTATCTCTCCTGAGTCCCACAGGAGGGTCTTTATACTGCGTCCCACAGTGTTACCAGAGTCCCACTGGCCTGCTCCAGAATCCCACTGAAGACTTCTTCTCCCTGAGTCCCACAGGGTCTTTTCCTGGCTCCTCGAGTCGCACGAGTAGCTCTTCTTCACTTTACGTTCTTCAAGTATCCTCAGCAGCCTGGGATAAAGGCTTCTGGCCTTGCTCGGTACCTCTGCTCACTTGTGGTGAACAGGTCTTCTCATCTTGCTCGGGCTTTATCACCTTCTTCTAAGGATGACCCGGCTTCTCTCTCCAACTACTGAATGCTCAGACAACTGATATCTTTATCATCGGTCTGGTCCAGTCTCAACTCACATCAGCTTCATGCACTGAGTGCATGGCATCTCTGTCTCTTCATGCAATGATTGCATGGTCTTCTCAAAATATTCTTCACGAACTTTCAGTCTTGGTCAACTCAAACGCACACCACTGATTTAAGCTTGTTCAGTGTGCGTGTGCATGCATACATGCATGCACTCTCCCCTTTCTCCTCTTGGTGCAGTAAACCCTCAAAGAGTGTAGTATCTTTAAGAACACACCAGCTTCTCACTTCTTCACACATTTTCTCCAATTTGTTTACGCACTTAGAGTGTGTTCTACTTTAGTGTGGATGTCCTCCTTTCAACTTCTTCTAAGTGTGTTCACTTTTTGTGCACACCTAGGTTTGGCCTTCTTCTTCTTGTTTGCACACACACACTCAAGGCATGTTCTTGAATTTGCATACACAAGGTTTCAAGCCTTGGGTTCTCCTTGCACACACCAAAACCATAGGGTCTTATCTTCACTATGCACACAAGGCATGCAAGTCTCGGCCTTCACTTGAATTGCACACACACAAATTGTGTGGTCTTCCTCCTTATGCACACACACGGCCACAGCCTACTTCTTCAAATGCACAAAAAAGTGTGTTCTTCAATTTGGCACACACAAGGGAGTTGTCTCGGCCTTCTTTTGATCACTGTCCAAGTGAGTTCTCAACTAACCCGAACCACTGCCTTCAAAGGAGGTGCGCAAGGGATGCGGCCCTCTTCTTCTCTTCACAGCCGCGCAAGTGCCACTGGCCGTGGGTCGCGCAAACACTTGGTTGCAAGGCAGCCGTGCAAGGCTCAAGTGTGAAAGTGTGCAACACTGCCGCGGGCTCCTTCCTCCTGCCACGCAAGTGTGCGGGCAGAGAGGGTGGCAAGAGACTCGAGCGCGCAAGTATGCGGCTCGGCTCCTTCCTGTCGCGCAAGGGGTGCGCGCAGGGGACTCCCCTTCACTTCTTTCGCGCAAGGGATGCGCAAAAGGAACCTCACGGAGCCTCTGATGGCTACGGGCTTTACTGCCGCGCAGGGGGCGTGCAGCTCAGTTCTTCGCGAGGCACAAGAGCTCTCACGGGACATCTCAAAGTTTCAGCGGATCAGCAAGCACTCCAAGGCCTCGGGCTCTCTTTATATAGGCAGAGAAACACCTCTGTCCATCCGCGTGATGAATCTTGAATCACCGAAGATTTCAGATCTTCAAAAATATTTCCAAATATTGTTTTCTATCCTCGGTTCACTCGGGCTCCCTTTTTCTTCGGTTTCCTCCACGTGCATGCGACTTAGAACGCATGCACGGCCTTCGTTTAGGCTTATGCATGCAAAAAATCAACCCTACGTGGCCTCGGCAGCTTCTCTTGCCTCGGCCTCAACCGAAATTCTCCCCTCGTTGCATGCAGGCTCATTTTAATGCATGGTTGTGTTCAGTGTGGCCAGACGAGCACTATGGAGCCTTCGGCTTCGGCAATGGTGGCCGGGAACTCGAAATAGGTCGTCGGGAGGCGCCTTGTTCGAACGGAGCTCGCGGGTGGTAGCGGTCGAGCTCGAGGTAGAAGATGGACGCCGGGCCGTTGGATGCGGTGATCAATTATCCTCGGACGGCCTGGATCAAATCGGGGGCGCGACGGATTAGATGAGCGGTCCAGATCGAGCGCGCGATGAGACGGACGGCCAGGATTCGCTCCGGGAGATTTTTCCGCGTCCCACATCGAAACGGGGCGCAGTTTTCACGCGGCTTATTACCCTGGCGCTCCCATGAACGGCCAGTCGAGCTTCCCCCCTCCCGGTGCCACCCCGCACCGGGTTCTCTCTGCGGGCGCGCTCTGCGCCCACTCTACTCCCTGTGGGCGCGCTCCTAGCGCCTACTATGCACCCTCCGGGCGCACTCTGGGGCCCATGCTGCGCAGGAACTGATCCCCTGCGTGGCTCGGGGCTTACACACGGCCCCCCTGCCTCTCGGGCTGGCCACATGGGATCCCCCCTTGGGCGTGGCGCCTTAGGCCCACATGTGCCTTGGGGGTTGAACCCTTAAGGCTGGCCCTTGGTGGCTAACTTTTTTGCAAGTATAGTAGAACAAGTCCTTTGTGTAAAAACAAAGTGACCATGTTCAAATGCCAAATGCCACAACTCTTCTTCTTCATTTCTTCTCTTCTCCCACATTTCTATTGTTCTTAGGAATTCCTCAATCCTCCTCACATATACTCAATACATGTATTCATTACTTAGGAATGGAATTCCCAAAGGTTCTTCTTCTTCAACCGATCTCCTGAATCAAAGATTTCTTCAATAATCTTCATTGATCTAATCAGATATCAATTTGAACTTTTTCAATTCACATGCACTATGTGATAGTGCATGGACTTCATTAATCCACTTCATCCACTTAGAGATTGTGGATGGATCACTTTCAACTCCTCATGCATTGTCAATACAATGCATGGTCTTCTATCATTGTTGTGACTTTGTATCATCAGGATACAAGTTCTAAGAAGTTAAAGATCAGCTCAACAATCGTCTCATGTTAAATAGAGAATGTTTCAACCACATCTCCTATGTCACTTAGTGAATCTCCTATGTGACATGTCTCTTAGTACCATGGCCATTCTCCATTCCTCACCAACACCACCACAACCTTTGGCATTCACTTCTTGACATTCCCTGACTTCCATTCATTCCAAGACAACTTCATGCCTTATTGACAACAAATGCAACACAATGCACTTCAACATGTAACCTGTTTCACACATAAAATTTTGAACATGGAATCAGGTTGATTAATAACAGTTATACTCATGTGAAGTCAAACAATACACAATGCATTAAAAGGATATATAGGACCCATATATCATGAAATAAAATAACACATACCTATTCAAGAAGATTATTTTTAATCATAAAATCATAACTGTTGAGAATACGTTGGAATCCTAAAGATAACATCATATAATTACCTATGGAAATGAGGTTTGTCTCTTAGAAATTTCATCAAAACATAAACTGAGAAAATAAAGGGATTCAAATGAATATAATACATGTTAGAGAATCTGGTGTCATAAATAACATTCTATAAAATCATAATCAATTTAATAAAAAATATTAATTTTTTATTGGATCACATCCCATGTAAATAATAAACCTTAACAAAGTCTATATTATTTGATATATAAGGATTCTAAAAGAAAAAATGTAATATTTATTTAGTGAAATTTATTTTCTTTGGGAATAATTTTTATAAAAAAATTACAAAAAAAATCATATAATTAAGACTACAAATGTTCAGATACAAGATTTATTGATTAAAATATCTTTTCTACTTTGAGATATTATTTCTTATAAGATAGATGATTTTGAAAACGTTTTTACATTAAAATAGATTTAAAAAATTATAATTAAAACATGAAAATATTTGAAAAATAAATTTCAGTGAAAAGACTAATAAAACTCATAATTCTAGATTGAAGAAACCTATAAATGTTTTTAAAATACGTTTAAAACATAAAATAGAATATTGAAATAATTTGGGAAACCATTTTCTAGAAAATTTTTCAGAAAAAATAAAAATAAAATATGAAATCATTGAAATCATATTCATAAAAAAGAAACATTTGAAACATATAATGAAATTATTTTAAAATCATTTAATGAAATTTTAATCACAAAAAACATTCAAATCCAAATTAGAAGGCATGATTTTTAATTTTCAAAATTTTATGACCTAATAGTAAAATAATATATTTTTTTTATAACTAAATTTCCTAATTATGATTAGTACCAATGTGTTAATAAATTAAACTAATATATAAATATCTCATTTAAAAACTTAGGGTAATAAAATTAATTACGTTTCGTGATAGATGGATCTTAAGATTTCATCAATAGAATCATAAAGATTAATAGCCCCGATAAATGATGAGATTTTAGGAAAAAAATATTACAACTTTGATAACATTTACTCAAAATCAACATAAGATAATAAAATTATATGAAGAGTTGAATATCATTAAATAAATAGGTAGATGATATAACAATTCAATGGGAAGTATATACAACACATAATAAATTTTAGTGAATTACATGTCATGTATCTCAAACAAGGAAACTAGAGAAAAAGTATATTCACTAATTTGGTATATTTTGAAAAATATTATTCATGAAAAAATATCATCAAAACATAACTGATTTACTTATGAATTTTTTGATGATCCAACCTAGAATACCATATAAATTAATTTCAGTGCCAATTCACCACATACATAAAGACTGTTTCTGATATCCATGGGATGGCCACAAGAACATGGGCATCAATACATTTATCCTGGGAACTATTTCATCCTAATAATATTTTATTTATATAGAACAATGAGGAAGCATAAACTTTTATATAAATCAATAAATACATATAAATTTATAAAGAGACATTAATAATACTAAAGCAAAACCTAAAAACAAAAAAAAATTGCCTCCTGGAAGTCCAGGACCACCCACCATGTCCCTTGTCATGTACACTTATTCACCGTAACTCAAAACAATATAGGATTTATAGATCATTAACACCATCAATAGGATAATAAATTTCAGAAAATACCAAAAGGTACATGAATAATGTCAGATGAAGATCTTGATTGGACTTCACCAATGATTCAATGCAGTTAAATCATTATTTAATTAAAATGCACTAAATTATTAGTATAAATAATGGAGTAAGAGGATTATTTTATAAATAATATTTTAAAAATATAAAATATATTTATCTTACAAATCCTATAATATATTCTATTTCACCAACTATGAACTAAAAATTTCATATAATTAATTGAGGCCAATTTCACAAGAATAATTCATATCATCATAAAAATATTAAAATATGTACTTGATATAGAAAAATGAAATATATTAAATACAATAGATTAATGGTGCACAGTAAAAATAAATGATAGATGAAAGGAAACTGTTATAGAAATTGGTGACAACCAATGCTATCATGTATCGAGATTAGGCATGTGGAAATCTTGGGTACAACCTAGGTATGATATTGTGTCCATATCAGAATAACTGATATAATGACTAATTTTCATGATTACATCTAGTCTCATAGGACTAATGAAAAAAACATCCATACACAACAACTTTCATATCCTCGCATCTATAGTCTAAGTCATTCTCCTTCTCTATCGATCGACTATAATAGTGCGATTTCACTAGTGAAGAATATATCAAATTCACCCCATCTAACAATCTAGGTTCCCATGAAATGTCAATAAAATGTATGAGATAAAAAAATTACAAGGATCACATAAGTATCCTTGTCATCAACATCTTACTCTCACCCCACATACTCTCTTAATGTAAATAATCTTTTTTCAAGAACAAAAAAAATGGGATGTATAAGATTATATCAATATAGAATTAATGGATTAAAAAATGGTATAATTAACATAAATTCATCATCAGATTATCAAGTATAATCAAATTAAATTCAAAATGTTTTATACAATTCAATATTTAAATTGGTAACAACAACCACTTACTCATTAAATTAATCATACAAATTATTAATGGGTCATTAAAACCATTATTTATTATAGATAAACCACAATGAAATCCATAACAATATTATAATTTTTAAATTTACATGAATACCATTCATGACATGGGTATAAACCCAATTTCCATGTTGATAAATCATTTATTTAAAATAAAAAAGGGGAGCCAATTGTAAATCAAGGGTGAAATTATTCAAAGGGGTTTACTGGTAATTTAACAAATTTATGAATATTATACAATTTAGATAACATATAATAGTTTATTTCATTTAATATAAATAAAAGAATTTAATTTTATATATCAAAATTGAGTCCAAAGCACCAAATTTCACCAAAACAACATTTAAATGTTAGGTGAATATAAATAAGAAGAATACATAATTATAAAATTCAAAAAAACATGATTACTATCATGATTATTTCCTATAAATTCATTACATTTTCAATTCAATGTAAAATTGATAAATGAGGATTTTATGAGGAATTAAATGAACAAATTTAATTGAACATGTGACAGAAATGTCAAAAAAAGTATATATGAATTATTTAGAAATAATGAATCAAAAATTGATGGAAAAGAATAAAAACACCTATGTTGAATTTCTGAATCCAAACGTAATGGATATTTGATTTTTTACCCCTAAAATAAATCATCACATCTATAAAGGTGCATCTCGAAAGAGGAGATATGGGATCTTTGATCATCAATGAAACATAAATCAACAAATAAAAAACCAAATTAAAGGTTATCATAACCTGTATGAATAAGTAATAAATATAATAATGGGAATCCATTTTTAAGAAGATAAGAATAACTAAAAGGAAAGAAATATTCTTCAATTGGTGCTTTGTTCCACAATGATATGGGGTTTGGGAGCTAAATTGTCCCTTGATGGCACTCAAAATATGTAAAATAAATTTTGATTTGAATAAGACAATCTTATGGTTAATTAGGTGGGTTTCATGAATTTAATTAAAAATTTTGTAAAATTAATTACAATTCAAATGGTTTCCTGTGTTAACATACACAATTGTTACCAACCATGCACAATCCATGCACCCCATTCTTCCCAAGAGGCAATAATTTTTAAAACTATGTGAAAACTACAAAAAACAAATAAAATATATTTAAAACATTGTTTAACAATTAAAAAACCAAACCCCAACCATGAAAAATATTTCATGTTTTGTTTTACCATGCACAATTCATGTATCCACGGTTCTACATGTTATTTAGTAATGTGAAAACCATTCAAAAAAAATTCAACAGAAGAAAAAAAAATGGTATGGTAAAATAACTAAAATATCCCGCAAGGACATCCAATATATTGGTTGTCAAATAAATTCGCTGAATCAAATGAAATCAATAAATGTAATATTATGGGCTCCCCACCATAGATCTTTTTGTCCCAATAAAATTATAGTCTTAATGATTAATGAAGATGGTACAATAATAACACCATTAATAATTTTTTCTGGTTAATATTACATGATATAGAAGTGAGAATCAACACAATATTATAAACACACACAAATCCTAGATCAACACACAAAGACCATCACACGTTTCTAAATAAGTGAAATAATAGATACATTACATAGTTCTTCTAAAAATTTATTAATTCACCGAAACGGTGCAACATAATAAAATAATGTCCCTTAGAATAGAATATGATACATAACCAGCTCAATAATAAGAAAAATTCTTGCTGAATCATCCACATACAAGGATATAAAATAATAAGGATTTTTTAGTTGGTACTTAATTGACAGTAACCAAAGTTTTTTTTTTCATACCATGCCTCATACGTTGATGACCTCATCTGATCATCTTCCAGCACCACCAGTTGCATGGTTATCAAAATCCGCATTTTCCTAGTTACAAGATTAAATTAAAAAGGTTTATCCTTGTTCGTTCAAAAAAATATCACACATCCTATATAAATAATAGCATGGACTAAACTCTCACATATGTGATCATTGAATACATAAAAACTTGAGCTATTGACAACAAATAAAAATAGTACGAGGACAAATAACAACAAAAAAGGTCTTATTAAATTGAAACCACTATTATATTAGAAATACAAAAATCACCAAAACCCTGATCCACAAGATATGATCCACAAAGAACCAAAAATAGAATGTTTTGAAAATAGAAAATCCAGAAGAAAGAAACAAAAATTGATTCCACTCTGGCATTAATAATGACATACATGATCAATTTTAACCACGTATGGTAACTAATAGATGACAACCAAATGCAAGTACACTATGTGAAAAGATTTACACTAAGGACTATGTTTTGGGATATATTATCAGGAAAAATATTCTACATAATAGTTAGGAGAAAATATTCCTGATATAATTATCATTTTCAATAAAAAAGATATAGAACATAATAATGTTTCCTATATAGAACACTATTTAAAAATTATTAGATCTTTTAAAGAATTTTTTTGATATCTATGTTTTCTACTCAAGAAACATGTGGGAGGAATCATATTTACATTATAATGATGTTATTTGTCTACTGTGAATGATACATTCTTCAGGTAATATTTTTTCACTTAATCCAAATTAGCTGATAAATCGTTAATATGATTATTTTGGGATTAAATCAACTTGGCCAAATTTGTCGATGCGACATGGTTTGTGTGAATACCTTTTCTAAATTATATAGCCTTAATGAAATCATAACCAAAATTAAAAGGTATAAAAAAAAATCAATCATAAAAATCTATTGGGGGTACTCTGCACCCAATGGATCATCTTTATGAAACCCTAAAAACATGGTAACATTACCCATATTATCATCCCCAATATACTGACACTGAAAATGTCTTACTAGAAGATTTAAAAATAAATTATTTCTTAAAAACAATATAATACCATAATATCCCAACACTCTTTTCTAGGTCTTTTATATAATGATTTGATAGACGTTCAAACATTGATTATATTTTCTCAAACCATTGAAAAAACATGCAACATGTTTCACACAATGTTTACCCATTCTCAATCCATGAATCAAAGGTTTCACATTTTTTATCCATGTGGAAACATTAAAAAGGCTCAGAATCATTCAAAAAAGTTCTAGAAATATTTCGAAAACCCCACAAAGAGATCCAACCATTTGGAACTCAAATAAATTCTCCCAAATAGGTTGAAAAAGTAAGTGGATGTTACAATCTCCCCAACATTTTTCTTTCTATCCATATAAATCTTATATTATGAAAGATATAAAAAGATGATACATGAATAAATCCATCCCTCATTTTGTGAGTTGAATGGTATATGGTATTGAAGTTATATTTCCAAATGTCTAATATCACACAAAACTCAATGAGTTACACAATAATATAATTATATGTCTCCAAAAAAAAGTATGACTAGAGAAATGGAATAGGTCTTCCAACCATTTAATTATTTAACAAAATGATGTAACATATCAAATGAATGTCCCACATACCAAAATAAGATACTGTAAAAATTCACTGAGGATACACATATAAGATTAGTAATCCTCAAGAATGATAAAGAATTGATAAGGATTTGACCCATATGTATTTTCTCAATGGTATCCTTGTTTTTTTTCAAATCAATCCTTGCACCTAATTGAGATCATAAATAAAATTTCAGCACCATTTTGTCCCTTGTATATCAAAAAAATAATAATAATTTTTACCTGAGAAAGTTTAAATTTCTATAAAATACTAATGGGAAATTTCTTACACATCCCAGATAAAGAAAAATACGGCACTCCACTCTTAAAAGGGATATCATCGAAGACATAAACATTTAGCACTAACCACCAATTCAGAATAATGGGAAACATAAAAAACATTGAAAATATTTAATGAAATGGAATCCATTATTACATCCACAGTAAATAAATTTCTCAGTCTATGTTAAACCTGATATCGGCCATAAATATACCAAATATAAAAGTTTTCCGAAATAGAAAAGCCACAAGATGGATAACTCCAACATTTACCATTTTGATGATAGACACAACATTTTGGATTGGCATTAACAACATCTGCTAACTAAATGCTGAAAACTAGTATCTCATCCACTATATGAAAAGCCTGACTCAATGGACTTTGAATGGAGCACTATTATAATGATCAATCTATTTTTAATGACCCAATTATTTATTAAATAAAATATATCTTTATCATATTAAATGACATGTTCTATAAAATTGTTATATAAAACACATTAATTTCCTTCTTTTGTGTTTTTAATTTTTAAAATACCATTACTAATTGTTACCATATCTAATATAGTCATTGAATAGTGATCACATCGTTCGTTTAAATATAGGACATTAACAAATCCTATTTAATCAGAAAAAGGAAGTGATGACCTCATCCAATGGAATTGATCCTTACAAATCCCATTTTTTATATCTCAGAATGGGGGTGGCATCACTAGGAGTCACTCTTGAGAAATAGCAGTCCAAGTTTCAATACGTTAAGCATGAAAGGAACCACCTATAGGATAAGTGGAAGTTAATAAAGATTACCACCCAAGTGATTTTATCTGAGCCTCCCCAAGAGTCTGTCACCATCACACACTTTATCCCTAGGTCATGTGTGAGTGTTATAAGGGGTTCTATAAAAAACCCCTAGCACTATGATTATGTGTATTATTTCTGTACATAACAAAGAATATACATTCATTTTATTATTGTTACTTTTAACATAGTTCTTAATGCTCAAATGGTGTTTTTAGATAATATTCAATTATCAAATCATTTTTGATGTATTTATTGAATTTATAATTAAATAATATTTTAATAAAATGTATATACTAAATTACTTTTAATTAAATATAAATTATATTTTAATTTTTATTAATACAATTGAAATTTTTATTAAACTCGGAATGCTATTTTCGTAAAAACCCATGAATTTATGATAAATTTCAATTTTTATTTTATAAGTAAAAATTCACAAATTTAGAAAAATATTTAGATACAATAAATATTATTTTTTGATTAAGGATGTCAAAATTTTCTAATTATGAATTTTTTCTTAATTTATTGAGACTTTTGTATTTTTAGGTAAAAAATACAATTAAAATATATAATGTATATTATGACCTTATAAGGAACCAATAGTTATGTAATAAAACACTATAAATGGTATATTTGGCCAATATATGTTTCTCCTTTAAAATAAAGTGATTTTATATTGTTTTTATTTAGATTACAATCACTTAGTTGACCCTACAAGACTTATATAACATTTTTACATTTTAAAATGATTTTCATGAATATGTGACTGATCTCCACATAAGAAAGACTAATATTTTAATATTCTCTTCCATTGGGCTTATAAATTACTTTTTTCCACTCCACAATGGGGTAATTACATTTGAAAAACCATGGTATAATTTGTTGATTGGATTAGTATAACATGTAGTATCCAAAACCAAAATAATAAAGAATTTCTTATCAGTTCCTATATAAACCTACTAATTCTCCCACTTATCCTTACAAAAAACCCTCTGATCATGTCTCTACTCTTCCCTCATATATCTATAAATATCCAATGGTTCCCAAAAATCCCATTAAGCCTCCCTAAATTCCATCCTATGTCTTTGGGATCACACTTCCATGTAATGGGTCTTTTTCTATCTCATTTTTCTTAATGATTATTTATGCTCTTATACCCTTTTAATTTCAATTAAAAATGTTGAGGTTTGATATCTCACCAACCCCTTAATTCCTTCCTTATCATTGAATGATGATTGAGCCCTTTCCGTCTCATTACTTCCTCCCATGCACAATGGTCACCTTGCCGAAATTTCGTAAGGGATTTCTCTCTCTTCGTTTACATTCAAATAATTATTAAATATTATGTATCTTGATTAGATTAAATATTCTGGTATATTATGTTACCTAAACCCCTTATAATCAATTTCATTATTAAATGCTGAGTGGCTGATTTATCTTTCATCAACCAATTTAATGATTTCATTTTGCGTCCTTATACTACTAAAATTACACCAAATTTGTCATGCCCAAATCATCGTGTATGTGAATACCATTCCTTTTTCTCTATCAACATATTCACATTTTTTAGCATGTCCTTATTGATTGATGACATAAATTTTTGTATTCTATATATCTTATTCATGGATTATATTATGATATTAAATGAATCCATGTTTTATGATCCATGTAGCACACTTATGCATGAAATGATATGTTTATAATGGTGTGCCCTGATAGAGCTTCAATCCATTAGATAATGATTGGTATCATCACACGTCAAGTCCAATTAGGGTTTACTCATTATATTTAAAGTTCAATGAGGGTTTACTCAAACTAATTTTAATGTTATGTGGCTTTAATAATGCTTCGTCTGAAGTGAGCCTTGTCTCATGCTAATAACATGTTAAATGTTGTTTCTATATCTCTATGTTATGATAATCATTCTATATAATTCATTTATGATCATGTTTTTTATTATTATGCTCCATTAATATACCTATTATTTAATATGTATTTTATTCTTCATGTTATTTCTTGTTTACTTCCTTAGTTGGCTTTATAGCTTTCCATTTTCTTATCTATATCATTAGGATACACGATTCAATTCTAAGTAGGAAGGAATGTCGTAGCCATGTAAAAGAAGATTTTATTAAAGTTATAGTATTTTACGTTCCATGTTTTTATGTAATGTTACTAATTTCTGATGAAACTAGTCATATTGATCCTCAATGATTCGTTTATTTCATGTTTATGTAATAAATCATGTTTATATATATAATAAAGAGCATGTTTGATATAGTGGGTATTAGAGGGAGTTTTAGTTATTTTTTGGATTTGATTAGAAAACCCTAGGGAAAGAATAATGGATAAGACTATGTATAATAAAACGTCCCTAAAATTTTTTGAGTATAGAATAATTGGTTTATGAAAAAAAATTATATATTTGTATGTATAAAAACAAGTAGTGGTGGCTCTGAAATAGATATATCTAGGTGTAAATCCTGAAAACACCAATTTCAGATAGAATCGAATGGGAACTGGTGCATGTCGATGGTCCTGGTGGATCTCATAGTTACGACTATCCATGGGGATATGCTTTGGTAAATTCATAAGTTTAGTATGAACCATTATTAATATAATATAAAAAATTCTCCAAAATATATATGTTCGAAAGAAGATCATTTATAACATAGATTGAAGAATATAAATTCATATGATAAGTAAATAAATGTAATTTATAAGTTATAAATTATTGCATTGGATTCACATATATGTATTACCCTTAGATTTCCTTTTATTACAACCAATGGACTGTAAAAGTAGGACTAATGATAAAAACTGATGTGAAGATCAATGTGATGACTAATCTAATTAGATTATCAATCTGATGGGAGTACTAATCCCAAAAGTTATCATGATACTATCTCACTTAACTCATGTTTTGAATATAAAAATGAGACTAGAGGATCGTCCACCCCCCTAATAATGAACTTGCCATAATCAAGAGCTTCATGGGACAAAGGCCTCTTACTTTTAATGGACCATCTGATCCCTCAATCGTTGAAAAGTGGATCAGCTACAATGAAAATAATATATCTATAATTCAATGATCCAAATAAGAGATGGTTCTTCTAGCTACATATTATATGGACGGTAATGCTAATCAATGGGGGACATTAACAAAAAATTCAATGCTTGAAGAAGAGATCGAGGGTTTAGAATAGAATGATTTTTGGAAACTCTTTTTCGACCAATATTTTCCTAACACCCTCCGATTATATATAGAAAGGGACTTCCATACCCTTTAAAAAAATATGAATAATACACTGCAGTGTACGAGACAAAGGCTTGTGCAATATGCCTCCGGATTTGTCATTACTCTCAAATGTAAGGTTTACATCATCATTGTTGATCTAATAACCACCTTAACCAAAGTCCTAGAATTCCATGACATTGAGAGTTATGTGGAAATTGTTCAATTTACCCTAAATGTTGAAATGGGTATCAGTGAATATCAATAGTATCATAGGGATAAAAAGGGTAATGAGGAATTAAATTTTGTGTGTCCGATGGATAAATACAACATTTCTATAAAGATATAACACCCCACTTACCAATTTCATGAAAAGAAACACCGCATAAATTGTTTGAAGTGGATAAGAAAATGATTTAGGTGTGGACAAAAAGGGAACCCTTCCATTATCTACTAATAAGAAAAACAAGATGATATGATAGAGTATAGAAATGCTATGTTCATCCCAGAATACGTTGATCATCTCTTTATCTTTAAAGAACCGGGGAACTTTCTAAAGAAGCTCCCTAATCTGAGGGTTTGTTGAGGAAACAAAAAACCACCAAGCATGCAAGGGAATTCTTTTTCCGGCACTACTTCTTATTCCAACCACAAAAAAAATATGCGGTGACAGGTACGCTAGTTATTCATTCACGGATGGAGAACTTACAATTTGTTTCACATTCAAAACATTCTTCTATATCCTGAAAGATTAGTAGAATAATTCAAACACCACCTTAAATCAAGTAAGTAAAGATGTCAGTAAGAATGACAAATGATGTAATCATTGTATCCCATGAATATAACTCCTCCCTTGTCATATTTTTTGGATTGAACTTCTTAATTAACCTCTTCATACTCCCTATGGGGGAACATTATGTAATTCATTAGATGGATTGACTTTCCTTATATAGATCAAACAAAAATTTCCATGAGAGGGAAATCACTCCATATATGGCGAATCAAACCCCGATTCTATACCATTGAAATGAGAAGGATGAATCTTATTTTTCACCATCATCTAAATCATTTATATTACATCCCCGTTAGTATGTGCATCATTCTCAGATGATTGAATCTATGAAAGAAACCATACATGAAGACATTTCTATTGTGGGGAAATTTACTAAAGTATTTCCCGTTGAATTACCCTGTCTCCCTTCTTGAAGAGATATAGAATTATCAATTGATATTATACTTGGAGATTTTCTCATATACAATCATCTTATTATAATGGTTGTTGTGAAGCTTGATGAGCTAAAGAAATAACTATAGGGGAATAAAGATAAATAGATTGTACACCAATGTTATTCAATAAGGGGTACAGTAGTCCTCTTCATCAATAAGAAGGATGGGTCAATGTTCCTTTCCATTTTTTATCGTGAGCACAACAAAATAATGATAAAGAACAAGTATCCACTTCCATGAATTTATGACTTAATCGGTCAACTATGTGAAGCATGATACTTCTCCAAGGTGGAATTGATGTCGGGATATTACCAAGAAAGAGTGATAAAGGAGGATATCCCAATGAATGATTTTCATACAATGTATGAAACTATGAATCCATATTAATTCCTTTAAGACTCTTTAAATCTCTATAATATTCATGGACATGATGAATACTATCTTTATAGATTAAATATATAAACTGTTGGTAGTATTTAGAGACGTTATTAAAATATAATCCATAACAAAGGAAGAGCATGATTGGAATCTAGGAACTATACTAGAGACCTTGTTAAAGGATAATCTCTATGAAATGTATAGAAAGTGTTAGTTCTGTTTAAAGGAACTCTCATTATTAGGTCATATCATCAAAAGAAATGGAATATCTAGGGATCCCACCAAGACAGCTGTAATCGAGGGATGGCTGAGGCCAATATTAGTGACATATATCCATAGCATCCTGGGGTTAACAAGATAATATAACCTATTTGTGAGGAGTTTCTCAAAAATTTCAAACCCACATACAAGACTAAATCGTTAGGGATTTATGTTTTCATGGATTGATGAATTTGTAGACCACATTAGGGAGTAGAAAAATATTATTATCACTGCTTCAGTTCTTACACTACCCACATGTGGGAAAATTTGTATGGTATTCAATATTGATTGAAGAAGGGACTGGGATGATTGTTGAAGAAAAATTATAGAATCAAGGCCTATGATTCATGGAAAATGAATTTTCATGACAAAAAAATCCAACACACAATCTGGATTTGGATTCGGTAAACATAGCGTTAAAATTTTGGCTACATTACTTCTTTGGTGAGTTGAGTGAAATATACAATTTTCACAAAATCCTCAACTATATATTAAAATAGAATGATTTAAATATGCACTAATGAAGATGGATAGAGCTAATCAATTACTATGACTACTCAATCCCTTACCACCCAAGGAAAGCGAACAAGGTAAAAAATTCTATAAGTAAAATGGTCTTATAAATTATTTAATTGATGAGGATTGAAAAGGATAAAATCTTATTAAAATTTCTGAAGACAGAAATAGTAATCATAAATAAGGGAACATCATAAATCATTCCACAAATTATTACTCAATTGTATCTTTTGGAAATGGTGAAGGATTCTCTTAATAATGATGTGCGAATTTAGAACAAAGTGGAAATGATTAGAAAATGTAAATCCAAAAATTTAAATGTTAATGAAGATGGTATTTTGAGATTTGGGACAATACTATGTGGTTAACCAAATCTGGATTTAATGAATGATCGTTTGGATGATGCATATTGATTGAATTTCCCCATTCACCGAAGAAACAAAAATTTGTATTGAGATCTATGAGATCTTTATTAGATGGATAACATGAAGAAGGTGAAAACTGAGTATACATCATAGTGCCTAGTATGATAGGAAATGATGGTTGAGAGGCAGAATTATAAGGGGATGATGAAACCATTACCCATACTAGCATGAAAATGGGAGAACATCAACATGGACTTTGTCACCAGACATCCGAAGTCATTTAAAAGAAACTTTGTTTTTTGGGTTGTTGTGGATCATCTTATAAAGACTAAAAAATTCAATTAAATTTGGGAGGATTTCTCATTTGTTCAACTAGCATGGATATAAATCAGGGAATTTGTAAGGAGTATGTTCAAGATCCAAGATTAATCTTTATGTTTTGGAAGAGTCTTCAACATGCTCGGAATACTGAGCTAATCTTCAGTAAGGCTTATCATCCTCATGTTGATGGAAAGATTGAGTGGACTATCCAAACACATGTGGACATGTTGAGAGAATGATCAATGATCTTCAATGGGGGATGGGATCAACATCTTTCTTTGGTTGAGTTCTCTTATAATAAAAGTTTCCACTAAAGCATCCAAATGGATCCCTATTAGGTCCCTTAAGGGAACTGTTGCAGAATATCAGTATGTAGGGATGATGTTGGGGAGTGAGAACTCATAGGTCCTGTAATGGTTAATGATATAGTGTTGAATGTTAGGACCACACAATAACACATTAATGATTCATAGAGTCAGCAAAAGAGAAATGATGATAATTGTTGACGATACAAAGTTTGATGTTGGGGAAAAGATATTACTCCTCATATCTCCATGGAATATTGTTTTGAGATTTGGTATATAGGGAAATAATATTTTATGGTACATCATCCCTTTTGAGATCCATGATCACATTGTAGTAGCGACCTATTATCTAGAACACCCACTTAACACATCTCAGGTATATTATATATTCCATGTATCACTATTGAGAAAGTATGTACCAGACCCATTTCATGTAATCAATACATAGGTGATACCATTGGTGAATGACCTCTCATATGAAGAGAGTCCAGTGAAGATCTTAGATCATAAGTAACCTGTTATATGAGATAAGGCAATTACCCTTGTCATAGTGTTGTCGAGAAACCACATGTTTGAAGAGGAAATGTGGGAATCAGAGGAAGAAATGAAACACAGTTACCCTCATCTGGTTTATTGTAGAAAATGGAATTTTGAGAGAAAATTTTCTTAAGGGGGATGATTGTAATGACACAAAAAAAATTAATGAAAATATTTCGCGATCTAATTAAATTTAAAATTTTGTAAAATAGTTATATAAAAATATACAATTTCATTGTTTTATGTTTTTAGATTTTAAAATTTCTTTAGTAAATGTTATAATTTCTAATATAGTCATTGAACCGTGATAATGATATTAGAATAAATATATGGTTTAACAAATAAAATTTACATAGAAAAAGGAAGGGATGGCCTCATCTAGAAGAATTTCTCTGTACAAAGCCCATTTTTCGAAGCTCGGAAGGAAGGTAGCGTCATTGGGCTATGCTCTTGATAAATCACAAGTCGAGCATCAACATGTTAATCTTGAATGGAGAAGCTTATCTGATTAGTGGATGTTAATATAGATTTTCACTAGAGAGATGTTAAATGAGTCACCTGAAAAGTCTATCACCGACACACACCATTACTTGAGGTGATATGTGGGTGTTAATAGGGGTTATTTAACAAAACCATAGCACAATGGTTATGAACATTATTTTTGTATATAATAAATAATATACATTAATTTTATTATTTTTATTTTTTTAATTGTTTAAAAAAAGGTATTTCTAGTTATTATTCAATTAAGAAATATATTTTTATATATTAATGGTTTTTGAATAAAATAATATTTTAATAATATATTATTACTAAATAACTATTTATTAAATATAGATGATGTTATAAATTTAATAAATACAATTGTAATTTTAATTATGGATTGAAAGAAATTTTTGTCAAAACCCATGAAAGTTCAATAAATTTCAGTTTTTACAATTAAGATAAAAATTTAGAAATTAAAAAAAAATTACACCGATAAAATGAATATTAATTTTAGATTTAAGAAATCGAAATTATCTAACGATAATGTTTTTTATAATTTTTTGAGACAGATGAAATTGATGGTAAAAATTAAATATCTTTTGAATATATAATGTTTTTCTTTCATTATAATGTACAAATAGTGATGTAATATAGAAATAAAAAATTTTGGGTAGGCCAATATATGTTTTTCATTTAAAGTAATGTGATTTTATATTTTTTGGTTTTTTTTACAATGCCTTAATGGACACTCTATGACTTATACCACATTTTAAAATTTGAAAATGATTTCTTTAAGAGTGTGAAACACATCCACATAAGAAAAACTAATATTTTAATAATTTAGTCTATTGGAATTATGAAATATTGTTTTCCACTCTAATTTGGAGAAAAAACATAGCAAAACTCATTTGATGGATTTTGGTTTTTGATTAGTATAATGTGTTCTGTCCCAAACCAAAATAATAAAAATATTCACCTGATTTCCTATATAAACCCACCAAAGATCCCACTTATCTACAATCAAAACCCTTAGATCATGTCCCTACTCTTCCCTCATCTCTATATAATCCTCTAAAGGTGACCTAATCTCCCATGAATCCTCTCTCAAGATCCTCCGAAGCATTTGAGATCAAAAATTCTAACTAAGGGATTTGTTTTTTCTCATTTTTATCCACATTAATTTATGTTGTTATACCCTTCAAATTTCAATTTAAAAAGTTGATGTTTTATTTTTCACCTCCCTCGTATATCCCTATATATGTTTGAAGGAAGATAGACCAATTTATCTCTCATTAATGACCCCCACGTACACCGGTTTCCATAAAGAAATTTTATAACTGATTTCACTCTACTAATTTACATTCAAGAAATTATTTTATATTATTAATATAAATTCCATTAAATATGTGGGGATATTTTTTATAAGACCCCTTTACTCACAATATCAGTTATAAATGATGAGAGACTCTTTTCTCTCGCATCAACCCATATTAAAATTTCAATTTTATGTCATTATACTTCCAAAATTACATCAGCATTTCTCAGGCCACAATCCTCGTGTATGTGAATACGATACCCATATCTATATGAAGTGTATTCACCTTTATGAACATGTACATGTTGATTTCGGACATACCTATATGTGTTACACAACTATTATTCATGGAATAAATTATGATATTTAATGAATCTCTGTTGTATGATCCATGTGGCACAATTATGCCTCAAATGAAATGTTTATAAATGGTGTGCCTTGACAGTGATCAATTTCATTGGGTAAATATTAATATCTTGATACGTTGAGTGAAATGAGGGTTTACTCATGATAATTCATGTGTAATGATGGTTAAATCATGATAATTGATTTTCAATGAGGGTATGTTCATGATCCAAGTGGAATGTGACTTGGCTCATGGTAATATCACGTTAATTGCTTTTTACACATCTACATGTTATGATAATCATGTTATATCATGCCTTAATGTTAATTTTTCTCTTATGCTCCATTGGTATACCTATTTCCTAACATGTATTATATTCTTCATGTAATGCCTTCTTTACTCCCTTACATGGATTTATAGCTCAAAAGATTCTTATGTATGTCCTCAGGTATCCTAATGGATGACTAAGTATGAAGGAATGTAATGGTCATGTAATGGATGTTTTCAGTAATGACGTTGTATTTTATGTTATGATTTGTAATTTAATTTTTTTAATTTCTAGAGACACTAGAACTATGAATCCTTAGAGCTGGTATAAGTGAATTTTATGTAATAAATAATCTTTATGTGTGTAATAAAGAGAAGGGATTTTACACTACTAAATCATTGTTATTATATGATACTCCTAACCCGAATTTCTCATTGAGGTATAACAAATTATAGAACATTGTATGGTGACCTAAATTGCCACAGAATTTATAAATCATTAGATATTTCAAATACATAATCTCGTTAGGACTATGTAGTCTATAATAGAATCACATGGGGTGAATATTACTCTAGAGAGATTGATGTCATTTAAATCCATGAAAGATAAATTCTCCAATCACATTGTTTCACTAGCTCCTCTGTATCTAACAAAGAATTATCAAGAATTTATTAATAAGAAATCAAACAGACCATATGAAGGGTGGTTACATGGTTTGGGTGAAAACATTTTCTATGATTGATGGTCTTAAATAAATATTAATTAAAAGACCTAATATTTAGCGTACAAAGGTTATAATTTCATGGTTTCATCTGCAATGCATATCTCATGTTGATCGAAAACAATGAACTCAGTGAAATTCCCTTTTTTCATATCCTCTATATACTACCAATTAATGTTGTCTTAAATGAAGAATTTTAATATATTCATTCTTTGAGATAATAAGGAACCCAAACATCTCATCACACATTGTTAGTTACCTTAAATAATAATTTCATGGACTTGACATTCATGGAAATTGAAGTACTGGGAGAATCAAAGATGACACCGTCTTCTTTAATCAATTGTACTAACTCAATATAACCTCATTCACTTTATAATAAGTTGGATGAAAATACAAGAATTCATGGATGGGTTTCAATTGTTGGAATATATTTACCTCCACCACATGATTTGATGATTAAGTAGAGTTGTTTAAAAGGGGATTCTAATTTTGGAAAATGTGAAAAACAACAATGAGGAACATACCATTTGATAGACATTCTATATTTCTTGAAGGAAGATCTGGTATATATTAATGAATATCACAAATCCTAGTCTTATCAACTCAAGTATCATTGAACAATAAATAATAACACAATTTTTTTAGAAAAAAATTAAAAAACTACTTTAATCAGAACATCATTGATTTCATAACAATTTTTTTCTCTATTTATAATATATTACAAATTCCATATGAAATAATAAATATTATTATAAATAAATGATAGTATTAAAAACCCATTACCATCAAATGTAAATTATTCATGGTTTTAAAATATTTAATCTTATTTTACAATTATCAATGCAATTTTTAATTTGAGTACATTACAACCCATAATTACTTAATAAAACATTTTTTATAATATACCAAAAGATAATTTTATAATTAAATTAAAAATCAACTATTTTCTAATTTTTTTTTAATTGGAAAAATTTATGAAAAAATATAAAATTTTTTTGAGGATAACATTTTGTTCTTAATATTGATTAAAATTAAAAAAATGGAATAAATTTGAAACAACCAAACAAGATATTGAAACGTTCTTCATACAAAACCCACATAACTAACAATACACTGGTGATTATAGGTTTTAAAACATTTATAGGGATTCATGTTCAAAACCATGTTACAACTATGAAAAAATATGGCCATATTGTTGGGTAATCCATACAAAAACCTCATAACCATTCATGGTTGGTTTTATAAATTAGATAGACCTTATCCCCACAGTTCAATGGACAATGAAAACAAGGTGAACTTGAGTCCATCCTTAAATTATCATAAAAAAATCACATAAGAGATTACCCAGATAAGAGATAATATGATTGGGAATAAAAATATAATTTATATTCCTAAAACAAATAAATTAAAAGATATACTCAATTTCTAATATCCTATATAACTCAGGTTTCACCATGAAGGGGTGGTGATCAGGAACCTTCTCATAGACTACCTTTGGAGTCCCAAATCATTATGAATATCCATTCATCCTTGAATAAACCCAAATAATATATATTATTTATAAATCTATATAATTTTAATTATGTACATACTACCTTATATTCCATTAGTGATGAAGCAACCATGAAAAAATTAGATAAAAATATCCATGAAAATTCACCACTAACTCGATGGAAATTCCCAATTTCTATAGCCTAGTGTCCACCACTTGGGAAAAAAAGAAAATAAAATTGGGGAATGATTCAATTTAAAATGATTTGAAAAATATAATATAATAATGAATCATCATCATGTATATAAAATTATGACATACATATCAATGTACAAATGAAAATGTGGAAAACCTAATACATAACATAACAAGAAAAAACTACGTCCTAGTGGTCCACGATTTCCAACCGTATCCCAAGTCACCCACTATTGGAAAACCCAACTCAAATACATAGAGGAATGTGAGATCAGGGTCTCATTATATAAGATAATAAATGGTTACTAACACAAAAGAGTACGTGAATGGTTTTAGATAAAATGTCCAGCGGGAAGCCTGAAATATTCTATGTAGTTACATCCTATGTTAACTAAAATCTGATAAAAGGAGAGTATAAACAAGGGAATAAGAGGACTAGTTAAGAAATAGAGTTTATAACATTTAGAAATCATTTATCAAACAAAACATATAAATCGTGTAATTTCACCATTAAAATCTAAGAATTTTATGGAAAATAATTGAAAAACATTTCACTAGAAAAAAACCAGATAATCATGAAAACATGAGAATATACGCCACATATGGAAATACGATAAACATTAAACATAATATATTCATAGTTCATAATAAAGAAATGAAGGATGTGAAGAAAATCCAGTTCTTTATATTGGGATCCAGTATATGGATTTCATGAGTACGACCAAGGTATAATAGAAAGTTCACCTCAGAATATCCAATCAAATGACTATTTTCTTGGCTTTCATCTAGAAATACAGGTCTATAAAATCGATGTTCAACTCAAACTCACTTTCCTAAGAACACATAAATTTATAATTCCATTTGTGATCTATATGGATATCCTAGAAGGGTTTAGGTCCACTATTGAACCATAAATCTGTGTCATCCCATCTAACACTCCAGATCCCATGAATAGTCAAAATAAGGGGTTAGATAATGAAGATTCAGGGATCACATAGGGATCTTTACCTCATGCATCTCACTCTCACCCCAATCTATCTCATATTAAATAAATATTTTTGATCTAAAATTTAATTGGAATTATAAGAATCAATCATGTTATAATTATGTGATTATATTTTTTTAGAATTACCATAATGTTCCCAATGGTGTATCAATCATAATCAATTTAAATTCAAAATATTTTATACAACTAAATATTCTATAGGGTAATAATACACAATTTATTTCATAATAAATCCTAAAAATTCATTATATGAATTTAAAATAACCAGTCATTTAAGAGTGTGCATAAAATATTCAATGGAATTATTATAATTTCAAAAATTATTTTGAATACATTATGAAAAATAGTTTTACTCCATATTTACACTCATGTAAATTATTTATTTAAAATAACACAAGAACATGAATTCCAAAAATTGGTAAAATAAATCAAATGGTTTTCTTAATCATTTCATAAATTCAATCACATTAAACTATTTTTGCAATAATAACATGTTCTTTTCATTTTATTAAAATCAACGATGATCATCTACTATATTATAACCTAATAAAAAGC
Source organism: Viscum album (assembly GCA_963277665.1). NCBI lineage: Eukaryota > Viridiplantae > Streptophyta > Magnoliopsida > Santalales > Viscaceae > Viscum > Viscum album. The sequence goes on along the minus strand of OY728150.1, from coordinate 1,584,319,736 downwards.
CCTCAATTTATCCAAAACACCCACTAAATGTTCATTGAAAGTAATTAAATACAAATACGAATTATAAAATTCACAAAAAAGAAAGAAAGAAAGATCGTGACTGTGGAAATTAAATTCATTCCATGTGAAATTAATAGGAAAAGACTTGTATTGAAGATTTTATGAGGAATTAAATTAAAAAAATTCATATAACATGTTGTAGAAATTAGAAAACATGTATCTATGATTTTTCATGAATCAATGACTCAAAATATATGGGAAATAATATGAAAATCAACTTGGAAGATAAAAATTTCAAGAACAATGAATTTATGACATTTTATCTCTAAAAGAGATCACTATATCTAGGATGATAGATCTCTAATGATGGTAAATGAGATTCTATTTCCATAATTACACATAAATCATGAAAGATCCAAAAAAAATTGAGTCTGTAATAATCATTAAAAATAAATAATCAAACTAATAAAGGAGATAAAATATTAAGAATTATATAATAAGATAATTCACAAACAAATTAAGGGGAATATATTAGATCAATTATCTACACGAATTTTAATGTCTTGATAAGGATTTCATCTTTGGGTAATTACTAATTAGCACCTTAGGATATTTTTTCAAAATAATCATCATACCTCGATGAACTCATACAAAAACTCTAGCACCACTAGGATCCTAGTCTATGAAAATATACATAATCCAGGTTACCTGATTAAATTACCTTGGTCTACCCATGACCATTTAAAAAATACTCACAAATGTAGGACAAATAAAAAAATGGAACTACACTCTCAGAAGAGAAATCATCCAATACATCAAAATTGATGTCTATAAATAAAGTAAAAACAATAAAAAAACATGGACCAACATAATAGTTCAAATAAAATGGGATCCATTATTATATCAGTATTATAAAATGACACAAAATAAGATACACATCTTATTATCCACTATGATACTAAAAAAAATAGTTTCAAAAAATACAGATGCCACGAGAGGGGATACTAAAACATTTTCCACTCTAACATTAGATACATCAATTTGTATCAATATTAACCACATAATTAACAGACATATAAAACTATCTACACAAAAAATACATGAAAATAATTACTCCAAGGCCTATTTCTATAGACCAATTAATATTAAGAATCCTCTATGCCATAGTCAGGAGAAAATATTATTGATATAATTATCCATTTTACATTAAAAACTACAGAACATCCTATTTTTACCTAAAATACAACACCATTTAAAAATTTTCATATATTTTACTCCCAATATTTTTTGATGATAGTATATTCCATATAATAAAAATTTGTTATATATCTTCTTTCTATGAGAATGAGTTCTATTATCAAACAATGAAGTGGAATTCATCACATCATGTTGTTTCAATAGATCTACTATAGCTAATAATGTATTATCATGAATCTAATAATGAAAATAAAACCGACTATAGGCATGGATGTTATATGGATTTGGTGAAGACCAGTTCTAAATAAGATAGCCTTAATGAAATAATCAACAACAAGACTAGTTATCAGCCATATTATACATGAAAATTTCATGGTGTACTTAGAAAACCATGGATAATATTGAAGAAAACCCAAGAACAATGTAACATTTCCCTTATTCACTTCCTCAGGATAATACCACTAAATTAATACTTACATGAATAATTCCCAGGACATTGATTCTTATAGATAAGAGATAATGATAAAATCCCACCACTCTTGGAAGAACACATTAAATAGTGAATCAAAATACTTGAAAACATTGCTTAAACAAGATAACCTCATTTTTGAACCATGAAACATGTTTCAAATATTGTTTAACCATTCCCAAACCCTACAACATATGTTGCACACAATGTTTGACCATACCTAAATCATGCACAAACAATGAAAAAGCCATGATAGGATAAATAAAGTCAAGAAAAATAAAAAACATCAAATAGATCCAGTCATTGGGTACTACAATAAATGGATAAAAACCATGATAAAAAGTAAATGAGATGTTCTATCATTATATTGCTAATTTATTATCATTTCAATGTTAAAAAAACAATTGGGTTATAATCACATGGTTTATTGTACGTTTATTTACTTGTTACTATTGACCTTATTACACATATTATGATTTACTTAGAAAAATAGTTCAAAAAAATATTTATTTATCATATATATTTAGTGTATATATATATATATATTTAAATAAATGTAAAAATTCTTGATTTATGAAATGGAATGAATGCTTCATGGATATGGTATGAAATACATACGAATGAATGTTTTTCTATTTTCATAATATGTTGATGGAAATAAAGTAAATGAAATATATGAACGCCTAAATATATATAGTATAATTATAGATGATTTATTTTTTAACATAACATAAATTTACACAACCCATTCATAATATTTTATGTGTAATGTTTGAACAAACCATGATGATTTGAGGAGACGATAGTCCACACATCCACAAAAGATGTTTTAGTATTTACCCAAAATTGGAAGATGAAAGTATGTGTTATATAATAATTATATAAGAATAATTACATCTTAAATATCATAAATATCATATCTAAATATTGTTTATATCATAATTTGGGACCATGATATAGGGTATACAAAAAAAAGGACCACATCACTTCCTTTTAGGTAGTTCACCTTACAAAATAATTGTATGTTCTTCACACATTAAAGGAATGTGTCTGTAATTATTAGTCCAAATAATAGAATGAAAACAAGCTTTTTTAAGATTTAAATGATAGTATATATGAACATAATAAGAATGATTTAGAGGTTGTATACAGAAAATAATAAAAATGATAGTGAGCAAAGATGTTACCTCTCCTTTGGATAAATCCATTTGGTTTTACCCCAAAAGGGTTACCATGGATGGTTTTGTGATAAAATGATGAATTATTAGATAAATTTAGAAATTTTTTGAGGATATTTGATCTAACTGTTCCAATAAAAATTGATTAATATGTGTTCATATGTGGAAGGGGTGAGTGAATTTTTATAGTTGGGGAGGAGGGGTTTTCATATAAATTTTTTAAAATGTAATTCCACCCATATTTTTCCCATTTCATGTGGATCTAAAATGGTCTAAATATTATAAATGAGAGTATAGTTTCAATATAAAAAATCATAAGGGATCTTGTACTTGTTTCTATGTCACTTTGTGTGATATTATTACAGTTTAGTCCCGTGTAATAATAAATACGCCCTTAATCAATATAATTAATATTTATCACATTCACTAATAATTATATTTTTTAAAAATATGCGTTTAACATATAATAAATTAAACATTACACCGATTAAAAAATATATATTTATTTTTTTAATCTAAATTAATATTGGCGGTAAAATTTATTTTAATTTCATCTAAGAGAGGATGACAAGGCATTTTTGTAAAGTAAAAATTTTCAAATATTTAATGTTTTTACATACAATTTCATTAAAAACATGAATACGATTACATCAATTAGATTAAATTATATAAAATTCATCTAATTAAACCAAAAAATAATATGAAATATAATTTAACCTTGTAAACTATGTAGATGAAAAAAAGTGTTTTGAATTAAAATTTCGGGTTTTTTAACTATTCCTAAAAAATTCATCTTCTAAATAATATAAAATACAACAATGTAAATATTGATATTCTTATTTTAAAAATGGATTTCATTTTTTCAAATAATAGTTATAAATGTGTAAAAATATTTATTTAAAATGGGTTCCCCAATAAATGGAGGAAAAATAAAAGTTTTGAAAAATATAAATATATATTTTTAAATATGACTTATACATATCTTATTCTAATTAAATATATTGGATGTATAAAAAATTTGATTCAAAATATATTATATAATATTTGTTAAAAATATTTTTGAACTGTGTTTTATTTAATTTTTATTAATGAATTTGAGATTTTAAATTGAATAATCATTTTATTAAATTTCTAAAATTTTCATTTTCAAGTGAATATTCCGTTCTATTATACAAATTGTTAGCCAAATTAATAAATAAATATACATTTTAATTAATAAATTAACCTTTTATTTTATCTTATGTGTAACATCCATTCCCATGTCTATGTGGTAGTTATAATAATATTTTAATAAAATTATTAATATTGTATTGTAGTTTTGTAAAACACATTCATGTCTATAATGAATGGTATATAAGGAACATTAGAATTTTGAGTAATATAATATGAATAGAGTTTTTCATGTAACTGAAGCTAATCTATGATTTGTGTGTAGTGAAATATTAAATTAGTGTTTCTTGATATGAAATCCAAACATAGTAATTTTATATAACACAATCTATATTTAGTGTTGCATGAAATAAAATATATCAAATATTTTTAATGAATTCATGAAAATAAAATTTACAAAATCTCTATGTGTTACATTATACCCCCATTAAAATAATTTTTTAACTAAAATTAATTAGTGTTATTAATGGATTAATACCTTTATGTTTTATTCATAGAATCCCATATCGTTAATATAAATTAAAAAAAATCTGTAAAACCGAATGTTGGAAACATAATGGTAAAACAATGTACCATGTTACTAGGTTTCCACATAGGAGAAAAATTGTGTGACGCCAATACATCGACATGAAATAAAATCAGAATTAGTCATATATATTGATAATGATAAATGATCAGAATATGGTTGGTGATCTAGAGATAGATAAAAATCATTAAAACAAAAAATGAAGGTGAATGCATGTAGCCATTAATATCATAAAAATAGTGAAAATTAGAAATCATTTTTTAAAACCCCTTTTACAAAGGATGAATAATTATCATGAATGATAAACATACTATATTTCAACTTTATATCCCAATTTTTTTCGTGATCAATTTCCATATCATATCTTATTCCACGAAATATATTAAACTTATTATTATTGAAATATTTACTGATCATTAATGGAATGGTAAGTTATTATATATTCAGTTAATTGTAACCACAATAAAAATGGATATAAAATGTTAGACAATATGCATAAATACTTATTTGGAGAGATAATACATTAATATATAAAAATTTTCTATTGATTAACATAAACCATTTCATATATGGTTAACCTTTAAATCCTTTTGAAAGAAGAAAATCCTAATCTATAGAAATAAGGATAATATATATTGTTAACATTCATCACTTATATATCATATATTAGATCTTGGTTGTAACATAACAAACATGTGAATGCATTTATCATATATTATCATTAAACTTGTTATTAACATGAATTCATATGCATTATTATTGAAAAAATAAATGTTTACTTAGCATAATGTTTATCAAATATAATCATTAAATGAAAAAATGTTGTAATGTTAATTAATGATTATATAAACCATGTCTCAATAAATGATTAACTATTTCATAGTCAATCACCATTTTCTATTTAAATTATTTATATCCAATATATATTTAACGAAACATCATTATCTTATCATAAGTTACATATTAAATGGTATATTATAATTTATCATGTGTTTCCCATTAAAATGATTCTTATATTAAATCAATTTTCTAAGTCCTCATAACCATTCAACAAATCTGTTTAAATTACTAATGAAAACATTATATATTAAATATTTATATACAGGATTATTCATATAACTGTCTTTGAATTTAAAAAAAAAACACTTCAATAATAAAACATTATTATTATTCCATTTTTTGGGATTCCACATCTTATTCATTAATACCCATATCCTATAATATAAATTAATAGTGACGTCTTATGGCTATGAAGACTCTATTTTTTCTGGTTTTTTACATTTAATGTAAAATAACACTTTTCGAACAACCCATATCATTAACCATTCCTTTTTGGTCTATTTATTTTCAGTAGTATAAAAAATATTCACACCACCTCCCTAATTCTCATCATGACATCTCCATTTAGTATATCAATAAGGCTAATTATCATTCTTCCAAAATCAAAAACATTCAGTGTTAATATAGTTTCTTCTTGTTCCTAATATTGACTAATACCAAAAATCATAGTGTCAAAATGATTTTTCATAATGTAATACAACATAATCCTAACAAATCATTTATAGGATGTATAAATTATGGCACTGACCTTATAATTCAATGTAACCATATGAAAATACATAGAGGCTTCTATAGACATGTAATTATAAATATCACTAGGGATATCACTAAAAACATATGATCATTATTTATAGTGTCTGACTAACCCTTTCCTTCAATACCAAATATAGTGACCTAGGCTTAAGATATGTGGATATTGCATCATTTTAGATGTTGACCTATAATGTTAAAAAAATACAAGACCAAGGACTGAAATAGTTTAGTGTCTTTTGAAACCTCAAACACATTGTTCTAATTTGGTGAATGATCGACAACATCTCCCTAAATATATTCCCCATTTATAGGCATGTATAAAATAAATTTATAACCTGTGTAAAGAAATAATAATAATGATTTAATATCAGATTCTTATTAAGGGTCACCATAGATATATATAAGAGTAATCATAACCATAATGGAATTTGAAAATGATTGTAATATTAGAAGATATTACCCCTCATATTAAAGACCATAATAATGATCAATGTCATAATGATTGGTAATTTATAAGACATAAATGATAATTTAATCAAAAGGATGGTCCATGAATTCTTAATATATGAATAATACATTGAATTGTGTCATGCACATCATCTTACACCATTTTGAAAATTTATTAGAAGAATCAATTTCACTCATTAATTTATGGACATTAAATAATGCACTCTAATAATATTATGGACATGAAACTAGGTCAACACATAATTATATGAATGTGTAATTATGTTCATGACTAACATTTTGAACGTTTAATAGAGTTCACGAATAAACATATGGACCTGAAATTTTTTGACACATAACATTTTTACCATGTAATTAGGATCACAAATATCATTGTGAAATTGTAACATTGGTTACTCATAAATTTTTTAACATGTAATAAGGTTCAAACATATGCAAATGTGAATATAACAATTTCCATGAATAGCATTGTAAACCTATAATCAGTTTCACATATAACATTGTAAGGATGTAATAGGGGTTACACATAACTTTTTCAAAATGTAATTAGTTTCACAAAACAAATTATACTCATGGGCCATTCATCATTACCCAATGCATTAACGTGAGATACATGTCCCACATGTCAAACAATAAAATCACAGATACATGTGCGACGTGATTATAAACAATCATTATATCATAAACCGAGTGATGATATAGTTATACTAATTTTATTACATACCATTACATATTTTAATAATACTGGTACCATTATAATTTTATCAAAGGATAACCTGGGAAATGAAGTGGGATTCAAAATAATATAACTCATTTAAGAGAAAATAGTTTATTAAACATAATTACATCAATAAATATTACTTTTATGAATTATTATTATTATTTTTCCTAGATAATATCCCCAGAATTGAATAAAATATAATTAATTATGTCATCTTAGATTTAGAATGTTTTTAATAGACACATTGAACATTTCTAAGGTAAAATATAATTTTTTTTAAAATCATTTTTATCAAAGTATATAAAAAACAATATTAATTTGATGAAATATTTACATTTTCATTGAAATCATTTATTATTTATAATATATTTTTCTCCTCTAATTTTCCTTTTTAAAAACATATATCGTTTTGAAAACCATCTTCCCTTAAATATATTTTAAAATATATAAAGAATTCTAAAAATGATTGGAAAATATTTTTATTGAAAACAACATGAAAACTGTTAATCAAATATTCAAAACATTATGGAATCCTTTATAATTTAAAATAATTTAAAGACATAATAAATAAGGCTTCTAATTCTTTTATAAACCCTTTTCTAGAAAATGAATTTGAAATTATATATTAAAAAAATTAAATAATTGAAATCCAAATAAATGACTACTTCCTTTTGAAATTGTATAATAGAAGCATTTAAAATCATTTTAAACACAATTTAAACATATAAATTTTTTGAAAACCATTTTTTATAATTTGGTTTTGAAGGATAATATATTTTTTTATTTAAAAGAGAAATAAAGACGAATTTTCATTAAATTATTTTATTATTTATCATGTGTAAAAAATAGTATCGAAATTATATGAATACATGAATATATCATAGATAAAAAAATTTAATGATTTTTCTTGATAGAAGGATCAAAATATTTTATCAATGTAATTTTAATTGTAAATAATCTCAAAAAATGATTAGAATATAGCATTAAACTAGTACCACTTTGGTAACATGGAATCATGTTATACTGGAGAATAAATATTACATAAATATTAAAATTTCATTTAAAAATGAATATCATGATATAAAATTTTAAAGGCCATTATGGAAATCCTATTTAATATTACCGTATCATAACATGACATGCATCTCAAATAAGGTAACATGGGACAAAAAACACTTTATCGATTTGGTATCTTTTAAACCATAATCACAATTAAAGATATATCATAAAATAGAAATTTAAATAACCATAATATAATAATTATAATAATTGAAAAAATTCATTGGAAGTATATACACTGCACAAAATAAATGAGTATTGAATATGGTATATATGTCATGGATATAAAAAGTGTGATTAAAAATTGATACTTTAAGTAACGAAATTCATTATACCCATTCAATCAAACTATATAATAAATATATGTTTATTATAAATATGAATTATAAGAATATTTCTATAGACAATACTATATAAGATTCACTGATGACATTATATTAACCATTTAATAACACTTATATGTTAAATCAATGTTTTGAGTAATAAAAGATTGGATTAGCATAAATGTTTTGATATGATATTCTAGACCTCTTACACAGATCATGATTTACTTGTATCTAGAAACTAAAAAGAGATATTATATATATATATATATATATATTCTATATTCTATATATAAATATTTATAATAATCTATCAGTTATTAATACATGAAATATAATACACCATTCACAAAGACGGTTTGTCGTACACACACATGAATGATGTTTTAATTTTTATATCATAATGAAAGAAAGTATGAAAGTGACATATATATATATATATAATTATATTATCATGGAAGTATTATTATTTCATATAGATCATATTTTATTAATAAACCAATATGGAATAATTTCCATGTAATGTTTGAACGAATCACATCCCATTGAGAAGACAATATTCCACACATCCACAGACAAAATTATCATTTTTGAAAATAATGGAAACCATATAACAAAGTGTTATATATTAATTAAATAAGAAATTAGTCATATTTAATAACATATATAAGATATAAATATTGGGTTACCATCATATTTCCCAGCCATGATCGGCTATGAATTAAAAATGAACATCATCCTTTTGTATAGCAGTAGTTCTCTGTATACAAGAACAATAAATTCCTCACCCATTAGTTGGTGGTGTGTGTATGTTTATCTTTAAAACACAGATTAAAAATATAAATGTATATTTAATATATGTACTTCATCATATATTGTTTTAATATAAATATTTAAGAAGGAATTAAATGAAGATAATTTAAACGATGCAATAGAATAATGTTACCTCTTATTTGAGTAACTCCTTTTGTTTTTCACAAATGGGATTCAATGGATGGATATAAACCCATGTTAGGAAATATAATATTATTTTATGGATTTTTGGATGAAATATTGAAATAGTTTTTCATAAAAAAACACATTGAGAGGTGTTATCATGTTGGAGTGTTGGAAGCCTTTTATTGTGGGGGACCAGTGGCACTATTAATAATTTTTTAAAAGGGAATTAAAATAATTTTTAAAATTTAAATTCAATACAATAATGACCCATATCTATTCTTATTGAGGATCTAGTGTAAATATTAACATAAAATGGCTATTAGAAATGTTTCTAGGTTATTTTGGGCCTTATTTTTAAGGTTTAATACATTATTAAGCTAATTTTAATTCTAATCACGGTAATTATTTTAATGACATTCACTGCTATTTTTAGTGAAAAAAATGTTGAGAATATTATTTATTATAAATTAATCTAAATAAAAATATAGAATCCATTTTTCCAAATTTATATGATATTATTGTAATAAATTTATTTATACGAAATCCCATAAATGGGATTACATGGTGGGTAATTAAATGAAAAATATTTAAAAAGTTTGATTCGTTTTTATCCAATTTCAATGGGTAATTTATTTCAATGAAATATGTTAAATTAACTAATTTATAATTTTTTTAATTAAACATTAAAAGTAGTTCTAAATTTATTATTAATATAAAAAATATTTATAGAAAAAATTGTATTGAATAAAAATTTAGTGTTTTTCACTATTAATAGGAATAACGAATCTTCCCAAGGAAATAAAAAATATACCACAAGTAAGAATTTATTTTATACATTAATATTTATATTTATTTTATTATAAAATAATTACAATTTTTTGTTAATTTACATTTTAAATAGGTTCACATTTATAATGTGGTAAATTTCCTTTTATAATAAAAAGCCTTTTTAATACTAAAATTTGATTTTTTGTAACATTATAAAAATAAAATATGATGGATAATAAAAAAAATTTATTTTATTTATTTTATAAACATTTAATTAAATGAAATAATTTAATGTGTTTTGTTTAATTTATTGGCATAAAATTGTGATTGTACATAAAAAATAGTTTTCTTATAAAAAATTATTTTTATATTTTCAAATGATTATTTCATTCACATATAAAAAATGATATCCAATTGATTCAATTTTTTACAAGTTTGAATAAAATCTTCATTATTTATTTAATATTATATATAACATCCATTTTAATTTCTAGGTGGTATCTTTAAAAAAATTTAAAATATTACTAATAGTGTATTATTGATCGTTAAAACATAGCCATACGGGTTATAGAATATATCAAATGAAATGTCGAATTATGTGTAACACAATTTGAATGTACTATTTTATTTAATTCAAGATAATCTATGAATTTCATTTGGTGAAATCATAACAGGGTGTTTAGTGAAATTTGTGCAAAAAATATTGCTCTCATATAAGACAATCTATAATCAGTGTTGCATTAAATTAAAAGTATAAAATACTTTAAAATAATTAATAAAATATATTCCAAATACTCTTGTTGTTACACATATTATCATGTATTGATTATATATCTCCATGTTTACACATATTTATGCATCTAATCACTCCCCTTTGTTAATTTTCATTTCCAATATTTACAAAGAAAGTTAATAAGTAGGAGTACATATATGAAATATTTATAAGGCATATGTTATTGATATTTCATCAAGAAAGATAATTTTCATACATGATTCCATATGAAATAATCTATTATAGACCTCTAGAATGTATATTTGTAATCTGTAAAATATAGATCTAAAATGATGTAATATCCATGTTTGTTAAGCCTTGATAGCAATAATTGGGTCCTTAGAAACTATAACAAGACATTATCATATTATTTACAAAAAAATCAAGTGCACTATATGATTAATAAATATCTTTATTGAAGAATAAATAAACAGAAATGGTATTCAATTTATATAAAAAATAATGTTATAAGTGATTTATAGTACTACATTGAATAAATAGATGAAGAATCAAGTACATTGAAAATAAATATTTTTTAATGAATAATAAATAGAAATCAATGAGAATATAAAATAATTTTTAAAATCATATAATCTGATAAAAATAGTTACTAATAAAAATAGAAATGGATTATGGAAAAAAAATTCATCCATTGAATGTATATAAAAAGGGAAGATTATTTTCACACATTTATAATGAGAGACCAACATAAGAGAAAAAGAAAATACCAAAAAAAATAAAATTTTATTTATTTGTTTTAAGAATGTAAATTAAATTTAAATATACATTATGAAATCATAGAAATTTAGATAATGGTATCATTTTTTGTAATTATGGAGAAATTTTCTATAAGAAAAGAGGTGAAAAGTTTTTATCTATGAAAAAATATATTTTTTATTGGATATTGTAATAATTGTAAGATAAGTGGAGATATGAAATTATGATTCCCCAGAAAAAATTGGAGAGGAAAATAAATTGGAATTATGAGTGCAAAAAAAATTTCCCATAAAAATAATTTTAGATATATAGATTTTTTATACAATAGTGAGACAAAGAAAAAATTTTAATTGATTTGCAAGTACTTCAAACTAATTTTGTTTAAATAATTACTGAAATATGGAATTCTAATTATATTAATAAAATATAAATCATTTTACTATAAATTTCACGTGTATTATAGACCCCTAATAATTAAGGAATGTGGGAAATATAAAATAATCCAAAAAGAGAGAAATTTAGTCAATAAATCCTTGAAATTATTTTTTTATTAGAATATAAACTATATAAAATGGGATATTATGAAATTAACATATAAATACTGAAATTGATAAGTGATTTAGGATATGATATTTTAATGGGGTATTAAGTTATTGATTCCAATGAAATATGGGTGCATAAAATGAGAACAAAAATTATTTTAGTAAAATGGACATTAAAACCATCACGTTGGATTCCCAATTCTGTTGAAAATCTATAGTAACTATAATGAAATCACTCCTTGTAATAAAGAGAAATCTTGAAATTAAAGGGTTAATCACCCTTATCCTTAATATAGGCTTCAAAATCAGGATGATGACACTAGTAGAGAATTAATTTTTAAGATTACAAGTGGGAATCTATGGAAAATGTTTTTAGGATGGGTTATTGGAGAGATATTTTAGGGGAAATGTGGTTGAAATTTCATTGTATGCATATGTTAGGATGATGGTAAATATATAATTACAATAGAGTTATGTTTTACATGTGAAGAAATATTTTGGTGAAATTTACGATTGACTCACACAACAAAAAATGACCTATAGTATGAAAAAATATAATGTCAATTAAAAAAACAAATAAATCCATGTTTATTTAAATATTTTTATATCCTTTTATAAATTTTGAAATTATATACTAAATTAGTTATTCATTATTATTAATATAAAATTACCCCTATTAACAAATTTTTATATTAAAATTCATATTTTTAATAAATTTAATCTATGTCAACTAATATATATAATAATATCAATATTTTAATTAACACATAAGTCATCTAGAGAAAAATTAATTTTTAGAAAAACTTATTTATAATCATTAAGTGTTCTTATTCATGTTTTCAGTCGATTAATAGTTAATTCAGTGCTACAATATTTGTTTATAAATATAAATCTTACATTACGAACATCTTTTAATTTTAATAAATTTAATTTATTTATAAAAAATATTCATAGCCCTTTAATTATTATTTTAAATATGAAATCAATATTATTTGATTAAAATTATAAGCGTAAAATTTAATTTTAATTTAAGAACACATATCAAAAAATAATTTATGGGTGAAATATTTTTAAAAATAAAATGAAATTATTATTATTCATTATCTTTTATAGAAAATATTATGGATATTAAATTAATAAAAATTTTATATAATCATTCTCAATATGAGATTTATTAATTTAATAAAAATACATCACACATATAAAAAGAGACGTTGAAAAATTTCTTTATTTTTATTAAAATATTTTATTTTCATTTATAAAAAAATTATAATCAATATATGAATTATTTTTAATGTTTTATATATGAAACATTTCATTTAAAAATACGTAAGTAAGATATTTAGATTTTATATGAAACCTTATAATATAAAATTAATTATTTCAAAAAAAAAATTTAATTCAATATTAGAAAATAAATTATTATTCCTTACAATTTATTTTTTATTTCAAGGAATTTTTTAATTTTTTACTAATCACTATAATATTTTTAAAAATTAAAATTTCATAACAAAATGGTAATTTTCTTATACTTCTTATTTAATCGATAAAAATAGTTGAATGAAAATATATTTTTATTGAATAATATATTATTTATGAGAGATCAGGATTCTATGATAACATTTGTTATAATAAAAATATGTAAAAATTTAAAATATTTGTTTAATCTTATGATAGTATATTTTTAATTCATTTTTTATTTATATTTTAGTTATGAATTATATTATTACTAATTACTAAAGATGAATGGAACAAAATTAGTATGCCTATTGTATACATACGTACACAATGGCCATATATCAAATGACTATTTATCCAATTAGTATATATCCATGAACAATATTTTCAATTTCTATTTGTGTAATGTTAAATTATCAATCCTATATATAAAATTATATATAAAACTAATATAATCCATTTGATTTATTTTCCTTTATCTCACCTTGTCTATTATATTTCTAATATTTTTTTCTTTTCATATTTATAATCATTAGTGTGATCATCAGAGATTACCATAAGGATATTGATTTCATGTTACCAGACATTTTATTACATGTGACATTATTTCACAGTGACATTTGTTAATTATATTTAAATCCATCCAAATCCATGTTTTTCATATTCTGAATAAACTAATTTTTTTTATACATGACCTTTGGTTTTCGTTGAGTGAATGGGGTTGTGTGGTATATAATTTTTTTTCCCAGGAGTGAAATAAGAAATCCTAAAACATGGTTTTTTGTGTCCCCTAAGATAGTGGTTATAGAAAATTTCATTATGATGGACAATCCCATTATTAAGAAGAAAAATATCATTCATTATTATATATTATTATTCAAGATGCCTCGTTTGTATGACATGGAGATAGAACTGGTATGGTCGGGTTTTTTAAGGGATTTGTATGTTAATGACGACCCAAATAAAAATATGAATAATGTTTATTTTCTATTTCATTATAGTCTATTAATTATAATGTATATGATTCACTAATAATAAATAAACGTTGGTGGTGTTTTACTGTGATTATTACTTACCTTATGTATTGGAACCCAGATTCCAATTTTGTCATTGCTTTTGGGAATATATCTAATGTAATGGTCCCAATATTGGGATACTGAGAATATTGTAATCATTATTGATTATTGGTGAATATACGATATTCGTTGAGATAAATTCAAAATTCAGTCAATGTTTTTAATTATACAACTTTAAACATTTATTGATATAATTTTTGTCTATATCATTTTTCTATAGTTTATATCTAGTTTTTTAAAATTTTATATTGAATTTTATTTACTACTGATAGAAACATATACTTTAGAAATATTTTTTAATTTTTTTATTCTGAATTAGTATCATTTTATTTAATTTTCTAATACACTATATTTCAGATTAGAATTTTTTTAGTTGATTGTGAATATGGAGTTAAATGGAGTCTATGATGATTTATTAATTTTTAACATTTATTAAACACATACATATATATAAATATGGGTTATTATGATTTATCATTGAAATGATAATATTTATGAGATACAATTCAACCATTGTGAAGCTATATATTAATGAACCATCTTTTTTGTGATATATTAATAATTAACCCTTAGAACCAATGAGATTCATGTGAAAAAAATTGGAATATAACCAACCCTATTATAAACATAAATTTATGTGAATTTTTGTTTCTGATTAAAGAATTATTCCAAATATAATGTGGTATTAAATTCTAGATGAATCAAAATAATATTTCTTGGTTGAGTTCTTCATAATATATTTCATTAATGGGAAGAACTAACATTAGAAAGAATTCATCTCACATCATATTCATTACCACATATCAAGAGCTATGTAATTTGTTATAAATGCTGACTCTTTGCAAAATATTATCATCTAAAACATCTACATGTTAACAAAAATATTTTAATAGAAAAAAAATATCCCCATTTCATAACTAAACTATTATATATTTTTTATATTTTTATCACTCTCAGATCCTTATAAATACTAAAATCCTCATGAATTAGTTCAGTAGAAGTATCTTGAAGAATCCATATGGATTGGATGAGTCATTTATCTTTTTATATGATATTTAGATACAGTTATTACACTTGAATAACTGAATTTTCCAAAAAAATACTCACATTCTGTTGATTTGAGAAAATCATGAATGATTCAAGATATCATTACATTTGTACCTCATTTAGAACACACAAGGACTATGTAGTGACCAAATATACTATAAGGGACAAAATAAGGTATGAGAATATAGAAAGAATCCATGAGTTTATACCAATTATATTCTCCTTTTATGTGGATATTAATTTAGATATATGTTTGAAATAATGAGAATGTTTGTTTTTACATTCTATAATGGGAGTTAAATTTTTTTTAATGCCTATCATTTTATCATTTTTTCCTTCTTGGGTCTTAGTATGCTCTATTTTGGACACCCAAGTCAATTTGTTATGTTGAAATAATTAAACTCAATTTATTGTATGGAATTAAATTTTCTATTCAATATATTAATATCCTATATATGAATTAGTTTGGTACATAAATGTTCATGGGTAGTAAATGGTAACCATAATTCATAAGATTATTTATCAAACTTATTTATTTAATTTTTACAAAATTATTTTCATAATTAGTTATTCCTTATATAGTATAATGGTTCGAATATTGATTAAAATTTTTGGAGGATACAATATTTCATTGTCCTGTAAGATTAAATATTACATAGTGGTATTTGGGTTGAATTTTCTTTAAGAAATTATATATGGTGGGATTGAGGTCTTTGTAGACACACATTAAAAAATGTGTGATGTTATATATAAAGATATTCATTTGATAAATAGGATAGAGTATCTTAGATAATTATCCAATAATGGTAACATATATGATTACTGTGAACTAATTCATATTGTTCCATTTATAACTATATAGGTTTATACATTATCAATATATCCCTTATTTATGTAATTAGTTTATAAACTGAAAAAGCTATTTAATTTTATTAAATTTAAATAAAACAGATTATTATAACATTATTTAGTAATATACCCCATGGTTGTGACAATATGGAATATTTCCATGGGATAAAAATCATTATAAAATGCGAGAATTGTAAAATACCTTAATTAATCGACACATTTATAAGATGTTTTACAAGTAACTCATTTTTTCACACATTAAATAATTATTTTCAGATTTAGAATGTTAATGTATAAATAATGGAAAATATTTTTCATCCAAAAACCATTAATCAATATCGTAATAAATTTATTTATAATTATCATTCAAGTTATATTGTAATCAATCTACTATAGCAAGTTGTTTATAGAATTCATTGGGTATACTAATGTGTTCCTTTTGTATCCAATTTTAGAATTAATTTCCCAAAATTTCAAGTTATCAAAAATTACATCCTATTTTTTATGATCATTTTTAAGAAAATCAATAGCCTCTTATATTCTATTCCAATTATGAAGATGTCATATTTTAGTAAAAATCCAAAAATTAATATATTTCTACCCCAAAACATTAAAATTTTCAACTTGTTGAACTTCATAATGAACAAGAGAAGTCAAAAGATGTTCAATGGGAGTTCATTTATCATTATATTATAATGCCCTTATGTTTCTTGAATGGAATTTCAAAATCTATAAAATCTTTTAATCACTTTTAATCATTCAAACGTGGAGTATTCGTTGAATCTAGAATATGAAAATGAATAAGAACCGCCAATCAAGTAGTAGAATGAGTGGATATGTGGGGATTACAGTAAATCTATGAGAAATAAATAATATAAACCATTAAATTATGTGTAGATCTAGCCTAATCAATATCAATTAGACTACCACATTGAGGAGTATTAACCATAGATATATTCTCATATAATTCTCCCTCTAGAAATTTATACAATACTTTTATTATTATATGGGTTGGTATATGTCTCAATTTCTATTTGGCGTTACACCCTTAGCATCTACTCAAAGACACACTATTAAATAATATGTCTTGAATCACAATTTGATATCATCAACCACATTCATATTGAGGATAATAATATTATTCATTCTAACTACATGATGTATAGTTCCAAAAACTATACGAGATTTATATAAGAAATATTCTATCAATAACACATTCAATATTGTAATTTTTTTAATTAAAATTGCATGTTTTATAGTTTTATCATTATATATATTAAAAATACGGTAGGTGGGATAAATAGAGGACATATAAGTAAAAAATATTTATTGAATATTTTTATAACTCAATAGATTTTCATTATAATTCTCAGGATTTTTTAATTATAAATAATATAGTGAATTGTAGGTATTTTTAATTATCAAAATTTTATTGGTTTCTTGGTTAATTTATTTATTTTCATTTTTGATTCTTAAATAAATATTTTGGGACAATTTTCATCCACTATAAATAATTATGTTTTTAATATATCTAGGATAAATAATACTTTTATTTAATCATGGAATCCCTTATTTGAAAATTTAAAAAATAATTTTAAATAAATAATTACTTTTGTGGACAATTGTTTTTTAAAAGTAACTGGATGATTGTTTTTCAATTTTTATATCTCACTTTATAAACAAAATAATCAATCAAGGATTCCAAAATAAATAATTGAGTCATATTTATTTATTTTAATTTGAGAAGTTAGATATTTTTTTTAAAATTTTATACTTTCAATATTTCCAAATCACAATGTATGTGTTTATGAGTGAGGAAACGAAAATGACATTTGTAAAGTGTAAATGTGCCTTGTGATACTATTTTCAAAGCCATGTTTAAATTCATCGTATAACACATATATACTTATAGGATAAAGAATGATTTTAATTATAATTTATTGACTATGAATGATAAATTAATATGTTCATTGACACATATATGTCTTATAAGAAACAAAGAATAAAATGAATAGATAGTGGATGATAAACATGAATGTACGTTGAACAAATGAGTTTAACGAATTAAATTAATATTAATGTATCTAAATATGTAATCTACTGGACATGGATGATAATAAATTATAAGATATATTTGAGAAATAAACCTTAATGTATAAAATAAGAACAAATAAAGCCATTAAAAATAACATTCAATGAATCTAGTGTAAATCATGAGAACAAATTAAATAATTATAAGTTTTGTTTATTTAATAAATTTTGGATACTGAATACATTATTTGTTAGGGAGTAACAAATGAAGGTATTATTGATAATTTTTATTTATATTTTAGTTCTGAAATAGCTACATTTATATTAAATGGTAGTGATAAAAAATATACCAGTGTGCGATAATATTTTTGAGATGAAATTTAAAAGGACGTAAAATAGTGTTTAAGCATTCTAAAAATATTATTAATATTATATGACCTACCCAAACACATGAAATCACAATTTTTCTATTGAATATATTAAATTTGATTCTATAAGTGATCAATTTGGATCCCATGGAATAAACAAATTTTTTTTTGATATAAGCATGATTAAGCCTGATATCCTATGAGAAAGATATGATTTAATTCTGAGATAACATCACCTACCAAAATTATCAATGGGAAATGGGTTTCATGTATTGTTATATTTTTTATCTGAACTCAATGTTATATTAAATCTAGGTCTTGTAAAAATAATCTCATCAATCCAAGAGATGTTTGAAATTCATAATTCATTAGAACCACTACATTCAATATGAATAGCTATTATGTAATGTTAGATACCATGTATCAAAATCTATATATGTATAGATATAAATATATATTGTTCTTTATGTTATCCTCTATGAAATCTGAAATGATTTATTGAATCTGAAATATCATATGAGTTAAGAGTCTCATGTACTAATTTATACATCCATATATTATAAAGGATTCCATGTCAAAGCGGGGGCCTAATCCAAAAAATGTTATGACAATACCCTTTAATTTGAGTCACAAAAATATTTTAAATTTCCAAAACATCCACTATAAACATTTCATTATAAATAAAAAATAAAAAATGTTCTATTATGTATATAAAGTCGCATACAGACCCATAGTATTATAAAACATACCCCAGTCAACCATTATTCTTACCCCATATACAATATTTCTATAATTAAAACACACCATGAAAAACCCTAATTACATAAAACATCCTCAACAAACCATGACTCAAAATATATGTCGACCTCCCCTATCACGATTCACTATATATCTGATAATGATCTTACAAGAATTGATAACATATCCACTCACCTTGGGTTTTCAGTTTGTGATCTTTGAAATGTTTCATATTTCGGTATCACAAGGCTCCCCTAGTATAATCAATTATATAATAATATTATTAATTAAAATAAACATATCCCTCAAGCCGAACATACATTTTGTATAAACCATGTCACCATGTATCCTTGTAAATTTGGTCAATGTTTTACAATAAGGACATATGTATTTACAATTATACACTATTTTGTACATTGATGGAATATAATTCATTCATTTATAATCTCATTATATTATACCATACTCAAATTAATATCCTTTGACATAGGGTACCAATTCATGAAAACATGAAAAATACTACCAGATGTAACTACAAATAGTTAGAAAATCACTTCCTGATAAACTACATTATATCTCATTCTAGAATCCACCATCAACATTATGATTAATAGGAAGACATAACCAATCCAGGTTGGTCCATATCATGAAATCATCCTACTCAATGTACGGTTCTATACAAAACATCGACAAACACCTACTCACTCATGTGTGTGGTTTCATAGGCTTACCTCTTAAATGAAAATCACCCTTTCCAATCCACTACCATATAAGACAATAATGGAACTATATTAATTCATATTGGAACTCAGTCTCACTCATGGTTATATTACCAATTTTTTTAGCCATTTAAATTCTATACCATAGTATCCACTATCACACTATCATTTTTAACCTATTAAATGAACACAAATGTGTCATAGATTTTAACAATATCTCACTAGCTCATCACCTTGGAAATAGTCACCAATTCATAGTCCCTTATCTAAAACACACATCACATTCCATGAAATTAATGTTGATACTGAAGAAATTATTATCCCTAAATATTGGGTATAATATATGGTCAAATATAACTACATCAACCTCTTATAACTTTTATATTATCATATTCCACTCCCATTAGGTGAAATAACAATTCATTTTCATATATCAATCCAAAAAACATTATTTGAACAATCCATTCCATCATTTTACATCTCTCATTGTCTGGTTACCATTGGACTATCCTAATATATAGAACTATCGTCTCATTGTCATCCCAATGGAATGTACTAAAGGATTCCCAAGAAACATACATTTTCCCAAAATAATATATAATAAGGTAGACCTCTCATATCATCCACAAGAAGAAAAACCCTCTAAATCATATCCAATATAATCAAAATAGTCTTATGCCACATAGAATGCTCAATATATCTCAGGACACCTCACATGGGTGCCACTTTCACTAGTTGAGATGTATAATCATCCAACCAATCATCACTATATTTAATCATCCATCACAATCCCTATAAACCATGAGAAAACCATACAGGGCTACACATATATCCTCTGATGTCCCATGTTCATACCATGGTAACACATCAATTGTATTGAAACTCATTCAATAAGGATATATAATTTCATTTTTGTCCAAATTATCTGAAGTGATAACCTAAACTTATCCCAATCCTATGTGGTGATAAAATATCCCACCTACTCAACATTAACCATTTAGATTCCCTAACACCAATACATGATCAAATGAAAAAATTTTAAGTGGAAAATAATACATATAAAGATATGTTTTCTATAATTAAAAGGGAAGAATATATCAAATACATAGTTCCCATCAATTCTATGATCTAGGAAGAAAATTCTAGCCCCATGTATTCCTCATCAAAGACCATATCAAATATCGAACTCTTTACTAATGGTATGACATATAATGATATAATTACAATGAATTTTTATTTATAATTTAATATAATAAACAGAATACTAAATGACAAAAAACTATATATGAACTATTTTCGCATCGAATCCTCATATTAAAATAGCAAAAAGTTCAATGAATCATTGATTACCCAATCCACAGAAACTACCATAACACTCAACAATATGCCAACGAAGAATTTAGTCCAATTTATTAAAAAACTATATTTAAATTTACTTAATGAAAAAATATCCAAAAATGGGGAGTAATGGAATTAAGAGAACATCATAGACCCTCCTCTATAAACAATAAATGAAACTATTTACTATGTTTGATTCCATGATGATCCAATTGAATTGTAAATGATGAATATTTATTAATTAAAATATGTTCTATATGCCAAATGTAAATAAAAAAAGAATTGTTGGATAAAGGGATACTCACACTAAATCAAAAATATAATGCTTAAAAACATTTCCACTTAAAATAGAAATAATATGGATGATTATCATGGGAGGATAGATATTATAACTGATATTATTAAAATCTCTTTCCCCTTAAAATTAAGGGGGTAATGGGCCTAAAAAGAAACTTTTTCCACAATCATAAAAAAAAATCCTAGAAACCCATAATATTGTGAGTGTTAGTTACACTATATTAACTATATGATGTAGAAGGCTCCTCCCCTAATTCACTATCACCCACTATGTAATATATTTTTCAAAAACATAAATACGTGAGGATGAGGGCCTCAATTATTTTACCTAATTCATTCATGGTGTAATAGTTACACATCACATCATGAATTGTATTTGGAATAGAATTTCATCATCCTAGGGCCAAAATATTTAGATAATAAATATTTTTCACCCTTGGAATTAAATAAAATAAAACACAACCAAGGAAATATTTAAGGAATTATAAGAACAAAGAATAAAAATAATTTCCTTAGTTTTCAAAAATAACATATCACTGAAACGGAAATTATGTTTTCATCATTAATTTTCATTTTATAATGATCATGGTATTTAATACCTACCACTATCTGTATTATCATTATTTGGAAGATATTGAAATCCATGAACCACATTTCCAAATATTCTATAGTTTTTAATACATATGATGCTTACAATAATCTGCTTAAAAATAAAAAAACATGATTCATGTATCCACCTTAAATGTGACCCACTTATATTTCACTCTATGCCATAGTACAATGTGTATTTTGGTGCATCTTCTCATGCACATAAGGTTTCTGGTGAAAAGTAAGGTTTTAATTATGAGATACTGGGGTTATGATTCCCTATATTGAAAATATAATAAATGTGGCCATATAATAACATCACTATAGAAGAAATGAAAGAGATTAACAAAATCAATTATAATAAATTGATATAACACTATAAAATAAACGATTTATTCATACATGACAATGTATACATGTTATATAGTCATAAAAATGAGGAAGGTTAATATATGGATGTTCTGTTAATATATAATTGAAATACCAAAAAAAAATTAAAATCAATTAAAGGAACCTCCATTGATCATTTTGCATCAATCAAATGCACTCCTAGTGGATCCCTGGACGTTTTTGTTTAGTTCATTTTTCTGATCCCTTAATTGATCTCAAATAAAGAAAAATATATAGTACCCTATGAGGACAATCCATGTTTTTATTATAAAAAAATTAAGGAAAAACCATCATGTTACTATATTATATCAATATTTATATTAATTTTTTAACACATAAATAAATAGAAGATAAACTCATGCCTAAAATTCATAACAAGGTTTACCTATGATCAGTATCTATGAGAAAGTGATTATACACTTTCGATAATGCTTGAAATTTAATTATAAATCCCTAGTTTTTGACACTTCAAACAACTTATGTCCCTCATGCATAAAATGTCACAAAACACAATTTGAAAATATATGCCACATATAGCATCTTGATGAGTATGAAAGGAATCCACACCACTCACCCAAAAAATATTTCAATACTCCAACGGAATTATTTTCTGAAAAATTCTATATATTCTAAATAACCTAATGTCATAAAGAATAGTGATTTAATTTCAACCATAAAAATTAAAAAAAAAAGTATCTTGATTAACAGAAATATTAATGAATTGTGAGATCATTCCATATATAATCATATCCTATTGATCCCAAAAAATATTGTGAGCCTCACCCACCCAATATTAGTGTATCAGACACCATCAATCATGTCATTATTTGTTTTCAACCTCCACCACAATAACTTATCAACAAAAATCATTAAGGCCCTAAATCTATTGATGCCTCACAATTATCCAGTGGTCAAAAACATCTCACTAAGTCCTTCACATTTGTTTCCACTACTACATTGGTTTTATATTCCAATCACATTGATTGAAAAAACCCCACAGTATGTAAGACACACCATCATGTAGAACTTTGTCACTACATGTGAACATTATCTACAAACCATGACATGGTAATGAGCATTAACCTCAACCTGATGAACCATGTAATGTGAATTATGGTAATCAACAACCAACCATGAATATAAAAAAATTCCCAAAACATTCCCATGTAACACATAAGATCCCAACATAGATTAATTACTTTATCAATGTAAAATGTTTTTTGAAGACAAAGTGGAAACCACATATAAACAAAAAATTCCATTCAAAACAATATATGCTTAACTAATATAATAGTTTCCCAAAGAAATTTACAAGGATTAAGTTACAGTTCTCACTTAGACCACACCACTCACATATATTTAAATTCACATCATAAAGGATATTTATAAGAATGGATAAATATATACACAACCTACATTATTCACATTGAAGATCCCTCTTCAAATGACATCCTTTATTCTTATCCTAATCTAGAGATATCATGAGTTTAATAACATGCTAAAAAATAAGAAAAATTGATGATATATGGAAATATAAATACAAAATGTGTGAAAAAATATGAATGGAAGGAATATTTCCAGTAGTCTTAGCACTATCTATTCATTGCACTTAATGGAACTCAAATCAAATATCATATATGGATGATATACCAAACCATAGTGGGTTACAAAGAGGATATCCATGTTTAGAGGAGGCACACAAAATATATTTTAAGAAATAACAATAATGAAATAAATAGAGAGGATTTTTTGAAATATTAACCTATTTATTGATCTATATTGACATGAAACACATTTTTGAATTTCTGTGTGACAACTATATGGTTGTGCTATACAGGGGCACCACCACCTCACATGGCCGGGAACAAGGTTTTTCAAACCATGTGTTTGTTATTATAAATGTTTTTATTTTTTATAAGACATTCTAATAGTTTTTATGACACATGTAATGACCCAGATATTTCATGGAAATTTTTTTCATTTATTCTTAGGAATTTTACAAGTCTATGGTTTCTGACGGCACATGAATCTAAGGCCCAGTGTGCCCAGAATCAATTTTAGGAGTTTTCTTTAGGTACATTAAGTAAACGTACATGTGGGTTTTTCTATAATTTGAACTTGTGCTCAGAATTGAAATCTGAGGACACCAATGAACTCACAGTGCCAGTATTCTCTCATGGGGACCTTTACTGCAGTTGCATTTCATTCGGGTTGAGAGTTAATATTTGGTGATTTAGAATAAAATAAATAAAATTTGTGTAACACAATTTTATTTTATGGATGTTAGTTATTTCCTACAACTGCAAGTTAGTGGTTGGGACCACACCCGTATAACCTCCCATGAGAGGAATTAGTGTGGTGGGGCCCACACGAGCCGTAACTTATCACCTCCCCCAACACCCTTTAAAACCCCCATTTATATACACATGTAATTATTATGAGTACTTCACTTTTTAAAGATGAGCCTCTCCACCACCCAAACATAATGAAGCCAACTAATATTATTAATAAACTTATTAATTAATTTGGTACAATTATTTTGAATTTTTATGATTTGATTGGCGCTTCATTAATAATGGGATAATCCTATCATAATATTTTCCATACAAAATATTTTGGGGGAGGACCTTTGGATAATTATAGGGGATTCGTTCTTCCTCAATGAATATCATCCTCTCTCGACAAATAACACTCCACGACTTCCCCAACCATCTTCTTCCTCTGCGTCAAAGGAGGAGACACCACCTTAGGGAACGTCGCCAACGATAAAGGCTCTTCCTCCAACGTTGACTAAGCGACACAGTTTCTTGCATCTACGACGAAAAAACCTTGATCGAGGTAGGGGGATTATGTTAAATTTTAATAGATAAAATTGTTCTTGTTCTTTGTTAAAAGTTATGGTTTTTCATTGGCCATATGATACAGCCTAATGCGGTGTGCATCGGCTGAACGAACACGGACCGAAGACCCTCAGTTGTTCTCATTCCATTTAATTCTCAATTGGAAGCACCGACGATCGTAGGAGGCGGCTGTGCACCAGCCATGTGTGAAAGAACCACGGCCCCCAACTACAGGCTGCTCGGCCGAAGAAGAACCAGCCGACTAATGTTGGTAAGGCCGAAAGAAGATTTCGGCACCACAAGGGGATCCACACTGCACAAGACCGCAACACGCACTCTGTGGTCTACTTTTTGATTGTATATTTTCCGTGTGTATTATAATTCATGGATTTTGGGAGACCTTAGGGGGTCTCGGGGTCCCTACAGAGTGTTTTTATAATCACCACTGCATGGTATATGCCCGCACTACTTTGTGTTAAATGCAGACGACGAACAATACTGATCGTGGTAGAGACTTGGGGAGCTGGATGGTACTCAGAGGTGGATCACTTGGCAATACGTACACAGAGAGGACGGATGGAGCCAAGGTGCCATGGAGACCATCTTTACCCACCATTCAGGTGGGATTACTAAAGGACGACTCAGTGGTTGCTTCTTTATAGTACTGCTTTTGTACTAGACTTTCAGTTGTACTGTATATAATGTTGGGCTTGTATTTCTGGCCCCTTTCATTCCATCACTTACTTTTCAATACAGTTTTACTTTGTGATTACTTATATCGCGTACTCGGTTTTGTTTCGGGTAGTGAAAAGTTGGAATCAAAGGCATAAATACCAATAGAAGGGAAGGCATTGCCTTTATATAGTAAACGGACACAATAGAGTATGCGACAGAAGTAAGAACAAAGTAAAACTGTATAAAAATTATGTGGTGGAAAGAAAGGGGCCGAAAATACATGCCCAACAGTAAGTATAGTACAACTGAAATTCTAGTACAATAGAAGTAAAGTAATGCAGCAACCACTAATTCATCCTCCAGAAATCCCACCTTAAGGGTGGGTATATATGGTCTCCTCAGCACCTCGGGTCTGTCCGCTCCGCATATGTCTCGGCAAGTGATCCACCTCAGGGTACCATCCAACTCCATAATTTAAGGTGATTCAGGATGCGATGGAGAAGGTGCAGATCATCTAGGAGCATATGAAGACTCTACAAAGCATATAGATGTCCAATGTTGATAGGAGACAGAGACCACTAGAGATCGAATATGGCAACCATGTCTTCTACAGGTCTCACCTTGACGAGGTCTACAGTGATTTGTTTAGGGCGACAAGTTATCTCTGCATTTGTCATACCTTTCCCAGTCCTCAGCAGAGTAGGTTAGGTGGCTTACCATATGGCCCTTCCACCTCAGTTGCACCAGGTGCATAACGTCTTCCACGTATCTCATCTATGGAGATACGTGCATGACCTGACACACATCATCGATCACAGGGAGCTGGACATCGATGACGGGGGGATATTTATGAAGGTCACGATGGAGATCGAGGATCTATTGGAGTGGGTTAAACGTGGATGGTCGATTCCTATGGTGCGCAATAATTGGAAGCATGGGAACCTCCATGAGAGCACATCAGATAGGGAGGCTCAGATGCGAGCTCAGTACCCCCATTTGTTTCTCTAGTGTGTTTTGTAGCATTACAAGGACGTAAATCCCTGATGTGGTAGTAATATAAAGACATGTAAAATTCCCTGAAATGTTTTTCTTAAATACTTTGGAATTTTATGAGTCTGTGGTTTCTGACAGATCTTGATTCAAAGGCCCGACTTTCCCAGAATCATTTTCTGATGTTTTTTTCGGGTACGATCAATAAACGTATGTTCGTGTTTTTTTACCATTTTAACCGATTTTTGGAATTGAAATTTGAGGAAACTGATGAACTTGCAGTGCTAGTATTCACTTAAGGGTACCTTTACCACAATTGATTTTCATTCAGATTGTGAGTTAATATAAGTGGATTTAGAATAAAATAAATAAAATTTGTGGAACACAATTTTATTTTAAGGATGTTAGTTATTTCCTACAATGGGGAGAATGTGGTGAGGACCACACCCACATAACCTCCAATGAGAGTAATTAGTGTGGTGGGGCCCACTCAATCCCCAACTTATAATCTCCCCTCAACAACCTTCAACCCCCCCTCCATTTAACTCCCCTTGTAATTATTGTGAAAACTTACTTTTTTAAGGTGGAGCCTCTCCACCTCCCAAATATAATGAAGCCAAATAATGTAATTAATAACCTTATTAAAATACTTGGCACATCTCTTTTGAATTATTTTTAATTGCATGGAAATTCATTAACACTGTGAGAATTCTATCATAATTTTTTCCTTAGAAAATGTTTTGGGGGAGAACCTTTGCAGAATTAGAGGGACTTCATTCTTCCACAAAGAATATCATCATATTTTTGTGAAGAATTATCTATGACGTCTCCAACTATCTTCTTCCTCTGCATCATGGGAGGAGACACCGCCATGGGGAATGTCTCCAACGATGACGACTCTTCCTCCAACGATGACGGAGCAACACAATTTTGCGCAAGTACGACGAAAAAACCTTGATCGAGGTAGGGGGATTATGTTAAATTTTAATTGATAAAATTTATCTTTTTATTAGTTAAATTTTATGGTTTATCTTTGGCCATATGATACTGCCTAACTTGGATCACGCGGGCTGAACGAACACGGCCTGACGACCCTCTTCTGTTCTTGTTCAATTAAATATACAATGGGAAGCAGCGATGATCGAAGGCAGCAGCAGCACGCTGGCTGTGTAGGGACAAACCGTGGACCGCAACTATGGGCCGCTCAGCTGAAGAAGAACTGTCTGGCTAACACCGGTCGGGCCGAAGGAAGACCACAACGCCACAAGGGGTGCTGCGCTGCGGAGGACCGTGGCCCGTGCTCCGCGTGCCGCTTCAGCGGTGAACTAGTCGGCAAGTCGGCCGACTGAATAAAGGAGCCGCGACACTCGAAGGTGCGGTGCAGCAAGTCCACGACCTACCCAAGTGGGCCGCTTTCACTGGGAAGGTTGGTCGTCTTTGACCAGCCGCTTGGGAGGGTGGCGCCGCTCGGTGTCACCGGTTTGGGAAAGTAAATACCGCCCCCACCCCCCACGGACCACTCGACTCCTATGGGCCGAGTCTCGGTAAGTTGGGCCCCATTATTCACCATGCCGGTCTGACCCTCCACTGGGTTGAATCCACCAAAACCGAGTTGACCTGACCTGCCATCCCACTGGGCATAACATGCCGAGCCTGTTTTCACTTAATGGTTAATAACTCGAAGACCACACATCTGATCGACACGTCGTCTGCAACACTGGGACCCTCGGGACGTGGTGGTCCCATTTCAATGCTCTATGTGAGTTTTGTGAACATTGTAAAACAGATGGTTTTGGAATGAGAGTATTTCCAAACAGGCCCCCAGAACAAAAAATGATAATAACACTCAGATCTGGCATATGATTGACACGTCGTCTATCACATTGGGTTACTTTTGACGAGAAGGAACATTGGGATACATCAACTCTAGACTTCATGAAAGTTGATGTATAGACCCCCTTTACTGGAAGAGTGGACCATCCCAGAATCGAGAATTCTGTTTGCGGGAACCCTAGAGCTGGATGCGACTGAAATGACTACCATACTAGAATCCTTAGTTGGTTCAATGATGAAAACTACCGTACTGGAATCCTCCATGGGTTTGGCGAAGATGACTACCATACTGGAATCCTCCATGGGTTCAACGACAATAATTACTATTCTAGTATTTTATGTGGGACCAATAGTTTGACTTCTATTTGAGTATCCTACATGGGTCCGACAGTGTAGCTAGTCTAGTATCCTACGTGGGTCCGACAGCTTAGCTGGTCTAGTATCATATGTGGTTCCGACAACTTAGATGAATCAATGAATTCATATGATCTTAATTATCACTTTATGTAAGATAGTTACCTTTGTGAGATGAGTCTTGACTTTCAATCATTATCATCGATGAGATTGACTTCCTTCTTATATGGACTGGGTGGTGCTTGGGATAAAGTGTTAGAGCCGAATTGGGATTGATGACTTAGGTATATGTATGGAAATATACCTAAGTAGAGTTGGTTGATACTTTATGATTGAAACTTTTCTTTGTTGTTTATCCTTATTGAATACTGGGAGACCTTCAGGGGTCTCGAGGTCCCTAATGAGTGTTGTTATACTCACCCCAGCATGGGCTATGCCCGCACTACGTTTTGATGGATACAGATGACAGACATCACTGATCGTGGTAGAGACATGTGGAGATGAACGGTACGTGGAGGTGGATCACGTGGTGAGATGTACACGGAGCGGACGGATGGACCTGAGGTGCCGAGGAGACCATTAGTACCCACCCTTCAGGCGGGATTCCCTGGTGGATGAGTCTATTGTTTCTGATTTACTTTACTATTGTTGTACTAGAATTTTAGTTGTTCTTTACTTACTGTTGGTCCTGTATTTTCGGCCCCATTCATTCCAGCACTTACTTTTGTATGTAGTTTTGCATTTTTCTTACTTTGGTCGCGTACTATGTTGTGTTTGTTTACTATATAAAGGCCATTACATCCCTTTTATTGGGATTTACGCCTTAGGTTCTAGTCGACAACCCCTGTCCTATGGAAGGAAGGATTGGGGTTGTCATTTTATGGGATCCATGAATGGGTTATGACAAGAAATTTCAAGGATTAAACTAACCTTGAAATAGTTGAAATTTATAGCATGGTTTGGGTTTCATGGTTAGCAATAATCATTGAAGAACCAAGTGTTTGGTGTTATGCCTCACAATATTTTCTATTCAAAGAAAGATGCTTCCGAAACCAAAACTAAACCATTGAGAGACATACCATTCATAAAAAACCATCAAAGAAATAAATAAAATGTTTCAATTCTTATAATTAATAATTTCTAAAAAAAAATGTTTCCCTATTTACCATGTAGAAATGTTTTAATTCTCTATAATAATTCACCATGTTCCAAATCCCAATGAATTAAATCATCCCCATTTACAATATCTCATAAATGAGATATTTATTATCATGATGATTTTTTACTAAACATAAACATCTTATAAACATCACCCAACTCTTCTCAGACTACTCAGTCATAGGACAATTACACTCATAGATCCCAACCATAGGAATTACCTACATGTTCAATTTATAACCCAATATGTTCTTCAAATGGTTCAATGAACATCCACTAGACATCCACATCCAAAAACATCATACTATGTTTCCTAAACCATATCAGGTTCACAATCATACATACATCACACATGACACTCATAAAGTACCACATCACAACTGATATCCATGATTTTCACTTAAATCCTTATGATGGAATGAGATTCCACATCATTATTATATATATATATATATACAATCCCATAAATCATGTTGATGCTCATGGATCACATAAAGTCCCTCAATCCTAATCAATTAATATAAATTGACCCAGACCATATTAAATCTGCAATCACATATAAAACTTGTTCACCAAAATTATTCATAAACAAAAAAATGTAAATCATATCCTCTGTCACATGTTGCATCTAAAACTCATCAGTCTTAGTTAGCTTTGACCTCAACATCTCAATATAATTAAAATTTCCTAACCCCATAATTTCAAATTTCATACCGTACTATAGATATGTAATAGATACTTTCCACCCACACCACTATTTGCCCAATCTCCCACTTGGAATACTATTCCAAGATGTAGTATTTCTTATATAATATCCTAGTTGTGCTCTTTGTAATACCTCAGATCCTTGTATTTGATAGGGACAATGAATCCCAACAATTATATAATTAATCATATATATCCTTTCAATGTTATATATATTGATGAACAACTGAAATCCCTGGGTAATCCTATAATATTTTGTATGAACCTAACATGGCTTTCGATACTATAAGTATATAATCGATGGGACACTCCATAGTGGTTTTCGCAAATATCTTGAATGATAGACTTGGTAATGTTCCTCATGAAATCTCTTAAATCAACCTGAATAATTTCTACCATCCTCACATGATACTATGACCTATCACAATTAATTCAGGTATTTTTATTCCTCATTGATGACAAATCTAAGTTCACCATATCAAATAATGAAGTCAACATCATTTTATAAAACTACTACATGTCATGATTCATCAATTCATAATCCAGATTAACCACCAAGAATATACAATATCCATTAATATAGTGTGTAAAATGGGATTGGTTTTTGAACATATGACTATAATCCATAACATTTCTACCCCCTAATGCACATTAAGGAACTGATACTCTTTTCAAGAAGCCTTATTTTCACTCAGTTATGGATCCTTTAAATTTATTTCTATATTTTTACATGGGACATATAATGGGTTTCAAATGTGTTAGTGATGGTTCCATGGGTGTATAGGGCTTTTCAGTAGACCGTAAACCATATTTGTTTTTTGAAAAACATGCTTGATTCGTGGTTTAGAGCAAACCATGCAGGAATTCCAAACGGTTTGGAAACCAGTGTAGAAATTCAACAGGCATTGCAAAACCATGAAGATTGTGTTCTTCAGATAGAGCCACCTCGAATGGTTAGCGTTTGACTATGATTCCAAATAGTGTGCATTCCTTTTTTTCTAGGTACCCATGCATGGTTTGCATATATTTTGATCGATATTTTTTGAGGATGTTATTTTCAGAAGAATTTCCTTGCACGATTTATGCAGGGTTCGAAAAACCATGTAGAAAATTCGTGCACAAGATAAAATTATTGTTAAATTTAATATTTAACCCATAATTATCTATTTAACCATGATTATTTCCTAATCCAAAAACAAACGATATGAAAACTTTTTCTCTAATTTTTGATATTTTTTACGGCCATAACTAGGGATCATGATATATGATTCATTCAATCTCCGATTGAACTTTCATTCACAATGTTTGATAAATAACAATAATTACTCAAGTCCTTTTTAGCCAATATTATTTTATGTTTCTCTCAAACTTGATATAGTCATTTGAGAATTTTTAATATTTTCTAAGATCTACTCCGATCAGAGACAAATCAAGGGATAATACTGGAGGAGAAGAGTCGTAAAACCCTACGGTGGGTGGAATTTAACACATCGCAAATGTTTGTTCATTTTGGAATATTTGTGTGGGGCCCACCGATTTCATCTGAAGTCATTTCTTAAATTAACATGCATGATTGTACTTGTTAGTATTGTATGGTTATTCTCTTTCCTAATATGTGATTTGTTGTTAGAGGTTGCACCCACAGCTCAATTCACTCCATGTTGAATTTTTTTCCATATTTTTGTTTCACTATTTTGGCACATTTATGCCACCATTAATTTTTTCCATTACTTGAAATTCTGAATGGAAAGTCTTTTATAATAAATGGATTATTATTTATTAGAATTTCACATTAGAATGTACCATGTATGATCACCACTTGACCCACCAATAGAAAGTGTAATAAATTGAATATTAAATGTGAAATGTGAAATAAAAAATTTACAAGTATATAACTTTGACATAATAATGATTATTGAATAAATATTATATGTCGGTAGAAACCATTTACAAATTGATGTAAGGTATCATATTGAACCTCTAAAATTGAAAATGCATTAATGGTTAATTGGGAATCAATTAAATGGTTGCAATGTTAATTGGAATATACAGACTAATGGAAGGCAAGCCTTGAACCTAATGAATGAATACATTATTTCAATTTCAAATAATAATGGACTTAATCATTCTCGCCTTGGATTCTTAGAGGGGTGTACTCTGAGTCTTTGGAACCCAATTCAATTTCTAGAAAGTGATATTATTTTGTCGATACCCACCTAGACTCCAATTCTTGTACATTCCTCATATTCCTCGTATACTGACATAGGTTCCTTTACATTATTACATGATACCTGTAATACCATCATTGGATCCAGAATTGACTAGTGTGTGCCATGGTGAAAGCCCATAGGGCCCTTTCCTTTCTTTACTTCATTTCACCTTGGATGACCACCTTGGACATGGTGGGCACCATATTGTGGAATTCCTTAGATTGTTCTACTTGTATTAAACTCTTTACCATTAGCTAGACACATATACTACAGAGTTAGAGTTCCAATATATCTACATTACTGTGGTTATTTCCATGGAAGTCCATCACTAGATGTCTTTTTCAGGTTTCCTTATTATGTCATGGGATAATTACTAATTATATTATCACAAGGTGATGGCACTGATGGGTATGCCTCACGTGACCTTTTATCATTAAATGGAAATTACTTAATTAATGAACTAGTTACATGTTCAAACACCTTTCTAGGGATTACATCGATACATGGGTATTTTGGATAGTCCGTGCGCATGGTTGTATGTTCAAAAATTGCAGAGGATTTTATTTCAGATAGAACCATATCTCATGGATTGATCACAGTTCGAAAAACCATGCAGACAATCCACTCGCAAGCTAAAATTCTGGTAAAATTTCATGTTTTCCCCTTAATTATCTATCTACCCCATTTTCCTTCATAATCCCTACACTAGCAGAATTAAGTCATTTTCCTCTGATTTTGGAGATTTTTAAAGGCCACAAATGGGGAATAATATATCTCTTTCATTCAACATCTCTTTGTGCATTCATTCATCAAGGTGGATGCACAAAACTAAGTACTAAAGTCCTCTTTAGCCGATCTTTTTCTCTGTTGCTCTCAACCAAGACATTGTCATGTGAGAATTTTTCTTCTTTTCTAAGATCTACTCTAATATGAGACAAACAAAGGTCTAATACTAGAGGATGAGAGTCTTAAAACCCTATTTTTGGTGGATTATAACTCATCCCTATGGTTTTTTGATTTTAGAATATTTGTGTGGGTCCCACCGATGTCATCAGAAGTCATTTCATAAATTTACATGCATGATTGTACTTATTAGAATCGTATAGTAATTCTCTTTCCAAATCTGTGATTTGTTATTAGCAGTTACACACACAGCTCAATCCACAACATGTATAATTTTATACCGTATTTGGGTTTTAGTGTTTTGGCATGTTTAATCCATAGTTCATGAGTACCTTTGCATGAAATTTATAAAGGATTGTATTTTATAATACAAGAATTTTTTTTAATGATAATTTCATAATGTCGTTTACCATGTTTTATCACCACATGACCCGCCAAAGGTATGTTCTACAAATTTAATATTAAATTTGAAATGTGAAATGGAAAATATTCCATGTATATAACTTGTTCATATTAAATAAGATTGAATAAATATTACATGTCAGTAACACTCATTGCGACATTGATAGAAGGTAGCATAGTGATCACCTATAATTGAATATGCCTTAATGGTCAATTTGGACTCAATTAAATGGTTGCATTGTTACATGGAATATCCACAATAATGAAAGAGAAGGATTGAACCTAATTAATGTATACAATATTTAAAAATCAAAATAAAAATTGACTTACTCAATCTCGCCTTGGACTCTGAGAGGGGAGTGCCTTGGATTTTGGGGACCCCAATCCAAATCAAGGATATGGTTTTATTTGATCGATAACCACCTAGACTCTAATTCATGTCTATTCCTCAGATTCCTAGTATACTACCATTGTTTCCTTTACATTATTACGTGATACCTCAAATACACTCCTTGGATCCAGAATTGACTAGTAAGTGCCATGGTGAAATCCCATAGGGACCTATTCTTACTAAGCCCCATTTCTCCTCGGAGGATCACCTTGGACTCGATGGGCACCTTATTGTGTAATTCATTGGATTAATATACTTTGATTAAACTCTTACCCCTTATATAGAAAAATGTACTATAGAGTTATAGTTACATGATATCCAAATTACCTTGGTTATTTCCATGGAAGACCCTCACTAGATATCATTTTCAGGTTTTCTTATTATGTCTTTTGATAATAAATAATTATATTATCACGAGGTGATGTCAGTGCAGGCCATGCCTCATGTGACCTATTATAATTAAATGGAAATTACTCAATTAATGAACCTATAAAATGTTAAAACACCTTTCTAGGACTCACATCAGTATGTGGGTATTTAGTTATATTGAGATTCATAAATTACATTATATATTCATGCCTACTCAATGTTATATTTCTATTACACTGGCCAGAATATATATACACTGTTGGTGGGGTCCAAATGAGATTTATCTCACACCCTCTTTTTGTGTTAATTGGAACCCATAGTAGTTTACATGGTTGTAGGTTTTCAGAAAGGGAATCACACAACCTGAAAAACTTGATTTCCTGTGATATATGATTGATCTTGACAGAAACTGACTATGTTGGATATCAGGATTATTGTAGTAACATTTTTATACTTTTAATTTTTGTAAAATTTAATTTATATTTTCTCGAATCCATGTTTTACAATTTTCTACTGACATGAAATTACATCAACACTATTATAGTTCATTTAGTTATTGTTATTATTGTTTTTCTATTGCATCCGTTTTAATCCATTGTATATATAAATTATTTATATTCCTTCCCCTATGATACACTGTTCTAATGGTGGTATATTCTCCAAACAGGCACACCCTAGGCCCATGATACTACTTAGAAACCTCTTGAATTCGAGGAGATGTTCTTGATCACATGTGGCCCACTAGGATTGGGTCACCCGATAATTGGAATCAGGGTCAGGGATGTAACAATGTGGTATTATAGTGTGGTTTATTTTTATTAAATACATTTTTTGGTCAATTTATTGGATAATAGGAATTCTTGGGACTTTTTCAGAATACATTATTAGGCATCATGAAAACATGGTCAGTGTAAAATACAAGTTACTAAAATTATAATTGTGGTTCTACTTTGGAATATTAGTGTTGATATTATTACACTATTGGGAGATGAAATTTCTTTGTGCTATAGTTTATTATTACATTGTATAATAATTTATTTCTTCCTTATCCAGATGATATGAGACCAAGTATCATTGTTACAAGCATCATTACAGGAAGATTGAGTTCACATTTCATGCATATTTCCATACCATATAGTTTAATTTCAATTCTTTTAATTGTTTTATATTCATGTGATTATTTAGTGATGTTCTCATGGTTACTTGTACATGTATTACTTTGGATGTGATTGAGTGTTTTCCTATCTCAATTATAGTGGTGTATTGGCCCTCATGGGTTGGAATGAGTAATTTTATAAGTTGGGCCATTTTAAAAATGAGTGAGTGGTTGTTGTTTATGGTGATAGTTGTATGGCCACAAATTCATCGAAAATGGGAATCCATTATAAACTGAATCCTTAAATCTAAAATGAATTTTTTCCGATCCTTTTCCCACCATGTCATGTCTATGAAAGGTCGATAAGGGGACTTATATATTAACTAAAAAATGACATGATGTTTATACATGAGCAATTACTGATACCAAGCCCTCTATACAGGTACTTAGGGGTAGTATACAATAGGAAGTGAGTATAATTATGTTTATATTCTTCTAGTGATGATATATCCATGATTCAAACTGTGTTCTGAGGCATGTGCTAGGCATTGTTAGACCAATTCCACCACAATGTCCTCACATCGGTCTCCAAGAAGGTGGTGATAATCATGAAACATGAATGGTAGTCCCTGAGTCGATAGTCATAACTCCAAGAGTTCCACATGAGGGACTACATGTTGTACCGGATCCATGAACTAATTCCCAAGATTGTGATAGTTTTTTACATCTGACACAGTTCATTCATGGTGCAACACAAGTTGAACATTTGATGGTGGATCTGACCAGCATGTTCTAGCTATAGCATCCTCTTACTTTTTCAGAGGATGGTGGATCTCAAGATGTTGAGTCTATCTAGGGGACATGCTGTATATCTATGAGTGTATGAAAATTTCTCTAGATTACATAGTCAAACATTCTATATACATGATTAGATATTCATCCAAGTAATGGTTGGATGCGGTAACACATGTCGGTTGTCATCCAGGCATGTTATGAGTTGATTTCCAGACTATCTTCTATGATCAGTTCATTCCTTAGAGACTATTAGCTGAAATAGATAGAGTGTTTATGCATCTCAAGTAGGGTTCTATGTCAGTTATGAAATATTAATAATGTTTCACAGATATATTATTCTTTACAATACTTCTGGATGATGATAAGATATTTTGTACTAGTCGTTTTGAGGATGGGATTCAGTACACCATCTTAACTTAGGTGAATGTCTTAAACTATCATATAATTTATCAAAAAGTTTATCAATCCCTTATTACTAAACATAAAACGACATACAACATTATTATCATGTTTTAAGGATGAGTGACGCGTAAGGCCAGTAGTTCATTTAAATGAAGGAAACATTCCATTGAGGTATCATATCTAGATAGTGGAAGCCATAGTATCAAATTTGGTCGCTCATTGGTGTTTCTTCAGTGTGGAAGACATGGGAATATGAATCCCCAATATGATTGAGCAGCTATTAAATGATGGTAATGTTGTTTAATGGGTCATCTATAGTGTTTATGTAGTACCATTCCACCAAAATCCAGTGGAAAAGGATCAAAACCAACTCCACCTAGAGGCGTGAGTTAATTTGGCCATTGTATGGTGGGAGGTTGTAATAGCACTAGAAGGTCTGGATTAGGAAGAGGTGCTGGCCTTGGTAATATTACCCCTATTAATCAGTATATCTTGATTATAAATCATGATCATTTTAGTCTATCAATTTCACAGGGTTGTGGAATCTGTTTGTTTCATGCATAATAGCTGATACCTGAGGATCAGGCATTAAGACCTTCTACAACACATGGTACATTCTAGTATCCTCCACTATTATCTCATATTTTTTGGATATTGGTGCTTCATACTCTTTCATTGATATATCTATTGTTAAATTCCTCTGACTAGACATGCATTATCACTATGGTGTAATGACCCTAGATACCTCATTGGCAATATGACTGGAGGGCATACGCAAGTGTAGCTACAATCCCATGAGGTTGGTTGTAACCCTATATTGTGGAATAAAATGTTACTCAATATAATGGGATTCAATGTAATTTATTCGATGGAATGTTAAATCCAATATCACGCCATTATTGACTACTATCACAGTAGGGTATATTTTACTTTACCATATTGAGCAGTTATCTTTTCAAACGATACAATGTTAACCTGAAAGAGAGATCTAGACTGAATTATCAGGGGTTAGGTGAATTGACCACCCATATTAAAAATCATTTCATAGTGGATCAAGGGTTTCGTGAAATTAATTTCTTTCCGGTAGTTGATTGTTATAGGGAAGTCTTTCTGAATTACTTTTTGGGCATACCTCCAAAGAGAGATGTATAGTTTACCATAGAGAATGTTCTAGGAGAATATTCATTGTATGATCCTCTATAATATATAGAACCTATTCAGCTTCAGGATCTCAAGTAGTAGATAGAGGACCAAGAGTCCAGATGCTTTATATGAACTAATGCATCCTCTTGGCGTTCACCTATGATTTTAGCTAAGGAGGATTAAAATCACTATATACTCATTGATAAAAGAAGGTTAATCTTGCTAAAAATCAATATTTTATATCCACATCAATGAATAGATGATATCCTTGTGCATCTCTGAGGAGAAAAGGGGTTTTCTATGATTGACCTGACATCACAGTTATCATTTGGTGTGAATCAGAGCATCATATATTCATCGTACTTATTTCTGTTTCACTTATAGTATATATGTGTATCTTGTTATAATGTTAGATCTTACAAAAGCACATTCTATTTTCATGGATTTGTTGGATTGGGGTTTCCACCACTATTTGGTTTCCTTTGTCATGTTCTTTTTGATAGAAATATTTTTGTATTATCACACTCATAACAACCATGAAAATCAGCTGTCAATCATTCTGATTACACTAAGAGAGCATTATATTAATGCCCGTCTTTCTATGTATGATATCTTATTTGATAAAGTCCTGTTATTGGGTCATATTATATCTAAATCAAGAGTTCTTATAAACCCTAAAATGTTTACCGTGGTTGTATCCTTAGAGCAGCCTAATATATTGATTGATATATAGGGATTCCTGAGGATGGATTGATAATACATGAATTTCATACAAGACTTATCTGGACACTATTTATCTCATTCAGGACATACATTGAAGGGTATTATGTTTTTATGGTCAGAAGCATGCAAGATACCCATTTACGAATTGAACAGGAGGCTTCTCTAGGCACCGATTTTGATTCTTCCAGAACATGTTAAAGGTAATATCATTTTCTTCAATGCATTAGGAATTTTCATAGGAGTAGTTTTGATTTAGTAATAACATGTTTTTGTGGAAGGATCTCAAAAATTGATGCAACATGATGGAAAATACCGAACGCACGACCTCTAGATAGCAGTAGTTGTCAATTCCTTACTTTTCTAGAGACATTATATATTTGGTGAGTTCTTCGTGGTGTACACAGATCACAAGAGACTCACGTATATCATTTCAAAGCATGACATGTTCCATAGATAGTGAAAATTGGTTGTTAATCTACACTCCGTTGATTTTGGGATTGCCTATAATCCTAGAATGGGAAATTTTGCCACCAATGCACTATGTTGGAAAACATAAATACCTGGCATAAAATAAGCCATCGATGACTAGATGTTGATGGACTTTTATGATAAACATCATCTACAATATCATGATGGTCACGAGAAGTTTTACCTGTCAGCAACAACATTTACCTCTTCCCTCCCTGAGGAGGTGAATATTTGGAATATTTCAAATCTTGAAGGTTTGGATACCCATGATAGTATACCAAGAGATGAGCCACATATGTATTGGTATGTGGATAAAGAAGAAATCATGCATCTGCTTGGACATGTTCGGGTACCTGTAGATATAAGAGAGGAGTTTATAAATGATTCCCACAATTATTATTGGTATGTTCATCTAGGAATCATGATGATTTATCTATATATTCGATGCAATTATTGGAGGCCTAGAAAAAAAACAGATTATGAGCTTCATCCCTAGGTGTTGCACTTGTCAGTAGGTGAAGGTAGATGAAATGAGACATGCAGGATTGTTTCATCTAATTCCAGTCCGGAAATGAAAAAGAGAAGATATTTATATGGATTTATTAGTTATATCTCCTAGGTCCCTAAGGGTAGTGATTCTATCTGGGAAGTCTCTAACTGAATAAAGAATTCATCCCACTTCATTCACAAAAGATTGAATTTCTCTGTTGATGAGTTTGGAAAACTCTATGTCCTTCAGATCATAAGACTACATGGGGTTCCACATAATCATTTCAGATAGGGATTCCAATTAAACTTTGCAGTTCTGAAATGGTTTATCGAAATCTATGGGAACATAGGTGATTATAGGAATTAATTTTCACCCTCAAACCAATGGAAAATCGGAATAGAAAATATATGTTCTAGAGGATATGTAGGTAGCATGTGTCGGTGATTTCATAGGTTCATGGGAAAATAATATCCCTCTCATCGAGTTCTCTTATAATAATAGTTTTCATGTGACGATTCAAATGGATCCTTTTGAGGAAATATATAGTTGGACAAGACAATCACCATTTTGCGGGCTAAAGGCATGTGAGGCATCGTTACAGGTTCCTCATCCAATTTAAGAGACTTCAGAACAAGTTCAGCTAATCAATAATTTTATTGTTACTTCTCAGTATAGATAGAAATCTTATACCGATCACCATCAATGACCTTTGAGTTTGAGGTCGGGGATCATGTTTTTCATTAGGTAACACCCATTATAGGGCCTCAATGGTAAATAAAGCAAGGAAAGCTATTTCATCATTATGTCAGGATGTTAGAGATTCTAGATAGAGTGAGTCTGATAGCATATCAGATTTTACTACCATAGAGGATTCGTTCCATTCATGACATCTTTCGTGTCTCGTAGCTTTGCCAATATATTTTTGATCAATCCTATAACATTGATCCAAAGTATTTTGAGTACTATATTGACACAAACTTTGAGGAATATCTTGTATGCATCATTGATTGAAGCATGAATGATCTCCAAGGAAAGTGAGTCCCTCTCAAATAAATTCAATGGAAGAACAATTGAGTAATTGTTGAGACTTGGGAGAGGTATTATGATGTACATGCCCAAATTCCAGAGTTGTTCTCAAACAATGTTTCATTACCCTTGGAATGAGAAAATAGGGGTGCCTCTTTTAGAGGGGGGGTTGAAAGAACCTCATTTTCAGTTAGGTTTAGATCATTTAATTTTCCGTCTAAATATTTACTTTAGTCATATTATTGATGACTAATGTGTTAGTCAAGGTTCCAAGGGTATCCTTTTCTATTTTGGACCATAGAACACATATTTTGGTGAAAACAAGTTTGGTGAATGGTTTTGAGTAATCCAGTTAGGAATTCTGCATGGTTTGGAAAACCATGTGTATTGTGTTTTTCTAGGCACATCCAACTCACAAGGGTGGTGCACAGTCTTCTGGTAAAACCATATTAACACCCATTTTTACTAAACATCCATGCATGGCTAGTTTTTAGATTGATCAAAGCGTACATAGGTTATTAATTCGGGTAGAACTGCCTCGCACGGTTATACACAATTTGACAACCTGTGTGGACAAACTATGAAAAATATAAAATTCCGGGTTAGTGTCCAGTTTTTCCCTGAACAATCTATTTACCCCCTCATCCTACCTAATAAATTAAACAGATAAATGACTCCCTTTTCCTTTTATTTTGGATCATTTTGAAGGAATAATATAGGGATCATTAATTATCCTTTGTCCAATATCTGATCAAGCTGTCATTCATCATATTAGATCTTCTCCATTCTAAGAAAAATCATGGACCAATAAAAGAGGAGGAGAGTTGTACAAACCTTATGTTGGTTTCCTATACCTCAACCCTAAAGATCTTTTATTTTGGAAAATTATTATGGAGCCCACCAATTTCATCGGAAGATGTTTCTCAAATTTACATGCCATGAATGTACATGTAATTACCATATGGTTATTCTCTTTCAATATATGTGATTATTTTATATTTTTACACCCATCACTCAATAAACCCCATGTCAAATGAAATTACATATTTTGGTTTTATTAGTTTGGAACTTTTAAGCCACTATTCAATTGTGTGTTTTTGTGACCTACCTAAAAGGGAGTCTTCTTATAATAAATGGTATGATATTAATCAGAATTTCATAATGGAATGTATAATGTATTCCCACCACATGACCCACCTAAGGTAAGTGGTTAAAATTGATTATTAAATGAGAAATGTAAAATAAAAAATATAACATGTATATTACTTGTCATTATTAAATGAAATTGAAAAAAGGTTACATGTTTGTAGAACACCATTCCGTATTAAAGGAAGGGGGAGTAGTGAAACTCTATAATTGAATATTTCTTACATGTTAATTGATATTTGATTAAATGGTTGCAATGAAACATTTCATATCCACACTAACGTAAGAAAACTATTGAACCGAATGAATGAATGCATGATTTTAATATCAAATATGGATAGACTAGCTCGAGCTCACCGTGGATTCCGAGAAGAGATTACCTAGGGTCTTAGGAACCCCATTACGATTCAAGTATGTATTTTTATTTGGTTTATAACCACATAGAATGTTGTTCTATTCTATTCATTGGATGCCCAGTATACTACCACAAGGTCCCTTACATTATTACATGATAACTCAAATACACTCCTTGGATCTAGCATTGACTAGTACGTTTCAGGGTGAAAGACCA
Organism: Viscum album; assembly: GCA_963277665.1. NCBI lineage: Eukaryota > Viridiplantae > Streptophyta > Magnoliopsida > Santalales > Viscaceae > Viscum > Viscum album. Next base: position 1,584,275,705 of record OY728150.1, on the reverse strand, counting down.
TAATTTCATGTCCTTTATTTTCCCCAATTTAACTACATCGATCAACTTAGAATAGTTAGCTGCCTTATTGTTGAATGACATGGATTATGATCTTACCCCATAGCTAGACTTAGATACTTATGAGTCAATGTTCTGTGAGATCTATATTTCCATGGTAATTTCAATAGAACTCCCTCATTGGATGTCATTTTCATGTTTCCTTGTTATGTATTGGGTCCTTCACTACATATAATATCATGTGGTGATTCCAATTCTATATATGCCTCACATGACCTATTAAATTTAAATTTAAATTACTTAAATAATGATGTATTTTCAATTTCAAACGCCATCTGAGGGATGAAGTAGATACTTGGGTATTTAGTTATATTGTGATGCTTTCTTTACATTATATATGCATTACTGCACACTACTATATTCCATTACACTAGACAGATGTTATATAAACCAGTGGTGGTGGCACCCTATGATTTATATCAAACACACTCTTTGATCCATTTGGTACTCGGATAATATTACATGGTTGTGGGTGTAGAAGAAGGGAAGCATACAGCCTCAAACACTTGATTTATTTCAGTTTATGATGGTTCTTGATAGAAAATAACTGAGTTGGATCTCAAGATTCATTGAGAATTCGTTGTTTAATTTTACATTGGGGAACATATTATGCATATTTCCTTGTATCTATGTTTTTTTGTTTTCTAGTGATATGAAATTACATCATCATTGTTCCAATTGTTCCAATTATGTTTATTCATGTTTATCTATTTCATCGGTTCACTTTTATTATTTATTTATATTATTTATATTCCTTTCACTATGACACACTATAATAATGATGTCCTATTATCTACAAGGGAAAAACCTAGGACTTCGCTTCTAGTCCACTGCCTCTGGAATTATTGGAGATGCGCTTGAGGATATATGGCCCACCTAGATTGGATCACCCATAATGTGGCATCCAGGACCGAGACGTTATAGTATTGGTCAATAAAAAATACATTTGGGCTGAGATTATCGAAACAATGGTATATAAGTTCTTCAATTATAGTACCCCTTACCTAATCGATTGTTTTTGTTCATCCACCAGTTTTGTTTTTGTATTATTATCAAATAATTAACATCTTCATACTTCCACTTATGGTGTCTTGACCATGTCAAATATCATTTGTACAGACTGAATAAATTTTTCTATAGAATTATCACCATCGTCACCATGGAAAAAAAGTGGATAATATGATTGGAACTCTTTCATAATATAATCCAATGATGGATCATGACCATATAGTTCCAATTTTATACCCAATATATCTCATAACATGATCACAGTGAACATATCATCTAATCACTAACAAAAATATTACATTTTACACATATTCCCATCATTTATCATATAATCTTCCCAGGGATCATGATCTTCCCAATCCTTAATTCCATAATCTCAACCCTCGTATACCTCATCCCATGAATCCTCTAGAGACAAAACAACTCTACCCTTGTGATTCTCCACCAAATCCAATCTTGGATGCATCACATTAAAGAAAAAATACAATCATAAATAACATAAATAATGTTGATATATATATAATGTAAATTTATAAATTTGTAATATGATATGCATATAACAACCTTTTAACAATCATACCTCACTCGTGTCTCATGTAATGTTTCCTAATACACCCCATTACTACTTATATCAGAGTTAAGTATCACGTAAGATGCATATTAAAAATCACCAGGCTAGGTTGATGGGTATATTATTAGAAATAATCTATATAAGAAATTGATTTTCAAATTTATGAAATTTACACACATCATCCCATTAGTTTATTTATACTTACCCATACCAGAGTCTGGACAATAAATTTTGTTTAAACATATTATTATATATCATCTCAATTCGGAACAACATTATTTGTTAGGATTAGTATATTGATACCAATAATATAAATTGTAAAATATTGTTTTTCATTTTTATAACACTTTAAATAGTCCTTCCCCTTTTAGATTATTCTATGGTTCATAAAATAGTTATACACACACACACACAGGTCATATGTGCCTAAGTACCTTCCATGACATATAAATACCGATCACATAACAAACCTGAACTATTGATAAATACTATGAAACAAACTACATCACTCCCAATGTTACATAAGAGGTGTAAAATTGTTGAACTGTATATGAGAAAAATAAGAACAACATTTCATACCACATGAAACAGGGGCTATCACCCAAGCATGGGGATTTAGGCACCGAAAAACATACTCTTTTTCTAGTTTTGACTACATCCTTATCTCTAGTGTAACACAAACTAGATAGTAAGACACAAGAAAAATATAATCCATTAATTACATTTATGACACCCTGAATTTTGAACCAAATAAACATTATTTTACAGAGATAGACCCTTTGGTCTTATCCAGGCCATCACATTTTCAAAAGGCTTCCACCTAGATGTGACTATAAAATTAGGTGATACTTGGGAGAATATATCCTTCAGTGATGATATAATAAATATGGAAATATCATAAAAGTACTATATAAGTAATGAAAAAACATAATGTATATAATAATAAATCATGGTAAAAACATTATAGAACCAACTTTCCTTATATATTATATAATTTATACATTTCATATAGTCATATAAAACCTATTTGATAGCCCATGTAAACTCATATAATAATGAATTTAAATAGATGTAAAAGAAACTCTAAATCGATTCAAGGATTTCGATAGATTCATCTGCCATCCATATGTTGCACTCATGTTGCATCCCTATTTGTTAAGTCCCTACCCTTTTATTTAATATTATTCTAGATCTCCAATACATGAAACTTGAATACATCATGAGGGGATCCTGGAGATTTTGATGATGGTTTCATTTTCTTATACAAAATTTCTCATGTAATACATACATATTGATATGATTGTATGAATATGTTAATTAGTAGAAATTTAACACCATCATAAAATAGATAACTAATTTTTACTATGATGATAAGCTAGAATGAATCATTTAAAAGAATAATACAACATTATAAAAGGAACTATATATCCCTGTTGAATCACATCAAGAGATCCCTTAGTATAACATCTATAACTTGTCACCCAACACCTATGCCAACCAATAAAATATATAGCCTCATATTGATTTCAATTAGTGTCCAAATAGCACACCCAGATAATAACTTAATGGTCACTCATTATTTTATTCAAAAAATTAACTATTAGATCAAATAGATGAAATCCATGGTCATGATAACACCCATGATTCCTGAAATAGTGAGCCTCCATCGGTTTAGTAGAATAAAATCACATGAAATAACTGGATCAATAATTAAAAAACTTTGACCATTTAACCCAAATTATACTAAGAGAATCGTTAATAAAATGATTTCCTTAAACACCATAATTCATGTAATTCTACACTGAGAACCTCCTCTATAAATTATTTCAAACACCATCCCCTATAATACCAAATATGTATAGGCCTTCACTAACATTGAGTTGTAAAAACAACTTTTCTATGACTTTTACTATGTTCACACAACTCCCATGATATTATTTTCCAATAATAATGATTTAAAATGGAAAAAATACATAATACACTCCATTATTTTGCTTATTATCATTAAATGTGAACTTCATCATACAAAACCTGTATAGTTATCACCATACACCACAAATCGATATACCATCCAATGATAATTCTAGTGCTTAACATCAACTAAAGATCCCTATTCTAGCCAAATATATTACCATGTAACATGTATAATGTTTCACATATGAGTTAATTTAATTAATTGGTACCTCCTAACAATGAAAAATGGAATCTAAATTCACACATAATATTCAATTAAGGGATTGACATTATTAAATAAAATAAAAGTTTCTCATTTTCATCCTCTAATGATAATTATAATTTAAATGAATTAAATTTAAGATATTTCCAAAATCAACCGACTCTCATATATTAAAATATAAATAAAAAATCATGTGTATAAACAATGATAAATCATGAATCCACTTGACATATGTTTATAAGAAGAGAATCATGAAATTATTGCCTCTAGCCCAATGAAAAATTAATGATATCATCATTTCATCAAAATAAACTAAGTATAAGGGAATTTATTTTAGTTGGTAATAAAAATCTAAATAGAAATATAAAGTAATAATGGAAGGAAGAAACTTTTAAAAAAACCTCTAGATAAAAAAAAACAAGATAGATATTGAATATGTCCTCAAATGCCAAATATGGTCTAAATACTAGTGGAGGATAATGACTAGCTCTAGGGAAGGCGGAGGAAAGTGAAAAGGGAGAGAGAAATAGACGTAGAAAAAAAATAATGAGGGATTTGTTTGTAAAAATAAACCACATAAATAATCCACATTTTTAGGCCACAAAATTTGTCTGAACAGGAAATTATCATGCAGTTCCACTATAAAAAGGAAGCACCACCTCAAAAGGTTAGGTGCCAATTGTTCAAACAATGAACAACATGGGAGGACCCTCTAGAATTTATTTTTTTCAACTGCACACCATTTTCTATCCTTGGAAGAAAGTATTTTTAATCAATGATCTATTTAAATTGATCCACATAGATTGGGATTTATTTTTATCTATAATCATGAACCATTAATTTATCAAATTTACTGCCCCCTTAATTTTTTTTTGAATCATAACGATTCATGTACAAAAAATGAATCCGAGAAATATATGAGGCCTCAAATACAATGCAACATATTGAATTCTATGTTTTAATTAATATAATTAATCATTGGATTCAAATTTTATAGATGGATGATCCACAAAATATAATATTTTAAATTTTTATTATAAATTACACACATTAAATATCTTGGAATAATAAACATTCTCTATCAAACAAAAAAACATAGATTATGGGTACACGAGATTTTTCTTCAAATAATCAATAAAATCCACTATCCACACAATCCATATCTAATATGCCCCACCATGAATATTATAATCTCACCATGTCCTACTAAAGGATGAACATATACTCCATCCTCCTCTTGATGACATCCACATTATGTTGCTGGGATCAATCACCAACACATCAACAACTACTATATCAACACTTCTTGACACTAAGAGTTATCATGGTATTGAATAAATCTATATATCAAATTATAAACTGTTGTAATTTTTAATTTAATATTTCTACTATCAAATATATTTGTTAGATATAATCTTATCACCCATATTATCACCTCGATGATCGATCAAACTTTCAAAAAGCTTCCAGGAAACTCCTATTATGAGGGTCAAGCCCAAATAAATAAAATTCTATAAACCACATGAGTCTGGATATTATATCCTTTCTATGTAAACATCATTAAATACACATCAAATGATCCATCCATTTCTAAATTTAGTGATTGAAAATTGTTATCTATATCTCAACTAAGCACAAATAGTAATCATTAACATGTAATAGTGCACCCCCACCATATGTAATCTCTTGAAAAAATCCTTAAGAATTAAAATTATTGGGTCCAGTAAATAGTCCTCAATTATATAACCAATTTAAAGAAAAAATATACTAGGATGTAATAAACACATGTGTTTCAGTACCCCATTTCTACCGCCTTACCATTATGGTTTATCTATAACCATAGAAATGATGAAAAAATATTCCCATGAACTATTAGTTGATTCACAACTCAATCATGAACCGTTCATACCCATTTACACCATCACTCAGACTACATGACCTTTCACAAAAATTCTATCCAACACCAACTCACCTATACCCATGGAAGTTTGATACCCTCAAAAAAATATCATAAGTTCTTATGTTCTATGTACCTTGAAATTAATCGAACACAGTTGTTGTATTCCTCTATATGACCTGATCAAAACACAATACTATCTCTACCGTGAGATTTTTTTAAGGCTGTGGCCATTAACATTAAATAATCTTGAGATAAGTCAATAATTTTACTTTAATTCACATCAATGGTCTTTTCAAGTTTATATATTTTTTAGATTTAGGCCATTACTTGTAAATAACATCTAAAAAATTAAAATGTAAAAAATTCTACAATCTATCAATTTTTAATTAAACAGAATATATTTTTAATGAAACATGGATTCATTTCAGGTTAAAACATCATAACATTTAATTGATCCCATCATTGACTCTATTCAACATTAAATAATATAAAAAAATATCAAACATGGGATGAGAATTAAAATCTTAGTATGAGATAAAAAATAAGGAAAACTATTATCCTTCTGAAAAAATGTCAACCATGAATACTTATTTATAATGTTATTAATTTCTCATTTATGAATTAGTAAATACACTTTAATGAATATAAGCACACGATTACCATTTTTATTAAAAAATATCACTGTAAAACTGATATAAATCATAGATAAAATATAAAGGTAACATATAAAAAACATACATAATACTATTTACCATATGGTCGAATTCAACACAAATCACTAAATTTAATTGTCATATAACCGACTTCCATACCTGATGAATTACAGGGAATAAAATAAGCACCCATACTTGGTTTATTAAAAAACCATCTATCTTTGTCTTATCACGTAACCACCATTATTTGGATTATCATGTAACAACCCATTAAATTTCTAATTATAATTATATAATAATAATAATAAAAATATTTCAATTATTATCATTTCAGTCATAAAATTTCATTTTCAAACACAAGAAATCATTTCAAGATACGAAATTTGGAAAACAAATATCAAAACCAGTTTCTATACCAAAATACCCAAAAGTGGTATAAGATAATTCATTTTTCCTTTTAAAAATATTATGTCTTACAGAGGTAGAAAAATATCAAATAATATCTACAGGGGTGGAGAATTAATTGTATCCACTTACGTTAAAAACAATCCATTTTTCATTTAGAGAAATGATTTATATATAATATATTCTCATTCTTAATATATTTAATGAAATTAAAAGTCCATTATTGTTTATAAACAATATAAATGAATTGTATGTATATTATCAAATTATGCCTCAAAAATTGAAGATTGAGACAATACCTATTAATGAGAGTCTGGCTTGTCTCGTATATTCTTTGTTGTTATGAATAATAATATTATGTTAATTTTGAATTTTATGATAAAAAATTTCATGTTAATTCATCATTTTATATCAGTTTTAACCAAGTTATAACAATTATATAATTATTTATTTTCAAATCATACGTTTTATCGATATTTTGTACATGATTCAAAAATGAAAATGTTTTTTTTAAATTATTCCCATGGTAAAATTTTTATCATTGATAGAATAGTTTTCATGATTTATATATTAAATGTACCAATTATACATGTATTTTGAATAATACATTACATTTGGATATAAGAAATGAAAATCACCATTCATGGAGATGATGTGATGTACGTACGAATTAATGCTACATTTATTTCTTTTACATATTAAAAGAATAATAATTAGATGAAATTAATGTATATAATAATTCAATAAATATAGTAATTTCATATATGTATCATATTTTAAAAAAATTTATCCCTTATTATATCTATATATTGAGGTATTTAGGCATATCACATTGAGGGAACGATAATCCACATGTACTAAAACAAAATTATTTTCTTTTCACAACATAGAATGTATAAAGGTATGTTCTAAAAAAATTATTGAATATTAGATAGAATATAAATATAATATATATCATATTTAAAATTTTTATCCATGATAATTCCCACTATTATATGATGTAGGAAAAAATGTATATTCATTGTTTCTTGACGCAGTAGATCATTGTACAGAGAAACAGTAAGTCTGTTAACCATTAAATGGAGTTGTGTATAAGTGAAGATCAAAATAATATGATTACAAAATTCCTAGTATATTTAAAAAATTATTATTGTTATGTAATCATATAATTATATTAGTTTAGTTTTTGAAGAATTGAAATTAATCTAAAAATAATGAGGGAAGGTGATACTGCTTAATCGTGTTACTTATTTTGGATTAAACTAAAAGGCTTCCTTGGGTGGCTTTTTCCCTATGGTAGGCTTCTAGGATGAGGGTAGAAATTCTATGAAGAGTTTTGGTCATGTATTGAAAGAACCAAAGGGTTATTTAAGGGAGTATCAGATATGATTTGGTATCATTTTATATGACAAGAGAGGGTCACCATTAGATGTATTAAAATATTAAATTAAACTAAATTATTTTTTAATACAAATGGCACCAAATGATGATATGTAAAATAAAATACAATAATGGTACTAAATACACTCCTAAAATAATTTCAATACATTTATTGATTTTATTTTGGACTTTATCTTTTTCGTTAACCCTGAATTATTCTCTAGTAATGTTAACTATGGTAACAACATTTTAATTATTAGAAGGAAATTAATATTACTTATATGGGGTCAATTTTCCATAATTGGACACTTAATAAATTTTTTTAACTTATAATAGTCACATATGGATTTAATTTTTGTAGGATTTTTTATCAATTTAATAAATTTATATTTTTATAAAACATCAATAATATCAAATTTAGCTGTATTGATTTTATTAAATATAAATAATATCTATATAGAGCGGTAACTACCAAAAAACACATTTTAATGTCTTTTAACTAATATTAATCAACAATAAAAATCATGTATGTCATAAATTATTTAAAATAATATTTATATTAATATTAATATTTTCATTTATTTGACACCATCATTAATAAAGTTTTCATTGTATAAACAATTGTGTCATTATTACCTTTAATTATTTAATGTTTTAATATTTTAATTAAATCACCATGATATGGGAACTATTTTTATCTTTTTAATTACTATTTATAGTCAAATAGATCATTTATATAAACACATATTAAAATTGTTCTATTAAGAAGATACATGGTAATAACATATTTGTCATTACCTTGAATTAAAAGTTATAAGTGTCATAATCAAGCCCAAGTGGCATCTAAAAGAGAAAATTCCATACCAACGGTTTTCTTAGTTTTCCATATGTCATATAATGGGATTAGAACAAGTGTTAATGTATTTTCTTATTATTATAATATTATTTTTACCATTATTTACCTCATTTACCTTGTATATATGGTAAATAAAAACAACTTCAAAATTTACTATCACAATATCTCTAAATATAAAGTTTCTATTTATATAATTTAAAACTGATAATTAAAAATAGACTGTTCAATTTTACATAAGAAAAATGAATAATTTGTAGTAATTATTTTAAATATTAATCCCCATTGTCAAAATGAGAAAATTGAGATTTAAAAAACCATCAATATCCTAACATGTGTTTATATAACATGTCAATGGGAAATTACATCCAATAACTAAAATTTGATTAATTAAAAAAAACAATTTGATTACTCTTTAAAATAAATTTTATGTATATCCTATCTATATAAATAATATAGATGAAAGGGCAGTTTGAAATTAAAATGCTTTATTTTTCATTTTTCAATATTATAAAATTTTAATCGAAATATATACCAAAATTTAAACTAATGTAAATTTTGATGTCATGCTTCTAAAGAAGAATATTATTTTATTAAATTAATCATATCAAATTTTCAAAACTAGATATAAAAAATGGTTCTTCATTAAATGGAGGTAACCCTAACATTTTAAAATGTTACATTATTTTATAAATAAAATAGAAATTATTCTCATTTTATGAATATATAATTTATTTGATGTATGTAAATAATATTTACAAAGGATTATGAAAACATGATATAGTTAGTTATTTTCATTCCCTCCAATAAAACGAATAAGTATTAACTACCATTTAAAATAATAATAATCTTATTATTGTATTATTTTTTGTAATAACTCAGTCATTTATGAAACATAAGATTTCAGAGAATCCCATTATTGCATGTTATGTACTCTCTCAGGAAATGTATCCACATTGACATAAAATTAATATATTTTTCACAAATATTAATACATATGATAATTGTTTATTCTATATGTACATGTGATGTTACATCCTTTACCACATTTATATATTATATCCCTATAATTTTAATCACTTTTGAAATAAAAGGGGGTATTTCTCCTTTAGAACATTCATTTTTACCAATGTTTTCTCTTGAACCGTATGGTTTACCAAAAAAATTTATGATGATAAATAAACCTATTCTACGAAACCTGCACTCTACGGTCATGAATCTTGACTGGTAGATCCTTATAAGCAAGATTTACTTCCAACTAAACTACTTTTGTACTCAAAATATTAGATGAATATGACCTATAATTTATTAACATTGAAACATGAGAAGTATTGTACACTGAGGATAAATTCAGAGGAAAATCCACTCAGTATGAATCTGATCCATCTTTATCCATGTTTTTATAATGACAAATTATGTTCCCAACATCTTTATTTATCTTACTTCATCCCAAAAAGTTGTAGTTCGACATCGCTTTCCTAATAATTCTTAAAATGGTACTATCTGTAATCTATAATGAAAACTATTATTATAATAAAACTAAACCAAAGAATGATGTTGAAATCATCTTCCATAATAATTCATTGTACAAACACATAACATATCTTCAATGGTCTAAATTATACATTTTGTCTCTCCATCAGATTGAGTATTGGAATATGTATAGAAATTGAATTCATTTCCTAATGTCTTATGAAGGCCTTTTGAAAAGTTTGATGTGAACATGAGTTCAATATCAAAAATAATGTATAGAGGAAACAAATTTAACCTAACCATCTCAATATTATATAAATAAAAAATTTGATCTACATACAGAGTATCTAGAATATAATGAAAATGACCAGATTATGTCAATCAATCAATAATAACCTAGATCACAATGTTACCTCAAGAAGCCTTTGGTAATCAAACTACAAAATCCGTGGATATATTTGACCATTTCCAATATGTTAATATAAAAGGATAAATCATCCTTGTTGGCAACTATCATTCTACTTTCACCATCAAACAAGATAAACACATCACTACCAAATAAGAAATTTATATTTTCATTCCATTCCACCAATAATAGTCTCAATGTTCTTTATACATCTTAGTACTACCATGCCTAACTGAAAATGGATAACTGTGATCTTCACAAAAGAAACTATTTATGCAAATATGACTTATAAGGCACTCATATTCTATACCAAATACTCATGAAATGGTCTTTATTAATGTTAAATTCAGTTATCATGTCCTTCTCAACCAATTTTACCTCTTTCTGCACCTCATTATCTTCCATTTAGGCTTTCTTAATTCTATCTGATAGAGATGATTTCATTAACACTGGAAGCAAAATAGATGATTTTCCTAAACCAACAACTACCATGAAAACATTAATCAAATTGTTAACCAAAGGATCTTATTCCAATCAAAGAATGGTTAATGTAACATTATAATTTTGAGTCAAAGCATTATCCACATTATTGTCTTTTCCTAGATGGTAATTAATTGGGAAAACAAAATCCTTGATTAATTTCATATATATCCTCTTTCTCATGGTAATTTTTTTGAGTGAATATATTTTTCAAATAATTTTAACAGTATATATTTCACACTTTACACCATACATATGAGACCACTAAATTTAAATGCAAAAACCAACATGGCTAATTCCAAATAATTTGTAATGTAATTTAGCTGATCAGGTTTAAACTGAGGTGAATCATAAATAATTAACTAATAATTATGTATTAATATAAAACCAATTTTGTTAACTAATGTATCATTGTAGACAAAATATTCACCATTCCTAAGAAGATAGGACAAAAAATATAGTATTTTCCAATCTTCATTTATGTTTGTAAAGATATTAATCAACATCATTTATCCAAATGAACATAACTACCTTACATATTACTATAGTTAGTGGGTAATATAAGTTATAATATTTTCCAACAAACGTTAAGTAATAACCCTCCAATAATTAAATACTATGAAAATATGAAATATTTTTAGGTCTTGGAAACTCTTCATAACATGTTTTTGGAGGTTCTATAGTTACACAATCATTACAATCAATAAGACCATGGAATGAAATTTTGTCAACAAAATTTCACAATTAATAATCATTCCATAATTATTCTGTTTTTAATGGTTTTTTAAACAATCCTTAATGCAATTCATGTTTTTTATGGATTATAGAATATAAAAAATTATCTTCTATAAACACAGCCATAAAATAATACAAACACTGATGAAAAAAACTATTCACGAGTTTAATAAATATATAAGGGGAATTAGATAATCCAAATGAAATAAATACAACCTCATAAATCCCATATGTTTTTGGTTATGATTTATTTGGAATGTCGTCCTCCTTTACCTTGAGAATATGGTACTCAATCCTCATATAAATCTTGGAAAGATACTCAACTACCTAGAGTTGAATAGAAAACTAATTCATAGGAAGAAATGTATACTTGTTCATTATAGTGATGTTATTAATGTATTTCTAATCAATAAAATGTCTCATATATCCAAATTATTTTCACAAATAAAATAGGAGAACCCGATGGCTTTTTTCTGGGTCGAATGAAACCATTATCAATGAATTCTTGCAATTTTTTATAAATTACCCTAGTTCTACATGAGTCATTCAATAAGTGGGTTTAGAAAATAGCTTATCATTATTAAATTAATCAATGGTCAATCCAAACTAATTGTTAGCATTAATACCAAACAAATATTCAGTAACAAACCCTTCTATATACATTCACAACTAGAATGTCACTAATCGAAACTATTCTATTCCTTTCAAAAATATGAGCTTCCTACAATTCACTAAGATCTTTAATGAAACTCATTGGATATTTGTATATTATCAAAGGTATAATATCATTGAATACTATGTTATTTTCTTTACATTCCATTTTAGCCTGATAAACTGAAAGCAAATCCATTAAAAAAGTGATATCAAATTCCACTATATAAGTTCAATAAGATTTGATGGAAAGCCCAACCCACTAATGATAATATAAATGATTCCCTATATATTAGTTTTTTATACTTACACATAGGGATTTTACTAAAAGATATATATGAAATTCATGTGGTAATATATCCAATTTGCATGAAAAGATCTTTTAAATAAATGATTGTGATGATCTATTGTCAAATAGATCATTGGAATACATTAAAAAAAACACATGACATACCTATCACAACATTATTTGATGGTGCTTCTTAAACCACAGTAGTAGAAAAAAAATTTTACACACACTTTTTCTTTACCAATTGCTGGATTCCACCCTGGGTAATCAATATAGGACAAACATTGGCACATTTATCTATCTCCTTACAAATGAATCAACTTACCACTGGTTTTTCATTTCATTTATTATCATCTTCATTATAATTATGAGAATTATGACTAATATTACCACATTGAAATAACTTAATATACGTGGAGATGAATTCAACAAGATTATTTTTACCACTCATCTATCATCTTGGAAATTTTGTTTTCTTACATCTAGATATTGATGAATTCTTTCCAATTGTCTGTCAACTAGATCGGTTCATTAGATTTCTCTCATGTAACAAATGATAATTGGAAAACTAAATTTCTACATTCTCATCACATCATACAATATTATTATAGATTTTGAACTAAGTAGATGCTACATCCATTAAATAGTTAGTCTTCAATCATGAGTAAAACTAGTTTATCTTAATTTAAATATCCCTAATTAAATTTGGGACTTACCATAAAAAATTGGAGAAATGTTATTCATATATTTCCACATAATCATCCTCATTTTGACTCAATTACAATAATTTCTTTTCCATTCGGTGTCATAAATCCGTAGGAAAATATTTCTCAAGGAATAATTTCTTAAATCCATGTCATTCCATTACATGAATCTATTAACTTCCTCGTATATTTTTTTACCATTGACCACCACTGATCAGTATCATCTAATTTTTTTCTAAAAGAAAGGCTACCCATTTTATTGTATGAACACCCCATTATATCAAAAAAATTCTAGAGATTTAATCATGCCTTCCCCTTGTAATGGTTTATATGATTCTCTAAATTATGGGGAATGTTGCCGAATGAAATACTCTACTACTGAAATATTATTTTTTGGCTGATCTGGTTGCTCTCTTTCCTGAAAACAACCACCAATTATCACCTAATACAACTGATGCATCACTACAAAAATCTATTCATTTCTTATTTTTTCCGTCTATTGATGTTGATTTGGAAGGTTGTATTCTTCTATATTCCTTCCCAATATAGATTCCATGTTTCCTCAATAAAAACTCATTATGAAAAAACTTATATTAGATATAAAATGTTGTCATATTCAAATGAAATGTCATTTCAATTTTACAATAAATAAAAATACCATATATATATATATATTATTAACAATATCGTAACATCCAAAGTTATCTAAACAGACCTATGATACAAAATATAAGTCTTTGAAAATAAATCATACATAACCATTGGAAATGTCAATAATTTAAAATTAATATACTTCTAGTATCTTTTTAGTATTATGGGTTTATATAGTTAGGGAATAAAATTTACATAACATCTCAAAAATTAAAATTTAACAGTATCCATTTTTTAATAATTCAAAAACATTTGAAATGAAACATGGTTTCATTTCATCATTAAATATCATAAATTTTACTTTATCCCATCCTTGATTTTATTCATAGGTATATCATATGAAAAAAATTCCACACAATGGATGAGAAAAAAAATCTTAGTAAGAGACGTAAAAGGAAGGAACACTAGTAGACATTATAAAACTTGTATACAATGAATAGATTCTCACAATTTAATATCATTCACCTTTATGAAGTTGTAAATACTCTTCACTAAATATAATATCATTTCATACCTAGTTTGTAAACAAAATATTACCATAAAACAAATATAAATATAATATAACATATAATTGTAACATGGGACATTAACATAATTTAATCGAATAACCATTCATCCGACTACCATGAAAATCAGTAAATGAAATTGCCATATGTGCAACTTCCATAACCAATGCATTAGAGGATATATTATAACTACTCATCCAGTGTTTATCACAGAACCAACCATATTTGGTTTATCCCATAACCACCAATATTTTTTTTATGACATAATCACCATTAAGATGTCCATGTACTATTATATAATCATAACACATAAAAAATGTCAATTATCAATAATTAAATAATAAAATATTATATTAAATCACAAGAAAAAATTTCCAGAAATATAACTAGACAATCCATTTAAAATAATTAATAAAAAATATCCAAAAGTGGAATATGGGATTCCTTTTTTTTCCTCTTATAATAATTTAGTATTACTGAGGATGTAAAATATAAAATAATGGTATCAATGACAGATAATTCATTATTGCTACATACGTTAAAAATATACTTTCTTCATTTAGTAAATCAGTTTATATAAACGATATTTCACAATGAAAACTATTGAATGAAATTAAATTTCATTGGATGATTATACACTGTATTGAATATATAGTTGTGTATTTTTATAATATGCCTCAATGATAGGGGATTGAAACATAGTCAATTACATTGATTCAGACTTGTCTTGTACACTCTACATTTTCATAAACAATAATATTAGGTTAAATTATAAAAAATGGTGAAAAATGTTCATGTTTATTAATCCTTTTATATCACTTATTACCATGTTATAAAACTTTCATTATTATTTTTGTTCATATCAAACAATTTTTCGATATTTGGTACTTGAATCAAAAAATGAAGTAGTATTTAAATAAATTGGCCATGTGGTCAAAAGTAAGTATTCTCTAGAATACTATCCATAATTTAAATATATTATATATCATAATATATATATATATTT
This sequence comes from Viscum album, assembly GCA_963277665.1. Taxonomy (NCBI): domain Eukaryota; kingdom Viridiplantae; phylum Streptophyta; class Magnoliopsida; order Santalales; family Viscaceae; genus Viscum; species Viscum album. The sequence goes on along the minus strand of OY728150.1, from coordinate 1,584,259,801 downwards.
AATAATCAATAATATTTGTAGATATTAAAGGAAATACACTTCTCATGGAGATGATAGGATGTACTTGTGCATAAACGCTACATTCATTGCATTTCCATATTAAAAGACAAATAAATAAAATATATAAATGTATATTATAATTAATTTTTTGTATTTATGTAATATATTTATAATTTATTTAACAAAATCATTTTTTATAAGATCTATATATAGTGGGAATGAGTTATATAACTTTTATGGGGTGGTAGTGTGCAATTCCTGAAACGAAATTAGCGTATTTATACAATATAGAAAGAATAAAGGTATGTTATTAATTAAAATAAATAATAATTGGGACAAGATAAATGTAATATATATTATATTTTAAAATATTGTCTATCTTAATGGCCACCATGAGAGGTGATTGGAAGAATTGAACAATTAACATTTTGTGAGGCAACAATTCATCATACATAGAAACAATATGATTGTTTACATTTAAATGTATGTGTTTGTAAGTGTAGATAAGAATTTTATCATAAGAACATCCTAGTATATTTATTATAGTGGTGTTGTTATGTAATCATATAATAATAATTGTTTACGGTGTCGAGAATGGAAATGAAAATAAAAATCATTAGATAAGTTTTTACCTATTAATCAGTTATCTTATAATTATTTATACAAAAATGATTCATTGGGAGGATTTCATGTCTAAGGGAGGCTTATTTGATGAGGGGTGGGGTTCTGGTTTTTGTTTTTCTCATTCCATTGAAGAACAAAATGGTTCATAAATTTATTATTATAGAAGAGTGGGTACTATTTATAGGATATGCAAGTGGCACCCTTTGAATGTATAAAATTATTAAATTGATATATATATATTTTTCATTCCAAAAGGAAATTTTTTTAGATTTTTCAATGATAAGATGAAGATTGTTTGAAATCATATCATCCAATAATTTTTAGACATATATTTATTTTATTTTAAACATTATATATTTTGTATTACCCTTAAATATTCTATTATAATTTTTTTTATGAAAACCACATTTTTATTCTTATCAGGGTTTAATTTTACTTATATGGGGTCAATTTCCCATAATAGGAAAATTAATAATATTTTGGACCTTATAATAGATATAGTTTCATTTTTAAATGTTTTTAGTTTTATAAAATAATTTAAAAAAATAATATTTTTATTAAAGATAAATTATGTCAATTATTAAACTATTCATTTTAATGAAATTAAATAAAACATTAAATGAAAAATAAATTATTGAAAACAAATATAATAGAAATATAAAATTACTTACTCACCATTAGAAATCATGAATGGCAAAAAATAGGTCAAATGATTTTTATTTTAATATTCAAATTATCATTTATCTGATTCAATAATGTATAAAGGAATCACTACATCATAATTTTTTCATAATTAAACTTAATACATTAATGTCTAAAATTATAAAGAGAATACCATGTTTTTAAACATATTCATACTTTTGATGACTATATATAGTCAAATATATTACTTATATAAACGCATATTAATATTTTTTTATTATGAAGATACATTTTTATAAAATATTTTCTTTTACATAAAATTAAATGTTTAATGTGTCATAATCACACCAAAATTTCTACCAACGTCCATATTTTATTTTCTAGGGATTTATGGGATAACAAAATATAATAAAATAGTATTATAAAAACTGTTAGGTTGTTTTATTTTATTATAATATTATTTTTACCCTTATTTATCTCATTTAACCTTCAACTATGATAATTAATAATAATTACTAATGTAAATATTCAGCATGTCCAAACATAATAGTCGCCTATATACATAATTTGGACATGTGATTCCAAATATACAGTCCATTTTTTAAAATTCAAAACACAGATGATTCGAAAATTAATTTAAAAAATAACACCTATTGTCAAAAGGAAAAATATTTTTTTAATATTAAAATCCATAAAAAGATTGACTCATGTTTATATCAAATCTCAATGTGAAATTACATACAATTATAATCATATGATTTACTAATATAACCATAATCCTGTTTGACATTAAAATAAATTAAAAAGATAACTTATATATATAAATAAATTTGTTGAAAAGACAATTATGATGTAAAATATTGTATTTTGACTATTCATTAAAAATATGAACTTTATTAGAAAAATACCAATGTTTCAAAAATTAAATTTTCATATCCAACTTCTATATGAGATGTTTATTTTTCAAATATAACTTATCAAATTCTCAAAAATATTTTTCAAAATGTTCTCCATCAAAAGGCAATAATAATCCATTTTATAAATATTGGAGTATTTTGTTATTAAAATTGGTTTTGTTCTCATTTTAGGCGTATTAATTTTTTTTATTGTAAAAACATTTAACAAACATGTATAATCATAATATATCCAGTTCTTTTCATTTTTGTAAGTACAATGACTAGGTGATAACTGTCATTTTTTTAATAATATTAATGTTTCATTATTTAACGATATAAATCAGTATCATGTGCAACATGAGATTTCAGAGAAACCCATTGTAGCGTGTCGAGTACGTTATGAAACAAATAATCCCTTTATGTTAAAATTAATATATTATTAATAAATTTTAATAGATATGAATGTTTCTTATTCTATATTTACCTGGAATGTTTTATTTATCACCATTCATGATTCTTGTAAATAGGACACCAAAAAACATGTTAAAAGAAACTTGTCAATCCTACAGACTAAAACAAGTCATGATAATAGGAGAAATTCCCTATATCAATATTTCCAAAAAATAAATATCACTCATGTATTTATGACACATAATATTTGAGAGTTCTTTAAATTCATATGAAAATCTATACCTATCCTTAAATCCCCTCTCATAAATTACATTCCACTATTATTACATCAACAATGCATCAATTTTTAGCACCAATCCACTAAGAGATTCCAGTAATCTATTAATGAACCGAATGTATTTTTATCCCCTGATATCATTCAACCATAAGAACTATATAGTATAATATCTTATGTAGCAATATATTATTTAGTTTATAATATCTTTACAATAATTTTTTATCCGAAAAGACCATAAATTTTTCACATACACATTTTAAAAAAACCATGTCTTTAAAATATTAAATTACACCATATTTTTTTATGTAATTTGAATAGTGGAAATTGAAATTAATTCTTACAAAATGTTCTCTTTCCAATAGATTAACATCGAATAATTATAAATAAATATTCAGATTAATGTTAAATTTTATTTACCCCGCATCAATTATATCCCTATGCATGAAAAAAAATCTACACCATTATAATGAGTATATCAAAACTATTTGGTGTTTTTGACTCACTATTTTGAGGTCTATCACAAGTTTAAAACATTACCTTTTATCGGTTACATTATATACAAATATTATAAAGAAAAATCAATTCTGATACTACTTTTTGACAACTTATCACCGAAAAATAAACTGAAATGGGGGCTCATAAGGAATCACTCACACATATGATAATTGATTGGATATTTACATGATGTGTGGGTCTGATCTATATAATTTATATAATTTACTTGGGATTAATTTAACACAAACTATAAAAAAACTATAAAATACATCAAAATCATCTATGTACTAATTAATATGAAAACATATTGTTGTAATGCATTTAAATTATTAAAAAAATGTTCATATAAAACATAAATTGGTCAACTATTGGGATGACCCCACATTCCTAATAAACATTAAAAAATATTAAATAATCATGACCAACAATAATGTATATGGCTCATCACACATAGTCCCCAAATACTACTCTATTTTCTCTAGAAAAATCTGTTGCATTTTTTTTCTTGAAATATAATGAAATGATTATTTTTATACATACACATGGGTGGTCCTGTGGGGAGTGATAAATAAAGTAAATTAATTTATCATCAAGTTACCCTTACATATGACATCATATTCATGTGTTGACATATTAAGCATTCATGTAAAAAAAGTGTTTTTGGCTTCGCTTGTTAGCCTGATAACCATAACAACAAGATTAATTGGTAATAATATCTTCATTATAGAACAATAGAACTGGATTATATATAATTTGATACCATACCTAAATCTACCTCACTACCTCATAATATCATTCCATCTTATAAAATGAATATCATGATCCTAAATCATCATGGTATTAAATGTTCATGTAATAGACAAAACTACTCAATGGAAGATGTCATCATCAACCATCCACATATTAATCTATTTTTGTATTACTCATGTAAGTGTCTTTCATTTACCTATCAAATCATTCCATGTCCCATGACGTTAAAAGTGGTCCACAATAATATTCCAAGACAACCTAAGTAAATCAATAAACTCCATTCTTATTAGTCAATGATTGTTTGGTTAGAAATTATCACACAAGGACAAGGTCTTTTCTGAAAAAATACCTCATCACTAATAGTTTTTCCCATTTACATGCATTTAAGGACATTATCACACACATGTAATATCTTCCAACCATATACCATATGGAATGTCCTTGTTTCAAGATCCACAACACCACCAACATCCATATCCTGTAAATAGAACACAAAATAAATAAAACATTGTTTATCTACATGTCACACAATATCACTAGATCATCACCCCAATGATATTCACTGATACACATCCCCTATATCAAACTAACTAAAACATTTCTGAATAACATAGTGATCTTAATGGAATGTTCAACCCATCTATAATCTCACATCTAAATAACATGGTGATCTTAATGGTGATCTTAATGGTGATCTTTATTGACTAATTTATTCTCAAAACTATGACTAATTAGTGACAACATAACCAAATGGTTGATCACATCCAATAAATATTCATAAAATTTTTCCTTACCAAAGATCCCAGTAAATCGTAGTCCCACAACCCTAGTACCATCCTGATCCATGTCATTTTATTGCAAATGGAATCCATATTTCACATCTCAAAGAATTATAATATCTTTCACATGCTTCCCATATCACATATATAAATGGATATTTGTTATCCAATCACCCAATTCAAAACCCTATTAGTTATACAACATCATTTTCAAAAGGAACCAACCATCATGTAGGACATAAAATTCTAAAACCAGTAATCTTACTGTGTCCCTCCACAAATATGAGATGTAAGAACATCATAACTTTCGAAAATAGGTCTATGATTTTCCTACATTTCCATAATATAAAATGGATCACATTATTGGCTTCCAACATTTAATTAAATTTCCAATCACATGCACATTGTCTAATCTCACCTCTGCTGACACACATCCCGCCCAGATATGTGGTCAAAATGATATCAAAAATTCCCAACTACTAAAGAGTACTTATAAAATGTTGATGAGTCCAAAAAACATCCCACCACATATTAATAATATAATATTACTTAGTAAAACCAATTCTAAAATCCATGATTCATGTATGTAATAGCAAATCATGAATAAAATGTATGTGAGGCTCTATAAATTGGGCTACCAACTGCAGAAAGATATTTTTCATTCTTATCATGTATAGTTGAGCAATGGAAAAACCCGTCCCTTCCACGTTAGAGCCCTTATGAAAACTCGTGATATTTTCTCATAAAATACACTAATAATAATAAATTATTAATGGTAATAATTTAAAATTTATTTCAATAAGATGTGGAATAATAAAAAAACTAGTAATAAATATCACATAAAAACCATGGAAAACCTCCCACAAAGGATTGATGGTAAATCCATAGCTTTGTGAGGATCAATTTTCATAAACACAAATTCCTTGCGTTTTTTCAATTTAATGAAAATTTTAAAATTCCCTCAAATAAACTCATCATCTTATATTTCATCGACAAATATATATTCAATGTTCAGGTTTTGAAATGCACTACTCAAAATACATTAAATCTCTATCATACTTAGTTTATTGAAAAATTGTATGGTTAAATCAACCCAAAAAAAATAAATTTATCTCACTAAAATACAGATAATAAATTAATTCATAATTATAATGAATAAAATGAATGGATCAACATGAATCACCATCAGAAATAAACTAAACTAAACCCCATTAACTAGGAACAAATGGAAGATAAACAAGGGAGAAGGACGATGATAATGAAAATATTCAATGAATCAATGTCATTGAAATCTTATAATTAATCAACCATTAATGATTACAATTACCCCCAATCTAAAATCATCATTAATCTATACTAATTTCAGGAATAATAGGTTCAAACTATCAACCATGAAATGAAGATGAGACCTCCCCTCACCCACTATAATTCATACTGTGATCCATGGTTCACATAATTAAATACTTGAGGATCGGGGATCTAACTCCCCCATCTACCTGATTTAATGAATTTACTCTATGAGTAAAAGAATTAATTGAGGAAGCTACTAAATTATTTGAATCCTTGTTCCTCAATATTTATTCAATTATTCAGTGAGATCTGATGGAATATATAATGATTACAATAATGTAAAAAATGGATTTTATAAATTTCTAAATATCTAATAAGCCCAATAAATTTCCATGTTCTCAAAATGGATCCCTAATATCATTGATAATTCAATAATATATCACTAATTAAAAAATAAAAATGTTATGGCTCAATATATCATTAATACAATAGGAACTAACTTATTTAATAATATTATATTACTATGTTATAACTAGTATATTATACACTTCATTTTTATACTAATAACATATGGATTGATAAAAACACTTGAATCATCAAGCATGATTACCCTAGAACAAATTGGAATAAATGATAAGGATTTTAATTATCTTTAGAAAGTATATATGAAATTTATGAACCTCTGTTATCTACACACATCCTTTATAATGAAAACATTTTTTATTTGACTATTTCAACTTTATCATGAGAAATTAGATAGAGATAAGAATATGATGATCATTAACAACATCATAGGGTTCGGTGGGTTTAAAATCACATAGTGGAGAAGGAAAAAGATAGTATGATTAAAGGATACATTAATTTTGGTTGATAAATCATATAATAACATCCACATGAGATCATCTGGGTGAATTTTAGTGAATCATAAAAATGTTAATCTCAATCCATTAAATTTTGATTTCACCAACTGTATAATGGATATATTATTTCATTTCAAATTTGTTATTTTTCATTTAATGTTACAAAAAGAGTATCAAATTATTTTATAGCTGATCCAAATGGAATCCCTTAAACATATTTTTGAATCCAATGTTTTCATTTTGCATTCAAAATATCTTTTAAATTATAATTTCAACTCAAAAATGTGAATGATGTTATAGGTTTTCATCAACATTAGCATGTTTATCTACAAATATTTTTTTCCCTTTATATTAGATTTTATATAATACCCATCATTATTCATCATTATATATTTTTATGATTTTTTTGAATGGCTAAGGTTTATTCATTTGATCTTAATTTCCATAAGAATAATGAAAAATTATTATTCATCGGTCACCACAGGATCCTTTCAGATCAAATTCATCAAGGATTGCGGTGACATTGTAGGGTTAACATCCATGTTGTGAATAAATTCACATTAAAAGTATTTATTTATCATTTAAACATATTATATTTTAAAATTTATGATTTTATTCCCCAATTTCATAGTTATTTACTTTTGAAAAACAATGAAACCTGTTAATTTTAATAAATGAGAAAAAAATGGATGAGTAAAACCACCATGAAGTATCAAACCTATGATTGTGTCACTGATGTAAAATCAATTAATAAAAAAATCCTTAATGAATGTGGTTCATTTGAAAATGTCAAATAAATTATTATATTATCCCCGTGTATATTTTATTTCATCTTTTTATTAAATTTATGTGATTCTTCAATTCTGGTGATTTTAAATTACATAATAATATGGGAATTGTCTCCCCACAATGTTATATCAACACACATCCCAATTTGGAGGACTCATTAATATAGTATTGTGGGAAAGAGGGATCCTAGAGCACAAACTATACCCTAGTGAAATGGGGAATGGAAATATAATAATTGTACTAGAGTATGGTTTCATTATTATTTCTTTATTTGGTGATTTTTAGATTAGATATTGTATGGACTTGAAATGATCTTGAAGATGTGATTGAATCAATGTAGCATGATCATAGTGGATACCCACGTTTATAGTGTATGATTATTTAAATTAGTGTCAATATTATTATGGTTTTAAGTTTACATCCATCTTGTATTGAGAAGTTATGGTTTATGGGATATTCTTGTTAAATATGATTTATTAATAAAATTAGTTTATGCATAATTTATATCAATATAGGACCAATCATCAAGTAATTTTTTATGTTGGATTAAATAAATTAAAATAAAATTAACATTTTTTTCGATAACTTATCATTGATGAAATTTAATTAATTTATCAAGATCTCATAAGAATTTTATTATACCATTATATGAATAATTGTTAGGTACATGTGATATTAGACTTTTTACATGGGTACGAATTTGGTAATTCTAATTCAAATAATCATAAATGTTTTGTAGGTTTTTTTTTCATTATCGAAATTGAAAATTTTAAAATTTATTTTAGGATTTAAGAATATAAATTCATTTTGGCATGTATGGTTTAGAATTGAAGTAAATTCTATCTCATGATGTATCAGGGTTCCATCTAGGTACTATATTTGGGAGGTTCTGGTGATTGAAAAGGTTAATATCATGTTATTAAATTTACAAGATATTGGGTCATATAATTCAATTGTTCATATTCATTTTGTTTAGGATGTAAATATATTTCAACTAGAGGTATTTTATATAATAGTAATGGGAGGTTCATGTGTATTTTTTTGTTTGCCTATGTTGTAGAATTTTTAATCTGATATATAGAAATAACATCCTCGATATTTATAGGGTATTTTAGGGCCTCGTGATGTTAGGTACTAGTTTTTACAGATATGGGGGTCTTTAAACATGTATACGAATGAAATGAAAACTAGGCGAAGCCTGTAAACTATATGCTTTCTATACCCACTACATGATTGTATAGTACTAGTGTATATTTTAGGCGTTATTATATATTATAATGAGTTTATTTTATATACATATTATCCTTTTCATTCTTACGTGACTAAATTCTTTTTGATATTCCAATATCATTGGGTATTATAAATGATGATTTTTATGATATACTATGTAACTCAATTAATTGATCTCTTTAACTTCTTCTTATTATCAGCATGGAAAGAGGCCCACAATTCCTAAATAATTCATACTAAAATTAGACTAGAGGTGATTTGTAATTTTAACTTGTTTAACTTGAAATATTACACATATAAGGTTTGTAAGGTTCTCAATATTATGTAGGTCATTGATTAGTTTAGTTTAGTATTGTATCTTTTTTTATAAAAATATGTTTACCACAATATCTGAGTTATTGGGTCCAAATCTAAGAGTATGAAAATGATTTTGGATAACATTTTCTCAGTTTGGTTGATATAATATTATAAGGCTAGGGTTCATTGGTTCTATCAATTAGGGAGTTCCCCTTAATTGTATTTAGCATGGGTGGACTGAGAATTTATGCAGGAAAATTCTAAGGATCATGTGTTTTATGTATTATATTGAATATAAATATGTTATATACCTTGGACCAAGTCCTATTGGATATAAAATTAAGTCCTTCTACAATTAGATGTTCTATTTTTGAAACATTAATATCTCCAGTGTATGATCATTTATATAATTAATTGCTATACTAAATATTATTATTACATACTGATAGATATATTAGGATCACAATTGATCTCTCACTAGGGGAAAATCTCGTATTAATATCTTCATATCTTAAGTTACTTGAGAAGTAGATAATAATTTATGTGAATCATGACGGTCAAACTGTAAAAAATTAATTCATATTTTTACCTATTTTATGTTTTTATCAATTTTAATTATGAACATGTTACATCATAACCCAATATAATTCATTGATTATTCGACGACGAACTAATTTATATGAAAACATGTTCACATTGCTGAGGATAAATGAAATGTCAGATTATATTTTGGTTGAAGAATGGTTCTTTGATAAATAACATTATCTTGGATTACATAATTTCTTGGTAAATGAATGGGTAAAAAATATAATTATTATGATATATTATCTATTATAAATGTACCGTGTTATTTAATTCAATTTTATAAATAAGCTTTTTGTGTTTATGGATCACAGGAAACTGATCATTGAAATGTTCCATGTCACCTACCTCATGATAGTTGTTGATAATAGATTTTTATACACATGGACTAAGATTATGTAATTGATAATCCATTATATTTATTATATTAATATTTATGTACATCAAATTTATAATTGGTGATAAAAGATAATTATTATATTTAAGTGGTAGAAAATATTTGGAACATTTTTTTGAGCTGGGTTTCACAATTGATCTAGAAATTTGGTTAAAGGTATTTCATCGGTTTGGCCCCAAAAAGATATTTATTTAATGATATTTCTTATTCTAGAAAGGAATTCATGGCCTTTAATATACACTTATTTCACTTGTAAATTTACATGATAGTTTTAACAAATAATGGTGCATGATTTTCGTGTATTGATTTATGAGAATATTACTTATAGGTATTGAATATGATGTTGAAAACTACTATGAATAAATTCTATCATGATATACTAGAAAAATATACTATTTGTTAATATTCATGATGGATTATTCAATAATATATTATAATACTAAAGATCAATTCAATACTTATTTTTCACTTCATCGAAGAAATTTTATATTAATAGTAGAACCCATGATTTGGATATAATTTTTTATGTGAACTGGCTATTGTGATGGGATTTGAATATCTACACTAATAGACATTACATCTATATAATAAAAATAGTATATGATATATACTCTTCTATTATTAAATGAACATATTCAAAAGAAATTATAATGAGTATATCCATACATGAATCATTGATATGGAATATAAGCCAAGAAATGTGAGTGTTTCCATAATTTATCATAGTGGGATAAAATAATATTTACATATTCAATTTTATTATATTGAAATGATATTGATGAACATTCTCAATAACTTCCATATTGATGTGTCTAGGGCGTGAGTGGTTTTTTCAGATACCAAATTCTTTATCAACACTTCTTTTTTTTGTTGGGTTAAGGATATGAAAGAGATTACTATATAATGTCTTAGAATGTGGGAACATCTCATTAGAAATGATCTACTTTTATGGTCATGTAATAATGATGATGGTTTTCCGACATTGAGATGGTATAAGGGTGGTACCCCCCATTTTGAGGGTGGAATTGATGAATGAATTCCACATCTCATTTTGAGAGACACATTTAGGATTTTACAAAATGTTTCCTTGAATTACAAATCGTATATCAATATTTGGTATGTGGAAGGTTAGTAAAATATTAAACTATCACTATCATACTATTCAGGGGTAAATTTTAGTGAACTAGTAACTATGCGGGTTAAATGAAATACTTTTATATCCAATATATATAATTAATCCCTTAGGTGGTTGGGATATAGTATATGTTGTGTTGGGTATGTAAAATATGGTTTCATTGTTATTACTTATCATGGTGAATCTATTTATTAATGGGATAAGAAGCTATATTTAAGTAATATAATGTTGAATTAGGTTATAAAATGAAAATGATATCATATTAACACCATTTAATTACATTATAATTCATGAGAGGGAATATAGAAGGTCATATGTTCATTGATTAATCATAAAATTACACATCCACTTTAGATAAATAGGTAATCTAAGTGGATGGAAAAGATAAAGTAGGATATACACCGTGAATTTATATATTATTTTACAATATTATTTGATGTTATAATATCATTAATGTTTTTTAGTTTATCTATATATTTAAATATTGAATACAATTAACCATCACTGATCCCTAATATAGTAGTTCATGTCACTCATCATTGACATTATGGTTGAATGTAGGTGATTTGTTATTGACCAGTCCAGGCTATGCAAACATGGAATAAGGGTTTGGTGTTGTTAATCTAGTTAAAATTTATTTACAATAATTTTTTTTTGCATATTCTAATTAGGTGTGATACCCATAGTTTTTTTGATGGTTGATCAGTTTTTATTGTGGGTATAGCCTTAGTTTCAACATTATTATCTATGGGGGTGGGTAAATATCCTGATTCCATTCATTTCACTTTCCAAGATTATTTAGTCAATGGGTTTAATTAATTATTATTTGGATCATACTCCATGGAATCAGTTAATTCGTATTATTTTTCATATGTTAATAATCTGGATGTATTATCCAAAGTATATAAAAAAACCTATGATTAGTTTGCATAGTAGGTAGATGTTTCATGTGAAGATCTCTCTATGTGTATGGTTTTTTTCGGGAAGGGTCTTTGATGGAATAAATTTAATCTTATACGATTATTATGGATTCACTAGAATATTGAGTAAGATAAGTTGGTGATACAGTAAACTTTATAGGCTAAGTGGCTAGAAAAATTCTTCAGCGAACCATTGAGATTCTTCTCTATGATAATAATTCATTAATTGGTTTATTTTAAAATATAAATGGTATTCAATATATCTTTTAATTAATTTTTTTCTGAATCATATATATTTGGATGTTTTGAGGATATTAGTATTGTTGTTGAAGGAATCATCACATGGTTTTTGGAATTAGGCATGGATCAGTTAATATAATTCTTTAGAGGATAAGAGGTTATGGTGTATCATTGGAAGGTACGTTATAAAAAATTATCCAATGTGAGGGATCATGAAATTTTAGAGTGGTTTTCGTATTCATACATCCATATGATGTGAGTGTAATCCAACATATTCTGTTTTTTATTGTTCTAATGGAATTTGATATTTTAGTCTTAGACCACATATTATTATTAGAACCCATATTTATATAAGAATTTGAGAGTTAGTATACCTAAAGGATATGTTTTAAGAAATTTATAATGTCCCAAGTGGTGTACCGTATGTTAAAATAATATTCCTGTAGAAATTATAGGATTTCCCCATATTTTTTTAGATTATGGTTTAATGTAACTGGTCATGTTGTTACCCATATATAACACTGTAATGACTATCTATTTTTTTGTGAATCTTTTTTGGGTTGATATGTTACAACACTATTAATGTGGAGTTAAATGACCCACAATAAAATTTACATAGGGTCCACATGATGATGTTCAATGAAATAAATGTGTAATGGGTGTTGAACTAAAACACATAAGGGCTACACTATTTTAGAGGCATGCATGAGGTTGGTCACTGCACCTTGGGTGATGCCTTATGATCACACTACAAGGAACAACTAAAATGATCTATGATTGGTTGTATATGAAGATGATTCTATAGAAGTGCCTCAAATAAACCTATTTTCACCCCCATTACAAGGAAATGTATGGGGCATCATGTTTTGACAAAAAATGGTGACCCCATGATACAAAATATATATTATTTTAAATAAGTGATATAACAATATTTTTATTCTGTTTTTAAGGTATGTTTTATTAATGTGGGGGTTTGGGAGAATTATATTCTAGAAGTATCTGACCATCCCAAATTTTAAACTATGTTCTCTATGGGTATGGGTGAATACAGTGATACTTTTTTTATTGTGTTTTTGTATAATATTATCTCGTATTCTCCTAATTATCCACCAATTTTATAACAATTGGAACATTATTGTTTCTTATTCTAATTTTCAAAAGATTCAAAATTTATTATGACTGATGTATTATAGATTAATGGGGCCTTAAATTATCATAATTAATGGAAAATACATGAATATGAAAACTTATCATTACTAAATATTATGATTGAGATATGTTTCACAATATATTTTGATTTTTATTCTGGGGAAAATTATTAATTTTTTATTTATGTAATTTATTTTAATTACTATTTAATATTTTTCCAGTACATTTATGGAGTAGATAATACATTGTTTATAGAGATTTTAGTGATGAGAATATAATACCCATATCTCAGGAAGCCTATATCAAATGGTAATTTTACTACATTTTCATAGAATAAGAGAGATCTCATTCAGATTTATTCTATTGTTTGATTTTAATTGGACACTAGATACATACCCGATTATCAAATTACATCGTACAACATGAAATATAATATAATAAATATTTTTTGAACATTAGTATATCATCATGAAAATCTATGAATACATTCACAGTTCCCTTCTTTTTGTCAAGTGGAATTAATAAGTTGGGGAGAGATGCTCAGTAAGGTAAATAATAAAACATAATCTATCATAAAATAAATAAAACATAGATTATATAGACTAGATAATTGATAATAAAATATTATATATAAATAATATCATCAAAAGGGGAATAAATTAATGGATAACATAAAAATATAAATAATCACATGGAATATAATTACAATTCTCTCAATTATTGAATAAATAATATCATAAAAAATAAAATTACCATCATTGAATTATTCCTTGGAAAAATATGTATATAGGTATGGTGTACACCAACTATGAAATTGTTTTTTATTATGAGATATATAAATGTATAATCGGTATATAATGGGACCAACCGTCACATTAAAATTGCAATTTATTCTTCATATTAATGTAGTGTGTAAAATATCCCTTAAAAATATAAATAATCATTCATATTTAAAAGTATCAAATTAATTGTTTATATTTCCACAAATCAATAAATATATCATAATTATAAGAAATTTAGAGTAATATGGTTGATTTTATAAAATTAAAATATCTCCAATAATGTATAATTTTATACAAATTATTTTGAAAAATTTGAAATTAATTTAAATAGATATCTACAATTTGTTTTGAGGAAAATACCATTTTTATTTCAAAATCTCATATAATAATGTCTAAATATAACATGAATTCTGTGAAAAATAGTATCCTTGAATATAAAATTGATAGAGTATAACATAACCACAAAATTTAATTTAATTCCTGATTATATAAAAATACATTCATGTGGTGTATGATAAAGCAATTATTTAGTTAGAATCAGAAGTTAGAAAAAACTATTTCATAGAATAAAAATAACATTACAAATAATTCAATTTATAGAAATTAAAAATGTCAAGAAGTCTAATTAATTAATAAGTTTTTAATGTTAATGTAATTCGTGATATCATTATGAAAAAAATAAGGAAAGGATTTCATAAGGTTCCCAAAAAGATAAGAAGATAATTATGGTTTTCTGTAGAAAACTTCTTGTATAATTGTTTAGTTACCATAAAGTTAAAATTGGAAAAAAATATTTGAGAATAGTATAAATAACCATAAAAAATATAATTTATTTTGATATGGATATAAATATTAAATAATTATTTTAATGTAAACATTATTATAAACAATCCAAAAAATTATGAAAATTTGAAATAAATGGTTATTTTGGGTTGGACATGACTAGTAATAGATTTTATCCCCATCTGTTATAAATGTAAATTTATATCTATTATATACCATAAAAATATTCATAAATAGAATATAATATATGACCCATAAATGGAATTTAAATTTTGTTTAATATGAAATCACTATTAATATATCTATTTCACATTGTTAACTTATTTGTTTTTATTGTATATTTTGGTGAAGTAGTTTTAGTCCATAAATCATCACAACAATTTCACCATATCCAAGTTTTTAATATTGATATAAATATTATACAAATTAATTATATAGATATATTAAATCATCCCTAAATTTTAGGTATGGAATAATTAATTAATACATCCATGAAGACTGTAGATCATGCAAATACATAGACATTTTTTCACTTTTCAAAGGATATATAAAGTGGTATATAATAATTAAACAGTGTATTATAATATTTTTATCATTTATAAAATATAAATTTAATAATTATATTCTTATTACTATATATGAAAATCTGAAACTATAATCGAATATCATCACTTCTTGGTGGTTGTAGTCGACAATTAATAACGAGTGATGTTAGTGTTTACCAATGTATGTGAAGCTAAGAAGATAGATATAATATTATAATTGAAGAAGGTAAATTATTTTAAATATCATATTTATTAATTAACCGTATCATGATATATATCCGTGAAATGTGGAGATGGAAAGTATATTTTATCACTACAATGAGGTAGTTTTTTAAAGGATGGAGCTAATACATAATTTTATTATTAAATCAAAGACCAATATTGATTGGGTATATGGAGACCCATTACATACCCTGATGGCCCGAGGCTAAGTTTCCTGAATACAAGGCCGGAAAGCCCAATTTTGGACCACTGTTAGCTTTGGACAACCATACTGCTACCATACCCCATACTGATATAGTACCAGCTATAATACCGCTTCCACTACAGTTCCTGCTACAGTTCCATAGCTGTTATAGTTTCATTACTTCTACAGTTCCACCAATACTATATTACTACAACAGTTCTCAGCTATAGTGATGCTACAATACCTAGAAATTCATCCATACCTTGATTCAATCACAGGTCTTTTTGATGCCAAACATGAGCTTGTACAACTTGAGAGAAAAAAAATTATAATGGTTGTTACATAACAAAAAAAAAATTTTATATATTAGTTAGTATTCTGTGAAAACAAATTATGATTTATGTAATGTAATACAAGATGTAATTTTAATGTGGTCTTGTAGACTAGTTACCTATATTTAGTTGTCTTTCATTACCAAAATTCATTCTGAAACATAGAATAGTCTTTAAAAATCATCAAAAATCATTTTAATATACCCAAGAGTTCAAAATATAATTTTAATGGTTTACTAATGCTAAGAAAATATATATGGGTTAAATAAAAAAGGTAAGGGTTGTCCATTTATAATGTAGAGGAGTTGTACATTTCATAATTCATAAAATATTATAATATAGATTTTTATTAGCCATGTAAAATTGTACAAAATGGAAATGGGATAAAATATATGTATTATATGGTCTTAAGATAAATAACCAATAAAATTTATATAGGGTTGGAAATAATTTTAATGTTATATTATTTATTTTACCCTATGTCAAGAATTTTATTCTATAGTAGGAGTAACAAAAAATTTAATGATAAAGAGTTGTAAGTTAAATATATTGTAAAAAGTGTCTAAAATATTGAAATGGTTTGAAATTTTAGGCCATTTACAATTCTACATAATCTAATTAATGATTACTTTTATATTTAAATAACGTTACAAAATATTTTATTTTCATAAAACATCATCAATTTCATCTTTTGAATTATTTAATTATATTTTACATTAAAGACATAAATATAGTAATTAAATAAAAATATAATCCATTAAAATTTCTTGAATATGTCATATTAATTTATTAAAATAATGTAGAAATATTAATCACTAAAAAACACTACCTTTCTGTGTTACTAAAATTATTTAATTATTTTTTTTCTCCTTGTAGAAACACAACATTAATGTTTTGACTGTATTATGTGTATTTAAAGAAAGAGAACATTACCAAATGTAATGTGATCATTTATTAAATAAAATCAAGATTAAAGATGATTAAAAGTTGAATTTTTACAAATATATTAAAACTAGAAGGATGAGATATCATCAGGGAAATTATTTTACCATATGAGACTTAAAACTTGAATAACTTCTTTATAAATCCCATTAGACAAATAATATTCCTCTGGTTATGTATGTGTGATGATATAATTTATTTATGATAGAAATCAATCAATTTATCCATTTTATAGTCATATTAAATATACGATTAATTAACAATTTATGATAAAAAGGGCCATAATAGTTGAACCACACTAAAGAAACAAATTCCTATATCCTCATTGCTATAAAAAATTAATATCACAGATAACATGAATCATTTCATGGTCAAAGGAAGTGGTGACAATACAAACTCCATAAAAGCACCATGTTGCTTCACGAAATTTATTCGTGGAAATAGAAATATAACCATTAGGCCTTCAATTTAATCATGGATCAAAATCCATGTTTGATTTAATCTAGCATAGAAAATGTGGAATCCACATAACTTCCATGAACACAAAATGATAATGATTTTCACCTATAATGTCGTATTTCATAAGAAGATGAAAATCCAGAGTTGAATTGGAAAAAAACTATTTTTCCCATAATTTTCATATTTAAGAGTAGAGATAATGTTATCATATTAAATTTAAACATTGAAAGAGGCATCCCCATGAATTATCTTATTTTGGCTATTCCAAATAGAATTAATACCTTCCAAAATAAACATAAAAATGATGTTTTGCAGCTATACTAAAATGGGATGTGACATAAAAACAATTAAATGATCCCTAATATGGATTGCGATATGAATATTAATATTTTATTGAGTATTTATAATTAATAACAGACTCTTTTTTAGTGATAAAAATTTATCGAGATATTAATGTAAGGAAAGTTGAATTTTTCAATTTTCATTTCATTAAAATAATATAAATCCAAATATCATAGTAAAATTGAATAAAAATGTTATTTATTAATGCTGTGGATATATATTGCCTATTTTATCATATATTAAGATTTTATGTCATGTTTTGGAATTATTTTGACACTATATATCATCGGTTTAATTATGTTTTACCCATTTTACAGGTACAAAGGTGTAAATTATTTTCCATGGTTAATATTGTTAATTTCCAAAAACAATGTGCACCTATTAACTATAAATTAAAATCATGGTTATGAATTTGGTACTAATTTTTCATCATTCAACATTTATAATTTTATGAAATAAAATATAATATTGAATTTACAAAATAGATATTTGAAAAATGATATTATGAATATAAATTAAATTTTCTCAAAATCTTTAAAATAACTAATTAATGTGGAATTCATTAAATAATAAAAAATAAATAAAATCATAAGTTACTATGTGGCCAAAAAAATTTAGGGGAATTCTATATTATATAACATAATGAATATAATTAAATGTAATCCAAACATATGTATTTCTTTACATTCCCTGAAAAATATATCATTTCATAAATATCTAAATATTTCATCAAATTTTATTTTTGATATGTTCATTTCAACAATTTTTTAATTAATAATAATATGTAATTTATAATATCATTTTATAATAACAATAATTTCCCCACATAAAATTATATAGAAATTAATTTATATTAAAATGATTTCTCAATTCTAAATTGACTTCACTAAATAAATGTGATTATATCCTAATAATTATTAAATATTTTTTTTATTTGGAACCGTGTTTATATATTTATTACTTTAGTTATTTAGATTTTCATATTGTAACCCATTAGACATGTTATAACACTAACATATGAATAATAATAATGTTATAATATATCTCAAATTGTTTAATCCTTGATGTTGGGTTTAATCTAGATAAGAATATTATAATTATTTCAAAATAAATTTATATGGTTTAATATTGCATACCTCAAAAACTAACCCCCTCACCCATTATTTTATTACATTTATATAAGATTCAATATTTTAATATACCATTCTTGAAAACCCACAACATAAAAATGAGTTATAAAATATCCTTTGAAAATAGGATGTGTGGAACATTAATGATTTCTGACATAACATAGAACATGGATACTAAGAAGAATGTAAATTTGTCGGAATTCAAATTATATATATATAGTAAAAATATAACATACAAGGACTTATATATAGTGATATAGAACAATGTAATGAGAAGCGTAATGTTCATAGAAACATAAATCTCTAAAAAGAGAAAAGTCCATGATTTCATTAAAAAAACATGGTAAAAGATACAAAAATTCAATTTCATATTCCAATTTGGAATGATGATGGACTATTTTACTATAATGATAGTTAATGAGTGAAATTATATTTACATGAATTATTTCCATTTCATATGCATAATTAATCCCTTTTTCGTTCTTTTACCCTTTTAAGCTTCATTTCATCCTCTATAAAATGAATATTCAATATGATTTATTTATTCTTGGATTACTAAAATTTACATGATATGGGTTATAATATCGATAAAATTATGGTATTTTATTCAATATATATCTAAAAATATTCAAAATGTAATAATAGTAAGTATATATTATCCAACATGAAAAAATATTCATGAGAAATACCTTGATCCCCAAAATATAAAAAACAACTAATGTAAAAATTATTCTATTACACTATTAATTATCATTAAATACATTTAAAAATAATTCTGACCATATTAAAAATACAAAAATTTATAATTAAGGTCACTAAATCTTATAAAAAGAACATAAAATTTTTCCTTTAAACACAATAAATTATTTTCTAATGTCACATACCAAATACGTGAACACCCACAACATATATTATACTAAAACAGGGTAATGAACTTATTCACCATAAAAACAAATAAAAAATAATTTTGTCAAGATAAATACAAACATTAAATTTTATAATCGTATATATATATTTTATTATGAATAATATAAATATTTTATATTCTAGATCCTTTTATATTTTTTTACACATGAGGACAATTATTTCATTTTCATCAAAATCAGAAATAAAATTTTTCCTCTTAATTCCATCAATTGACTAAAACCAAAAATCATTGTGTGAGAAACAGTAATTATAGTGATAGGTCATGAAAAATATTATATAACTTCTATATATCAAATAAAATTTTTAAATAATTTGACACATTATGTATAACCTGGATTAATCGTCGATGTTGTCCAATTATGTCCTTTGTAATTTTTTAGAAATAAAATATGAATTAAACCATGTCTATCCCAAAACTGTATATTACTAGATTCATTATATGTACACCCTCAGACTTCCTTAGAATTATTATCCCGACATACTAAACAATCTCTTTTCACAGTCATTAATCATATACGAATGTTTTAAAAAACCATTATTACTTGATGTATCTTGGTACGGGTGTATTAATGGAAAAAATATAAAATTAGATCATTACAAATATTTTGAATATATTCTATAGTTAGAAATATCCAAATGGTTATATATAGAGTTATATTACAAACTACTTATTTTCCTAAATGTCATTCACCAAGGATTTAATTGTTCATTAGTCCCAAAAGAGTAGATTAATTAATGATTTTCACATTACATCTAAAATAATTAAATATAATAAAATAATTACAGCGATAATTTTATTTATCACTTAATTTGTCATTTAATTCATTCATATAAAACATCATGGTATCACGGGTAAAGAAAAACATATTAATGGTTGTGGTAAAATTCTCAAAATGGAATAAAAATAAATAACTATAATAAAATAAATAAATTATGAAGGGTTATTTTTAGATTAAAAAAAATTTCTATATAAATAATTCCAAGGGGGTGTAAAATACATGGATAACATAAAAACATAAATAATCAAATGAATTTTAATTGATAATTTTCTAATGAAGGAATTCATAATGCTAGACATCACAGTTTTACTATGAAGGACATTGTTTATGTCAACAAACATAAACAAGTAATGGGTGTGAAAAATAACCAATATAATTTCTCTCATGAGACATACAAATGTGTATAGAGGATATAATAACAATATATCATCAATTATTATGTTCAATCCATTCAATATATTAAATTTATTAAAATATTTTGAATACATAAATAACATAGAAATTAATATTAAAAACCTATCAAAATATATGATATTATTTTCACTAATAAGTAAATATAACATTATTATAATACATCTATAGAAATAATATGAAAGGTATCAAAAACATTTCCTCAGTGAAGCATAATATTCACCAAATAATTTTCACATTGATAATGAAACATATAAATATATATAGAATATTTCATCAGAAATTAACCTTCTAGTATTGATATAACTTATAGTAATACATACATATTTAAAGTATATAATGAAAAATTATTTCCCTAAAAGTATCATTAAAATATTTAATGTTATATTTGATTTATATTGTTTGTATAAATGTGGATAAAATAGATTGTGTAGTGTATATTAACATAATTATTCAGTTCATAGTAATAGTAAAATGTGTGTCATTTGAAAAATTAATATCATATTCCATATTAAACATTTTATATGAAAAAAAATTTGTTAAATACATCATTGTACAATCATTTAATAATATTATAAAAAATTCATCAAACTTTTTCAATAATTCGTGATCATGGAAGAAATAGGATTCTAACTGAAATGAAAAATAAACATGGTTTTCATAAAAAATAATATTTTAGAGTTTTTATTTTACCAACAAGATAAAATGGATCTAATAATAGTATAAATTGTAATAACATAACATTTGTATATTTGTTTGTTCTAATTTGGAAATATAAATAAAATTAATATTTTTTAATAATAAATATATACCTTCCCCAATAAGGAATATAATTTTAAATAAACACTTGTCTTAGGTTCGACTAAAGATATATGTTCATTCAACCACCTCTATAATAATTTTAATTTAATTATAATTATATAATAAAAAATATTTTCATCTTTATTATATTATATACAATCTTCTAATAAAATTTTATATCCATTCAAATAAATGATATTTATTAATATAATCATTTCCTAGTGTTGATTCATTCACATTTCATTTATCTTCAAATTTAGTTGTTTTGGTCCCTATATAACAATGATAGTTAAAAAATATAAATTATGTTATTGATAATATAACTATGTTATATTTTTATTATATAAAAAAATATCAGATTTTAATTTTATATATACAAATATTTATTACAAGTTTAATTGGTATGGTTGTCTGTATGTATGCATGGACACAATTTTCACATTATACTTATTGAATACAATAATGTTAAATTATTATTCAACTATATCTATTCATTATTATATCACATATATCATATATTTTCATTTAACATATCCTTATAACTACCTATTTAAAGTGAAAATGATAAAAAAACACACTACTTTGTGGATATGGTAGTCCAAAAAAACGCATGAGTGGACTTCTCTTTTACCAATTGAAGGGAAATAAAGAATGTATATATGGAATTATAATTAAAGTAGTATAATATTGTAAAAAATATCATATATAAAATTTATAATCATTTAAATGATTATTCTACTACTTTCAGATGTACTATTTGGGAATAATTTAAGTAGTTAAGGTATATATATTATCACTAAAAATAAAAAATATATTACTAAAAAAATTTCATTAATGATTCATGTAAAATTTATAACCAATCATGTCATATTTTTTCCATATGTAAATTTTTTGGAGGTATTTATTTATAGAGAATTCAATTATGGAATTTTCAATGTCACGACCTGCCTCCCCGAGCCATGAACATTGTCATATGACCCCATGGATCTCTTGTAATAACATGGTTTCCTTCCCTGAACACCATAGGCTATTACTCACTAGGGACGCTTATCAGACTAAAGACTGTCCCCACAAACCAACACATGTTCTTTCAGTGTGTTTTTTCCTCACTCACACACACCCAAGGTAAGTTTCCAGAAGGTCACCCTTTCTGATTACTACTCCAGGCCTAGCATTCCTAGCTATGGAGTTTTAATCAAGTAGTCTCCCTAAAAGAAAGGTGATCATTTTTGACATTGGTATTTACATTTAGCCTTTTCAGTCTCACTTTTCCAAGGGTGTTATATTATCCACCCATTTTAGGCACAACATCCTCATTGTGGACCCCAAGCCTCAAACCTAGGTAGGGCCTAAGCACATCCGGCTGGGTATTGCCTCTGATACCAATTTGTCACGACCTTCCTCCCTAGGACATTTACCTTTTCATCAAATCCCATGGGTCTTCTGTAATACCTGGGTTTCCTTCCCAGCACACAATAGGCTATTACTCACTAGGGTTGCTTATCAGACAAAATATTGTCCCCTCAGGACAACACATGTTCTTTCAGTGTGTTTTGTCCTCACTCACACACACCGTGAAAAAATTCCAAGAAGGTGACCCTTCCTGATTACTACCCGTGGCCAAGCATGCTTAACTATACTGTTTTAATCATGTAGGCTCCCGAAAAGAAATGTGCATCTTGTTGACATGGGTAGTAAAATTTGGCCTTTTAAGTCCCATTTTTTCAAAGGTGTTATATTCAAAATTGTGCATAATAAAATTAAAAATATATAGTGAAAATTTCTATAAGATACATTATATTATAATTTGGGATGTAATCAAGTAAATTTATAGCATCTACTACAATTATTACATGTATTAGTTTTATATCATGACTTTTTTTACAGTATTATCATTATTTTACCTATTTACTCGTACCAATGGGATAAATATTTACCATGTAATATATTCAAAATAAAAATAATTAAGTGGAAAAAAATTAAATAATATATCCATTTGGATGAAAATATCATGAACATTTTACCTGATTCAACTAATAATTATATTATAAAATTTTCATTATAAATAAATATAACACATCTAAAAAATAATTTATAAAAAAATGTGTTTCTAGGAAAAGTAACAGAATTCATAATCATGAAAACTGAAGATTAAGAAGGATTTAATTATATTATTCTGAATAAATTCGATCATATTTCAGATTTATTCTAAATCAAAATAGAATAGTACATTCAAATTACTTGTGTTACAGATTAGAAATGATAGTATTTAAAAAAAGGATGTTACACTATTCACTAAAAAATCCATCATTTCAAAAAAACCATAACATATAATTCTATTAAAATTTTTATATCATGATTTAAAAATTGATTTCAATTTAATAAAATTTAATTTATTTAATGGATATAAATAAATTATAATTTAGATTTAAAAAATGCAAAAATCGTTTTGGATGAAAAAGATATTTTTTCTATGTAATATGACTTCCCTAAAATTAAATTTTAATTTCCATATAATTAGTCAATTTATATTTTTTATTATAAAAAAAAGATAAATAAATTTAATGTTATTATTCTTACTCATACCCTCCAACTCAATTACAGATTATAATGGTCTCATTTAAATAATAATATTTTTATATATTATCTCAGTTATCATCAAACCATGTGATGAGACTTAAGAAAGATATTGTTCTTGATATTCAATTAAACAAAAATTTTGAGCTTATATGTTTATTTTTTCAGTTTTTTATATATAAATATCCCTATTTGAATTAAATTTATAATATATTTATAAATTATTATTTATTATTATTTGAATTTTATCTCTCTAAATAGGTTCTATTGAGGTGATATGATCATGAATTCCCCTTTTATGTTATTATACGGTGGTAAAAATTAATTAAATAATGTAATTATATATATTGTAGGTTTTCCTTTATCATCCCTTTATATTTATTTGTTTAGTTTTCCCATCATGTTACATGCATTCTTTCAACAAATGTATAGTCTACCTATTAGTTAAAAATAATTATTTTATCTATCCCTTAATGAAACAATATTCTATTTTATGTGATGAAGTAACTTTTAAAGTAGTGTGATTACATGGAAACTGGTTATTATGGACAAGGAAGTATGAGTTTATTGAGAAAACTATGTTTAGTGAAGGTGCCAATAGATTTTTTGGTACAATATAATCTCCCTGAAATGATATCACTAATGGTAAAGGAATTTATTTTTATTTTTAATAGATTTAGAGAAATCCTTGATCTTGACATATTGTGAAAATTGAAAATTTTATATTTCAATGACTTCTGTGATAAATATCTTGTAATTCAACTAGATAAATATGTATGGGATAGTTTTCTATCTCATTCATGATAAGGATTAATATTTCTTGGGTGGATTAGAGTCTTATCATGTAAAATGAGAATAAAACAACCTTCACAACTAGGTATTATCTGACCATGAATTTATACCATCTAGTGACACAGATATCCCTGTTAATTTTAATGTTAGATTAACATAGTGAGTTTTTATTATGTATTAATAATTTTGGTATGGGTTTTTGTTGTCCTTAATTTGAGTTATCATGTGAATATATTTGGTCAGGGGGTCGAGGTGTGACATTTGAATTTGATTTTAATTTTTATCAGTCCCTATTATAATGTCATCAAATAGAATATGAAATGGTAGTTACCACCATAAGTGGAAAGAATATGATATGTAAAATAATACCATAGTAACTTCTGGATATTTTTATCAACCATAGGTATGGTTTTTATTTGGGGGATATGATTTCATTGATCTTAGGTGTTATCCTTGAAACCATGAATCAATTATGGGATTATTACATGAAGGGATTAGTATGTATTAGCTGTGAACATTGTATTTTAATCCAGGGGAATATATGATTTTTTCTATGTACATCCAACCACTTAATTATGAAACAATTTTCTAAGGAAGTATACCCTTAGTTTCTATTATAGGAGGTTTTTGGAATGTATCCACCCATAGGGTATGTTTTGTATTTGGGAAATAAGAGTATACATACAATGGGTAGGATAAAAACATTGAGTTATGGTGTCATGGAACTTTTTTTGTACATGTTATGACCCCCATTGATTCATAATTAAATGTTTAGAGGTATGTTATAGATCCCCATTAGTAGGATTTCTTTGTTTTGGGGTTGTATATGGGTCCCCTAGGTAGTATGTCCACATTTTTTTGGTTGAATAACTTTCTATTAATACAATAAATGGTTCTATTTGTGTTAAAATCCCAGTTTAATGATTTTTAAATGTTTGTAATGTGACTTACGAGCAGTTTACATAAGCAAATTTTGGTTTGGGTATCACCCCCAGGATATAGATTAATTTTATATAGAAATTATGCTTGTATTTAGTCCTTCTATGAGATATTTTGGGTTTTCATCCTTGGTAGATTATGGAATTAGACATTGATATAATATAAAATGTTCTAACATTGTAATTTAATAACCCTATGTATTATGATTAATGACAGGATATATCAAAAAGTTGTTGAATATGATATGGTGGATCCTGGTGGGCAACTTAAAAAACTATTAATTATTGTGACTAATTATATATTTATAAATTGTTTTTTAGTTTTATAAGTATATATTGATGGATAAAATAATGTATTATTTTTTAAGTAATATTCATGCAGTGTCCTGCTGATTTATACCCACAACATTCATTAGATACCCTATTACATTAGTAGATGATGACACCTTATTGTATGGTAAATTCGGTTAATATTATGAATCATCATGGATTGTTATGTTAAATATATTGCAAGTATGTTCGAATATATATATATATATGATAATTCTTTCGAAAAATAATTTTTCAACATTTTTATACCAATGTTTATTAGTATAATTGATATCCCATTGTGGTAATTAATTTCATTGAATGAATTAATTTTTTAATTTATATAGATATACAATTTATGTGTTTTATTTGAAATGTATACTCTAATGATTTTCATTTATGTTTTATAATATATATATATTCATTTCACTAATATATTTGGTTATAGTATCTTAATGGTAACATGTTATACCTTCACCATTATCACTATCCTCTTGCATATGAGGGTGTGTTCTTGTAGTAACATGTTAAAAAAAATTATTTACAATAGTGTGGACAGAGTAGGGGATTACAAATATAATCTAGTATTGATATTAAATTTCAACAATATTTCGATATGGTAGACAATGAATGGTAAAATGATGGGTATTATATTTTATTTCAGACTGGTGCTTTGGGAAATATTTTTTTGATGAGAATTCAAGGTTACTAGGGATATGAGATTGATATCCCCTTTTTTATATTAATAACATGATATATAGTTTTTATATGTGAGGAATGATAGATAGTGTGATTTGATCTGAATTTTAATGAGATTATTGAGATGGGGGAAAAAATCATAACCTCTTGGATGTGGAATATTTTTTACACAGTTTCTAGAAATCAGTTTAGTACTCAGAACCTTTGAGACATGTCTTTGGATATTGGTGACATAAAATAATTTATTGACTAATATAATATTTTCAAACCCTTGTTAAGATGACTTGTGACATAAGAGGGTATATTGAGAATGGGGTAACATTAAATTTTTTATTTTCCTACGTTTCTGGATACCTAACCTCACCAAAATGATAAATGATTGGTTTTGGTTTACAATATTGATATGTTTCCCAAACCTAGGGATTATAGCTTCAGTTTCTATAGGGATAGTGGATTGTATCCCTTGATGTATTGGTCATGGATAGGTAGGGATTGGCAGGATTTTTATATTGTAGTGATGATTCTCTTTGGAGAGTGATATTTGGATTTTTTTAGTTTGGGGTAATATATTGGTCTTCTTGGAAAGAAAATATTGTTATTTGTTTTACTAGATGAGGAAAGACAACATGTGGACCACAGTAAGTTTATTATGATTATGATCCTTGTACTGATTAAATTTGAATCATGGAACAATGAGTCAATATGTATGATTGAGTGACATTAATGTGTAGATAAATAAAATTTTTATGTGATCTTGTTTATAAGAGGATATGAATTATTCAAAAAGTGACGCGTTGTAATATGCGTCATAGAGAGAGTATAGTGAGTGATGGAATGAGTTTTCGGGGAAAGCCTTGATGCATGAGGGGGAAACACCATTTGGTAATCAATGAGACCATAATTTTTTTTTATTTAGAGAGTATCCATTTTTGGGAGGAGAATGCATGTTTTTTAAATAAATTTAGTGGGAATTATTTTTATAAGTGGATGTCAAGAGGTTTTTTTAGACTATATTTGATAATAACATAATTTTTTTAAATGTTAATTTTGTAGGGATATGGTGAGAGTATTTCGAGAAGAGATACATGTGTATGATGACTAATTATAGTTATGTGTGTTAATTTATGAGTTATTTATGTGAGGTTATATATCAGTAATCACACCATTAAATGTTGGAGTATGTAACAATATTTTATAATGGAATTTAGATTGTGTAGATGATCTTGTTCCATTTATACTATGAATATACTACAATTTTTATTTTATGATATATCTATTTCAAGAGATGAATGTTAGGTCGAATAATTACCAAAATTATGGGATGTGGAGTGGATCATGAAGACTAGTTATATGGTTCGGAGGAAGGAATGATAGTAAATATCCTATGGTGGGTTGTATCTTACCATTGATTAATATATAATCATCATGTTAGAAATATTGTTGATGTAATTTTTTAATCAGATCTGGGGAAATGTTTTCATGGTTGGTGATTTAGTTAGATTAGAGGAAAAATAATTCTAGGGATGAAATATTGATTACAGGTTTAGATGGGTGGTGATTCAATAATGTTTTTAATATTGTGTTATACTTAGAAATTAGTTTAACCATATATATGATTTTGTATTGTAGTTGGGAATATTATAATGATAATAGGATATTGTGTTATACTTAGAAATTAGTTTAACCATATATATGATTTTGTATTGTAGTTGGGAATATTATAATGATAATAGGGTAATAAGACAGTCCAACGATGGGAGTTTTTTTAATGATTATTTGGTAGAAGTATTCTATGATCTTTTGACAATATTTCATGAAATAATGTTTTAAATACCTTTATAATTTCATTGGACAATTGAAAATGAATTTACATTTAGTATTCATGTAGCATTGTTCACTCATCACTATAAATGACCTTTGACAATGTAGTATTATGCTATGGAGAAAACTAATCCTGAAAAATAATGTCCTAAGTACAAATGGGTGTTCCAGAATAGACAGGTGAGTTTTTGGTCCATGTAAATGTTAAAAAATTTTATTAGTGGATCAATAATATTTTCATGTATATAGTTCCCAAGAGATTGATTCTTGTATTAGAATCTCATATAGTTTTCTAATATAGAATGTAGTATGTTGATCATGAAATTATTATTTGGATATCATTGGAGTAATAATTGGATGACCATAGGGTCTTCTCATAAATTGGTAATGCTAAAAAGGTGAGATTATTTTAGGTAATGTCTTATAGTATGATTGAATCCAAGATTGTTTTATATTTTGCTCCAAGGTAAGGTGGCATGTCAAGAACTAGTAATTTAATTGTAATTCTGAGGGTCGGTATGTCTTAATGATGTTTTTTAGATATATATCATAAAATTTAGGGGGTAGCATGTTTTCATGAGAGAATGGGAGACCAGTTTAGTTGAATTCTTATTTCCAATTTTTAGACATTTGAAGTCATTCGCGATGAGACCCATTTGATCTGATCTACCAATATACAATGAGGAGTGAAATTTTGATATGAAACAATGGGATCAAAATATTAAAGAGGATATTTGGTCATCATTCCCATATTTAGTTGGTTTCCAGGATTTGTTTTATCTAGAATGACCTATTTTAATGGTGTTACATGGAGAAAACTTATGGTGTCATCCTATTTATGTATGGATGTGGCCTCTCCCTTCTTCATAGGATTGTCAAAAATAATAAAAACCCCCAGACCCACACTCATGTATCCAGTCTTGAATTCGATAATTATATATTTTTTTCCATGATTTTGATATTCATGACCCAAATTTCTCATTTAAACAATAAAACATCAAATAGAAAAATTTGATCACTTTCATTATGGAGGACCATTTTGGTCAATATTTTTAGAGAATTAGGATAAGAACAAATATAAAAATTACACATGACATTAAATATATATTTATTCTCACCATGCCCAACATTCCCATTACACAATAATACATCATCATTATCTATATGATATCCCTTCTATATATAACTAATTCAATATAAATATTTAAAGCATGGGAAAAATAATATATGACAAGGGTTAACTCTAATGCATTGCAAGGATAGACATAATCTATAAAAAGTGAATACAATTAGTGAGAATATCTGTTGATAAGTTTTTGATGACATAATCAAAGTTCATTAGAGGATATTTAATGAACTCATACCCATTAATACATTCATAATAAAATTTTGAAACATTGAATTGGATGGAGTCATTGGAAGAATTAATCATTATCCATGTAATACCAATATCAATCATTAGAAACATTAAAAAACATTTTATATATTAATAAAATCATGGACAAACTATGGTCAGAAATTTCAATTCACTCATACAATAAAACTTACAAATGGAATTATCATAATGTAAAGTTCTATCCAAAATTAATTTTAGGTATATCATAGAACAAACATTAACTGTATTAAAATATACCCACCAAAAATAGGTTTATTGTTGAACCACCAATATTTGGTTTATAATAGAGTCAACATAAATATTTCCCATTACCAAATCAAAAATAATCAAATATAAAACAATTCATACCATCATAAAATTATTAAATACCCAATAACTCTTCTCTTTAAATTATTAACCAATGTATAAAAATGTTTCCTACCACAATTTATATGAAACCTGATTTTCTAATGAGATATATATAGCTTTAGTAAGAATATTTTTGAAAAACAATTAAACCACTCAAATGAAATGGGTTCATAATAGTAATGTAGAAACAATATTAATCCATACAAATAAATTTATATGGTTTCAATTAAAACATATCCAATGGATGATATGTAATAACAAGTGTTTTTTAGTATTTATTAATATATTTATAGCTAAAATATTATTTAAAACATTATTTAGGTGAATAATATAAAAACATTCCAATGTTTCCCATAAAACATTGAAACATTTTAATCATAATCCCCATTATGGAATGTTGTCATATGAATCAAGGAATATCATTATAATAATGGTAATACTGTTATATCATGTTGTGGGATAAGTATATAAACATCATAAAATAGGTTAGGAGAATAAAATATGATATTTCACCAAGAAGGGAAATTATATCAAAATTACATTACAACTATGGTAACATGAAAAACATAAACCCCATGAAAGGGAAATAATAAAATGGATATGTAAATCCCCATATAAATATATATGATTAATGAAAAACATTAATGGTAAGTATATACACCACACAATAACCATAATTGTGATAAGGCACAAGTATTGACGCAATAAATGTGTGACATGAAATCCCCATACAACTATCATAAATATTCAATCATAATCCATAAATTTAAAAATTATAAATATAAATAGATAAATATGAAGAAGGTTAAGTAATTCATGATATTATGTATAAAAATTTTAGTATATAAACTACATAAAATAAGAATTTTATGAATACAAAATTTATCTCATAGACATAAAAAAGTGATATTACAATACCTTAGATCTTGATTTAATTTTGATTCATGAGATCTTAAAATTAATAACAAAAATTGAAACATTTATAATTATAAATTAAATTTATTTCAATAAATAACATTTCACAAGGAACCATATACAACACTATATTCAAATTAGTGGTCAATAAGACAAAAATCAAGAAAATGTATATGCGAGACTAGAAATAGCCCTTACTACTTGAATAAACTTTATATCATTTGAATCAAGAAATTTTAATGGCCTGGATTTTGGGGTCTAGTACATAGTGAAAAATCTGATGCATGAGGTGTTCTGGGTGGTCAGCGAGGTCATACCAACTTCTCAGTGATGTTTGACCCACGGTAGACCTCCCAGTAGCCTTAGACAACCAGTAGTAGGCCTACTGGTAGCTTAGTCTACCTGTAGCCTTAGACTACCAGTACCTTGGCCTACCAGTAGCTCGGTCTATCGGTAGCCACAACCTACTGGTAGCTCAGTCTACTGGTACCTGCTGTAGCTCGGCCTACTCATAGCTCGGTTACCAGTGGCTGTCATCCACTGGTAGCTCTCACCTACCGGTAGCTGGAACCTATTGGTAGCTCAGCTACCGATGGTTGTCACCCACCAGCAGCTCTCGGCTACCGGTCGCTCCTGCCTAACCACACGGGTCTTTCCAGCAGCGCCTACTTTGTGCGCAAAACCATATTTTTACCCCTCTATGATTGTTTTAAAGCCTAGTAACGCCCATAAATGGTGTCTAATTACATTAAATGATTGTGATGTGTGCATCAGTTTAAACCATGGGGACCCATTAATGACGTGTGGGGTGTCTCAACTGCATTGTCAAGCCATGACCTCGCGCCTTATGCGATTTCATGTCTTTTTTTCCTCCATATCTTAACATCCTAGGGCATGTTGTATCTCACCCTTTATAACCGAAGGGTTCTCCCTAGGTTTCCTTTCTCGATCACCCTGTTCTAGGAGTACCCTTCGTTCAGACGAGCCACATCATTATCCGTGGAGTACCACGCCCAGGATTATCGTTGATCGTTGATCAACATGTAGGTTTTCACATTCGACTCTCCTTTTTGTGCATCTTGTGGGGTGGGCGTGATTTTGATTCTATATAATTGGATGAACTGAACGTTAACTAAGATAATAAATGGATTCTAAAGAATGGAGGTGGTGGGGTGTGATCAATGATGCTACTTTGCTTTATGATCTTCCATGATTAATGATTTCTGAATTGTGTGGGCTTACGCCTATTGAAAATCATGGTCGTTGGTGGTCTTTCTTTGTGCACTGACAAACCCTTTGCTATGGTGATGTTTAAATGAATTGTATTGTGGTTTTGAAATGTAAACTGGTTAATTACTTATATTCTGCTAAACAAATCGAAAAAACCATGATCAATTCCTTTATATGATAACTCCAGTTTAAGTCTAGTGGAATTGAAATCATGGAGTGTGTTAAATCTTTTAAATCTAAATATACCTTCATGGGCTTGATTTTTGTTGATGGTAGTGGGTGGTTCTTTTCTTTTCATTCACGGGCCGATTGCTGGGTGATGTGGGTGGGGATGGGATCCCATGTTATTATACTATTGGTGGTTGTGAAATTGAGGATGGGATCTTCTTTTATATCACGAATTGGGGTGGGATCCTCTGTTGTTGAGAAACCTTTTGGCTTCTGGATATTGGACAATGGGTTGTAACATGGGGTTTTCTTTGGTTGTTGGGGCTTTACAATAGAACCGGGTGTGAATACTTAAATTGACGTTTGGCTGGATATATTTCCCTTGGTTTGTGCTTATGGTTTTAGTTGCCTAGAAGTTTCAAAAACATATTTTAAACATTATTCCCGAACATGTAAACAAAGATGGGGAAAATGGGTATTGGTTTGGTGTGGGTTGTGACTTGGACATGGTGTTCTTTGCTTTCTTTAGGCTGGCTGAAGAAAAACCTAAACTAGGTGAGTGCTTGCTACGAATACATATTCTTGTAGTTTTGTGTTTCTTATTCACGCCCCCCCCCCCCAGTTTAGAACTCAGTACCGAACACCCCCATTTCATGGGGGAGTTTGTTTTCCCAAAACTTCTATTAGTGGTTGGTTATTAGCTCATTTCTGCTTCCTTTCCCAGAAAGCCCAAGTATCTTCGGGTATTTTGTGATGGCCTGATGTCCATTATTATCCCAAGAATCTTCGGGCATGGTTGTGTGGTGGTTAGCCCAGGTGTGTGTGGGGAGGTGGTTTCCCAAGTAACTTCGGGATGAGGCCCAGGTGTCTTCAGGCATGGTGGCAGTTGTTATGGCCTAGGTTTTTGCAGGCATGGTTACATGTGACAGTTGTGGTCCAGGTGTGTGAAAGATGGGTTTTTCAGTGGGACTACGGTGAGGTCGTGGCCCAGGTTTGTATGGGTGGGGTATGGCAGTGGGACTGTGGTGAGAATGGATGGATTGGTTCGATGCGTAGGATGTCTTCAATAACCTTTGGGAATGTGGTGCGGGGTACCCAAACATCGATGTGCTTTTACTATACATTACATGGCTTTCTTTATTTAGGGAGTGTGCCTTGGTGAGGCTTGGGTGGATAGTTTACCTTGTTAGGTGTTTGATTTACTATTTTTTCTCATGGGACTCCAGTACATTCCCCCAAATATGCACGAGAGTCTTTGTTTTTCCCTACTAATTATACTTGTATGCTCACCCTACATATATAAAACTTCCTTCAGGTTTCTAGGAGGACTTTGGGGATCGCACAGGACCATACTAGCTTGGACCATTGGGGCAGTTGCTGTTGCTGTCTTTTTTTCTTTTGTACATTACCCTTGTATTCACCTTTTATGTTTTGGTTTATACTTTTGGATCATCCTCATGGAAATGGTTGCAATGGATTTTCTTTCACTTCTAGTTTTGGTGTTGTGAGATTTATTATTTTATCTCCTGATCCTATTAAAAGAAAAAGGGTAATTCCTTCGATTTAGTGAGAGATTATATACCCTTGGTGCTGGTCGCCACTCCGGGACCTATTGAAGGGAGGTTTCCGGTGTCATTATCTCTCCTTCAAGATGAAGAAGGATGGACCTGGAAATCTGCTGACCCTTCCCTCATTTTGGTGAAGGCGGGTCATGAATGAATGGTATCAGAGGCAGGTTTACGAGATAGGATGGAGTCTGGATTTAGGCACAATGAGGATTGAATGGGATGGTAGGGGATAGTGGTGGGTGACCATGGTGTGTGAATTAGGCCAGGGAAGACCGACTAGGACACGAGATTTTACGGCCCCCCGTGATCCTATACAAGGACTCTGGACCTACTGAACGACCAAGTGAGGCCACACTGATCGCTGGGTAGAGACCCTAGGAAAGGTACATGCATCATAATGACTTGTGTTCTCGTGTTTATGGGGTGTTTTGGGGAATTGGAACTAAATGAGATGTTTAAAAAGTTTTAAAAAACAAATATTCTGCACTACTTGGGCTTCAACATTCCTTGTTTACCTTGCGGCTAGGACACATGGGAGGCGACCATGTTTGGTGCGGGCGATCGAGGCCCCGAAGACTACCTTGGATGACCAGAAGATAGCTGATAGAGAGGAGGAGGACGACCAATGGAAGAAGAATCTTTGGTCCTTCCAGCGACAGACCCTCAAGAAGTATGAGGGCAGCACGTCTGACATGAATATGAAGGGCTTTTTGAAGAGCTGGTGATAGCCTTTGGCATGATTCCTTCCCCGAATGAGTACTGGGTTCATCAAGCCATCAGCCAGATGAGAGGAGCGGTGCGTCAGTGGTGGACACTTTACCTGGGGGAGAGGAGAGAGATTGAGATGGCATGGGCTGATTTCGAGAAGGAGTTCCGGGCATAATTTCTCTCTTCTACGATGAAGGCAGAAAATAGGCAGGATCTACACTCCCTCCAACAGTGGATTATGTCGGTAAGGGAGCTATGAATCAAGGACAAGGACCTCCTAAATTTTTCTCTGGACCTCTTTACAGACGAGGAGTCCCGATCATGACGTTTAGAGGAGGCACTCTAACTCTCCCTCCAAAATGTCGTTACCCCCATCACCCTGTCGAGGTACTTGGAGGTCCAGAAGAAGGCCGACGTGGTGGAGAGGATGCATGCTCTAGGATGTGTGACACAAGAGGGGGTCCAACTGGGATCATCGAAGGGGAAGTCTTTCAACACTAGGCCACCAGCATCAGGACCCTCTCGGTTCCGACCAGCCGGAAGCAGGCTGCAGTAGTTTCAGTTCCGGTCCCCGGGTCCTCGCCCTTTTCCTTTGGGCCCAGGATTGCGATGCTTCGTCTGTGGGAGCCAGGGACATCTACAGAGTCAGTGCCTCGACTGAGTATAGTACGGTGGTGGCGGAAATCCCCAACACCCACAAAAGCAGCAGCTTCCAGATAGGCCTTTCCAACAGCAGCAGCAGGGGAAGCGAGCTCCCGCTTCTCTGAGGGTAGACGTTGCAGGAGGAGGCCGACCTCAGGCTGCTCCTCAAGGACCTCGACCGGGACGTTTTCGGGGAGGTGGCTGACATCCGA
This sequence comes from Viscum album, assembly GCA_963277665.1. NCBI lineage: Eukaryota > Viridiplantae > Streptophyta > Magnoliopsida > Santalales > Viscaceae > Viscum > Viscum album. Next base: position 1,584,223,076 of record OY728150.1, on the reverse strand, counting down.
GAGGTAGAGGATCTGGGAGTGGATAGTTGTACGCCACGGAGGCAGCATTTCCAGCAGGGTCGGAGGTCGTTCGGGGTACGATCAGTTTGTTTAGCACTATTTCTTCTGCCTTGTTCGATACCTGAGCTTTCCACTCATTTGTTGCACGCAGTCTAGCCTGTGCCTCAGGTCTAGATGCCAAGAGACTTTTAGTGCCACTGGTGATGATCACACCAGTCAGAGATTAGACCGACTTGTTATATGTTTGTCGAGGATGCAGACTGATGATAGATCCACCTCATTCGGTCATAGATCTACTACTGCTACATATACAGCCATACAATGTCATCCTAGGAATTGAAATGTTGTTGTTTGTGTGTGTCGTCATCGACTGCTTCTGAGGAAGGGCTGTTTTCTCAGACATGGGTGGTAGGCATGTTACCTTCACCGGTGAGCGGAGTAGTCAGAGAGGCAGCAGGTGAGAGGAAACTCGCCTCTCCTTGTTAGTTGAGGTGTTAGTAGAGTCAGCAGATTCTGAAATGGTGGAGGTGCGAGAGATCATCTGTGATTTCATGGACGTCTTTCCTGAGGATGTGACGACTCTAACCCATCGATGGGATATCGAGTTTGGGATAGAATTGAAGCCTGGTGCCCATCCAATTTTGATGGCTCCCTACCGGATGGCACCTTCGGAGCTATGGGAGTTGTGGATTCAGATTGATGATCTCATGAAGAGGGGTTCTGTTCGACCATGTGCATCACCGTGGAGTACTCCAGTCTTGTTCGAAAAGAAGGAAGATGTTGGTCTCAGGTTGTGCATAGACTACAGGCGGATGAATCAGGTAACAATCAAGAATTGTTACCCTCTTCCGAGGATATACGATCTTTTCAACCAGATGAAAGGGGCAGGGTGGGTCTCGAAGATCGACCTGTTGTCTGGTTTCCACCAGTTGAGGGTAAAGGAGAGTGACATCTCAATGATGGCCTTCAGGTGTATATATGGGCACTTAGATTTCATGGTCATGCCCTTCGGTGTTATGAAAGCCCTGGATTTGTTCATGGGGATTATGAAATCTATCATATAGGAGTACCTAGATTGGTTCATAGTTTTTTTACTCGATGATATCCTGATCTATTCAAGGTCATGGGAGGATCACGCGGAGCACCTGAGTACGGTTTTGGAGGACCTCTAACAACACCAGCTCTATGGGAAGTTGGCTAATTTCATGTTCTACACGCGAGAATTGCACTTCCATGGGAACGTAGCGTCCGAGAAAGGGTTACCAGTGGACCCATCAAAGGTTGAGGCGGTTGTTTCTTGGGATGTACCTAAGAGCATGGAAGAGGTTCGAAGTTTCCTCGGGATGGAAGGTTACTACCGAAGGATCATACCCAACTTCTCTCGAGTTTTGGCACATTTGATATCCTTAACCAAGAATGACCAGTTTTTCATGTGGAGTGAGAAGTGTGAGGCAGCCTTCAACTATCTGACGGGGAATTTTGTTAGTGCCCCAGTGTAAAGGTCACTAGTAGAAGGGGTGACGTATGAGGTTTTTTATGATGCAATAGGGCAAGGCCTCAAATGTGTGTTGAGGCAGCAGTAAGGAGTGATCTTTTATGGGTCTGGGCAGTTATGCCCTCATGAGCGTAATTATGCCACCCACGACCCGGATCTTGCAGCGGTCATTTTTTCTCTAAAGTTATGGTGGCATTACATCATCAGGGAACACTTTTTGGTCTTCACATATCACAAATGTTTGAGGTATATATTTTACCAGTGGGACCTAAACTTGTGGCAATGGAGTTGGATTGAGTTCCTCTAGGATTACGACTTCATGATTTTCTACACTTCAGGTAAGGTAAATGTAGTGGCTGATTCCTTGAGATGGAGGCCGCAGAAGGATGTAGTCCGAGAGTATGAAAACGCCTAGAAGGCTATGGAGGAGTTGGCTGCCTTGCACTTGAATGTGAGGATGGATTGCGGTAGTGGTTGCCTGTATCAGACAACAGTGCGGTCATCTCTGTTTTAGAAATTGGAGGAGTCTAAGTGGGGAGACCCAGAGTGCGAAGTGATGTGTGACCGAGTTGACCAGAGTAATGCTCTAGAAGGATGGACAGAGGATGGTCAGAATCAGATGTTTTTTCAGGGGAAGTTGTTTGATCCATAGGTGATGCACAGAATTTTTCTTAGTGAGTTCCAAAAATCACCCCTAGCGGTACACCCAAGAGTTTCCAAGATGTACCAGGGCCTGAAGAGATAGTTCTTGTGGCCCAGAGTAAAGAGAGCAGTGGAAAAGTTTGTGTCCAAGTTCCTATTGTGTCAGCAGGTGAAGGCTGAACACCGGGTTCCAGGTGGCCTACTATAGTCTCTGGATGTCCCCGAGTGGAAATGGGAGGACATCTTGATGAATTTCATCACAGGACTACCCATGGTTCAAGGGGGATATAATTCCATCTGGGTATTAGTGGACCGGTAGATGAAGTCAGCCCACATCCTTGCGATTAAGGAGTCGAGTGCATTGGACTCTCTAGAACGTAAGTATGTGGACGAGGTAGTGCGATTTCTTGGAGTCTCATGTACCATTGTCTCGAAAAGGGATGCATGTTTTACCACATGAGTCTGGAGGGGTTTGCAGCATGCTTTTGGCACCCATCTATGCCTTAGCACTGCTTTTCACCCCCAGAAATATGGGAAGACAGAGTGCACCATCCATACATTGGAGGATATGCTGCAGGAATATATTCTGGACTTTGGGGGACATGTGTGAGACACTTGCCTCTGGTAGAGTTCGCCTACATTAATATCCATCACTCTACCATTATCATTTATCCATTTGATGACCTATATGGAAGGTTGTGTCGCTCACCAGTGTGTTGGACTGAGATTGGGGAACCAGGTGTTCTGGGCCTGGAGGTGGTGTAGGGCACGATAGAGAAGGTTCAGCTTATACGAGAGAGGATGAAGGTGTCCCAGGACCGACATAAGACGTATGCTGATACTAGGAGGAAGCCCTTGGAGTTTGAGGTTGGAGACCACGTGTTCTTAAAGGTATCCCCTCGGAGTGGACAATGCAGGTTCGATAAGGGGAGTAAGCTTTCTCCTAGGTTCATCGGACCCTTCATTGTGTTGTGAAGGGTCGGTGAAGTGGCTTATCAGCTAGCGTTATCGCTACCGCTACTGAGGATAAATTACGTCTTCCAAGTGTCCCAGCTTCGTCTATATCTACACGACGACTCCCATGTCATCGATTGGAGAGATTTAGATGTCAAAGATGATGCGAACTTCATAGAACAACCAATTAGGAACGAGAATCATAAGGAGAAAGTGCATCGTGGGTGAACCATCCCCTTGGTTCATGTGTTGTGGAGGCATGGTGGGCTCGAAGAGAGCACATGGGAGCGGGAAGACCAGTTACGCAATTAGTACCAAGAACTGTTTGGACTTTATGTTTTTTTCTAATCCTTGTGGTGTTGTAATTTTTGGTTTAATATATATGGGGTGCTTGTTCTTTATTCCATGTTCTCTTTGTGTGTGCACGAATGTGTATGATGGGAAAACCTGACTTCTAATTATGAGACATTAATGTTGATACGAATAAACCCATGCGAGGGAGTCAGTGCCGCCCAAAGCAGATAATATCCTGGTGTGTTGGAGGGTACTCCCAATCTCAGGTGTTGGATTGTGTAAATCCTTGTGGCTTTTGGGGAGAATGTTTCGGGATGTAGGGTGAGTTCTGTTCCTGTTTTCAAATGGAGGTATTTTCCCCTGAGAAGTATCTTCAGATGGTGGTTTTTCGGACCCCACTCTTCTATTTTCTGGTTTGGTCTTATATTATCGACGGTGAGAATAATTTTTAGAAGTATCTAATGTAATGAAAGGGTTTCGGGGTCCATTACATAGTGAAAAATCTAATGCTTGAGGTGTTCTGGGTGGTCTAGGAGGCCATCCCAATTTCTCAGTGAAGTTTGACCCACGGTAGGCAAACTGCTAGCCCTAGCCTATCAGTAGAAGGCCTACCGATAGCTCGGTCTACTGGTAGCCACAGCCTACCGGTAGCTTGGCCTACAGGTAGCTCGGTCTACCAGTAGCCGCAGCCTACCGGTAGCTCGGCCTATTGATAGATCAGTCTACTGGTAGCCGCAGCCTACGAGTAGCTCAGCCTACAGGTAGCTCGATCTACAGGTAGCCATAGCCTACAAATAGTTCCGCCTACCGGTAGCTCGGTTATAGGTGGTTGTCAGCCACTGTTAGCCCTCGACTACCGGTGGCTGTAACCTACCGGTAGCTCGGCTACCGGTCGCTCTTGCCTACCCCCACAGGTTTTTCCAGTAACATTTCATTTTTGAGAAAAACCATATTTCCACCCCTCTAAGCATGTTTTAAACCCCAGTAACGCCTATAAATGGAGTCTAATTAGATTAAATGATTGTGAGGTGTGAGTTGGTTTAAACCGCTACGAACCATTAATGATGTCTGGGGTGTCTCAACTGAATGGTCAACCCACGACCCCGCGCCTTACGTGTTTCAGGTCTTTTTTTCTTCCATATCTTAACGGCTAGGGGCGTGTTGTATCTCAACGTTTATAACCAATGGTTTTTCCCTAGGTTTATATTCCCGATCACCCTATTCTAGGAGTTCCCTTTGTTCAGATGAGCCACATCCCTATCTGTGGAGTTCCATGCCCAGGCTTAGCATCGATCGTTGATCAACAAGTAGGGTTTCACCTTCGACTCTCCTTTCTGTGCATCTTTCTGGGTGGGCATGCTTTTGATTCTGTAGAATTGGATGGACTGAACCTTAGTGAATATAATAAATGGATTATAAAGAATGAAGTGGGAGGGGTGTGTTCGATGATGCTGCTTTGCTTTATGATCATCCATGATTAATGGTTTCTAAATTGTGCAGGCTTAAGACTACTGAAAATCATGGCCGTTGGTGGTCTTTCTCTGTGACCTAACAAACAGTTGCCTCTGGTGGTGTTTAAATGAATTGTACTATGGTTGTGAACCCTCACGGTGAAAAGTAAACTGATTTTTTACTTATATTCATCTAAACAAATCGAAAGCACCAGGATCAAATCCTTTCTGTGATAACCCCGGTATACGTCCAGTGGAATTGAAATCATGGAGTGTGTTCAATATTTTAATCTGAAAATACCCACATGGGCTTGCTTTTTGTTGATGTTAGTTGGTTGTTATTTTCTTTACATTCATGGGCCGATTGTTGGGTGATGTGGGTGGGGATGGGATCCCCTGTTCTTATACTCTTAGTGGTTTTGAAATTGAGGATGAGATCATATGATATATCACGAATTGGGGTGGGATCATATGTTGTTGAGAAACCTTTTGGCTCTGTGATATTGGACATAGGGCTGTAACTTAGGGTTTTCTTTGATTGATATGTCTTTACAAGAGAACCGGTTGTGAAAGCATAAATTTATGTTTGGCTGGATCTTTTTCCCATGGTTTGTGCTTATGGTGATAGTTTCCCAATAGTTGCAGAAACTTATTTTAATCATTATTACCGAACATGTAAACAAGGATGGGACAAATGGGTGTTGGTTTGGTGTGGGTTGTGACTTGGACATGGTGTTGTTTGTGTTCTTTAGGTTGGTTGAATAAAAACCTAAACTGGGTGAGTGCTAACTACCTATACATATACTTGTAGTTTTGTTTTTCTTATTGGTGCCCCACCCAAGTTGATCACTTAGTGACGAACACACCCATTTCAGGGGGGGTGTTTTTTCCATCACTTCTTTTAGTGGAAGGTTAATAGCTCTTTTCTACTCCCTTTCCTAGATAGCTTGTAGGGACCATAAGCTTGACATACATAGACATTACATTACTTTTTCGGAATACTTAGTACATAAAAAAACACACACACAAGGACCATAATAGTTTAGTGTCTTTGGAAACTCGGAATATAATCTTCTAATCGTGGTGAAAGATCTTCAACATCTCCCATAAAGATGATCTTTTTTAAACCTAAATCCTTTCTTTATGTCCTAGTGAAAAGAAAACATAAAGGGGTGAGCTCAAATGATCAGTAAGTGTAAACAAAAGAAATGTTAATCACGTCATATTCATAAGAACATATCTTTTGGAAATCTTAACCTGCAAAAGAGTTCATAATTTCATAACATGGGATAAATCATAGTAGTGAAATGTAATCCCAATAATCATAACATAAAACATGAAACATTGTGGCATACACACATAATCATAGAGAATCATTTCTTATTAGTCACGACTCATTTCCATGACTATCTTAGTGGACAAAGTCCCTTTCTAAACCGAGTTCACTCCTCGTTTCAGTTCTGTTTCACTGAACCGGTATAACCTACCATTCCAGCCATGTCTATCTCATGAGATATAAAATATTTACCCAATTCATTGGAGGGAGATATAGGTCCCAACCATCTCATTATGATAGCATTCTTATGTCTTCCAAAAATTCATAAATCAAACATCATTGCATAACCCATGTAATAAAAATTGGAATCTTAAACATCATGACATCATAAAACAATTCATATAAGATAAAGGAATTCATAAAAATATTTCCATCAAAACATAATCAATTAAATTTAATAATAGGGATAGAAACATAACCCTATATTATCTTTGATGGAAAATAATTTTTATAAAACACTTGAACTCCATTCTTGAGGAAAATATCCTTTCTAATTCAAAAACATTTTCCTTTCATAACATGTCATACAATTTTAAACTAAAAGAAGTTGATTAAAAAAACATGAAAACTTGTAAAGTAATGTTCTTGTAAATAATGTTTTAAAATTCCATTCATGTCGTATAAGTTAAAAAAACATTCTTCGTACTTTTGTCAGAAAAGTCAAAAAGTACCTCGTACGAAAAACGAAAAAAGATTCCTTTCTTATCTTTTAAAAAAACTTACCGAATGGTAAAATTGGATTTAAACAATTGTAGGTGGATGGAAATAATATTACATATTGAGGAAACATGGATGTGGATGATAAAATACACCCCATTAAATACCAAAGTATAAACAATCTCGGATAAAATGAGATTGTGATATTTCCCTTACCTTAGGTCTGATTTTCTTTGTAAGTGTCCAAAAATCCTGTATACTTATTTAAATAATGTTATTGACTTATTCCAGAATCATACTTATGGTTATGATATAATATATGGTCATATTCTTAGCTTATTATTAGTAATATTTCATTACTACTTGTTATTCAGGTGTTTATTACTTTTTTGTTCTTATGTGTGTTTGTCGAATAAATTCTTATTCTTCTCTTTAGGATATAGATAACTCATTTATAGAATGGTATTATTGTAATATAAATCATATTCATTCATTCAATTCATTTAAATAATCATTATTCAATGAAGATCATGTAGAACAAATCGCATCACATCGTGGAGATGATATTCCGTACGTACGCACGAGCGATGATATCATTCCCATTATCGTGGAATTATATTGGAGTGTATGTATACTATTTTAAAATCAATATAACTTTTTAATAGTCATATATAGTCATTATGTACACCATTATACCCATCCAAGTAAGTTGGTTGTGGGAAATAGATTACACCACGACGTGGAGACGGTATTTCGTACGTACGCACGCACGGTGATTTCTTTTTCTGTAGGATGGATAGATGGTGAAATAGGTTTGTTTCATACTTATAATAAAATATAAGTATATGAGTGATACTGATGTTATTACTTCATAATGAAACAACTAAAGAAGAATAAGTGTAAGAAGAAATAATGATGAAAGAATCGGTAATGGACATTACCTCTTCTTTGAAGTGCGTCTTTGAGACCTCCTTTTAGGGTACTAAAACAGGTCTTTGAAGAAGACCAGAACCTCTAGGATGTTTCTAGGGAAGTGGAGAGGATAAATTGGCAGGGGTCGGCCGAGTTTTAAGGCTCAACGAGGTGTGAGGAAGAGGGAGGAGCAGGTTCCCTTTTATAAGGGAGGAGAGGGGTACCATTGGAATAACTAAAACTATTATTTTATTATAAAGTCAAATTCGGTTTTAAATAGCTCCAAATTTATTTATTTTGAAGCTAAGGTGGGGATCGGTCGAAATTATCTCATAAAATAGAATTTAGACATGTTTAGGTTCCTATTTTAACCTTATCATTTAGATTTATCATTAAGTTAAATAAGTTTACTTTTACAGTGTCTTCTTGTGTTCTTATACTATAAGGTTAATAAACTTACTATAACAAGTAAATAGAACCCCAAGTTGTTTATTATTAATATATTTAACCTTATCTAATTAATTTGGCTGAACCTTAGATTTTTATGAATAAAATAACAATTAATAAAATAATATTTGTTTTAAAAACAATTTTATGTTAATTTTGACACGATTTAGTAATTGATTTTTTTGAAAATCATAACAGAATGATTAGTAATAAAAAATATTATTAAAACAATACTAACATGTCATATTAACCTATAAAATTTGTTTAATTCATAAAAAGTCTTAAATTACATTTTTTTGGTATTTATAACATCAATTATGTCAATATTTCATTAATAAGACAATCACTACATCATCTTTGTGTCATGATAAATGATAAATATTTAATCCATAAAAATTCTAAATAAATTCCTATGATGTAGATAATTGTATTAGATTTTTGTATACTATTCATGTTTTATGTTTCATGAAGTGTATCAATAAATTAAAATTATTATACTTATAAGATTTAAGAAAGTGACATGTTGTCACATTCTTTGGTTTTAACAATAATTAAATTATTTTCATGGAAAAAAGTCCATTAAATGAATCTAACCAGACCCTTAGGTGATATGGGTCGACTTTTAGTCATCCAATAGTATTTTAACATGTGTTATGGTAATTGTATAATATTATATTTACCCTTAATTACCCGATTTACCTTTAACTATGGTAAATAAAATTTACCGTAGTTACTATTCATAATTCCCAAATATAAAAAGTAGAATATTAACATAACTTGGATACACTGATTCCAAATATGGAATCCTTTTTTCCAAATTAAGTATACAAAAGTTACAGAAATTAAATTAAAAATAATCCCTTTTCGAAAGAAACAGGTTTTTCTTTAAAACATTGCAAAAGATTGAATTGATTTATCCTACGAATTTAAGGTAGAATAAATGATAATGAGATAAATTATATTAAATGGTAAAAATATATTATATTTATACTTTAATATCATTCAATATTATAATTTAACCATATAAATTATTGTGATGAAAAAAGTTGTTTTTAATTAAAATATAGCATGTTTTTACTATTCATCAAAATATGGAAGTTACCAGAATGATATGAGAATTTATCCAAAGTAAATTTTTATTTCATGATTCCAAAGAAGAATTTTATTTTGTCATATTGAACTTATAAACATGTCAAAAACAAGATTTAAAGTGGGTGTTCCATCAATAGGCTGCAAAACTGCCTTTTTTGAAAAATACTTATTTTACCTGAAAAATATATTTTGTTCTTATACCATGTTTTAGAATATGTGAATGATGTATAATAATGTTATAAGATTCAAAATTTAGTTAATACTATTCATAACAGCTACTTCATAATAATATTATAATAATATATCGTTGTTTAGTAAAACCCAGTATTGCGTACAACAGACGCTATCGAGGAAGGACGAGATTGCGTGTAATGCAAGCCAAGTCAGGGTTGCGTGCTATGAAAGAATCCTTCGTTGTTTCGTATAACATAATCTAACTATATTTCAATTATACATTGAATATATATATATATACTCAATGTTGCATAGAATAACTACTATCAAAATTGTGTGTAATTCGATCCAAGAATAGTGTTGCGTATACTTCAAGCTAATACGGTGTTGCCTATAGTGCAAGGTAATCTTGGTGTAGCATACAACACAAGATATTAATGAAATTAAAAGAATATATTTCATAAAATCTCGGGGTGTTACATTCTACCCTCCCTAAAATGAATTTCTCCCTCGAAATTCGTCGGGGTTATAAATGGTTTACTATTCGAAAGTTTCTTTAATAGAAACCCACATCGTAAAAAGGAATACCAAAACCAATATTTAAAAAAAAGTATGAAACGTAACAGTTCCCCAAATAAACTAATCACTGGGTTTCCACGTAGGTGAAAATATGGATATGGAATAGAAATCTAACTATCATGTTCGGATGGAGTGTGGTAGAGAACATGGCTATGGAAAATCCAGCAATCACAAAGCCATAAAGTTTTGAAGATCTAAGGTACCATCTGATTCATCAGATATAAGAGCACAAGGACAACATTTTTGGTTTTCAAGATCATTTCCCTAAAGTTGATGAAATTGGAATTAGAATAAATACTTTTGTGGTTTTGGTATAGTCTCACCGTTTTTCGTTCTATGGAAAATTTCCACTTCATCTCTTAACGAAATAAAGTTGAATTTTTCATTCGTGATGTGTTAGCAGATCATGTGATAGAATGATGGGTCATTCCATCTGTCTCAAACAAAAGGATAGAAAAGTTATCAAAAAATACATAAGTCCATATATAGTGAGATTAATCATATATGGTTCCTAAAATTGACTTATACTTCATATATCATACTACTTAATATAATAAAAGTTGTTTCTACTAAACAGGGACTTCCTATAGGCCAGTGGTAGGTGATAATGGCCAGTCGCACTTCGGTTGTGGGTTCGATTCCCACAGCCTTGTCCGACGCGACGGGCTGTCGCCCGTCCTGTAGGTTGTCCTTTTTCTAAAGCTATATTACTATAACATCCCATCAACAATATCAAAAAAGTTTTATCCTTAAACAATACTATCTTATGTCCAACATAATCCATTCCAATCTTTAGGCTTATCTAAAATACTTCGGTCCAAGCTCATAATATAAAGAAAATGATCACGTGAATGCCATAATTTATCCCCCAGATATATCTTGTTGGTCAAATTACAAACATGTGAATACGTTAATCATGTATTATCTTGAAGAATGAATATCCATTGAACCTTAGTGAAAACATGAATGCAGTTAAAAGTTATCACTTTACACATACCAAAATCCTCAAAATTTTATATCCTCAAACCATGATATCACTTAGTCCTTATATCAATCATGAGCTCATTATTACTATCAAAAATATTAGATTCTCTTTATCCCTTCATTATGTGCATATCATCTGCTTTCCAAAAATATTTCAATCACTTTTCATGGTTACCGATGCCATATAATTATTGAAAACCACAATAGACCAAAACCGAAATATTCCAATATTCTAGGATACTATATACAACATTATTCTGGAATCCCATTACATAAACACTTAATCATTACACCACATTGTTGTCATATTCAACATCGCCAATGGTGATCGCTTGTGACTTCCCTTTGTCCTTTTCCTTAAGTGGTTTCTCATGTCGATCATCACTAACCCTTGGATTAGGGCATTTATTAGCATAATTCCCCATTTCCTTGCACTTAAAGCATTGAAGTGTAGTAGGTTCATTCTTTGTATCCTGTCCTTTGTTTTCATCATTAGGAATCCTCTTCCCATCATTGCGGCATTCAAATGACCCATGAACATCCTTTCCACATTTGAAACATTTACTTGTCCCTTTAAGACAATCCCCACCATGCTTCTTTCCACACTTTCAGCATAAGAAAACATTCATCTTCTTTTCACCATTATTCTGAGATTTCTCCTTGAACTCAATCTTTCGTTTCTTGTCAAAACTATTAGATGGATAAGTAACACCAACATCCATTTATACCTTGATAGAATAACACACAATTTCATCATAGCTACTTAAGTCTCTTATAGCTAATGCCATTCGAAGATTTGGTTTTAAGCCACTGAAGAATCGATCAACATTACTTTCAGGTTAGATGATAAATCCAGATGCATACCATGCAAGCCTGGTAAAAATTGCTTCGTATATACCAACAGATTCATCATCCTTTTTCATTAGTTCAAGAAACTCCTTCTCCATCTTTGTTCGAAAAATACGATGGAATTACTTATTGAAAAATAAGTTCTTGAACTCGTCCCATTCCATGGACTCAATTTCATCTCTTTTCCTTGTATTCTTGATAAGATTCCACCATTGATCAGATTCACCATCCAAACGATATGCTTCTAAGATGACTTTATCATGTTCAGAACATTGAAGAACTGAAAATATCTTTTCAGTGGTACTGATCCATTGTTCAGCAACAAGAGGATCATAAGACCCACTAAAAGAAGGTGGACGTTGCCTCTTGAAGGACTTAATAGAATTTTGTTCCCTTCTCTGATCATTTGGATGTTCGGAAAGATTCATAGCTTGTGGAAGTATAGAAATAAGATTTTTCACTCCATCTCCCATAACATTTGTTTGTTCAAGAGGACAATCATTGCATTTCCCATTACATTGATCAACACGGTTCGTTCGGGTTACATCCATCGTCTAAAACCCAAAAATAATAGTGTGAGAGTCAAAAATCATGCTAGGGAAAACAACATAATAATGGTGGAGTATCCTCAATATCTAACATCTTAGGATAAATTCTATGATCGTTACCATAGTTCTAAGACTATATCCTATACGTATACTTATCCTTATAGACATCCCTAGACATACCTTTGAAATATCTCTAGAGATCTCACTAACATTTTCGCATCCTAGTTTCCAAAGGTTGACTAAACCTTTTCTTTGATACCAACTGTACAGACCCTAAGCTTCACGTACAAAGACATTACATTACTTTTGCGGAATACTTAGTACATAACAAAAACACACACACAAGTACCGCAATAGTTTAGTGTCTTTGGAAGCTCGGAATATAATCTTCTAATCGTGGTGAAAGATCTTCAACATCACCCATAAAGATCTTCTATTTTTAAACCTAAATCCTTTATTTATGTCCTAGGGAAAAGAAAACATAAAAGGGTGAGCTCAAATGCTCAGTAAGGGTAAACAAAAGAAATATCAATCACGCCATATTCATATGAACATAGCTTTTGGAAATCTTAACCTGCAAAAGAGATCATAATTACATAACATGGGATAAATCATAGTAGTGAAATGTAATCCCAATAATCATAACATAAAACATGAAACTTTGAGTTATACACACATAATCATATAGAATCATTTCTTATTAGTCAAGACTCATTGCCAAGAATATCTTAGTGGAAAAAGTCCCTTTCTGAACTGAGTTCACTCCTCGTTTCATTCATGTTTCACTGAACCGGTATAACCTACCATTCCAGACATGTCTATCTCATGAGATATAAAATCTTTACCCAATGAATTGGAGGGAGATATAGGTCCCACCCATCCTATAATGATACCATTCTTATGTGTGCCACAAAATCATAAATCATACATCATTGCATAACCCATGTAAAAAAATGTGAATCTTAAACATCATGACAACATAAAACAATTCATATAAGATAAAGGAATTCATAAAAATATTTCCATCACACCATAATAAAGTTAATGTAATAATAGGGATAGAATCAAAACCCTATATTATCTTAGGTGGAAAATAATTTTGATAAAACACTTGAACTCCATTCTTGAGGAAAATATCCTTTCTACTTCAAAAACATTTTCCTTTCTTAACATGTCATACAATTTTAAAGTAAAAAAAGTTTATTAAAAATAAACTTGAAAACTTTTAAAGTATGCTTCTGGGAAATAATGTTTTAAAAGTCCATTCATGTTGTATAAGATAAAAAACATTCTTCATTCTTTTGTTGGAAAAGTCAAAAAGTACCTCGGACGTAAAATGACAAAAGATTCCATTCTTATCTTTTACAAAAAACTCACCGAAGGGTAAAATTGGATTTAAACAATTGTAGTTGGATGTTAATAATATTACATATTGAGGAAACATGGATGTGGATGATAAAATACACCCCAGTAAATACCAAAGTATAAACAATCTCGGATAAAATGAGATTGTGATATTTTCCCTTACCTTAGGTCTAATTTTCTTCGTAAGTGTCCAAACCTCCTGTATAATGATTCAAATAATGTTATTGACTTATTCTAGAATTATAATTATTGTTATTATATCATATATGGTCATATTCTTAGCTTATTATTAGTAATATTTCATTACTACTTGTTATTCGGGTGTTTATTACTTTTTTGTTCTTATGCATGTTTGTCAAATAAATTCTTATTCATCTCTTTAGGTTATAGATACATCATTTACAGAATTTTATTATTGTAATATAAATCATATTCATTCATTCAATTCATTTATATAATCATTATGCAATGAAGATCATGTAGAACGAATCGCATCACATCGTGGAGACGGTATTCCGTACGTACGCACGAGCGATGATATCGTTCCCATGATCATGGAATTGTATTGGATTGTATATATACTATTTCAGAATCAATATCCCTTTTTAATAGTCATATATAGTAATTATTTTAACCATTATAAAAATCCATGTAAGGTGGTGGTGGAAAATAGATTACACCATAGCGTAGAGACGGTATTCCGTACGTACGCACGCACGGTGATTTCTTTTTCCGTAGGATGGATAGATGGTGAAATAGGGTTGTTTAATACATATAATAACATATCAGTATATTAGTGATACTGATGTTATTACTTCATAATGAAACAACTAAAGAAGAAGAAGTGGAAGAAGAAATAAAGATGAAAGAATCGGTAACGGACATTACCCTTCTTTGAAGTGCTTCTTTGAGAGCTCCTTTTAGGGTAATAAAATATGTCATTGAATAAGACCTAAAACTCTTGGATTTTTATAGGGATGTGTAGAGGATAGAAATTCAGGGGTTGGCAGAGTTTTAAGGCTCAAAGTGGTGTGAGGAAGAGGGAGTAGGAGGTTCCCTTTTATAAGGGAGGAGAGAGGTACCTTTGGAATAACTAAAACTATTATTTTATTATAAAGTAAAATTCGGTTTTAAATAGATCCAAATGGATTTATTTTGAATCTAAGGTGGGTATGGTTCGAAATTATCTCATCCAATAGAATTTAGACAAGTTAAGGTTCCTATTTTAAACTTATCATTTAGATTTAACATTAAGTTAAATAATTTTACTTTTACCGTGTCTTCTTGTGTTCTTATACTATAAGTTTAATAAACATAAAAAAAGAAGCCAAAAGAACCCCAAATTGTTTATTATTAATATATATAAACTTATTTAAGTCATTTTTCCGAACCTTAGATTTTTAGGAATTAAATAACAATTAATAATATAATATTTGTGTTAAAAACTATTTTATGTCAATTTTGACACTATTTAGTAATTGATTTTTGTGAAAATAATAACCGAATTATTAGTTTTAAAAACGTTAATTAAATCAATAATAACATGTCATATTAACCTATAAAATTAGTTTAATTCATAAAAAGTATTAAATTACATTTATTTGGGTATTTATAACTTCAATTATGTCAATATTTCATTAACAAGACAATTACTGCATCATCTTTGTGTCATAATAAATGATAATTATATAATCCCGAAAAATTCTAAATAAATTCCTATGATGTAGAAAATTGTATTAAATTTCTAGAGACTATTCATGTTTGATGTTTCATGAAGTTTATCACTAATGTAAAATTATTATACTTATAAGATTTAAGAAAGTGACATGTTGTCACATTCTTTAGTTTTAATAATAATTAAATTATTTTCATCGACAAAAGTATATTAAATGAATATAATCCGACACTTAGGTGATATGGGTCGACTTTTAGTCATCAAATAGGATTTTTACATGTGTTAGGGTAATTTTAAAACATTATATTAACCCTTAATTACCCAATTGACCTTTAACTATGGTAAATAAAATTTATCGTAGTTACTATTCATAATTCCCAAATATAAAAAGTATCTTATTAACATAATTTGGATCCACTTATTCAAAATATGGAATCCATTTTTCCAAATTCAATACAAAAAAGTTGCAGAAATTAAATTAAAATTAATCCCGTTGTCGAAAGAAAACATGTATTTCTTTAAAACATTGCAAAAGATTGAATTGATTTATCCTACGAATTCAAGGTAGAATAAATGATAATGACATAAATTATATTAAATGGTAAAAATATATTTTATTTATACTTTAAAATCATTGAATATTATAATTTAACAATATAAATTATTGCAATGAAAAAAGTTGTTTTTAATTAAAATATAGCATGTTTTTACTATTCATCAAAATATGAAAGTTACCAGAATGATATGAAAATTCATCCAAAGTAAATTTTTATTTCATGACCCCAAAGAAGAATTTTATTTTGTCAAATTGAACTTATAAACATGTCAAAAACTAGATTTAAATTGGGTGCTCCATCAAAAGGCGGAAAAACTGCATTTTTTTGAAAAATACTTATTTTACCCAAAAAAATTATTTTGTTCATATACCATGTTTTACAAAATATGAAAGACGAATAATAATGTTATAAGATTCAAAATTTAGTTAATACTATTCATAACGGCTAGTTCATAATAATACTATAATAATATATCTTTGTTTAGTAATGCCCGATATTAAGTACAACACACGTTATCAAGGAAGGTCGTGATTGCGTGTAATGCAGGCCAAGTCAGGGTTGTGTGTTGTGCAAGAATCCTTCGTTGTTTCGTATAACATAATCCAACCATATTTCATATGTACATTGAATATATATATATATATATATACTCAATGTTGCGTATAATAACTATTATCAAAATTGTGTGTAACACGATCCAAGAATAGTGCTGCGTATACTACAAGCTAATATGGTGTTGCATATAGCGCAAGGTAATGTTGGTGTAGCATACAACAAAAGACATTAATGAAATTAAAAGAATGTTTTTCATAAAATCTCGGGGTGTTACATAGCCCAAGATTCTTCGGGTGGGCTGTGATGGCCTGACATCCATTATTAGCCCAAGAATCTTCATGTAGGGTTGTGTAGTGGTTAGCCCAGGTGTCTGTAGGTAGGTGGTTTCCCATGTATCATAGGGATGCGGCCCAGATGTCTTTGGTCATGGCGACGGTGGTTCCGGCCTAGGTGTTTGCAGGCGTGGTTACGTATGATAGTTGTGTCCCAGGTGTGTGCGGGTAGGGTTTGGTACTGGGACTGCGGTGAGGATGTGGCCCAGGTGTGTGCAGGCAGGGTATGGCAGTGGGATTGTGGCGAGAATGGAGGGATTGGTTCAATGCGTAGGATGTCTTCAATAACTTGTGGGAATGTGGCGCGTGGTACCCAAACATCGATGTTCTTTTACTATACATTACTTGGCTTGCATTATTTAGAGAGTGTGCCATGGCGAGGCTTGGGTTGATAGTTTACATTTTTAGGTGTATTTTTTACTCTTTTTCTCATGGGAATATAGTACGTTCCCCCACTTGTGCACGAGAGGCTTTGGTTTTCCCTTCTGAGTATACTTGTATGCTCACCCTACGTATATAAAACTGCTTTCAGGTTTCCCGGAGGACATCAGGGATCACGCGGGACCATTCTAGCTCGGACCTTTGGGGCAGTTGTAGTTGCTATCTTTCTTTTTTTGGAACATTACCCTAGTAGTCACCTTGTACTTTGTGTTTTTTAATTTTGGAACATGTAGATGGGAATGGTTGCTTTTTATTTTTTTGCACTTCTAGTTTTGGTGTTGTGAGACTTACTATCTTATCTCATGATCCTATTAAATGAAAAAGGGTAATGACTTCCATTAATTAGTGATTCTATACCCTTGGCACTGGTCGCCACTCCAGGACCTATTGAAGGCGGGTTTCAGGGGTCATTATCTCTCCTTCAACTTAAAGAAGGAAGGTCCTGGCAATCTTCTGACCGTTCCCTCCATTTGGTGAAGGCAGTTCGTGACAGAAATAATGACATCAATGAAAACATTTGAATATAACTATATAAATTAATCATAACATATAATAGGTCATTGGGAATTATTTACACAACATAAAATAAAATTGGCACATAGTAACAAAAAAGACTCAATGTATTAAATTAATAAAAAACCCTTACAACTATGGTAATATAAGAATCGAAAACCACAAATTAAATAACAATCAAATGGAAAATTTAAAAACCATGAAGATAATGTTAATCTGGATATAATATATCAAAATGGATGTATAAATACAACACAAAATTGATATAAAAGGAATATTACATTTATCTCAAGAGGTAAAATGTGAGATAGAAATCATTAACTTGAGTTAGTTTCAAAAGGTATATCATTTATCTTCCTGAAAAATAAATTTTTTCTAATTATTTTTATTTATTACCATTTTATTATTTTTATTTACATTTACTTTCCTTTTAAACAATTTATATATATTTATTTAAGAAATTATGTTCCAGCTTGGTGTTTTGACCATATACTTCATCTGTGTTGGTTATGGATTGTGTAATCATCTACGGTCAATGAGCACATTATTTAAAAATAAGTAAAATAATAACTATAAAAAAATATTCATAATTTTACAGCAGTTGGATTTATAAAATAAAATATGAAATCTGGTAATGTATAATAAGAAAATTATATGGTCATGGTGATGGTAGGCCAGACGTACGCCTATGTAACATTTCCAATTTTAAAAGGTCATTATGTAAAGAAGGTAAGTAAAAATTATCATTATATAATTACGATTATATCATAAATAAAATATTATTTTATTATGTATACTTATATATATAATTCTTTTTATATAGTGATGGAATAGTATGAACCATATATCATCTAGGAGGTGATAGTCAAGACCACCATGCAATATGTTGCGACAATTTCAATATTTTAAATTGAATGAAAAAAATGATTTTTTATATTTAAATATTGATAACTATTACATAAATATAAAAAATATCTGATCTATATAATATAGGTTTTTTAAACCCAAAAATAATATATTTCATATAATGTGTGAATAAAAAACATCTAATTTAGGAGACAGATGTTTAGAAATCCACAAAATATGTTATTGTATTAAAAAACTATAAAACATAAAGGAATTAGTTATACAATGATGGGAAAAATATTAAATGATGTTTTTTTAGAATATCACTATTTTTTTATATTTATTTTTTCCTTTTTTATTAAAATAAATAAATTCGGTTTAGTATTTTTTGTGTAATTGATCCCAACTCCCTAATCAGAGGATATGATGAAATATTTTGAAGAATGTAAGTAGGTTTGTGATGTTGGTTTTTCCGGATAAAAGGTTATCCAAATCACCCTGGGTATGAAATAAAGTGGTCAATCCTAATCAGACGATTTATTGAAGCCTATATAGGTCTGGTGAAAATATTATGATTCATTTCTAATCATGGAGTTATCATAAATCATATATTTTATGGAAACCATGTGAATCAATCCTTATAAAAAATAAAGAGAGAAGATGACCCCAATAATATTTAAATTTCATTGTATTGAAAGAAGAGGTTGTAAAAATGGCATGTTCTAATAATCTACATTGTCTATTCGGCGATGCTACACTGATCATATAATTCTAAATGCCATGTGGAATTAATTAATAAAATTACGCATTTAAAGGTGAATAAACATTATTATGCCAAATAATTTTTGTATCATTAATTAGTCTTAGATAAATAGTCACAGAATTTTGTGAAGGCTTTGATATTTTTTTCATGAATGTGAAAAGGAAAATATGGTGATTTTTTGTCAGATGAATTATCCGAAAGATAAAAATTGTTGTAGAAATATTTTGGAAAGGAATGATCATTATACTTACCCATGTTAGATGGATGAAGTGTTCCATAGATTATTACAGTAATTATGAAACAAATTATCAGACCTAGTGATGTTAAAAAGAGTTAGTCAATGGTATATTATTATTCCAGTTGATGGTACCAATGAAAATGAAATAAGTGTGGTTTCAGGAACAATTAATGTAATAATGTTAGAGACCAATCCACCTAGTTAATATCAATAATTGAGTCAACTATTTTCATCTATTTTAATTAATTTCATCATTGTTTCCATGATCGAAAGAATAAAATCGATATGTTTTTCAAGTGGGTGCAGTGTGAATGATGATGTGTTTGGTGTTTTAAACTAATTGGTCATCATTAGTTAGAAAAATTTTGTACAGGGCTCATCAAATTGGTGGTGACCCAGATCCATCATAATAATGTAGAGACAGATCCATTATGCATAGGATGACACTAATTTTTTTTAAAGTGACTATACAATTCATCAAATTTAATATTATTAATATTAGGAAAAAAGGATTGAATAACAATTTTAAGATTTTTTTTGAATTTTTACTATGTAATTTCATGAAATATTTAAAGTTATAATTCTGATTATAGAAAAATAAATAAAATAATTGTATAAATAATTAGAAACAATGCATATAGAATAATATATTCAATGTTTTTAGTTTACTGGTGGTCATCGTAATAAGAGGTATATAGTTCTAATATTTTTTCAAGTGGTTCAAGAAAATTATGGTAACTATATGACTTTGTTGTAATAATAAAATCAAAATGGAAATCTAAATCACGATGAATAATAGTTAGAAATATTGAATCATGATGGATTTCTGAGAATATTCAAAAAGGATCGAGGGGAATCAAGATGATTTTCGGACAACTAAAAAGTGAATGATGTATATGAAATCAATTGATGATTAATATTTTGAATGCTTTCGTAACATTGAATAACATTCAAATTCCCAATGAAACATTTTTTGGTGACATTGAAAATGATATATTTACATGTATCATAATGATAGATTATAATATAGATCACATGTAGAGGAATAGGGTGATATTATAATTTTTTTGGGAAAATTTTTTTGTGTTAAAAATTTCATAGTCATTTTTATAGAGAGAGTAATATGATGGAAGATGTATCATCCCTAAAGGATAAAGGGGTAAATTACTAAATGATATGACTCATGTCAACAAGGTGCACCTTCCTTTTCAGGAGCCTACCTGATTAGAACCCCACAGTTAAGCGTACTTGGCCTGGAGTAGTGATCAGGATGGGTGAACTTCAAGGAAGTTTCCCAGGGTGTGTGTGAGTGAGGACAAAGCACACTAAAAAGGACAAGTGTTGTCATGTGGGGACAATCATTAGTCAAATGACCCGTTCAGGCATGTGGGTGGACCTTGGGGTGGGACCCCATGTGTCTGCGGGGCAACTGGTGGTACCTGGTGGGCCAGGACCCGACGACCATGTTAAGGGCGGGGTGGATGTGCTGTCACCGGGACCTGTTTTTCAAATTTGGTATCAGAGGAGGTACCCAGCCGTAAGTGCGGTGCACTGCCTGGGTTGAGATGTAGGGCCCACAACGAGGGCGTTGTGCTCTAATGGGGGGGTTATTGTAACATCCCCAAATGATAAAGAGTTAAATGACTAAATGATATGACTCATGTCAACATGGTGCACCTTCCTTTTCAAGAGCCTACCTGATTAGAACCCCACAATTAAGCGTGATTGGCCTGGAGTAGTGATCGGGATGGGTGACCTTCTGAGAAGTTTCCCAGGGTGTGTGTGAGTGAGGACAAAGCACACTGGAAAGCACATGTGTTGGCCTGTGGGGACAATCATTAGTCAGATGACACGTTCAGGCATGTGGGTGGGCCCCACGTGTCTGCGGGGCAACTGGTGGTACCTGGTGGGCAAGGACCCGACTGCAATATTAAGGCGGGGTGGTTGTGCTGTCACTGGGACCCAGTTGTCACAGTGGATATATCATATAGTTTTTAAATCAATGTGAAAAATTCGTCTATTATTTCTAGAGTGAGAAAAAAGAAGTTTTTAATTGTATCGAATGTATTATAGTAGACTTATATTACTAGACTGAGTAACAAGACAGGGGAATAATTATGAGGTATTCAAATAGGAATCATTACAACATCCTGAATATTTCTTACATGCGGCAAGATAGGGGAATAATTATGAGGTATCCAAATAGGAATCATTACAACGTCCTGAATATTTCTTACATGCGGCTAGGTAGGAAGGTGAATATTTATATTAAAGATTATATTTGTGAATTTTGACAAGGAAGCATAATAAAATTGTCTGAAGAAATTGTTCAAAGTTTCATAATTTTCTATGCAAAAATGAATTACAACAGTTTGTGTTAATTGATAAACATGTATTATTGTATTGAACATAAAGACACACAAGTGAAATGGTATATTATAATGTTTGTATCAAATCAAAAGTATTTTTTCTTGTTTATTTTTTATATTATATAGCCTCAAAACCATAATAAGGACACCACTACTTCTTCTGGGTAGTAAAACTACTATATTATTGTGTTCTTGTGAATGTGTGATTGTTTTTACTTCTGTTAAGTTCTAAATATTTAACAAGAGGGAAATTATATTTCAATATTAATGAATCTTCTATAAAATTTCACAAATTCAAGTATCACCTTCTCATTGATACAAATATCATGGGTGTGTAATATCAAGTTGTTTTGTAGGTAATTTTCCCTTCATTTACTCATTTCTGACAACTATGAAGAGAAGTTGTTATATATAATAAGAATTGTGATAAAAAATCGGTTTATAGTCTTCAGTGATATGATCTATCATATCTAGATGGAAATAATCATTCCCTATCTTACATTTTTGTTTATATATATGTGCAGGTTGTTAATGATATACTTTAACTAATTGATGAAATATTTCCTCTATCATCTGTTGATATGATGAATATTTATAATGATAGAAGTGCATGGAATTGTTAAATCTCCATAAATTCTTAATATGACTTTCTTATAGTGAATGGTGTTTACACTACTAAATGAATCACTATTGAGTTAATGAACATTTATTAAGGTAAAAGAAGGTGAATGAGGCCTCATTAGAAATCTAGAAGATGAATATTGAATTTATTAAGATGAGTGGGTATGAGTTTGTTGGTGACATATTTAATATGGTGGATGAAATTATCAAAACTGTTAGATTTATCAGTGAAAATTTTGTAGATTATAATATTTTTATCGAGATCATCAGTATTATCCCGAAAAAGTATTCTTCCATTGTTTTATTCTTATATGATACTGATACCAAAACATTATCCATTATTTAATTTCATATCTCTATTATTATTAATGAAAGATAATGTAGATTGTTAAGAATGAAAATTAAATTAATAATCAGGAAACATCACTCATGGTTGGAAATCGTGGATATTATATGATGGCTATTGATGATTAAAATGTTACTGATTTTGATTCCAAAAATGACTTATGAGTTTTTTTATGATTTTATATACTTTTTTTTTATGAAAATGTGATTTTTTTTACATTAAATTATAAATGGAAACATATCAAGATGTATATTTATTATGGATTAGTTCGTAAATATGTGGTCAATTTCCCTGATGAAGTATATAAGAGGATAATGTTGAAGTTATAACAATTATGAGATGATATTGAATGAAAATGTTTGAAATATTAAATCATATTCCCATAGAAAATCTAAAAACATCTTGAAATCCAAAACGAATAGTTTTTTGTCCATATAATATAATGAAAAATGTATTGAAAATGAATGCTAAAATTCAACTACAAATTCTAGACATAATATATTCAATTCTTTTGTGAATAATTTACAGTTCATTAGTATTAGTTTTGAAGAAGTAGAAACATGATTATAATTTTATCCGCTTGAATAATTGAGAGAATGTTAAAAAACACATGAAGGATTCCAAATGTAATACGAAAATTGGAAAATGAAAATTACTAAAAAATATTAAATAATTAGTTCATGATGATAATTAAAATCTACTGGAAAAGATTAATGATTTTAGGAAATCAATTGGTAATGAAAATAATTGGAATGAATATATATATGTTATATTGAGTAAAAAATTAGAAGAGTTGGAACAAGTCCAAAAAAATATTCTAAAGGTGAATAGAGGGATAAATGATTAGAGAACTCAATATTTTATGTTGTTTAATATTCTTAATGAAGTGAACAAAAGAAGGATCAAATTTTACCTTCAAATGTTTTGAATTTTTTTGAAATTGATTATGATAAATATAACGCTGGGAATATTTTTTTTGTGGTCATAAAAATAAAATGGTCAATTCATAATATTTTAAAAATTATGATTCTAAAAAAAAGATACTACATATTATGGTTATTATAATGAATAAAACTATAATAATATTAAATTGATGACTATGGATGATAATATAACTTTTTGTGGTAAAAATTGTTGGATATTAAATATAATAAGTTTTCTAAGAAACATGCTCACAACTCTAGACAACATTGATATTATTAAGGAAAATATTCTTTTAATGGATAATTATGGTATTGTGGAGGATTCAGACATACATAAAATATATTTTGGATAAATTAAAAAAAATACTACTATTAAAAATATTACAAGGAAAATTATGAAATGGATGTAATTATATTAAATGAGTAATTCTGAGAAGAATGCCTAGAAGACACCCAAGAAGGTTGGGTTGAAGATTGAAAATTGAATCAAACCATTGGAAAATATTTATAAAATATGGGATCTAAATGGAAATATTTAAAATATAAGTCTAGTTTTTTTCCAAAACAATGATTGATTTTAAACTATTGTAATATGTATGATTTAATTACCACGAAATGGAAGGAAAAATATGATATTGTTTAAGCCACTCTCAATGAATCAAAAGTAGAATGACCATAGATCTTGGATTGTGGGTGTTCCTATCATATGAATGTAGAAATTAAATTATTGATGAATTTGGAATATATTAATGAATGAATAATGAAATGATGAAATAATTTGTCCATTTAAGTTAAATGTGTTGGATCATTGATTATAAGCGGAGAAAATTTATGTCCAAGTAATCATTGTTTCTCGATGAGAAGAAAAAAAATATTTCTAACTGATTCAGAAAATTTTAATGAAGAAGAGAAATTATTTTCAAAAAATATGGGTTTTTTTTGTAAATAGATAGGAAACTGGAATGATTATTACAAGGGGAAAACCTAAAAAAACATGTTCCATGCTGGAGTTGGTGAAACCACATTTTATATAGGAAGAGTGGGAGAGAGTCATTTGTGGCATAAAAGTATTAAAAATATGTATTAGAGAATAATGAGTAAGTTATCAATGTGAAACAATATTCATGGAATTCATTAAATATGAACAAGAAGAGATTATTGTTGTAGAGTTTTTCAAGATTGAATGATAAAAAACCCCACCCATACGAATATTGACATTTTATTCAAAACAACCCCTAAAACATACTAATTAAGATATATATGGCCGAATAAGAATGAAATAAACTCATGGATATAAGTATATTATTACTTCCAAATATGATTTTACTAACATTACATTTGTTATGTATATGAACCATATTCCAGTTTTTATGAAAATGATTAAAATATTATGGAGGATAACTGGTATGGAATGTGAGATTTTAGTGAATAAACTGATAATAGAAAATGGTTCTCAATAAAAAAATAAATAATGTGAATGTAATTTTGAAAAGAATTATATTTAGTAGGAATTTGGTACTCCTAAATCTCATCAATAAATTTTTTTTTCAAAAGAAAAAAATATAAATTTGGTTAAAATGGGGAAATCTATATTACATGACCATAGTATCCTCAATTACTTTATTAAGAAGTCCATGACCACATCTATTTATATTAATAACCAATGTTTATAAAAATAATATTCAGATATTACCCAATATGAATTTTTTATGGATAAAATGCAATTTTGAAACACATATGAATTTTTTGGAGTCCGTGTATAATAAATAAGAAAGGTTGAAATCTTGGAATGATTGATTAGAGAGGTGAAGATGTAATTTTTATTAGATATAATTTTGATGGAAGTGTATATAGATGTTTTAACAATGAGATATCAATATTAGCTAAATCTATTGAGGGGAATATTTTTTAACAACCTAAGGGATATGTTAAAGTAACTTATTCATATATATAAGTGAGCATGATGAATAAATTTTTAACAGCTCTTATTGAAAAATAATTTTTTTTATTCCTAATAAGAAAGAAAAATACAAATCTTTAGTTTCTATTAATGAAGAAGAATTTCCAAAAATATTATCCCATGTTGTGGAATCATGTGTATTTTAAAAATAATATTTTTTATTTCCATCAAAATGTTCAAAAAATATGAACATAAAATGCGATGAAACATAGTAATTTTTTCAAAAATATCAGCTGAAATATATTAATGATGATTTTATATATCAAGAATTGATACAAGGTATATAAATTAGTTAGAATAGATAGAAAATAATGATAATTGAGATTTCAAAACAAAACCAAATGAAAATATGTTATTATTAAGAGGTGATTTTTCCATAACATGATGAATGGAGATAGTGAAGTGTTAAGAGAAAAATCAATATTAGCATGAAAACCTAACTCATATATCAAGTACATTGATTTTGGTGATATATATTTCCTCCTTTTAAATTATTATAAACAATTAGAATAATTTTTTATATTATTACCAAATGATGTCATAAAATATTTCAAATGGATGTGATGTTGGAATTTATGAATGAAAAATTTTATATTGAAATTTATACAGAATATCTATGAGGCTTTATTGTTTTGAAATATTAATGCTATTATTGAATTTAAAATATATTATTTTCTCTTATAAATAAATCCTCATGTTAATTTTATTCAAAATTTGAAAAATATATTATAATTATGGGTTTTATTAAAGGAATGGATGATAGTAGTATATACCTAAATGAAAGTAATCCACATTCCATCAATGTAATAGTTTATGGGGGAGATTTTTTTCTAAGAATAATGAATGATTTTGTGAATGATTTACTGAAAAGATTAAAATGTTTTTAGATATTTCAATGATCAGTGAAATTCTTAGTGAATTGAAATAAATTCATTGGTCACAAATCATACAGAAGTAGAAACACATTTTTTTATTCCAAAGAATACTATATTATGGAACATAATATGATGTCCATCATGGGAAATATGAAACAAGTTTCCACAATAATATTAGTGGAATCCAAGTTAAGTAAATATGGATAAGGTAATTTAGTATAATTAGAAATGTTTTAGAATATTTTTACATGTTTGTTGTATTTGAATTCCTCAAGAAATGAATTTTTTTTCCCTTACCTTATGGGGACGGTTTTGGAGTTCTCCAAAATAATCACATTTATTATATGGAAATATTGTTCTCATATATATCAAATAAAAAAAAATTAGAAATTTAGTATGAGGGATTAGAGAGTATTGAATTGTTTTTGTATTCATGTATTGGTTGGGTATGAAATGTTGATTATATAACATCCACTATTGGTGTAATTTTCATACAGTAATTAATTTTATTTGGAATAAAAATAAATAAAAGTATATTACTATTGTTACGGATAATGGTATATATGTTGGGTGCACAATGGTCGATACTCTACTTATGTGTATTGATCTTTAGTGTGAATAAATACTTATTGAAGTAATTTTACCCATTCACTTGGGTTGTGATAATCAGAGTTCCATCAACCAAAGAAGAATCATGGTATAAAATTCTTCATCAATATTTATTGAAATCAAATACCATTTCATCAAATATTATTTCTAGAAAACTGAATTGATTCTATGGTATGTTCTTTTTTTTGTCAAATTAGACATAAAAATTTTACCAAAGGATGGTTTTTACAAATTGAGGCTGCCCATTGGTGTCCAACTTCTTTCTCTTCAATGTTGTGTTTTTTAAGAATATATCTCATATTTCCTTTGTATATTGTTATCGATGGGAAACATTTTTAAAAAATATATCCATTGGTATGTTATAATGCATCTAGGGAAACATATATTTAAGGAAATTTATGTGTATGATATAGATTCAACATGTAGTTGTGTGAACTATTCTAACAGTTTGATGATGTTTTTATAGGAATACATTTTTTACAAAAAAAATTTAATATGTTGAGAAATATGTGAGGAAAATTTTAATAAGTATAATTAGTCAATAAATTTTAATATCATGTTTTTTCATAGAATGAGATATTTTTTTTAAAATGTGTTAGCCTACACATGTTTAAATTTTTTTGATAAGTGATCCATTGCATGAGATTATAAAATTCAGCGATATTGGAACATTGGTTGAAAGAAAAATATAATGGTTGATATTATTGGGACAAATAAGGTAGGATACTATTTTTTTGATGATAAAATATGTTTCTGCAGATTAGTATTGTATTTTTATGTAAAATTAATTCATTAAAATCAATTTGTATAGTCTTTTGTAATCATGCCCACCATAATATTAGAAAATTAGACAAAAAATAATTATTAAAGGAATAATGTTTGAAAATAGTTTTTTCTAGGGAAAATGTTCATTATTGTCACCTTGTGCTCAGAATGAAATAATTTATCACAATGAGAAGCTATTTCAAATTCAATATAGATCCAGAAAAAATGTGATGATGTTTTTCTAATCTTGGGAATCTCATAAATTATATGTTATAAAGAAAACATGTGTTGATATCCTTATGATGTAAATGGCATATAAGAACTACCAATTGGAATGATACTTTGATGGAAATAATGATGATGCTAAAAGTATGGTATCTAATATTAATTTAAGTCGAAATTCATAAATTTCTATAATGTTAATAAGGTTTTAAATGACATGTGGTAGTTAAGATTACGTGGAGGAGTATGTATAAGAATAATGTTTTTTAATCCAAAGAATTTAATTCAATATTTTTTGGTGTGATATCACTAGACGCGGTATTTTTTGATGGTAGTAAAGTTTTTATCAGAATGTGAGATGATGAAGATGTGGGGTTTTCTTTAAAAAAAATTTCTCCAGATACAAATCATTAGAGAATGTAGTTCGTACTGAATGTTTTTATGATAACATCATATCATCAGATGGAGTGTTCCACCAATCATCAATTTTATTTTGACACATACTATCGCATGAAAAGAAGCAAAAAAAAGTTAATTGGTGGAAAAACTGATTTCTAATAGGTGTTGGGAGTAGTGAAAAATATAATACGTGGATTTTCTTTTGAATATTCAAAAATAGGTAGAGACTAATCAACTAGGTGAATATCAATAATGAAATCAACCACCTTCACTGTGTTGAATTATTTTCATTAGTTGTGACAAATAAAATAAGGAACCCAAGTATGTTTTTCGTGTTGGTCAAGAGATAAAGAAGTGGTGTTGAGAGTTTTCACCAAATGTTCCATGAGTCAATAATAAAAGTGGAGCCAACTCATCAAACTATTTTCATAATGATCTATCAGAATAATGTAGAGAATGATCCAATAGGAATATGCTAACACTAATAAATGTCATTCGAATTTGGAATTCATCAAACAGAGGACTATCGTTATATATAAAAGAATAAAATTATAACTATTTTATTTTTGTGTTGATGTGATATTGAGGTAGTGCTTCAATAATTTGAATTTTCAACTTTGTGAATGGGAAATGAAATGAAACCAAAGTGTAATGAAGTGCCAAAAAATCGTAATAAAGATTGATTTTTACGTTTTTGGTTTATAAGTTTTCATCATAAGGAGAAATATTCCTTTCATATATTTTATCATGTGGTTTATGAAAGTCATAGTGACCAAATGTATTTATATTAAATAATAATACCGGATGAAAATCATAATATGAATAATGAATGGTTAGAATTATTGAAGCAATATGAAGTTATAAATGATTTGAGTATGTTAGAAAAGAATCAATAAGGTATGTATAGTATTAAACAATACAAATAAGTATTTAATATTTCAATTAATTTGAATTTTTTTGAGATTTAGATGAACTGAAAAAATATTTAGATTCCCACCTGAATTTTTTTTGGAACACAAATAAAAATAAGTATGAACATGTTATATTTTGAAATATTTTTATATTTTAAACATTTTGAAGAAGAGATAGATGTTCTTAATTTTTTTATACAGATTGAGTTTCTATATTAATCATTCTTGAATCAATTTTATAGAAAGAGAAAGAAGAAATTTGATCATATAATTAGGTTTTCTGATCAGACTAATCAATTGAACCAATATTTATGTACAGTGAAAGAAGTATTTCAAAAAATTATCAGTTTTATTTTGGTAGAATTATATATACAGATTGTGTAATCAGACAGTGGAACTAGAAAGGGGTATTAGAAATAATTTTATTATGAAGTAAATAAATTTACATTTCTAACAAACACAAATTTTTTAAATAGAAATTCCATTATTATAATTATATTATATATTATAAATCAAATAAAATAGAATATTTTACAATATAATAACTTTATTAAAGATGAATGGATGAAATAATAAGTATTTATATAAATTGGTAAATCTTAACCAATTGAATAATAAAATTAATTGAAGAATAGTAACATGATCCATATGAATAGTAACATAACTAATTGATTATTAATCTAAATATTTTTCTAAGAGGTTATAAATTATATTATAATTTAAAATTTGGTAGTTTTGATTATATGGTTATTTTAATTAATAATTAAAATTTTATATTTATTAAATTATTTTTATGTAATGGAATCAATTTTTAATTCCTAACCATTGAAAATGGTTTTGGTGAATTTATGGGATTTTAATAAAATAGATAAATTTTTTATGAAAAATGAAATAAAATAAATTCATGTATATGGTAAATAAATTTATTTTTGATTAATTTTTAATTAAATAGTGATTTAACTCGCCATTGGTTTGAAATCACATGAATTAATTTATGTATTAATTATTAATAATTAACAATATTCATTGTATTAAGACAAAATAAAAAACTAAATAATTAAATAAAAAAAAATACATGTCTCCATTACGATGAATACAACCAATAACAACCAATTTTAATCACATATATAATTCATTGAAAGAAACTCAAATTCTCTTAAAAAATGTTTACATTTATTTCCACCCCGGCCAATATCCATTGGTCTCAATAAAATTCTCAACACAAGATCATCAATAAGGTTCTCAATGAGAAGAATTCAAGAGGTAAAAACCACATTCATTTTCTTTTAACTTGTTTCCAATATCTTTTCATATATTATTCTAAACACACCAACCCATATCCTTGATTCAGAGAAACAAAAATATCTCAGATATAATATAATTTTACAATGTTATTTTAATAAGAAACCTTCATTTCATTCCCTTCCTATTTTTATTTATTAAAT
The DNA here is from genome assembly GCA_963277665.1 of Viscum album. Taxonomy (NCBI): domain Eukaryota; kingdom Viridiplantae; phylum Streptophyta; class Magnoliopsida; order Santalales; family Viscaceae; genus Viscum; species Viscum album. The sequence goes on along the minus strand of OY728150.1, from coordinate 1,584,191,932 downwards.
GAAAACATCGTTCATGATGTGTAAATTTATCACATTTGAAGATGAAGTGATTTATATTTAATTTACCACCATAATGGATAGACATAAAACCATTATTATGGTTATAAAATATTATAATATATGTATTATAGCATATTTATTATTCTATAACCAATATATATACAAAATATCAAATAATAAAACAAAACCAGTTCATGATAATCGAGAAAATACTAAATTAATATAAAGGAATATTATTAAACTTTTATCAATTGATTCATCACCATACCATATAAAATAATGACATATCAGAAAAAATAAAAATCAATAATTTCATTAAAATAATTTAATTTCAATTATGGACAACAATTCTTATTCGACAAGAACATTCAAACACATATACAAATTTACCAATCATGATAATTGTGGAAATAGTCTCTTTTAAATCATTAAATTGTAAATTTTAACATACCCCAAAATCCATAAATGAATGTAATAATATTTAATAGATCATTTAAATGTACAAATGGTTCTAAAATAATTAATATATTAATTTTATTTTATTATCTTGTACATAATATTTAGTGCATACACATTCATAAATTTGGTATGAGATTCATTCTGAAAGACTGAATTTCCTTCAGGATCAACTTTCTCTCACACAAACACAATTTTTTTATTACTTATTATTATGTAGTACTCATATTTTTTATATTTATGTTCCATGTAAATTTTTTTTCTGAATATTTCTTTCTTTTATGGGTAAATACATATTTTTATATTATTATCTTCTCAATTATTCATGATTAGCATGCCTGGTTAAAGGGAACTTCAAGATTTATTTCCCATTTAAAAGGGAAGAAATACAAAATTTTATGAAATTTTTATTGATCTATTATCATAAATTTTAAAATTTAAAAAAAATATCTCTCTTCAATATAATTTTCATATAAACAATTTTGAATGTTATTTTTTAAAAAATATTCAATTTGTTTTATTAAATCAAACTAAAATGTTTTATTTATAAATATTGTTAAACAATATTTTAAAATATTTTCACTTCATTTTGTATATAAAATATATTTATATATGAATATTTTAAATTATTAATGTCCATATATGATTAAAATCAATTATTCATGGACACTATTGTGATATTCCCTTTTAATATTTTTTTGGCATGATTATAATAAGCAATTATTTCCATTGGAATCCCTTATGATTATGATTTATTCAATATATATGATTCATTATGTGGAACTCATATGGGTTAACAAGTTATGATGGGTACCCATAAATATCACTTCAATGAATTCAGTAACAGATAGTCTTGTCAGATATCATGAGGGACGATCTTGGTGGAAAACCTTTCCTCCTACTCCATGTGAAATAGTCTGGGTGGCTAGGCACGACTTTTTCATTACTATATTAATTGTTCCTTTACTCATGATAATGTCATTTTTTATGTTTCTTCTTAATTTATATGATTATATGATTATATGAACCCATGTTCTATATTTTATACTTCCACATGTTTGTTAATGTGGCATGAGTTTAAATGGCATCATGTTATGCCTTCTAAGTCCTAGGATATGCTTTATACATAGGTTCACTTCATTATTAGTATTTTTTGATCATAAATATGTTAATTTATTCTATAAGGGAAAAATGGTGTTAGTTATAAGGCCCCTGCCTTAAACCTTACTTAATCATGAGTTATTACAAGATTACACACTGAGGATCTTTTCAGGTTTAGAGTTTTAGATAATTAGATCATGAAACTTGCATTACATTCCACATTTAATCAAATTGGTTACATAAAAGAATGTATTCATTCATCCCATCAACAGAAAAATATTTCAAATAAAACATGGATTCTTTCTTGACACATCCTTGACACTATCATCCCATCATGTACCTTTCCCTTGACCTGTGAAAAACATTTCAAAAAATTGGGATGAGCATAAAAATCTCAGTAAGGGTTTTAAAAATATGGAAAGGAAACATGAGTTGATATATACATAATAATGAAATCATACTTTACCCATAAAACATAGGCACTTTAACATACCTCATAAAATCATGAATAAATCATAGAAATCATAAGACATAAAAGGTAACTTGAGGCATTCATAACATTCTTACGTAGGAAGTAACCCTCTTTGTTATTTTTGGAATACCCACTACAGTATATTCCCTAAATCTCTTAAGAGAAACCATAACGTTTCACTCCTTCGTGTTACCCAATGCATTGGAGAGCTATATCGGGCTCACCTGCCCTTAGATTATCACGGAACCACCCGTATTCATAATAATGCCCATGAACCATAACATAATCGTATCACATAAAACATGCATAAAGGAAACATAAAATTTCTACTTTTCAATAACAAGACATCAATACAATAAATTGATATAAAAACATTATGAAAACCATTTTAAATACCAAAATAAAAGAAAAGTAAAACATGGTATTTATTTTTCTTTTAAAAACAAGGTATGGATTGTAGTGGAAGCCAAAACTCAAATAATGGTCACGGCGGCAGAGAAGTCATTGTCGCCGCATACGTATGACAAAAACATTCCCTTTTGTCGTTTAGTAAACTCTTCGTATAAGAAAATTCCTTTCGGATAAATGTAAATGACAAAGGGTTTTTTACACCATATAAAAGAATGTTGTGTATAAAACAATATATGCCTCAATGAAAGGAGATTGAGACGAAGTCCCATACAAAGATGGTATCCTTGGGTTAAGGATAAATCAGTTACATAACTATGTGTGAAAAAAAAATACATGAAATATAATTGGTTATTAAGTGTAAAAAAATCAGAGTACATTCACACATAATCATATAATGACATATTCAAGGTTTACAAATTTATCCCAAAGAATTGAAATTGGGTTAAGAAGTTCCTTTGCAAAAATTAGACTGCCTAACGGCGTCACGTCAAAATTCAGTAAAAGAGTTGAGGAGAGATAAAAAGGGTATCTCATCACTTGGACATAAAATTTACATAAATAAGGATATAGAATAACATGTCCCAAAATAATATTAAGTGAATTAAAAGACATAACAAAATAATACATTTAAAAAGAGGAGGGAGAAATGTTCCCTTACCGACATGGGTATCTTTCGAAACATATTCCCCGTGAAAGAAGGAAAATAAAACATTGATGTAAACATTCATAAATTAAATAATATTACACATTGAGTAAAATAATGGTCATTACATACACCACTCAAAGGAAATTGTGGAAAATGTTGCATAAATCTCACGGGAATTAAAGTGAGATGAAAAATCCCTTACGAAAACTCGGCAGCCTAACGACGCCACTTAAACCTTCCAAAAATGGATTGATGAGATCAAATAGGGTATCTCGTCACATTAAAATAAAATATACAGATAGAGTAATATAAAAGAACATCCCACATCATAACAAAGAGGACATTAAAATAAGTGACATAAAGGAGGGTACTTAAAGAGAAAGAGAGGCGTTAGATCTCTTACAAAAATTCGGCAGCCTAACGGTGCCACTCAAAACATTCAAAATGGATTGATGACAGAGAATAGGGTCTCTCATCATATGAAAATAAAAATTACAGTAACAGTAATATAAAAGAACATCCCAATTTCAATAATGATGAGCTTAGAAGGAATGACATAAAAGAGTGTACTTAAAAAGTAAGAGGGGAGTACGATCCCTTACCTCAAGTCCAACTTTTCTTGTTCGTTTATTTATATTCCTGACTAATAATCTTTTTTCAATTAATAATTGCCTATATAAATAATTTATAGATTATTATTCAGTTCATATCACATATTATAATGTTATAATAATTGTTTGATAATGTTAGTTCATATCAGACGTTTTTGCCGATGTTTGGTACATGAGTCAAAAATGAACTTGTTTGAAAAAAGATTTCCCATGTAGTTATAAGTAAATAATTTACAGAATAGTATTAATGATTAAAATATCATATATATCCCGTAAATATTCATTTTATACTATTAAAAATCATTTGGAGATAAAAAACGAAAAGCACCATTCATGGAGACGGTAGGCCGTACGTACGCATGAACGCTACATTCATTTTTTTGTCATATTAATGGAATTAAAAAAAATTGAGAGAGATATATATATGTTATAATTCTAGAATGATATCCATAATTCAGATTTAATATATTACATTTATATCCATTATATATATGTACATACAATATTACATAACATTTTGAGATAAGAAATGAAATGTATCGTTCATGGAGATGGTAAGTCGTACGTACGCATGAACGCTACTTCCATTTCTATTTCATATTTAATTGAATTAAAACATAATGATACATAATAGTATTTTATTTCCCGTATGGTATCATATATATTATCATTAAATATATCCTTTATACCTACCACATATGGTATTAACAAATCAAATCACTTTGAGGGGGTGGTAGTCCGCACTTCCTTAAATGATAATATCACGTTTACCCATAATGGAAACCATAAAGGTACGCCATAAATGAAAAATACAGAAGCTTAAGTAAAACATAAACATATTAGATATCATATATAAATATAGTTTCTTCTTAATGGCCACCTTTGATGGTGTTAGAAGAATGTTGAACAATCATCGTTTCGGGAGATAGAAATTCACCATCAACGGAAACAGTATGTTCGTTAACCATTATATGTAGGTGTGTGTAAGTGTAGATCGAATAATTCTTATGAAAACATCATATAATATTTAATATACTAGATTTGTTACAAAATAAATGAATAAAAAATATTTTAGGGGGTTGGAGAAGCAATATAAGACAAAAGGACACAAGTGAAGACATTACCATAAAATCGGATAACTCCCTTTGGTTTGATCTCAAAGGCTTCCTTTGGAAGTCTTTTGCCTAAAGTGAGGCTTCAAGGAGTAATAGAGGGAATTTGAGAGACAAAATGGTCAGGGGTTGGCTGAGCCAAAGTCTTTGGGAGTGTGGGTAAGGAGGTACAGATGTGGGCCATTTATAAGAGGAAAGGAGGGGCACTCTTGTAATGTTACAAAATGTTACTTTATTTTCAAAAGAGTTTCAGATTTTAAAGGTCTCACATTGATTTATTTTGAGTATTAGGTGATAAAAGTTCTAAATCCACTCATCCAATAGGTTTTGGACATGTTTAGGTCTTATATATTACATTATCTTTCCATTTTATTTAAATCGTTAAATAATGAGGTCATCGATGCATCATCATGATGTCATAAATAATTTAATTTATTTAATGTCTAAAATTATAAAAAAATACTATGATGTAGGAAATTATTTTAGCTTTCAAATGAATATTTATAGTAAAAAATATGACTTGTATAACCCAAGGTAAAAATTGTTTTAGTAAAACATCTCATGTTTTTTTTCATTTTTACTTTAACATTAAATAGAAAGATATTTATGTCATTTCCCAACCAAAGTGGCTCCATGGGGTCCCCAAGTTGACCCATGGATTTTATTGGTCGGAAATGACACATCCAATGAGGGTAGGACATATGTCTAGGTCATTTCATTTTATTAAAACATTATTCTTACCATAAACTACACTAATTACCTCTAATTGCGATTAAAAACTTAATAAGTTACTATTCACCAAAAAATTATTTTTATCCCATTGAACCACATTTTACTTCTTAATGACTAAAATGTATGTCGGATTTTTGAAATATAAAACACAAATACGGAAAAATTTCATTTAAACGGAAAATTCAGTTTTTATAAGTACCACTTAGTGGTTTCACTACTCATCAAAAATTGATGTTTTTCAGAAAAATCCCAAAAATTCACCCTAAGCTATACTTGATATTCCGAATTCAAAAAAGAAGTATATTTTACAAAATTCAAAACATATAAGTCACATTAATTAATTTAATAATTAATTCCCGCTGTCAGAGCAAATAGCGTGTTTTTAAGAAATAAAAAGTATAAAAATATTGACACTAGTTTATGTCTGATTTCAAAGTGAAATTAATTCCAAAGACCACTATTGGATTTAATGGTAAAAATATATTCTAATTTCACTTTAAACCCAATTCAAAAGATAATATAATTGTATAATTAAATTAGATTAAAAATAGGTTTTGAATTAAAATACAACATATTACACTATTCATTAAAAAAACAAACTTTATCGAAAAGATACAGAAAATTTAAAAAAAGTAAATTTTGATGTCCCAATTATAAAGAAGAGTTTTATTTGGTCCAATATAATGTATAAGTGTGAAGAAAACTATATTTAATGATGGTTCACCATCAAAAGGCGATAAGTGAACCTTTAGTGAAAACTAGGGCATATAGGCCTAAAATTGAATTCATTCTGTATTTTAAGACATTATCTTTTACAGGATAAATGTAAAAACATTTAAAAACATATATAATCAAATATTAGTTATTTATATACATTCCTACCAACAAAACGGCTACATGTTAACTAACATTTAAAATAATATTATTTGATTATTAGAGTGCAACGTAAGATTGCCAAGAAACTCGTTGTTGCGTGTTGGTTACACCATCAAGCATTGCGTCCCCTTTAAAGTCATATTAATATTTTATTCACAAATATGGATAAATATGAAAATTTCATATTCTTTATTTACTTGGGGTGTTACATCCTTCCCCCCTTTTGGGAATTGTGTCCTCGTAATTTTTAAAATTGAGCTTGGAAACATCCTTGAAAGTCCCACATCTGAACAAGAGTACGTAAAAAAATCACTTTTAAATAAAGGAAGATAAGTACCGAGGTCACCCAAGTTAACCCATATTAGGATTCCAGGTAGAAAAAGATGGACATGGAAGAAAATGAAAAGGGTCATGTTCTTGAGGAAGAGTGATAGTAAACATATCTAGGCGAAAGTTAACCATAAGAAAATCACAATCTTGTGATGGGTTAAACGGTATTCGATTACCCAGTAGGAAAAGTTAATTGACAACATTTTTGTTTTTAGTTAATTTTTATTGAGGAATTTATTCATAAGGAAACATAATAAAATATCATGTTGACTTTCAACCTTTACTAGATTCCTTAATCAAACATATATTTTTTCCAAAAGACGAGTATTTAGGGAGACTTGTTCACATTAAGAGTACTATAATCAACTTCTAGAGAATCACCTAATCCACCAAAGAGAACTATATACTTCCCACGTCTTTAGGCTTTAACCAAAACCAAAACCAAAAAGGTTAGTACAAGGTCAGATAATCCAGAAAAGGATACCACTTTAAAAAGAAATTCTATACTTAATCTCCAAAATTTGTCCAACACAACCGAAAGTTAAACGAGGACCATCCGATAAACAATTTGTCCATAAAATTCATCAAATTAAACCAATATAAGATTGAAAACCAAATATTTGAAGGATTTATTCACATATTCTTCCAAGTTAAATCGGAACATTTATCTCCAACAGCATTAGTTGCTCTTAAAGTCTCGTATTGAAAAGTAATTAACCTAATCACATATCCTCCATGATAGGTTAATAATTTTCATAAATAACCCAAAATCAACTTACTCTTAATTCATAAAATTATATAACTAAAAAGAATAAGTCAAACTGACCAGGGACTTCACGTAGTCCAATGGTAGGCGATAAATATCAGTCGTACTTTGGTTGTGGGTTCGATTCCCGCAGCTTAGTCTGACATGACGGGTAGTCACACGATCTGCGTGTTGTCCTTTTTCCAAAACTATATAATTCTCAAATCATTCCCCAAAAAGGGATAAAATCATCAAAAATAACCATAACATAATTTAACCTCAATTTTATCTCATGCCTTTCACTTCAATCATAACATATAGTAACCCATATGTACCTCAAAAGTAAGTATCATATAAACCCAAATGGTTCTTTATAACTATTTCCACAAAAGAAAAGATAACTATTCCTTGAATAAAATTTGCATATATTAAACATCAGAGTTACACATAATATAAAAAGTGTTCTAATGTAACCCCATCATCAAAAGAGACTTAATACTCTTAAGAATTTCACCATAACTCTTGAAGAACATATATGTTGACATCTTACTCATTCAACATTCTTCATGATCCATTAATCATTCCTTTAAAATTTATTCCGAAATACCTCTTTCCTACAAACAAAATCATGAATCATATCATAATATTCCAAAATTGGAAAAAAAATAGTTATTAAATAATACATACCGTTGATTGGTCAATGTCAGTTTCTTCATCCTCAATCGGAATGGCATTAGGTATTGGTAAATGAACATTTGTACTCTCTTGGTGATCCCATTCACGAAACTTCTTCATAGGTCATGTGTTTGCATAATGACCATGCACACCACATTTAAAACATTCAATTGATCCCTCAGAATGAACTTCTTTCCCTTTCCTCGAGTCAACTGGATGCTTCCTTTTCCATGGAAGGTTCTTGCTTTATGACCTTCATTTCCACATCTAGAGCATATTTCTGTCCCTTTGAAACATTTTCCTAGGTGTTTATTTCCACATCATTGACACATAGGTTTTTGAACACACTTACCTTTATGATTATTACATGTACTTCCGTAGGGATTTATTTCTCGCATATATGATGCCTTAGAGAAATCACCAAGGTTTAGGTGGTAAATCATGACTTCAGATAGTTGGTTGAGGATAATCACAAGAGTTCTCATTGCAGCTTCCATATCATTCAGTTGCTTGCTCAAAAAACTGTCACAGTTTCTTTCACATCCAGTGTTACTTTGGTTCCTGCTAGATCCATCCATTTACTAAAACCAAAAATGTCAGTGTTAGTATATAAAAAAAAACCATCATGTACTAATGAGGAAGATAAACACTAATATATACTTACTCATTCACTTTATCTAAAACTAGGACTCTTTCTAAAATCCTAACCATTATGGTAATTCCACTTATGATTAAAGAATACCCTAACCTCTAATGTTATCTAAACCAACCTCTAATACCAACTATAAGGACCCAGCCTTAAACCATACTTACACTTGAGTTATTACAAGATTACACATTGAGGATCTTTTCAGGTTTAGAGTTTTAGATAATTAGATCCTGATACTTGCATTACATTCCACATTTAATCAAAGTGGTTACATAAAAGACAGTATTCATTCTTCCCATCAACGGAAACATATTTAAAATAAAACATGGATTCTTTCTTGACACATCCTTGACACTATCATCCCATCATGTACCTTTCCCTTGACCTGTGAAAAACATTTCAAAAACTTGGGATGAGCATAAAAAGCTCAGTAATGGTTATAAAAATGTGGAAAGGAAATATGAGTTCATATATACATAATAATGAAATCATACTTTACCCATAAAACATAGGCACTTTAACATACCTCATCAAATCATGAATAAATCATAGAAATCATAAGACATAAAAGGTAACTTGAGGTATTCATAAAATTCTTACGTAGGGAGTAACCCTCATGGTTACGTTTGGAATACCCACCACAGTATATTCCCTAAATCTCTTCGGAGGATCCTTAATATTTCACTCCTTCACGTTACCCAATGCATTGGAGAGCTATATCGGGCTCACCCTCCCTTATTTTATCACGGAACCACCTGTATTCATAATAATGCCCAAGAACCATAACATAATCGTATCACATAAAACATGTATAAAGGAAACATAACATTTCCACTTTTCAATCACAACATATCAATATAATACATTGATATAAAAACATTATGAAAACCATTTTCAATACCAAAATAAAAGAAAAGTAAAACATGGTATTTATTTTTCTTTTAAAAAGAAGGTATGGCTTGTAGAGGAAGCCGAAACTCAAATAATGGTCACGATGGCAGAGAAGTCGTTGTCGCCGCATACGTATGACAAAAACATTCCCTTTTGTAGTTTAGTAAACGCTTCATATAAATAATTCCTTTTGGATAAACGTAAAAGTCAAAGGGGATTATACACCGTATAAAATAAAGTTGTGTATAAAACAAATATGCCTCAATGAAAGGAGATTGAGACAATGTCCCATACAAAGATGGTATCCTTGGATTAAGGATAAATCAGTTACATAACTATGTGTGACAAACGAATACACAAAATATAAGTGTGTATTAAGTGTAAAAAAATCAGAGTAAATTCACACATAATGATAGAACGAAATATTCATGGTGTACAAGTTTATACCAAAGAATCGAAATTGAGATAAGAAGTTCCCTTGCAAAAATTAGACAGCCTAACGGCGTTACTTCAAAATTCATAAAAAGAGTTGATGAGAGATAAAAAGGGTATCTCATCACATGGAAATAAAATTTACATCAACAAGGATATAGAAGAACATATCCCAAAATAATATTATGTGAAATAAAAGACATAACAAAATAAATCTTTTAAAAATAGGAGGGAGAAAGGTTCCCTTACCGACATGGGTATCTTTCGAAACATACTCCCTGTGAATGAAGGACAATACAACATTGATGTAAATATTCATAAATGAAAGAATATTACACATTGAGTAAAATAATGGTCAGTACATACACCACTCAAAGGAAATTGTGGAAAATGTAGCATAAATCTCACAGGAATAAAAGTGAGATGAAAAATCCCTTACGAAAACATGGCAGCGTAACGACGCCACTTAAAACTTCAAGAAATGGATTGATGAGATCAAATAGGGTATCTCATAACATTAAAATAAAATGTACAAGAAGAGTAATATAAAAGAACATCCCACATCATAACAAAGATTACCTTAAAACAAGTGACATAAAGGAGAGTAATTAAAGAGAAAGAGAGAGGTTATATCTCTTACGAAAATTCGGCAGCCTAACGGCGCCACTCAAAACTTCCAAAATGGATTCATGAGAGAGAATAGGGTCTCTCATCATATGAACATAAAAATTACAGTAAGAGTAATATAAAAGAACATCTCAATAAAAAGAAATATGAGCTTAGAAGTAATGACATAAAAGAGTGTACTTAAAAAGAAAGAGAGGAGTAGGATCCCTTACCTCAATTCCAACTTGTCTTGTTCGTTTCATTATATTCCTGAATAATAAACATTGGTCAATTAATAATTGACTAAGTAACTCCTTTAGATATTATTATTCAGTTAAGTTCACATATTATAATGTTATAATAATTGTTTAATAATGTTAGTTCATATCAGACGTTTTTGCCAATGTTTGGTACATGAGTCAAAAATGAACTTGTTTGAAAAAATATTGCCCATGTAGTTATAAGTAAATTATTTACAGAATAGTATTAATGATTAAAATATCATATATATCTAGTAAATATTCATTTTATACTATTCCATATCATTTGGAGATAAAAAACGAAAATCACTATTCATGGAGACGGTAGGCCGTACGTAATCAAGAACGCTACTTTCATTTTTTGTCATATTAATGGAATTAAAAAAATGAGAGAGATATATATATGTTATAATTCCAGAATGATATCCATAATTTAGATGTAATATATTACATATATATCCATTATATATATGTACTTATAATATTACATAACATTTTGAGATAAGAAATGAAATGTACCGTTCATGGTGACGGTAATCCATACGTACGCATGAACACTACTTCCATTTCTATTTCATATTTAATTGAATTAAAACGTAATGATACATAATAGTATTTTAATTCCAGTATGGTATCATTTATAATATCATTAAATATATCCTTTATACGTACCACATATGGTATTTACGAATCAAATCACTTTGAGGGGGGGTAGTCCGCACTTCCTTAAATAAAGATATCCCGTTTACCCATAATGGAAACCATAAAGGTACGCCATAAATAAAAAATACAGAAGCTTAAGTAAAAAATAAACATATTAGATATCATATATAAATATAGTTTTATCTTAATGTCCACCTTTTATGGTGTTAGAAGAATGTTGAACAATCATCGTTTCGGGAGGCAGAAATTCGTCATCCACGGAAACAATATGTTCATTAACCATTAGATGTAGGTGTGTGTAAGTATAGCACGAATACTTCTTATAAAAACATCCTAGTATATTTAAGATAATGTATTTGATACAAAATAATTGAATATAAAAGAGTTTAGGGGATTGGAGAAGCAAAATAAAACAAAAGGACACAAGTGAAGACATTACCTTAAAATCGGGTAACTCCCTTTGGTTTGAGCTCAAAGGCCTCCTTGGGAAGACTTCTACCCAAAGTGAGGCTTCATGGAGTAATATAGGGACGTTTAAGGAAAATATGGGAAGGGGTTGGCCAAGCCAATGGCTTTGAGAGTGTGGGTAAGGAGGTAGAGGTGGGGGCCTTTTATAAGAGGAAAGGAGGGGCACTCTTGTAATGTTGCAAAATGTTACTTTATTTTCAAAGGAGTTTCGGATTTTAAAGGTCCCACATTGATTTATTTCTAGGATAAGGTGATAAGGGTTCGAAATCCACTCATCCAATAGGTTTTGGACACGTGTAGGTCTTATATATTACATTATCATTCCATTTTATTTAAATCGTTAAATAATGAGGTCATCGCTGCATCATCCTGATGTAATAAATAATTTAATATATTTAATGTCTAAAAATTATAAAAAAAATACTATGATGTAGGAAATCGTTTTATAATTCCAATAACTATTTATAGTCAAAAATATTACTTGTATAACCCCATGTAAAAATTGTTTTAGTAAAACATCTCATGTTTGTGTCATTTTTACTTTAACATTAAATAAAAAGATATTTATGTCATTTCCCAACCAAAGTGGCTCCATGGGGTCCCCAAGTTGACCCATGGATTTTATTGGTTTTCCACGACACATCCAATTAGGGTAGGACATGTGTCTAGGTCATTTAATTTTATTAAAACATTATTCTTACCATAAACTACACTAATTACCTCTAATCGCGATTAAAAACTTAATAAGTTACTATTCAACAAAAAATTATTTTTATCCGATTGAACCATGTTTTACTTATTAATGAAAACCATGTATGTCGGATTTTTGAAATTCAAAACACAAAGATGGAAAAATTTCATTGAAACGGAAAAATCATTTTTTATAAGTACCACTTAGTGGTTTCACTATTCATAAAAAATTGATGATTTTCAGAAAAATCCCAAAAATTCACCCTAAGATATATTTGATATTCTGAATTCAAAAATGAAGTATATTTTACAAAATTAAAAACATATAAGTAACATTAATTAATTTAATTATTAATTCCCGCTGTCAGATCAGATAGCGTGTTTTTATGAAACAATATGTATCAAAAGATTGACACTAGTTTAAGTCTGATTTCAAAGTAAAATTAATTCCAACAACCACTATTTGATTTAATGGTTAAAATATATTCTAATTTCACTTTAATACCAATTAAAAGATAATATAAGCATATAAATAAATTATATTAAAAAGTGGTTTTGAATTAAAATAAAATATTTTACACTATTTATTAAAAAATGAACTTTATCGGAAAGATACCAAAAATTTACACAAAGTAAATTTTGATGTCCCAATTCTTAGGAAGAGTTTTATTTGGTCCAATAGAATGTATAAGAGTGAAAAAAACTATATTTAATGATGGTTCTCCATCAAAAGGTAATAAGTGAACCTTTAGTGAAAACTAGGGCATATACGCCTAAAATTGAATTCTTTCCGTATTTTAATCCTTTATCTTTTATTGGATAAATGTAAAAACATTTAAAAACATATTTAATCATATTTCAGTTATTTCTATCCATTCCCGCCAATACAACGACAACATGTTAACTACCATTTAAAATAATATTATTTTATTATTAGATTGCAACATAAGATTCCCAAGAAACTCGTTGTTGCGTGTTGGGTACGCCATCGAGCATAGAGTCCCCTTTAAAATCATATTAATATTTTATTCACAAATAAGGATAAATATGAAAATGTCATATTCTTTATTTACCTAGTGTGTTACATTAGGAACCCATTTTAAAAATTACATAAGATATTTTTTTTCTTTTGGTATTCATATTTTTAATAATGTCTCTAATATCTCTGAGACACTAGAATATATGTCCATTGAATTATTTATAATATCTAAATATTCTTAATATAATTTAAAAATATGTGTAGAAATATAGGGATGTTATAGTTGGTATCAAATAATGACCAATTTGTTTTTTTATATTTGGACAATTGAACATTAGGAAGAATCTGTGAGATAGTTATATAACCATGTAACCCATAAATTGACACAATAGGAATCATAAGTAAGGATGTAATTTTAAATTACAATTTTATACATCTATGATCAAATTTAATATTTTATATGATAATCAATCAAGTAATAAATACCCCCTAATTGAATTTTTTTTTCAAAGATAATTCATGGATAAAAAGGAAGTCGTTCTTATAATCAATTTGATACAAAATTTTATTATTTCTCTATTGAAATTTAAAGTAGGATGGGAACAATATTTATAATCTTCATACTCATAATTTTACAATAGGATCGAGTTATGTATAATAACGTGAATATCATGGAACACCCTCATAAAAATAACGATAAAGATTCCTTATAAATTTTTATGTGAAAAATGAATTGCATGTCTAGTTTATATTGTAATACACTCCTAATAGGATAGCGGGTTAACACCATTGAAAATATATTTTATGGTCTCTAGTTCACAGATGATGAGGAAGTAGTGATAAAAGTATTTCATTTGTATGGGTAATCAGATAACTGGTGGACATAAATTATGAAAATGATCTCCAAAGAGAAAATTTATTCAATGTAAATGGAATATTTGATAAAAATATTTTTCCATAAATAATTCCCCTTATATATTCATCTAATTATGGGAAGGTAGTTCTTGGGTCCAATGAAAAAAATAAGTTGAGTATATCTGGGTGTATTATGGGAAATTCACAAGACTTGTACGATACACAAAAAACAATGATGTGAACAATAACTGTAAGGTGGACCACATATTTAGATGACTACATTTGAGTCTAAGAAAATAATTGGAAATCAAATAATTTAATATATATGATGATATTGTGTGCGGTTTTATCAATGATGAAATTGAGTATTAAGACTCTAAATGGTCTCATAGGCCTAGAGATATAAAGTGGGAAATATATATTAAGATGTGTAGCTCAACAGATAATTACCATGATGAAAAGTAAAACCATTATCCCACATGGTAAAATTGTTGATTAAGATTCATGGTTACTATCTAAAGGGGATCCTAGAATTCATAAATCATAGAATAATTTTTATTTTTTTAATAAATACCACATGAATATAAAAAACGCAATAATTTGGAAGAATAATTGAAGGTTCAGATCAATAATCAAACTATAGTGCAGTGATTCAACTATAAGTCACCTGGTAATCAGGCTAACTGTTTCCCTATGATAAGGGTTGTTAGAGGTAATGAACAACAACAACCACATCGGTATTATATATGGGAATATGTTTACACTCTAATGATTTGGTTCCCAATAATGATGAGGTGCTAGGATCATAGGTTTTTCATTCATAAATAGGTAATGTACTATTTATCGTGGTTCTCCACATTTTTCATATCATGCAACATTAATAGAACTATTGAATCACCACATATAAATAAATAGGTTTAGTTATCTAGGAGAATATAAATTTGATAGATTATTGAACCCAATGTCTATAAACCATATCTAATTAATATTTGTGGAATGAACATCCCAAATAATCTTATTTTACTCTCTTTCGGAGAGTTTAATGGTATACTAGGAATGGATTGATTATCATTATTCCAACCTATCATAGAATGATGGGAATGAGATATCACTTTAACTTCACAAGGAGACCTCTATTTATGAATAATAATAAAGAGTATAAAAATAACCTTCATAACCATCATCTCAATTTTGGATATTATTTATATAGAGAAATTATATCAATCCAAAATGTTTGAGGCAAGGGAAATAATAATGCTCGTAGTCAAGCACATTGTGAGGGACTGAACAAATGTTCTCCCTGAATAGTTTCATCACAATCCTTCTAAATGGAATGTCATGTTTTCAATTTAATTTATAGCTAGATATCATCCTATAAAAAATACACCATATAGAATGGACACTATTGATCTAATAGTAACAAATAAGTAGTACAAGGATAATCTAGACAAGGGTTTTATTTGTCGGAGCTCATCACCATAGGGAAGAACATTTCCACTTAATAATTAATAAGAATAAAAAAATACACCAGTGTATTGATTATCATTATCTCAATAAAATAAATACAAATAAAAATTATATCGTTTAATGCATAGCTGACTTGTTTGACTAACTAAACGGGGACATGTTTTCCTCTGTGGTGAACCATTTTTCGGGATATAGAAAACTAATGTTAAATGAGGAGGATATTACTAAGACTACCTTTCAAAATAGTTATGGAAATTATGGGTTCATCATGACTCTATTTGGACTCCCTATTGATTTATAAATTTCTTATATTTAATGAATTATGTGTTTAGATATTACTTCGAAAGAATTCTAGAGGTATTTCTTGATGATATTATAAAATACTATTAGAGAAAAGAATAATATTAAAAGAATTTGAATTCCATTCTAATGACATTACCAATGGGGAAAATATATACAATGTACAGTAAATATAATTTCCTTTTGTAGGAATTATCATTCTAGGGTCACATAATCACAAAATAAGTTATATTGTGGATCTGTATATTAAATATTTTATAGAAGAGTGTCTCAGGTGATCATTGGTAATGGATATATTTAGTTTCATTCATTTAGCTAGGAATTAATGTCTATTTTTTTGGAACAAATCATGATTTTAAATATTAAATGGTCTTATCAAGACACCATTTCCATGACATCCAATAAGATGGAATCTCTCTATGGTGTACAAGGATTATACACAGATTGAAATTGATGTATATTTATTAAAAATGAAAAATTGATAGACTAATCCTAAAAATATTATATAATTTATTTGAAAAGTAACCCACACATGATTTAGAGTCCGTGGTTATGATCATTGTGTTGAAAATATGAAAGCATTATCTATAAAGGGAGATGTGTGATATATATAATTATTAAAATATCCTTTAATATATATACACAAATATTGTTCTTAACATGTTCCAATCAAAAACGTTAAATATCATCACGGATTACGACTAATAAATCCACTAACATACTGGTTATGAAAATATAGTTTCAAATGATCTATTTATATACGAACGAACATCATTTTTAATAGTAATAATCAAGAAGAATCTTATCTTATTAGACATTCAAAGGATGGAAATTGGAGTCAATATGTAAGGAATATCATGAATCCTTTCTCAAATGAATTTTTAACCATAACTCATGTATAAAAGAAGTGATACCAAATGAAATGATGTAGGTATTTAGAAAAATATTGATGATATCATAAATAGTGCATCATGTGAGTTCAAAATGGATTCAGATGAATTATGGAGATTAGGGTCGTTAAAATTTGTACCATTAAATCCACTGGTAATGAATGAGAATCATAATGAATCACACATCTCAACCTTGTCTATTCACAAATTTATCACAAATATGTATTGAGTTCTCTAATAAAACAATGTTGGTATAATAAAAAGAAAGAGATCACTCAATATAAATCAATATTCCTTGAATGTAAAAATGTGAATGATAAATAGAAAAAACAACAGGGATGATTCGACCATTACCCATATGAACATGGAAATGGGAATACATCACCATGGACTTTCATAGTGGATTTCAGAAGACATCGAGAGGAATGGATTCTATATAGATTTTTTAGATCATCGTAAAAATTAATCTCACATTATCAACATAAGATTTGAATTATTATTTTATCATCATGGAAATGTATAAATTAGGGAAGTGGGAAGGATCTTTGTAGTACAACATTCAATTTTATCTGATCGAGATTCAAAAATGTCCTCTATCTTCTGGAAAATTCTCTAACATGCTCTAAACACTACAATAAACAACATTTTTCTCTATCACCCTCAAACTGATGTCCAATATAACCACAATATTAAAACAATTGAAGAAATGTTAAGAATGTGTTTAACGGACATCAATGGAGGATAAGAATGAAATCACCCTATTTCTAAGTTATTATCCCTCTATATTTTTTACTCAAGTATTCAAATGTCACCATATGGTATCCTTTATCAGAAAATTTGTAAAACATCATCATAATAAGATTAGGTCGATGAATGTAACATTAAAGGAACACAAATGGTTAATGAAATAGTAGAATATGTGAAAACCATTTAACAACATATCTAGGAATCCAAAATCCATCAAATTATTTATGATGAAAATCATTGACAACACATGGTCTCTATGGAAGAAGAAAATTTATTTCTGCACATGTCTCAATAGAAGAGGATCATGTGATTTGGGAAGAAGGGAATTCTACGTCCCATGTACATTGGCCCCTTTGATATTCTTGATTTTTTATGGAGATGGTCTATCAAATATAACTTTAACCAACCATATCTGATGTACATGATGTATTTCATTTATCCCTCTTAATAAAATATATATTATATCCCTAAAATGTATTGAATTTAGAGGTGGTATAGTTAGAGATTGTTATCTCATATAAGTTGTATCCAATATAGATATTTGGTTATTAAGAGAATGTTATATTCAATGACACCAATCAATAGACCAATGTACTATGGAACAACCAAATTTACAAAGTGCCAACATGGTAACAAGAGGGAGCAATAATGGATAAGTACCCTTACATATTTTTTTCATTGTTTCTAAAACAAAATTTGTATATATATATATATTTAATAAGGGTGGATGAATGTGATAACATAAAATTTTATGAATCAAAATACCCTACTTATACTTATTTTATATAGAATATATCAAATAAGATGTCATATATAACACTAAACATACTATTAAAATGATGAATACATGAAATTTGATAAACTTATAAAAATTAAGGCACCTAAACCAATCGATTAGTAATGTAACCTGTAGAATAGAAAGGTGATTATTATCAATAGAATAAAAACCAATAGAATATCATCCTCACCCATGAACATATATATTAAATTTATCCATATTATAAATGAAAATATGATAATATTACATAACTCTATAAGTAAATTAATTTTTTGGAAATGATAAAATAAGCATTGGAATATTTTAAAACATGAATATATATTTATAATATTATAATAAATATAATTATTTAATTGAAAACTTATTTTTGAAAAATAAATTAATATATATATATATATATAATTATTTGTATTATGATTGTAACATAATTTTATGACATGATAATATATTTTTTCAAATTTTTATTAAAGCATTTATATTTTTAAAATTGGTATTTTCTGAGTAAATGATTATTTTACATAAAAATTTAATTTATCATATTTATAAAACTATTTAGATAATATAGACTCCATTTTTTAATTCTACATCTCTACAAATGGTTTGTTTAGTTTTTTTTTCATTTTTTAAAAAAATTTAATTTATCGGGAATAGTGAAATACAATAATTTATAGAATCAGGTAAATAAATTCATTTATGTTCCATGATTGAGTCATGAATGATTTAAGTGACTATTATTTCAAATTTAAATGAATTAGTTGAAATATTTTTTCACAATAATCCACTCCATTCTTAGAATATGGCTCAAATAAAAAACAAATTATTTAAATAATAATAAAAACCTTCTCTTACACTATAATAACTCTCCTCACAACCTCATATCCACAAAAATCTAAATCATATAATATTTTTCTAATTATTTTTTTCAATTATATCACACATATCGATGATACATTGGTTCCAACAAATAACATCCCATGTTCCTCATAGTGGTTCACATAGTGGATAATTCAAGAGGTAAAAACCTCTTACCTTTTCATTGACTTTCATTCCAATTTCTATTCTTTTTCTTGTTCTCTAAACACATGAAATTCTATAAGTTGAAATGTTATCTATGGTATATAAAATTTTTAGTACTTTTATTAGCATAATATAATAATATTTCATTATTTCATTCCCCACTCTTTTTAAAAAAAATTTAAAACATCGTTCGTGATGTGTTAATTTAGCGCATTCAATGATGAAGAGATTTATATTTTATTTAATGCATTTAAGACTGGTCAAAAATCCATTTTAATGTATAAAATTGATATTAATATATTCATTATATCTTTTTAAATATTTGAGAACTAGTATTTATACAAAATATTAGATAATAGATAAAACTATTTCATAAGGATCTAGATATCTCGAAATTAATTTTATCCACTATAATTAACATTTTTCTACAAATTCATAATCATACGATATAAATAAATAATGTATATGAAAAAATAAATATTTTATGTTCATTAATAAAATATATTTTAAATTCAACAAATCTATACACATTCTATATGATCTTTCATACATATATATAAATGAACTGATCATGAAAACCAAGTAAACAAACACACATAAGATACGATAATGTGTCTTATAAAAGATTTAAAAAGTCATAAATGATAATTATAACATTATAATAAATAAATTTATATATTTTTTTTAATTAATTGATAATTTTATTTAATTTTAATATGTAGGATATTAACTTCAACTACAAATAACATTTAGACATAAAGTGGAAGATTTTTTTGAAACACATTTTCTCTTCATGTTATGTTTTATCTCTCCTTAGCCCAATTTAATCTACCATTATTATACATTAATACTCCTCAATTATTTATTTATATTAAAATTATATTTTCATATATCATTTCTTATTTATTTGATAGGGAAATACATTTCTTTATAAGGTTTCATTCTCAATTTATCCAGATAAACTTGCCTAATTATATGGAACGTCCAGATTTCAGAACCTTTTTTAATTTCACTCCATAATATATTTTAATATCCAATTTTTTTCTAAAATCACATATTTAATCAACAAGAAACTTAATGGATCGATTTTGTTTGTACAAAGACAATTATTCATTTTTTATTTTAGTGATTCTTGAAAAGTATCCCCTAAACCGCAATAATATATTATATTTTAATGTTTTTGAAACCCTCTTTTTAACATGGTTTCACTTCTATTTGACATAAAATATCATGATATGTGCCTATATTAAAATATTTATTTCTATTAATGATTTATATACATTATTTCTTAGACATAAATATTATATTCCCTTTTGATGTGCCTTTTTGAATGATTATGATAAGAAATTATTTACATGGGTAACCATAATGTTTATGGTTGAGTCCTATTATATGGTACTTTATGTGGAATAAATATTTATTAAATTGTTACGAATGGTTCACCAATATAGAACTCTATTGAATTGGGTAATGTTTATTCATATTCCACGTAATATGAATCTATCTTGGAGGTCTACCATGACTCGGGATCCATGTGGAACGATATGGAGGTTATATATTACTCTTGATCCTCCCTATGAAATTGTACATAAATTATGCTTATTTACTATTTTTCATCTCTTAAAAACTAAAATGGTTAAATTATTACATGATCCCATGTTCAATATGATCTGATTCCCTATTTTTATTCATGTTGCATTCCTTTAAATATCATTAATTTATTCCTTCAACCCCAGAGTCTATGCATTATACTTATGGTTATTATCTTAATATATTTTAGCTCATATATGTTTTCATGTATTCCCCTAGTTATAATATAAAGATTTATATTTTCAATGGATGTTACTTTCCCATTATTAATATTAAATAAATGGATTTTTTTATTTTTAGGATTTCCAATTATATATCTAATAATTTGAAGACACTAAAAATTACAATACTTAGATTGAAATTGTAGTATAATTATAATTAAAATAATATAACAATATGTGTAAATGTATTGGACCATTATATCATAATTGAAAATGGATAAAAAAGGGAATAATTTATTTGAATATCATATTTGTGAGGGTTGACAAGGAAGAATAATAACATGTTTTGAATCCATTGGAGAATGTTTCTTGTCATTTTTTAAATCTATTTATTACTTTATTTCATGATGCATAATGCACATTCATTCTTCTATAGAACATTGATTTAAAAAAGTGTAAGTGTATATAATTCAAATTTTAAATAACCAAAAGGATTTCCTTCATATGGATTGGGTGGTATTGTATTTTCAAGAAACCATGCTAAGGAAATATATAATATTTCCGAGTAGTGAAACTGGTATATTATTTTTTCCCTAGGAATGTGTGATTGGATTAGTAATGTGATTAATCTTTAATATGAGGTGATATTTTTTAGGAGGATGTAAACTAAAAACCAAAATATATCAATTAATCGCCCGTATGATTAGTGATACATATATCCTAGCTTGGCAGGATCATATAATAATTCCAAAAACCTAATAGAACAATACTTATTATATATGTCATATTAAGATTATATCTATTATAAAACCCCAAAATTATTGGTGGTAATAGAAAAATGACATCATTTCCCAAGTTAGTAGTCCTCCGTACACACAAAATTTATTTTTCTAACCATTTGGTGGTTGTGTGTATATGTGATGGTCGACCAGTGAAGCTATTGAATAGTTACGATATTGAGTATATGAGGGTTGTTATGTAATTATGATATAAAAACTAGTGAAATTGTGGAGGACGAAATAAAACAAAAATTCCCATTGAAGAACGTTAGCACATCATTGGGAAACTCATTTTCGATTTCAAAAAAGTGCATCATTAGATTGATTATTCCTACTGGTAGGATTCTAGGATTATTGGATTGATGATTGTTGTTTATTAGGGTAGGGTTTGGATGAGGAAAAATTATCAATAAGAGTGAATAAGTGGGGATATTCAATGAATTATTATATTTGACGGGGAGTTAAATTGTTTTAAATAAAAACATTTAACGCTATTGGGAGGTATCATTCATATAATGGTTTATCAATAAGGAATAAAATTTATGCAAATAGTGTATATTGTCTAAATATTTTCATCCAATGTGTTTTGGACATGTATATAGTTCATTTGACCACTTAATATTAATTTTTAACAGTATGTAAACTCATTTTTAATTTAATCACTACAATAAATTATAAATTTTTTATATTCCAAATATGGTATCCATATATCATAATTCTAATCTAATAAATTAATGAATTAAAATATATTTAGATCTTATAAATTGGACAATACATCGAGTTTTGATATGGAGAATGTTCAAATGTTTGAAATTTTTTTATATCCAATTTCAATGTAAAATTTATTCCAATGAGATATATTTTCTTTTTTAATGTATGTTTAAACTAATTAAATATTAAAATCAATTTGAAATAAAATTTAACAAAAATTTATTTATTTGAAAATTCAGTTTTATATAAATTTTTTGAATTATTAACTATTCATTAAAATGTATTGTTCTCTAAAAAATACTATGAATTCAACCTAATTATATTTCATTATTTATCATTCATGAATGATTATTATTTTCTAAAATAAATTTTATAAGATTTTAATAATTTATAATTGCAAAATGTCTTCCATTAATAGGTTTTTAATCAACCTTTTAAAAAAATAGAGCT
This sequence comes from Viscum album, assembly GCA_963277665.1. Taxonomy (NCBI): domain Eukaryota; kingdom Viridiplantae; phylum Streptophyta; class Magnoliopsida; order Santalales; family Viscaceae; genus Viscum; species Viscum album. The sequence continues at coordinate 1,584,168,382 of OY728150.1, read as the reverse complement.
TTTTAGCCTTAAATTGGATATGATCTTTTGCCATTTCCTATAAAAATTATTGGATGACATTAAATATGTTATATTTAACATATTTGAAATTAATTTCATTAATATTCATCATTAATAGTGATTATTTAAATTTATTAAGATAAAATTAATTTTGGGGAAATAATATATTTTTTATAAAAACTTATCCATTACATATAATTAGTATTTTCTCAATATGTAATTAATTGGCCCCAAAATAATTCATTATATCTTCATTTTAATACCATATATTCATAATGTAGTTAAAATTATTTATTCAATGAATACCAATTGTGAGATAATAACTATCAAGTAAAAACAAAATTATAAATTGTATATTTATTTCTAGTAAGACATGGCCATATGTATAACACAAGTTATCAATGAAATTAATTTATTAGTTCAACACAATAAAAACTACGTATTCCATATAATGAATAATAAACTATGGAATTAATGTAACATATGGAATAAATGAATTTAAATTAATTTTAAATCAGATATTTCAAATTAATTTTAGGATATAACATCCTACCTCCATTAATATTGATATTTACCCCAAAAATTGTATTTGTTATCAAAAAATTTTTAAATTCCCTAATTTTGAATCACATTGTATAAAATTCAAAATGAAAAAAATATAATAAAAAAGTTGGAATGAATCATAAAGGTCACATAAAGATACTCATAAATGGATTTCCATTAAGGATAAAAAGGGACAAAAATTAAAATATTAATTTGAAAGGAAAAATTAATTTCCACAGAATTATATTGTGATAGAGAACATGGTCAAGGGTATGGAAATGACTACGAAATCACAATCCAGATAGGTGTGGAGTTGTAAATAGATATCATTAAAAATCATTATAATATAATGAATTTTATTTCATGATTACTTTACTAATGTTGATGGAATAATTTATTTATATTGAATGAGAACAAGATGAAATATGAATTTTTGACATGTGAATTGGGATCCAGATACATCTTTTAGAATTTTCACAGCAGATAGGAGTGTTTTTGTTCCTTAATTTATGACCATCTGGAAAGTAAGATAGATTTCATGGGTTACTCCCCCAAAGAAATATAAAAAAAATTTATTGATCCAACTCCCTTTTTCTAATGTTGGCGGTGGGAAGGAATATTTCACAAAAAACCATTAGTATATGGGTTTTTCATTCCGCAATTATTGTTGTTGTGGGGAACTCACTGTAGGTTGAAAAATTTGATATTTAAAAAGGTATTGTATTATGTGAACCTAGAGGTGACACTCTTACATCCTTAGAAACATACTATTTGGTTATTTTTAAAATATTAAATAGAACAACAATACCCTCTCGTTGAATTTATATCTACTTTATATATGCAATAACATGATCAGTATTCGGGTATCTATCCGCAATATGTGGAATATTGGACACAAAGAAGAAGAAATGTTAGCATAACATCTTTCTCATTGGAACCCTTATATAGTTTTTTCTATAATGAGCTCCCTAAAAACTTGGTTTGTGGGTTTTTTTATACAAGGTGTGCTTATTCAGCAATATTTTAGGGCATCATTATTCATTCAATCATGGGGGGAAATAATAAATGTATTGATTTTTGTTAATTTATTGATAATTTTATTTACAAATATAAATCAATTTCTATGAAAATTTTATCTTTTATCTTAATGATGAGTATTCAAGAGGAATTTTTAATTCTTAAATCACTAAAATCACATTTTATATTCCATATAAAAAAAGGTATACTCAATCTATTATAATTATCATTAGACATTAACCAAAACAAAAATTGTCATAGAAAGGTGAGAAAATTCCACAAATGTGTAAACCATCAAATTGTACTTTAATCATCAAATTTAATTCCACGTTTTGAAACAAAATTATTTCATAAATCTATATTCCTAATATTCATCAAATATTTTCATACATAGTTAGAATCTAATTGATCAGAAGGATTCCCGCATATATTATTCCATATAAAAATAAACACTTATTCATCAAATAAAATATCATTTTAAAATAAATTAAATATAATACTTATTGTTAAAAAATTAAATTCTAATTAGGGAATCACATTAGCCAGTGCTAGAGGATACACCCTTATCTCCCTTCAGTTATGGGTAGAAGACAAACTGAATTTCCATATGCATTGGGTTTTGTCCACGAATATGGGTTCTAATATTTTATCATTAAATCTAAAAAATATGCCCACCCATCAAACATGTCATGTAGTTCATTGTAGATAAAAAAATTCAAACAAAAAATCATCTCCAAAAACGTCGTTGATAACCTCAAAATTTTTCTACAAAAAAACATAAAATGGGATGACATTAAAAATTAACATATGATCAACAGTAATATAATATCTCTATGATAGTCTCTATAACACTTAAGGTTATGTATTATGAAAAAATAAAAATAGCCTATGTTTTCAAAATATACCTTTGATACCAACTTTAAAAATTCCGGACACACACTACCATATCATATATTGAATTTTATAACTTGATATGTTTGATATTGGTTTCAATAAGTGGTAACCAAATTTTTAATCAAAAATTTATAGCATAAATAGGAAAAAATTGATCAATTACATTGTAGAGGAGCTTTTAGGTTTATATTATTTGGTAATTAGGAAAAACACTAACACAAATAGATCATATGAAATTTAATGGGAATTTTCCCACTAAACACGACTTCTTTTTGTCACATTAATAAAACATCATAATCCATATGAAATGTATTATAGAAATAACTCATTCAATATAAATATTAAAAACCAACATGAAAGGAAACACATGAATAATGATCTTAGATTCCCTATAAGTTTAAGCATAATCATCAAGAACTTAATATCATCAAGGATAATAATATGGTATAATGGAATGACCAAATAATCAATGTGGAATGAGTCATTCCTAAAATAATGCATAAAAATTTATAATTGTAACATCATAGTTTAAAAAATGGAAAAATAAAGTGTCATTAAAATCATTAATCATGAGCTATATCATATTAATCTCGATTAGTATTAACATTAATAACCTATAACAATGATAAATATAAAATATAGGTAATTGGAAAATTATTATCACCTCACTCATAAATAACTATTAATAATGGTATATCCATATTGTAAAATGATAAAAACAATGTAATTGAGGGTTAACAAAAATTCACCCATCATTGGTTATTCATGTAACAAAACCACCCATAATTGATTAATTATAGAACCACCCATCATTTGTGAAAGTATCATTAAACAATCATCCCACATAAAATAATTCACTTAATAATAAAAATTTTTTTACAGTCAAATAATCCCTTTCATGACATTATTAACTACTAAAAAATAAACGAGTTCTATAAAAATCCTTCAAAAAATTATTATATAATGATATAAAATGGGTTCAATTAAAATATAATTGAAACATGAATAACATATAGAAAATAAACGGAATCAATAACTATATCATTGATAAAATTTATATACATAAAAAGATAATGACTATTGTATCAATAAACAATATCCCAAATGGATAAAATATATCTACAAGGGTTTTTGATGTTTATTTATTGAAATACCATTAAATTTTCATTAAAAATATTCCTAAGGAAATTAAGATTTAATCATTCCAATGTATCTGATACCATTAAGAAACTAATGAATCATAATCACCTTAAAAGAATAAAATTTATTGTAAAGTATAATATCAGTAGAATAAGTGGATTCATGAAATATCTTTTAAAAGGGGAACTATAACTAATGTAAATAGACTCTATAATAATACTTTGTTCCCAATGGTTCAGAAAACAAGTTTGGAATAAAAACCTATGCCAATAGTTCACTAGAAACGTCGGCATAATCTATTTAATGTTGGGTTTTTTCCAATGGTTTTTAAACCATTGGGAAATAAAAGTTTACCCAGGGTTTTTATTAATCTTTGGCAACAATTATAATCAATTTAGAGCTCCATCTCTAATAAAATTTCATCTGGTGCACTCATACCCTCCCCGACCTCGACCTCCTCCCGGCCTCCACCTCTCCCTCTGCCTCCCGAACCCCCTCTCTCTCCTCCGGTTACGTTACCCTACCCCTCTCAGATCCTTATCCGATGATGAAGCCCCCCTCCCCTCTTGGATCCCGGCGACGTTCCCCCCTCCCCTCTCATATCCCACTCGTGGGGACATCCGAGCTCAATCTCCTACTCTGACGTCCCCTGTCCCCCTCTCCAGTTGTGCGGGAGAACCTCCATGGCCGAATACCCCATGGGACATCCCCTTCTCTTGGATCCCTCTCCTCCCGCCTGGGAAATAATATTTTTGAGGCCGACCCCTTCCCCCCAATAGAGGTAAATCTTTTCCAATATATTGGTTTCAGTGTTTGTGGATATTTTGTTGATGATTTTATTATAGTTTATGTGTAAACCTAATTTTCCATTTATGGATTTTTTTTAAAATCCAGATGTCCCAAATTTTTCATATGTTAATTCGTACGTTGTCTAGATCAACCATGTTAATTTTTTTGGTTCAAATGTGAAATTAATGGTTTAGTTGTTCTGATGATGCTTGTAATTGAAATTAGACAGTTTGGTGTGGTGGGAGGGGGGATGAAATTCCAATGACTTCAACCCAATTACATTTATAAATGGAAAGGGGTCAGTTGGGACATCTGGTGTTATTCAAATTTCTGAATAGGCATGTAATGAACCATGGTACATATCAATAGTTTGTGTCGGGTCCCGATCCAATTCTTTTAAAAAATGTAAATTGTAAAAAATAACATAAATTTAAAATAATAAATATATTAAACATATAATTAATTAAACAAAAATATGATTGAACGAAATTATCAATTGGGTTGGGCCCATCTTGTTCTGGGTTTCAGTTTGGTCTGGCTTTGTTGTGCCTTCACTAGTTCGAGTCCTGCACTAAAAAATACTTGGTATGGGCCCATTATAAGAAATATGTCTCATAGACTGTCTAGGTCCACGGTAGGCATCATGCCATTTTTACACCACTATTGAGTTAAACAACTAAGTTGTTTTGTTATTGTATTTTGCATTCAATAGTATTTTTGGACTCTAAAAATTGATTTATTACATTCATTTTACTATAAATATAACTTTTACATAAATAAACATTGTGATGTTACAATATTTCCAATCCCCAACACAACAACCACTTTCTCTACAATTATTTCACATTATAACCACTCAAAAGGCTAGTAACATGGTGTCTTGAGAGTGATAATTCCTGGATTGATATATGTATTTATTTTGTTTCAATTCATTATAGACTGAGTTCACAATTGACCGGGGAATGTTAGATGCTAGCAAGAAAACTATTTAAGACACAAGGGAAATCTATGCCGAATTTCAATTTATGATGCATCAGTTATTATTCACCATAGTAGTCAATCTCAGATTATTATGAAATTCATTGGGGTTCTAGCAGGGCATGTGCATAGTATTCAACTCAAATAATGTAGAATATGTTCATATTCAATGTCTAAGTGTACTACTTTGGTGTTTCCAAAAATGTGCTATATAAAGAACATAATAAAAAATAAAGAGATTATTATATAGAACTGTTTCCTCCTTGATTTTAGGAACATGATTTGAGCCATGGGGCGGTGTGGCTCTTACATATTGGGCGGTGACATGTATAGTCATTGGATACATGTGTGTTTTTGTTTAGTTTTTATTTTATTTTTTTTTAGCATTGTCCACTTAGGTTTTTTAAATCATTCTACGGATGGAGGGTAGTGATGCTATCCTGACTAGTTGATGTAGATCACATGTATACTGTAATACCATGAGGTGTGAGTCTGTGGAAACAGTGGGAGATATAGGAGCATTAGGTTCGTCCATGAAATGAAATTATTTTTCTAAAACATTGTGTTGGAACATTTCTAGAGTATGCTGGAGTCAAGAAATAACCCCAAGTGTCTCCATGTGATAACATAAATAACCCCAAGTGTCTCCATACTTCGTTGTATCCTCACATGGGATGGACACTCACCCAATCCTATCAAACCTATTATAGTATATCCTCTCACTCGCATAGTTTAGACTCATCTCTCAAGGATTATCTCATGCCTCGATGCACATATCATCATCAAACTAGACAAAGGTGATTATTCACCTTATGGTTGTCCTAGTCACAAAAGCACACCATGTCAAACCCATCTACATTATATTCTCAACAATCCGGTCAAGAACCATATCAAAATCATGTATTATATCCTAACCCTCCTAACTAGATTCCATCCTAAGCTATATCTCACCAAGCCTCTTGGAATTCTAATGCCAATCTACCTGAAAATAACCAATACCCACACTGGCATCTCATCCTTCATCTCGTTAGTTGAAATCTTGAATCATTAAATGCAGTAAAACCTTTCATAATACATTTTATATACTCAGAGGGACCATACCACTCTATAAACCTACCAAGATTCCAATCCATCCTCATAAGTATTTCCTCATTAAACGATAGATGTACAATTGCCACACCTATCAGTATAAGGACCAATCCTTTTAGGAATATTTTACATTATCTAAATCCTCATTGTTAGTGACATCAATCACAATAATGTTCATAATTGTAAACTAAACCCTACATTACAAGAATTATTCATGTGGACAGGCCCCATAGAAACACGCTATGAACTAAAACCATAAATAAATATCAAAAAACATGCATCATTTTTAAATAAATATCTCAGGTGTAAACATAATAACCATGAATAAAAAGACCTTATCCATTGTATCGAAAAAAACCAAACTAAGTTGAAACTTGTGCCAAATTGATTATACACCATTAATCGCAAGAGTAATTGTTAATTAATAGGAATGTACTATTTTATAGTATCACTTTGAAACATTTACATGGTTCCCCTTTGCTTTCAGGAACATGATTTGACCCATGGGGCGATGTGGTACTTATATGTTCAGTGGTGACAGGTATAGTCAAAGGAGTTAGGTATGTTTTAGTTTAGTTTTTATTTTATTTTCTTTATAGCATTGGTCACTTAGATCATTGACTGTTTTCTATTGATAGAGGGTAGTTATATTCTACGAAGGGTCCCAGAAGGAGTTTAGATTGATTCAGTCCACTGGCTTTTATCCGAGGTAAGATTCTATGGTTAATACTTGTATCGCACCTCATGTATTTGGGGATTTAGTGATTTTGACTCCATATTATGTTTTCGGTAGGGTGTTGGTTCGTTTTGTGTTGGTTCATGTGGGTTAGGTTATTCGCTGCCAATCTAGGTAAGGCTTTAATTCTGTTGGTTGGTTTGTCACTGGTTATGTAGCATAATTCACGTGCTTTAAGGTTTTTAATATACTTTGTGTAGTGCGTTAATCCATGCTCGTTGGTTTCAAGTAACCAAGTCAAGGGAGACTCGTCCATCATGTGTTTCACGAGTCTGTTTTTTATAACATAAGATCAGTTTCCATAATATGAAGGATATCTACAAAAGATTTATTTGGAATCCTGGCCTGAAGAGGCTTCCCAACGGATGTCGATGGACTGGGCCAACACGTCGTAGTCTCACTACGGTCACGTCGCGGTTATGCCACCATCACGATGTGGTAACTCTGCGGTCACACCGTGGTCACGTCGTAGTCATGCTGTGGTCACGCAACGGTAATGTCGCGATTTGGTCCTTCTTTATTATGACACCCCACGGCGGTTCGCGGTCCTATCAGAAATAGATTTATGATACCTATATAGAGTTTAAATACATCACCCATACAAAGATAATGGTGAGGGAGGTGATAGACTAAATTTCCCCACTTCCTCCCACTCCCTTAGCTCCTGGCCGGAAGATGCTACCCTGCAGATGTCATTAGGCCAGGCTAACATGTTTCGGTCATTCCGCAGTCATGCTGTATTCATGTTGAAGTCACGTCGCGGTAATGTCATGGTCACTCCGTGGTCACACCCCAGTCATTCCACGGTCACGCCGTGATCACGCTGTGGTCACACCACCATCACGCCGTGATTTGGCACTGCTCCAGGACGACACCCCATGGCGGTTCGCAGTCCTGTCATAATTTGATGTATGATTCCTAAATAGAGTTTTAGATACATTACCCATCCATAGTTAATGGTATGTTAGGTGATGACTGAAATTTTCCCCCTCTTCCACTTGCTATCTTCACCCCTGGCCGAAAGATGCTACCCTGTGGATGTTTATGGACTAGGCCAACAAGATGTGGTCTCACCGTGGTCCCACCGCGGTCACGCCGCGGTCATGCAACGGTCACGCTGCGGTCACGGTATAGTAATGTCGTGGTTTGGACATTCTCTAGGAAGAAACCCAATGGCGGTTCGAATACAGATTGGAAGTCTATGTATAATACCTAGATAGTGTTTTATATACATTACCCATCCATAGTTAATGGTAAGGGAGGTGACGGCTGAAATGTTCCCCCGCTTCCTCGCACTCCATTCACTCCTAGCTTTAAGTTGCTGCCCTGTGGATGTCACTAGACCGGGACAACACGCAGCGGTCACGCCGCGATCACGCCGTGGTCACGCCACAGTCACGCCGTGGTCACGCCGCTGTCACACCGCGGTCCTACTGTGACCATGTCGTGATTTAGCGCTAATATAGAACGATACCCCGCATAGGTTTGCAGTCCTGTTGGAATTTGATGTATGATACCTAGATAGAGTTTTAGATACATTACCCACCCATTGTTAATGGAGAGGGAGGTGACAGCCAGAATGTTTCCCTACCTCCTCCCCCTCACTTCTCTTTTGGTAAAAATATTCGGCCCTGCGAATGTCACTGGACTGGGCCAACATGTCGTAGTCCCACTGCAGTCATGCCTTGGTCACACCACAGTCATTACATGATCACGCCACGGTCACGCCATGGTAATGTTGTGATTTGGCCCTGCTCCAGGTCGAAACCCTACGACGCTTTGCATTTCTATCAGAATTAGATGTATGATACCTAGATATATTTTTAGATACATGACCCACCCTCCTTCTTGGACCTCAGACAACCCCCACACTCCTCCCTAGACCCTGGATAACCCCCTACCATCTTCCCTGGACCCAGACAGCCCCCTGGACAGCCCCTAGACAACCCCCCTACCCTCCTTCCTGGACCCCAGACTACCCCCTAGATAGCCCCCCACTGTCCTCCCTATACCCCGGACATCCCCCCAACCCCGTCCCTAGACCTCGGATCCCAATCTAACCAATATTCAAAATTCAACCTAAATCCAAACAAAAAAGAGGATTCTAGTACTTCAGAAGAAAATGATAGAATATTGCAAACCCGAATCGAAAAGAGGAAGAATATAGAGGATTAGACTCACTCAGATCTTCAATCCTCACATGATGGCACTCCAAATGCCCAAGTGACTTTTACGAGTCAACCCCGCCTCAAATTGAGGCACAATGTGGCTGGCACCACTCAACGTGTATATCCTTTGTTTCAAAAAAATATAATTTTATGTGAATACAACAACTGACATACAGAAAACCAACCAATGTGATTCATATTCTATTGAAACATTAGGACAATGATCCATGGGTCATTTGTGATGGGTACGAGTCAAACCCACCTCAATCTGTGGCACGGTGTGGCCAAAACCACTAAAAATATCTCACATTTATTTGAAATGGACATGACTTTAAGTGAAAACAACAACTGGCATATTGTACTGTAGTGGTATAGGCTCCTGCTTGGCATCCAAAAGACCCAGGATCAAATTCGCGCAGGGACTAATTTCTGGGTACTGTATCAGGGCACTGTAGTAGTGGTGGAACTGTAGTGCCGGTGACACTGTAGAAGCGAAGGAACTGTTCCATGTACTGCAGCGGCGGCAGGAATGTAGCAGCCTGGGTACTGTAGCATTAATATTAACTAAGGGGCTCTTTGAGCCAAAAAAAGTGCTTTCAAGCCAAGTATTCAGGCCACTTGGCCTTGGGCCTTCGGGTTATGTAATGGGTCTCCCTCTACCCAGCCTAAAGAGGACTTTTCGTTAAATAATAAAATTAGGCTTCATCCCTATACTTTAAAAAAAATATGGAAAACCAACCAAACACATTAAGATTGTGTTGATACATTAGCACAAAGATCCATGGGATGTTTGTGACATGTAAGAGCCAACCTTACCTCAATCCGAGGCACGCTGTGGCCGATATCACTCCATGTGTATGTACTATGTTTAAAATAGATATCATTTTAAGTGAAAACAATAACTGACATACGAAAAAATTACCATACGCACTTGGATTCTGTTGATACTTCAGAACAATGACCCATGGGTCGTATGAGACGTGTATGAGTCAACTCCACCTGAATCCGAGGAACGGTGTGGCCGGCACCACTCAACGTGTTTCACCCTTATTTGAAGTGGAAATCATTTTAAGAGAAAACAACAACTGACATACAGAAAACCAACCAAATGCTTTCAGATTCTGTTAAAACATTTGGACAATGATCCATCGGTCATTTTTAATGTGTACGAGTCAACACCTCCTCAATCTAAAGCAAGGTGTGGACGGTACCACTCAAATTGTCTCTATTTTGTTTTAACTAAAAATCATTTTATGTTATAACAGCAACTCACATATGAAAAAGAATCCAAACACATTAATATTCTATTGATACGTTATGAAAATGATAAATTGGTAATTTGTGACATGTATGAGTCAACCTCTCCTCAGTCTGAGGCACAGTGTGGCTGTTACCACTCAAATTGTCATTCTTTTGTTTAAAATGGATACACTTTTATGTAAAAACAAATGGCATATAGAAAACTGACCAACCAAATTTGGATTGTGTTGATACATTAGCTAAATAATTCATGGGTCATTTGGGATGTTTACGAGTCAACCATGCCTCAATCTGAGGCGTAGTGTGGCTGGCACAACTCAAAGTGTCTCTCTTTTATTTCAAAAGGAAATAATTTTGAGTGAATACCACAACTGACATACGAAAAACCAACCAAAGGAATTCACAGTGATAAATGGGTCATATGTGACTTTCACGAGTCAACCATGCCTCAATTTGAGGTCCAGTGTGGCCGACACCACTCACACTGTCTCACTGTTATTTGAAATGGATAGGATTTTAAGTGAAAACGAAAACTGACATATGAAAAACTGACCAAATGCATTTGTATTGGGTTGATACATTAGGAAAATTATCTATTTGTCATTTTTGACGTGTATGAGTCAACCTTGCCTCAATCTGGGGCACGGTGTGGCCGGTATCACTGCAAGTGTGTGTATTTTGTTTAAAATGAACAACATTTTATGTGAAAACAACAATTGACATACGGAAAACCAACCAAATGCATTCTGAGTATGTTGAAACATTATTAAAATGATCCATGGGTCATATGTGATGTTTAAGAGTCAACCACAATTCAATCTAAAGCACAGTGTGGCCGGAACCAGTCAAAGTGTCTCTCTTTTGTTTAAAATGACTATCATTTTAAGTGAAAACAACAACTATCATACAGAAAACTAACCAAACGCCTTCCGAATCTATTTAAAATTTAGGAAAATAATTAATTAGACATATGTGACATGTAAAAGTCAATTCCGCCTCAATCTGAGATGCGGTGTGGCCGAAACCACTCAAAGGGGTCTCTTGTTTAAAATGGATATCATTTTAAGTGAAAACAACAACTGACATATGGAATACCAAACAAACTCATTTGGATTTTGTTGATACATTAGGAAAACGATCCATGGGTCCTATGTGACGTGTATGAGTCATGTCCAGCCTCAATCCGAGGTGCGGTGTGGCCGGTATCACTCTAACTGCCTCTCTTTTGTTTAAAATGGACATCATTTTAAGTAAAAACAACTGGCATATGGAAGACTGACCAAACATATTTGGATTGAGTTAATAATTTAGAGAAAAGTTAAATGGGTCTTATGTGATGTTTATGAGTCAACTCCACCTCAATCCGAGGCATGGTGTGGCCGACACCACTCAAAGTGTCTCACCATTATTTGAAATGGAAAACATTTTAATTGAAAACAACAACTGGTATACAGAAAACCAACCAAACACATTCAGATTTTGTCGATACATTATAAAAACGATTCATGAGTCATATGTTACATGTAAGAGTCAACCCTGCATCAATCCGGGGCATGGTGTGGTCGGTATCACTCCATGTGTATGTCTTTTGTTTAAAATGGACATCACTTTAAGTGAAAACAACAACTGACATACAGGAAACTGACCAAACGCATTTGGATTCTATTGAAACATTAGGAAAATTATCCATGGGTTATATGTGATGTGTATGAGTTTTACCTACCTCAATCCAAATTGTGGTGTGTCTGTCACCACTCAAATTATCTCTTTTTTGTTTAAAATGAACATCATTTTAAATAAAAACAACAACTTCCATACAGAAAACTGAACAAACGCATCTGGATTCTATTGAAAATTTATGACAACGATACATGGGTCATATTAGATGGGTAAATGTAAACCCCGCTTCAATCTGAGGTGCAGTGTGGCCAACACCACTCAATGTGTCTCTCTTTTGTTTAAAATGGACAACATTTTAAGAGAAAATAACAATTAAAATATAGAAAACCAACCAAACACATTCATATTATGTTGAAACATTTGGAAAATGATCCACGTGTCATATGTGACGTATATGAGTCAATTCCGCCTTAATCAGAGGCAGGGTGTGGCAGGTATCACACTAATTGTCTCTCTCTTTTTTTATATGGACATCATTTTATGTGAAAACAACTGGCATAGGGAAAACTAACCAAACATATTCGTATTGTGTGGATACTTTAGAAAAATGATCCATGGTTTGTATGTGATGTTTATAGGTCAACCTTCCCTCAATCAGAGGCACTTTGTGGCTGAAACGACTCAAAGAGTCTCGCCTTTATTTGAAATGGAAAACATTTTAAGTGAAAACAACAACTCACATATGGAAAACCAACCAAACACATTTAGATTCCATTGATACTTTATCCAAATGATTTATGAGTCATCTGTAAGGTGTACGAGTCAACCTTGCCTCACTTAGGGGAACGATGTGGCTGGTATAACTCCAAGTGTATGTCTTTTGTATAAAATGGACATCATTTTAAGTGAAAATAACAACTGACATACAAAAAACCGACCAAACACATTCCAGATATGTTTAAACTTTAGAAAAATGATACATGGTTCACATGTGACATGAACGACTCAACCCCACCCCAATCCAAAGATTAGTGTGGCCAGCACCACTCAAAGTGTCTCTATTTTGTTTAAAATCAACATCATTCTAAGTGAAAATAAAAAATGAAATATGTAAAACTGAACAAATTCATTTGGATTGTATTGGAAATTTAGGGAAACGATCCATGGGTCCTTTTTGACTTGTAAGAGTTATCCCTGCTTCAATCTGAGGCCCGGTGTGGCTGACACCACTCAAAGTGTCTCACTTTTGATCAAAATGGACTACATTTTAAGTGAAAACAACATCTGACATACGAAAAACTGACCAAATGCCTTCAAATTATGTTGAAAGATTAGTTAAAAGATTAAAGGGTCATATGTGATGGGAAAAAGTCATCCAAACCTCAATCTGAGGTGCGCTGTGGCTGGTATCACTCTATCATTCTCTCTTTTGTAAAAAATTGACATCATTTTTATTAAAAAAACTAGCATACGGAAAATCAACCAATCATATTCAGATTGTGTTTATACATTACCAAAACGATAAATGAGTTGTATGTGACGTGTAATCTTCAACCCCACCTCAATCCGAGGTGTGGTGTGGCCAACACCACACAAAGTTTATCACATTTCTTTGAAATGGAAAACATTTTAAGTGAAAACAAAAACTGAAATACAGAAAACTAACCAAATGCATTCAGATTCTATAAATACATTATGAGAAAGATTCATGAGTCATCTATGATGTGTATGAGTCAACCCTACCTCAATCTGGGGAACGGTGTGGCTGGTATCACTCCAAGTGTATGTATTTTGTTGAAAATGGACATCACTTTAAGTGAAAACAACTACTGACATACGGAAAACTGATTAAACAAATTCTGATTCTTTTGAAACATTAGGAAAACAATAAATAGGTCATATGTGACGTGTGTGAGTAAACCCACCTCAATCCAAATCATGGTGTGGCCGGAACAACTCAATGTGTCTCTCTTTTGTTTAAAATGAACATCATTTTATGTGAAAACAACAAATGAAAAATGGAAAAACAAATAAATGCATTCAGATTCTATTGAAAATATATGAAAATGATCCATGGGTCATATGTGATGTGTACGAGTCAACCCTTCTTCAATATGAGGCACGGTGTGTCCGAAACCACTCAAATTTATTCGGTTTTTTTTTAAATGGACAAAATTTTAAGTGAAAACGAAAAATGACACAAGGAAAACCGTCCAAATGCATTCGAATTCTGTTAAAAATTTATGAAAACGATCCATGGGTCATATGTGACGGGTACGAGTAAACCCCCCCTCAATACGAGGCACGGTGTGGTCAGTATCACACTAACTGTCTCTCTTTTGTTTATAATGGAAGTCATTTTATGTAAAAACAACTAGCATATGGAAAAAAGTCGAAACATATTCTTATTCTGTTGATAGTTTTGAACAACAATCCATGGGTCGTATATGACATGTACGATTCAAACCAACCTCAATATACAGCACAGTGTGGCCGAAACCACTCAAGTGTATCATCTTTCTTCAAAATGGAAAACATTTTAAGTGAAAACAACAACTGTCATATCGAAAACTGACTAAACTCATTAAGATTTTGTTGATACTTTATGAAAACGATTCACGGTTCATCTGTGACGTGTATGAGTCAACCACACCTGAATATAGGTCATGGTGTTGCCGGTATCACTCTAAGTGTGTGTCTTCTGTTTAAAATGGACATCACTTTAAGTAAAAACAACTGGTATATGGAAAACTGAGTAAACATATTCGGAATTCGGTATGAAACTATAAGGCCCCAGCCTTAAACCTTACATAATCTTGAGTTATTAAAAGATTACACATTGAGGATCTTTTTGGGTTTATTGTTTTAGAGAATTAGATCATATAACTTGAATTTCATTCCACATATAAACAAAGGGGTTACATAAAGATAGTATTCTTCATTCCCATCAATGGAAACATATTTAAAATAAAACATGGATTCTTTCTTGACACTTCCTTGACACTATCATCATATCTTGTACATTTCCCTTGACCTGTGGAAAACATTTCTAAAAACATGGGATGAGCATAAAAAGCTCAGTAAAAGATATAAAAATATGGAAAGGAAACATGGGTACATATATACATAACAATGAAATCATACATTACCCATAAAACATAATCACTTTAACATACCTCATCAAATCATTAATAAATCATAGAAATCATAAGACATAAAGGTAACTTGAGGAATTCATAACATTCGTACATAGGGAGTAACCCTCTAGGTTACATTTGGAATACCCATCACAGTATATTCCATAAATCAATTCAGACAAACCTTAACGTTTCACTCCTTCGCGTTACCCAATGCATTGGAGAGCTATATCGGGCTCACCCGCCCATAGTTTATCACAAAACCACCCGTCTTTATAATAATTCCCAAGAACCTCAACATAATAGTATCACATAAAACATGCATAAAGGAAACATAACATTTCCACCTCTCAATCACAAGATATCAATACAACACATTGATATAAAAACATTATGAAAACCATTTTCAATACAAAAATAAAAGAAAAGTAAAACATGGTATTTATTTTTCTTTTAAAAAGAAGGTATATCTTATTGAGGAAGCCGAAACTCAAATAATGGTCACAGCGACGGAGAAGTCGTTTTCACCGCATACGTACGACAAAAAAATTCTCTTTTGTCGTTTTGTAAAACGCTTCTTATAAAAAATATTCCTTTTGGATAAACGTAAAAGTCAAAGGGGATTATATACCGTATAAAAGAAAGTTGTGTATAAAATAAAATATGCCTCAATGAAAGGAGATTGAGATGAAGTCCCATACCTCAGGTCCGACTTGACTCGATCATTCTTTAATGTCCTGAATAATAAACATGAGTTAATTTCTACTTTCTTAAGAACCTTTTTTAAGATCATTATTCCTTTTATATCACTTATTTCCATGTTATGAACACTATGTAATTATTTAAGTTAATAACAGTCGTTTTAACGATCATTGGTACTTGAGTCAAAAATAAACCATTTATAATTACATGTTGTTCATGTATCCATTATATCTAGAATTTTAATCATGATGTATATATCATATATATCCATTATATACATGCATTTATAATATTACATAATCATTTAGATGTATGAAATGAAATGCACCGTTAATGGAGACGGTAAGCCGTACGTACGCATGAATGCTACATTCATTTCTATTTTGTATTTTATACAATGGAATCATAATGATATAAAGTTATATTATAATTTTAGTATAATACCATATATAATATCATATTTCCATCTTTTATACGTCCCACATATGGTATTTAACGAATCAAATCACTTTGAGGGGGCGGTAGTCCGCACTTCCTTAAATGATGATATCGCGTTTACCCATATTGGAAACCATAAAGGTATGCCCAAAATGAAAAATACAGAAGCTTAAGGAAAACATAAAAATATTTATATCATATATAAATATAGTGTCATATTAATGGCCACCTTTGAAGGTGTTAAAAGAATGTTGAACAATCATAGTTTTGGGAGGCATACATTCACCATCCACGGAAACAGAATGTTCATTAACCATTAGATGTAGGTGTGTGTAAGTGTAGCTCGAATACTTCTTATAACAACATCCTAGTATATTTAAGATACTGGTTTTGTTACAAAAGAAATGAATAAAAAGATTTTAGGGGGTTGGAGAAGCAAAATAAAACAAAAGGACTAAAGTGAATACATTACCTTAATATCGGGTAACTCCCTTTGGTTTGAGCTCAAAGGCTACCTTGGGAAGACTTCTGCCAAAAGTGAGGCTTCAAGGAGTAATAGAGGGGAGTGGAGAGACAAAATGAGTAGGGGTTGGCCGAGCCAAAGGCTTTTGAAGTGTGGGTAAGGAGGATGAGGTGGGGGCCTTTTATAAGAGGAGAGGAGGGGCACTCTTGGATAGTAAAGTAATATTACTTTATTTGAAAATGCGTTTCGGATTTAAAATGTAACATATTTATATAATTAAAGGATAATGTGGTAAGGGTTCGAAATATACCCACCCAATATTTTTTGGACTTGTGTAGGTCATAGATTTTACATTATCTTCTCATTTTATTTAAATCATTTTTTAATGAGGTAATTGATGCATCATCATGATGTAATAAATAATTTAATTTATTTAAATTATAAAATTTATAAAAAAATAAATTGTTGTAGGAAATCTTTTTAGATTTCCAGTGACTATTTATAGTAAAAAAGCTGACTTGTATAACCCCATTTAAAAATTGTTTTCGTAAAACATATTATGTTTGTGTCATTTTTACTTTTTCATTAAATAAAAAGTTATTTATGTCATTTCCCAACGAAAGTGGCTCCATGGGGTCCCCAAGTTGACCCATG
The DNA here is from genome assembly GCA_963277665.1 of Viscum album. Classification (NCBI taxonomy): domain Eukaryota; kingdom Viridiplantae; phylum Streptophyta; class Magnoliopsida; order Santalales; family Viscaceae; genus Viscum; species Viscum album. The sequence continues at coordinate 1,584,150,754 of OY728150.1, read as the reverse complement.
GTTTGTAGTGTTCATCCATGACACATCCAATGAGGGTAGGACATGTGTCAAGCTCATATTATACTATTAAAACATTATTTTTACCTTAAACTACACTAATTACCACTAATCGCGATTAAAAACTTAATAAGTTACTATTCACCAAAACTTTATTTTAATCCCATTGGACCACATTTTACTTCTTAATGACAACCATGTATGTCGGATTTTCTTAATTTAAAACACAATGGTGGCAAAATTTCATTGAAATGGAAAATCAGTTTTTATAAGTACCACTTAGTGGTTTCACTATTCAACAAAAATTGATGTTTTTCAGAAAAATACCAAAACTTCACCCAAAGATATATTTGATATTCTGAATTAAAAAATGATATCTATTTTACAAAATTCAAATCATATAAGTTACATTAATTAATATAATAATTAATTTCCACTGTCATGACAAATAGCGTGTTTTTATGAAACAATAAGTATCATAAGATTAACACCAGTTTAAGTCCAATTTCAATGTGAAATTGATTCCAATGACCACCACTGGATTAAATGGTAAAACAATATTCTAATTTCACTTCAAAACACATTCAAAAGATAATATAATCATATAAATAAATTAGATTAAAAACCATTTTTGATGTAAAATGCTGTATTTTTCACTATTCATTAAAAAATGAACATTGTCAGAAAAATACCAAATATTCACACAAAGTAAATTTTGATATCCCAATAATAAAGAATAAATTTATTTTGACAAACATAGTTTATACAATTGTCAAAATATAGATTCAAAAATGATTTTACATCAAAAGGCAGTAAAACAACCTTTTAAAAAAATTAGTGTATTCCATCTTAAGATTGGATTTATTTTCATTTTAAGCCTCTAAAACACTATTTAATTCATTAATAGAAATAGATAAAAATATATATTATTCATTACTTTCTTGGGATGTTACATCCTTCCCCCCTTTAGAAAATTGCATCCCCGCAATTTATTTACTTATCGAATAAATGGGGGTACTTATCCCTCATTGCATTTTTAGATTCCCATGTTCCCTCTTCCATCATGTGGTTTTTCCACAAAACCTTATCCTGATTAATCACCTTATTCTGTAACACTTGCTCCCTATGGTCAAGAATCTGGACCAGTTTTTCCTCATAAGATAGGTTTTCCTCCAGCTGAACTACCTCTGGACTCAAAACATGAGGTGGATCTAGCATGTACTTCATTAACATTGAAACATGAAAAACATTGTGTTCCTGAGATAAACTCGGAGGTAATGCCACTCGGTAAGCAACTGATCCAACTCTCTCCAGAATTTCATATGGTCCAATGAACCTTGGACTCAGCTTTCCTTTCTTACCAAACCGCATCACACTTTTCCATGGTGATACTTTGAGAAAAACATGATCACCAACCTCAAAAGAGAGATCTTTCCTCCTGTTGTCCGCATAACTCTTCAGCCTACTCCGAGCTGTTCTCATGTGTTTCTAAATAAGCTGAACTTTTTCTGCCATCTCTTCTACCAATTCTGGTCCCATCAGCTTCCTTTCACCCACTTCATCCAAGAGAGCTGGAGTTTGACACCGCTTCCCATATAACGCCTCAAATGGTGCCATCTGTATACTGGATTGAAAACTGTTATTATATAAAAATTCAATCAAAAAAAGATGTTGGTCCCAAATTCCCTTATAATCCATCGAACAAGCTCATAGCATATCCTCCAAGGTCTGAATTGTTCATTCCGACTTCCCATATGATTGAGGATGAAAATCTGTACTAAAATTTAATTCAGTACCCAACGACTTCTGAAGGCCTTTCCAAAAGTTAGAAGTGAACCTGGGATCATGGTCAGATACAATGGAGAGAGGCACTCCATGTAACCTGACTATCTCTTTAGGATACAAACGGGAAAGTTGATCTAGGGAAAAATTATCTTGTATAGCAAGGAAATGAGTAGATTTGGTCAAACGATCAATAATTACCCATATTGCATTATTACCTCGAGATGTCTTCTGTAATTCCACAAAAAAGTCCATGGATATATTCTACCATTTCCAATCTGGAATTGGTAAAGGCTGAAGCATCCCTTTCGGTAACTGCCGCTCTGCTTTAACCTGCGACAAGTCAAACACTTCACTGTAAAATCAGCAATATCTCTTTTCATTCCATCCCACCAGTAATACTCTCGAAGATCTCTATACATCTTAGTACTGCCTTGATGAACTGAAAACGGAGAACTATTAGCTTTTCATAACAACTCTCTCTTCAACTGTGAATCACAAGGCACACACAATCTCTTCCCAAATCTCAAAATGCAATCATTATCAGTGTTGAATTCAGGCAACTTACCTTTCTGAACTACCTCTACCTTTTTCCGCAACTCACTATCTTTCTTCTGTGCTTGATTGATTCTGTCTGATAGAGAAGATTTCACTGATACGTAAAACAAAATAGAAGAACATATTTCACCAACAACTTCTATGCCAAAGTTCATCAAATCCTTAACCAAAGGATCACATTCCAAATGCAACATTGTTAATGAAGCATTACTTTTTCGACTCAAAGCATTAACCACTTTATTTTCTTTTCCTGGATGGTAATGAATTGTACAATCATAATCCTTGATTAATTATAGCCATCTCCTCTATCTCGTGTTCAATTATTTCTGAGTGAATATATACTTTAAATTTTTGTGATCGGTATATACTTCACAATTTACTCCATACAAATGATGCCTCAAAAATTTTAAAGCGAAAACAACAGCAGCTAATTCCAAATAATGTGTAGGGTAATTTACCTCATGAGTTTTCAACTGCCATGAAGCATAAGCAATTACCTGATCATTTTGTATTAGGACACAACCAAGTCCTTTCAATGAAGCGTCATTGTAGATAACAAAATCCCCATTCATGGAAGGTAGTGCCAAAACTGGAGCATTCACCAATCTTCTTTTCAACTCCTGAAAACAATCATCACATTCTTTTGTCCAGATAAACTTAACACCCTTCCGAGTTAGCTTAGTCATTGGACTAGATAATCGTGAAAAATTTCTAACAAACCTTCAGTAATAGCCTGCCAAACCAAGGAAGCTACGAATCTCGGTTACATTTGTGGGTCTTGGCTATTCTTCCACAACTTTTGTTTTTGTAGGATCAACAGTTATCCCATATTTAGAAACAATGTGACCAAGGAATGAAATTTTTTGCAACCAAAACTAACACTTGCTGAATTTTCCATACAGTTTCTTTTCTTTTATGGTTTGCAAGATAACCCTTAAATGTCTTTCATGCTCTTATTTACATTTATAAAACACCAAAATAACATTAATGAAAACCACCACAAACTTATCCAAGAACTCAGGGAAAATTATATTCATTAAGTAAACGAATACAATAGGTTCATTGGATAGCCCAAAAGGCATTACTACAAATTCATAATGGCCATATCTTGTACGGAATGCGGTCTTAGTAATATCTGCCACCTTTACCTTTAGCTGATTGTACCCTGATCTCAGGTAAATCATTGAAAAAAACTGAGCTCCCTGGAGATGATCAAGCAAATCATCGATATGAGGAAAAGGATATTTGTTCTTAACAGTGATGTTATTCAAGACTCTATAATCAATGCAAAGTCTCATAGAACCATCTTTCTTTTTAACAAATGAAACCGGAGCAACCCATGGTGATGTGATAGGTCGAATGAAACCTTTCTCTAATAAATCATGAAATTGCTCCTTCAACTCTAAATGTTCAATTTGAGCCATTCGATAAGGGGGTTTTGAAATTGGCTTAGCATCAGGAACTAAGTCAACAGTAAACTCAACTTCCCGATCTGGTATTATTCCAGGCAACTCATCAGGAAAAACATCAGGATACTCATTTACCACTGGCACATCATTAATCTAAACAGTTCCTTTATTTTCAACGATGTTTGCAAGGTAACATTCATTTTCATCTTTTACATGTTTCTTGGCCTCTTGATAAGTTATCAACATTAAGGGTTCATTCTTGTACCCAAACTGAAAGTATTTCTGAAAAGAATCTTCTTTAGCTCTACAGTCAATCTTAGTATGGTATATAGAGAGCCAATCCATACCTAGGATAACATCAAACTCTACTAGAGGTAAAACAATAAGGTTCTCAAGTAGGTTCTTTCCACGGATAAGGATAGGAAGATTCTTATAAATACTTTTTTCCTCAATATTTCCCCCAGCTGTTTTTACAAGAAGTTCAGGAGTCATTTCTTGAGATGTTATTCCCAATTTACTATAAAAGTTTTTAGATATGAAATAATGTGTAGACCTCGAATAAAACAACACACTGGCATAATCGGAAAAAACAAAGTATCGGATACAACCTCATTTGATGGCCCGACATCTGCTGAAGTAGTTGCAAAGGATTTCACCACCCATTTCTGCTTGTAGTCTAACTGCTTCCCATCACTCAAGCTCTTTGTAGGACACACGTTTTCATAGTGACCCATCTCATTGCACTTATAACATTTCACTAACTGTAAATAAAATTTGGTCTTACCATCACCCTGATCTTTTTCAGTGCAATCACGAGCCTTATGTCCTATCTTACCACATCAGTAGCACTTTCCAGAATTCAGAAAACATTCCCCAGTATTCCTTTTCCCACATTTATCACAAACTAGAAACTTAGTTTTCTTACCATCAGACTTTTTTGAATAATTCATACCTTTCTCCTTCCACCTCGGTCTCTTCTTCTATTGGTTGTTATAGAACACTTGATCATCGGAAAACTCCATTTCCACCTTCTCATCACATCGAACAAGCTTTTCATAACTTTTAAACTCACGAGAAGCTAATGCCCTTCGATATTTTGGCTTTAATCCTGAGTAAAAATGATTGATTTTACTATCAAGGTCTCGGATAAAATTTGGAGCATACCTTGCCAATCTAGTGAACCTTTCTTCATAGGCAGCCACTGAGTCTTCCTCTTGACTCAATTCCAAGAATTGCTTTTCCATCCTAAGTCGAATAGCCTTAGGAAAATACTTCTCAAGAATCATACCTTTGAATTCATCCCAGTCAAAGGCATAAATCTTATCAGCGTCCCTGATATTTTTAACCATCGACCACCACTGATCTACTTCACCCTCCAAACGGTAAATAGCAAGACTAACCCTTTGATTGTCAGAACACCCCATGACATCGAAAAACTTCTCCAGTGCTTTAATCCACCCTTAAGCTAGCACAAGGTCAGATGATCCTCTGAATGATTTGGGATGTTGCCTTATTAAATGTTCCACCACTGACATGTTCCTCTACGGTTGATCTGGCTGATCTCGTGCATGGATACCACCACCATTTATCTCTTGAGTCAACTGCACCATTACTGCAACAAACTGTTCAGTTCCAATTCCGACAATCTCAGGATGCTGATTCGGAAGGTTATTTCCTTCTGCATGCCTTCTTAGCACTACTTCCCTGTTTCCTCTGTGGAAAACCATTCTGAACAATCATGTCATAGATGAAGCAATATGGTAATCATCAAATGCTATATCATTTCAAAAAAAAAATTTGATAATCAATTAATAGAATTCTAACTCCTAAAGTTATCTAAACCAACCTATGATACCAACTATAAGGCCCCAGCCCTAAACCTTACTTAATCTTGAGTTATTACAAGATTACACATTGAGGATCTTTTCAGGTTTAGAGTTTTAGTGAATTAGATCATAGAACTGGCATTTTATTCCACATATAAACAAAGTGGTTAAATAAAGATAGTATTCTTCTTTCCCATCAATGTAAACATATTTAAAATAAAACATGGATTCTTTATTAACACTTCCTTGACACTATCATCATATCATGTACCTTTCCCTTAACCTGTGAAAAACATTTCAGAAAACATGGGATGAGCATAAAAGGCTCAGTAAGGGATATAAAAATATGGAAAGGAAACATGGGTACATATATACATAAGAATGAAATCATACATTACCCATAAAACATATTCACTTTAACATACCTCATTAAATCATGAATAAATCATATAAATCATAAGACATAAAGTTAACTTGAGGAATTCATAACATTCTTACGTAGGGAGTAACCCTCTTGGTTACGTTTGGAATACCCATCACAGTATATTCCCTAAATCTCTTCGGAGAAACCTTAACTTTTCACTCCTTCACGTTACACAATGCATTGGAGAGCTATATCGGGCTCACCCACCCTTAGTTTATCACGGAACCTCCCATCTTCATAATAATTCCCAAGAACCTCAACATAATCGTATCACATAAAACATGCATAAAGGAAACATATCATTTCCACCTTTCAATCACAAGATATCAATACAACACATTGATATAAAAGCATTATGAAAACCATTTTTAATACCAAAATAAAAGAAAAGTATAACATGGTATTTATTTTTCTTTTAAAAAGAAGGTATGGCTTGTAGAAGAAGCCGAAACTCAAATAATGGTCACGACGGTAGAGAATTCGTTGTCACCGCATACGTACGACAAAAACATTCCCTTTTGTCATTTTGTAAAATGATTCGTATAAAAAAGATTCCTTTTGGATAAACGTTAAAGTCAAAGGGTTTTATACACCGTATAAAATAATGTTGTGTATAAAATAAAATATGCCTCAATGAAAGAAGATTGAGAAGAAGTCCCATACCTCAGGTCCGACTTGACTCGATCGTTCTTTAATGTCTTGAATAATAAACTTGAGTTAATTTTTACATTCTTAAGAACCTTTGTTAAGTTCATTATTCCTTTTATATCACTTATTTCCATGTAATGAACACTATGTAATTATTTATGTTAACAATAGTCCTTTTAACGATCATTTGTACTTGAGTCAAAAATAAAGCATTTATAATTACAAGTTGTTCATTTATCCATTATATCCAGAATTATAATCATGATGTATATATCATATATATCCAGTATATACATGTATTTATAATATTACATTATCATTTAGAGGTAAGAAATGAAATGCACCGTTCATGGAGACGGTAAGCTGTATGTAGGCATGAACGCTACTTTCATTTCTATTTAGTATTTTATAGAGTGGAATCATAATGATATAAATGTATATTATAATTCCAGTATAATATCATATATAATATCATATTTCCATCCTTTATACTTCCCACATATGGTATTTAACGAATCAAATCACTTTGAGGGGTAGGTAGTCTGCACTTCCTTAAATAAAGATATCAAGTTTACCCATAATGGAACCATAAAGATATGCCCAAAATGAAAAATACAGAAGCTTAAGGAAAACATAAACATATTATATATCATATATAAATATAGTGACATCTTAATGGCCACCTTTGAAAGTGTTAAAAGAATGTTGAACAATAATCGTTTCGGGAGGCATAAATTCACCATCCACGGAAAAAGTATGTTTTTTAACCATTAGATTTAGGTGTGTGTAAGTGTAGCTCAAATCCTTCTTATAAAAAAATCCTAGTATATTGAAGATACTGGATTTTTTACAAAAGAAATGAATAAAAATAGTTTAGGGGGTTGGAGAATCAAAATAAAACAAAAGGACTCAAGTGAATACATTACATTAAAATCGTGTAACTCCCTTTGGTTTGAGCTCAAAGACTTCCTTGGGAAGACTTCTACCAAAAGTGAGGCTTCAATGAGTAATAGAGGGAAGTGGATAGACAAAATGAGCAGGGTTTGGCCATGCCAAAGGCTTTGTAAGTGTAGGTAAGGAGGTAGAGGTGGGGGCCTTTTATAAGAGGAGAGCAGGGGCACTCTTGGAAAGTAAAGAAATATTACTTTATTTGAAAATGAGTTTCGGATATAAAAGGTCCCACATTGATATAATTAGAGGATAATGTGATAAGGGTTAGAAATATACCCACCCAATTGGTTTTGGACATGTGTAGGTCATAGATTTTACATTATCTTCTCATATTATTTAAATCCTTTATTAACGAGGTAATCGCTGCATCATCATGATGTCATAAATAATTTAATTTATTTAAAGTCTAAAAATTTTAAAAAAATACTATGATGTATTAAATCTTTTTATCTTTATAATTAATATTTATAGTCAAACATATGACTTGTATAACCACATTTTAAAATTGTTTTCGTAAAACATATTATGTTTGTGTCATTTTTACTTTTTCATTAAATAAAATGTTATTTATGTCATTTCCCAACCAAAGAGGCTCCATGGGTTCCCCAAGTTGACCGATGGATTGTATTGGTCGGCCATGACACATCCAATTAGGGTTGGACATGTTTCAAACTCATCTCATAATATTAAAACATTATTTTTAACTTAAACTACACTAATTACCACTAATCACGATTAAAAACTTAATAAGTTACTATTCACCAAAAATTTATTTTAATCCCATTAGACTACATTTTACTTCTCAATTACAAGAATTTATGTCAGATTTTTTAAATTCAAAACACAAAGGTGGAAAAATTTCATTGAAATGGAAAATCAGTTTTTATAAGTACCACTTAGTGGTTTCACTATTCATCAAAAATTGAAGTTTTTCAGAAAAAATACCAAAACTTCACCCAAAGCTATATTTGATATTTTGAATTCAAAAATTATGTCTATTTTACAAAATTAAATAATATAAGTTACATTAATTAATTTAATAATTAATTCCTGCTTTCATGACAAATAGCGTGTTTTTATGAAGCAATAAGTGTTAAAAGATTGACACCAGTTTAAGTCCAATTTCAAAGTTAAATTGATTCCAATGACCACCATTCGATTAAATGGTAAAAATATATTCTAATTTAACTTCATAACCAATTCAAAAGATAATCTAATCATATAAATAAATTATATTAAAAAGCAGTTTTGATGTATAATGCAGTATTTTTCACTATTCATTAAAAAATGAACATTGTAAGAAAAATACCAAAAATTCACACAAAGTAAATTTTGATGTCCCAATAATAAAGAATAAGTTTATTTTGACAAAAATAGTTTATAAAATTGTCAAAATATATATTCAAAAATGGTTTTCCATCAAAAGGCAGTAAAACAATCTTGTAAAAATATTAGTGTATTCCATGCTTAAGATTGGATTTATTTTCATTTTAAGCCTCTAAAACAATATCTAATTCATTAATAGACATAGATAAAAAAATCTATTATTCATTACATACCTGGGATGTTACAGAAACATAAATCATTTTGTATGTGTTATTGATCATTGTTGTCAAAGGTGCCCTAAGGTGCGCGCCTTGCAAAGGGGCGCTGCGAGATGAGGCCGGAGCACCTCACCACCTACAAGGTGAGGCGACTTCACTGTGGCACGCCAATGGAACACTCCTCACCTGCCATTCCTTGAGGCACTTGGCCGCCCTACCCTGTAAAAGCACTCCTCAATATCATATTCCATGTTGGGAGGCGACAGTGCTGACAGGAAGAGAAGCGGATGATTTCGGTGACGTCTGGGGTTTTTAGTGCGCGAAAGATGAATCGTTGTAGCATAGATCGGGGTAGGAGGTGGAAAGGCGGGAAATTATGAGATCGGGATAGGAGGTGGAAATCAAAGTGCAACATGATGGAAATCAGGGTAGTCTTAATTTCAATTAAATATAATATTTAATATATTAATAAAAAAACATAGTAGACTAATTTGTTTTGAAAGAAAAAACATAGTAGACTATAAAAACATTTTTGTTTCATCACTCACAATATAACCTCTTAAAAAATATCATTATGTATTTTAATTTGAATTTTATTATTGAATCTATGTTTTTTAAAATTTATTTTTTTTAAAAAACTAAATATAAATAATTATGTGTGCATGCGCCTTAGTTGCACCTCGCACCACATCCCTAAATGGTCATTTCCCCTTATTGTGCGGCTTGCCTTTGAATATATTATCTTTCGCTGCTTCAATTATTCTTGGATCTCAGTAAACTTCGTGGGAAAGTCTTATGGATTCTTCATGTCTTCACAAGGCATCAGACAAGGGGAACCTATCTCTCCATCGCTATTCATCATCATTCAGGATGTTTTGAGTTGGCTCATTCAGTTGAGTATCAATAATGGATGTATTCTACCATATCCCCATCGATCGAGGGCCCCATAAATTTTCACCTTATGTTTTCTGATGATACCATCTTATTCCTAAATGGAAATAGCATATCAATATGAAGTCTGAATGGAGTGCTGGAGAAATACTATTGTTGGTGTGGCTAATCCATCAACAAGGGGAAAAGTGATTTCTTTATCTACCACAACTGCTCCATCAAGAGAGTGCAAAATGTTAGTAGTCTTCTTGAAATCTAAAGGGGTGAGTTTCTTATGGTCTATCTAGGCATGCCTGTCTCGCCTGGGAGACATCAGATTTGGGACTTTGACGCACTCTACACCAAGGTTTTAGATATGGTGTTTAACTAGAAAAATAAATTCTTATCCTTTAGCGGACACATGTTCCTAATGAACAACGTTATAGTGGCCTCTCTAATTCGTGGTCTGTCCTCCGTCAATGTTCCCAAGGGGGTTATTCAATCTATTGAAAGGATACTTGAGAATTTCAGTTGGAATTCATTATCAGAGAGAAAGAAACACTTGGTAGCCGGGGGGAAAATGGCACGGCCTGTCAATGAATGAGGCATAGAGGTGCGCAACCTGGCATATACCCTTTATTACATGCATGCGAGGCTTGAATTAAGTATCTTGGAATAGCATACCCTTTGTGGGACTACCATGAATGTGTATGTGACGTGCCATAGAACTCTAGGGGAGGGGAATATTTCTTCCCTTTGGTCGGTGATATGCCCTATTGTTGAGATCCTTCATCCCTTTTCATGACGGGTTGTGGGGAAGGGAGAGATATCCTTATGGAATAAATATTGGTGTGGCATAGTGCTGGGTTTCCCTGGATTCCTAGATATTAATATTTCACTCAATGAGGCCAGCCTCATTCCAAGATTTACTAACTCTGTTTTGTATAAGGAAAAATAGTAGTGTTTTCAACACATTGAGCTTAATGAAGAGGAGGAAAAGTGTGTGTTCATGGCCTCCTCCTCGGGAATTTTATCATCGAAGGATTTACACCGAATTGGTAATGGACAAGAGCAGAATGAGGGATGCGATGAGCTTCTATGGGTGAAAAACAGCCCCACCAAGATCAACTTCCATAGTTGGAGGATTCGTAACAAAGGCCTCCCGAGGGAAGACATTATATGTAGGTGTGGTATCCCCCATGCATCCAGGTGCGTATGTTGTAGTGTTCATAGTGAAGAGAGCACTGGACATCTATTCTTCGACAGTGACAGGGTACACGGGGTCTAGAAAATCCTGGGGGACTTCTCTATATTCCTTCCCTCAGACGGTTCCATCCCCGCTTTTCTTGATATGTGGTCCCATGGTTTTGTGGGAAGAGGTCCGGAGAGGGTGGCCTATGTAGTAGTGTTACATGTGGGGTGCTGGACCATTTGGTAGGCTCGGAACAAATCGAAGCACATGGGGGTGGGGGTTTTAGCTCATTCCATTATTGTTTGTGGGATAACAAGTACTGGATCTGAACATAGCAGTGAGGACATGGAATTCATCCCCTATGTTTCATCAGCTCCAAATGGGATCCAATATGGACATCTCACCAACAAGTAGGGAATGAAACTGGGTTCGATGGAAACCTCTTTTGGTGGGTTTGAAACATAATATAGATGGATTTTGAGTCCAAGGGAACCTTCATGGAGGAGGAGTAGTACATGACCACAATGGTTTGGTATACCTCACCTTCTCGGCCATACTGGGCCATGAGTCTTCTCTACAAGCGTAGGCAAAGGAAATTCTCACCGGGAAAAACCATTTCATGGAAAAGGGTCTCGCAATATATAAAATAGAAACATACACCATTATTGTGCACAACTCCTTGAAAGGGTATACTGAGTCTCCTTGGTAAATTAGATATTTCATCAGAAAATTAAGTTGTATGATTAATACCAGAGTGATTATCCTTCACACCTGGAGAGAAGGGAACAAGGTCACCGATCACTTGGTTGTGGTGGACGTCAACAGCACGGAGGAGCTGTTTCTTCACATTATAGGTAGTATACAACCCAAGGGTATTGAAATTATTATAGAGAATGCACTAGGTTTTTATCACATCAGACCACCCTAGACTATCTTGGCTAAGTGTGGGAGGGGTCTTCCCCCAGGGCCTCTTCTGTGTTTCTTGTTTTTTCCTTTCACTTTTGTTATATTCCTCTGTAATATATGCCTCTTTCAATAAAAAATTGCATGATGATGATGAGAATTAAATTATGAATTCTTTATTGTATAGGGTAATTGGGTTCATATACATGATTATAAATGTGGTATATTCTGTGGTTATAAGAGTATCTTCATCTTATGTTATTTTTTGTGCTATAGCAGGTGATTGTTTCTCTTATGAGTGTATTCATGTGTATGTAGTTGAGTGTGCTGTGGTTTTTTTGGTGTATGTAGTTGAGTGTGCAGTGTGTTTTGTTGGTGTTGAGTATAGCAGGTGGGTTTTTTGGTGTGTGCATGTGTTTGTTCTGTATTCCAGGGTTTTGTTGAGTGTGCATGAGTGGTTCTTGTTCTGTATTCCATGGTTTTGTTGACTGTGCATGAGTGAAGGAGATTATAGGTGGCTGGTCTGCCAAATTTAGGTATAAGAAAATACCAACAATTTAATAAAACCGTTGGTATAGTGCTAAAACCTGAAAATGAGTATTGCCAATAGTTTTCAACCCGCTAGAAATACTCTTATTTGACACCGCTAGATGTCAGTATTTCCAATGATTTTCCAACCTTTGGGAATACTTCTATTTCACACCGCTAGCAGCCAGTATTGCCAACAGTTTTCAAACCATTTGGAATACTCCTATTTCACATTGCCATCAGCTAGTATTACCAATGGTTTTCAAACATTTGGGAGTACTTTTATTTAACAACAGGTCAAATAACTATTTAGAAACTCTAGGATTACACTTCCTTTCCCAACAGTTTTACTAAAACTATTAGTAATGGGATATCCCAACTCCTTACCTGCCAAAGGTTTTCCAAACCGTTGGTAAATTGTATACCAACGGTTTGGAAGCCTTTACCAATGGTTTGAAACCATTGGTAATGCCTTAGTTTCTAGTAGTGTATATAAACCTCTAAACATACGATATATGTAGAACATAAAAAATATCTTAAAGAAGGAAAATTGCAAAAAAATCAATTACTTTTCTAGTTAAATTTAGACCAAAACCCCATGAAAGAGTGTGAATAAAATAGATATGTTAATTCACATAAATTTAATTATATGAATCAAGAAATAAATTCATTGGTAGTATATAAAATAATAATCATAATTTAAGTGTCAATGTGTCATAATTATTATAGAAATAAATGGGAGGATAAAAATCCCCTTTGGACTGTGGAAGTATCTAAATTAAAACCCCAAAATATAATAATCCTCAAATGAATCATTTAAATAAATTGAATATAAAATAATCATTGATATAATATATTAAAAATTATGTATATACACCTCCAAATTAAATTTTTTATTATTAAACCATTTTATGGAAAAGTGTGAAACCATAGTTCACCCGCAAGATACCATTGAATGTTTAAAGATCTCCTCAAATGATGAAACACTATAATAAGGTTACTTGAAAAAATTATTATATAAAGTTCCCATTGCACCATACAAACCAGGGTTTCTAGATCCTCTCTAATGAGCTCTTCAAGGTGAGTGATCATTCATTCCATTGTCTGAATAAATTCCTCGGTGTTAATTATGCCATAATTGATACATATGCTAATATTTTGTCTTTTTTGTTTATTCAATCTACATTACCATTGTTGGAATCAACTTGCAACCTAAATTCGAAAAATTCTTTTGATCTCCTCTTCTGAGATATCGGGCCTGCGAATGCTTTTATGCTTTTCTTCCTTTGGGTGAAAGATATGTTAAAGAACTCCCCATCATATTATACACTATCTCTTTTATTACTACATGATGTTTCTATTTCACCATTCTATAAGGATTTTCCTTCTTAATTTCTACCTTCATGGACAATTGGGTCTCCATTGGTTTTGGAATGTATGGGATGCTTATGTGTCCCTTTGGTTTTTCCCCTGAACCACAATACATTTCCTAGAGTCATGCATTACTTTTTCCCCATCATCTTTCTATAACTATGAGTAATATTCCCATGAATTCAGTAAATGTAATCCATAGAGGGGTGACAAAATCTATCATAAACAGAAGAATCGTCCTCCTGAGGAAGTGGTGGATCTTTGGTATCCAGACCATCAAAGTGGTTCCCCAACTTTATTGTCACTCCATCTTTGAGGGACACCTACTTACATTGATACTCTGTACAAGTTTTATTCATCAAACCAAATTTCATACCCCCAATTCTCATCCTTCTTTATAACTTCATACATTGCTATGATTTTCTTTGGGTCTAAAGGTCCCACTACATTCACTTCATCCAGCCTTCTGGTCCACTTCGAGAATATGCTATAGCCAATATAAAGGATTTCCCCTATATCATATCCTAGCCTATGGGTTGAACTTATCCTCATCACATAATATAAGGATGCATGTTTGAGTCCTCCCAGTCCCAATCATGACATCCATCAGGCCTGTGAACATCCCTCCATGTCAAGATCACTGTTGAGGAATCTTCCTTAGCAGCTTAATTTAGTCCCAAGTCCTTAAATAGGAAAAATCAACAAGAAATCATTTCTCATCCTCTATAGGCTACACAAACATCACTTCAACTATAGGGGCCATGAGATACCACTTCTAGAGTTGACCGCCCCGTGTAATATCCTCTGAACCTAGACTGCTGTGATCCAAAACCTCAAGATAAACCTCGTGAACCTATTCTTGCCCATCCCGACCATCAATGACATGCACTATTTGGTTCCCAATAGGATAAAATACACCACAATCCCCTCAGTTTCACCAATCTCATCATTCCAAACCATGCCCATTTGATGACAAACAAATACTGAATTTCATAGTATGTGTCACCCTTGGATGAATGATGTCCAGGATTCGAAAATAACCCTTTTTTCCTGAAACACTCTTCACTAACCGATATACACAACCACTCCATGGGAGAACTTTGAAACATCAGCTTCAACACATATGTGGTAAGAGATTGGGTGACATACCTATGGCGCCTAACAATCATTACACTGGTATCTACTGACCATATTTCTTAACATCCAGATAATTGAGGAGTTTTGGAAAGGGAGTGGTAGATCAGGAATGCTAACCCAAACCACAAATGAAGGAACACCATGATTCATGATGAGTTAAAAAGATCAGGGAAAAAGATAAAAAACACATCCATTAAATGCACTGCGTTCTCTAGACCAGGAAACAATCAGATTTTCCTCTAAAGAGAAATGAATACTTAGGTGACGACGATCAAAGAGACCCACTACAATTAATTATCTAATTAAAGTAAATTGAGATGAATCCCATTACAACTATAATAACATCTTATTTAGACAACAAAAAAATAATAATCATATAATTAAATATATAAATACCATGATGAAAAAATAATTTCTGATTTTATATATCTTTATAAATGTATATAATAATTAAAAAACAAGTACATGGTGAATATGAAATTTATCTAATATATGTAAAATGTGAGATGAAAATCTCATACCTTGAGTCTGATTCATTATGTATATTTTTTATCTTAATTAATAATAATCAAATCATAATAATATAATTCATATGGATAATTTTCCAATATTATTAATAATTTTACTTCACAAAAAAATTGGTATATTCTATAACCTAATCAATTATGATTTGGTCTGGTGTTTTGATCATATTCGTCATATGTGACAAAGATGACATTGCTATATAGACTAATAAAACATTGGGAATTAATTAAAAATGTGAAGAAGAAATTTTTTTTTTCATAATTATAAAAATATTACAGAAATTATACTTTAAAATTAAAATAATAAATATGGTTATGAAAAATGGGCCAATGTTATAATAATGGAGATGGTAGTCCTTACAATCACATGACTTCTATTTACATTTTCAATGATCATTATATAAATAAGGTAGGTAAAATTTATATTGAAAGAATAAAAATTATATAATGTTTGAATTTTTTTTATTTTTTAAATACTTCTATGAAAATATATCTTTCATCATATGTTTTAATGAAAATTTAATAATCACATTGATGTGACGATGTGGTATTCCATGTGACTGTGAATGATATTATTAGTTTTTCACTGAGTCATATGGAACAAATAAAATGATATGATATATGAAAAGATATATATTTAAATAATTATTATATTTAATATTTAATATTTAATATTTAACAAATATTTTTCATAACCTCATCCTTAATATATTTCATGCATTGGGTGAATGAATAACTGAACATTGAGGAGTCTGTAGTCTACCTGTCAATAAGCGTTGTTATCCAATTTTAACAAAATTTAAAACATGAAGGTATGAGTAATAGGAAAACCAATGAAATATAAGTAACCCATATATAACATATATATCATATATATCATACAAAATAGTAGTTCCTTTATAATTAGAAACCATGAGAGGTGTTAAATGAAGATTAAATGATATTATTTCACGAGGCTGTAGTCCATCATACGCATGAGTGGTGATTTTTGTACACATTTGATGGAAGTGTGTGTAGGTTTATTTAGAAAATTTTATAGTAAAACATTTAAAAATATTTATGATACATAGGTTATTATGTAATAATAATATAAAAGCAATTATTGTGGTGTTGAATGATATAAACCAATATTTGTAGTGGAAGAACATTACATCTTCTACGTGAAACATATTTTGATATTAACCAAATGAATTCCTTGGATTCCATTATTTAAAAATTTTGGTTCATAATATGGTAGGTGTGATGTTTAGAGATTATTTTTAATGGTTATGGATGATATAAAAGTATTTAAATGTGTGAATATGTTGGTATAAATGGTGTGTGTTTATAGTGGAGAATGACTGCAATTCATGGAAATACCCAAAGGAATGAAGTATTTGGAGGTATCTCATATATCCTTTTCAACCAACAATGATCCAATATTGATCAAATCTGTTATTGTAATATTATTACATTATATAAGGTTTTTTCAGGTATCTATTTTATTTGGCCCCTTATGATATAATTTAACAACCATGCAAACTCATGTATACTTTAATTAATGTTAATAATTATAATTGATTTCAATAATTATTTTCAACAAAGTATGTTTTATATTCCTGAAATTATAAATAATTTTTATTCAAAATATTGAATCTAATTTTCCAAATTCAAATCCTAGTGTGGTAGATTTTATTTTAAATTTATTTTCATATATTGGATGATACATAAAGCTTTTAACAAAAATAGATCAATATATTAAATAAATATTATGAAATTTCAGTGTAAAATTTATTCAAATTAATTAAATTTTATTAATTAATTTATTATATAAAAAATATAAATTGTAAGTTAATTTAAATATAAATTATCTATACAATATTTCAAGATCAAAAGAGTGTTTTCAATTAAAATTTAGTATTACTGACTATTTAACAAAATATTAATGTTCTCATAATAATACTAAAACCCCAACCAAATTAAATATTGATATTAATATTTTAAAAAATATTGTTTCATAAATAAATTTTTACTACTTTCAAATTTTACTTTTAAAATAAATATTCTTTTATTAAATGGTTCAACTACCTCTTAGAAAAATTCATCATTCTATGATTAAAATTTGATTTTTTTTCTTATTTAATTACTATAAATATAATTGGATTTATACGAAATATATTATATTATAAATATAAAATTTAAATATCTTCATTAACCTTCATTAATAGTTACTAAATTAATTTATTAAGATAATACACCATTTTGGGAAGGAAAATAGTTTCCCCAATAAGACACATAATTCATATTGAACTTTATTTCATTTCATTTATATTTATGTTTTCACAAAATAATTAATTATATAAAAATTTTAAATCCATATATTATTAATTTATTTAATATGTTTCATTCATTAAATTGTAGTGGCTAAGTGATAAACATCTTGTTAAAATTATTATGTTAATTGTATTTTTATCTTTGAAGGATCATCATTGCTTGAATAAAAAGTAATCTAATAATTTCATTGTCATATTACAAGAATGATAAACATGTTGTTTCATATAACTAAAGATTAAATTTTCATTACATGTAACACAATTTATTAATGAATTCTAATTAACATGAAATATTTTATTTTTCAATATTTATTGATATTACAAAGATCATTTCAATCTTCTTGTTGTGATGGATCAATGTAGGGAACTGAGGGATATCATTAGTGAAGTGGTTATTGGTGATAGATCATTTTGTGATCCAAATGGTAATATTATGAACTAATTATGGTAGTTTGGAACACTAGTGATCCAACTGATTATGCTTTCATGTGAACTATTTCTCATTTTGTTCTTGGTGAATGACTGTTAAATTTAGATTCATCCCCAAAAACATTTAGGGGAAAAATAGAGTCATGATAGGTTCATTATAGATGGATCCCCCATTATAATTCAGTAAATAATTAAAAAAATACTATGTTATATTCTATTGGAGGATATTTATCACTTTTTAGTACATTAATTCATTTAATTCACTCAACTACACTACTATTTTTTCATCATCGAATCCTTCAATTTATGGTAAACAATGTGGACATTATATATACTAGAGACTACTGTAAATCATAAAAAAAAATTGGACCTTCAAAAATCATAGATTGAGGATATCCAAAAATATTATCTTTTGAAATTATTCATATTTTTGACCATGTTATGTATGAATATGAATATTTATATGGGATTTGGAAAAAAAAATTAATTAACCATTGATATCACTACTGGAAAAGTAGGCTATAGCAACGGTTTATAACCGTTGCTATAGGCTGGAAAACTATTGTTATAGGGTATACCAACGGTTTTCCAAACCGTTGTCCAGTAAGGCGCGGGGAAAGCCCTTTACCAACGGTTTTATTTAAACCTTTGGTATATGTTCTGAGAAATCTAGAAAACAATTTACCAACGGTTCGGAACCGTTGGTATAAGTTCTTCCAGATATATGGAAAACAATTTACCAACGGTTGTAAAACGTTGTTATAAGTTTTTCCAGATTTCTGGAAAATGCTTTACGAACGGTTCAGAACCGTTGGTAAATTGTTTCCCAAAACTACTACACAACAGCACCCAGAAGCGCCCCAGAAGCTACACCTGCATTAAAAAACAATGCACAACAGCCCTCAGTATACCCTCCACTATACACCTGCAAAAATAATATTACAAAAGCCACATACAAACTTCAAATAGTATAAAAACACCTAAAATAGCCCAAAAAACACATGACAACAATCATCCGGTGGTAATTCACCTCACCCATCAAATTCTAATAGGCAGAATAGTTTGATACATATCTATTAGAGTTGAATAAGACATTCAAATCGACTCAAATCCCATTTTTTGTGATACTAGGTTTGGGTATGTAATGATTTGTGATGAATTTTTTATTGAACTTGTATTGTTTATAAAATATGGTGAAAAGATAATTTCTTAGGAGTCTCGTCACTTATGACCCAATGAGTGAAACTACCAAACTCATGAAAAAGAGTCGTTGATGAGTGTAAATTTCAGTTATATTCACTTAAAATGATTTCCTTTTGAAATAAAAGAGAGACATTGAGTGGTGTTGTCCACACCGCGCCTCGGATTGAGGCGGAGTTGACTCGTATAAATTACAAATGACCCATGGATACATGTCCTAAAGAATCAACAGTATCTGAATGCCTTTGGTCTATTTTCTGTATGTCAGTTGTTGTTTTAACTTAAACTGTTTTCCATTTCAAAGAAAAGTGAATCACTTTGAGAGGTGCCAGCCACACCGCGTCTCGGATTGAGGCGGAGTTGACTCGTACACGTCACAAATGACCCATGTATCATTGTCCTAAAGTTTCAATATAATCTGAAAGCGTTTGGTCAGTATTCCGTATGACGTTTTTTTACTTAAAAGCGAATCCATTTTAAACAAAAGAAAGACACTTTGAGTGGTGTCGGCCACATCGCGCCTCTCATTGAGGCATGGTTGACTTGTACACGTCACAAATGACCAATGAATACATGTCCTAAAGTATCAACAATATCCAAATGTGTTTGGTCAGTTTTCCGTATGTGGTTTTTTTTACATAAAATCGCATCCATTTTAAACAAAAGAAAGACACTTTGAGTGGTCCCGGCCACACCGGCCCTCGGATTGAGGAGGATTTGACTCGTACACGTCACATATGACCCATGGATACATGTCCTAAAGTATAAACAGTATCCGAATTCCTTTAGTCCGTTTTCCATATCTCAGTTGATGTTTTATCTTAAACTGTTGTCCATTTCCGTATGTGGTTTTTTTACTTAATAGCGCATCCATTTTAAACAAAAGAAAGACACTTTGAGTGGTACATGCCACAATAGACCTCATATTGAGGTGGGGTTGACTCATACACGTCACATATGACCCATGGATCATTTTCCTATAGTTTATACAGAATCTGAATGCGTTTGGTCTGTATTCTGTATGCCAGTTGTCGTTTTCACTTAAAATCATGTCCATTTCAAATAAATGCTAGTGGTACCGGCCACTACATCAAAGCAAATTTTCCATATCATCTTCCACATGCATAAACATGAAATACATGGCTAACTATGAAAGCTGAGTAAAAAAATAGAAAAATGAGCATCACAGTACCAAGGAATACTAAAGGTCTATGTAGTAGACTAATCATACAATAAGAATCAAGTGAAAAAAACAGAATCTGAATGCAACGTCCCTATGAAGCAGAAGAAAACCCCAAAGTGGAAAACCATGTTCAAAAATAAAGAGTTATACAGAATTCAAAAATGTAATGGATCAATCTGCCTCTGATCACCATCACCATCACTACTATCATCATCAGCCTCATCCTCTCTGCCAACTCTGTCCTCGTCATCATCCTCATCCTCGGCATCATCCTCTCCCTCGACCCCATCCTCGCCCTCGGCCCCATCCTTGCCCTCGTCCACATCCTCATCCTCGCCCTCTTCCTCTTCAGCATCCTCATCATCGGCAGGAACGTCATCATCTCAATCGCCACTAAAGCTGCCGCCTGGTGCATTGGATGATGCACCCATCGATGACATAAATTTCTGACAAGCCGCACTAGCCTCTGGTGGAAGTGATGAAGATAAAGCTTTCATCAGTTTCATAAATTCTCTGTCTCTTGTTTGAACATGTACTTCCAACTCTGTGACCCTTTTATCAGACTGTATTGCATGATCCATGACCTGTTCCAACTCGATGGTACTAGAATGGATACCTGGAGACGACCAATACCTCGTCGGGACTATATTCATACCAAGTCGGCAGAGTACTCGACCAGAGTGCTCATCTCCCAAAAACTGATATAAATGATCATCTGGCCCAAAATTGTCAGGATCCTGGGCATCAAGAGCCTCTAAAGTAGCCTGTAAAAAATATTAATAGTTTATTAAATTTCAAATTAGATATTAAACTTTGAAATAAATAAATTAAAACTTACAATCTTCTCTTGGGTCGGTTCATTTACTGCAGGTCCATCTTTTTTTCTTCTACTCGAGAAAAACAAATTTGCTCGTGGGATACGTCCTTCAATATTCATTTTTTGATTCTGTAATAACATTGAAACAATATAAAGTTAAAGTATAATCATATATTCATTATTCAATAAATCACATAATTTAAGTAGGATCCAATAAAAAGGGAAATTCCTAAAGAAAAATTATAAACAACTATATCGTACATGCTACCTCTCATGATCTGATATTGTTGTGCGCCCCAAAGTGTGGAGGTATTTCTTTGAATCAATGTTTTTTTTTCAGAAGATTCCTAAATAATGATTAATAATTAATAAGATTATATTAATGAAAAATATGAAAACTCTCATTTAAATAACTCAAATGATATTAATACCTTAAATTTGGAAGTCGCCCAATGGGTAATCATTTGGAGATATTTCTCTATCGGGCAGTCTTCCACGATATGTAATGTCTCTAACTCCATGCCCACTCTATCACACCAGCCAACACACAGCTCATTCTTATAAGCTCTCCAATGCTCTCCTAGCTCTTTTAAACGCGCTGATTGTGCACCTTCTCCATGAGGGAAGTTAAACCGAAGCTGAAACCAAATTGATTAGTTCATTTAAATACATAAATATACAACATTAAATCCAATAGATTTTTTACCCATATTTGTGCCCACACGTTATCCTTGAATTCGGGTGGCAGATGTCTCCAAGAGAGAGGGCTGACCGGAATGATATCAGAGTATTTGGCTAGCATCGTCAAAAAACCCCGACATTGCTGCCGAGATTTCTCAATCATTTGTCCATCAACATTGTATTCTACCATCAACTGTGTCTGGCGGTTCCATACCGCATTCAAGCGAGTACTCCCCCTCCCCCGCCTCCTATCTGTAGATGAATCTGTTATTAAAGAAAAATAATATCAATACAAGTTATAATAAAAAATAAATTTTGGAATAAAAAGTTGATAGTGTTATATAAATATACCTGTGGTAGTCGGATCAATGGGTGCAGAAGCTGAAGGAATATCCTGTACATGTGGAGTGTCCCTCAGTGTATGCTCCTCAGGCACATACTGTGTCGCAGTAGGAGTTGAAGAAGGTGGAATATAATAACCTGGAGATAATGAACCAGAAGCAAAAGATGATGGCATAGACGTCTGGCCAGCTGGTAGTGTAAACATCGGAGGTCTAAATATCTCATATCTCCCTGATGACATCCCAGGATCAAAATAGGGCATAGAAGATACGTCTGTGGTAGAGGATCATCTAACTCTCGGCCCACGATCCCTCATACCACCAACCTCTCTACTGGGAGCAATATCAGGCTCCTCGTCAGATATCTATCGTCTAGGGTGTGGATCCTGAAAAAAAGTTTGACAGAAAAGTAAACACATGATATTATAAGTTATTGAAATATTTATATTTGAAATAAAATACTCACAACAGGGATGAGTGGGGAACACCCATCTGAACCATGCAACGATTATTATCTGTCATCTTTTTCCGCCACCTCTCTTGAATGGGTGTCATTTCCTGCAATGAAAACAAATATGGAAGTAATTAGAAACAGATAACTAATGTGTAACCCAACAAACAAAATATAGAAAAACCATTATGATAAAAAGAACATAATGAAACATAAGATTTATGGTGTGATGAATGTAAGTACTAGGATACACACTCTGAGTGATGTAGGTGAAACATGAAGGTGAGAACAAGACTGTATGATTCTATATATTTCCCACCACAACTTCGAGTTCACATTCAACTCTGACAATTGAGCTGTTGGGGTCATCATTAGTAATAAACAGATTGCTTCCAATTGCAGTAGGGATAGTGTAACCTTCATCATCACCATCATCAAAAACATGTCTGGGATTTACTTCAATAATTACACCGAATTTATGATGACGATGATCTTTTACATAAAAAACTTGTTTCACCATTGATGCCAATACATATGGTTCATCGGTGGCAAGAGTGCGAGTCATGTCAATAACTCGAAATCCAAAATCATCAATAAAGGTGATTTACCTCGTCATTGAATCAAACCATTGAAAGACACAGTCTCACATTACGCACGTCGGCTGAAAATTCAGGATATCGAGCATCAAATCTCTTCCATGCAAAGCCATCTGTAGGGTGAACCAACTCTTCCTTATTTTTTTCTCTCAGTGTCATGCCATCGCATTTTTACGGATATTTCATTAGACATGAAAAGGTTCTGTAATCTGTGGATCAATGGAAAGTGCCACATTACTTTTTTTGGAACACGAGATGGTGTTCCATCAACATTTGGATTCCATTGGGAGGTTATTCATTTTATACAATCATTTCTTTCAGTAGTTTCCTCTGAAAATATGCTGCAATCATTCGGGCAAGCAAGAATGTTTTTTTGAGAATCCAAGTTCATCAACCAACTTCCATGCCATATAGTGGTTTGAGGGAATATCTGCATCATCTGGAAGTATGTCCTTCAAGAAGGTAAGAATATAATTAATTGCAGTATTTGAAATCCCATACATTGTGTCCCATGATACAATCAGATTAAAAATTCCAACTTTTTCATTTTATCACATTGCCGATATAGTGGAGTCGTCGCAGCATCATTCAATTTTTTCACCCTATCAACATCATCATTTTCATTGGACGCATCATGTGTTCTTGTATTGAAATCTTGTTGGCTGGACATCATTTCCTTCTCATGATGTCGAATAAATGGAACCCGATCATATATCAAACTCTCCAATTATGTCCTATCATTTGGATCATCAACATTTTGAGATTCCATTTTCTCTCCATTGTGATACCACACATAATAGTTTGTTTGGAAACCATATTTGGTTACATGATAGCTAACTGCTTCACGGCTCAACCAAGGTCTTCCAACAAAATTAAAACATGGGCAGTGTATGCGACCACTATCTGAAGCCTTGTCAAATGCAATATCTAGAAAGCTATTCATATTATTTTGAAAATGGGTTGAAAACTGATCAGTTTCATACATCCAACTTCTATCCATTCTGTAAAAAAATCGTAATAAGTCATTTCAAAGAAATTCAATAATATAAAAGTTTAATCAAAAAAATATTTACATAAATGACAATTGTTTACTCTATATAAAAGCATAACTGACACATTACTCTATATGAGAATCATATTAAGAAATACAACAAAATACAGTGTATATAAGAAAATAAGATACAAAATTTCTAATGCCTATATTGACGGATTGACCAGTAAGATATTGGAAGTGGATCAAGGAATACATAATCCTTAAGGGTCTTGTTGGGAGTATATGAGTTTTATACTTTAACTTCTCCATGTAGATCAGGGTGAAGAGTAGGATGAGGATCATGGGAGTGGCAGGACTGTCCAAGTGGGGTGTGGCTTATCCAGGGGGGTGCGGGGTGTCTAGGGGGTGGTGGGGCCGTCTGGGGGGTCGGAGGTGTCCAGGGGGTGGGGGCTGTCTAGGGGGGTCAGGGTGTCCAGGTGGGCGGGCTATCCGTGGGGGTGGTCCGGTTGTCCAAGGGGGTCAGGGTGTATAGGTATATTAATATGAAAAGAATACCCCCAAATTAATCATGCAGCCCTGTCATTAGTCTAAACCCCTAGAACACATAAAAGAATCTAGTATGAACATTTACTAAAATATTTTACACCATACGATTGAAAATAAAATCTAAATATAGTTTGAGAGGATATAATGGTGCGTGTGATAAAAATGATATTTAATCAATTTAAATGTATATGGAACAAATGATGGTTTATAATACACAAAGAGTACCTCAAACAATCCAAAACCACTATAGCACCACCCCCATGGATAGCCCGCCCACCCCCCTGGACACCCCTTCTCCCTATGGACAGCCCCCCACCCCCTTGGATAACCCGCCCACCCCCCTGGACACCCCTACCCCCCGTGGCCAGCCCACCCACCCCCCTGGATAGCCCGCCCACCCCTCCTTGACAGCCCGACCACCCCCGTGGAAAGACCGTCCACCCTTTTGGATAGCCCACCCACCCCCGTACCCCCCTGGACACCCCATACCCCCTGGGATAGCCCCGCCCACCCTCCCAAATAGCCCACACCCCCTCCCCTACAACCCCACCACCACCACCTAGACATACCAACCCCCCTGGACACACCACACACCCCTCTCCCACCAGGACACCCCACCCAGACCCCCAGGACAGCCCACACCCCCTGGACAGCCCCGCCCACCCCCGTGGACAGCCTTTCCCACCCTCGCGAACAGCCCCGCCCACCCCCGTGGACAACCCACCCACCCCCGTGGACACCCCCTACCCCTAGAAAGCCCAACCACCCCCGTGGATAGCCCACCCACCCCCCTCGACACCCCTTCTCCCTATGGACAGCCCCCCACCCCCTTGGATATCCCGCCCACCCCCTAGACACCCCTACCCTCTGTGGCCAGCCCCACCCACCCCCTGGACAGCCCGCCACCCCTCCTTGACAGCTCGGCCACCCCCGTGGATAGCCCGCCCACCATTGTGGATAGCCCTCCCACTCCCGTACCCCCCTGGACACCCAGTACCCCCCCCCCCCCGGGATAGCCCCGCTCACCCTCCCAAACAGCCCACACCCCCTCCCCTGCAACCCCACCACCACCACCTAGACATATCAACCCCCCTGGACACCCTACACACCCCTCCCCCACCAGGACACCCCACCCAGACCCCCAGGACAGCCCACACTCCCTGGACAGCCCTGCCCACCCCTGTGGAAAGCCTTTCCCACCTCCATGGACAGCCCCGCCCACCCCCGTGGACAACCCACCCACCCCTGTGGACGCCCCCTACCCCCTGACAGCCCAACCACCCCCGTGGACAGCCCACCCACCCCCCTCGACACCCCTTCTCCCTATGGACAGCCCCCACCCCCTTGGATAGCCCGCCCACCCCCCTGGACACCCCTATCCCCTGTGGCCAGCCCACCCACCCCCTGGACAGCCCACCAACCCCTCCTTGACAGCCCGACCACCCCCGTGGACAGCCCGTCCACCCTTGTGGACAGCCCGCCCACACCCATACCCCCCTGGATAGCCCCACCCACCCTCCCAAACAGCCCACACCCCCCTCCCCTGCAACCCAACCACCACCACCTAGACATACCAACCCCCCTGGACACCCCACACACCCCTCCCCCACCAGGACACCCCACCCAGACCCCCAGGACAGCCCACACCCCCAGGACAGCCCCGCCCACCCCGTGGACAGCCTTTCCCACCCTCGTGGACATCCCCGCCCACCCCCGTGGACAACCCACCCACCCCTATGGACGCCCCCTACCCCCTAGAAAGCCCAACCACCCTTGTGGACATCCCACCCACCCCCCTCGACACCCCTACCCACCGTGGCCAGCCCACCCACCCCCCTCGACAGCTCTCCCACCCCTCCTTAACAGCCCTGCCACCCCCGTGGACCGCCCATCCACCCTTGTGGACAACCCGCCCACCCCCGTACCCCCCTGGACACCCCGTACCCCCGTGGATAGCCCCTCTCACCCTCCCAAATAGCCCACACCCCCTCCCCTGCAACCCCACCACCACCACATAGACATACCACCCCCCTGGACACCCCACACACCCCTCCCCCACCAGGACACCCCACCCAGACCCCCAGGACAGCCCACACCCCCTAGACAGCCTCGCCCACCCCCATGGACAGCCTTTCCCACCCCCGTGGACAGCCCCGCCCACCCCCGTGGACAACCCACCCACCCCCGTGGACACCCCCTACCCCCACAATCCATTATCCAAAACATATCAAATTGGTTTGAACACAGTCCATAATTCCCACAATCCATTATCCAAAACATGTAAACATTCACGATATCCTCCCCCAACACTGATTTACATGTTTTAAACACTCTCCTTCCAAACATATAATATAAAAACATTAAATAAGTATTCACTAACACAAACAATATCCTATATAGATATTAATTTCAATAATCAAGTAAACCACCAAAACCTGGAAAAAATATATTCATTAAAACAACTACAACAATATGGTTGAGATAAAATTTTACCTATTCATATGGGGGTGTACCTGTTGGGATGGGGGGTGCTTGTGTTCAGATTCGTGAGAGCATTGGAGTCGGATGGGGTTCGCGAGAGTAGCATAGCGAATAGATTAGGGCTCTGTCCGAATGGGGAGAGGAGATCGTGATCTGGAATTTGGGGAAAACCATTGCCAATGGTTTAAAAAAAACCGTTGGCAGTGGCACACATTTCCCAACGGTTCCAGTGAACCGTTTGTAAAGGGTCCACCGAAATTCCCTTTGCCAACGGTTTGATTAAACCGTTGGCAAAGGCTCACTATACCAACCGTTTAAGTAAACCGTTGGTATACTACCATTGGGAAAAGACCAAATTCCAGTAGTGTATGGTTTACTGAATTGGAAATATTTGGTATCTTAGTCCCTAAATTATATTTATAGTGGAATGATCTTCATTGACTAATGTTTGGGTGAGTTGGAACTATCAAATGTGTTTTTAGGTAATTATTCCAATTTAGATTTATTTAGAAAAATTGATTACTAATTGATCTAATTGTATTTTGAATATTATGGATAGAGTAATAATCCCATGAGTTGACATGATTTTGGGTGATAATAGGGTGATCATGCATTGTTTTTATGATTTGATATAGAAAATAATTATATATAATTTTTTAGTCCTTTGTTATCTCCCAATAATTATGAAAATTTTATATAGTATGATATACCTATACTTATAACTAATGGGTGAATGAAAAATAAATAAAAAAGAATTATTATTTTCACCCCCATAAAATTGACCAAGTGTTTTAAACAAGAAGAATCCATGACAATATTTTGGTGTGTTTACTATTGATATCCATGTTATTTTAGAAAATGTTTTAAATATTTCACCTAGGATTAGGGAATGTTATCTTGGAAAAGTGGGAACAATGATGTCTCCAAACAATGATACAATAAAATTATTGTGGTATCAATTGGATTAAGGAGTGAAAAATGATAGTTCATTGTTAATTAAATATAGTGTGAAAATATTATATTATTTAAAAAAAAATTGGGATACAAATAGAGTGAATATTCCATATTGATTAAGGTGAAAAGATAATCTAGTACATACATGATATAGATCACCAAATTGATGGTGGGGTAGAGAGTAAGCATGTAGAAGGGATAGATAAGTTTCCAAATTCTAGATGTTTTATGGTGAAGACATGAATCCATTAAATGATGGGTTTAGTGATATCATAATTTATTATGATATGGTCCCAATAAGGGTCATTGTTTTTTTTAAATATCATGTCATTAGGTACACCAAGGACATTACATGTTTTTTTATAGGATGGTCTGTGGTCTGTTAGATTATCTAATGATATAAAATTTTATATTTTTTTTATTGGACATGGTGATAGTGGTAGGAATGCTCTTATTATCATATAGGGATCCTTATACGGATTATGGACTAGGATATGTATTAGGATACTTTGGTTGATTCAAAATTATTATGTTGATCCTAGTGTGTATAAGTGTGTGAGATAATGTATTGAAGATGTTTGATGTCAACATAGAACACAAAGATCAATGATTTGTGACAATCATGGGCTTAATGGCTGGGATGCAATATGTTATTGATTATATGACAAAGTGAAATCTGTTATGTGGTTAGTCATGTGTGAAATATCTATGGAATGACACAATATTATAGAGTTAGATATCCTTGGATGGTACAAATTTTTTTTTTGGAAAAATGGATCAAGCTGTATGATATATATATATATTCATGTGAAATAATTATTAATGTTTCTAGGTTATGATATGACCCGTATTTAATAGACGACATGATACAAACTCTTGGTATTGTATGTGATCCCCTCAATAAATCTTATATGGTACTAGATATTTTATGTTGACCCCCTATATCTTATTACGTGGTTTTGAGCCAAGATATTGGTCTCCGTGGTTGTGAATTGATATTCTAGTATAGGTTTACACTTTGGATTATAATATTTATAGATTTGGGATATATATTACCAAAACTATGTGATGATTAGTTTGTCTAAAATGTGACAAAATTGAATGATGGATATATGATATTTTCTATTTAGGGATATATCCTACTTAGATGATTGTAATTTTGATATAGGCACTTGTGCAAGATTAATTCTCAATTGGTAATTTTATAATTTTAGTTTTTATGTGGGGAATGTATACCCCCTCATTTATACTCTATAAGGATCCATAAAAGGATGTGTATCCCCATTGTTGGTATGCCTTATGCTCAGTAACATGAATCAATGAATGAAGCGAGCATGGTAAATCCCATGTTTCACTTTCTATCTTGATGATTGATAGTGAATATTTATTAATACAATCAATATTTTTTATATTTTTTCTATTAATATAACATGTTTATATATTACACTATTTCCTATCTTATGAACACATTTGGTGGAGTCGCTCTAATTTTTACTCATACCATTCATGTCAGGCTCTAAAATAAGTGTGCTCAGAAAGACCATATTATTCATTGATATGAATTGGGAATGGGATTTGGATTTAATTATTTAGCCTGATATCCTAGAGATGGATTTTTGGAATTTGATGTCATGATTCTCAAGGATGTTATTATAGAATCCTTTAATTTATATTCCAGGTTTATTTGTATACACCATCATCAATATTGGTGAATAATTATGATGTAAAACAATATTATTTATTTTCCATCATATAACATTTTTTTATTTTATGTCATCAACATTATATGATTATTATTATGAATAATTAGTGATATTTTTAATATTTGTTCACACTAATTTGTTAGTACAATCTCCCCATGTTAACAACTTACACCATTACTACTATTAGGAAGCCTTTGCAAATTGTGGAGGAATGTCGCCAATCATGGGGAGAACTAATTCATTTATTGTATAGTTAAATGGAATAGGTATTTATGTTGGAAATTTATAAATGATTCAAAAGTACATAAAAAAATTCTACCTTATTGGGTGTCAATCCCTTTTTCTCAGTTGGGGGAAGTGGTAGTTGCCATAATGTATTTCTTATGGAAGATACAAAATTTAACGTTTTTTTATCATTCCAACCATCCTCTCCTTATCCTCAAATGACCAATTGATACATACATTATTTTTTTCTCCCATTTAGGGTTGTAATATCCTATTTCCAGTCCTCTTATTTATTTGATGTTTTTTTGTCCCTATTATGTACCATTAGTATGTATGTAATTTTCAAGGATATATTTTCTACCATATATCATTGTTTCATATTTTCCACCTAAAATAATTAATTCCAAGGGTTTTCATTTTTTTAATGAAATAAATGGTTCATCAAAAATCCAACTTTGTATATCAGTGAGTTATCACCGTTAAATAGAATGTAATAATTTATTTCCATGTATTAATATTGACATTTGGTTTTAACACCCAACAATCATCTAGGATTATCTGTTATCCTATTTTTTTTATTGTTTGAATAAATGTGGGTATGTGGTTATAATTATTATTATAGTTTCCAGAAGTTTCATTAAGTCTAAAATTAGATATAATTGTGCATACATCTCCACATTCATATGAGAGGAATATTTTTTCACCTTACATGTTGAAGGCATACAGTTTGTTATTGTTATTAATTAATACCTGGTTGATAAGGAAACCTTATATCTGGGTATAGGTGATGAGCCCCATCACTTTCAAAAAAATTATGTGCACTAACACCTAGTAAATAAAAAAAATCAAGACTATGGTAAAAATATTATTAGGAAATCACACATACTATTTGGTAATCATACAAAATATATTTTAATTAATGTAAAAAATCATCATTCCTTGTGAATTTGTAACAATATTAACTCATTAAAAAATAATTATTTGATGGTTACATAAATTTTTTTTAGAACATATTCGTATAAAGGTATAAGAACATTATAAGGTTGAAAAATATTTTTAATAATTAACAAATTTCATGATCACAATTATAGAACATGAAAACATATTATCATACATATTTAATGAACTAGCCATAGAATGTTTTTGCAATTAATGAAAATATTATTAAAATTCATAAAATTAATAAAATTATATATTCATAATTATAATTTATTTATTTAAATATTATTTAATTAATGTGGAAATTTTTTATTTAAATCTGATACATATAATTCACATGAATGTATTTTATTTTAAATGTAACATATAGATTAATTTTATTGATAATATTAATATTATAAAAGAGAAATTTTATATAAATCATAATTTCAAAAAAAATTAGTAAAATTATTAAATATAAATAAAAATAAAAAATATAATGAAAAATAATTTAAATGGAAAAATATTAACATAAAATATATCTTAAATTGTGTTGATAACATGTAGTCTTCCATTCATTTTTTTTCAATCCAGAGGTCCCAATTAATATTTTTATGATGTAAATTTAGTTAAAAAAATAAAACATGAAGGGAATCATATTTTCATGTTATTAAGAATAATAAATCATTTAAATTGAAAAATAAAATTATATGTTCAAAAATATAAAAAACACACAGATGCTGGGAATAAATCATTTGTGATTATTCTACAAAGAATCAATATTTTGGGGCCTTCTATTATAATAAATTATATTTTAATGTTGTTGATAGATATTTATGAATAATATATCAATTATAAGGAATAAAAAAATTAGAGAATTAGTAATACATGTCTATATAGTTGTTTATTTTCAATTACATGTCCAAAAAAAATTAAATTTATCAATAGATCATTTTTATTTTAGTTATGTGGCAATTATTATTGCTAAATATGATGTTGATATAATCATTTGTTAATTTTTGTTGTGATATTTATATATGTTATATTATAAAATAATTTTTTTTACTTATAAAATATAATCATTGATCTTGTGACCATATTTCAAAAGCAGATTATGAACTATACATTCATCATATTTAACATGATAACTATAATTAATGGTTGAGGAAAATCTCAAAGTAATCAAGAAAAATTATTAATTATTTTTTAAAAGTCATGTATAATATAAATTTATCAAATACTTCACTCTATAGTATGTACTCATATATCCTAATAAATTTCAATTACCATATCACTCTAAAAATAAAGTGAGGATAGTAAATTTTTGTCCCTAAAATGATAACCATTCATATTTTATAAATTCACATGATATCCATTTTAAGTCATAGTGAACAATATGAAAATTTAAAATATGATCCTTTTCCAATCTTTATAATTCAATATAAAATTAATCCTTGTGATTCCATTAAAAAAAATTATACTCCAAAAATAATAGACAATTTTTATATCATGATTTAAATGCATTAAAAATAGTTTTTATTTATATATAAATGATTTTATATAATCATGTAGGTTCAAATGTGTTATTCTAAATATATAACAGAAGTGTTAAATAATTAGTTATATGATTACCTTAAATCATTATCATTTTATACATTCTTGATATCATTACTATATCATTCATAATCAATCCACAACATTATAATATGTATAAATTGTATCAACCTATTCGTTACATATCATAACAACTTATCCAAAAGTGTATCCATCACCCATATTACATGATAACATGATTGTCTTCTTTTACATATTTTTAAATAATTTTTAATACTTATCTACAGATATCAATTTCTTTGTTGGACTCATTATTTGAGGATCTACATGGTAATTTTTTTCAACATTAATCATTAGTTAAGGATCTCCATAGTGTCTACATTATATAATTTTTTCAACATTGAATTATGAAACCTATGCGTATGAGATATATTTTAATTTAATAACCACAATAAATTTTAAATAAATATGATATTAGATTATTGAATATCCTAAAATTTTAAGATGTGGTTGATCAATAATAATCAAGAAATATTTATTAAATATTGTCTTGAGAAATGGTTTATAAAACATTTATAGAACATATTGATTTATTACTTTGTAATATACTTTAATCACTCTAATTAAATTTATTTATATAACAAAATGACACCTCCTTGTATATCATTTTTAAATTAATACATTAATGATAAATTTGTAAGCTAAATTAAAACTTTTGGGTGTATAGAATCATTATAGATTTTTTTTGGGTATAGTGATTTTACAGCATGATATACTCCACTTCACTTATATTATGTTAGCTTATTTTGAGATCATTTATAAGGAAAACAACATAATTTTAATGAATTATTATCCACCAATTTTTTTTTATATTTCAGGATGTGTTGGTTTATATCTATATAAAAATACATTACAAGATACTATTTATTTATTACAGTTTATACGATTCTATAATCAACAACTATTTAATCATACTTCTTGATTCATCTTACCACCATATGATCCTACCCTTATATATATACAATTAAATTCCATCTTCCATACATATTGAATAAATTATGTTTGGATTTTTTTATAATCTTTCAAAATTAATAGTCGATCACTATCTTTTAAAAAATTGAAATATATAAATTTTCTATCCACAAGATTTTTTTCAGTGCATCAAATATGTATCATTTATGAAATAAATTTTCAATATTTCTTGAAAATAGTATTAAAATTAGTTTTATCATATTTATCTCTAATAATAAAATTATGATTACATTTCCAATTTATGTGAAACCAATATAGAGATGATACTCCTCTAATCATTTCTACTAAATTAATAGATCTAATCCATTATATAGAATATTTTATTAGTTGTATTATCATAAAATTTGAAATTATGATCTAATATAGGTACCTATATTGTTTCACCTTCTTTTTAATATCAATTTATGCATCTAATAAAGAAAACATGCATTGGAAAACAATTTTATTAAATATAAATAAAAATTATCATTCTAATATCATACTGATTTCTTCAGATCATATATGGATGTAATTATATGAAATTACTTATTTTAATCATCATCAAGAAAGAATTCATTTCCATCATAAATTCCTCTAAATAAGCATAAAAACATTTAATCCAATTTTTTTATTCCATTTCATATTTTAATACTCATTATAAATAATTTTGAACATCAATTATTTAAAAATGAAATTCTGATTCTTTTACTTTTATGATACATTTATATTTGGATAATATATATTCTATAGATTAAATTATTTATATCCTCATATAAATATTCACAATTTATTGACTGTTTTGATGATTTCAACTCTATGGTTTTAACAAAATAGTTTTTATTATATGTATCATTCACTAATTTTTTTTATTAGGGTTTTATTTTAAATAATGATGATAAAACCATAAATATAGTCTATATTCACTCATATTTGAATTGATGACTAACTTAATTTATCTCCCAATCCATATATGGATTCAAACTTTTAGAATTCTGTGTGTGTTATTCCACGAGGTACTAACAACATCAATTAATGTTATTCCCATTTATCAAAAGTCACTTCCCAATATTCATTTCTAAATTAATTTCATTTTAAAAATAATTAAATAAGATTACGAGACATTGAAAAAAAGGTTTTGTTGAAAATAATTTTATAAAGGATAATTTTTGATAATTTTTATTTAAAAGATAATCATAATATTTTCTCATAAAAATATACATATTATTTTCAATTTTTTTTATAAAAATAAAAACTCACATACTAGTTAAAATCCATTGTGTATTCTAATGTCTTGATGCTTGAACCCAAGACAAAAGGCTCATAATTAATTTATCTCTTAAAATTAGACTATGTGAAGTCTTGTTGAATATTTCACAGTTTTTAGTTAATTTAGCTGACAAAAATGAATAGCTAGTAGTATTAAACATACAATGTAGATAAAAATTTATTATATTAGATAAATTGTTCTAACCATTTTGTTTTTTAAAATAGTTTGAGACAAAAACAATAACTATCAGTATTTCATGGATCATATGATGAATTAAATTTGATTTTTATGGATTTAAGAAAAAAATTCATTTTACATATTCATTACAGATGATATGGGATAAATTAATAAATGATAGATGAACAAATAAAAGATGATATTTTACTTACCAAATAATAACATTTCAAATATGAGTATTTTTTATATTCATAGAGAAAGAAATAATCTCACAAATCAAGGAATTTTTTTTTGAAAAAAAAATTATTATACTTAAATATGATAAATCATCATGCATTATAAATAATCATAAGATTATTGTTTTTATATGAATAAAATTACATTGCTCATTCAAAAAATTATGATTAATGACATCAATAAATATCTATAATTTTTTCAAATATATTTCATGACCATTTATTAACATGAAAACAATGTTCTCAAAAATAGAAACCTATTACTATTTTATTCAATATGATAATTGTACATTCGTAAAACTTTTAGTAGGAAGATATTTTATTGACCATTTTTACATTGTTGGTAGTTAAAAAAAATTTATTTCCATATAAGAAAACATTGACTACCATGATCAATTTTAATATGTGAGGTTGATATTTCTTATTAATAGGTAGAATATAACACCCCTAAATTCTAAAATAATAAATTTTTATTAGATAACATATGTTACATGTAATAACCATAATAGAAAAAATATAACACCATGATATATTAGGGTATATTTTTTATTAAATAAATTTAAATGTCATCACTCACAAAAATCACTCACAACACTTAGTTTAGGTATCTTTATAATTAACATAATGGTTATATTGTGTTCTAAACCACAATGAGTATAAAAGAAGAAAGACCTTCATTAAATTATTTTATTTTATTATAATATCTATAAATTTTCCATTAAATTAGAATTTCTGAATATTACTTTCATAAATATGAAAAATATGGTTATTTATTGATTATTAATAAAATAAGACTCTTTTTATATAAATGATTTTATATTTTCTATAACCTTGTATATTTTTTAACGATAGTTTAATAAAACATATGAAAATAAAATAAATGAAAATTGTACAACTTTTAAAATTTTATATTATTTTTTTAAATCATAGTATCATAATTATCTTATGGTGAACTTTCTATATTATTCTAAATTTATTCCTTTTTTATAAATAGTTAAATGTTATGAATTTAAATTGAAAATTTTATTTTCCATTAGATAATATATAATATTATACTACATTTTAAATTGGTTTTTAATTAATTTCATTTCAATTATATATCATTCAATATAATATTTTTATTGAAATAATTTTTATATTTAATTTTGATATAAAAAAACATATAATCATTTTCTTAATTAATCTTTAAAAATATACATTATCCTCACACATGTATGATATTTTTTATATTAAATTTTCAAAATTATATAATATAAATTTGGAAAATGGATTCCATATTTTCAATTAGTGAAATTTATAATTTCTAATTATGATAACAATTTTTTTTAACAAAATGAATTTTAATCATAATAATTACAATAGTTATAGTTATAATGGATTTACTAAGATTTATAATAAGAATATATGGTTTAAAACATACAAACTATGTTTTCCAAATAACTAATGTCTTGGAATATTATGAATTCGTATATTATAGGATTGAGAATGATCATTATTTATGCCTTTTGGCACTATAAAAACATGGGAATGATTTTTAAATTTCCAATAATATCAATTGTACACATCGTACCACTTATTAATGGCCACCCGATATCTTACGTTCTTTAATCCATCCAATATCAATTTATCAGACACTAAATTCCCAAATAACATCCAACAATCCCACATATCATCATATAATACTTACTCTGGTATTAAATACATCCTAATAAGGCATTTGTTGAATAACTAATAATGATTCACGAGGACGAGGTCACATTCATTAACAAGTTTTTTAATACCATTATCTACTATTCTAAATTTAAATTGAAATACTACGATATAATAACATCATTATCTTTCTTATACTGATTTTTTTATTTTATGGTAACCACATTCAAGAAACCCCTCTTCCATGAGATGGGTGAAAAAATCATCGTTCCTGAGTATGATGGACTACATCATAGTTAAATGTTATCATACATTTTTAAATAACCACCTCTAATTTATATGTATGATAAATGAGATAAATTATATATATGCTATTTATAAAATAATTATACCTCTTTAGTTATTATAACTTATATAACTATTTTACATTCCATTGATAAGAAATATCATTACACATGTATTTGAAGGGCTGACACCTAATGATGTGAGGTGATTCTTCTATCAAAAACGTTTTACATGGAAGGGAATACAAATAATGTTAATTATTATATTTTATATAAAGTATATAATTATTATATTCAAGATATAATTATCATTTTTTAAATATTATATATAATTTTTTCACATACATTTTCACTCTCGTATAGATGATAACATCATTCATGTATATGTGGACTACAACATACATGTAGCGATGTTACTATCTTTTGATAAACACAAAACATAGATGAAATATATATGTATATAAATGGAAATTATGATATTATTAAAATTAAATAAGTATAAAACATTTCTTACCACCTTTCCATAATGATCTGGGGAAAATTATAATGTTATGCATGTGTATGTATGACATATTATCCCCATGAACACAACATACATCATTTTTCATAACCATTTATAATGTTTAGTATTAAAGTATAAATTATTTAATAAAAATTATATAGGAAATAGTTTGCATCTGGGATATGATATAACTCTATAATTCAGAAAATAAATGAATATTTACTATAGAAAATTCCATGAGAAAACAATCCAATTGACACTGAAATAGTTAAATTAAAAAAGGGTTTTTAATACAAGATTGGTAAGTTGTTATAATCGAATAATATATGATATTTAAATACTATTATGGTTATCTAATATGTTAATAAATTGTTGAAAAACTAAATAAATAATTTTATACCATGCTCAAGTAAAAGGAAGCATGTGGTATGGGATTTTCTCTCAATTTCATTTAATTTAGGAATATTGTTCGCTTACATACCTAGTTTCGTTATAATGATGTATATATAGCCCCATTAACATGATATATCAGGAAAATTAATATTTCTATATTTATTATATTTTAATTTTATTTAATTCATCCAATGAGTTTTTAATAAAATCATACCAATTTGTAAATAATTTAATAACCCAGTTTATTTTCATTATGTTATTTTATTTATCCATTGTTTATGGAATTATAATATTATTTGTACACAAAATTCTAATTATCTTATTTTTTATATAGTTTTTTTTCTTTTTTATAATATATTATCATAATTGATTCAATTTTTTACTCACATATAAATGTTATGATTATAGTTAGGGTTTATTTCCCATTATCATTTTAAACAAGATAATTTATTTAGGTATTTTAGTACAATGTAATTATTTAATAATTTTCTAATAATCCATTTCAATTATCTCCAAGAATATTAATTCATCAATTTTTCATGGAATTGTAAAATTTTAAAATACCATGATACTCAATAATGTTATAAAGAAAATATTACATAATTTCTATATACAGTCGTAAATATGTTTTCCACCAAAAATATGTTTTTCTAAAAATATTTTTTCATTTTTTTAACATTTTAAAAATTAAAAAAGAAATACCATTATACCCATTTTTAATTTTTAATTTTTTTTAAATAGTGACCCCCTTTTAATTTATAACAGAAGACACTTTTATTTAATTTTTATAGTAAACTAGTAAGGTTGTTATTATCTTCTATGGAATTTAAGGAATTACCAGACTACATGTCCAAAATTTCATTGAAGATTCTTATGAAATATTATAATTATTTTTTTGAATTAT
This sequence comes from Viscum album, assembly GCA_963277665.1. Classification (NCBI taxonomy): domain Eukaryota; kingdom Viridiplantae; phylum Streptophyta; class Magnoliopsida; order Santalales; family Viscaceae; genus Viscum; species Viscum album. The sequence continues at coordinate 1,584,111,281 of OY728150.1, read as the reverse complement.
TTTTTTATTTAATATTATTATTATTCAATAATTGTAAAAAAATCATGGAAAGGATTTTATTGATCTTAATGATTTTTAACATGATTTCAAAAATGAAAAAATATTTTTCTCAAGAATTATTTAAGGATCATTTTGACGTGTTTATATTTAACAAAGAAAAAAGAAATTATTTTAAATATCATTCATTTGGGACATTTTATAAAATTAACATCATTATTCTTCATATGGATTTTTTGATATTATTTTGACCAAGGATGGTATTGACATTATCTTTTGTGATTCATTATTCTTGTAATTAAAATTCCCATGAAATGTTCACATTAATTAGTTTATTGGAAATTAAATTTCCCCTTAATATCTAAATTATTTATCATACTTATTTGATTTCATCAAAAAATAAATCAATCTTAAATTTGGTGTTCAATATTGAAATTAATTTGTTTATCTATTATTATATTTATAATTCCATATCCTTCTCTTAATATGGATAATTGATGTTAATTAATATTGATTCATAAAACAAATAAATTATTCAATATATGACGAATGACTTGGGGCTATAGTGATTTGTGGGACCTATTACAATAAAACCCATCAATATATATATAGGTCTAATGTAAGAACCCAAATCTTTTTTTCATGTATGTTTTTCCTTTTTTTCTGGATTTATTGAGAAAAGAGAAGTTTCTGGGAATTTTTTATATACACATCGTGTACATTATGATTACATCCCGTGTACTTCATTGTCGCATGAGGCCTTATATTGGCTATGACCTAGCCAGACACATGGTCATGTTGGGTGAGGTGGACGTCGCTTAAAGCGGAGTAAGGAAAAGGCATGTACACACCATGTACTCCAAAAGTACACACCATGTATTTTTTTTCATTAAAAGCACAGGGGTTGCATATAAATGAAAAGACCATCTTCTTTTAGGTCTTATTCGTCCAAGAGCTCTTGAATGGCCACATATCTTTGATGAACCCCCTGAGCGATCGTTCGTCTTCCGAATTGAAATCAATCGATTGTGTTGGAACATCATCGGTGGGTTATCTCTTATGCTGGAAGCTTGTTTCCCAATTCCTACTCTTTTCCAAGTTATCATGGGTTGAAAATAATAGATGTTTTTGTAGATCATTCACGTCTGTAGAGATTCAAGCCCCATGTCTCAAGTATATCGATTGCATAGCATCGAGTTAGGTGGTTTGTGCCTTTCTGTATAATTCCTTTGAATATTATATGTGAATTACACCAATACCATTTAACTAGGTATTGCATTTTTCATGTATTGCCTTTTTTGTTTTCCTACTTTTCTTATATGTAGGAATAGAGGTTATTGTTTGTGAATATGGTAATTAATTGTTCTTTGGATGTTTTTCCAATGCATTTTTTTCCCATTTCTGACCGTTTGGTCTATTTTTTCCTATTAGGCTATTGCTAGTTTCATGCCTAGTTTGTAGGATGGTATGACTATTTTTCATCTATAATTAGATGCTATAGAATTCTATCCTTATAGTTCATGATGTTACATTGGCTATTACGCGATGTGATTCTTGAGGACTTTACATAGGGTTGTGGGAATGTAGTGTAGAAGACCATAGGGAGAGTGGATGTAAGTTCTTCTCTAGAGTTTTTTTATAATACAATGTAAGACCACAGAGGGAATTAACGTTGAGTGATTCCTCAGAGTGTATGTAGTTCCTCAACGCGAGCCACTGGGGGAATGAGTCATTGAGTGCTTCCCCAGAGTGCATCTAGTATGATACAATACTATAGGGGGAATTGACAGTGAGTTCTACCCTAGAGAGAATATTCATTAGCTAAACTGGAGGGGTGAGACTTTGTGTGCCTCCCAGATGGTTGCTAGTACTTGTAGGTTGAACCATAGGGCTTAGGCTGTGAGAAAAACCTAGAGGGTTATCTGTTTGTTCTACTTGTGTGAATGGATGCTTTCTTATTTTTAAATTATATGTTAGAAATTATGGATTATTTGCTGTAGAATACTTTCATATTTACTGCATTCTGAACTTTTTCCTGCCATATATCCACTGACTGTTAGGAACAGATCTTTGCGTGGTTGCCTACTGAGACATTGTCTCAAACCCTAATTGGGACATTATTTTGGGCCCAACTAAATATATTATTGTAGGTGTATATAAGTGCAAGCTCCTATCTCCTTCTGGTTCTTGATAGCACTGGAGCTAGAGAGCATGTGTCCCAGTTATGGCTTGTGATGATGAGGAGTTTATCTACTATCTTTTGTACTTGGGTTTAGTACTATATTTCTGAATTTTGACTTGTTTGGATACTTTCATGGATGGATTTTAATCATGAATAATTTAAATATTTCTCTCCATTTGTTTATTTATTAGTCTTCCACTATTTACTATTGTTGGATATTTACTGCTTCTGCTATTGTATGTATTTGTGTACATTCGTTGTGTACTCTACAAATGAGGGCATAGTTTCCCAACTATCACATCCAAGGCCCTCACTACTAGTCAGCAACCTCTGGCATTTGAGGAAATGCGCTTCAGTTCATGTGACCTACAAGGGTACGGGGAAACTCTGGGTGGATTCTGGAACCAGGACGTTACAAAGTGGTATCAGAGCATTTCTTTTCACTTGAATTATGGTTTGGAGCCTATATCCAGGGATAGGATGGAATAGGTACTTGGTAATATGATGTTTCTAGGAGTAGCTAACCTGTGTACAGGGAAAAGCCATACTATCTTGTTTATTATAATTTTACAGGTTTTCAATTTTACAGTTGATTTATTCCACATTTGGGTGATTCAAATGCTTTGTTATGTTACTGTTGATATTATTGAATTTCTATTTTTTTCACAACCCAATAGGATGAGGGTATTCCATCTCATTCATCATATAAGAACTTTTTAGAAAACACATGCCATGCTTTCTTTCCATGCGATCTTGGATGCATTAGCGATTGCATGTTTTTGTGATAGACGATCTGTATATTATGCATGCTATTGTGATATATACTTTAATATAATCTCTACTATTTTATAGAGTATTTGTTTGTATAATAATTTTATTAGATGGATGCCAAAAATTGGTTCTTGAGGTGTTATGGGCCCTCATGGACCATAATTTGGAGGATCATTGACCTGTTTACCCAGATTGTAAATTGTATAAGATGCCAAAATTTGATTTGCAGGGAGTATGGGCCCTCACGGATCGAAATTTGTCACCATAATGTGTGTTTTCTAGGATCCAGAGCAGTTCTGAGGCTACTTCCTTGAAAAAACAAGAATACACGGCGTGTACTTTATGAACACATGCCGTGTTGTTGTTAACTATGTCCCTGGCTATGTGGGCAGGGACACGGGGATATGAAAAATCGTTCATGATCACACCGTGTAATGGTTGTGCACTTAGTGTGGTGTAATCTTATAATTCTTTCCATTCAGTCAACAAAACGGTTGATGATGTCTGTTCTTATACATGTTGTGTCCACCTTAAACACATTGTGTAGTCAACATAGGTACACAGCCATGCCACGATCAACACGGGACAATGTCATCCTTTTAATACCCGCCATTTCCGCCTGGAACATGTTGAGTAAGTGTCATTCATCTATCCAGCCATGTAGCTATCCCCACAATCTGTTGGGACATATGGGTTCACTTCGTGTTCGTCTGGAACACGTCATGTATTGTGAACTGGGTATACAGGTCATGTAACTAACAACACAGGCCAATGAGGCTTGTTGAGTACATGTTGTTTCTACCTTGAACATTTCATGTAGTCTGGTCTTAGGAGAGCCGTATGGCTTGACCATGCTGAAGGAATCAGGTAGGGGAAGAGGATTCTGGTACATGTCATGTGTTAAGATAACACGTCATGTGTTTGGGGTGTTACACAACCTGTTTTGGAAAAAGAAAATTCCCATGTAAATGGCTTAAGAGAACAAGACTTTTAGTCTTTGTACACGTCGTGTAGTCATGTTTTGTAATTTTTTAATACATTATTTCCCTGTTCCATTCTTACACTCCTAGTTTTTAGTCCCTAATAATGTCATATAATGTGTGTGTTTGACCTTGCAGAGTCATGGCACCGAGATGTCCTCTGGTTGCATGCCAGTTGTCTGGCGGTGATCAGAAACTGAATATTACTGATCAGGGACTTCTTGAAGTACCTCCTATTGTGAAACCCTTGGCACTAGTAGTGATAAATGTTACAGGCGTCAATTCACATTTTAGTAATGCCTTGTTTAGGATGATGTAGAACTTCCAGGGCGCTCCGCCTCTAGCATCTACTATGGCATACTTGTCACTGGTTTTCAAACAGCAACATCCTCCAACTTTATCAGGGAAAGGAGGACCTTAGGCTACAAAGTCATGGCTAGAATCCCTGATGACGATCTTCGAGCATCTATAGATTCCTCTAGATAGGCAGCTCAAGCTCTCCACCTACATGCTATGAGACTCTTCTATGAGGTTGTGGGACATGATCTCACAGGTGGTTCATCAGCTGTTTATATTGTGGGTGGTGTTTTAGTGTGTCTTTTACAACTACTTGTAGCTAGAGACCTTGAGGGCCAACCAGGCCTGGGATTTCATGATCCTAGAAAAGGTTACACTTTCTGTCATGGATTATTCCTCATGTTTCACCAAGCATCAGCGTTTAACACACCTATAGGGTAGTGATGGTATGTTCTTGTCAAGGAAGTTTGAGGATGGCCTCAGATGGGAGATATTCTCAAAGGTGAATATCTCTATGGTGATTTCCATCAATTCCATTTTCAACAAGGCACTGATTTAAATGTACTATTTGAGAGATTCTGGAGATGAGGGCTAAGGAGGCTCCACATATAGAGTTAGTGATTCACCTGCTGATTGCAGGAAGCATTGTTGGGAGTTTACGTGTGGTGATACGAGGAAGCGAGACACATCATTAGGTATCTAGGTAGTATGCTACCAGTGTGTACGGGCTAGGTATATGAGGCCTCATTGCTAGAGTGAACTAGTGGAGTGCAGATCTTGAAGAAAGATGGGTATACATCAGCGCTTCTGTTAGGTTTTTTCACCAGCAGCTGGTGATAGGGTTTCATTTATAACTCCTCATTCAGGGGAAGTGCCACCAGTTTCTCACCAGTCTAGGAACTGGAGTTCCTTCATCCATTCGGGATGAGGTGGAGGTCAAGGTCGGGATGGTCAATCACTTGTCATTTAGAGACAGTAGGGTAGATTAGCTCAGAGTGATCAGGCAGGGTCGCAGGGCTGTGGTACAGGTCATGCATTTGCAGTGGAGCAGACCTAGCACTAGCAGGATACCGACCCTCTACAGTTTGATGTAAGATCTTAGTATCCTCAGTTTTATCTTCTTCACTTTTCGATATAGGGGCTTCCCAGAGCGTTATCTATGTTTCTATTCTGGATATCTTTGGGCTCTACATCATTTCCTCTATAGAAACTTTGAATATAGACACACTATTGGATTCTATGATAGCTAGTGTACATCAGTGAAAGGAGTTCCTTCTAGTGGTGGCTGGTTATCACTTTCAATGGGATCTCTATATCCAAGAGATGATAGGATATGATGACATTCTCGGAATATAATGGCTCATTACCTTCCAGGTAGTGGTCGACTATAATCACCGCAGGGTGAGTTTCAAATGACCATAGGTTTGATCATTTCTTCATAAGGGTGAGTGGGAAGTCCGGGAAAGAAGAGTGGGTCCAGAGCATCATGGGTGGGGAGAAGTTGCAGCTCAAATTTCTAGTCTGTATCTGGATGCCTAGGGGACTTTACAGTTAGACTTTTCATTAGAGTTGGATCATTTCTGGGAAGTCTTTTCATATTACTTTTCAGGTTTACCTCTAGATCATGACATAGAAATTTCTATTGAACTCATGCCAGGAGCAGAATGGGTGTCCCTTCCTCATTATAGGATGGCTATACATGAGTTGCAATAGTTGAATAGTAGTTTGAGGAGTTTTCATCAATGGGTATCATCTGACCATATACTTATCCTTGGGGTTCGTCTGTCCTATTTTTCGAATATTGAAGACGACACCCTTAGGCTATGTTGGGATTATCAGAAGCTGATCCTATTGACGGTGAAGAACAGATATCCCTTGCATTGGAATGATGACATATTTGATTAACTTCGAGGAGTCTGGGTGTTCTCAAAGTTTGACATGAGGACTGGTTACCATTATTTTTGCGTTAGACCATCTGATATACCTCTCATATCCTTCAAGAGAAGTTATGGTCTATATGAGTATATTTTTATGCCATTTGTCCTCACGAACATGCTGATAGTTTTCATGGAACTGATGAACAGAGTGTTCTATCCATACTTGGATTCATTCACTGTGGTCTTCATGGAAGATATCTTGGTGTAATCTCACAATTGACACGACCATGCTACCCATATTGAGATCATTTTGAGTACCCTTAGAGAGCATCATTTATATTCTAAGCCATCAAAATTCTAGTTTTTCATGGATCAAATTCACTTCTTGCGTCATGTTATCTTAGAGACAAGAGTATCAGTAGACCTAGAGAAACTAAGAGCAATAGTTTCCTTGGTGAAACAAATGAATTTCTATGAGGTGAGGAGCCTTATGGGGATGGAAGGATTGTACAGACACTTAATAAAATACTTTTTATGCTTAAGAGAACCGCCGAAAGGTCTGACCAACAAGTGTGTGAAAATTCTTTATGGTTAGATTCTTGTGAGTCATCCTTTTAGGAGATGAAAGGGAGGTTAACCCCAGCACTGATACTAGTCTTGCTAGAGTTGGGCTAGAGATATATTATTTACTGCGATAATTTAGGTATCAGTCTTAGAGAGATGATTATTCATGGAGATGCAGTCATCGCGTACGGGTCTCGGCAGTTCAGGCCACATGAGAGTAACTAACGAACACACGATCTAGAGTTGGCACCTGTTTTTCATGCCTTATGCGTTTGGAGACATTATCTTCTGGGAAAGTATTTTGTGGTTTTCACTAACCATAAAAGTCTCAAATACATCTTCACATAGCATGATATTAATTTGAGATAGTGAAAGTTGGTTGAGTTCCTATAGTTTTTTTGACTTTGAGATTGCATATACATCAGGAAAGGGCAACAAAGTGGCTGATTTGTTGAGCATGGGGACTCAAATACAGGAAGAGTAGGAGGCCATCAGTGAGTTGTATCTTATGGATATATTCTCTATGATGCATCTGAAGGTGAACAATAGACAGGGGTAGACATTTCTATCTTCTATAGATATTACCTCTGCACTTCCTGATCGAGTACGAGTGAGTAAGCAATCAGATTATGAAGGCCTAGTCCTATGGGAAAGCATGTCAGGAGAAGACCCTATTCATGGGTGGAACACAGGAAAGGATGAGATCAGTTGGTTCCAGGGATGTGTATGGGTTATTGATGACATATGCGAGGAGATGATGTAGGATTTTCATTCCTCAGTTTGGGCAATTCATCCTGCTGTCACCAAGAGGTGTCACAATCTCCACCACCAGTATTCATGGCCAGGTATAAAGAGAGATGTTACTGGTTTCTTCATGAGATGTTATAATTCTCTACAGGTGAAGGCAGAACACCATTGAGCAGCAGGTCATTTACAGCAGTTACCCATTCCGGAGTGGAAGTGGAATAGTGTCTCAATGGACTTCATGACAGGGTTTCTGAGATCACCTCTTGCGAATGATTCTTTTTGGGTTGTCATGCATAGGCTTACGATGGTTTCTCACTTCTTGTCGATCAAGGAGACCATCAGTGTTGATTAGTTGGGATGGTTGTACATCTGAGAGATTGCACATCTACATGGATTTATACACTCCATTGTTTTATAAAGGGATACACGTTTTATTTCTCGGGACTAGAAGGGTCTTCAGAAGGCTTTGGGTATACAAGATCTTTTGTGTACAACTTACCATCCCAAGACAGATGGCTAGTCTGAGCGCACAATTTAGGTGCTTGAGTATACGCTCTGAGAATTCATTATGTATTTTTGAGGTTCTTGGGAGAAGAATATAATTATTTGGAGTTTTCCTACTATAATAGTTTTCAAGAGACTATTCATATGGAACCTTAAGAGTCATTGTATGGTAGGCCATGTTGATCAACCTTGTGTTGGTTGGAGGTAGAAGAAGCAGTTTATCTAGGACCTCATCTTGTTCAGGAGACCTCAGAGTAGATAAAGTTGATTCGGAATAGGATGGATACTTCACAATCTCATCAGAAGTCTTACTCAAATCAGAAGAGATGACAGATGGAGTTTGTGGTTGGGGATTAGGTTTTCCTATATGTTGCACTAAGGATGAGACATAAGGGGATTCAAAGACAGGGTAAGATTTCACTGAGGTACGCCGGGACGTTTGAGGTATTCGAGAGAGTTGGGCCAGTTTCCTATCAGATGTAGTTACCTCATATGTATCAGTCTATATAAGACGTCTTCCATGTTTTGTAGCTAGAAAATTACTTTTCAGACCCCTCTCATGTATTCCTTCCTGGGGAGGTTGAGTTTGAAGTGGATGCATCGTTTGAGGATCATCCTATCTGGATCATTGATCACAGTACAAAGGTTCACTGTGGCTGATCTGTTCCTCTGGTACTGGTGCTATGGCAATAGAGGTTATTACAGGATAAGAGATGGGATATGGAGGCCGATGTACGATCACAGTGGCCGGAGCTATTCGGGGTTTCATCTTCTACGCCACCCTAGGGAAATTTGTGGATGAATTTCTTTAAGGGGGGGAGTTTTTAGGAACCTAGATCTTTATTTTAGGTATTTTTTTCCTTTTTTTGAATTATTTGACAAAAGAGGAGTTTCTAAAAAAAATTCAAGGACACGCTGTGTTCTTTATGAGTACACTCCATGTACTTCATTGACACCTGAGGTTGGGTGCTGGTCTTGTCCCGGCCACACCCACAATCATGTGGGGTGAGGTGGAGGCCGCTTAAAGCAGAGTACTAAAAAGGAATGTACATGTTGTGTACTCCAAAAGTACATGCCTTGTATTTCGTTTTTTAGTTAAATGTACAAAGTTTGTCTGACGGACATAACCATCTTTTTTTAGGTCTCATTCGGCCAAGATCCCCCGAACAGCTGCAGATCTTTGATGTACTCCCGAGCGATCATCCGTCCTCTGAATTGAACAACGTCGATTGCGTTGGAACTACATTAGTGAGTTCTATCTTCTTATTGAACCTCATTTCCCAATTCTTTCTCTTTTCTATATTATCATGGGATGAAAATTTTAAACATTTTTGTAGATCATCAACATTCTACGGCAATTCATGACCCTTGGCTCAAGTATATTGATATCATAACGTCAAGGAAGGTGGTTTGTGCCTTTTTGTAGAATGATTGTGAATATTTTTTTCAAATTTCACCAATACCCTTGAATGGGGTATTGCGTATTTCATGTTTTTCCCTTGTTTGTTTCCTACTTTTCCTATATATCGGAGTAGAGGGTATTGTTTGTGAGTAGGGTAATATAATTTGCATTGGATTTTTTTCCCATGCATGTTTTTCCTGTTTATGACAGTTTGGTCTAGTTTTGCCTACTGTGCTACTGCCAGTTCCATGCCTAGTTTGTAGGATGTTGTGACTATTGTTCTTACATGATGAGATGTTGAAGAATGCTATCCCAGTTGCTTTTTATGTTACATTGGAGGTTACAAGATGCGATACTTACTAAATTTACCTAGGGCTTTGGGAACCTAGTGTAGTAGACCATAGGGACAATGGACGTAAGGGATTGTCCAGAGTGTCATTATAATATGATGCAAGACCACATAGGGAATTGACATTGAGTTCTTCCTCAGAGTATCTATAGTTCTTTGACGTAGGCCACAAGGGGGAATGTTGATGTTGATTGGTTCACCAGAGCTCCTCTAGTATGATACGAGACTATATGAGGAATTGATGGTGAGTGATTCCCTAGAGAGTCTATTATATAGATAAAAAAGGAGGGTGAGACTATTTCTGCCTCCCAGAGGGTTGCTATTACTTGTAGGATTATCCATAGTGGTTACGCTGTGAGAACTACCCAGAGGGTTACCTGTTTGTTCTACTTTCTTGAGCGGCTACTTTGTTGTTTGTAAATTATATGCTAGAATCGTTGGATTGTTTTCTGCTGAGTACTTTCCTTTTTGACTTATTTCTTCACATTTACCAACAATAAATTCATAGACAGTTAGGCACAAATATTTTGGTGGTTTCCTATTGGGACAATGTCTCACACCCTGTTTGGGTCATTTTTTTCGGGCCAAAGAGATTATATTGTTGTAGGTATAGATAATGGAAAGTTCCCCTCTACATCAGGTTCTAGATTGCACTGAAGCTGGAGAGCATGGGAACAAGCTACGACATTCAATGATGATTAGTTTATCTGAATTATTTTGAACTTGGGTTTTGCACGGTATTTCAACATTGTGATTTATTTGGATGATTTCCTAGACGCATTTGTATCTTGAATCATTTATATATTTTTCTCTATTTTTTTATTTATCAGTCTAATATTATTTATTATTGTTGGATATTTACTACTTCCACTATTTTATGTATTTTTATACTTTCACTGTGTACTATGCCAATTAAGGCATACTTTCCCCACTATCACACCTGAGGCCCTCGCTGCTATTCTACAGCCTCTGGCATTTGGGGAAATGTGTTTGTGGCCATGTTACCTACCAAGTACGGGGCACCTCTTGGTGGGTTTTGGAACCAGGACGTTACATTTAATGAGGAAAATAACTATGTTATCATTAAATGGGATTGTACGTGTAGTTTTAAACAACCTTGTGGATGGTTTTCCAATTGATGTATCACATGAAAGAGAAAAAATGACAAATAATTCAATGTATACTTCAATTATTATTTATTCATTATTATAATCCATTGTTTTTTATATTAAATTATCAGTGAGTAAATTTCTTTCTCTATTTATTAATTAAATGGAATAATATTTTTATTATTTATGTGTCTAAATTTATTATTCATATTATTATCATTATAGTTAATTTATATTAATTTTAGGTGTGTTAAGTTACATAAAATTCAATATTCAATTTTATACATGATATTTGCAAATATATTTTATCATTAAATACACAACCTTCTCATTTTATTTTATACTTGGCTTGAGGGTTAAGTTATTTACCATTCATTATATAGATTATTCTTATTGATTAATTATTTTGTTAGTAATATGAAACCCCTAAAAATTTATTGACTAAGTATACTATATTTTACATCAGTTTTTCTAAGTGATTACTTTTATTCTATTAATTAATGAAAATTAATTTATTTAAATATATATCATGGGTTTTATAACCTCAATGTTGCATATTTCTTATGGTATTAATCACAAAGATTTTATTTTAGAATTAATGGTTGATAAATGATTTTATATAGGTTTTCATATGATGGTGTAATATTTTTTCTTATATTGGGGAATATAATAATTAACTACATTGGTCCTTTCTAATTATAAGATATAAATAGAGTTATGTCTTACTGGTTGTCTATCCCACCCAAATAATGTAATTTTCCTAATGTCAACCATATTTAATTATTAAGGATATTCATGATTGATCCAATCTATATATTAATATATGAATAAAAAGTGATGGAAACCAACTTATCTTATAATGCAGAAGATTTATAGATTATTTAAACTTGGGAGAATGTGTTGTATATTCAAGAAAATCAACATTTAATTTTCCTTTGGATAATTAACATGCAAGAGGTGATAATATGGGATATTGAAGAATCAATGTGGATGAATTACCAACACATGTTGATGAACTGAAATATAAACCTAATTTTCAAGGATATATTTATTTATGGGGGGAAAATATAATACCCAAAATCCCATTATAGATGGAACAAACTATATCCCCAAACTATTATCAATAGGACATTATATTAATTTACCATTAGAATAAGACTGTTTTGCGGTAAAAAAGTAAAATAATTAAAATATTTTTTAAAATTCATTTTATAAAATAGATTGCATTTTATTAGAATAATGAAATTAACATGGGGTTATATTATTCTGTTTTATAGATATGTATATTTATATATGGATTGTGAAAATTATATATATATATATATATATATATATATATATATATATATATTCAAATACCATGAAAATGAATAAATTTTAATTATTTAAGTCTACTAATGTTTTTTAAAAAAATTATTAATTTAAATTATAATGTAATTAATTTCTAAATATATTTATTGAATTGAAAAAACCATATTATTCATTTTATAAAATATTCCAAGTATTATTCTTATAAAAGAACCATTTTTATAATTTTATTTGATTAAATAATCCCAATATTTCATTTTATATGAGTTTTTTTAGTTTAAAAAATTATTAATTTTTTTAATATGTAAATCAATTTTATCAAAATCGAAAGTACACATTTTTTGGGATAAAATCAATTTATTGTTTAAAATGACATTTCTCAGAAAATATTTTATTTAGTTGTGTTTTGTGTACATATATTAATATTATATTTTTAACACCTCTTGAAATGAAATATTTTAAAATTGATTACATTCATTAATTATAATAATAAATGATAGATTGTAATTTGAATATTTTTTTTTGCATATCAATAAGTTACCACACATATTTTTTGTCACCGTGAAAATTTTTAGAATAGGAAAAGTTGGGTTTTGTTAAAAAAATAGAAAGGAATAAAATATAAAAAAATTATATATGTTTATTTTGACCTTGTTTTTTCCATATTTTAAATTTGATTAAATTTTAGACACATTTCCTGATAATTACGTGTATAATATTCAAACTTTAATAATAATTCTATAATGATTACTCGTCTCATTATAAAATGGAACCATTAGTACTAAAATCCTCAAACACATTAATCCCATTAAAAACCCAATATCTACTAATTTACCTTTTCAAAACTATTATATATTATCTACATGTTCTATGATTACCTAAATATCCATTGAAGAATAATTATGGTGTCATTATGTGGAGATTTTCTATGAAAGAGAAATATGTTCATGCTAATATCATTCATGTTCCTTTCTATATAAATCTCATAAGTGTGATATATATATATCTTTACCTAATTAGATATTTATATTTAATATTTATATATTTTTTATATTAATGGTATAATAATTTTCCATCATATATCCATCTAATAGAAAATTAAAATTTCCTAGATTCCTTTGTACACACTAGAACCATCATAAAGAGATGTATTTAATTTTTTTATCACCACCTATCATTGTTGTTTGAATATATTTATTTACCTAATATAGATTATAATTATAAACAATACCAATCTAATAATCAAAAAATATGGAATAATTTAATTCCCTGTCATCCATTTAAAAAAGGAGATGAGCCTTATGTATACATAGGGGATGCCGCTTCAATACAGAAATTCCATAAATGATTCAAACCCAACTTTCATTGAAGGTTATAAAAAGTTCATATGATGTATAAATATTTTATATATGATGCTATAAACATTTATTAAATGGGTAAACTAATATTATAGTTCATGGACTGGAATCATAGAATCAAAAATTATATAAGAAACAAAACATGTTAACACCAATATAATTGAATTTAAAAATATTTATGGGTAAATGGGTAAAAATATTTCATTAATACATGATAGATATATGGATTAATATAAATATTTATTTTATATATATACTAAAAAAACATATAATTATTATATTGGGTGATGGAATGTGTTTGATCCAGAATAAATCCAAGGAAATGATTTATGTTGCAATCTTGTTTTATATTCTATATTAATTGTATTTTAATATCATATAGGGAAATTATATTTTATTTTATTAATAAACCATATATATTTAATAATCCATTATATATATATTTCTAGTTTTTTCATGTACTAATTTTATTTTACACCCATATGGTACTCAATCTATTCATAATAAATTTTCAATGACAAGCCTGTCTTATTACATTCATTTGGAAAGGATTACTTTTCCACCTATAAAGATTTTTTAAATTACTATAGAATAATATTATTTTAATTAACCTTATTTTTTTGTGTTCTTTTTGAAATATCTTTCACTTTTTACAATTATTTGATGAATTACTCATTTAAATATTTTCATATATGAACTTGATCACTTTTTCTTCAAGTGAAAAAAGATTATTTTTTCATTGACAAATGATTTCATATTATTATCCTTTTAAAAATAATTTTATTAATGAGAAAAACATAGAAATTACTAATTTTTTTAATGAAAAAAATTAATTTAATTTCACAATACTTTATTAATTGTTTTTGTGACAAAAAATAATAATCCAATTTTTAAAAGAAATAACTTTACAAAAGTATTTATTACAATTTTCAAAAACCTTTAATGTTTATTATTATTTAATAGGGACAAACCAATTCATTTTTAGGTTCGATTATTATCATGTTGTGTTATTTAGTGACTAATTTAAATATTGACATAGTGTATGATATTTTTAAAATATAAATTTTTACTGATAATGAAGGAATGATGATTATATTTTTTTCAAATAAATAAATTATTTCATATGATGAATGAAATTGAGATAAAAAGAGAGGGTTTTGGAATGTAATTAGATATCCCCTTGATGTATTTGTAGGAGTTGTGAGAAAAACTATAATGGGACATTGTCAAATTCCCAACATATTTTTGTATTATTTATTCCAATGAGTCCATAAATTATATATTTTGATCTATAATATTATTTAATCCATTATTATGAAAACTATTATTATAGAACATGATATTATTATGTTTGTAATGTGATCCTTCAATAAATTAATTTTCATGATATTATTATATAATTTAGTTCACGTTTTTATCTCTTCCTAACAATACATGTACCTATTATTCAATGATAACATCTATTATATTCTTTTCTTTACTGAGCATAAGATATAATCATTTTAGTTTTCTTATTTTAATCATGGTACCTAGAAGTAAACATTGAATTATATAGATGAAATACTGAATGAAATAAAAAATTTGCTCACAATAATTTTTTTTCATCATATTTCACATTTTAAAATATTATTTTTCAATCGTGTAATTATATTGTCCCTAATAATTACTAAAATGTCTTATCCTATGGGGTGAAATCAATTATTTTGTAAGAAAGTAGAATATGTTAAATATATAATTTTTTTAAGGAATACATGTTGTTATTAAAATATAAATGTCCCCATGATAACATATTTTGATTAATATTAAAATAAAACATAGTTATTCACTATATTGGGGAGTTATATGGTACACAAGTTATGTATTAGCTATAATTATATATATCAAAAAACAAATAATGTGAGAAGGAAATCATATTTGATATCTGGAATCATCCAATGATTTTATTCATGTTCAAAGGTGATGGTTATTCATGTATGAAAGATCCTATTCATGAAACGACATTATTGACGAATGATTAATCATATATAGTTTATATGATTTAGAAAATCAATATGATCGATATAAACAAAATAAACATTTTGAGGGAATTTGTCGATGTATTAGCTGTGAGAAATCAGGTCATTCTCTTGATTGATATATTGATTTCTCCATTAAAATTATACTTTGAGTTTTCTTATTTCAAGAGTAATTATATTATGCCCTGCCAATTTTTATGGATGAAATAAATAAGAAACCACATGAGTATCTATACAAGTATTTTTTATTGAAATGTGATTTTCCATGTGCTGAAATAGTAATATTTTTAATAAAGAGGAAAATTTCAATACAACATTACTATGACTATCATAAACTCAAATATATCAAAATTTGAATGATGTATTCATACCACATATTTATTATTGTTTTTTAGATTAATTTGTGTTATAACATCACTTATGTGAACCTTAAATTTGGATATCATCAATTAATGTTTATTTTAGTGTATAATCCCTTGAAAACCATCTTTACATTGTTTAGACACTATGATTTTGTAGTGACATAATAAAAATGTGGAAACTCTCAATAAATTTTATAGTAAAAATTTAATAGACTCTTTAAAGATAATATCTATTTATTTGTGGTGGTTTTAATGATAATAATAACATATAATGAAATATTATTTAATATAAATAATAGAATTTTAGTATTTTGATAAATACATAGAAAAATTTGAAGACATATGGAAAATAGAATAATTCTTTATTTTTGAGTGATCATATGAAATTCATGGGGAACAATATCATAATTAATAAATTATATAGAGACCATTTATGAATAAAATAAGTTGATTAATACTCTATGAAACATATGTATTGAGTATTAATAGTTTCCTCATATAAAATGGATTATATTAATGAATTTTAGGAAACATTTCATTCTATTAATACCAACTGACCATGTAAAAATAGAATTTCGTAATATTTTTCTGTCTTATTAATGTTTAAATATCATCATAGATAAAAATAAGAGGCTATTAACTACACATGTGCAGACAACACCAAATTACGGGGATGTATATTTAAATTAAAATCATACTTAAAATAAGTTATTCTGTATAATACAAATTGATTATCAAAATTATATTATAATATATTACTATATTATTAATAGAATTTTTTAATGAATATTTCAATGTATGACGATGAAATTAATATTAGAATATAAAATAAATTTTATTTTATTTATGTTTTAAATGTTGGTAATAATGAATCATATAAGAAGATGTTGTTTACTTAAATATTGACAAACATTTATTTATATAATCATGATGATTCAAAAGGGAAAATGTAAATATTTTAGAAATTTAAATTTTAATTGTTTTATTGCTAGTGGAATTGAGAATTTATATTCAAATAATGTAGGTTTATAACAATATTAATATGATGAAAATTTTGTTGAGATCTACAAATCAACCAGTTATATGAAGAATAACGTATGAAAATATTATTGAAATTTTAAATTTAATATTTTAATAATATCATAAAATAAAAACATCAAAAATAAAATTGATGGTGGTGATAATTGTGAGGTTAATATGAATAAGATCATATAGTTATGATTTAAAATAGATAATATTTTATATGATTAATGGATTACAAAGGAAAAATTGTGAGATATAAAACAATAAATTGCTGGATGAGACAATGATAAATGTTCCTGATATAATTGAAACACAATCAATGTCTGATTAAAATGTTATACATTGAAAAAGGAAAATATTCCTAATGAATAATGAATAATTCTAATTTAATTCTGATAATAAAATTTTATACATATAAATGAAGTGTAATAATATGTCTACAAACATGATTTAGACTCTTGATGAAGAAATTAATGTGGATGTCTACAACATGAAAATTTTAATCATAGATATATAGATATTTATTTTATAAATATAATTAATAAACACTTTGAAGGATTGGGAAAAATTGAAAAAGAATTTAATAAATATATTCACGATATTACAGAATTCACGTTGATCAGGATAGTTTATAATGTTATAGTCTTGTAGAATAATGATATTTGAGTTCTCAAAAATTAATCTCATTTAAATAATAAATGGTATCTTAATAGTGTTATTAAATGATCCAAATAAATCATAAATTATAAGATAAATAGGTTTATGAATAAACATTATGATTCTAATATATATATAAATACAATGATTACTTATTTTAAGGGAAAATTCGTTGAAATGTGATTGTAAAAAGTAAATAAGGAACTCCAATGTGATGTGTTCTATTATTATATTTTACCAAAAATAGGGATCAAAAAATTTTCCATGTTTAATTGATAGAGGATATCAGTATAGGAAGATTAAAAGTTGTGAAAAAATTGAAAACCACTAGGTTTTTGAATTATAATTTTTATTTTTATTCGTAATAGTGTTATTATTATTGTTAAGTATTATCATAATTTATTCATAATTTAAATGAAGATTTTTATATTCAAAAAAATTGATAGAATAATGATTTTAAAATGATACCTTAATGATATAAACCAAACTAAATTACATTATTCATTTATGAGTGGCATGTTTTTAAAAAAACCAACAAAACTAAATACAGCAAGTTGTATATTATTACTCACTATAGATGATGTATATGTATTAAAAAATCATATATAAATATGGGTTTATATATATAATATGAAATAATCAAAACTATGAATTATGTTAGATAATATTCATCCATGAGGATCAAAATTATCCAAACAAAAATAATGAGAATGATAAACATGAATGGAGAAAGAGTTATCAAAAATAAATGAAATTAAATAATTATTATTCCTTGTGGAGTGAAAGTGGAATGAACACATGCTTTTTCAAGTTAATAAATATGTGTATGAAATATATCCATTGAAAACATTTTTTTTAAATATAAATATTTCTATTATGTGCTTTAAAAGTATGGTTGTAAAAAATATTGTGTTTGGATTTATATTTAACTGATATTCTAAATCCATGTTTTGTTAGGTGAAAAATATAAAATATTAGAACTCACATTGACAGAGAACAATGATATTTACATGTTATATATATAACATATATAATCTAATATTCTAAACAGAATATGAAATTTCAAATATATTAAATTTGAATGAAAATTTTAATATCATTATTGTATAAATATTTATTTTTAACATAAAAATACTAAAATCATCATGGTGTTCAATAATGTATATTTAATATTGAATATTTAATATATTTTAATATTAACCAATTATTAACATATTTGATATTTTATATTAAATGATTAAAATAAAAACATTAAAAATATTAATAAATATGAAATTATATATTAGAAAAATTTTAATTACATATTTATGTGAAATAATTTTTTGATGAAATTAATGATTAAACAAATTTTGATAACAATAATTATTTTTTATTAAATTTTTAATAAAAAAAATTTATTTTATAATATTAATTTTTTTTCATATTTATAATAAATAGGAAAAATTATTCATCTTTTAATAATTATCCTCAGATATGTTTTTATATTTTTCAAAACTAGTAAAATTTTTGGTAAATATTGAAAAATAATGGTTATAATATTACATTATGGTTTATGACTTTATTATACATGAATTTCAGGAGTAATTCATAAAAAATTTAAAATTAAAAATATATTTTATAAATTATAATTATTTATTTTAATATACTATATTGGTAAGATATTAATATAATTTTAAAATAATTAATTAGTTTTTGGAAAAACAATATTTTTTATTACCTTTTTTCTCATAAAACAATCTGTTCATGGAATTGGGGGTTGGAATTGTTTTTATGGGAATTAAATATAATAATAATAATAATAATAACAATTAAAGTTGAATCAATAATAATGATAATTTTATTATAAACACAGTTCATATGCTTAATAGTTATATTTTTTCTAAAAAGTTATTTCTTCATAGTAGATGTTATAGTATTAAAATTAATCATTATTTCACATAGGAAAAATAGATTAAAATTATGAATTAATATTTATTATTATTAGTTTTTAATTAGAAAATAATTATAAATTAATTTTTTGTCAGTATTAAATTATTAAATAGGTTAATATTATCTGCCTTACCTAAAACAAAAAAACATAATAAAAAATAGAGTAAATATCCAAGCCTGACCTTGAGATTATTTTATATTAATTATTTTCTTTTTTAATTATTTTCATTAAAAAATTTATTATTATTAAAATGAAGATTTTTTTTAAATTAAAACAGATGTTATTTGATATAATAACATTATTATATATATTTAAATTAGGTGAAAAAAACACTGAATTTTAATCTTATTATTTTTAAAATTATTTTGATTATGAGTATTATTATTATCTTGATGATATTTATAATCAGATATTATCTATTTTTAGATTTTTATAACTTTTTTCAATGGTTTTCGTCACACCCTTCTTCTCCTCTCCCTACGGGAGGCACGACCCTATAGCACTACCCTAGCCTTTAGTTCATCTCCACATATGCAACAACGCCCCCAACCAGATTATTCTCCAGCGACACGCCCTCCCTTCCAGGAACACCTAGGAACCACCTTGACCTTCCCCATGTACCGACCTAGCCAGCTCCTCCCTTGCACCCAACACCGAATGAACCCCCTAGACTCTTCTTTTCCCCTTGCAGTGTGACCACGTCGGTCCTTCCTTATCCACTTTGCAAGGTCTCAGTCCTACTTCTCCCATCGATCTAGTGCTCTCAATTCCTAAACACGAGTAGGACGGCACATCCCTTATACGTAGCGTGACACCTGCACTTCCTCCCCCCCCCTCTACCTCTGAAAATAAAAAAAACTGGATAATGTTGCCCCCCCCCCCGTCACCATCATTCTCAGTGATGGGAAACAACATCAATCATTGTTGGCCTCCCCACCACTCTGCTCAACATAGTCTGTGCACACTCAGACGTGACCTCTAGAATAACCCCTTTTTTCAGTTGCGGCGAACTGAACCCCTCCAACACACCATCCCTAACCCCCACCCCCCCCCCCTCGTACCCCCTACTTCTAAACATTTTTTTCCCTACTGGCTGACCACCTCTATAACCTCCAATACACCACCCTGTGATGCGCTGAGCAGATGAACCCTCCTTCTATAATGAGATACTCCCATTTGATGGGTAAACCCTTTATTTCGTACTCCATTTTAATATTTCCATTTGAATGATATTTTTTACAAGGGTTTGATAAGAGGTTTTTTTAATTTAGTGTTATTTGGGATAGGTTTGAGATTTTAAAACATGTGTGGGATGTTTCCAAGTGGTCATTGTTATCACCCGTTGGTGAAGAAGTTTCATTGAAATTGGTTATTCAACTTATAGTAGGAATTCCTTTGCACATGTCATTTTAAATTTGAGAAACTCAAATTATAGGGTTTTCATTCTTCATATATATTTTAAATATTTGTGGAAAAGATTGTGGTAAGTTTCTTGGTATACTGTCGACGTTTGAAGTCTTCTTTGATATGGTATTTTTTGGCAGTAAATTTTAATGAAGTATTTTTTTGAAAAAATGTGTGTGTTTTATTGTTGAACCTTCTTAATTATCTTTTCAGTGTTTTATATATTTCTCAAATATTTATTAATAAATTTAGGTAGTTCTAATAATAAAATAGAGTGTTTTTTCGGTGCTTATTATTTTAAAAATTGGTGTTTATATGTGGCTTGTTTTGACGGGTTGTAAACAATGTTTGTCTTACGAAGGTGGTGTCTAATGTTAAAACATTTTTTTACAATTACAATAAAATTAAGGCATGCAATTGGTGTATATTGTTTGTTATGGTTAATATTTTGTGCCTTTTTTTTATATAAAATTTGTTATTTGTGTATTATGAGTAAAGGGTAATGTAAAATAAATTGTTGGGTTTTAAAAATGTGTTAGCAGTGTGCGAAATAATTTTTTCAGTTCATTCTATGGTTTCCCAATTTTTTTGGGTTTTATAAAATTATGGGTTGTTTTATAGCATGTTTTGCCATTTTATTAAAAATAATCAGGTTTTTGAGGTATTATTCTAACTATATTAAAAATAGTTTTATCAATGATTATTTGGGATAAATTATGTTTTTTCACCTCATTTGAAAATGTAAAAATTGTACAATTTTAAAAAGAGGGTTTTGTAAATAGTGTTTAAGTGATCGTTTTTCCACATTGAAAAAAATTAATTAATGTTTTTTCATAAAACCCTCATGGATGTTCCTTGAGCCCCATTTCCATGGGATGGTTGGGATGTCCTCCATATGGAATCCCCATCTTCCGTTATATGGGTCCTTTGGTTAGGAACCCTTGGTATCACATGACATTAAGTCATGAGATTCATCCTCTGGGAAACATGGGGTGAGTCTTGTTGTGAATTATTATTATATGTATGAGTTGTGATTTGATGCCCGACGATATCTATTGGCTCCCCTCCTATTATACATTCGACATACAAACCTGGTATATTGACAGAATGTTCATAGATGAGTACTGCATTTGTAGTTTATGGAACTTACAAGTGGACCATAGTAGGAGGATATGTTTAGTTTTATTACTATGGCATTTATCCTTGGCCTGCCTGAGAAAGGATTTCCAATAGATTTGGAGTGTTTGATTTCATCATATTTGGTACACTAATATAGATGGGTTATAGGTATTAGTGTCATCTGGATTATTCTTAATCTCTCTAGTTCACCTATGTCTAATGATTTTTAGTTATTAAACTGTTTCTGAGATACTTTCATACCAATTTAATTTTCCCTTGTTGTAACTTCCATGGTACCATTGTGTGTTGTTTTTCATGAAAAGTGACATTTTGGTTTCATAACACCTATAAAAATATTTGTAAAGAAAATGTGTTTGAAACACAATTTTTCAATTTTTTCCAAAGATTAAGGACAATGGTTTGTAATTTCATTTAAATTAAAAATTGTAAAAAAGAATACATTAATATATTGTTGTTAAAACATATAATTTTTGTTTCTTACGTTCAGTGGCAGTGAATTGGAAATAGATATTGGGCTAGCATACTTGGTTTTAGTACTCACGCCTATTGTTATTTTCTGTTTTTTGTGTTTGTGCATGCTCCAGATTGGATGTGCTCTCTTTGTGCAACATTTAATCGTTGAATAGGAGAGTGACACGTGGGGTCACACATAGTTAGTTTAGATGTCTGGTATTGTTAGATTTATATTATTTTATTCATATTTGGTTTTTTGGTTTATCTATTTTGTCATTCTCTTTATTATTTTCATATGTTTTTTATTTATAATGAGTGAAATGTTTCCCATTATCTCTGTTGATTCCCCAGCTCTCGTCACCAGCCCCGGAGGATCAGGAAAGCCTATTGGGCCTTGTCATAGATCGTATTGGGTGGATTTTTTAGGGTCGACCTAGATTGGTTCATGATAAAATGTTTTCAGAGGAGGTCGTCTCTTAGTATACCTCACTTTTCTACTCACCCTTTTTTATTTGGGATGTCAAGGTAGATGACGTAGGATTTTTGGGACTCGAGGGGTTAGTGTGGGAATAGTATTTCAATATTTAGCTCATTCTGATCCTCGTGTTTCCATGGGAAGTTTTATTTAAATAGTTTATATGGGTTTTTTATATAATAATTTTTGATCGAGATATGACAAGGGGAGTTGGACTAATAGTAATCGTGGGTCGTATGACCTATAAATCGTTGTTAAGCAAGGGGTATCATCCTAAAAGGCTGTCTGTGTTGGTGATTTGTTTGGAATATTGCCTCCAACCACTCGGTCAAGTCACCCACCGACACTAATTCACTGTATGAGTTGTTTTGCGTATCCTCAGAATTTTGAATATTGATTGAGACATAAAAATATGGTTTAAAAAAATTAGTATTTGAAATGAAATATTTAATTTGAGGATTATTTTAATTTCAGCTGAGATGGATCATTTTTTTTGTTGAAAATAAAGTTACTTTGTTTTTTCCTTGGTGTTTCTATGGGTACTCACATGCATAGTGGTATAATATAATATGAAAATATTAATATAAGGTCAATGGATGCCCGAGGTGGAATAGAAACATGTGTGTGAGTGAGACTCTAATGAATACCAATGGAGTGGGTTTAACCCACCATGAATTAATTAAATTAAAGATGTTTTCAAAGAGAAAAGTTTTAATGTTATGATAGCTTGTTTTATTGTGTTTAGAGCTTGTAAACTATGCGGTGTTTGATTTGGAGGATTTTTATTTATCGAATGGCCTTGATTGGTTTTTTGAATTTTCTGGTACAACGATTAACCCCTTGAATATCCAATGGTTGATTGTAGTATGGTTGACAAACCAAAGGATTTTATTCTTGAGTTTCAGATGCTAGATCCACCTCTCTTTTATGGTTAAGCATAACCTTCTATAGTAGAAGAGTGGATGTGGATGATTGAAAGGGACATTAACCTCATTTTTTCCCCAGATTTTTTATGGTCATGTTTGAAAACATCATGTATGAAGGTTCTCCATAGATGTGGTGTAAATCAATGTCTCGGAACAGGCCCCTTCATGATCTTATGTGGGATTTTTTCAAGTATGTGATCATTATTCAGTATTTCTAGATGAAGAAAGGGTGATAAAGAGGATAGACGTGTTTATTTTGCAACCATTCAACAAATTCATGTGGGAATATTTCCAGATTATTGTATAACAAGTCCTTTATAATATAGGTTATGTCATAGATTACATCATGAAGGCTCGATGCTTTGAGGCGAGCCTCTGCCCTGATCTATACTCGAACTTGTTGGAGTCTAACTTATATTCATTTTCAATGTTGTAAGATAGTATTTTCATGTTGATTCCCTGATGGAAGGAGTGATCTATGTAGTCCTCCCTCCTTCGATCCATATGAGTAGTGGTTACGATTCTTGAAAGGTGATACAGAAGTGATTGAAAATGGATATAGAAATTTGTGGGTTCAAAACGCCTCAGGATAATTCATCATCATATTTTGAGTGATTTATCCTTGTGGGTTATCAGTGTGCCGACCTGGGTCACAATAATTTATTTATCCCGATTACCCCTAAGCCCTATCAGGATTGTGGATACATGGGTCATTTTCTGCGATTTTGTCAGGGCGTTGCTAGAAACTACTACAGAAGATGTTTTCAGAAGTTGTGTGTTGTTGTGTTTTTGTTTAAAGTTTCATGTGTATTTTACCTTTCAGTGTAAGGTATATTTTATCATTTTAGTGTACTAATGTCTATTTCTATATTAAAATGTTTTATGATGTCGTTGGTCTTTTGATGAACATCAGTTTTCAATTTAACTGTGGTTTTCATTACTGAATTTTTCCCCTTCGTATATCATATTAAAAGATATATGTTTCTTAGTAGGATTATTAGAAACTAACATGGAGTCAAGAGAAGCTTCATCCATCAATGTTCAATCCAAATGAGCTTAGAGTGAAGCCAGTAAGTAGTCAGGAACCCTGATGAATTTTATATAGCATGGTTATGGTTGTTCCTCTATTGTGTAGTGAGATAGTTTTACCATTTCTGTTTTTGTTTACCTATTTTTTTGTTTCCTCTACTAAAAAAGAGTGTTATGGACTTATCACTCATGAAATGAATGTAATTGTGCCTATTTTTAATGTGAGTTGATGATCAGTGTCCTAGCATGGACCAACCTTTTGAATCAGTTGTTGCTTAGGTTTCATTCCATCCCGAAATGATGAGTCATGAGTAGCTGTATTTCGTAGATTAATTGACCCAAACCTTGGACCTTCCCTCCCTGCCTATGGAGAGAGGGTTTTTAGTTAATATGAAGTTTCTATTTATGAAATTATCCCTTTTTTATGGGAGTGAGTGTATTGAATGTTCTTGTTTCACTTCTATTAGCTTGAGTAAGCCATGGTGTAGGTAAAAAATAGATTTCCATTTTGTTGCAAGTTTGTTGGATCTTTATGGTGGGAGACTCACCATCTCTTTGGGTTTTCTATTAATTCATCACTAGAGGATAGTTGAATTCATATGGTGTAGAGTCTGGTCAGACCTCCCCTCTAATGGTAATATTTTTCAAACAATGAGGTTAGTCCAATTGGTTTTTATCATAATGTCTTTTAGTTAACACGTTGGATCATGTTTGTGTGGAATCGATAGGTGTTGATCAATCACCTGGATAATGTTGTGGCTTTCCTGTGGAATAAAGCATTATGGTGTGGAGAATTTTCACACCCCGACCCGTGATATTATTTTATTTTTATTATTTTTCCCTGCCTTGAAATGTTTTTATGGGGACCGGGGTGAGTCCCAGACAAAATTTCAGTGTTTTTTATATAAATTGTGTGATTTGGTTTTGACGTCATTGGATTCATGGGCAGAGCATGATGCCTCACGGCATTTCATAGACAACTACGTGGAATTTCCATATTTAATGAATTAGATTGAATAAATATATGTTAATTAATTCTTTCATTTAAAAATTTAATTGTCATTAAAACATTGATCATTACTAAGATGAATAAGTTTGTAATTAAACAAAATGTTATTTGTTATTAAGAAGGTTATTATATATATTTTATTTAGTTAAAAAACATATAATTTTAATATTATTATTTTTTAAATTAATAATTATGATGATGATTATTATTATTATCATGATGATATTTATAATTAAATATTATCTTTTCCTTAGATTTGGATAACTTTTTCATTGGGATTTCATTGCACCCTTTGTCTCCCCTCCCTCCAAAGAGGCGCAGCCCTATAGTGCTGCATCAACCTTCAGTTCGGATCCACATTCATAGCAATACCCCAACCGACTTCTTCTCTAGCAGTGTTCCCTCCCTTCCTAGTGCACTGAGGCACCTCTTTGGCCTTCCACCTGTACCGAACCAGTCGAATCCTCCCTTTCACCAAACACCATACCAACAGTGTAGACTCCTCCCTTGCCCCTTGTTTCATGAACCCATCAGCCCTTCATTCTCCATGGGTCGAGGACTCGGTCCTGCTTCTCCCATATTCCTAGTTCTCTACCTTAATACATGCGATCAGGTCTATAAGGCCACTTTACCATGTGCGACACCCCCACATTATGATCCCCCTATGCCGCTGGCCATCTCTCCACCGTACACCACTGGCCTCCCCCTCAACTTCCCTCTTAGAAAGCGACAACAACCTCAGACACCACTGACCTCCCCACCCCTCTGCTCAGTACATCTAGTGTGCACTCGGATGTTACCCCAAACATGTCCCTTGTTTCCTGTCGTGGCAACCGACACCCCTCTGATGCACCCGCACCAACCCCTCTAAATCCCCCTGCGTCTAGACAATTTTTTTGATCTTCCAACCACTTCATCGACCTCCCAGACATCTCTTAATTGTGTGCCGAGTAGCTGAACCCTCTATCAGGTCTGATCAACTGCAATTCAATGGGTTAGCCTTTTATTTCTTACTCTATTTTATATCACAATATGATTCATATTTTTATAACGAGGTTTGATTATATGATTTTGTTAATATAGTGTTGTTTGGGGTAGGGATTAGATTTTAAGACATACTTGGGGTGTTTTCGAGTGGTTGTTGTCTTCGCTCCTTCATTTCGAGGACGTGTTGTCATTGAACATTTGTATTGATGTAGTAAATCCCCATCACATTACATTTTTAATTTAAGAAAAAATAAATCTATCTTTTTCACATGTCCTATATATGTTGAATATTTTTGTCCAACCTTCTAGTTTGTTTCTTATTATGCAGTAAATGATTGAAGTCTTTTTTGATATGGACTTATTGTGATATTAATTTTAAAGTATTATTTTTTGTGAAAAATTGTGTGTGATTTGATATAAAACCTTATTGTTACTATTTCTATTTATTAAAAATTTCTCAAACATCTATTAAATTACTTTTTTTGTGTGAATTATAAAACATATTGTTTTGGGGTGCGTTTTATTTTTAAAAATTAATTTTACCTACGACATGATTATTTGAGTTGTGAACACTCTGTGTTTTACGCTGATGGTCTCTAATTTTAAGTCATTTTATAACAATTTAAATAAAATTAATTCATGATATTGGGATCAATACATTATTTTGGTAAATATTTCATATCATGTGTTTTTTATATGAAAATTCTACTTTGGATTTTATGATTAATGTGTAATGGAAAATAATTTTTTTGGGATTACAAATGTGTCTAGACAGTGAAAAATAATGTTTTCAGTTATTTATATGATTTCCCATGTGGTTTTGGTTTTACCAAAGCATGTGTTTTCATTTATCATGTTTTTGAATTTTCTCAAAAATGGTCGAATCATGAATGTGTAATCTAACTATATTAAAAATTGATTTATCAATGTATGGATGTTATAAATGATGTGTTCACACCACTTTTGGAAATTGGAAAATTCTATCTTTGATAAAATTGTGTTTTTGAAATAGATTTTAAGGGCCCATTTGTCCACTTTTAAATAAATGCTATAAAGTCTCTATCATAAAACCCTTGTGGATGTTCCTTGTTCCTCATTGACATGGGATAGATGGTATATCCTCGGTGTGGAATCCCCAGGATCCATTATATAGGTCCCTCAGTTTGGAACCCTTCTAATCTCTTAACATAAAGGAATGAGAGTCGTCCTCATGGAGACCCAGGGTGAGTGTTTCTTTGAATTATTATTATAAGTATGGGTTGTGATTTGATGCTCGGTAGAATCTGTTGGCTCACCTCCTCTTATTCTTGCGACATATGAATCAATATTATTGAGATAAGTGTCATAGATGAGTGTTGCAGTAGTATGTTATGGTACTGACTAGTGGCCCGTAATAGGCAGATAGATTTGGGTTTATTGTTGTGATATTATCCCTAGGCCTTCCTGGGAAATGATGGTCAAGCATTTTGGAGTGTTATATTTCATCGTCTGTGGCATGCTACTGTAGATGGGGTAATATGTATTAGTTTCGTCTAGATTATTCCTGATCTCTCTGGTTTTCCTATATCAAGTGGTTTTTAGCTATTGAAATGTTACAGAGATACTTGCATACCTATTTACATTTCTGTCTCCATATCATCAACGGTACCCTTGTGTGGTGTTTTTTTGTAAAGGGAAATTTTGGATTCTAAACTCCTATAATAATGTCATCTAAAAAAATGTGTTTCAAACTCTTTTTTTGGTTCTTTCAATAATTAAAGGCAATGGATTATAATTTTGCTACACAAAAATTTTGGAAATTCCTACTTTAATCTATGGTAGTTCAAACATAGAATTGATGATTCTAGCATTCAATGTCAGTACATCAAGAATAGATATCGAGCGAGCATACTGAGTTGTAATACTCATGCCTACAGTTATTTCTGTTTTTAGTGTTTGTACAGCTCTATCGTGGGTGTGCTCGCATTGGGCGATTTTTGATCATTGAGTTGGAGAGTAACCTATATGGTCACATGGAGTTAGTTCAAACTTTGTGTTAGGTTAGATTAATATTATTCAGTTATTGTTTAGCTGTTTGTATGGTTTGTTTTTTTGATATGATATTTAATATTCCTTTTTTTATAT
The DNA here is from genome assembly GCA_963277665.1 of Viscum album. Classification (NCBI taxonomy): domain Eukaryota; kingdom Viridiplantae; phylum Streptophyta; class Magnoliopsida; order Santalales; family Viscaceae; genus Viscum; species Viscum album. The sequence goes on along the minus strand of OY728150.1, from coordinate 1,584,082,302 downwards.
TTATTTATACTAGTATAAATCATACCCAATATCTCTGTGGATGCCCTAGTGATTGTCTCCAACCCCGGAAGATTGGGACCACCTCTCAGGCCTTGCCGCAGATCATCTTGGGTGACTAGTTCCTGGTTGACCAGGGTCGGTTCAAGATAGTAAGTGGATTGAAAATGTTAAAAAATATTTTTAAAATTTTGTTTGAGTTTATATCTATTATAAAACTTACCAATATCATTTATATTACAGTTTTTCTTGTAATTCAATTTGATACTAGTTCATTGATTTATTAAAGAATCATATATAACCATAATTCCCTCCCTTCAATGAAAAACTGAAAATCCACCCCTCCAACATTCCAAACAAAAGATTAATAGTAGGATCAAACAAAACAATATCCTATTATCCCATAAACCATGACAGTGTATCATTGATGATTTCAACATTACAAAATTCAAAAAATTACAAAAACAAATATAATTAATTTTGAATCTTCCCCCAAAAAATTATGTTCAATAAATTTGGACTACCATTATAATTAATTTTATTTATTTTTGTAAATTATTTTAAAATCATATTTATATGTTCATATAAATTAATTGAGATAAATGAAAACAGAATCAAGCAAGAGAGAATATTACTTTCACTATGATTGATTTGTTACATTTTCCATCATCTCATATCATGACTATATTAAAAATGACATTTACTAAGTTATTAATAAATTTATAACATTTAAAAATATTATTATCATTTATTTTATTTTATTCTATTCTATTCATATATTATTAATAAATTATAGGGGTGTTAAATTGTATTTTTGGACTACCACCTCCATGGGACAATGAGTCTCCATTGAAATCTGTAATGTATAAAATAAGTTGAAAAAACATATATATAATATATAAAATGGTAATTTCATAAACCATTAGCATTATTTATTATAATATTATACATTATATATTTAATATTAAAAATAATCTATAAATGCAAATTTAATAGCTAAAAACGTTATTTCAAATTTCCATTATAATTTGAGTCCACACATAGAAAAATATAACTACAAAAAATATGAGATATATGAATAGTAAAGGAAATACAATTCTCCAATTAAGGATATTATAAATCTTTTTTATAATAATATTAACATTGGTTTACATAAAATTAATGCTTATATGAATCTTACTGATTAACATAATTTAACTTACATAAGAATAAAAATGTAATTTATTTATACAAAAATATAAAAAATGAAACTAAGTAAAAAAAGAAATATTTACTAATATTTTTGTAATGAATGTTTTTAAAATGGTTAATTTTATGATTCATTTATTGAGGTTAAATTTTAATTTTGTTTCAGACATGAGCTAATGGTCTTCTTCTCAAAAACCCATCAGTGAGTAATTCTATGATATAATAAAAAAAACTATTATATAATGGATTAACTATGTTTATATAGATATCTAATATAATAATATAGTATTGTGTAAGGTAAAATAAATTCAAATCATTCTCTTAAATGTTATTGGATATGATTTAAATATAATAAAATATATATTATTCTTTAATAACTAAAATTAATATCTCTTGTAATATTGATCCTCATGATATTTTTATAACATTTAATATTTTATACACCTTAATGAATGTTTTTATGTAAATTTTAATGTGAAATTAAATATAAAAAAATCATCATGGGTGTAAAAAATGATATACCCTAATAGCATCACCATGAAAATGTCCACACACTCTTTTAAGAGTGACCTAGTATTTGTTAAGGATATAAGAGGTAGGTCAGAGGAGGCCGGATATGCTATGAAGTCAATGGTCATGTTTGTTGATTAATAAATATGAATATGTGTCTAATTTCACATGAGTTATATTCATTTTTAAATATAGTAATTGATTAACAACTATTATTACAGTTATTAAAGGAATAACTAAATATGGCGGAGGAATATGTTTCAATAGGTAATAGATTTATACCATTGTAGTGACTGTAACGCCCCTACCCTAGTTACCCTAAGTGGGTGAATTATTACATAACATTGGCATGATCACAAGAAAGATAAAATCTCGAAAGACAGATTGGTTTAGTAGCCTTGGAAACACTAGATATATTCATAAAGTTTTACATTGCATCATAAAAATGAAATCTACAATAATATAGTTTCCATATTCCACCCACATATCCCCATATACTATCCCTGCAGGTCATTCATAAATTATTTCTTCACATCCTGGGAAAAATAAAACATAGAAAATGGGTGAGCTCAAATGCCCAGTAAGGATAGAAATATAGTGGAAACATTCTTAAATAAAAATAAACATTTAAAGCAGTGTATAACTAAAACAAAAGCCTTTTAAACTTGAACTTCAACATAGTATGACAAAAATAAAATGAAATAATGCCATTTACTTATTCACATAGATATTCTACTAATCGAATAATCACTTGCAATATCAATAACCAATTTCATAATGATGGAATGCATAATGCCAGACTATCACACCCACATAGCCAAGGCCTCGTGCCAAGACTACAAATAAGATTTTGTCATGGCCTTGTTCCAAGACACTAGTTTGTCTCATGAGACCTACCGATGCATCAAAGATCTATAGCGGGCTCCACCCATCACTTACTATGTCCAATGCATTCCCATATGAAGAGGTTTAAACATATCATAAACATTCTTATTAAAACTAGCATACAAAATGTCAATACTTTCTATATAAACCATGAATGGTATAAAAATAACACATCCACAGTAAAACATATCACAAAACCGTCAATACAATACAAAAGTTTTGTATCATAATAAAACAACTTCAAATAAGCCTAAAATCCAACAAGGATGTTTACATGGATGAAATCAATACCATTTAAGAGGAATATCTCTTTTCTCGAAATCAATGAAGAGTCATCCATTTATAAAGGAAGTAATTTAAAAGAGATTTTTGAATCAAAGTGTCCCATACCACATTGAAACTATTGAAAAGAAAGGTCATTTCAAAACATTCATGTCCATATAAATAAATACTTAAAATAATTTTGAAAAAAAAGATATTAATTAAAAATATTTAGAAAGATAAATCTTTAAAACATTTAAAATTATGATCTTGATAAAAAGTACCTTTCACAAATTTTTAAAATATTCATTTCAATAAGTCACATAATTATAAAATAAAACATTTTATTTGAATATATTCTTATAAGATTGTAAGGGAAGATCTGATGATTTTATAAAGGCAGTAAATAACCGCACCCGTCGTATAAGTTAAAAAAAGACATTCATACATTAAATTTGTCGAAAAGGTTAAATGTTCCATGTTTGGAAAACGACAAAAAGATTCCTTTCAAAACACATAAGGGTATAAATGAATTTAACCCATTTCCTAGTAAATAGTAAATTTTTTTTGAAATATATTTTTAAGGAGAATGGATGTGGATGATAAAGAGATCCGAGAAGATAATTACATATAAACAACCTCGGATAAAGAAGAGATTGTGAAATAAACCCTTACCTTGTACTTTTCCTTGGTTGGGGGTAGGTTAAAATCCTGTATAATGGTGAAATAAGTTTTATTAAATTATTCAAGAATTATATAAATTAATATTATTTCATATATGATCTTTTAATGTTGATTTATTAATAATATCTTAGTATTATCGTTGTTTCAGGTGTTAACTTACTCATTTTCTTTTATATGTTTTGTCATGCATGCCATGTTTGTAATGGATATGTTGTATCTTAATCATATCCAGAATGAAAAAAAGTCCTTAGATACTATTATTAATCATAAAAGGAGAATTATACTTGAATGGATACGATGGAGAATGAATCTCATCACGTTCGTGGAGACGGTAGTCCGTACGTACGCAGGAGCGATAATATCATTCTTTTGATATTAAAATAGTATATAATTTTATGGTATATCATATATACATAATAATTATCATGATATATTTATTATTTACATGATTTACACATCATTATTATACCCATAAAAATAATAATTTATTGAATAATAATTACACCACGATGTGGATATTGGAAGTCGTACGTACGCACATATGGTGACATGTTATTAAAAGGATGGATAGAATAGTGAATATGGTTGTATTTTATTTATAATAAAATCACAATATATATATTATACTGGATTGATTATCTTAGAATGGTAACATCAAAGGAAGAGGAAGTGGAAGAAGAAAGGAACTTGAAAAAGGGTGGTGAAATCATTACCTCTTCTTCGGGTTCTTCCTTTTGATTTGATCAAAACGGCTCCATATGATGGATTTATGATCAAACTAATGCCTCTGGGTTGTATTTAGGGAAGTTGGGAGAGTATTTGGGAAGAGTTTTTCCGAACCAAAAGGCTTTGAAGGTGTGATGAAATGAGAATAAGGAGTACCCTTTTATAAGAGGGTGAGGGGTACCTTTGGAAAAGATAGAAATTTTAATTTATAATAAATTCATATTCGATTTCTAATGGCTCAAAAGTTGATTATTTAGAGGTTAAGGTGGTCTAGGGTTGAAAAAAAACTCAACCAATATAATTTAGACAGGTTTGGGTCATTATATTAACCTCATCATTATGTATTAACTCTTAGTTAATTAGTTTCACTTTTACATTGTCTCTTTGTATTTTTATATTATATGGTTAATAAACATACCATATACATCCAAGAGACCATCAAGTGGTTTATTAATGATAAAACAATCATTATATACGTCTCTTGGAAGAACCTTATATTTTTAGGAATTTAATATCAATTAATAATATAATGTTTGTTTTAAAAACTCTTTTATGTCAATTTTGACACTATTCAATAATTGATTTTTGTAAAAAACATAACAGAATAATTACTTCAAAAAAAGTTAATTAAAGATATCCTAAAATTTCATATTAACCTATAAAATTATATTAATTCATAAAAAGTCTGAAATTATATTTATTTGGGTATTTATAATATAAATTAGTATAATTTTTCATTAATTAGGTAATTACTGAATCATCATTGTGTCATAAATAAATTAAATTATTTAATGTATAAAAATTATAAATAAAATATCATTATGTAGAAAATATTTATATATTTCTAATTAATATTTATAGTAGAACAACCAAAATATATAATCTTATGTAAAAATTGTTTTTCTAAAAGATATATGCTTGTGTCATTTTTGTACTTATTTTAACTTAATTAAAATAAAGTGTCTGTATCACCTATAAGTGGATCCATGGGGTCCCAAAATCGACCCAAAGATTCCCATGGTCGGAAATGTATCCCCAAATATGTTTTGGACACGTTTTAGGGTAATTTAGTATTATTATAATATTATTTTTTAACCCTTATCTACCATATTTACCCTTAACCATGGTAAATAAAATATTTACCGCAACAATTATTCAAAATGTCTAAAAATAAAATATAACTATTTACACAATATGAAAATCTTGATTCCAAATATGGAATCCATATTTCCAAATTCAAAACACATAAGTGGAAGAAATTAATTTAAAATTAATTCCCGTTGTTAAAACAAAAAGGGTGTTTTTAAGAGATAATAACTATCAAAAGATTGACACTTGTTTATGTCCGGTATAATTGTAAAATTATGTACAATGACAAAAATTATTTTAAATGGTGAAAATATATTCTATATATACTTTAAAACCACTCAAATTCATAATTTATCAATATAAATTATTTCGATTAAAAAAGATGTTTTTACTAAAAATTCAGTAATTTTCACTATTCATCAAAATATAAGTGTTATCCGAAAAGTTCCAAAATTTCACCCTAGGATAAATTCGATATTAAAAATCCAAAAATTAATTCCATTCTAAAATATAATATATATATATATATATAATTTCAAAAGGTAGGTATTATTATTCATAACTGCTACTTTGATTGGTTGTGGTGTGTGTTAGAACTCGAAGATGCGTACAACACACGCTATCATACCGTGGAAGCTTGGGATGTTTCATTTTAAATTTTTGATGTCCCCATTTAGTAAAAATGTTCAAAATATTGTATTTAAAAAGGTTTCACTATTAAAAGTTGGTAAAAGTGCAATACTGAAGATGAATTTTTTCTTACATTATGTCTAAAAAACTCATAATATTGATTCTAAAATTCTAAGGATTATAAAAGTTTAAAATTTAGTTAAGACAATTCATAAAATCTTTTGAACGGCTTGTTTGGTATGTCATGGTGCGCTTGAACTCGGTGTTGCGTGTAGTGCAAGTTATTGAATTATTTTGGTGAAATAACACACTATGAAATCTTGGGGTGTTACATTCTCCCCTCCTTTAATAAATTGCATCCTCGCAATTTGAAATTGTTCCTCAAAAATAAATAGATGAAAATAGAAAATATATTTGTGGGAAAACCCACATCGGAAATTGGGTTACTAAAATTATTCTTAATATAAGGAAAAGAGAAATGAAAGGGTCACCACAAAATTATGATCTCTATTAGGAGAACATTGGTGGCAATTAGAGACATATAATTGGAGGGAAAACGTAAATATTTATAGGTAGTGATTGAGGTCATTAATCATAAACAAGTGTAAAATTGAGGTCATTAAATTCATCAATCTATGATGATTTGAAATACCATTAGTTCAACAAAACATAAGGTATTAGGATAACACATTTTTGGTTTTAGTATTCCTTAAATAAAGGATAAAAAATAATTTCTTCATAGAATTAGAGAAGAAGAAAAATATATTCTTGGCAAGTAGAGTTCCATCCTTTAACTAATTTCTACCAAAAAATCATCTTTCACTCTAAACGATAATAGAACATAAAAAAAATCTATTTATCCTATTCGTATAGGGATAAAAAATGAATTTATAATTCATCTACCAGATCTTTTAAAAAAACTACATTATTTAATCTCGGACATCACGTGGGTCAGTGGTAGGTGATACACCCTTGTCAGCCTTCAGTTGTGGGTTCATGTCTCGTGGCCTTACTGCACGCGACGGGTTTCCGCCCGACCTCTGGGATGTCCTTTTAGGGTAATCTAAAATAATCCAAACTAGAACTATCCAAAATATTTCAGTCCAAAATTTATAAGGAAGATAAACACAATGAAGATCATTTTTTTTGCGTAATAAAATGTGAACACCTTTATCATGTATTCATTTAAAACACTGCAACATCCTGAATTACCATTAAACCTTATTGATTATATTCATGATCCCTTATTCCTTAAATAATAATAGATATACTCCTTCAATCCAAAAATGTTTTAAACCCCAACAATAATTGAATATACAAATCATTAATCAGTTTCAAGGTAGTCAAGAATATCCAATATAATTTATCCAAAAAAATAATGTATTATTCTAAAATCACTACCTCAGTATCAGAACCATATTATGGTTTATCATTCTCTCAACCATATATTTTCCAAAAAATTAACCTACTATTGAGTGACTTTTCTTTGTTCCACACAATATAATGTCCATAATGAAATAGTACTGCAGTATAATCCTTATATACTCCATAATTATTATAACAAGTACATTGTTCGTACAACACTCAAATGAAATAATCAACATAGGAACTCCAATCATTCCTCTTTATCTGTGGTAGTATCATAACATGATTATTATTTATTAGCATCATTTGTGGCATAGTCTAATGACTGAGACATTGGTTCGCGTAGTGTCCAAACTATTTGAAAATGAAGCATTTTACATTTGAAACCATTTTATTACCCTTGATGTCACATACTTTGTGCCATTTCCCTCCACACTTATAACAAACTCCCATTCCTTTCAGGCAAGTTCCAGGGTGTTTCTTTCCACAGTTATCACATATGGGAAAATTATTCTTTTCCCTCTTCCCTTTATCCATCTTTCTCTCTTACATCCTTTTCTTCTCTTGCTTCCCTTCAAAGACATAGGAATTAGTAAACACTTTACTTATCTTATCAACACATTATATTATTTCTTCATATGATGATAATACATACGAGACTATTTCTCATAAAAATTCTGGCGTAAGACCATGAAATATATGATCCTTCTTTCTCTTTGTATCATGTGCATTGCTGGAGTTCTCATTCCTTCTACTGGGTGCCATTTCTAAACAATGGCATACACTAGATTAATTTATGAATAACAATACCTAATCCCAAACTTGTAAAACACATAACATAAATTAAATAGTTTATGGATATAATATATAATCATAAAAATGTCTCCTTTGATGAAGTATATACTCATAAACCCTTCATAATGGGTTTTAATGAAAATGTGAATTATCCTAAGAATATCCCCTGGGAGTGTCATAACCAAGAGTGCAACAAGGCCCGTTGTCGTCCACCAGTTCCCGTTTGAGTCTAGCTCAAAGTGGTGTTTTCTGGTTTTACCCCTAGGTACATCTGTGCCAGATCCGCCTCTACCTGCTCGTATCCAAACAGAGATGTATTTCTCAGAAAACTCACAAAATATCTACAATACCCAAATTCTAGGAATTTCTTCTATAATAATCCTCAAAGTTCTTCATAGGTCTACGTTCTCTAATCAGAGTTTATCTAAATCTTGCTTCCAAGGTTTGTACTAAACTTCCTCTGATACCAACTGTAACGCCCTGACCCTAGTTACCCTAAGTCGGTGCATTATTACATAACATTGGCATGATCAAAAAAAAGATCAAATTTCGAAATACCGATTGGTTTAGTAGCCTTGGAAACACAAGATATATTTATAATGTTTTACATTGCATTATAAAATTGAAAACTACAACAATATAGTCTCCAAATTCCACACTAATATCCCCACATACTATCCCTGCAGGTCGTTCATAAATTACTTATTCACATCCTGGGAAAAATAAAACATAGGAAAGGGGTGAGATCAAATGCCCAGTAAGGAAAACAATATATCAGAAACTTTCGTAAATAAGAATAAACATTTAAGGCAGTGTATAACTAAAACAAAAGCCTTTTAAACTTGAACTTCAACATAGTATGGAAAAGATAAAATGAAATAATGCCATTTACTTATTCACATGGATATTCTACTAATCGAATAATCACATGCAATATCAATAATCACTTTCATAATGATGGAATGCATAATTCCAGACTATCATAACAACATAGCCAAGGCCTCTTGCCAAGACTACAAATAGAATTTTGTCAAGGCCTTGTGCAAAGACACTAGTTTGTCTCATGATACCTACCGATGCATCGAGGAGCTATAGTGGGCTCCACCCGTCACTTACTACGTCTAATTCATTCCCATATGAAGAGGATTAAACATAACATAAACATTCGTATTAAAACTAGCATACGAAATGTCAATACTTTCTTCATAAACCATGAATGGAATAAAAATAACACATCTATAGTAAAACATATAACAAAACCGTCAATACAATACAAAAGTTTTGTATCATAATAAATCAACTTCAAATAAGCTTAAAATCCAAAAAGGATGTTGACATAGATGAAATCAAAACCATTTGAGAGGAATATATCTTTTCTTGAAATCTTTGAAAATTCACACTTTTATAAAGGAAGTAATTTAAAAGTGATTTTTGAATCAAAGTGTCTCATACCACTTTCAAACATTTGAAATGAAATGTCATTTCAAACATTCATTTCCATATAAATAAATCCTTAAAATAATTTTGAAAACAAGGATATTAATTAAAAATATTTAGAAAGATAAATCATTAAAACATTTAAAATTATGATCTTAATAAAGATTACCTTTCACAAATTCTTAAAATATTCATTTCAAAAAGTCACATAATTATAAAATAGAACATTTACGTTTAATATATTATTATAATCTTGTAAGAGAAGATTTGACTATTTTATAATAACAGTAAATTGCCGCACACACCGTATAACTTAAAAAAATACATTCTTACCTTAAATTTGTCGAAAAGGTTAAAAGTGCCTTGTTTGGAAAACGACGGAAAGATTCTTTTCAAAACACATAAGGGTATAAATTAAATTAACCCATTTCCAAGTAAATAGAAAAAATGTTTTTAAATATATTTTTAAGGAGGATGGATGTGGATGATAAAGATATCCCAGTAGATAATTACGTATAAACAACCTCCGATAATGAAGAGATTTTGAAATAAACCATTAACATGTACTTTTCCTTGGTTGGGGGTAGTTTAACCTCCTCTATAATGGTGAAATAATTGTAATTAAATTATAAAAGAATCATATACATTAATATGATATCATATATGATCTTTTAACATTGATTTGTTAATAATATCTTAGTTTTATCATTGTTTTAGGTGTTAACTTACTCGTTTTCTTTTATATGTTTTGTTACGTAAGCCATGTTTGTAATGGATTGGTTGTATCTTAATCATATCCAGAATGATATCAAGTAATTAGATACTATCATTAATCATCAAATGAGAATTATACTTGAATGGATACGATGGAGAATGAATCTCATCGCGTTCGTGGAGATGGTAGTCCGTACATTCGTTCGAGCGATAAAATCATTCTTTTGATATTAAAATAATATATAATTGGATGGAATATCATATATACTAAATCATTATCATTTAATATTTATTATTTACATGAGTTTCACATCATTATTATACCCATCCAAATAATAATTTATTGAATAACAATTACACCACGACGTGGAGACGGTAAGCCGTACGTACGCACGTATGGTGACATGTTATTCAAAGGATGGATAGAATAGTGAATATGGTTGTACCATATTTATAATAAAATCACAATATATATATGATACTGGATTTATTATTTTAAAATGGTAACAACAAAGGAAGAGGAAGTGTAAGAAGAAAGGAACTTGAGAAAGGGTTGTGAAATCATTACCTCTTCTTTGGGTTCTTCCTTTTGATTTGATCAAAAGGGCTCCATAGGTTGGCTTTATGATCAAAATAAGGCCTCTAGGTTGTAGTGAGGTTAGTTTGGAGAGTATTTGGGCAGTGTTTGGCTGAACCAAAAGACTTTGAAGGTGTGAAAATATGATAAGCAGGAGTGCCCTTTTATAAGAGGGGTGAGGGGCACCTTTGGTAAAGCTAGAAATATTAATTTATAATAAATTCATATTCGGTTTCTAATGGCTCTAAAGTTTATTATTTAAAGTTTAATGTGGGGATTGGTCGAAAAAAACACAACCAATAGAATTTAGACAGGTTTGGGACATTATATTAACCTTATCATTAAGTATTAACTCTTAGTTAAATAGTGTCACTTTTACAATGTCTTTTTGTCTTTTTATATTATATGGTTAATAAACTTACCATATACATCCAAGAGACCTCAAAGTGATCCATTAATGATACCCCTATCATGATATAAGTCACTTTTATGAACAGTTGATTTTTATGAATTTAATATCAATTAATAATATAATATATTTTAAAAAACTCTTTTATGTCAATTTTGACAGTATTCAATAATTGATTTTTGTAAAAATCATAACAGAATGATTACTTCGAAAAAGGTAAATTAAAGAAATCCTAACATGTAATATTAACCTAGAAAGTTACTGTAATTCATAAAAAGTCTCAAATTATATTTATTTGGGTATTTATATTATCAATTATTCTAATTTTTCATTAATTAGGTAATTACTGCATCATCATTGTGTCATAAATAAATTAAATTATTTAATGTATAAAAATTATAAATAAAATATCATTATGTAGGAAATCGTTTTAGATTCCTAATGAATATTTATATTTGAACATCCAACATATATAACCTTATGTAAAAATTATTTTTCGAAAAGATACATGCTTATGTCATTTTTGTAACAATTTTAACATAATTAAAATAAAGTGTCCCTATCACCTACAAGTGGCTCCATAGGGTCCCAAAATCGACCCCAAGATACCCATAGTCGGACATGTATCCACCTATAAGGTTAGGACACGTTTTAGGGTAATTTAGTATTATTATAATATTATTTTTAACCCTTATTTACGGAATTTACCCTTAACCATGGTAAATAAAATATTTATCGCAGTAATTATTCAAAATGTCTAGAAATAAAAGTTATCTATTTACACAATATGAACATAATAATTCCAAATATGGAATCCATATTTCCAAATTCAAAACAAATAAGTGGCAGAAATTAATTTAAAATTAATTCCCGTTGTTAAAACAAAAAGCATGTTTTTAAGAGATAATAACTATCAAAAGATTGACACTTGTTTATGTCTGGTTTAATTTTAAAATAATATACCATGACCAAAATTATATTAAATTGTAAAAATATATTCTAAATATACTTTAAAACCACTCAAATTCATAATTTATCAATATAAAATAATTTGATTAAAAATTTTGATTTTAATTAAAATTTAGTAATTTTCACTATTCATCAAAATATAAGTGTTATCAGAAAACTTCCTAATTTTCACCCTAGGCTAAATTCAATATTCAAAATCAAAAAATGAATTCCATTTTGAAATATAAAATATATATAATTTCAAAAATTAGGTATTACTATTCAGAACTGCTAGTTTTATTGGTTGTGGTGTGTGTTATAACTCGAAGTTGCGTACAACACACGCTAGTGTACCGTAGAAGCTTGAGATGTTTCATTATAAATTTTTGATGTCCCCATTTAGTCAAAAAGTTTAAAATATTTTATTTAAAAGGGGTTTACTATTAGAAGTTGGTAAAACTGCAATACTTAAAATAAATTTGTTCTTACATTATGTCTAAGAAACTCATAATATGGATTTTAAAATTATAAGGATTATATAAAGTATAAAATTTAGTTAATACTATTCATAACCTCTTTTGAACAGATTGTTTGGTAAGACATGGTGCCCTTGAACTCGGTGTTGCGTGTAGTGAAAGTTATTGAATTATTTTGAAGAAATAACACACTATGAAATCTTGGGGTGTTATAGTGACATTGATCTAGACTCATGATCATAGCCTTTGCTTCTCAATTGAGGGAGATTATATTACTATAGAATGTAATGAAACCCAGAATGACTACACCACCAGTATAACGATTTAAAGCTCCCCGTTTAGGATCTATTGTTTTTATAAAATACTTACATTAATCATTATTCTAGTAGATGAGGGAATCAAAAACACCTAGAAACTATACAAAGAGTTGTTTTTCATAGAATGGGTTGAAGCCTAGTCAAAAATTTCTGACCTTAGAGATGTAGCTAGATCCATCATTAGTGAAGAAAAATCAAACATCATTCTCTTTTCTCTAACCACCATCACCATCCTCATAGTGCATAATACATTTTTCCTTCCATTATTTTTTGGATCCAAATATAGCAACATCCTACTACCATGAGGATACATCTTACATTCCTCTCATCATTTTTTACAACCTCTCGATAGTAGTACTACTAGATAAATTTTGTGAATGTGAATGATTAGGAGTGAACATAAGAGAACCCTTTAATGACATTCCAGATATGTGAATCCCAATCACCTTCCAGGAAAATATGACATATCGACTCAAAGATCTTATTATGATTATTATAAAATATATATTCAAGGTTAATTCTTCTTTATCAGATCCTCTTATAGGTGGGTGGGGTGTTCTTCCAAAGTCACCAAAGTAGGAAATTTTAAATCAATAGAATATTTATACAAAAATGGTAATCCCTTTCTATATAACTATTATCATTGATGAAATAATGAATTATATGCTGATAGTTGTTAGTCGATTAATCACCTCACAAGGAACTAGATAAAACTTGTATGTCCTGATAATTGGAAGGGGTTGTTATATTACAATGGTACCATTGTTGGTGGTATAATATATATAGAATAAATTCAACATGTTCTCTGGATGGTTAGATGAATATTTTTTGGCTTCATGCACTCCTTAAATTAATTAAATATGCCAACAGATTTATCTATCACAAAATTTATGCCACCACAACAACTAATTAAATGAAAGTGGTCAAGCAATGAAAAAATATGTGAACTATTCATTTTCAATAAACTACTGACTTGAACCATCTCATGAGATAAATCATTACAATATTTATTAACAGTGAACCTTCCAAAAAGTTATTATCCCTCAACAGCATCCTAATTTGGTTTGTCATGATGTCTATGCATGGAGGTAGATACCTACTTCATACCGACCACAACATCACTAACCAAATGATAAAAACAGTCCCATGATAGACTTATTATTTTCCTATTATCATGGAAATCCAACATAAACAAAGACATGAATCTAACAACTTTTCACAACATGGCCATACGTATGTTTAGAGTACAAAACACCAGAATGGGATTCGTATGAGAATGTTGTTAACTAATTTTATTTTACCTCTATTTTATTTGAATTGATACATCCTGGTAGGGATATGGTAGGTGATAATTTTAATAAAATCAATGTGGATTATAGAGGTTTTTACCAATGATTAGGGTGTATAGTGGTATTCCCTGGGTATGTATCCATTCTACATACCCAAGCTAGTCTCCAATGGACTTACAAAACTTTCCACATAGCTCTCCAAAGTAAAGGAAATATCATATCATGAATGAAAATATGAATTATCCACCTTTATAAAAATAAAAAACCTTTTTGAAATGTTTAATAGATTTATCCCACCATTTAATATATACATTCATATAATCCAAAAATCAATGGTGAGAAATCACTTTATAAAGAATTCTGCAACGGTAGGGGAGAATGCTCATGTTTCCCACATACATGTTGATAAAATTTTATAGAGTATCCTAGACCGTTAAAATTATATTGAGGGATAGGGGATCTCCATTATTAATACCAATAGATTATTTTCATTAATCATAATTATATCAAATATTAGGGACGTAAAACCTTAGGGAAATAATATACATAGAAAATAAGTCAATCGACTAGGTAGATATTCGCATACACCCCATTAAATTATTGATGAAGCCCCATTTCAATAAGTTTTATTCCTTATCCATAGTAATTTTTATTTCAATAATTTATTTGGAGGATTACATATTAATTTATTCCAACATTTCATGCACAATGTTGACTGCTCTTTTGGTGGTGCAACCATTGGTAAAGACAAGTTCCTTCAGAGATAACATAGTTCCTAGATAAGAATAATGTCTCATGATATGAATGTCAACTAGCACCTTATATAGACAATTTTACTTGATGATAGGACTAAAATTCTATAATATAGAGGTATCCTTCTCTGTTATAATGAAAATGATGGTGGAAACCAATTACACTTGAGAAATTCAAAAACCATTGATAATTTATCGGATCACACCCACAAGATCATCTTTCACAAGGCCAAGATGACACATTTAATGATCATGGGAAGCAGTTCAGGAAGAAATAAAATCAAGTTTGAGGGTAAACACTTCTTCATAGATATCATTTTCATATGAGATACCTTTCAAATGTTAAATCCAGATATATTACTCCACGTGAGGTATGAAATAGTGATGATCATCATGCCCATTGTAGAAACCTTCCTTCATGAGTGGATTTTAATTTTCTATGAGGGACATAAAATGATTGAGTTGAAAGACCTCAACACCCATTGGATATTGATAAAAGATTAAGAAACCTTTTTATATTGTATTCCTTATATATTATCTTCTATTTAACACAGTAATGAATGTATGTAGTGTTACAGTAACCTTGTTTTGAGCCATATTACATTGGACACCCCCCAACAGAACTTTTTTTCAAGAGAAACACAAATAGATGGTGTTTATATCTAACTAGATAGATGAAAACCATATCTTCCCAACATTCAACCTTTAAATCCTCAATATGAACAATGGATTCATTGATATTTTCCTGAACTTTATTGGAAGAGGTTTTTCTGGAGATCCATGTATGCAGACCATCCATCAAACATTTTTTTAATTGCGACAAATCCATAGTGTTCCTTATATGAAAATATTCTATTACTCTTTAACAATGTCTTTTGATGAAGTACTACAACACCACTAGTTCAAATATAATTTATTAATGAATTTAAATCCATCATAAAATAGAATGATATTAAAAATAAAACCCACCCTCATAAACGATCACATCCACTCTTATTCTACAAATTCCATCACCCTAAAATTCCATTTCATAATCGGAAATCTTGTTAATTATTACCTCATTTCTAAATAATGTTCACATTACACCATTTTTAATAGAATGTTTTTTTATAATTTTTTATCGTGTATTTCAAAATAAGGTGATTTAAAACAGAAATTTAGATATTGAGAATCATCCTAATTAGATTTTGGTTACTTATTATATTATCATTTCACCCTTTAATGAAATATTTTTATCATTTTCTTTCAAATTTTCGGCATATATGAACCTTAAATATATGACTAGTCAAATATGAATTTCATTTTTTAGTTATTAATGATTCCAGATAAATTAAAAATTCCAACATTTTTGAAATTTGGTTTGTGTGGACATTATTTTTTATTGAATTTCATAATTTATCATTCCAATTAAATATTATAAAACAATGAATTACATATTAGAATCATTATTTTATTGATGAACATCTAGATTCAATTATTGTTTTATGAAATCCAATTTGGTCATTCCATCATGAAAGACATATTTCACCTATTTTATAAAGATTCACCCAAGTTTCATGTTTTCCTATTCAATCTCAAAGATATTACCCATGAAATCGATATATTAGACAACAATGATCAAGAAATATGTTACATTTTTTAATATGAAAATTTAAATACCTTAATTTTTTAAATTATGTTTAATACTTATAATTATTCAATAATTTATTCCTAGAAAAAAATATAAAAACTTGTTCCCAATCATGGGATAGATCATTCTTATGATGTATGCATGTTTTATTATTAGCATGAGTCACAAATATATAGGATTTTAATTTCTGTCAATTTTTTTCCAAGAATTATATATCCCTCCAATTCATTGGATAATAACATATATATCATTAATGTATATGTAATAGATTATGGATTAAACTTAAATAACCATGACAGTTTGTGCACTTTATGATGATTCTATTGAGAGTTACAGTTAGATTATATCAAGGTTATAATGTTTTATGTTAAGTCCAAATTCATAATATCTCCGGAAATAATTTCCTCAATCAATTTATATATTATGGTGATAATTTTATTTATGATATCATGTTACGCATCTTGACTCTATGATATTTCTTTTTATCATGTTCACACACATACTAGAAATTATAGCTCTCTATTTTCCTTATGTAAATTCCATAAGATATGATATGTAGTTATAGAATTTATATAGTATTTATGAGTATGATGTGGATGTTTAAAAATTTATTGTTATTATGAATAAAATTATGTATTTTTACGTTTAATCTTCCAATACAATAGACATCTAGATCCTTGGATTAAATTTAATGGAAAATGATGTTACGATTCAAAAAAATATTTATATATAGATTTTGTCTCTATAAATAGAATCATTGAAATTCCTTGTTATTTTTGACATCAGTATTATTGAATGATAGTTATAACCAAATAGATAAATATAAATTATATTATGATGTATTGGATAACATGCTAATAATTCAGAGAGTAATAGACAATATTGTTTTCCATGAAATTTAATAGAAATCTGGAAAATAGAAAGATGATAAAGTATTTAAAAAAAATTGGATCTAGTAAAATTTAACCCAAATATAGTGTAATATATATTATCTCAAGAATAACAAGACACACACCAAAGGGGCTTCAATAAAATAATAGATATACACTACATAAGTATATAGTTCAGTTAATAATAAGAACCTTAAGAACAACTATGAAGGATTACATTTCTAGTTAATTTTATTGTCCAGTTTGAGATGTATATTTTACCCCAACTAATAATAAACTATGAAAAATTAATATTTAAATATTTTAATCTAATGGAAATATTAGAAAACATAATTATGTAATCGGTTAAATTGTTTAAAAATTGAATAATTTTTGTGTTATTAATTGTTATATCCCTCTTATAGTGTTAGACATTGGCTAAGCATGTTAAATATTTTGTTTTTTTTGATAGATATAATCAAAAGGAATTATGTTAAACATGGTTTAGATGGAGAATGTTGTGATTACAACATTGATCAACCCATTAAAGTGGGATATCTACTATGGAATATATTGATCATACCTAATAAGAAATCACAAACCATTCTTAAAAATGCAGTGGAAGTTGAAATCATGAGTCTGTTAAACAAGTTATGGTAGGATGCTCATGAAAATAATGGTAATGAAGAAGAGATAAATCATGATATTCAAGAATATATATATATATGATTTTCCAAATTAGAAATAACAAAAATTAATGGGAAAATTAAGATAGTTTAAATTTGGTATAAAGATCATCAAGTATCAATATAGAGAATCACGCTTGAAATAGGCCCATCGTGAGGGATTTCACAAATGTATTCCTGGAAGAGTTTCCCTATCTTCATCCTAATAGAGTGATTAAGGACTAAATAGAACTTATTATTGGATCTCTACATATATCATAGACAGCTTAATGAATAGAAACCATAGAGTTGTAGGAGCTAATGAAATAGTTACAGGAGAATATAGAGAAGGGGTTTCTACTCTTGTGTGCTTTACAATGGGGTGTGTTTTTCCTTTTCATCAAGAAGAATGATTGATCAATGAGACTCTACATTGATTATCGTAATCCCAATAAATTCATGATAAAGAGCAATTATCCACTTACATGGATAGATATCTTGTTCGATCATCATTGTGGGGCCATTTATTTTTTTAAGGATGACCTTCAGATAGGATATCACCAATTAATATTCAGGAAGGAAGATATTTCCAAGACATCATTTCAAATGATGTATGGATACTATGAGTTAAAAGTTATGCCATTCAGTCTCAATAAGGCTTTATAATATTTTGATGGATTTAACCAATATAGTCTCTAATTATTACCTTGAAAATTTTGTTGTAGTCATTATTGATGATATTATGATATATTTCAAGAGAATGTAGGAATATGAGGTTCTTTTGAATAATGTGTTCAGGAAATTTAAAAGGGTATGATTTATGAAATGTATAGTAAATATGAGTTCTAGATATATGAAGTATAATTATTGGTGCATGTTACTGCTAGTAAAGGGATATATGTTTACCCTTCCAAGACAAAGGCAATTGAAGAGTGGCCCAAGACCACATCAGTAATATGGCACTGAAACATTCTAGGTTTAACTGGGTATTACCAATGATTTGGTAAAAACATCTCTGGATTCTAAAACACAATGACAAAGATAACATAGATGGTAGTGAAGTTTTTATAGACTCTTAAATGTGAAGACTTCTTTATGGTGATGGAAAAGTATATAATCACTATGCCAATACTCACACTCCCAACAAATGGATAACTCTTTGGTGTACAGTGATTATTCAATGAAGTGATTGGGTTATGTGCAGATGAAAAATGATAAAGTGATACCATATGCCTCAATGAATCTAAAAATACTTGAGCATAACTATCCTATGCATGATTTGGAATTGGCGGCTATGATATTTGATTTAAAAATATGATGAAATTATCTCTATTAGGAAAAGTGTAAGATATATACTGATCACAATAGTCTCAAATAAATATTTACACCAAAGGGATTAATATGAATTAGAATGATGGATAGATCTCATCAAGGATTCTGACTTCTCAGTCAACTATTATCCTGGAAAGGGAAAAAGGGAGAGAATGCTCTAAGTATAATATAGCATGCATCATTATCAATGATGAGAATTGAAAATGATGCAATCTTAATTGATGTGTAGAGGATGGACATGGGAATCATTAATGGAGGAGAATCATCATTTTGTTCTCAAATAATTTTTTGATCCCCTCACATGGAGAAAATAAAGGACGCTCTACGAAAAGATGTGGAACTTATAAATAGGGTGGATGCAGGTGGAAGTGGTAAATCCATAGAGTTCATGATTAATGATGATGTTTTAATATTTGGGTCATGATTTTGTGTACCATCCAAACCATAAATACTGAATGATCATCTAAATGATTTATATTGTTCGACCTTCTCTATCCACCTAGGTAGTACAAAGATGTATCTAGATATATGAGAGATCATTTGGTTTGGAAATATGATGGAGTTTTCTATATATATATCAACTTTTCTGGTATGCCAACAATTGAAGTTTTAACGACATAAGACTAAGGGGATGATACAACAACTACCCATATACAAATGGATGTTGGTGAACATGACAATGGACTTTGTAACCAAAATTCCAAGGACATATATTGGAAAGAATTCTCTATGGGTCACTGTGGATCATGTTACAATAATATCTCACTTTATCACAATTTGTGAGGACTTCTTAATTGGATCAACCTTCATAAATATATATCCACGAGGGGGAAAGGTAGTATAGTTTACCACAATCTATTGTATCTGAATGAGATCTTAGATTCACCTTGATGTTTTAGTGAATTCTTCAATATGATCTAAGCAGTGAACAAAACTTAAATAAGTCCTATCATCCTCAAAGAGATGGAAAATCTGATCCAACTATTTAGATGAAGGATGATATGATGAAATCATGGTCAATGGACATCAAAGTATGGTTGGACAAAAATATTCATTTGGTTGGATTATCTTACAATAATAATTTCCAAACAAGCATCGGAATAGAACCATACAAAGCCCTTTATAGGAAATTGTGTAAAACATAGGGGTGTTGGGATAATTTTATTGAGCATATGAATCATGAACCTAAAATGGTCGAATATAAGGTGGATAAGGTGAAAACCATTAATCAACACAACAAGGCAACCCAGATTCAAAAAACTAGTAATGTATAATATCATAAATGAGGCCTTGTGATCATATTTTGAGACATGGTATTTCTCTACATATTTCTATTAAAGAAGGTTTTGGGATTTAGAAAGAAAGGAACGCTATGTTCCAAGTACATCATCCACTTTGATATCCTTGATCTTTTCTGATATGTGGCATATCGACTATGTAACACCTCGAGCTTCCACGATACGCTTCTCTTTCAATAATGCAATAGCTTGTATTGTACGCAAGTTCGAGTTCCAACACACTGAGACTAATCAAAGTAGCCATTATGAATAGTAATACCCACTTTTTAGAATTATAGAAATTTTATATTTCAAAATGGACTTCATTTTTGTATTCGTAATATCGAAATTAGCCTATGTTGAATTTTTTTTATTTTTCTGAGAACATCCAATTTTTTATGAATAGTGAAAAATACTTAAAACAACTTTTTTAATAAAATTAATTTGTAGTGATAAATTATACTTTTGATTAGTTTTAAAGTATAATTAGAATATATTTTTACAATCTTATCCAATGGTGTTCATTAGAATTAATTTCATTTTGAATTTGGACATAAACAATTGTCAATCTTTTGATATATATTGTTTCTTAAAAACACGCTATTTGTTGTGACGGTGGGAACTAATTATAAGATTAATTAATGCAACTTATATGTTTGTAATTTCATAAAATAGACACCATTTTTGAATTCTAAATATCAATTATATCATAGGGTGAAATTTTGGCATTGTTCTGAAAAACTTCAATTTTTGATGAATAGTGAAACCACTAAGTGGTATTTAAAAAACTGATTTTCCATTTAAATTAAACATTACCACTTCTGTGATTTTATTTTCAAAAATCCGACATACATTTTTGTCATTAGGATGTAAAATTCGATTCAATGGGATTAAAATAATATTTTGGTGAATAGTAACTTTAAAGTTTAATTAATCGCGATTAAAGGTAATTAGTGATATTTAAGGTAAAAATGATATTATAAAAATATGAAAATACCTTGAAACATGTCCTAACCCTATTGGATGTGTCATGGCCGACCAATACAATCCATGGGTCTACATGGGGACCCCATGGATCCACATTGGTAATAAAATGACATAAATAACTTTTATTTAAAGTTAAAATAAAAATTTCACAAACATAAGTTGTTTTACTAAAACAATTTCTAAATGGGGTTATAAAAGTCACATTTTTTACTATAAATATTCATTAGACAGCTAAAAAGTTTTCATACATCATCATATTTTTTTATAATTGTTAGACATTAAATAAATTAAATTATTCATGACACCATGATGATGCAGCGATTATCTCATTAATTAATGATTTAAATAAAATGAAAAGATAATGTTAAATCTAAGCATTAAACTTGTCCAAAGCCTATTAGATGAGAATATTTCGAACCCTTATCACCTTATCCTAGAATTATATAAGTGTGGGACCTTTAGAATCCGAAAATCATTGTATAATAAAGTAACATTTTATTACATTCCAAGAGTGCCCCTCCTATCCACTTATAAAAGGCCCCCACCACTACCACCTTACTCACACATTAAAAACCTTTTTCCTCTGCCCAAATCTGCCCAAATACTCTCCCAACTTCCCTAACTTACTCCTAAAAGCCTCACATTATGCAGAACTCTTCCCAAGGAAGCCTTTGGCTCAAATCAAAAGTGTTACCCGATTTTAAGGTAATGTCTTCACTTATGTTATTTTGTTTTATTTTTCTTCTCCAACCCCCAAAACTCTTTTTATACTTTTATTTTGTAACAACAACAGTATCCTCAATATAATAGGATGTAGTTATAAGAAGGATTCGAGCTACACTTACACACACCTACATCTAATGGTTAAAGAACATACTGTTTTTTTGGATGGAGAATTTCTACCTCAAGAAACGATGATTGTTCAACACTCATACAACACTTTCAAAGGTGGAAATTAAGATGTCACTATATTTATATATGATATATAATATGTTTATGTTTTACTTAAGCTTCCGTATTTCTCATTTATGGCATACCATTAATATTTCCATTATGGGTAAACATGATATTTTCATTTTAGGAAGTGCGGACTACCGCCCCCTCAAAGTGATTTGAATCGTTAATACCATATGTGGGATGTATAAAGGATGTAGTAAATGGTATTATACAATATATTATACTGGAATTATATTATATCTTTATATAATTATAATTTTGTTCAATTAAATACGAAATAGAAATGAAAGTAGCATTCATGCGTACGTACGGCTTACCGTCTCCATGAACGGTGCATTTCATTTCATACCTCTAAACGTTATGGAATATTATGGATGAATGTATATACTGGATATATATGATATATATGATATCTAAATCATGAATATAATTCTGGATATAATGGATATTTCACCACATGAACAACTTGTAATTATAAGAAGTTTATTTTTGACTCAAGTACCAAAGATCGACAAAACGAACGTTATTAACTTAAATAATTACATAATGTTCATAACATGGTAATAAGTGATACAAAATGAATAAAAAACTTGAAAAAGGTTCTTAAGCAATTATAAATTACCTCTAGTTTATTATTCAGGAGGTTAAATAACGGTCGAGTCAAGATAGGATGCAAGGTAAGGGGATTTCTTAACCAAATTTCCATTCTTTGGGTTAATCTCCTACTTTCAAATTATGTTATGATATTATTATGTCCTATATTGTATTTGTACATTCTTTATGTGTACTTATATTTAATACACATAATACATCTATTTTATGTAAAAAAATGATCTTGGTAAGGACTTCGTCTCAATCTCCTTTAATTGAGGAATATTTTGTTTTATACACAAATTTCTTTTATACGGTGTATAAACCCCTTTGACTTTTACATTTATTCAAAAGGAATATTTTTAAACGAGGCGTTTTTACTAAACAAAAAAAGGAATGTTTTTCTTACGCATGCGGCGACAATGACTTCTCTGCCGCCGTGACCATTATTTGAGTTTCGGCTTCCTCTACAACCCATACCTTTTTTAAAAGAAAAATGAATACCATGGTTTACTTTTCCTTTATTATGGTGTTGAAAATGGTATTAAAAGTGTTTTTATTATATCAATGTGTTGTATTGATATATTGTGATTGAAATGTGGAAATGTTATGTTTTTTTATACATGTTTTATGTGATACGATTTTGTTATGGTTTATGATTTGTTTAAACCTGTTCATATGAGGAATGCATTGGACTTAATAAGTGACGGGTGGAGCCCGCTATAGCTCCTCGATGCATCGGTAGGTCTCATGAGACAAACTATTTTCTTGGCACAAGGCCTTGAAATAATCTTATTTGTGGTCTTGGCACGAGGCGTTGAATACGTGGTTATGATAGTCTGACATTATGCATTCCATCATTATGAAAGTTGTTATTGATATTGCATGTGATTATTTGACCAGTATAATATCCATGTGAATAATTAATTTGCATTATCTCATTATACTTTTTCCATATTATGTTGAAGTTCATGTTTAAAAATACTTTTGTTTTAGTTACACATTGCCTTAAATGTTAATGATTATTTACGAAAGCTTCCACAATATTGTTATCCTTACTGAGCATCTGCTCTCACCCCTTTCAATGTTTTAATATTTTCCAGGATGTGAAGAAGTATTGAATGAATGACCTGCAAGTATATTCAGAAGAGGATATGAGTGTGGACTATGGAGACTTTTTTATTGTAGTTTTTTCACTTTATGATGTAATGTAACATTTATGAATGTATCTAGTGTTTACAAGGCTACTAAACTAATCGGTTTTTCGAGACTTGATCATTTGTGATCTTACCAATGTTACGAAGTAATGCACCGACTCTGGGTAGCTGGGGTCGGGGTGTTACAGTTGGTATCAGAGGCAATTTAGTACTAACCTTGGAAGCTAGATTTAGATAAACTCTGATTAGAGCACATAACCCAAAGATATACTTTGAGGATTAGTGTCGAAGAACTTCCTAGAATTTTGGTATTATAGAGATGTTGTGACTTTTCCGAGCAATACATCCCTGTCTGGATACGAGCAGGTAGAGGTGGCTCTGGCACAGATTTACCTAGGGGTAAAACCCAAAAACACCCCTTTGAGCAAGACTCGAACAGGAACTGGTGCACGACAATCGGCCTTGCTGCAATCTTGGTTACGACACTCCTGGGGGATATGCTAAGGATAATTCTCATTTTCTATACAAACCACTATGAAGGGTTATGAGTATATACTTCCTCAATTTTTTTATGATTATGGATTATATCCCTAAATAGTTCAATTTATGTTAAGTATTTTACAAGTATGGAATTATGTATTTTGATTGGTAAAGCAATCTAGTTTATGCCATTATTTAGAAATAGCGCCTCGTGGAAGGAATGGAAACCATATCAATGCACGCACTCCATGTAGGGATTTCCCTCCTGCTCAAGATTATTATTGTGGAGCTAGAGATACAACCGGTGCTGATCAACTTATTACCATACTGGGACAACTCACTCAGGTTATGAATAACAACCTTATTCGTATAGAGCACCCAGATCCACAACGTGGAGGATCAATGTTAGACCACTTCATGAGGAAAAAACTAACAATATTTAATGGGGGTACAAATCCATTAGTAGCTAAGCAATGGATAAACTCCTTAGAGAAAATATTCCATGCCTTGGGGAGTAGCGAAAGTGAGAAGGTTGTAATGGTAGTCTACTGCCTCACTAGAGATACTGTTCAATGGTGGTCATTGATTCAAAATACAAAGGAAGATGATGAAGTATCAAATATGGAATGGTGGGAGTTCAAAGATATTTTCCTAGAAAAATACTATCCTCGCTACCATCGTGCACATATGGAATGACAATTTTTGAGTCTGAGAAAAAAGGAGGATGAGAATGTCGCAAAGTATGAGGCCAACTTTACAAGGTTAGCGAGGCATTCTGCAGATTATATATGTAACCCAAGAAGTAATATAGATCGTTTCTTTGATGGGTTAAAACCATTTCGTCGTTGATCATTAGTCTCATAAACCTTCTCGTCGTACGGAGACATTGTCTCATGTGCTATCAAGACAGAAAAGGAATTCTCTAAATCTTATGACAATAAAGTGAAGCAGGAGAAGAAGAGAACTGTGGAACAAGAGACAGATAAAGGGAAATAGGGAAATAAAGATTTTCCATTATGTGATAATTGTGGGAAGAATCACCCTAGTACTTGCCTAAAAAGAATGGGAGTTTGTTATAAAAGTGGATAAAAAGGTAACCAGGCGCGTGATTGCAAGGGAATGAAAAAGACTATCAATGTTGAATGCTAAAGTTGTAGAGAAATGGGACATTATGCAAATGAATGTCATATGCGTCACGGAAACTTACCTCAGAAAACGCCAAGGGATCAAGGCCAATCTTATGCTATGACTACAGTTGAAGCGGAATAATAAATTTATTGGTTCTTTTAGACTCATGGATTATATTCTGGTTATTAGAATAATGTGATATATATATAAGTATTGTACTCCAGTACTTGTAGTTTCATTAAGGTTTTAATATGATGAAGGTAATTATATTTTTAGTATGTGACAATAAGAGGAACTTTACTTTGTTTGGGGAATCTGATAAATTGATTTTGGAATTAAGAGACCTTTTAGAGAAAGTTTGGACAGAGGTATTTTGGATAACTATAATGGTTGGGATGGATTAAGTTGAACTTTGAATAGTATTGTTTAAGGTTAAAACATTTCTGATGATTATTTTTGGAATATTATAATACAATATTTTTAGGAAAAGGACAACTTGCAGGGTGGTGCATAACCCATCGCGTCAGAAAAAGCTGCAGGAATTGAACCCACAACCATAGTGCGACATGCGTTTATTACCAACCACTAGCCTACAGGAAGTCCCTGGTTATTACAAAATAGTTTTACTAATCTAAATGGTATGTGTTAATATTTGGAACCATATAAAATTAGGATAAATAGAATATTTTTGAGTTCTATTACCTTTTAGAGTGAAAGATGAGTTTGTGGTAAAAAAATTTTAAAGAATGAAAGTCTACATGACAAGTATGTATATTCCCTTACGTTCTTTGTAAATCTCCTAAATAAATTACTCAACTTTATAAAAGGTAACTTAAAACAAAAACGTTGCCAGTTAACTTTTCCAACTGGGGATTCAATGACCGTTTAACCAATCACATGTTTTTGATTTTCTTATTGTTAACTTTCTCCTAATCCAGTTTTCTACAACTCTCCATCAAACCTTGATGGTTTTTTTTCTTCCATATCCATATTTTCATAGAATCCTACTATGGGCTATCTTGGGTGACCTTTGTACTTATCTTTCTTTATTTTAAAGTTATATTTTTATTAACCTTATTTCCGATTTGGGTTTTCCACAAAGGTATTTTCAATTTTCATCCTTTTATTTTTGAATGAAAAATTTCAAATTGTGAGGACGCAATTTATTGAAGGATAGGATAATGTAACACCCCGAGCATCCACGATACGCTTCTCTTTCAATAATGCAATAGCTTGCATTGTACGCAAGTTCAAGTTCTAACACATCGCGACTAATCAAAGTAGCCGTTATGAATAGTAATACCCACTTTTTAGAATTATAGAAATTTTATATTTCAAAATGGACTTCATTTTTGTATTCGTAATATCGAAATTAGCCTATGTTTAATTTTTGGTATTTTTCTCAGAACTTCCAATTTTTTATGAATAGTGAAAAATACTTAAAACAAATTTTTTAATAAAAATAATTTGTACTGATAAATTATACTATTGATTGGTTTTAAAGTATAATTAGAATATATTTTTACAATTTTATCCAATGGTGATCATTATAATTAATTTCACTTTGAATTTGGAAATAAACAATTGTCAATATTTTGATATATATTGTTTCTTAAAAACACGCTATTTGTTGTGACAGCGGGAACTAATTATAAAATTAATTAATGCAACTTATATGTTTGGAATTTCATAAAATAGACATCATTTTTGAATTCGGAATATCAATTATAGCTT
This sequence comes from Viscum album, assembly GCA_963277665.1. Classification (NCBI taxonomy): domain Eukaryota; kingdom Viridiplantae; phylum Streptophyta; class Magnoliopsida; order Santalales; family Viscaceae; genus Viscum; species Viscum album. The sequence goes on along the minus strand of OY728150.1, from coordinate 1,584,054,446 downwards.
AGGGTGAAATTTTGGCATTGTTCTGAAAAACATCAATTTTTGATGAATAGTGAAACCACTAAGTGGTAGTTAAAAAACTGATTTTCCATTTAAATGAAACATTACCACTTCTGTGATTTGATTTTAATAAATCCGACTTAAAAGGTTTTCATTAGGAAGTAAAATTTGGTTCAATGGGATTAAAATAAGATTTTGGTGAATAGTAACTTTTAAGTTTAATTAATCGCCATTAAAGGTAATTACTGAAATTTAAGGTAAAAATGATATTATACAAATATGAAAATATCATTACACTTGTCCTACCCCTATTTTATGTTTCATGGACGACCAATAAAATCCATTGGTCAACTTGGGGACCCCATGGAGCCACTTTGGTAGGAAAATGACATAAATAACTTTTATTTAAAGTTAAAATAAAAATGTCACAAACATAAGTTGTTTTACTAAAACAATTTCTAAATGGGGTTATAAAAGTCATATCTTTGACTATAAATATTCATTAGAAAGATAAAACGATTTCCTACATCATGATATTTTTTTTATAATTGTTAGACATTAAATAAATTAAATTATTTATGGAACCATGATGATGCAGCGATTACCTCATTAATTAATGATTTAAATAAAAAGAAAAGATAATGTAAAATCTAAGCATTACACTTGTCCAAAGCCTATTGGATGAGACTATTTATAACCCTTATCACCTTAGCCTAGAATTATATAAGTGTGGGACCTTTTGAATCCAAAAATCATTGTATAATAAAGTAACATTTTATTACTTTCCAAGAGTGCCCCTCCTCTCCACTTATAAAAGGCCCCCACCACTACCACCTTACTCACACATTAAAAACCTTTTGGCTCGCCCAACCCCTACCCAAATACTCTCCCAACTTTCCTACCTTACTCCTAGAATCCTCACTTTGCGCAGAACTCTTCCCAAGGAATCCTTTGGCTCAAGTCAAAAGAGTTACCCGATATTAAGGTAATGTCGTCGCTTATGTTATTTTGTTTTATTTTGCCTCTCCAACCCCCTAAAATCTTTTTATTCTTTTCTTTTGTAAAAACACAAGTATCCTAAATATACTAGGATGTTGTTATAACAAGTATTTTTGATACAATTACACACATCTACATCTAATTTTTAAAGAACATACTGTTTCTGTGGATGGCGAATTTCTGCCTCATGAAACGATGATTGTTCAACACTCATACAACACCTTCATAGGTGGACATTAAAATGTCAATATATTTATATATGATATATAATATGTTTATGTTTTACTTAAGCTTAGTTTTTTTCATTTATGGCATACCTTTAATATTTCCATTATGGGTAACCACGATATTTTCATTTTAGGAAGTGCGGACTACCGCCCCTTCAAAGTGATTTGAATCGTTAATAACATATGTGGGATGTATAAAGGATGGAGTAAATGGTATTATATATTATATTATACTGGAATTATATTATAACTTTATATAATTTTAATTTCATTCCATTAAATATGGAATATAAATGAAAGTAGCACTCATGCGTACGTACGGCTTACCGTCTCCATGAATGGTGCATTTCATTTCATACCTCTAAAGATTATGGAATATTATGAATGAATTTATATACTGAATATATATGATATATATGATATCTACATCATGAATATAATTCTGGATATAATGGATATTTCACCACATGAACAACTTGTAATTATAAGAAGTTTATTTTTGACTCAAGTACCAAAGATCGACAAAACGATCGTTATTAACTTAAATAATTACATAATGTTCATAACATGGTAATAAGTGATATAAAAGGAATAAAAAAATTGAAAATGGTTCTTAAGAAATTATAAATTAACACTAGTTTATTATTCAGGAGGTTAAAGAACGGTCGAGTCAAGACAGGACGCAAGGTAAGGGGATTTCTTATCCAAATTTCCATTCTTTGGGTTAATATCCTACATTAAAATTATGTTATGATATTATTATGTCATATCCTGTATTTGTACTTTCTTTATGTGTACTTATATTGAATACACATAATAGATCTATTTTATTTAAAAAAATGATCTTGGTAAGGACTTCGTCTCAATCTCCTTTCATTGATGCATATTTTGTTTTATACACAACTTTCTTTTATACGGTGTATAAATGCCTTTGACTTTTAATTTTATTCAAAAAGAATATTTTTATACGAAGATATTTTACTAAATGACAAAATGAATGTTTTTCTTACGTATTCGGCGACAATGACTTCTCCGCCACCGTGACCATTATTTGAGTTTCGGCTTCCTCTACAAGCCATACCTATTTTTAAAAGAAAATTGAATACCATGTTTTACTTTACTTTTATTTTGGTATTGAAAATGGTTTTGAACGTGTTTTTATTATATCAATTTGTTTTATTGATATATTGTGATTGAAATGTGGAAATTTTGTGTTTCCTTTATGCATGTTTTATGTGATACGATTATGTTATGGTTTATGATATGTTTAAACATGTTCATATGAGGAATGCATTGGACTTAATATGTGACGGGTGGAGCCCGCTATAGCTCTTCGATGCATCGGTAGGTCTCATGAGACAAACTAGTGTCTTGGCATGAGGCCTTGACAAAATATTATTTGTGGACTTGGAACGAGGCCTTGACTACGTGGTTATGATAGTCTGGATTATTCATTACATCTTTATGAAAGTGGTTATTGATATTGCATGTTATTATTCGACCAGTAGAATATCCATGTGAATAAGTAAATGGAATTATCTCATTATACTTTTTCCATATTATGTTGATGTAAATGTTAAAAAAGGCTTTTGTTTTACTTATACATTGCCTTAAATGTTAATGTTTATTTACGAAAGCTTCCACAATATTGTTATCCTTACTGAGCATCTTCCCTCACACCTTTCAATGTTTTAATATTTTCCAGGATGTGAAGAAGTATTTAATGAATGACCTGCAAGGATAGTCAGAAGAGGATATGAGTGTGGACTATGGAGACTTTGTTATTGTAGTTCTTCAGTTTATGATGTAATGTAACATTTATGAATGTATCTAGTGTTTCCAAGGCTACTAAACTAATCGGTCTTTCGAGACTTGATCATTTGTGATCATGCCAATGTTACGAAGTAATGCACCAACTATGGATAACTGGGGTTGGGGCATTACAGACTAGAACTTTCTCCATCAATGTCTATGTACAGAATTTCTTCTACATATCTTTCATAAGGAATTATATACCAGATCATTCAAATGTATAATCTTTATAGGTGGTACTGTTTGAGGAATATTTTTTATTCGATGAGATGCCAGTGAATATCATGGATCATAAAGATATAGTTCAATGAAACAATAATACTCATCATGTCAATGTACTATGTCAAAACCATAAGTACGAAGAGGAAACAAGGGAACTGGATGAGGATATTAAAGAAAAAATACCCACAACTGTTTATGGATTAGGATGCAATATGAAATATCAAGTGATAAATTTCATAATGGGGGAATAATGTAGAAACCCAATGTTTTATAAATGGAATTCCCTTTTTAAAATTATTCTATATAATAACATGAAATCACAAAACAATGAATTACTATGTATTATGATATTGTATAATAAAATATTATCACTTCTATGATTTGAATTTCAAAAATCTCTCATACACGGTTGCGATCTGAAAGATGTTTAGAGTCTGATAAGACGAACATTTTTTTTGGTGAATAGTAACCAAACCATATGAATTGTTATATGACCCTTATGAACAATATATCTTCCAATATTATATAAACCACACCCTAGAATTTATAAATAAAAACTAGCCATCTTATTAGTGATAACATTACCATAGTAAATGTATCGGTATTTTTGAATGACATAAATAATTGATTGTAATTAATTTATTTGGAAATGTATTTTCCTAAAAGGTATCTTAAATAATATGTTTATGGCTTCTGGTTTAATTATAATTTTATAAGAACTTATGTAATTTTTGAAAGCCTTGAAAATCAGTTATAGTTTTATAGTTAGTATTTTTATGTAAATTATGATTTTAATTAAGAATAAAATTAATAAAATTTATTAAATTAGTTTTTAAATATGGTGTTCATATTTGGATTCTACATAAAAATTAATGGATTGGGTGATATTTCGGGAATTTCTTAAATCCAAGAATTTTTTGATGAAGAATAAAATATGAGGATTCGTAATAAAGGCTAAAACATGAATCTATGCATCATGCTTGAGTCATAGATGATGTAAATGGAATTTGGTTAAAACAAACATGAATATAATACTGTTTTGGGTAATAAATTTCATTACTACTTCTTTTCTTATGAGAAAATAAAAAACTATTGATTAAAATATTATGAAAACCCGCCTCCCCTCAACTATAAGAACCACCCACACTCCCCACTTATCATCATTACTCTCATGAATTGCGCCTTCCCAAAATTCATCCAAAATAAATCTCTAAGATCCTATCCAACTTTCTTAATCCCATGGCCTTCTCAAAATAAATAATCCTCTCCCCTTAAGAGGCACTCAATGAAGATTGATTTAAGAGGAAATTTCCCTTTTAAATTCTTTTACTTTATTTTCATGTTCTTATTTTTTTCCTATCCATACCCATTCTCATAGAAATGCAATGAAAATTCCAAAACATTAAATGTATTGGTATTTTTTAATGATAATTGAATTTTTTTTATCATTTCTCCACTACTCTCCATTAATACTAGTAGTAATGAAACCATCTGAGATGTGATAATTTACAACATTTAAGGATGATGGGTTTTTAATTTCTTTTTCCATCTTCATTTCATGTCATGAAACCAATTTTATTGTTGAACCAATCTATTAAATAATTATTTTATCTTTTGTGATGTTCAGTAATCCTTTTTCACACCTGATGTAATATAATTATATGAAACTAGATAATTGTGAGCTAAATCGCCAAATTAATCCAAGCATTTATCACAGATATTTTATATAATGATTCAACTTTACTCCATGTAACCAATTTTTATGTACTCCCAATTAATATTATGTATGTTCCCTAATTTAATATGAAATAAATTTTGGACAACCATCTTCATCATACATGTTTATCCAAACGTGAATATATGTGAACCAATTATTAAAACCAAGGAAACAAACATACCCAAACAAAAAAATGGAAGATCATAAATAATCATAAAGGTTATGAATGAACTCAAAATGGAGATAAAAAATCATTTACTTGTTAAAATAGGTTTTATAATTATTAATTAATGAACATAATTTTATTATTAATTTTATTAATATCATGTAGAGAACACCATCAGACATAAGGTATCAGATCCTCTATATTTCACTTTTATCCAATAAGTTTTAATATGGTATGCCATATTATTGATTAAACACCTATCATAGTGAATGATTTAGAATGTCCCCAATAATATATTCATGATTTATAAGTAATGCGAAACTAATTTCTATGTCATTAATCCCTTTTATGTAGACCTGATTCCATGTCGATAATCTGTTTGGGATTCTACCCAAACCTCCTCTATTTCTTCAGGTTTCCTTATATTCCTTTTAAAGAAATGAATATATATTATATTTTTATATGAAACATTAAAATTTTGTGCATGTATACCAAATTATTTTATCAACAAAATTCCATCAATATCTATTAGTGATATATGTGTTTTAAGTGATTCCCTTCTAAATACTTCTTGATATGAAAACTTGTTTTGATGGATCATTCTGAATTCTTACCATATTTCAAGAGAACTCAATATTTTATTTTAAGACGCGATTTCTCTATAAAGTCGTTAATTTTTTTATGAAAACCGTCTTGTTTCACTTCTGATTTTTCATAATCAATTTTTACCATTCAAATTTTAAAGGCTCTATAGTATTTTCCTTAAAACCGCACACAAATGTTTTAATACAAAAATTTCATAAACACTTTTCATATATGATTTATCTTCTGCTTGAAATAATATACCATGATACATGACTATATTTCCATATGAATTTCCTTGTATATTTTATTTCCTTTATTGCAGGGACACATTTATGATATGCCCATTTTTTCATTATATCATGATTATGTTACCCAATTCAGTTCATTGGTTACCCTTATGTTTATGTATGATTCATTATGTAAGATTATATATGTTGAAAAAAAATCATCAAAATTTAATATAGGTGCACCCATATAGCTCTCCAATTCCATGGGAAATGCCAAGTCTCATGAGACGTTATGTGTGACAGTCTTGGTGGTTAGCCTTGGCTTATGCTATTATGTGCAACGGTCTTGGCGGCCCGCCATGACTCTTGATAAAGTCATGTTTTATGTTTTTTCCAAAATACTACGACACCATATTAATATGTATTCATGATTATAAATTATGATGCCATATGTTACATGCATTTTTATGTCATTATTCCATGCCTTCTAACAAAAGAGTTAATGTTTTATTACTATACATTTCCCCTTGCAATGTTATTTTTATCATTCCATGGTTCATGTGTTCCCCAGAGTACCCTATGGATATGTAAGGGTTCAATGGATGTAAATATCTCTTTTTGAATATTAAATAAAGGATCATTTAATTTATTCCCATGTTTTTAGTTATATGTACCTATTATCTGAATTCACTAGACTTCACGATCTTAATATAGTAATCTGATGTAAAATTACGCAAAAAATCGTGTAATGTTAGTTATAAAAGTCTAGGGGTTCTATAGTTGTTATTGCGGGATGGTCTAATTATTTTTGGAAATTCAGATTTGAAAAAATTTGTAAGAACCTTAAGAATTATACTAATTATAAGAAAACACCACTAAATTTTGTTAGGTATATAGTTGGTTGATTATCAAGAAAATGAATCCATGTCTAGATACAAATAGATAGTGATGGCTCTAGAATTTATTAATCTATGGGTAAAATCATAAAATGCACCACTTTAAGATAGACACAAATGGGAACTGGTGCACAACCACAGGCATTTCTACCCTCATGTATCGAAAATTCCAGTGGATATGCTTTGGAAAATTATTGAACATAGTATAAATAATTATTAACGAAATAAATATAGATCCTTTACAAATATACACTAATAAATAAATCATGTATAACCTAGATTTAAAACTATGGAATCCTATATTGTGATATAATTCCCTTTTACAGGATTATCCTTTTATTCTCAATGATCCATTTTTTTGCTCAATAACTAGGTATTAATGTACTATAATTATACATAATGTTTCATATATAATCATTGGAAATTGAACAAAACATTCGAATAATAAATTTAAAAGGAAATTTGATGTTTTCCATAATGATATGACTAATATGATGAGATAAGATGCTCCAAACAACATGATAATACTTTCTCAGTTACCTCACGTAATGAACAATAACATGAATCATTTGGAGCTCCATCCTCCTCCAATAAAAGAGAATGTTGTCATTGAATCATTTATGCAGAAAGGGCCTCCCATGGTTAGTGGATATTATGATCCCCTACTTGTGGAACATTGGATTTACTCCATTGAAAATATATTCTTTATACTATAGTGCATATAATAAAAGAATATTTTTTTGGCAGTCTATCGTTTTTATGGTGAAGCTAATCTATGGTGGCACTAATAAAGAATGCAATGCCCCATGAAAAAAATTGATTCCTTGGATTTTGAGGAATTAAACCGAATGTTTTTCAATAGATATTTCCCCAAAACCCACTATCTCAAGATGGAAATAGACTTTCATAGACTCATATATAATAGAGATGAGTCAATCTAGGTGAATGAAAATAATTTCTCAATTTTGAAAGGTATGACTCTTTCAATGCCACTAACACTGCAATAAATGTGAATCACTTCTTCTGTAGACTAATTTATAGTCAATGAAAATCATTGCTGATTCGAGAATTTGATAGTAATTAGTAGATAGTATATTATTCTTTCCTTGTTGAAATGGAGACTAGATACTATCATTGGTATCATGGTATCTGTGAGATGAAGTGGAAAATAGAATCAATTGTGGGTCATCCCACTAACAAATTCTATGATGGAATGAAGCCTGATCATCCCATGTGTATAAATTGTTGGAAAGAATATTACTTATAACTATCTAATGGGAACCAACAATTTAATTATATATTGAATGATGGGACATTTTGCAATGAACAATTGATGGGATATGATGAATTCATACAATGTTTAAGAAGAAAGAGAGTTTCAGATCAATACTCACCCTATGATGTAGTTTTTCAACTAATGATGAGATATGCAGAATTCTTCTTGTGCAATCATTACTACTGAGGTAGAGCTAGACAACAATGTTGTGATAGGTACACTATTTATTCATTCTATAAAAATCTAACATACTATTTGATTTTAGTTCACCCCATAATTTTATATCTTGCATGTTTAGTATTACTGTTGAAACCCCATCAAAACATTTTGTGGATAAGTTATATGTGGCATCATAAAATGGTGAAATTATTGAATCCATGCCTTATAACACATATTTGGTTAACATTTCTAGACTGAACCTCCTTTCAATTATTGTCATACATCCTGTGGTAGATTTTTATTCTATCTCGTGAATGGATAGTCTATCTATATAAAAAGACAACTTAACTATCGGGAAAGGGAGATCGCACTTCATATCCTGAAGCATCCATTAATTCATTAAATGTTTATGGAGAAAAATTAATCTCCATTATAATCATTATCTCATTTTGGTTGTTAATTACATATGAGCAATCATGTCTATCTCAAATGATTGAGAAAAAGGTGAAAACCATGAATTATTACAATCCTATCACAAGGGATTACACTAACATATTCCATTAATAGTTTCCAAGTCTTCTTACTAACAGAGAGGATGGGTTATAAATTGATAGTTTTCTTAGTTCTTTTCCTATATTGAGAAAACCATATATAATGGACATATTATAGTTGGAAGAGTTGAAGAAATTGTTATAGGAGAATCTTGATAATGGTTTTATATGCCCATGTGCTTTACCATGGGGTGCTCCAGTCCTATTCGTCAAGAATAAGGATGGATCAATGCACCTCTGAAATGATTATCATGAGTTCAATAAAATTATGATAAAGAACTACTATTCCGTACACAGATAGATAACTTATTCAAATAGTATTATTGGGCAAGTTATTTTGTCTAAGGTGGACCATCAGTCGAGATTCACCAATTAAATATGAGGAAGAATGATATTCCCAAGAATAACATACAAATGAGGTTTAGATAATATGAGTTTAGATTGGTGCCATTAAAACTCACTAAATCACCAGAAATTTTCAGGGATTTAAATAATAGGGTCTTTACATATTACTTTAAAAAATTTGTGATAGTATTTATCAATTATATTTTGATATACTCTAACAGTAAGGATGAACATGAGGATAATTTTAATACAGTTTTAAATACATAATGAAGGGATATGATTTATGAAAATTATATAAAATGTTTGTTCGGGATTGAGGAAGTATCATTATTGTGTCATGTTATCCTTATTAATGGGATATCTATGAACCCTTCTCAAAAAAGGGTGATTGAAAATTTTCCTAGAACAACATATGTAATAGAGATCCGCCACATTTTGGGTCCAGATGGGTACAACTGATCATTTGCGATGACTTATCACAATTTTCAAACCCAATGACCATACAGACACAGAAGGAGTGTATTTTTTCTCGACTCAAGAATGTGAAGGCTTATTTAAGGTGTTGAAAAAGGTACTAATAACTATGTCAGTACTCACAATCCAATCTTGTGGAAAACTCATTGTGGGGTATAGTGATACATCAAAGGAATGCTTCAGTTGTGTACTGATGAAAATTGAAAAAGTTGTAGCCTACACACAATGGTTGCTAAAAATCCTTTTGTAAAACTATTGTACAAATGATCTAGAGTTGGCGGCTATGATATATTCCACAAAAATAAAGCAGCATTATATCTATTGGGAAATGAGTGATATTTATACTGATCATAAGAGTCAAAATAATATATTTACAAAAATTATATTAAAATGTTTTAGAGAATATAGATAGAGATCATCAAGGTTTTTGACTGACCAATCCACTACCATCTCGATAAGGCCAACATTGTGGCATATGCTCTATGTAGAAATGATCAAGAATCATTATGAATGATAAAAATTGAAAATGATCCAACCTTATAGGATTTCCAGAGGATGGGCATGGGAATTATTAATGTTATAACATCATTAATACTTTATGAAATGATTTATCAATCATCCCCCAAGGATAAAATAACAGATGATAAAAAATATGTGGAAATTCATAAAATGGTGGATTCTATTTAAAATGGAAAATCCTCAAAGTTCAAGATTGATGATGAGAGAGTTTTATTGACTTGCTTCATGATTATGTGTACCATCATAATCATTTATTATGATGGTTCTTTTGAATGATGCACATAGCTTAACCTTCTCTATCCACCCAGTGAGAACAAATATGTATCGAGTTCATAGAGAGAACATTTCGTGGGACAATATGAAGAACGTGATTACTGAATATACATCAATGTGCTCAGTATTCCCAAAAATGAAGTCTAAAAGTATGTATTCTAAGGGGATGATGCAACCACTACCCATACCAACATGTAAGTCGGAGAACATCACCATAGGCTTTTTCACTCGACATCCAAGGACATATAGAGGAAACAATGCTATATGGGTCATTATGGATAATCATACAAAAAAATCACACTATCTATTTTCATGAAGAATTATCACTGGATACAATTTCACAGATATATATCAAATATATGCTAAGGCTGTATAGAATAACACTATATATTGTATTCGTTCACTATCTAATGTTCACCTCGATATTCTGGAGATATCTCCAACAAGATCTATGTACTAAACTAAACATTAGTATGGCCTATCATCCTCATATTTATGTCCAATCTGATAGAAAAATTTATACATAGGATGATATTTTGATTTCATGTTATATGGACTAAAAATGTGGATATGAAAAACATTTTTCATCATTTATATTCCCTTACAACAATATTGTCCACACAAGTATCCAAATTGGACTATATAAATTCCTATGTGGGAAAAGGTGTAGAACACTTGTATGTGGGGATAATTTCTGTTAGCATAAGGTACAGGGATATAAAATGGTTGATTAAATGTTGTAGAAGGTTTAAATCATTCAACAACACATCAAGGCATCACATAGTCGAAAAAATTGTAATGTAGATGATCGCCGATGGGACCTTTATATCAAAGCTGGGGACATGGTATTTCTCCACATATCTCCTTGGATGAAGGTCATGTGATTTGGGAAGAAGAGAAAGTTATTTACTAGGTACATTAGACCCTTTGATATCCTTGATTGAGTTTTAGTTGTGGATTATAGACTGGAACATCTAACTACCATGTCTATGGTACACGATGTCTTCCATATATCACTCTTAAGGAGGTACATACAATATAATTGACATTTGTACACTTTAGAGGTGGTATAGTTGGAGGATTATCTTTATTATAAGGATAAGGATGTAATGATATTGGATTATAGGGATAAAGTTTAACATAACAAGATTACTCACCAGGTCAATGTATTATGGTAGAAATATATGTACGGAGAGTCCACATTAGAATTGGTGAATGGAATGAAGGAAAAGTACTCTCACTGCATTATGGATGAAGATGCAAAAAGAAATTTTGTGGATGGAATTTCCTAAGGGGAAAATTATGTAACCACCTAATGATTTATCAATGTAATTACATTCTTATAATTGATCCATATAATCACATGAAAATTACAACATAGTGATTTACTATGTACTATGAAACCATTAAACATAATATTGTCGCTTTTGAGATTTGAGTTTCGAAAATCTGACTAACATGGTTGCTATCTGTTAGTTTTTTGGATTCTGAGAAGATGAAAATAAATTTTATAAGAAACAACAACCAAACATATGAATTGTTAAATACCCTTATGAATAGTAATATAATAAATATGAACAGTAAATCGTCCAAAAGTAAAATAACCCATCCTTTAATATATAAATAAAATTTAAGCATCTTATAAGTAAAAATTTGACCATATTAAAAGTGATGGTAATTTTTTAAGTCATAAATAATTAATTTGAATTAATATAAAAGAAAATTTATTTTCAAAAAATGAGATAATAAATAAATAAATTTACTTATTTTAGATTAAAAATAATTTTTTTTGACTTTATTTAAAATTTTAATGCATTATAAAACTAGTTATAGTTTTTAAATCTGTATTTTTTCATGTATATTAAAATTTTAATTATAAAATAAATTAATCCAATTTATGAAATTATATTTTAAAATTTGAGTTTATTTTCAGATTCTATACATTGAAATATAGTATGGGTTAATTCTTGGTATTATTCTAAAATACATGAATTTTATGATGAATTGTACTGTACGATAATTCCCAATAATTGATTAAACATCAATTTCTACATCATGATAGAGTGATAAATGATTTTAATTGAATTTTATATGTAACCACATGCACATATTACTATTTTTGGTCACATTAATAATAACTATTTCTTTTATTATGGAAGAAAATAAACTAATGATTACAATTTTAAGAAAAAGCGCCTCTCATCGACTATAAAATCCAGTCACACTCCCATTTTATATTCACTCCTCACATACCTTGTTCCTTTCGTAAATTTTATAAAACACTCCTCCCTAGACCATCCCCAACATCCATAAGCTCTCTCTCTCATAAAATGTTGACATCTTCTCTCTTTAAGAGGCTCTGAATAATGAGTTATTCCCAAGGTAAATTCCTCTTTTCAAACATTTACTTTCTTTTCCTGTTCTTTTGTATTATTTTTTATCCATACCACAACTCATATAAATGTTATGAAAAAACCACTGAAAAACATGTATTAGAATTTTTTTATATAAGGGAATATTTTTTTATCATCACTCCTTTACTCTTCATTTATACTTATAGTAAAGACAGCGTCCGATATGAGTTAATTTACCACATTTAAGGACCATGGGTTTTCCATTTCATTTACAATATTCAATTCTGGTGACGAAGAAAATTTTGTTATTGAACCATAATATTATGTATGTATTTTATCTTATTTTATGTTCAATAATCCTTCTTCACACATGATGTAAAATAATAATATGAAACAAGTTAATTTTAAGCTAAATCGCCAAATTAATCCAAGAGTTTATCATTAATGTATAATAGGATGATTAAACATCACTACATATAAACAAAATAAATGTCAAACCATGTAATCTTATAGATGTTCAGTAATGTCATATGAATTCAATTATGTGATACCACCGTCATCGTACATATTTATCTGAACATGAATATAAGTGGACTGATCATTAAAATCAATGATAGAAATGGACATGATCAATGAAATTGAACCTCATAACCCCTCCAAATGGTTATTAATGTACACCAAAATGTTACGATAAATCATTTAAATGTCAAATATGTTAATTAATTATAAAATAATTAATCTAATATGATTATTCAGGTCATTAATATCTTTTGTAGATTTTCATCATACTCAATGTTAGGGATCCTGTCTATTTCACTATTATTCAAGAATGTACTACATTTTATGCCATTTTATATGTTAACCTAGATTATAGGGTATGATTTATCACCTAATTCATACTAATTTCATTATTTATAAGTAATTTTAAACCCCTTTCACTCTCATTAAACCTTCTAAAGTACCCCCGATACCATGACTATAATATGTAAGGGATTATTCCAAAACCTCCTTTCATTCTTCAGGTTGCCTTAACTTTTTTTTACCAAAATGAATATATTATATTCATTTATGTTCATATTATAAATTTTGTTTACATGTTATAATTCAATTTATCAAGACAGTTTCAACATTCAATTTTAGGGACATATGTGTTTTGACGTGATTCCCTTCATAAAACATTCCGATAAGAATTACTATTTTGAGAGAACATTTTAAATTCATACCTGATTTCATGTTAACTATATATAATTTTTAAGCCACCATTTACTTTTTAAAATAAGTATTTTTGTATTAAAACATTATTGGTTCACTTATAGTTTTAAATAATTCATTGTTCTTATTTCTATATTAATTGCCCTATAGTATTTTCCTTAAAACCGAACAAAAATATTTTAATGCTAAAATTTCATTAATAATTTCCTTACATGTTGTCACTTATACATGATATCACATTCCATGATACATTCTCACATTACCCTATGACTTTCCCTGCATATTATAGTTAATTTCCTTCATGGATAATTTTACGATACGCCAATTTGTTATGATTGATGACATGATTATGTTACCGATATCATTTCAGGGGTAAAACTTATTTTTATGTAAGATTGATCATGTATGATTATATAAATGGAAAAAATATTCATGAAATTTTAATATGGGTTTGGCCAGATATCATTCCAATTCATTTTGTAATGTTGAGTCTTGTTAGACTATATGTGCAGTGGTCTAAGCATTTAGCCTTGGTTAGTGCTGCCATGTAGAATGGTCAAGGTATTTATCCATGAGTCATGGTAAATTAATTTTTTTATTATTGCCACATTATTATTAATTCATGTTTATATGATTCCATGTTTATACTTTTTGATTCCATATGTTACAAGCCTTTTTATGTCATTATTCCATGACTTATAACCCATGCATTAATGTTTTTTACTACACATTTTCCCTTATTGGGATATTTAGGGAATCCCTTAGTTATTGTGTTCCCTAGGGTATGATATACAGATTTATGGGATAAAATGAAGTTAGAGTCACTTTATGAATATTAATTAATGATTTTTTTTATTTCATCCAATTATTTCATTTTTATGTACCAAGTCTACAATGACACTAGACTCCATAATCCTTGTCTTGTAATGTGATTTATAATTATTCATAAAATCATTTAATTTCATTCGTAAAAGGACATGATCTCTATATTTTGTCTCATCTAACGGTGACTCAACCACAAGTGACTCATCCGCCAGTGACTCATTTCCAATAGTTTTCCAAAATTTCTGATATCCTCATGTTTATTTGAGTTTCACCCCTTTTTTCTTTCCATTGATGCTAAATGAATTCAATTCCATATTGAATTATTTTTTAATATATTTAGAATTAAATTTACCTCCAACCATCTCAGAGCGTCTATTGACTTCAAAACTAAGTGATCTTGGTCATGATATGCGCATAATTGATTTTAAAAAGTATTTCTCCCATTGATTTATGATTTTTCCTTTATAAAGCCAAGATATTTTGTTCTTATTTTTTTTTATTAAATTTTTACAAAGTTTTCCCTAAACCCATAATTATATAAGAGATAGTTTTTTGTGTTTTAGAAATTGAATTGTGTTTTCCTGGATTATTTCCATGCATCATGCAGAACCCGAGATTTGGCATATTAAATATGTGTTAATCAGTTATTCTTTAAAGTAGTTTCCCCTTAATCAATATTTTAACATTCCTTCATGTGGGATGGGTGTATCAATGATTCTTTATAACAATATATAAATGGATTAACTAATATAAATAAACTGGTTAGGATCAATATGCTGGATAAAGAGAAAGTCATGTACGATATTCTTTTTATTTATTATTGTTTTTTTAGTTTTTTTGTGCAATATTCCTAAAAAATATAATTTCTATTGGGGGTATTTCCTATTCCACAAAATATATTATGGAATTTAAGATGTTGATTTTCAATAAAAATTTTTTTAATGAAAAACATGTTAAGAGTTCACTCTCAGATGATAAATTTTAGCCCCATGATCATACATTTTATGATAACATCAAATGATAACAATTTAAATTAATGAAGATAACCTTACTAAATATGATTATTATTTTTTAGATTGTGTGTTGGTACAGTTGTGTGATGGGCAGGGTGATGTGGGTTGATTCAGGTGGTGTAATTGAATCTCATGTTTAGAGATTGTTTGATTGTAGAATTCAATTCTAAAGTTGTGTCGTAGGGCTACCATCAGATTGTACTATGTTTTTGTTTCTACATGGGATTTATGTGGTGTAGGTATGCATTAGGTATGTCAAAATGGTTATTTAGTGATGTGTTACGTGGTGCAGTTATGAGTTGGGGGTTTGATGTATTTGAGATGATGTTATGGGGAAAATGAATTTTATGAATGATGATGGAATTTGTTCATAGAGACTGTTCACCAAGAGTTTCCCAATGACTAGCATGAAAACAAATTAACCTCATGTTTCGAGATTAATCCGTGTTATGTTATTAATTTGTTATATATAGAGCGGTATTTGAAGCTATAGTAGATTATATGTCTCCTCACCTACTGAGATGACATGGTTTCTGTTTCATGTCGTGTCTTGTGTTTATAATTTTATCAGGTATTAATGGAATGAATTAATGAATTTTTAATAGATAAGGAATTTTTAGTAGAGATAAATAATTATGTGAATGGGAATTATGTGAATACGCTTTGTGGATCCACATTAATTTATCACCTTATGAAGTGACTATTCCTTATACTTGTAAATGCATTTATAGGTAGCAGTAGTGGTGGATTCATGATTTGGCAAATTGATGAAAACCCATAGGCTGGGTTGGAGTTTTTGGTATTATATGTATATATAAACCGGAATTTATTTTATGATTTTTATATGCACCCCACCCTAGATGACCACCATGTCCATATTACCCCATTTCATGGGGGGGGGGGTAATTTTACAAAACATTCTAGTATGAGGATGGAGGGCTGGTTGGATACCTACTCTTCCACACTATTTATTCTAGGAGGTGATAACCCACATTTCTTCCTGTGGGATGTGGTTAGTGGGGATGAGGAGTGTACGGGCGACATTGGTTTCCCATGTGTCTTTTTGATGAGATGTTTGGTGATTCTTGGGTGTCATTGATATGAGGTGTGGTAGCGAGGTCCAGGTGTATATGGTGGGATGGGTTGTTGTAGTTTCCCAAGAGTTATTATGTGGGATGTGATGTGGTGGTGGCCCAGGTGCGTGCCACTGAAATGTCTTGTTGTTAGAGGGCAAGGTCTGTGAGGGAAGAATGTGGTTTTATTTTTTCCCAAGAGAAGAGATGGCCTTTATATTTTCCAATAGGCTCTGTGAGTATCTAATCATTGGGATAGTGGTGTGGGGTTCCCTATTGTTGATATTATTACTATATTACCTTACATGATATGAGTTATTTGGTGATCGTGCCTTGGTGAGGTGGGGATGTCTACATGAACTTGTTTTGTTCTCTCAGTTATTCTATATTATAAAAATAGAATTACTATGCTTGACCAAATTTGGAATGAGAAGATTTCATTTTCCAACTGTGTGTTATTGTATGCTCACCCAACACTATAAAGCAACATTCATGTTTCCAAGTGGACTATGGGGGCCATACTAGGTGTTACTAGATCAGACATTCATATAGTTGTTGTGTGACTGCATAGGTTTACATTTGGTAATTACATTGGATGTTTATTTTGTTTTTTATTGTTTTATAATAAACATGTATGTGGGATGATTTTTTTCATTTATAAATGTATTATGGTTGTGTTGGGGTTTATTTATCTTCTCTCATCATTGTTTTCAGTATAAATGGGTAATACATCACATTTTTGGAGATTTTATACCCTTGGTGCTTGTCCCCACCCTTGGGCCTACTGAAATTAGGTCCCGTGGGTCATTATCTCCTTGTCCTTATTTCCAGCCATATAAGATTATCGTTGGAGGGAGGGGATGCGACAGAATGGTATCAAAGTGGATGGTTGAGATATAAGATGGTGTTTAGAGTTAGGAACATTGATGATTGCATGGGATGGTAGGTAAACAGTATCAGGTGATCCTTGTGTGTGACATAGGATATTGAAGATTATCTAGGACATGATATTTTAGGGGCCCCTATGATTTGATGCACAGACTCTAAGACTATCGAATGACCATGTGAGTATAGAAAATTTCAATGTTAGTGACCTTAGGAATGGTATATTCATCATATTAATTTTCTTTCTTCTTTAAATTGATCTATTATGAGATATCGTTAGTTGATATTGAAATTATATAAATGATTAAAAACGAATCATAAATAAAATTCAATTCTATTCAAGCTTAGGAAATCCCAATTTAAATTTTCATATATAGAACCAAGTAATCATCTACCTGTTTCTCGAGCAGTTGAAGCTCAGTTGGTCGATCTGGTTCACAAATGATGTATTATTCATTTAGAGGTGTATTACCAGTGACAAATAATGTAATGTGATTCCAAGAGATGGCTTTCAGAAATTGTAAGGGCAGTTTTTCATACAATTAGACTAAGAGATTACTCAAATAGCTCTAAATCACCATATGTTTGATTGGGGCTCTTATGTAGTGCTCGGTCCCATTAAATGTGACCCAGAAGTTCGGATTTATGCATCAGTGGTGGATGTTGTACATTCTGGATAGGAATAATGGTGATGTTTTGTGGGACAATTTTGAGAAGGAGTTCTGATCATTATTCCTTTCAATGACCATGAATGTTGAGATGATGCGTGCATTTCACACCCTCTAGAAAGGGAGTATGTAGGTATGGGATTTGGTGATTAGGTTCAATTATCTTCTTCATTTTCCCCTAAACCGCTTTCTAGATAAAGAGTCTCATCAAAGATATCTAGAGGAATCATGTTGTCCTTCTATCCAATACATGGTTACCACCATTATGGTGAGATCATACTTGGAGGATCAGAAGTAGACATATGTTATTTTGAGGATGCAATCATGAGGAGGTCTAATATGATTGGGGATTCAACAAGGATTTTTGATAGATAGTGTTAATAGTTGTATGTCTCAAGCACGTAGAAAATTGAGGATTCAACATGTTGTTATTTGACCTCAATAGTTGTCATTTTTAACTCCTTGTTCAGATTTCATTCAAGAGGGATAGAAGACGATGTGTTTCATCAATTGAGACCAGGGAAATATTCCAAAAAAGGGACCAATGGACGTTCGAACATAGTATGGTGGAGGTGTATATTTTCCACAATAGAATCAGCTGTAGTATTTATCTAGTCCATTTTAATAGAAGTGACATGAGTCTCATGATCCATCGAGGGGAGATAGTGCTGGTAGAGGCCAACATCGGGGTGTTCCTCGGGTACTTCGATGCAGGCAAGGTCATGGTGGTGGTCATCAGTAGAGTGGTAGAGGAGTTGGGAATTGTCAATTAAACGTATTAAAGACACCAATTATAGTAGTACAAGAGATCCATTGATGTATTATCAACATATTCAGTACATTTTCTTATGCTTTGGTTGATGTAGGAGATTTTCACTTTTTTATTACACCCAGTCTGGACTAGGCTCTAGGACTTGACATAGAGCGACTTCATCATCCCATAATGTTGGGTACACCGAAGAGATGTCAAACTATCTCGTTTGATGTGTAATAGGGATATAGAATGATTGTGGTACCACATCAGTCCCATGTGGATTTTTTCATCTTACATATGTATCAATGCAATCTCATTATTAGCATCGACTATTTATATTCATTACATTCTGTTATCAAATGTATCTAGAGAAGAATCATGTTTTTAGACAAAGATGGTCAGTTTGTGGCTTCCATTAGTTAGCAGAGCTATTAGGTTGATAGTCAGTGTATGGAAACACTTCATTCCTTTTAGTATAATATATCTATGGTAGTACTGGAAACCAATATACATAGGGTTTTTTAGGTGTTCATGGATGTTTTTTTATATTATTTTGTTACACAATCGCCACAATGTGATGTTGATATTGGGATAGTCCTTCTACTCGGTTCATCTACAATTTTGAGGGAATCTTATAGTATGTGACCATATTTGTTAGAAGATTTTAGGTTCTAGATAGGTGACCTGATGATGAAGTGAATTTTCAATCCTCGTGTGTCATCATGGGGTACTCTAGTGTTGTTCACAAACAATGTTGATGTCTTTCTATTGTTTTTCATAGACTACAGGATGTAGATTTAGGTGATTTTCATGATCTAATACCCCCATCCACGGAAAGAACATAATTTCAAAGAGCTGATCCGTGATATTTGGTTTTCTAATATCGATCTATTATTTACATTTCACCAGTTGAGGGTGAAGGAAGATGATATCTCAAAAAAAATATTTTAGATTCAGGTATTGGCACTTCGAGTTCGTTGTCATGTCCTTCAAAACTATGAATGCACAAGAAATATTCATTCGGACTATAAAATATATATATCATGTGTTCCTAGATTATTTCATCATCTTATTCATCAAGGAAATCTTGATATAGTCGATGTAATAGGAGAATCACACCTGGATTATTAAGACTATCTTGTAGGTCCTTTGACACTAACAAGTCAACAAAAATATGTGCAATTGAATGTTCTAAACATTATGGTTGAAGTTCATCAGGCATGTATTTCAATAGAATGTTGTGGTAGTTTAATCATCAAAGTCTAATGCGTTTGTTACTTTGGAAGCACCCAAAAACATGTCACGGTTTTTCAGTTTTCTTGATCTTTTCAGATATTCCTTGAGGTTTTTTCATGATTTCATTTGAGTTGCATCTCTATAGAGACCAATGACATAGAAGGACCATCAATTTTTGTGGTGTGCGCAATGCCAGGAATCATTTGGATATCATAAGAGGATATTGTTCAATGCTTCAATACTCTTGCTTCCAAAGGAAGTGGAGATGTTTGATGTGTTTTTTGATTCTTCAAATCTTGGATTGGGATGAATCTTAATGAATTAGTGAACAATGATATATTATGAGTCTTGGATTCCATGCCCCTATTAATGTAAATTTGGTAACCATGATTGTAGTTTTCAATGTTAGTTTATGAGATGATTTTTTAGAGTTACTAATTCATTTGGGAGGGATTTGTTGTCCTCATAAATCAAAATATATTGACATATATCTTTTCCTAGTGAGACTTGAACATGAAATTGAGTATGTAGATAAGTTTCTTCAAGAAGATGATTTTTATATCTCCTTCACTAGAGTAATTATGAATATCATGGATGATGACTACTGTAAAAAGTGTAATAAATTTGTTATTAAGAAATCTACACACATGGAAAGCGATGTTGGAGTTGGTAGCATTACACATTGATTCATAATAGGTGGTGGACAAAGAAATTTTTTGATGATGGTTTAGTCTTCTCTTATGAATTATGAGGAGTTGACTCAGTTGGGAGACTTGGATGTAGAGGATATGTGTGATCATGATGACCATGGTGGTTCTACCTAGTGATGGTCAGAGGATGTCATAAAAATATGTTTTTTTCATGAGATTTAGTTTTCTCCGGTTGTGATGTGTGAGGGTGTCCTCTCTGAGTTCCACATCTCACATCTAGAGGTAAACCTGAGAGTTTCCAAAATGATCAATTAATTAATGATGAAATTTTTGTGGCCCTATATGAAACACGAATTAGTAGTGTTTGTGATAATGTTTTTAGTGTGCTGTCTGGTGAAGGATGAGCAACATGTTCCTACTGGAAAGAATCATAATATAGATGTCCTCAGGTGGATGTGGGATGAGATATCAATGTATTTCCTCATTTTGTTACATAGGTCTCATGGTGTCTATGATTCCATCTGGGATGTAGTGGATTGAAAAACAATATTGGCCGACTTCTTAGAGATCAAGGAGTCAGGTGTTGTGGTTGCCTTGGAAAAGAGGTATGTGGATGAGGTGGTGTGGCTGCATTGATTATGGAGATCTATTACCGTATATCATGATACAAACATTATCTCATGAGTCTAGAGGGTATTAAAAATTTCATTTGGAACCATATTGTGCCTCAACTCTACTTTCCACCTTCAAACAGATGGGCAGATAGAAAATACAATCCAGACACTATGGGATATGATGCAAGATAGCATCCCTTACTCTAGAATATCTTGGGTATAACACTTTATGTTGGTAGAGATCTTTTACAACAATAATTATCTCTCTTATATTACAATAGCTCTTTTTGAATAATTATATGGAATAACATGTTGTCGAACCTTATGTTGAATAGCTGTTGGGGACATAGTTGTTCATGGTTACATTGTAGTTTCGAGAACAATATAGAAGGTTCATATTGTTCATGAAATAATGTAAGCTATGTAGGATCAAACAATTATTTACCTTAATCACAAGAGGAGACTCAGGGAGTTTTAGGTTGGGTACCACATGTTCTCGAAGGATTCACCTTGGTGTGGGCATCAGGGGTTTGACAGAGGGAGTAAACTATCTCTTAGGTTTTTTGATCCTTTGATGTGTTGGGGAGAGTCAATGAGGTGGAATAAAAGTTATAATTCCCACTATAGTTGGAGTATACCTACAACCTCTTTCATGTATCTCCACTTCGTTGGTATCATTACAATGACTCTTATGTCATTGACGAGGAAGAGAAAAATATCAAGGATGTTGTGACATACATGGAGTAGCTAGTAATGATATCATGTCCTTAGTAAAAGGTGATACATGGGAGGACCATCCCTTTGGTTTGAGTTTTGTGGAGGCATGGTGTCCTAGATGTGGGTACGTGGTAGTGAGAAGTGCATATGGCTTCCCTATACTAAGAGTTGGTTTGAGTTTTTCAATGATATATTTTTTACCTAAATGTTTTGTTAGAACCTTATTTAATATGAGCCATGTTTTTTTAATGTTCTATAATATATTATAAAGTATTTATATGTGGAAAATGGAGGACCTATTTCTTAATAAATACACATTAGTAGTGAAGTAATTATACTTGTGTGGGAGTGTCATTTTCAATGAGAGCAGATTGTATCCTAACATGGAATAATGAATTCATTGATTTGAGGATTCAAATAGTTTACTTGTTATACTTATGGGTTTTGTTTTCTAGTTGTTTGTGTAAGCAGATGTCGGATGAGGTTTTCATGGATGTCTATGTTTCACACTAAATTTAAAAAAAATACATTGGTTTATCATAGAACCTTGATAGCAGTAGTTGTGTTTCAAGTGTAGAGAAATACTTGAGAGTTATCTCATGGTATGGTGGTTTGGACACATCATTATTATGGTTTTTTTCAATGATTCTTGATAAAAATAATATTTTTAGAGGTATATTATGTAATGGCCGAGACCTCTCCAGTCATTCACATTGAGAAAATCCAGTGGTTGATGTTTTCTGGGAGGTAATAGTGACTCATTTCAAGAGTCTACCAAATATAAAATTTTTCCAATGGTATATCAGGACCAATGAGTTAGAAATGGTGAGTCATATGTATGATTCACACTGTTGAATTGTGATGGTGAGTCATGAATATTGATTCAAGACTGGTGAAATAGTACCTGTGAGTAATAAAGGTGACAGGAACTTGTGACCCGCAACAGTGAGTTGTCCAAGTGAGACAGTAAGGGTTGTTCATGACAATAGGTCACCAGCATGGAGCTATCTAATAGTGACTCACCCATTGCTGACTCTTATGATAGTGGATCATACAATAATGACTCATTCAATAGTGATTAACCCATCGTGACTCATCCACAAGTGACTCATTTTCAACAGGTTTTCAAATTTCTAGTTTTCCTCCATTTTTCCAGTTTCACTCGTTTCACATTTTAATTCATTCTAAATGGGTATCATACCATATTTAATGGTGTTTCCATCCATTTAGAATCGTATCTATTTCATAAAAACATGGCGTTTCCTTTTACATTCAAATCGATTGGTGTTGGTCACACTCTTCCATTAAGGGATTTTAAAAATGGTGTCTCTCGTGGATTTAGGATCTAACTTGTCTAAAGATTATTTCTTCTTTTCGTTATTAATTTTCACTTATCACTTTATGATAACCCCCAACATGGGTGAATTAAGGATGTGTTGATCAATTTTTTTCCCTTGTACTTTTCACTTCATCTCTCTTTTTTTTGTACATCATGTGGGGTCGGTGTATCAATTTTTCATGAGATTAATATTGAATATGAATTAAAGAAGATAATTAAACCATGTATCATCAACATTAATCATGTTGGAAAATATATGTATTATCTATTTAGTGGATCTTTTTTCATATACTTTTGATTTAGTTTTTATAATTTCTTCAACCTGTCAATATATTTTTTTCTAATAAATTTGTTAGTTATTTTAGATTTATTATGTCAACATATTTTTTTTATATCATAATAAATAGTGATTATATTATTATGGGATTTATTCCATTGGAACGATGGGAATATTTTATATATCTCATCAATTTCTTTCAAAATACAATTAAATTTTTTTAATGGTGTAGACATTCACAGAATCTATTACAAAATGATTGAGTTATATTTTAGTTTTCATCTTAAAATCAAATATGAATTATAATGATATCTCAAGAAATATTGAATGTATTTATGGGAAAATTATAACATTGGATATATAATGTAATTATAAAAACAAATTTAGTTTATGTAGATGTCTTAAAAGGATTTCTAGAAACTCAATAATTATAATGAATTTTATAAATTTGTTTTTAATCTATACAATGAACAAATATAAAAATGTATAGTATATATTTTTCTACAACTTCTAAACATTTTATAATCACTGTGAACCTAGGGTGAATGAAATTAAATAAGTTAATATTTATTTTATCTATTTAAAAATTTGGATAAAATATTCTATTTGATGTTCATTGAATTCACCGATGCTTGGGAATGTAGTTTTATAGCTCTAGTTTTCCATAATGTTGTTTCTTTAATTTTCTGAAGATATCAGGAGATGTTGAAGTTAGACTGAATTGTTTAATAAATCATTAGAAATATATTTATATTTACTAAAAATATTTCTTCTGGGACTATGGATGGATCTTCTGTTAAAGGGATCAAAAAATTCCATGATGTATGAAGATAAGTTGTTAAAATTTTCTAGAAAAACTATTCATTCTCTATGTTGATAAACATAACATAAAGAATCAACCCAATTTTATGATAAATAATTAACGTATAGATCCAAATCCCAATGATAGTGTCCTAATTTACTGTTTTAACCCTGCGTTCTTAAAAATGAATTTGTGGTTAATCTATTATATGTTTGGGATTTTATGTTATGAATAATGAATGTATAGATCATCATCCTTACGTTACTTTTTTATCCATATGTTACATGTAGAAGAAATTTGGGATAATGAACTATATGTTACGTAGTTTAACCCAACATTTTATATTTTTTTTTGTTACATGATGTAACCATATGTTTTACTTTTAAATTACATTGTTCTAAATCTGAATTTTTTTTATATTTTTTCAATGGTTATATTAGTATTAAAGATTGATATGAAGCTATTTTGTGGAAGATTCTATGGCATGAATGGAATAAATTAAATCATTATGATTTATATGGGTCATTGTGAATCTATTTGAATGAATTCAATTTAAATATTCATGTTTTATTATACATAAATTTTGATGAACTATTTTGAATATATGTAATGTTGTTTTAATGGATTTAAATTGGAGTTTTAAATTATTCAATGATACTATTATTATAGAGATATTAATTGAGGATTTATTCAAATTATTTGGAACATATTTATTTGAGATTTATTCCACAAGAATAAAGAAGAAATAGTGGTACATTATTAATGGTATATTTATAAAGGCTATTAACTCTTTTTATTTTGAGTATCTAAATGATGAAAAAAGCTATTACAACTGCTGGATATTTATTATCCATATATATATATATCTCCCTGATAGAAAAATAAAATACACAACAATGAAAATAAGATACATGAATTATATATTAAATAGAAGGAACTAACGTTATTAATATTAAAATATCATCAATTTTTAAGAGATAAATATTCCATTGTTCATTCTTATTCTCTCATAGAGCAATATAGAAAGAAGCATACATAGAAATTGTTTGATAAATTTTCTAATGTTTAAAGAAGAATATTCCAACTCAACATTTTTTATTATTTTTCTTCTACTGTTGTTCTCTATTTAACTCCATCTATATCTATAAGTTGTTACTGTAACTGTATGCTAAACCTTTTTCACAAAAAACACCATCTCGTCTATTTTCTTTTGAGTATCATCTTCTTGGACTCAATCGGGGTGGAGTGTCAACTTCTCAAACTATTCTGGGGATATCATGGTTCCATGTAGTTGAATCGGATGTCCATGTAAAATTATTGTATGTTGTCAACTTCTTGTACTCAATTGTGTATGGTCTAATGATAAGAGGACCTACTAGTGAAAATCAACAAGCTCGTGGAGTAGTGTGTTGGCAGAGTGGACTACGAGAATTCTATTCCCTAAACCACTGTACAACCTTCTTCTATTTTACATTATTTATTTCCACTACTACATCAACATTAAAATAGATTTAATGGATCACTTCATTTTAAGATTGATGTTTTATTGATTTCAATATTTTTAAAGGGAATCAATTCATCCCCTCTTGTGTCTTCATCAAAGACATCTCAAACTAACACAATGTATTAGTTATTTATTTAATGTTATTGTATTGAATTGTATGGGAATTATGCAGATGCAAAATCAAGGAAATTGGGGAATGTTCATGTCCACCGAATAGATTTTGGAAGGCATGATGTTTTTTTCTTGTCAAAAAAATGTTATTAAAAAACCTGCCAACCACATACACTAGACAGATAAATTCATTCGCTAGGAACATGCATTAAATGATAACCTTGGAAATTAACATGTGTATGTAATGAATGGATATTTCTTAAATTTGAATATTCTTTATTTTTTTGTGGTTGTATAGTCGTAGGAATGTCTAGGTGTTATTTGGTGGCCTTAGTGGTGTAATGGAACCTAAATATGAGAGATTGTATGATTGTAGAATGGGTGGGCATTGCTGCGTATCATGGTTTTGACTAGGTTGTTCTATGTATTTTTTGATGGATATGATGGGTGCTATGTGGTTGTGTATTAGAACTATCGAGAAGAATTCTTATTATATATTTTTCTAGGTGTATTTGTGAGTTGGGGGGTTTTTTGTGGTAGAGATTATGGTTTAGGAAGAATGAATTCGGAGAAAGATGATAATAGTGGTCAGTAAGGATAATAAACCTGATGTCTCTCCATTACTATACTGTATAAAGCTTCACCCACTATCTCGAGAAGAAAATTTGTTATTTTATTAATGGGTGTTAAACTGAGATACATGTGGAGATATATTTTTTATATGGTTTGTCTCTATTTGAAATACCTTTTTTGTGCATCTTGTTTTGTCTTGTGTATAACAGTTTTATGTGTTGTGAAGGAATGAATAAATTATTTTTCAATAGAGAATGTGTTCTTGGTTGAGCTAAATAAGGCATTGAATGGGTGTTATTTGAAGTATCATTTTGAATCCCATTTTATTTATCAACTCATGATGTGACTATTGTCAATACTATTAAATGTATATAATGGTAGAAAAAAGTTGTATGGTGAGATGGTTATTGGTTGAATCCCAAAGGTTAGGTGAGAGTGTTCTTTATTATATATACATTGTATTTTATTAGAGGTTTCTATACATATCCCACCGATTATTGAAACCATATGTCGAACACCTCCATTTTCATAGGGGATGGATTCTTTCCCAAACATATTCATTGGAGGATCGATGGAAGAACACCCACTCTTCCTGGCTCCCTCTTCAAAGAAATGATTTCCCATGTTTTATCAGGAATGTCGGGATTTTTTAGTACCATCATTGTGTGGGGAGTTTTGTTTCCCATGTTTATTTAAGATGAGATTTTTTGTTCTTATTGGGTGTCACTGGGATGTGGTTTGATTGTGAGGAAAATATGTCTGCAAGAATGATAAGTTAAGGTTGTTTTTAGGTGTGTGTGGGAAGGATGTGTTGTGGTGGTGATCTTTGTTACTGCATGTATGATGTTTTGTGGATATGAGGACCAAATGTGTGTGTGATTAATGGTGATTGTTTTTGATCAGAAGTGTTGGGAGCACCATGATGTTTGACGTTAGAGAATGAGAGTGGCTAATCATTGTGAATGTGGTGAATGTTCCCAATTATTTATGTGCATACTATATCACTTTACTAGAATTGAATTAATTGGTGACTGTTCCTTGGTGTGGTGGGGATAGATAGAATACACCGTTATGTGCTATTGGTTCTTATGTTTTCTCATAGGAGCATTAGTATGCTTCTCCATCTTTTTTAAGAGAGACATAGGTTTTCTTATGGAGTATACATATATGTGAACCCTACGATATAAAACTTCATTTAGGTTTCCATGAGGACTACAAGGACCTTGATGGTAATTACTAGCTCAATATTTTGGATTGTATTTGTGTCATTTATTAAATTTAAATATGGAACATAAAATGGAGTTTATTTTTTTTAATATTTTTATTTAAAACATGCATGTGGGATAGATTTTTGGTTTCTTTTATATATGTTTTAGAGTTTTTTTGTGGTTAATAAATATAATCAACTGATTCTATTTACTAAAAATTGGCAATGTATCCAATATTTTGAGATTTTTATACCTTTGGTGATGGTCACATCCCTGAGGCATAATAGTGGTATGACTCAGGGGTATTTATCTTCCTTTCACTAAGCCCATCCCAAGAGGGGTATCTTTGGAGGGAGTGGTTCCGGGAAATAACTCAAATGAATTTATGATAAAATGTCACTGTATGACTAAATATAAAATGATGTGAATGAAATAGGACAACACACCAAAACCTCATAGGTATTTAAAAAAATTTGATAGGAATAAAAAATATTTTATTGTGATTATAATAACATAATTGATTTTATTTTTACCTATTTAGAGATTAAAATATTGATTAACCATCTAGTTACCTTTATATAACTATGTTATTATGTAATAATTTAACATTTTTATTATGAATTTCATTTAATGCATGAGAATGTAATTCCCCACATTTAATGATCTAATAAATATAATATAAAAATATTTTTATTATTTTTATTTATGAATCAATAATAATTTAATTACACTTTCTAAATTAAAAAAATTATAGAAAATATGTAACACCCCGCCCCTACCTCATTGGCTTAAGGAGGCGGTGAGGGTAACTTGACCTTAACTGACATCCCCAAGGTGCCAAAGGCTCGAAATAAATGTCGAAGGGTTTCAATCAAGTGGGGGACGATTTACCCTTTTTGAACATCCCACAAAACCAACAACAAAAACCAGACTATACAACTATATTATGCATTATAAAACTCAGAAAACATAACCATTTATATATCAAAAACCAACCAAGAGTACCACAGCAGAATCCAAATCTAAAACATCCAAGTAAAAAGTGGAAAGACAACTCGAAGACGATAAGACAACAACCCAACTCCATGCCCCACAATCTCCAGGCTCCAACATCACGAACCAGCCTAAGTATCACGAAGAAGCACTCTAAACATGTGACACTTTACCTTTTCCAATGTCCTGGTATATGACATATGCAAAAGCACCAACGTGCCAAAGCAGAGGGTGTGTAATTAAACTCAGTAGGCTTTCCCCAATGACTTCCCAACCCATTCCTCTAGGATAAAACATGTTAGCACATTTATATAAAAAAATTTATATAAATCAATTCCAAAAATAATACAAAATCAAAAAGATCCATATCAAATCAATTTTCCAACAAAACCCGTCATTCCCATAAAAATAATCAAGAAAAGTTCCCAATTCCATTCACATTTCCATCTGGCACATTCATTCCATTTCACCAATCCACACAGCCAACCATGCATGCAACCTGGACCTCCCTATACTCACGATTGGTGAGTTATCCTTCCACTAAGAAGTCACATTGTGGACTACCATGACAGGGGTACTTCACGACCTTATCTCTCCCAAACTATTGATGGGGGGTCTTCTCACCCATATCCATCCTAATGCATATGAACACACACCACAACCCATGCAATCCATTTCCAAAACCAAGTGTGTTCAAAACCACACAATAAAGCATTCCCCTTTTATTGAAAACCCCTTTTTCCCGCAACCCAGTTTCCAAATCTAGAAAAACAATATTTTAAAATCACTATTTTAAAATCAATAAAACAAAAAACGTTGCACAAACATTTTTCTAATTTCAAAAATTTCATCAAAACCCATAAATCATCACTATAGAATATTTATAACATGTTTTCACCATAAGAACACAATCCAAACCAAGTGATTAAATCAATTTGAACTAATCCTTCAAGTTCTAAGAAAGTGGAATCGAGAGTGAAGCTACCTACCTCAACAAATAGAGAAAAACCAACCAACAGAACAAGAACACCAAGAACACCAGGTCAAAACTCAAAAAACCCTCCTTTGATCTATTCTCCTTGAACATCCATGACCATAAAAATCATATAAGATATCCAAACCCTTAGATCTACCCATAACGGGCGTATATCTTAGAAAGTGAGTGAAGATGAAAAGTAGATCTAAGTAGATCTAAGAAACTAATCATGAATGATCACATACCATAAGAATTCGGCTTCGATTCATCAAGAGAATCCTTTAGATCACCTCTGGAACGCTTGGTAGAAGTCTTCCAACATTCAAGGGAGATTAATCCCGAGTTAGGTGCCTCTTAGGATGTTTAAACAAGGAAATTAAAGTCCAAACGAGTTAGATCCACAATTTTAGGATCTAACTTTAAGTGATCGCATGGTTAGTCTGCAGGGTTTGAAAAACCGTGCACTAACTATGTGTCAGCTTCTTCCATGGAAATCCTTCATGCACAGTTTGGCCACACAGTTAGACAAACTGTCCGACAACCATGCAGAAGCCACTTCCTCTTAGACCCACTGTGCATGGTTTCCATGCACTTTTGGACAATACAGATACCGAGGGTACTACATTCTCCCCTCCTTTGGACTTTCTGTACTCGAAAAGTAGAAAACCATTTCTTGACTGAAAGAGTTCTGGCCATTTCTCCATCATTTATTTCTGGTGTTCCCAAGTCTCTTCTTGAATGTGACCATGCTTCCATATAACCCTCAATAAACCTATGCTTTTCCAATACAAGAAATTATCTTTACTATCCACTATCCATACTAGGATATGTATCAACGAAGCATCCGGCTCTAGGTCAACGTGATCCCATCTGATCACATGGTCAGGATCGGGTTGATACTTCTTTAACTGAGATACATGGAACACATTATGCACTGCACTAAACCATGGTGGTAATGCAAACTAATAAGCCACATCGGGAACCCGTACCATTATCTCAAAAGGTCCTATATATCAAGGAGATATTTTACCCTATTTTCCAAAATGATATTGTCCAAGCCTTTGAGAGATTCTCAAAATGACATGATCACTCACCGCCAAAGAAAATGGTCTTCGAAGATGATCCACATAAGATTTCTGAAGACTCTAACCCATCTCCATCCTCTTTCTAATCAACTGGGTCTTCTCTTTTGTTTCTTGGACAAGGCTCAACCCATATAGTGAAGTCTCACATATTTCCACCCAATAATGTGGAGAACGACAAGGATGCCCATAAAATTCTTGAAAAGGAGCCATGTGTATCGAGGCATGAAAACTGTTATTGTATGAGAACTCTACTAAGGTTATATGTTCCTCCCATAAGCCACCACAATCCATTACAGAAGCCCGTAACATGTCTTCCAACGTCTGTATCGTCTGCTCAGATTACCCTTATTTCTGAGGATTATATACCATACTCACAGTTAACTGAGACCCTAGGGCTTATTGTAAATATTTCAAGAAATGAGATGTGAACCTCAGATCTCTTTCTGAAACGTTAGACACTGGTACACCATGTCTCTTTACCACTTTCTGGATGTAGATTTTTAAACGATCTTACACAGTATGGTTTTCACGAATTGGGATGAAATAGGCCGACTTGGTTAGACGGTCCACTATCACTCAAATGGCATTGCGTTTCCGAACCGTTCTTGGAAGACCTGTAACAAAATCCATTGATATCTACTCCCATTTCCTCACTAGGATGAGTAATGACTGTAACATACCAGTTGGTCTCTGATGCTCTGCTT
This sequence comes from Viscum album, assembly GCA_963277665.1. Classification (NCBI taxonomy): domain Eukaryota; kingdom Viridiplantae; phylum Streptophyta; class Magnoliopsida; order Santalales; family Viscaceae; genus Viscum; species Viscum album. The sequence goes on along the minus strand of OY728150.1, from coordinate 1,584,022,428 downwards.
TAACCTATTGACAAGTTAAACACCATGAATCAAAATTCAGTTACCTTCCATTTCATGCCGCTCCACCAAAACTACACCTTCAACACCTTACAAATCTTCTGTGTACCAATATGTACAGCCCATATTGAATGGTTGTAAGCTTGAAGGAGTTGTTCCTGACAAACTATAGGTACAACCATCTGATATCTGAAGCAAAAAACATAACTCTCATCCATCTTTCATCCCTCAATAGTCTCCCCACCATTGATTTTTGAACTCACTGCAACCCAGTATACATCTGATGTATTTTCCTCCTTTACTATCTCTAATAAATCATGAAAAAGTACAACTGGAAAGAAAATCACAACATCACATCAGTCTTCACATTCCACATGCATGTCGTCTAGGGCAGATATCAACTGCCACACATCTAAAGCCTCTTTCGCCAATAGTGCAAAAGAATTTATGCTTAATGCATCGACCACTAAATTTCCCTTACCTGGTGCATACATTAAATCAAATTCGAACATTTGAAGATACTACAACCATTGAAACACCTTTCTCCAAAACGACATGGCCCAGAAAACGTAACTCTTTTATCCAAAAATCGAACTTTGATAATTTGGCATACAATTGATGGCCCCTCAGGATCTCCAAAATTATCGCTAAGTGTTTCTCATGCTCAGCCCTTGTTCATGAATACACCAATATGTTATCTAGAAACACCACTACAAAAGAATCCAGATATGGATGAAATATCTGATTCAATAAAGCCATGAAAACTATTGGTTCATTCGTAAGACCAAAATGCATGACTATATATACGTAGTGTCCATATCTACTTTTGAAGGCTATCTTCAGAATATCCTCCTTCCGAACTCACAACTGGTGATATCCTGACCATTGGTCAATTTTGGAGAACCAATGAGCTCCCCTCAATTGATCAAATAGGTTATCAATGCGTGGAAGTGGATATCTATTCTTTATCATGACATGGTTAAGTTTACAATAATCCACACATAGCCTCAAGGTTCGATCTAATTTCATTATAAACAAAACTAGTGCTTCCCATGGAGACACGCTTGGTGGAATGAAACCTTTGCTTTCCAGCACCTCTAACTCCACCTTCAAATCCATTACCTCAGTTGGTTCCATCCTATATGAGATAGTGAGATAGGACTGGTCCTCAGAAGGAGATCAATATTAATCTCCACTTCTCTTACATGTGGTAACCTTGAGATGTTATCAGTAAAAACATTAGAAAATTGATCCACCACAGTTGGAAAACTATTTTCCACTATCTCTTCCAATGATGCCAAAGTCAACACTACCAATTGGTAAGAAATTTTTCCCACCATTGGTGCCAACATGCTCTTTACCCTTTTCTTTACTATCATATCACCTCTGAAGAGATGCTCCATGCTATACTTGGTCATGAAACTCACTGTTCTCCTATAAAAGTTGATGTGAGACTTATAACTTTTCATCCAATCCATACCCCGGATTATATTATAGACATCCATGTCTATCACATATAAATACCATTTTTCCTCAACTCCATCAAAAGTTATAGCACATGCTCTACATAGGAGGGATTGATATTATCTTTCCCCAAGAGGAGTTTGATGTTTCATGAAAGAAGGAATCATTTCGATTTTAAGTTCATAAAATCAGCAATATGAGAAGTAAGAAAGGAATGTGATGATCTAGTATCAAAGAACACTTGCATGACGTTGGAATAGAAAAGAACTGTACCACTCACCATAGATGGTCTAGCCTGATCATCGACCATCATTTACTCAGCTAAATACAATTGTTTTGTCGCTAAACTATTCTCCTTGTTTCCTTGCTAAGATTTCCCTGGTTGAGGGGTCATGGTATTCATGGAATCACCATAACTAGCTCTGTTCTTCTAGCGAGACTGATTTCACTATCCTTGCCCTATCAAATCATAAGATGCTTGCGACAGTTGAGAAGTGTCACGAACACACAACTGTGGAGCACTGAGACAATATCACTGAAGATGCCATATCTTCTTGCAATTGTGGAATTCTCTCAGGGGTGATGTACAATCTCGTTTGATGTGATCTGTCGAACCACATTGAATGCAACCTGATTTTCTCTAGGGTGATGGTGGAATGTTGACTGATCTCAATGTCTGGTTCTGATTCGCACTCCCACCTTGTAATTAGGTGTACCTCTTCCACTTGTTTCTAGCATTAATGTTCCCACCCGTTCTTGTGGGTATCATCATTATTCCTCCTATCGTTCTTGAGATATCACTTTCAACAAACGTTTCTCTGTTCACCATTTCTGTATAATCAGTAATACAGAGAACCACAATCTTTGATCGAATCTCTTACCTTAGCCCCAATTTGATGATGTGTGCCTTCAAAGAATCACTGGCCACAACCACTGGTGAAAAATGAACTAAATTCATGAACATAGCCACATACTATGTGATAGAGAGGCTCTCTTGTTTCAAGATGAAGAAGTTTGTCGTTATCAGAATCATAAACGTGTGAGGATAGAATTGTTTGTTAAACAATTCTTCAAAATACTCCCATGTAAGGCCTTCATACAATATAGCATGCACCGCTAACTCCCACCACTGACGTGCAAGATCCTCGAGCATATACGTCGCCAACATTAATTTCAGATCCCCTGGTGTTCTGATGAAATCGAATATGCGATTCATCCTGCTTAGCCACACCTCCGCCTTCTCGGGTTCAGCATCAAACCAAAAGATTTGTGGATTCTGCTTCTGGAACTGGATGGAATGGTCTACTTGCCCTAACTCACCCCTCTGATTCCCTATGTCCATACCCTGGAACACTTGAAATATACTCCGAACTAGCTCCTGGTTCACACGTGGTTTAGGTGCAACCACATTATCCGCAGCTTCTTCGGGTTGGTATCTACGATGCCTAATGGGTGCCATTTTCTATACAAACAATGCATACCATTTGTATAACTTCCTAGAAACGAAAGGCTTACCATTTTAATTTCTATCACAGCAACTATCACATCATTATTTTCCATCCATCAAGATTTTCCACATGTTCATCCATTTTTGAAAACATCTATCATACTTTTGAAAATCCACCTGTTTTCAAAATATAACAAATATCTACTTTTCAAAATCAATCATTTAAAAATCAATTTCTGTATGTTTCAAAAAATTTCACCTTTCCCAAAATGATAAATCATTCTTCGCAATGATATATTCCATCCAAGTGGTAAGTCATTCCTTTAATGTATGTCATGCTCATCTCATTGGCTAAACCCATGACAATGATATTTTTATCATATAAGTGTCTCCAACACACTTATGTACCCAACTCCCTGGTAAGTTGATGTTCAACATAAATGTTTTAGCTATGTCCTTTTAAGCTATACATTTCAAGTTCTGACAATCATACTCCTTTCTAAGATGACCACTAAAGTAATAGAAAAGAAGGAATTTCAACTAAAAGACCAAGAACATCTATGACTACTTGTTAGTCTAGGACTGAACAAGATGATTCCATTTGTAACACCCCTCCCCTACCTCATTGGCTTGAAGTGGCGGTGAGGGTTAGTTGGGTTTAACCGACATCCCCAAGGTGGCAAAGGCTGGCAATAAATGTCGAAGGGTTTCAAAAAATTGGGTGACGATTTACCCTTTTTTAACATTCCACAAAACCAACAGCCAAAACAAGACTAAATAACTAAATGATGAATGATAAGGACTCAGAATTATTTACCATTTATTTATCAAAAACCATCCAAGAGTACCACAACCGAATCCAACACTAAAAAATCATAGTAAACAGAGGAAATATAACGCAAAGATGACAAGATAGCAACCAGACTCCATGATCCACAAGATCCATGCTTCAAACATCACGAACCAGCCCTAGTATCATGAAGCAGCACTCTAAACATGTGACACGTACCTTTTCCATTGTCCCGGTATATGACATCTACAAAATCACCTACGTTCCAAAGTAGCAGGTGTGTAATAAAACTCAGTAGGTTTTCCCCGTTGACTTCCCAACCCATGCCTCTAGGATAAAACATGTTACAACATTAATATAAAACAATTTATATAAAGCAATTCCAAAAACAGTTCAAAATAAAACATGTTCCATGTCAAAACCATTTTCCAACGAAACCCATCTTTCCCAAGAAAAGAAATCAAGCAAAGTTTCCAATTCCATTCACATTTACATCTGGCACATTCGTTCCAATTCACCAATCCACAAAACCTACCATGCAAGCAACCTGGACCTCACTATACTCGTGAGTGGTGAGTTATCATTCCACTAAGTCATCACTTAGTGGACTACCTTGGCGGGGGTACTTCACGACCTTATCCATCCCAACCTATTGATGGGGGAACTTCTCGCCCTTATCCATCCCAATTCATATCAACACACTCCACAACCCATGAAATCCATGGCCAAAACCAAGTGTGTTCAAAACATTTCAATAATGCATTTCCATTTATTGAAAACCCATTTTTCCTGCAACCCATTTATCAAATCCAAGAAAAACTTATTTTAATATCACTAATTTAAAATCAAGAAAAAAACAGTTTGCACAACCATTCTTTCTATTTCCAAAATTTCATCAAAACCCATAAATCATCACTAAAGAAGATTTATAACAAGTTTTTAAACACAGGTTCACAATCCAAACCAAGTTATTAAATCAATTTGAACTAAGTATTCAAATTCTAAGAAAGAGAAATCCAGAGTGAAGCCACCTACCTCAACAAATTGAGCGAAACCAACCAACAGACAAAGAACACCAAGAACACTGGGTCAAAACTCCAAAAACCCTCCTTCGATCTCTTCTCCTAGCACAACGAATACCAAAACATATCATATAAGGAATCCACACCCTCAGATCTACCCATAACGAGCATATAACTAAGAAAACTAGAGAAGAGGAGATGTATATTTAAGTATATCTTTGAAACTGATCTAGAAAATTCACATACCATAAGAATATGACTTTGATTCGTTAGGAAAAGCCTTAGGATCGCCTCTGGAATGCTTGGGAGAAGTCTTCTAACCTTCAAGGTAGAGTAATCCCGAGTTAGAGGCGCTTAAGAGGTTTAAACAATGCAATTAAAGGCATAACAAGTAAGATCCACGTTTTTTGGATCTAACTTTAAGTGACTGCATGGTTAGTCCGTATGTTTTGATAAACTGTGCACTAACTGTGTGTTAGGTTCTGCCTCGACCATCCTTCATGCATGGTTTCGCTGCACGATTAGACAAACTGTGCGCCGACCGTGTGGAAGCCACTGCCTCCAAGACCGAACTGGCATGGTTTGGCTGCTCAGTTAAACAAATTGTGCACCGACCATGCGACTTCCCCTTTGCTTCAAAACATCACTCCATGTTCTCCTGAATCCCCCTTTCAACACCCTTAACATTAAAACCATGAAAATCATAATGAAAGGGTTACATACCAGAAACCAGGAGTACTAAAAACTGTGTTCTACAATATCTAATCCATGTAGAATAAACATAGTTCCTTAAAAAGTGGTAAATTACATCAATTAGAAATAGAAACATGTTCTTGACACCATTAATTGTTACCCACAAAATATAAACTACATATAATAAATGTTCCAAATTCAATATGACAAATTAGATAGAAATTTAAAAAATCATCTTGGCTAGGAAATATCCATGATCATATTCATCCTTGAGGATCATCAATAGTGAATAGAAACCTATAATGACAAATATCACTATGAATGAAGATATTATTTTGTAAAATATATAAAATAACACATGAAATTATTATAATGATGTTATAATGGAATGAACAAATGAGTTATAGAGACATAAATTTACAATTGCAATCATGTTATTTACAATAATTACATTTTAATGTTTGTCATTATAAATATTGTCATGACCTATATGGTCATATTTCATAAATTATATATATATAATTAATACATGATTATGTTGTAAATTTATATTAATTTATTTCAGAGTATAATAAAAACATGGTATTAATAAAGATTATATATATATATATATGTAACATATAAATACTAATATTATAATAAAAAATGGAAATATGTATATATATAATTCAAATAAATATATTAGTATATATGGAGATGTGAAATTAAATTTTAATATATATAAATAGTTAAATTTTCATTCTATTTGTTAAAAGTTATATAATATAAAATATGTTTTATTAAATATTTATACAGTCATGTGCTTTATATTTTAACCAAATAAAATAAATTTAAAATGTTTGAATATATTTATATATGATGTAATATAGATTCAGGATTTAAATAAGAAACCGTAATGAAATAATATTACGAAAAATTGATGTTAAAAATGACATTTTAATCATGAATATAATATTTCAGTTAGACGTTGAATTTTATTATAAGTATTTTATTTTAATATAAGAGTTTATGTAATGTCAATTTATCTTCATTTTTTATTTCAAAATGTCAAAAATAACTCAAATTAAATATGTTTCATTTTTTGAAAATAACTTATTTTTATATGAATATTAAAAAGTAATGATTTTACCAATATGTTAACCATTATACCATCTACAAATATTATTCCATGAATATTTTAGAACAAATTTCATCAACAATAATATAATTAATAAATTTAGTAGTTATTTTAATATACTATATGTTAAACATACACTTAAAATTATAGAATACTATTTGATATTTTTTTCATTGATTTCATTTAATAGAATATTGACTTGGTGAATGTAGTTTATTTAATTATTTCCTTGTTAAATGTTTTATATATTAATAATAATAAAAAATTTATTCTTAATAACTTCAATAACATGGATAATTTTATCCAATACATAAATTTATTCTTAAAAATATTCATTCTTCTGAAAATGGTATAGTTTTTTATACATGCTCTTTTGTTAAAATTGATTTTCATTTAGATTAAATTTTTAATTAATAATTTGGACTATTTATTTAGAATAATTATGTTGAGAATATAAAACATGGATCAATTTTATAAGAATATAAAAAAATCTCAACATTTTATATCCTTGGTTAAAACCAAAAATGGAATTAGTAATGATCATTGACTATATGATTTAGAAAATATATAATTTTTTTGAAAATGGGTGGTTGCGGTTTTATGTAGCTAATCTATTAAAATATACTATTATTATCCACATTATATTCATATTCTTATTGAAACATAGTCCCTCTTTTATTAATGTGATATTTGTGAAAACAATTCACTTATCATCAATTAAATGTGGAACCTCCATCACTCGACATCTATGAAAATAAAAATTACATTAGGTATTAACATCATATTTAAATGGACTATCCTTAAACATCTCCCCATGTCATATAATATTTTATCATTCTTAAATACCATAGAATGGTTCATTATGATGGTGTCTAAAGGAGAACATTAAATGAGGGAGGTAATATATTACACTCAACTTTGTTAACTCATTTATACTTGTATGACACTAATCATCTTATACTACTAACTGAATAATAAAATTATTATTATAAATATTCAGGGACATTTTAATATATACTGATCATCTATTTTATTCTTTCCTCCAGAATCATTTAGGACAATAAAGTGGTTTTTATGCATGTGTGTGGACAAAAACCTTTGTGAATGACCAGTTAAATTTCACATCACCATCATTAATTGAATGATTAATTATTTTTAATAAATTATTATGATATTTAAATCAATATAATTATTATTAATTGATATTTTATTTTTTAAAAAATTATTGATTTTCATAAAAAATAATAGAATCCACTACTTGTATGTACGGACCACCACCTCCAAATGATAATGTTTCACATCTATTTTCCATACCAACGATCTGGGTTGAATAAAATATTTATATATCTTAAAATAAAGTTATTTAAGAAACCACAAAAATTCTCGAATAATAATACTATAAATTGGATATGAATTACTATTAATACTGATTTTTTTAAAATTTAATAGGTAAAAAATACTTACCAAGTAAAATTTTTATTCTGAATCCATTAATAAGAATAATTTATATCTATTTATATTATGTTATAATTTAATAATTAATTATATATGAATATATAATTATTGATATTATTAAATTATATTACAACATTTTATCTGTGGTCATCATACAGGAATATTTCTTTGAAATTTACAGATGAAAATAATGTAGCCATCAAATGAAGAAATGATGTACTGAATTGGCGATACATGATGAAAAATATAAAATATAAACAAAATATATGTATATGGTTAAAAAAATGTTATTAATATTCATAATTTGATAATTCAATATATTATGTGTATGTATAGAGTGCTTCTAAATATTTAGGGAGGATTTAATTTTTAATCAACTTGTATTAGATAATTATTAGATATTATGTTGAACATTACATTTTTATAGTTTATCAATTCAAAACATATTGATTTATAATGTATATATTTCTTTAAATTAAACATCACATAAATCCATTATTTATATTGTTTTATCTATGATTGATATCTTCCATAAAATATAAAGGTTAATTATAAAAAAAATTTCTAGAGTTATAATGATTCTACAAAGGGTTAGTCATTAATTTTGTATGATATTATATATCTATAAAATTTAGATCACTTTTGGATTAACATTTTTTATTTATTTTTTATAATCCTTATTTAAAATTAACTATTTTAAAAATTATCCCCATCATCTAAAATGAATGTTTCACCTCTTTATCCATAATTTCCCTTCCCACATATGTTCATATATAAAATTGGAAACCGAATTACATCTTATATTATTTTATCATAATATAGATGGATTTAATATTCAAATTTTTATATATTTTATATTTTGGGATTTTATGAATGGATTTTATAGATATAAAATGCGATCTTTTTAACCATCCACATTACCTTTTGATTACCAATTCTCATTATTATTCTCCCATATATGAAATATTATAATCATTATTATACATTTTGTATTATGTATAATTATTAAATATATATATAACTCATTAATTGTCATTTTCATTTTTGGGATTATAAATTTTTTTAGTTAGCTTTGAAATTACAAGTTTTTATATAAAACCTGTATTTGGAAACATTTATATTTCTTATCTCAAATCAACTATCACTCCCATAAAATTACATTAATACATGAATATGTTATAAAATAAATTATTACATAATGGAGATCAATATTAATTCAATTACAGTTTAATATAATTTAATTATTTACTTCTATATATTAGAATTATTCAATAATTATTTCATTAATTTCCACTATGTGGAATATTTTTTACAATTTTCTCTAGGATTGTTCACTAGAAATCACTTTATTCTATCTAAATGATGAAGTCATCTGTGTAATTTTTATATATGATGATATGAAGTATTAAATTATTTTTATTTTAGGATATTTTATGATTCAAAATGTGGTTATATCATGAATATGAAATATGAAACCCACATTATTGTCATGGGTTTTATCATGATTTTGATTTATGAATTGTTTATATTCATCCTGTCACAAAAATATAATATTTTCATTTTTTGAGGTGGTAGATTTATATCACTATAAAATATATTGGTAATTTATTTATATATAATTTTATGTTATATAAGGTATTTGGTATTCTAGAAAATCCTCCATTAGAGTTTTCCCAATTTATGATGAAGGTCGTGGTAGGGACTTATAAGTTATGTTAATGAAATTTCTTTTTGTAGATACTATATGTTTATGATCAAATGAATCAATTTCTTTATTCAATGTATCTATGATAATGATCAACCTCTTTATGATATCATGTTATGCCTCTTGAATCTCTTTTTATGATTTATTTTTATGATTCATTGATTATAGGGATTAATTAACCACAATTTTTCTTTGTCTTTTCACTTGGATATATTTTGAATTGTTTTATGTTCTATGGGAGTTAGTATTAGTATGTTTTTTATTAAATGATTTTTATTGTATATTATTAAAAGGTATTTTTATATATAATATATAAAATAAATTATACCTCTAAATACACAAATGAATCTATTGGAAAATATTGTTCATTACTATTATATAATTTATCTTTCAGGCTTGGGTCACTATATCAAATTTATATAAGGTGGAATGGATGTGTTTTATGGATACAATGTGGATTTCAGAGTAATTTTATAGATCATATAATTGATTCTTTTTTTGATGAACAATACAATAATTATAATATTTAATATAGTATATAATGTTCAAATATGATTTAACCCACACAATGGATAATAATTGAGAAGTAATACAAATGTTTTTATTAATAGATAAGGTCTATTCTAAATTTTTGAATGTCATTTGAGGAATATTTGACTAACCTTGTAACCCTTCTTAATTATGTGTAACTATTATATAATCATATTCCATTATTTATTTTAATATCAAAATCTCATAGAAATAGTAAAAAAGACGAAATTATATGGAATCATTGATGTTTTTCAGTAACACAATCCTCATACCATATTATTTGATATTTGAATCTCTAAAACGATGACTTAATGATAAAGAAACCTTCTGTGAATTTTGATAATTTTTTAATATAAAATTATGATTAATTTGTTCTATAATCATTGGAAAAAGGAAACATATAATAGAGGGCTCATTAATTTTTTATTTGTTAACATAAAATTTAAAAAGTGTGACATAACTTTTTAATAACAGTTAATAAAGTGGAATTTTTGAACAAAGAATTTGTAATGATGAAAATTTATGATGGATATTATTTGATGAAAATATATCTTCATCAAATAAACATGATTAAGCTTTTTTAAACCGTGATGAAAAAAAGTTCCTTTATAAAAACATTTAAAATGAATAAATGAAACATTATATTTTTTAATCTAATGTGTTTGAATAATATTTAATATTGAAAAATTATGAAAATGATGAATTCATAGAAAACTAATATTGGAGAAATAAAGAATAAGCATATCCCACAATTTCATAAAAAAATTATTTTTTTATGAAAAGTTGGTATAAATAAAAACAAGAAGAGAGATACACTAATATTTAAAACAACTGATGTATGAAAGGGAAGATGAGTTATCATTATTTGAGTTGTGAGTTGTTAAAGAAGGTGTATGATCAATGCGATTTCAATTAAAATAGTTTTTTAATATAAACCCATGGTTGAAAAATATGAAGAATCCACTTTCTTAAATCTATGGATACAACATGATGCATTTTATCCCTTATCATAGTTTTTCTTTATATATTATTGTTAAGATGGGAGGAACGGAACAAAAAAATATATATGTATTTTTATCTATCTCAAAAATAAATATTTATAATTATACATATATTTTTTTAGATATTATAAATATATTTTGCCTTTAAATAATGGTGTGACACCAATTATTTATGGGGAGAATATTTTTATACAGTGAATCTACAATGGTATTTTATGAATTCAACATGGGAAATATGCCTTCTTTTTTGGTGAGAATTTATATCGTAACCTGTTTTTTATAAGTTCATGGGATTGTATTGATACATTTAATAGAATTTAGATAATATCTAATAATTATTATAACGTTTCTTGTGAATGTAGAAAATAAATTCAGGTCACTTCTTATGCATGACATGTTGTTATAGTTCAATGTTTTTATTTTCTACATTGAGTTGTCATGTTTTTAAATAAATAATGAACAAATATTTATGGAAATCTGATAGTGTATGAATGTGATAGATATTTTTTTTTATAAAATAAAATCAAATTTGGAGGCTAAATATATGGGACGGTGTTTTGTGGAGATATTTTATCCAATTAAGAAGAATGTGAAATTGGAAAAATATTTACATCAAATTATATTTCAATCTATTTTTATATAGATGATGTTTCCTCAAAAAATTCATATTTTGTATAAGTTGAAATTATGTAATAAAAATAATTTGATTTTTTCATTATGATTAATTTGTTATTAAATCATTAATCATATTAAAACAAACATAAAATTTTAACTAATATATATGGTGATGGTTTTTTCTAGTTAAGAACGTGTATTAGATTTATTTAGTTTTTATTTGATATATTTTACATGTTTTAGGAGTTTTGAATAATTCAATATGATAAATATTTTATGCCTTTCATGATTATGAAATTTGTTTTCTTCTGATATGAATATCTATAAATTCCAAATCCTTATTAAAAGATTATATATTTTTCAAAATATTCCAAAATATATATAAATAATGAACCACGTGTGTTATATACAGTTTTTATGATGATGACTTAAAATGTATCATAACAGGGTTTAAACATAACATTTTATAAATTTTATTTCATACATAATATTTCATGTAATGCATATAATTTTATACAAAGAATAATTTATGGTGTACTAGAAGTTGGTATATATATTTTTAATAATAAATGAGTTCTTATAAATGATGATTTCTTATGTAAATTAGTTTGAGGATTGGAATAAATTAATCATATGATAGAGATGTATGTTTCTATAAAATAAATATAATAATGGGAATTTATTATGAATGATCCTATATAAAATGTATTATAATATGAAAATCTAAATACTTCATAATGATTTAGTTTTTTCTGAAATATACATGAACATTGTGCTTTGATTAGCCACTACAAGAATAAAGGGTTTGGATATTTTATTAGATAAATGTGATTCATTCTAGGTAGAAGTTTTATTTTAACAAGTAGAAAAATAGGATTTTATTATATTTAACAAATTCATATAGTTAAACCATAGAGAACACTATATTGCAATGAATTTCTTTAGGGATTGTTAAGATATATCAAATTTTTGAATATCAGAAGTTGCAGAAATTGATGTTTAAGAAACAAGATAAATACACTATCGTAAATATTTATGGAAAATTGATATTTATATTATAAAATAATTTTCTAGGTATCTCATAGATAAATTTAAGAGGATATTATATTAATTTTCCCGATATAGGATAAATATTTTAGTTTACTAAATAAAAAATAAATTTATAGATGTGATGGTTTAAATATTAAAATTATTCAGAAAATAAAATATTAAAACTATGAGTACATTAGTTAGTACATGTAAAAGAGAGAATAATAGAGAAATGTAAGATTTAAAATTAGAGTATTAAAACAAAAATATTTTTAATAATAATTTATTATCGTGGGTTATCATTATATTAATGATTTATTTTCTGGAAGAATACAATAACACAAGTTATTAACAGAGCTTAATATTAAGATAACTATAATATTTTCTAGAGGAAAAAATCTAAGTAATAAGGATAATCTCTACCTACAATTTATAGGCAATAATATATTTTTCACAAAAATATTATTTCATGATATTACTATTCATTTTTTAATTTTTTATTAATAAGTTATATTACATTATCATTTTATTATATTTTTGTGATTCATGTAGATAAAATAGTGTATGGTGAGTTTGGATAATTCAAATGATTGACATATCCTTTTAACTAGTGACTCATATACATCAACTATCCTTTTTATTCTCTATTTTATGTGATTTATCCTATGATACTAATAAAAGTAATAAGTGACAGATATTTATTCCATTTGAGATCACAAAAAAATTTAATATTCTAAAATAATTAACCCCCTCCTAATAAATCTCACTATTCCTAGGGAATCCATAATTGTTTCAGTTCAGTTTAAATGAAGTAAAATTAATATCATTGAAACATAATTTTCATGTATGTGAGTATATTATTATATAAAATCCATTGGATATTTTTACCAATATACTACAATATAAATCTACAACAAAAGTGATTATCCCATAATTATCTCATAAAAATCATAATAATCATGTTCGTCTTATAGTGATCAACATTATATTGTAGTGGTTGATTTTATAATCATGTATAAGCCTCCACCCAAGCATAATAATTTTTTATAGGTCTATTTTTCAAATATTATTTTAAATACATACACCTTACTACTCTTTCAAAAAATATAGAATATCATAAGATAATGCACCCAGTTTTTTTGATAGGTCCTATATGCAATGAAACTAAAAATCTTCATTGAGTCCCATTGCTATATTTTTAAATATAACCTCTCTAATTGAAGAAAAGAAGTAAAATATATTATTTAGGTGGATATGTTAATATTTCACTTATAATATTGGGATAGTAAATTAAAATATATTTTATTTGTAAAATTTATAATATGATGAAATAAAAATATTTAACAAAAATATCAACAAGAAATACCACATGTCATACCATATAAATGTTGAATTTTTTTATATATGATCAATTTTAAAATTTTGAAAAGAAATTAAAAAATACCAATGTCTTGTATTATACTAAAAAATTTAGGAAAAAAACCCCAATGGGGAAATATATTAAAATCAATGGCTCGTATTTGTTTATCTTTTTTTCATTTTTATATAAAAAATATATTTATTTATTTGAAAATAATTTCATAAAATATAAATAAGATATTAAATGAATCATTAATAGAAAATGTATTTAATCAATGAGAGACTTTTCTTGAGGGACCCAGTACTATTAAATTGATATATTTGACCCTCATTTAATTTATTTTACCATCTCTGGTTCACAACTATTCATTACCTAACATCCCATTATTTATTGAATAGTGATCACCAACACCCTATATCTATATTTGAGTATTGATTTTGTTGTTTATCCCATTTTTCTTCAGTAAACATTAATCATCTGTATATATTGAAAAAATAAAATATACTTAATGTTTTAATATGGTGATAGATCTATTATACATGAGCCACATTCATAGGACAACTACACACTATAAATAAAAAATAAATTGTTTGTGGAAAATATATTGAAGGGAACTAATGAGTATTCATCAATTTTTATATAATTATATTTTCTAGGGGATGTATGTCCATTACCAAAATCAACAGGTTTAGATACACATTACATTAACTCAAAACATACCTTGATCAATAGAATGAAATATTTGATTAAAAATCAATCACATATCATGGTATTAATCTCATTCTAATTAATAAGGCAATCATTTGATTGTTTAAATAGTATCAATATATTTTTGGTGATTATTAAAATAAGAAAAACAAAATGATATAATGTATAATTAAATAATAAAATTATAGAGATTTGGAATCCTGATAATATAAAAAATGTTATTTTCCTGTTCTATCTGAATAACAAAAAATTCTCCATCTTCAATATAAAATATGTTTCATTCTAGGTGTAATGAATTCATTCAGGTTATTTCTTGTGTGGTATGAGTTTCAGCTACGATGATCATCTTCTACATCCTATTCATATATTGATATAAATTTTAACAAATTTAACTCTACATGAATATTTTATTTTAGGGAAGAATATAATCATGAAGACTATTCATCACCAATTGAAGTTATTATAGTTCCTTTTATTGTATTCATGTCACAATTCTTATCATATCAGTTGCACTAACATTTATTCAAAATTTTATTTTGAGAAAAGCATAATTATTAAATATATATATAGTTTTCCATATGATAACATTATATTTCATCAATTTACCTTTCATAATGTGACACATCACATCCAAGGATATTGATAAAAAAATTCATCTTGTTTATGGACTATTTTATATGTAAATAATAGAATCAATTCCCAATAAAATCATATATATCATATCTAGTCCATCTTATATTTTATCATCCAGGAAAAATTCGATATATCATCAATTTTTTATAGATTATTCTATGATTACCTAGCCCATTTTTTTAATCAAATTTATCTATTGTAACCATTCGTCACTAATATGAAAAAAATAAAATTTACAAATATTATTTATTGATTTTTACATTATGATATACATGAATCGATCCAAAAAAGTCCATGACACTTTGTTTTTTTGTAAATATGATACATAAAACTATAACATGAAAAATGGATAACATTGTAGTATTTTAATAAAAAATGCATGAACATCAAATTTTAATGATCATATAAAATTGAACATTATAAACAGAGGACATACATAAGAAATTAGTTATTAATAAAGATATATAAATGATTATTAACACTATAAAATAACATGATGTAGTACATGTGATTCATGAGGCAGAACATGGTGAAATATAATGGTTAGAACCATAATCATGAACATCTACTCTTAATATAAGACAATATAATTAAGGATTTATTGGAATGTCAGAAAAAAATAAAACCAAAAATATGAAGAAAATACACTGATAAGAAAATAGGACATCACAATATAGTAATTTTTAGCTAACAGATCACGTACCATACATGAAATATCATAAGTTAAAAATATAACCCATTGAATTAGAGGGATATATAATTTTGTGTTAACCCATAACATTAATGATTTTTATATATATTTTTCATCATAATTCAATAAACATAATAATTTCATTCATCTATTTTAATTCCACTATTATTTATTGTGTCTAGAATTCATGTATTTCCATAATCAATGAAGGATATGTATAACTATTGGAATACAAATTAGTGGAAATACAAATTTTTATTCACAAAAATTAGTTTTTTGGGAATATTAAGGAATAATCTCAAAAATATAAAAGGTATATATAATTATTCATGGATGGGATTTATGAGAATTAATATTTAATATCATTATTTTTTTTCCATAATTTTATTAGTGGTATGTGTAAAAACATATTTAATATTGATTTATCTGAAATAGTATGTTTAAATATAAATAATACATTCTATTAAAGAGGATAATGATGATAATCTGAGACATTGGTTGGTGTTAATAAATGATTATAATGATATTTTAAAGATTTAGGGAGAACATTGGTTGTAATTATGAGATGGAGTAGGATACGAAATTTATTATAAATGGGGTTATGGTGATGATTATTGTAATTTTATGTGGGTTTTATTTCCAATGTTATGGGAATTGTATACTATATTCAAAATGTTGGATTTGGACTCTCATTAAAATATATTAAAAAAATATAGAATATCTAATTTATTTTTCCATGGTTTGATCTAAATAAGAGTGTATTAGAATAATTTAAAATTTTGATACCTAATATCAGTCAAATAATATCATCAATGATGTAGAAGATAGTCATATTAATAATGAATTAGCTTTTAAAACATCAGAAAAATCTTTTTTTAAGATTCAGAGTTAGATTTTAAAATTAATCAATATAATTTAAAAAAATTATAAATGGGAAATATATTTTTCATTAATTTATTACATTTATTGTACATATACCATCACTTTTGGGAAATTTTTATTTCATACTAGATACCTTGTTTTTATAATCTATTCACATTTAAAAAAAAATCTCAACTCTATTAAAAAATTATGAAAATATCACCATTTTAGAATATTGAAATATCTATTTAGAAAATATTAATTATTTTATATAATTTATTTTTTATATATTGGAATACTCATATTGAATTAGCATTGGTTGTTTATTAAAAATACTAGTTTTCATGATTTAAAAAAATTCTGACCCTTACTGAAATTATATTGGAATTCATAAATATATATTATTACATCAATTTATAAAAATTTATTTAATAAAAACATTCAATAAAAAATTTACAAAATAATATATTTCACAGAAATTTCATTTTATCATGGAAATTATATAAATTTCACAAATATAGAAATGTAGTTTCATCATATTAGAACCATTTTTTATTTCAAAGTAATTGTTAATCAAGATAAATACAAGTATTATTTTATGAAAATAATATGTAAAAATTCATACTACTATGTTATAAATACCTAAAAACTTATTCCACTACATTACAGTGAATATCTATGGAGTGAAATGATGGAATATTATTTAGGTTGTTTGACGAACTTGGTTTTGGCTGTGTTAATGATTATCTTTTACATCATTAGTATCATGTTTTTCTTAAGATTGAGTTTTTTAATCTCAATATGGGATTTTTCATGGGAAAATTATAATGATTCAACCTCCCTAATATTCTAATAAAAGTGTAGTTCATTATGTATGAATTTGTTTTTCACTGTAACATCGTATTCCTTTTGTGTAAATTAATTTATTTGAAATCAATTGATATTTTCAAATATTAACATTCCTTATATTGTGGCTGTTAAATATATTTTTTAATTCATTATGGTATTTTATGACTGTAAATAAAATTATTTCTATATATTAAAATATTAACAAAATATATAATTAAATATAGTGTATGTGATTTCTATTACTAAATTACATAGTAGGTAATTTATTTAGTCATAGAAAAATTTAAATTATAAAAAAATATTGCTAATAAATTATTCCCCACAGTAGAAATATTTTCCATGAAATTTCATATCAAACAATATAAATATTATGGTACATATTTTATATTGCCTAATATTTTTCCCATGATACCTCCTAAAATATTTGGGGTTTTCACAATACCAATATTATTTGTGAGGTATAGTTTCATTGAACATGGTCTCTGTTATTTAGGATATCCACTAGAAGTTCTTCATATGGATGATCATTTTTAAATGGCACCATCACTAGAATAAGTACATGATTGTTATTTTTTTATAATTCATTATGTTTTATAAAAATGACACATAATTTAAAAGGGATATGTGGGTTGGGGGGATTAAGTAGGCCATATCACTGATGTAATCATGGATATCGAGTGAGAAAATTAATAATGGAATATAGATTACCTTCTCCCCAACTACATTACTTTATTCAATTAGAATATTTTAAAAAACACCTTATCTCTTATAAGAATCTATAGGCCTTACTTGTGATTGGTTGTATATTTTTTCATTTAACATGGTTTGGATTTAATTGGGTGTTGATTATATAGAATGTAATATCCTATTTAATGATTTTAAATTTCTTCCATCATTTAACTTATTATAATCTTTAATTGGGTGTGTTTTGGGACTTCTAATGATGGAATTCATTTCTTATAGAAAATAAATTAATTTTTAGGAAAATATGGTTGGTTTAATTATGGAATTATTGGTAAAAATGTAATAATAGAATTATAGGGTTATCCTATATAATGGGAGATATTTTTGTGTTGTGGTTTTTCATTTATGAATCTATAGTTCTTGTATTCTCCATCAAAAATACAATGTCTGTAATTTTAGTAAATGATGTGTATGTTATGTTGGTAAAATTCTTGGAAATAGGTACACATCATGAATTTATTACAAATCTTGTAATCAATAGACACCATTTAAGTTTTAAATGATTGTTTTTAGTAAATAGTCATTTAGTTTATTAGCACATTAGTGTCTTAAAGATTAAATTATTTTTAACGGGAATAAATGTTGTCCAAAGAAGAGGACTAAATTTTTTTTTTGTTGTAAGAGTGAAGTTTTATTTCATTCATCCACATATCTTTTGAATCATAACCAAGAAGGATTCTCTTGTGATTTAGGGAGTATTAATTCAATCTAAATTGACATACTTTTCAATTGATCACCATAATGGTTTTTGGAGACACTCATGATGGTTTTTTCTTCATTATTATTAATTTTGTGACAATGGTATTGTATTTTTATTTCATTATTCAATCCATTGATCCTTATAGAGGTTTCATTTTGTCTTTCTCTAGATATATTGTTTGATCATATTGCAAGGGACATTTCAAAAATTGTTTATTGAGTGGTAGGTGTGAGGTATTAGCATAGGTGTTTTTTCTCTTATTCACAATCCCTTTTGTTAGATTGAACCAATTATCATATGGGTTTGTCATTTATAGAGCCTCTATTTTCATTGTTAAGTTATTCTTATTGTAGACTCCTTTATGTCTGATTAAGACTCTAATTTTGAGGTCGGTTCTTCAATCTCTCATCGGTGTTGAATAACTTAATTACTTCTGTTTTCATAATTTTCTTTATAGATGAATGTGGTATGTTTTTTGTGTGTGTAAATATATTTGTGATAAATTTTGGGTTATCCATTTTATTTTGATCAAAACTATTGTATATTTTGTTCATTGAAATTATTTATGAATTTTTACACCTGGGAAGCCTTAGCTATTTAGTTAGAATGTTTATATGGGGGACATCATCCATATTTCAATCGAGGGGATAAATCATGGGGACTTTTAATATTCTTTATGCCTATCACTTTATAGTTTTTTTCTCTATATTTTGGTGGTGTTCATTGTTCTAGAGTTTCTCCAATATATATGCCCCTATTATAAGGAATTGTTCGGCAGTTTTCATTATTGTGGTATGAGTATTATACTATTATAATGTGTTGTGTTCATTGTCATGATTTTTTTATTATATTATTTTTACCATTTTTTAATTGATATGTATGATTATGATTTTTTTTAATGTTAAATAAAATTATTAATAAATTGATACACAATCTCATGTTTGAGAATAAATTCATCCGGGAAATATATACCACACATGATAAAACTGGCTTACTACTTATGATAAAAAAATTTATTTGAATTGAGAATAAATGAGGTCATTATTCATAAAAATATTATCAAAAAACATGATGGGACCCAAAATACGTATATTTATAACACCCCACATACCTACATTGGTGGTTCATAGAAATTAGTTTTTATTTCAATTATGTTAAAGGAAAGGTGTCATAGTGATGCGATTATCTTTTTCATCAGCTAACATTTGTTGTTGGGTGTGAGATGATTGATTTATTCTTATGATATCACATTGAGTAGTTAGTTTTCATATTTTGGTAAACCACTTTTGTGATAATTGTACTTGGTTTCTTTTCATACTAATGAGTAACTTTGTTTCCAATGTATGTTTTCAGATATGTCATATTAAACTGTTATTCCAAGAGTATATATGTTCAATGTTGTTATATCTGGTTGGGTGAAATTATTCCCAAATTTTTTTTGAGGATTGGGTTTATCAACAATATTCATGGGTATGGTAACTCGTATAGATAATGTGAAAGGTCGGGTATTGTTCCATATTTTGAATTTTACTTCAGCTATGTTCAATTAAAATTTTATCAAATTTTGGCCTCTTGTCAAGATTCCTTGGGGTGAGAGATTTGGTAGACTAGATATGTGACTGTCAGGATAGGATATTTATATTATAATGGTTGGTAATAAAACTCTTTTCATGGTGAGACTAATATTTCTAGGGGATTCTCAGATATGTGTCTCTTGTTCTATTTCTTGAAGTTAATATAATTTTAAAAAATTCATAGTTTCAATGGATATTTTATGTTTTATTATTATTTAATTTTTTTTAGTGTAAACCAATATACCTATTATACATGGTATGTTGGTTCCCCAATATGGTACAACCGATGCTCTTCCGAGAAATCATCTAATAGATCAGAACATTATCGAGAAAATCACGATATCTGCTTGTTATGGTAATCAAAATGTTAATTATTTATGAATGTAATGACTATGTTACATTGAATATGTATAAGTGATATGGATCAATCATCAGAGTTGATGGATGAGAATTCACTATCAATTACAAGTAGATAATAACCTCAACTGTTGAGGTTTTGGATGGAAAAGATTAATCTGATATTTGACATCCTGGATACACCTAAGTGTATCAAGGGGATGTTTTTGGTGTTTCAACATAAGGGTCTGAGCTAAACATTATGGGATTCCATGTTATAGGACAATATGGATGTGGTATTAGAATGGAAGGTTTTTAAGAAAATTTCATACATAATTTTTATTCTAGAGTAAATGATGATAGAAAAGCATCTGGAGTACCTATAATTTTAGTACAGAGAGTGCGTGGTGTCATAATATAGTAATTAGTTAGATAAATTGGTTCTCTCTGCACTATAGTTTATTAATAATGAATATGTGAAATATCAGAATTGTTTGTAGGGTTGGTGACATTTTATCATATCGATGGTATGTTTGTTGAAACATTAACCCTATTTAAAGAGAGTGGATTTGAAAATTACGGTATAAATGAAAACGAGATGAAATGTTGGATAATATTCACATTCACATCCATCTTGAGGAATCTCTAATATCTCAGATAATAAAAAGTGGATGTGGGAGGATCATCATTGGATTAATGTAGTTAGTTCTCATCCACCATCCTCTACATCACCTATCGTAATAGATAATAATGGTCATATGACTTAATATTAGTTTGGTATGGTCTAACACTCCCGATTTTTTTTGTCATTAACTCTAAAAATTGTTTAATATCTAAGGGAATTAGGGTCATTTGGATCATTTCTATCAGTCCATGTATACTCGAAGATATTCTTATGGATAATTATATCCAATTTCTATTTTAGTGTAATTGGATTTATCAAATACTATAGGGATCTATCCCCACGCCAAAAAAGTAAATATACTACACCAAGTAGATGAGTTTCAATAAGAAGGTATATTCGTGACCAGAAACCCATATACTATTAGAATACATGAATAAACATCTAGTGTGTTCTAGAAACCCTATATGGTTGTGATAATGTTTTAGGTTGTTCAATCTATATATATGTTATACTCTATTATATGGTCTTGTTTGTTGTCCATGACCAATGTAGAACATAATACTATTTCATTATCCTTATTATTCATTATTTGTCAATTAATTGACTATAGAGATGTATTATAAATGATATAATGATTTTGGAATCTTGGTATGAAGAATGAAATTTTTGATTATGTGTCCATCTACTAATCCTTCCAACATAAAAAGTAAAATAACAAGAATCCTTCTAGTTTTCTATTGCCAGTTGTCGAGCCATCTCAAAATCGGAAAAAGATAACCATGCATCTTCTTTTCTATATTTCTATTGTCTCTCCATTGGATTAATTATTTATCTGTGATGATTGACCAATTGAAAAAATTCTATCATTTCATTACAATAAAAAATCTGAAGACATTGATGAAATTTGTATATTGGATGTGTATGAAATTGTGAGATAACATGGGGATCCATCTGCAAGTCAATTCAGGCTTGGATCCTAGGTTAAAAACTTGGTTTTGGAGTAGTCTCTAACTGTTAATGGGGACTCATGTTTTTATTGATATTTTTTCATATTAATTAATTAATTTGGATACCTTTCCTTTCAAAAAAACACTAAATATTGATTTTTTTATACGAATTCACTATGTTTGTCTCATGTTATATGCATCACCAAGTCATTATTATGACACACACAATCATTATAAAATCTATATTGTAATGTCCCGGACCTCTCCGGCCCATTACATTGTCAAAAAGAAGGTAAAGAAGTGTTATGGAGGGTAAAATGGTCATTTCCCACACTTTCCAGAATTTTGAAACTACACGCCGTGTAGTTTGAGTACACGTTGTGTACTCCCTATCCGGGTATACCACGTGTTGAAGGCCGTTTCCTTACTATGTGGAATAATGGGTGCACGCCGTGTGTCCCATACTACAAGTCATGTAGTCCTTACCCACGTACGCATTACCAGTCAACAGTCGTGTGCCATGTTGGAGTTGTGTCCCTATCATGTGCAATAAATGGGTACACACCGTGTGTCCAATCTACACGTCGTGTAGTCCCTCCCCGTGTATGCGTTACCCTCAAAGCGTGTGTTGACCAGTCAACGGCCGCAAAGCCGTGATGGAATCCGCGTGGAGACCGTGTGAAATAACCGAGTACACGCCATGTACAATAAAGTACACACCATATACTTTTTCTTTTCTCACCTATAAAAGGAGGGGTCCCCTCCTCTTTTCATCTCACCCCTCTCCTCCCCTTTCCTCTGAGCAGAGTTCTCCGAAGAGACTCGAAGGCTCTTTCTTCCATAACTTCTTCGTCCGAGCTCTGATTTATGATCCGTCAGCGGCCACGAGTTCATAACGATGAGGCCGAACATCCATGATTGGATCCGTTGTCATTACTCTGGCCTTTCCTTTCCTAATTACACTAGAGGAAGTTTTTCTGGGACTTGACATAAGTGACGGACGCCGACAGATGCCTTCTAAGGTTGATCCGGGGGAGTGTTGCGATTGGAACCTGTTGAGGTCAGGATCTTACCTTAGTCTCTCTAATTTTTTCATCATGTGGGGTGGGTATCCTCTTGTTTTCACTTGAAATAGTTAAACCATTAAATAAATATAATAACTGGATTACATAACGGGGATGGGATGTTGTGATTGCTGTAACTTTATATCCTGTGATATTATGTTGTGAATTGAATGAGCTTATACCTTTTGAAAATCACGATTTTTGGGGGCCTTTTCATAAGCAATTAAATGTTTCACTCTCCTTCTGGATTTTCATATGGATGGAAACCTTGTAGAATGTGGAATTTCATTAATCACGTAATGTTGGCTATTAAAAATCTAGAACCCCTGTGTGATCACCCCGGTTAAACAAAATGGAATAATGAACATGTGGGTGTTGGCTTGGATACGCGGCATGTGATGTGGTGTTTTGTGGGTTCTTGTGGATAGGGTGAGCAGCAGGGCTGCGGTTGGCTTGGTTTTGGGTTGGTGTAAATGTTGTGTTGGTAACGGAAAGCAGGGCTGCAATAAATAGTATTAATGGGATATTGATGTACGAGTTTCAGTGGGATAGTGGTTATAGTGTTTGGCAGTGGGGATACATGGATGGGTTTTTTTTGATGAATAGTGGGTTGTGATTAATAAATAAAAAGTGGAAGAGTTAATGAATGGTGGGTCATGGAAATGGAAGGGCAGTAATAATAAATGGGTTTGTTGTTTAATAAGTAGGGTTTTGTTGTGCTGCTTGTGTTTTCCTTACTTGATTTGTGGATGGTAGGGACATGTTCTAAGAAAAATTTATGTGGATGGTTGTGGATAGTTGCCCAATAGTTAAGGAACTAAATAAACTAATTCTGCTAAAACATGTAAACTTAAATGGGGTTGGGGTTGTTTTTTGTATGCATGCTTCGTATTAGCGGTGCCGAGGCATGTTCTCAGTTTCTCAATTTAGATGTCATAGGTTGGGATGTCTGTTTGATTTATATATATATTTATATATATATATATATATATATCTGTATCTTTTGTCTTATATCGCACCCCACCCATGTTGATAACTTTGTGTCGAACACTCCCATTTTATGGGAGAGGGTGTTTTTGTCTTAGTTCATTCCTGCTCCTTCTCCCCTAGGCTGTGATGTCTTGAGGCGACCTTACACCTAAGACTCTTTGGGTATGTTTTGATTGGGGTGGTTTTAGCCCAAGACTCTTCGGGAAGGTTCTAATGTTTCCCAAGAATATTTGGGATGAGGCCCAGGTGTGTGCGGGCATGATATGTGGTTGTGAGGCCCAGGTGTGTGCGGGCGAGATACGTGGTTGTGAGGCCCAGGTGTGTGTGGGAAGGATATGTCGTTGTGAGGCCCAAGTGTGTGCGGGTGTGATACGTGGTAATGAGTCCTAGGTGTGTGCGGGCGGGATACGTGGTTGTGAGGCCCAGGTGTGTGTGGGCGGGGAGAGTGTGGCTGCATCAGGACATTCACTGTTAGGAAGAGATGCTAACTAATGGGAAATGGTGACGGGTACCCAATACTCTTGGTCTTATATACTACTACCTGTTTTGATTGCTGTTTTGGTGATTGTGGCCGGTGATGTTGGGTGGATATAGTTTCCTTGCTAGGTTTCTTCTGTTGTTCTCACGGGACATTAGGATGTCTCCCCACTTGTGTACGAGAGCTTTAGGATTCTGAACTGAGTATACTTGTTTTCTCACCCTACGTTTACTTTCAGGTTTCCAGGAGGACTACCAGGGTCGTGCGAGACCCTACTAGTCGGACAGTTGGAGTTCTTTTAGTTGTTGTACTCTTGTTTTCTTTTTGTATTTTACATTGAGCATTCTTGCACATGTACCTTGTTATAAATTTTTTTTAAACATGCATGTGGGTTTGGTTTGGGTTTATTTATATAAAATTGTTCTTTTCCTTTTTGGTGGTTGAATTTTCCTATTTCCTGATCCTAAATAAATAATAAAGTGTAATGCCTCCCATATTTGTGAAAACTCATACCCTTGGTGCAAGTCGCCACCCCGGGGCCTACTGGAGGCGGGACTCGAGGGGTCATTATCTCCCTTTCACCATTTCCAGCTCAGTAGGGGCATCTTTGGTTGAGGGACTCATGACAGAATGGTATCAGAGGTGATGGTTGAGAGATAGGAAGGAGTCTGGAGTTAGGTATAGTGAGGATTGCATTGGATGGTAGGGTGACAATGTCAGTTAATATTGGTGCATGACATAGGCCAGGGAAGACCAGCTTGGACATGGGATTTTAGGACCCCCCGGGATCCGATGTAAGGTCTCTGATCCTACCAAACGACCAAGTGAGACTACATTGATTGTATGGTAGAGACCCTAGGGAAGGTACATGCATCATCATGATTGTGTTATACTTGATTTGGCTGTTCTAGAAATGAAATTTAAATAAATTGATAAAAATAAAACCTCGTGTTTTTCCTTACTACTTGGGCTTAGGCGATCCTTGTTTACTGTACAACTATGGAACGTGGACATCATCCCAGGGTGGCATCGATGGACGAGGCCCATTACATTCGGGCGGTCGATCAATTGAGGATTGACCAAGAGGAGGAAGATAGCCAGTGGCAGAATACTCTCCAATCATTCCAACAACAGACCATCAAGAAGTACGAGGGTAGTACTTCAGATACGGAGATGGAGGGGGTGAAATGATGAGCAAGGGATCACTTTTACTTGGATTCGTGCTCCGAGGGAGTAATGGGATCCCCTATCAGTCAGTCATCAAAGAGGTGCGGTGCGTCAGTGGTGGACGCTCTACCTCAGAGAGAGGATAGAGGCTGTGGTTCCATGGGCTGACATTGGGACCACATCGATCTAGTGGGGACCTCCTTCTGTTACAGATGCAGCCATATGATGTCATCCTAGGCCTCAAATTGTTGTTTTCTATTAGTACCATTATCGATTGCTTCTAGAGAAGAGTCCTGTTCTCCGACGAGGACGACCAACACGTATCTTTTTTTGGAGAGAGGAGCTATTAGGCAGGAAGCTGACATGTGAAGCCTCTCACTTCCTTGTTAGGCGGGCTATCAGTAGTTCCAGCTGATACAGAGATGATGGATGGAAAAGAGGTTGTTGGGGAGTTCCTCGAAGTTTTTACTAAGGAGGTTGTGACTATACCCCCTGATGTGAAGTTGAGTTCGGGATAGACTTACAGCCTGGTGCCCTTCTGATTTCGATAACCCCTTATCAGATGGTACCTTTAGAGTTGTGGGAGTTGCAGATTCATATTGACGATCTGATGGAGAAGGGTTTTGTTCGACCCAGCATGTCGCCATGGGGTGCCCCAGTTTTGTTCGTGAAGAAGGCATATGGTGGGCTGAGGATATGAATAGACTACTAAAGGTTGAACCAGGTAAAGGGCAAGAACCGTTACCCCCTTCCAAGGATAGATGATATCTTCGACTAGCTGAGGGGAGCATGTTGGTTTTTTAAGATTGATCTATGATCGGGATATCACCAGATGAGTGTGATTGACAGTGACATCTTGAAGATAGCTTTCAGGTGCATGTATGGGCACTTTGAGTTTTTAGTGATCTTGTTTGGAGTTATGAATGCACCGGCAATGTTCATGGGACTTATGAACATTGTCTTGCATTTGTTTCTGGACCGGTTCATCATTGTGTTTATCGATGAAGTCCTGGTCTACTCAAGATCAGAGGAGGAGCTCGTTGAGCATCTCAGGGTAGTCTTGGAAGTCCTTCGACACCACCAAATTTATGGGAAATTGTCAAAGTGTACGTTATTGACACAATAAGTACACTTATTTGGGCACGTGGTGTCTCAGCATGGAGTGTCGGTGGACCCATCAAAGGGGTAGGGAGTTGTATCTTGGGCAGCACCCAAGTGCGTGGAAGAAGTTAGTAGTTTCCTGGGGTTATCAGGTTATTATCGGAGGTTCATTTTGGACTTTTATCGAGTTTCTGCTCTATAGATAGCTTTGATGAGGAAGAACCGGGTATTCCTATGGAGCATGAAGTGCCAGAAAGATTTTGACTACCTGAAGGAGAAGTTGGTCAGTGCTCCCGTACTCAGGTTTCCAGAGGAAGGGTTGTTGTATGAGGTGTATTTTGATTCTTCTAGCCTTGTTCTGGGGAGCATGATGATGTAGAAGAAGGGAGTGATCTGTTATGGTTCTAGGATGTTACGCCCTCACGAGCGTAACTATGCCACCCATGACATAGAGCTTGAAGCAGTAGTGTTCACACTGAACTTGTGGCGACATTACCTCTTTGGGGAGCACTTTTTGGTTTTCTCAGATCCCAAGAGACTACATTATATCTTCTCCCAGAGTGACCTGAACCTGTGGTAGCGGAGATGGGTCGAGTTACCCCAAGACTATGAATTTGAGATCTCTTACCCTGAAGATAAGGGAAATGTTGTGTCTGATTAACTGAGCAAGAAGTCGCATCATGAAGTGGTTTGGGAATCTTCTGATACTTGGAAGGTGATGGGAGAGTTGGATGCCTTGCACTTGGATGCAAGGGAAGAAGGTGTTAGAGGATGTTTGTTTTAGATGACGGTGCAGTCCTCCTTGTTGCAGAAGGTGGAAGAGTCTCATTTGGGGTACTCTGAGGCAGAAGTGATGCAGGATCGTGTCGATCAGGGGAATGCTCTAGAAGGATGGTCAGAGGACAGCTGACATCAGATACTTTTCCATGGAATGTTGTTTGTTCTGGATGAAATACGTGAGGGAGTTCTCCATGAGATCCATAGCTCAGCCTTGGCGGTATATCCAGGAGTTTCAAAAATGTATCAAGGACTAAGGGAATTGTTTTAGTGGCTCGGGGTGTAATGGGCAGTGGCAGAGTTTGTGGCTAAATTCCAAGTGTGTCAACAAGTGAAGGCTGATCACCGTGTTCCCATTTGTTTGTTGCATCCTTTAGATGTCCCCGAGTGGAAGTGGGATGACATATCAATGGACTTCGTCACAGGACTACCCAGAGCTCAGGGTGGTTATGATGCTATCTGGGTAGTGGTGGATCGACTGATGAAATCAGCTCACTTCTTAGCAATTAAGGAGTCAGGCCCAGTGAGTACCTTAGTAAAGAGGTACGTAGATGAGGATGTGTGGTTTCATGGAGTCCCAAAGACTATTGTGTCAGATCGGGAAATTTGGTTTACCTCACATGTCTGGAGGGGGTTACAGCTTGCTTTTGGCACCCAGCTATGCCTTAGCACTGCTTTCCACCCCCAGACGGATGGGCAGATGGAGAGGACTATCTAGACGTTGGGGGACATGCTGCGAGCATGCATTCTAGATTTCGGAGGATCATGGGTATGACACATGACTTTAGTATATTTCACCTAGAATAACATCTTCCACTCTACTATTTTCATGGAATCGTTTGAGGCTTTGTATGGAAGGAAATTTCGTTCACCCATTTGCTGGGCAGAGGTTGGTGAGACAGGTTCTCTTGGGATAGAGGTAGTTCAAATCACCACAGAGAATGTCCAGCTTGTATGTGAGAGGATGAAAGCTGCTGAAGACCGACATAAGTCTTATGCTGATCGTCGGAGGGGGCCCTTAGAGTTTGATGTGTGGGATCATGTGTTCTTGAAGGTTTCCCCTCGACGGGGGCAGCAGATGATTGGGAAATGGAGCAAGCTCTCACCTTGGTTCATCAGACCTTTTGAGGGGTTGAGGCGAGTTGTCGAAGATTCATATCAGCTGGCCCTGCCACCTCAGTTGGAGAAGGTTCATGATGTCTTCCACGTCACCCAGCTTCTTCGGTACTTACACGACCACTCTCTCGTTATAGACTGGGGAGAGATAGATAAGGGAGACGACACAACCTTTGAGGAATGACCAGTCATAATTGAGGATCCTAAGGAGAAGTTTCTCCATTTATGAACCATTCTGTTGGTTCGTGTGTTGTGGAGGCATGGCGGCCTCGAGGAGGGCACTTGGGAGCAGGAGTCCCATATACACGCTCAGTACCCGGAGTTGTTTTGACTTGTGTTTTCCTTTTTTCTTCTCAGCTTTGTGTTGATGTTGTACTGTGTACCTTTGATATTTATGGAATTCATGGATTGTCAGATGTGAGTCCTTTTGTTTCCTTATTCCCTTTTAATGTATGACATGTCCGGATGTGTGGGGAAAGGGAAAAACATGACCCTTAATTGAGATGCATTAATGCGGATGCAATTGAACAGGTGCGGGCAAGTCAGTGCCGCCTAAAGCGGATAATATCTCGACATAGGAGAAGGAATTACCCAAGAACCACATGTTCGGGAAGTGTGTTAGTTGTGTGGTGTTGGGGGTAGTACGATTTGAAAAAAAAAATCCTAATGTTGTAAGTGATAAGACCCAATTCTTAATCGAGACGCATTAATGAGGATGTGATCGAACCTGTGCAGGTGAGTCAGTGCCTCCTAAAGCGGATAATATCTCAAAATAAGAAAAGGAATTCATAACACATATGATTAGGGTTGTTGGTTGGGTTCCTGTTATAACGAGAACCCTATGTGGTATCTTGTTGGGTTCCTATGGGTTGGTTTTTGAATTCTCGGGGACGAGAATGTTTTAAGAGGTAACTGATGTAATGGCCCGGAACTCTCCGACCCATTCCTTTGTCAAAAATAATGTCAAGAAGTGTTATGGAGGGTAAAATGGACTTTTCCCACACCTCCCAGAATTTTGAAACTACACGCCGTGAACTCCCTTTCCGAGTATGCCCCGTGTTGAAGGCTGTGACCTTGCTGTGTGGAATAATGGGTGCACGCCATGTGTCCTATACTACATGCCATATAGTCCTTCCCCGCGTACGTGTTACCAGTCAACGGCCATGTGCCGTGTTGGAGCCGTGTCCCTGCCGTGTGTAGTAAATGGGGACACACCATGTGTCCAAACTACATAACGTATAGTCCCTCCCCACATATGTGTTACCCTAAAACCGTGTGTTGACCAGTCAACGGTCGTACAACCGTGATGGAAGCCGCATGGAGACCGTGTGAAATAACCGAGTACACGCCATGTACAATAAAGTACACGTTGTGTAATTCTGCTTTTCTCACCTATAAAAGGAGGGGTCCCCTCCTCCTTTCAACTCACCCCTCTCCTCCCCTTTCCTCTGAGCAGAGTTCTCCCAAGAGACTCGAAGGATCTTTCTTCCATAACTTCTTCATCCGAGCTCCAATTTACGATCTGTCAGCGTCCACGGGATGGTAACGATGAGGCGGAACTTCCAAGATTCGATCCATTGTCTTTACTTCGACCTTTACATTTCGACTTCCACCCGAGGAGGTTTTTCAGGGACTTGAATGAAGTTACGGATGCCGACGAACGTCTTCTAAGGTTGATCTGGGGGAGCGTTGCGATCAAAAACCTGTTGAGGTAGGGATCTTAACTTAGTCTCTAAAATTTGTGCGTCATGCGGGGTGGGTATCCTCTTGCTTTCACGAGAAACTGTTAAACCATTAAATAAATATAATAACTGGCTTATATAATGGGGATGGGAAGTTGTGATTGCTGTTACTTTATATCCTGTGATATTATGTTGTGAATTGATTGAGATTCTACCTACTGAAAATCACGGTCATTGGGGGCCTTTGCTTACAAAATTAAATGTTTCCCTCTCCTTCTAGATTTTCTTATGGATGGAAACATTGTGGAATTTGGAATTTGGTTAATCACATAAATTTGGATGTTTAAAATATAGAACCCATATGTGATCACCCCGGTTAAACAAAATGGAATAATGAACATGTTGGTGTTGTCTTGGATACGTGGCATGTGATGGGGGTGTTTCGTGGGTTGTTGTTGATAGGGTGAGCAGTGGGGTTGTGGTTGGCTTGGTTGTGGGTTGGTGTGAATGTTGTGTTGGTAACTGAAAGAAGGGCTATAATAAATGGAATTAAAGGTATATTGATGTATGAGTTTCGGTGTGATAGTGGTTATGGTGTTTGGAAGGGGGGCTGCAGGGATGGGTTTGTTTGTGAATGAATAGTTGGTTGTGATTAATAAATAAAAAGGGGAAGTGTTAATGAATGGTGGGTCATGGTAATGGAACATGATTAATAATCAATGGGTTAGCTGGTTAATAATAAGGGTTTTGTTGTGCTGCTTGTGTTTTCCTAACTTGATTTGTGGATGTCAGGGATATGTTTTACGAACGATTGATGTGGTTGGTTGTGGATTTTTTCCCAGTAGTTAAGGAACTTAATAAACTAATTTTACTGAAATGTGAAAACCTATATGTGGTTGGGGTTGTTTGGTGTATGCATGCTTCATAGTAGCGGTGCCGAGGCACATGATCAGTTTCTCTGTTTAGAATCCATAGGTTGGGTTGTGTGTTTGGTATATAAATATATATATCTGTGTCTTTTGTGTTTTATCACACCCCACCCATGTTGAGCACTTAGTGCCGAACACTCCCATTTTATGGAAGAGGCTGTTTTTCCATTATCTCCTTTCTGCTCCTTCTCTTATAGGTTGTGATGGCTTGAGGAAACCTTACACATAAGACACTTTAGGTAGGTTTTGTTTGGGGTGGTTTTATCCCAAGACTCTTCGGGCAGGTTTTACTATTTCCCAAGAATCTTCGGGGTGAGGCCCAGGTGTGTGCAGGCGGGATATGTGGTTGTGAGGCACAGGTGTGTGCGGGCGGGATACGTGGTTGTGAGGCCCCGGTGTGTGCGTGCGGGATACTTGGTTGTGAGCCCCAGGTGTGTGCGGGCGGGATACGTGGTTGTGAGGCCCAGGTGTGTGTGGGCGGGATATGTGGTTGTGAGTCCCAGGTGTGTGCGGTTGGGGAGAGTGTGGCAGCGTCAGGACGTTGGCCATTAGGAAGAGCAGCTAACTAATGGGAAATGGTTCGGGGTACCCAATACTCTTGTTCTTATATACTACTACTTGTTGTGATTATGGTTTTGGTGAGTGTGGCTGGTGAGGTTGGGTGGATAGAATTTCCTTTCTAGGTTTCTTCTGTTGTTCTCACGAGACATTAGGATGTCTCCCCACTTGTGCACGAGAGCTATCGGTTTCCCTACAGAGTATACATGTATGCTTACCCTACATTTACTTTCAGGTTTCAAGGAGGACTACCAGGGTCGTGCAGGACCCTACTAGTCAGACAGTTGGAGTTGTTGCAGTTGCTGTAATCTTTTTTTCTTTTGGTATTGTACTTTGAGATTTATTGTACTTATACCTTGTTATAATTTTTTTTAAACATGCATGTGGTTTTGGTTTGTGTTTATTTATATACACTTGTTCATTTCCTTTATGGTGGTTGACTTTTCCTATTTCTTGATCATAAATAAATAAGAAAGGGTAATGCCTCCCATATATGTGAAAACTCAAACCCTTGGTTCCAGTCGCCACTCAGGGCCTACTGGAGGCGGGACTCGGGGGGTCATTATCTCCCTTTCACCATAGCCAGCTCAGGAGGGGAATCTTTGGTGGGAGGGGGTCATGACATATATGTACATTAAACACTATATTTGGATTTAATAAGCAAAAAATTGCGTCCCTTTATATCATTTGTTACACACAATGATGTGTTTTAACAAAATATATGATACTATTAAATTTTTTATATATATTATAATAGTTACCACCAATCCATTTTAATGGTGGTATCAAATAGGATTAAACAAATTTTGAAAATAAAATTTTCACATGTACATAACATTAAAAAATTTATATCAATTATTATTAGTAAATCTAATAACAATTTGAATATAATCAAATTACTTTTCTAACATTAGTATTTTCTAAAAAAATGCAATTTATTGTCATTAAACGTATAAAATCACATTTAAACAATGTTTTATGTAATATTTTTATATTATATATTCTATAAATATTATTATACTCATCCAATTGATTTGATAATTATAACATAAGAATAATTCAATTTTTTAATAAAAAGATATATTTTCCTAAAAGGTAATGTTACAAAATTTAAGGGGGTCACCATTTAATAACTGGGCAATAAAACAACTAAAATATTAATTTTACAAAAAAAATCATTTTTAGAATCAAAATATCAAAATTATCATCAGATTATTTTATGGAATTTTTCTGAGAATTATATTATTTATTATTAGTGATTGTCAGAGAAATTAAATTCAAAACTACATTTACATATAAAATTTTCATCTCATTTATTTACATACATAAACAATACATTAGTTTGGGTTTATATTTAAATTAAAAATTTTATTTCAAATAATCAAATATAGGACATTAGAATCATTTTCACATTGAAATTTTATATAAAAACATTTCAAACATTTGAAAACATTTGCTTTTGAAACCCAATTTTAAATCATATATACATGATTAAATTTAAATTATTTTATTTCATTTATATGATTTGAAATAGGGAAATGGATTCCATATTTTTTATTTCATATATTATAATTCTTTGATATGTTATAGTTAATTTTTTACAATAAATATTAGTGAATGTTATTCAAATTAATTAAAATGATCCAATTGAAAAGTAGTTTATAAATTGATTAACTTTAACATTTAGGGCCAAAATGACCATGATAATTTACTATAATCCACTTAAGGATAATATTTAGAATCTATAATCTGTTTATGTTGTTTTAGATCATTATTAGAGACAATTTTAATTGGGAAAATGTTTGTGAAATTATATTTTAAAAAATTTATAGGATTCCACTCCTCCTCCACTTTATAAAGGTAGTCACCCCTACCACCTATTAAGAAATATCATTTACATCATATCTAAAAAAAATATTTTAACTATCCTTAAAAAATAATTATATCATCAAATAATTCAATACTTCTGTAAAAACCCATTCAATGAAGCCCTCTGGTGCT
Source organism: Viscum album (assembly GCA_963277665.1). Taxonomy (NCBI): domain Eukaryota; kingdom Viridiplantae; phylum Streptophyta; class Magnoliopsida; order Santalales; family Viscaceae; genus Viscum; species Viscum album. Next base: position 1,583,987,671 of record OY728150.1, on the reverse strand, counting down.
ATCCAAAAGGAGTTTCCCAAAAAAAGAGGTAATATCCTTCCTCAAGATCCATTTGTTTAATTATAATTCTACACTACCTATAAAAGTTTTTTTAATTATAAAATAATATAATAAATATCCATATTATTGTTAATTTTTTATAATAATGTTTATAAATATACTTACAGACACATCCATCTAATGGGTAATGAGCCTATTGTTCTTGTGTACAATGAACTAACTCCTCATGAAACGATATTGTTGTATTTTTCATTACCACCTATAAGGTTTGGGAATCTTATATGGGAAATATTATTATTAGGATAAATTTGATATTTATGACAAATTTAAGATTATAGAATTATTATATAAAAATAAATTTTTTATTTCCATTTTTTCTGATAAAAATAATATCAATTGTGGCCGTGTTGATTATTTCCTCCTCAAAGAAATGTGATACCTTTGAAATTTAAATTAATTGAATTAATAATGTTAGTAAAAAATATAATATATATGAAATAATAATTCTATTTTATTGATATTATATATTTATATAAACATATAAATCATTTATATTCTTTCTTTAAAAACATAATTATATTTAAATATCGTTCATGCTTACGTACAACTAACTATCTTGTTGAACAATTTATTCCATTTCATATTTCAATATTAATATATTATTATAAATAATTATATAATGAATAAATATGAAACTTATGTCATTATTTAAAATGTTTAAATATTTAAATAATGATCTATGTAAGATGTTCAAGAATATCAAGCCATGACATGTAAGAAAAGAAAAGACATATTACCCGAAACATATCATTAACTAGGGGTTGTTAATAACTGTGTAATATAAAGGTAAAAAATTATCATATATGGTAAGAGATATAAAAATATTGTTTTTGGTGTATTTATAATTAAATATTATTTATTAGATGTGAAATTTTAATATTCAGGAATACATTCATGACATAAGTCAATGGTTTTCTAATCTCACTTTTATTTTCAATTAGACAGAAGCCATGTTCACATAATATTATCTAATATGTTTTAAATAATTAATATTGCTGTATAATATGATTAATTTAATTAAATTTGTGGTTATTTACATTTCCTGATGATTTCCTTTCATTCATTGGGTTTATTATTTCAAATCCACCAAATTTGAAAAGTAATTTTGTCTCAATTTTTCATATATGAGATATATGCTGAGTTATGAACCGATATAATTAGGGGTGGTGTATATACTTCACATTGACATTTAATATCAAGAATATTTGATTTTAATTCTATTTAAATCCTTATGTAATTTTATTCTATTATATGGATTATGATTCAATGTTACTAAATTGGTAACTACACATTAGTATAATCTAACCATTAATCATAATTATAGATGATTATGCTTCCATTGATGAGATTTTATGATAAATATTTAACTAAAACACATTAATATACTTTAATATTGTAATCCATTATATATTAATTTATTATAACCAAATTTACACCCTTTTGTACATATGAAAATCATGAAATATTTTAGTGAAAATCCGAATTTATTTCCACATTCAATTAATCTTCTTTTTTAATTAAAAAAATCTTCTAAAAATAAGAAAATAATGTTTTGGTATTTTAAAAATCTAGTAAAAAGAAAATTTTTACCCTTTTTTTACCATTATAAATTTGATTTTAAAAGTAATCTAGTTGTCATATTTTGATTAAATATTATTTATAAACATTTATGGCGATAATGGAATGTGGGTAATTATTAGAATAATCCATTAGAATTATCATAATTTCCTTGAATATTACATTCAATGTTTAGAATGTCATTTTTAAAAAAAATATTTACCTAATATTCTAAAAAATATGAATTTGTTATAGTTTATATATAAAAATGTATTCAATTGTTTCTTTTTTGTTTGAAAATTATTTTATATGATTTAAAATATTCATTTATATGTTTTCATAATATAATTTTCAAATAATAGAAATTGAATTTTTTCAAGATTCCATTATATATTTTCAAATCCATTTCACAAGAATTTATATTTCAGAAATATTTATTTTATAAATATTATTTTAAAGTGGAAAAGATATTTTCATCGAGAAATGTTTTTAATGAAATTGTAATTATATATATATAATAAATGTATTTTAAAATGGTTTTTTTAAAAATAATTGTCAAAAAATAAATAAATTTTACATGTGATCTATCAAAATCCATCTTCATATAAGATGAAATACATAATTATATATTATGTTTTATAGGGGATATGATAAATGAATACAATTTATATTATATTTTATAAAGATTTATGTTTTCATTTATTTATTTTTATGAACCTTATATTTCTATTATATGTAATATACTTATAAAATGTACAAATTTTACAGGGCTATCATTTGATGAAGTAATTATTAATCCTATCATTTTTCAATGATTAAAATAAGATTACATGTTTATGAAAATAAATTAGATTGTTGTGTTATAATATAATTTTCTAGGATTATGTAGAACATGTTTTAAGATATAATTATGTGATGATTAGGACCTATAGATCTCTTCAATATATTGGATATATATTTATATCTGACGATAAAATCACTGATGGAAGAGTTAGTAAACATATTTCAACAATTTATTATACAACGATGGTCTTGGGAGTAAACCATGACTACTAATATGGTCTGGAAAGTAAACCATTCCTACCAAGATAGTAAGGGTAACTAACACATAATAAAAGGTGGAATTGGAATATATTAGTTTACTACTATGGAAATCATTTTATATGTTTATATGTATGTCAAAAATTATATATCATATGAAAACATACGGTCAAATGAATTATTAACATTATTACATTATGCTTCATGTTATATATAATACCAATATTTACGACCAGAATCATATATATGATATTTGATATATATTTTATAATCTTAAGATATCATTATCCAATTCTCGTACACATATTATCATGTTATGATTATTTATCTCCTTTGTTTTAATTTATCAAGCATCCGAGATCACACATTTTTATGTTTTACTCACTATGTTATGATGAATTTTTTTATGCATACATTCTAGAACGGTAGACCATTAGAGAAAACCTTGATTGTTTTCCACAAAGTATGGTTATGTTTCTTTGAGTTTCAATGGACAGTAAACTATTAAGGTCCCCATGAAATATATTCCTTGTAATGAAATTAATACTCATTAAAAATGATGTAATATCCATGTTTATGAAAATGATAGTGATATCCTATTGGATATTTCTATTTTTGTATCTATGTATTCTCTATGGAAGATTATAAGGACGAATTAATGCTTAGGGAAATGTCTTGAAATTTATAAAAATAATTATTTGTGTCATTTCCAATAAATAAATTCATTCCATGCTTCTAATATTTCATGTGGCTTTGGAAAAATTTTTCATATGGGTAATAATACCGAAAATGCCACATTGAGCTCGACATAGTTGTTTACCAGTACATGATAATGGGCCTTGTAACAACCCATATTTGACACTCTATGGATATATGACATGTGAAGTCACAAACTATTTAAGATCCACCATGATGGATTTTGAATGAATATTAATATACTATGATAAAACTAACATGTCATTGATAAAAGAAGTGTGTGACATAATTTAGAAAAACAATATGAATTTTCTTACATGATTATCAGGTTTTGAACTAGTATAAATGTTTCTCATACTATGACTTCTATATTTATTAAATGGGATGAAACAAAAGGATATGGGTTAAATTTGGTCATGATGAAAGTTTCCAAATGAAAAGTGAAATGTGATTATCATTTTAGTGAAGGATATTGTGATCATGCCTAATATTTTTTCATATATCATGATTAACAACGTGTATCTTTATCAACTCTTAGTCTAACCAAGGAAGACAAAGAATGATTATTCAGGGAATTATTATAACAGATTCCCCATAGGAATGAATGATTGGCTAAAAAATGTCATGAATATGGGAATAAAACCATATTTGAATGTCTTAATAAAACATTAAGTTGTTTTCAAAAAAGAAACAACGTTTAAGAAGGAATGTACATACAAAGTAAAAAACATCCTATTGTAGTTAACACAATTAGTGTTAATATTTCCATCCCTAGAACATCATTAAAGGAAATATTCATTATGTATGGAATTTGTGGCCATTATTAAAATAGATTTATCATGCGGAAAGATCATAGAGAGAATCCGAAATGTGGAATGAGTTTTTTATATTGTAGGTGATGAGTAGACTATAGATAAAATGTTAATGGAAATTGGTATTCATTATTGGGATATGGTTTCCTTATTAATGGATTAAGTATTATGTATAATAATCAAAGTGTTACATTATTTTGAATTAATAATTATGAATTCTAAAATACATGAGGATTGATATGTTAATGATCTTTTTGATAGACTTCCATCAATATGGTTACTGGTTATTATAGACTATCAAAGTAATTTAAATTAAATGTTACAATTTTGAAAAGTGGAACATAACCATTAGTGTGTTCCTCAAGATAACACAATTATGTTATTATAGTGATATATGGGATATGAATAACTAAATATAATGGTAATAATTACCATGGAACACATTTAGGATTTTCTGTCATCTGGTTAATGCTATAATTGATGAAGATTAATATATTATTGTATATAAGGATTTTATCCCAAAAATCTTTGGAATAAGGATACACGAATAAATTTATTATGAATGTATGGTAATTTAGTTTATTTATATATTTCAATAGAATACATGATAGAGTTATTCACATTATTGGTATGCGATAAACATGAGATAATTTATGATATACAGATGATGAACACTATGTTTTTTTGAGAAATGTAATGATTGTATTTTTAAATTATTTATTATAATACTATGGACAAGATACAATGTTAACCATTTGTGGAATATTTTTTGGATAAATTTCAGATTAGATTTTTTATATTGACATATTATCACACAATATGATTTTTTATGCATATTGTATAACTTGTGATTAAAATATTTGGGAGATAAAAAATGTTAGTTTTAATGACTTATCATTAAATTTATGGAACTCATGATAATTTAGTTATTTATAAATGACTAATTCACCTATATTACCACAAGTATGATATGAAGTGATTTTTATTTATGGTTTGTATAATTTTTTTTATGGAATGGAATTAAATCAAGTAATTATATCTTATTGTCAATTTATATTAAAATTTAGAAAAAGGATCATGAAACCAATTATGCTATCCTTTTACCTTTGTTTTTTAGGAATCAAATTAGCCCTAAGAACAACACAGATTTATTGATTTGTGAATGTTAACATTCTATTAACTAGGCACTCTATCAATCTATATCAGAACATGATAGTTCGATTTCACATCAATTTCCATGTTCTCACATCCCACCCATGCTCTATTGTTTTTGATTCTTCGGGTAACCATTATGTATCCATAAATTTATTTTTATTTGATGTTTAATTATTTTGTTTACCATCATGGGTTTTTACAAATAAAAATATCAAATATCAAACATTTAATAACCTAGATGAATTTTGAGGGTGAAATTCATTTTAAGGGGTAGAATATAAAACCCCTATATTTTGTATATATTATTTTACAAATTAATTAATATATTTTTATTTTTTTAATTTCACAAAATAATAAATATCTATTTTGTTACATTAATATACTATATGTGTATAGAGTTATATGAAAATCCATTTATAACATGCACAACACACATTTCTTAGATTATCATTTGAAACATACAACCACATGTTTCTCCAATATAATGAAAAATAATATTTCCCTTTTTTATGTTCTGTTACACATAAGGTGTATCATTTCTGGACAAAAAGACACAATAATTATATTTATTGATATTTTATTAGTGACACCATCTAGCTATTGGAATTGATGTTATAAAATTCACTATGTAAATTTTAAAAATTTGTTTTACACAATTATATGAAATTATTCCTTTCATTATCAATTTCAATAAGTGAATGATATTAATTTTTTAAAAGTTATGAAATTACTTTTCCAGGAAAACTATTTTTATTTGTATCGAAATAATTTTTTCTCAATTAATTATAAAAATATAATATTTTAAATAATTAAAAAATAATATATATTCAATCAATAATTTTTATACTCATCCAATACAGTTGATATATATAATATAATAATAAACCATATTTTAAGAATAAAAAAATATGTTTCTCTAAAACATAATTTTATCTCTTTTTAATGGTAATCAACTTTATATATGAATGTTTAAAAAATTCAAAAAAATTCAATAAAATAAATTTTAATTTTACAAACATTATAAAATATTACATTGGGTGAATTTTTTATATTTATCTAAGAAATGTCAATTTTTAAGAATAGTGGAGAATAGTCCTTTTTCATTCAAAATGATTTTTTTTATAATTATTTATTTAATATATATATATATATTTTTGTTTTATAGATTTATTAAATCACATTTACATCAATATAAACAATTTAGGTTAATTTAATCATTTTGACATAGAAATTAGTTATAAAATCATATAAAATATTTTAACATTTTAGCTATTAAAACATGATTTGTTGTCCCATCTTTGTGATTAAATATTAATATAATATAAAGTATTAATGTTAAATAATAATCATTTTATTTCAAAAAATCTAATATATTTCAATTTAGTCATCAATTTTAATGACTTTGGTGAAATATTGTATATATTCTTAATGACATGGGATTCAAAAAACAGTTTATAAGCATCTAAAGTAAATACATTTCAGCTCATTAAAAAAACCCTAGTTCTAAATTATTTTAATGAAATTAATAGATATAGTAAAATGAAATTTAATTTATAAAATTGTTATTAATACTCATATAGTAAATGTATGATCATCTTATTATTGAAAAATACAGTTCTTGAACAAAACGTTCTTAACATATCATAGGCATTCATTTTTAATTTAATATTTCCATATATGTTAATTGAAAATTATAAAATGTATTTAAAAATTTTATAAAAAATATTTAATATAATATGATATGTTCATCATAATTTTTAATCTTAATGTATATTAAAAACATAAAAAATAATTTACAAATGTAAATGTTAAAATTAGTTTAATAGGGTTTAAAATTAATATGTAAAGGGAATAAAGTGTTCAAAGATTAGTTATTCTGAAATATAAATGTTTGTATCAAACATATCACCAAATTATTTCTCTATCTATATAAATATAATGTATTTTTACTTATAGAGACATACCTGTATTTAATATTTCTTGGAATATACAACAATGCCACATTCTTTCAATTCTAAAAGTGAACTTCCTCTCCCCTACCATAGAATAATTAAAAATTCAATTGTTTTGAAACTATCTTCCAAAATATGATACATAATTATATATACACTTCCTTGGATAATTTTTTCATTTTCAGTCCAATCATGATGTGCTGTAAATATAATCCAAAATTGGTAGTTTGGAAAAGTTATGTTGTTCTTGACCGACAATATTGGTTTTATTTTTTTTTTCACCTAAAAAAATTTCCTGTCATTGATTATATAATAAAATAATTATCTACCATATATGTGACGTTATTAAGTAAATGTAAGAACCTATATCAATATACAATTCCATTAAATGGGAAATGAATCAGTCGTTCGTGTGAACATCAGACTACCACATTGAGAACTGATGAAACTAACATTCCATCATCACCTCTCGTGGATGTTTATTATAATTTTATTATTTTTTATATATAATTATAATTAAATAATTATCAGTATTTATATTCAAAATATCATAATATTTCTATCTAAACCATCTATAGAAAAAAAATGAAAATGACATTCATTTGTACAGTGGACTACCGTCTTATGAAATAAAATGATAATTTTTTAATTACCACATAACATGGATGGTATTTTCATGATTATTTCATTAAATAAAAATATATAATGATTATTAGTGAATTATAATATAAATCATAATATATTTCCATCACAGATGATGAATAAAGGATATGTTACCCATACATATGTAATACCTATAATCTTAATGACTGTAACATAGTTCATTTTTCATAAGCATCTGTAATGAATGTTTTTAATGAAATTAATTTTTAAAAATTAATTTTTACTTATTTATTATAATTACGTATATAACGTATTAATAATCTCTTTACCTCATACATCATTCCAATGTGATTTCGTAAATATGAGTCAAACTTCGTCAAAATGACTGACTTGAACATAAATGATCCACCAATTGAATATAGCTTAGTAATAAATCCAATAAACTTGAGAATAAACATGAATAATTTATTCACATTTAAATAAATAAAAAATTTATTATTCAAGGAGATGAAAAATCCATAAGAGGAATTTGTCTCAAGGTAAGGGTTCTCTTTTAGAATCCATTTCCAATGGTTTATGAACACAATCTCTCTCTGTAACATTATATCTCTCTTTATTGTTATGAAATGATTCTAAATTCTGTATATATTCCAATATAATATATAAATATATTATTACAAATACATGTAATGGTTTAATATACACCTTATTGTCATATCTAAAATGAATTCACTAAGAATTTTCCTTGTATTTTTATGTGGAATGATTATGCAATGAATTCTCATTCCATGGGTTATTATTAACTTACGAGTTATGATTAACCTAAATTATGTGGATGAAATAAGTCTGGTCATTTTATTATGTCTGTTTCTTGATATTATGTTAATGAATTTGGTTAATTATTAGTCTCATGATATATTACATATGAGATAATCAAGTAAATGTAATCCAGTATGGGATATTTTTCACCATGTGATTTTTTCTAGGAATTCAGCCTTGAATTAGGTTTATTTCATATTATATTCTAAATCAACATTTTATATATTTCCATTTAATTATGATACCGATCTTCTCTATTATCACTCCAATTAATTACACCCAATCCTTATATTTTTTAGATATGGTATCAATCTTTCAACTAACCCATTATGTGTTCTTGTTAAATTAATTTCTATTCATGGATTTTTGTGTCACCCATTTTAGTTATGTATTACCCAGGTTTTTCTATGAATTTATAGGATCTAAAATAGATTTAGGAACATATTTTTATTATTATAATAAGTATTTCATGTTTTATGTTTATTTTTTCTATATCAGGGACATCATCAATAAAGATACAAGAAATCATGATTTATGGGTTTATACTAATTTGATAATTATATTTATTGTTCCTAAGATAATATATGTAAATGGAATCGGTCTATATATTTTTAAATAAGCTGAATTATTTTATTAATTAATTTTTATCACATATACTAGACAAAACATGTTAACCGAAATAGAAAATATAGTAGATCCAATTATAATTTACATACAATGTTCATGATGAAACTCTAAAATCTAATTTCTTATAAATCATTTTTTCAATGAGATGCAGTCATTTCATAGTAATATTATCTATAAAAGTCAAAAAATATTATTTTTAAAATTCATATATTTTCATGTGGATGAAATTTCATTGAAATATTCTTTTTTCTAAGCCTAAGGTTGCACACAACATCCAAAAAATAAATTGAGAAAATATAGAATTTATTCAAGGTAGCCTTCTAGGGTAAATTTTTAATTTTCCACATGGGGATGTCATAAGGATCTAAATGTAAAAATAGATATATTTAATTTAAAAAATTACTCATTCAACTTCATTATACACACATTACAAACATTTCATCACTTAAAATAAAACAACAAATCACTCTATGGAAGCTCACCACACAGAAGCATGTAAAAGTCAACATCTCATACATTTATTCTTTATATGATTCATGATCTATGGAAATAAATCAGAAATAATCCATATTAGAATGAAATTTTCTTATCATCAAAATTTTCATTATCTCAAAATTGTCAAAAGTAATGTATTTTAATGGAAAAAAAAATATATCATTGCAAATCTTACAAATCCTCAATACAAAATACTATCTCGCATCTGATGGCCAACATGTATCCCAAATCCAAAGGATCCCATCAATCGTAGACATATTTTGAAAAATGTTTCATTTACAATGATACCATATGTGGGTTTTTTAATCCAAATCATTATATAGTACTCAATATGGCTATATCATGATATAACCCCACTTATATTACTCTATTACTATGGTCAATTAATAATGAATTCAATCATCCGCTAGGGTGCTTGTGTAAATTCACTCTTCCAAAATAAAAAATTAATTTCTACTTCAATGGTTTTGGTATGGAAGAATCTATACTATTATTTATTCGTTAACTAATAGAAACATAGCGATTCATTTCCAAAAATATATGAAATAATATATGGAAATCTTCCATCTATATGATGATCTCCTATATTTTTTTCACTCACTGCTGAGAACATCATACTTATTTTATCTTTAAAATATCAATATATAATCAATGAGAATCAATAGAACAGGTCCATGTAATTCTATATACATAACACAACATAACTACCCTTTCGGTCCCCTATTCAACATTAATATTAATTGTATGGTATTAACAACTTTGTTGGACCTTTTTATCATCACAATATTCAAATATAACACCATCCATAGTGACATAATTCCAAAACACAATAAGATATCCTCCTCCTCTATTACATAACTTGAGATTTAATTAAATGAATAAAACATTCCAATATAAATTAACAATTGTGGTTCCTTCTATTATCCTAATATCAATTATACCATTTTATATAAAAAACAAGAGAAGCCTATTATCCCACAATAAAATTTGGTAAAATTATCCACAACTTCCGAAAATCAATTCTGGTCAACAATCCCAAAATGTTTATAGAATTAGGAAAAATTAATCTTCACTCCCGAAAAATGATATCATACAAAATTTAATATATGGGGATCACCCTAGTAGACCAATTTTGACCATTACATGCCTTCTCAATTTTGTTTTAACAATTTTGGGGAAAGCATATCATGTACCACTACTATCATCTAGAAAATACTCCTTTACCAAATGTACCAATAAAAAATATTTCATCAAATTTCATTACAATTATTTCATAAATTTCAATAATAGTACAAGAATTTTAATTTTCATTAAAAATAGGTGACACGAAAAGTAATAAAATTATTATAATACTGTAGTGATCTCTTAAACACCTTATAGGAACTCCATAGGTCTATCAAATATATGGGTTCCTTCATGAATTACTAAAATAGTAACAAGGGTTTCAATTATTCCCCTCAATAACGATTTTATTTAATATATATTTCTTAATCTAATTTATAATTTTTTTACATTAATGTTTGAGTATTTAACAAAGATATGGGAACCACTATGCTGCATGTTTACCTTTAATGAATATCTTAGTGGTCCCCAAACTCCAAAATGATATAACTCACAAAAATAGTATGGGTAACGTAATCTTGGGGACAATAATTGTAAAATATCATGATGAGAAATCCATTGTTGGGGTTTCACTATAATCTAAAACTCTTATGCATCAATTTTGTAATGAATATTGGGTTCTTTTACATGAATATAAGAGGGTATATGATTTTGGGACCCACTTTGATTCATGAAATTAAAATAATGAATCTTAATAATAACTACATATTTTTTAAATATTTCTATTACTATAACAATTTAAACTGCACTCCATCCTATAAATAATAAATAGTGGTGTATTTGCGTAACAAACCAAGATTTTATGAGAATTATTATTTTTAATTTCATTGATGTCTTGTGTTGTATGTTAAACCAAAATTAGTTTTCACTATACGAAACACCATATTAGCTTGCTGTATACACAACTCTATTCTTGGCTCTTATTACACACAATTTCAAATTCGTTTTGTGGAAATTATTTTACACAACATTTAGAAAAGATTTTTTTAATGTATAAATGAAATAAGTGTTGATTATGTTATACAAAACACCAAACAGAGTTTTCACTACACGCATCCCTGACTTGTATTTTATTACACGCAATCAAGACCTTCCTCAATAGCGTCTGTAGTACGCAATACCGAGTTTCACTGACCGAGATATTATTATAATATTATTATGAACTAGCTGTTATGAATAGTAATACTCACTTTTTGGACTTTTATAAATTTAATCTTTGAAAATGGATATCATTTTTGGATATAGAATATTGAAATTATCCTAGGGTGAATTTTTTTTATTATTCTGAAATCGTTCAATTTTTGATGAATAGTGAAAACACAGGGTTACTATTTAAAACCCATATTTTTATTTAAATAATTATTTATATTATTTAAATTTATTTTTGGTCAAAATTGATACATAATACCTATATAATTTCAATGTAATTCATTAGAGTCATTTTATAATAATTTTAGATATATAAAATTTTTATTGAACTTTTCACCGTTTTTTACCCACCTCCTATGAGAATTTAGAAATTCACATAAAACATAATTTTACCACTCTTATGAGTGGAATTTCAAAAATACAATAGACATGGTTAATATCAAGGACTAAAATGTGGTTCAATGAGATGAAAGTAATTTTTGGTGAATAGTAACTGTTTAATTTATTTAAACACGGTTAAAAGAAAATAGGGTAATTAATGGTAAAAATGATATTATTATTACCCTAAAACATGTAATATTTCTATTGGATAAGTTTAATTCATCCAAAAACAATCTTAGGAATAAAATATGACCATTTAGGTCCACTTGTATTAGATTAGTTCATTTATTATTAATTTATTTAATGAAGGGTTAAAATAGTTAAAATCAATGTTTAATAACTAAATGATTTTTAATATAGGGTTATACATAAGATAAATTCGACTACACATATTCATTAAAAATCTGAAAAAATTTCAACATAATGGTATTTTATTTATAATTTTTAGACATTATATAATTTAATTATTTATGACATAATGATAATGCAGTAATTACCTTATTAATGAAATATTAACATAATTGATGTCAAAGATACCAAAATAAATATAATTTTAGACTTTTTATGAATTCCAGTAATTTTATAGGTTAATATTACATGTTATTATTTATTTAATTAACTTTGTTCGAACTAATCAAGATGTTATAATTCACACAGATATCAAGTACCAAATAGTGTCAAAATTGAAATAAAATAGTTTTTAAAACTAATATAATATTATTAATTGTTATTATATTCCTTAAAATATAAAGTTCATCTAACTTAATTATATAAGGATATATATATATATATATATTAATAATGAAACACTTGGGGTTCTTTTGTCTTGTTATAGTATGTTTATTAACCATATAGTCTAAGAAAACAAAAAGACACGATAAAAGTTAAAGTATTTATCTTAGAGGTAAATATAAATGATAAGGATAAAATAGTAATGTGAACATGTCTAAAACCTATTGGTTGAGAGGATTTAGACCCATACCCACATTAGCATCTAAATAAATCAATATTGAGCTATTAAAAACTGAATATGACTTTATTATAAAATAAGATTTTAAGTTTTACTAAGGTTCCCCTCTCCTCCCTTATAAAAAGGGCAACCCTTCCATCTTCTCTTAACACCCTTTTGAGCCTTGATGCTCAGCCAACCCCTGATCATTTCACTTCTTGACTCCCCTAGAAACATTCTGGAGGTTCTGGTCTTCCCAAAAGACCAACTCTACCTCCTTAAGAGGAAGCTTAAAGGAGGTGCATTGAAGAAGAGGTAATCTCTTCTTCTGATTTTCTCAAGTTTCTTTATTCTTATACTAACTATTCTTTAGTTGTCTCATTATAAATTAATAACTTATGTATTACATATATACTGATATATTATTATAAATATGAAACAACCCTATTTCACCTTCTATCCATCCTACAGAAAGTGAAATCACCACGTGTGTGTACGTATGGAATACCGTCTCCAAGCCTTGGTGTAATCTGTTTTTGACCACCACTTTACTTGGATGGTTATAATGGTTTAAATAAATAACTATATATGATTATTTTAAAGTCATATTGATTCTGGAATTTTATACATACACTTCAATACAATTCCACGATCATGGAAATGATACCATTGCTCGTGCGTACGTACGGACTACCATCTCCAAGACGCGATGTGATTCATTCTCCATGTTAACCATTAATGAATGATTATAATGTATATATATAACTAATAATAATGAAATATATGAAATAATAATGATACATGATTTATGTATATATATATGTGTGTGTCATCTACATAATTTCATTCAATTCAATAAGGAAACGAAAACAGCGTTCATTTGCACGTACGACCTACTCTCTCCATGAATGGTGTATTTCATTCCATTTATCGATCTATAATATATATTTATATTCTGAAAATATATTATATATAAATCATGTTTTACATTTTGGAATTATGTAAATCAGGATAAAAGTAATAATATCATGAACAACCAGTCGAAACTCGTATGATAAATGAAACGATTTTACCCAAAATGGTGCTTTAACATGGAATTTAAAAATAAACGGGTAATATAAAGTCATAAGTGAACTAAATATGATATCATAACAATGAATATGATTCTGTAATAAGTCAGTGACATTATTTAAATCACTATAAAGGAGGTTCAGAAACATATGAAGCATATCAGACATAAGGTAAGAGATAATTATTCCCATCTCATTTTTATCTGAGATTGTTTATTCGTAAGTATTTACTAGGGTTATGTTTATCATCCACGTCCATTTTTTCTAAAAATGATTTCATAAAATGTTTAGTATTCTTCCATGTCTGTTTAAAGTCATTTTTATCCTTTTATGACTTTTAATACAAGGTTTGGAAGGAATCTTTTTTTACCATATGAGGTAATTTTTGAATTTTCCAACAAAAGTACGAGAAGAATGTTTTCTTTACTTATATGGCATGCATTTATTTTTACGGTTTTATAACTAATTATTTCCACGAAGAATAGTATAAAATATTTCATTACTATTTTCATCAAAATATTTTTCATTCACAATTTCATGGCATTTTGTGAAAAGAAAATGATTTTGAAGAAGAAAGGATATTTTCCTCAAGAATTCATTTCAAGTGTTTTCTCAAAACTGTTTTCCATCTATAATGACATTATTAAATATGATTGTGTTTCATGTATAATGTCTCCTTTATTTTAATGGTATTATTTTTCTTATGATGAAATGATATCCAATTCTTTATATCGATTATGTCAAGATGGCATGATGTTTATGAATCCCATTCTACTACATGGGTTATGCTATGATATATTATTTATGATTTTATGGCACATGAAAGAATTATTTAATTATGAGATGGGTGGGACCTATATCTACCTACAATTAATTGGGTAATTATTTATATCTAATGAGATAGACATGGCTGGAAAGGTATGTTAATCCGATTCAGTGTTACATGACTGAAATGAGGAGTGAACTCGATTCAGAAAGGGACTTTGTCCACTAAGAATGTCTTGGAAGCAATGCATTGGATACTATTGATATTATATCATGTGATTAATGGTTTTCCACAATTTCATGTTTTATTTCCATGCTATTTTATCATGATTGATGTTCCTTTATGATATTTTCCTTAAGAACATTGCTCAAGATTTTGATGTTAAGATTTTATGTTCATGTTTTTCTATTCAAATGTTTATGGATTTCTTTATATTATATATGTTTACCCTTACTGGGCATTTGAGCACACGCTTTTTATGTTTTCTTTTTCCCATGATTTAAATAAAGGTTTTTAGGTATGAAAACCAAAAGGGGGTTGATCCTTATGGGAGATGTTGAAGATCTTTCACCATGATAAGAAGATTACATTCTGTTTTTCCGAAGACAGTGAACTATTACAGTCCTTTGTGGTCTATTTTTTTATGTATTAAGTATTCCAATAAAGTAATGTAAAGTCTATGTACTTCAGGCTTGGGTCCTCTACATTTGGTATCAGAGGAAAGGTTTAGTCAACCTTTGAAAAACTAGGATGCAAGAACTTTAGTGAGATCCCTAGAGATATTTCTATGGTATGTCTAGGGATGTCCCTATGGTTAAGTATAAGTATAGGCTATTATCCTAGAATTATGTTAACGATATTAGAATTAAACATATTATGTTAGATATTGATGTTACTCCCCCTTGATTATGATTTTGGCCTCTAATAATATTTTTTTGGGTTTTAGAAAATGGCTGGAAACAAGAAGATTCATGATAATGGAGGATATGATGGACAATGGAATAATATTCTTCATGAGAAACCAAAAGTAATTTTATCTATAAGTCCACATATCGTTATTATTCCCATTCAGAAATCTCATAATATGATCATTAATTTCAACTTTGGTAAGTTTCCCGACTCAGCTAATAAGAGAAAGATGGAGTTTCATGATATTCATAGTGAAAAGAAAGTTCAATTTCCCTCATGTAAATCATGTGGGAAGAGGCATCAGGGATATTGTTTCAAAGTAACTGGAAGATGCTTCGGGTGTTGAAAAGAAGGACACAAATCCAATAAGTACAAAGGAAAATGTTCAGTTAACACCATTGAGAATTATAATGGTATTGTTGCGACATCAACAATGATTAGATGTTTTAAATGTGGAATGTATTGGCTTTATGCAAACCAATACCCTAAGAGAAAATCTAATAAAGAGAAACGACGGCGTCATATGGGTAGTATTTATGTGGGTGGTGATGAAGATAATATAAATGATATATGAGATGGAAGAAATGATGATGCACAGTAAGTGGTTTACGAAGGTAGTTTAGTCAAGAAAATTATATGGTACTATGGAATAAGGAAAAATCTAAGAATTGTTACACTATTATCTTTGCTTGAGTATTGAAAGTATATGTTGAATGGTACTGGTAACCATGAATGGTTATTTAGATATTTTTGGAAGACACCTAATATGTGCATAAAGAAGGGATAATAAGATAATTAAATGTTTGATATTATTAATGAGATCATGACTAATATAAAGAAAAGGTGATATCATAGAATTTATGGGATTTTGGTATATGGAAAAAGATACCTTGTGACAACATTCATGTTTTCACTATGGTTTACGAGAATACATGATCAAGGTATTCACATGTTTGGAATGTGACCAACAAGATATATTGTATTATATATGGGGGATAAATTATGGTATTCACATACTTGGTATATGAAATTTCTAGTAATTGTTTTCTTTATACTATGAGCTTTGACACGAGTATTTTGGATAAGCCTAATGATTGGAATGAATTATGTTATACATAGGATAGTATTGTTTATGGGTAGAACATTTTTCTATTATATTGCAGGGATAATGTAGTTTTAGAAAAAGGGACAACCTGCAGGATGGGAGACAACCCGTCTCATCAGACAAGGCTATGAGAATCAAACCCACAACTGAAGTGAAACATGCCTTTATTTCCTACCACTATGCTACAGGATATCCCTGGTCAGTAGAAACTAGATTTATTAAGAAGTATGATAGATGATGTATATGTCCATTTTTTGGAATCATATACAATTAACCTCACCATAGATGGACTTTTGTATATTTGATAACATTTGCAAACCATTTGTTTGAGACATATGGAATGACCCATCAATCTATCACATGATCTGCTAAAACTTCACGAATAAAAAATTCAACTTCATTTCCTTAAGATATGAAGTGAAAATTGTTCAAGGCACAAACTACGGTGAGATTATACCAAAATAAAGTAAGTATTTCTCATAATTCAAATTCTTAAACTTTTTGAAAATCATCTTTAAGACCCAAAATGTTGACCTAGTGACCTTGTATCCAATGAATCAGATGGTACCTTAGATCATTAAAAATTTATGGTTTTTGATTGGTGTCTTTTTCATAGAAATTTTCTCTACCACTTCCATCATAATGTGATGGTTAGATTCTTCTTTCATATCAATATTTTCACCTATGTTTTCTTATATAGAAACCCAATGATTAGTTAATTTGGGTAATCGTTACATTTCATAATTTAGTTTTTAACATTCAGTTTTGGTATTCCGTTTTATGATGCGGGTTTCTATGAAAGAATCTTTCATGTAGTAAACCATTTATAACCCGGACGAATTTTGAGGGCGAAATTCATTTTATGTGGGGTAGAATGTAACAACCCATGATTTTATGGAAATTATTCTTTTTAACTTCATGGATTTTTTGTGTTGTATGCTACACCAACATTAGTTTGCACTATATGCAACACCGTATTATCTTGCAGTATACATAACACTATTCTTTGCTATTGTTACACACAATTTCATGTTCGTTTTGTGGAAATTATTTTACGCAACATTAAGTATAGATTTTGTTTAATGCATAAATGAAATAAGTTTTGATTATGTTATACGCAACACCAAACATGTCTTTCACTACAAGAATCCCTGACTTGTCTTGCATTACACGCAATCAAGACCTTCCTTGATAGTGTCTGTAGTACGTAATAACGAGTTTCACTAAACGATATATTATTATAATATTATTACGAACTAGCTGTTATGAATTGAAATACCCAGTTTTTTGAATTTTATAAATTTTATCATTATAAATGTACTTCATTTTGGGATTCGGAATATTAAAATCAGCCTAGGGTGATTTTTTGGTATATTTCTAAAAAAATTCAATTTTGGATGAATAGTGAAAACACTAGGTTACTATTTAAAAACAGACTTTTTATTTAAATAATTATTTATTTCATTTAAATTTATTTTCAGTCAAAATTGACACATAATACCTATATAATTTCAATGCAATTCATTGGAGTAATTTTATAATAATTTTAGAAATATTAAAATTTTATTGAACTTTTCACTGTCTTTTACCCACCTCGTAGAAGAATTTGAAAATTCTCATAAAACGTAATTTTACCGCTTCTGTAAGTGGAATTATGAAAATCTGAGAGACATGCTTAATATCAATTACTAAAATGTGGTTCAATGTGATGAAAATATTTTTTTGTGAATAGTAACTTTTTACTATTTTTACCACTGTTAAAAGTAAATAGGGTAATTAATGGTAAAAATGATATTATAATTATCCTAAAACATGTCCAAATTCTATTAGATAACTGTAATTAGACCAAAAACAACTTTAGGAATAAAATATGACCATTTAGGTGCACATGTATTAGATTATGACATTTATTATTAATTTATTTAAAGAAGGGTTAAAATAGTTAAAATCAATGTTTAATAACTAAATCATTTTTAATATAAGTTTATACATAAGATAAATTAGACTATAAATATTATTTATAAAGATAAAAAACTTCCTACATAATGGTATTTTATTTGTTATTTTTAGAGTTTAAATAATTTAATTTATTTATGACATAATGATGATGTAGTAATTACCTTATTAATGAAATATTAACTTAATTAATGTTATAAATACCCAAATAAATGTAATTTTATACATTATATTAATTAAAATAATTTTATAGGTTAATATGACATTTTAGTATTGATATAAATAAATTTTTTAGAACTAATCATGCTGTTATAATTTTGACAAAAACCAAGTACCAAATAGTGTCAAAATTGACATAAAATAGTTTTTAAAACAAATATTATATTATTAATTGTTATTTTATTCCTAAAAATCTAAGGTTCAGCTAAATAAGATAGATACTGATATATATATTAATAATGATCAACTTGGGGTTCGTTTGACTTGTTACAATAATTATATTATCCATATAGTGTAAAAAAACAAAAATACGTGGTAAAAGTTAAATTATTTAACTTAGACTTAAATATAAATGATAAGGATAAAATAGTAACCTAAACATGTATAAAACCTATGGTTGATAGGATTTAGACTCATCCCCACATTATCTTCAAAATAAATCAATTTTTAACTATTAAAAACCGAATATTACTTTATTATAAAATATTATTTTAAGCTTTCTTAAGGTTCCCCTCTTCTCCCTTATAAAAAGGGCTCCCCTTCCCTCTTCACTTCAAACCCTTTTGAGCCTTTAAGCATGGAAAAACCCTGACCATCTCTCTTCTCCACTCCTCTTGAAACATTGTGGAGGTCTTGTTCTTCCCAAAATACCAACTCTACTTACTTAAGAAGAAGCTTAAAAGAGGTGCGTCGAAGAAGAGGTAATCTCTTCTTCCGATTTTCTCAAGATTCATTCTACTTCTACATCTTCTTCATTAGTTTTCTCATTATAAAGTAATAAAATAAATATTAATTATATACTGATATGTTAATATAAATATTAAACATCTCTATTTCACCTTCTATCCATCCTACGGAAAACGAAATCACTGTGCGTGCGTACGTACGGAATACTGTCTCCACGCCGTGGTGTAATATGTTTTCGACCACCACCTTACTTGGATGGGTATAATGGTGTAAATAAATAACTATATATTATTATTTTAAAGTGATATTCAGTATGATGTATTATACATACACTTCAATAGAATTCCATGATCATGGGAATGATATCATTGCTCGTGCGTACGTACGGACTACTATCTCCACGACGCGATGAGATTCATTCTCCATGTTAACCATTCATGAATGATTATAAATTATATATATAATGAATAATAATTAAATATATGACACAATAATTATTCTGGATTTATGTGTATATATATATGTATGTCATCTAGTTAATTCATTCAATTCAATAAAGAAACGAAAACAGCATTAACGTGTACGTACGTCCTACCGTCTCCATGAACGGTGTATTTCATTCCATTTATCTATCTATAAAATATATTAATATGATTAATATATATTATATATAAATCATGTTTTACATTCTGGAATTATGTAAATCAGTATATAAGTAATAAAATCATGAACAATAAGTCGAAACTCGTAGATAAATGAAACGATTTTACCCAAAATGGTGCTTTAACATGGAATTTACAAAAGAACAGGTAATATAAAGTCATAAGTGAACCATATATTATATCATAACAATTAATATGATTCTATAATAAGTCGGAGGCATTATTGAAATCATTATTCAGGAGGTTCGGAAACATACGAAATATATCAGACATAAGGTAAGGGATAATTATTACAATCTTATTCTTATCTAAGATTGTTTATTTTTAAGTATTTACTGGGGTTATGTTTATCATCCACGTCCATGTTTTCTAAAAATGTTTTCATAAAATGTTTAGTATTCTTCCATGTATGTTTAAATCCATTATTACCCTTTTATGACTTTTTACACAAGGTTTTGATGGAATCTTTTTTTACCATACGAGAAACTTTTTGACATTTCCGACAAAATTTTGAGAAGAATGTTTTTTTAACTTCTACGGCATGAACATATTTTTACTGTTTTATAATGCATTTTTTACATGAAGCTTAATCTACATGATTTAATTAATATTTTCATCAAAATATATTTCTTTTAAAATTTCATGGCATTTTGTGAAAAGAAAATGATTTCTAAGAAAAAATGAAAATTTCCTCAAGAATTCATTTCAAGTGTTCTCTCAAAACTGTTTTCCATCTATAATGACATTATTCAATATGTTTATGTTTGGTGTATATTGTATCCATTATATAAATGGTTTTATTTTTCTTATGATGAAATTATATCCATTTTTTATATGGATTATGTTAAGATATCATGATGTTTAAGAATCCCATTCTATTACATGGGTTATACTATGATGTATGATTTATGATTTTGTGGCACATGAAAGAATGATTTCATTATGATATGGGTGGGACCTATATATCCCTCCAATGAACTGGGTACTGATTTATATCTCATGAGATAGACATGGATGTAATAGTATGTTAATCTGGTTCAGTGTTATAGGACTGAAACGAGGAATGAACTCGATTCAGAAAGGGACTTTGTCCACTAAGATGGTATTGGCAGCAATGCCTTGGATACTATGTAAATCATAACATGTGATTAACGGTTTCCACAATTACATGTTTTATTCCCATTCTATTTTATCATTATTGATGTTCCCTTATGATATATTCCTTACATACTTCAAAGATTCATGTCTTTGCTCAAGATTTTGATGTTTAGATTTGATGCTAATGTTTTTTCATTCAACTGTATATGAATTGTTTTATGTTCTCTATGTTTACCCTTAATGGGAATTTCACCTCACAATTTTTATGTTTTAATTTCCCTATAATTCAAAGAATGGTTTTTAGGTAAGAAAACCAAAAGGGGGAAGATCCCTATGATAGATGTAAAGATCTTTCACCATTATTAGAAGATTACGTTCCGAGTTTCCAAAGTCACTAAACTATTACGGTCCTTTGGTGTCTATTTTTTTATGTATTAAGTATTCCAAAAAATTAATGTAAAGTCTATGTACATCAAGCTTTGGGTATATTCAATTTGATAGAGGATTGATTATAGATCTATATCTAACATTTCTCATATAATTGAATGATATATGATATGACTTTTTATGAACCTTCTTGGAAATAAATATAATGTATATAATATAACCTTTATCATGAACATAGAACCTTTTCCATGAAACCAACCCGAAATAATGTAATTGAATATTAATGTTTACCCCATAAAATGGGTGATTCATTAATAATAATAGTAAATTATGAAAATTCTCTTAAAAATATCCAACATAGGTGGAGTTACATGAAGACCCAAAAAAATGACACAATTTTTATTTTGAGATTACACATGAACCAGTAATATATAATAATTACAACAGAAAAGATTCATAGGAATAGATTTAAATGTAAAATTACACGATTAATAACAAGATAATATATTAAAACCCTCTAGAGGGCCCAACATCATTGGATGTTACTCTTTCCTTTATAAGAGCTCAATATTTATCCATATTTGATTAGTACTCTTTCATGTCTGGGAATATTTTATCCATGAATAGTTCCCTATGTAATGTTAGAGAATAAATTAGAGAATCCCCATCTATTCCTAGAGAGTCTGAAGTAGAATGAAATTTGAGTTCCAAACTAAATTGAATCATCCACTACTCAATGAAAAGGATTTACTTGTAAACACATGATGAATATCTTATGGGAAGATATGAAACATTATAAATTCTAAGGTAATTTAGTCAGAATCAGATAAATATACCACTTTCTATAAACAAATTTTCAATATATTGTGAAATGATACATAAATTTCCATGTATCATGAAACAAGAATGTCTTTGGATTGATTCTATGAAACCAAAACTCATGACATGTTAAGAATCATACCAGTGATGTCATAGAGCATTAGATAGAACAATGTTGAAGAGAGTGGTTCACACCAATTAGGGGGAGAAAAAATTATTAAATATTCATTATTAGTAATAAAAATACACATGACTCAATAATATGGTAATCATGTAAAGAATGTTTTATAACATGTTATTAAAAATATTTACAATGAAAAAATTGAATAACATAACAATTAGATAAAACTCATATAAGAACCAATTCCTTAATGGATAGAATATATCATAAATGGGTGGAGCAATAAGATTAGATGAAATATAACTAATAATACATTCCAAAATAGAAACCAAAGTATTTATGTGTTTGGAACAAAAACATATTCTATACAACACATCATATTATATAAAATATAGATTAGAACACAGATCTTGTCATCAATGCCTGAATAGATTCCTCGCTACTCAGCTAGTCATTGATATCATTCACAATTTTAATTTTGGGTCTATGGAGAAATTAATTAAAATTAATTTTTTATTCTACCTAGATTACAACAGTAATAATAAAAATGACCAAAAGTTAAAAAATCAAATCAAGGTAATATAGCTCCAAAATAATGTGGAAACAATTTTCATTCTCTTATAAGATTCATGTAAATTTATTGATTCTTAAAACTAGTTTCTCAATGTAAAGATACAAATAGTGTGTCATCAATTTCAATTTGATCAAATATGTTGATCAATGCACATTGACATTGTTACATGACTAGAAATATTATATCAATAATACTTTGTATCCCTTCCAAAAATTCTCATCGGTCAAAATGTGACACTTAACTCGTTACTCTTTCACTAAAAAAAAATAATTCTCATACAACATTGATATTGGTTAGACCACTATTGATCCATTGATGATATAGGTATAGCCAAAGTTCCCCCACACCAAACCCTAATAGTTAATGGGCTTCCTGCTACCAAGAATTAGAAAACTCCCTTTATATGCGATGATTTACCATAAATGATGCTGTGAAATGAAAAATATAATGTCTTTATAGAAACATTAATACAAATATATAAATTTATATATAATTGAACTAAAAATAAAATTTTAATCTGTTGATATATATAATAAAAACCTAAATTGTAAAATACATACATATAATTTAATAGATAAGATATCATATATGACTGCCATAAGACCCATCATAACTTATTCATGTCACTTGAACTACCAGATCTTCCTCCAGATTCAAATAATAATTCCACCACCAAGAACCAAAATGATCCATCATGTGTTACTAATATTAACCATGATACACCGTTAAGGAATACACAATTACTTCATTTCTATGAAGAGTGACATGTTATGAACAATCTAATCATATTTTGATTGCATTTTCATAGAAACTAGAATCCATAATGGAGGGATTCATTCTCATAGATGAATAATGAAATATCTAATAGGTTCCACAAACTATCACATTTAAAAATTAATTTTATTATAACTATATAATACCATAAGATAAAGAATCATTATAGATAGATATCAACGATGGATGATATAATTCATTCCGTCATAACAACATTGTCTATGAGAAAACTCATGTCCCATTATACTGAATTATATATGGGTTCACTCATCTCTCCTTAATTTGTGTATCATTTAGGGGTGGGAATATATCACTACTGTAATAAACACAACATAGTCACAACATAAAAAAACTTCTTATGGGGTATCATGAAAATAGTGGAATATCGAAAGCATTTTATGATAATGTCTTGGATAACCTGCAACATTCTTAGAGGAAAAAAATATGTTTGGGGATATTACTCATCATATTCACTGTGTTTCCACCATTCCTATATCAATTTTTTATTATTAATGATTTTTTCATTATCATTTTATTTAAACAAATAAATGCACATGTAGAGGAAAATTGACATTACCATTACGATTGGTAGATAAAATTACAATGGATAGTTGGTTTTTACATGAATATAATTTTTGATTGGATGATAAGAATAATAGATATATAATGGAGATACAATACATGTACATACCAATGTATTATCCCACAATTATGAGTATTTAATCAATATTGGAGTTATATCATTCAACAGAATATCTAATCAATAATATAATATAGTGATCATTAATTTAATGTTATATCAATAAGATATTGATCATAAAATAATTTTTTATTATAAAAAAAATTATAATAAAATTATAATTATTATAGCAATGATATAAAAAATCATAAATAAAATATTATCAGGGTTTATGAATAATCCCCCACACTTTTCACCTAGTTTTATAGTTCTTAATTTATTCATATTTGTTAATAATATATTAAATGGGATGTGGCCCATTGAACATACACTCAGTTTTCTATGAAATAATTTATCCAAAATTGTTTCTCTATTGAATATCATGACCACATATACAAGATTCTACCCGTGAGCCTACACATCACCCTAAATATCAGATGATAAAATGTCCATTAACTGACCAATATTGTATTTCCTACATGAGATATCCACCTCACATGGGACACATTATGTTAATTTTGATACCCATCTCCTATAGAACCCATTGTATCCTTGATAATCATCACTATAGAGTTAAAATTGGAACACTACACTAGATGGACAACCATAATTATTTTGGGACCACCATGTTCACAATAAATTGAATGAGATGTGATAGATATGAAATATATGAGATAAAAATGTATGATGAGATAGTTTATTATTATTCTTCTTTATAGAACTATTGAAAACACCTTAAATTGAAAAACATTAGAAATGAATTTTTCATTCTATCATAAATAAATAGAACAAGATTTAGAATTCATCAATTTTAATAAAGGTTATAAAATTATTATACATAATAACATTAAAATATTCAAAAATAAACTCATCCACAATTAAATAATAAACTATTACCTTGTATTTAAAATTTTGAGGGCCATGAGAAACTAAGAAACAGAAATATTTACCATAGGTTATGATTGTTTTTGGGATATGATAGTGATCACATTCTGGTAGATATCCATAGAAAGTTTAATTGAATAATTTTATTACCTAACCTTAGATTTACATACAACTAGAAGTATATTTTCTTCCACAAACTATATTTTTATCCTTCGACATCTCAACATATCTAGTTGGAATTATTATTTATTTAATGAGGGTGATAAATGTTCCACTATATTTCTAGAAAAAATGAATAAAACAAATTTAATTAACTAACTTCACTTGATATTTCATAAAATTGAGAATGCAAATTTAATTAAAGATTATACTTATATATTATTAGAATAACCATTTTTAATTAAACATCAGTGTCATATTTCCCATCAATCTCTCAGTCAATGAGATATATACATTTATTTACAATTACATTCATGAGGACTAAATGTGTTTTTATGTTTTATTTAATACATTATTATCTAGGATCTTTAGAACAAAAAATCTAGTATCATCATATCCTTTTTGTATAAGTGACACTCCCAAAAAAACAATTGATTCTTTTTTCAATGTCATCTACTTGATAAAAATTACAATTTTACCCTTTAAATGGTCTTGTCATATTAAAAATCAAAATAAATAATTTTCTTATTGGGGAAAACCCCATTCTACTATAAATTCATATTTCATTAGTACATGGTATTTATTATAAAAATAATATAAATAATATGATACAATATAACATTCTATAAATGTTTGATATAACATACATATGATTATGAATTTAGGATATTATATTGGCAATAGTTCCATTGAACGTTTGATAACTCAACTATACATGAAGTACCCTTGTGTATATATGTTGTTTATAACACATCCTAATTTTTATAATGATTTTATGATTAGAAATTTATATAAACATCAACAAATTTACTATATGTATCTATTTTTCATCATCATTTAAAAATGATAATAAGGTTTTAGATTTGGTTTGAAGTACAAGACATGTTCTACTTAATATGGTATGAGTATTATAAAAAAAATTAATAACCATTTTTTAATAATGAGGATTTGTAATCTCATGAAAATATTTAGTTTGATTATTTTAGTGGATTTTATTTATTATGGTTTTCGTAATACTCTATTTATATGACACAACCTGTCACATGAATTGAGATACACATTATCTACCATTTCACATAAAAAAGGAATGATAAAACATGGAATTGTGTTATTAATCATGGATATCAATTTTGATGTTTCGTTAGTATGGTTATAGGATTCAAGATTGTGATAAAATGAGAAATTTTTAATCTTTTCATTTGTATAGGCTTATAAAATGTAGAATAAATTGTATTTTGATTGAAAGTTTACTATTATCCATATTTAACATGGGAAAGATTGATTTATATATGAAATGAATTATTTACATTCTAATGATATTTGTTTTTATGTAAAATAATAGGGAGGATATCACTATGGTTTTTTGGGATAAGATTATAGTTATTAAATTAATTTTTTTCATTTTGATAAAATTTACTAATCATTTATATATTTAGGTGGATTGATGATGTTGTAAAACACTAATGATCCAATTACAATTTTTTATCTTCCTATTTCAACACATTATTATATAATTTTTAGTCACAATATCATGATTGAAAAAATATATTTTATTTTATAATAATGGTGGTGAAATTTATTAATACTAATCAATTGTAGTGAAATTGAATTAAATCAATTTTTAAAGACAACTAGAAATATATTCTTGAATGTAATCAACTATGAATTTTATAAATAATCGTGGTTAATATGTATTTATCCCCCTGAATTAATGTCTTGATATAAATAAGATATGAAAGGAATTGTTTTACATTTCATACATATTTATAGTTAGTGGCACTGAAAAATGATACTAGCTTATACAATTATTTCTATTGAAAACAACACTGAATGATTACAATATATTATCTAACACTGAGAGGTAAATTCTATAAGAAATTTTGGTAGACTCTAAAAAAAGTGTTTCAATATTATTTAGTATTAAATGATAATTTGTAATGAATATAGTGATATTAATACTTAAAATTATTTGTGATATTCCATCTATGATGTTTAGAATTTTAACAATACTAACCAGTTTTTTATAGGTTTTTATAAATTTTATAATATTTTTAGAATTTTTTAGAGTTAGTAATAATTGATTGTATTATTTTATTGAATGAATTTTATGTTATTTTTTATAGATTATGGGTTTTATAAATATATATAATCATGATTAATTTCATAGACCATGTAAATTGTATAGATTCATATTATTGTTGGATAAATTTCACGGTTTGAGTGTGTATTTAACTAAATATATGATATGTAAATATGTAAATATATATATTTCATAATATTTATTTTGAAGCTCTATAGACAATAAATTATATAAAATAATGTCAACAATGACATTATAGTATTATATGTATTGAAGGACAATAAACATTAGGGTTAACTCCCCTGGAAATCACTAGTTTATTTTATTAAGAACATTATATGCATGGTTGTATAACATATTATTTCTTTTCATTAGAGATATAATTCATGAATAAATTTTATAATTCCTAGATTTAGTTTATTGGTATGAATAAATAATAAGAGTTCTATATCATTATTAGGATTATGGAAACATTCATTCATTAACTCTATAGTTAGTGACCTTAGTCTAGAATTTTTATTAATAAATTTTTTAATTATACCATATGGGATTTTCATATATGTAGTATGGCCTTTTAATTGATTAACAATCATTACACGATAATGATATGATATTATTAAATTTTCACACTTATATATATTATTTATTTTTTTGTTTGAGTAAAATTATTGGTAGAGAGAATGTAGAGGCATTATTTAAACAAAAATGGCATAGCTTATGATTATAATTTCCATCCCTATTCAGGCCTATATAATTCTATGTTATTATATTTATTAATCAATTTATTTATATAATTATGTTGTAAAGAATATTTCTATTGACAATAAGTGTTTTTTAGTTATGAATGAAAATTTTCAATCAAATAGTTATAACCATTATTATTATTAATACATTTTTTATTATTCTCTCATAGATTTTATAAAACTTTAATTTGAAATTTGTGGATACTTGGAAAAATTTAGTTCAATTTTCTTTTTTATTGAATTTTAATAAATTTTAATTAAATAATTAAATATCACTTTTGTAAATTTCTATTTTTATTATAAAAATAATCCTTCAAAATAGAAATGGAATATAGATTCAAATTTAATAGGCTTGGTATTTTTTGGATACAATTTCTCATTGTAATGATATACATTTTTTAGGACCTTGGATTATTAAATGTTCAATTCATATAATTAAAAGGCAGTCTATATAATTTCTCACATTCTATCACACATTAATTTAGAATATTGAATACAATATAAATTTATATGGTTTTCGCTATACTTTTTAGTGGTATTTGTATTCTATAATTGGTTTTTTTATATAAGCATTTTAAATTATTATTCTTTTGATCAAAATATTTAATTTTAAATTAAATTCTTTTACGGTAAACATATATATACAATAAAGTTCATTCTATTGATATGTGGTTGATTGGTGGCCATCCAAATTCATATTTTTAAGATGTTAAAAAATTTAATTAATCAAAATTAATTTATGAGAAAAAATATTGTAGGGTCACCACACATAAGATCATTTTTAAAACCATTACATGGATGAAATTAATTTTTATTTGGGATTATTGAAACTAAATAATTTGTAATTGATTGTTCAATTTTAGAGGTACAATATCATTGTACAAGGTGAACTTCAATAAAATTTATTTTAATTAGGTGACAATGCACAAATTCATAATTGATGACAATCTAAGGTTGAAAATGACTATCAATAAATCCACGATTGATGTGATGGTTGTTGATATATATTTTACAAAAATAAATTAAATTTTCATCATTTTTTATTATGTTATTTATTTCCCATGAATTATTTCTCATTGATCATGTATCAAAAGTCCATATAAAACCACTTTTAAAAATTATATTTTCTAATTTTTTTATACAAATTATAATTTTATTTTTTTTACATTTATAAAATATTGGAGGATTAATATGTAACTAATATGAACAATGGAAATTTTTTATTTTAGGAAAGACTTAAAGACCTATGTATTATTTAAATAATATTTCAAATTAGTAATAAAACATGTAGTAAATTAATTTTTATTATCTACTTATTTAAATATATAATAATAATAATAATAATAATTTTTAATTAAAAATTAATAATTAGAATATACATCTTTGTAATTTTATATAATTATAATGAATAAATTAAAAATTAGGTTTTTATAAAAACTAATTACTCACTAATATGTACTATTTAAAATAAAAGTCTATAATAACAAATTATATAATGAAACATATCATAAATATAAGTTTTAATTTTTTTACATATACTTTATTAAAATATATAAATGTAAATAAATCAATTCAAAAAAATATACATGTATATGAGAAAGAATAAAAAAGAAATAAAATAGTAAGTATATACGTAAAATTATGTTTGTTTCTATATAAATATTAAAATTAAATAATATCTAAAATATATAATTATAGATCTAAATATATTATATAAATATAAATGAATATATTATAATCATATATATACGAAAAATGTATATACATATTTTTAAATATATTATATTTATTTAAGTTAATATGTGTGTGTGTGTGAATGGATTTATTATATGAGTAAGATACATATTTTAGTTAAGATATAAAAATATAACAAATTATAGAATGTAATATAGACACATTATATTAAAAAATTTAAATTATATAAATATGTTCATAAAATTTAATGACAAATTATTATACCCAATAATGTTAATATTAATTATATATAAAAATATATTATGAATTCATTATTTTGAAATATGATATCATATATATCTATTTAAATATATTGTATAAAGTATTAATATTTTTTAATGATTAATGTATATATATCTCTATAATAACATTGAATTTATACTAGTAAAAAATATGAAAATATTATGAACCCATTATAAGAATAAATTATATAAATGATTTAATAAATAAAAATTATATTGTAATAATATTTTTATATAGAAATTTTTATTCGAAAAAGATTTTAATTTATTTCTTGTATAGGTTGTTGAAATTCAAACCAAAAACACTAACACAAACACAACTAATGAAACATTATGGGTAAACAAATGAATATCACCATAAGAATTTTCTAACACCCTAATGGAATATCATATTTGTATATATAATATACAATTTTTATTCCTAATATTTCTCTTCTCTTGTAAAAAAACCTTAATGTAACATACCTGGAACAGTTTCTCAAAATGATTCTGAACTCGGGTGAACATCATGCTCTTAATTGTGATACAATATATGCTAGAGTAATTTGATGAGAAGTGATGGTCAAATGTTTAACATATATGGATATTATCTCATTATTATAATGATATGATTAATTGTAGGAAATAGGAATACCCATGACATGAATCATGTTTGAGTGAATAATATGTAATTATAATGAAAATAATATTATAAACCAAATAAGTAATTCATTTTTGAAAAATATTTACACATGTCGATCACATAGGAATACACCAATAAAATGATACAAAATGTGAAGATAATATATGTGATCAAATTAAAACAAAAACAAATAGGATAAAAAATAAGTTCATTTACATTTTCATTTAAAAATTTAGAAATGTTCACTTAGATATACTATCATGCAACCTATACTAGTCCTCCTACATACCTTAAAATTGACAACACAGTTTTCATTGAAACTATAGTTACAATTCATGGTGTGATAGATAATATTTTATGGGAAAACTAAAAAAATTCCCTTCCAAATAAAAAAAATATTGGAATGAAAATAATGAATAAAAAAATTCCATGAACATTAAATACAATGAAAACGTTTAATAGAGGGTAGTAAAAAAAACACCTATAAAATAAAATATTAACTAATTTAGTCAATGAAAGAGTTTGACTATGATCTCATGTTTTAATAGAAAAATAATATTTAATGATGTATAACCTCTCATTATGATTTTTTTAATAGTTTGTCATAATTCAATAATTTGGGTGAAGAAGTCATGATCAGGTAAAGAATATATCAAAATAATAATATAAACAAATAAAAATGAAATATTTTTATGTGAATAAAATAACCACCTTGATAAAACACTTTAGGGAATTATTTATCTCTAGAGTAATAAAAATTAGGTATAATGATTAGTCTTTATATAATATATGAATCATTAAATATAGCAAATAATGTTAAATGATGCATCAAAAATTTATTGACTGGTGATAATGACATATCATATAACAATTGATATATATCAACAAAACCAACTAGGGTAATCAATCTATATTATAGTGAACAATTTATCACCATATTATTTTTATAGGGAATAAAAAATCCCCTTATGATCTAAATATAGGCTCAAAACCTAGGGAAAATTAAATTATATAGATATATTTTTGAAATGTGGGGTGAATGTGGTGTGAAAAAAAATATAATCATTGGTATCAATTGGTTATGATAATACATAGTCTCTGGTGAAGGATGGTCTACTATTCTTGTTTATAAAAGGTTGATTTTTAACCACATGAAAATTGATAATTCAATATTTTCTCATTATATTCATTGGCAATGGGGAATAATCTACTATTAAATTTGATGTGTCACATACTAAACGTTCTATTATTTTACAACATTTACATTATTATAACATTAAATTACATAAAAATACCATCTACCATATAATCAAATGGTTTTGTTTATTTGGGAATATTTATATAATACAATTAATTTAAAATTATTTTGAACATTTCCAAAAAAATTATCATACTTGATATTCTTTGAGGTGTCACAAACTGTGAACACTTCATCGAAACATGGGATTTGAAAATATAAGAAAGGGGTGAAATCAAATTATGATTTTTGTAAAAATAACCATATCAACGTTTTACCCTACACGAGACCATAAGAATATGGGAAAACACAAAAAATATAATTATTTCTCAAATAGAACATGTAATTAAAATATAGTTCATTTTGATTTTTAATATAATAAATTATCCCACAGGATCAAGAAAATAAAATTTCATAATATCTTTTAAAATAGAAGTTGTAAATCATGATACTAGGGAACAGAATAGTCAAATTTCAAAATAGTGTGGAACTAATATAAGTACTAAAACACAAATTTATGATTAAGAATCACTATATGTTAAGTAAAATACATTCTATATTATAAGTCGCTTCATATAGAAGATATTGAATCACAACTTATTTCACAAATTAGTTTGATAATCACTATTCATTTCACTATTTTTTCATGAGATATAAATCATTTGCAAATGTATTTAAGGTATATATCGATCTCACACATTTCTTAATGATTATACATAAATGTGTTCCACAATAAAATTTACAGTCCTCGCATTATTAATGAAGAAGACAAGGAATGTGTTTCAAATTAAATTTTACAATGAATAATATAAATTATAAAAAATTTAATTACCAATCACAATCATATTGAGTCATACAAAATAGTTACAATATAAAATATTTTAGATGTATATTCACAAAACCCAACACCATATAAAAATGATCCAATTAGATAAGGTAGAATATATGATAAAACTATTGAATATTTGAATTTAAATGGAATGTAATGTCCTATATTTTAAACTTACATTATTACAAAATCAAATTCAAAAACAAGATAATAAATAATAACAAAAAAATGTGTAAATGTAATGAAATTTTATAACATAAATATATGACTATATAGAATTTAATGCATTCTTAGATAAAATTAAGAAATAGTGAAAATAATAATATATAACAAAGAAGAAATTAAAAGATGGTTTTTTATTTCCTTATGTGTTATAATTTTAGGTAAGATAACAATAATGTATATAGATTTAAATAAAAATAGTCACATTATCTATAAATATAAATTATATCATAATATAAAATGATAAATAAATTGTGAAATAAGAAACTAGTGGTTGATTCTCAAAATAAACTATATTACTCAATGATAGAGAATTGGATGACTAAATTATTTTACAAACTACATAGTTCGCGAAGAAATAGGTATTCTAAAATGAGTTTACATGTGAAAAAAAAGAATTTGAAAAAATAAAACAGTAAATAACATATAATATAATATTAAGTAATAATATACCCTTATAATATAAAATTTATAGCAGATGAAAAATTGTAACTTTGTGAATGAAAACCGAGTTTATATAAGACATTTTTTGGAAGAGGATCATTTAAATCAAATAATTTGGAAATAGATAAATTTAAATCAACAAAAATTATCCTGAATATAATTTATTTCATTATATAATATATCAATTATGTATCATGTTCATTATAAATGATAAATTAGGATTATGATACGAAACACATCTCAAACAAATAATTTTGAGATTAAAATGCTTTCCATGTTCCGAATTTATTATGCACTTGTAGAAAAAGATTTTGAATAATTAACATAATTTTATTAATTACATACCCAAAGACAACATATATAAATATATCCATTTATATCCTTAAATTATAATCATTTAATACATATATATTATTTTCTCTTTACCTAAATTTCAACGTTGGATGATTATAATTTTAACACCTTATACCAGTTCCATGGGACTATAGTCAATATTTATCGTTTTTTCATAATTTTTGTATTCTATAATAATTAATTTGACTGTAACAGATGATTATAAATATTTATAATGTTTAAATTTCCATTTATGAGTTCATTAGTCATTATTATATATGATGAAACTGATAGGAAGCATAATTTGGATATTTTTAACAAATGTAGCGTGATTCCACAATTAAAATATTTAATATTGATAAAACCCATCAAAAAATATAAAAAATAATAATTTAAATATTTATATCAAATTAAACCATCAATTTATTATTTATATATATACATGATATAATCATATATCTTCATTTATGTTGGCCATCAATCATACTCAAACGTGACTACACAATAAGAAATGTATATTGTTGATGAGATTTTGGAGAAATTTAATTATAAAAGAATAATATATAAATTTTATTGTGAATTTTATTGTTATATGTGAAAATTTTAAATTTTTTAAAAATATGTAAAGGATAGGAACTAAAATGTTTTTTGAATACTTTTTTTCCCTCTTAATTTTCTTTATTAAGCTGGTGATGTTTATAACCAAATTTCCTCATTCATATCATTAAAATATTATTTATTTACAATAAATAAATCCATAATAATATCATAAAAATAAAATTTTTCATTGAAACCAAATCTCAGATCTAATAGTTATTATGTCCTTTAATTTTTATACAAATATATTTCATCTTTTTTTATTTATAGAACTTTCATTACATATTGATCCAAACTAGAATGTATATGTATAGTGCTGTTAGAAATATAGATACAAAAAAAAATTATATACAAGAGAACTACACCATATCTGACTATTTTCATTATAACTACAATCCTTATAAAGCCATATCAAACTTTAAACCTTAATTCAAACACTATAGAAATGAAAATATAAGAAATGGTGGGAAAAGATGCGTATAAATAGTCATCAATGGAGTCATTAGTGAGAATGTTGAAAAAAATATTATGATAAGGTTATTGAAATATTATCATATAAATTTGAAACCATAACTTGCAAATCAATGATCATAATATTGAGTCATGGAATAAAGCATGGTGGGTCCTATGACATGAACCAATATGTAATCAAAGAACATAATTGTAATGACCAATAATTGTATCAATTACATTTCCAGTTCTCATAGTTTGTTCATATAGTATGAATCACATAAAATAACATAGATAATGCAATAAACACTATAAATTAAGAATGAATGAAATAAGAGATATTTCTATAAGTTAACTAACTTATACAAATAGAGTAGTAACATGAACATCAGAATAGTAATGTGACCATTAGGCATGGTAGTATAACCAATATAATAGAAACATAACCAATTAATGTATAAATAAAATTATGTAATCTTACTAAATAAAATATATTATATCTGTATCTTAATATTAGTAAATAAATATTTTAAAAGTAATAAAATAATTGTTTTTTAATTTTTTTAACTAATAAATTTTTATATTAAAATTTACAATTACTATAATTATATAAAACATTTCTTTTCCATAAATGGATTTTCAAATTATTAATTTGTTACCTTATGATTGAAGATATTTTTTGGTGTCACCAATTAATTTATTAGAGTGTTATAAAACAAGTTAAAATTTTAAAAAAATTATCATCCCAATAAATGATGATTTAATTTAGAAAATAAATTTATCATATATTGTACATTATTTTCACGAAATGGATTTAATTAGTTAATTAATAATTCTATAAAATAATTTTTAATTAATGGTATTTTTCAAAAATAATTTTTTTTTTGGTCAATAATGAGATATTATAATTTGCGGAGTTTAATAAATAATTGAATTATTGGGTCATAGATGATTTATGATTAATTTGAGCACTTATTCATGAATTTTAATTAATTATTTTAATATGTGTGCTGATAATTATCAAACTATTCATTATCTCAAATCAAAATCACAGACAAATGAATAAAATATTCAAAAAACACACCACTCATCCAGTGTAAGTATCACCACACACCACATCCTCTTCTTACCCTTAAAAACATGAATCCTACTATAATTTTATCCCAATACTCTTAAAAATCCCTTTACCCAATTCTATGATCCATTGGTTTCAGAAAATTTCTAAAAAAACCACTTATGTTGGTTTTCATGGAGGAAAAATTAAATACGTAAAATACTATTTCTTTTATTGTATTTTTATTTACAATTTAATTTATTTGTTTATACTCTACTATACTCAAAAAATACAAGAGGCATGAAAAAACTTTTTTATATTATATAATATAATTTTATTATTCTATTTGAATAATTCATATTTTTATCTATTATCTCACAATTTTATTCAACAGATAAAATATCGAATGGGGTGTATCGATTTAACACCCCTAAAAATGATGCTTTTCCATTTTTCACTACACCATAAAAAATGGTCTTTGAACCATAATTATGGTTTATTATTATTTTATTATAAATATTATAAATCATTTTGTGTTCTAGAACCTATATATATAAATGAAATTACATAATGAAACAAAACTAGTCACTGATGAATAGAGAACCGAAAAAAATATAAATAATAATCAATACTATTTTTACAAACAATTTATCTGCACCACATATAATAAAACTAATTTCATATAAATTTTATCTTCTATATTTTCATTACTAACTTATAATTTTTCATCTGAATAATTCTCTCATTTTATATGAATGTTCATTCTCATTTACAAGTTAACCAATAAAGAAAACTAAGGAAAATAATACATTAGAATGAAAAATTAAATCCCATAACTAATATAAAGAAAATAAATGACTATAATAAATTTATAATATATAAAATTCATGTATTTATTTCTAAAATTTAATTAATTAATGGAGTTAATTTTATTATATATGATATTAAGTACATGTACAGAACACATTCATATATAATGTATGGGATTCTCCCAAAACATCCATTTAATTAAAGATTTTCATTTCTCCATATTTACACTAATTAAAATATTATTTAGTATTATATTATTCATCTAAATTTTTTATTTAAGTTAAAAAATAAAATCTCCATATTATTTCTTTTTTTGGGAAATACTTTTTTAATATGGTTATTTTCTCAATTCCCCCCGATACACAATCCCAATTAAAGGGAATTTCATTATAGATTACCCACTTTAATGTAACACCCATAATATATTTTGGGAATAATTATTTTTTAAAAATCAATAGATTTTTCATGGAGAACATTATTTTTACATTTATAGTTTTCTACACATAATTATAATGAAGTAAAATTAATTTTCAAAAAAAAAATATTTAGTATGTAAAAAAGGTTATATCTATCTAGAAAACCATAATGGGTTTTTATATTATTTTATAATATTTTATAATATTTTATAAATGAATATATTTAATATTATGATTTATATATATTTACCTATTTTAATTATAATATAATATATTTTTGAAAATAATCCTGATTAGTTTTTCAAAGGATGTTCTTCATTAACACTTTCCATTGTAGTAGGAATGGTCAGATATTATGTTAATAGAATGATGGATGATATTAGTATTTATAATTTTTATATTTTTAATTTTTAACTCCATCATATAGGGAATGAATTCTACTTATTAAGTGATGGGGTCCCTCTATAGTCACTCGCTTCGTTAATAGTTATCATGAAAAAAATAGATAAAGATAAGTTTGAGCCCCTAATCATTATCCTTCAAATGTCTTGGCTGAGGCCACAATGGTGTATTTATGATATCCATAATTATGTATTCCCACATTTTGATATTAATAATTGATAATCCATGATATTTTTCAACTAGTAGAATATCATTGGTTGTGCTTCAATCTCATGTGATTATATATATGGCATTAATTATTAAGCTTTAATTTTTTTCATATTAAGCTCAAGAATATCTTCTAATGAAATGTGTTATGCATCATTAACCATAAATTGATTTTTATATTTGTATACAATATATTAAAAACCCTTATTTAGCATCTAATATAGCCCCAACATTGTCTAATTTTTACCAAGTATTCCAAGATGTATAATATGAATTACTTTTTTGGGATAATATATGAGTTACAGACATTTCTAATAAAGTTTCTTTGTTGTTTTCTCTTTCAAGATTTAATTTAAATATTATATTTCTTATCTATTTTTTCAAAAAACTAAACTCTTAGTTCATTAGGTATACATATTCCTAGTTTATTAGACCTATGTAATATGTGTAAACCACTAGATTAGAGTATATACGGTATCTGCCATTAGAAATGGAATTAGAGGTAGTTTATTATAAAATATATAAATTCGATTTAGAAAACATTTACTAGGGAATAAACCTGATGACATAAATTCATGATAATCATTAATTAACATATTATTATTTGGTTAAGGGATATACTATTCGGGTCATCCTAGAAATTTAACCATGTTTGAATACTACATGGGGAAATGGTTCGAAAAATGATGTACATAGGGGTAAAAAATTCTAAAAGGTGTATTTTTTCAGACTTGGGGTATCTATGTACATGAAACTGAGAATTCCTATGCTTCTAGGTGGATATTCTTATGGGATATTCATAGGGAATTTCCAATTTTATTTATTAACAATTATGAATGATTTAATAGTAAATATGTCCCCAATAAAACCATGTTTTTCATTATTACATAATCTATGAATATATTTACTATTAATTTAAGGTATTTTAATATTTTTTAAACATTGTATTTTGATTATTATTCTAATTTGGATTATGAAATTTTGTTGAAATTGATCATTGTTGAAGGAATTGGAACCATATGAAAATATGTATCCCATGTAGGGATTTCAACACTATGGAAGATAATCATGTTTTTTATGAGTTGTGAATAGTTTGGGTAAACATAAAACAATAATGGGATATAAGACTCATGTGGTGAATAATTAACTTATCCATAAGGAGAATATTAATCCACGACATGGAAAAACAATGATATAATTATTTATGAGACCACAACCTCGATCTTTTATTGTGACTAGAAACATATTTGTATCTGAGCAGTTGATAAGTTACATATATGCAATATTTATCTCTTTGGAATGTTACTAAAGGAATATGTTTATGATGAATTTTTATAATTTATATGAAGATGCATATCAAGGGTAGTAATTAATTAAAAAGAGAAATAAGGAGGAAGAAATTTTGAATATGGGATAGAAATATATTAACAATAATTTCTTTAAAATATAAGTCCCTTAAGAACATTGATATGATATGGAGAGACAATTCATGACTTTAAGAGTCAAAAGTGTATGAAAAAATTTCCATTTCTGAATCCAAATATATATTTTTTACGGAATACTGCTGATTATATACATAATCCAATGAGAAAAATTTATATATTAGTTTATGATTTAAATCAATTCCTCCAAATGGAACTAGTCACCAACAATATATCATCGTTAAAAGATGACATCACATATATTATTAGGATAGATAAAGAATTACCTATTTCTTTTAAAATTAAGGGAAATAAGATAAGAATTGGGATAATGATATAAGAATGTATAATGGTAAGAATAAAAAATAAATTTCTAAATGTGGGATACATGTGGAAGGAATCACCCTTGTTCCTTTTAAAAAGGAAATGGAATATCTTTAAAATGTGAATAAAGTGGAACTATACCCGTGATTCATATGTAAAAAATGAAGCTACGATTTTTATTTTCATCACGTATAGGTATATGGTACACTTTTAAAATAATTTTACTATGAATTGAGTAAAATCATCCTAGAATAGGGAAAAGAGAGGAAGTTAAAGTTTATGTGATCACAACTACAAAGGATAAAGTTTATAATGATGTGGTTTAAGGTACGTTAATTACATTCTAAAACATATCCAAATCATTATTTTATTTTTTATCATCAAATTGTTTTTATTCATCAATTTTTTCCATGAAAATAAGACATTTTCCTTTTGATTTAATAAAGGAGTTGTCAGTTCAAACAACTGTGGTAAGAATCATTTCCACAAATATGTTTCTGGTATTCTTTTTGTGAGATATAAAGGTTATTTAGATGCAAATAATATCATCATAAAAATAGTTTATTTTAATATTATCATTTGTTTAGTTTTGATTTCAAAATAAAATGTGAAAATCTATTTTTATATGAAATATGTTACAATTTGTTAGGAAGATATAGAAACACTTATCTTTATTAATGAAACTTCATCAAATAGTTCAAATCCATATCCAACTATCATTACACATATAAAGTAAATTCATGGAGTGGAAGAGAAAAAATCATCCAATCATCTACTAGTTAAGACATATATATTATTCATAATATATTTATATATTTCCAAAGGATTCAACCAGATAACCTCCAAAGTAAAATGTGGAGTTAGTTATTGATTTAATCCATGGTTCAAGAACTAAATAAATGGTTTTTATAGAATTTATACAGTGTAACTAGTCGAGATAATGAAAATATTGGATGAATTAAGTGATATGGAATTTATTCACCCAATGTTTTCTCTATGGGTAACACCTATTGTATTTTTCCTAATGAAATTTGTATCCGTGAGGTTGTGCATTTATTTTATATAAATCTGTGTTATTATAATAAAGAACATGTTTCATATTCCACACGTTGATTATTTATTTTATCCCAATTGTGTATCATTGCTTTTTTAAAAGTTACTTTTATTATGCATATAATCCATTGAATTTAACGAAGGAGGATGTTCCAAAGACAATTCTTTGAACCATATATGTATATTACAAGTTTACATTAATTCCATTTTGATTGGATAATACACCATATTTTTTATGGATCTAATTGACATATTTTTCAAGGAATATATTTATGATTTTATTGTAGTGTTTATTTATTATATATTGATATATTCCAAAATTTCAGGGTACTATAAGAACAACTTGTATAATTTTGGAGACTCTATGATGAAATGAGTTATTTTGAATGCTTATAATGTGTTAATTGTAGCTTAAAATTGTTTCATTTCCGGGCCATATTGTATATAATGACTTAATATTTCTATATTTATAAAGAAAAAGGACTTCCTTGAATAGCGTAGACTAACTAAAAAACCCCAGTATGTAGTTTCATTAGATTAATTTGTTACATTTAGTTTTTTTCATAATTTTTCAAAATTAACAATCCTTTTCACCATGATTTCACATTAAAGGGTTATGTATGTATGTACAAAATAATGTGAGGAATGTTTTGAATAATATAAGATAATACCAGTGAATGATCTAATCCTGACTCTACCATTAGAATATGGTTGATACATGGGTTATAGTGATTCATCAAATAATGGACTTACTGGTGTCCTTTTATTGAATTATAGTGTTAATTACTATTCATTATTTTAGATAAAAACTCTTTAAAAGAACATTCCAAAACATGATATTGGGTTTTTAATCCTAGTATTTTCTCTAATGATAATGAGAAACAATCACTCTAGATATAGATGTGATATATATACAATGCCCAACAGATTGAAAAATATCATCTCACACAATGAATTAAGAATGGTGCAAAGGTGATGTCTTGAGCTATTTAAGGATTATGATTCTTCAAGACACAAACAATAAAATAATAAAAATAATGTAGATGATTAATTATGTTTGAAATACCAAGGAGTTATATTAAAAATGGGGATTGAAATGTGTCATATGATCACAGATCTTCTGAATTTGGACATGGGAATTATCACAGAAGGTGAAACACCATTAACTTTTTATTTAGTTACCCTACCATATTTATTGGAAAGTATTAAAATTTATCATCCTGAATTTGAGAATTTTCAATAGAACATTAATTCTATGAGTGATGGGAATTTTATGAGAATTTAGTAGGATGATATAATTTTTAAATATGGGATGAATCATTGTGTTCCCTCTTTACCTGATCTAAAAACTGTGTTATTGGATGATTCCCAAAGATCAAATTTACCTAT
The DNA here is from genome assembly GCA_963277665.1 of Viscum album. NCBI lineage: Eukaryota > Viridiplantae > Streptophyta > Magnoliopsida > Santalales > Viscaceae > Viscum > Viscum album. Next base: position 1,583,944,774 of record OY728150.1, on the reverse strand, counting down.
AATAAATAATATCTCTTAGATGTATAGTTATTAAATAGAACATTTCTAGTGGGAAAATAAGAAACCATAAATTAAAAATTATTTATGATGATATTTATTCTGTCAATAGGTGATGGATAAAAGATAATGTCCTTACAGATTCATCAAACATCCTCCAATTACTTCAAGTAAATGAGAAGATGTTACTATTTATTTAGTCACTATATTTCCAATAACATGAACAAATAATGATCTAATATGGGTAATTCGTTATCTACACAACAAATCATTACATTTCATCACTCTAGGATTTGATTTCCCACTATAGCTCCTTACATGAATCTATATTAATTAATTTATACAACTCAATGGTCTACCAATTTCTATTGTGTCTGAACATGATCCCTGAATTGCAAAAAAAATGGAAAAATAATCATCATTATTTGTATGATGATCAATATTTGTGTAATTAATATCACCCTCAATCCAATTGGTAGTATGAAATGACCATTCAAAAATTTGAAGACATTTTGAGGTCATGATCACTTGACATTAGAGGTATATGGGTTAGTATTTTCCATTGGTTGAATTTTCCTACTATAGTAGTGTTCATTCAAGTATTCAAATAGAACCATATGAATCATTTTATTGAAATAGATATAATTTTCCATCTTTTTGTGATGATTTTGGTAAAATAATGCTTCTATGTATATAAATTATTGAAGGAAAAATGTAAAATGAAATGATTATTCAGCCAAACATGGAATAGTAGGAATAAGAGATATGTCTTCATCCAGAAGAAATATTTAATGTTTCTTATGGGAGATCATGTTTTTATAAAAGTACCTATATTAAATGGTCTTATAAGGTTCATTGTTAAAAATAAACTAATCCCTTTGTACTTGGGACATTTTTAATTTCTAGAGAGAATTTGAGATATGGATTATCATTTTTCAATTCCACTAATAATATATAAATTTCATGATGTGTTCCACATATATTTGTCCAGGAAGTAAATCCCAAAAGAAACACATGTTCTCACTTCTGATGGAATAGTTTTGGAACATGAATTATCTTAATGTGAATAACCTATCCGGATTATAGACACTATAGAAACAGTGTTGATGAATTGGAAAACTCAGCAAGTAAAGGTACTTTGGAAAAATAATAAAATTGAGGAGGCACCTGGAATGTAGAGAATGTTATGATATATAATTTCCTAAATATTATTATGATGTAAAATTATTGAGATTTTGAGGATGAATTTTTATAAGAGGGGAGAATGTAAAAACACCAAATTCGGTCAATGGTGTTTTCCATTATTGTATTTATTTAATATAGTATTAATCACATGAAATCTTTTAGAAAATAAAATATGGATAGTATATATAAATAATAAATTATATAAAACATATTTATAGAAGTTAAGTAAAATATACCAATGGAATAACAACACGACCTTTGAAATAGAAATGTGAAAATTAAGAATAGTAATATTACCAATATAATATTATCATCACCTATGAATGTGTAATAAATTGGGATTCTTAAAATGGAAAAGATTATATATTTATATATTGATATAAGTAACAATATGATTTAGAAAAAATAAATTTTGTTTTTATATTATTGAAGTCATTAAAATTTTGTAATTAATATAATTAATTAATTAAAATTTAACTTCATAAATCTATTCAAAAAATTTAAAAAAAATCTCTAATGATAATAATATAATTTAATGAGACCTTATATAAATTTTCAATGTGTTAGGAAATAAGATATAATTTTAAAATTTGTATTTATCAAATAAATGATGATTTTTATAAAAAATTAAATTTATCATACAAAGAATATTATTTTCATAAAATGGACCCCATTTTTTATTCTACATTCCTAAAAAAAATTACGTATAATTTTTTGGATTTTCCTAAATTATTTGGTTTTATTTTGAGAAGTGATATATAGTAATTCATTGTAATTTTTATATAAATCCATTATACAGTAATATATGATTAAAAAAAATATAAGACCATAATATCTATCTATTAATAATTAATTTATTATATTGTAAGATAATTCTCAAAATATTTGTAGCATTGAGCCATGATAATAATCAAATGAATATAAAATTCCATAAAATACATATTTCCTACACTATAAAAACCACCCCTCACCACACCCTCTCCTCACACCTTAAATGATTTTATCCTTCACCAATTTCCACAAAAACCTATTTTCATGAAGCTTTCCCTTGTAAAAGAACCTTTTTCTCAAAAAAATACCAAAAACAATACCCATAAATATGTTCCCATGGAGGATAAATTTAAGATGTAAAATCCTTATTATTTTCATTTATTTATATTTTCATTTACATTGTAATTCTTACACGCTAATCACCTAAAACATTACATGAAGAATAAAAAATATAGTATAATTTAATTACTATAATCTTATTTAGTCAAATTAATTGATTCATCTTCAATTATCTATCCTCTCCCATTTATTATAAAAATGTAAATATCTTCCAGGGTGTGTTGATTTACCACCACCTTGGATGATGCTTTTTTATTTTTCAATAATTCCATCAAGGATGGTCATAAAATTATAATTTTCTTTTAATAAGGTTTTATTATAAATAGTGTATTTAATTATCTATTTTATAACTATTATATATTTATGATATTTATTGATGAATCAAAACTAGTTTAAAATTATTGAAGAACCACCAAATTAATCTAAATGTCTATAACTATTGTATTATCTAATGATTAATCATCACCGCATATCACCAAAAGGATTATATTATAATTTTAATAACTTTAATTTCATTAATAAAATATAATTTCAGTTCAATAAAATTATTTTCATTTTATATGAAACCCCATAATCTTATAATCATAGCCAAATCATGAAATCCAATGAAAAGAACACTCCTAAATGATGGAATTTAATATTATAAGTAATCTACATATTATTGTCAAACAAAATAAAAATATGATAAATAAAATTTATATATGGATGATTGTCAATTAAATAAATAATTGAATTTATTTCATTGTGTTGGACATCATTTACATGTTATCAAAAATTTAATACATAAGATTAGGGTTTATTCCCCAACCTCAATGATCAATACGGTCATGATTTATCTGACTTTACACCAATGTAATTATTAATTATCATGATACATTTCTTCTAAATTCTTATTATATGTTCCAAAATTATGTCTCTTGGTCATTTTATATTTTATTTGATGTTGGAACTCATGTTTTAAATGTGCCATTCTCAATTCATCATAATATGCAAGCATGATTATAGTGAATTTCACAATTTCTTATACATTTTCTAGTACTATATATAACAGATATTAAGATATACTTATTTTAATAAAATGGATAATATTTTCATGAAATAATTATATTTTATCATTTCTAGTTTTATACCAACAATTATGACATAAAAAAATGATTTTTCTAAAACACTTCTCGGCAATGTAAAAAAATGGAATTTTTATCCAGAAATCCTCGATGATTTCAATAGAGTATTATATTTATTTAAAACCTTATATTGAATATTATGACATATTTATATTCACCTCTTATGATTATCAACAATGATGTTTTTTTGAATGTTTCATTATTAGTTAGACCGTGGACGTGATATATTAAAAATTACTATACCACTCAAAATTGATGGTGATTATATTTATAGAATGGGGAATAATATATACATTTAATATTTATATGTTTTCCATGTTAATCCCCTTGAATTTAGGAATTAATTGGATGTAATATATATTGGGGGAGCCATGTTATATACCCATCATTCATGGATTGCTCCTATGAGACAAAATACTAATGTATTTGAGTCAGACATTAACCATTTCATTTCTGATGTATTGGACAAGGCCTTAGTGATATGTTTATGATTTAACATTATAAATTCACTAATTATGATATTAATAATCGATAATACATTCCATTATTATAGTATTAAATTATCCATGTTTTGGCTTCATTCTCTTATGATTATTTATATGGAACTTTATATTTGTATTTTATTTTTTCTATTTTATGCTTCTAATTATGTTGTAATTGAATGTTTTGTTTTCATTAACCAAGACTTATTGGTTATATTACCTTTTGTTGTATTACATAACCCTACAGAGCATCTGAAATCACCCATTTCTAATATTTTATTTATCAAAAGGATCATAATATATTTTTTAATAATTCATTGTTGCTATTGTCTAGGAGTTTTTGATGTTTCAAAGGGAGTTACTATGTTTTTATATTTTTATATTGTTATATTAAAAATATGTTTATATATGTTTAAAAAAATACAAATATATTCGTCCCATTGAGATGAAACTTCTTTTCTTTATAATAATGAAATTATTTAAGGCACCATCTCTAAGAAACTAGGTATTGTATCTTTTAAACAATACATCAAGGCATATAATATTCATAAAACATGAGTTTATGGCATATAAATATGATTAAGAAATTTCCAAAAAAATTTAAATACACATAGTTTCACTGAGTATATTAGTACATTATATATGAAAATTGAAAAATCATACGGACCTAAAATCAGTTCCACATGTAATAAACAACAGTATAAAACGTGTTCAAAATATAATATTATTGAAATTAAATTCATATCAATGCATAAACATATGTAATTAAAAACTAGGACTACATATAATCATATAAAAATGAATGATATGTCAACACATAAAATTGTGAACATTAGATCCATTTCCCATATAACATATTTACCTCATTATATATCCATATTTACCTAATTCATTGGAGACAAACACAATGATAACATAATCATAATTTTTTAATTTCCACAGACCATAAATAATAGATATATAAAATATATTGTGGAAAATAAATGGGTTTCATGAAAACCATGAGCATAATAAGAAGAAAATACTTTATGAATGAAATAAATGTTTACATTTTGATCATATCCATAGTAAATAAAATGTAACATTGAAAGATGCTATCAAAAAAGAAATATTCTATTAATGGATCACAATATAATTTCACGAATAAAATATCTTTTCAAATAAAATTATCCATTATTAAACATATAATTTTTCAAAATATTATTGGAAAAAATTTACATTAAAAACCGTAAAAACATGTATTAAAAGCATAAAATCAATTATCAGTCATAATGGATGTAAATTATCATTATTTCATATAGGCTAAAAAACATCCCATCTACAAAATTTTAAAAACAATAAAATAGTATAATTTTTGGACTATTACAAGTTGATTTTTTATTCCATTTTTAAAATTATCATATAATGGGTAACCATGAAATATATAGGCTAACATTAAAAAAAACCTTAATAAAAAATTATAAAAAACTTCTATATGAAATGAATATTTTTGACTAAAGAGTGAAATAATTTTTATTTTCCATAAAGATGTATTTCGATCACCGAAGTAACTAAACTAAGGAGACATAATAGAAAATTGAATCCTCAAGAAATAACTAGAGGAGAAAATCATCCCATGTTTCATGAGTAGTAGATCATAACATTTCGTAACTATGAAAATATTCCTAAAAATTAATAATAAACAATGAAATTATAACATAAAACCCATACAACTTTGGTAAAATTTGGATCAAATGACCCATAAAATAGTAACATAAAGGGAAGCTTTTATAAGAATGATGATGACAAAAATGCTAATATAAAATATCAACAATAATAATATAAACATCACACAAGAATAAAGGTGTATTATATAACTTCTTACCCACAGAAGGCAATTGTATATGATAAAAAATACCTATAGTTTGACTTTATTCAAAAGTAGTCATGCCTCCCTAGATTTATCTCTTATAGATCTCATATTATGGGAAATTTGGTTGGTGTATTTTGAATTTTAACACCTATATAATGATACCAATGAATTTAATAGGGTATTTTTATACGGTATAGTCATTCTAGATGGAGTGAATTTCTCTAATGGTGATAATGGAGTATTTCCCAATTATAATCAAGGAATGAGAATTTTTATGAATTTAAAGAATATTAAATTATAATAAATTATATATCCTTAAAAAGACATTTTCATGAGAATATATAATAAAAAAATATGTTGTGGTTATAATACCATTATACATATATTTTATATTAGTTTAAATGGTGTTTTAAACGATATCTTTTGGTCTAACCACTAAGTTAATAAACATCAATGTTAAACATGGTAATAATTTCTTCAGTATTAATGAATTACAATAACACTTAGAAGGTATCTATTGAATCATAAAATGACAATGTATGAAATATTTGACCAAATGTTATCTTAATTTTTCGTTAGAATATATTTGTATATTTTTATATAACTAAATAATATAAATTTTGATACAATTTCATTAAATTTATTTTTAACCCCATTCATATAATTTGACATAAAATAAAATATTATAAAATATTAAATTCCTATTAAATAAATTATATATTCATTAATATTGTATGTTTATATTAAAAATTCATGTCACATAATAATTGAATAATATTTTATATATTTCAGATTTTAAAATCATTAATTTTATTTTCCAATTAATTGATGAAGTATTGTTTCAATGATGCATAATCCATTTATGAAATTTTATAGATAATAAAAATAGAAACATTTTACAACATGAAAATAATTTCATTTTTCATAAAATATATGACTAATTTATAACATTTTTCTACCCATATGTGAATAGATAAGATATATTGATGACTAAGAGAGTGAAATTTTGTAACTTTTATTGTTTTAAATATATAAGGGTCATTTTCATAGACATGCTTCCATTAAAAAATAAATTTCTATCCATAGGGAATAAGGTTGGATTTGATTTCATAGTATATGAATTGAAAAGGAAATTTATACTTTTATCAATTAGTTATAACCATGGATACACTAATTTAATCTTTACAAAGGATATAACTTTTAACATGGTTACAATTCATATTGACCAAAAATAATATAAGGGAATTAACCAATTATAAGCCTCATGATTAAAAATATGTAATAAATTTTTAAATATTCATCATCCATTAGTATCTGAAATAAATTTTATGTATAATCACGAAAATAGTGATGAAAACACTATTTTGAAAAATAATTTTTTATGAATATTTTTTTTTATTATACTCCCATTCATAGTAACAAAAATTTAAGGAAATTAAAATTTTTCTATTGGATTATAATATATAAAATTAATTAAATTTTTTCGACAATATAGATTATTTTTCTTTATAATGATAAATAACATTGAATAAATACAACATTTAAACAAATGAATATTAATTTTTCATTATAATAGTTTTTACTTTATTTTATAATTAATTCGTAACCAATGAATTTATTTTATAGTTAAAAAACGAGATGAATTTTAATACTTATTTAATCATGTATATTCCAACTAATCTAAATAATAGGTGATTAATAATACATATTGTAAAAAATTTTCATTTAAAACTCATTATTTTTTATAACTCATGATACCAATGAAATTAAAATTAGTTAAAAAATTAATATAATTTATAAATGGAACATTATCTACAACATATAATGATATTTTTTCATTGAAATTTTACACATTCATGTAAAAAATATGGATATATAACTTTATTAACATTATTTTGTTCCTAGGGAGCTTCATAAGATTTTTGATTTCTTTATAGATCATTAACCAGATAAGTAGTCGTATTCCCTATAACATTATTATTATGATTAAATATTTAGAGTTGTATTATTTTATTTGAAATATAAATCTATAGTTTTATAATCTCCATGATCATAACATGCTATGGATTATTTGTGAACATTTATAGGAGGGATACATAGATAATACACTATACATGAGAGAGTTTTTGTAGAAGGTCCAGCAAATAAGATATCATCTTAATTCAATCAACAATATTGTAGGGGGGAGTGAACCTAGTGTTTAATTAACCATTCATTATGAATATAAAAGTTAATTTATCAGAGAAATTAATTTTAACTCTTTATAACAAACTAAAAACTCAAAATCTCATCAATTAATATCAGTATTACATTTCTCTATTGACAAAGATTTTATTAAGTGAACTTGAATATACATAACATTAAAATAAATTTCCTTACATAGAATAGGTCCCAATATCTTATTATCACTAACATCATTCCTAAATGTTGGAGTTACACACATATTTCCATAGAGGGATTCATAAGTATCCCTCTAAATGATCCATTTAAATAAAAAAATTTACCAAAAATAAACTATATGTAGCTGATGATCCCAAAATTCAATAAAATTAGTAGAAAATTATACCATCATATTTTTTACAATATGAATGGATCTATAAAACTGACCATTTATCTCTAGATGATAAGCCATTCTAAAACTCATATTTTTATCTAGATCCTACTAAAGACTACACCAAATATGATGTAAAACATAGTTCATTTTCAACTAGAATATAATATGGTACAACATTTACCCAAAACAAATCATTAATATAAATTATAGAAATAAATCAAAGAGGGAGATAATCCTTAATAGAATTAATTATTTTGAAATTGTGGGTTGATCGACTATAACCCCAATTACGTTATTTGTATTAGTTGTTTTTTGGAGTCTGATAATAAAATATAGGCAACTGATTTCCAATTTCAATTTTATTTTAGTTAGTATTTTTAATATACATTTAGAATCAAATATCACTCAATTCTTGTAATGTCATACCGTTAATGTAGATATATAATCTATATTATCTATCATCTTGTTGTCCCAATATATATACCCACTCAAATGTCAATATGTATTCATACATCCTTCACGAATTTTGAATAGTGAATTACATTCCTTATCCAATAACTACCTCTTTAAATGTGTTATATAAAAGCATAAGATCTTCTAGTATATTAAAATTATATAATAATGAAAATTAATCTTATGAAATAAATCACCTACTTGTATAGCAACACATTTTAATATTGTGAATATTTAATCTCCCCAAGGCCATGTGGTTGAAAAATAAGTTTTGAAGTAGTAATAATGATTAATCACCTCCATCCATCATCAATTTATTATATTTAATGATTTATGTTTTAAAATATATTTTATTATATTTTATTGTTATATATATCAATACATTCTTCAAAAACACTATTACAGTATATAATTAGTGAAAATTTTACTAGAACTATATCAATAGTTGTGAAAATTTTCACATGAATCTTCAATTGGAGCCATGTATAAGCTACCACAATATCTTTCTTCATGAGAATCCATCCATGTTTGTCATTAAATGTAATAATAAATATCAAAATCATTTCTCCACTATATTGTAATGTAATAATATGAAAATTAACATAGCTATACTTTAGTTCGATGAAATTCCATTCATATCCATCTGCCCAATGGAACATTTCTCGTCCCGGAGTTAACATAGTATGTGTACTAGTATATTGTGAAATATTATACAGAATGCATCAATAATATACATAAAAACCAAAAAATATAAGTAACATAGTCATAATGGTAATTATTTTCCATTTTCAAATAACATATATCATTGAATGATCTATTGAGATATCCTCATATGATAACTGGCAGAACAAGAATAAATATTTATGATGCCAAAATTAAGTCATGATAATTTTTTTAAAAATATTTCCTTTATTTGGGTATTAATTATAATCGTCAAATTATATAAATATTATATTTAGGAAGATATATATATTGTAATACCATATATATAAAGGTAATAACAAAATTTTTAATGTAATCTCTAATGAATCCATTCATTAAATCCATGAAAACAGTGAGGGAAATAGTAAAATAAATGAAACAATTTTATATTAATAGAGTCTATAAATTTTTTTGAATGATATATATGGTATATAATTTTTCATACCCCTCAATTGATGATAACTATAATAAGGGTCAATTTGGGAAGTGAATTGATCCCCATAATGTTCAAAACACGGGTCTTCGATATGGGGTAGAAGAAACATGTTCAAGATAGTGATATTATCATGTTCATAAATTTAATAAAAAGAGAGTAATTGATAAATTATTCATCATTAAAATGAACATGTTCAATAAATTTATTTCACTTGGATGAACGAGTCCAATGAAAATAATCTATATGAGTTAATTATTATATTCCTTCAACTCATTTGTGTCCATTCTCTATAGAGTCATTGATATATGTGAGTAATCAGGAATTATTTATTTTAAGAAATAATGGTCGTCTGTTTCTTGAAGACTAAGAAATTATTTTAGAGTGATATTAACAAACTCCCTTATAGTTATACTATCATAGTTTTTGAGTTTCATCCATCCATATGAGATAATAACTCATTTTAATAGTAATAAAAACCCATAAATTAAATATGATGTATATTAAATTTTCATATTTATATTTATTATGATAGAGGATAATATGTTTAGTTAATATATAAAAACATTAATTACCTTCAAATATACTTAATTATGGAATTAATAAAGAAATTGACTCCATACCAAGAACAACATCAATTTCAATCTCAAAATGAATAAAAATATTTATTGAATGTTGGTTCCTACAATCATCAAAAATATATGAATCATAAACATTAAATTATATCATCATTCAATTTGGGTTTTCCATTTTACATCAATAAATAATAATTTTGGAGGAATTTTTTTAATCATATCAAAAAAAATTGAAAAAAATGAGTTGTTAGAATTATTATAACATAAGACATTAGTAGTTCAAGAGTTAATGGTAAGAGTAGATTTCATCACATCTATATCATACCCCACAATTTGAAATAGTGATCACATTATATCTCACATGGTATCACATCATTAGTGTTTTATGAAATCAACATTTATTATTATATATTGTATTTGGGAATTGATTAGAATAATTCTAGTTCTAAATTTATTAGAAAATATTGTGTGTGGTTGTTCATTAATATTGAGTTATTTCTCTATTTACATAATTTTCAAACTTATTCATTCCATTTTGTTATTCAATTTCATGATGACCATATTTTTACATATGTAAAATAATTATAATTCTAATAAGTATGTTTCCACCATGGTTACATGCACATTTAAAGTCTAAAAAATAACATCTTATTCAATCTATGATATTTTTTAATTTCTCTATAATTTTTCCTTCATAATATTTTAAAATATAGAAGATGGATAGGTTACTCTAATATCAAATTATACCATGATATAACCCAAAATTATATAATTATAGATAACGATATCTATAATAGATAAATCCTTTCAGAGACATGGTTTTAGGCCACTAATATTTCAATCAATCTTACTTTCTTGTAAAATTATAATACAATAAGAATACCTCATATGTCTTAAAAAATATTATGCATATGTACTATTGGATTCAGCATCATTTTTTTATCTAAATTTTTTTATTCTCTATTTCCATATGATGAATGAAATTAATGTACTTATTGAAAAAAATGATCAAAACCCCATCTCACTTATTGGATTAAATTTATTAATATTACACGGTATTCCAAATAAGGGTACTAGACTTATCAAACTGTTTTTTTAATGATAAAAATAATGAATTTATTTTTTAGTCCAAGAACATTGGACAAAATAGAAAACTTTAAAGGATACTAATTTAATACCTAGTATCTTTTTTATTAGAATAACTACCATTATAAGGGGAGCTTTTACTTATGAGGGACTAAATAGAAGACTATTCCCCCATTTGATCGTTTAGATGATAATAATTATTAGAATAATGATTATCATCTATAATCATGCTAAACTAATTTTTATTATATATCATATAAAAAAATTCGTTAAGGAGGAAATCCATTCCATTTTTCATCACATTCAGTATTAACAAGGTATTTTTTATTCAATCAGTTTGGATAAAAAAATATTGTTAAAAATAATATTCATAGTGGGATACAACATAACCATGAAAATTTATTTTTTGGATATCTAAATCATGAAACCATATTATTTATATATGATATCTTAGGATTGAATTAGGTCTTCCATGATTATTACCAAGAAATTATTATGTTATTATATATTGATGGTTATCCCCTAGGTACTCACTATCATTTCATGATCCATTATTCAAATGATTATACAAACCATTACTTTATACCAACTATATATAATATTATTTTTCATGCATAAATATCTAAAAATTTTAAATGAATATTACTTTTTGAATATAATGAACCATGAAATTATCATATAGATACAGTTCCTTTATAAAATTGATATATAATCATCTGGTGAATAAATTTGATAGATAATCTCCCACAATGTGATACATAAGTACAACACTGTTTAGATATGTCATATACAAAACATTATAATATATTATTAGGAAAATTAATAATAAAATAGATGATCTCAAATTCCTATTATGAATTAGAAAAGGATACATTAATGTTCACATAGTCATTAAAATATAACACGTGTTTGACAGCATGATATTAACATTTGGAAATCATACCAAAATATATCAATGATCATAATATTTTGACAAGGAATAGATCAAAGTAATTTATAATACATGAATCATTAAGTAATAAAAAACAATAAATTAGAATATAAAATTTTTATAAGACATTATTTCATTCAATATAAAAATTATGATAGCCATATGAACAATTATAAATAGAAATATGTTCTCTTTTATTTATTAAGAACTTGAACTAATTCACTTAAATAATTTTATTGAAATGAAACTATGTTCAAGAAAAATAATATGGATATGATTAATTTGTTTACTCATAATCTTATTTTCATAAATTATATGTCCATTCATAAACAGGTGGACCTAAAAACATAGTCAATATATAATATTATGATAATATAATTCATGTCCTCACATAAAATTATAAATATGAAATTAATTTCACACATATTATATGTACCTCAAGAGTTTTACTGGTATTCCTAATTCATTATGGTGAAAAAACACTCAACGATCACATTTTCATAATTCATAAACTCAACATGATCATTAATCATTGCATTATAACATTACCAATGGAAAATAAAATTTTATGAAAACATTTAATAATCATAATTATAAAACACCTACAGAATGTATATATATGGTATCATTAGTTCACAACCAAAGTAAGGAACAAGGTTCATTAATGAATGTTATAAAATATGTAATATTAATTTTCACGGGACTAGAAATATATTTAGAAAATATCATCTTGAAATAATGATAATATTTATTAAATAGATAATATCTGAAATATTAAGTATAAAATTATATTTGAAAACATTGTTGTTGACATGTAATCAAAGTATAAATGTGTTAATTATCCATAATGGTCTTAATTATTTTATTTAATATACATTAAAATAATATATTAATTTCACACTATTGACTAAAATTTAAACAATTACCACCTCGGTAATAAAAAACGATATTTATTTTAATTTTTTTATTAATATTTAATCATTGGTAAAAATGAAAATCTTTGAAAAATAGAATAAAACCCATCATTAAATCATTTTTTATGAATAATAAAATATATAAAAAGTAATTTTCTGTAATGAGATAAATCGTTATATTCCCCCCAAAAATAGAGTTTGATTTTATTGGGTACAAAACAAGTGGAAAATTAAATAAAAACATGTATTTCAAATTTTTAATGAGACAAGAAGAAAATTAATTAGTATTATTTGAATTAAAACAACCGACTTCATGTTTTGAAAGATAACATTAAATATTCATGATATAAAATTATATTGTAACAAAAACCCATTAATGATTTGGTAGTAAATGATTCATAATTCCCATTAATAAATATATTCAAACGAAAATCCAAATATCCAGAATATTTGGATACTCAAGATATAATAGTTCAATGGGACATATAAAAACATTATGAAACAATATATGTGGATATCATAACATATTATCCAAATAATATAATATGGAATAATAAAACCATAAATTCAAATTTACTTTTGTTAAAATCAATTTAGCCTTCATTTCAATGACATAAATCTTTTATACCTCCTATTAAGGGTCGATGAGATGATATTTTGGAAGGACTATAACTAATAGATTTTGAAATTGGGTGTTTATAATAGATTTGGTTATGTATATTTGAGCTAGAATGCGCAATGTTATAGGGAAAATGTTAAATAGTGGGTTCCCTATTATAATTTAGAGGTGGGGAACTCCTGGGATTTCAGAAAAATATATATTAAAATAAATTCATTTTCCTAGAAAAGTTTCCAAAAGACTATATATTCATATATATTATAACATTATTTTGTATTTTCATCCACCAATAAAATTTTAAAAGGTTTTTTATTGATTAAAACATTAAATTGGATTTAACACCTTAGTTATCCCCTTTTAAACATTATCACTATAATAAAACTCTCAGTCAAATTGTGTAATATTTTTAGCAGTAAGATTAATATTTAATCTAAAATGGATGATGGAAGAAATTTTCAACAATATCATATCATTGTTTTCCACATTAATTAATTTTTTCACAATTTAATTAATTTAATAAAATACTTCATTAAGAAATTTTCATTAATTTAATTTATTACAAAATTTATTTTATTATACTCAAAAAGGGAAATTTTTTATTTAAAATAATTATTTTCAAATAATTTATATTTTATTTTAATATAAAAATGTTATTGAATACTATATAACACTAAAAATATATTTAATTTAATATTTAAAAAATTATGTGTATGTTATCTTTTAATTGAAGAAATACTTCATTGAAATATTTTATTTATTCATGCATAACTTATCTTTACTAAAAAATAATAATCTATTTCCATCATAAAAATAATTTTATAATTATGAAAATATTAATTTACATTCATGAAAACATTATTTTGTAACTATTTAAACTCAAAAGACATATTTAAAACCAAGAGAGTGACATTTAAAAACATTCCACTCATTAAATTTTATATATGACTATTTATTCTAAAATATTCAATTCAAATATATTTTCAGACTAATGAAATATTGGAATGAATACACTCATAAATGAATAATTATATCAATAAAAATATTTTCCCCATAATATACTTTTAACTATTATTATCCAGAATTTCCAATTTTTTATGTGAATACTTTTAACACTGTTACTATTCATGTAGACATAAAATAAATATGTCCTTAATAAAAAATATTATCATCTTGATTCAAAATATGGATTCTATTTTTCAAAAATCTATTTTAATAACTAATATAAATTTATTTTATAAATTATAAAATAGAACATTATTTAAAACCCTTCATATATAAATAAATTTTAAACATAATGTAGTGCGTATTATTATCAAATATTATTAAAATTAATAATATATAAATGAATTTCATACATAAATTAGTCTTAAAAAAATATTTATTTAACATTCAAATGCTTTCTAATTTCATTTATATCAATCAAAAACTAATGAAATTATTTTATAATTTTGTATACAATGTTTTTTCATATTTTAGTTAGTACTATTCATTCCCTCCAACCCAATCGCTAGGTAATATTTATCACATATAGTATATCACAGTCTGATTAAACTCATTATAATATGTAACAAATGATATTGAAGATATTAAATTTATTGGAAATAAAAAATTTATAAAAATATCTATGTCTTACAACCCTGAAAGGTGAGACATTGAAACAAACTTATTTATACTCAAATTTTATGATTTCATGTTACTCAATAGAGATGGGATAATATTCTTAGTACATATATGAGAAATATAAAAATAAATTGGTATATTAAAAAAAATTAATTACATATTTTTAAATTTTATAAAGAAAACTAATTTCAAAGAGTAATCATATAAATATAAATAACAATTATTTATTGAGAACATTAACCTCAATTATTCAATTATCAACTTTAAGAAGGAGGATAAACCATTGAGGGATTGTATAATGATAATAATAAAAAAATTTAAATGAATTTAGGATTGTTGAGGAGTTATTCTGACCATGCTAGGGAAAAAATTATCATGTTTTGTTAGTAGGGGAATCGATACAATGATATTCCCATTTCAAATTAAAATATATAAAATCATTTCAAATACACAAAAATTTTAAATAAAGTGAAATCACTATAAATGAATGTGACACTATATATTGAGAAATTATTTAATGGGAAAGATATCAATTTAATAAATCATCATAAATATTTTTTTTCTAACATGATATAAATATTATTATGTCCATTTACAGCATGAATTATTACTTTTACCATTTTATATTATTTTTGTAGATCTATGTTTTTTCTGAAGGTAACTTTATCATTATCAATAAAAATAATGTTGTCTTTATTAGAAAATTTTGAACAAATTATTCTATATTTGAAAAATCTTTTTCTGAAATCATTTTTTGAAATTGATAAAAATTTATTTTCATATATTAATGGTATGGTGTACAAAAACATGTTTAGGGATAAATATTATAGTAGATCAAAAATATAATTCATTAGTTTGTAATAAATATTAATGTAGCTAAAATTTATTATATAATTATAAAATAAATCATTTTAAGTAAAATATATGCCTTCATTTTAGTAATAAACTTATATATTCAGAATGTCCTAAAAATCACAAAATTAGAATAAATATAGTATTTCACTCTTTGCATAAAAATAAAATGTTGCATAAAATTACCAAAATATTATCCAAAAATAATTTTGTATTTTTAAATTCATTTTTTTCATTCTATATAACAAAATTTCTTTAATATTTATATCTACTTCTATAATGAAAATATAATGATAATCTGTAATTATTGAAACGTTGGGTTTTTATATATTTGGTTTTATTTTTATAATTTACTATAAATTTATAATTCATCAGATGTAAATATATTAGATCATATTTAAAATAGATCCAAATCATAATAATTTAATATATTTGGATAGAAGAAAAAATACCAATAAAAATGTACTTTGAATGAAAAACAATAATACATATATACATAGTATACATATAGAAACCCCAATGAAATTAATTATATATATTATAATTTTAAAATTTACCATCAAATCATAAAAAAATAATTCAATTATTTTTTTTATAAAATATATCATATTATAATTGTATTCAAATTTATATTTATATTCAATTAATATATATTAATACAAAATTTTAAAATAATATTTTTGCAGTGAATTATATTATTTTACATTTATAACATTACAATTTATGACTTCAATTAAACTATTTATATATGTCATGTGAAAATATTTCAATGACCGTATTTTCATAGATCATATTTTCACTAACCATTTTTCTAATTCCATTATTATTTTAAATTATATATAGTCTTACTAATTTTATTCCTTTCTCAACTCCCATTTCTATAGTTTTTTTTGAACTCACAACATGATTACACATTTTTTGGAATTTCATATCATTATTAGAATTTTTTTATTCTAATAGTGATTCTTAGAAGTGTTCGTGGTCCATGTGAGATTCTAGTTCAAAAAATTTATTTCTTTTTAATTTATTTTCCCCAGTTATTTTTTTCAGTTATAAAGGATTTAATCATTCATTATGTATAATACTTTGATTAAAATGAGGATGTTGTAAAAATTTTCTATGAATGAAAAAATGTTTTGTTATTTCAATCCCTACATTATTTGACTTGTTACATAATATATATTAAATACAAATAAAATTAACAAAATAATAGAATTATAAATATACACATTATAAAATATACTATATTTATTAAATCCAGAAGCATTATAGTCACCCCACCTTAAATAAAATTATTTCCTCTAATTGATAACTATGATATAAGAAATTATTACCTAAAGGGATCTAAATAATAAAAATTACCGACTATATAATTTTTAGAGAGGCGTAAATTATATTCTCTTTAGAAAAATAACTCTATTAATAGAATAGTATTATCCTTAATATTATGATATTATCCAATTATTTGGAATCAATACCCATTTTGTGGTAATAATATTCATACTTAAAATCTAGTTAAATATAAATTATAAAGTAGTGGGTGATAAATAATCTATAGGATAAATTATCAAGGGGTGATATTTATCACTAACTCAAAAAAGGGTTGTAAGAGATTCCATTATGATAGATACGGTGAACAACTCACCACCATGGACATGAGAGAGTGATTTAAAATGAACAAAATTATTATTTTCAATGTTATATCTTTTACAAATAACAATTAAGAATTAAATATGGTCGAATTTCTCAATATATAATGTGAAAATTCATTACAAATGAATAATAATATATATAAATCATTTATTATTATAAAAATAAACAAAATAATCTGAAAAATTGTACCGTGGTGAATGTGTTATCAACAATGAAATGATCATTAAAAAAATTATTTTTTCACTCAAATAACTGGGTCCCATCTCATGTTATTATGGCACACCTCACATAAGCTCAATTATCCTTGCACAAATAGGGATTTCATGTAATTTCCAAATTAACACTTGTCATGGAGTCTGGGGAACTTATAATAGAAATGTTACAATATTAAGGCTCTATTTTTTAACAATTATAGATAAACAATGAGTTCACATCAATGAGGAATAACCAAATAGGTCATACAATAAATCTCATATCATATTAGGGCATTGATACATTACTGATAACATTCCCCAACTATCTCACATCTTTCATAAGTTCTTATACGAATCAATGTATGTTTTTTTATAATATATTTTTAATTATAATGATCTATATATAATTCCTTAAAGTAATTTTTTTTCAAATCATCCATTTTTTCTATTCCTGGTCACACAAACATGGAATCTAATAATCATATTACATGAATTCAATATCATAAAAAATCAATATGCTAACCTATATTAATTTTTCTTTGAGATTGTCCAATATAGAAAAACAACCACCATTGTTCATTAGTTTAATTTATCAACTCTATACACCCTCCTTAGGTATTGAAAATCAATAATCAACCCCCCCCCCCCACATTAGAAACAAAGTCATTATTCAATATGAGATAATACATACCACTAGATAAATCACATAGTATCTTACAATAAAATACGATACTCACATCCCACCATTTAATTCTCACACATTTATATATTATGAAACTCACTACCACATACCAATAATTGATATACATAAATAATGGGATAAAACATACAAATATTTGAAAATATGGACATAGTAAAAAAATATAGGATGCTAACCCCCTTAATAATTTTATCATAATCCTTATCCATAAAGTAATTGAAAACCATCATCATCTCTAAACGACAAAATCATCTTATAGAGCCTATAATAAGTTATAATAATTGTAATTATTTTACCATATAAACATAATATGATTAATTTTATTTACAAATGGGGTAAAAATAGGCGGACTCTCAAGGATGAACCATCGGATAATGGGATGGGGATAACTCTAAACATCGAAAAGAATTAAAAAAATTATGAATAATTATTTAATGTTTATTAAATTTTCTTTGAATTTAGAAAACATTATCAATAAATTAAATTTTCTGTTAACTATAAAAAAATTCCAACCTTGGGGATTCCTCTCTCATGATCCCCTTAAAGACATAATCATTGAATGAAACATTTCATATAAATTATTTCACTATGAATTGGGGTAATTAATGGTAATTATATTCCATTGGAATCCATGAGAATAGATTAGAGGATCTAAGAGAGATATAATGGAAAATGTATTAACATTAAATAATGTAATGAATTCATCCCAAACATCTAGGATCTGTAATGGAAGAGTTGGGATAAGAGGATGAATTTAAGGATGCCACCCACAACATATGACAAGACTTAGAGGAACACCATTGAGTGCAGTGTGAGAATAATTGGCATATAATGGACCTTATTTCCTTATATAAAGAATTGATAATGATATTATTGGGCACTATTTATATCCTTTAGTAGAACCCAATGTCCTTCTACAACCACCTCCAACCACTTTTATATCTTTTATACCCTCCCAAAAAATAGATATTTTTTACTCCATAACGTATTCCATAAAACATCAAAAAAACCATTTATCACACATATAATAATAAAAATTATAAATCATAATTTATAATAAAAAATAAAAAAATCACTCACTATAGAATCAAACATTTATCCTATTCTACTAACATATACAAGTTTATGTAATTAAATTAACCTCACTATAACAATTTTCATATCTAACACATTTTCAAAATAATATCCCATGAAAACATCAATCATTGAAATATAACACACACTACAAATCATAATCACATACTACTACTATTATTTCACAATATATACGCAAAAAAATAGAATATCTCAAAATAAGAGACCCCTAACTCTTGAACATCACTCATAGTATTCAATACATATATGAAACCTCTTAACCCTTTTCAATGACACTTATTTAATCCTGATAAAAGCACACATAAATTATCTTATACTATCATAAACCTATAGAAACATGATTATTCAAATTGATTTGTCAATTTTCAAATAATACGAATATTAATACAGTGGTTGAATTCATTATTTCCTACTATACCACTTCCTACTCTATAAATTGTTTTGTTACACTGGATCAACTAATAATCAATCCAATATTCTTACACCTGTGTCATAAGAATATCATAGGACATTATATCAAAATAAATTATGTATTTCAAAAATTATTCGAATCATTTAATCCCCTATCCAGCCATGGTGAAAATTCAAAAAATATCACAACCCATTTACAAAATATATATGTCAAAATCCCACATGATCATTGTGAATTTTCTAAGGGGGTGGTTGAATTAGATAATTTATATCCTTTTTTTCTTCTTTTTCTAATTCATTATAATCATGAAAAAATAATTGAATAGATATCTATTATACCCAAAAATACATAATAATATATATAACTAAAAGAAGTTAATATGATTCACTACTCACAATGGGGATCAAATCATTATAATAATATAGTAAAACACTAGATCACAGAATCCTTTAGAATCATCATGTTGAGTAGAAAAATAATGATTCATAATTATATTTGGGAAATCAAATATTACATATCATCTTGTATAATATGTTTTTATTTAAAATAAATTTTTTTTATAGAAATAAATTATCAATCATCCATAATTTTTATTTTATTGTTTTTATAAAAATGATGGAATTGACATAATAATAGAAATTAATTCTTATTAAATTTCTACTGACTATTCTTTTTTATTTATTTGTAAAACACATATATATACATAATAACTCATTGTCACCTCTTATTACACTAAATAACATGAATTATCATGAATTGTCCTATTATATATATATATTAAGACTATCAATCTTAAACATTAATTTTTCATTTAAAATTACAATTGAATCATATAGATTACATAAATTACTTCTTAATATCTAATTAACATATACAATATTCTTATTTTTTTAGATTTGATATGTAATGAATGGTTGAGTCACTATACAATTTGTTTTAGGATAATGACTTTATTGATATATTTTTAAAAATTATTCTATCATTATTATTTATTGAATATCATAATAGTGCAATTCATTGGATTATTTATATAGGGACACATGATTAATGTGTAAGAATTTATATCCAATAGATATCCATCTATACACCTAAAATCAATGTAGATTATAATTTGATTTTTTTTGTATGAATATGTGTCACGATCATGTATATCAAGAAACATTATATAATTTTATATGGAATTTTGAATAAGAAATTACCACCTCAAAATTTCATTAGGCAACCAAAAGACTAAATTAATTCATGGATTTCATTGAAATATGTGTATTCTATTTAACAAGTAGTAGATATTAAAAAATCCTTATATAACCATATATCATCAAGATATTTATATGATTAAAAAAAATTCTACCTAATCATATTTAATTTCTGGTAGAGTAAAATATTTAACATTTTAATAAATAAACATATTTATAATATAAAAAATAATTGGTATTAGAAAACCTTATATATTTTAATCCGTAAAATTTGAGGACTGAAAATTTAATATTACAATATACAAATATATACAATATTATATATTGACAAACCACAAGTATGGATATCCTAATGTTATGATGAAATTAAAAATTTCTTCCCTAACTATCTAGAAGATAAAATCCATTATATTTTAATAATATAAGTACAATAACATTTTTTTACATTGTGCATTACATTTTTTCCATTTTGAATATTTCATTTATATTAATTCATTTTGTATTTAAAAAAAATACCATATAAATTGTTTACTTATTGATAAAATTTAACATGAATTATTAGTGAAACATTAACAAAATATATATTCAAAACATTATGTATCACACTAATGGATTATTCCTTTTTTGGTTTTTGTGATAACTTGAATTTAAAAGCATTATTTATGATTTTATTGAAGATCATATATATATAGGACATTACTAATTTTTTTCCATCTCTTCTCAGTAGACATCTTTAAATATCAAAGATAAAAAAATTAATTGAAAATAATGTTATCATGCATTTTTATGTTATACAATTTTAAGAAAAAAATACATTCAATAATTGAAAAAACATTGAATGAATATCACCTCAAATGAAACAATAAATAACATTGTAATATAAACATTATTATGTTATTGAAAAAAACAAAACACCATAATAATATTTAGTAATTATATTCGAATCATTTTATCATATTTCTTTAAACCTTATTAAAATTTCCATGGGCATCGACAACCTCATCATGGTCATAAAAAGACAATTTATATATATATTCTTCATATTTTATCTTAAAAATAACCCCAATTTATTATTTTAAATCATTAAACATAAATCACATTAGAAACACAAAAAACTATATATGAAACATAACTAAATGATTCATGTACTGTGTTAGTGAACATGATATATGAAATTAGAAAATTTAGAATAATAAAATTATATATATTAAAATGATTTATATCCACTTCTTCACATCATTTGAGACTATTTCATATAAAATTCATAAAACAAATTCCTTTCAAATCACAAAATTATTATCAGATCGTGTTTCTAAAATATAAATTTCAACAAGCTCACAAAACATGATATAATAGTTAACTAATCATTCAAATCACATACAAAAAATTATGAATTCACATCTTACCATTTCCAAGAACTCCCTCTAAAAATATATTATACCAAAATATTATTTTTATCCCACATTTTGATAAGAACGTAAAATTTAATAAATATAATATATTTCCATTATCTAACATCTCAAATATCTTAGGGGATAAAAATATGTGGATTAATGTTTCTTTTAAATCCGTTTAATAATATATATATATATATAACATGTGAGTTGGGGGATTTTGTATCCACACTACAAAATTGAAGGTAATGGTGTCGTGCTCCAAAAATCCTCCTTACTCTGTGAAAAAATACTGTCAAAATTATATAAGAAAACAAATATTAAATATATCTCCCATACTAATATATTTTTGTTTACTCTTAATAATCATCAATTTTTCTGTTTAATTAGTTATAATAACAAATTTTTAATAAATAGATTGCAATGGAACCAGAATTATCATCATTGTGTTCCATCATACACACATATCTTAATCAATGTAATCATTACTATATCCTGGCCATCAATCATTCATATTTTCAAACCAATATACATATATTAGTCCAAGAAGAGTGTAAAATCTAAAACTATGATATTTTAATCCAGAATCCATTATGAATTAAATATTTATGATAATTATATTTCCTATAGTAAAATAATATTCCATAAATGAAATTTGATATCTGGAAGAAAATGTAACATCATTAATTTTATATATTATTAATGAAATCAAGTATTAAATATTCTAATTAATATTCCAAAATTATCATGAATAAATTTAAATTCAATTTATTAATTTACAATATTTGTTTAAAAATATTGGGGAATCAATATTCTCCAAATCATTCACAGAAAAAAAATTCGAATATTCTATTTCATATATCCTATATGAAAAAAATATATTCTTATTGATAACTATTTCATCCCCAAATGTACCTTATAAATCTATTCATAGAAATATAAAAAATTCATATTCAATGAAAACTCATTATAGTAAAAAAAAATTAATCCGCAAATGAAAAAATCATTAACAGAAACAATGATAATAAGTGACTCCACTTCTATATATTTTGTATGAAGGATATGGTTTAATATTATATTAATGTAGAAGAATAAATTGTATAATTCGTATAAAAATTAAGTAAATTAACTTTTATTTCGTTTCATGTCATAATTGTCCTTCATAATCATATTAAAACATCCTGCAAATATAAATGATAAATATAATATCATGACTCTAATTTTTTACTACGCCTACCAATTTTCTATTGAGAACATAACATGTGATACAAATTTTTCTAATTTTCCCCAAATAGAATGACATATAAAAGATATTTCAGGTTGAAAATCCACAATAAAGAACATTGGAAATTATATTCAATTAATATATAATTACACATTAAAAAAATTCTATCATTATTTCATGTTAATTTTACTATTTAACTCATCTTAAAATGGAATATAAAATTTATTTTAATTTTTTTTTAATTTTTTTTTTGAATTGCATCCCAGTAATCATATCTATTAATATATTACAAAAAATAGTTTACTGAATTGATCCCCTAATTATTTTATAAATCATTATTAACATCTATTTTATTTATAAATAATTAAATTAGGAATGTGTTAGTATCCACAATTTTTTCATACTATAAATGACTTTCCAAATTTTCTAATCTTATTTTAGATTTACAATGAATTTACTGGCCTTATATAAATTGAATTAGATTTTTAATCTTTTGAAATTGAAAAAATTAAAATAATCAAACTATTATTCATTATATATTTTTAAATTTTCTTAAACATTTTTCTTTTTATCAATATAAAATCATTCATTATAGTTAATTTATGAAAATTATTATTTTTATGTAATTTTATATTTATATTGATACAACAACATTACCTATGTTTTTATCTATTTTCATCCCTATCAAATTATTGTAACTATAATATAATCACCCATTCATTATTAAAAATAAAATAAATGATAAAATAATCTCAGCAAAAACAACCAATGTTTTTCAACTTTCAAACATATAATACAATGTATAGTATTAACTCACTAGTGTTATATAAATTATAAAATGTTACAATACAACATATATGGAGATATGTCATCTTTTTTTACATTTAAATAAAAGAAATGAATATAGACCACACTTTAATTTTCATTAAAACAAAAATAAAGATTGTTATCATCCATAACCAATATAATGGGATCTGTATCAACTAAATATATGTCATTTTTTGAAAAAATAATATTTATATTTGGATATATGGTTTATCATGTTTGGGATGAATTTAATTCTTCAAAAAATATAATTGAAATATTCCAAAAAAATATTTATCCCAATTATATTTGTGTTGTTTATCAAGGATAATCAATAATCCTTTTAAGTATATATTTTAAATTATTTAATCATATTCATATAATTTTATTTTTAATATTAAAAAATTATTCATATGATATTGTTGAATTAATTTTTAAAATCAACAAATTACATTTCATTTTTATAGATTGTTTTTTCCTAATATTAAAATTTCTATATAGTTAATCTGTAAAAATTGATTTATTATATTATTCACATAATTATTATATAAATTATCTATTATCATACTTTTTCAAATATAGAACAATCAATTTCCATGCCTTCTTCTTAAATGAAAAAAATTAAATTTCATCTTTTGGAATACATTTTAACATATTTCTGAAAATGATAATAATCCATTTTCCATAGATTACATTACTTTATTATGTTCTTTATTATTCACATTGATGGATCAGTAATCAAATAATTGTTTCCACAATTTTGAGGTACTATCATAAATAAACGTTCTTATTTAAACCTCTTCATCAAGGCTTGTTCTTTCTAAAACACTATAAATAACATGATCGTTGTAGTTTAGAGTTGATGATTTAATTATTAAAATAATAGTATATATAATTTATCTCATACCATTAAAACAAAGAATTTATTAATCTTTTTTTATAGATTTTTTCTTGAATTCAAAATTACTTTTAAATCATAATATAAAACATAATAATTTCACTTGGTTCAACATTATATTCTTTAGAATGTAATTATAAATAAAAAACACATCATAGTATCCTATGGGATAGAAATATATGAAATGAGTTATCTCTTATTCTTATTAATTGTATGCATAAAATGAAATATATCATGTAATGAAAAAGGAATAAATAATAACGTATAAATAAATAATGATAAAATAATTCAAAATAAACATTAACTTATAACTTATCCATTCATATCATAACAATTAAAAATGTCAACTGAATGTCAATAACTAATTTTAAAATGATGAAATAAATAATAAGATATCTTTTAATCATAACAGCATGTCCTTATTCCATGAAATCTAATTATATCCTCAAGGTCTCATGACACGCAATCTATATAAATGGGATTTCCACATCCATATATCCCATTAAAATAGTCTCATAAGTAATATCAATTCATTGATGAGGTGGTTAATTTTGGTACCCCCCTCAACATAAAATTTCCAATTAATTCATCATATATACATGAAATGAAACATAACCAACATGCCTCAAAAATAATCAACTATTATTATTGGATGAACATTAATATTAAATATTGAAACATTACCAACTAAAATGATCATAAATAATAAATATAAATTTTGAGTATGGTATATATAGATCATATCCTTAGTAAGAATGATTTAATAATTGATAATGACATAGGTAAAAAAGTACCTAAAAATATTTTTTGGAAAATTTCGTGAGAAAATTACCCTTTTTATTAAAATCAAATGTATAGTAATTCCCAAAATACTGAGGTCAAAATATTACCTAAAAATATTATCTGAGAGTTTTGGTGGAATACTAAAATAAATAAAAATTAATACATTATGGAAGTTCTATCAATTACATAGATGAAAAAATACATTCAATTCACACTTTTGTAAAATAAAATTTTAAATTACAACTTTTCAAAAAGTAAAATAAAATTCCATTTTAAAAATCATTGAAGAAATTCATACATGGGAGAAATTTTTTGATGAAATCCTTTTTGGACATTAAAAAGGTTCTTAAATATTTTTTATCGAAAATATAGACATGGATAAAAATTATTCCTGCGCTAGTCGAAAGATTTTTCGTTGTCCTTAAATTTTATTTAGGTATCATTGGTACATAAAAGTGCATTGATTAAAGAAATTTTTTTTATATATTTAATTACATATATTTTAATATTTTTTAATGGGTTTAAGATGAAAATATTTATGAATTCCACTGGTAGATACTTAATCGTATACAATCTGGAAAAATAATACGATTATGAAATAGACTGTTACCCCAAGTCTAACATAATTCATATGTGTTCAAACCAGCTATATAATAAATATTTTTTTATTATACATATGTTCTATATTAATATTGATATAAATGGAAATAAATTTACATGTAAGGAATCAATTGATTCTTAATTCAAATTGTTGTGAAATTTTCAACCACATATTATCCCGCTTTTCATTTTTTCTGATCTATAGGGATTAAAAAAATTTAAACATAATATTGTGTCAACAAATTTTTTTTATGTTTACATATAATTTAACATCAAATACATAAATAAATATATAGAATAAATAGGAAACACTTACACGAATGAAAATTATAATATATTACAGTACACATTTTTTTGAATACCAGAATTTATTCATATTCATTTATTTTAATATTTTAAAAATCAGGTATTTTTTCTTATAATTGAATAAATACTATGTTCATATATTGAATTCATATGAATACTAAAAATATAAAATATATTACAATTTATAAAATATATAAATTATTAAAAAAATTATGATTCATTCGAAACATTATTTCATACATATGGTAATATAAAATAACGTTTTAAAGTTGAGAGATTGGTTTATTTTATTTTTCATATAATAATTCATATGTCCTGATAAAAAATATAAATACAAATAAGTGTCCATTTTTTAGTAAATTAAAATAAATTTCAAGATTCCATTCACAAAAAGTTATTAATGAATGTTTTAGGGAATTTTTAATATATTATAGTGATTCATTAACAATATTTTCAATGTTTTACTCATACTATGTTTTAAAAAATTTACCATCGATTCTATTATTAAAAAAATACTATGAACATAAATTCTAAATCCCCCCCCCCCAATTCCATATATGTCATGACCCGTCCCTCATGGCTTGTGCCGTGATTACTCCAAGCCCACCTTCCATAGGCCAGGGGTTAGTAACTAGCACCAAAGGAAGAAATCCCTAAGCTTGGAAGGCATTGACTTTATAAATTGTAAAAATACAAAATCAGATTACAAAATGGATGCAAACACTATGTAAAAAATGTATACATAAAGGTGTGTTGAAAATTAAAGGGGGCCGAAAATACATTCCCAACTGTAATGTACATGGAATATGAAAACAAGTACAACTGAAGAAAAGGGTAAAACAGCTACTGGATCGCCCTCCAAGGATTCCTAACAGATGGGTATGAACATATATCCTCTTCTTCACTCCACGTCCATCCGTCTCCTCCATGTACCAAATCTTCATAAGGTCCACCTCTAGGTACCGTTCAGTCCTGCTACTCTGATCCTCAGTTAGTGATGTTCATCGTCTACAACAAACACAATGAGGTGTGGGAAAAGCCCATGTAGGGGTGAGTATAATGATACTGATTAGAGATAATGAGACCCTCAAGGTCTCATAAAATCCAACAATGATAAACCACAAAGTATGAAATCAACAGATTACTACACTTAGGTATATGCCCATACATATACCTATGTTATGAGGTAATCCATATCAATCATGTGACAACTCAAAAGTTACTGTCTCAACACTAATATGATTTTATTCTAGGGATAGTATCAATTTGAACCCTCAGCTACTGGAGAACTACTCCTCTATTGAGTATAGTGGGCCTGTCGCGTCACATAGTGGTTCATCCAACTAAGGTAGGACTACTAATGTACACTTCCTCTCGAGTACCATGGGTCTGTCACGTCACACATAGGCGCTCCCCACCATGGGTCTACCACATCAAAAAAAAGTGCTCCCTCTCATAGCCTATTAAGGTACTCCTCCTATTGAGTATCATGGGTCTGCTATGTCACCATGGCTCTCTACATTGTGGGTCTCTAGCGACACCAAGGTGCTCCACATTGGTCCACTAGAGTAACTCCAAGTCAAACGGTCAGCAATCATCAGGTCTCAACCTACTACAAGGTTCTCACACAAAATCTTGCTCGTCTCCATAAGATCTGCATCAGAAGTTACTGGTAGATCCTCCATCTATCACAATATACCACGAAGATGTATCTCAATGATCCTCCACATCATTGGTGTCTCAACGCAATAGACGGTGCGTCAAATGGATGCCCGGTCTATGAGTTATTAGCCTTTTTTCCCTAGGGGCCCAATTGGATTGGTGTATGATCCAACCTGATCGTATCTCAACATTTCCCTAAACACCAGTGGGGTATACTCAAAGGGGCCATCGTGCACAATGAAAACCAGTGTCACATATAGTTTTTCAAACGGTTGTCTAGTGCAAATGAAATTAAAGGGTCAATAGTGGGCCCGGCTCTGGTCCGACCTGGTCTGGGTCGTCCTAGTCAGACCTGTTAGGTCTCTCCCGACACATTGGGTGGGACAGCCTGTTTGGTTCATACCAGCCCGCTGGGCCTAGTGCAGCAGGCCGCAAGGGCGGTTTGCCCCGGGCTCGGGGCTGTTTCGGCCCGCAGCATCACAATGGTACGACCCAACTCGGCTAAACCCGGAGGGCGCGGCTGGGTTGGTTCGGGCAAGGCACTGCAAGGGGGGCCACAGGCGGGTTTTGGAGGTTGGACGACCAGGAGGTGGCCAGGCAGGGCATGACCAGGCGGGCATGCAGCTGGGTAGGGTGCCAGGCGGACCGGCGGTTGACCGGGTAGTGCGCCAGGTGGGCCAGAGGGAGGTCGGGCAGGGCATGTCAAGCCATCAGGAGGTCGGTAGGCTGGGAGGCTAGGTTGGCGCATTGAGGTGCGGTGCAGTTTGGTGCAGCTCAGGCCGGTGCAGGCTGGTGGGGTTCGACCGGGGTGCACGGGAGTCCGGCGGTGATGCGGTCAACCACATGGGAGGTCGGAGGTTTTTCGGCTTGTAGAGCCTGCTCGGTCATGGCACTGGAATGTCGTGGGGGCAGTGTGGTTCATGGAAGTCATGGTAAGCTTAGTCTTTGCATGTTCCTTTGTTGCTTTGAAGACCTCTTCGTTGCCATGCCACGAAACAACACAAACAAGAATGGCAGAGGGGTCAGACCATGTGGGTTTGGCCCACACCCTCCATGTTTTGGGTGGTAACACATGGCTCATCAAAGAGTAAGAAAGAAGAACAACAATTCTTTTACATCCATGTAACGATTCATTTCCATTCCTAAGAAGAGAAAAATAAAGGGAATGTTACAGAAAATAAACCCCTACCTTTAATCATCGGTCATTGTTAGGGATTTTGTGAGAAGAAGAAAAAGGAGAATCATCGTTCATCGGGTCTACTACACACAATTCCAATCCCGGGTTGTATCGGCTCATGTAAGATACTCCACATCGGTATTATTTCGGAAGGAAGAAGCTCAATGTTGAGATTGTTCTTCATTGGGAGAGCATTCCTTTTCAGGAGAACAAATTCTTCATTGGAGAGCATAACCTTCCAAGTGATGGGCGTCACATTACATTACCAGAACTTAGTCACTTGGTGAAGCCAACCAAAATCCTCATCCCAAGCTGTATATTTATAGTGTAGGGGGAGAGGTAGGCAACAATTGTTGGAATTTATTATTGTTCATTTATTAGGAAGCTTCAAAAATTACTACGATGTTGTTACATAATTTAAAAAGGTTCAAGACAATTAATTTATGCTAGTGCAATGATGCAGTGTGTAGGAAAGCTTAATGGTATGTGCATTGGAACAATTAAGGTGGAGAAGGTAAAGAAGATCCCCCTCATTAATTTGTGGGAGTGGAGGGTCTCTCCCAACTAAATGGGGGTTTCATCCTGGGTGGTCTCGACCACCATAACCTCTCATGGGAGGTTATGGTTAGGGTTATCCACACAACCTTATCCTCTCATGAAAGGTTAAGGTCTAGTGTTCCCATCTTCCGACATCCACCTAGAGGTTTTGTTCCAACGGAACCCTCCTAAAATATCCACTTGGAAGCTTAAATGAAAATAAAAAGATGTTTATTTAGTTTTATAAATTTCACAGAAGTCCCAAATACTAATATTCACCCTCAAACAACTACTGTTGAGGTGAAAGTCTCCTTAACCGAATATTGGCTTTTTGAGTTTAACGGTGGCCTCAGATATCAATTTCGAGCACCGGTTCAAAATTTATAAAATACCGCTCACACGTTTACTAAACGTACCCGAAAAAAAAAGTTTGGAAAATTATTATTAGTCACCCTCGACCCACGCCAGTTGAGGTTAAGCTCTTCCTAGGTGAAACACACCCCAACGAACCCAACAGTACACTTGTATTTTTAATCTGAGTTACCATTTAATGATATGAATTTTAAAATAAAATAAAAATGACTTATATATTTTATTTGCACCCTAAAAATATCCTTCTTTGGTGGCCTGCGCTAGTGAAAGTTAGTATTTTTTTAATGAAACCACACCCTCACTAGTTCAGAAGTGGTCTCAGATTATTAATCTGAGTTATCATTTGTGATTTATAATCATTTAAAAAATAAAATAATTTTCTTAATGATTTTATTTACGATTATTCCATTTTTGGGTTATCTTACATGTGGTCCATGCCGACTAGACATAAGTAGATCATAGGTTAAACCATCCATCTTGAGTGCAACAGTGCCCTCAGATTTCTGATCTGAGTAATCGTTTATGAGCTATTCAACATCATTCGTAAAACTACTTACACATGTTAACTTATGCTTAACCAAACTACGACGGATCATTTCAAGAAATCTGGGCCACAGAATCGCGTGCTGTTAGATTTCACAGACTCGTAAAATTCCCATATATTTAAAAACAATTACATGGATATTCAAGGTCATTACATTATTCCCACTTCTGGGATTTACGTCCCCATAAGCCACGACTCATAACTAAGGCAAAATTTGGGGTACTAAGCATGCATCTGATCCTATCACTCCCATGTGCTCTCCTGGAGGATCCTATGCTGCTAGTGTCTTCACACCAGAGGTATCGACAGTCCACATAGGTCCCTCTACTCTTGAACCTCAATCCCTATTGAAACCTCTGTGAATGTCGCCACATCATCGACATCCATCTCTCGATGGTCGACGATGTGAGAAGGGTCGTTCATGTATCCCCTCAACAGAGATACATGGAGGACATCTTGCACTAGGTGCAACTACAAATGATGTTCCAGTTGATAATTTACCTCAAATACTTTGTTGAGGACCTGTAATGGTCTTATAAACCACAGAGATAACTTGGTACCTTGGCCAAATATCTGTACATCTCGTCGGGATGAGACTCATAGAACGACACGGTCGCAAACCTCGAACTCCATAGGTCTTCGTCACCTATCATCAAGAGACATATACCTACTCTATGTAGTCTTCATCCTCTCATAGATGATCTGCACCTTCTCTCTAGTATCTCGTACCCTCTTTGGTCCCACTAGTGCTGACTCCCCATGTTCTGTCCAGCACAAGGGTGATCTGCATGGCCGCCTGTACAACACCTTGAATGGTGCCATTCCTATGGTGGAGTGATAGTTGTTGTTTTATGTAACTCCACCAAATGTATGTGGTCCTCCCAGCTGCGATAGAAGTCGAGGACACATTCACGAAGCATGTACTCGAGATACTGAATGGTCCGATCAGTCTGACCATCTCTCTAAGGATGGAAGGCGGTGCTCAAACGAAGCTGCGTCCAAGAATCCTCCTACAACCAATTCCATTACCGAGAAGTAAACTGTGTGTCACGATAGAAATCAATTTAATTAGGGACTCCATGTAGCCACAAAATATCATTCACATAGACCCAATCTCTATACTAAACCCTCAACACTAATTAGTAGGATGTGGGTCGATATGGTTAGTCGGTGAATGATCACCCAAATCGAGTCATGCCCCCTTGATGTAAGTGGAATACCCTTCATGAAGTCCATGGATATCCCATCCCACTTCCACTCTGGGACCTCTAACGGCTATAGAAAGCCAGTTGGTACCTGGTGGTCCACCTTCACATGTCGATAAGTGAGTCATCGAGAGACAAACTCTGCTACCTCCTTCATTAATGGCCACCAGTTTTGTCATATGAGATCCCAATACATCTTTTCCACTCATGGATGTACCGCTAAAGGAGATGTGTGGAACTCCCTCAACACTTCCTCCTGATGTGACACTAGTACCATAGAATGTCCTATAAAGAGGATGATATGCTCCCCACTTTCATAAAATCCATTAGGTTCTTGCCCTGTGGATATCTGGGCACGTCAGGTCTCACAGTCAGCCTCTCCAAGTTGTGCCTCCCTGACTCGCTGAAGAAGTGGGGGAGTGACTGTATGGGACTGTAGAAAGTATAATCCATTTCTATCCACAAAGAATATCTGTAAGGTAGCCTACTGCTCTGTTTACTCTCCTAGAAGCTGTATTATAGACCTCCTGCTGAGTGCATTGACAACCACGTTCCCTATACCAAGAGTATAGACTATCTCGAAGTCCCAGTCCTGGGGGAACTCAAGATATCGTCATTGTCTCAGGTTCAGGTCATTTTGAGAGATGATATACTTGAGACTCTTGTGATCGGAGTACATCGTATAAAATTTTCCCATAAGATAGTTCTTCTACATCTTCATGGAGAAGACCACTGCTGACAACTACAGGTAATGTGTAGCATGGTTTTTCTCGTGTTGTCTCAGCTGCCGAGAACTATATGCGATCATTACTTGCCCCTCCATCAGGACACACCTAAATCTTGTCTATGATGCATCACTATAGACTATATGACCTATTCCTTCCTCTGGAAGCCTAATGATGGTGGAACTAGTAATCCTCTTCCTTATCTCTTAAAATATCTGTTGAAATCTCTCCGAACACAGGAAGGGTTTCCTCTTATTTGTCAAGTTTGATAGTTGTCCTGCAACTCTGGTGAAGTTTGCAAAGAACCTATGTTAGTATCAATCCAAAGTATAGGTTCCTATACCTAGGGGTAATCCTAGAAAAATATTTTGAAAAAGGTCCCCATGTTCTTTCACTCTTGTTTGGAACTAAAAACTAAAAACTCCTAATTCCTCAACGTTAAGGCTCTACGACTCAAGAGTGATCAGATGCACCCTTCTATGAATGTGTTTAATCTGTGCATCCTGGGTTCCCTTTTTCACTGAATAATGAAAACCTCACCCAACAATGTAGATAAACCACAACCATTTTTCCTAATACAGTCAACTTGTGTATGAATTGTGGTTTCCTAGTTTATACCCATACATAAGTTGTAAGGCCTCGACGATGCCACTAAGAGGTTACAACCTAAACTGTCAACTCAAGGGTAAGATAACACCATCTACTGAAGTGGTATTATCGAGTCTCCTCCAAAAGGTATCTCCAGACATGAGGGTCATGTAAATGGTTTAATCAGAAAATGTTGGTCTGTGACAAGATTTTTGGAAGAAAGGAATGATTGGTACCCATGTCTTTTGATGCGGCAGCTAGTAGTAGACACGCTCTATACCTCGAATCTTTTTAGAGACCTTTGTTCACACTCCTTGACCGCATGCAGCTACTCTCTTCCCCTACCCTTCAGCTCCCTGAGCCTAGTGAGTTCCAAATTGGTGGGTGGTTGTAACATTTCTAAATGTACACCACCTCATTTTTCTCTCCTAGGATTTCTTCCACATTTTATACCCAATCAATTCATCTATCCTTAACACTTTCTCTTCTCAAAACATTTTACACGCATAGTTATCTAAGAATGACATTAGTTTCATGCTTTCCCACTGCTAACATTCACTGGTTGTATCCATTCATCCAATGAACATTCAATTCTCAAAGGTTTTCTCTAGCATCTAGAGAAAAGTTTCTAGATTGGATGTCCTAAAACACACCTCACTCGGAATTCCAAGCCCCAAAGCACTGATAACAATGTATTCATCGAATACCTGGTATGATTGGTATGCCACGGTGAATTCTCAGCTACCAACATGTATTCCTGATGAAGCTGCATAAGCTATAGAGAACTCTTAGCCACCTCCTCAGGTGAGTCCACTACTACCTGGAGTTATGTCTCGCCTAGAAACCTTAGATGCTTGTACCGCTAGAACTCATGCATTGTGATCAGTTGGCGTGCACCATCCACCATTGTGGCTAGTGGCATCTCCTTCCCATCGCGTAGTGGTGATGCTGGTACACCAACCTAAGGTGCCAACATAGTATGAAGGCCCTGCACCGGAGCCTCATCGGTTGATGGGCCATCATTGAGTACTCTCTCAGAACTCTAATAGGCAGTCTGCATGGAGGCATCACAAACCGATGCGACACGATCAAAATTTATACTTGTTGGTCTGACCTGGTTGATCTAATATAACAAAAACTTTTGAAAACACACACACAATCAGTGTTTTCATGAACTAAGTCGGAGATCTTTAGTTAGGGTCATGTTGTATGGATATGTCATCCACCGCACAAACACTGGACTCCCTGAAATAAGAACCACACTCGGTACACATAACACTATTGCATCACAAAAACAAAAGTTCAAAGTTTTATGTTCTACGGTAGAACCTACAACTCTGATTCCAATTTTTTAGGACCCATACCCCTGGCCAGTGTCGTGACTACCCCAAGCCCACCACCCATAGTCTGGTGGATGGAGACTAGAACCAAAGGTGTAAATCCATAATCTAGGAATGAATTGTCTTTAACAATTTTAAACATACACAATTGGAGTACAAAATAGAAGAAAGGACAACATAAAAATTGTAGCAAAAATGTGTGCTGAAAAGAAAAGGGGGCCGGAAATACAAGTCCAACTGTAATGTACAAGGAAACTGAAAACATGTACAGCTGAAGAAAAGGTTAAAGCGGCATCTGGGTCATCCTACAGGGATTCCTACCTGAAGGGTAGGTACACATAGCCTCCTCATAACTCCATTTCTGTCAGTCTCCATTTTTTACCAACTCGTCGTATGGTCCACCTCTGTGTTCCATCTAGTCCAGGAACTCTGATCCTCAGTCAGCACTTTCCATCGTCTGCAACCAACACAATGAGGTGCATGCATTTCATGTGCTAGGGTGAGTATAATGATACTCATTAGGGACCTCAAGACACTCAAGGTCACACAAAATAAAACAAATATAAACCAAAAAGTATGAAATAAATAGATAACCACACTTTGGTATATGCCCAAACATATACATTAGTTATCAAATAAGCAGTCTCTATCATGCGGTAAACTAAAATGTTAATGAGTCTTCTCAAACAAGATTTTATTTTAGGGATAATATCAATATAAACCCTAAGATGCTGGAGAACTCCTCCTATGTCGAGTATAGTGGTCCTTCCACATCACACATATGCGCTTCCAACTAACATTAGACTACTTATGTACTCCTCCTGTCAAGTATTGTCGGTCATCCAGGTCAAACAGAGGTGCTCCCCCTCAAATCCTATTGAGCTACTCCTTCCGTCAAGTACTATGGGTCTACTTCATCACCAAGGTACTCCTCACTATGGGCCTTCTGTGACACCAAGACGCTCCCCACTGGGCCAGTAGAGTCACTCTGTGTCAAACAGTTAGCAGCCGTCGGGTCTCAGCCAACTACTAGTTTCCCTCACAAATGCTTTATCATCTCTAGAAGATCGTCTTTACATGCATCTAGTCGATGCTCCGAATATCACAATGTCCCACGAAGAAGTATCTCAAAGTTCTTCTAGGTCATAGGGGCTCAACACAACAGACGATGCATCAATCAAACTCCTGGTATGTGTGTTATTATCCTTTTAGTCCGAAGTGCCCTGTTGGATTCGTGTATTATCCAACATGACTGTATCTCAACATTAACCTGAAATTCAGTGGGGTATACTCAAAGGGACAGTCGTGCTAGAAGAAAACCAGTGCCAATGATGGTTCGTCACAAGGTCGTCCGGTGCCAAATAAAGTAAAGGGTCAGTAGTGGGACCAGGTCTGGTCCGACTAGGTCGGCCCAACATGGCCCAACCTAGTTTGGGCCGATCTGATTTGGGTTGACCTGGTCAGACCTTTAGGGTCTGGCCCAGCCTATTGGGCGGACTAGCCAGTTAGGATCGGACCAGCCCACTGGGCCCAGCCCTGCAGGCCGTTAGGGAGGTTTGGCCCAGGGTCGGGGCTGGTTCAGCCCAAAGCATTGCGAGGGAGCGGCTCAGTTCATCATGGCCCAGAGAGCGTGACCTGGATGGTTCGGCAAGGTAACCACGAGGGAGGGCCATAGGCTTGTTCGTGAGGCCAGGAATCCGGGAGGCAGCCATGAAGGGCTCCAGGTGGGCACGCGGGCGAGCTGGGCACCAGGTCATCTAACAGGCAGCCGGGTAGGGTGCGGTCGAGCAGGCAGGCGTCCAGGAGGATGGTAGGCTGGGCCGACACAGTTTGAATCATCTCAGGCCGGTGTGGTCTAGCGGGGTTCAGCCGGGGTTCACAGGAGGTTGGCGGCAGTGTGGCCGGGTGCGCCAGAGGCCAGCGGTGGTTCAGTACACTAAGCCAGCTCGGTTGGGGCACCAGAACGCCGTGGGGGAAGCAATGTTTACAAAGCCCATGGGATGTGTGGCATTTTCATGTGCCTTTACAGCCTTCAACGCTTCTTGGTTTCCATGCAGAGAAACAACACAAACAACAATGGCAGAGGGGTCAGACATTGTTGGTTTTGCCTGCACAATCTGTGATTTGGGTGGAACCACATGGCTAATCAAAGAGTACAAATTATTAAAAAAAAAATTTTACAACCACACAATGATTTCATTCTAATCCTATGAAGAGAAAAAGAAAAGGAAAGTTACACAAAATAAACCCCAATCTTTAATTGATGTTCATTTTCGGTGATGTCGTGGGAAGAAGACGAAGGTGAATCGTCGTCCGTCAGAACTACTATGCACAAATCCATTATCGGGTTGCGTCAGCTCGTGGAAGACTCTCTGTGTTGGTAGACCATCCCGATGAAGAAGGTCAAAGTTCAGGTCGTTCATCGTCAGGATAGCGTTCTTCGTTGGGATAACACATTTTTTTGGGGAGTGTAATCTTCCAAGCATTGGGAGTCACTTCACTTTACCACCACATTGTCACCTGGTGATGCCATCCCAAATCATCCTCCCAAGATCCATATATATTGGTTAGGGGGATAGGTAGGCAATGATCAATGAAATTTATGACTGTTCATTTTTTGTGAACCTTCCTAAATTCGAACAATGTTGTTACTTAATTTCAAAAGGGGTAATCTAGTTAATTTACTTTGGCGCAAATGATGTGGTGTGTTCTAAAGATTAATGGTATGTTCATTGGTACAATTATGGTGGAGGGGGTCAAGAGGCTCCCCATAATTAATTGTGGGAGTTGAGGGGTTCCCCCAATTAAAGGGTGGTTTCATCCCAAGTGGTCCCCATCACCATAACCTCTCATTAGAGGTTACGGTTCAGGTGATCACCACCACCTTATCCTATAAGGGGAGTTTAAGGACTGGTGTCCCCCACTTCCAACTTCAACCAGGTGGTTTAGTTCTTGTGGGACCCACCTTATATATCCACATGGAAGCTTAAAATATAATAAAAAGAAGTTTATTTTCTTTTATAAATTCCACGAAAAACCCAAAAACTAACTTTCATCATCGACCAACTGTCATCGAGGTGGAAGTATCCTTAAAATAATACATGTGATGCGAGTTCAACATTGCCCTCAGATTTCAATTCTGAGCACTGGTTCAAAAGTTATAAAGTGCCTCTCGTGCGTTAACTAAACGTACCCTAAAAAAAATTCAGAAAATTATTATCAGTCACCCTCAACCCGCACATGTCAATGTTAGGATCATCCGAGGTGAAACACACACCAACGAACCCAAATATACTATCAGAATATTAGTTTGAGATTTGGTTTAGCTGTTATGAATTTTACAATTAAATAATTGTCACTTAATTATTTTATTTGCGGTGAAAAACTAACCTTCACTGGTGACCTGTGGAAAGCAAAGTTTGTATTTTCTTAAAGAAAGCATACCCTCTCAAGTTCATTGGTCGTCTCAGATTTTTAATCCAAGTTAATATTTGTGATTTAAAAGTATTTGAAAAATAAAATAATTTATTTAATTATTTTATTTACGATTTTTCCATTTTTGGGTTCTCTCAGAGGAGGTCCACGCATAGTAATCATAAGTCGCCTCTAGGGTAAATCTGTCATCATGAGAGCAATGGTGCCCTTTGTTTTCTTGATCTGATTAACCATTTCTGTGTTATTAAACTTTTTCAGGAAAACTACTTATACGCGTTAACATATGTTTAACAAAACTTCAACCGATCATTTTGGGCACTGCGAGCCTCAAAATCGCGCGCCGTGAGATTTCACAAACTCGAAAAATATACAAATATTTAAAAAAAATAACATTGAAATTCCAGGTCATTGAAATATAAAAAATAACAAAAAAATTATTTAATTTCTATAATTATCATAAATTAATTATAACATAAATTTTTATAACATTATAATCAGTCAATTATAAAAAAATATAATGTTTTATCCATAAAAATGATATTCCCATGTACCATTTATATAAAAAAAATTAATCATTAATAAAATATCTTATTGAGTGTATAATATGTTAATTTCAAAAAAAAATCTCAAATAGACATTATTCTTATTTATTATAAAAATAATTTATTTCCAAAAAGACTATTTTTGTTGAAACCTCAAACTATTGTGTTCAAATGACCTCTACATTCATTTATAATCAGTGGATAAACAAAGAATTCATATAATAAATTTACAACCCATAATAATTTAATAATTTATAAATTACTATTCATAAACTCATAGTAATATCTTGTTTATATTGGTGACATGATATTTTATTAATAGATCAAAATTATTTTAATCTAGGTGTTCAATGAAACATTTCTTTTTTAAGAAATTAATATTATTTAACAAGGAATATATCATAATATTTTAGGGAGTTACATTCAGAACCCTCATATTAAAATTCCCCTCTATATTTATAGAATATAATTCAAAAAACTAGGGATTACTGTAACTTATCACATCCATAAGTTCGCACAATGTTTCCTCAATTTTATAATATCACAAAAAATGTTAATTAAAGTGTGGTATTTAATTTTAGGTATTTTTTTCCATGATCCAAAAAATGATTGATCATTTATTATTTACCATACTATCATGTTAGATATTTTTTTTATTTTAAATGAAAATGATCATTTAGGTACTTTTTTAGGATATATACATTTAATGAATATAAAAAACAGGAGTGATTTTGTGGAAGCACAATGTGCTATTCTAATGTCCAGATATAATCATGAATTTGTAATTGATGGATATATTGATGGATCAAAATAAAATTATTTAAAAATCCCATATTATTCATCTAGTTATATATACATTGGAAAAACATGTCACAAACATTAAAATGAATGACTTGAAAAGGATTATTAACACAAAGAAGATAATAAGCAACAGAAAGGAGAGAATAAGTAATTTTACAAGATTCCCATACCATTACATGACGTCTTCAAAACAATATCTCTAAGTAGAAAAAAATGATATATAGGGAGAAATACAATTCCTAGTGGGATTCCACCATATTTTCTATTGAATATGTAATATCAATGTTTCTGTAATTCTAGATTTAAAAACAAAATAGTTTTACAAGAAAATTTAATAAATCTAATAAATTTTTAAATCATTTTCTTTTTCTCGTCCTTTGGTATTTATAAAAAAATTTCTTATAATAAATCTATAATGATAAAAATTACCTATGATAAAAATAATAAATCACATTCATTCAAGATGTGGTATATTGGTGAACATAATTCTATGAAATAACATATCATGTAATGATAAGTGATTCATCCTCATATAAAAAATTATATGAGAATAAATCCATGATAATATTAATCATACAATAAATAGATTTACATTATTGGTGAAAAAACACCCAATATTGGGCTCTATAAAATAGAAAAAACGAATAATGGTCAATTTGAATCCTATACATCAATTCATGGAATCCAGTATATATCAATTCATATTAGTCAATATCTATAAATGTTTCTTCTTAGTGGTGAAGTACACACTAAGGCTACTTGACTCTTTATCCTAATTCATCCAAGGTTCCTAATTTTCTATTTTCCAATATACATTTAAAACCATTATTAAAATTTCATAAAACAATTTAAATTCATTGTCTATCCACATTAATTATTGAAATCCCATTTCCAAGACAATAAAATCCATTTT
The DNA here is from genome assembly GCA_963277665.1 of Viscum album. NCBI lineage: Eukaryota > Viridiplantae > Streptophyta > Magnoliopsida > Santalales > Viscaceae > Viscum > Viscum album. Next base: position 1,583,903,184 of record OY728150.1, on the reverse strand, counting down.
CAAAGAAAAAACACCCTTTTGAAAAGATTTTGCTTTCTATGAAATAATTTTATCAAATTCCTCATTTGTTGTCAATTTTGAATAAATAGAAATTCATCATTAAATACATTTAATGAATCAATGAATAGAAACACATTGGTTAATATTTATAAAAACTATTTTATTATGACAAAAGTGACCCAAAAAAGGAGACAACTTCTGAATGATAAGGCACAACATGAAATCGATAAGGATTGATAGAAAAATATATTAGATCACAAATCTGGATTCATCCATAACCACAACCAATTCTAATGTTGATGTTGTACTAGATTATATGTTACCATAAGTGTCGAAATCCAACAGAAATGGTGATCTATCACTAATCTCAATCTCTAGTGGCTAATGTCCGATAAAAATTTAAACATTGATGAATGTCCAGATCAGTATCCTCAAACTGGATTTTCTAATGTCTATGGTCCAAGTAGGAATTTTGATAACTTCATTCTACAATCAAACCCATAAGGATAAGTCAAACAATATTTTCTATCTTCTTAAAATCCCCGACCCTATAATGTTCTTATCTCTAAACTCTTACCAACACAATGATATGAACATGGACTCCAATAAAAATCATAATCGTTCTCTATATTTACCAAATATTGAATATAAATTTTAAGGTAATACTCATCAATAGTTATATTATTTTCCCAATATTCTCTGAAATCCACCATAAAATCATAGATAATATCTTCTTAAATCGGGATAATCCTCTATATTTGTTTATATATATTCCGATGATAAGTCATGATTAGTTTAATCTAAAAAATAATCATTTCATATAATAATTTCCAAAATATATATAAGTACCACTAATCCCTATCAAAAATGAAATCACATTGATCCTCATGATGTCTCATAATATCATTAACTTGGAATTCCCCAAGCTATACAAATTTCTTCGTCACTTTGATAGGTTAGAAATTAAAAATAAATTCACAAGTTGATCAATGATCATAGAAATCGAAACCTTCTTTCAAGGAGTCAAAATAAATCAAATGATAATGTCTATGTAAATATTATGCCACTTCCAATCAACTATTGGTAATGAATACAACAACCCCAAATTACATTGTTTCTGTTATTAAACTATTTGAAAATTAAGGAACTATGAAAAAAATCCATTATTGTCCATCTAATCCCTTGTCCCCAATACCCCACCTCAGACTAAGATACATATTTTTAGTTTCATGGTAAATGTTAAAATAAAAGTAGTTTCCATTTTTCAAAAACTCCTGCATTAGATAATATGGAATGACTAACCTTTTATAGATATATAAATCCCCCCTATGAGACTGAGACCACTCAACTAAGGACTCCCCATCATTAAGGATTTTTCCAATTCATTTGAACATAATTTTTTACTCATTCTAAACGTAGGAGTATTCATTAAGAGATTGGTTATATTTTAAAAAACCATAGAATTCATGTCCACAAACCTCCTCTACTTCTAATCATATCTCAACAAAAAAAACATCTAGGAAAACAACTCAACTAACTCCTTTCTGACTTTCATTGGTAATCTCCATCTCAAAGAATCATCAAAAACGTTTCATTTCCCATTGGAATAAGAAATATAAAAAATATATGTCTACAGATACTCCCACAAACATCATTATTATTCGGTCAGATCCTAATGAGTTGAAATATAATTTAGACTCTTATGATAATAACATACCATTAACCACAAACAATATATTTAGTGTCATATCATTTTGAGTACATAAATATAATATTCTAAATAAATATCACTTTTATTGTAGTTTTTCTCATGGGGGAATAACTGGTGAGAGCTGTATGAGACATAGTGCTTCCCCTGCTCCAAGAAACATCCTAAACAAGTACCTAACGAATCAAAAAAATCATATATGAACCCTTATTTCCGAAGAATCATGACTGGTGAAGATGTAAAACTTAGTGGGAAGAAACTATTTTTAATAATTTTACACTTAATATCAATTGTTTTGAAACCCATAAAAATTTTATTTCAATTAATATATCACATTTAAATATTTTAGTTGTATTTTGGGATTACTCATAAAATTTCCCTAATTTGGATTAAAAATTAATTGATATATTTTCTATATTTAGGTTTTAACATTTTATATACTTATCTAATTCAAGAAATTCATCATTTAAGGTCTCATTATATTCTAGGATTCATTTCTTTATTCTCGACCCAATGATAAATCCACTAACTGGATGCTCAAAACCTTCTCAGAAGTTGGCCCCTGCAAACGGTTATAATATCTAGATATTTTTTGTGATGGGCCGATATATTGTGATTGGACATCCCAAATACACTGAAATTATGATTGGGATGCATAATAGAAAAAAACTATCCAAAAAGTTTAAACATGTGAATCTTCTCTTCTCAAGACCATAAATTTATTGGAAACTATAGATATTCAATATGAACAGTCTCTCTAGTTATTATAATGTCTCAGAGTAAAGTGGGAATAACTCATACTACACATTTCTAAATACAATGAAATTTGTGTTGGAAATTCCAAAGATATTTTTGAATTAATTTATTCAATGATTGAATTCGTCAATTTTGAATTTAAGCGGTCTATCATGAGGCCAATTTCGAGGGGAAATTATATCCTATAAAAGGATGAGAGATCCTCCATTCCAATCCATACCACATAAATCTATTAAATATGATTTGGAAGAATTAGATGAAGAACATCAAGTTATTTAATTTTTTTCATTATTTTATTTTATATACTATGCAATTTATCCCATCTAATGCATCAAATTTACATCCCCAACCATGGATCAATAGTTTTAATAAGTGATTGGGAAAAGTTAGGTTTTACCAATGTGATTTTTTGAGTTTTTCTGATTCAAATCAAAATGATCCCCTATTATTTATAAATATTTCATTAATTTTTAAATTCAGTTTTATATTCCAAATGTGAATGAATTAGGTTTTAATTGTATTATTTCTAATTTCATTGGTTTATGATCCATATATCCATCAACCAAATTCTTTTTAGTATATAGTGTAATAGATTAGGCTTGGAAGGTTAGTGCATTACAGTCATAACACACACAGAAAAGATAATATACATACTTGAGGATTCAAATAGGAATATTATTATCATAGTCATTTGGACATGGGATAGTGGTTGACTATCTGTCTTAATATTCAGTGGAATTAAAAGGGACAAATCATGGAAACTCTGATGGCATAGCCGTAGGTCTAGCCAAACCTTCTCTAATCAATATCATTAAAAATTATTTATAACTAATAAAATCAAACAACTTAAATCTTTCACATTATTGAAATCTATATTAAATCAATTGTTTTTTATAAAACCAATAACAATTGCAACCATGTTTTTTGTGCAATAATCTTCAAGAGACCATATAGGATTAACTCATATACTATAATTAGGTAAATTATTTTTTTTCGATGACCCATGATAGGTGTGTATCAAACACTACATTTTTCTAAGGATATAGTGCCTTAAAAGCCCAAAAAATGCATTATTTTATTTTTAATGACGCATAGTTCAAATTACTATATAATAGAACATGATCCTAAAATTGAACGAACAATAACTAAATTGAGAATGAATATTTAGAAGAAAGAGTATGAAAAAAATCAACTCATGTATACACCTAACACCTTCATTTATCATTCTAAACATCTAATAATTGATGTAAATCCCAACCAAACTCCAGGCATTCTCTACACACCACAATTTTCAAACAAAAAAATTCAAATAGTTATCCCCATATTAGATAATTATTTTTTAATTGAACATTAACATGATTCTTATAATACCTAAATTAAATGGTCTTTGTATGAGAAGTCACCAACAATCATATTAAATAATGTACAAATATGATCCCTTTTTTCATACCCTAAGGAGTTTCAGAATAACAATTAAAATGGTTGGTATTCCTTTTCTCACTTGAAGGAGAGTCTATGGAATTATTTTAATGTCTACAACCATGAGAGGTCCAATATTTAAAAGATCATAAAGGATACTTTATGAAATTTTTTACCACATCTTGAAGCATGGTCATTTTAAAATTTATATATACTCTTTCCTAATCAATCGTTGAGGAACTTAATGATTACTATGACTGATTCAAGTAAATTTTAATCAGATGCCCACATCATGCTGTAGAATAATTCCATTTCATTATTTTTCTTCTATTAATGACATTACGATAATTATCCTTACATACTAGAGACCTCATCAAGAGGATCCGTGAATGAATATTCACAAGAAGATTCTAAGGGTTTGAAAAAAATATTACAAAAAACATAATGAAATTTGCAACTTGATGTATGAGAACTAGAGGAATCCATGAGGTAGGGACATAAGATTCTAACATACCCTTACTTGAAGAATTTCTTATGTAATGGACAAGTATGATGAGAAACTTTGGTGTGAACCATGTAAATGAACTACAAGTACTGACTCATGTATGTTTTTTATGATTTGGAACATAACATTACACTAATATATGTCCAAATGTAAAGGGGACATAAGGTTGTGCAAAATCCAATCAAAAAAGGATATTTGTACCAAATAGGACATGTCATCCATAATCCTAACAAGGATATTGAATCTAATGAAACAATAAAGACATCCATTTCTAAATCAATACAAAAATTAACCTCTATGTCAACAAAAGGAATACCAAAATAATGTACCATTATTATAACCCTTTAAAAAACCATAAAAATAGAAAACATTTTATCAACAATAATAAATATCTCAGAAGAACCACCAATAAATATATATTTAAGAGATAAAAAAGATAGTGAAAATATAAAAAATATCTTTTAAATCCCTTTATACATTCTAACAAATAATCAATGGAAACACCCAACACAAAAAAACACCAAATCAGAAAGAGAATATAAATGAAATAATAATAAAATGCCTAAATGATCTCTAGTCTCATTAAGAATTTGAGGAAGATGATTATAAGAAAACTATTGAATCTCATCCTATCTATAAAAATGAAGGATACCATAATGTAAAAATAGAAATAATAAGAATGTAGAAGGGAATGCTATAAATCCTAGTGTAAAAACAAAATAGGGGGAAAAAGTATTTCCAAGAACAATTTCCATCTGCATTATTTGAGTCAAAGAAGGGTAAGTAAGAAAAATATTGATGAGAAATTCTAGAGGCCTTTAGTAATGTTATGACTAAAATATCACTACTAGAGGATATATGAAAAATCCCAATTTGTTAAAAATTTATGAAGGTTCAATGCTCTAATGTAATTTTACTATATAGAAATGAGAAAATTAACTTATGAAGAAGCCTCTCATCACTAATCACACTCCTGATACCTTAAAATGTAATCACACAGGTAAATTCTCTACTCTCTAAATAATATTTTCCTTCTATTTTATTGATTCACTATGTGATCTGGGTGATTCATTAAATTGAAAGGCGTTCAATAAAATGATATAATGTAGGTTTTTTATTTTTGACGTCAGTTTTAAACCAATTTTTAGAAAGGTGATGAAAAAAATCATTTTCAACATCATTTTTCAAACACAATGATGAAAATGATTTGGGTTCAGGGTTTTTGTGTTAGTTTTTATAAATACTGATGCCAATAATTGAGCACATGAGGGTTTTCAGTGCCGGTTTGTAGAAATGTGACATCAAAAAGCCTCTTAGCTTTGTTTTCCTGTCAATTTCATTAAAAATCCAACATTGAAAACTTGATTCATTTTAATATTTTTGGGCATTGTTTTTTAAACATACCTCCAGTGTTAATTTTTTTTAGAAAATTTATAATATTTCACATCCAAATTAATTAATACCAAAATAATAAAAATAGTGTATACAACCATCACACAATATTTATCATTGACTACAAATCTCTTACAGACATGATGTTATCTATTTAATCATAAAATTACCAAAGCATTTTTATTATAATATTGAATTAAAATAGACATACCTAAAATTTAAAAAATTCACTTTGTTGGTTCTTGTTGAAGCATGAATTTGATAAATATTATGTTTAAACACCTATTATATTAAAAGAGTTTGTATTTTTAACCCATATGTAATATTATTCATATTCATTAGAATATACATACCTCAAATTCTAACCATACCTAACAAATAATTCAAAAAATCGATTAAATATGGTTATGTTCATTTTGGGAAAAAGCTGTGTAATCATTGAATTCCTATAATAACATTGAATGTAATGAGATTAAAAAATAAAATAATAAGACTGAATATATAATATTTTTTTTGTTTTCTGAATTCTGATTATCGCATACAAGATTCATAGAATATAATAAACACATTCAACGTGTCCTTTTGATGATGGAACTACATTTATAAAATGTTAAATTGATAAAAATACAAATATATATAAAAAATATCACAAAAAATTTAATATAAAAACTAATTTCCATTATTTCCACATATTTTATTGCAATTTTTTTCTTTATTGACATTAGTTCCTTGTTAAATATTTTCACAAAAAGACTTTTCAGATATATGAACTAATAATAAATGTCTAAAAAATGTGAATAAATCATAATGAACTTATAAAAAAATTTCCTATCTAATAAGGTGGAAAAACTTTTATTAACATTAACTCATATATATAAAAACCTATATAAGGTAAATTCCCATGGAAAAAATATCCTTAACATCCACTTCCCACAAAAATAAAATAATTTCAAAATTAATGAAATTATAATGATATTTAGTTCAAAATTATGTTTCTATTATTTCTAATCATAAAATGGAAAAAACTAAGACTTCATCTCCTTTTATGATAATATCTCACATATATATGCAATGATACTAGGATTCCAAACATGGTTCACTTCCATGGAAATTAATTATGGTTCTAGAAAATAGTAAATTCATATTCATTCATTTTTTAGAAGAATTATGTATAGATACATAATATTAAATTAAAATTTAGTTAGTCAATTTAATATTATATTATATTAGTGAAATACCAATTCATATTTCAATTTACATATATGGAAAACGACTTCGCCGCATTCAGGTAAAGCTCTACAAAATCAACTAGATGCATGATATCTTCTTATATTAATCTTAATGGATATTCTCTTCCACATATATTGGTCATTATCCAAAACACATAGATATTATTCGATGAAGAAGTTTCCTAATATAGTATTTGTATCCTATAATATTTATAAGAAGTATAAACCATTTATTATTCTTGAACATTTTGTTTCATTGGTATAGTTTCATTTTCATTGAGATAATTCTATATAAGTAAAATTTCAGAAAATATCAAATAAGTAAATTTGAATCATTTTTAATTGATATTATGAAATGCATATCTTGAATGAAATATAACGAAGGAGACCATTTATATAATGTAAAAAATGACCCAGAAAATAACAAAATAGAGTGATCACCTCAGTAGGAAATGGTAGTAGTGAATTAGGATATATAATATCATGTAACGATTCTCTATCCTAGCCCATCATCATAGGTATGTGATGTATATCATCCCCCAAATAATGAATGAGTCTTAATGAGTCATTATGTATATTGGGATCACTAGCAAACAAATCATGTCATATAGTTTGGTCTGAGCAAGGAGGTGGAGGATCAAAGTAGGCATATTGGGTAGGGTAGTCGGGGTGTGCATTTTGGGAAGGATGAAAAATGAAAAATAAAATTATATTATTATTTTTAATTTATAAAATATATAAATTTATAAAAAATAAATAAAATACATTTTGGTCTGAGCGAGGAGGATGAGGATATATGTATACATAGGGGTTAGTGTAGTATAACATAAGATGTTTGGAAGGATTAAAAAATGAAAAAGTTATATTACTGTTTATAAATTATAAAATAGAATAATTGATGAAAAATAAATAATATATGGTGTTTTCCAATCAAGGAGGTGGAGGATCAATGTAGGATGATGGAGCATGGTAGTCCGGTTGAACAGGGTGAGAAGGCTTAAAAATGAAAAATGTATATAAATATTTAAAATTTTTAGAATAGTAAAATTGGTGAATAATAAATAATATAAATGGGATGGTTGAACAAACTATGGTTGTCTATACAAGTGTTCAAACAAATCCTTTTTCGCAAGGGTTAAATTTGATCCCCTATATAAAATTTCATAACTTTTATCTCAACCTTTATGAATTTTATTTCTAGTTGTCTTGATTTATTACTCTGAAAAAAATTGTGAATACTAACACCCACCTGATATCTATTAACCTGGACAAGGTGTACCTCTTTCCCAATATAGTGTCTAGTATATTAATCCTACCGATAGGGATAGAATAACCATGTCTCTCTTGCTTCTAAAGATAATCATGAATGGAAAAATATAATGTTATATTATTATTTATAATATATAAAACAAAAAAAATTGATGACAAATAAATGATATTTACCTAAAATATTATGATATAATTTCATAGATTAATATACGAGATATTGTAAATTTTTTCTTCTTCTTATTCATTTCAGTTCTTCATGGTGTTGGGGAGGAGATGGAGGACCAACTATACCTCTTCTAAATTACTCCATAATCGATCTCTTAATGCTTCACATTTTTATTCAATCATTTCCTACTCAAAATATAGATACCCTCTATGTTATAAAGTATGAGGGTATAGATTTCCTAACTAGACCGATTGTTGAGATCTCCAGTAGGATAGTAATATTAAATATAAACTAATATGTTATTAGATAAATATATCATAAATTTTACAATATTAAATAATTGTCGTACCTAAAAATATTATTCATGATGACAATAATGAAATTCCATCCATGTATCATGATATATAAACTAAAACTTAAGGAATGGGTTTTCAGTACTTTTCATTCAAGAAACATAATTTTTTCAATTTTGTTTTAAAATATGTCCATCATACTATCGTTAAAGAGAGATTTCATTTATAATTTCTTATTTTCTGAAAAAATTGAATTTCAACTATAATTGAATAAATTAAATACTCCATGAAAAATATTTAATTTTCAAAAAAATATTATAAAGTAACTGAATTAAAATAATTTACCATCATGACCTCCCAAATTATTTTTTCATACTATCCACAGAATTCAAATTGGGATATAAAATAAAAATCATGCAATTGTTCTACATTGATATATAAATCGTAAACTGAACTATATTTGGTCCAGTAAATTATAATTATTTTCATCAAAACAGATAGGTAATCTCTCATCTTCATGAGAAAATAATAGTTTTGGTTAACATGTAACACCATTTTTACCAACATTAGAACATGATTTATCTTTAGTAACAAGAGAAGTATCCTTCCCTAAGGATTCATTAGTAGTCCTACAAAAGTTTTTGTAAATTAATTGTTTTCATTCATAAAATAAATATATAATTGAATATTTGATATTATGAAAAAAGGATATACCATGTTAACTTCTCCTCTCTATCAGTATCAGATATTTTTAAAAGAAGGTGTAATATAATTTTTTATACCTTTATATCATTAGAAATCATAATATTTAATAACAATGAATAAAAAAATAAGTATGTAAAAAATGAGGAATGCATTTTTAATGTTCAAAAAAAGAAACAAAAAATAAATATTTACCATGAAAAATAAATGAGTAATTTAGTTTTTCCAAACATTCATTCATAATGATCATTATGTACTACTTTCACTATGTCTGTCTTCTAATCATTTTAATCATTTAAAAATTACGTAATAGATGAATAAGGATCATATCAAGCCATAACATCATCAACATAATAGTCATCATGAAAATAGTATCTTTTTTTTGTAAAATGATGGAACACTAATCAATTGATGGATTAATCACATATAATAATTGATTTTCATCTGTCTCCATGTTAAATGATTCAACACTGTAATTAAATCATTGGAAATCAACCTGTTTAAAACCATATTTATCTTTTTCACAACATCATTACTATCAACCCAATTCACATAAATATGGCGACTCTAATTTTAAAATAATTAATTTTCTATATGTCTTCAAGATATAGAAAATATGGCGTTGATATATGAATTCGGTTTTATTCATTAGAACTCAAAAAATTCAATAATTTAGTGAAGACAATCACACCAGTATATCGAAGGGTACTCTTGTCATCCATATTTTTATTAAATGTGTATCCATTCATATCAAAACTAGACCATGTTATCACATTAAGATATAGTCCCCCAACAAACCACTTTAATGATTATGGTGTAGATATATCTATAGTGAATTTATATATAAACCATGAAAAAAGTTTCTACTTATGATCAATTATCGAACACATTTCATTTCTTTTTTATCATAATATGTATAATTCAGATATATGTGATGATATATATATGATTCAACCTCATATATTTTATTCAAAATGTCTAAATTTTCCTACATCACATCATAATGAGGAATGAACATTATCTTTACGGAATGAATCCCTCTACATTCACTATCAACTGTCATATGTCTGAATATCGAGAGACAAATATACACCACATCATAAAATCATCAACATAGAACTCGATAAAATATTTCGATAAATATTTCATAATTGTACAGGCCTCTTGTCAAAAAATATTTTTATCATATCATTTAATAATTTTCATATATATTTCAAATGGATACCGCCATCATCAACAAATAGTAATACATATTCTTATCTCTTGCACCAAATGAATCACTAAATGAACAATTATACTAAAAAATATAGGTGGGAAATACATTTCTATTTAACAATGTCTAAGAATTTATTTTTTTTAAATTCATCTAACATATTAAGATCAAAAAAATTTATTGAAATGGATATGAAAATATTATATAACATGATGATGTTATTTCTGACAGCTATCAGCAATATACCATGCCCTTATACTAGTAGAAGGTGTTTCATCAATATATGTAAATAATGATATTTCATAACTATTAATTTAAAATAATTAAATGATACCAAATTATCAAAATTTGAAGAAAAAATAATGGGTACTTCAATACCATGAAGACACTGACAGATATTCATCTTTTCAATCTTTCATAATGTGTGAAAAGTTGTTGGTGAAAATGATATGTTTCCTTTCATAGTGGGAGATAACTCTAAATGTATTATCATTAATATCAATTATGGTCTTGTAGGAAATCCAAATTAATCCTTTAATATTATGTCTAACATAGTTTCAATCAAACTGGCATATATGTTTTTCTCAATCTGCATAACATCCATGTTATCTTTTATCTCTAGAAATTATCAATTATGTAGTTCATAAAAATAAACTTCTTATTTATGATATATCATTGAATATCAGATCATCATTTCTATCCAAATGTCAAAAAAATTCTTTCACCATATCATAATACTATTCACCTCACAATTTTCAAGGAGGAAGGACTTATTCTTTCAACCTATTAAATTCTTTTTTCAATCTATGATAAGGATTATCAATTATCCAAAATCAACGATTTCCCATGTAAAAAGTATTTATTCTATTCTAAAATTGATAATAAAAAGTATGTTCCTCAGAAATTGGACATGCTTTGTGTCCCTTAAGACCATATCCAGATATGTTTCCATTTGGTGGAATGTCTTTTATAGTTAACGTTATCAAATCTCACAAAAAAAATACTCTTTCTTATATGCATCTAGAATGTTCATGCATGCCTCTCATAGCAGTTTCAACCCATCAATCAAGGGTGAAAGATACCGATCAATATCAATTCCCAGTTTTTTTACCATAAATCATCAATCTCATCATAACATATTTTTTTCATCATTCATAGAAGTGGGTACAGGTTAAAAACGACCAACAAAACATGCCATGAACTATATTTCATGCTGATTCTCCATTATGGATTCAATCTATTGGTACACAACCCCATTCAATGATTTATAACATCACATAAAAATTAATGATATTTTTATCAAAACTCATCCAATGTGGTGAAACAGCAGGGTGACATAAATTACCCTCAAAGATGCAATAATTTGAGTTCCACCTTATCCTTTTTCCATTAATTGAATTTGAATATAGACACTCCAAACATGGAATTATTGGAATGTACCAAATTTATTTAGCATGAGTTTTTATTCTAGTACCAAATAATAAATCATTGGTATATTTTATGAATTGAATACAAGAAATATTGGATGATATAATTAGAATGTAAAAAATTAATTTTTCATGACATTATATAAGAGTACAAAAAATTGAATCTGAGTTGACCATCCCATCTATCTTATAGCGTGGTGTCCCACTTGTAGGGAAACATGATAAATATTCATATTTCATCACATATGGTACAAAATCATTGGGGAAAGCTTGTATCTTTTTATAAACCAATCCCAGTTGACATAATATTTTCTTCTCTTCATAAGTGAATCTATAAGCCCTTTTCCTTCTAGAAGTAGATCTTTTAAAAACTCATGTATCTTATAAAAACATTAATAACACCATGAAATTTCAATATTTTAAGATAACTAATCTCAAAACATCTAATAACATACTATATTTAATTTAACATATGAATTATTGTTTCTCATAATCTCCATATAGTTGTTCAACAATTGTTGTTTTATTGATTGTTTCAACACATAAATCATTAATTAATTCTTCAATACGATCCACTACCTCATTATGAATATTTTCATAAATAATGTATAGGAAATTTTAGGTTTATTCACCATGCTAGATCCAACATGAATAATTAAGTCTAAAACAATAAAAAATGAAATGGTCCTCGATTCGGTAGTGTTTAACTTTTACATATTCAAACACTTCAGACATGGATAGAAAAACAAATCGATGTTTTGAAAGTCATTTATAAAATTTCAAGAATTAATCAAATCAATTCTCTAATTCACCAGTGGTTATTCATAAATTTGTTTAATTATGATCCATTCAATACCTTTGATAAAAATATAAAAAATGAATATATTAAAACATATAATCATTTAAATATATTATAAAATGATTTTGTTATCTTTTCATGGATCAAGGAAAAACACATTCCAAAATTTTTGTAATTTTTTTTTAAAAATCACCACAATCAATATGAATCAAAACTAATTTTTAGAAATGAATTTCCCTTTAAAAACAGCAATCAATTTCAATCCATTCTACATTATATTAAATAATCAATTTCACAAGGGAATTTCAAATCATTATAAATTGTCTCAAAAATAATTATCATAGTTTTTTAAAAATGAAACTTTTTCAATAATCTAAATGATATTCTTTATTCCAACACTCATAAATTAAAAAACATTTTCTATTTCAAAACCCTCCCCTATGCACAACCATCATGTGATACATGATCCCATCCAAACCCAATAATAGTATACTCTCCTAACAATAAATTACATAACCTCACTCACACTCCCATAAACCCCATTTCATCAAATCATGGCTTATAATGAGAATCCACTAATCATTACCCACTACATGTAAATCACATAAAAATAAAAGAACCATTGTTTTTAATTTTCATTAATACCAACATCTCATCAGTTCAAGGGCCCACCGCATGATCCCTTACTTCACGAGAGATATAACCAAAAATGATACTTTTTATCTACATTATAATCATTCCACTGAAACCATATCTTAAATCCAAAGGATGTGTTATCCTAGTAATAATTCCTTATAAAACCAATGTCATTACCAAATAATCTCAATTTCTATACATCAAATAATCCAAAGGCATCTTCTTTAATATACCAAATACTCAATAGTATCTCTAATTCAACAATATCGTTACATGAAAAATATATTCAAGACTCTAATCTTTAATAGAACTCAATAGTATTGGATAACCCACCTATTGGGTATCCCTCATTAACTCAATTTCATCCCAAGGGTACTAATCTCTCCCAAATACAAATTAAATATCTCATATATTCCAGACATTATGAATAATGATCAATGCTCCTATATATTATATTACATATGAAAATCACATTTGAAGAGACACTATAAATTGCTTACATATCTAAGTATTCATATAAGGAATCCAATTTTCATTAACCATCACACTCTAAATAAAAAATCATACTGAAATATATATATCAAAATATTCCTTCAAGGATCCATATCTCGATGATATGTATATGATATAAACAAAATAAAAATCAAATGAAAACTCACTATAATTTATCAGAGGAAATTAAATTAAAAAACATAATTAAATAATAAATTATTCATTATTAAAATTTAATTAAAACATAAATAATTTAGTTTTAAATAATGTAAATGGGACCAAAATTCAAAAATAGATAATTTGAATGCATTGAATATTATGCATTGCAAGATCTAAACCAAATTGTTTACAAAAACAAAAAATAAAGATAAAAAATAGAATTAATCTTGTTAAATATCACTTGAAATAGGTATATGAAGAAACAATATTATGTTGATGGTGAAATAAGAGTATAGAAACAAGAATGGGGACCAGAAACTGGGAAAATGATGGAAACCTTACACAAATGGTCATTACAGATAAGAAAATTGAACTCAGAGTCATTGTGAGGCGAGAGAGAGAATCAACAAGTTATATATCGTATGATCCAAGAAAATAATGGTTTCACAATCGCCATTTTTTTAAATGAATTACAGAATCTGTTTTATTAAAAAACTAATTCCAATGTGGTTGAAAATTATTTTTATTATCAGTTTTGATGAAAACAAATTCAGAATTTTCCAAATATATAACATCATTTTCTGTTGAAAACAAATGCACAGGGGTCATAAGGAATAATTTTTTCTATCATTTTTTGACAAAATTGGGGAAAATATTTTTTCCATTTATGATGTTGGTTTTCATTAAAAATGATTCAATAAATCATACATGATATATTTTTGGAATCTATTTATTTTTTTTTCAAATCGATACCAAATAGAATATTTAAAAATGTTTTGAATCAGAATTTGTAAAACTAACCCCAAAAACGTCTAACAGATACTATTTTCATTAGTTTAAATATTCCAACGTCATTACATCGACATTAAAGATTTTATTTGTACTGATTTCTATTCCTCACATGGTATTTTCATCCATTTAGATAGGATAACTAAAAACAACTTGAGTACTGGAATAATTAGAAAATTGACCCATTAATTTCACAGCTAGAATTGACCAAGATGTACTTATTAGGGTAGAAGGATTGATCGTTCTAGCAAAAAAATTTATCCTTACAAGGTATAATGATCGAGCATCAAGAAAATCTCCCATCATTCTATGGTTTCCATTCCTGATAATAGCAATGACAATCATCAATGTCCATGAAGGAACACTCATAGTGGAACATGTAGATTTTATAGTACACATTATCATTATTGATAAGATAAAACATCCTTCCCTTAATCTCTCACTTTATGATATCTCCCATGAAGAAGGAATATAACTAATTTAAGTTTTATTTATGATTCAAGACTTTATATCATTTGGAGAAAATTTTTCATTTTAATGTTCGAACTCCAATAAACATGAATATCCTGATCTATTATTAGACGAAAAAGAAAAATCAAATTTCATAGATTATTTTTTAAAGGAGACTACGATTATACTAGAGATTCCAGCCTTGAAACTAGTAAACATAAATTATATATCATCAATTGGAAAACACCATTGTTTGTAACATAATCCATTTCCATGTGATTTAATGTATTTATACCTAATGGAATTTGAGGAATTTATAGAAATCATTTCCAATAACCTATCCTATTAAGAAAAATAATCTCTAAATGAAACTCCCAAAAAAATATACAAGCTATTTGGTTGCGATTATGAGATTTACCTAGAATCAATCATAAGATTTCATCTCATAGAATATTTTAATATTTTTATTCCTGAAAATTTATAAAACCCTAGGGAACAATCAATCCCACATTCATAGAGGTTTTTACGGAATAGATAGAGAGATTTATAAAAACTGGAATCATAATCCAAATATTTGATTCTACGTGTGTCAACCCAATTCATATTGTCCCAAATAAAAGAAAAATCAACACTATTAAAATGAATGAAATAAAATGATCCCCATGATACTGTAGAACTATTGGACAGTGAGAATATATTCCAGGAAGCAAAATAATGTTACTAGAAATGATCACGATCCAATTTTGTTCATCGATCAGATGCAAGAATGGTTGGTTAAAAAAATCCTATTATGTGTTTTAGATGGATTTTTATCATACTTACTAGTATCAATTGTACCATAAAAAAATATAATATGAAATCCAACTATCATTTAGAATATTATCCTACAAAAGGATAACTTTAATTAACTGAAATGACCCCAGGTACATATTAATAGTGTATTCAAATAATTTTCATAGGCTATTTTTGAATTCTTGTAGTTAGATCTCTATGATTTCACAGTTTTCAAAATTTAATTGGGTCATTGGTTATGAAATTTTGTAACTGTTTTGAAAAAATTCATTAAAAAGATCCATGTTCTAAATTTAAAAAAACTGCCATTTCATTTTTAATAAGGAAATAGTTTTGGGGAACATAATTTCACAAAGATGGATTTTATTTGATAAATCAAAATTTTATGTAATTAATTCCATTATATATCATCATTGTACAAAACATGATATATCCTTTATAGGGAAATCATGAATTTATAAAAGATTCATCATGGATTTTAGTTTGATTTGTATCCCTCTCTAATGACTACTTTTAAATGAAGTTGACTTTATAATAGATTGTGCATGAATGGAATCATAATATTAATTGAAAAAAAATTTACCTCCCCACAAATGATGTATCCTTCGAACTAGGGGAACCCTTTCGAATTACCTGGATGTGAATCCAACTAAGTTGTGGGATCCACTCTATCATAGTGAATTGAAAACAAGGCTCAAGTAATATATTATCCATCAAGGAAGTAGTATAACACATATATAAATTACACTACCATTAAGAACGTGTCACGACCCGCCCTCGGGGTCCGTGCCGTGACTACCCCAAGCCCGCCTTCCATAGGCCAGGGGCTGGCGACTAGCACCAATGCGTATATCCCGGTAAAAAGGGAAGGCATTGTCTTTGTAATGTAAACAAACACCACAGAGTAAGCAAGCGGAAAGTAAACACTAAGCAAAAGCAGAGTACAACTGAAAGTGCGGAAAAGTAAATGGGCCAGTATACAAACCCAAACTGAAAGTAAAGTACAACACGAAAGGGAAAACAGCAACTGAAAAGTAAAAGCCGCTACACCGGGTTGTCCACTGGAAATCCCACCTGAAGGGTGGGTACAGATAGCTCCACTACTCCACAGGTCCTGTCGTCCGCTCCGAGCACGTCCCGTCCAGTGGTCCACCTCCAGGTACCGTCCTGCTCTGCAAGCCTATGCTAAGATCAACGTTGTCCGTCGTCTGCAACCAACACAACGTAGTGCGGGCAAAGCCCGTGCATGGGTGAGTATAAGCTACTCAGTAGGGACCCCGAGACCCCTGAAGGTCTCTCAAATCCACAAAGGATAAACCACGAAGAAAGGTACAATCATGAAGTAACAACCGACACTGCTTAGGTATATGCCCATACATATACCTAAGTCATCAATTCAAATACGCTCCAACCTCCGAGCCCAAGTACAACTCAGTCCACAAAGGAAAGTAAACGTATTCCACACAGGAAAGCAAAACGTAATCCCCACAGGATAGCACAACACAATCCACACAGGAAAACAACAGGATTTAGCTCACACAGGTATACATCTTCGAAAGACAATAAAGATGATCTCTGGTCCATCTAAGTCGCCGGACCCACGACGGATCGATTGGTAACTAACCCCCGCAAAAGAAACACACAGGATCGGGCCCACGTAGGACATGTATGCGCTGGTTCACACAGGACCGCTGAGCGCAAGGACCCACACAGGATCAGACCCACCCATGATTGGGCCCACACATGACATGTAGCACTGATCCACGTAGGATCGCTGAGTGCTGTAGTCATCGTCGTCGAATCCACACAGGATCTATGTATTGTCGTCGTCGCAGTCACAGTAGCAGTAGTAGCAGTAGCAGTAGTCACAGTCACAATCGTAGTCGGCACTAGGGTTCCCGCACACAGCAAGCTCGTACAGGAGGGTCCTCTCCACGAGCCGAGAGGCTGATACATCAACTGTCACAAAGTCCAGAGTTGATGTATCCAAAAGTTCCGTATCGTCAACAGGAAGTCAACGCAACAGACGGCGCGTCGATCGGACGCCCGGTCTAAGAGTTATTGGCGTTTTCGTCCCCGGGGCCCGGTTGGTTTTTAAGGCAAAACCAACCCGACCGTACTCCACCTGCATCCAAACCTCGGGCGGAGTATGCCAAAAGATCTGTCTCACTAAGAGGAACACAACAAAGCTGATGGCACGTCAATCGGACGTCCGTAGCTCAAGATATGAGCGTTTCCGCTCCGAAGGCCCGGTTGGTTTCGTGTACGAACCAACCCGGTCGAACTCAAAGTATTCCGAAACATTGAGTGCGATATACCGAAACGACCGTCTCGATCCAAGGATCGCGTTTCCGCAGACGGTTCGTCATTCGAAGGTCCGTGGCTCAAGTTATGGCCAAAAGACCGAAACAATCTCGAAAACGGGGGGTCCGGGTCCGGGCCGACCCGGCCTGACCCCCCCTGGGTCGGCCCGAACGGGGCGACCCGTACCGGGTCGACCCGACCCAGTCCGCTGGACCCGGCCCGGCCGGCGGCGGTGCGGTAGCGCGGCCAGGGTGTCGCGCATGCGCCGCACGCGGGGGGTGAAACCCCCCCACCCATTTTTCGGATCTCTGCCGGCTTTTGTCGGCCATTTTTAATAAACACACGGGACCCGCGGGTCCCGCCTTCTAATAGAACCGGCGGCCGGTACAGCCGGCCGGCTTCCCCCTCTCCTCTGCGGCCATAGCCGCGGCTCATCTGAACTCCGGCGGCCGGCGAGGCCGGCCGCCCCTGGCTGCTCCGCCGCGGCCGTAGGGCCGCGGCCCTTCTTGATCTCCGGCGCCGACGGCTCGGCTGCCTCCGGTCTTCCCGTCTCGTCGCGGCCCGGTACCGGCCGCGGTGTTCGTCGTCCAGCGCGGTGCGACGTCACCGCTCCCCTCCGCCACGCCTTCGATTCCCCTTGACGCGTCGCGACGGCGTCGCGTTCTGGATGATTCTTCCACGGCGCGGCGCGACGGCGTCACGAAATATAATCGTACGATTATCCGCGTGGTGCGACGGCACCACGCCACCTTGTTTCCACCCCCAAGATAAATCAACAAGAACGATGGAGGGGTTTCGGCCGTGTTCATGCGGTCCGGCCCCCTCACGTTAAACAATAACACAAATTTATAATCCTCACGTTAGTCATGGTAGAACCACGAACAAGGATAAATAAATAAACAATAACAACAACCCCTACCTTGAAAATTTGACGTCGCACATCGGTTATCGCGGAGAAAGGCGTCGCGGCGTCGGACGTAGATTCCATGGACGTCGGGGTGCGTCCGAGGAGGAAACGACGTCTCTTCACTTGTCGCTATGACGAAGAAGGTAGGTACGTTGTCGTTGGCGATGATCACCATGGTCGGCGACTTCTCTCTTGTCGAGGAGGAAGATGAAGACGGAAGAATCCGGGATGCCGAGTCTTGAAGGTCGTGGGATCGATGTTCTTTGTCGGAGAAGAACCGTTATTCACGTTCTTCGTCAAAGACGAAGAAGATCTTCAAGTCTCTCAACGATTCTCCCAAACCTCTCAAGTAACAAAGAAACTAACAAAAAATAAATTAAGCTCACACTTAATTTATTAACACAACCCAACCTTTGAAATTCAAGAGTTTGAATTTCAAAACTCAAATTAAACTCACTTATTAATTATACATGAGTTGTATAATTAATTAAGTGTTAAGTTATCATGTTTTTAAGAGGGAGAGAGGGGAGTTAGGGAATTTTAAAATGTGGGGCTCGGGTGGGCCCCTCCTCACCTTAATCCTCTCTTAGGTGGTTAAACTACCCAACTTCCAACAAAAGATTATAACCACTTTAAAGATATAATATAAATATTGTATCACAAATTTATTTTACTCTTCATTTCATCCAGAAAAAATTAAACATCTCCTCCTAGGCAAACGAAACTTCGGAAAAGGTCTTCTTAAGCGAATATCGGCGCTGTGAGTTCATCGGTGTCCTCGGATTTCAATTCCGAGCACCGGATCAAAAGTTAGAAATTCCCGCTCGTTCGTTCACTGAACGTACCCGAGCCAAACTTCGGAAATTGATTCCGGGCACACCGGGCCTCATAATCAGGTGCCATCAGAAACCGCGCTCTTGTAAAATTCTAAAGAAAATTAAGAAAATATTTCCCTTGAATTTTACGGGTCTTTACATTACTCCCACCTCAGGGATTTACGTCCCCGTAAAGATACATCGAAAACTAGGGAAACAAATGAGGGTACTGAGCACGCATCTGAGCCTCCCGCTCCCATGTGCTCTCCTGGAGGTTCCCATGCTGCCATCTAATGCGCACAAGAGGAATTGATCGCCCACGCAGGACCCGCTCCTGTCGATCCTCTATCTCCACCGGGACCTCCGTAAAAGTCGCCCCATTGTCAACGTCAAGCTCCCCATGGTCAATGATGTGCGTCGGGTCGTGCACGTATCTCCTCAGTTGAGACACGTGGAAGACGTCGTGCACCTGGTGCAACTGAGGTGGTAGAGCCAAGCGATAAGCCACCTCACCAATCCTGCTGAGGACCTGGAAGGATCCGATGAAGCGCGGAGATAACATGCCGCCTCGGCCAAATCTCCGAATAACATGTCGAGGTGAGACCCGCAAGAAGACGTGGTCGCCATCCTCGAACTCCAGTGGCCTCCGCCTCCTGTCAGCGTATGACTTCTGCCGACTCTGAGCTGTCCTCATCCGCTCCTGGATGACCTGGACTTTCTCTGTCGTGTCCTGGACCATCTCCGGTCCCATCAGTGCTGACTCCCCAGGTTCTGTCCAGCACAAAGGAGATCTACAAGGTCGTCCGTACAACGCCTCATACGGTGCCATCCCGATGGTGGAGTGGTAGCTATTGTTGTACGCAAACTCCACCAATGGTAGGTGGTCCTCCCAGCTGCGACCAAAGTCGAGGACACATGCGTGGAGCATGTCCTCGAGAGTCTGAATGGTCCTCTCCGTCTGACCATCCGTCTGATGGTGAAAGGCTGTGCTCAGACGTAGCTGCGTCCCGAACGCCTCCTGTAACCCCTTCCAAAGCCGGGAAGTAAAGCGAGCATATCGATTGGAGACGATAGATGATGGCACGCCGTGGAGCCGCACAATCTCCTGAACGTAGAGACGTCCCTAGCTCTCCACTGAGCCCTGCTCTCTAATGGGTAAGAAGTGTGCCGACTTGGTGAGTCGGTCAACAATCACCCATATGGAGTCGTGACCTCTGTAAGTGCGTGGAAGTCCAGTCACGAAGTCCATAGATATGCCATCCCACTTCCACTCTGGAACATCCAAGGGTTGTACCAAGCCCGCAGGTACCTGATGATCTGCCTTCACCTGCTGGCAGGTGAGGCATCGAGAAACGAACTCTGCTACTGCCTTCTTCATGCCCGGCCACTAGTGCTGTCGTCTGAGGTCCTGATACATCTTTGCCACTCCAGGATGTACCGCCAAAGGAGAAGTGTGAAACTCTCTCAGCACTTCTCTCGTAAAGCGACTGGTACCATGGTACGTCCTCTGAAAAAGATGTCGTGCTCTGCTCCAAGGGAGAAACCATCAGGTTCCTGTCCCGAGGATATCTGTGCACGCCGTGTCTTACAGTCAGCGTCCTCACGCTGTGCCTCTCTGACCTGATGTAGTAGAGGAGGGGTGACTGTGAGAGACTGGAGGAAGGTTGCTCCATCACTATCCACGAAGGATATCTGCAAAGAGGCTAGCTGCAAAGATTTCTTCTTTGCCGAAAAGTGAAATCCGGTCTCTTCCCCTGGATGATCCACGTTCCTTGCCTAATACATTCAATCCCGTCATGATTAGTTAATTCATGGCATGGATGACGTCGTAAGGCCTCGACGCTGCTACCAAGAGATCCAACCGTTACTATCGCCTCCAAGGGTTGAGTCACACTGTCGGCATCAGTGTGTGGTCACTGGGTTTCCTCCAGTACGAATCTTGCAAGTGAGGGTCAAGTCAACAGTTTTTAACCGGCATCTCTTAGTAAAAACAAACAAAAGACAAGAAAACAAAAGTCACCAAGGCATGTGTCTTTTATTACATCAACTTAAAGAACAAGGTCACAAGGAAACACAATCTACGAAGCTATAGGCATTATGGGCCAATGCCTCTATGCCTGGAGCTAGTCCCGCACAAGTCCTCCCGCTTCCGGAGCTCCATGATCGTAAGCTTCAGCTGCCTGAAGCTGTGCTCTCCCCGAAGGTCGGGGTGGACCTCCTGGTGGTGGTGGTGGTAGAGCCTCTAAACGTCGCCCACCACCTGCTGCTCGGCCAGCTCCTCTGCCTCGTCCGCCTCCTCCCTGCGGACCGCCATGGTCGAACCTCTGCCTCTACCTAGGCGGTTCCTCAACCGTCTGCTGCTCCTCTGCATGGCGGGTCAGGCAGTCACGAGCCATGTGACCTTGCCCGCCGCATGCATAGCACTGTCTTCCACTCGAAAGACTGGCTCCGCGCTGTGTGCCCCGCACTGCTGAGCCAGTGTCCTGAGGTCGTCTGCCCGATGTTCTAGTCTGTCTGGACCCCTGAGTCATCCGTCGACTGCCTGCCGCGGAAGACTCCTCCACGTGTAGCCCTGCGGTGGGTCTCGGTGCTGGTGCAGACTCAGCAAGGAAGCTCTCGATCAAAAGGGACCGCTCCAGTACTCCTGTCTGAGTCGGTATGCTGAGGGAGATCCGTGATGCCCTGATCTCATGTCTCAAACCATGCTCGATGGTCTGGGCCCGGAAGAATGGGTCCCGTTCCATGTCGGTCGAGTAGCGCGAGAGATCAGTAAATATCGCCGAGTATTGAGCGACCGTCATGCTGCCCTGCCGCAGCTGTAGAAGCTCCTGGATACGCAACGCACGAAGGGTGGCTGGGACGAACTCCGAGCGGAAAAGGCTCTCAAAGTCCGTCCAAAGTAGAGATGCCTCATCGTGCACCTGGAGCATCAAGCTCCACCATCGTCCTGCTGCTGCGTGTAGTAGGCTCGTAGCGAGGATCACCATGAGGTCTCCTGGTGTCCTCACTAGCCTAAACACGCATACCACGGCCTCCAGCCAGTCTTCTGCTGCCTGGGGATCCGTCTCCCCGCGAAACCTGGGTGGTCGCTGGCGCTGAAACTCATGCAGTGCGCTTAGGCGACGCGCATTGTCAGCGGCTGGTGCTGGAAGCATCGGGGGCTCGGTGGTTAGAACTACCGCCTGTGCCACTACTGACAAAGGGCCCTGCACCGAAGCCTCGTCGCTCGGTGGGCTGTCGTCACACTCGACTCTCGGAACCCTAGCTGGCTGCCGTCGTGGGGCCATCCTGAATAGGAAACAGGTGCGCCACAGTCAAACAATATACCTGGTGAGCTGACATAAGGGAATCACAAAGAAAACATTGAACCATACACGCAATCAATGTTTTCGTGCATTAAGTCGGAAATCAGAAGTCAGGGTCCTGGTGTACGGATACGTCGGCTGCCGCACCAACACTGGACTCCCTGGACTGATAACCACACTCAATACGCTAAACATTATTGCTTCACATAGAAAAGATCAGAGTTCACGGTAGAACCGAACTCCTCTGATACCAATTTTTCAAGACCCACCCTCGGGGTCCGTGCCGTGACTACCCCAAGCCCGCCTTCCATAGGCCAGGGGCTGGCGACTAGCACCATGGCATATATCCCCGTAAAAAGGGAAGGCATTGCCTTTGTAAAGTAAACAAACACCACAGAGTAAGCAAGCAGAAAGTAAACACTAAGCAAAAGTAGAGTACAACTGAAAGTGTGGAAAAGTAAATGGGCCAGTATAAAACCCAAACTGAAAGTAATGTACAACTCGAAAGGGAAAACAACAACTGAAAAGTAAAATCCGCTACACCGGGCTGTCCACTGGAAATCCCACCTGAAGGGTGGGTACAGATAGCTCCACTGCTCCACGGGTCCCGCCGTCCGCTCCGAGCACGTCCCGTCCAGTGGTCCACCTCCAGGTATCGTCCTGCTCTGCAAGCCTCAGCTAAGATCAACGCTGTCCGTCGTCTGCAACCAACACAACGTAGTGCGGGCAAAGCCCGTGCCGGGGTGAGTATAAGCTACTCAGTAGGGACCCCGAGACCCCTGAAGGTGTCTCAAATCCACAAAGGATAAACCACGAAGAAAGGTATAATCACGAAGTAACAACCGACACTGCTTAGGTATATGCCCATACATATTCCTAAGTCATCAATTCAAATACACTCCAACCTCTGAGCCCAAGTATAACTCAGTCCACACAGGAAATTAAACGTATTCCACACGGGAAAGCAAAACGTAATCCACACAGGATAGCACAACACAATCCACACAGGAAAACAACAGGATTCAGCTCACACAGGTATACATCTTCGAAAGACGATAAAGATGATCTCTGATCCATATAAGTCGTCGGACCCACAAAGGATCGATAGGTAACTAACCCCCGCAAAAGACCCACATAGGATCGGGCCCACGTAGGACCTGTAGGCGCTAGTTCACACAGGACCACTGAGCGCAAGGACCCACACAGGATCGGACCCACACAGGATCGGGCCCACACAGGACCTGTAGCACTGATCCACGTAGGATCGCTGAGTGCTGTAGTCGTCGTCGTCGAATCCACATAGGATCTCTGTACTGTCGTCGTCGCAGTCACAGTAGCAGTAGTAGCAGTAGCAGTAGTCACAGTCACAGTCGCAGTCGGCACTAGGGTTCCCGCACACAGCAAGCTCGTAAAGGAGGGTCCGCTCCACGAGCCGAGAGGCTGATACATCAACTGTCACAAAGTCCAGAGTTGATGTATCCAAAAGTTCTGTATCATCAACAGGAACTCAACGCAACAGACGTCGCGTCGATCGGACGCCCGGTCTGAGAGTTATTGGCATTTTCGTCCCCGGGGCCCGGTTGGTTTTTAAGGAAAAACCAACCCGACCGTACTCCACCTGTGTCCAAATCTCGGGCGGAGTATGCCAAAAGATCCATCTCACTAAGAGGAACACAACAAAGCTGACGGCACGTCAATCGGATGTCCGTAGCTCAAGATATGAGCGTTTCCGCTCCGAAGGCCCGGTTGGTTTCGAGTACGAACCAAACCGTCCGAACTCAAAGTATTCCGAAACTTTGAGGGCGATATACCGAAACGACCATCTCGATATAAGGATCGCGTTTCCGCAGACGGTTTGCCATTCGGAGGTCTGTGGCTCATGTTATGGACAAAAGACCGAAACAGTCTCGAAAACGGGGGGTCCGGGTCCGGGCCGACCCGGCCCGACCACCCCTGGGTCGGCCCGAACCAGTCTGCTGGACCCGGCCCGGCCGGTAGCGGCACGGCGGCGCGGCCCGGCCGGCGGCGGCGTCGCC
Source organism: Viscum album (assembly GCA_963277665.1). Classification (NCBI taxonomy): domain Eukaryota; kingdom Viridiplantae; phylum Streptophyta; class Magnoliopsida; order Santalales; family Viscaceae; genus Viscum; species Viscum album. The sequence continues at coordinate 1,583,877,621 of OY728150.1, read as the reverse complement.
CGGCCAGCGGCGACGCGGCCAGGGTGCCGCGCATGCGCCGCACGCGGGGGGTGAAACCCCCCCCCCCCTTTTTCGGATCTCGGCCGGCTTTTGCTGGCCGTTTTTAATAAACACACGGGACCCGCAGGTCCCGCCTTCTAACAGAACAGGCGGCCGGCACAGCCGGCCGCCTTCCCCCTCTCCGCCGCGGCCATAGCCGTGGCTCATCTGAACTCCGACGGCCGGTGAGGCCGTCGCCCCTGGCTGCTCCGCCGCGGCCCTTCTTGATCTCCCGGGCCGGCGGCTCGGCTGCCGCCGGTCTTCCCGTCTCGCCGCGGCCCGGTACCGGCCGCGGTGTTCGTCGTCCGGCGTGGTGCGACGGCACCGCGCCCCTCCGTCGTGCCTTCGATTCACCTTGACGCGGCGTGACGGCGTCACGTTCTTGATGATTCTTCCACGGCGCGGTGCGACGGCGCCGCGCAATATAATCGTACGATTATCCGCATGGTGCGACGGCACCACGCCACCTTGTTTCCACCCGCAAGATAAATCAACAAGAACGATGGAGGGGGTTCGGCCATGTTCATGCGGTCCGGCCCCCTCACGTTAAACAATAAGACAAATTTATAATCCTCACGTTAGTCATGCTAGAACAACGAACAAGGATAAATAAATAAATAATAACAACAACCCCTACCTTGAAAAATTGACGTCGCACGTCGGTTATCGTGGAGAAAGGCGTCGCGGCGTCGGACGTAGATTCCGTGGTCGTCGGGGTGCGTCCGAGGAGGAAACTACGTCTCTTCACTTGTCGCTATGACGAAGAAGGGAGGTACGTTGTCGTTGGCGATGATCACCACGGTCGGCGACTTCTCCCTTGTCGAGGAGGAAGATGAAGATGGAAGAATCCGGGACACCGAGTCTTGAAGGTCGTGGGATCGATGTTCTTTGTCGGAGAAAAACCGTTCTTCACGTTCTTCGTCGAAGACGAAGAAGATCTTCAAGTCTCTCAAAGATTCACCCAAACCTCTCAAGTGACAAAGAAACTAACCAAAAATAAATTAAGCTCACACTTAATTTATTAACACAACCCATCCTTTGAAATTCAAGAGTTTGAATTTCAAAACTCAAATTAAACTCACTTATTAATTAAACATGAGTTGTATAATTAATTAAGTGTTATATTGTCATGTTTTTAAGAGGGAGAGAGGGGAGTTAGGGGAGTTGAAAAGGTGGGGCTCGGGTGGGCCCCTCCTCAACTTAATCCTCTCTTAGGTGGTTAAAACACCCAACTTCCAACAAAAGTTTATAACCACTTTAAAGATATAAAATAAATATTGTATCACAAATTTATTTTACTCTTCATTTCATCCAGAAAAAATTAAACATCTCCTCCTAGGAAAACACAACATCGGAAAAGGTCTTCTTAAGTGAATATCGGCGCTGCGAGTTCATCGGTGTCCTCAGATTTCAATTCTGAGCACCGGATCAAAAGTTAGAAATTCCCGCTCGTTCGTTCGCTGAACGTACCCGAGCCAAACTTCAGAAATTGATTCCGGGCACACCGGGCCTCAGAATCAGGTGCCGTCAGAAACCGCGCTCTTGTAAAATTCTAAAGAAAATTAAGAAAAAATTTCCCTTGAATTTTACGGGTCTTTACAGAACGAGTTCCTTCAATTCATCATTGAACATGATAAATTACAATCATAACTTTTTAACACTAACGTTATTATTTTTATGGATCATGAAACACTCATGTATTTAATGAAAAATCCATATGAAAAAACACTATTGGTGTGTTTAATGCTACCGTTACATGATTTTAGTTTGGAAATTAATGATAAATAGGGAACTAAAAATTAGGTGGCAGGTCATCTAAGTCGACTATCTCTACACCACTGAAGAAGAAATTCTATATCAAAACTAACTTAATGGTGATATTCCTAGAGAATAACTCTACATAAAAAATTTTGAGTTACCATTATACACGAACTATTTGGATTATTTGGTTACATCTTCGGTACCCTTTCATATAATTCCACATCAATAACATAATAATTAATCTAGATTGAGGTTTTATATTTAGGAAAACTTAAAATTATCAATACTAGACAAATGATTTTTATAACATGTGGTTCGCTGATGGAAATGAGGATTCATTAATGATTATAATTAAATAAAAATAATTAAAGAAAATAAATTATGAAAATTTATATAGGGTTCCCAAATCATTCATTTTTCATTATAAGATCAAGACCATACTTTGTGTTTGGGGAATGTGGTGGTTACTGCTTTTAAGGGGAGAAGATCACTAATTTTTTTGACATAATTAATTTTAAATAAAACATTATACTCCAAATTGATCATTACTTTTTAAATCATCAAATACCACTAACCATTACACATATATTAATTTAATGTATTATTTAAAGGTATTCATGATTTTATGTGCCTTTTTCCTTTACAATGTTGGGAAAGTAGATCACTTATATCAATATGGGTAAGGAAAATGTTCTGCTGATATTATTATAACTCTAATTTAATCATATCATGAGTGATGATAGAAAATATTACATTTTGAGGTAAATCATGAATTTTCATGATTAATAACAATGGATTGACATTCTTGATTGAATGAAATGATAAATCCAATTATTTATATATCGGAAAACTAAAATATATGAATTGAAATTTTCATTAAAAAATAAATTATTATGTGATATTTTATGTAAAATTTATTTATTTTAATAGATATTGATGTTTTTTAATTTTATTTCCATTAAATTTGAATATTGGTAAAATCGGTGCCCTCCAATTTTCAACATTGAGATTATATACTTATGGACATGAATGGTAAGATAAAGATTCTACTACTAATTAATTTCAAATATGGTTCATTTTATTAAAAAAATTTCCTTTTTAATTTTTTTATTTTTAATTTCATAGTACGATGATACATACCACCCTCCACCTATTTATTTTTTATATAGGGTGGAATATATTAAGGTTGGGTGTTTATAGATTTATGGTCATTACATAGACAAAATGGAGAATAAACATAAAAGTGGTTTAAAATAGGAATATTCCTAGTATTATCATCATGCCTGGAGAAAGAATGGTATTAATGGATGAATATCTTTCTTACTAGTTAGTGGATTAAAAAGGAAATAAACATTAAAACCATGATAGCACATAACGAATTCTAGCCAAACATGATCGGATCTCTAACATTATCATTTCAATAAATTTAATAAAATCAGACTATATATTTATATCACATAATAAAATTTATTTAACACAAATTGTTTTCCAAATAACCAGTAAAGAGTTAAAACCTTGTTTTGTGTGAACTCTTCTTCAATATAGTATATAGGATTAACTTCTATACTTGGATTAAGAAATTTAATAATTAATTTTATGTACCCATTGACATTTGTTCCTCAATCTAGTCGTAGGTTTAGAAGAATCAAAACTGGTGATGAAGTCAAACTCACCACTAGATCATTAAATGTTCATTGACACATTCCATCCCTTTCTAACATTATAACCTTATAGGTTAATGATTTCCTCAATTAAGTGAGCTTTCAAAGGTTTATTACAACCCATATATAATAACATGACAAAACCAGGAATCTTTGTATCTAAAACAAATTTAATGGACTATCCTATGACATAACAAAAAAATCATTTTTGGGATATATTTGTATTCCACACTTTCATATCACATTCCCCACAAATTTCCCCTCTTGGATCTAAAATACTACTTTAATAGAATACCATAAAAATAATTTTATTTTATTTTATGAATAATAACAGCCAAATGGTCCATATTATCCTCCTATGATATAAATGAGAACCAAAATATCTTCTTTGAAAAAAACAAAAAAATGTCTATGAACCAATGGATAATATATTTCATTAATTATGTAAACAATGATTGAGTATTAGTCAGACAGAATGACATAACCAGAATCTAGAAAATCCACTAAAAACAGCTCAATATAAACTTACGTTTATCCAATTCTTGAACTATAAAATACTGACTCATTACCCACTATTTGATCATAAAAACCCCACATTACATAATAATGTGATAAAAAATATCACTATTCCTAAAAAAATTATATCTTTTCGCAACAGTCACCCATCCAACATTCTGTAATCGATGAAATGACTAATTCTCTAATATTCCATCTCAGAAAAGATAATAGGAAAATTTCAGATTGACATGAAATGAAAAATACATCATTAACCCTCAAGGTCATCAATCTGAACCTTATGTTTCACCAACAAAGTAGGATCTATATTCTATTAATATGTTGATGTGTCCATAGTACTAGGTAGAATGAAAGTAGTAATTTAAACCTCTCTCTATAAATGATATATAGAATAAACATCATGAAATACCTCATTTTTCTAAATAACAACTATATGTATTTGAATACTAAAAAAGGGTCAACTATATAAAGAAAAATATATGAGAAATACAATTATATTAATCTAAAAATAAAATAAAATAGTCAATTCCTAATCTAGTGTCCCAATCACCTTGTAAATCAAGATTGGCAACATATGCAGATATAAATTATAATCAAGTATGATCATTTCCTCTCTTGTACATAACAATGATCACATAATGCATGTCATCAATCATAATAATGATTTCATGTTCAGTCACTAAGAAGCACAACTCCACCTCAATGTTGTTTATCATCACCTTACACATTGTACATCATAATTCTTTTTCGGACCACATTCCCAATATAATTTAATGATCAAACATGAATTGAAAATTTTCTATAAACAATAAATATAGGTCCAGTGACAATAATTATAGAATTGAATAATTATCAACTATAACAAAGAAATTTAAAACCATAAATGTCAAAAAAAATTATAGCTATAAGTATTTCTAGTCTATCATTAGTTACATCAACCACACACTGCTCGGTAATAATTTTTTCAGTTTTATCCACATGAAAATATCCCTTTTAATGAGGATTAGTCTCACCACCCATGGAAGAATCTTCAAGGACCATTAAACCCTTACTGTAAGTGTCTCATTCCCTAACTCCCTAAGATTTATTTTTAAAAACTCATTTTAGATGATTATATTATCCACATATTTGAAATATCATGGGAGATTCTACACTAGAATTATGGGTATGAAAATATAATATCCTCATGAAACATTAATTTTATGATAGAGACCCACCAAATCCATTCTAGTCCCTCAAGCATATATGTGTAATAACACAGCTTATTGACATCTAGAGTCTCCAAGTAGTTGAAGATCCACATTGTCCACATATGATACTCCTTAGATTATAGGGTTCCCATGTCACAAGAAAAAATGGGTTATTGTTTCAGGGTAAATTATAATCCATAACCCCATACAAGTCTTTGGTTCTCAACACCGATTTGACCCATAGTTTGAATAGTGAAGTTGAAATCCACTACTCGTGTATGATCAACTAGAGGGATATAAAAAAGAACATGTAACTATACTTATCCCCTATATTAAGAGGATATATTTTCAAGGGAATTATCTAAAAATAGAAAAAAAATATTCATGCTAATACACCAAATTCATAGTATCATCTTACATTGTGGCTAAAAACTCATTATTTTTTATAGAATTTAATGAACGAATAATAATTACACTAGAATATAAAAATTTAGAATATATTTCCATAAATTTAAATTGAATAAACTCAAAAACAAGTCTCAAACATATAAAATATAAATAAACACCAATTGTAACTCCATTTCAGCCTTAGAAGTGAGTTGTATATGTCCTATTTCTTGATCTACTATCAAAATTCTCATGGACCTATGTTTGGTCATCCTAGTGCATTGAACGGATCTGAGGTAATGAAAATACACATCATTCTATGCATCCCTCGGATAAAAAAATGTAACAAACCATCCCCATTAAACTTTACCAATCACATGAACTATACTATCATACGATATAAGAAAAAATATTATAATAGAATCCAATCGAGAATATATGAAAAACAAGGCATACGTGTAATGTATGAAGAGAAAATACAATTAATACCATAAAATAAATACAATCTATGAAATATTCGGATAAAACAAAATGTAGTTCAAGAACCCATATGACATATAGTCACCTCCAGACAAACATTTATCATATTAAAAACTCAACAAGAGAATCCATCATAGTTCAATACGCACTTCCCTTTACCTGAATCCAAAAAAACAACATCATGAAAATCCTAATAGAAATTTTAGTGTGTAATCCAAATACCATTAGGATACACAAATTTATTCTATACAAGGTATTATATGTTACTGGAATTATTATAGAATAATGAAATAGTTTTATAAAAAAAATTATATAAAAAAACCATATATATATCTTTCTTATTATCTATCCATTGGTTTTCATGAGAACTAAGTAACAAAAATCATATCAGAAAATTTTAAAATATCATCTTAATGTGATCTATAATATGGGAAAATGTATACTAGAAATTCACAATCCTAAATATTAATATGTTGAATCAAATGGATTTAATGTAATACTAGTCAGTATCACAAAACGATACCTCTATGTTGTTCTACACACACTAAGGATACTCTTGCCTATTACTTTGCACACCCAAGATTCCCAATATGAAATTGTATTATATATTTTCAAGACCATGATTTTAATTTCCTAAAACATTTTCTAACACAATGTAGTCTTATTCGATGTTTGAAAAACAATTTTTAAATTATGAAAATACAATTTAAAAGAGAAAAAACGTTTTTTTAAAATTATTCTGTTCCAATAACTTATTTGAAACAATTTATCACATATAATAAATGACCAACCCAAATTAATTTATCAACAATTACAAGAGATTATTTATATTTACTCACAATGTATAACAATATGAATAATCATTGTAGAAAGCTAATTTTTTAACAATTGTGATCAAAATCCGGGAGAACCACCTTAGAATGTCAAGGATGAGGATGAAACTAAAAATGACCAATAGAAAATACTATCTGATCACAAATTGGAAACCAATCCACAAATATAAATAAATCTAACGTATAACAGAAGGGTTACATAACCAGATAGTTGTTATCTAACCAAAAAGGGGATAAATTGAAAAAGGAATAAAATGAAATGGGAGGGAGTCATCCAATATCACCTATGATGATCTTCTAGTTTAAGATAAACGATGAATGTAAAAATTTTCATTAGAAATTCAAATAAAAAACATACATAAATTGAACCCTTGGGATTTTAAATGAAGTGTAACCCCTTACACATTATATAATCCTCATATTCTTCATATTTTAAAATACCCATATCCATTTATTTAAAACCTGATAATATATCATTTCATGGCTTTTTGACTTTACATAGAGTATATAATTCTCATTTTTGTATCCAATTCTTGTGTTCCATCCTATGGAAATTTCCAATCCAATATTCTGATTAAAGGTCATGTAATTTTTTATTGAACCCAAAACTATCAGTTTTTATGATGAAAATAGAAATAAATCCGTAACATCACCATCATTGGTAACCACTAAATTTATTTTTTAAGAATTACCCAAAAAAATGAAATCCAAAACAAATGTTAAAATAAGAATGATTAATGGTAATTGGGCATTACATATCTCTCCATAAGGATCCATTTTAGCAATATAGTGGAATATATATTGTTATAAGAAATCTCATTTAATGGAAATTTTTTATCCTAACCATTTTTTAATTTTTTAGATACTATTGTAATCATACCATTTTGATAATGAATTGTACACTCAGACAGACTATATGATTAAGAATAATAAGCTGCTCGGAAAGGCAACTATGTATAAAAAATATTATTTTATATTTCTCAATATCGGAAATGTTACCCTGAGATTCCAATCAAACATAATATAATATAATACTCTATACATAATTACATCTTCATTAATGTATATTTTAGAAATATGATCATGAATGAATATTTTGTATTGTATTAAATTTTGAATAATTAGTAAGGAAATTTTCTTTATGAAATATTAAAATATGGGAATTGGAGAATTTATATATTTCAATGAAAATATTCATGGTGATGTTATTCCATTTCCATTCTTGTACAATTATTTGTTATAACAACCCCTTAAACATCAATTTATCATCCATATCTTATTAACATTCTACTCTTCGAGTTAAATACATTGAAACATATATATTCATGATTTCCCAAAAGAAATTTTGCAGTATATTTCTATACATGAATCTTCCCAGGATTTATATATACATACACTACATATTTTTTGATGAATATTGAAATGAATTCGTAAATAAAACAGGAGTGTATTCAAATTTATTGTATATAGAGATAAGATAAAGAATATTTTAATTTCATTAATGATATTTGAAATATATCATAAATATAATCCAATATAGTACTTTTCATTGACATACCCTAACTAAACCATTTATCATGACATTGGGAAAGGAACCATAGGAGAAGGTGAGCCCTAATTCTTAGTAATGGTAATCACGTGAGATCTCAAATGATGATCATAAGAAAAAATATGATAATGATAATGGTATGATATCATGAATTTAGAAACCATGTTCATACCCAATATATCATTCATCATAGACATGAATCATGAAAATATACATTAATATTTACAAATATATGATTCGTGATAGTGATAAATCCTCATAAATCCATCTTGAACAATGTGTTCCTATCATAAAAGATGTTCAAAAATATTAGTAGAAAAACTATTTCATATATAAATATAAACTACCTATATAATAAAATCATATTGGATAAAGAATCAAATACTTTATTTGAAATCATTATGTATTGGTAATCACCACAACTAGCCAATAGTGGATTTAGTGCATCTTCATATTTATAATGGTGGATTGATAACATCAACATGCACTCCAAAATTATAAAATGAGATTAAAAAAAATACACAATGCATAAAAATAATTTATAATACATGAAAAACTCATCACATTATTATAACCATATATTTATGCGATAGAATTCCATAAAACATTCATCATTCAATTACATAAATACCCATGAAAATAAATGGGGTGTCAAAAACATTTCATCAATCCATCATTGCATGAAGAATGAAAATAAAATGTGTTCCATTCAAATATCATCATAAATATCCATCATGATAATGAATATGGGTGATATGAATGTATTATAAACCAAATACAGCACTATTAATAACAAAGGGTGTTATCATATATTAACAATAATTTCAAAGAATTACCTGAATATTTCCTATTGAAAATAAACATTTCAATTTGATAAAGCATAGTTAGAATCTTATAAATCTTATAAACAGTAAGAATAAAATTTTAAATGAAAATAATATTATATAATGTAACTATATATTTAAATCATTATGTATCTATGATTGTGGTAAATTTCATTCATGCAATATAATTAATTATGAAAAATTCATTCCACTTAGTTGTTAGAAGTCAAAAGTAACTTATATAGAAAATGTCAAGAATATTCATTTGGGAAATATTTTATCAGAAAATATTAGGTTATATTGAGATAAAAAATAATATTATTTTATTAAAAAATATCAGCAATTCATTTTTATCCAATATGTATATGGAATAAAATTGATTTTCAAATTAAGAGAGAAGTAAAGTGAGTTTCCTAAAAAAATTCAAATACATGTGTATGTAATGAGAGAAAAATCATAAAGAAATTATATTTAATGAAACATAAATATCAAGAGATTTATATTTAATTAAATTTACAAGGTCCATATAAAATCCATAATATAAATTATTGTATACAAATCTAGATTAGAATAAGATTGAAAAATAAATCAATTTCTTCATTTATCATTTTCCTTTATATATATATAAACCTCATCTATAATAAATATATAGTTATTAAACATTTATTTTATACCCATACCAATATAAATCAAAAAAATAACATTGATATAACATTTATTTTACCTCTTTTATCAATAATCTATTATTAAAGTCACTGTTCTGGGAATATATTCATCGTATTTAATTCATCATTCGGTCAACCCATCCCGGTAAATGTTGAATTATCATCCTTCTATAATATGTATACTTTTAATAATGATATAAATAATATATATATTCATTATATAAATATATAACCAGTCAATCATTAGATTTATCAATTGAAAATTTAAATTTTACGTATCTGAGGATGGTAGGATATAATTACACATGATTACTATTTTCATATTTTGAAGAATGGGGGAAAAGAAGGGCAATTAATAATTCATAACTATAGATTTATTATTAGAACATATAAATATAGTATCTTCATCAAATATATCATTATTAGTATCTATGTAAATGATAAAAGATTCTATAAGATTGCCTCACGGAAGTAGAAGTCCACACATAAAGATGAGTGATTTTATCAATATCAAATGACTTGAAAGGTATGATGGTATATATTATATTATATTTAATTGATAATAATAATGTAAAATATAAAATGATTATAATACTCAAACTAAAAATATTTTTATGAAAAAATAATTTCATCAATATGTGGTGATGATAAGGATTATGTACATAAAATGCATAGTTTTAAATCAAATTTAATAGGTAATGGTGTGGAAAATGGTGGATTAATAATAATAATTACAATTAATTACATTTATTATCCTATTGGTATTATTTTATTACAAACATCTCTGATATAGATAACTTAATAGAATAATTAAAATATAATGATATTGGTTAGGGTGATTACATCTTCTTTTAAAGAACAATATTTTATCTCTTTATGATCACCCATGGGATATATTTTCTAATATAAGTACCTCTATAATGTGTATTGGTATATATATAATATAGTTTTTCTTGGTATGGTTGAGTTATAATTATCAATGTAGTGTAATAAAGTGAAAGAGGGGATGCCCTCAAATAAGTGTCAGGAGGAGAACTCTTGGAATTTTTTTACAATATTAAAATATAATAATATTATATTATATAAATTTCCATAAATATGTATATGTATAAGATAAATAATTTTTATTGTGTTTAAATATGATCATCCAATAAATATTGGATTGGTTTATGTGTCATTTCAAAACATATCTTGTGTTATTACAACTTAGTTAAACTAATTTAACCATAATTGTGATAACATCGTTTTCACTGGTAAACGGTAATCAATTTATATATAAGATAATAATTGTTTTATAAATTTTGAAGGAATTATAATTTAGAATATATATAATATCTTTATTTGAATTTTACTTTTTTTATGATTTTAATATAATGTATTAAAATATTATTATCATAAAATGTCATTAATATCATTTTTATCATTGTTTATTTATTTTCACTTTAGGGATATCATGAAAATGGTGTATTTAAAATATACTACATCAATTAATCATGGATATTTTTAATTTATCTATTAATTTATTTAATATAATAAATATTTCATATGGTGTAACATTTAATAATTTTGAAATCATATAATTTTCCCTAATAATTGGTGAAATAATTTATTCAGAATTGTGTATGAATTAAATTTATGTACATAATCAAAAAAATTATAAATAAATTAAAATCATTACTTTAATTTTCATTATTTTAAAAATAACTATTAATATTAATTTATAAACTATATTTTCAAATATGTGAACACATAAAATATATGAAACATTAATAGAGTGATATTTCAAATTTTTATTTTCATTAAACATTATATAGGGAATTTTCAGGTTGAATTATTACTTAATTAACTAAATTTAGTGCCTTATATAGTTGTATGATATCTAAATTTCATAAATATTATAAATCAAGTATCACTTTTATAGGGGATATATATAGGTAATATATCACGAACATTGGAGGGGTTTGGTGGATGCACCAATCAATAAGCTATTAAACATAATAGAAAATGGATTTATAAGTGGATAATGGACAAAAGGATTAAAATTTTATCAATATAGATATTTTTCCCTTATTCAATTATGATACTCACTATAACCCCTATTTTAATTAATTTGGTCATAGGATATTTCCAAAAAATATTTATCAAACATGAGCTTCTCTTATATTCTTCTAAATGGACATGAAAATCATTTCAATTTCCTTTACTATTTATTATCCTAATACAATTTTTTTTCTAGCTTCATATAAGAATGTATGACTTATGAAATTTATTTCATATAAAAAAAATTAATATTCAAATTAATCCTAAATATAAAGACATTATTTTATAAAAACATTAGTATAAGAATATATTGATTAAAATATCCTTTAAATTCCAAAGATATTGAAATAATATTATCCTACAATGATTGATTGTTTCTCTGAAACAAACCTTATTTCTAAAGATGTAATGTAATACTAAATCCTAACTCTATTTCCAAATCTTGTTTTATACATAACCATAATATTGATTTAAACCCCTAATATATATTAGATACATTACAGTGTGGTTCTCCATAAAGTATAACAAATTTTTTAATTTATTTTATCCGAATATCATCATGAAATAAATGTTATGTAATGGAAATTAAGTTTTATTATTATATAATATGATGGAACATAATCCCCATATCATTATGGTCAATAGACACTACATAGATTCTGATGAGGAAAACTATGTCGATGTTTTCTAATATACATTATATTATGTTATGTTGTCGTAGAAACAAATTATACTTCTACATCTCATACATAACAATATGAAATAATGTTCAATGAGTTACATATTTTTTAATATCCCATTTCATATTTCCCACTACATAAACTCATCTATATTTATATACATCATTACTCGTGTATGATGGAAAAAATTGTTAAACTATGAGATTTATCCATCATATATGTCTTAAATTATAGTATTAAATAAAAATTTACAATGTTCCAATAACATATTATTCCATCAATATAAATATTTAGAAGAGGAACATTCCTTGCTTTCTTCTAAAATTATATATATTCTTTTTATTCCACATTATTATACAAAGTATAAATGGGTGATATTTCATAAGAGTTAGATATGACATTCCCCCAACCATGGGAATTTATGTTCTATATTATTTGAATACATAATTTTTGGAATTATTTCAATCCTATTCATCGAATAAATTGTAAAAATGTTCATAAAAATATCATCAACAACTAGGTATTCTTTCCCATGATGGTAACGAATTGAGTAATCTTAATTTTTATTCAACTCCAACCATCTTATCTATTTCATATAACAATAAATTTATTTTATATATATATAAAACGTTTATGGTCATTATATATTTCACACAATTAACTATAAATATGTCTCCTCCAAATCCTGAATGACAAAATTACCATAGCTAACTCTAAATTATAATTTACGACATTTTCATCATGTACAGTAAACTAATTCTTGGTGGAATATATCACCATATAATCATCAATTATGACACATCATAGTCACATCATTGATACATTATAGTACATTAAAAACACTTATATGATACATGGATATCAATTCTCAATAACACTAACAATTCATTTATTGAGTTCATTAATTGTTTCGTGACATTGATCAATCTGATTGACATTAACACCATTTTTACACAAAATGGAGGGTGGATTTGATATTCCTGAGATATTTTACAAAATTAATAAATAATATATACATAAACCCTGATAAATAAGGATCTTTAACACATATTTTTGAATTCAATGTATAAAAAACATTCATTAATGTTGTAACATCCCGACCTAGGTACCATATTCTTGTGCCCCAATCTGGTTCTCTATATGACCTCAATCATTCCACCATATTCACTTGTTGCTTCAGACTATCTTCTAGGGTCAAATAAAATACACTGGGAGGAATTAACTTCTATATAAAAATAGAACAATATAATAATAAATAAATAGATTCCAAGTGATATTAAACAATATCAAGAGTAATACCTTAACCAATATATACTAGTACCAAATGATAAAAAATTGGAATTCTATATCCAACCAATTTATATATTTATATCTAATATATTATAAATTTGTCAATTTTCTAATGAAAAACCAATAAAAGAATAGATAAATCCAAAGAGTTAAATTACATAATGTTTGGTTCCCTCAACATTGATCTATCCCAACTCAACCATCTATCATAGGTCTCATTCTCTTGTCATGTCTTACCAACTTGAAATATATTTTTTACTGATCAAGAACGTATATTAGGTTATGAGTAAATCTATATTGGAATCAACAATTGTGGTCTATAAAATATCCACTATATAATACACTATCTTGTTTTATAAGGAAAAAATTAAATAAATCAGTAAAAAGTTAACTGAATTTAATATTATTTAATTAACAATACAATTTCCCAATATCATAATGAAACCTAAATGAAAAAAACATGTTCATCCCATTCTTATGTTTGAGACATATCATACATTGAAACATAATTCACTACATCATTTCACTTCAATTTATTTTCATGATTAATTTCATTTATAGTGTAATTTCAACATTTTAGACCTACACCGCTATGTCTAGAACCTCATTCATATTTCGAGCTTAAGTAATTTTCTGATAAATAGTTTTTTAATTAATCATACAAATATAAATTCTTTCACAAACATCTTGGTTAATCATCATTAACCATATTTTCAAGAATTTTTATCATGATACAATATTAAAATATAAAAAAAATCAAGGTTCTTCATTTAAATCACAAGGATTAATATGAATATTTCATCATTCAACTATTTATCAAAACATAAAAATATAAAATTACTCATAAATGGTTAATAAAAATAATCACATTATTCCAAATTACAAATCAATCCCATGATCCCATTAATTATCAAATTCTAAAATTCTATATTCCATCTATTCCATAATCCTAATACCCAAATTTTTTAATGATATCATTATTTGATTAAATAATTAATTAATATAATTCATTATATAATTTTTAGACATATAAATTTAAACTCCATAGATATGTACATGATATATAAATAAATACTATGTAAACCGAGATTTGGACAACATACCACAATTTTATTCACTAGCATTATCCAAACTGAAATCCACGTATTTTAGAGGAATGATTAAATCCAAAATAGTGCATAATATATTTGACCATAGAATATAAATAAGATCAAATGTAATAAAATTAAATAAACTCATGATCTAATCCAATGATTGTGGTCGATAAAATAAGAAAATTTTTCTAGAAATTTGTGAGGGGGAGAGAGAAATCCAATTGGTGACGAAAACACATACCCGATAGGGGATAATCCTTTAGTTTTTTGTAGTTTTGGGTGGATTAAATCATTGTGGGTTTGTATTAATGAATATGTTCCATAGGTTTCAAAAACCCTATGTCTTACACATGAATCAAAACATAGTGGATGCATGGTTTTCAGAATGTGGATCTTGGTTTTACGAATCTTCTTCTAATCATGAAAACCACCTACTTTTGGGGGTGCATAGTTTTGGCTGGGAGGGTGTATGATTTTTCCAAACCCTTTTATGACCATGTTACACCTCTAGTCTCACCAATACCATGCACACAATTTCCTAGGAAAAGTAAAATGGTTTTCCAGAACCATTTTTGAACAGTGCGTAGCACCATGGGATTCCAAACATCTATAATTGCACTTGAAACAACACAAAATAAAAACCAATGGTATATATAAAGTAAACAACGATAAATGATTACCTATAAATTAGAATAAGTAATTCCCAATAATATTAGAATCTTATAATATCAGAACCACATAACAGATTCACCTCATTTTGAACTCCCAAGTATCTTTGTGATTTTGAGGTCAAAAGATAAGGAAATTGAACTCAGATATCTACTTCTCACTACCAT
Organism: Viscum album; assembly: GCA_963277665.1. Taxonomy (NCBI): domain Eukaryota; kingdom Viridiplantae; phylum Streptophyta; class Magnoliopsida; order Santalales; family Viscaceae; genus Viscum; species Viscum album. Next base: position 1,583,861,776 of record OY728150.1, on the reverse strand, counting down.
GATTCCACACAAATGTGTATATGATTACACAATACATGAAAAATGGGATCAATATTTCACCACAACACATTAACACTATTATTCATAACATATATTTCATTCTTGTTAAAGGACGAGTCATTCTCAAGAACAACATCAATATTTGTTATCAAATGAGAAGGGTCATGGTAATAATTTTTTATCCAAGACACATGAAAATCATCATGTATTGAATTATACCTATACAGTGGAAAAAATCATTATTCCACCATCCCAACCCTCTCTATAGTCTAAAATTTCTCGTCAAGCATAGGTGCACATTTTTCATCTCTTTGAATCCTTTGGTAGCATAATCGGGACAAAAACCAAAGGAATACAAGATTAACCACTAAAAACACCATGGTTATATAATTTCAATAAATACAGGAATTCAACCTACTCTAATATATATAAATATGATTCAAAATCTATATTACCTACACAGATGTGTCCAGTGTGAGAATCGGTCCCAACAACTCTAACACACCAACCTCTATCCAGTATAGAGGTTATCTACATGGCCTTCTATAAATATTCACATAAATTTCCATATGAATAAAATCCTAATTAAATTTTTGTAATATTAATCAACATGTTTCATGTAATTATCTGAATAACCACCAAAATCGAGAACACAAACTTGTATTATTACCTGAAACATAAGTATATTTCATCCCAACTACCCATTTCTCTCTATAAGTGAATGTTCTCCAAAATAACTTTCAACCAAGTTCCTTGTACAATATTTTCCAGAATCCTGAGGTAAAATGCGATTTTTACCCTGAAAACAATACTCTAAAGAACCCCATAATGATTTTCGATATTCTAATAAAACAATTTTATAAACTAGTATCTAATTATTTCTCTTGGATAAGAGTGAAAGTTTCTAATTTATCCATTTAGTATACTATCAACCATGTAGAATCATTATTTTAAGGAAACCATAGGATACCCACCAAGAGTCCCATAGAAACATCATACAATTTATATTCTATAATTGTAAATGGTTGTTGTAAACCACACTGTCATTGATGTTTCTATTACACCTATTGGCATATGTATCATTAAATCATGAACCTTATCATATCCTTTTTTTGTCCATTCCACCAATAATGTGACATAGTTCACGATTCATTTTGGTCAAACCCGAACATACAACCCACTTTAGGGAATTAAGTTAACATATTATCTTATCACACGTAATCATAGTAACAAAAACATAATTTCATTCATATATGATCTTATCTATAACTATGGTCTAATTTGATGTAGACTCCCCACCATTAAGGAGTTATCTGATGGTAAAGTACATTGTATCCTCATATTTCCTATTCTTGATTCATCCCATATGTGTGAAGTCAACTAATAATAATATGAGTTTCATCTACTCCTTTCTCTCTCAAACCTCAATTTGTATTGTTGATAGAAATTTATTCATATACCACTTAGAACATCACACATGTACCTCTGGAGTCTGAGTCAATGTAATCAAAGCATCAATAATTCTATTTCCCTTCATCAGAAAATATGATATATAAAAATCTATCAAATTCATATACTCAATGAATCTATGTTGTGTGAGATTAAAATAATATTTCTCAAAAAAATTGTTTTTCTTGTTTGATCAATATTCATAGTAATATTTTCTCCCAAAAGATAATACTGCAAACACATTAAATCATAAACAACATCCACAAACTCAAGGTCATGTTTAGGGTAGTAATGTTCATGAGGAATCAATTTCCATGACCCATACTCTACCACCTGATATCCCTGTATCAAAAATGATCAAATTCCTTTTCCAAATGTATCTCAAAATAATTTATACTCCTCAACCATATCTGGTAGGATCAAAATTGGATTGGTATTAAAATAATTCAAAAACATCTATATCCCATTCTCAATTTATCAAGACCAATAAAACTTAACTCTATTATTTTTCATGTCTGAATATGGTGTATACAAGTGGGAAAATGATTTTATAAACCATAAATATTATATTGATAACCCCATAAAAATATGGATATCAAAAAATTTGTTGAAATTCTCCCACGAACAGCTACCTAAGAATTATATGTTTTCAATGACAATCATTTACCTTAGATGATGTGACACACATAATGTAACTGAACAATACAAAATTGAATTATAAATTGCATAGAGTATAAATTATTATCTCTCAATGAACTCAAGAGATCTTGATGATATTATTCATTATTGTAAAATCCTGGTTCTGGAAGCCACAAAGAGGCACCATGTACCCTGTTTGTCATAAAGACTCAAGAAAAATTCCCATAACGCCAGTGTGTTCCGACTAGAAGCAAGGGCATTGGGTGAGATATTAGGAAAACTATGCCATCATTTGAATAGCAATACAATGGTAGAGAAATAGGTAACAATAGAAGATGTAGTAATAATTGCATACAATAATAAACAATGGAATTCATAAAGTAATAATCAATTAGAGAACATATATAAAATTATGCATGATACACGTTTCTAGGAAAAAAGACAAAAAAGTCACAATGTAGTAATATAGTAATGATCCAATTACAAAAGAAAACAGGTATATAAATCCTCATCACTACAAGCCTCAGCTTGGTCCAATGCTCCCTAGCTTTGAAGCAGTCAAGTACAAGATGTAGAAGGGTACTTAACCTTATCTACACCTGAGAAAATATAAATTTTTGTGCCCAAGAGCATGGCCCAAATAGGGTGTGAGACTAAATCCTAGTAGTAAACCACCCTAAGATCTGTTCCTAACATTCAATTAATATATATGGTAGGTAATAATCTAACAGAAGTAGTAAACAAGAAAGTAATCATCAGTAATAGTCTTACAGTTCAAAGAATTCGAATACCACATATCCAGTAAGAAGATAGTCACAAACAGGTAACCCTATGGGATGAACTCTCATCCTAATCCCATCTGGTCCTACATAGAAAACACAAGCAACCCTCTAGGATTTACACAATGTCTAACCCCTCTGTTTAAACATTAGCACAGACTCCTTGAGGAAGCACTCACTGTCAAACCCCCCCATTGTCTCATATTGGTAACTAAAATGTGATTTGAAGAAGCACATACATCTTATTACCTATGTGCCCCTCGTCAACTAACTACATACACATTTATTAAGAAATTGTGTCTATTATCTCTATGGTCTTGCACCATAATAGTAAAAAGAGACCCTCTGGAGGGGACCTCATGTCCATTCTCTCTATAGTCTACTACACTTGGTTCTCATGGGCCTATGTAAGTCAAATGAGCACAAAAATACATGTCATAAAATTTAAAACTCAAGAACTACATGTCTAAACAGTCTAGAACATAAAATAATATCAAATAAAACACTCCATCATAACAATACTAGGCGTGGAAAACAAACCAGTATCATACCAGGTAAAACTAGACTAGAAGGTCAAAATAGGAAAACATGGGAAAAACCTACTAAATAAGAAAAAATATACCCTATAAACCACATATAACCTCTATCCAATAATCCAAGGTATAGCATGCAATCATTAATGCTGAAAACATAAACACTCAATTCCCCATTCAAGGGTATTGGGCACTATTGCACATATAACTCAAATACTGACTACGGAATGACAAAACCACCTACCTCAGCATCATGAGATCAATATATGTGAACCTCAAGCCTGAAATAACCCTTGAATATAAATGATATACAAAAACATCTAAAATGATCAACCCACGATATCTCACAAGAATGATGGAATCAGAAAAATGTGTTCCCAAAGAAGAGAGAACTCACCGATGTGAGTCCATCGTAACCGATGGAGTTCTATTAGAAGAACATATGCTCCATTAGGGGCTCGATGATAATACACATCTTACGAATGCTCTCAAACAAACTATGTTGATAAGATATGTGCTCTATCCACAAGACACGACCATAGTTTGTTTAATGATAAAAAAGAAAATAAACGGCATGTACTTTGGAAGTACACAACGTGTAATCGCCTTCTTCAGCCCAGGCATAAAGAAATATAAAGGTCACCATGTACAACATTGACCTCAACAATAACACAACCAACACACAACAACATGTAGCCAATGAGTACACAGCATGTACTTAAATGTACACGACATGTTCTTCAAATTTTTCAGAAAACTTTTCTTTTTCTCAAAGACACCAAGAAAGGGGAAAATATAACTGAAAAAAAGATCTGGGTTCTTAAAAACATCACCCTTATGAAAATTCATCCCCTAATTTCCTTAGAAAGGAGGTGTAAAAGATGAATCATTGAAACAATCCGGCCAATGATAATGTACATAATCATCCCTCTCTCAGGTGTCGTCATGTACTCGCTTGTGCTATGATAGAACTTGTACCAGAGGATAGAACATCTACAAATATCCTTCACACTTCGATAAAAATTCGAATAGAATTCTCCTGAAACAATGCATCCACCTCGATCTGAACCTCCTCAGGATGAATGGTATGATATGGGTCTGATAAATAACATTGAAACTGAGAAATTTGGAAGACGTCGTTCATAGCCCGATACTTCAAAGGTAATTACAAACAATAGGTGACCTGTCTGACCCTCTCCAAAACATCTAATTTCCTGACGTACCATGGAGAATGCCTACCCTATATCCGATTACTCATATTCCCCAACCTCAGTGTGACGGGCTTAAAACCTGATCTCCAACATTGAATTCTAGAGGTAATCTCTAATGATTAGCATATTACTTCTATCAAGACTGTGGGGTAGCCATCCACTTCTAAATCAACTCTATCTACTATGTGGTCTCCTGGACAAGAGGAGGTCCCAACATAGCGGCCTCTCATACATCTAGCCAACATAACGGTGATCCTCTTGGCCTGTCATACAAAGCCTCATAAGGTTCCATAAATATATTTTATTAAAGGCTATTATTGTTGGAAAACTCCACAAGATGTATGTGTTTCCCCGAGAAACATCCAAAATCCAGGATGCATGGTCGAATAATGGCCTCAAGAACCTAAATCGTACCATTGAACTGACCATCTATCTAGGGAGGTATTCCATACTATGAACTACCTGTGTACCCAAATCCTTCAGTAATCTATTCTAGACATGAGGAGTAAAATGTGAATCCCTATTAGATACAATATATTGTGGAACCCAAATTAAACATACAATCTCTCATATATATTACCTTCCCAGCTCATCAACATTGAATGTCTCCTTGATCGGAAAGAAAAGATCAGCATTCGTGACTCTGTCAATGACAACCAACACTTCATTGTTCCCCCGAGGAGACCATAGTAAACATGTGACAAAATCAAACATGACATTGTTCCACTTCAACTCACGAATGGGTAACTGTTGCAAATGACATACTGGTCATTGGTGCTCTGCCTTATCCTTATGGCAGGTGGAACACCTCATGACAAAATTAGCAGCATCATTCTTCATAGATGGACACCAATACTACCGATGTAGATCACGATAAATCTTGGTGACACCAGGATGAACATCCCAAACTAAGGAGTGAATGTCCAGCATCTCCTCCTCACGTATGTTTGCTGACACCTATACATGCCCATGAAAATTCAAGATCTAATCCTGACCTATGGTCTATCCAATCATAGGGTCCTATCCTGACACACATTCCTAGAGGACATGTCCATCAGAATCTGAAAGCTTCCTCATTCACACCTGGTCACAATGATTTGAGTTAATTTCTATAGAAGAAATAAACGTCTACCCCTACTTATCGTGAACATCTAAATGCATATGAGAGAATAGTGACATAATTTTCCACTCACTACTGGCCTACTGAACTGCATGTATCTAATCCCTCCAGCTCAGAAAATCAGCCACAACATTTCCTTTCCCATACGCGTAGTCAAACTCAAAGTCAAAGGACTAATCGTACCCTACCCACCTTTGATGTTTGAAATTTAGGTCGTGATAAGATAATATATACATGAGACTCATATTGTTAGTGAAAAGAACAACATTCTCTCCCAAATGATAATTTCTGCAGCATCCTAAAGAATGAAAAACTACTGCCAACTAATGATCATGTGTTGGGTAATTCCTCTCATGTAGCCTCAACTGCTGAGACCCATACGTGATGACTCCTTCTCCCTGCATAAGATATGCTCCCTACCTGACACATGATGCATCAAAGTAAATAATGTAACTCTTTCCTGGCTCTAGAAAATTAGTATCGGTGATGAAGTCAACCACCCTTTAAGCTCTTGAAAGGCTGACTCACACAAATCAGTCCACAAGTACATCACACACTTCTTATTCATGCCCATTAATGGTGCAGTTAGGTGTAAAAAGTCCTATATAAAATGTATGTAGTATCCAGTAGACCCTAGAGAACATCGTACCTCACTGAAATTCATCAACTGCTCTGTGGAAACAACTGATCTCACCTTCTCAAGGACTACTGATACTCTTTTCTCTGAGACAACATGACCCAAAAAAGGGGATTTGGTCCATCAGAAAGTTTCATTTCTAGAGCATAGAATTTTAATGAATCCCACTCAGTTTCCTCAAAATGATCTCAAGATGGGTCCCATGGTCGTTTAGAGTGTGAGAGTACACCAAGATTTCATCCACAAAGACCACCACTATGGAATCCATGAATGGATGGGACACTCGGTTCATCAGTTTCATGAAAACTGAATGCGATTTTGTGAGACCAAATAGCATAACCATGTACTCGTATAGACCAAACCATCTCTACAATTCTATATGAGGTATATCAGATGATCTAATACACAAATGAAGATAACTTGATCTCATGTCTATCAATGAGGACACCCAAGCTCCTCTAATCTGATCCAATATATCATTTATCCTCAAAACGGGATATCGATTCATGGCCATCAAATGGTTCAACATCCTATAATCCACGCAATGTCAGAGGGTACCATCTTCCTTCTTCGAAAACTGGACAGGCGATCCCCAATGAGATGTACTTGGTCAGATGAAACCCATTGCCTAAAACTCCTCAAACATCTTCTTGAGCTATTGCGACTCTTTTTTAAACAGCATATAAGGTGGAATGGACACCAGTGTTACTCCTAGAATAAGCTCAATAAATAATTCCATCTCTTGTTTTGGAGGAAAACCAAAAAACCCTTTTGGAATGACATCTCTGAAACGATCCACTGCTGGAGAAAATTCCATCTGTGAAGTCCCCTATTCATCCAGATAATGACTAGTAATTACGTATATAACACCTCGCAACCCATGATGCTCTGGTCCCACTCTCCTAGCTTGAAAATCTGATTCGTCCTTATGAAGAAACGATCTACCTTCTGGTGATGTGAAACTCACTCTATGGAGATAACAGACAACAACATCCTTGAAGGGAACTGACCAATCCATTATGATAATGATGTAATAGACATTCATATCTATAACATAGATGTCCCAAAAGAAGTGACACTGATCAACCTCAAGAGGGAACTTATTACAATGACATACACCTGCCGTTCAAGCCCCCAACAAATTTTTTAAGGACATCATATCAGTTGATGAAAAGATACAGAGATCAAATCTCTCCGGAACTGAAACATATATAAATCTATTGGATGCCATTATATCAAAAAGGGCTAAAACTAAAACTAAAGCCACTAGGATTATACCTCGAACTGTAGAGGTTTCAGGATCCTGCACCTACTAGGTCTTCACCACTACAAATTTCTGGCATGCATCATGACCATGTGACCCTGCCTGACCACTCTATGCTGATCCACCCTATTGTTACTGAATTCCTGGTTACTGACTACCATGGACCCGACCTCCACGTCATCCTGAATGGCAGGCATAACAGCAGTTCCCAGACTGATGAGAAATAATTGGCACTACTCCTAAATGTGGAGTCATTGAAAAACTTATGTCACCAGATGCTGGTGAAAGGATTTATAGAAACACCGAAGATGACAAATCATGCTGCATGATCAGCACCCCACTGTGCCTCTCAAGCAATGTTTCATCATATGATCATTCAACCCACACTGTTATCACACCACCTAGCTACCAGAAGAAGTGTCTCGCATCCTTGGATAACAGTGCGAATACACCCTGTGGCACTTCCTTCTTTCATCTGGAGGGATACTAACTCTGGATGTCGATGCACCCTGGCTCACAACTCCAGAATCCCTCAAAATGGGATCTGTGATCATCACCTAGTTAACCATAGAAGTGATGGAATCAACCTGAATATATTCACATAATATCAGATGTCATGACTCAAACCATCCTCAATCTTCCTTACAAAAAATAACTCATCACCTCTAGGAATAGGCGTTATGAATTATAAATCAGTGAAGAGAGAAGAATACTCCATAACGGAAAGAGTACCCTGCTCCAGACTCATAGATTATCGAGCTTGATCAGCCATCAAGGTTTCCAGATAGAAGTAATAATAGAAGTCACACTAGGACTCACCACATGACATAACATGCTGGGGTCCTACCTGTGATGTCACATCCCACCTCCTCTTGGCATAGTCCCAAAGAAAGTACGTATTGAGAATGACTCTCCTCTCTGGAGGTGTCTCTAGATGATCAATTATAGAATGCATGGATACTATCTATGAATCTACAGCCTTAGGTTCTCCTTCACCGGTGAATGTGGCAGGGTTTTTCTCTTGGATGACCTGAGTCAGCTCTACCATGAATGGGGTAGAAAGAAGTACTCCATTGGAGGTCTGTATGAAACATATGAATCCCTCTAAAAACTGGGCATCAACACCTATGTCCAAAAATAGGGTCGGGGCCAAGAATAGAACATCTGAATGATTTGCTGGAAGACCTTGATTAGACATGTTTAGTGTCTGATCATAGCCATGTAACTGGCATAAAACCGGAAGACATCTCGATGGTAGGACACTACAAGGTCAAGAGTACACCTTATATTAATATTAATAGGGACTGAACATAGATGTGTGATAAGGGAAGAAGAAAAAGAAAGAATATATATTTTTCAAAATAGTGATACACGACATGCATAATGACTACACGTCGTGTTCCTTTAAGCCTTTACATGGGCGTGTACATTTTCCATCTGAGGTCGTGTAACACCCCATATACATGACATGTTGTCCTACAACACAACATGTAGTTGAATCATCTTTACCTAATCAAGATCTTCTATACGGTTAAGCCACACGGTTCTCCCAGAACAAGATTACATGGTGTGTTAGTTCCATACACAATGTTTACTAGATGAACATAACCAAGATTTGTTTTCAGTCACATTTCCAATTACACGGCTTACTCTACATGGAGTGTTCCAGTAGGGCATGATGTGTACTAAATGATTTCATCGACACTTATTGTTCGTTACATAGACAGATCCAAGGGTTAGACTACATGACGTGTTCAAGACTAACACAGCTTGTATAAAATAATAATTATTCATCCATGTCTTTAGTCACACTGGAAGACATAGGATCTAAACACACGATGTGTACATCTGTTAGACGGCGTGTCCCACCATGATTTTGTTTCTCAATTCTGTGTCTCTTCCCACAAGCATGTGACACAAATATAGACTACACAACGTGTATATAGAGTATGCAGTATGTACACATAGTACATGACATGTACTTAAGAAATTATGTTTCTTCCCAAATAGAAGAACACGAGGTGTGTATTCATCAGTACACACCATGTGTTCTAGGTTTTTCCGGATATTAAGCCTTAGAAAATACTCTGGAACCCAAAAAACACTAAAAATAACACTAAAGTGCCAAATTCCGATCTATGAGGGCCCATACTATCTACGAATCATTGTTTGTAATCTCATACATGTCATAAACAAGGATAAAAATTCAAAGATCCACTAAATTCTGGTCCATGAGGGCACATAAAACCGTAAGAAATAATGTTTTGCATTCATTAAAACAAAAACATTAACATTTTAATTCCATATCAAAATATGGTATTCTATCATGGCATATATCACCACAACATTCATATGTAGCAGAAAATCAATCAAAACAACATTTAATTACTAATGCACCCTAAATGGCATGGTAGGAATACATTACAGTTGATTTTTAATACGTTTTTAAATGATGCATGAGATGGAATACCATCATCTCATTGGTTTTCAATAAAAAAACATTAATATCACCAATAATATCCCAAAACATGTGAACACCCAATGGTGAATTCAAATAAACTGAAAAAATTGCAAAACCAGAAAAATTTCAATAATAACGTAAATTGGATTTTCCCTATACCCGTCTACGATACTTTCGAGTAGAGTTTATTACCATGTTACTATTCCTTCATATCCATAGCTACAGGCTCCTAATAGTAAATCAAGAAGAAAATAATTCCTCTGATACCACTTTGTAACATCCCTGTTTCAGAAGCCGTCAAGTGGTTCCATTTAACCAGTTTGTCACATTGCCCCAATTGCATTTCCCCTAATTCCAAAGGATTCCGAGTAGTAGTGAGGGCCTTGGGTGTGATAGGTGGGAAACAATTCCATCATTGGAATTGTAACATAGTTGATGAGAAACATATAACAATAGAAAATGTATTAATAATGGCATACAACGGTAAATAGTGGAAGACTGAAACTAATAGGCAACAAGAGTACATATATAAAATGAGGCAGCATACGTGTGTCTTGGAAAACAACCAGACAAGTCACAATGCTAGAATACTTTAATAATACAAACACAAAAGAAAACATTTAAATAACTCCTCATCATCGCAATCATTAGCTTGGTCTGATGCTCTCCCGATCCAAAGAAGTCATGTACCTGAAGTAGAAGTGTGCTTTCCATTATCTATACTGCAACGATATAATCGTTTTGGGTCCAAAATCATGTCCTAAAAAGAGTTTCAAACTCAATTTCAGTAGGAAACCACCACAAGAATGGTGCCTAAGATACAATGAATATATATGTAAGTTAATAATCAAATAGAATCAGTAAACAAGAAAATACTCAACATAAATAATTTTAATGTCCAATGAATTCGAATACCACATATCAGGTAAAAAAATTGTCATAAATAGGTAACCCTCTACGATGTACTCTCAGCCTAATTACCTGAGGTCCTACCTAAAAAATACAAGCAACCCTCTGGTAATTACACACAGTCTAACGCCTTGGGTTCATCATTAGCACAGACTCTCGGAGGAAGCAATCACCATGAATTACCTCTATAGTCTCATATCTATAACAAAAAGGTTCTCTAGGGAAGCACTAATGTCTCATTCTATATGTGGCCCGCTTCGAGGCACTACAAACACTCATAAGAAGAACATACGTCAATTACCCCTATGGTCTCACATCTTAATAGTAAAAACAGACCCTCTACAGAATCCTTCCTATCCATTCTCCCTATGGTCAACTACACAAGGTTCTTATGGACTATTGTAAGTCAAACAAGCTCATAAATACGTGGAATCAAAATTAAACATCAAGAACTACTTGGATAATCAATCTACAACATAACAACATGTCATATAAAACAGTCCTTCCTAGGAATACTATGCATGTAAAACAAAGTAGCAGCCTAACTGGTAAAACTGTACTGGAATTTCAAAAAAAGAAATCATGGGGAAAACCTCCATAGCATGGAAAAATAAACCCTACTCACAACATATATAATGTATCCAGTAAACCATGGAATATCACGAAAACATAACAGCTAAAAACATAAACATGCAATACCATGTTAAAGGGTATTGGGAACTTTTTCACTTATAACTCAAGGACTAACTATAGAAAGACACAAAACCCCTACCTCAACATCGTGAGATCTATATATGTGAACCTGAAGCTCTTAATTTCCCTAGAATCATGAAGATATAAAAAAAAATCTATAATGTTCAACCCATGATATCTTATGAGAGAGAATGAATCATAGGAAGGTGTTCAAGGAGATGGAAGAAATCACTAATGAAATTCCAATGAAAACAACAAAGTTTGATTCAAAGAATGGATACTAGATTGGGGGCTCAATGATGATCGGTTCCATATGGACGCTCTAAGAAAAACTAGTTTGAGAAGAGATGTGTATTGTCCACCAGACGTGACCCCAGTACATTTAATGAAAAAAACAAACTATACATCATGTACATTTGATGTACACAACATGTAATTTCCTTATTCGGACCCCATATAAGGTAGTCTCCTGGTAACCACACATGTCTATGTACCCATCCATTTCACAACTAGCACACAACTATGTATATTAAAAAAGTACATGGTGTGTACATAAATGTACACAATGTGTACTTTAATATTTTCTATAAATTCCCCTTTTTACTAAAAAACAATAGGATAGAAAAAAATACCATAAAAAAGATCTTGTTGTCTTATAATTATGTTTATGAGTCTAAGAGTACACAAAAATCTCATCTACAAATACAACATAAAACTAATCAATATTCTGGTGGATAATTCATTTCATTAACACTATAAAACTATAAAATCATTCTTTAACCCAAAAAAGCCTCAGTAAAAACTCAAAAATTATATAGCTTCTTATGAAATTAATATTTTTTATATCATAAATAATAATTATCAACTGATGATAAAATTTTATTAAGTATATATATTAGAAAACACTATATCCTCATAACTAGTCAATGAGATAAATGATATGTGTAAGAGGATACATTCTCAAAAATATCATCTAATTCACAATCCATTAATCAGCACATATGGGCAGTGTCCAATAATCCTTCTATGAATACAATAATAGAGAATCTTAAGACAACATACTTAGGGTGACTGAATAGTTATCCATCAACTATTCTAATTGAGTATAAAGAACCTTAATCATTGTTCGATTTATTCAGTAAATTATAATGGTAACTAGATTAGTTCCATATATGATCAAAATTTTATTAACCACATGTCTCACTAGTGTAATATTTGATAAGTCCATAGGAATTAAATTGTTAAACTATTATACATAAGGTGTGAAACCATCCTACTTCACACCCCCTTAATCCAAGAAAAGTCTTTTTACTTGTGTGATGATCTCCACTTGTTTATAATAAACTATCATTACAGTGACTTCCGTAATATCCCACTATCCATGATGAATATAATTTTAACCCTATGGGGATGTATTGGCAACTATATGGTTGTAATAATTTATTTGTTATAGGTACACTAATTTCCTATTCATAGCTAATATTATTCCAAAACTTCACAAGTCATGTATGAAAGATCCTAGTATAAATGATACTTCACATCCTTGAGAGGTCATCCATTACGTAAAAATATGTCAATGGATAATAATCCTAATGGTGTATTTATTTTTTTAAACCCCCTCATTAAACACCATCATCCCACTAAAGATATTCAATATTTTAGCAAATATAATAGTAAGATATGTACTCATTTAAAATAGGGCATTATAATGTATAAAAGCTACAAGAATAGTCCATTTGGATATTAATGGTCCAACCTATTCATCCCAAAGTGAATGAAGAAAAACTTCTTACAATCATGTCGATCATCTCTATATTGTATTCTGAGTCCCTTGGGATTCACCAAAATAATTATAAGTGAATGATTTTTACAGATTCCACTCATACGACCATGACATCCCTGGAAAATACATCTCCTTCCTCTAGAATAATATGTGATATAAGACCCCTTCTAATATTATGATTCCTCATAGATTCTATATCATTACACACATTTCATGGAATCATTATGAATTTTTTTTGAGAATCTTTCCTTCCACAAGCACGGAAATATAATGATTGCCACAGGAGTAATTTATAAAGGTGACCTGGCCTACCACACTATTGGAAGCATGGTAAATTTAAAAAAAAATTCAACTGATCCTTCCCCTTGACTAATTATCATTAAATTTGTGTTCCTAATATTATCATAGATATTCATTATACATTCGGATGATGTAAAGAATTTTCATTTTGTAAAGACCACCTTCATCTCACTAAAAGCCTCCATGAGTCTCCCCATATAAATGAGAGCCAGATTTACCACTTCTGAAAACATACACAACCATAAGATATTCACCTAGAATATAATTTAACATTTAACCTTTCCCTAAAAACAATTCCTCATAGTATCGTTATCTCATGGAATTTTTTGAGGAAATATCTAAAATTAGAAATGTGACTAGTATAGTCCAACACTGATATACTCTCCTAGGTCAGCCCCATGAACACAAGAGGGTGATCCTACATTAACTCTTATGTATGGTCTTACATACTCTTCCCAACCATCCATAGGTTTCATTAAATAACTTTCATAAACTGAGAAAACTTCTGATGAAATATATCTCTTACCTCCTCTCTTAGATCTATAGAAGAGTATAAATCCATTACTAGAGGCATATTTCATGAAATTTCAACATTTCATCCAATCAATATATATTTCTAGGGAGAAATACTATACATGTTTAAAAAAAATTATAGTATACAAAACAAAATATTATTATATTTATTTAAGATATATTGAAAAATATACATAAAAATTCATCCCATTTACCCTGCCACTTGGTCAAAACCACATAAAATCACTATCCTGAAATAATAATCATCTAGTTCATGGTTAAATAAGGGTAACCATAAAATTTACCAACGAATAACATTAACAGCCAAAATTTCAATTTAATTGACCACATTCATTATCACAATACAATTTTAAATTTAATATTATGGACATTTCATTTAAATTTAAATATTAAGAGAACAAAATTGAATTTAAAAAAACACCCCAAAAAATCATTTATGATCATTCCTAAAATTATGCATGTCAAACTAATTTAAATGTTCCTAGAATGATTCATGTGTACTCATATTTTTTTCCAAATCATGCCATGAAAAAACCATAAAAAACAATTACATCACACAAAATGTGCATCACAAAAGGTGACATAACATAAAAATTTTATTGACCCAAGTTACAAATTGTTATGCCCCAATATGGTTCACTAAGTGACATCATGAAGGCCTCCCCATACACCATAAGCTAAAAAATATTATAGAGGTTAAAATATACATTTTTTGGAGAATATACCGACTATATAAATTAATAAAAACAATTTAATAAATATATAACAATGATATTACTATAACCAATAACCCAAAAAATACAATAACAATTTCTAAGTAGTATCACAGGATATAACTGTTAGAAAACAATATCTAGAACAAATATAAACATATTCCAATTAATATAATTTCCAATTGTCAAATAAAAAATTGAGGACACTAAAAAACAATATAGTGAGTCCCAAACCCATCTATACATTCCTCATACTTGATTCATTCCAACTAATCTATCAAACATAGGGATATTTCCTATTGCATATCCTGAATCCATGAGTCCTATTCGAGAAATGTTCAGGCCTCCAGAGTATTTTGTGAGTAAAAATCCATAGAAAACCACTAATTTAATATAAAATAATACACATTCTATAGTACTGTGTGATATTGTATAAATAATAAAACCAAATAAATAAGTTAAATGATTACAAAATTCATTATTCCTTAATTAACATTATAATTACAAGGATTTACGATGACACCAAAACCATTAATACAAGATTAATCCAATGTAGGAGTCAAAACCATATCCCAAAAGTAATCATAATTAATTATATCATAGAATTCATCTTTCATTTCAACTCAATGGCATTAAATGACTAGTTGGAAAACCAGTCAATCCCTACAGTTTAGTGATAAAATTATATTTTTTGAAACACAAGGGTATTTATAGAATCAATCATTGTAACACACCAGATGTTTATGTGGAACAATAGTGCCAATCACATACAATAACATTCAAATTCATCCATATGGTCCTTTAATTTCATTTCTAGCACCACGTGTTTATTTGGAGGATCAGTCAATATCTCATAGGAAATTTCATAATTAATCACTCATATACCAATATTTTGTAGTTCCTTGAAACATGTGTTCTAGATTTAAGAATAAATGTTTCTAGGTGGTTTCCATTGGATTTATTCGTGGAACCAGAAACCACTAATAGTTCGTTGTCCAATGAAGACCTTCTTCCCAAAGGAAGGAGTTTGTTATGTTTTGAACTTTATGATACTTAACAATTTTCATTGGTTGATACGATGGGAGTTCGGACTCATCACACCCTTTGGGGGGGTGGGAATTATTGTCTACTTTGGGACTCTCTTTGTAAAATTAAAATATTATCATAAATACTTATTTATTCACAATGTATATCATAAGTATCCCTTGGAATTTATAATCACTTATTGACAAGTGTAAAACATTAGAATCATCGGTATGTATTAATGGTTCTTCATTAATATATATATCTGTATGTATTCATGGTTTTCCATCAATGGTATCCTCTAATATACTGATTAGAGATTCTTATAATCATCATTGTGATGATACTGGTTTTTCAGCCACTCAGTGGGGCACTCTGTAATTTATTATCATCCAGGGAGATGAAGGATTATTTTTATTGGAGGATAATGCACATAAAATGGGCTACATATTTATCCTTGTGAAAGGAATTTGAACCCTAGTAGTTTGATGTTACATAATAAGACACAACATACCTTTTAAAGTAATCTGATAAGGACCTCTAAGAAGAAGGTGCTTAGTTGAAACTTAGTGTGGGACTTATGCTAATACACTGTTATGAATTTGGAAGGGATATGGGTTTCCAAGTAAGATCATACCTTGTTGTGTATCTGGCCCAATGAGAATGGGGTTGATTTGATGTGTTGGGTTTGAACCTCATGAAGGCTTCCTACATATCCCATATGGATGAGAATCAAATCCCACAGAGTTCAATTTGTCTCATAGGAGAGTAGGGTCTTTTGAGAGAGATGAGTTTGGGATTACTTCCCTAAAAAGGAATCCTTAATGATTTGAGGATTGAATTTGGGGCTTATTTACAATGAATCATTCCCAAATTGGGGAGATATAGGGTAGAATTATCGGAGAGGGTATCATGTGATCTCATTCTCTAAAATATATTCCTATGTATCATGATTTGAATAGGAATCAGAATTCTCATAGTTATTTCCAATGAATTTTTCTCCACATGTTTCAACCATCGCATATCTCTAAGACCATATGAGTCATGCTCAGTGTGAGAAACCAGAGGATGTGAAATATTCAACAATGACACTTCACACATTCAAAATTTTCCTCCATGAAGATGGAAGAGGTTGTGTAGACCTTGGAAGAGGGTGAGGTGATGAACCCTCCCTCTATTATATTTACATTGGACAAGGGTCCAATATAAGGAAGAAGGGGTGATGGTGAGGGGATCATACCAGGATGGCTGCCCTTAAAATGGTCGTGGCAGGGGTGGCAGACTACTTGTATGCTTTTGTGGAAATGGAATAAGTGAATTGTATCTTCCCAAAAAGAAACTTGAAATCCTGGGTCGACTCTCTGAGAAAAGAGAGGCCATGACCCAACCCGCCTTTGCACTGGAAATTTCCTAAGACTGTTTCTGGGTGAAAATTCCATGAGACAATGGATATAAAAACCCACAAACATCCCATGAATCCTAACCCCATTGTGAAAAAATATTTGTGATTCCTATAACTGTGGAAATACAAACCAAAATATGAGACATGATGATGTGTCATTCACAAATTTTTGAGAATTCAGGAGGTTTTAGTGGAGGATTAAACTTTATTCCTTTCAGATAAAGGAACTAAATAAGGAAATACCCTTCCACGGATGGATTTTAAAAGAGGGTACATGATCTGGCCTCGTAGGAACATCATGCATGTATGCCAGGTAAGCACCCCATGTTGCATTTATCGTGAAATTATACTGCATAGCTATGGTGTAAAAATATACCGTGCAGATATAGAACACAGTTATAATGCATAGGTGTGGTGCACAGGTGTACCTCACAGGTGTGGCACGCAAGTATACAGTGTAGGAATGGATAATGTGAAGAACTTCAAAACGTTCTTATCCCATTGAATTATATCTTCACTTATGGTTTAGAGAGATAATTGAGAAAATTGGAGGGATCTAGGCGAAAGATCTAAGAAATGGGAGCTTCATAGAGTCTAACATTTTTCAGTCCTAAAATGGGGAGGCCAAGGGATCTATATATAAGCACGAATGAGCCTGGTCAATGATATGTTGCATTCATAGGTATTTCAAATATCTTATCGATGGAGGTATTCTACTTAGGTGCACCAAACATCTGCTGGTGCATTGCAATGGTGCGGGGATCCTCTGGATAGGTATTTCGTGTAGCTCTGCCAGGTAGGTTCTCAACATAGGTGCTTAAAAAATATCTTAGTGTGATGATCTACCAAGGAGGTTAGCGGCGTAGGTCCCCCATGCAGGTTAGCCATAAAGATCCGTGAAGCTACTCTATTGTGATGCTCTTTATAAGTATTGGTGACTTTCCTTCTTACATTTCAACCCATTCTTTGGGATATGAAAGATTCGGAGTTCTCTTCATAGTCATTTTGGTTAATTTATCAGGTAGTGTTAACAAAATCCTCCACCCCCTCCCTTAGGATTGGATCTGAAATGTACAAAGAGGGTCGAGTTGTAACACCCCGAGATTTTATGAAAAATATTATTTTTAATTTCTTTAATGTATTTTGTTGTACGTTACACGAAAAGGAGCTTTCACAACACACATCCATGATGTTCCTTGTATTACACGCAATCGCGACCTTCCTCGATAGCGTGTGTAGTACACAATACTGAGTTTCACTAAATAATGATATGCTATTAAAATATTATTAAAACTAGCCGTTATGAATTGTAATAACCACTTTTTGAAATTTTTTAAATTTTATTTTTCAAAATGGACTTCATTTTTGGATTCTGAATATTGAAATTATCCAAAGTTGAATTTTTGGTATTTTTCTGAGAACTTCTAATTTTTATGAATAGTGAAACATATATAAAAAAAACTTTTTTAATAAAAATAATTTATAGTGATAAATTATATTATTGAGTGGTTTGAAAGTATAATTAGAATATATTTTTTCCATTTTATCCAATGGTGTTCATTAGAATTAATTTCACTTTGAAATTAGACATAATCAATTGTCAATCTATTGATATATATTATTTCTTAAAAACACGCTATTTGTTGTGAAAGCGAGAATTAATTATAAAATTAATTAGTTAAACTTATATTTTTGGAATTTTGTAAAATGGATATCATTTTTAAATTTGGAAAATCAATTATAGCTTAGGCGGTGATTTTGGCATTGTTCTGAAAAACTTCAATTTTTGATGAATAGTGCAACTACTAAGTGGTAGTTAAAAAATTGAATTTTTCATAAAACATAATTTTACTGCTTCTGTGAGTGGAATTTCAAAAATCCAAGTTACACGGTTGATGTCAGTAAGTAAAATGTGGTTCAATGAGATTAAAATATTTTTTGGTGAATAATAACTTTTTACTTTTTTTACCATGGTTAAAAGTAAATAGGGTAGTTAAGGGTAAACATGATATTATTATTACCCTAACACATGTCCTATTTCTATTGGATAAGTGTAATTTGACCGAAAAAAACCTTATTAATAAAATATGACCATTTAGGAAAACTTGGATTTGATTAGGACATTTATTTTTAATTTATTTAAATAAGGGTTAAAATAGTTAAAATCAATGTTTAATAAGTAAATAATTTTTAATATAAGTATATACATAAGATAAATTCGACTATAAATATTCATTAGATAGATAAAAAGATTTCCTAAATAATGGTATTTTATTTTTAATTTTTAGATATTATTTAATTTAATTTATTTATTACAACATGATGATGCAGTAATTATCTTATTAATGAAATATTGACATAATTGATGTTATAAATTCCAAAATAAATGTAATTTGAGGCTTTATATGAATTACACTAATTTTATAGGTAAATATGACATGTTAGTATTTATTTAATTAACTTTTATCGAACTAATCATTCAGTTATGATTTTTACAAATATCAATTACTAAATAGTGTCAAAATTGACATAAAATAGTTTTTAAAACAAATATTATATTATTAATTATTATTTTATTCCTAAAAATCTATGGTTCGGCCAAATGACTTATATATGGTTATATATATTAATAATAAACAACTTGGGGTTCGTTTGGCTTGTTATAGTAAGTTTATTAACCTTATAGTGTAAGAACACAAAAAGACACGGTAAAAATAAAATTATCTAACTTAAAGTTAAAACTAAATTATAAGGTTAAAACCGTAAGCTAAACTTGTCCAAATTATACTGGATGAGAGAATTTAGACCCATTACCACCTTATCGTAGAAATAAATCATTTTGATGATATTTAAAACCTATTTTGGCTTTATAATAAAATAATATTTTTAGTTATTCCAAAGCTTCCCCTCTCCTCCATTATAAAAGGGCACCTCCTCCCTCTCTTCCTCACACAACATTGAGCTTTCAAGATCGGCCAACCCCTGCCAAATTCTCTTCTCCGCTTCCCTATAAACATTCTAGAGGTCCTGGTCTTCTTCAAAGACCAATTATAGTGCCCTAAGTGGAGGACTCAAAGAGGCGCTTCAAAGAAGAGGTAATGTCCGTTACCAATTCATTCAACTTTATTTCTTCTTCCACTTCTTATTATTAGGTTGTTTCATTATGAAGTAATAACATAAGTTTCAATAATATACTTATATTTAATTATAAGTATGAAACAACCCTATTTCACCATCTATCCATCCTACAGAAAACTAAATCACCGCGCGTGCGTACGTACGGAATACCGTCTCCACACCGTGGTGTAATCAATTTTCCACCACCACCTTACTTGGATGGGTATAATGGTGTACATAATAACTATATATGATTAATTTAAAGTGATATTGATTCTTAAATAGTATAAATACACTACAATACAATTCCATGATCATGAGAACGATATCATCGCTCGTGCGTACGTAAGGACTATCGTCTCCACGACGCGATGAGATTTATTCTCCACGTTAACCATTCATGAATGATTATTAAGTATATATAATAAGTAATCATGAAATATATGACATAATAATGATACTGGATTTATGTGTATATATGTCATCTACATAATTCCATTCAACCCAATAAAGAAACAAAAACCGTGTTCATGCGTACGTACGGCCTACCATCTCCATGAATGGTGTATTTATTTCCATTTACTGATCTATTATATATATGTATATTATGAATATATATTTTATATAATTCATGTTTTATATTCTTTAATTAAGTAATCATGATATAAGTAATCATATGAATAATTACAAGTCAAAACATGGACGACATATGAAACGAGTTTACCCAAAACTCTTTTTAACATGGAATTTACAAAAGAATGGGTAAAATAAAGTTATAAGTGTACCATATATGATATCATAACAATGATAATGATTTTGGAATAAGTCAATGACATTATTTAAATCATTATACATGAGGTTCGGACACTTACGAAGCAAATCAGACCTAAGGTATGGGAAATATCAAAATCTCATTTTTATCCGAGGTTATTTATACTTTGAAATTTACTAGGGTGTATTTTATCATCCACATCCATGTTTCCTAAATATGTTATATTATTTCCATCCACCTACAATTGTTTAAATCCAATTTTACACTTCGATGAGTTTTTAGTAAAAGATATGAAAGGAATCTTTTTTCATTTTTCGTACGAGTTACTTTTGGACTTTTTCGACAAAAGGATGAGAAGAATTCATTTTGAACTTATACGGCATGAATGGATTTTTAAAAAAATTATTTCCAAGAATATTCCTTTACATGTTTTCAAGTTTATTTTTAATCAACTTCTTTTATTTTGAAATTGTATGACATGTTAAGAAAGGAAAAATGTTTTTGAAGTAGAAAGGATATTTTCCTCAAGAATGGAGTTCAAGAGTTTTATCAAAATTATTTTCCATCTATGATAATATAGGGTTATGTGTTTATCCCTATTATTACATGGATTTTATTATGTTTTGATGGAAATATTTTTATGAATTCCTTTATCTTATATGAATTGTTTTATGATGTCACGATGTTTAAGATTCCCATTTTTATTACATGGGTTATGCTATGATGTATGGTTTATGATTTTGTGGCACAAAAAATAATGGTATCATTATGATATGGGTGGGACCTATATCTACCTCAAATGAATTGGGTAATGATTCTATATCTCATGTGATAGACATGGCAGGAACGGCAGGTTAAACTGGTTCAGTGAAACAGTACTGAAACGAGGAGTGAACTTGGTTCAGAAATGGACTTTGTCCACTAAGATAGTCTTGGCAATTAGTCTTGACTAATAAAAAAATGATTCTCCATGATTATGTGTGTATGACACAAAGTTTCATGTTTTATGTTATGATTATTGATATTACATTTCACTACTGTGATTTATCCCATGTTATGAAATAATAATTTCTTTTGCAGGTTAAGATTTCCAAAAGTACTGTTCTTATGTATATGATGTGATTGATATTTATTTTGATTACCCTTACTAAGAATTTGAGCTCACCATTTTATGTTTTCTTTTCCCCAGGATATAAAGAATGGTTTTAGGTAAAAAAAAGGATGATCTTTATGGGAGATGTTGATGATCTTTCACCACGATTAGAAGATTATATTCCGAGTTTCCAAAGACACTAAACTATTACGGTCCTTGTTTGTTTGTGTTTGTTATGTACTAAGTATTCCACAAAAGTAATGTAATGTACATGTACGTTAAGCTTCAGGTCTCTATAGTTGGTATTAGAGGAAAGGTTTAGTCAACCTTTGGAAACTAGGATGCGAGAACTTTGGTGAGATCCCTATAGATATTTCTAAGGTATGTATAGGGATGTCTATAAGGTTAAGTATAAGTATAGGTTATAGTACTATAATTACGGTAACCTAAGATGTTAGATATTGAAGGTACTCCCCCTTTATTATATTGTTTTCCCTAGCGTGATTTTTCCTCTCACACTATTCTTTTTGGGTTTTATAAAATGGATGGAAACAAGATGATTCACGATAATGGAGGATATGATAAACAATGGAATGATATTATTCATGAGCAACCAAATGAAATGGGATTTGGAAGTCCAAACAACATTATTATGCCAAATCAGCAATCTCATAATATGATCAATAAACTCAAATTTTGTATGTTTCCTAACTCGGCTAATAAGAGAAATATAGAGTTTCATGATGATCATAGAGGAAAGAAAGTTCAATTTCCTGAATGTAAATCATTTGGGAAATGGCATCAAGGAGAATGTTTCAATGTAACTGGAAGATGCTTTGGGTGTGGAAAAAAAGGACACAAAGCAAGTAAGTGCAAAGGAAAAGGTTCAGTTAACACCAGGGATGAGGATAATGGTATTTCTACGACATCAACAATGTTTAAATGTTTTAAATGTGGAATGTACGAGCATTATGCAAACCAATTCCCTAAGGGAAAGTCTCATGAAGAGAATTAGTATGGTCTTATGGGTAGTATTTATGTTGTTGATGATGAAGAGACTTAAAATGATATGTGAGTTGAAAAAATTGTTGATGCTCGATCAATGGTTTAAGAAGGTAGTGGAATGGTTACATTTTTATCAATTGTAATGTTGTATAAGTAATCTCATGGTACTATGGAATAAAGAGACATATAAGGAGTGTTACACTGTCTTCTTTCCTTATGTTTTGAAAGTGTATGATGAATGATACCAGTAACCATGAAAGGTTATTTAGATATTTTTGAAAGTAGATGATATGCGCATATTGAAGGGATAAGGAGAAAATGAAATGTTTGACATTATTCATGAGATCATGATTGATATAAGGACTAACTGATATCATGGTTTGAGTATATAGAATTTTGAGGATTATGGTTTGTGGAAAGTGTTAACTTTTAACTTCACTCATGTTTTCACTAAGGTTCAATGGGTATTCATTCTTCAAGAGAATAAATTATTTAGGTATTCACAAGTTTGTAATTTGACCAACAAGATATATCATAAGATGTATGGGGGATAAATGATGGAATTCACATGATTGTTATGTGACATTTCATGTAATCATTTTCTTTATACTATGATCATGGACCGAAGTATTTTATATAAGCCTAATGATTGGAATGGATTATATTGGACATAAGTTTGGATAGAAATTTTTTTGCTATTATTGATGGGATGTTATAGTAATATAGCTTTAGAGAAAGGACAACTTGTAGGACGGGCAACAGCACATCGCGTCGGACAAGGCTGTGGGAATCTAACCCACAACTGAAGTGCGACTGGCCTTTATCGCCTACCACTGGCCTACAGGAAGTCCCTGTTTAGAAGAAACTAGTTTTATTATATTGAGCAGTATGATATATGATGTATAAGTCCATTTTATGAACCATATATGATTAATCTCACTATAGATGGACTTATGTAACTTTTTATAGAAGTGTCTCGCATCCTTGGATCACAGTGCGAATACACCCTGTGGCACTTCCTTCCTCAATCTGGAGGGATACTAACTCCGGATGTCGATGCACCCTGGCTCCCAACTCCAGAATCCCTCAAAATGGGATATGTGATCATCAACTAGTTAACTATAGATGTGATGGAATCAACCTTAATATATTCACCTAATATCGGATGTTGTTCCTCAAACCATCCTCAATCTTCCTTATAAGAAATAACTCATCACCTCTTGGAATAGGAGTTATGCATTGTAGATCAGTGAAGCGAGAAGAATACTCCATTACGGAAAGAGTGCCCTTCTCCAGACTCATAGACTATCGGGCTCTATCAGCCCTCATGGTTTCCAGATAGAAGTAATAATATAAGTCAAACTAGAACTCACCACATGGCATAACATGATGGGGTCCTACCTGTGATGTTACATCCCAACTTCTCTTGGTAGAGTCCCGAATAATGTACGTAGTGAACATGACCCTCCTCTCTAGAGGTGTCTCTAGATGATCAATTATATAATGCATGGCTACTATCTATGAATCTACAGCTTTAGGTCCTCCTTCATAGGTGAATGTGGTAGGATTTTTCTCTTGGATGACTTGAGTCAGCTCTACCTTGAATGGGGTAGAAAGATGTACTCCATAGGAGGTCTGCATGAAACTTATAAATCCCTCTTAAAATTGGGCATCAACACCAATGTCCAAAAAGAGTGCCGGAGCCAAGACTAGCACAACTGAAGGATTTGCTGGAAGACCTTGATGAGACATGTTTAGTGTCTGATCATAGCCCTATAACTGGCATACAACCGAAAGACATCTCGATGGTAGGACACGCCAAAGTCAAGAGAACACCTTATATTAATATTAATAGGGACTGAAACATAGAAGTGTGATAAGGGAAGAATAGAAAGAAAGAATACATATTTTTCAAAACAGTGATACACTACATGTATAATGACTACACGTCGTGTTCCTTTAAGCCTTCACATGGGCGTGTACATTTTCCATCCGAGGTCGTGTAACACCCCATATAAATGACGTGTTTTCCTACAACACAACGTGTAGTTGAATCATCTTTCCCTACTCAAGTTCTTCTATAAGGTTAAGCCACACTGCTCTCCCACAACAAGATTACATGGTGTGTTAGTTCTAGAAACAAGGTTTACTAGATGAAAATAACCAACCTTTGTTTTCAGTAACATTTCCAATTACACGGCTTACTCTACATGGTGTGTTCCAGTAGGGCACGATGTGTACTAAATGATTTAATCGACCCTTATTGTTCGTTACATAGACAGATTCAAGGGTTAAACTACATGACGTGTTCAAGACTGACACAGCTTGTATAAAATAATAATTATTCATCCAAGTCTTTAGTCACACTGGAAGACATAGGATCTAAACACACGATGCATACATCTGTTAGAGGGCATGTCCCACCATGATTTTTTTCTCAACTCTTTGTATCTTCCCACAAGCATGTGACACAAATATAAACTACACAACGTGTATATAGAGTAAACAATATGTACACAGAGTACATGATGTGTACTTATGAAATTATGTTTCTTCCCAAATAGAAGAACACAAGGTGTGTATTCATCAGTACACACCATGTGATCTGGGTTTTTGGGATTTTAAGCCTTAGAAAATACTCTGGAACCCAAAAAACACTGAAAATAACACTAAAGTGCCAAATTACAATCTTTGAGGGCACATACTACCTACAGATCGTAGTTTGGAATCTCATACATGTCATAAACAAGGATAATAATGCAACGATCCACCAAATTCTTGTCCATGAGGGCACATAAAACCGTAAGAATCAATGTTTGGCATTCATTAAAACAAAAAAATTAACAATTTAATTCCATATCAAAATTTGGTATTCTATTATGGCATATATGACTACAACATGCATATGTAGCAGAAAATCAATCAAAACAACATGTAATTACTAATGCTCCCAAATGGCATGGTAGGAATACATGACATTTGATTTTTAATACGTTTTTAAATGATTCATGAGATGGAATACCATCATCTCATTGGGTTGCAACAAAAAAACACTAATATCACCAATAATAGCCCAAAACAAGTGAACACCCAATGGTGAATTCAAATCAACTGAAATAATTGCAAAACCAGAAAAATTTCAATAATAAGGTAAATTGGATTTTCCCTATACCCGTCTATGATACTTTCAAGCAGAGTTTATTACCAAGTTACTATTCCTTCTTATCCTTAGCTATAGGCTCCCAATTGTAAATCAAGAAGAAAAGAATTCCTCTGATAACACTTTGTAACATCCCTGTTTTGGAAGCCATCAAGTGGTGCCATGTACCCGGTTTGTCACATGGCCCCAATTGCATTTCCCCTAATGCCAAAGGATTCCGAGTAGTAGTGAGGGCCTTGGGTGTGATAGTGGGGAAACAATTCCATCATTGGCATTGTAACATAGTTTATGAGAAACAAATAACAATAGATGATGTATTAATAATCGCATACAACAGTAAACAGTGGAAGACTAAAAGTAATAATCAACTAGAGTACATATAAAAAATGAGGCATCATACGTGTGTCTTGGAAAACAACCAGACACGTCACAATGCTAGAATACGGTAATAATACAAATAAAATTGAAAACATTTAAATAACTCCTCATCATCGCAATCCTTAGCTTGGTCCCATGCTCTCCAGATCCAAAGTAGTCATGTACCTGAAGTAGAAGTGTGCTTTCCATTATCTATACTGCAATAATATAATCATTTTGGGTCCAAAATCATGTCCTAAAAAGAGTATCAAACTCAATTTCAGCATGAAACCACCATAAGAACGGTGCCTAAGAGACAATGAATATATATGGAAGTTAATAATCAAATAGAATCAGTAAACAAGAAATTACACAAAATAAACTATTTTAATGTTTAATGAATTCGAATACCACATATCTGGTAAACAAATTGTCACAAATAGGTAACCCTCTAGGATGTACTCTAAGCCTAATTACCTGAGGTCCTACCTAAAAAATACAAGCAACAATCTGGTAATTACACACAGTCTAACCCCTTTGGGTTCATCATTAGCACAGACTCTCGGAGGAAGAAATCACCATCAATTACCCCTATAGTCTCATATCTATAACTAAAAGGATCTTTGGTGAAGCACTATTGTGTCAATCTACATGTGGCCCACTTCGAGGCACTACAGACTCTCAGAAGAAGATCTTACGTCAATTACCCCTATGGTCTCACATCTTAACATTAAAAATAGACCCTCTAGAGAATCCTTCCTATCCATTCTCCCTATGGTCAACTAAACAAGGTTATTATGGACCATTGTAAGTCAAACAAGCACATAAATTAATGGAATAAAAAGTAAACATCAAGAAATACTTGGATAATCAATCTACAACATAACAACATGTCATATAAAACAGTCCTTCCTAGGAATACTATGCATGGAAAACAAAGTAGCAGCCTAACTTTCAAAACAAGACTGGACTGTCAAAACATGAAATCATGGGGAAAACCTCCATAGCATTGAAAAATAAACCCTACTCACAACATATATAATTTATCCAGTAAACCGTGCAATATCAATAAAACATAACAGCTAAAAACATAAACATGCAATGCCCCTTTAAATGGTATTGGGAACTTTTTCACTTATAACTCAAAGACTAACTATAGAAATACACAAACCCCCTACTTCAACATCGTGAGATCTATATATGTGAACCAAAAGCCTTTAATTTCCCTAGAATCATGAATATCTACAACAAAATCTAAAATGTTCAACCCATGATATCTCATGAGAGAGAAGGAATCATAAGAAGGTGTACAAGGAGATGAGAGAAATCATTGATGCGATTCCAACGCAACCAACAGAGTTTGATTCAAAGAATGGATGCTATATTGGGGTCTCAGTTAAGATCTATGCTATACGGACGCTCTCGGAAAAACTATTTTGAGAACATATGTGTATTGTCCAACAGACGTGACACCAGTACATTTAATGAAAAAAAGAAATTATACATCGTGTACATTTGATGTACATACTGTGTACTTGCCTTATTCGGCCCCCACATACGGTAGTCTCCTGGTAACCACACATGTCTATGTACCCATCCATTTCACAACCAGTACACATCTATTTATATTAAAAAAGTAAATGGTGTGTACATAAATGTACACTGTGTGTACTTTAATATTTTCTAGAAACTCCCGTTTTTCTAAAAAAAATAGAATGGACAAAAAAATACCATAAAAAAGATCTTGTTGTCTTAGAATTATGTTCATGAGTCTAAGAGTACACAAATGTCTCAACTACAAATACAACATAAAACTAATCAATATTCCAGTGGATGATTCATTTCATTAACACTATATAACTATAAAAGAATTCTTCAACCCAAAAAGCCTAAGTAAAAACTCAAAAATTACATAGCTTCTTATGAAATTAATATTTTTTATATCATAAATAATAATTATCAACTGATGATAAAATTTAATTAAGTATATATAGTAGAAAACACTATATCTTCATAACTAGTCAAAGATATCATTGATATGTGTAAGAGGGTACATTATCTTAAATATCATCCAATTCATAATCCATTAATCAACACATATGGTCAGTGTCCAATCATCCTTATATGAATACAATATAAGAGAATCTTAAGACAACATACTTAGGGTGACTGAACCGTTATCCATCAACTATTATAATTGAGTATAAAGCACCTCAATCATTGTTGGATCTATTCAGTAAATTGTAATGGTAACTGGATTAGTTCCATATATGATCACAATTTTATAAACCACATGTCTCACTGGTGTAATCTTCGATAAGTCCATAGGAATTTAATTGTGAAACTATTCTACATAGGGTGTGAAGCCATCCTACTTCACACCCCCTTAATCCATGAAAAGTCTTCTTACTTGTGTGATGATCTCCACTTGTTTTTAATAAACTATCAATACATTGACTTCCGTAATATCCCACTATCCATGATGAATATAATTTTAACCCTTGGGGATGTATAGTCCACTATATGGTTGTAATAATTTATTTGTTATAGGTACACTACTTTCCTATTCATAGTTAATATTATTCCAAAACCTCACAAGTCATGTATGAAAGGATCCTAGTATAAATGATACTTCACATCCTTGAGAGATCAACCATTACGTAAAAATCTGTCAATGGATAATAATCCTAATGGGGTATTTATTTTCTTAACCCTCTCATTAAACACCATCATCCCACTAAAAATATTCAATATTTTAGAAAATATAATAGTAAGATATGTACTCGTTTAAAATAGGGAACTATAATGTATAAAAGCTACAAGAATAGTACATTTGGATATCAATGTTCCAACCTATTAATCCCCAAGTGAATGAATAAAAACTTGTTACAATCAAGTCGATCATATCTATATTGTAGTCTGAGTCCCTTGAGATTCACCACAATAATTATAAGTGAATGATTTTTACAGGTTCCACTTATACGGCCATGACATCCCTGGAAAATACATCTGCTTCCACTAGACTAATGTGTGGTATAAGACCCCTTCTAATATTATGATTCCTCGTAGATCCTATATCGTTACACACAAATCATGGAATCATTATGAATTTTTTTTGAGAATTGTTCCTTCCACAAGAAAGGAAATATAATGATTCCCATGGGAGTAATTTATGAAGGTGACCTGGCCTACCACACTATTGGAAGCATGGTAAATTCAAAAAAAAATTAACTGATCCTTCCCCATGACTAATTATCATTAAATTTTTGTTCTTAATATTATCATAGATATTCATTATACTCTCAGATGATGTACATAATTTTCATTTTTAAAGGCCACCTTCATCTCACTAAAAGCCTCCTTGAGTCTCCCCATATAAATGAGATCCAGATTTACCACTTCTGAAAACATATACAACAAAAATATATTCACCTAGAATATAATTTAACATTTAACCTTTCCCTAAAATAAATTCCTCATAGTATCGTAATCTCATGGAATTTTTTGAGGAAATATCTAAAATTAGTAATGTGACTAGTATAGTCCAACACCGATATACTCTCCTAAGTCAACCCCATGAACACAGGAGGGTGATCCTACATTATCTCTTATGTAAGGTCTTACATACTCTTCACAACCATCCATAGGTTTCATTAAATAACTTTCCTGAACTGAGAAAACTTTTGATGAAATATATATCTTATATCCTCTCTTTGATCTATATAAGAGTATATATCCATTACTAGAGGCATATTTCATGAAATTTCAACTTTTCATCCAATCAATAGATATTTCTAGGAAGCAATACTATACAAGTAAAAAAACATATTATAGTATAGAAAACACAATATTATTACATTTATTTATGATCTATTGAAAAATATCCCTAAAAATTCATCCCATTTACCCTACCACATGGTCAAAACCACATAAAATCACTATCCTAAAATAATAATCAACTAGTTCATGGTTAAATAGGGTTAACCATAAAATTTACCAACGAATATCATTAATAACCAAAATTTTATTTTAATTTACAACATTCATTATCACATTACAATTTTAAATTTTATATTATGGACATATCATTTAAATTTAAATATTAAGAGAACAAAATTGAATTTAAAAGAACACCCCAAAACATCATTTATGATCATTCCTTAAATTATGCATGTCAAACTAATTTAAAAGTTCCTAGAATGATTCATGTGTACTCAAGTTTTTTTCCATACCATGACATGAAAAAATCATAAAAAACAATAACATCAAACAAAATGTGCATCACAAAAGGTGAAATAACATCGAAATTTAATTGACCCAAGTTACAAATTTGTATGCCCCAATATGGTTCACTAAGTGACATAATGAAGGCCTCCCCATACACCAGAGGCTAAAAAATAGTATAGAGGATAAAATATACATCATTTGGAGAATATAACCACTATATAAAATAATAAAAACAATGTAATAAATATATAAAAATGATATGACTATAACCAATAACCCAAAAAATACAATAACTATTTTTGAGTAGTATCATAGTATATAATTGTTGGAAAAAAATATCTGGACCAAATATATACACATTTCAATTAATATATTTTCCAATTGTCAAATAAAAAAATGAGGACACTAAAAAACACTGTAGTGAGTCCCAAAACCATCTATACATTCCTCATACTTGATCCATTCCAACTGATCTATCAAACATAGGGATATTTGCAATTGCATATCCTGAAACCATGAGTCCTATTTGAGAAATGTTCCGGCCTTCAATGTATTTTGTGAGTAATACTCCATAGACAACAACCAATTTAATATAAAATGATATACATTCTATAGTAGTGTGTGATATTGTATAAAGAATAAAACACAATAATTAAGCTAAATGATTTCAAAATTCAATATTCCTTAATTAACATTATAATTACAAGGGTTTACGATGACACCAAAACCATTAATACAAGATTAATCCCATGTAGGAGTCAAAACCATATCCCAAAAGTAATCATAATTAATTATATCATAGAATTCATCATTCATTTAAATTCAATGGCATTGGATGACTAGTTGGAAAACCAGTCAATCCCTACAGTTTAGTGATAAAATTATATTTTTTAAAACACAGGGGTATTTATAGAATCAATCTTTGTAATACACCATATGTGTAACTGGAACAATATTGCCTATCCCATACTATAACTTTCACATTCATCCATATGGTCCTTTAATGTCATGTCTTGCACCACATGTTTATTTGGAGGATCAGTCAATATCTCATAGGCAATTTCATAATTAATCACTCATATACCAATATTTTTTAGTTCCTTGAAACATGTGTTCTAGATTTAAGAAAAACTGTTTCTAGGTGGTTTCCATTGGATTTATTCATGGAACTAGAAAACACCAATAATTATTTGTCCAATAAAGTCCTTTTTCTCAAAGGAAGGCATTCATTATGTTTTGGACATTATGATACTTAAAAATTGTCATTGGTCGATACGATGGGAGTTCGGACTCATCACACCCTTTGGGGGGGGGAATTATTGTCTACTTTGGGACTCTCTTTGTAAAATTAAAATATTATCATAAATAATTATTAATTCACAATGTATATCATAAGTATCCCTTGGAATTTATAATCACTTATTAATAAGTCTAAAACATTAGATTCATCAGTATTTATTCAAGGTTCTTCATTAATATATATCCGTATGTATTCACAGTTTTCCATTAATGGTATCCTCTAATATACTGATCAGAGATTATTTTAATCATCATTGTGATAATACTGGTTTTTCAGCCACTCAGTGGGGCACTATGTAATTTATTATCATCCAGGGAGATGAAGGATTATTTTGATCGGGGGATAATGCATGTAAAATGGGCTACATATTTATCCTTATGAAAGGAATCTGAATCCTAGTAGTTTCATGTTACATAATAAGACACAACATTCCTTTTAAAGTCATCTGATAAATACCTCTATGAATAAATTGGTTTGATGGAACTTAGTGTGGGACTTATGCTAATACACCGCTAAGAATTTGGAAGGGATATGGGTTTCCAATTAAGATCATACCTTGTTGGGTATATGGCCCAATGGTAATGGGGTTGATTTGAAGTGTTGGGTTTGAACCTCATAGAGGATTCCTACATATCCCATATGGATGGGAATCAAATTCCACAAAGTTCAATTTGTCTCATAAGAGAGTAGGGTCTTTTGAGAGAGATGAGTTTGGGATTACTTCCTGAAAAAGGAGGCCTTAATGATTTGACGATTGAATTTGGGGCTTATTTACAAAGTATCATTCCCAAATTGGGGGGATATAGGGTAGAATTCTCGAAGAGGGTATCATGTGATCTCAGTCTCTGAAATAACTTCCTACGTATCATGATTTGAATAGGAATCAAAATTCTCATAGTTATTTCCAATGACTGTTTCTGCACATGTTTCAACCATCGCATATCTATAAGACCACCTGAGTCATGCTCAGTGTGAGAAACCAAAGGATGTGAAATATTCAACAATGACACTTCACACATTCAAAATTTTCCTCCATGAAGATGGAAGATGGTGTGTAGACCGTGGAAGAGGGCGAGGTGATGAACCCTCCCTCTATTATATTTAAATTGGAAAATGGTCCAATATAAGGAAGAAGGGGTGATGGTGAAGGGATCATACCAGGATGGTTTCCCTTTAAATGGACGTGGTAGGGAAGGCATACTACTGGTATGCTTGCGTGGAAATGAAATATGTGAATCGTATCTTCCCAACCAGAAACCTGAGATCCTGGGTCGACTCTTTGAGAAAAGAGAGGCTATGACCCAACCCTCCTTTGTACTGGGAATTTCCCAAGATTGTTTCTGGGTGAAAATTCCATGTGACTATGGATATAAAAACCCACAAATATCCCATGAATCCTAACCCCATTGTGAAAAATATTTGAGAATACTATGACTGTGGAAATACAAACCAAAATATGAGACACGATGATGTGTCATTCCCAAATTTTTGAAAATTTAGGAGGTTTTGGTGGATGATTCAACTTTATTCCTTTCAGATAAGGGAACCAAAGATGGAAATACCCTACCACGGATGGATTTTAAAAGAGGGTACATGATATGTCCTCATAGGAACATCATGCATATATGCCATGTAAGCACCCCATGTTGCATGAATCGTGCAATTATACTGCATAGCTATGGTGTACAAATATACCATGCAGATATGGAACACAGGTATAATGAATAGGTGTGGTGCAAAGGTGTACCTCGGAGGTGTGGCACGCAAGTATACAGTATAGGTATGGATGATGACTAAAGAATGTGAAGAACTTCAAAACATTCGTATCCCATTGAATTATCTCTTCTTTCATGCTTTAGAGAGCTAATTGAGAAAATTTGTGGGATCTAGGAGAAAGATCTAAGCAATGGGAGCTTCATAGAGTCTAAAGTTTTTCAGTCCTGAAATGGGGAGGCCAAGGGCTCTATATATAAGCACGGATGAGCCTGGTCAAAGATATGTTGCCTTCATAGGTATTTCAAATAGATTATCGATGGAGGTATTCTACATAGGTGCACCAAAAATCTTCTGGCATGTTGCAATGGTGCGGGGATCCTCTGGATAGGTAAGTCGTGTAGCTCTTCCAGGTAGGTTCTCAACATAGGTGCTTAAAAAATAAATTAGTGTGATGATCTACCACGGAGGTTAGCAGTGTAGGTCCCCCGTGCAGGTTAGCCACAAAGATCCATGAATCTACTCCGTTGTGAAGCTCTTTATAAGTATTGGTGATTTTATTTATTAATTTTCAGCCCATTTTTTGGATATGAAAGATTAGGAGTTCTCTTAATAGTCATATTGGTTAATTTATCAGGTAGTGTTAACAAAATCCTCCACCCCTCCCTCATGATTGGATCTGAAACGTACAAAGAGGGTCGAGTTGTAACACCCCATGATTTTATGAAAAATATTCTTTATAATTTCTTTAATGTCTTGTTTTGTACGCTACACAAAAATGAGCTTGCACAACACGCATCCTTGACTTTCCATGCATTACACGCAATCGCGACCTTACTCAATAGCGCGTGAAGTATGCAATAACGAGTTTCACTAAACAACGATATGCTACTAAAATATTAATAAAACTAGTCATTATGAATAGTAATAACCACTTTTTAAAATTTTGTAAATTTTATTTTTCAAAATGGACTTTATTTTTGGATTCGGAATATCGAAATTATCTTATGTTGAATTTTTGGTTTTTTTCTGAGAACTTCTATTTTTTATGAATAGTGAAACATACATAAAAACAACTTTTTTAATCAAAATAATTTATATTGATAAATTATATTATTGAGTGGTTTGAAAGTATAATTAGAATATATTTTTACCATTATATCCAATGGTGTTCATTAGAATTAATTTCACTTTGAAATTGGACATAAACAATTGTCAATCTTTTGATATATATTGTTTCTTAAAAACACGCTATTTGTTGTGACAGTGGGAATTAATTATAAAATTATTTAATAAAACTTACATGTTTGTAATTTTTTAAAATAGACATCATTTTTTAATTTGGAAAATCAATTATAGCTTAGGGGGAATGTTTGGCATTAATCTGAAAAACTTTAATTTTTGATGAATAGTGAAACTACTAAGTGGTAGTTAAAAAAATGGATTTTTCATAAAACATAATTTTACTGCTTCTGTGAGTGGAATTTCAAAAATCCAAGAGACATGGTTGATGTCAGCAAGTATAATGTGGTTCAATTATATGAAAATAATTTTTGGTGAATAGTAACTTTTTACTTTTTTTACCACGGTTAAAAGTAAATAGGGTAATTAAGGGTAAAAATGATATTATTATTACACTAAAACAAGTCATAATTATATTTGATAAGTTAAATTCGACCAAAAAAAAACTTCGGAATAAAATATGACCATTTAGGCCCACTTAGATTAGATTAGGACATTTATTATTAATTTATTTAAAGAAGGGTTAAAATAGTTAAAATCAATCTTTAATAAGTTAATAATTTGTAATATAAGGTAATACATAAGATAAATTCGACTATAAATTTTCATTAGAAATCTAAAACGATTTAATACATAATGGTATTTTATTTGTAAGTTTTATACATTAAATAATTTTATTTATTTATGACACAAAGATGATGCATTAATTATCTTATTAATGAAATATTGACCTAATTGATGTTATAAATACCAAAAGAAATTTAATTTGAGGCTTTGTATGAATTACACTTACTTTCTAGGTAAATATGACATGTTAGTATTGATTTAATGTACTTTTATTGAACTAATCACTCTGTTATGATTTTTACAAAAATCAATTACTTAATAGTGTCAAAATTGACATAAAATACTTTTTAAAACAAATATTATATTATTAATTGTTATTTTATTACTAAAAATATAAGGTTAGGACAAATGACTTAGATAAGGTTATATATATTAATAATAAACCACTTGGGGTACTTTTGGCTTGTTATATTATGTTTATTAACCTTATAGTGTAAGAACACAAAAAGACACGGTATAATTAAAATTAATGAACTTAAAGTTATAACTAAATGATATGGTTAAAATAGTAATATATACTTGTCCAAATTCTATTGGATGAGAGGATTTTGACAAATACCCACCTTATATTATAAATAAATCAATTTTATGCTATTTAAAACCGAATTTGGCTTTATAATAAAATAATATTTTTAGTTATTCCAATGGTGCCCCTCTCCTCCCTTATAAAAGGGCACCTCCTCCCTCTCTTCCTCACACCATATTGAGCCTTCACGATCGGAAAAAAGCTGAAAAATTATCTTCTCCACTTCCCTAGAAACTTCCTAGAGGTCCTGGTATTCTTAAAATACAAATTATAGTGCCCTAATAGGAGGACTCAAAGAGGCGCTTCAAAGAAGAGGTAATGTCTGTTACCGATTCTTTCATCTTTATTTCTTCTTCCACTTTTTCTTCTTAGGTTGTTTCATTATGAATTAATAACATCAGTATCACTCATATACTTATATGTTATTATAAGTATTAAACAAACCTATTTCACCATCTATCCATCTTACAGAAAACAAAATCACCGCGCGTGCGTACATATGGAATAACGTCTCCACGCCGTGGTGTAATCTATTTTCCACCACCAACATAATTGGATGGGTATAATGGTGTACATAATAACTATATATGATTATTTTAAAGTGATATTGATTCTGAAATAGTATACATACACTCCAATACAATTCCATGATCATGAGAACGATATCATCGCTCGTGCGTACGTACGGACTACCGTCTCCGCGACGCGATGAGATTCATTCTACACGTTAACCATTCATTAATGATTATAATGTATATATAATAAGTAATCATGAAATATATGACATAATAATGATATTGGATTTATGTGTATATATGTCATCTACTTAATTCCATTCAACTCAATAAGGAAACAAAAACAGCGTTCATGCGTACGTACGGCCTACCATCTCCATGAATGGTGTATTTCATTCCATTTACTGATCTATTATATATAATTATATTCTGAATATATATTATATATAAATCATGTTTTATATTCTGGAATTATGTAATAATGATCTAAGGAATCGTATAAATAATTACAAGTCAAAACATGGATGACAAGTGAAACTATTTTACCCAAAACTCTCTTTAACATGGAATTTACAAAAGAACGGGTAAAATAAAGTCACTAGTGAACCATATATGATATCATAACAATGAGAATGATTTTGGAACAAGTCAATGAAATTATTTAAATCATTATACCAGAGGTTCTGACACTTACTAATCAAATCAGACCTATGGTAAGGGAAATATCACAATCTCATTTTTATCCAAGATTGTTTATACTTTGAAATTTACTAGGGTGTATTTTATCATACACATCCATTTTTCCTCAATATGAAATATTATTTCCATCCACTGACAATTTTTTAAATCCAATTTTACCCTTCGTTGAGTTTTTAGTAAAATATATGAAAGGAATCTTTTGTCATTTTTCGTACGAGGTACTTTTTGACTTTTCTGAAAAAAGGACAAGGTGAATGTTTTTTCAACATATACAGCATGAATGGATTTTAAAAAAAAACTTATTTCCAAGAAGCTTACTTTAAGAGTTTTCATGTTTATTTTTAATCTACTTCATTTAGTTTAAAATTTTATGACATGTTAAGAAAGGAAAAATGTTTTTGAAGCATAAAGGATATTTTCCTCAAGAATGGAGTTCAAGAGTTATATCAAAATTATTTTCCATATATGATAATATAGGGTTCTGTTTCTATCTCTATTATTACATGGATTTGATTATTTTGTGATGGTAATATTTTTATGAATTCTATTATCTTATATGAATTGTTTTATGATGTCACGATGTTTAAGATTCCCATTTTTATTACATGGGTTATGCTATGATGTATGGTTTATGATTTTGTGGCACAAATAAGAATGGTATCATTATGTGATGGGTGCGACCTATATCTCCCTCCAATTAATTGGGTAATGATTTTATATCTCATGAAATAGAGATGGCTGGAACGGTTGGTTAAACCGGTTCAATGAAACAGCACTAAAACGAGGAGTGAACTCGGTTCAGAAATGGACTTTTTCTACTAAGATAGTCTTGTCAATGAGTCTTGACTAATAAGAAATGATTCTCTATTATTATGTGTGTATTCCAAAAAGTTTCTTATTTTAATTTACGATTATTGGGATTACATTTCACTACTATGATTTATCCCATGTTATGAAATTTTGATTTCTTTTGCAAGTTAAGATTTACAAAATTTATGTTCTTATGTATATGATGTGATTGATATTTCTTTTGTTTACCCTTACTGATCATTTGAGCTCACCCTTTTATGTTTTATTTTCCCCGGGATATAAAGAAAGGTTTTAGGTAAAAAAAGGAAGATATTTATGGGATATGCTGAAGATCTTTCACCACGATTAGAAGATTATATTCCGAGTTTCCAAACACACTAAACAATTACGGTCCTTGTGTGTGTGTTTTTGTTATGTACTAAGTATTCTGAAAAATTAATGTAATTTCCATGTATGTTAAGATTCGGGTCTCTACAGTTGGTATCAGAGGAACGGTTTAGTCAAACTTTGGAAACTAGGTTGCGATAACTTTAGTGATATCCCTATAGATATTTCAAAGGTATGTATAGGGATGTCCCTATGGTTAAGTATAAGTATAGGTTATAGTACTAGAATTACGGTAACCTAAGATGTTAGATATTGAAGGTGCTACCCCTTTAATATATTGTTTTCCCTTGCATGATTTTTTCTTCTCACACTATTCCATTTGGGTTTTATAAAATCCTTGGAAACAAGATAATTCACGATAATGGAGGATATGATGGACAATTGAATGATATTATTCATGAGAAACCAAATAAAATGGGATCTAGAAGTCCAAACATCCTTATTATCTTGAATCAGAAATCTCATAATATGATCAATAAAATCAAATTTGGTAAGTTTCCTAACTCGTCTAATAATAGAAAGATGGAGTTTCATGATGATCATAGAGGAATAAAAGTTCAATTTCCCCTATGTAAATCATGTGGGAAGAGGAATCAAGGAGAATGTTTCAAATGAAATGGAAGATGCTTTGGGTGTGGAAAATAAGGACATAAATCTGGTAAGTGCATAAGAAATGGTTTAGTTAACACCAGGGATGAGGATAATGGTATTTCTATGACATCAAAAATGGTTAAATTTTTTAAATGTGGAATGTACGGGCATTATGAAAACCAATTCCCTGAGGGAAAGTCTCTTGAAGAGAATCAGTATGGTCATATGGGTAGTATTTATGTTGATGATGATGAAGAGACTACAAATGATATGGGAGTTGAAATAATTGTTCAAGATCGATCAATGGTTTAAGAAGGTAGTAGAATGGTTACATGATTATCAAGTGTAATGTTGTGTAAGTAATCTCATGGTACCATGGAATAAAGAGACATCTATGGATTGTTACACTGTCGTCTTTCCTTAAGTTTTGAAAGTGTATGATGAATGGTACTAGTAACCATTAATGGTTATTCAGATATTTTTTAAAGTAGATGATATGCGCATAATGAAGGGATAAGGAGAAAATGAAATGTTTGACAGTATTCATGAGCACATGATTGATATAAGGACTAAGTGATATCATGGTTTGAGTATATAGAATTTTGAGGATTTTGGTTTCTAGAAAGTGTTTACATTTAACTGCATTCATGTTTTCACTAAGGTTCAATGGGTATTCATTATTCAAGTAATACATGATTAAGGTATTCACATGTTTGTAATTTGACCAAAGAGATATATCTTAAGATATATAGGGGATAAATGTTGGCATTCACGTGATTGTTATGTGACATTTCATGTAATCCTTTTCTTTATACTATGATCCTGGACCGAAGTATTTTAGATAATCTTAAAGATTGGAATGGATTTTGTTGGACATAAGTTAAGATTGAAATTTTTTCGATTTTATTGATGGGATGTTTTAGTAATATAGATTTAGAAAATGGAAAACTTGCAGGATGGGCAATAGCCCATCGCGTCCGACAGGGCTGTGGGAATCGAACCCATAACCGAAGTGTGACTGCCCTTTATCACCTACCACTGGCCTATAGGACGTCCCTATTTAGAAGAAACTAGTTTTATTATATTGATATGTATAATATATGATGTATAAGTCCATTTTAGGAACCATATATGATTAATCTCACTATAGATGGACTTATGTAAGTTTTGATAACTTTTCTAACCATTTGTTTGAGACAGATGGAATGACCCTTCATTCTATCACATGATCTGCTAACACATCACGAATGAAAAATTCAACTTCATTTCATTAAGAGATGAAGTGGAAATTGTCCAATGAACGCCCAACGGTGAGACTATACCAATATCACAAAAGTATTTCTTCTAATTCCAATTTCATCAACTTTAGGGAAATGATCTTGAAAACAAAAAATGTTTTCCTAGTGCTCTTATATCTGATGAATCAGATGGTACCTTAGATCATCAAAAATTTATGGCTTTGTGATTACTGTCTTTTCCATACCATGTTCTCTACCACTCTCCATCAGAACATGATGGTTAGATTTCTCTTCCATATCCATATTTTCACCTATGTGGAAACCCAGTGATTAGTTTATTTGGGTAACTGTTACGTTTAATAATTTTGTTTTTTTAAAGATTGGTTTTGGTATTCCTTTTTACGATGTGGATTTCTATTAAAGAAACTTTCGGGTAGTAAACCATTTATAACCCCGACGAATTTCGAGGGCGAAATTCATTTTAAGGGGGGTAGAATGTAACACCCCGAGATTTTATGAAAATATTCTTTTTAATTTCATTAATGTCTTGTGTTGTACGCTACACCAAAAGGATCTTACATAACACGCATCCTTGACTTTCCTTGCATTACAAGCAATCACAACCTTCCTCGATAGCGCTTGTAGTACGCAATACCGAGTTTCACTAAACAATGATATGCTATTAAAATATTATTAAAACTAGCTGTTATGAATAGTAATAACCACTTTTTGAAATTTTGGAAATCTTTTTTTTCAAAATGGACTTCATTTTTGGATTCAGAATATCGAAATTATCCTAAGTTGAATTTTTGGTATTTTTATGAGAACTTCCAATTTTTATGAATAGTGAAAATACATAAAAACAAATTTTTTAATCAAAATAATTTATAGTGATAAAAATATTATTGAGTGGATTTAATGTATAATTAGAATATATTTTTACCATTTTATCCAATGGTGTTCATTAGAATTAATTACAATTTGAAATTGGACATAAACAATTGTCAATCTTTTGATATATATTGTTTCTTAAAAACACACTATTTGTTGTGACAATGGAAATTAATTATAAAATTAATTAATGAAAATAATATGTTTGTAATTTTGTAAAATAGACATCACTATTGAATTTGGAATATCAATTATAGCTTAGGGGGAAATTTTGGCATTGTTCTGAAAAATTTCATTTTTTATGAATAATGAAACTATTAAGTGGTAGTTAAAAAATGAATTTTTCATAAAACATAATTTTACCGCTTCTGTGAGTGGAATTTCAAAAATCTGAGAGACACAGTTGATGTTAGTAATTAAAATGTGGTTCAATGAGATGAAAATAATTTTTGGTGAATAGTAATTTTTTACTTTTTTTACCACGGTTAAAAGTAAATAGGGTAATTAAGGGTAACAATGATATTATTATTACACTAACACATGTACTAATTCTATTGGATAAGTGAAATATGACCAAAAATAACCCTAGGAATAAAATATGACCATTTAGGCCAACTTTGATTAGATAAGGACATTTATTATTAATTTATTTAAAGAAGGGTTAAAATAGTTAAAATCAAAGTTTAATATGTAAATAATTTTTAATATAAGGTTATACATAAGATAAATTAGACTATAAATATTAATTAGAAAGCTATAAATATTTAATACATAATTTTAATTTATTTGTAATTTTTAGACATTAAATTATTTAATTTATTTATGACACAACGATGATGCAGTAATTATCTTATTAATGAAATATTGACATAATTGATTTATAAATACCAAAATAAATGTAATTTGAGACATTTTATGAAATTAACTAATTCTATAGGTTAATATTACATGTTAATATTGATTTAATTAACTTTTGTCGAACTCCTCATTCTGTTATGATTTTCACAAAAATCAATTACTATATAGTGTCAAAATTGACATAAAATAGTTTTTAAAACAAATATTATATTATTAATTGTTATTTTATTCCTAAAAATCTAAGGTTAGGCCAAATGACTTAGATAAGGTTATATATATTAATAATAAATACCTTGGGGTTCGTTTGTCTAGTTATAGTATGTTTATTAACCTTATAGTGTAAGAACACAAAAAGACACGGTAAAAGTAAAATTATCTAACTTTAAATTAAAACTAAATGATAAGGTTAAGATATTTAACTAAACTTGTCCAAATTCTATTGGATGAGAGGATTTCGACCTATCCCCACCTTAGCTTTGAAATAAATCAATTTGGAGCTATTTAAAACAGAATTTGGCTTTATAAAAAATAATATTTTTAGTTATTCCAAAGGTGCCCCTCTCCTCCCTTATAAAAGGGCACCTCCTCCCTCTCTTACTCACACCACTTTGAGCCTTCAATCTC
This sequence comes from Viscum album, assembly GCA_963277665.1. Taxonomy (NCBI): domain Eukaryota; kingdom Viridiplantae; phylum Streptophyta; class Magnoliopsida; order Santalales; family Viscaceae; genus Viscum; species Viscum album. Next base: position 1,583,818,574 of record OY728150.1, on the reverse strand, counting down.
GGCCAAACCCTGAACAATTATCTTCTCCACTTCCCTAGAAACATTCTAGAGGTCATGGTCTTCTTCAAAGACAATGTTTAGTGCCCTAAAAGGAGGACTCAAAGAGGCGCATCAAAGAAGAGGTAATGTCTGTTACCGATTCTTTCAACTTTATTTATTCTTCGACTTCTTCTTCATAGGTTGTTTCATTAAGAAGTAATAACATCAGTATCACTAATATACTAATATGTTATTATAAGTATGAAACAACCTTATTTCACCTTCTATCCATCCTACGGAAAATGAAATCACCGCGCGTGCGTACGTACGGAATACCGTCTCCATGCCGTGGTGTAATCTATTTTCCACCACCACCATAATTGGATGGGTATAATGGTGTAAATACTAACTATATATGATTACTGTAAAGTTATATTGATTCTTAAATAGTATACATACACTCCAATAAAATTCCATGATCATAGGAACGATATCATTGCTCGTGCGTACGTACGGACTACCGTCTCCACGATGCGATGAGATTCATTCTCCACGTTAACCATTCATGAATGATTATAAAGTATATATAATAATTAATTGTGAAATATATGACATAATAATGATACTGGATTTATGTGTATATATGTCATATACTTAATTCTATTCAACTTAATAAGGGAACGAAAACAGCATTCATGCGTACGTACGGCCTACCGTCTCCATGAACGGTGTATTTCATTCCATTTACTGATCTATTATATATATGTATATTCTGAATATATATTATATATAAATATTTTTTTATATTCTGTAATTAATTAATCATGATCTATGTAATCATATGAATAATTAGAAGACAAAACACGGATGACAAATGAAACGATTTTACCCAAAACTCTCTTTAACATGGAATTTACAAAAGAACGTGTAAAATAAATTCATAAGTGAACCATATATGATATCATAACAATGAGTATGATTCTGGAGTAAGTCAATGACATTATTTAAATCATTATACAGGAGGTTCGGACACTTACGAAGAAAATCAGATCTAAGGTAAGGGAAATATCACAATCTCATTTTTATCCGAGATTGTTTATACTTTGAAATTTACTGGGGTGTATTTTATCATCAACATCCATGTTTCCTCAATATGTAATATTATTTCCATCCACCTACAATTGTTTAAATCCAATTTTACCCTTCGGTGAGTTTTTAGTAAATGATATGAAAGGAATATTTTGTCGTTTTTCGTACGAGGTACTTTTTGACTTTTCCGACAAAACGACGAGAAGAATGTTTTTTTTAAATTATACGGAATAAATGGATTTAAAAAAAATTATTTCCAAGAATCTTCCTTTACATGTTTTCTAGTTTATTTTTAATCAACTTATTTTAGTTTAGAATTTTATGACAAGTTATGAAAGGAAAAAAAAAATTGAAGTGGAAAGGTTATTTTCCTCAAAAATGGAGTTCAAGAGTTTTATCAAAATTATTTTCCATATAAGATAATATAGGGTTCTGTTTCTATCCCTATTATTACATTGATTTGATAATGTTTTGATGGAAATATTTTTATGAATTCCTTTATCTTATATGAATTGTTTTATGATATCACGATGTTCATGATTTCCATTTTTATTACATGGGCTATGCTATGATGTATGGTTTATGATTTTGTGGCACAAATAAGAATGGTATCATTATGAGATGGGTGGGACCTATATCTCCCTTCAATTCATTGGGTAAATATTTTATATCTCATGAGATAGACATGGATGGAAGGGAAGGTTAAACCGGTTTAGTGAAACATGACTGAAACAAGGAGTAAACTCGGTCCAGAAATAGACATTGTACACAAAGATAGTCTTGGCAATGAGACTTGACTAATAATAAATGATTATATATGATTGTGTGTGTATTCCACAATGTTTCATGTTTTAAGTTATGATTATTTGGATTACATTTCACTACAATGATTTATCCCATGTTATGAAATTATGATTTCTTTTGCAGGTTATGATTTCCAAAAGTTATGTTCTTATGTATATGATGTGATTGATATTTCTTTTTTTACCCTTACTGAACATTTGAGCTCACCCTTTTATGTCTTGTTTTCCCCAGAATATAAAAGAAAGGTTTTATGTAAAAAAAGGAAGATCATTATGGAAGATGTTAATGATCTTTCACCAAGATTAGAAAAATTATATTCCGAGTTTCCAAAGACACTAAACTATTACGGTCCTTGTGTGTGTGTTTTTTATGTACTATGTATTCCGCAAAGGTAATGTAATGTCCATGTACATTATGCATTGTGACTCTACACGAGTCCTAATGTGAAAGTGGGTGAATATCCTTGGTTTACAGTGTAGTTGCTTCATGGAGGTATGGCGTGATGTTTTTGCATGCATTCTGCACACGTAGGTCTCCAGTTTCCTATAAATAGGTCTCACCCTTCATGATTTTTGTCTTCATCTCTTCTTTCTCCAATTTTTTTTACTCTCGTTGCATATCTATTTTCAATCTCTCTTGTTGCGTTTTGCACTCGTGTAATTTCATTGAAACTTTTTCAAGGTAAAATTAATTACGTGGTGGAGGTATACCAATGGACTTCACCAATGGGGTTACGCTATGATCCTTAGAGAAAGAAATAAGTGACAGACCTCATCAAAGGACCTACACGACATGCCTCGTTGAAGGTGCTACGCGATGAGCCTCATCGAAAGTCCTACACGAATAGTGTCCTTTGCCTTTTTTTTGATATCCTCTTCAAAATTATGGCCTGGAAGTTTGGTAAATCATTTACAGGAAATAATGACTCATTTGATAACTCATACTAAATAATATAATGCTCACCCAGATGAATTGATGAAGATCGTCATGTCATAATATTAAGACATTGTTGAGAGTACTCTTCCTAGGCTATGGAAGGGTCTAATTCCATACCAACATGACAATGCCCAACGTCCTTATTTACCCTTGTATGGGCATTGGATTTGGCTATATTCCCATCTTCCATATGTTAATAAGTACTTTCCAAAGAATTGTTTTCTTCAATACTCCAATTGTAATGAAATTAATATTATTGGAATGGAGTTCCAATACAAGAATGAACAATCCATATTTGATGCATCCTTCATCACAGTGGTTGCACTCCCGATATGAAATCTCATGTTGTAGAGCCATGACCACATTTTTATGATTCTACATTTCGGGCTTCTCAAACATATCAATATATTGTTGGATAGGACATTGGGACCTTCGTTCTAGAGGGGGTGTAAAACCCTAGTGGATGTGGCCATTCTAGGTACGTCGGACGTGTGCAGAATTTTAAAAATATTTATCAGACGTTCACATCTATGATGTTTTCTTGATAGGGAAAATTTATGTTGGTAAAAATGAATTCATTCTTTAATTACTAAGCCAACAAAGTCCACAAACAAATTCCTTTCATTTTGACAGATGATGAAGTAGGTATTAGTCTCTGGGACATTTAATAAATAGTTGGAGTTTCCATTCATTGGGAAATGTATGATGAATTCATTTCACCTACTATAGCATGTGGTAATGATTATGGATCACCACTGTTAGCTCCTAAATTATTTATGATAGCGATGAGTTTACCCAAGTACAAGATTGATATTCTTGCTAGAGTGTGGATGGAAGCCTTCTTTGAACAAACAACATTGTAAGGTACAACCTGTGGATGTCCTACTGTATGTACTTCAGTAGATAACTGAGGAAGTTCAGGCACATATTGGCCTATTCTAGAATGAGGCTATTATAAGCACTAGGGCTAAATAAACCTTGATATAGATAAAAAATAATGCTTATATGCCTTCCATGATATGTGGATAAGTGTTTATTTGCATCTATTCCCTGAATCCGGATGTGGTGTAAGATCAGTGACTTTAACCATTGCAGCTATATTGGTAGAGGGGAAGTATATTGGGCTAGAATCCCATGTATTAACAAAAATTTAACATCTCCTTATACATTTATACAAAGGAAAAGATCCATTATGTATTACAGGGCCCTTACAAGTGTTGTGGGGCTAGACTGTAGCACATTTTTCTTCACACTCAGTGCTGCATTTAGTCTCAGTTCCCATTGGTTGATTCACCACATTTTTACAGAATGTTTCTATTATTAAGCATCTAAACTTGAATCCTGGTGAGCTGCTGAAGGTATTGAATGTCCTAGGAGAAATAATATTCTTTCTTTTTGGTAACCTATCAGTTGGAATATTTATTGATGATGGTGACGAAATGAAATATAAGAGAAGATATTATATGATGGTATTCTAACGGCTTTAGAGGTATCCAAATTTACAACTACTCTACCTTCACCAGATGCATCAATTGGATTGGCAGCTGGGTAGGCCAATGTTTGGGCCTCTTCATATCCTCATGGGGCCTTGAAAAAAGGAATATATCGAGTGGAGGCAACAATGACTGTTGCACATGTAAATCCTGGTTATAAGCCAATGGAATGAGATGATACAGATGTTTCGGAGGGTTTAGATCCCTCAAAACTTCATCACATGAGGTATACGAGGAAGACTATGGTAAGGGAAGCAAAACCTCTAACTCCAAGGAAATCCAGTCGCCAACATCAAATGGAGATTCCTATTCAATCTGTTGAACATTCTAATAAAAGGATGTCTGATGAAGTTCTCTAATAAAAAGTTGTTCAATCTCCTCCATTTGCAGCCATAAAAATATTGAATTATGTGAGACCATTATCCATTCTTCATTGGGAGTGTGTAAGCCGTGATCTTAGGGATGCCTTTGCATTTCTCCAGCATAGCATTCGAATACATGATATTGGTGACATCATGGTACCATATGATTGCAATTCAGAAAAAATCATGGATTATGTATAGAAGTATATTACCGAGTTGGAGGTTTTTATATATACCAATGATGAACAAATCTCAACCTCTAAATGAGTATCTCATATGTTAAACATAGTTGTTCGCAAAGGGGAAATTATCAACTCTGAGGAGGATTAGGATATTTATGTAACACTGAGAATGTATTCCCCTACTTAATTTGTCTTAACTCTGTTTTACCCTTCATCATCATTAATCAAGTTGAAAATATATTTATTCAGCTTGAATGGGGAGAAGGAATATCTTGACCAATTCTCGAACAAACTCTATATGGTCTTATAGGCTCTCTTATCAATGAAAAAAGATCCTCCCAGGTCGCCAGATCATTGTGTAGGATCAAGAATCATGACTGGGGTAATGTTCCCATATAATCCATTACCATTACATCAACTTTCCCCTACTAAGATGAGTGTTTCTTTTAAAACCCAACCCTGGAAAACTACGAGCTGATGCCTTCATAACATGATGTGTGGTTTTAAACAAAAACATGCACTGATAATCTACACATCATGTCCCATAAAAAGGATCGAATTCCATTTGGGCATTAGGAATCCAGCTACATATTAAATGTTTCATTTGTTAATAGATGTTATGTAAAAAAATTAAATCAAACATATAGTGAGCCTATGAATTCTGAGTAAAAATTGAAAACATTCTTTAAGAAATTTCATAGAAAATTCAACTTAATGAAAAGAATTAATATCAATAACATGTCATAAATGTACTTGATTAAAAACATTCTAATAGAGTTATAAGGATATATTATTCAAATATATGCATGCTTATTTGGTGTAACAAATAAAAGGTGTTCTAATCATGTGAGGCCGAATAATGTGTAAGCCTAAATTAAACAGGTAAGATCAATGAGTAATCAGAGTTGCACATATAGGAAACAACATCAATTTCATATATTGGAAACTAATTGGTTGAGTTTTTAACACATGTTATTCCATAAACTCTTACTTTTCTGATACTCATAAGTACGTCTCTTAATCATGTAAACTATTCTTGTAAAATACCCATTTGGTTAATTAATTATCATAACCATAATTTTGGAATGTAAATACTGGACTTCTGTATCACGGACCCAAGCCAAGACCTAGGTCTCACTCTATCCAGACCCCAACCTAGAGAGTATATGTAACCAGACCCTATCCCGGAGGGCATCTGTAACTGGACTCCATCCTAGAGTGCTTACATTTAACGGTCCCCAGCCCAGAACATACTAGACCAAAACACTCCACATATATTAAATAGGGTTGTATATTAAAAATTTCCAATTCCATTTTGAATAATTTCATACATAATTTGTCATAGAATTTGACATTCTTCCTCAAATATTGATATATTTATAAATAGAGATATGCAGCTAGATGTTTAAAAAATGAACTAACAGTTATATGACTATCAATAAATGGTAAGAAGAATAGTAGATTATGGCACGTTGATTTACATTGAATGTACTAAATTAAAAAATAAATAATTTCTCACATGCAATGTTATTCTCATATTTCTAAACCAATATTAACCAATTCATTAAAAAGTAATCAAAAATTCATGTAGGGTTTTAAGTGTGAAGATGCTAAATCATTCAATGCTGATATGCCTTTTTATACAATAGAATAATGTCCATAATAGAAAGCATTAATCATCCCCATAATCAAAATCATTTAAAATATACGAAATGAAGTGACTCATAAATATGGATATATGTTTTGAATAACAGAACATTTCTTATGTCATAAATCTACACATAAACATGGGTCTTAATACATCAAGACCTCAAAACTGGGTATAATAAAGGTTCAAGCATCACTTAAGATATATGTATGTTACCACACTCATACTAAAAAATTGTACCATCCATGTGCATTAAAATTCTAAGGAACTTAGTTTAAATTTTTTTTTATATAATCTATGTCAAGCCCTTGGTCATAAAATTATGTTTACGAATACCTACCCATAAAATTATATTAAAAGTAGAACATATAACACATTTTCCATATATATATGAAATTATGTGTATATTAATATGTGTATGGAATACTCAATTATATAAAAACATCATACAAAAATACTACTCTTTCATTTGAAGTTCTTATCACGAAATCATTTCTTGATGGATGGAGTGCTTGTGGGCCTATATTCAAAAACAAAAGGCCATGCCTATTCATATATATATATATATCCTAAGAACATATAACAACATATATATGTATATATATATATTATGTATTAATATTTTAAACATTAAACATTATACAAATACTTAGAAAATAGAAAATTTAGAGACTTAGGTTCCGTTATAAGAACGATCTCAAAATGATCGTAGGGTTATTTAGAATATAAATCTTTATGAGTATACATATATACACACAGATATATATATATATGTATATTAAAAACAACAAAACCAGGAAAAACTAAACCCTTACGAGATTTATGACATTTGAACACAAAAACATGAAGGCCAGGTTCATCACATATTAACATTTGAACTAAACCGAAAAATTATAAATAATTTTTTGAGTATATATGTGTATATAATCTCAATGAAAGAAGAAAAAGAAAAACCAAAAACCTTAATTTAAAACTAGGGGAGGAGAACTCGAGGCAGGATAGCTGGGACTTATAAGAGGATTGAATAGTGAGATGAACTGAGAGTTATTTTTGGTGTAACCGGCTACTTATATGCAAAAAAAAACAAAACATTTCACACAAAAACGTACCCCTATGTTGTGTAATAAATGGGTGGTGTCATGCTTGACGAAAATGGGATACAAGGAGGGTCCCTGTGGTTAGTGGTGATGAAAACGAGATGATGAAATAGGTGTAGGGTTACTGGTGTAAACCCATTTGATGGAGGAAGAAGAAGACAAAAAAAATGAACATCTGGATAAAAATGTATTGTGCACATCAATCCATTTCTTGTTCCAAGGGATGAGGCACGTCCAATCTTTTAAAATATAATAGGTGGCTCAGATTAAATCTATGTTTCATCAGAAGTTCATGGTTTGATGCGGCATTTTATAACACACTAATAGTGGCAATTAGATCTATGGTAGATCGAAGGTTATAGAAAAAATGTGGAGGAAAACCGTGGTTGCTGAATGTCAAAAACGATATCGTGATCGGCGGACCAGATCGCGTGTGACACGATCTAATGGCCCATATCATGTTTCTCTTAATAAACACATCCCACATCCAAACTGTGAGCTATTTTTACCTCCCATATAATCCCAAGCCTCCCAACGACTGCCCAGAAAACATACATCACACATGAAGGGGCCCTATACAAGGGATCCCACCCCACCCCGCAGGCCTTGGCCTACCCATGCTCGGCCATACCCACGCCCCCACGGTGGTGTGCTCTGCGCTCCTGATCCCGAGCGCCCTTCACGGGTCTTCTACCCAAGACCGAGCCAGTCAAGTATTGGGCTAAGGGCTTAGGATCAGCCACTTCATTTGAGATTCCCCCCTCAGACCTAGCCAAAAAGTTCTGGCCCTAGTGTGCCATTTTTTTATAAAATCTTACTGTCAAAATTAAAATGTTTTAAAAATGTGAAAAAATCATTTATTAAATTTATATTAAGTTTATATTCTTAAACATTAATGAATACAAAAAAAATTTCATAGTTTTATGTATTTCTTAAATTATAATCATTAAACTTGTTTAACACAAAAATTTAAAAGAAAGAGATTTTAATAAACCTATATGAAACTTTTTGTGCTAGTATTATAGAAAACATAATTTAATCAAAAACATAATTTAATCTGAAGAATTGGAACATAGTTTACAACATTAATTAACAAATTAAAATAATTACATTCTATTTGAAATATTCTCATAGTGCTTTAAATTCTTCAATACATTTCAAAATCACTTAAGGGTGAAATTATGTTTTTAACTCATATAATTATAGAGTTCAAAAATATTGTTTGAATTAAAATTTTAATCTGAAATTAAATATTTGGAAACTAATTAATATTTAATAATTTCCATTTTCCTATAAAATTCCAATTGTTATAATTATAACTATAATCATTAAATGGTAACCAAAGAAACGGTCGGTTTTATTCACTATAAAACAATTTCTCCTAGTGTCCTAAACTGAATAAGAAGAAAGAGATGGTGTTTTTTATAACGTTGATGCTCAACACAATTTATTTGATCATGGTGGTGTTGATCTTTATTTTCAACGACTCGAAGGATCTCCTTTATTTATCGTCTCTTATTGTCTTTGAAGGGGGAATTCCCATAGTTATGATAGGATTTTTATTAGGTATTTTGGGGTTGGATGTTTCTATGTGATATTATCACATTGTAAACACTACGGTGTTCTTTTTTCTAAAGAAAATTCGCCTGTCCATTTGTGTGTTTTACTCAGTTGCATTCTTATTAAAATTAAAACATGATATTACTCCATAAGAGAAACAATATTGTTTAGTGATTAAGGAACTCAAAAAAATTGAAAACATAAACTTATTCATAAGATATTTACAAGTTTGAGGGGTGTTATAGTTTCAATCTCTCCCCAAGCATTGTAACATAAACACAAGAGAACAGTGAGATTGATTCGAAGCATTCGCCGATGGAGTAAGTATTTATACAATACAAAGGGCATAAAACATGGTCAATATATTCTATTATCCATGTTTTATCCGCTTTTAGGATCTATATATCTCTTCTCTCTCATGGGATTAAGAGCTGATTCTTCATGACCAAAAGAAGGATACCCAAGGGAAACCATGGATTATACTGAAGAATCAATAATTTTAGTAGATAAATCATCAAAATATTCAGTTATACTTGCTCTTTGATCTGCTGAGAGAGAGGAAATCCAGGGATGATTAAATATATAATTGATTTGTTTTTTCTAAAGAATCCTGATATAGTAAAAATGGATATTCCTATTGTTTCAAAGGAATAGAATGAAGATCTATGACAATCTAAGACAAATACTAATGTTGGCCCAAACATTGAAAGACATGATTCTGGAGTACCAATTGAAGAGTCAACAAAACAAAATGTCAGCAGAGCAAATTTGGGAATCAACCAATGATTGTTGGATACCATAAATGGGGAGGATTCTATAACATTTCAGGCTATAAACCCTAAAACGATGGACACCCATAATCCAAATATTGTTATTTTAGGTTCCATCAAGATTTTTGGGGATTTTCATGGGGAATTGTAAAGGTGTAAGTCCCTATTATTGCATTTTCCATACATAATTTGTTCTTTAACATGATTCATTAAATCAAATATTACCTTATGCATCTTCATCTATAGAAAATGTTTCATATTATCTTCTAGAAAAGGGTGTTCCACATTAACCTTCCACTGGGGCTATAAAAATACCTATAGATGATCATTCCTCAAGATATGTTCCAAATCATTCAAAAGTCATAACTGAGAAAATTGAACAAAATTCCCCTTCTTAAGAAACATCTTCTCATAAGACTGTGGCTGAGAATAGGGGGAATGAATCCAATCATGTAGCTGAAATATTATTGGGTAAATATAATCAGCTAATTGAGTCATATTTGGTTTCTCCATTTGAAACTAAAAATAAACATGATTTATCATTTAGGGTTATTCATTCCTAGATCATAAGGTGAAGTTTATACTCTCCCAAGAGAAGTTGAACAATGAAATTTCTTAAGCGACATGTTTCCTGAGTACATTTTACCTAATGGTTGAGACTCAGATTTATATTTAGAGATGCAATATGCACGTATAATGGCATGTAAGAAGTCATGGAAACACACACACACATATATATATCATAATGTCTAAAAATCCATTAGATTAATTGTTGTTCCATTTTTCAAAACTCCCTGCAGTATTCTGCATATTGGGATTTGTTGGATTTAAATATTGGATAGTTTATGATGTCATGAAAGATACAATTCACCGATGGGAGAAAGAGCATAATATGTGACATGATTATAAAGAGGGTAAATGATGTGTCAATATTATGGTCTTTCAAGATGATGTAATAGAGGGAGAGGAAAATTATAACATGAAATCACTCAAGATTCTTCAAAAACTCAAGGAAACCATGAAGGAGCAGTTATATAATCAACAAAAACTAGATGATGTTCATAACAAGCTTGAGCACATGAATCAAACATTAGGAGAAACCCAATTAGAGGCGATAATTGCTATTTTCATTGCTAAATAAGCAGTTTGTCTGGCATAGGAGGCTATAGTTTCTCCATTAACCCAATTCTAACAGGCAACGATAGAGCTTATGAAGGGGTCCAACAAATGAAAAGTCTTGTTGAGAGATTATTATAAAACATTATATAGAGGATCCATTTTGTGTATGGCCCTCTTTTTTCATATGAATGAAATATATTTTGATTGAAATCATAAAAAACATCAATCATTCTTTTCAGGATTTCAATATGAAAATTAAATGATGATAATGATTCATGTATGTTGAGAAATCATTATAATAATAATAATAATGAATTGCTCAAATGTTTCTTATTATGTTGAGGGACCTAATTGGAATAATTTGATTGTATCTAGGGTTATATGGATAACCCCAAAAATTATAAATCTTTTGACATCCTTTTATTTATTGCTCAATATTATCTAAATCATAAAAAATGCATGATTAGTGAGTTGGGGCTCAACTTTTGTTTAGAGTTCCCTTTGTAGGTTCTCAATCTAATTTGTACTAAGACTTTTGTTACTGGTCGTTTAGAGTCATACTTGTTGGACTGTAAAGGGCTTATATTTAGGGTTGAATAACTTTGTCTATAAATTTTGAATTAGATTCCAAACAAGAATCACTTGATACGAATTTCTTTAATAATCATTAACCAATTCCAAGGGGAATCTGGAGTCATGATTTTTATGGTAACCAAATCTAAATCTTCTATCAATAGAAGGGGTGTATTTTCTAGTAACGTATTTACCATTAATAAAAAACCCTCTATGGGGGCCGCGTTATGCAGGGCCAACTAGGGCATATGCTGCATAAACAAATAGTTGTATCTTTTGACTAACATGCATGTTATGAATGAAACTTATAAAAGGCCACCTAAGGGAACACGCTACACTGTCAAGAAATAGAGTTCTTTACTAATTTAACATTTTCTACCGATAGATTGGGGGAAATAATATTTGGGTGATATAATACCAAAATAGGTGGTTTTACCAAGTAAATTATGTTTAAGAATGAAAAAAATGCTATTTTAGACCAACATAAGTCATGAATTACAAAAAAATTTTGATAAAAATTTGGAATATGAGTAATGATTAAATATATATTAGAAAATGGGTGAATTCAGATATCATACTATCTATTTTTAAGTCATGCAGTAATGGAATTGGTACTGTGGAGTTTTAAGTCATGCAGTAGGGGCATTGGTACTGTGCAGTTTTAAGTCATGCTTTGAGGATATTGGTACAGGGAAATTTTAAATAATGCAGTGAGGACATTGTGTGGATTTAATTCAAAGTATTTATCTATGAAATAAGGTATGTGAACAATCTCCAAATTTACTGACATTTTGTTTGGAAACATACTATCGTATTCAAGAATGGAAGGGAAAACTGTAAACTCTGATTTATGAATTTTTGGATCCATGGAATGTTATAGGAAATGGGCTGAAAGCATTATATGAAGTATTTTCTAGGAGAGATGTTACTATTACATGCCAAACATGTTATGGGGGTTGTATTAGGAAGGGCCAACTGGGGCATATGTTTTATAACCAAATTGTTTCATCTTTTGACTGAAATGACTGTTATGTAGGAATCATATGCCAAGCCACCAAAGAGAAAGTGCTTTATAGTCAGGCAAAACAGCTCTTAGAACATTAACGTTCTATTGCTAAAATTAGAAGAAAGTATATGGAGATTTAGATATTCTAATGGAAAGAGTTTTATTTATAGAGAATGGTACCTGGATATGGGAAGTGTATTTCCAATCAAGATATCTATCGAATCGGAGGACTCCGACTGTTATGAAGGTCTAACCCAAACATAAAAGATATTGTATTCTTGGTTTTAGGTCATACAAATAGTACCATAAATTTAAACAATATATGATATTTGGCCAAGTGAATTCTACGTTATTCCCTAGTGCATGAAACATAAGGTGAAGAAACTGTGTAAACCATGGTCTTGATGATTTTCATATTGTGAGAAATATAATGGGACAAGTATAATTGAAGGACAGTTTTAATTTACATATTATTATATATTGTCATAAATGTTTGATGTGGTTAAAGATACAATAACCATTATAGAAATTACAATTATTTTACAAACACATTATAGGGCTATTCTATGCGGGGCCAATTGGGGCATATGATACACAACAAAATAATGGCGTCTTTTGGATGGAAGGCTTATTATGTAGGCAACTTCTGCAAGGCTTCCTAACACAATGTGATGCACAGTAAAAAAAGATCAATTAAGTATTATAAATTCTATCACCAGAAACCACAAGGATGATTATGAGAATCTATAAATATAAAATATTTAGAGTCTGAAATATGGACAGATGTATTTATGAACTCACATGATAAAAGTATGAATCAATATTGTTTGTGAGTTGTATATATTTTACATAGATCTGACACATATGTGAAATAGAGACATTCATTTACCTTTTAATGAATATGATGATGTGCATTTTTATGTCATGCAGTAGAGAAATTATTAACCCCATAAGAAATTAAAAAACCTTATATAAAGAATCCACTTACCCAATTCCAAATCCCACGTGAGCTAGGATAGATGTGAGAAACGAGGAGCAGTATGGGTATCTTCTATAATGTAAAGGTGATGGAAATCAAGAATAGGGGTATTAGATTTAGATAAAGATTAACGTCATATGGTAAGGATGAAAATGAACCAATATTAAAGGAAAGACATAGTGTAACTAGATTAAGGGATAAAAACTAAGTGTCACTATATGTCTTGTTGGGGAAGGAATCAAGTCATACATAGTTCTTAATACATTCCCTATGCTGATTTGATATTTATATAAGAATTAAAATGGGTTTATTATTGTGTGGATGGGATCCAGACTGGTGATCTATGTGTCTGTATGTATCTCATTGAAAATGAGAATTATTCCATACATAGTTCGGGAAACAATCATTCCTCGTGGTAAAGGAGTTTGACATGAAGAATAGAGGATTTTTTACAAAATATGAAAGAATGGTAAATCTTAAAATATAAAATGGTATAAAGAACAAATCATATGTCTTAAGGAAATTCTCCGTATATACATGGTTCATATATAAGAGGGGAAAAATAAAATATGATTATTTTGTGATTGTGGCTAGGATTAGAATTGGAGATTTATGTGTCTCTATATATCTCATTTAAAATAACAATCAAGCCATACATAGTTTTTGGAACATGGTCACCATAAAGATCTGACACCGACATTGGAATGGGAGTTACTCATTTACAACTAAGAATTAGTGATGAAAACAATAATGTTTTCTTATGGAAGCATATAACTTCAAATAGAGAAAACATCATTTGTACATAAGATGTCATGATGTTTAACATCATGTGACAAGGATGAAGATGCTACAGACTTTAACATCATATATAATGGATACTTATGGTTGTTATACAGTTTAATGTCTTCTAAATTAGACATGTGTTATGTGTTGTTTTAAGCCTTTCCACAAAGACATTGTACTGTGCATTTTAATGTCTTGTAGTGAGGACTTGGTTTATATGCAGTTTAATGTCTTGCAAGTATGACATGGAGGTTGTGATGTTCATAGTCCTGAGATGAGGACTATGGTGTATAATTACTGAAATTATTTCTTAAAAAATATCACATTGGTTGGAGATATAATGATCTCTCCTTCTATTGAGATTAAATCATAAGATCCATTTTTATAGACATTACATTTGGAGTAAGGTCCTTCCTATTTTGGTTTATGTTTTGGTGGTTTCTTTCCTGGTATCAGTGGAGTCCTACGGACCTATACCAATTCTATTTGAATGAATGAAGTAAAATGAAATTTATTATTAAAAGATCACACTATTATATTTTGATATACTTCTATATGATGTGAAGTATGCAATCTTTTCTCATCTAATCATTCAAACTCATTGAACTGTTTCTTAGAACAGTCATCTGTAGAAAACTGATCACATATTGCAACTCTATGTAAAGATAATTGTATTTCAATTGGAAAAAATTCTTCAGTTCCATATACCAATGAATAAAAGGTTTCTTTGCTAGCAGTATGGGTATTTTTCTGATTATCCCTTAAAGGATTAAAAATTTTATCCGGCCATTATTTCTTATCTTTATCCACCATATTCTAAATTATATTATATAGAGTCTTATAGAAAGCCTCTATCTATCCATTGGCCACAGCATGATAGAGATATGAGTGGTTGGACTTGATATTATGTTCCTTATATAATGTCGTTATTTTAGCAGAACAAAAATTGGTGCCATTTTCCATCAAAACTGTATGAGGGACGCCAAATCTAGTGATGATATTAGTTTTGAAAATACAATAAATTATTTGGGATCTAACTTCCATGAGAGGTATTTCTTTATCCCATTTAGAGAATAAATTAGTAGCAGTGAGAATATACTTGAATTTCATAGCCTTAACTGGAGGTTAAGGCCCTACTACATCCATTCCCCCTGTGGAAAATGGATAGAAGTATTTAGCTATTTGTAGAAACTCTGAGGGTTGATGAATGAAGATTGTATTCAATTGATTTGGATGACATATTTTAGTGAAATATATACATTCATGTGTCATTGAATGCCAAAGTATCCAACCCTTCAGATCAAATTGGTGAGTCTATGACCAGATTGGTGGGAACCACAAGCTCTTGAATGTACTTATATCATAACAGCTGAAGTCTCATCTCCATCAACACATCTGAACAGAATTCCATAAAATCCTCTCTTGTAAAGAAAATTTGGTTGGTCGGGACTATCATAAAGTGTAATATTAACCGCTCCTTGCTAGATATTCTCCTTCTTATCCCTATTTTGCGAAAGTATCCCATTTTGAATATATTTTATGATGGATGTTCTAAGTCTCATGGTATGACCATTTGGATTAGAAATAGGGAAAATTTCATTAATTTCCTTTATTATGGATTGAAAAAAAAGTTAAGACCGCATGACTATGGTTTATGTTGGTAACTGTCTCTGCCCTATTTGGATATTCCAAGGTTGTAGCTACATTAGCCAGTGCATCTGCTTGGGAATTTTGTGAACACAGGACATAGGACAATGTCAGATCTAAGGGAAATTCATCCATTAACTCTCAGACATAATCACACAAAGGTATTAACTCTTCTTTTTTGAGAGAAATTTCTCATTGATTTGTTTTATTACCAATTCTCAATTAACTTTTACCATTAAATGATCGAATTTCACCTGATGGGACAATTCCAAACGTACGATGAGAGCTTGATACTCTGCTTAATTGTTGGTACCACCTTCCGATAATAAGAAATAATAAGGCCATATTTCATATTCTGGAGAAATAAGGAAAATTACTAATCCATTCTTGTTGAGTTTAGGATTTTTAGTGTCTTCTCTATTTGACTTTTAGATGCACCATCAAAATATATTTCCCATGTTTGGGAATTGTCTTGAATAAAGATGACCTCTTCATTAGGAAGATCAGTATTAAATGATGTGTCTTCCACAGATGGGTGCTCAGCTTTAAATCATCTAGTGAGTGGACTTTTATTGAATTTTGAGGAACAAACTAGATATCAAATGGTGGAAACAAAACCGCCCACAATGCTAGATGTCCAGTAAGCATTGGGTGATTGAGGATAAATTTGTTTGGGTTATTAAGAGATACCAATTGGACCCCATGATGTTGTAGTTTGTGTCTCAATTTCTGAACTACAATGATTAATTCCAAGAAACACTTCTCAATACTTGTATAATGAGTTTCCACATCAAGGATATTGAGAATGAGATAATAAAGTTTATTTTCATTCCAAACATCATTCTTTTGGGCGAGAAAGGCACCTAGTTATCACTCTAAAGATGTCACATAGATAATAAGTGGTCTTAATTCAATAGGTGGAATCAATACTGGTGGAATTAAGAGATATTTCTTGATAATATCTAATCATTCGTGGAAATCCCCATTCCACTGGTAGGTAACTCCCTTCTTCAATAATATTTGGTAGGTTAATCATTTCCCTACCAAATTGATGATAAAGCACCGAATATAGGCTATGTGTAAAGACCCGAAGCTTATCGTACATGGACATTACATTACTTTTGTGGAATACTTAGTACATAACAAAAACACACACACAAGGATCGTAATAGTTTAGTGTCTTTGGAAACTCAGAACGTAATCTTCTAATCGTGGGGAAAGATCTTCAATATCTCCCATAAAGATCTTCCCTTTTTTTTACCTAAAACCCTTTCTTTATATCCTGGGGAAAAGAAAACATAAAAGGGTGAGCTCAAATGCTCAGTAAGGGTAAACAAAAGAAATATCAATCACATCATATACATAAGAACATAGCTTTTGGAAATCTTAACCTGCAAAAGAGCTCATAATATCATAACATGGGATAAATCATAGAAGTGAAAATGAGATCCCCATAATCATAACATGAAACTTGAAACTTTGTGGCATGCACACATAATCATATAAAATCATTTCTTGTTAGTCACGACTCATTTCCAAGACTATCTTAGTGGACAAAGTCCCTTTCTGAACCGAGTTCACTCCTCGTTTCAGTCCTGTATCACTGAACCGAAATAACCTTCCGTTCCAGCCATGTCTATCTCATGAGATATAAAATCTTTACCCAATGCAATGGAGGGATATATAGGTCCCACCCATCTCATAATGAATCCTTTCTTATGTGTGCCACATAATCATAAAACATACATCATTGCATAACACATGTAACAAAAATGGGATTCTTGAAACATCATGACATCATAAATCAATTCATATAAGATAAAGGAATTCATAAACATAATTACATCACAACATAGTCAAATCAATGTAAAAATATGGATAGAAACAGAACCCTTTATTATCTTAGATGGAAAATAATTTTGATAAAACACTTGAATTGAATTCTTGAAGAAAATATCCTTTCTTCTTCAAAATCAATTTATTTTCACAAAACATCATGCAATTTTAAAAGAAAGAGATTTTATTGAAAATAGTCATGAAATATTTTAGAGGAAGCTTCATGAAAATAAGGCTTTATAAAACAGTAGAAATCCATTCTTGCCGTATAAGTTAAAAAAAACATTCTTCGTACTTTTGTCGGAAAAGTCAAAAAGTACCTCGTATGACAAAAGATTCCTTTCATAGATATTACTAAAAACTCACCGAAGGGTAAAAATGGATTTAAACAATTGTAGGTGGATGGAAATAATATTAAATATTGATGAAACATGGATGTGGATGATAAAATACACCCCAGTAAATACTTACGAATAAACAATCTCAGATAAAAATGAGATTGTGATATTTCCCTTACCTTAGGTCCGATTTTCATTGTTCGTGTCTGAAGCTCCTGTATAATGGTTTAAATAATGTTATTGACTTATTCCAGAATCATACATATTGATATGATATCATATATGGTCATATTATTAGCTTCTTGTTAGTAATATTTCATTGTTACTTGTTACTCGGGTCTTTATAACTTTTTGTTCTTATGCGTGTTTTGTTGAATAAATTCTTATTCTTATCTTTAGGTTATAGATAATTCATTTCCAGAATGGTATTAGTGTATTATATACCATATTCATTAATTCAATTCATTTATATAATCATTATGAAATGAAGATCATGTAGAACGAGTCGCATCACATCGTGGAGACGGTATTCCGTACGTACGCACGAGTGATGATATCGTTCCTATGATCGTGGAATTGTATTGGAGTATATATATATATTATTTCAGTATCAATATTACTTCATAATAATCATATATAGTTACTCATTACACCATTATACCCATCCTTGTAAGGTGATGGTGGAAAAATAGATTACACCACGGCGTGGAGACGGTATTCAGTACGTACGCACGCGCGGTGATTTCATTTTTCCGTAGGATGGATAGAAGGTGAATTAGGGTTGTTTCATATTTATAATAACATATCAGTATGTAAGTAATACTGATGTTATTACTTTATCATGAAACAACTAAAGGAGAAGAAGTTGAAGAAGAACGAAATTGAAAAGATCGGTAATGGATATTACCTTTTCTTTGGAACACCTCTTTGAATCCTCCACTAAGGGAACTAAGATTGGTCTTTGAAGAAGACCAGGACCTCTAGGATTATTCTAGGGAAGTGGAGAGGAGAAAATGGCAGGGGTTGGCCGAGCTTGAGGGCTCAAATTGGTGTGAGGAGGAGGGGGAGGAGGTGCCCTTTTATAAGGGAGGAGAGGGGCACCTTAGGAATATCTCAAAATATTATTTTATATTAAAGTCAAAATCGGTTTATAATGGTTCCAAAGGGTCTTATATCGAAGATAAAGTGGGGATGGGTCGAAATCATATCAACCAATAGGATTTAGACAAGTTTAGGGTATTATTTTAACCTTATCAATTAGATTTAACTCTAAGTTAATTAATTTAACTTTTACCGTGTTTTTTTGTTTTCTTTCACTATATGGTTAATACACTTACTATAACATGACAAACTAACCCCAAATTGTTTATTATTAATATATATATCCTTATCTAAGTCATTTGGCCGAACCTTAGATTTTTAGGAATAAAATAACAATTAATAATATAATATTTGATTTAAAAACTATTTTGTGTCAATTTTGACACTATTTGATATATGATTTTTGTGAAAGTCATAACAGAATCATATGTTCGAACCAAGTTGATTAAATCAACACTAATATATCATAGTAACCTAGAAAATTAGTGTAATTCATAAAAAGTCTCAAATTACATTTATTTTGGTGTTTATAACATCAATTATGACAATATTTCATTAATAAGATAATTACTGCATCATCATTGTGTCATAAATAAATTAAATTATTTAATGTCTAAAAATTACAAATAAAATAATATTATGTATGAAATCTTTTTAGCTTTCTAATTAATATTTATAGTCGAATTTATCTTATGTATAACCCCATATTAAAAATGATTTACTTATTAAACTTTGATTTTAACTATTTTAACCCTTCTTTAAATAAATTAATAATAAATGTCCTAATCTAATCCATGTGGGCCCAAATGGTCATATTTTATTCCTAAGTTTGTTTTTGGTCGAATTACACTTGTCCAATAGAATTAGGACATGTGTTAGGGTAATATTGATATCATATTTACCCTTAGTTACCCTATTTACTATTAACCGCGGTAAAAATAGTAAAAAGTTACTATTCACCAAAAAATTATTTTTATCTCATTGAACCACATTTTACTTACTGATATCAACCATGTCTATCGGAGTTTTGAAATTCCATTCACAGAAGCGGTAAAATTAAGTTTTATGTAAAATTCAGTTTTTAACCTACCACTTAGTGGTTTCACTATTCATCAAAAATTGATCTTTTTCAGAACAATGCCAAAATATCATCCTAAGCTATATTTCATATTCCGAATTCAAAAATGAAGTCTATTTTACCAAATTCATAACATAAAAGTTTCATTAATTAATTTTATAATTAAATCCCGCTGTTAAAACAAATAGCGTGTTTTTAAGAATCAATATCTATCAAAAGATTGACACTTGTTTATGTCTAGTTTAAATGTGAAATTACATCCAATGACCAATATTGTATTAAATTGTAAAAATATATTCTAAATATACTTTAAAACCACTCAAATTAATAATTTATCACTATTAATTATTTCGATTGAAAAAGTTGTTTTTAACTAAAATTTAGTAATTTTCACTATTCATCAAAATATGAAAGTTATCCGAAAATCACCAAAATTTCACCTTAGGCTAAATTCGATACTCCGAATCCAAAAATGAAGTCCATTTTGAGAGCTAAAATTTTTAAAATTTAAAAAGTGGTTATTACTATTCATAACGGCTAGTTTTAATACTATTTTAATAGCATATCACTGTTTCGTAAAACTCAGTATTACGTACCACAGACGCTATCGAGGAAGGTTGCGATTGCGTGTAATGCAAGGCAAGTCAAGGATGCGTGTTGTGCAAGCTCCTTTTGGTGTAGCGTACAACACAAGACATTAGTGAAATAAAAAAAACATTTTTCATAAAATCTCGGGCTGTTACATTCTACCCCCCTTAAAATGAATTTCGCCCTCGAAATTCGTCGGGGTTATAAATGGTTTACTATTCGATAGTTTCTTTAATAGAAACCCACATCGTAAAAAGGAATACCAAAACCAATATTTTAAGAAAAAAGTATGAAACTTAACGGTTACCCAAATAAACTAATCACTGGGTTTCCACATAGGTGAAAATATGGATAGGGAAGAGAAATCTAACCATCATGTTCTGATGGAGAGTGGTAGAGAACATGGCTATGGAAAAGCCTGTAATCACAAATCCATAAATTTGTGACGATCTAAGGTACCATCTGATTCATCAGGTATAAGAGAACTAGGACAACATTTTTGGTTTTCAAGATCATTTCCCTAAAGTTAAAGAATTTGAATTAGAATAAATACTTACTTTATTTTGGTACAATCTCACTGTTGTTCGTGCCTTTAACAATTTCCACTTCATCTCTTAAATAAATGAAGTTGAATTTTTTATTCGTGAAGTGTTAGCAGATCATGTGATAGAATGACGGGTCATTACATCTGTCTCAAAAGGTTAGCAAAATTTATATACATAAGTCGATCTATAGTGGGATTAATCATATATGGTTCCTAAAATGGGCTTATACTTCATATATCATACTGCTTAATATAATAACACTAGTTTCTACTAAACAGGGACTTCCTGTAGGTCAGTGGTAGGCGATAAAGGCTAGTCGCACTTCGGTTGTGGGTTCGATTCCTACAGCCTTGTCCGAAGCGATGGGCTGTCGCCCGTCCTGCAGGTTGTCCTTTTTCTAAAACTACGTTACTATAACATCCCATCAATAATATCGAAAATCTTCTATCCTTAAACAATACTAACTTATGTCCAACATAATCCAGTCTAATCTTTAGGCTTATACATAATACTGCAGTCCACTCTCATAATATAGTGACAACGATTACCAGAGATTTAATACTGTCGTTGATCCCTACATATCATAAGATATGTCTTGTTGGTCACATTCCAAACATTCAAAGTCCTTAATCGTGTATTCTCTTGAATAACTTAGTGAAAACATGAATGCAGTTAAAAGTTAACACCTTCCACATACCAAAATCCTCAAAATTCTATATACTCAAACCATGATATCACTTAGTCCTTATATCAATCATGAGCTCATGAATACTATTAAACATTTCATTTTCTCGTCTTCATTATGCGCATATCATCTTATTTCCAAAAAATATCTTAATCACTTTGAATACCACATCAATAAATATTTCAATACTCAATGATACAACATTATTTTGGAATCCCATTACATAAACACTTAATCATTCAACCACATCGTTGTCATATTCAATATTGCCAATAGTGATCGCATGTGATTTCCCTTTGTCCTTTTCCTTCAGTGGTTGCTCATGTTGATCATCACTAACCCTTGGATTAGGGCAATTATTAGCATAATGCCCCATTTCCTTGCACTTGAAGCATTGAAGTGTTGGTGGTGCGTTCTCTGCAGTGTTTGCTTTATTCACATCATTAGAAACCCTTTTTCAATTACTTCGACACTCAGCTGCTCGATGACCTTCTTTTCCACACTTAAAACATTTTCTAGTCCCTTTAAGACAATCTCCACCATGCTTCTTTCCACACTTTGTGCATAAGGAAACATTCATATTCTTTTCACCATTATTCTGAGATTTCTCCTTGAACTCCATCTTTCGTTTCTTGTCAAAACCATGAGATGGATATGTAACACCAACTTCCATTTCTACCTTGATAGCACAACGCACAATTTCTTCATAGCTACAGAAGTCTCTTATAGCTAATGCCCTTCGAAGACTTGGTTTTAAACCACTGTAAAATCGATCAACTTTACTTTCAGGTTGGATGATAATACCAGAAGCATACCTTGCAAGTCTTGTAAAATTTGCTTCATAGGTACCAACAGATTCATCGTCCCTTTGCTTCAGTTCAAGAAACACTTTATCCATCTTTGTTCGAAAAATACGAGGGAAGTACATACTGAAAAACAAATTCTTGAACTCGTCCCATTCCATGGACTCAATTTCATCTCT
The DNA here is from genome assembly GCA_963277665.1 of Viscum album. Classification (NCBI taxonomy): domain Eukaryota; kingdom Viridiplantae; phylum Streptophyta; class Magnoliopsida; order Santalales; family Viscaceae; genus Viscum; species Viscum album. The sequence continues at coordinate 1,583,795,394 of OY728150.1, read as the reverse complement.
TGGCCTCGTATTCTTGATAGGATTCCACCATTGATCAGCTTCACCTTCCAAACGATATACTGCTAAGATGACTTTATCATGTTCAGAACATTGAAGAACTGAAAATATCTTTTCAGTAGTACTGATCCATTGTTCAGCCACAAGTGGATCAGAAGACCCACTGAAAGAAGGTGGACGTTGCCTCATGAAGGACTCAATAGAATATTGTTCCCTTCTCTTCTCATTTGGAAGTCCAGAATGATTCATAGCTTGTGTAAGTATAGCAATAAGATTTTTCACTCCATATCCCATAACATTTGTTTGTTCAGGAGGGCAATCATTGCGTTGTCCATTGCATTGATCAACACGGTTCCTTCGGGTTCCAGCCATCGTCTAAAACCCAAAAAGAATAGTGTGAGAGGCAAAAATCATGCTAGGGAAAACAACATAATAAAGGGGGAGTACCTTCAATATCCAACATCTTAGGTTTAATTCTATGATCGTTAGTGTAATTCTATTACTATAACCTATACGTATACTTATCCCTAAGGACATCCATACCTTAGAAATATCTCTAGGGATCACACTAACGTTTTCGCATCCTAGTTTCCAAAGGTTGACTAAACCTTTCCTCTGATACCAACTGTAAAGACCCGAAGCTTATCGTACATGGACATTACATTACTTTTGCGGAATACTTAGTACATAACAAAAACACACACACAAGGATCGTAATAGTTTAGTGTCTTTGGAAACTCGGAACGTAATCTTCTAATCGTGGAGAAAGATCTTCAATATCTCCCATAAAGATCTTCCCTTTTTTTTACCTAAAAACCTTTCTTTATATCCTGGGGAAAAGAAAACATAAAAGGGTGAACTCAAATGCTCAGTAAGGGTAAACAAAAGAAATATCAATCACATCATATACATAAGAACATAGCTTTTGGAAATCTTAACCTGCAAAAGAGCTCATAATATCATAACATGGGATAAATCATAGAAGTGAAAATGATATCCCCATAATCATAACATGAAACTTGAAACTTTGTGGCATGCACACATAATCATAGAAAATCATTTCTTGTTAGTCACGACTCATTGCCAAGACTATCTTAGTGGACAAAGTCCCTTTCTGAACCGAGTTCACTCCTCGTTTCAGTCCTATATCACTGAACCGAAATAACCTTCCGTTCCACCCATGTCTATCTCATGAGATATAAAATATTTACCCAATGCATTGGAGGGAGATATAGGTCCCACCCATCTCATAATGAATCCTTTCTTATGTGTGCCACATAATCATAAAACATACATCATTGCATAACACATGTAACAAAAATGGGATTCTTGAAACATCATGACATCATAAATCAATTCATATAAGATAAAGGAATTCATAAACATAATTCCATCACAACATAGTCAAATCAATGTAAAAATATGGATAGAAACAGAACCCTTTATTATCTTAGATGGAAAATAATTTTGATAAAACACTTGAATTGAATTCTTGAGGAAAATATCCTTTCTTCTTCAAAATCAATTTCTTTTCACAAAACATCATGCTATTTTAAAAGAAAGAGATTTTATTGAAAATAGTCATGAAATCTTTTAGAGGAAGCTTCATGAAAATAAGGCTTTATAAAACAGTAGAAATCCGTTCGTGCCGTATAAGTTAAAAAAAACATTCTTCGCACTTTTGTCGGAAAAGTCAAAAAGTACCTCGTATGACAAAAGATTCATTTCATAGATATTACTAAAAACTCACCGAAGGGTAAAAATGGATTTAAACAATTGTAGGTGGATGGAAATAATATTACATATTGATGAAACATGGATGTGGATGATAAAATACACCCCAGTAAATACTTATGAATAAACAATCTCGGATAAAAATGAGATTGTGATATTTACCTTACCTTAGGTCCGATTTGTTTTGTTCGTGTCCGAAGCTCCTGTATAATGGTTTAAATAATGTTATTGACTTATTCCAGAATCATACATATTGATATGATATCATATATGGTCATATTATTAGCTTCTTGTTAGTAATATTTCATTGTTACTTGTTACTCGGGTCTTTATAACTTTTTGTTCTTATGCGTGTTTTGTTGAATAAATTCTTATTCTTATCTTTAGGTTATAGATAATTCATTTCCAGAATGGTATTAGTGTAGTATATACCATATGCATTCATTCAATTCATTTATATAATCATTATGAAATGAAGATCATGTAGAACGAGTCGCATCACATCGTGGAGACGGTATTCCGTACGTACGCACGAGGGATGATATCGTTCCTATGATCATGGAATGGTATTGGAGTATATATATATATTATTTCAGTATCAATATTACTTCATAATAATCATATATAGTTACACATTACACCATTATACCCATCCTTGTAAGGTGATGGTGGAAAAATAGATTACACCACGGCGTGGAGACGGTATTCCGTACGTACGCACGCGCGGTGATTTCATTTTTCCGTAGGATGGATAGAAGGTGAATTAGGGTTGTTTCATATTTATAATAACATATCAGTATGTAAGTAATACTGATGTTATTACTTTATCATGAAACAACTAAAGGAGAAGAAGTTGAAGAAGAAAGAAATTGAAAAGATCGGTAATGGATATTACCTCTTCTTTGGAACACCTCTTTGAATCCTCCACTAAGGGAACTAAGATTGGTCTTTGAAGAATACCAGGACCTCTAGGATTATTCTAGGGAAGTGGAGAGAAGAAAATGGCAGGGGTTGGCCGAGCTTGAGTGCTCAAATTGGTGTGAGGAGGAGGGGGAGGAGGTGCCCTTTTATAAGGGAGGAGAGGGGCACCTTAGGAATATCTCAAAATATTATTTTATATTAAAGTCAAAATCGGTTTATAATGGTTCCAAAGGGTCTTATTTCGAAGATAAAGTGGGGATGGGTCGAAATCCTATCAACCAATAGGATTTAGACAAGTTTAGGGTATTATTTTAACCTTATCAATTAGATTTAACTCTAAGTTAATTAATTTAACTTTTACCGTGTCTTTTTGTTTTCTTTCACTATATGGTTAATACACTTACTATAACATGCCAAACGAACCCCAAATTGTTTATTATTAATATATATATCCTTATCTAAGTCATTTGGACGAACCTTAGATTTTTATGAATAAAATAACAATTAATAATATAATATTTGATTTAAAAACTATTTTGTGTCAATTTTGACACTATTTGATATATGATTTTTGTGAAAGACATAACAGAATTATATGTTCGAACCAAGTTGATTAAATCAACACTAATATATCATAGTAACCTAGAAAATTAGTGGAATTCATAAAAAGTCTCAAATTACATTTATATTGGTGTTTATAACATCAATTATGTCAATATTTCATTAATAAGATAATTACTGCATCATCATTGTGTCATAAATAAATTAACTTATTTAATGTCTAAAAATTACAAACAAAATACTATTATGTATGAAATCTTTTTAGATTTATAATTAATATTTATAGTCGAATTTATCTTATGTATAACCCCATATTAAAAATGATTTACTTATTAAACTTTGATTTTAACTATTTTAACCCTTCTTTAAATAAATTAATAATAAATGTCCTAATCTAATCCAAATGGGCCTAAATGGTCATATTTTATTCCTAAGTTTGTTTTTGGTCGAATTACACCTGTCCAATAGAATTAGGACATGTGTTAGGGTAATATTGATATCATATTTACCCTTAGTTACCCTATTTACTATTAACCGCGGTAAAAATAGTAAAAAGTTACTATTCACCAAAAAATTATTTTTATCTCATTGAACCACATTTTACTTACTGATATCAACCATGTCTGTCGGATTTTTGAAATTCCATTCACAGAAGCGGTAAAATTAAGTTTTATGCAAAATTCAGTTTTTAACCTACCACTTAGTGGTTTCACTATTCATCAAAAATTGATGTTTTTCAGAACAATGCCAAAATTTCATCCTAAGCTATATTTCATATTCCGAATTCAAAAATGAAGTCTATTTTACCAAATTCATAACATAAAAGTTTCATTAATTAATTTTATAATTAAATCCCGTTGTTAAAACAAATAGCGTGTTTTTAAGAAACAATATCTATCAAAAGATTGACACTTGTTTATGTCTAGTTTAAATGTGAAATTACATCCAATGACCAACATTGTATTAAATTGTAAAAATATATTCTAAATATACTTTAAAACCACTCAAATTAATAATTTATCACTATTAATTATTTCGATTGAAAATGTTGTTTTTAACTAAAATTTAGTAATTTTCACTATTCATCAAAATATGAAAGTTATCCGAAAATCACCAAAATTTCACCTTAGGCTAAATTCGATACTCCTAATCCAAAAATGAAGTCCATTTTGAGAGCTAAAATTTCTAAAATTTAAAAAGTGGTTATTATTATTCATAACGGCTAGTTTTAATAATATTTTAATAGCATATCATTGTTTCGTAAAACTCAGTATTACGTACCACACACGCTATCGAGGAAGGTTGTGATTGCGTGTAATGCAAGGCAAGTCAAGGATGCGTGTTGTGCAAGCTCCTTTTGGTGTAGCGTACAACACAAGACATTAGTGAAATAAAAAAGAATATTTTTCATAAAATCTCGGGCTGTTACACTATGTGTCCTTGAATTCCTCTTAATTATTTCAAATTTCATGGATGTGGAATACCAAGGATTGATATTATTTTCTCAGGATCATCATTGACACCATGATGGCGTACAATGATGCCAATAAATGTTTTTGAGGTTACCTCGAAAAAACATTTTAAGGGGTTCATCTTCAAATTATGTTGCCATAGTTTGTGAAATGTGGTTTCCAAATCAGCCAAGTTATTGGAATGTTGTTTTATTTGACTAACAAATAATCCAATAACATTCAACAAATTTCCATAAGAATAGTTTGAAGATAGGATTCATGACACGTTGGATTGTTGCGCCTACACTCATTTATCCAATGTGAATTACCCGATAGAAAAATGAACCATGAGGTGATCTATAGACTGTAGATTCTTCACACTCTGGGCCATTCAGATTTGATTATACCTCGAGTAGCCATCAATAAAATAAAGAACATCATAAATAGTCATTGAATTAATGAGATGTTTTGTAATCAAGATTGGAAAATCATCTTTAGGACAATGCTAGTTAAGATCTTTGAAGTCTAAGCAGAATCTTACTTGAAAATTCTTCTTTTTCTCTAGGACAATATTGGCTAGCCATTTGGGATACTAAACTTCCCTAAAAACATTATTATTTATAAACTTAACAACTTCAACATAAATAATTGATGAATGAGTTGGGAGGGTTCTCCTTGAGGCTTTATTGAATCCACAATGTTCTTCTGAACAACCCAAATGATTGGTGTCAACAACATGATTAAGTTCTGTAATTTCTGTATAATTCTATGAAAATATATCTCAATGTTTCATTAGAAAGGAATTATACACACCTTTATCTTCATAGGTCATTACTGCACTAATTCAAGAGGGGCGAGGATCTTCTTTTATACCTATATTGATTTCTCTGATTTCATCCACAGTGGAAGAGTCACCTTCTTTAAATGTTGGGGGATAATCCTTGAGATCTTCCAATTCTTCCTCATTATATGTCACCTATTCTATTTCTACTTACATAGTAGATAATAATGAAATACTCCTAGAGTTAGTGGAGGAGTTAGTATTTGAACATCCTGAAAAAGATGCACCATATCTTACCCTACTAATGAAGAAGGGTTTTCCTTTGGTAAAGAGGGATTGATGGATTGAGAATCAATAACTTTGTCTTCCTTTGAAATTTCAACAATTTCCAATATTCTGATTGAAAATGTAGAGAATCATAGTAGTTCAGTAGGTGAAATGAAAACATCCCCATTCAAGATTCCATCATTACTTGGTGTATCAATAATTTCTCCCATTTTATCAGGCTTAATCGCTACAATTTCCATTATGGGAATTGTTGGATGAGTGCATGAATTTTTTTACCCTTTTAATTTTATTGATGGGTAACACATTATTTTTAATCAAATGCATCAATGGTTTTTTTTTGGAATCATTTCCAGTCCAATTGGAGCATTATCTTTGGTTATTTATTTCATTATGGACTTCGTTCCTTTAGTGTGATAAAACTCTTCATCAATGTATTGAGATTCACATGTTTTTAATAGAGCCCTGTCACCATACAATGTCACAATTTGACCATTGGTATATAATTTCACACATTTATGGTATAACAATGGTATGGTTGCATTTTGATGAAACCAAGGCCTTCCAAGAAGAATATTGAAGTTCATGTCTGGACGAACAACCATGAAATGTAAATTAGACACAAGACCTCCAAATAGTTTTTTGTGTGTAATTTTTTCCTTAGGTTCTTGTTCAATATTGTCATATGCATGAATAATTATTGACAAAGGAGATAAGTCAGATTCAGTGAGTCTCAATTGACAAAGTGTAAGAATAGGAATGAGTTTCATTCTAGAGCCATTATTAATGAAGGATCATCAGATATCTATGTCATTGACCTTTCGCGACATATACAATGTTCTTGTATTCCCATGTACCACATGGTAATTATCTTTATCTATAAAAGATATGACTGCATGACTTTTTTCAAAATCATTTTCTATACAGTAAATCTCAGCAGCGGAAACTTCGGTTTCAAATTTTTGATATCTTGACAAAGCCTTAATGAGTTCCTCTAAAAGATATTTAGATAGATTCAAAGCATCCAGAATTGAAAAAATGGCTTGTAATTGGGAAAATTATTTCAAAACATCATACTTTTGATCCAAAGGTCTATGTTTCCCAGCATGGAGATTTGGTTTTGCATGGGATTTGGAAGTTGATGATACTATTGTTGAAGTACTTTGTGTTGAATCAAAAGTGGAAATATTATTGAATTTGGTAAATTATACTGACTTAGTCTATTCATATGCAGAGAAGAAGATGGTGTGGCTTTTAATCAGTCCTCCAGAATAATTGTTCCTGAAATAGATGGGTTTTGGATGGAAGAAACTCCTCATTCTTGTTTAGCTTGGAAAATGGCTCTTCTATGAGTTTCTACCGCATATATGGTTTGATCTGGTGATGAATGAAAATGGTGATTTCTATAATTCCAATGGCTTACATTGTATCCATTACCTTGTCTCCTTACTCAACATCCCCTATTAGAAAGATGGAATTCTGGATAATTAATATCTGAATCAACATTAGAATGATGATCTGTTAAATGTATAACATTAATAGAACCAATGACTAATTATTTATCTGATGAAGATTCTTCTTGATATGTTAGTTCTAGTTTTACTATTTTGTATGGATTTTCTAGTGATTTTGAAACAGATGGCATGAAATCTACTCGGGTTTAGGATATCTCTGGCCCTAACACATGATCCTCTTCTTCTGATTTCTCTTTGCCTCTATCAACACACTGTTTCTTTGAGGAATGACTTTTTGATGAAGATGGTTTTTCTTTAGTAGTTGTGGTAGAAGAAAAAATTTGGTTTTCCAACTGTGTTCATAAAATAGCATGAGTCAAGTTGATCATTTTCATGATCATCCAATATTTATATTTTTTCACACTATTACTTTTAACCTCTTTCCATTCTCCCTCTTCCTCTGGATTGGTAGTAGTAACACATGCTACTTGAGATGATGAACATTTCAATTTTATTTTTTCTGGATTCTTCAATATATTACAGAAGGTATTTGAATACAAATCTCACTTGAATGGTGCGTCCCGACATCTAATGAAATTAATAATAATTCGAATGATCTTCATCTCCATATTTATTTGGATTCTTCATCCTTAGGAAGTGAATCTTATTTTTTTCAAAGGCTGATATGATGTAGCATGGAACTTTATCATTCTTGAAAGAATAAAATTTTTTCTTTAATTCGTCAAACTATTTCTCCCTTTGATCACTTTGATCATTTTGTGGTGGTGATCATTGTTGTTGATGCTCATGAAGTAATGCCCTTCAATAATATAATGATCTTAAAGTAGAAGAAGGTAATGGTTCCAATTTGAGTGTGACAATAGTAGCTTCTATATTTCCTATTCTCCATCCTATAATGTATGGAATTACATGGGTTTTTGCAGTAGTTTCTATAATAGAGTCTTCTATCAACTAAGCTATTGAAGTGTGGTCTTGAAACCCTATTGTGTATTTCATATGGATCAATGGTGTGTGTAATTCATCAAACAGATTTTCCACATAGAATAGAAGAAAATATTCTTAAGGGAGTTCTAAATATATGGAATATGTTAATCCCTTCCATTGAGAAATGAAATCTAAAACTATTTAATTATTTTTTTTACAATTGGTATGATAAAAAAACTCTGGACATTGGTATGGTTGAGTTAAATTTAAAAAGGAATTTTTGATGGATATCTTCCCTCCTAGAAATTGAACTATATTGCAATCATGAATACCAGACAAAACCTGGTCCGTGTAATAAATACACAAAACATTGAAGCATAATTGCTTCTTATTGTTGATATGTTCCCATCATAGGATCACAATGAGAAACAAAATGTGTTATGTTTTTTTCTCAGATCTCCCAAATAATTACGAAAATTTAATGTGGTATTTAAAAAATTTGAAGGTCGGGAAATTGCATCCCCCCGTTCAAGGTAATCTCACTTTTCTGAATGAACTGGTGCATGTCGTTTTCTATAACATCCAATTGAGTTGTTAGTGCCTCAATTGTGTTTATAAGAATAATTATAATATCCAGATGAGTTGTATTCTATGTAGGTATAGAAATTGGAGCTTGAGTAGGTGCAGCGACAGGTATGACCAATAATGGTGGTTATGATTTATGACTTGGATAACAAATGGGAATATGTCTATCATAGTGTAAATGATCCTGCCATGATTGTGTACCCAATAGAGGGAATTCATTATCTGCATCTGTATTTACCACAAATACGATTTTATAAGGAGATCCTATATGATTTACATGCTGAGGACTTTCTTGGGGAGTATGTCTAGCAGAAATGCTATTTCAAAGTAACTTTTTATTGAGTCTTTTTAACTACTTTATTTCCTCTTAAATCTATTAAAATATTTCTTCAAGTGAAATATATTGACCTTCTCTAGTGGAAAAGTGATATTTTATATAATTTTTTCCATTCCCCATGTAGATGCCTTTTAGAGAGGGGTGAGTAGGTTATTTGAAGGAATACCTAGATTCTGGGTAAGACATTGATTTTGGGTATGAACACCTTCTTCGTTTGACTCTGTGTGTACCGTATTATGTACAAGAACATCATCTTATGAATCCCTTGAAGTGGACTTATTTTCTGGAGGATCTTCTGTAATGGTGTTAAAAAAACTCACTGATTCATAATGCATTGATGGCAATCTGTTAGCATTCCTACAAGATTATCTACCTTTATTTCATTCACTAGACTTCGTACTCCTATGTGAAGAATTACTCGGTACTGTTTGGTGGATAGTTACATGGAGGGAATCGTTGGATAGTTCAGTTGTATGCTTTCAATGTGGCTTGTTCCCTTATCAGGAGAAAAATGACCTCCATTGATGAGAGGATTGAAGATGTGAAAATTCCCCTACCCTTGCAGGTGGGGTTTGATCCTATTATTCTTCTTCAAATCATTGAAAATTATTTAATGAATATGACGGTTGAATTAAATAATACCCAACCTAGAATTATAAGGTGATTCTTGAACTACTAAAGCCGATATTTGTGAAACTGATCTTTTGATTTTGTGGATTTTGGTTTGGATATTCTCCAGGTGAATCATCCGACAATCACACAAATAATTTGTTTTCGAATATTTCTTTACTATTTCATACATTTTCATCCTCTGACATCAATAATCCTTTAAATGGGATGCCTGCCAAATATTCTCAGAGGATTGATGTAAAAGTATCTCGACTACATCTTTTCATTGGGAATGATTCTGAGAAGAACTGGTTGAGGCCATCTCTTGAGTGTACATTTGATTACATACTTATCCTATTGATTGTGTTTAGTCGTGGGAAATAACATTTCATGAAACCACCTTTGGAAAACATTTTTGATATTGGAGTGCATTGAAAAGTTATTCTCAATATGCACCCCATCATCAAATACGAACACTATATGGGGAATCATAAATTAATCGGCATAGCCAATTTTGAGCATTGAGACATGTGTGATGAAGCATTTTTTGTTGTTTTTCATCCCTTGGAAGTACTGAAACTGAAAGAGATGCCCAGTAAATTTGGCACTGTAACCCTTCTATTACCTTTAAATGATTTTCATATTAATGATATGGAAAGACAATAGTTCTCAAATGATGAAGAGTATTCTATAGGTTTAGATGAATTTCCTAAATGCAATATTATATCATCAATTCTAAAATATCAGACTAGGAAATTTCTGATGGCCAGAACATGACTGGGATGTATCCTTTAGCTAATTTTCCCCCATGTTTAACACATCTTAAACATCTTTCACAAGTGGATCCTCCACTTGATCTGACTGGAGTGAATTCTCTGTATTAGATGATAAATGACCTAAAGGAGATTCATAGAATAATAGTACCCTTAAGATATCTTCTGTTTGAAAAAGCGTTTCACATATTAAGGAAAAGGAATCATACATGACTGGCCTTGGGTTTTCAAGTTCATCAAGATAAAAGGGATTTCTCATCACTACCTTTTCAATTATAGATTATTTTGACAATTTGAAATACTACTATAGATAGGACATTCACAATAAATTCCCTCATTGGGAGGATCACCATGGTGGATTACAGTAAGGGATAAATCTTCTTGCTTATTGGTATTTTTTCCAAAATGAGGGTTGTTGTGGTTCTCATCTAGATATATAAACTCTTTATTGACCAAATTATCAGGAAGAAATCCTTTTTGATGAAGTGTATGACGAGGATGTTCTGAATTAAAAGTACCATTCCTAAAATTTGGTAATGAAAAGATAAGAACTTGATCTACAACAGATAAATGTCTTAGGGCTTCAAGAAATCCATCATTATGAGGAGATAAATCACAAAAAGACTCTAGATTTTCCAATGGTGTTTGGTGGGACATCATTTTGGATGTTCTATTATACTTATTTAGTGCCACCTGGTGGGAGATGTGGTTATAATGGGAAGGTGTATGTTACTACATTATAGTATTTACCGGAACTGAATGATAAACTCCAATTGGAAAGGGTGTATGTTCACTATCATGTTTGTCCATATGATATTGGGGACTATGCCCCATGAACCTCCAAGATAGAAATAGTGGTGTTTATCTAGTCTGGAATGGAATGAAGATGTGTCATACCATTTGTGGGGATAGATTTATATGTCTTTTCCCATGATACTATTCAAGTAGTTTTTTAAATATCTAGGCATGATTCTAGAATATCGGTAGGGATGTGTGTATTCCATTTCACCATTGATATGATGAGAATGGTTAATTGAATGGCCGTAACGTGAATATAATTCCTTTTCATATTAGGAGTAGTGGTATGTGATTTCTCTTATGATCATTTTCCTATCAATGGATATTGACAGTACTCACGCATGGGGGTAGAGAGTTGGGTCTTCCCCAATTTTGTCATCAAAGCTTTCTGAATGATGTCTACAGGTGCTACCAAATGAGACTATTGTCAGGCTTGATGAACATTGGTCAGTGCATGTGTCTCCTTGTTTATTTCCATTAGGTAAGATTGATAGGCTTCCTTCAATACTAACATAGGAGAGTACTGAAAGAATTTGTGATCGCAAACAAGTGTATATTCCTATTTATTTATTTCCACCATATTAGATTGTCCCGACAGTTTAAATGCAGTCAGATGAGCCTACTGACTGGAAGATAACTTCTAAGTAGGTGTTTGTGCCTGCTCACAATACTCCACAAGGTTTATTATGCGGGATTGATGAGTTGATGTCAGATGATCCTTCCAAAAAAATAGAATGGACTATTATATGTACCCTCTTGTTGTTTTCCATCAAGATAGAATGATAGACATATCTAGAGGTTGTATAGGTGAGAACCTGTTCCCTATTAACTGGACGTTGTCCCTTGTAATTCGTCATGCATGACTAATTCTGAGAGACCTAGGCAACACATCTAGAGGCAACACCCCCATCATATTGGAGGTGCACTATAGCATGATTATAGCACCGATTGATAAGGGGAGTCCTCCGGAAGGACTCCTACACTCTTTAATTTAGGCCTTGAGTTACATCTTGATTCAACTCCCTATAGTATGGGAGGGACTGATTATTGGGTTCCGAGGATAAGGACCTGAAACGGTTGGAGATGGTGTTATTCACCATCTGTTTCTTCTTCATTGGTCATCGTTGGCCAGATGAATGAGGATTATTGCTGACCTCGAGGGCCTGTCAAGTAGCCTCCAATGTCGGGATTGTACCATGGTGGACATATTCCATTTTGAAAAAATTATAGACCCAACGTTGAAGATGCTGATTTTGTGATAGATTCCTTCCCCAAGATTATGATCCATCTTGAGGAGCGGTTGTAAAGATCATAGATGTTGTCTTGGAGGAAACCATTCATCTGATTGAAGAGAATTATTAGAAAAACTGAGAAAAACAACAACCTCTATTAAAGAACATTATTCCAGATGGATACATTCATGATTAATTACTTTGGTTGGCCTTCCTTTATCAGTTGATAATATCCTAACAGGTGGGTAACACTATTAAATTAGTTAAAGATTCATGTCGGGTTCACCATTTTTTTTGTAGTTCCATCAAATGTGTGTTATTGATTTAAGAATCACTATTTCATGGAGGTTACCATTGGATTTATTCATGGAACCATAAACTTCCTATAGTTCTTTATCCAAAGAGGACATGCTTTCCAAAGGCAGAAATTCATTATGTTTTGATCTTTATGATACACAATAATGTTCTTTTGTCAACAGGATGGGAGGTCATACTCAACAAACCCTTTGGGGGGGATTATTATCTACATCGAGACTCTCTTTGCAAAAATAAAATATTTTCAGGAATCCTTATTAATTCACCAAGTATATCCTATGGTTACCATTTAATTTAAATTCACTTAATAACATGTGAAAAACATTAGTATCATTGATATCTATTCAAGGTTCATCATTAATCATAATATCTCTATGTATTCGAGGATTTCCATCAATGGAATCCTCTAATATAATGATTATAGATTCTTTTATACATCATTGTTATGATACTCATTTCTAAGACACTAAGTGGGGCACTATGGAATTTATTATCATCCAGGGAGACAAAGGATTGTTTTGATCGTGGGATCGTGCTCATAAAATGGGATAACTACGTATCATAGTGAGAGAAATCAGAACCCTCGTAGTTTTGTGTAACATAATAGAACACATCATTCTTTTTAAGGTGATGTGATTAGGACGTCAAATTAGAATGTAATTTAGTCGAAACATAGTGTGGTACCTATGCTAAAGAAGCCCAATAAATGTGGAAGGGATATGGGTTTCCATATAAGATCATACCTTGTGGGTATAATGGCCCAATGCGAATAGGGTTGATTTGAAGTGTTGGGTTTGATCCTCAAGGAGGCCTCCTATGTATACCATATAGATTGGAATAAAATCCCACATAGTTCGATGTGTCTCATAGAAGATTATGGTCATTTGATAGAGATGAGTTTGGTCTTACTTTCAATAAAAGGATGTCGTGTTGATTTGAGGATTTAATTTGGTGGCTATTTCCTTAAGAGGTTGCCCAAATTTGGAGAATTTAGGGTTGGATTCTTGAAGAGGATATCCATGGAGCTCGGGCTCTGAAAGAGATTTCTACATATCCCGATTTGAATAGGAATCATAGTTTTCATATAATCATTCCAATGAGTGTTTGTGCACATGCTGGAACCATCACGTATCTCTAAACCCACCTGAGTCACTCTTAATTCACGAAACAAGGGGATTTGAAAGATTCAACAATGACACTTCACACATTCAAAATTTTCCTCCATGCTGATGGAAGATGGAATGTCGAACATAGAAGAGGGAGAGGCAATGAACATTCCCTCTGTTGTATTTACATTGGACAATGGTAAAATGTTTGGAATATGAGGGGATGTTCTGGGGCTTATATCAGGATGGCTACCCTGAAATTGGTCCTGGTAGGGGAGGGAGACTTCTCCTATTCTTGTGTGAGAAAAGAATATATGAACCGTTCCCTCCATACTTGAAACATGAGATCCTGGGTTTTATCATTAAGAAAGGAGAGGCTAGGACCTATCCCTCCTCCAAATTGGGAACCTCCCAACATTGTTTCTGGGTGAAAATTCCATGTGACTGTGGATATACAATCCCACAAAAATCCCATAAATCCTAACCCCATTGTAAAACAAATTTGGTAAAACTATGACTATGGAAATACAAACCAAAATAAGTGACACACTGATGCGTCTTTCTAAAAGGATTGATATTTCAGGATTTTTTGGTGGAGGATTCAACTTAGTCCCTTATAGATAAGGTAAACAATGAAGGAGATACCCTTCCATGAATGGATTTTAAAAGATGGTACTGGATCTTATCACATAAGTACTTCAAGCAAGAATGTCGCATAGGTACCCTCCCATTTCTTGTATCACACATGTATACCACGCAGCTATGGTGCGCAAATATACCGCGTTGGTATGGTGCATAGTTATATTGTACAGCTCTGTTGCACACTTATACTGTGTAGGTATGGTGCGCATCTATACTGTGTTTGTATTGTGTGCATGTATACCACATAGGTATGGATGATGACTAAAGAATTTTAAAATCATCAAAACCAACTTATCCTGTTTAATTATCAATTATCTTTTCTTTTAGAGAGCTACATGATACAATTTGAGGGATCTAAGAAAAATATCAAGGCAATGGAAGATTTAGAGAGTTTTTTAAATTTTATATGTCCCGAAATATGGAGGCCAATGGCTTTATTTATATACATGTATCGGCATGGTCAAATAGTTGTCTCCCGTGAAGGTATTTCGTAGAGCATAGCTGTATACGTATTCCATGTAGGTTCACCAAGAATCTTCTAGAACTAAGTTCTAGCATGAGGCTCCTACGCGTTGGTATATCGCGCATCACCGTCATGTAGGTGCACCGTGTAGGTGCATAAAAAAATATTCTCGTGCGAATATCTGCTGTTGAGGACAGCCATGTAGGTCTCCCGTGCAGGTCAGCCACACAGATCCATGATGCCAATCCTTCACAAATATTTTTGGCATTATTGATGATTTTCCTTTGTACTTTTCGAACCATGATTTAAGATCTGGAAGATCCAGAGTTCTTTTAATATTCCTTTTGTTTAATTTCTCATGTAGTGTCAACAATCACATATATCAAAGTAATCTACGTTAATCATCATTGAACATATTATTAGAAAATCATCATGGTAAAAAATTACAATTATTCAGAAAAATAATGTTTCATAATTCAAATCCCATGTACCAATATGACCAATAAAATATTAAATAGTTTATCTACATTGAATCATAATATTTACCCTACAAGGTTAATCCATCCAATACCATTAAAACCAATTATCAATCAATCCAATATTACTATTAGTTGACCAATTTGATAATTCAGTCTTCCACCTATTCTATAATAACAATACCCTACTAATTTCATAAATAAATAAATTAATTTTTCCCATTTAATATTCAATTTATAGTATTGGAAAATAAAATTCAATAATTACATTAATGTAATAAAAATAATAGTGAATGGTGTTGACATTTATACAACTTAGCATAAGGGTTTTTACTTGTATTCACCAATTTGATACCCCAAATTGAAGAAGAACTATTGAATCTACATTATCATATTATGTCATGAATAAAATCATAGAAACTAGATTAGTCATAATAAGATCCAAGAAAACCATGATCTAAAACATCTTAAATAGAAGATACAACATTCCTCCTTATTCTTAAAGAGATAATATATATATATAAATCCATTTGGGAAATAAACCTTATATGTGATGGGAGAAGATACTTTGATTGGATACTCTATTCATCAAGAATTCGGTTCTATGAGAATTTGAATCCTCACCAGAGATTAAAAAGACATTAAAATGTGTTTAATTCATGGTGGTAGTGATTAGATATTAATATTGTTGATTTATTTCTTTTGAAATTTTTAGGTTTATTACAATCCCTAGTTCCTTGTTTTCTATATGGGGAACATTGTTTCACCAAATGATGTCCCTTAACCATATGCATCCTCTTAGTGGGTGCATTTTTTCTCTTAAGTGGTTAAAACATTGAAAAACATAAAATCATCCAAGATAACACACCATTATTGAGGGTGTGTGGTTTTGGGATGGAGTCTCTACAGTTTGGACAAACTGAGCAGAAATCCTATAGAACATCCTTTCATAGAAAAATTGGGGGAACTATTATTTAATTAAATCTATATGGTTTTCACTAAGTATGCACCATCCATTCATAACTCTTTCGGAATTAAAACTTATAATATTTCACAAAAAACAACCCAAATAATACCCCCAAGATATAATCACAACAAGGATAAATAGTACCTATAGAAGATCATAAGAAAACCCAAGAAAATGTTGTAAACATAATGAAAAAAACTAATATACCCTCAAATTATATTATATGTCCCCTGAATGAAACATTGTGAAAAAAAATCCAATGGAACTTTTTAATATAAATTCATTTCTCTCTATGTCTATAATAGAATTATCAAGGGATTATTAGGAAATTACCTTCCATTTTAATATATAAGAATATATTATGTATATTCTAATTCAAATTGGCCATATTAATTTATTAAAAATTTATTACAATGATCAATAATGAAAGAAAGGGAATTCATATGTCCATATAGAAGAAAAATAAATAAATAATTATCATACAATGCATGGAACACTATCTTGTTTTTAACCACCTTCAACCACATTTTATTATATCTAAAACGAATTTCAATCTTGGAATGTTATCTATCTCTAAATACATGATCAAAAACTCTTAAATATTTGGTTCCTTAAAATTGTTCATTATAGTTTAAATTTATATTTAACAATAATCATTGTAGATTTCCATTAATCAATCATTATTATTTACATAATAATAGGAGCATATTATGTTTATTCTATGGAGAAATGATTCACATTTCATGATTCTAAATTCACCCAATAATGATTCACTTAGTTGAATGAATCCCGTGTCTTTATTCTCCTAGGATTTCACCCTCAATTCCAAAAACTCTATCTGGGTCACCAAATCTAGAGTATTGTAAATATGTGTATTTATAGGTATGAGTTCAATTAGAAAGAAAAAATTATGATTTGGTGGATGAATAGGAAATTTTTTGGAATAACACCATGAAACTAATGAAAATAGTTGATTCATTGATTCATACTCTCTCCAAAAATATCAATGATAAATAACAAAATATATAAGAATTAACACCCATTAGATTAAAGTAATATCCATTAGATTCTTTAATACATCATCAAAATGATATGAAAGAAATTGAAACCATTCCTATAATGAAATTAAATTCCTCTAAAGGAAAAATAACATTATATTTGGGAACCACATTCCCCTAATCTACAAATGTAGAGGAACATTAAACATGATATTTGAACATATTTCATTTAATTGTTTTCACTTAGAACACAATTTTTAATTAGTATGTTGATAATTTAGTACCATTTCGAATATTCATTGGATATAAAATAATGGGTATATCTATAAAAAATTATAAAATTATCTATTTAATATTTAATTATAAATGTAACTTTTCCCACATTCTAATCATAGCACACTTCAATAGTCTTAATGGGATGTGATTTCCCTTAGTTTTTGAACATATGAGGTTGAAGATAATAATTATAATAAAAATTATTTATATTTATAAAAAAATTGTAATAATGTCTAGAGACACATTTGAAATATTAGAGCTTGGGTTGTGTGTTAGATGGAATTTAATTTTCCTCGCTTTTAATGATTTTCATATTTTATATTGTTACTAATTTTGATTATTATGACATTTTAGTTTTCATAAAAAGAACCACTCTATTATAAAAAAATACATGATGTATATTCCTTTTTTATGTCTTGTATATTATTGGAATTTAATTCCCCACATTATTTATTCATGTTTCCATGCAACTAGATCTCCTTTTTCATATAAATGCCATTAGAATGCTAGGAATATATGATTATCTATTCTACCAGGAGTGAACATTGAATGTTTTCATTATAACTACTAAAAACTATTATAAATAGTTCTTTGTGGGGATTTTAATTTGATAAGACAATGAATCAATCATTTTTTCTTTAAGAGATTATGATTAAATGAGAAACACACCATTAATGACTTGTAGAATTTACCTCGTAATTAACAATGGATTCATCCTCATTTTTATTTATCTTATGTAATTCTATATCTATGTTTTAGTATAATATGAGAGATGTAAAAACAAAAAAATATATTCTGAAACTCACTGGTTTATATTTAGTATATATATTCCTATTGATTTTATTCCTAATACAGTTTCAACAGAAATTTTATTTTCTATCATTGTGTTAAATAACTATGATTTATTTTATACTATGTGTACTGGAGACCAAAAAATATTTTACCAATATCATTGGTCCATCAACCATCCCCTTGTGGGTCAAGTGAACTAATAAAATAAGGTGAATTCTTCCTCATGAAAGGATCAATAGTTATTTATTTCATCAAATTATGTTTTTGGTGCTAAAAATAATCAATTATCTTAAATTTATTCACAATAATATAAACATGGTTCTAAAATTCATATATAATGTCAAATAGTTACTAATGATGTTAATTATTTCATTATCCATAAAATTCACGGATATCACGAAGTCTTAAGGTTATAGTAATTAAATAAAACAAAAAATATATGTGTAAGAATCATTCTATTTTTTATAGAAAGAATTATTATATAATTATGATATTTTTTCCATAGTATGTATAAACCATGAAACCTTGTTCTAAATTTATGGATCCTTATAATAAAAACTTGTTTATCCATGGTCATTACCAAAACATTCAAGTTTTATACTACCAATTTTCTTATCTTCAAGGTTATCATAAATATTTTATAACCACAATATCTATAAATTGAAAAATAATTTCTATGATACAAAATATAGTGAATAGAAAATATTGTACAGAAATATTACTTCTTATTATGTAATTATAAAATAAATTTAAAATCTAAATGACGTAGAAAAATAATGATTTAGTGTCCATAGAGATTCGATGTAAAATATTCTTATTTGAAGAAGGATTTTTAAAGTCTCTAAGAAAAATATTACCACATAGTAACTTACGTAGAAATACCATACATAATTCATTCTTAGTAAACTAATTAAAGGAATCAAAATAAAGTCTATGTTCATATTCTCAAAATGGGAATGTATTAAATACATCAATTGATGAACATTTGACAGAATGATAAAAAAATAATGATTTGTGATATTGAAAAAATAAAATTTATATACCTAATCAATACGCTATTTTAAACATGATTCATGACATACAAATTCATAATTTAAAAATCAATGATTTATAATAGTGACAAATTAAAATAAATCATTCATGCAACATTTGTTCATTTCATAAATGTATGGAACCCACATAACATTGAAATTGTTTGATATTACTAGGGTAACTATTGAGACCATAAAATTATAGTTGATCATGCATTTATATCATTTTCACATATCAAAATGGATTAGGAATCACCCCCACATCCCAATATGAATTATGATAATTTACTTATTTCATATAGTGTATCAAGCATGTCGAATGACATCAATTTATTATACGATTGATAAAAATAAATACCCAACTCATTAGAATAAAATATATTTATAGGAACCACCATCACATATTGAAATCCATAAATATATGTTCCATAATATAATAAAAAATTCCCCATATCATCAAAACATAACTCATGAATAGAAAGTAGGTTTCATAACTATTTCATAAATTTATCATACGATTCCCCCTGTATGATAAATTGTTTTTGTAAAACCATCACAATCATAAACCACGTATAGAAACAATAATGATTGATTCATTAGATCATATACCTATTAAATAAAAATAGACAAACATTTACTAATCATATATGAAAATACTTGTAAATGACTATCAATAATATTCGGAGAAGAAAATACCCTTTTATAATGAAATTACGATGACCTGACCTAATGAGGCCCACATGTACAACAATTATATTAGTATGAAAATCATATGAATTATTTCAATAATATAGAGTTTTATGGCTAGCATTTTGTTTATATAAACTGAATTTTATAGCATTATTATTATGTATGGTTAAAATGAAACCAACCATATCTATGCAATAGAGTTGAGGAAAGATAAAATTCTTCGAAAATAATTTCAATTACCATGTATGAAATTTTATATAGATAGTACAAACATACAACTAAAATATTGAAATAAATATAATAAAGGGTAAATGTACACCCCCCAACTAGGAATATAATGGGGATATGAAAACATAAATCAATTGTAATATGAATGGCGAGGGAGATCCGAACTCTAGAACCCAGATCCATGCCACTGAATATAGTCCACACAACCATCTACTACTACTCAACACTAATAAAAGATATACAAAAATCATATTATATATAACTATATTATTAACTACACACAAAATATGATGGAGAAGACCATTACTGGGTGAGTACAAACATACCAAATAAGATATCCTTAAATCTAAAACAATAAATCATAAAGAGTGTGTAGTCATCACAATGAATGGTTTTCAATGAGTATATGTGAGAAAAATCATAATTAAAAAAATCCATATATAACATACTCTTCTTCCCAAATAATATACCAAGGATAAATGGGATCTTTATCTACGTAGAAAAACTATGAAGGATGACTCATACAAATTCTATAGGGTCCATCTCGAATTCCCAACAATATGTTCAATATTAAAATAATCATAGTGTATGGACACACACTTCTATACTATTATCCTCAATAAATATATTTCTATTTCAAATCAATGTATCTAAAATACCCACAATACCAACTAAATAGAGTTTCATTAATGTTTCCATTACTCTCCACTGTCATTGGATGAAAAAATCTTGTGGAAGACCCACTCTTATATGGATCTCGAATATGGGGGAAATTCACTAGGTTTAGAGTGGACCCACACCCAATTTTTAATATGTTTGAACCAAATATATGTATATAAATCAGATAGGGGAGTCACAAACAATATTAACCTGGGAGTACTCACCTAGAATTCTCATTGATGATCAAACTTAGTCAGTTCCATTTGTGAAGAATTATTTGATGAATCCTCATACTCAAAACAACTCTTGTAATATCATTGATGGAAAAATTATAGCCACCATCATGTCCAATGGTGATATGTTTTTATTATAGGCTACATACTTCATTGAATCTGAGTTGTGACCGACGAGATATATATGGTGGATGATCAATGGCCAATACATTCATTCAAAGGACAACTCCTTGGGTAACATGGGGTGCATGAAAAATATATTTTCATCTGTAAATTCTTGTTTCTTACCATATAATATGACATGTAATCCAAGAGATACATGATGTGTCTATCTAGGGAAAACAATGTTCTACGGTCATTCATCACATACTGTTTAACCTATAGTTTAATGTGGGTATAGTGGACAATTCTCATATACTCGGATTGAGCCTCTATAATCAAGCTATGTATTTGTACATTTAATGTACATATTATTTTTTCCACATCACATGATATGTAGTGTTTGAGACAACACATGGAATGTCCCAATTCTCAATTAACATGTTCCCCCTGATGTATATAGAATTTAACCAACAATACATGATGTATTGGGCCACATGGGCTTCTAGGTGTGCACTCTCTATACGTGGTCATCCTTCACTCATTGGTATTTATCATTGTATTTAAAATGCATCAATTCTTTATAAATTTTCTATGTGAGAACCCATTATTTCATTCCTACAATATCTAGAAACTCTATATTGTAAAAATAATCAACATTATTGATATGCTTGAGAAACAATAATAAACAAATGAATTAAATAATAAAAACCAACCCACTATTGTCACTGTAAATTCAACCCCTCACAACATATAATCCTACAAAACATTGAAGACACTATGCTACTCTAAAATCTAAACAATATCATTCCCATTCCTTTCACCCATTTCAATGATCTACTAGATGAACAAAAATTCCTAAACAAGTACCTTATAGAGGTTCTCAAGGAGATTATATTAAAGAGGTAAAATAATTGTTCTTTCTATTTTTAAATATTTCTTTCATACTTTCCATCTACCATATCCTCACCTCAATCATAAAAACTAGAATTATATAATCAATATCATATATATACTATGATTTTATATTTTTAATGGAATATCATTCAACAAAACTCTTCTTTTCTTTTCCAATTCCATAAAAAATTAAAACATTATCTATGATGTATCGAATCACCGTACATGTGGATGAATTTTATTATTTTACATCACCACATTAAATGATGGTCATAAAACAATTATTAAGGTTGAAAAATAATTTGATATGTATATTATATCTTTTTTAATGTTTTTGATATAATTTATTGACATAAAAACTAAATAAAAAAACATGTTTGTGATGGTCTAAAAAGCTGCCATAGACAAATAATAAATATATCCTTTATTATTAATCAATGAAATCATACTCATATTAAAAAAAATATATTTTATAAAATTTAAATTTTTATAAACATATTAACACCATTTATTTTCACTACTAGAGATTTTTGTCCATTTTATTATAACTCCAACAAATATACTCTTGAGAACTAATCATAAATACATGAAATGAATGGTCCTAGAATAATTATTATGATATTTAAAACTCATAAAAATGGAAATTAAATTGCATAATAAAATAGAAGTAATTAAAATACATGTTTAAATTTTTCTGAATTTATAACAAAATAAATATCAATTGAATGTATAGGAAAGTATACTCAATAGAATTATTATTTTTGACGTAAGTTAATGGTCTTTGTTTAAATAATATTTTAATATTATGACTCTTTTTATTAATATTTTTTTACGTATAATACATAATATTATTCTCACACATTTATGACTCCATGTTGATTTTATGATTCTGTTATAATTTAATAATTTAATTTTTAAATATTTTTTCTTTATATGTGTGTTTATTTGAAAAAAATACAATGTGATTTTGAAATGGGTTTTTTCCTCTAGAATGTATATTTTATGAAGGATTATATGTTATGATTATTTTATGGTTCTTAGAATAGTAATGATGGTTGGGGGTTCTTCGATAAGTTGGTGGAAGGTGCACCAATTATAGATCCCGAATACATTGGGTAACGGGACTAAGTTAACATGTGAGGATTCTCCTAAGAGATTATGATATTTTATTGTGATGGTTATTCCATTTTTAACCATTATGGATACACCATATGTGTCATGGAGAGATAATTTATATGTATTAGTGATATTAAAATGATTCCACATGATACATTTTTTAATTTATGTATTCTTTCTATGGTTTTATAGGAATATTTTGATTTCATTAGATATGATAAAGATCTTATGATTTAATTATTAAATTTATAGAATTTGGAAAATGTTTTCAGTCATGTAATAATGGATTCATTCTTCCTTTTATATTCATTACTGAGATTTTGTTCTTAAACAATGTATTAGAATGTTTTTCTCTTGGTTAATGTGTACGTAAAGAAATGAATACTTTATGTTTAATGTTGTGATGTTATTATAGAAAAGAATTTTGTTTTATTTTAAAAGTTTTTATATTTTTATCAATATTACAATTGAGTATAGGTTACCTATATGTAATATATTTATTTTGAGGAAAAATATTATTACATAATTCTCTAAAACAATAGTTATTAAATATCATTGGAATGTATGAATATTATTTCTAATATTATTAAGTAGATTATGTAATGATAAATTATGTTTCCTAAAATTAGTTCTAGGAGAAGGATTATATAAAATTAAGGGATATGAAAATATTAATAGAATACACATAAGATTTTTTTAATTTAGGATAAAGATAAAAAATTTAAATATTTAAATATTAAAAATTTTCTTCATCTATGAAATTTATGTTCAGAATTGTTTTCCACAAAAGAAACATGGAATTTAATATATGAATGCACCAAGAGGATAATATCCTTATGAATCTAAATCATTGAAGTGTGATAAAGTAAACTGAGAAGATTGTAACAAAAATGGATCTAGTGATGTAGGATATATATGTATATAGTATCCATGTATGAGATGAGGTAGATAAAACTATGATGAATATGATAGTGGTGGAAAACTTTATGAGGCCACAACCTCCTACATTTAGTGGATATTCTTACCCGGTGTTAGGTGAAGGGTGTATTGAATACCAAAAAAATAATTTTGATATCAGACGGTATAGGAAACATCAAAATTATATGCTCCCTATTTACCATTTTGAAGGAGAATCCAAAAGGTGGTCATCAATTATTAATACTATTTGGGATTATGAGGATATTGATTATTTGGAATGTGATGAACTAAAAAATATATTCCATGATAAATAATTTTATATGGTGACTCTATATAGAATAGATACAGATTTCTATAATTTTTGTAGGATGAGGATTGATTGATTTCATATGAAGTAAAATTTGTTCAATTATAATGGCACATACCAAATTTATCCCAAATACATATTTTAAATTCAATTTCATTACTCAGGAACTATAGATAATGTTGAGGGGAACTCAATTCTAATGAATTCAATAATTATGAAATGCGTTTTTTATTTGAAGAGAAGGATGAAATGGAGTTTTTGGATAATCATGTGTTCTTTAAACACTAGTATAAATGTAATATAGGATTATAGGAAATTGAATGAATTCAAAAAATATAATTGATAGTAAGAAAATTATATTTCTATATATGAAATTTGTGTAACAAATCACACTAGGTAATGCCTTTTCGTGTTTGTTAAGTGTTTCTGATATGGTATGATTGGGTATTTTTCTCGTAATTTTAAATAAAAATATCATTGAAGTGGTATGAAATATATTGATAAAAATATAGTAAATTGTATAAAATATAATGAGATATTCATTATACAAAGTATTATACAATGAAAAACCCAAATAATGAGATGAATCTAGACAATATGTATAAAGGTGTGGAGAAATAATGAGAAACTACATTTGTAGATGTTAAGATATCTATTGAAGTGAAATCTTGTACATTTTTTTATACTAAAATTATTCTAATGACTTCATTGATTAATTTTCTACACATTAATTCAAATTTTTGAACTTTTCTAGTAAATTGTAAATTTCATGACAATAATAAAAACCAATACATATATTAAAAACAACTATGTGATATATTAATGAAAAATGATATTATAAGAATCTTTGTGTCCATGGATCATGAATGAATCTACATAAAATCTATATTTTCATTAAATTGGTATAATTTTATATTATTATGAGTAAAAATTTCTTTTTGACTACCTAGATATGATTGATTATAGATATAAGGATGTTTTCTTCAGAAAAAATTCTCATTTTTTATTGGTAAATAAACCCATTGGATAAATATCTCATAATTAAGGTGAGAAACTATTTAAATATTTAAATTTATGTTATCTAGAAAATGTTGTTCAAAAAAATATAACTCTTTAGATTATTTATTTTTTGGTGGTAATTGAATTTTTGTAGGTTTTTTTCAGATTATTTCCATGACATTAGAACTGATTCAGATGTTGATTTAACTATTGATTTATTTTCAGACAGTAAACATATTTCAAAACCCCTTATTGAATAAATGATGTAGAAAATTTATAATTGAAAAAATTATTAATATTTTTCATCCATCACATCACCTATACGTACCCTAAAATTTTTATAAAAATAAATACAATTCCATTATGGTTTTCATTGATTATATAGCATTGATATTAAGAATATGTGTACTTTTACTAAAATAGATGAATTATGTGATCATCTAATCAGGAATGGTATATTTCATAGATCGTTCTCATGATGGGGGACCATTACCAAAAGATGAAAAATCCTGATATTCCAAAAAAAAGAGTACATGATTAGATATGGGAATTATTAATTTTTATTTATGCCAATTTGATTGAATAATACATATGTTCTATTTATGGATCTTATGAACTAGGTCACTAATAAATATCTAGATATGGTTTTTGTTATATTAATTGATGATATTTTAGTTTACATAAGAATTCATGATGATGACAAAAAACCAAAATATTGTTCTACAAACTCTAAATTAAATGAAAATATTAAAAAAATTATAAATTTTTTTTGTTACATTATTTTGTTTTGGGAATATTGAAATTTATGACGACTTAATAGTTGATCTAGCCAAAAAAAGATGTTGATGAATTATAAATATGTACTAATGTTACTGATATTTTTTTGTTTTCAAAGATTATTATGCTATTATGAATTTTTTGTTAATATGTTTCCCTGGTTATCTGTTTCACTAACTATGTAACCATGAAAAATGGTCTAATTTAAATTAAAAATAAGATACATATGCTTGTTTCTAGAAACTAAAACTCTGATCGGTGAATACAGAATATTTTTAAATTTTTTTAAAAAATGAATAGTTCTCCCACTATATGGATACTTATTTAAAGGGATAATATTTCATTCTGATGAAGAATTATTAGCTAACTAATTATTCTTGAAATAAACTAAAACATAATTACTTAAATTATCCACACATGATTCGGAATGGAAAGCCATGTTATTTAGATTATAAAATTGGATTCCACATTTATATAGAGACAAATATGATATTTTTGTTGATCAAAAATGTTTTTAGTATATATTTACATATGTGTAAATAAAAATGGAGAAGAGATGATGGATTGAACTGAAATGTGAAATGATTTCATGACCTAATAATATTCTTTTACAAAATAAATCTTCTGATTCTTTCATTCATAAAAATAATGAAAAATCAATAAAGTTACATTTGGAACAACACCCCTTGTATTATAATTTAATTAATGATGTCATCGAAGTTGGTCTTAAAATTTATGTTTCCATAAATTAACATTGATAAATATTATTTATATATTTTGGATGATATTGTGAATTCCTTGTGATTTGTAATTAAAAAATGATTGAATAAGTCATTCTTATTGTACTCCACTTTTTAGTACATCCTTGAATCCCAAGGATTTACATAGACATTCATGATTTTTACTACTATGATGTAATGATAATATATATATCTCTCTCTTCCAAGATATGATTTACATTTTAATAGGATAATGAAGAAGAACAATTTCAAAAGGGGGATGTCATAGCTTCTCCTCTGCTAGAGTGGAAATGGGATATATATCTATGTATTTCATATTTGGTTACAAAACAATTATATATATAATAATGATATTAAGATTATTATTTATCAATAGATGAAATCATAATATTTTTCCTATTCAAGAAACTCTATGTCTATATCAATATTCAATGTAGTATCATAAAAACAATTAGGTCCCATGGAGTTCTTCTCGCAATTTTAATTCATCATGATCCAGTGTTCACATATAACATTTAAAAACAACTTCAGAAATCATTGAGAAGTAAATAAAATATTATCATGAGATTTAATCCTCAATCAGATGGATATTCATATTGATAAATTCCGAAATTGGACGATAATATTCAATCTTGTTCAATGGATTACCTTTTGAGATGGTATCATCGTATTAAAATTTTTTAGATTATGTTTTAAAAAATTCATTCCATTATATAGATCACAATTTTTATTGAATTTCATAAAATGTGGTGTGTAACAAAATAATTTTGCAATTAATTAACTGAAATAATGTTTATGGGACAACTAGTTAAAGAAGAAATGGATGAATTTTTTTTATTGAGTTAGAGTCACTTCAGGATAACTAAAACCATTCAGAAAATATACAAATATAACTAGATAAATGATAATAATATATAGGTAGTTTTTAGGTATTTCCCAACATTTCTCTATGGAAATGTTTTATTGGTTTTGTTATTAAGTGGATGTTGAGACCATAGATCATTGGACTATATGAAAAAATATATAAATATTTGTATGAATTCTACGAAGTTGATTTTCTTATGTGTTTTTTCCAGTAACACAATTATTTTTAATTTTTTATGTTAATAATGTATGTGCTAGATTCATCTCAGGTTTTGATCCCTAAATTATTTCACCAATAAAGGAGAATTTATTATGAGGAGAAATATGTTTATTTCATAAATATATATAAAAACTATTGTAGAAAAATTTAATTTACTAGGTTATAGTTTTAGGAGATTCCATATGGTATATGAAGTAACATGGGAATCTAAAAATGATATCAGAGAAAGGTATAATCATTTGATTAATATGTAAAAAAATAAAGAATGCCTAATTTAAAATGTGGGGATAATGTAACACATAATATACATATAGAATAAATTTTTTCTATAATAGAATTTATAAATTAGTTTTAAATGTATTATGAAATAAGTTGTATTTTTTGAAATTATGGAACATATAATAATGATATATTAACATGATAGTTGGAATATTAATGTGACCATTAAGAATTGGAATATGACCTTTAGAATACTATCATCACCTATTAAATTATAAGAAATGTATGTATCTCATAGATGAAAATATGATATATTTTTATGAGGAAATAATAATATAATTATTTTAAAAAAAGATAAATTATGTGTTGGTAGTTTTATGAAATAAAAATATTAATTTTTTTGTTTATAATTAATATAATAATTTAAGAGAATATTTTTTCATAATGATTATTCCAAAATTATTATTTTTTAGTATAATTATAATAGTTTTTTGTGAATCCTTAAATGATATTTCACAGTGTCATAAAATCAGTTATAATATGTAAATCACTACTTATCAAATAAATGATGGTCATAATTAAAATTTAATTTTCTCAAATTAATAATATTTTATTCAAAAAATTGATTATATATTTAGAATATATATTCCATGTAATGGTTAGGCTGATTTTTTTGGTTTTATGAAACAGTTGATGATTTGGTGAATAGTGAAATACACAGATTTTGGGAATCTAAAATTATAAGTTAAATAAATGATTTTTCTAGTCATTGATGATTTGAGAACCCATTATTAATAAATATAAACACACTGGAAACTATAAATAGTTTCACTATTCAATAATAATGATACCCTTCAACCAAAATAACAATAAAATCAATAAAATAATCAAAAGCACCCTTCTTTTATCCCTATTAATTCGACCCAACATCACCTCTAATCCTCCCAACAAAAAATTCTTCTTTATTGTCATAATTATACCTAATTTCATTACCCATCCTATTCCACACATCTAGGACCAACAATTATCACCCGGATATCAAAAAACTACTCAAGGAGATTCTAAATGATAAAATATTCAGGGGTCGAAATCATCCTTATTTCTCTTTTTAATTCAATATTTAAATTTTTACATATTGTTTATCCTAAAATCCCATATAAAAACTGTAATAATAAAATTAGTGAAATATATATAGAATATTATAGGGTTAATTGAATTTATATTATAAAACATCCTCTCTTCTCAACTTATTCAACGAAGAAATTGACCAAATTGCATGTGATGTGTCGATTCATCACATTAATGTGAAATGATTTTCATATCAATTATATCATCCACATATCATCATTAAATAATTATCTTGTAAAAACAATATTTTAGCATACATATGATAACATTTTTAAATTTATATAAATAATTTAACAACTTAATAATTAGATAAAATCAAACTAGTTATGTGATGGTACAAAAAACCATCGAAAACAAATAAAAAATTTATCATTAATATTTTATATAATAAATCATTATCATATAAATAAATTGATATATTAATTCATTAAAAATTAATTATTAAATTAATACAATTTCATTTCACTTTTGTATATTGTCTACCATTGGACAAGAAATCACATAATTATACTCAAGCGAACCGACCATATGGAAATGAAATGAATTTTTCGAAATCGATGATTATAATATTAATAACACATTGATATTTCCAAAAATAAACACAATAAGATGATAATAAATAAAATATAAGTGAATCAAGGTTCTTAATTAATAAATAAATTAATCTAATTTCATTATCCAAGAAATAAATTAGAAGTATGTAACTCTTTTGGAAATAATATAAGGGACTTCCTTTTTAAAAATACACTTTTAAAGTTCTCAATCATTTTATTAATGAAATATATTATTTTTAAATTGATTATGAGAGTTTTCCACATATAATTGTGAAATATTATATTTTTAATTACAATTTTACAATATTAATTTCAATTAAAATTTCTTCATTTATCACTCGGAGGCTTCATAAAAATTAAATTTAATTCCAGAATATTAATTTTATTTCCCCCATAAATAATTTTTTTAAAAACTATTTATGTTTTATTATCACATATTTGTTAATTTAATTTATCATGGGGTTTTCCATGAAAAACTAAGTGTGGTTGATCCAATTATATCTCTACAATGCATTGGAACAAGTGATATAGTTAATGAGTTAGGCTTCTCCTAAGAGATTATATGAATATACTATGATGGTTATTCCATGTGTAACCATGATTATTACTCCATATGTGTTGAGGAGATCAAATTTATTTGTTCGTGTGATATGAAAATTATACCCTATGTATGTTTTTTGATTAATGTGTGTTTTATATGGTTTTATAGGAAACTTATTATTACATCAGGTAATCTTGAGAGAATATATTTTAGGTTTATAAGTAATAACATTCTAAAAATAATTTCATTAATGGACTATAATTTTCTAGTATCCCTTTATGGACCTTACTATTATTTTAATACTCATCCCATGTTTAGAAATATTTTTCATAGGTTTTATATAATATTAATGAAATGGAATAATACGTGTTTAAACTAATGGTGTTTTATGTAAAGGGATCATGTTTTAGTGTTAAATGTTGAATTGTGTGAAATTTATTGATAATTGTTTTATCTATCTACTCTGTAATGTATGAGATTCTATGTATGAATTTATGGCATAAAAATATAAAAATATAATCAGAAATGATCATTTTTTATTAACAAAAGTCAATTATTATTGAAATAACTAGTTTATATAATTATTAAGTTCAGGTTATTATTAAATAATTTATTCCTTTTTTCATATACAATCCAAGTTGTGCTAATCTGAGGGGAAATGATTTGTTTTCACTGAAAATATATCATCCAAAAATCCCCCTCTACTCCCTTTGGTTACATTTCAAACAATATGATTTTAGAATAGATGGGTTCAAAAATGGGGAGGATCTTTATAATTGAAATAATTAAATAAAGTAATAATATAATTATTTTAATTATCATTCCACTTTGACTACATATAAACTAGAAACCCAATGGAGACAAATGATTTGTTAGGCCTGAGGTAAATCATATTTTATAGGTTAATTGGAGGAGTAATATTTCTAATCCAAGATAGAATTATATACTTACTTCATTATATTTCATAAAAAAATCTCTCCTATGATATAATATATGTAATATTATTTTTATATCCACATTTTTCATTCCCAATCCATATAATTTCTAGTGCAAATAGTTCCTAATAAGAAAATTATATTTAACAAAAATCTAATGTCTGACATTGGTAAACTATAATCGTTAAACTATACAAACAATATTTTTTTTATCATTATGTGAAAAACTATATAGCTAGGTGAGGATACATTAATCACAACAAGGTTTCCCATTTCCATGATTTCAATGGAATGATCCCAGTATGTCAAAAAACATTAAACCATGGGATATAGAGTCCTATAAATGGTATATTAATAATTTTCCCAAACATCATTTGTTTTTTTTAACTAATTGGAGAGGTAACCAGACACCCAACAATGAGATCAACCTAGAAAACATTGTAAAATTTGTTTTTTCAGGACTCATCCACAACCAAATGATGAGATCACAAAGCACCTGATGTAAGTATAGTCATTGTGTCAAGTGTTTTTCTTCATTTCCTACCAATAAAAGTAACATAAAAAGTTCTACAACCCCTTGATATATCATGTTACCATAATAATAAAAAATCATTGATGAGTGGAATTATAAAGTAACACATTATAACCTCTCTGAATAACCATGGATGCTTTATACAATCCTCATAAGACTCCATAATCACTAGGTAGTCCGTATCCAAACATGGATTAATTGTAAACTTCAAACAATAACTAAAAAAGCTATATCCCACATGCACTATCTCCCACTGACTCAGACGGATACAATGACGACACACATGGTTTCATGTAAAATAACTCAATTTTTGTTACACTAATGGTAGCATGGTATCCACTATGATACCAACACACCATCTATTATAGATGATACTCCTAGCAATTTATATTTTCTATAAAAAATATCATTCATGGTATAACTCAATTATTTTTTATCTATCAATATTTATAGTGGGGAAAAACATATATCATCCATAATAGATTTTTAGATTACACCTCCATCCTCTCAATATTTTTGGTGTGATGTTATCTTGAGGCCCTGTAAAAAAAATTCTATCATTTAAATATTAATATTAAATTTATAATAACTTCATTTATACTTAGAAAATATTTTCCAATTATAGTTATAATACGAACAATATTTTTTTAACAATAATTGATCCACTCTTCTTAAAAAAATATTTTACTGACCCAATTAATAGATACCGTCTTGGGTCAATATAAGACAACCCAAAACTAAACTCCTAGAATTGATTCTACAAATATATTCTATCAAGTTAGGCATTAATAACAATATATGATTTACATATTTACCATCCATAAGTAAAATTTAAATAATAGTTATATTTAATACATACCAAGTAATATTTTGGGTTATAGGATTACAAATATAAGAAAAACTATTAACTAAAAGACTAATAAAATTATAATGAAAAATTAATTTGTTCCCTTAAACCGTTGATTCTAAATTTTAGGGTCAATCTATGACATATCGCAAAAATATTATTCACCCATGAATGTATTATTGATATATCATACATAATATCCTACTTTATAAACTAGTGAGAAAGATGGATATGAAGAGTAATCATAAATGCTCGGTATGTGTAACCATAATTTATAACAATCAATCATTATAAGTTAGTATCTATAAAACATTGAGGTATCATAATATAATCACGAAATATTAACACATGGTTAATAAACCATTTCCAATAAAACATGGATAATATATAATTAATTCAAACATAACTATTTTGGAAAAGAGAAATATATTACATAACATCATATAATAAAAGGAATGTGGAAAAAATCCTAAAATCATACTCTTATGTAAGTCTCACTAGAAAGAAACTATAATATATTTGAAAATTCAAATAGTTTATTGGGTTTACTCCCTAAACCCTTATATATTATCTAATGATATATAAACAATCAACCAATTTAATATAGGGCAATATAAATTTTCCCATCTCTTAAACGACATAATGCATACATGTTTATATAATCTATATAATAAAAATATCATAAATTCATCATATAACAGTTTACATAGGAAAAGATAACATGTTTTATAAAAAATTCCATAATACACGAACATCTTACTTCTAAAAAAATAATTTTTATCTAAAAATTGCGAACATCCAAAGTGAAGTATACAAATTATTAAAAGATGCTTAAACTGATGAATTTTTCATTAAGATGTTGTAGTAGTTTATAAATTTATATAGTATGATATAAATGAATACCATGAATTGGATCATTCGATATAGAATGTTAAGTCCACCAAAATTAAAAAAATTAAAATTTAATGGGTAATAAAGGAAACATAACAAAATGATACAAAAATCACATATCGTGTTACCATACCACTTATGTGAATTTTAAAATTTAATTTTCATAAATATAGTGTAACATGGATGATAAATTAATCAAAAAAGGAACTTGAATATCTCATTTCATGTTCGTGAACATTTTTAAATAGAATAACATAATATTATATGAATAAGAAATACAGAATCATTAAAAGGATATAAAAATTAATAATGTAAATAATATAATGTAGTTAAAATGTAGATATGTATAATGAAAGCCTATTATTAAATCCTAAAATATAAAAACTATTATTATTAAGTCAAACAAATTCATATAATAGTGGAAAGAATATTATTTATAAATTAATGAAAACATTGTAAAACCCCATGATAATTAAGAGCCTATCTGAAATAATGAAATGTTGTTTATGTACATAATTTTAAAAAATTAGATCCATTTAACATATTTTCTATGAAACATAAAAATGTCCAAATACTAATTATAAATTATATAATTTTTTTAAATTGTAATATATTAAATGAAATATAAAATTCCCTTTTAAAAATAATTATTGATAATTGTATTACATTCATGAATCTATATATAAAATATTGATAGGGTAGATAATATTTCATAATAGAAAAAATGACATGATCAGGAAATGATTTAGATGAATTAAGAACCATTGGGAAATAAAATTATAAGTATGTATTTGAGACTAAAAAATAACAACAGATGAACCCAATATTCTCTTTTGGGTAAATGAACCAAAGATTACATAATTTAGAAACCTATATATAAATAATCATAAAAAATAAATTTGTAATGAAGCTATTACATGTTTTATAAAATTCTTATTAAAACACTACTATTAGGAGAACCTGATGTTCAATAATAAATATTATAAATAACGGGGTAATATTGATATAATATATATATGTTGGTATATATACACTATATAATATAAATAAATATTTGATTACAAAATATGTCACAAAGAATTTAATTTTTAATTAGAAACACTTTTGACTATTATATAATATATTTACAAATAACCTATATGGTATATGATGATATGGAATCTAAGATATCATAAAAAATGAGTCTTTCTATAAATAATGGAATCATAATTGGAATTACATAATAAAAAATAATATATTTTTGACAATATTAACGATTTATCATGAAATAAAAAATGAGATGAATTACCTTACATTGTATTCCCCTTAAACTGATTCTTGTGTCTAACATCCAAGATATTTAAATTTTTAGAATAAAAAATTCATCATAATATTATTCATATATATTTAAATATTACTCTCAGTTTATTATAACATTTTATTAATTTATTCTAGTATAGGGGTAATTTGGTTGATTTTTCCCAATCATCCTCAACATATTGTACATGGAAAAAGTGGTTTTATATTATTTACATAATGACCTAAATTTTATACTTATAAATTATATATCATTATTATATTTCTATAGTCATATTGCTTCATAGATCATCAAAAATGTATGTTAATTATGAATTTTTTATCAATATGCCCAATTATGGAGAGGAAAAAATAAGTGGATAATTAATATTTATAATAATTTACTTAATTGAAAATTATGAGAAAAAACATAAATCACCTAATTAATTGCATTTATATTCAATAAATTTATTTTCATATCCATCTCTTAATGTACAATATAAAATTGAAATAAATTATTTTTGGGTTGCTGAACCAACAATGATACAATCATTGTTTAATTCTATTGAATAATTGATAGTATGATTTGATATTATTATTCCATTAATATAAAAAATATCTGTATAATAATAAATATAATTTTATTATAATTTTATGGTTAAATGATATTCAGAAAATGTTCATGATGAAGAAAGTAATTGAAATTAAAATGAGGGATTTAGAGTATAAGCATTAATCCTTGGGAAAACACATTTTCTAATAGGTTGAGGAAATTTAATATTATTTTTTTTTCATTTTAGAATCTATAGTACAAGTATAAATGTTTTTGGGAAGGGATTTTGGTGGATCATAATAAATTATAAAGGGTTGGTATCAGAGGGAAAGTGGTTTGGGGATGGTTCCTATTAGAAGAATGTAAATGGAGTGTTAAAGAATATTTGTTTAATATATTATCAATTATGTTATTCTACATGAACTGTAATTAATCTTACTATTTATCAAATTTTGTATTATATTATTTTGGGTTGTTTTATATTTTGATCATGTAAAAAAATAATGTAACATTTAAATAACTGAATTAAATAAAATGAATCATAAGTATTATTTAATTGGGAAAAATACATATTCTGTTCCGATTATAAAATAATGGTTTCTTAAATAAACTACATATTCTTTGATTCAATATTTTTTACTAAAAAATTTATTGGTTGAGAAAAATTATTCATATATATTTATATCAAAATTATATCATGGTGATTTTTGAAATATTATATTACATGTAAAAAAATTATATTATTACATTTATAGAAAAATATATTTTTTATAATAAATATATCAAAAATTGTAATTTTATAATTTTAAAATTCTAAATCTTAAAACTATTTTCTTTTTTAGAATAATCATTTTTAAAATTTTAGTTTTTAAATTTTTTGAAAATATAATAATACAATGGAAAAGTTTTTTATAGGAATGTTGGTTTTCTAAATATCACTATTAATAATAGTATTGAACATAAAAATAAATTTACAGGACTATAAAAATATGTTTTAAATTTTACAAATTTAATTTGAATAATATTTTAAAAGTGTTAAATTTATACTAAGATAAAAATTTAATAATATACTATAAATTAAAAATCATTGCAAATTTTTCTGTTTAAAGTTTAATGTTATTAGCCACATCCCATTAATTATTTATTTTATAGCAACAAAACACACTAAATTGGTTTATATTAAAAAAATAATAAAATTCTATAAATTATTTATAATATTGTTTAAAAAATGATTTATGATTTTTTTTGGTATTCATGGGGTTTTACACTTTGTTAAATTTTCAGAATGATATTTCCCATTTTTTTCTCATGATGTAATTAATTTAATCTAGTATTTTAAAATATATCATGGTTCATTGTAGTTAAATATTTCATATTATATATTCCACTCAACATAGAATTTATATATTGAAATATTAAACATAGAAGTATTAGGGTATTTTATTTTACCCATTAAAATAAATTTTATCATCATATTATTAATTTCCATCATATTGAAATTATAAGAGGGTATTAAATATATAGTAATTACATGTGAAATGTTTATGTATTCCCATCCTTCTTCATGGATTGGAAATAAAGAGTTTAACACTGAATGTATAGATCTAGAGATTGTTAAACATTGTTTGAAATAAGGACCAATTCTTATGAACTAAGTGAAGATTGAGTTCGAAGAGAACCATCCATTTTCATGTGTATTTATCCATAGTAATTAAAGAGTAATCCTTTATTCTTATGTAGTATATATGATGCGATATGATAATATAATATAACAAACCAT
Source organism: Viscum album (assembly GCA_963277665.1). Classification (NCBI taxonomy): domain Eukaryota; kingdom Viridiplantae; phylum Streptophyta; class Magnoliopsida; order Santalales; family Viscaceae; genus Viscum; species Viscum album. Next base: position 1,583,757,862 of record OY728150.1, on the reverse strand, counting down.
TAATTATCTATTTTTTGTGGTTTTACAATTTATGGATTTATATTTATTATAGATCCATGGGCACACACTATGATAGATGTTAGAAAATAAAAATAATTCACATACTAGATTTGATACCCACTAAAAATTGATAGATAAAACACTATAATAATTACATGATGTAAATAAAATATTTCATTATATAAAATCCACATAGTATAGTTATGTAATTATTAATTGAGATAAGTAAAAATGAAATAGGACAAATTACATGTCAACAACAATAGTAGGATGTATTTATTATAGAAGAATATAACAATACAACACAAAATGAAAAAAAATATAAGAGGATGAGAACAATGTATGGAAGGGCGGTATGCCCTTACCAGACACACACTTAGATAGAAGTTATATGAAACTATAAAACAAAGTAATGTGATCTATATGAGAGCTCTAGAAGGTGAGAAAAATAGAATTCTTATTATCATCACCCAATGTGATGAAAATCACCACCAAATGTTATAAAAATAAGATTAATTATCTATGTGAGGAAGATTATTGTCAGTGGTCTAGAGGAAATTTTGTGAATATAGTTTTGGAGGACTAATGATTCTAATTCCACCAACTCTATAACGATTTCTTTGTCCTATAAGTTGGAAAAATGGTTGATGTTTGTATGGGCATACCACAATGGGAATCACACTTTCCATAGAAAAAATAAAAGGTTATTTACAATTGATCTCCTTGAATAAGGTATTAAAACTTCTTTCAATTTGAAAAATTCAAGAAAGACCCTTCAGTTTTAATTTCCATGCCTTGGGGAGGAGTTGATCACTTCACATGTCATCCATGCATACTCAAGTTATGAGTCATGTGGGACGATGTGATACTATATACATTACTATTCACGGATGGGGTCTGGTCACATTGTTTTAAAAGAAACTCCATCAGCATTTCCATACTCAAATATCTAAAAACATTTGTCTTCTGTGAGCTCATGGATCATTCACGGGAAGCCCTAATCCTAGCATTCAAGATGCTCCAGCAACCCATCTGCAAAAATTTCTTCATTAGCATTAATTTATTTTATTTTTATTCCCAACAAAAAAAATCTCATGAAAACATTGTTCAAGCCACTAGTAAGGTTGATGCTGAATAATTCTATAATTTTTCTCGACACACTACAGTAAAACATGATATCATTTGGGCACTAAACTTATCCATTGTGAGATCAAAAAATGAACTAACAACCGGAGCGTGAATAAATTCTATTGGCTTTTATTAGTACTATAAAATAAATTATAAATGATAAATTTTTCGTCATTTTTATTTAGCACTGATAAAGGACCACCTTTGTCTATTATTTTTGAAGCTTCGATAATGTTCTTTACTAAAGTGTGCTAGTAAATTTATAAAACACTATATATGTAGAAATAGTTGTAAAGTTTGTTTCATATATTTTATTGAAATTTAATAATATTTACCACATAAATAAACAAAAAAATTATATAAATATTTCAAAAATCGAATTATACAATTACATGAGTATTTAAAATTTATCATAGATATTAAATAAACTAACAATCCTCCGTTTGGTTTCTCGACTCCCAATTATGTTATTTTCGAACTAACCACCTATGCATGAGAAGGATTATGCACATGTGTGGGAAAAAAATTTAATTTTTGTAATAATATAATTGATAAATGAAAATATTTTTTTTATTTTCAACTAAATATTCTTTCATACCATGAACACCATGTATCAAGTGGATAATTGAATGATTATTGTTCATCACTCCATTAATTATTCATTATAACATTTTATATCATTTAAAATAAACTATATATTTATAAAATAAAAATGATAAATAAATTAATTAGGAAATATAATACAAAATGAACAGAAATATTTGTTTTCTCATTATCACGGTTTGAAGATTTTATTCATATTCAATAAATAGATCTTATATGTTAAAAAGATACACTTCTTGTCATACAAAGAACATTGTGTATCAGATTAATGTGAGGTAAATTTATATATGCCACAAATGACTTATGTGTCATTTTTATAAAGTATATTAATAACTTAAATAGATTTTCATGGTATTCAGTATGTCCCTTATGTTTTATCAGTAAAATGTGATTTTAAACTGAAAAATTGCACAATGAGTCTCACTAGTAACATTTTGTGTCATCTTGGTGTAGTACTAATTAATATTTCTGAAAATTTACTTATGAATCATTTTTTTATATTATAATAAAAATAAATGTTCATTTTATTATTTTTTGTGGAGTGATAGAATATTCGAACTAAAATGTCAATTTTAAAGGGATGACAGACACATTATATCATACAAGACATATCATTTGCAATATTGATGTTTAACAAATTAATTTATATCAAAAAATGACTTATGTTTTTAATAATGTATCATCATAATTTCTTTATGATTTACTGGTTTTAATTACATCACATGTATTTTTTTATTCAAAAATTAATATGACGTTAAAAAAAAAGAAAAACGTTGAGTCATACCAGTTACCTTGTACATCATATTCAGATGAGAATTTCTTCTAAACATTCAAAAGTATTTATGGGTCATTGTAAAAAAATTATTAAATTATATCCAATGTATTTTATCAGTTTTTTAGTATCTCAATCATTAATTTTTAAATAAAATTTAAAATTTAAAATGGAAACACTCTATTTTTCATAACATTCACAACATGTGTCACATTGATTATTTATTAATTATTGCACATAAAATTGACATATGAATCAATTTCATAAAATTTAAAGAAAAAATATGACTTGTCTTTAATTTTATAATATTTTACAATCTTTCTGAAATAAAATGTCAATTCTAAATAGATAAAAGGCATATTGATTCAAATAAAGAACACATTGAGTCAAAATAGTTTAATCATGTTTTAAATTTTTGAATATGCCACTAGTCATTTTTACTTAAAATTTTGTTAATTTTAAATAAATAGATACCCATAGAGTCATACCAATCATAGTATGTGTCATATTAATTATTGGATGATTGATACCCACCACAAATTAAATATGGATCACTATAAAAATGTATAAATACAATTATAATTTATTCCCATGGTTTTGAGTATATCCCTTGTTATTTATCCTAATATAACATAAAATTTAATTAAAATGACATGCTTGATGTCATTCTAGGAACACCATGCATCATATTAAGTTTTTATTATTTCCTATATATAAAAATTGTCATATATGTCATATTTCAGTTTTACATGATAGTAATTATTTTATTTAAAATGAATTATTTATTTTTTTAGAAAATTATTCGTCAATATGAGTGTATAATATAAATTTTCCATGATTCACACACTTTTTGAACTGAAATTTCAATTTAAAAATGATAATAGACTCTTGGAGTCTTACTGGACTCTCCATGAATTGTACAGATGTGCATCTGATTCATAAATGTCCAAAATGAAATATAGAACTCTTTTTATTTTTAATAAGACTATCCAAATGTGTTTTCCAATTTTTTTTTTGTATTTTTTCTTCTCATAGAAATTTTATATTCATTTTTTAATAATTAGACAGATTTGGAGTAATTCCAAACACACTATGTGCCAGATTGTGTTAAAAATGGTTCCTATATGTCAAATATGAATTAGGAATCACTTTCTAGAAGGATATAAATAATTAATGTCAAAAACTAAATCAAGTCTCCGTAAAAAGATTCCCCAAACCTATACCTTGATTAGGACCAGAGGGCGTTCCCTATCCCCATGGGCTCGAACATGTTCCTCGGTAACATAGATTTGGGTTTTGGAACTATTTACCCAAATATGGAATCATAAAACATTAAAACCAAACGATAAACTGAATCTAAAAAATTCAAACCAAAAGCGGTTTATATAAAATCTAGAACTGACTTAATAGGTTCCAAAATACAACAAGAGGTCCAAATACACAATGAAATAGTAGAAACAGATCCCCAATGACTCTACATGACAATTGTTTATAACGCACAAGCCTTCTTCACAACGCCACAACATTAATGAGAAATAACACCCCGAACCGCCATAACCCAAATCCACTCCATTACCTGTGTTAAACATGACAAAGTATAATTACACCCAAGGTGTGTATTTAGGGTTTGATCCTAATACCAATTATATACCACCAAATATTCTATAGATAAAACAATACAATATAAAAATCTAGCCATTTCTGATAAACAAGAGGTCGTGGAAATAATTTCTAAAGAATGAAACTTTTAAATGCATACAGTTTTCAAAGGAAACATTCCATGAATGAGTAAATTTCAATAAAATATATTTTATAAGGTATTTTCCTGAAATACACACAATATTATAATGATATATACACAAGAGTAAATGAGCACCAATCTCGGTAACACCTCCAGGCACTAGGTTTTCTTAAGCCCCATATACCTCATAAATCGGTGTAAAGAAACCATAGAATAATATATTCTCATGCAAGATCAATTATTATGGAAGAAACCTAATACATATTGGAATCTAATCATCATTAATATAGTTTTCTAGTGTTTTTTATCCATATTTCTTAGGTAAATTGTGACAAACCCCATCTAGACCACTAGAGTACTAGTACATATCAGCCATCCTAGGTAACCGATATTCCCCCAATGTAATAAAATAATGATCTCATGATACCAAAATATATTATCACATAAAACCATTAGATCTGGTAATAATTATCTTTAAATATTATCTACACATGATTTTCACCACATAAACCACTCATTAAAATATTTAGTATTTCAATAAAACAGCATCACAAAATTTAACAATGACTTTCACACTAAATCCCTTAAAACCCAACCTTGAACACTATGTCAATATCCATATTCAGAACAAATGAATTTTCAGCACTGTAAACAATTCTATAAACCCATTAAAAGAGTTAGTAAAAAAATGAAATTGGCATAACATAATATGTATATGTAAAAAAACCCAATTTAGCCCCAAATTGAAACCTAAAAATTATTTCCTTAACACACATCACAAAAGAAAGATTTTGAAGAAAACATAATGTATGATAAGTGTGATAAAAATATAAATTCATCAATTCTAACACATCTATCATTTATTTCCAATGGAATAACCTACCACAAGTGTCAAAACCCTTGAATCCTAGTGTGAAACATCAGCTGCACCACAACCGCACAACAATGGACTTAGAAAAAATCTAAAACCAAAATAACATACCACGAAACAAAGAATCATACCCTAGGTATGAACCGTAGATTATGGACACTTTTTAAAATCATGAATGAGTAACTGAAACTAAAGGAATAAGGAATAAACAAAGAAGGGATTCACTTACATGAAAGTTATTGAGGTTTCTCCACCGAATCCCAAATAAAAAATGAGTTCCATTGGAGCTTTACGGAGCTTGGAGGCCTCCAAGGGATTATATGGACAAATGGGAAAAAATAGGGCAGATTATGATTATTTTTGGGTGGTCTTTTTTTTTCCAAATGATTTTAATTACTTGGACACCATGCACAGTTTGGTAGAACGGTTTAGTAAACTAAACAGCCATATCGTGTGGCCTGTTTTGGCAACCCAATATCAGGCCATTCTCCTCCAATTTCATGTGGCACAATGGAAGAAACCTAGGGTGTAAAGATGGACTAATGATAGGGGAAAATAATACCCATTATAAATCCACCTTCCCACCCCATGACTCATCTATCTAAAGGGTATAAACCACCACAACAACATACCCCATAAGGGGTGCCACTAGGAGTGTCACAAACCCAAGTCCCAACAATCTCAAACTCGTACCATCAATCAAGAAAAAGAGGATACCATGTACCATAAAAGACCCCCAAGGAAAAGTTCATTGATCAAAAACACAATAGACATAAAAAATAAAATCTTATAACCCAAAGAAACCAAGAGAAAGCTATGAAAGAAAAGAAGATATGAAAAAAAACAAAGTAATTATATTTTAGGGTGTGAAAATTCTCCCCAATATAATGATTTCCGACCCTAGAAAGCAACAATAACACCATATATAAAAACAAATCCCAAAAGATTGGCCGAAACAAACTCTTATACCGTGTTTTCACACACCTCCAAATGGAAAAACACTTTCTGGTGATCACACAAAAGAAGATAATACTCTCACAAACCAAAACATACTTCAAATACCTGAAATGATCAAACATATTCAAAATAAGTCCCAAAAAACAACTCAAACTCAAATTAACTATGGTCATGAAATCAACCTGAAATAAAAAAAAACCCCAAATAATGCTACAATAACCATACATAAATAAAACCATTGGAAAAGCTCCATTCCTAAATTTTCCCATGTAGGAAATTGGGGGGTAAATAGCCTGAACAATACTACTTCCAACCAAGGAAACACCATGGAGAAAATTGATTCACTTATATGGGGTGACCCAAATGGACTTCCCTCTACAATGGAAAACGTAATTTCTTAGATAGATTCAGGACACCTACTGGGGGAGGCCCAAATGGTCTCCCCAGCATAATAGGTAAAATAATATTATTCTTTTTACCAGAGAAATAATGTGAACCCAATAATGGGTCTCCCAAACATAAGAACCAACTATCTTAACTGAACATCACATTCTGACAAGAAAAGACCCCAAAATTAAAAAGTTGGCATGAACGTGCAGTTAGTCTGCACGGTTTACAAAACCAAATGCTAACTGTGAAAATTATTCAGTCCACAGTGGATGCATTTCATAGTTACATGGGATAAGGAACATGGATATGTGTAGATTGGGTGGTAGCTTCTATCTCTAATCAAATAGTTTCCTATGTTGGTTCATAGTCACTACTAACCATGCACAAACTGTGCACATTAATCTGCATTTCCCAAATTTCAAACATTTCTCTCAAAAAAATTCAATGTAAACCCAAGGGAATTTCATGAAATCATACTATAACATGGAAACGATTTCCTCCCACCTCTACCACCAAATGTGAAAAACTAGAACAACACTATGACACTAGAGATTATATGTATTGTCATATTTCATAATGACTGTAGGACACTGAACAACGGTTTGCACAACTCTGGGATTTCCTCTGACTACACGCCAGCATCACCCTAGGACCTATGGCTATTGATAGGATGATTTAGGCATCTTCTGTATCATTTTCAGGATTTAGAAACCCTCTAATAGCCTTCTTCTTCCATTGCCACAAACAATTACACTGTGATCTTAAATGGTCTCAATGAGACATGACACACTTCAAACCTGCATTACCCCAACCCATCAATTTACCAACACAAATTCTAAGAAAATACCCACACGTAACCCAATGTTTTTTTGATGAGAAACTATAGTATGAAAGGACCCATATAAATTCATTCATCTAGAACATAGGATTTCAGAATTCCCTAATGGGAGACAGGCATTAGAAAAAACAGTGACTCTCATGATATTGTTTATCCATGAAACTTATAATCAAATGAACACAAGACATTACAGGGAATCACCATACATGTACACTATGGAAAATAAACAAAATGATAGGGAACTTATTCCTAGTCCCAAACAACACACTATTCCATCAAGTGGCCATATCAACCACTCTTGGAAATATTTTCCACACTACTGGCCCAAAATGAACTCTGTTTTCAATGTGACACATGAAATTCTCAAAGACCCAATAATACCACCTTCTATACTAGCAAACCCTGAAATTCAATCACCTTTAATGACTAAAAAATCTAATGAATCTAAGGACATTTTCAACCACCCACAACCACTCTCCCTAAAGAAGAGGATCCATATAACTGAAAAAGAATAGGTGTAAACTCAATCTCTTAAACTTAATAAGAAAGCCCTTTCGTTGATCATATGGAAGATAATCCAATAGTGAATCACCATGGGCCACACATGAATCATGCATTAACACTTTATGGGGGAGTACCTTAGACAACATAAAACATAAGGACCCAACCAACCTGGACATTTGGTCACAACATACCGCAAACTAAAAATGAACACATGAAGGGAGCCACCACATTGTCCTCCCAAACATTTCCAGAAAAGAGACCATTGAAAAACATGAGACTCCAACATATCGATGAAACACCAACCCAAAAAATTAGTTAAAAAAGAATTGGTCATGGTCTCGAAACACCCAACAATAAAAATCATGAAAACACAAAATCCAAACCTCCGAACCAATCAATATCAAAACAAAACACTTTTCCTCAAATGCAATATTAAAAAAATAGTGCTGGTGGGTTACACATTTACTAATGGTATCTCATGAGCCTCAAACATGCATGTTTATATGACAGATCGAGCACCCACCTCCGATCCATCCTAAAATTCATCCATTCATTCCATTAACCATCACTATTACTATATAAACACATGTATCTTTCCACCCTTGTTATCACCAAAGATCAAAACCAAACCATTCCTCTTTTAAAAAATAAAACCATATTAACAAAACTTTCCCATTCTCAAAACCTCTAACCATAAAATCAAAACCCAATATAAATATTATAATTCAATTTATAAGGCACTCGTAACTCAATAAAACTCAATTTCAATTCATGTAAAAAAAATTCAAAACATTTCATAATATTTAAAAACAATTCTTATTTCATGAAATCATCAATATCATTAATCCCTATAGAATTGGGAACTCAACTCTTCTAATTTTAAAAAAAGATTCCTAAATTTTTTTAAAACATTAAAAATTATCCCCAAAAACCAATCCAAAATATATCTTCAAACCCCAGACATAAATTCGCAAAACAATTTATTCATCCCAAAACACATTTACATAATTCTGCAAGATATGTTTGAAATAGATTTTCAAAACCCACTTGAACATAATTCATACATTTATAAGAGGTAAAAATACAATATTTATGATTTCAAAATAGTTCTTAAATTTTTTTTCAACCATTTCATTATTCAAACACATCCCTCCTTATTAAGAAAATCATTTCACAATTTCATTACGCTTAATAAAACCATGTCATTTTTTCTTCAAAACCAATCTTCTATGATTTCAAAACTAATGCACATAAGAAAATTCAAGGGAAAACTAGTATTGGGTGGTGATGTGGACATATTCTTGGTGGCCACATACCAATAAATTCACCATCACAAATAATTTTATATGGAAATATCCTCATCTCCACATGGCTTTCCGGGCCTAATGAGATCACTGAAACCATTAGCCCAAATCCCTTTTCATTTCCCCAGATCATCATGAAACCAAGAACACCAATGGACTCAGATGAATCCTATATTCCCCTGGTGACATGAATCCTATCATTATGCATACTGGCCAGGAACACTACCCATAACTGGAATGTCATGTCCTGACAGTCCTAGCACCGGAATATCTCGACTCTTCCCCAAATAACATAATCCAATAAGTGAACATGAAGTTCCTCTAATACCATAATTTCATGAACCAAATCTGGTATCTATCAAAAGTGGAACCAAACCTGGAATGTGAAAAGTCCTAAAAGGAGTTCCATATCCCCATGTATGGGAATAAGTACCTAGGTATCATTGATTTTTGTTCGGGAACAATTTACATGAATATGGAAGTGTAAAACATCAAAACAAAATGATAATCTGAATTTCAAAAATTCATACCAAATGTGGTTTATAAAGAATCTAGAACTGAATAAACAGGTTCAAACATATAAAAAGAGCTCTAAATAATCTAATAAATAGAATAACAATAACGCCATGTTCTCCACATGACAATGGTTCATCACCCCCATGTCGTCTCCACAATTTTTCACGATGAATTCAGAAAATCATTTTGATCTACCATCACAAAATGAATGTCCTCTGTGTGTGTCAAACATGAAAACTCCTACATACACCCAAGGTATGTAAGTAGCGTGTGATAATAATTCCAATTGGATATGACCATGATATTAGATATAGTTATCAATATAAGATAAAAATCATTCCATTTTTGATAAATAAGCGGTTGTGGAAATAAGTTATAAGGAATGAAACTTTTAAATGTAAACAATCAAAAAAAGGAAAATTCAATGAATGAAAACATTTTAATTAATAATGTAATATATTCTATTTTATAGAAAAAACCACCATATCTAAATGATAAATAAAAAAGATTTAATGAGGAACAATCTCGGGAGCACCCATAGGCAGTATGTAGTTTCAGGCCCCATGTACATCATACCTCATTGTAAATTAACCATAAAAATTTCCATTCTCATGAACGAGCCATGATTTTGGAACATAAACATAATCTATTGATCCAAAATAATCATCAATATAGTTATTTTAGTGTTTTAGATATCCAATTTTATCAGTGAAACAACAAAAAAACCCATCTGCATCACTAGCGTACTGGTATATATTTCTCTTCCTAGGTACCCGAGCTTCCCACATTATGATCAAATCATAATCCCATGATTCAAGAATAAATTGGCACATAAATAATAATTTTTGTTCATAATAAGCTCAAAATAGTATCTATAGATTCTTTTCACCACTTACACCACTCCTTAAACAATCAGAATTTCAATAAAACTATATCACCAAATTTAAAAAATCTCTTTTTGGAAAAATCCATTAAAAACAACAATTTGAACATTATATTCATATTCATATTCCCTAAACCAGACTTTTCAGCACCAAAAAAATTCTATAAGCCCATTACTTTAGTTAGAAAACAATCCCAATTGGAATAACATAGGATAGACATGTAAAACACCCAATTTTGCCCAAAATTGGTACCTAAAATCATTTGATTAACAAACATCACAAAAAACAGATTTTACTACAAGGATAATGGATTATAAGTGTGATGCAAAAATATATACAAGAAATATAACTCATTCAGCATTAATTACCCATTAAATCACATACCACATGTGTCAACCCACTTGAATCATGGTGTGAAACTTCAAATACACCACCACCACACCACAAGGAACATAGATCATCCTAAAACAAAAAAAAGACCATGAATCCATGGATAAACCCCTATGTATGAACCTGAAATTGTGTAAATTTTACAAAATCATTAAAGAGGAATAAAAACTAAGTGAATATGGAAAAACTTTGAAGTAATTCACTTACATGAAAGTTCTTGAGGTTTCTCCACCAAATCCCCCATCCAAAATGAGTTCCATGGGAGCCATAGGGAAAATGGAGGCCTCCCATGGATTATAGGGTTGAATAAGGGAAGAATGATACAGATTATGTTTATTTATGGGATGGTAAAATTAAATTTTCAAAAATATATTTAATGACATGGACACCATGCACGGTATGGGCGCACAGTTGAGTAAATCGTGTTGCTAAACCGTACAGCATATTCTGGAAACCCAAAATCTTGTCATTTTTCTCGACTTTCATTTTTCTATATTGGGGAAACCAAGGGGAAATATAGACCATGTATATTTGAAATAATAACTTAAATAAAACAAACATTTCTCCCTATGACGCATCCAACTCAATGGTATAAACCACAAAAAATACTCACCCCAAAAGCGGTTCCACTAGGAGTATCAAAAATCCAACACTAAACCACCTCATCCTCATACCATCCCTTTGAAAAAATAGGAGACCATGTACCATAAAATACCGCAATGAGTATGTTCATAGATAAAAACTATATATCCCAAAAATTTAAACCTGGAAGACACAAAAACTAATCGAAAGCTAATAGACCGAAGCAGATTTGAAACGAAGTGAGGAAAAAAAAATTAATGTGAAAATCAATATCCATTAGGCTAGATTGAAATATATTATTTCTATTTTTTTATAAAATCTAGTTCCATATATGTATTCATACATTTTGTCAAACTAGTCAAACCATGCATCATATTGAGGTGTTATTGATTCATAAAAATTGAAAATGATAGATGGATCATATTACTAAAGTTTAAGATTAATATGAATATGTTATACTATTTTATATAATTTCACAATTATTTTCTTCTAGAAGTTCATTTTAATCTAGAAACATGCCCATTGAGTCATAAAAATCACATCATGTGTAAGTTTCACTTGAGTCTAATTCTAACAAATTAAAAGCTAATTTTTAATCATTATAATGAATTATCATGATAATATGAGATCATTGCAATGGTTTTAAGTGAATGATAGACTTTTTGAATGAAAATTTCAATTTTAAACTAAAAAAAGACTCATAGAGTCATATCGGGCACACTATTCATCATATTATGTTTCAATTGAATCATATGTTTAAAAAATGACTAAAGGGTCATTTTTCAAAAGTATAAAAATAATCTAAAATATTATTCTTTGTTTTGGGTGTGTCACTTTTCAATTTCAAAAAATTTAATTTCAATATTAAATATAATAACATACATGGAAGGATACCCGTCATCACATGAATCATTTTGAGGTGTGGATAATTCTTACATGTCAAAATTGAACAATCAATGATTTTTTCCAAAAGTATCAAAACAATCCGAATACATTTTCTAATATTTGAGTTTCTCATTTATGTTATTTTACTTAAACTAATCTCAATATTAAGTAAAATGAAACACGCAAAGTCACAATATTACCAATGTGAAGCATATTGAGGCACTTATATTTCTTACATATAAAAAATTACTTATGGATCATTTTATTAATATATGAATATGTTCAATCAATTTTTACTCATTTTTTTAATTCCATTGAAAACAATTTATTATTATACAGTATAATTCTAAGGAAGAGAGTGTTTTATTCAAAACCATAACAATTGTAATAGTTTCAAGAGCTCATGTGGATCCAAGATGGTGTCCAGTCATGAACCATGTCGAATTTACTTTTACCTTCAAAAATCAAACATGAAATATAAAAATAACATTAAATAAAAAAGGTTCACAAGTGAATTTGAGTGCACTAAATTATCTGGCATACATAGTAATCTGATAATGATAGAACTATCATGTTACCCCGAGATTCTAGAAAAAGTAGTCGATTAGAGCTTCTTACTCTATCAGGTCACCCACTGGTGTCGATGTATCATGAACATTTACATAATTATCATCTCCTTAGGAAACCTTAGTCTAGGAAAGTGATTTTTCAATGCAAATAATGATGGTCATTTTGTAAAAAAGAACGTAAATATTATGATAAAACCATACGAAAAATATTATCATAGATTCAAATTTGAAGATGTGTTTTGTTAAACACATCTCAACCAAAAAATGACATAACTTATTGGAGATTTTCTATTCAATGGTTTTCATAACAGGTGTCACTTACACCCATGAGCTCTGTATAAATATATACACCTCTTCATTATAACATGAACTATGAGGGAAAAAAGAATTCTCAGTAATATGACAAGATGATTCAATTGGATATAGTCAAAGTCCACCATAGCTTATTTATATATCCAATTGCAATAGTTTGATTTCCATTGGGGGGTATGGATTGGTGACCATATTTTCAGGACCACTAACTATAGGTTGAAATCATTTTAATCATCAAAATTACCTATTTAAAATTTTACTAACCCCATTTTATGAGTTATACGGCTCTAGTAATAGTTTTTATAGGGAATCATTGAAGTGGTTGTCCTAAAGATCATCCATGATCTATTGATTCATATTTTATAAATTTAATAATTATTATGTAAATTGTTCTATTTATAAAAACAATGAAATAATTTCATAGAGTCCAATGAGAGTTCTAAAAATAAATCATAAATTAGCATCAAGAGACAAAGATAAAACATGGCTCAGATCATGTTGATGCTAACTGAATGATGAGAACACCATATAAAGAAATATTTTATTACTAAAGAAAAATGGTAAAACATAAGACTCAAAATCAAAGAACCAGTGATAATATTGGTGAACTAGGTTAAGATGATCCTTATTCTGTTGTTTATCTCCATTGTTAAGAGTTCACACTAAACACTGTAATTTGGACACTTTTACACTTAAAAGAAAATGGATACAAAAAATGGAAATTATATGGGTAGAAAATAAGTTACTAATAAAGACATGTTTCTTGATCCAAACATGGTTATTATATAACATATCTATTTTACCATCTCTACGGATGAATTTCCAGCATAAGGTTTCCAAGAGACTCATCCTCTACATGAAATCTCCACCATACTATAGGACATGATATGGGGTTTAGCACCACAATAATTGTGGATAACATGGCCAATTGGAACCTCATTTCCCACTTTATATTCATTGAGATCTTTATAAAAAAAATGAACTTCTCATCTGTTATCACTCAATAAAAAACCAAATCGAATGATAGATTCCTATCAAATTTAACAGGACAAATCATTAAGGATATCAGGTCACACACAAAATATAACATGTGAAGAAAGTGTATCATGAAGAATGGAAGCCATATAAATGAACAAAATAAATGGATAAATTCGTAAAAAAGATATCAAAATAGCTAGTGGGTAGTGGAGGACCTGTACTTCTAAGGGATGAAGGTTTAGTTGGTGGTTGTGGAGGAGCTAATGGTAGATGACACATAACATCTTATTGCATGAAACCCTTCTAATTCAATCCTTCCATCCTCCACATTTGTGATTTTTTCCTGAGAAATAAAGTTAGAAGAAAAAAACATTCCAATTCTAATATTATGTATTCATTATTTACATGTTTTTAATTTAAATAAAGAAAGACTATGAAATAATTATGGAACCCTGCATGAATGCTAAGAATCCATATCTTTTACATCATCAAAATATCAACACAATAATAAATACTCAATAGCTACTAGTCAAGAACATAATTCCATAGGAAAATAAATTTTTTAAAATCACTCATGAATTCGATTTTTATACATTCTATGTTGTATTTAATTTCATTTATCATTTAATACTAGGAAATATTTTCTTTACTTATCCTATTTTTCATTCCACAATGTTGGTCTACATATTTTCCCTGTAACAAAACATCATTAAAAATAAAAAATAGTTTTACAGCACTTATACAAAATGTCTATTTTCATTAATTTTTTTATGATAATAGATTTACAAATATGAACAATTTAACTAGAGTAATCATAATGTAGAAACAATGTACTGTTATTGTTAGAGTCACAACCAATCATATAACCTAAGATGGAAATCAAATGAGAAACTGTATAAAAAAGCAACATGAGCCGCATAAAATCATTCATCCTAATATTGCTATAATAAATTCCTTGTTGAGTAACTATGAAATAATTAATTTCTAAAAGTTATTAGAAACTATACGGAAAAAAAAGATTCCAGTAAATAACTAAACCATAGGATGTTCTACATTGATTTGGTTTATTGGTGTACAAATAAACCCATGTAAGAAATTTCATATATTGAAGAAAAAAATATCAATCACTAGAATTACATAAATCAAGAGTATCATCCAAACTCACATATGACCAAAAATTATGATGCATGCATGCAGATTGAAATTGTATTCTGTATAAGGAGACAACATGCATGATAATATAATCTACAATGTAAATGCAATCTCAATTAATGATAATGTAATATAAACATCAATATAATCTAATATATGAAGTCATATTGAATATTATATAAAAAAGGAATGTAATTATCAATTTCCGTACAACATGGACTAATATAATGTAAAATAAAGTGCAATATAAAATGACATTTACATGAAGTATAATGTAATATATTATTTTTTTCAAGTTCAAGATATAATCACTCAAAAAGTATAAATGTCATGGTATTCCAAAACAACTATGTTCTTATGCACAACAATTATTTCCATTAGCGATAACTTCACCAGAATATCTTCGAGATAATTATGAATTAAATTAAGACAAAAATGGATATGAAAAGGTGAATAACATAACCTATTAATTTCATATATATTTATACAATTTCAGATTACCATGATTCCTAGTACTAATACCATAGTATTGTATATAAGAGCACTTGATTTCAACAAAAAAATTGAAGAATAAGTGATAACAATCACCTTTTTTCTATCGTTTTCATGTCTATCTAGGTCGGAACAATTTGATACTAAAAATCACGACTAATTCTAGTTAGCGCTTCAGATATTTTCTCATTAATGTCCCTGATAGCATGACTCATTACTACTCAAATAGATCTATTTTTGTTGAACTGATACTTATAAGTTACCAAAAATATATAAAAACCTTCATATTTGAAAACATGTGCATTCTATGAAATTATCGTTAAATAATAACATTTTTTTTTAAAATTATGAATCAATATTTTGTATAAATACATTTAGTAATATAAAGTGAAATATAATGTCAAATATAAAATTTAATATAAATGGAAGTATAGTGTAATATTAAATATAGTTATTTTTTAAATAAAAATCACTCAAATACTATGAAATACATGGTATTCAAGAACAACAATATTATTACGTACTATAGGTAATTCCTTGTTCCATATTTTGAACAAAAATATTTGAGATAATCAATTCATTAATTATGAACAGAATGGCGTTGAAAATTTGAAAAAACATAACCAATGAATTTCATTGAGATTTATAAAGTTACATATTTTCTTGATTTCAGGTATTAAAATTATATTCAAATGTATAGGAGAATAATTTTGAAGAAGAAAATTTTAGAGAAAAAAGGAGAAAATGACCTTTTATATGCCTTTTCTAGGTATTTCTTTTCTAGAGCAATTTGATATTGAAATGTAGGATCGATACCGGTGAGTGTTTCTTTTATTTTATCATTTACGATTCTGACATCACAAATAATTACTAATCAAATTCATCTGTATTTATAGACCAGATATGAATATTTTATAAAAAATATGCAAACCTCTATATTTACAAACATGTGATTTATAATAAATTATTGTTAATAAATAACAAATATTGGTAAAAAATTATGAATCGATATTTTTCTGTTTTTTGTAACAAAATATTTAATAACATTTACATTAGATGAAATTACAATTAAAAATGAATATATATTGTTTAAAAATATTAAAAAATATATTCTAGTCAACAAATTCGAATAGATGTAAACAGAGAAGTACAAAATTAATTTTTATATTAAATAAATATGAACTAATAGATCCCTGAAACAACATCAATAAAATTACATAATGATTCAATAAAAACCATTTCATTACTGCTCTAGTGGGTCAATTAAAAAGTACATAAATTTCATGAGGAGAAGATTCCATAACGCAAATGACCACCATTTTATCATCTGTGAATCAAAAAATGGTTGGATATATTGAAATTAGTTATTAATAAAACAATGAAAGAATTAGAATCTAAATAATAGTGAAATTCAAGAACATACCACTATGTATAGTAGTGAGACATCATCCACCAATTAACCTTTTTTGAATAAACATAAAATTCATTAAAGGGTGCATAAATAAGATTCTAGAACAAAACTAATAGGTATATATAAAATCATAAAAATATTAATGATTTTGTGGATATAAGGAAACCCAATGTGAATATTGAAGAAAAAATATATTGTGTGTGTGTGGAGGAATTGAGGCCCCATCTTCTTTAATAAATCACCTAAAACTTTGAAGAAGATGATGATGAGGGATTAGGTAGAGAAGGAGTATTCATGGAGGCAGAGGCAGAGGCAGAGTAGGAGGAGGAGGAGGAGGTGGAGGTGAAACAACAGGAGGCGGAGGTAGAGGTGAATGAAGCAAGGAGAGACTAAGGGTTGGAATTCTAGGATGCAGTTGACTAGAATGGGAGGGGTTCGGTGGGTTTAGAGAGACATTTGGTAAATAGATAGATGGTGAATGGGAATACAATGAAAAGAGATGGGGAGTGATTTTAATGGTTTGTAGGAGGCATAATAAAGAGGAAATGAAAATGAAATGAGGGAATAAACTTCATGAGAGGAAACCCCATATGTGGGGAGAGGAAACATGATCCGGGTTAAAGGAGAAGGTGCTGATGCAGGAGAATGGAGAAACAATGGAAACCCATGGTTGGGTAGTGCGAAGAAGTTGAATGCGGTGGACGATGATGAAGGAAGAATGGAGTAGTAGTGTAAAATTGAAATGGGGTAGAGTAAAATCATGATGGGGAGGCTGAGTGGGAGCAGGTGTGGGTGCGAGAGGGATAAAATGGTAGAGAAAGGGAGTGACGGAGGGATGTGGAAGCATCGAGGCTTGAAATATTTGGAAAATAAGATGTGGAGAAACCCAAAAGTGACAAGAGGAAGATTAAAAGCCAGGATTAGTACATATAGTATATTTTATGTAAAAATACACACTTCGAGTCATGTTGGGAACACCGTGCATCATATTGAGATAAATCATATTCATACAATGTTTTTTCATATTAATTGAATTCATAATGTATCAATATAATCCAAATTATTTATCTCAGTTTTGAGTATGTCATGTTTGTTTTTTACCATGTTTAATGACACTTTTCAATAATAAACATACTTGAAGTCACACTGGTCTACCCATGTGTTTAATTGTGGTGGCATAATTCCTATATTTCACAAATGAATTATGGATATTTATGGTTATATATCAAAACAATACGGATTTTTTTCTTTGTTTTGATATTGTGATGACTGTTTTTAAGTAAACTGCAAAATATAATCTTAAAATTTATATTTTGAGTAATATTCAGAACACTATATATCATATTGTGTTTGGAATTGTTGATAATGTTATGTTTTTTTTCATTAAGCTCCATTAACCAATCCCAAAAATAATGAAATTTTCCATTTGTATTGACATTTAATACCCTTGCCGTATAATTTGGCTCATAAAAAACAAACATGTTCCCTCTTTTCAGTGTTGTTGTAGACAATTGATGAAAAAAGTTAAATCTTAAAATATCTATAAAAATATATAAAATAAATATATATAACCTATATGGATATTAAATTAATGATTGTATATAAAATAGTGAATCATTAAGTGAAAAAGTAGTTAGAATTAATGAGTTCATTATGTCTACATATATTCTTGACCCATTTCATTGTTTCCATTGCCTATTTTTCTACCTCAAAGTGCAAGCACTCATGAACATGTGAATCCTTTAACAAACCACAAAAATAAATAAAATATAATCCACTTGTATATGAAAACCATTATTATGCCAGCAATACTATGAATAAATTAATTAAACCAAAAAAATTAAACAAAATATAAATTAAATGTCAATTTATCAATGAATCCTCAAAATATAGTCATAGTATTTACTATGTGTATTATATTGAGGTGTTTTTGTTTCCTACATTTCAGAAATGACTGAGGGACCTCATCATAATGTATTAATACAATACATGAGAGTATTCCCAGTTTGGAGCATGCAACATTCCATTTTTGTAAATTTTATTTTAATTTTAAGCCCAATGCACACAATATTGGTAATATCTGTCAAAATATGCATAAAATTGATGTGTTTTCAATTCCTGATCATTGTTAATTAATTAAGGATGATATTAAAGATCTTTATAGTCATTCAAATTTTATTTTCATTGTTTTGGATATTTTGACATATTATGTAATCTAAAATGATGGATTTATATTGAAAACACATTATTTGGATTATATCAACCATATCATGTCTCATATTGATGTGTGGTAAATTTAGACATGTGAATGACACATTTAGGATATTTTTAATAATGTTTGCAAATAATATGAGCTCATTTGAGCATTTTTTACTTTTTAATTAATTTTATAAAAGCAAATTGACTCTTTTGTATTATAAACACAAAAATTGAGTAATAACGACAATAATGTGTGTCAGATTCTTATTTATTTAATTATTATATATTAAAAATCTCCTATGGATTATTTACCTCTTTTTTTAAAAAATTATGATCTTTTTTTATTTGCCATGAAAATGTGATGTTGGTTTTGAACTAATATGTAAATTCCATAACATACTTATCAGATAAAAATGGTGAGGAAATGGAATAAAAAAGAGATTAAATAATGTTAAAATTATATAAATATGTTATAGGTTTTTACCTCCTCATGATAAATGTATATATTATGACACTATGTATTCTTCATAATTATTTATAAAAATTCTATTATCATACATTATGCATCATCTTGAGAAAAAGATAATAATTAATATATATGAACTATGATATTAATGCTTCACAATCGAAAAAAAATTACAAGGACATTGTGCATACTAAATGATAACCATGTTAGTATGTCATATAAATTCCATTTCATAAAACAATCAGAAACCATATATGGAACCCACCCGTCTCTACAAATATATATATATTTATTTAAGTTTAAAGGTTTATGAAATTTATAGTAGACCAAATATAAAATAGAAAAAAATGGTTAAGAATTTATTTAATGAAATTACAATTACCAAAGTAAATTTACTATTTTGGGATGATTTTCTTTTCAGATTTTTTGATCTCTCTCTTAAAATTTCAAAAATAATATCCATAATCATTGGTGTATATTACATAAAAATAAGCATTATAATTGACGAGTAAATGTAATTTTTTTCAAAATATGTTTTAATAGTTAAATATTCCTATATATTGAATAATTAATATATATTTTAATTAATACACACACTTTTTTACTCATTAACCAACATCATGATATACATAAACTAATATTTAGTAACCTAGCTATTAGAAAAATATTCCAACTAAAAGACACACATAACCATATAAATTTAGGTTTATCTATAAAATGATGATTACAACGTATTAAAAATTCATATTTGAAATCACGAGACATTATATTTCTAGATATCCATGGATTATATCAAAGAAACTAATTATTTAAGGAATCCATGTTAATATGATTAGCATTAAATTATTCATATAAAACAATAACTATTAAGAAATAATCAATGATAAAAATATATTATATGTCATTATATGATGGAGTTTAAACCTGCATTGTATATTTGAAAAACAATATATTTTATATTATTTTTTTCAAAATCAAATCATTTAGATAATTTTTCACTAATGAATTTATTCCTTCTACAATGATATTTCTTAAAATTAAATGATATATGGACTACTGAATACAAACCATGATTCGCAGAGTTTTCACATTTTATAGTAGTAATATAAATTCATATTAACAAATGTATAATTATAACATTTAATGACCTTATTATATCATTTTTGTACCAATGTGCTATAAAAATATACATGATGAATATATTAAATTTTTTTTGACATAATTCACTTAAAGGATGATAATATAATATATAAAATTGAGACTAACTATTTATTAATGAATGTTTCATATATTTCTTCTTCATTTGAAATATAATACATGTCTTCATCCCAAAATTTGGTTTCTTCGTGATGTTGTTATGATAAAAAAATGTTTCTATGGAACCAGTAGGGATAACGATATCCTAATTTTTCATCATCACTTATAGTTTATATATATAGATTGTCTTGATATGACCATCAGTTTTCCTATCTCTCTATTTTTCTGTAATATCATAAGTAAATTAAGACATATTTAATCAATTGTTTCAATGTTTTTAATAAGAAAAAATCTATTAATTCTATAATTCATGTATCTTCATATGATTAAATGGCCATGATATGAGCCTTCCAAAATCTTAATTTACCATTTAAATTTCCAGATCATCATGTGGACGTGCAAATTTACCAGCTATATTTTGGGAAAAATATATCCCTAATATCATATTATGGTTTGTGAAATAATTATTATGTACAATGTCTCCTAGGGTATTTTACAATTCAAACATTCCAATAATGAGACATGTGGGTGTTTCTAGATAGAAATATCACACAAGATTTCCCAATAAAATATTATTAATATAATGTTATTGAATGTTATTTGATTTATATTTTGATTAATTATTAATGAAAAAACCTATTACCTCATTTAACGTATGGGTATAAGGGAGAAACTATACTCAATGATACAGAGGTCATTTGGATGTTCATGTTGTGATATTTCTTCAACGTAATGTTCTCTTTGATTATTTCAAATATATTATTTCACAAAACTAGATTGGAAAATAATATCTTCAATAGAATATATTATTCCCTGTAATCCATTAGTCATCTTATATGTATCGTATCATTATTTTTTGTCACTAATATTGTTTTGAGGAGGCACTCCAATGCCCACACCTCTAATGCAGCTATATTGTTCTAGCCACATCAGAGCTAAATAAATAATCATTTCTTTTAGTATGGTGTCTTATGATACATCTGTCTAACTATATTATAAAATTGACCAGAAATATTGATTTTTGTGTAATAATATTAAAATTTATAATGAAATACAATTATTTAATACTTATAGTAAAGTCCCAATACAATTTTTTTCATCAACTACTTTTCCATCCTTATTTATGTGAGCCTCAATCTATAAAACATGATAATGGATGGATGTGGCTTCTAATTTGTTTCATAAATTAGATTTAAAAAAAATGAACATATACTGAACTATATCACATAAAATTATTTTCTAATTAAAAATGCATAAAAATATATTCTATAGTGAATTATACTACATCCATACATCGGTGTCTGTGTATATTGGTTTTTATGAACATTAATTAATTTATGTACTCTTTTATTATTTCTGAAATAATAAATTCTAAATAGAATCGTATAAAAAATATTGTGAAATAATTTTGTATGAAGTATAATGCACCTTAAATTATTTATAATCTCAATTACTGTTAAAGGAATTTCATATTTACTATTTTATAATTTGTACATAACTTCTTAGTTGGATTGGATTTACATTCCCAAAATCATCCATAATATATAAATTGGATATAAATAGAAGTGACGCCTTTGTGGGGTTTCAAGTGTTTATTAAGACATATGTATTATGACATGCCTCTAAAATAATCAAAATGTTTATGGAATAAGTAAATATAAATCTATTATTCTATAAATATATTTATACTATAATAGAGAAATTATATCATTGAATTTCCCTAATATATTACCAATCTATTTCATTCGTTACATGTTTAATGTGGCTCCGCAAATATATATCAATCATGACATTCATCCTTTTTGTGACCCCAAAATAACTAATAAAAACTGACTTGTTAGAGTCAATAGGTTGGCCATGCTAATACCATCCAACCACTATTATTATACCATTGTTTCTTTCCTTGAAAAACATTATTCTATATTGTGATGTTTTGGAATTATTATTTTTCATCAATATGGTGTTTATCCACTGATTATTATATATTTTTGATGTTAATAACAACTTATACCATGGTATTGGTAACATCATCATGTAAGGAATATGTTTTGTTCTTGAGGAGTAAAACATTGAAAATATATTATATTAATATAGTAAAAACTATATAATATTCAGAAGAATGTAAGAGTATATATAAATTCACATTATCTTTCTCATTGAACCCTATATTTTTATTAAAGGATATACATATTTTTCTCAATTATTATGTTTTAAAATCCCATATTGGTTGTACATTCTATCATATATTAAATTATATACTTGGGAAGACCATGAACTAATAATTATCTCACACTAAATGGGTCATCATTGAATTAATTTAATTGTTTTTTATAGTTTTTTAGTTTCCAACTAGGAAAATGTTCAATTATTTATTACTAGATGTGAGAGAAAAAATATAAACACTTAATGTGATTCCATTATGATTGGATAATCCTTTTCCCCTACCACAATGAAATTAACCTTCTTGAGGCCCATTTCATCATCTTTTACTACACTCCAATTGTCAACCAATTTGTAATGGAAAATTGGAACTTCAAATTATGTATAATTAATCTATTATATCGATTTGATGATGGAAGAATATAGAAAGTACAAAAAAACTGTATTTATATCATTTGAACTAGGCATGTGCTTCACCTCTAAACCATGGGTCACATAACTATTTCTCATCATACAAAATTCATTATATACTATTGCATATAACTTATAACCATTTATATCTAATAAATTGTAAAATATAACAGATTAATATGGTCCCCGAGCTATCCATAAAAATCATTTTTCCATTGAATTGATGTTTTTATATAACACCATACTAATATGACTTTAGAACAATCCTATGTAATGATGATTATGTGTATTTAATTACCATCATTTATCCTTTGATGGACTCAAATAAAAAATAATTTCTTTTGGTATTCTATTGATGAATGAATATCTCAACTATTATTTAAGTTATTTAGTTTCTCTTTCTCTTGAACTGTGATAGAATTAGTAACAAAATATTTTCTAGAAATCCCTTTTCCCAAAAGGTGTTTATTGGGATGAGACATTGGGAGACTACGGTGGTCAAAAACCGATAGGTAATCATTACATATTTTGACATTTTATTCAACAATATATCGTTCTAAAATATACTATTATGGATAACATTGATTCTTTCAATGTCCTTTCAAAAATATTATATATAGTTCAATGAGATAAAACCATCTATAATGGATTGGACAACATATTTAAAAATATTTAACCAAATGAACGATCAGGTGGAACACTACATGAAGAGATTGATGGTTGGTAGAACATATAAAATTCAGATAATATGCCAACAACAAAATTCTTCAAAATTTTAATCATCATTGGGTTTATAAATTTATATTATATTGATTTGAAAAATAAGAATATTATGGTTTATGTATTCCATAAATTATTAGGCAGAGTGTAATTTAAATCATTTTAATCATCAAAAAATGATATTATAGTTTTTTTAGACGATGTGCGTTAAATTTAGTGAATGTCAATACATTATAAATATTTTATAAATACCCATCCATATATTACAACCCATTATGAAAAATGATAAATTTAGTTTTCTGCTGTTTAGATACAGTGTAAGAAGTTGGGAGAATAAATGATTTCCCATTAGCCTTTAATGATTCTAAAAAATCCCTTATCCCTATTTTAGTCATGTAATTCCTAATCTTGAGGTCTTAATTTTATTGTCTAGTAACACATATTAATGTGACCATAAAATTATCAAATAAATTTTTTTCTACATTAATGAAATAATAAAAATTTTATCTATAAAAACATTTCAACTTTGAAAATTTGATGATAATTCATCTCTTTTAAAAATATTTTTTTAAGGATGGTTAGAATTGGTTTACCACAAATATTTTTTATATCATTTACATTATTGAAGGATAATCATCCACTATTGGACACATTTTTTTACCTTGTATAGTATTCCAACAGAATGATGCCATCAAATATTGATATTTATGTTGTCGAGGTATAAATTATTTTTCTTTGAAATATATAATATTTGAGAAATTACTTTACAAAACTGAGTGTGTACATTCATACAAAATGTGAAACCCCTACATTCAATTATCTAAATAATGTAAATAATGTTTTTCTAGAAAGTAATTTTCCCTTGAATACAACATGGAAATCAATGTGAATTCATAATTTCTACAAGAAGTATACATTTTAACACCTATATCAGCCCTCAATTTAATATAATTTATCAATTGATCCAAATAGACATCAAAATAATGTCAAGTTTTCTTTTTTAGATATAATAAGAAAAAAATAATATATTTTTAGATCATGAATAAATATAGATATGATTTATAATTTACCAAAATTATGGGTCATGTAAAATGAGTACTATTATAGTCACTAAAAGGATTTAATCTATCCCTAGAGAACTAAATAAAAAATATCCATTGTTTATTTCTAAATTCTAGATACACTTAATCAATTTTCTTCATCAGAGGTGAACACTACTAAAAAATAAGGCTATAGCCACGGTTTGGAATAGTGTCTATAGGCCCAAAAACCATGGCTATAGTTTATAGCCACAGTTTCATAAACTGTGGTTGGTATTGGCGTGGAAATAGGGAAAAACATATATCCACTGTTTGAACCGTGGCAACAGCCTATAGCCATGGTTTTCAAACTGGGGCACAATCCTAAGTCAGGTAATATATATAAATAGTTGTAAACCATGGCTATAGGCCTTTTTCCACGGCATTAATCCTTGGATATATCCCTATAGCCATGGTTTTCAATCCGAGGCACAATCCTAAGTCAGGTAATATATATAAATAGTTGTAAAACATGGCTATAGGACTTTTTCCACGGCTTTAAACCTTGTCTCTATCCCTATAGCCGTGGTTTAAAACCATGGCTATATGTCACCCCATTCCATAAAAAATAGCTCGACTTCCCCTACCCCCTTCCCAGCACACCCCCTTCCCCCTGCACTTCCCCCCTGCCCACTGCACTTCCCCCCAGCCCACTACACCCCCCCTGCCCACTGTACATCCCCCTACCCCCCTATACAACCCCTTCCCCTCTGCACACACCCCCTGCCCGCTACACTTCCCCCCCCCCCTTCACACACACCCTCCTCACTGCACTTCCCCCCCCAGCCCACTGTACATCCCCCCCCAGCCCACTGCACACCCCCTCTGCCCTGCCCCCGCCCCCTGCCCCCAGAAAACCACCCCTGCCCCCTCACCCTATCCCCCCTGTATAATGAACTTCCCCACCCCCCACTACACCCCCTTTCCCCTTTTCTCCCTCCCCCTTCCCCCATCAAAACACCCTTGTCCCCTACACACCCCCCCTACCCCCTTCCCCTGCCCCCCTGTAATTCCCCCACAGCCCACTGCACATCCCCCCTGCCCCATGCCCATTCCCCCCCTGCACACACACAACGCACCCCCCCCCCCCCAGCCCACTGCACACACCCTCCCCCTACCCCCCCCCCCCCCCGTACACACACCCTTCCCACTGCACATCCCCCCCAGCTCATTGCGCTTCCCCCATTCCCATGCACATACCCACTGCACCCCCAACCCACTACACACCACCCCCCTCATCACACCCCCCTACACCTTAACCCATCCCCTTGCAAAAGAACCCATCCCACCCCCTTCCCCTTTCCCCCTCCCCCCTAGGAACCTGGTTAAAAGTCTTTTGAAGAATAATAACCCATTATGATCATGTACACTAATTGGAGGATGGATGATTCTAATGACCAGGAATTAATAGATTTTTCACCGTCAGTTACCATATCATCTCATATAGGCTGGGGAAGGTTATTAAAGAATTTAACCATGTGTTTAATGTGATGCGGGAACAACCAGCCCCCCTGCTGCTCCCCCATGAACACCTGCCCCTGGACCCCCTAAACAGGCCCCCACTACTGGACCCCCCAAGATAGCAGCCCCCCCGGATAGCAGCCCCCCCGGACAGCAGCACCCCCTACTGAACCCCCTGGATATAACCCCCATGGTGGGAGTTTTATTTTTTATGATATATTACTCTAGAACAGAGGATGCTGGTGTAGAGAGTCCATATTCGATTTTTTTACTATTTTTTGGTCCTAATGCTGGTGTAGGTGGGTTTTGGGTGATGTTGCAGTTTCTAGTGGGTGGTGTGGCTGCTGGGAGATTTCCAGTATATTGGGTGATTATTTTTGGTTCAAAAAATACTGGGAGATGTTCTTGAGTAGTTCTATAAGCTTCTAAATTGGGACATCAATATGGATGTTTGGTGATGGATGGATGTAGAGTCTATAGTTATGGCTGGTGTTGGCTTAGTGGTGCTAGAGGTTATGTTTCCATGGACTGGTTTGTTAACAGAGATTATGTGCTATTGTTGACTGTGAGTTGGTTAATGGGTTGTTGGCTACTTTTATTTTGTGTGGTGCAGAATACCTCTTTAATGGGGTGTGTTGCAGGAGTGGAATGGGTTGGTTCTGGTGGATTGGGATGTAAATTTGATTACAGTCCTTATGGCTGGACATTTATGTTGGCTTATAGGTGTTGGTGCTATTATTGTTGAGTGTGTTACTGCTAAAACTCTGCTTTTTATTGGGTTTTTCTCTAGTACTTGTACTATTGGCTAGTGTTATTGGATTATAGTAGGTTGCTTCTTCATGGGGATTGCTTCTGGTTTCAATTTGGATACTACTATTTCAAGTTCCACTAGGGGTTGGCTGTTGATTGAATGCTCGAAGGTTGGTGTTTGGTGGTGATGGGGATGATGGGTTTACAGGTTTTCTCGGTGGATTTTGGTTATTCTCTTGGATTTATTTACGCTTAATCTTGTCATAAATCTTGTTTACTAATTCCTCCAGAATGCAAGGCCACACAAACCCTCCATTGGGTCTAGATAGGGATATTAAATCGGCATTGTATGCATGTGATCATACATTCTCACCACTACTTGGAGACCTCCATATTACGACAAACCCTACCTTGGAAGTTTTAGCTGCAGGGGATACTCTTTTGGACCCATTAAAATGTAATAAAGCACATCACATTTATAATGATATTTTTAATTGTATAAATATTGAAAATGGCCAATCATCATATCCTTCTTCTTCTTTGGGTTGTGAATCAAAACAGGTCGGCACACTACTTGACAGACAAGATGACTAGACCAAGACGATTTTGAATTGTGATTCTATGTTGAACAAATGAAACCCTCTTGGGGGTTTAAACATGAGCAGTGACAGTTATGTGAAGAATACCTTTATCTCTGAATAGACCCATTAACCACCACTTTGTTAGGACAATGTAACTACCATGGAGATGGCCATGGCACCTAAAGTTCTGGGTGTTTTAAAGACTGCTCTGGACAGTTACCCAAATCAAAATTTGGATGCCTTGGGTTTGAAAGATTAGAATGATACCAAAACAAATCTACCTATTGATTAGGTCAAGAATTAGAGGTTTATATTTTCATCTTATCAAGAGCAACCGAACCTGGTGGACACACCACAGATTCCCCTAGGTTCTAGAAAAAGGTTGGAAAAACATTTAGGTACTTTATATGACAACCTTGCTAAAAATATTTCTGGTACATCTCCTCCCCTTTTTGTGAATCACACTATTGGTATTTCTCAAACTTCATATAACATTAGTATACCTAATAACTCTGATTAGGAATATACAATAATTCCTTTTCATGACCTCTGAGAGTGTTAACCTCATGCGAACGAAGTCAAAGGAAGGGAACTTTTCTCTTATGATTGACATCTCTAAGGCTTTTTTTACCAATAAATGGAGTTTTCTAATTGAGATACTTCACAAGAATGGGTTCTCAAATATATTTTTGAACCTTGTCAACAATATTATTGGATCCTCACGGATGTCAATTCTTGTGAACGGTTCACCGAGAGGGTTCTTCTCTTGCTTATGGGGTGTACAAAAAGGTGACCCCTTATCGGGTATACTGTTTTCAATTGCAGTGGATTACATAAGAAGACGCACTAATGAGCTTGCTAATCTGGGTATTTATAAGAGGATTAGAACTAGTTTTAATGATCATGCCCCACCCCATCTTCTCTATGCTAATGACATTGTATTGCTAGGGATGGCTTCAAAGAGAACCATATCCTATATAAATTCTCTTTTCACTCACTATGAGGATGTGGCTGGACAGGCCATAAGATGGTACAAATCATTAATTGTTTTTGGAAATGGAATTACTGTTGGAAAAAAGAACATGATCACTTGATAACTTGGGGTGGAGAGGGGATCCTTACCCCTTAAATATCTTGGGGTGAAGAGGGGATCCTTTCCCTTTAACTTGATAGAAATGGTCGTGAGGGCTTATTAAGGATCATCAAAGCTAAGTGAGAAACTTTATATGGACAAGATTAATCTTTGAAAGGATGTTGGTCGCAGTGAAGTGGAACGAATGAATAAAACCTATGGAAGTTGGAGGATTGGAGGTCAACTATCTTTTTACCATTAATGATGGTCTGATTGGAAAATTTACTTGGAGGCTGATCTCAAATGATTTTTATAATGATATTATATCTAGAAGGATCACAAAATGGCTATATAATGGATATAAATACTACATTGAATCCTTGGTATAGGCTTCATTTAAGAAGTCCTATGTAATGATAATGCATGATACTAAATGGTTGGTTAGTAGAGACTCCCCTCATAGTTGCTGGAACACCTTCTAGTAGGATCATTACCTACATTCTATGAATGTCACATATGATGTTGCTTCATTGTCCATCATGGGTTTTCTATCAAATCGAATTTCACATGATTTGAATATTTTTGACTATGTGTAGTATCATGTTAATAATTATGCATTTATAGACTTTGAAAAACTGATCTATCTTCATAGAAGGCTTGTGATTTTTGACCCCAAAGAGGTTTACATGATTTCATGTGGTGGTACTGATCATGCCCCAACCAGGCTTATAAAGTTCATGGATCTATTCATTCGGACATCCCTGTTTGTCCTTCTTTGAAAAATCAGGAAAAATAGACTTCCTACGTCTGAAAATTTGAAGTGAGATGGATTTCAGATGGCCTCCATGTGTGCCTTAGGTAGGGCTGCAGAAGACACCACACATCATGTGTTTATGGAGTGTGGCTAGGCCCGTCAACTCTAGGGTTATCTAGGAATGTTTTTTGTGTTTGCAGTGGACTCTGGCATTCTACTTACGGATATGATGCCCGATCATCTGCATATGTGCTGCAGTGCCAGTTGGGAAAGCTCCTCACTGCTGCAATTATGGTAATCATTGTTTCCTTGTGGGATTTGAGGATCATCGATATATTTGATGGTGTACATGATGCTATCTGGAAAGGAATGATCTATATCCCCAGTGACGTGTATGCTGCACCAGTGGTCTAGGATGGTGAGACATCTAACACCATTTTTTAACTGGGATCTATTGGGTTTCTTGGAGTTTCGGTATAACCACACAGACCACATATACATAAGTATATCAAATGGATACCACCGATTACACTATAATTCAATGTGAATGTTGATGGAGTTGCGTCTGGTGCGCCGGGTCCAGCTGGATGCGGAGGAGTTTTCCGCACTTTTCATGGGTTAGTTAAGAGATACTTTTATCACTACGTTTTTCTTGGAACCTCTTTTGAAGCTAATCTATGGGTGATGATTCATGCGATATGGTATGATGTCCAATTTAACAGAAAATGAATTTGGATTGAATATGACTCAAGGATTGCAGTACATGCACTATGTACTAGAACGCGTAATGTGCCTTGGAATGTGCTGCCTTAGTGGGTTGAATGACTCAACCAAACCAATAAAATACATATGGTTGATTCTCATGTGTATCGGGAGGAGAATCAAGTTATTGATACATTGAAAAAAAGGCCATACTTGATCTGGATATGATGTGGTCCTTCAGGACCTCTGATTATTATGCATTAATGGTGGATACAGATAGATTTGGTGTGCTGTACACTCACTTATGTAATAACCCCTTGTATGCCTGTCTCATTTTTATTATAAACTAGCTATTGTAGTTGAAAATCAAAATGGTAATAATAGATATACATAGAAGATAATGAATAAAATTTTTATAACATGTTTTTAATTATATAATCGAGGTTTTCATACACTATATAAGCCTCAAAAACATAAATTATCAAATTTGGTTTCACTTGAGGAAACATTTAGCACCAAATAGTAAATACTTTTGAGTATTTTTAATAATTTCACCCCTCCTCAACTATAAATGGGCACTCAATCACCCCAATAATTTACACCTTTAAAACCATTTGGATTAATCAATTTCTACCCAAATCACCTACCAACATCCTTAACAAAATCCTAGAATCTCTATATTGGATACAAATCCAATCTTGTGTGGATTTAGTTAGATCCTAAGGAAGATTCCTCAAGAAGAGGTCATGTTCAACAACAATAATTTTCATTTTATTTCTTCCTCCACTACCAGAAAGGACTCCTCGTGGTCGCACTGCTAGGCCGATGGCCGCTGCCCCCATTTCTACACAGCAGATCCATTTCCTTAAAAACAATATCCCTCTTTTATTATTCCCCCTTCCAAACAACATCTCACAGCAGTGTAGAGACATGTCAAACAGGTTAGATATAAAGTTATAAATGTAAGAAAGTTTCCCATAGAACCCCCTCAATTCTCTATGAATCTGAGTGAGTGAAATTGTTAAAATTTAACATGTTTTTTTAGATTCAAACTCAATTTCATGGTATCACAGCACAAATCTATCGAATTTACCTAGTTTTACCCTGAAAACACATTTTTCCAGATTCATGCATAGGTTCTTCTACTGCAACTTGTTAAATATTGTTTAAATATCCTTGAAATAATCACATCTCTATTGAAATTTTATAACCATGTCATTAGAAAAATCATTCATCTATTTTTTCTAAGAAGGTGTTAATGATATAATGTGTGTAGTGTTGGTATGTAGTGTCGTCATTATTTAATCCAAATGGCATAACCTAAATGGTCTGGGATGGATTGCACGTGGATGGGGGCTGGTGAGGGCTCGAATGCTGGTGGAAGGGGGCTAGAATGCTGGTGGAATGGGGATGGTTGCAGGTGCTGGGGGATAGTGTGGGATGATTTAAAGGGGGCATGGGGGTTGTTGCGAGCTGGAATTCTGGGGGTAGGGGGTAGAGATGAAGGTGGAAGGGGGCTGGTGTGGGATGGATGTGTCTGGAGTAGGTCCAAATCACAATGGGACCGCGGCGTGACAGTGTCCTGACCACGGCGTGGCTGCTGCTTGACCGCAGCGTGGCCGTGGCATGACCGTGGCGTGATCGTGGCATGTTGGCCCAGTCTAGTGACATCCGCAGGGCATCATATTTCAGCCATGTGTGAAAGGAACGAGAGGAGGTGGGGCAAACTTTCGGTCATCTCCCCACTGATAGAAATTGTGATTAGTCAGTCTGAACATTGATCACAAGACTCATTGAATAATATCACCGTGAACCACCGTAGGGTGTCGTTTGGGAGTAGGGCCAAATCATGGCGTGGCCGCAGCGTGACCGCGGCGTGACCACGGCGTGACCGACGTTCTACTACAGTGTAACTGCGGTGTGACTGCAGTGTGACCATGGCATGACCGCACTGTGACCGCGGTGTGACCGCGTCGTGATAGCGGTGTGACCACGGCATTACCGCAGCGTGTTGGCCTGGTCCAGCAACATCCACAGGGTAGTATCTTCCACTATGTTTCAAATAAGACGATATGGATGCATGAGAGGATATTTTCTCAGAAGATTTAAAGAAATGAATGATTATCTGTGATGACTAGAGGATTGGATGACCCCTGATATAACAGATTCGGTGATGTTTGGAGATCTAGAAATGTGTTGGAATACCGAGAGGAATACCCCATGGGATCAAGAAAATCACAGGTTACATAACATGAAATCTGACATTACTGGTACTGTGGGACCCCTGGGATGTGGAAATGAGATTTTGGTTGTATTTAAATATCACATTCCATGTTTTGTGGTCATACAACATGGGACCCATCATAAAAGTATAACAACACTTAATGGGTGTCTTGCATCAAACAACTGTTTTAATAAAAGGAGGGAATCCCCGTACATGGATTTAAAAACGGTCAAGTGCGATGTGTGCATTATAACTAACAACGACATCATGTATAAGGAAAACACCAATGCAATAATGTTAATCAAGGTATACCACTATGAGTTTTCACAGACAATGTACCTCCGTTAGAGGGGTTTTATTACAAATGAATCAATTATCATTACTAAAACTTTTTAAAAAATTTCAATTTAATATAATCTTTCAAAATTAAGAACGCAACTAAATTCAATTTAAAACATTGTTTAATTAAATAGGCTAAGAGAGGGACCCTACCTCAACCTCAAGGTGCGTTTTCATTTGACGACGACAATTCAAATCTTCCTTTTTCCTCTTCCAGGCATATGCAACTTAACATACATATAAGGACACCTAGACCCTATGTACATATTTTCATGAAAAATAAACACAAGGAGGTCCTTAGATATATGTTTATACTTGCATATACCCCTTTACACTTACACACATATGAATTTTTCATATCTATATATAAGAACACCAATCCACAAGATATATATTCATACTACCACGTGTGAATATATAAAATGGGGGATCATATATATTCATATTCCTACCTATGCATACACAAGTAAGAATTCGTCAACGGTGACTCAAATCCACCTCAATGAAATCCAAAATACAACAAAAATATAAGGAACCCAAAAAAAACCTAATTAATATTGCGGAAAAGAATATAAACAAATTTTACCTTACCCAAATCATGAACTCATTGTCTTCGATGGTGGTGGATAGAACTGGTCTTGTCATAAGAAACCACCAATAAGAAAATTTTGGGGAAAAAATGCAATATAACAACATCTTATATATATGTGATCAGTGTGTCAAATGAACATGATAAATGATACATGAATCCATAACCATTAATGAACAAATAATAATCAAATTGATATTTACATCCCAATACTAAATAACATGATCATTAATAAGGCTCTTTATTTTTCTAACATCGCCTTTAGTTTCCTATTCAAAAATCAAAAATCACCAAAATATGAGAATAAAGTAAACCTCTATCATCACTTAAAAGTGAGAAATAGGTATTAGACATTGTTATTAAACTATAAAATCCATTCTGTGAATATATAAAATACCTAAACCTCTTCATCCCTATATCCTTCTTAATTTTATAGATTGAAACATCATTTTTAGCATATTCTTCTTCTGGAATTCACCATTATTCTTAGTTTATATATGTTAACAATTTTATAAAGAAGAGAGTTTTCCTTCTTTTATTGTAGCCCCCTCCCCCCAACACCTGCCCCCTTTTCACCAGTACCCCCCACCCACATCCCCCCCCCCCCCGCACCAGCCCCCCCTAGCCACCACACCCCCCCAACCAGCCCACCCCCCCCCACACCTTTTGAGATCAATAAATTATGTATTACTCCCTTGGGTATAGAGACCATAACTTTTCTCAAATTGAGGATATTAACATCTCTAAAGGGAAGGAAATTTCATTTTATACAATTGAGTAGGTTGAAATTTTCTACTAGTCCACTTTGAAGGCTTAGGGAAATCATGTAAAACATGTGAAAATCTAAGGGTGCAATACAGATGGACTGGGTGAAGCATGTTCATATAATCTGTCCTTATCGGAATGCAGTGGCCATATCGGTGTCATACTCTATAATAAATTAATCATTAAATGTCATTTTCCACATTGATAATCTTGAGTTACAGAACCAAGATCCCAAAAGTGGGGGCTTTGATACTATTTTTTAACAACTATGACCCAATCACCCAAGCATCACCAGGTCAGGTCTCGACAAAATCTTAGGAACAAATCCTAATTTCTAGAGGTTGGTATAAATTTCAAGGATTATAAGACACTAAGGTAGGAGGTGCTTTCTCCCATGGGAAGGAAATATAACAAAGGGTATTCTATACTGAAAATTCTGCATGACCCTTGGGTTAAATAGAATACAAAACCCATGTAATGTTGGGTTCAAAATAGGTACCTGGTCATCCAGATATATAGACAAAAAGAGGGAATATATCTATATAAACATGGGTATATACTTAAACCTGGTTCCATGATTCATTTACACACACAAGATAATGCAAAAATAAAAAAAACACCATGTATAGAAAGACTCATTCAAACAATGCCTTACGAGCTGAAAGTGATAAAAAAGGTGATTTGGTCATAGTGGTCAAACCAAAAAAGGATGATTGTTCAAAAAAGGTATGTTCCCAAGTTTAAACTCCCAGCCTAGTGTTCAAACCATTTGAGAATAATATTGTATTTGGTGTCTATATTTAATGGTGAGTATTTCATTTATATGAGTTGAAGCATAAATATATTTTCCATTAATTATAAAGCGATGAAAGCACTATAATTTGAGCTGAGTTCAATCATGATACAATTGGGTCCAAGTGAGACCTAATCCGGCCTCAATCTGGTCCAAGGAAGCCCATAATATAGAATAAATCCTAGCTTGTAAAGAGAACCCACAAAAATAGGACCATATGATTACATTGGAGTTTGGCCAAACTCACCCCACAATGTCGGAACTGCATCAACAGGGAGGTGGGGAGGCCGCATCAGAGCCATGTCGGCGGGGAGGTGGGCTAGCTGCGGAGAAGCATTGAAATAGGAAGAGGAATGCCATCAGGGTGGTGGGGTGATTGAATCATCAGAGGAGAGCCATCCTAAGGTGGGTGGCATGTCATTAGAGTATAATGATAGAAGTTTTTTGTAACAGTGTCAGGCGAGGAGGGTCAAAGAGAGAAGTGCAGAAAGGGAGGGATGTGGGGATCGCGAGCGGGGAGTAGGGCAGAAATGGGGTGGGGATCGCGAGCGCCTGGGAGGAAGGGGGTGGGGATTACAAACGTATATTAAGAACAAGGGTAAATATATGAGTATTTTTTAACCCGCGATGTTACCTTAACCTATAGTCGCGGTTTTTTTAAACCGTGGCTATATAAGTGTGGTTATATCCTCAATTCCTTGTAGTGGAATCTATTTGAAAGCGTATTTCCCCATCAGTAAATATTATGCATGTATGCTATTTCAATTTTCTATTAGTTTTTTATGAACCATATAATTATATAATACATTTATATATTGTATTGTACTATATAAATTTCAATGTACATGATAAACTTTTCATTTATCAATCAACAACATACTCATGTAATTCCAACGGTAATTCATGGTTCTTGTAATCCAATAGAAAATCATTTATAAATGAATATATTTTTATAGGGAAAATTCTTGTAGAATTAATAATTCATTTAAAATTAAACACTATAAATGGAATTTAGCTTTCTCTTAGTATCATTTCATTTATTTTGCTATGTTGTTCTATAAAACTGGTGTCACTCCATCTGCTTCCACAATTCAAATTATACTACATAAATATATCAGAAAAATTGTGTGTATTTTGTAAAACCCATATTCCATCACTTATAAGTACAAATATTTAAAAACCAAAACCTCATTGGATAATCATAATCTTCATGTTCAATTGAATTTTTCATTTCATTCATAGAATATCCATCATCATTTAGATAAGTTATCATACCAAATGTCCCATAAACCATGATATCATAAAAATATGTTTGAATGTTTAGATTTACCCAGGTTTAGTATTAAATTTGTTGATATAATATATTATATGGAAAATAAAATGATCATCCACCAATTCGATATTTATTGTTCTTGAAAAACAACAATGTAAAAATGGTAAATGGATTTGGGAAGGGTCATATTCATTCTCTATTGGGAAAGTGATTAAATATATAAATCAATACTCATATTTTTTCATAAAATAATAGTGCATAATTATTTCATATCCATCATATTATGCTCATAATAGTTAAATTTTGTAATAAAAATACACATACGCTTTGCATTATCAAAGGAGAAATTTATAGATAATTCTAATAAAGGGAACCCAATATTTTATTGTATTAAATAATTTCATTATTCATTTATGGAAATGGGTAATTTAATTTTATAAAAATAATTAATCTAATATGGTATGTGATTTCTTATAAATTCATCCAAAATGATCATCATTGTATGTTAATGGAAAAAATCTACTTATATTTGTCGAAGATGCATAGTTTCGTGT
Source organism: Viscum album (assembly GCA_963277665.1). Classification (NCBI taxonomy): domain Eukaryota; kingdom Viridiplantae; phylum Streptophyta; class Magnoliopsida; order Santalales; family Viscaceae; genus Viscum; species Viscum album. Next base: position 1,583,720,434 of record OY728150.1, on the reverse strand, counting down.
TTATAAGTCTTGAGGGATGTGCCTCAAAAAACAATATAAAATAAAAAATCATCAATGGATGTATCAAATTTGGTTGACTGTGGTATCCATAAATCTAATTTATTTCCATTATAATAACTGTTAATGCACATGAGAATATTTTATAGTTTTTTTCAAAACGTTGAAATGTTTCTAAAAAATAGAATTTATTTGTTGATGAGTTAACCATACAATACAGGCTCATAGTTCCCATACACTTTTATACCCCCTTAATAATTTCCATTGGGATGAGAAACATGATCACCAAGGATGGGTATACAAGATTCAATATAACTCAAAAATAAATAATATTATATTATGGAAAAAAATACTTTTTTGGAAAAAAATATATCACACATATCATAAAACTAAATCAATCTGAAATATACCATATAGTAGAAAAATTTAATCCTTAATAAAATATTAGTATGAAATGGGAAACATAATTATGAAAATGAATATAAAAATAATACCTCATTAAATTTAAAATATATTATTATTTATTTTTTATAAAAATATTTCAAAATTATTTATATATATATAATCATATAAATTAATTATTGAATTTGTTTTTATATTGTAATTAATGAATTTAAATGATGATGTGTACTAAGTAAGATATTATTAAAATCATCAATGATAAAAAATAAAATTTTTAAATTTTTTATTTGAACTTTAGGAAACCCCACATAAAATTTGTTATTTCAATTCCAGTGTAAAATGGAATTGAAAAAAACAAATAATGGGATACAACCACCATTTGTAATAAAAAATTAGAAATTAGTGAAAATTTCACAATCATATTTAAAAATTATTCAATAATAAAAAATTTGAAACCATTTCTATATACATATGTACACTTTAAAATGACTAAAATGTTACAAGTTCGCATTAAAACCACATCACGAGTTTCAGAACACAAAATCCATTTTAGATCATTTTTACTAAAAACAATGTTTTTTAATTTCAAAACCCACTTTACAATTTAAATACTAGTTTACTTGAATAGTACAAAATAACTTTTGGAATGAACATACACATGACATGTATGTCACCACTCAACTTAAAGAAATGTATAATTATTAAACTTTCATTAAACATTTAATATTGTTTGATTGAATACAAAAGTTATTTAAAGATAAGACTATATTTAGAAAATGTTATATTCTAGATCCATTGTAATTGAATTCTCATATAATTATGGTCCTTGGTTATAGATCCTCACACTCCCAATAATCATGGATACCTAGTGTACACAATAGCTTAATACTGTGCGCTTGTCGGGTTGGATTCAATCTCTACAAGTGTCTCATTGCATCACCAATATTAAGTTATATTTTTCATTAAATATTACATTATATATGTTATGAAAAACATTAATAACATGTATTTTGGAAACATACAACCTAAATATAAAGGTTTTTGTGAAATTCATTCAAAATTTAATAAAGTGAAAAATCATTTATCAAAACGTATTTCAAAAAATACAACATAATATTCCATAAATCCGTGATTTATCATGTCATTCAATGTATTAAATAATCATCATGAAGAGAATTATAAAAAAACTATCAAATTGAGAAATGTATTAAATAAGATAATGTGGTGTAATATGGAGTTCTTTAGGGATATTGGGATGATGTTGGATATGAACATAACTGATTGTGAGTCAAATAGGATGTGATCCAATACTCTGGGTGAGATTATAATGCCTGGTTTGGTTATTTTATCAAAGAACATACAATGATTTTACACCCAACATTATGTTTGTATATTTTTTACAGTTTGTATAGGATCATGGGATGATCGGGTTTCGTTATGAAATATATAATAAAGATGATATAACACCTTCATGGGTGCAAATTATAATTTTCAGTGGTAGGTTTTCCATAGGAGGGAAAAAATTTTGAGATTTGGTCTAGAGATATGGAAACCCCATCAAACATTATTTCACATTATATATTGGTACATGAATTATTGTTTAATATAAGTTAAACAATATTATTTGTATTAAAATTATATGTTCTTTGAATTTATTGTTTCTAATCATGTTATTTAATAAATAACATTTATTCAACTATTTCTATTTATTGAGAGTAATTATATAAGAACCAAACCATCTTAAATGAATAATGGAATATAGCAGCCATATGTTTGGTTTACAATGCCTCGATTTATATTTAAAAAGTAACCTAGGTATTCACGTGTCATTGAACATTTTTTTGTTACAGGAAGATATTATTTGTTACAAAATTATGTTATTTTATGTTGTGTACTTTTAGAAAACATTGATTATATTGTAAATATTTTATTTAAATGGTAAGTATAATCATAATTTTTTATTCCAATTAATAATAATTTTTGTCTTAAAAAATTATTTAATTGCATTATAACCTAGAAGAATTATAATTTTATGGAAAACACATAAATAAGATTTAGTGATTTCATTAGTGATTAGATAATGAATAGGTCGATTAAGTTGGAAGGATCAATTTTTATGATAAATATTATGTCTCATCAATGTAGTTTTTTTAATAAAAATAATTTTTTATTTAATAAACATGATTGTTTTCATAAATAATTATTTATGGATTGTAGTTGGGGTCTCTCTTTATTTTATGAACCCTTCAATACTACATCATTGTCAGTGGATCAAAACCCATTGGATATATGATATTTTAGAACCATTGTAGTTTTAGTATAGTAGAACTATTAAAATAATTGAACTATATAACCGGTTATACTATATATTTTTTGTGCAGTAGCATGTACTATAGTTTTTGTAGTAATATAGAACCTTTGGAACTATATCAATACTATTCAACCATGGTACATTGGGACAAAAAATGGTCCTTAATGTCTATGAAATGGTATATCATTCCCAAATGGTATGTGGTCCATTTCATGGGTCCCTTCATAAAAAACAAAGAAATCTCTTCCCTTTATATCAATAATAAAGCGGCTTCAGTCCCAACATTTTCATAAAATGTAATTATGGATATCTTTTTATGTAATATATTTTCCTCAAAACTAAACAATAAGGTAATATAATTTTATAATAATTTTTACAAAATAATATTTTTTCATTAGTACTACGTCATGTTCTTTTTATATTTCAATGATCAAAATTATAGAACATCAATTTCAACAAATGGGTGTTAAACATGTATATCATAATGTTAAATGAAATATTTTCCAAAATGATTTCATTTATGATTTTTCATAAATGTAGAAAATTGATATAAATGAAAATATTTTATTTTTTAAGTTCGAACATCTTAATTAGTTCTTTAGTCCCACTGCCTAACTTCATTGGGTTATGATGATTATAAATTGGTTATAGTTAATGCGATATTTAACACATAACTATGATCAATTCTATGAGGCAATAAATATTTACTATTCCATGTTTACTTCATTATTTGGTTTGATATTAGTGAATTTATACTATACATACACCACTATTTATGAATTGTATTCATTAACATAAATATCATTGAGAAGTAATGATTATGTGTTATTTTGATGGATATTTAAATGCTCAATTATTTTTCATATTGTAACCCTTACATTTAATCAAAATTTAATATTTTTATTATTTGGGAAACAAATTAATGATTTAGTTGAATCCTCAAAAAACACCATGAAAAATTAATGAGGGAAACAATGCATCATTCCAAATGATAATTTAATAACATAGACCCAACCTGATCAAACCAATGATTGATATACTACCTGACTAAATAAAATAAATGAATATTTGTATTATTAAAATAAGAAAATTTATATTGAGTGGATTTATGTATAATTGTGTGCTACATAATAACATGATTATAATCATTTACATTTTAAATGAACACATTTTATAATCATAACACATGGATTCAAAAAAGAATATAAAAAACAAATTTCTTGCCCATAATTATTTTGACCATCTCATACTAAAAATGCTAAATTATTGTAACCCTTCCTTTTAAAATGACTAGATATGGTGAAATTATATCTAGATAATACATTATTTTTATGTGATAACATTTATATTGAAAAGTAAATTATTTTTTTACTAAAATCAATATGAAAAAAGTGAAAAATAAAAAAAAAGTAAGAAATGATTCATAGTTGAAAAAACATTTCTTTCACCATTTTAGTTTATTAATGACAAATTACAATGGGTTGGAGATGGTATAATAGTGTGACATCATAGAATCAAATGACATATAAAATAGTGCCCTAATCTCGGTGGGCCACATGGCCTGAATCTCATCCCCCAGAACGCTAGAGGCCATTGACTAGTAGATATGGCCTAGGGTGTGCCCATTGGGAAACTATGATATCATTACAAATGTGTAAAAAAACATGTGAATGTAATCATAGATGAATAGAGGAAGTAAAATTAATAAACATATGTAACAATGAAAAATAGTGACCTCAATAACAATAACTAAAAAAACTGGAATAACATTTAACAATAGATGATGATGTTAAATATAATAGTAAACTAAAAAACATGCATATAAAAAATAGGATTAATATGTTCCACAAGGTATAATGGAAATAAAATATTATACCAATACTCTAGAGCTCTATATCTATCATCTACTGTCAGGATCCATACTAAATAAAAATAAATCAAATATTTGTAGCAGTATGATTCCCTTTATCAACATCAAAAACAATTTAATCTACTCCAAGGACAAAATGAAACCCCAATAGGGTGTGAGAGAAATATTATTTTTCCAACAAAAATGGTTTTTATAATATCCTACCCATGTAATGGATATGTAATAGTGTGTATGATGGAATATATAATGTAAATAAAAACAATGAAAGTAAATACCCCAGTACCTATTTCAACCCATGGATGGAATCTGAAGAAGTCAACAATTCGTTATTTTATTATTACGAGTTTATAAATATTCCATATGTTATAAAATTAAATGGAACTAAGTTATAACATGGTAGCCTATAATGATATTTCATATTGATGTACTAAGGTTATAAAATAAGTGAATTATACTTCATGGGTCATCATCTCTGAAATAATTGATTCTTGAAATGAGATAAGAGTGTAATCCGAGGATCATAGTCCAAGGCATTTCAAAATAAACTAAATAGAGAGTCCAAGGTGATTCTATAAGGTAAATTAATGTTACATAGATATAGGTACATATGGGAAACAAACATGGAACTTATATTTTAATTCATGATCCATTGAGTATATCCAAGTCATCCTATGATAATATGAAGGGATCCAATGATGTCATGTTGGAAATCCATGACTAGATAGGGAACAAGATATATCTGGGTCTCAACTTATACAATCTGTATCCTTTAATTAGAATGGGTTTCCCATGTGCTCATGGAATTCTCTAATAAGTATCCAAGGTGATCTCAAGTCATTCCATTTATATTTGACTATGATTCCATGTAATATTTATTTTGGTTCAAGCATTTCCTTTCACTATTGCGATAAGGTCATGTAGCATGGAACTGTTTGTTCGTTCCTTTCTTTCTATATTAGTGATATGGTTATGTTGAATGAATCTTTCTAATAAATTCATAATTTATCATTAAGTACATTTGGTTCAGGCCTTTTGTTTCATTAGTGTCACATGGCCTAGTATCATGTAGCATTTCAATTAATCTATTAAAATCTTATTACATATTCAAGGATCATTACTCTAACATCGATAAATGTGGTAAGTGGTATTGTGGATATGAATCCTAAGATTAATTTACATTTAATAAAAGTCAAATTCTTAGTATACTTCCCATTGAAATTTGATATTTCATTTTCAAATTGAATGACATGCCATAGGTGGATCAAGTGGTTAGAATACATGGTACTTTACATTATTAAATTCACAATATATTCAATCCATTTAATATAGAAATTATTACCCTTAAGAAGGGCATGTGAAGGCACACATGAACGGTGTCACAAACGTGTAAAAACACTTAACAACAATTATGGAAAAAACTTCAACATAGAAATGATGTAATTTTTGGTGTAACGATAAAAAAATAATCAAATATTTGGAAAGGACATAATTATATGGTTCTAATTATTATAATCATTGCATATAAATTATATAAACAGGAGTCGAAGAAATAATTGCGCCCTACAAGAGAATTCCAAAATCAATGAACATGAGTGATGTGTTATTGACCACCCACCTTAGGATTTTACAAATTTAATACTATGGTACTGTCCCTTGATTTCTCTCACATTGGATTAGAACTATGTATAAGAGAGTAATATATATAGACCGATAAATCGATTGAGAGATAAATAGATAAATAATGGCTCAAGAGGAATCAAGTACAACCCATTGTTCTTCTAACATAATCAACAGAATATTGATTAGATCCTGGTTGAAGGGGATCACTTGATTCATTCTTTATTTCATCAACGAGATCTTTTATGAGAGTAATTTAGGAAAATCTGAAGAAATAGGAATTAGGGAAGAACATGGGTTCTAGTTAAACAATTAACAAGAAATTTTTCAAATTACCAAGAAAAATGGCATGTGCACGATTTTTCTGCAATGATTTAATACAACATGGCCACCATATACGATTACCTGGGAAGAAGGTCACATTGCATATTTATGCCTCACAACCATGTACAAACCTTATGAAGTGGTTCTATTAGGAAAATGACAATCCCCACAATTAGGAAAATTGTTCACTAACCATTCAATATGTCATGTTTCCCCAAAAAAACGGGTTCAATGCTCCAATATTTTTTTTGAAAACCATTGATACCTTTTCTAACCAGTTTGCCTCAATATTATGTCCAATTTAAATATTCAGACCAAAATTTTAAATGATACATACCTGAGTGAAAAAGGTTTATTAAAATCATCCACTGTTAAAATAATTCATCCTCGAGTTCCCCATCTAAGGTTGGAGAAGTTATATCTTGTAAAAACATTGACTATTATGAAGGTACATTTTCTTCTTTCTCCCATGTCTTGTCATAAAATCAGTTATGGTACCATAAAAGTTGTACTAGAGGGACTAACTGGCCTCGAAGAGCCTTCGTGTTATGGTCAACGATGCGTACAGGATACTCCTCAAAGGTAGAATAAGTATATAACTCAAAATCCTCAACATGAAATGTATAATATGAATCAACATGAAAATGAAAAAGATATGATATAAATAATATTTCATACATGTCATGGTACCAATGAGGTAGTAAAAACGGATGGTCTACTGGCCGGACTCTCTCCAAAATCTCAAATGGCCCTATATATTGAGGAGACAAATTTCCCTACATTTGTAACCATATATTCTCTATAATGAGTGATACTTGAAAAAAAACATGTTCCCCAAACACAAAAACAAGAGTTCATTAATGATGATTGAAATAATATTTTTATCTAGACTATGTAGTAGTCATACGCTTTCTGATCAGTTGAACCTGTTGTTAAGTGACTAGAATGATAGGAGGACCTAGTAGGGTTTCCTCAACATTTTCTATTAGAATAAGGGTGAACGGAATGTCCTACCATATATGGAATCAATAGACTCCACATGAATATTATCATGAAACCTATTATTACAGGTGAACTCGATGAGAGTGATATGCTTCTCCCATGAACTATCAAAATCACGGACACATGCTCGTTGCATGTCCTCTCAAACCTGTATCATCTGATCAGATTTTCAATAAATATTAAGGTGGAAACATATGCTTAGAAGAACATGTATTCCCATATCATTTTTTAATCCATGGTAGAACCATGACATGAAATGGAAACTGTTATCTGAAATCACAGTAGGAGGAACCTCGTGGAGTTTTATGACTTCATGGATATAAAATCTTTCCGTCTCATCAAATGAGAAATTATCATAAATAGGTATGAAGTGGTATGATTTTTAGTCTATTGATGACATATTAAATATAATCTCTACACATTAGATACTGAGGTATGTTGACTATGAAATACATAAGAACAACTTCCCTTTTACATTTCATAATTAGAAGTGGCTGTAATAAGACTTATTGTTTCTAGTACTCTAACCTATCCTACTGACAGATGGAACATGTAATGAAAATCATATTACATGACGTTTCATCTAGGTCCAAAACTTTTAGCATCACATATCTCAATACATTGTGCAGATTATTGGATAAATGGGCCATTTTGGTATTGTTGGACATTTTCATCAACACCTCTATCATATCTATTAGAACCCATATACATCAACATTGATACAAGATTCCATATATATCTATATAAAAATCCATAGGAGGTTTATCACTTGATATAATCTCATGGATAACTAATCATTCAGGATAGTAAAACATCCCACTCTTCATCTACTCATGTTAAGAAGAGGTAACTATCATGGATGAGAGGTAAGACTGCTTGTGGATCTCATTAAACTCTAGATGAATCTTAGAAAAATTTCCAATAATATATATTAATAATTAGAATCATGTATGACTTGTTATTTTGTTTTCCAACATAATGCATTTTCAACCTCATTATCCTTCCATGGTGTATAGGACAGCTCAAAATCAACAGATTGTAGGTACTCGACCGATCACCATTATCTAATGTTTAAATCATTCAATGAATTTAAATATATGAGGATATTTTTGTATGTGTACAACACAATGTGCTCACCCAACAGATAATATATCTGGTAATGTTATTCGTGGACAGTTGTTGTTAGTCCACGGTTTGTACTGGTTAATTTACATCAGGAGGTCACAAATACTGAGATACAAATGAAATGATTTTTACTCCTATATCATCGCTTATTTTAGGTTGATGCCTTGTGAATCAAAAAATATTGTACAACCTATACATACCTCCAGAAGTTTAAAAATAGGTGTTGATATAAGCCTCTCTTTCTTCTCATAATGGATTTCCCACATTATTCTTACTCTATTAACATGAGAAATATCATTTTAAGATGAGTAAAAGGTAATGTATGGGGGGAGTAGATATTAATGATACACATTCAATATCCATCCATCCCCCAAGAACTCTATATATAAAAAACATTACTGGGCTGCTCCCAGGAATCTACAAAATTAACTTGAATTTATGGTCAATAGATATTGCTGATTCTATGATTATATGACCGATGATCTGATAATTGGTGATCCAGAAGTGGAACAAAGCCTTATTATTTAATATTGATACCCTCTTAGTGTACTTAGAATGATATCAATATGTTTTGAATCATTGTTATGACTATGATAATACATCAAGATGGCATCGACAATGACCACATAAAAAGATTCCAAATAGGGTTGGAAACACTATTCATCAAAACCACAAAAATTTAAGGTTCATTCCAAAGACCAAATGACATAATTATGTACTACCACAGTTAATACCTACTACATAAAGTAGTATGTGGTATGTTTTATGACCTTAATCAAAAATGATCATAACTAGATATTAGTTAAATATAAGGGTAGACCATTTCTCCTACAAGTTGGTTAAAGATATCATCTATTCATGGAAATGGTTATTGGATCATGACCATAGGCTAGTTTATCCTTTGGATATCAACCCTTAAACATGTGATTCTATCTGAATTATTGGAAAAAAGAACAAGTGAACCACAAGAGGATGTAATGGTCTATAAAATCATTTGCCTCAAAATCCTGTAACTCTTGCATGATCACCTGAAGATCTGTTGGTACCATCATATATGTAGGAATGGTTTTTGGTGTATCCCCTCGAACAAGATTAATTATATAATATACCTCTCTCTACATAGGTATGAAAAAAACAATTATAGGGAATGAAATCCAAGAAATGATCACTTACTAAAGGGAAATCAGTTTGGTGGAAACGCTAATCCTCCAAGAAGATATGTGAAATCTGGGTGGTCACTCTACCTAACCCATGATCCTCTGCTCACAAACTACTATCCTGGACAACCCATTCACCCTTATATATATAACAACTACCCTCTGGTTATGTAAACAATACAACGCAGACATAGTAGTCTAAAAAGAATGATTCTGAACCATCCAGTCGATCATGATAATGACTATGAATCTCTTTAGCTAGAGAACATGGAGGTTCCATAAGAAAGGGTTACTTTCTTCCATAATGTTATATTCCCTACATTAGCATATACTCTATGTACATACCCCAAAAGAGGTATCTAGTGTCATTTTAACATAGTAATACTACATCACTCATCCGAGACATTCCCTAAAATATAGAGAGATAAAAGAGTTTGAATAGCTAGTATCAAATAAGGCAGATACAATAGTAGAGGATTATAGTATATTACATCGTACAGTTGATGGTACCACATCTTGATTCTCAGGTACCATTTGTACTACATTAAACTTTCATTATCCACAACCATGTGCAACAGTTGGACTTGCATGATCATATATACTCTATTGGTGTTGTGGGGATCAGTTTTTCGGCCACCATGACCATAAAATCCTCCTCGACCATACCTACTGGTTCAATTCTAACACATATGATATAAAAGAAACATCTCTTGATGGTGGACCTAGTGCTGATCCTTTTCATCATGGATCTGGTGGATTGGCCCGGATGAATCATTGTAGATTCCCCATATGGCCACAAGTCTGACACTCCAATTGGTCTCTATCACACTTAAGATTTAAATTCCCCCATCATCCACAATAATTAAAAACATGTAATCTTTGAAAATGAACACAATGGTTGTCACTATGAAGATGATAATCCTCGAGGGAATGCATCCTTCCACCAATTTAACCGCTAGATTGAGGTGTCACTAATCCTTTATATATGTTACTATAATCTTCCCTCAGTATAAACTCTATGTAAAGTGGCAAATTTACTATCTTAGAAATGGTATGAATATGAATTAAATTCACCTTAATATGGATGGAATGCTAGATCTTACACTTGAAACGTCTACCATAAAAAAACACATCACCATATAGACGTTGTATAAAGCACTTCAACTTTGTGAATTGTGTGGAAATTTCTTATAACTAACATAAAACCCTTCTTGAGATGCATAAGCTCTCAATATCTATTAGCTCTCAGCATCTATTGAAAAAACTACTCCATGAAGGCTATTTAGAAATCTACCCAAAATATGCCTTGATGATGACCAACCTAGTTATTCCCATCCCACCAATGAACGAAAAAATCGTAAACCATGTATGTGGAATGATTGACCTTCCACTCAATAGGGTGCAGTTGCTGGAACTCATGAGTCAGATCAACCATAATAGGTGTATGTCGTGGAGCACTATTACTATACTATATCAAATGTAGGATAATATCATTGACTTGTGAATCAGTTTCAATATTAGGTATAATAGGTGATTCCTCGAGTGTCACTCCACTATGTAAGAGTGGTGCCTTTTGGACCACCATGTCTCAAGCATGGTCGATGTCATCCACACAGGGAATGATACGAGGAAGTCATGGCCAGATTAGTCAACAATATCCAAGAACACACCTCATGCCAAGCATAACTAGAATGATATCTTCACAAGGGAAATTTGAGCAATGGAAAACTGAAATCCTAAGACATACTAACCCAACTACCTACTTATAAGTCCAAATACCGGTAATCACTCAAGAATTAATGTTATTTCATTGTTTATTTAATTACCAGGTTTACTCCTTAACTATTCATAAACATGACTAGGTGAGATAAGGTTGTGAAGCCATTTTATATTATATATCATCATTAAATTTATAATGGAAATCAATTTTTGATATATCAACTCTCATACACCTATTTCCATAATAAAATCCATTTATTTATAGCAAAATTGATCAAACCAATACACTACTCATACCGACTAATCATGGCACAAACACCTCAAGACAACAAAGCACAAATTATTACCATAATCCAAGAGTTTTTAATATCCAAGGTTATATAACCAAACAGTAGAGGCAAACAACTAGAAGTGAGGGGTTAAGTTGTGTTTGTGGGGAGACTATTCCCTCATTACCAAAGTGTAGTGTAGTGGTTGAATATAAACATAGATAAATAATAGAAGATATTTATGTAAATATAAGGAACATAGGAAATTAGTTATAATATTAATAATAAATAAAACAATTGTAATAACATTCAATAACATATGATGACATGTAATGTACAATAAAACTAGAAAACATTGATATATAAAACTGACATAATAAAGAACCCCGCCTTTTTATAACATAAACTTTCATTACATTACACAAAATTGAGGATCTTTAAGGTTTAGTGTCTTGGAAACCAGGAACATAATACATGAAAACAACAAAAACATTATTCTTAAACACTTGAAAGGATTCTACTTTAGTTCATCCTAGGTTCATTACTGCATCTCATATCCTCTGGACATACATCAAAAGAAAGGGTGAGCAGAAGGCCCAGTAAGGGAAACTAGTGAAACATTTTACATATGACCTTGAGATAAATCAATAAAGTCATGAAAAGAACATTAAGGCATGAGAATGAAATCATGAGGCATATCATAATAAAAATAACATTTTTCATAACTTGAAAATGTGGCTGCACCATTTAATATTGACAATAATTTCATTTAACCAAGGTCCATCCCCAAGGTTTCATTAAAAATTACCATGGTTATTCACCAAGGTATCAGTCTAAAAAGTCATCTCTAGAGATTAAGTCTTTACCCATTGCATTGGAGAGCTATCTAGGCGCACCCTTGAAATGTCTTTATTATCATGCGAGCCACATATGTCATCATCAATCATTTCATAGACAACCCATATAGCATAAAACAAATGGGTTTCATTTCATAATCATAACGTTTTAAAAACTGCTTGAAATAAATGATCTTTATGTCACTTTAAACCCATGAAAAAGGGAAAGCGGGTTTCATGTATGTAAATCCCAGAATTTAAAATAGAACATATTGATATATATGTGAATACCCCTGTAGAAATAAGAGCTTTGATTATTTACTTAATAACATAAAATAATTATGAGATAACGAGGGAGGCATTTTGAGTCGAAAACTATGCAGCATAACGTCTATGAAACTTGGTTTTTGAAAAAGTTGGAAAGAGAGGGGACATGGGTCACCCACTCAAAAATGACAAATAAAACATCAGGGGAAAAAATATAAAGTATTGAAGAACATGGTAATTAAATTTGAATGATATACCATTTGAAACGCAGAACATTAAAGGAAGACAAAAAATAAGATTTCTCTTATGAGAATTCGGCAGCCTAATGGCATCACTTAAAACATCCAAAAATTTATTGATGAGATCAAATAGGGTCTCTCATTATATGAACATAAATTATCATTGTGATATATATAGAGATCATACCCCAACAAAATAAATAGTAACTTGAATGACTTTACATGAAAATAGATCTTGAAAATGAGAGGGGTGAAAGAACCCCTTAGAAATTCGACAGCCTAATGGCGCCACTTAAACTTCAACAAAAATGAATTGATGAGATCAAATAGTGTCTCTCATAATATGAACATAAATGATCAGTATGATAGATTTATATATCATACCCCAACATAATAAAAAGGACCATGAAAGACTTGACATGAAAATAGATCTTGAAAATGAGAAGGGTGAAAGAAACCCATAGAAATTCGACAGCATAACAGCGTCACTTAAACTTCAACAAAAATTAATTGATGAGATCAAATAGGGTCTCTCATCATATGAAGATAAATGGTCATTATGATAGATTTAGAGAGAATACCCCAACATAATAAAAAGTATCTTTCAAGACATGACATGGAATTAGATCTTTGAAAAAGGAGAAAGGTGAAAGAACAACTTAAAAATTCGGCAGCCTAACGGCGCCACGTAAAACTTCAAAAAACTGAATTGAAGAGATAAAATGGGGTCTCTCATCATATGATCATAAAAGATCAGTATGATAAATTTAGAGATCATACCCCAACATAATAAAAAGGAAATTGAAATACTTTACCTGAAAATATATCTTGAAAAATGAGAAGGGAGAAAGAATCTGTTACAAAAATTTCGGTAGCCTAACGACGCCACCTAAAACATCATAAAATGAAATAATGAGAGTAAAAGGGGATCTCTCATAATATGAACATGAAAAGGGCAGTAATAGGAGTATAAAATAACATCATCCAACATAAGAACATGGAGCATAAATGAAATGACATAAAAGTGATTTCTTGAAAAGAAAGAGAGGGGTCGGATCCCTTACCTTAAAACGTAACTCTTAAAACTAAAAGGATGGGAACTTGAGGGATTGGGGGAACCTTGGGAGGACATATTTGTTGGTAAGGAGACCATAACTTAGTTGAGGATGTTTTTTGTGTCGAATGGATTAGAGGAGGGCTTGGTATTTATAGGGAAAGTGAGGGGACAAGGCATTAATGGCCAAGGGACACCTCAAAAATGATTTTCTCAAAACCATGTGCTCTCCCAAGATATTTCCAATGAAGTTAGAACACATGGTGCCCCCAATACAATCATTCATCACCTTTGGTCGACCATCCCTTAAAATATCTCATGACATCATCATGACACATTTATGATGTCATTAAACATACCGAAACCCGAAAACTGTATTTTTACTATTCACTGAAAATTCAACATTCTCGAAAAAATACCACAATTTCACATTAACCAAATATCAATTCTCTGATTTAAAAAATGAACTCCATTTTATAAAAATAATTTTCTAAATATTTTTAATTTTATTTTTAAATAAATACACTATTCACCGAAAATACAAATTTTTCAGAAAAATCCCTAAAAATTACCTTAACATAATATCGATTCTCTGAGTTCAAAAATGAAATCCATTTTACAAAAATAATTTTCTAAATATTTTTAATTTGATTTTTAATTAAAAAACAATATTCACCTGAAAAAACTAATACTTGAATAATAATTTATAAAACCATAATTTAACCATTTTATTGAATCACATTACTTAATCAAGGTGCCTAGATTTTATTAATAATTTCTTTAAGTGAGATTACTAATCCATTTTGTCACATTACTTATCCTAAGCATAAAATCACTATTCATAATTTACTATTCATCAAAAATCAAGTTGATCTTATTAGACTCTATATTTCGTACTGAACATAATTGTAGAAGAAAATTTTTTAAAAATCATTACACATTTTTACTTATTTAAGGTTTAAATAAAAAATTTTAAAATATCCTTTTTCTACAATTCATCAAAAATATGCATACTATATTTATTCGCTCATTTGAAAATTCATAAACATCATAATAAGAAGAAATCGAGTTTTTAATTAAAAAGAAGGATTACACAAGGCAGTTACCATCTCCTTACATAGCCCCATATCACACTATCATAGGAACTAAGTGTAAGGTGTGCTAAGGGGAGAGAATCTGAGGGAGGCTCGTCCAACATCTCACGAGTAGTAATTTCTATTGGTTTGAACTTCTCACGAAGGCGATTCCATTCTAGCTTCACATGATGAAGTTCGGCTTGGGTATGGTCTAGAGAAAAGCCCAGTGGTGCTACCTCCTTCCCAAGTTCTGTTAGATGGGCTTTGATCGGTCCAAGACTACTGGGTGAGGCCATCAAATATTTTTTCTATAATAATTAACCATGATCACTTGTATTTAGAGACAATAATCAAAACGTTTAGTTTCTAGAGGTAATATTGACCAATGGTCATATAACAATCATAACCCAACGATCTCATTTTAATTATACTCATGTAATCAAATGAAACAGTTTTGTTGAGTATAAAAAATAGAATAACACACAAAATATGGAAACTAGATGTATTCAAAATTTCGGGTCGTTACAATCTTTCCCCATTAAGAAATTGCGTCCTCGTAATTTTTAAATTTGGGTTTTGAAATTTCATTGAAAGTCCCACATCGAAAAAGGAGTCAGTAAAACTATTACATTAAAAGAAAGAAAGGGAAGTACAAAGGTCACCCGAGTTAGCCCACACAAGGATTCCATGTAGGAAAACATGGACATGGAGGAGAAAACAAAGGGTCAAGTTCTGAGGGAGAGTCATAGAAAACAGGATTAGGAGAGAGTTAACCATAAGAAAATCCCAAACATATGATGTGTGTAAATGGTCTTTGATTACCTAGTATGAAACGTAAACCCACAACATTTTTTTACATTCCATTTCATAATTTTGAGGAATTAATTTACTACAAAGAACAAAAACATAAGGAAATATACCTACCTTTATGTAGAGTTTAATCCTTCAATAAATTTCTAAAAAAATAACCTTTTCTCAAAATGTTGAGAATTCAAAAACACTTGGTCTCATCAAAACCACAAGAATAATCTTCTAGAGAATCACTTAATCCACAAAATATTAACTATCTATTTCTTTTATCTTTAATCATTATCCCAAAAATAGAAAGGGTAAGGTAAAACAACTCTTCAAAAAGAAATAATCCCAAAGGAATGGAAACTAATTTTAAATCTTCAATGTTCCATGGAACTACCCAATGTTCATCATAGACCATTCCATAAATAACGGTCCTTAAAATTCTTCAAAATAAACCAAACTAAGATTGAAACCCAAATACAAGAAGGATTTGATAACATAGTCTTCCAAAATAAACTTCACTGTTCATCTCCAAACAACATCAACCACTCCTAAAAATTTATTATAAAAGTAGCTAACCTAAACACATTTTACCCATGATAGGTTAATCATTCCCATAAGTAACCTAAATTACTACAATTCCACCTTAAATTCATCGATTCTTCAAAATATATGTCAACTTCACTCCTCAATGAAAATATTGTAGTAATCTATTTACATCGATCATATAGGGTCCCCAAAATAGTAAACATCTTCCAAAATAATAATCATCTTTTAATCCCCTAATCATCTATGTCGTATTAATGCGGCAATCATAGCATTTCCTATCACATTGGTTGTTGGGACATGTTCTTCCATTTCCCGCCATTAACAAAGAATAGAAACTATAATTATGGGCTTAAATACTTAGACAATAATCATGAAAAGAAACATAAAGCATATAAGGATGACTTGTCGAAGAAAACTATACCCTATCTTTTGATCCCCTAGGTTCCCATCTAGGTTATCCATGATCATATATTCTTATGTGAATCATTATTTTATTTTATCTTTGTTCCTTTAACAATGGTTCATACTAATCTTATGAATTTACCAAGGCATATCCCCTGAGAGTTTCGTAACCAAGAGTGCAGCAAGGCCCGTGGTCGTGTACCAGTTCCCGTTCGAGTCTAGCTCAAAGCGATGTTTTCGGGTTTTACCCCTATGTACATCTGTGCCAGAGCCACCTCTACCTGCTCGTATCCAGACAGGGATTTATTTGCTTGGAAACCCCTTACTCATTACTTACCAAAATATCAGGAAGATTTCCTATATTTAAACTTTTCTGTAGGGTTCTTCCTAGAGTTTTCATATCCTAATTTTCACAAATAACTTAAACATCCTTTAAAACCAACTATAGCATCCCGCCTTTTTATAACATAAACTTTTATTACATTACACAAAACTGAGGATCTTAAAGGTTTAGTGTCTTGGAAACCAGGAAGATAATACATGAAAACAACATAAAACATTATTCTTAAGCACTTGGAAGGCTTCTCCTTAAGTTCATCCTAGGTTCATTACTGCATCTCATAACCTAGGGACATACATCAAAAGAAAGGGTGAGCAGAATGCCCAGTAAGGGAAACAAGTGAAACATTTTACATATGAACTTGAGATACATCAATAATTCATGAAAAGAACATTATGGAATGAGAATGAAATCATGAGGCATATCATAATAAAAATAACATTTTTCATAACTTGAAGATGTGGCTGCAACATTTAATATTGACAATAATTTCATTTCACCAAGGTTCATCCCCAATGTTTCATTAAAAATTACCAAGGATATTCACCAAGGTATCAGTCTAAAAAGTCATCTCTAGAGATTAAGTCTTTACCCATTACATTAGAGCGCTATCTAGGCGCACCCTTGACATGTATTTATTATCATGCGAGCCACATATATCATCATCAATCATTTCATAAACAACGCATATAGCATAAAACAAATGGGTTTCATTTCATAATCCTGACGTTTTAAAAACTGCTTTAAATAAATGATCTTTATGTCACTTTAAACCCCTGAAAAAGGGAAAGCGGGTTTCATGTATGTAAATCACAGAATTTAAAATAGAACATATTGATATATATGTGAATACACCTGTAGAAATAAGAGCATTGAGTATTCAATTAATAACAAAAAATAATTATGAGATAAAGAGGGGGGCCATTTGAGACGAAAACTATGCAGCATAACGTCTATGATACATGGTTTTAAAAAAAGTTAGAAAGAGTGGGGACATGGGTCACCCACTAAAAAATGATACATAAAACATCAGGGGAAAAAATATAAAGTATTTAAGAACATGGTAATGAAATTTGAATGATATACCATTTGAAATGAAGAACATGAAAGGAAGACAGAAAATAAGATTTCTCTTATGAGAATTCGGCAGCCTAACGACATCACTTAAAACTTCCAAAAATGGATTGATGAGATCAAATAGGGTCTCTCATCATATGAACATAAATGATCAGTATTATTGATATAGAGATCATACCCCAACATAATAAAAATGAACTTGAAAGAATTTACATGAAAATAGATCTTGAAAATGAGAAGGGTGAAAGAACCCCTTAGAAATTCGACAGCCTAACGGCGTCACTTAAACTTCAACAAAAATGAATTGATGAGATAAAATAGGGTCTCTCATAATATGAACATAAATGATCAGTATGAAAGATTTAGATATCCTACCCCAACATAATAAAAAGGACCTTGAAATACTTGACATGAAAATAGATCTTGAAAATGAGAAGGGTGAAAGAACCCCTTAGAAATTCGACAGCCTAACGGCGTCACTTAAACTTCAACAAAAATGAATTGATGAGATAAAATAGGGTCTCTCTTCATATGAACATAAATGATCAGTATTATAGATTTAGAGATCATACCCCAACATCATAAAAAGGAACTTTCAAGACTTGACATGGAATTAGAACTTTGAAAAAGGAGAAAGGTGAAAGAACCACTTAAATAATCGGTAGTCTAAGGGTGCCACTTAAAACATCAAAATACTGAATTGAAGAGATAAAATGGGGTCTCTCACCATATGATCATAGAAGATAAGTATGATAAAGTTAGAGATCATACCCCAACATAATAAAAAGGGACTTTAAATACTTTACATGAAAATATATCTTGAAAAATGAGAAGGGAGAAAGAATCTGTTACAAAAATTTCGGCAGCCTAACGACGCAACTTAAAACTTCATAAAACGAAATAATGAGAGTAAAAGAGGATCCCTCATTATATGAACATGAAAATTGAAGTAATAGGAGTATAGAAGAACATAATCCAACATAAGAACATGGAGCATAAATGAAATGACATAAAAGAGATTTCTTGAAAAGAAAGAGAGTGGTCAGATCCCTTACCTTAAAACGTAACTCTTAAAACTCAAAGGTTGGGACCTTGAGGGATTGGGGGAACCTTGGGAGGACTCCTTGGGAGGTAAGGAGACCATAACTTCGTTGAGGATGGTTTTTGTGTCGAATGGATGAAATGAGGGCTTGGTATTTATAGGGAAAGTGAGGGGACAAGGCATTAATGGCCAAGGGACACATCAAAAGTGGTTTTCACAAAACCATGTGCTCTCCCAAAATATTTCCCATGATGTTAGGCCACATGGTGCCCCCAATACAATCATTCATCACCTTTGGTAGACCATCCCTTAAAATATCTCATGACATCATCATTACACAGTTATGATGTCATTAAACATATCGAAACCCGAAAACTGTATTTTTATTATTCACTGAAAATTCAACATTCTCAGAAAAATACCAAAATTTCACATTATCCAAATATCAATTCACTGATTTCAAAAATGAACTCCATTTTATAAAACTATTTTTCTAAATATTTTTAATTTTATTTTTAAATAAATACACTATTCACCAAACATACAAATTTTTCAGAAAAATCCCCAAAAATTACCTTAACATAATATCGATTCTCTGAGTTCAAAAATGATATCCATTTTACAAAAATAATTTTCTAAATATTTTTAATTTGATTTTTAATTAAAAAACAATATTCACCTAAAAACACTAATACTTGAATAATAATTTATGAAACCATAATTTATCAATTTTATTGAATCACATTACTTAATCATGGTGCCTAGATTTTATTAATACTTTATTTAGGTGAGATTACTAATCCATTTGGTCACATTACTTATACTAAGCATAAAATCACTATTCATAATTTACTATCCATCAAAAATAAAGTTGATCTTATTAGACTCTAAATTTTTTACTGAACATAATTGTATAAGAACATTTTTTGAAAATCATTACACATTTTTAATTATTTAAGGTTTACATAAACATTTTGAAAATATCCTTTTTCTACAATTCATCAAAAATATGCATACTTTATTTATCCGGTCATTTGAAAATTCATAAACATCATAATAAAAAGAAATCGAAATTTTTATTTAAAACAAAGGGTACACAAGGTAGTTACCATCTCCTTACATAGCCCCATATCACACTATCATAAGAACTAAGTGTAAGGTGTTCTAAGGGGAGAGAATCTGAGGGAGGCTTGTCCAACATCGCACGGGTAGTAATTTCTATTGGTTTGAACTTCTTGCGAAGGCGATTCCGTTCTAGCTTCACATGATGAAGTTCGGTTTGGGTATGGTCCAGAGAAAAGCCCAGTGGTGCTACCTCCTTCCCAGATTCTGTTAGATGGGCTTCGATCGGTCCAAGACAACTGGGTGAGGCAATCAAATCTTTTTTCTATAATAATTAACCATGATAACTTGTATTTAGAGACAATAATCAAAATTTTTAGTTTCTATGGGTAATATTGACCAATGGCCATATAATAGTCATAACCCAACGATCTCATTTTAATTATACTCATGTTATCAAATGAAACAGTTTTGTTGAGTATAAAAAATAGAATAACACACAATATATGGAAACTAGATGTATTCAAAATTTTGGGTCGTTACAATCTTCCCCCATTAAGAAATTGTGTCCTCGTAATTTTTAAAATTGGGTTTTGAAATTTCATTGACGGTCCCACATCAGAAAAGGAGTGAGTAAAACTATTACCTTAAAAGAAAGAAAGGGAAGTACAAAGGTCACCCGAGTTAGCCCCCACTAGGATTCCATGTAGGAAAACATGGACATGGAGGAGAAAACAAAGGGTCAAGTTCTGAGGGAGAGTGATAGAAAACATGATTAGGAGAGAGTTAACCATAAGAAAATACCAAACTTATGATGTGTGTAAACGGTCTTTGATTACCTAGTAGAAAACGTAAACCAACAACGTTTTTTTACATTCCATTTCATAATTTTGAGGAATTCATTTACTACAAAGAACAAAAACATAAGGAAATATACCTACCTTCATGTAGAGTTTTATCCTTTAATAAGTTTCTACCAAAACTAATATTTCTCAAAATGTTGAGAATTCAAAAACACTTGGTCTCATCAAAATCACAAGAATCATTTTCTAGAGAATCACATAATCCAAAAAATATTATCTATCTATTTCTTCTATCTTTAATAATTATCCCAAAAATAGAAAGGGTAAGGTAAAACCACTCTTCAAAAAGAAAGAACCCCATAGGAATGGAAACTACTTTTAAATCTTCAATGTTCCATGGAACTACCCAATGTTCATCATAGACCATTCCATAAATAATGGTCCTTAAAATTCTTCAAAATAAACCAAAATAAGATTGAAAGCCAAATACAAGAAGGATTACATAACATAGTCTTCCAAAATAAACTTCACTGTTCATCTCCAAACAACATCAACCACTCCAAACAAATTATTACAAAAGTAGCTAACCTAAACATATTTTACCCAAGATAGGTTAATCATTCCCATAAGTAACATAAATTACTATAATTCCACCTTAAATTCATCTATTCTTCAAAATATATGTCAACTTTACTCCTCAATGAAAATGCCGTAGTAATCTATTTACCTCGATCATATAGGGTCCCCAAAATAGTAAAAATCTTCCAAAATAATAATCATCTTTTAATCCCCTAATCATCTCTGTCGTATTAATACGGGAATCATAGCATTTCCTATCACATTGGTTGTTGGGACATGTTCTTCCATTTCCCTCCATTAACTAAGAATAGAAACTATAATTATGGGCTTAAATACTTAGCCAATAATCATGAAAAGAAACATAAAGCATATAAGGATAAATTGTCGAAGAAAACTATACACTATGTTTTGGTCCCCTAGGTTCCCATCTAGGTTATCCATGATCATATATTATTTTGTGAATCTTTATTTTATTTTATCTGTGTTCCTTTAACAATGGTTCATACTAAGCTTATGAATATACCAAGGCATATCCCCCGGGAGTTTCGTAACCAAGAGTGCAGCAAGGCCCGTGGTCATGTACCAGTTCCCATTCGAGTCTAGCTCAAAGCGGTTTTTTCGGGTTTTACCCCTATGTACATTTGTGCCAGAGCCACCTCTACCTGCTCGTATCCAGACAGGGAAGTATTTGCTTGGAAACCCCTTACTCATTACTTACCAAAATATCAGGAAGATTTTCTATATTTAAACTTTTCTGTAGGGTTCTTCCTAGAGTTTTCATATCCTAATTTCCACAAATAACTAAACCATCCATTGATACCAACTATAGCATTCCGCCTTTTTATAACATAAACTTTTATTACATAAAACAAAATTGAGGATCTTTAAGGTTTAGTGTCTTGGAAACCAGGAACATAATACATGAAAACAACATAAAACATTATTCTTAAACACTTGAAAGGCTTCTCCTTAAGTTCATCCTAGGTTGATTACTGCATCTCATAACCCGGGGACATACATAAAAAGAAAGGGTGAGAAGAATGCCCAGTAAGGGAAACAAGTGAAAAATTTTACATATGAAGATGGGATACATTAATAAAGTCATGAAAAGAACTTTAAGGAATGAGAATGAAATCATGAGGCATATAATAATAAAAATAACAATTTTCATAACTTGAATATGCGGCTTCAACATTTAATATTGACAATAATTTCGTTTCACCAAGGTCCATCCCCATGGTGTCATTAAAAATTACCAAGGATATTCACCAAGGTATCAGTCTAAAAAGTCATCTCTAGAGATTAAGTCTTTACCCAATGCATTGGAGCACTATCTGGGTGCACCCTTGAACTGTCTTTATTATCACGTGAGCCACATATATAATCATCAATAATTTCATAAACAACCCATATAGCATAAAACAAATGGGTTTCATTTCATAATCATAACGTCTTATAAACTGCTTTAAAGACATGATCTTTATGTCACTTTAAACCCACAGAAAAGGGAAAGCGGGTTTCATGTATATAAATCCCAGAATTTAAAATAGAATATTTTGATATATATGTGAATAACCCTATAGAAATAAGAGATTTGAGTATTCACTTAATAACATAAAAAAATTCTGAGATAAAGAGGGAGGCATTTTGAGACGAAAACTATGCAGCATAACGTCTATGATACATGGTTTTAGAAAAAGTTGGAAAGAGAGGGGAATGTTAAGTCAAAAGTCTTCTTTTTGACTTCTATATCATGTTTTGGAAATCACAAATGCATTCTATCATAGTTTGGAAATTACATTTTTTCTATTATGTTTATCGTATCATACAATACTGATCGTACTGACTCTGGTAATCATACCATACTGACTCTGTTAATCGTATCGTACTAACTCTGTCAATCGTATCATACTGACTCTGCTATTCAGATGTTCATTATTTGTTTTGGTACTTAGTCAAAAACACTCATTGCATATGAATCGTACTCATGTTTTTCATTTCTTTATATCTCTTGTCCTAACAAAACGATGTCGTTGAGTTAGTTACAAACTAATCAAAACGATGTCGTGCTTTCTATTTCAATATGACCGTTGGAGGAAATATGACCGTTGGAACCCGAGGCCTATAAATAGGAGGTCATTTTAAGCTGAGAGTACAACGATAAAAAAAGAGAGAACGAATGAAGAGACTCTGTGAACTACCAAGATTCTAGAGAGAGACACTGTGACTTCTCTCATCTGCCTTGTGCGTCCGATCATCGTATCGAGGGCTGCCAGGGTTAGGCAGACAGACGTGCTGATCATCGTATCGAGGCCTGCCGGGGATATGTAGACAGACGTGCCGATCATCGTATCGAGGGCTGCCGGGGATAGGCAGACAAACGTGCCGATCATCGTATCAAGGGCTGCCAGGGATAGGCAGACAGACGTGCCGATCATCGTATCGAGGGCTCACCAAGGTGCTGGTGAGACAGACCTTTTATCCAAGGTGAAAGGATAACCCTTCTCTTTGGGTTAAAAGAGTTGTAATACTTTTACATTTCCGCTGTTACATGTATCAGAAATGGATTTTTATTGTTTCCTTTCTCCTTTACATATTCAATTGTAATTGTTTCAATTACAATCATTCTATTACATTTTGTATTGATTGATTCTATACGCTTTAAGTTAGAATCATTCATCTTTGTATTACTCTGTTTATTGTGTTCATCTTGAATACAATTGTTTTACATTACATTAGTATTACAATACATCATACCTTTTATATTCAATACAATTGTGAGTGTTTGTATTTGTATTAGTTTAAGATCATTTAAACTAATCCCTTAAGATTCTAAAACTCATAGGTTTTTAAACCTACAATTCACCCCCCCTATTGTATTGTTCCATCTAATAGATATATATATATATATATATTCGGTACAACAATTGGTATCAAAGGATGTTTTCCACTGATTTGTATTACTAGCTATATTTCTTTAATATTATTATCTTGAAATACTTACTACATTGACGTGTGGAGTGGAAAAGTTGTTTTTTTTGTATTAGACGGCAGGAATGAATATTGGATCAATAGAGAATCTGGATCCTTCTAGACCACCAATCTTTGATGGGAATGATTATGAGTATTGGAGAGATCGTATGAAGACTTTCGTTATCAATACTGGTGTAGAATACTTTATAATGCTTACTGGAGGTTACAAAATTCCTGACAAAGAAGTCAGTACTTTCACCAACCAAGACAAGCAAGAATATCAACTAAATTACAAGGTACGGAATACTTTATTATGCTCTATGACCAGGAATATATATAGTCAGATATCTTCATGTGAAGCATCCAACTGTATTTGGAAGAAATTAGAAGTCACTCATTTTGGTACATCAAAGGTTATATAAACAAGGAGAGAAATGCTTCGAACAGAGTATCATGGATTTTTTTTTCATATGGAGAGCCTGTATGTAAAGTACAACAATGGTTTATGACAATTGTCAACAGCTTACAATCTATGGGAGAAAAAGGTCTTGATGATGAATCTCTTGTTGAAAAAATTATAGATATAATTCCAAATGAATGGGAGTAAAAAAGAACAACTATTGATGAAAATAGAAAAGTTTCCCAGATTACTCTTGATGAACTCTTTGGAACTCTTCTACAGCATGAGACAAGAATGAAGAGAGATGCTGATTTCAACAAGAAGAATAATGGGAATTGAAGTGTAGCCTTTGCATCTAAAGCTAAAACACCTGAAAGGCTTACAAGGTCTAAATCCATGAAAGTGGTTGTATCTGATTCAGGTGATTGTAATCTTTCGGATATTGAGTTAGCCAATATTGCTCGAAGGATGAACAAGATCGTGGGAAAGAATGATTTTCAATATAGATTCAAAAAGAAAGACAAGAAAGATAGGAAAGATTCAGAGGTAACTTGTTATGAATGCAAGAAAGCAGGACATATAAGGCCTGACTGTCCTTTACTGAAAAGGAAAGATAGAAAGGAGAAACACTCTGAAAGAAACAAGAAAAGGTTTTATAAGACAAAGAAATTCTTAAAAGAAAATGATATGTGGAGTGCAAGTGGTAGTGATTCCTCAGATGATTCTTCAGAATATGAGACATCATGAAAAAAGAATATCGGACTCTTAGCCAGATTACCAATTGAAGATCATTGTCTCATGGCTAAGGTACATAATGCTGAAGCTTTTAAAAATGTCTCTTTGAATGAAAATTATTCTAATAATAGATATTATGAAGCTTAAAATGATGAATCTTCATCATCAGAAGATGATACTTTACCTACTTTTGAATAAGTATCTAGATTTGCTAAAATACTTGAAAATGATAATTCAAAGCTCAAAAAGATATTTGAAAAAGCAAATTCTAGAATTTCAATCTTGACTAAAGAACTATCAGATCTTTCTAAAGATCTTGATGTTGAAACTTCTGAATTTGAAAGTATTTTAAAATACCCTTGAGAAAGTCAAATCTGATAAGGATAAACTTTCTAAGGATCTTGAAACTGTAATTTCAAAGAAAAATATTTTAGAGCCTAACTCTTGTTTAAATGTTTTGGAAAGTTAGAATTTGGTTTTAAAACTAAATTCAGAGATTTTATCTTTGAAGAAATGTTTGTCAAACTTTACTCATGGAAAAGAAAACTTTGATAGAATGTATTCTCAAATTAGACCTTTGAGAAATCATTCTGGTCTTGGTTATACTTATTCCAAACCTGTTTTTAGCAATAACTATTTTGTTCCTCAAAAAACCATTTTCTGTTCTAAGTGTCAATGTGGTGGACACTGGAGAAGAGATTGTTCTCTTAACAAAACTCAATATTTAGGATTTCATAAAGCTCAATTTGCAAAACAAATGTGGATTCCTAAAATTCTTTTATCTAACTCTTCTGTATCCAAAAAAGTTTGGATTCCGAAAATATAATTGATTCTTTTTTAGGAAAACGAGAAGTGTATCAATAAGAACATTTAGTACATGGATAGTGGTTGTTCTCGACATATGACTGGAAACAAAGATTTCTTTGAAAAGGTTATCAAAACAAAAGGTGGAAAAGTTACCTTCAGAGATAATGCTCAAGGAAGATTGTTGGTATAGGTAATATTATTTGTCTTGGAAAAGTTCTTATCTTAAATGTTTTGTTTGTTAAAGTTCTTAGGCACAAGCTCATCAGCATAAGTCAATTATTTGATGAAGGTTACCTTGTGAATTTTAGAACTGATAAGTTTCTAGTTCACAATTCCAAGGATGAGTTCATTCTATCTGCCCATAGGCAAGAGAATGTTTACACTATTAACATAGATGACCTTAGGAACCAAAACTTACCTTGCTTAAGTGCAATAGAAGTCCAATCGTAGATATGGCATAGGAGATTAGGACATTGTAATATGAGAAACGTAAGTAAACTCTCAATTAAAGGACTTGTAAAAGGGCTACCAGATATTAGATTTGATTCTTCAAAAGTCTGTGATCCTTGTCAATTTGGAAAGCAACATAAAACTAGCTTTAAATCAATTAATTAAGTTTCAACTTCTAATGCATTACAGTTAGTGCATATGGATCTTTTTGGTCCGTCACAATCTAAAAGCATTGGAGGCAAATACTATGTATTTGTATTAGTTGATGACTTTACTAGATTTACATGGGTCTACTTTCTCACAAAGAAATCTGAAGCCTTTTCCTATTTCAAAACTTTTAAAGCCCATGTTAAAAATGAGAAAAACCTACCATTGATAACTATTCATAGTGATCATGGTGGTGAATTTCAAAATTAAGATTTTGAAACTATTTGTAGTAAGAAAGGTATTACTCACAATTTCTCAGCTCCAAGAACTCCTCAGCAAAATGGTGTTGTTTAAAGAAGAAATCACATTCTTCAGGAAATGACTAGAACCATGTTGAGTGAATACTCAATTGCTAAGCACTTTTGGGATGAAGCTGTTAGTACTGCCTGTTATACTATAAATCGCGTTTTAACTAGACAATTTCTTAATAAAACCCCTTATATGTTATGGACTGGCCGAAAACCTAAAGTTTCATACTTCAAAGTTTTTGGATGCAAAGTATTTATTCTGAATACAAAAGATAATCTACATAAATTCTCACCAAAATCTGATGAAGGAATCTTTCTAGGCTATTCTACAAATTCTAAGGCTTATAGTGTTTTCAATAAGAACACCTGTACTGTTGAGGAAACAGTACATGTAAAATTCGATGAAACTATTCCTTTTGTTTTCAACCAACCCAATCCTACATCCTCGGATGTGTTTTCTAAAATTTTTTATCAACCATTAGTAGAAGATCACTCTGAAAAGGAAAATGTTCAAGAAAGTATTCCTGAAACATTTACCACAGAAGATTTCCTACCATATGTTGATGAACAAGTTTTACAAAACCCAAATCAATTGTTTGTTAGAAATCATCCCAGTGATAACATCATTGGTGATATAAATCAACCTGTAAGGACCAGAAATTCCTTAAGAAATGAAATAGAAAATCATGCTTTTCTTTCCCAATTTGAACCTAAAAGTCCAAGTGAGGCCTTAGGTGATGATGATTGGATCAATGCAATGCAAGATGAACTAAATGAATTTGAAAGGAATAAAGTCTGGACTTTAGTTGATAGACCTAAAGAAACAATTGTGATTGGTGTAAAATGGGTTTTCAGAAACAAGTGTGATGAAATGGAATCATTGTAAGAAATAAAGCAAGACTTGTTGCTAACGGCTATAATCAACAAGAGGGAATAGACTATGAAGAAACATATGCTCCTGTAGCTAGACTTGAATCTATTCGTATTCTATTAGCCTTTGCAGCATATTCCATTTTCAAACTATTTCAAATGGATGTCAAATGTGCTTTTCTAAATGGTTTTGTTCAAGAATAAGTTTTTGTCGAACAACCTCCTGGTTTTCAAGACCCAAAACATCATGATCATGTTTTTAAACATACCAATGCTCTATATGGTCTTAAACAAGCCCCTAGAGCCTGGTATGATAGACTTACATGATTTATTTTACAAAACAATTATACAAAAGATACAACATATCCAACTATTTTTATCAAAATGGAAAACAAAAATGTTTTTATTGTCCAAATCTATGTTGATGACATCATATTTGGATCAACTTAGAAATCTCTAACTGATTCTTTTGCAAACTTAATGAAATCTGAGTTTGAAATGAGTATGTTGGGTGAGTTAACATTCTTTCTAGGTTTTCAAATTTCTCAAAAACTAGAAGGAACTTATATATCCCAACATAAGTATATAAAAGATTTACTCAAAAAGTATGTAGTTGACAAAACTACAAGTATTAGTACTCCAATTGGTACCTCAAATACTATTGATCTTGATAAAACTGGGAAACCAGTAGATCAAACAATCTTTAGAGGTATGATAGGAAGTTTTCTATACTTGACAGCTAGTCGACCAGACTTAATGTTTTCTATATGATTATGTGAAAGATATCAATCTAATCCAAAAGAGTCTCACATAAAAGCCGTAAAGATAATCTTTCGGTATTTAAAAGGCACTATGGATTTAGGTCTTTTTTACTCTTCTGGAAATGATTTTCTTTTAAAGAGTTTTTCAGATGCTGACATTGGTGGTTGTAGAATTAATAGAAAATGTACATCTGGAACATGTAATTTCTTAGGAGACTCGTTGGTTTCTTGGTTCTGCAAGAAACAACACTCAGTAGCACTCTCCACTGCTGAAGCTGAATATGTAGCAGCTGGAAGTTGTTGTGCTCAAGTATTGTGGATGCAAAACACACTCACTGACTATGGTTTGAGTTTCTCCAAAACACAAATTCTTTGTGATAATACAAGTGCCATAGCTCTTAGTTAAAACCCAGCACATCACTCACGTGCAAAACACATAGATATTAGGCATCACTTTCTTAGGGATCACACACATTAAGGAGATATTGTTTTACAATTCATCGGAACACAAGAAAAACTTGCTGTCATTTTTAAAAAACCTTTACCTTCCAATAGATTTGAATTTATAAAACAGAAGCTAGTAATGATTAAATTAAAATAATCATTCATATCTACTTCCTGTTTTACATCTCTCCTAATAGTAAGAAACTCCTCGTAGAAAGGGGGAGGACATTTCTTTCTATGTATTTATGTTTCTTTTAGTCTTATGATCTTTAACTATTTACTCTCTCAATATGTGTATCTTCTTCTGTTTATCGTATTGACAATTTTATCGTTTCATTAATTTTTTTCTTCTTCTTCTGTTTATCGTATTGACAGTTTTTTTTTGTATCATTCATTTTTTCTTTTCCATCGTATCGACCGATGATGGTATTGAAATTCTTTTCCATCGTATCAATCAATCTTGGTATTGAATCGACCGATGATGGAATTGAAATTCTTTTCCATCGTATCAATCAATCTTGGTATTGAATCGACCGAGGATGGTATTGAAATTCTTTTCCATCGTATCAATCAATCTTGGTATTGAATAGACCGATGATGGTATTGAAATTATTTTCCATCGTATCAATCAATCTTGGTATTGAATCGACCGATGATGGTATTGAAATTCATTTCCACCGTATCAATCATTCTTGGTATTGAATCGACCGATGATGGTATTGAAATTCTTTTCCATCGTATCAATCAATCTTGGTCTTGAATCGACCGATGATGGTATTGAAATTTTTTTCCATCGTATCAATCAATCTTGGTATTGAATCGACCGATGATGGTATTGAAATTCTTTTCCATCATATCAATCAATCATGATATTGAATCGGCCGATGATAGTATTGAATTTGTTTTCCATCGGCATGTCGTCTAATAATTCTATTTTACTTTATTTCGTATGTTTGTTTTTTTCTTTTAAAATATATCAAAACCAACAATTACCTTACATTCTCCAACATGTATTTTTTTCATTTTTTTTAAATTTATTTCTTTGTTTTAATCCTAACCATTGATCTGGTTTTCTTTAATCTTGACCATAGAAGATCAATGGTCATACTTTTTTGACCGTAGAAGATCAACGGTCACCCCTTTTTCGCCTATAAATATCCCCCCTCCCCTCCCCAAACCCACATTGTTTTTTTCAGGAATTGAGGCGAAGCTCTGCTCCACCAGCTATAAAAAATCGTACAACCTTCTCATCGGCAGAGCCTTTATGTCTCAATCATCTGCTAATACTCCCGCCAAAATGTCTTCAAAGACTTTTACAGAGAAAGACTTTAACAGAGAAAGGTTAGTATCTCGAGACTTTTTCAATATGTACGATTCTACAATCAGGAGGATCATTTTGTTTCAAGGGTGGGAACATCTGTGTGTTGAAAAGCCTGATTCTCATGATCCGGTTCTTTTTGATGAAGTTTGTCAGTTTGATAAAACAGTTTCTTTCGACAAAGAAATGACTATAAACTTCGCTTTGTACGATAGAAAATTGTCTATGTCTGTGAAACAAGCCGCAAATTTTCAGAATGATTCTGTAGAAGGGGATTCTTTCTGTCCATCACACAAACTACCAGAGGAAGTTGGTACGTTTAATAGAGAATGTTCTGAAAAGACTTTGTTTGTTATTAATGAAGAAAAGAGAAAAGTGTCTCATCTTTCACCAGACAATCATTTTGTCACTTTATGGATGCAAGGTTTTCTTATCCCAAGGAAAGGGGATAGAGAAACTCTGAAAGTTTCTGATATCTTTATGCTTGATTATCTTGTGAATATGAGAAAAGTAAATCTCATGGGGTATGTTTTTGAAACCATTAAGAATGTCAAGACAGGAGGGATTAAGTCCCAGATGATTATGTATCCAGCTATCCTTACGAAGTTCATTCTTGAAAGTATGATGTTTTGTAACATTCCTTTGAAAGGAAACCCCATGGATTTGAAGCCCTCATGGATCAGTAAGAGTACGATGAAAAATCTGAATGTTTGTTTTGATCCCAATTAAAGACTTTTTGTCAGAGATGTAGAAGCTGAATTCGCTCAGAATCAATCGGCACCTATACCAGTCAAAGACATTAAATCTACCAGTGTTACTCAAAAGTCTGATCCGCAAACCAGTTAAAAGCCGAAGAAGAATCCAAGGTACCGTAAGGAGGTTGTAGCCAAATGGAGAAAGGATAAGGAACAGAGAAAGGAAGGTGATCCGAAGTTTGGACTTGACCCTGCTGAGGCTTTTGCAGAAAGAGTAAGGGTAGAAGAAACCCTTCAGGCTGAAAAGAGAAAGAAGGATCTTTTAAAAAGAAAGGCTCGGGACTTTGATGTCTTTATATTCTTGAAAGCGGTTGAGGATGCTAGTGCCCAACTAACAGAAGAAGTGCATCAAGAGCCCATCGTATAGAGTCTCCCTGAGAAAGGAAAACAAAAACAAGTGATGGAAGAGATAGAAGAGTGGAAGAAGAATAAGGATACTTTCTTTTAGAATTTCTTCAAAATTCAAAGAAGAGTAGAGAGGAATCGGTTCAAAAAATGAGTGAAGGCCTTCACCAAACTCTTCATGCTGATCAAGCTCGATCTCCGGACAGAATGTCATCTCCAGAAAAGCAAGGTGCTCAATCTTCTCATTATGATAAAGTTGTTATCATTAGTGAAAAAGTGGAAGAAGAAAGAAAGCAGAAAGATAAAGAAAAAGGGAAACATCCAGTTGTTGAATCAAGCAGATCGTATGAACTAGCATCGTACGATGAAGATACTGATTCAGAGCATACAATCTCTCTCAAGAAATTGATTACATTGTTCATGTTTTGAGAAGGGTTGAGAAGACTATTCCTTATTTCCAGAGGCTGGAAGGGAAAATTGATTTTATTACTGACATTCAAAAGAAGAAGATTGGCTCTGTAAAAGAATTGAGGGAGAAAGTTTTGTCAGTAGAAGCCGATTTGAATGTTCTATCAAAAAGCTCGGTTGCTCATAAGAAGGCATGAAATAAGATGACCAAGTGGTCGTACAAAACAGAAAGCTCAATCAATGATCATGAAATAGCTATTGAAGATATTATAAGGTTATCAAATGAGCTTGCAATTGCTTTCAACAAGCTTGACAAGGAAACAATTGAATGGTTGAATCTTTTGTCTTCTCAAAGAGCCGATGTTCCTTCAGTGAAAGATTTGCAAGAGAGAATGAATGTTTTTCAATCTGAATTCTCGAAGGTTTCATTTTTCAAAGATGAAATGGTTTTGTTGAAGAATCAAAATTCTGTTTTATCCAAAGATAACAAGAATTTGCAAAACAGAATTGATACCCTTGAAGAAGTAATCAGAGTCCCGGAGGAAACTATCAGAAATCAAGATCAGATTTTTGCAGACCAACAAGAGCATCTCAAAACTCAGGGTGAATCAATTTCTGAAGACAATAAGGAGATCAAGAAGATGAAATATGTTCTTCATGAGATTATAAAGAAGGATAAGGAAAGAGAAAACAAATGATTGTTGTATTTGTGTTATTTTGAAACATGTCTTTGTTTCGTAATGACTTTTATGATCCTTTTCTTTTATCCTTTGTCTTGTATTGCTTTACTAACTCTGTCAGACAATTAAAGACTACTCCTTTCTTTTTGTAAATCACAAAGGGGGAGAATGTTTACAAAGGGGATAATGTTTTATAAATGGGAAGAATGCTTTACAAGGAAAATCTACGAATACAATCCTTAGGAAAGTCCATACCTAAGGGGGAGTTAGTTGTATTCAATTTCTTATTCAGAAGAGTTTTCAATAACTCAGGGGGAGAAAAGTATTTCTTGTTACATTTACTTTGTGTGTTGTGCTTTCCAAATAGGGGGAGATTGTTAAGTCAAAAGTCTTCTTTTTGACTTCTATATCATGTTTTGGAAATCACAAATGCATTCTATCATAGTTTGAAAATTACATTTTTTTCTATCATGTTTATCGTATCGTACAATACTGATCGTACTGACTCTGTCAATCGTACCATACTGACTCTGTTAATCGTATCATACTAACTCTATCAATCGTATCGTACTGGCTCTACTATTCAGATGTTCATTATTTGTTTTTGTACTTAGTCAAAAACACTCATTGCATATGAATCATACTCATGTTTTTCATTTCTTTATATCTCTTGTCCTAACAAAACGATGTCGTTGAGTTAGTTACAAACTAATAAAAACGATGTCGTGCTTTCTGTTTCAATATGACCGTTGGAGGCAATATGACCGTTGGAACCCGAGGCCTATAAATAGGAGGTCATTTGAAGCTCAGCGTACAATGATAAAAAAAGAGAGAACAAATGAAGAGACTCTGTGAACTACCAAGAATCTAGAGAGAGACACTGTGACTTCTCTCATCTGCCTTGTGCGTCCAATCATCGTATCGAGGCCTGCCGGGGATAGGCAGACAGACGTGCCGATCATCGTATCGAGGGCTGCCGGGGATAGGCAGACAGACGTGCCGATCATCGTATCGAGGGCTCACCAAGGTGCTGGTGAGACAGACCTTTTATCTTAGGTGAAAGGATAACCCTTCTCTTTGGGTTAAAAGAGTTTTAATACTTTTACATTTCCGCTGTTACTTGTATCAGAAAGGGATTTGTATTGTTTCCTTTCTCCTTTACATATTCAATTGTAATTATTTCAATTACAATCATTCTATTACATTTTGTATTGATTGATTCTATACGCTTTATGGTAGAATCATTCATCTTTGTATTACTCTGTTTATTGTGTTCATCTTGAATACAATTGTTTTACATTACATTAGTATTACAATAAATCATACCTTTTATATTCAATACAATTGTGAGTGTTTGTATTTGTATTAGTTTAATATAATTTAAACTAATCCCTTCAGTTGCTAAAACTCATAGGTTTTTAAACCTACAATTCACCCCCCCTCTTGTATTGTTCCATCTAATAGATATATATATATATCTACATATTCAATCCAACATGGACATGGCTCACCCACTCAAAAATGATACATAAAAAAGTAGGGGAACAAAATACAATGTATTTAAGAACATGTTAATGAAATTTGAGTGATATGACATTTTTAATGAAGAACTTGAAAGGAAGACAAAAAATAAGATTTCTCTTATGAGAATTCGGCAGCCAAACGGTGTCACTTAAAGCTTCCAAAAATGGATTGATGAGATCAAATAGGGTCTATCATAATATGAACATAAATGATCATTATGATAGATATAGAGATCATACCCCAACATAATAAAAAGGAACTTGAAATACTTGACGTGAAAATAGATCTCGAAAATGAGAAGGGTGAAAGAACCCCTTAGAAATTCGACAGCCTATTGGCGTCACTTAAACTTCAACAAAAATGAATTGATGAGATCAAATAGGGTCTCTCATCATATGAACATAAATGATAAGTATGATAGATTTAGATATCATACCCCAACATAATAAAGAGGAACTTGAAAGGATTGACCTGAAAATAGATCTTGAAAATGAGAAGGGTGAAAGAACCCCTTAGAAATTCGACAGCCTAACGACGTCACTTAAACTTCAAAAAAAATGAATTGATGAGATAAAATAGGGTCTCTCATCATATTAACATAAATGATCAGTATGATAGATTTAGATTTCATACCCCAACATAATAAAAAGGAACTTTCAAGACTTGACATTGAATTAGAACTTTGAAAAATTATAAAGGTGAAAGAACCACTTAAAAATTCGGCAGCCTAACGGCGCCACTTAAAACATCAAAATACTGAATTGAAGAGATAAAATGGGGTCTCTCATCATATGATCATAAAATATCAGTATGAAAAATTTAGAGATCATACCCCATCATAATAAAAAGGAACTTGAAATACTTTACATGAAAATATATCTTGAAAAATGAGAAGGGAGAAAGAATCCATTACAAAACATTCGGCAGCCTAATGGCGCCACTTAAAACTTCATAAAACGAAATAACGAGAGTAAAAGGGATCTATAATTATATGAACATGAAAAGGGAAGTAAATTGAGTATAAAAGAACATCATCCAACATAAGAACATGGAGCATAAAAGAAATTACATAAAAGAGATTTCTTGAAAAGAAAGAGAGAGGTCGGATCCGTTATCTTAAAACGTAACTCTTAATGCTCAACGGTTGGGGCCTTGAAGGCTTGGGGGCACCTTGGGAGGACTCCTTGGGAGTTAAGGAGACCAGAACTTCATTGAGGATTGTTTTTGAGTTAAATGGATGAGAGGAGGGCTTCGTATTTATAGGGAAAGTGAGGGGACAAGGCATTAATGGCCAAGTGACACCTCAAAAGTGGATTTCTCAAAACCATGTGCTCTCCCAAGATATTTCCCATGAAGTTAGGCCACATGGGGCCCCCAATAAAATAATTCATCACCTTTTGTCGACCATACCTTAAAATATCCCATGACATCATCATGACACAGTTATGATGTCATTAAACATACCGAAACCCTAAAACTGTATTTTTACTATTCACCGAAAATTCAACTTTCTCAGAAAAATCCTAAAATTTTACATTAACCAAATATCAATTCTCTGATTTCAAAAATGAACTCCATTTTATAAAAAAAATTTTCTAAATATTTTTAATTTTATTTTTAAATAAATATAATATTCACCGAAAATTCATTTTTTTCAGAAAAATCCCCAATAATTACCTTTACATAATATCGATGCTCTGAGTTCAAAAATGAAATCCAATTTATAAAAGAAAAATTTCTAAATATTTTTAATTTTATTTTTATTTAAAAAACACTATTCACCAGAAAATACTAATACTTGAATAATAATTTATGAAACCGTAATTTAACCATTTTATTGAATCACATTACTTAATCAAGGTGACTAGATTATATTAATACTTTCTTTAAGTGAGATTACTAATCCATTTGGTCACATTACTAATCCTAAACATAAAATCACTATTCATAATGTACTATTCAGCAAAAATCAAGTTTATCTTATTAGAATCTAAATTTCGTACTGAACATAATTGTAGAAGATCATTTTTTGAAAATCATTAAATTTTTTTAATTATTTAAGGTTTACATAAACATTTTTAAAATAACCTTTTTCTAAAATTCATAAAAAAATTTCATACTATATTTATCCGGTCATTTGAAAATTCATAAACATCATCATAAGAAGAAATATAAATTTTCATTTAAAACAATGGATTACACAATGCAGTTAAGGTCTCCTTACACAGCCCCTTATCACACTAGCATAGGACCTAAGTGTAAGGTGTGCTAAGGTGAGAGAATCTGAGGGAGGCTCGGCCAACATCACAGGAGTAGTAATTTCTATTGGTTTGAACTTCTCGTGAAGGCGATTCTGTTCTAGCTTCACACGATGAATTTCGGCTTGGGTTTGGTCCAGAGCAAATCCCAGTGGTGCTACCTCGTTCCCATGTTCTGTTAGATGGGCTTCGATCGGTCCAAGACTACTGGGTGAGGCCATCAAATATTCTTTCTATAATAATTAACCATGATCACTTGTATTTAGAGACAATAATCAAAACATTTAGTTTCCAGGGGTTATATTAACCGATGGTCATATAACAGTCAAAGCCCAATGATCTCATTTTAATTATACTCATGTTATCAAATGAAACAGTTTTGTTGAGTATAAAAAATAGAATAACACACAAAATTAGGAAACTAGATTTATTCAAAATTTCGGGTGGTTACACATAATGTATTCCTAAAAGTATAAATGAAATCATATACTATA
Organism: Viscum album; assembly: GCA_963277665.1. Classification (NCBI taxonomy): domain Eukaryota; kingdom Viridiplantae; phylum Streptophyta; class Magnoliopsida; order Santalales; family Viscaceae; genus Viscum; species Viscum album. The sequence goes on along the minus strand of OY728150.1, from coordinate 1,583,682,843 downwards.
TTAAGCATCCTATGTTTTGTATCAGCCATCTTCTATCAAGATCCATACTAAAACAAACACAATAATTTTTTTGAATCCATATTCATCACCTTTTCAACACCTAAAACCATGCAATCTACTCCGGGTACCAGACATCGCACGAAGAGGGTTTGAGAAGACACATAGAGGGATAACACCAATGGTGTATATAACATATTGACCATGAAATGTAAATATAGTATTATATTGGTAGGGATTAATTAATTAAAGTAGTACAATTCAAATTAATACCCATATACCTTCTTAAAACCTCATCTGGAGTCTAAAAATACCAAAAATTCAATATTATATTTTTTACAATTTTCAATAAGTATCATGTAATGAATTTAAAATGTTCCATGTTTTCCAAGGATACTTTTAATGATATTTCACAATGAAGTTCCAGTTTTATAAAAAATGTGATGTAGAGCTAAAGGATCCCAATATATATAACAAATATTGCCTAACATGGGATAAGCATGTAATCTAAGGAGAATAGTCCAAGGAATTCTACAGATAGGTTCATACCAAGTCCAAGGTGATCATCTAATGTAAAATATGGAAAATTAAAGATATGGTCCTATGGGATACATCAGCTAAAACTACATGTCAATTCTAGAACCATGTACTGTATCTAAGGAATCCTATAATTATATGAACAGAACGTACATTTACATACTAGGCATTTAGGAATAGTAAAGGATCGAAGTCTTGGTGGGTCTAATGTTATACAAGTTGTATCTCTAAATCAGAATGGGGTCTCAAGTGAATGTTCACTTCTTTAATTATAATAGAAGGTGATCATGAGTCAGAACATTCCTATTTGATTATGAAGTCATTTAATATTTATTATATTTCTTTCCTTTCATTTCATTATTGTTATAAGGTCACGTATCATGCATCCATTTAGTCATGAAATTTTTTCATTAGTGTGATAAGGTCATGTATAGGGAATTCTTTCAATAAAGTCATAAATAATCAATTTTTCCATTTGGTTCCACCCTTTCCTTTCATTAGAGTGAAAATTCATAGTGGCATGCAACCATTCATTTAATCCATTTAAAGATCATTCCATATTCATGGTTCGTTGTGCTACCTAATTTCAATGTGGTAAGTGGTACTAAAGTTATGAAACCTAATATTAATTTACATTTAAGCCACATCATGTTCTCAGTATACATGAAAATTATCATTTCACTTTTTGTTATCAAATTGAACCACATACCATAGGCGGTTAAAGTGGTGATCATACATGGTAAATTCTTTTATGTAATTCACAACATAAATCATTCAATTTATTATAGAAATTCATACACATAAGATGTTCAAGACAAGGCACGCCCGAATGGTGGTTCAAATGGGTCAAGACACTAAAAACAATTATGGAATAAGCTTAGACAAGGAATTGATGTCATAATTTGAGTAACCACTTCCAACTAATAATATATTTTTAAAGGGGATAAAGATATGGTTCTAATGATAATAATCATGGCATATAAATTCTATAAACAGTTGTTGATGAAATTTGGGGACCCTACAAGGAAATTCCAAAATCGACGAATAATAGGCATGAGTTATAGACCACCCTCAATAGGATTGTATGAATATCTCCCTTAGGTATTGGAAATTTATTTATCTCATATTGGATAAGATCTTTTTAAAAGTACAAAATGATCATACCCCAATAACTTGGTCGGGAGCATGAGACAAGGAGAACGGATCCAGAGGACTCAACTACATTCCGTTGAACATCCAACTTTATGAAAATAAGCTCAGTAGGATCCTGTAAGGAGGATATCTCTTGATTCATAGATTAGATCATCAAAGGTCTCCAATATGAGGGAAATATAGGTTAATCCATTGAAACATGGAATACAGAGGAATAGGGGTACTAATTAGATCAATAATAGAAAAATAGTTAAATTACCCAGTAAAATAGAATGTGCATAGTTTTCCCAAACATTTTTACAAACACAGGGCCCCACCATGCACAATTACCTAGGATATTGGTAACATTTCATGGTTATTCCTCATGGTCATTAACAAGTCACGTGAAGTGGTACTGTCAAAACATTTATCATCCACACAGTTTAGAAAACCATGGACTAACCATTCGACTTGCCATGTTTCCCCAAAAAAAAGAGTTATAGGCTTCAAACATTTTTTGAACACCCTTGATACCTCTGCTAACCCATTTAGAATAGATATTAAGTCTAATGAAAATATTTAACCCTAAATTATAATGGATCTATACATAGGTGAAAAACAATGTTCTTATAATCATCCCCCATTAAATAGCTCATCATCAAGTTCATCTTCCATGTGTGGAAAACTCTATATAAGAAATATTATGGCTATTGTGAATGTCTGTTGGATTCCCTCTCCCAAGTCTCATACTTGTCTTGGTCTTGCTACCATAACACTCATACAGTAGGGAAAACTGGCCTAGGATAGCCTTTTTTCTCTAGTCAATGATGCATACTGGATACTACTCAAAGGCATTAACAATAGATAACTCAACGTCTTCTTGATCAAAAGTATGATACATATCTTTATGATTTGAGAGAATCTATGAAATTTAGAGAATCTCATCCATCTGATGGTACCTCTAACTTAGAATAAAAGGATATGATATATTCGGTACTCTATCCAAAATCTCAAACAGCCCAATAAAATGATGATAATGCTTTCTGTACTTCTTTATCCATCTACACCCTAGGCTAGGTGATTATCGAAGAATGACATGATCCCTAACCTCAAACAAAAGAATTCATTAATGATGATCAACATATGATTTTCATGGAATGAGAATTAGGCATATGTAATCTGTTCTATTGAACCTTTTGTGAAGTCTCTATAAAAATATGGGGACCTAGTAGGGTTTCTTCACCTGCTTCTATCTATCATAGTGTTGAACGGCATAACCTACCATGTATGGAATCAAAAGGATACATCTGAATTTTCTGATGAAAACTATCGTTATAGGTAAACTCAATTATAGTGATATAATTCTCCCATGAACTATATAAATCATGTATAGATTATTTAAGAATGTCCTATAGAACATATATTATCTGATCTGATTGTCCATCGATCTAAGGGTGAAAAGATGTGCTTAGAAGAACTTGTGTTTCCATCCCCATTTTTAATACCAACCAGAACCATGAAGTGAAATGAAATTCCCAATATTATATAAATGTACGAGGATCCTCTTGATGTTTTATGATCTCATCGACATACATTATTCCTAGCTCATCAATGAGAAATTCTCCTGAATGGAAATGAAGTGGGTAGTTTTTTGGTTAGTTAATTCCTAGATAGATAGAATATCTTCCCCTATTAAACCTAGTTATGTCGACTATGAAATCCATAAAAACTTATCCCCAATTAAATTTTGAGATTGGAAGTGGATATAATGACCATAATGGTCTCAGGTGCTCCACCTTCACCTACTGATAGTCGGAACACCTAGTAAAAAATATTGTTATCTGAAGCTTCATCCTAGGATATGAATATCAGCGTCACATATCTCAAAACATCATAGATAAGAATATATGAGCAAACCACTGATTATCATGGTAAATTATCATTAAATCCTACCTCTTATCTATTGGAAACTAGATACATCATCGTAGACACAGGACATCATCTCTATATATTGAAAAATCTAGAGGTGGTTTATCTCCAGATATACTATCATGGTGAACTGGGAATTTAGGATCTGAAAACTGACTATTCTTTATCTTCATGGGTGGGAGGTGGTAAATATCATGGATGAGAAGAAATACTACTCGTGACTCCGTGTAACCTAAATATGAATATCAGAAAAGAGGTCCATTAACTGCCATTCATCCCTAGAATCAAGAATGGATTCTTCTTTAGTTTTCCAAATCAGTGCATCAAAAACAACATATCCCTTCCAATGCATATTGGTAGGCTCAAAATCAATGGAATATAGATATTTGACCCATATCCATAGTTTGGGGATTTTTTCACTCAATGAAAAGTTATATTTGTGGACATTGTGTTCGATATACACTACAAAGCACTCACCCAATAGAGAATGTCACCAGAAACACATGGAATGGAAAACTGATGTTAGCTCATGGTCGTGCATCGGTTAATATCTCTCTTGAGGTCACAGCTGTTGAGATCCATATGAAACGATGTTTCCCACCTATATCACAAATTTTCACAGGATGAAACCTGATTCATCAAAAAAGATGGTATAACCTATATGAGGCTCTAGAAGAGTCAAAATAGTTGTCAACAAAAGCATCCCTTTCAGCTTTAGAATTGATTTCTCACCTACATATTACTATATTATAATTACATCAATAATTGTAAGACTAGTAAAAGGTTAATAATGGTGGGAAATGTCTTTTATTAAACACATGTAAAATCTATCCATCCCCAGGGAATATATATATATCCAATACATTCATGTGATTATTCAAGGAAACTACATCACTAGACTCTTTAGGGCCAACAAAATATGCCATATTTTGAGATAATATGACATATTAAGTGAGAATTGTCGATCTGGATGTGGAACTAAGCACGTTTGTTAAATGAAGATTCTCTCACAGTGTACTATGAATGATCAAAATATGTTTCAAATGGCCACTACAAGTATGAGAATACATCATGATGGTGTCAATAAAGATCAATACAAAAAATATAAATAGTGGTGGATAAACCTAATCATCATAGCCATGAAAATATTAGGTGTGTTCATAAGACTGAATGACATAATAATGTACTCATAAAGCTCATACCATATACCAAAATATGTATGAGTTATATTTGATGTACTTACTCATACATGGTGATAACTAGATCTTAGGTCAATCTTAGAGAAGACCTTTACATCTCGGAGTTGGTTTAAGAGATCCTCTATTAATGGAATTAGATATTGTTTCTTGACCATAGGTTAGTTCAACCTTATATTATGAACAGTTATAAGTAAGGTTCCATCCTTATTATTAGAAAAACGAAAAGGTAACCCCAAGAGGATGTAATGGGTTGTATACAGCCTTGGCCTCTAAATCCCCTTACTATTGCTTGAGCACTTGAAGATCTATTGGGGACATCCTATACATAGAAATTGATACTAGAGATTATCCTCAAACAAACATGATTTTAAACTATACCTCTCTATCTATATGTAATTCATAAAATTCATTATGAATGGAAACCTTGAAGTGATCCAATACAAGAGGCAAATCAGATTGGTGCAAAATCTAATTCTCCATGAAGAGATTTTCAATCTGGGAGGTCACTCTAACAAGCACCTGATGCTCTGGACAAGATATACTAACCTTGACATCCCAATACCCTTATACAGATAACAGCTACCCTCAGGTGATATAAAATATACCACGTGAAAATAGTAGTCTAAAATGAATTATAGTGAACCAACCAATCAATCCTGAAAATGACAAAGAATCCCTTCTTCACAATAACAATGAGGTTCTATGAGAAAGGATAACAACCTACCATAAGAGGAAATCCATTACAATGGCGTATAACCTCTATGCATACCCATAATAGTGTATCTAGGTTCATTACACGATAGTACTACAGTGTCTCTAGTTTAAGAATTTCCATGATAGATATATAGATAAAAGAGTTTGAAGAACATGTTTTAAAAAAATAGATACTGTAGTAGAGGATTTTATAATAGTACCTTGTTATGTAGAAGGACATGGAGCCCAATCCTATAGTATGAGTTGTACTACATTAAACTAGCATGATCCCTGAACATGTTGAACAAATATATCACCACGACCATAACTGTTCTATTTCTACTGTTTGTGATCGTGGGTCTTGCTACCAATACCATGAAATACATCTTAGCCAAACATACTAGTGTTATTATAACACAATAAGAATAAAAGAATCAACTCCTGAAGGTTGTCCTAGTGATGATACATTTCCACTTAGAGAAAGTGGAATGGTCCTATAGAATCATTGGATATGCCCCATACGACCACAAAAGAATAAACTAGTGGGTATCTATCACATTAGTATTTGAATTACCCAATTATCCACATGGATGAAAAACATTAGATCTTTCAAAACAAACCCTATGGTTGTCACTACCCATATGAGAAACCTCGAGGGAACACTTCTTACCAACCAATGAACTATTGGCCTGAGGTAAAACTAATCCTTTAAATTTTATTCCATTTTTATCCCACAGGTTACACTCAGTTATAAGTTATTGATTTTCTATCTCAGAAATGGTTTGCATGAGAAATACACTCACCAACATATGGATGTCATATTAGATCCCATCCACAAAACATCTAGCAAGATAAATCCCATCCCCAGCTAGAAGTAGTGAAAATCACTACCACTCTATGAAATGTGTTGAATATTCTATAACTGACATAGAACAATTCATGATATGCATAAACTCTCTAGCTTTATTAACTCTAAGCATCTACGGAAATCACTGAGCATAGATGGCTATTTAAAAATCAACCCACATCATGCCTAGTTGAAAATCAACTAGGATTATCCCATCCCAACAATGATTGAATGAATTGAAAAGCATGTATCTAGAAATCATGACCCTCCACTCTGGATTGTGTAGCTGCTAGACCTCATGATTTAGATCCTCCATCGTATGTGGAAGCCCTTGGAACACCACAAAAGGACTATATGAGACCTAGGAGACTATTATTGACAAGGTAATCAATGCCAAGATTGTGTCAATGGGTGGTGCCTCATGTGGTAGTCCTGGATGTAAGAGTGCTGGCTTAGGGCCTACCGTATCTAAAGTATGGTCTTTTCCATCCTATATGTGAACAATATGATGACATAAATGCAGCATTGTTCAACAATATCTAAACCCATGCCTCAAGAAAATCATATACAGTATGATATCATCATTAGTGAATAGTGAACATAGGACAACACACAACCGAAGGCGTACCACACTAACTACCTGCATATATGAAAAGGTATCGATAAGTGCTCAAGTATAACATCCATTTAATTTTATATTTAATATCTATGTTCACTCATTTTCTATTCCTAAACATGACAATGTGAGATAATGATGTGAAAAAATTTTATATTATATGTCATGACTACATTTATAATAGATAGTCATTTTGAATGAATTAGTTCCCATACACCTATTAACGGAAACGATACCCAATTATTTATGACACAAATGTTCAGCTCGATAAAAAAATAATTACAACCAATCATGGAACATACAAATCATGACCCCAAGCACATATTATGTCCATGTTCCAAGTGTTCCTAATATCCAATGGTATATTGCTGAACACTAGTCGTTGTCGACAATAAGCGAGGGACTAGGGTGTGTTCATGGGGTGACTATTCCCAGATTAGCAAAGTGTAGTGCGGCGGGAGAATGTTAACATAGATAAATAACATGTGTAATATATATAATTATAAATAAAAATGTGAAATATAGAAAATTGTAATAATAACTAAACATTTTTAATAACATTCAATAATAGATGATGACATGTCATGTATTAGAATACTAGAAAACATAGATACATATTACTGACAGAACATGTTTCACCAAGTGTAAATGGAATCATATATTATCCCAAGAATCCCAATCTATGGATCAGTCATCTACTATTAATCTCCACATTAAATAGCAAGAAACAAAGTGTTTGAAGCCACATATTTCCTTTTTTGTACACCTGCAACCATGTAATGTTCTTTGAGTACCAAAAAATTCTCATAGAGCGTGTTAGATAAATCACAGAGGGAAACCCACAATGGTATCTATAACATCTAGCTCATGTAAAAGAAATATAACACTCTATAGAAAGGAATATATAATGTAATGTATTATAGTACAACTAAATACCCATGTACCTACTTCAACACTACGCTGGAGTTTAAACATGTCATCAATTCATTATTTTATTATTACCGGTTTATAAATAATTAACATGTTAGTAATTGAAAATGTTCCAAATTATAACAAGGAAACCTATATAAAATTTTAATGTGAAGACCCAAAGTAATAAAAACGGATATTTAGATCTGAAGGGTCACCAACTAATTAATAATAGTATCCTTTCATGGGGTAAAAGTCTAATCCAAGGGTGCATTCCAAGACATTCCACAATGAGGAACCTAACATGTCCAAGGTGATCATCCAGTGTAAAATGGATCGATGGAGAGACAGGGTGCTATAGGTTGTAACCATGGAACATAATTTTTATTGATGAATCCATAGAGTGTATCCAAGGAAACATGTGATAATATATAGTTATCCAATAGTGTCATACATGGAATTAAATAAAAGACATGGATCAAGATCAAGATGGGTCTTAATGTGATTATGTCATATCCTAGAATCTAATTGGGGTTCTCGAGTCCTCATGTAATTATTTAATCAGAATCCATGGCGAGATCAAGCCATAAAATTCCTATTTTACTATAAAGTTACGTAATAATTTTTTGGTTCATGCTTTTCATTTTATTAGTGTGATTAGGGTAAGTAGCATGAATGTATTGGTCCATGCATTTCCTTTCTATAGTGTGAAATAGTCAAGTAGAATGCAATCTTTTAATCATGTCATAACTAATCAATAAGTACATTTTGTTTAGGTCATGCCTTTTTATTTTTTTGATAAGTTTATGTAACAAGAAACCATTCCATTAATCTATTTAATTAATATTCCAAATTCAAGGTTTAATACTATAAATTACACAAATGGTGTAAGGTGTGCTATGGATATGAAACATGACATTCCTTTACATTTATGGCCTTGATATATTATTAGTATACATGAATATTCACATTTCATAGTTCATTATCAAATTAATGTACATACCATAGGCGAGGTAATTGGATAAAAAAATGGTACATTCTATTATGAAATTCAGAATATATATCATTCCATTAAATATAGAAATTATTACCCTTATGAAGGTAAAGCTAGGACAAACTCGAACAGTGGAACAAAATTTTGAAAACATTAATCAATAATATGGCACAACCTACAACATGGAAATTATGTAATTGTGGGAGAAACCACAAATAAAAAGTCCCATATTTGGAATAAGAATTATGATATGATTTTAAGGATAATAAGCATGGCATATAAATTCTATAAATTGATTGCAAAAAATTTATGGGGCCCCGTATGACAATTCAAAAATAAGTATACATGAGGATGAGTTATAGAGAACCCACCTTAGGTTTGTGAAAATATCATCCTATGATTTCAGCCTTTGATTTGTTTTGGATCAGAGTAGATCTAATAAATAGGGGAAAACATATCAAACACTGGTAACTCGGTTAAGGGAAAGAGGGTAGGAGAAAGACATTAGAGTTCTCAAATATTTTCCATTTCACATATAATTTGATGAACATAAGCTTGATCAAATCCCTGATGAAGTAGATCTATTGATCCCTACCATAGATCTTCAAGGGCTATAAAATGAAAATAATTTAGCTGATTCCAAATGAAATATTGATCAGGGGTTAAGAGGGTTTCTAATTGAACCATTAATGGATCAACTGTCAAATAACCTATAAAAATGGAATCTACATGGTTTTATCTCATTGTTGGACAAATCAAGCCCCCACTATGCATGGATACATGGGGAGCAGGGAAATTTTAACGGTAAGGCCGCATGACCATGCCCAAACAATAAGATGTTGTTCTGTCTGAAAAATGAAGAACGTCTGTTTAGGAAAACCATCCACCAACCATGTTCCCTACATGAAACATGTCTTGTTTCCACAAAAAGAATGGTTCCAGTATTAGAACATGTCCCAGACACCACTAAGACCTATGCTAACCCATTGTAAATCCTTATTATATCGAGAGTAATTATTAAGATTGAAATTTTAAGGGATCCATACTTGAGTGAAAATAACGGTTCTTATAAAAGGGATCCCAAACGACTATCAAAAAGATCAATAAACATGAATTTGATGGGTTTGATCATTCCGGTTTGTGAAATGAATAAAACATGATTGAGAAGGTGTAGAGACCCCAAACATTGAATCCATGATAACACCTAGCCAAAACATTACCACAAAAAATAACAATCATGGAACCCGAACAATCAAGATGTGAGGGAGGAAGACAATAAATAACCAACATTGAAATCATGGCCTAATTCAACTGAGATAAAGTCAAAGAGGTGCACCCGTAGTAGTGGACATCCGTGAAATCGTAATAATCATGACAAAAATTTTAGTTGTTAGGGTTCTTTTAAATACACCACAGGGTTTTATCAGTGCTTCAAAAAAAGAACAAATAAAGATATATTTTATTTTCAATAATTTAAGAAGTGATGATAATAGATTTTTTACCATCAATTTATATCACTAATAACGATATTCATTTAACAATGTTAATAAAGCATCGATAAAGTCCATCATTATTAGCACCAACCAATATAACACAGAAAATGATCCATATTATCCATGATTTTAGAAAATATAATAGCTATATATTTATTAACCATATTGAGTAACTGATAAAATGAATCACTATCATAACTAGATTTTTTGTTCTCATAAAATATTCATAATTATAATTCTAAGTAAAAATATTTTTAAAATAAATTATATTTACTTTTATAGGAATATAAATATATTTATTTCATTATATATATATGATTATATATATATATTAAATATATTAATTATTTCCATATAATTAATATTATTTTATTTCTAATTAAATATTTAATTATTTGTATATAAATATATTAATACATCAAAAAATTATGTATAATTATTTTTAACAGTAATTATATTTATAAATAAATATATTTGAAATTATATTTATAATGGGTTATTTTTAATTATTAATATTTTTATTTTATTATAAATTTATATAATTTTATATATGCATGTAACAAATATATATAAATTAAAAAAATTAAAATATAGTAAATAAATTAATTATTCAAAAATATTTATCAGAGATTTATAATTATTTTATTATAATATAAATATTTATCAATAATAAAAAAATATTTTAATTAAATAATATATATATATTTATATCAGTATATATAAACAATAAATATTTATTTTATATATTCTTATAAATATAAATATAACTTTAAATATGAATATATATATGAATATAAATATTTTAAATATATTTAGTACATAAATAATTTTATAATAATTTTAAAATTATTTTAATATATATATACTTATAATTATATAAATACGTATTTAATAAATAATATTTATTTTTTTGGAATTATACATATATAAATCTAAAAATATTGTAAATAGATATTAAATAATAAAATTATTTATAACTTTTTGAAATAAATTTTATTTTTGACATTATTAATAAATATATATAAATAAATGAATGGATGAAAATGTGATTGAAATGTAATAATTAATAATTGATAAATTGTATTAATATTTATAACTGTATTTCTTATATTTATTAAATATAAATTTTGAATAAATCGATGTATATTGAAAAAAACATGAATTGTAATTAAAAATCTTAGAAAATTGAAAATAATAAGTATAAAAAATACTAGAAAATTATTATATTCAAATAAAATGAAAACTAAAAAGTTTTAAAAGTTGATAACTAATACACAAAAGTAATTATATTAAATATTAATAAAGAAAATTTTACATTTTAAAATAGATAATATTTAATTTATCATGTTACTAAATTAAATTCTTAAATAAATAATTAAATTTTATTAATATAATTAAATATTAAGACCAAGCATTTTTATATAATATTTCATCAAATACGTGAATATTTGAATATAGGCACTGTATTTAGAAATTAATTAATTACTTATATGTTTTTGTGAAAATAATTTACCACATATTGGATATATGTCCAATTGAAAATTATAAATACATTAAATTCATTTCAATTAATCAATTCAATTAGTTAGTATTTTAAATTAATATTAAATTTTAATTATATTAAATTTTACAAGAAATTTAAAAATTATAAAATATAAGGCAATATATTTTTTATCATATAAGCGACAATTTAGGAAATATTATTTATAGAGATATATATATATATTAAAATATATCAATATAAAAAGTATTAATGAATAATTATATATAATCCCATTGAAAATTAATAATAAATTAATATGTTTTTAATTAATTCATTTTATGAATTTCTATATTTATATTTAATATATATTATTTATTAGTATTTATAATTAATATATATTTATAGTAAAATTACGCATTTTTATTAATATTTTTTAACTAAATATATTTTAATAATATGTTATTTTATTCATATAATATTTGTTCCTCTAATTATTACATTATAATCATTTATGATTTTTTATTTGATTATGACAATTAATTTATTTTATATATTATTTTTATATATAATAATTATAATTTTTTTAATATATATATATATATATATTATTAATTATTATATTAATTAAAAGGTTAACATTTTTCTAAATTAAATCCTTGGTAATTTTTATTTGTTTTATTATTCGATTTAATTCATTATATATATATATATAATATTTTTCAATTATTAATATTTATAATCTATCAATATGTATATTAAACATAATCATTGTTATTAGTTACTAATTATCGATGAAATTTGTTAACATTTTTGTAATTTATTAATTTTTAATTATTATTAGTTGAATTATTTCACATGATGAATTTTATATATCTCAATTTAATATATATTATTTATTAAAATTTATAATATATATATGAATTAAATTAGCAAATATTTTTTTAATTTAACTATACAATATGTTTTACATTTATCCAATTTTAATTTTAGTTTTTGTTAGTTTTATTATTTTTATTATTTTGAAAACATTTATTTTTAATGGTTTGTATTAAAATTTTAAAATTAGTCTAGGATGGATCCTATTGGACACATATTGGAAGGTGGGGGAAGAACTGATATACGCATAGTGTTGGAAAAGTGCTATGTGTTCATACAGTAGGCCCATATATGTGTGTGTAGTGAATGCAGGATCAGAACACAACTAAAGGCTTATGAGAAGTGGATACAACAGAATAATTTATAAAGATTTGACATTTTGTTATCTATTTTAATGTGGGTCTCACAAGTCTATCCATATATTTATCTGGGATAAAAAAATAACTTATAATGTGTACCCTTTAGTATTGTTAAAAATAATGCACCCATGTGTGGTACCATTTATTATCTCTAAAAATAATGTCCCAATGAAGTGTACCATTTATTAGAGATTTTTTTTGTTGCTGAAAAAAGGTACCCCTTATTAGATCATTTTTATTGGTGATAATGGAAATATTTTTTAACACATTCTGATAGTATTTATTAAGGACAACACTGTATGTATTTAATTTTCTATTCATAACACTACATCCACCCACTTTAATTGTAAATAAAATGATCTATTGTTTCTTCCTTGGGGTCTCAACTAGCTATGTACCTTATGAAAATTTATATTTAATTAAATATGGCTTCTTTATCTATAATAAAAGAATATATTTTAATATTACCATGAAATAAGTATTATTTTTTATGTATCTCTTGGAACCATAGAATTCCTCCCCGCACATCCTGGATAACAGATCAATTCCTTAGAGAGTGATAAGTTGTGGATGTAATAATACATTATGAAATGTTATTGAAAATAGTGCATCATTCCCATTTTATCCAAATATTCATATATATGTCAATATTTTGTGGAATGAAAATAAATTTGATAAAAGATGTAAATATTTTTCATGGGAAATTATTTTTTAGGATTCTAGCTCCTGAGAAAAAATTACAATGAACTTGCCTAATTTTGGTTCTATAAGTTTTTTCCTTGTGAAATGTGATCCATCATGAATACATAGGGAGCCTCTCAACTTTAACATGAATTAATTTCCATCCCCTTCATTTCTGACCATTTGACTCATCAAGGATCCAAAAATGTTTTTGAGGAATTAAACTAGACAATAGGGATCTTCCCACTATGGAATCCCAATAAAACCTCACATGAATGCAGTGAATGGTTTGGATAATTCTAAATTTATTATTGGACAATTATTGAATTATATTATGGGTTGTTTAGTAAATTAAATGTACTAAATTATCTTACAAATTCCCTACACATCCAATTTTCCTTTATATATATGATGTGTAATAATTTTTTTATTTTCATGGGGATGTATAAAAAAAGTAGGGTTTTATCAAACACTTATTAAGTGAAAGGAAAAACTAGAATATATCATTGTATAAATGAATAATGAATAATAAGGATGAAATAGAATAACTTTCAAATACTTCAATTTAATTGATCATAACAGATTGAATGAAATCCGTTGAAAAAAATTAAATAAACATATAAAGAATAAAAATTGATTTTATTGGGATATAATACATAATGATATAAGCTTCATGACCTTGTTCTAATATATTTACCATCATCCAGCTCATATTCAATTAAATGATCTTTTATTCTATACTTTGTCAATGATATATGAAAAAATGGGATACCATACACATAATACCTAATAAATATTTTTTATATGACCATCTAAGGCCTCAAGGAGATATTACATGCCACAAATGTTGATAATTATATCAAGTGTATTCATCATATAAAGGAATTAAACATTTATCCAATATATAAAAATTAGCCTTGGTAATCAATACAAAAAAATTGAAATAACAAAAATATAGATTTTCAATATTTCAGAAATCATTGATGGAAATGTATTTCAATATATGTATCCCTAAAACTTACACTATATAGGTTAATTTCAATATTGGAGAAGAAACACTTTATCAAATTCATAAATTGAATTATATGAGAAAAAACTTTCTGTAACACCCCAAGCTTCCACGGTACGTTTCACTTCGAATAATGCAATAGCGTGTGTTATACGCAAACTCAATCTCTAACACACACCACAACAAATTAAACTAGCCGTTGTGAATAGTAATACCTACTTTTTGAAATTTTATAAATTTTATTTATCAAAATGGACTTCATTTTTGGATTCAGAATATCGAAATTAGCCTATGTAGAATTTTTGGTATTTTTCTGAGAACTTCTATTTTTTATGAATAGTGAAAAATACTTAAAGACAACTTTTTAAATCAAATTACTTTATAGTGATAAATTATACTATTTAGTGGTTTTAAAGTATAATTAGAATATATTTTTACCATTTTATCCAATGGTGGTCATTAGAATTAATTTAACATTGAAATTGGACATAAACAATTGTCAATCTTTTGATATAAATTGTTTCTTAGAAACACGCTATTTTTTGTAACAGTAGGAATTAATTATAAAATTAATTAATGCAACTTATATGTTTGGAATTTTGTAAAATATACATCATTTTTGAATTCAGAATATCAATTATAGCTTAGGGTGAAATTTTGGCATTGTTCTGAAAAACATCAATTTTTGATGAATAGTGAAACCACTAAGTGGTAGTTAAATAACTGATTTTTCGTTTAAATGAAATATTACCACTTCTGTGATTTGATTTTCAAAAATCCGACATACATGGTTGTCATTATGAAGTAAAATGTGGTTCAATGAGATTAAAATAATTTTTTGGTGAATAGTAACTTTTAAGTTCTTAATCGCGATTAGAGGTAATTAGTGTAGTTTAAGGTACAAATAATGTTTTAATAATATGAGATGAGCATGGAACTTGTCCTAATCCTATTGGATGTGTCATGGGAGACCAAGACAACCCATGGGTCAACTTGGGGATCCCATGGAGCCACTTTAGTTGGAAAATGACATTAATATATATTTATTTAATGTTAAAATTAAATTGACACAAACATGAGTTGTTTTACTAAAACAGTTTTTAAGTGGGTAACACAAGTCCAAATTTTGACTATGAATATTCATTAGAAAGATAAAAATATTTCGTACATCATAGTATTTTTTTTATAATTTTTAGACATTAAATATATTAAATTATTTATAACATCATTATGATGCAGCGATGACCTCATTATTTAACGATTTTAATAAAATGAAAAGATAATGTAAAATCCAAGGCTTACACTTGACCAAACACTATTGTATGGGTATATTTAGAACCCTTATCACCTTATCCACGAATTATATAAGTGTGGGAACTTTAGAACCCGAAAAGCATTGTATAATAATGTAACATTTCAATCTTTCCAAAAGAGCCCCTCCTCTCCACTTATAAAAGGCACCCACCTCTCCCACCTCATTTACACTTTCAAGCCATTTTTCATGGAAACAATCTGCCCAAATACTCTCCCAACTTCCCCCTCTTACTCCTAGAAGCCTCACTTTTGGCAGAACTCTTCCCAAGGAAGCCTTTGGCTCAAATCAAAAAGAGTTACCCGATTTTGAGGTAATGTCTTCTCTAATGTTATTTTTTTTATTTTTCTTCTCCAACCCCCTAAACTCTTTTTATTCATTTATTTTGTAACAACACCAGTATCCTCAATATACTAGGATGTTGTTATAAGAAGTATTCTAGCTACACTTACACACACCTACATCTAATGGTTAAATAACATATGGTTTCTGTGGATGGCGAATTTCTGCCTCACGAAACGATGATTGTTCAACACTCATATAACACCTTCAAAGGTGGCCATTAAGATGTCACTATTTTTATATATGATATATAATATGTTTATGTTTTACTTATACATCTGTATTTCTCATTTATGTCATACTTTATGATTTCCATTATGGGTAAAACGCGATAATTTCATTTTAGGAAGTGCGGACTACCGCCCCCTCAAAGTGATGTGAATCGTTAATGCCATATGTGGGATGTATAAAGGATGGAGTAAATGATATTATATATGATACTATAATGGAACTATATTATACCTTTATATAATTATGATTTCATTCCATTTAATACGAAATAGAAATGAAAGTAGCGTTCATGCGTACGTACGGCTTACCGTCTCCATGAACGGTGCATTTCATTTCTTACCTCTAAATGTTACGTAATATTATGAATGAATGTATATACTGGATATTTATGATATATATGACATCTAAATCATGAATATAATTCTGGAGATAATGGATATTCTACCACATAAACAACTTGTAATTATAAGAAGTTTATTGTTGACTCAAGTACCAAAGATCGACAAAACGACCGTTATTAACTTAAATAATTACATAATGTTCATATCATTGTAATAAGTGATATAATAAGGATAATGAAATTGAAAATGGTTCTTAATAAGGTATATATTAACTCTAGTTTATTATTCAGGAGGTTAAAGAACGGTTGAGTCAAGTGAGACACGAGGTAAGGGAACTTCTTAACCCAACTTCCATTCTTTGGGTTAATCTCCTACTTTCAAATTATTTCATGATATTATTATGTCTTATTTTGTATTCTTTATGTGTACCTATAGTGAATATACATAATATATCTATTTTATTTTAAAAAGGATCTTTGTAAGGACTTCGTCTCAATCTCCTTTCATTGAGGCATATTCGGTTTTATACACAAATTTCATTTATACGGTGTATAAACCACTTTGACTTTTACGTTTATTCAAAAGGAATCTTTTTTATATGAAGAGTTTTACTAAACGAAAAAAACAGAATGTTTTTCTTTCCGTACTTATGCGGCGACAATGACTTCTCCGCCGCTGTGACCATTATTTGAGTTTTGGCTTCCTCTACAAGCCATCACTTTTTTTTAATGAAAATAAATACAATGTTTTAACTTTCTTTTATTTTGGTATTGAAAATGGTTTTAAAAGAGTTTTTATTAAAATAATGTGTTGTATTGATATCTTGTGATTGAAATGTGGAAATGTTATGTTTCCTTTATTCATGTTTAATGTTATATGATTATGTTATGGTTTTTGATATGTTTAAACCTATTCATATGAGGAATGTATTGGACTTAATAAGTGACGGGTGGAGCCCGCTATAGCTCCTCGATGCATCGGTAGGTCTCATGAGACAAACTAGTGTCTTGGCATGAGTCCTTGACAAAATCTTATTTGTGGTCTTGGAAGGAGGCCTTGGCTACGTGGTTATGATAGTCTGGCATTATGCATTCCATCATTATGAAAGTGGTTATTGATATTGCACGTGATTATTCGACTTATAGAATATCCATGTGAAGAAGTAAATGGAATTATATCATTTTACTTTTGCCATATTATGTTGATGTTCAAGATTAAAAGGCTTTTGTTTTAGTTCTACATTGCCTTAAATGTTTATGTTTATTTATGAATGCTTCCGCAATATTGTTATCCTTACTGAGCATCTAAGGTTACCCATTTCAATGTTTTAATATTTTACAGGATGTGAAGAAGTATTTTATGAATGACTTGCAGGGATAGTCAGAAGAGGATATGAGTGTGGACTATGAAGACTTTGTTATTAGTTTTTCACTTTATGATGTAATGTAACATTTAAGAATGTATCTAGTGTTTCCAAGGATACTAAACTAATCGGTCTTTCGAGACATGATCTTTTGTGATCATGCAAATGTTATGAAGTAATGCACTGACTCTGGGTAGCTGGGGTCGGTGTGTTACAGTTGGTATCAGAGGCAGTTTAGTACAAACCTTGGATGCTAGATTTAGATAAACTCTGATTAGAGCACATATCCCAAAGATAGAATTTAAGGATTAGTATAGAAGAACTTCCTATAATTTTGGTATTATAGAGATTTTGTGAGTTTTCCGAGCAATACGTCCCTGTCTGGATACGAGCAAGTAGAGGCGGCTCTGGCATAGATGTACCTAGGGGTAAAACCCGAAAACACCGCTTTGAGTTAGACTCGAACGGGAACTGGTGCACGACAACGGGCCTCGCTGCACTCTTGGTTACAACACTCCCGGGGGATATGCTTTGGATAATTCTCATTTTCTTTATAAACCACTATGAAGGGTGATGAGTATATACTTCCTCAAAGAAAACATTTTTATGGATTATATCCATAAATAGTTCAATTTATGTTAAGTATCCTACAAGTATGGAATTATGTATTTTGATTTATAAACTAATATAGTTTATGCCATTGTTTAGAAATGGCGCCTATTGGAAGGAATGGAAACCGTATCAATGCACGAACTCCGTGTAGGGATTGCCCTCCTGCTCAAGATAATTATTGTTGATCTGGAGATACAACTGGTGCTGATCAACTTATTACCACACTGGGACAACTCACTCAGGTTATGAATAATAACCTTACTCGTATGGAGCACCCTGATCCGATACGTGGAGGATCAATGCTAGACCGTTTCATGAGGAAACAACCACCAAACTTCAATTGGAGTACAAATCCTATAGTTGCTGAGAAATGGATAAATTCCTTAGAGAAAATATTCCATGCCTTGAGGAGTAGTGAAAGGGAGAAGGTTGTCATGGCAGTTTACCGCCTCACTGGAGATGCCGATCAGTGGTGGTCGCTGATTCAAAACACAAAGGAAGATGATGACGTATCGAATATAGAATGGAGGGAGTTCAAAGAGCTTTTCTTAGAAAAATACTTTCCCCGTGACCATCGAGCAGATATGGAAAGGCAATTTCTGAGTCTGAGGCAGAAGGAGGATGATAATGTCGCAAAGTATGAGGCTAACTTTACAAGGTTAGCGAGGTATGCTGCAGATTATATACGTAACCGAAGAGGTAAGATTTATCATTTCTTTGATGGGTTAAAACCATTTCTCCATCGAGATTTAGTATCCCAATCGTTCTCAACATACGAAGATATTGTCTCATGTGCTATCAAGACAGAAAAGGAATTCTCTAAGTCTTATGACAACAAAGTAAAGAAAGAGAAGAAGAGAACGGTGGACCAATAGAGAGATAAAGGGAAAAAGGGAAAGAAGGATTTTCCATTATGTGATAATTGTGGGAAGAATCACCCTGGTACTTGTCTAAAAGGAATTGGAGTTTTTTATAAATGTGTGGAAAAAGGTCACGAGGCGCGTGATTGCAAGGGAAATAAAGAGGCTATCAATGTTGAATGCTACAATTTTAGGGAAATGGGGCATTATGAAAATGAATGCCCTAAGCGTCAGGGAAACTTACCTCAGAAAAGGCCAAGGGATCAAGGACAATCTTATGCTGTTACTACAGTTGAATCAAAATAATTAATGTATTGGTGCCTTTGGACTCATGGATTATATTCTGGTTATTAGAATAATGTGATATATATATATATATATATAAGTATTGTACTACAGAACTTGTTGATTTCAGTAAGGTTTTAATATGATGAAGGTAATTGTATTTTTAGTATGTGACAATAAGAGAAACTTTACTTTGTTTGGGGAATCTGATAAATTGATTTTGGAATTAAGAGACCTTTTATAGAAAGTATGGACATAGGTATTTTGGATAACTATAAAGGTTGGAGTGGATTAAGTTGATCTTTGGATAGTATTGTTTAAGGTTAAAAATTTATGAAGATTATTTTTGAATATTATAATACTATAGTTTGAGGAAAAGGAAAACCTGCAGGGTGGGGCATAACCCGTCACGCCAGACAAAGCTGTAGGAATCGAACCCACAATCATAGTGCGACAAGCCTTTATTTCCTACCACAAGCCTACAGGATGTCACTGGTTATTACAAAATAATTTTACTAATCTAAATGGTATGTGTTATCATTTGGGACCATATACAATTAGGATAAATAGAATATTTTTGAGATCCGTTAACATTTGGAGTAAAAGTTGGGTTTGTGGTAAAAATTTATTAACGAATGAAAGTATACATAACAAGTATGTATATTCCCTTACGTTCTTAGTAAATCTCCTAAATAAATTCCTCAACATTATAAAAGGTAACTTAAAACAAAAATGTTGTCGGTTAACTTTTCCAACTGGGGATTCAATGACCGTTTAACCAATCAAAGGTTTGTGATTTTCATGTAGTTAAACTTTCTCCTAATCCTGTTTTCTATAACTCTCCATCAGACCTTGATGGTTTGTTTCTCCTCCATATCCATATTTTCATAAATCCTAGAATGGGATATATCGGGTGACCTTTGTACTTATCTTGCTTTCTTTTAATGTAATATATTTATTAACCTTATTTCCGATGTGGGTTTTCCTCAAAGGTATTTTCTCTTTTCAACCTTTTATTTTCAAAGAAAAATTTCAAATTGTGAGGACGCAATTTATTGAAGGAGGGGAGAATGTAACACCCCAAGCTTCCACGGTACATTTCACTTCGAATAATGCAATATCGTGTGTTGTACGCAACCTCGAGCTCTAACACACACCACAACGAATTAAACCAGCCGTTGTGAATATTAATACCTACTTTTTGAAATTTTATACATTTTATTTATCAAAATGGACTTCATTTTTGGATTCGGAATATCGAAATTATCCTATGTTGAATTTTTGTTATTTTTCTGAGAACTTCTATTTTTTATGAATAGTGAAAAATACTCATAAACAAATTTTTAAATCAAAATAATTTATAGTGATAAATTATAATATTTAGTGGTTTTAAAGTATAATTAGAATATATTTTTACCATTTTATCCAATGTTGGTCATTAGAATTAATTTAACATTGAAATCGGACATAAACAATTGCCAATCTTTTGATATAAATTGTTTCTTAGAAACACGCTATTTTTTGTAATAGCGGGAATTAATTATAAAATTAATTAATGCAACTTATATGTTTGTAATTTTGTAAAATATACATCATTTTTGAATTCGGAATATCAATTATTGCTTAGGGTGAAATTTTGGCATTGTTCTGAAAAACTTCAATTTTTGATGAATAGTGAAACCACTAAGTGGTAGTTAAATAACTGATTTTTCGTTTAAATGAAATATTACCCCTTCTGTGATTTGATTTTAAAAATTCCGACATACATGGTTGTCATTAAGAAGTATAATGTGGTTCAATGAGATTAAAATAATTTTTTGGTGAATAGTAACTTTTAAGTTCTTAATCGCGATTAGAGGTAATTAGTGTAGTTTAAGGTACAAATAATGTTTTTATAATATGAGATGAGCATGACACTTGTCCTACTCCTATTGGATGAGTCATGGACGACCAAGACAACCCATGGGTCAACTTGGGGACCCCATGGATCCACTTTAGTTGGAAAATGACATTAATATATATTTATTTAATGTTAAAATTAAATTGACACAAACATGAGTTGTTTTACTAAAACAGTTTTTATGTGGGGTTACACAAGTCCAACATTTGACTATAAATATTCATTAGAAATCAAAAACGATTTCCTACATCATAGTATTTTTTTTATAATTATTAGACATTAAATAAATTAAATTATTTATAACATCATTATGATGCAGCGATGACCTCATTATTTAATGATTTTAATAAAATGAAAAGATAATGTAAAATCCAAGTCTTACAGTTGTCCAAAGACTATTGTATCGGTAGATTTCGAACCCTTATCACCTTATCCACGAATTATATAAGTGTGGGACCTTTAGAATCCGAAAAGCATTGTATAATAATGTAACATTTCAATCTTTCCAAAAGAGCCCCTCCTCTCCACTTATAAAAGGCCCCCACCTCTCCCACCTCATTTACACTTTCAAGCCATTTGGCTCGGCCATCCTCTACCCAAATACTCTCCCAACTTCCCCCTCTTACTCCTAGAAGCCTCACATTGGGCAGAACTCTTCCCAAGGAAGCCTTTGGCTCAAATAAAAAAGAGTTACCCGATTTTGAGGTAATGTCTTCTCTAATGTTGTTTTGTTTTATTTTTTTCTCCAACCCCCTAAAATATTTTTATTAATTACTTTTGTAACAACAACAGTATCCTCAATATACTAGGATGTTGTTATAATATGTATTCGAGCTACACTTACACACACCTACATCTAATGGTTAAAGAACATATGGTTTCTGTGGATGGCGAATTTCTGCCTCACGAAACGATGATTGTTCAACACTCATATAACACCTTCAAAGGTGGCCATTAAGATGTAAATATTTTTATATATGATATATTATATGTTTATGTTTTACTTATACTTCTTTATTTCTCATTTATGGCATACTTTATGATTTCCATTATGGGTAAAACGTGATAATTTCATTTTAGGAAGTGCGGACTACCGCCCCCTCAAGGTGATGTGAATCGTTAATGCCATATGTGGGATGTATAAAGGATGGAGTAAATGATATTATATATGATATTATACTGGAACTATATTATACCTTTATATAATTATGATTTCATTCAATTAAATACGAAATAGAAATGAAAGTAGTGTTCATGCGTATGTACGGCTTACCGTCTCAATAAACGGTGCATTTCATTTCTTACCTCTAAATGTTACGTAATATTATGAATGAATGTATATACTGGATATATTTGATATATATGACATCTAAATCATGAATATAATTCTGGAGATAATGGATATTCTTCCACATAATCAACTTGTAATAATAAGAAGTTTATTGTTGACTCAAGTACCAAAAATCGACAAAACGACCGTTATTAACTTAAATAATTACATAATGTTCAAATCTTTGTAATAAGTGATATAATAAGGACAATGAAATTCAAAATGGTTCTTAATAAGGTATATATTAACTCTAGTTTATTATTCAGGAGGTTAAATAACGGTTGAGTCAAGTCAGACACGAGGTAAGGGAACTTCTTAACCCAACTTCCATTCTTTGGGTTAATCACCTACTTTCAAATTATGTCATGATATTATTATGTCTTATATTGTATTCTTTATCTGTAACTATAGTGAATATACATAATATATCTATTTTATTTTAAAAAGGATCTTTGTAAGGACTTCATCTCAATCTCCTTTCATTGAGGCATATTTGGTTTTATACACAAATTTCTTTTATACGGTGTATAAACCACTTTGACTTTTACATTTATTCAAAAGCTATCTTTTGTATACGAAGAGTTTTACTAAACGACAAAAATGGAATGTTTTTCTTTCCGTACTTATGCGGCGACAATGACTTCTCCGCCGCCGTGACCATTATTTGAGTTTCGACTTCCTCTACAAGCCATCACTTTTTTTTAATGAAAAATAAATACAAAGTTTTAACTTTCTTTTATTTTGGTATTGAAAATGGTTTTAAAAGCATTTTTATTATATCAATGTGTTGTATTGATATCTTGTGATCGAAATGTGGAAATTTTATGTTTCCTTTATGCATGTTTTATGTGATACGATTATGTTATGGTTTATGATATGTTTAAACCTATTCATATGAGGAATGCATTGGAATTAATAAGTGACGGGTGGAGCCCGCTATAGCTCCTCAATGCATCAGTAGGTCTAATGAGACAAACTAGTGTCTTGGCATGAGGCCTTGAAAAAATCTTATTTGTGGTCCTGGCACGAGGCCTTGGCTACGTGGTTATGATAGTCTGGCATTATGCATTCCATCATTATGAAAGTGGTTATTGATATTGCATTTGATTATTCGACTAGTAAAATATCCATGTGAAGAAGTAAATGACATTATATCATTTTACTTTTTCCATATTATGTTGATGTTCAAGTTTAAAAGGCTTTTGTTTTAGTTCTACATTGCCTTAAATGTTTATGTTTATTTATGAAAGCTTCTGCAATATTGTTATCCTTACTGAGCATCTGAGCTCACCCCTTTCAATGTTTTAATATTTTACAGGATGTGAAGAAGTATTTTATGAATGACCTGCAGGGATAGTCAGAATAGGATATGAGTGTGGACTATGAATACTTTGTTATTAGTTTTTCACTTTATGATTTAATGTAACATTTATGAATGTATCTAGTGTTTCCAAGGCTACTAAACTAATCTGTCTTTCGAGACATGATCTTTTCTGATCATGCCAATGTTACGAAGTAATGCAGTGACTCTGGGTAGCTGGGGTCGGGGTGTTACACTTTCTAATTAAATGTGGTTCATGGTTAAAGAAATCTTATCATAACATCCCCTATGTGACACCATACATAATCATGGTATAATTATCCATAGTTATGTGTAATGAAATTTTAGATGCTAAAATTATAAATTCTTCCCCATTCAATCAAATAATGTGTGAATCTAATTTAATATAACAAAATATTATTTTTCACAATAAAATGGAATGTTCATTTTTCTATAGAACGATAATAATGTATTATTTGGTATTTCATTCATGGAACAATCATACCAATCCATAATGTTATATATAAATGATTAATAAATAGGTATGTGACATAAACACATAATATATGATGTTGATATTCTAATTTATATAGTCATATGAAAAAATAATTCTTCATTTTGAATTAGGGTGGATGAATAATATTTTCATCTCAATGAATAGAAAATTGAGTTGTAAAAAGAATATTATGACTTGAGTAACACATGATTCAAAATATTTATAAAGTAGTTGACATAATTTTGTTTTTTATATTCCATGAATACAATAATAATCTTATTAGAATAAATTCACGGGGAATAAATCAAATTTACATTATATAAATTTTTTATTGTAAAAAATGCAACTTGTCTCATTATGATTAAATGAAGCCACTATTTCATTAATAAATTTGAGACACTTGATTAAAAACCCATTAATGGATATAAATACATTATAAACATTAAATAACATTAATAATGAGATAATAATGATTAAAAGTTTTAATGTTGCAGTAGATAAATAACAAAATGTAAAATCTAATTTAAAATAATAAATTTTTCCTAAAGGGAGATAATTTATAGATGAAACACATAAAAAATTTATTTTCCAACTGAAATATCGATTATGATTAAATTTGATTTGAATTTTTAAATCAGTAACATTTACTTGCAAATATTATTTTATATAAATCATGGAAAAATATATATACTATGAATAAGAATTCAATAATGAATAAAAATTACATATTAATGAATTAAAATTATGATAAAAAAACCATACTATAGGCCTTAATTCATTCATATTGTTATATATTTTTTATATTTTTTATATTATTATTCATATAATCATAAATCTATATGTTTTATTTATTATCATATTATTATTATTTAATATTTTTTTTCTTATTATTGTTAGTTTATGGGGTTCAATCCATGAAAAAGTCTAAATATATTAACCATGTTCAATATTGTTATATAATATCATCACAATATCTATTATTTTAGAGGACTATGTTGTTAATATTTCAAAAATCATAAAATTTTTATATCCTAATTTATTTTCTGAAAATTGTCTCATATTTTTAATGATTCTTCATAATATATAAATTAGGTAGTTGTGTTTATTATGACCATATAATGATTATATCAAATTTGATATTTAAAATATTATCATCATCAAATATTAAAAGCGAGAAAAAATATCAATTATATATATTAGTTTTAATTTTAATCCCGAACATTTAAGAAGTCAAAAATGAAAATGTTTGTTATGTAGATGTAGTATTATACACGTGAACATAGATTACAAATTCATTTTTATTAAAAATTAAGGGGTAGAAAAAAAATAAATATTTTTCAATTAATATTCCATATAATGTTATAAATATTATATTTATTCAATATATTACTCTTTTGAATAAGGCATAAAAATCTTAATGAAAAATCAAGTATGTCATTCATGGATGTGTTAATCCATAAATACAAAAAAGTCATAATTATTCATATGGTATTGGATAAAGGTTTAAAATTGACTTTGAATGGTTATAATTAAACTCATTAATGTTATAAATAGTTATTCTATAAAAACTATTTTTGATGGAATGTTTTGGTCGGTAGATGGAGGATAGAGATAAGAGAGATTGGTGGTAGTCATATGGACCCCCATTGTATTTTCTAGCTTGTAAAACACCCAAAAGAACCATATATTGGTATTTTTGAATGAAATTAAAATCGAGGAGGGTGGATATATTTTTATAGATATATGGGAAGTGTTTTTACAGTGATATGTTTTTTTGATTGTCAGAAAACTATGGTCAAACTGATCTTCTAATATAAGTGATGAAAGGTTATTTTTTTTAGTTACCCTTACATTTCAATGATGGAATTATATTTTTAACATTTCAATGAACTGGAAAATTGTAAAATTTACGTGAGCTTTTATTTTTAGTTGATCAATCCTTTAAATGTAATTTTCCTATATATTTTTTTACAATTTTCGAGTATTTTTACTATTACCTTTTACAAAATTACCATTTTCAATATTTCCAATTTATCTATACTTATGAATGTAATTAATGATTTATATAAAAATATTTTTTATCCCCACCTACAAAATATGGTTGTCTAAAACCAAAATTTGTTCTTCATATAATGTAACTTATTTTTTTCTTTTAAAATTATATATTAAATTAATTAAACTTATTATATATCATTTTTTAGAAAAAATGTATCAAAATTTAATTATTAATTATCATATATGATAATATTGACTAATAAAATGAGTCATAATATGATAGAAATACTCTTTATTTTTATATCATATTCATTACTCATAATTTATAAACGTAAATAGATGGTTAAAAATTATAGAAGATTAATAAAACAATTAATTTAATATAATCATTTCAATATTTCTATAATCATTTACATTAATCACTCTAAGGATGCATTTATGAAAAAAACATTAATTTAAATTATGATATAATTTGAACGTGTGGATATAGAATAATAAATAAATTTTATTATTTATTTTTGAAAAATAATTACATGTAATTTTTAATATAATTGAAAATATATAGTATGGTCTATAAACTATTATTATAGTATACAATACATTAACCATGGTCATTATAAATAAATCATAATATTTCAAAATTATTAATTTTACGTTATATATTTTTATCTTTATTCAAAAATGATTTAAAAAAGTATTATATGCTATATGTATTATAATAACTTCATATCATCTATGGTATTAGTGAAATCTATATTTCATTCACTATTTAAATAAAAAATAATTTTATAAATATAAAAAATTTCCAAATTCGGAAATATATTCCATATAAATACATAAATGTGGTTAATTTATTAAAATTTAAATTATAAAAATTAAAAAATCAATAAATTTGTTGACAATTTTTTATAGGAAAATAGTTAAACATTAATTTCAATTATTTTATATTCTATAAATTAATAACTAGAATATTGTTCATATATTTCTCATAAAAATCATAAATCTTTTATTTAATATTTTTTTAATAAATAAATCATATAAAAAATATTTTAGAATGACAAAAAATTTCAATGAATAAAATGATCATTTTATTCATATAATTAAAATACTAAATATAAATTCACATTAAATTCAAAATATTTATTATTTAAATAAGTATGGAATAAAACATATTAAAAAAACAATTTCTTGTTTATCTCATCATAATATCTAGTAAAACTACCACTCATGATCGGTATGTATTATATATCGTTTGGGGATGACATATGGTAGTCACTAGCATTGATTCCATTAACATGGATCTTGTAGAAATTTATATGTTCTAGACTATCTCATCCATATGATTTCATTCATACATTAATTATTTAATTTTACTTCAAGGTTATTCATGATAAATCTTTTGTGATGTAACATCTATTCAATGTTCAGTCAAATGATCTTCATAAGTAAGACTCACACTATATGGAATACTTTTTAATAAATTATTATATTTTAAATGTAGAAAATTCAATTTATATTATCTTAATCAATAGAGATATCATGAATGAAATAAATATATTGTATGATGGTTGATTTTAGTTCACTGCTTAATGTAGATAATGATTCCCATCATATTAGTTTTATAATGGTAGCATAATTTAACAACCCATTATTATATTATCCTCCTCAAAAAAAAATTCATCATTAGTATTTCTAAAATGACTTATCAATGAAAATTGTGGTGGGCCTCTAAACATGGGAAAACCCTATATAATATTAATAATATGATATAAGATTCACTAAAAATGGTAATACATTGAACTACATACATTTCTTATCAATTTAAATATTTCCATAATCATCATCATACTATAACATAAACATAAAATCCGATTTTTTCATATGTGATTAAATAAAACCTCATTGGGGTGATGATTTTAGAACCATAGAATACATTATAAATATTCCAGAGTCCTTAGAATAATACTCCAATGACACATCCACATGTTATGAGTTTATTATATGTTTAACCTAATTATTATGATCAAATTTAGTGCTAGTGAGTGCAGAAGCTCCATGTTGTTTCTACTGCCAAGTAAATTTAATAGTTATATTATCATTGTTATCTATATGGTTGGGGAATTCAAATGAAAAATTCCAAATATCCACTCATCTTATTAAAGAAACTATTTGTTTTCAGTCAATTATTTGTTTATTTATGTCCATATTTTCATCAAAAAAACATTATAAACTTCTGTTCATAGAATCTAATTGGCGAGTCATCTAATAAATTTTTCATAAATAAATTAAATATACATTTTTTCTTTATATTGATCACATTAACATCGATTAGTCTCTATCCTTCTATTGATTGATTTGTTTTGATGTGAAGCTAATTTCTAATTCTTAATCAAATTAAATGATGTCTAGTTCGGCATTATGAAATTTTATCTAAGTCATATTCTATTCGAACATGGTTTTTCATTGGGGAAATCTCAATATTTTTCTAAAACATCCATTGATAACTTGATTCCCTTGGGTGTAATCTCTTAATATACATGAATGAATTTTATCATGATTTATAATAATTTAAAACCATTAGAGAAATATTGTAATACAATTAAATGAAAAATTCAACATTAAAATTTATTATTTGTTAAAATTGATACATTATATTTTAGTTAATGAAAAATATATATCCACTTCATCAAACATAATTTAGGTTGGGTTCCCTGATATTTAGTAAAATAATTTTTTTAAATTATAGTTTAGTTATAATGTTGTTTAAATGGAATTTCATAGATGAAATAATATCTCTCAAGAGTATCTAGAATAGTGTGGATTCATAGTCTCAGTCGTTGGGCTATAGTGTGAAGAATAATTTTGAAGAGAACCATCCTTTTTTAGTTTCATTAAACAAAGGAGAATATATTCAACTACCATATCTGTCACGAACCTGGACGGGTCACCATCCGACCCGGTGCCCGACCTGGTCCGCGACATGGCCTGAAGGGCGTTCCCGATCCACACGGGCTGACACAAGTGCCTTGGTATCAAAAATTACATGGGAATGATTTACCTGAAATAAAAGACAGAAAAAAACTAGCCAGATAAATAAAATGAAACTGGAAAAAGAAAACCAAACACATCTTTAAACTATGAATATTTTTAAATTCAATAACACGAACCAATAACTAAAAAGGAAAAGTTGTCAGTGGAAACTAAAACTCTTACTCAAAACCTACCGGAAAAATAGAGGTAACATCAACACTAGCATGCATGAAAATACCAACTACAACCTGAACCACCATCACTGAGCACGATGTCACAACCTGGAATACACCAGAAACAAAGTCTACATACACCCAAAGGTGTTTGTTGGGTGTGACAAAAAAATCCTAGTATAATGTAACCCAAATAAAAATGATCCACGTATAAACATTAAAGGAAAAATTCATTAGCAGGATAAATAAAATAAAGGGATACCAAAGCATAAACAATTTTAAAGATACAGTTTTTATAAGTAAACCACTTTTACAGAAAACAACATAGATAAAAGAAAACACCATTTCTTAAAAGAAAAACCCAAACCTTCACAAAAACTAAAATCTGCCCTGTATGCCGATGGAGGGTGTATAAGGTATCTAGGAGCACCAAAATTGGGGGAGGCCCTAAAGATATTAGAAGACAGAATGGGACCCTAGAACCTCACGTGGCGGTGAACCATATAATACATTCCCGTGCACGAGCCACTGGTACAGAAACAACTCCTTCCATAGTGGTCTCCAGTCATCATCCAATATTTAGTTAGTGTTGTAAGCCTCAATCCAGCTAAGTGAAACTGGGCCAGAGCCACTCCTATATCACTAGCACACTAGTTTAGTCCACCCACCTAGTACCCTGGATTCCCCTTTTTTTGCTCAATGTTGTTTCAATCTCACATTTCATGTAAAAATCAGACAAGTAAAACAACTAGGGTGTTGCACAAACCAAACTCCACACATTCACACACAAAGAAAACCATTTGGCAAAGGAAATTATCCAAAATACTTTACCCAACTCAATTAAATAATTTCTGTTTTTCTAATAATTGTTTATTAAAAACATATTAAATTTTCATCGTTAATGATTTTTTTAAAACATATTAATTTTTATGAAATAAAATACTTTAACGAGAAAAATAACATAGATTTAATAGGCAAAACCACTCAACCCTCTTTCATGACCAAACACACCCAACACCACATCAAGTACACAAATTGAACACTTTTCACATTTTCAGAAAACAAACACATACATTATAAAACAACTAGAACACAAACATTTCACTTTGCACATATGAAAAACTAACTGTAAACATTAATAAACACTCGTAATTGACTAAAAACATGTTTCCAGACAATGAACTCACCTGCACCACATAAACATACTACTAATCAAAAGTAACGCATAGAACAAACTTCAAGATAATCAAATCCGCACCCATAAGAATTAATCATGTAATTTTATAAACTATGTAAGAAAGAAAATTAACAAATCAGACAATATTTAAACGTGGAACCACCTACCTCAGGTGTCAGAGACTCCACAACATTTAGGGTGCGACTCCAATTTCTCATCCAAATCACCACAACAAATGCAAAAAGAACATTAGAAACAAGTATTGACAAATTCCTCAAAATAGAACCAAAACACACCAACCATTACAAAATAAGGACACCATTCGCTCCACAAAAACAATTTAGGAACAAAACAATAAATTAAATCAAGCATATTAAATTCATTTAAGGGAGTTAGGGCATGGAACAATTTACCTTGCATGATGAAAACCCCAAATTTTGTTGTGAATTCCACTTGAGCGTCGAACGCACCCCACGAAAACCCTAAGGAGTCGAGCTGCATCCAAAACAAAGAAAAAAAAAATTGACACCATCCTAAAACTAATACCTAACCAGCTGGGAAAAAATATGTAAATAAATAAACCCCAAGAACAAGGGGAAAAACCCTAGAAAAAGGGTTGAAAAGTTATACCATAAGGAAGAGGGTGGGATTGTGCGGCAAAGCCTTGGCATAAAGGGGGTGTGTGCACCAGACTAATCCAAAGACAGTAGGGGAGTCGTGCTAGGAGGTCGCGCCGGAAGGGCTACTGACAGGGGTCGGGATGGGGTTCGCCGGACCAGGCGAGGGGGTCGGCGGTAGAGGGAGAGGGGAAGACAATTGGGCTGGCAGCTGGGGTTCGTCGGAGTGGTGTGCAGCGCTGGAGGGTAGCCGCTTCAGAACAGGGGTGTGATGGTAGGGGGTTTCGCACCGGCTATGGCTCCGCCAGGAGGGTAGAGGGGAGGTCGGTCTACTAGGGTCGGTTTCTCCATCAGACAGTGCAGGGGAGAGGGGTGGTCGAGCAGGCTCAAAGAGAGGGGGGGGGGGCGAAGAGGCCTTTGAGGGAGGAGTGAGCCGAGGGAAAAAATCCTAACGCAAGGAATTAAAAAAACAAACAAAAATAAAAGTAAAAAAAACAAAAAACACCAATATTAAAGAGAATAATATTAATAAAAATTATATAATAATATTATTATTATTTATTAAAACTTTAACAATTTTAATGGTGTTAATTAATAATGATAATAATAATAATTTATGGTGATAATTTTAATACCATTAATGATACTGATAATTTTGTAATAACAATTATAAAAATAAAGACTTAATAAAATGTTGACAATATTAATAATGATAACATAATAAAATGATAATAATTAAAATAATACTCTCACATACATCGTTATCCAAGATAATAATAATAATAATATTTTCAAGTGACATTAATAATAATATTATTATTAAAACCATTCTT
Source organism: Viscum album (assembly GCA_963277665.1). Classification (NCBI taxonomy): domain Eukaryota; kingdom Viridiplantae; phylum Streptophyta; class Magnoliopsida; order Santalales; family Viscaceae; genus Viscum; species Viscum album. The sequence goes on along the minus strand of OY728150.1, from coordinate 1,583,649,872 downwards.
AATTCATCTTATTTAATCAGTTGGCCATCGAGCAGGGTCATACGCTGGACCTGGTGAAGCCGCACGACTTCACAATTTTGCTTCGATCATGCATAGCATGATGAAAAGTCCTGAAACACTCATTTGATTTTATTTATTTATTATTAATTCCTTTTATTTAATTAGATGCACATTAGGAAGGTGAGTGGGGAACCGAGCGAGGCCGCGCAGTGACATAAGTGAGGCCGCACATCTTCAACAGCGGTGCACTGAAACTTTTTTGAGGCCAAACACTCATTTATCAGTGAAAAACACCAGTCGGCCTTAGCTCGTATTTCATATCAAAAGAATAATAATAATTAGTAGTAGATAAAATCATAATATGGAAAACAAATTCGATACATGACGCATCGCAATGTCCGGGTGTGACAATTCTCCCCACTATAATGCTTTTCGTCCCCAGAAAGCCACAACTAGAACCAAACTCCAAAGTAGAAAACCACCCTCCCTTAAGGTCCAAAGGGGATCCCCACAAACACCAAGAAAAGAGAGGAAAACGCATCACGCTCAATGAACGTGACTCAAAGAAAACATAAAGAAATGAATAAAAAGTATTTCTAATATGTGCCGCCTGACCTGAAGACCTAGAACGCCTCTGGTTGATTGTTTTAGAAAATGAACTCTTGATCCCAAAGAAACCATCCTCACAAACTGAAAAAAATCAAGCACTATTAAATGAAAACCACAACATTTTTCTAGAATGACCAAAGAAGGTCCAACCAAATCCACAGAACACTCTTATCACATATCACCAAGCCATATTTAATAAATGAGAAAAAGATCAACATGGGGAGGCCCAAGGGGCTCCCCACCATTAGGAACTCACTAGCGCTCGAGACAAGACTAGAAAACCGACACAGGGTGGTTCGAGTGTACTCCCCGCCATTAAAGAAATGTCCAAAACTGATTAATTCTAGAGACATTTGTGTGAGACCCAATTTGGTTCTTCCCACCATTAAGAACCTACCAACGCCTAAGGCGAGACTAGAAAACCAACATGGGGAGGTCTGGACGGACTCCCCATCATTCTGGAAAGGCCAACACTGATTTATTCCAGAGGCATTTGTATGAGACCCATCATGGGTCTCACTGCCAACAGGACTAAAAGGGATACAGAACATTGAAAAAATTCTAGATGGTGACCAAAATCCCCACCATCAGGGGCGAGGAGGGTCGGGCCAAACTAGTTGGTGTCAAAACCATAGACGAAGACAGACCAACTTCACCAAATCCCAAGATGGTTATCATTCAAAATATAGAATGATTTACCCATCAGACTCCCATAAGGACCACTAAAGCGATTTCATCTAGTGGTACACAACCCCCAAGACTTCATGGGACGAGACGACACGCGTCCAAAGGGTCACGAAATCCTTATGCAACCAGACGTCTTTTCCGAAGAAGAAAAACCATGGAAACAATTTAACCTACCTCTACTTTTAACATTGGTGACAGAAATAAAGTTGGGGTCCCATACACTCTCGAGGTTCTTTCCTGCATGCCAGCTTCACTCCGAGGCCTATGGATGGAGCCCTAATGCTTGAAGCATCTCCTCCATCGCAGTCTGGTATTGAAGACTCCTGAACATAGCTTTTCCTTTTTGTGTCACATTCCACCACACCGCAACCAAGACAGCACCAGCAAACAAAACACATTACAACATCTCACTGATCATACATGAAACATTCACCAACACCAGATTTGAAATGGTACATGCACATCACCCTTTTTCACATTTAATGAGAACACGACACCACCAATCGTCACCTAAACATGACCATTTCTGTTAAGAGGAACATTTCACTAAGAAAGACATTAAACTGCGTCTTGAACAACACGAGATTCCTGCAAATGAAAACAATAGTCTCATACCACTAGGTCTGCCAAACGAGTAGCCTAACATGAATCTTTACTTAAAAGAAACAAACCAAACACCATAGGTCATTTAGAATAATAGACCGCACCAACAACATAGGGTTGCTTCCACCTTTTCCCCACTGGAGCCTCCTTTATCGCTTCTATAACACCATTGACAATAAAAGTGACATCGCGCTACAAGACGTCACCAAACATGACCCTTGAAGCTGATGTAAATACTAAAAATCCCTTCATGACATTGGTCAACACTAAAAATTATGAACCGCCTTCACCCATACCCGTTGGAATTCCTTTCATCATTTCTAGGTGGAATCTTAAAACACAAAAGTGTCAAATTTCATACCCCATGAGTCAAGACACTCAAAAGACCAAAAATATCTTCAACTCCCATCTCATCTTTCATCCTGCTACGAGAGGATTTTCTTAGTTGTAAAAGGAGAGGTGGGTTCAATTATAGAATTCAAGAAGATATTCCTTTGATCAACTTGAGGGTCGAACAATGGAGAATTGCCTATGACCACACTTTAATCACATGTCAATACTATATGGGGGCATACACTAGTTGAGAAAGAAAATCATGGACCCAACAAAACCAGTTCTGTGGTTATGATATACCTGAAGTGCACACCAAACGTGTGGGGGAACCACTGAAAGGGATTGTCGAAGAAGATTCAAAAGAATTCAATAACTACACGAAACAATACCAACTTACAAATAATAATTCAAACTCAAGACAAAAACTTTTCAAAAAGTATTCTCAGCTCAAAACACCTCACATCCAACACTTCCCTAAATAAAAGGACACATCACACGACCACCGATTATTAAAACGCCAAATTTTCATTTTACAAAACATTTTGAAAATAAGAAAAGCGTGTGGGTTGCACAAACACCAATGGAGTCCCATGGGCCTCGCACATGCATGTTCCCTTGCAACATTGGCACCCACCTCATGTCAATCCCGGCACTCATCCACTGGTTCCATTAACTATTTATTTTTCCCATATACACTAATTCATGTGGTTTCCCATGAGAACACCAAGGATCAAAATCAAACCATTCCATTTTTCAGAACGATAACATCCAACCCACACTTTTTAAACCTCACACACCATTTCATTTTCAATGATCTTCATAAGAAAAAATTTTCCTGGACCAAAACATTTTTAATAAAAACCCAAATCTCCATGAATCCAAAATAAAGAGACGAGAAACGACACAGGAGAAAACTTGTGTCAACGGGTGGCTGGAACATATGGTTGGCGGCCATAAGACAGTCACGCTGCTGGCATGGAGGGAATTCTAGGACAGTGCCCCCGACTCTACATGGCTTACCCGAAATAAAATACATAAAAAACAACTAGCTAGATAAATTAAATGAAACTGGAAAAAGACAACTAAATACGCCTTTAAACTATGACCATTTTTAAAGTCTAAAACACGAACCAATAACTAAAAAGGAAAACATGACAGTAAAAACTAAAACTCTTACTCAAAACCTCCAGGAAAAAGAGAGGCCACATCAAAACCACCCTGCATGAAAAGACCAACTGCAACCTCAACCACCATCACTGAGCACGATGTCAAAACCTGGAATACACAAGAAACAATGTCTACATACACCCAAAGGTGTATGTTGTGTGTGAGCCAAAAGCCCAGTAGGACTTCAGCCAAATAAAAATGATCCACGTATAAACATTAAATTACAAATACATTTGCAGGCTAAATTAAATAATGGGATACCAAAGCATTACCAATTTTAAAGAGATATTTTCTATAAGGAAAATAATTTTAAACAAAACATCTTAGATAAATGAAAACACCCTTTCGTAAAAGAAAAACCCAAACTATCACAAAAACCAAAAGCTGCACCATATGTCGATGGTGGGTGTATAGTACTCCAGGAGAACCAAAAGTGGGAGTGGCCTTAAAGATACTAGAATAAGGAATGAGAACCTGGAACCTCACGTCTTGGTGAGCCATATCATACATTACCGTGCATGAGAAACTAGCAGGGAAACACCTACTACTGTAGTGGTCTCTAGTCATCTTCCAATATTTAGTTAGTATTGTAAGAGTCAATATAGCTATGTGAAACTCGGCCAGAGCCACTCTTGTATCATGAGAACGCTAGTCTAGTCCTCCCACCTAGTACCAAGGCTTCCCCTTTTTGTGCTCAACTTTGTTTTAATATCACCTTTCATGTCAAACTCAAACATTTAAAACAACTAGGGTGTTACATAAAACCAACACCACACTTTCACACACATAGAAAACCATTTGGAAAAAGATGCACTCAAAAATACTTCACCCAACTCAATTAAACATTTTCTGCATTTCTAATAATTGTTTATTTAAAACATATTAAATTTTCATCGTTAATGATTTTATTAAAACATATTAATTTTTTTGTAAAAAATCTTTAAATAGAAAAATAAAACGTCTTTAGCACACAAAACCACTCACCCCTCTTTAATGAGAAAACACACCCAACACCACATCACGAAAACAAATTGCACACTTCGCACATTTTCAAAAAACAAACACAAACTTTATAAAAACACAATAACACAAACATTACACTTTGGACATATGAAAAACTAACTGAAAACATTAATAAACACTTGTAATTGACTAAAAACATGTTTCCATATAGTGAACACACCTGTACCAAATAAACATACTACTAAACGAAAGTAATGCATACACAAACTTCAAGATAATCAAATCCACGCCCATAAGAATTAATAAAGTAATATTATAAACTAACTAAGAAAGCGAGTTAACTTATCAGACAATTTTTAAACGTGGAACCACATACCTTAGTTGTTGGAGGCTCTACAACATTTAGGGCCCGACTACAATTTCTCATCCAATGCACCACAACAAACGTGAAAAGAACCTTAGAAACAAGTATCGAAAAATGCATCAAAATAGAACCAAAACACACCAACCACACCAAAAAAGGACACCATTCGCGCCACAAAATCATGTCCAGAACACAATAATAAATTCAATCAAGTATATTAAATTCATTTAATGGTGTTAGGGCATGAAAAATTTACCTTGCATGATGAAAACCCTAAATTTCGGTGCGAATTCCACTTGTGCGCCGAACGCACCCCAAGAAAACCCTAAGGAATCATTCTCCATCCAAAACAAAGAAAAAAAACATGAAACCAACCTAAAACTAATACCCAACCAGTTAGGAAAAAATAAGTAAATCAATAAGACCCAATAACAAGGGGGAAAACCTAGAAATATGGGTGAAATGTTATACTGTAGGGAAGAGGGTGCGGTGGCATGACGAAGCCTCATCAAAAGGGGGAGGTGGTGTGTGCCGGACTAATCTGCGGCCAATAGGGGAGCTGTGTTGGGAGGACGCACCAGAAGTGCTACCGGGAGGGGTCAGGATGGGGTTCGCCAAACCAGGTGAGGGGGCCAGTGGCTAAGGGAGAGGGGAAGCCAAGGGGGCTGATGGCTGCGGTTCTTCGGAACGGTGTGCAACGTCGGAGGGGAGCTTCTTCGGAACAGGGGTGCACCGGCAGGGGGGTTCGCGCCGGATATGGATCCGCCAGGAGGGAAGAGGGAAGGTTGGTCCACCATGGGGGGTTGCTCCATCAGACAACACAGTGGAGAGGGGTGGTCGAGCGGGCTCAAATGGAGGGGGGTTGGTGATGAGGCCTTTGAGGGATGAGTGAGCCGAGGGAAAAAAACTCTAATGCAAGGAATTCAAAAAACAAAAAAAATAAAACTAAAAACAAAATAACAAAAAAAACATTATAAAAGAGAATAATATTAATAAAAATTATATAATAGTGATAATATTATTAATTGTCACATTAACCATTTTAACAGTGATAATTAATGATGATAAAAATAATAATTGTTGGTGATAATTTTAATGCCATTAATGACATTTATAATTTTGTAATAACAATTATAAAAATAAAGACTTAATAAAATGTTGACAATATTAATAATGATAACTTAAAAAAGGATGATAATAAAAATAATACTCTCACACAAATCATTATCTAAGATCATAATAATAATAATATTTTCATGTGACATTAATAATAATAATATTATTAAAACCATTCATAATTCATCTTATTTAATTTTTTGGCCATCGAGCAGGGTTATACGCTTGACCTGGAGAAGCCGAACAGATTCAAAATTATTATTCACTTGTGCGTCACATGATGACAAGCCCCATAAAACTCATTTAATTTTATTTATTTATTATTAGTTTATTTTATTTAATTAGAGTCACATCGGGCAGACGAGCGGGGAACCGAGCGAGGCCGCGTGGTGACCTAAGTGAGGCCGCACATCTTTGACTACGGCGTGCTGAAACGTTATCAAGGCCAAACTCTCATTTATCAGAGAAAAACCCCAGTCGGCCTTGGGCCGTATTTCATATCAAATGAATAATAATAGTTAGAGGTAGAAAAAATCATAAGATGAAAATAAAAATTCAAAACATGATGCATCGCAAAGTCCGTGTGTGACAATATCAACTATCCAGTACCTACAATGGGATTAAATTTTTAGTAGACAACACAATCTCAATAATATAAAATATTTTCATGATATCTTATACTATGAACTATAACATATACTTATCTATATATTTTTTAAAAATTACTTTCAATCTAATCCCTAAAATATTCAACATTACATCAATTCCCCAACGTATTTTCATCACTATTTTAATTATAAAAAATTTACATAATAATCTATACACTTTCTATAAAAAACAGTTTATCTTTAAATGATATAGGAATATCACGATTTATCTAAATGGTTCTCTAAAACCAATGGTAGATACCTAGAAAGACAGTCCATATTCATGCATATAAAAACTTATATTATATAATGGTTTTAAAAAATAGCCATAAATACATCATATTTATAAGAAATAAAATATTTCCATATATAAAATCTATTAACCAAATAAGAATAATGATTTAAATAATAAAGATAAAATATTAATTAATAAATACCATGTTTCTATTAAATAATGGACTATTTTTCATTTTCATTAGGGTCTAATTAATCTATAAACAGACATCATCATCTCCTAAAAATATTCAACACAAGATAATTTCATTATGGTATATGATGAATAATTCTTTTATTGATAAAATAGTGAAATTATATAATAATAAGGATGATTTAGAATTTACTATAAATAAAATTTTAGAAAAAACACTCTAAAAAATAACAATATTCCCAAAAACCATTCTATGGTGACCCTTGAGACCATATATTCCTCAATCAAATGTATTATGTAACATCTTGTTATTAGAATGTCTTATGTTTATTGAACCATATCACATGGATATGTGTTTGGTTCCTTCATCATCAAGAAAACTTCAAATGATGTAGTTGTCATAATATTCCCAAATACTATTTATCAGTTCATAATAATGAAAAATTAATACACATGATATGTATAATTTATTTTCCAAACCAATCACTTTCTAAAATCAATATATATGGAAATATCAATGTTAAATTATCCTCTACACTGTAATTGTATCATCAATGACTTTTACTAATATGGAATGATCTCTTTTACTGCCACTGAATGTCTCAAATATCTTTAGTAGTACCATAGATCCTTTATTAGATGTTGGACCCAGAAATAATTGAAATAAAGAAAAAATAACATGGTACAACTTGTGGGATATGATTCCTAATGTTATCTTTTAGTAAAATCCCCACTCTGGAACTATTGAGTTACCATTTTTTATAATGAGTGGACATAACATAATATGTTAATATATATCATACCCTATGTGATGAACATAAGATACCTGGTGTAATGAGAAAAAAATTCCTTGTCTGGTGATAATAAGACTCATATTGTGATAAATATGTTGTTCCCCATAATTTAGGATGCCTAATTTATAATCCCCACAAAACCCCTTAATAATTATAGTTTTATAAATATAATCATCTATCTCAAAATATGTTATAATGAATGGAATGGTTCTATACTATTTTCTTCTGAGCACTAGTAATCATAATTCCTATAATAATTGGATTTTAAACACATGATCTTGAGAAGTTTAATTTGTTGATTTATATCCATAATCATATCATTAATAACTTCATCACTAAATTTCAGGATTTAATTGCTCAATGACAATCCTTTCAAGACATAAAATAATTTGTATCCCCATTAAGAATATTTCTAATGTGTTTCCTTACACTATTCTGTCATAAAAGAAATATCTCATTATAAAAACCATGATTTTTAGGATCTCCTTGTAATTTTGTTTTTTTGTATTTTACCAAAACTATGTCATGTATTGGAAACTCCAATATCCATTATCTCCTTGAATAAACAAAGACGTATTTACTCCAAACTATCAATGTCTCTTATGGATAACACCCTATAGATCCATTTTTTTATGCCACTAATAAATCAATCAACCTTACAAAAAGGGTGGATGATAATACCAGAACTGTAGCTTTGATGTACAATAAAATTTTCCATATAAGTATAAATGGATTAATCAACTTTTTTAGAAGAACTAATTTCATCTCCACTTTGTATTTTGAATACGATAAGATTCATACATTGGTACACCATGCTTTACAAATTATGTATTTCCATAAAATATTTATTCATTCCCTGTACATAGAATAATAGAAAAAATATGACCATAGTAATGATCTGATCCTCAGAGAGTAGTTGATTAGTAAAAATCGTAAAATAACAAGTATGATTCCATTTGAAGGTCACAAGAACACATTTTTCACTAATTCATTCATATTTATATTTTGAATGATTCATAGAATGAGAATGTTGTTGGATCATAGTAAAAAAAAAATTTAGTAGCACCCAAAATATTTGGATTATTAGCATTAAATTCAATAAATCATTAGTAAAATTCAACATTAAAATTTTTATTTCAAATTCCATCATTTACTTAAGTAGAAAAAACATTTTTCTAAATAATAAAACTATTAAAAAACTAGATAATCATGGAAAATAATTTATTGGATATCTAAATCAATAAAATTTATTTCTGATCTTGGACACCTTAGGTTTAACCTATATTATCAATGATTGTTACCAAAACCATCGAATATTATCCTATAATGAGATATATCCCCAATGTTCTCCCAAAATGTTTCTAATCCATTATTCTAAAGGATAACAAAAACATAACATTATACCAACTACATAAAACCATACTTTTCATACATATATTTTTATTCTTTTTATATGAATATTAATTATATAATATATTGATCCATGATAGTATCACAAAGGTTTATTTCCATTGTTAACTTTTATAAAATATCAACTGGTGGATAACATAAATAAATATTATCCCAATATATTATTAATAACATGGACCCTATTTAGATATACCATATTTAACTACATTCATCATAATATTGGGAAATGGAATAATAAGAAAGGGGATAAAAGATTCCTATAATGATTAAATAATGAAAATATCATTCATTACATAATCATAAAATTTTTATTAGTGTATGTGAATATTTTCTTCAAATTTTGTAAACATTCCATGCATATTAATGATCATTATCTTGAAACATGGTAAAAATTATGTGTTTTTATAATAAATTATTTATAAAGAAATAAAACAATATCATACAATAGATAATAACATTAGAATAAAAAAGTAGTTCATATGATACTAATAATATAACAACCTTTTAAACGTTAATATATGAAAAAGCATTTTATCATTATGTAATGTAAATGATCATTATACCTCACATAATATTATAGAAATTAAAGCAGTTACATGCATAATCAGGTCGATATGATTACCAAGTCAACTAATAATCTTATGGAAATAAATTATTTGTCCAAACACAGATAGATGGACATTAAAAATTAGACCATGAATAATATAATGGAAATGGATGACAAGTAGAAAAATAAAAATATGGACATGAAATAATATCCACACATAATATATTTACCTCAATATTTATACATAATTACGTAATGAATTTGAGAGATTTACAAGGACTAACAAACACATAATCTCAATTCTTAAATTCTAAAAGATCGCACGTTATAACAATATTAAATAACATATGGAAAATAAATATTTTTTTTAAAGATCAATGATCAAAATTACAGACACATGTAATAAATTTGTCTAGTGTAATTCGATCATATCCACATGAAATCTAATGTAACATCAATTGATGATACCACATATATATATATAATTAAATTATAGGATCATCTAAAAATACATTGACTAAAATATTATTTTCATATCGAAATGATGTTTTAAGAATAATAAAATATCACATATATTAATGAAATCATTAGGTCTAAAAAATACATGATAAATTAAATAGAAGAATGAAATAGTTTTCATTCGTTCTTGTGATAAATTCAATTAATGTCATATATTCTAATTTATTATAATACTTCTACAGTTTAATATAAAAATTAAAACATTACCCCATGGGATAATGAAATGAAGATTTCTTTATAGTGTATTGTAAACAGTAAAACATAGGTAAAAAAGGCAATCATATTATAATATAAGAAAAACATCATAATAAAAATCTTTGAAAATAATTATATCATTTAAAATGTATTTCTCCATTGAAATAAATAAATATGAATTAGAAAAAAACTTATTCTCACTCTCTTTAGTGTAAAAATTAGGAAACTGAAATGAAAATTGTATTATCAAGAAGTAATGATAAGAGAAATAAATTCCTCATTTAATATTTATTTATATCATAATATTTAATCATCACATATGTATTTAATAATATTCCTGATAAATTTTTTTAATATAACATGAAATTATTAACAATTTTGTTTTGATTTGAATCAAAATCCCCATAAACAAATGAAAACATATAATAATTATAAAATAATAACTATGATGATAATATTGACATAAATATTTAAATGGTTTATGGAAACCAATTAAATGTATATATATGTATAAAATTACTTATTTTCTATAGAATAAAAATTGATATGATAAACTCATACCTCATGCCTTATATTCTTTATAATCAATATATCCTCCCTTTTCAAAAATAAATCCTTTATATCCTGACATAAGGACTATGGGATATTACTTTGGGAAGACAAAAACCTCTAGATTCAGAATATCAATTTTTATAAGAAAATATTTCGGGGATGGTGGAGATTGATAACATAGTGTTTTGTGAGAAAATATTAAATGATGTTTCCAAATAATAATAGAGTTTTTTGTGATGGAGGGATTTTTAAATATATTAAATTAAAATAGCATAATTATCATTAAATATTATTGAAAATTATCATAAATTTGAATATAATGTAGTTTTTTATATCATCAACTAATAGAATTTTAAAAGGTTTATATATTTTTCCGATTTTATTTTCTTATTTTACCAATAATCTATCCAATTTTATCCTCAAATATTGTAACATCATTTTCACTCATAAAGGGTTATTATTTTATGTACAAGGTAAATGATAAATCATAAGTAGAATAAAGAAGAAATTGTTTCACATATCATATCCTAATAGTACAATTGAAATATATATATATATATATATTTCTTACTAATTTAATAAAATATTATATTGATAATATTTAATTAATTAATATTATTGATAATTTTCATTTATATACAGTTAAATTTCTAAATTCAATGATTGAATAATAATATAATCCTTTATAAAAACTAATATGACATATTATTCAAAAAAATAATTTATCACTGTATAACAATATAATTATAGTATGTTTAATATTTTGATAATTATTTATTTTATTTTCCCACTTAGAAGTGAAATAATTACTTAGGATTGTGTATGTATTTTCTTAAATTATATAAAATAAAAATTATAAGTAAATTTACATCATGAAAAAAAATTATATCCTCAATATATTCATTTATATTCTTTCAAAACATTATTTTATACCAATGTTATCTCAAATGACATATTTAGAAATAGGAGGGTGACATTTTATAATAATATTATCTTTAAATATTATATATTTCATTTTCATCGAAAAAATTCCATTCCAATTATATATTTCGAGCCCAAGGTAATAGGGCATTAAATAACCTCATCAATGTAGAATTATAATTAATAAAATATCCGTATATCATAATTTTGACCAATATTATCTTGATTTACACATTAACTAGTAGATAACATTTTACAAGGTTAATTTTCGTATCGACATAAAATAAAAGATAGTAATTTGAAATAGGTGAACATACTACTTTAAAAAATGGAATCTGTTTTTAGAAGTATATTTCCATGTTTTTTTATAATTTTAGTAAAACAATTCTATGGGAATACGATGTGAAATGAAATTTAGATGAAACCATTTTTATGATGAAATCATGGTTTATTTTTATCTTAGGAATATAAAAAACTTAAATGATCAATAAAATAGATGATTGGATATGTAGTATGAAAATTTAAATAAAATCATTCAGAAATAGTGATTATTATTATTTTTAATATAAAAATAAATTTCTCAAAAAGAAACTGTCTTTAGAGAAATATTAATTTATCATTCAAATTTTTATTTTTTATTTATAATAAATTCAAAATCGATGAATATATTTAATAATTATTTAGATAACATTTTTTTAATTTAGTTATAAATTTCCAGACCCTCCATCTATATTGATATGAAATAACTATAAACTTTACGATAGCATCGTACATTTGAACGTGGTGAGGCATGTAACATAAGATATTGATGAAATTAAATTTATTTTAAATAAAAAATTCCATAAAATATCAGAGTTTTAATACAATGAAATGTGATATTGAAAAACAAACTTGTTTATTTCTATATGTGGTGTTGAAAACACAATCACAAGGGAAAATATTATTTTTCATGATGGAAAAATGGAATGTTTTTAAGGCTTCTACCTTCACTATAATAACATATAAATATGATTATAATTTTATTTCACCATTTTATGATTGTCTAGTTAAAATTTAATGTGATTAAGTGAGAAAAAGAATATTAAATTATAAAGATACGTTCTTAATTTATACCTCAATTCTGGATTATTATCATCATTGTGAATTAGATTAATCCATTAAGGGAAATTCTTATCAAAAGACAGGAAATTATTTAAGGGTTCAAAAAAATTTCATGAGATATTTGGAACGATATTGTGCCAAAATTATTTGTCTTTCACATGAGGGGATTTGAGCAGAGGATATCCCATTTTATATGTGAATGGGATCACATTATATAAAATATAAACAAACATATTTGTAATGGGAAGATGTTTAAAAGCAATGTGGATAGATCGTTTGAGAAATAATGGTGTGTGGAGTTATAAATGGTGATAATTCCTCTATAATGTTTTTGAATACATTATATAATAAAATTTCAATCCACTTACCCTTGAATTATTAATTTAATCATTTTATCTGTTGTTGTGGGGATATGTTTTTTAAGGTAACATCTGATTCATGCATAAAAATGTAGTTGCTATTATTATAATATCGTGAAATAAATAATGAAAATTTGAAATCCCATATATTAATTAAATTTTTTATAGTTATGTAAATTGATTCTAGTATAATAAAATTTTAATGTATTGAAATTAATTTTTCGATAAATAATACATGAGTGTAGAAATTAATCATATGACTGTAAAAAATAAATATCGTGTAAAATTATATAACCTAAATTATAAAATAAATAATTTTTGAATAAAAAATCATCAATAATGTTACTAGAATATTGATATTCATATAAATTAATTAAAATTTATTGTATTAGTAAAAAATCAATATTATTTAATTAACAAAAAATTTGTTGTAGAAATGTCCATGATATTTATTGAAATATAATTTTGAATATATTAATACCAAAATGTTCTTAATAATATCCAATAAAAATTATATATGATGTATATAGATCTATATTATGTAATTATAAAGGAAAAATACCACTGATGAAAATTATTATTTTAAAATATTGTGTGTTATTGTTGTTATTTCTTATAAATTTATTATTCCTATAATGAAAACCATTTAGTGAATTTATAATAATATTTTATGTGTGTTTAATTTAATATGGTAGTTATATATATATAGTACCGAAAAATACTTATTCTAAACAAAATAACTACTAATTTTTTTAAAAATATACATTAATAAATGAAATTAAAATTAAACATATAAATATTCATTTATAATAGTACTAATACATCATATAAAAATCAATAAAATTATTATGTATATAAATTATAGAAAATTGTAATAATATTAATATATTTCTATTATTATGTACTATACTTATATATATATATATATATTATTATATATCTAAGTCATATTTCTTTAAAATTATTTAATATTATATGTAATTTACTACGTAAAAATATAAAAAGTCAATACACCTATTGTATATATATCAAATGAAAATAATATCGAAGAAAATATTTTTAATACACTTATCTGGAATTAAAATATTTCCAATTTCAATATATTATTAATATGTATATCACTATACTAATTTTATTCCATTATCAAATCTCATTTCCATAGTTTATATTATAGGTCTCAAAACATTATCTCAGTAATTTAAGGTATTCGTTATCATTATCTGTTATGTTATACTGATTGTTATTCATAATGGTGGTAGAGGATTAGAGGAAATTCAAGTTTTAAAATTATATTTCATTTAAATTAATTGTTAAATATTTTTTTATATTTATTCGATGTAATTATCCATTATTTATAATAATTTCTTTAATGGTATTTTTATCATTTATCAATGTATTAATAACTTATCATTGTTTTAATCCATATTTTTCATGACATGATACCTAATATATTTTAAATATACGTAAAAATTCTAAAAAATAGAAATATAAAAACATAGATTAAGGATAGATTCTTCTTCTTAAAAGCTTGTGGAAATATTTTTCCCCAATATAAATAATTCAATTAATTATAATTTTAACTATCACATAAAAATTGAAGACCTAATGGAATCAAAATTATAGATATGAAACCTGTTATATTTTCAAGGGATATATTAAACTTATGATATTAGGAGAAATATATTTTATATAGAATAATGTTATCTATAATAATTTACAATTCATTGAATATTTCATCCAACTGTCTACCATTAATGTACATCAAGACCCTTATTATATAATTTTTCCTTTAGGGTGTTTGTTTTCATTCTGTTATTGATTTAGTATAATTGGTTAATAATGAATGTATTATCATTTTTCAAACAAAAAATCATTTAGGTAGAGGGAACCAATTGATCATTGAAATCATGGTAAATTTATCTAACAGAAGGATATAGGAATTAGACAGTGCATATTCTAATAAATATGAATCTAGAATACAGTAATAATAAAAATTTAATATTCCTTTGACAAAAAATTATTCAGAGTTGAGATATAATAAAATGAGGAAAATTGAACTTTGTCTTACAGTTCCAATAATAAAATAAAAATAGGAAACCTACTACACTATAATAGAGTTTACCTGGAAATTAAATATCAAGATCTACATCTGGACTAGTTCTATCATAGGAAATACTTTTCCTATTTCTTCTAGTTGGTTTGGGATGTTTATCATCATATTTAGTGTAACGAACCAGCCCGGGTACCTTGGTTACCCGATAACCGAACCGGTCTTGACATAGCTCGAAGGGAATTCCCAATCCCCATAGGTCGGCGACTAGCACCTAGCATCGTACAACATACAAGTGGGAATGATTTTTTCCTCAAGAATGTAGAAGAAAGAGAAACAAGAAAGTATGAATAATAAAAGAAAAGTCTACCAGGATTAATGTACCGGAATATAAAGAGGTATAAAATGCCAAAGTACTACAACCAGAGTACTAAAAAGGGAAAAATAGTCCTAATATCCCTAAGGACACAACTCACCCAGACCAAAGATCAATAACTAGATCCACCACAAAGAGGTCACTTCCCTTTGCTTGATCCTGAAAGATGAATGTCTATAAACACCCAAAGGCAAAAGTAGGGTGTGAGACTAAGACCAGTAGGATACCACCAAAGATTTCATAACAAATTCCAAATATAAATTATCCAGATAAAAGATTTCCATTTTCAAATTAACAGCTTTGTCTTTTCAAAAGTTTATTTTAACAAAAGATTCTATACATTTTCAAATGATGGAAAACCCAATTTTAACAAAGTTTCACAAATGATGGAATATTTATAAAATAATGGATTATGTAAAACATTTATATAAAATAGTTTATATAAATACAACATTCTTGTAAGGAATTTCAAATGAATTTGAATAGATTTATATCTCAAATATAAATAAACCTGCGAGCAACATGATCATATTCCAAAATGTACGATAGTATTAACCTGTTATAGGATTCTGCACTCTCTATGTGAACTCAACAAAATCTGTATGACACGTCCCTTTGAAACTGGCCATAGGAGACTCGTCACCAACCCATTGGGGATGTGACCTTCCAGAAGTATGTTTTAGAAAGTTGTGGTAGCGTAGAGTGTATCCAAATAAATCACTAACTAAATAAGTCTTACAAGTGCCCTGACATGATGGTAGAACTATTTTAAGAATGCTTAAAATATGATCAATCCCATTATTCCATATCAAAAGTGAAAATTTCATTCCAGTTAAAACCAAAACAGGTTATTTTCAAAACATTCCATTCCATAAGATAAAACCAATGGGTTTCTATCAGATCATTTTAAACCATTTTCAGAAGTTTGAAATCCATTCAAATCCAATTCCATCATTACACAATTCATTTCCACAATTAAATTTAACAATCTAATTGAAATCCTTTCCATCAAATCCACACTTTAAATCCAACAATTTAAATTAGCTAATTTCCATAAACACACCCAACTCAATGGAATTGGTGTTTATTTCCAAATTCCCATTCCAAAAACATTTCAAAGACCACAATTCATTGGAATTGGGTTTTTATCAATTTAATAGAATGAAAAATTGAGCAATTGAATTTAGTTCAAAAAATGATATAAATCAAGAAAATACAAATTTAATCAATTTGGAAAATCGAGACAGAACCACCTACCTCAATTTATTGACGGGATTTAACCAAACGAGAAATCCCAATCACCAAGTGGCACAATGACGTCGATCAAAATCTGGATCTAAATCCTTAAAACCATCATTAAGATCAAATGGATCAAGATCTTACAAAACTATATCTGGATTCAAAATCCTAGGTCTTTACCTCAACTCATAGGTATATATCCATGGATACAAACGAAATATTTCATGATAGGATCAAGGAATTATAGAAGAATAAATGAGATACGCAATGGGATGAAATCCACTTACCATGAGGAGAGAGGATCTTCAATCCTAGCCTTCAATATCGAAGAAAGATATTCGGATCGCCTTGCAATAACTCTAGGAGGATATGGAAGGACCTTTAATGAGTCATGCCCAAGCTAAGGTTTAAAATATGGATGTCCTGGGGGTTCAAGTGGTTTTAAAAGAAATTATCGGAATTAAAAACCGCACTCATAGTTTACTTGGGTAGAGGGGCACGGTTTGTCAAACGATGCACACACCGTGCGTACCTCTCTATACAGTGCTGCTTTGTTTGAATGGTTTGGTAGCATGGTCTGTGAAACAATGTGAAAACCATGCACAAGACATTACCAATTTGTTTTACATAAAAGTTCACCCAAACACACCCCCAAGACACTACTCCAAAACAGAGGTTCATAGAAACATCACAGGTACCTGGAAAGGTAATGTGATGTTAAAACCTCCCCACCATAAGATCTTTGTATCCTCAGAAAGCCTATGAAGAAACCTCCCTGTCAAAAAGATGAGGCCACTTCTCTCTCATTAGTTCCCCCTTTCCCAAGTCTCAATAGAATCAAGACCATGGTGCTAGATTACATGGACCAGAGGTATCGTTCAACCACGAAGTACCTTGGTCTCAGAATCAACAACCCTGACTGGTAATTCAGTAACAGATAAATCTGGTTCATTTTCCAGATCACTCCATCTCACAACATGATATAGATCAAAGAGATATGTTCGTAGCTGCAATATATGTAACACGTTATCTATCGACATGAGATGTGGTGGTAGAGATAGATGGTAAGAAACATTCCCCACAAGACAAAGAACCTCAAAAGGTCCCACAAAATGACGACCAAGCTTCCCTTTCCTCCCACGCCGTCGATGAACCATTTGGGGTGAAACGTTCAAGAACACCTGGTCAAAAAATGAGAACTCTAATGGTTTACGGTGACGATCAGCATAAGACTTGTACCAACTCTATTCCATCAACATTTTCTGATGCATCAACTAGATCTTAGTTGTCAACTATTGGACTAAACATGGTCCTATAAAAGTGATTTCACAAATATATGACCAACATAAGGGATAAAGACAAGGGTGGCCGTAAAATGCCTCAAAAGGATCCATTTTGATTGCAGTATATTAACGGTTGTTATATGGAAACTCAACAATCCCCAGATGACCTTCCCAACTCCCACCAAAGTCGAGAACACATGTGTGGAGCATATCCTCAAGGATCTAAATAGATCTCTCTGTCAGGACATCTGACCGTGGATGGTAGGCCATGCTCAAACATACCTAAGATCCGAGTTCCTCATGAAGGCCTTTCCAAAAGTGTGAAGTAAGCCATGGATCCCAATCAGAGACTATGGTAGACTGGAATCTGTACAAATGAACAACCTCTCTAACATAGATATTTCACAACTCCTCGTCTTCTGTTGTATCTCGAATAGGTATAAAGTGAGCCGACATGGACAACCTGTCGATCACAACCGATATCATGTTATTATTCCTCTGGGATTGAGGTAACCTAACCAAAAATTCAATAGATATTTCATCCCACTTCGATGTAGGGACTAGAATTTTTTGTAGAAAACCCGATGGTTTTTGGTGCTTGGATTTCACCTGATGGCAGGTATAGCAACGAGATACAATCTCTGCAATGTCTCATCTAATATCAGGCCACCAGAACATTCATCGCATGTCATATAACATTTTTGTGTTTCCTGAGTGTACAACCCACTAAGAGTTATGGAAACCCCAATCACATCCTTCCTTGCTGATAACGACACAATGTATCGGTTTTGATAATATAGAACACCCTCTTCGGAGAACATCCACTGGGCGTCATTCTCCCCACCATTAAGAAAGTCCACAATGCTATGGAATTCATAATCCAATAGTTGTTTCAAAAGAATTAACTCGAGGATAGCAGAAGTCATCTGAACAATGGCTAAAGACACTTCATTCCCTTTCCACTGAACTCCAATATGAAACTGGGAAAAAAGAGCCATCAAACTCCACTCTTCTAATGATTATTTCACAGCCTGTGATGAATATTTACTACATAAAGCATCTATTACTACATTCCATTTCCCAGGGATATTGGCAATGTCAATTTCCAATGATTTTAGGTACTCCACCCAATGTCTTTGGAGGAGATTCAAATCAATTTGAGAGAATATATAACACAATATCTTTTGGTCTGAATACACAGTAAACCATTATTCATAAAGGTAATGCCTCTAACACTTATGTTTGTGCACTACAGCTGCATGTTAAAGGTCATGGGTAGGATAAATCATCCCATAAGGCTTAAATTGACGAGTCCCATATGTAACAACATGATTACCCTGCATGAGGACATATCCCAAACATGAACCTAATGCATCACAGAAGACCACGTAACCTATCACAGCCTCAGGAATAGTTAACACCAGTGCATTAGTCAAAAGACTCTTTATCTCAACAAAATAAATCTGACATTTTTCATTCCAGGAAAACATCACTCCCTTTCGAGTCAGAGTATTCATTGGAGAAGCTAACTTTGAGAAGTCTTTAACAAACCGGCGATAATATCCTGCTATTCCCAAGAAGATCCAAATCTCGAAAATAGTTCATGGTTGTTCCCATGTCATAACAGCCATCACCTTCTCAGGATCAACTCAGATTAATTGTTCTAACACGACATGTACCAATAATTTCACTTTCCAAATCCATAAATCACACTTTGAATGCTTAGCATAAAGTCGGTGATTCTGTAGATGACTCATAATTGTTCTCAAATGATGCAAATGATCCTCCTCAGACATGGAGTACATGAGAATGTCATCCAAAAATATGACAACAAATGTATCTAGGTACTCATGGAAAACCGTGTTTATCAAAGACATGAAAACTGCATGTGCATTTTTTAGGAGTAAAGGCATAACAAGGTACTCATAATGTCCATACCTACTCTAAAAGAGGTCATAGGAATTTAATATTCCTTTTTTCTCAACTGATGGTAACCAGATAGAAGATCAATTTTTGAAAACAACTTTTCCCCTTTTAATTGATCAAACAATTCATCAATTTGTGGTAATGAATATTTTTTCTTTATCATAACTCGATTGAGCTTTCAATAATCAACACATAAGTGAAGAGAACCATCAGTATTCCTGGTAAAGAGAACTGGTGCTACCCAAGGGGACACACTCAGGCGTATAAAACATTTATCAAGAAGTTTATCTAACTGAGACATCAGTTCTTTTAGTTCCGCTGGAGCCATTCAGTGGGATGAAATAGAAACTGGTTGAGTAATAGACATTAATTCAATAGAGAAATCAACCTCTCTTATAGGTGGAAATCCATAGAAGTTAAAAGAAACATGTCGGGAAACTCAGTGACGACTAGTGGAAGATCACTACACATTGAATCTCTCTCCAGATTAAAAGAAAACACTAATATAACATTCCCAAAATTTGGATAATAGGGTCTGACTCTGCTTGACCTTGGGTCACATTCTACTTGAAAAACGAGAAAAACACCACAAGGTGTAGTAAGGTAGAACCGTCGTAGATAATAATCAATCCATGATTTATTGGAAATGAGCCAATCCATCCCAAATATGATGTCAAAAGATTTCATGTCATGAATCAAGAAACTCCAAGCTATCTTCACATCTGATAGAGAGAATACAGAAGAAGGACTACAGATAACCTTCTATCTCATTGTACCATGGGGTGTAGTAATATCCATCTCACAAGATAAAAGCTATATAGGTAGATTAAGAAGATTTACAATATGGGTTGAAATACATGTGTGATATGCACTAGTATCATAAAGATCGATCACCAAAGATGAAGCTATATTAATGGTACCTCTCACAGTTGCAGGACTTGCATCAGCTACCTCTAGCGACTCACCCACTGAGTGAAGAAGCTTTTTTTCGGATACATGTGGCTGGAACCAATTTGTACGTGAATAATTTGATTGCCTCACATTATTTGGAGGTGTTGATGATCTTGTTCCAATACATGGAGTAGAGAATTGATGGATGAAAATCTCCAAGTGCCCCAAATGTGTGCAGGAGCTACAGTTCATGGGTGCCTCAGTGAAAACCCTCTTAGAATGTCCTGACTTTACACACTGATAGCTAGTCAAAGAAGCCCCTCCTGGTGCTACCAGAGGTCTGGAATGACTCTGTTGTCGAGAACTGCCTTGAGAAATGTCACGCTTACAATTTTCATTAAACGAACCAAAAACAACACTTGGAGGGAATAGAACATCCTTCAACCCTGACTTTCATTCTAGGTCCATATAAACAATCATGGCAATGTCCCGCACATCATCATAAGTGTGAAGCTTCATTAAGAAAACATGAGAACATATATCTGATTGATGTCCCAAATTTAATCATCTATCATTCATCCTCTCATTAGATAAAATCTCTGGAGAAAATTGTACCAACTCAGAAAAACGATTTGAGTACTCAGTCACAGATTTATTGGCCTACTCAAGCTTTAAAAACTCCATAGCCTTGGCCAACACCATTGATTCTGGATAGAACTGGTTAATGGAATGGACCATATAGTCCTTCCACTCCAAACCCTCATGTTTCCTAGCCATCAACATCATTTCCCACCATCTTCTATTTGGTCCCTCCAGTACGAAGGTGGCACAATTCACCTTAATCACCATAGGTGTCTCCAAGAACCCAAACAGATGTTCAATCTTACTCAACCATTCCTCAACATGTTGAGGGTCAGTGGTGCCTTTTAATATTGGTGGATTCTAGTGTAAGAATTCTTGAGAACGACTTCATAGAATATTACTATGAGGATATATATCTGGAGTCTGAACAAGATCAAGAGGTTGTTCATGTCCCAGAGCTTGGAAAGTGCGAATAATCACTTCATCTAGACTCGGATCCAGAGCAGGACTCGCTTTCTTAGATTTAGAAGTAGCCTCTTTTTTGATATAATTCTAACTTCTTCTCAGAGGGATGTTTCTACACAACACAAAAATACATTTGATTAATGCTCAAACAGAGTAACAATGAAAACTATTCGTAATAGAAGGGATTAAAATGATTTGGATTCCACTATATCCAAATCCATGAAGGGAAAATACTAGAACTAATTCACAAGTCGAATTTCCCTAACCAACCCTGGTGACATACGGTTCATTATGGTGAGAGATGGCCATGAACTCAATCACAACTACCTTCCAAGACCGTACATGAAAACTCAAATTCATATTGTCATCAAGGCAAGATGCTTAACCTGGCTCTGATACCACTTGATCACAATCCAGCCCGGGTACCCTGGTAACCTGATAACTGAGGCAGTCTTGACATAGACCAAAGGGCATTCTCGATCCCCACGAGTCGGTGACTAGAACCTAGCATCATACAACATACATGTGGGAATGATATTTTCCCCAAGAATGCAGAATCAAGAGAAACAATAAAGTACACATAACAAATGAAAACTCTATAGGGAGTAATATACAAGAGTAAAAAGTGGCATAAAATGAAATGTACTACATACCAAGTAATAAAAAGGGGAAAAAAGTCCCGAAGTCCATAAGGACACAACTCACCAATACCAGAGATCAATAATTGGATCCACCTCCAAGAAGTCCCTTCACTTTTCTCAATCCTGGAAGAAGAAAATCTAGAAACACTCAAAGGAAAAAGTATGGTGTGAGCCTAAGCCCAGTAGGATACCACCAAAGATTCTATAACAAATGCCATATATAGATAATCTAGATAAAATCTTTCCATTTTCAAATAAACAATTTTTTCTTTTCAAAGTAATATTTTATCAAAACATGCTATACATTTTCCAATGATGTAAAAACAAATTTAAAGAAAGGTTTCAAAAATAATGAAATATTTCTAAAACTATGCCTTATGTAAAACATTTATATCAAACGGTTTATATAAATTTACCAGGCATGTAATGTAGTTCAAAATCATTGGCATACATTTATATCTCAAATATAAATAAACAAGTGATAAAAATGGTCATCTTCCAAAAGGTATGATAATATCAACCAGTTATAGGATTCCACACTCTCTATGTGAACTCAACAAAATGTGTATACACACGTCCCTATGAAACTGTCCAAAGGAGAATCGTCACCGACCCGTCAGTGATGTGACCCGCCGCAATTATGTTTTAGAACATTGTCGTCGCATAGAGTATATCCATATAACTCAGTAACTACCTAAAGATTTAATTCCCTCTTACATGATGGGAAAACTAATTTAAGAATGCTTAAAATACGATCAATCCCATTCTTCCATTTCAAATGTGCCAATTTCATTCCATTTAAATCTTAAAAATGTTTTATTCAAAACATGAATTTCCACAAGATAAAACCAATGGGTTTATATCAAATCATTCTAAGTCATTTTCATAAGTTTGATATACATTGAAAACCAATTACATCATTACAAAATTCATTTCCATAATTAAATTCAAAAAATTAATTAAAATCATTTCCATCAAATCCACAATTTAAAACCAACAATTTAAATCGGCCAATTTCCATAAACACACCCAATTCAATAGAATTGCAGTTTTTGTCCAAATTCCCATGCCAAAAAATTTCAAATACCTCAATTCATTGGAATAGGTTTCTTATCCATTAAATTGAAAGCAAACATGAAAAATTGAATTTAGATCAACTATTGAAATAAATGAAGCAAATATAATGTCAATAAATTTGGAAAATTGGTACAGAACCACCTACCTCGATTTATTGACATGATTCAACCAAACGAGAAACCCCAACCACCGAGCGACACATCAACGTCAATCAAAATCTGGATCTAAATCCTTACAAACAAAATTAAGATCAAAGGGTTCATGATCTTGAAATACTAGATCTAGATTCACAATCCTAGATCTATGCCTCAACTCATAGGTATAGATCCATGGAAAAAATGGAAATCTTCCATGAAATGATATTGGAATGGTAGAGGAAAAATGAGATATGCAATGGGATGAAATCCACTTATTGGTAGGAGAGAAGATCTTCAATACAAACCATTAATCTAGAAGAAAGATTTCAGATCGTCTTGGAATATCTCTAGGAGGCTTTGGAATGACATAAAATGAGTCAAGCCCAAGCCAAGGTCAAAAATAAAAAAGTCACGGGGGATCAGGTTGTTTTAAAAGACATTTTCATAATTATAAACCACGCAAACAGTTTTCTTGGGAAAAGGCACACCGTTTGTCAAACCATGTGCACATCATGTGTACCATTCTATCCAGAGATACACGGTCCACACGGTTTGGTCTCACGATTTGTAAAACCATTCTCAAACCATGTGTACATCTCTATCCAATGCTACTTGGTTGGCATAGTTTGGTCACACTGTTTGTTAAACCGTGCGCAATCAATGCACAATCCATTGCCCTTTTGTTTTACTTAAAGGTTCACCCAAACGGACCCCCAAGACACTAATCCAAAACATAGGTGCATAGAAATATTAAAAGTACCTGGAAACGTAATGTGATGTTACATTAAGTCCATGGATTATAAAATTGACTCAGATAATGCCAATGTTTCACACACATAAGATACATAATTGTCAATTAAATCTTAGGATGAAGAATACTACATTAAATGATGGTAAATAAACACTTCATTTTTTCATTAATAGTTTGATGCTCTATGACATCCTCATCCCCAATTAATGAATGTTAACGACTGCTTATGTTTATTACTTGGGGGTTTCATCCAAAATTTTTTAACGAATAGGTGGTTGAATATTCCACCATTCATCATCTTCATTACCATAATTTTAATGAGAATATGTCATTATATTATTTTATGTAACCAAGATTTCAAGTAGGATGAAATTTTACTCATATTTCACGATTGTTAATTTTTCATAATCACTAGATTTTTCAATTCAACTCATATTATAACATTTTGACCAAATAGCTAATTAAAACATTTCCCTTCATGAAAATTAGAAACTCATTTCATTCTAGTTGAAGCTATCATAGAAGAAAAAAAGGTTATCATAAGTGATTAAACATCAACAGTATGGGAAAATGATCATACTAATAAAAGTAAATCAAGTAATAAATATACATTTCCCATATATAGTAATGTTGTAAAATAATTTAATTGGCTAAACATATATGATTATATATTTAATATAATATACAATAATTTTCATTTTCATACTCATTTGATCCAAATCCATCATGATAATTAGAAAATAAAACCATCCCAGAAGTTCATAAAATGTATTTTGTTCAACCAAATCATATCCCCATGAGATTATATAAATGTGAATAGTCATAGTCCCCCACACCAGGTAGTATATAGATGATTGAGTTAATTCTCAACCAACCATATTCAAGTATATAAGCATTAGGTGAATCTATTCCATTACTTCTTCCAAATTCAATTACAAAAATGAGATGTATTTCAATGAATACCATATATAATATACATTAAAAATATTCTTAGATATCATCATATATATAGTTTTCAATAATGTGATTTCAATATGGTTCTATAACCGTATTCCAAAATGTTAATAAACTAATATATAAATATAAATAATCCATTCCCTAATACCATCTATGGATAATAATTTCAAATTTCCTTACATGTTATATCATTTCTGATACTAAATCATTACATTAAATATAATTATCAACATCCAAATCATCATATTGTTCATTGTATTTGATAAATAGATACATAGGAATTTTTTTAAATATTTCTTCTTAATATTTACCTATAATAACATTATAGTATGCATTTTCCTTGTTTTCTCACAATTATTAATCATATTCTATTATCTAGAAGATAAGAACATAATAAATTTGTTAAATAGAAATCTCAATAAGGATATAATAATCATACCATGATGTTACACAAGGTGAGATGGAATGTAAATAGGAAAATAGAAATTTTACATAAATTAGATATTAAAATATCCCTAGTAAAAAAATTATTTGTATTAATAAGAAAAAAAATATTTTAATATAGTCAATATTATAACATTATGTAAAACTAATAAAAAATAATGAAATAATATTTCGACAATTGGGAATAACATAGGAACATAAAAATATAATGAGGAACTAGTATAAAAAATTAAACTCAAGATTTTATATAATGAATCTAATCTTTTTTCTGATAGTTAATCAAAAAATATAAAACAATCCCAATACTAATTTGGAATCACAACATGTTTTCCATTTGGGATCAATCATCACTAAATGATTCACTATAATTTCATGAGTTGTAATGATTTTCAAAACACATTGAATGAAAATATAGTATCAAACCAAAACATATTTGTTATCCATAAATCTATAACACATTAAATAATATATTAAATACATCAAAAAGACAATGGAATGTGAATATATTTCACATTCAATTTAAATGGGGATCTATTAAATGTCATCATAATCTCCATATATTGAGAAAAAAATCAAAAACGTTAAATTTATTCCCCAAAATTAAATTTGTAGGTTAGGACATAAATGTTTCAACTTATATAATATATAAATTGAGATAATATGCCAAGAAAATCTAGATCTATGACATCTAATCTGACATGAAATATTATGTGTGAAATTTGTAAGTTTCTTTTTTGAAAACCAATATAAAAAACATAAAATATAATATATATTTTAAAATTTATAAAGGGATGTTTAATGAATAGATAAATGGATATTTATTATGAATTAAATACATGAAAAGAGTATATTAGTGATATTGGAATATATAAATTGAAACAATGATTCAATTAGGATAGGGTGGATCATTGTTGATAATGATAAAAATTTATGTTTAATTGCAATAAACCGAAAAAATAAATATAAATGGATATTTATCTAATAAAATATAACATATAACATCATATAATAATTAATAATGTATATATTGTTGTTTAATGTCAAAAGAAACTTTATATAGGTAGGAAATATAATTGAGTTTCAAAATTCTATTATGTAAAATGTAGTTAGGTATTGATGATATTTATAAGATCATGTTTGTCTGTTTGAATCAAAAATTGAAATGATTAAAATAGATAATAAAACATTATTAAATATTTTATTATAATTCTCACTATCTATTATGAATTATTCTAAAAATAAAAACTATAAGTGAATTAATGATAATTATATATACAAAACCCCTTATAGTATGAGGAGTGTTTAAATAAAATTCTTATAAAACACAGAGTGTTGAATTAAACTTACATTCACATGTATTAAATTTAATATGTGATATTGAATCTAAATTATGTTTCATGTAATCCAAAATATGTCTTTTGGTGTATAATATAAAACATTTATTTGAGGGAGTAGTTTGAGATGATAACATATATATTGGTCTTTATTTATTCTGATCTTGTAGAAAACAACATAAATATTATATTTAGTCTATTTATTTTTATTTAAAATTTTCATATTAATAACTATAATATGTTATATTCCTAAATTTTAATCATTATATATATATAGAAATTTTATTTAGTATTTACCCATTTTCCAACATCAGGTGACTTTAATTTTATTACATTATACCAGTTTCAAGGTATTGGTGACAGTATTCAATATTCATATGAAGTTAATCATTTCCAAATAATTAATGGCACTCTAAGGGATGATTATTATTATTTATTTAATTTATATTTATTTTTATTGGTTATTCAATCATTATACTAGAAGATGAAATTATAACAACAGTATTTTAGTAAATTTTTTTCCATGATGGTCATCTTCTTATTTGATCTATTATATATTTATAAAATTTCTTATATATATATATATATTAATATAATATTCAACCATTCACTCAGTTTTTGTAGTCATCCATTATATAATTTAATATATTCATTCAAGAAGTTTCTTAAACTGACCCAAAAATGAACACACTTTGATTAATGTATGATTATGAGTTCATATCAAAAAAATATAATAATAACTATAGAATTGAGAAATTATGTAAATTTAATTAATGTAATGTATTATAATTATAAAATTTATGTGATAAATTAAAAAATATGAAAGAATTAAATAATATTAAAAAAAATTCCTTCCTCTATTTGACTATTTATTGCGATTAATTAATTATCAATTGTTTATCATTTATATAATTATGATTTTATTAAAATTATGATAGATAAAACTAATAAATTTCATAAAATAATATTTATCCTTTAAACACATAATTATATCGAACAATTAATATAAATATTTAAAAATTATATAATTCTCATGGATGTGTTAGTCCTCTTATACACACATTTCATGTTTTTTACTAATGGAAAATAAATACGGTGATTAATTATTGAAACACAATTATGATAACATTGTAATCTTTTATCGAAAATGATGTTATTTTTATAATATATTCTATTTTTAATTAAAATGGGTAAGCATGATAATAAATTGAAATGAAAACTCATTTTTATGAACCAATACCATATGTCAATGAATATTTATTTTGTGAAGGGGGTTGACACATGAATTTATGATCATTCGAGATGAAAAAACACATATTAATGTTTCTAGGAATGTAAATTGAGATATTTTGTTGATTTTGGGAGCATGATATTTTGTTTTCCGGAGAGTTTAATGTGAGGAGGTGATAGAAAGTTTTACAATAG
Source organism: Viscum album (assembly GCA_963277665.1). Taxonomy (NCBI): domain Eukaryota; kingdom Viridiplantae; phylum Streptophyta; class Magnoliopsida; order Santalales; family Viscaceae; genus Viscum; species Viscum album. The sequence continues at coordinate 1,583,620,980 of OY728150.1, read as the reverse complement.
AAATGGATTCACATTTTTATATATACACAATAATTATCAACAAAGGGAAGTCATTGTCCAAGAAACCTGCATAAAAAGAATTGAATTAAAATGGTGGATAATAGATATGTTCATCCAACTCATAAGTAATTACTTAGAAATGTTTTCCATACAAATATCAAATACTTAAAACCACCTTCCAAAATTATATTATTATGTTTTTTGAAATTATTTAAATCTTGTAAATTTATTATATTATAAATAATTTTTTGGTGAAAATAATACTTGGGTACTAAAATATCAGTCATATGATTGTAAACAATTATAAATTTTTTATAATGTATAATTTTTATAATGAAATATATATTTTTACTAATAAAGGACTCATAAATTCAGAATCCAATCATATAAATTATTATGCGCATTAAAGTGAAAGTACGAGTAAAAATATATTATTTCACTATTCACCTAAAAACAATATTTTTCTAAAAAATACAAAAAATCTACCCTATAATTAATTTTCAATAATAAATCGGTAAAATATTTTTATTTCATCAAATTAAGATTATAAAATTTATATAATTACTTTATAATTAGAATATAAAAAGAAAATAATTTTATTGAAAATAGTTATTTTATGTATTATGTTTTCCTTTTAATATGTCATATATATATGTAATTGAAATAAATATATTATATTATTAAGTATATGATAATAGTTTTATGGTTTCTAATATAATATATTAGGATAAAATATATAATACATAAAAAAAATTAATTAAAAAAATTAATTTTATAAAAAATGTCCTCTGAAGTATACAATGAAAATTAATTATCTATAATAAAAATTTAATTTTAATATGCCATTGATATTAAAAAAATTATTTTAATATCATATATTCATAATATCATATTTTATTACTATTAACATTAATATTTATTAGTAAGAATTTTTATACATATTTATAATTTTTTGATTTTATATTATCAATTAATTTGGTATTATATTATTTCTAATTTTATACATAACAATTAATATCATTGGTTTATAGAAGTGATGTATTTACAAAAAAAATATATAGTGGCTATATATTCAACGATAGTATTTTTTTAAACTATTTTGTCGAAGAATATATTTGAAAAAAATCGATTTTATTCAAATATATATAACCGTTATAATGTTACTACACTAACACAAACCATTATAATTTTTTTAATTTTATATCCCACAAGATGATTTCTTATGTTGTGGTATTATTTTCCTTTTTCAATTTTTTATACTAAGGATTATTCTTAAAGTCAGATAAATTCCATGGGAGATGCATGTTCTAAAGATATTATTATTTTGAATTTATTATCTCATTTTAATTTTTAATATTTTTACATATGAAATCACATAAGATGTGAAAGACAACATTTCATGTGATTTTTTTAGTAATTATTTACAATAAAATAATTAAGTGTGTTTATTGTTATGAACATATTCTAAAACTGGTTTCTTAATTTATTTTAATTTCATCAAATAAATTGAATAAAATTTATATTTTCAATAATATATATTATTGAATGAATATACATCATTAAAATCATTTAAATTATAAATTTAATTGGATTGGGTAAAAATATATATGTAGGATAAATTATAAAAGGAAATTTATTTTCACTAACCCTCAAAATATTGGTGGAAGAGATTACAGAAAGATTGATATGGATAATAACAAATCCCTAATGTAATTGGTGTGTAATTTATAATCAGTTAAATGATTGTGGTGAACAATATATCTTCATTATATATTTTTTAAGGGTTACCAATATATGAATTTCACAATATATAAAGGGAAAAATTCATCACCTATAATATAAAAAAACATTAGATTGAGAAATAACTAAAGAAATAAAAAAATCACATAAATATTACCTTAGTGAATGATTTATATCCCCCAGAAAAGATATCATGAAAATTAATTATTCAATCAAATTTACATGCCCCATGTATTCTTACATTGAGATACATAAATTTATCTCCAATTTAATGGTCATAAATTGTATTCAATATTTTTTCTTAATTAATCCTCTTTATGTTCTAAAGGGAACTTGTAAAACCCAAAGTTTAACTATAGAAGAAATATTTTTACACAGTCATGATAATAAAAGAATTAACATAACTTAGGAACACCCAATTTATTCATATAATTATCATAAAAAATATTAAAGATAAGTTGACCATCAAGGTGAAACTCCCAAACTATCTCACCATATTCTTAAGGTGTCAGAGAAATAAGTGGTCATGTTTTAATCATATAATGTTTTATGGAATTATAATTATCAAGATATTCATCTAGAAAGTCATATAATTTTTTCCAATTATTTTTTACTTCCTTTCTATAAGTCTTAAACAAACACACTAATTTTCATATTAATATTTGAAATAACTAAACAAATCATTAGGATTCACTAGTATATATTTATATTTTAGAGTGTACTATTTTGAATAAGACGTCGATACATAATTATATGCATGTGTACGCTCTAAAGAACCAAATTACATATTTATAATCCTCACTGTACCCTCCCACATTAGTAAAATAGACATCATTGAATATGAAATAATTTATAACACTTGATTAATCTCTAATAATCCACATAAACACCCTAACATTTCATCCCATCATTGATCTCACCTATACTTCTATATAGAGTAGCTGAAAACCATCTAAGAAAAAAAATTTATACATAAATTATTGGTGGATACATAGAAGTTGTTGATAATAGCGACATACTATATGAAATACAATGATACCCCCTTAGGAATTCATTCCTTATCCTTATCCAATCAATCTTAAAATTCCACTATTATTTTTATAACTCTAAATCATCATAGATAACTCAAAAATAATTATAAAAAACCATTAATTATTTTACCATGTAAACTGAAAAAATTGTATTTTCATTTAATTGTTGGAAAATAATATAATAGTCCACTCAGAATAGAAAAATAATTTAATTATGTGGAAATCACTCAAAAAATTCATTCAAAAAAATTCATTATATAATTCCAAAAAAATTAATAATTCCAAAATTATTATCAATAATTCAATTAATATTAGATCCTTTGGATAACCAAGTGATTACTTGGGTTTCTGTTATCATGAACCACCTTTAATCAATTTATTTAATTCAACATTGTATATACTAGATTTTAGTAAGTGTAAATGTTATTTTTAGTGAAAACTGATTCAAATCCATTAAAATCCATGAGATTGGAGTACATGATACGTTACAACAATAATGGAAATTGAATTAACCTTGATTAGTTATTGAATAATTCCCTAACATATTTTTATCATGTAGTATGAGGAGATATTTGAGAAGTAATATATGGTTATCCTCATAAATTGGATTAGTCTCAATGTAATTTCATTGAGTGTGGTGTGAGATTATGGGTCATAGATTTACTATTCCTCCATAAAATGAAAATTTAACATTACCCTATCAGGTACGTAGGGTCTAATAAAGTGGACCCATATGTCTTGCAATGAGAACCTCCTACCACATTTCAATCTCATTTACCCTAAACAATTATTAAAAGTCTACTAGACCTTATAAAATTCCACAGGAACTTACAACTAATCATTTAAAAGACATCTACCCAAAGAACTCGCAATAATAATTTATAATTTAAAAGAGTTAGGGTTCTACTCTACTTGGAATATTTTTTTTTATCCTACTCCATTAATATATACATATGTGGTAAATAAAATCCTCCGCACCATAACAATTATTATCTCTAAGAAGTATCCTCAATAATCATCCATGATCAATATAATTCACTAAGTGATAACACACAATCTAATTACTAATCAAATATTGGGGATTTTATTTCACACTTTTTCATCAAAATGAGGTAATGAAATAAAATTCTATCCCACTTACTATGGTAAATCAAACATATTATAAATTAATTTAATAATAAATTGTATACCATTTCAATTTCAACAATACAATCATTATCAAAACACTCATAAAGTACCATATTGTAGTTTATACCTTAAACATATGATTTATAAAATTATTTATTTATGAAATTTCCTATTCATTTTCATTGTAAACTAATGGTTTAAGTCAATATCTCATACTATCACAATAACTCTCTTCAAAACACTTGAGTTCCAATAGATAATCTATTTATCAGTCCAAGTGTTTCACTCCAATTAATTATTCAAATCACAATGATATATATCAAATTTATTTTTCTTATTAAAAATATTTTTTTGTCACAATATTCCACATTGAGGAAAACTCAAAATATTTCCGAATTCATTTTTATAATGAACATGAAAAGAACCAACAAGATCAATGTGAATTCACAAAAGGAGTGGTTGAAGTTTAGAACTCATTTAATTTTTGTCATTTTTTATAAAAACATCATTGAAATAAAATTGAAGTTATTAACTTTATCTCCTTGATAAAAAAATAAACAAACATAGAAATAATAGAAAATTTTTTTATAGTTCATTACGTAAAATGATGGTATACTCCTTAGAATGATCTGTTAGAACTCATGATCACCCAATACATTTGATTCATCATGTTGTAATGTCTCAACCCATGTGCTACGAAATGGGTCCATGAGCCATTCAGTCACATTCCCTCAAGTTCTCCCCCTACTTGATAGAGGGTGCAGAATAGTAGTGAGGGTCTGGTATGACATACGTGTGGAGAAAATACCCTCATTTATCATAATAATGTACTAGCAGAAATAAACTAAAATAAAAAACATCATAAGCATATATATAACTAGAACAAAAACCTAGTCACAATCAAATAAAATAAATGTTAAAATACTCAACCTAATGTTAAAGGATAATATGACTATGCAAGTTCCATGTTTATAAAGTCAAACTAAATGAAATGGCACAATGATTTCCATGTGGGTCATGAACCACGTCTGGATCCATCAACCATGATCCGTACCCAAAACAAAAACATATCTTTGGGCATATCATTTATCATGTCCTACATAAAAAATTAATGCTCGGATTTAGACCAGACATATTTAATAGTGTCAATGTACAAATTTGTAGGCCACCTCGAATGGGATATAAACAAGCCATGTCAAAATATAGTGTATGAATTTATAAAAAGAAATAATTAAAATGCATAAATAAATAGTTAACACATTATCCTTTATTCTTTATTTAATGACATCAACCTCTAGGGTTCCCATGGTGAACCATGCCATAGAACTAGCTTCAGATGTTTCCAGGGCCTGAAGTGTTCCCCAGCTAAAACGATGAATTAAGACATGCTTCGACAGATACCCAGGATCAATGTATTCAAATGTATATGTTATCTCAGTACCTGATTTGATTCATAATGGAGTCTTACATATTCTAATATGAGGATATTAAATAGAGTTCTTATTATAGCATTCTTATTTCACAATTTGGATGACCATGTAACCATCCTTTAAATTCATGTTGAATGACCATGTTTCAATTCGCACATCACACATTTGGATTACCATGTTACAATACATAAATTTATGTTGAATAACCTCGTTAGTATTCACCAATCACATTTTGGGATGACCATATTTCCACCCTTTAATTTTTATAGAATGACCATGTGACCATTTGTAGACCACACATTTAGATAACCTTGTGACCACACTTTAATTCATGCTTAATGATCATGTTATAATTCTCAAATCACCCATTATTAATTAGTCAATTAATAATTCAACATAAACCAATTACTAAATCAATAATTACATACACACATAATTTTTATTAGGTATCTCAAAATTTATCTATGCACAAAAAAAAATATTAATTAATTCGTTAATTAATTACTCATTCAACACAAATATTATTTCAGAGTTAAATCTCCATAATTAATTATAGAATTAAAATATCATCTCATCATAAATAATTTCATTATTAATTAACTAAAATAAATATTAAATCAAATAACTAATCCACCATTTCTTATCTTATCATAACAAATTCATTAATCATAATTTATTCCCCAATTATTTATCTCAAAACCAACAAATTCTATAACTTCAATAAAATATCTATAATCGTAAATATTTTAAACAAATCAATTATCTATTTTGGCATCCAATTAGTCGAATAATTAAATGAACAGTATGTATGGTGGAATATATGATAAAGGTGCTGATGTTTTGGTGTATTTTGATTTATTGGTCATTTCATTCATATACGTGAGTAATACATCCAATTTCATTGATTTGAATCAAAAAATGTACTCAAACAGATTTCTCACAATATAAATAATGCCCAAAGAAGAGTAGTGAATTGGGTTTGGGAAAGAGTGTTGTCAAAAGAAGGCTTGTGGTGCTACGCCTATATCTTTCCACTCGATGGAATTGTTCTCTCTAATATAGACCATTTACACGAGAGGTTCTTTTTGCATGGTTTTTTCAATTCAATAATCAATATCGCCAAAATATAAACATGTCAATTTCACATTTATAATAGCCCAATTTAGGAATACAATTACTACCTGATTATATCAAATCATTAATCTCACTTGCACTTGTCAACAACAATTTTAGGGGATATCGATTTATACCACTGACCTTGGTTTGTTGATGGAAGTTTTAAAAATGGAAATCCCCTGAATCTGGTCGGAACAATGATGTTAATCATCCTCCGGATCTACGTACCAAAATGAAAAATTCATATCAAAAGCATCATGATCATGAAAAAACAGATCTAGATCCACAATCCTAGTTATAGATCTTAGCTCATAAGTTTATATCTATAGAATCATTGGTTATCTTCTATGAAAAGATAAAGGAATGTTAGAGTATTGTATGGGGGGAGAATCATGATTAAATCCACCTGTCTAGACAAGATAAGATCATCAATCTGGAATTTGGATCATGAATAATGGTGTTTTAGGGGCTCATAATACCCCCAAAAGCTATAGGATAACTTAAAATCATCAAATCAAAAGATATGTTTGAAATGGAGGATTTTAATGGGCTCAGGTAGTAATAAAATGAATTTCAATACAAACGAGTTCCACGCACACGATTTCACCTTACATGGATGAATGGTTCAGGAAACCATGTGAAAATTGTATGACACATGCTTTTTAGGTTCACATGGGATGCACAATTACCAAGGTTTTGGTGCATAGTAAAAGAATCAGTGCACAATCCATGGAAAAAACCATATAGATATACTTTTCTTAAAAAATCACCCAAAAACATCTCAAACCACAACTATAAGGAATATATACCTAAAAACTAATAATGTACTAGAAAATGTGCCTGAGAAGACTCTAGAAAATTCCAAGATTTGACAATCTCCCCACCTTATAACAGATCATCCTTGATTTGTAATCCTTAACATCTCTATGATTCTGAACCAATAATATAGGGCCATTGGAACCTGATATCTATTTTCTAATATAAATTTTCCTTTAATACACATCCATATTTTTATAAAACATGAACTATCTTTATGGTATTTCCCTACAAAACATTCTCACTACAACCCAACACACGTATTGGATGCTCCTAAACAGACACATCAATTTAGAGCTCAACCACATCCACATCGTTCACATGGGAAGGTTCGGGGTGATACAACTGTAGTTGTCACACATGGAAAAAATCATTCATTGTGATGTATTTTGGAGGAAGATGCAATTGATATTCCCTCATCCTAATTCTTTCTACTATATAAAACGGTCCCAAAAACTGGTGCGCCAACATGCTCTGCCTCCATATCCTATAGTGACACATCCTTGGTGAAACATGAAGGAATACACGATCACCCTTGGTAAAAACTAGGGGATTCCAATGTTTCTCAGCATATGAATTTTGCCTACTCTAAATTGTAGCCATACAATTTTGAATCATCTGAACCTACTCTGATGTCTCTTACACAAGACTCAGTCCCAACATCTTGGACACAACCACCTCTAACTAGAATAGTGGTGATCTAAATGTCTAACCATAATGATCCTCAAATGGTTCCATTAGAATATTCTAATGATAACCACTATTATAGGAGAACTTCCCTAAAACCAAGTTCGTATAAATGGATCTTCTAAATTCATGCACACATTCTTATAGAAAATTATCTAGAACCTGTATTGTATGCTCTAACTACCCTTATGTATTTGGGTTGAAAGATGTAATAACCATAACCTATATTCTATGGTCCTTATATACACCCTTTCAGAAGCATGATGTAAAGTGAAAATCACTATATGAAACTATATTCTATAGAACCCCATGCAAATGAACTATCTCTTGATTGTATAGCTCTCCACACTACTCTACTCTGAAGGTTTCCCTAATACAAATTAAGTGTGATACCTTCCTCATTCAATAAACAACTACATAAATAGAATTATTCTTAATAAGATTACCCAGAATAAATACCCAAAAATCCATGGTCACATAACCCCACTTCCATTATGTAATATGAAATATCTGCAATAGGCATCCAGGTTATTGATTCTCTTGTCTTCACCTACTAAAAGGCATTACATCTCATCACGAACCTTACTATTTCCATTTTCATTCATGGCCAAAAAAAATTTCATTCTATATCTCAATACATTTTGGTCACACCTGTGTGTCTGCCCACCTAGATGAATATAATAATTTCCTGAGCTCATCTCCCATTCTTATGGTCACAACAACCTAATTTTTCACATTGATGACATCATATGTATCTATCATCAAGTTTGATGGTGTCTCACTAACATCAAGGATTTCTCAAAAGATAAACACATCAGATCCTCATACTATTTGGAACTAATCCATATCAAGAGTTTAAAATAGACTACTTCTAAAACTAGAGTCATCTGATATAACTCTAATAATCCACCACGTGCATTATGACAACCCTGCTTTTTATTACAACTTAACCATAATTTGTTACATAAAACATCACTTGATACAAAAAAGATGATCGAGAGGTTTACTTTCTTTGGGGATTAGGATCATTACATAAAAAATTAAAACATGAAATAAAACATCTTTATTGAATACTTCCTTTACATGACCACTACATTCCCTCGTACTTAGCATTGCATGGGATAACGTGAGGACATTCATAAGAAAAGGGTGAGCTATAAAGCCCAGTAAGGGAGTACACATGGAATAACATGAGGAGTACAATAAATGTTATAAAATAGGCATATCAATAGATCATAAAAGAAACATGAACATAAAGGCATGATAAAGCATGATAATCATAACATGGAAATGTGGTAACAACACTTGACATGGATTTAGCTTGAGCCAAGGCTCATTGCACACAAAGCATGAGTAAACCCTCATTTCACATGAATCACGAGTAAACCCTTGATGCACTTGAATTAATATGAGTCAACACTCATTGCACATGATGTATCATGATACTAAACTTTACCCAATGCATTGGAGTGCTATAAGGGCACACCCTTCTTAAACATTTAATTTCATGCATAACTGTGCCACATGGATCATAAAACATGGATTCATAAAACATAATAATTTATTCCACGATAAAGTAATGTTGAATTCACAATAAATAAGTAAATGTGCATAAAGTTGAATACCGTTGATGGATAAATAGGCATGGTATTCACTACACAATGACATTGGCTTAGAAAATCGGTGCGATTTTGGCAGCGTAACGGCGTGACATAAGAAATCATAAAAACGTTTGATGAGAGAGAAAGGGGTTCCTCATCATATTTACATGTAATGTAAAGTAAGTAGGTCATATAGATACATGCCCCAACAATTTTAATGGAATTCGGATTCATGATACAAAAGAATTTCTTGAATGTAAAAGAGGAGAGAGAAGTTCCTTTCAGAATTTTTACATAGTAACGGGTCTATATGGGAGGCATTTAATGTAAGAGAAAGGGGTCTCCCATCATTCAAAAAATATGGGGGAAGTATGGATGAGGTGTGAAACCATACCCCAACATTTATAAATGAAATTAAAAGTGAAATACAACTTAAATAATATTGAAAAAAATGAGAAAGGAAGAAAAAACCCTTACTTGGAAGTGTGCTTCCAAAGGCTAGAGAGAGGCTTGTGAGAGGCTTCTTGGGAGCTTGGGGAACCTTTGGGGGATTATATGGAGATTAGGGAAGAGGATGGACGAACTCAATGGGTTTTTAGTGAGGATGAAGTGGGATATTGGGTGGGTTTATATAGGAAAAGGTGATGGAATTCTTTATTATTTAGGTTTGGGTCCCCTTACATTAAATTAATCAAAACCACAAACCATCCGATGGTTTTTTCCAATAGTATTTGGAAAAGGGAAGAGGAAAACAATATTTTATAAGGCTCAAGTCCGAAATTATAAAAATATTATGTTTTCTTATGTGGAGGTGAGTCACACTCCCATGGTAATTAATTTAAAAAGGCAAAGTGTTGAATATGTCTTGAGGAATCCATTAATGCTTTTAAAAGTAAGTAAAACAAACCCAAAATCACATTATTTTAATGATAAAACATATATTTACCGAACATAAGGATTATGGTATTTTATTACATCACCATTTGGTCATTATTATGTCATAAAACACATTATATATTTAAACGGTATTTAATTTTTACACAAAAATTTGACTGTATCAGAAAATTATGAAAAATCCACCGTTAGATAATTTCGACATCCTGATTCCAAAAATGACATTTATTTTATCTAAATTATTTTCTATATATGTGAATTTTTACTTTTAAAATAAAAACTGTTATTTATCAAAAATTCACGGGTTTTGACAGAAATGGCTTTCAAACCTTAATATAAAATTTTAATTGCATTCATAAAATTATAAGATCATTTATATTTAATAAAAAATTAATTTAATAATAAGATCATTATTTTATTAAAATATTATTTAATTCAAAAATCCCTTAATTTAATAAAATAGATTTCTTAATTAAGTAATAACTAAAAACACCATTTGTTCATTAAAAACTATTTACAATGTATCAAAAATGACTATAAATTATATTAATTATAATATATAAAAATAATGTAATGAACATAGTTTTAAGTTTTTGTTACATAACCCCTTAAAACAGCCGTATTAGACCTAAGGGTAAGGTGTGCAATGGTGACAGACTCTTGGGATGGTTCGGATAACATCGCTCGAGTGGTAATTTCAATCAACATCCACTTTTCCCATAGACGGTCACGTTCAAGCTTGACATAATGAAGCTCAGATTGGGCTTGGTCAAGGGCAAAGCCCAAGGATGCCACCTATTTTCCGAGCTCCGAAAAATGTGCTATGTATGGGGCAATTCTACTGGATGAGGCCATTTCTTCCTTTGTATGAGTAAAATTGTATTCGTTAAAGCCTTAAATCTATACTAATCATGTGATCACGGTTCAACTGATATAAAAGTAACAGTCACAAATCATAAAATAAAACCAATGAATTTGACATCTAATAAAAACATTTTTCATAAATATACATTTAACTGGATCAAGAGGGATATTCCATTAATGAATCTTTGGGTCGTTACAATATTCCCCACTTAAAAAATTTCGCCCTTGAAATTTTCCTTTTCCCACACTAAAACAAATTTGGGTAACTCAACTTCATCATATCCTATGATTCCAATGTTGCTTCTTCAAACTTGTGGTTTCTCCACAACACCTTGATGAGGGGCATTGTCTTATTTTGTAGAACGTTTTCTTTTCCATCTAAGATGTTCACTGGTTTATCTTAATAAGAAAGATCATATTCCAATTCTACCACCTCGGAAGAGAGTACATGTGAAGGGTCTGGTATGTACTTCCTTAAGAGGGATACACGAAATACATCATGAACCTAGGCCATATTAGGTGGAACTGCTAGTCGATAGGCCACAACCCTGACATGACAAAGAATCTTGAAGGGGCCGATGTACCTTGGACTTAACTTCCCTTTCTTTCCAAACCTCATGACCTTTTTCCACGAAGATATAAGTAAAAACACCATCTATACAACATTAAACTCAAGGTCTTGTTGATGATTATCTACATAACTCTACTGTAAACTATGGGTAGCCTTGATATGGTGCTAAATGGTTTTCACCTTCTCCACCATTTCTTTGACCATTTTTAGTCCAAGCAGCTTACGTTCACCGACCTCATCCCAACATGCTAGTGTTCTGCACCTTTTCCCATACAGGGATTCATATGGTCCCATTTGGATGATCGAGTGGAAACTGTTATTATAAGGGAACTCAATCAGAGGAAGATGTTGATACCATCCTCCTTTAATGTCCATTGAGCAGGCTCTCAACATATCCCAAAGTGTTTGGATAGTCCGCTCGGATTGGCCATCAGTTTTAGGATGATAGGCCGTACTGAAGTTCAGTTCAGTATTCAGAGCATATTGAAGACTCTTCCAAAACTTAGAGGAGAATCTTGGATACCGGTCAGACACAATAGATAGTGGTACTCCATTCAAGCTTACCACATCCATGATATATATCCATGCCAGTTGATCCAATGAGAAATCCTCTTGAATAGCAATGAAGCGTGCAATCTTTGTAAGCCGATCCACAACAACCCATATTGCATTGTTGCCTTTGGATGTCCTTGGAAGTCTAGTGACAAAGTCCATGGTGATGTTCTCCCATTTACATTCTGGTATGGGCAATGGTTTCATCATTCCATTAGACTTATTCCTCTCTTCCTTCACTTGCTGACACACCAGGCACTTTGATGTATATTGAGCGATCTCTTTCTTCATATTATCCCACCAAAGGTTTTCTCAGAGATCTGGATACATCTTTGTACTCCCTGGGAGAATAGAGAAATTTGAACTATGTGCATCATCCAAAAGTTCCTTCTTCAGCTCCGGACTTGATGGAACACATAGTATTTTCCCAACCCGCACAATCCCTTCCTCATTAACATTAAACTCCAAGAATTTCCCCTTTTTGATAGCTTCCACTTTTTCTTGAATTCCCACATTATCCTTTTGAGCAGCCTTTAAAATTTCCAAAGGTTATAGTTGAGCAATCATTTATGAAAGGATTGATGATGTTCCCTTCTTTATGATTCCCACATCTATCTTCATCATGTAAAAAAAGATTAGATCCTTCTCAATTCTCATCTTTGATAGAATCACAGGATCCTTTCTACTTAGGGCATCTGCCACCTTGTTCGCTTTCCCAGGGTGGTAATGTATTGAACAATTATAATCCCTGATGAGATCTATCCATCTTCTCTGGTGCATATTAATATCTTTCAGTGTGAAAATATATTTAAGACTCTTGTGGTAAGTATATATCTCACATTTTTCTCCATAGAGATAATGTCGCCAGATTTTCAAGGCAAAGATCACAGCTGCCAACTCCAAATCATGGGTCAGATAGTTTCGCTCATGGATTTTCAACTACCTTGAGGCATAAGATATCACTTTGTCATTCTATATCAGCACACAGTCTAATCCCTTCTTTGAAGCATCACTGAATACCACAAAAATCTCCCCACATGTGGGTAAAGTGAGCACGGGTGCAGTGATATGAATCCTTTTCAACTCCATGAAGCTTTCTTCACTTTCATCACTCCAAGAAAACTTTACACCCTTTTGAGTTATCTTGGTAAGAGGGTTCGACAATCGTGAGAAATTTCTCACAAATCGTCGATAATATCCATCTAACCCCAAGAATCTACGGATATCGGTTACAGATATTGGCCTCTTCCATCCCTCAATTGCATCTTTTTAGGAGGGATCCTCAGATATCCCATTGCTTGTGATTATATGTCCCAAGAATTAGGCTTCCTTCAACTAGAACTCACACATTCTATAATTTTCATAGATCTTCTCCTTGCGCAATGTCTTCAGTACAGTTCTTAATTGCTCCCCATGATCCTCCTTGGTTTTGGAGTATATTAGAATATCATCTATAAATACTACAAAAAATTTGTCAAGGTAATCTCTAAAGACTCTATTAATCATGTCCATGAATATTTCTGGAGCATTGGTGAGTCCGAAAGGAATTACTATGAATTTATAGTGCCCTTACCTTGTACAAAAAGCAGTCTCGGGGATATATTCTGTCTTCACCCTTACTTGATAATATCCCGATCGCAAGTCCACCTTGGAGAAGTATTGTGCTCCACGTAGCTGATCAAACAAGTCATCGATTATTGGGAGAGGAAACTTGTTCTTTATCATGATTTTGTTAAGTTCACGATAATCGATGCAGAGCCACATTGACCAATCATTCTTCTTGACGAAGAGGACTGGTGCACCCCATGGTGAAGCACTTGGGTATATAAACCCTTTATACAGATTCTCCTGTAGTTTTTTCTTCAGCTCTTTAAGCTCAACAACAGCCATTCTATATGGAGTCTTGGATATTGGTAGCACCCCAGGTATAAGTTCAACTGAGAACTCAACATCTCTTCTTGGAGGAAGACCAGACAGTTCCTCGGGAAACACTTCAACGAATTTCCTCACAATAGGCATTTCTTCAAGGATGGTTTCTTCCTTGGACTCAATCATCTGACCAAGATATGTGTGCTCATAAGGTAGTAATATCCATGCTTGAGATGATGGAGCTAAAGGATATTCATCTTCCTCCCGACACTTGTAATGAATCGGGGGTCGATTCACCATATGGATTGTGATTTCCTCTCCCGACAATTCATGTTGGCTATATATAAGGAAATCCAATCCATGCCAAGAATTGCATCAGATTCTACCGAAGGGAGTATGACGAGGTTCCCCGGGAAATTCAATCCACGGATTATAACAGGGGAGGACTTATATTCATGGATGAAATGATTTCCCCATTTTCCGTACTCACCGACATCTTTAATTCCATGATTTGTGGTGGTGTTGGGATTGTTCTACTAAACTTTCCAGATATAAAAGAATGCATAGAACCTGAATAAAAAATTATGTTTTCTATTCTTGAATGAATAACTAGAGTACCTGTCACCACTTCATTGTTGGGGTTCACTATGGCAGAAGTGATGGAAAAAGCTCTTCCTTGCTATCTTGGAGGTTGTTGGTTGCCTCCGATAACCCTTGGATTAGGGAACTGATTTGAAAAATTACCCGGTTCTTTGTATTTATAGCATTGAACAATGAGTTGAGGTTCGAACAGGGCATTCCTCTCCTCTGTCACAGCCTCGGGTCCTTTTTGCGGATATTTAACAGCTATGTGACCTTCTCTTCGTCACCTGAAGCATTTTCTCGTCCCCTTAAGGTAATTTCTAGGGTGATTCTTTCCGTACTTTTGGCAAGTGGGGTGCTGGAACTTCTTAGCGTCATTGGATTTATCAATCAGCCCACCACAATTGATGTCCAGCTTACGCTTCTTATCCCCATAATACCCCTATGACTCTCCGATCTCCATTTCGACCTTTAGGGCACATTGGACAATTTCCTCATAGTTGTCGAAGTCACGGATCGCTAATGCTTCCCGCAAGCTAGGCTTCAGCCCACCAATGAAGCGGTCAACCTTGTATTCGGGGGTAACGACAATGTCGGAAGCATATTGTGCAATCCTTGTGAATTTTGCCTCTTACGATCCAACGGATTCCACATCTTTTTTGCTTTAGGTAAAAGAATTCCCTTTCCATATTAAGCCGTAGGGTGCGTGGAAAATATTTATCAAAAAAAATCTTTTGGAAATTCTTCCATTATAATGCCACGATCTCCACCTCAGGCTTCGTATTTTTGATCAACATCGACCATTGATCAGCTTCACCCTCCATACGATTAGCCTCCAGGAGAACCTTCTCTTGTTCATAACAGTGGAGGATGGAGAATATCTTTTCAATGGAGTTGATCCATTATTCAGCGATCGTGGGTCAGATGATTCACTAAAAGTAGGAGGCCTTTGTCTCATAAAGCTCTCTATATCGAGTTGTTATTTCATAGGGGGGGGGGGTTGAACGTTCCTCTTGTCAAATGTATCTATTAAAAACATGAGTTAGCTGAGAGAGAAGCGTGGCAAAGTTCGTGATTCCTGCTCCCATTGGATTTGGCATCTAATTAGTACAATCATCACACTGATCTTCACAGTGGTTGTTAGACCGAGTCCTCATATTACCAGACATTGTCTGGAAGAAAAGTAAAGTTAGGGGTCACACATAAAGGGTCATCCAACGAAAAAAGTTGATGACTCAAAAATAAACATTTATTTCCTTAACTCATGAGTCTATAGGCTTCAATCTAGGCTAATCATGATCTACTTTCTAACATATATTCATATGGGTATTTTTACCTTAATAAGGTTTCATATTAAGATTTTGAATTTATCAAAACATATTCCTCGGAAGTGTCATAACCAAGAGTGCAGCAAGGCCCGTTGTTGTGCACCAGTTCCCGTTCGAGTCTAGCTCAAAGTGGTGTTTTCAGGTTTTACCCCTAGGATACATCCGTGCCAGAGCCGCCTCTACCTACTCGTATCCAGGAATGGATATATTTGTTTGATAAACCACTCACTTAGTATTTACCAAAATTTGTGAATGTTTTTATTATATATATTATTGTATCTTAGGCTTTACTTGGGTTTTCCTAATCCCAAAAATAACTAAACCTGTCCTCTGATACCAACTATGACAACCGTGATTTTTATTACAACTTAAACATAATTTATTACATAAAACATCACTTGATACAACAAAGAATATCGAGAGGTTTAGTGTCTTGGGGCTTAGGATCATTACATGAAAAAGTAAGACATGAAATACAACATCTTTATTGAAAACCTCCTTTACATGACCATTATATTCCCTCATACTTAGCATTGCATGGGATAACATGAGGACATGCATAAAAAAAGGGTGAGCTATAAAGCCCAGTAATGGAGTACACATGGAATAACACGAGGAGTACAATACATGTTAGAAAATAGGCATATCAAGAGAACATAAAATAAACATGAACATAAAGGCATGATAAAGCATGATAATCATAACATGGAAATGTGGCAACAACACTTAACATGGATTTAGCATGAGCCAAGGCTCATTGCACATAAAGCATGAGTAAACCCTCATTAAACAAGAAGCATGAGTAAACCCTCATTTAAATTGAATTAGCATGAGTCAACACTCATTGCACTTGAGGTATCATGATACTAAACTTTACCCAATGCATTGGAGCGCTATAAGGGCACACCCTTACTAAACATTTCATTTCATGCGTAAGTGTGCCACATGGATCACAAAACATGGATTCATAAAACATAATGATTTATTCCACGTTAAAGGAATGTGGAATTCATACATGAAAAATAACAATAAATAAGTAAATGTGCATAAAGGTGAATACTGTTGATGGATAAATGGTCATGGTATTCACTACACAATGACATTGCCTTAGAAAATCAGTGCGATTTTGGCAGCATAACAGCCTGACATAAGAATTCATAAAAAAGGTTGATGATAGAGAAAGGGGTTCCTCATCATATTTACATTTAATGGACAGTAAGTAGGTCATATAGATACTTGTCACAAAAATTGTAATGGAATTAAGATTAATGATACAAAAGTATTTCTTGAATGTAAAAGAGGAGAGAGAAGTTCCTTTCGGAATTTTGGCATAGTAATGGGTGTATATGGGAGGCATTTAATGAGAGAGAAAGGGGTATCCCATCATTAAAAAAATAAGAGGTCAATATGGGGGAGGTGACAAACCATACCCCAACATCCATAATTTAATATAAAAGGGAAATACAACTTAAAAAATTGAAAAAATTGAGAAAGGTAGAAAAAACCCTTAGATGGAAGTGTGCTTCCAAAGGCTAGAGAGAGGCTTATGGGGGGATTCTTGGGAGCTTGGGGCACCGTGGGAAGATTATAGACAGTGTAGGGAAGTGGTTGGACGAACTCAAAGGGATTTTAGTGAGGAGGAAGTGGGAGATGGCTTGGGTTTATATAGGAAAGGTGAGGGAAATATTTATTTTTTAGGTTTGGGTCCCCTTACATTAAATTAATCCAAAAAACAAACCATCCCATGGTTTTTTCCGATGGTTTTTGGAAATGGTAAGAGGAAAACAATATTCTATAAGTCCAAAGTCCGAAAATCTTAAAATAATAAGGATTCTTATGTGGAGGTGAGCGACACTCCCATGGAAATTAATTTAAAAAGGCAAAGTGTTGAATATGTCTTGAGGAATCCAATAATGCGTTGAAAAGTAAGTTAAGAAACCCAAAATCACATTATTTTAATGATAAAACATATATTATACGAACATAAGGATTATGATATTTTATTACATCACCATTGAGTCATTATGATGTCATAAAACACATTATATATTTAAACGGTATTTAAATTTTACCCAAAATTTTGACTGTCTCAGAAAATTATGAAAAATTCATCGTTGGATAATTTCGACTTCCTGATTCCATAAATGACATTTATTTTATCTAAATAATTTTCTAAATATGTGAATTTGCACTATTAAAATAAAAATAGTCATTTATCGAAAATTCACGGGTTTTGAAAGAAATGGCTTTTAAACCTTAATATAAAATTTTAATTGCATTCATAAAATTATAAGATCATTTATATTTAAAAAAAATTATTTTAATAATAAGATTATTATTTTATTAATATATTATTTAATTTAAAAATCCCTTAATTTAATAAAATATATTTCTTAATTATGTAATAACTAAAAATTCCATTTGTTCTTTACGAACTATTTAAAATGTATCAAAAATGACTAGAAATAATATTCATTATTATATACAAAAAAATGTACATGAACATAGTACTACATATTTGTTACATAACCCCGTAAAACAGCCGTATAAGACCTAAGGGTAAGGTGTGCGATGGTGACAGACTCATGAGGTGGCTTGGATAACATCTCTTGAGTGGTAATTTCAATCAACTTCCAATTTTCCCGTAGACGGTCACGTTCGAGCTTGATATAATGATGCTCAGCTTGGTCTTGGTCAAGGGAGAAGCCCAAGGATGCCACCTATTTTCTGACATCCAAAAAATGGACTACATATGGGGAAATTCTACTGGATGAGGCCATCCCTTCCTTTGTCTGAGTAAAATTGGGTTCGTTAAAGCCTTATATTTATACTAATCATGTGATCACTGTTCAACGGCTATAAAAGTAACAGTCACAACTCTTAACATAAAACCAAAGAAGTTGACATCTTATAAAAACATTTTTCATAAAGATACATTTAACTAGATCAAGAGGGATTTTCCATTAATGAAACTTTGGGTCGTTACATGCATTTTAGTTAGAAAATTCTATATATTCCACTATGTGCTTTTCTAATGTACCAAATGGGTCTTATTTTTCCTTGTCATGGATTCCACCACACAATTACAATTATCATTTATATATTCCTACTAAAAATCAAAATACTATATATATTATATCTATAGTTGATGAAAAAGATTCAAATCGTGCTATGAAAATATGTATTAATGAATTTGTGATATATTAAAACTGTACACTTTTCACCTAAAAGGTAATGTCGCCAACAAATAAGAGTATAAACAAATAATACCATCTCATGGTCTTTCATAGGGTAATTTTGTTTATGTGGCCATAAATCTAGAGACCCATTCCCCATAATTAGACCCCCTTCATTAACAATACTCCATGCCGGATCCCAGAAGCATCGTAATACATCCTGTAGTCATCACCCGACTCAGGTAAGAAAAAAACTCGTGTCGATGTCAAGCACTTTTTCAGCTCCCTGAAAGCTATATAAAATGATTTAATCAACTCTAACATTATTCATTTCATGTTTAAGACCATATGCATCACTACCTGCCAGTAATATCCTTGAATGGACCTCCTGTAATACTAATCTAATCCCAAAAATCTTTTGATATCAAAATCATTATTGGGATCCTTCCAAGAGACCACTAATTGAACCTTCTCTAAGACAACTTCCACACCATCTTCTTAGATGATGTTCCTTATAAAGGATACCGAGTCAATCCATAAATCACACTTATTTTTCATGGTGTACCACTGAGTCTATCGTAGTATACTCATGGTGATGTCAAGATGTTAGGTATGATTGTCCAAAGTCATGGAGTAAACCAATATGTCTCCATGAACATAATCACAAATTTACCCATGTACTAATGAAATATCATTTTTATTTTGTCCATAATCATTTTGGGAGTATTTCTCAACCAAAATGGCATTATGAAAATATCATAAATGGCATAATTGCTTCTAAAAGCAGTTAGAGGTATATTAGTAGTCTGAAATCTCACCTAATGATTACCTAATATAAAATTGATCTTTGATAACATACAAGATCCGCTCAGTTTGTAAAATAGCCCATCGATACATGGTAGTGGATAAAGGTTCTTCAAGATCATTATAGTTAGATTTTGGTAGTCCACACACTAATGTAAACTCCATTCATCCTTTCTTGCATACAACATAAGTGATCCCCAATGTGATTTACTTGGACAGATAAACCCTATATCATCCAACTCCTCTAACAGAGTGTTGAACTCTTAATGATCAATCAGTTCCATTCTGTAATGTGGAATAAAAATGGGCTTGTCCCTTTACATGATCTCAATAGTGAATTTTACATCTCTCTCAAGAGGAATATCAGTGAAGTCTTTAAGAAGGATATCCTAAAAAAATTCTACAAAATGTGGAAGGATATCTTACCTACCACCACCATCATCTTGAAATAGACTAGAAACAAGGGTAATGATCTCTCCAAGTTTCCTAGTAATTATCCCTTCTCAGCATCCATGCATACCCCAAGCTCCCCGATGAACATAATAGTTGCCCATAAAAGACACAAATTTCACTGTTCTGTGATTGAGATATATGTTGGATCATAATGTGACTAACCAGTCCATACCTCTAAACAGGTTTAAGTCATTCATATCAAGGAAATTGAGATCCCAACTAAATTGAGACTCCCTTATATCTAGTGAACATTCCTTTCGTACACAAATATCTCTATACCACATTCCCTATAGTGAATAAATATTCATTACTCCACTCATGGACTCCACCTCTAGGATCAAACCATTAATTTTTTTGTATATATATTTTAATGAGAGGCACTAGTATCAAACAAATAAATAGTTAATGTAGATGCTACTAGAATAGTTCCTCTCACTATCAATAGCCACGCCTCACTCTCCACAAGTGTAGGTCTTATTACATCCAACTATCCAACCCCACTTCCCTATGATTCAATATGACTCCCCTGAGTAGCACCACTCTATTGATATGAGAAATCCTACCCCAATGCACCATGTACAATACCTATATCATCTCTACTTGTAGAACTTTAGCTGACATAACAATAGTGTAGAAAACCTCCTTCCCACACTCTGACTGTACACATCGTCTCCCTCATTACCAGTGTATCCCTGCATCTTGGAGAACCTCTATAAGTGCCTCATCTCACAGATAGTTTCACACTATACATATTGTATGGATCATTTTTTATAAAATTTTCTCAGTCAAACATGAAGATGACAGATCACCCCAGTAATGTCCTTTCCAACTAACCCTCCTATCTATGTACTATGTATCCCACTTACCTAGTTAAATGTGTCAGAACGTTGCTTCTTTCTCACAGAACATTCACCTCTTGATATCCCTATAACAAATCCCTCCCTAGTATTGGTAGCCTCCCTCAAATTCCCATTAGTAATGAGGGCCTAACCACCACATTAGAAATCTAATTTAATTAAAAATTTTACCTAAGATTTAATCTCACACTAAAGTCCATATTTAAAGTGTTTATCAAGAGTTTCCTCATCTTATCCCATCTATGGGGCCAATCATTGAAGATATGTGAAGCGTCGAACATAATCTATCATGAACATACACCCCGGGGTTAGATGGATAGACTCTGAAGCCTCCACTTGTCTCACCCTCATGGGATATATGTCCCTCAATAAATTCACCATGAAATCATTATATAACATATCATCTGTCAGTATATTTCGTATTTGAATGACCCACTAGTGCGTCTTTGATACCCATTGACAATAAAAGACCATCTTGACCCTCCACTTAGCCAGAGCCTCCAAATGGTCATGTATCATATCTATAGAGTCAACCCAAATTTTATCTCCCTTTTGACCACCCTCTCCAATTAAATTCATAGAGTGTTGTAGTTGAAACTCCTTGGTTATCACATATATTCATTTCAAAACTCATCCTGGTACTCAATCCCTGAATTTCATGAAATGAGAAAATTTCTCTCAGAACCGGTCCCCTTCCTCCTGAGCTATCACTAATGGTGCCTCAAGATCCTTAGGTAGAAGATCATTATGAGATATCTCCCATAGTATTCCCCTCAACAATAATTATTCATGAATAATATATAAAATTCCAAATACATGTCTTAGGTCTCATAGAAGATCCTTAAGACATTACATAAGAGGATAAATAAAAACAAAAAGTCTCAACATGTCCTTCCCTATGTTATCTTAACTTGGTCAACACCGAGGTGATATTAGTACCTAAAGCCATCATACAACTAGGTATTGGATATATGTATATACACATTATCCTAATTTAATACACATAAAAAAATAATTTCAAAATTTCTAATTAATTAATAAATCAATTAATAAATCAAACCCATCTCATTATTCCACCCTCTCATTAGAAACCCATTTATTCTCATTTATAATCATTTTACAACATTTCTATAATAGTTTTAGGCACATAATTTCAATTCAATCCAACAACAAGAAAAACATACATGTTCCACAACTAATCCACTATACTATTTCTAGTGAGTTCACAATAAGATACAATTCATAAAAACCATGATTTCCTAGAATGATTCAGGCAGACTCAACTATGTTTCCACTTCAGGTCACGAGCCAATAATAAATAAGTATAAAAAAATATCACATATAACTACAAGTGCATCACCCCAGATGAAATAATATCCAACACTAATAGAAAAAAACTATCACAAAAATCCCACCTTGGGTAACCTGATTTTTACCCATACATGAGTTTTCCAATCTCATGCCTAGGGGAATTATCCAGCCCTGAATATACATAGAATCCCTCATACAGTACACAAGATTGTATGAAAATAGAAGATTATATATCGAAAACTCCTTTGATTCCACTTTGTAATGTTCAGAGCTTGGTGCCAGGCAATGGGGTCTTGAGCCAATCAGTCACATGCCATCATGCAGTATTTCCCCTATGATGTGGGGTTTCAACATGTAGCGAGGGTCTGGTAACTCATTGGTGGGGAGAATATACCATATTTTATTAGGGTAAGTAGAAAACTAAAATAAATAGATCAGATGCATATAAATAACTTGAACAATACCAAAGCCACAATACTTCCAACTAGGAAATATAGTACTAAACTGAAAAGTAAAGCATGAAATGACAATGAAAGTGAAAAATTTCTTCAGTGAAACTGAATGAAAATACAGAATGGATTCCAAGAATGTAATGAACCACATATAAATCCTTCAAATAGGCTACATCCCGAATTAAACAATTTATACCAAGGCCATACCCTTATCCTATCCTGCTACAACAAATTCATCTTAGGAGCAGATTAGGTGGCCCAAAAAGTGTGTGAGTACAACTCAGCAGGCCACCACCAACAGGATCTAAACAAGTCAAGTCCAAATATAATGCATGAATGTCTATAAATAAATAAGTATAATGTTTATTTAGATAGTAAACACATTATTATTTATAATTTATTTAAAAAAATTAACCTCATGGTTATCAAGGATACCTTTACCAAATTAAAATCCTCACCTTGTGATTAATCCCAAAGTGTTCCTCAAATCATACCATGACATAATACCTACATCGACTCATTCTATAACATGAAGAATCTAATTGTGTGTTCTTTCTTAATACCTAATTCTAATTATGCATGAGTTCAATATATTCTCATGTGAGGGCATTACCCAAAGTTCTCATATTAATATTCTTATTTAAAAATATGGATAACTATGTTACAATTATTTAAATTCATGATAAATGACAATGATACAATTCACATATCACAAATTTGGATGAACATGATACCAAAAAATCATTCATTCAAATTGACCATGTTTCCATTCACAAAACACACATTTTGATGAAAATGTTAAAACTATTTAATTGATGTTGAAAGACCGTGTTACCATTCAGATATCAAACATTTGCATGACCATGTTACTGACCTTTAATTCATACTGAATGATCATGTTAATTTTCTTACAAAAGACCTTATTAATTAATAAATGATTAATTGGTCATCAAAAAAATTATAATTCAATAATTATTGATACCCAAATGATCAATTAGTAAACTCAACAATTAAGGAAGCACCCTAAATCCAATAATTATTTAAAAAATCAATTAATCATTCCACACATATCTTATTACATAGTTAATTCATCAGAACATATAATCTAATTACAATCTCAACCTTTAATAATTAATCAAGAAATTAATTATCTAAATCAATCATCAAGGGACATAATTAATCCACCATTAATTATGTCAATGTATCCAAATCATCAACTCCTAATTATTTTCAAAATTAATTATATCAAACACAACCAATTCACTATCTCAAATACAATATATCTAATTATAAAAAATATCCCCAATTAAATTATCTATTTTGGAATCCCCATAGCCCCATAAATAAATATAAAATTAATCATCTATATATCCAATACATCAAACAAATTAATTAAACATTCCAAATTATCTAAATTTTCATAAAAAAATTTCAATATGATTCTACGAAATCCTTACTCTCACATGAACATATCAAATTCATGATTTTGTGATTTAAATTTAGACCTTATACCTTATTCATTGATAAATTTTTTTCCAATGGAAATCACCAAAATCTGAGTGTCACAATGAATTTGACCAATATAGTTATCTAAATCTCTATACGTATCATTTTATAATGATTGTTTTTCACTCAATTCATTGATGCAGCCATAAGACACTATTTTTTTCTTTAAACATGTTTATGTTATTTAAAAGATATCCCTTATAAAAAATATTCATATATGATAATATCCCATCATTATATTTATAAAATTAATGAATACACTAAACAAAATTCATATTTATTGTTTGTATGATTAAAATATTTTAAAATTCAATGAATAAAAACACATATTATATATAAATTGTTCTATATAGAGAAATCATATATATGATAATCTATATATAATGAGTAAAAACATTTAATATTACAACAACATCAATCATAAAATAGTACATACAAAAAACCCACATGAACGAATAATCTTATGTTATGTTAAAATTTCAATTTTTTTACCATTTATCTCAATGATAAAATACTAAATGTTATAATTATATATATACCAAATAATTTACAAGCTAAGTGAGTTTCATTTTTTTCCATTGTGAAAAAATAAATTATCATAATTTTTTATATATTTTAATTCTAAACATTAAGTGTTGTATGATTTTTTAAAATTAAACCATGTAATACTATCCAAACTCCAAAAAATGTAATATTAAAAACATTAAATATAAAATAATTTTGTCTTTCTCTTTTATATTTTTTTCTCCATCAAGGGAAAATTCTTATGAATAATTTGAATTAATTTTTTTTTTCTTATCAATTTTACAACAAGTAATTAGCAATAAGTACATATACAAATTAATGATAAAATATTTGTGTTGAAAATACATATAATATTTATTGAAATATTTTCATAGATTCAAACCTATATTTTCTCAAAAGAAAATTTAATTTAGATGTAATCCAAAAAACTATGATATATTTCTATATAGAATCAAAAATCCAAAAGTTGTTGAATTAACATTTCCTCTAATGAAAATATATTTAACTAGTGAATATGAACCTCATTTATCTTTTTAAAATGAAAGGAAAAAACTACATCCTTATTCACTAATTGACACAATAATATATTCTACTTTTTCATCAATCTATAATGAATTTCTTATGGGTATCAAAAACCTATATAAGGTTACAAAATTTCATATTCTCAATATATTATTGAATTATTATCTAAAAAATATACCACATTTATTTGTTAAAATAAATGAACATAAGTCACATTTAAAATTAAACACAATTAAGAATCAATCATAACTGAATGACTGTAGTGCTCTTGAGTCAACATTAAATCGGACACAAGGGTATTAAAACATAATATCATTCTATTGATTAAAATGAATTATATACACATACTCAAAACCATGGAAAATAGGTGAAATATAAGTCTTAAAAATATCAATCAAATATCCAAATTATTCTTCCATAAATTTAATGTCATTTTAACATATACACTATCACCAAACATGTTACAATAGTTCATGACTCAAATAGCTCACACACATAGATAATTAATTGAATAAACATATTAAACTTTTTAAAACCCCACTAGATATATTTTATCCCAAAATGTTATTTTATTTCAAATTTGGATAAAAACATATCTTTTAGTCCTCCCAATATATTTTTTAATGCCAAATTTTAAAAAATATTATAGAATAAATATATCGGGATTAATGTAATTATTTTCCTTGTAATGGAAATATTTATTGAAAATGTGAGAGGTGATGATTTCATGATAATATGTAATTGAGTGTAATGATGTTTTATTCTAATAATAATCCTAAATGTATTATTATTTTCCGTCAACACTAGGGTACTTGAAATATATTCATTTTAATAACTATTTGAATAAATTATTGTTCATAATGTATTTTATTCACCAACCCCATGAAAATGATCGTTTAGGTTAATAAAACATTGAATATCACAATATACTAACACTAAAAATGACTCACACATTTTGATATATTTAAATTGATTCTAAATACATATCAATTAGATTGTTTCATGTGCTATAATAATTTTTTTCTTTTGTCATACATAATTTCACAATAATTTTATTCTTTCTATTACATCTATAACAACTATCATAAACAAATAAAACTCCAAAAGGTGTTGATATTATATCATCTATATTTTCATCATAATATTAATATATATATCCAATGTGTCCAAAAAAACCATATGTATGATATTTTAATCCGTAATCCCTCATGCATTAAGTATTAACGGTAAATATATTTCATGTAAGAAAATGATATTCCATTAATGAAATTTTTTATGTTGGATATAATGTAATAACCATAACTACATAGAGTCTTATTAATGTAAAGTACGGTAAAACCCTTAATATTTATTAATTTTCACAATGTAATTTTGAATGCATTTTACACTATAATATCGTAGTGCAGAGTAACATCTTGGGATAAATTTTCGTTAAATCATTCACCAAAAACTACATATGATATTATTTTCCATATTTATCATAGAAAATAAATATATCCTCTTCCAATTGGGTAATATTTAATCTACAAATATACCTCTTTTATCCATGAATGAACATATCAAAAACCATTATCTCATTTAAAGATAACTCATTACAAAGTCATTTTATATATCCAAAAATAAAAAATAATTAACAAAATTATAATTATATTTGATTCAATATTTTCATATTTAATGTAGAGTGTGTTGTTTACACTTCTAATTATAATATAAAAAAAAATTTAGAATATTTATACTAATTAATTATTTGCACTGGTTCATTATTTTAACTCATATATATCCTTCAACAACCTATATATATTTTCATCATATTCAGGTTGAAATATAGCTTTAGGATTCTCAACATACACTTCCATAATAAATTTCTCAATTATGATAGTAGAATTAATACCCATATGTAAGATCATGTGCCTTATTTGTTCCAGAATAGAATTTAATATTCTAATGGGTTGATGATATGAAACCACTATAAGTATCTGAATAAATTCAATTCACGCATCCTATGAGTTCCCTTTGTAAGAATATATATCCTTATTTTATTTCACTTATCCTCTTTCATTCACAAAATTATGAAATAACCACATTGTTTTGAAATCATTTTCTTAATATTTTGGGTAATGAAACCCATAAATAATGATACTTAATATATTCTAATTAATAAATTTTTCAATTTATTCTCTCCTAATTCTCTAAATCCTATTTCAAAAATCATAGTTTAACCATAGAAAACAATGAGGTTTTTGTCCCAATCTAATTTTTTTTCAATCTCTAAACTGTATTCCTATTTATCAAATTTTATTTTGGACCTCCAACTCCATTACTAGTAATTTGTAAATTGTTTATTATTATTGTTATTTGGATGAATTGACTGCATTTAGATCATAAATAAAATGTTCTATTAAATATTAATAATTGTCAAAATGTCACCATTCTTCTCTATAGATGAGAAATCATTATCTTCATTTCAATAACATAATTACTATCAGGTAATTTTATTATAATAATATTCTAGCACCTTTACAAAAATTTTATACATTATCCACCTATCTCATTATGGTAACAACAATATAATCCTCCTATTATAGGATAACAAATAATAAAATGAGAAAATCTTCTTCACTCAAACATCCAATGATATTCTATTTTTAAAATGAAATTTTAAGGTATGCTGATATGAAATATGTATTTAATGAATTAATTATTATTATAGTACATCATATATGGTGATATATCTGATTTTTTATCTGTTTAAGAAATAGTTAAGAATATGAACCACTATAAGAACATATTTTCTCGATTAATAATTTTCCTTAGTTTGTTTAATCATCATAATTAAATATATATCTACTTTACATATGTTTTTTCTCAAAAAAACAATTTATATTTTAGTAAATGGTTAACTATATTCATGATGATTACAATTCATCCAAATATATATGTGTAATATCCCCGAAATATATTCAGTTTCGTTGATTTTATTTTTTTAATTAAGGTGAAACATGAATCATTTTAAGAAATTTGTTTAATATATTTTCACATCATTATATCCATTTAATAATCCATGGACAAAATAAATTTTATGATATTGTTTAATTTTTTTATCAAATACATAAAATACAAATATTTTTATATATATTATTTTCAAAAAGTCGTAAAATATCTACATATATGTTCTATAACATGTAATATCATAGATTATCTTTTTTTATTAGAATAATTATCTGTAATTACCATTAGAAATATAAAAAATGCAGTTTTCCAATATCTTCAATGTATACAAATAACTTAAACATTATGTCTTCGATTACTTGTTAATGTTTTTTGGACCATGATGACTGAGTCACTCATTCCAAAATATATTTTCATCTATTATGCTTTTGATAATCATCTTCATAAAAAAAGAATCATTCTAAAGCACTATATAGAACATAACATAGTAGTAGAGATTTGATGGTTAATTTATAAAATAATTTATAGATATAATTGGTATCATCCCAATGGTCAAAATATTATAGTTTTCATGTAAAACCAGATAAATAATGGAATCCCAAATTATAATGATTGCATAAAAAAATAAACATATTATATGGATAATTATTTTTTCATTTAGAAAATAATTCTATATATACCATAAAAAACATATTTTTACTATGGGGAAAGTAATATAACAAGGGTGTGAGATCATATTCATAGTTAGGTATTTAATACAATGGTGTCTATAATGGTAATAAAAAGTCATGAATAAGATTGTATAAATATGTTATCATATGATTATTACATATAAATAGTCACATGAACATGAATCTTATCCTTATATGTCATAACTTTTAAAAATATAATATAGAATAAAAAAATATCAAATAATTATGGAATTCATTATTAGAGTCATATGAATATTTGAAATGAGGCCTTTTTTCAAGACATTCAAAAATACCATAATGTCACCATGCTAAAAAATATACATAAATGGATAATAATTCATCTAAATTTCCAATAAAATTTGGCTATTGATACCTATTGAGTACATGAGTACATATATAATTTTGGGAATCACCAACAATATAAAAATTTTACTACATTCATTATAACAAAAAATAATTATACATAAGCAACGTTTCTAAATAACAATATATTTTATGTAGTAGAAGAATAATCAAATGGAATGTTCATACATTCCATAGTAAAAAAGATCATAAATAATTTAAATAAAAATGTAGGAAGATATGAAAATATTATATCACAAGAAAATCCTATTATTCAAAAATGGATTCCAATACAGATTAAAATACCGTTAAAAATATCATTCCTATATTTTATTAAAATAAAATTGTTAATAATAATATCATATCTATAATTTTAAAAAATATTATTTAGAAATTATTATCTAAATTTAAAAATGTTAAATTAATTTATAATAATTATATAAATAAAAAATTAAGATGGTGTGAAATTACAGCAATTTCTAATTAGTAAAAAACATTTCGTTCACAGTATTGTAAAAATTGTAAAAAAATCAATGAAAATAAAAAATGATACCTTTTTATTCATATTGGGAAATGATCATGGGAAAAGATAATTTTATAAATCATTTATGGATAAAAAACATTCTTATATATATTTTATGGAATGCATGTTCATTGTTGAAAATTATTCCTAATACAGTTAAAAAACAGGGTTATTTTAGCATAGAAAAAATTATTTCGGTATTTTGAGTACATAAAAGAGGAAAATGAATGGATGAAATATAATGTCATGAAATAACCATAGTATGTTAATATATAATAGGTTTATGATATAAATAGTAAATTATTACCTTATGGATACTTAATCATAAGCAATCTTGAAAAATAATGTGATTACAAAACAAACACTTACATCTGGTCTGACTTCCATCACATGGGTTCGATCCTAATATATAATAAATAAAAATTTATTTGTAATATATCATATCATAATAATAAAATATATCATAAATTATATTATTAACTTATAATATTGTATCCCGGATTTATTAAAAATTCATTGATAAATTCATTATTCTATATGAGAACTACAGAGTTCTTTTTGTATGTCTCTATTTTTAGTTTTCATCCATGTATATTAATCATGGTTACATCAACCAAATATTTTAAAGAATGATATAAAAAAATATATTAACTATATATATATTTATTTGGATTGTCCATAAATGATATAGTTAGAAATATAATTTCAACATTCATGGAGATGGTAGGACGCATATATGAATGAACATTATATCAATTTTTCAAAAGATAAACTGAATAAAATTATGTATTAATTGAACTCAAAAAATAATTATTATATTATGTGTGTAATATATATTTTTTAAATGAATCATTAATACCATCCATATAATGTGAAAATGAAAAATGAATAAAATGGATTCGTTGAGGTGATAGTCTGAATGAATACAAGATAAATGTTATTATTTTTCAAATGATGGAATGTTTATTAGGTATATTTGAAATTATTTTTAAAAATGAATAATTATGTAATAAATATAATATATTGCAACTAAACACATCATTATATTAATTAATTAATTATTGGGATTAAAAAATTTTATCGCTCTATAGAGATTGTAAGTTGTACGAACACATTAGTTATACATTCATTTATCATTTTATGTAAATGTGGGTATATTATGGTGGTTTTAAAATTATGATAAAATTTAAATACATTTTTAATAAATAATGAATTGTTTAATTATATGGACCCTAGATATATAGAATGTATAAGATGAAATAAATTTATTGGGGTTTTATGGAGATTAATTTTTATTTGGGAGATCTCTATTAAACCCATGCTTAATGATCCAAAAGTATGAATTTTAGGAATAAATAACATAAAGAACATAGAAATATATATTTATAAAATAAATAGTCTTGTATTATTAACTATTGGGGTCTCAATGTTATGTAATGATGTTCGGAACATATTGTCTTTTTATAAAGGTGGGAAATAACATATTTGTAAATACAAATGAAATTATAATATAATGAAGTCATTAACAACCAAAATGACCCCAAATGGTCAACTATTTTCTATAAAATTTTAAAATTTTAAAATAACATCATCCAACAACAATTCTATTGTTTTTGTGTCATTTATATCCTTATATCTGGACATAACCCCTTCATTAGCACATTTCAATCAAGACCACAATAAAGACTATTTTAATCCAAGTAGGTTATTATTGTACGTGTAGGCTAAATTTTTTTCTTAAATATAAATCTAATAAATATTTCGACCATATATTACCCCTTTTCTTATATTATTACTTTTATTGTGTAAAACTAATATAATAAAAATATCATTAAATTTTATTATTTTCATTTTTTTACAGGATTAATTTAATTAGTATTTTTAAAACATCTATCCATAAATATAATGAAAATATAATCCTTACAATCCTCCAAAACATAAAAAAATAAACTGAAAATTTATTTGAAAAAAAAAGAATTTCCTTTATATTTTATTACTTTTATTATTATATAAATCATTTATTACAATTTTTAAATTATAGAATAAATATTATGTTGGTGATGTGAACTCATTTAATGAACATACATAATTACAAAAAATAATTTTATTTTAACATCATCAATTTGATTCCATTTTCTTTGAAAATAACCATAATTGTTAAATGATTAATTCAATTAACCCAAATAGGAATATAAAATATAATTATAATTTCAATTGAGATAAAATATATATTTTTCCTATTATAATATATAGTTTAGTAAAAAAATTAACGACATAATGTTACCATATATTCTAGAAAGTGATAAAACTTTCTATACTCCACTCCTAAAATAAGAGAGTGGAATGTTTTATTTAATTTTAATTTTCTTTTATTAATGTTTTAACCCTATTTTTAAATTTTTACACTTATCGACTTCAAAACATTTAAAATGGTTACTATTCATAACACAAAATACTATAGAACCAAATAGAAAATTTGATACTACTAATTATGAATATGGATTCAAATTTTTATTCATAAATTTAAATAATTTTGATAAATTATTTATGAATAAAATTTTCAGAACATAAAATTTATAAATTTCTAGAAAATGATAATTTCTATGAATAATATTTGATTTTTATCTTATACGTTGAAATATAAAATGATGAATGAATATTAAAATTTTCTTTAATATATATTTTTTAACATAAAATAGAATTTCTAAAATATATATCTATTTAATTTAGGGGATAAATTTTATTGTATAAAAATTATTTTTTAATAATTATCTTTATTAGGATTATTATAAGTATATTTATTTCTAATCAATTGATATCTAATGAAATCATTTTATACATATATAAAAAATAGAATTTCTATTATTTTGATTTTCGTATTTATAAAATCTAAATAATTTATATGTAATATGGATCCGTGATATTTGACTAGTATATTAAATTTCATTTAAAGTGGGATTTCTGTGTAACTAAAATTATCAATGGAATAAAATTTCAATAAAAAATATATATAATAATATTTCAGTGTGTTACATTCTACCACCATATAATAATATCCCACTATATATTATGTTACTCCAATACAAATATATGTGGATACATATTCAATTTCACATCCTCATATTCCCATAATACTTATTTAATATTATCATTTCACAACGAAACATTTACTAGGTGAGTGGTCTTAGTTTGTGGAACTATTTTCATAGTGATGCAATTTCTCCACGGACTGTTAATCATATAATATATCATAATATCATTGAAAATCAATAGAGTTTAGTAAATATGAAGGATCATGTGTGAACATACATTGGATAGATACATGGAAGATTCATCAAACATGAGAGAGATTTGGGTGAATCAATAAATTATTTTCTACTAACACGTGATGATCATAAATTTTTAATGGAATGGTAATTCATGTTATTATATTCTCTTTATTTTAAAAAATCTTAAATTTTTTCTATGGATATATATATTGAAATACCTTTTTAAAATCATAGAACTCCATATCTAATCATTGACTATCAGTACAATGTTTTTGATGACTCTGATATTATAATATGTACAATTTTATCATCTATGTAAAGTCAAAATAGCTTTCCTTCTCCAACAAAATCCCATAATTCTAGAGTTATAAAATTTTGATCATAGAGGGATTCCAAATGATCCATTATAATACTCTATTTGAAGATACTTTCATAGTAAATTCCTTTAATGGTATATATTGATCCCAACAACCACGGAAATCAAAAGATCCATCTCTCACCATGAATTATAAGGAATGAATGATCCTATTTGAATGGCTATAATTAAGTGGATGATCTGTAGTGATGAAAAAAACTATACATAAAAATATTTCTCAAGTTATATGTTGACAATAAAGGTTGTCCTCACATAATGATCAGGAATAATATATTGTGGTACACCATATAGTCTTAACACTTCATTAATCTATATTACAAAAATATGACCACGATTGTAATTAATCCCTAACAGTAATATAGTGTGATGAATATGAAAATAAATTTTCTAAAACAAAAATAGTAATATATCCTTTTGATAATATATGCATTTTGATGGAAACAACCATTTTGATGTATTCCCATTTCAATTCTTTTATGGGAAATCGTTTTAACATCCAATTAGACTTCAGTGTCTCAACCTTATCATTCTGACATAACAGTATGAGAGATATATTATTTTCTATATCATTATTAATTTTTTCACACAAGAAATTATATGTTATATATACATACACATATTGACAAAATATTTTCATATAGTAGTATTTCAACTTTTTTATTGAATATTGAAAACATTTATCAAATACACAAATGAGGACCAAAAAGATCTATTGTCTTTAAAGGCACGATACACAATATTTTTTTCATTAATGATCTTAAAAATATAAAATGTAGAACATATAAAATAGTAATGATAATATACATACCATAAATAAGCAATTCATCATAACCATTTTAAAAGAAACACAAGAAATGGTGAGCTCATTTTCATATAAAGGGTCAACAAGTAATATATAAATTAGTGGTCATATAAAATAATACGAAAACAATATTTCTTTAACATCATTAATATAACATAGAGATATAATACAAAATATAACATGGATCAAATATATTATTAATTGTATAAATAATTATCATTTCAAAATAATTTATTAAAGATTGTTATGATTCCTCATAAATCAATCGTAAATAAAAATATTTTATAATTAAAGTGAAGAAAAAACATAAGTGTCGAAACCATTTCATATATCAATGTGGAAAAACTATATTATTAAATAATAATGGATCTAGAATCCCATCCTCTTTCACATATCATAATGGATATTTCACCACCTCTTAGTTTCAGTAGTGTATTAAGCACATCAACTTATTTTCCATAGTGGACAGTGTAAATATACATGCATTAGATATTTATCTCCTGATATTTAAAAAAATTACCCAAAACATTAAATGGATATATATTACCAAGAATACTCATCACATAATGAAAACCATATATATGTGTTCAAAAATATCATAAAACATTTTTCTTATCATCACATCAATTCCCATGAATGAATATTGTGTTACAAAAAAATTTCATCAATTTATAATAGCATAGAATATGACATTTTAAAGTGTTTCATAAACTTATCAAAAACATAACCCATATAAAAAAATATGTCTTCTATAATGGACTCATATACAAATAATTTCATAGTTAACATCTGATAATGTAATTATATATTAAAAAAATAATCAATCACTATTATATTTCTTTTGGAAAACAACAATTTCACTTTGATATAACTTATTTGATAGCTAAAAAATCATATAAATTTTTTATATTACAATATCATTGAAAATAACCATTATTATATGTAATTGAGGTTTCCATTCATTGAGAATTGATGATGGTGGAAAATTTAGTTCTGGCTATATTAGTTGAGAAGAGAAAATTCCTTTCACACTTTTGTATTAATTCAAATGTACCATAATATGGAATTAAAAATTGTATTACTTTAAATTTTTTCTATAATAACTACGAAAAAAGTAAAATGAAATTAATCGATAATAGATTAATATTATAATTAATAATGAATCTGTTTTTAGAAAACATGGATATGGAATAAAAAGGATTTTTAATCAAAGAAATAAATAAATTAGGTTTCATGTTAGAAACATTATTTCAATATCATGAGTACAAAATGTTATGAATAATATGGATAATTTATTTTTTAATAATAAATTTTTTTTGGAAAAATTATTGTAATATATCTATAATGAAATATATAATTTCTGTAGAAAATTCAAGTATGAAAATCCTAAATAAAAACACGATTGAAATATAAATCACATACATCCTGTGTCGTCATCTCTCATACAATTTTTTACCATTGTTATATGAAATATATAATAATTAAAATATTATTATATAACCATAATAATATATTTGTGACCATTAATTATTTACATCTGATTTGATATCATCCATTTAATAAATATTTTTTTAATATTACAATTTTGGGTCATACATACTATGTCATTCATGTATATTTTATTTCCCAAATCCCAGTCCGTGGACATTGATAATATTTCCTTAATAACTATAATTTAAATAATGATATAAATATCAAATATATTCATTATAAAATTTTAATTATTTATCCATTAATGATTATATAGAAAAATAAAATACAATGTACTGGGAGATTGTAAACCATATGTACACATGAATGTTTTATTACCATTTATGAAGAATGGGTCAAAAGAAGTGTATCTAATTATTAAAACTGTTAAAATTATTTTAATATTACCAAAATCATATATATTCATCAAATACGTCGTTATTACTATCCAAATAATATTTAAATGAAAAATTTTCATTAACTCGTGGAGGTGTAATTGAGACATTCCCAAGAGAGAAGATATCATATTATAAGTGTTGGGAGTGTATGAAGGTTGATATTATATTATTATTAAAGAATATAAATGATTATATAAATATAAAATATAACAATTAAACTCATTATAATACTAATCTAAAAAACATATTAATGAAAAATTAATTGTATCTATATGAGGAGATAATAAGGCAATGTTACGCATGAGTTGTATATTAACATCTCATTAGACTATAAATGTGGTCGATAATGGTGGATTCATTATAATAAGAAAATTTTAGTTCTTTTATGTCACTATAAATATTATTTTATTATAAATACCACCTCATTTAATGACATAATCATAGAATATTAATGAATGTGATTGGTTAGGGATATAATTTCATCCTAGAAATAAATCTGTTATATCATCTTATAAAGACCCATAGGTTGTACTTATGAAAACCAATAGCTATATAATGTGTATATAGATCTATATATAATAATTATTTTTCTTTGGGGGAACATGAATTATTAATGTAGTGTAATGAATTGAAAGGATGGGTGCCCTTTTAGAAGTGTGGGGAGGGGCACACATTGAGTTTTATAAAATATTAATATATAATAAAATAATTAAATATAATAATTATAAAAAATTTATTTGTATTTTAATACAATGTATTATTTTGTTTAAATTCATTTGACCTAAAAACTATTTATTGGTTTATATATTTTTTCAACTTTATCTTTTGGTTTGACATCTTAGTTAGCCTATTTTAACCATTACCGTAATAACCACATTTTTATTCATTAAGGGTAATGATTTTACATGTAAGGTATCAATTGTCTCTAAATTGGTAATTATTTACATTTTATACCATATATTAACAAACTTTATATTTTCAATTATTTTTATTAATTTATATAATTTATCAAAATATTATATTTATAATATATCGTTCATATCATTTTGTCAGTATTAATTTATTTTAAATTTAGACACAACATGGAAAATGTGGAGTTTCAATATAATACATCAACATATAACATATATGTTTTATAAGTGTATAAAATATGGGTAACATATAAACAAACTCATATTAAGTCAATTTTTATGTTTTTAGATTCCTTTATTTTATGTTTCTATTAATTTTTGATGCATAAATTCATCAATATATAAACATATAAGGTAATTTTATGATAAAAAAAATTATAGATAAATTAAATTAAATAATAAAATATATTTTTTTACAAAATATCGTTAAATATTCATTAATATGTTTCATTTATCCATATTTCAAAACAAAATAGATATAAAAAAGTATATTTGTGACATGTTTTATTTTTTTAATTAATTATTATATAGGAAATATTGGTAGAAAAATATCCCTTAAAAGTTATATTATGATCATAATGTTTCAAAGGATTATTTAAATTGATATAGTAAAATCCGGGAATAAAATGGTGATATAAACATGTAGTATAACCCTATATTTACATGATGTACCCATTATAGATAAGATAAATTTTATAATGGTAACGATTCATAATTCCTAAAATATAAGCAATCTATTAAAAAATCTGGAAAACATGAATCTCAAATATCGAATCAATTTTCTCACAATTTTTTAATCAATATGTAATCAAAATATATTTTAAAATATTTATGCCAAGCATGATGATTTTTTTTTGAAAATTAAAATTTTGACCATAAAATAAGATTTCATTAAATACAATTCCTAATGAAGACACTATATGAATTTTAAAAAAATTATGAAATATATAATTTATAATTCTCATTTATATAACTGAAAAATTGTTATTATTTTAATGTATTATTATTATAACACATTAAATGTTTAAAATAATTTATTAAGGAAATTATTTGTTTTAAAATTATTTTTATTTTCCTCTAAAATTAACTAACGAGAAATAAAATAATTTAGTAAATATGTTACCCAATAATATTTTAAAACTTATCTAGTCTAATTTATTCCATACAATCTAATGTACTATCAAAAAATGTCAAATTATATAGTAATAATTAATATTTTAAAATTTCATATTAGATATTTGTGTTTCATGTAAATAAATGTCTCAAATATATCAAAAATTATATATTGAAAACATCATCAATAAATTAAATCATGTAATATTATACCCACATTAAAGAAATATTAATTCAAAATTACTCACTATGATATAAAAATGAGGATATCATTATTTCATCACATCCTCATATTCCCATGTAGATACAACAAATTTATAATTCATCCAGTTAACATTAATTTTGTGAGTTATATTATTCATTATAATTTTATCCCTATGATATATAGTTAATACTAGTTTGTATCCATATAAATAATCATTCCCTCTTGTTATAAACTATATTTTCAATAAATGAGATGCATTAGGTCTGTAGTTCCTCTGGGAAGATATATCCAACACATCATGAACTTGAGAGAGGTTTGGTGGATGCTCCAATAGTTAAGAAACTATACCTAAAAGATCATGAATATAAAAGGGGAAGAAAAACATACAAATATTCATTAATTTTATTCTCAATCACATAAGACTATTTTGTATAAAATACTCAAAATTACATTTTCAATTACATTGATCAAAATATTCCACTAAAAAAATTTAGTATAATTTTCAAATAAAATATAAGCTTTTCTTTTTTAGATACTAAATTGCTTTGACATTCATTTATATTTCCAAAACTAGTTCATGTATTAAAACATTTCATTACACAACATCATTGAATAATGTACGAGTTATGCACATCCTACCATATATTTCCTCATATGGAGATGGAAAAATACTATCGAGAAATATATTTTTCTATAAAAAAATTAATGAGAATTCATTGAATCAGGTCACCATTAAATTAATGAGAGAAATATTTTTATATATCCTCTTATATTTGAATGGTTCTCTCATATTAGGCATGCGTCTAAATATGTTAAATAGTGCTAAATCCTATGACTATTTTATGATTATGTTGGATATTATAGAATAATATTATCGTAATCCATTTCCATCAGTATGATATAATTAAATGTGCATCCCCAAAAAATCATATCAATTCATTAATGTATTGTATTTCTAAATCATTAAGAAATAAATCGTCCCTAATGAATATAAAGTGTGATTAATTTGTAATTTTTCTGGGGGAATCCAAAATAACATTATGGCCCTTCAATGATTTATATATTATGTTAAAAATGTCAATGGTTATTTTTCCCAATTTTAATTATAGTATGGATTTTGGTCGTAACATTCACATATAATTTTGTATTCATCCATGACTTCCTAGCATAATGAAAACCATGATACATAATCTAAAATATACAATTTAACATTTTCCACCTAGTTACACTCTTTTAGATATTTATATATTGAATTTCATCAATGGATAGAGAAAAATATACTATGAGCATCATCTAGTAGCTACATATTCAATTATAGTATGGAATAAACATATATGTTGTTCCATAACAATATCATTTCATCACAAACAATTTTCTAATCAGTAAAATAATTTTTCATATTTTATAAATCTATATCATCTATTAGTCATATATTAATCTCACTTAGACATATCGGTGAAACTTCATATGTGGTTATTATGATTTTATCACATTCCATGAGATATAAAAATTAATATTCCCCACATCCATAATAATTGGATCCATTTAAATCATTTTCATGGGGATACTATCATGGAAATTCATACTCAGTGAATAAACCACTTTGTACTCATTCACATTTTTGTAATGTATTGAGAATTAAAAATTCATAGTCAACTCTAACCATTTTTTTGTAGTGAATATTCATATCATTCTGTACAATTATATAATTTAAAATTTATGATCAGTATATCTAGGACACATTTCTACATAAATATACCACCACTATATCTCTAACACAAATATTACCACTCCTAAATCCAAATTATAATTCTCTTAATTTTTATGAATTATTTTTAATTGGTGTGAGACTTAATGTATCACTGAATCTTTACCTATGAGGAAACATAATAGTCAATTAAATTGATGCATCTCAATTTATTAAAAAATTTATAGACAACTTAGTTCTATTAGGATATGTTGTTTAACTAATCACTTATATATTTACTAAAAATTTCTTTCACATTCATATGTCTAGTGAATCAAAATTTCCTTTGGGATCAATAGGGGAAGATAATTATATAGAAATGTGCATTTTCACAAAAATAATATAAAATATCTTAAAATCCCAAAAAATTATCGATCTCAATCATATTGGATAGTCAAGGATGAAATTTAATAAAACATTTATTTGAAGTATCCACCAAAATACATTCACATTATGTTTTATATAACATTAATGAAACTATATGATGATGAATAAAATTCATAAAAATAAAATTCATACAATTTCTCCATTCTCAGTGACTATAAAACAATTATCATCTAATATTAATTATTTTCCATTGTATTTTTAAATATAACAGTATATTATCTAAAGACTACCAAAAAGTGAAAATCTTATTCTCTAAATTTCCTATTCATATAATCCATTAAGATATATTTGTAATTGGTAAATACAAATAGAATAACTATAAAATAATAATTCCAATGATCCGAATAGAAGGTTTTATTTTCTAGATCCTCCATGTTATCACTTGTTAAATGTTATTCAGATTTATGGTTTGTCATAGAATGTTATTTAGATGTGAATAGTTGATCAAACCACACATCAATACGTGGTACATGATACTTGTTCTTGTGTTTTATCATTTTTATATATCAGTAATCAATGAGTGTCTTAGTGGTCCATCCTACTTATTTAAAAAAAATTAGAACAATTCATGGTGATGCACTTGTCCAAATGAACCCCATTATCATGATTCTCCTTGAATTTCATCATCAATTTCTACAACACAAACAAGGTTATCATATGGGGAGTCTAAAAAATAGGTGTATCATAATGTGTGAGCTCAAATAAAAAAATCAATATTTAGTGTAATAAGAAGAAATTATTTTTAGAAATACACAATGAAACTCCTCAAAATATGAATATCTTTGATTTATAATTTCTCAACAAATATATGAGATAAATGGATGAAATTTAAAATAATTAATTCCCACATGATTGATAAAATATTAACAATATGTTTGTATTCATCATCATGCTAATATTTTATCATTGGTTCATTTGGAATATGAATTGTGACTTCACATACTCATCAATTAAAAATGAATCAATATATATATGGGTAATCCAATCATACAAAATTAATATTTAACTATAGGTGAAATCACTATATTTATAGGAAGAACATTTTAAAAATATTTAATTGGAATGGAAATATAGGCATGAGTTGTGAAAATCATTCCATTTGGATTTCTTAATGCTAACTCAATCTCACATATTTAAGATTATTATTATTTTCCCTTTTAAAATACCATCTAAACCAATGAATGGGTATCATTAGAAATAATTGGTATATTTTCTATTTCTATATTGAATGATAAATTTACCTTTCACCACATATTACTCGTACCCAACTTCTATAGTGGTGATTTAAATTTATTTACCACAATCATTGATTTTGAGGATATTGATATTGAATCCCATTATAAAAATTCATAATAATATAATAGATGATAAAATAAAAAAAATCACATATAGATTGTTTGAGCTTCGATAGTGTAATATTTTTCATCCCCATTTCCTCCATTACAATAACCAGTATATTTATCACCATTCAAAAATGTTGGCTTTTATAACACTCCATTCAATATATAATGAACCTCCTAGTTGAAATAATTAAATTATATTATGTTTCTTTCAACATTATCCAATTTAATATGTCTTTAATTTTATTCGTCTTTGTAATTTATACATGTTTTCATGAGGATTGATCAACACAACGTTTTTATGTACATGAGAAATATAGGGATAACAAATTTATCCTTCATCCATTAGTAAACATTGAATGATTTATTTTAAACATCAGAAGACTCTTATAAATAGTACATTTTCGAGAAATTGGTTTATTCCATAAAATAATGGATTAATATTTCATTTATGGTTAATTATTTAACTAGATGATTACCAGTAAATTCATCTAAATATTTTCTCGTAATTATCAATGGATTAATCCAACATTTTCTTATGATCATGGAATTTATTCCCTATATTTGTATATTGAAAATTAGTGATTTACTTATTAATAAATATCCTCAAAATTCAATCATATTATATGGATGTATTATTATCCTATTTTCTCTCATTTTTAATAAGGTACCAAAAATTTTTTTATTCTCTCTTGATATGATAAATACATAAGAAACAATTTTCATGTTCTTAGCGCCTGAGAAAAATTTAAAATTTTTTAATGGTACTGATCTATATATCATACACTTGTGGATTAGGAGATCGACTAAAAGAATTTTTTGTGACCAAATGGAAGACTCAACAATTAGTCATTTTCCCCTATAAACAATTGTATACTCAACATGATTTGATCTTAACAATATTTTATCAGCATAGAAATGTTTTTCTTCATTCTTATTCACAAAGAATACAATAAATTTAGTGGTGAATCATTTCATTTTCCATCACTGTTATTGTTAGCATGATGTATTCTTGTTCCACTAATTGATTAAAATAATAAAGTAATGAGTTAGTAAACTACTATAATTACTAGACATAAAAATCTATTAATCTTGAAATATTATTCAATGGATGTCTAAATCAGGACACAATTTTCCCAATTTGAGTAACCTTATAATTAACATATTCTTTTATGTTCAATTCCTAAACAGTATGATTTTATTCTATACTTTTACTTTTCAATATGGGTTTTCCAATTGATAATGAGTCCTAATATCTAATTATTAAATAACCCTCTCCCGTGATACCAAATATATTTAGATGATATATTTGGGACTAAATGATACATGTTTAATGAATAATATTAAAAAAACTCACTAACACATGACTAAGAACCATAATGATTTAGTGTCATTAGAGTCTAGATGATTTAAAAAATTTTTCAATTAAATTTAAAAAAAATATTTTATAATGATCATTCCACACAATATTATTCATATAATATTCATAGATAAAAGTTTATTCATAATTTGGGTTATAGAAAAACCATGAAATCCTTGGTTCAGATGCTCAGTAGTGGTAAAAATGAAAGATAACAATTGATGAACATATGATAGAATTTGATAAAATTAATGTCATGAAATCATGAAAAAAATATTATTCTGATACACAATTTATAATGCCTCACAAATATGATTCATTGAATAAATCATTATCCTTTCAAAAATTAATTATTCTTTAGAGTGAGAATCCAAAATCAATAAATCATGATTCATATTTTCATCTCATAAATGTATGGGACCAACATAATTATAGAATCCATTTAATATGAAAATTTTAAAAACATTGATAACAAAATCATAGATGATAGAAAATATATACTTATTTCCCATGTCTCAATGAATTGGGAATAGACATATATATATCCCATAACAGTTAAAGCATGTCAACTTATTTCATATAGAGTATCACGTGCATTGACAGACTTTCATAATTGTCTCTTGAGATATTAAACTTTACCCAATTAATTGGAAATAATAATAATAATGATCTCACCCTTCACATAATGGAACCTAAACATATGTGTGAGTCGTGGTCATATAAAATTCAC
Source organism: Viscum album (assembly GCA_963277665.1). Classification (NCBI taxonomy): domain Eukaryota; kingdom Viridiplantae; phylum Streptophyta; class Magnoliopsida; order Santalales; family Viscaceae; genus Viscum; species Viscum album. The sequence continues at coordinate 1,583,576,551 of OY728150.1, read as the reverse complement.
TATATCATTACATAAGATCATGGGAAATGAAAACATGCTATCTAAAAATTTCATCAATTCATCATAACATTAGCCACAAAAAAAAATGGTTTTCATAAACATATCAATATCATAAAATTTATACCAAAATAAAATGGATGGTATCCTTGGATTAAATCCCCAATAAATAACAATGAATAAATAATGAATTCATAATAATATAATTTTATTTAAAATAATTAATTGAATATTTTTCATGAAAATATCCCTCTAATAATGAAATTTTTATGATCCTTACCAACATCACTTACGTACTTAGTGGTAATATGAGGATGATAACCCAAATAATGACTCTAATAATCATGGAGCTGCTGAATTGTACCATGTGTAAATGACCTGAAATTGGATGAATTATATTTTTATAAAAAAAATGCACTCAAATATATCAATGAAATAGTACAGAGTAATGATAAATGAATATAAAATCTTGTCTATAATTTCATATTAAATATACTGTAGAGTGTTTTTAAATTAGAGGACAATTGTATAAAAAAATTATTATTGGGGAAACCACAACCCAAACTAAAAATACAATGGGGACACCCATATCGAGAGAAACTACAACATCGATGGAAAGGGAGACTCGATATCAATATCCAAAAATATGACTACATATCCTAGTCTATGTTTCCAAATACTTATAATATCAAAAAATACTTGGAAAATTATATTCACTATTAATGTAAATATTTTATTCATTACACACAAAATTTTCATGAAAATACAATGCAGGGTTGAGTCTATAAACACCCAGTATGACACCAAAAAATAAAAAAATGTCCACATTATCAAATGGGTATAGTAATATCATCACTATGAGGGTGTATTGATAAATTTACATGAAATGACTGTAATAATCATAACATCCATATATTATGTATTCACAATAACAATCCCAAATTAGAGTGAAATGGGATCTTCAAAGTAACATACCTAATAAGAATAATGAATCAGCTCACAAATCCAATTGACTGTCTTCAATTCCCATCATAATGAAAAATATTTCAATAATACTAATTGAAAAGCCCATACATCACTAATAATCTCTATAGTAAATGGTTTTCAATCTATTTCCCATGCATCATTCGAAACAACCCTAAAATCTATGTATAGGGGCCCACACCGTTTTGTAATCTACCATCAAGGGTGCCATAACTCCTTTGGATGACATCCCTCCCACTAGTTGGAGCTCAAAGGTGAGGGATTACTATTGTATAATGAGAGGAACTGATCCAGATAAAAAATATTGTACCACAAACTATACAAATGTATATATAATGGAGGAACCAAAACATAGATTATCATGGGAGTACTGAAACCATATCCTATATGATGATAATATACAATTACTAGCATTTTTTTAAAATTTCAAGAATGTTTTCACAACAATAAAACTTTGATTCAAATCTAAATGGAAAAATTATAAGTGACCATAATATCCCATGGGGGAATGTTTATAATATAGGATACTCTGAAACCTGAATCTGATTTAAAAATAAGGATATAAAAAAGGGTCAAAATATAGGTCCCCAAAATTCATCCAAATGAGCACACGTTGTATACAATGTAGTACACAACTATCGTATTTGATCAAAATATATTAGTTTCACATTATCTCACACAACATGTAATACTATGGGAATAATTTTTTTATTAATGGAACATGTTGTGGAGATGCTGGACAACACATAGTGTGTGTATTTTTGTCAATGAAATGTACTATGGCTCATGCCCAAGTACTACATGCTTTTCTATGTAACAATTCTATGTATATGTACCTTTTTAAGTAAAATACATGTTTTCAACATCACATGGAATGATGGGTATGGTAAAACACTCACATGTTCTATTTTACAATACCGATATTATTGAAAATTTATATCACATCTTCCACATCATATATACTTTTGCGTCCACTTGGAATCCTATTTGTATAGTACTTATACATAGATATCATTACATCATTTGTTAAACAATGTGATTCCACTCAAGCATGGTGTGTCACACCACATGGCTTATCGTTTGTCTCTTACTTGTATACACCATGATGGGTGGCTATGTGGTACATGGTGTGTGACCTAACCACATGAATACTAATACCAATATACCAATGATAACATTTTATTACACTATGAGGGGACTAAACAGAGTGTCTTTGACAACTAAATACCACATTTTCAATACATCACATTAAATATTGATATTTCATGCATATATGTGTGTTATACCATGATAGGTGAATCTGATTCAAGCTACACTGGGGTGTAATTGTCTTCGGCCAACGATTATCAGTCTATCCCAAGTAGTCAGATTCTTGAAACATGATCGTCCCATGGATATCCTTTATATATATGCACTTAATATAATAAAAAACACACAAAAACCTCCACATAGGATCTCTCACCTAGTCATCACATCATACAACAATTCCCCAAAATGATTCTCTCAATTTGAAATATAGTCTATTATTAATGAACATCTATGCTATAGACTAGCTACCCAATTTTTATTCCATGGTAATTGTTAGAGAATCAATAAAAGTGGAAACGAATTGTAATGTTGATAAAAATTATGGGTGAGATGGAAAAAACACATACAACATGAATGAACCTCGTAATGTTTTCATATTATCCTCAATTAGTTTTTTTAGAATGAATTAAAATTATTGATAATTATTTATCATCAATTAAAAGTTATAGGAATGTGAAATTATACAATAAAGTCATATATCCATCAACAAAAAATATTTTAGTGGGATTGACACACCTTTTACCTGGTATAAATAATTGGAGGCATTGTCCAAAAAAATCATTCCTCTTGTTTGGATTAACATATAATAAATAATATTACCACTTCACAGTCATTAGTGAGATCACTAAACCCCATTATCCTTAACAAACCTTGTGCTACTAATCTAATCAATGAAGATCCATTGTGACTAATATTCTCTCCTCTATATCTCCACCTCAACTCCCTATGGTTCTGGGTTAAACCTAGGATATTCCCACATCTATTTTTGAAAAGGTAAATAGATAGGTTAAGGAAATGATAAATAATATTTTTTATTTTTTATTTTTTTAAATAATTTATTACACATGGGTGATAATAAAAGAAAATATCAATGATAAGAAAGAATATGTCATCCTTATGAAAATAAGAAAATTTTGGATTTAATGAGGGTCACATATTTATGATCTGAGACTCCATATAATAATTATAACATTTTATTCTAAGTTATTATCACTGGTGATATAATATATATAACATTTTTTATATATCCACTTCGTCCATACTTGGTCCATATAATTCCTTTGTGAAATGACTCCTAATATGAAAATATTTTATTATAAATTAAAAAATCTCTAATGGAATAAATGGGGTCATTATATTATCCCAAGGTTCAAATAATTTTTTTATGAATTGAATTCATTCTTAGACATGTATTGATACTGATATCACAACTAGGATTCCAACTTGCATGGTCTGTCATTGAGGTTCCAATGCAATCAGAAAATATGCACCAAAGGTAAAAACGTTCCCATAAAGGGTTTTTTCATAATGTTTCAGAAACTACACTAGGTTCATTAAAAATGAATAGGTAACTCCTTCTCTAATGACCATCCTAGAGAATTCATCATCATGAAGCTCTATGTGTGCATCCTTAGCTATGACATGTGGAAAACTACATAATAATATAATAACTGTTATCATAGGGACAAGATGAATGACACCTTTATAACACTTAATAATTACTATAATGATGTGCTATAAACCCTATACATGTCCTTCCATATCTTCCAAATCTCTAAATCCATGGTGAGGTAAAATCATAATGAACACATGATATCCTCAATGAACACCCAAGGGTAGGATCTTTTGAAACTATTGTAACGTATTATGAATAATAAGTCACCATCCACCAATGTATGAACATAAACATTCAAAACCATCGAAATAAAAGTATCTAGGCCCATAAGAATGATCTTATAATAACTCATACTAGTACAGTGGGCACCCCCAATGTATCCTATAAAATAACTAAAATGGTGACACGTTATTTGTGGAATGGTAACTTCTATGATACCCAGAGTCCTATGATTGTGGAAATTTTTATTGATATGGAACAAGACTATCCTGAAGAACATACACATGAACACTAAAAATTGAATGGTTTGTTTTTCCATTCAATATTTCTATACATGGAACACTATTATCACCCAAAAGAAAGTCTATAATTCCTCATTCACCCTCTCTATGATTGTTTTATGTAGTGTGAATGAAGCCCTAAACATGATTTTAAATCTATTGATTAATTAAATATATATTATAAACACATAATTTATATTTTTAATCATATATAATTTTTCTAAATAAAAAAAATTAAAAAGAGTTATAGTTAAATTTTCCATGGAAACTATTATTTCACAAACTCCATTAATACTTACAAGCAGTGGTCAATATGAGTCACTTCATGTCTGTATTCCTAGACCTGATTCAAAAATATAAATATTATATTCACATTCTCAGGGATACCAATATATGTGAACAAAAAAACATCCATAATTACTATATTTATATTATTTTTGGATTCACATAGATAACAAATACAAATTAGGCATATCCTATAAAGGACCGACCATAAAAATACATAATATAGGATATTCATTTAGGATTCACATCCTAACAATACCAAGATCATTTCAGAACATAGTTTTATATAAAAAACATAATTTATATAAATCATCCCACAAGTATAAAATTTCGGAAATAATAATATAGTATCCATTTATTCAAAATTAATTTCTTCAATAAAACATGCAATCTATTAATGAAGTATCTTCATAATATTTTCCTTGTATTCTTCTTTTTACTTGCCTGCCCTTAAACTCTGTGAAATGAATTTTAACATAATGAATGAGAAAATATAGCTATGATAGGGACATAAAATTAATGAATTTAATTATTATATCCAGAATACATATAAACATTTGAAATAATTTTAATGGAGATATACATCACAACATTAAAGTATCATATAATTACATTGTGACCACATGAATTTCACATAAAACATAGACCAGATTAACAAAACAATAATCGTAAAATAAAATATTATTAACATAATATTGTGAATCTTATTGATATCATATGATTTGTAACCCCCACAACAACCTTACAATGATACTCTCATAGCTATCCTTAATTGTAACACTGAATAATTCCATATGGTGCGACACGCCTAGTTACAATTGGGGTAACCATATGATTAAAATCCAACATAAACATACTCAATAAATTATAAAAAGATATAGTTCCCAACCTTCATTATAATAATTTCCCATTAATGGGAACATAAACAAAAAATAATAAGACATTCATCATAAAAACATTATTTATGAAATTTATAAAAATTAAAATTTAATAGATTGTTTTTAAAGAAAAGTATCTTACCCTAGATTATTCTTACATATAACATGTCTAAACCTATATTATAATGGTCTAAAGAGTTTTATTAAAATATTCATGAAATGTATCTATATTTATAATACCTTATATGATATATTTTTAACATGTTTCTACCCATTTACCAGTAATATTTTTTTATTTTCATTTTTTATGGGGTATATATTTCATGGTTTCTATTGTTGGTTAATTATATATTTAGTTATAGAATGGATGAAAACCTACATAAGTGGAATGATATGGTATATATATTTCATGGTTTCCATTGTTGGTCCTTTTTTTATCATGAACCTATGTCATTTTATTTAATATCTTATTTATATATTGGTTCTGAAACCATATATAATATATAATATATATAATTAAATATTATTTATCCATGTTAATGGTTTTATAACCATCCATGAAGGCAATAATGTTATTTGAATTTGTATTATCCAAATTGGATGTAAATCCATAGATCACATATGATTTTATATTTTTTAAAATAAAAGGGAGTGGAATTTGTAAAGACCCGTAAATTTCAAGGAAATTTTTTTCTTAATTTTCTTTGGAATTTTACAAGAGCGCAGTTTCTGACGGCACCTGATTCCGAGGCCCGGTGTACCCGGAATCATTTTCCGAAGTTTGGCTCGGGTACGTTCATTGAACGGACGAGCATGTTTTTCTAACTTTTGAACCGTTGCCCGGAATCGAATTCTGAGGGCACCGATGAAATCGCAGCGCCGGTATTCGCTTAGAAACGCCTCTTCCGGAGTTGCGTTTGCTCGGGTGTGGTTTTTAATTTTCGTGCATAAAGTTAAGAAATAAAATAATTTTGCGAAAACTTTATTTAATTTCACTTAAGCCACTTGGAAGCCACTTGAAGCCACATAAAGGCGGCTTGAACTGAGTTGAACTGGATATGATGCCATCCGGAAATATCCTACCCCCTTGGTAGGATATTTGTGAGGTGGGGCGCGCACGAGCTCCGCCATTTCTTTTCGCTAAGAAACGCACCCGTGAAAACCCGTCTTAATGAAAGTCAACCTACGCGTTTTCTAAATTCTTAACAGACCATTTAATTGGGCTGTTTCTCTCGTGAATTGAATGGGCTGTTTATTTCGTGAATTAAATGGCATGTTTCATTCTTTGAATTAATTCAACGAATTAATTCAATCGTTTCTTAACCTGTTTCGTGTGTTGGAATATTAATAAAATAAGACCAACCCAAATATTTGGAGAAGGTTTGAGAGGATTCTTGTTCTTCTTCTCCCTCGCGGAGAACACGAAGAACGCGAAGAACGCGAAGAACGCCGAACCCGAAAATCGACGACGCTTCCGTCCGTGACGTTCTTCCACGCTCCGATCTCCGATCACCGACCGTTTGAGGTGAGTGATTTCGGATTTCCTCTCAAAAGTTCCTTTCTTTTGGTTTTTAATGAAACACAGATTTAAATATTAATAATTTAAATCTGTTGTTCTTGGTTCGTTGAGCTCGCCGACTCAACGCCGGATTCCGCGACGACGCGACGCCTCCCCGTGACGACACGACGATCCCTCTCTTTCACGACGATCCTTTCCGCGAAGAACGCCCGCGCACGACGATCGACGAGGTAGGGATTTTATAATTTTGGAATACCCCTCTTTATATTCCCGTGAACGTTCTTTAAAAACATAAGAGCCGATTTCAAATGAACAATTTTATTTTATTAAAATTGTCTGTTCATGTGTTGAACAATTTCTCCCGTTGTTTTTATCTAACGCGGAGGGTGCGGGTCAAACGAACATGGTCCGGCAACCCTCCGCCGTTCTTCGTGTTTTGCGGATTTGGCGGGCGACGACGGAACGTGCCGCAACAGGTGTTTGATGATCCCGCAGTAAAGAACGGAACCCGGGAGGAACAACGGCGCAGACGGGAAGGAAAACAGGTCACCGGAGCGACTCCGGCGGCCCGCGGAAGCCGGTGGTGGCGCGGGGCGCCGGCGCGGCGGCACCGGCGGCCGGACGCGGCGCCGGTGGCGGGAGGCGGCGGCACCCCGCGGGTGACCAGCACGACACCCCGCCGGTGCCGCGGGTGGCGCGGGGTTGTCACGCGGCACCCCGCGGGTGGCTGGCCGACACCCCGCGGGTGCCGCGGGGGTGTCACGCGGGGCGGCGGCTTTCCCCCGCATCGGCCGAGCCGAGCCGGACCGGCCATGGCCGGGCCGGGCCGGGCCAACCGAGTCGGACCTGACCCGGTTCGGGCCAACCAGGGGGGGTCGGCCCGGGGCCGGACCCCCCCCCCCCCCCCCCCCCCCCGTCTTCGGACGGACTTCGTTCAAATGGTCGTATCTTGAGCTACGGGCCTCCAAACGACCCGCCGTCAGCGGCAACACGATCCTTGGATCGAGACGGTCGTTTTGGTTTATCGCACTCAAAGTTTCGGAATACTTGGGGTTCGGCCGGGTTGGTTCGTACACGAAACCAACCGGGCCCTCGGAGCGGAAACGCTCATATCTTGAGCTACGGACGTCCGATTGACGTGCCGTCAGCTTTGTTGAATTCCTCTAAGTGAGACGGATCTTTTGGCATACTCCGCCCGAGATTCGGACATAGGTGGAGTGCGGTCGGGTTGGTTTTGCCTTAAAAACCAACCGGGCCCCTAGGACGAAAATGCCAATATCTCTCAGACCGGGCGTCCGATTGACGCGCCGTCTGCGACGTTGAGTTCCTGTTGACGATACATAACTTTTGGATACATCATCTTCGGACTTCGTGACAGTTGATGTATCAGCCTCTCGGCTCGTGGAGCGGACCCTCCTGAACGAGCTCGCTGTGTGCGGGAACCCTAGTGCTGGCTGCGACTGCTACTTCGACAGTGACGACCGTGCAGAGATCCTCAGTGGACTGCGGCGACGACGGTGCAGAGATCCTCCGTGGACTCCGACGACGACCGTGCATAGATCCTCAGTGGACTGCGGCGACGACTGTGCAGAGATCCTCAGCGGACTGCGGCGACTACTGCACTCAGCGATCCTACGTGGATCAGGGCTTCAGGTCCTGCGTGGGCCCGATTCTGTGTGGGTCCGATCCTGTGTGGGTCACTGCAGAGATTAGTTACATATCGATCCTTTGTGGGTCCGACGACTTATATGGATCATGGATCATCTTTATCGTCATCCGAAGAAGTATACCTGTGTGAGCTGAATCTTCTGTTTCCCTCGATAGAGGTGGTGCGCTTGGTTGTAGCGGCAGATCCGCGATACTGGAGACGAGCGTACGGAGTATGGAGACCGTGTAGCCGGCTGAGACCTGAAGACTGCTCGACCGACTCGACTTGGAGTGAGTCGACTAGCCCAGTGGACGGAGCGCCCGATATTTGGCGGCAGAACCACGGCAGACGGAGCGCCTGGTAGTTGGCAGCAGACCCGCGGTACTCGACTGGAGGAGTACCTCTGTAGGCTATTTGGGTGAGCGCCCGGTATTTGGCAGTAGACCCTCAGCGGACGGAGCGCCCGGTAGTTGGCAGCAGACCCGCGGTACTCGACAGGAGGAGTACCTCAGCAGTCTTAGGTTAATGAGAAGTACCTCGGAGTCGTGACAGGACCACTGTACACTTCAGAGATGGGGCTCTTCAGCAGTTATGTTTTTGATAATGAAAATCCTGGTTTGAGCTGAGACAATGATCCTTGTGTTTCCTCTTGATTGAGATGGGTTATCTGATAATTTCGATATATGTATGGGCATATACCTATGAGAGTTATGTGTTGAGTTTTCCTGTGTGGATTACGTTTTCCTCTTCTTTGTGGATTGTGTTGAGTTATCCTGTGTGGATTTACTATTTACTCTCCTTTGTGGATTGTGTTGTTCTATCCAGCATGGGTATACGTTTTTCTTTCCTGTGTGGACTGGGTTGTGCTAGGGCTCGGACGTTGGAGCCGATCGGGGAATTGATGACTTAGGTATATGTATGGGCATATACCTAAGCCGTGTCAGATGTTACTTCGTGATTGTATCTCTCCTTCGTGGCTTATCCTTTGTGGATTTCGGGAGACCTTCGGGGGTCTCAGGGTCCCTACTGAGTAGCTTATACTCACCCCTGCACGGGCTATGCCCGCACTTCGTGGTGTTGGTTGCAGACGATAGGCAGTGCTGATGGAGACCGAGTGTTCGAGGACTGGACGGTACCCGGAGGTTGACTACACGACGAGTCAGTACCCGGAGGTGGACTACACGACGAGTCAGTACTTGGAGGTGGACCACTGGGCGAGACGTGCTCGGAGCGAACGGCAGGACCCGAGGAGCATTGGAGCTATCTGTACCCACCCTTCAGGTGGGACATCCAGAGGACGGCTCGACGCTGCAGTTTTTCCTTTCAGTTGTTGTTTTTCCTTTCAGTTGTACTTTACAGTTGGGCTTGTATTTCCGGCCCCTTTTACTTTCAGCACAGCTTGTATAGTTTTTACTTAGTGTTTACTTTTCCGCTTGCTTACTTTGTGGTGCTTGTTTACTTTTCAAAGGCAATGACTTCCCTTTTTGTTGGGAATTACGCCTTGGTACTAGTCGCCAGCCCCTGGCCTATGGAAGGCGGGCATGGGGTAGTCACGGCACGGGCCCCGAGGACGGGTCGTGACAAATTGGTATCAGAGGCGGTCGGTTCTACCATAGACTCTGATCTTTCTTCTATGTGAAGCAATAGTGTTTAGCGTATTGAGTGTGGTTATCAGTCCAGGGAGTCCAGTGTTGGTGCGGCGGCCGACGTATCCATACACCAGGACCCTGACTTCTGATTCCCGACTTAATGCACGAAAACATTGATTGCTTGTGTGTTCCAAGTTTTCTTTGTGATTACTTGTGTCAGCTCACCAGGTATACTATTCTGACCGTGGCATACTTGTTTCCTTTTCAGGATGGCATGACGACAGCAGCCAGCTAGGGTTCCTAGAGTAGAGCGAGACGACAGCCCGCCGAGCGACGAGGCCTCGGTACAGGGCCCGTTGACAGCAGAGGCACCGGCGGTACCTTTACCCACCGAGCCCCCGATGCTTCGATCACTGGCAGCTGACGACGTACGATGCCTCGGAGCTCTGCACGAGTTCCAACGCCAGCGACCACCTAGGTTCTGTGGGGAGTCGGACCCCCAGGCAGCCGAGGACTGGCTGGAGGCGGTCGTCCGAGTTTTCAGGCTAGTGAGGACACCCGCAGACCTCATGGTGATCCTCGCGGCGAGCCTACTGCACGCAGCAGCCGGACGATGGTGGAGCCTGATGCTCCAGGTACACGATGAGGCCACCCTCATCTGGACGGACTTCGAGAGCCTCTTCCGCTCAGAGTTCGTCCCAGCCACCCTCCGTGCAGTGCGCATCCAGGAGCTTCTTCAGCTGCGGCAGGGCAGCTTGATGGTCGCTCAGTACGCGGTGAGTTTCACCGACCTTTCTCGGTACTCGACAGACATGGTACGGGACCCCTTCTTTCGGGCCCGGACCTTCGATCAGGGATTGAGACATGAGATCAGGGCATCGCTGATCTCTCTTAACATCCCGAACCAGGCAGGAGTGCTAGAGAGAGCCCTTCTGATCGAGAGCTTCCTGGCTGAGTCCACAGCGAGACCTACCGCAGGGCGGCAGATAGCGGAGTCATCGGCAGCAGGTAGCCGACGGATGACTCAGGATTCCAGGCAGACCAGACCTACCGGTGGCCGACTGCACGACTCAGGCTCAGTTGTGTGGGGGAGCCGGGGTGGAGTCAGAGCCAGGCGTGCCAAGAGTGGGCAGTGTTACTCCTATGGCGGGATTGGTCTCATGGCTCGTGACTGTCCGACCCGCCATGCTGATGATCAGCAGTTAAGTGAAGAACCTCCCAGGCATAGGAAGAGGTTCGACCGTGGCGGTCCACAGGGAGGAGGCGGACGAGGCAGAGGAGATGGCCGCGCAGCAGGAGGTGGGCGACGCTTTGAGGCTCTGCCACCACCACCACCATGAGGTCCGCCCCGACCACAGGGAGTAGGTGAACATGCGAGAGCTCAGCATCAGGAAGCCGAGGCCTTCGATCATGGAGCTCTGGGAGTAGATGGACAGGAGCAGAACTAGTGGATACGTTCTTTGTACTTCTGGTTCATTGTTGCTTTTGTGTAGCGTCTTGTATTATGAGATGCAATAATAAAAGACGCATACCTTTGTGATATTTTCGTTCCTGTCCTCTTTCTTGATGTTACTAAGAGGTTCCAGTTTTGGCTGTAGACTTGACCCTCACTTGTGAGACATCTACTGGAGGAGACAAGTTACCACACTAAAGCCGACAGTGTGACTCAACCCTTGGAGGCGAGAGTAACGGTTGGATCTCTGGGTAGTAGCGTCGAGGCCTTACGACGTCATCCTTGGTATGGATTAGTATCATCCATGTCGGGATTGACCGTATTAGGCGAAGAACGTGGTTTATCCAGGGGATGAGACCAGATTTCTCTTTTCGGCAAGGAAGAAATCGTGGCAGCTCTAGTGGGACCAGAGGTGGTCCGGGACACGACAGAGAAGGTCCAGGTGAGCACATGGGAGCGGAAGGCTCAGATGCGTGCTCAGTACCACCTTGTATCCCTAGTTTGTGTTGAAGCTTTACGGGGACGTAAAGCCCTGTGGTGGGAGTAATGTAATGACCCATAAATTTCAAGGAAATTTTTTTCTTAATTTTCTTTGGAATTTTACAAGAGCGCAGTTTCTGACAGCACCTGATTCTGAGGCCCGGTGTACCCGGAATCATTTTCCGAAGTTTGGCTCGGGTACGTTCAGTGAACAGACAAGCGGGTTTTTCTAACTTTTGAACCGGTGCCCGGAATCGAATTCTGAGGGCACCGATGAAATCGCAGCGCCAGTATTCGCTCAGAAACGCCTCTTCCGGAGTTGCGTTTTCTCGGGTGTGGTTTTTAATTTTCGGGCATAAAGTTAAGAAATAAAATAATTTTGCGACAACTTTATTTAATTTCACTTAAGCCACTTGGAAGCCACTTGAAGCCACTTAAAGGCGGCTTGAACTGAGTTGAACTAGATAGGATGCTATCTGGAAATATCCTACCCCCTTGGTAGGATATTTGTGAGGTGGGGCCCGCACGATCTCCGCCGTTTCTTTCCGCTAAGAAACGCACCCGTGAAAACCCGTCTTAATGAAAGTCAACCGACACGTTTTCTAAATTCTTAACAGACCATTTAATTGGGCTGTTTCTCTCGTGAATTGAATGGGCTATTTCTTTCATGAATTAAATGGCCTGTTTCTTTCGTTGAATTAATTCAAGGAATTAATTCAATCGTTTCTTAACCTGTTTCGTGTGTTGGAATAGTAATAAAATAAGACCAACCCAAATCATTGGAGAAGGTTTGAGAGGATTCTTTTTCTTCTTCTCCCTCGCGAAGAACACGAAGAACGCGAAGAACGCGAAGAATGCCGAACCCAGAAATCGACGACGCTTCCGTCCGTGACGTTCTTCCAAGCTCCGATCTCCGATCTCCGACCGTTTGAGGTGAGTGATTTCGGATTTCCTCTCAAAAGTTCCTTTCTTTTGGTTTTTAACGAAACACAGATTTAAATATTAATAATTTAAATATGTTGTTCTTGGTTCGTTGAGCTCGCCGACTCAATGCCGGATTCCGCGACGACACGACGCCTCCCCGCGACGACGCGACGATCCTTCTCTTCTGCGACGATCCTTTCCCCGAAGGACGCCCGCGTGCGACGATCGACGAGGTAGGGATTTTATAATTTTGGAATACCCCTCTTTATATTCCCGTGAACGTTCTTTAAAAACTTAAGAGCCGGTTTCAAATGAACAATTTTATTTTATTAAAATTGTCGGTTCATGTGTTGAACAATTTCTCCCGTTGTTTTTATCTAACGCGGAGGGTGCGGGTCAAACGAACATGGCCCGACAACCCTCCGCCGTTCTTCGTGTTTTGCAGATTTGGCGGGCGACGACGGAACGTGCCGCAACGGGTGTTTGATGATCCCGTAGTAAAGAACGGAACCCGGGAGGAACAACGGCGTAGACGGGAAGGAAAACGGGTCACCGGAGCGACTCTGGCGGCCCGCGGAAGCCGGTGGTGGCGCGGGGCGCCGGCGGCCGGAGGCGGCGGCACCCCGCGGGTGTCCAGCGCGACACCCCGCGGGTGTCGCGGGGTTGTCAGTCGGCACCCCACGGGTGTCCAGCGCGACACCCCGCGGGTGCCGCGGGGGTGTCACGCGGGGCGGCGGCTTTCCCCCGCGTCGGCCGCTCTGCCGAGCCGAGCCGGACCGGCCCTGGCCGGGCCGGGCCGGGCCAACCGAGTCGGACCCGACCCGGTTCGGGCCAACCAGGGGGGGTCGGGTCGGGTCGGCCCGGGGCCAGACCCCCCGTCTTCGGACGGACTTCGTTCAAATGGCTGTATCTTGAGCTACGGGCCTCCAAACGACCCGCCGTCAGCGGAAACGCGATCCTTGGATCGAGACGGTCGTTTTGGTTTATCGCACTCAAAGTTTCGGAATAATTGGGGTTCGGCCGGGTTGGTTCGTACACGAAACCAACCGGGCCCTCGGAGCGGAAACGCTCATATCTTGAGCTACGGACGTCCGATTGATGTGCCGTCAGCTTTGTTGAATTCCTCTAATTGAGACGGATCTTTTGGCATACTCCGCCCGAGGTTCGGACGTAGGTGGAGTGCGGTCGGGTTGGTTTTGCATTAAAAACCAACCGGGCCCCTGGGACGAAAATGCCAATATCTCTCAGACCGGGCGTCCGATTGACGCGCCGTCTGCGACGTTGAGTTCCTGTTGACGATACAGAACTTTTGGATACATCAACTTCGGACTTCTTGACAGTTGATGTATCAGCCTCTCGGCTCGTGGAGCGGACCCTCCCGAACGAGTTCGCTGTGTGCGGGAACCCTAGTGCTGGCTGCAACTGCTACCTCGACAGCGACGACCGTGCAGAGATCCTCAGTGGACTGCGGCAACGACTGTGCAAAGATCCTCCGTGGACTCCGACGACGACCGTGCAGAGATCCTCAGTGGACTGCGGCGACGACTGTGCAGAGATCCTCAGTGGACTGCGACGACTACTGCACTCAGCGATCCTACGTGGATCTGGGCTTCAGGTCCTGCGTGGGCCCGATCCTGTGTGGGTCCGATCCTGTGTGGGTCACTGCAGAGATTAGTTACCTATCGATCCTTCGTGGGTCCGACGACTTATATAGATCATGGATCATCTTTATCGTCATCCGAAGAAGTATACCTGTGTGAGATGAATCTTCTGTTTCCCTCGATAGAGGTGGTGCGCTTAGTTGTAGCGGAAGATCCGCGATACTGGAGACGAGCGTACGGAGTACGGAGACCGTGTAGCCGGCTGAGACCTGAAGACTGCTCGACCGACTCGACTTGGAGTGAGTCGACAAGCCCAGTGGACGGAGCGCCCGGTATTTGGCGGCAGACCCACGGTGGACGGAGCTCCTGGTAGTTGGCAGCAGACCCGCGGTACTCGACTGGAAGAGTACCTCTGTAGGCTATTTGGGTGAGCGCCCGGTATTTGGCAGCAGACCCTCAGCGGACGGAGCGCCCGGTAGTTGGCAGCAGACCCGCGGTACTCGATAGGAGGAGTACCTCAGCAGTCTTAGGTTAGTGAGAAGTACCTCGGAGTCGTGGCAGGACCACTGTACACTTCAGAGATGGGGCTCTTCAGCAGTTATGTTTTTGATAATGAAAATCCTGGTTTGAGCTGAGTCAATGATCCTTGTGTTTCCTCTTGATTGAGATGGTTTATCTGATAATTTCGATATATGTATGGTCATATACCTATGAGAGTTATCTGTTGAGTTTTCCTGTGTGGATTACGTTTTCCTCTCCTTTGTGGATTGTGTTGAGTTATCCTGTGTGGATTTACTGTTTACTCTCCTTTGTGGACTGTGTTGTTCTATCCTGCGTGGGTATGCGTTTTTCTTTCCTGTGTGGACTGGGTTGTGCTAGGGCTCGGACGTTGGAGCCGATCGGGGAATTGATGACTTAGGTATATGTATGGGAATATACCTAAGTCGTGTCAGATGTTACTTTGTGATTGTATCTCTCCTTCTTGGCTTATCCTTTGTGGATTTCGGGAGACCTTCGGGGGTCTCGGGGTCCCTAATGAGTAGCTTATACTCACCCCTGAACGGGCTATGCCCGCACTTCGTGGTGTTGGTTGCAGACGACATGAAGTGCTGATGGAGACCGAGTGTTCGAGGACTGGACGGTGCCCGGAGGTGGACTACACGGCGAGTCAGTACCCAGAGGTGGACTACACGACGAGTCAGTACCTGGAGGTGGACCACTGGGCGAGACGTTCCCGGAGCGGACGGCGGGACCCGAGGAGCATTGGAGATATCTGTACCCACCCTTCAGGTGGGACTTCCAGAGGACGGCTCGACGCTACAGTTTTTCCTTTCAGTTGATGTTTTTCCTTTCAGTTGTACTTCACAGTTGGGCTTGTATTTCCGACCCCTTTTACTTTCAACACAGCTTGTACAGTTTTTACATAGTGTTTACTTTTCCTCTTGCTTACTCTGTGGTGCTTGTTTACTTTTCAAAGGCAATGCCTTCCCTTTTTGTTGGGATTTACGCCTTAGTTCTAGTCTCCAGCCCCTGACCTATGGAAGGTGGGCTTGGGGTAGTCACGGCATGGGCCCCGAGGACGGGTCGTGACAGAAATGGAGTTTGATGATAAATTTATTAATAAATATGGAAAATTTATACTATATATATGATTCTAGTTTATTAATATATACAAGGATAATTAAATTTTCCCCACCTTCTTGAAATTGCATCACCACTATTTTTATTCACCTAATAAATTAATGGGGGAACCTTTTTGTCATACCATTTTTAGTTTCCAATCTTACTTTTTCAACCATGTTTTTTCACCACCAAACCATAACATGTTGAATAAAAATTTTCATCCATAAGCATTCTCTATAATAGTGAATTTGAAATGTTTCTCATCATAATAAATTGTCTCCTATAACTGAACTACTTATGGGCCTAAAACATGAGATGAATTTGGAAAATAAATACATAACTTATAAACATGGTAAATTTAGTGTACCTGTGTTAATATAAGAAACAATGATACTGTTTAAGAAACATTTCCAATGTTTTCCATGATTTCATACTAAAAAATGAACCATGAACTTTTTTTTATTTTTATACCTATATGTATATCACTTTTTGAATGACATACTTTAAGTAAAATAGGATCACCAACTATAATGGAAGCTTTTTTATTTATATTTCCTGCCTAACATTTATGCATACTCTGAGTTAACATCATATTTTATTGGATTATCATCACGTTCATTGAAAATTTCTATATTATTTTTTTCTCATAAACTTAATTTCCCTAACCTCATCCCAATGTGATGGAATTTTACACAAATTACATATAATACCACAAAAGGTTCCATCTATATACAAGAAAGAAATCAATTATTATAATAAATGTAAAGTGAATAGTGATATTGATCCAAAATTCTTTTCTAATAAATTGAATGAACATTAACATGTCATCCAAGGTCTGAATTGTTTTCTAGTTCTATCCATTATATTTCTTGTTGAATGGCTGTGATGAAATTTAGTTCTATGCCCAATGAATTTTGAAGGCCTTTCTATAAGATATAAGTTAACCTAATATCACAATAAAAAAATGGCTAATGGAATTCTGTGTAACCTAACTATCTCTTTATAGTATAGTCATGAATGATGATCATGAAAAAGAGTGTCTCGGATGGGAATGGAATGTACAGATTTCGTTAGTTAATCAATAATAACCCAAATTGCATTATAACCTAGACATGTCTTTAGTAGGCTAGTTTTATCATTTTGAAAATTCATGTATTTAATGGAAAAAAAATTAAATATCTCAATTACTTCTATCTCAACAGTAAAACACATGAAGGAATCTATATACCATTGTACTACCAGGATGATCAGTAAATGGAGAACATTATTCTTCACAGAGTAATTATTAATATAGTTTGAAATCCCAACAAACATATAATCTATTCCCTAATCTAAACACACTATAATGATCGATTTTATTTTTTAGAAACATATACCTCATATCCAATCCTATGATTTTCAAAAACTCATGTTATTCATATAGTGGTTGAGAAATTACTCTTGATAGATACAGCAACACTAACATCAAAAAAATAGTGTACCATCAGTCACCAACAACATCCTGTCCATTTTTTTTAATCATTAGTCAAGGTTTAATGTTTGAATCATATCATGTATAATTTAGAATGATGTATTCCTCTCAAGGAATCTCCAATGTTTTTTTCATATTCCATAATGATAATATATCGTGAAATCATAATTATTTATTAATTCTAGCCATATTCTCTACCTCATGGTCAATTCCATGTGGGTAAATATATACATCAAACATTTATATCCATTATATATTTCATATTTATACTAATATAAATGATTCTATTAAATTTTCAAAGAGAAAAACATAGCACTTAATTATGAATTTTATGTCGATTAGTTTATTTAATGAGGTTTCAGTTGATTGATTCATAAGAATTTAACCAATCATTCTAAATTAGAATTAATTCCATTTTAAAAAATTAGGCATCACAATAGATTAAAAATAACTATTTCCAGATGGTAGAACCAAATGGGGAATCAAAATATCATATTTTAAATTTTTTAAACAAAATACACCTTATTATGTAAAAATAAATTTATCCCCATTTCTGTTGAAAAAGTTAGCTATATAGGTAAAATTGAATTTTTTTTCCAACCATCGATTATAGACTTCTATTTCTAAAAAAATATTAATATTTATAATATTTATACATCTTTTCTATTAATAAACCACATATTTTGGTGGGATCCAATGTTATATCATAATTATTTTGAATGTTCCTAAAAAAACATGTAAGTTGAAACCAAATATCGTATTTGATAAATTTCCTATATAATTTTCTTTTCATTGAGAATTTTCTAGAAAATCTATATATGTTTTTTATGATCTTCATAACATCTATAAGACCAAAATAATATCATAAAAAAACAAAAAAAAATTACATATATTTATGTATTATTACATTTATAACATCCATAAATATAATAGGATAATTAATCATGGTTCAGTCGTCCGCTCTTCGTTCATTGCCATGACACAATGTTGCCTTATTCCATCGTGAAGAACACACCATTAATGATGAACAAGGGAGAGATATTTCCATTATTTGTTTCCCACACCCTTCATGTTAGAGCTATATCATGTTTCTCAATAATATCTTGAATCACAAAAAAAACAAGAACGAGAAAGGGGAAAAAATTCAAACATCCACCCTCCAACTACCTGAAATAATTATTCCCAATCCCTCGAAAAGAAAAAATTCACAGATCAACTAGTTAGTGATTTGATCCGCGTTCTTTGTTTATAAGGTATGATCATGGGAATTAATGATCACACCTAATTAAACCCCTACCTCAATGGTTTTTTGTTGTGTAGCGAGATAAAAGTCGAAGATGGTGACTTTCGTCGTGCCCGCTACACACCTTTGTTGTTGAGCTCATTCTTCAAAAAAATTATCTCTGAAGGAAGAGGTTCACTGTTATTGAAGATTTCCACCATTGGAGGATGTCACGATGAAGAAGTCGAAGATGTTGGAGAACATCAATGTTCATTGTTTGTAGAAGCGTTCTTCGAGGAAGCAGTTCTTCATTAGAGAAGTGTAATCCTCCCAAAAACTCTCCCCTCCTCTTTTACAATGAACATTCCCCCAATCCCCACCTAAAATTAAATAGCCTATATAATAGAATATGTTATCTATTTAGTTTTTTCCCATAATTTCAAATTGTCTTAATTAATTAATTGATGATTCTGTATAATTAATCAATAGGGGTGGCACAATTAATGTGGGGTAATTTAATGAGGCTTCCCCACATTTAAGAAAGTGTTTAAGGGTTTCTACCATTATGAGGGTGCGGGTGGTCCCCACCTTTAGGAATTAATTCTTGGGGGTTTTGGACTGGGTTTTCCCTACCACCGTAAACCATATGAGAGGTTTTAGTTTCCGTGTTCCCCACATTTATAACATCCACATGGGAGGTTTCAACAAATAAAATGTTAAATATTTTTATTTTATTTGAGTCTTTCATTTAAAAAAACAATGAGTAACATTCACACTTGACCAACTGTTTTCGAGGTGAAAGTCACCTTAATCAAATAATGGCTCTGCGAGTTCAACAGTGTGCTCATATTTCAATTCCACGAACTGGTTCAAATTTTATGAAAAACCGCACCTACATTTACTATTCATACCAGAAAAATAGTACAGGATTTCATTCAGGACACTCTGGGCCTCAAAATCACATGCTCTAAATTTTCATAGACTCATAAAATTCCCATATGTTTAAAAAAAATTACATGGAAATTTCATTTCTTTACATTCTCCCCACCTCAGGGACTTGCATCCCCAAAAGCCACATCAAAAAACTATTAAAAATAAGTGGGGGTACTAAGCAAGAATTTGAGACTCCTACTTCCATTTGATCTCCTAGAGGGACCTATGCTTCCATAGAAAATGCATTAAAGGTATCAAATGACCATAGAATACCAACCCATGTCGACGCTCAATCACAAATAGAACTTCCTTAAAAGTCACTCCATCTTCAACATCCAGATCGTTGTGGTCATTGATGTGAGAGGTGTCATGCACATATCTACTCAACTAGGATACACTGAAGACATCATGCACCAGGTGCAATTGAGGGAGAATTGAAAAGTGGTAAGCCACCTTTCCAACTCTGTTGAGGACCAAGAAGGGTCCAATGAACCTTGGAGATAACATTCTGCCTTGTCCAAATCATTGTAAACCGCATCGGGGTGAGACCCATAGATTGACATGGTCATCATCCTCGAATTCCAGAGGTCTTCGTCTTCTATCTTAAAAAGAATTCTTCCTGCTCTGTGCAGTCTTCATCAACTCTTGGATGGGCTGCACCTTTTTCATGGTAGCTCGTACCATCTCTCATCCCACGAGTGTTGACTCCCCTGGGTCCGTCCAGCACAAAGGTGATCTGCAAGGTCTCCTGTTCAAACACATGAATGGTTACATCTGATTGGTTGAGTGATTTCTGTAGTTTTATGCAAACTCCACCAATGACAAGTGATCATATTTATTGCGACTGAAGTCAATGACGCAATCACAAAACATGTCCTTGAGGGTCTGAATGGTTCGCCACATCTGGACATCCATCAGAGGATGGAAGGTAGTGCTCAAACAAAGCTACATCCCAAATGCCTCATTCATCCCCTTCCATATCCGATAAGTAAAACCTACAAAATGATTAGAGACAATCATTGAGGGTACTCCATGTAACCTCACAATCTCTTACACATAGAGGCAACCCAAGATCTCTACTCAACCCTGATCTCTGATTGGCAGGAAGTGGGCCGACATGGTGAGTCAGTAGATGATCACCCAAATCTAGTCATGACCCCTGGATGTATGTGGATTTCCTGTCATTAATTCCATGGATATCCCATCCCAATTCACTCTAGGACCTCTAAAGGATGATCCAAGACAACTAGTAATTGATTCTCCGCCTTTGCCAGCAGACAAGTGAGGCACTAAGAGACAAACTCTACAACTATTTTCTTCTTTCCTGGCCACCAGTGCTATCTTTCGAGATCCGCATACATCTTCACCACTCTTGCATGTAACACTTGAGGGGATATGTGGAACTCCCTCATCACTTTCACCCGAAGCAACATTGGTACAATGGTACATCCTCTAAATTGGACGAATTTCTCTACACCTTCAAAACATTTATCAGGTGACTACCCTATGGATATGGAAGCACGTGGAGCCTTGTAGTCAACACCCCCACACTGCATCTCCCTAAATCTCTGATGAAGCGGGGGATTGACTATAAGAGACCGGAGAAAAGATTCTCCATCCCGATCCATATATGATATCTGCAATGTGGACAACTGCTTTGTCTCCTCTCCTTTCAGCGATATACTTGACCTCTTACTGAGTGCATATACTACAACATTCCCCTTCCAAATAGTATATACTATTTTGAAGTCATAGTCCTGGTTTTACTCAAGTAAATATCATTATCTAAGGTTCAGATCCTTCTATGAGATGATATACCTATGACTCTTGTGATCTGAGTACACCGTTAAAATCTCGCCCATCAATTAATGTCGTCAGCTCTATAATGAGATGACCAATAATTCTAACTCTAGGTCATGGGTAGCATTGTTCTCCTAACTATTTCCGATCTATCGAGAACCATAAGCAATAACTGCTCACTCCTACATGAGGATACATCCATGTTGGGTCACAGATGCGTCGCAGAAGGCTACGTACCCTACACCCTCCTCTGGAAGCCTTAAGATGGGGGCACTAGTGATCCTCTAACAAACTCTTGAAAACTCTGTTGGAATCTCTCCGACCACAAGAATGGTTGTCCCTTATTTTTCCAAGATGATGAAGGTGCTGCAACTCTGGAGAAATTTGGTACAAACCTCTATTAGTATCTAGCCAAACCCGGGAAACTCCGCACCTCTGTCACACTCCTTGGTGGCACCCAAGAATGTACTGCCTCAATCTTTACTGGAACCACAACAACTCCAGCCTCCAATATGACATGTCCAATAATGTGAACCTCTCGGATCCAGAAATGGCACTTCAAGAGCTTACAATAAATCTGGTTCTCTTGGAGTGTGTCCCGTACTACCTCCAAATGATAGGAATGCTCATCCCCAGTAGTCGAGTATATCATAATGTCATCGATGAAGACAAATACAATGTGATCAAGGTATGGCTGAATGTTCATGTTCATGAGTCTCATGAACACTTTTGGAGCATTGGTCACGTCAAACAATATAACCAAGAACTTGTAGTTCTTCCTGGTCATCTGGTTTAGTCATCGATAGTAAAAATAGTGTCTCAAGCTATAATATGCTTGTTTTCTGAATAGAATTAGGGTTTCCAAGTGTTAAACACTAGGCCATATGAACCCCTTCCCCTGTAAGTCTTCCAGCTATACCCGTAGCTCACAAAGCTCAGAAAGAGCCATATGATAAGATGGTGTGGATATCAGGGCCATCCCAGGGTACAAGTCAATGTAATAGTCCACCAATATATATGGAGGTGGACCCTGGACATCATTTGGGAAGACATCTCTATATTGGTCCACCACTACAGGATAGCTCGGACTCTACACATCACAGATCTGATGGTAGGGCTAGCCAACTGATTGGTGATCGGCTGCACACTCCTCTGGATAAGTCCATCTTATGTTGCAAAGGCTCCCTTTCTGTCAGTGAAGGTAAAAATTGTCCCATCCATGTAGGTACACCTTACTTTGTGCCTAATACAGTCAATATGAGGATGGACTGTAGATAACTAGTCTATACCCAAAATGACGTCGTAAGGCCTTGTCGCCGCTACAAGGAGATCCCAGCCGAAACTCTCTCCTCCTAGAGTAGGATCGCAATGTCGACACCCATGTGTATCATCGAATCTGATACTGTAGGAGTCTCAAGCCATAAGTATCGATCCAAAGACTCAATCAAAATCTCCGAGCTCTAAATGTGGGCAGTGTAAATAAAATAATGACTAGCACTCATGTTTATAAGTATTGTAGCTATGGTTGGATAGACATAGACCATACCTCGTATCATCTCTGAAGCACCGTGATCGTAGGCCTAAACTGTCTAGAGTTGAGTTCGCTTCTATCCTCTTTCTCCATGTGGTTGGGGTGGACTACCTGGTGGTGGTGGTGATAACATCTCAAATCGTCACCCACAGCCAACTGCACGACCAAATCCTCAGCCATGCCCGCCTACTCTCTTTGGACCTCCTCAGTCGAATGTCTAACTCTTCCTGGGTGGTTCTTTGACTATCTCCTGATGATCCGTAACACGGGTCAGACATTCACGAGCCATGTAACCCAACCCACCGCATTCTTAACACTGCCCGCAACTTGTATGATTGGCTCTGTCTCGGGTGCCCCGCACAACTGACCCTGAATCATGCAGTCTTCCCCCAATAGGTCTGTTCCTCGTGGACCTCTGTGACATTTTTCTTATTCCAGTTGAAAACCACTCTACTATGCGATGTCCAGTGTTGGGTCTTGCTATTGGAGACTACTCGGTAAGAAAAATATCCACTAATAGGTCTCTCTATAACACCTAATCCTGCGTCGAGAGGCTGAAAGAAAACATCGAAGCCCAGATCTCCCACCACCGTCCCTACTCGAAGGACTGGTCCCTGATGAATGGGTCTCGCACCATATCAGTGGAGTAGCATGATATTTCAGTCATCCTCACTGAGTACTGTGCCACAATCATGCTTCCCTACTACAGAAAATGAATCTCCTGTATACGCATTGAACAAAGAGTAGTTGGGACAAAAACTTCCCGAAACAGGCTCATAAAGTCTATACTGAGAGGGGTTACCTCTTCGTAAACATGGAGAATCAAGTTCCACAATTTGGATGTTGCTTCTTGTAGAAGAATGGGGGAAAGGATCACCATGAGACAAACTGGTGTCCCTACCAGTCATAAAACTCTCACCACGACCTCCAACAAATCCTCAGCCGCATGTGGGTCCATCACTCCCTTAACCCTAGGTGGCCTCTGGTGCTGAAACTCATGCATCATGCTCAATCGGTGTGGGCCCTATGCTGTTTGGGGTTTTGTCATCAGTGGAAAAAATGGGTAATGTTACATCTAGTACCTCACTTGGTGCCTCCACTAGATGAGGTCACTGCACCAAGGCCACATCGCTCAGTGGGATATCAGTGTGAACTATATCCAGAACCGTGGCTGGTAGTCTGCATGGAGGCATAGTGAAAAGAAACAGGTGTTCCATGGTCAATAAGTTATACCTGGTGAGATGACTACAAAGTTATCTTAAAGAAAACTCTACAAAACACACACACAATTAGTGTTTTCGTGCAATGAGTCAGAATTTATAAGTCATGATCCTGGTGTATGGATACTTCGGTTCCCGCACCAACACAGGATTCCCTAAACTGATAACCACAATTACTAGACATAACACTATCGACGTTAAAAGATCATTGTACTATGTTATACCATATTACTAACCCCTCTAAAACCAATTTGTCATGACCCATCCCTAGGGGCCCGTCCCGTGAATACTCCAAGCCCGCCTTCCGTAGGCCAGGGGCTGGCGACTAGTACCGAAAGGCATATTCCCTAAAACTGGGATGGAATTTCCGTTAAAACCTATAAACACACTCAATAAACAACTAAATAATATACTAACAAAATTAAACTATATAGAAAAAAAATTTGAATTTAAGAGGGGAAAAAATAGAATCCCAATTGGAAAGTACAAGTAAACTGGAACAACTCTTGGGATCGCCTGCCAAGGAACCTACATGAAGGGTAGGTATAGCTCTCGAACAGTCGTCTCTGTGGTATACCTCATCTACGGTCCACCTCTGAGCTAGCCCTAGTCCTAGTATTCTCATCCACAGTCAGCACAATCAGTCGTCTTCAATAAACACAATGTGGTGCGGGCATAGCCTGTGTAGGGGTGAGTAAAAGATACTCAGTATGGACAATGAGACCCTCAAGGTGACAGAAAATAGTCAAAGTATAAACCAAAAATCCTGAAAATAACTAACAAAAATACTTATTTATATGAACGTAAATATACATATGTTATCATGAAAACCCATCTCAATCATGAGGAAACACAATTCCCAACTCAATAGTCCAAAGCTCAAATATTACACAAAGGAAGGATTAACACGAAGATAAGTACCACATAGGTATGACACACAGAAGAATACCACGATGGTATTACCACAAAGGAAAGTACCACACAGGTACAGACTAAGCTGACATTAGGTATATCTATGGTACAATAGTAGAGATGATTATATATAACTACTAATTCATCTTACTCTGTTAAAAGGCAGACCCACGAAGGATCCAAAATCATCATCGAACCCACAAAGTATCATGGTACATCGTCAGACCCACACAAGATCCTAGTACATTACCAAACTCACATAGGATCCTTGTACATAGTCAGTACAATGTTAAACCCACACTTGATCCTAGTAAATCATCAGTACATCATTAGATTGATAGAGAATCCTAGAACATCGTAATTACATAGTCAAACCCACACAGGATCCTAATATATCATCAGTACGTCGTCAGACCCTTACATGATCCTAGTACATCGTCAGTACGTCATCACACCAACAAAGAATCCTAGTACATCATCAGTACATCGTCAGACCCACACATGATCCTAGTACATCGTCAGTGTGTCGTAAGACCCACACATGATCCTTGTACATCGTCGGTATATAGTCAAACCAACAAAGGTTCCTAGTACATCATCTGTACTTCATCAGTCCTATAATGGATCCTAGTACATAATAACTACATCATTAGATCCAAAAATGATCCTTTTACATCCTCACTATGTCGAAAGACCTACACAGGATCCTAGTACATCATCACATCCAGCTACAAGGTTACCCCTCTAAGCTTGATCGTCTTCGGGAAGGTCATCTCCTCAAGCCACTGGTCGATGATCCATCTACCACGAAGACCCACGGAGTAGTATACCAATGTACTGCAACATCATATGGGTCTCAATTCAATAGACAGTGTGTCGATTAGATGCCTGGTCTGTATGTTATTTGCCTTTTAGTCCCAAGGGCTCAATGGGATTCATGCTCGATCAAACCTGACTATAACCCAACATTATTCAAATCTCTAGTAGGTTATACAAAAAAGGACCACTTCCCTCTAGGGTTTTTGGGGCCACATGTGGCTCTTCAAACAGACGTCTGGTACCAATTTTATGGTCAAAGGAGTGTAAATTGGTCGAAGTGGGTCTGGGTCTGGTCCTATAGGGTTGGACAGACCTGGCCTGACCCGCTAGGTCCGACCTGCCCATGGTCCAGCCCGACCAGGGCTTGGTGGCCCATCCTTGGCATTGCTGTGCGGTCGTTGGGTGGTGCGAGGTGGAGCGGATGCTGCAAGGGCCGCGAGGGGCTGCAGAGGCCGCACGGCGGTGTGGGGCAGCTTTAAGGCCCAAGGGGGAATAGAATCCATGAGGGGGGTTTCAGAGGACGTCAGGGCCACAGAGACCACAAGGGACATGGAGTCCGCGAGGCGGCGTGGGGGTCGCGATCTGGTGGGGATGACGCTGTCTTGTGTGGAGGTTACGGTGTTGTAGTCCACCTCGGTAGGCTGGATGGCCATTCGTCCTCTCTGTTAGGCATGTTCTCATGTCGTGCCATTGCCTTCAGCCGGTTCGGCTGGCCGCTATTCGTTCGTCATCGTGACACAAATATTCCTTTATCTATCATGATGAACACACCATTCATGAAAAACGGTGGAGGGGTCTGGCCATTATTGTTTTCCCCACACCCTCTGTATTAGAGTAGTAGCAAGAAACTCAACAAAATCTTGAATCCCAGATAAAAATGAGAATGAATAGGGGAAATAATTAAAACATCCACCCTGAAACCACCACCAATAATTATTCCCTATCACGAATAAAGAAAAATTCTGCATATCAAATTGATAGTGAGTTGACCAGTTTTCATTGTTTAAAAGGGATGAAAATGGGAATCGTTGATTATACATAATTGAAACCCTACCTATAAGGCATGTTGTTGTGTTTCAAGAGAGAAGTCGAAGATGTTGACATTCATCATGCCAGCTACATGCCTCCAATCCTACGCTCGTTCGTCAAAGAAACACTCTTCGATGGAGGTGGTTCTTCATATTTGAAGATTTCCACCATTGGAGGATTTCATGGTGAAGGAGTCGAAGATGTTGGTGAACGTTGGCAGCATTCATTTGGAGAAGCGTTATTCATGGAAGAAGTTATTTGTTGGAGAATTTTAATCCTTACAAAATATCTCCCCTCCTACTTTTATAAAAACATTCTCCCAATCCCCAGTAAAAATAAAATATCCAATATAATAAAATATATTATTTATTTATTTTGTTTGCATAATTCCAAATTGGATTAATTTATTAATTAATGAGTTGGTATAATTTATCAATGGGGGGTGGCACAATTAATGTGTGGGAATTTCAGGAGGCTTCCCCACATTTAAGAGTGAGTTTAAGGGTTTCTCTCATTATGAGAGTTTGGGTGGTCCCACCCTTTATGATTTAAAATATGGGAGTTTAGGATCGGGTGGTCCCCTCCACAATAACCCATGTGGGAGGTTATAGTTCAGGTGGTCCCCACAATTATAACATCCACATGGGAGGTCTCAACAAATAAAATTGTTAAATTTTTTATTTTATTTTAGTAATACATGAAAAACACCAAAACTAACATTCACCCTCGACCATCTATCATAAAGGTGAAATTCATTTTAAGTGAACACTGGAGTTTTGATTTCAACGGCATCCTCATATTTCAATTATGATCACCATTTCAAAAGTTACATAAAACCTGCTCTCATGTTTACTGAACGTACCAGAAATAAAGTTTAGAAATTCATTCCGGGAACTCCGGGCCTCAGAATCACGCATCATAAATATTTTTAGATTTGTAAAATTACCATATAATTAAAAAAAATTGTGGAAATTTGTGTTCGTAAGATATAAAAACATAAATTTTAATTTATTTACAAATATACAATAAAATGTAATATCACACATATATATATGACACAAAATATGTTAAATTAAATTATAATATTTAAAAAATTATATATTAACATATAACAGAAATGTTAATATAGAATAACATATGATAAAATATATATATAAATATATATATTAATAATGTATATATTAATTTCTACAAAAATATATATAAAATAACATATATTTTAATTTATATATTAAAATAGATGGATATATATATATATATATATCATATAAAAAGACTATATATATTAAAAATATATTAATTTATATTTTAATATATAATATATATTCTAATTTTTATCTACATATATAACATATATTATATTTAAATAAATATATAAATTAATAATGACATCAATATATATATGTATTCGCATCAACTTATAATTATAATATATCTTATCAATTATATTTTATATTTAAATATATTAAATGTGAAATAATGTACTATAATGACTAATTTTAATATATAATGCTTATGAATTGGATGTATTGGTCATTATTCCCTGGGCATTAAATTTGCATTCGCGTAACACAAGATATATTTTTTTTAAATGGTTTCAAGTTTCATATGTGATAACGGGATGTGTGGATTGTATTGATTGATGTATAGTTGAAGGGTAAAGTCTTGGTGAAGGTATTAATGTGAAAAATGTTAAGGGGTTGTTTGATGAGAACTGTCTATAGAATGTTGTGAGTGTGGCCAGGGGTGGATAACCTTATATAAGTGTGAGGAGAGAGCGATGGATATATAAAAATAATATATCAAATATTCTAAAAATATATGAACTAAAAATTTATATTGGAAATTTTAAAATAAAATTTCATCCACCTTTAGAGAAAATTTCTATAATAAATTAATCATTTACCAAAGATTTTAAAAAACATAATTAAATTGTGTGATAAAAAATTTTCCAGCTTTATAAATACAAAAAATTAAACCATGTTTTTAAATATACAAAATTTATCCACATATAATTTAACTATGTTTTGAGTAAATTTTTATTGAACAAAATCTATAAGTTTATAATCTTCCCTAGACAAATAAGGAAAAAGTGTCAAAATAAAAATTTCATTATACTATGGATTTTATTTGTTCTAGCACTCAAGATAGAAAATAGAAAATAAAATGTAATAATCATAAAAAACATAATTCATTCTCCAAATGACAAATTTTATACTGTATTTATATTTAATACAATGCTTATGTTCTATAGTTTTAAATATTACAAATATTGGTGGTTTGACATTTTACTAGTGGAACTATGATAAATACCTTAATCCCCATATCCTAAATCCCTATATCTATATCTTAAATCTATTATACCTTGAATAATTCATTCTTATAAGTTAATTAATTCTTATTTGTATAGATTTAATCATTTCGCTCACCTTAATCCATTATTTTTAGTCAAATAGTCGATATATATTTTTTTTGATTTATTTTTGTTCTATTATCAATTTTTTCTTTGTTGAAATGTATGTAAAAATCATATGTGATCCCAGTTATCTCATTTACACTACACTCGAATGAATTATTTTATTGTATTTTTGGGTGATATCTTTGGCACGTTCTTTTTTAAAATATAATTTTTACTCAGTGAGGGTTTCAAAATTATCGTGTCCATGTGTTATAATTGTAATATCACAAATGTATCCTCAAATATAAAACAAATTCCTGTTACAAAACAAAAAATTCAATAAAATTTTAAAATCAAATAATTTATTAATCATATATTATCATCTAATATTAAATTAGTGAATTATTAAAAACTATGAAGAAATTTTTCACTATAAATTAAAAAATTTAAGGAAAACTTTTTCCCCTAAGAATGAAATTTTAAATGATGGAAACTGAACATTAATTTTTTTATTAAACAATGAAAATAAAAAATAAAAAACCTAAAAACACATAAAATGAGACACTTCCCCTACACATCATCTAGAGTTATAATTCCCTTGTATGTCAAATAAAAATTTAATAATATAAATATTTAATATTAAAAAGGAAATAAATATACGACCATATTTTGTTTTTGGGGTGTTAGAATTGATTAATTCAACAACATTCTATTGTATTATATTTTAAAATATTTGGAAAAAGTTATATTTAAATAATTAAATAAATATATATAAAAATGAAATTAGTAGATATGTTTGAAAATTGTTTAGGTGAAACCCCATCATAGGATCTAGATTTTTCAACCTTGAGTCAGGTAGATAAGAATAGTCATCCCCATTCTACAGTTTTTTAATGCTAATGAAAAAAAAATTATGTTTTCTTTCCCATGTGAGTTTCTTCATATTAGATATAAAGGAAACCATGGATATTATTTTATGATCAAATAAATTTAAAATTTAATAAATTCAAATGGTTTTGGAATAAAAAGAGTAATATTTTGATTTTTTATTTGGGATTAACATTTTTGTTTTTGTAAACCATATCTAATGCCTAATCACATGATCTTGTTGATTGAATAATTATATCAATGGTTTTTTTATATAGAATTTTATCTGTATATGAATTACAGGGAAATTAATGAATATAAACATATTTCCATTTATTCAATGTATCATTGAATATGGATTATTTATGAAAAACCACTACAAATTATTTAATTTCCCCCTCTATAAAATTTAGTAGTCTGATCTAGGTGATTATTGTTTTTCTCAATAATGATATTGTCATCATATTATTTTAAATTGACTATGTTAGTGAAATAGATTGGAAAATGAAAAATGGTACCTATGATTATTAATTATTATCATGGACACAATATAGAAAATTAAAATTTAGGTCATTAAATAATTAAATCTCTATGCATTTTTGATGTCTATTTATTATCCTTTATTGTTGCCTATTTATTTTTGTGTGTAGATATATAGAGGTATCTGATCTAATATATATTCTCATCAAACTAAATTATCATCATGTTTTTTTATCTATTAGGCGATATAAAGGATGATATTCATTGATTCATCATTTTAAAAAATCGAACTGTAACATATATTATCATCTTATATACTATATAAAAAACATCCAGTAATGTAATGTTGATCTTTTAAAATTACATAAACTATAATTTATTCATCAATAAACTTCCCATTAAATTTTCATGTGATGTTGATGGGACTTTATATTAATTACTCCAATTCCTACTTGGGTTCATCAACAAACATGTCAATTTAGGAAATATATTCCACTAGTTTTTAATGTTTTGGAACGTGATCTAGTTTCTCCAAATTTTTCTCCACATATGAAAGGAAAAATATAGTTAAGTTTTATCAATTTCTCTGATGGTTTTTTATTTTCACTCCATTCCCTTACAACAAGGTTAATTCTGCATTATTAATTTATTTGTCATTATCCAACAAAATATGGTAGGTCCATGAATAATAATGGGAATTTTAAGGAATAATTGATTTTTTTATGAAAACAAAAATTTTATTTAAAAAGTTATGAATACATCATAAGTGAAAAATGTAATTTTTACTATGAGATGTATAAATGAATTGACACAAACATGGATTGGTTTGTGTCAATATCAAATATTTGTATTTCTTTTAGAATCAGATATAATAAATAGTGGAATCTCACTTAAGGATATTTATTTGTCTATGTAACACTATATGTTATAATTTTTTTATTTTATAGTGTTTTTTATACATTATGGATTTAATGTTGAAGATATAGTTGATTAAAAACTAGAATTCAAAATAGAAAAACAAACTTGTACATGTAATTTTGAAAGTGAAGTTGTATTCATAAAGAAAGATCTCATATCAATGGAATATTAACCATGTTTCATTATTATTAAATGTATATACCTAAATTCTATTAGACACATAATAACATCATTAATGAACTACTACCAATTTTATACAATGTAAAAATTTTCATGATCTGGATATCACTTTGGCACGACATACCTCACCTCATAGGTTAATTGTGGATGATGAATATGCCTAAAAAACGAGTCTTACAACATTAATGACCAACTCAATCATAAAACATTTATTTATCTCAATAAATCTAAGAATATGTGTATGATAATAGTCTAAACACAATCACTTATCTCTCCATCATTAAACATATAATAAATGAAAAAAATTAATGGTAATGAATTCAAGAATATATTGAAACCTTCCCCAATACAGGACCATTGTTTAAATACATACTGAAGTTTATATTAAATATGTATTTCTCAAGAACACAAAAGTGAATAGATAGGGAAAATAAAAAATATGATATAAAAAGGAAAATAATATATACTAGCAATGTAAAATGATAACAAATATTTAAAAACATCTTAATATACTAAAACCAAACAACGTAAATATTTATATTAATGAGAAGGATGGGAATATAAAAGTTACTGAATGCAATATCACTCATATAGATCAAAAAAATATCCTTGGTGTATTAAATTAGTTATAGAAATTTAATTTCCCTAAAATAGGACATATTCTTAAAATATTATGTATTGAAAGTGGATATATCTAAAATAAATAGACCGCAATGGAAATATTTTGAAAATATATTATTTTAAATTTTATATTGATTATTTCCTAAGGAAAATATTTATTTTCTTTATCATCAATATGTGTATACGATGATATAATGATCTAATTATTTAAAAATAGTTAATGTTTGTATATCTACCTAAGTCCCCACTTATTCATAAATCAATTGAACTAGATTCATGTTTTATATCCTCATTTATTTTTCATTATCAAGGAATATTAAATTATATCTATTAAAATTGATTCTAGTTTATATGTTTTATTTTGACCTAATATAGTTCAAAATGTATATTGATCAAATAAAATTAAAAAACTCAAAATATGTATATTATTGATTTTTATTTTCAAATGTGATTATTTAGGAAAATTTTTTATCCAACATATCAATATGAACAAAATTAATAATAATTAATTATATCATTTTAAAAGAATACCCCCAATATATCAACATGAAAAATAGATGAGGAAATTATTTCTGAAAGGGAAAATGGAGGGTTTTCTTGAAATGGAATTTCATGTGTACATAATGAAATACCAACATGCCTAGTGTTTGGAGTGTTCTATGGAATGGGGTGGGGGTGTCACCCTATGCAGCATGTCCAATTTTCTCTCTACCACACTATGGGTGAAGGAATGGTTAACTAAAAAAGTGACCTTATCTAAAAAAATATATACTCAGTCGGCATGTAGAGATCCTCTATGTTGTATGATCTAGACCACCATGGTCATGGTAAACATCAATCACCTCAATGTTGTCAGTAGTTTGTTATTTTTTAAAAAATATTAGGTTATTGAATAATATAGAAATTCCAAAAGAACGTATTGGGAAATAGGATATAACTAGATAAAAAAATAATTTTTATATATTGAGTTATGTTGATTGGATTTTATGATTACTATTTTATATGAATGACATTATGATTATCATGGATTAATTCAACAAATTGTAAGGTGGATAATTCTATTTGGATTCATTTAAAATTGAAAACAATAGTGACTTATAGTGTATTTTGTTTTAGTTTATATTTTTCACTATGTATTGATGATATATTTCAATATTTAGGTTCTGTTGTTGTGTTCCTATATCCATTGTAAATATCTAATAAAATCATTATTTAAGTAATTTTTACCTTTAAGTAATTATTTTTTAGTGAGAAAAAAATTTAAAAATTATCTTTTTGCAATCATCAATAGATTTTTATGTTTTCTTTTTTTATATACAATTTTTTTTCTTTTTGTAGTGACCAGATTAATTTCATAAAATTACCACACACTTACATTATTCTTCTCAAATTTTTCAACAAAAAAAAAACAACCCACACGTGGCCCCTTTTTTCTTGACCAACAATATGTTTTCTCAACCTTATGTATATTATTCGTGATCATTACACTGATTGTCGATTCATCGATACAGAAATGGCCACACAATATTAGGATTCTTGGTAAGTATATATACCATAAAACATTCAAGGTTTGTATTCCTTCCATCTATTAAAGACCATTGTACCTACAAAATTATATTTTTTATGTAACCACAACTTCATTACACTAGCAGTGTTGAGATCAGATGTTGTAATTTTCATACAGCCTGTGTAAAAATCACATGACTATTTAATTCTATAACAAATTATAACATCATTTCTAGTATACTTACTACAAGCTAACATTTTCCGCATAGTTAGTATAATAAATCAATTATTTTATCATAAAATAATAATTTATCTACCAGCACTATTAGTCAATATATTTCATAATCCAAATAACTATATATATATATATATATATATTAATTTATGCATTTAACCGAATTTTTAAATTCATATATATAATATAAATTCCATGATATGTGTTATTATATTACATTAAAATGTTTTTTAAAAAAATTATTATTTTAATATATCTTCACATGAATTATTAATTGATATATTTTTAAAAAAATGAAATATATTCAATTAATTTCACTATATTATTCTTTTCTCACCATAAATTTAATGACATAGAATTTATTCAAAAACACTTTTTGATATTAAATTCAACATAAATATGTTTTTATTAATTACAATCAACTCTGAATTAGAATTTATTTTCAAATTTTTATGTAAATTGATAAATTATATTTTGATATTTATATAATTTCATTAAAATAACATTATGTAATACATTTTTTTATTTAATGGATACTTAAAAATGTTTAAATAAATAATTATACTTTTATTTCAATTGTTCAATCATTGTTCTTGAATGATAATTTCTAACACAAATATTATTTTATAATTTTAATTTGAGTATCTCTACATAGATTTTGATATTTGAGTAGTTTTATATAATCAATTTAAATATTTTTAGAGAAATTCAGTTTTAGACACATAGATACGCATTATGAAAATATGAATCATTTTGGATTTAATCCACTAGTCTAAATTTAGATTTTTTATACATGTCCAATTATATTTTCATTTTTTTTAAGTTGTTTCTTTTTTTCACTCAAGACATCAACCATCACCACTACCATGATGAGACATCATTAGAAATTTTAAAAGAATTAGTACTCTTTCTCTCTTATGTCATCTTTTACATCATCATATTTAGTGTTTTTAATAGTTATTATAATATATATTTGAATTATTTTTTATGATTTAATAATAATAATACATTCTATAATTCCTCAATGATTGACTCTAATATATCAATGTTAGGAATATTTAGGTGGTAACTGAATTTTTCTAACCACATTATTGTATTTGGGTTGTGACGCTCTAATGAAAAGTTAGAGGATCAGTTTGGTTATCCCCCATATTTGTATGAAATTAATTTATAATCGAGATATATTTCCAATTTAAAGTCCAGAAAAGGTAAAAATTAACCTCTCATAATGTCTAGGGGTATATTAATAAATTTTTTAGAATATAGTCCTAACTACTATAAATATTATCATTTTTTTATTTTTAATTAAACTACTACTTAATTATCATAATTGACATTCATAATTAATTTTGAAAATTAATATATTTCCGAATTATTTAAAATATGTAATATTTACCCCCCCCCAGCAACATTTTCAATTATACAATGAAAACATGGAATTTAAATAGTGATTGGAAAATTTATAAGGATTTTTCATATATATAATTATATATTGTTATACTAAAAAATGTTGTAAGATGTTATTTGAAATTTATTTTATCTAAACCATCTATAGAATCAATTACTTGATTTTATTGAGAGAAAAATGACTAGACCTCATTTTTAATTAAGAAGATCATTATAATGTTCGGAATATGAATAAATAATACATGTATTTCTCAAAAACCATATCATCTGTCCTTCAATTAATATGGATACTATTGAACTGTAATACAGTATTTCTACAAACTGTTAATAATAAAATATTAGTATGTTAGGGAAAAAAATTATTCCCCCTTAATATTACCACAACAAACTATAATAAATGATTATATTGTTTATGTTTTCAATTACGTTGTATCTAATATGTTATATCGTCATATTTGAATTAGTGTGCTTGTTCATGTGTTTTCTTGTAAGATATGTATCTTTATTTTTATTATTATAAAAGATAATAAACATGTAATATAATTGTGTATTTGAAATAATAAGGACAAGCATTGAGTAGCGTAACAGGAATTCATCATTAGTGATGGAAAAACTATAAACAATTTACACAAACTCGCTAATATTTTTATGTGAATGAATTCACATATATGTTTATTGAAAAACCATGTAATATTTGAATGATTTATTTGTTTATTTTTTAATAAATCAAATAAATGAGATTAACGATTGAATAATGATAACACATCCAAGAGTAAAATTATGAAGAAATGGATATATCACATTAGTGGTATAAACTCAAATGGAAGAGAATATATTCATTTAAGAAGAAAATGAAACGAATAATATATTAAATCAATAAGTAATATTTTTACTGAATCATGTGACTAAGAACAACAATAATTAAATAATATGGTATCACAAACATTATTAATTGAGTCTATAATCAGATTAAAAATACATATCTCAAGAACTAATTTTAATGACATCATATTGACGAAAATTAAATGAAGATATGGAATGAATTAAAAATTATAATATTTAATATATTAATTGATTTTAATATAGAGAGAAAAGTAATAATTACTTTGAATTTCAAAATAAAAGTTGATTAAAATAAGAGGGGAATATTCATTGAATAGAATTTTATTTGTATCAACACATATGATTCTAGTGAACAATATATAATTAAAATACAATTATCATAAATGTTTTTGACGGACATTATGAATGATTTTTGGTATTCATGTGTTCATGATGGTTATTTAGAATATCAAAATTATTCTAATTTTTTTTATATTCTGAGTCAAAAAAATAAATTAAAAAATTAATAAAATTTGTGTTTTCATATACTAATTTGTATAATATTCATAACAAAATTATTTAGAACAACATTTTTTAAAGAAATTTTATTTATAATAGAGTGAAATATTAATGATTGTTACTTTTTATTTTAATTCTAGTGTTTATATTGATTTTTAATATAATATAGACATGAATGATAAATTTAAAAATGAAGATTCACATCTTATGAAACTTTTGATTGATTTT
Organism: Viscum album; assembly: GCA_963277665.1. NCBI lineage: Eukaryota > Viridiplantae > Streptophyta > Magnoliopsida > Santalales > Viscaceae > Viscum > Viscum album. Next base: position 1,583,539,248 of record OY728150.1, on the reverse strand, counting down.
ATTAATGTATGTAAAAACTATCATAATATAAGGACACATAATAAATTAAAAAAATAGAAATGATATTTAATGTGATGTGAGATCAAAAATAATGTATCATTATGATTTTATTAAACTATAAATTTTTATAATTCTACTATTACATGTTTTCAAGGTGGTGTTAAATGTATCTCTAAAAATAATATTTCTCATAGATTCAAACAATCCTTGGTATTTACAAAAACAATCTTTTCTAGGTATATTTTATTTATAGCACAATAAAATAATTTCTTAAATTATATCTATGTTTATAATGACTGTATTTCTAATTCTGTTGGACATAAATAATCTTGGGTAACAAAATTATCATGTCATTGATTTTTAAAAGATAAAATGCATTGGATATCTCTTGAACGATATATGGTAGATTTGTAGTGTATTCTCCAGGCATATGAAATCTATGATAATGGAACCGGAAATATATTTTATTAGGATAACTAATTTTTAGTGTCTAATTAATTTTTATATTATTTTAATTACAAATAATATATTTATACCGTGGATTTTATATATCATATTGTTGAACATTTAATTTTTTTTAAATTATTTATTAAGTAATAATATTCTTTAGAATCAAATATTAGATTATTATAACTTTTGAATGTTGTATAATCTCTCTAAAAAAATTAATGTGTTTCAATTACATTCCTAAAAAATAGAACTACTATATGTTTCTGATGATTTCATGGAATGGAAAAAACATAAAGCAACTTCAAGATATATCAACTTAAGGACTAATATTACCTTACGATTTTTGCATCATTATGTATTTGGTCCTATTATAAATTTTATGAATTATGGAAGGAAATATACATTAGTTATCTTCATTTTATATACTAAATTTAAATGGGTTTATTTTATTATATATTATAATTATTTTATCTATTTATTTATGGTGTTTGATAATATAGTTAAAATAGCAAGAGTTTCGATAATTATATTCATTTCATAATAGAAAAAAGTTCTGAATTTTATGAAGTATAATTATAATATTTTAATAATATTTTTTTTAGCATTATAATTTTTATTGTCCATCAACTACTCAACAAATTGGTGTGGTAAAAGGAATTAATTAGGAATATATTGAATTTGACTAAAATATGTTACAGAAATATAATATTACTAGATATTATTTTCTAAATGCTATATTTGATCTTTTTAACGTTTAAATTATAATTATTGTTAGATCACAGTTGACGAAAAATTAATATATATTTTTTAATGATAAAAATCATAATTTTAGCGATTTTTTTATTTATTTTTTAATGTTATTACTTTCAATATGTCAAAAATGTAATCTAATTTCCATAAAAAATTGATGATGGTGTTTTTTTTGGTCATTATAAAATTATAAAATATAATTAATATTATTATAATATTACTTTGGTTATTAAAGAATCCATTAATGTTTTGTTCGATAATAAAATTTTAAATTAATTTCTGATTTATATTTTATTATGATTTGTTTGTAGATTTTAACATTTTGATGTAAAAAATAATGATATAGATGAATTATTTAAGGGCATTCATAAACCCTATGTACCTAATTTTTTATTTTGTATGATACATATGAATCATCAAATTGAATCTATTGCTTATAATAATTATTATACAATTAAGACTATAAATTCTATTTTTTATTTTTTATTTGTAGTAATGTAGCTAAATTTTTATCGATACATAATAAATATAATAAAAATTTTCAATGATTATTTATATTAATAAATTATTTAATAATAACAAATTTTCCTTATTTGAATCACATTTAGATATTTTTTTATAAAAACAAAATGTATATTAAAAAATGTATTTGTGAACCATGATAATATTTTGAAAATAATGATATAATTCATCCTCAATTTTGTTATTAGGAAGATTATATATATATTTTTTGAAACATAATTGCATATTTATAGAATTATATCCATTATAATTTTTTTATATATTTTTTCATTTTTTGTTCATTATTTTTTCAAATTGGTTTGACAAGTGAATTCATAGAGCTTTTCATTTCTAAATAGATTAATGTTTCTCAACACCCTGGTTTTGAAAATTTAATTTTTTTAATTTTTATGTTATTTTGTCAAAAAATATTCTACGTTCTTAATAATGAAACACATTCTTGGTATGGTATATTTATATTTATTTTCAATAAAATTATTTTAATAATAAAAATTATATCCTTCAATTTTTATCATTATAGTTTGAAATGATATTTTAATTTTTCAAATAATGATGGTAATATTGTTTTGGGTCTTCAAATGATTTACATTAAAGCTTGTTTTTAAAAAAATGACTAGTTATTTTTATGAGAGTTTTATATGGTCTTAAAATTATTTTTGGGTATTTCATTTTAAAAAACATTTGAATGAATATTTTTAAATAAATACAATTTTTTTAGGTATTCAATTATAAATTTATGTATTGATTATTATATAGATTTTATAACCCTAATTAGTGTTAGTTATAAATTATGATCTGATGTTTTTGTAAGATATATTATATATAAATTATTTTTAGGGATGACTGGATGTTAAATTTATTTAATTACTTCTACCACCCATATAATCGATTATATTTTTTATATGTGATATTCCATTTTGTCCATAAGAATATTTATATTGAAACTTTTATCTCTTAATAATTATTGATCAAAAATTGTAGAGTGATTCTCTATGTACAAATTATTTTTTCTTGATGTTTTTTCATTTATTTGTATTTTAAAAATCATCTAATTCCTTATTGAACTATGAATTTGACTTGTGATTTCTTTTTCAAGAAGATAATTGTATTAAGAATAATATTAGTCATGAATATGTTCCATCTAAAAATCAATTTGTATATATTTTTACAAAACCGTGGTATTTTTCAAAATGTGAGTTAATGTAATTTGAGTTAAGTGTGCTTGAAGTTTATTTAAAAAATTTATTATTTATTTATTATTTAACATAAATTAATTCAAATTATATGAGAGGTGTTTCATTTTTTTCAAACATATTTTTTTAATATTTCATAATATTTTATTTAAAAAAATAAAAGGGGGGATAATTTCATTTTTTTAATATTTTTCAAGTTTAAAAAAGGGGGAGTTTTTTGGGTTTTTTATTTTTTTTATATTTAGGGTTTTTTGTTATAAACAACCCTAAAAATATTTTATATAGAAATCAGTTTTTCCATGACCAATGTATTGTTATATTATGTTGAGATACATTGAATATATTTTCGATTTAATATTTCATTATAAATTTTAGTTTTTAATCTAAATTTCATTCAAGTAACTAAATAAATTACACTGCCATTTGGATAACAAATAATTGATATAATTTTAAAAACATTACATTATTTATATTGAAATTTAATATATAATTGTCATTGTTATTTTCGATATAATTATCTTTATAATATGTGTTGATTTGTACATTGATATGTTTGAAAAATCTCAGGGAGTTATACAATTCTTTTAGAACGACCGATTAATATATTTGTTTATTAGTGGCTCTAAATGTTTTCTAAATCACATATGGTAATCTTATAATAGGTGTTTAGGTTTTCATTTTTATATACTAACCATATAATTCATTTTGTTTTGACTGCATATGGTGTTAGAATTTACTACATGTTTAATTAATATTATCAAATGTGTTGTTCAATCATCCAACAATCCATGAATCCCTTTTTCCTATCATGTTTCATGTTTTTTCAACGTACCACCAACTATTTATCTTTGTTATACTGACAATTTTATCTCTTTAAATTCACAAACCACACCATATTTATTGTTATAGTATTTAGAGTTATTTCATATTATTCAAGGTTAGTATGCCACCCATGAATTCATCATCTGTATAACTATCATGAGATATATTTTAAAAGAAATCACTATGACTGTAGGTTCACTATAGTAACCACATGCTATAATTTTTACATTATTATTATTTTGACATCATGACAATTTGCTCATAACATATGTAATACTATTGTGGTTAGAATATTGACAATGGGATCACATATCTTTAACATTCAATATAATACATTAATTTTTTAAAAATTATTGTTTCTAAATCATGTTATGTTTTATAGGGCCATGAATCACCCTAAGAGAGGATGTATGAATCAGGTAATAAAACATTATCATTTAATGTGATAAATCAAGTTCCCATTTTATCTGGAATATGTTAATTATATCTGATGGAATCATGTAGTAATTAAACATTTTCTTGTAGAGAGACAATGAAATAGTTCCACAAGGTTCCCCACTAAGGGATATTCCATGGATTATATGAGAATAGTGTGTCAATCCCACATGAATCCCAAATGAATAACTTGTTTTTATTGAAAATAGATGTTTAGACACATTTATTTTTTGTTAGCCACTCATCCATTACAATATTTTATTTATCGAACACTAACGCCATCCGAACACTTCCAAAGATTCCCCAGAAAAAACTACTTTTTGTGGAAATACCTTAATAAGATTAATTAATTGGAGGTCACTTGGGAAGAATGTTATTTAATTATTTTTTCTTAATATAATTATAATAGTTATAAAACATATTATAATATTGATGATGTTGAATTTACTTTTCACAAACACCATATGCTCAATGAAACATCCCAAACCTGATAATCCATCTTCACAGTGCTAATGGGATATGTGTTGTTAACCATAGGAACATATCCCTGAATGTAAATGACTAATTACTTGTATTGTGGGTGTAAGGAGGTATTGTGGCGAGGATAATCCCTCTTGGAGAAAGATAAGGCACTGGTCTGAGAAAAATTAATATAACATGAATATGAGATAAATGAATCAGTAGACACGAACCAGACCCGTAGAGTGGAATTATATCCCATATCAATAAAAATTAGATGAAAAATAGATTTAACGACAAAGGAATGTTAACCAAACAAAATGTTTAATAGCACACTCAACTACTATGAAACCAACAATTCATGTATAAATAGCAGGTCATACATGTAAGAATACAAAAGTGCCAATGGAAAACTAATAGTAACTACATAAAGTATGTAATCATACTAATAAAGGAATGAAATAAAGAAAAAAGTTAAAACCAATCTAGTCAAGACCTTAAGGTCAATACCTATCTTTGTGCCAGTAGTAATATGATCTAGCCCTAGTGTGTGATCCATTACAAGTAAGTAAAACCATAAAGTCTAAATGTATACTGAAGGGAACATGTCGTATGGGAGACATATCTCAGTATGATACCATGAAAATGTTGTGTACAAATTATATGTTTTTATGAGAAGATTATTCCATATTTAAATTTATAAGTGTGATTTAGTATATAATCCAAAACACAATTTTTTCTCAACAACCTCCATGGAGTGTCACCGGCTTCAGCCAATGTTAGAATCTCAGAAGTAAATAGAGTCCTTGTAACCCACTAAAAAATTATGAGATGGAATATATTTTATTTTTTCAATGACTTGTGTTCTATACAACACCATTATTATCTTATGTTATATGCAACACCATATTAGCATGCAGTATATGAAACACTATTCTCATCTTGTGTTACACTTGATTTCATGTTCCTTTTATAGAAATTAATTTACACAACATTGAAGATTGATTTTTTTTAAATGTATAAAAGAAATAAGTTTCGATTATGTTATACACAACAACAAAGGAATATTTAACTCCATGCAACACTGACTTGGCTTGCATTACACGCAAGAGCGTCCTTCCTCGATAGCTTGTGCTGTACACAATACTGATTTTCACTATATAATAATATATTCATATAATATTATTGTAAACTAGCCATTATGAATAGTAATAACCAAATTATGAATTAGATAACATTGTCAATCATCTTAGACATTTTCTAGAACATGGTATGAGAAGAAAATCATATTTCAAGTTAAAAAAGTATATTTCAAAATATGCAATTTTCATCCATTTGATGGTGCACCCATATTAAATATAGTTTTTCACATTTTTATAAGCTAAAATTTAAAAACTAAACAGTTTATGTGTGATAATGATATAAAAAATTTACTTTGGATCAATTTTTGATACTTTCATGATAACATTCATAATTTAGAAATAGTAAAATTATGCTAAATTTTTAATTAAATTTTTTTTTCGTTGAGTTAATTTATATCAAAAAACTATAATACTAAATGGTTTTCAAATAAAAATATAATATATTTTTACCATTTAATATACTTTATCTCATTAAATTATTTTGACCATGAGTTCATAGAAAAACACATTTCAATCATTGGCAATGTTTTAGATTTTAAAACTCATTTTCTCTTCAATGGGATTAATTATAAATTTATAACTGCAAATTCTATGTAATGAATTTTTAGAAATGGATCTGATATTTGGAATAAGTATTTCCAATATTTTTTAATAGACTACATTAATTTTTGAGCATTATGAATAGAAACTACAGTAAATTTTATTTACCACAGTTAATGGTATGTTAGATAAGTAAGGGTAAAAATAATATTATAAAATTACCTTAACACTTGTCTTGATATAATTGCATGATTATATTTCTCCCTAAAACATACTTGGATCGAAATGGTATCTATTGGAACCCACATTGTTGATATTGATAAAATTAATTTATTTTATTGATAAAAAAGTGAAATATATCTTCTTCAATCATTAATAATTAAATTATTTTTAATATAAGGCTATATGGAATATAAATTCGATTATACATACTAATTTGAATTATAAAATGTTTTTTTATAATGACTTATTTAATTTTTATACCATAAATAAGTATATTAAATAATTATTAAAAAATCATGTAGTAATTATTTTATGAGGAGAAATATAAAATATATTGTTTTAAAAATATGAGAATAAATAATATTTTAACTAATTAATGTGATCCATGAATTTTTTTAATGAATATGACATGTTATAAATTTATTATATAATTGTTTTTGAATCTATCTTATGTGAGGATTTAATTTAAATTCATATAAATGAATAGTGTAAAAATTGACAGTATTGATATTTTATTAAAATAACATAATATTAAATTGTTTAAAAATCACAAAAAAAATTATATATTAAATATTTAAAAAAAAATTTTCTAAAATTTCATAAATAATCCAAATATTTTAAATTATCATCACATATGTAATTATTGATAACCATTTTAATTTTAGAATCTTATTACCACTAATATAATTAAATAGATTAAACAAGGATAAATCAAAATGATATTGATTAAATTAAAAGAAAAACATGTATAAATTTTATTGGATGATGATATTACAACTTTATCTCATCCAATAATCTATTTTGAGTAATTTTGGTGTTTTTTAAGGGAGTTTTGTTTTTATTATAAATTAATATTTTTTAGGATTCCAAAAGATCCCCTATACTCTCTTATAAAAGGGCACAACCTCCATCTCCTCTGAAATCCATTTTGATCCTTCAAACATCGTAAAACAATATCCATTTCCCATATCAAATTCCCTTGTAACACAATATATCTACTATCATTTTTCAATGACCATATTTAGTTCACTTAGAATAGGTTTTGAAGAGGCACATCGAAGAATATGTAATATCCTTTACTGATTAATTCTAACATTTTTGTTCTTATACTTAAAATATTGGAGTTGTTTCATTATTAAGTAATAACTGATATATCATTTTTATACTGATATTTTATTATAAATATGAAACAATCATATTCCATATTCTATCCATCCTATGAAAAATAAAATCACCACGCGTGCGTACGTACGACATACCTTCTCCATGTCGTGGTGTAATCTATTTTTCATCACTAACATAATTGGATGTGAATAATTATGGAATAAATAACTATATATTATTATTTTAATGTGATATGGATTCTGAAATATTATACACCATACACTTCAATACAATTACACAATCAGTGGAATGATATCGTCACTCGTGTGTACGTACTATCTACCATCTCCACGATGTGATGTGATTCGTTCTACATGATCTTTTTTAAAGAATGATTATATAAATGAATTGAATTAATAAATATGATATTTATAATATTGAAACCGTTTTTTAAATGGACTAACAATAACCTAAAAAGAGGAAGAAAAATTTATGAAACAAAACATTCATGAGAACATAATGGAGTTAACACCTGAATAATGAGTTAAAATGAAATGTTACTAAACAATAGATAAGAATATGACCATAAATGATATCATAAAAATGAATATGATTATTGAATAAGTTATTTAAAATGTTTAAATCAATGTAATGGATGTTCAGGTACATACAAAACATATCGGACCTATGGTAAGTGATAATTCTGCAATCTCATTTTTATACAAGATTGTTTATACATACGTATTTACTAGGGAATATTTATCATCCACGACCATGTTTAATAAATATGTAATATTATTTATATACTCATAAAATATTCTAAATAAAATTTTACACATTGGTGAATTTTTATAAAATGATCTGAAAGGAATCTTTTGTCATTTTCCGTATGAGGTACTTTTTGACTTTTCCGGAAAATGTATGAGAATAATGTTTTTTAAATTATATGTATTGAATGTTCTTTTATGATTTAATAATGACTTATTTAAATGAATTTTCCTATAAAATATTTCATTATTATTTTCAAAAAAAATTATTTTCTATTAAAATTGCACAAAATTTGAGAAAATAATATGATTTTAAAAAAGAAAGCATATTTTCCTAAAAAATTCATTTTAAGTGTTTTATTAAAACTATTTTCCATAAAATATGACATTATATAATATAGTAAAATTTCAAGTATAATGCCATTATTATTTATATACATCGATTTTGTTTATAATGAAATGATATCCATTAGTTATATATAGATTATTTTTAAATGGGATGATGTTTATGAAACCCATTTTATTCAATGGGTTATGATGAATGATTTATGTTTATTTTGTGGCACATGTAAGAATGATTTCCTTATAAGACAGGTGGGACATAAATAACCCTCAAATTAATTGGTTAATTATTTATATCAAATGAGATATACATTTCTAGAATGGGAAAAAATCTAGATCAGTAATATATGGCTAGAACGACATGTAAACCCGATTTAGTAATGGAATCCATCCTCTATGATGGTCTTTGAAGAGATTCCATGGATTCTATGGAAATCATAATATGTTATTATTAGTTTTCTATAATTATATGTTCTATTACAATGTTATTCTTTCATGGTTAATGATCTTTTATGATCCATGCCTTACGCACTACCTAGATTTTTGTCGTTGCTCAAGATTGTGATGTAAAAATTTTATGTTCATGTTTTTACATTCAAATGTTATAAGATTGATTACGTTAAACATGTTTACCCTCAATGAGAATTTTGGGTCACCATTTACATGTTTTCATTTTCACAAGATATAAATAAATGATTTAGGAATGAATGAAAAAGGTAAATATCTTTATTGGAGATATTGAAGATCTTTCACCATGATTAGACGACTCTGTTCAGAGTTTACAAAGACACTAAACTAATACTATCATTTGGATTTTTTTTTGTTTTGTATTAAGTATTTGGAAAATGTGATGTATGTTCCATTTTTTTCAATCTTAGTTATCTAAATTTTGTATCAGAAAAATTGGATTTGGAATGAATCTGATCCTTGGGAACTCTAATGTGTGATCTTTGGATGAAGCGTGGCTCTCCTCCCAAGGTCTTCATGAAGAAATGGATTCCACTAGGTATGGTGGGTTGTCTCACCTAGGGGGTGTAGCCACACTTGTAGTGCATTAATAGGTATCAATTCTAGTCCATTATATATATTTCCAAACCACTATAGTTAGTATCAGAGAAAATGTTTAGTTACCCTTTTGAAACTAGGATGTGAAAACCTTAGTGAGATCTCTAAATATATTTCTATTTTATGTATGGGGATGTACCTAAGGTTATGTATATTTATTGGTTAAAATCCTAGAATTATTATAATGATCATGATTAACTTATGATTAATCCTAAGATGTTAGAGATTGAATCTACTCCCCCATGATAATGTTGATTTCCTATTATGTTTTTTGTCTTTAATGCTATTCTTTTTTGGGTTTTTAATAATGGCAAGAACCCAATGGAACATCGTTAATGAACAATGCACTAGGGAATACAGTTTTTTTCCTCATGAATAAAAAAATTTAATGGTAGATGGAGTGAATAATCTTATTGGTAAACTTAAACTAGCTATGAATCATTATGGACATCCTAATGAAAAGAGAAGGGAACAATATTCTATTGAGACCTTAATGAGGGAACATCCACCTTCTATCAGTTGGTCATCTAATACACCTATTTATGAACAATGGAACAATACAATTGAAAATATTTTTTCCATATTTCTCTATTCAGATTATTAAAAATCCATTTTTGTTGTTTACCGTTTAGAAGGTGAAGCAGACCAGCGGTGGACTCTAATTAAGAATAAATGGTCACAAGATGAAATTGAATCCATGGAATGGGATGAGTTAAAGAATTTATTTTTATATAAGTACTTTCCCCATATTCTTCAAATTAATATGGAAAATTATTTTTTTGAGCTTAAGCAAAAGGATGATGGATCTATTGGTACATACGATGCAAATTTTACAATACATACTGCGTATGCTTCTCAATTTGTCATCCAAACTGAAAGTAATGTTGATATAATCTATAAAGGATTTAAAAAAAGTCTACTAAGGGAATCATCTATAAGAGACTTCATAAGATATGAAGATATTGTGCGTTGTGCAATCATGGAAGAACTGGATATTATAGTTTCATATTCATCTCATGGTATTAACATGAAATGAAAGATGGAGTTAAAGGATAAATATCAAAAAAATTGTGAAAAGAAGAAGAATGTTTCGTTATATTCAATGTGTGGAAAGAAGCATGGTTAAGATTTTCTTAAAAGAACTTGAAAATATTTTTTCTATGGAAATGAAGGTCACTAAGCAGCTGAGTGCTAGCGTAATGGGAAAATGTTAGCTAATGGTGTGTATAAAGAAAAGGATACCGAGAATGCACCCAAAAAGCGTCAATTTTATAAGTGAATGTAAATGGGAAAATTTTTCTAACCATTTAAAAAATCCATGGGTTAATGAAAAACAACATCAACAACCTATAAAGGAAAAAGATAAAGGGAATTTCCATCCGATCACTATCGGCGATGTTGAGTAAGAAAATAAAGTAGATGAATGAATAAGTGATTATGTAATGGGATTTAAAAATTGTTTTGTGGAATACCATTTATTGTATTATGGAATATTGGAATACCTATGTATTGGTTTATTATGGTTTTAATAATTATATGGTACTGTTAACAATTAATTGTTTTGGAAATATTTTTGAATGTATAAGATATGCACATAATAAAGGGATTAGAATAAAATAATATGTATGATACTATTAATTAGAAAAGGATTGATAAAAGGGAAGAGTGATATCATGGTTTGAGTATATTGAATTTATGCTATATTTTATTTATGGTTAAACTAAATTTTTATGGAATTCTTGTTGTCACAAAATTTTTATGATAAATTATGTTCTTATCATATTTCAAGAGGATGCATGATAAAGTCCTTCATTTGTTTTTCATTTGAAAAAAAATATTCCTTATCATATATGGGGGATAAATGGTGGTATTCAAATTCTTGTTATATGACCTTTCTAATTATTCTGTTTTTGTACTGTAATATTGTATAGTAGTATTTTGGATTAGAATAATGTTTGGAATGGATTATGTTCAACATCAGATAGTGTTGTTTAATGATATAACTTTTCTTTTATATTATTTCATGAATGTTATAATAGTATAGTTTATGAAAAATGAAAACCCATATGATGGGTTTAAACCCATCGGGGCGGTCAAGGATGCATGAATCTAACCCCCAACTGTATTGAGACTAGAATTTATTGCCTAACAGCGGCCTACTAGAATTCTCGGGATTGAAGAATTTAGTTTTTTTATTAAACGGTATGATAGATGATGTATAAGTCCATTTTGTAAATCATATATTATTAATATCACCATAAATGTACTTAGGTATATTTAGTAACTAATGGAAACCTTTTTGTGATAGAGATTGATGGAATTAACTATCATTCAATTGTATGATCTACTCACACTTCAAGATTGAAAAATTCAACTACATTTATTTAAATAACAGAATAAGTTGAAATGGTTCACGGAATGACCAGCGATGATATTACAGTAAAATCAAGTAAGTATTTATCCACATGAAAAAATTCATCAATATTAGGGAAATTATCTTGAAAAACATAATTAATGTCAAATTAATATCATATCTAATAAATCAGATGATACCTTTGATCATCGCAATTTTATTGTTATGTGATTGTTGGCTTTTTCATAGCCAAGTTCTCCAACACTCATCATCAGAACACGGTGGTTAGATTTCTCCTCTATATCCATTTATTCAACTTTGTTCTCATACGTGAAAACCTAGTGATGAGTTATGTTGGGTGACCCTTCTATTTATAACATTATTTTTTAAAATTTATGTTTTGTTATTCCTTTTGATGATATTGGATTATATTAATGAAACATTCATGTAGATTAGAATTTATAACCCTGAATAAATTTGAGGTCGAAATCATTTTAAGGGGGGGTAAAATGTTACACCCTAAGAATTTATGAGATGTTTTATCTTTAATTTCTTCATTTTTTTTTGTTTTATGCAACACCACTATTATCTTATGTTATATGAAACACCATATTAGCTTGTAGTATATGATATGCTATTCTGGTATTATGTTACACTTGATTTCTTGTTCATTTTATAGAATATATATTCCAATCATTAAGGATAGATTTTTTCAATTTATAAAATTAATATTGTAAAGACACGTAAAATTCAAGGAAATGTTTTTCTAAATTTTCTTTTAGATTTTACAAGAACGCAGTTTTCTGACGGTGCATGATTCCGAGGCCTGGTGTTCCCGGAATCAGTTTCCGAAGTTTAGCTTAGGTACGTTCAGTGAACGAACGAGCAGGTTTTTCTATCTTTTGAGCTGATGCACAAAATCGAAATATGAGGGCACCTATGGAACCGCAGCGCCGGTAATTGTTATGAAGACCCTTACTAGAGTTGCGTTTTCTCGGGAGTATTTGTTTTAAAAAATTTGGGGGATAAAATATAATTCATACAATTATATTTTCTTTTCTTGTTAGGTGGATTAAGTGTTGTGTTACAACACTTTGACCCTCTCTTAAGTGGTTATAACCTAATTAAGGGAGTTTGGGGTGGGACCCACTTGAATTTAACCACCCATGAGAGGATTAATGGTGAGGTGGGTCCCACACGAACCCCACCCCTTCACATTCCTCTTAAACTACCTAACTCCCTCATTAATTTTTTGTAAACATATCTTTAATGAGTAACCTTCAATTTCCTAACACTCTCCATCATTTACTCTAACCAACACACACATTAAATTAAGTGAATTCAACTTTTGAATTTATTTTGGAAAATCTAGGCTTGGGTTGATTAAATAATTTGGAATCATTATTTTTTTTTGAATGGTTGTCCTTTGTGGTGTTGAGGGTAAGGGAAGAGAGCTTGGAGTTATTAAATATCTTCTTCTTCTTCTTCTTCTTCTTATTCATCAAGGAACATAGATTCAGTGACTCAGATTCATCCATCTTGTTCTTCCTCGACAAAGGAGGAGGCACCGGCATGGGAACTCGCCAACGACATTCCGCCTTTCAATTTTCTCTCCGCATGAAAGGAAGGGAGACACTGCTTCCTCCTCGGACGTTCTCCATCGGCATATATGGAACCTCACCCTATGACACCGTTTTCCGAGACACCGTCGTTCAACAACATTTGTCAAGGTAGGGGTTTTATGTGTTCCATTTCGTGAATTACTTCTGTCATCTATCCACGTTCAATTGGACCGCTTGATTTTGTTTAATGGGAGGGGGTGTACATCACAAACACGGCAGACCCTCCTCCCTTATTATTGTTGTGTTGTTGCGGTTTAATGGAAAGTGACGAGGTGTCGCCGCACCGTGTGGAAATAAGCGGCAAGGATGCGCGGAGCGGTCGGGCCGCACATTTGTAAATCGAACCAAGCCGCGGCATCGTCACACCGCGCCGGACAGAATAAGCTGCGGCTTAGTCCGCGGCGAAGCAGGGGGACCGGCAGCCGGTTCCGGGCCACCGGCGTCGGAGCAAGGGGACCGGTCCTCGACGGTCCTGTGGCGGCAGAAGCCAGCCGACCAAAGCAGGCCAGTCGGTCTGGGGTGAGCCTAGGGTTACGACCCCCGGTTGACTAGTAATGAGCGGCCCCCAATATGGGGGGTCACGGTTACAAACATCGGGTGGCAGCTCCCCCCCGAACGGCTCGGCATTTTCGCCGAGCCACCTGGCCCGCGCGCCGGACCGCCAGCCCGCCGGGCCGCACCCAAGCGGGCCGACCATGACCCGGTTCGGGCCGACCCATGGGGTCTCGGTCCAGGTCGGTCCGAGCCCGAAACCCCCACTTTCGGACCTTCCAAGGTCTTTTTCCCATAATATGGGATGCAGACCTCCGATCTACGAACCTTCAGCTATGATGCAATCTTTGGATCGAGAATGTCGTTTTGGTATATTACACTCAAGGTTTCGAAGTAATTTGGGTTCGGTTGGGTTGGATCGTACTTAAAACCAACGGGGCCCTCGGAGCGGAAACGCTTATATCATGAGCTCTGGACATCTGATTGACGTTCTGTCAGCTATGTTGGATTCCTCTTGAGGAGATGGAAATTTCGACATACTTCAGTCAAGGATTGGACGTAGTTGAAGTTTGGCTAGGTTGGATTGTACCCAGAATCCAACCGGACCCCTGGAACGGAAAAGATGATAACATTCATACCATACGTCTATTTGACGAACCAACTGTGGAATTGGTGATCACGTGGAAAAAATGTCCATATGAGCATACCCTATGAGAGTTTGGGTTATAGTTGAGATACAGCCGAGTTGGTTCATACACGAAACCAACCAGGCCCCTGGGATGAAAAGGATAATAACTCACAGACCGGGTGTCCGATTGATGCGCCATCTGTTGCGTTGAGACCCCTATGATGGGGCGGTCCATTGAGATACTTCTTTATGGGACTTTGCGATACTTGGAGTATCGACCAATATCTCATGGATAGGACTCTCCCGGAGACGACCGTATGGAGTACGGAGACCGTGTAGCTGGCTGAGACCTAATGTCTGATTGGCCGATTCAATTCAGAGTGACTAGCATAGCCCAGTGGGGAGCACTACTTTGTGAGGTGGAAGACCCATGGAGGAGGAGCACTACATTGTGAGGTGGCAGACCCACGATACTCGATTGGAGGAGTACCTCTGTAGGCTATGAGGGGGAGCACTACTGTGTGAGGTGTCAAACCCATGGAGGAGGAGCACTAATGTGTGAGGTGGAAGACCCGCGGTACTCGACAGGAGGAGTACAACATCAGTCTTAGGTTAGTGAGAAGTACCTCAGAGTTGTGACAGAACCACTGTACACTCCAGATACGGGGCTCTTCAATAGGTACGGTTTCGATAATGAAAATCCCGGTTTGAACTGAGACGTTTACTTTGTGTTTACCTCATGATTGTGATGGGTCACTTGATAACTTAGGTATATGTATGGGCATATACCTGGGTAGTGGTTTTCCATTGATTTCATGATCATTGTGTTTCCTCATGATTGAGATGGGTCAATTGATAACATAGGTATATGTATGGGCATATACCTGGGTAGTGGTTATCCGTTGATTTCATAATCATTGTGTTTCCTCGTGATTGAGATGGTTTACTTGACAACGTAGGTTTATGTATGGGAATAAACCTAAGTAGAGGTTATCTGTTGAGATCTTCATTGTGGTTATCCTTGTTGGATTATAGAGACCTTGAGGGTCTCGGGGTCCCTACTGTGTATCGTTAAACTCACCCCTGCACGGGCTATGACCGCACCTCACTGTATTGGTTGCAGATGACAGGCAGTGCTGACAGAGGCCGAGTGATCGAGGACCCGACTGTATCTGGAGGTGGACTTCACGGCGAGATGACACTCAGAGGAGGTTGACGGGTGAGAGCGTTGTGGAGGCTATCTGTACCTACCGTTCAGGTAGGATCCATGGTGGACGATCCAGGTGCTACGCTATCTATACCTACCCTTCAGGTAGGATTCGTGGAGGATGACCCATGATCTACTTCCTTTCTTGCTACTGTTGTCTTTTCTGTTGTACTTTCCTTCAGTTGTAGTGGTAATTTCAGATGGGTTTTTATTCTGGCCCATTTACTTTTCAGCACATTTTGTGTACTGAGTGTTTTACTTCCACTTGTACTCTGTGGTGTTTAGTTTACTTTTATAACGACAATGGCTTCACAGTTATCGGGATTTACACCTTTCGTGCTAGTCACCAGCCCCTGGCCTATGGAAGGTGGGCATGAGGTAGTCACGACACGGGCCCTGAGGACGGGTTATGAAAAATTGGTATCAGAGGATTCTGTTCTACCGCCGAACATATAACTCTGATATTTTCATTCTATGAAGCAATAGTGTTTAGGGTACCGAGTGTGGTATTCAGTTCAGGGAGTCCACTATTGGTGCGGGTGACCGACGTATCCATACACCAGGACCATGACAACTAATTTCCTACCTTGTGCACGAAAACACTGATTGCATGTGTGTTTTCAAAGGTTTTCCCTTAAAACTTCTCAAACCAGGTCAGCTCACCAGGTATAAATCATTTGACCGTGTCACGTTTGTTTATTTCTAGATGCCTCCCCACGGACGACCAGCTAGAGCCCTGAGATTTGTATGTAATGAAATCCCACCAAGCGATGTTGCCTCAGTCTAGGGCCCTATCCCAGTTGAGGCACCAGTGGAGGCACCAGTGGTAATACTACCCATTGGGCCACTGATGCCACCAGCCCCAGCAGTAGAGGGTGCACGTCGCTTGAGCGCACTTCACGAGCTTCAGTGCTAGAGGACACCCAGGTTCAGGGGAGAGACGGACCCGCAGGCGGCTGAGGATAGGCTGGAGGCTGTGGTGAGAGTCATCAGGCTAGTGGGGACGCCATCAGACTTCATGGTGATCTTTGCTGCCAGCCTTCTTCAGGAAGCATCAGACAGATGGTGGATCCTGATGCTCTAGATGCATGACGAGGCGACACTTATATGGGTAGACATCGAGAGCCTGATTCGGGCAGAGTTTGTACTATCCACCCTTCGAGGAGTGCGTATACAGGAGCTACTTCAACTGTGGCAAGGTAGTATGACAGTGGAGCAGTATTCAGTGAGGTTCATAAACCACACGCGCTACTCCATAGATATGGTACGAGACCCATTCTTCAGGGCCCGAACCTTCGAGCAGGGGCTTAGGTGAGAGATTAGAGCTGCTGTTATTTCTCACATCATTCCGACGCAGACAGGGGTGTTGGAGCGAGCCCTCTTAGTGGAGAGTGTCCTTACTGAGTAGTCTCCAGCAGCAGGACCCACCTCTAGCTGGCATGAGGCAGAGTCTTCCGTAGAAGGCATTAGAAAGATGACGCAGAGGTCCAAGAGGACCAGACCTACAGGTGGTCGACCGCATGACTCAGGGTCGGTAGTACGAGGAACCAAGGGGAATGACTGAGCCGGACATACCATGCAGTGTTACTCCTATGGCGGGATTGATCACATGGTACGTGACTGTCCGACCAGCCATGCAGATGACCTGCAGTTAAATGAAGAACCTCCCAGGAAGATGTAGAGGTTCGATCGAGGCAGACCTCTAGGTGTAGAAGGCCAAGGGAGGGGAGCTGTCCATGTAGCTGGAGGTGGATGACGCTACGAGGTGTTTCCACCACCACCACCAGGAGGTCCACCTCAACCGCAGGGAACATGTGGACATGGGAGAGCTCATCTTTAGGCAGCAGAAGCATACGACTACAGAGCTCCAGAAGCGAGTGGACAGGAGCGAAACTAGTGGTTTCCTTTTATTCTTTGTATATATAGTTCAATGTTGTTGTTGTTACATTTGTGTCTTTTTACCATGAGCTGCAATAATATAAATACACTTACCTTTGTGGCATTTTCTTCCTTCCTTTTTGAGTACTAATAGGTTCTAGTTTAAACTGTTTACATGACCCTCACTTTCGATATTCATACATGAAGAGACCCTGTGACCTCACGCTGATGCTGACAGTATGACTCTAACCTTAGAGGCGAGAGTGGCGGTTGGTCCTCTTGGTAGTAACGTTGACGTCTTACGACGTCGTCCATAGCGTTAATTCATCATTCATGTCCAGATTGACTGTATTAGGCAAAGAACGTGGTTCATCCATGGGATGAGACCAGATTTTTTCTTATCAGAAAAGAAGAAATCATAGCATCTCTTGTGGGACCAGAGAAGTTCCAGGTCATCCAAGAGAAGATGAGGACAGTTCCGAGCCAATATAATCCTTATGATGATAAGAGGTAGAGACCACTAGAGGTCGAGGATGGCGACCACATTTTCGTACGGGTATCAACTCTACATGGAATTACAGATATGTGGCCAAGGAAACAAGTTATCTCTGAGGTTCAATGGTCCTTTCTAGGTCCTCAATTGGGTAGGTGAGGTGGTTTACCACTAGACCCATCCACCTATGTTGCATCAGGTGCACGACGACTTCAACGTATCTCAACTGAGGAGATACGTGCTCGACCCTTCACATATCATCAACTATGAAGAGATGGACGATGGCGATGGGGTGACTTTCACGGAGGTTCCAGTGGGGATTGAGGATCGACATGAGCGGATCCTAAGAGGATAGTTGATTCCTTGGTTGCGCTTTCACTGGCAGTACGGGAACCTCCAGGTGAGCTCAAGAGAGCGGGAGGCTCAGATGCATGTTGGTGTACCGCTTTTGTATCCCTAGTTTGTGTTAAAGCTTCACGAGGATGTAAATCTCTGAGATGGGAGTAATGTAAAATCCTGTAAAATTCAAGGAAATTTTTTTCTAAATTTTCTTTGGGATTTTACAAGAATGCAATTTTTGACAGCGCCTGATTCCGAGGCCCGGTGTGCCCGGAATCAATTTATGAAGTTTAGCTCGGGTACGTTTAGTGAACGAACGAGTGGGTTTTTCTATCATTTGAGCCGGTGCATAGAATCGAAATTCGAGGGCACCGATGGAACCGCAATGCTGATAATTTCTTACGAATACCCTTACTGGAAATGTGTTTTCTCGGGAAGAGATTTTTTTAAAAATGCGAGGGATAAAATATAATTGTTACAATTATATTTTCTTTTCTTGTTAAGCAGCATCTCCCTTCCTCAATCTCTCCCTCATTAACTCTATCCAACACACACAATAAATTAAGTGAATTCAACTTTTGAATTTATTTTGGAAAAGCTTGGCTTGGGTTGATTAAATAATGTGGAACCATTATTTTTTGTGAAGGGTTGGCATTTGTGGTGTTGAGGGTAAGGGAAGAGAGCTTGGGAGTTTTTAAAGAACTTATTTATCTCTTACTTCATCTTTGTCATGGAACGTCGCTTCGGAGACCCGTATTCTTCCGTCTTCTTCTTCCTCAACAAAGGAGGAGGCACCGACGTGGGAACTCACCAATGACATTCCGCCTTTCAATTTTCACTCCGCGTGAAAGGAAGGGAGATGCTGCTTCCTCCTCAGATGTTCCCCATCGGCATATAGAGAACCTCACACCGGGAAACCATTTTCCGCGACACTGTTGTTCGACAACTTTTTCAAGGTAGGGGTTTTATGAGTTTCATTTTGTGAATTACTTCCTTCATCAATCCACATTCAACTGGACTGCTTGCTATCGTTCAACGGGATGGGGCCGGACCTCACAAACACAGCCGAACCTCCTCCCTTATTTATTTTTTGTTTTTGCGGTTCAAAGTAATTTGACTCGGTGTCGTCGCACCGCGTGGAAACGAGCGGAAAGGATGCATGGCGCCGTCTCGCCACGCATTTGAAAAGCGAACCAAGCCACGGTGTTGTCGCCCCACGCCGGAAGAAAAGAACATGAAGACACCGCGGCCGAAGTGGGGCAGCGGCAGAGGGGCGCGGGGCCGTCGCGCCGTGCCAGACCAAATAAGCTGCGGCTTAGGCCGCGATGAAGCAAGGGGACCGGCGGCTGGTTCCAGGCCACCGGCATTGGAGCAGGGTGACCGGCCCTCGCGGGTCCCGTGGCGGCAGAAGCTGGCCGGCCGGAGCATGCCGGCCGGTCAGGGAGAGAGCCAGGGTTACGACCCCCGACTGGTCAGCAAACAGCGGCCCCCATTATTGGGGGTCGTGGTTATAAACACCGGTGGGTAGCGCACCCCCTTGCAATCCTGAACAGCTCAACCGTTCGGCTAAGACACCTAGGCAGCGCACCGGACC
Source organism: Viscum album (assembly GCA_963277665.1). Lineage (NCBI taxonomy): Eukaryota > Viridiplantae > Streptophyta > Magnoliopsida > Santalales > Viscaceae > Viscum > Viscum album. Next base: position 1,583,518,829 of record OY728150.1, on the reverse strand, counting down.
GCCAGTGCGCCGGGCCGCCAAGCCGGGCCACGCTCAAGCGGTCTGACCTTGACCCGGTTCAGTTCGCCCAGGTCGGGCCGACCAAGGGGGTCTTAGGCCGGGTCGGTCCGAGCCCGAAACCCCCACATTCAGAACATTCACGATCTTTTTCCCATAACATGGGCTACAGACCTCCAATCTACGCATCATATGCTGTGATGAAATCTTTGGATCGAGACGGTCGTTTTTGTATATTACACTCAAGGTTTCGGAGTACTTTGTGTTCGTCCGGGTTGGTTCGTACATGAAACTAACTGGGCCCATGGAGCGGAAACACTTATATCATGAGCTCTGAACGTCTGATTGTCTTCCCGTCAACATTTTTGGATTCCTATTTAGGAGAAAGAACTTTTGGCATACTTCCCCCGAGGTTTCGACGCAGTTGGAGTATGGCCGGGTTAGATTGTACCCGAAATCCAACCGGGCCCTCGAATAGAAAATCTGATATCTTTCAGACCGGACGTCGGTTTGACGAACCATCAACGGAATTGGTGATCACGTTGAGAAATGGTCCTTATGATCATACCCTATGAGTGTTCTGGGTACAGTTGAAATACGTCCGGGTTGGTTCGTACACGAAACCAACCAGGCCCCTCTGACGAAAAGGCTAAAAAATCACAAACCGAGTGTCCGATTAATGCGCCATCTGTTGTGTTGAGACCCATATGACGAGACGGTCCTTTGAGATAGTTCTTAATTGGACTTTGTGATACTTGGAGTATCCACATATAGCTCATGGAGAGGACTCTCCTGGAGACGAGCGTACGAAGTATGGGGATCATGTAGCTGGCTGAGACCTGATGACTGCTTGTCAGATTTGATTCGGAGTGATGAGCATAGCCCAGTGGGGAGCACTACATTGTGAGTTGGCAGACCCATGGCGGAGGATCACAACTTTGTGAGGTGGCAGACCCGCAGTACACGACATGAGGAGTACCTTTGTAGGCTATGAGGGGGAGCTATACTGTCTGATGTGGAAGACCAATGGTGGAGGAGAACTAATGTGTGAGGTGGCAGACCCGCAGTACTCGACAGGAGGATCACCTCAGTAGTATTAGGTTAGTGAGCAGTACCTTGGAGTCATGACAGGACTACTATACACTCCAGAGACGGGGCTCTTCAGCAGTTACAGTTTTGATAATGAAAATCCTGGTTTGAGCTAATATTATGACCTTGTGATTACCTAATGATTGAGATGGGTCACTTGATAACTTAGGTATATGTATGGGCATATACCTGGGTAGTGGTTATCCGTTGATTTCATAATCTTTGTGTTTCCTCATGATTTAGATGGGTCACTTGATAACATATGTATATGTATGGGCATAAACCTGGGTAGTGGTTATCTGTTTATTTCATAATCTTTTTGTTTCCTCGTGATTGATATGGGTTACTTGATAACATATGTGTATGTATGAGAATATAAAAAAGTAGTGGTTATCTGTTTAGATCATCTTTGTGGTTATCCTTGTTGGTTTTAGAGAGACCTTGAGGGTCTCGAGGGCCCTACTGAGTATCGTTATACTCACCCCTGCATGGGCTATGCCCGCACCTCACTGTGTTGGTTGCAGACGACGGGCAGTGATGACAGAGGCCGAGTGTTCGAGGACTGGACGGTATCCAAAGGTGGACTTCACTGTGATACGACACTCAGAGGAGGTTGGCGGGTGAGAGTGTTGTGGAGGCTATCTTTACCTACCATTTAGGTAGGATCTGTGGTGGACGATCCAGGAGATGTGCTTTCTGTACCTAACCTTCAGGTTGGATCTGAGGAGGACTACCCAGGAGCTGATTCCTTTCTTCCAGCTGTTGTATTTTCTATTGTACATTCGTTCAGTTGTAGTTTTACTTTCAGTTGGGTTTGTATTCTGGCCCATTTACTTTTCAGCACTTTCTTTTGTACTTAGTGTTTTACTTACGCTTGTACTTTTTGGTGTTTAATTTACTTTTATAAAGGCAATGCCTTCCCAGTTATCGGGATTTACGCCTTTGGTGCTAGTCGCCAGCCCCAGGCCTATGGAAGGCAAGCATGGGGTAGTAACGACATGGGCCCCGAGGATGGGTCGTGACAAATTATTATCAGAGGATTCAGTTCTACTGCAGAACTTATAACTCTGATATTTTCTTTCTCTGAAGCAATAGTGTTTAGGGTACTGAGTGTGCTTTTTAGTTCCGGGATTCTAATGTAGGTGCGGGCCGCCGACGTATCCATACATCAGGACCCTGAAAACTGATTTCCGACCTTGTTTTTGAATACACTAATTGCATGTGTGTTTTCAATGGGTTTCCCTTAAAACAGCTCATAACAGGTCAGATCACTTGCTATAAATCGTTTGACCATGTCACGTTTGTTTCTTTCAGGATGCCTCCCCGTGGACGACCAGCTAGAGCCCTGAGAGTTGTACGTACTGATAGCCCAGCGAGCAACGTGGCCTCAGTACAGGGCCCTATCCCAGTTGAGGCACTAGTGGAGGCACCAGCGGTACTACTACCCGTTTGGCCACCGATGCCACCAGCCCCAGTAGTAGAGGGTGCACATCGCTTGAGCGCACTTCACGAGTTCCAGCACCATAGGCCACCCAGGTTTAGGGGAGATACGGACTCACAGGTAGCTAAGGATTGGCTGGAGGCTGTGGTGAGAGTCTTCAGGCTAGTGGGGATGCCGACAGACTTCATTGTGATCCTTTATTCCAGCCTTCTTCAGGCAGCAGCAGGTAGATGGTGGAGCCTAATGCTCCAGATGCATGACAAGGCGACACTTATATGGGTAGACTCTCAGAGCCTATTCCAGGCATAGTCTTTACCTGCCACCATTCGAGCGGTGCGTATACATGAGCTACTTCAGCTGCGGCAAGGCTGCATGATAGTGGCGCAGTATTCAGCGAGGTTCACATACCTCTCGCGCTACTCCACTGAGATGATATGGGACCGAATCTTCAGGACCCGATCTTTCGAGTAGGGGCTCAGGTGATAGAATAGAGCTTCTATTGTTTTTCACAGAATTCTGACGCAGACAGGGGTGTTGTAGCGAGCTCTCTTAGTGGAGAGTTTCCTTGCTGAGCAGTCTCCAGCAGCAGGACCCACTGCTAGCCAGCATGCGGTAGAGTCTTCTGTAGCATGCAGTAGACAGATGACGTAGAGGTCCAAGTGTACCAGACCTACAGGTGGTCGACCGCATGACTCAAGGTCAGTAGTGTGAGGCACCAAGGGGAATGACAGAGCCAGACCTACCATTCAGTGTTACTCCTATGGCGGGATTGGTCACATGGCATGTGACTCTCCAACCCGCCATGCAGATGACCTGCATTTAAATAAAGAACCTCCCAGGCAGAGGCAGAGGTTTAATCGAGGTGGACCGCTAGGAGTAGAAGGCCAATGGAGGGGAGCTGGCCATGTAGCTAGAGGTGGACGAGGATACAAGGTGCTTCCACCTCCACCACCAGGAGTTCCACCCCGACCGCATGAAACATGTGGACATGGGGAAGTTCAGCTTTAGGCAGGAGAAGCATACGACTACGGAGCTCCAGAAATGAGTGGACAGGAGCACAACTAGTGGTTTCCTTTTATTCTTTGTATATCTAGTTCCATGTTGTTGTTGTAACATTTGTGTCTTTGTACCATGAGCTGTAATAATATAAAGACACTTACCTTTGTGACATTTGCTTCCTTCCTTTTTGAGTACTAAGAGGCTCTGGTTTAAAATGTTGAGTTGACCCTCACATTCGAGATTCCTACTGGAAGAGACCCAGTGACCTCACGCTGATACTGATAGTGAGACTTAACCCTTAGAGGTGAGAGTGATGGTTGGATCTTCTAGTAGTAATTTCGAGGCCTTACAATGTCGTCCATGGAATGAATACATCATTCATGTACGGATTGAATGTATTAGGCAAAGAACGTGGTTCATCCAGGTGATGAGACCAGATTTCTCTTATCAGAAAAGAAGAAATCATAGCTTCTCTTGTGGGACCAGAGAAGGTCCAGGTCATCCAAGAGCAGATGAGGACAGCTCAGAGCTGACAAAAGCCTTATTCTAACAGGAGGCAGAGGCCACTAGAGTTCTAGGATGGTGACCATGTTTTCTTACGGGTCTCACATCGACATGGAATTACAGAGACATGGCCAACGCGACAAGATATCTCTGAGGTTCAACGGAACTTTCTAGTTCCCCAGCTAGGTAGGTGAGGTGGTTTACCGGTTGACCCATTCACCTCAGTTGCATGAGGTGCACAACAACTACCACGTATCTCAACTGAGGAGATAAGTGCTCGACACTTCGCATATCATCATCCATGAGGAGCTGGACGATGGTGATGGGGTGAATTTCACGGAGGTTCTAGTGGGGATCGAGGATCTAAATGAGTGGATCCTATGAGGACAGACGATTCCTCGGGTGCACTTTCACTGGAATTACGGGAACCTCCGAGTGAGCACATCATAACGGGAGGCTCAGATGCATGCTCAGTACCGCTTTTGTATCCCTATTTTGTGTTAACGCTTCATGAGGACGTAAAGCCCTAATGTGGGAGTAATTTAAAGACCCGTAAAATTCATGTAAATTTTATAATAAATATTCTTTTTGATTTTACAAGAATGAGGTTTCTGATGGCGCCTGATTCAGAGGCCCGGTGTGCTCAGAATCAACTTCTGAAGATCAGCTCCGGTACGTTCAGTGAAAAAACGAGCGGGTTTTTCTATCTTTTGAGCTGGTGCATGGATTAAAAATCCAACGGCACTGATGGAACCGCAGCACCGGTAATTTCATAAGAAGACCCTTAATGGAGTTGCGTTTTCTCGTGAGGAGTTGTTTTAAAAAATTGAGGGATAAAATATACTTGTTACAATTATATTTTCTTTTCTTGTTTAGTGGACTATGTGTTGTGTTACAACACTTTGACCCTCTCTTAAGTGGTTATAACCTAAGTAAAGGAGTTTGGGGTGGGACCTACATGAAGATCACCACCCATGACAGTATTAAAGGTGAGGTGGGGCCCACACGAACCCCACCCCTTCACATTCCTCTTAACTCCCTAACTCCCTCTTTAATTTTTTGTAAACATATCTTTAATGAGTAACTTTCCATTTCCTCACTCTCTCCCTCATTAACTCTATCCAACACACACATTAAATTAAGTGAATTCAACTTTTGAATTTATTTTGGAAAAGCTTGGCTTGGGTTGATTAAATAATGTGGACCATTATTTTTTGTTAAGGGATGGAATTTGTGGTGTTGAGGGTAAGGGAAGAGGGCTTGGGAGTTTTTAAAGAACATCTTCTTCTTCTTCTTCTTCTTTGTCAAGGAACGTTGATTCGGTGACCCAGATTATTCCGTCTTCTTCTTCCTCGACTAAGGAGGAGGCACCGACATGGGAAATCTCTAACGAAATTCCGCATTTCAATTTTCTCTCCGCCTGAAAGGAAGGGAGACACTGCTTCCTACTCAGACGTTCTCCATCATCATAAACGGATCCTCACCCCACGACGTCGTTTTCCACGACACCATCATTCGACAACATTTGTCAAGGTAGGGGTTTTATGCGTTTCTTTTTGTGAATTACTTCCGTCATCTATCCACGTTCAATTGGACTTCTTGCTATCGTTTAATGGGAGGGGGTCAGACCATACAAACATGGCCAACCCTCCTCCCTTATTATTTTTGTGTTATTGCGGTTCAAAGGAATGTGACGTGGTGTCGTCGCACCGCGTGGAAACGAGCGTCAAGGATGCACGGCACCGTCGCACAGCGCATTTGAAAATCAAACCAAGCTGCGGCGCCGTCGCGCTCCGCTGGAAGAATAAAACACGAAGACATGGCTGCCGAAGTGGGGTAGCAACAGAGGGGTGCGGGACCGTCGTGCCATGCTAGAAAAAATATGTTGTGGCTTAGGCTGCGACGAAGTAGGGGGCCGGAGGCCGGTTCCGGGCCGCCGGCGTCAGAGCAGGGTGACCGGCCCTCACCGGTCTCGTGGCGGCAGAAGCCGGCCGGCCGGAGCGGGCCGGCTGATCAGGGGGAGAGCCGGGGTTACGACCCCTGGCTGGCCAGCAATTAGTGGCCCCCATTATGGGGGGTCGCGATTACAAACGGCGGGGGGCTGCACACCCCCCCCCCCCCCCCCGCACTCCCGAATAGCTCGGTCGTTCGGCCGAGCCACATGGCCAACGCGTCAGACCGCCAGTGCGCTGGGCCACCGAGCCGGGCTGCGCCCAGGCCAGGATGCACCCAGGCCAGGCCGGGTCATGCCCAAGCGGGCCGACCTGGAACCGGGTCGGTTCGCTCGGTTCGGCTCGACCAAGGGGGACCCAGCCCGGGTCGGTCCGACCCCGAAACCCCCACTTTCAGACCTTTCACGGTCTTTTTCCAATAACATGGGATGCAGACCTCTAATCGACGCATCATCAGCTATGATGCGATCTTTGGATCGAGATGGTCATTTTGGTATATTACACTCAAGGTTTCGGAGTACATTGTGTTTGTCCGGGTTGGTTCGTACATGAAACCAACCGGGCCCTTGGAGCGAAAATGCTTATATCTTGAGCTCTGGATGTCCGATTGACATGCCGTAGACTTTTTCTGATTCCTCATGAGGATATAGAACTTTTGGAACACATTTCCCAAGGATTGGATGCAATTGGTGTATGGACGGGTTGGATTATACCCGAAATCCAACCGGGCCCCTAGAATGGAAAAGCTGATATCTTTCAGACCGGGCGTCCGTTTGACAAACCGTCAGTGGAATTGGGGATCACGTTGAGAAACGGTCCTTATCAGCATACCCTATGAGAGTTCGGGGTACTGTTGAGATACGGTCGGGCTGGTTCGTACACAAAACCAACCGGGCCCCTGGGACGAAAGCGCTAATAACTCACAGACCGGGCGTCCGATTGACACGATGTCTGTTGTGTTGAGACCTATATGACTAGACGGTCCTTTGAGATAGTTCATAATGGGACATTGTGATACTAGTAGTATCCAAATATAGATCGTGGAGAGGACACTCCCGAAGATGAGCGTACAGAGTACGGAGACCGTGAAGCTGGCTGAGACCTGATGACTGCTTGTCAGATTCGATTCGGAGTGACTAGCATAGCCCAGTGGGGAGCACTACTTTGTGAGGTGGCAGACCCATGGCGGAGGATCACATATTTGTGAGGTGGTAGACCCGTGGTACTTGACAGGAGGAGTACCTCTGTTGGCTATGAGGGGGAGCTCTACTGTGTGAGGTGGGAGACCCATGGCGGAGGAGCACTAATGTGTGAGGTGGCAGACCCACGGTACTCGACAGGAGGAGCACCTCAGCAGTCTTAGGTTAGTGAGCAGTACCACAGAGTCATGATAGGGCCACTATACACTTCAGAGACGGGGCTCTTTAGCAGTTACGTTTTCGATAATGAAAATCCTGGTTTGAGCTGAGACTATGACCTTGTGTTTACCTCATGATTGAGATGGGTCACTTGATAACTTAGGTATATGTATGGGCATATACATGGGTAGTGGATATCCATTGATTTCATAATCTTAGTGTTTCTCATGATTGATATGGGTCACTTGATAATGTAGGTATATGTATGGGCATATACCTGGGTAGTGGTTATCCACTGATTTCATAATCTTTGTGTTTCCTCGCGATTGAGATGGGTTACATGATAAATTAGGCGTATGTATGGGAATATACCAAAGTAGAGATTATCTGTTGAGATCATCCTTGTGGTTATCCTTGTTGGTTTTAGAGAGACCTTGAGGGTCTCAAGGTCCCTACTGAGTATCATTATACTCACCCCATCATGGGCTATGCCCGCACCTCGCTGTGTTAGTTGCAGAGGACGGGCAGTGCTGATATAGGCCGAGTGTTCGATGACTGGATGGTATGTGAAGGTGGACTTCATGGTGAGTCGACACTCGGAGGTGGTTGAAGGGTGAGAGAGTTGTGGAGGATATCTGTACCTACCCTTCAGGTAGGATCCGTGGTGGACGATCCAGGAGCTGCACTATCTGTATCTACCATTCAGGTAGGATCTGAGAAGGACGACCCATGAGCTGCTTCGTTTCTTCCAGCTCTTGTCTTTTCTGATTTACTTTCGTTCAGTAGTAGTTGTACTTTTAGTTGGGTTTGTATTTTGGCCCATTTACTTTTCAACGCTTTCTATTGTACTTAGTGTTTTACTTCCGCTTGTACTCTTTGGTGTTTAGTTTACTTTTATAAAGGCAATTCCTTCCCAGTTAACGGGATTTACACCTTTGGTGCTAGTCGCCAGCCCCTGGCCTATGGAAGGCGGGCTTGGGGTAGTCACGTCACGGGCCTTGAGGACGGGTCGAGATAAATTGGTATCAGTGGATTGTTTTCTACCACAGAACTTATAACTCAGATATTTTCATTCTGTGAAGCAATAGTATTTAGGGTACCGAGTGTGGTTTTCAATACTGGGAGTACAATGTGGGTGCGGACTATCGACGTATCCATACACCATGACCCTGAGAACTGATTTCCGACCATGTGCACGAAAACACTAATTTCGTGTGTGTTTTCAAAGGTTTTCCCATAAAACAGCTCAAACCAGGTCAGCTCACCAGGTATAAATCGTTTGACCGTGTCTCATTTGTTTAATTCAGGATGCCTCCCCGCGAACGACCAGCTAGAGCCCCGAGAGTTGTACGTACTGAAAGCCCATTGAGCGATGTGGCCTCAGTACATGGCCCTATCACAGTTGAGGCACCAGCGGAGGCACCCGTGGTATTACTATCCGTTGGGTCACCAATGCCACCATCCCCAGCAGTAGAGGGTGCACGTCGCTTGAGCGCACTACACGAGTTCCAATGCTAGAGGCCACCCAGGTTCAAGGGAGAGACGGACCCGCAGGCGTCTAAGGATTGGTTGGAGGCTGTGGTGAGAGTTTTCAGGCTAGTTGGGATGCCAACAGACTTCATGGTGATCCTTGCTGCTAGCGTTCTTCAGGAAGTAGCAGGAAGATGGTGGAGCCTGATTCTCTAGATGCATGACGAGGCGACACTTCAATGGGCAGATTCATGAACCTGTTCTGGGTAGAGTTTTTACCAGCCACCCTTCGAGCGGTGCATATACAGGAGCTACTTCAGCTGCGGCAGGGCAGCATGATAGTGGATCAATATTCAGCGAGATTCACAGACCACTCACGCTACTCCACACATATGGTACGTGGCATGTTATTCAGGGCCCGAACCTTCAAGCAGGGGCTCAGGAGAGAGATTAGACCTTCAGTTGTTTCTCACAGCATTCCGATGAAGACATGGGTGTTGGAGCGGACCCTCTTAGTGGAGAGTTTCCATGCTGAGCAGTCTCCAGCAGCAAGACCCACCGCTAGACAGCAAGCGGCAGAGTCTTCTGTAGTACGCAGTAGATAGATGACGCAGAGGTCCAAGAGGACCAGACCTACAGTTGGTCGACCGCATGACTTAGGGTCAGTAGTGCGCGACACCAAGGGGAATGACAGAGCCTGACCTACCATGTAGTGTTACTCATTTGGAAGGATTGGTCACATTGTACGTGACTGTCCGACCCGCCATGCAGATGACCTGTAGTTAAATGAATAACCTCCCAGGCAGTGGTAGAGGTTCGATCTAGGTGGAACGCTAAGAGTAAAAGGCCAAGGGAGGGGAGATGGCTGTGTATCTGTAGGTGGAAAATGCTACGAGATGTTGCCACCACCACCACCAGGAGGTCCACACCAACCGCATGGAACAGGTGGACATGGGATAGCTTAGCTTTAGGCAGTAGAAGCATATGACTATGGAGCTCCAGAAGCGAGTGGATAGGAGCCGAACAAGTGGTTTCATGTTATTCATTGTATATATAGTTTCATGTTGTTGTTGTTAAATTTTTGTCTTTGTAACATAAGATACCATAATATAAAGACACTAACTATTGTGACATTTGATTCCTTTTTGAGTACTAAGAGGTTCCGGTTTAAACTGTTGACATGACCCTTACTTTCGAGATTCCTACTTGAAGAGACCCAGTGACCTCACGTTGATGCTGACAGTCTGACTCGACCCTTAGAGGCGAGAGTGATGGTTGGATCTCTTGGTAGTAAAGTCGAGGCCCTATGACGTCTTCCATGGCATGAATACATTATTAATGTCTAGATTGACTGTATTAGGCAAAATCGTGGTTCATCCAGGAGATGAGACCAGATTTCTCGTATCAGAAAAGAAGAAATAATAGCAGCTCTTGTGGGACCAGAGAAGGTCCAGGTCATCCAAGAGTAGATGAGGACAGCTCAGAGCCGACATAAGCCTTATTCTAATAGGAGGTAGAGAGCACTAGAGTTCGAGGATGGCGACCATGTTTTCTTACGGGTCCCACCTCGACATGGAATTACGGAGACGTGGACGAGGCGAAAAGTTATCTCTGAGGTTTAACGGACCTTTCAAGGTCCTTAATTGGGTAGGCGAGGTGGTTTACCGTTGACCCATCCACCTCAGTTGCATCAGGTGCACGACGACTTCCACATATCTCAACTGAGGAGATAAGTGCTCGACACTTCGCATATCATCGACCATGAAGAGATGGACGATGGAGATGGGGTGACTTTCAAGGAGGTTCCAGTGGGGATCGAGGATCAACAAGATCAGATCCTATGAGGACGGACAATTCCACAGGTGCGCTTTCACTGGCAGTATGGGAACCTCCAGGTGAGCACATGATATAGGGAGGCTCAGATGTGTGCTCAGTACCACTTTTGTATCCCTAGTTTGTGTTAAAGGTTTACGAGGATGTAAATACATGAGGTGGGAGTAATGTAAAGACCCGTAAAATTCAAGTAAAATTTTTTCTAAATTTTCTTTCGGATTTTACAAGAACGCGGTTTCTGTCGGCGCCTAATCCTGAGGCCCAGTGTGCTCGGAATCAATTTCCAAAGTTTAGCTCCGGTACCATTAGTGAATGAATGAGCGGGTTTTTCTAACATTTGAGCTGGTGCACGGAATCGAAATCCTAGGGCACCGATGGAACCGCAGTGCCAGTGATTTCTTAAGAAGACCCCTACTAGAGTTGCATTTTCTCGGGAGGAGTTGTTTTAAAAAATGTGAGGGATATAATATAATTGTTACAATTATATTTTCTTTTCTTGTTAAGTGGATTATGTGTTGTGTTAAAACACTTTGACCCTCTCTTAAGTGGTTAATCCTAAGTAAGGGACATTTGGGTGGTACCCACCTGAAGTTAACCACCTATGAGAGGATGAAAGGTGAGGTGGAGACCACACGAACCCCACCCCTTCACATTCCTCTTAAACACCCTAACTCCCTCTTTAATTTTTTTGTAAACTTATCTTTAATGAGTAACATTCCATTTCCTCACTCTCTCCCTCATTAACTCTATCCAACACACACATTAAATTACGTGAATTCAACTTTTGAATTTATTTTGGAAAATCTTGGCTTCGGTTGATTAAATAATGTGGAACCATTATTTTTTGTTAAGGGTTGGCATTTATGGTTTTGAGGGTAAGGGAAGAGATCTTGGGAGTTTTTAAAGAACTTATTCTTCTTCTTCTTCTTCTTCTTCGTCAAGGAACGTCGATTCGGTGACCCAGATTCTTCCATATTCTTCTTCCTCGAAAAAGGATGAGTCACCAACGTGGGAACTCACAGACGAAATTCTGCCTTTCAATTTTCTCTCTGCGTGAAAGGAAGGGAGACGTTGCTTCTTCCTCGGACGTTCTTCGTCAGCAAATACGTAACCTCACCCCGCGACACTGTTTTCCAGGACACCATTGTTCGACAACATTTGTCAAGGTAGGGGTTTTATGCATTTCTTTTCATGAATTACTTCCGTCATCTATCCATGTTCAATTGGACCTCTTGCAATCGTTTAACGGGAGGGGGCCGAACCGCACAAACACAGTCGACCCTCCTCCCTTATTATTTTTGTGTTGTTACCATACAAAGGAAAGTGACGCTGTGCCATCGCACCGCGTGGAAACGAGTAAAAATGATACGCGGCGCCGTCGCGCAGCGCATTTGAAAATCGAACCAAGATGTGGCGCCGTCATGCCACGCTGGAAGAAAAAAACCCATAGACACCATGGCCGAATCGGGTCCGCGGTAGAGGGTTGCGGCGCCGTCACGCCACACCGGACAGAATAAGCTGCGGCTTAGGCCGCGATGAAGGAGGGGGACCGGCGGCCGGGTCCAAGCCGCCAGCGTTGGAGCTGGGGGACCGGCCCGTGCCAGTCCCCTGGCGTAGAGGCCGACCGGCCATAATAGGTCGGCTAGTTAGGGGAAGAGCCGGGGGTTACGACCCCCGGCTGGCAAGCAAAGACCATCCCCCAATATGGGGGGTCGCAGTTACAAACGGCGGGGGGCAACGCCCCCCCCCCCCCCCCCCCCCCCCCGCACTCTCGAACGGCTCAGATGTTCGGCCAAACCACCTAGCCTGCGCGCCGGACCGCCAGCGCACCGAGCCGCACCAAAGTGGGACGACCCGGACCTGGGTCGGGTATCCCGGTTTGGGCCGACCTAGGGGGTCTCGGGCCGGGTCGGTCCGTGCCCGAAACCCCTACTTTCGGACCTTTCACGTTCTTGTACACATAACATGGGCTACAGAGCTCCGATCTATGCACCATCAGCAAAGATGCGATCTTTGGATCGATACGGTCATTTTGGTATATTACACTCGAGGTTTCGGAGTACTTTGGGTTTAGCCGGGTTGGTTAGTACACAAAACCAAACGGGCCATCGGAGCAGAAACACTTATATCTTGAGATCCAGACGTCTGATTGACGTGCCGTCAACTTTTTAGGATTCCTCATGAGGAGACAGAGATTTTGGAATACATAGCCCGAGGTTTGGACATAGTTGGAGTATGGCCAGGTTGGATTGTACCCAAAATCCAACCGGGCCCCTAGAACGGAAAAGCTGATATCTTTCAAACCAGACATCTGTTTGATGAACCTCCCGTGGCATTGGTGATCATGTTGAGAAACGGTCCCTATGAGCATTCCTTATGAGAGTTCGGGGTACAGTTGAGATATGGCCGGGTTGGTTTGTACACGAAACTAACCGGTCCCCAGTGACGAAATGACTAATAACTCAAAGACTGGGCGTTTGATTGACGTTCCATCTGTTTCGTTGGGACCCCTATGACGAGGCGGTACATTGAGATACTTCTTCATGAGACTTTTTGATACATGGATTATCGACTTATAGCTCATGGAGAGAACTCCCGCGAAGACGAGCGTATGGAGTATGGAGACCGTGTAGCTGGCTAAGACCTGATAACTGTTTGTCCGATTCGATTCGGAGTGACTAGCATAGCCCAGTGGGGAGCACTACTTTGTGAGGTGGCAGACCCATGGCGGAGGAGAACTACTTTGAGAGGTGGCATACCCGCGGTACTCGACAGGAGGAGCACCTCGGTTGGCTATAAGTGGGAGCACTAGTGTGTGAGGTGGCAGACCCCTGGTGGAGGAGCACTAATGTGTGAGGTGGCAGACCCGCGGTACTCGACAGGAGGAGTACCTCAGCAGTCTTAGGTTAGTGAGCAGTACCTCAGAGTCATGACATGAACATTGTACAATCCAAGGACGGGGTTCTTCAGCACTTATGGTTTCGATATTGAAAATCGTTTTTTGAGCTGAGACTATGACCTTGTGTTTACCTCGTGATTGAGATGGGTCACTTGATAACTTAGTTATATGTATGGGCGTATAACTGGGTGGTGGTTATCCGTTGATTTCATAATATTTGTGTTTCTTCATGATTGATATGGGTCACTTGGTATCTTAGGTATATGTATGGGCATATACCTGGGTAGTGGTTATCCGTTGATTTCATAATCTTTGTGTTTCCTCATGATTGAGATGGGTTATTTGATAACGTAGGTGTATGTATGGGCATATACCTATGTAGAGGTTATCTATTGATATCTTCATTGTGGTTATCATTGTTGCTTTTAGAGAGATCTTGAGGGTCTCGAGGTCCCTACTGAGTATCGTTATACTCACCCCTGCACGGGCTATGCCCGCAACTCGTTGTGTTGGTTGTAGACGACGGGCAGTGCTGACAGAGGCCGAGTGTTTGAGGACTGGACGGTATCCAGAGGGGGAATTCACGGAGAGATGACACTCGGAGGAGGATGACGGGTGAGAGCGTTGTGGAGTCTATCTGTACCTACCCTTCAGGTAGGATCTGTGGTGGACGATCCAGGAGCTGCGCTATCTGTACCTACCCTCCAGGTAGGATCCGAGGAGGACGACCCAGGAGCTGCGTCCTTTCTTCCAGTAGCTGTCTTTTCTGTTGTACTTTCATTCAGTTGTACTTGTACTTTCAGTTGGGTTTGTATTCTGACCCATTTACTTTTCAACACTTTCTTTTGTACTTAGTGTTTTACTTCCGCTTGTACTCTGTGGTGTTTAGTTTACTTTTATAAAGGCAATTCCAACCCAATTATCAGGATTTACGCCTTTGGTGCTAGTCGCCAGCCCATGGCCTATGGAAGGCAGGCTTGGGGTAGTCACGGAACGGACCCCAAGGATGGGTCGTGACAAATATATTTAGATTTTATTATAATCCACAATAATGGTAGCTTTAACTTCACACATCACTTACATGGCATGAGTTACACACAAGAGGGACCTTACACGATAGCTTTCGTGGAACGCAATATAGTGTTTCACTAAAAATGATATATTGTTATAAAATTATTATGAACTAGACGTTATAAATTGTATTAAACAAATATTTAATTTTATAACATTATCATTCATCTTACACATTTTCTAGAACAGGGTATGGGAACAAAATCAATTTTTCTGATAAAATAAGTATTTTTTTTAAAAATGTATTTTTTCGATATTTTGATGCTTCACAATTTTAAAATAAACTTTTTTGACATATTTATTTGTTAAATTTGACTAATTAAATATCATATTTGGAATCAGGATATAAAAATTTACTTTGGGTAAATTTTTGATAATTTTCTATCTACTTTTAATTAATGATTAATAGTAAAAATACGCAAATTGATAAATTAAAAATAAATTTTTCATTGATATAATTTATATGTATAAATTATAATATATAATGGTTTTAAAGTATAAAGAGAATATATTTTTACTATTTTATATAATTAATGTCATTATCATTAATTTTACAATGAATTCATATTTAAAAACATTTCAATCTTCAATAATGTTTTAGCTTTTAAAACTCAATTTCTCAATAATATGAATAATTTTAAATTACGACTGCAACTTATGTGTCCTGAATTTGGAAAAAAGGATTCCATATTTGGAATTAGTAGGTCCAAATAATGGTAATATGATACTTTTATTTGGGTGCATTATGAATAGAAACCATGGTAAATTTTTTTTACAATACATAATGATAAATCATGTAATTGAGGGTAAAACTAATATCATAAAATTACCCTAACACTTCTATTGATATAATTTGATGATTATATTAATCCCTAAAACATAAAAGATTAGAAATAGTATCTATTAATACCCACATAAAAGAGATTGAGACAATTAATTTATTTTGTTTATTGAAAAGTGAAATATGTCTCACTCAATAATTAATAATTAATTTATTTTTAATATAAGTTAATATAGAATAAAAATCCAATTATAAACTCTCATTTGTAAGATAAATTTTTTTCCTTTGTCTTGGTAATTTATTTGTAATTTTTATGAAATATATAATTACTTTAATAGCATATAAAATAATGGTTTATTTAGTCATAAATCTATAATATAGTTTTTATTAAAATTATAATACCCATAAAAAGTTCCAAAAACATTCCCAATCATTATTGGGGATGTATATATAATGTAAATTCATAAAAGTATAGAAATGTTGACCATTTGGAGCCTTATAAAAGAGATTATGACACATATATTATTTTATCTTAAATGGTTTCAATGTTGTCACCTTCATAATTTAATAACTAAAACATTTTAAAAGTTGGGTTTTTAGAGGATAAATTCATCTAAAAGTATTATTATGAATAATAATAGACATATATTCTTCAGAGTATTTTATATTTATTTTTAATGCATAGTATATGTATACTAAATAATTATACAAAAATTTTGTAGTAATTATTTTATTAAGATAAATATCAAATATATGATTTTAAAAATATTAAAATAAATATTATATGAACTTATTAAAGTGATCCAAGAATTACATATAACAACATGAAATTCTAGGAATCTATTAAATATTTTGGTTGAAACTTATCTTATGGGTTGATTTTATTTAAATTCATATAAATGAATGGTATCAAAAATGACACTATTGATATTTTATAAAAATAACATATTATTAAATTGATTAAAATCACAATAATAGTTAATAAATTTACAAATTTAAAAAAATATTGTCTGAAATTTCATAACATATCAATATATTTTCAATTCACAACATGTAGTTAAGTATTTATAACCATATAAAATTCAGAATATTATTACCACAAATAAAATTAAATAGATTAAATAAGGATAAATCAAAATGATCGAGTTTAAAATAAAATCAAAACCTATCGGAATTTTATTCGTTGATTAAATTACAAGCCCATATCATCTTCTATTATATGTTGAGTCATATTTGAGTTTTTTAGGTGGGGTTTGTTTTTATTACAAATTAATATTTTTGATATTTCGAAAAGTGCCCCACTCCTACCTTATAAAAGGTCACCTCCTCACTCTCCTCTTCACTGTATTTTCATCCATCAAACTTAGACAAAACCCATCCCATTTCCATTCTATGCTTTCCTGGAAATATAATAGAGGTCGTGATATTTTTTAAAGAACATCTTTAGTGCCGTAAGAGGAGGTTTTAATGAGGCATGTCTAAGAAGATGTAATATCCTTTAACGATTATTTCAAACTTCTTTCTTCATCTGCTTCCTCTATTTTAGTTGTTTCATTATAATGTAATATCTCTAATATAACATATAAACTGATATTTAATTACAAATATGAGAACACCATATTCCAAATTCTATCCATCATATGAAAAATTAAATCACCACGCGTGCGTACATATAGTCTACCATCTCCATGCCATAGTGTAATCTGTTTTTCATCACCAAAAAACATGGATGGGTATAATGATGTAGGAAATAAATATATATCATTATAATAAATATAAATATATTTTGAAAAAAATATACACCATACACTTCAATACAATTCCACAATTATGGGAATTATATCGTCGCTCGTTCTTACATACGGTCTATTGTCTCCCCGATGTGACGTGATTTGTTATACATGATCTTCATTTAAGAATGATTATATAAATTAATTTAATTAATAAATATGATATATATATAACTAATACAATTATTTATAGTATATAATAATAAAATAAAAAGTGTTATAAGAATTTATTCGACACAACATGCATAAGAACATAATGTTGTTAACTCCCGAATAATGAGTAACAATGAAATATAACTAATAAACCAATAAGAATATGACCATATATGATATCATAAAAATGAAAATGATTATATAATAAGTTGTTGAAATTATCTAAAACATTATACCGATGTTTTGGATACGTACAAAGCATATCAAACCTAATGTAATAGATAATTCAGCATCTCATTTTTATCCGAGATTGCTTATACATAATTATTTACTAGGTCTTATTTATCATCCACGTCCTTGTTTCCTAAATATGTAATATTATTTCTATCCTCCTAAAATTTCTAAATCCAATTTTACCGATTGGGTAATTTTTATTAAAATATATGAAATTAATATTTTGTCCTTTTTTACTAGGATATAATATTTGACTTTCTGGAGAAAGTCTGAGAAGAATGTTTTTTAACTTATACAACATGAACAAATTTTTACTATTTCATAATTCCTTATTTAATTAAAAAAATCAATAATATTTTATGATTTTTTTGAACAAATTTATATTCTTTTAAAATTTTATGACATTTTGAGTAATGAAATTGATTTTCAAGTGGAAAGGATATTTTCCTCAAGAATTCATTTCTAGTGTGTTATCAAAACTATTTCCCATATAAGATGACATTCTATGTTATTGCTATATTTCTAGTATAATGTACCCATTATTTAAATGTTTTGAGTTTGTTTATTATGAAATAATATCCATTAGTTTTATATGGATTATGTAATGATGTAACGAAGTTTATGAAACCCATTTTATTTTTTGGGCTTTGATAAATGATTAATATTTATTTTGGGGAACATGTAAAAATTATTTCATTATAAGATGGATTGGACATATATCTCTATTAAATTAATTGGGTACATATTTAATCTCATGATATAAGCATGGATGTAATGGGAAGTAAATCTGGTTAATTTATATGGGGATGGAACGTCATGTAAACCCTGTTTAGTAATGGATTCTGTCCACTATGATGATCGTGGAAAAAATTCCTTGCCTACTATAGAAATAATAATATGTTATTATTAGTTTTCTATAACTACATGTTTTATTTAAATGTGATTCATTCATGGATAACTATCTATTATGATCCATGCCTTACATTCTGCCATAATTTATGTCATTGCTCAATATTTTGAGGTTTAAATTTTATGTTACTGTTTTTATGTACAACTGATTATGGTTTGTTTTATGTTCTCCATGTATACCCTGGTAGATAATTTGATCTCACCCTTTCAATATTTTCTCCTCTCAAAGATATAAATAAATGTTTTAGGTTATAATGAAGCAGGGAAAGATCTTTTTGTGATATGTTGAAGATCATTCACTTTGATTAAAAGATTATGCTCCATGATTCAAAGACACTAAACAAATACATTATTTGGAGTAATTTTTTTAATGGATTAAGTATTACGAAAAAGTAATTTAATTTCCATGTACTTCAATCTTGGGTCTCTATAGTTGGAATTAGAGAAAATGAGGTTGGAATGAATTTCAAACATAGTAACTCTCATGTGTGAGCGTTGGAAGAGCCTTGGCTCTGTCCCAAATGGATTCATGAGATAATGGTTATCACGAAAGATGGTGGTCTGTACCACCTAGTGGGTATAAACTCCCATTGAGTCCTCTAATAGGTATGAATTCAAGTCCACTGGACATAATTCTAGACTGCTACAATTGTTATAAGGGCGATGGTTTAGTTATCTATTGGAAACAACGATGCGATAAAATTTTTGAGATCTCTAGAAATATTTCTAAGGTATATCTGGGGATGTCCATATGGTTTATTATATCTATTGGTTCCTATCAAAGAATTATGATAACGATCATGAATAACATGTGAATAAATAAATGGTGTTATAGATTGAAAGCACCCCCAATCATTGTGTTTTTTTAAAGTATTAATTTTCCATCTAGGACTATTATTTCTGGGTTTTAGATAATGGCTGGAACCTAATATGACCATGTTAATTATCAATGAACAAAGAAATGAAATTATAGTCTTCCATAATAACCAAATGTTTTTAGAGATAGAGTGGAAAATATTGTTTCTATACTCACACACATTATGAATCATTCTAGACATCCAAATGAGAAGGGAAGGGAACAATATTCTATTTTGTCCTTATTGAGGAAAAAGCTACTTTCATTTAGTGGGCCTTCAAATTAACTTCTTTCTGAACTGTGGATCAATACCATTGAATTGATATTTTCCATCCTTCACTGTTCAGAACATGGAAAATCCATTTTGGTTTATTACCATTTTGATGGTGAAGTAGACCAGTGGTTGACTATAATGATGAATACAAGCTCCCAAGATGATATTGAATCCATGGAATGGGATGAGTTTAAGAACGTATTTTTCAATATGTAATTTTTACATATATTTTGAATAAAGTTGGAATAGGGGTTCCCTGATGTTAATCAAAAGGATGATGAATCTATTGGTAAATATGAGGTTAATTTTACAATACATTCAAGGTATGCCTATAGCTTTATCATCAAACATGAAATTAAAGTTGATTGATTCTTCAATGGCATAAATCCAAGCCATTAATGGGAATTATCTATAAGAACATTCATTAGCTATAAAGAGATTTTTGAATTGTGATATCTAGGTAGAACATGAAGTTGGTGTCTTATATACATCTCATGGTTTTGATAAGAAATGAAAGATACAGTTCAAATTAAAATCTCAAAACAATTGTAAAAAAAGAGAAATGTTTTGTTATTCTCAAAGTGCAAAAAGAAGTATGGTGGAGATTGTCTTCAAGGGACTAGAAAATGTTTTTTTCTTGGACGAGAAGGTCATCGAGTAGATGAGTGCTGATTTAATGGAAAAAAGGTTTCAAATTATGTTATTAGAGAAAATAATACTTAGAACTCATGACCAACACTTCAATGCTATAAGTGCAACTAAATTGGGAATTACGCTAACCAATTACCAAATCTAAGGGTAAATAGTGATCAACATCAACAACCTCTTAAGGAAAAAGATAATGAGAAGTGACATGCGATCACTATTGGAAATTTTGAGTATGAAAATGAAGTACTAGAATTATTATGTGTTTATGTAATGGTATTTAAAATTATGGTTGTGTAATATATTTTATAGTATTACATAATATTAAAATAACTATGTATTGGTCTATTTTGGTTTACATAATTATATGATACTGGTAACAATGAATAGTGATTGAAATATTTGTTGAAATTAGATGATATACACATAATGAATGGATAAGGATAAAATAATATGTTTTATAGTATTAATGAACTCATGATTGATAAAATGGAAAAGTGATATCATGGTTTGAGTGTATATCATTTTGGGTAAATTTTGTGTAATGAATAGTTAATTTTGATGGAATCTATGTTGTCACTAATGTTGAATGATAATTTATGTTATTATCATATTTCAGGAGGATGAATGATAAAGTCCTTTAATTGTTCGTAATGTGACAAAAAATATATATCTCATGATATATGTGGGATAAATGATGGTATTCACATTCTTTTTATCTGACCTTTCTATTAATTGATTTCATTGTACTCTGAGATTAGAAAGAAGTACTTTGGATAAGCATAACGATTGTAAGGGGTTAATTTGGAGATCAGGTAGTTTTGTTTATGGCTATAGAATTTATTTTATATCATATCATGAATGTTATAATAGTATATTTTTTGAAATATGACATCTCACAGGATGGGAAACAACTTGTCGCTTTAGATATAGCTTCAGGAATCGAACCCACAACCAATGTGCGACATGCCCTTAACTTGTGTTACACACGATTTCATGTTTGTTGTATAGAATTTATTTTAGGAAACATTGGGGATAGTTTTTTTTAAATGGTAAAAAATAAATATGTTTGGATTCTATTATACACAACAAAAAAGGAATCTTTCACTACATGCAACTTTAACATGGCATGCATTACACACTAGAGTGACCTTCCTCGATAGCTTGTGTGGTACGCAATACTAAGATTCACTAAACAAATATTTTTTATTATTAACTAGCCATTATGAGTAGTATTAACCAAATTTTTAATTTTACAACATTATCATTGATATACACATTTTCTAGGACATGGTATGTGAACAAAATCAATTATTCCGATAAAAGAACTATTTTTCAAAAAATGCAGTTTTTCAGTGTTGTGATGTAACAACCATTTTAGATATTATTTTTTATATTTTTATAAGTTTAATTTTAGAAATGAAACTTCATATTTAGAATATTTATACAAAAATATACATTGGATAAATTTTTGTTATTTTTCTAATAACATTCACATTTTGAGGAATAGTAAAAATAAGGAAATTTTTTAATTAAAAACCACATTTTTCATAGATATAATTTATATGGTAAAATAATAATATTTAATGGTTTTAAAGTGAAAATAGAATATATATTTACCATTTAATATAATATAATTTATTATCATTAATTTTACATTGATTTCAAAGGTGAAAACATTTCAATCATTTGAAATGTTTTAGCTTTTAAAACTGGTATTCTCATCAACTATATTAATTTTAAATTAATTACATCAACCTATGTATTTTGAATTTAGAAAAATATATTTAATAATTGAAATCAGTTTTTCCCAATTATGTTAATAGCTGACTTTTATTTTTAAGCATTATGAATAGTAACTAGGGTAAATTTAATTTACCATGGTTAGAGGTAAAATCATGTAATTTTCGGTAAATATAATATCATAAAATCACCCTAACACATGTATTGATATAATTGGATGAATATATTTTTCCCTAAATCATTCTTGGGTATAAATGGTATCTATTGGAACCTAAATGGATGATATTTGGAAAAATAATTTATTATTTCAATAAAAGGTGAAATATGTCTCATAAAAACATTATTAATTAAATTATATTTAATATAAGGTTATACAAAATATAAATTCTATTATAAATGTAAATTTTAATGATAATATGTTTTTATTTATCTGCTAATTTATTTTTAGTTTTTAATAAATATATAATTACCATAAATATCTTATACATTAAATATTTATTTATTGAAAAATCAATAATATAGTTTTTAGTGAAATAAAACTACACATAAAAAGGACCAAACACATTCCAAAATATTATTTGTAGAGTATATATAAACCATAAGCATCATAGGGTATACTTTCTGACCATTTGGAGCCTTAAAAAATAGATTATGACATTTACACTATTTTATTTTTAATGATGTCGAAGTTGCCACCTTCATAATTTAATTAAAATATAATTTTAAATGATGGATTTTTAGAGGATAAAGTCGTCTAAAAATATTATTATCAAATATATTAGACTTAAAATTATCATAGTAATTTATTTCTCATTTTTATAAAACTAATATGTATATTAACATATTAGAAACAAATTGTTTTTTTAAATATTTTATTAAGAGACGTATCAAATAAATAGTTTTAAAAATATTAAAATAAATAATATATAAAATAATTAATGATCTATAGGTATTCTAAAGACTCATATGACATGTTAAGAATCTATTAAATATTTTGGTTCAAATCTACCTTATGTGTGGATGTTATTTAAATTCAAACAAATGAATAGTGTCAAAATCGACAATCTTGAAATACTATAAAAATAACATACTAATAATTTGTTTAAAAAAAGTTTTTACATATTAAAAATTTAGAATATTATGGTCTAAAATGTTCTAAAGTATCCAAATATTGTGAATTCAAAACACATAATTAAGTATTAATTAACAATTTAATATTTATAATATAATTACCACATATAGAATTAAATAGATTATATGAGGATAAATCCAAATGATAAGGTTTAAAATAAAGTAAAAAATGTATATATTTTATTAGATGATGAGCTTACAAACCTATATCATCTAATATTCGATTTTGAGTCATTTTTGAGGTTTTTATGTGGGGTTTATTTTAATTATAAATTAATAATTTTCAGAATTCGAAAAGTGATCCTCTCATATCTTATAAAAGGTTACCTCCTCCCTCTATGATTCACTTCAATTTGAGACGTCAAACTTGGCCAGACACTAGAAATTTACCTTCCCCACTTCCCTAGAAACGTAACATAGGTCTTGGTTTTTTTTCAAAGACCATCTTTAGTTCCCTAAGAGGAGGTTTAGAATAAGAACATCAAAGAAGATGTAATATCCTTTACCGATTATTTCAAAATTCTTCCTTCATCTACTTTCTCTATATGAGTTGTTTAATTATTAAGTAATAACTCCAATATCACTTTTATACTTATATTTTATTATGAATATTAAAAATACCATATTCCATATTATATTAATCCTATGAAAAATGAAATCCCCATGTATGCGTACATACGCTCTATCGTATCCATGCCATGATGTAATCTGTTTTTAATCACCAACATACATGGATGGGTATAATAATTTATCAAATAACTATATATAATTATTTTAAAGTGATATTTATTCTGTTATATTATACATAATACACTGAAATAAAATTCCACAATCATGGGAATAATATCTTTGCTCTGTCGTACGTACGGTCTACTGTCTCCACGATGTCATGTGATTCGTTCAACATGATGTTCATTTATTAATGAGTATATAAATATATTTAAGGAATAAATAGGACATATATATATATATGTGTGTAATAATAATACCATTCTATATATTATATCACTATAACCTAAAAATATAAATAAGTATTTATTCAACAACACATGCATAAGAACATAATTCTATTAACACCCGAATAATGAGTAACAATGAAATGTTACTTATAATCAAATAAGAATAAGACAATAAATGATATCATAAAAATTAATAGGAATCTTGAATAAATACATGGTGTTATTTAAATCATTATATAGGAATTTTATATATGTACAATGCATATCCAACCTAAGGTATGGGATAATTTTGCAATATCATATTTATAAGATATTGATTATAATTAGTTATTTCCTAAAGCATATTTATCATAAACTTCCTTGTTTCCTAAATATGTAATATTATTTATTTCTATCTGAAATTTTCAAAATAAAAATTTTCCTATTGTAGAATTTTTATTATAATATATTAATGGAATGTTTTTTTTGCTTTCAGTATGAGATACATTTGGAATTTTCCGGAAAAAATTTCAGAAGAATGTTTATTAACTAATACGAAATTAACAGATTTTTATGGTTTTGTAATGAATTATTTCCATGAAAATTCCTCTACAATATTTCTGGATTATTTTAAAAAATATATTTTCTTTTATAATTTCACAACATTTTGAGAAAAGAAAATAATTTTGAAGAAGAAATGATATTTTCCTCAAGAATTCATTTAATGTGTTTTATCAAAACTATTTTCCACATCTAATGACATTGTAATGTCCCAACCCTAGTTTCCATGAGTTGACACATTTTGTTTTTAAAACAATGGAATCATTACAATGAATCATGTCAAGAAGGACCAATCAGTTTTTCAGTCTTGGAATATAGATTAAATATATGAACATTACATTACACCATTGAAAATAAAACATAACATAAATTATACATTGAGAATGATATTAATCACATATCATAACCCCGCATTTCAATATAAATACACTTCATGGAATCTGAAAATAAAACATACTAAAGGGGTGAGCATGAATGCTCAGTAAGGGTAAGAAATACAATGTATGTTAACCAAAACATTAGGAATGGTGAATAATTTAAAACACATACATATATATATATATAATAAAAATGAACACATTATGGAAGAAATATACGATGAGTTTATAATTCCATAAAAAAAATAGTTAGGGGTATTCTACTAGTCGTATAACCAAATGAACAATCAATAATATTTTCAGAATGGGGGAATGTAAAATGCATGATATTCTGATTCATTTTTTCAAGGCCTAGGCAAAGACATCTAAAAATTACAAAGGCCTCAGTGATATCCACATATCAAAATTGGGAAAGGACTCACCCAATAACACATCTAATTGTCCCTTGATACCAACCAATGCAACGAGGAAGTCTAGTGGGCTCCACCTGTCTCTTACGATGTCCAGTACATTCCTCATATGAAATGGATGAAACATAACATAAACATTTATTTTAAAAGTAGAATATGAAATTTCAATACATTAACCCCAAACCTTGAGTGATATTCAAATAACACATACAAATTCAAATAAATCAGAAAATATTCAATACAATATTAATGATTTTTATCATAAATAACCATCCTCGACTATGAAAAAAATCCCCTGATGGATGTTGACATAGTTGAAACAGTATCAGTAAAAATATTTTTGAGAAATATCCCTTTTTCATGAAATCATTTAAAAGTCACATAATTTATAAAGGAAGTCATTTAAAATATTGTTTTAAATAAATTCATCCCATAAAAGATTGAATCTTTTTAAAGGAATTAACATTTTAAAACATTCATGTCCATATAAATAAATACATAAAACCATTTTAAAAACACAAACATTAATGAGAAATTTCTAGTTGATTAAGTATTGAAAACATTTAAAATTATATTTTAGTAAAAAATTATCTTGAAAATAATCCTTTTCAAAACTCTTTTATGAATCATGGGAAAGGATAATAAATATATCTGACTAGTTACTTACATAAAGGCAACCTCAGATAATAAAGAGATTGTGAAAGTAACCCTTACCTTGCACATTCCTTTGGTCAAGGGTACGTTTAACCATTTTTAGAATAACCATAGTATGTTATTAAATTATACCAGATAAATATTAATATTTATTATATCATACATGATTAATTTATTACATTATACTACCCATTTAATAATGATTTCCATGTTAAATTAATATTTCGGGTAACAATCACTTTCTTTATCACACATGTTTTAACATTTTATTATTGGTCTAATCAATTAGATCATAATTTAAATACATCCAGAATACAACAAATTATTTATATTTCATATATATTTAAAACATAAATATGTATAATAGATAGATATATGAAATGGAAAACACCGATTATGGAGACGGTAGGCCGTACGTATGCAAAAATGCTCCTTTCTTTTTCATGTAATATTGAATGGAAGTAAGTGAATTAGATATATGCAATTACATATATCTATATATACATTATGAAGAATTATTATGACTTATATAACATATTTATTAATAATATTTTTTTTTAATAATCATTGAATTGTAAATGTTGAAATTAATCTTATTACATCGTGGAGATGGTAATTCGTACATACACACGAGCGACACTATCATTATATTGATGGTTATATTATAGATCATTGAATGGTATATCATATATAATGAATCATTAACATGTAATATTTATTATTTACATCTGATATATTCATTATTATAACCATCTAAATAATGAAGTGTTTGAATGACAAACTACACCATGACGTGGAGATGGTAAGCCGTACGTACGCATGTATGGTGACATTGTCATTTATATGATGGATATAATAATAAATATGGTTGTACCATATTAATAATAACATCACAGTATATATGAAGAACCTGATTTATTATTTTGGTATGGAACCAACAAAGAATGAGGATGTGGAGGAAGAAAAAAACATGAATGTGGGTGGTGAAATTACTACCTCTTCTTCGGTTGTTTCCTGTTCAGTTGATCAAAATGGATACATAGGTTGGATTTAATATCAATGGAAGGACATTATGTTGATGTGGTGAATGTTATGTGGATATTAGGTAAGGATTTGGGTGAGCCAATGGCTTTGGAGGTGTGATTTTGACAGATGGGGAAGTACCCTTTTATAAGAGAGGTGAGGGTCACTTTAGGAAAACCTTGTAATATTATTTTATACTAAAATAATTGTCATTTTATAATGGATCAAAAATTAGTTTTTCAAGTTTATGGATGGTATGGGTCAAAACCCTCTCATAAAATATTTTTTGGATGGGTTTAGGTCACCATATTACACTTATCTTTCATATTTATCTATTAATTAAATAGTATAACTTTTACCGTGTCTTCTTGTATTCTAACTCTATATGGTTAATTAAATTACTATAAACATCTTATATAACCTAAATTGGTTCATTAATGACACATATAATTATATTTATGTCCTTTTTATGAACTATATATTTTTAAGAATATTATATAATTTTATTATATAATATTTGTTTTAAAAACTCATTTATGTCAATTTTGACACTATTTAATATTTGTTTTTTGTAAACGTCATATAAAATTGATTTTGTCAAAAAATTTACATTGAATAAAATATAAAATGTTATATTCACTAATAAAATTCATGTAGGTCATAATGAGTTTGAGATTATATTTATTTTAATATTTATAATTCCATTTACTTGCTTCTTTCATTAATAAGGTAATTTCATCATCATCATTGTGTCATAAATCAATTTAATAATTAATATATAAAAATTATAAATAAAATAACATTATCTTAGAACTCTTTTTTTTATTTTTTGTGAATATTTATAGTTCAATTTATATTATGTATAACCCTTCATTAAAAAAGTTTCAGTAATTAAATAACGAATTTAACACTTTTAACACTTTTTTAAATAAAATAATAATTAATGTCTTAATCTAATACATGCAGAAGAAAAGGATCATATTTTATTTCTATTATTGTTTTTTTTTCAATTAACACATATTAAATAGATTTCATACAAGTGTTAGGGGAATTATAATTTTATTTTTACCATTAATTAGCCTATTTATTTTTAACCGTGGTAAATAAAAGTTAAAAGTTACTATTCACCAAAAATTATTTTAATCTTATCAAACCACATTTTAATTATTGATTTCCACCATGACTCACATATTTTTGAAATTCAATTCACAAAAGTGGTAGAATTATGTATTATGCAAATTTGCAAATGCTCCTAGAAGATGGGTAAAAATCGTTAAAAATTTCAATAAAACTTTTTCCATATAATTTTATTATAAAATGACTCCAATGAATTTAAATAAACATAAATTGGTATTATATATCTATTTTTACTTAAAACAAATTTAAATAAAAAGTTGGTTTTAAATAATAACGTAATGCTTTTCACTATTCTTTTAAAATTTAATGTTTTCATAAAAATACCAAAAAATAACCCTAAGATAATTATGATTTTATAATTTCAAAATTTAAGTCTATTTTACCAAATTAATAACAATGTTTTGGCATTTATTAATATAAAATTAATTCCTATTGTCAAAACTGAAAATAATTTTTTTAAAAAGTAAAAACTATCAAATGATTGAAATGTGTTTATTTCAAATTTAAATGTGAAATTACATATAATGATAAAATTGTATTAAATTATAAAAAATTATAATTTAATTATACATCCAAAAAATTGAAATATTTAAATGAACAAAATAAATTATTTTTATTAAAAAATTAGTTCTCAATTAAAATTTTGTATTTTTCACTATTCATCCAAATATGAATGTTATAATAAAAACACTAAAAGTATATCGAAACTAAATTTTTATGTCACTATTCTAAAGAAAAATTATATATTGTCAAATTTATTATATAAAAGTATAAAATATTAGATTTTAAAATGGTTCTCAACTAAAAGGCGGTAAAATTTCATTTTTTGAAAATTAATTCCTTTATCTGAATAAAATTAATTTTGTTCATGTATTATGTCTAAGAGATACATAATTTAGATGTTAAAATTTATATGGAATATATAATATTCAAAATTTAAATAATACTATTCATAACTGTTTTTTGAATAGCTAGTTTGGTAAGTTGTGGTGTACTCGACTCGTTGCTGCGTGTAGCGCATGTTATTGAAATACATTGATAAAATAGCTCACTATGAAAACATGGGGTGTTATATTCTGCTCTACTTCAATAAATTATGTTCTCACAATTTGAAAATTTTCATTTAATGTAAAAGGTTAATAATAAAATAATATCTTTCTGAAAAACCAACATCTGAAATTGGGTTAATAAAATTTAGTCCTAATAAAAGGAAAAGGGAAATGAAAAAGTCAAAAAAAAAATATGATTCTATTAGGATAACATTTGTGTCCATTAGAGACACATAATAGAAGGGAAAATAATTTATATGGAGTGATTGAGGTCATTAATCATAAAAAACTGTAAAATTGAGGGCGTCAAATCCATCAATCCAAAATGATTTTAAATATCGTCAGTTTAACAGAATAGAAAGTACTATGATAACTCATTTTGAATTTTAAGTTCCCCCCTCTAAATATTAATAATAAATTTATTCATATAATAAGAGGAAAAAATATACTTGACATTTAGAGTTTCATCCTTAAACTAATTTCCACCAAAAACTCATCTTTCACTTAAAAAATATAATATAATTCGAAAATATTCTATTTATCCTAATTGTATAGGGCTCATAAAATAATAAATTTATAATTTATTTGTCATATTTTTTTAAAAGATACATTATAAAAACCAATACATCGTGTATGCCAGTTGTAGGTAATCCACGCTTGTCGCCCTTCAGTTTCACGTTCAAGTCATGCGACTTTACTGGACACGTTGGGTTATCACCCGACCTCTGGGGTGTCCTCTTTAGAACAGTAAAAAAATAATCTGAGAAGTGTTTTAAACATAAACAATAGTTTCCATTGTTTAACTTGATCCATTCCAAACATTAGACTTGTCTAAAATACTTATTTTCAATCTCACAGTCCAAAATTAATTAAGATGGTCATATAACAGACATGTGAATACCTTCATCGTGTATTATCATAAGACATGGTAATAAAATGAATTACCTGAAAACCATATTTGAAAAGGTATTTACATCATTATTTTTGTATAATACTGGATACACTTCTTATTTCCAAAAATCTGGTAAACTCTAAAAATGATTGATCATAAAATTCATTAATCAGTTTTAAGGTATTCAAGAATATGCAATATTATTTTTCTAAATTAATCATATTTTATTACAAAATCATTTCCTTAGTATCAGAAAAATATTGAGGTTTATCATTATTCATCCATGTATTTTCCAAGAAGATTAACTTTTTATTAACTTAATTTTCTCAAAATGATACAATATCAAATCCTCAATTAAATTGTACTGCATTACAATCCTTATTTATTTGCATAATTCATATAATCAATACATTGTCGATAAAACACACTAATGAAATAATTATTTAATAACAATGTAATAACATTAGTCATTCCTCTTCATATTCAGAAGTTTGATAACATGACTATTATCCAATAGCATCATTGGGAGTATACTATGATGAATTTGAAAATGAATCTTGTAGTGTCCAATCTTCTTGAAGATGAATCATTGTAAATTTGCAACCTTTTTCTTACCCTTGAAATCATATAATTTGTCTCCTTTCTATCCACACTTATAACATTTTTTTATTCCCATTATGCATTATCCAAAGTGATTCTGTCTACAAATATCACCTATGGATGAATCTATCATTTTCTTATTCCCTTTATCCAACATTCTCTCTACCAACATTTTTGTCTCTTCCTTCCCTTCAAATCCATATGACTCATATAATACTTCACATATATTATTATCACATGATACTAATTCATCGTATTATTAGAATACCTGGTAGATATTTTACCTTATAAAAGATGGCTTAATTTCATGAATTATAAGATCCTTATTACACTTTAGATGATGCATATTTCATGTGTTATCATTTATTCTACTTGGAACCATTGTTAAACAATGTTATATAGTAGGATAGTTTGTGAATTCCAATTTGTAATTCAAAACATGTAAAAATACCTAATATAAATTTAAATGTTTATGTATATAATGTATAATCAGAAAACTGTATTCATTCAGGATGTATTTATTCATAAATCCTTCATAATGTCTTATAAAGAAAATATGAATTATCCTATGCATATCCCCAGGGAGTTTCATAACTATGAGTGCTACAAGGCCCATTGTCATGCACGAGTTCCCATTCAAGTCTAACTCAAAGTTGTGTTTTCTGGTTTTACCCCAACACACATCTATGCCAGAGCCACCTCTACCTTCTCATATTCAGATAGGAATGTATTTCTTAGAAGACTCCCAAAATCATTAAATAACCCAAACTCTAGGAAGATCTTCTACACTAATCCTTGAAGTCTATCTTAGGGTAATGTACTCTAATCAATGTTTATCTAAATATAATTTCCACGTTTATTTATAAACCTCCTATCATACCAACTGTAATGCCCAATCCTATTTTCAAAGATCCAATGCATTATTTTAGTACATTTTCATGATTACAAAGACTAAATTCCCAAAGGACAAACCAGTTTAGCAGTTTTTTAAAATAGATTACATATATTAATGTTACGTTAAACCAAAAAAAATAAAACAAAACATAAACAATCCTTTGAGAATTATATTAATCCCCTAGAATAACTGTACATATCAATCACAATACACTTCAAGGAATCCTGGGAAAATAAAACATAAGAAATGGGTGAGCCCAAACGCTTAGCAAGGTTATGAAATACAATACAAGATTACATAAACATTAGGAATGGAGAATAAATTAAAATTAATTCCTTTAAAAATAATAAACATGAACACTTTATGTCAAGAATATGATATAAGTGAATAATGCAAAAAAATCCAAGTCATGGTTATTCTACTAGTTGAATAACCATAAGAACCATCAATACTATCTTTATAATGAGGGAATGTATAATAAGGTACATTATAAAACATTTTGGCAAGGCCTCGGCCAATCCCTCTAAAAAATACTAACGCCTATGAAAAAAAATATATCAAAATTCGGAAATGCCACACCAATTCCACGTCTAATTGTCTCATGAGACCTACCGATGTACCGGGGAGATACAACCGTCTCCACCCATCAATAATGAATTCTAATACATTCCACATATGAAAATATTGAAACACATAATAAACATTCATATTAAAAGTAGCATATGAAATGATAATACATTAACCCTAAACAATAAATGATACTAAAATAACACAAACACAGTCAAATAAATGAAAAATAATTCAATACAATATATAATTTGTGTATCATAATAAAACAAACTCAATCAAGAATAATATCCCTTAAATGATATTGACATAGTTGAAAATGATCAGTAAAAATCAATGAGAGAAATATCCATTTTTCAATAAACCATTTAAAAGTCACATAATTTATAAAGGAGTTAATCTAAAAGATATTTTTGAATAGATGTTTCCTATAACACATTTAAACTTTTTATTGGTTTATCATTTTGAAACATTCATGTCCAAATAAATAAATCCATAAAAATATTTTGAAAACATGGACATTAATGAGAAAGGATTAAAAGAATAAATATTTAAAACAATTAATATGATGTTTTAGTAAAAAATACTCTTTAAAAAATCCACTTTAAATATCTTTTATGAAACATGGACATGGATAATAAATATTTCCCACTAGATACTTACATAAAAACAACCTCCGGAAATAATGTGATTTTGAAATTAACCAATACCTTGCATTTTCCTTTGGTTGAGGGTACATTAAAATTCTTGTATAATGACCAATGAATGTTATTAAAATATACCATAACCATATTCATATTTATTATATCATACATTATTAATTTATGACATTATACAACAAATTTAATAATTATTTCCATGTTAAATTAACATTTCTGGTAATAATCACTTTCATTATTGTACGTGTTTTAACATGTCATTCCTGATCGTATCATATAGATAAAGATTTACATACATACAGAATATAAATTTTTTTTATATATCATTTATATTTTGAATATAAATAAGTATAATATATATTTAAATGAAATGGTAAACAACGTTTATGGAGAAGGTAGATCGTACGAACGCATACATGTTGTTTCCATTTTCATGTCATAATGAATAGAAGTAAGTGATTAAGATATTTTTAAGTACATAAATAAATGTATATATTATGTAGAATCATTATTTCATATATTACATACTTATAAATAATATATTTTTTACTATCATCATTGAATAGAGAATGTGGAAATGAATTTTATCGCATCGTGGAGACTGTAATCCGTACGGACGCACGAGCGACAATATCATTATATTGATGAGGAAATAATATTTTATTGGATTGTATATTATATATAAAGAATCATTAACATGTTATATTTATTATTTACATCTGTTATACTCCTTATTATACCGATCCAAAAAATGAATTTTTTAAATAACAAACGATACCATGACGTGGAGACGGTAGGTTGTACGTACGCACATATGGTGACATTTTCATTCATAGGATTGATAGAATAAAAAATATGGTTATAAAACATTTATAATAACACCAGAATATTCAAGAGGTACTGGTGTTATAATATTGGTATGGAAACAACAAGGAAAGAGGATGTCGAATATGGAAAGAAAATGAAAGAGGGTGGTGAAATGTTTATCTATTCTTTGGGTGTTTTCTTTTGAGTTGATAAAAAGGGTTTCATACATTGGATTTATGATAAAATTAAAGAAATTATGATGATGTGATGAAATTTAGAAGGATATTTGTGAAGGGTTTTTCCAATTCAAATGGATTTTTAGGTCTGATTTTAAAAGAAGGGAAAGTGCCCTTTTATAAGAGAGGTGAGGGTTACTTTATGAAGTGTTTGAAATATTATTTTATATTAAAATCATTTTCGTTTTTTAATGGATCTATTATGATTTATTTATAGGATAAGGTAAGGATGAGTCAAAAACCACTCAACCAATAGGTTTTATATATGTTTAGGTCAAAATATTAACCATATAATTTAAATTTAACTTTTAGTTAAATATTTTATCTTTTTCCATGTCTTCTTGTATTCTTACACTATATGGTTAATAAACATACTCTTCAATTCCAAGAGAACCTCAAGTGGATCATTAATGACAGATATAATTTTATTTAATCCCTTTGGCCAATGTTTATATTTTTAACAATATTATATATTTTAATAAGAAAATATTTGTTTTCAAAACACTTTTATGTCAATTTTGACAATATTTAATATATAGTGTCTTTAAAGACATCATAACTTGATTAATTCAAAAAAAGATAAATTTTATCAAACCTAACATTTCATATTCACCTTGAAAATTCTTAAATATCATAAAAACATTAAAATTATATTTATTTTTATATTTATAATTCCATTAATTAGATTCTTTAATTATTAAGGTAATTTCAGCATCATCATTGGGTCATAAATAAATTAAATTAAAAAAATTTATAATAATTATAAATAAAATATCTTTATGTAGGAAATCATGTTATCTTTATAATGAAAATTTATAGTATAATTTATATTATTTCTAACCTTATATTAAAAAAGGTTTAGTTATTAAACATTGAATTTAACACTTTTAACTCTTCTTTAAATAAAATAATAATAAATGTCATAACCTAATCCATGTTGAAAAAAAGGATCATATTTTATTTCTAAGTTTATTTTTGGACTAATTACACTTATCTAATTAAATTAGGATATGTGTTAGGTAATTATAATAATATATTTTCATTTAATTACTCTATTTACTTTAAAACGTGTTAAATGAAAGTCAAAAGGTGCTATTGGACAAAAATTATTTTCGTCCTATTGAACCAAATTTTACTAACTGATGTCAACTATGCCTCTTAGATTTCGGAAATTCAACTCACCGAAGCGGTAAAATTATGTTTTATGTAAATTTGCTAATTCTCCAAGAAGGTGAGTAAAAACGTTAAAATGTTCAATAAAATTTTATACACCTAATTTTATTTTAAAATACTCCAATAAATTAAATTGAACTTATATAGGTATTATATATATATTTTTTACTGAAAATTAATTTAAAAAATGTAAATACTTATTTAAATTAAATGTTTGTTTTAAATAATAACGTTGTGTTTTTCACTATAATCAAATATTTAATGTTTTCAGAAAAAAAACAAAAAAATACCCTAAGATAATTTTGATTTTATGAATTCAAAAATGAAGCCTATATTACCAAATTCAAAAAATTGTTGTTTCATTTATTAAATTAAAATTATTTCCTGTTGTCAATACAAAAAAGGGGTTTTTTAATAAGTAAAATTTATTATAAAATTGACATGAGTTTATGTCAAATTTAAATTTGAAATTACTTATAATGAGTTATATTGTATTAAATGACATAAATATAATCTAATTATACTTTGATACCATTAAATTTTATAATTAAACTCTATAAATTATTATGATTAAAAATTTTGTTTTCAATTAAAATTTCGTATTTTTCACTATTCGCCCAAATATGAATGTTATTAGAAAAACAACAAAAATTTATCAAAATTAAATAAATATCTCCCAATTATAAAGAATAAGTTTTTTTTTGTAAAATTTAATATATATAAGTTTCAAATATTGTATTTAAAAAGGGTTCACCATTAAAAGGCGGTAAGATTGAATTTTCTGAAAAATACTTCCTTTATCTGAAAAAATGAATTTGTTCTTGTATTATGTATATGAAACACATAATATGGATGTTAAAATTTATATGGAATATATAAGATTAAAAATGTTCATTATACTATTAGTAACTACTTTTTGAACTTCTGGTTTGGTAAGTCGTAGTGTGCTCGAACTCGGTGTTGCATGTAGTGCATGTTATTGAATTACATTGAAGAAATAACATACTATGAAATCATGGGGTGTTACAGACACACATAAATATAGGAATGTTTCAATTATAGATTCCCATTTCTTTAAAAGGATTTATTTGGTTCATGATAAAACAATATCCCTTAGTTTTAATTGGATTATGTTATGATGGGATGATGTCTATGAACCCAATTTTATTTGTTTGCTTATGATTAATGATTTATATTTATTTTATGGAACAAGTAAGAATAATTTCATCATGAAATGGGTGGAAAATATATATCCATATCATTCATATAGAAAAAATTAATATCTCTTGACAAATACATGGCTAGAATAGAAAGTAAATCTAATTTAGTAATTGAAGGCGGTAATAGTAGGTTAACCCAGTTCAGTAATGGACTCTGTCCTCTATGATGGTCTTGGAAGAAATTCCTTCGCTACTATGTAAATAATAATATGTGCTATTTTTTTCCACAATTACATGTTTTATTTCAATTCTATTCATTCATTATTAATGTTCCTTTGTGATTCATTCCTTACGAACATAAATGATATATGCCATTACTCCAGATTTTGATGTCTAAATTTTATGTTCATGTTTTTACATTCAAAATTTTATGGTTTTTCTTTTGTACTATAGGTTTACCCATGCTAATCATTTGAGCTCACCCTTTCTATGATTCATTTTCCCCAGGATAGTAAGAATTATTTTAGGTAAAAAAACAAAAGGAGAAGATCATTATGGGAGATGTTGAATAACTTTCACCGTGATGAGAATATTATGTTCCGAGAATATAAAGAAACTAAACTAAAATTGTCTTTGGGCATTTGTTTTTGTTATGTATTATGTATTCTATAAATGTAATGCCATGTCCATGTAGGTCAATTTTGGGTCCCCACAGTCCTCTTCTAATGGAATAAGGTTCCACTATAGTCATGAAGCCCAAGTGAACTCTCTAGATCCACCATAGTTACATAACACAATGCAATGTTCTTCTTGACAATATGTGTCTCAACTACCAACATACAATATTCATTCCCAAACATAAGTAACCAGGTCTAATATTCCCATTCTCAAACTCTCATTTTATCTAATGGCATTAAAACTAGAGGGACATCAATGTATATCCTCAAATAATTACTAAAGGAACAAAAAATATATGTCCTCAAATGAATAAACGAAGGAAAAATGATCTATTCCCCAAATAAAATAACCTGGTAGCCCCATATTGACCATCCTAAGAATCATCACCTTCCATGTTGCATCCTAAGGTAAGTACCCCAATATCTATAATAACTAAACCAAAACTATTGTGGGCCTCTACCCACATGAGTTTTTATACCACCTCATCACAGAGTCAACCTAGGTGCACACAACTCAATATGCTTTTGTGCATCACAGGTGATTGGAAAATCAACAAAACAAGAACCAAAGCCAGACCACCTCAGACACCTCATGTCCTTCTGACCATGTCACAAACTTTTGATGGCCATGAAATTCATGAATCATAGGCCATGCCTAACATAACAATCAAACAACATAAACCTTATGTCCATGGTGCCCAATCCCAGGGTCAAACCCACCGATGAAAATCCGGGATATATCCATCATGTGATCAACATCACTAAAAAAATCTAATCCATACCGAACTCAACCTTGAGGGTCCCGGCCTATGTAATTTCAAACATCACATATATATAATCACAATGAAACACTTTAAACAAGTAAAACAATTTAACCAGTTGCAATTCACTAGCCATCAGCTATAACATAGCTACACTGGTGTCTTGAATGCCTCAAAACAGCGTAATCAAGCATTACCAATTTAAACTCAATAGTTTAAACCAATACAAAATAGTTATAACCGTTTTGGAACCCCTAGGAAAAATATACCTTTGGGAAACAACATCTCTGCAAGATTCACTCAATCATAACATGTATGGGTATACTCAACGAAATATCACATGGTAGGAAAATAATTTTAAAATGAAATAATATGGTAACTCAAAAAAACCCATAATTTCTACAAAATAGGAAACCACTAAATGTTTGTGAAATCAAAAAAAAGTATGAACCACCTATATTTCACTCATTTGATAATTTCCGTCCAATAAATTCCTCTAATTATGTCCATAAAATGTTTTATTTAAACAATGATCATAAACTCCATAGCTCTTATTACTTGTTCAAGAAATAAAATTATAAAGAATGATCCATGAGAAATAAAGAGAGTACTTGTGGGGTTCCAACAGATCCGACAATGCTTGAATCCATCTTGAAACAAAGGATTGGGTGAAAAATGATGTTCTGTTAGCTATTTTTTGGATGTTCTGTCAAGAACAAGAAAAACAAGGCTACTTCTCGTACAAGAGAAATTAATAACGTACACAGTGCGTACATGGGAATACACATTGTATAGGTTCATTTACTATTCCAAAGATGGATGAATTTATAAAACGTACCTTCCAGGTCTTTCTGACATGACTACATGGCTTGTATTAGGAATTACAGAACATGTGTTTGTTTTTTCCATTCCTCCTAATCGATATCCCCACAAACCATTTATTCTAACTATACATGAGCATACTACACAAGGTGTTCATTATACTAAAAATCATATAACCCTCTATAAGGCTTTGTGGCAATTTTATTCCAATCCATAACCATTTTTCCCATTTTTTCTCTAAACAACCTAAAATCGAAACAAAAATCATGTACCTCCAAAGATGAATGTGGCTTTTACAAACTTCCTCACCCCTAGCCTTAATGAAATTAGTCCCTAGATACACCTTCCAAGGGTGGTGAAGTAGTACTCCAAAACAACTCCATCCCAATGCTCAAATAAATCCATTGTGCATCAAACCATTTCATGGAACCACAGTCCTCTAGTGATGCTTCATCACTTCTTCAACTCATGAGGTGATCCAATGTCTCTTGTGACACACAAACATATCTCGTAGCATATCAGTGTCTTCCTTGAGAATGTGACATCCATGTCACAATGAGTTTATTTATCACATGGATTCTCAAAATAGTTTTGTTCATGGAACCTCATGTGACCAATATCAAATGACTCCACGATGCCTAAGGAATTTAATGAAACCTGCATCCCATGGACTCCATTGATGCCCAAGAACCTCCAGTAACCCCCATCCAACAATGATCATGATGTGAAGAAAATCATACATATATAATCACTCACCAGATATGGTTCCAACATACAAAAAAATATCTTACTAGTCTATATATATATCATGTTCACCTCATGTATTCAATATGGATGTTCCTCAATATACCATTCCAAAAAGTGGTAAAATACAAAAATAGCCACGCCGATGGAGTACCTCTGACTGTCCTTAGTTGACAATCCTGCTCAA
Source organism: Viscum album (assembly GCA_963277665.1). Lineage (NCBI taxonomy): Eukaryota > Viridiplantae > Streptophyta > Magnoliopsida > Santalales > Viscaceae > Viscum > Viscum album. Next base: position 1,583,479,371 of record OY728150.1, on the reverse strand, counting down.
CCCTTGACATCTTCAAAGCATTAACCTGTCAGAGAACACAACTTCCTAAAGCCTTTCCCCCTGGGGTGATACACCATCCATTGTCCACTGATACCATTACTATGTCATTCTGTCTCCTCCATGTCTTCTATGTGTACATGAACCTCTTCTAATATCACTTGGTACACAACCAAAACCAAAAATACAAGCCAAAGATTATACTGGTCCTTGATTTCTGGATGATTTAAAAGGAATACTAGAAAACCTCTCAAGATGCACAATTTATCCACATGCCTAAAAATCATTTGGAGCTATATTACACTATGCCCGGACATGACCTAGTTATGCACACTGAAGAAAACCACTATTTAACTACCAATTGGTGGTCTAGATGGGCCTCTAGCTTGTCCACTATGATTGAACACATCCTTTAAAATATTCCAATAATCGAACCATCACCCGAATCCACCACCTCCACCATGTGAGACATTTTTATCGTGTTTCCCTCACCTATGTACACTTGATTAATGGCCTCTGTGAATAGGACCATCCTAAAGATGTTAACCTTCACCTATATGGCGTGCTGTAAGACAACCTCAAATCACATCATCCTTGAAGAGTCATTTCCTAACATACCGACGATGAATAGATACAACTCATTGAACATAGCTTCATTTTCAATGATGGACATGTCACCCTATTTAAGGCCCAATAAATCATTATCTCTCTGCCCTAAGTGCCTCTACGAAAAATTTCATGATGAATCTGTACTCCTTGTCCCTCAAGGATAGTATTTTGTGACTTTGATAATGTACTTTTAAATCCAAAAAGCACTCCTCTGGTCCCCTAAGCATGTACATCCCTTGCTTGGCCCTCCTCCCTTGAGGCGTCTCTAACTTCTCAATGATAATTTACATGCTCTCTATCGTGTTCTCAGTAACCTACAGACCACCCTCACCCTAAAAATGTGTTAGGTTTGTTGACTAAAACTCCAATGTAATGTATTCCATAGAGGGATTTCTTCCATGTGCACCTCTATCGATCGCATGATAAAAAACATACTAGACTATATCAGAGCTGATGGTTGAGCCACGACCCCAACGTTGACAAAATAAGAAGCTTCCCTACTTGCACTGGATCTTGAGCCTGATCATGTCTCTGAATCTATACCTGGGGCTCATGTTGTTCCTTCCCCTCATGGGTTTTAAGCTGATTGTGATCCTACAACATTGTATCATCACCCGCCTGATGCTTTATCTATTCCGTTTAGAAGTATCACACTTAATACCATAAATGGTCAGAAAACACACATATATTTAAAAATATATAACATTTAATGGGAAAATATTAAAAACACAGCATATAAAAACTACCCTTACTCTTCCCCATTGCAACCATGCCAATGACATCTTGGCCTGATTTCCTTCATACCCTCCCTAAACAGAGCCATATATCAATAAATCATCGGGCCACGTCCATCCTGACAACCAACTTTTCCAAAATCCGACAACCAAGTTTCGCAATAATGGTGATCAAAATCAAATCAACCATAATACTAAACTTCTCTAAATCTGATAGAACTAAATCCCATGCAACATGAAATTTTACATAAATTTAATGCATAGAATGACATAATAATAAATTCTAGCTGGAATTTTAAAATTTTTATCATTGAATTTTATATTATAACATGGTATTATCACTTCACAATGCATACGTTCATATGTGAAATTGAAATAACCTAAAGGCATTCTTATCAAAATCCAACCAACCACGCCTTGGCTTATCGGGCCAAGGCCTAGTTTATCCCATACCATATTTGGTCAATGGTAACATATCAAAACCAATAATCATCACAAACCAAGTAATCCACCAATGTGGTAATCATATAAACTCTAGGATGAGAAAATGTAAAATAGAAATTCCTTACCAATATACCTCAATCCATCCCATATACATGGAGCTGCAGGATCCCATGAAAGAGATCAAATTCTACTTCTAATCACAACCTATTTTCAGTCTACCAAACCCTTAATTGTAAACGATAAAAAATAAAAAGAATACTTCATCTAATCAATATCTAGTGACACCCAAATACAAAATCCTAGTCATGGACACCACTGATACCACTTTTTAACATCCCAAACCTGAAGATCCACCCTCACAGTGCTAACAAGTCAGATGTTACTGGCCATTGGAACACCTCCCCGAACGCGAATGACTGATGACAATGAGTTGGGGTGTAAATAGGTATAGTTGGGAGGCTATACCATCTTAGAGTAAGATACGACACTGGTTTGAGCATAATAATTTTACATGGAATTGATATTAATGGCCCATAAATCTCCAAAAATTCCTGAATAGTGGAAGCATATCGAATATCAACAAATAGAAAAATCCATATAGAATAATTTAATACTAAAAATAAATATAAAATCATATTGAATACCGATTAAAACTACAACAAAAACTCACTAGTTATGAATCCATATTAGGGCGTAAATTTCAAAATTCATAGGTTCTCATGGATAACCAATAGTATCTACATAATGAATGTATGTACGATGTTGTTGGAAATAAATCATGACAAAATTAAAATTCCATCTAGGAATGGGCTTGAACTGTGTACCAATCTATGTGACAACAATACTACGATCCATATCATGGGGGTGATCCATTTCTTATATGTAAATACATAATGTATACACACATCCCAAAGGGCCTGTGTAGGGTGTGAGACGAATGTCAATAGGTTACCAACCAACGGTGAGTACTTTGTATAAGTGTTTATGAAGACATACATCCCTATTTAATGTAAGCAGCGTGATTCTGTAAATAACGGTTAACTCCACTGTTGCTTAGTAGCCACCAGGGATTGTCACCAGCTTTGACCAATGCTAGAATCTCATATTTAAATAGATTCTTGGCTCATGTACCATAGTACAACTATAGTCCCAAAGCCTAGGTAAACCCTCAAGATCCACCTCAATTTCGTAACTCGGTTCCATGAGCCTCATACACCAATTTTCTCAAGTACCAACATCCTAAAGTCATGCAGAAATAAATGTAACCCAATCCCATGGACCCCAAGTTGAATGATCACGTCTTTCCATGGCATGACATCTGGATGAATAGAGATGTCTGTCTACAAATAATAATCATAGGAACAATGATATATGTCCTCAAATAAATAATCATGAGAACATTGATATATGACCTCATTCACATAAACATGTAGCCTCGTCTCTACCAACTGAATGTTCCTCACCTTCCAAGTATTTTCCTTCGACAAGCACCCCCAAACTAATAATACATTTACCAACACTATTTGGGGCCTCTACCCACATGAGTGGTCAAACCAGCACATCACGGAGTCAACATGTTTGAACACGACTCAAGAATATTTTGGAAATCACTGGTGAGGGACAATCAATAAATTAAGAACCATCAAAAAATCATCTCTAACACCTCATGTCCCAATGACCAAGTCTCTCAAATCTGATGGCCAAGCCATCTATGTATCTTGAGACATTATTAAACTGACAGTCACACTACCTCAACTCGACGTCTATGAAACCCAATCCCTTGGTCAAAAACACCCATGAAAATCTAGGCAATGAAAAAAATATTATCAACATCACTCAAAAAAATCTGAGCATTCCCAAATCAACCCAAAGGGTCTCATTATATGTAATCTCAAACATCACGTATAGATAATCACAATACAACACTTTAAATAGGAAAAAATATTTATCCATTTGAAACTCACTAGCCATCAGCTATAAAATAGCAGCACTAAGTTCTTGAATGCCTCTAGAAAACATATTCAAGAATTAAAAATTTAATCTAAATAGTTTAAACCAAAACCAAGTAGTTATAACTATTTGGAACCCCCAAACAAATTGTCACATCGAGAAAAGACCTCTATCTCAGTCATGCTCAAGAGTAAGAGGTAAAGGAATACTCAAAGGCATCTGATAGGGTAAAACAATAGATTTCAAATGAATAATAGTGTTCCTATCATTGTCCTATTACTGCACTAATAGCTGCATCCCCCTAATTTTCAAGAAATCACAAAATAAAATATGCACTACCTCCCTTGTACTAATGCAATAATTGTCTTCTAATAACATCCTAAAATGCGTTCCAGAACAATGTTGATATATACTATGATTTTAAATAGTAAAAATCTTATAAGATGATAATGAAATGAAATCAGGAAGAATAGAACAAGAGGAATCAATAGAATACTTGTGGGATTCCAATGGGTCCAATAATGTTCAAATTAGACATCAGAAGAAGCATTAGGAGTCGAATGATTGTTTGGATTCTATTTTGTGGAGGATCTTTCTAGAATATGGAAAATGATATTTCTTCCCATTTTATGTAAATATTACAAAGTATATAAAATTTAGTTGGGGCTAAATGTTGTGTATGTACTTTTACATTACCAATGACAACTGAATTTCAATGACATACTTTCCAGTTATGGTCGACTTGTCTACATCGAATGTACTAGGCATTACACAATGTGTACTGGGTTTTCCTATCTTCCCCACTAATATCTCCATATTCCATGTATTTCCATCATTATCATCCGTACTACATGGAATGAACTTTGTATTACATGGTTTGTAACTCGACGTCAGGACATGTGACAGTTTGATTCAATTCCTTAGCTAGTTTCCCCCTATTTTCTCAAACAAAAATCAAAAAATGAAAAAAAGACCCATACCTAAAAATAATAACCGATTTATTACATTAAACACTACTATTCATGAACCACATTCAAAATGCACCCTCATGAATCTCGAAGCATTCAAGAAGAACATTTTCATCCCTAAGGACTATGTTAACCTAGAAAAACTTATCATTGTGAAACTATTTTTTCTACGATACCTATGAATTATTCAATACTAAGATAGTCATTAAATGATTCTCAGGGTAACATTCAATACCATATTTTATAGTACCTCACCCTTCATTGTTTCATAATGATTTATCAGAATATATAATTCTTTTTATTTCAATTGAACTAGGGGTAGCCATATATTTCATGGCACAATCCTAAATGAAATTCACATGCTTCATGTGGAATTTTCATGAATATCAAATAACATTTTTAAAAAAATTCCCTAATCACAAATATCTTGTGAAGATTATCTGATTTAGATAGTTATAATATTCATTATGAATCTTCATCAACCCATCATGCAATCGCTATTACTGTAATAGTGGGGAAGAGCACCACCTTTCAATCATGTGTTTGAAAACATCCATAAATTATTGATACACAACCTTCTATCAAACCTACACTTTGAGAAAACAATTTATTGTTATTCATTGTACATTCCTTAATAAATCCTTCATGGATTGATAACTAAAACAAACTTATTCTCTTTCTTGTTGTTAAGGGCCGTGTTTGGAACATGTTTTTTAATATTTTGATACATCAATTAGATACCAGATTATATAAATTATTTTATATGTTTTTATGTTTTTTAAATGTAATATATATTATAAAAACCCTATTGATAATGTTATTATATTATTTTTACTTGTGAAATATTTATTTAATCATTTTACAGAACATTCATAGTTCATGAATTTACATTAATAAATTGTTTATATTTTGAGTTAATTTATTTGTATTAATTTTTTCAATTACAATATAAAATTTCATTTAAATTAGTCAAATATATTATTTGATATATAATTTAGCATAATTAAGTTTTAATTGATTATGAAATATATTGAAAACGAATACATGTAGAAATTTGAAATTAAATATCCAAATTTCTTTATGATATTTATATAATTTCAATGATCTCTTATTATGAAGTATATATTAATTATTTAAGGGGTAATACAAATTTAAATATATTTTTAATTTATATTTGGAATTTTAATGATATTTTTTTGGAGTATTCAGGAATGATATTGTTTTCTCCCCTAAATAGAATTTTATATTGATTTTTAATTGTGTAAAATTTTTCGATATTAATTTTTTAGTTTTTATATATTCTTTTGAAATTAATAATTTGAAAATCCATGTATACACAAACATATTAGTAATGAGAACATGATCCTTTTGGTAACCAACTAATTTTATTTTTTTGATGTGTTGTAACAATAAAATCACTGTTCCATTTTCTATACATCCTTTCATGTGACAAAAATAATCTTAAATGACAATAATTTTATTAATAAGAAAACAAAATACATTGCTTAAGAAGCAGAAAATTTAAATTATTCATTTATATTCAACTTTTATAGGGTTATTTATGACTATAAATCTTCTTCAAATATTTAGCATACATTGATTTTCTATATTTATTCATTTATATAAAAAAATAAATATTCAATTTATTAAGGTTTTTACTCCTAGATTATAAATAAAGGACCTTTTAGTTGTGATTACCATTTTATAAATGTGTTATTTATTTGGGTTCTGACTCCCCATAAAATGTTTTTTGTGTAATTGTGGTTATACATTATTTTTTAGAAATAGATTTTATAACTCTATTATGATTACCCTTCAAAAAAATCATATCTGTGAATAACATATCTCTCAAAAAGTAAATAGGTTTAAGAGTAAACTATAGGTAAATTAGAACGAACTACTATATGGAATATTCTTTAATTAATTAAAAACATTTTATCCATTATTTTGAATAATTATGTTAATTTTCATTCATATTAATTTAGATAATTATATTTTTTTAATAAAAAAAATCAATCTAGTTTATTAAGATCACATATAGGCTATATTTTAATTTCATTTCCAACCTAACAATGGTGTTACCAGTTTTAAAACTATGATTGGCCAAAACATCAAACTAATCATTTCAGTAGGTTATGAGCATTGATTAGATTACAAGTGATCATTAAGGGATGATGATTAATTAATTTTGAATCAATTTATATTCTCTTAAGAATTTTTTTTAATTCCCTCCTTCAGTTCTCATTTCATCCAATCCTATAGAGATACATAATTGAAATATCCAAAGTTATTACTTTTCAAAAGGAAATGATAACACTATATAGCATAATATAGTTTTCTATTTCATGTTGATCATCCTTTAGATGATAGAGGCGAGTCCATCCTCAATAACTATGGATTTATTTTGTAAATTTTGGATGCATGTGTTTCCCAACTCTATTAATGATCAAATATAGTAAATTGAGTTTTCATTTAATACTATATTTTAGTGGAAACTATTTTCAAAATATGTTGTGATTGTTGACATATAATTTCAATGTATGGTTTGTGAAGTTTAATGGCCTCTATACATAAGAGAATAATTTTCATTTCATTGAATTCATTAGTAGATATAGGGGCACAACACATAGGAACAATGGGTAATTATGAGGGGGTGTTTTTTGGACTCAAATATTTGGAATGGTTAGTTTTTTATTGTATATATTTATATATAAACTATAGAAAAACATAAAATTTCATTGGAATATTAGTGTGGTCACTTATAGGGGTCATCATCTTTTTTGGTGCACATTGATCAAGGGAAATGTGACTACAAGAATCCTAACTATTCACTTTGTTGTGAGATTTATGCTAGAATGGACATAAATTAACCTAGTATACTTTACAATTATTGAATTAATTTTGCCATAATATACATACTAATATTCCAAATTAGAAGTTTCTTCTTGAAATTTAAAATATTTTAAAAATTATATATATGAAATAAAAATGAAAACTAACTTAATGTTAAATTCATTATGAACTACATTTAAAATATGGTATTTCTCATGTTTTAGAGTATTATGTAAAAATATATTCTTCAATAAATTTTTTCATAAAATTATTAATATTTAATTCATTTATAAAGGCTATTAATGAAACACTTGGTGGGATCCTACAAATATTGTTTTTGTGACACTGATATACATTTCTGTGTGTGTGTCTTATATAATCTGATGAAGGTATAGGATATGTCTCATATTATGGTTGATGGTATCTATCATAGAGGACTATGGGATTGTTTTCTTGCATGAAGGTATGTCTCCTATTCTATAATATAAAAAATTCTATTTGTTGGTTTTATCAACATTGGTTACCATAATGTTTTTTGGCATATGTATTTTATTTCATTAAATGTGCCCCACAATTAGAATTTATCTTTTATTTTTAAAAAAAAAAATATTTATTCTCCATTTAAATTTTATTTTATGGGATAATGTATTATAAAAGATAGTTCATAACTCCCATGCACTTGGGGACCTCTCATGGGGATAGAAGACACCCATTAGGCATTTCTTCCATTCATTTTGGGTGAAGGGTTTATGGATGGATGAGAGTGGTTTGTGAGGTATGCTAAATATTAAAAATAATTACCAACCACTTTATTCTGGAATTTATTCATCTTATTCAATTATAGATACACAAATCATTATCCTTTTTTAATAAAAAAACATGTTATTGTTATGATAGAGTTAATAATGGATAATAGCAATATGGATTATGATTTTCAATTTCAATCATATTAAATTTTCAAATCCAATACTAGGTTGGTTTTCCATTTTTTCTTCCCTTTGTGGATGGATTGTATGTTATCCACAATTTGAATTAGTTGGATTCCCATAAAGTGGACATTGATTGATATCATTAGCAAGATTTACATTAATGCCTATGATAGGATATCCTAGATTTTTCTAGGAGAGTGTGATCTAAAATCAAGTCATGTTATGACATTTTTATTGTAACAAGAAATTTTTATTTCCACGCTCATATTTAAGGAAAATGAAGAATTATTGTGTCGTGATCTTTTTATGGGGTTTTAGAATTTTAGGATGTTGTTTTTGAAAATTACATTGGTCTTCAACTAGAGAGATATATTCATTTATATATTTATTTTGAATATTAACATAACCTACTTAAATTCATTTATAATAAATATCTTTTTGGAAATAATGAAATGAGAGCTTTATATTTACATTTTATGAAATAAAATATTTTTTTTCCAAGTCTTTTACCTTATGATACTCAATTTTTCACTAAAAATTATAAATAAACTCTCCATTTTTTCTATAAGAGGAATATTTACTAGGTGATGATTAAGAACAATTTTTCCCCCACATTATTAACATTTTTGTTAAATTAAAGGGAAATAGTAGTTATAAAAAATTTAACCATGGTCAATATATCATATACTCAGTGTTATGGAATTTGATTTTAAAATTTCCACAATGGGGGGAGTATGTAATCATATTTAACACTATTTTGGTTAATTTAACACTTTTAATATTTTTATGTTCATAATGAATCATATTTTGTAGTTGTTCATTGATTCAATTAATATGGTACTCCTAGAATTTGTTTTCTTTTATATTAAATATTAATACATTCATGAATATTACTGAAAATGTATTTTTTTCGAATTTATAGGGATTTATATCAATTTGATATGTATCTGAAAGAATATTTTATGAATTGATATGACATGTACAAATGACATGCTGGTTTTTAGATCACGACATATATGTTGATCATGAGAATGTTATTGTTTTCATATCTTAGAAATATATAAGAAATGAATTTGATATTTGGATATAATTGGTATTGGAATAATATTTTTATAGGTTTTTAAAATTTATCAATTTATATATCGTTATTGAATACTATTATGTAGAAATGTGTAAAATTTATATCGTATTGTTGTTCTAGACATAAATTGATCAACTGAAGTGATTTATAATCAAAAAATGCATTATTATTTTAAATTAAGAAATAATTTTGAATATGATTTTATCTTTGGAATCATGTAATTTTTTTTCATTTTTGAAATAAAGAAAGTCATTATATTATTGTAAAATTATTTGGTACTCAAAATACATAAAAATAATCACCTATCCCATTATCTAATACATGAAAAAAAATTCCGTGATCTTAATGTTTGGCATAATATTATCTTCAGTTAAAGGTTTTCATTATATTCTAACTATAAGAGATTATGTTTCATCTAATGTCCAAGAAACATAAACCATAGAAACAGGAAATCGGTGGTGAACCTTCTGTCTATAGACATATATAATTCCTATAAATTACTAATGGGGGATTTTATTACAGATGATCATGTTAGAATGGTTCATTCCCAAGTAGTAACGGAATAAATTTTTCAATTGAATCATATAGGAATAATTTCTTAGATGAAACAATATGTTAAATTGGAAGAGGCAAATATTGTTCAAGCTAATTCCCAATTGACAAAAACAATTATTGTAAATATATTTTTGGAAAAATAGTGTTATGGGGATATTTGGATTTACATAAAATCATTAGTTATTATGAAGATTATTAAAAAAAATTCCTTATAATGATATATTTATTCAAGAAACTATTTTTTTATTCTGTCACTTAGGATGAATTTATTGATCATATGTATTTATTATTTCAAATGGGAAATTCATCTTGGTAAAATAATGATATATAATAATTTGATATGACAGGTATGGATTCCATGACTTAGATGTGAAAATTATAATAATCATTCTTATTTAAATAACCCTAATCTAGTAAATTTCAAATACCAAAATAAATCTATTTTTTTCATTAATTTGTACTACTCACTAATAAATTGGAAGGGGTGGTGATTTATTTGGTCATTGGTTTAAAAAAAAATCCACAAGAGAATAATTTTACATTTTTGGTGATTAATTTAATAAAATATTCATATATATATATTTCTTATTAGATACTCCAACATGAATAAGGATGTGAGATATATAATCATCACAAAAATCTTGTGGTTTCATACTATGTAGTTTTATATTATTTTAAACATGGATCCTTAGTTCACGTATATATTTTGGAAATACCTCTGAAAAATAATGGGTTTTCTGGTTAAGTTGATCATGGTTTACTATCATCTTATAAATGGATATATATAGAAATATATTATGATTATTGTAGATATGTTCAATGAATTCATCATGGTCTTTGGAGGGCATTGTGACATGTTTTTTAGATTCATGAAGATTTACTAAAATAATATTTATTATTCAACCATTATAATGGATCCTCTTATTTATTTTAATATAAAATCATATAAATAACATATTTGTTGATGATATCTCTGTTAATATTCTCTTGTAAGAAAAACCATTTTCATAAATTAATTGGTGTACAATGATATATCATAGACAATGAAAATATTTTTTAGATAACAACAACTAGCTTCTCTATTTTTTTAATATTTGGATGTGTGATCATATATTTTCCAATTATATGAGATATGTTCATATTATTATAAAAAATGATAACTCCATGATACATGATACATTCTAATATCCCAGAGAGGATTGAAAATGCTATCAACCAGTTTACTTATCAATCTCATTTACTATTTATAAATGATGTTATTCATATATATTATGGTAAATGTTATAATCATTATCCCTATTATGTTTTTAACTAGGGAGAAGAATAATTTGGATTAAAAAATTTATATGGTTGAACAAAAGTAATAGATTTTATAATGAAAGGAAATGTTACTATACAGGAATCCAATTTTTCCATTTTACATGTTATTTTTTTGTTAAATGGTTATTTTGCGGCATGTGATAGTGAATTTATGATGAAGTAGTACTTTTTTCATATATGCACAGAAAAAACTTTTTGAACATGACATTTTTTAGATAGAATGTTTTGTGGGGTTGATATTGTAAGATAATGGATTGAGGTATATTATTTTACTAGGTTTTGGAATGGTTCCATTTGGGATTTTTTGTTGTGTTCTTTGATTATAGTGGATTTAAAAGGGATTTTGGTATTTAATGGGGAATATGAGGCTTGAACACATTATGGTACCATCCATTATGTGATATTAATGACGAATGTACCATGGGTAGGAAAAACTATAGCTCTATTAGGTGTAGTGTTAGTTGTGGTGTGTGGAGAATCTCTATGTATTCAATAATTAGTATTCCCCACCACTATCTCATATTACGGGGAATGGATAGTCTAAAAAGACAAATGATTCTACATGAAATAATGGTTAGTTGATTGGATGAGCTCCTCAATGTGTTGCAATTGAGGTGACTAAGGGAATTTTGAACACCAGCTATGCCATAATTTTAACAGTTTTATAATTTTGAAATTTTGAATAGACCTATTGGTCTTCTGGAGGAGGTTACTCGAATTTATCTGAATGAATGTGATTATTAATGTTGAATGGATAATTCATTTTTATTATTTATCCATATTCTAAAGATACCTTATTCATTTCATTACAAGGATTCCTATTTTACACAATCATCTAGTAAATAATTACTCGACTAATCGTAATTCATGTTATATCCTAGAAATAAATCAATAATACAGGTTTTAGTTTCTGTAATGTTCATAAATGATTAGTTTATGTAATATGACTAAATTACCATCCTTAATTATTGATAATTATTTTTGATATTATAGTAGAAATTTTATTTATACTAAATTTTTTGATATACGGTATGGTTTTATCTGGAATTTTTTTTGTGGACCGAATGGATTGTGATTATCTCTCTACATTTTATAGTCCAATTTCACATGTATTGTTGATTTAATTTATTATTTTAACTAATAATAGTACTGATTTTTTTGGATTCTTGTAAATTATTATTCTACTAGAATAACATAATTTATTATATTAAAAATGTGTATTAAAATTTTAATTTATTTAATAATTATTTTTTGAAATGTGAATGATTTCTCTATTTATATGAATATATAATTCCCCCATTATTTTTTGAATAAAATGATCATTCAATGAATTTGGTATTAGGATGTAGGTGTTTTCAACGCATGTTTTATTAAATAGAAGATAATTTCAACAGATGGTATGTGATGTTGAATATAATATAAGTGTCGGTGATGTATGATTACATCATTTATTTCATTGGATTCAACATTTGTAAATAAAATTGGAACTTTAGTAATTTGATGGTGGGTATTTTTGGGATAACAATCCAGGGAATTTTTTCTTTTTCATGAGTTTTTATATGAATAAAAAATTTACAAAACTGTTTAGTTCATAACACATACATGGGATACCATAATCTAGGGTACCTAGTATATATGACTAATGATATAAGGACATTTACACAAAATAGAAATGGTTTTCAGCTAATGTGGGATGATCCTAGTTTTCACATACAAATACATTATCAGGATACATTTCCATCATTCGTATCATTTCTGAATATTAAATAGTTTTGTATTAGGATAGCTTAGATTAATTTAAAATATACATTGTAGGTAAAATTATTAATATAAAAAGATTCTAATTAGACATTATTATAAATTGTTAATGAGTTTTCTTCAAAAAGATAGATTTCTAATTTTTATAATGATATGAGAAAGTCTATGTATCATGACTTTTTTTTTCATAGAACAAGAATAAATAATATGTTTTGTAATAAATTATATTGATATACCCGATAGGATATGAATTATATTGTTTTTATCTTACCAAATAAATATAAATATTAATCTCTATATATATTTTTATTATATAGGTATAACTATAGTGTCGTAAGGTGGTCATAGATATTTTTTGTTATGGGTGTGGGAGTTTGGTGGTTATATTGGAGGATTAACTCCTTCATATCCATGGATATGGGTTTTAATTTTTCACATATAATTATTTTCATACATTTTGTTTAAAAAATTTATTTCATTTAAAGAAATACTCAATTTTGTGATAATATATTGTAATTTTGTGTTTAATAATTATATTCTAACTCTTTTTTATTTTTCCATTAATGGATAATTCATTCCCATAGGTTGTCTTTTATTCATTTATTATTTAAATAAAACCATTGATATCATGATCATAAATCAGGTCAAATAGCAGTCTAGATCATGTTAAATGTTCAACTCTAACCTAGAATCGTTGTCTACTCTTACATATACTTATAAATTTCAATACTATTTGATTCAATAAAGAAAAAAAATTAAATAATTATTAAAATATTCATAATGTAATAAAAAATGATTTCATTATTAAAAAAACTCCTCCTCCGCTAATAGAGTAATCCAATTCACCTATTTAACATATTCCAACCACCATCTTATTTGATAGTAAACACAATTTAATTTATATGGGTAAATAATTTATTCTATAGAAATAACATAAATAAAAATTTCATGTTCTCCTCAAACAAAATCCATAATTCATAAATCTCTAATATTATCCATATTAATGAAATATTTGTATATCTCTATCATATTATCCTAAATATCAATATTACCCTAACCTAAATACGAATGTTTCTCAAAATTTAAAAATAAAATTTTTTACTTTTTTTATGTATAGACATGTCTTAGAACAATATGTCTAGTATGATTTTATAATTTTAGGACTATTTCAAATAATATATATCATTACATTTTTACATTGAATCTATGAGAATTACCTTTTATAAAAATAAATAGTAACGTAAGAGAGTGTTTGAAATTATTTTTTCATTATTCTATAAATCTAATTCATCAATATTCTCATAAATGTTCAACATTCTAACAATTTTTTTTAAATAATTATTTGAAATTAGGTGAAAACATAACATGAGAAAAAAAATCAAACATTTTTAAAATTAGCATATTATTAAAATTGATCATTTAATTTATCGCATGAAATAAATATATTTAATAATTAAATTTATCACCTAAAAAGTAAATACAAATATAAAAAAGTATATGAAGGGAAATATAGAAAAGGAAATGAAAAAATTTAATACAGAAAATTTTCCCAATGGAAGGCTAACATTCCATCCCAAAAATCATATATTACTACCATTCATTTTATAAAAATGTGAGTTTAGAATGTTAAGGGTAAAATACAAACTAAAATGAATGATAAAACATGATCAAATTTTATTGTGGACGACTTTAGTTAATATCCTATATTATTTATTTTTAGATAATATAATGATATAAAAAATATTAATATATAATTAATTTCATCATTATTAGTAAAAATACATGTAATATAATATATGATATATTTTAAGTGACCCCCCAAACACACTTATAAAATATGTTCTTTATTCAAACTACAAATAGCCTTGAAGTTATTACATGTCATCCCCAAACATATATTGGGTGAGGTTTTCTACTCATGGACAACCAAAGTGTTTTCATTAAAATAGGTATCCATTCATACCATTTATAGTGAAACCCATGGAAATATTGAAGTACTACCATTAAAATTTGAATTTAGAAAAAAATCATTTCAATGGAGCAGAAAATGTGTTGTATCATCCAAAATATTGTTTTCCTCAAACATGTCTATGTCATTATCATAATCCCTGGAAAAAAGAAATATGTTTTCTACATACCTAATTTTTTCTACTTGATATTATTTAAAATTATTTTATTATGTTAAAATATGAAAAATTAATAAATATATAGTTCTTCCCGGTCTTGTAAAATATCATCTATGTGGGTTTTATTATTAAAAGAGTCCACAAATTGTTACTTTTATAAGTATAATAATTGATAATTCAGATCATGGAAATTCAAGTGTTCCACATCAGGTCATAAAAATATTTATGTTCATCATCCCTGGATGTTATATAAAATACCAAATATGAAAAATTTAATCCTGGTGAGTATATTTTAAAATCAATTTCAATAAAAATAATTGAAATTGAGCTCTTGAAATGATTAAATTATTTATTTTGTTTTGGAACTTTTTTAACTTCTTTTAATATAATTTATTGGTGTAAGTTATTAATATATGGAGTTAGTTAGTTAAACAGCTATATATTCCATTTAAATTCCATTATATTAGTGATTTAATATTCTAATATAGGATAGAGCATGAGTGGTTCTAATTCATCAATATCATTTGAAGGAAGAATCACATAACGTTATACATTCTATAAAATCTCATAAATAAAATTCTGACACACGATGATCTCATAATATAATATTAGTATTAATAATTATTTAGGAACCACAGTATTAAATTTTCCAAAGTGGACAAATAGTTGTTATATTACTTATTTTATATACTCCTCATTTTTTGTAAATATAAATTATTAGTATAGAATCATATTGCACCACTCATTAGGGTTATTTCATGGGTTTATGTTACCCTATACGTTGGTAATAGGAAGAACATTCTAATTTTGAAAAACGTTCAATTTTTCTATCCATTTTATAATATTCTCCATATTTCCCTATAATTAAAATTATTCATCGTTGTGAAATTTTTCTTGTAATTACACCATAGGGAGATCACTGAATGCATAATAATGAAAATTTAAATAAATTTTGTTAATTTTTATTATAGATTAATAACTCATGTTATTTAAATATTAATGAATGGAAATATCTAATGAAATACATATTCGGTTTGGAAAAAATGAATAATATTTTGATGCTCCCAAATCATGGGGTTTAAACAAAATTAATTATTTACATGTCTAGGTTCAATATAGTGGTCGACCAAGGTTATCTTTTTTGAAGACATTTTATATTAAATTTATAACAAAATCTAGTTAAGAATTTTATTTTTGGTGGTCACTATATTTGTTATTGTAAAGTACCTGAAATAAGGGATTGAAAATTAAAATAAATGATTTTAAATAATAATATAGATGTAATGAACAAAATATAGATATAGTTGGAATTAATGATCTCGGTATATGGAATTTTTCATAGTCCCTTCAATATTACCATTATTTATCTTAATACCATTTTGTTGTTCATATCATCATTCATTATCTACTACCCATGTATTATGGGTGAAATATCATATTACTAGGAGCTGACTTTGGAAAACTAAAACCCCCCATATACTAATTTTCATGAATAATGATTATAAATCAATAAAAAATTTGACACCATAGAATATGGTTTCCCATCATTTTTTAGATCATCCATCGTACATAGTCTAATCCATTATCTGAAAACGTTGACTAATAGATGAGAGGAAATAATTATATTGAAGATATTAAAATCAGATCTAGTAATTCCTTGGAGTGGTCTGTGATCTACACCGAAAACCAAAAAACTAAACTATCCTTCAAAATTACAAAACAAAAATGATTAAAAATTATTGATCAATAATTCAGGTACACCCTAATTCCTACTCGATCACTGTGTATAGTTTTATTTAGTCCCCATTATAATTATTAGAGTGATTTATAAATCTTTCCTTGTTTCAATGTCCATTGTATCGACCCCAATTATTCAAAAAAAAAGTATTTGTACCTTGTGTTTTTTGAATCAACTATTTCTCTAATTGAAAAAATTGAGTCCAAATATATTTTTATTTATCAATAAAATCTAGTTTTTTATATGTAAGAAAAATCTTATTTAAAAATCTTTTGATGTGATAAAAAGTAGGTTTAAATCTATATTTTAATAATTTTAATTTTTTACATAACATCAATGAAGATGAAATTTTTAATAATATTATTGAAAATTTAATGTTGTTTGTTTTGAATCTTTGGAATACATGTGAACGGAAAAAATATTACATATTTTATCTAACCTAGATATTTAGTAAAACTTCTCCTCCAAGTTATCACATTCTCTTAATTTGAAATTCCCTGTATCTAAGAAGTCAATCCCATTCCAAATTATTTACCACCATATATTCTCACTTATGATGATCCACAACATCAAATTCCACTTTTCCCATATAATAAGGAGTAAAATATATTTAATAGAATCTATGGGTCTGTTTGGACACTTAACACTACCCATTACAGATGTACATATAGAGATCTAGATGTTGTTGAAAATCCCCTATACATGATTCCGTAAGAGATACTTACCATTAGGAATTAATGCACTGGAATCCCTACCCGATAGATGAAAATATTATTTCCTTCTCCCTCATAAATCACTATCATCCCCACTAGATATCTACTTATTCATTAATGATCGTATTTAATGTTGTTTGGTCCTCTTAATGCTATTCATTTTTTATTTTACTCTATATTTCCACCACTAATATCTATCCTAGAACATCATTATTGTATAATACTATTCCTCTTCATTCATATGAATATACTAGAAGATATGTACCACAAAATGTTGGATGCATGACTATCCCCACTTTTTTTGAATCATTAAAACTAATTAATCAGTGAATTTTGGGACACCTCAATATGTGATCTACAATGACTAAATACGATGTATGATGTTATAAACAAGATAGTTGAAGGTAGAAACAATATTTAATGTGTTGGTCATAATATATTTTTCTAATAATCTATTAAAATTAATGAATTTACAATATATATTACAAGTACATACTATACTCAATGGAATACCTCACATAATTGATGATTTCCTCAGCTTATATGAGGAATGCATTGACCTTTAAAGAATGTTGTGTTAAATATGAGAAATCAGTCTTCCATAACTAATATGAATCCAATAAGATATGGAAATTTTTTGAGTGATAGACTTGATCTTATTTTTGAAGGGGATATGGTTTATTGAAGAACTCACCCTCTCATGTGCACTAATACCCATACATAAAAGAAATTGACAGATCTATAAATGAATGTATTAATTCTCCTTTGACATGTATTCCCTCAAAAAATCTTATATACTTGAAATTACTTTTTCAATGAGGTAAAAAAAATTTTTATAAAGCAATAAAATTCTTATGATTAGAGTTCATGAACATGAGCCTCCACCAAGTTGGCGAGGAATCTCCCAATGCATCTAAGAGACCTGAGTTTAACACTATGAAGAGGAATATTTTAGGTACTTTATAATTACTGTAGCATATAATGTATCATGGATTCATGTAGGCACTTTATAAGGTACTATAGAAGGTAGAGATCAATATAATAGAAGTGGGAACTGTTTACTTGTTTCATTATTCTTGTCACTCTTTTCTTCCATGGGTCTTGTAAGGCATTCAAGAAAATATGGATTTAAGGCCACCTCATTGACTTTGGGATAACTCAAGGCCCTTTTCCCACCTCAAAGCCTTTAGGCCACATGTAATGTAGATACAACCAGACAAATATCAAGAAACAAGGCTCGAGATGAGGATTCTAAAGCTTATGCATTCATAAGAGCAGTGCTAAGAGAAAATGAAAAAATGAGAGGGTATAACATTTCTAATGGTACTGAGACTGTGCATCGATACAAAAGAAAAATTTTAAGTTTCCTTGTATTGTTGTGACTTCACATAATTATATTTGCTGGGGATGTTATGTTTCAAGTATACAATTTTGGATGATTTCATCTAAGGCCTCCAGGTCATGTAATGTGTGTTTATGAATATATGCCAAGAAAGGGTTTCCCCTCATCACATAAAATGGTGATTATAAAAAATAAATTAAAATTATAGGCCTTCAAGCCCTACGGGAAGGAAAAATACTTGATTTCCAATCCACGCACTTATGTTTTAATCATTGATGTGAACACTAACATCTACTCCGAAAAAGAACATTGTTAACAACTCCATCATGATGTAACCCCATTTCTCATGATGGACATCAAGAGATGTAAATAATATTATTTTGTCCTTCATTTAACATAAGACTATGAAAAAACAAGTGATATATCAATATTAGATCTCATCAATTATTCATAAATAGATTGAGAAAATTCATGAACGATATATCCTAATAAAATGTAATATTCTACCATATCATCCACACCATTATGGCTAAAATCATTATTGAAAAAATAAATCTTTTCTCTAGGCCCTCCCATGATAGGGATGCTATTAGAAACTCATAATACATTAATCTTTTTATGGGGAACAAGGATGTTTTTTTAAGATCCCATAATATAGCAGGTATCTCAACATGATGACAGGTTAAGATGTTTGTATCTATTGATCACATAATAAGTCGATATGGCATAAGGTCTGGATGATTATACATATATAAATATGATATGTGTGATGTTATTTACATCCCTAATATAATTAGAGAATCACCAAATTACCCACATTTTTAGAGAAAATATAATTCTTATGTTAAGTCATTAGTGCATTATCATGAGGGGTGAAGAATGTAATCACTAACGCATCACTAGAAGCTATCAAAAATGTATTCCTTGATTTAGATTGACTAGTTAGGTGGGAACAATGTAGTATATGATAATTCAACATTTATTTGTATGTTTTTATTTACATGATTATATATTTACAAGTGTTTTTTTCCCTCAAAGCATAACCAAAAAATATACATCACATGGTTAGTGTTTATTGTTATTCACAATCTAGTCTGTTTGATTATTGAGAAAAATATATGGAAGAATTATGTTATAATACATAATCTAAAATTTTAATTTTTTAATTATTTTTATACGATATAATTCCATAACTACTTTGATATAAAATACAAAAATATTTGGGTCATCCATTTGAATCTCCATGATATATAAATATCAAGGTTTCAAATTATTTCATTTCACATTAAGAAGATATATCTTTTCATTTTCCATAAATTCCATGTATGCATAAAAAATTGTATACGATATTTTTCATCAAATAATTTTTGTGTAAAATTTATCATAAAACTATAGAATCTATATTTTGAAGTGTTCATGATCTGGGATAATATTTTCATTGAAACTTGTTCTTAAATGAAAATATATCATGAATAACATGGATTGTTGTCGCACAGAGTATATGATGGTCTGATTTACAAAATGTATATAGAATTTATAAATATATTATTATAATAAAATGGTACATATTGTAACCCTATCATATATATTAGACTAGGGAGAGTTTATTTATGAGATCCATTGAAATAAGTGATGCACAATATGATGTGGATGGTTGGAATTCATTAATTTATTATTAATTTGATCATTTCCTTCCTCATCAGTTCCCAATTCGATTGGGATAGGGTCATTTTAGTCCACCCAAATTAAATTCCCATAGAATTTAGAAACAAGCCTATTAATTAATTAGGATGATTACTGGACATAGAAATTAATATTATAGAAAATCGAATATCATTTCAAAACTATGTGTAACATGAACAGATACCCTAATGCACTCTTAATGTCCAATTTTCTACACACACTCAACAACTCGACAAAAATATAAATAGATTTTTTGGGAAACAAATTTTTCTTCAATAAAAATCTAAAAGTTTCATGAAATCATAAATAAATTTGAGAATTAAATAAATTGATCAAAAACAATATTTCATGAGTTAAAGTAATTAAAAATTCCACAAAATCACCCATTTATTGTACATACCACAAAAAAACCAATCTAAATGATTCATAGCGAATATAATTCCTTCCCTCGAGAATGTATTATTATGATTGAAAAAATAATATAGTTAACTCACATAAATTTTCTGTATAATGTCATTATGATTATTATAATAAAGTGAAACATCCCCCAAAAATAAAAACCATCATAGTAGATATCATAATTTAAAATTCCCCAACCCCAGTTTCCCAGAGTCAGTGGGTAAATTATTAGATTTTCACTAGGTATAAGGATTCAAATCCCAATATTCTAAATAGTTTTGTAGTCATTATAACCAATATACATATTATACTCCCATATTAAATTTAAATTAAAAAATTAGAAACAATTTGTTTTTGATAATAACGTTATTATTTCATGCATATTATTTGGAAAAATATCCTAACTAAATTCATAGATTTATAAAGGAAGGATGATAATTATGGTGAGATCAAATTCTCAGTAATGATTATGTATTCTGGAATCGATACTGATAATATGAATAATCAACATAGAAATTAAAATAACAATTAAAATTCCATTTAATCACTATAATGATAATGAAATGAATTTAGAGATAATATCATAGAGAAAATATCATAGACATAGATAATTGATAATTTATTAAAAGCATTGTTCAGATATTTTTTCCCATGATATTAGGTATTATATCACCTATACCATCAAGGCTATCCACTAGATGATTTAATCTACTCGGTAAAAATTGATTAGGTTTCTCCCAGTTAATCTGAATTGGAAAGACCTTCCACAATAAAGGTTAAAACTAATTAGAACAAAATGATACGGATTTTACAACTGATTTGTATTATAAGACCATAAAATTAATATATGGTCTATCAATATTAAGACCCCACCCATTCACGAATGACCAAATCATTCCACATATATAAAATAATCATCTTAATTCATAAATAATGTCATTAATTATCATATATTTGTATTGAGTAATGTATACAAATTTAATAATAGTTTACCAGCTAAAGTATTCTTTGACTATCTAAATATATATTATGAATGGAATTATCTGAGTACATCATCAACATAAAATTCATCTAGTGATATTTATGAGGATAAAAAAAATTTATAATCATTGGGATGTTGGCAAAAACCCTATACCTCTATAGAAATTGGAAAAATAATTTTTTAACAGATTTTTGGATAGGTAACTTCTTCAGTTTTATTGAAAACGTAGATTATATTTTCTTAAATATTATCATTATACTATCTAAATAAAACCCAACACATTAAAATATGTTCTATTCAATATTATTTTAATATATTTTTAATTTTTCTAGACCTCATGATACATCATTATAATGACGAATGTGACATGACATAATAACATCACATGTAGGGCCTCCATAAAAGTAATCATAAATGCCACCTCATGAAGAAATTTTACTAGAAAATAATTTTTAATAATATTATAAAAAATATCCTAATATATAAATTTCAAACTACCATAATTGCATTTATTAATTTAATAAAGGCATAATGGTGTTGTGGGTGTTGAATTAGACTCATCATCAAACTGATCATCAAAATTATTCCATAAAACTATTATATATTACCAATTCATAGTTATAAAAACCCAAAACATATAATCATCAATGATTTGAAAAAAATAAGGAATTTTTCTTGTATCTACCAAAAAATTGATTTTCTAATTATTATTATTATTATATTAAAAGTAATTATAAATCCATATAACATCAAAAAACAATTATAGGTAAAAAAATAATTTTCAATGACAGTTAATTATGTATCATATATTAGAGGAAAAATTTCTCCTCATAATACAATAAAAAATATATATTATACATTCACTAAATAAATTGTTTAAACCAAACTATATCATAGGGAATTAACATTTTTAACATCACATACAATGTTAAATTGAAATTATACCTCTACAAACAAATGATATTATCCACAATTATTATAAAAACATCCATTCCATATATAAGCATAAATAATTGAAAATGAATTTTCCAGACCCATCCTCTATGGTTTCCCCACCAAGATGAGATATAATGATAGGGATAATACCCAAATTTCTCATACAGAAAGACATGGGTTGGAGAATGACATCAAGGTTCTGAAATGAAAAATTATATATTGACTTGAACATAATATATCAATATAAATGAGCAATTATTAACCAATAAAATTATTAATATAAATAAATTATCTTTAGAAATAAAAATACCATTACAAAGTAGATTCAAATTGGAAGATGAGGAAAAATGCATAGGTAGTGATAATAAACACAAATATATACTGAATAAATATTATGATCTTGTAATACACAAATCAAATTATGAAAAAATGTATGCAGTTAAGAGAATTCTCATATATATATATATTTGGTGATAAAAATGGTATATTTAGTAGTATCAACCATTATTTATCTCATGAAAATGTGGGTGATGAAATAAAATACCATTGAATAAATAAGGAAATCAACGTATTCCCTTATTAGGTCAAATAGAAAATGACCTCAATAAGAATTTGTCACCCCGTAAAACATTGAAATTGGTAATATAGTAGAAATTTTTTATATAAAATGATGTTACCCTTCTGTTATATTCTCATTTGATGAGACTTCCTAAATCCCAAAATCATTCAATTTGTATCTCCCATATTCTTTAGATAGTATAATTTACATATGTGGAATCAAATCACACAATAATACCAACTCATTGAATCCCTATCAGATGTGAGTATATACTAAAACAACAAAGTAATAACATATCTTCAATTACACAATAAAATAAAGATCTATTTTTCCCATCATAGTAGAAAAATATTCCTTTATCAATTCTATCCAATTCAAAATTACTCATGAATAATTATAAGATATTATTGCTTTATATATGAATAATTTATAACCATAAGTTTCCAAATCATGTATATAAAAAATTATAATAATTTTTAGCCATTAGATCCCAAATGAGAACATTGCATATTTATTAAGAAACCAAGGACCGTATATACCTATATTATATGACAGGTCTAGAGGGGAATGTGGGTAAGGAAGAGTAGTTAGAAATATATTGAAAAAAACAACATATATATTCTTATATAATATATAAATCATTAAAAATATATGTATTAAAAATCAATATCATGTAGTTATGAACCAAGAATAATTGTTGATCATGTTGATAATATAACACATAACCAATCTATAGAAATAAAAAAGAATCATGGAATTGAAAAATAATTGACATCCCATATAAAAAATAATCACTATTTATGAATAATGGGAAAAAATTTATATCTACGAATAAAAATAATAATGTTTTTCAATTTTATAAGTTATTCATTTGTCATTTTTTATTCTATTTATAAAACCAATTATGTAAATCATGTTAGAATTTTAACTAAATATCAATGGACAATTCTTTTTGTTCTGCATTTTAATTCATGATATCATTACCATTATCTATTAATCATTTTCCCAAAATAACTTATGATATTCAATTGATATATCAGTACTATAAACACCACACATAACCGTGATATAATGATAATAATTACCACTTTACAATATAACTTGTTATAAGTCTAAAAAAATTCTATACCAAGGAAGTGTTGTACTAAAATAAATCGATGAATTTGTAGTACACAAAAAGAAAAAAATCTGAATTAACACCATTAAAGAATCTAGCTGGTATGGTTCCTATCTAGAAGAAACCACATTAATCATATCCCCATTAAATTTTCTTATTATAAATATCCCCCCAACATTAGTGAAATAAATAAACAACCACATCTGAGGAAAATGTGTCCACCCATAACCTTCAAAACAAAACATATTGGTTTCTAAATCAAATGACTATGCATGATCAATAATCTTGGTATATAGATTGAAAAAAATATTTCCCACATAACCTCATTAATATTAACTCAATTATATACCATCAATGAAGTTATTATTTTATAAAAAAATTATTCTTTATAAGAATAGCTAAAATTTAGTTTTATCCTATTTAAGTTTACGTTAATATATTTAATTAAAAATAATCATTTCATAAATATTTATTCCATTAATAAAAAATAACACCAGTTAACATCTGTTTCATCTCCCAATGAGTATACATAATGAATTACTTTTCAGGTTATTGAATTTTAATAATGAATTATAAAATAAATATTCTTCATTATTAATTATTTTATTAATATTAGAATAAATTTATTATTAAATAGATTTGTATTCTAGACTAATATGTTAAGAAATAATTGTTATCAAAATATAATTCTCATGATATATGAGGCCGACCATATGATGAATCCATCATAAATTAATGTATAATCACTTGCAAGTGTATTTTGACGTTCAAATCAACTAATTTCCCAAATTCTATTAATAATATTCACTAATATCATGTAAAACATTAATACCATATAAATGAAATTGTAACACCACCTTCTCACATAAAAATGGGTATTTTTTGAATCTCATACAACAACAAAAAGACACAACTTCCATCGAAGAATAACGTGGCTATGATAAACATAAAGACCAAAGTAAAATACAGAATTCATCCCGAATTTGTAACATTATGATGTCATAATATGTACCATTAAAAAAATCTTCCTAAAAACCTTCATTACTATTATGAATATGTAAAATTACATTCAAGGTGAACCCAGAAAGGAAGAGTGGTGTAATAAACTCAATCACTAATGTTTGATAACATGTTGACCAGAAGAATGCCAATCTAATGGAATGCGATTTTCTATAAAGAAAACACTATTTGTTTCTTATGTATTGATATAAATCATTAAATATAAATGTATTTATAGGTATATAAGTGTTTATTCCATAAAATAATATCAAGGCATCAGTGAAAAAAAAATTATTATTTTTTAATAGAAAAATTGAATGAAATACTAGGATAAATAATAAAATCCACTATATCTCCAATAATTTAATTCATAATTAATATTTTAATATGTTATGTCTATAATGGGTAACATAAATATAAAACCACCAAAAGGAAATGAAAAACATAGGGGAATAACCAAATAACTCAACTCATTAACTTGTTTTTTGATATACTAATGTTTAATCTCGAATGTCTATTTATTTAAAAAATAAAACTCACAATACCCACTTCCCATCATAAACAAACACAAAATTACATGTACATAAAATGGAAGAAGAAAAGGTTTAGATAATAAGAATGTTATAGGGGATTAATTTCATTGAAATATAATGCTAACCACATATTAAAAGTCACCTCAACCCCCATAATTATTGGTACTCACCAACAATTCCATAAAACTTCATTATAGTTGAAATAGAGTGAGCATTAACCCATTTAGAATAAACATCTATACATTGAAGGATACCTTTTCAATGAAAGTTATTTTATATGAAATTCTATATTACAAAACATAATACCATATAGTGACACAATATTATATATATAATCCTACTTCTCTAGTATCTATTTCCATAAAAAACATTAATAATATATAAGATCACTCCCAAAAATTCATCAATAACCACTAATTAAAACATGGACGGTTTCATAATTTTCAACCATATACGCATAGTACAAAGAAAAAACTAAGTGAAAAATCTACCATTTCCACGTCAACATATTATTCCAACATGAATATAAATAATGAACATGTTTTTCCTCTTAGTCATATCATTTTTCAATAATTTTTTAAGTTATACTAATTTATAATAATTATCATATGTAATCATAATATTGTATAATATTTATTAACATTCCTCAAACTGTGATATTATCTTCTTCCTTAAAATTTGAAGATAGTATTTGAACATTAATACCAAAATTTTCAATTCAAATAAATGGTTTCCCATAATTTTTACATGTTATTTCAATTGTTTTATAATTATCAGAAAGATACCATCTTAATAATTACAATATTATTAGGTTATATTGTAATAATATATTTATTTGTTATTTATGAAATAAATGGAATGTAAAATTATATATCTGAAAATTTATTTGGGGAATATCAATACAATATTAATATTTTATAACATGTATAACTATGTGTTATCTCATTCAATTTTATTTCACTCTGTGAGTTTTGAGAAGATATTTTTTTATAATGGTGCATATTGAGTCATAGATATATATTATTCCAAAATTATTTATTTCAAAAATATTCATCATAAATATATGTAAAAAATTTTATTACCATATCAACATATGGTACAGATTACATAAAATAAGTTTTAAAACACCATTGGTCAAAGAGTGGCTTAAAATTACTTGATAATTTTGATTGATAATATTATCAATAAATCACTAAATGTGTCACATAACATATCGTGGAATTTATAATTGGAACATTACATGTATTATAATATCTAATATTACATTCTATTCTATTATCATTACTTATTTCATTTTAGGGACATCACCATTAGTATAATGGAATGTATTCGATAAAAAGGAATAGTTAATAGAAAACCTTGATTTTCTATCTTTTTTTATATTTGAATTGAATATAAACATCCAATTTTTTTTTCATTTGAATATTTTTAATAAATTCATCTAAAATTATTTTATTCATTTATAAGAGACAAATAAAATATATATATATATATACATTATATATCCTCCTTCAAATAACATACGCTCTATAACATTTTTCAAAGTTATGTCTATAAAATAATATTTTCTATATGTGAAAAAAAACATATATATATGAAATAAATATATTAAATATACCCATATCCATCATAAATCTATTTTGGGTACTCCTACTCTCCACCTAATATTTAATGTAAAATTTTAATTTTTATGAGACAATTATTTTTCCACAGTAATTCTTTTTTTTTCAATTAAAAATTGTTATGTTGTAGAAAAAAATAAAACAATCTTTTAGTTATATTTTAACTGTTCTTGTAAAAATAAACATACTTCAGTATTTAAATTTTCAGCCATATACTATTATAATTTTTTTTAATAAAGTTGTACCATTAGAATCCTTAACTTTCTCTCTGCTCATAATAAGTAAAATTTGTACTCCATAAATAAATAAATGATTATAAAATAAGTAAAGCATAATAGATAAACTCATTGGAATAAATAAATAAAATATATTGATAAATAAACATTGATATATTGAAATATTCCACTTGTTATAATATTATTCTTGATATAAAAATATTTTCATTTTTATAAATTATTATTAATTCTAGAGGTATATAGATAGAATTTTTTTGATAAAATATTATTTAATATCAATATATTTAGAATACAAATAATGATTAGTATTTTTGAATAAATGTACTTCAATTTTATTATCACTTTAAATCAGTATACAAAATTATAAGTTACTTTTCATATCAAAAATATACGTTTTCAATAATATTTAGTAAGTAAAATAATGTTATGTTTTTATATATTCATTCTATATTGTATTTTTTAATTAAAATATTCCATATATACTATTGTTCCAAAAACTTCATCCAATAAATGTCAGTCTACTAGATGAATATTTAAAATATTCAAATCACATCAATAAAAAGAATCTATATATATATATTTAACATTATTTATATTCATCAGACTTTAGACAAATACCTTATAATCCTATAACATTATATATATAAAAATTTCCAACAATATGATGGCATTAATGATTTTTTTAATAATTATTACCAAAAAATTATATGATGAATGTTATAATATTGACATGTCATTAAATAAATTTATTTTAAGAAAACAATATATCTCCCATGTTATGAACAATAATTTTATCATTATCTCATGACAATTTAATCTCAATAAAAATATTCATTAAAAAGTATCAATTTTTTTAAAATCTATATATCATTTGCATGACATAAGAAAATAATTCCTGTAAATAATTTATATTTTATATCAATTATTTTAATTATAATTGTAAAGAAATAGATAAAATCATCAATCATTAATAAATCAATGATATTCCCCAATAATAATTCAAATTTCACAAATTATCAAATTAATTTTCATGTAAATATAAAATTACCAACATAAATAATACCAATGATTAAACTATTACTTTCTTCACTAGTGTATATATTATGATCTTATTTGAAAATTTTTTATTTCATAATTTTAAAAAATATAATTATTTTTTACGGTAAATGAATTTTTTAGAAAATATATATTTTTCCATCTTTAAAAACCTAAAACTATTACAAGGAAGAATAAATCAATTAAAAATATAAATTTCACAATAAATATAGCAATCACCTTTTATAAAAAATTACTAGACATTCCATTATAAACAAAATCTATATCATTTAGCAGTAAATGTAAATATAAATATATATTAAATTGTAATATTTCAAAGCGTGTAATATAATATGCATATACAAATAAATAACTTGAGAGTGTAATTTTAACACTTATTTTTATAGGTATTTCATAGTTTCATAGTCTAATTGAGTTTATTTATCAAATAAGATTCTTCTCTATTAAAAATGATACACCCCCATACATGAAATATCATATTTAGTGAAAAAATTATTAATTTTTACACGTAAAATGAATTACGACTATCACACAAGATCAATTTTACATTTTCTTTAATAATGAAATACATAATATTTCCTCACCAAATACATATAAATTAAAATTTAATTATATTAATCATTGATAATGACTTAATTTTTTTTATCACAATAGATAATAAATTTTATTAGGCCATATCATTAAATGAACGATATGATTTATATAATCATATCTTGAATTCAAAATAAATTATCAATAGACATGATATAATAATCCTTTAATTTCCTAACATGTATTTTAGAATCACACTAATATGATGCATATACAATTGTAAATAATGGTAATACTGAAGATAATAATCAATATACTTAATAAAAAATAATTAGATTTTTTAAAATCTATAAAAATAGAAAATTTCAAAATATTTTAATGATAAATTCACAATATTATTGTAACATACTATTCCATGTTCCATGAAATAGTGCCCCAATCCAATTCATTACACGACCTCTAGAAAAAAACCCCATATGCTAGAGGATTCCGATTAGTAGAGGTGTTCTAGTAAAAAAGCTGCAGGGAGACTATACCCTTTTTTATCAGAGTAAAAATCTAATTGAAATAGAAAAGAAATTGAAAAATAATATATAACAGTAAAAATTTCATAATAATAACTAATAAAATAAATAACAACCCAAATAAACATGAATCATTCAATGTCTATATAGGTATGATTTTTCTAAAAATGTATCTGGAAGGAAAAATGCTAGTGACATACATGTGGGTCCTATATTGTGCCTAGTTCCCGCAAACAAGAATTATCCCCAATCAACAACTTAATCAAAGGACATTTATCTTCCTCAATCTAGAAATTAAAAAGTCTATTCAGGTACTAATCAGGTAGAATGAATAGGGTGTGAGTATGACTTAGTTGTCCACCACCAACGACGTCTAAAACAAATCAATTCAACAATAAGTTTGTGCTTCTGTATAAAGAAAATAAATACCATGAAAATTTTAATAGTTATAAAATTAACAATTAATCATTGTTAATCACATATAATATAATGTTTTTATCATGCCACACATTTAATTCACAATTTTTAATACATATTTATTCTCAGTGTAGTACACCAGGTCTAACACTAAAAAACCAATTATTTTATAACACCTTGTTTAACACCAAAAATTTAGTTTATTATTATATATAATTTATATAGAACAAAATGTCTAGAACTCCAAATATCAATATTACAGACAGATCTATCAGCAGTGTAGAACCCTGTGTCTAACACCCAAAATCACAGTAGTGAATAAAAAAATTTCTAAAACTAAAAATACAATTCATTTATTTATATGATTTGTGTGGATGAACAAGTTTAACACCAAAAATCCCATCCATTAATTAATTCATAAAATAATTAAACAGGTTCATTAAATAATTTTATAACTAATATGAAAAATAAATTTCTTTTTAATTATTTATAGAGTCATTTTATCCTTCAAAAACTAATCGGAAAATAATTAATTATCAAATTAACTATTTTTTTATCAATAAATGAGATAATTTATAATTTACTCAACATCTAATTATCTCAATTTCTCGATAATTTTCATTGATAATTAATTTACAAATTAACTATCTATAAATATCATTAAAAACAACTTTAGAAACATACTTAATTATTATAATTAATAATCTTAATCAAAAATCCTAAATCCAACAATTTCACAACATTCATAGTTAATCAATTTTCTTTAATAATTATATAAATAAGAAAAATCAATTACTAAACAAAACTAGAAATATAAAAACATTCATATTTGATAATTAAACATTACTATGGGATTTTATAATTAGACCAGCTACTGTATTAAAAACATGATCAACAAATCAAAAATTGAGATGTGGTTACGTCTGGTTTGAGCGGAAATGATTAATAGAATAACACCCTATAAATATATGGTATCCCCTGATAAATATCTAATGATAAAATCATATAAAATTATCATGTAATAACTCCATATTATTTAATTATAAAAATATTTTATATTATTTTACAATGTTAACAAAATCATAATTGTTAAATGATCATTTTCGGAAATCATACATTGATAATTTATTTTAAAAAATCTGGGAAATTATCATTTAAGGAAAAAGAATTTTCTTTTATAAAATAAACAACATTTTCCAGATTTTGAATCAATTTTCAAAAAAAATTAATGTTGATGGAGTGGAAATAGGGATCATAAAAAATTAAAAGAAATAAATAAAAGAAGAACCTAGTTGTGTGCACCGGGTTGTGTTAAATCCCAAGAAAATAAATAATATTACATTTTCTTATTTATTAATATTTTTGAATTAAATATAAATTCTACATTAATTGTGACGCTATGTTCGATGGCGTACCTGATGCGCAACAATGTGTTTCTTTGAAATCTTACGTTTCACACTAATAATATAATATTATTATTTTAAATGGTAGTTAACGACTAGCTGTTGTATTGGCATGAATGAATATAACTAACAAAAATTTGATGATACATATATTTTGAATATTTTTACATTTATCCAATAAAATATTGAGTCATAGAATAATTAAAGAATTTGATTTTAAAGATAAATACTCTAATATTCACTAGAAGTTCAATTTAGAGCCTTTAAATGGAGAAAGCTATTTAAATCTAGATTTTGTCACTTTTATATGTTATATTTGACATAATAAAATTTTTATTTAGAATTAGGACACCAAAATTTACTTTGAATGGTGTTTTTTCAATAATATAATTTATTTATAACGATATATTATTTATTTAATTAGTTTTACTGTGTAATGAAAATATATTTTTACCATTTAATATAATTTTTTTCCTTTAGATGTAATTTAATTTTAATATTGGACATAAATAAATTTCAATCTTTTGATAGATAATATTTCTTAAAAACAAGCTATTTGTTTTAACAATGGGAAATAATTTTAAATTAATTTCTACCACTTCTATGTTTTGAATTTGGAAAAATAGATTCCATATTTGGATGCATTAGGTAAAAAATGTGTAAATAAGTTACCTTTATTTTTAGACATTTTAAATATTTACATTTGTAAATATTTTATTTTCCATGATTAAAGGGTAAAAATTATAAATAAGGGTAAAATATAATATTATAATAGTAGTAAATTAACCTAAAATGTGTCCAAATCCTATTGGATAATTCATATCCAACCATGGGAATCCTTTGGTTGAATTTGGGACCCCATGGATCCAAAAAAGAGTAATAATGAAACTTTATATTAATTAATATAAAGTAAAGGCAAAAAAGACAAAAACAAATATCTTTTTGTAAATAAACTTTTACATCGGGTTATATAAGATATCTATTAGACTATAAAAATTATATATAAATACAAAAGTATTTCATAATATCATGGTGTTTTTTTATAATTTTTGGAAATTGGATATTTTAAATTATTTATGACTTAATAATGACACAATATTTACCTCATTAATAAATTATTTATATATAAGATTATAAATATAAACACAATATCCAAAACCTTTCCAATTCATATTGGATTATTTTATTTCGACCATGAGTCATCTTAAAATTTATATTAAAAAATATTTTCCCTTTTTAACCAGAAGATGATGTCATAATAAAAAATTTGTTTCAATCATTCTTAAAGAGCCCCTCCTATCCCTTATAAAAAGCTCTCACTTCTAACCCATTTCTCACAATTCTCAAGCCTTTGGATCAAGAAAAATATGCTTCAATAATCTCCCATGGACCCCATATTCATCCTATATGCCTTACCTTAGGCAAAAAACACTTCACGAAAACCTTTTGGTTCTAACTAAAGGGAGTTACCGGATTTAAAGTTAACATCTTCTCTTAAGTTATTTTGTTTTCTATTAATTATCAAACCACATAATATATATTTGTTCCTTTATTTAATAACAACACCAGTATCATAAATATACTAGGACTTTTTTATGATATGTATTTGAAGTACACTTACACACACCTCCATCTAATGGGTAAAGAACATAATGTTTCTATGGATAGCAAACTAATGCATCACGAAACAGTGATTGTTCAATTATCTCATGCGGCCTCTCATTGTGGCCATTATGATGGATCTTTATTTATATATGATATATATTATGTTTATGTTTTCTTTATTATTCTAAATTTTTTATTTATATCAAACATTTATGGTTTCCATAATGGGTAAACATGATAATTTCAATGGAGGAACTGCAGACTACCACCCCTCAAAGTGATATGACTCGTTCATGCCATACATGGAACAAATAAAGGATAGAATTTATAAACAGATGTAAAATATATGAATGACATAATATACTGAAATTAAAATATACCAGTCAATTACTATGTTTACATTTCAATAAAATATGAAAGATAAATGAACGTAGTGTTCATGCATACATACAGCTCACCGTCTCCAAGATTGGTGCATTTCATTTCTTGTTTCCAAATGTTATATAATAACATAAATAAATATATATAATGGATATACATTATATATATGATATATAAAATATTAATATAATTCTGGAGATAATGAATTCATTACCACTTGGACAATTTTTAATTATATAAGATTCATTTTGGACACAAGTTCTGACCATTGAAAAAATATATGATATGAGCTCAAATAATTAATTAATTTCTATATAATTGTAATAAGTAATATAAAAGGGATAATAAACATTAAAAATATTCTTATGAAAGTATAATGTAACTTATGTTTATTATTCAGTAATAATAAGGAACATAGGAGCGAGCCAAGTCATACAATGAGGTAAGGTATTACTTATCTCACATTTTATTCATTTAGATTTCCATTGTTCACCACTTATTTATTGGATGTGATGTATTTTGTACATATATTTGATAAATATTATCATGATTATATTTATAATCATGGCATTATATGACTATTTTTTTGGTTGTTACCTTTTTGCATACGACTCGATTTGTTACAATGTGGTAACAATTTATCTTTCATTCTCATTTTTATCCAATATTATATAAATTTTCATTCCCTTTTAATTTAAATTATAAATGTTTGTGTATAGTATGAATCCTCCTCCATTATTAGGTATTTATGATTTAATGATGCGAGACCCCTTTTTCTCTAATTAAATGCCTCTGATGTAAACCAGTTAATATGCAAAAATTATGAAATGAATATCCCTCTCCTTAATTACATTCAAGCTGTTATTTTGTATCGTGAATATAAATTCCATTAAAATTGTTTGGAAATGTATCCATATGACACCATTATGGTCTATTTAATGTAAATGTGATCATACAACCCTTTCTCTCTCAACTACCATTTTTCTGAAATTTTATGTCACACCATTACATAGCTAAACTTTCACTGATTTTCCAAGGAAATGTCATTGTGTAGTGAATACCATGACCATTTATCGATCAAGGTTATTAACCTTTATAAAAATTTAATTATTGATTATAACTATTCATGTATTAAATCCAAATTCTTTTATAGTGGAATAAATTATTATGATTTATGAATCCCTATTATATGATCCATGTGGCACACTTATGCATGAAATGAAATGTTTAGGAATGGTGAGCCCTTATAGCTCTCTAATGCATTGGGTATAGAATAGTATCATGATACTTCATGTGAAACGGGTGTTTACTCATTATAATTCACATGCATCTAGGTTATAATCATGTTTCATATGCAATGAGGATTTACTCATGATCCTTGTGCAATGAGCCTTGGCTCATGCTAATTCAATGTAATGTGTTGGTGCCACATTTCCATGTTGTTATTATCATGCTTTATCATGAAATTATGTTTATTCTTCTCTTGTGTTATATTTTTATTCCTATTTTCTAAAATTTATTGTATTCCTC
Source organism: Viscum album (assembly GCA_963277665.1). Taxonomy (NCBI): domain Eukaryota; kingdom Viridiplantae; phylum Streptophyta; class Magnoliopsida; order Santalales; family Viscaceae; genus Viscum; species Viscum album. Next base: position 1,583,443,762 of record OY728150.1, on the reverse strand, counting down.
ATTTTATTCAATGATTATTCTCTAACCGGTATTTTTAGCTCACCCTTTTTATGCATATCCTCATGTTATCCCATGCAATACTAGGTATGAGGGAATTTAGTGTTCATGTAAAGGATACTTTCAAAAAAGATTTTTTTTCATGTTTCAAGATGTTATGTAATGATCCTAATCCCCAAAGACACTAGTCCTCTCAAACATCTCTGTTTTTTCCAATGTAGTTTATGTAATAAATTATGTTTAATTCCTTAATAAAATATCAAGGATGTTATAGTTGGTATTAGAGGATTGGTTTAGTTATTTTTGGGATTAGGATTAAAACACCTTAGGAAAGCCATAGAGAAATGACTATGTGTAATAAAAACATCAGTATGTTTTGGTAAATATTGAGTAAGTGGTTTATCATGAAAATACATCCCTCTCAGGATACGATAATAACTATATTAATGTGTTCAGATTAAAATGAATGGTATATGAAAACCATTATGGTAAATACATGTTATGATTAATGTTTTTGTTATATTATAAAATGTAAAAAATTCATATCATGTGACAAAACTTTACATTGTAATAGCTATAGGAATAAAACCCACAACAAAAGTGTGAATGAGTTTTAACACTTACCACTGGACTACATGTTGTCCTTGGTTTGTATGACTTGTTAAATGATTTTATGCATAATCAAAAAGTTGATTTTTGGATCTTATATTTTATCAAATGAATATCCTTACAATAGAAAAATGATTGGGAAATTAAATGATAATGGTTATTTTGGAAGATTTTTTATCTTTTGGAATAATATATGCCTAAGGAAAATAAAATACTACTGTATTTCAATTGTGGATGAATGGTTGAATTTTTTTATTTTATAAGAATCAATGTATTTATTGTTGACATATCATGATTTGGGTTATTTATGGAAAATGATTAAACTACCAAAGAGAATATGTGATTAGGTTAATTACACATTAGTATGAGAATTTAATAGTAGTTAATGATATTTGGAGAAATCTTTTATGATTTATTGTGGAATACTATGTGATTAAATCCTTATGAGTATTTGGTTTCAATTGTAGTTTGGATTATTTTGATGAATTTTAATGATTAATTTGTATTGACTGGTCTTTCCAAATGTTTGGGTAATTTTTGTTTAATTTTGGACATTAATAGTAGTATTTCATTTTATAAAGGATTATCTATTTTAGAGATAATATGATCTCATACTAACCATTTTGGTTTTAGTTGATCTGTAAAATAAGGGAAATATAAAGTTATTCTTTTTTTTTTGATTTTGTGATTCTCTAGAAGAATATTCTTGTGCTTTGATGTGACCATGTATTTTTGAGTTCTCATTTATTGTTGAAAAGATTGGTTTTTGGTAGAAACTTATTAAAGGAATAAATTCTACATGAATGTAAGTATATTTCTGTATGTATTTATTCTATGAAGTAAATGATTTCCTATAATTATGAAAATTAATGTAAAAAAATGTTGTTGGTTTACGTTTCCTACTGCGTGATCAAAGACCATTTAACACATCATAATTTTGTGATTTTATTGTGGTTCACTTTCTCTTAATCATGTTTCCTATCAATATCCATCAAAACATGACTGTTTCTTTTCACTTCAATATCAGTTTTTTAAAAAACGGAATCCTAGTATCATTTAACTCGGGTGACCTTTATACTTATATTTCGTTCTTATAAAGTGATAGTTTTACTAACCCTTTTTCTGATGTCGGACTTTCGATGAAGTTTCGAAGCCCAAATTTAAAATTGTGAAGATATAATTTAAAAAACGAGGGAACAATGTATCATTCCATGAAAATAAAGAATATTGCATTTTCAAATTTATTAATATTTGTGAATTAAATATTAATTTTACATTAACGAGGGTGCTATGTTCAACGACTTACTCGATATTCTACAATGGGTTTCTTTGAAATATTTCATTTCACACTAATAATATAATATTATTTTTTTAAATGGTAGTTAATTCCTAGCCGTTGTAATGGATATAATGAATAGAACTAACTATAATATGATTATACATGTTTTTTGAATATATTTAGATTTATCCAATAAAAGTAAGAGGCTTAAAGTAGGCATTTGAATTAAATTTTAAGCATAAATACTCAAATATTCACTAAAAGGTCGATTTTCCACCTTTAAATGGTGTACCCTATTTAAATCTAGTTTTTGATACTTTTTTATGTTCAATTTTACAAAATAACATTATTCTTTAGAATCGGGACACACCAATTTACTTTGGAGGAAATCTTGGTATTTTTGTGATAATGTTTATTTTTTTTAGGAATAGTAAAAAATACTGTATTTTATTTCAAAGGTGCCTACCAATATAATTTATTTATATTGTTATATTATATTATTAATTGGTTTTAAAGTGTAATTAGAATCTATTTTTACCATTTAACCTAATTTTGGTCATTTAATGTAATTTCATTTTAAAATTGTACATAAACAAGTGTCAGTGTTTTGAATATAAATATTTCATTAAATCAATCTATTTGTTTTAACAGCAGGAATTATTTTTAAATGAATTTAGGCCACTTATGTGTTTTGAATATGGAAAAATGGTTTCCAAATTTGGAATAAGTAGTTCCAAAATGTTTAAATAGTTAACTATTATTTTTAGACATTTTAAATATTTATTTCAATAAATATTTTATTTACCATGATTAAAGGGTATATATAATAAATAAGGGTAAAATATAATATTAAAATAATATTAAATTACCCCATTAACTATCCTAATCCAATTGGATAATAGATAGTCGACCGTGGGAATCCTTGGGTTTAATTTGGGATTCCATGGAGCCACATAGGAGTAATAATGACACATTATATTAATTAATATAAAATAATGAAAAAATTGACATAAAGTAATATCTTTAAGAAAATATACTTTTACATGGAGTTATTTAAGATATCTATTTGACTATAAATATTATTTGGAAAGCTAAAATTATTTCCTAAATCATGGTATTTTTTTATTTTTGGAAATCATATAAATTAAATTATTAATGACACCATAATGATGATGTAACATCTCCAGGTAAATAAAGAATAAATAAGTTTCATATTTATTAATATTTACGAATTAAAATTAATTTTAATTAAAAGGGGTTTCTACGTTCGATAGCGTACTCGGTACGCAACGATGAGTTTCTTTGAAAACTTACGTTGCACACAAGTAATAAAATAATATTATTTTAAATGTTAATTAACGAGTAGCCCTTGTACTGGCGGGAATGGATAGAAATAAATAAAATATGATTATATATGTTTTTAAATTTTTTTACATTTACCCAATAAAAGATAAAGGCTTAAAATACGGAAAAAGTTCAATTTTAGGCATTTATACCCTAATTTTCACGAAAGGTCCACTTATCATCTTTTGACGGAGAACCGTCATTAAATATTGTTTTGATCGATCTTATAAATTCTATTGGACCAAATATAACTCTTCTTTAGAATCGGGACATCAAAATTCACTTTGTGTAAAATTTTGGTACCTTTCTGATAAAGTTCATTTTTTTATGAATAGTGTAAAATGTTGTATTTTAATTCAAAACCTATTTTTAATCTAAATTATTTATATGATTAGATTATCTTTTGAATTGGTTTTAATGTTAAATTAGAAAATATTTTTACCATTAAATCCAATAGTGGTCGTTGGAATTAATTTCACTTTGAAATCGGACTTAAACTAGTGTCAATCTTTTGATACTTATTGTTCCATAAAAACACGCTATTTGCTCTAACAGTGGGAATTAATTATTAAGTTTTTAATCGCGATTAGTGGTAATTGGTGTAGTTTAAGGTAAAAATAATGATTTAATAAAATAAGATGAGCTTGAAACATGTCCTACCCTCATTGGTTGTGTCATGGACGACCATGAAAAGCCATGGGTCAACTTGGGGACCCCATGGAGACAATTTGGTTGGGAAATGACATAAATAACTTTTTATTTAATGTAAAAGTAAAAATAATACAAACATGATATGTTTTACTAAAACAATTTTTACATAGGTTTATAAAGATCATAATTTTTTATTATAAATAGTCATTGGAAAGCTAAAAGATTTCCTACATCATAGTATTTTTTTTTATAATTTTTTGACATTAAATAAATTAAATTATTTATGACATAATAATGATGCAGCGATGACAACATTATTTGACGATTTAAATAAAATTGAAAGATAATGTAAAATCTATGAACTAAACAAGTCCAAAACCAATTGGATGAGTGTTTTTCTAACCCTTATCACCTTATCCACGAGTTATATCAATTTGGGGCCTTTTAAAACTGAAACACATTTTCAAATAAAGTAATATTTCTTTACTTTCCAAAAGTGACCCTCCTCTCCTCTTATAAAAGGCCCCCACCTCTACCTCATTTCACACACTCGTCAAGCCTTTGGCTCGGCCAACCCCTGCCCATTTACTCTCTCTACATACCTCTACTCATCCTAGAGGATTCTCTTTGGGAAGAATCCTTTCAAAGGAAGCCTTTAGGCTCAAATCAAAAGGATTTACACTTTTAAAGGTAATTCATTCTCTCTTGTTCATTTGTTTTATTTTGCTTCTCCAACCATCTAAACTCTTTTTATTTACTACTTTTGTAACAACACCAGTATATTCAATATACTAGGATGTTGTTATAAGATTTATTCGAGCTACACTCTCACACAACTACATCAAATGGTTAAATAACATACGGTTTCCGTGGATGGCGAAATTCTGCCTCCCGAAATGATGATTGTTCAATACTCATTTAACACCTTCAAGGGTGGCCATTATGATGTCACTATTTTTATATATGATATATAATATGTTTATTTTTTCTTTAATCTTCTGTATTTTTCATTTTGGCCATACCTTTATGGTTTCCATTATGGGTAAACACGATATCTTCATTTTTGGAAGTGCGGACTACCGCCCCCTCAAAGTGATGTGATTCGTTAATGCCATATGTGGGACGTGTAAAGGATGGATTTAAAGTTATTATATATGATTTTATACTGGAATTATAATATAACTCTATATCATTATTATTTCATTCCATTAATGTATGAGATAGAAATGAAAGTAGTGTTCATGCGTACGTACGACTTACCATCTCCATGAACGGTGCATTTCATTTCTTATCCCCAAATTTAATGTACTGTTAAAAGTACATGTATATAATGGATATATATAATTAATGATATATCTAAATGATGAATATAATTATGGAATTAAAATATTCATACCTATCATTTAGTTTTAATTCCATTAATAAGACAAAGAAGTGAAAGTAGCGTTCATGCGTACGTACGGGTTACCGTCTCCATGAACGGTGCATTTCATTTCTTACCCCTAAATGATTATTTAATATTATAAATACATGTATATTCTGGATATATATGATACATATTATATCCAAATCGGGAATTTCATTCCTGATATAAAGATTTTTTGACCACACGAACAACATGTAATTGTAAGAAGTCCACTTTCGAATTAAGAACCAAATATTGAGAAAACAAACATTATTAACTTAAATGGTTACATAATGTTTATAACATGGAAATAAGTGATATAAAAGGAATAATGAACTTTAAAAAGGTTCTTAATCAAGTATTAATTAACTCAAGTTTATTATTTAGGACGTTAAAGAACGATCGAGTCAAGTCGGACCCGAGGTAAGGGACTTCGTCTCAATCTCCTTTCATTGAGGAATATTTCGTTTTATACACAACTTTATTTTATACGGTGTATAAACACCATTGACTTTTACTTTTATACAAAAGGAATCTTTTTCTACGAAGCTTTTTACTAAACGACAAAAAGGAATGTTTTTTTAACGTACGCGGTGACAACGACCTTTTCCGCCACCGCGAGTATTATTTGGTCTTTGGATTTCTCAACAAGCCGTAATGTTTTTAGAATAAAATAAATAACATATACTCTTTTATGTATTTTTTTATTGAAAATGGTTTTGAAAAAGGATTCTATTATGTCAATATATTTATGATATATTTTGATTTAGATGTGGAAATGTTATCATTCCTTTATATTGGTTTTATGTTTTATGATTTTATACTAGTACTTGGACATTTTAACGAGTGGTTACGTTATAAACCATATGACGGGTGGTGCCGTGAATACCAGGACGGGTGGTTACGTTATAACCTCCAATGCATTGGGTATGGAAGTTGGCCGTATTGCTATTCCATTAAGTATGTATGGAAATTGGCCGTATGGCTATTCCATTATGTGATATGTGTGGAAGTCGACCGTATGGTTATTCCACTTAAGTATGTTTATGTCCCAAGTTACCTTTATATATGTTATGTGTTCTTTTTATGGATATTATGGTAATACTTTGGTTACAAAAAGGTGAGTAATGAAACTTTATACCATGAAGAGTTTTTACTAATTCTTGAAGGTGAAGGTATTACTTTGATAGAGTATATATGGTTTACTTGATGTTTGAAAAACTAACAGTTTTCATTCTTTCTGTATCCCTTACTGAGCTTTTTATGCTCACCCCAAGTTTTTTTTGAAATGTTTTCACAGGACTTAATGTGGAAAAAGGTCAAGGATGGGATCAAGGGAATGTCATCCTATATAAAAAATCGAACTAGACACGTTTCTTTTCAGAGTTTTTTTTATTATGGGAACTTAGTAGAAGTGACTACTTTGTAATCTTTTGAGATGTAATAGTTTATGTTCTAATTCTCTAAAACTCTAAACCTGAAAAGATCCTCAATGTGAATTATTCATTTAATTCAATATTAAGTGAGGATTAAGGCCAAGGCCTTATAGTTGGTATCAAAGGTCGGTTTAGACAACTTTAGGAGTTAGAAAAGTGTTAAATTATAATATGATTGAAATGATATAGCATTTACGGATTACCATGTTGCTTCGCCTAAGATATTTCTGTGTTCAGAATGGTTTTCCGTAAAGGATACAAAGAAGCTATGTTGGGACGACATCATGAGGAAGACAACCTTCCAAATCAGAAACCTGAGTTGGTCAGAATCGGAACTGAACAGTTTGTTGCAGTGATGGCACAGTTGACTCAGGCTATAAATGGTAGTGGTATCCATGCACGAGATCATCTAGATCAACCACATAGGAACATGTCAGTGGTGGAACATTTCATGAGGCAACATCCCCCATCATTCAGAGGATCATCTGACCCTGTGCAAGCTGAAGGGTGGATTAAAGCACTGGAGAAGATTTTTGATGTCATGGGGTGTTTAAAACATCAATGGTTAGTCTTGCTGTTTACCGTTTTGAAGGTGAAGTTGATCAGTGGTGGTCGATGGTGAAAAATATAAGGGATAGTGATGAGATTGAGGATCTTCACTAGGATGAATTCAAAGGTATGTTTCTTGAGAAATATTTTCCTAAGGTGGTTCGTCTTAGGATGGAAAAGTAGTTCCTAGAATTGAGGCAGGAGGATGATTCAGCGGCTGCTTATGAAGAAAAGTTCACTGGATTGGCAAGGTATGCTCCAAACTTCATACGAGATCTTGATAGTAAAATAAACCGTTTTTACTCAGGGTTAAAGCCAAAGTATCGAAGGACTTTAGCTTCTCGTGAGTTCAAATGTTATGAAAAACTTGTTCGATGTGCGGAGAAGGTGGAAATGGAGTTTTCCGATGATCAGGTGTTCTATGACAAACAACAGAATAAGAGGTCTAGTTGGCAGGCAAAGCGGAAGAATTCATCAAAGAAGCAAGAAGGTAAGAAAACCAAATATCCATCCTGTGAGAAGTGTGGTAAAATGCATCCTGGAGAATGTTTATCCAATTCTTGTAAGTGCTTTCGGTGTGGTAAGTCTGGTCATATTGCTCGTCACTATAAGGAAGATGATCAAGCAGGAAATGAAAAGCCAACGGTAAGATGTTTTAAGTGTAATGAAATGGGTCAATATGCAAACAAGTGTCCAACGAAGAACTCAACTGGGGGAATGCAGCCAGAATACAAGCAGAAAGGGGTGGTGAAATCCTTTGCAACAACTTCAGCAGATGTTGGGCCATCGAATGAAGTGGTATCAGCTCTAGGGAGCTCAGTATTTTTCGAAGATTGACTTGAGGTCAGGGTACCATTAGTTGAAAGTAAAAGAAGCAGACGTTCCTAAGACTGCGTTTCATACTAGATATGGCCATTATGAATTTTTAGTTATGCCTTTTGGGTTAAACAATGCACCTGTTATATTCATGGACCTTATGAATAAAATTTTCCATGAGTTCTTGGATAAGTTTGTGTTTGTGTTTTGAGGTTTGGGAAGAGGTTATGTGTGCCTTGTGATTCACAGTTGAAGAATGAGTTGTTATGTGAGGCTCATAGTTCCCCGTTTTCAGTTCATCCTGGCAGTACTAAGATGTACAGAGATCTGCGGGAGTATTACTAGTGGGATGGAATGAAAAGAGATATTGCTGATTTTACTATGAAGTGTTTGACATGTCAACAGGTTAAAGCAGAGCGGCAATTACCGAAAGGGATGCTTCAGCCTTTACCAATGCCAGAGTGTAAATGGGAAAACATATCCATGGACATTGTTGTGGGATTACTGAGGACATCTCAAGGTAATATTGCAATCTGGGTTATTGTTGATCGCTTGACCAAATCTGCTCATTTCCTTTCTATACGAGATAATTTCTCTCTAGATCAACTTTCTCATTTGTATCTTAAAGAGATAGTCAGGTTACATGGAGTTCATCTCTCCATTGTATCTGATCGTGATCCAAGGTTCACATCTAACTTTTGGAAAGGACTTCAGAAGTCGTTGGGTACAGAATTAAATTTTAGTACAGCTTTTCATCCTCAATCAGATGGGCAGTCAGAACGAACAATCCAGACATTGGAGGATATGCTACGAGCTTGTTCTATGGATTATCAGGGAAGTTGGGACCAACATCTTTCTTTGGTTGAGTTTTCTTATAATAACAGTTTTGATTCCAGTATACAGATGGCACCATTTGAGGCATTATATGGGAAGTGGTGTCGAACTCCATCATTTTGGGATGAAGTGGGTGAAAGGAAGCTGATGGGACCAGAATTGGTAGAAGAGATGGCAGAAAAAGTTCAGTTGATTCAGAAGCACATGAGAACAGCTCAGAGCTGGCAGAAGAGTTATACGGATAACCGGAGGAAGGATCTATCTTTCGAGGTAGGTGATCATGTTTTTCTCAAGGTTTCTCCTTGGAAAAGAGTGATGAGATTTGGTAAAAAAGGAAATCTGAGTCCAAGGTTCATTGGACCCTATGAAATTCTTGAGAGAGTTGGATCAGTCGCTTACCAAGTGGTTTAACCTCCAAGTTTATCTCAGGTACACAATGTTTTTCACGTTTTGATGTTGAGAAAGTATATGCCAGATCCATCTCATTATTGAGCCCAGAGGTAGTTCAGTTGGAAGAGAACCTATCTTATGAGGAACAACCGGTCCAGATTCTTGACCACGGGGAGCAAGTGTTACGGAATATGGTGATTCATCAGGTAAAGGTTTTGTGAAAAAACCATGTGATTGAAGAGGCAACGTGGGAATCTGAAAATGCTATGAGGGATAAATACCCCCACTTATTTTGATAAGTGAATAAAATTGTGAGGACACAATTCCCAAAAGGGGGGAAGGATATAACGTCCTAGGTAAATAAAGAATAAAGAATTTTTATATTTATTAATATTTACGAATTAAATATTAATTTTAATTAAAAGGGGTTTCTACGTTCGATAGCGTACTCGGTACGCAACGATGAGTTTCTTTGAAAACATATGTTGCACACAAGTAATAAAATAATATTATTTTAAATGTTAGTTAACGAGTAGCCGTTGTACTTGCTGGAATGGATAGAAATAACTAAAATATGATTATATATGTTTTAAATGTTTTTACATTTACCCAATAAATGATAAGGGCTTAAAATTCGGAAAGAGTTCAATTTTAGGCATTTATACCCTAATTTTCACGAAAGGTCCACTTATCATCTTTTGACGGAGAACCGTCATTAAATATAGTTGTGATCGATCTTATAAATTCTAATATACCAAATATAACCCTTCTTTAGAATCGGGACATCAAAATTTACTTTGTGAAAAATTTTGGTACCTTTCTGATAAAGTTCATTTTTTTATGAATAGTGTAAAATGTTGTATTTTAATTCAAAACCTCTTTTTAATCTAATTTATTTATATGATTAGATTATCTTTTGAATTGGTTTTAAAGTTAAATTAGAAAATATTTTTACCATTAAATCCAATAGTGGTCGTTGGAATTAATTTCACTTTGAAATCGGACTTAAACAAGTGTCAATCTTTTGATACTTATTGTTCCATAAAAACACGCTATTTGCTCTGACAGCGGGAATTAATTATTAAATTAATTCATGTGACTTATATGTTTTGAATTTTTTAAAATAGACTTAATTTTTGAATTCTTAATATCAAATATAGCTTATGGTGAATTTTTGGTAATTTTCTGAAAAACTTCAATTTTTGATGAATAGTGAAACCACTAAGTGGTACTTATAAAAACTGATTTTCCGTTTAAATGAAAATTTTCCATCATTGTGTTTTGATTTCCAAAAATCCGACATACATGGTTGTCATTATGAAGTAAAATGTGGTTCAATGAGATTAAAATAATTTTTTGGTGAATAGTAACTTATTAAGTTTTTAATCGCGATTAGTGGTAATTAGTGTAGTTTAAGGTAAAAATAATGCTTTAATAAAAAAAGATGAGCTTGACACTTGTCCTACCCTCATTGGTTGTGTCATGGCCGATCAATACAAGGCATGTGTCAACTTGGGGACCCCATGGAGACACTTTGGTTGGGAAATGACATAAATAACTTTGTATTTAATGTAAAAGTAAAAATTACACAAACATGATATGTTTTACTAAAAAAAATTTTACATGGGGTTATAAAGATCAGATTTTTTTATTATAAATATTAATTGGAAAGCTAAAAGATTTCCTACATCATAGTATTTTTTTATAATTTTTAGACATTAAATAAATGAAATTATTTATGACATAATAATGATGCAGCGATGACATCATTATTTGACGATTTAAATAAAATGGAAAGATAATGTAAAATCTATGAACTACACATGTCCAAAACCAATTATATGAGTGTATTTAGAACCTTTATCACCTTATCCACGAATTATATCAATGTGGGACCTTTAAAAACCGAAACACATTTTCAAATAAAGTAATATTTATTTACTTTCCAAAAGTTCCCCTCCTCTGCTCTTATAAAAGGCCCCCACCTCTACCTCATTTCACACACTCCTCAAGCCTTTGGCTCGGCCAACCCATTCCCATTTACTCTCTCCACATCCCTCTCCTCATCCTAGAGGATTAACGTTGGGCATAATCCTTTCAAAGGAAGCCTTTAGGCTCAAATCAAAAGGAGTTACACATTTAATGGTAATTCATTCTCTCTTGTTCATTTGTTTTATTTTGCTTCTCCAACCCTCTAAACTCTTTTTATTTACTTATTTTGTAACAACACCAGTATCTTCAATATACTATTATGTTTTTATAAGATATATTTGAGCTAAACTCTCACACAACTACATCAAATGGTTAAAGAACATACGGTTTCTGTGGATGGCGAAATTCTGCCTCCCGAAATGATGATTGTTCAATACTCATTTAACACCTTCAAGGGTGGCCATTATGATGTCACTATTTTTATATATGATATATAATATGTTTATGTTTTCTTTAAGATTCTGTATTTTTCATTTTGGGCATACCTTTATGGTTTCCATTATGGGTAAACACGATATCTTTATTTAAGGAAGTGCAGACTATCGTCCCCTCAAAGTGATGTGATTCATTTATGCCATATGTGGGACGTGTAAAGGATGGATTTAAAGTTATTATATATGAAGTTATACTGGAATTATAATATACCTCTATATAATTATTATTTCTTTCCATTAAAGTATTAGATAGAAATGAAAGTAGCGTTCATGCGTACGTACGGCTTACCGTCTCCATGAACGGTGCATTTCATTTCTTATCCCTAAATGTAATGTACTGTTAAAAGTACATGTATATAATGGATATATACAATTAATGATATATCTAAATGATGAATATAATTCTGGAATTAAAATATACATACCTATCATTTAGTTTTAATTCCATTAATATGACAAAGAAGTGAAAGTAGCATTCATGCGTACGTACGGCTTACCGTCTCCATGAACGGTGCATTTCATTTCTTACCCCTAAATGATTATGTAATATTATAAATACATGTATATGCTGGATATATATGATACATATTATATCCAAATCAGGAATTTCATTTTGGATATAAAGAACCTTTGACCACACGATCAACATGTAATTGTAAGAAGTCCACTTTCGACTTAAGAACCAAATATTGAGAAAACAAACATTATTAACTTAAATGGTTACATAATGTTTATAACATGGAAATAAGTGATATAAAAGGAATAATGAACTTTAAAAACGTTCTTAATCAAGTATAAATTTACTCAAGTTTATTATTCAGGACGTTAAAGAACGATCGAGTCAAGTCGGACCCAAGGTAAGGGACTTCGTCTCAATCTCCTTTCATTGAGGCATATTTCATTTTATACACAACTTTATTTTATACGGTGTATAAACCCCTTTGACTTTTACTTTTATACAAAAGGAATCTTTTTCTACAAAGCGTTTTAATAAACGACAAAAAAGAATGTTGTTTTTAATGTACGCGGTGACAATGACCTTTTCCGCCACCGCGAGTATTATTTGGTCTTTGGCTTTCTCAACAAGCCGTAATGTTTTTTGAATAAAATAAATACCATATACTCTTTTATGTATTTTGGTATTGAAAATGGTTTTGAAAAAGGATTCTATTATGTCAATATATTTATGATATATTTTTATTGAAATGTGGAAATGTTATCATTCCTTTATATTGGTTTTATGTTTTATGATTTTATACTGGTACTTGGACATTTTAACGGGTGGTTACGTTATAAATCATATGACGGGTGGTGCCGTGAATACATAGACGGGTGGTTACGTTATAACCTCCAATGAATTGGGTATGGAAGTCGTCCGTATGGCTATTCCATTAAGTATGTATGGAAATTGGTCGTATGGCTATTCCATTAAGTGATATGTGTGGAAGTCGACCGTATGGTTATTCCACTTAAGTATGTTTATGTCCCAAGTTACCTTTATATATGTTATGTGTTCTTTTTATGGATTTTATGGTAATCCTTTGGTTACAAAAAGGTGAGTAATGATACTTTATTCATTGAAGTTTTTTTACTAATTCATGAAGGTGAAGGTATTACTTTGATAGAGTATATATGGTTTACTTGATGTTTGAAAAACTAACAGTTTTCATACTTTCTGTATCCCTTACTGAGATTTTTATGCTCACCCCAAGTTTTTTTTGAAATGTTTTCACAGGAATTAATGTGGAATAAGTTCAATGATGGGATCAAGGGAATGTCATCCTATATAAAAAATGGAACTAGACATGTTTCTTTTTAAGAGTTTTTTTTTATTATTGGAACTTAGTAGAAGTGACTACTTTGTAATATTTTGAGATGTAATAGTTTATGTTCTAATTATCTAAAACTCTAAACCTGAAAAGATCCTCAACGTGAATTATTCATTTAATTAAATATTACGTATGGTTTAAGGACGGGGCCTTATAGATGGAATATTTAACAAATTCATAAAAGATTTAAATAAATAATATTATAAATATTAAAACAATTTCCAAAACTTGTCCAATCATTATTGGATTATTTTATTTCAACCATGAGTCAAAATAAATTTGATATTAATGAATTTATTTCCTTCTTAAATCGAAAATTAATTTATAATAAAATAATTGTTTCAAACATTCGAAAATAGAACCCACTCTTCCTTATAAAAGATCTCACTTCACACACATTTCTCACACTTCTCAATCGATTGTTCCATTCAAAATCGTCTCCAATAAGCTCCCAAGATCCCCCTATTCATCTTAGAAGCCTTACCTTAGGTAGAATACACTTCAAGAAAACATTTTGGTTCAATCCAAAGGAGTTACCCGATTTAAAGGTAACATAATCTCTTAAGTTCTTTTGTTTTATTTGACTTTTACAACCCCCTAAAATATATTTTTTCCAATATTTTATAACAATAGAATTATAATAAATATAATAGGATATTTTTATGATAATATTTCGAACTAAATATACACACACCTTTATCTAATGGGTATAGAACATAATGTTTTTGTGGATGGAAAACTAACGCCTCACGAAACGATGATTGTTCAATTAACTACTACTGCATATCATTGTGACCATTATGATGGAAAAGTATCTATATATGATATATATTATGTTTATGATTCCATTATTCTTATGTATATTTAATTTATATAAACGTTTAAGGTTTCCATAATTTTAAAACATGATAATTTCACTTGAGGATGTGCGGACCACCGCCCCATCAAAGTGATATGACTCGTTCATGCTATACATGGAACATATAAAGGATATAATTTATAAACTTATGTAACATATATTAAATTAATATTATACATAAGTTATAATATACCTTTTAATCACTATATTTTATTTTCATTAAAATATGAAATAGAAATGATTTGTAGGGTTTATGCGTATGTACGGCTTACCGTTTCCATTTAAGTTTCATTTGATTTCATATATCCAAATATTATGTACTATAATAAATACATATATATACCATATATATATGATATATATGACATCAAAATGGTTAATATATTTTTGGATATAATTAAATTTTTACCACATGGATATTTTATAATTATAACAAAATCATTTTTGACACAAGCACCGGTCATTGACAAAATCTCCAACATGAGATCAAATAAAAAATTAATTGTTATAGCAAGTTAATAAGGAATATAAAAATAATAATAAAAATTAAATATAATCTTAATAATTTAGAAATAAACTTATATTTATAATTCACAAAGAACAAGGAGCTTACGAACGAATCAAGTCAGACAATGAGGTAAGGAATTTCTTATCTATCTTTTAATTCCTTGAGATTTGAATTGTTCACAACTTATTTATTGCATGTGGGGTATTGTGTACTGAAATTTGATATATATTATCATGATTCTATATATATTCATGATATTATATGATTCATTTTGTGGTTATTATCTTTTATCATACGACTCAATTGATATCAATGTGGTAAGGGTTTTTCTTCCATTCTCTTTTTTTCCAGTATTCTTTAAAATTTTATTCTCTTATAATTTCAATTATAAATGTTGGGGTGTTGTTTCAAACCTCTCCCATAATTACCTATTTATTTTTTAATGAAGGGACACACCTTTTTCTCTCATTTAATTCCTTTCATTTACACCCTTTACTATGCTGAAAATTCTAAAAGGAATTTTCCTCTACTCATTTACATTCAAGAAATTATTTTGTATCATGAAACAATATTCAGTTAAAAATGTTTGAAAATCAATCTATATGACCCTCCTATAGTCTATTTCATTTATAGATTATGAGACACCCATTTCTATCTCATTAACAATTTTTATGAATTCTTACGTCACGCCGTTACATAGCCGAATGTGCACCGATTTTCAAAGCCAAATTCATTGTGTAGTGAATACCACGCCCATTTCTATATCATGGGTATTCACCTTTATTCAAATTTACATATTTATAATAACGATTCATGTATGAATTATAAATACCATTATTGTGGAATAAATTATTATTTTTTATGAATCCCTCTAATATGATCCACGTGGCACACTTATGCAGGAAATAAAATGTTTAAGAAGGGTGTGC
Source organism: Viscum album (assembly GCA_963277665.1). Lineage (NCBI taxonomy): Eukaryota > Viridiplantae > Streptophyta > Magnoliopsida > Santalales > Viscaceae > Viscum > Viscum album. The sequence goes on along the minus strand of OY728150.1, from coordinate 1,583,427,901 downwards.
CCTTATAACACTCCAATGAATTGGGTTAAGAATAGTATCATGATACATCATGGGAAATGGGTGTTTACTCATGATAATTCAAGTGAAATGAGGTTTTTCTTGTAATTCATGTGCAATGAGGATTTACTCATACTCCATGTGCAATGACCCTTGGCTCGTGCTAATTCTATGTTATGAGTTGTTCCCACATTTCCATGTTCTGATTATCATGCATTAGCATGATTTTATGTTTATTCATATCTTTTTTTATATTGATATTCCTATTTTCTAACATGTATTGTATTTTTCTTGTTATTCCATGATTTCTCTCTTACTGGGCTTTTTAGGTCACGCTTTTTTTATGTATGGTCTCAGGTTATCCCATGAAATTCTATGTAAGAGGGAATATAATGGTCATGTAAATGATGTATTCAATAAATATATTGTTTTTATTATTTTAAGTTGTTATGTAATGATCCTATTCCCCAAATACACTATACCACTTGATATTCAAAGTTTTATTAAGTGAATTTTATATAATAAATAAAAATTAATTGCATAATAAAAGATCATGGTTGTTATAGGTTGAGGGTACACGGTAAAGTGGGTAGGGGGTCATGCAGTTGATCTACAGTAACAAGGAAGATGAGGTTAGGCAAAGAAAATAACAATAGGAAATTATCTCACTTGAACATATCTATCATACTAGTCAACAAAATGTTCATTTAAATAAGGGATCTTGAACCTTTCAACATCATGAAAATTCCTGAATTAAAACAACTGATTTTATATCTGTTTCATCTGTTTCATATAGACATAGCGATTTATTTTACCCCTAATGATGTCCCTATTTTTATTAATGTGAAAATAGTACAATAATGTGGTTTCTTGATTGCTTGATGTAAAAAATAGAAAACACCATTTGAGGGCGATGATAGAATTGTGAAATAGTTTTTATAATTAATTAATTTAATTAATTAATTTAATTATTTAATTTAATAAAAATAATTTAAATTTTTACATTAATAATAAGTTTGTTGAATAAGAGAATTAATCATGTACTTGGGTAATCCCTGCATTACAGACCCATCAGGGTCTCAGATTTCCCGTATGACACACAGTTTGTGATATATTAATGATTTGTTTTTTAAAAAAATTGAATAAATAATTAATTAAATTAAAAAGGGTTATTTTGTTAGTGTGAGGTATCAAAACATCTAACACATATAAATGTTTTACCCTATCTAGGGTAAACCGCTATGTAGAGACCCATTGATGGTCTTATATATTTCATAAGACGCACCATTTGAGAGATATTTACTTATTTTTAATAAAATAATCTAATAAATATTAATTAAAAACATTATCTAATGAGTGAGGCACCAAAACATCAGATGCCTATATATCTCATATACTACCTTGGGGAAACATAATGTTAAGAATCAAGCCATGATCTTTGGTGTTTTATATGACTAACCATTTTATGGGTTTTCAATTATATTGGGTAATTTGTCTATTTTTAATATATATTAATTAATATTATTAATATTCCTTTGTTGAGGATTCATGTTCCTCATAATCTAACACTATTTAGTTTCTAACATTTAAAACATTCTAATAAAATATTTTAATGTATTAAATGGGAATTATATATTATGTAATGCCATTTAATATTTATTATATTTTTTATCCAATAAAATATTATTTACACATAATGTATTTATTTCCTATAGAAAAAAATTACTCAATAGAAAACATACCTGGAAAAAGTATAGAATCATACAATCATCTTATTATTGTGTATTTAGTTAACAACTAAATTAAACAAGAATGTTCGATTGGGATTAATCCATAATATAAAACAATATTTATATCCTAAAATGTAAATGTTTACAAATTTCATTGGAGGGATATGAAATTTTAGAATCAACCATCAAATAATGATATTTTTGATACATATGTGTGACTCCTAAATATTAAGAAAAAAAATGTACATACTATCATGATTAACAAATCAAAATAAAAAAATCATTAATCTAAAGTGGATATTTACATAAATACCCTATAATTCGAATGAAAATACATAGGTTATTCAAACCTTGTAGAATAATATTATATAAGGTGAGGTTAACATTATTTTTGAAGTAAATATTATTAATGAATATCTTGATGTAATAATTTAATTAAATGATCATTTTTTAGATATCTAACTATGTGAAGGAATTAGAAGAAAGTTTTTCTTTAATACTTGTAGATGATAATGTATGTTAAATAGAGTAATAGATAATTCAACACCTGTGGATTTATGTTTCATAGTATTAGTGATAGATATGGATATTTTAATTGAATAAAGTAGTTATTAGAAAATAATATTTTATTAAATGATATAATCTGGGAAAAAGACATATGTAATTTCATAACCTCCCCCAGATGGAAACCATTAAGGGGTTCTTGTGAAGATGAAAGTGACACTTGAATCCCTTCTTAAATATTCTATGACATGGAGAAAATTTCTAATTTTATAGTCATATAAAAATTTGAATAATTTTCATTAGAATGTGAGGAACATATTATACTCCTTGATTCTTCACCATATAACATTCAATCAGAACAATGAATAGTGAATGTAGATCTTAATAAAAAATGGTCTAAAAAATTCCACAACATAAAACTATTATAGTAAAAACATCAACACCGATCACAACGTCATAAAGCTTTTATGCTCTCGACTAGTCCCCATCATCCTCAGGAAATCCAAAATAACAAATTATTTAATACAGGGATTTAAAATCAATAATAATTTGATGTATCCTATGAAAAAAAAAATTGATGAAATGTGAAAATTACATAATATTGATGTAATATTTAAATAATTTAACTAACACACACATTCTCTAGGCTGACTACCACTAATCGCAATGAATTAAAACTCACCAAATAACACCTCCATGTGTTGTTACATTTATTAAAAATAATATATGTCAATAAGGTACCCCAACCACTTATATAATTACCCTATACATATCATACCGAAATGAAATATGTGATGTTATAAAAACCCATTCATATCCTTGATTATACATAAAAAAATACCATATAATAGATAAAAATACCCATAGAATGACCTATTTTTCATCACTGCATTTTAACAACACATCAAATCCTAATTATAATATGCAATTATGAACATATAATACATAATACTATTTTCATCCTCCTACCGTAGATAACCAACATCATGGATCCACATCACATCAATAAACTATATCAATATATATATATATATATATTATAATCGCATACCATTAGATAATATATATATATATATATCAATGATCTTAGAACATCACATCCAATTCTCTGTCAAACGAGATGGTTGGTATGTTGTAATGTTCAGATATCCATTTCATCTACAACATGTATTTTTTTAAATCAAAATGAATCCAAAACCGTAAGGCCATTGGTATTGTTACCTAATAGATGTGATGGTGTGTAAGAAATATTAATAAAATATAACATGTATTATTTTCACAAATATTCATTATATAATGGTATATTCCAATTAATGTAAATAATATACTGAAATAAATTCCACATCATTACTAACCCCACCTATGTATAGTTTTGATCATTATTTTATAAATGTACACTATTTTCTAAAAAATTCATTATTAAAATTTATTGAATCACTTATACAAATTTGATTTCATCTTTTTAATTATATTTTATATTGAATAAATTATATCACCACATTCTTCATAAATAAAATCACCATTTAGTTTTAAAATCTTTTGTAATCTTTATTACTTATTTATAATAGTTTGTTTCATCTATTATCATTTCACATTTAGAAAAACATTTTTTATAAATTCCACCACAATGCCAATAAACTATTTTTTATTCATAAAATGGTTTGTTACCTCAAATAAATATCATACTATCCCACAAAAAATGGAAAAATCACTACATATACTACCATAAAAACTATTCCATCAATCCCAAAAAACATCAATAAATCCAAAATATTCTTACACCACCTACCATTCTACTACTACCATATCCACATAACAACCAATATTACACTTCTACGACTATGAAACAACTCATTATCTTATCCAACAAGCGAAACAATGTAAATTAAAGCTAATGATATAGATAAATATATCCGAAAAATCAAAAAGACTAGATGACTATTAAAATTAAAATTTGATTAACCTATCATTAATAATTAATCCATTTTAAATAATAATATCATATTCAATCATCAAAACCATAATTTGACCTTTACATAAGTATAATTTTCTATATTACATTATTTCATTATAAAATTATAAATTGTTCAAAGTCACAAAAGACATTAGATAACATAGATTATTATTGTATAAAAAAATAAAAGGGGAAACCACAACCATCAAATATCATATAATAATTTAATGTATATGAGAATCACCTCATCCACACATCAATTTCATGATTTAGTTAATTAATCCTATATATTAATTCAATTACCTCCCTGAATGAATGAAAAGGAATAAAAATCACATAACTACCTAATAACATAGAAGGATAATAATCATATCCACTACCTTATCTAATGAATATATAGTTTCCTTGAAAAGTAAATAAGATTATCCTTGAAAAATGATCATCTTTTTTAATATCCATAGTAGCCATTAAAAAATTATCTTCTACCAAAACCAAGGCCAAATACCAATAATACATACCAAAAATATTATAAATTCCACACCTAGGTGATGGATAATGAGGAAATCATTATTTTTCATTGAAAAGGGTGATAATTTAAAATCTGAAATAAGGATCATGATATCTTTAGTCTATGTGATAAAAGTACCCAAATATATAATTAATGAAATTATAAATGATTCCACTAAGAAACTAATGGTAATAACATATTAATTGGATTTAGTTGAATATATAGGGGAAATAATAAATTATGCTTTAGAAAAAAATAACTCTGTTTTTTGGGTCGCCATGAAATATTTCAAGATAGAAACCAAAAGCACAAAATGATACCTCTAAATGATATAGGTAACTCTGATTTTAATCAATTATAATTTTTTGCAGAAATTAAGTGACCATGATGGCCACACTATGACATAGATGTACAATTTAATCACACAAAAATTCATGATATCCTCTATGGAAACCCAATAGAGCCTAATAAATTCCTTGACATTATGAAAACAAATATTTTGCCGTGACACAAAAAAAAATGAATCAAGATAATTGGTCACCCTGAAATCAATGATTTAATATGATGAAACAAAATAAAAAAATCATATAATAAATTAACTGAACTGGTTCATGTAACATTAAGAAATGAAAACTGTTATTAGAAAATAATCACAAGGATATCTGTAATAAAATAAAAACCAATAATTCCATATTTGAACTCATGTAAGATTAACTCATTATCCTCCAATCTAAAATTAATTTCTCATATGATAAAAATAAAAAACTACCCCAAATACTATTGGAAAAACATGATAGAACTTTCTGAGTCAATACTCTTTAGATACGACTTCTATAATAATATATATTATATAATCACTACGGTTTTCCAAAATAGAATCAAAAAATGAATTCTATAGACCATGCCAGCTTTGTAAAACTAACTTTACTATCTATGTAATATATCCATCAATGAATCAACACAAGAATACAATAGATAATGGTTTAAAAAGTACAGTAAGACAATATTTTATATCAAACTCCTCTTTTGGAATTCTTGAGTTACTCAGATTCCAAAACCTCATAAATTAAATGTGTATTAGTATTCGGATGTTATATATATTACATTAAATTTCACTCTATTGTTTATAATCATTAATTATAAAATAATATTTTAGTAAATAATTACCAATGACTATAAATCTTACTTGGGAGATACTTCTAATGAAGAATTGATAAAATCACTAAATCTGTATAAAAAATGAAAAATATTCATAATTAAATAATAATATAGTAATGCATATAACTATAAATGAATTTTTTTTTAATTTGTATATAAAATTGATCTTGTGCCTATTTTAAAAAAGAATACTCCTCCATAAAATCATTTCTAAATAAGCGTCATGAAAATAGAATAATCCACTTCTGTAACACCTTATCTGGATGATCTTTAATTTTTATTATCTTCTCGATGAACATTAATCATCCATAATATTTAAATAATGAAAATTAATAATATATAAGATTACATGAAGACACCTAAAATCATTAAACACGTGGAATACATGATATATCTAATCATGTTTTATGGGATGGACTAATCAATATGATAACTCTCTAATAGGATTCAACACATTCAATGTTTTAATAAACTAAATAGAAAAATAAATATCATGCCTAAACCTCCTCTAGCCATAATGAGTGGATAGGATCAAGAACACATAATATGAAACCTAATACTCTAGATGAGACTTAATTTTACTAAAATATAATTTTAGGTCACTAATAGAATTTTAATTAACACATGAATCACTTCCACCTTCTTTTCTATTCTCCCCACGATTTATTATACATAGAACATTGAATATCAATGAATTATTCATCAAAATAGATGGTTCAATTTTTACAAATAAAACATATCAAATAGGGACATTCCACTAACATAATAAAATTTATTACAATAATAAAATTTATTTAATGGAAGAATATTTGTATTAACGCTACTGAAGACAATAACACATAAATGCAATATGTCCCCCAATGTGGGAATGGATTGAAATATATTTCATACTTTAGAGGATTAATAGAAGATTAAATGAATAACTATGTTAAAAAATAATAATGAAGTACATCAAAAAAGGGTAAAATGGGTTTATAAATAAAATATGATGGTACTTAGTTCCCTATGAAGCCCCACTATATAATACATATAGTGGTCTTCAAATCATCTATAACACTTAAATAAATTATATCTATGAAATGATCCATCTTCATCTGTTGATCCATGATATTCCAAATATTATCACACGCTCAATCAAATATGGGAGGATCATTTTATAAATACACAGATATTTATATCCACGTCAACTCTAGAATATCTAAGGTTTTAATTAATTTTCTAAGAATAGAAGACACCATTATTTCAAATTCAATATTATTGTATCATTGATATTGGGTGGGTGAATTAGTGATGTAATTTTAATTTATGTTTCATTTTTTATGAAATAATCTTTGAATCAATATAAAAACATAATTCTTAGTTAAAAACAAATCAAACACATATCCAAATGTACAATAGAATTTATGTGGTTTACTACATTCTAAGAGTAGCTACATCATTTGTATAGTTTGGAAGCAATCTAGTACCACCCCCCCCCCCCAAATCCACCAGAAAACATCCATTTTTTTTGGAATACACCATGTAGGTTAAACACGTACACTTATGTAGCACTATTTTAAAAAAAATGTACATGTGAATCAAATAGAACAAAATTATGAAATCCAATTTTTCCCTTCTAGATCATCATTAAAAAAACATTATCCTTGAAAACTATTAATAAAATTCATACCCATGATATGGTAAGAAATTATTAGACATTGTAAAAACTCTCATACTATTCTCCTAATCAATTTCCCTTTTATTATTACTAAATTAGAAAATATAGCATTGTAATAATTCTGTTGAAATAATTATGAAGGAATTCTTCCCCATTCCCGAAATCTTAATAGGATTATCCAGATCATTATATTGTGAAAAATATGTTAAGAATATAAATACATTCTTCCTTATATTATTTTTATTATATAATGTATACCTCATTAACAAAACACAATCTATAAACTTCTACTTTCGGTAACTGAGGAGATTCACTATCTTTTTTCATGAGAGATGTATGCTAAAGAATAAACAAAGTATTCTCCTCATTTTATAGGCATGGAAAAATTTATTAAGAGGGATTATAAAAAGTTTTTTACTTTACCAAATATCTTGAATATTCTATATTCCTAAAATCGTGAATACTCTTTTACTTGTTTAGAGCTGTTATCTTCCCTTCAATTTCATATTTCTATATGACTCAAAAAATTCACTATACATATTAATAATATTCATTCCAAACTAGATTATTTATTATACATTCACACTAATGTTTTTCCATTATTATAATGGAATTTTTTCAATATGAATTTATTAACCCACTTGAAAACAAATCAGATCTAATGTAATCTCATAATGTTGACTTCCCATAATTAAAAAATGAATCTGCCCATTTGAAATTCCTAAAAATTATAATACATGATATTTCAGAATACATTTTTCTATACAATTTGTGTCAATTGTAAAACATATGTCTTCCCTCTGGGATGGTCTACACCAAATGATAAAAACACAAGAAAAAAAATATTGAAATTTTATATAATCTTCAATTACCTATTTGTAAACAAACTAGAAAATGTTTTTATACAATAATATTCATCTTTTTCTTTTCTATTGACACACTTATTAGAGATATTAAAAACATTATTTATCACTTGAATGAATAAAAAATTAACCTTGATTTGAAATGGTTGAATAAATTATTGATTTATCATGGTCTCAGTATAATTTACTTATTCAATAGTCCCTATATCCACTAGTAAAATTATTATTCAAAACATTTATACGTCAATTTAAATTTCATATCAATATTTCTATAATGTTTTATAGACAATAAATAAATGTTGTATCTAATTCGTGTTAGAGTAACTTCAATTATCAATGTAATACTGATTCTGATAGATTATATCTATAAGACTTTTCTTCAATAATATGCTTTTGTTTTCCGATTATGATACCCGTGAACTATTCACAACCACAAAATTATTTATCTAAATATTTGTATCTTTTGAATTATTTTTCTAACTTAAAGCTAGTATCTTAATTTTTGATCATTATGATAAACATTATCATCTTTTTACAAGACTTCATTTGGTATTCTCATACAGATTAACCCAGATAAGAATGTTTTGATTAAAAATCATCTTCTTTAACTTCTGTCTTATAAGAATGACTTCTTCATGAATCTGAAAACAGAGACAATATTCACAATTATCTGACATATAATTGAATGTTATGTATCACCCCATTCCTCCAAAAATAACATTCTTACTGTGAATCCCTTAATATAATTATCATGAATATTATTGGCATCACATTTTCACCACCACTGTTTCATCATGATTTCCGTACATGTTTTTCAAAATACTTATTATTATTTTAATTAAAAAATAAGAATTAATTTTCCTTTTCTATTATATCCAAGATTATATTGAAGCATCTTCTCAATAAAATCTTCGTATCATACCGCAACAAGTGTGATTTTTATATACCATTTCATCAAAAACATCTTCTTATTCAGATGGACTACATTAAGAATTATGATTCTGCTCTACAAAATTTTAATTTCATTCAAATTTAAATTTTTGATAAATTGATATAATTTCATAATTTATTGACAATAATAGACAACAAATTTTCATAACATAGTATTTCTAACTTGTAAAACCTTCTCCAACTAATATTTTCCAAAACATCTCCACATTGTATTTTTTTGTCAACAAAGATTAATAAATCACTGAACATTGTAACCTCCATATTTTTATTTCTTAACAATAGTTGTAAGACTACATGATATAACTCGTTATACAATATAATAATTATTTTCACTATAGCCACACATTCCAAAAGTTGTGACACATGAAACATCCTCATCATTTTTAAAAAAAATTCTACTTCCATAACAAATTGGTTAAAACCACTTTTTTATATAAATTAAAAATTAATATTTACAATTTTGATGTTTACTATAATAACTACAATATAAATTTAGAATAGTTCACAAAAATATATGTTGAGATCACAAAATACCCACAAATCCCCCTTTATACACGATTCCTTAAAGGCTGAGCGCATATTCGATGGATACATTTATAAAACAATACACCAACATGAAAATACTATTTGTAGATATGATAAGAGTTGGGGGAAACACTCAATAATTATGTGAAAGATTACGGATTCCCATTTTTAAACTCATTTGAGAAAAATTTTATTTGTGTAAATTTTTTGTGATAATGTCAACAGCTTGTTCAGATGTATGAACATTCTGAAGCTTAAAATCATTCGTCTACCCATGGGCCTTTTTGAAATTATATTTTATATATATATTTACTGAAATATAAAGTTTTACTTAATTATTACTATATTTGATTTTCATTTGATTATTGGTACCCAATGATAATGGTAACAACACTTCAACAAGTAAGTATTTTTAATGTGTTTTATTCCACATATTATGAGTCGTTACAAGTAATGTTGAAAAATAATCAACCATTGACATCATAAGAGTAACTAAACATTGATTCTCTCTATAAAAAATAACACAAAAATTTCCCAGAAAGAAAACTCCACTATATGGGGATCTTCTATCTTGTGCATTTCCTTGGAATTTATTATCTCAATATCCAAAAAAATCATTAAATTATGAGCTATCATACATGATTCTTATCTTTTTGTTTCCATTGATATATCTGATAATTATTTTACAATCCAATAGATGTGATTATTTTGGATAACACTGAAATGTTTCATATAATTAGATAACATATATTGTTTCGGGTCTTGAGTTAGTCAAATATAAAAAACTGCAAATCATTTTAAGAAACACTTATTGATCAAAATCATTAACATGTACATTATTTCTAAACAAAGTCCCCAATTAAATTAGTGTGGAAACTTGTGTCAAATTTTTAATGAAAATATTATTGAGAAGTTCATTAGAATACATTTTTAATAAAAAATGGGTTTCTTATTTTATTAAATTTTTAACCCTTGAATGTATTTCATTTCCCCCAACATGGAAGTTTTATATAACTTTTTAATTCAACCAAAAAACACTCAAAATATCTTTTATATTTTCCATGTAAGATAATTTAATTAACAAAAACTATAATGTTATTTGAAAAGTCTTGAATTTCGTTAATGTAAATATAGTTACCAACTCTTCCCTTATTGAAATTCATATTCCTCAAGAATGTATGAAATTAGGAATATAGTGATACCATAGATTGTTTTACCTATGAAAATATTTATTTTTCTGACACACAAAAACATTCATCCTTCCCATAACAATGTAACAAGGTTGTTCAATCTAAATATCCTTATCAATATACACCTTTAGAAATGTAGGATTCAAATCTTGGGAAATTCAATAATTTTTTTTGAAACAATTATAATAAATATTCTAAAATTTTCAATTTATTCTATTAAATTAGAAATAGTTCTCAATGTCAATTCCATATATCCATGAGAAACTTTTTATCACTAAACATGCTTTATTTCTTATAGCTTAACCAACTACATTCATCTAGGTCTGGAAAACCCATTCTGTTCCAATAAAATTTATGTTATCAATCTTGGGTTTCTATTCCCACTTATCATTCTTTTCTATTTTATCTTGCTCCCCATTCTATTTTTGAACCCATTCAGGATACTCAAAACAATTCTTCACATCTTATGGGTCCACTATTAAAGAAAATGATATCTGGATATGAATATATTTTTTTTATTTTAACCTTCTCATGTGGATAAACTATCATGTTATGAGAATCCCATTTCTTCCCCACCCTAGGATGAGGTTTTAATATTTCATCCTCATCACATTCAAGAGATGAGTCTGATTCATATTCTTTTGTTCAATTACTATTATCTATATCCTTATATATATTGTTAATAACAATTTTTTAATCATACCCATTAATATTATTATCCCATGTATGTTTATCTTACATAGAGTTGTTAATAAAAATCACATTAACGTGGTCAACTATTATTCCTATTTCAATATTGAGACATATATATCATCTTTATTATAGAGCATTGCCTTGAAAAATATGATCCTCAACATTCTACTCAAATGATCAAAGGTATCCCCCATTATTATTTATGATTAATGGAAACCAAAAAATTATTAATTGCATTATTCTTTTAGTATAAAAAAATACAACATGGGGTGAAATATGAACTTGGAAAATAGAAACAACATATTAGTATATACAAGAAAATAATCATGGCTTGCCTCTAAATGCAATGGTAAAGGCCATGCTCATGTATCATTATTCTCACTATTTCCACCAAACCATTTTTCTTATTTAACAAAGAACATTTTGTTGTGGAGTGAATAGTAATCATAAATCATACTGAATTCTAGGATTCTCATTGTAAATTTCATATTACATATTTTTATACACACAAAAAATATCATTTCTCAATATCATAACTAAAAACACATATTCTTTATCATCTTTCCTTCTACACATTTAGTCATTCAAAGATAATATAACATATTTTTCACAAATATAACACATTTAATGAGTGTAAATTCATAAATTTACTTGAGTAATTACTTATCTTGATTTATTTATATTTTTTCAATTGGGCGACAGATATCAGAATGATCATGTTAGTGTTGTCTTTTATAATAGATCTCATCATTTTTATGCATTGTTTTTGTAATTGTTTTCTTCTAAAAATTATTCGACCCCATTATCTACTTCTTAACATGTTAGGAATTTTACATGCACAATATCTCTTCGATAATTTTCTCTTGATTATTTAAATCATGTGTCAATGCATATCCGGACATAACATAATATCAACCACAATTCCAAGATTAGAATAATTTTGTATTTCACCAACATGGAACACGTTCACTATTGTATGTAGGACTCTTGTAAAATAAATTAAAATATTCTAGAATTTTGACAAAAAAATCCCTATTTTTAGAAAAAAAATTCCATCATCATAGTGTATTGAATGTATAAGCTTGTTTTATCTCAAACCGTCAAAATAAAATTCCTTCCTCGTCATCAATTTTTATTTCCCAATGATTATTGATTGAACTTCTTCGATTCTGAGTGATTATTCATTACCAATTTCCATTCAACTATTATTTGTTTATATTACATGTATCAAAAATATCTTGTCCACTTCCATATAATAAAAATACCCACAACGTGAAATTCATTATAATTTTCTTTTGTTTATTTGATAGAAGTTTCAACAACATCATTGTTTTCATTCCCTTTATCATTCCTTTATTTGGGACACTAAGAATTCTTAATAAAAATTTTTAATTTCAATAAAAAAATACATCATTTTTCAAGATTTCTAGTTTTATCAATTTATTGATCAATATTTTCCAAGGGTTGGAAGATATTTTCAATTACCACACCATCCTTCTCAGGTTTCATCAGGACATCATTCTCATCCATATTCCATTTAAGGTACTGAATCCCACTCAATCATTTTTAATATAATTTTTGGAAAACTAATATTGTCATTAATTGTACCACAAAAAATAATGATAAATTTTCAAATAAAATGAATTACATTTGGTATCAGTAGAATGAATATTTTTCTATGAAACACCCAGACTAACTAGAGTTTTAAAAAACATTCTCCTCAAAAATATTATATTTCTTATCAAAAGATTGTTCTTCGATCATTCTATAATCAACCATTTTATTCTTTTTTAGCTCAGTTTTATTTTATACCTTTTCAAATCAAGAAGAAATATAAACTTTTCCAAACATGTAATTTCAGGAATCATTAGACAATAAAATATTATTTTTCTTGGCAACATACGCAATCTTCATAGATTTATTCTCTATAGAAACATTTCCATCATTCATATCCTTAGAAAAAAACTTTAATATTTTTCTTGTCCGTTGAAGGTAACTTTTATAATCATCCTCAGCATCATCATTATGTGAATATTCCCCAACATCAAGAATAGTTTTTTAAAACCTTTTAACTGCCTTCTAATATTTAGACTATTTTTATAAGAAAATTCACATCCAAACTTTTTTACATCGAATTAACCTTTATATGTTCATTATGATTTTTTTCCTTTTGAAATATATTTTTTCATGTCATCAATCTCTTATATAATCATTATATTCTAATTAGAAAATAATTCACCTTTTTTTAATGATGAACATTCTATTTTATAAATCCATATTTCTTATTCCGTCCTCATTTTCATTCTCAATAATTCCATCAATAAATATTTATGATAAAAATATAATTTAGTTACTTCTTTTCTAGAACAATATTATAAAATTTTTTCATTTTTCAATGTTGCAATAAATTATTTTTCGCTAACATTCTCATGATTTTTTTTGTTTCTAGTTCATTGTATTTAATTTCATTATCTATAAAAAAGAAACTTCACGTGATGGATTTATAGATTTTTTTCTCATTTCTTATAGATATAAATTTTTCACTCATTACATTTTTTCTTACACAAAAATATTGGTCTTCGTTATTTTTCATTGTCATCATCTTCTTTCATTAGTTGGGGACAATTATCCACAAAGTGTTCAACATATCCTCATTAAAAACAATTCAAGGGTTATTTACAATTTTATTAGCATGTTAATCATCTAACATTTTAAAAAAATAGGATAATATTTCAGCAAAAATTTGAAAACCTCATTTAATATTCAATGTTATAAAAGTTTTATTCTTCAAGATCCAACATAGTCATTAATGTTTTGTCATCGTTTAACATATATTCTATATCAACTTTTTTTTTCAAATCATAAGTATTTCCCTTCTCGTTTTCTATGTAACAAAGTTAGAAAAAATATCATCCATATATTTATTCTATGGATCTCTATAATCTAATGTTAAATGATTTTCTTATAAATTATTGATATGGATTCCAAATATTTTTTCAAAAATAGTATAATCATCTATCATTTCACCAAGACATTAAATTGAACTGACATGTTTATTTACCTTAGTAAAGAATTCACTAAAAGATTCATATTCACCCATCTTGGGATCTTCATACATGAACGTCCATACTTTTAATTCAGTATTCATATATTTTTTATTTTATTCATAGATACTCTTAAACACGTTCGACATACCATTGGATCGAGGAACACATTTTAATGTTAAAAAATCATTTTCAGAAAGTGAAGAGAGTAAAATAAATTTATATCTTACAAAATACCCATGTTTATTCATATAAATAGGTGTAAGAGGATCAAATCATATAGAGGTGGAAATTCAGTTATTATACTATCAATAACATAATACATAAGAGATATATCGCAAGACACCATTCTATATTTCCATATAATATAGTTTTTTTTATCGAAGATCCCAATCACCTAAATATTAATTCAATTCATATTCTATAACACAAATATTCATCAAAACATCAAAAAAATATTAATATTATGGAACCATGCCACTAATACCACTTGTAATTTCCCTAGTAAGATATTTTCGTCACTTATATGGGTAGGGTGAACCTATTATAATTTTTTCTTTTATTTTTCCTTAGATTTTATGAAAATATCATGTTATGTTAATGATTTTCTTATCATATGAAAGGAAAATAACACAAATACATATTTACAAAACAATTTACATGGTTAACTACTCAGTACGATTAGCTACATCCTTAAAAAGGTTTAGAAACAACCGTTTACCAAAAAATCCACTAGAAAAAAACACTTTTTCGGATTACAAAAATAAGGATATTCCCATACAATAATGTATAACTGTGATCATTACAATAATATATGATATTAAAAATGAAAAAAATGATATAATAATATATTTACCTTCATGGTTATCTTTAATAAAACAAATATTTAAGAAAACTTCTTCAATTTCTAACCTAGGATCAGGTAAGAAATTCCTAGACATCATAATTACACTCTGTCTTATTTCAAAGTCATATTCCCAATCCTGAATACCCAATAATGATATATAAGATAATTACAATACTATTTCAGTAATTATAAAATTATTCATAATCAATAAGTAAATTCTAAGAAAACATTCTCAGTCTGATTATGCATCCCCAGATGATAAAAAATTAAATGAATTTTTCAACTTCTTCATATTCTTATATAATGTAAACTTCTTCAACAGAACACTTTCTAGAAACTTCTTATTGTTATAAAATCATATATTTTGTCTCTTTTTCAGTGAATAATTCATGTTCTAGAATAAATAAATTATTCACATCCATTGATTGACTCAAAAATATGGTTTAAGTATAATTATAAAATGGATTTCCCACATTACCAAATTTATCGAATTGTCAAACATCCTTAAATATTGAATAAATAATTTAATATTTCAGTTCCATTATTTACACATAAATTTCAAATCAATCATTGACATATTCAATGCCTTATACTTACTAAAAAATCAATATTCTGAATCTAATTCCTAATTTCCCTTCCAAAATAATATTTCTTCATTACGATGAAGGAATTTGGTCTCTCTAATTTTCATGACCCACTGGAAAAAAAATCATTAATAAGTCATCTCATAATTCTGATATAAACCAATGGACAAAATTATCTACCGATTCTTATTTCTTAATTACAATGATGATAGTAGATTCATAGAAATTATTCCCAATATCAATTTTGAAAATTACTAAACGTATTTATTCACATTATGATCCTTTGTTCCCAATGATAAAAATATTGGCAAAAAAATTCATGGAACATCAGACAAGCTTTTGGTCCCACATTGGAAACACATTCAAAAATGGTTCAAACAAGACTATTTGTATTCATCTTTTCATTTTCCCCACTTTTTAGAGGAATTCAAAACACTATTTTTCACATGAATTCGTGACTAAATCATATTTATGATTAATGGTTGAGTATATTATTGATTATTATTTGGCTCAACAAAAGTTTCCTATTTAATTTTTCCAACATATCCCTATATAATATTTTTAAAAACACTTATTCTTCATCTTTATTTTCATATAAATCTTCATCTGTTGTCATATGGATACAGAAAAAATGTAATTAATAATTTGTTTCTAATTAGCACCAAATAATTGTGGAATGTCGCGTCTGATGGACCAGGTCTTACATCTTCAACATCATCAATATAAATTTATTTTTTTGATTATCATACCAATGAAATATCCATACCAGAATATTATTTCTACCAATAATTATATCTATTGGATTATTGGTCTGACTAAAAACCAACATCGTCAGTTTTCTTTATTATGATCATGCTTCTCAGTCTTAAAAAAATAATCTTTTGGTAATCTCATACTGATGGATTAGGACAACAATACATTATCTAAAAAATTATCATATTCAACAACCTAATTATTGTAAGCATGAATTATTCATGACATTGAAATAAATTAATATAATATTTATCATTGTCAAACTTGTAATATAATGTAATGTGACAAACCATTCCTCCAATAATGTATTTACTTCCATCCATCCCCAAATATGAATGTCTTGAATAAGATTGGTATCACATTTTATCACCCATTAAATCAACAATATTACATAAATATTCTTAAAAATTACTTATTAATTTCTTAAATTACAGAAAACGAAATAATCATAATTTATTAAACAATGCCTTGATGTTTCTGAAGAAGCGCATCAATATGATCATCTATTCATTATGAACACAGATATGAGTTTAATTATCCTTTTATTCTAGAAAAACGCATCCCATAATGATGGATATTCTTATTCCATGAGATATATATTTCCTAAATATGATTATATGTATATTTATTATCCATTAAAAAGTGAAATAGTTTCTTTATTGTTGAAAAGGATAAAAATCATTTGATAAATAAACATCTTCTAACATCCAAAAACCATGTTCATCCTACTTTGATGTAAAATACACTTCATATACTTATAAAATATTTATTATCATTTGATGAAAATATTGATTGATTTCTTCCTATATATACATAAATAGTAATTATATAAATAATAATATACCCTTTATAATGATGTATTAAAATTATACGATGAAATATGAAACATATGAAGGGTTTTCTTTTCAATCACTAATGAAAGAAACAAACACCCTGAAATATTACCAGATAAGGACGATCCCATTAAAATTTCATAATCAAATCACCATGAAATACAAAACAAGGAAAGTACACTATATTATGTCTATTAAATTTTCTTATCCAATTAAAATAATATGATGGACATAGAGGAATATGGTGTATGAGCCCCAATTTATGGACTTGATATACATAATTATTCATTAATATTAGATTCTATATCACATTGAATGCATCTTCAAAACACTGAATACGATTTCCCTATAAATTTATCATTATATAATCAGTAACTATCTTCACATTCTTTAAAATTTAGGTGAAATATATTCATCGATTTGTTAAAATTACTCAAAAAACCATTGAATCATATTAAAATACCATAGTAAGGATAATTAAATCAATTTATTATGATTATTGAAAATGAAAACGGGTTCATTCACAGGGTAGTGAAACTAAAAATTTAGTGAAAAGACCATTGTTGGCCTCTCAAAAATCATGGGTGGTATAGTACAATGATGGTGATGTAATATTATATACCAATATGATATTAAATTCCATAGATGAATCAAATTTTTAACCAAAATATGATTAAAATAACCATCATTTGAATCGAACATTGATTATCCTAGAGTTAACTGTATAACATCATCATTGAAAAAATTCTCTTTCAGGTCGTTGAATGCAGCTAGACATAAATGAGTATATATGATGTATGGATCCTTCATGTTTTGTTCTATTTAATGTGTTTTGGTCTAATAGAAATTGAATAAAACCCTCTATGAAAAGAAATATTTGAAAGCATTAATATTATCATTTTAAAAAAATTCAAGATAATAAAAAAAGCTTTACAATTAAATCATTAACTAAAACTCTAATTTGAAACATGTAATTCCAAAAATAATAATAATATGTTTATGTATTTTAATTTGGTAACTTCATATAATTTGGTGATACAATAGAACACTGAGAAGAGTCCGCAAAACCCCATTATGACACTGTAATAAGTTCTTTTACCAAAGTAAATCTTCAATGAAATTTAAGAAACAAACCATAAAACCCATAAAACACACAATTTATAAGCCCATTTGAAAATTGGAGGTTATTTAACATTACCAATCAAACTATCCAAGAAGTTTATGTTTCTATAAATAATATTTTAATTATTTATAAATATATCCCTCTCATTAACAATTATTTGGTGATATCTAGACTAAATATATATGTTAAAAAACATTTAGCTAGTTCTAAATAATCAAATTGATCATATTTAGATATGAGAATGTAATGATTCAAGAACATCACCTTTTTTTTTAAAACAGGTAGTTTATTATAAATCTCAAACTATTATCTACAATCATGGGTGAGAACATTAGTGCTCCCTTAGGTGATACATTAAGTAAAAGGAAACCCTTATACCTTAAATAATCAATATGAATTCTCTATTCTCGATACATTGAATAAAAAAGGTAGTGATATATCAATATAAAAGTCCACACTATATCATCTAAATATTGGACTCAAAATTCTTTTTTTCGGGGTATAATTGAATACACTTTTAGGAAGAAATACAAGAAATAATAAAACAGTCTATGAAATACCAGAAAATTATCCTCTACAATGAAAAATACATTTTTTTTGGATAAAGTAAAAAAAGGAAACCATATATTAATGATATATTTGATGGATTCACTCATTTATGATCATGAAATGAATATATTTCCGAATAAATAATGAAACACTCATAGGGATACAATTAGTTACCATGTTAATTGGTTATGAATAATTAATGAAATGAATGAAATGGTATTATTATGTATATAATATTATGAAATCTACTAATTAATGATTAATTAATTTCATATTATCCTATGATAAAAAAATATCAACAACATAAAATTGATTAACATATATACTTGTAAAAATTAGGGTTACAAGAGGCCTCTATAACATGAATCTGAAGGCACAAAATTAATTCAAGACAAATAATCTAATAAAAATATTCATATTAGTGAATAAAAAAATTAGTGGGTGAAAACAATTAGATCGTACATTGGATGGGAATTAATATTATTACCACCATATGCTCTATGGAATAATGTATAATATTACCTTCTCCCTTTCATCACATTTCTTGATAATAACCTCCTATATGATAAAATTTAACAATATGTCAGTATGGGTAGTGGTCACCCTTGATCATCCCTATATCATTTTTTTCTTAAATATACATTGATTAATCCATCTAATATATATTATGATAATGAGTGTGTGTAAATTGATACAATTTTTAAATAAAATTTTTTTAACCATACAATAGTGATCGTAAAGAATAATTGAGAACTATAACCACTGATTCACCCCAACTACACTTGAAAATAAACCTACAATAAAGATCCATGTAGATTTCTTGGATAAAACATCTCAAATAATGTGTAGATAAAACATTTGACAGTAAATTTCCATTGGTAAGAACCAAAATTTTCAAGATATATGAGATCATCTAGATACATCTCTCCTCCATGATTAGTTCTGATGAATACCCTATCGAGACGGTGAAGATCACACATGAATCCTATCAATAAAATATACCTTATGTAACTAATCTAGATATTAAGTGTCATAAATGATGATACATAATTATAAATGAAAGGAAAAAAATTCACTTTCAAATGTCTCACTATGTGTTTTTGATATGAATAATTATAGGGAGTATATATAAGATATCCGAGAATAAATGAATGATTTCACACATTCTCATGATACAAAAATATAAAAAAATTCAATAAATATTTTTTGTTTAATGAATCATTTGAATGTCATATACAAATGTATTTAATAAATATTTGTTGTTTGTATTGAGATTGACCTATACAAATGAGATTGGAAAAATAATTGGTAAATGTAGTTTATCACAACAATATCGAAACAATTAGTATGATATATATATATACATGAAATAAATATAAAAATAGATTTTTAATACCATATGTATATGATTTTTAAAGAATTATAGAGTTATTATCCCAACACCTTCCACTAATATGCAAATATGATAACTAATAGAATAAAATTAGTTTTATGAAAATAATTAAATATACAAGTAATTATTTTATTTAGGAATTTAATAATATTTTTAAAATAGAACTCATAAAACATTAGGGTACCATATCAGAAGCAGTATAGAATTGTTTATATAAGTGATAAGTGAAATACATAAATTAACGTTTCTTAAAAACCATTTGTTAAAGGGAATTCTATTAATATGATTTACCATATTCAATGTTATAGGAATCCAATACCAATGTTTTTCCAGAAACATTCATATATAACTTTTTTTATTTCAAAAAAAAATATTATATCCCACTACTAATAATGAAACTAAACTATACAATTCACTTCCATTAAAAAAATAAACATTTGATAGAACATCTTTCGAAAATCATCCAAATAAAATAGATGAACCATAATGATTCCCATGGAAAATATAAACCAATATTAAACTTTTATATTCATCTATGTTAAATTATAATGACCCAACACTAGAATCCTAGAGTTGGTGCATTATATAATTTCATTAGAATATATATATGTGTCTAACCCTAAAATAGAAATCATTTTAGTTGTTTTGGAAAATAGTTTACACACATGATCATTATATAATAGTAAAAATATATAAAATATAATATATATAATTCATTTATCGTTTGGATTAACCTACCATAACCCTACATATCATTCATAATATACATATTCGCATCGTGGAAAAAATGTATCAAAATAATGTGGTGGCCTCAAATGATAAGTAAGAATAAAAAATATAGTGGCAGCTATTATAAATAAGTAAAAAAAATTAAGGTATGGTACATAAATGAACCATAAGGCTATTAATCAAAATCATGAGCATAATATGTTATAAATAAATAAAATAATTCAGTATAAATTTTAACATAGATAATCTACTAGTAGAATAATCACATGTAATATTGCTAACTAATCTTATATTGAGGGAATATATAATGTTAAACCTCATAATCATACATTCAAGGAATCAATAATGAAAAAATACATAATTGTGTAAAAACCAACTTATGTCCCATGAGACATATAGATGCATCGATGGAATATAGCGGCCCCCACCCATCACTTACTATATCCAATGAATTCCATATATGGAATGTTTTAAACATATCCAGCATAAAAATTCATATAAAATCAAAAATATGAAATGTTAGTACATGAACCATACACTATGAATGAGATCAAAATAGAAAATTCATAGTCAAACACATCATAAACACTTAAATATAATATGATTGATTGAATCAAATTAAATAATCCTCAAATAACTATAAAATACAAGAAATTATGTAGAAAATGATAAAAAATAATCTAACAAAATAATTACCAATTTCATACGATAAATTCTCATTCATTCATCAAAATCATTTATATCCCCTGAAATTATAAAATAAAAAACATTCATTGAAAATAACCTTGATGTACTCTAAGGGAATATTTAATATTTTATGGCTACATTATGAAGGAAAACCCCTCTCATTCCACATAAGATAACAAAAATATTTTTCTAATAAATAAGACATAAACTACCTTGTTTGGGAAATGAAAAAATATTCATTTTAAAACATATTTTAAAAATTCAAACATGGGTAAAAATTAATTAATCCAATTGTTGAATAATCGTATGAATATATTAAAACACATTTTAATTAAACATTAAAATTGATGATAAATATTTCCTAATAAATAATAATATATAAACAATCCCAAATAAAATTGACATTAAGAAATTAACCACTACCTTATACATTCATTTAGTTAAGTGTGTGTTAACATCTTGTAAAATGTTTAAACCATGTTTTAAAATTATTACATATTTATATAAATTTTTATTATATCCTATATACTCTTATATCATTTTTCTAATAATACATTATTTTTACCGGATTATTTGGACTTAAATACTTAATTTCATTATATATTTTTGTCATGTAAATCTTGTTTCTTATTCATAAAATTAAATTTATTCATATACAGAATGATATTATGTTCATATATATAATATTCACTCATGATATATATATATTATTAGTTATTCCTTAATGCTTATAATGTATAATGGTTCTCATCATGTCATAGAGATAGTATGTCGTATGTACAAATTAATGATAGTACATTTCCATTAATATTGAATTGGTTTATAATTAGAATGGTAATTAATTATAAAAAACAATATCACAACATATTTATTACCCATATCTATTATATTCATCGTTATAAACTCGTGGTGATGAAAAATATTAGACCACATTGTGGATACAATAACATGTACGTAAACACACATAATGATAATGTTTTTCATAGGATAGAAAAAAAGAAATATGGTTGTACCCTAACAAATATAATATCTCATAATATAGTTGATACTTGAAATATTATTTTTTAATGGAAAAAATTATGAATTGGATATATAAAAAGAAATAATTTTGAAGGGATCAGTAAAGACAATTACGTCTTCTTTAGCGATCCTCATTTGGATCTCCTCTTAGACACACTATGGATGACTTTTTTTAAAGAAAATAACCTCTATAATATTTATAGGGAATTTTATAAGGTAAATGGGTAGGGTTTGGTTAAGTAGGAATGATAAATGTAGTGTGTGGAAGTAAAGGAGAGGGTTACTTTTTATAAGAGAGGGGAGGGGAACTCTTTGAATCCCTTATAATATTAAACTCTGATTAATTTATTTTCAAATTTAACTAGATAAAAAGTTCGTTATTTTGAATATATAATGAGGATGGGTCGATAATATATCATCTAATAAATTTTAAATATTTTTCATATATATTTTAAAAATTATATTTTACATTTTACCCTACATTAATTATGTAAACTCTTAACTTCGAAATGTCTTTTTTTATATATTGGTCAATATAGTTACTATAAAATGGAAACCGAACCCCAAATAGATAATTGATGGAATATTTATCCTTATTATAATCACTTTTCAATACTATAGATATTTATAAATTTTATATAATTTAATTAAAAATTATTTATTTCAATGTATCAATTATGTTAATTTTGATAATATTCATTAGTTTCATTTTTGAAAATTTTATAATAGTAGGATTTCATCTAATTGGATCATCTAATATATCAATAATATGTCTATGGAATCAATAAAATTTTGCTATTTCATTAACAAAGTAAAAGTAATTTCTTTACCATTATTAATAATATTTATCTTATATTTCTATTAATTAATCAATTACATCAACATTATTAATCAATCCATTGATTATATTACTTATTCTAAAAAAACAAAAAAATTCAAAAAGAATAAAATTTTATTTAGATTTCAACTCAGCATTTATACTTTAATATATATGTTTTATAATTATATATAAAAAATGATATATTTATTACTCCTTTATTATGTCATATTTAAAATTTATTTATATAAAATATATTTAATGTCATATTTTACCACATGTGTCATAAAATGAAAATAATTTAAGAAAAAATATTTATTTTTCTCGAATCCCACTTATCCAATGAAATTAGGACATGTCTTTGGATATCTATGTAATGCTTATAATATTATTTTTTCCCTTAGATACCTGAATTATCTTTAACCATGTTAAAAAACTAAAAATGTAACTATAAAAAAATATGTTCATCCAATTAGACATAATATTTCATAATGAATACAACCATGTGTGTCTTATTTTATAGATTGAATTCATATAAGTGAAAATTTAATTTGACATTAATCATGTAGATTTGGAGATAAGGTGGGAAAAAGGTACATTCAATTTTTCATTAAGATTATATATATAATTTAATATAAATATTATATAATTGAAATAAACTAGATTAATATATGAATTAATGATCTATTGTGGCTTTAAAAAAAATATGAAATATAATAAATATTTAAACACTAAGACAATATTTATCTATATTTTAGACTGTTTCAGTATTCATCAAATAATAAAACCTCTCTAAAAATACCAAAAACACAAGAATAAATAATTTAAATATTCATCATTTAAAGAAGAAAATTATTTTATTAATAAATTAAATTTCAAAAAAGGTGACTTAAAATATGTTCTCTCTTAATAGGCAGTAAAACATGAATTTTGATGTTATCATGTTAACATAGAGTTTTTTGCAGTGTATGTACTTATTTGTGTAAAAAGCATGAAAAAAAATTATATATTAAAAATGTTATATACTGTGAATTAACGCGTTGTTACACTCTCCCTTCAATCAATAAATTTATTCCTTGCAATTTTTAAATTTTTATTTGTTAACAAAGGATTAACTATTAAAATTCTATTACTACAATCCTATATCAGATCAAGGGTCGAAAAAATGTCCACATTAAAATTAATAAGTGAAGTATAAATTATACCAGAGTAACACATACAATGGATCAATTTAGGAAAAAATTAATAAGAATAAAAAACATATCCATGACATTCTGAATGATAGTGATATAGAATATGATCTAGATATTGTTAATAACCACAAATCTAGAAATCTATATTGATCAAAATTATCAATTTATTCATTTTCAAAATTCAAAGGATATTATTTTTGTATCATTATCCATTCCCTATTTTTGAATAATTAATTTACTTCATAGACTATGATATTATGAAAACATACTTGTTTGAAAATTAGATATCCATACTTTAACCAATTTCTACCACAAACTCATATTTATCCCCAAAAGGTAATAAAATAAAAATATATTTTATTTATATATATCATATGGTGTTGTAAAAATAAACATCTAATTCATTTTTTCACATAGTTTAAATAAAGAAAACTATTTTATACATTATATGACAGGATGTATGCCAAATGTTGGTGATTTACCCTTATCTCCATTCAGTTGTGGATTATAGGATCATGGCCAGGCCAGATCTGATAGGTTGTCACCTGACCAGAAGGTTTTCTATTTTATGAAACTATAATATTATAATATTCATGAATTTAAATATTATCTCACTACCTTAAACAGAATTATATAATGATCATCATAATCCATTACATATTTAAGAATATTTCATAATAAATCATTCTTACATCAAATTCCAAAAAATTTATATAAAAATTTACTGAATCTATAAAAATATATTTAACATAATGCAGATCATTAGGTCACATACAAAAAATGTGAATACCTTCATCACTAATTTTCCTTTATAAAAAAGTATCCATCAAACTCTATAATAAAGAATTATTTTATTACAATCCTTATAAATTTCATTATTCTGTTAATAAGAATATCATAACCTAATTCATTAATATTAAAATACCAATAAATTAATTTTTCCTCTTTATCTATAGTAATATAATAAGATAGAAATTGTTACCATGGATTCTTATAAGATTTCTTTCATGGATTTTAGGCACAATCATTTGGATAATTTCCCATCTATATAAAATTATATCATTTAACAATAATTGATTATAAATTATCTTTATATTCAGGTGCCTAGTGACCATCATGTCCACAATTATAAAAACCATTCATTTCTTTCAGGCCGGTACAATGGTTTTTCTTCCCATAATTATCAAATAATGGAAAATACTTATTTCCATTTTCCCTTTATTTATCTCTTGGTCCATCATTCTCTTATTATATTACTTTCTCTTAAAATCATAAGACGTAGATAATCCATTCAATATATTAATATCATATTACACTATATGGTAATATGATGAGAATGTTTGGAAAACCCAAATGTTTTGGGAAAATGGAATTAACCCATCATATAAATGATCAATCCTACACCATGTGTCAGGAATTTAGTCCCCAAAATTACTTACCAATATTATGATGTTTGATTCAAATTTAAAAACATTCTCTTCATCCATTTTTCTTAAATTCAAGAATTGTATCTCTATATCTTATATCTGTTCACAAGGAAAATATCATTCCATGAAAATTTCCACAAAATAATTATATCCCATTTTTTATATTTCCTCTTCACCTTCGTGATTTTAATCAGTGGCCACTATTGATCTGCATCTCTTGGGAGAAAATAAATTTACATTTCATCGTTCTCCCATTTTTTGTATCTAAAACACAAAAAATATCTTCACTAAATAAGATATCCATTGTTCTATAATAAATGAAGTTGTAGTCAAATTGAATGTTGGAAGGTTGTTGGCTCGGAAAGTGGTCTAACATTGTTTATCCACATTTCGGACCAGTCCAACCCATACTGGGATGGTTATTGTTCACAACTGGATTCAATTGATCAAATATGTTATATGTTGTTTAGAACAATATGCAGCTCCATAACAAATGTAAATACCATCCATAGGTGTAAAATCCCTATACTGATTACATTCATTTATACCACTTCCATTCCATCACATAGGTTTCAAATCTAATTATGGAATAAACAGTTGTAGGTTATAAATCATAATGTATAATTTTAAAAATGAGAAACATTTAATACAAATTGAAAATTTTTACAAACATAATATAATATTGTAAAACATGGTTTAATTGGGGAAATATTGACCTTTAAATCTTTAATAATTGTTTTCAATGGAAATGTGGATTATCCTAAGTATATCTCTTGTTGTGTCAAAACAGGTGCCCAGTAATAACCATTTTCATGTACTTTGATACCCCGAGTTAGGGTAGGAAGACCTTGTCAGAGTTGTTACCCATGGGTAAATTTGTTCAAGAACCACATCCATGTATAGTATCTAGATGAGTATATATTTCCTGGAATACACACATAATCTCTATCTTATCACAATTTTTGGATTCCCTTTTATACATACACTCAATGTCTACATTAGGGATAAGATCCATGATCTATGTTTTCTAAATCTTTTTTCCATAGTTGTTACTAAGCACACTCTAATACTAAATGTAGCACCATGTCCCCAAAATCCCAAAGTTGGTGCATTGTTTTATTAGATTTTCATAGATACAAGGGTCAAAACATAAAGTACTGATCAGTTTATATGTTCTATAAAATATATTATACACATTATCCTTATTTTATAATTCAAAAATATGTTCCCAAAATATAGAATACATTTAACAACATGATTTTCATAATTTCACCCTATATACCTTTAATAATATACATCTTTACATCCTATGAAAAAATAATAACAAAAATGGGGAGGGATCAAAATCCCAATAACAATGTAAAATTGATCAGAAAATATCATAAATGAGAATTAAATATTAAATAATGTTTTTAAAATGAAATAGAATAATTTTAATCATAATCATGAGAATAATATATATAAAATATGTTAAATTATTTCAAATAAACATTCATAAGGTTATTATAATAGTCAAATAATCACATGTAATATGAATATCTAATCTCATAATGAATGATTTCATAATGACCGACATCATAAACATAAATTTAAGGAATCTTATGTGACACCATACATAAACACATAAAAAACCAACTAACTAGTCTCTTGTTTCTTACCGATACATTAAATAGATATAGTAGTTTGTAAGCATCTCGTAATATATCCAATGAATTCCTCATATAAAAAGGTTAAAACATATCCTACATAAACATTCATTTTACAAATAGAATTCAAAATGTTAATAAAATTACCATAAACCATGATTCATATCCATGTAGAACAACCATAGTCAAAATTATAAAAATCCATTCAATAGAATTTATTAGATTGTGCTATTGGAAATATAATTAAAATAATCCTTAAATCCTACAATGTATGTTGATATATATGATTGCAATCTTATAATATCATTAAACATTTATTGACATAAATTTACATTTTTACATTCAAAATATTTAAAGGCACACATTTATAAATGAATTCATTTCCTCTAAAAGTAACCATGTTAAATTATAAGGGTTGCTTCAAAACATTAAGGCATCATGATGGCAGAAAAATCCGCTCCCGCTATATAAGACAACAAAAACATTATTTCCATCATAAAAGTCATATACTATCTCAATTTTAAAATGAATAGATATTCCATTAAAGATATTTTATAAAAGGTAAAACATTGGTAGAAATTAATTTAATCAATTTTAGAATAATAATATGTATATTTTGAAATTCATTATATGAAACAATTTCATGGATGATTAATATTTCATACTAAATACTTACCTATAAATAATCCCTATGAATAATTAGAATGTGAAATTTACCATCACCTTGTACAATCCTTTAGTTAAGGGGGAATTAACCTCTTTTATAATGGATAAATAATTCTATTGAATTAATGATCTATATCCATTATTTGATATCATATATAATCCTCTAATATCGGTTTTCTAATAGTATTTTGTTATTAGCATTGTTACAGGTGTTAACTACTTAATTTCTAAATGTTTTTTTTGTCGTGTAATTATTGTTAATCATGAAGAGGATATAAATTATTCATATAATGTATGATATTCGACTCATAAATGTTATACACACTCATCATATATATTTTTATTAACATTATTGAATGGATAATGTGGAGAATGAATCACATCACATCATGGAGATAGTAGGTCATACGTACACACGAGTGATAGTATCATTTACTTGATGGTAATGATTTATATAATGGGGTGTTTTATTAAATATAAATTATAAATATCATGTCATATTTACTATTTAAATTCATTATATTCAAAATTTTATACATAAAAAATTAAGAGGTGATGAATATAAAAATAAACCATAATATTGTAAATGTATGTTTTATATATGCAAGAATGGTGAAGTTGTTTTTCATATGATGTATTATAAGAGAAATATGGTTTTCCCAAAACAATAATATCATCTTCGTATATAAATTATATTTTAGTTATTATTTATTTTTGTAAACCATTTTTTATCTGTAAGTAGGAAATTAAATAACTTTGATGGAGTCGGTAAATATGATTACATCTTCTTTAGAAAAAATCCTTTTGATATCAACTTTTGGACACTAGGGATGGACCATTGAGAATAACAGAGCCTTTAGGATATGAATAGAGTGGTTTATAATGAAAATGGGTAGGTTCTTGTCAATCAATAATGCTTAATGTGGTGTTAGTAAGTGTGAGAGGAGGTGTTTTTTAAAAGAATGGGGTGGGGCACGTGTGGAATCCCATAAAATATTAAATTATTATAAACTGAATATTGACTTTAAAAAGCTCCAAAGTGCTTTATTTTAATGATAAGATGAATACGGAAAGATATAATAAAAAAATTTATATAGGATTAGGATATATTTGTAGTGCAATCATTTCGAATTAACCCAAAATATATTACTTTAACACATATGATGGAAACAATTGTTTTTATTACATTATAGTTAATATAGATGCAATAAAATTCCAAAATAACCCCTAATGGATCGTTGAATACATATATAGAATTATTATAATTATTTTCCAAATATATATATTTTTATAAATTTTATGTCAATTAAATAAATATTATTTAATATAAAGTAACATTTATGTCAATTTTGATACAATTTTTTTGTCTTTTTGAAAACAAAATATAAATATGATCACATAGAATAAAAACTTATAATATATCACTAACATGTATAAGTTATCTATATAATTCATGGATGTCATTAATTACGTAATATTGTATTAATTTTAATCTTATTAATATTATTTATTTGATATTTAGAACAATTAAATAAAAATTGCATCATTATTTTTCAATAAATTAAATAAATTATATATTACATAATAATTGAAAATAAATTATCATTATGAAGATAAATAAATTATAATTTAAATACGTAATTATAATAGAATTTATCATATGTATAATCAAATATTAAAATTGGTATAGGTAATAAAATTTGAGTATGATAGCATATACTCTTCTTTAAATACAATATATCAAATGTCATCATCTAACACAAGTAGAATAATAATGATCGTAATTTTTTCCTATGGAATATTTTTGTTAAAACCCACTTATCCAATGAAATTATGATACTCATTAGTGAAACATTATAATTCTGGTAATATTTTTTACTCATAATTACAAACAAATTTATTAACCATGGAAAAAAATATGAATGTTACTTTACAAAGAGAATTATGTTGATCCCATTTGTTCACAAATATCAAACTAATTAAAATCCAGATTGTGTATTTTTTAAAATTCTATTCCCCAAAGTGACTACATTATGTTGAACACTAATCATCTAGATTTGGGTAGAGGTGGGGAAATTAGGTGTTCAATGGTTTATTATGTTTTTATTTATAAATTAATAAATAATAAAATGATTATAATGACGTAAATTGGATTAATATATGTATTAATAATCTATTTTGAAATTAAAAGAAAATTTAAATATAATATTTATTTAATAGAAAATGCAATTTATAACTATAATTCATTATTTCTAAATATTAATAAAAAAATTACACTTCCCTAAAAAGTACCAACAACACACCCAAAGTTAATTTTGATATTCTAAATTAAATAAAAAATTAATTTTTTAAATAAAACATATAAAAGTATAAAATGGGGGATTTAAAATAGTTGTTCCATTAATAAGTAGTAAAATATGACTTTTCATGTAACATAATCAAGCATAGTGTTTTGTATAGAGTAATCATAACCTCGTTTATAAAGCATACTAAGGAAAGCATAATTTAATACGATAAGAAATAATTTTGATGCCTTGGTGTGTTCAATTCATGGAATTTGATATAATGATTATTATATAACAATATAAGAATATATAACATCAATATATCTTATAGAAAGTGCTTATTATTTAGATCATAGATAGCCTACTCATAATTTTTAAATAGTTGAAAATGAAATATGTAGATTTTATTCGTTAAAAATAATCATTCTGAATTGGTTAAATATTTATATGGTCTTTTAATCCATCCTACATCATCTCCCAAACCAAAACAACCTGATGAAATTGAACAATTGCGCCACTATTCATAATGAATATCTCATTTGATATGTAATAATGAATCATATTTAAAATCATTTAATAATGTTCATTATATTTCCATGACTATAAACTAATACAAAATTTGAAAATTAATCATAATGATTGTAACTCTTTTTGGATTAACATAAAAATAAATAAAATCATACATAGATTGTTCTATAATACTAATGTCCTTGTGTTTCATAATGGGGGGAGGGTGGGGAGGGAGTGGAAAAACATGTGTTTCTATGTTGTATCAATTTCCATTTCACTTTATAATTTTCACTCATATTGTCGACATATCATTCAAATGAAACCAAAATCCTAACTTCAATAGGATAAGAATATGAGGACAATAATACAGTTATAATCATGAAATGAAATCCAACTAATAAAAACCAATATAGTATGAAAATTAATTGAAACACAAATCAATTAAATATAATATATTATATTTTAAATACATAAGGAATATAAATTACACACAAAAACATGTTCATAAAAATATAATAAAAAAATAAACTCATATTTATGTTACAAAAACACCGATCATGACCTTATCATGATAATATGAACAATTTTGATCTCTCTTTCCATTATGGATTTCATTTAAATTCATATATATTGGGGTTAGAAATAATGAATACTCATTATGCTATACTCCAATCAACCTTGATAAGACATTGGTGAATTATAATAGTCTATTACTAAACTAATATGGAATCCATTATGAACATATTTTTGGATAA
Source organism: Viscum album (assembly GCA_963277665.1). Taxonomy (NCBI): domain Eukaryota; kingdom Viridiplantae; phylum Streptophyta; class Magnoliopsida; order Santalales; family Viscaceae; genus Viscum; species Viscum album. The sequence continues at coordinate 1,583,395,310 of OY728150.1, read as the reverse complement.
CATTCAATTATCATTAGTGAATATCACTCCGAAAATAAAAATATGATATAAAATAAATTTATATATGAATAATAAATGAAAATTGGTTACCCAAAATAACATGTGTATCTTGTCACTCTCATTACCGAATGAGATTTGTATTATCATTAAACATTTTCTGTATCAACACATTTTCATTATCACACAACATATTAAAGGCATAAAAATATCCACATCTACAATTTTCATCAGCACTTTATATCCACAAAATAAATGTTTTTCATAGTAGTGTTTAATGAAAATCATTTACATCAACATCACATTATTCTTTAATCATTCATGTCACCTCCTATGTCAAATTACATACGATGACCAAATTTATAATTGGGAATATGAATTATATTGGTATGAAACGTGTTTTGACATAGTCATTAGGGAAATCACCTAGAAGTCAAAACACTATAAGATGTAGTAAGGTATCACTAATCTAATTTTGTTTCATAAGAAATAACAACAAAATATAATACGCTTTACAATATCATTGTATCCAATTTTATGTTTTATTCTACTCAATGAATAATTGAATGGAGTAATAATGATATGCATGATCACTATGAGTGGGAGGATGTGAATTAATGAAATTTTTATTTGATATTTCATTCCTTCTGAAATATCATTCACCTACAGTTAAATATGTATAACCTTGTTAAAAAATTAAAAAAATAGCAACCATTGGAACAATGATTTTATCATGGTTCACTACTCAATTAGAAAATCAATTACTTTGAATGTTTCAGAAACAATTAAATATCACACCACTAATAAGAAGCCATTATTTCAATGTTGTTACTACAAGAAGTGAATAACTATTCAATTATGTTGAATTTTGATAAAATACAAGTACATGTTCTTAAGGAATATATTAGTATGATTTTACAAATTTTTGGTAACACTATAAGAAAACATCAACAAAATGATTCAGTTATTTTATAATTAATACTTTTATATTCTTAAAACTTACACATATCTCATGTTACTATTCATCCTTCCCTTTCATGAAAAGTATGAGTAATGAAATTCCTTCACATCAGTGTCTTGTAAAACCCTAGAATATATAAATATATATTTTATGTGATCTGAATATTTTGTTTTATGTTGTCATATTTCATTTATGAATGCATTTACAAATCCACAAAATCATATCATCTTATTTCACACTTCTTAATACAAATGTATCTTTCTATATATCAATATTAACTATTACATGTAACTATAAAAAATATTAATTTAAGTTCCCCCATCATATTTAAAAAAATTTGCATTTGTTTTTTAGGTTCTAGAGATTCCACATATCCATATCCATTATGTATGGAATCACACAATCACATAAGAGTCATATATAAACCCAAAGGGCTTCATAGTAATAGCTCTTAACATATAAAATCATGTCTCAAACACTACATTCAAGGCCAAGGGCATTATTATTCAAATCATAAGATGATAAAAAACTACTTAATCAAGAATTAAACCTTGGTTATGCATAAAATTCTCAAGGAAGAGATGATATCTCTAAAGAATATCATAATTATATCTCAATATATATATTTCTGTATATGTTGATGAAAACCCCTAACTTAAACCACCTTAGTGCCTTGATTTTCATTCCATGTAATACCTCCATAAAATAATTTATGTCTAGGATAAAAAAATATTACTGACGGATTTGGTAATCTAAAATATATACCAAAAATTACCTCACATTTAATTTTGATAAGAGGAACTATAATTTTTTGATGTGTACCCCTAATACTGGTGAAAATAATCAGATGATTTAATTTTTAATGTATCACAAAATTAATCAAAAAATAATTTTAAACTTATTCTTTTCATCAGAAAAATATATATCATCATAAAAATAAATCATTGAAATAATATAATAATGTACAATGATCTATTTCATTATCATCTCAATAATTCATCCATTCATGAATCACATGATAATACCAATCACAACATTCATTATCTACAGATAAAAGATAACCTCTAATGATTATTGATGATTAATATTACAATTTTATCAATAAAATTCCATCCATAAATTATATTATATGGTTTATATTATATATATATATATATTATAACAGAGGAATAATTCCTTCACCAAAACCAACCCCCATCAATATTCACTTGTTGTTGAATTACATTTATTTAGTGATTCCATTTTTTCAATTCATGGATCAATGGAATGGTGGTTATCACCAAAATACAATTTCAAATCATGCCCACATGGGATAAACCATACCATTGTGTGGACCAAAAGATCCTCGCTCATTCCACACACCCATTTGGTCTTCACATGATTCTCCATAAACATTCCAAATTGGTTACCCAAGAATTGGATATATCCAATATGCTTCAATCCTTGATCTACTTATGTGTATAAGTTATCCTTATTAGGTTACTATGGATGCCCTATAATTTTATTAACAATCATAAAAATTAAGGTGATAAGGTCATCAGACAAAAAACAACAACATAATAATTATACTCAACCGTTCCTCATTTAATAATGATTATATTTAATGGTATTATTATTATTAATAATGAACCATACATGTAATGACCTAAACATTCATTAAAGAAAATACCTTTTGATGTAATTAAATTTTTTAATATGGTTATATAAATTTTTATCTTCATTGGATTTATGAATCTATATTTTAAAATGTCATTAAGAATTTAGACCATTGACAATATAGTCGTTGAATAGTGATAACATGATTAGTATAAATATAGGTCTTTAACCAATCTAACATACTTAGACAGAGGAAGCGATGACCTCATCTAGTCGATTATCCCAATAAGAATCCCATTTTTCAGATCTCATAAAGGAGGTGGTGTCATTGGGATTATCTCATGACCAATCACAAGATGAGCTTGAAAACCTTAAGCTTGAGGGGAACTAACTATGGGAGAAGTGGATGTTAATAGAGATTACCACCCGAGCGATGTTAACCGAGCCAACCCAAGAGTCTGTCACCAATGCACACTTTACTCGAAAGTCTTATGTAGGTGTACTAAGTGATTATGTAACAATACCCTAGTAATATGAGTATTTAAAATTTTCATGAATAGATAATATAAATTCTTTTTATTATTGTTATTTGTAAAAATTTTTTAAAGAAAAAATAGTATTTTTATTTAATATTCAACTAAAAACTCTATTTTTATGAATTAATGTATTTTTTAATTAATTATTATTTTAATAAAATATTATTATTATTATTAAATCACATATTTACTGAATATAAATTATCGTATAATTTTATGAATACAGTTGTATTTTTTATTATGGTTTGAATATTATTTTGGTCAAAACCCATGAATTTTAAATAAATGTCAGTTTTTATTTTAAAATAAGACATTTACATATTTAAAAAATTTATAGATAAAATTAATATTATTTTTTGGAATCAGGACACCGAAATTATCGAATGTATAATTTTTAATAAGTTTCTGGGATAATCTAATTTTTGTGTAAAAATTAAATACTTTTTAAATATATAATGTGTATTATGACATCATAATGACCCAATAGTTATGTAATAAAATTCTATAAACATTATGTTTGTCCAATATATGTTTTACAATTAAAATTAAATGATTTTAGATTTTTTGATTTATTTTACAATGAATTTTTTGACCCTCTATGTCTTATAAAACATTTTTTCTTATTTAATTGTTTTCTTTGAATGTGTTACTCCCATAAATATATAAAACCCTACTATATTAAAATGTCATGCCACTTTACATATAAAATATTTTTTCCACTACACTTTGGAAAAAACAATGGGCAAAAACCAAAGGTTGGTTTATGGTTTTGATTAGATTAATGTTGGGTGTCCCAAACCTTAATAATAAAGAATTTCCTCTCCTTTCTTATATAAACCCTCCAAATCTCACACTTTCTCACCACTCAAAGACTTTGTAATCCATCCACCTCTTCCCTATTCTCTCAAGAATCCCCTCAAGGATAACCAAGCTCTCTCAAAACCTCTCTCAAACCTCTCCCGATATTTTTGTATCACACATCCGAGTAAGGGATCCTCACTTTCCTACCCTTTCAAATTAAATAGACTTATTTTAAAGTAGTAATTTCAATTTTTAATGGTTATAATATTATTATTTTATAATAATTCTATTACTGTCTATGTTAGGTTTTTTTATGAGGAATTATTTTTCCTTCCTCATTTTGACCCTTACCTAAGCTGTTACTATTCCAAATTTCAGTAAGGGGTTCTAACTTTCTTCATTTATGTACAAGATTCCTTATGTTGTTATGACTTTTTATTTTCAATTATTAATGTTGGGGTACGATTTTTTACATCCCATATACTTCCCTCTTTATGTTGGGATTTTAGGAGACCCCATTCTCTCTCATTAATTTCTCCCACGTACGCTTGTTACCATGCCAAAATTCAATGGGAGATTTCTCTCTTTTCTTTTACATCCATGTAATAATTTGTATTATGTTTCTAAATTCCATTAAATTTTTTTGTACAAGAATCTATATGACCCCCTTACATTTTATTTCTTTTAAATTTTATGATACACGCATTTCTATATCATCAACTAGTTTTATGAGTTCTTACGTCATGCCGTTATGTTTCCAAAATTGTGACGCGCTTCTTTCCAAGCAAATATCATGGTGTAGTGAATACCATACCCATGTATCAATCAAGGGTATTCAACGTTATGAACATATACACATTTTATGGTACTTTCATTTATATATTACACATTTCTTAATCATTCAATAAAGTATTATGTTTATTGATTCCATATTTTATGATCATTGTGGCCCACTTATACATGAAATTAAATGTTTAAGAATGGTGCTCCCTAATAGCACTCCATTGCATTGGGTAATGTATTTTATCATGATACGTCATGTTCAATGAGTTTTGACTCATTCTAATTCATGTGATATTATGGTTTACTCATGATTCATGTGAAATGACGATTTACTCATGCTCTATCTGCAAAGGGCCTTGGGTTATGCTAATTATATGTTAAACATTGTTTCCACATCTCCAGGTTTTAGTTTTCATGCTTTAACATGCCTTTATTTTCATTTTTCTCTTATGATACATTGATATGCCTATTTTATAAAATTTACTATATTCTTCTTGTTATTCCATGTTTATTCCTTTACTAGGCTTTATAGATCACCCTTTTCTTATGTATTTTCTCATGTTATCCTATGAAATTCTAGTACGAGGGAATATAGTGGTCGTGTAAAGGATTTTTTCAATACGATGTTGTTTTGGTGGATCTGTGACAAACTTGGCTGGGTCGCCATCTGACCCGGAACCTGACCCGGTCCGCGGAAAGGCGCGAAGGCCGTTCCCGATCCCCACGGGCTGATACAAGTGCCTGAGTATCAAACATTACATGGGAACAATTTACCCGAAATAAAAGATAGAAAAATCAATCTAGATAAATAAACTGAAACTGGAAAAAGACAACCAAAAACATCTATAAATATGAACATTTTTAAAGTATACAACATGAACCAATAACTAAGAAGAAAAGTCGATAGTAGAAATGAAAACTCTTAATCAAAACCTCCTAGTAAAAGAGAGGCCACATCAACACCACCCTGCCTGAAAAGACCAAATGCGACCTAAACAACCATCATTGAGCATGATGTCACAACCTGGAATACACAATAAACAAGGTCTACATACACCCAAAGGTGTATGTAGGGTGTGAGCCAAAAGCCCAGTAGAATGTCACCCAATTAAAAGGTTCCACATATAAACATTAAATGACAAATACATTTTCAGGATAAATAAATGAAAGGACATCAAAGCTTAAAAAACTTTAATTAAATAGTTTCTATAAGGAAATCAATTTTAAAGAAAAAAACATAAATAAAAGAAAACACCCTTTCATAAAAGAAAAACTCAAACCTTCTCAGAAACCCAAAAGTTTCACTGTATGCTGATGGTGGGTATATAATAGTTTAGAAGCACCAAAAGTGTGAGAGGCCCTAAAGTACTAAAGCTATGTGGGGCCCTAGAACCTCACTTCTCTATGAACCATATCATACATTCATGTGCACGAGCCACTTGTATGGAAACACCTCCTACCATAGTGGTCTCCTGTCATCAAATAATGTTTAGTTAGTGTAGTAAGAGTAAATCCTGCTAAGTGAAACTGGGCCGAGGCCACTCCCGTATCACTAGCATGCTAGTCAAGTCCGCCCACCGAGTACCCAGGCTTCCCCTTTTGGGCACAAGATGTTCCAAATTCACATTTCATGTCATAATATAACAAATAAAACAAATAGGGTGTAACATAAACCCAACTCCACACTTCTGCACACACTAAAAACCATATGACAAAGGATGCACTCCAAAAAACTTCACCGAAATCATTTAATACAATTTCTGCATTGCTAATAATTTTTTATTAATAATATGTTAAATATTCATCATTAATAATTTTATCAAAACATATTTATATATTTTTAAACAGATTCTTTAAAATGAAATATAACACGGCTTTAACACACACAAAACCACTCAATCGTCTTTCATGACCAAACACACGAAACACCACATCAAGATCACACATTGCACCCATTTCACATTTTCAAAAAACAAACACAAACATTATAAAAAAACTAGAACAAAAACATTGATCTTTTCACATATGAAAAACTTACATAAAACATTAATAAACACTAGAAATTGACTAAAAAAGAGTTTCCAGATAAAGAAAGAATGAACTGGAAACATTAATAAACACCCACAATTGGCTAAAAATGAGTTTCCAGACAAAGAATGCACCAACTGAAAAAATTAATAAACACTAGAAAATGACTAAAAACAAGTTTCCAGACAAAGAACACACTTGCACCACATAATCATATTGCTAAACGAAATTAACGCATAGAAAAACTTCAAGATAAACCAATCCACACCATTAAGAATTAATCAAGTAATATTATAAATTAACTAAGCAAGAAAATTATCTTATCAAACACAGTTTAAATGCAGAACCACCAACCTCAGTTGTCAGAGACTCTACAACATTTAGGGCACGACTCGAATTCCTCATCCAATGCACCACAAAAAACACGAAAATAACCATAGAAACAAGTATCGACAAATGAATAAATATAGAACCAAAACACACCAACCATTTCAAAACAAGGACACCATTCGCACCACAAAAACAAGTCAGGAACACAATAATAAATTCAATCAAGCATACTAAATTCATTTAATGGTGTTAGGGCATGGAAACATTTACCTTGCAAGATGCAAACCCCAAAATTTGGTGCAAATTCCACTTGCATGCCAAACGCACACTAAGGAAACCCTAAGGATTCAAGATCCATCCAAATCAAAGAAAAAAACACATGACAAAATCCTAAAACTAATACCCAAACAGTTGGAAAAAATAAATAAATAAATAAACACCAAGAACAAGGGGGAAAACCCTAGAAGGGGGGGGGAGTTATACTGTAGGGAAGAGGGTGCAGCGACACTACAAAGCCTCAGCAAAAGGGGGTGATCGTCAGACTAATCCGTGGCCAAAAGGCGAGTCGTGCTGGGTGGCCGCGTTGGAAGGGCTACCGGTAGGGTTTTGGATGGGGTTCGTTAGACCAGGCGAGGGGGCCGGCGGCTGATGGAGAGGGGAATCCAAGGGGTCTGGTGGCTAGGGTTCATTGGAGCGGTGTTTAGTGCCAGAGGGGAGCCGCTTCGGAATAGGGGTGCGCCGACAAGGGGGTTTGACGCCGGCTAGGGCTCCTCTAGGAGTGAAAGGGGGAGGTTGGTCCACTTGGGGGGGGGGGGGGGTTGTTATGTTGGACGGCGTGGGGGAGAGGGGTGGTCGAGCGGGCTCAATGGCAGGGGGTGACGAGGTCTTTGAGGGAGGATTGAGCCAAGTGAAAAAAACCCTAACGTAAAGAATAAAAAAAATAAAACTAAAAACAAACAAAACAAAAAAACAATATTAAAGAGAATAATATTAAAAAAATCATATAATAATGATAATATTGTTAATTAAAATTTTAACAGTTTTAATGGTGATAATTAATTATGATAATAATAATAATTTACGATGATAATTTTAATACCATTAATGACATTGATAATTTTATATTAATAATTATCAAAATAAAGACTTAATAAAATGTTAAAAATATTAATAATGATAACATAATAAAATGATAATAATAAAAATAATACTCTCACATAAATTATTACCCATGATAATAATAATAATAATATTTTCAAGTGACATTAATAATAATATTATTATTAAAACCATTCGTAATTCATCTTATTTAATCAGTTGGCCATCGAGCAGGGTCATACACTGGACCTGGTGAAGCCGCATGGCTTCACAATTTTGCGTCGCTCGTGCGACGTATGATGAAAAGCACCAAAAAACTCATTTAAATATTATTTATTTATTATTAATTCCTTTTATTTAATGAGTTGTACATTGGGAAGGCGAGTGGGGAACAGAGCGAGGCTGTGCGGCGACCTAAGCAAGGCTGAATGTCTTTGACAGCAGCGTGCTGAAATGTTGTCGAGGAAAAATGCTCATTTATCAGAGAAAACCCCCAGTCATCCTCAACCCATATTTCATATCAAAAGAATAATAATAATTAGAAGTAGATAAAATCACAAGATGAAAATAAAAATTCAAATCATGATGCAGCGCAATGTCTGTGTGTGAGAGGATCTTAGTTGTTTTGTAATCTTATTAAGTCCCAAAGATACTATACAACTCGAACATCCATGTTGTATCAATTGAAGAGTTTTTTTATCAAAACATATTTAAGTGTGTAATAATGAATATGGTTGTCATAGTTGTTATCAGATCCATGTTTAGTAATTTTTGGGATTATTATTTCAAAACCATAGTGAATCCTTAGAGACAATACTATGTATTATAAATCATCCATATGTTTTGGGGAGTATTTAGTAAGTGGATTATCAATAAAATACACACATGTCTAGATAAGAGAAGGTAGATGCAGCTTTGGCACAGATGTAACTAGGGGTGAAAACCCTAACAAGATGTTTTGGGATTGACACAGGGTATCCTTGTACACAACAATGGGCATTGCTAAACTTTTGGTTATGAAACTCCCAGGGGATACACATTGGTAAATTCACAAACATAGTTTGATCAAGTATTAAGGGAATTAAAAAAATCCTATACGAATAAATGTTAGAACATAGATCATGGAAAACATAGATCGAACCCTATAGAATCATAATATAAGGAAATAATTGTTATTTGGTCATTGTATTACCCTATATTAGTTACCCCTAACATTCCTTTGATTCCGTCCAGTGGCTAGAAATATGAGGACGTGTGCTAGCAACTAATGGGTAGACCAATGTGATGACTATTCTAATGAGATTACAAATCTAATGGGAGTAGGTATCACTATCTTTGTCATGATACACTCTCAGTTAACACATGAATTGAATAAAAACATGGTTTAAGAAGAATGTTCAACCCCCCCTAATAAAGAAAAAGTCCCTATCAAGTGCTTGATGAGACAAAGGCCTCCTACTTATAACAGATCATCTGATCCCTCAATCGCTGAACAATGCATCATATCCATTGAAATGATCTTCTCCATCCTTCAATATCATGAACAATAGAAGGTTCATCGGGGTGCTAATCGTATGGAGGGTCAATCCGATCAACGATGTGAATTGATCAAGAATATGAATCCTGAGGAGGATATCTAGGCATTGGAATGGAAGGATTTCCGAAATATATTTTTTGATAAATATTTTTTGTGCACACTTTGGTTTAGGATGAAAAGGGATTTCGTTACCAAAAGAAAAAAGATGAGGAATCATTAAAAGAATATGAGGAAAACATCACAAAGCCTGCATGATACACTTCCAGCTTTGTCATTACACCTGAATGCATGGTTGATTTCTTATTTGGTGGTTTGAAATATTGTCTGTGGAAAGCCCAAGTTATCTATGACTACTACATATATGATAAAATTTTCCTATTTTCCGTCAATGTTAAAATGGAGATAGGAAAACCTCAGAGATATCAGGGGGATAATAATTAAAGGTGGACATTAGTTATAGTGGTCCGATGGATAAATCCAACGGTTTTATGAAAATCCATCACCCCACATTTCAAAGGTGTGGAAAGAAGCACCTCCTAAAAATTTCATGAAGGGGATGAGGAAATTCTTTAAGTGTGGAATAGAAGAGAACCTAGCCACTAACTAAAAACAATAAAAACCCAGAGCTGTGACAGAGGATATGAACGACATGTTTGACTATAAACACATTGTTTATTGCTTCAACTACAATGAACTAGGGCATCTTGCAAATCAGTGCATATGACAATGGTTTTCGGTGGTAACCAACAACCTCCCAGGAAGCAAGGGAGAGATTTTTCCATCACTACTGCTGAAGTGAACCCCAAAAAATAAGTGGTGACATGAATAGTAGTTATTCATTCTATAATAGAAAATGTACTTTTTGATTCTGTTTCTACACATTCTTTTATATCCCAAATGTTTAGTAGAGCATTCCAAACACTACCACAAATCATGGAAGTAAAGATGTTGGTGAGTACAAAAAATGGGGAAATAATTGAATCCCATTAATATAACTCCTATCCTAACATAATTGATGGATTAAACATCCCAAAAATCATCATCATACCCCACTGGTGAAATATGATGAATTTCATTGAATGGATTGAATTTCCTTATATAGAGCCAACATAAATTTCCGTGAGAGGGAAATATCTCTCCATGTGAAAAATTTACCACTGATTATGTACACGTTCATGGTGGATTTTGACTCTTCTTTAGGTACATCTTCTCAATCATAGAAATTAATTCCAAATGATCATGAAAATTTATTTTAGATAACTGTGTCTAAGGAGGTTCACCAACATTGAATACATTAATATTATGATATAATTAGCTGAATTGTTTCCCGATGACTTTCATGGTCTTCCTCCTAGAAGAGATGCTGAATTATCAATTGACCATATACTCAGGGAGTTTCCAATTTCAAATACTTTTTATAGAACGACTGTTGTGGAGCTTGAGGAGACGAAGAAATAACTACAAGAGAATCTGAATAAAGTGTTTATATTCCCAACTACCTCACTATGGGGTGCACCTGTCCTCTTCATCAAAAAGAAAAATGGATCAATGCACATTTACAATGATTATCAGGAGCATCACAAAATCACAATAAAGAACCATTATCCTCTACCACAAATTGATGACTTGTTAGACTAGCTATGTGGAGGAAATTACATTTCCATAGTGTATTTGAGCTCCGGATTTTATGAAGTTACGGTGAAGAAGTAATTTATCCCTAAAACTACTTTCTTACAATGTATGAGCACAATGAATTCATATTAATTACTTTAGGACTCACTATTTCTCTAACAATATTCATGAAAATCATGAATAGAGTCCTTAGAGATTACCTCAAAAAAAATTTATAGTCATTATAGAGGATATTATAATATACATCAAAACCAATCTGGATCTTGAGGAGCATCTCAGAACTGTACAAGAGACCCTGGGAAAAGATAAGCTCTATGAAATTTCAAAAAGGTGTGAGTTCTGGTTAATGGATGTCTCATTAATTTTCTATATCATCGCATGTAATGAAATATATATAGATCCCTCCAAGACAACTACAATAGAGGGTTGACTGAGGGCAACATCGGTAATGGATATTCGTAGCTTCTAGGGGTTTGTTGGGTATTGACGACGATTTCTGAGAAATTTCTCAAGATTAACCATCCCTCTTTCCAAGCATACATAGAAGGGGATAAATATTTCTTGTAGCTATGAATATGAGGAAAGATTCATGGAGTTGAAAATGAGACTTATCAATGAGCTCGTTCTCACATTACCCAAAAGTGGAGAAATTTTTGTGGTATTCCGTGATGCATAAAAGAAGTGTATGGTCTATGTGTTGATGTAAAATGAAAAATTAATTGCTTAGGATTGTACGCAATTGAATGTTTATGCATAGAATTATCCAACACATGATTTTGAATTAGATGTCATGATCTTATTTTTATAATTTTTTTGGCATTATCTCTTTGTGGAGAAGTATAAAATATATACAGAACTCAAAAGCCTCTAGTATATATTCAAGAAGATATAGTTGAACATTCACCAAAGAATATGGTTATAGTAGATTAAAGACTATGACTACCCAATCCATTACCACCCTGGGAAAGTGAACAAGGTGGTGGATGTTCTATGTCAAAAGAACCCAACGATTATATCACTGATAATAATTGATAAGGATACATTATTCTTATATTTGATAAAGATAGACATTGGAATCATAAATAAGGGAGCATCATCAGTCCATTCACAAATTATTGCACAACCGCCTCTTTTGGAACAATTAAATGATGCTCAAAAGGATGATGTGGGAATTAAAAATAATGTAGAAGCTATCAGAAAAGGGAAATCATTATAGTTCAATGTTATTGAAGAAGAAATTGTGAGATTTGGGAAAATACTATGTGTTCCTTCTAGTCTGGAGCTAATGAAGGATATTTTGGATGATGCACATAGTTCAAATTTCTCTTTTCACCCATGAAACAATAAGATGTATCGATATCTATATGATAATTATTAGTCAGATAAAATGAAAAGAGAGATTGCTGAATATACATCAATGTGCCTGGTGTGTCTAAATGTGATTTCAAAGAGGCATATGTCGAAGGGGATGATGCAACCATGCCCATACCAGTATGGAAATGGGAGAACATCACTATGGACTTTGTGATCATACATCTAAAGACATCCAAAAGAAACATTACAATATGGGTTATTGTGGAACAACATAAAAATTCTTCTCAATTAATTGAAATTCGAGAGGGTTCTCATTTGATCAAATGGAACATATATATTTTTAAGAAGTGGTAAGGCTACATAGACTACCACTATCTATTATATCTGATCAGGATCCAAGATTGACCACTCTGTTTTGGAAGATTGTTCTGCATTCTCTGTATATTACACTGAACATAAATACAACCTTTCATCCCTAAACATATGGCCAATCCGAGATAACTACTTAGACACAGCAAGATATGTTAAGATCATGTTCAATTGACTTTAAAGGGGGATGATATCAACATCTTTCTCTTATTGAATAATCATAAAATAATCATTTCTACTTGAGAATTCAAATGACACCTTATGACGCCCAGTATGGAAAGAGGTGCAAAACACCAGCATATTGGAATGACGTTGGTGAGTGTAAGCTTCTAGGACCATAAATGGTCGATGAAATGCTGATGTTGAAAACCATTCAAAAACATATCATGGCATCCCAGAGTCAAAAAAAGTGTTATCCAGAAAACAGTCAATGAGACACTGAGTTTAAAGTTGGAGACATGGTATTTCTAAACATATCTCTATGTAATAAGTTCATGATTATGGGAAGGAAGGGGAAGTTCAGTAATATGTATATCGACCCCTTTGATATTCTTGATTGTGTCAGGGCTACAGTCTATAGAATTTAACTTCCACCTTCCATGGAGAATGTACTTGATGTCTCTAATGTATCCCATATAAAGAATTATATACAAATCCCTTCACATGAACTCACTTCAAAGGTAGTAAAATTAGTGGATGATCATTCTTATGAGGAGAAACTATTGAATATCTTAGATCATTGAGAAAATGTTCTATGAAATTATATAATGCCCTATGTTAAGGTGTTGCGGTGAAAACACAATTTTGAAGAAGCGACAAGGGAATCAGAGGAAGTGATGATTCAATGTTACCCACAACTATTTTATTATCGGAAATGGAAATTTCGATGGTGAAATTTCTTAAGGGGGGATGTTTTTAATGAACCAATCATTTTTTATTGAAATTTCTTCTTGATCTTATTAAATTTATTATAATGGTTATATAAAATGTGTTTTTCATTGGTTTTATATAACTGGATTTTAATATACCATTATGAATTGTGTCTTTTTCTAATATTGTCATTGAACATGGATAACATGATTATTATAAATATAGGGCTCTAAAAAATCCAATTTACTCTGAAAAAAGAAGTGATGGCCTCATCTAGTAGAATCTCCTCGTATGAATCCCATTTGAAAGATCGAAGGAAGGAGTTGGATTCATTGTTAATTTATCTTGAACAAGCCCAGGATGATCTTCAACATGTTAAGCTTGAGCGGAACCGACATTGGGATATGTGAAAGTTAATAGAGATTACCACCCAAGGGATGTTATCTGAGCAGCCCTATGTGTCTGTCACCATCACACACCATACCGTAAGGTATTATATTAGCGTTTTAAGAGATTTTGTAACATTACACAAGTACAATGATTATTTATATTATTCTTGTATAGATAATATACCTTATTTTTATTATTGTTACTTTGTAAATAGTTTTTTAATCACAAATAGTGTTTTTATTTAATATTCATCTATGAAATATATTTTGATGAATTAGTTAATTTTTTAACTAAATAATATTTTATTAAAATATTATTATAATCATTATATTACTTTTTATTGAATATAAATTACCATATAATTTTATGAATGAAATTGTAAATTTTATTAAGGTTTGAATGATGTTTTTTGTCAAAACCGGTGAATTTTTAATAAATGTCTGTTATTATATTAAATATAAAAATTCACATATTTATAAAATTTTCCTAATAAAATGAATATTAATTTTTGAAACAGGATGTCAAAATTATCCATCAGTGAATGTTTCATAATTTTCATAGATAGTCAAAAAATTTGGGTAAATATTTAATATTGTTTAAATATATAATGTGTTTTATGAAATGATACCGACCAAATAGTGATGTAATAAAATATTATAAAAAATATTTTCAGACAATATATGTTTTACTAATAATATAATGTAATTTTTGATTTTTTTATTTATTTTCCAATGTTTTAGTGGACCCTCCAACGGTTATAAAAATTAATGCCTTTTTAAATTGTTTTCCTTGAGAGTGTCACTCAATTCCACATAAGCAACCCAATTATTTTAAGATATTAGGATATAGTCCTTATAAAATATTTTTTTTCACTCCCCTTTTTAAAATACCCGGGTAAAAAACCATGGTATGGTTTGTGGTCCTTATTAATTTAATGTGTGGTGTCCAAAATTTAAATAATAAAGAATTCCCTCTCCTTTACTATATAAACCAACCCATGATCCCCATTCATATTTACTCAAAGAATTTGGAATTCGTCCAGACACTTCCATACAATCTCTATAATCTTCCCCAAGTTCCCACACTCTGATAAAGCCTCTCCCAAGCCTCTCCCATATTTTAGAGATCACACAATAATGTAAGGGATCCTCACATTCCTACCATTTCAAATTCAAGTATCTTATTTTAATGTAGTTATTATAATTTCGAATATTTATAATTTAATTCTTTTATAATCATTATATTATTGTACATGTGATGTTAATTTAATGAGGAATTATTTATCCTTCCTCATTTTGACCCTTACCTAAGTCATAACTATGCAAAATTTCCATAAGTGATTCTCACTATCCTCACATCTGCCCAATTTTCCATATATTTTTATGAGCTTTTAATTTCAATTATTAATTTTTTGGTATGATTTATCAACTCTCTCATAATTCCATCATTATTTTTGGATTATGGTAAACCAATTTCTTTCTCATTAATGCCTCCCATGTACACCGATTATAGTGCCGAAATTCTGTGAGGGATTTTTGACTCCTCTTTTGCATCCAAGTAATTCATTATTTTTTGAATATAAATTAGATTATGTTTATTTTTACATATGTATATATGACATCCATATGTTAAATTTCTTGAACATATGATGATACACCCATTACTCCCTCATCAACCATTTTTTTGAATTCTTATGTCACACCATTATACTGCCGAAAATGCACTGCGTTTTTTTCCAAGCGATGATCATTGTGTAGTGAATACCATACCCAAGTATCTATCAAGGGTAATAACATTTATTAACATATACACATTTTATGTTACATTCATGTTTTTATTTCACATTCCATAATTGTGTAATAACTTATGATGTCTATTGATTCGGTGAAATATGATCCAT
Source organism: Viscum album (assembly GCA_963277665.1). Lineage (NCBI taxonomy): Eukaryota > Viridiplantae > Streptophyta > Magnoliopsida > Santalales > Viscaceae > Viscum > Viscum album. The sequence goes on along the minus strand of OY728150.1, from coordinate 1,583,379,168 downwards.
GTGGCACACATATGAGTGAAATGAAATGTTTAAGAAGGGTGTGCCCTGATAGCGCTCAAATGGATTGTGTAAAGTATACTATCATGATATATCATGTGAAATAGGTGTTGAATCATTCTAATTCAAGTGAAACATGGTTTTATGTGTGCTTCATGTTCAATAAAGGTTTACTTACGCTCTATGTGCAACGGGCCTTGGCTCATGCTAATTCCATGTTAACTGCTGTTGCCACATCTCCATGTTATAAATATCATACTCTATCATGACTTATTGTTATTGTTTCTATATGGATTCATTTATATTCCAATTGTCTAATATGTACTGTATCTATCATGTTATTCCTTGTTCATTCCATTATTGTGCATTATATCACACCTTTTTATTATGTATTTCCCCAGGTTATCCTTTTCTATCATAAGTATGTGAGAATGTACTTGTAATGTAAAAGAATATTTCAATAAGATGTTGTTTTCTATGATCTATGTTGTTATGTAATATTTTTAATCCCCAATGAAACTAAACCTCTTCAAATTACATGTTGTATCACTTTGAGAGTTTATTTAATTAATCATATTTTACTGTGTAATACAGAGTATTGTAGTCATACTAATTTTTTTTACTAATATAATTAATCTAATAATAATGAATTTTTAAAATTTTAATGATATTTTCATTTTATCATTCATTTTTTAATATAAATTTCAAATATATAAACATCATCCAGTCATTTATCTACTCTTATACTTCATTATGGTCAATAATATTTCACCATTGACACTTGTATTTTGAACATGAGGTAAATTAAAAAATATCCCTCTAATTATACGATTTATGTAAATAAAAATGTTGTGTAAATAATGTTGATATAAAAAATCTCTGACCTCAATAAATATTTCATTCATCTTACAATTTAAAAAATCTGGTTCCTAAAAATCATATTAAATATATAATTTTAATTTAAGAAACATAAATTTCTTAATATTAGAAAACAATAAATAGAATAATCATTAATAAATAATAATTCTATATGGGTTAATTAAAGGTAGGAAACAATATGAATTAGACAAAAATCAAACCCTCTATAATCATTGATTTAGTAAGACATTTTATCCATACCTTTCAATCATATAGAACAACATCTGAGAAAAAAATTTCACACACCCACTTCATTGAACTTTTAACCTGGTTCATACACTAAAATCAAATATTATACATTTTAAAACAACCTCCTCAATTAAATATCTCCATTAAAATGAAAAAAATACTAATGGTATGATTTATGATAAAACATTATATTACCCAATGAAAACACTCTCTATAGACAAGATGTGTTTGGAAAAAGAGTAACATACCATTTTTCTATGTAGAATAATCATAAACACCCTTTATTATACCTATCTTATAAATTGAAACCATGAAATTATTTTATCAGAAAATAAATTCATCGTTCAACATTGTTGGAACAAAATCTAGTTGTATTTCCTTTTATAATGATTATTTTTTGTGGATATATAATTGTTATCAATTTTATTATAATTTTAATAGTTTAAGGATTCATGTTGATATTTATAATACATATATTATAACTATCCCTGATAAGGTGTAACATCAAAAAAAATTAATATAATTATGAATTCATGCATATAGGTATTCTTATAGCTTGAGTAGAAGATTCATATTAAGATTCCACTATTAAAAGAGTTACACAATATTAATTCATTGTATTCCATCCTACATAATTGTCCACAAAAAATAAAACTCCACTAACGATGTATTTTAAATCATCAACACTTTTTTCCCAATCCGTATATGCATATCCAAATAGAAAAATCAACCCTAAACTATCGTATTTTGGTCCAAAAAATGTTTTTCTTATAATATTTAAATGAATACCCATTGTAAACAAAAATATGTGATTCATTTTGTGTTCTTTTTTTCCAATCAAAATTTCTAATGACATAATTTAAAACAATCCTTTAAGGAATTATATATAATAAACTTCAAATATAATAACTGTACTCCTTAGGATAAAACTAAATTCATTCACTATATTTTCATAACATTGTTCCAACTGATATAGTTGTTGACTTTTTTTATTTCATACAAAAAATAATTATATATTCTTTTGAATAATTATATTGAGTTATGAATGTATTTTTCTTATTTTGTGATATTTTTAATCCATGAATGTATTTTACCTCGCCTCGAATTGAAAATTAAAAAAGATTCATCTTCTCCATAGAAACCATCATCAAACTTCATAGTTATTAATTATGAATATGATTTCATCAACTTAAACAATGAAATAAAAAATATATATTAATCATTTATATATATAGATTTATAACAACCTTTCCATTCTATAATATCAAATTCTGGAACAAATTATCTTATTTAGAATACCAATTTAACTACTTAAAAAATTATTCTTTATCTTTTAGAAAGATATGTAATAATTCACAAGAATTAATCAACAAAATCATTCAATATAATTATCTTCATCATTCCCTCTATTATGAAGTGATTTCTTGGTATCCATATAGAAAACTTAAAATATTTGTATTTAATATGATTTTGGATTTAATCTGGTAGATTATAATATTTCAACCATATATTAAATATCCTCGAAGACCATTCCATAATATTTATGAGTAACCATTAAATTTTTTAGCATATATTTCATCCAATTTCACTTCTCATTTGACTGGTTCATGAACAGCCACATGAAACCAATACAAGAGAAATTATATTTTTTTATACTAGTTCAAATGTATCAATTTATAACAATCCAAACATTCTATTTATTCATTGAAACTATCAAATCTTTATTATAATTGTAATTATCAACATAATTTCAGAATAGTATTCCCTAAAAAGATATATGTGAAACTAATAATAAAGATATTCAGGTTTGATCCTTTTTAAATTGATCAACAACTACGTTTTGAATGTTAAATTAAATCCTTATCATATAATGATTTGAATGAATTTCTCCTTCACTAAATGATATTTTTAATTCTAAATACAATTATTAAGAAGAATTAACATTATTTTTATCATATTCATGTCGTTTAACACCAACCACCATGTCCTGAATTTTTGTACTACTACAATTTTCTATCAACCATTCTATGTTATTTGAAAAAAACCATTCATATATTACAAGTCAAAAAAATCATGTATCATTTTTATATCACCTTTATCACCTAACAATATGAGGGTATCCAAAAAATATTCATTAAAATCTTCTCAAATTAAACCTCCCATGATTCTCTACCTTGACTTATAGAATTAAAGGGAATCTAAACAACCATATTTTTTTAGTCATTCATATTCATTGAAGGACATCTCATAATTGGTGTTATCAGAGTCAAACATATAAATAATGTAGTTTAAATTAATTTAAATTGATTTTTTTAATATGGATGATTCCTATTATGATGAGTAGATGAAAATATGTAAATAATTATGTGATGATTGGGATAGATATAAAAATATTCTCATCCTCAATTAACATTAATGGGGAAAAAATTTTAGTTCAAAATACATGTGTCGATAGTTTTTGGAATTAACACATTTTTTAAACATCAAAAGTAGTCGATTGATTTTTAATAAAATATTGAATTCAAAAATAATAAAAAATAATAATGTGGAGTTCATGAGTATTACTAAATTGGATATTTTTATTGTATAAGATATGGAATAATGGGTTTTCTAAAAAACCTTCCAGTAACACTATCCAACATGAGGGACCCATACCCACTACATAGCTGGTAAATTTATCCTCTAGTCAAAATGGTAAATCGATGTCTGATTTATAATTTCATATATAGATCCACCAAGAGAGTTTGGGGATGGTCCCATGCCTAAGGAATTGGCTACTAAGAAAGAATAGGGTGGAACAACCATGTGAATCCTAGTGTATGTGTTATGTGTATCTATGATCTTACTCAGGTTCTATATCGAATGTACATTTCAATGCTAAGTATTATGATGGGGAGATAAATTTAGAGAAATATTTATTTGGTTTTGTGTTATTTTGATCAATTATATATCATCGTAAAATATATAGATAGAACTAAAGCCTTAAGATAAAAATTACCTAAACAATTATATCAATCCTTCTATCATCTACTGTTTTTAGATGAAGGAAATGTTATAAGATCCATAGTTAATTGAGTATTCTTCATGGATGAATTTTAAAATTATTTATATGTGCATTCAAGTACTACTTTTTAACCTAAATGATAGAAGTTGATTAATATATTTATGAATATTAAATTTCATGAAATAGAGAATTAGTCATACCCTGAACATGGGATTGTTTTATTTATAGTTATAGTTCAATGTTGAATCTTTTTTTGAAGTTCAGTTTCGGTTCTTAGTTTTTCTTTCTTGATGTTTCTTGACTTGTTGGGTTTTGGGCTGGTGCAGAAGCACAACACTGTTAGCGATAACTGGTCCATCAGCCCATGTGACTGTATGGCTGCCCATTTCATAGAAGAATATATTTTATTAATTTTTATACAATAATATTATTATTATTGGGTACATAATAATAGTATTATTATAATTTAATAATCTTAATAATAATATTTTTAAAATGATATTATTTTTATTATATTTTTATTTTTATTATTATTATTAATTTTATTAAAATATAACAAATTATATTAATGTGATTATTATTATTGTTATTGTTTTTGGAATTATTCTTATTATATTAAAATAATTTTATTTTAAAACTATGATTAATAGAATTCTAATGAGAAAGGAAACACGTTGTTTATGCAATTTATCTTAGAATTCAGACATAGAATAATAGTGATAACACCTATATTAACTTTTCAGTTTCATGTTCCTCTAGTGAATGATCCCTCTTGCACTGAGCATGGTTCCATGTCAGGTGGTGACTCTGAGGTAACCTGTAGGTATGTTTGGCTGCAAAACATTAATTAATTTCAACTGTCAATGTAATCTGTTTGTTTATTAATTTTTTTTTTCATATTTCTATCATTATATGCCAATATTATTCCCAAATATTTTTTATTTATTTGTATAGTAATTTCAAGCCCATGGGGATCGGGAAGGCCCTTCGGTCCATACCATAGACCAAATCAGGTGACTGGTTCTGGGTCGACCAAAGTTGCTTAGTGACAAAATGTTATAAGAGGATGTTTCTTGATATTTGGTTTTTAGTAGGTTTAGATTAGGTCTATTTGGTTGGTGAATGAATAGTGTCATGAACTCTTGGTTGCACTAATCCTTGAGTTACCATGTGTAGTCTGGGATTTAAGTCTTCTAATTTTGATTCAGATTAACGAATGACAATAGAGTCAATCTGGTGTCATGTTGTGATTTTGGATTGAGTAGTGACTCTAGTGGTATCCATGTACCGAGTTCAAGTTCCACATAGTGTTATTTTCCACAAAGGATATGTGTCACTACCATGTTAATGAGTTTTTCATAGACTCTAGTCCCACTCCAACACAGTTTCAGGTATGTTGGGATTTTACTTGGTTCTTGTTGGTATGATTATATATTTAAAATGATGATGTTTTTGAAATGAAATTTTTTTCCTATAAATTAAATTAAATTAGAAATGTGGGTTTCGAAATTGAAATCATTATTTCATGAAAATTTGGTGAATTTTTGGGATTTCTTTATGGATTCCTTGGGTGATCCTTATGAGTGTTTTCATGTATGTGTGTATGTGTGGGAAGTGCATCTTTTCACACATGGTTGGAAAGGGATGAACACACATATGATGGTTCATGGGATTCCATGAGTGTGTATTTGAAAATAATTTATTATTTTTTGTTTCATAAATTATATATTTATAGGGGAAATTGGAATACAAAATAGGAATTTTGTTTTATAATGGGAGATTGGATTTGTAATAAAAACTGGTTTTTTGATTGGAATGTGTGACTTCAAAATGAGGATGTTTTAAAAAATTTAAATAGAAATGGTGTTATTTATGGATTTATTTTTTTATTCTTGTATATATTTGGATTAAAATACATGTGTTTTTCTTGATATATTCATTACAATTATGTTTCAAATTAATGTTGTATTTGGTTTTATGTCTCTTTTGTTGTTCATAAAATACAGCAGAGAAATGTTACCAAGGAATCCGTTTAAACATTTCCTATTTCCAATTCTTCTAAATTATTTCATATCCTTCGTGGTGATTGAGTTCTATTAGTGGTAGTGGAGTGTCTTGAAGAGGTCGAGCGTGTCATCAAGGATATTGGAACACTTGATAATGTCAGTGTGTGTGCCATTTGGGTCTATTTTAAGGCCCCACTATTGATGAATGAGTGTTGATCCCCCCAACATCAATGCAAGTTTGGATAACATGGAAAGTATTTATGTCTATCTTAAACTGATGGTTCATACATGAATAGGTTATGATTATGAAAAGGGAATATCATGTGGGAAATCAACATTGCCAGTGGTTGGTAAAGGCCAATGATGACCACTTTAATGAAATTACTTTCTCTTTCCCTAGAGGTATCATCACATGATTTGATGAAAAATTATTTCATTATAAAGGGAATTCACCCAAATATCAAGATGTGGTTCCTCTCTTGTAGGGACCATTTTTTTTTGAGAGGCTGGTAGATGAATCAATTCTAGATGAGTTGGTCCCCATAGTGATGGTAGTTGGCTGTCTGGTGTCACTTTCTACTCATGAAGGTTCCCCATATGGAAAGAATTATATTTATGAGGAACCATATTCTATGGATCCTCTATAAATGATTAGTGTTTCTAGTGCATTGGATCATCCTTGTGTATTTCACTAGAGTGGCTGGTTCAAGTACATGATGTCATCATGTCACATCTCTCTGATGACATGCAATAGTTGCGACTATCTAGGTCATCTAGAGATGTTTTGGAAGAAGTGTCACATAAAAAGAAGTTATAACCATGAAATGACAGTGCCTGATTGTGATGTAAGAGATTCTTTAATCCTTAGAGATCCTACAGTAGGTCTCGAAGTAATGAATGTTCACATATAGAAGATGTTGGGGAAGTGAAGCCTCATTCCGGGTTCTTTATCCCTTGTTGGGATCGAAAAATTTAAAATCATTTCATTATTGTTTTTTGTTTCCATAAATTCATCATTCATTTTAAAAGTATGATTAACTTGTTCCATTTTTTACAACTTTTTGTACCCCTTTTAAAGTATATGAATGAATCATTCGATTTCCTTGTGTGTTTATTTTTGGTTCTTGTGTTTATATTTACTTATTGTGGAATTAATTGCTAATGTTTCTAGTTTCTCATTTGGTTTGAGTTTCTTTTTCGGATATTTCCCTATCATGGTCGGTATTTATGAAGGTGTTGTTTTTATCATGTGTGGAGGTTTAGTTATTTTCTATAGATATTTTTTCCATGTTTTTTAAATAGTGGGATTCTTGTTTATGTCTTGGGGTTTTTTAGGGTTTAAATTTTTGTTCTAGATGAATCATGATGGTTTGGAGAAACCCCTCATTCATTCCTATTGTTTTGGGTTGTGTTTTTGTCAAGGTCAGTTGGGTGTGTCATTCAGAATAAATAGTCACCCTTGAATACCTTTTTACTTCTAGTTTTTTAGGACGGATTAATGTTCTTCTTATCATTTGACTATGTGACATAATGGGAGAAGAAAGTGACTTTCGTGGGGAGAATTCCCATAGCATAACTATGTGATTCCTTTATTTATAGTCATATTTCAAAGTAAAATATTCTATTGAAGGGTAGGTTCATGTCTAGTTTAAAAAAAATTGATTTTTTTTTACTTTGTTGGGTTTTGGGCTAGTGTGATGGACCCACATGGTTAGAGGTAAGCATGTGGTTAGCCCATCCGACCATGTGGATAACCAAATATAAAAATTAATTAATTTTATAAATTCTTATTACTTAATAATAATATTAATATTATGTAGATAATAATAATATTATTATTATGAATGTTTTTTAATATTAATATTTTTTAATTGAGAGGTAATTTTATTATTTGTAAATTGTTATTTGTATTATTTTCCTTGAAGAAATGAAATGAACATTACAAATAAGATGATGATGATGATGGTTATTATTATTATTATTGGTATTATTATTATTATTTAATATAATATTATTTAAGGATTATGTTCATTTAATTATTACATGAGTAAACCCAAAATTCCCCCACCCCCATAACAACCCCTTCCCCCTACATTCCCATAGTGCCCCCCCCTTCAACCTTCCCTATGAAACCACAAAAAAATATTTTCCCTTTATTCTAGTGATATATCTTGGCCAGACCTCCCCTTCCTGTTGTGACATCTTTTAGCACTCCCAGTCCCAAAACACACTCTTTGGTATAAAAAACTGCTTTTTAGCACTACATCCCCCATTCAACATCCTCCCATTCTGGCATGACCCTACTTCACCCAAGATCTCTGATGCAAGGACCTATTTCGGCTAATCTCCTTAGTGACTCTCTCCCTTGTGTATGACCTCCAGTAATCCCCACCCCTTCCCCTCTATTTTAGTGAATTTTTTATTTTTTCCTTCGTCTTAGATAAACTGTAATCATTTGTGTATGTTGGTTCTTTTTCTCAAGATTTCTGATATATGGGTTATTTATCATGATGTATTCATCATTCAAATAATTTTTTCATGTTCTCATGTGTTTGAGGTAGGTGAATCCATTTTTTATTTATCACAATAAAATCCATATAATGATAGAGTGTTTCTAATTAATATATAATCATTATTCTCACACGTTTTACTCACATTGTTTACTTTTTCAGTGTGTTCATAGAAATTTAATTTGGTTTATGTAGTATTAGAAGTGAATTTTTTGTGCCTTTTTGTTTTTTCACCAAATGAACATGAGTATTTCTAAAAAATTTGTAAAAATGATTTTCGCCCATATGGTACCCTTGTCCCACCTATTGTGATACTTTGACATTTGTAGAATTTTTTAAAATTGGTCCATACTGTGGTTTTAAAATTTTACATATGTTTGTATGAACTTAATGTCAAAAAATGTGTAAAGTGGGTTTTTTATGTATTTTCGCATGATCTTAGGTATGTTTCAATTACATTTGTTTTATTCAAATGTTGAAATTGTTATTTAGAATTTATAAGTTAGCTTGTTATTTTTTATTTTTTGGCTGGAATCTTGTTTTGGAAAGACTCTCATTTTTCTAAATTGTTTGTTTTAAATTTTTTATTGCAGGGGGTTGTATTTTTAGTAAAATGTAAATATGTAATTTATAAAATGGTTCCTAGTAATTTAAATTACATTTGGTCCCTTATGTGATTTCAAAATCAGGGTTTAAAAATGTTGTGTGTCGAATTATGGTTGGTTGTAATTTTGTAGAATATGCTTATTTCTTTAAAATGATCAGGAATCTCGTTTAGAATAATTGACTAAATTGTGAATTTATATCTTTGTCTTGGAATTGGTTTTGATGATTCAAGGGCTCATTTGAAAAATGTTTAATGAGAGTGGAATTTTACTTTTGTAGGAAACAATAATTATTTTCCTTTGGAAAAAAATTACATTTTGAATGTGTGAATTCAATGATCCGTTTGGTAATAATTTTTATTCAATGAAATAGTAAAATGATCCTTATTATTTTAAAAATGTTTTGGAAATGTATTGGAAATTTTTTTTTCATCCGTGAACTTAAGGACCTATTTGGAATGTAAGTGAAAGAGTGGTATTGATGTTGTCTTGAATGTGTTTAGTAAATATTTTTTTGTTATGGAATTTGGTTAGGTAAAACTAAAATCCCTTTAATGAACTTTCTAGTTTCCATCCAAATGATTTAAATTTCTATATAATGTGATTTATCTATTGTAACCTTGGATGATTTGATGTATATACATTTTTACATATATAATTAACCTCTATAGGATAGATATCCCATTATCGATTATCAAATAGGGTGTCCGGATTTGAGGTTAGAAAGGGTGGTGATGGTAGGTAAGGTGATTCACACCCACAATGGCCTCCTAGAGGCAATATGTATGTATATTTACCTTGAGTTCATATGAGACTTTTAGGGGATCGAGTGATGGTTTCAAACCATAAATGATTACATGAGTTGGAACCCCTAGAACGTAGATATTCCATGTGGTATATTGTCCATGGATTTACTAGTTGACGACGGCAGGTTGGTTATACACTTTGGGTCTTCACCATGTGCTGGTAGGTGGTTCTGAATTGAGTACATCTAGGGGAATTTTAGGTATTTTCATGATCACCCATAGTTACATTATATAACATCTTTTGTTTTTTTATTTTTATCCACTAAATTTTACCAAGTAAACTGTTATCATATTTTTTTCATCACAACCCTTTATTATTCTGATTTGTTATTTTGTTTTGTTTTTTAACAAAATAACAACATTTTTTAATAAAAAATACGTTGATGTGTGCTGTTTATAATGGGATAAAAATGTTTACTTTTATAAAATTATATAACACTATTTCAATGATTTTTTTTTAAAAATAGAATGAGGGGAATGTTCTATGGAATGGAAACACATGGATTTTATGGTTTATCATGGCATTCATACTGATCATTTCGGTTCTTGTGCCTAGTTTACATATTGAATTTTATGTTCCTCAATTTTTGTATCCCTCTTTATGTGAGCATGGTAATGTTTCAAACAGTGACCGTGAAGTCATATAGATGTACATTTGGCTGGGTATTATTATTTTGTTTCAACTGATAATGATATTTGATTATTTAGTTATTTTTATTTTTCTTTTCATCTCATTACTATAAAAATCATTTCCTACTTTTTTACTTTGATGCCCTACACTATTTTCTAGCTTGTGTGGATCAATAAGACCCATAGATCCATGTCAAAGACCAAATTAAGTGACAGGTTTAGGGTTAACCTGAGTTGGTTCATGATAGATTCTTAATCAGATATAAATATATATTGGTAATGAAATGACATTTCTTTTTTCTTTCACATAAGATATGGAAGTGTGATAATGATGAAAAATTATTTGGAGAGCCTATTAGTAATGAAAATGGAGATTAGATAGAGGGGATATCAACTAATACCACTATGATCTCTTATTTGGAATATGATGAACATGATTTCATGTGCGATGTTATAATGAAAAAAGAGTTCTCAAATCACTATAATTGTTATAGAAGGTTCATTACATTCATGTTCTATTTTTTCATTTATTAACTAATGTTGATGGTAAGAGTCCATAAATAATGGAATATATTCAATCTAAGTTACACAAATATAAAATGAAAATTGGACACATGTATACATTTAAAAAATAATAAAAATGAAGTTAATATTTTGTTCCATGAAGAGCATCATAATTTTAAATGATTATATATCCATAAATTAAGGATGAATCCATATATAATAGTTTATTGTGTGAAAAAGTATTTTATTTATTAAATTGGTTTATATTTCATGAAGTCACAATGTCACAGTGAGATACAAATTCAGAAGTAAAAGTGATGTATTGTTCTTGAGTTGAGAAAACTAAATGAGGAGGCATTACCATTGAGTGATATTCTTACATAAATATTATAAATTTTCTTCATGAAAAGGAATTAAATTAGTATGTATACATGTACATTTTTCAAATTATTCATTTAAATTGTGATGCTTTGGAATTTTTATTAATGCACAATATCATATCAATACAATGTCCATATATTATTTACACATTCCTGAATATTGAGATATACATAGAATTGTGTTTATTAATTAATGTATCATTTATGGAAATGAAATATTCATAGTATTTATCGTATGATGTTATGTTTTATTAAGATTTCAATAATTTAATTTTAATTCATATACTTGAGTAGTCTGTGTATCAAATTATGTTCAATTCATTTAAAGATCAGTGAATAGTGAAAATATTTAACAAATTATTTTTAGTTCATAATTTTATTTGAAATTTTACCCAAATAGATTAGGATATCAGTTAATTACTGTAGGAATAAATCATCACAACATTTTTTGATATAATTATTAAACTAAAATACAAATTTCAAAAAATGGATCATATCTATTCTTAACCAAGAATGTGGTTATATTCAACATTATTTTAAAGGAATTTTTTTTCCAAAATATAACTCTAGAGTAGGATGTGGGATAATGGTTACATTGAGGGATGTAGTATAATGGTACACTAGCAGGACTTATGAGGTTATAATATAGGTGGGAACATGTAATCTATAGTGGGACCCTATAGTGGAACATTGTGGGACACAATGTTTATGTTAATAGGACAACGACAAATTTTATCTACCAACATATAGTGAGAATCTGTAACTATTGAGAAGTATACAGTTTTGAGAAAGAGTATTCCTTATTGTTGATCCATGTAAAAATTCATATGTTTTTTGTCTACCTTATATTATTGCTTGTTAGGAGTGTAATAAAATTAATGGTTAGGGATTATGAATTTAATCAGTCAGAGTGGATTGATTAAAAATAATTAATTTTTAAAATTAAATGTATCTATAAGACACATCCCTCTTAGTGGTACATTAAATATCCTCACACATTTCAGTAGGTTTCATATAAATATTCCTTCTGATGATCAAAAATCATTCTAATAAATAGATATTTAGTATTCCACAAATAGATGACATATACCAACATTATATGGAAATACCTACAAAATCGTAGGGAATATGTTTCTTCATTTCCATCAATCTATTGTCCAGGATGTGAGGGAATCAAAAATAGTGGGAGAACAACTTTTTTATGAGGAATTTTCAATGACTTATACTGAATAGATATATATATATATATATATATATATATATAAATTTATGGAAATGAAAAATATAAAATATATATTTATTTATTAAAAACTATATATATTAAAAAAATCAATATCCAACCTACCAATTTTATCAAGAATTAACTGAGAATCTACTATGAAGGGAATATTATTGACAATAACTCTGAACTAAATGTGTTGGATAATATATTGAGGATATTAAAATGAAACATGAAGAATTTTGTGATGACTATTTCCAGATAGTTAATGTTTTAGAAACAAATATCCATGTATTTGGTGAAAGAAATTCATATTCAAATTTTATCATTAAATATTATGTGATATTTTCCAAATAAATATGATAATAAGGTTTATTTTTGGGGGTATAGTGAAAAGTTTCAATTTTATTAGATACCAAATATTATAAAAACATATGATATTTGATGGAATAATATTTTAAAGGAAGCTAAATGATGATATTTACATCAAGGGTACATGAAAAGTATTTCCCAAAAAAGATGACTTTTAAGAATAAAATGACTATGATGATGATGATGTTAATTAATACCTTATTTAAATTGTTTTGTTTATTATTATATGTATCAAAAATTTAAAAACAAACGAATATGGAAATAAACTAATCGTGTTATTCACATGTAAATGTATTGTACATTATTCCATAATTTGAACAAAGAAAATTGTAGAATCAAAATATAATGTATAATTTGAAATATTTTATAACCCAAAATGGATAAGAATAAATATAGATTTTAAAATTACAAATAGAATAATATTATATTAAATAATATATTCGAATATTCATAATCTGGACATTCCTATGATGATAAATTGAACTTATCTTCAAGTTTTGAGAAATGATCAAATTATTCAAGTGTTGATGATTGTGTGGTTTCTTCAAAATTGATTTTCAATGGAGGATTGATGAATAGTTAAATGATTCTATTGAGAAAACTAATCATCTCATGAAAGGTAATTGGAATCTATAAAAATTAATTTAAATTTTAGTTACTAAAAATGAAGAGTGTGATTGAATTATAACAGCTCATAAAGAAGAAAATATGGATTTAAAATTGGAGGTAGATGTTATAAAGAAGAAGGTGAGTGATCATGAAGAGACATTGACTCACTAGAAGAATGATCTATCTGATACAAAATAAATGTATCTAATATTACAATATGAATTGATAAATATTAAAGAATACATTCATATGTTTGTTGGGATAAAATATTAGACATCTTAATCTTTTTTCATTAAAGGTTCCAAATGAAAAGGCTCCTTTTTTCCTAGAATTATTCAAAATATTTATCATATTACCCAAAATTATGTTGAATCTATATATACTGTGAATTCAAGACTGGATAATTTTATCAAATCAAATGATGAAGGACTTTCCAAAAATTCCATCAACACCTAAGAAAAAGAATGCAGGGAATAACATGTGACAAAACATGAATTTCCTTAATATGTTTATAAGTCAAATAAATGAAAAAGAATTCAAATTATTTTTCTATTATTTTGAAAGGTGTTAAAATAAATAATACTCATTGTGCTATAACATGTCATTTCTAAGAAACAGGCATGAACCCTGGGGGAGATATGATGTTCTGATATAAAAAATTTTGAATGAGATAATGTAGTGGCTAGATATCGATTGAATGTTTTAATTGAAACCATTTTTGAATGACTAATAGAAGTGTGTGAAATATGTGGATTATAATATCATTGTGTTTATGTGTGAATGAATAAATTACCTCGAGACATATCCAAGGATTTGATGTTGAAGAAAAAGTTGATGGAAAAATATATAAATTCATGTACATTATATAATTAGTTTGAGACAATAAAAAAGGTTAGATAAAAATGATGTAACATGTTAAACTATTATAGATCAACTGAAAATGGATAATGAAATTGAGAAATGTAAATTGATTATATTGTTGAGGGTAATTATATTTTTTAGAAGAACAAATGAAATATCACAAGAAGTCATAAAAATGAGATGTGTATAAGACTAAAATGAATCAATGTTACAAAATTGGATAAGACATGAAGAACTCTATAAAATTAGATGAATAACATATTTAATTAATTAAAAAATGTTTTGAAAATTTTACCGTATAAATAACAATGTATGAGAAGCTCAACTCTGCCAAACCAAAGATCAAAATGAATAATGAAAAGACTTAGTTTAGATGAAAATCTTATCCCGAGTGAATATTTTGAGAAAATGTCCCCTCTATAATCCCACATATATATATAGATTCTATTTTTTCTAAAATTATTTGTATTTATGGTGATGTATGAATCCCTTGATGAGGTGATTTTTTTTGTTATTATGTATTCAAAGGTCCAATGAAACTGATAATAAATCTCAAATTCAAAATCTAAAAATTCATGAAAAATATTAATCCAAATATAGTATATATTGATCAAAAAACAATGGGAAATATGATTATTCAAATTATTTTAATGATTTTTTTATATTACTCCATGATACATTTTTAGAAGAATTTATTTCCAAACCAGCATCAGTGTATGAAATGAGTGTTCTATATGAATGGTATCACATGAATATTTTTTAATGTAAAAACTTTATTTCCTTGGTTATACACTATTTTTGTCTATATGGATTTTTACCATGTAAAAATATTTGGATTTCAATAAATTTTATTTGAATATAAAAATATCTGGTATCATCATATATTATAATTAGAAGTTAGATGAGAAATAATGTCACCTATATAGTCATTGAACTCATTTTCCATAAGTTAAAATAGTAAAAAATTTATATTTATTTGATGAAGCATAGTCATATAGAAATAAAATTCAATGTGGGTAATAATATACCCATTATGATGAGTTAATGTTTTCCCTCAAGAATTATTTAATTTATGTGCAGTTTTTGTAAATATTTTATTAAATACATGATGATGAGGAGAGCCAAGATAATATCTTCACCCTTAGTTGGGATTATTATGGAATAGATATTTTGTTTAACAGACATGTGTCATTGATTCATTGAATTGAATTATTGTTTTACCTAATTTATATTTATTTATATCTTTGTAATTTCTAATTGAAATTCAAAATATGACAACAAATAATTGTGAGTTGATCTTGAGTATGTCTTACATGAATATTAATATACTGTGATTTGGGGCATGATGTGTTTAAAAAAACCATCGTCACCAACTAGATTGAGATACATGCATCCACGAATGATAAGATAAAGTCATCCTATGGAAAACATGGTATATAGTAGTAGGTTTCAATAGAGGCCACATAAGTCCTTGAGTTTGAACATGTGGACATTCTATGCGAATCCATGTGAACTAGGATAGTGGAACTACACAGGGTTGTGATGCCATGGGAAGCCTAGTATGGGATTTCTTTAATTTTGTGTTGACCCATCTTTATGCTCAATAATAGGATTCCTATTTGAGTATTATATTTGAAATTTCACTTGATTATAATATAATCTTGGTATTCTTTTGGTTCAAATACCATTCATCATTCTCAAAATGTATGGATAAAAATACAATTGTATGATCTGAGTGATGTGGATTATTCGATCTACACATGTTTCCTCTTCTTCCTTTGTCTAGTAGATATTCTATATCAACCTCCAAAAAATATTTTCCTACATTAATAAATGTATGAATGATAATATTGTTCAATTGTCTGAAATTTTCAAATTATAATGTATGAAATTCGAACTATATATCCATGAAACTTTTATGGCATCGAATAAATATTCTTAATATGAGAAAATGATTAATTAATGAATAAATAATGGAGATTTTTTCCTGTATGATGAAGTAGTATATCCATGAATAAAATGAGGGGGTGAACTTGTTGATTTAGGTGGTGGGGTTGTGTTATGGGGAACTTAAATTTATATCCTATCTTCCTAATTTAAAATATAATCTAAATTATAATTCATGTGTGTTGTGAAAGTGAACAATATAGACCATAATTCACTCTAATTTCTCTAGTGCATCCTCATGTTTTCACTGTCTTAATTCATTCATGATTGGATGATTATGGTTTGTATTTGATAAACAGGGTACAAATTCACAATGAGCAACAAATGTTGAAATGAAAATAGAACCCCCATATACAGTTACACAAATCATACAATTGAAAATCATATTCTTTTACACAAATATCATAAAAATATATATTCATTAAGTTTGATACATCAATTCATCTGTGTCTTCTCATGATGGCTTCATAAATGTACATGAAATATACATTTCATGTATAGTGTGTAGTTATATTTTATAATAACACAAAAAAATATTTTAGAAGTCATATATTCAAGTAATCAGTATACTAAAATAATTTTAGATATTTTTAGGTCATTAAATAGTGATAGCTGTAATGTAGTTTTTTTCAATGGAAAATGTAATTGTTCATTTTACTCATGGGCGTATGGTTTCTTAGTTTTTTTTGGAGAAATAATTTATCTCTACGAATTATAAAAGAAATTTAAATCCTAAAAATATATTGATATCAGTGGATCATATATTTTGTGATATAATATTGATGAATTATTTAGTAGGACTCTGTAGTAAAAGAAGTATCCAATGAGGCTCCGGAATACGTATCTGGGATGCTTGCATCGTAGTAGGAAAAAATATTCACATCCTCACCTAGGACTCATGAGATTCAGATGTTAGTGGGAAGATGCTATATATATAATAATAATTTAGTGCAGAACACAATAGGGATGTGTTCTAATAAGAACGAAACTTTCCAAGATTTTCATCACCTTCATATACTAATGAATCATTAATTAGGGGGAATAATTATATTTTTAAAGGAGTTTTCCTTTTTCTCAAATCCTAAATAATCATTCTAAATTATTCTTGATTATTATTATTTCATTCATAGAGAGGAGTAGAATTATTTATTGGGGTCTGATTCATTAATAAATCATAGAGGTTGGACTAATGGAATGGATTTGTGAAAAATACTATAATACATATTATACCACTCTCAGTGGAACCAAACCATTCCTTTGAAACATAATGAAAATTAATTATGTATATAATTTGTTTTTATGATATAATTCCACTAATAATATCAAGAAGTATCATTTTTAAGAAACATTTTTTAATATCTCTACCACACTCATATTTTTACATTCATTTCTATTTTGGTTTGTATAGTGAATTAATTACCTAAAGAATTATACTATTCTTGATATAAAATCTAAATTCTCTATATGTACATTATCTAGCATCATTAGATCAAATATTATTCATAGACTATCCAATTTTTTCAAATATACTAAAACCAAGAAGAATTTTGAGAGCCGTTTATTTTTGTTTCAAAAACATAATTCGGGGAAATCGATTAATCTCATTAATAATAGAAATCAACTACATTACTCAATGGGTTGACTGATTATTAACCAGAAAACAAATTTTTGAATGAACTATTACTAATGGAAAAGTTATATGGGTATAGAGTCATTTGTGTTGTGTTTTATATCATCCCTTTATATAATTAGGAGAAAAAAATAAATTCTTTATATAAAGTAAATGATATCATGAATAAATTTTTGTTTTTTAAACTCACACATATTCAAATGATCATTAATCCCCAAACTTTTAAAATAGAAATAATTTCCATCGATTACAATAAAATGTTATGAACAGTTTGAATCACCAAATTTTATGAAGTCTCATTGTAATGCCCTGACCCCAGTTATCCATAGTCGGTGTATTATTACATTAAATTTTCATGATTACAAGGGATCAAATCCATAAAGTTTGATCATTTTATTATCAATATATGTACTAGATACATTTATATGTTTTACATTACATAGTGAAATATAAACATCATAAACATTTTTCCCCATTTAACACACTTAGATTGTCATCCTTTCCCTACAGGTTGGCCATAAAATATTTCTTCACATCCTGGGAATAATAGAACAAAGAAAGGGGGGAGCTTAGATGCTATGTAATATAAAAATATAGCGAAAGCTATCCTAAATAAGCATAAATAATTAAGGAAATGTATAAGACTAAAACACTATGCTTTTAAACATAAACTTCTGTATAATATGTCCAATATAAATAAAATAATTCCATTTACTTATTCCAATTGATATTCTACTTGTCAAATAATCACAAGGAATATCAATAGACAATTTCATAATGATTGAATGCATAATTCTACATATCATAACAACATAGTCAAGTCCTTATTCCAAGAATAAAAATATGATTTTGTCAAAGCCTTATGCCAAGACAATATTTTGTCACATTAGACCTATCGATGCATCAAAGAGCTATAGCGGGATCCACCCATCACATACTATATCCAATGCATTCCTTATATGAAAAGGTTTAAACTTAACATAATAATTTGTATTAAAACTGTCGTACACATTGTAATTATGTTTTCCATAAACCATTAATGGTGTAAAAATAACACCTCCAAAGTAAAACATATCTCAAAACATTCAATACAGAATGGATATTTTGTATCATAATAAATCAACTTCAAACTAGCTTAAAATCCATCAAACTAAGTTGACATACATCAATCAAAAGTTTTTTAGGGAAATATTTCTTTTTATTCTTTAATAATTTAAAAGTTATATAATTATAAATGAATTTTTTTTTAACAATATTATTATAAATTTGTATGGGATTCTTCGACTATGTTATAATCGCGCAAAATAGTCGCATGTACTGGATAATTTAAAACCATTTTTAACTTAATTTTGTTAAAAATTTCTTAAAGATCATTGTTTTGGAAAATGATGGAAATATTCCTTTCAAAAAAAATATGGTCAAAAAAATAGTATAAATGCCTTTTACATAAAGTCTAATAAATAGTAAAAAAATTTCCATTACATTTTTAAGAAAACACGAATGTTGATTATAAAGTGGTCCCAGTAGATACTTACATATTCAGAACCTCAGATAAATAATAAGAGTGTAGAATTAATCATTACCTTGAAATTTTTCTTAGTGTATTGTATGTTAACCTCCTATATAATAGTTAAAAGATTGTTATTAAATTATTCATAAACCATATACACAAATTTGATATCATATAATCTATATGTACGCACATGTGAAAATATCATTATATAGATGGTGATATTATATGTAATTTATTGGTATATAATATATAAATAATAATTAATTTGTTATATTTCATATTTACATAATTTATATTCATTATTATTCTTTCCAAAATAATGAAGTCTTTGAATAAAAAACTACACCATGATGTGGAGATGGTAAGCTGTACGTATGCACGTATGATGAAATTGTCTTTTATAGTATGCGTAGAATAAAAAATATGGTCGTACCATATTTATAAAAACATCAACATATGTATAAGATTCTATATTTTTTATTTTGGTATGGAATATTCAAAAAAATATTAAGTGAAATATGAAAAGAACTTGAAAGATGGTGGTGAAATTATTGCCACTTCTTCGGGTGTGTCATTTTGAGTTGATCAAAAGGGCTCCATAGGATGACATTATGATCCATGTAAGGATAATAGGTTGATTTGAGGGATGTTGGGATGATATTTGGGAATGGTATTGTAGAGTCAAATGGATTAGGAGGTGTGAAAATAAGAGTTGGGGATGTACCCTTTTATAAGAGATGTGAGGGTCACTTTAGGAAAATATTGAAATATTATTTTATATAAAAATCATTTTCGTTTTATAATGGATCAAAAATGATTTATTTCCAGGAAATGGTTGGTAAGGGTCGATAACAGCTCAACCAATAGGTCATATATTGGTTTATGCCACCATATTAACATTATCTTTTAGATTTGACTCTTAGTTAAATAGTTTTACATTTAGCTTATCTCATTATATTTTTATATTATATGGTTAGTAAACAAACTATAACAATCCAAGGGAACACCAACATGATCATTATTAATATATATAACCTTATCTATGTAATTTGGCCTATCATTCGTTTTTTCTGAATATTATAACAATTTACAATATAGTATATTTTTTATAAACTCAATTATGTCAATTTTGACACTATTTAGTATTTGTTTTTTTTAAATCATAAAAGAGTGATTACATTGAAAAAAAATTATTTAATCAACCTTAACATGTCTTATTATCCTAGAAAATTATTTTAATTCATCAAAAGTCTCAAATTTCATTTATTTCTATATTTATAATATTAATTATTTTTATAATTCATTAATAAGCTAATTACTGCATCATCGTTGTGTAATAAATAAAATAAATTATATAATGACTAAAAATTAGTAATATAATTAAATTATGTAGGATGCCTTTTTATCATTCTAATTATCATCTATATTGAAATTTCCATTCTATGTATCCATATATTAAAAATAGTTTAGTTATTAGAAATTGAATATAACTCTTTTAGTTCTTATTTAAATAAAATAATAATAAATTTTATAATCTAATCCATGTCAAAAAAAAAGGAAAATATTTTATTCCTACAATTTAAATTAGTAAAATTACACATTTCCAATCAAATTATGACATGTGTTAGGATAATTATAATATCATTTTTAACCTTAATTACCCTATTTACTTTTAACTGTGATAAGTAAAATTCAAAAGATACTTTTCCAAAAAAATTATTTTCAACTTATTGGTCCACTTTTTACTTACTGATATCAGTTGAGTCTCATAGATTATTGAAATTAAACTCACAGAACCAGTAATATTATGTTTTATGCAAATTTATAAATTCTTCTAGAAGGTGGGTAAAAGACAATAAAAAGTTCCATAATATTTTATATATCTAAACATATTTTAAAATGACTCCAATGAATTAAATTGAACAAATATATCTATAATGTATCTATTTTGACATAAAATATATTAAAATAAAATAACTAATTATTTAAATAAAAAATCAGCATAAAAAAAACGCAGTGTTTTTAACTATTCATAAAAAATTGAATATTCTCAGAAAAATACAAAAAAATCACCCTAAGGTAATTTTGATATTCGAAATCTGAAACTGAACTCTATTTTGAAAAATAAAATTTATAAAAATTTAAAATTAGTGTATTATTATTCATAACAGCTTGTTTCATTGGTCATGGTGTGTTAAAACTCCACGTTGCGTACAATGAATGCTACTATATTACTAAAATGGAAATGTACCGTGGAAACTTGTGGTGTTACATTATCCCCTCCTAAAAAAATATGTCCATGAAATTTTTTGAATATTATTTCATAAATATATCTGGGTGTTTCTTCGTCATAAGATCCTCAGGTTCCCACATTTCCTTTTCCACCATTTGGCTTCACCATAGAACTTTTACCAGGTGATTCATCCAGTTTCTCTGCACTTGTTCTATAGTATGAAGAATTTTCTAAAGGCTTTTCAAAATAAGACAGATCAGGTTCTAGTTCAATTTCCATATCAGTGATTACATGTATTGGGCCAAGTATGTGTTTTATTAAAAGTGATACATGGAACACATCATGAACAATAAAAATTCTTGGATGCATTACTCAATGATAAGCAACAACTCCAATTCATTATAAAATCTCAAAAAGTCTGATGAAACTCGGACTCAATTTAGCCTTCTTATATAAATTTATAACACCCTTCCATGGAGATACCTTCAAGAAAACAAGGTCTCCTACTTGAAATTCACAATCCTACCTTCGGTTATTGGCATCTCTATTTTTCCTATATTGTTATAATTTGATGTGGGTTTGGATAATCATCACTTTTCCAATTTATTTCTCAAAATGTTCTAGGCCAACTAGTTTTCTTTCACCAATATCATTGCAACAAGTTGGGGTGTGACATATCTTTCTATATAGCGCCTTATATAGTGCCATATGAATACTTGAATGGAAGCTATTGTTATAGGAAAATTCTACCAAAGGTAAATATTGATCTAACATACCTTGAATATCTTATGAGGATGATATAAACATGTCTTTCATACAGTGAATATACCGTTCTGATTGTCCATCTGTTTGAGGGTTGTAGTCAGTTCTCAAACTACACTTAGTATCAAGGGAATTCTGAAAACATTTATAGAATCTTGATGTAAAATGGGGATCACAATCAGAAACCATTGATAGGGGTACTCCATGAAGTCATAAAACTTCATTTATATTTTTTCTTTCCATACATTGAAGTGATAAATATTCTTATATAGCATGAAAATGTGCTGATATTGTAAGACGATAAACAATGACCCATATTACATCATTCATTATAAGAGTTTTTGGTTTCCCCATGACAAAGTCCACCATCATATTATCCCACTTCCAGTTAGTTATAGGAAGAGGTTGCACAAATCCTCCAGGCTGTTGGCTTCTAGTTTCACTCATTGACAAACCATCTTTATCCAAATTCAGCTATTTCCGCATCATTTAGTCCCAAAAAAAATATTCCTTCAATTATATATACATCATGGTTCTCTAAGGGTGAATAATGAAATTAGAGCTATGAGCATCATCCACCAATTCCCTTTTTATATTAGGTATGTTCAGAACACAAACACTCCTCCCAAATTTTAAAATTCCATATTCATTTATAAAGTAAATCATCCCCCCTTCATTCATTGAATTAAAATTCTTTTGAAACTCCTAAACATCCGTCTAAGTACTATTGATCTTTTCTAGTAAATATGGGTTGGAAACCATTTGAATAAGTGTTGATGTTTCACAATCCATGGTTATTCCCATAATAATCATTATTAGATACTTGAAAATATGATCTATTTCAACTCTCATCTTGTTCAAAACTTGATGATCCTTTCAACTCAAGGGATCTTCCACCATATTATCCTTCTTTGGGTGGTAGTGTATTGGGAAATCATAATCCTTGAGAAATTCAAGCCATATTTTTTTCCTTATGTTGAGTTCTATATTTGAGAAAATATACTTTAAACTCTTGTGATTAGTATAAATCTCAAATTTTCACTATAATGATTGTGTCTCCATATTTTATGAGCAATAATTATAGCTTCTAAATGAAGATCAGGAGTAAGATTGTTTTTTTTTTTGAATTTTTTGCTATCGTGATGTATAGGAAATAACTATATCATTATTCATAAGGACACAACCATGTCCTTTATTTGAAACATCACTATAAATAACAAACCCATCATTCCCTTATGGTAGAGTTATGATAGGTGCATTGACTAATCATCTCATCATTTAGTCAAAACATTCTTCACAAACTTTTGTCCATACTAATTTAACCCCTTTTCATGTGAGCTTGGTTAATGGTTTCAGAAACCGGGGAATATTCTGGACAAAACCTCTATAATAACCTGCTAAACCAATAAAAATGTTTACCTCAATTATACGTGTTGGTGCTAACCATTCTTGGATTGCATTGGTCTTTGAATGATCAAGAGATAATCCATCCATATAAGAAATATGGCCAAAAAAAGAAATCTCTTGATACCAGAATTAACACTTTCTAAACTTTTTATATAATTTATTTATTCTGATTGTTTTCAGAATAGTGCCAATGTGATTTTCATGATCCTCATAGATTTCTAGAATAAAAAGATATCATAAATAAATACAACTGAAAAGTCATCTTGGTAATCATTAAAAACATTATTCATTTGATCCATGAATATAATGAGTGAATTAGGCAATACAAAAGGCATTACTATAAACTAGTAATATAGGTACCTGGTTCGAAATTTTGTTTTTGATTTGTCTTCCTTCTTCACACACAACTGATGATATCCAAATCAAAGGTCAATCTTTTAAAAAATTTGAACTCCATGAATTTGATCTAAAAAATCCTCCATGCGAAGTATGTGATAATTGTTATTTATTGTTATAGAATTGATCTCCTTGTAGTCAATACACAACCTCATAGATCCTTCTTTCTTCATAAAAATAGGGATCATGACTTACCCTGACGAAACATTAGGGAAAATAAATACCAAATTATTCAATATCTATAGTTTTTTCTTCAGTTCCACTAATTACAATGTGGCCATTAGATAAGGGGTCTTCGATATGTTCCATGAAAAAGGAATTAAAACAATGGAAAACTCAATTTCTCATTCTAGAGGATGTCTATGTTAATCTACTGGAAATACATCAACATATTCTTGTATAATTGGTACATGCTCTATTAAAAAAATATTTTCCTCCCCCATAGTTTTTTCATTATCTTCCACCCTAATAATTTAATTTAGTAGTGCTACTGGGTGTTGATCTAGATAAAAATATAATGGTGACAATTTTTTACCTTAAGAAAATGTACTCCTTCTAATCATAGAAAATTGTAACTTCTTTCTTCTTAAAATAAATTTTCACATCATGTTCTGAAAGCCAATCCATTCTGAGGATTATATAAAATCCAATCATGGAAATAATGATGACATCAGATGATAATGAACATTTTTATTCCCTAATGAGTACTGATTCACAAAACATTTTTGTGATGACACTTCACTTAGATGTTTTGACTGAAAACTCCCATGTTATGTAAAATTGAAAATATCTAATTTTCATGGAAAAATGGGAAGATATGAAACAATGTGATGATACAGAATCAAAAATTGAATTGGATAAACTTGAGGAAACCATTATATTACGTGCCACCATGTATTTTGTTGCATAAACCTTAGTAGTTGTGATCACCTAAGATTTTCATTTCTCCCATGGCATTTTCTGAGGTATGTTCCCTTGGTTCTTAGGTCATTAATGTGAATAATTCTCCATTTATCTATAATTTTAGCATTCAAAACTGGCCACCTCTTTATTCCCCTTGCAATCATGATCCTGGTGGCCTTTTTTACCACACTTGTAACAAAATCACTTTCCCTTCCGGAAAGTACAGGGGTGATTCATCCCACATTTACTACAGGATGGGTATTAAGAATTTCCCTTCTTCCCTTTATTTATAATTCTAGAGTGTACATCAGTTATCCTTTTCTATTTCCATGCTTTAAAGTCGTAAGATATAGAGAATTCATTTTTTGTCTTGATAGTGCATGATATTATATCTTCATGCAATAAGATGGATTCTGAGACAAATTATGGATGATGAAATTGGTAAAACCCATAAAATAATTAGTCAATCTTACTCCATGGGTTATTTTTATAATCTTCTGGATGCATTGCTATCCATGTAATGTTATCCTCATATATTGCGACATTATAATCCTCTTTTTTCATCAGTCTCAGAAATTGTCTTTCCATATCCGCACAATGGTCACAAGGGAAGTATTTCAGAATGAAAATATCATCAAAAGTCCATATATTCCATGTTCAATAATTTTTCATCTTCCTTTTTGTTTTGTATTAATGACCACTATTGACATGCATTTCCCATAAGGAGATAAATTTCTATGACAACTTTTTCCCTTTCGCTACTCTCGAAAGAATGAAATATTTTATCTATGGTATTTACCAATTTCTCAGATACTAACGGATTTGTACTCCAATTAAATTTTAGTGGTTGTCTCCACATGAATTAGTCTAACATTGATCCTCCACATTTTGGATTAGGGTGCTCCATATGGACAAAGTTATTATTCAAAACAAGAGTGAGTTTTCCAAATATGGTTATAATATGATCATCACCAGTTGCATCACCTACTCAACAATAATTATCCATAGATGAAGGGAAATATCTACATGGATTATGTGAATTGATACAGTTTCCATTCCTTCTAATAGGTGACATTTCTAAAAAATGGCATACAATATATTAGATTATGAATCACAATACTGAATACCAAACTTGTAAAACACTTAACATAAATTGAACACTTTGTGGAAATAATACATAATCATAAAAATGTTATCATTCATAAGGAATATACTAACAAATCCTTCATAATGGTTTGTAAACAAAATGTGAGTTGTCCTACGCATATCCCATAGTAGTGTTGTAATTAATAGTACTGTAAGCCCCTTTGTGGTGCACCAATAACTGTTCGAGTCTAGCTCAATGCGGTGTTTTCAGATTTTATCCCTAGGAACATCTATTCCAGAGCTTCCATTACCTGATCGTATCAAATCATAGATATATTTCATGTAAACCTCATAAAATCCCTACATTACCAAAATTATTGGATGTTATTCTATACTGATCCTAAAAGTAAATCTTAGGGTAATGTTCTATAATCAGACTATTTATAAATTTAGCATTTGTGGTTTGTACTAAACTTTCTCTAATACTAATAGAAATGTTGCAACCCTAGTTACCCATAGTTGAAGAATTATTTCATAACATTGCCCTGATCACATGAGATCAAATCCTGAAAGACAGATCAGTTTAGTAGACATGGAATTACTAAATCCATTCATAATTTTAGCTTTACATCATGAAATAAAAACATCAACCACATTTTTTCCCCATTAAAAACATTATATCCTTATCCTATCCCTGTAGGTCAACCATAAAATATTTTCTTCTCATCCTGGGAAAAATAAAACATAGAAATGCCTTATGTCATGACTACAAATAAGATTTGGTTAATTCCTTGTACCAAGAAACTATTTTGTCTAATAAGACCTACCGATGCTTCGAGAAGCTATAACAGACTCCACCCATCACATACAAAGTCTAATTCATTCTTTATTTAAAAAGGATTAAAGAAAACATTAACATTCATATTAAAACTAGCATAAGATATGCAAATACATTATCCATAAACCATGAATGGTGTAAAAATAACACATCCATAGTGAAAAATATTACATGTCCTTCAATAAAATATGGAAGTTTTGTATCATAATAAATCATCTTCAAACAAGCTTAAAATCTATCAAAGGATGTTTCCATAGATGAAATCAAAACTTTTATTATAGAAATATCTCCTTATATTTTGAAATCATTTAATAGTTATATAATTACAAAAGAAACATTTATTTTGAAAATATTATTACAATATTGTACGGTATGATTCAACGATGTTATAATAGTTGAAAATAGATACACCCACCAAATATGTTAAAAACAATCTTATTTTAATTTTGTCTAATAGGTCATAAATTACCTTGTTTGAAAAATGGAATAAAGATTCATTTTAAAATAGATATGGTCAAATAAGTGTATAAATTACTTTAAACCATAGTCTAGTAAATAACAAAAATGTTTTGAATTATGTTTTTAAGAAAATACAAATGTGGAGTATAAAAAGGTCCAAGTAGAAAATTACGTATTAACAACCTCGAATAAATAAACAGATTGTATAATTAGCCATTACCTAGTACTTTTCCTTAGTCTATGATATGTTAAACTTCTGTATAATAGTTAAATCATTGTTATTAAATTATAAAAGAACCATACACGTAAATATGATATCATATATGAACCTCTATTATTTCATTGTAAATAATATTTTTGTAGTATCATTTTTTTAGGTGTTAAGTGATTCATTTATCTTTATATTCATGGTTTCATAAGCCATGTTTGTTTGGAATAAGATGTATTTGATTCATATACAGAATGTAATTATTTTAATTATAATTATTTTTAATATTATAATGAATATTATTCTTGAATGGTTATGATGGGGAATTAATCTCATCCAGTTCATGGAGACGGTAATCTATACGTTTGCACGAGTAACACTATCAATATATTTATGGTGAAAACATATTTAATTGTATGGTATACAATATATACCTAATCAATAACATGTTAAATTTATTATTTACATATTTTATTATAATTATTATACCCTTCCAGAATAATGAAGTGTTTGAATAACAATCTACACCGCGAAGTGGAGACGGTAAGCCATACGTATAATGGATGGTGACTTTGTCATTTATATGATGGGTAGAATAACGAAACTGGTTGTACTATATTTCAAATAACATCAAAATATGTATAAGAAAATAGAGTTATTATTTTGTCAGGAAATCAATAAATAAAGAGGATGTGGAAGAATAAAATAACTTGAACGAGGGTGGTGAAATTATTATTACTTCTTCGAGTTGATCAAAAGTGATTTTTATGTTGGATTTCTCAACCATATAAGGACTCTAGGTTGATGTGAGGGATGTTGGGTGGATATTGTGGTGGTGGTTTTCTGAGCCAAATGGCTTTGTATGTGTGAAATTAAGAGAAGGGGAAGTACCCTTTTATAAGAGATGTCAGGGTCACTTTAGGAAAAGATTGAAATATTATTTTATAATAAAAAAATATCGTTTTAAATGGAAAAAATGATTTATTTTTAGGCTATGGTGAGGATGGGTCGAAACCCCCCCAAACTTGTATGTTTTGGACGAGTTTAGGTAACGGTATTAACATTATCTTTTTAATTTAAATCCATGATAAATAGTTTGACATTTACCATCTCTCATTGTATTTTTATATTATATAGTAAATAAACATACTCTAACAATCCAAGAAAATCCCAAGTGGTTCATTTTTAATATATATAACCTTATCTGTATTTTTTAGATGATCCTTAGATTTTTTTTAATATTATATCAACTAAAAATATAGTTTTTGTGCTAAAAACTCAATTATGTCAATTTTGACTGTATTTAGTATTTAGTTTTTTTGAAAATCATAACAGCATGATTACATCGAAAAAAATTATTTAATCAACCATAAGTTGTCATATTATGCTCGAAATTTACTATGTAATTCATAAAATGTATCAAATTAAAATTATTTGGATATTTATAATATTAATTACTTTAATAATTCATTAATAATGTAATTACATCATCATCATTTAGGTTTAAATAAATTAAATTATTTAATGTTTAAAAATTATAAAAAATACCATTATTTAGAATATATTTATATCTTTCTAAGGAAAATTAATAGTCGAATTTGTATTGTTTGTAACCATATATTAATCACGGATTAGTTATTAAAATTTAAATTTTACTCTTTTAAATATTCATTAAATAAAATAATAATAAATTACATAATATAGTGCATGTTGACCAAAATGATCATATTTTATTACTAGGTTTTTTTTGGTGGAATTACAATTATATAATAGAATTAAGACATGTGTTATGGTAATTATAACATCATTTTTACCCTTAATTACCCAATTTACTTTTAACCGTGGAAATAGACATATAATGATATTATTACCTAAAATTTATTTTCATCTTATTTAGCCATATTTTACTTATTGATGTCAATCAGGTCTCACAGTTTTTTGAAATTCAACTCATGGAAGTGGTAAATTAATTTTTATGAAATTTTTTTAATGCTCCTAGAAGGTTGGTTAAAGGCTGTAAAAAGTTAAATAAAATTTTTTATATCTAAAAATAATATAAAATTACTCCAATGAAATACATTGAACATAAATATGTGTTTTGTATCTATTTTAACATTAAATATTAATTATTTTAATTAACAGTTGGTTTTAAACAATAACACAGTGGTTTTTACTATTTATCAAAAGTTTAGAGTTCTAAAAAAATACCAAAAAATCACCCTAAGATAATTTTGATATTCCAAATACAAAAATTAAGTCCATTTTGAGAATTAAAATTTATATTAATTTAAAAAGTTGGTCTTACTATTCATAACTACTAGATATATTGGTCGTAGTGTGTTATAACTCTAAGTTACCTTCAACGTAAACTACTACATTATTTAAAGGGAAACATTACGTGGATGATTGGGGTATTTCACTGATTATTCCATTTTCCTTTTTAATCAAATTTCATATATTTCAGTCATATAATAAATGTATCTCCTAATTATATCTTCCCTAATGTTGTCAGAATTGATGGAAACAATCATGAATTTATTTTTTCAAATAATCGGCGAACAATATTTTTTTTCATTTATGTTTTCACCACCAGTAAGTTCAGAACAATGAAATTTTATTCTGTGGTATTCATAAATTCCAAAAATTATATGTGTCTTGTTTAAAATAATTCCCATGTCTAAATGAATTTATTTTATTTTTCATTGTGAGGAACACCCACTATCCCAAATCATTATTTGTTGATTTTTTATATAATTGAAATACTTATAAACTACTAAGACCTTTACTGGTTCCATTTTCTTATTCTCACATGTTTTTTGAGAATTTTTTTACAAAACCTTGTTGGATTTACATCATGATAATGAATAGTTTTCATGATTTCAAGGAATATTATATCTTTCTCATATAGTTTCAATGGGTTGGAATATATTTTCTATTCTATTAATTATAATCTATGGTTTTCTCCTTTTAGTGGGTTGAATCACCCTTAAAAATATATTTTAGTTCATATAGGGTTTGTTCTAATGTTGATGATTAAGAAAACATATATGTTTTATTCCTAATCTATAAAAAATTATTCATGTAACCATTAATATTTAATATCAAAATATATTCTATAAAATTATCATATTGTGGTACATGATTTTATTCCATTCTATAACCTCTAATTTATACTTCTAGTTTTGACCAATGCTTTGGTTTAAACATTAAATATCCTCTACCATTTATTGTTATTCTCAACCATAACAAAATATTTAAATTCTGAAGCTTTTGGATTAGAAATTGACATTATAAAACCTTATAATTTTTCATATATGATTATTTGGTTATATATGTTTAATAAATATCATTTTTTTATTCTTAACATATACATAATTCATAGGTTTAAATTTCCTTAAACATTCACTCTCATATTATATTGATATTTGTATGTTTTTCATTAATAATTAAGGTAAAAAATTTTTTGGCTGAGAACTAATTAAATCTTCCCAAAAACCAAAGAATATTTCAAAATTTTTTATTTTAATGTTCTTTCTTTAATCATGAAATATTTTCAAAATAAAAATATCTTTTGGAAATACTGATTTATCATCACCAAAAATTTATTTATGTATTTCTATCATATTTTGTAACATTACCTTATTATTTTAAATTTATAGATTTACAATATATGTACTTAATTAATTAAATATTCTCATTTGTGAATACTCTATATATATTTCTTCTATTTCTAAAATACTACATTCCAAAATCTTGAATTTTTCATCATTTTAATTTTATAAAAGTTGTTTCTTAGTTTTGATATAACTAATGTAATCAGTTTCCTCTTCTCATCCATCATCTTCATCACCCATATATATATATATTCATTCATTTTATATTTAGAAAACTTATTATACATTCCCCTATGACATGATATTGATTTTATTAACATCTTCACATATGATATTCATGTTATTATTTCATCTTGAGAACATTTTTATTATTCCTTCCATAATATATAATCTTCTGCAATAGGTCTAACATCCCAAAGAAATAACATTATAGTTGAATAATCTCATTTCACCTTCATATGCCTTATTTTACTTTCTAATAATATAATGACATAAATTCTACCAATTTTTAACTAATTTAAAATTTGGTGATAGATTCTCTAACTTCTTTAAATTGGATAAAATTCTTAGTTATTCTATGTATTTCATCTTTTAATGAAATTTTATTATTATCCTTATGAATTACTTGATTTTTCCTTACATATTAAAACATATTCCTAGGGATAATATCATTTTTTGACATGATTCATGTTTTAGTATGTATAAAATTAATTATTACAGTGTTCTTGGTTATTTTTCAGAAGATTCCTATCATATTGAAAATCTAGGAGTGATAATATATATATATATATATCCACAATTTTTAATATATAGACACAATCTGTATATAATTTCCCAAAAATGGTTTTTCTATAATGAGTACAAGAAAATATAGTTGACTAGATACTACATGCTATATAATCACTTTTCAAATGTCATTATTCCCTTCCAAAAGTATTTGGTTAATGAAAATGATGTTGCATGACATGTGAAGTGGAGCAACATGCCACGTACCCAACTAAATAACAACAAATGAGTTGAAATAAAAGTTAATCAGGGTAAATAATCTACTAGTAGAGAAAAACATGTTAGTGAAACTAGTACTCAATTTGTACATTTGGGTACACACACCATCATTTAGATTTTTAAAAATAGATAGTCACCCCTATGAGTTAGAATATATATATCCAAGGTGGAATTTCTACCATTATACACATCGATCTCTCCAGAATTAAAAATTCAAGTCTTCATTCTATTTTCTATTAATTTTTACTGTAATTATTCCTTCCCCTTTACTCCCTCTCATATTTATCGAAGTGGTTGAGAATTTTCTCATCCTACACACCATGAACTTGGTAAAACTATGTTTAGTTCATTTTTTGGGGTTGTAATAAGGTCTTGTGTGACGTTTAATTTAAATTATAACGTTTTGATTTTATTATTTATTATTTTTTGTTATTCCATAAACAAAATAATTATATATTGACTTTTGGTGTTGTATCTGAATTGGAATGTCAACCCTAGTTAAAAATAAAGGATCTATAAGGAGAAAAACCATAATCATTTGGGGAGATAGATTCCATCGTTTTAGGGGAAATGTATTAATGTGTTTTTGAAAATATAGTTACCAGACCAAAGAATTTACATTCAAATACCTAATAACTATTTATTAGGAAAATAAGACTCAAAAGAATTTAATCCATAGGGTAAATGATTTACATATATAATTTCAATAGCAAATGATAACATCTAAAAGATACAATAATAAAATTTCAACCCCAAAACATTAATTTTTTAATTGTTCTTCCCATTTTTTTAATTTTATTAAATTTTCACAAATGGTTTCCCCTTTTCATATCATTCCATTAAATTATTTTTGTCTGTATAAATGTCGATTATTTTTTGACTCATTTTTTTATTTCATCCCTATTTCCCTATGGGATCAACTCTTTGTAATAATATGTACCTTGTTAGTCAGTTTTGAGGGAATACTACATTAAAATTTACACAACATGAAACTATAGAAGTCATATAATGGAACCATTGTTGGGGATATACACAATAGAATTGAGAGTCAAAATTATAGTATATTTACAATGAATTTTCATTTTTAATATCTTGATTATTTTCCTAGGGCCCAATACCCACCTATCTTATTTATTTTTATGAAACCAAAAACCAGTACCATCCAACTGGAAAGTATTTTTTTCTGATTGATCTTGATTTTTTGTTTTCATACCCAGAATATTATTATATATAAATGGATGATGGGATATATTATGAGAAATACCCAGATACATTCGTCATCCCACTAATATATGGATCTATTCTAGAACCATCATTGCATAATAATGAAAAAATAATATCAATTTAGCAAGACATTACCACATACCATTTTCACAATACCAAATGGTTTTGGTGACTTTATATAATCATAGAGCAGCATTGCAAGATAATAAAAAATTTGGATATTCCTATTGAGTACGAGGCTAAGATCTGTAAACAAATTTCATCTGAGGGGGAACGATATGATTTTAAACTGATTTGTAATTCTACAATTATTTCAAAAATTGATTTTCCATACTCAAACATTGAATATAGGAACAGATCAGGCTATGAATATTGGATGTTGATGAATCATAATTTTAGAACCACTGGTTGATTATAACCACTTCTAGAGTGATGACTATGATTTTTTTTACAATTTTTATGTAAAAAACCATTAACCTTAGAAGGTGTAGGGGATATAAATGTTCCCAACAATAAAAAATTCCACAATTAAAATTTATTAGGCCTAGAGAAAGGCCAATACATACCTCCACCCATGCCTCCTAATAGTCAAGAATCATGGCTAAAAGTTGATGTTTCCAGACATATATGGTGGTTCACACAGTGAAATCCAATCCGCCCATATGATTATGAGTAAATTTCTAAAATTATTCCAAGGTAATGACATAAAAAATGGTTCTCACTCGGTGGTAATCCAAAAACTCTCCATTTGTTCTCTCTATATGTTTTCTATTTTTAATAAACATATAGTATATACATTATATCTACACACCATATAACAACACTTCACCTTTCAATAGTTTAAATGATAAAAAAATTATGTTACAAACCATGTTAATTTAATCACAAAACATATTATTTTTTGATAATAGAATATTAAAATTGAAAACTTTGTAAAATTAAATATTAATTATGTAAAAAAAATAATAGGACTGTGTAGATGAAAATATTAATGAATTGTATCTAAGTAATAATATATTCAAATTTGAAAACAACCACCTTTAGTGAAGGATTAATTTTATTTCATTTTTTGTTTTTGTAAATATTATGTCTGATATTTCAAAATTTAATCCAAATCACTATCAAAATAAAAAATGGCAGGGATTAATTGGATCTAAGGCTCACACTCATTGGATAAAAAATACCTAGGTTCAAATCTTACATTACAATTTAGTTATGTACATTTTAACAACTATAAAACCACAGGTTTTGAGTTTCAGTAAACGTCATGGGTGTGGTTTTAAAAATTATTTATTAAAAAATCTACAAAATTAATAAATCCCCCAAGGGTGATGTGGGTTTATTGGTAGTGTTACTAGCCCTCATATTCAAAAACCAGAGGTTTGATCATTGATAATATGCCAGCTTTATCCTAATCATTGAAAATTAAAATCACACAAAAAGAATTCACATGTTCACCTTTTAGTATTGTACCTATAATTTATATAATAATAAGATAAATTTTTTACCTCAAACTTTTATCCAATGGTTGAGAGAGTATGTTTGGATCATCTTGGTAAATGGTTTGAATAGTTCACCATGATCTAGATTAAAGTATCTATTTATTTTTATAAAATTTCATAAAACATAGTGTGTAATACATTGAGAAATTCTGTGTATAGGATTATTTTAAAGTGTGTATATATATATATATCAATATTTTTAGATATAGATGATAATTATTATATAGATTGTTATAATAAGTATAAATTAAATATTAAATATATTCACATAAATGGAATGAATGATGTTATACACACCATGTATACCAACTCTAAATTTTGGGTTACCTAACTGGGTGAACCCCATGTTTCACACACACACCCTCCTCCTTTTCTCTAATGGGGGATTCAACCATAGGCCGCTCTCTCATCCTTTATGAATTCCACACCTTTTCTTCAATTCATTCCATGATTTCTTCTTTATTTGTCTCCATGATCCATGTATTTCGTTCATTTCCACTTTTTATTTTTTAACATAATTGATGGTGATTTAGGTATCAAGTGGCATGTTTGGTCAAAAACCATAGTACATAGGATCAATTTAATAACACATGTTTATTTCTATATGTTCATGGCCACACATCCCCTATAATGATTTTGAAAAACACATAGTGTGTTAGTTTAATAGATGTTATGTACTAATGCAAGCACCCAATTCAAGGAAGAACCCATATCCAATAGCCTACACATAAAAAACATACCTTATTCCATGAACGATTTATACATTGAGGGTATGTCGTATACATTGTTCATAATTACATGGCCATAGAATGGCTATACGTTGGTTGTTTTTTAATATTCTGACACACATATTGTACAAAAAAACATGACCTATACTTTTTTAGTCCACCTTTGGGTAGATTCTATGTATGGAAACATACATAGACTATTTTTTATTTACTCACATATGACATGTACTACTTACACATATTGTGTATAAAATTTTTCCATCAAAAAATACCATACACTTTTTACATCTAAAGTACATGGATAAGCATTCCATGTACATCATATATAGTGTACTGTGTATATTATATAAGTGTACTTTTATTTTTAGGTGTTTCCACTTTTCCCCATTACTTTTTGTATTATTTTTCTTTTTTTTTTAGATGTATCTTCCATTTTAGATCATGGTAGATAGAGTTTGTGATAATAAGAAGTATTGAATACCCATTACTAATAGTGAGTGACCATACCCTATCGAATTCATATCAGAGAACTAGGATGGAATGTCAGTATA
This sequence comes from Viscum album, assembly GCA_963277665.1. NCBI lineage: Eukaryota > Viridiplantae > Streptophyta > Magnoliopsida > Santalales > Viscaceae > Viscum > Viscum album. The sequence goes on along the minus strand of OY728150.1, from coordinate 1,583,342,552 downwards.
GATACCCTGATCAATCAGCCACCATCCTCGGTGATATTTCCTTGGATCAAACCTACACCGAAATCATCAACACCATCTTCATGTCTTGATGACACTATAACCCCTTCCCTTGATATTCCTACTACAAGTGTGACACCATTAGATGTGTCCACGAAAAACAAGACTCCCTCCTAATTTTTTGAGGGATATGGTGTAGAAAATTCTATTCCAGTAGCACCACTACCCGTAGCTCTAGTACCTCAGAAACATTTACTACAATGGATGATCCATCGACTGCCACTATTGATGAAACAACTTCGTCAATAGTTGATAACATAGAAGAACCAACACCAAAAGCATCCATACCTCAACTGCCCATCTACTTGTTCATCCATGAGTTCCATCCTATAGTAGGCTATTTGTGGTGTTTTTCATGGTGTGCAATTCATTTGAGTAGTTTATTATTATAAATTATTAATACTCAATGTCTAGGACTCAAAAAAGATATTGGGTTGATCCTTGGGAAACCACATATACTACACACACTCATTTTCATCACTCTCACATTCAATTATTCAATTTTGATGTTTGTTCCTACTTTCATGAATGACCATTCCACCTAACGACTATTGTCCAGTGACATAGTGACTAATGTCAAATTCAAGGGAGGATGACATTACTTTCCCCAACAATGGTGGAGTTCGTACAAGTGTGCGGTTTCTACTCCCATCTACCCACCCCAAACCTTATTTCCTCCCTCACCCACCAAAATAGTTATGAGACCATTATTGTGTGGTTGGATATTTCTAGTCTAGACCAAATGTATTCTTCCATGTCATTGATGATTTCCATCATTATTTCCCTTTCTTTTTGTTTCATCCAACATTACTTCAATTTCATCATTTTCCAACCATGTAGAAATTGGTGTCATGAACAAAGGTTATTTGGAGAGTATATCATATATCATCTATAATGATTACATTGAACTCCCATACATGATCACCTCACACTTCAACTATTTGATCACTAGCAGCCAAGGAATCTAGAAAGATGAATTATACACCCCTTGTAGGAAAACAATTTTGGGGTTTTTGAGCAGTATATCCCACACAATCAGTTGTGCTCAACCAAAAATATAGAATTTTTTTTATTATAAATATTTTGATTATAGATATGAAGTGATAAACCATTATGATTTGGCAGGATTCCACATCACTATTTTAATAATAGATGATTGTTTTTCCCTAATGGTGTCGTTACCTTGATACTAGGGAATCCAACAGCAGAACTCGATTCTCCACCCCCCACTTTTTCCCCAATTACCTCCACTTCCAAAATTTATTTTTCTCATGTAACATCTATAGAAAAGCCACCCCCAACACCCTTGGAAAATTTTTCAAAATTAACCCATCTATCCAATTTTAATCACCACCATGTCATCATAGAGATCTAGCATGATTCCATAAATCATCACATATACTGGATGGATTGGATGTAGGTCATCATTATTCATCACATGTAAATTGCTCTAAAAATAGAACCTTCCTTTTTACTAGTTCATCCATCTTTGGTAACATGACCTCAGTTTACATCTCTATCCACTAATTCATTTCTCTAACCCACAACTAGAACGAACACCACTTATCATGTTGCGGCTAATAATATACCAGTTGTTCCAACCAAACATAGAAATATCCTAATACCAGTGTCTTTTTTCCCACTACTAATTCTCTACCAGATCCAATATTTCATATAGTACCTCATATGAGGTGGAAAATGGATTTTCTACTCTATTATTTAGTAATATATATATATATATTATTCTCTTCTAGTAATGTGTTGTTTAGTATGAATGAAGAATTATTTTCCCATTTAATCGATAGTAAAATGTACTCTGGCATGAAATGGTCATATTGTTTCATCATTATTTAATCATTCAAATCACTCCAACAGTGGAGTATTATTTAGGTGTTTTTTATTTCACATTTTAATTATATTCCTTTATTCATTACTCCATATTTCATGGTCCTAGTAATGTTCTCCCACCTCATCTTCTCATCCTTACTGTCAAACATGGAGGACTATGTGGGATATTATGTTTGAGGGAGTGTCTATTGACTATAGATTACTTTTCCCATTAAGTAATCTTGGAGAAATATTTAAATAGATTCAATTTTAAAAAATAATTAACATTTACAATTAATTATACCTTATAATAATAAAGACATAGATAAGAATTTTAAAACAACAATTATTAATTTAGTAATAATGTAATTTAAAATGATTTCTGATATAATTCTATTTTTTATTTAAATTCTTTTCCATATCCATTTATTATACTGGTCATTTTTATTAAAGTCATGACCTGATTGTCCTATTAATGATGACCATACAAAGTGGTATTTAGAGGCCTTTATCATAATAATTATTATACCTTATTTTTTATGAGTCACAAAGGATATTAATCACTAAATAAACGTGTGAGTTTTACTCCTTCAAACGTGAATATTTTGAGTCATATTCTAATGATTGAGGAATTTCATTTATATCTACATCCCCATTATCCATGAGATCTAAACTATATCTAACCTCTATGAAACCCATAGAAACTATGAAATATCATGATTGGAAGCCACATTACAATACTATTTTCCTTCATACCATTATTATTTTATAATGTGGTGTTAATATTATTTTTTGATTTAATGTGGATACTTTTATATTCATGTTTTATTTTTCTGAGCCACCATGAAATTAAGGGTATGGGAAGTGCCTCTTTTTCATTTTGGTTGATGGGATGAAATTTAACAATAAATAATATTCTTACCGGTAACTCTTAGAAAACGATCATGAAATATTTAAAATATGTCCCAATTCAATCATTTCACTTATTAATGGATTTAAACCCAGGACAGAATGGGAATACCATGGTGATTTTTTACCTTGAAGATACCATGGTTGCAAGTAATTTCATTTATATTTTTCACTAAATATCATGCATTAATATTTAATAATTAAACCAACTTTTTAAGCATGTGAGAGTTTTTTTCTCATCAATACCCACATACCCTTAGCATTAGTATCATGTGTACCGTGTTTAAAGGGCCCATGATATTTGTGATTTTAGTCGTATATATGGAATGTGATTACTTGAATTCTTAAATATATAGTTCATATACTTTATATTGATCAAAACGTTTTCAAATTGATCTATATTGTTGAGTTTGTCATTTAATGTTGAGGTCATGTACAATGTGTATTAATGAAATTTCCAAAATAAAAATAAAAAATGAATGTTGAATGTCTTTAATGAAATTTTCTATATTCCAGGACCAAAATATATATAAAATTCAATTTTTTTTCTTTTTAAAATATTATTATATGGCTGTAATATTATAAGTATATTATTTGAATTCATATATTTTTATATTATGATATTTTTAATAAATGATAAGAAAAATTTACGGAAAATAAATGACCATGTGTCAGATATTTTTTTGATACTCATTTCTTCTAAACCGTTCATATATTATATTATATATAAAAACATGTTTACACCATTTACAAGTTGTTTTGTAAATAAAATTATTTACTTATATTTTCATATTTATTATTTAGTAGATTCCATCCAAATTCACAAAACATGAGTGATCATAAAAAAACATATTTACCCAATGTATGTTCTCTATAAACACATTCCATGTACAAAATTCTTATACATGATTTGGCCAAACTGAGTACAAGCCCATGTATCCATCAAGAGACTAAAAGTCATGTATTCAATGTTTACATTACATTTATGACCTTACAGAAGTTCTTGTTGGATGAAATACACTATATTCCATTTATCCCACAAACATACCATTGAAACATGGTTATCAATGTTCAAAATGGTAGATCACCTACCAATGGAGAGAAAAAATACTATGTTAGTTGTCCCTAGAACATAGTGTGTACATTTGGGTACCTTCTGAGTAGATGAGAATTATATAAATAGATAGGTACCCCTACATGTTTTAGGTTTTACATCAAAGCGGGAGGTACTCCAACTCTATTTATTGATTCACCCACCAAAAATTCAAAATTTCAGTTTTATTTCTTTTTGCAATTCAATTATAATGAAATCCAACTTCCCCCCTTATTTCCTCTCATATACATGGTAGGGGTTGAACTTCTTCTCAACTGACACACAATGAACATAGTAAATTGTTGATAGGTTTTCTATCTTGGTGTTGTAATAAGGTTACCTGTTTTTTTTATTTGTAATTATTATATGTTAATTTTATTATTAATTTTTCATTATAATTCCATTAAATAATTAATTCCATATTTTGGTTGGTGTCATATCAGACCAGGAATGAAACATGAAATTAAAAATAATTAGTTATAGTAGGTAATCTTTTATTTATTGGGTATTCCTATTGCACTGTTTTAGGGTAATTTTTTAAAATGTATTTCAATATTCAGTTACTATAGAAATAGTTTAATGTTTAAGTAAAAAAATACCATTTATCGGACAAAAAATGTAATATAATATAATCCAAATATTAAATGCATTAAATAAATTTTTAAAATACCAATTATTGAATATATAATACAACTATAATCAAATTTTTATTCTAACATATTCATTTTTGGATTTTCATTCCCTTTAATATGATTTTATTGTATTTTGATAAATAGTTTCAATTTTTCATATCATTCAGTGTAAAAAAATTCTAGATATTTTCAAAATATTTGGTGACTCACTATGACAATGTCTTTTATGTTTCACTATGCTATCAACAATAAAAATATCTAGAAACCTTATTATTACGTTTATAAGGGAACAATAATTTATATATATTGAAAATTTTGATGAGAGTTGTCAAATAATATAGCAATTACGGGGCATATGGAATGTAATAGTGTGAATTTTAGTTAATTTTGATTATTCCATAATTTTCATACTTAATTTCTTGATTATTATTTTTTGATCTTAAAAACCATATTTAAATAAATATTTACTAAATTGTGAACATGAAATATTCAATGTGATATGATTTTGATCTAAATTATCCAATGATTTTGTACTCCTAACTTGATTATTATAATCTATATATGGATGGAGGATTATAATACAGGGAATAACCATGTACATTTTATACCCAACACATTTCTCATTCTCATTCAAAACCATCATTGGAGAATGTATAATTATTACTATTTATGAAGGAAGACTTTACCACATTCAAATTTTACCAAATATAATGGTTGTGATGATTCTATCCATAATATATCAATATTAAAAAATATATAAATTATATGGACTTAGATTGAGTTTGTGGATGTGTGTTTTAACAATAATTCAGTTGAATAGGATAGATATGATGTTGGCCACACCTATAATTCAATAATAATTTTTAAATAAATTTTGAAATATAAAAAATTTAATATGGAAACACATAATGTTATTATAATAAGGAATATGATGACCCCTTATGACATATTAGTTTCATTATTAAATACATACTCCAAACAATTCATTTGATTACTTTTATGTTTTTAGTGTATAAAAGTAGGAACCTTAGGATGTAATGGGGGAAATACAGGATAACACCAATAAATAACCCCACATACGAAATTTACTACCCATGGATTAGGTCCACAACATGCATCTTCCTAGGAAATATGAATGTTAATAATCCTTGCTATAAACAAGGGCACTATAAATATGGTGTGGTACGTGCAGTGAAAGAAAATCCCTCCATCATATTATGGGTATGTACATAAATTTAGGCTGATCCAAATACCTAAATCATAGGTTCTTTCTTCGAGGAAATCTGTCCACTCTCTATTCAACAACCTCTTTATTTTCAATACTTAATTCACACATGTTTTGTAAATTCCTTCAACATGATATTTATTAACCATTCTCACATCCATTGTAGAAATGAGAAAAATATTTGTTACACACCATGTGTATGTACTTACATGGAATGTATATATCTCATTAATATATATTATAATATAACTCTTGGAATAAATAAAAAAATTAGTATAATAAATAAGAATGATACTTGTATCGATGAAAATGTTTTAAAAGAGTATCTATGAAATTTCCAACTTGGATTTCTCTAAAATAGAATATGGTACATGATTAATCCTTTATAATTTCCTTTTAATTAAAATTAAATTTTAGATATTTTAAAAATTAACTAAATCTATTTTCAAAATAAAATAAAACTAATGGTGGGGATTAATTTTCTTTAAGGGTTGTATCTCACGGATCAAAAAGACCCCGGATCGAATCCTGCTAGATGGTTCATCACTAGAATTTTTCAGTTAAATAAAACCAAATGTCATGAATCTCAGTAGTTTTCAAATAAATATTCTTATCCTATGTAATTATTAATTTTTTTCAAAAATAATAAATCGCCTGATTGTGATTCTTGTTAGTTGGTAGAGTTGCAGCCCCCATATCCAAAGACTCGAGTTCAAACTCGACTAATCTCTTAGCATCATTATGATCATCAAAAATTAAAACAACATACCATATGTTCTCATTTTAATCATTTAGAACTGATAATATAATTTAAATATGAAAAATATATCAAAACATGTAGTATTAGAACCTTTGATCCAGTTGTAGTGGATATATGTTTGGATCAACTCTGTTGTTGGTTTGAATCATGCTATGTATACCAGGCTAGTAGTTGCAATTTTCATTGTAAAATTTTAAAAAATATAATATGTATTTCTATGATATACTAATTGTTTAGGTTTATATTAATACATATATACATGTATAAGTACTAATTGGTATATATTTAATTATAATAATCATACATTAAATATTAATAAAAGTCACGTACCTTGCATGTATGAATGTATACACACCGTTTAACATGACTATAAACATTTTCCACCGTAACCAAGATAACCCTATAGTTCCACCAAATCTTTGTTTCTGGTTGGATCCCTCAATATATCACAAACCACTCCTCACTAAAATACACAGTTTATCTTGGATTTAGGACATAATGACTTCTTCAATTCACTCCATTGTATAGGTATTTCATTTGTAACCAAATATTTCCATGTTATAAATGAATTCATGGGGATTTAGTGATCAGTTGTAGAATTATCATAAATTCCATCGTTCATGGGATCAAATGAAGAACACACACCAAGGACAATATAAGCAAACATACCAATGATCTATTAAGAATTTGAAAAATAAAGGGATTGTGCATTAGGCACACACTATGTAATGTTGTCTAAACCATGTTCAATGATGACACCAAATACCACATAATACATAGATAGACATACCATGATACATTCAAGGAATTTTTTTAGGAACACATAATGTACACTATTCATCATGACATGGTTCTGTCATTACTGTCAACATGTTGGATGGACTAGTTCTCACACACTCCGTGTTTCACCATAACATGACATATACATTGTTTTCTCTAAATCTCTAACATGTTCATGTTTGATAACCTAAATTGATAGATCTCCATTTACACACATGTGGTGTGTTCTTCTTATAAACACAATATATTACTTTGGTCCCCTGTACAATCTAACCCGGCGTGTATATCCAATGTACCCATGATGGCATCCCGAGCACATTACATAACGTGTATTCTGGATCTACATGATATCATATTCATTTTTGTTTTATATATTAGTTTAATTGATTTACATTTTAATTTAATTTTTTATTTTTTATTCATTCCATTTATGATCATGAAAGACAGAGATTGTTACAATGGTAACCATCCCACAACCGATATCAATAGGGAGAGACCCAGACAATATTTGATCAAGCACTGAGGACTAGGAGGGAATGATGCAACATATCACTACATGTCTTAGCATATATATTTGGAATTGTTTCTCCCTATTTAACTGGAAGAAAAATCCTCAACAATATACTATAGTCATGTGTACGCCACGACCCCTTCCAAAACTAATCCTACATACATCATGACACTATTAAATGTGACCACATAAACCATAGATCTATATCAATCTTCTTATAGATAAAACATACTGGATCATATTGCTATGAAACTACAACCCATAGATAACATTACTTCATATCCATCTATGGCAGTAGTTGACCTCCCCACTAACACGACTACCAAAACATCTTCAGTAGAAGTGGATACCATGCGTAACCAACACCAACATTTTTATAACCCTAGACAAACCCTTCAAAAATATTTTATTATTGGAATCTGGTTGAATCAAGAGAGTTTAAAGGATCACAATCAAACTGACTGGTAGATTCATCGACATTGCAATTCTTCAGTGTCTAGGTGTTTGGGTGGAGATTTAGTAGATACTTAGAAACACACATATACATAACACACATCAGGTTGTCACTCCATCATTCTTGTATTTATATTAGTAGTTCATTTATATGTTTGAGTTCAATGGGTCTTCCGAATGAGGTATTCCATGTAAAATGGTGAATCCTATTCAAATTTGGATGGGAAAAGACAAATTTTCACACACCATGATGGGGTTCAGCTAAGGGATTAGTTTCTAGCACCGTCTTGTCACCCCACTATCAATTTCAATCCTCATCCACCCAGAGTGTTCCATTCTCGTTTTTGTGTGGAACAGGGATTTCTAGTCCTTAATATCATTATTTTATCACATAAAAAATATCACCCTCATAATTTCCCCTCCCATCAATTTCATGCACCATTGCATTGTGCAATATCCTTCTACCCCTTCATGATGACATGATTATCACATACGAACATTATTTGGAGAATAATACATATATCTTCTAGAAGGATTACCCAAATATCCCTTAATTCAAGTAATCATACTTTAACTGAATGATCATTGGCTATTAGAGAAACCTAAATGGATGATTCTACACCACCAGGTTGGCACAATATTTTGGATTTTTGACCCATCACTCCCTTGTGATAACTTATTCTCTTCCAATAGGATGTATGTATTAATGATTATACTCCCAATGATGGTAAACAAGTAGGGAGATAAATTTTTTCTTCTATAAGATGCCCTAGTAGTAAATGGGGAAATAGAAGACCCACTTGAACGTAATGGTGAATCTTCCTTGATATTACCACATCCATCAGAAGATAATCATTCTCTATACTTCACACTTCATCCCTTATTAAATTTATTTCACTATTCCTTAATCATTAAAATCCAAAAACCCCACATCCACCCACACCCTCATATGATATACTAATATACCTCCCCTGGTAAATTTGGATCATTTCTAGGATATCATGGAGTGCCTCCATGATTCAATCGATCAATGCCTTTATTGGATGGATGGGTTCATGGGCCTCATTCTTCATAACATGCGAATTCATATCCCAACAACACCTTCTCCTTGAGAAGATCATCTAAATTCCACAACATGACAATAGTTTATTGTTGAGACCATAGATTCAGTTCATCCACCCAGTATAGAAATAGACACCACTTCTCCAATTTTGGCTAGAAATATACTAGTCAATCCTAGAACAGAGAGTGATAATCTATCACATATGAAATTTCCTCCCACTTCTCCTCCTATTCCAGATCCTCATTTATAGATAGTTCATATAATGAGGTGACATAATGAATTATTTTTAATAATTCATTAATTATATATATATATATATATTGATTGTGATCTATTTTAAATATAATTGTTTGTATTCATACATAAAACTTTTTTCCATTTATTTAAAAATAACATTTACTCTTTCTTGTTATGGGAATCTCTTTTTGACATCAATCCTTAATTTCCTTATCACAATGAGGATATTATTATTTTAGTGTCTTTTTCCTCACATCATCCTTAGAATCCATTGTTCATTACTCCCATTCTCTTTTTCCTAGTTGTGTGTTCCCACAACCCTTTTACATTATTTGTGTTTCACATGGATGACTGTTTTCCATATTAGGTATGCAGTGTTCCCCTTGACTACACTAATATTTTCCCTTAAAGAAATATATGAGATGTCCTTAAATATAATATATATTTAAAAATGGGCATCTTTTTTTTATAATTATACATATTAAATACATATATGATAATTTTATGTGAAATTAAAATATTTTAGTTATAATATTTTTAAAATAATTTTTGATATATATTTTTATATTTTTTGGATATTTTCATTTATTACACTGATGATTTTTAATCATGTAATTAACTGAATGATAATTTATTTTTCTCATTATCAAAAGGTATTTTGATCCCTTTATCATATTCTTTATAACATCCTCATTTTAGATTTAATGATAATGTTCAACAATTCATGGTAAACATTGCTAATACACAATGAAATTACTAGTGGGTGAGAGTGCCACTATTTAATTTGGGATTAAGGGTTATAAAATCAATATTCATTATTTTCATTAAAAATACTCCACTATGGATATAGTATTTATAAGTATAATTACATGGTGCTTCTCCAATATGATTATGAAATCTATGGATTAGATATTTAGATTTTTCTTAGGTGATAAAAAATGAATACGTGTTGGGTAGTTTTATGTTCTAAATTTAGGCTTACCCTTTCATAAATTTTATTATGTATAATAAATGTCATTAGAAGATATAAATTTTTTTGATTAAAATGACTAATTTTTTTGTTCATAGTTATTTTTATGAGATTCATCCATTACCTCAAATCATGAGCGATCATTATAAAATGATATATATACATGACGTGTACTCTAGAAACACATGCCATGTTGATTTTCACTAACATGGTTTTTCCAGACAGAGTTCAAACCGATGTTTTCTTACCATAGCTTATATGTCATATTTCATTGTTAAAATGATATATATTTGATAACAGAAGTGGTTGGTGGCTGAAACCAATTTTATCAACCATGTGAGGTGGTGTGGAACATTTTGTATCCCAGCAACCAAAAATTAAATTTTGAAATCAAATTGCGGCCTATTACATCATCTACATGTGGAGAAAACATATAATAATTTACACTCATGTTGTACAAAATGTGACTGGTTGGGTAAAAACAGGGTAACACATATTTTCCATAAATATAGAAGAATCCCTCAGAAGTTGAGGATCGACATCTAACTATGGGGTTGTAATTATATATTTATAAATATCCCCAAAATAAAAAATTATAGTTTTCTTTCTATTTTCATGTCTGTTTTAGGGTAATTCCACATTCCCAATATTTCTTCTTATATTCATGTTTATGGATGAGCTTTTTCCCAACCCTCCAACTTTGACAATGATAATAATAGGCTAGGTTTTTTTGTTAGGGGTGAAATATGTTTATGTGTTATGTATAATTGAAATTATAAATTTTTTATTTTATTATGAATTCATCTTTATATTTTTCTGAATGAATTAATTTGGTACTAACTGTTGGTGTTTTGTCGATCTTAGAATGACTCCAATAGGTAAAAATGAAGGATTTAAAATAGTTCAACCCATGACCATTAGGGTTGATTAGTGGACCGATTTTAGGTGTAATATATTAATTTTTATTTGAATATATAGTTATTAGACCATGTATATGATGCTTAAATAAATAATTACTATTTATCCAACAAAGAAATACTATTATAATTGAATATCCATGTTAAATAATTTATATAAATAACAGGACGACAAGAAAATATAAATTTCAAAATAATCTAATCTAATTAAAACCACGACTTGTTCATTTTATGACTGTTTTACCCCTTCATTTGTTTTAACTTAATTTTTTAAAATATTTTCACTTTTTCATCTCCATCCATCAATTATATTTGTTGGGAAAATCAACTATGATCCTCCGAATCACAATAATTATTGATTCTCTATTTTTATATGGTATCAACCCAAACTACCATTAGATACATAGTTATTCATAATAGATGAGAACATTACATTCAATTTTTCCCACCTCACAGTTGGAGTAGTAACCTTCTCATGTTTCATCATAACCATTTATCTTCTCTTTTCATAGATAATCGGATTATTATATATATCATCCAATTCTAGAGAGTTTGAATCTCTATAATACTATGATTAAAAATATGGATAATACTATTCCTGAATAATAAATATGACCATTTCATCAATTGATTAATATTCTAACTTCTCACAAAGATATATTTTGGTGATAAAAATTATATTGGCCATTGTAATGGGTTCCCAAACAAAATAATTATCACCAATCAGATGACCTTTATATTTTTATTTCAAAATTAAAAATCCGGATTCTTCACATTCAAATTTCCTTTGTATATATTCTTAATATTATCCATAATTTCTTTAGTATTTCTAATTCCTCATTCTCTGAGAAAAAATAATTCAGACACTAGGTAAAGTATTATTTTTTTCATTCCCATAATTATCAAAATGATTATTATCACTAATAAAAGGGGAAAATTGTAAGTTTTTTTAGGAAGCCAATCACTATCATCTTAGATCACATAATATTAATGTGAAATAAGACCAATTTTTGTTCTATTTACATTGATTAATATGACATAACATTGTTTTTTATCAACTATAAGAAACAATAACCCAAATAATTCAATCTTTCACCGTTGTACAGGTAGTAATTTCAACAGATAAGAAAATTTTGAAATTTAAATATAATTATTTTACATTCATAACTAGTATTTATCATGATATTAATTCTTATAGATTTCATCAAAATACCAATAAAATATATGTTTATGTTTATTATTTTATGTGATATTGGTGTTTTTTTTCAACTTTAGTAAATGATTTCATTTATGAATTTCCACATACAGAATATCTTATCCACATATATCATTATTCATATGGAAACTAGATCACAAAATATCACTAAATTATAAATTTTTAAAATAATTATGCATATTACATCAAATATACACTTCTTTCTTAAAATATATCATTATTTTGTTTGTTAAGATCCAAAGGTACCACATAGCTACAACCTTTGAGAAAGGGATTTCACTATAAAAAATGAGTACTAAATAATCTAAAAAGTATTCATGTTATCTATTATTAATGTAGTGGTTAATGTCTAAAACACATGTTTATGGACCACTGAGCTTCATTATTGTTGTAAAAAATGAATAAGAACACTTTTATTTTGAAAAAAACATTCACACATTGAAAATGAGTGTTATTCATAGAAGCTCATAAACTGATCTTGGCCCCTGGACATATGCATTTTCTATTATGGAAAAAATATTTTAACTACATTAATACATTTTAATTATTAACATATTATGTCTCCAAAAAACATTCATGTTATGTATGGTTAAAATATAACATAATCATTCAGTAATCTCAATTTTATGATGTAAATTTCATCAATTTTTATTATTTGATGAGGGTGAATTATTTTTGGAATAATTACCTCCCATTTATGATAATAAAATAAAATTATTTATCATTTAAAATATTTAATTAATTATAAAAAAGTCTTTAGAAAAATATTCTCTCAATTAGTATAAGATATATCTTATAAAAAAATCTTACCTGAAAAGCATAGAAGACAGAATGGTGATTGAATGTATGATCATATAACTATCTCAAAAAAATTAATTTATCTCTAAAATTATAATTTTCAGGTATTAAATATGGGTGAATGGTATATTTAAATTAAACTCATCTTTGATGAAGTATCTATTATAAATAAGACATCATTCTTTAGTCATATAGGCTTATAGATTTTATGGTTATTTATTTATTTAATGTGGAATAGAACCTGAACCATTTCTATCCATCAACAATATTAATCAGGGTCCATGACAGATAAATAATAGATTCTTTTTCATCATTGAATAGATCCACACCATAATGGTTTGAACTCAGATACAATTTCACACCAAGACCACATACGTCGGACCACACCTTTGCATGGTTCACTGGAACATTGTTGGTTCCACACATCCACATGTTCCATAATAAGTGATCCATTAAAATTTTTCTCTGGATTAAAATTTTCATGAATAATCCCATATTTTTTTAGAGTCTCTTCCCACATGGTATTTAGTAATCATAATTGGGTGGTTCTAGGTGGCCCCACTATTTTGATTAACACATTCAAATATCAATGTGAAATTTCATCATAAAAAATGAAATTATGTCAAAGACCAATTTTTTTTCTTACTTCCCTTGGTCATAAGTATTTCTATTTGTATTATATATAATTTTTGTTTTGATTAAACTATATATTATGGGTTTCGTGAAATATTTCATTTGTTTCACTATTTAGAAACTCGACTAAGGGGTAATTTTACACCTTCCTGAGGATGTGTCTTTTTTAGTTCATTTTGAACGGGCATGGTTTGGTTTGTTAATGTTTGTATATGGTTTGGTCAAAATCGTGAATATCTAGTTACCAATTTCATGGTTCATTGGGTGTATCTGTTCATGGTGTCATAACCTGGGCATGGTTTGAAATACTATATAGTACATGTTTGTGTGGATCATCCATTCTTAACAAAACCATGTCACATAGTTCCTGAATGATTTCCCAACCCATGAGGCCAATCCATATGGGTTCCCGATATATCAAGTATGTGTATCTTGTTAAGATTATTTTTTAAGAAACCATGCGGCTTAAACAATAATATTTCCAAGTTTCATTCAAAATGTGTATAAATTATTCTACACTACTTTTATTTCAAACCCAAAACACCATATTCCTCCTACAATTAGGTTTTATGACCCATGTTCACATCTTCCCATCATGACACCACCAACCACCTAAAAAGGGAATTCAATGGTGATTTATTCATATTATAGTAGTGGGTAATCAAGGTAATTTTTTCTTCTATTCTCTATCATCTATTATTACAATTATCTATTGAGTTCTTAATCTTGAATAGTATTTGGAATATGTGGTTCTTATTTATTTGGGTATAAATTGGGGGTTTTCTTTTCATAGGCTTACATGTTTATGTTATTTCTTCTTATAAACACTATGAATCAGTTTGAGGTTGGATTGGTTGATTTGATAGTGGTTTGAGGCATATTTCCCTTTACAGGTGGTCATTAAATTATAGAATCCATTATTGGTATCTTTTTTCACGACCCATAGATAATAATTAGTCTGTTATGATTTTTAAATATATTTATATATGTAAACTATCGTATCAATTTATATTTTTTACTTTTTTATGGAATTGATTGGATAATACCTGCACATAAATTGTTTGATAAAATGACTCATTATATTATTTTAGTGATATTTTATTTTTTAGGCATGGTTTTGTCTTATAAAATTAACATGAATAATAAAATTATGGTTTTTCAGTAAAATATGAATTTATATATTTTTTCAGTGTATAAATGGTGTGCCTAAATATTGTTGGAAATGGTGGGTTTCTCAATGATATGTTATATCCCATTTGGATGTTTTGTAAAATTGGTTTTCCTAAAAAATCTCATTGTATGATCCTATTTCCTTGTTTTTGTTTAAAGGTGTGTGGGTCCTTATTTTCAGAATCCATTGTGAATAAATTTTCGAATTGATAGATGTTAATCATTTGGATGGATTAGGGGTGACTATGTTGTATTTGTTGATGGTGTGTGATGTATGTACATGTGATGTGTTTCATGTTGTAATTGGTTGGGTCACCAACAAATTAGTATTGGAAAGTGAACATGGAATTACTATTATATTATTAGTTAATGTTAGATATAGATGTTGAGGTTATAATATGGGTATTATCCCCTAGTATAACCCTCTCACTATGATGGGATATTCCCCCTCAATTAGTCCATGTACGGTTAGACTTAATGATTAGGGAAATTGATTTCATCAGTTGAGGGATGACTATGGGATGATTAATGTTTTTTTTGTTATTGATTATAAAATATGATCATAGGTTCTCCAGTGATCATTTTAACCTAATTGTCTATAGAAAATGATTTAGATGAGTTCTTTGGTTGGTTACATGTACATTATACATTATATTTATCTTATCTTGTGATCATTACTTCTGGACACATATTTTGTCTATTATATTCCTAAATTTTATGTGCCTTTATGTAAATGGTTATGGAAAATGTTTTTAGGATATTTCATACCTTATGTTTTTAAGGACACCGTCCTTATCTATAAAAAGTCTAATGTCTACATTATAGAAAAGACTTTGATATTAAATAAAAAAGTACCATGGACTATGTTTTGGAGCATGTCATGGAATTAATAGACCTTAATATCTCCCATCATCTTCTTCTATGCATTGGACACTCCTGTTTCATCAATGAATCAAGCAGACTTAAAAAATTAATTCTTTTCTAGAAGATACTTAGTCCTATTATACATTTGGACACATAGTTCAAATTAAATGGTTCTATTGGGGTGCTTCTAGGAAGCAGTGTGGAGATATATCTGATGCTTCAAAAAATACACCTACTTGATAGTAGGTGTATGGTGCATGTCAAGGTTCAGTTTGACGTCCTTTTAAATATTTTTTTCTTGTTGTAGTGTTTGTGCCTTGCAGTGTTTTCCAACATTTTTTATTGGTTATGTATTTTGTTATAATTTAGGGGACCACTATTTTAATGGAAGCATGTATTCTGGAAATTATTAGTTTATCCATATTGAGTGGATGAGTGTCTCAGAGTGTTTATTGTTTCTACCCTCTCTTTTATTTGGGTGAAAGAGGATGATGTGTGTATCACAGGAATATTTTTTCTATGGATTATATTTTTGTGTTCAAGACTGTTTATTTTTTTATCATGTTTTTCATGATTCTTTATAGACATTGTCTATGGAAAATATGTTATATATTTTTTGTGTTTGGTAGTTGATACTGGATAGTTACCCTTCTAGAGTTATAAATTAGTGGTTAGTACATTATTTCCTACTGTGTTGAATATAGTGAGTCTTTATTTTAATTTATTTCAATCTTCCAATATCCCCTCCTCGGTAAAAGTTGGAACACTTGGATTAGGCTGTAGAGTTTCTATTTTGATATGATGATTGGATTTAGATCTATGTTTTTCGATAATCACATGAATAATTTGTCTTACTAAATAGATAATTTAGTTAAGAGGTTCGTTTTTTATTTTTTTAGTTGCTAATATATTATTTGGTTTGAGGTGTAGAACTGAGACAATGTGGGAAACAATTTTTTTATCGAAAAAGTGAAAAAATTAGGGAATTCATGAAGAAAAGAGAAATGGTTCATGGAATTGCGAAACAATTGTTTATTCATAATTTATTTTAGATTAAATTTTTTATTTTCATTATATCATAATTTTCATGTGTTACAATTTAAAATTATATGATTTGTGCTATTTTTCATCTATTTCATTGGTTGGTCACATGGTTTAGTTTACGGATATATCCCCGTGAGGTTGAGTTTATTTTTAGTTAATTTTGATCAACAAAGGATTGAGTTTAATGTGGTGGAAGACGTTATATTCTTAACCATTTGGCACCTAGGATAAATGATTTGGTTCTTTTTCTTCTTCTAGTAAAAGGAGAACTTCATGAGAATGATTATGAAAACTATGACAGATTCATACACATTGTTATAAAATTTTCTACAACCATTTATCTTAGTTGGGTCATATATTTCCAAACTACATTGGTGTCTAGTGTTTTCATTATTAGGCACATAATTAGCACACAATTTGGGTATCCATGTATACAAACAATTCATAGTGGCCAGGTTCCATAAAATATTTTACCAACCTTTCTCTTAGTTGGGTCATATATTATTCTTGTATTTTATGGAACTAATGTTCTTATTTAATTGGTTTTGAAATGTGATTTTTTACTTCATTGGTTTTCTTGGGGATTTTTGTGAATCTTTGAACCCTCGTGATGTTTTTCTGGGTTGGTGTTTAGAAATGTGTATGGTTTGAAATAGGGTTCCCTTTTAAATTTATAATTTAATTTAAAACATCATTTATTTATTTATTTTCAAAATTACCTTGTATAGGAATTAGCTTTAATTTATTTTTTGAATAATTTTATTATATCTAATGAGGTGATTTTGTCTTTTTTTATTGTGCATGGAAATGTTTTGTTAATACATGAATGACATGTGTTCAACTAAATTCCCAATTAGTATTTATAAGTGATTTTTTATTATTAAGGTATGATTTTGTCTTGTTAAATGTTCTTAACCACGAAAATAATTTTTTGTTATTGAGAAATTGAATTTCAATTGGGTTTGGATTCTAAATGGGCTGTTTACATCTTGTTGGGCATGATTGGTTACCGAATAATTAGATGAGGTCTGTTTGGATAATTTGAAATTTTGAACTGCTCGAAAATATCCGTAGATGATCTTATTTAATTGTATGTATTGAAATATGTGTGAGTTACTTGGTGTGTAACTCCCATAAGAAGAAAATGTTTGAAGGCAATATATTGTTCAATGGGGTAGCTCAGGGGTGACATTGTTGTGCCAACTGATTGTGTGTTATATAAGTGATTGTGATTTGATACTTGATCCCATTGATTGGTTACCCCCAAATCTAATCATTATATAAGAAATTGTAATAATTAATGGGTTTATTGGGAATATATGCTTCACTAGTTTGGGATATTCATTGGCTTGTGCCATGTAATATATACCATTCTCTTCTTCGAGATTGTGCCCCTAGGTTAGGATAGGTTAGGTAAGGACAACTGTATGAGTAAATAAAGTAATAAATATATAAATTCCATTGAAATGGGTAATGTTTCATTATACACTATATTTTTCATTAATCTCATATATTGTCACATGTACATTGACAGTTGAATTTCAATGGTGTATGATTGTGATTCCTTGTTTGGTTTGTTCCACATACGTTATATATTCAATTATTTTTGTAATGTGATTGTTTCCATTTCTATCTTATGTGGTGTTGTATATATATATAAGTGATTCATTTCATTGAAATTGTATATTTAAAATGTTTTCAAAACATTTTAAACCATATCATTTGTAAATAAATCATCCTTCACCTAAAAAAATCTAATATTTCAATTCTGGAAAAAATGTGGTTTTATATAAAAAATTGAAATGTAACTTGTTTTTAATTGGAGATGAAATTCTATGGAAATGTATGTCTTGTTTGTTTTATTTAAAATCTAAATTTATTATTATGTTGTTTAATGGTAATATATTACTAAATTTTTTGGGCATGCCTACTAATTTTTAAAATTCAAGCCTATAGGTTCTTCTTGATTCTAGCTTCTAGTGAATGTTCAATCATGGTTTAAATCATCATTTATGATATTAATATTTGTTATTAGAGATTTATTCTCACGTACAAAATGATTCATAGTGTTTTTCTAGTTTTGTATGGGGTTTTATGGTCAACATTATTGCGTTTTATGTTTATTTATGGATGTCATTCACTTGATTTATTTATTTCATTTTTCATTTCCCTATTTATTCCCACTGATTTATTAATCCATTTTGGGATAAATAATTTTCATAGTTCTCATTAAAATACATTAAAATTTTCACCATCCTTAGAGGTTTGGGAACTCCTCCAAATCCTTGTTTTGGGCCGACTCTAGTGACAAGTTTGGTGTCAACCTAAGTTAGTGCATGAAAAATCCCAACATAATAATTCACAAAAATAGTTCCATAAGAAATGATGATTAAATTACATTGACTAATTATTCTTCATTACGTGTGATTATATTTTGAATTATCTTATATATAAATGGACTTTATATACCTCTGTTCATTTTTTGAATATAAAATCCAATGATCCCTATTCCATACAATCATCATTATTCTCATCATTATTGTTTTCGTAAAAAATAATTCTCTATTGAAACATGACCTATGAAAATTATATTAGTTCGACAATTTCAAGAGATAGTTTAGTGATTTTTTTACATATAATAATTAGGAAAATAATGTTCACCATCCAAATACAAAACTTGAATTATCTATTTTTTCAAAATCCCCTCTTAAGAATCATTTCTACAAAATCGAGATAATAACAAAACATTATCCAACTCATTAGTACTACCAACTTATAAAAATTCTAATATTAATTCCAAAACCTACCTCTTCTATTCTCAATTTCTATCCATGATAAATTAAAAATATCACATTAAATTCACTACTAAATTTAATAGATTATAATTAAATGAATTATTGGTTTCATTTTTTAATATTTATTGACAATACATTTAGTACATTAATTCTACTCCAACACATTTATTATAAAATATTAGTATTTCCCATTTCGTCAGTGTTTATTTTTTATTATTTAATTTATCCATAATAGAAAATAATTTACATATATTTCTACATCCAATTATATCCCACTTTTAATTATCAATATTATTTTTTTAACAACATTTCATTTCATTCATAAATTATAAAATAATTAAATATTAATGGAATTAATAAAAAATTACACAACCACCCAAACAAATTAATTAATCCCTATAACAAATTCTGAACCATCAATTATCCTTAGAAAAATCTATTCCACTAATACCATAGCCCTATGAAAATCCATCTCCCACAAACAAAATAAATTGAAACCTCATCCTACCAACCATCCTACTGAATTTTAAATTCAAAACCATTAGTAGAATTAAACACCATACATTAAATATCCAAAAAATATAAGTAATATATATTGAATTACCTATCCACAATTATTTATTCATTTTAATTTAAATTTTATAAATAAAACATGAAAAAAATAATTATATATTTCTAATAAATCTATTTGATACAATATAAATTTTTTTAACCTATTAGCGAATGTCACTAGATAAAACAAAAAAACTAATACAATCTGTATAACATTAAAATTCAAAATAAATGAATAAGAAGACCCAAAATATGTTATGTAATCATCTAATATATTTTTGAAACACTCCACTTTCCATTCAATTTGTTATAATGATTGTTAAATTAATTATTTTTTTCATTATATATAATAAATAAAAAATTATAACATTACATTCCAATAATTTAATCTCTATAATGATTTTTAGGTAAGAAACCCCCAACTCAACACATGTTCTAATAATTTTTCTTATAAACTTTGAATAATATGTTTATAAAATTATGTTGAAATAGTAAAATTCTAACACCCCAATATTTCATAGTACGTTATTTCTTCAAAGTGATTCAATAAATTTCACTGCATGCAACACCAAGTTCAAGCGCACCACGACTTACCAGTCCAGCTGTTCCAAAGAGGTAATGAATAATATTAACTTCATTTGGAATTTTATATACTTCATATATATTTAACATCCATATTATGTGTTTCATAGACATAATATAAGAACAAATTCAATTTTTTAGATAAAGGAATTATTTTTCTAAAAATGATATTTTACCACCTTTTGAGGGAGAACCACTTTTAAATCCAATATTTGACACTTTTATATATTCAATTTGAAAAAATACACTTCATAGTTTGAATCACGAGATAAAAATTTCTATTTGATATTTTTTTATTTTCCTGATAACTTTCATATTTTGGTGAATACTGAAAAATATTAAATTTTAATTAAAAACAACTGTTTGAATCGAAATAATTTACAGTGTTAAATTAGGAATTTTCTTGATTTTGAAGTATAATTATATTTTTTATCATTTACTAAGATTTATGTCATTATAATTAATTTCACTTTGAAATTGTACATAAACAAGGGTCAATCTTTTGATAGATATTGTTGCTTAAAAACATGCTATTTGTTTTGACAATGAAAATTTATTTTAAATTAATTAATACAACGTATATGTTTTTAATTTGGTAAAAATAGACATCATTTTTTAATTCATAATATGAAATATATCTTAGGCTGAATTCTTGGTATATTTCTGAGAAACGTCAATTTTTAATGATTAGTAAAAAACACTGAGTTATTGGTTAAAAGTGACATTTTAATTAAATGATTATTTATTTTATTTGTATTTATTTAAGGTAAAAATAGATAAATAATACCTAAATAAGTTCATAATAATTCATTGGAGTTATTTTATAATATGTTTAGATATAGAAAAAATTGATTGAACATTTTTCCGTCTTTTATCCACCTCCGAGGATAATTTTCAAATTGGCTTAAAAAAAATTTTACTGGTTCTGTGAGTTGAATTTAAAAAATTTGAGATACAAAGTTAACCTCCATAAGTAAATTTTTTTTCAATAATATGAAATTAATTTTTGGTGAATAGTAACATTAGACTATTATTTACCACGATTAAAGGTAAATATGGTAATTCAAGGTAAAAAGAATATTGTAATAATTCAAAAATACCTTTAAACATTTTATATATTTATTTTATGAGTAACGGCAGACCATGGGAATACTTGGGATGATTTTGGGAGCACAGTGAGCCACTTATAAATAATGAAAACACATTAGATTAATTCGTTAAAAGTGAAGACAAAATTAACAAAAACAAAAATCTTTTAATATTTAATTTTTATATGGTGTAAGATAATTAATATTTTTAACTATAAATATTAATTATAATTAAAAAATTATTTCCTACATCCTGGTAATTTTTTTATAACTTTTAGACATCGAATAAATTATATTATTTATGATACAGTGATGATGCAGTATTTACCTCATTAATAAGTGATTTAAATGGATTAGATTATAAATATTAAAATATAATCCAAACATATCCAATTATTATTGGATGATTATATTTTCACCGAGAGTCAACTTATCTTCAACCCTAATGATTTTTGGACCTTTAGAATACGAATATTATTATATAATAAAATAATAGTTTCACACAGTTCTAAAGAACCCCTCCCCCTTTATAAAAGGAGACCACTTATAATGAATTTATCACACATATCGAGCATTTAGGCTCCCCCAAAAGTTCCCAAATTAATCTCTCCACACCCCTCTACTCCTCCTAGAATCCTTACCTTTGGAAGAACGTACTTAAAGAAGTCCTTTTGGTCCATACCAATGGAAGTTAATCCAAATTAATGGTAACATTTTCTCTTAAATTAAATTCTTTTATTTTACATCTATAACCCATAAACTCATTTTTTATGTTCATTTATAACATGAACAATATCATAAATATACTATGATTTTTTAATTAGTAGGATTAGAACTAATCTTACACACAACTCCAATTAATGTGTGAAAAACATGATGTTTCTATGGATGGAAAACTAATGCCTCACGAAACGATGATTGTTAAATTACCTCCTACCACCACTCATGGTGGCCATTTTGATTGAACTATATTTATATATGATATATATTGTGTTTATGTTTCACCATGCTTCTGTTTTTTGCTTTTATAGCATACCTTAAAGGTTTCCATTAAAGGTAAACGTGATAATTTAATTTGAGGAAGTGCGGACTACTGCCCCCTCAAAGAGATATGACTTGTTAATACCATATGTGGGACATAAAAAGGATGTATTAAAGGATATAATATATAATATTATACTGGAATTATAATATACCTATGTATCATTATGTTTTAATTCCATTAAAATAAGAAATATAAATGAAAGTAGCCTTCATGCGTATGTACGACATACCGTCTTCCTGAACTGTTCATTTCATTTAATACCCCAAAATGATATGTACTATTATAAATACATGTATATACTGGATATATATGATATATATAATATCTATTGAAATAATATCATTCTTTATATAATGAAATTTCAACCATGTGAACAAATTGTATCTATAAGGTGTTCATTTTTGACCCAAGTGCCAAATATCCACAAAACGGACGCTAATAACTTAAATGATTTCATAATGTTTATAACATGGTAATAAGTGATATAAAAGGATTAATAGACTGGAAAAATGTTCTTACGCGAGTAGAAATTAACGTTAGATTATTATTCAAGATATTAAAGAATGAACGGGTCAAGTCGGGCACGAGGAAAGGGGTTTATTATCTCACTTTTAAATCATGTGATATTTCCATTTCTCGCCACTTATTTATTGCGTTGATGTATTTTGAACTACAACATGATATATATTATAATTATTATCTTTATATTCATGATAATATATGATTCATTCGATTGATATTGACTATTGTTCATATGACTTGATTGATTACAACGAGGTAAGGGTTAATTTCACCAAATCTTTATTATCTTAGGATGTTTATACGTAATTTTATACTGGGACCTATTTATCATCCATATCCATGTTTCATTAAACCATATTTCAAAAATAAATTATTATTTTATAGACTATGGTTTAAATTCATTTATACCCTTGGTTTACTTTTATAAGTTGTTTATAAATAAATCATTCTATCCTTTTCCAAACAAGGTACTTTATGACCTTTTTGAAAAAATTAAGGTAACAATGTTTTATTAAACTTATATGGCAGGTGTGGCTATTTTCCGCCATTATAACATCATCGAAGCTTCCCTTAAAATCTTATATGAATATTTTCAAAATAATTTTTTTCCGTATAATTATGTGACTCCTAAATGATATCAAAATAGAAAGAGAAATTTCTCTACAAAAATGTTTTGATTTCATCTATGCCATCATCCTTTGATGGATTTTAAGTTTATTTGAAGTTTATTAATTATGGTACAAAACATAAATATTGTATTCAATGTTTTGAATTATTTTTGACTATGAATGTGCTATTCGTATTCTATTCATGGTTTATGGTTAAATTATTTACATTTCATATGCTATTTTAAATACGAATGTTTCTGTTATATTTTATAGATATAGTGTCTTTAGAAAATGTGAAACATAAAAACAGGGTTTATATGACATCAACGTTATCTCCCACTTATTCCTTCATAGCACGATCCTTTTTGACATATTTTACATAATAATATTCTTCCCGGTATGGGGAAAAGAAACATTATAAAGGTTCTTCCTAGATGTTTTTTATATGTAAATAGTTATATATCACTCACTTTATAAAAATAACACATAAAAAATTAAATTTGAAAATAGTATCCTCTATATGAATGATTGTGATAAAATTTCTTGAGATAAACCATATAATTTCTTGAGAAACACTTAAAATAATCCTAAAATATATAATGTAAGACAAGAAATTTTTTGTTATTCACATAATTACACAAAATCATTTCATGTTAGTAATGCTTCATTTCCAAGACCATAATAGCAGACAATGTCCAATACTGGACTGAGATCACAACTATGTCTTAATATGTATTATTGAACAGGGATAATTTATCATTCTAGTACTACATTTCTCATGAGAAATAAATGATTACCCAATGCATTTGAGGGAGATATAGGACCCAACCATATCAAAATGAAATTAGACTTATGTGTTCCAAAAAAACATAACTCATTCATCATTACATAATCCACAGAATAAAATTGGTTTCCTAAACATCATTCCATCTCAACATAATCCACATAAATTATTTTTCATTAATATACCAACATTATAAACATAATAAAAAATAGGAATTATAGGGATTGTATACTTGAAACATAATGAAATTAAATAATTTCATCTTATATATTAAATAATTTTGATATAACACTAGAAATTAAATTATGAGAGAAATATTATTTTTTCCTAAAAAATATTTACTTTTTCTCCAAATTCCACACAGTTTAAAAATAATAATTTCATTGAATATAACATTGAAATATTTTAAATTAATATTCATTGAAATATGGTGTTATCAACACATAAAAACCCATTATAAAATATATGTTAAATGAAAAAATCATTCTTATACATTTTTCGGACAATTGAAAATATACCTCAAATCAAAAAATGACAATTGATTTTTTTATAAAAATTTATTAAAAATTAAAAAATTGTGTAATATTTAATTTAAAAAAAATGGATTAAAGAAATATTTTAAAATATATGTTTAAGAAACACATGAAATCATGAAAAATATACCCTATTATATAGTTATGTATAAACAATCTTTGGTGATAATGGTATTATAGAATTATCCCTTACCTTTTGTATAATATCCTACGTATAAACCTGGACCTCCAATATAATTATTTAAATAAATTAATTTACATATTATGGAATTATATTAATTTTTATCATATCATATATGATCATATTATAATTCATTTTTGAGTAACATTATTACTCGTCCATCGGGTATTAACTACTTTATTTTCTTACGCATGCTTTGACGTAGATTTTCTTATTCATGTTCATTGGTTATTGTTATATAATTTATAAAATTACATTCATATAATTTATTTCATATTTATTTATTCAAATAAATTATATAATAATTCTTTGATTGAAATCATTTAGATTTAATTTCATCACTTTGTGGAGATATTAGGTCGTACGTATAAGTGAGCGATGATATCAATCCAATAATTTATGAATGATATTAAAGTGGATGGGGTACACAAATTTATGAATTAATATCATATTATAATAATCACATATATTTATAATTTCCATTATTAGACATATCTATTTAAGGTGGTGTAGAAAAAAATTACACCACGCTCTGGGGATGGAAAGATATATGTATGCATGCATGGTGATTTCATTTTTCATTTGATTGATAGAAAGTACCATATGTTTTTTAAATAATGATAATTAAATATAAGTATATAATTTGTACACATGTTATTACTTTATAGTGTAATAATTCATGAAATTTATGTACATGAAGAAGTTTAATGAAATAATCGGTAGACGAGATTACCCCTTCTTTGATGTGCTCCCTCTAAATCTCCTCATAATGCACTAGATATGGTATTTGGAGAAGACCATAAATTCTTAAACTTTACAAGGAAATATTTTCATATAACATTTCATGGGAATTATGAGCATTAAGGATAATGAGTTTTTAATAAATAATGGAGGAGGATGCATTTTATAATTGAGGTGAGGAAAACTTTTGTAAACTCCAAAAATATTAATTTATAACAAAATGAAAACCATAAAAAACAAAATTGTCAAAATTATGAAGATTATATGATTTAGGTTTTAAATATGATCTACCAATATTATTTAGACATATTTTAATGCCCATTTAAATCATTTAAATTTCATTTGAGACTTAGTTATTCTATTTAATTATATAACTATGGTAACAAATATTTCAAAATTAAAAGGGGGAAATATATAGTTATTTTATGTCAATGTAACCATAAATAAATAACATAGAATATTTTAGAACATATAATAATAATTATGTAAATTTATTTTTTAAACCATTTATTATTTTCAATAAATTTAATAAAACATTATTTACAGAAATATTCAATAGTGTTAATTATGACATTATTCAAATTATTGAATTTTAAAAATATTATGATACTAACTTATATGTGAACCAAATATTTTATAATGATTATATGGGGAAGTGGTTATCTATAAAATTCATTTAACATTTTACTTTTTTTTTATCAATTTTAATACTATGAATATTATTTATTTGATATTTCCCTTAGTTATATAAATGAACAACATGTTTTTTGTAATTATTTCGTTTGCTTTATTGTTGAAAAATAACTAAATTAAATTAATATGCAAAATATATAACCTCTAGATTTAAATATAATATTTATAATTGAATATATATTCTATAGAATCCATCAGATAAAATTTTATACTTATTGGAACCAAAATTTTTCAAGTTTATCATGATGTTAAATTAAATAATATAAGTTTTATAATGTATTTAATTAGTATGAAAATAGTAAATAACTCATCCATTTGATGATTTTGGTAGATATATAATCAAAAAATATTATTAATATTTTTTTGGGTCTTTTGTTGTTTATTATCATTCTATTTATATTTATCATTTTGATTTCTCATTTATTAAATAATTGTTGCATCGTCAAAGTGTATGTCATTAATGTCTTTTTTATTTATTAATAATTAAAAATAAATTATCATGAAAAATAAAAACATTAGTTATTTTAAATTTTTAGTTATTCTAGAATTTTACTTCAATATATCCTTATATAAATAACGATATAATTATAAAAATGTGTGTGAGCCGTATTTAACTTTTCTAAAAATAAATCAAATTAAATGTCTTAATCTCATCCAACTAGTTTCCAAATGATCCCATTCCGACTAAACAATGATTTATGTAGAAAAAAACACATCCCTTGATATTATAAAATTTGTTATGGTAATTTTGTAGCATTATTTTTACCCTTAAATATGAGATACATCCTTTACAATAAAAATAAAAATTACCGAAGTAATTATTCAGAATGCACAATAAAAGAGGATATCTATATAATTTTAACATACTGGTTCCAAAAATTGAATCCATTTCAAAAAATTCAAAACTTATAATTTGGTGTAATTAATTATAATTAATATCAATTTCATAAAGAGAGAATGAGTTATAAAAGATAATTCATTTAAAAATATGGACATTTTTTATATCTATATTTAGTGTAATATTAATACTAATGAACAAAATTATATTAAGTGAAAAAATATGTTATATTTATAATATTGAACAATTCAATAATATAATTTATTTATTAAAATTTATTTTATTGAATGATTTGTATCAATTAAAATTACGTCAATTATTACTATTCATGAAAACATGAATGTTTTGAGAAAAATATCAAAAATTCATCCAAAGTAAATTTTTATCTCCCACTTAAATATATGATTATTATGTTGTGATATAAAAATTATTTATGTGTCAAATATTTACATTAAAAATTACCTCCCTTAAATGGAGGTAAATTTACCCTTTCGAAAAATATAGGGTTTTCTACATAAAATAGGGTTTATTTTCACCTAATAAATAAATTCCTATTAAATAAATAAAATAAATGTTTTAATAATTATATAAAATATATATTACATTAATTTCATTTACTCATATTGATTCACTAAATATAAAAAAACATATATATATAATTGATTTATATTTTTCATAAATAATTGCTTTCCATAGAATTCACCACACATTTTGATAAGTTTCCTATATTTATTTCTTGTAACATAACTAATCAGTTATAATTTTCATTTTATAGTAAGGTAATCTCTTAGTTCTTTTAATCTAATGTTTTCATGAAATGAATTTTATTGTATAATTAAAAAACATTTAAAAAATATATCATAAAAACATATTGGTGCTACGTTCTACAACCCTTATACTGAATTTCACCCTTAAAACACGTCTATTTGTTAAAAATCGATGAAACCTATAGATAATCAATATCCCTTGTTCCCACATAGATTTTTAAAATTTACGGTATCACCATAAAAGAATTAATAGGATAGTGGCCTTGTCTCGCAAAATATTTCCTCTAAGAGAAATAATCTCTATCAGATGTTCATCGTAAGAAAAAAAATCACCAGTGGTATGAATTTTGATTTTAGTAAATGTGAAGGATTAGTTTTGTAATATCTCAAAATAGATATATGGAACACATCTTGTATATAAAATAGATTTAGTTTAAGAACTAATCAGTACAATACCTTCCTAACATGATCCAAAATTTTAAAAGGAAGATATACATCGGGCTTAACATACCCTTCTTTCCAAATCACACTACTCTCTTATTAAGAGATATTCATAGAAACACCTTTTCAGCCACTTCAAACTCTACATCTTTTCATCAGTTGTAATCGAAAATTTTATTTTACTCTAGGATGCTCTTTTGTGTGCTTGAATATAACTAATACATTACCTATTTAATCAACATGGTCAGGTCTTAATATCATTCTTTCCCCCAACTTCCTCCCACCACGTTGGAGTTATACACTTCTTCCCATAGAGGGCTTAATTGAGAGTCCTCTGAATACTAGATTGAATGCAATTGTGGTATGAAATTCCCACCAATGGTAGTTGTTGATCCAAAACAACATTGAAATACATAGAACAAGATTTCAACATGTCTTATAGAGTTTGAATTTTCCTCTCGTACTGAATATTTTTCTATGGATGATAAGTAGTACTGATATATATCCACATATCAAGATCCCACTGAGGAATTCACCAGAACATTGAGGTAAACATCAGATCCATATCAGATATAATGGAATGTGTTAATACATGTAGTATTACCAATTCCTTTATATATATCCTAGTAAGACGATCAAGACAGAAATCATCTATTATATAAATGAACTGCGTCAAATTCATAAAGTAGACAAATATAACCCATATAGAATTATTGTATTTAAAGGGTTTGGGATATCAGATGAAAAAGTCAATAATGATATTTTCCCATTTCAATTTAGGTATGGGTAATGGTTATAACACTCACTTACTCTTCAGTATCTCATCCTTATCTTGGAGATAAACCATGAACTAAGAGACATATTCATGAATATATATATTCATTACATCACTCTAGAAAAAACCTTTCAGGTCTGTAAACCTCTTCGTGAATCAAGTATGAATAGATAATGAAGAAATATCATCCTTATCCAATAAAAGTTTATTTTATTCTTATATGGGAGTAATTAAAACCCAGTTTCTGAAGCATATTATTACATCATAATCACGGTTAAATTCAGATACATATCACACAGTCTTTTGAATATCTACATCTTCATCATTTAACTCCTTAATACTCATTTGTATAGACGGTTGAAAACTAATTTGAGAAAGATAAAAATTTTCCTATTCCGTTAAATTTATTATTATCCATGAATATTAAATCCCTAAATAGTGGATCAATTGAGATCCTCATCATGTATTGGCTATCATGGTCATTTATACTAAATGAATCTGGGAACTTGTTCTTTTTCCTAGGGGGATATGTATTGTGCAGTAAAAATAATTAATAAAAACTATTTATCTTATTGGGCACATATTCAACTACTTTTATGTGTAAAAATACATTTAACTATTAGGATCATTATAAATATATCACATTTTTTCATAGTTATAATGTGTATATATCATTAATGAAATTATAACCACATATAAATCCAAATCTTGTGTTGGATAATTTTTCTTATTTATCTTCAATTGTTGCGAGGAAAAATCTATCCCCTTGTTATATTTCATGTGAACACATCTTAGAAACATATTGGGTAAATTAATTTAAGTCAAAATCATTTATCTACAAGATTTCAGTGTGAGAACATGTGCACTAGATAACATTCATTTTCTATCATTAAAATTATCTAAACATTATTCCATCCATATGAACATATGTCTTTTTTGAGTCAACTTGGTGAGTGGAAAAGACAATCATGCAAATTTGTTCACAAATAGGTGATGATAAACAGCCAAACTAAGATATAATTGGTTATTAGATACCTTTTATGGTCTCAGCCAACATTCAATAACATCTATTTATCAGGATACATAAATATCACTTACCTTAAGATTATGTGACCCAAAATTTAATACTTTATAAAGACAAAATTCACAATTGGTTAATGTTTTGTTAAAATTTTCAATTATGAAGGTCTTCAGTAAAATTCTAATGGGATCATCATTTTCATCCATTAAGATGGAATGGAAAAGAATATCATCTATCAATACTACACATAACTAATCAAGAATTTATCTAAAGTCTATAATCAATAGATCCATGAAGATAGTGGGGGAATCAGTAAGACCAAAAAGTGTCACTATAAATTCATAGTGTCTAAACTATGAACTGGATTACATCATTGGTATATCTTCCTTCTTGACACTTAATTAATAATACAATGAGTGAAGAAATTTTTTGGAATAGTATTGTCCTCTGAATAGTTCGTCGAATAAGTCATAAATGCTAGAAAATGGATATGTTTTCTTCACAGTGATCATGTAATGTTAATAGTAATCATTGAAAAGTTTCATTGATCCATCTTTAATCATAACTAACAGAACGTGGGCTCTCCTAGGTGACACAATATATATTATGAACCCCTTTTCGTGATTCTATTGGAGTTTCTTCTTCAATACCATTAACCTAATTAGGTCCATTCTATAAGGTCTCACTAAAATAGGCATATCACATAGTATGAGTTATATTGAAAGCCCAACCTCATGATTCAGTGAAAGCCCTAGAAATCCTTCTACAATGACATCACAAAATTCCAATAAATTTTTTTTCCTACTTGTGGGTTTATCGCTGACCATTTGATATAAATAACAGTTCTTTATAAGATTCACGACCCATAATATTGAAGAAATTTGTAACATAATGTAATATTCATATTTGCATCAATGGATGATCATATATTGATATGAAATATGAAACATGACTTCCCTTCCTTTGAAATTAATATTATCTATTGATATAGAAATCCAATGCATGTGAAGAATCACATTAAATTAACCTACAGAAATGACGACATGATTTTTAGAAAGAACTATCTCCCAAACAAAAATTGGAGAATGATTATAAACTTTTGATGTGGTTATTATTCCATTAGGTTTTGTGACAACTTACTCAAAATCATATTAATGATGTAATATTAAGACACCCATAAAATATTATTCAGATATAAAAGATTTTCTTGATTCAGAATGAAATAAAATATTTTATACATTAGTGTGGATAGTATGTTTGCCTTTAACCACATAATTGTTTTACTCAACCACACCAATAGTGATCACATGTGACTTTAAATTGTATTTGGCCTTAAGTTTTTTCTATTGTTGATCAATATTAATAACCATTGGATTATGAAATTTAATGGAATAATGCTCCATTTACTTACACTTTTAACGTTGAATTGTAAGTTGTTCATTCGGTGTATCCTTTCCTCTTTCTGGATGATTATAACTTTTTTCTGTCACATTGGCATTCAACAATCCAATGATGTTATTTTCCCCATGTTGATCTTTTTCTATCCCTCTTTATATAATTTCTCTCATGGTTCCTTACACATAATGAGAATAATGGTAAACTCATCTTCATTTAAGTGTTGTCTTTAGATTTTTCATTGAATTCCATTTCTCTATTATTATCAAACCCATTATACTGATGGGTTACTTTAATATTCTTCTAAAACATTTGATCACATAGAAAGATCTTAACATATATATTTTATTCCATTATAGATAATTCCCATTAGAGACTTGGTTTTAAGCCACTAAATAATCAATAAATTTATTCTTAAGTTGTATAATAAATACAAAATCATACCTAGAAGGTATTCTAAAATATTCTTCATAGGTAACGACAGATTCAAAATATTTTTTCTTATGTTCAAGGAACTCCATATCCATATTTTTTAGAATAATATATTGAAAACATTTAGTCACAAATATGTTCATGAACTCATCCCATTCCAATTATTCAATTTCTTCTTTATGCCTTATATTCATGATTATATTTTACCATTGATCAGATCCACCTTCGAAATGGGAGAATTACAATGTATTTTTATCAGGTTCAAAACATTTGAGAACTGAAAATATCTTTGTGGTGGTACTAATATATTGCCCATCCATTAGTGGATCAGAAGACCCACTGATTGAAGGAGGATGGTGCCTCATAAAAGAATCAATTACATGTTATCCCATCCTTTATTATTTTATAATTCCTTCATGATTTTTAGATTGAGAAAGATGTGTAAGCATTTTAACAAGGGTATGAATCCCAACTCGCATAACATATGGTTACTCAAGAGGAAATTTATTGCATTGCATGTTACATTTCCCATTAACAATATTCCTCCATGTTCCAACCATTAACTAAAACTAAGATACATAGTATAAGAAAAAGTAATCCTATTAGGAAACAAAAAATAAATAAATAATAAAATTTCAACCTAGGAGATTTTATGTATTATTATATATTATTCAGTAACATTAATAAAAAACAAGGATGGTAACTTATAATTCGGTATATGCTTAGGGTTCTTACTATGGGTTTCTATTCATAATTTCCAAATATTATATATACCTTTTTGTTAATACCATCTATAATAACACATAAACTACATACATAAGGGTTACATAAAAATTTAATTTTATTCATTACTATATAGAAAAATTCCATGATATGATTTTATAGGTATAGTGTCATTAAAAATAGGGAAACATAAACAATTGGTTGATAAAACATCTATATTATCTCCATATTATTCCTTCATATCAACATCCATTTATTGACATATCTAAATCAATACCCATATTAATGTGTTGGAGAGAAGAATAAAAATAAAGGTTGAGATCAGACTCATAGTAAGGATAAATGGGGAGATATCAATCATTTCATTTTCATAACACAATAGAACATACCATTTTAAAATCATACCTTGTATATCAATGATCGTGATATCATGCAATGAGATAAATCATAAATGTTCATTGGAATCATTTAATATAATAATGAAATTCATAACAATAGACATATAATATTTTTGCATACACATAAGTATATATAATAATTTCATATTAGTCAATGCATGTTATTAATACCACCATAGTGGAAAACACCAATTACTAAACCGAGCTCACTCCTCTTTCCAACAGTGTAATCCTAAACAGAGATAATTTCCCGCTCAAGCCGTGACAATCACATGAGAAATAAATCAATAAAAATGAATAGGAGATAGATATAGGTCACACACATATCATAATGAAAAAATTATTACATGTTCCACAAAAACAAAAAAAACATTTATCATAGTATAACCCAAGAATATAATTTGTTTCCAAAACGTCATTCAATAATAACATAATTTTTATAGAGAATAGATTTAATGAATAAATTCCATTATAAATATAATGAAATGTCGTTATAATATTTGAATTATACTTAAAAAATTTCTTCATTAATGAATTATGTCTTATAGGGAAAATGATTTTTATCAAACACTTGAAATTAACTATTGAAGAAAATATAATTTCTTCAGAAAAAAAATATTTTCTCAAAAGTCCACAAAATTTAGAAAGAAATTAATTCCTTTGAAAATATCCATGAAAATATTTAAATGTATATTTAAAGAAATATGGTTTTAGGAATTCGTAAAAACCCATCAAGTCTTATATGTTAAAAGAAACAATTTTTCTTATTCTTTTGTCAGATAAGTCAAAAAGTATGTTGTAATAAAAAATTTTCATTCATATTATTCCATTAAAAGTAAAAAATATTGAAAAATTAACTTTAAACTATTGTAAATGGATACAAATAATTTTGTTATATATATTTAGGAAGCATGTATATTGATGCTAAATACACCCTAATAATACTTACATATAATAAATCACTAATAATAATGATATTATATATTTATCCAATACATTAGATGTGATTTCATTTGGATGTACCAAATCCTGATGTATAATTATTTATATAATTTTATTTACATATTCTAAAATCATATATATTTTTATTACATAATAAATGATCATATTATCATCTGTTTGTGAGTAACATTATTACTCATCCCTCACGTATTAAATTTTTTATTTTATTATGCTTGTTTTTTCAGATCAGTTCATTTCCCTCTTCTTATGATACAGTTATATAATTTAAATATTTATATAATCATTCTTTAATGAAGATAATGTAGAATAAATCTAATCACAACATGAAGATGATAGGTTATAGTTATACTCTAGCGATGATATCATTCCCATAATTACATAATGGTATTGAAATGGATGCATTATAACATTTCATAATAAATATCATGTTATAATAATTACATATAGTTACTATTTCCATCATTATACCCATCCATTTAAGGAGATGGTTAAAAATTATTACTCCATGTCATGGAGAAAGTAAACTATGCTTACAAATGCGTGGTGATTTCATTTTTTGT
This sequence comes from Viscum album, assembly GCA_963277665.1. Taxonomy (NCBI): domain Eukaryota; kingdom Viridiplantae; phylum Streptophyta; class Magnoliopsida; order Santalales; family Viscaceae; genus Viscum; species Viscum album. The sequence goes on along the minus strand of OY728150.1, from coordinate 1,583,306,956 downwards.
ATTATTGATTGAAGCTGACATTTGGTTGTTTCGTACTAGTAATAAATCTTAGTTTATAATTGATATTTAATGTTAAGATTTAAAATGAATCAACTCATGAAGTGGAATTTGATAAGTAAAGATGATTTAAAGAATCTGTAGGGGTGATTATCTCTTATTCTACATGACCCCTTTAAATCTCCTGTTAAAGAACTAGAGTAGGTATTTAGAGAAGAAGAAAAACTCTATAGTGTTACTAGGGATGAAGATAACTGAAATTTTTTGGGGATATCCAAGCACGTAGGCTCATATATTTGATAATAAATGAGGGAGGAGGTTCCCTTATGTAATTGAGGTGAGGGGAACATTTATAAATCCAATAATATTAATTTATAATTAAATCAAACCCCATCCAAAATTTCTCAACTCTGAATAATATATGATACATTATTTTAATATCAACATAAAATAATTTTTAGACAAGTTTGATATCCTATTAATCATTACAATTTTTCATTTAACACTTAGTTATCTATTTAATATTTACTAAGGTAACAAATACTAAAAAAAAAGGTAAAATATCTACCTTTTTGGTGTCATTTAGACCATAAATAAATACATTAGAACATTTTAGACCATATGATAATAATAATTTTTTTAAAAACATTTTCAAATTTTAAATAATTTAGTAAAACATTTTTTTGATAAATAATCATTATTGTCAATTTTATCACTATTCCACTAATTGATTTTAAAAAATATCAATATAAAATGTTATCCTCAAACCAACAATTTTATTATATTACTATTAATTAAATTACCTCTATAAAATTAAATGTACATAATATTTATCCATTATTATATTTAAAATAATATTATTTTTGTTATATTTATTTTGATATTTCAATTAATAAAAAATTTAATGCAACCGTTTTGTGTAATTATTTAATAATATTATTTGTTTAATAAAAATTAAAATAAAAAATAAAGTTAGATATAAATACTCTATTATTCATAATGATATTTATAATATAATATATCTTTTGTAAAATCAATATTTTAATTGTTATTATCATTTTAATTATTTTTTTATTGATTTATGATTAATTAATTAATTTTTGCCTCATCAAAGTATCATTCATTAATGTAATTATTTATTTAATAAAATTGAAAAAAATATTATCATTATAATGAAAAACACATTAGATTAAAAACAGAATATATAATATAAATTATCTTCTGTATGACCTTATATTAAAATAAATATTGAGTTCCAAATTTCAGTAAGACATATTACTAATTTCATTAAATAAAATAATTTTAATTTCCTAATCTCATACAAATGGCATACAAAATATCTCATTTCTACCAAAGGATTAATTAGGTTAAATAATTTCATTCAATGTTATTAACAAAATTAATATGGCAATTTTATAAAATTAGTTTATCCATTAATTACCCAACTTACACATTTATCATAATAATAATAATAATTATGTTACTATTCAAAATACACAAAAATTAAGGAAATATATTTACAAAATTACGACATAATGACTCCAAATATTGAATAAATTTTTTAAAAATTCAATACACATAATTTATCACAATTGAATTAAAATCAATATCATTGTCAGAATGATATAACATCTTTTAAAATTTAAATCTTTATAAAATATTGAAATGAATTTACATCTAAATTCGTTGTAAAATTACATCCAATGACCTGTATTATAGGAACTAAGAAAAATATATTCTATTTATACTTTATAATAATTCAATAATATAATTAAATAATATAAATGTTTTTGTTTAAAAGAGTAGTTTTCAACTAAAATTTACTATTTTTGTACTATTCTTCAAAACAATAATGTTATCAGAAGCATATCATGAATTTAACCTTGTTAAATTTTATATCTCTCCTATTGTGAATAGATTTATGTTTACACATTTGAATTATTAATGAGTAATAATTTTAATTTAAAAAATTTTCACCACTTGAAGGTTGTAAAATTACATTTTTGAATAATATAGGTTATTATTCATAAATAGTATTTATTCATACCCAATGATATAATTATCTATTAGATGAATATAAAAATATTTTATTAATTATATAAAATATATATTTCATTAAATTAATTTATTAATAGTAATCACACAATATTAAAATAAAAATATGTAATTTATTTATATTTATCATAAATAATTATTAACTAATGAATTCACCAAACATTTTCATAAATTAGTTATATCAATTTAGTATTATATAAGAACAATGATATAATGGTCATTTTAAATTAAGGTAACATCACGGTTCATTTAATATCTTGATTGAATGTAATGTATGACATTGAATAATTAAAAATACTTAAAGAAAATATTTCATAAAAACATCTTGGTGATATAATATCAGAACGAATAAAAATATATAGGATTCATAAACATTTCATCGTGGAATAATGGATGAGAAAGAACTAGTTTCTATAAATATAATCAAAATATAGTATAATATTTCAAGTGAAATTTTCTTGAATAATATGCCCATTATAAAATAAGAAACACTAAATAAATTTATTTTATATGGAAATTAATTTTAATTGATAACTTGAAATATTTTGTGAAGTAAGTATCCATTCTATTTTGAATCATTATTTTTACATCATTAATAATTTAGATAACATTTTTTTATTGAAAATAACCATAATTTTTTTAAATAAATCTTTTAAAACCAATTTTAAACATCTATTAAATCATTTTTCATGAAAATTATGGAAATATTATTTAATAACTATTTGAAAATATTTTTAGAGAATAGTTTCTTTAATAAAATATTTTATCATTATAAGGGATAATATCCTTAAATTTAAAATATAATGTCATGAAAATATTAATATTCATCATAAATAATGACCATGTTCAGTATAAACACCTTATAATACAATATCTCTGATTACCACATCATGTGTATCCAAAAAAGTAAATTGGTAAAAAATTACCTTGCCAATTTGGGGACATTTGTAATGTAAACACCGTGATAGGGATGTAAAAATGTATCTAATAATGCCAATAAATTTTATGGATATGGTTATTATATTACATTTTTGTGTAGTATATATACCACCGTAACAAACAAAGTTTTGAATATTGAAACACTCTCTCAAAAATAAAAATGACATAGTAGGTCCCCTAAACAATATCATATTATTGAAGTTATCATTAATGATAATAATTAGTTATGTTTATTATTTATAAATAAAAAACAAGTTAAAATAATAAAAAATATAATAAAAATTATTATAACATGTAATCCTATAATTAAATAATAATGTAAATAGTTTTTTATCATATTAAATTGAAATATAGTTAATAATTACCTTACAACTTTATAATCATTTAATTCATATGCCCAATAAAAGTAAAAATTATCAAATTAAAAATTAAATTTATATTTTTATGTTGAGATTTATGATATTATATATCAAATATTAATATATTCATCACAAATAATGAGTATTTGGTGATTAAGGAACATATATTAATGAAGAAAAATTGATATGAGAAACCCTTACCTAATGTTTTTCTTTAGTGTTTCATAATTTAACCTATATTATATAAGTTTAAATGAATTTTATATTTCACTATATAAAAAAATTTATTTAAAATAAATTATGTGATGATTTAATAAGATCATATCACCAATTTATTAATAATATTTCATTAATTTCATTATTTTGGATCCACTTGTTTCATGGATTCATGCTCGGTTCATTTGGGTATAAATAAAGAGTTTCTACTAAAATTAAAATAAAATCTTAAAGTTAAATGATATATTATTCATGAAATTACATATGTCAAAATGGAATAAGTTATCATTTTATTTCTACATTACGATGAATCATTTGATAATATTGTAATTATAATTGATTAATTAATTAGATGAAATTTTGGACCATAAAAATATTGTTTTAGATAATATAATAATATATATTAATATTTTATTCTAGAAAATGAAATAATTTATAATATTCTGAAAAAAATATTATTTAACCATAATAATAGTTTTTTTAACTATTAATATGTTATTAGATAATTAAAAAAATGTTATTCACATAGGAGATAAAATGGAATAATTTGGATGATGTATTCAATTTTTTTGAATAGAATGATTAATTAATAAGTATGGATAGAATATATTACATTATAAATATACAATTCAAATATATAAAATATTTTGGTATTATTATATCAAAATATATGAAGAATTTTGTGAGAAAATTTAATAATAAAATAAATTAAGAGTTGTAATTTGTGAAAATTTCTTCATAAATGAAACAACCTTTAGAACTCGATGACCTTGGAATTAATATTTTGTTGAAATAAAATGATCTAGGATAGAGTGAGAGTGATGAAGATAATTATTAGAGATATTTGAGTATCATTCAGGCTTGTGGTTCAAAATGGGTTTGTCAGAGTACTTGAGGATATAAGGGTTTAAATTATTAACATAATAATTATTGTATATCTAAATCCAACGACATTAAGGTGGCCCTAATTTCCTTTAATTTGGATGGAAATTTATAATTTAGAGGATTTTTAGGACCGATATATACCACAACAAGCCATTATTTTTTTATATTTCTATATTTTATGTTTTTACTGTTTTAACTTCAACACATTTCATTTTTGTATATATCACAGTAAATAATTTTTTTACCACATTAATATATTTATACATAAAATTTAAATTTATCATAAAAAAGTAATTTATACATATTTATCCCAAATCTGAAATCTATTTTTTAAAATATATTCAGATATCTGGAAAAATTACATTCAATGATAATCCCACAAACGCTAGAGGAAAGCTATTTTATAAAGTGTAAAAAGTTTAAAAATGTGAAATATTATTTATATGCAATGTTAATTTTATATTAAGTAATATAAAAAATTGGTTGTAAGGATATATAATTATAAAATTATTTTATAAACCCCTTTTAAAATTTTATTAAATTTTATGAGTTAATAAATTTAAATAATAGTTCTTATTAAAATTTTGTATTTTTCAATATACATCAAAAAATTGAAACTTCTACAAAAATATAACAATTTTACATAAATATATTTTTATATCATTCATTGAAAATAAAATTTTAATTTTATTAAAAAATTTAATAATCTTATAAACATTTAAAAATATATTTTAATATAGGTTCTCTAATAAATGGTTGAAAACTACATTTTAGAAAAATATATCTTTTTATGAACAAAATTGGAGTTAGTCATATCTTAATCCTATATGAAAAATTGAATGAATTAAAAAACATTTCAATTAATATAATATATATATATATATTAATTAATGTCTTTGAAAAAATAGTAATATATTTAATTTATTTTTAAATATTTACTTTATTTCCATACAAATATTCTTTTATACACCAATTCCTTTAAATCTACTTGGATTTTATTTTCCTTTATAAATATTCTGAACCCAATGAAACAAATTCACAAACATGTGTAAATTATAATATTATAATTTATTTAAAATCATAAATTCCATCCATTCAAAAAAATAAGAGATAATCATCATTAAAATAAAAGATAAATTTGAGTTGGATTAACCTCAGTGTTATGTGTGAAGTGTTCTATAAAATAAAAATCATTTATTTATTAAAACATACTTTATAATAAAGTGGTGATATATTCATAACCATAAATCCATGTATAGGTAGAAATAAATAGTCATAACAATACCTGATTCACTACATATTACCCACTATAAAGCCTTTCCAATGAGGAGTTCACTATTTCACCACATCAAATTTCACATAAATCCAAATGTTTTTTAATTTCATATAAATTTATAAAAAATGGTTCAGTATATAAAATTCATCATTTACCATATACATTATAAACCAAATATAGACATCCATGTAATCATTATCATAACATGTTCCAGTCCATCCGAACAACTGTCCTTGAATCAACATAACATAATTAGAAACATAATGTGTCATGTGTAGTATATAACAGAATATATTATTTAAAATATAACATTTAAACTATATTCCACTAGTTATTCATATTTCACCACACAACCATTTTACAATAAAAAATTATTTAACTCAAGAAACATGCATAAAATATTCATAAAGTAAGGCAATGCATCATATATGGAATGGCATAATGTGTGATATGTGAATATATGAAGGTAAATATAATTATTATTTATATTCAAATAGTCATATACTAAAAAAACAATAAAAATATATAATCACAATAAATATCCAATAGAATGTGTCTCACTCGACATTGGAATCAAATATTTTATTATAGGAACAACCCATAACTTAATAATTTTCATTCAAAGAAAATATTAATTTTCATATACATGGGTTTTCTAATTCTACACATGCACAATTCTAAAATTGTGACACCTTAGAATATCATATCCACTATCTCAGTATAGTAATTTTAGAAATTATAACACTTTAATACCACTTTATAATTTTCCAACATTGGATCCACTAAACAATGGCCTGATCTAGTTGGCTACATGGACTTAAGTGTGCCTCCCTATATTCCATAGGATTCAAAATAGAAGTGTACAACTAGGGTTTGTTAGAGGGAAGAATACTCCTCAGTTCCAATTCAATCCATGTGGATGTACTCGAAACAGAAAAATGTGGAAGTGGATAACTAGGTGAGGAGAGAAAAACATCTAGAAGACTATAATAATAAATAATCCAAAGTCACCATATACAATATGATGATCATGTCATGTCTCTACAATGAAGGAATATTGGTATCTATAAATAATGTATAATACATGTATTTAAATTTAATAAAATAATAGAAGAAACTATATCTAGACAGAATGATCAGTCTTGAATAGTCATTTCCTCGCTTGATCCAATGCAATGAACATGTCTAGCATCGTACATTGGTCTCTCACCATAATCCCTACCTTAATCATTGATGTTGATCATGGCACCCAATAGATCCCAAAATAGGGTGTGATATAATAATAAGTAGGCCACCATCAATAGTGTCTACTCAAAAACCAATATGTGAAATATAAAAAAAATCATTGTTAAATATACCATAGATATGTTAATAAATAATGACTAGTTTCACCATTGAAATGTAATCTTGTCCATACTCATGGATACCAATTAGAACATACAATGAAACTGTCTAAATGGGATACTAATAATGTAAAAAATAGGTGATATTATTTAGTCTATCTATAAGATTCAAATACCCATAATAAGCATATCTGCAAGAATATAAAAAAATATCTACATCATCATCACCGTGAATTCAAGTGTAAACACTTACAATTTCAATGTCATGTAATCATGTGTAATGCAAAACAACAACATCATGAAATAATAAAGATTTATCCACAACTTCTTCTCTATGTAATCAAAGGGTAATTAATATGAAGGGTCGTATCTTAGGTATATAAGACCAATTAATCTACATTGAGTCCCATGATTATATAATTGGAATGTGTGTAAATAATTGGATGGTGTTCCCAAATCATGTCAATATCCCATTACCAATGTGATTCCTAGGAAGACAGAACCAAGGGGTTGCAATGCCTATGGAATCATATAGAATTGGGATCCCTGTAGTAAATACGTTTAAGGATTCCACAATTACTATAAGATCATTCGTGTGATACTTCCCTTGGAATCAGATATAATTTTATTCCAATGATCACACACAAGGAATATATTTCCATTTAAAATTTTCATATCATTTCACTCATCATTCAATCAGTTTTACAAACTCATTTCCACTATTTCCATTCAAAAAAGTTAATCAATTTATCATTATATAGAACATGTAATATAAGGAACCAACTATATCATAACCATTCAACTAATGTTCCATTTAATATAATACATTATCCCTCTATCAAGGAAATATCACACACCCAATGGTATGGTAAGAAATATTTAAGATTTAAATACACATCCCATAGGTGTCCTAATAATGTGTTTTAAGAATCCATCAATTGGAGGTGCACTAGAGGAAAATCTAAACAGGATATAATTGATTAAATTTATTTTATTATATTATTTTAATGAAAATATCATAATGATTATTGCATCTCAAAAATATAATTTTCTATAAAATAACCAACTTTTATAATGAAAATTTCTATCTACCATATGCATGTGGTAGAGCACTCATCTAGTATAGACCTACGTTCCGGTCTAGATTGAGAGAAAACCCAAGAACAGATGAAAATTATGGAATTATGGAATATAATCATGAACCAAAATAACATTTCATATATGAATAAAAAAAATTAATGGAGAATGGAAAACATGGAACAACCATTTATGAATCCAACAAGACAAACAATGATTAAATCAGTGTCCGAATTGTGAAATGAGATAAGATTCTATGAATTGAGTTTCAAATGAATTTTCTATATCCATGGGGATAACCACTAGACGAAGAATAAAAATAAATTTTTGTATGATGATTTATAATTGGGAATGGTAATTTTCCCTCATTTTAATTTGTCTCACAGTTTCTAATCTAGGTTGGACAAACCATTCATTAATCATTCACCCATTACTAGCTCAAGGGGTTTTCACACTATCAGGATGTATGAAAAGACAATCCATGAACCATCAGTACAATAAACATTTTATAAACACGGTAGATCCCTTAGATAGGCATGCATCTATATCTACACATTTATCTCAAACTGAGCTCTTCTTCATCATGGCCAGTACAACATAGCACTATTTGAAAAAAGTACTATCTTGGGTTTCATGATTACATCTAACCATGTGGCCTAGATATGTATTCCAAATATAAATCCTTGGTGCTATGAAATTTACAATGAGTACCCCTAAACACTAATGAAAAAATTTATTAATCTCATTTTTTCAAAACCAATGATATAATACAAAGAACAATTTATGTACCTCATAGTAAAACATGGGATACAAAATAATATATTGGTTTAAAATAACACCATAGTTAAATTGTTTCATTAATAAAGGCTCATCCTTAATCAAAAACAATTAACTCATTATTCCCCAAATCTCATTTTCTTATAATGAATTTCTTTTCTAAAAGTGACTCCCTCATTGGAACTATATATTCTAATTCGACCTGAAATCATTTCATCAGATATTTTTTCTATATATTATTCATTTATATATTCATTCTTCTATTTTTTTCAATATGACAATTAAAAAATTATAAATATGTTTACCAAAATACTATTTTCATCACTGATTAAGAAATCAATATATTAAACATTATTCTTTTCCAATGATTTCAATGTAATTCACACAATAATTTAATTCAATAATTTTATCAAACTTGTGTCATTAAATTATATCCAAAAAAAATGTGCATTATATATAAATAATAATCTAACAAACAATTCAATATATATGAAAAAAATCACAAAATATTTCAGTCCCAATACATGTTGAACAAAATAATACAACTTTTAAAGATATTATTTTGATACAACATACAAATGAGGAATTATTTTATTTAAGTATATTATACATTCCAATATATATAAAATCATAAGTTAAAGTCTTTCACTCTATAATTGCTTCCATTTTTTAAATTGAATATTTGGAAAAAAAACATTTTGAAACCAGACAATAGTCATAAAAGGGTCATTATTGATGATTTTGTTATCTTTTAGAACAACATGATGATACATATATATTAATTAATAAAGATATAGATCATGTATATATTCAATAACAATGATTAATTTTCACCAATCTATAATCCTTCTTCTGTGGGATAAATCAACACCAGATATAATCATGAAAATAAATAATCAGGTAAAACAAATGTTTCAAACAATTTATAATAAAAAAATATAGTTTTCAAACATATACAAATCGAAATTAAATATTCCTTGAATAAACTAATTTTTTATCTGATAACCATGAAACAATTCATTAAATTTAATTTCCATCATAATTATGTTTCTTCATCATTGTCTTTTTCAATTTATATTAAACTATTTTATTAAATACTGATAACTTAATTATTAATGAAATATTGATGGAAATAATTTCAGAAATATTTGAAATAGTTGGAATTTATTAACATTGAAAGTATAAGGTTCTCATCAAAATAATTATAGATGAATTTAATCAAATTTTTAGTTAGTCTTGAATGATTTCAATTTAATTGGAAGATGAAAAGTGAACTGTTTATGCTACCATTCTAACTGACCATGATATTTTTTAATCATATAATTGAAGGATTACATAAAAAATGAGCTTCAGCACATGGATATTGCGAAAAATAACACATATCACTTAACTGTAATATGTGATTATCCAGATTATTTAAATTTTATATTTATTTACATCAATTATTCCATGTAATAATTATAATTATTCGTGTATCTAATAAGTGATATTATTGTGTGATTGTATTACAAGAAATATTTAAGTATTTAAATGCTATTACTTTTAAAAAATGTCACATGTTATATAGAAGTATAGCCTAGTACCAAACCTAAAAAAGTAAAAATTTATCCACCTACTATAGTTTTAGATGTATAGACATACTAGTTAAGTAGAATTTGAATCAGTAAATTGTGTATATAGTGAGGTAAAAAGAGCAATTATTTATTATAGTGGGGATATTTCTTTTATGTTGTTCTAGGGAATTAAATCTAAATAATTTCGATTCGAAATTCAAAAAATAAAAATTCGATATTTTCCACCTAGCCTACACTCAAGAATACCCCAACATAGGTTTATATATGTAAATTTATCGTTGATATAAAGGTGTGGTTTTAAAATAACATTTTATTAGCATACATGTGTTTATAACCAATACAAGTTGTTTACTTTTATAGAAATGAATTGCCATTAATATTTTTTCAATATCAACATCTATAATTTAGCCTATTATAATTTCATATGTGCTATGTATTTCTTCAATTTCATAATACTTATAATCTTTTTAATTTCATTATTAGTATTATGATTGTTTTTAATATGAATTATTGATACATAATCTTTTAATATATTTTTATTTATATATTTTTTTTGTTAGTTGGAAAAGTGATACATTTTTTAAATCATATTTTCATAATTTGAATACATTTTTCTCTAGAGGATGATAAAAAGATGATTTTTTAATTTTTTTAAATAACATTTACCAATATAATTTTTTAATATTTCCATCTTGTTCAATCCTACAATTGGTATCATAAAAATGATTTCTATGTTAGAGTATAAATATAATATTTATATTACAAATTATTAAATTGGTATTATATTTTCAAATAATATTTTCCATGAATTAAATATTTTTATAAAATTAATCTATGTGTGGAAAGTAAACATGAAGGATATATAGATAATTAATACACTAAAATGTGAAATTATTAAAATAAATGTTCATGAATATTATTATCGATGAAAATATTCATATATCTTCAAGGAAGTAGAAGAAAAATTTTGAATTATTATAGGATTGTATAAAATTAAAAAAACAATGATTTTATAACATTATAAATGAAATTAAAAATGAAATTTAGTTGAATTATTTAGTCAAAAAAACCCACCCATGTTTCATAAAATGAAATTTTATAGATAAATTTCACCCTATTAAACTTCATGTTTAAAATGGTAAATATTATGAGTTACACATTCCATAATATATATATTTCAAGATAAATGTGTTTATGTTATTTTTTAAAGACCAATAATTTTATTTTCTACCTAGTGATGCTCTTTCAAAAATTAAACGAATATTTATAATAATTTAAAATAATATAAAATATCTTAGAGAGAAAGTAATTTCTAAAGTTCTGTTGGATAGAATATTTATTGATATCCATAAAATGATAGTGGAGAAATTATAACCATAAATTTTGATATTAAAGTATTACTAAATTATTTCTAGTTGTAAAAATCATTACATTGATAGAATATAAATGTTTATTAATGAATGATTAAAAAATAGAAAAAATTTGGGGTACATTTATATCTAAGATCACATCATGTACCAGAAATTGTAAAATAATATAATCTTTAAAGAATTATGTAAAACATTATGAATAATGGGAGATTGATCTAACTGAATGTGAACTTCATAATTTTTCGAAAATGATCTTCATAAATTAAAATTTTCAAATAATATTTTGTAAAAAATTGTTAAAATTATACATTTTAAAAATAATTTCATGAATTAAAAAAGGACCCATTATAACTGAATGTCATCGGCTAACATAATAATAAAATAAATCATTAAGTGAATTTTCCAACATGATAAGAATGAAACGTATGGATGGTATGAAATCTAGGAGTTGAATTGAATGTTAAACTAATTTATAATTATCATTTATAAAAAGATAGGATTGTAGAAGAATCACTCAATTCTATAAAAATATTCCAAAATCATTCAATTATCTGAATGGATGACCTAGTGATTATGATGAAATAAATAGAAAATTATAGTAAAGACTATTTAATTCTTCATACATTGAATTATAAATTGATTATGATAATTATTCTATTATATAAGATGATATTAATCTATAAAAAATTTATGACATTAAATAATACATTCATGAAAGTGATATTATGAATCAAAAATTATATAAAATTTACTCTAAACATATGTGATAATCATATTAATGAAAATAACTATTTTTAATAATTGAGAATAATTTAGCACTATCAGAATAGAATGTATGAAACTCAATTCATAATAAGAAAATTTAGAATATACATATTTTTAAATTATGTTTTCAAATCAATGAAATATCCAATTATATAAAATTTGAATATCAATAACTAGATAATATGAAAATGATGAGTAAAATGTATAAAAATGTGACCTTTTCATATGATAATTATGATATTTGATGATTAATGAATATCATTCCAATATATTGTATGTGAAATTTTTTATTCACAAGATGTGTAGATATATAAGAAATATAATAAATATGTTAATTTTTTGAACTAAGACTATCATAATTTTGGTCGTAAAGAAATCTATTATATATCATGAAAATAACCATTTTGTTATTAATTATAATATGGATGAAATTGGATGAAAAATAATTCTATAAATAGTGTTTCGTCTTATATAAAACACTGATTAAATATCATTATAGAATATTGAATACAAGATTAAAATATCTACCCATATTTGGGTGACAATGAAATAATTTTCTAATTTTTATAGACCAATATATGTCTATCTACCCAAAAATTAATAATGATGACATAAAAAGTGATTCACATCTATAGTTCAATAACTATTACTTATTCATCCTTGTATTTCACATTTTTGTTATTAAAAATATATTACTTTTAATTTATTTTTAATAAAATATTTAAACTTTTTATTTGGAGTATATTTTTAATTGTTTATACTTATATTGCAGTTTTTTATATTTCCCAAATAACTATATCAATATATCAAAAAATTCATAGAACTATATCTAAGAGAAAAATGTTGATATTCTCTTTGAAGCACTGATAACTTCCAAACTCGTTTTGTGAACATTATATTTCCATATCTTTTTGGTAAATAATAATGGCTCTTAAAAATATTAATATTCTATAAGAATCTATTTTCTATCTGGATTTAATTTTATATCTTTAAAATTTATTATAATTTTAAAATATTTTACTTTTATCTATTTTTACAAAGTTACATTTAATTCCATAATTTATAAATAAATTTCATATAAATAATTAAAAATAAATTTTATGAATTAAATATTTAATATAATAATATATATAACAACATAGGTTTTAATGAGATTTGATCTATGCTGTTGGAATAAAAGATTTCATGTTGACCTTTTGAATTGTCATAATTCAATAATAGATGAAGTTGACACAAACATCTATTTGATATATACCCATATATCTACAGGGAAAATCTTACAATTTTTATGAATAATTTTTAAACATAATGTAATATTTCTAACCATATTATAATTAAACAAGATTCCTTCTTAAATTATGGTAATCATTTAATTATAAGATAACGACTTACATACTCGGATATATTGGTGATGTATGATTTCATTCAAGAAAATATATTTGTCTTTCTTTATTTGATGACATTGGTTTCAAATAATTAAGAACATGAATTATTTAATATGTTATTATTCATATAATGTTACTGATCATAAATTCTTGTACTTGGATATGATATCAGTAATGATGATTTTCTCTCATCATTTATAAAAACAATTTATGTTATTTTCCATGTTTTTGTACATGCCATTAGAGGGATGATCATTTGTTATTTCTGAAAAAACATAAATTTTATAGAAATTTTATGATGATTATAGTTGAGAAAAATTATTTTTTATTTAATTCAATATATATAATTTTATACATGTCACGACCCATCCCCCGGGGCCGGTGCTGTGACTATGCTAAGACTTCCTTCAATAGAAAAGGGGCTAGTGATGAGCACCGAAAGGCCGGTTCCCAAAAATTGGGAATGCATTGACTTTATAACATGTAAATCACACAACTAAAAACAAACAGTATACATGCACAAAGTGAAGCAACATAGTTACTAGGGTGTGTGAAAAAAGAAAAAGGGACCAAAATACAAGCCCAACTGAGAATTACAAGTAATCTGAAAATAACAAGTAAAAATAAAACAACTCTAGTGGACACACACCAAGGATCCTACCAGAAGTTTTAGTGTAGCTATCGAATGGTAATCCCTGTGGTACACCTTATCTAATGTCCACCTCTGAGCTACCTTCAGCCCCTGTAACCATGTCCTCCATCAGTGCTAACCGTCGTTTGCACAAGACACAACAAAGGTGTGGGCATATCCCGTGTAGGGGTGAGTATAATCACACTTAGTAGAGACCATGAGACCCTAAACAGTCACACAAAAACCAAAATGGATAAACCAAAAAAGAATGGAAACAATAGTCAACCATACCTAGGTATATTCACATATATAAAAATAAGTTTTCATGTATACCCATCGCATTCTTGAGGAATGACAAGGCCCAACTCAAATGCCCAAATCTCAACTATTCTATAGAGAAAAGCTTACCGCGACGGTAACACCACTAAAGTAAGTACCACAATGGAAAACCCACATAGAATTATACTGCAATGGTATCACCATGAAGGTATTTACCACAAAGGAATTTCCACACATTAGAATACCACAAAGGTATCACCACAAATGTAAAGAATAAGCCCACAATTGGTATAACTTCTGATGGTAGTAAAGATGATTAGATGTAACTACTGAATCATCTTACTCTGTTAAAAGGCAAACCCATATTGTATCCTAAATCATCCTACATAAATATGATTCTAGTACATAAGACCCACATAGGATCCTAGAGTATCCCCACATGGATTACTAGTGCGGATCCATGTGGAGCTTTGGATCATAGACCCATGTAAGATCCCAAAGCACAAACCCACATAGGATACCTTTCCCATGTCACAACCTGCCATAGGGTTCCCACACTAAGCTCGATTGAATCTAAGAGGGTATGCTCCTCAAGCCCCAAGTTGATACTACAAATTTTAGTAATTCCCATGGAGATGTATCCCAATGGGTAACCATATAGAAGGGGACTCAATGCAATAGGTGGTGCGTCAATCAGGGATCGCAAGTCAGTATTCACTTCAAGATGAAGAATACCCTGCTCGATCTTCTTCGCCTCTTTCCTGACTGTCACCATGCGGCGTCTGCGAGTCCAGTTTCCCCTTTTCATCCAACTGCTCCTCGGTCTGGATGTGCATAACATAGAGCCTGGGTACGTTGGATTCCCCCTCGACATGGTATGAAACTCAACACGGATGGATCTTTAAATGGGGGGAGAAGCGCAGAGGTGGGGTTGTAAGAGATCATAGGGGTTCTGTTGTTGCAGCGTTCACGACTTTCTTTGTGCGAGGTGATGTGTTGCAGGCGGAGGCTCTAGCCATGGCCACGGGGTAGGAAATGTGTAGTCAAATACATCTTGGGGTTCATATGGGGGAGTATGACTCTTTGCTTATCATTAATGAAATTCTTGGAAAGGGTAATATTCCTTGTAATATCTCATACACCATTAGAAAATGCAATGCATTCAAGGGAAACAATATGACAGTGTCTCACACATGGCGGGAGGGGAATATGTTGGCGTATTATCTGGCTTCCATGGCTTCCTCAAATCAGAGGGTAATTTTTTTCTTTTTCTTGGGTGAATTTCCTAAGTAGGGTATGATATTTTTGGCCAATAATGCAATGGATTTTCCCTACATTCATCCACTTTGAATTGTTTTTGTGGTTCCTTTGTTTTATGGATTTTATTTAAAAAAATTGGTACCTTTCAGTCAGACACCCGAACTATATGTTATTTCCCTTTTAGTCCCAATGTCCCAGATGGATTTGTGTGGAATCCAACTTGGTCGTACCCAAACAATATCAAATACTCATTTGGGGTATACCAAAAGGATCATCTCAATCCATAGTTTCAAGAGCCATATATGGTTAGTTAAACGGACGACCGTAGGTCATGTTATGGCCAATAGAGTGGAAAGGGGATGAAGCTGGTTTGGGTCCGGTCTGACTCGGTCGGATTGATCTGACATAATCGAGCCTAGGCTGACCCAAGTCTGGCATAGGGTCTGACCTGGACCGCTAGATCTGACCCATCCCACTGGGTCTGGCCCGACCTACTGGGTCCAGCCCAGCCCGCTGGGGCAGACCAGTCCCTCTGGTGCGGCCCATCCCGATGGAGGCCCACAGCTGGGTGGCACCGCATTGGGGTCTACCCTAGCCTCCACACATGGGGATCCGCCCATGGGTACTCTGAACGACTATGTCGTTTGGGTAGGGACGCTGACTGTCTAGTGCCATGTGGCACAGGCTTTTGGCACGCGGGACCCGATTCCCGTTCAGCTCCCCGGATGGCTGGACAACCAACACACCCACACGGTGCGGTCACATGCCGCACCACCATCAGTGGCCACAGTGATCTGGCCACCCTACCTTCATTGTCGCGACCTCTTGTCGCTTCCCCTGTACACCCGGCAGGGAGGACAGATGTCTTCTCCACCTTCTTGTTGATGGCAGAGTACTGGTTGCTACCCTTGCTCCACCGTGGTCGACGGGCCGCAACCCTTCTCTCGCAGCACAGTCACGCCAACATTGTCGTCAGGGCTAGCCATAGTTCCGACTGCCGCTCCCAATATATTCTAGCAACTGTTGCTGGCGCCAGTTGTTGGTGACATTTTTCGGGTCATCGGGCATGCCCTGGTTGCTCATTGTTCATTATGTAGACTCCTACCCTCGTCTCAGGACAACACCATCGACTCAAGACCAACACAGTTGGAAATTTCTCAGTTAGTCATCACTAAACACATTCCTCATTGGAGAACCATCGATGGAGTTCATCCTTGGTAAAATTATTCTTCGTTGGAGATAATGTTTACACAATTCTCCCATGCACTCCTTTTCCATCCAAATCATCCAACCCACCAATAAAAATGAAGACCCAAATAATGAAATGATGTTTTATTAATTTTACTAGAGATGGAAAAATTAATTGGATAAGATACCAAGAGAAACCTCCCTCATTAAAGAGGGAGTTCATGGGTCGGGTGGTCCCCACCATGGAATTCAAATTGGGGGGTTTTCAAGATTGGATGTTCCCCATCTCGATAACCTAAAAGAGAGGATTCAAAAATAAAAATAAAATGTTTATTTATTTTTTTTTTCTTCCGTGAAAAACTGAAAATCTAACTTCCAACTTCGACCTACTATGGTCGAGATTAAGGCCTCCTTAAGAAAATATCGGCGATGCGAGTTCAATGGTATCCTCAAATTTCACTTCTAATCACCTTTTCAAATGTTACAAAACATCATTTTCATGTTTACTGAATGTACATAAAAAAAGTTCAAAAATATATTTCGGGCACACCGGGCCTCAGAATCACACGTAATGAAAATATACAGACTCTAATATATCTATATAATTTAAAAAATTACATGTAATTTATGAGTATCAACATTCTCCCTAGCTTAGGTCACTGTGTCCCCAAAATCCCCATTACAAAAACTAGGAAAACAAGTCGTGTTACTGAGCATTAATCTGAGCCTCCCGCTCCCACATGCTCTCATGGAGGTTCCCGTGCTACCAACATACATGTAATAAAAGTATCGACCACCCATGAAGGTTATCTTCTATGGACCCTCAATCCCCACTGGACCCTCATTAAATGTATCCCCATTATCGATGTCTAGCTCACCGTGGTCGATGACGTGATATGAGATGTGCACGTATCACCATATCTAGGATATGTGGAAGTTGTCATGAACCTAGTGAAAATGAGGTGGAAGAGCTATGCACTAAGACACCTTGCCTACTATGCAAATGACCTTAAAGGGTCTGATGAACCATAGTGATAACCTGCTACCTCGAGAAAATCTCCAGAAACCTTGTCGGGGATAGACCTGTAGAAAGACGTAGTCAAAATTCTCGAACTACAGAGGACTCCATCTCATATCGGCATAAGACATATGCCTGCTCTGTGTAGTCTTTATCCAATCTTGGATGATCTGCACCATCTATGTGGTAGCCCATTCCATATCTGGTCCCATGAGAGCTGATTCACATGGGTTAGTCCAGCACAATGATGATACGCAAGGTCGTCCGTACGATGCCTTGAAAGGTTCCATCCAAATGGTGGAGTGATATATGTTCATTTATGAAAAATCCACCACGGGAAAGTGATCCACCCAACTGCGACTGACGTAGAGGATGCCACCACACAACATGGCCTCGAGGGTATGAATGGTCTGCTCAGTTTTTCCATTCATTTGAGGAGGGAAGGCGATGCTTAAATAAAGTTACATCCTAAATGCCTCATGAAACCGCTTACAATGCCGAGAAGTGAAATGTGCATCATGATCGGAGTCAATCGTCGAGGGTCGTACATGTATCCGCAAAATCACTTGCACATAGAGGAACATCAAGCACTCAAATGAACACAACTCTCTGATCAGTTTGATGTGGGATGACTTGTTGAGTCAGTCGACGATCACTCAGATAGAATCATGATCCCTAGATGTACATGGAAGTCCTATCACTGTGTTTAGGGATTTCCCATCCCACTTCTACTCTGGGACCTCCAATGGCTAAACTAAGCATGCTCTTACCTGATTCTTCGACTTATGTTGCTGACAGGTGAGGCACTGAGAGACAAACTCTACTACTGATTTCTTCATTTGCATCCACAAGATGTGTCATTGGAGGTCCTGGTTCAACATTGAGACTCTTGGATGTACCGCTAGAGGGGACGTATGGAATATCCTCAACAATTCCCCCCAAAGCTGCACTGGTACCATCGTATGTCTTCTGAAGTGGGTGACGTGCTCCACACCATTAGAAAATCCATCAGCAGCTTGTCCTATTGATATTTGAGTATGACATACATCACATTCAATTTCCCCACGTCGTGCCTACCTGACATGATAAAGGAGTGGGGGAGTGACTGTAAGAGAATGAAGAAAAACTACTTCATCTCGATCCAAAAAAGATTTATACAAAGTGGACAACTTCTCCGCTAATTCACCTAACAGTTCTATACCAGATCTCCTACTGAGTGCATCTGCTACAACGTTCCCCTTCCAAATAGTATAGACTATATCATAGTCATAGTCCTAGAGGAACATGATCGAACATCACTGCCTCAGGTTTAGTTCCATTAGGGAGAGGATAAATATAAGACTTAGGTTATCATAGTAGATCATAAAATGCTCATCCATCATATAGTGTCGCCACAAATTCAAAGCGAAGAACATGACATCTAACTCAAGGTAATGGGTTGTGTAGTTCTGTTAATGTAGTATATACATCCAATAACCATAAGTGATAACAGCTTTCCCCTACATCAGGACACATCTGAGCCCGGTTCATGATGCATCGCAGTAGACTATGTACCCAACGCCCTCTTCTAGAAGCCCCGAGATGGGGGCACTATTCAGGATCTACCTCAGCTTCTGAAAACATCACTTGAATCTCTTCGATAGAACGAAGGGTTTCCCCTTCATCATCAATGCTGATAAAGGTGTAGAAACTATGGAGAAATCTAGCACAAATCAACAGTAGTATTTGACCAGACCCAAGAAACATTTTAACTCTGTCACACAATTGGGTGGCTCTCAAGCAAGTTCCACCCCAATCTTTTATGGATACATTTCAACTCTAGACTCTGGGATGACATGACCTAGAATATGAATCTCTTAGATCTAGAACTGGCACATTGAGAGCTTACTATAAACCCGGTACTCTAGGAGTGTGTCCAGAACTACCTGCAAATCATAAGCATGCTCCTCCTCAGTAGCCGAATATATCAGAATGTCACAGATGTAGACTAATACAAAGAGATCAAAATTTGTCTAGATGAATATGTTCATGAGTCCCGTGAACACTGTTGGAGCATTCTTCATGCTAAAAATCATAACCAAGAACTCCCAGTGGCCATACTAACATCTGAATGTCGTCTTCTGTGCATCCTCATCTCATACTCTGAGCTGGTGATAGCCTAATCTGAGATCTATCTTCGAAAGCCACCATGCTACATTCATCTGATCAATGAGGTCATCAATCCTTGGTAGTGGGTACTTGTTCTTCAAGGTCACATGGTTCAAGAACCAATAGTCAATACAAAGTCTCAAGCTCCCATATTTCTTCTTGGAAAACAAAATTAGGGATGACCATGTTGATACACTGGGCCGGATGAACCCCTTCCCTTGTAAGTCCTCCAACTGTACCTGCATCTCATGAAGCTCCGCAAGGGAAATATGATATGCTGGTGTTTATATCATTGACATCCCGAGGTGCATGTCAATGTAAAAGGCCACCTTCCTACTATGTGGTAGACCCAATACATCATCTGGGAATATCTCTGTGTACTGGTCCACCACTAAAGGATAGGTCCGACTCTCCACATCAACTATCTCAAGGGTAATTCTAGCCAATTGATGAGTGAACGACTGCACTCTCCTCTGAGTAAGTCCATCATGTACTGAATGGGCTCCCTTCTCACAGGTGAAGGTGTACCTTGTCCCATCTATGAAGAATCAAAACACTTTGAGCCTATTAAAATCAATCTGAACATGGACTGTATATTACTAGTCCATAACCAAGATGATATCATAAGGCATAGAAACTACAAGTAAGAGATTTCAGCCGAAGCTCTCGCCTCCTACAGTGCTCTATCCCTATCAGATCTAGTGTGTAATCATTGAATCCTCTTCCATAAGAGTCACTATACGTAAGGATTGATCCAAAGACTCCAACAGAATCTCCGAACTGCAAACGATGGTAGTGGCAATAAAAGAATGATCGGAGGAAAGGATCACTATGAGATCAACTGGTGTCCCTTCTAGTCAGAAGAATCTCACTACGGCCTCCTGCCAATTCTTAGCTACCTGTGGGTCTGTCTCACCACTTAAACTGGGTAGCCTCTGGCATTGGAACTCATGAAATGCACTATGAGGCATGTGATTTATATTGTTGGGGTTGGGGGAACTGGTGATCCAATGGGTAACGATAACAATGGTTCCTCCGCTAGTGCCTATTCTAAAATACGGCCCTACCCTGAGGCCACGTCACTCGGTGGGCTATCATGGCACGCTCTACCTGGAACCTATGATGGCTGTCTATGTGGAGGCATCTTGAAAAGAAACAGGTGACCCATGTACATAATTTATAACTGGTGAGCTGACACAAATAGATCACAAAGAAAACATTTCAAAACACACACACAATCAGTTTTTTCATGCACTATGTCAAAAATCAGATGACAGGGTCCTGGTGTATGCATATGTGAACCACCGAACAAACACTAGATTCCCTAAACTAATAACCACAATAATTACATGTAACATTGTTGTCGTTAAAAGATCATATCCCACTATTTTATGGTACATCCAACTCCTCTGATACCAATATATCATGACTCATCCCCCAGGGCCCATTATGTGACTACACAAATCCCGCCTTCCATAGGCCTGGGGCTGGCGACTAGAACTAAAAGGCGTATTCTTGAAAACACGTTTGGCATTTCCATTATGACCTGTAACCCACCCAACTAAGCACAATGCATGATACATGAACAAAGTGAAACTACATATTAAATATGGTGTGTCCAATTGAAAAACAGGTCAGATATAAGAAAAACTGAAATGTACAAGTAAACTGAAATGTACAGTTAAAACTGAAACAACACCTATGGACACTCACCAATGATTCTATCTGAAGGGTAGGTATAACTCTCGAAAGGTTGTCCCTATGATATAGCTCGATTAATGCCCACCTCAAAGCTACCTCTAGTCCTAGTACCCTCATCCTCCGTCAGCACTACCTATAATCTGCAAATGACACAACAAGATGTGGGCGTAGGCAATGTAGGGGTGAGTATAACGATAGTCAGTAGGGACCTATAGACCCTCAAAGGTATCACAAATTTAACATAGGATAATCCACAGTGCATGGAAACAATAGTCGGCCCTACACAGGTAAATTCCCATACATATACCTAAGATATCAAGTATACCCATCTCATTCATGAGGAAACACAAGGCCCAACTCAAAATCGAAAATCTCAATTGTTACTTGGAGGAAAGGTTACCACGAAGTTAACACAAAGAATGTATGTACCACAAAGGTAAATCTATACATAAGTATATCACAAAGGTATCACCAGGATGGTAAGTATCACAAAGGTATCACCACACATAAGAATACCACAATGTTATCTGCACATAATTATGGTCTTAGATCACACTAGGTATTACATAGGTACGGTAGTAAAGATGATTAGATATAACTTCTGAATCACCTTACTCTGTTAAGAGGATGACCCACATAGACTCTTAAATCATCAGACCGATGTAGGATCCTCGTATTTAAGACCCACATAGGATCCTAGAGTATTCCGACAAGGATTCCTAGAGCATATCCATGTGGGATCCTAGAATAAAAACCCACGTAGGATCCCAAAGCATAGACCCACGTAGGATCCCTTTCTAATGTTACAAACATCCACAAGGTTCCCGCACTATGCTCGGTCGATTCCAAACGGGTCTGCTCCTCAAGCCACAGGTCAACAAAACAGCTGCCCCAAATACCCATTAAGAGGTATCCAAGATGACTTCCATATAGTATAAGTATCAACGTAATAGACAGTGTGTAAATCAGTCACCTGGACTGTAATTTATTGGCCTTTTAGTCTCGAGGGCCCAGTTGGATTTGTGTTCAATCAATCCATCCATACCCCATCCTTATCCACAACTCATGTGGGGTATACTAAAAGGAAATTCCTGATCCATGGTTTCCAGTTCCACAAATGTTTCTTCAAATGGATGCATGTAGGTCATGTTATGGATGAATGAGTGTAAAGAGGTTGAAGCTGGTCCAAGTCTAGTGTCACCTGGTCGAACTGACCTAGCCCGATACGGCCTCGGCAGACCCTATTCTAGCCTTGGGTCCGACTCGGCTCGTGGGATCCAACCCAACCCACTGGGTTGGGACAGGCCCATCGGCGCGGCTCGGCCTGCTAGCGCGACCCAACCCATTGGGAGGCCCACGTGGTGACCCACGCTGGGTGGGCCACTAGAGGCCCGTGGCTAGGTCGCCCTATAGTGGGGTCCTCCCTAGCATCCGAACAAGGTGAGATTCCCCTAGGTACCCTGAACGGCTAGGCTGTTCTGGTTGGGTAGCCGACCTGCTGGTGCCACGTGGCGACTACAAATGTCACATGGGACCCAGGGTCCCGTTCGACACACCAACCAGCCGGATGGATAACCCACCCAGGTGGAACAGTTGTGAACCATGCTATCAACAGTGGATGGCAGCGAGTCGGCCAACCTCTCTACACCACTGTTGCCTCATGTCGTGACCACTATATGCTCGGTGGTGCAGACATGCGCCGCCACCCCCTTCATGTGGTCGACCGATCACCGACTGCTAGCTTTTCTCCTCCATGGCTGACGGGTGGTGGGAATTCTCTGGCAGTGTGGTCGCGCTACAAACGTCGTCATGGAAGGCTGGATTTCTAGCCGTAGCTTTCAAGCCCTTCTGGTGACGGTCACTAGCACCGGTTGCCGACGATGTTCCTTAGGTCACCGGGTGCACCCTGGTGGGTCATTCTTCATTCCGTAGACTACAACACTTTTTTCATGACGTCTCAATCGATACAAGACCACCACCATCGTTAATTGATCAACCCAAAATAAATCCATGAATAACACCAAAATCTACAAGTGTTGCGACGGTATCAGGATGTGATTGTTTGTCATGCACCCTCCGCGTTAAAACAGATGAAAGCATCGTAGTTGTTTTTTATTCAAAAAAAACCACAAGAAATTTGTAAAGGGTATTCGAAACATCAGTCCATACCATGATGATTCATTGACGTTGGTGGGGAGAGGGATGGAAGACATTGGTTCGTCATCTTTGAAGACGTTGGTTGTTAGAGATCCTTCGATGGAGTTCATCGTTGGATAATGTGTTATTCTTTGGAGAGTAAATTTCTCCACATTTCTCCCAAGCTCTCTTTTTCCAACCAAATCCTCAAACCAATCATAAATAATGATGATCCAAATTATTAAATTAGGTATTATTAATTTAACTAGATGTGGAACAATTACATGGAAATGAAAACTAGAGCCACCTCCCTCAATAAAAAGGGTGTTCAAGGGTCAGGTGTTCCGCACCACTAAATTCAAATTGGGAGGTTTTCTAGATATGGTGGTCCGCACCTCCATAACTCAAAAGAGAGGTTTCAAAAAGAAAAAAAATGTCAATTATTTTTTTTCTTTTTTCACAAAATACTTAAAAAATATCTTCTAACATCGACCTACTGTGACTTAGATGAAGGTAACATTAAGCGAATATCGGTGTTGAGAGTTCAAATATATCCTCATATTTCAATTCTGAGCAAGGTTCAAATATTACAAAATTCCTCTAGTGCGTTTAATCAATGTACCATTGAAATGTTCATAAATTTATTATGGGCACACCGGGCCTCAGAATCACGCGCCGTCAAAAACTACAGACTCGAATATTTTCAAAAAATGTAAAAAAATTCATGTAATATCTATGAATTTATAATATATATAAATTTAAAAATGGGGATAAAAGTTTAGTCGACGTATTTTTTCAATTTATGAGAAATTTAATAAATAATCTTTTCAAAATTATGTTAATAATACCTATGGAATTTTCTGGCGAGTTTCAATAAGATAAATAAATCTATGTGTATTAAGTCATATATTAAATTTGTCAAGAATGATATATAAAATATGATGATTATGTTACATGATATAAACCATACATTTGTCACGTGGAATCATTTATAATTTATGTAAGTTTAAAATTATGTAAATCAGGAAAGGAAAAATGACAATCCATTCAAAATAGAAATAATCAATTGAGCGAGTTTAACGTACGCCGATAATGATATAATGTTTTCTAGGAATACTTATTTTGTTTCTTATAAATAAGTTAACAAAAATAGTTAATTTTATGATCATGTAATGGAATATTAGATTCCAACCATGAGAACAGTATTGGATGTTCACAATTTATTTACGGCACCAATAAAGGTTCCTAAAATGGTGAGATTGTTTTTGTTCAATATATGATAGTATATGTTAAGAAGAAGAAAGAATTAGTAGAAAAATTGGATTTTAATAATGATTATTTATTAATTAATATTAATATATGTTTATATGTGCATATTAGTATGATGATTTATACTCGTTGATGGTTATAATTTTTTTTGTTTGGTCATAAGCTATGGCCATATTGGAAAATGTGACAGATAATATGGATCTATAGATTAAAATAAATGTCGTATAAAAATGATGACATTGTTGATATCTAGTGTTATCCATATAGGAGATACTAATAAGGGAGGTGATTTCCTGAGGATTCATAAAAATTAAATTTACTTTCGAAGAAACTATAAAGGATTGTGTAACTAATTTTTTGATTAATATATTATAACTTGTCCCTATCCTGATGATTATTTGAAATTCCACAAAAAAATTAGTTTTTTTCCCACCTATAATAACTCAGTCAATAATATTTGAGCATATAATATATCAAATAACAAATGACAAATCATTTGTATAGAATTTTGATCCCCTACTAGTTCATCATGTAATGAATATCCCAGAATTTATTCCAGTAGATTATTTAATGCATGTTTGTTATGTTTTTTTACATCCAATTAAATGTGATTTTGAATATTAATCCCCTCTATAATATTTATAAAATATGTCTACAGAATATAACTATTCATCCTCAATGAAAAAATATGTTGATTTCATTCATATATAATGAATGCATAATATCATGTTCATCATATTATTTTGACGGAAATTTTGATGATACAGACGTTGTTAATATTAATCCAATATAAAATATGTATTATAATCCAAAAAAATCTAAAACAATTTTAATTTATCCTCATTATTTATAAATATAATAAAAATTTTAATATCCATTAAAATCCAAAACATCTATTATAGCTCTATATTCTGATAAAATTTTATATTCTATTATATAATCTTAGTGAATGATAATGTGAAATGCTATTATAATCTGTAATCATAGTGTAATAATAATATATATTCAAAACTATAATCGTCTTGACCAAAATCAAAAATCTCAAATTCAAATAAATTAATCAATTAAATAATAAATAGAAAAATTAAACTTATTAATGTTGGATAATGAACATTGAGATCTAAAATTTATTAGTTGATAATTTTAGTTTATATCTCTTGTAAAGGATGAAAATTATTTTGAATAGAATACAATATCAATTCATTATAATTATGACATAATTTGGATAAGAAAAATTTACATGATGACATTGTGAAATATATTGAATCAAAAATCATTAACAACTCATCTTTAGTTGATGATATAAAAGAAAATATAGTTCTATATTTGGCCCTATCTGGATGATTGATGCCGACCACAAAATTTCCGTGCTTTTGATAATCCCTAACTTCTAAACTAAAATATGCTCATAAAAAATTATTTTAGACTCAAATATATTTTATATAATTTCTTTGAGGATCTACGAGCCTCAAAATCAAATTCTAAATCTACTTATAGCACTTTAAAAATTTAGAGAAATTTTATAATGTCATTAACAATAAAACTAAATCATCTGAAATTCCCCATCTCTATTAATTTTCATCCGGAAAGGATAAATACAAGGCATATGGGTGAAAAATAACCTCTTAATTGGATGCCCAATTACACTAAAATCACTAGAGGCTACTTGATTGGTCTATAGGCATGCACTCAAGGGATGTAAGAGACAATGGTTTCCCCTCTGGTTAGAACCCAAGAAGATTCATGTTCCTCAAAATACAACTCCAAAACCCCCATATTCCACAAAAAGGTTTAAAATATGTAATGAAGAATGCACATGACACCTCTACAACAGTAGGTTGAAAAATCCAATAACCTAGTCTAAATACTATCATACTGTTGAGAGTTATACCACCTCATCATCCTGACATAGATTCTAAGGTAATATGGTATTCTTCATTAGTTCATGGATTAATTATACCCCTAAAATCCATCACTAGAACCAACTATAAACACAAAAATGTTGTCTCCCATGGGATTGGAACAGTGCATCGATGCCTTATATGGAATCAAGAAACTATCCTCGAATGGTTCTAAGAATATGATGTGGTGATAACTACACCTTTTCAACCTAAACACTAGTATAATATTCTATATTAGATTAGTGGTTTCATGTATATGGAGAATGTAGATACCCGATGCTTGACGTACATTGACATTACATTACATTTACGGAATACATAGTATATAACAAAAACACACACACAAGGATCGTAATAGTTTAGTGTCTTTGGAAACTCGGAATATAATCTTCTAATCCTGGTGAAAGATCTTCAACATCTACCATAAAGATATTCTTTTTTTATACCTAAACCTTTCTTTATATCCTGGGGAAAAGTAAACATAAAAGGGTGAGCTCAAATGCTCAGTAAGGGTAATCAAAAGAAATATCAATCACATCATATACATAAGCACATAACTTTTGGAAATCATAACCTGTAAAAGAGATCATAATTTCATAACATGGGATAAATCATGGCAGTGAAATGTAATCACAATAATGATAACTTAAAACATGAAACTTTGTGTCATTCACACATAATCATAGAGAATAATTTCTTGTTAGTCAAGACTCATTTCCAAGACTATCTAAGTGGACAAAGTCCCTTTCTGCACCGAGTCACCCTCATTTCAGTCATGTTTCACTGAACCGGTATAACCTACCGTTCCAGCCATGTCTATCTCATGAGATATAAAATATTTAACCAATTCATTGGAGGGAGATATATGTCCCACCAATCTCATAATGATACCATTCTTATGTGTGCCACAAAATCATAAACCATACATCATTGGATAACCCATGTAATAAAAATGGGATTCATAAACAACATGACATCATAAAACAATTCATATATGATAAAGGAATTCATAAAAATAGTTCCATCACATAATAATAAAATCAATGTAATAATAGGGATAAAAACGGAACCCTTTATTTTCTTAGATGGAAAATAATTTTGATAAAACACTTGAACTCCATTCTTGAGGAAAATATCCTTTCTTCTTAAATTTTTTTTCCTTTCATAACATGTCATACAACATTAAACTAAAAGAAGTTGATTAAAAATAAACTTGAAAACTTGTAAAGGATGCTTCTTGGAAATAATGTTTTAAAAATCCATTCATGCCGTATAAGTTAAAAAAACAGTCTTCACGTACTTTTGTCGGAAAAGTCAAAAAGTACCTCGTACGAAAAACGACAAAAGATTCCTTTCTTATCCTTTACTAAAAACTCATCGAAGGGTAAAAGTGGATTTAAACAATTTTAGGTGGATTGAAATAATATCACATATTTATGAAACATGGATGTGGATGATAAAATACACCCCAGTAAATACCAATGTATAAATAATCTCGGATAAAATGAGATTGTGATATTTTCCCTTACCTTAGGTCTGATTTGCTTCGAAAGTGTCCAAACCTACTGTATAATGATTTAAATAATGTAATTGACTTATTAGATAATCATATTCATTGTTATGATATCATATATTGTTCACTTATGACTTTATATTACCCGTTCTTTTGTAAATTCCATGTTAAAGAGCGTTTTGGTTAAAATTGTTTCATTTGTCGTCCGTGTTTTGACTTGTAATTTATTCATATGATTACATAGATCATGATTAATTAATTCAAAAATATAAAACATGATTTATATATATATATATTCAGAATATACATATATATAATAAATCAGTAAATGGAAGGAAATACACCGTTCATGGAGACGGTAGTCCGTACGTACGCATGAACGCTGTTTTCGTTTCCTTATTGAATTGAATGGAATTTAGTAGATGACATACATATAAATATACATAAATCCAGTATCATTATTATGTCATATATTTAATTAGTACTTATTATATATACTTTATAATCATTCATGAATGGTTAATCATTGGGAATGAATCTCATAGCGTCGTGGAGACGATAGTCCGTACGTACGCACGAGCGATGATATCGTTCTCATGATCGTGGGACTGTATTGGAGTGTATGTATACTATTTCAGAACCAATATCAAATTAAAATAATAATATATAGTTATTATTTACACCATTATACCCATCCAAGTAAGGTGGTGGTGGAAAATAGATTTCACCACGGCGTGGAGACGGTATTCCTTACGTACGCACGCGCGGTGATTTCGTTTTCCGTAGGATGGATAGATGGTGAAATAGGATTGTTTCATACTTATAATAACAAATAAGTATATGAGTGATACTGATGTTATTAATTCATAATGAAACAACCTAAGAAGAAGAAGTGGAAGAAGAAATAAAGGTGAAATAATCGGTAACGGAAATTAACTCTTCTTTGAAATGCCTCTTTGAGACCTCCTCTTAGGGCACTAAATTTGGTCTTTGAAGAAGACCAGAACCTCTAGTATGTTTCTATGGAAGTGGAGAAGATATTTTGTCAGGGGTTGGCCGAGCTTGAATGCTCAAATTTGTGTGAGTAAGAGAGGGAGAAGGTTCCCTTTTATAAGGGAGGAGAGGGGCATCTTAGGAAAATCTAAAAATATTATTTTATATTAAGGTCAAATTCGGTTTATAATGGTTCAAAATGGTATTATTTCGAAGATAAAGTGGGGATGGGTCGAAATCCTCTCATATAATAGGATTTAGAAAAGTTTAGGTTATTATTTTAAACTTATCAATTAGATTTAAGTCTAAGTTAAATAATTTAACTTTTACCGTGTCTTTTTGTTTTCTTACACTATATGGTTAGTAAACCTACTATATGAAGCCAAAAGAACCCCAAGTTGTTTATTATTAATATATCTATCCTTATATAAGTCATTTGGCCAAACCGTAGATTTTTAGGAATTTAATAACAATTAATAATATAATATTTGTTTTAAAAACTAATTTATGTCAATTTTGACACTATTTGGTACATGATTTTTATGAAATTTCTAACAGGATGATAGGTTCGAACCAAGTTACTTAAATCAACAATAACATGTCATATTAACCTATAAAATTAGTTTAAGTCATAAAAAGTCTCATATTACATTTATTTGGGCATTTATAACATCAATTATGTTAATATTTTCTTAAAAAGGTAATTACTGCATCATCGTTGTGTCATAAATAAATTAAATTATTTAAAGTATAAAAATTACAAATAAAATACCATTATGTATTAAATCGTATTATATTTCTAATGAATATTTATAGTCGAATTTATCTTATTTATTACCCCATATTAAAAAAAATTTAGTAAATAAACTTTGATTTTAACTCTTTTAACTCTTCTTTGAATTAAATAATAATAAATGTCCTAATCTAATCCAAGTGGGCCTAAATGATAATATTTTACACTTAAGGTTGTTTTTGGTCGAGATACACTTGTCAAATAGGATTAGGACATGTGTTAGTATAAGGCCCCAGCCTTAAACCTTACTTAATATTGAATTAAATTAGTAATTCACAATGAGGATGTTTTCAGGTTTAGAGTTTTAGAGAATTAGGACATAACTATTACATCTCAAAAGATTACAAAGTAGTCGCTTCTACTAAATTTCCATAAAATAAAAACTCTTAAAATGAAACATGTCTAGTTCCATGTCTTATATAGTGTGACATTCCCTTGATCCCATCCTTGTCCTTATTCCACTTTAAGTCCTGTGAAAAACATTTCAAAAAAACTTGGGGTGAGCATAAAAAGCTCAGTAAGGGATACACAAAGAATAAAAACTGTTACTTTTTCAAACATCAAGTAAACCATGTATACTCTATCAAAGTAATACCTTCACCTTCATGAATTAGTAAAAACTCTTCACTGAATAAAGTATCATTACTTACCTTTTTGTAACCAAAGGATTACCATAAAACCCATATAAAGAACACATAGCATATATAAAGGTAACTTGGGACATAAACATATTTAAGTGGAATAACCATACGGTCAAATTCCACCCATATCACTTAATGGAATAGCCATATGGCCAATTTCCATACATACTTAATGGAATAGCCATACGACCTACTTCCATACCCAATGCATTGGAGGTTATAACGTAACCACCCGTCCTGGTATTCACGGCACCACCCTTCATATGGTTTATAATGTAACCACCCGTTAAAATGTCCATGTACCAATATAAAATAATAAAACATAAAACCAATATAAAGGAATGATAATATTTCCACATCACAATATATCATAATAGAATCCTTTATCAAAACCATTTTCAAAACCATTTAAAACATTTAATAAAGAGATTTTTGAATCAAAGTGTCCCATACCACCTTGAAACATAAAATTTTAAACCATTAATATCCATATAAATAAATCCTTAAAACCATTTTAAAAACATGGATATTAATAAGAACAAATAATTAAATCATTTAAAATGACATTTTGGTTAAAGGGGTTTTACCAAAATTAGAGACACTTGAATACAATAATTGAGGAATAACATTTAGTCAGAACTTTATAATATCATGAGAATAAATGGATTCATGATATAATACTCCAAAGGATAGTATATACACCATATAAGAGTGAATTGGTGCATAACAACAATGAACACTCGATAGAAATGTCAAATGTGATGAAATCCCTTATAAAGATGGTATCCTTAAATTAAGGACAAATCAATCTCAAAAATATGTGTGACAAATATAAATACACCCAATTTAAGTGGATATTAAGAGTAAAACAATAAAAGGTCAATCACACATATTCAATGGATGACATATTCAATGACTACATGTTGAACCCAAAGAAATCGAAATTGGGTTAAAAAGTTCCCTTGACAGCCTAACGGCATCACATCAAAATGAGTTGATGAGAGATAAAAAGTGTATCTCATCACTTGGACATAAAATTTACATCAATAAGGATATATGAGAACATATCCCAACATAACAATATGTAAATTAAAAGACCCAATAAAAGAAGTCTTTTTAAAAAAGAGGAGGGTGAAAGGTTCCCTTACCGACTTGGGTATCTTTCAAAACATATAACCCATGAAATAAGGACAATAGATCATTGATGTAAATACTCATAAAAGAAAGTATATTACACAAATAGTAGAATAATGGGCAGTACATACACCACTCAATGGAATTTGTGGCAATGTAGCATAAATCACACGGGAATAAAAGTGAGATGAAAAATCCCTTACGAAAACTCGGCAGCCTAACGGCGCCACATAAAACTTCTGAATATGGATTGATGAGATAAAATATGGTATCTCATCACATTACAATAAAATTTACAGCAAGATGAATATAAAAGAACATCCCCCAAAATTACAAAGAGGAGCCTAAAAGAAGTGACATAAAGGAGAGTACTTAAAAAGAAAGAGAGAGGTTAGATCTCTTACGAAAGTTCAGCAGCCTAACGGCGCCACTCAAAACTTCCAAAATGGATTGATGAGAGAGAATAGGGTCTCTAATCACATGAACATAAAAATTACAGTAGGATTAATATAATAGAACATCCCAATCATAAGAAATATGATCTTAAAAGAAATGACATAAAAGAGTGTACTTATAAAGAAAGAGAGTTGTAGGATCCCTTACCTCGGGTCCGACTTGACTTGATCATTCTTTAACGTCCTGAATAATAAACTTGAGTTAATTTATACTTCCTTAAGAACCTTTTTCAAGTTCATTATTACTTTTATATCACTTATTTCCATGTTATAAACATTATGTAATCATTTAAGTTAATAATGTTTGTTTTGTCGATATTTGGTTCTTAAGTCGAAAGTGGACTTCTTACAATTAAATGTTGTTCGTGTGGTCAAAGGTTCTTTATATCCAGAATGACATTCCGGATTTGGATATCATATATATCATATATATAAAGCATATACATGTATTTATAATATTACATAATCATTTATAGGTAAGAAATGAAATGCACCGTTCATAGAGACGGTAAGCCGTACGTACGCATGAACGCTACTTTCATTTCTTTGTCATATTAATGGAATTAAAACTAAATGAGAGGTATGTATATTTTAATTACAGAATTATATTCATCATTTATATGTATCATTCATCATATATATCCATTATATACATGTACTTATAATAGTACATTACATTTGGGGATAAGAAATGAAATGCACCGTTCATGGAGACGGTAAGCCGTACGTACGCATGAACACTACTTTCATTTCTATATCATACTTTAATGGAAAGAAATAATAATTATATAGCGGTATATAATAATTCCAGTATAACATCATATATAATAACATTAAATCCATCCTTTATACTTCCCACGTAAGGCATTAACGAATCACATCACCTTGAGGGGCGGTAGTCCGCACTTCCTAAAATGAAGATATCGTGTATACCCATAATGGAAGCCATAAAGGTAATACACAAATGAAAAATACAGAAGCATAAGTAAAACATAAACATATTATATATCATATATAAAAATAGTGACATCATAATGGCCACCTTTGAAGGTGTTAAATGAGTATTGAACAATCATCGTTTCGGGAGGCAGAATTTTTCCATCCACGGAAACCGTATGTTCATTAACCATTTGATGTAGTTGTGTGAGAGTTTAGCTAGAATACATCTTATAAAAACATCCTATTATTTTGAATATACTGGTTTTGTTACAAAAGAAGTATATAAAAAGAGTTTAGGGGGGTTGGAGAAGCAAAATAAAACAAATGAACATGAGAGAACGAATTACCATTAAAAGTGTAACTCCTTTTGATTTGACCCTAAAGGCTTCCTTTGAAAGGATTATTCCCAAAGGTAATCCACTATAATGAGGAGAGGGATGTGTAGAGAGTAATTGGTCATGGGTTGGCCGAGCCAAAGGCTTGAGGAGTGTGTTTAAGGTGGTAGAGGTGGGGGCCTTTTATAAGAGGAGAGGAGGGGCACTTTCGGAAAGTAAAGAAATGTTACATTATTTGAAAATGTGTTTCGGTTTTAAAAGGACCCACATTGATAAAATTCGTGGATAAGGTGATAAGGGTTCGAAATCAACCCATCCAATACGTTTTGGACATGTGTAGTTCATAGATTTTACATTATCCTTCCATTTTATTTAAATCGTCAAATAATGATGTCATCGCTGCATTATTATTATGTCATAAATAATTTAATATATTTAATGTCTAAAAATTATAAAGAAAATAATATGATGTAGGAAATATTTTTATCTTTCCAATTACTATTTATAATAAAAATTTGGACTTGTGTAACCCTACTTAAAAACTGTTTTAGTAAAACAACTCATGTTTGTGTCATTTTAATTTTAACATTAAATAAAAATATATTATTGTCATTTTCCAACTAAAGTGGCTCCATAGGGTACCCAAGTTGGCCCATGGCTTGTCTTGGTCGCCAATGACTCACCCAATATGTGTAGAACAAGTGTCTTGGTATTTTCACATTCTTATAATATCATTTTTACCTTAAATTACACTAATTACCTCTAATCGTGATTACTGAAAAAAAGTTACTATTCACCGAAAAATTATTTTCATCCCATTGAACCACATTTTACATACTAATGACAACCATGTATTTCGGATTTTCAAAATTCAATACACATTAGTGGTAATCATTCATTTAACTAAAAAATCAGTTTGCTTGATTACAACTTAGTGGTTTCACTATTCATCAAAAATTGGAGTTTTTCAGAAAAATACCAAAACTTCACCCTAAGCTATATATGATATTCCGAATTCAAAAATGAATTCCGTTTTACAAAATTCAAAACATATTAGTCACATTAATTAATTTAATAATTAATTCTCGCTGTCAGAGCAAATAGCGTGTTTTTATAAAACAATAAGTATCAAAAGATTGACACTAGTTTAAGTCGGATTTCAAAGTGAAATTAATTCCAACAACCACTATTGGATTTAATGGTAAAAATATTTTCTAATTTTACTTTAAAACCAATTCAAAATATTATCTAATCATATAAATAAATTATATTAAAAAGAGGTTTTGAATTAAAACACAACATTTTACACTATTCATTAAAAAATGAACTTTATCGGAAAAATACCAAAAAATTACACAAAGTAAAATTTGATGTCCCGATTCTCAATAAGAGTTTGATTTGGTCAAAACGAATGTACAAGAGTGATCAAAACTATATTTAATGACAGTTCTCGATTAAAAGGCTATAAGTGAACCTTTAGTGAAAACTAGGGCATATACGCATAAAATTGAATTCTTTCCATATTTTAAGCCTTTAGCTTTTATTGGATAAATGTAAAAACATATATAATAATATTTTAGTTATTTATATCCATTCCTGCCAATACAATGGATACATGTTAACTACCATTTATAATAATATTATTTTATTATTAGAGTGCAACGTAAGATTCCCAAGAAACTCCTTGTTGCGTGTTGGGTACACAATCGAGCATAGCGTCCCCATTAAAGTCATATTAATATTTTATTCAAAAGTATGGATAAATATGAAAATGTCATATTCTTTATTTACCTGGGGTGTTACATCCTTCCCCCCTTTTGGGAATTGCGTCCTCGCAATTTTAAAATTGCGCTTGGAAACATCCTTGAAAGTCCCACATCGGAACAAGAGTCGGTAAAACAATAACTTTAAAATAAAGAAAGATAAGTATAGAGGCCACCCGAGTTAACCCATACTAGGACTCCATGTAAGAAAACATGGACATGGAGGAGAAAACATAGGGTCATGTTCTGATGGAGAGTGATAGAAAACATGTTTAGGAGAATGTTAACAATAAGAAAATCACAAACTTGTGATGGGTTAAACGGTGTTGGGTTCCCCAGTAGGAAAAGTTAATAGACAAAAATTTTGTTTTAAGTTACTTAATATTGAGGAATTTATTCATAAGGAAGCATAATCACTTATCATGTTGACTTTCAACCTTTACTAGGTTCCTTAATCAAACTCATATTTTTTCCAAAAGACCAGTATTTAGGGAGACTTGTTCGCATTAAGAGTACTATAATCAACTTCTAGAGAATCACCTAATCCACAAAAGAGAACTATATACTTCCCATGTATTTAGACTTTAACCAAAACCAAAACCAAAAAGTCTAGTACAAGGTCAGATAATCCAAAAAAGGATAACCCTTTATAAAAAAAATCTATTCTTAATCTCAAAAAATTTTCTAACAAAACCCAAAGTTCAACGAGGACCATCCGATAAACAATTTGTCCATAAAATTATTAAAAGTAAACCAATATAAGATTGAAACCCAAATATTTTAAGGATTTATTCACATTGTCTTCCAAGTTAAATCGTAACATTTATCTCTAAACAACATCAGTTGCTCCTAAAGTCTCGTAATGAAAAGTAATTAACCTAATCACATATCCTCCATTATAGGTTAATAATTTTCATAAATAAACCAAAATCACCTTACTCTTAATACATAAAATCATATAACTAAAACGATTCAGTCAAACTAACCAGGGACTTCATGTAGTCCAATGGTAGGCGATAAATACCAATCGCACTTTGGTTGTGGGTTCGATTCCCACAGCTTTTTCCGACGCGACGGGTTGTCACACGGTCTGCGTGTTTTCCTTTTTCCAAAACTATATAATTCTTAAATCATTCCCCAAAAAGAGATAAAATCATCAAAAATAATCATAACCTATTTTAACCTCAAGTTTATCTCATTCCTTTCATTTTCCATCATATCATAGAGTAACCCATAATTACCTAAAAAGTAAGGATCATATAAACCCTAATGGTTACCTTTTTAATTATTACCTGAACATCCACATCGATTGGTCATCTCGTACATGATGCATTATAGAACATACCAAGGTTCACGTGGTTGATCATGACTCCTTGATAGTTGGTTTAGAACAACCACGAGCTTCCTCATTGAGTACCCCATTTCATCGAGTCTCTTAATCAGAGAACCACCACAGTTTCCTTCAAACCAATTGTCACTTTGGTGCCTGTGAGATCCTGCCATTCACTAAAAATAGAAATGTCAGTGTGAGTATATCAACCAAACCATCATGTACTAATGAGGAAGGTAAACACTAAGATATACTTACTCATTCACTTTATCTAAAACTAGGACTCTTTTTGAAATCCTAACCATTATGGTAATATCACTTATGATTAGAGAATACTGTAACCTCTAAAGTTATCTAAACCGAGCTTTGATACCAACTATAAGTCCCCAGCCTTAAACCTTACTTAATATTGAGTTAAATGAGTAATTCACATTGAGGATCTTTTCAGGTTTAGAGTTTTAGAGAATTAGGACATAACTATTACATCTCAAAAGATTACAAAGTAGTCGCTTCTACTAAATTTCCATAAAATAAAAACTCTTAAAATGAAACATGTCTAGTTCCATGTCTTATATAGCGTGACATTCCCTTGATCCCATCCTTGACCTTATTCCACTTTAAGTCCTGTGAAAAACATTTCAAAAAAACTTGGGGTGAGCATAAAAAGCTCAGTAAGGGATACACAAAGAATAAAAACTGTTACTTTTTCAAACATCAATTAAACCATGTATACTCTATCAAAGTAATACCTTCACCTTCATGAAGTAGTAAAAACTCTTCACTGAATAAAGTATAATTACTTACCTTTTTTGTAACCAAAGGATTACCATAAAACCCATATAAAGAACACATAGCATATATAAAGGTAACTTGGGACATAAACATACTTATGTGGAATAACCATACGGTCGACTTCCACACATATCACTTAATGGAATAGCCATACGTCCAATTTCCATACATACTTAATGGAATAGCCATACGGCCGACTTCAATACCCAATGCATTGGAGGTTATAACGTAACCACCCGTCCTGGTATTCACAGCACCACCCGTCATATGGTTTATAACGTAACCACCCGTTAAAATGTCCAAGTACCAATATAAAATCATAAAATATAAAACCAATATAAAGGAATGATAACATTTCCACATCACAATATATCATAATAGAATCCTTTATCAAAACTATTTTCAAAACCATTTAAAACATTTAATAAAGAGATTTTTGAATCAAAGTGTCCCATACCACCTTGAAGCTTAAAATTTTAAACCATTAATATACATATAAACAAATCCTTAAAACCATTTTAAAAACATGGATATTAATAAGAACAAATAATTAAAAAATTTAAAATGACATTTTGGTTAAAGGGGTTTTACCAAAATTAGAGACACTTGAATACAATAATTGAGGAATAACATTTAGTAAGAACATTATAATATCATGAGAATAAATGGATTCATGATATAATACTCCAAAGGACAGTATATACACCATATAAGAGTGAATTGTGCATAACAACAATGAACCCTCAATAGAAATGTCAAATGTGATAAAATCCCTTATAAAGATGGTATCCTTAAATTAAGGACAAATCAATCTCAAAAATATGTGTGAC
This sequence comes from Viscum album, assembly GCA_963277665.1. Taxonomy (NCBI): domain Eukaryota; kingdom Viridiplantae; phylum Streptophyta; class Magnoliopsida; order Santalales; family Viscaceae; genus Viscum; species Viscum album. The sequence continues at coordinate 1,583,267,889 of OY728150.1, read as the reverse complement.
AAATATAAATACACCCAATTTAAGTGGATATTACGTGTAAAACAATAAAATGTCAATCACACATATTCAATGGATGACATATTCAATGACTACATGTTGAACCCAATGAAATCGAATTTGGGTTAAAAAGTTCCCTTGACAGCCTAACGGCATCACATCAAAATGAGTTGATGAGAGATAAAAAGTGTATCTCATCACTTGGACATAAAATTTACATCAATAAGGATATACGAGAACATATCCCAAAATAAAAATATGAAAATTAAAAGACACAATAAAAGAAGTCTTTTTAAAAAAGAGGAGGGTGAAACGTTCCCTTACCGACTTGGGTATCTTTCAAAACATATACCCCATGAAAGAAGGACAATAGATCATTGATGTAAATACTCATAAACGAAAGTATATTACACAAATAGTAGAATAATGGGCAGTACATACACCACTCAATGTAATTTGTGGCAATGTAGCATAAATCTCACGGGAATAAAAGTGAGATGAAAAATCCCTTACGAAAACTCGGCAGCTTAACGGCGCCACATAAAACTTCCGAATATGGATTGATGAGATCAAATATGGTATCTCATCACATTACAATAAAATTTACATCAAGATGAATATAAAATAACATCCCCCAACATTACAAAGAGGAGCCTAAAATAAGTGACATAAAGGAGAGTACTTAAAAAGAAAGAGAGAGGTTAGATCTCTTACGAAAGTTCAGCAGCCTAACAGCGCCACTCAAAACTTCCAAAATGGATTGATGAGAGGGAATATGGTCTCTCATCACATGAACATAAAACTTACAGTGGGAGTAATATAAAATAACATCCCAATCATAAGAAATATGATCTTAAAATAAATGACATAAAACAGTGTACTTATAAAGAAAGAGAGTTGTAGGATCCCTTACCTCGGGTCCGACTTGACTCGATCATTATTTAACGTCCTGAATAATAAACTTGAGTTAATTTATACTTCCTTAAGAACCTTTTTCAAGTTCATTATTCCTTTTATATTACTTAATTTCATGTTATAAACATTATGTAATCATTTAAGTTAATAATGTTTGTTTTGTCGATATTTGGTTCTTAAGTCGAAAGTGGACTTCTTACAATTACATGTTGTTCGTGTGGTCAGAGGTTCTTTATATCCAGAATGAAATTCCCGATTTGGATATCATATATATCATATATATCCATCATATACATGTATTTATAATATTACATAATCATTTAGAGGTAAGAAATGAAATGCACCGTTCATGGAGAGGGTAAGCCGTACGTACGCATGAACGCTACTTTCATTTCTTTGTCATATTAATGGAATTAAAACTAAATGAGAGGTATGTATATTTTAATTACAGATTTATATTCATCATTTAGATGTATCATTCATCATATATATCCATTATATACATGTACTTATAATAGTACATTACATTTGGGGATAAGAAATGAAATGCACCGTTCATGGAGACGGTAAGCCGTACGTACGCATGAACACTACTTTCATTTCTATCTCATTCTTTAATGGAAAGAAATAATAATTATATAGAGGTATATAATAATTACAGTATAACATCATATATAATAACATTAAATCCATCCATTATACTTCCCACGTATGGCATTAACGAATCACATCACTTTGAGGGGGCGGTAGTCCGCACTTCCTAAAATGAAGATATCGCGTATACCCATAATGAAAGCCATAATGGTAAGACACAAATGAAAAATACAGAAGAATAAGTAAAACATAAACATATTATATATCATATATAAAAATAGTGACATCATAATGGCCACCTTTGAAGGTGTTAAATGAGTATTGAACAATCATCGTTTCGGGAGGCAGAATTTCGCCATCCACGGAAACCGTATGTTCATTAACCATTTGATGTATTTTTGTGAGAGTGAAGCTAGAATAAATCTTATAAAAACATCCTAGCATATTGAAGATACTGGTGTTGTTACAAAAGAAGTAAATAAAAAGATTTTAGGGGGGTTGGAGAAGCAAAATAAAACAAATGAACATGAGAGAATGAATTACCTTTAAAAGTGTAACTCCTTTTGATTTGACCCTAAAGGCTTCCTTTTAAAGGATTATTCCCAAAGGGAATACACTAGGATGAGTAGAGGGATGTGTAGAGAGTAATTGGGTAGGGGTTGGCCGAGCCAAAGGCTTGAGGAGTGTGTTTAAGGTGGTAGAGGTGGGGGCCTTTTATAAGAGGATAGGCGGGGCACTTTCGGAAAGTAAAGAAATATTACTTTATTTGAAAATTTGTTTCGGTTTTAAAATGTCCCACATTGATATAATTCATGGATAAGGTGATAAGGTTTAGAAATACACCCATCCAATAAGTTTTGGACATGTGTAGTTCATAGATTTTACATTATCTTTCCATTTTATTTAAATCGTCATATAATGATGTTATCGCTGCATCATTATTATGTCATAAATAATTTAATTTATTTAATTCCTAAAAATTATAAAAAAAATACTATGATGTATTAAATATTTTTATATTTCCAATGATTATTTATAATCAAAATTTGGGCTTGTGTAAACCTACTTAAAAACTGATTTAATAAAACAACTCATGTTTGTGTCAATTTAATTTTAACATTAAATAAAAATATATTAATGTCATTTTCCAACTAAAGTGGCTCCATGGGGTCCCCAAGTTGGCCCATGGCTTGTCTTGGTCGGCCATGACTCACCCAATAGGTGTAGGACAAGTGTCATGGTGTTTTCACATTCTTATAATATCATTTTTACCTTAAATTACACTAATTACCTCTAATCGCGATTAATGAAAAAAAGTTACTATTCACCAAATAATTATTTTCATCCCATTGAACCACATTTTACATAATAATGACAACCATGTATGTCGGATTTTCAAAATTCAATACCCATTAGTGGTAATCTTTCATTTAACTAAAAAATCAGTTTGCTTGATTACCACTTAGTGGTTTCACTATTCATCAAAAATTGGAGTTTTCAGAAAAATACCAAAACTTCACCCTAAGCTATATTTGATATTCTGAATTCAAAAATGAAGTCCGTTTTACAAAATTCAAAACATATTAGTCACATTAATTAATTTAATAATTAATTCCCGCTGTCAGAGCAAATATCGTGTTTTTATAAAACAATAAGTATCAAAAGATTGACACTAGTTTAAGTCTGATTTCAAAGTGAAATTAATTCCAAGATCCACTATTGGATTTAATGGTAATTTTATTTTTCTAATTTCACTTTAAAACCATTTCAAAATATTATCTAAGCATATAAATAAATTATATTAAAAAGCAGTTTCGCATTAAAACACAACATTTTACACTATTCATTAAGAAATGAACTTTATCAGAAAAATACCAAAAAAATACACAAAGTAAAATTTGATGTCCCGATTCTTAATAAGAGTTTGATTTGGTCCAAAAGAATGTATAAGAGTGATCAAAACTATATTTAATGGCAGTTCTCCATTAAAAGGCGATAAGTGAACCTTTAGTGAAAACTAGGGCATATACGCCTAAAATTGAATTCTTTCCATATTTTAAGCCTTTAGCTTTTATTGGATAAATGTAAAAACATATATAATCATATTTTAGTTATTTCTATCCATTCCCGCCAATACAACGACTACATGTTAACTACCATTTAAAATAATATTATTTTATTATTAGAGTGCAACGTATGATTCCCAAGAAACTCGTTGTTGCGTGTTGGGTACGCCATCGAGCATATCATCCCCTTTAAAGTCATATTAATATTTTATTCAAAAGTATGGATAAATATGAAAATGTCATATTCTTTATTTACCTGGGGTGTTACAGTTAGGGTAATATTAATATCATTTTTTCCCTTAATTACACTATTTACTTTTAACTCTGGTAAAAAAAGTAAAAAATTACTATTCACCAAAAATTATTTTCATCTCATTGAACCACATTTTACTTACTGACATCAACTGTGTCTCTCGGATTTTTGAAATTCTATTCACAGAAGCGGTAAAATTAAGATTTATGAAAAAAATAATTTTTTTAACTTCCACTTAGCAGTTTCACTATTCATCAAAAAATGAAGTTTTTTAGAAAAATGCCAAAATTTCACCCTAAGCTATAATTGATATTCCAAATTCAAAAATGATTTCTATTTTACAAAATTTCCAACATATAAGTTTCATTAATTAATTTTATAATTAATTTCCATTGTCACAACAATTTGCGTGTTTTAGGAGATAATAACTATCAAAATATTAACACTCGTTTATGTCTGGTGTAAATGTGAAATTACATCCAATGAATAACATTGTATTGAATTGTAAAAATATATTCTAAATATACTTTAAAACCAATCAAATTAATAATTTATCACTATTAATTATTTCGATTAAAAAAGTTGTTTTTAATTAAAATTTAGTAATTTTCACTATTCATCAGAATATGAAAGTTATCCAAAAAGTACCGAAATTTTACCTTAGGCTAAATTCAATACTACGAATCCAAAAAGGAAGTCCATTTTGAGAGCTAAAATTTCTAAAATTTTAAAACGTGGTTATTACTATTCATAATGGCTGGTTATAATAATATTTTAATATCGTATCATTGTTTAGTAAAACTCGGTATTGCGTACTACACACGCTATCGAGGAAGGTCGCAATTGCGAGCAAGGCAAGTCAAGGATGTGTGTTGTGCAAGCTCCTTTTGGTGTAGCATACAACACAAGAAATTAATGAAATTAAAAAGAATATTTTTCATAAAATGTCGGGGTGTTACAGGGAAACCATCCCTCTATATAGCGTACTACTAAGGGAATGATCCAAACTCAATACCATATCATTCATTGTAACCAATTTCGTCAACAATTATTATATTTTCAACACACTCACATACATTGTAAATTCCATCATGAACATTACTAGTGGTTATACATTCAAGTGAAACATCATAAAAAATAATCCCTGATTATCCTCACATCCTCAATGAAATAGTATAGGGTTAACAACCAATAAATGGAAGCATCTATGATGATATCAAATATTCTCTCATAAAAATATGATGATAAGAACATGTGGGTAAATAAACCACACAATGATTCCCATGGGACACACTATAGATTATCAGTCACCCCGTCAAAAAACCTCCATCTTTATTCCATCTCATGATGCTCTATGGGACGCATCCCATATGAAGAAGAAAATATTAGGGAAGTCCCAATTTCTCGGGTTATTCATAAATATATGAAATAGTGTGGAGGTAAACCCTACATGTCCTTGAGTATAGGTCCTAAACTCCACCAATACTGTATAAATATAATGATCATAACACCACTTCTCCATATTCCACATTAGACATAAGATAAATTTAGGATATATCTACAAATATATGAGATCTTCCTATTCATCTTACTCAACATATGATAAATCCTTTACAATGGGGGAAAACCATCTAAAAAATTTTAGACACACCCACAACCACTAGATCAACCCATCGTTTTCTAGATGGTATAAAAATAGAGAACGTTATGCAAAGCATAATTGTAACATTCTCTTATACATTAAGATGATTTTATATGACTATCTACCTCCACAAGAGTTAGGTCACATGATAGATGGGAGATGGATCCACCAGTTTTTCTAATCAATGAAAAGGGTCTACACTCATGTAAAAGAGGTTCATGACCCTTTGATAATATAACTAATGTCTAAAATTACCACGTATCACTCAATAACGTATTCATTCCCCCAGTAAAGATACCCCTTCATCCCAAAGTTCATTCTTTACATCATCATCATGTCTTACAAAAACAAGGAATTAATTGAATCCTAAACACACTATCTCATCTTGAAAACACATGTCTAATGCAGAAATATGATACTCCATGACAATATATACATTTATTGTAACTCACTCAACCAAGTGATATTATATCACATCAAAAGGGGGAGGCTCTTGGGAGTAATTATCCCTTTATATTGTGAGCATAATGCTATGTCAAATTTCACCGTCATTGGGATGTAATGATTCACAATGAAACCCTTTATATTCTTCATGACTGAAGTGATAGTTAAATGATATCTCTCACAACTACATTTCAATACTATTGTAAAATTATAAAAGATACATATTTCACCTCATATAGACCTTAGAGACTCTAATTCTTGTGAATATATGGAATTCATATATCTTCACACCCAATTCCTAAAACCCATACCTAGTGAGGACCACCTAATAATATTGTTGGATACATATCAATGAGTATGAATCATTCTACAGTTCTCCCACATCTCTGCCACATCCTCTATAAGGTGGAACCCTATGATCCTATAATCTTATTTTCTTATGTAGTTAATTATTAAAATCCATCTTAACATCATACAAGATTAGAAAATCTCCCTCAATATTACCCCACATATAATAATAACTACCACACATATATTGTGGATGATTATATCTATCTTCGGTTCCTTGATTCATAGACCATACACAATGGTATCATGTCCTTATGTGTATTATATGCCTAGTTTAATCAGTGTACCATATACTACTAACTATAGGAATCTCATAAATTATTTTCCCATTACTAGTAGGTAGAGTTTTCGTAGCCGATAATATATCTTTTACCAAGGCCCAACCAAAAAATATACCATATGTGGTAAATCATAGTTATATCATAGAGCCTTGATGTCCAAGTGTAAGTCCTCCATGAAGCTCCACACTATGAAAATTTGATAATGAAAAATATCTAAGTAGTATCATGAAAGTCCTTTAATCCATGATAAATATTCTACCTTTTTTATGATAACATACCAATGTTACAGGTTATCCTAGATATTCACAGATCAAAATTTGGCTGGATAAAACTCTTACCCAAAGGGTCACACAATCAATGACCTATTGAATATCATATCATCATTTGAATCCATCATTTAAATCCACCATCTCATGAAGGAGGCCTCTATTTGACTCATTGATAGGATTTCACTTGTATCAATACATGACCTCATATTACAAAAAACAATCATGGACACCACTAGCTAGCAATCAGTTTCCTAGTGTTTCGGTTCACCCTAATACTTCATTAGTTTCATCCTTTAAAAATAAATAGTTAACACATCCACCATTCATCCTGAATTAGAAATGACTGAAGAAGAAACAAACCAAATAATTATTCATATATTGGAATACCACCCATTGATAACACCTTATATTCATACCCATTCACTAATTCTCTATCAATTGACTAATAATAATTAAAATACCATCATGGAACGCTCTGTTTCTATCATCACAGTTGAATCCAGAAATCAAATAAATATGCTTCATGGTCAATGACTATATCTAGGGAGATGACACAATAAAGGCATTAAAAATAAAACCCCACCCTTTATGGTGAATCAAAAAAATTTTCCCTATAAATTGTACCAATATATTATGATTCAACAAGTAGTTTTTCATAGTACTGGTAAATTGTTATTTTGAACACTACACCGACATTGGAATTAATTTAATAGAATATGAACTAAAAAACAATCATGATTAACATAATAAATCTCATACCATTACCACAACTTCATCATTACAAACACCATTCCTAGGGAAGGACCTACTCTGATACCACTTCATAATGATGAAACAATATAGGGGATACCTAGATAGTGGATGGTTGAGCATCCAATATCTAATGTTCCGTCCGAAAACAAAAGGGCTATGCACCAGTGCTATGTAGAAATATCTCAGACATGGAAGGCGATATAATATCATTTTTCTACACATAGAGAGACATACATCTACCTAAAAGATATTTATAATAAAACTACTAATAAAAAGTTTATGCATATATCTATTTCCCATAAAAATGGTATAAAAATATTTTAAAGTAAAATAGGGAAAAATAAAATCTCAATATAAACAACATAATAATCCAACCTTATCAAAAGGATGGAACTTCAATCAAATTCTAGAACTAGTACACACCATGGATTACATACACCTATATGATTCACCTAGATTGGATCCTACTAAGATAGCATAGAAAACCCTATTTAATCTATAACACATGACATGTTCGACTTTCTCCCTTGAAGTGGAGAGTATTAAGATAAATATTAGGTGCACCAAAACCAATAATAATGTTGTAAAATGTAGAAAAATAGTCCACTGTACCCACAACCATATGAAACCCAAGTGAGAGGATAATAAACTCCATCATGACCAATACATGCCTATACAAGAGTAGTAAAATCATCTCTACATGGTGTGTTAATCAGAAAACACCGCAAGGAATCCCATAATATATATCATATGTTTTTTATAGACTCCACGTCACAAAGGTCTTATCATCACTTGTAACCATAATAAAATACATGAGGTCAAAAGTCAAAATATTTCTTCATGAAATAAATCAGCAATCCTAACCATCCCATAAATAACTCTTCTATGAGATATCACCCATTTGGAACAACAATTCTATCATTGATTTCATATTTTTATGATAACATTTAATTGTATATTTCTAAGATGTGGGCACATCCATATCATCTCTAGTGGAATACATCTGAGCGAATATTATCATCAATCATTTCTATGATGAACTTCACTATATCAATTAGTTGATATCGAAACTCAAAAATAGGATCCTATACTTTCCCTATGAGGGACACCACAAACCCAATTAAGAGCATAAAATATTTTATATCAAATATAGTCCATCTCACCCAAAAATGATGGGGGACATCTCAAAACCAATGTAGACCATGGTGATAATATTTCTCAGATAGGTGATCACCACCTATGTAGTCATGTCCACTATTACTTCACTAACCCCATTTGGAATAAATCTAAGTGTATGGGATAATATTATTATATCACAATCGCAAATAAAACAAAAATATATATTGTGGATCATATATCTAATGATTCCAAAAATACTATTGATCTAAAAAACAATATATTAGAATTATACCTATGTAGTGGTGACCATAAAAATACCGTAAAAACACATTAGGATGTTAATACGATAGAGGATCCCTCCATGAACTCTTATAGGGTTACACTAACACTCCATAAGATAATCAAATTGAGGGGATGCAAATCTTACACTGATGATATAATTCATCTCTATATCCATTTAAGGATGGTACAATGGAACTCACTCAACCAATACCAATATATATGTCAGTAACATAATAAAAACACAATTATCACCTCCTCGCACATATATAACCCAAAAACCATGGACACAATCTCATAAAATAAGTCTTAAATCCCATGATAGTATACTCTTGGTCCTACGACATACTACTTAATAAAGTGCTTCATATGGGAAGAGTCTTTAAGAGATTTCACATCATGTACTCATATTACATGGAATACCACAAGAATCAATCCCATTGGCATGTCCAATATTTCTTCATGAAAAGTATTTAGGAATATTCATGAATTTTACCTCATATCAAATAGATTTTTTACTGTATGATATCCTAGGAGTGTCATTTCCATATATGGCCAGAATTATATGCAACCGCACACAACATATATCATTAGTGTACAACATGTCTTGGTAGTGTACACCATGTCTTGGCTATCTTCTTTCCTGGCCATGTCCATTATTAGTGCCCATGTTTGGCACATTATTATATATATATAGAACACCATGTTTATTTTTCACGACATGTGAATTGGATAGTGTACACCCCATGGGACCTTGACATTCACTTTCACATGAACATGTCTGATTATATATAGTGAATTATCATGTCCCAATTATCAGGGCCTATGGTCACAAAAAATTATGTAACAATATTACACGACATGTAGCAACCATTGATCATAAAAAAGACTGAAAAAAACACAGTGTATTCTCCCACACAAATCATCTTATGATTGGGAATTTTGAATGGGAATATACTTCGAGCCACTCGTAACTCACCATTTTTCCAATGGGTCATTCATATGTACTACCAAATAATCTATAGATGATGTATTAGGTCTATTAAACAATAAAAAAAATCAAAAATGGTGATTGGGATATACGTTATTTGAGTATCTTACGTGGTGGTGAAACACAAATTACTTTATTTCAAAATGACGTCTTGAACCTTTTTCACAATGGTATGAGGATGATCGGAATAAAAAATAGCCACCAGAGGAACCTCCTCACAATAGATCATCATTAGGTCATCCTTATTCGTTAAAGGAAAAATTAAACCCAATATTTTATGTCTGAAACATTATGGAGAGGGTTTTATTTTTTAATATATTTTAATTAAATTAATAAACCTTGATTTTACAGAAGAAAAATAGAAACCTCTGACCAAATGTATGTATTCGGTAAGCATTATTTCATTTGTATTGCGAAATACACATAATTAATAGATACATGGTTTTATATTTCTGGATTGAGACTCTGATTAGTATTACATCCAATTTTAATAATAATAGTAACTTAATTGATAAAAAATATATGTTTTGTAATATGATGTTATGATTTCTATATGTCCCCATAAATCCCACGTCAACTCAGGGTTTGATTTTTGAAAATATTACTAAAAATAATTTAATGTATACCATTGAAAATTCATAGTGGATATAGTGTTAACATATTCAAGACTATTCATCCCAAAAAAAATTCCATTGCACAAGGGAGAACATTGAACTATAAACTAGATATACTATGTAATAAATCTCTCTAATGTGTTTCTATTTTTTTAAACACAAACATTGTGGAACCAAAATCCTAAACATGGTAACCTCTTATATGAACCCAGACCCCATAAGGTACCAAAAAATGATAATCATCAACTATCTTCTTGCTCAATGTATGTGGAAATCAAACAATAATGATTGTTAATGTCCCATCAGATGAGAAAGCGATAGAAACCCAATAAAACAGTCCAAATATGGGAGTATATTATTGTTGTACACCACCTCAATAACATGGTTAGATAATTTCCTAAACTGACATTATTAATCATACCCTTGATAAACTGAACATTAAACATATATTGCTACTACTAAATCTTGGACTAGAAAAAATGTAACCCAATAGATATTAAAAATACAGAATTAACTTATAGGGTCTCCCAAATATGGGCTCATAAAGCGTATTGGAATCACATTTTCTAGAACCCAAAGAGTTTTGTCACCATGGAACAACCCCCCTAAAAATAGGGTCTTGCTGAAGGAATGATCAATCTCTTACAAAATTTATAATAATAAAATAGGTGAAATAATCAATACTAAATAACTTTATGTACAATCCACTATTAGAAAACCAATCAAGAACATGTGTATTGTATATTCAGTCATACGATTCTTTAATGAAAAATCCTAACTATGTCTCCACGTGTCATTGAAAAAGAAGAGGGGTTACCAACACTAACAGGAGACTTATGGACCAAGAATCTAGTGTCTCACGTGCTTCACTGATATAGATCTACAAAGGGTTCAATCAAACATAAAGGGACTAGAAATGTGATATAATGGGTCCAAGAGAGTTATCTTTCCTTAATACTGCAAGTACAAAACAACTCACAAAGCTCATTGGGAGTAAACCTGTATTGGGATGCAAATATTGGGGAATTTCTTAGGTTCCATTTTTTGAAGATGTGTAACATTAATTGAGTAGGTAAACATGTAAATTACCTAAGAATCTACCAAAAACTACACCATTATAAAAGGAAACTAAAATCTCATAGAACCAAATCTATATAGGTTATATTATCCATCCAATAATATCTAGAAGTATATTCTCATAAATGAGATTGTCCTTCTCAGACTCAGATCACTCCTCTATTCAAGTGGAAAACTCAAAAAAGAAATCTAATAACATGTAGAAACCCATTATTGCAAACCATCTATGAATGGATGGTAGGAAACCATTACACACTATGGAAATCATTATAGGAACTCTGTATACAGCTACTATAAGTTTCTATGTGATTCCCTCCCTCCAGAAACTTTTGGTCACATTATATGAATTAGATCTTTTCCTATAACCCTATCTCCTGGTTCTCTAGAATAAATGTTTGAGAAAAAAGGACCCACAAGTATTGTATGGCCTAAAACATGGTCTAAACCCAAGGGAAAGTCTCCTATCAACCAACAAAACTACAAAAAAATAATAGTAAAATTCCATCATGCACACCAAACATCATTCAAGCCTCAAGGGCTAAAGCCCCTTCTTCCAAAGTCTCATCTTTTATCTCACCTAGAAAGGGCCTATTATATCTTCTAAACAAACCATCCCACTCCAAACACATAACTCAAATGAATTATTCTACCACTCCCTAACACCATCCTCTATGGATACCTCATACTCTCACACACTATTTTTATTAGGTTTGAGGATTATTTCCATATGGGGGAAGCATCCCTCTTAATCATGAGTCATATTTATAAAAACGATATCCCTAAAATGGATGTATTGATTCCAATCATCCTTATTGTTAATAATTAAGAATGAAGTGGATGGAGCTAAGTATCTTACTCATGTAACTAATAAATACTACTTTGAAATTAAAAAAATGAATGAATTTACCCCAAATAATCATTATAGATTTTGGATAATATTCAATTTCACCTTATTGTGTCATCACCCCATCATATATCTCCCTAAACAAGGAGCTTACAAAATGGTGGTGGTGGGGGAATCATTTTTAAAAATCTCCAAACTCATACTTCTCACTTTTCAACTGCATCAGGTCATCCATCAATCCTAAGTCAAATATATTATCACCCTCTCAATTAGGGTGGATCTCAGACTATATCCCTTATAGCAGATTAGTGTTTTGATTATATAGTGAAATATGACACTTTCTATAACAAATAAAACACAACCTATCACATAGATGTATAAATACTTCCTAGAGGACCATTGTTATAGAACCTCCATCCTTGTATTATTTACCTATGTGTCTTGCATTAAAATATCACAAATCTCTTATTTAATTCTATTTAATGAGGTTTAATATCATATACTCTGATAAGAAATACTATGTCTATCCTCAAACATAATTATCTCTATCACCATGAATTAATTTTAAACTAATTCATATTGGTGTAATTATCCACATATTGATTTAGGGTTTCTTACCATTTAAAGCTACCATCTATTAATTTATTCTCAAATTGAAAGTTGAATGGACCATCGAATTACACATTGATTTGGTGCAGCAGGTTTGAGTAAAGAGTCACAAGATGCTGATACGAGGAGATCTAATAGATCTGTACTAGTTGCCTCAGTTATGGTAGTTGTGAGAGGTGATAATGAAGGAGGGGACTATGATCTCATGGTTTATCTGAGTTTGGAATCTATGGGCCTCATCCTAGGGTGGTTGAACTGGTTGAGTTCTGAACTGGTTCCAAGGCAACAGAATGTGCTGCAATAGAAAACTGATCTGGTGAGTTTTTTATGGGTGTCACATATACGACAGTAGTTGGAGGTACACATGGAGGTTATTCCATTGATTTACCATGATTTATACATAAGAAAATAGTGTCCAGAACATGATCTATTTCCAAAGTGGCTGAGAGTCTTGAGAGTGATTTAATTATGTTTATCATGGCTAATAGCAAGGAGGTTTCCCAGAATTCGAAAATGGTGATGGCATGGAATAATTTTGAGTGAATATGTTCACTGATATTTCACTAGGATTATAGTAGAATAAATTTAAAACACTTTAATGATGGTATTTTAGATCATGCTTTGAAGAGTGGGGATTCTTCTCATGTGACAACTAGAAAAAAGTCAATTTTTGATAGAATTAATATTTGTATTTTTTTTCTTGATTGCTACTATGCTGGTTCATCTAGGTGGAAAACACTGTAAAATTGTTGACTTTGATTAGAAACTATCTTTTGTATGGAATTTTTTCGATTGGAAATGTATCCCCATTATTAGAGGTTTATTCCACATAAATTTTCCATTAAAGGAAATTATGTTTAAGGCATTGTGGATCTGATCAATTTAAAAAATGTTTGGTATGATTTGATTTCATGAATGGGAATTATGGTTTTACCCTTTTCTATAAACAATGACCTCATGTTTGGATTAAAATTATCAGTATCAATGGGATTTTATGACATCCCATAATTATTTTCGATATTGAATCCTCTTTTGGGGTTCTAATAAAAATGGATTGAGCCACTATGGTTTCCTCGTTTGGAAATTTTATTAGGATATTATTGGAGTTTGAAATAATAATGTTCTTAATTTACCACATAGTGTTGGATGGTTTTGATGGGGATATCCCTTCATATGTATGAGTACGAAAGACTTACATGTTTTTTATGGGCACTATCAAGCAATTGGGAATGACAAAGACATATGCCATAAAAATGTGGTTTTCACTGATTTCTATATGTAAGGGAATCAAGATGAATCATGAAGTATGAAATCGATGGTATATAATAAGACTGATCATGGTGATGGCAAGAATACGGGGAATGGTCCTTATTTTTTGGTAGGCACAATCACTCAAAATAATGCTAGTCTTTCAGAAAGCATGAATCATAGTCTGCTAGTGAAACAGAAAGATTCCATTCCTATACTGGTAGAGCATGCATCAATGATAGAGAATGATTATATGTTCAACATCTTTTGTATGTTTCAGAGGATATTCCAGAATTGTATGCATGAATATGGTGATATATAATCCTCCAACAATTCTGCATGATCATATCAATCAAATTGATAATCAACAACATGTTGATTGTCAGTAGGAACATCTGAAAATTGTTACAACATGAATTATTTCTAAAATGTAAGGAAATTAATTTCATGAGGGAGTGATCATTAACCTCCTAAATACACGGATCTATTGTGAGAATTCATCTTGTAAAAATTTAATTTAATATGTAAAGATAAAGGTGACTGACAGTAATGGATTCCCTCCTACTCCTTCAAAGAGAAGTCTATAGAGGAAATATTCTAACCTACCAAATATTTTGTCTAATAGATCATCATATAAGGGGTCAAAGATGTCTATTTCATATTTACTCAAAATCATCAATCAATGAATATTTCAATCTGTGTGGGACTCTTCCCATTATCTTAATTATAGAAATGACAAGGATTATTATGTTATTTAATTAGATTTTATTTTTTATTTTTTATGATGGATTATATCATTGATTTACCCCTGTCATATATTTCTTATAATTCTTCCTTTATTTAATAAATGGATAGAATAATTTTTTATGATATTACATTTCTGGTATCCATGAAGGCCTAAAATCCATATGTAAGACCTACTCGAATGTATGTGCACAGGAAAAGGATTTCAAACCACATACATTATGTACCACAAATGATCTTATAAAATCAGTTTATTCTCTAAAATGGTCATTCTTCCCTTCTAATGTAGTAAATTCTCTAGTATAAATATTGATCACAACATCGATGGATTAAACATATTCCTGTCAATCCCCTCAATCTCTAAAAAATTAAACATTATCTCACTATGTCGTCTACCTCATGTGATTCCCCCAAAACCTTTAGGATCCCCAAATAATTATATCTAATAATCCCATCATCTAATTGGGACATTTCCACATAATCTATAAAACATGAGTGACTAACTTAAAATTGTCATTTTTTCTAGGTGTATGGCTCACCCAAATTCAAGGATAGTCTCTTCAAAGGAAAATCAAGCATCATACACATCAATTTCACACCTTCAACATATATTGACATCAAAACCTGATTCTCAATATGTGGTTACTAGATTATAAAACAAATAAATAATACTAATTACTGTACGTACAATTAATTTATGCCTTATCATAAAGTGTATCATTATTAGAGGCCCTTGGTGGAACCATTTCAAGGATTCATCATAGTGGCAAGAAGAATTAAAATTAGGATAGTTAAAATAAAAGGAGTATATATAGGGAGCTAAATCATGATGGTCATGGAAACCACATTTTAGTATTAAATGATTATTGAACTATTGTTTCACTATATCTAGTTAATATGTGTTCTGACTCAATAATTTTGTAATCAGAGTCACTATAAATTGATTGTTTAGCCTCAACACCAGAACAAGTGTCATATTCCCGAAACAAAAATTTTAAATACTAAAACGTAGTCCCTATAAATCGAATAACAATATCAAAACTATAAAACTCATAAATTTTTTCCTTGGTAAGGCCCTCATGAGGTATTACTATGTAATTTCCCAATGTAATGATTACTACTAGACCTGATGAAGGGTGAGTCATTATTACCCCATGATCTATCATATATGCCAAGGGATGGTGAATAGCATTGAGTATGAAATATGTCACCCATTGGAGTCCCTAACTAATAGTCCCTATATGAACATACAAACATATATATTCATGAAATTTAGAAGATATAATAAAATGACTAATTCAGAATTCATTCATAAATAGATATCTCTTAAGAAGAGTAAGACTGTACAGTAAAGCATTAAAAGAAAAAATAAAATCCCACCAAAATCTAAATATGAGTCCAATTTTATTTGTATTAGGAGACTAATTTTAAATGAAACAAACATGTACATAACTATGATATCAAGTTTGTTATTCTCATCCTAATCTAGGACTTCCAAGAACACCAACAGTAAGCCATTATTCTATATAAGACACGAAATTTGAGGGATGATCCTTTAAATGTGTGATTATAACAAAACCTAGTGTTATCTCAAGAAAAACCCAATAATGGTGAAAAACTAATATAAAATAATCCAGTAGATCCATATCCATGTAGGAAAACCATGTGATAGAGAAAAGAAGACTCCATCTCATGTTCTCCTTGATTATGGATTACAAATCATCTCAAGTCCATGCTGTGCTCCAACTAGAAATCAATACAATGAAACCAATAATACACCACATATACTCATATCAATGTCCTTGTATAGTGAGCCTTTGAACATATTATTGTTTCATAATTCTATTTAAGGCTCAATAGTAATTATAATCCAAGAGAACACACTACCCAAACCCTACCATCCTGGATGTAACTCATCATAGATCTGTCAGTCAATGTGAATAATGTGGCCATAAACTATTGAACTCAATGGATAGATCTCAATTTTTAGGTACGACATTTTTTACAGAACATCCCCAATATCACAAGTGGAATACATATGATATAACATTCTCTTCAATTCAAACAATGCAAAAAAAGTGATGTTTAAATCAGTAGATCTCAATAATTAGACATTGGATGTCACAAATATCTAATGGAGGACTACTCCAACTGACTGTAAACACTGAAGGTCTCATCTCACATATGGAGGTTCACACCCTATGCCATTGGGAGACACCACTAACCTAATGAGGTGCCCCATAGATCCAATCGTTTAGTTAGGAAATAAATATTTTTCTAATGTTGGTCATGATGATTCCATGAACACTACCTAGAAAAATAACTAAATAGGAGATCATATAGTTGATGATAAAAAATTCTATACTCAAACTTCTCACTATATGGAGAATCATATACATAAGTATCCACAAACCATACTCATCTAACCTTCTATATATGGGATCACATCTAATGTTGTGTCTGTTAAGGTGATACTATGAACCCCAACTATAATAGGCAATATGATATTGGAACCTTCCCAAGACTCCTAGAGTGAGGAACCAACTCTATCAGTGCACATCTGGTCAAGGGGATCATAATCATGTGACTAGAACATAATTCCCCACAATATATTCATTGGGATAGAGTAAGAAACCTCTAAAATGATAGTGGACAATTTATCGCTAGTAAAAGAGACACAAAAAAATAAACTCAAATCACATATCTAATGTAAAAATGAATGACATACAATCATATATCATATTAATATATTCCGTATTGTCTACACTCAGGACACCATTTATGTCATGGAAGTGGAGATGCCAGTATGATAAATCAGCAAGAGTAGTACACATCATATTCCCACAGTTCAAAATATGTATCTTGAAAGCATCCCATATCTATGTCTCATAATAGTTCTAAACATGTATCTAAAATATGAATTTGGTGTACCATATAACACATGGAATGTGATCCCATCTGATCCTACAGATGTGTCTTGACCAATAAGTAGTCGACTCAAACTGTCACCTCACATGGTGTCTACCCGTGGTACCATACATTTCATGGAAATCTTGCAACATGACCATGTCCTAAGCCTATTCATATTTTCATTAATCCATTACCATGTATGGATCCCTATTCACATGAACTTATCCATGTAGTTTGTCCCATGTATACCTTAGAGGTCATGGCCTTATATTCTCACACAACCATGCTCTCTTACAGGGTGTGGATGTCCATTTCATTGGCCACATAGCCAATATTCGCAATACATGTTGTATATTTAATACAATACGTTATGCACCCAAATTTAATATTCTAAAATGATAATATAACAACGTATGTGAGCTTTCAATACATTTGATATGATTGAGAGTTATGATTTATTCTCCCTTATGTGAAACCGGAAACTCAATGATTTGTTCAAAAAACCACATATCCACATCATGGTATTACTAGTATTTATAATAGGTCTATAAATACAGAAACCAATGCATAAACATGAATCAATAATTGTGTTGACATCACATGGTATGTATGATAAAGTCTCTTAGGTAATACATCAAATTATATCCATTAAATGTCAAAAAGTAATCATATCATTTACTTCAAAAAATATTGCATGTGTTTGTGAATCAATGAATATGTAATAATCCTTCCCACATTGAAGTGGAAAAAATAAAATGGTAGACAATGCATAAAATTAATTCAAAATTTTTATTTTCTAATTTAATGTATCTTCCTCATTTTATAAAAGATCGTAATTTTTTAAAAAATCACAGAAGATTACTTATTGAAAGGTACTTATAAAAGATAAATATGATGAAATTTATATAGAAATAAATATTATGTTATAATAATGTTTATTAGTGGATCCATATTGATTCAGTGTTTTATTGCTATATGTTTGAATCGTGACTAAATGTGAATATCATCACTTCATTTTATGAGAAGAATATAATATCATTAATAGTTATTGTTGTTGTAAAAAATATTTTGTTGATTATTTACAATTATAAATGAGATTAAGGGTATTTTAATAATAATATATAATACTGGTAGTTAGATGAAGGATGATATTCTAAGATCAGTGCAGTATTTATAAGTTAGTAGTTGAAAATCATAATTAAAAAAATGATTTCTTCTTTAATAATAGGGATATAGTTCTTGAACTAATTGCTACAAAATTGCCTATTATACCAATTGTTATACATTATTTATAAATGCATTCAATGTGAATATGTATATAAAAAATTATTTTAAATGGAGTATTTCCAATCAAATGAGTATATATTTTGGAATTTAGAATTGTTTAACACGGAGATTTGTTAATTGTGAATGAAAATTAGAATAATGACTTATAGATATTAGTTTATGGAATAAAATATAGAGAAAATATATTTTATCCATAATTAAATGTCATTTATTAAGTTACAATATTCTACATTTAATTATTCTATTGACTCAGACGAATTTAAAGTATGTAATGTTATTCAACCCGAAAGAAAAACATATTTATCTTATTGTTTTATGATAGTTTAATATGATACTTGGACTCCGTATAATTTTACAATTTGATACTCTGGGTCTTGGGATGCTTTCGTGGGATAATGGTGGAACCTTCCTATTTCACCAATAATCCATATTTATTTTTTTTGGAAAAATAAATGATCCCTAGTCACCATAATAATATTTGGGCAAGAGAATCCCACCAAAAAATGTGATTGATTGAAAAATATTTTCATCCTTATTTTATTTTATCATTCAACTACATTCATGTAAAGCATGGAATGTATATTTTAGATGACCTGATTTTGAAATTTCATGATGTATTATTCATATAGAATGGAATTTAGAATAATTTTTTCCACCCAAAAATTAAATAATAGGATACTTATATCGCTTAATATATAACAAGTAAAACTATTTGAACTATAATAAACTATTAAGAAATTATTAATTAACAAACTAGTTATATCCTAGTTATTTCATTTGATGGAATGGATAAGGTTAACAAAAAAAATGAAAAATTTGTAAAATTAATTTTTTTAATTTATTAATTTATTTTATATACGTAACTAATTTTCAGTAAAATCATTTTTCACATCAATTTAATTTTTTCTATAAAATTATTTTAGTTTTATTTTATGAATATAAATTATAGTTTATATATATAAAATTTAAAAATAAAATGTAATAAATTGAAAAAATAATTAAAATCATTATATAAAAATTACAATTTGGTCAATTTTCTCAATTCATATAAAATGATGTTTTTTTCATTCAGTACTATAGAATATTGATCCTTGAAATAGAATATAATTTAATCATTTATTAGTTTCAATTATAATCCACATTATATTTTTTTCTTTGTATGTTATTAAATTTATTTATAAAAATCATTGTACTTCCATTAGAATCATCTATATTAAAGATTTTGATAAAGGTAATGTTTTATTGTTAATTTTTTTTCAAAAAAAATTCTTTTTATTTGGAGTTATATATTTATATTAAAAATAACTAATTCTTATTGAGAATTAATTGTTCACAATGTATATAAAATGATGAATCATAATGTTTAATATTTTTTAAATACATCATTATTATTTATTTTTATTTTGAATAAAAAATATTGTAATTTTTTTCAATAGAGTAAGTAAAAAACTTATAATATGTGCTCAAATATTTGTGATAATGTTTTCAATTTCAATAAAATGATTTTTTAATCCTATTTGTGATTTGAAATTTGGTAGTTTCCATTCCTGTCATAGATATAGATCTAGTTGGGAAAAAATGTGTCTTATTGTTTCCATTATATTAATTTATAAAAATTATTAACTAACGAAACTCTCTTGAAATTTTGAAATATATTTTTTTACTAATTATAAAAACTAATTTTATTCTATTATAAATGGATACATAAAATATATGTTATTTTTATAGGGGTAAATTTTTTCTTTTTTACTATTGAAATAATTTATTTCAATGCTTACACGACACTGGCATGTTGTTTCCCAAAGATGTATGAAAAAGAGTATATGATTATTAAAAATCTAAAATTAGTTTTTTGGATAGATTTATAGTTTCCCAATTTAATCAAATATATAAAATAAATAATTATGAATATTTAATATTTTATTATTTTAATTTGAGTACTATCATTCTTTTTATAAAACATAAAATTAATAGTTCAAAAAATGACAGTAATGATGTATTGAAAAAATAATTTTTTATTAAATAACTTTAAATTTTTAAAATTATATCATAATACTAAAAAATGATATATGGGTTTAATAAACAACTACGTTCTAATTATGGGGTATTTATTTCTATATTATGATTATTTATACTATTGTAGTAAAAACATTAATAATATGGTAATTGATAAAATCATTATTGGGGGTTGAACGTAAAACAAAAATATAATGGTTAAAAAATTTCTAAAACATTTAAAAATATATTTTATTAAATTATTTCAACACATGCTCATATTATCATAGAATAATATTAATTTTTCTATTTATAAATAGAAATTAATATGAAATAATTGAAAACATTATGATATTCCATGAATGCTCATTTCTTCACTTTTTATAGATACCCATTATATTTTTTAATTAAAATAATATTAGAAACATATACTGACCAAACCATATAAAATTCCATTATTAGCATCCACATACATGAATTATAGGTTTTGGTACTCTTAAGAGACAATCCCAAGGGCCATTTAAAGGTTTCTAAAAGAATAATACATAAGAAGAGTAAATTTTCATTATCAAAACATTCATGTGTATTTCCTATTATCCTTCATATAAATATATTTCTCCTACCATAAAATAATAAAATAATTTTACTAAATATTCTGAGAGAAATTATTTATTTTGAGATAACTATATTCAATCCACTATATATCCTTCAAATGAAGAAACACCATTCGTCAATATATATAACTTACCATCTCCATGTTATGGTGTAATTTTTCATTAATTAACACATAACATAGATGGTTATAAAGTCTTAAAATTTGGATAAATATCATATTTATGAAATATTTTGTCTTTTTAAATTACAATATCATATTTACCGTCTTACTTACAAAACATTTGGGAAATAATAGTATTGCCCCTACGTACGTATGGACTACCACCACCATAATGAAATGTGTTTCAATTATCATTTTTTCATTAATTGGATGGTAATATAGATTTATTTAAATTATAAATATTAAATATATTATTATATAATATTTTAGGAATTTTTAATTCTTATTTTTGTTTCCTACATTCTATCTGTTGAGAGTAAGAAAAGCCACTCCTGCATATGTACGGTCTACCATATGCATGAATGATGTAATTTATTTTTTTATATATCTATCATATATGGATGAAAATATGTATGTGTATATATATATATATATGTAATAAATATGAATTATTTTAATGTATGTACTATCATTATAGTGATTTGGAACCATAATCCACATATTCAGAACAAATCTATCTGACAAAAACATACATTATAAAATTGTAGTTATTACAGTGAACAATGATTTTAACATGTAATTGTTAATAAATTAGTGAAAAATGGATTAAATTATATAGTATATGATATTAAATATATTTATATTTTTCACGAATATATTTACAATAAAATTCTATTAATTACATAGGATTAATGAAAATCTATAAAGGTTGTTGTACATCAGGTAATGGTTTTTCATATCTAAGTGAACACTTTTGGGAATAAGGTATGATATAAACCTATCATATTTTATGATACGTATCTGATTAACCTTTTACATTAAGTACGGTTTCATCATCTCTGACATTCCTCTTTTACAAACAATTTTCAACAATGAAATATTTTTCTTTTATTTTAATTTTTTTATATTGAAGATATAGACATGAGAAATTAAAATGATTGATAAGTTTTTTTCTACATGGAATTAATATTATTCTTTCATATCCATATTAACATAATAGGATTTAATATGATGTATGTAATATTATCCAATGATTGAATAAATACATATTGACCTATGAATTTATTTTTACAAAATTCCTTACAAGGAATCACATTTTACTTTTTAAAATGCGATGCATTCATATTTTTATAATAACATTGAAAGGAATCGTTTTTATAATATATATGAAAATAATATAATCTCACACAATAATGATGTAATAATGAATTTAGTTTCACATAATATTTCCCTATCTATTTTTAACAAAATATTTTTTCCTAATATTTTGGAGAATTTTAGTTTTTATAAATTATTCTCAAATGGAATATAGTATATTTTCCAATAGATTTTTATGATATTTTATTATAGATTTTAAATTAAAAAGTATGAAAACATGATTATATTAATTAATCATCACAGAGAATATATTCTTGTGATGCAATCCTTATTATTTCTTTGGATGGTTTATGATTTATATTACTAATAAATGTTTTGACATTATTTTTTTAGTTATTGTAATACAAAATCTTGTTGATTTTAATGTCCTAGAGATTATATTATATTTTTAATTGATATAATTAATTATTGGATATATTACATGAATTGTAGGATAATTAATATTTATCCATATGATTATTTGTTTTGTCTCCTGATACAAATAATGTTTGGTTTTTGGAAAAGGCCTTAACCATATATGTATGATGTCTATGAATTATGCATTGATAATATTGTTATGGTGTGTTGACATTAAGATATGATAGAATTTATAAGAAGTACAAAATTATGATTCATATTATTATGTGATAAATTATTTATTCCCATGTTATTATTTGAATAGTTATGATATCGATTTATAAATTTCAAGATCATGTGATTTATAATAGACAATTAATATATCATCAATATTAATACCTTAAAAATCATATGTTCAATATATTGATTTAGTTTATATTATATTTATCTATTTTCCATGACAAATATATTATTAACATTTTTTAAAATATATTCTATGTATGCAGTCCCAAACATGGCATATAATCTCACCACATTCCCATGATTCCTATCCCTATGATTCTATGTAGTGTATTTGAATTGACAAGCTTATATATTCTTGAGGGAAGAATATTTTATCAAAAAATTATAATATCATGTATTCTATAAAATCAATTTTTATATGTGATTATATATTATTTATACATTACCAATAACACTAATCAATTCAGACCATTTGGATTCTATCTCATTATCTATTAAAAATGAAAAATGTTAACATAATCATGGTGAGGCTATGTTCGAAGTATGTACAGTTGGTAGTAGGGAGGTTAAATTTGAATCCCTATGTACTAGATTTAGGTAATTATATATTAGTAAACATAACCCAATGATTAAAATTTAGGATAAGGATTTTTATATACATACATCATAATAATTTTACATGGTAGAGATTATATGGTTTCCTAACTTATACATATACAACCAGATAATACGAGTGGATGTGGTTTTTGATGTTATTTGTGTATGGTTATAACCATGAAAATAGTTAGTAAAATGTTATTTTGACCATAATTAATGTGCACAATGAATGTTCTATTACCACACAAATTGTTTGACAAACCTACAAGATATTCTTGGGTAAGCTATCTTTTTTAATAGAAACCATTATAAATGATTTCAATAGATTATAACCATGGGTACACATGTTTAATACTATGGTATCCGGATTTATACATCCAATAAATTATATTTCATTATTTCTCACTATAAATTTTTTGGTTATTCAATTATTTTTGTTTTCATTCAATATTTAGAATAAGAAGGAATTGTGGTAACATAAAATGTGATCGAAACTATGGTGATTATAAGACCCCAATTGGGATAATGACCTGAGTGAATGATTTTGAGCTTATGTATTATTTTATTTCCTAATATATTATTAAAAACATAATCCATAGTGAAATATCAGATTCACCAAATATGGTAATACTGGAGTTCACGAAGTGCTCTGGTGGTGGAGACCAAAAGGGAAAGAAGGATCAATTTTGTTCAATTTTGAATGGTGGAAAGGGAAACCACTTTAAATTTTTTGATTGAATGGGAAAACATTTTATGTTATTCAAATAAGGAAATATATTTTTGAATTGTAGTTGAGAAATGAATTGTAGAGTGGAAGGATATAAATTACATCATAAAATAATATTTATATTTTAATATATTAAATGTGGGGAATATGGGAATTATCTAAGTCAATTATTTAATCCAACTATTTTCTCATTTAGTAATTATGGACCAATTCCATGTAAATACTTGAATATTATATAATTGTTGTTATATTCCTTATTATTTGATAACTATATTTTTGAAGTAGTATATAGATGGTATTCTAAATATAAAAATCATGAGTAATCTATGGATAGTTTCATTGTAGTTTATCATTTATGATTTGGAAACATATTTTTTATTGTAGTACTAAGAATTATGATTAATTTAATATAATGTGTTAATTTTTAGTTATGGTAACAGTATGATTGAAATTAGTTATAGAAATGATATATTATTCGTTTTAAAGTGATTCATTGATACTATGGTATTTTTAGAGATATTTATCGTTATTCTATGTATTATCTCTAAGGTTAATATAAAAAAATTAATTTTTTATATTCTAGTGAATATATTTATATTATAAAATAATTCATGTAAATGAATGATATATTTGGATTCTTTTCATTTGGATAATATATTTGTATCACTTTAGATTAACATGTTTAATAATTAAAACAAACTATTTGTATATAATTTGAAATTGTATGAGATCAATTTAAAAGATATAGAAATTATTTAATGTTTTAATAATAATCATAATTTTGGATATATGATTAAATTTTTGTATTTTGATCTTCGAAATCCAAAACTGTTTTTATATAATTTTTTTGAAATGTATTATTAATTCACATGAAGTTGTCTGAGTTATTGAAATTATATTATAATGTGATAACCATTTTGGTATTGTATAAATTTTAATGAAATAAAGTAATATATTTCTATTATTTTATTATTATGTTATCCATTATATATTGATTTTACTACTTAAGGGTTGTAAATTTCATCATTAATTCTCATTATTTTGAGTAAATTATTAGTTTATATTCAAAATATCATAATGGATGAAATTATAATTGTATATAAAATATAATTCATTATGTTTTTAGTTTTTTTGGTAGTGTGATAGTTAAACTGAATGAAAAGTAGATTTTTTTTAAAATGTTATCCAGTTAAAATAATTTTAGATGAACTGACAGACTTTACACTCATTACATATTTATTCTATTGTGTTTGTCGACATTTCCTTAACCATGTTATATAATACTCTATATTTTTCCTTAGACATATGTTTTTTCTTTCATGTCAATTTTTTTTCTTCAATCCAATGTTATAATTTTTTAGGAACCTCAATATATAGAAATTTCGAAAACCCTTATATTTTACACATTTCCAATTGAAAATCATGTTTATTTTCTGTCAATTTAATGTTGTGATTAAAAAAATACATTTTCAAATATTTTACCCTCAATGAAACTTGTAATGAACCAATTGTAGTTATAGAGAGTCGGTGCCTTATAAAATTACATTAGAATATAAATAAGGAATATACATCACAAATAACCAAGTATTTTATTTGAGTATGGAATCAATATACATTTATATGTTCATAATTACATCATTAAATAATAAACATCATTATATTATTACATTATGAACATCCAAGCCTCCTATATTATGCATGGATGTCTCACAAAAATAAAATCTTCATATCTTATGAAAATAAAACATACGAAATGGCTGATCTCAAATGATTAGTAAGAGTTATAAATAAAGAGAAAGAGAACATAAACATAAAAATTAAGAATATTTAATAATTTAAAACACAAGTGATTACAAATAATAAATTTGAACAGATTTTGACAGGAATTTGAGTATAGTAAATAACACCATAATAAAACATAATTATGGTAATTATACAAGTCAAATAACCACATGAAAATTAAATTAAATGATCACAATAAGGGAAGTGAAATGATGAAAATTATGAATCATAACTTCATGGAATCAGCCAATATGTCTAAAAATGATTAAGGCCTTAACCAAAACTATATCTCAAAATGGGAAAGGCCTTAGAAAAGTCCATGTATGTTTGTCTTATGAGACCAATCGATGCATCATGGAGATATATCAGGCCCCACCCATCACATAATAAGTCCAATGCATTCCTATAATGATTAGGTATAAACGTAAACAACATATACATTCATATTTAAACTCACATATTAAATGTAAATAACTTTCCCCAAACATTAAAATTAAACACAACCCATTCAGAGTAAATTTGGTGAATGGTTTTAGGATAGAGCATCCAAAAAAACTAGTAGTAAAATATCCAATTAAATATTTTATAGGAAATCATAAATTATTATTCCCTATAATATATAATAATAAATAAGATCGTGGAAATAGAATAAAATACTATTATGAAATCATGATGTAATTTTGGAGATATATACACTTCTACTAAAAAAAGAGTTTTTTTGAAAATGTATTTGTATAAAAAACAATGATGTAAGATAGTATTTTAATAATAAAAATAGTGAATTTATAATTACAATTAATGATAAATATATATTATATATTTCCCTTGAAATTAGGTACGAATTTGAGATATTCCCTTCAATCAGGCTTGTATTTTAGAATTAATTATAAAAGATTTTTTTAACACATGTGACCCCCCAAAATATTTAAGGATTATGGTTAGTAAAAATATATATAACACTCAGAAATAAATTATGAGGAGTACATATTAATATAAAACATTTTCATTTATGAAATTAGAAATTAAAGTAACTGGAATGACAAGGAAGGTTCGGGCGAAAAACCATAACCTTAAGTCTGAATGTGATCCAATATTGAACATATGTTCCTGGAATATGTAATTAGACTTATAAGAAATATAATTCAGAACCTATTAGACATATATTTAGTTAATAATGATTTTATTAACCCCATTATTTCCTTATTTATTTGTTATAATATTTAATTTCGTCATTCTGGGTTGTTTGTTTTTCTGATTTCCATAATTGGTTCACTTGTATTTATGTAATGGATTCACATTAAATGGATGAAAATAATTGGATCTGAATTTACATATTATTTATGAAAATAATTTGGTGTTATTGTTAATTTATATCCCATTTTTTTCATGGCACTCAGATGAATCATTAGATAAAATATTAATTACATTCAGTTAGATTATTTTAGCGGTATTTGGATTATTAGGAAATAGTTCAGTCAAATTATTTAATAATGTGTATGTATTATAGTTATGGAATACTATATAGGTTATAAAATATTTATTATATTCTGGATAAACCATAAAAATGGTTTCATGACAATTAATGAATGATAAATTAAAGAACGAAACTTCATTTTCCACGAAGTTTTTATATTGGAACCTCACAAATGATGATGTATTTAACAAAATAAATGTTAGAGAGTGTATGAATATTGATTATGGTTAAAAAAAATTCATTATATAATTATATTATATAGGATATTCTAGTGTTTTCATGGTCATTTGGACAGATGAGGTGAGTATAAGATTACAATTGCAAGGAACTCAAAATGAAAATGAATGAAATAAAATGTGCATTTACCTCTAGACCCCCCTCCTTGAGAATCACATTAAGGGATAAGGATTTGGTCTTTTGGCCAAACCAATAGCTCTTATACGTGTGGATAGCATAGTTAAAGGTGTTTTAGTTTAACATTGTAGAGTTTCAATCTTATAGAAGTGATGAGAAGATGGAGTGAGGGGGGTGTGGAGGGGGGTATAGTAGAGGAGAAGAGTGAATTTCAAATATTTTATTCGTTATTATATTAATTTCCTCACCTAAAAAAATTGTGTTGTTTCTTGTGACCCATAATAGTAATAAGTTCATGTGAGTTAGAACCTAGTCACCTTACATAATCCTAATATCATTTATGACACAATAAATCATAACATTATCATTTATTGTATTTTACTATAATCTGAAAATTCATGTATTTTAGGAAAATCCCCAAATTCCTCCTACTCATTTTTTTATGTGTTTAATTTAAAATGGAATATAATTTTGTAAAATTATTTTATAAATTACTTTCATTTAATTATTAAATAAAATCAAATAAATTTCAAAAATAACAACTTTAAGACAATGAATCGTTTTATAACACCTTGTGAAATTAATCATGGTCACATTAAATTATCTTATAACCATAATACATTATTGTATAAATTTATAATTATATTTTATGAAAATATAATTCAATTTTAAATTATTAATTTAATTAAAAAATTGTAATTTAAATATTTATGACATACAAATTATACCAAAACAAATACTATGATTGTTTTTTCCACATTTAAGATTTCAAAATTGTATTTAGACATTCATGTATGAATTATCTATTTTTTGGACTAAATTAATATTTATTAATATTCATTACTATTCAGTACTATATGTTACTAATCAATAAAAATAATGTTTGTTCTATTAGACACCAAATGAATGACTGACCACAACTCTAGACGATCTTTTTTAAAATTAAAATCATATTAGAGGCAAAGTCGTGTTAAAAGGATAGAATATAAAATGTGTTGTTTTTTAGGGAACCATTATTTCTGGCATTTATTATTAATTTTCATAACCATATGGTGTTACATTCTCCTTTCCTTAAAAATATTTTGACCTCAAAATTCAAGGAATGATACCGCGTAAAAATATTTGGGTAGGTCTTACTCATAAGCTCCACAGGCTCCAATGTTACCTATTCCATTTAATGATTTCTACATTGTATATTTAATAGAAAAGTCATTTGATTCATCAACACTAGTTATTTTATGTCCAGAATCTAGATAGGATCCTTACAGTAAGATAAATCTTGTTGGCAATTCTATACTGTCATAAGTGAGGACATGCATTGGGTCTGGCATTTATTTCTTCAGCAATGAGACATGTAACAATTTGTGTACCATGGATAGGGTTGGTATTACAGCCAAAGTATATTCATCATATCTAATTCTATCTAGAATTTTTAAAGTCCCAATATAACTAGGGCTCAATTTCCCTTTTTTCCAAAATCATATAACACCCATCTATGGAGATACATTTATGAAAACATGATCACCCACTTCAAATTCATGATCCTTCCATCGATTATACTCATATCTCTTTTATGTTCATTGTGTAGTTTTAAAATGACCTTGAATAGTTTTTAACATATCAATTGTTTCCTCCACATGATCTAGACCCACAAGCTTCCTTTATCCTGATTTTTCCAAACTAGTTGTTGTATGATATCTCTATCCTTACATTGAATCATATGGCATCATTTGGATTCATGAATGGAAATAATTATTATAGGAAAACTCCACAATAGGTAAGTATTGATCCCACATACCTTTGAAGTCATGTTAACATTATCTCAACATGTCCTCCAAGGTTTGGATCATCCACTATGTTTTCCTATCAGTTTGTGGGTGTATAGAGTACTCAGTCGATGTTCGGTATCAAAATATTTCTGAAAACATTTCATGAATTTTGTTGTAAGTCAGGGGTCATGATCAGAGTAAATTGTGATAGGTGATCCATAATGCTCACGACACCATTGATATAGAGTATTTGAAGGTTCTCTAGTAGAATATCCTCCTTTACAGTGAGGAAATGTGCAGATATAGTTTGTCGATCCACAATTACCTATAAAACATCATTCATCATTGGAGTTTTGGGAAATCCTATGAAAAAATATTTGGTGAAGTCATCTCATTTAGATGTAGAAATAGGTACATGATTCATGACTACTTTTGGATGTTGCATTTCTGCCTTCACTTTTTGACACACTAAACATCTTGATATATAATACAGAATTTTCCTGTTCATGTTATGCCACCAAAAAAAATTCATCAAATATCTACCCATTGTTGAGGTATAAAGTTGGTTCGAGAAAGGTGAAATATGGGAATCATCTAATAACTACCTTTTTAGCTAAGGTAAATCAGGAAAAAAAATCATATTCCCAAATTTTATAATCACATCATCATATATGAAGTCAACCAACCTCCCTTCTTTTATAGAATTAATATCCATTTACAGGTTCTCAACATCAGGCTGAGAACATTAATCATTTCTAAGAATGATGGTTGAGAAACCAAATGAAAAGGAAGTGATGTTTCACCTTCATTGATAATTCTCATATCCATCCTCACTAGATCCATGTACAAAATAACCTTGTCAATTGTCCTTTTTTTGAACTCCAGGATCCTTCCTACTCAACGCATCAGCTACATGGTTTTCCATTCATGGGTGGTAGTGTATTGTACAATAATAATCCTTGAGTAGTTAGAGACATCATTGATTCCTTATGTTGAGGTTTTTCTATAAGAATATATACATAAATCTCTTCTGATCCTTATATATCTCACATTTTTTTCCATAGAGATAATGTCTCTATATTTTCAGAGCAACGATTACCACTGGTAACTAAATATCATACACGAGATAGTTTTGTACAATAATTTTTTAATTAAATTAATGCATAGACCATAACTATATAATTCTATATTAGGACACAACCAACTTATTTTTTGATTCATCCCTACAGATCAAAAACCACCATTCTCTGATGGTAGGGTTAGGTTTAGAGCATTCCATAATCTTCTCTTCTACTATTCTAAACAGTCCTCACATTATTTTTTCCATACGAACTTAGCCCCTCAACATGAAAAAATGGTCATTAGGTTGGCTAAAAAGGTGAAGTTCTAAATGAAATGCTGATAGTAGCATATTAAACCCCTAAAACTACTTACCTCAATTATGTTCATTGGGGTATGGAATTATTTCAGAGCCTTTGACTTCACAGGATCAATATATATTAAATCTTTAGAGACAATGTTTTCAAGAAAATAAATTTATTAACGCACAACATCGCACTTTCTAAAATTCCCCTATAATTCATTTCATCTATGAGTCTTCACATTAGTTAGAAAGTGTTTTTCATGATCTTAATATCCTTTAATATATACCATGATGTCATTAATAATACCACCACAATTTTTCATGATATTCCTTGAAAACACTATTCATAAAATCCATGAAAAATTAGAGTTCATTAGTTAGTCCAAAAAACATTACGGTAATCTTTTTATTACTATTTCTAGTTCAAAATGCTATTTTTGGAATTTCTTCCTTCCTTACAAGAAACTGATGATATCCACATCGATCTTCAATCTTAAAAAAATTGATCTTGACAAATTTGATCAAATAAATCATCAATGTGATTTTGGGGATATTTTTTTCATTATTGATATAACATTAATCCCCATATAGTTAATGCACAACTTAAAAAATCTATAATTATTATTATCGAAAAGAACATAGCCATCCAATGGGGAAACACTAGGGTGAAAAAATAAGTTGTCACTCAATTCCTCTAGTTGTTTATTCATTTCCACTAATTCCACAGTGGCCATTCAATAAAGCGTCTTTTATATAGGCCTCAAATAAATAATTATTCCAATAGAAAACTAAATTTATAACTCTAGATGTTGTCATGGAATATACTCTAAAAAACACATCAACATATTCTTTCAAAATTGGAATGTCCTCTATCAAAACATTACCTTCTTTACCCATAGTTATCACATTCCCTTCCTCCCCCAAAATTAAATGCAGTAGAGCTACTGGGGGAGGATCTAGATGAGAATTATAGGGTGATGATTCTTACATAATGATAAGGGATTCCACATCATCCACAGAAATTGTAACCTCATTCCTCTTGAAATAAATATTTTCATCATGGATTGAAATCCAATACATAAAATTTAATATTTCAATACCATTCATGTGTATGACAATAAATTCAGTAGATAAATCATGTTTATAGGACATAATGGGAACTGAATAACACATCTTTGTTGCAATGATACTTCTCTTTCATGTTTTGACTATCAAATACATTAATAAATCAAATTCTAAATATATAATATTCATGTAAAACTGGGAAGATATCAAATAATATGATGATCCATAATGAAATAATGAATTTTCTACGGTGGAGGAAATGATTAAAGTTCCTACCTCCTTATCATTGGGAATTTCAATATCAGCTGTTAAGATCGCAAAAGCATATCCATGCTCCATTTTTCATGTCTTTTCCATTTTTCCATTAATCTTTAGAAAATAATTAGAATAGTGTCACATATCCTAAAAAGTATAAAATTAAATATTAACAACTTCTTTCTTCCCCTTATAATCACAAAAAATATGTCATTTAAGTGCACACTTTTAGCATACACTATTTCCTTTTAAGCAGGCACCATGGTGTTTGCTTCTAGAATTATAAATAGTATAAATTAAACTCTTCACTTCTTCAACATTTCCATATATATATTTCAACAGTTTTAAGAACCCCACTTCTTCTCATTCATTCTATTATAGTCATGAGACTTAGAAGATTCTATTTTTCTCTTAACATAACACGAAACTATATCCTCTTATGATAAGAATATCTGGGAGACCAATTAAAATCGGATGAATGGATTTATACCATCAAAAAATTGATAAATATTGATCCTTGTATATAGTATGTTTTCCATATCATGTCCATGAAACCTTTTGAATTTAACATCAAGCATTGAAACATTGTCATCTTCCTTTCGCCTCAAATTTAAAAAATGCCTTTCCATATCCACAAGCTATTCATGAGAAAAGTATTTATCTAGAAATGTTTTCCTAAAAGTCCCTCCATTCTATATCTACTATTTATATCTCCTCACATGTATTTTGGATTAACTACCACCACGGATCCACATCCACCAATAGACTATAATCTTCCATGACAACCATATCTATTTCATTTTATCCCAATGTGGGAAATATATTCCAAACGGAAATTATCCACTACTCAGCTTCAAAGGGGTTTATAGTCCCATTTAAGGATGGATGTTGTTTTTGTGTAAAACAATATAATATATATCTCATACATGGTTGATTCAGATGCTCCATATTGGTTAATTTATTGTTCATTACATGAGTAAGTTGTCCTAGTATAGATTTAAGCTATTCTACACCACTGGAAGCTCGAAAGATAACATCATTATATTGTTTCGGAGGGATATCTCTATATGTGATACATATGTTCATAAGGTTTTAATTTCATCCACCAGGTCCCATTTCAAAATAATGGCATAAACTAGATTAAGATATGAAAAATAATTTATTATTTTAACATAGAAAAATAAATATCATTAATTGATTTCCTATGCATGTCTAACCCCATAATAACAATGTTGGTTTATTTAAGGAAAACTTTTACATTAAAATCATTCAAAATGGATTGTGAGAAATTTTTAATTACCCTAATCATATCCCTAGATAGTGTCAAACTAGGTACATAGTTAGGATCATTGTAGAGTAGTAGGATACCTTGGGTCAGGACCAAAACACCTTGTTGTAATTTTCACTCCTATGTACATATGTAAGAGAACCACATCCACATGTAGTATCCAGACAGTTATTATTTTCTAGAAAGTTCTACATAATCTATTCATTAAAAAAATATGATGATGTTATTTTAGGATTATCATCAAATACTATCATATGGATTTTTTCCCTAATATAAATTTTCTAAATCTAGATTCATATTTTTCTAATAAAATTCCTCAGTTACCACCTATAAAGACCTGAATCCAGTTGCACAGAGCTTGGGCCTTATTACATTACATATTAATATTATAATTGAATATTCATCCTGAATGACCAATAAGTTTAGTATATTTAAGAAATAAGATACACAAATAAGTACATGATTACATCATGAAATGAAAATCAACACTAAATTCTTACAATTAAAATATCAAAACCTCCTCGATTATGCATGGATGTCAATCATAACTTACTACATCATAACCCAGGAAAATGAAACATAAGAAAGGGGTGAGAAAAAATGCTTAGTAAGAGTAAGAAATATCATGGAAGTTAAAATAAAAATAAACATTTGGCATGGTGAATAATTGAAAACACATCCCTCTAAATATAATAAACATGAACAAATTATGGCAGAAATATTAGTGGGGTAAATAATGTCATAATAAAACATAATTATAGGAATTTAACTTGTCGAATAACCACATTTTCTTTTAATTACAAGATCATAATTTTTGATGTTCATATGTTGGAAACCTTGAAACATAACATAAAGGCCTCAACCAAGACCTCTAAAAATGATCAACCCCGCGACCAAAACTATATCTCAAAATGGCCAAGGCCTCAGCCAAGTCCACAACTATTTGTCTCATGAGTCCTACCAATGCATCAAGGGGATATAGTGAGATCCACCCATCACATAATAAATCACATGAACTCATAATATGAGAATGGATAAAAAAACATATATAGTCATATTGAAACTGTCAAATGAAATTTAATAACATTCCCCGAACATTAAGATTTAACACAAACCATTTAGAGTAAATTTGGTGAATGGTTTTAGGATTGAACATCCAAAATTAAACTAGTAATAAACCATAATATTAGATATGGTACATGACATAACATATTATTAATCCCAATAATATATAATAATAAACAAGAGTGTTGAAATCGAAGAAAATAATATTATAAATTATTTAATAAATTCCCTAGATAAATAACCATTTATTTTGAAAAAAAGATATCATTTGGAAACGTATTTGTATATAACCAGAAATTAAGTATGATAGTATATTCATAATAAAATGTATTATTTTAGATGTATAATTATTGATCAAAATATATTATATATTTCCCTTGAAATTATGTAAGAATTCAAGAAATTCCCTTGAATCAGGATTGTATTTCAGAAATTTTTTTTAAAGTTACATTTAAAACACTTGACTCCACATAAAATAATAAGGATATTGGTTGGTGAAAATAAATATAACTGTCAAAAAAAATTTATAATGAGTACATAATAATACATTATAATTTCATTGAGTTAATAATATTATAATAGTAACTTGAATGAAAATGATGGTTCGGGTGGAAATCCCGTACCTTAAGTCCAAAGGTGTTCTGCTCTTGAACATAAGTCCCTATAATATTAAATGAGACATATTAATGAATTTATTCAGAATAAATTTTACATTTATTTAGTATAATATGATTTTATTAAGTCCATTATCTTTTTATTTATTATTTATAAAATTGAATTTAGTTATTCTGGAGTGTTTGTTTTCTAGATTTTCAAAATATGTTCACTAGTATTTATGTAATGGAGATCTTGTGGAATGGATCTATATATAATGAATTAAATTTACATAATATTTATGAACATCCATATGGATTAATGGTCATTTATATCATTTGGTATACTGGCCTATTGATGAATAATTAGATGAAATATTAATGACATTCACATAGATTATATTTTGCAGTGTTTATTTATTATGGACAAGTTGGGTAAAATAATTTATTAATACGTACATATACTGTCCCCTAAATTTTATATTGGTTATAATAAATAAATTATAGTATATTTCTACCATAATAATTTTTTCATGTGTTGTTATTAAGGAGAAATTTAAGAACAAAACTTCTTTATCAACAAAGGTTGTAAGTTGGATCCTCACAGATGATCATTCCATTTATAAAATAAAAGAGATAGAGCAAAAATATTGATGATGGTTCCTCCATTAAAATGATATAACTCTAGTATTTAGTTGATATTGGAGTTTTTTTGTTTATTTGGATAATAGAGGTGAGGATAACATAACAATACAAATGAACATGAAATGAAAATCAAAAAAATAAATTGTGCATTTACGTCTTGAATCCACCTCCTTGAGAATCTCTTTATGGGAATGGTATTCGGCCATTTGGGAGGAACAAGAATTCTTACACGTGAGGATAGAATAGGGAATAACATTTGGGTATAATGATTAGGATCTTCATGGGGTATATGACTAATGATTAGAGGGAGTTAAGAGGTTATAGTTGAACAGATGAGTGAATTTTGAATATTTTATTCATTATTTAATTAATTCTTTTAGGACAACAAATTGTGATGTTTCATGTGACCCCTGATAGTAATAATTTCATGTGAGTTTGAACCAAGAGGTATTACATCATCCTTATATCACTTATGACCCAATAAATCTTGTATTTATCGTTTATCTTAAATTATCATATTTTACTATTCACCCAAAATTCATGTATTTTAGAAAAATCCCAACCCCCCCCCCCCAATTTTTTTTGATGTGTGGAATTAGAAAATGAACTTCTTTTTTTGAAAATAATTTTATAAATAATATTAATTTAAATTTTTAAAAAATAATAATTTATTCAGGAAAAAACAACATTAAAACTATTTCTCATTTTATAACACCTTGAGAAATCAATCAAAGTCACATAAAATTATATTAGAAAAAAAATCATTAATGTAACAATTTATTATAACATATTATTAAAATTAATTTTTCTTTTAAATTAATAAACTAGTTAATATACTGAAATTAAAATATTTATGACATAAAAAATTACTAATACTTATACTATGATCATTTTCACCATTAAGATGTGTAAATTATATATATACCATCATATGTGAAGTTTAGACAATTTTGTCTGATTCACTATTCATTACAATTCATAATTTTATATTACTATTCCTAATTGTATGATACTATTCCCCAAAAATCATGTTGGTTATATTAGACTCTAAGTGCCTATGTGATCACAACAATAGATGGCCATTTTTGAAATTCCAAACATAGAAGAGTCCAATTTGTGTTTAACTACTATATTGTAAATTGTTTTGTTTCATACTGAATCAGTGTTTTAGGCATTCATCATTTATTTTCAAATCCTTAGGGTGCTAAGAAAACTTATAAAATTTAGGGGATTTAATTATGTATGTGGTATATTATAAAACCCCCAAAATATTAAATTCTATATTGGATGGTTTCCTTAACACGAAGCACTGTGCGCCATTCAAACAATGACAAAATATGAAAATATAATTTTTTATTGTAGAAATTATCTCATAGACATTGAATTAGAAAGAAATTATTTATTTTTCCAAATAATAAATAATATATTTTATCTTTTTTTATAATTTTTTTTATTAATAATAAATCATTACTCATTTTCTAGAAAACAAGGTTTAAACATGAAAAATATATTTTCTTCAAATTTTTTTATTATATTTTGGATAGAAATTTATAATTAATTTATTCATCTTTAATAAATATTATTTTATAAAAAAACTTTTTAAATCATTAAATCAAAATTAGATTTGGTGGAAATATATAGATTTAAAAAAATACTTGATATTTAAATTGTTAATAAAAAATACCGATTTGTAAAATTCGTTAATTTATGAAAATAAAATCATGTAATTTTTAAATAAAATCATATTTTTATTGGATATATGATAATATTTAATTATAATATTTTATTTAAATCTATTAAAGTGATCAATTTTCATGATTTTATTATATATAAATATTGATTCTTGAAAGCAAATTTTTCTAGAAAATGCTTTCCATTTAGATTTATACATTAAAATAAAAATTGAATTCTAAAAAATCTAGATATTGAATAATGATAATGAATACTAAAT
This sequence comes from Viscum album, assembly GCA_963277665.1. Taxonomy (NCBI): domain Eukaryota; kingdom Viridiplantae; phylum Streptophyta; class Magnoliopsida; order Santalales; family Viscaceae; genus Viscum; species Viscum album. The sequence continues at coordinate 1,583,229,170 of OY728150.1, read as the reverse complement.
TTTTATTTATGAGATTAAATATTTTTGAATGGTTTCCTTATGTTTTTGTATATTTTGAAAATTAACATTAGTAAATTTTTATCCCCACAGTGAGGGTAAAACTAGACAAAAATGGTTAAATATTTTAAACAATCCTTTAAATATCTCTTAAACATACATTCAACCTATTTTATATAAAATTTTAACCCATATATATCAATTTATCTAATATATTTTAACTTGGTGATATATTTTGTTGATTATGAGATTAATATTAAAATTAAAAAGTAATAAAATAAATGTCTCACTTTTCAAGACTTCAATAAAAATTTTTTTTACTATATGAAAAAAAGACATATTATGTTCGGTTATAAGGGATTAGATTAAAAAGAAATAATTTTCCCCTCATGGTAATTTTTTTACATTATTTTTGTTCTATATTTTCTCTATATGCTTACTCAATTCTAACGTAGTCCTTGTGAAAGTAGAGGAAAAATGATGTACATGATATTAAAAATTGTTAAATTATTTTCTACTGAGACATAATATCCCATGAAATTTAGTTATATACATATATATAATTTTAGGTATAATTTAACTGATTTTATTTTAATTCTATTGATTCCATTTTTTAATGCGAAATTAAATTAATAGTTTAAAAAGATATTTAATGATATAATAGAATATATAATATTTCATTAATTTATTTAAAATAATGTAAGAAGAAAAAATATGATATTATGAAAAACATAAATTATAATGAATTTCATATTCATTTTATATTTTATTTTAACATTCAATACCCTTAATTGTTATAATTATTAAATATTTAGGTAATTAATAAATGGGTTAATGAGGGATGGGTTTGAAACTAAATGGTAAGAGAAATAATGTAACTGATAATTTTCTAAATTTAATTATATAATTGTAGTTAGACACATGTTAATCATATTATTTATATATAATAAATTCTTTCCTTTAAGAAATGATTTTTTTTATTTGAAATTATAAATTATTGAAATTACATGAATCCTCCTCTTCTCACATATAAAATAACACATAATCCATTTATTATTAGGAAACAAATTATAATATATCTCACAAAAAACATAAAATAATACATCATGAGGATACATATAAATAATATACATTTTAATTTATTCATAAAATTTAATTGATAGGTTCTTTAGGATAGGATATAAAAGATTTATAATGAATATCATATATTATTCATTACTAATTATTTGATGTTTATTTCTTCCTCCAACTGTTATAAATTTATTTTATCAATATTTTTAATATAAATATTGTTTCAAAAAATGTTATAATTTTTTTTATTATAGTAAAATAATGTTATATAACTTTTCCATCATATGATAATCAAGAACATCACTTGTGTGTACATACAACATGTTGTCTCCACAAAATGATGTAATTATTTCAAACAACACATTATATTGATTGTTAAAAGAATATATATAATATAGTTATATATATATATGTATTATTTATCAAATAATTTTTACCCTTACATGTTATTATCTTTTATAACCTCTAATCCTCAAATCTGTGGGATAAAATTGATGCTGATGTTGGTGTATAGACGACCACCAAAATGAACTAATGTCATTTTTTGTACATTTTAATAAATAGTTATAAAAAATATTTAAATAATATATATCAAATATATTTCATTACAATTATAATATAATATATAATTACCATTTACCATTCTTTTAGTTTATCCATCCAAATCTGATTATAATAATTTTTTTTGTGTGATATATCAACTCCTAGAACAACTTAATTTATTTTTGTGGATATATCTTTTTGGGATGGCTATAAAATAAATTATTTATATTTGAAATTAAATTCGTGATAAAAAATATATATTATGGATATATTATAAATTTATAAAAATAAAAACTATTGAACTAAAACAAACATGAATAACAAAGTAGTTATCACCTATAATAATGATTTTAACAATTAATTTTCTAAAAATTATTATTAGAGATTATAATAAAATATTATAGGATATATATATATATGATTATGCTTCTAGTGTATAATTTAATTAAAATATTATACATTTGTTTTGGACGCATATGTAAGATGTAAGATGTTTTAGAATGGTTTTTCTTTTCAAAAATTCTTCATAGGGACATACATTAAATTATACACTTATCTTTATTATATATATATATATATATAATAACCCTTTGATATTTTATATTATGAATGTCTTTATAATAATTTTAATAAATTTTTTATTTTAATTAAATTTCATTAGTAAGGTTATTCTTTCAAATGTTACTATAGTGGTAAATGATTACATCACAATCTCATCATTATTCATGATTGATTATGATTATGCAAACACAAGGAAAATTATTATAAATTTCAATATGAAACTGAATATTTATTTCTAATATTAATATTTTTTTAAATTAAAATTATCTCTTCATTATTAAAATTTTTAGTACACACGATATTGATATGTTGCATTTAAGTATTGTCGACTGTATTTTCTACTGGGAAAAGACTAATTTACTTAAAAATCCATATTTTTTATAATCTAAATTATAAGAATGAGATAGATATTATAAAAATATTTTTAAGAAATATTTAAACATTTTTTACATTTAATATCATTATTTAATGGAATATCCTTCTTTAGAAAATGTTAATTTTCACTTTTTAAAGAAAATATGAAATGAATTTTTATTTTTACATATAAAGTATGAAATAAATTTCATAATATTATGATAACCCCAAATAGTTAATGTTGAAAAAAATACCCTTTATTCTTTAAAAATTAATTTTCCACTATTTTTATATGTATTTATAATACAAGTGAATTTTGAAATAAAAACTATATTTACCTAATGATTTTTTGAAGATATTTTTTTGCTATTTGAATTCATAATAAATAATAATCATTTAAATTAAAAATTATCCAACATAGAATGTTTTCCTTTATACCATCTTTATTTATTATCTATATAGTTTTGATGAATTTGAGTGAAAAATGTACAGACATTTCATGTTCTATTTCTTCATATATATATATATAATTATTGATTATTACTGAATATTGATTCGTTTTTATTGGTTATGCATATGAAGAATGTATTGGAATTGCAATCTATGATATGTGCCTCAAATTATATATCACCATAGTTTATAATTTTTTATCTTTAAACAAATCAATATGGTTTGTTGGATGAGGCCTTTCTGAAAAATGTATGACTTCTTTTTTAGAGTAAATGATGATATGATTATGATATCATGAAAGTAGGATAATAATAGGTTTTCAAAATGTCATTCATAATGAATTCCATTATTATGAAGTCAATTAATGATTTCTTATTAACTATTTTAATTGATATATTATCCATGGATATGTCTCAAGTACATGTGATTATTTATAAGGAAGTATTTGATTTTAATTTATTGGTATCATATTGAAATATTTCTATAGTTATTGTTTAAAACAATGGGTTTTTTCATTATATTTTCATATTTAATATAGATTAATTTTTCCAGTAATATATTATGATGTTCAAATTCCCATAATAATTAGATTATCTCCACGAACATATATTTCCATTCCCTAGGATTATAATATGAGTATAATTGTTGAAATATAGTATTTCACAATAAGAAATAATGATGTTATCATAGAAAATATTACATTGTATTTTATCTCTTCAAATAAAATAAGATATTAAAAAACTTCTCTATTTTGAAATGACTAAATATTGATGATTATGTGTGGTTGAAATCTCTTCACTATAGTACCAATGTAATAATGTAATCATAAATACTTCTCTACATGGATTTTGGTCATCATATTTACCAATGGATAATCCCCCATTTCTATTGTATAATAAATTCCTAGTTACTATAAATAAAATTAGAGCTTCTAGGTTACCTTGGTAAGATCATTGTTTTTATAGAAATGAAGAATTTATATCCTATTAAAAAAAGAGTTACAATATCCATAAACAGAAAAAAAAATTATGTGATGAAAAAAGAACACATATCCTATGTCCCTAGGACTACAATTCATATAAAATTAACTTTTAGGACACATAATAATTGAGAAAAAATATATTATTTAATTTATTGATAAGAGTATACTAGATGAGTAAAACAGGAATGATATTATATTCCTATGTCCTTCATAGAAAACATGTTAAAAAATGTAGAGTAACTGTTTTAATGATATTTGTTAATAAGTGGATTTATTTTTTAGATATAAATTATATATAATGTAGAAAATATTAAAATATAAAGAAGATAGTTTGATGAAATAATTTTTGATAATGATGATACCACTAATGTCTAATTCAAAATAGTTAGTGAATCATTATGAATCATCTTAAATAATAGATAATTATTAGAAGATATCTTAATATTAAATAGTTATATGAGTAAAATTCATGCTATTTTTGATAATAATATGGCTGAATTAGAAGATTAATATTTAATAATTAATGAACTATATAATATCCTTATATATTGTGAATTGAGAAATCCTATAAAAATATATAATACTGTTAAAAATTAAATACTTTTTGAATCCGTTAATGTATCTAAATCACTGATAATATTGATGGGGGCACTACTTAATATAATAATGAAAAATAAATAGTTAAAAATATTACATTAATATTGATATTATCACAAAATAATCACAAAAATCAAACATATTAATTTTAATGATAATCTACGACTATAAGGAGTTAAATGAGGAGTACACAGATCATTATTATATGAATTTTAAATAAATAAATTTATTTAGTGTGGGAATGATGAGAAACTGGGAATGTGTATAGATAATGAATTTCATCAATGATCAAGGAAAGTTAAAAAATCATTAGCCACTGGAAAATATTTCTATGTTGTAATAGAAAATGTAATAGTGTCAAATAAATTGTAATATACAAAAATACTATTATAAATAAATATGGGAGGGTATAAAAAAATGAAAACATTATGTGTTATTTATAATAATATGAAGGAACCTGATGAAGTGAAAATTGAGATAATGGATGAGTATATATAGAACACATATTAGAAGATCATGATATTATTTGTATTGTGGGAAACATTGTTAAATATCATGATGATATACAAGAGTTGCTAGAAGAGGACCTATAAATGTAACAATAAAGGTGTTTGGAATCATAAAATTTATTGAAAAATATTTATGATAATATTCAAATATATATGGATGTTAATGTTGATTAATCTCAAGAAAATGATATTGATTTCATTAATGTAATTTTCAAAAAATTTATTATTAAACATAAAATAATATTTTATTTATAACAATATATGTTATTATTAAATACTGTGTAATTTTTGGCCATTTTATTTGATGATATAACATCATATTATAATCATAAGATTATATTTCCTTATAAAAATTACTTCATGAAATTTTAGTAATATAATATAGAATGAATACGAGAAAAAAATTAAATTTTTTGGAATTACATTAGATTATCAGGATTCCAGATTTCTAATATTGTTTATGGAATTTTTGTTTTTAAATCCTCTATAAGGTTGTATAATATTTAATTTAATTTATTAGGAATAATGAAATTGTGAGTAACATCCACAATATGATATCCAACTTTTGTTAGGAGAGAAAAAATTTATGAAATAACAAATAATATCTATGACCATGATCAAGTATCCACATATTTAGTAATTTCAAATGTGTATAAGAAATATGTGTTTCTTCGAGAATATTTATTATGTAATTTATTTCTTGAATTTATTCTTATCAGGAAAGAAACTAGGAATACAAAAATAGATGGAATAAATATAACTCATTTTATGAGATTCATTAAATAAATTTTTGATATTTATGATATAAATTAAAAATATTTTTTGTTTCATTCATTTAAAATTTTTTAGGAAATTATGTATTAAAATTAATGTTCATTAAATATGGGAATTGTTCTTTTTTAGTTAACGATATGTAAAAATAAAATGAGTTGATTCCACTATGATTATAAATTATAAATTTAAATCTCAATATGTTCTTTCAAATAGAGTTCTATACCAATGTTCTTTTAGATTTTTCAATATGTATAATCATTAGATTGATGAAATTCTTAATATTAGTTGATTCTAAAATAAAAATCTATAATTCATAATATATAAATAACATGTTGATATTTTTTAAAATTATTATCAATATAATTCTTACTTTATTACCTAGGATATATAACCAGGAGAGAAAAAATATTAAACTAATTAAATAGAGTTTTTATAAAAATATAATAAATGATTCATTGAGGGATCCACCCCATCAATAAATATATTTGTGTAAACTACAAAATTAAGAAAATTATTTATGGAACACATAAAATAATGGATATTATATACAATATGGAACATAAAATCCCATACAAGTTTTTTTTGGGTGAATAATTCACCAATCATATGGTTGTGATTTTATGTTAATCACATTAAACTAAATATTCTATTAGGATGAAAAATTTTATTTTAATAAAACATGAGTTATATCAAGTAGAAATGTACAAAAAAATTAGAATAAATTTTTTGAAGTATCATTGATTCTATGTTAAGATGTCATAGATAGATAAAGGAGTTGAGCATAATTATAACACATTAATATCATAATTCAATTTTAAATAAAAATTAAATATAATAAACTATATACTCTCCCCAACAAATTATGTTCCTGAAATTACTATCATGAGATTTGTTGAAATTTAAATTTCAATGCTTAATGAAGAAAAACATCAATATTATAATGGGGGATGTATTTTTCAATGCAGTGAAAATCCTAAATAGACACATTATGAGACCAAATTGAAATATAAATCTTGTTAAATTAATGTTTTAAGTAAATCCAATTTTTTATTTCTTCAATTTTTTTGAAGGTTCTTACATCATAAAGATCAAAACATAGAATGTTGTAAAATATTATAGGAATTTTCAAGAAGGGATGATCACGAGATATATATCAAGTATAAGTGGTTTAGATACTATAATAATAGGATAAAATGTTGGTAGATTTTTTATTAAAATATTTCTAAAATTTAAGTCACCATAATAATGAAAATTAATCAATTGTTTATATATATTGTCACGTGTTAGTGTGAAGTAATTTTTTAAGGCTACTAATAATGTGGTAGGAAAAATATTGAAATACTATAGATTAGATATTAGTTCAAAAATTTCACTTGGATGAAGGTAATATGGACGAGAAATCGAAACCTCAGATGTGGAAGAGGCATGTGGATACAAATCATATAATTGGTTTACCTGTGGGTCATGTACAAAAAAAATAATATGATCAATACCCAAAAATATAATATATTATATATCAATTCCTAAAATAAGTATTATTGATTATACTATAGAACATAATTAATAATGAAATAATATTAATATTTTCCTATATCAGATAAGGAATAATTCTAGTTTGAAACTTTTTCACATACCATAAGTGAAAAATAATGGAGGTATAAATGGATTTAACTAATAGTAGTTATATAAATGTGGAAGATTTATAAAATAAGGCCATTTTTATAAGGAAATATTTATATTAGTTGTAAAGAATTTAAATTGAAAGAAAAATTTCACATTATTGTAAACATGATGTAATTATAATATTTAGGGTAATTGAAATGTATATACATTATAATGAATTTCATGTAGTAATTGAATTTTCGCTTTTGAATTTACTATACGATGAATATATCTTCATTGTAAATCTACTTGGTCAAATTCATGGCTTTGATGGAATAATAGAATAGTCCTTAGTGAAATATGTATAGGTGTTAAAAGAGGACCATATATATTTCCACTATATGTTAAATAAAAAACAAATGGAATTTTAATCATTTATATGTAATGTATGCATTGATATATACATTAAATTGATGAATAAATTTACACATAATTTCAAAATTTATATTCATGAAATAATTAAAAAAGGTGAAATAGAGTATAACTATGGGAAATTATCAATACATATTAGTTTTTGTGAGATTGAAATGATGGGTAACATGAGAAAAATTCTAGGAATAAAAGGTATATACATATATAAATAAGTATTCTTATCGCATGAAAAAACTTTCTGAATTTAGTTGAAATGTTGTTTTATGGATGATTCAATGTATGTTTCAACACCCATAGAAATTAATAAGAAATTATGAAAAAATATGTATGAAAAAATTTAAATTATCAGACATCATGATGATCAGTATAATAATAGAAAATCCTACATCATTAAGGAAATATATTTTATAAGCAGTGACTTTCTGTCTATGATATCATAGTGATCATAAGGAATCAGATATGTTGGATACTTATCGAATTATAAGATATGTACATTTAACTAATAAAAATTGTTTAATTTATTGAAAAAATGAACTAAATATGATATGGTTTATTGATTATTATAGGGTAAGTATTATAAAGATAAATAATATAAATTTTCTTGAAATTTATTTTATTTTATAAAAATTATTTGTGATGGATTACTAAGAATAATTGTTGGAAAACATTATTTATGGATAAGAATAAGAATATAGCTACAAAAAATATCATTTCAAATTGATTTGGATGCATATGTAGTTTGATGAGAGGAATCTATAGGTAATTAATTCATTAAGGATTATTTCAGTCAACAAATTGTAATTAAAAACATCCATTTATCATTTCCAGCATTATTGTTCAATGAAACAGAAGTAAAAAATATATTTCAAATTACATTATATAAAATTTATTTTATAAAAAATTGTTAGAATATTAATCTTGTCACACTTTTTGAATAATAATCAATATATAATATAAAATAAGACATGTATTTCAATTTTTTATTAATGGAAAATAAAATCAACTTTTTTATTCGTTAACAATTATAACTACAAGTGATTAATTTTTTACCTCAATTAATAATTAACTGATTACATGAATGTTTTTAAAAATTATAATTTCATATAGATCATATTTTTCTATTTTACCTACTCAATATCTCTAGGAATATTCACTAAAACAAAGACCTAATATATAATTTGGTAATATTTGAAATAATCATACCATCACCTATAAATACTACTATATCCCACCATATCCTCTATCTACCACTATTATTTTTTTCATTAGATTATTATATGTGGACTTGGTTTTACTCCTTGTTATTTTATAGGTTGTATTTTATATTTCAATTCATTTCATTTTTTCAGTTTTAAATTTATATTATGGACGAAATATGTGTTGAATTGTTTTTAATGGGGTTCATTGATTTTTTTAAGGTTAAATCATCATATAGATGTTGATTTTAATCAATTTAATTCCAGGATCTTACCTTAGAAGAAAATAATTAATATAGATATAAATTTTTTGCCTTTATTGACATTATTTTATTATATTTTATTCTGAAGTATTCAATTTGGAAAAACTATTATACGTTTTTAGGTTCATATTATTACTTTTAGTTTACTCAACACACATAATACATTTATTTTTTTAATATGACAAAAATATTCATATGTTAACGTATAATTATTTATAATATTTTACAATGATAAGTGATTAGTAATAAATATTTTTATTATTAAATAATAAATTTAACTAAAAATCTAAATAGTAAATGTTGAAAAAATATTTTAGGAACATAATAAATATGTTTATAATTTATTAGTTATTATTTTTCAATCAATTTTTTTTGTTTTTTTATTTTAAATTATCATTATTTTAATATAATATTTATTTAATATTGACTTATTTTCTATAAATGTTTAGTTAAATAATAGAATTTATGTTTTAAATTAAAACCTACATTATTGTAAAAAAACATCATTATATTTTCTATTAATATTTCATTTCATACATCAAAATTTTCACAATAAATAAACATATAATTAGTCTAAAATATTATATTATTTTAGATAAATGTGGATGATAATTAAGAAAAACAATGTAAAATATTTAAAATGAAACATTTTGATTAATTTAATATTTATTTTATCTTTTTTTAAAAAAAAGGTTTTAAAAATATATCATTATATAATGTACAATGAAATATTTTAAATTATTTTTGAAAATAATATAACATTTATTTTATTCAAGAAAATATTTATTAATGATAAATAATTATTTTTGGATTCATATATGGTGATCAAATGATGAATTTAAAGAAGGGGTTGAACCTTTTTTTAAATATGAAAAATTATATATTCCAAAAATATGAAAAAGTTTTAATTAAATTCCATAAATTTATTCATATGATATTTTTGGGTAGTAGATGAAAGGCCCAAAACCAAGAATCCCAATTTCAGTGCATCATTTTAATACATTAGATTGATTATAAGGAATCAATTTCCAATGGATCTGTCATTTTAATAGTTTTGGAAAATTGATTAAATACATTAAAATTACATTACAATTTTAAAAATAAAGCACAACCTACAAAGTTCTTTGAAAACACTATTATACTATCATTCGTAACCCTGCATATCATTCACAATACATATCTTGGAATCCTGGGAAAATAAAACAAAGAAATGTTTGAGCTAAGATTCTCATTAAGAATAACAATATAGGAAAAAAAATTCATAAATGAGTATAAACATTTAAGGCAATGTATAAGGCTAAAACAAAATCCATTTAAACATAAACATCAACATATTATAGAAAAGATACAATAATATAATTCCATTTACTTATTCACATAGATATTTTACTAGTCGAATAATCACATGTAATATCAATAACCACTTTCATAGTGAAGGAATGCATAATCCCAGACCTCATAACCCTTTATTCAATGCCTTGTGCCATGATTACAAATATGAATTTTTCATGGCCTTGTTCCAAGACACTAGTTTGTCTCATGAGACACACTAATTAATCGTAGAGCTATAGCGGGCTCCACCCATCACAAAATAAGTCCAATGAATTCCTCATATGAAATTGTTTAAACATAACATAAACATTCTTATTAAAAATATCATATGAAATGTGAATACATTATCCATAAACCGTAAATAGTATAAAAATAAAACATTTACAGTCAAGAATATAAAAAAACCATCAATACCATATGGATGATTTTCATCATCATAAATCACTTCAACAATGTTTAAAATCCCTCAAGGGATGTTGATATAGAATAAAATGATTTGTAAAAATATTTTGGAGAAATATTACATTTTCATAAAAACATTTTAATGACTCACAATTTAGAAAGGAATAAATTTAAATACATTATTGAATAAATGTTTCCCATACCTATTTGAATCTTTTGAAAGGAATTAACATTTAAAAAACATTCATTTCCATATAAATAAATCCTTAAAACCATTTTGAAAACATAGACATTAATCTTAACGATTTATAAGAATTAATATTTTAAACCATTAAAATGATTTTTTAGTAAAAAAGTTTCTTAAAAAGATTCCCTATGAAAACTCTTTTATGAAACGTGGACAAAGATAATAAATATGTCCCAGTAGATACATAAAAACATAATCGGATAATAAAGAGATTGTGTAATTTACCCTTACCATGAACTTTTTTTCAGACAAGGGTACGCTTAACCTTCTGTATAAAGATCGTAGAATGTTATTAAATTATACCAGAACCATATTAATTTTTATGATATCATTCATGATACATTTATGACATTACACTAACCATTTAATAATAATTCCAATGTTAAATATACATTTCAGATTATAATCGCTTTCTTTATCGTACGTGCTTTTACTTGTTACACTTGATTGTATCACAAAGATCATAATTTAAATACATCCATAATATAAAACATTATTTATATATAATTTATATTTAGAATATAAATATTTATAATAGACAAATAAATGAAATGGAAAACACCATTTATGGAGACTGTAGGCCGTACTTACGCATAAACGTTGTTTCCGATTTCAGATCGTATTGAACGAAACTAGTTGAATAAGATATATACAAGTATATATATATATATCACTCTCTAGTGTAATTATTATATGATATATTACATACATAATAATGATATATATTTTAATAATCATCGTTGAATGGTGAACGTGGAAATGAATCCTATCGTGTCATGGAGACGATAATCTGTATGTACACACAAGCGACAATATCATTATATAGATATTGAAATCATATTTAATTGGATGTTATATCATATATAATGAATCATTAAAATATTATATTTATTATATACATCAGTTATACTCTTTGTTATACCAATAAAAATAATTAAGTGTTTGAATGAAAACTTGCACCATGATATGGAGACAGTAATATGTACGTATGCAAGTAATGTGACATTGTCATTTATAAGACGGATACAATAATGAATATGTTTGTGCCATTTTTATAATAACATAAATGTATATATAAAATATTGTAGTTTTTATATTATAATGGAAACAATTATTAAAGAGGATGTTGAAGAAAAAAAGTACTTGAAAGTGGTGATGAAATATTTACCTATTAATTCGGTTTTTACTTTTGATTTGTACAAAAGGGCTCCATAGGTTGGATTTATGACCAAATTAAGGACACTAGGATGAAAGGTTAAAACTAGGGAGAGTATTTGGGCAGGTTTTGGCTAATCCAAAGTTAATTGGAGGTGTGAAATTAAGAGGAGGAGAAGTGCCATTTTATAAGAGAGGTGAGGCTCACATTAAGAATAACATGAATTTTTTTTATAATAAAGTAATTTTCGGTTTCTAATGGCTTAAAAATGAATTATTTAAAGGATATGATAGGGAAGGGTCTAAAACCTCTCATCCAATATGTTTTAGACAGTATTATGTCATCAAATTAGCCATATCATTTAGATTTAACTCTTAGCTAAATAGTATGATATTTACCATATCTCTTTGTATTTTTATATTACATGGGTAATAATATTAACATAACAATACAGTATAACCCTAAGTGGTTAAATATTGTCATATATATTATTAACTAAATCTTTTGGCTGATCTTTAGATTTTTAGGACAAATATATCAATTAAAAATATAATATTTGTTTTAAAAACTCAATTATGTTTATTATGTGAGTATTTAGTATTTGATTTTTCTAAAAGCCATAAAAACATTATCACTTTGAATAAAATTTATTTAACAAAACCATAAAATGTCATATTAACATATAAAATTAGGGGAATTTATTACGGGTCTCAATTTACATTTATTTGGATATTTATAATATGAATTATTTTAATATTACATTAATAAGGTGATTACTGCATCATCACTGTGTCATAAATAAATAAAATTATTTAAGGTCTAAAAAAATGAATAAAATACCATTATATATGTAATTTTTTTATCTTTCCAATAAATATTATTAGTCTAATTTATAATGTCTGTAACTCTATATTCAAAATTGTATATTTATTAAATATTCAATTTAACTCTATTAACTACTATTTTAATAAAAAAAAATTCCTAATCTAATCCATGTGGACCAAAAATGATCAAATTTTATTCATAAGTATTTTTTGTGGTATAATTATTCTTATCCAATAATATTGAGACATATGTTTTGTAATTATGATTATATTTTTAATCGTAATTACCCTTTTTACTTTTAAGCATTGTCAATAAAAGTCAAAAGATACAATTGACCAAAAATAATTCTTCTCATATTGAACCACCTTTTATTTACTGATATTAACTATGTCTCTATGATTTTTTGATATTAAATTCAATAATGCAGAAAAATTAGGTTTTATGCAAATTTGTTAACATTCCTAGAAGATGGGTAAAAGATGTTAAAAAGTTCAATAAAATTTTATACATATAATTTAATTATAAAATGACTCCACTAAAATAAATTGAACATATATAGGCATTATATAACAATTTTTACTGAAAATATATTTTAATTAAACAAATAATTATTTCAATAAAAAGTGGGTTTTATATAAGAACATAGTGTTTTTCACAATTCATTGAAAAACGATTATTTTCCGAAAAATACCAAAAAACCCCCTACAATAATTTTGATATTCCAAATTATAAAATGAAGCATATTTTTCCAAATTAAATATATTTAAGTGTAATTTATTAATTTAAAATTAATTTTTGTTGTAAAAACCCAAAAGTGGGTTTTCTAAAATTAAAAACAATCAAATGATTGACATGCTATTATGTCAAATTTAATTGTAAAATAACTAAACATAACCTATATTTTAATAAATTAAAAAAATATAATATAAATATACTTCCAAACCATTAAAATTCATAATTTATCTCTATAAATTATTTCTACTAAAAAAGTAGTTTTCAATTAAAACATTGTATTTTTCAGTATTTATCATAATATGAAAGTTATCAGAAAAGTACCAAAAATTTATCCAAACTAAATTTTTATGTCATTATTCTAATGAATAATTTAATTTCGTTAATATAAATATATTAAAGTGTCAAATATTGTTATTTAAAAAAAAATTGACAGTAAAATGTGATAAAAATGATTTTTTTCAAAATACTTCACTCATCTGAAAAAATAAATTTGTTCATATATTTTGTCTAAGAAAGACATAATATGGATGAAAAAATTTTATAAAGTAAATAATATTTATATATATATTAATATTATTCATAATCTCTTTTTGAATGGCTAGTTAGGTATGTTGTGGTGCACTCGAACTCGGTGTTAAGTATAGTGCATGTTATAGAATTACATTAATGAGATAAAATAATTTAAAATCATCCGGTGTTACATTCTCACATCATTCAATAAATTGTGTCCTCACAATATGAAATGGTTTTTCGAAAACAAAAGGTTAAAAATAGAAAAATACCTTTTTGGAAAACCCTCATCAGAAATTGGTTTAAAAAATAATGTCTTAATAAGTGGGAATGGGAAATGAAAAAATACTCACCAAATCATGATATAGATAAAGTGAACATTTGTGGAAATTAGAGACAAAATTGGAGGAAAAATTTAAATATTTATAGAAATTTGTTGAATTCATAAATCAAAAACAACTATAAAATTGAGGGCCTCAAATCCATCAATCTATGGTGATTTAAAAAATCATCAATTCAACAAAACATAAGGTATTAGGATAACACATTTTTTTGTTATAATATCCCTTACCTACTGTTTTAGAATTAATTTATTGATATAATAAGAGGATAAAAATATACTTGTTATGTAGAGATTCATCCTTCAACTAATTTCTACCACAACGTCACTTTTCACTACAAAAGATAATATAATTCAAAAATATATTATTTATCTCAATCGTATAGGATTTTGAAAATAATGAACTTTTAATTCATTTGTAAGACTATTTAAAAAAACTACATTACTCAAACTAGGACATCACTAAGGAAAATGGTAGGTGATTCTTCCTTATCACCCTTCATTTTTGAGTTCATTTCTCACGCCCTTATCGGGTGTGACTGGTTGTCGCTCAATCGCTAGGATTTCCATTTTATGAAACTCCAAAAAAATCTTAAGAATTTCTTTCACCATAACAATATTATCCAATGAAAAAATTAATTGATTCAAACCTTTAAACTTATCCAAAAATCATTTGTCCAAACTCACAGTCCTGATTTTATAAGGAAAGTAAAAAAATGATGTTCCTTTTTTCCACGTAATAACATGTGAATACCTTCATCATGTATTCATTTAAAACATGGTAACACCTTGAATTATCAGAAAATGGTATTGATTAAATTCATACTCCCATATTACATATAAAATACAACATATATTCATTATATATAAAGTTTTTAAATACATTTGCAATGATGTAATAAAAAAACTATTTATCACTTCCATGGTAGTAAGGAATATACAATATAATTTATCCAAATCATTTATATCTTATTCCTAAATAGCTACCTTACAATCAGAACCATATTATTGTTTATCGTTCCTTCAACCATGTATTTGCCAAAAATATTCATCTTGCGGTTGAGTATCCTTTCATAGAACCATATAATCTTAAATACTCAATGAAATAGTATTGTAGAACAATCTATATTTATTTCCAAAAGTCATATAACTAGTACATCATTGATACCCCACTGATATGAAATAATTCATTAATAAAAACATAAAAACACTAGTAATTCCTCTTCATCTGTGGTAGAATCATAACATGATTATTATCCAATAGAATCATTTGGGTTATACTCTAATTATTTGGACCTTGATTCACATATTGTCCCAACTCCTTTATAATGAATCATTGTACAATTGATTCCTTTTTCTTACCATTGAAATCACGTACTTGGTGTCCATTTTCACCACACTTATAACAAGCATTCATTCCCTTCAAGCATTTTCCAAGGTGAATATTTCCATAATTATCACATATGGGAAAATAAATCTTTCCCATATTCCCTTTATCCATATTTCTCTCTTCCATCCTTTTCATCTCCTTCTTCCCATCAAAGCCATAGGACTTAGAGAGTTATTAAATTATCTTATTAACACATGATAGTATTTATTCTTATGATGATAATATGTGGGAGACTATTTTCTTTCTAAATGCTTGATTAATACCATGAATTATATGATCCTTCTTAATCTATGGATTATTCATATTACTGGAGTTATCATTCTATCTATTAGGAACCATTTCTAAAAAATGACATACACTATGTTAGTTTATGAATCTCAATACATAATTCCAATCATGTAAAACACATTATGTAAATTGAATAGTTTATGGATATAATACATAATCAGAAAAATGTATTAATTGAAGAGGTATATGCTCATAAATTAATTATAATGGGTTTTAATGAAAATGTGAATTATCCAATGTATATCCCCGTGGATGTATCGTAACCAATAGTGTATCAAGGCTCGTTGTTGTGCACCAGTTCTCATTCGAGTCTAGCACAATGAGGTGTTTTCAAGTATTAACACTAGGCACCTCTGTTCAAAATTCTCATCAACCATCTTGTATCAATACATAGATGTATTGTTTGGAATACACAAAAAATATCTACAGTACAAAAATTCTAGATCTTCTTCTTTTCAAATCCTCAATGTTTATCTTAGGGTAATGTTCTTTAATCAGATTTTTTTATAAATATATTTTCCAAGGTTATTGTTATACTTAATCTGATACCAACTATAACGCCCCAACACTAGAATCCTAGAGTCATTGAATTATTATATTACCTTTCCAATATTACAAGGAATCTATTCCCAAAGGACCTATCAGTTTTGTAGTCTTGGAAAATAGAATACATACATTAACATTACATTACAATTTAAAACTCAAAACACATCATAGATAGTTCTTTGAGAATGCCATTATTCCATTTTTCATAACCCTGCTTATCAATCATAATTTACTATGTGGAATATAATGAATACAACATTGAAATGGGTGATATCGAATTCTCAGTATGGATAACAATATAGAGGAAACATTACTAAATATGAATATTCATTTAAGGCTATGTGTAACACTAATACAAAATCCTTTCAAACATAAACTTCATCATAATATAGAAAATATAAAATCAAATAAGTCAATTTACATATTCACATGAAAATTCTACTAGTCCAATAATCACATGCTATATCGATAGCCACTTTCATAATGATAAAATTCATAATGAAATATTTCATAACCACATAGTCAAAGCATTGTTCCACGAATACAATTAAAATTTTGTCAAGGACTTGTGCCGAGACACTAGTTTGTCTCATGAGATCTTCCAATGCAATGAGGTCATATAGCGGGCTCCACTAGTCAATTACTAAGTTCAATGAATTACACATATGCAATGGTTTAAACATACCATAAACATTCATATTAAAACTAACATACAAAATGTCAATACATTATCAATAATATCTGAATGGTATAAAAATAACCAATACATAGTAAAACATATCACAAAAACATCAATACAATATCGAAGATTTGTATCATAATAAATCAACTTCCAACATGTTTAAAATCTATCAAGGTATGTTGATATAGATGAAAATGATTTGTAAAAATCTTAGGGAGAAATTTCCCTTTTTCATAAAAACATTTAAATGACACAAAATTTATAAAGGAAGACATTTAATGAAATTTTATAACCAAAGTATCCCATACCACATAGAATCTTTTGTATGGAATTACAATTTTAAAAACACTCATGTCTATATAAATATATCCATAAAATCCATTGTGAAAACATGGGCATTAATTCGAATGATTTAGAAGAATAAATATTTAAATCATTTAAAATGATGTTTTAGTAAAAATGTCCCTTAAAATGGATCCCTTTGAAATCTCATTTATGAAACATGGAAATGGATAATAAATATTCCCTAGAAGATAATTATGTAAAAACAACCTCTGATAATAATGAGATTGTGAAATTAACCCTTACCTCGTACTTTCTTTTAGTACATGGTAAATTTAAACTCATGTATAATGACCATAGTATGTTATTAAATTATACCTGAACAATAATAATATTTTTGATATAATAAATTATTCATTTATTACATTATACTATCAGTTTAATAATAATTTCCATGTTAAATTAACATTTCAGGTAATAATTTATTTTTTATCGTACGTGCTTTAACTTGTCATTCTTCATTGTATCACATAGATCATGATTTAAATACATAATTAATATAAAACCTAAATAATATATCATATATTTTTAGAATGTTAATATGTATAATAGAAATATATATGAAATGGAAAACACTATTTATGGGGACTGTAGGCCATATGTACTCATAAATGATGTTTCCATTTTCATATCGTATTGAACGAAACTAAGTGAATAAGATACGTGTAATTAAATATATATATATATATATATATCACCAGTAGCATTATTTTGTATGATATTACATACTTATTAAAGATATATATTTTTAAAATCATCTTTGAATGGTGAATGTGGAAATTAATCTCATCGCATCTGAGAGACGGTAATATGTACGTATGCACGAGCAATAATATCAATATATTGATGGTTAAATAATATTTAATTGGATGGTATTTCATATATAATGAATAATTTAAATGTTATATTTAATATTTACATCATTTATACTAATTATTATACCCTTTCTAACAATGAAGTGTTTGAATAACAAACTACACCATGATGTGGAGACGACAATCCGTACGTTTGCACATATGGTGACTTTGCCAATTATAGGATGAATAGAATAATGAATATGGTTGTACCATTTTTATTATAACATCACAGTATATATAAGATGCTTGAATTATTATTTTATAATGTAAAAAACAAATAATGAGGATGTGGTAGATGAAAAGTACTTGAAAGAGGTGATGAATTATTTACCTCTTCACTGGCTTCTTCCTTTTGATTTTAAAAAATGGCTCCATAGGTTGGTTTTATGACCCATGTAAATCCACTAGCATGAAGGGAGGAAGGTTTGGAGGATATTATGCAATGGTTTGGCAAAGAAAAATGGATTTGGTTGTGTGAAATTAATTGAAGGTGAAGTGCCCTTTTACAAGAGAGGTGAGGGTCACTTTAGAAAACGATTGAAATATCATTTTATAATAAAGTCATTTTTTGTTTCAAATGACAGAAAAATGAATTATTTAATGATTAAGGTAGATATTAGTTTAATACCTATCAAATAATAGGTTTTAATAAGTTTTATGTCATCATATGAACATTATATTTTATATTTAACTCTTTGTAAAATAGTTTGACATTTACCATGTCTCTTTGTATTTATATAATATATTGTTAATAATATTACTATAATAAGACAATAAAACATTAAGCGGTTTATTAATGTCATATGTATTATAATATATGACTTTTATCTGAACCATAGATCTTTAGGACTAATATATCAATTAATAATATAATATTTTTCCATAAACTCAATTATGTCCATTTTGACAGTTTTTAGTATTAGATATTTTTGAGTTCCATAGAAACTTTATCACTATGAATAAAATTTATTCAACAAACCCTAAAATGTAATATTAACCTATGTAATTAGTGTAATTCATAATATGTCTTAATTTATATTTATTTGGATATCTATAATACCAAATAATTAAATATTTCATTAATAAGGTAGTTAATGCATCTAAATTGTGTCATAAATAAATTCAATTATTTAAAGTCTAAAAATTATAAATAAAATTATATTATGTAGAAAATATTTTTATATTTCTATGTAATTATTATAGTCAAATTTATATTTTGTGTAACCTTATATTAAAAATTGATTATTTATTAACCATCAAATTTAACTCTTTTAACTCTTCTTTAAATAAAATAATAATAAATGTCCTAATCTAATATAAGGGGAAAAAAGGACCATATTTTATTCATATCATTGTTTTTGGTTGAATTATACTTATCTAATAGAATTAAGACATATTTTAGGGTAATTATGATATCATTTGTACCCTTAATTAACCTATTTACCTTTAATCATGGTAAATAAAGTCAAAAGTTACTATCCACCAAACATTATTTTCTTCTTATTGAACCTAATTTTACATACTAATATTAACAATGTCTCTAATATTTTTAAAATTCAATTCACAGAAGTGGTAAAATTATGTTTTATAAAAATTTGCGAACGTCCCTAGATGGTGGGAAAGTGGTTAAAATGTTCAAAAAATATTTATACGTATAATTTTATTATAAATAGAATCTAGTAAATTAAATTGAAATTATATTGGTATTTTGTCTCTATTTTGACTTAAAATAAATTTAAATAAAATAAATCACAATTTAAATAATATGTTGTTTTTAAATAATAAAGCGGTGTTCTCACTATTCTTCAAAAATAGAATGTTTTCAGAAAAATACAAAAAATTTACATGAAGCTAAATATGATATTCCAAATTCAAAAATGAAGTCTATTTTTCCAAATTCAAATCACATAAGTTAAATTTATTAATTTCAAATCAATTCACATTGTCAAAACTAAAAAGAAGGTTTATAAAAAGTAAAAACCATCAAATTATTAACAAGTGTTTATGATAAATTTAAATATGAAATTACTTATAATTACCTACATTGTATTAAATGATAAAAATATTACTTATTTAGACTTCCAACTAATTAAAATTCAAAATTTATCACTATAAATTATTTCAGTTAAAAAAGTAGTTTTCAATTAAAAAATATTTTTTTTTTACTATTCATCAAAATATGATTGTTATAGGAAATGTACCAAAAATTTATCCAAACTAAATTATTATGTCCCAATTATAAATAATAATTTAATTTCATTAAATTGAATATATAAAACTGTAAAATATTTTTTTAAATAAGGTATTCCATTAAAATGCGATAAAATACCATTTTTGTAAAATAATTCATTTATCTGAAAAAAATAAATTTGTTCTTATATTATTTCTAAGAAAAACATAATATGGATGTTAATATTATATAGAGTATACATGTTTTAAAATTAAATTAATACTATCTATAACCACTTTTTGAATGGCTAGTCTGGTATGTTGGGGTACACTCGAATTATTTGTTGAGTGTATCACAAGTTATTAAATTACATTAATGAGATAACACTCTATGAAATCATGGGGTGTTACAGTAGTGAATTCAATGATCATTTGTTTTATCATTATTTTAATTTGATTTTTCATTATTAAATTTGTTATTTTAAAATTTCACTAAAATCAAGATGTAATAATTATTAATATCGTCAAAATAAATGTTTTGATTAAAATATATAAATGATTCATGATATTGTAGGGTAGGAAATTATAAAATAATGGTCCATATGGTTCTTATGTTTTAATGGTGAGAAATTTCTATCTCATAGTTCTATCAAAAACCATTATAGTGGTCAACTTGTAAGTCTTGAATTAATGGTGTGGTAAGATCTTTGTAAATTTTTATATCTCATCCAATTTATACATCCTAATCACAATTATCTCCCATTATCAAATTAGAATATGAAATAATATTCTACCCGATGGGATTGTGGTATGAGAAGATAAATTCATTTACAAAATGTAATTTTTGTTATATGGGAAGGATTATGATGGTCATTCATTGTGTTATAAATGAGTGAAATCAAAATAGTGGTTGAAAAAAATTATGATGTAAACTTATATATTATTTAATTCCTAAAGACTCTGTCTAAAAAATGTCATATCTTCTAATAATTCATCATTTGAAACAATTATTTCCAACTTTATAGGATAATAATAGGATAAGATTACATACATATTAGGTATTTTATGACGGAAAATGGTAGTAACCAGATCATTGTTTACCAAAGAAGTATTTTTATAAAGAAATTCTAAATAATCAATTATTGTATGAAACATTATAAATTAGGTGTCCATAGAAGGAATCAATATATATCTAACCCTTATTAGAAAACATTATTTATATCATGTTTCCTTTTTAATTAAGAACACATATTTTTAATTTTATATGAAAGAAGATGTATATATTTTTATTTCAGTTATTTATAAACCAAAACAGTATTGAAATGATATTAATGTATATTTTTCACAAATAATTAATGAATTTTAAATTTTATGTTTGGATGATATTACTATTATGTCTATAATAAAATAATAAATATTTAAAAAAATTAATGATTGTGTTTCATACAAATGAATTTCCAAATAATTTAAATTTATATTGGTATATTTCAAATATCAAAATTCTATTCTAATATTTTCATAATGGTTATAAGAGTTTTTTTCAATAATATTAGATGAAAACAGTGTATGTGAGTAAAAGAATGTATTTTTATTTATTGAAATATTTTAAAATATTGAAATATTCATTTAAAAATAAACAAAAAATCTTTGACATTTTAAATAATTTTATACCAAGTGAATATTTTTTTTAAAATAGTGATGTCATATTTTGAATGTCAAAAAAATCTATTAATTATATGAATATGCGGAAAAATCTATCAAATGTTTTGAGACTAAAAATGAATATATCATGAGATCAAACACAAAATTTACATAATTCATATTCAGAAGCATATGTATTATAGTTTAGTTAGAATATAAATTATTTTTAAAGGAAATAAAAAAGATTTTATAAATACATGATTAAATTCATAGTCATTGGTAACACATTTTCCATAACCTAGAACATTTAATAGGAAAAATATATTAACCAAAATAACCCTATAAATGATCTATAGGGGAGAAAATCATTTTTCCAACTTTATTTATCATATAAATGGGGAATTATGTTATTCTTAAAATTATAAAATATTTTTTTCATTTAATTAATAAATGATAATATGCTTGAAATCTCGTTTTCATCAAATAATTATACAAAAGGCCAACCAATTTGTATTTATGGAATGAAATTCAATAATGTCCAATTAAAAAATGTTAGTATGTGTTATATATTAAATAAATATTTTAATAATTTGATGGACCTAGATTCATGGAAAATTTTATATAATTTTTTAGATAGTATACTCTTGAGAAAAGTTAAATTGTAAATAATTTTTTTGATATAATGGTTTATTTTATTTTAAAATATTTATTGGATGTATAACAAAGTGCTCCCACATATTGAGGATAAATGTAACCTTTAGAATGGTATATAAAGATATATAAGGGGTTTCTAAAAAATAAATCTTTACCATAATCCTTGATTGTTGACAAATATATTTTAAGGATGTTTTAAACATTATTATAGACTACATGTTTACAATGGATTGTGTTATTTTTCTTATATCATTCATGAAACCGGTCATTTTTTGGGGAAAAAGATTTAAATTTTGAATATAAAAAAAAATCTATAGTGAACAAATAAGTAATTAATACTTATTAAATTTGAATGAAATATATTATTCTCAACAATATAGAATAGGGGATATATACTTTCATAAAACAATGTTATATAAATAAAAATGTTACGTGGTTTTTAATGCTCATAGTAAAAAATAGTCATTGTATTTTACATGAATCATAATTATTCACATGATTATTTAGTGTCCCAATTATAATTATTATAACTAGGTTATAGAATGGAATTAATGGTTATATATTTTATTCCAATTAAGATGGAAATAAAATGATGATTACAATTATATATTATTGGTCTTTGTTATGTCTGATATTTTTTGAGGCAACAATACCAAGAATTAATCCTTATTTTATCTTTGTATTATGATGATATTTAATTAATACAAGAGATTTATTATAGTAAATTTTTAGTCCCTATGGTCAAATATAAATGGGTTATTAATATAAATAGTGATAAGCACGATACAATATTTATAATAAGACTATATTTGAATAAATATCAATACACAGAGGAACATGTTATTATATAATCAAATAGAATCCTATTTTTCTTGGATTTTTTCAATTAAAATTTTATTGGTATTTTGGATTTATAGGAAAAAATATGTTTCCTTGAGAAAAATATTGTTGATGATGTAATTTATGTGAATTTCATATATTCATTGAAATGTTATCTTGGGATATTTGTGGTCATGTTTCAAAAGGGATTGTTCCTTATGCAATGATCAAGATAAATAAATATGTGGAAAACTATATTTTAGTATCATAATATTATAATAACATATATTTATTTCATAGTTACTATTTCATATTTCTCAAAACGTTATGTATACTATTAATAATTTTCTTTTTTTATTTATTTCACTTATTTAAAAAGCTATGATAAATTGATTGTTTATATTTATTATTTTGGTATAATGTATTAATTAGTCATACTGATATATAAAAATTGGATTTGTATATATATGTAAAAATGATTTTTTTGTTTTTCTACAAAATTAATTGGTTCTAAAGAGCTTCCACTGATATTTTATAATTTTTAGTTTTTACTTTGATTATTATGAATGAGTTTTTAGTTTAGTTTTTATTATTATTTTATTTCAATATATTTTAGTCAAATATCTATGTAAAGAATATATTTTTTATAATTTTTTAATTTGGATTTTTTTATGATTTTTTGAATCATTTACTATCTTCAAAATTTTGTCATCATGTTTTTTTCTTATTGAATAATATAATTTATTTGAATATATTTCTATTTTGTTTAGTAAATTTTTAAGGATTTTTTCGATTTATATATATATATTTATTTAATTTTTGAATTTAATAATCATTTAAATGTTTTATTTTAAATTTTATTTGTATGATTATGTCATATAAAACAATCAACCAACCTTCATCTTTTGCTATTTAACATACATATACATTTATTAAGGGGTATCGTTATGCTTAAATAAAACATCTGTAATTCCCCATAGATTTCATGTTATCTATATTCTGGAAGATGTTTCATTTTTTATTTAGTAAGTTATTCATTTTCGGGACTATGGATGTAATTAGAATTTATGTATTCTAGGAATCCAAAAATGTTGTTTTTTATCAGGATTAAAATTGTAGAGAATTTTAGGTGTGCAATGGTGGATTTTTTGGAATGTTAGGTGGAACCAATACCTAAAAATCTGTATATTTTAGACAATTACATTATAATTAATCACCCACACAATAACCAAAGATCTGTGATGGGTGTGACTCTATGATTAAGGTTTTCGTTGATTGATCAATATTCACATTGTGGTTAGTTCAGTCGTACATTAAAAAAAATGGGTGACAACCATATTATTATTGTTTGAGGAGTATCAATAGTTGGAATGAACTACTAGATCAACCATCCATTCGATCACCCAAGATAAATGATAATAAAAATGGCTACCTCGACTCTCTCATGTCTCCCGCATAATGTTCCCCATGTGCCCAACACATTTTCAATTTCTCCCAAACATTGGACTACATCATATAGAATTATCATTGTAAAATAATCCACCTCATCCATTGGTAATCTCATTAGTTATGGATGACCCCTTATTCCATCATTTTATGTCTGACTTCCACATTAGATATGTGCTTTTCAGCCGTTATCCAACTAGGTACTTGTGGGATTTTTTCCCTGAAGGGTATGTTTCTGGGTCCCATGAATAAATATTTAATCATTTTCATTCCCCATGAATCATCCCTTAAATATATCCATGTTATTCCTATAATGTTTCCATAATATTTCTCTATAGATTTTTCATATATGATTTCATATTTTGTTATTGAATTTGATACGGTGTTATTTTTATATTACTAATGTTGGTTTCATTGTTTTTATTAGATCACCATTATAAACTATAATTTCACATGGTCAGTGGTTCCTAGGGATTACCTCCTCTAGCTCAAGGTTCCTTCACCCATGGGAAGTATTTTTGTTTTTCTCATGGTTCTCGGGATGATTTTCTGCTTGTGTGGTCATGTTCCTCCCATGATTGTAGAAATTAGTACTTCTCCGACTCTAGGTTGTCGATGGATGTTCACTCAGGTAGGTAATCTCCCCAAGAAGTAGAATGGATTTCTCTCACAAATATCCCTCTACTATTTGTCAATATATAATTATTATGAGGTAATAGTGATATCTTGTCTCCTTCGGCTGTGACGATGAATGATCTCACTTGTTGATGGATTCCCTGATAGCAAGAATGTGTGTATAGATTCAATTATCCTAGCCCATTATGTCTCAGATCATCCTCAATGATTGTGCATATTTCTGCTGGTGGAAAAGTATCCTCAAATCCCTTTTAGATATTAATTTCTTGGTGTTCCGCAACCATGGACACACCCTCTCAATTTTTAGAATGTATCTGTTTGGATTCAAGGATCCATCTCATGGGTTATCATCTCCTCCTACACAATTATCTTCAGTATTTGAGGCGGCATTATACAATTCCACAAGTATATTTTTTCATCCTCTTACATATTTTTATAGAGTTTCTACTTCATCTCATCTTTCACCCTAGTTTTTTCTACCTTCTATTAATTTTATTCATATTTTTTCCCTCACAACAACCACCCCTTTGAAAGGATCCAATTTCATTGATTTTTTGGTTTTAAACCCATGAATTCTTTCACATCTCTCAATTCCCTTATATTTTACTCACATATCTCCATCTCATCATACATTTACCATGTTGATATTTGGAAGGTCCAAGTATTTTTTATTTATATGTTTTCCTAACTCATAGTCTCTATATCCATGTTTGAGGCTATTGAAATGAATATTTTAGTGCATGATCATGAATCCTTTGAGGTAGGTTCCACTCCATGATTTATAGTTTGCATATCAATTACATATTAAATGGATCAAATAATTATTTGGGAGTTATTTTCAAGTTTTCCATGTTGTACATTTATTGTTTTTCCTCTTAAGAATGTCATGGTCTCTCAAGGTAAAATTGTGACCCCTTCAAATGATGCAGAAACTAGAGGGGGAATATGTGAGCATAATATCTTCGAAAAGTGATTCCTTCAAAACCTGACACTCTTTTTACCTTTCTAAGAACACAAAATCATTGTCTATATTGATCACTTTCTAACCATTCACTTATTATGATGAACTTTGAAGATTGAAAAAATGGTTTTCATCATTTATTCTTCATAAAAAAATATTTTGGATCTACGAATCCTTCTGAAGATTAGTTATTAAAGGGATTAATCCATGTTAGGATGATCATTTGTGAGGGTTATCAAAAATTATTTTTTCATGAAGGGGATTTGTTAGAATTGAATAATAAGAAACACTAACAATGTAAAGATCTAGATTAAAACATATGTGATATTTCATTCATTGAGGTGCATCTTGAGGAATGTTGGGATGATGTCCTCAAAGAATATTTTGTGCACAAAAGGCCAAATATTTGTAGAAATTTTTTGAATTAGAGAGGGGGGATGGATCTCAGTCTGGTGAAACATATAATAAATGTGGTGATTGTAAGACCCCATATATTTATGAACTCATCATACTGAAACACAACAATACTAGGACAATGATTTTGATGGATTATGGATCATATAAGAATGAGCTCCAAATTATTTGACCTATATAAGTGCACTAATTTCATTATATTATATTTTCTATCAACCCATTCATGATGATTTATTAACTGAGTGTTCATTTTGATATTTTTATGCCATACAATTTTTGGTGTCTTATCTCAATAATGATTTCCTTCATAGAGTTCCTATTGAAGATGAGCTATGGGATATTGTTCGGAATCAAAATCCAAAAATCTATCCATGTCTTGAATACATCCTCAATTGATTATAAATATATATATATATGATATTGAAGGAGGATCTCATCAAGGACATTTAGTATTTATTTAAATAAATAGGCATTTCAAATGTTTCCTACACCCCCACCATGATTCTTGTACCTATGTTCAGGAGCCTTAATCCCAAAATCAGTCTCATCCAATAAGATGTGCACTTTCTCTGATAAAATCATTGCATGTTTTCTTAAAAATTCATTTTATTTTTATTTCAAATTAAATATCTGAATACATCAATGATTTATTAATTGTGATTTTATAAAGACATCGATTGGAATAACCCAATAAATGGTTGGTGACATCAATATTAGGAATATGGGTTCTAGAATTGTCATGAAAAAAATTGGATATGTTGAATTCTATGATTTAATTGAAAATAATTCTCTGATTCATGAGTTCTATGGGATTCTGTAATTCAATTTATAATTTCATCTTAAGGTTCCTCAACTCCATGTGGATGATCATCTATTTTATTTTATGATATTTGTTTATATAAATAATTTTAGATGGCCGAGAAAGGGTGTACCTATATCCCCAGAAAATTTGTATCAATCACTTTGAGGTATTAGTATCCAAAATTTATAATCTCATACTAAATCGAATGAATCAAATTATTTCTATTTTTGTGGGTATTATAGTGGACCACCATTTGTTAATATTCATTGGATTATATGTTTCCTCAATATTAAAGGGAATAAAGTGCTGATCAAGGATATGGGAAATATTAAGATGCCTTTCTTCTGGGAAGATCACTCTGACCACCAATGTAATTGGGCCTCATAGAGAAGGCTGACTAGGTCCTCTAAAGAAGATGGTTTTAATGACCAGGGGTTGTCTAGTATGATTCATAGTTTATATGATTATTTCTCCTGGTAAGTAGTTGATGGGTGATGATTTAGTGGAAGATTATTTAATTGGAAATATGGGATCTATTTGAGACCCTAAAGGGGTAATGTCTCTAGTTATTAGAAATCACATCACATTTAGACCACTTATATACTGAATATTTCTCATTGGATTATTGGAAATGTTGATAAATAGTCATGGAGACATAGCTATGATATTGTCTCTCTTAGTTGTATGTGGTTTTTAATTTATGACGTTTCATTAATGAATTCTTACAGCTTATATTAATTTTTTAATGTAGTTCTAAATTACCATCAAAGGGTCATTTTTTAATGATTACTGATGAATGGGGACCCCAACATCAATGTTTTCAAAAGATCATATACATGTGATTTTTTGGAAAAATATTACTGGAGTGCATTGAATGGATACTCAATCCTTGATTCGAGGAGTAGAATCCATTTATTCAATCAAAATCCCACCAAATTTAACTTTTACTATGGATAATTAGGAATCATCCACTCCACATAGATGACCAAATCAAATTCAAGGGTGTACATGTCATCTTGAAGTGATTTTATTGTGGTAACCATCATATGGATTCAATTAACCGTCTTTTTTATGACAACATGGTATTAGAAGTTTGGGTACGTTTTGTACTTTTATTGGACATCCAAATATTGATACATGCGTAAATGAATTTATTTATATTTGGTTTTATGGTGTAACATGGTATATTTCGAGAAGGAAGGTGTGGGTTATTCTCTTTATGGTGGATAGTTTGAACTTTTGGAATGCTCAGAACAAATCCTTGTACGTGGTTGTTACTAATTCTAGATGAACTATGGTATCTAGATCAAGAAGTATGTAAATCGAGAAATCGAATAAACTTATGTAGTGGGAGCATGCCACATCTATCATGGGAATAATGAACGTTGGATCCTTTTACATCCAAAATTGTTTAATGTCATCAGAGCATCATTTGATACCCAAGATCCCTCCATCTATTTGACAAAAAATAAAATTGTATTGATACTCTTACTTTGGGAATATGTGTGAATGAGGAATTGTTCGTGATCATGGTGGATCAATCCTTTTTTACGTCCTATTCATCTTAATGTCTAGGTAAATAACATTAGGTAGAGGCATGCAAAATGATAGATGGACTTGATATGTTACTCAATTGGAAAATATTATTATTTTAGGAGGAGACAAACTTCACAACTATTCTCCATAATCTTTAAGGTCATATAATGATTCCCTAGTCAAATATTAATTTAATTCGAAGATTCAAGGCTCATATTAAATAATAGAATAAATTTACAAAAACATTTCATGAATGAAACATGGATAAATTTTATTGGACTTTTCATGTAATAATGGTGTTTTCTTGTATGTCATTTTCAAAAAAATATTTCTCTTCATATAGTCTTCCTTGACATTATGAGGGGTTTTTCTCTTGGACATCATCAATTGAGACCCCATTGATAAAGTGTATACATTAATGATAAAAAATAATTTTGATGTCATATAAATCTAGAATTTTATATTGCATAATTTTTTATGTACATTCATCCACTATTTCCCATTTATTTCTGTATATTTTGGTTACACAGTTTCACTAATAATTCACTTGAGAATGTTTAAACCTTTCGATCATTATGGGGACCTTTTATACACTAGCATGTGGAGGACCTGAAAGGTTTCATCATGTGATCATTCTACATTAATATATATTAATGGGAATATTTCTATTTATATTATAATATTTAGAAAATTTCATATCATTTGTGGTTGTTTTAATGATTTCTGATATGGATTTTCTCAAAGATAGTTCAAATTTGGTTCCCTAAATGTTCTACAGATGTTTAGTTGATATTTTGGTGTGATGGAGACACAAGAACTAGTTTCTATCAACTATTCCTTTACAGTTAATATTTATTAATCTATTTTAATATTTTTAAATTGTTTATTTATTATGTGTTCTGTGGCATAAGCACTCAACCGGTGGTATAATCTGGGATATGGTATGGTTGGGATTTTAAATGGTGTATTAGATAATAGTAGGTATGGTAGATCCCTAATAGATATAGGTGGTTCATTTAGTTAATTCTTAGATATATATTATGAATGATTTTTAGCGTCATGTATGGTTTATGGTATACTGATGAGATATAGATATTGATAGTCCCTTGGGATGAAGATATTGGATAATGTTGAGCCTCTTATACTCTGGTAATTGTATTCATTAGAAATTATAGTGTTAGTTTTTTTATGAATTTGAAACAATGGGGAGAGAGTATTTATATTATGGTAATGTGGCCTAAAATAGGTTTCATGTTTCAATAAATGATATGTCAATCATAATATCATATTTCTATGGTTATTCATGTATGTGGAATGTGGCTTCAGCAAAGAGTCAATAGGTAAGTATTTATATATCTCTAACGGGTTAGGAGACTCCCAAATGGTAGTGTGTGAAGGCGTAATGAGAACTATACTCAATGTGAGCCCTATGTCTATATGGGGTTGTGTTAATGGTAATCCTCTAATTTGTGATGAATGTATGGAAAATTGTTATGACATGTAAGTTAGGAACTACGTATGGGTATTACGAATTTCATAGACATTATATTAGGATGACATGTGGATTTTTTATATATAATTTTACCTAACATGAAATGGGTTGGGTAATGATGTTAATTTATTCATATGAATTAAATATGTGGTGAAAATTATGGGTAGTATTTAAAATTAATGATCAATATGGGACACAAGGAAAATATTGGGTCCCTTGTGTGTATGTTTAAATTTATCATGGTGTGGGAAGATAATCCTTTGATATTTTTTGATGGGTTGAGATGGATAGATATGTGAAGGGGTATGAAACAATATGTGATATATATATTCCATGTCCTCAATTTAATAAATTGTATCTGATGGGTGAGAGGTCGCCGATGGATTACCACACCCTGATTGAGATGGGATTGGTAGCACTACCATTAGATGGATTCTTCAACATGAGTAATATATTGTATTATAATTAGTGAGATGATGTGTCTTGAGACTATTGGAATTTCAATTAGTGATATGATATTGTATAGAACTAATTTTAGTTATAGGGTAGAAATCATAAAAACATCACAAATTTGGGGTCCATGACAATAACATGACGGGATATTGCCTCAAGAATGATTTCAATTGTCTGATATCATATTGCGAGACATCTATGGGTGAGATAATGTATAGTATTTGTTGTGACATGATATTGGATGATTGTAGAACCATTTGTGAAATGGTAATTATGTGAAACACCTAATTATATAAAAGTACTACATTGTTTTTAATATTTTAGAGGTCATTTATTAGTGGTCGGATGACCTTTAGTGAGAACGTGTGTCTTGATCATGGGCATAGAATCCAGTCCTACCAATTCCATTGGCGGTCAAAACATAGAAGGCATTAGGCTGTATGTTCATGGGTAAAATCTATTTTATGTGGATTAGGGTACATGAAATTTGTATCACTCCGAGATTTTATGAGAAATATTTTTCTTAATTTAATTCATGTATTGTGTTGTACGCTACACCAAGATTCGCTTGTGCTACAGGAAACACCATATTAGCTTATAATATATGTAAACATTATTCTATTCTTGTGTTGAACACTAGAGAAACCTTCCACGATAGCGTGTTTTGTACGCAATACCAAATTTCACTAAACGATATATTATTATATTATTATTATGAACTAACCATTATGAATAGTAATACCCACTTTTTGAAATTTTATTAATTTTATCCTTCAAAATGAACATCATTTTTGGATTCAGAATATCGAAATTATCCTAGGATGATTTTTTGTATTTTTCTGAAAACATTCAATTTTTGATGAATAGTGAAAAACACTGGGTTACTATTTAAAAATCGACTTTTTTGTTAAATTATAATTTATTTTATTTAAATTTATTTTATGTCAAAATAGATATATAATACCCATAAAAGTTAAATTTAATTCATTGGAGTAATTTTATTATAATTATATATATATATATTTTATTGAACTTTTCACCGTCTTTTACCACCTCCTAGGAGAATTTGCAAATTTACATAAAACATAATTTTACCACTTCTGTTAGTGGAATTTAAAATACCCGAGAGACACGGTTGATATCATTAAGTAAAATGTGGTTCAATGAGATGAAAATAATTTTTGGCAAATATTAACTATTTACTTTTATTTACCACGTTTAAAAGTAAATAGGGTAATTAAGGGTAAAAATAATAATATTATTACCATAAAACATGTCCTAATTCTATTTGATAAGTTTAATTTGACAAAAAAACCCAAGGAATATAATATTATCATTTAGGTCCGCTTGTATTAGATTAGGACATTTATTATTATTTAATTTAAAGAAGAGTTAAAAGAGTTAAAATAAACGTTTAATAACTAAAACATTTTTTATATAGGGTTATACACAAGATAATTTGGACTATAAATATTAATTATAAATCTAAATATATTTATTAGATAATGGTATTTTATTTATAATTTTTATATATTAAATAATTCAATTTATTTATGACACAATCAGGATGCAGTAATTAACTTATGAATGAAATATTAACAGAATGGATTTCATAAATACTCAAATAAATGTAATAATCAACTTTTAATGAATTCCACTAATTTTATAGGTTAATTTGACTTGTTATTATATATTTAATTAAATTTTATCTAAATAATCATTTTGTTATGATTTTCAAAAAAATCAATTACCAAATAGCGTCACAATTGACATAAAATATTTTATAAAAACATATTATATTATTAACTGACATTCTATTCATAAAAATCTAAGTATAGGCCAAATTACTTTTATAAGGATATATATATTTTTTAATAATGAACCACTTGTGGTTCTGTTTGATTGTTATATCAGTTTATTAACCATATAATGTAAGAAAACAATAAGACACAGTAAAAGTTAAATTATTTAACTTATAGTTAAATCTAAATGATATGTTTAAAATAGTAACCTAATAATTTCTAAAACCTATTGGTTAATATTATTTAGTCCCATCCCCACTTTATCTTCTAAATAAGTCACTTTGGATCCATTATAAATTTAATATGACTTTATTATAAAATAATATTTTAAGTTTTTCTTAAACTGCCCCTCTCATCCCTTATAAAAGGGCACCTCCTCCCTATTCACTTTACACAATTACGAGCATTAAAGAATGTCCAAACCATGACTAATTACCTTATAAACAGTCCTAGAAATGTTATAGAGGTTTTGGTTTCCTCAAAAGACCAACTCTAGTGTTATAAGAGGATGTTAAAAAGGGGTGTGTCAAAGAAGAGGTAATATCTTCTACCGATTCTTACATGTTTTTTTCTTCTCCAAATTATTCTTAATTAGTCTTTTTGTTATAAAGTAATAACATTAGTATCACGAATATATTAATATTTTATTATTAATGTTAAACAACCCCATTCCACCTTCAATCCATCCTATGGAAAATGTAATCACCACACGTGCGTACATACGAAATACCCTCTCCACACCGTGGTGTAATCTGTTTTTCCAACACCACCATACATGGATGGGTATAATGGATTTAATAATAACTATATATAGTTATTATAACATCATAATGATTCGGAGATATTATATCACCCAATCCAATTCAATTCAATAATTATGGGAACTATATCTTTTCTCGTGCATACGTACGGATTACGGTCTCCAGAACGCGATGCGATTCATTCTCCATGTTAACCATTCAAGATTGATTATAAAGTATATATATAATGAATAATAATGATATGTAATACATAATAATGATACTGGAATTATGTATATATATATTTATATATATGTTATCTACATACTTCCATTCAATTCAATGAGGAAAGGAAACCAACATTCATGCGTACGTACGACCTACTGTCTCCATCAACGGTGTATTTAATTCATTTATCGATCTATCATATATATTTATATGATAAATATATATTATATATAAATAATTTTTACATTCTGGAATTAAGTAAATCAGGCTATGAGTGATAATATCAAATCGAAACACGTACGATAAATGAAATGATTTTACCCAAAATGCTGCTTTAACATAAATTTACAAAATAACAGGTAATATAAAGTCATAAGTGAAAAATATATGATTTCATAACAATAAATATGATTCTGTAATAATTCAATGACATTATTTAAATAATTATATAGGAGGATCAGTTACATACAAAGCATATCGTACATAAGGTAAGGGATAAATATTCCTATCTCATTTTTATACGAGATTGTTATTCGTATGTATTCATTGGGGTTATATTTATAATCCATGTCCCTATTTTCTGAAATTGGTTTCATGTATGTTTAATGTCCTTTTTATCCATTATTTTATTTTACTACATGGTATGTAAGGAATCTTTCTTTTACGAGGTACTTTCTGACTGTTCTAGCAAAATTATGAGAAGAATTTTTTCTACTTATACGGCAAGAATGAATATTTACGGTTTCATAACGATTTTTCATAATTAAGATTACTCTACATGATTTCATGATTATTTTCAAAAAAACATTTTTCTCTTATAATTGAATGAAATTTTGTTAAAAGGAAATAATTTTTAAGAAGAATGGATATTTTCCTCAAAAATTATTTTCAATTGTTTTATCAAAACCAATTTCCATCTAAAATGACATTATTAAATATTTCTATATTTCTAGTATAATATATCTATGATTTACATGGTTTATCATTTCTTATGATGAAATTATATCCATTTGTTTTATATGGATTATGTTATAATGGGATGATGTTTATGAAACCAATTTTTATTCTTTGGGTTATGATGAATGATTTATGTTTATGTTGTGGAACAAGTAAAAATGATTTCATTATGAGATGGGTGGGATATATATCTCCCTCTAATGAATTGGGTAAAGATTAATATCTCATGAGATAGACATGGCTGAAATGGTATGTTAATCTGGTTTAGTGATACAGGACTAGAACGAGGAGTGAACTCGATTCAGAAAGGGACTTTGTCCACTTTGATGGTCTTTGAATCAATGCCTTGGCTACTATGGAAATAAAATCATGTGCTTAATGGTTTACCATAATTAGATATTTTATTCCCATGCTATTTTATCATGATTGATGTTCCTTTATGATATATGCCTTACATAATTCCATGATTTATGTCTTTTCTCAATATTTTTATGTTTATATTTTATGTTTATGTTATTACACTCAAATGTTTATTTATTGTTTTATGTTATCTAAGTTTACCCTTACCGAGAACTTGATCTCACCCTTTATATGTTTTTTTCCCTAGGATTTAATGTTAGGTTTTACTATGAAATAAAAAGGGGACGATCTTTATGGGAGATGTTGAAGATCTTTAACCATGATTAGAAGATTAATTTTCCATGTTTCCAAATACACTAAACTATTATGGTCATTATGTTTTTGTTTTTTTTATGTATTAATTATTCCTCAAGAGTAATTTTATGTCCATGTACGTCAAGATTGGGTACCTACAGTTGGTATCAGAGAAAAGGTTTAGTTAACGTTTGGAAACTAGGATGCGAAAACTTTTGTGAGATCCCTAGAGATATTTCTAAGGTATGTCATGGGATTTATCTAAGGTTAAGTATAACTGTAGGTTATTGTCCTTGAATTATGTTAACAATATTAGAATTACACCTAAGATGTTAGATATTGATGGTACGCTCCCTTTATTATGTTGTTTTCCTATCATTTTTTTCCTCTCACACTGTTTTTTTTGGGGTTTTAGATGATGACTGGAACCCGAAGGAACCGTCTTGATCAATGTAATGGAAATTAAATGATTTTCCTCCCGAAGAACCAAATATGATTGGAGATTAAGGGAAAAATCTTATTTATATAATTACACAAGCTATGAATCATTATGGATTTCAAAATAATCCGAAACAGGAACAATATTCTACTGAGTCCTTCATGAGGAAACATCCACCATCTTTCAATGGGCCTTCTAATCCACATGTCGGTGAACAATGGATCAGTACCATTGAAAATATATTTTCCATACTTCACTGTTAATAAAATGAAAAATTCATTTTAGTTATTTAACATTTAGAAGCTGAAGTAGACTAGTGTTGGAATATTATTAAGAATACAAGGCCCTAAAATGAAATTGAATCCATGGAATGCAATGAGTTCAAGAACATGTTTTTCAATAAGTACATCACTCGTATTCTTCGAAAAAAAAGGAGAAAGAGTTCATTGAGATTAAGAAAAAGGATGATGAATCTTTTGGTATATACGAAGCGAATTTTACAATGCTTTCAAGGTATGCATCTAGATTTATCATCCGACCTGAAAGTAAAGTTGATCGATTCTTCAGTGGCTTAAAACAATCCTTCGAAGGGAATTAGCGATAAGCGACCTCAGTAGCTATGAATAAATTGTTCGTTCTGATATCAAGGTAGAACATAAAGTTGGTGTTACATATCCATCTCATGGTTTTGATAAGAAATGAAATATGGAGTTCAAGGAAAAACCACATAACAACGGTGAAAAGAAGGTGAATGCTTCTTTATTCTCAATGAGTTGAAAGAAGCATGGTGTAGATTGTCTAAAAGGTACAAGAAAATGTTTCAAGTGTGAAAAGAAGGTCATCAAGCAAATGAGTGATGAACTAATGCGAAAAAGGTTTCTAATGAAATGAATAGAGAAAAGACTACAGAGAGTGCTCCACTAACACTTCAATGCTTCAAGTTCAAGGAAACGTGGCATTATGCTAAACAATGCTCTAATCTATGGTTTAATGATGATCGACGTGAGAAACCTCTTAAGGCATAGGACAAAGGGAAGTCACATGCAATCACTATTGGTGATGTTGAGTATGACAACGATGTAGTGGAATGATTATGTGTTTATGTGATGGGATTTTAAAATAATGTTGTGGAATCTTATATATTGTACTGTGGAATATTGGAATATCTATTTATTGTTTTATTATGGATTTCAATAATTATATGGTACTGACAACCATGAAAAGTAATTCAAATATTTTGTAACTTAGATGATGTGCGCATAATGAAGGGATAAAGTGAAAATTATATGTTTGATAGTATTAATGAGCTCATGAATGATATAAGGACAAAGTGATATCATGGTTTGAGTATATATAAATTTTTGGATTTTGGTATGTGGAAAGAGTTACCTTTTGACAACATTCATGTTTTCACTATGGTTCTATGGTAATTCATGTTGTAAGAGAATACAATATTAAGGTAATCACATGTTCATAATGCGATCAACAAGAGATATCTTATGATATATGGGGGATAATGGATGGAATTTACATTCTTGGTTGATGACATTTCTAGTAATCATTTTCTTTATACTATGATATTGGACAGATGCATTTTGGATAAGTCTAATGACTGGAATGGATTATGTCAGACATCAGATATTATTATTTAAGGCAAGAACTTGATTCAATATTATTTCTATAATGTTATAATAGTGATGTTTTAGAAAAAAAAGACATCCTACAGGACGGGAGAGAACCTGTCACGTCAGACTAGGTTGTGAGAATCGAACCCCCAACCGAAGTGCGACATGCCATTATCGCCTACCACTTGCCTACAAGATGTCCCTAGTTAGTATAAATTAGTTTTAATTTATTATGTGTCATGATATATTTATTCTAAGTCCATTTTAGGAACCATATACGATTAATCTCACTATATATGGACCTATATATATTTAATAACTTTTTCTAACCTTTTGTTTGAGATAGATGGAATGACCTGTCATTCTATCACATGATCTGATTACACTTCATGAAGGGAAAAGTCAAACTAATTTATTTAAGAGATGAAGTGTAAATTGTTCAAGGCATGAGCAACGTTAATATTGTTCCAAAATCAATTAAGTATTTATTTTAATATAATAAATCTTCAACATTTGGGAAATGATCTTGAGAACTAAAAACGTAGTCATAGTACCCTCATACCTGATGAATTGGATGGTATCTTAAATCATCATGAATTAATGGCTTGGTGATTGATGTCGTTTTCATAGCCATGTTCTCTACCACTCTCCATTAGAAAATGAGGGTTATATTTCTCTTCCATATCCATATTTTCACTTATGTTCTTCTATGTGGAAACACAGTGATGAGTTAATTTGGGAAACAATTACATTTCATAATTGTGTTTTTAACGTTATTTTTTTGTAGTCATTTTTACTATGTGGGTTTCTATAAAAGAATATTACAAGTAGAAAACGATTTATAACCCCATCGAATTTCAATGGCAAAATTGTTTTTATGGAGGGTAGAATATAACACCTCAGAATTTTAGGAGAAATATATTTTTTTAATTTAATTGATTTCTTCCGTTGTACGCTACACCAAGATTAACTTCTGTGACACACAACACTATATTAGATTAATGTATACGAAAACACTATTCTAGGATTGTGTTGCATGCCAGAGCAACCTTCCTTGATAGCTTGTATTGTACGCAATACTAAGTTTCACTAAATGATATATTATTATAATATTATTATGAACTAAAAATTATGAATAATAATATCAACATTTAGAGATATTATAAATTTTATCTTTCAAAATGGACTTCATTTTTGGATTCGGAATATCGAAATTATCCTAGGATGAATTTCTGGTTTTTGTCTGAAAACTATCAATTTTTTATGAATAGTGAAAACACTAGGTTACTATTTAAAAACTGACTTTTTAGTTAAATAATTATTATTTTGTTTAAATTTATTTTAGGTAAAAATAGATACATAATACCTATATAAGTTCAATTTAATTTATTGGAGTCATTTTTTAATAATTTTAGATATATTAAAATTTTATTGAACTTTTCACCGTCTTTTACCCACATCCTAGGAGAATTTATAAATTAACATAAAACTTAATTTTACCACTTCTGTGAGTGGAATTTCAAAAATTCGAGGGACACGGTTGATATCAGTAAGTAAAATTTGTTTCAGTGAGATGAAAATAATTTGTGATGTATAGTAACTTTTTACTTCTATTTACCACGCTTAAAATTAAATAGGGTAATTAAGGGTAAAAATGATATTTTTAGTACAATAAAACATGTCCTAATTCTATTGGATACGTTTAATTCGACCGAAAAGAATCGAAAAAATATAATATTATCATTTAGGTCCACTTGGATTAGATGAGGACATTTATTATTATTTAATTCAATGAATAGTTCAAAGAGATAACATCAATGTTTAATAAATAAAATATTTTTAATATATGGTTATACATAAGATAATTTCGACTATAAATATTCATTACAAAGATAATAAAATTTATTAGATAATTGTTTTTTATTTATAATTTTCAGACATTATATAATTT
This sequence comes from Viscum album, assembly GCA_963277665.1. Classification (NCBI taxonomy): domain Eukaryota; kingdom Viridiplantae; phylum Streptophyta; class Magnoliopsida; order Santalales; family Viscaceae; genus Viscum; species Viscum album. Next base: position 1,583,188,768 of record OY728150.1, on the reverse strand, counting down.
AATTTATTTATGACACAATGATGATACTGTAATTTCCATATTAATGAAATATTAACATAATTGCTATTATAAATACCAAAATAAATTTAATTTGAGACTTTTTATGAATTAAAATAATTTCATTGGTTAATATGACATGTTATTTTTTATTTAATTAAAATTTTTTGAACTTATCATCTTGATATGATTTTTAGAAAAATCAATTACCAAATAGATACAAAATTTACATAAAATGGTTTTTTAAAAAAATATTATATTATTAATTGTTATTATATTCATAAAATTATTATATTCGCCAAATAACATATTAAAGGATATATCTATTAATAATTAACCACTTGGGGTTCGTTTGTATTTTCATAGTATGTTTATTAACCATATAGTGTAAGAAAACAAGAAGACATGTTAAAAGTTAAATTATTTAACTTAGAATTAAATCTAAATGATAAGGCTAAAATAGTATCCTAAACTTTCTAAAACCTATTAGATTAGATTATTTCGACCCATAACCTCTTTATCATCGCTATAAGTCCCTTTGGAACCATTATAAACTGAATATGACTTTATTATAAAAGAATATTTTAAGTTTTTCCAAAAGTGCCTCTCTCCCCCCTTATAAAAGGGCACCTCCTCCCTCTTCTATTTACACAATTTTGAGCCTTAATTCTATGCAAAACCCTGACCATTTCCCTTATCAACTTCCCTATAAACATTATAGAGGTTATGGTCTCCTCAAAAGACCAACTCTAGTGCCATATGTGGAAGCTTAAAAGAGGTGTGTCGATGAAGAGGTAATATCTTCTACCGATTCATTCAAAATTCATTCTTCGTCAACTTCTTCTTCATAATTTGTTTCATTATAAAAAAATAACATCATTATCATTAATATAATTATATGTTATTATAAATGTGAAACAACGCCATTTAACATTCTATCCATCCTACAGAAAAAAAATCACCACGCGTGCGTACATAGAGAATATTGTCTCCACGCCGGGGTGTAATCTATTTTTCCAAAACCACCTTACATGGATGGTATAATGGTGTGAAGAATTACTATATATAGTTATTATAACATCATACTTATTCTAGGAAATTATATCATCCACTCGAATTCAATTCAATAATTATGGGAACGATATCATCGCTCCAGCGTACATACGGATTACCGTCTCCACAACGTGATGAGATTCATTCTCCATGTTAACAATTAAAGAATGATTGTAAAGTATATATATAATAAATAATAATGATACAGATAACATAATAATGATACTGGATTTATGTAAATATATATTTTATCTACTTACTTCCATTCAATTCAATGAGGAAAGGAAAACATCATTCATGCATACGTACGGCCTACCATCTCCTTGAATGGTGTATTTCATTCCATTTATCGATCTATATTTTATATTCATATAATTAAAAGATATTATATATAAATCATTTTTACATTATAGAATTATGTAAATAAGGATATGATTTGTAATATCAAATCGAAACACGTACGATAAATGAAACGATTTTACCCACAACACTACATTAACATGAATTTACAAAAGAACAGGTAATATAAAGTCATAAGTGAAACATATATGATATCATAACAATGAATATTTCTCTGTAATAATATAATGAAATTATTTAAATCATTATACTGGAGGTTCAGATACATACGAATCATATCAGACATAATGTAAGGGATAACTTTTCCAATCTCATTTTTATCCGAGATTGTTTATTTGTAAGTATTTACTGGGGTTATATTTATCATCCATTTCCATGTTTTATAAATATGGATTCATGTATGTTTAAAGTCCTTTTTAACCATTTTTAAATTTCACTACATGGTATGAAAGGAATCATTCTTTTACGATGTACATTTTCACTTTTCTAGAAAAAGTATGAGATGAATCTTTTTTTAACTTAAACGGCATGAATGAATATTTATGGTTTCATAACGCTTTTTCTTCATTAAGCTTACTCAACATGATTTCATGATTATTTTCAAAAAATGGTTTTCTTTTAAAACTTAATGGCCTTTTGTGAATATAAAATTATTTTTAAGAAGAAAGTTATTTTTCAAAAATTCTTTTCAAGTGTTTTATCAGAACCATTTTCCATATAAGATGACATTATTTCATATGTGTATATTTCAATTATAATATCTCTATTATTTTCATGGCTTCACTTTTCTTATGATGAAATGATATCCATTTTTTTATGGATTTTGTTATGATGGGATGATGTTTATGAAACACATTTTTATTCTTTGGGTTATGATGAATTATTTATGTTTATGTTGTGGCACAAGTAAGAATGATTTCATTATAGGATGGGTGGGACCTATATCTCTCTCCCATGAATTGGGAAAAAATTAATATCACATGAGATATACATGACTGGAATATTATGTTATCCTGGATCAGTGATACTGGACTGGAATGAGAAATAAACTCGATTCAGAAAGGGACTTTGTCCACTAAGATGGTCTTGGAAGCAATGCCTTGGCTACTATTGAAATAATATCATGTGCTTAATGGTTTGCCGTAATTACATGTTTTATTCCAATGCTATTTTTTCATGATTGATGTTTCCTTTTGATAAATTTCTTACGTACTTCCAAGAATGATGTCTTTGCTCATGATTTTGTTGTCTATATTTTAGGTTCATGTTTTTACATTCAAATGTTTATGGATTGTTTAATGTTCTCTATGTTTACCCTTACTGGGCATTAGAGATCACCCTTTATATGTTTTTTTCCCAAAGATTTAAAGAATGGTTTTATGTAAGAAAACAATAGGGGAATATCTTTATAAGAGATTTTGAAGTTCACTCACTTTGATTATAAGATTACTTTTCCAACAATCAAAAGAAAATAAACTATTATGGTCCTTGTGTGTTTGTTTTGGTTATGTATGAAGTATTACAAAAAAGTAATGTAATGTTCGTGTACTTCAAGATTGGGTTTCTAAAAAATTTACGTATATTACTCCAATATTTTGATTCATATGTGGTTAATATATAGAGGGTCTAGATAACATATTATGACCCAATTTGTAGTGTGTCGTCATTGGTGGGGTAACACGTCGAATATAATATAATTGTGTGAAATGTTTACATTTCCAATTTAATGTATTTATATTACCATGAATACTCTAGAAACTCATGGTATCCCTACAATGATGTATCTCTAACATCCTATATTCCAAATTGTACAATTTATAGACTCTATATTTACTCTAATACTGATGATAAGACATATAAAATATTGGGATAGATATTATCATTGGTATTTTTATAATTAGATGTATAGAATCTTGGAGAAGGTTGTATGTATAAGTTTGATATTTAAATTTAATTTGTTTATATTTGATCTTACAAACCATCAATGAATATTATTTATTGTATGACCATGATTATGTATAGTAAATTCAATTGATATTAACTTTTGTTTATATATTTAATAATAACATGATAATATTCTTCGGATATTTTCCTTATTTAAAGAATGTTGTATGAATCTTAATATATGAAAAACCACCAATGTTTTGATTAGACCCTCATTTCTAGTCGATACCCTTTATTTTAAAAGGATCCACACATGAGCCTATATAGAATAGAGGCTCACATTATAGTGTTGGTATTTTTTGTCAAAATATGGTGTTATTTACTTTAATTTATTTGTTATTAGGATAAAAGGAAGACAACATGGTATTGGAATGAGTTAGTGAATTTTATAAATATTAAACATTTCTAATAGATCACATATTGGTTATAATTTCATGTTACTTAGTGCATGAGATTGATGTTATTTATGCGATTTTATGATTGATATATCTAATATAAAAAATTGGTTTACCAAAGATCATATTTTTGGATTTGGATGATTGAGCATTAGTAAGAGAAATCTTTTCATGCCTCATATTTTTATATTGGGAAACAAATGACCTAAACTAGAATTTTTGTTAATGGTTTTTCTAAATATAGATATATGTTTTAAATGAACCCATGACAACATATATATTGTTTTTTCATTAATAAATTTTTTTATTCAAATTATCTCTTCCATGTCAATTTCAATTATAGTGGGTCATGTATAACTATGTGTTAGAGGTTCACTATTGATGAAGTGAAATTAATTCATTAGAATATATTTGGATTCTATTAATGGTTCAATCACAAATTCTGATATAGGTGCATTCATTTTATGATGTCATGAAATTCTTGTTGTATGATACAATTATAGGTTTTATTGTGACACCTAAGTCTCTACTATTAGAGGAAAATACCATAACATGTACTACTACATAATAACATCATTAGGATATCCATTATTGATTAAAATAAAAAATAGTTAATTTTTTTAATTTGATATCATTCTAAATAATCCCATTTTTAATTCAATGTATATAAATTTATTAGAATGATTTTTTTAAATTTTTATAAAAAGTATGGTTTATAGTTAAGTATTGTGATTTCCATGAATATTATAATTTCAATAACAATATTATTATATAAGAAAGTACAAGATGTTTATAAAACTTGAAATGTAAAAAAATTTGTATTTAAAAATAGAATAATTAAATTTAAAATATTCATTATATATTGAAAACCAGTGGAATTTTTTTCCAAATACTTAAAAATTAAAATATTATCTCATTAATCATTCATTGAATAATAATATATTTATGTATATTTAATTTGGAATTGTATTAAAACCCTAAAATAATTATTTTATTTCATAAATAATAAATTATAGGCATCAATATCAAAAACCAAAATAAATCTTCACTATAAACAAATTCAAAGGATAAAAATAAAATTTCATAAAAATGTATCTGTGTTCGCCAAAATATAATTCATATCAATTATAAATAGGGATCATTATAAAAGCTTTTTGAAAACCCAATATTTCAAATAAAAATATGAAAAAAATCAGTTTTCGTCTATCCAAAACCATATCCCATGACCATAATCCCCTAACCAATACTAGTGATTTTTTCTATTCAAATTAATAGAAACATCTAATGATATATCCACTGTTGGATGTTAGTATTATGATCAACATAATATTATCATTAATAGTAATAGTTAATGATATTTATAAGACATTAATAAAAAGATCTTATTACAAAATATATTTTAAAATGACATTATAATAAATGAATTATCATTATTTTTTAATATAACCCATACATTTTATAAAATAAATCTATTCTTTATATATTGTGTAAGAGACCACCTCCACATGATAATATGTAACATTTTTCATCACCATCTTATGAGGATACATATATGGATGACATTAATGGATAATTATAATTTTTATGATATCATAATGTTATTTTTTAAAAATGTTTATTGTTGAATTAATAATATTATTAAAAAATTATCATAATTATTTTTATTGGACAATATATGTTTATAAATCTGATTTTTGATTCAAATATTGTATTTTTTTAAAATCAATTAATTCTTCTTTATATTCTTAAATTCATACAAATCACAATAATAAACACAATATAAGAGAACAATAGTTCCCTTATAATGATATTATAACAAATTTATCCCATAACCTTCAAGTAATCCTAATAAGATTATATTTTTGTTGGTTCAACCAACTACATGAAAAATATTGTACATTTCTATGATGGAGGACTATGAAAAATTGTTTACTAATATTAAATTATAAAAAAATTTAACAAATATTATTTTTGTAGATTTATACATATTATATCCATATAAAATTCATCTATGAAGGGAAGACAAATATTCCTGAAAAAATAAAAACATTCTTGTTATCATCATTATCTTACAGGGTTCTATAAAAAATACACAAGAAATGAAATTAATCATAATAACTTATTATCAATCATACATAATTAAATAGTTAAATAAATTGTAATAAAAATATTTGAAATTAGATTTAATCTGATCCCCACTATTATCAAAAATGTAGAACAGTCAAAAATATTAATGAAAATTTAAAAATTATAATGAATTCATATTGATATTTTACATTTATGAGGATTATAGATGAAAATAGTAATTATTGTCATGGTGGATTATTTTATTATGGTAGTTATGTTTTTGATACATTATTTTATGTATATTTATGTGATTCATGATAAGCGCTAATGATTTTTCATCCCAAATTCACCTCTAAGAGACATGTTGGGTAATGTAAAACTAATTTCAATTATATGGTGTATATACATAAAATTTGATCTGTTATATCATGGTATTAAATTACTCATTGTATGAAGATAATTTTTATGCAATAAATTTCATGAATTTTATTCTTTATTTATAATAAAGCATGATTGTTTTTCTATATCAATTTTCCTTATTTGGGACTCATGTTTTAATCATAGAATATTCTCATTTGGGTGATGAATATATTTATATGGAATACATTTTCCATGTTTCTTATAAAATATAATACATTTAAATGTCTATATTATTATATATAAAACATATAATTTTTATTCATGAGTTACCTTTTACATGGTATAAAATACATCCTAAATTTTGTTAATGTACACCATTCTGTAATTTCCTCAAAACATCCTTTGATAGATACTATTATTGTAATGAAAATATTCAATTGATTCTCTTACAGGTAATCATCCTAATAAGTGTTGGTTGATCATTTTATCAATCATTATATTGATACATGATGAGTAGTTCTATAATTACATATATGGTGAAAACCCCTCTTAGGATATTCCATTGAATATTTAGATGCTATGAATGAATGATAATATATTATTTTTCATACCACTACATTGGTATCCTACCAATAGAAACAATTAAACTCAATTATTATGATAATTTTATGACCCATAACATTGGATTCCGTCCCCCATATTTCATTTATGTGTGTAAATCTTGTCACTTTGATGGTACCACATAATCTTTATGTTTATATGATATTTTCTCTCAGAAGTCTAAAATATTCTATTTAATTGGGATGTATATAATTTTCATATTAATCCTAATACTGATAAAATGTTTCATTTTGTAATTTTTTACACATGGAATATTATAAATGGTTTTGATGACTCTTATGGTGGATTAAATGAAGTACATCCTGTTACAAGTAAAACATGTAATTATATTAAAACATGATAACAAAACTAGTTTGGGATTAATAAATACCAATAATAGAAATATGATACTGTCTTCAGTATAGTCTTAATGATAGGAATAGTGTATTGCAATAATGTATTGTTAATAACTGTTTTATTATCAACTTTATGATATTATTAGTATGTGATCAATGTTGTTTATTTATAATTTACATATCACTTATTCTATGTTGAATTTTTATAATAATAATTCGTATCATAATCACTACTAGGCATATAATATAAATGTTAGTAATTTTTATTTCTCTAGAAATCATAGTAGGAAAATATGATAATTTATCAGGTATGTAATAGAGGAGTTTATAATGATATAATAATAATTTCATGTAATATATTATGTTTTTACAAATTAATGTATATTTGTATCTGGACATATAATACCACCTAACTATTTGATCTTTTGGGAAATAAATTTATATCTACCAATTATGAAATATAATTATATATTTTGTGTTTCTGGAGCCCTAGATGTTCAATTATGAAGGAATGTACATTTAATAGGAACACTATGGATTTTATTTTCATTAAAATATTTAATATAGCCTATGATATATAATAATACCTAAATATTCTTCTAAAATTAACTTTGAAAATATTAGGGATATGGTATATCAATTGAAAGTCATGGGATAATTACATGTAGTGGTGGTGATAAATATTGGTAATTTGAAGCATACAAACATTTTTATTTCATCTAATGGTGTTCCCATTGAAAAATTCATTGAGTATAATTAGATTATAACCATTCTAGGGCAGTATATTGTAGTTATGAAAAATAATAATTCCCATATAATGTGACCAATGATCTATAACATATTGAAACTATAAGGTATCACAATATGCGGAAAAAACACCCATCATTCATTAAAACTAATAGACTATTTGCATATTATTATAGGATCAAATCCATAGGAATATTACCACTACCACATTATATTTCTCTTAGAAGGAAGATTTTATCATGTTGTTCAATCATCTAATGGTTGATAAAGACCATTAGTGATCTATAATTAAAAATAATAAATAATAAGATGAGATAAAATGAATAGAATATGGGTCTTTTATGATGGTATTATTTTATAAATACATTCTCCTTGAACTAATAGTATATATAAAATATATTTTCATCATTATCAGAAAAAATAAATGTATATACTTAATTTCTTAACGAACTGACAATAAAATCATAGATTGTAATTATCCATAATATGTATGTAGAATTTAAATTAAGATTCATTCTTTCATTGGCTGGTTAATTTTTAGCCTTTCCTAGTCATTCACCTCATATAGAATTTCCTCATATAGTGATTTAAAGGGAAGATCCATTGACTTAGAAAAAAATATCTCCAAGATGTATGTACTCAATAGATTTCAAGAGGATATGAAAAATCATAAAAAATATAAATACATAATACTGAAATAGGGATGAAAGGAATGACGAGATTCCCCACTAGTGATATGAATATGATAGAAGACCTTGAGGATTAGTGGAGTGGAAGATGATTTATTAACTTTTTTGGAAAAAAACACGTTATTATTATCACCAATGAAATTGTAAGATAGATTCAGTTGATGTTAAATACATTAACAATATAGATATGGTAAATTATGTTAACCAACACTGCAACTGATAGAGATATTATACTAAAAAATTAATATAGAGAAATAAGAATATTATGCATTCACAAAAACTAATATCTATATTACACGGGAGGTGGTTGTAGTTATGTTGAACATTACATATATGTTATATACTGTTTAATTTTATTCTTGATATCCATACTCTATAATAAAATTAATTCTTATAAATATATTACATATTTATTTGTGAACCTAGTAAGGTTGTTTCTAATTGAGACCCCATGTTAGAGTCTTATGGAAACAATGGTATATTTATTAGAATGATTTTTTTAAATTTTTATAAAAAGTATGGTTTATAGTTAATTATTGTGATTTCCCTTAATATTATAATTTGAATAACAATATTATTATATAAGAAAGTACAAGATGTTTATAAAACTTGAAATGTAAAAAAATATGTATTTAAAAATAGAATAATTAAATTTAAAATATTCATTATATATTGAAAACCAGTGGAATTTTTTTCCAAATACTTAAAAATTAAAATATTATCTCATTAATCATTCATTGAATCATAATATATTTATGTATATTTATTGTGGAATTGTATTAGAACCCTAAAATAATTATTTTATTTCATAAATAATAATTTATAGGCATCAATATCAAAAACCAAAATAAATCTTCACAATAAAAAAATTCAAAGGATAAAAATAACATTTCATAAAAATGTATATGTGTTCGCCAAAATACAATTCATATCAATTATAAATAGGGAGCATTATAAAAACATTTTGAAAACCCAATATTTCAAATAAAAATATGAAAAAAAATCAGTTTTCGTCTATCCAAAACAATATCCCACGACCATAATCCCATAACTAATACTAGTGATTTTTTCTATTCAAATTAATAGAAAAATATAATGATATATCCATTGTTTCATGTTAGTATTATGATCAACATAATATTATTATTAATAGTAATAGTTAATGATATTTCTAAGACATTAATAAAAAGATCTTATTACAAAATATATTTTAAAATGACATTATAATAAATGAATTATCATTATTTTTTAATATAACCCATACATTTTATAAAATAAATCTATTCTTTATATATTGTGTAAGAGACCACCTCCACAAGATAATATGTAACATTTTTCATCACCATCTTATGAGGATACATATATGGATGACATTAATGGATAATTATAATTTTTATGATATCATAATGTTATTTTTTAGAAAAGTTTATTGTCGAATTAATGATATTATTACAAAATTATCATCATTATTTTTATTGTACAATATATGTTTATAAATCTGATTTTTGATTCAAATATTGTATTTTTTTAAAATCAATTAATTCTTCTTTATATTCTTAAATTCAAACAAATCACAATAATAAACACAATATAAGAGAACAATAGTTCCCTTATAATGATATTATAACAAATTTATCCCATAACCTTCAACTAATACTAATAATATTATATTTTTGTTGGTTCAACCAACTACATGAAAAATATTGTACATTTCTATGATGGAGGACTATGAAAAATTGTTTACTAATATTAAATTATAAAAAAATTTAACAAATATTATTTTTGTAGATTTATACATATTATATCCATATAAAATTCATCTATGAAGGGAAGACATATATTCCTGAAAAAATAAAAACATTCTTGTTATCATCATTATCTTACAGGGTTCTATAAAAAATAAACAAGAAAGGAAATTAATCATAATAACTTATTATCAATCATACATAATTAAATAGTTAAATACATTGTAATAAAAATCTTTGAAATTAGATTTAATCTGATCCCCACTATTATGAAAAATGTAGAACAGTCAAAAATATTAATGAAATTTTAAAAATTATAATGTATTCATATTGATATTTTACATTTATGAGGATTATAGATGAAAATAGAAATTATTGTCATGGTGAATTATTTTATTATGATAGTTATGTTTTTGATACATTATTTTATGTATATTTATGTGATTCATGATAAGCGCTAATGATTTTTCATCCCAAATTCACCTCTAAGAGACATGTTGGGTAATGTAAAACTAATTTCAATTATATGGTGTATATACATAAAATTTGATCTGTTATATCATGGTATTAAATTACTCATTGTATGAAGATAATTTTTATGCAATAAATTTCATGAATTTTATTCTTTATTTATAATAATGCATGATTGTTTTTCTATATCAATTTTCCTTAATTGGGACTCATGTTTTAATCATAGAATATTCTCATTTGGGTGATGAATATATTTATATGGAATACATTTTCCATGTTTCTTATAAAATATAATACATTTAAATGTCTATATTATTATATATAAAACATATAATTTTTATTCATGAGTTACCTTTTACATGGTATAAAATACATCCTATATTTTGTTAATGTACACCATTCTATAATTTCCTCAAAACATCGTTTGATAGATACTATTTTTTTAATGAAAATATTCAATTGATTCTCTTACAGGTAATCATCCTAATAAGTGTTGGTTGATCATTTTATCAATCATTATATTGATACATGATGAGTAGTTCTATAATTACATATATGGTGAAAACCCCTCTTAGGATATTCCATTGAATATTTAGATGCTATGAATGAATGATAATATATTATTTTTCATACCACTACATTGGTATCCTACCAATAGAAACAATTAAACTCAATTATTATCATAATTTTATGACCCATAACATTGGATTCCGTCCCCCTTATTTCATTTATGTGTGTAAATCTTGTCACTTTGATGGTACCACATAATATTTATGTTTATATGATATTTTCTCTCAGATGTCCAAAATATTCTATTTAATTGGGATGTATATAATTTTCATATTAATCCTAATACTGATATAATGTTTCATTTTGTAATTTGTTACACATGGAATATTATAAATGGTTTTGATGACTCTTATGGTGGATTAAATGAAGTCCATCCTGTTATAAGTAAAACATGTAATTATATTAAAACATGATAACAAAAGTAGTTTGGGATTAATAAATTCCAATAATATAAATATGATAATGTCTTCAGTATAGTCTTAATGATAAGAATAGTGTATTGCAATAATGTATTGTTAATAACTGTTTTATTATCAAAATTATGAATATTATTAGTATGTGATCAATGTTGTTTATTTATAATTTACATATCACTTATTCTATGTTGAATTTTTATAATAATAATTTGTATCATAATCACTACTAGGCATATAATATAAATGTTAGTAATTTTCATTTCTCTAGAAATCATAGTAGGAAAATATGATAATTTATCAGGTATGTAATAGAGGAGTTTATAATGATATAATAATAATTTCATGTAATATATTATGTTTTTATAAATTAATGTATATTTGTATCTGGACATATAATACCACCGAACTATTTGATCTTTTGGGAAATAAATTTATATCTACCAATTATGAAATATAACTATATATTTTGTGTTTCTAGAGCCCTAGATGTTCAATTATGAAGGAATGTACATTTAATAGGAACACTATGGATTTTATTTTCATGAAAATATTTAATATAGCCTATGATATATAATAATACCTAAATATTCTTCTAAAATTAACTTTGAAAATAGTAGGGATATGGTATATCCCTTGAAAGTCATGGGATAATTACATGTAGTGGTGGTGATAAATATTGGTAATTTGAAGCATACAAACATTTTTATTTCATCTAATGGTGTTCCCATTGAAAAATTCATTGAGTATAATTATATTATAACCATACTAGGGAAGTATATTGTAGTTATGAAAAATAATAATTCCCATATAATGTGACCAATGATCTATAGCATATTGAAACTATAAGGTATCACAATATGCGGAAAAAACACCCATCATTCATTAAAACTAATAGTCTATTTGCATATTATTATAGGATCACATCCATAGGAATATTACCATTACCACATTATATTTCTCTTAGAAGGAAGATTTTATCATGTTGTTCAATCATATAATGGTTGATAAAGACCATTAGTGATCTATAATTAAAAATAATAAATAATAAGATGAGATAAAATGAATAGAATATGGGTCTTTCATGATGGTATTATTTTATAAATACATTCTCCTTGAACTAATAGAATATATAAAATATATTTTCATCACTATCAGAAAAAATAAATGTATATAGTTAATTTCTTAACGAACTAACAATAAAATCATAGATTGTAATTATCCTTAATATGTATGTAGAATTTAAATTAAGATTCATTCTTTCATTGAATCGTTAATTTTGAGCATTTCCTAGTCATTCACCTCATATATAATTTCCTCATATAGTGATTTAAAGGGAAGATCCATTGACTTAGAAAAAAATATCTCCAAGATGTATGTACTCAATAGATTTCAAGAGGATATGAAAAATCATAAAAAATATAAATACATAATACTGAAATAGGGATGAAAGGAATGACGAGATTCCCCACTAGTGATATGAATATGATAGACGACCTTGAGGATTAGTGGAGTGGAAGATGATTTATTAACTTGTTTGGAAAAAAAACGTTATTATTATCACCAATGAAATTGTAAGATAGAATCAGTTGATGTTAAATACATTAACAATATAGATATGGTAAATTATGTTAACCAACACTGCAACTGATAGAGAGATTATACTAAATAATTCACATAGAGAAATAAGAATATTATGCATTCACAAAAACCGATATCTATATTACACGGGAAGTGGTTGTAGTTATGTTGAACATTACATATATGTTATATACTCTTTAATTTTATTCTTGATATCCATACTCTATAATAAAATTAATTCTTATAAATATATTACATATTTATTTATGAACCTAGTAAGGTTGTTTCTAATTGAGACCCCATGTTAGAGTCTTATGGAAACAATGGTATATTTATTAGTTCCAGAAATGATTCAAGGGTTGGAACCATTTGAAACTTTTATGTTATACCTATGTGCGGCATTGATAATATCCTTTTTTTGGTAAATAATTTATATAACAATTAAAAAATACAAACAATAAGAGGAGATTTTAATTAATGCTGTCGATATAGAATATCCAATATTTATTGGGTAAACATCTACATTTACTTAATATGCATATAATATCCCAATATTCCTCCATAATGATATTCTAGGGAAATTAAAAGGATATGTTTTATTGAAATATTTGGAAAGTATCCTAAAAAAATGATGTATTCATGGTATAAAATATCATTTCTGATTTTTATACGACATACCTATCCTTCCGAATTAAGTGAAATTGAGTTCTCTATTGAACACATTCCTGAATCATGATCATTATATAAATCTAAATAGATAGTTACACCAGTGGAGTGGGTAATGTTAAATAATATATTGTATATGAAAACTAGAAAGGTATTTATATTCCCTAGAATGTCACTAGTTAGAGACCATATTGTTTACATGAAAATAACGATGTATTTATCAGCTTGTGCATAATTATATTGAGATTAATTAAACCACTATAATTTATTTTGATCCTTTTATATTCAATGATAACTTATTTGATAAAATTCAAGGAGGAAAATAATTTTCATGGATTTTACTTCACTCTAGTTATTATAAGATCGATGAAATGAATGTTGAATTACAAATGATGAAATTTAAAAAATGTTGCATACATTAATAGTTATTTTATTTCCTTTGGTTTGGTTAATTTAAATTATGTATTTACAGATAAGATAAATATTCTATTAAATTAGTATGTTTATAATGATATGGTTGAATTGAATGATGATATCCTGATATTCACTAAAATCTATGATGATGATATGAGCTATCTACAAAACATTATGTAGACCATAAAAAATGAATAATATGTTATTAATTATATTTTTCTATTTTGGATATGTAATTATTATTTTCTTTCCCCTATTATCTCTATGATTAAAATATCTTTTAGCCCCACAATCATAATGGTTATCAATAAATAGCCTATCCAATGAAAATAAAAATCCAAATTTTCATGCTATTGACTATCAAATTTTACATTTTAAGACATATACCGGTAAAATTCACATATTCAATGGAATTTTTATAATTTGTTAACGATATAATGATGAGATTCATTTATGAAAACAATATTAAATATAGTTTCTGGTAATGAGTGATTTTTAATTTATATTAATCATTGCTGATAGGTACTGGTTACTTGTATTTTTAAAATAATATTGGGATTGAATATGAATCCATGAAAATATATATCTAATAATAGATTAATCCAAATCAAAATAGAAAACTTGACTATATAATGATTTATTTAAAAATATAGAGACAGTATCACTATAGAGAAATATCTGACATATTATTTTACCATAAGGGATTCCAAAATATATTCATTTGGTGGATATCAAGATTAGGAAATTGTGGTGGATGGAAATACTCATGGACTATGACTGCATAGTACACTATCATAAAAAATTATTTTGATATATTTCATTACATCTGTAGGACCATAAAACAGGCTGATATGGGAGTGGTGAATTAGGGTGACATATTTTTCTTCATAATTAATGGATCTTGTTCCCATGTTTTTAAGAACTCATAAATCTTCTCTGACTGAATTTTAAAGTAATTAAACAATCACAGTCAGAGAGAAAACACATTTTTTTTACTTGATTCACCAGTAAGGGCCAGTCCATGTAGAATACTAAGGAAATGCTTTGTTCATTCGTAAATACTATAATCTTCATTATTTGTAATATAATACATATGCACATACATATTCACTCAATAATAGTCACTCTATCATTTATTGATTTTATGTATATTGTAATGCTCAGACCCTTATTACCCAGATTCGGTGCCTTATTACATACCATTGGCATGATAACTAGAGATCATGTCCTAAAACACATATCAGTTTACATGCCTTATAAAAACTAGATATATACATAATTGTTTCATTACATTAAAAAAAATATACATTGTGTCCACTTTTAAGACACTCATAACCCATATCCTATTCATACAGTTTATTCGTAATATACTTTATTGCATACTATAAAAAAATAAATCATAAGAAAGGAGTGAGCTCAGATGCTCCGCAAAGATAACTATATAGTGGAAACAATAATAAATAATAATAAAAATTTAAGAAAATTTATAATACTAAAACACAATCCTTTTAAACCAGACCATCATCATAAAATGTAAAAGAATAATAAAATAATTCCATTCACTCATTGAAATGGATATTTTATTAGTCTAATAATAACATGTCATATCTATAGCTAATTTCAAAATGATGTAATGCATAATTTAAGACATCATAACCACATTGTCAAGGACTCCTGCCAAAAATTAAAATTAAAAAAATAGCCAATCCCTTGTGCCAAGAAACTAATTTGTCTCATGAGACCTACTGATGAATAGAGAGGTTATAGCTAGCTCGGCCCATCACATACTACGTCTAATGCATTCCTTAAATGAAAATGTTGAAACATAACATAAACATTTGTATTTAATCTAGCTTATGAAATGTTGGTACATTAACCATAAAAATGAATGGTATAAAAATAACACATCCATATTTAAACATATCACAAAACCTTTAACATAAAATGGAAGATTGAGAAATAATAAATCAATGTCAATCAAGTATAAAATACAACAGTGATTTTTAACATAGAGGTTATAAATCCAATAAATAATTGAGTGACATATATCATTCTACATTGAAATTATTCAAATGTAATGAAAACATAAATGTTGAAAATATTATTATAAAATTAAAGGGAACTATTGAAGAAGTTATAACAGTGGAAAATATCCCCACACACTATAAAATTTAAAAAAACATTCATTCTATAATTTTTCAAAAAGGTCTTTAATTGCTTTATTTTGAAAAAGATAGAAATATTCTTCTCGAAATATTTTAAAAAAATTAAAATAATAGACTAAATGACTTTAACCCATTTTCTATGAAATAGTAATAAAAGTTAAATTACATTTTTATGAAACACAAATGTGGATGATAATGAATTCACAGTATATACTTACATGCAAACAACCTCGGATAATGAAGAGATTGTAAAATTAACACTTACCTTGAACATTTCCTTAGTTGAGGTTATGTTAAATTCGTGTATGATAGTTAAATCATTTTTATTAAATTTTACAATTACCACATACATAAATATTATATCATATATGATCCTCTAATATTTATTTTTTTAATAATAATTTATTAGTATCATTGTTTCAGCAGTTAACTTATTCATTTTCCATTATATATTTTGTTTATTTAGTCATTTGTATGATGTGTCTGATTAATAAATAGAATGATATTATGTTATTAAACATTATTTTTAATAATCAAATGAAAATAATTCTTGAATGATCACTATGGGGAAATAAATGTCATCGCATCAAGGAAACGTTAATTAGAATGTACGCACGAGAAAAAATTTCATTATAATAATTTTGAAAGAGTAAGTAATTTAATGATATTTTATATATAGAAAAAAATTAGCAGGTTATATTTATTATTTACATAAATTGTACTGATTATTATCCATATCCAAATAATGATGTATTGCATAACAATCTACACAACGATGTGGAGATGTTAAACTATACGTACACACGAATGGTGACATTGTCCTTCAGAGGATAGATAGAATAACGAATATGGTTGTACCATATTTATAATAACATCAATTTTATTATAATTTAATTGAGTTATTATTTTGACATATTATGAAAAATTAATGAGGATTTGGAAGAAGAAAAGAACTTTGAATGAGTTGATGAAATAATTACCTCTTCTTCGGGTTCATCATTTTGATTTGATCAAAAGAGCTCTATAGGATGGAATTATGATCAACTTAATGCCTATAAGATGATTTGAGGGTTGATGGGAGGATATTTGAGCTTGGGTGAGTCTAGAAAATTGCCTTTGGAGGTGTGTATTTAAGTGACGGGGAAGTACCATTATATAAGAGTGGTGATATGTACTTTTGAAAAAAATTGAAATATTAATTTATTATAGAATTATTTCTAGTTTCTAATATCTCAAAAATAATTTATTTCTGGGATAAGGTGGGGATGGGTCTAAAACCTCTAAACCAATATGTTTTAGACAATTATAGGTCTCCATTTAAACCTTATCATTTTGATTTAACTCTTATATAAATAGTTTATCTTTTACCGTGTCTTCTTGTATTTTTATTTTACATGGTTAATAAAAATAATATAATATTCCAAGATAACATCAAGTGGTTACTTAATGAAATTTATATCCTTATATATATACTTTGGCTGAATCCTTGATTTTTAAGAATATTATATCATTTAATAAAATAATATTTTGTTTTAAACTCATTTATTCATTTTTGACACTATTTAGTATTTAATTAATTATAATGTCATAAAAACATGATTACATCTAAAAAAATTAATTAAATAAACTCGTAAATGTCATATTTCCCAATAAAATTCATTTAATGCATCAAAATACTCATTTTTCATTTATTTTAATATTTATAATATCAGTTAGTTTAATCATTAATTAATAAGGAAATTACGTCATCATCCCTTTGTCCTTAATAAATTTAATAATTTAATGTATAATAATTATAAATAAAATACCCTGATGAAGAATTTTTTTTCTTTATAATGAATATTTATAGTCCAATTCATCTTATGTATACCTCTATATTTAAAATTTCTTAATTAATAAAATTTGAATTAAACACTTTTATGTATTCTTTAAATAAAATATAATAATTGTCATAATATAATACATGTAGATAAAAAAGGATCAAATATTTTCCGCAAGGTTTATTTTGTTATAAATAAACGTATCCAATAGAATTATTACATGTGTTCGGTGAAACATAATATCATTTGTACCTTTAATTAACATAATTTCTTTTAACTGTGGTGAATGAAATTTAAAAGTTACTATTCACCAAAAAATATTCATTAGATTATTAAACAATATTTTACATAATTATGTCAACCATGTCTCCCGATGTTTTAGAATTCAATTCACAGAAGTGGTAAAATCACGTTTTGCGCAAATTTTCAAATTTTCCTAGAAGTTGGGTAAATGGAGATAAAAGTAGAGTAAGGTTTCATATGTCTAATACTATTAAAAAATGACTGCAATAAATTACATTGGAGTAATATATATATTATGTATATATTTTTATATTAAATAAATTTAAATTAAAAAAAATTATTTAATTAAAAAATTATCTTTTAAACAATAATGTCGTGTTTTTTACTAATCATTAAAATTTGAAAGTGTTCATAAAAATTGCAAAAAATCACCCTAAGCAAGATTTGATATTCCAACTCTAAAAAGGAATTGCATTTTGAAATATAAAATTTACAAAATTTCATAATTTATTTTTTACTATTCATATCTACTTTTTAAAAGACTAGTTTGATTTGTTGGGGTGTGCTAGAACTCTGAGTTACGTACAATGAAATATATTGTATTATTTAAAGGGAAGCTTATGTAGAAGCTAGGGGTGTTACATTCTTTCCTCAGAATAATTTTTTCCTCCAAATTTCTAGAATATTACTATATAAAATGATTTGGGGGTTTCTTCATCATATGTTCCTCAAGTTCACCCGTCTACTCTTCCATTTTCTAGTTTTTCCAATGAAGATTTACAAGATGAGTCATTTGGTTTCTCAGCACTTGTTCTCTGGTATCTAGAATCTTGATAGGCCCTTCATAATAATACACATCTAGTTCTAGTTCTTTTACATTATTGTTGAGTACATGTGTGGAGTCAGGCATGTATTTTCTTGATAGTGATACGTGGAACACATCATGATCGTCAAAGAGACATGAAAACATTTCCAACCAGTAAGGTATAACTCCATTTGGTTTTAGTATTTCTAAAGGACCGATGTACCTACGATGTAATTTACCCCTCTTACCAAATCATATAACACCCTACTATGGAGATACCTTAATGAAAACATGATCCCCTACTTTAAATTCCAAATCCTTACTTTAGTGATCAAAATAGTGCTTCTACCTACTTTGATTGACTTTGATGTGAGTTTTAATAATCATCACCATTTCTATTGTTTCCTAAAAAAATTATGTTCCTATGAGTTTTCTTTCCCCAATGACATCCCAGCAAGTTATTGTGTGACATCTCCTTACATATAACTGAACGTATAGTGGCATCTGAATACTATAATGGAAGCTATTGTTATAAAAAATTTCTACTAAAGGTAAATACTGATCTCACATACCTAGAAATTCAACTGATCTAGATCTCAACATTTCATCAAAGGTTTGAATAATCTAATCTAATTGTCCATCAGTTTGAGGGTCATAGTAATTTCTCAAATAAAGATTAATATCCAGTGATTTTGGAAAACATTTTCAGAATATTGAAGAAAAATAGGGTTCACGATCAGAAAAAATTGATATTGGTACACCATAAATTCATAAAAATTCATTAATATGTAGTCTTTCTAAACATTTAAGTGGAAGAACATTTCTTATTTCATAAAACTGTGATGACTAGGTAAGACAAACAACTATGACCCATATTGCATCATTCATACTTGGATTACATGGTAGCCCCATGAAAAATTCCATCGTAATATCATCCCATTTGCACTCAGGTATGGGATGAAGATGCATGGATCTTCTAGGATGTTGTCTTTTAGCCTCCACCTATTGAAAAACTATACATCTTAAAAAATTATCAGAAATATCCCACTTCATGTGGTCCCACAAAAAATGTTCTTTCAAATCACTATACATCTTAGTTCTATCAAGGAGTATAGATAAATTAGAGCAATGATCATCATCCAACAATTCCATTTATAGATCAAGTATATTCGGAATGCAAAACCTCTTTCAAAATTTCAAATATAAATATTCATATAGGAAGTCCATCAATCTCCAATCATACACAACATTAATTTTCATTTGAAACATTTCATCACCAGTTTGATAAAATTTTATCCTTTCTAGTAAATATTTTTTGGTAACCATTTAAAAAATTATTGATTTTCACCTTCCAAGATTATTCCCATAGTTATCTTTACTTTATCCATGAACATAGGATCCCTTTCACCTCTAATATTTTTCAGAACTCATTGATTCATTCTGCTCAAAGCATCAACCACCATATTTTCCCTCCTTGGGTTGTAGTGTGTTATGAAATCATAATAATTGAATAGTTTTAGCCATAAATTTTGCTTATTGTTGAGTTATTTCTTTGATAAAATGTACTTAAAACTCTTTTGATAGGTATATATCTCACATTTTTCATCATTGAGATATTATCACCAAATCATCAAAGAAATGATTACAACTGGCATCTCAAGACGATGGGTTGGTTAGTTTGGTTCATGAATATTTAGTTATCGTAATACATAGGAAATAACTCTATCATTCTACAAAAGGATAGAACCATGTACATTATATGAAGCATCAACATAAATAACAAACTAATCATTCCTCTATGGTTGAGTCAAGATAAAATCATTGACTAATACTCTATTCAGTTCCTCATAACATTCTTCACGGTCTTTTCTCCAAACAAATTCAAACCCACTATATGCGATCATGGTTAATGGGTTGTCTAATCAAGAAAAAATAAGGAAAAATGCTGTTAATAACCTATTAAACCAACAAAAATGCATACCTCGGTTATAATCGTCTGCACTGGAAATTATTATATTGCTATTATCTTATATGGATCTAGATAGATTGCATCCTTAGAGACAATATGGACGAGAAAATAAATCTCATGAAAATAGAATTCACACATTCTAAACATCCCATGTAATTAATTTCTTTTAAGAGTATATAGAATATTGCACAAGTGATTTTCATGATCATCATGGATTTTGAAGTATACCAGGTTATCTTTAATAAATACCCATAAAAATTCATCATGATATTCCTTGAAAATCATTGGATCCATGAAAATAGAGGGTTCATTATTCAGTCTAAAAGGAATTACTATAAACTCATTATGGTTATACCTTTTTAAAATGTTTTAATTTCAATATCTTTCTTTTTATCCCACAATAAATGGTATCTAGATCGAAGGCCAATCATTGAAAAATAATGACCTCCATAAATTTGATAAAATAAATATTCATTGTGAGGTAGGGGTATATGTTCTTTATTTTTATAGCATTGATCTCCCTGTTATCAATGCAAAACCACATAGATCCAGGTTTTTTCTTAATGAAATGAATATGGGATCCCCATAGAGGAACACTAGGGATAATAAATACTTTATTACTCAATTCTGCTAGTTTTTTCATTAGTTCAACTAAATCTACAGTGGTCATTCTATAAGGGGTCTTTTATACAGTCTTTGAACCAAGAATGAAGTCAATGGAAAATTCAATTTTCTATTCTGGAGGACGTGAAGGTAAATCCTTCAGAAACACATCATCATAGTATTGAACAATTGGAATATCATCTATTTGAGCATTCCATTCCTCACCCATAGTTATATCACTCCATTCTTACCCAATAATTGAATTCAGAAGAGCTACTGGGTATGAATATTGATGAGAATCATATGGTGATGTCACCACTCTAATGATAAGGTATTCCTTATCATCATAAAATATTATAACCACCTTCTTCTTTTATTATATTTTAACATCATGGTCCGAGTGAAAATTCATATCGAGGATTATATCAAATACAATAATTGGAATGAGAAAAATATCTGTATATAAATTAGGTTTTTCTGCCATAATGTTAACTAATTGACCAAAAACTATTTTAATGATACTTTCCATAGGATTTTTTACTGAAAAATCCGGGGTTTAGTCAAGTTGAAAATATAAAATTTTCATAAAAAATGGGAAGAGATAAAATAATTCTATGATCCAGAATCAAATAAATCATTTCTTGATTTTGATGAATTAATGAATATACCTTCCACCATGTGATTAGGAACATCAACATCTTCTATAGTGATTGCATAATATTGCCTTTCTCCTTTTTTCCTTTTCTGAGGTAAGTTTCATTGTTGATTAAGACATTTATTTTCACAACTCCCCATTTCCCTAAAATTGTATCATTTAACAATGACATTATTTTTCATTCACATAAAATCATGATCTTAGTGTTAATTTTATCCACACATTTAACAAACTCACATCCCCATTAAGAAAGTACCAGGGTGTTTAATCAGACATTTAATGTCTTGATAGCTTGTGAGACTATATATTCGTATGATGAGAAGCATTTTGAGACTAATTCTCATCAGAGTGATGGTTTTAACACATCAAATAATAAATCAAACTTACTTCATGGGTTACGTATATAATCTGCAGCATGCCTTTCTTACCTTGTAATGATTTCCTCATAGTTTCCAATATTTTCATAATCCTTTTACCTCAGACATAGAAACTGCCTTTCCATATCTTCTTGTTGTTAATGAGTGATTTATTTTTCTATGAAATTATCTTTATAACCCCTCCATTCCATATTTGATACTTCTTTATCCTCTTTTGTGTTTTTTTAATGACCACAATTGATCTGCATCTCCTGTGAGGCGATAAACTACCATGACAACTTATTCACTTTCAATACTCCCCATATCATGAAATATTTATTCTAAGGAACATATCCATTACTCATCTAAAAATGAATTTATATTACCATTGAATTTTTGTGGTTGTTGCCTCATTAAGAAGTTTAACAGTGATCCTCCGCATTGTGGATCTATTTGATCCATATGGATATGAATATTATTCCTAACCTAAATGAATTATCCTTATTATATCCATCAGGAGTGCCAAACCAAGGATGGAGAAAGGCATGTTGTCGTGTACCTGGATACCACATGTCACACATGAAACTCTATGTCAGAGATATCGCTCCTAGGTACATCTGTTCCAGAACCACATCCAATTGTAGTATCCATAAAAAGATGTATTTCTTTGAAAAACCACATAATATATATATTACAATAGAAAATTAATGTTATTCAATACTAATCCTCAAAGTAAATATTAGTTTAATTTCATATAATTATAGCTTTCCCAAAATCTAGTTTCTAATTTTTGTAATAAACTTCTTCTAATACCAGTTTTAATTATTTGACCCTAGTTACCTAGAGTCAGTGCATTATTACATAACATTGGCATGATCAAAAGAGATCGAGTACCAAATGGGCGATCAGTTTAGTAGCATTGGAAGTACTAGATACATACATAAGTTTAACATTTCATTATGAAATATAAAAACATTTAGATTGTCTCCCCATTGAACGCACTCATATAACATAGCCTCTTCCTATAGGTTAATCGTAATATACTTCTTTTAATATTTGGAAAAAATAAAACATATGAAAGGGGTGAGCTCAGATGCTCTGTAATGATAACAATATAGCAGAAACTATCATAATTTGGAATAAACATTTAAGTCAACATATAAGACTAAAACACAAGCCTTTTTAACATAGACTTCAGCATAATATGGAAAATATAATTAAAATAATTCCATTTATATATTCACATGGATATTGTACTACTCTAATAATCACATGTAATATCAATATCAAGTTTCAATATTTTGAAATGCATAATGCTGGACATCATAACCCCATAGTCAAAAACTCATTCCAAGACTAAAAATAAAAATTGTTTCATGGCCTTTTTCCCAGATACTAATTTGTCTCATGAGACATTCTGATGCATCGAGGGGCTATAACGGGCTCCACCCATCACTTACTACGTCTAATGCATTCCTCATATAAAATGGTTGAAACATAACGTAAAAAATCATATTAAAACTAGAATATGGAATATTAATAATTTATCTATAAAACATGAATGGTATAAAAATAGAACATCCATAGTCAAACATATCACAATATTTTCAATACATTATGGATGATTTTATTATAATAATAAAACTTCAAACAAGAATAAAACCTACCAAAGAATGTTGACATAGATGAAATCAATTCAAAAACTATTTGTGTGAAATAACACTTTCTATATTGAAATAATATTTAAAATTAAAGAAAAAAATAATTTTGAAAATATTATTATATGGTTGTAAGGGAAGTATAGAAGGGGTTATAATCATAGAAAATAGCTACACCTGCTATGTATGTTAAAAAAACATGCATTACTTAATTGTTCTAAAAGGCCATAAAGTACCTTGTTTGTAAAATGAATGAAATATTATTTTAAAAAAATCATATAAAATGTAATACAAGGGTATACATGACTTTAACCTATAGTCTAAGAAATAGTAAAAAAATGGAAATACATTTTTATGAAATACAAACGTGGAGGATAATGATGGCCTAGTAGATACCAACGTATAAACAATCTTAGATAACGAAGAGATTGTATAATTAACCCTTACCATGTACATTTTATTTTTTGAGGATATGTTAACATCTGGTATAATATTTTAATAGTTGTTATTAAATTATAAATGAACCACATACATATATAGTATATTTTATATGATCCTTTATTATTGCTTTGTTAATAATATTTCAGTAGTATCATTGTTTCTAGTGTTAACAGATTCATTTTCAATTATATGCTTTATTTCATAAGTCATGTTTGTTAGGGATAAGATTTATTTTATTTATATCCCAAATGATATTAATTTCATAGACATTATATAAATCCTTAAATAATTTTTTTTTCTGAATGGTTACTATTGGGAATGAAATCTCACCGCATCGTGGAGACGGTAATCCATAAGTTAGCATGAGAAATAATATAATTATATTTGTTGTGCCCAAGTGATTGCATTTGTTGTCAATAACATGTCACTCTGTGTCACCTGACGAAGTAGTGCTTGAAGACTAATGGTTGGAGATGCATCATTAAATCAGACGATTGTTGAGCTGTTCTTAAAGTTCCAAGAAATTGTATCAACTGGATACAATGTCACAACAATGTTTGAAGACCATGCAATGTCATAACAATGCATGAGGAGTTGAAGATGATCCATCCACAATCATTGAGTGGATGATGTTCATTAATGAAGACCATTCACTATCTCTTAGTGCATGATGAATTGAAGATGATCCAACTTGATATCTGATTAGATCATTGAAGAATGTTGATGAATTATTTGATTAAGGAGCTTCAGTTGAAGATGAACCTTCAGGAATTTCACTCCTAGGTGAAGATTAAATTTTTAAGAGGGATGGAGGAATTCTTAAGAAGAAGATAAGAGAAGAAATGAAGAAGGAAGAATAGGAAGAGGAAGAATGACTTGGAAGGTGGCACTTGGCATGTTGAGCTTACTTTGTTTTTAAACAAAGTGTTTGTTCAATACTTAAGCAAAAAGAGAGCCACCAAGGAGGCCAACCGAGGGTCATCACCCAGGGCTCTTGTGGGACTCAAGGTCACCACGCCCGTGGGGAACCCTCAAGGCCAAGGCAGCAACCCTGAGGCAGGGGCGCACCCACAGGACGCAGCGTAGGCGCCAGGGGCACGCCCGGAGGAGCGCATGGTGGGCGCAGAGCGCGCCCGTGTGTGCATAGTGGGTGCCAGTGGCGCGCCAGAGGGGCAGGAGTGGGCGCAGAGTGCGCCCGGAGAAGAACTTGGTGTGGGGAGGCACTGAGAGGGGAGGAGATTCGACTGGCCGTCTATGGGAGAGGCTGGTTGATAAACCGCGGAAATTCCGCGATGCGATTTGATGTGGGACGATAAATTTCGTCGGGGATCAGATCTGAGCCGTCCGTCTCATCGCGCGCTCGATCTCTGCCGCTCATCGCATCTTGCCGTTCGAGATCTTATCTCGGCCGTCTGATGTCTTTCAATCACCCGATCCAATGGCCGGCGAGTCATCCACTACCTCGAGCTCGTCCGAAGCCACCCGCGAGCCTCCGACGAACCAGGCGCCATCCGAGGGATGATTTCGAGATTCCGGCCACCTCCGACAAAGAGGAAGACACCATTGAGTTCGTCTGGCCCAACTGAACCTAACCATGCATGAAAATGGGCATGCATGCAACGTATGGAAGAATTCGAGGCTGGCCGAAGCAACCGGAGGTGCGAGGCCATGATGGTTTATGTTTTTTATGGATTATCCTAAACAGAAGTCCATGCATGCGTTCTAATTCGCATGCACGTGAAGGAAACCGAAGAAGAAGGAAACCCGCGTTGGACAGAGAATAACAAACGAGATACGCGGATGATTTTTAACGCGTTTGAAGTTTTCAAAATGCAGATGATTTCGGGAATTCGAGTTTTGGATCCCGCGGACTCTATTAACACTCCTCGCCTATAAAATGAGAAGTCCAGCGCCCTTGGAAATTATTTCTGATCCTTTGAGAACTCGAGAGTCCCGCGAATCCATCTGAGCTACGCGAAGTACCTCTGCGCAGCCTCTTGCGCGACTGAGAATCCCGGAGCCACTCGAGGCCCCGAAGAATTCCCATGTGCGCTAACTCTTGCGCGACAGGAAGAAGAGCTCGGGCAGTGTACTTGCGCGCCCCGCGCTTGGTTACACCCTGCGTGCCCATGGGTGTCACACCCTGCGCGACAGAGGCCATCCGCATACCTTGCGCGGCTATTGAAGAAGTGAGGTCGCACCCCATGCGCGTCTCTTTTGGTGTTTGAGTTTGGGTGAAGCATTTACCACACTTGGGCGTGTTTGTGCAAGGAGGATGACCCGAGGCTTAGCCTTGTGTGTGAACAAGTGAAGAAGACCAACCTTGAGAAGAAGAGTACACACTTAAGTGTGTGAATGCAAAAGAACTGATAATTCTAAGTGATTGGGTTTATGGTGAGAAAGACCAACGAGATCTTTTGAAGACTGTTGAAGCAACTTGAAGTTTTGAACAACACCTTTGAAGAAGTGAAGTGGAGCCATGATGAAGATGATGTTGTGGAGTTGGGGGGTTTAACCAAATTGTAATTGGGGGGTATAACCAATTACTGTGTAAACATCTTTTGGCATAGTGAAGAATCCGTGTTGGGGGGTGTAAACAACACGGCAAGGAGTAGGTCTTTGTACCGAACTTTGTAAATCTCTGTTTTTTGTGATTTCATTATCACTACACCCCTAAAAGAGTATATCTAGGCCTTAACCAGCTGTAGAGGTTTAATTGATAATTCAAAGGGAATAATTCTTAAAAATAAAAAGTTATCAATGATTCACCCCTCCCCTCTCAGTGATCACAACCGATCCAGGCATTTCAAGTGGTATCAAAGGGAGGTTGCCTTTGATAGGATCTACTTCTGAGAAAATGGACAATCTAAATTCTGTTAATAGTAGGGGTGTCCCTACATTCGATGGAATGAATTATCACGGCTGAAAAAATCGGATGTTTCCCTACCATCTATCTCTCGGCCTTGATGTTAGAAATTCAGCCTTATTTGGATTCCCTCCTCTTTCTAATGAAGCTGCTATGACACTCGATGAGAAAAGAAATATGGAAGTTGATGGTAAAGCTCAAAATGCCATTCTTATGTCACTCTCAGAAAAGGTATACAAAAAAGTCATGGGACTCAAGAATGCTAAAGAAATTTGGGACAAATTGGAAAGTAGTTATGAAGGCAACATGAAAGTCAAGGAATCCAAATTACAAATTTGGAGAAGCAAGTTTGAAGATGCCAAGATGGGAGAAGAAGAAAATATTGATGATTATTTCACAAGAGTCAATGAAATTGTCAGTAACATTCGGGGCTTTGGAGAAAAGTTGGAGGACTCCACTATTGTTAAAAAACTAATGAGAAATTTTCCTGACAGGTTTGACCCCATAGTCTCAGCATTAGAAGACAGAGATGATCTCTCTCTTGATGAACTACACAACATTCTCATTGCATGTGAAATGAGGAAGATCCCAGTATTCAAGAAGAAGATCAAGGATGAGATGGTTTTTGAGGCCATGAGACAACTCAAGATAAAAGATGACGAAGTCCTAGAATCAATTGATTCTGACAATGAAGAAAAGGATGAAGATCTCAACACGATTATTTATCTTTTTTCTAAATGGTTTGGAAAAACTAAATTCAGGGGAAAAGGGAAATCACCATCGAGATGTTTCAATTGCAATAACATCGGACACTTTGATGTTAACTGTCCTAAGAAAAGATCTAGTGCTCCATATATTGAAGATGATAAGTCACAAAAGAAGAAATGGAGTAGATACCGAAGAGAAGGAAACAGATCTGGTGCAAGAAAGAAAATGATCTTTCCTGGTGAAAGAAGAAGCTATGTAAGCAAAGTGGAAGAATCAGACTTCAGTTCAGCCAGTCAATCAGAAGAAGAAACGAATTTTATGGCTCATGTGGAAAAAGGGTTTGACACCTGCAGCAGTGACGATGATGAAAGTGAACGAACAGAGCTCGAACACATATTGAAAGATAAACTAGTGGCATGCCTTGAACAGAACACTGATCTCAAGAAAGAGAAAAGATTGTTACAAAAGGAAACCAAAAGGATGACTGAGGAGTTGGAAGAATGTATGAAGAAAGAGACAACGTACATTGATGAAATCAAGAGACACAAACTGAAGGTAGCTGAGATGGACAAGATAGAAAAAGATCTTGAAGAGAAACTTCACCTCAAAGAAGAAGAGAAATCAATGACACATTCCAAGTGGATTGAAGCACAGAATAGCTTGACAAAGATGAGAGAAGACTTCAACAAGGCTGTTGAGGTCAAGGCAGAATCATCTTATGCTGGTGCTCAGAGGCAGGTCAATTTACCACTAAGTAAATCTCTAAATACATCTGTTATTTCTAACAATGCTGGTTCAAAGATAAATTTGAGACAAACACGACATGAACAAACCTGTGTAAAATCATCTTCAATGGAAGAAAGGAAATCCTCAGGAAGGACTACTCAAATCTTGGACAGAAAATTACAACATGACTCTTATCAACAAAGAAGGTCAAGGTTCAGAGGCTACTGCTGGTGTTGTGGTGTGTTTGGACATAATGCCTATGCATGCTGGTATAACATGTCTCTTCCAAGAAAGAGGCATCAGTCAAGGGGGAGACATCCTGAAACCCAGAGTTTTTTGCAGAAAGCATCAAAACCTCCAATTCAGAACACATTTGACTGCCTGAGTGAAGCTTGTGGAAGATGTGACCAACAAGGTCATAGAGCTGATAAATGTATGACAACTCTTCCTAAAAAAAAGTCAAAGACATGAAAGGGAAATGCATTCAAGAAACCAATGATGAAATCACATTCTTTGCTGAAGTGGCTCTAAAATCCAGCAGTAAAACCAAGTCATGGATTCTTGATAGTGGATCCTCATCCCACATGACTGGTGATACAAAAATTCTAAGTAACATTGAAAGTCATGAGGGAGGAACCGTGGTGTTTGGAAATGATCGTTCTCTGAAAATCAAGGGAGTTGGAAAGTCTATGATTTCAACAACAAATCTAAAATCCAATGATGTGTTGTTTGTTGAAGGATTAAAGCACCACCTACTGAGTATAAGCCAATTATGTGATGATGGACATGAGGTGTTGTTCCAGAAGGATTCATGCATCATCAAGAGCTCAAAGGATGTAAAAATCACCACTCAAGGAAGAAGAACCACTGGAAACCTATTTCAAATTGGTGAGTCCATCAATTCTTGTTA
This sequence comes from Viscum album, assembly GCA_963277665.1. Lineage (NCBI taxonomy): Eukaryota > Viridiplantae > Streptophyta > Magnoliopsida > Santalales > Viscaceae > Viscum > Viscum album. The sequence continues at coordinate 1,583,158,415 of OY728150.1, read as the reverse complement.
TATTAGTTCTAAAGATGAAAAATATCTTTGGCACAGAAGACTTGGCCATCTAGGTCCAAGAAGTATGAGTTAAATTCTGAAGTACAATATTGTACGAGATCTACCCAAATTAAAGAGAGAAAGAGATGAAATTTGTGACACATGTCAGAAGGGAAAACTGACCCATAGTTCACACAAAGGAGTAGATATCATGTCTACTGGGCCTCTTGAACTCATTCACACAGACATATGTGGACCGATGAGACAAAAGTCTACAAGAGGAGATCTCTATTTTATAACCTTCATTGATTATTACACTCGGATAACCAACGTCATGTTCACGAAACACAAGTCAGAAGCAATCATGATGTTCAAAAACTTCAGGAGGCAGGCTGAGAAAGAACTTGGAATCTGTATCAAGGAAGTGAGATCAGATAATGGAAAAGAATACACTTGTGATAATTTTGAAAGCTATTTGGTCAAGCATGGAATCAAGCATCAATACAGTACACCATATACTCCACAACAAAATGGAGTGGCTGAAAGGAAGAATCGAAGCATAGTTGAAATGGGGAGGACTATGTTGGCTGAGCACAATAACTCTATGTTTTTCTGGAGAGAAGCAGTATGCACAGCTATACACATAAAAAATAGATGTCTCCTAAGACCAGAAACACAAATGACAGCCTATGAAATGTGGTTTAACAGAAAACCAACTATTAAGTACTTTAGAGTCTTTGGCAGTCCGTGCATCATCAAGATTAAAAACATTAATCTGGGAAAGTCTGAGGAAAAATTAGAAGAAGGAATCTTCATGGGCTACCTACCTGATGGAAAAGGCTACAAATGCTGGAATACGAGGTTGAACAAAATGATTGACTGCAGTGATGTCAGAATAATTGAAAACAACACCAAATCATACACTGTGGATAATGATGACTCAATGAATGACTCAACCATGGTACAAAAGAATGAACAATTAACTAAGCCAATACCAATTGTTGGTGAGATCAACACTGAACACACCAGTGATGAAGAGGAAGGCAATGAAGATGGAAGAAGGAGATACAATAAATTGAAGAAACATGTCGACATAGAAAATGTCCTTGGTAACCCACAGTCCTCAGTAAAAACTAGGAGAAGATTGAGATTGGAAGATCACACTGCATTGGTTTCTCAAGTGGAACCTCACACAGTGGCTGAAGGAGTTGAACATGAGGAATGGATACAAGCTCTGCATGAGGAACTCAATCAAATAGAAAAGAACTCCACTTGGGATCTTGTGCTAAGGCCCAAAAATAAAAATGTAATTGGGACAAAGTGGGTTTTCAGAAACAAACTCAATGAGAAAGGGGAATTTTCAAGAAATAAGGCCAGACATGTATGCAAAGTGTATTCACAAATGGAAGGAATCGACTTTGAATAAACATTTGCACCAGTTGCAAGACTGGGGACTATCAGAATGTTCTTAGCAGTTGCAGCACACAAGCAGTACAAGGTTTATCAGATGGATGTGAAATCTGCATTCCTAAATGGAGATCTTGAAGAAAAAGTGTATATAGAACAACCAGAGGGATTTGTGCTAGACAAAGATGGTAGCATGGTATGCAGATTGAAGAAAGCATTGTATGGGTTAAAGCAAGCTCCCAGAGCCTGGTACTCCAAGTTGGATGGTTGTCTTAAGAGCATGAAGTTTTTCAAAGGAACAGTGGACAGTAATCTCTATGTCAGAGAAATGACCACTGGTACTCTCATAGTCATTATCTATGTGGATGATATTATTTTTACTGGTGACAAGGAAGGACTATGTGAAGAATTCGCTGAGCAGATGAATAGAACCTTTGAAATGTCCATGCTTGGTCAAATGACATATTTTCTAGGATTTCAGGTGGAAAAAAGGAAAAACTCTATATTTCTTTCACAAGAAAAGTATGCAAGGGACTTAGTAAAAAGGTTCGGAATGGAGAATGCAAAGGAAGTCTCAACACCCATTTCTATTGAAACCAAACTATGCAAGGATGAAGAAGGCAACAATGTTGATCAGAAAGAGTTCAGGAGAATTATTGGCAGTCTCCTTTATCTCACGGCCTCAAGGCCTGATATAACATATGCAGTGACTTTGTGTGCAAGATTTCAATGTGACCAAAAAGAATCTCACTTATCAGCAGCTAAAAGAATCTTGAGATATGTGAAAGGAACCCTCAACTATGTACTCTTATACAAACACAGTACAAACATAAAGTTGTTGGGATTCACTGATGCTGATTGGGATGGTGATTGCACTGATAGAAGATCCACATCTGGTGGAGCCTTCCTTCTGGGAGAAGGATGTGTTAGTTGGTATAGAAAGAAACAAAATTCTGTAACATTGAGCACAACCGAATTAGAGTATGTGGCAGCTACACATGCATGTACACAAATGATTTGGATGCAGCTGCAGCTAGCAGATTTGATAATTAAAGCTGAAAACCCATTGAGGATCTTATGTGATAATCAAAGTGAAATTTTCTTGTCTAAGAATCCTATACAACACTACAGATCCAAGCATATTGATATAAAATATCATTTCGTCAAATAAAGGTTCGCCATTGGAGACATCAATCTCGACTACATTTCTACTCAAGATCAGGTGGCAGATATTTTCACGAAAGCTATGCTTACAGAAATATTTGTTGAGCTAAGGCTGAAACTTCATGTTCAGCCTTCTCCTCTCACTTGAGGAAGAGAAAGGTCCCTCCTTATTCCCTAAATTTATATGTTTTTGTACTGACATGCAGGGAATTGAAGGAGATGAGTGCATCCCTTGAGGGGGAGCATTAGTTGCTGAGTCAAGCAGTTATGCATTTTGGGAATGATTTCCTATTCATCCCTTTGCATTTGATGGCCAATAAGGGGGAGAAATAATCAGCACATACACATTGTGACATTCTTCAAAATGTTCTTCAGAGTATTGACAACCAAATACAAAGGGGGAGATTGTTGTGCCCAAGTGATTGAATTTTTTGTCAATAACATGTCACTATGTGTCAACTGACGAAGTAGAGCTTGAAGACTAATGGTTGGAGATGCATCATTAAATCAGACGATTGTCGAGCTGTTTATAAAGTTTCAAGAACTTGTATCAACTGGATACAATGTCACAACAATGTTTGAAGACCATGCATTGTCATAACAATGCATGAGGAGATGAAGATGATCCATCCACAATCATTGAGTGGATGATGTGCATTAATGAAGACCATGCACTATCTCTTAGTGCATGATGAATTGAAGATGATCCAACTTGATCTCTAATAGGATCATTGAATAATGTTGATGAATTATTTGATTAAGGAGCTTCGGTTGAAGATGAACCTTTGGGAATTTCAGTCCTAGGTGAAGATTAAATGTTTAAGAGGGATGCATGAATTCTTAAGAAGAAGATAATAGAAGAAATGAAGAAGGAAGAATAGGAAGAGGAAGAATGACTTGGAAGGTGGCACATGGCATGTTGAGCTTACTTTGTTTTAAAACAAAGTGTTTGTTCAATACTTAATCAAAAAGAGAGCCACCAAGGTGGCCAGCCAAGGTTCATAACCCAGGGCTCTTGTGGGACTCAAGGTCACCACGCCCGTGGGGAATCCTCAAGGCCAAGGCAGCAACCCTGAGGCAGGGGCGCACCCGCAGGACGCAGCGTAGGTGCCAGGGGCATGCCCGGAGGAGTGCATGGTGGGCGCAGAGCACGCCCGTGTGTGCATAGTGGGCGCCAATGGCGCGCTCGAGGGACATGAGTGGGCGTAGAGCGCACCCGCAGAAGAACTCGGTGTGGGGAGGCACCGAGAGGGGAGGAGATTCAACTGGCCGTCTCTGGGAGCGGCTGGTTGATAAACCGCTGAAATTCGGCGAGGCGATTCGATGTGGTACGAAAAATTTCGCCGCAGATCAGATCTGAGCCGTCCGTCTCATCGCGCGCTCGATCTCCGGCGATCATCGCATCTCGCCGCTGGAGATATTATCTCGGCCGTCTGATGTCTTTCAATCGCCCGATCCAACGGCCGGTGAGTCATCCACTACCTCGAGCTCGTCCGAAGCCACCCGCGAGCCTCCGACGAACCAGGCACGATCCGAGGGATGATTTCGAGATTCCGGCCACCTCCGACGAAGATGAAGACACCATTGAGTTCTTCTGGCCCAACTGAACCTAACCATGCAGGAAAATGGGCATGCATGCAACGTATGGAAGAATTCGAGGCTGGCCGAAGAAACCGGAGGTGCGAGGCCATGATGGTTTATGTTTTGTATGGATTATCCTAAACAGAAGTCCATGCACGCATTCTAAGTCGCATGCACGTGAAGGAAACTGAAGTAGAAGGAAACCCGCGTTGGACAGATAATAACAAACGAGATACACGGATGATTTTTAACGCGTTTGAAGTTTTCAAAACGCCAATGATTTTGGTCATTCGAGTTTTGGATCCCGCGGACTCTATTCACACTCCTCTCCTATAAAATGAGAAGTCCAGCGCCCTTGGAAATGCTTGCTGATCCTTTGAGAACTCGAGAGTCCCGCGAAGCCATCCGAGCAACGCGAAGTACCTCTACGTAGCCTCTTGCACGACTGAGAATCCCGGAGCCACTCAAGGCCCCGAAGAAGTCCCCTGCACGCTAACTCTTGCGCAACAGGAAGAAGAGCTCGGGCAGTGTACTTGCGCGCCCCGTGCTTGGTTACACCCTGCGTGCCCACGGGTGTCACGCCCTGCGCGACAGAGGCTGTCCGCATACCTTGCGCGGCTATTGAAAAAGTGAGGCCGCACCCCTTGCACGTCTCTTTTGGTGTTTGAGTTTGGGTGAAGAATTTACCACACATGGGCGTGTGTGTGCAAGGAGGAAGACCCGAGGCTTATCCTTGTGTGTGCACAAGTGAAGAAGACCAACCTTGAGAAGAAGAGTACACACTTAAGTGTGTGAATGCAAAAGAACTGATCATTCTATGTGATTGGGTTTTTGGTGAGCAAGACCAATGAGATCTTTTGAAGACTGTTGAAGCTACTTGAAGTTTTGAACAACACCTTTGAAGAAGTGAAGTGGAGCCATGATGAAGATGATGTTGTGGAGTTGGGGGGTTTAACCAACTTGTAATTGGGGGTATAACCAATTACTGTGTAAACATATTTTGGCATAGTGAAGAATCCGTGTTGGGGGGTGTAACCAACACAGCAAGGAGTAGGTATTTGTACCGAACCTTGTAAATCTCTGTGTTCTGTGCTTTCATTATCACTACACCCCTAAAAGAGTAGATCTAGGCCTTAACCAGCTGCATAGGTTGAATTGATAATTCAAAGGGAATAATTCTTAAAAAGAAAAAGTTATCACTAATTCACCCCTCCCCTCTCAGTGATCACAACCGATCCAGGCATTTCAATATTCATGGTAAAATCCTATGTCATTTAATGGTATATTTTATATAGAGAATCATTAAAAGTTTATAGTTATTATTTACATCAATTATAATCATTATTATACCCATCCAAATAATGAAGTCTTAAATAACAAACTACACCACAGCGTGGATACGCTGAGCTGCACGTACGCATGTATGGTGACATTGTCATTCATAGGATGGATAGAATAATGAATATGGTTGTACCGTATTTATAATAACATCAAAATATGTATAAGTTAATAGAGTTATTAATTTTCTTTGTAAATAAAATATGATGAGGATGTGGGAGAACAAAATAACATTAAAATCTGTGATAAATAATTACCTCTTCTTCGGGTTCTTCCTTCTGATTTGAATAAAAGGGATACATAGGTTGAATTTATGATAAAATTAAGGACAATATGTTTTAGAGAGGGTAGTTGGGAGGATTTTTAATACGGGTTTGGCAAAAAAAATTGATTTGGTTGTATGAATTTGAGAGAAGGGGATGCACCCTTTTATAGGAAATGTGAGGGGCACTATAGGAGAAGTTTGAAATGTTAATTTATTATAAAATATTATTAAGATTATAATAGCTCTAAAAATACATATATAGATTATATATTTGGGATGGTAATATCACCTCTCAACCAAAAGGTTTTATAAATATTTAGGTCCCCATTTTAAACTTATATTTTAAAATTAACTCGTAGTTAAATTGTTTAATTTTTACCATGTCATATTGTATTTCTATATGACATAGATAATAAACTTATACTAAAATGCCAATAGAACCTATAGATATTTTGTACTGTCATGTATATCCATATATATTCCCTTCATCCAAAAAATTGATTTTGTGGAATATTATATCATTTAATAAAATAATATTTTTTTAAATATCACTTATGTCAATTTTGACACTATTTAGTAATTGATTTTTTAAGCCATAACAATTGAAGAATTAGAACAAAATTAATTTAATCAATCCAAACATGTTATATTAACCTAAATAATTCAAATAATTTATCTAAAGTATAAATTTAATTTTTTTAATATCTATAATATTAATTATTTTAATCATTCATTATTTATGTAATTATTGTAAAATGAATTTTTCATGAATGAATTTAATTATTTAATCTCTAAAGATTATAAATAAAACACCATGATATAGGATATAGTATTATAATCTTAATAAATATTTATAGTCAAATTTATCTTATGTATAACCCTATATGAAAAATCATTAGTTAATAAAATTTGAATTTAACACTTCAAACACATCTTTAAAAAAATGTCCTAATATAAACCAAGTGGATCAAAAAATATCGTATTTTTTCCCTATTTTTCAGTTTGGTTGAAATAAACTTATCCAATAGAATTGGGACATTTGTTGGTGTAATTATAATATCATATTTACCTTTAATTACTCTATTTACTTTTAAATATTGTAAATAATATTCAAAAGATACTATTCACCAGAAATTAATTTCATAATTTTGAACCACAATTTACATACTAATGTCAATAGTTTCTCTTATATTTTTGAATGTAAATTAACATATGTAGTAAAATTACATTTTATGAAAATTTTAAAATGTTCATAGAGGCGGTTAAAAGGTGTAAAATGTTCAATAAATTTTTTTATGTCTAATCTTATTATAAAATGAATCTAATGAATTATATTGAACTAATATTATTATTATTTATCTATATTGACCATAAAATAAATGTAAATTTAAAAATAATAATTTAAATATAAAATATGTTTTAAACAATAATGTAGTGTTTTTCTCTATTCATCAAAAAATTAATTGATTTCATAAAAATATTCCAAATTCACCATAAGCTAATTTTGATATTCTGAATAGAAAAATGATTTCCATTTTTAAAAATAAAATTTATAAAATTTAAAAATGTGGGTATTATTATTAATAACCAACTTTTACATTGATAGTTTGATTTTCAGGGTGTTCTTGAACTCAGTGTTGGGTCCATCACAAGCTATTTTATTATTCAAATAGAAGTGTATCGTGGATGCTTGGGGTGTTTCAGATATCACAATACCAATCTCATAAAACATTTGATTACTCCCCCTATATGCCTACATTGAGAGAATTCTTACGGATTCTAATAACATTATGTTCACCTCATTATATTGACACTCAAGTCTTTGGAAAACAATTTCTTGAGATTCTTCTTAAATTTTAACCCTAATTTGATTTTATTCAAATAATTATTCAGTTAAATCATATTGTCAACAATATTGTTTGTGATTCTATTAGCCATCCAAAAAAAACATTTAGTATTTAATGAAATACCATACATCATCAACGAACACAATTTTATGAAGCATCCCAGCCATCATGAACTTTATAGCTTTAATGAAGGGAATTACATTGATGAAGAAGGTATATGTTAAATTAGGATTAAATGATTTTAAGGAAATATGATCCATCAGAAAAATTGAATGAAATTTATTATAAGTCGCTATAAGAACATAAAAATGAATATTGGACTCCTCAGTAATGGTAAATTGACATAATACATATTTAAAAATACATTGACTTTTTTAAGGAGGGTTATATATACTCTATCCTGACCATAGTTGAAAAGGCAACAAGTAAATTAAATAAATTGCTAAAATTTATCTAAACACTCATATAAAATAATAGTTTATATGCATTTATGAGAATATTTCTATTAGGATGGTAATATGTGGGAATGTAATTATTATATGTATAAATTTTTTATATTTTACAAGGATATAGTTAACTGATGTCAACATTTGAGTGTAATGAAACAGATAAAAATACCTATATTTTAATTTGAAAATGATAAAATTGACATTTTTAGTGGACTACCAAAGACACTATGATGGAATGATGACATAATATTTATCCTTGATAATTATACAAATTATTCTCATTTATTTTCATTAAGATAATATCTACCCCTTGTTTTATTGATAAAATGGATATAAATAAATTTATATCTCTTAATGTGTCACTTATACCCATTATATCATACATGACCCACCATTCACATCAATATTATAAGTGATTCTTAAAAGTGATCTCAACCCTAACACATATATAAGTTCCCCCATGTCATCCCCAAACTGATTGGTAGTCATACTGAATTATCTATAAAATATAATAAATGTTTAAATCTTGTTATCTTGATATATAATCTATGTGTGAATGTTACATACCATTTTTGGGGAATTTAAAAAAAAAAAAATTCCATTTATCCATCTAGATGACATTATACAAGGAATTTTACTTAATGATGTGTCGTACTCTTACATGATGGGGTGTTATTAGAAAAATAATGTTAGTTGGTCTATATGTTTCATTGGATATAAATTTCCGTGTATAGACTATTCAAGATAATATATATTCATCCTAATTAATGTAGAATATGTAAGATGATAATTGATGTGAATGATTTGAATTTCAGGGTGGGGATTATGTATTCATGATTGTTTCCCCATGGATATTAGTTGAATGATTTGGTTTTAAGGGAATGTAAAATCATAATTATATTTATCCCATTGAAATATTTGGAATAATTGTGGTCGTAGATTTCTAATTGGTTATGATGCCCATCCTTTCAAAATTGCAGTATACCTTCAATGATTCATCATTGAGTAAGTACATACCAGATTCATTTCTTGTGACCACATATGAGGGAACATACATGGTGAATGAAATATCTTTAAGAAGATCCTATCGAGATTCATGATATCATAGGGTGATTAATTTTAATTTTGAATGCTCAATTAGTGAAATTTATTTTGAGAAATAAAATATTTGAGGAGAAAATATGGGATATGTAATAATATCTTATGAAAGAGTATACAAATATATTTAATTGATGTATATAACACAACATTGATTATGGAAAAATTTTAGCAGAGGAATTTAAAACACAGGAATCCACTACAGACTATAAATACAATATAATGTATTATTGAAAAAAAATCAATCATTGAAGAGGATTTATTGAAGACATTATTCAGATGATAAATTTCAGAATATTAAATTAACCAAAAATAATTCAATTATTGAATTAAACATATCAAAAATAATCTTAATATTAATTTTATATCTTTTTCTCAAAATTATGGATTATTGTGGGAAAAATATGTCTTCATGAGAGATACAATATGATTAGAATGAAATTTAAATAATAATGTCCGAGAACTTTTGACGACATATAATTAATTAGACATGAATTTATGGAATGAAATTATAGATTTTGAATGATGTTTTGAAAATATCAAACCTATAGACACCATTTATTGATCTTATTATAATTTTATATTCACATAAAAACCATTTTTGGTAATTTGATTTAATGATGTATTTTTAGGGGAGAATCATTTATATATTTATATAAAACCAACATAAAATTTATTTCTTTTAATTTTTTTATGTAATGAAAATATGTATAAAAAATAAAATAAATTTAAATATAAATGGAAAGGGTGGAAACATTATCTCTATAAATAAAATTGTAATAAATAATATTAATTTTAATATTAAATTTTTATACCATTAGAATGTTTATGATATAAATATGTCTTAAAATTTTAAATTCTATGTATTGAATTATATAAATCATTAAATCTTTATAATTTCATTGAAAATATATTAATGTATTGGAAATAAATTTTAATGGAAAAAGTAAAAGTAATAATTTGAGTTTAACCTTTAGTTTGAGTAAAAATAATATTTGTAAACATTCCTAGAATAAAATTAATTAGAGATGGATGTACCAATATATGTTCACCCCTATATTTCTATCAATTCTTTTGATTTTCAAATATGAATTGTGCCATGGTTTTAATGAAATATTAAAATGATTTCCCAGAAGTACCCTTCAACTTTCTTATATAAGGGGAAATCTTCACCACATAAAAACACAAAACCCAATAACATATATCATTGAAATATAGAATTTATCTCTCTCGATAACCCTTTATGTTTAACACAATAATCATCTAACACATTTTTAGTCTAATTACATCATACTTATGTATTTATTTAAGGAAAGATCAGGTCGCCTACGACTGTATTATAAAACACTTCATATTTCACCATAATTAACATGTTTTAAATATATCATACACAATATAATAAAATGATATTATTTTCATTTATATTCTATAATCTTACAATATAATTCCAGTTGTCAATATAAATTATTATTAATCATCCATTAAGAGATCTTAAAATTTTTATTCATGCATTGTGCGAACTACATGCCCCACAACATAACTTGATTTTTTCAACTTATGTAACACCCAATGGTTTTAAAATTAAATTGAAATTCGTGAAATATTGTTTTACATAGATAGTTATAATTACCACTAAACATAATTTTCCCATATCATGGTTTTTAATTTTGAATAATAAACATACAATGAGTCAATCTGTAAGTTATTTAGAGTTTGATAAGACTATCAAAAATATTGTTGAATAGTATCATACCCTTAGAAATAGTAATGTTACCCTAAATAATAGTAACATATCCTTATGAATTGTAACCTCACCAATTATAGTATATGTATAATAATTGATTAAATGTATGATATAACAACATCTAGGAATAAGTTAATAACTATTTTAAATTTGTTGTTTTTCGAATAAAATATTTTTTTCTTTAAAAACAATATTTCACATATTTATAAATTTATTTTAATAATAAAGTGTTCTTTTATTAATTCAATATGTCAATAAATGGTTGCATAAGTTTTTTTTTTTAATTTTCAAAAATACATTAATTTTTTGTGAATAGTAAAATATGATAAATAATGATAAATGATAAATATTTTTTTACTGCACAAACAGAGATGTAAGGTTTATATAAACCCCCTTGGTTATAAATCACATTAGATTAAAACTATTTTGAACACATGAATCAAGATTATTCATAGTCTTGAGAAAAAATATTAAAGTAATGGTTTAAATAATGTAAAATATCTCCTCTCCTCCGCTGTAAATACCACCCTCATTCCCCTATTGATGCCACACCAATCAAGCATTGAGACTTTACTATGTTCTGATAAATACTTTTCTCAAGCCCCATACCCATGTCTAACACCTTCTGGTATCACCCAAAGTTCAAAACTAAGGGTCTTACGAAGAATTTCAATCAGATGAGATCAAAAGTTAATCATCCTATTTTGTCTTCTTTATTTTCTTTTATTTTTCATCTATACTCTTGTTATATCCTCAACTATATTTATACAAGAGGCATGAATGAGATAGTATCATATATGTTATATTTTATATTTTTTATGGAAGCTTCGCCAATATACTTCTTCTTCTCTCCAACTTATTCTAGAAATCAAAACGTCGTCTGTGATGGGTCGATTTACTAACATCATGGATCATGTGATTTCGATTTCATTTAATTCATTCAACGGTAGTCATGAACGAATTTTTATAGATGAGAGATATTATAACTTATCTATAATGTTATGGAATCATTTTATACACTACATATCGATTTACAATCCAAAAAGAGTTCACTATTATCAAAGATCCACCAAAATGATCTAAACAAACATCATTAATGTTTTAACTAATGAATCCTCTACAAATCCGAATTAAAAATGATAAATGGTATAATTTTTTGTTCTAGAAATATTTAAATACCATTAAATTCTAATTATTGTTTTTAAAATCCTATCAATTAGAATATCCATCATGAATAGACAATGGAAAATAAGTTGGAAACACATCAAAAATAGTGGAATTAACAAAATATTTTTTAGGGATTATTGGAATGATGTTATAAAATTATAATAAAAGGATTTATAATAATTATTATGCTTTTTAATACATTAATTACATTATTTTAACCTTTTTAAAAGTATTTTAAACACATTTTATGTAATACGAACAAGAGGTAATGAAATGCATAACCAAGTTTCAATTTATTAGGTAAACATTCTTATTTACTTATTATGTGGTATTGAGATGATTTTTTTGATGAATTTTTTTATATTATGTTATATTAGGTTTTTTTATAGTGTATACACTTATCCATTACATTCTATTAAATCTCACTCCAACTATAATTGTATAGAAATTCCATTTTAATATCCTTTTAAAAGTATCTTTAATGAAATTAAAAAATATTCTTTACATGTCTTGAGTAGTCTAATGAAGTCATGATAAACTATTATTATGATTTTTTTCATTATATGTATACACAATAGATTTTGATGAATATTAATTCATTATTATGTTCATAGTTTTAATATTTTAAATGTTATTTTATTAACAAAAATATGATGAAAACAATAATTACTCTTACTCAAGGGTTCAAATGAGTTATGAAGGTTTATATTCATGATATGTTACTTGGAAATAGGTTTGTTGGTTTGAGCCCATTATACCACAATTCATGTTGTTTTGATCCTATTATACCTCATGATTGGTTGGGTTGATCCCATTATATCACAAGATATGACGGGTCACCCCTATTACAGCTCTCCAATGCATTGGGTACTCCAGGAGTGGAATTTGAAAAAATTGATATTCCATGTGTAAGGGTAATTGTTAGAGTGATATAGTAAATTTTTCCCAAAGAAAACACATGATTTTTCCATTAATGTTAATGAGTTTTTTTTTTGTTATAGGTTTTATTGGTTTTTTATGTTATCACTTGACTAATGATTTCTTTCCTAATATAACTTACTGATCTTTTTGAGATTATCCCTGGAATTTTAATGTTTTCAGAGGTTATAAGTACATGTAATAGATATAAGGAACTCAATTTAATTTTTTTATAGAATTTCTATGAAATTATTTTATTTTGGAACTGATTTATATTTTGAAAAAAATGGATGTGATTTTAATAATATCCACTTGTTTGATTACGGGATTTAATATATCTTTTATATCCTAATGAACTAAAACTCAAAACATTAAATGATCCTTAATGAGTTTTAATGACTTTTAATGACTAAAATTAAAGATTAAATAAAATTTCATGGTTGTTTTTTGTAGTTGTCATCTGTGAATGGTATAGATAACCTTCGAGGTTAGAATGATATTAAGAGAATACCATAAATGATTTTTACAATATTTGTAATTTTAAATATTAATGAATTTAAGGATTTTCATATCATTTCATAAAACACATGTTTGTTCTGAATAACTGTCAGTTGAAGAAATAGTGAAACTAAATTAGGAAGGAATTATGAGATTGATGTCCATCTGAATCTATATCTGGGAATGGTGGGAATCATAACCGAGTAGTTTGTGATAGAAATGTCTTAGATGAAACTAGAGATTAATTAGAATGGTATCATTTATAGATAAGAACATTATCTACCAAGAAGAAACATGTTTTTTGATGAGAATTTTATGAGGCTACATCCTCCAACATTAAGTGGAACCACATATCCAGTGAAAGCCGAAGAATGGATCAATGCACTAGGAATGATATATTATGTCATGGGATGTCCAGAAGATCAATATATAATACAATATATTTAACATCTGGAATTTGATGTCGATCAATGGTGGTATCTAGATATGAATTCGAATTAAAGTGATTTTCTAGATAGTTTGGAAAGAGATGATTTACGTGTCATTTATGGGAAAATATTTTTCTAAAACTATTTGAATTAGAATGGAGAAATAATTCATATATCTAAAGAATAATGACGATGATGTTATTTGATCAATTGAATACAAATTTACATGAATGGTTGGGTATATACCAGATTATACTGAAGATTTTATAGTAAAATTAATAGATTTTACCCTCATTTTAATCCATTTTTGGGAAGATATTTGGAATCACAAATGTTTAAAAATTATGTGAAACTTTTTCGTTGTGATGAAAAAGTGGATATCGAGTTTGCTGACATGTATGTGCATCATGAATATAAGAATATGAAGCTGTTAGGTTGACAGGCTTTGGGGAATAATTCATTAATGAAATATGGGGATAGGAAAATCACTTTCCCATATTATGAAAATAGTGGTAAAAGGAATAGTGGATAATATCTTGTAAATACTTGGATATTATAGAAATGTAGAATGATTGGAACATCTATCATGAGTGAAAGTAATATGATATGAAAATTAATGAGATGCTGATGGCGAGATGCGTTAACTATAATGAATTTGGTCATTTTACTAACATGTTTTTGAAGCTGATAACTCAGGAAGGGAATCATCAGGATTGGAAGTATAAGTGTGCATTAAAATAGAATGAAGCCACTTCTTGTAGAATGAGTTTACCTACAAGACATGATATTTTCCCTCTAGTAGTGTTTGAAGTTATTCTCGGAATGGACATGATTTATTTTTTATCATTCTATGATTGATTTCAATGTAAAATATGATTTTTTGAAAATATATCAATTTGTGTACAAGAATGAACCCATACATTTGAAAACATATCAGGAAACTGAGAAACTAATAAAATATGGAAATGAATTTTATGTTGCTTATATTATTAAATATTATGGAATATCCTTAGATTTATTACTTACCAATAGTAAATTAGTACCTGGGGGGTCTTCAAAATGATTTTCATTATGTTATTCTTGATCGACAGGTTGAGTTTACTATTTTTATAATTCTTGATACTAAGTCTATTTTTCAACCCCCTTATCGAATAACTAAAATAGAACATCTGGAATTAAAAATGAAGTTGTTTGAACTATTAAATAAAGGATTCATCTAACCCAAATCATCACCATAGGGTGCTCCAATCTTGTTTTCTGACAATAAATATTGTTCAATCAGACATTTCATTGATTATAGTGTCTTTATTAACGTTGTTATTAAGAACACATATCCTTAGCCACATATATCTGATTTATTTGATCAACACTAGGGAGCAACATATTTTTCAATGGTTGACCTAAGGTCAGGGTTCCATAAGTTGAATGTAATTGATCCAGACTTTTCAATAAGGTGTTTCATACTATAGATTTTCATTGTGAATATGTTGTTATTCATTTTGGGTAAACTAATGAACCTGTTATATTCATGGATATTATGAATAGAATATTTCATTATTTATTGGATAAGTTTGTGGTTGTATTTATTGATTTCATTATTGTGTATTATAGAAGTAAAGATAAACATGAAAAACATACAATTGTTATTTTTTAAACCTTAAAAGATATAATAGTATATGGATAATTCGGTAAGGGTGATTTTTGGTTGAATCATACTTCTTTTCTTGAGATCATTGTAAATAAGGATGGGATAAAAGTTGATCAAACAAAAATAAAATTGTATGATGAATGGAAAAGACCTAAAAATGTTATATTAAATCATATTTTTCTTTGATTAGTAGGTTATTATACTTGGTTTTTTTAAAATACTTCAAAATTATCTTGCCCGCAAACTATGTTAACCAGAAAATGGGTTAAATTGTTTGGACAAAATAATGTGATGTTTGTTTTTAGGAATTGAAAATATGAATGGATAATTCTCTTTTTCATACTCTACCTTACAGAAATGATGAATTTTTCTTCCCTAGTGGGGCTTCATTTAATGAAATGGTTGTGTTATGTAGAATGATCAGGTAATTTCTTATTCTTCACATTAATAAAAACCCAATGAGTTGAATTACCCTACACATTATTTGAATTGTACATTCAATATGATGGAATTAAATAGGAGACAAAGAATATGGCTACAAATAATCAAGGATTACGAATACACGATTTAATAAAATCCATGGAATAAAGACGTAGTGGCTGATGTGTTGAGAAAGGAATGTGAGGTTTGAATTAATCATGATATATTTTACACATGTTGCTTTGGTAAATTAGTTAATGAATTTTTGCATAGAATTTGTTGTTTTATGAAATACATCTATTTTGTTTTAGGTTTCAGTGTAGTCATCTCAGTTAGATAGAATTAGGTAAGCATAGAAAGAATACTATGATATATAGAAAAAGGTAGAGTAGGTTAAATTGGATACGTTTCTTTAATTTTTCCCTGATAAAGATTATGTTTTAAGATATCGAAAAAGTTTGTGTGTGCCTTGTGATTCCCATATGAAGAAAGAAATGTTGTGTGAATCTCATAGTTCTCTATTTTTAGTTAATCTTGTTAGTACTAAGATGTATAGAGACCATTAGGTGACTTACTGGTGGGATGAAATGAAAAGGGATATTGCTGATTTTACAATTAAATTTTTGACATGACAATAGTTTGACACAGAGTGGGAGTTACTAAAGTGGAATCTCTAGTCTTTTTTAGTACCAGAGTGTAAATGGGTTAATACGTCAATATACTTTGTTGTGGTAATACTAAATACATATCAAGGTAATAATGCGATGTGGGTTATTGTGGATCATCGGACAAAATCTTTAAATTTTCATTCTATTTGTGATATATAATCTTTAGATCATCTTACTCGATTGTACCACAAAGAGATTTTCAAGTTACATTGAGTTCTCTTTCCATTGTATCTGATAAGAGTCTCATATTACTTCTAATTTTTTGAAGGGCCTTCAGATGTCGTCGGAAAAAGAGTTAAATTTCAGTATAACTTTTCATCCTCAATCAGATGGTCAGTCAGAATGAACAATTCAGTACTTAGAGGATAGGCATTGAGCTTGTATAATGGATTACCAAGGATGTTGGGATTAACATATTTCTTTATTTGAGTATTATTATAATAAAACTTTTCATTCTAGTTAATATATTTCACATTTCGAGTCATTTGATTGGAATAGGTGTCAGAATAAAATGATTTGGGATGGAGTTAGTGAAAAAATGATGATGGGGCCAAAAATAGAAGTGGAAGTGGCTGAGAATGTTTAAATGATCTAGTACCACATGAGGACAGATCAGAGTTGTTATAATATTTAGGGATATAATAGAAGGAAAGGCTTCTCTTTCACATTAGGGGACCATGTTTTACTTAAAATCCCTCCTTGGATATGTGTGATGTGTTTTGGTAATAATGGAATGTTGAGTTCGCTATTTATCAATCCTTTTGAGATCATGGATAATGCTCGACCATTTTCTTACCTAGTATCACTTATTCTATTTTTCTCATAGGTGCATGATGTTATTCTTGTTTTGATGTTGAGAAAGTATATCCCATACACAACACATGTTTTGATCCAAAATGTAGTTTAAATAGAAGAGAACTATACATATGAATAGAGACCTGTTCAGATTCATTATGATAGAGAGGAAGTAATGTGAAATTATGTAGTCCACCAGGTACAGATTTGGTGGTGAAACAACATGGTATAAGATGTATCAAGGGAATCTGAAAAAGCTAGGAGGGAAAGGTACCCTTAGTTTTATAATATGTAAATAAAATTGTGAGGACACAATTTTTATAAGTTATGGATAATGTAAAAGCATAACATTTTAAAAGTAAATTGAAATGCATGAAACATTGTTTTAAGAATATAGTTTTATTTTAACTAAAATTAATTTTCCCACATCTGTGTTTTGAATTTTGAAAAATAGACATACAATGTAACAATCGATAAGTTGTTTAATGATTGATAAGACCAATTTAATTTTTGGCTAATATTATTATACCCTTATTAATAGTAATGTCAACCTTATTAATAGTAAAATACCCTTAATAAAATTAAATTCAATGATAGAATATATATGATTTTATTAAAAGTACGATATACCCATATCTTGGAATAAGTAAATAATTTTTTTAAATTGTTATTTTTTGAGTAAAATATTAATTTTTTAAAATATAAATTTCTAATATTTAATAAAATTATTTTCATAAAATGGAGTTTTTTTTTGGAATATAAATTTTGAGAAATGGTTGGGGTTAGTTTTTAATAATTTTCAGATAAACGCGAATCTTTTATGAATAGTAAAATTTGATAAATTAAAAAAATGATAAAAACTTGTTTTACTGTATCATAGGTGATGCAGGGCTAATGTAATCCCACATGGATTGAACTAACATTAACTTATTACAATTATCTATCACATGAATCAATACTATTCATAATAATCAGCTAAAATATTAATCTAATGATTTAAATAATGCAAAAAATATCTTCTAATCCACTATAAATACAACCATCATTCCCATATTCCTCCCACGCATTTCAAGCCTTGAGACATACCTATGTTTGTCCAAATACTCTTCTTAATCCCCTTCCCCACATCTAATACATAATGGTCCCACCAAAAGGCCAAAACCAAGGGCCTTAAGAAGGATCTCAAGGGGAAGGGTTCAATAGGTAAACATCCCCTTTTATTTTCTTTATTTTATTTTCATTTTCTTATCAATTCATCTTCTTTCCTATCCTCCCCTTATCCAAGAGGAATGAATGATATAGTATCTTACAAATTCAATATTTCATCATGTTTATAGATGTTTCACCATAATACATCTACTCCACTCCAACTTATTCAAGAAATGAAAATATTGTCTATGATGTTTTGATTTAATGACATCAGTGATGATGTGATTTTAATTTCCATTATTTCATTCAAGGTTGTTCATGAACCATTTTTACTGTTGTGTGAGATTATAATTTATGTATAAGGTTTTAGAATTAATTTTTAAGAATGATATTGATTTACAAAACAATTGGAGTTATTTATTATGAAAGAACCACCAAAATGAACTAAAAAACAACATTACTGGTTTAAGTGATGAATAATCTGTATATCATAATTAAATATGACTAATATGGCATCCTTACTTTTTATTACATAACTATACATTTAATTTGGTAAACACAGGATCTTTAATGTCTACTGTCTTCGAAATAATGTACTTAATTCATTAAAAAAAATATAACAATATTTTTGATCATCTTGATATGATTTAAGAAATATTCATCCTATGAATAATTACAAGATCTCATAACCAAGAGATATACACAAATGGAAATGTTCAGTAGATGACCTAGTATGGAAAACAAGTTAAATAGTTTTTATTTGAACTTGAGTGATATCAATATGAACATGGAGAATGTAATAAATGTATGATACATAGATGTATAATGATAATAATTACATGAATCATAACAACCAAATTTGGATAAAACATTTAATTTATACATTAATAAGAATATCACCATGGTTCATCCCCATGTTGTCATAATCATTTCTAATGTTATTCACTAATGAATTATAAAAATTGTCATATATAAAGATTAATTTCCTTACCCAATGCATTGAAGTTATATCAGGTCGCATCCTTAATATGTAATTATGTTCATGTGATCCCTATAGATCATACTAAAACATTTAATAAATAACCCAATGAGTAAAAGAGAAATTCGATTCAGATCAAAATTGTGATCTTTAAAAAAAAATTAAATAATCATCATTATGTCATCTATATCCCACGATATGTTTATGACAATTTTATGTATGTAAATCCCAGAATAAAATATATCATTTGTATATATTAAATATTATCACTAGAAATTAAATAGTTTTGGGTATTCAAATAATAAAAGGTAATTTATTAAGAATAGAGATTGATTTTGAGAGGAAATTTCTGTAACATAACTACTAACCAACATGGATATAGACAACATTAAAAATAGATTTTATTTGGTTCAATCATTCATAAATGACTCATAATATTGTATAGGTACGTTATATAATGAAAATTAGGACATGGTATGCAAACCTGAAAGTTATACCACCAAAAATAGAACATGAATGGAAATGAGAAGTAATGAGTTCTCTTACAAAATTCGTGCAGCCTAATGAAGTCACATAAAGTTTTAAAAAAATATATTATGAGAGATAAAAGGTTATATCAAAAAATTTAAATAAAATTTTAAAAAATAGAGATATAGAATTATATACCACAAAATAAAAAAATTGACATTAAAAGACACAACAAAAAATAAGTCTTCACTAAAATAGAAGGGTGAAAGGATCCCTTATCTTCAAGAGTAACATAAAAAAATCAATGGATGGGACCTATAGGGAATTAAGACACCTTTTGAGGACCCATTGGGAGTTAAAATGAATAGATAATTGTAGATGATTAATTTTTAATGAAAGGAATGAATAAATGTCTTGGTATTTATAACAAATGTGAGGGAATATTTTACTAATTTTCATAGGACACCACATTAGTGGTATTTGAAAACAATGGATTGTCCATGGTTTTTGCCAAATGGGAAACCTTGTATAATATTTTAGTCCTAATGATTCATCCAGAATTTTAAATTACTTATTAAATCATTACAATGTCATTAAACACACCGTAAGCACAAAAACAGTATTTTAACAATTCATTGAAAAAAAAAACATTTGATAAAAATATCATAAATTCACCCTAACCTAATATCAATGTTCTGAACTGAAATTTGATCACCATGTAATGAAAATAATATTCTAAATAGGATATGTTTAATATTGAAGTTACATCCTTATTTACATGAAAAATACTAATACTTAATTAATAATTTTTGAAATAGTTTTTATGCAATTATATATCATTTCCATTCCAGATGCCTTAATTTTTTTATATTTTATATGTGAGGTTAGAATTCCTTTGATTATATTTCTATTCATAATGATAATTTACTATTCATAATTGACTATTCACCAAAAATTATGTTGATATTTATCATACTCTAAATTTCTTGCTAAAAACAACTGTATGAGTCAATTTTTAAAATCATTTCCCTTTATTAATTATGGAAAATATAAAAAAAATCCAAATACACTTTTATCAATATTTATCAGTAATATGATACTTCTAAAAATTCATCCTATTTTTATTTTGTAATTAGAAATTTTAAAACATTACATAGGAAATTTCAAAAAATAAACATACCAAGAAATAAGAATTTTATATATTAAAAGAGATTACACAATGTAATTATCACCACATTTAATATCCCCATATAACACATGTATAGGACCTAAGAGTAATTTGATAAATGGTGATTGATTCTTGGGGTGACTCAGACAACATTTCATGAGTGATTATTTCTATCAGATTGATCTTCTCCCAAAGGTGAATACATTCAATCTTATCATGTTGATGCTCATCATGGGATTTGTCCAGAGAAAAGTCTATTAAAACTACCTCCTTCCTGCTCTCCAATAGATGGGCTTCATATGGATTGAGTCGATTTTATGAGGCCATTGACACTTCTTTCTACATTAATTATCCATTATTATTTATATTGTATATAACAATTACATCGTTAGAAATTAATATTGTTTCCAACAGACATATTGACTATTGGTCATATAATAATCAAATCCTAGAGGTATCATTACCATTATACTCACTATATTAATTAAATTACATAGTTTTTTTGTTTAGGAATTATATAACACACATGTTCATGAATCAAAAATATTATTCAATTGTACAGGTCATTAAATTATTCTCAGCTTATGGATTTTAGTCCGTAAAATTTCATCATCTACCCTCAAACAAGAAATGGTTTGGGTAAATATTCCTCATAGACCCCTATGGTTCCCACTTAGCTTCTTCATGTTTGTGGTTCCTCCACAACACTTCAAAAAGGGGGTAGTATTGTTGTCTACAACCTTCTCTCTACGATTTATGATCTTGACCAGCTTCTCCACATAAGAGAGGCCATGTTCCTGTTGTACCACATATTGATATAGTAATGTGAAGTGCTAGGTATGTACTTCACCAAGATGTGTACTTGGATGAAATCATTATATTGTTCTTTATTTATATGAATTGAATGACAATAGGCCACTACTCCTACATGATGTAGGTATTCATAGGGGCCAATGTACCAAGGGTTGAGATTCCCTTTCCTCCCAAACCATATGACTCTCTTCCAAGGTAAAATTCAAAATAAGACATTGTGACCAATATCAAATTCCATGACCCTTTGATGGTTGTTTTCATAGATATGTTTCTTACTCTAAGTAGCGATATTGTGTTACTGGATGGTATGAACCTATTCTGTCATCTCGTACACAAGATCAGCCCCATGTTGCTATCTCTCACTAGCATCACCCCATTATGTATGAGTTCTACATTTCTTCTCATATAGAGCTTCATATGGTGCAATTTGAATGCTATAATCAATTATTTTGTTGTATGATAACTCAACTACCAATATATGTTAATATGATACACCCTTAAATTACTTTGAGCATGTCCTCATGTTTTTTAATAGTTCATTAATATTGGCCATCATTTTGTGGATGATAAGTTGTAGTAAAATTTAATTCAGTACTCAGATCATGTTGAAGACTTCTCTATAAATTTGATATTTTCCTTGGATAAAGATAATATACTATATAATGTGGAAATAGATATAGCCTTTCCACTTTCTTCAGATAAATACTAGAAATTTGATCAAGAGATAAATCTTACTGAATATAGAAAAAATGGGCAATCTTTGAGAGACAGTCCACTATAAAACATATTTAATTGTTTCCATTGGATGTTTATATGAGACTAGTGACAAAGTCTAGAGTGATATTTTTCCTCTTTCATGCTGGTTTAGGGAGTGCCTGTTATGTCCCATTAGAATGCTGTTGCTCTGCATTAAGATGGTGACATACTAGGCACCATGTAGTGTAGTTGGAATTATCCCTTTTTATTTTTTCCCACCAATAATGATCACAAAGGTATCTATAATTTTTTGTACATCCATGATGTATAGATAATGTTGAGTTTTGAGCTTCAATAATATGCTTCTTCTTTATTCCTGAAAACGATGGAGAAAATAATCATGTAAAAAATGGCAATACAACTTCTTAATCAATTTGAACATATGAAGCTTCCCATCAGTCACATCCTCAAACAACATTGTAAATAAAGGATATTATTTCAATGATTTCATGATCTTCTCAAGTAATGACGTGTGATAAATTATTTTGGATAATATTTATAATGTACCATGCCTTATAATTCCCATGTCTAGTTTCACCATGTCTTGAATCTAGGCATCTCATTGAATCCTCATTGTAGACCGAACTATTGGGTTATTCCTACTTAATACATCGACAATTTGTTTTTCTATTATGGGATGATAATGAATTGAATAAATATATTCTTTAATATGTTCCCACCATCTCTTATGACTCATGTTCAATTACATCAATGTGAAAATATAAATCAAACATCGATGGTCTATGTATATATCAAATTTCACCCCATAAAGACAATTCACCATATCTTTAGAGAAAAATCAACTATAGACACCTCTAGATCATGTATAGGATATTTCTTCTCATGATACTTAAACTGTTGAGATTCATAAGCCTTGAAAATATAATTTTTCATGAGGATGCACCCATACCCTTTTATAGAAGCATCTCTAAAAATATCCAATTCTTCTCCGATTGAATGTATATTTAACACGGTTGTAGTAACCAATATATTCTTCATCTCTTGGAAACAATTCCTCTACTTCTTTATTCAGATGAACTTGACCCCTTTTGTAGATAACTTGGTTAATATATTAGAATGCCATGAAAGGTTTTCCACCAATCTCCTATAATATTTCTCTAATATAAGATAACTACGAATCAATATTTTTTCGGATGATTCCACTCCTACACAAATATTTTCGTTGTAGGGGAAACTATGATTCCATTATTGGTTACAATGTACCGAAAAAAATGTTTTTTTAATCAAAATTCACATTTTCTGAACATTAACAAAAGTCACTCCTAATATAGTGATAGAAAAATCCACCATATATGATCCAATTCTCCTCATGACTTTTTTAATATCTGAAAATATTATAAAAAACTATAAAAAACTTATCTTTGTAGTCCTTAATGACTCTATTCATTAAATCCATAATAATATAAGGTGCATTAGTCAGTCTGATTAGAAAAAACACAAACTCATAATGCATATATCTTGATCTGTAGGTAGTTTCTAGAATATATTTTTTTATTCACCATCAATTGATGATATCCAAGCAGAATATCAACCATAAATAAGAATTGTTCCCATGAAGATGGTCAAATAAGCCATCAATTCATGGGAGAGGGTATTTGTTCATCATTGTGATCTCGTTCAGTTGAATATAATTAATTGATATCCACATTGATCCATCATTCTTATTCACAAAGAGAACATGTGATCCCCAAGGTGACACTCACATAGAGAAACACATTCTCTATAACACCTTGTGTTGTTTCTATAATTCCTCAAACTCCACATATTCTATCCTATAATGGGGCTTTGATATCGGACGAGATTCATATAGAGTTTAATGGAGAACTCTACCTCTCTTTCTTGTGGGGGAGGGTCAAGGTAACTCATTGGGAAATAAATCTATGTATTCACAGATGATGGGGAGATTTTATCTCATTATAATCTCAAATCCTTCTTCTCATCTAATCTACTACAAAAAATGTCTAGAGGAGGTTCCTCTAGACAAATATTAGGTTTATAAATATCTCCTTAAAAGTTAACTTTAGGTTTCCCATTCAAAACTACTGATATATCCTTTCTTTTGTATTTTATCTTATAATAAGACATTGAGAGATAGTCCATCACTAGTATAATGTAGAATTACAACATGGGAATGACTACTAGATTCATGACCTGGTTGTTCTCACTAATGTAAATACTAGAGTATCAAAATACATTTAATGCTTAGAGAATCCCACCCAGGGTCTTTATGGATGACTCTACATTTACCAATCTAGGGGCTGATTCTAAATTATTTGATAACCTGGTAGAAATAATGGAATGTATTGAACCAGAATCAAACTATGTGATTATAACATTGAGAGAAAAACAAGAGTACCTTCCAACACATCATTTGGAACTTCAACTTCATCCATTTTTATAAAAAAAATTGACATTCCTCCCTTGTCCTATACTTAGGTTGATGGTGATTCCCATCCCAAACCCTAGGAGTTGGACGAAGAATAAATATGTTCCCAATTTGTCCACAATTGAAGCATTGGACATCAGTTAGGGCCTACACTATCCTCCCCTAGTCATTAGTGTTTGGAAATTGGGTATTTACCTCACAATTATATTTCTGAGCTATATGGCCATCTCTTCCACACATGTAGCACTTCCCACTCCAAAGAAGGAAGTTACATAAATGATTCTTTCCGAATTTTTTACCCATGAGAAATTTCACATTATTTCATCCT
Organism: Viscum album; assembly: GCA_963277665.1. Classification (NCBI taxonomy): domain Eukaryota; kingdom Viridiplantae; phylum Streptophyta; class Magnoliopsida; order Santalales; family Viscaceae; genus Viscum; species Viscum album. The sequence continues at coordinate 1,583,132,933 of OY728150.1, read as the reverse complement.
CTTCCATGATCAAAGATCCTCCCTAATATTGAATGCATGGATCTTTTCATTTCATTGGATTTGTGAGACCATTGTATCTCACTAAACTGTAGTTCAACATTCATTGCATTCTATATGATCTCTTCAAAGCTATCATAGTCTTACTTGGATAGATAATTCAGTATATGAGGTATTATTCAACCAATAAATCTATCATCCTTCCAATTTGGATCCATGAATAATTTAGAGGTATAATGTGAACCTCTTGTATATTCTCCTCGTAGCTTCCAACAAAATCATTTTTTTTCTACTCTAGATTGAGAAACTATGTCTCCATTTAATATCTTCAATTTTGGGTAATAGTTATTGAGGAAGATCCCTCTATACTCTTCTCGGTCCATTGAATCATCCTCTACATGTGGCCTTTTTTTAATCAGATCGCACTACAGATCATCATCTACCTCTAATCGGTAAAGGGTAAGGTTGCCATTTTCATTTTCTAAATAGAGGATCACTGAAATGATCTTCTCAATATAGCTGATCCAATATTCAGCTATCAATGGGTCAGTATATCCACTGATCATTGTTGCTCATTAACACAAAAAGGACTCAAAATAAAGTTATTCCCTTACTATTTACGTTGGTCTCTCATCTTGATTCAATTTATTTCCAATAACATGAGTCCATCAATTCATAATTCTAATTAATGTTACCATTCTTACATCCATTAGCGGTTCGTCTGATAATAGTACATTTTAGCCACTATTTTCATTATTCCACCTATTAATAGAAATTTTATTCAATAATAAAACCTTAATGAGAAAATTATTTCATTTATGATTATTTTATTTTTAAAGTATTTTTATATCTTAAAATTACATTATTTAACATATTATTCTTTAAATAGAATTATATTTATCTAAAAATAATTCATAATGATTCATAAAAAAAATTCGATTATCCTAACATATACGCCACGAGTGTCAAACCAGAAGTCTCGTAAGGCCCATTTTTTTGCACTAGTTTCCTTTTGATTATATCTCAAAGAGGTGTTTTTGGGTTTTACCCTGAGATACATATGTTCCAAAGCCACATCCACTTGTTCATATTCAGACATAGATTTATTAGTTTGGAATCCACTAACATAGTATTTCAACAAAATACCATACAATTTTCTTATATTTATTAATTTCATTATTGTTTTTCCTAAATATTTCATATATTGATTTCAAAAAATAAAAACACTACCTTATGATACTAACTATGGAATTCCACCTTGTTATTTATTACATTATTATTTTATTTTGCAAACAGAGGATCTTTAAAGAAGTAGTATTTGAAATAAGGTAAATAATACATGAAAACATATTACAATAATTTAATACTCTTAAAAGACTTATTAAAAATATTATACTAAGATCAATTACTACATATCATATCCTGAAGACATACATCATATTAATGGGTGAGAAAAAGGCCCATGAATGAAAATAAGTGAAATAGTTTTCATGTGAACGCGGGCGATATTAATAAGAACATGGGGAATATAATAAAGGTATGATAAAGTGGCATATAATAATAATAATAACCTAAATCATAACATGAAAATGTGACCTAAAAATTAATTTATACATTCATAAGAATTTCACCATTGTCCATCCCCAAGGAATTTAAAAAATTACCAAGGTTATTCTCAAATGTATCATAAAACTTATCATCTCTAGAGATTAATTTAGTTTTCCAATGCAATGGAGTGGTATAAGAGAACACAGTTAAAATTTAATTAATTTTATATGATCCATAGAGATCATAATAAAACATTTCATAGATAACTAAATGAGAATAAACTAAATGGGTTTCATATAAAAATTGTGATGCTTTAAAAAGTGGTTAAAAAACATGATCACTATGTCATTTAAAACACAGGAAAAGGGAATGCGGATTTTATGTATATAAATTTTAGATTAAAATATATAAATTTTCTGTATTTATGAATACCTATACAAATAAAATAGGTTTAGGTATTCACATAAATAATAGGATAAATTCCTGAGAAAAATAGAGTTATTTTCAGAAGAAAATTCAATAGCATAACGCCTACAAAACATGGTTTTAGAAAACATTAAAAAGAGAAGAGGCAAGGATAACCCATTCATAAAATTATCATAATATTTTATTGGGATATAATATAATGACTATATGAACATGGTAAGGAAAAATTAAAGACATACCACCTAAAATATAACTAAAATGGAAGAGTGAAGAAGAAAATTCGCTTACTAAAATTCAGTAGCCTATCTTCGTCATTTAGAAATTTAGAAACTGAGTTCATGAGAGAAAAACGAATCTATCACTACATGTAAATATTATGGACAACAATAATTTTATAGAATAATATACCCCATAATAATAAAACAAAAAATAAATGAAATAACATAAAATAATCCTTCATAAAAAGAGGAGGGTAAAAACATACATTACCTTGACTAGTAACTTCAATAACATGAAGGATGGGACCTTGGGGGGATTGAGGTAACCTTGAAAATACTCCATGGATAGTAAAAATGTAATATAATTATTATAGGTAATTAGGTATTAATTTAATGAAGTAATGAGTTGTTGTTATTGAAAAATGGAGGGAATATTTTATTAATTTCCAAGGGACGCCTCATTAGTGGTATTTAAAAACCATGGTTTTGATCATGGTATTTTTGTATGGTTTTGGAAACACGGGAATCCTCATAAATTATTCTAATCCGAATGAGTTGAAAATAATTTTAAATTACATTTTAAATAATTATGATATCATAAAACATAATGAAAACTCAAAAATGGTATCTTTTTTATTCAATGAAAAAAATACATTTTATAAAAATCTTTTAAATTCTCCCTCACCAAATATTGATGTTTTAAATTGAAAATTAAAAAATATTTTATGAAAATAATATTATAAATATGAGATTTTTAATTTTTATGTAAAATCACTATTTACCTGAAAAAATACAGATACCTAACTATACATTTCCTAAAAGGTTATTTACTTATGCTATTAAATCACATTACCATTAAAGTTGCCTAAATTATTTTTATACTTTCTTAAGCGAGTTTACTATTAAATTGCTCATATTACAATTTATATGGGAAATATTACTATTCATAATTAAATATTCACCAAAAATTATGTTTTCCTTTCTCAGACACTAAATTTCTTACTGAACACAACTATATATATCCATTTTTAAAATAATTTAGCCTTATTAATAATTTATAGAATAATTTTTTTTAAAAAAATTCAATAATATTTATTAATTAGAAACTACTCCATATTTTTCTTAAATTTTTTTGGTCAATTGAAATTCAAAAATATTAAATTCGAAATTCAAAAACATTAAAAAAATAATTAATAAATGTTTTTTCAATTGTTTTTCTCTAATTAAAAATGGTATAATTATATATTCCCTTATAACACATATATAAAACCTAAGAGTAATGTGTGCATTGCTTATAAATTCATCGGGAAGCTCAGACAATATTTCCCTTGTTGTGATCTCTATCAGCTTGAAATACCCCCAATAGAGATTATATTAAATCTTCACATGTTAAATCATGTCTTGGGATTGTTCTAGAGTAAAGACTAATGATTCTACCTCCTTACCTACCTCCGAATGATGGGATTCATAGGGCCCGAGTCTACAGGATAAGGCCATCTATACTTCATTCTATATTAATTATCCATTATTATTTATATATTAAAGAAGAATTATAACATTAATAATTATTATTGTTTCCAACATCTATATTGGCCAATGGTCATATAACAGTAAAAACCAAAAGGGCTCATTCTAATTTTACTCAGCTCATTAATAAAAGGATATAGTATTATTGTGTAAAAATTATATAAAATAAATTTTTAGGGAAAAAATATTAATCAAAAGATTCGGACATTATAATAAATTATGTAATTTAGGATTTTTGAAATATTTAAATTCCAGTCCTTTTTATTTCCGGAGCTTTACTTCCAATCTATAGGAATAGCCTTCATGAACCGATCATGGAAAACATGTGAAGAATGCACCTAAAAATAGTGTAATTAACAAAATATTATTATAAAATGGATGGAATGATGTATTAAAATGATCATGAATGGTGTTATAAGAATGAATATTTTTTTATAAAATATTAATAACCCTATTTTAGAGAATATACGGTATTTTTAAAAACATTTAATGTAAGATGAACCTGAGTTAAGGGAATTATTATCCCAATTTCTATTCTTTAGGTTAACTTTCATCTGTATTCAGTATGTTTAATTGAGATTAATTTTGTGATAAATTTTTATTTATATTATGATGTATTATGTGTATTTATAGTGTATACACATATCTATTCCACTCTATTAATTCTCACTCCAATTGTATTTGTAAGGGAATTTCCTTTTACAATCCATTTCAAATAATCGTTAATGAAATTGAAAAAGAATATTTATTTGGAATGAGTAATCTACTAATTTCATGATGTTTTTTATGATGATGTTTCCATTATATGTTAACATTGTAGTTTTTTAATGAATATGATTTAATTATTAGGTGAATAATTTTTATGTTATAAACTTATTTTTTTACGAAAAAGGGAATTGTGGAAACAGTAATCTATTTTCCTCAACTGTTCAATTGAGTTATCTTGTGTTTTATTCATGATATGTTCTTGGTACATAGTAATGTATAGTTGAGACAATTATAGAACAATATATGTTGTGAGGAGCCCATTATATCTCAATAAATACTAGTTTGAGCCAATTATTTCTCATGATACGTTGGGAAGGGCCATTATATCCCATGATATGATGGGTGACCCACATTATAGCTCACAAATACATTGGTTACTCTAGATGTGGTGATTTACAAAATGATTCTTCCATGTGTAAGAGTGATTTTAAGAGTGATATGGTAAATATTTCAGAATGAAACCACATGATGTTTCAATGCATGTTAACACCTTTTGAAGATATGGGTTTTATTTGTTTTTATGTTATCACTTGAATAAAAATTTCTATCCACATATCAGTTATGTTATTTTGTACTCAGACCATGTTATTAAATTACATTCTTAGGTTATAAGTATGTGTAAGAGAAATAAAGAAGTAATTTTAAATGTCATGAATATTTTTCAAAGGAATTAGTTTCTATATGAAATGTAATATAATTTAATAAAATGGATATTTTTTTAATTGTGTCTACACCTCTAATTTTGAGATGTTATGTATGTTGTTTGTGTTAATTACCGAAAACTGGAAAACTAAAAAGTTCCTTAATTGGTATTAATGTATATTCTTGACTAAAATTAAATATTATGTAATGTTTTCAGGTCGAGTCCTTATACCTTAACCAACTTAAAATGATTTATATTAGTATATTATTAAAGGATATATGTTAATATTATGTTATAATTAATTTTATCTAGTGATTAATTTAATACCCTACTAATGATAGTACAAATTAACAATCATTGTTTATTAAATATTATAAATTAACTGTAACCAGAGGACAATAATTGTTTTCAGATATTTTATATGTTCAAATCAATTAATAATTCTACTAGTTATATTTAATTAATATATATAAAACTAATAAATAAGACAATTATATGAAAATTATAATGTCATTACAACTAAAAAATATCTTAATCAATCATAAGTATTTATGGTTCAACATCAGGTTGTTATAACCACACAATTGAATAATACAATGAATTTAAGACATGGATGATAATGAGACCATATATAATTGTATAACATAAAATAAATCTGAAAAAATAGTTTTTTGTATCTTGAAATTTTATATTAGTATCTAATTAAACAATTAAGGAACAAACATAGTTTTTCAAAAAAAACAGTAACTATGATTACTATTGGATTTATCTTCAAGGTCTAGTTAAAAATAAGGTTTATTTAACATTAACATGTAAAATAAGAATAATTCCTCTTAATAATTACTATTTATGACGATTATGAATAATAATTTGCATATTTATGGTTTTTATTTACATTTTTAGTATATTGTATTATATATATGAGGTTGTGTATGTTAGTTGAATAAAAGATAAGAGGTAATGGTTTGATGTATGAAATTCCTCTCTTTGAGATTGGTTTTTTAATTTACACATAATTCTATTAAAATGGTTTTTAAAATTTGAATTTAAATTTTTATAATATAAAATATTTATTCATTGAAGTTTAAAATCATGTATCATCAATGTTTTTTAATATTTTATGATTTTGTTAAAAAAACCATATGTGGGGATTTTTTTTCAAATGTATTTCCTTGGGACAAAAGTTGTAATTACCATTTTTTTTATTTTCTATGGTGTGTAAATTTATGTGAACTAATTTTCCCATTTTACTAATGAAAATTATTAGACATAATGTTTTATATTATTATCCCCCTCCTGTATTCATTTAATTCTTGATTTAAACTTTCCATGATGGAAGAAGAATCCTAAATTTTAGAAAATTAAAGTTGTTTTTCCTTTAATAGAAAATACATCCTTGCAATGATATTGATTTTTTGATCCGCCTATGATGTTGAATTACCTTGGGATACTCAATCTATGAATAATTGGTTGATAATTAAATCAATTACTACACGTATTCCCCTTGAGTGGGCCTAAGACATCAAACCTAGCAAGACAGTATAATTAGAAATTATTTAGTATATCAACACACAGTTATTGAACAACGAATATGAATTATTATTTCCATATCATTGGTCTACTATAAATGAATAAATGTGAACTCAATTATTTTATTCAATGATTTATTGAGAAAAGTAGTTGTACCGTATCCCTGATACTTTTTTGTAAACATCATTTATGTTACATTGATTTTACACCACATCTTTTGTATTGAAAAAAGGGTGTTGTCCTAGACATAATCATTATTATTTTTAATGGCCTATCTTTCCATTTCCATATTTAACATTATTTGGATTTAAATTTTTATTTTATATTAGATTCCGTAGGGAATGGAATGGATGGAAGTAATTACTAATATAGTGAATTCATTGAAACTAACTTATTGATGTGTTGGGACTAAAAATATATAGCCTTATCGATGCATAGACAAGACTTTTGAGACCAACATATTTGTATATTGGTGCATCCAACTTCCCATAACATATAATTTCTTAAAAACATTTTCAATAAAATGTAATGCATATTAGAATAATTCCATTAAAATATTTTATCAATATTTTATATTATGAATTCCATCATTATTATATAAAAAATTATAACAATCTAGGTTTACATTTATTATTATCGATATTATATGCTATCATTTTTAGTATAATAATATGTTATTATTTTTCAATTATTCATTATATATCACTTTTTCTATTTCTACGGTATGTATAATCCAATTTTATTCTTTCCAATACAAGTCATCAAAGGTCATCATTATTTAATAAAATTTAATATTAATCCTATATAATAAGAAATTAAAACATTAGGGATTAAATGGAATGGATAATCATTTTTCAAAAAAATATTCAATTTTTTTAGAATTAATATAGGTATGTATTTATTCACACATGAATAAAAACTATTAAATTTTTATAGAACTCCAGACATTTATGCTAATTTTTTAATATTCTATTTTCATTACTGTTTTCTGGTATGGGATATTATTTATAGTTTCCATTTGTAAGTGGGTTCAATTACATATTGTTCCAACAAATATATATCATTAATTTTAACATATAGAATCATGGGGAAAATATAATTAACTTGATTGGGTTTTAATATGTATAACAATGAGTTTTTTAGGTAATTTAATGGGTTACATTCCATGATTTGTTAAATAGATTATGGTAATTCTTCTTTTTTTAAGGATGGAATCATTGGGTGGGATCGGTTGGTTTCATATATATATATAGTTCTATTGATGTTCTTTTATACAATATTATGTGTTTCTGTATAGGGTTTTATGTATTTCAAATGATAACCATATATCAGGGGATAATTTGGTGATCCTTCATTTGAGTGTGATATAATGGTATTTTGGGTGATAAAACACGAATGATGAGAGTGGTCAATTATATAAATTTATGACCACCATTATAGAGGATAAAAATTATTAGAGTATGATTTTTTATCTAATTATGTTTTATAAGATCTTGAATCCATTTAATTTTATTTTAATAAGAATAAAGATAGGAAAAAACATTTGATCAGTTTCTTGGAAGAGCAATAAAAATTATGGGGAGTTAAAGAATTGGTTAGTCGTTTAGAATATTTGAAACTTTCAAGAAGTGAAGTTCTGTTTTATGTATTGAAAATAATCATTTGTGTTTGGGATTATGGAACTAGCCTTGAGTGGGACACATGAGTAATTTTCAGGTTAGAGATGAGCTATAATGGTTCCATAACTGTAGAGTATTGGTAAGAAGAGGCTTAGTGTGATGTCTTCAAAGTTTTTTAATGAAGGTGTTTTTTAGAGTGTCCAACTTCTGGGAACCATTTGGTTATGATATCAAGAAGAGTGTATAGGGAGGTCAAATATTATGGAGTGACCTTTTGGCTATTTGATGATACGCATCCTAGAATACCAGGGATGTGTTGAAGTGGTGTTTTTTATTTTGTTTTTGAGGATTGAAGGGTGGTAATTTCCATTCATCACATTATATAATAGATTGATCAATGAATTATAATGTTGGTTATTTTAATTGGAATGTAACGAAAATTATACTCATGCACTATGGATCAATTTATAATTTATGTGCTAACAAACCAAATATTAAATGAGTGGTGGTTTTAATAAGACCATCAAAGGGATAATCAAGGAATAATCGAGAAGAAATATTATAAGAATAATATAATATTAAAGATTTATATTTTATTATGACTATGATGAGTATTACAGAATTATAATCAATGTCGAGTTGAATTTACTTAAGTTTGAGATAGGTTATAACAGAGTGATTATCTATGTAAGGACATGATGTATAAAAATTACATGGTGAAAAATCAATTATTTTAATCCAGAAGTTATTTTTAGAATTTATTCATGGTATTTAGATGATATCATAATTCCTTTTGTTAAATACATAATGATATATAATAGAGGTTGTGTATAATTTCAAAGGAGAAGGATATGAATCATTGCGGTATTTGGGTTATATGATTTTTAATTAGTGATTTTTTTAAATTATCTATTTTGTGTGATTATAGTAATTTCAAGAGAATTAGGGGGGCAACATTTATATGGTGTGTGGGTTAAACAAATATTTTATTAGGAATGTAAACAGAAATATTTTTTCCTTTGATAGTATGATGAATGAATAAATTTTGGAAATCAGTGATGGAAAATATAAAATTTGTGGTGAATTAATTTATATAGTAGGTCAAATGAAATTGTTCTAGTATAAGAATATAATTTTTTGTAAGTGAATGTTTTTTGGGAATATTTAAATTTCACATATAATTTTTAGATTTTTTTAAAGATTTTTATCTTCTATTATAATTAGTTTTATTCTCTACTGTAGATGTTTATTTGGGATATTATGTGATTGGGAATCCCCAATTTTTTTTTGGAAAATACTTGTTTGTCCTGAAAATTTTATCGGGTTATTGAGGGGAAGTTAGAAAATGTTAGGGTAGCTAAAGACCATTAAATTTATAATCATGTAAACAATAAAATTTTTAAAATGATTAATAGTGTGGATGGGGATGGATTTGGGGTGTGACCCTCTTAACTATAATTTAATTATATGAGTAATGTACAAATAATGAAAATTATATTATTATTTTTCAAAAGGGAATGCCCCATTTTTTGTTAATTGATGCAATTTTTCTATGGTATAAAATAATGACTCAATATCCCTTTATTTGATCCACCATGATTCATTATAAATATAAAATTTATTTTGTGGTGTTTTTTCATTACTAACTCCCTTTGGTCTCCTATATTATTTCATTCATTGTAGCTCACTTAATTATTACAATTTTTGGCTACGGTAACATAATGATTTAATCCTATATTAGTGAACTAATATATTAATGATGGGGATATCATATATTAAGTCTCTATGTGTAACAAAAAAATCTTTCTATTTATTTATTATCATATCATACAATGTAATCTACAATAGTAATTCATCTAGGGTTTCTAATAAATTTTTTCATAAATTTATAAAACCCTATTTTTAGGTTCTCGATTGATTTAAAATTACCTCTTATGATTTATTCTCCCTTGTAATCTCCACATGGGTAATTTTTGCCCCTCTACACCCCACTAGATGTAAATCATGGATATTAGAAAATCTATTGATCTCTTCCTCATAAGGTTCCTCTTCCTATTATCTTCCTCATGTTATACCCTCTATCAACCCTCGTGAAGTGAAGATGTATTTCTTATTTATGGATATAATCCAAATTGTTTTTTATCATGAATCTATGTTTGATTTAGGGTTCCATTTTTGATGTTATTCATTATAATTTCTAGATTATGTCTTTCCATTTCAAGATCTCATTATCCTGAGGTAGGTGGTTCGGTTATGATGGTCAATTTTCATAAACACTATTTTTCTAGATTTTAATTCAATCATATGATTTGATGTTATTTTTTTGATAAATCGGTTTCAATTTAATTATTAAAAATTCTATTCCATTAAATGGGGGTTTTTATTTGATTTTCCATGAAATTTGGAACCCCCAACAAATGATCTTGAATTGAGGTGTGTTGTGAAATTGGGTGGAAATTTTTTTATGTAATGTATGGAATTTAATTGTGTAATCTTAATTGGTAAAAATATTTGATGAAATTGATTTTAAATTGCTATTTTAAAAAATAGAATAAATATATTTTGATAGAAACCCTTTTATTTATCCTAGAAATGTCATTCCTTCAATAAAAACCTAATTTGGTTTTCAAATTGAAATTTTGAAAATTTGAAGTAGATGAATGGGATGAGTTGTATTTAAAACCTCTTTAATATAAACATACCATCGTTGATTTCAATTTGAACACATCAAATAATTTGTAGTTATTTAGTATATTGAGAAAACATTCTATAGTTTAAGACACTAATATTACATAATTGGAACATCCCCAATGGATAGTAATTATTACTATTTGAGTAGTGCTAGAGGGATGTGCCTACACCTGTTTTTAGGACATCTATTTATATTCTAGGGTGTCCTATAACATAAAACTAACATACCATTTAGAATATGACCATGTTTCATATTTTTAATATGTGAAATATATACTCAAATGTTTGTAAACAATTTAACATGCCATTAAAATTTATATAAAATGATATCTATAAAAAATAATTTTGAATAATTTTTTATAAATGATTCAATATTTTTAAATGTAATGAATAATTTTATTTGAATATTAATTAATCAAAATTTACCTATTTGAATAAAATTTAAATCATTATTTTGAAAATTTAATCTCCAATATAATTATGTTATTCACAGTGAGACCCTATAGGGCATCTATCTCACACCCTACCCATTCCATTGATTTCTTGTAGATTACCTTCTTCAAGTTTTGATCAAGGGTAAGGATCCACTAGTAGGTGGTAATATCTATTGATCCATGGGCTTCGAGTGAGAATTATATTCTGGATTGCTATTTTATCATGATTTATTGTATTTTTGTTGTAATATTGAATAATTTACTTGTTTTACATCTAGTACAATTATTCATGTGGAGTGGCTTTTTATGCATAATGACTTTTTTAACATTATTTTCCTGTGTTTTTGGATAATTATTTTCTAATTTAAAAATCAATGATTCAAAATTATATTCCCTAACACGTGGGTATCAGGAATTATCTTCTTATTGTGTCTGTTTCAGCTCGAGGATCTGGGTATTAGGTTATTTAAGACAAATTTTGAAATATTAGTATCAAAGGGATAATTTTCATCATTATGTGACATCAGTATGTAGTTTTGTATTTATTTTGGGGCATAAAAGGTAGATAGGATTGATTTTATACCCATCTCACTCTATAATGAGCCTTAAGTCAACAAGAGTGGTTTTTTGAAATGAAATATTTAGGATTAATTTTAGTATTTTCCTTAATTTTGATTTGGATAGGATGAAATACCATTACTATGTTCTTATCTGTTGGGATTAAGATCACATGTTTCACTATTTAAGTGTCTATATGTTGTCTAAAATGTCCTATTTGGATTTTTCGTAGCATCATTACTCCGAGAATGTGTGCAAATAAAATCTATGAGGATGTCGTTAATGATCTAAAGTGAGAAAATCCTTTTGTGGAATTTATTCTCCTTGAGTTGATTGTGACTAATAACTGTTGTTTGGGATAGACACATACACCAATTCATATTCAATATAATACTATATAACCTCATAGGGATGTTTTCTAGAATAATTCTCCTATATTCGTTTTCATGATCCACCAACATTCAAATGCTCTAATGATCCTAATGAGGATGAAGAATGGAGGAGCAAGAAGGATTTTTTGATTGAGTTTTAGGAAACACCTGATTCAATAAATGTGATGTTTTCCACCTTCATGTTGAAGGTTCCTAGATAAATACTTTTTGAAAATGTGATAATGATAAAGAAGAACAAGGTATATCATTTGAAAGAATTCAAGTAACCTTTCATTGACTAGTTCTATCTATAGTCTGTGGTGTTGGCCAACACTATTGAGTTTTTCAAATTTCATGTAGTCTTCCAAGACCTTGAAAAAATATTAAAACATTATTATTGAAAATGTGCAGTTCACAGCTAAGATGAAATTGAATGACAAAATGAAAAATGAAAGGTTCGATATAAGAAATATATCTAATATTCTATCTATGGGTTTCTTGTGGAAGTGGACTTCTTATGCTCATATGAAATAAAGAATAGTGTTGGGAAAATTGAATAGAGATGTTAAATCATGGATGATTGGAGTTCTTTTTCTCCTAGTGGAAGAATGATTACCTTTAAAGGAATGTGTTATCATGATTATTCTCATGGGGTTTCTCAAAATTATGTCATTATATACTTCATGCAATGAATATAATATTCCCATTAATTTGTTACCAGTGTGTCATGAGAAGTTACTCAAAAAGTGTTTGCACTGAGAAACCATATGTATGTGGTTTGTAAATATTATTTATTCATTTCAAATGATTTTACATATGTGTCACACTTTTCATAGTGCAATTGGACAATAAAATCCTTAAAAACAACATGGAAATAAGTTGGATCAAGGACCAATGGGTTCCAAGATCATGAATATTTAAAGATGATTCATCTTATATTATAAGATACATTAGAGGACATAGATACGAGTCCATGAATTGCGAGATGTTCTACCACTATTTAATCATTATTAGTGAATATATTATTTTATAGAAGTGCATCTCACTAGTTTATTTCAAAATATAATCTAAATATACTTAATCATTATACAAATCTTTTATCCTATGTGATGGTTATTACTACACCATGTGGAATAAATAGAGTGAAGGTTGTTTGTGTTCTCTTTTGTGATTTCTCCCTAGTATATATTGACCCATATTTTGATTCTATAGTTCTCAACATGAAACCACATGAAATCATAGGGAGGATGGTCTGACTCATTTCTAATAATGTGCAGATTGATTGTTATCTTTGATGGGTCACCTTTACTACACCCAACGGGGTATTTCGTACATTTCATAGATAATGGGACTCAAGGAAATTAATATTTGGAAATGTTATATAGATTTGGTGAAATTGAAATATGTGTTTGATTTTTATCTTGATCAAGAATCCTTGAGCGATGATCTCCCTCTAGTTTTCACTGATTATCCAATAGTGTTTTCTTTTTAACAGTTAGGGGTTTCCACTGGTAAGAGATGTATAGTTCTCCATCGATTTACTGATTAGTATTCAACCACTATATATTCCCTCTTACCATAAGGAGAAAATAGAGATGAATAAGATAATACCCAGTTGGATGATCTTCATTAATAATTAATATATATGCTTGAGTGTGTCACCTTTGGAAGAACCGATTATTTTTGCTATGAATATTGATAATTCACTTCTATTATGTGTCGATTACTCTAAACAAAATGGAGTCATGGAAATTAAAAAAATATCCATTTCCATATATTGATGATGTATTTTAATATTAGAAAAGGGACAATGGATTCTCGAATATTAATCTTCATTGTGATTACCTTCAGTTTAGAATAAAAGAGTATAAACATTTAGAAAATTTCCTTTCATTTTAGGTGTGACAATTATGAGTTCCATGAAATTATATTTGGTATAACCAACAACCATTCAATCATTATTGTTATGCTTAAAAATATTTTCCGTGATTATCTTGATATATTCATTATATTCTTCATGGATGACATTATAATTTACTATATCTCTGTGGATGTTCATGGATTCCATCTGAGAGTTGTTCTAGAATGTTAGATAAAACACCGAAATTAGGCCAAGATTTCAAAATGTTAATTCTTGATATTGGTGGTGATGTTCCTGGGGTATGCGGTGTTAGAGCATGTCATTGTTTTGACCATGGGAAGGTGAAAGATGTTATGACATGGGAAAAACCAAGAAATGTTTTCGATATTTGATCTTTCTTTAGTCTGTCTCGGTATTGTCAATAGTTTTTAAATGTCTTCTAATGTTGTCATATACGACGAGTAGTCTAAAGTATATGGGAGTGTAATATATGACCCGGGTTCCACAAACCAGTTTTCTGAAAAACATTGTTACATAACCTCAGGTGAGCCTCCCTTGTATGCTAGTGGTCATCAACTAGTACTGAGGGTCTGGTATTATGATCATAAGGTGACTATAACATTTATTATCAATGAAATACCCTAGAATAAATGGAAACAATATTGTAATATTATATAATCACAAGAATACAAACAACTCAAGATAAACAAAGCATGAAATATAATATACTACTGAAATAGAATGAATTCCATTCTAAAGGATGATTCATGTTTCTAAAATAAAAACTAAAAAAGACCCTGATGACACCCATGAGGGTCCTGAACAATGTCTTCTTCCCTCATCAATGAATCATTCCAAAATTATCACTATAACAAAAGGAATTCTCACTTAATCAGTCCTATTATAATAAATTATTTTTGGCCACCCATCATACAGCCCATGTAGCTTGTCAGTTAATTCTGTAGGCCTACACCAAGAAGATATAAAATAAAATCTAGTTAATAAAAAGTGTATTCAATTGTATATACATATAAATACAATTTATAATTAATTATTTTTCTCATTATTAACTAGTATTTATTAAAAAACATAGATAAACAAGCTTCTGAAGACACCCATTCCTCAATAACTACTTCGGCATGTACCCAAATAAGAACCTCTTCACATTATCAATTCACAACTAATAAAAAAATGGGCTTTGATTATAACTTTTATGTAATTCTATTATATTGATAATTATACAAATAATTCTACTCTAAAAATTTGGGCCACAATCATTATGGATAGGACCACATGGAATTTTGAAATAGCAGACAATGTCTCACATAGATTTATCAATATGGGTATCATAAATAGAAGGCCATGTCATGCTCATGTGGGATTTAGAAATAACATACCATGTCCCAAAAATATTTATTAATCTTTTATCAATATGAGATTTGGAATTAGTAAACCATGTCCCGCTCATGTGGGATTTTGAAATACCAAACCATGTCTCACACGCATTTATCACCCAATTTATTATGATGAGATTCAGAATGAGTAGTCCATCTCTTAGTCACATGGGATATGCTAACACAAGGTTATGTCCCACACATGTTTACCCTACAATTTATTAATATAGGCATCAGAAATAGAAAATCATGTCCAACACAGAATTATCACATAAATAAAGTCAATATATATTTTCCTTTTATCACATTCTCTATAAAACATCAAATTAATTAATTCAGAAAAAAATTATTTCATTTCAGTCAATTGTAATCACAACACATTCCATTGATTAATATGACAATTAATTAATTAATTCATAATCTCAGTTTTTTATAATTGATTCATCAATTAATTATTAAACATTATTTCATTAACTAATTTTAAAATTATTTAATCACTAGTATTTCATTAATTACATCATTAATTAATTATTCAAAGAAATCTAATTAATAAATTCAATAATAAATTAGCCATGTCAATCTCATTAATTAACTTTTAAATTCATTAATATTTCTAATATATGCAATTAATTCAAAAATTATTTAATTATATCAATTACCCTAGTTTATTCTATAATTATCTCACTACATCAGTTACTATAGTTAATTTAACTATAAAAAAATCACAGAAATTAAGTTAATTAATTCAATAATTAATTATTCATATGAAATACAATAATTAATTTGACAATAAATTTACCACACTAATTCAAATAGTAAATTCCTATATTAATTAGCCACACCAATTTCATTAATAATTCAACAATTAGTTTATCACATAAATACTCTAATTAATTCAATATTTAATTATGTATTTCCATCAAATTAACTAATTCATCAATTAATTTATCAATTAGAATAACTCAAAATAGTATATTTATTTTAAAAATTATTTATTCAATTCTACCAGTTCAGTATCTCCCCAATACAAATTAATTATTTTTGAAATTAATTAATAGAATTCATTACATTACACCACTATAATAATAAAAATTAATTAATTTTACAATAAATTAATACAACTCATTCAATTTTCTTAACCCAACAGTCCTCATAATGATATTCTCTATTTAATTATTCTAACCCAAAAATTCTAACATTAAATTCAATAAAAATTTCACTAATTAATTAATATAAATTGATTTCTATTCATTAATTTATCTGACTAAATCCATTAAAAACTAATTCACTAATTAATTATTCCAATAAATTTCCAATCATTTAAACCATAATTATTTAATAACATTCAACACCTTAAATTAACTGTCCAATTAATTTTCCCTATCATTTTCATTAGTAAGTTCAATTTATTAACCTAATGATTACAATTATTTAATTAAAAAAATTTAATAATCACATAACTTCCATTAATTAATTCATCAATTACTTACTCCCAATTTAAATACTTAAATCTCATTAACTAATTCATCAATTAATTTATCTATATCAATCAATTCAATATCCATATTAATTTTCCATTTAATATAACTATATCTATTAATTGAATATCACCAAATAATCCCTTATTTAATTGTTTTATCTCAATAAATTCAATATCGCCAAATAATTTATTTATTAATTGATCCAACCTAATCAATTCAATATCATTAATTAATTCATCAATTAATTATTCTGACATAATCTCATTACTAATTTAATAATTATATTGTCACGTCTATCTCCTTAACGAATTACCCAATTAATTATGCACACCAAAATCATTAATTAATTCTATAATAAATAAATAAATATCCATCAAATCAATATACAATAATTAATTCTATAATTAATTATCTAAATCAATCACAATATCACGTTATTAATTAAATAATTTATTATTCATGATCTATAATACCAGTAACCCGATTTAACACTCACATAATTAAGTAGTTCACTAAGTTAATTAATTTAATAAATAACTCAATTGTAAAGCATCTAATATAAATTATGCAATTAAATATGTATAATATTACTAATTAATATAGGATTTTAATTTTAGTGAACCTACCTTATGAATGGAGAGGAACACTCACCGATAGAAATCCCCAATGTGTAGTGTTTCAGTCATTAATTTGAGGAAGAATGCAATCTAGATATGAAACCAAAATCCACAGTTAAATGAATCAAAATCTCTTAAATCTATAACAATATCCAACAATCCTTGATGTATATTAAATAATTCTAGATGTAGATCTGAGAAAATGTAAAATAACTCCACACTAGAAGAATTTGAGATAAATTGAAGAGGGATTTGAATTTAATTAAGAATAAA
This sequence comes from Viscum album, assembly GCA_963277665.1. NCBI lineage: Eukaryota > Viridiplantae > Streptophyta > Magnoliopsida > Santalales > Viscaceae > Viscum > Viscum album. Next base: position 1,583,114,977 of record OY728150.1, on the reverse strand, counting down.
ATATATACCTTGTGATTAGTGGATTTGAAAATTGGGATTCTATTCACAAGGAAATGGGGTTGGGATCCTTAGGTGACCAACCAAGAGAATCCAAAAATGATAGAATTTTACATGGGTTGATTTATGTTCAATTTGTGGTTAATATAGGGGTTTCTGGAGTTTTAATATTAATTTTTGAAACCTATCTTTTTCTATTAATGGCTTATTTGGGAAAACTCGCATGGTTAGTACTGACCATGAGCCTAAATAATTCATTGTTTCACATGTAGGATTCATATTAAGTTTTTCCAAGCTCAAACTATATGAATCAGATACCCACTTAGATTAACGGTGTGAAAACCCTATAATGGGGTTCCCGTATTGTTTTTTCTATGGAAAAATCATGTGGAAACCATGAAATAGGTTTCACACATTATTTTAACCATGAAAAAACCATGAATCCCCTTGTACACTTAGTTTAACCATGTGGAATACAATTCAAAACCGATGAAAACCTTTTCTAATATCCAATATTCTCCAATTTCAAGTCAAATAAACCCAAACCATGACTCAAAAAATTTATACTAAACATAATTTAAAACAATACCAATAATCATGCATGTGACATCTTTAAAAAAATTTGAGATCATACAATATCCCCAACTTATAATACCTCATTCTTGAGATGTACCCCCAAACATTTTTATATTTATTAGTAAAAAGGATAGGTCCACTAAGCTTGCATATCTACTTCACATTCACATGTTTTTTACTACGCACATATATGTTTCCATAATACAAGAACTAACTTCGCAGTATTAACACAAACCCCTAATCACTACGATTTAATACACGTATCAGATGTTCCTCAATGAATGATTTGGACTAAAGATAAATATCTTCGATAAACCATGCATGTTTTACAACCATCTTTTCCAAAAAAACCACATGAAAATCCTCTCACAAGGTTACGTAGCCACTCCATAAAAAAAATTAGGAAATGATGTACATCCACCACCTCTAAGGCTCACCCAACCTTACCTTGAGGAATTAAAATTATCATCTTATTGGTTCTTCATTGGCATTCTAAAACGACCATATCTAACCCATGGTCATACTCAACACACCTACTACTAAAAAATAGTTCCCTACATTTTGACCCTTATTAAACCTACTTTTAAAGAAAATTTACCACCATAGTATTCATTGACTAGAAATCCCTCCATATAAAGTCATTTTTTAATTTTCATTGGAATACCTTCCACTATCCAACAACACTTGTACAACTGTGTATGAGTAACCTATTTCATGCCCCATATCACCCCAAAACACATTTTTTCATCTAGGTGTAAATAAAAATCTTTCAGAATGTATATGTAATAATGAAATGGTATGTGAAATGATCATAATTAATTAAAAGTATTTTTTAAAGTATTTAGTGAACAACACAAAAATTATTTCATCACTGATGATACCTCCACTAAGAAAAATTGTGGTCATTCAAAAGTATCATAATTCTCTAACCACCAAAATCTCACCACGATGATAGAAAAATAGGCAGTCCCTCACACAACCTATAATATAGTTCTAAAACAAGTTCACTCCCACTACCAAAACAACACACATCAAGTCCCAAATAAAAAAATTATTATCAATTAAAAACACTAATATAGTTAAAAGGATGGATTTACATAAAACAAAGTCATGCATTTCTCCCTGTTTCTCCCACACGGAAAAAATGAGGCTCTAACTATACACTTCATACTCCTAAGCCATGATTAGCAACGGTAAACACATTATCAATATTAAATGTTGTCATTTAGGCACCCAATTATTATTATCTTGAAACATTTTACAATATTTATTAATATCATGTTAGGAAAAATTTTAATTTCAATTTCACATTAAAGGGAAAAATAGTCCATGTTCAAAAACATGACAAAAAGATGTTTTCCTATGATTCTATAAATTGATTCATGTCCAAAAATAATATATAGTGCCTTAAATTATACATGAAATCTAAATAATCATGACATTACATCCCAAAATTCAATTATTTGAACGTCTTAAAAAGTATCTAAAACAACAATCACATCACACAACATTTTTGCCTCCTAAGTTAAAATAATATTCAACTATAGAAACAAACCTGAAATGGAAAAATCCCTCCTAGGTACATGGGTTCCCCCTAATAAATATATTATCTAATCCAATGATTGAGAACATAACTAAGTCATGACACTTCCAAGTATCCTGAATTCCTTTCTCTAATAGAAATACAAGTTAATATGAAAATAAAAAAATCTGTTTATACCACAAGGTTATATCCCAACATAGGTTCCAAATAACATTATGTCAATATGGTTAGCTGATTTCCCTCAAGAATACCACCACATACCCACTGGGATTCCTACTATCAATGTGGGTTTGTAATGATGATAATTAGTAGAATATACCCTCTTTTATCATAGTAATATACAAATAGAAATAAAAAAATAGAGGATACTAATATAATCTTAATAATACCAATAACATAAGATTAAAAATGAAATAAATATTATATCCCACTTAAATAGAATGAATATTATTATAATTTAAGTTTCTAGTGTCCAAAATGTAAACTGAAAATGAAGATAAAAATGACTCCCAAGAGGGTCCCACAACATGCCATCTACCCTCATACTGGCCTCATTCCAAAATCAACTATCAATCCCAATATCATTACCATTAACCGATCCTGTAAAAATAGAGTCAATTATTTTACTAATCAGGCAGCCATAGTAGAAATTGATTACATCTTAGTTTTCCACATAAAAGTGGTGTCTAAAACAGTATCTTGTTAATATAAATTTTTTCAAGTTTATAAGGAAATAATTAAATTAAATAAGTAAATAGTTACCAAATTTTAATTTAATATTTTTTTAAACTAGATAGACAACCGAGTTCCCATGGACAGCCATATGTCAATACCTACTTCATCCCATATTGAAATCAAAACCATTTCACATTATTGATCCAGAAATTATTAAAAAATGGTTTTATTATATATTTTCTGAAAAATATAATACAACTAATTTAATCCTAATTACAGTGCCCTCAATTTGGGTCAAGGAATTCATGACTAAGACCCTATGGAATATGGGAATAGAATATTGTTTCTCACATAGAATGTAACACACCATTCTTACATGGTATGTTTCAATTTGAATAATTCAGTAGTTTGCATTGTACACAATTTATAGTTTTAACAAACCACGACCAATCGAACTAGCTTGTATGAATAGTGATACCCAAATTTTAAAATTTTATAAATTATATATTTTAATATGGACTTCATTTTTGAATTCAGAATATGGTAATTAACTTAGGGTTAATTTTTTATATTTCTCTAATAACATTCAATTTTTGATGAATACTGAAAAATAATACATTATTGTTTAAAACTGAATTTTTATTTAAATAGTTAGTTATTTTATTTTAATTAATATTATGTCAAAATAGATACATTATACTAATATATTTTTTTTGTAATTAATTGGATTCATTTTATAATATGTTTAGATATGTAAAATATTATTGATATTTTTACTGCCTTTTACCCACAATCTATGAGCATTTGATTCTATACATAACAGTTAATTTTACCATATCTATGAGTTGAATTTAAAAAAGACAGGAGACTCTATAAAAAAAATAAGTAATATGTTGTTCAATAATATGTAAGTATATTTTGGTGTATAATTACTTTTGACTTTTATTTACCTAGGTTAAAATTAAATAGGATAATTAAAGGTAAAAATGATATTATAATAACAGTAACACATGTCATAACTCTATTGGATAAGTGTAATTTGACCCTAAATAACCTTAGTAATAAAATATGATTCATTTGGTCCCCTTGGATTAGATTAGGAAATGTATCATTATTTTATTTATAGAAGAGTTAAAACTTTTAAATTCAAAGTATAATAAATAATCCATTTTTATTATTGTGTTACACATAATATAAATTCTAATATAAATATTCATTAGAAATATAAAATGATTTCCTATATAATGGTTTTTTATTTATAATTTTTATCCATTAAATAATTTAACTTATTTATGACACAATGATAATGTTGCAATTACATTATTAATGAAATATTAAAATAATTGATATTATAAATATCAAAATAAATTTAAATTGAGACTTCAGATGAATTCCTCTAATTTTCTATGTTAATATGAAATTTTAGGGTTGATTAAATAAATTTTAATCTATGAGATAAGGTTTTTATTGTGAGGACCCGACCCCCATGTGCCTGGAGCTGGAGCCCAAGAGACATGATCTACCATAATTATTACATTACATTCATTTTCAAAACACATCATGTCCCATGCAACAAAGGATCGTGATGTTGAGGTTCTGGGAAACCAGCTGCATTCTGAAACTTTATTGATGACATTATTGATACCTAAAATTTTTTCATTTAAAATGTAGGGTGAGCATATGAATGCCTAGTAAATGGTTTTAAAATAAACCATTAAAACATTTGAAAACATTCATTAAACAATTTCAAAAAACATAATTCTTAGATAAATGTTGTGTCACACGTTCATATCATAATGGTGATCATCTAGAAAATGATATCAGAATTTCATATATACCCATTCAAATAAAGGCATGATGAATAAATGAAATTATAAACCTCTATGACATGATAATATATGTGAGAAAAAAGTAATAAACTAGGTGATGTGAATAATCAGTGTTTCTCTTAAACGAAATCACTTCATTTTCATACATTTAATACTAAAAATCCTTGAGTCCTATACACATGACAAGACATAGACTTCTAGTTTTATGATAAAAATTATAAATGTCTCTTAACAAAGATATTCCACTTAGCCAAATATTCATTTGTTAATGTGATTTAACATATACATAGTGAAAATAAAAATGTAAGATATTCTGAAATATTTTTTCAAGGCCTCAACCAAGACAACTGCTCATTAAGGCCTCGACAAAAATCCATTATCTCTTTAACCAAATATTCTAATAACCGAATATTTTTTTCCTGTTAACTAAATTACATATTCATAATGAAGGAAGTGAATATGTCGGACCATGTCATGGCCTCATGCCAAGACCAAGGGGGATATATATAACAGGACAAAAACCCAGAGATCCTCTTTAACCAGACTCCAACCCAGAGTGCCTGTGTAAACGGACACCATCCCAGAGGGTCTGCTGTAACTAGACCCCAACCTGGTACATACTTGTTCTAATGAATTCCCCATATCTCTAAATCAATGTTCACATACCACTTCAATTTATTAATTACTTATCATTCCGAGTACACCTATTACATGGTTTCATAATTCACATTATTCAAAGTGTCCCATTCCACCTTGAATAATTAAATTTTATTTCTCACTACCCATGGTGTCACATACAACATTGGGTAATTTAGTTCTTAGTTCATTATCAAGGTATGTCATATGCATGCATGATGGTAATCAACATGGAAAATGAAACAATCATACCATTGGTCTAAAAATACCTGACATGACATATAACATTGCAAATATGGAATAATTGATAAAAAATAGGCATGGTTTTGTAAAAAATCTATCTATACAAGATAATTAATAAATCACATAAAATGGTAAGGTTTTAAACAAGAGTTTTTAAATGATATCTCTTTAAAATTCCAATACATGTAAATGAAACACATAAAGAAAATACTTTACATTAATAATGGTGAAAAACATGACTTTGAACATGCAATTTAACCATAACCAGAATAACCACTAATAATCACTATAGCAAGATTAACATCAAATAATAAATGGTTACTACATGATAAAATCTACCCACAAATTCATATTCCTTTACTTTAATATAGGACAAATCACGTTCTTTTAGAACATAAATTACATCAAGGATACATGTTAAAATAACTTTTCTAATTTAGAATGTTCATTGGATTTTACTAAAACACATATAGGCTTGGAAAACACTAAAACCATAAATGTGTCCAAACATAAAATAAGTCATACTAATTATACTTTAAAAAAGGGTTTGGGAAATTAAACTAATAATTACATTTATACATAACCATATTTACACCAAGGGTATATATGGTTTCTAACACAAAATAAACAAGGTACATTAAAATTCATTATGATTTCAACACCTCTAAACAATAACCATTTATTATATTGTCACAAAAACCATATAATATTTATTATTCATGTACCCCTATTCACATAAGTATATAAAAACTATGATATTATTCTATAAAAAATTATATTTAAATCCAAAATGTATTTTGCATCTAAAATATTATTTATGTGTTAGTATTCAAGTCTTGAAAATCATAAATGATTGTATTGGAATACATATATATTATAAACCTGTATAAATAAATCAAGGTTTTGTGAATGTAATTGAAATTACATTATTTCATATAAAATTTCATAAGTAATCTTCTAGAAAATACACTAGGAGAGATCTAGAAAAAAATATGTTTGTATATACAAATATACATATATATATATATATATATATATATATGTATATCATATAAATCAAATATGCAGAACCTCCCAATATATGTTTTCTAAAACTAAATCTTTTAATATAAAACCCTTACAACATTTAAAAGATCACCCCACCCGAACACCCTATTTTAAATGAGAAAAAGAAGGACAACCCTAGTTATAGAAAGAATATATATATATATATAGAATTATCCTTTATACACAGTGTGTGTATAATCAGTTTTTCTTCATAGAAATAAATGGATAAATCCCCTTACCTAGATAGAGGAGGAAGCGGATTGGGCAGGCATGAGAGAAGATTGTTGGAGGTCCTAGGAGCTCAAAAGAGATAATATACCTGTGGGGTTCATCAGCATGGAATAGGGATTTTAAAAGAACTAATATGCATAGCATTCTTCGGTTCATGCCCAAAGAGGGTCCCTCCACTTGACATTCGAAGGTGAAGTCAAAGATTTTATTTGGAGAAAATAAAATGATAAAATAACACAGATATATATATATATATATATATTTTATGTAACCTTACCCAATGGTTGGCTCGGTGGGTAAGAGATGAGTCGATTGGGATGATAGGTTTGGTGAAAGTAGAGTCCAAAGGCAGTCTCGTAATAAAGAGAAACAGTGGATAGAGAGCACGTGGTCGATCAGTGCTGGTCTTGATGGGTCTCAGCCACCTGGAAGCAGGTGATGGCTGATGGTGGGTGCTCATGTTGGTTGTGTAGTGGTGGTCTGGCAGTTGTGTGGTGACATCAGTGTGGGATGGGAGGGCTGCCGTAATCCTGGGTTGCAACATGAGGAGGAAGGCGACCTCTTCCATTTTGTTTTGTTTTTTATTCGTTTGTTATAATTATCATTATAAAATTATTATTTTATTTTATGTTATTATTCTATCTCTTATTATTTATCTTTTATAAATAATATTAATAGTATTCAAAATTTATCTTATCATAATTATTCTTTTTAAAAATAATTAAATGTTTGTAATAATCATTACTTTTAAAAAGTAAAGCTAATAGTATTTAATTAAATTTATAAACATATATATATTTAAATAATAATATAAATGAAACCAATTATATATATAATTATATACATTTATAAATAAAATATATATTTATAATTCATTTTATAAATCTTAATATAATTTCTATTTAATAAATAACATCCCAATTAATTTCAGACCAATAAAAATGTGTTTTTTACTATTAATAGACAGATATCAATATACATGAAATTTAAAAATTATTAACAACAATTTATTTGATTTATTAATTTTGGTAAAACATTAATATGTCATATTATTTTATCTAAATAAAATTTTATAAAACAAATAATAAACTAATTTTATAAATGGTAAAATACTTATTATTAATAATTTTATAAAATGATAATATAAAATCAATAATTATAATTATATATATATATATCATTTGTTGAAAACGTACAAAAACCTCATGATTTTCTATTTATTTGCATAAAATAATGTATTTCTCTAAATAATATCATCTAATAATTTCAAATTGACATGTATAATAATATTATAATTTTATAATAATATTAATTATTATTAATACTTTTCATAAAAATTTAATCTAATCCAATTTTATAATGATAATAATTCAAAACATAATAAATAAATTAAATATACAAAAAAACATTTATCATTATTATAAAAAAAATATATTTTATATGTAAATATATTATATAAATTTATAACATATTTACTTAAATTATAAATTATTTAAAATTATTATTTTTACTCAGACACAGGGTGTTACAATATCCCCCTCATAACAAATTTGTGTCCTCAAAATTTGATTGGCGTACTCCTACTTACACACTCACACGGCCTCCCTAACATCCTTAGTGATTTCCCTACAGAGACACTTTATTTTTTTACAACTAATAAGGTAAAGAACATAAAGAAACTATGATGTACCTTTACTAGCCCCACTCACGTTGACGAATTCCCCAGTTCCCGGTCAAGGAGATTCCAAAAATAGTTTCAAACTCTCCAATCTCCCTGAACCAGATGCAGAATGAGAAACTTGGATTAAATTCATGTGGGCATCTATACTTATTTGTGAAAAAGGCATCACAAATATAAAGCTGGGAAACATCAGTATGATGTTGATGTCTATAGATCGGGTGGGAAGACTCAACCTCGATAATTTCAAAGTTCCCAACTTGAACGAAATGACTATAGTTCATGATCTGGAAAAGATACGTTTCTCAGAGGACACCATTCTATGTAGGTTCTTGGATAACCTCTAGGGATTAAATATTCATGGATAGGGTAAATATTTTAAGCAATCCTCCATAATACTTACATTTACATGCATAAAATGGAAGTTGGGAACACATCTTAATGATATATTCAAACCCTGATCATTGGTGGAGTTGAAGTACCCAAGGAGATTTAGATACATATTAGAGAGGTTTTCATAACTGGCGATCATTTTCAAAAGACTCATAGTCATCTGAGAAAGACTTGGAAACTAAATTTTCATGGAGATCAGTTGGAAGAGATAAAATACTCGTTTGGTTTAGAGTAGTTCTAATTTTCATGGTTTTCCTAAACCATTCCTCTGATACCAACTGTGACGACCTGTCCCCCAAGTGCCCAAAGCCAGAGCCTGTGAGACATGATGTACCACAACTATTACATTACATTCATTTTCAAAACAAATCATGTTCGATTCAATAGGGGATCATGAAGTTTAGGTTCTGGGAAACCAGCTACATTCTGAAACATCATTGAAGGCAAGATTGATTCCAGAAATACTTTGATTGAAAAAGTAGGGTGACCACACAAATGCCCAGTATGGGGTATTAAATAAAGCATTAAAACATTAGAAAACATTCTTTAAACCATTCCACAAAACATACTTATTAAATAAATGTTTTGTCACATGTTCAAATCATAATGGTTCTCAATTAGAAAATGTTATAAGAATTTCATGGATATTCATTCAAATAGAGGAATGTGGAGTAAAAGAAATTCAAAACCTATATGACATGAGAATATATGTGAGCACAAAGTAAACCTATATGTGTAGTGAATAATCAGAGATTCACTTAAAGGTAAGCATGAGATTTTTATACATTTAATACTAAAAATCACAGAGTTCTATACACATTGCATGCCATAAAATTCTATTTTTTTATACTTATAAGCAAAGGATATTAACAAAGGATATTTTACTTAGTCGAGTATTTATTTTTTTTAAGTGATATAACATACACATAGAGATAATAAAAATGCAGGACATTTAGAAATATTTTGTCAAGGCCTCGGCCAAGAAGTCTGATGATTAAGGCCTTCACCAAAATCCATAAGCTCTTTAACCAAATATTCTACTAGTCGAATATTTTATTCATGTTAATTAAATTACACCGTCATAATGAATGATGTGCATATGCCAGACCTTTTCATGGCCTCATGCCAAGACCTAGCAAGCTAACTGTATCCGGACCCCAACCTGGATAGCCTCTGTAACCGAAATCCAACCCGAAGTGCCTCTGTAACTGGACACCAACCAAGAGGGTCTGCTGTAACTGAACCCCAACCTGGAACATACTTGGTCTAATGCATTCTACATATCTCTAAATCAATGTACGTATACCACTAAGATTTATTGATTACTTATCAATCCAAGTACACCTATTACATTGTTTCATAATTCACATTATTCAAAGTGTCCCAAACCACCTTGAATAATTAAATTTTATTTCTCAACCCCCAAGGTGTCCCATACCACTTTCGGTAATTTAGTTCATAGATCATTATCATGCTATATCATATGCATCCATGATGATCGATAATATGGACTAGGAAACCATTATACAATTGGTCTAAAAATATATAACATGACAGATAACATTGCATATATGGAATAATTGTTCAAAAGAAGGCATGGTATAGTAAACAATATATGTACACAAGATAATTACTAAAGTACATAAAATGGTAAGGTTTCACAGAAGAGGTGTTAAATTATAACTCTTTAAAATACAAATAAATGTAAATGAAACACTTATAGAAAATACTTGACATTAATTATTGTGATAAACATGACTTTGAACATTCAATTTAGCCATATCCATATTAACAACTAATAATAACTGCATTAGTATTAAGATCAAATAATAAATGGTTACTACATGATAACATAAACCCATAAATTCTTAGTCCTTTAATTTAAAATAGGATGAAGCCCATTATTTTGAAATATAAATTGCATTGGGGTTACATTATAGAATAACTTCTTTAGTTAAGAATTTTTATTGGTGTATATTAAAACACATATAGGCTTGGAAAACACTAAAACCTTACATGTGTCAAAACATCAACTAAGTCATAGTAATTATTTATGAAAACTGGTTTTTGGAAATAAAATTAATACATAAATTTATACATAACCATATATACACAATGAGTATATATGTTTTTTACACTGAAAAAATAAGGTCCATTATAATTCCTTAAGTTTAAACCACCCCTAAAAAATAACTATATATTATTTTGTAACCAAAACTATATAATATTTATTATAAATGTACCCATATGTACATATGTATATAAAAACTATAATATTACTCTATAACAAAATTATACATAAATCCATAACATATTTTTCATCTAAAATATTATTTAAGTTTTAGTATTAATGTCTTCTAAATCATAAATGATTGTATTGGAATGCATATAGATTTTAAACCTTTATATATAAAATAGGGTTTTGTGAATGTAGTTGAAATTAGATTATTTCATGTAAAATTTCATATGCAATCCTCTGGAAAATACACTTGGAGAGCTCGGGATAGAAATATGTTTGAATATACATATTTGAATATATATTTGTATATCTTATAAATCGTATATGCAGATCCTCCCAATATATGTTTAGTAAAACTAAAACTTTTTAAATAAATCTTTTACACCATTTAAAATATCACCCAACCTGAACACCATATTTCAAAGGAGAAGGACAAGGTCCACTCCAGTTCTGGGAAGAATCTATAGACACACACACACACACACACATATATATATATATAGTTATATAGAGTGTGGTTATAATCAGGTTTTCTTCTTTTAAATAAATATTTTAATCCCCTTACCTAGATAGAGGAGGAACAAGATCGTGTTGGTAGGGGAAGAGATTATTGGAGGTCCAGGGAGCTTGAGGGAGAGAATGAACCTGTGGGGTTCATGCGCACGAAGGAGGGATTTTAAAAGAACCAAGATGCATATCATGCTTTGTTTCATTCCCAAAGAGGGTCCTGTCATGACCCGTCCTCAGGCCCGTGCCGTGACTACCCCAAGCCCGCCTTCCACAGGCTAGGGGCTGGCGACTAGCATGAAAGGTGTAAATCCTGATAAATGGGAAGGCATTGCCTTTATATATGTAAAGAAACACAACAGTGTACACATGTTGTAGTAAACACTATGTAAACTGAGTACAAAAGTAAGTGCTGAAAAGTAAATGGGCCAGAATACAAACCCAACTAGAAGAACAGTACAACTGAAAAGAAAGTACAGTAGCAATAAAGTAAATCAGCAACCATCGAGTAGTCCTTTGGCTATCCCAGCTGAAGGGTGGTTATAGATGGTCTCCTCAGCTCCTCAGGTCCATCCATCTGCTCCGTGTACGTCCCGCATGATATTCTACCTCTGGGTACCGTCCCTCTCCACAATCGCCTACCACGATCAACGATGTCTGTCATCTACAACCAACACAACGTAGTGTGAGCATACTTTGTGTAGGGGTGAGTATACGATACTCAGTAGGGACCTTGAGACACCTAAAGGACTCTCAGAATCAACAAAGGATAAACCACAAAGGAAAGATACAAACATGAAGTATCAACTAACATTATTAGGTATATGCCCATACATATACCTAAGTCATCAATTCCAATTCGACTCCAACTCAAGAGCACAAGAACAACCCATTCCACACAGGAAATCACAACCAAATCCATACAGGAAAGAATGTCAATCATAATGACATTAATTATTGAAAGCCAAGACTCAGCTCATACAGGTATACTACTCATGAAGTGGGGTAAAGATGATAGATGTTGTTTCTGAATCATATCCCCTTCCGAACCCACGTAGGACCCAAGTACATAATTCATCGTTGTTGAACCCTCGTAGGATCCTTGTTTAGTAAACATTACTGTTGAACCCACATAGGATCCATGTACAGTTTTCCTCAATGCCAAACCCACATAGGATCCAAGTACAGTTGTCCTCGCTGCCGAACCCACATAGGATCTAAGTACAGTCGTCATCATTGTCGCAGTCACAGCCAGCTCTTGGGTTCCCGCAAGTAGCATTCTCTATTCTAGGAGGGTCCACTCCAAGATCCAAGAGGGTTGATACATCAACAGTCACATAGTCCAATGTTTATGTGTCACAAAGTTCCATCTTGTCAATAGGAACTCAACGCGACGGATGACACGTCAACCGAACACCCGGTGTGAGAGATAATGGCTTTTCTGTCCCCGGGGCCCAATTGGTTTTTAAGAAAAAACCAACCCTACCAAACTCTAGTTTTATCCAAACCTCTAAGGGAGTAATCCAAAAGAACTGTCTCACTAAGAGGAACCAACTCAATTGACGACACGTCAATCAGACTTCCGGCCCTTAAGCTATGAGCGTTTCCGCTCCAAGGGCCCAGTTGGATTCCTGTTCGAACCAACCATCACATACACAAACATCATGGAAGGATTGAGTGTAATATACATAAACAACCATCTCGATCCAATGATCCCAACGCAACTAACGGTGCATCGATCGAAGGTTTGTAGCCCACGATATGGCCATTTCAACGAACTTGGTCTGAAAAATAGTTGGTTTGTACTTGGTCCGACCCATCCCAATACCACATGGGTCGGCCCGACCTGGTTCCGGGTCCGGACCAATTGGGTATGGCCCGCCCCAGATAGCACAGTCCTGCTAGTGGCTGGGGGCGGCCTGCGTCCCGGCATGGAATCCGGCCGCGGCTCGGCTTCCGGCCGAGCGGAGAAAGAAGGGGGGGCATCACCCCCTTGTCTCCGAAACGGCGGACCGAGTTGGGTCTTCCCTTTTTGCTGGTAAGGGGGAAGTTACACCCCACTGGTTTTTTCGTTAACATCCTATTTCCGGACGGTTTTCTTGAACCACCGAGGGACCCTGAAGTGTCCTACCTCCTGGATCGCCGGCAGTCGGCCGAGCCCGGCCGCCGCTACTGGTGACCCCCACAGCCTTGAGCCACGACCCTCCTGTCCGACCTGCGCGGCGTGATGACGCGAAACCCCTCTGTCACGGCCCACTCCTTCTACGGCCCCTTCAACTTCAACGGTGCAGCGCGATGGTGCTACGCACCACTACCGTGGCCCGCTACTGGTCGTGGCACTATTCAGCCTCACCGGCGTGGCGCGACCGCAACACGCTCCACTGACGTGGCCCGTTCCGGCCGCAGTTCACTTTGTTCCCACATGATGCAATGACACCATGCCACCTTCGCCACAAAAATCAAAAAAGGACAATAAAGAAAATGGGAGGAGAATCGGTCATGTTTGTGCGGTCCGATCTCCTCCCGTTACGTCGAAAACATTTGTCTGAATTAAACGAGATACTTTAACGACATAACAAAGCACAATTTTAATTCATTAAAATTGATCTTAACCCCTACCTCGATAAATGATTTCATTTTCCGGAGACGCGGAATATGGTGACGTGGGGATGGGTTTTGAAGACATAAAAGGTGTGCATCCAAGGAGGGGACGATGTCTCACACTAGATGTAGAGAGAAGAAGGAATGGCACTTCGTTACTACTTATGGTGACGGCGTTATTCGTCGAATTCTTGGCGTTCTTCAATGAAGGAGATTATGTTTTCCAAGAGAAAAAAGCTCTCTCCCCAAATTCCCACACACAACAAAACTAACCAAATAAAATAAGGCCTCTCGTTATTTTATTATTTTTTCTGTGATTTTCAAACATTAAAATTCAAAACACTTAGCTAAATTAATTGAAGAGGTTTAATCAATTAATTTAGTGTGTGTTGTCAAGAATTAAATTTGGAGAGTGGGGAGTTACCCAATTAAATACAAGGGGTTTAAAAATTTTAAATGTGTTGTGGTAAGGGGTTTGGGAATGTCAAAGGTTGGCGTTCGTGTGGGCCCCACCTTAAAAATATCCTTACATGAGTGGTTATAAACCTGTGGGTCCCACCCCAACTTCCACATGTAGAATAAACCCACATTTGAAAATGAAAAAAAATTGTAACACAATTTTATTATACTTTTTATTTAATCCACATTTTTTAACAACTCCACCCGAGAAGATGCATCTTTAGTAAAGGTACTCTTATGAAATTTCCGGCGTTGCGGTTCCATCGATGCCCTTGGATTTCAATTCTGAGAATTGGTTCAAAAGATAGTAAAACCTCCTCGTTTGTTAACTAAACATACCCAAGCTAATCTTCGGAAATTTATTCCAGGCACACCTCGGCTCGGAATCGGGTGCCATCAAAAACTGCATACTTGTAATATCCCAAATAATTTTAGAAAGAATTTTCCATGAAATTCAGGGGGTAGTTAAATTACTCCCATCTCAATTATTTATGTCCCCATAAAGCTACATCATAACCTAGGGAAAAAATGAGAGTATTGTGGATGTATCTGAGCCTCCCGCTCTCATGTGATCTCCTGGTGGTTCATATGCTGCCACCGAATGCACACCAGAGGAATCGACCATCCACGTAGGACCCACTCCTGTTGATCCACAATCTCCATCGGGACCTTCAAAAAAGTCACCCCGTCATCTATGTCCAGCTCCCCATGGTCGATGATATGGATCGGGTCGTTCACGTATCTCCTCAGGTGAGATACTTGGAAGACGTCGTGCATCCTATGCAACTGAGGTGGAAGAGTCAGGCGATATGACACCTCGCCTATCCTGCCGAGAACCTAGAATGGTCTGATGAAGCATGGAGAAAACATGTCGCCCCGGGAAAATCTATGTAGTCCACGTCAAGCTGGGACCCCTAAGAAATCATTGTCGCCATCCTAGAACTGTAGTGGTCCCCGCGTCCTATCTGCATAGGACATCTGTTGGCTCTGAGCAGTCCTCATCTTCTCATGGATGATCTATACCTTCTCCGTCGTGGCTTGGACCATCTATGGTCCGACAAGTGCTGACTCCCTAGGGTCTGTCCAGCATAGAGGTGATCTTCAATGTCCGTTGTACAAAGCCTCATATGGTTCCATCCCAATGGTGGAGTGGTAGCTATTGTTGTACGCAAACTCCACCAAATGTAGGTGATCCACAGAGCTATGACCAAAGTCTAGGACACATGCATGGAGCATGTCCTCGAGAGTCTGAATGGTCCTCTCTGTCTGACCATCCGTCTGAGGGTTAAAGGTGGTTCTCAGAAGTAGCTACATCCCAAATTCCTCCTACAACTCCTTTCAAATCCAGGAAGTAAAGCGAGCATCTCGATCCGAGATAATAGATGAATGCACACCATGAAGCCATACAATAACCTAAACGTACAAGCATCACATGCTCTCCATTGAGCCCTGCTTTCTGATTGTTAGAAAGTGGTCCGTCTTGGTGAGTCAGCCTACAATCATCCTGATGGAGTCATGTCCTCTAGTAGTACGTGGAAGTCCCATCACAAAATCCATAGATATCCCGTCCCACTTCCACTCCGGGACCTCTAAGGGTTATACCAAGGCTGCTGGTACCTGGTTCTCCACCATCACCTGCTGGCTGGTGAGGCATCATTAAACAAACTCTACCACAACCTTCTTCATACACGTCCATGAGTGTTGTCATATGAGATCCTGGTACATCTTCACTACACCGGGATGTACCACCAATGGGGAAGTGTGAAACTCTCTTAGAACCTCCTCATGTAATGCAACTGATACCATGGTATGTCCACTAAAACGAATGATGTTATCTCCTCCTAAAAAAACTATTAGGTGCATGTACTATAGATATCTGTGCACATCGCCTCTCATAGTCAACGTCCCCACATTGTGCCTCTATGACCCACTGATGTAGTTGAGAAGTGACTATGCGTGACTAAAGAAAGGATGCTCCACCTCTATCCACGAAATATATCTGCAATGTGGATAGATTCTCTGTCACCTCTCCAAGTAGGTGGATGCCTGACCTTATGTTGAGATCATCATCTACTAAATTCCCCTTCCCATGATTATAGACTATCTCAATGTCATAGTCCTTATGGAACTCGAGCCATCGACAATGTCTTAGGTTCATATACTTCTATGAGAAGATGTACCTGAGACTCCGGTGGTTAGAGTAGACAGTAAATCACTCGCCCATCAGATAGTTCCATCACATCATCATGGAAAAGAACACTACATCTAACTCTAGGTCATTGCCAGTATAGTTCTAGTCATGCTGCCTCAACTATCATGATCCATAGGTGATCACTACCCAATACTGCATCAGGACACACCCGAGTCCTGTCCCTGATGCATCGCAGTAAACTATGTACCCTACTCTCTTCTCTAGTAGCTTCAAAATGGGGGCACTGGTAAATCTCTGTCTCAGCTCTTGGAAGCTTTGATGACATCAATCTGACCACACGAAGGGTATCCACTTCTTTTTCAATGATTAAAGTGGTGCTACAACTCTAGATATGTCTGGAAAAAATCTCTGATAGTACCCAGCCGGACCAAGGAAACTCCGCACCTCCATCACGATCTTGGGTGGCTCTCAAGCTAGTACCGCCTCAATCATCGCAGGATCCACTGCAACTCCTGCCTTTGAGATGACGTTCCCCAAGAAGTGGACCTCTCAAATCTAGAACTGACACTTAGAGAGCTTACCATAAAGCTGGTGCTCTCAGAGTGTATCAAGTAAAACCCACAAGTGGTAGGCTTGCTTCTCCTTAGTAGTCGAGTATATCAATATGTCTTCGATGAAGACTACGATAAATCAGTTGATGTAAGGCTGGAAGATCATGTTCATGAGACTCATGAACACTGCTGGAGCATTGGTTACGCTGAAAGGCATATCCAAGAACACATAGTGGCCATACCGACACCTGAAGGCTCTCTTCTGCACATCCTCGTCTCGAACATTGAGCTGATGATATCCTGACCTGAGTTCTATCTTTGAGAAACATCGTGCTACCTTGAGCTGATCAAAGAGATCATCAATCAATGGAAGTGGATACTTGTTCTACACAGTCACCTGATTCAGGTGACGATATTCAACAAACAATCGCAAGCTCTCGTCCGCCTTCTTGGCAAACAAAATCAAGGAAGCCCAGGGTGAAACACTTGGTCAGATGAATCTGTTGCCCTGCAATTCTTCCAGTTGTTCCTGTAGCTCACAGATCTCAGCTGGTGCCATCCGATATACTGTTGTAGATATCGGTGCTGACCGGGGTATAGTTCAATATATAAATCTACCAATCTGTATGGAGGTTATCCTGGAACGTCTTCAAGAAAAATGTCCTAATATTGATCCACCACAACAGGAAAACACGGACTCCTCACATCAACTGCTCCCAGGATGAGACTACCCAACTGATAGGTGATCGGCTGTGCTCTCCTCCGTGTGAATCCATCCTATGCTACGAAGGCTCCCTGCTCATTAGTGATGGTAAACCTGCTCCCATTGGTGCGAACACACCTCACCTTGCACCTAATGCAGTCGATCTCAGCATATATTGTAGATAACCTTTCCATTCCCAAGATAACGTCATAAGGCCTCGACAATACTACATGAAGATCACAGCTGAAGCTCTCGCCACCTAGAGAAAGCTCACACTGCCTGAACCAGTGCGTAATCAACGAGTCTTCTCCCATAGGAGTATATAACCATTAGGATCAAGCCAACGACTCCATCATAATCCCTAATATCCTAACAAGGGAAGCAAAAATGAAAGAAGTACTCGCTCCTGTGTCTATAAGAACTGCAACAAGGGTGTAGTAGACACAGATTGTACCTCGAATCATCTTAGGTGCACTGTGGTCATAGGCCTCCACTGCCTGATGCTGAGCATGCCTCTTCCCACCATCTCCATGTGGTTGAGGTGGTTCTCCTAGTGGTGGTGGTGGTAGATTTCCAATGAATCGCCAACCACCTGCTGCTCAGCCAGCTCCTCTACCATGTCTGCCTTCTCCCTGAAGACCGCCATAATTGAACCTCTGCCTCTTCCTAGGTGGTCCCTCAATCATCTGCTGCTCCTCTGCATGGCGGGTTGGGAAGTCACGAGCCATGTGGCCCTGCCCTCCACATGCACATCACTGTCTGTCTCTCGTATGACTGGCTCTGCTGTGTGTGCCCCGTACCCCCGAACCAGTATCCTGAGGTCGCACACCTGATGGTCTGGACTTCTTGGACCTCTGCGACATCTGTCTACATCCGGCTGAAGAATACTCCGCTACCTGACTCCCTACGGTAGGTTTCGCTACTGGTGTAGACTCATCATAAAGCTCTCCACAAGAAGGGCTCACTCTAGTACTCCTACCTGCGTCGAAATGCTGAGGGAGATCATCAAAACCCTTATCTCATGCTTCAGTCCCTGCTCAAAGGTCTGAGCCCAAAAGAATAGATCTCGTACCATGTCTATGGAGTAGAGAGAGGGGTCAGTAAACCTCACAGAGTACTGGGATAATGTCCTGCTGCCATACCGCAGCTGTAGCAACTCCTGAATGCGCACCGCATGGAGGGTGGCTGGAACGAACTCTGAGAAAAAGAGTCTCTCAAAGTCCGTCCAAAGTAGAGATTCCTCAATGTGCATCAGGAGAATTAGGCTCTACCATCTTCCTTTTTTCTCGTAGAGGAGACTCACCACAAGGATCACCATAAGATCTGCTTCTGTCCCTACCAATATATAGACTCGAACAACAACGTCATGCCAATCCTCGACTGCCAGAGGGTCCATCTCCCCATGAAACATGGGAGGTCTCTGACGCTGAAACTCATACAGTTCACTCAGGCTACATTCACTCTCAGTTGTTGGGGCTGATGCATCAGTGGCTCGATGGGTAGAGGTACCGCCGGTACCTCCGCTATAATGGGGCACTGCACAGAGGCCTCGTTGCTTGGTGGGCTAACATCTCTTACAATGCTGGAAACCCTAGTTGGATACCATCATGGGGCCATCCTGAAAAGAAACTAGTGTTCCATGGTTAATATAGTATACCTATTGAGCTATCATAATGTAATCACAAAGAAAACTTTTTAAACACACATGCAATCAATATTTTAATGCATTGAGTCGGAAATCAGAAGTCAGGGTCCTGGTGTATAGTTACATCGGCCGCCGCTCCAATACTAGACTCCATGGACGGATAACCACACTCAATACCCTAAACACTATTGCTTCACATAGAAGAAATTATAAGAGTCCTGAGTTCTACAGTAGAACTGACTCCTATGATACCAATTTGTCATGACCTGACCTCGACGCTCGTGCAGTGACTTCCCCAAGCCCGCCTTCCATAGGCCAGGGGATGGTGACTAGCACCAAAGGCATAAATACTGATAAATGGGAAGGAATTACCTTTATATATGTAAAGAAACACAAAAAATTAAACAATCTGTAGTAAACACAAAGTAAACTGAGTACAAAAGTAAGTACTGAAAAGTAAATGGGCCAGAATGTAAACCAAACTGGAAGAACAGTACAACAGAAAAGATAGTACAGTAGTTGTAAAGTAAATCCGCAACCACCATTTCATCCTCCAGCTATCCCAACTTAAGGGTGGGTACAGATAGTCTCCTCATCTCCTTGGGTCGGGTCGTCCGCTCCATGTACGTTCCTCCTGATAGTCCACCTCTGGGTACCATCCCGCTCCACATGCCCCAACCACGATCAGCATTGTCCGTTTTCTGCAACCAAAACAACATAGTGCGGGTATAGCATGTGCAGGGGTGAGTATACCATAGTTACTAAGGACCCCGAGACCCCCGAAGGCCTTCCAGAATCCAAAACGTATAAAACAAAAAGGAAAGCTACAAAAACAATGTATCAAACAACTCTACTTAGGAATATGCCCATACTTATATCTAAGTCATCAATTCCAGTTCGACTTCAATTCAAGAGCCCAAGAACAACCCAGTCCACACAGGAAAGCACCACCCGGTCCTCACAGGAAAGCAAGTCAATTATATCGATGATAATGATTGAAAGTCACAACTCAGCTCACACAGGTTTACTACTCATGAGGAGGTGTGGAGATGATAGATGTCGCCTCTGAATTATCTCCCCTGACGAACCCACGTAGGATCCAAGTACAGAAGTCATCGATGCCGAAAACATGTAGGAGCCCAGTACAGTAACCATCGATGCCGAACTCATATTGGATCCAAGTACAGTCTTCCTCATTGCCGAACCCACTTCAGATCCAAGTACATTCGTCCTTGAGGTCGATCCCATGTTGGGTTGAAGTACGATCGTCATTGTCGTCGCCGTCGCAGCCCCCTTTAGGGTTCCCACACACAAAATGCTCAATTCCGGGAGGGTCTGCTCCACGATCCAAGAGTCTCTATACATAAAATATCACGAAGTCCAAAGTTAATGTGTCACAACGTTTTGTCTCGTCAATTGGAACTCAACGTGATAGATGAAACATCAATCAGACACCCGGTCTGAGAGATATTGGCATTTCTGTCCCAGGGATCCTAGTTGGGTTTTAAGCTAAAACCAACACAACCATTATCTAGCTGTATCCAAACCACAATTGTAGTAAGCCAAAATAACCATCTCACTAAGAGGAATCCAACGTAATTGACGGAACGTCAATCGGGCATCCGGTCCTTAAGCTATGTGTGTTTCCGCTCCGGGGCCCCGGTTTGATTTGAAATCGACCCAACCCAACTATACCCTAAAATCGAAAAAATCGTTACTTTAATATACATAATCGATCCATTTGATCCAAGGATCCTAACGCAAATGACGGTGCGTCGATCGGAGGTCTATAGCCCAAGATATTGGCGTTTGAATGAACTTGTTCCGAAAAAAATAGGGGGTTTGGGCCAGGTCCGACCCGGCCCAACACCCCCTCGGTCGGCCCGATCCACGTTGACCCGACCTGGGTCCAGGTCCAGCACAATTGGGAACAGCCTGGCCCGACCCATCACGGATGCCGGCTGTGGCTCGGCTCGTGGCCGAGCCGAGTCCGAAGGGGGGGGAGTGTCGTCCCCTTGTCTCTGAAACAACAGACCCAGTGGAGTCTGCCATATTTGCTGGTCTGGGGGAAGTTACACCCCCCCCCCCCCCCGCGGTATTTATAGGAAATGGATGGCCTTTATAGCTGGCTGATTTTCTTGAACCATTTCAAGACCCTGAAGGTTTCTGCCTCCTGGAGAGCCGGCGGCCGGCCGAGCCCGGCTGCCCCTACTGGTGACCGCCACAGCCTTAGGTCGTGACCCTCTAGTCCGACCAGCATATCATGACAACGCCACACCCCTATGTCACGGCCCGCTCTAGCCGCGGCCCTCTCCTAGACTCGGCCTCACCGGTGCAGCGCGACTGTACCATGCTCCACCGTAGCGGCACGCTCCAACCTCCGTTCACATTGTTCCTGCACGGTGCACCTGAACCACGTCGCCTTCGCCACAAACATCAATTAAGGTGAACAAGGAAAAGGGGAGGATAAATCGACCATGTTTCTTTGGTTTGATCTCCTCCTATTATTTTGATAACATTCTGCCAAATTAAACAAGATACTTTAGCGACATAACAATGAAAAATTTTCATTCATTAAAATTGAACTTAACACCTACCTCAATAAACGATGTCATTTTCCGGTGACGCGGAAGATGGAATTGCAGGGTGGGGTTTTTGAAGATGGTGTTGGTGTTCATCCATGGAGGGGATGACGTCTCACACTAGCTTCCGAGAGAAGAAGGAATGGAACGTCATCTCTCCTTGTGGTGACGTCATTCTTCGTCGAAGTCTTGGTGTTCTTCAATGAATGAGATGAAGTTCTTCAAGAGAAAATAGATCTCTCCCCAAAATCAATCACACAACAAAACTAACCAAATAAAATAAGGCCTCTCCTTATTTAATTATTTTATCCTATCATTTAAAACTTTAAAATTCAAAACACATAGCTAAATTAATTGAAGAGGTTTAATCAATTAGTTTTGTGTGTGTTGTCAATAATTAAAGTTGGAGAGTGGGGAGTCACCCAATTAAATACAAGGGGTTTAACAAGTTTAAAGGGGAAGAGTTAAGGGGTTTGGAAATGGGAAAGGTTGGGGCTCATGTGGGCCCCACCTCACAAATATCTTAACATGAGTAGTTAGAAACTTTTGGTTCCCACATCAACTTCTCATGTTGATTAAAACCACTTTAGAAAAGGGAATAAAATTGTAACACAATTTTATTTTTCTTTTTATTTAATCAACATTTTTTAACAACTCCACCCGAGTAGATGCTTCTTCGGTAAATGTACTCGTAAGAAATTATCGGTGATGCATTTCTATCAGTGCTCTCAGATTTCAATTCTGCGAATCAGTTCAAAAGATAGAAAAAATACTCGTTCGGTCACTGAACGTACTCGATCTAAACTTCGAAAATTGATTCCGGTCACACTAGACCTCGGAATCGGGTGACTTCAGAAAATGCGTACTCATAAAATCCCAATTAATTTAAAAAAAAATTCCTTGAAATTTACGGGTCTTTACAGGTCCCCTCACTTGACTACTGAAGGTGAAGAAAAAGTTTTGATTTGGATAAAATAAAATGATAAAATAACATATATATAATTTTTATATAACTATACCCAAAGATTGGACCAGTGAGTAAGAGATGAGGCGACATGGATGACAGTTTTGTAGAAAGGAGAGGCCAAAGGCAGTCATGGGATGAAGAGAAACAATGGAGAGAGAGAACGTGGTTGACCGGTGCTGGTCCGACAAGGTCTCGAAAACCTGGAAGCAGGTGATGGCCGACAGTGTGTGCTCATGTGGGATGTGGGGTGGTTCTCCGGTGGTCGTGTGGTGGTGTCGGTGTGGGATAGGAGGGTTGTCATCGACCTAGGTTGCAGCGCGAGGAGGAAGGCAACCTCCTCCATTTTGTTTTCTTTTTTTATTCTTTTGTTATTATTATCATTAAAAATTTAATATTTTATTTTATATTATTATTCTATATTTTATTATTTATCCATTATTAATTATATTATCATTAGTCAAAAGTTAACTTATCATAATAATACTTTTTAAAAAAACTAAATGTTTATTTTAATAACTACTTTTTAAATGTAAAAATAATAATATTTTATTATATTTATAAACATATATATATATAGATCATAATATAAATGAAAAAAATTATATATATAAGTATATATATTTATATATATATAATATATTTATAATTAATATTATAAATCTTAATATAATTTTGATTTATTAAATTAAATTCCATTTATTTTCCTACAAATAAAATTGTGATTATTATTATTTATAATCATATATCAATATACATGAAATTTCAAAATTAAAAACAACAATTTTTTAGATTTATTTATTTTGATAAAACATAATTATGCCATATTATTTTAACTAAATAAATTTTTATAAAAAAATAATAAATTAATTTTATAAATATTTAAATACATAATATGAATAATTTTATAAAACGCTAATCCAAAAAAAATAATTATAATTTCATATATATATATATGTATCATTTGTTGAAAATGTATGAAACCCTAATAATTTTCTATTCATTTGCATAAAATAAAGTATTTCTCCAAATAATTCCATATAATAATTTCAAATTACATGTATAATAAAATTATAATTTTATAATAATATTATTTTTTATTAATAATTTCTATAAAAAATTAATCTCATCATAATTTTATAATGATAATAGTTCAATACATAAGATATAAAATAATTACATATATAAATAAAATACCTTTATTGTTATTATTACTAAATATATTTATATTTGTAAATATATTACATAAATTTACCTCATATTTACTTAAATTATAAATTATTTAAAATTATTATTTTTACTGAGACTTGAGGAATTAAATTTATGGATTAAAAATTTCAAATACTAAATTATGCCAAAATTGACACAATTGAGTTTTTAATACAAATACTATATTATTAATTGATATAATATTTCCAAAAATATATGATTTGGACAAAGGCCCTAGATAAGTTTGTATATATTAATAATTTACCACTTGGGGTTTTATTATAAGGTAATAGTATGTTTATTAACCATATAATATAAATATACAAAGAGACATAATAAATGTCATACTATTTAAGAAAGAGTTAAATCTAAAATATAATGTTAATATGATGACCTAAAAATGTCAAAAAACTATTGTTTGGGAGGTGTTCGACCCATATCGACCTCATCCTCTAAATAAAACATTTTGGAGCCATTTAAAACCGAAAATGATTTTATTATAACATAATTTTTCAAACTTTTCCTAAAGTTACCCTCACCTATCATATAAAAGGGTACTACCCCTTCTCTTAATTTGACTACTCCAAATCCATTTGGCTCAGCCAAAACCTGCAAAAATATACTCCCAACATTCTATAAATAATCCTATATTCTTTACATTGATCGTAAATCTAACATAAGGATCCCTTTTGATCAACTCAAAAGGAAACCCCAAAAAATAGGTAATAATTCCACCACCCTGATTCAAGTTCATTTATTCTTCCACATCCTCTATCATAGTTGTTTCTATACCAAAATAATAGTTGTATTACCTCCAACATACTGTGATATTGTTATAAATATGGTACAACAATATACAATTTTCTATACATCCTATGAATGACCAAGTCACCATAAATGCGTATGTACGGCTTACTGTCTCCACGTTGTGGTGTAGTTTGTTACTAAAACACTTCTTATTTGGATGGGTGTAATAATTTGTATAATTTATTTTAATAACAAATATAAAATTTTAATTAGTTTTCATATATGATATACCATCCAATTAAATATGATTTCATCATCAATATAATGAATTTTTCGCTTGTGCGTACGTATGGATCAACATCTCCATGAATGTGATTAGATTCATTCCCCATCGTAATCATTCTAGAATAATTTTCATTTTATGATTAAAAATAATGATTAAGAACATAATATAAATATTTATATAAATCATATACATCCTATCCATGAAATACATGGCTTACGTAACCAAGCATATAATGGAAAAAGAATCATTTAGCACCTGAAACGATGATACTACTGATATATTATTAAAAATTCAATATTAGAGGATCATATGATATCATATTTCTGTATAAATTTTTTTTTTAATTCAATAAAAATTATTTAAATATTACACATGATGTAAACGTAACCTCAATTATGGAAAATTTCAAGGTAAGGCTTAATTAAAAATATATTTACATATATGAGGTTGATAATATGTAAATATCTACTATGACCTATTTATCACAGACATCTATTTTTTCATAAAAATGTAATTCAATTTTTTTTATTTACTATTCCAAGTGTTAAATTTATTTATACCATTATTTAACCGATTATGTTTTGAATGGAATCTTTCCATCATTTTCCAATGAAGGTACTTTTTTACCTTTTCAACAAAATTTGGTTAAGAATTCCTTTTTTTAACTTATATGGCAGGTGTGGATATTTTCCGTCATTATAACTTCGTTGATGCTTCCCATACTATATTATAGTAAAATTTTCAGAAGAAAATTTTCTTTTATAATTATGTGACTTTTAAATGGTTTGAACATAGGAAGAGTTATTTATTTCAAAGTGTTTTCATTTCATCTATGTACACATCCTTTGAATGATTTTAAACTTGTTTGAAGTTAATTTATTATAAAAATATTCCATATGGTATTCAAGGTTTTGTTGTATGTTTTATTGTGGATGTGTAATTTTTATACTATTTATGGTTTATCAAAAAAGTAATGACATTTCGTATGCTAGTTTTATTATGAATGATTATGTCATTTTTTTCGTTTTCATTTGAGAAATGCGTTGGAATTATTAATTGACAGGTGGAGACCATTATATCTCCCCAATGAATCTATAGTTCTCTTTAGACAAACTAGTGTTATGGAAAAAGGCATTGTCAAAATTATATTGGATGTCTTGGTACGAGGCAGTGACAATGTTGTTATGATGTCGTCCATTATGCATTCCATCATTATGAAATTGGATATTGATATTATAGGTGAATATTAAACTAATTTAATATCAATGTGAATAAGTACATGGAATTATTTTAATTATCTATTTGATATTAGGAAAAATTTTACATTTTAAATGCTTCTATTTTAGTCTTATACATATCCTTAAATGTTTATGATAATTTATGAATCTTTCCACTATATTGTTATACTTTCTGAGTATCTTAGCGCACCCCTTTCTATGTTTAATGTTTTCCTAGATGTGAAAAATTATATTATGACTGAAATATAGGGATCATCTAAGGGATATGAATGTGGTAAATGTAGAAAATATTGATGTTTTTTTATTTTAAAATGTAATATAAAATATATTAATGTATCTAGTACTTCACAATCTACTAAACTGATAGGTCTTTTTGGATTTGATCTCATGTGATATTTTCAATGTTATGTAATAATTCATAGACTCTGGGTAACTAGGATTGAGGTGTTTCAGATGGTATCAGAGGATGATTAGTACAAACCGTGTAAACTATAGTTAGATAATCTCTGAATATAGAACATTCACTAAGATAGTTTTTTTGGATTAGTATAGTAGAACTTCATTGAATTTTTGTAATATAAGGATTTTGGGTATTTTCTATGCAATACATTCCTATATAGATACGAGTAGGTTGAGGATACTCTGACATAGATGTACCTAGAGGTAAAACCCAAAAAATCCACTTAGAGGAAGACTTGAACGGGAATAAGTGCATGAAAACGATCCATGATGCACACATTGTTACGACACTATTGGGGAATATGCTTAGGGAAATTTTCAATTTCATTACAATCCATTATAAAGGATTTATCTGTGAATACCTGCTCAATTATATTTTTATTATTATTATGGATTATTTCCATAAAATATTCAATTTAGGTTATGTGATTTACATGTATGGAATTATGTAATGTGATTCATAAACTATTCTAGTGTTTTCTATTTTTTTAGAAATGGAACATAATGGAATGAATGGAAACTATATAAATGCATGTAATCGATGTAGGGATTTCCCTCATACTCAAGATAATTATAGTGGAGCTGGTGATTCAATTGGTGTTCATCAGCTTATCACCATACTAGAACAACTCATTTCGATTATGAATGATTACCTAACCTGTAAAAAGCACCCATGATGCTCAATGTGTAGGATCAATGTTAGACCACTTGATTAGAAAACAACCAACAAAATTCAATAGGATTACAAATCCATTAGTTTCTAAGCAATGTATAAGTTCCTTAGAAAAAATATTGCATGCTTTGGGGGGTAGCGAAAGGGAAAAAAATTCATGGCAGTTTATCACCTCATCAGAGATGCAGATCAATGATGGCCATTAATCCACAACAAAAAGGAAGATGAAGAAGTATCAAACATATAATGGAAGGAGTTTAATTTTATTTTAAAAATAATTTCCACGAGACTATCAAGAAGATGTGAAAAGACAATTTATGATTATGAGGAAAAAAGGGGATGAGAATGTCGCAATGTATGAGGATAACATTAAAATTCTTACAAGGAACACAAGAGATTATATATGTAACCCAAGGAGTAATATTGATCAATTATTTTATGAGTTAGAATCATTTCTCTATCAAGAATTAGTCTCACAAACCATCTCATTGTACGATCTACTGTCATATGTTCTATCAAGACCAAAAAGTAATTCTATATGTCTTGTGACATTAAAGAATGAAAGTGAAGAATAGATCTATTGTACACTATGGAAATGGAAATAATAGGAAGAAATGGAAACGTTGAATATCCATCCTACATTAAATATGGGAAGAAACAAATATTTACTTGCCTAATGGGAATAAGAATCTGTTACAAGTGTGGTGAAAAAGGCCACCAAGCTTGTGATTGCAAGGGAAAGAAAGAGGCAGTCAATGTTGAATTATATATTTGTAATGAAATGGGGAATGATGAAAATGAATTTCCTAAGCATTATAGAAATAAACATTAAAAACAAGGGATCAATTCCATGTATATGTGATCACTATTGCTGAGTTTGAACCTCTGAAAAACGTGGTGGTAGGTCATTTAATGGTTTCCCAAAGATTATCCAATGCTTTATTTGATTCTGGATCATCGCATTTTCTCATATCATCCATGTTTTATAGGAAATTTTGATATTTCCAATTTATAAACTTGGGAATTTTCAGTCAAAACACCTAATAGAGGTATTATTGCAACAATGTTTTATGAATCAGTTAATATTAGTGCATATCAATGTTCATTATCTACTGATCTCGTCATTATAACCACTATGTATTTTTGATAAAATCATCTATATATATTGGATTTCGTACCATGATACGAAAATTTATTGTATGAAAAATGAGTTTAGAATTTTTTATTAAGATAAGGAGTACCTCTTTTTAGAGCGGAAGCATCACCATATGATTCATATTTAGACTGGCCACCGATAGCTCTACTAAACTAAATTATTTCCGAGGAAGATAATGAAATAATTATGGGTGAGGAATGAAATGGTTCAATAGAGGACATACCTATTGTGCTAGAATATGTTGTTGTGTTTCCAATGGATTTTCCTAGACATCCTATAGAATGATAAATTGTGTTTCCCATTGATTCAATTCCAGATTCATGGCCCATATCGAAGATCCCTTATAGAATGGACAGTATAGAAATAGTGGAACTGAAGAAACAACTAGAAAAAATGAGTAATAAGAGATTATTTTCCCTAGTGTTTCTCCATGGTGAGACCCTATTCTATTTGTTAAGAAGAATGATTGATCTATGAGGTTGCACTTTGACAACAGAGGGATCAATGCTATAACAATAAATAACAAGTATCTCCTTCCTCTCATTGATGATTTTTTGGATCAATATCATAGAGCTCAATATTTATCAAAGTTTTATCATCGATATGGATCTCATAAGTTGTGGGTGAAGAATAATGACATTCCAAAGATAGAATTTCGAACCAATAATGTGGATTATGAGTTTACAGTAATGCCTTTTGGATTAAGTAATGCACCCTATGTTTTCACTGATCTAATGAACATTGTTTTCAATGAATATCATGATAACTTTGTAGTGGTATTTATGAAAGATATCTTCGTATACTCCAAAATCTACAATGATTATAACAAAACTTATGGATTATTTAAATGACTCTTAGAAGAAATGAATTATATTGGGAGTTTAAGAAGTGTGAATTTTATCTTCTGGATATTTCATTTCTTGGTCATATTGTTTCTATGGATGCCATCCTTCTTGACCCATCTATGACAAGAGAAATACTAGAATTACCAGCACCAACGAGTATAACAGAGGTGTGCTATTTTTTTGGTTTAGCAGGTTATTATCGGGGCTTTTCCAAAATTCTTCCAGATTGGAAAACCCATTAATCAAGCTCAAACATGAAGGGTTTATATTTTTTTGGAAATACGAGTGTGAAGAATATTTAAATGAACAAAAGTAAATATTTTCAAATTTTCCTATATTGAATCTACCATCAGGGAATGATGGGTTTGTTATTTATATAAATGATTTAATGAAAGGACACAATTGTGTCCTTATACGGAATGATAGAGTTTTTGCCTATGAATTAGGAAAACTAAAAATTCATTAAATAAAATTCCCACTAATGGTCTTCAGTCAGGATATATAATAATTGCATTGAATATATGGAGACATTATCTCTATGGTGAAAAATGTGAGATATATACAGATCACAAGATTTTTATGTATATTTTGTCACAGAAGGAACTCAAAATGTGGAAACGAATATGGATTGAACTACTCATTGATAAGTATTTCAGTATACACTACCACCCAAGGAATGAAAATAAGGTGGTAGATGATTTTAGTTGAAAGTATCATGGAGTTTTGAACAAGATGGGAGTAAAAGGGATCCAATTTTCATGGATATAGTAAAGATGGATATGAGAATAACCATCAAAGTTTAAACATCAATACTTTTTCAAATGGTTTCGAAACAATCCATAAAGGAAAGGATAAAACGTTCTTAGACTGATGATGAAGATTTTAAAATGAATATTAATGCTATGAATGGTCGGAGATTGATTGACATTGTATATGAATATGGAATTTTGAAATTTGGGAAGAGACTTAGTGTTTCTGATATACCTGATCTAAAATGAGAATTGTTGGTTAATGATCATAGCTCCAATTTAATTATACATCCTAGGATAACCATGACGTATAAAGATTTGATTGAAAATTTTTGGCGGGACAACATGAAGAAATAGACAATAGATTATGTGTCAAGATTTATGGTTTTTCAACATGTGAATGCTGAAAGGAAAAATCCTGGATAAATCATGCAACATCTTCCCTTACACGTGTGGAAATGTGATTATATTAAGATGGAGTTTCTCATGGGGCTACCAATGACTCATAGAATGAATGATTCAATATGGGTTATTATTGATCATCTTACCAATTCTGCATGTTTTCGTTCTATAAGAGAAGATTTTCCACTTGAACATCTGGCATGAATATATATTTATGATGTTGTAAGACACTATGGTGTACCCCTGTTGATATTTTCTGAATGCGATCCATATTTTAAATCAAGATTATGTAAAATTAACAAAAAGCCTTATATACTAAACATCATTTGAGCACTGCCTACCACCCACAATTTGTTCGACAATAAAAACTAACTATTAAAACCTTTGAAGACATGTTTAAAACTTGATCACATGACTTTCTAGGTATGTGAGATCAATATTTACCTCTAGAAGAATTTTCCTATAATAATAGCTCCTATTCAAGTATTCAGATTGCATCATAAGAAGTGTTATATGGAAAGAGATGTTTCACACCATCTTGTTGGGATGGAGTTGGTGAAAGAAAACTATTAGGCCCGAAACATGTTGAGGAAACAATGGAAATGGTGAAGATTATCCAAACCCTCATCAATGCTGCTCAATTTCGGAAAAAAATATATGTCTATAATCTAAGTAAATATTTTGAATTTCATGTAAGAATCCTATTTTATGGAAGGTATCTCAACGGATGGGTGTTATACGTTTTAGTAATAAGGGTAAATTGAGTCCCAGGTACATCAGACAATAAGAATTTTTTTGAATGAATTTATGTTATAACATATAGTTTGGAAATGCCTCCAAGTTTCAACAAAGTTCTTGATGAGTTCCATGTATAACTATTGACAAAATACATGCCTGACCCAATGCATGTACTCACCAATGATGAAATAGAACTGGAACCCAATCTGTCTTATTGTGAAGAGCAAATCTGAATTCTTGATACCAAAGAACAAGTGTTGGAAAATCAGATGACTCATACGGTGAATGTTCTATGGAGAAACCATAAGATGGAAGAGGTGACATTGGATCCTAAGAAACAAATGATGAATAACCATCCGAATCATTTTAGGCAGTTTTATTCTAAAAATTTCTTAGATTAAACTATTTGAAGTAGCAGAAAATGTAACACTGCAAGATTCTAAGACATGATTCCCTTTGAATAATGTAGTTGCTTTCATTTTACACAACGTGGAGTTTTAACACACCACGACCAATCGAATTTGACAACATGAATATTAATAACTACTTTTTGAAATTTTATAAATTATATTTTTCAATTTGGACTTTAATTTTGAATTCAGAATATCAAAATTAGATTAGGGTGAATTTTTGGTATTTTTCCAAAAACAATCAATTTTTGATGAATACTGAAAAACATTATATTATTTTTTTAAAAAAACATTTTATTTAAAAAACTAGTTATTTTATTTTAATTTAGTTTAGATAAAAATAGATACATGATACCATTATATGTTCAATGTCATTCAATGGAGTCATTTTATAATAAGTTTTTATATATAATATTTTATTGAACATTTTACATCGTCTTTTACCCTCCTTCTAGAACCATTTGAAAATTTTCCTAAAACATAATATTTTAACTTCTGTGGGGTTAATATTAAATATCCATGATATATGGTAAATACCAATAAGTAAAATGTTTCTCAATAAGATGAAAATAATTATTGGTTAATAGTAACTTTTTACTTTTATTACTATGGTTTATTGTAAATAGGGTAATTAAAGGTAAAATGGTATTACAATTACCTATCATGTATCCTAATTTTATTAGACAAGTGTAATGCGAACAAAAACAACATTATTAATAAAATATGATTCTATTGATCCACTTGGATAAGATTAGGACATTTATTATTATTTTGTTTAAAGAGTTAAAAGTATTAAATTCAATGTTTAATAACAAAACTATTTTTAATATAGGGATACTTAAAAAAACTATAAATATTTAATATAAATATAAAAATATATCCTAATTTTTTTTATTTTATTTATAATTTTTAGATATTGAATAATTGAAATTCATTATGACATAATGATAATGCAGAAATTACCTTATTAATGAAATAATAAAATAATTGATATTATAAATATCTAAATAAAAGTAAATTGAGAGTTCTAATGAATTCCACTAATTTTATAGGTTACTATGACATGTTAGGGTTGATTAATTAAATTTTATTTTATGTGATATTTTTTATGGATTTATAAAAATCAAATACTAAATAGTGTCAAAATTGACATAATTGAGTTTTTAAAACATATACTATATTATTAATTGATATAACATTCATATAGATATAAGGATCAGTCAAAGGAATTAGATAAAGTTATATATATTAATAATTAACCACATGGGGTTTTCTAGGCTTTTATAGAATGATTATTTACCATATAATATAAAAATACAAAGAGACATGGTAGATGTCTTACTATTTAACTAAGATTTAAATATAAAAGATAAGGTTACTATGTTGACCTAAACCAGTCCAAAAAATAATTATTGAGAGGTTTTCGACACATCCACACATCTTTCTCTAAATTAATCATTTTGGATCCATTAGAAACCGAAAATTATTTTCCTATAAAGTTATATTTCAAACCTTTCTAAAAGTGACCCTCACCTCTCTTCTAAAAGGGTACTTGTCCTTCACCTAATTTCACACCTCCAAAACCATTTTGGTCATTCAAACGCTGCCCAAATATCCTCCCAACTTCCCTTCCATCATCTTATATTCCTTAAATTGATCATAAATCCAACCTATGTGCACTTTTTGATAAACATAAAAAGAAAACACCAGATGAAGTGATTATAATTTCACCACTATCATTCCAGTTCTTTTCTTCATCCACTTACACATTCATTGTTGTTTTCAAAACAAAATAAATAATTAAATTCCTCCAACATACTTTGATGTTATTATAAATATGATACAACCATATTTGTTATTCTATCCATCCTATGAATAACCATGTCAAATAACTTTTCTACATACAACTTAACGTCTCCACTTCCCCTGTGAAGTTTTTTATTTAAACACTTTAATATTCTTATGAGTATTATAATTAGTATAACTGATGAAAATAAAAAAATTTCAATGATTCCTCATATATGATTTACTATCCAATTACATATGATTTCACAATCAATATATTGATATTTTGGATCATGCGTATGTTCAGATTACCGTCTCCATGAACGCGATGAGATAAATTCCCCATCATAATCATTCAATATTAATTTTCTTTTTGTAATTAAAAATAATGTTTTAAAACATAATATAATTCTTTATATTAATCAAATACATCCCATCCATGAAAAACTAGGCTTATATTAAAAATCATATAAAGTAAAACGAATGCATTAGCACCCAAAACAATGATACTATTGAAATATTATTAACAATGCAATATTAGAGGATCATATATGATATCATAATTGTATATATTGTTCTGGTATAATTTAATAAAAAATATTTAATTATTTTATAGGAGATTAATGTACCATCGAACAAAGAAATGTAAATATAAAGGTTATTTCTACAATCTCTTTACTTATCCAGGATTGTTAATACACAAGTATCTTCTGGGACCTCATGATCATCCACTTTCGTGTTTTCATAAAAATTTAATTCTATTTTTTTTACAATTTACTAGAATATACTTTAAAGTTATATATACCCCTATATAACCATAGATGATTTTAACGGAAAATTTCAATCATTTTCCACACCAGTTACTTTATGCACTTTTTAAAAAAGATAAGATAAGAATGTCTTTTTTAACTTATTTTGTGGGTGTGGCTATTTTCTACTGTTATAACATCCCCAAAACATCCCATTAAAGCCTATATAAATTTTTTCAAAATAAATGTTTTCTATTATAATTATGTGACTTTTAAATGATTTCAAAATTGAAATAGGTATTTCTTTTAAATGTATTAAATTTTATCTACTACAACATCCTTTGATGGATATTTACCTTGTTTGAAGTTGATTTATTATACAAATCATCCATACAATATTAATGTTTCTGTGATATGATGGACTATTTCTGTGTTATTTTTAAACCCT
Organism: Viscum album; assembly: GCA_963277665.1. NCBI lineage: Eukaryota > Viridiplantae > Streptophyta > Magnoliopsida > Santalales > Viscaceae > Viscum > Viscum album. The sequence continues at coordinate 1,583,079,832 of OY728150.1, read as the reverse complement.
TAGTTGTCTATGGATAAAGTGTTGACATTTCATATAGTAGTTATAATATTAATGTTTATGTTATGTTTAAATCTATTCAGATGAGGAATGAATTGGACATAGTATGTGATGGGTGGAGCCCGTATAGCTCCTCTATGCATTGGTATGTATCATTAGAAAAAATAGTGTCTTGGCACAAGGCCTTGAAAAAATCATATAAGTTGTCTTAGAATGAGGCCATGACTATGTGTTTTTGAATTCAGACATTATGCATTCCATCATTATGAAATTGGATAACGATATTACATGTGATTATTCGACTAGTAGAATATCCATGTGAATAAATAAATGACATTATTTGATTTAACTTTTCCATATTATAATTATGTTTATGTTTAATAGGATTTTTTATTTTTATTAATTTCATTAAATATTTATGCATATATATGAAGTATTGCACTATATAGTTATCTTTATTGAGAATTTGAGCTCACCCATTTCTATATTCTATTTTTTCTAGGATGTGATGATGTATATTGTGAAAAAACTACAGGGATAGTCTAAGGGATATGAATGTGGTTAATGGAAGCAAAATTGTTATTGTCTTTAATTTTATAATGTAATTTAAAACATATAACATTATCCACTTCTTCAAAGTCACCTAAATAGTTTAGTCTTTTAGGATTTGATCCCCTTGATCATTACAATCTTATGTAATAATGCACCGACTCTGGGAAAATGGGGTTGGGGAGTTACATAGAATTATGTTTATAAGCATTGGAATTATAAAATCATGTCCCTCTCACAAGGGTTGGGAATTTTTAGTCCATGTCTTGAACAAATTTATGAAACAATTATCACTAAGGGATTCAGAATCAGAAGACCATGTCATTCTCATTTGGGATTTGGAAGAAGTAGACAATGTCCCACAAACTATTATGACACCATTTATTACTAAGGGATTCAGAATAAATAGAAAATTTCCCACTCAAAATGTATTTGTAAATTGATAAACATGTCCCAAAAATGTTTTTCAAACAATTTATTGTTATGGGATTCAAAAATCTGAGGACATGTTATTCACGCAATTATCAATTCAATCAATGTTAATTGACATTATCCCTCTTATCACATTCACTATCAATCATATAAATAACTAATTCAATAATGAATGATTTTATTTTCATCGATTATAATCGCTACACATTCAATTAATTAATCCAATAATTAATTAATCAATTAACAATCACACTATTCAATAATTAATTTAATACAATATTATTCACTTTTATTTTTGTTAATTAATTCTACTGTAACTTAATCATGTGTCCTTAAGTAATTAATTACTCATTTAAAAAATCACTTCACTCTCTTTAATTATTTCAATAATTAATTAATTAAACCAATCTTGTCAGTTAATTCACCAATTAAATAATCTATTCAATATCCTTATTCAATTCAATAATTAATTAATCATATCAAATACAAATTAAATTCGACAAATATATAATCATATCAATTACTCTAGTAAATGAAAAAATTTACTAGTCACATTAATGAAATTAATTAATTTGACAATTAATTAGTCACACAAAATACATTAATTAGATCATCAATTAATTTACGACTTCAATTCTAAATTTTTCCATTAATATACCAATCACACAAATTTCATCATAATTGAAAAATTAATCTATCTAATAATTCCCCTTAATAATATCCCTAATTTATTAAGTATGTCAACACTATTAACTTACTATTCAATTAATTAATCAATGTCCTCAAATAAAATTACAATTATTAATTAAAAAATGATTTATTAAAATTTATTACAACAATATTACAAAAATCCAGATTATTTTATTTCTGAATTAATTATTGTAATTCATTTAACTTTACTACCACAATAATCTCCATTAATTAAATCACAACTTAATTAATCTAACTCATTAAATTGTTTCAAACCAAAAATCCCCATTAATTAATTCTACAGTTAATTAATCTAACTGAAAAACATCACATCTATTAATTAATTCTTGAATTAATTAATTGTAATAATTTCCATTGATAACTTCCATAAATAATTAATCAAACATAATCCCTTTAATTAATTCACCAATTAATTATTCACATCAATTTTGGTTAATTAAATCTATCAATTGTTAATCACATTAAATAACATATATTAATTCACTAATTAATTTCGTATGTCAATGACATTGAATATATTATTTAAGTAATATCATTAATCCAAATATTTAATAAAAAAATTAAATATTCATATTAGTCACATTATTTTATTCATGAAATTATTCAATCCAAACACAACTAATTAAATATCAATAGGTAATTTCTCACTTATATGTTATATTAAAATCAATTAAATATCCTCATATAATTCAAAATTTAATTTTTATATCTCAATCAATTCAATATCCCTTAATTATTTTGTCAATTTATTATTTTATTATAATCAAATCTATATACATATTGAATTTATCAGTTAATTTTTAAACAATAATAAATTAAATATCCTCAATTAATTTTAGAATTAGTAGATCCGAATCAATCTCATTACTAATATAAAAATTAGTCTTTCACATTAATCTCTTTAAATAAATACCTAATTAATTAATCACACTTAACCTATTTATCAATTCTCCAATTAATAATTCAATATCCACAAACTCAATATCCAATAATTAAATCAAAAATTAATTATCTAATTCATTCCCACTATCCTATAATTAATTTAAAAATTAATTATTTATGATCTAACAACTCAATATATTGATTTCACATTACTGTAAATTATTTTACTCATCAAATTAATTAATTTATAATGGAATGAAATAGCTAATAATATAAATGGAATTCCACAATTACTTTTACATAATTTTAATCATGTCTCTGGGATTTTAATTTTATACCACCTACCTCAACATTAGTGTGAACACCCGCCAACAAAAATCCCTAATTGGAAGTTGAACAATCAACAACAAGATGATGAACATGGTCTATATCTAAAACATAAATACATAGTAAAAAAGTAACATTTTCTCTTCAAAATAAATGAAGATCCAACCCATTTAGATATATATTCCAAAAATATTGATATAAATAGAAGAAAATGTAAGATAACTACTCACCAAAAAAATGGGAGAAGAATGAATGATTGAAAAAAAATTAATCGTGAATTATATACATAACCAAGATAGATACAAATCTGAAAACTGTAATTTGAAACCCTAATAACAGAGTTTATGAGCCTTAGGAAACCCATTGGGATACTCCAAAAGTGATATTATTTGTCTTTGGTTTATCTAGGGTAAATTTATGATTTATATATGGGTTTTTAGAAATTTAAAATCAGATTTAATAAAAATAATTTTCCCATGAATTGTTTGATAGGTCATGTCACACTGTTAGTAGTAATCATTCATATAAATCGTATAATATTTCCACCATAGGTTACACACTTTGATTAATAGAGTGAAATATATATGGTCAGGCTGGACACTTCGGTTAACTATGCATTAACCATACCCAAACTATGCCACTTGGAAAACAAATTTTTTAACCATGTGTAAACCATGTAGATATCATGTAACATGTTTAAGAAATTTTTTATCCATGTGAAAACCACATGAAAAAATGAATCTCCTTGTATACTTTTTAAACCATGTGATAACCATGTGCAACCCATTAAAAGCCTCTTATCATTCCAAAATTCTATTATTTTTGTCATAATTCACCGAAATAATTTCTTAATCATGTTATACTAAAAATAATTAAAACCAAAACATATGAAAAAACTAGTGAAATCTTCCAAAATTGTTTGGTATCTTATAGGGATAATATTTTCTATATAATGGAAAATGTCAGAATAATATTTTTGTGTTGAAATGTATATTGATAACAACTCCAGTGATGACTATTTTATAGGATGGGTGAGGCTATGTGGCCTTCTATATTGCTTTAGGTTTAGGTATAGTTATGTTCTTATGCAATATGATAATGTCCTTGGTTATTTTTCTCATTAGATTAGTCCATAAGAGAATAATTATCTTAAACATTATATTGATATTATAGCTATGATTCACTGTCTTAAGAGTCAGAAACACCACCTCTATGGAAAAAATATCACCATATATCTATATCACATAATTTTAAGTTATATACTCTCACTAAAAAATATTTGAATTCCCACCATTGGAATTGGGGGAATACATGAACTCTTTCAACATTGAGATCCTCTAACAACATGGACTAGGAATGTCATCACAAATATTTGAGCTGAAAAAATATGACCCTGGAAGTGAGGGAATCATCAGAAGAAAGGAAAAATATGGTTCTCTTTACATATTTTTTTATAGGATTCTAGATATTATTATTTGAGGATTTGATGGCCATAGATTAGTTGACATATTGCCTTCTTTAGCTGAATCTTTAGGATAAAAATATTGACGATGACTAATGTAGAATTAGGGACTCTACATATCCAGGGTAGACTAATTCATACTATTAATTCTCAAAGGAGGAAATTTTTTTCTATAAAAAATGATCTTTTGTGTTTTTTTAATATATATAGGTATCATTGGGGGATTTCTATAATTCCATGTGGGTTGTGCACCTAAGAACCCTAAACATATTTTATAACATGTGGCATATTTTTATTTCTATGTATGAGATAAATTTTTTTTTCATCAATCATTGTCATACATAAAAACTATCCAAGGCCGACCACTATAAAACATTAGGCCTCTATCAAACAGTTACAATACTGGCTTGGAAGATGGAAGAGATGTATATGGACAATTTTTTTTTGATGATGCATATCTAGAGAAAGTATAATGTGATATGTTTTATAATCAATCTACGGAACAAACTTCATCTCACATTATAACAATTCTTGATGAATACTATTTTGAAGAGTTGGGAAATAAATATGAAAATGATATTATGCATTTTTCTAGAGTTACATCTACAATAGTCTCTGATATGGATCCATAGATTACTTTATTCAATTAGAGAGGCATTCTATATGTACTATGATCTCAAGTTTGTTTGGGCATGACATAACATATACGGACGAATGTACAAACGAAAATATATATATAGAGATTGCGGAGAATATAACCCAAGTGTGAGTTCTCATATTTGGTGGGGATTGTGATGACCACCTGGGGTTGGATTAGGATTATTAAATCAATAGATACGATTAATTTATCTAAATGTATCTATTTAAGGCCATGTGAGGTTGGTTTTGAAAATCTCCATTGTGATGGTTGGATATAGGTGAAAGTTACTTGGTTTTATTGTTGTTTGTGAAGGAGATGAAATCAATGGTTAAGTTTATCCATTAGAGATTATAGATGTATCAATTCTAGTATAAGTATTGTGATGAACTTCACACAAAATCATTCGTGTTATCAATTATTGCGCTTTTTTTTGAATGTTTCATCTCGTTTGGTTCATCCGCATTGGGATGTAAGGGAATCTTTCTCCTTATCTTTTGAGATTTTTTCTAGGTCGTTTTGAAGGTGTAAAAAGTGAATTAATGTTCTGAACATCCAAAAATGCTGACATTGATACATAACAGGTTCCATGTTTGACAACTACAAAAGTATCACTCGGATTTATCTCATGTTTGGTGATGGAGTTATCGTGAGGTTGAACATGGTTTACACATGACATATCATCCATTCAGGATAGTTGATTCTAATATAGTTGAACTTCATCGGTGGATAGTACATTTGTTTCTAGTTCTATAGAGTTATAAACATAATTCTTATGAGACATAGTTTAGGAATGATCTTATAAGAGAGAGGTACCCTAATCATTTTGACATGGAATATTGTTAATAGGATTTCTAGGGGGAAATTTTTCTATAGTGGGGAGTTATTTACATCATATTATTTATTTCAGTTTTACATAAAACCCATTAAGATAATTCATTTTTTGGGGTTTTTATGTGTGATTCAGGTGAAATTTTAGAAAATTTGAAATTTTTTTGGGTAGTTCAAGGATGGTGCATGGTTTTCTAAATTGATCACCCTCTCTAGGGAAACATTCTAAACCCAAATTGTAGAATTCTTAATTTATGGAACACTATTTGAATAAAATTGTTCTTCCACCTAGTAGAAACCATGAACCTTTATATACTGTGATTAATGGTTTGGGAGCATAGAATTTCTAACCATGGGATCCTACCTCAGAAACAACCTTTATATCTTATTTCCTCCATAGGGTATTGTAGATCACCATTATGTTTTTGGATCTAAACCATGTTGTTTCTAAACATGAATTTTACTTTGATTCTTAGTTCATCATTCACATACTTCATCATTGGAGTTTCCCAAAGAGGTATTTTCATTTCAAGATCCAATGATATTAGGGTAGGTGTTTCTGTTATAATGGTCAATTTGGATTAACCCATAGTTGATTGATATAAATACAATTGTTTTATTTAAATTCAGTTTCAATAAAAACTCATTTTAATTGGTTTATTAAAAAAATAATTACATTAAATTAGAGTATTTTAATTTTATTTGAAATAAAATTTGAGAAATATTATAATTCTATTTAATTGGGTTGTATTGTGATATTTAATTGAAAAAGTTTATATTAAATTATGAAGTTTAGTTATGCAATCTATGTTTTGAAATTGATTTTATGGAGTTGATTTAAAGTTAGTATTTTAAAAAATTGACTAAAATTATATTTAGAGAAAACCATTTGGTTTATCCATAATAATTAATGTTTCGATAATATAATACATTGATTTTTAATAGAAAAATTATATATCTCAAATCGTAGAATTAGATGAATTTTATTATAATTTTTTTTTAAAAAATTACACTATCATTGATTTTTATTAGAGCACATGCAGCACTAGGTAGTTAGTTATATATTCATGAAAACACTATATAGTTTACAAGACTAACAATTCATGTTTGTAGGTCACATCTCAGATGGGATGGTGATGAGACTTATTTGACATATTCTAGACGGACGTGTGACAACATATTTCCATAACAACTGTTTGAGTGTGGGGGAGTCTCGACGTTTGGAACAATCATACCATTATTCTGATAACCATGTCACTCATTTTTTATGTTTGAAATATATTTTTAAATGACTATAAATTTTTCACCATGAATTATGAATTTATATAAGTTGGTTTATATAAAAAAAATATTAAAACATTTTTTTTAAAAATTAATCCATTATTTGAAGAGTAATTCACATTTTTTATATTATTTTGAAATTAAATACATGATTATTTATAACTGAATTACTTTTTCAATTAATTAAACCATATTATTATGGAATTCGTCGTGAGGCCCTACTAGAATTTTATCTCACACCCTACATAAGTCTACATGTTTTTTTACATTTTCTTCTTTAATGTTCCAGCAAGTGTAACACACCACATAGAGACATGAGTTTCTATTGATCATGGGGCTTGGAGAGTGGTCTATATTAACTAAAGGGCTTATATTGTATTTTCTAGTACTTTCTGTTGATATTTGGTCTCTTTTCATGTTTTTATTCTATTTTGATTTTATGTACAATGTTAATTTAAATGCATAAGTACTTATTTATAATTTGTATGATTCGTTTGTTGAAAATTCATTACACATTAAATATATATGATTCTAGTTGATAGTCTCCAGTCTTAGGGATTGTGAATTCCCTTTAGGATTTTTCAGTGCTACATCACTTATAATGGTACTAGGATAATCATATCGGATTGTGATAATTTTTTCAAGGACCCTCTAGGTAATGATGTTCTGGGTATTATTGTGAATATTCCACCTAAAGAGATTCCATAAACAAAATCTATTATTGTTAAATTAAGAAAATAATTATAAATGTCTATATTTAGTAATATATAATTTATGACATGGAATAATATCGGGAGTGGAGGTACGATCTTATATTAGTCATAAAAATTCTTAAATTATGTATGGAGGATCATGGAATGAATGGTAACTCCATGACAGATGTATGTGGTTAAATCAATAGTGTTCTATATGACTATATTGACTTATTTTTTACATAATTAATGTTACATTAGAAATATTTTAGATTAATGGTATAAGAACTCCATTGGAAGAACGTATGGGATGGTATTTTCCCTAAAATTTTCATGTTCAATGCTTGTTAAAACATATATGAGTTGGATCACATGATGATTATTTAATCAGTGAATATGATCATTTATTTAGATGATGTCTTGCCCTGTATGGTTATTTTTGTTTTATATGCGTAATAAGAATTCATTGATGGTTTGTTGATGTATAATTTTGTAGGTTTGGTGATGATTCATCCTAGGTATAATAGGTTAGATGGCCATAAAACTCTTAACTATGAGGTGACATGGTTCTAGGGGAATACTGAGGTTTAGTGGGGATTAAGAGTTGGACATGTCTTCTAGGAATAGATGATTTCTCTAGTAATGGATTCCCAATGTGTGATGAGATTCAAGATCTTCAATAGGATATGTGATACATATAACTTTTCTTGATAGATGGAATGATCAAGAGATTATGTCGAAAATCCAATGATGTTTTTACTATGAATTGTGCACTACATGGTAAAGGCGGGGTAGAGAAGATCCATCAGGATGTGGACAGTACATCGGGAGATGTAGATGGATGAAATGAATTTTTATAGGTTGGGAAATGTTTACATGAACCTTTTATACACCTTTATGGTGAGATTTAGACATACCATGGTGTCATAGGCTAGTACATCACTGATCCAAGATGATATGATCCTCTACGCTGTTACAATATAAGGGTCCCATAATGTAATTTATTTAGATTTTGTTAATTTTAATTGATGAATTATAGTGGTGTAGAGTGGATAAAGACATTTCATATGAATAATTGGTATAATCTATGTGGGATTATATTGATATGGTTTCCTACGTCTGTATGTTGTCATGGTAGACAATGAGTGAGATTATGTGACATTAGAATATTGTAATCAATTTAAGTGTGATGGGATTTTTGGTTTTTTATATGAGTTATATGGAATCAATAAAACCTCCATGAGTGATATGGGGTCTATAAATTTGAAATGATGGGATGGAGTCTCCAAAATATGAGATATAGTGTAATATTAGATGATAAAATCACTAATAGTTGGATGACGATGGTCATGGGTCCTGGCCCAAGATTGGAAAGGACACAACTATGAGGGATCATTTATAAATTAGAATAAAGAGTGCCTGAAAATGTTTTTTAATCACAAGTTTCATTATTTAGGTAGATTCATGTCAATAAACTTATTTATTTAGGATTTTTTATGAGATTAAGAAAATGGTATGCTTGTTTTAGTTCCTCATGATGGGTATTTTTTCCAAAATAGTCCCAATGGTGTGACCAAAACCTTCAGGAGGTGTTTAATTAGTTGATATTTGGAAATGATGGAAACACCAAATCTTCTTATTGTAAAATATTTCAGGATAATTTACATTTTATAATTAATTTTTATAGTTTATTTAATTATGAATCATGTATGATATGTCCTTGTATTTATTGTTGTGGTGTACTCTTGGAAAATGTATTATTAAGACTGGAAGTGGTGGGATAGAGAGTAATTTGGATTGTTTCTCCATCAATGTTATAGGTAATCCATTTAATACATTGAAGAATAACTATAATGGATGATTTTTTTTGTGCCGTAGATATTTTATTACACCATGAAGCGATATAGGGAATTATAGTTCATTGGGACTAATAGGATGGATAATGTGGACCCACTTATGTTGGGGTATAATGATCATTATATCCTGTAGTATTGGGATTCTCTGATGACAATGTAAAAAACGGGATATAGTATATTTTTTTATTGGAATGATTCCTCTAATGTGCCTAATGGTAGAAGATGTGATGTGGATATCCTAATATCGTATCCATAAATATATCTATTCATGTTAAATTTGGTTTCAACTATGATGCAATATGTAATTGGTTTTATGTTTCTTATTTGATGAGAGACACCCACCTAATTGTGGATTAAGTGTTATTGAGAATTGGGACCTGTATAAGCACTATGATATTAGATTGTGTTGTTCTAAATAGGAATATTTATTGAGTAATGAGTTGATGGATATATTATAAAATATTTGAGTTGGGAACCAGGTGAAGGTTATGGAAATTTCATCGCCATGGTATCGGCATGACAATGGGGGTTTGTAGAGTCATACCTCACATGATGTGGATAGGGTAAAAATGGAAATTATCATGCAGAGTCATTTTGGGGTGACAATGATGGGTGTTTTCATTGATTAATGATCGAGATAGATAGAGGACCATATTAGATTCCCTAATGGATAAGTTGGAAGTTATCATGTGGTGGGAGGGTAGTCATGTGATATTATTATAAGGGTTGAGATGGTGATCTATGTTAGGGGATATGAAACTTTATTAAATATCATATCGATGTTTTATATTTAAGAAATGTTTTTTGTTGTGGGGTAGCGTCCCGAGGCCTTACATCCACATGAGTTGATGGAATTTGTAGGAAAACTATGATATCGAGTCCTTGTTCATCAGAAATGTGTTTTTAGATAGTGAGTGAGATGATGTGATTGAGACAATTGGAATCTCTATTATTTATATGAGATAGACTATAAATATTATTAGGTAGATGATATAACTTATAGAGACATTTGAATATATGGGGGCCATTAATGGATCATAATTAAATATAGTCTCGGGAATGGGGGAAATGACATGAGATTTGATTATGATACTTCCATGAGTGGTATGAGGTTTGGGATGTGTTGTGACCTGATATTAGATGGAGGGGGAACCCTGAGTAAAATGGGGATTATGTGAAACTCATAATTATAAGGGTGGACTATATAATGATTATGTTGGTAGATGTTATGTATTAATGATGTGATCACCTTCTGTGAGAATGTGATTCTAGATTATGATCATAATTCTATATTTAAACATGTTTTGACAATTCCCGTCCTATTACTAGAGAAATCCAAGGAAAAATAATGTCTGAGATGTCCGTATTATCATCAACATATATTCCTTCACAATGATCATCATTAAAATTTATTTAATCCATGCCAATATAATGACATTATCTCCAATTATATATGTATATTTTTACATAATAATGGAATTACCTATTTATTATTATACCAATTACATTACAAAAAATATAACTATTGTTCATCAATTGTGTATAAAACCCCCTCCACAATATAATGTCTCTCATTTTCCTTCACCTACATTCAAGTATAGATACAATGATGATATAAAATAATAAATATGTTTTTTATGATATCATTAACATTATTTTGTAACTATTTTATGAACCATATAATTATATGACAATCAAGTAGTCATTATTCTTTTTGTCATTTAAAAAAACTATACAATGTGGATAATATTTTTTTTCAATTTTTTTTTGAAATCAATTATTTATTATATATATCCTTAAATTGAAATAAATAACACTAATAAATACTATATAGTATAAATATAGTTCACTTATAATTATTTTATTACTAATACATCTCATAATCACCAACTAGTGATCTTAGGTAGATGTTTGGGTAGGTTCGAACAACTATATGAACAATACTATACATTCCTTCCATAGATTACTATGAGAACTTACTTAAAAATATTGAATTATTTAAATTTTTAATTAATGATTTTTGGTGGTGTGATATTATATCAATATCAAATTAAACTATTGGTTAAATACAACTTTTTGATCAAAAATGACCAAACCATTATTATTATCATCATTTTCATAGAGGATATGGTATAAAAACCTCATGAAAGTAATTTTAAACATCATAAATTATTATATATCATACTAAATTATATATTTATATACCTTTCAATCATGTTCATCAACTGAATAAATAATATGAACACCACTATTTGGAAACTAGTATAAACATTCAAATTTATTAACAACAGTGTTGAAAATATAAATAATTCATATTGAAATTGAACACTTATATCGATTATGAATGGAAATATATTTTATCAATTTGAATTATTATTTTTATTATTGGTATGATTCTAATACTATATGTTCATTCTCTTTTATGGGATTATGGATAAGTGTTAAAAGTTTTTCATCTCAAATTCCTCTTGAGGAGACTTATTTTATATTGTAAACCTAACTTCAGTTATGTGGTGTTAATACATAGAATTTTAGATTTTATATAATGAAATTTAAATAATTCCATGAATTTGAATATAATGTTTATACTATAAATTTAATTATATATTCATATTATTTCTATGAAATCAACAAGTGGGATTTTAAATATCAATTTTAATTCTATGGGGCGTATGGTTTAATCAAAAGCATTTTCATTTTTGTGATGCATAAATCTATATGGAATATATTTTCCATTTTACTCATAATATTTTAGTTATTTAAATGTAAATATTATTATCCACTATAATATTATTTTTATTCATGAGCTACCTTTCCTATGTCTTAGTATTCATAAAATGTTTTGATAATGTGTTTGTTTCTATAATTTCATGAAAAAACATCCCTGGATGGACACTAGAGTCTTTGTGAGACTATTTAATATCCAAAAATATGTGTAGTATTCCAAAAAGTGTTGGTTGATCAATAAACCAATCATTACCAAGATATAAAATGATTGAGACTATATATAACTGCATGTTGAGGAACTTCCTCATGATATGCTATAGAATATTTACATAATATTAATAAATGGTAATGAAGGGTTTTTATTAAAATTGTGTTTGTCTCCCACCAATTAAAACCCCTTAGAAAAGTAGTATCATACATTCATGAATAATAACTATCGATGTATAGTATCCCACATATTTAATTGATGATTGTAATTATTGTTACATTTATGGTACCAAATAGTGTTTATATTGATAATGATATTTTCACTAACAAAAAATTACTCTATTGAATTTGGACGTATATTAATTTCATATTTTACATTATATAGATAAAAATGTTTTATAATTGAAGAGGTTACTCTTGGAATATTACGAATCTTTTTGATGATTTATATGGTAAATACATTGAACAAAATTAGGTGATAGGTGGGGCTTGTAATTATATTACCTCCTAGAAAAAACTGGTTATTAATCTCTTGACTATAGATTCAATGAAATGTATAGTGTACTAGAACAATTAATTGAAAATATTTTATATGATGTTCAACAATATATATTTTATCAATATATAATCAATTTATTTAATTATTATTTTCATATCACTTATTCCATGTTAATATTATGTAATATTATATTGCATCTAAATCCCTACTGGGAGTCTAAACTCATAAGGATTTATTTTAACTTCCCTGAAAACATAATGGTGTAATATGTTTAACTTACATGGAATTTATGGAATGGTTAATATTGTTCCCATTATAATATCATGTTGTATCTTATGTTTTTCGAGATAAATTTTTCCGTGTATCTTCTAATTTAGGACAATGAAATAGTTGTTTCCATTTTGAAATCAAATTCTATGTACCAATAATGTAATATAACTATTTCATTTTTGTTTTGATGCCTACGATGTTACATTTTGTATAAATGTTTGTTTAATAGAAACCGTGGGGATTGTATTTTGATTAAAAATATAAGATAGCCACATAAATATAAAAATAAATAAATATTTTTATGTAATAGACTATAAATAATATAATTAATAATGTATTACATATTAAAATCATTGGATAATTAGTTAATTTAATTGTCGAAAAATGTAATTGAGTTCCCAAAACTACCCTTACACTCAGATATAAATGAAGGAAATATTAACCACATAAAAAACCATTGAATTAAATATCTCCTAACCAAACTAAAAATTTTCACTCTTCAAAGAAATTTAATATGAACAAATTCATCATCTCACACATTTATTTCCTAGTCCCATAATATTCATGGATTCATTGATGAAGAAAGTATGATTCCCTTGTGAGTATTATCAACCACTTCAGATTCCAACATAATTAACTTGTTTCCAATATATTATATCCAATATAATATAATAATTTTACTATAATTTACATTATTTTATATTTACTATGTTATGATAGTTATAATTTTTAATTCTTATAACCATTCTATTTAGAGAAACACAGTTGTTATTCAGGTATTGTATATATTGTGATCGCCATGACGTAACATATTTTATTTTACATAACAACCATATAATGTTGTATATACGGATATTATTAAAGGTTAAATATAAATTTTAAGAGATAATTATGGTTGTGTTGTGAAAAATTATTATTCTATTTATTATCTAACCAATACAAAATCATTATTAGGTAAATAATATAAATTAAGGATAATAAGTGGATAAGTTTTTAATAAAATGTAATTATGTGTTAATTTTGATTTCTTATTCTTCTAGTGATTTATAATTATAAAATATAAAACTAAGACAAATATAAAATACAATTATTATAATGTTATTATACTAATACTAATAAACTATCTCATAACATTCCACTAAATATGGTAGGTTTAGGTTTGGGATGGATTATCCAACTACTAGAACAATACAATGACATTTTATCAGGGAATGTTATAAAAAATTATTTAATTTTATAATACAATAAAAATTTGTATATAATTATCTAATATTTCAGGATATTTCATATCAATATCTAATTATTTAATTAAAGAAACATCAACATTTTAATAAAAAACACCAAAACATGCATATTACAAGCTTTATATCTAAGATTAGTTCTACAATATTAATGAATTAAATTTGAAACACAAAATATAGTTATAAATAATATATAATAAAATATGTAATGACTTATTTATTTTGTTTTTTATAGGAAAAATAATTACATCTAGAGATATTATAAAACTAGTAAAAACTATAACTACGATAGACACTTATGTAGAAAATTAGAAGAATTCATGTTTGGAATCCTCATTTATGAGGATTATGAATTGAAATTCACATGATTAGGGTTAATAATAAATATTATAATATATAAGATTTTTATATAAGATTTTCATGTAAACTCATGGATTTTGGGTTAAGTATAAATGGTTTTCCCTCTCGAATTCCCTATAGACATATTTTTTAATGTACATAAAATTTCATAAATATATTGTTTATTATTTCTATTTTTTAAGTTAAACAATGAATTAAAATTAATATTGGTAATTTCATATAATATTTCAGAATCATTTTAAAAATATTAATGGTTTTGCAGCTGACAGAGCCATTGGCTGGGTTTTTTGCCAAAATTTTCGTTCTTTGGGGCATAGGTTGTAACTACAAGGTATTTAATTTTTTGTTGTGAACTAATTTCCATTGAATAGTTTTGGTATCTTACGGATGAAATTTAGTTGATATAAATTTAAAAAAATGTATCCCTCTCTCATATTATTTTTGTTCAAGAGAAACATTTCTAATGGTTGAAAAACAATCCAAACCAAATGTTATGTAAAAGTGTCTGTAATTTTCTATAAAATAAATTCATCAATTATGTTTGAAAAGTTAAAATTGTTTTCAAATAGATTCTCTAATGTGTTATCTCCATAAAAAGTTTTTTTGGGAATTGAGTCAATCATTACACTGATTTGTGATGAGTGGGTGTAATAATTTGTCCATAGTGATACACTCTACATGGATATGCTGATAAATATCCACACAATATTAACGAAAAATGATAATGTATGATTCATGCCATTGAATAGGTCTCTTAAAAATGAACAAAAATATACTCATTTACTATATTCAATATATTTCTAATTATTCTAGATGTAATATATCCCACATATTTCAATCATGAGATATTTACATGTTTCCAGGTTGTTACCCCTTATTTTTTATATTGAACAATGGATGTTCTCATAGACAATAACATTATTATTTTGAATGGGGAATCAGTTTATTTCTATTTTTTCATTACAGGTATAAGAAATTATTTTTTTATATTAGGATACTCTTGGAATGGAAATTATAGACGTGATGAATGTTATAAATAATTCATTTAAAATAATCTGGTGATGTGTGGGGCCCAAAATTATATTTTCTATTGATACATAAATAAGTCTCTTTAGGAAAATAAATATGGGTTTTGGTCTATTCCTCTTCCAACAATATGGTTATTTCTTGAAAACTGTCTCAATAATGTAGAACATGTCATACTAATAGGACTTATAAATTGGTTATTGTGTTCTAACACTATAATTTCCATAATTATAGGATACAAAATTATTATTATCAACGGTATCAGTTATATTCATTGATATAGTATGATATAATTTTCATTTGAATATGGATTAATGTTTTTCAGTTATTCATTCTATATAACATATTCTATATTAATGATACATATGATTATATTATATTATAGTCCCTACAAGACTCCAAAGGGAACCATTTTTGTTTTCCTTTTTCTAGGAATACTAGATTGGGGATAATTGGAAACTTATTAATTCAGTGGAATGATTTATCATTTTCATTAAAAAATCTGGATAAATTTTATTTTTTATGTGAAATATATGTATTTATCTAGTCTAAGATGACTAGATAACTATTCAACAATCATAGGAATTTATTAAATTATAATAATTTTTTAATAAAACTATTGACTTAAAGAATATGGCGTCATGGAAATTATTGTTAGTTTCCTTGAGGAAGTGGGTAAAATTACATAATTATACAATAACAATATATATTTAATTTTACCATATAGAATCTATGTTGGTATATAATTAAATGGATATTTTTTGTAATATAGATAACCAATAGTTTTTTATTGAATGGGAAGAGTGATATTTCATGAGTAGTTAAATTGCTCATGGTTGGGGATCATTTTTTCAAAGATGGTTTCAGTGGGTTTGATATGTTGGATTAATATATATGTCATTATTTTGATAATCTTGTTTACACTGTGTAGATATTTTCTATAGGTTGTCATGGATTTCAAACAATACACATGTGTCAAGTGATTTTTCGGTCAGCCTTCACGTGTGAAATAAATAATGGGATATTGGGTGATACAAACATGAATGAGGAGAATTGACTATGATAATGGTTTATTACATTAAATATAGAGAATAAAAATCCTAAGAGAATGAGGTCATTGTTTAATTAGGCTGAACAGGAGCATGAATCAATTTAATATTAGAGAGAATGTGATGGTTGAAAGAAAAGAACATATTAACAATATCATGGCTGATCAATAAAAATTATAGGTATAGGAATTATTTTTGAGTCTTTTGGTGAAAATTAATCAATAATGGAGTGAATATCCATAGTATGAAAGTTGTATTCCTATTTGATATATGGATCAAGGAACTTGCTATTAGTGAGAATCTTGGGAAATTTTAAACTCTGAGGTGAACTATAATGGTGATACGATTTTAGTGAAATGTTAAAAAGATATTTAGAGTGATGTCTTGAAGTATTTTGTAGATTTTTTTAAGGAGGCATGATTTTTGAACCCATTTTTTTATGATTTCATCAAAATGTAATAGTGAGGACATAAAATAAGGAGTGAACCATTGTCTATATAAGGAAATAATTCCTCGAATTTCAAGGATGAGTATTAGTGGAGTATTAATTTTTATTTTAATGGATGAGAGTGATAAAAACTTCAATTTAGTTTATACTATACCAGATATATATTTTTCATCAAAAACAAGGTATTTTATTCCTAGGGTAACAATGATGATACTTTTATAGTAAGGTAAATTGTACATGTTTTGGGATAACGTCCCACATATTCAAAGATTAGTGGTTTCAAAAAGATTAGTAACTGGACAGTCATGGTAGAATCATGAAGAAAGAGTTTATAAATATCTGATGTGATCTAGTTAAATATTGAAACAAATATTTTGGATTCAGATGTAGGTACGGTACGATTCAAATATTTTTGAATTAGAAATAAGGTGTAATATTGGTGATCTAACAATGATTCACATGGTATGAGAAACATTATCACCATAATAAAATTATTTCTAGATAATTGTTTTTTATCAATAAATTAAATTTATCCATATGATATATTTAGAATATATCATGTTTGTTCATATTATAATATACATCCTCTAGTTTAATATATAATGATAGATAATAGAGGTTTTTTGGATAGCCTACAGTTTTGTTTGAAAATTATTATGGGATTCGAGAAAAATTATATTTAATATGAATATTAATGAATCATTGTTTATGGTGATGTAATTTATTTTATGATAATTAAGAGGGAAATTATATTGTTTGGGGTTTAAACTAATATTTTCTGGAGAACATGAAGGGATACAAGATTTCTTTTGAGATTTGTGTAGTGCATGCACGTTTTGTGATCAGAGATGTAAAATTTTTCATTCGTTGTAAATTAATGTATGTTATTGGTAAAAATAAGTGGATATAATAAAATCATATATTTTTTTAGATGATGATCAAATTATTATCTGTTTGAAACAACCCATAGAATTTGAGATCATTCTACTTTTGAATAATTTCAAATTTTTTGTTATTATAGGGTTTACTTACTTACATAATAATTCTATTGGTATATTTTGTGTTTTGAAATACAAGAATAAATTTTGTGATAATTTTTCACCTAAATAATTAATTGGGTTTCTGATTGGATTTTTATAAAAAATTATGGTCGCTCAAGATGTAGAAATCTAGAAGAATATTTCCATTAAAAAGGTATAAAATGTCACGTGCTGTGAATTGAGATGGATGAAGGGTTCCAATCTCATCTAGAAGATTTTACATCCTAAAACAACTTCGTAAAAATAAATTTTTCATATTTATCTCAAAAAATATTAGATGAACCATTTTTTCATTGATGATGAGTATGTTTCAAATAGAATAATGAATTGATCTCTCCTGCATTTGACCCCACATGATTGAAGATCATTATAAAATTATTTTTTTACTGTTTTTGGGAAACTAAATACCAATGTTTTTTTCTCAATTCATTCATTCTTTGTAGCTTTCTATGTTATTATTATTTTGGGATATGGTTTAGAGATTATATCATAAGATCATAGTGAAAACATTTGAGTAAGATGTGAATTTCATATATGGTGTCTAGTTGGGGAATGAAAAATATAATTCCATTTTTTAAACATTTCATTCAATTATGTATAAAATAAAAATTTATTTATAGTATTTATTTAATTTTTCATAAGTTAATATTTCTTTGGTGTCACCTGAATGGATTTTTTATGGGGTGGTACCATGGTTTTTCCATGTAACTTCCACTATAATATATTCTAGGTACCCTTATAAAGATGATACCTGGTGATTTTTTCATAATATAAAACATTTTTAAATAAAATAATTAATTATAATTATTTATATTTAATTATTTATCATTTACGATATTATCTAGGAATTTGGATAGAGGTACAAGCATAGATTTTATTTGGACTGGCATAGATGAGGTTTGGTGGATATAGGAAAGGGTGGTAACTCCATGAAAGTGTTAGGAATTTCTATTAATAATAGTTCGTATGATTATTATGCCTGATTTTATAAATAATTAATGTTACAAATGAATTATTATAGTGAAAAAATATATAAATTATGTAGGAAGATGATATTAGACGGTGTTTTCCATCCTATTCATGGGTGATGTGATTCTTAGAATATAATTTTCTGAAATCAAATGATGACCATGTCACCTAAAGGACCAAACTTTTTTTGAGATGTGATGTGGCATTAGTTGGGTCTCAAAGTTACATATCATAAATGTGTATCCCTAGAAGGCACCATGTGACTAATTATATAGGTGTAAGGATGATTCATCCTAGGTATGATAGGTTGGATGATCATACATCTCAAGCCCAATAACTGAAGTGTCTCGATTGTTGATGTAGAATTATTGACCACTAAGAGTAAGATAAGTATTCTAGGAATAAATGTATTACGTAAGATATTTATTTACAATGAATGATGAGTTTCTAGATCATCCTTATATTTTGTTATATTTATCTCACATGTGGGTCAATAGAATGATCGGGAGATGGTGTTGAAGTTGCAGGGTGGACTTGAATGTGAATTTGACATTACTAGATATTAATATGGTCATGATGAGCTATCAGGATGGGGAATATCAATGTGAATACAAATATTGATGGTATTGGTTTTAAAAGATTTAAAAAAATTTATAGAACCCTAGTAAACACTATAATGGGAGGGATGAGACATACCTTAGTCTATAGTCTAGGAAGGGTTGTATCCTATATGGGATAATATATTGAGTTTGGTAACTAGTGTTGTAACTTATTATAACTTATTTTCATGGTACTAATGTTAAAATAATGAATTATTGTGGGGGTTAGGTCACAAGACTTTTCCACTCAATGACTGAGTTTATTTTTGTCGGAGTATTGTTAGTTTTATTGCTAATTCTGCATAAAGTCTATCTCGACCATGACTATCATTAGGAGACATTAGATAAATGAAGTACTTTTGAGTAGATGGGATGGCTGTGTCCTTACATGATTAATATTGTAGTATTAAAAACACTATGTGTGGGTGGGGTACATAACAATGATTTTTTGGGCTATAGTCCCTACAATTGGAGCTATGGTGCTAGATCAGATGATGGGATCACAAAGACTTTTAGAGGTTATTTGATTTTTTGTGTCCATAGAATTTAGATGAGACAAACATGAGTGAGTTGGGGTATTCATATTAATTTTAATTAGTTATATGTTCATTACAATGATTGAAATGATAGAGATCAAATATTTTATGTGGGATAACATTTATTGGGAATGATATTTTGTATATTTAGTGTGGCACAATCATATTTCCATTTATATAGTATTCATGGAATGGTGAATTATCAAACCTATGTCATAATATATGATCTTGACTATTTAGATGAAAATATTAGAAAATGGTGGGTTTCATGATTTTTCTTTGAATGGTCGATTTATATATGATTGTATACTAGTTTCTATATGCAACATGATGTCCAAGGAGTCATAATCTCCTAGTTTTTAGATGATGTTTGATGTACTCATTTTATATGATCCCTTTTACTCATTAAAATAAATTTATTATGGAGTAAAATGTGGGAATATAGTCTTAATGTCAATATATTTATTTCCCACAACAATGATAGACACCTTGGTTCTAATGAAAAACAAATTATTACGTTCATGATGATCTCGAGACAGGTAATGGATCAAGATGCATTACATTTAAATTATAAAACTAATATGTTGTATTAGAGCCTACAGAAAGTATTTGGAAGTATTGATCTTTTTTTTCATTTTGTATTTTGATTAATGATCATACATGTGTGAGATAAATGAGTTTTGTTTTGGGATCATGGGCATATTTTCTATATTCAAATTTTATAAAACTCTATTTATTTATTCATCCGTAAACTAATTATAATTCATTGTTGTTTAGTTTATTTTTATTGTGTTATATGATTCTATTTAGAGATAATTATACTACTATTTAATAGATTATTCAACCACTAATAGTTATTATCCTTTTGTATACGAGTAGGTGTTCATAAATTCACATGTAATGAAAACTCAAATAGTGGATCTAGAATGGAGAATTACATTATTCTTCTACTTCTATAGAAATAGAAGTAGTTTTTTAGTGATAGTGAATGAGGTAACACATTTAAACTATTAATATCACTTTCTACACAATTGATCTATGGGAAATATATTGAATTTGATTTTAACAGTAATCACGGGGAACCAAAAAATTATATATTTTTTACTAATATAAACTAGATAAAAATGAATAGTTTTGACTTTTTCTTGGAGAAGTTTCAAATATATGGAACTAGTTTAATTATGGGAGACTAAAAATTATGAAATTTAATTAATATTTGTCATATCAAGATATATTTTTAATAATATATGTTTTTTTCATATCAAATCACATTATATATTAAAAACATTAAAAAAGTAATGAAATAATGATTACATATTAACAATAGGAAATGATGGTTTTTTAAATCAACCATATCATCAAATCTCATTTGTTGAAAATTAAAAAATTAAAATAAAATTGATATAAATTTTTTTCTTGAATTATATTTTTAGATGAATGTTATTAAACATAAAAATTCAAAATAACTTTAGTTATGTGAAATGTAATAAATTTGATGTATTTTTTAGAATTACTAATAATTATCTTTCTAATGATATTTAAGTGCATTATTTTATAGATTCAACGCTTTCTCATAAAATTTTCAATCCATAAACATATTACGTCATAAATAATTTGATATAGGGTATGAATTAAATGAATATAAAACAATGGATGAAAATTATCAAAAATCAAATGATGGGCCTTCTTTTTTTTTAAAAGTTAAACCCTCCACCTCTGTCCCAAAAATACAAAAATAAATAAGAATACACGTATAGAACAAACATAATATATCATATAGAATAAATCATAGGATTTTACTATGAGTAGGTTACCCGACCCATAACCCTATATTTTATTTAATGAAAAGGTGTACACAAATTCATCAAATGAGGTGAAATTTAATGAATTTATATTCATTATTTTTAAACACTCTATTTTAAAATTCAAAAATAAAGTTTACCAATATCATATATTGGACCATTGGGATAAGAGATCACATGGGACCTTCATACATGTAGTTATGAAGGCTAAATTAGCTGCATATGTTGGAAACCCTCATATCATGGTTTATATATATGGATACTAGACTACCATTTCTATTAGTGTATCACATAATCATCTCAGATATTATAAAAGGGTGAATTACTATTAAAGTAATATAGATTATTACGGGGGGAAATTTATTGATAAAGTGACATGTTGGATGAGTGTATAATATAATCAATATATTTTATTTTTCTGGGAATAATGCGATATGTTCATTGTTTATAACCCACTCCACCACAACCAGTTGCATATCCCACCCCTACTCCTCCACTATCAAATACAACTATTAAAACTCGCCCTCCACAACTTCTAAATAATAAAGAATTATATGTTTGTTACACCTAATATCATATTGTATAATAATGGTGTATATATAATGTTTTGGATAAACTATATCTGTAGAAAATGGTTTAAAATCAGCATATAGTAATGATTTAGATATTTTAGACATGTTAGATAATGTAATATTTCATTCAGATAACATTTATATATTTCAAAAAAGAACTATTTATTATTTATTGGGTGATCTAGAGATGCAAGATAATATAATTTTGCTATATTCATAGATTATTTTATTTATTTAACAATATTTTTCATTATTATAAAAAATTATCTTTATCATTTAAATATATATACCTATTTTTAGGATTATAGTAAAGGTAAAAAAAATTTATGGAAGGAAAAAATATATATTTTTCAAATCAAAACCAGATGCTACTTTTTCTCAAGGTATTTATAAATTAAAGAATTTTGAGTCAATTTTGTGATAATTATATAACCTTTCGATGTATTTAGAACTTTCATGTCATAATATTTTTTAAATTACATGTATGTGATATATATAAAAATTAAAAAAAATTAGAAATTCTCAAACTCATAATTATAATAGAATTTTTACTGTATATTGAATATCATAATATATTTTGTTATATTAATTTGATTCATTTAAAGATATATATATAAATTAGTTTTGGAAGTTTTATGATTTCTATATATTGAATGATACAATAATTTCTCAAAATTTATTTCTATAAAATTTATTTCACACGTGATGATGCTATTAAAGGATAATGGATGAATAATATATGTTTTTAATGAATTTAGAATAATGAAAATTAGATTTTTTTCATGATTGAAATTGAAATTTTATTTTAGAATACAAATTTCTATTCATTAAATAACCACTAATATTATTATTTTATATATTTTTTTACATTTTTTTGTTTTTTGGTGTCTATGAGAGATTATCTTTTACATGTTATTTTCATGCATAGATTCCAAAATGAAAAATTTAACCATGTATTGGGGATGCATGTTTGATTATGTGATTCATTATATGTTATTTTATCATATAACTTTTCTTCATACATATGATTTTCTAAGAGGGAATGAAATTACTCAAGAGAGACAATATGTGACTTGCAAACAATAGTAAAAAATCTCTATAAAATTGTATCTTAATATTAAATTTCAATTATTTATCAAATACATAAAATATTACTTATAATTAATAACATATATATATATATATATGTAATTTCCAATAAAAAGATGGGAAAATATAATGTTGATATTACAATCACGGATTTATGATTGAAATACTTTATTCTTTTATTATTAAAAAATTCTATATTGTTAGATTTTAATGTATTATTTTTCAATATTTATCTTATAATTTTATAAAAAAATATGTGCTTAATATATTTATTTTAATTTATAGATATTTATTCAGTCCTAACCATGCATAAAATATATAAATAAGTAAATAGATGTTTGTAGGGATTTTTTTACAAGTGTTATTAAGATTTATTTTATACTTATTTTAAATATTTATTTTCATTTCTAAATATCAAATTATAATATTTTTATTACAAGAATAATGTTTTTATATAAATAATTTTTATAGAAGTCTATTTCAACTAAAGATTTTATTTTTTTTAAATAACTACCGCTTTGTAAAGATTTATTTTGAATTGATTTGATATTTTATTAAAAAAATATTTTCCTTTGATATTTTAAAACTGACCAAAATACCAATTTTTCTATTTTTTTCACATTGTAATATTAAAATAACCCATATAAAAATCTGTTATTATATATATTTATTATAACCAATGTAAAAAAATATTTCTAAATTTATAATATGCTTATTTTTAAAAAAAATTAATTTAAAATATCCAATTTTAATAAAAATCATACATTTATCAACTAAACTAATACAACAGTTTGTTTACAATGTCATTTATGTAGACATTATTAATTAATATTTATGTAGACAAAACACAATATATTCTTTCTTCAATGGTGTGAGAGAGAAAAAAACACCTTCATAATAATTTCAATTCAGATGTAGTGGAACTATAAAAATGGACAGAATAAAAGAATGAGTGTTTGATTTTTCAAGGGGACATATTAATTCACTTGGAAAATAGTAACTTGTACCCTAGGGAATATTTCTTCTCCGAATCATTATATTGTCTATAGAGTTTTCAAAATATATTCCTCTTTTTGAGTAGATGTCTAATTTCAAGGGTATATATTAATTCACTAGGAAAATAGTAACTTGTACCCTAGGGAATATTTCTTCTCAGAATCATTATATTGTTTATACAGTGTGAGTCTAATATATATATATATTTATGGTAATAATATATCCACATTTTAAATATAGGAAAATTAGATAAATAATAAATTATACCCAAACAATAATAATTGATTTCTAGAATAATATTATATAAATAAAATCCAACATCATATGATAATCTCCATAACATGAAGAAATGAATATAAAATAAAACCATAAATAATTAATTCCGTATATCTATCATGTCTCAAATGAATCCCCAAAATAAAAAAAACAGAATGAAACTCCAAATGTGGGTCCCAACATCATGTTTTTCACCCTCATCCATGATTTATCCAATATCAACCGACTCACATTGGGATCCTACCCCTTCCCAATCTTGCATACATGAGGTCTAGTTATTAACAGATCAAGAATATTGATAACAGTGTGAGTACAACTCAGAATACCACTACAAACAACATCAAAAAAATTGTCGATTTATAACAATGTATGAAACTCTATAGAGAATAAAATAAAATTGATGAACTAAGAAGTTTCATATTTATATTTTTTATAAATTTACCACATAAATTGAAAATTATTAGATTAAACATACACAATAAATACCAAAATTATCCCATTATGGATCCTAAACCATCCACCAATGGATACACCATTTCATTCAATAATGTGATTTAATTAATCCATAAAATGTAATTAACAATCATTATGTGGGGTCCTAGAATAATAGTTTGGGACCCAAAGGGTATTTGGAGAAGCCGTCCATGTCCCACAACTCATTTCTCGTACAAAAAACACACACACACATTGATATATATATATATTGGGGGACTACATATTTAGTATTAAACCATGTGGATATTTGGAGAAGAAGTGGCACTCCCACAAAATAGTCACATATATCATCACACATGATTCCACATTATCAAATCATATCTCAACTATCTCCATAATTCATTATTACACCAATTTCATACATTATTTTATTAACCATACATAAATTATGAATTATTAATACAACTGTATCAACACACAAATGTGTTAAAATAAATTTTATATACCATTATCCAATAGATTAAATAATCCAATTATTCATCAAATTCATAGTCCCATATATCAAATAAAATTATAAACACGTCTTTGAACTATTTAATAATAACGTGGAAAATAAATTAATTAATTCAAATTAGAATGAAATTTCTCATTATGGATAATAATATTTCACAATTAAATACATGTAATTATCATTAATACAATGTTAATTGTATATTTTTCTACCTACTTAATGGTTATTGATTAAAATTATCTAAAATGAAATGCCCAATTGGATAAAAATGATCAATCTCACAATGGAATTGATTATCTAGGACCAACGCCTATGGTTAGATTCCAATGGGTTACGATCCATCAATTAATATATATAAACAATTTAATTGTAGGAAAAATAATCCCTCTTTATTAGGTTATAGAGAAAAAAGGGAGTGTTATTCGATCATGGAAGATATCTCATACCTTTGAGGATCTAATCCATCAACATGGTTATTGATTCATAGATAAAATGATTTTTTGACACTTGGATGCCTACAGGAAAATCACAATGTTGAGGTAATGTGATTAGGGGTGATCTTGAGAAATTAATTGTTAAAATCCTAGGGTTTTATAATTTTAGAGAAATATATGGGTGATCATAAACCCACGAGAAAGTTTTGATACGCCGAGAAGTGAGGTTCTCCAAACCACATGTCTTAAGATTTCCACTCCAGTTATAGTGTTAATAGTTTATAATATTTGGTTCATGGTTAGTGAAAAATATCTTATAACTATGAAATTCCCATTTTTTTATGGTTTATGGTTTGCGGAGGGAGGACACACTATTTTCCAAAAATTTTCCCCATATTTTATCTCTCGAAAATTAAATTCATAGTTTCCTAAGAAAAAACACATTGTTTTTACAAAAAATCTGAAATTTTTGCATAAAAATGGCATTCTAAATGAATCCAACATCACATCAGTGATCCCAAATGAAAACCCAACCATTATATACTCAAATAATGGTTATGAGTGTATGTGAAAATGTGAATAAAGCATCTCCAGAATGGTTTATATTTAATAATAAATCCACCATATAACAAATAGATCTCAATATATAATCTTAATCATCTATATTATTCAATGAAAAATAATATGTTCCATTGATGCCATTAATTTTATTTACTCTCCCATGTTTCATTATGAACACAACCATGTTTCCAAAAATACCTGAATAATAAACTTGGTCATTCCTCTAAACACTATCTCACTAAGATCTATAAAAAACTAATGTTTTCCTCAATGGATGTATCAACATAACAATAAACATTATCAACATCATTATATTAGAAGATTCATTGTGATGGTGATTATTCTATGAGAAATGAAAAACATCATGAATGAAATATACCTAGGTAGAAGATCCAATAGGTATTCCAAATGTATAATTCTCTCCATAATCATAAAATATATCAAAAACAAAGGCACTAACAAGCCATATCTCTGACTTCTATAGTGACCCAATCTTGGTGGATCCAAATGTAATACGTGATCACCCACTATATAATAAAGTGTTAATCATAGTTAACCAATATATGACAACTTCTTCCTCTAAGGTGTATCCACATGTTTTGGAATCAGTTAACCCTACTCCACTGTCTATTGTAGTAGACATAGTAAAAAAACTTCAACCCACATGACTCCATCCAGTATATAAATGATAAAAATGGCCTACCAAAAAATAATATTCAAACTCAATGATTTCTGAATGATTCTCCCAATACCAAAAAAGGGCTATGATGCATGAATATATCATATCCTTAAATAAATATATATTACATTTGTATTTACCTTTATCAATGTGTTGAAATCCATACTCAAAACAAGGAACATTATAATCAACTTCAGTAATACTGGTAAGATGAACAATGCCAAACTTGAGTTGTTATTTCAAACAATTCACCATGGCACTCCAGAAAAAAGAAGTGTCTCCTAAATGAAAATTTTCACAAATGATCCACTAATAATGTCTCGAAGATAATAATTAAATGAGTTATGTTTTTTAATATTTCCATAATTACCAATATAACATCTTTTTTCTAAGTAATCCACATAATACAGCCAATTATATCCATTTTAATGTATTACCATTTAAATTGTGGAGTGGAAAAAATCTATATTAAACCATTGGAACATCGATGCTCTACCTTCACCTGTAGATCGGTGTATCATCTTGCAAAGATCCTTGAAATCTAATTTTTCATGCCTTACAACCAGTAATATTGGAAAGAGTTATGCTAATGTTTAAAAAAAATGATGCACCACTCCCTTTTAGTTATGAAACTTATTCATCATCTCTTCTTGAATATTTTTTTGCACAAAAAAATTAATCCAGACATAGATAATATCATACTCATATATACACAAATTAGAAGGTCGGATTCTCGACTTCATTCTATTCCCTTGAGGAAAAAAAATCTAGATCCTCATATTTCTACTCAATGATTCAACTTAGAATTCAGGATTCAATTGATACTGATATTAGGGTCTTCTTTCTAGATACCTCTTGAACTAAAATATGCTTCTTATATAGAATGATATCATCTTAAACCAGAAAAAAACTCTATACTATACTATAAAATTTGCTTTTTTCTCAAATATATAGTAAACCTATTTTTATCTAGGGCATATAACCAAGCTCAAAATAAAATTACTGTATATTATCAACCCATATACACTATCATTAATTAAAATCATTCAATGAAAATATGAAACTAATTCCCTAATTATTGGAATACATATTAAAAGTATCTCCAAATAGATGACTCTATCAAAACATTACAGAGGATACCATTAATTCAAATATGAAATCATATGTTGGGTAATTCTATTTATTTAGCCTCAAAATCCATGACACATATGGAACAACCCAATCTCCCTACATTAACAATACTCTTATTCTGATTCTAGATTCATAAAAAAATTAATATACACCTCACCCACATCAATTTGGATCAAAATTAATGTGGTTTTCATATATTTTTTAAAATTCTAGAAACAATACTAACCTTACATACATTATCCCATTCATAATCAAGAAAAAGGGGAGTTACTAAATGGTAGAAGTTGTGGATGAAACTCTAATAAAAACCATCTAAACACAGAACACTATAGATGTCAATAAAATTCATGGGTTTGTTATGTGATTCCATTTCCTACACTTTCTCTAGGTCCATGAACACACCTTCCTCAGAGATAATGTGACCTATGAAATGTAATATTTCAATATATAATTAACACTTAAAAAGTATATTGTGTAGAAGATTACCTCTTAATTTACTCTGCATGACCGTCTGTTGTTTGGAATGATCTTCAACGGTATGGAGTACTCTATGATGTCATCAACAATAAAACAAAAAACTGATCCTTTTATGGGTGAATGATCAGACTCATCACATTAATAAATATATCTAGTTCACTCTCTCTCTCAAAAACATCATTTCTAATATAAAAGCTACTAAATACAAAAAATGTTTCTTTGGTATAGGATGTGGTCAAAATCTCAACTGTTGAAACACATATATAATTTCAATCTTAGAGAAGATAATTTCTTTTATAAACTAATCAACAAGATCATTGATATATGGGATTGGAGAAAAGTTCATAATTTTTATCTGGTTATACATTCTAGAATCAACTCATAAATGGTACATTCCATTATCCTTTTATAAAACAAACTAGATAACCCCTCGATGACATACTTTAATGGATACATCCATTATCCATAAACACTTGAAGTACAGTCTTTGGCTCAAGAATCATTGTTGGTTCTATTATAAGATGTTTAATATAAACCATCTAATATCGTGGAATTATGTATTTTTAAAATAAAAATCCCTTTTCATTGGAACCACTCAGATGTATTTAGGAAGCACATCAAAAAGTAGTCCAATATGGGTGGAATGACATCTTGCTTCACCACGCCCTCATCCCATAGAAGTCCTAAAAACTGGGAGATGATACCACATAGTAGTTTATGAACAATTCACCAAGAACATTCTTTGATTTCCCACACTTTTAGGGTAAAAATCTATCAGGGCTCAGTAATCTATGAACAAACAATTACCATAAATAAATTCAACGCCTTACAAATAATGTATTTGAAGATCCCAATAGAGATGATACTACCAAACCATGATTGAAACCCATATCCATAAACATATGTCCAACTATCGTACTCGAGACAGTGTGTTGATCATACTAACACCCATCCCAAATACCATTGTTAAACTCAATAAATTCGAATTTTTGAAGATATAAATTAATTAGAGGATCATGTATGAAATATGGTTCTGTAGATCATATGAAGAAAAAATAATATGACATATGGATGTTAATTTCCATGCCTCACTATACACAATTGGAGGATGAAATGCATGAAACAGTCAAACTGTTCCTCTCTATATTGTAGTATGAGTCTCCTGAGCTATACAACTCTATTGATATGGACATTATATTTCTTTCATACCAATTTCAATTCTTTGACCTCTATGAACTGAAGATATCCTACTGAAAGACTAAAGTGGGGTAGATTACTCACATCTACAACTCTGATTCAACCAATATCCTCTCTCATACCCACTGGTCATGTGATTCTATAATACTTTTGAATAAGTCCCATAATGCAGCAAACTCAGTTGTCTACTAGTTTTCGTGGACACTAGCTTGGAATATGACCCTACCTACCACAGTGGAGGCCGAATAAATGGTTACTTAACTTTGTAACTAATCGTTATCCATGGAAAATATATTTTATATATCATTGGTTGAAATTCTCATAGCAACTCTAGTGAACCTGAAAAGATGTATATCCATGTCTTATTGTAGAAAAAACATGCATCACTCCGGGAGACTCCATCTATTTATCCTAAAAATTACATGATTCATTAACACTGGAAAAAAATTTCATCCTAAATATGATACTTTGTGGAAGAAGAAACATTTTAGACAATCTAAAAAAAATTTAACTGGAAATTACTCAGTTTTTTTGTGATGGAACAAAGTACTACAAATTACTGAAGTTACCAGTATAGTCCATTATAGAGAAATTCCCTACATAAACATAAAAACTAGTCTACCCTCTTCTATCAATGCTTCTCTTGGGGAATGTTCTCCAAAGAATTTCTTCAGAATTATCGCCTACTCATTATTAACAAACTATCAAAATAATGATTGATTTTCCAACCAATGATTATATTAACTGAAAATCCAATAGTCCACCATCTCAACCCTATTCTAATTAAGTGTCCCAACGGTCAATGATTGTATTGAAATAATCAATGAGGAACTCACATACATTAGGTACACTCTCTATGTTGAATTTCGTAGTGTGATACAATAGGGGAACCTCTATCTGGTCTGACTTATTTCACATAACCCTCCTAGAGTCTCATTCCACAAACTAAAAAATTTATAAAATACCTCATGGAAATACTCTCCATTATATTGAAAAGGATCTATTGGATCCTAAGGATCCATCGCTGGAGAATCATTTCCATCCATATTCTCATATATTCATTTAAACAAGTGTCATTATTGAGGAATATCTCTACGATTCCAAAAACAATTATTAAAATAAATAACACATCATTAACACATTTTAACAAGATGGATTGACATAAATACATTATAATTTACATTTTAACACCGCACCAAATTTTCCAAATTGATGTACTATCACAGCCATTACATTTCTATCAAAAGGATAATTCTTACATAGGTAAAACACATCCATTATTATTGTTTATAATTAGAAACATATAAAAAAATTAAATTAAAATATTAAGAAATTATTTTATATTTTAATTTTCATATTAGGAACTTCTTTATCATTTGTAATGAAAATAGTATAATGTATATAATTTTATCAACTAACCAAAAATATAATTTTTCACATGTACCTAAATAGTTCATGATACGTTAAATCCAAAGATCATTAAATGATTCATGTATAAAAAAATATCATTCCAAAAAATTCCATAAGAAAAATCATAGTAAATAATAATATCACCAAAAAAGTGCATCAACCAAGGTTGAATAAAAAAATTTTAATAGAAAATATTAATTACATCAATTAAAAAATAGTTAATTTTCTTTATCCCATTAAATGGGTTAGATATTCACATGAATTAGCTTATGAACAAGGCTGACCCAACCTAGTCACATGTCTACCTTTCCCAAATAGTAAGAAAACTGAAAAAAATAAAACTTTCATTAATACATATTTGAAAGGTCTTGACATGGATCCCACATGCCAGTTCCCTGAGCTAGTGGGTTACATTACCTCAATATCACCTCCCCATATGATATAGTATTTGACTACTTGTGATTGTTAACTATGTATTTCATGGGGATAATATAAATTTTTATCAAATAATCAAGTCATCAAAAACCAATAAATGATATCCCGATGACAGTAAATTATATCCAAAATTATATGATACCAATAAAGTCCAATTTCAAATGATAATCCCAAATACATAGATTAATGAAATCAAACTAAAAATATTATATGTCATGACCTATAATTGTCAATTAAAAAATGAAGACAAAAATTAAGACACACTAAAAACTTGTGACGGGTATCACAAAAACAGGTCTTGTTCCCTCATTAATTGATATATACTAACTCAGCCTGTAGAAAATTGGATATTTTCCTTTTCCTTCCCTTTATAAATAATGTCTATTAAGGAACATATCAGGATAGAAGAATAGGGGTTGAGTATAACTCAATAGCCAATGACCAAATTAATCTAAAACAATATTTATTCTATAGTAGTGTCTCTAGCTATATAATGAATAAAATTCAAATGAGAAAACAATGATTTCCAAAATTGAATATATTCTTCAATTAAAAACATAAATCCATGAATTCATGATGGAACTTAAATAAACAATACCTGCTTCATCCCATTCCAGATTTATAACCATAGATCAAGGGATACAACATTACATTAAATCATGGTTTCTCATTAATCACTACACTCCAATTGTCATTTATGAAATGGGAACCTCAATCAGCAGTATATAACACCATGGGTACCTGGGGAATCATTCCATATCATACAACTCTGTTATCACATACAATATATATATATATATATATATATATATATATGTGTGTGTGCATATATATATTTTATACCTAGATATGTATTCTGAAACCCCATTACTATTTTGATAAATAGTTTATATCCCACATCACATTCACAAACATCATATCACATGATTTTACATTCTTAATAAATATATCAAACATTTCCATTATTAAATATTCATCTCATATACTATGTTCATTTATCATCCATACTTATTTTATAATTCACTAATTCAACCATATCAGAGCACCCATGGGATGTTGTCAATTTCATAAACCACTAACCAATCAATTTCATTTTTACATTACACACAAATTATAATATAAAATTATTTAAACAATGTCATAAAAAATAACGGACCTATTTAATAATATCATTGTAAATCAATCAATTAAATATATTTAGAACGAAATTTCTAAAGAATTTAATTTATAATTGCATAATTAAATAAATGTAACTACAATGGAGACTATGGAAATTGAGAATTATACATCCTACCAAAAAAATTGTGGAATTATTTCCAAATCCAAATCCCCAATTTGATGTAGAATGAAATAAATAAAAATGTAATGGATGATCTTGACCAAAACATGAGTTCGAGATCCAATGTATTAGGATCCATCATAATCTAGATACATACCATTACCAATGGAGGATAACTTATCCTTCATCATATTGGAAGAGAGAAGTGATAGAGAGGGGATTGAATAGGGAATTAATCACATAACATTAGGAAATCTATCCTTCTACTAGGTCATGTATTCATCATTAAAAGTTTCTTTTGAGACTTCGAATACACTCAGGAACTTTCAAATTATAATGTTATTGTTTAGGACTATATGAAAGTGCCTAATCTTATTAGGAGGTATGCATCATTTTAAATTCATTATAAATCATTATATTATACATTTTAGTAATGGTAAATGAGTTTAATATTATTTGGTGGGTGTATATGTCTTGTTTGGTGCCTGGAAGCCAGACCAGTTTATAAATGGACGTGGCCTCAGGATTAGTAAAAACAATGAAATCCAACCAACATAGTTTCCATAACTGTGTGGTAGATGGATAGTCGGATTGAAGAGGCATCACTATTGGAGGAAAACAATCATCATAAATAATAAAACCATGTAGGGATATATTAATTAATTAACAAAGACACTGAGCATGGTTGGTGCAATGTTTTTGAGACTATGTCGCATAACCATATGGCGTCCCCACTAAGGAAGTACCATGCACACAGTTGCTTCATGATTAGGTGAGCGGGGTGGTCAAACCAAGAAACCAAAAATATTTGGGGTAAAATAGTGAAATTATCTTTGTTAATTATTACATAACATAATACCCATTTTATCTACATTGCAGCATGTATATGACTTTCTCCTCCAATATGAGCTCCAAAAACTCCTTCGTCTAGGTTCCTCAATATACCATCTTCAAATATTCAGATTCAATCCATGTTGGACTTATTATATTTCTATGGGGATGATATTTGATACTTTTTATTAGTTTATCATTTTTATTATTCTCAATGATGTTATATAGATGCTTTCTCAAATTCC
This sequence comes from Viscum album, assembly GCA_963277665.1. NCBI lineage: Eukaryota > Viridiplantae > Streptophyta > Magnoliopsida > Santalales > Viscaceae > Viscum > Viscum album. Next base: position 1,583,044,844 of record OY728150.1, on the reverse strand, counting down.
CCTTTTATTATATAGATCTGTTCTTTATTGTACATTTTATATTAATTACATATTGTTATTATCTATTCATTATGAGTTATTAATGTTATTTTCAACTATCGTTGACTATTATAATATAGATTTTAGTGTAATATGATCCATATTTTTCATAATAGGGATGTTTTTTTTGTATACTTAAAATTTCTTATGAAATTAAATATATTACGTAAAAATATTTCCCATCTTCATGAATGATAATCAAAATAATAATATTTCAATTTTTTTTGTTTTTTTATAAGTGATATTTTAATTCCATTTTTATGAATTTTATTAGTTTTTTCAATAAGGTACGTAAATATAAAGTGTTACTTCTTATTTTATATGAGAATTTATCATTCATCAATTAAATTATTTATGATATCTCTTACAATAATTTAATAATTATTTTTGTAACCGATGGATATTTAGTAATGTTATCATCCACCATTTTATACATGAGGTCCCATGATGTTGTTTTAAGGAAATTATCACAAAAAATTTCTTTTCTAAGTTATCTGATTTATTTTAGTGAATGATAAATGATTCTATATTAAATTGTAATAAATATCGTTAATATATGTTTATGTAAATGGATGTTCCATCATATCCATACAAATAATTATCAAACTTTTTCTATCCCATGAGTTAAAAATGGTAAATGTGTTGTTAACCAAACTACTAGATTGTATGTATGAGATTAACTAAAGCCTAATATGGTACATGAATGGTTAATCCAAGAATAATAATCATTTAATTTATTTTTCTAAATCCAGGGAATTTTACTTTTATACATATAATTATACAAAATGTTAACTACATTGTCTTATGAAATATTCATATTCGCATATTATACCCTCATGGATTACGATTCATTAATTTTCTACAATCTTGTGACTCGTATATTATGTCTTGTTAAATAATTTGGCCTTGAACCCTATATTATATGTATGTAATTGGAAATGACATATTATTTTCATTCCCTTATGACAAAATTATTGTGACAAATAATCTTTCAATTTCATCTCCCATAATTATCATTATTGAGATTATGAGATTACCGCTTTTTATATTATCATAAACCCATCTTATAAAGAATTCCATTAAGTTTTATAATTACAAAAATCTACCGTTTTGAAAAATTCTTGTGGGGTATGATTAATTATATTTATAAATACATTGGTAATGTAATTAGTATCTAATGACACTAAACCATTTAGGGATTTTGGGAATGTTTTACTTTATAATGTATTGAATATTTATAAAAAATTAATAATGATTTAGGTATGTTATTTTTGGGAAACCACAAAGGATTATTCATTCACACACCACTAAGAATATTTTTTGAAATTATTGGAACAATTTATTACACATACCCCCACTATTCATTATATAGATATATTGAAGAACAATGATAGAGAATATTTTAAAATCTTGTGTTTCTGTTGTTGAATTGTTTTTATATTTTATTCTAGTGAAACTAATGATTTATTACTTTTATATAATATTCATTGTAAAAATTATTTTTTATTTATATTTGAAAATGAAATATATTAATAATATGTTTATCCCCACTACATTGTTTTACATCCCATTACCATGTACTAGTGTATATTTTAATAGGGTAGCTAATTTTTTAGGCAGTATGGTAATATTTCTGTAAAATTATCTTACATTATATATATTATTATTTATAGTATTAGATTGAGAAATGTTTCTCCATTCCTATAACTATTACCATTCATGAATAAGCATTTAAATTTTATTATACATCATTTAAATATTTCTAATTCAAACACATTTTTAATTTGGTTAAAAATGAAGGATTTATATTTTTTAGATGGATGTATCCCTCTAAATACACTAGAATAACTATAAAACCGAAATCACTCTATATGAATAAACATCAATAGAAAATTAATAAATTTTGAAATTTACTACAGATGATGATAAATTGGGGTAACATAAAAAAATGTGACAACAAACTTGGGGATTCATTAACCTATAATATTTATTATCCTCTTAGGTTAACCACTTCAGCAAATTTTAATGGGACACTAGGGGGGATGGATCTTAAGAGGTAGTTGAGGTATCACTACCATTAACCCATCATGATTAGAAAGACATTTTTTGATGGATCAGATGATGGATTTCTAATACCAACACATTCAACACGATTTACAAAGAGGAAATGATAATTCTCAAAGGAATTACCTTGATTGGTGGGGATCGAATTCGTGGGGACATGTTCTAGGAGTTTATTAATCCAACATCAATTTGGGATAATATTTAGGTGAATCATCTACATTCATGTGAGATACTATAATATGTATGGAATTACATGGAACATGATCTTCCACAATGATTTAATGTTCCCATTAGTACATGTCTCCAACACGTAACCTTATGAAATTATTTCAGATAAAAAATTAGGTAAACGTAGAACTTACTAACACATAGGACATTGAAGACTACATATGATAATTTTTAATAATATGTGAATAGATGTACAATGATTGGGGATAGGAATTCATTAATAGGGTCAACTCTCTAGTCCACGTGGAATTAATTTTTTCCATGTTTCATATTGGTTCACTCTTCATAGTTACCATGTCACCCTACCATGTATTAAATGTTAATATAATAATTGTTGTCCCTCAAGCGAATAAGGGGTGGATCAATATAGATATTATTATGCTATAAAGTTTTTTTATATTATATAAATATTTTTACGGATAAGGAATATATATGTCATTTTATCATATTCCAATAGTATTTGTGTATAATTATCATTAACATATTAGGATATGAAAATATCACTAGAAAATAAATATTAGGTTCAATGTTCAGTTCATACATTAGAAGTATTCCTGGGTTTATAACTATTTCTAAGTTATCTATAAATATCTAATCTACAAATCTTCTATATGTCATGACCCATACCTCGTGGTCTCTTTCATGACTACACCATGTTCGCCTCCCGTAGGACAGGGTCTAGCGAATAGCACTGAAGGTGTCAACATGCATTTGGGGAGAATTTCCCATAGTAACTGTATGCATACACACACCCAGGCACATCCCAACAAACTAAAAGTGGAAAACAAGTATACTAAAACAAGACTGAGTGCAATGTAAATCTGAAATACAGTGGTAAAGAATAAAAAACAAACAAAAAAGAATTGAAACAAGAAAGTATAAAAAGGAGAACTAATGGCCATCCATGGATAACCCCACCTAATCGTAAGAGTAGTGAAGCAACTACAAGCCGATGAAGTTTTTCTTCTACACCCGGTCCTACTAGGCCCCACTAGTTCCTAGGCCACCATGTCCACCATGGAAGTGTTGATTGATCCAATCTCAATGGGCTCCACTAGGTCTCGGTTTACCAAGGTCTCAATTAATGTGTCGATAGTATAGATGGGACAAGACATGTATTGGTGGGGCCAATGTAGTTTTCAGTAAATAGAGACTCAGTAGTGACCCATAACAGAAGGAAAATACCACAAAAAAATACATAATGTAAAGCATGAAGCACAAAATATCTCAAACTAGTGATACATTTTTGGATTTTATTGGAGAATGAAGAGTCACATAATCGATTTTCCTCAAAAGCTGGAAAAATCATCCACTACCGAGTACAATGGGAATGTTGGGTTACCCATAATCTACCTCCCACTAATATGGAATACTATTATACTCATCCATGATGAGTATCGTGGGCCTATCAGGTCACATAGAGCCTCTTCCCACCCTGGACAACCTATGTACTCCTCCTATCATGGTTTTTGGGAATGTTGGGTCACATAAAGATACTCCCTAATATTATCATACTAGGTCACATATAGCTTCTTCTAATTGGGATGTTGTCAAGAAGTCTTCAAGTATCATCTATCCCCACAGTTCCGTACATGGAATGTTTGGGAGAATCACTCCTCAACCCATTAGTCACATATTTAAATCAATAAATGTACCCAAAAATCATATCATAAGAATCACCTCATCAAGACGTTCCCAAATCACCAAATGACTCATCAATCAGATACGCAGTTGGAATATACATATGTTTTGGTAAATATTGTGCTGGTTTCAACTGGGTCTGGTCTGACCTAGTCGGACAATCCAGACCAACCTTGATCAGGGGTCCCACATTCCCTTATTTAATTTGATAGACTCGACTAGACCTGGTTTGAGATGTGGTTATTCTGGTCCAGCATAGTAAATAGGCCAGGCCCAATAGGCCTCGCTGGACAACAACTTGGTATGGTTGAGGGTTCAGCCCATCAGGTCCCTCAGTGACCCGGTCTATTCTGACTCAGCTTGAAGGTCACTGTTTCAATCTTCCGGTGAGTGTGTGGCCCGCATGGTCTGGTTTCTCCCAATGGGTAGAGGTCAGGCCCACCAGAATGGGTCCATCATGCTGGTTTGTGGGTCCGACCAACTAGGATGGTGGCGTGGAAGGCCAACATTAGCTCGGTCCACCAGGGGGGGTTGATTGGAGGTGCACTGCCCGGATGGGATGTGGATGCTGAGCCATGTCTTTCTCCAATTGGCCCCACGAAGGTAGGGTCCCTCAAACCGTAGTCGAGGTACGACATCATGTCCCCGCCAAAGTGGCCTGGAAGCTATCCACCCCCACCATGTGGTTTCCAGCACTCTGTCCCCTAGATGCTATGGCTAGTTGTCCGTAGATTCCTACTGCCACTGTACACCGCCTCCACCGCCTTGCGGCCACATCCAATGGCCAATAGAGACGCTCTTGTGGTCCGTTCTATGACCCGTCTACGCCCAAGGGTCCCTTGGGTTGCCACATTACCTAATCAGGCCCCATAATCGAACTACCATCACATCGATAATGCGTCAACCAAGAACGCTCTACTGGAGGTTTTTGGGCCTTGTTAGTGTCAGCCCGGGCCCCCCATGTTAGATGTTTTAATCAAGGGGAGGTTTTGGGATTTATGTTCAACCATTTCATGCAAGGGTTGAATCCCAGATAATGAATCCCCATGAAATGTCCCCCTCCCGCATAAACACACACATCACCGAACAAATTGTTTGTGGGTTGATCTGTGATCTTCATTTTAAGAAATAGAAGAGTTGGGAAGAACATTGACATAAAAATCAAACCCCTACCACACTGGTGTTTGATGTATCACCATTTTCTCTAGATATTTCAGGGTATCGACGTCCTCACTTCTGCCTCTGTTCTTTGAGGTTAATTGATGTTGGTGAAGTATCGTAGGCATTCATCATTCTACTTTGGAGAGGAATGTCATTAGAGTATCATCATAAAATCCTCCAAAATTAATTCTCCATCCACTAATGTGTTAGAAAATAAAAAATAAATCATTTCACATCATTTCAGTTATGATTTGACATCGCATCATTATGATATTTCATTTTTGAAAAATCATCACTGTTACTCTAATATTATTTCATCATTACACTATGTGATATGTGCCATTAATTAGCCTCATTAATGCTCCATGTCACATCCTTGTCACCTCAATGTGGTGTCTTCATCAACCACTCAATGGATGATAAAGAATACAAAATAAATTCTTATGTTATTTTATTATTTATCTCGAAATGTTTGGAAATAAACTTTTCCTTTTGACCATTTCCGGCCAAAGTTAATATATTCTAGGAAAATACCACCATATTGAATTCAATGTTTTACTTGAATTTTAAATCCATTCGCCATTTCAAAAGTTTGAAAAACTTGCTCGCGCATTTTCGGAATGTGTCTTAAAAATGATCAAATTTCCATTTTGTGATCTCTGGGTCTCAGAATATGTTGACATCAGAGCACAAAATGTCAGAATAATTCAATATAAAATACGAAAACTAAAAGAAATTTCAATAACATTACATTATCCACAACATTGGGATTTACATCTATAAAATCCAAAACAAAACTAATCAAACTGATTGGGGTACTAATCACGGATCTGGGCATCCCTCTCCAATGGCCTCTCCTCCAGATTTCGGTGTTGGCACAGAACACACACCAGAGAAATCTACTGAACAAATAGGACCTACTTCTATCCCTCCTCTATCTCTACTAGAAACTCTCCAAACATCACCGCATCATGAATTTCTAGCTTGTCCCAATCAATGAAATGCGATAGATCATGCATGTACCTCCTCAATGCGACATGTGGAAAACATCATGCCCCAATGAATTTACGGGGGAATGGATATGTGGTACGCCACCTCAACAACTCTGATCAGGATCTAAAAGGTTATAATGAAACTCATAGATATCTTGTCACCGTGAACAAATCTAATTAAACCTTGTCGGAATGAAACCTAAAGGAACTCATGGTCTCCCTATTAAGACTCATTGGGTCTCCATATCCTATTGGCATAAGACATTTGGCTGCAATGTGAAGACCTCATCTGCTTCTAGATGATATGCACCTTCACGGTGGTATCAAGTACCAACTCTGCACACATGAGTGCTTACAATACTTGGTCTGTCCAGCATATGGGTGATCTGCATGGCCACCTATACAAACCTCGAATGGATCCATGCTAATGGGTTAGTGGTAGCTGTTGTTGTATGCACACTCTACCATTGGCAGGTGGCCCTCCCAACTAGGACAAAATTCATGTACCAAATAATGAATCATGTCATCCATTGTATGTATGGTCCCCTATGTCCTATCATCCGTCTAGGGATAAAAATCTATATTCAAATATAGCTACATCTAGAACACCTCAAGTATTCCCTTCTAAAACTGGGATATAAAGAGGACATCATAATCTAAGAAGATCATTGAATTATCCCTGTGGAGCCACCCTATATCCCCGATGTAGATTCATTTCATGCCCTTTAATGGTCCATGTACCCATATGTGTAGTATGTGATCTAGCATGGTATGTCAATCAACAATCTCGCAAATAAAATCATGTTCACTAGACATACGTAGTAACCCCTTCATGATGTCTATCAAGATACCATACCATTTCTACTCTTGTACCACTAGTGGTTGAGCTAAGACTATTGGAACCTGTTTCTCAACCATCACTTGCTAACAAGTGAGGCATCGTGAATTGAACTCGGCCACCACTTTCTTCATCCTCGACTGCCAGTGCTGATATTAGAGGTCCTGGAATGTTTTTGTAACATTAAGATGTATAACCAAAGGGGATGTATGGAAATCTCTCAACACCACCTCCAGTAATGTCCCTGGAACCATGGTGTTACCTATAAGAAGGATTGTGTGCTCTTCACCAATATAAAATCTGTCAGGATTCTATCCTGAGGATAACTTAGCAAGTTTTTCCTCGTAGTAAACATCCACCAGTTATGCCTCTTAGACACGATGTAAGAGTGTGGGAGTAACAATAATTAACTGAAGTAAATCAGCTCCACCACAATCCATGAAGAATATCTACATCACAAAAAACTTCTTTGTTTCCTAACTCAATAGCTACAAAATGGTCTTCCTACTAAGAGTGTCTACCACCATGATCCCCTTCCCAGTAGTATAGACTATCTCAAAGTCATATTCCAGGATGAACTATAGAAATTTTCATTTTATCGATTTTATGACATTATTGAAGATGATATACACGAGTCTCTTATCGTAAGATTAAATCGTAAATTCTTCACCCATAAAGTAGTGTCGCCACATCTTCAAGGAAAAAACATCAACTGTTAACTCTATGTTAGGTTTCTCATAGTTTTTCTCATTTTGCCCTAATTAGCATCTGCCTTAAGAGATATATACATGCTCCTACATCAGTACAAAATCATGTATGGTCCCTAATGCATAACAATAAACTAAATACCCAACACCATCATTTTGTAGTCTCAAGAGGGGGGCACTAAACATTCTCTTCCTTAGCTCCTAGAAAATCAGCTGACATTTCTCCTCCCACACGAAGGGTTATTTCTTCCATATCAAGGAAGATAAGGATTCTTCTATGTTGGAAATTTGGGTATGAATCTTCGATACAAACCATCCAACACCAAGAAGCACTACACCTCAGTCCTTCACCTGGGTGGCTCACAACCAAGATATACCTCAATCTTCATTGGACTTTCTGCATCTCCATCCTCTAAGATGATGTGTCCCAGAAAGTGGACATCCCAAATCTAGAACTGGAACTTCAAGAGCTTACAATAATGATGGTTAATCAAAGTTTATCTTAGACTATAGGCATGTTTATAACATGCTTCTTCTATGACTATGAGTAATCGAAGATGTCATCAATGTAGAACATGAATAACCAGTCAAAGTATTTCTAGAAGATCATATTCATGAGTCCCATGAACACATCTAGAGAATTATTCAAACATAAAGGCATCACTAGGAATATATATTGGTTATACCTGCACCCCATGTCTATATTCGGTATATTCTCATCTTATACCTGAAGCCGGTGATAGCCTGATCTGAGATCTATCTTTTATAACAACTTTTCACCCTTTTGTTGGTTTATTAGGTCATTAATTCTTGGTGTTGGACACTTATTAATCATGGCCACATGGATTAGGCAATGAATGTCCATGCACAACTTCAAATGCCAATCTGAATTTTTTGAAAAAAGAACTGGGGCTTCCCATTTTGAAACAATATGCCTTACGAACCCCATCTCATGCTAGTCCTCTATTTGTACCCTCATCTTGCAAAGATCCAAGGGAGAGATATGATATTTCAATGTTTATATTAGTGTTTTCCTTGGGTACTGGTTGATGCAAAACACTAACTCACTGTGAGGAGGTACTAATTGAATATCCTTATGAATAAAAACCTTGTACTCATCCACCACTACAAGAAATCCCATACTCCTTTCATCCACATAAAGAAGGGTGAGGCTATCTAACTGGTGATTGATCAACTTCACCCTCCTATGAGAAAGTACATTCTACGTAGGAAGGGTTTACTTCTAATTGGTTTTGGAAAACCTGTTCCCATCTATGCGGCCCCACCACACTGTACACCTAAAACTATCTCTCTATGTCGGGAATGTGGATAACTACTACATACAAAAGATGAAATCGTAAGGCCTCGACACCATAACTAGGAGATCTCAGCTCAAGATCTCACCTCCTAGAGTAATCTCACACTACTAACACCAGTGTTTAAACACTGAATCATCTCCCATATTAGTCTCTAGCCATATAGATCGACCCAACTTCTTCCATCGTAATATATGATCTCTGAATTAGATTCATGGCATGGAATGAGATACTAGAATATTTTTTTATAATAACAACATCTATTGTGGAGAGAAAAAATAGCGTACCTCATATCATCATTAGAGCATTGGGTTAATAATCCTCTACTGCCTGAGTCACATATCATACATCGTCTTGGGTAGGGATGCTGAGAGACAACAACGATGCCCTGATCTCCCACTTGATTCCCTAATCAAAGGCTCAAGAACTGTACAAAGGGTCTCACCCCAAGTATGTGAAGTAGAGAGATAGCTCGGTGAACCTCACAGAGTATTCATCTACCTTCATGATGCCATGCTGATGGTGAAGCATCATCTGAATGCACACAGAGTTCATGGTCATGGGAAAACCTCATCTGGAAAAAGCAACTGAATGTTGGGATAGGAGAGGGGCACCACATCGTGTGCCTAGGTTGTGAATATCCTACATCTTCATGGAGATCCCTGAAGAAGGTTCTCTTCCATGATCTCCCATTGGTTAGGAGGTATCCTCACTATGTGGAAGACTCAGGTTACATCCTCCAACCTGACCTCATCGACCTAAGGATCAATCACTACCCAGAACCTAGGAGGTATCTTCCATTGAAACACATATAGGGCACTGATCCTAATAACGTCCATTGCATGAACTTTTGCCAGTAGAGTTTGAACACCAATTAGTGGTAGCACTAGATCATCACCAGGTGGGACCATCATAAGAACTAGTCCATGAATGGATTCCCTATCTCTAGGCGACATGTACTCAAGAACTTATATCAAGGATCTTAATTGGTTGTCCACTTGGAGGCATCCTGAAATAGATCAAGATGTACAATGCTAAGAATTCTATACTTGGTGATCTGAGTTTTATTCAAAATAAAAAATGGAGACACTTATGTAACCAATTTTTTCATGTATATATCCGAAAATATAGAATTCAGGGTCCTAGTGTCTATATATGTCAACCTTAGCACTGATACTAGACTCCCTGAATCTAAAAGTAAGACTCACAAAACCTAAAAATATTTCCCCAAATAAAAACACAGACACCCATTCCTTATGTTAGGACCAACTGCCCATTGGTACCACTTTTTCATAACCCATCCCCGAGGCCCAGGTCGTGACTACCCCATGCCCACCTCCAGAAATCCAGAGTCTAGGGACTAGCCTTGAAGGCATCAACCTGCAACTGGGAGGCATTTTCTTGAGTATCATTTTGCACACACCCGCAAAACCACGTCCCAACACACAGAAAGGGGAAATATTATACTGAAACAATACTGAGTACAATGTATAACTTATATCATTTGGAACATAATAAAAACCCATTAAAAATAATTGAAATTGCAATGTATAAAATGGAGCTAAAATGGCCATTCATGGAAAACTCAACCTGATTATAAGAGTAGTGAAGATAATGGAATCCAATGTATAATGCCATGTCTTCCTAGTCCTACTGCGACACACCTTGTCATAGGCCACCAAGTCCACTGTCAATGTGTCTATTGTTCATGTCTCACTAACCTCCACTAGGTCTCGTTCCACAAATTTCTAAATCAAAGAATCGATCATTAGCACGAGACATGACACACAATGGTGGGGCCCAGGTAGGGGTGAGTAACATGAAACATGGTAGGGACCCAAAAACAAAAATGAAAGGCCACAAAACAATCTTAAAAGTAAAAAAAATATTATAAGACAACTCACACCGGATATACATTTAGGGTAGTGATATAAGAATCATAATTCACATCTTTGAATTTTCTAGGCTACAAGAGAACTCTTCCACTATTGAGTAAACTATGCCTACCATGTCACATATATGCCACTTCCCACTATCCCAGGTCTATTTTGGTACTCATCCAGGATATGTATCATGGTTATGAAGGATCACATAGGGCCTCTCCCACCGTGGGCCTATCGGGTCACACAAAATCGCTTCCCACCTTGTTCGAACTGAGGTACACCTCATGTCATGTACCATGAGACTTAAAGGTCACACATAGTTTCTCCCCACCATGGGAATGTGATGTCACACATATCTTCTTCCTAGTAGGCTATTGTCGAGCAGATATTAGGTCTCAGTAATCCACAGGGTTTTATAAGTGGTACCCTTGGGAAAACCACAACTCAAGACATTATTATCATATTTTCATTCATTATGGACACAAAAAATCATTCCAAAAGATCCACCTAATCATGATGGTTCTAATGTATCAAATAGCTCATCAATCGGAAGTGTGGTTAAGAAAATACGGGCGTTTTAGTAAACATAGGACTAGTTGCAATGGGGCCTAATCTGACCTGGTCAGACCATCTTGACCAACCCGGCCTTAGGGTCCCACAAACTCTGATCCAATCTGACGGACCTGAACTGACCAGGTTTAGGTCAGGTTTTTTTGTTCTAGCTTGGCTAGCAGGCTAGATCTAATAGGCCTTACTTGACTTGATATAGTTTAGCTGAGGGTCCAGCCCTCTGTGATGCCCAGTGGCCCGATCTAGTCTGACCTATCCTGATGGGAGAGTTTCAGGACTGCCGGTGAATATATGGCTCACTGATTGTGGGTTCGGCCTATAGATGTAATTTCATCCAGCTAGGTGAGTGAAAGGCCCGACCCGTTGGGCTGGGGGCACGACCAACCAGCCATAGACCAATCCTCCCTGGGAACTTACCGGCGGTGCACCGCCAAGCCAGGAGGTGGAAGCCAATCAACATCCAACTCCAACAGGCCATGTGGCCATAGTTCCCCAACCAAAGTGTGTGATGAACCTTGGAATATCATCGCTTTGGAGGACCGAATGCGGGCCACACCATCCACACAATTCCAAGGTGATGTGTCGTCCATCCACCATGACCAGCCGGATATGATATCATGTCGTTGCAGGGCATCGATTGGCTCCCCCCCACCACCACCACTAGTTGTAGCTGCTGGTGCACCATCTTTCCCTTATAAGAGCCACCCGAGTTGTTCTGGTGGTCTGTTAACTAATCTTTTTGGGCCAAAGAGTCACTCAAGTCACTACCATCCCTACATAGGACCCATAATCAAACTACCATCACTACAAGAATGCGGCCACTAAGAACAAAAGAGGGGAGATTCATGGGCCTTGATTATGTCATCTTTGGACCTGCGTGCTAGAGTTTTAAATCAATGGGAGGTGTGGGGATTTAATTTCAACAATTTCAATAAATATTTGAATCCTGGATAATAATTACCCTAGAAAAGTCACCCTCCCACTTAAAAGTATGAATCATGGATCAAAATGTGCATTGGTTGATCTGTGTTCATTGTTTCTAGAAAAATAAGAGAAATAATTACCATTAAAATAAAAATCAAACCCCTACATCAATGACATTCAATGTCGTAATGTTCATCCTTTAGAGTTCAAGGCATCTACATCATCAATTCCTACTCTGTTCTTCGAGGTTCAAAAAAATTGGTGAAGTCTCACCAGTGTTTGATGTTCTTCATTGGGGAGGAATGTTTTCATAGGGTTGTCAGAGAATCCTCTATGTTTAATTATTTTTAAACCAACACATTAGACAATAATAATTAAATATCATCGTAACGTTTCAGTTATGCTACAACATCGCATCATTATATAGTTTCATTTATGAGACAACATTGTTATTATGATTATTTATTTCATAGTTATTTGACATGATATGAGACATTAATGAGCCTCATTAATGCATATATTCATTGCCTCAACTCTTCCCCAAAAGTCTCCATCCTCTGTTCATTAGATGATAGATAATATAAAATAAATTGAGATGTTATTTTATTTTTTTCTCCAAAATTCCAAAAATTAACATTTATATTCAGCCCTATCTAGCAAAAGTTAATTATATTCTAGGAAATTCCAAACAACATGAATTCAATTGTGTCTTCATATTTTCAATTTGTACACCAGATCAAATGTTATAAGAAAACATTCATGCATTTACTGAACGTACATTAAAAAAGTTTAAAATCCCATTTCAGGCTCTCAGGGCCTCTAAATCATGTATCGTCAGAGTGCGCAGTCTTAGAATAATTATATATAAATAATCAAATTACATCGAATTTTTTAAACATTTCACTATAATAAGAAATTAATTCATGCGATATATAATATAAATTATAAAAAAAATTAAATTGTGAAATGTTATAATAAATACAATTAAATTATGTTCAAAATGATAGGGGTGAACTAGCATATAGAATTGATGGGGTATCTATATTTGACGATTATTACAGATGGTTTTATGTGAAATTTTTTAAATATTATATAAATAATACCCTACAATAATTTTATGTGTCTATGCTAATTGGACTAACATTATTGGGAAGAAATTATCGATTATCCTGATGTAAATGATTCATTTTATATAACCGAAAAATTATTCCATTATATCCCCATTAATTTTATATTCTAAAAGTAATATTATGTCATATATAGGTTTATAGTTAATATATAGTGGTCCCTATATAAATGAAAATCTATGGATAGAATGAGGAGTGGGATATGATCTTCTAAGAGAGGAAATCATTCCATATAATATTAACACATATGAAATGATTCGTGTCATTTATATTTCTAGAATAAAACTTAGGGTCCTAGATATGTATATCACTAGGAGTGGGGTTTATATTCAAACACAAATCCATACTGTATCCCAATTCATAGAAACATGGTTAATAAGTATTCAAGGAGATTTACTAAATTCAAAATTCAAATCATGACAATCTATAGGATAGGGAAATAATTACTAAAAAAATCCTTCAAATCAAAGAAATATCCAACATTTTAAATGTGATCCATCAATAGAAGTGGAAGAAAACAATAGAGAATTGTTGTTTTTAGTCTATATTATTTTTTTACATATATTTCCTTCACACCATGGGAATTAACATATGTAGAAATATTCTCATGTTTATGATATAGATTATACGGTATATTTTAGTGATAATTCAAAATTTTATACGATGATGGAAACAGATTCCATTTATAGGAGGATGGGTGGTCAAATCTCTCTCTATTAGGTGTAAATAATTAATAATTTATCATGATTAAAATGATTTTTTATTTTTAAACAATAAATTTTAAATTACATAAATTATATTATCAAAAATCGTGAGAATCAACCAATTTGTAAAGTATAATTTAATTATCATAAAAACATTATTTATGAATAATAATTGACTACCATTATAATATATACCAATTAAATGGATTTAGATTCTCAAAAACTTAATTTAAAAAAACATAATCTACATGTTAAATAGCTTGGGAAATCCCATTGGGACGGAATGATAAAAAAAATCACATCCCCATGGTTCCTTTATAACACATTAAATATAAACCATTAATTAAAATATTTCCGATTAAAAATATTTTCATAACAAATACTAATTTAGAAATGATATATTTTAAATAAATTTTCATTATTTCAAAATTGTAATTCCATGGGTTTCTCATATAATTGGTATATTTATAAAGAGATATTACTTATACAACTTAATTTAATCCGTTCTATATATCATAATTATACTGAAATAAATGTCTATAATAATTTATTACCCCTTATTTTTAAACCTATATAAATTAATTATAATTTTAATAGTAACTATTTTAGGAATAATTTAAATTAATTCTTTAATATATATCTAATTATACGTCAACAATAGATCTCTTTTTACTAAATTGATTACATATTATTATAAATTTTCATCCTTTTATAATTTTTTTAATGAAAATTGTCTATGGTCTGGTATAAATCAAATCCATTAATGAATTCTAAATGTGGATACATGAGATAGATGAAAACAACATAGGGGATATAAATTGAATATAATTGATTGGATATTAACTCAATCTTTAATAGATGGATATAATGGTCATAAATACACACTAGGATCTATACAAATGGGGGAAAACATTAGATAATTCCAAAATCATTGTGAATTATATTAATGGATTTATATATATAGTTGAAAACTGATTTATATACATATAAAAAAATTGAATTTAAACTAAATAATAATTTCAATATATTTATATTGACACATGATTACATGATTATATTTTTTATATTTCGTCATTTATTTTTAATTTCATAGAAGAATAAATATATAGTTTTATAATTTTACTGATGATATAATCATCAACCTTTTATATATCATTTATTTTATCTTTATATACCAATTGATTTCAAATCCATTATTACGTATGACGTTACTCATCGTATATAATGATATTATTTTTAACTCTTTTTTGACATATTGTGGATTTGTTAGACCTGTTATTTCATAAGAGGGATCTGTAATATATAGAACCTAATTTCATTAGTATGTTTCAGGAGAAAATAATTTTCTAGATTCAGTATAATCAAAAACCATTTATGTATGGTTTCCATTCATATGTCTTGGATTATATGTTTATTTTTTTTACAAAAATTAAATATATGTATAAAATGTATCTTTTTTTATTTATTAATTTATTTTTAATTATGATATCCATTGATATATTATTATCAAAACCTAATATATTATAAAAATTATTTATCATATTAATAATTTTTATGATGATGTTTGATCACACTAATATTATTCCACCCCTTATAGAGAATCTAATCACACTCTATTCCATTTTAGTTCATTTATTTGGAAAATAGAATAATTACAACATTTTACTTATGTATTTTAAAATATAAATAATATAGTTACAAATTTTTAAATGATGTACCATATAATTTAAATGTAACGTTAAATTTATTTATATACCCTGTTATACAATACTGATAATCTATTATATCTTCTATATTGTGATCAATATATAATGTGAAATTTTAAAAAAATAACAACCGTATTTTAGTTACTAGGGTCAAAGTGTTACGATTGGAATGTGAGTGTTCTTACATTATACCATATGTCTAGATTGAGGTGTAATATTTTGGGGGATGTATCTCAATATCCATCCTTTAGAGATTATGGAAATATTTCCAAATTACAAGACAAGTATATACCATAAAATAATAAGAATTATATATTATGATTAATAATTCATATTTTAATTATTTTACTGAACATTATATTCCTTTTTGAGAAATTAAAAAGAATACAAATAACAAAATGCAGGTAAACTCCTATAATTAAGATATGGGTTTTCCTGTATAGTGTGTTAATAATGTTGTTGTTGTAAAAAAATATTGTAACTATATTTGGGTAGATGAATTAGTCTATGAATAATATATATTCCCTTATTAGAAAATTTATCTCTGTAAAACATGGTTTCATAATGTTGGAATTATATCTACTGAAGTACCCACTATATTTTAATGTAACTAAAATATAAAAATTGCAAAAAATATAACATATCCATATAGAATGTATTATTTTCCTTTGGATTTATTGAATGAGATATTTTTTTGTTTGTTTCAAATCAACTGTGAGGAGTTGGTGATCAATGATGGTGTTTGATTAAAATAATCATGAATGATGTGGAGATAGAGAACATGTAATTGAATTCCACTAATTTTTCATTAATAGAAATGTATATTTTTAAGGATTAATGAGATAAAAATAAACTCAACTCATTAATTTAAGTCTTATTAATGAGTTTTATATTTTAAGAATATAACGATAATTTTATAAAATTGAAAGACATTATAAACACTATATATATATTTATGAAATTAGTATTTATAACTTTATTGATTGTTCAAGAAAAATTATTCAATTATAATTATTCCATCATTAAATTTCATTTTATAAAGAGATAAATATATTTTATAATAATATTTAGAAGGAATTATACAATCCATTTAATTTAAATTCAATGAATCATATGAATTAGTTTTTTGAATACTATAATGAATAAATTTTGAAATTTAATGGAATGGAATGGTGTAATTTAAAATAAGAAAAAACTATGGGATTAAATTCATTGAGGTATATATGAATTGAATCACAATACTACTTGGTGTGGACATAATGTCTATATAGATCATGTGTGATATAGGATGAAATAAAAAACAATTATATGATGTAAACATTATCAGGTAGATGGTACAAAATTCAAATCTATTCCCCATGATAAAATGGAATATACCCTACAAGAATACAGGGGTTCCTGGTCCGACATATGTAATCACGAAAAAATAATTTGAATTCTTAGATTATGTTATTACAGGTACATTAATCATAATACAATAATTATCTAATGTATTATTTCATTATATATTGATTAACACTATCATATAATTCATGTTCTCTATGTACATTAAATAACCCAATAATAGATTAAATAATGACTTATTATTTAATAAACATAGAGAATATATTTTAAAAATTAATTTATATTAGCCATTCATTCTTCAAATATATGGATGAAATGTTTTTAAAAATGAAGAAAATTAAATGGTCTATATATATTATCATATGGATAGATTATATCTTAATTTGTAATAAATTAATATATATATATCATATAATGTAAACATTAATTATTAGGCAATGAATAAATTCATTTGTTATTATAGGAGAGTATTCATTTTTGGGGATTTGTTTCGAACCACCAATATTAGTTCATTCTAATAAAATTGATATATAATATAAAACAATGATAGAAAAGGGTATAGTTTAATTATAATATTTATATATTTGAAGGTATTATATAGTTGTTTTTATGAATGAACTTCTTGGATATCCTTCTATCCATGATTATTATTTCTAGAATGACATTATATCTCATTAACAACCCATACATATTCATCTTGATGGAAATAATCCAATGGAAAATGTAAATTTTAAAATAGAAGAATAAATTTGTGATACGTTTTTAATATGTCCAATTGTTTCTTATTTTGTTGAATTGATCTTATTTGAAAAAATAGGGGCTGATTTTTTTATGTTATGCATCGATTGTGGTGAAATCAATTCCATTTTTATTAAGAAAGTAACACTTACCTCATATTTTTGATGAGATTGATAAAATTTAAGGGAATCAATACTTATTATGGAATAATCCATATTTAATTTACCATCAATTAAATGTAGGATAACATTACAAAGACAAATTTTTAGTTATAGTTTCGGTAATAATGTGTTGCTGGTAATTCCGTTTGGGTTTTAAATTGAACAATCTATGTTCATGGATCTAATGAATAAATTTTTCAATGGATATGTTGATAATTATATTAAACAATATATTAATGATATATAGATGTACATGATTTTATATGATGATATTGATGATTATTTTAGTATATAATATATGACTTTAAGGGATAATGTTCTATGTGGAAGATTCCAAAAGAGTGAATTTTGGAATTACAAAATATTATTCTCCTAGAAGCAATGTCTACATTAATGGAATCCATTCAACATTACAATTGAATACATTTTCGAATAATGTCCTAAATCAATAAATAATACATAAATAAATAGTTTCCCTAGATTACATTTCTACTATGGGTGATTAGTTGTAAAATATTACATTATTAGTGGGGATAACGTTGGTTTATGATGTTGATAAGGGTTTACAAAGAAAATGTATTCCATTAAAGATTTCTGATTAATATAATTCATAAATTAAGTGGTTAGTTTAGATATAGAAATTGTTTTCGTAAAAGCTGTATGTGAGATATAAGGTTAATTATAAGAAGAACAACATTGATAAAATGAAATTTAATTAATAGTACTACCAATATATATAGTTATCTGATTGTGAAATTTCAATGGGAAAAATTAAAATTTTAAATTGTATAATATGCGTCAAGATGCATTATATGGAAAAAATAAAATGATGAATTATACATTACAATGTGTACTATTAAACCTCTCCTTATACAATTATGTGAGTGGGAGAACATAAAAATTGTCATTTATACCGTACATTTTAAGGAATATAAAATGAACGATGTTTTTTGGAGTCATTAAGGATCAAATTACCAAGGATACACATTTATTGGAAATATGGGAGGATCCACCCATTTTGAATCTTATAATTAATTATATAAATTATATATATGGTTTTATGTCTTTCTTTATTCATCTAAATTAGTCTATTACACTACATTCACAAAATATTTTATAGAATGATTCAAATGGATTTGGACAGAATGTTAAAAATATTCCCTAACTATAATCCGTAATGTGATGAAATGGTTTAGACAGCCACTCAAAATATGGGGGGCAAGAAACATAGATGATATATTCTATTATGAGTATTATAGGATTAATACCTTGATAAAGTGATATTCATATATATAAAAGCATCCTTTTAACTATTCATTTAAAAATTAATGAGTCTATTTATAGAATACGATTTCATTCGGAAATGTGTTAATATTTTATTTGGAAAATTATACATACTAGTTTAAAATTAATTTAATAAATAAATTAAATGGAGGAATCTATCTATATTCATATCAGAGAAACCTAGAGAAGATAAATAAATAATGAAAAAAAGAGGATAATAATTTAATTAGATGATATGGATCCTGTGTTTTGAATTTATCAAAATGGAATGTAATTTTACATTTTTTGTATAGTTTCAAATAGGATTTAGGTACATTGAATTTTTTAAAATTTTATATATTATTGTAGTACATTCATTTATTTAACTTCTAAACCCATCTTGTCAATTGAGTTTGGGGACTTAAATGTTTTTAATAAATTACATTTAATATAATACCCAAAAAATCATTACTAATTGAATAGTATATGGAATGGAACAATACTAATAGGAGAAACATACCATTTTTGTTAAATGAATATAAAATGTAATAATATTAATCAAAACCAAGATGTTGATTTTGTTTGGATGAGTCATGAGTTGGAAGAATAAGAGAGTGAGGTAGAGGAAGAAATGATGAACAAGTACCTTCATTTTATACTGTATATATATGGAGAATCAAAATTTTGATAATAAAAATATATAATTTTTAAATGTTATATAAATAACATTCATAAATAATAATAAAAAATATCAATATAAAAAATCATGGAACATAGAAAAATTTACTGACATTTCCTAATAGTAGAACATTTAAAAATAATTTAAAAAAACTGAACATATTTTAATAACCAAAGGTAAAAGGAATAGAATAAAATAAAATTATAATTAAATAATTAATAATTAATAATATATATATAAAATTGTATAACAATAAAACAATCCACATTCATCATAGAATATAAATTAAGTGATTTTTTTTTCAAATTTGCATAAAAATATGTGAGATTGAAATATAAAATATTTTATTTTTAGAAATTAAATTTCAAATAATAATTTTTTTAAAATAATTAATTTAAATATGATAACAACAATTGTAATATATCTAATGGTGTATTTTTAACAATTTTCTATGAAATTCAATTTATTAGTGTACCATGTAAAATATGGTATGAATATATGTTATGTAATGTGACATCATAGTGACATAATAACCATTTAATGTTAAATATAAATTATTTTATAATAATGAGTGTTTCTATTCGTTAATATAATTAATTCTAAATATAAAAAATATAAATTCCTATATAGTATGGATTATTCCAGAACCTAAATTATTTTTTAAATAGATAAAAAATTATTTATGAAGAAGAATCAATTTAACATCCAAAAATAATTAATTTTATTAGATTTCTGTTCGTAAACAATTTATTTTGAGGATAAGATTCCAAAATGACATATTTCAAGGCCTAATTCCCTTGGAACTGTAATGTCCCAGACCAGTCTAGTTTATTCCTTTATCGAAATGTGGATTTAGAGGTGTTATAGAAGGTCACGGTGGCTTGGGATGCATTTGGGTAGAATTTAATGAATGCTAAAGGGTAATAGATTTTGCATGGTTGGCGCACGGTTTGCGTAAACCGTGTGGCCAAACCGTTCATGGCTAGTCTTGGAGGAAGTGGGTAACTCATGGTTAGCGCACGGTTTGGCTAACCATGCAGACTAACTGTGCGAGGAGTGTTTGAAGAGGTAGAAGCTAGCACACGGATAGCGAACGGTTTATTAAACCGTGCAGACTTACTGTGTGGGCACATAAAGTTAGATCCTAAAATTGTGGATCTAACTAATTTCTATTTAATCAAATTTTTTAAGAACATAAGCGCCCATAACATGGGATTACTCTCCCTTGGAGGTAGAAAAACCTATCTCAAGTGTTTTGGAGGTGATCTAGAGGCTTCTTTTCCTGAATTGAAGTCGGTTTCTCAAGGTACGTGATTCTTTTTTCTTGGTTTCTTAGATCTACGTAGATCTACTCCTTCTCTTCTCTCGGGATCATAGATCTACGCCTGTTATGGGTAGATCTATGTGTTTTTATGTAGATTATGATGAGCTTTGGTCTTGGATGTGTTAGGAGAATAGATCTTCGGAGGATCCTTTGTGAATCAGCCTGGTCTTCTTAGGCGTTCTTCTACAGTTGTGGTTTCTAAAAAAATAGTTGCGGTACGGGATTCATGGCTTCTCTAATTGTTTATGTGCAATTGTAGAGTTATCAGGGTTTTGCCTTTAGATCACAATGGAAATGACCAAATTAAATACTTAATCCAGATTAAAATAATTTCTCTGATCACATGTTTATTCTTTGTACTGTGCTAACGGTTTGCCTCTTCAATTGCTAGATAGTGTGATATATATTCCATGGTCGTGAGCATGTTTCTCTTGATGAAATTGATAAAGAACGTAATACTGGAATGAATTGATAATTAATTGTATAAACATAATGAGTCAGGTAAATGAATCTGGTTGTTTTCGTTGTTGTAGTCATTCTAATTTGATGTTGATCATATTTGGCATAGTAAGCATGTTTAATCATTGGTGATAGCTTATTGAATTGGTTCATGATGTTGGAACCAACAAATTGAATCTGTTAATTCGAGATGAGTTAAATAACTTGATTGAAATCCATGAAGGGTTCAGAGTTACTCTCTTTGTTGTGAAGTTGGGTTAAAATCCCATTTAATGTGATTTTTGGTGTTTATTGTGTGAAGGTCATATTCCTTGTTAAAGGGCCAAGAGCTCATTTGTTGCAATGATTGTTTTCCTGCTACTTTTGTTTTGCTGTGACCCTGGACGGGGTTCTGTGATATCTTGTGTTGTGATATGGCACTGGAGGGGTATTTGGATATGTGTAGGTAGGTAGGCCTTGTGGTTATGGCAGAGGATAACGCCTTGAGTGGCGAGAAGCATTGGTTTATGCATGTGGTTGTCGGGGAGGAGACAAGCGATGATGGAATGGGATGGATGTGTATGTTGGATGCTTGGTGAATTGATGGAACGATTATCTGCTTTACATTTCCCCACTGCTCAATGCACCTAGTCTTGCTTACCCTTCTTCCGAAAGAGGTGGAGACACGTGGGGTATTCCACGTGCTTTCTGTCTCTAGCTTCTCAAAGGAGAATGGGTCTACGCTCTTGCTATAGGCGGCATAGGCTCAATGGTTAGTACATCTACTGACCGTTTTGAGCCCCAATGTGTTTAGTAGCATATGATACTTTTCTATAATTCTTGTGAATATGGGGAAAATATTTCTGTAAAGAATTTTTGAATAAAAGATGTTAATCCATGGGTGATGGAGTTTGTTGAGACTTAATAATGATGTTGTTACTTTTGAAAGGACAGTGGATTTTGGGATGTGATGTTATTGGTATTTAATGTGGAATTTTTTTATTATTTAATTTTTGAAGAATTAATTAACGTACAATGGAATTGATAAAAATGGAATGAATTAATCTAAAAAATACTTTTAAATGGTTGTGTGCTTATAGGATACCTAGTCCTAGATGTTGCAGCCCGAAGTCCAAGAGATGTTTGCTATAGTCATTTTTAAGACAAGGTTTTTCCAATAGTGTGGTTGTGAGTTATAAAATATTCAGTAATTTTTTTTGTTTCTATACGCTACTCCACCCTGTCAGTAAGGGCAACTGACACCCCGGGGATTCTGAGCCATGGGGGTGTTTTCCCCAACATTCTGGTGGGAGGATGAATGGATGACTACACCCTTTGACCCCGCTCTATTCTCTTTGTAGATACTAGTGCCATTTGTCA
This sequence comes from Viscum album, assembly GCA_963277665.1. Taxonomy (NCBI): domain Eukaryota; kingdom Viridiplantae; phylum Streptophyta; class Magnoliopsida; order Santalales; family Viscaceae; genus Viscum; species Viscum album. The sequence continues at coordinate 1,583,021,617 of OY728150.1, read as the reverse complement.
CAATGGTTAGTTTTACCCATATATGTGTGTAGAGGACTGTAATGGATTGTGTTCATTCACACACATATATTCTGGATATAGTATCCTATGGACTTCTATAGGTGTAACATATACAGGCTGTGATGGATTGAGGATCCTTACTCAGTGTATGGGCTGTAATGGCTTGAGGTATAATACCTGACGTATGATACAAGTAATGTGAGCTATGGTGGCACCCTAAAACTACCTGGTTACTTTTGGTTCTGAGGAAGGTGTTGTGCTTATCCTAGGTGTCTGCGGGAAAGCCTTTGTGGTGCACATGTTGCATATTGTGGAGCTTAGCCCATGATTATACGGGCAAGCCTTTGGAGGGAGAGGCACATGACATATGTCATTGAGGAAAAGTAGGAAACCAATGGGGAAGTAGTAGCAGGGTTCCCTTGATATTCCTTATTATATGATATATTCATTAATGCGTTACTTGGTTAGAGTAACTATGGTGAGGTTGGGAACATAGTATACCAGTTTAGGTGACTAGTTAGTTTCACTGTTGTTCACTGTGCTTTAGCATGCTTTCTTTACCATTGCACGAGAGGCTTCAGGGAGGATACTACTGGGTACTGTTATACTCACCCTATGTATAAATAAACTGTTTTTCAGGTCCCTTGGAGCAGATTGGAGTTCAGTCTGGTTACTACTACCTTTTGTTGAAGGAGCTGTTCGGGCTTGTGGTCAATGCTGTTTTACATTATTTCCGGTACTTGCAGTTTTTCCTATCATGTTTTAGTACTTTTTCATGAAATTTCATATGTGTACTTAGGTTCCATTTATATTCCAGTTCTGATTCTGATTTTATTTTTTTCTATCTTGTTTCTATCTTCCGCATGTGTTCTCTTAGGGGGAAATGCCTGACATTTGTGTGTTTACAATACCCTCGGTGCTAGTCTCTAACCCGGGGTAAACTAGAGGCATGACTTGGGGGTCATTATCTACCTTCTCACATTGTCTTCCCATGAGGGATAAATATTTTGGTGAGGGGGCCGTGACAGAATGGTATTATTGTTCTTGTTGAGGGATAGGATTGAGATTGGAGTAGGCAAATGTGAGGTTTCATGGGTTGGTAGGGCAATTGTGTCATCAATGTTTTGCAAGTGAGGTAAACACTGGATACCGGATGAGACATAGGCTTTTAGGCCCCCCTATGATCTTATGCATGTACCATTAATTTTACAATGGCTAATAAACAAGGTTATACTAGTTTCAGGGTAGAAACCTAGGAAAGGATCATGCATCATTCTTCTTTGTGCCCGTGTTTGAATTGGTAGACCATGTGATAGGTTATCCTAAAATGAATAAAAAACCAACAATTTATTAATAATTGTTGAGTCTTCCATATTCCAAAATTAGGTGCTCTAAGGGTTTGTTATTTTTTAGGTATGGAACCAAGTATACATCCTCGTCATGTTTGCATAGAAGATGTTTAGCAGGATGTTCCACCATGTCGTCGTAGGGTATAGGATGACGACAACGACACATGGAAGAGGACACTCCAAGAGTTTCAGTGGAAGAGTCTGTAGAAGTATGAGGGATCTGTTTCAGATATAGGTATGGAAGGCTGGTTGAAGGAGGTCGAGATAGGCTTCAGTTCGATCTGTGATCAGAAGGAGCATTGGGTGTCCTTAGTTGTGACGATGATGTGTGGAGCAGTAAAGAAGTGGTGGTTCTTGTTCCTCGGTGATCATGAGGAGTCAGTGATTCCATGGGAGGAGTTTCGAGACAAGTTCAGAGTCGAGTTCCTTTCCTCGAATGCCATGGTCTCTAGTCACCATGAGATTTTTACCCTTCGAAAGGGGAGCACCAGTGTTCGGGAGTTTTGAATCAGTTTCATGAACCATTTACTATATTCTTCAGACATGTTACCTGATGAGGAGGCTAGGGCGGCGAACTTCGAGAAGGATTTGCATCCGGAGATAGAAAGTCGGGTCACCCCATTTATGCTGAAGACATATCTTGAGGTGCTGGTGAGGTAAGAGATTGTCGAGAAGACTTTGGCCAGGATCGGATCACCACGAGAGGGGAATCATCATGATTCCTCACAAATCAAAGCTGCGGTCTGGGGTTCCCGATTTTCAGGGCAGAAGAGTTTTCATTCAGTCGGGGGTCGGTCCCATCCCTTTACATATTGTTTCAGCAGAGGCAGCGACTCTCAGGACTATGCCAAGGGATCAGGCACTTTATCTTATGGAATTATAAGTGAGACATGACTCCCTTACAACGATCACTACATCAAAGATATAATGATTCAATGAATCAATTACGTGTATAAAATTTAAAACAACATTAATTTTTTCTATTTAAACAATAATTTAATAAAAAATAAATAAAAACATTATCAAATAATATATTATTCAATGAAGAAGTAATACATCATATCAATAGTTAATTGAGTTTTGGAATTCAATACCTCATGGTAAGATCCAGGTAAAATATTCTTTAAAGAAATAATTAAACTTTAATCATAAAATACCATTAATTTAATCATAAATACTATTAAAAATGGTTAGTATACACAACATATAAATAAAAATAGGTTCAAAAAATCAATATGTATCAATGAAAATAATAAAACACAAAATCCTTTCCCTCATTTCCTATTTGTTTATTACATGTTGTAACCTACTATAATATATATATATATATATATATATATATGTTTGTGTGTGTGTGTGTGTGTATTTTTGTATCTTTGTATGTAAAATTATTTATAAATTATTTAGAAAACATTCTCCAATATTTAATTAACTATACGATTTAATTATATACTGTTAGGACCATTTAAGAACAATTTATTTTTAAAATAAAAATTCCGATTGATAATTTTTCCACATTCTATGTATATTTTATTTATGTAGTTTCAGAACTTTTACGTTGATTCCACCTAAAAAATATCCATTATTTAAAACATGATATAAATTTAATATATAATCATTATATAACTATTTATAATAGTTAAAAATATAGAAATAAAATAATCATTTATGTCATTCATGGAGAATATTTTCCATATATAAGAAAGCATGTCATACTTTTTTACAACAAATATAATTTAAAAAAAGATTAATTATTTTTAATAATTATAGAAAAAAATTATATAAATTATTTAATTAATATTGTATAAAAATATCCCTCATACCATCCATGTAAAAATAAAATTAAAAAATTTCACATCAATATGTTGAGGCTATTGTTGACATATATGCATATGAAACATTTTAGTTCTCAAAAAGACTGGATGTTATGTCTGTATTGTTGATATTAAAAATTAATATTTATATTAATGTAATAAATAAGTATTAAAACTTTTTAATACATCATTACATCCTTTAAATAGGGGAGGTCATGGAAAATGAACTATAATGGTTCTTGAGGTGGTAATACATCATACACAAGATTGACTATTTTATTACCTATTTGATGGAGGAAGAGATATATATATTTAATTAGATTAATATAATAAAATCTATATTTATATATTAGATATTGATATTATTATTTTATTATAGTTTGAGATGATATTAATGAGTTAGAAGGAAATATACTTTTAAAACCCATAGTTAAAAAATATATCTTCCTCATGAAACCTCTTCATTGTTATAATAAAATCCATAATTATTATTATTATTTATAAAAAATGACTCCAATATGGGTTTGGGATGTTGATTATTTATTTTTTTGGGAATTATATTATCCTAATGGATTTTTTAGAGAGAATAAGAGAGGTGAGAGGGAATCCATTTATATGTGGGGGAGTAGAAACACATGGTGTTTTAAAATAAAAAAACAAAAAAAATGATATTAAAAATTCTTAATGATAAAGAATGAGTCATTGTTTAACCATGGGCATTATAATGTGTTAATATGATACGAAAATAGAAACATTACCTGTTTTTATTACATTATATTAGTTATTGTTTAGTTTGACTCCATAAAATCTATCTTAACCAGAACTGTAGAAATTATTTTGTATATTATTTACAATTAATAATAATAATAAATTATAATTATCTTATAATATAATACTAATTATGATTATACAAAATACATCACCCAATTTTAAAAAATCCATTCAATGATGTGGAAATTTTTAATTTAAAATTCATCGTGCATACATGATTAAAAAACAATTATCAAAGGAAAATGTTTTCCTAACAATAGAATATTGTAATGTAAAAATTCAATATAAAATTGATTGTAGTGAACTAAATAGTATTTATTATAATTAATCATTTTAATGTTTCATAATAAAATATTTGGTTGGTATGCATTAAATGAATATGAAATTTTCAATAAAAAGTTAAATTTTCACTATTCATCAAGAAACATTTTTTTGGAAAATTATGGAACATCCACTATATGAAAATATTTACATGATGATATATATATTTAATTAAATTTTATAAAATAAACTTTCCAAATTTTTTAAGAAAATTCTATTATTATATATTTGAGTTTAATAAGAGTCATATTTGTAGAAATATTTACTTTAAAGCATACAAATAAATTAATATAAAATATATTTTCATTATCTAAATCATTTACATATATATTTAAAATATGTTAATTCATATTCATAAAAAAAATTAAAACAAGGTAATAATGATCACATTTAAATAAAACTATCTCTAATTATGTTCATTTAAACATTCAATTTCATGTATTCAATGCTATCAGGTATATCATGGTTTCCTTAGATATATATATATATATCATTATGTATATAGGTGTAACATTATCCCCACCATCATTAATTCATGTGCTCACAGTATTAACATGACCTTCGAATTCATGGTATTTCTATTTTACAAATCATATTATAAATAACCACACCATAAAAGGGATAAGAAAACATCTTAGAAATGATGTATAGTAAAATATAAAAGGACATAAATAGTAAAACAAAACTATGTTTATTAGTATATGAAATTTTATTTTAGATTTGATATGGATGTGTATGAAATGAGTAATTAAAAAATAAAAAGAAAGGTTGATAGATATTATTGATTCAAAAACATTTAATGTTCATTGTCAAGATAAAAACCAAAAAAATAAATATTTATTGATAAAATGTACCATATGTGTATAAAAAATGAACCTAAAAAGATCAAAATTTTGTTTCATGTTATTTCTCCTATAATTGGGTGATTTGTTTACTATCATGATAAATAACTCTAAAAACAAATACTTATTTTTATATCAATCTATTTTTGAATCACAAATGAATGATATGGTTTGATTTCCTAAATTTCTACCTCATTTATTACTCTATTAAATTCATGTCCATTATTTTTTTATGATGTATTAAATCTAAAATTTAACGGATCATAAGATCCTCAATGTAGTGAAAAGAAATTCTATATGTCCCTATAAAAAATTTCCAAAACTAATATTTTTTAAACAAAGAATGAAAAAATTTATTAATCTCTTAAACTATTTTTCTAGAAAAAAGTCATATTAATTATTTTATAAATATCTATCAGTAAAATAGAATAATTTAAACGAATTTACATTAAACAATACATCATGTAGGTTACAGGAAGGTCCAACACCCTTATCACAGTTTTGATTGGGGTTACACCCCACTGGACTCATCTGATGGAACTAGTTGTCACAAGGAATGTTGGTTTTCCTATTATCAAAACTATATTAATAAAATTATGATAATATCTCTATAAATATGATGAAAATACCTAAAAATATATTTAATCACAATAAATTATTTAATCCCTAATGATTATAAATAAACATCAACTTACTAAATAACCATTCTTCTTCTTATTAAACATAATATTTTCATATAACTTGTTCCAACAAAAATGTCTCCCAAAATATCATTATAACAGTAAATACAATAACATTGTAAATAAAAATGGGATTCTAAGACATTGATTTTATGGTTATCCTTTAACATATAACTGCATGGTCGAATCGATAAATCGTATAAAAATAGTATATGATGAAATATATTCTTCATAAATTCACATAATAAATAGATTTTTAATAATTATCATTACAAAATAACATTTTCTGAAATACTTATATAACATAATTAATCAAAAAAATACACAAGAACATCAACCATTAACCATAGTAGTATTATTTGAATAATACTAACATTGATTCCTTAGATTCATCTAAGATATGTTATCTTGATTATTGTTGAATTAATATTCATAGTTACCCATATCCTTATAGATGAAATATTGAATATTAGAGGCATCATTAATTCCCATACACTCGCTAACGATATCGAATTTCACTATACAGTTGATGAAAACTCCAATTATATTGTACTACGTGCAAGGCTATTTCATTCACCAATTATATAATATGGTAAAATAATTATTTCCCTTATTGGACTTATTAATTTTTTTATCATTTCTTCTATTCTTCTCATTCATTAATTAATATTTAAATTACTTCGAGAATTCATTCATTGTCTTGATAGAACATGATACAATGTCCTTGAATGATGAGAATGTTTGGGATAATAGTTCATTTCAGATGATTTGATTATTCCCTATCATATAAATTAGTATATTTTCCATTTAAAATAATTATATATAAAATATCATACCATGTGAACCTTTTAATGAAATCTTCAATCATAGTAACATTTTAATGTCCCTTTTCCCAATACAGAATATTTGTATCCCTATATCATTCTATTTCCCTTGAGAAAATTATTTTCCAGATATATATTCCATAAAATCTTTATACTCATTGTTTGTTATTTGTTTTTAATCTTTTTATATTTGAATCAATGTCTTCCATTAATATAAAATCCATGAGAGATGAAAATATGATATGAAAACCTTATTTCTTTTATTATATCCTCGAGTGGTAAATAGTGTTTCTTTTCATCTATTCTATTAGTCTGCTACAAAAGGATTATTGGACCCCTTTATTGATGGTGGTTTCTGAAACATGAATTAAAAGATAATTTTTACTTCATGGGGTGGATGAACATGATTATTTATAAGGTTAATGTTTTTACTCATAACCATAATTAGTCACACGAATAACATTATAAGTTTATTGGTACTTATTTTATATATAAATATATGTTTATTGTCAAGGCAAGGATATAAATACTTAAACATAGTTTATATATTGATAACATTTACATTCGTTCAACTAGGATCCCATTATGAATAATAAAATACACTATAGTAAATGATAAAATTATAAAACTGAATGTATTTTACCAAAATTATTACAATAAAAATAAAAAATTGAAAATAAATCATGTCTAGTATCATAATCATAAAAATGTTTTTACTGGGAATTTTTTCAAATGATAAAAATACGTTTAAATCCTTCTAAAGGTTTTCTAATGAAATATTTAATTAATCTCAGTATATGTCCTCTAATAAAAAATTTATGTGTAAAATAATACATGATTACCTCAACCAATTGATTGTTAAGATAAAGTTTAATTTTCCATTTTTATAGTTATTAAACTTATGAAATGATTAATTAAAACCTCACAAACATATAGAATATTGAAAATTTTGAATTCCTAACAAAAGACAACGCAATATATTCATCTTCAGAAAATGTTATTTATTTTATGCATATCATCATTTTTTATCATATGGTTAGGATATTTATTCAATATTTTCCAAAACCATGTATGTATGTTTTCTACTAAACATTCTCAAATTACTGAAATTATTGAACTATACCCTAGTATCCCATATTTTGTCATTAATTTTTTGCAATAAAACAAGATTCCTAGAATAAAATCCTAGAGGTTGAAATGGATTATAATTTATTGAAAACAAGATAAATAAATTATTCACAAATTAGAATTGAATACATAAAATACAACATTGTATTTTCATTGGGAAAACTATTATTTATTCCATAATATCTGTATATGTTGATAAAAATACAGTTCTTCAAAACATAATGACATATATCATAAACAATTCGTGACCAATATTTTCATGTAAGGGTATGAAAACAGAGGATAATAACATTAATAAATAAATAATAATCAATACGATATGAAAAATAACTGAAGAATGAAATCAATAAATAAATTAAACTTGAAAGACAATATTGAAGGAATATATGATGTTAAAATAACAAAAATAAAAATAATTAGCTAACATTAAAACTTATACATGAATAATAAAATAATTATATGTAAATAAAATTATAATACATAATTTGGTAATTCTCAATATTGTATATCATAACCATATATTTGAGGTTTATTTCAAAGAAATCATATTTTAGGGGGTTATTCCTTTATCAAATACTCAAGCTAGTTTTTCCCAAGATATTGATTTATGACTTGAGGGATTCTAGATGACTCATCTAGTAACATAGTAATTTCAAAACATTTATTATGTGAATGTAGTGAAACATACTCAACATGAAAATTATTATTTAAAAAATAAAATATTACATGTTAATAATTTCCCATTCAATATACATAATTACTAATTATTAATTTTATAATGGGGAATCAAATAAAAATAGTAAATAAACTATTAAAAAAATAACAACCAATCCAAATAAATAAAAAACATTGTATCATTACCACATATTCAGTATGTGTATTGTGTGAATAAAGGGTTCTTTCAATGATGAATTGAGATAATGTAAAAATTGAATTATAAATATTCTTCATAAATATATTTTTTTTATGTTGAAAATTAGTTTTAAAAGAAAAAAATGTTATTTAAATTAAGGACAACATTATTACAAAATATACTTGAAATAATGGGTTGAATTATTGAATAAAACGAGTTGTCATGATGATGGAAATAATGTACACTCAACATAATGTTAAAAAATTTATTTCACAATATCTAAAAATGGTAAACTTGTTACTCATTCAAAATAATGAATGATTATTATTTAAAAATGTTATGAGAAAATTCAAAAGGGGATGATAATTTCTTAAATAAATCGTTAATATAATTCATAAATGTTCTTGAAAGCATTTTTTAAAAAAAAGGATGTTGACTAAAAAGTCTTTTCAGCATAAGAGATGAATGATGGTTGTTTTTTAATCAACTAGATTTTGATATATTTTTTTGATTATAAGAGTAATATGTGAAATATAAATTATTATAATGAACAAAATATAAGATAATGAATGATAATCTTAATGAATGAAATAAAAAACTTTAAATACTATTAAATTAAATGGATTTATGATATAAAAAATATAAGGTGTGGCATATAACCTACACAAATTAATTATTTGTTTAATATAGAGCTTTTTTCATAGAAGTATAACTGAGATGAAATGCTTTTGAACTATCATAACATTTAAGTGAGAAAGAATATAATAAGTGGTGATGTGTATAAAATATATATTATATATAATTTTTTTGAAATAAAACATAATATAATAAAATATAATTGAAAAAAAAGAATCTTTGAATATCAAAGGAAATAACGAAGTAATATAAATTAATTAATTAAAATAATGTTATGAATTTCATCATCTCTTTGTACAAATAACATAAAATTGGCTTATAAGAAATAACTAAAATAAGAAAATAAAATACCATGATTTATGGAATGTAAATTATATTACATGTTAATGAGTTAGTAAAAAAATCATAAAAAAGATTGGTGTGTAACAATGTAATACGTCTGTATGAAAATAAAATAAAATAATCCCATACCTGAGGTACGATTAACATTGTTTGTATATATAAATTATATATAAAAAATATATTTTTATATTGAGTATATTTTTAATCCATTACCAAATAATTAATTCTATATGTTATTTTATAATATAGTTTCTGTCCCAGTAATTAACTTTTTTTAAAAAAATCATTGTATCAAGTGATCATTGATCTGTTTACATATAGTTTTAGGTATGTAAGATGGATTATTTTTATACATATACCATAGAGAAATATTATATATAATGTGAGAAATGGTATTAATATCATATAGAATAATTATATAATTATTTATAATAGTCCATAAATTTTAGGGATGTGAAAATGACTTACCCCATTCGTTGAGACAACATGTCTTATGTGCACGTGATTATTGTTTCAAATTTTCCCATGATGTATTATAAAATGGCGAAAAAGTATCACCATTATGGATAAATTATTATATCAAATATTACAGTTATAATAACTATATATATAATCATCACTGTCCTTGATAAAATAAAATTGTAATCATTTCATATCACTATGTAGACGATGTTGTACCCACATACTGAGGAGAAATGTTATTGCCTTTCAATTTTGTAGAAATAAATAAGTAATATTTCATAATATATTTAAATAGTTTATGAATTTTATATATAATCAGTAAATATTTTTAACAAATCAATATTTCCATCATATTGAGGTTGTGTCTGAAAATGAATTACAATAGTTTGTGAGGTGGATGTCTTCTGTACACATGATCAATAATTACATTTTCCTTTTGATATAATAGGATATGTATACATGTAATGAAATTAATAAAATGAAATATAATAACATAGGATATAAATGTTTTCTTTAATTATTATATATTTAAAATAGATTATGTATTTTGAAGAATATTTAAATAAAAAACACATGGTTAGGAACCTTAACTCTACATCGGACATGCTCTCTATGATTATACATATTTTATTCATCGATATACATTTATATTAGAAGCCACTTATATTATATGGGTGTGTTTTTCTGTAGTAAAATTTAGTAGAGATTGTCACAATCAAAAAGTTGTCTTATTTTTATGAAGATATGATATGGGGGCTTATTATAAGTGGGGCAGAGGACAAAAATGGAATTGTTTTATTGAAAAACTAAATCCCAAAATTTTCATATTGAATAAGTTTTAATAATGGATTTTATAGAATAATGGGTGATATGTGGTCTTGTTCTTTATATTTAATCTAAATTGGGGAATTTTTATCTCATTTTAACCATTATTTGTTAGTTTAACCCTTTTTATAAAATTTCCATCCTTAGTCGTGTAAATTAATTTTTACAATTTTATTATTCATTAATACCAAATATTTTATTTGAATTATTATATAATATTAAAGAAATTTATTAAAAATAGTAATAAAATCATCCAAAAGTATATACAAAATGTGGAAAATTTTAATTTAAAAATTAACTCGTACAGGAAAGGAAAAAGTGATTTTCCAAAGACCAAATTTCATATATAGAGAACGTTTCGACATAAAAATTCTATATGAATTTGATTCTAAAGAATGTAATTTTTTTTAAAGTAATTTAATAAATAATTATTTAATTATTTAATTATTTTTAATAAAAATATAACTATTAAATTATTAAAAAATGTAGATACCAATGTGAACCAATATCATTCACTATTCATGAAAATATTAATTACTCGATAAAATTAATAATAACTAATACTATTGAAATTATGAAATGATAATTAAGGAAATAAATTCCATTTAGTAATCTAAATTTTCGTAATGTTTTAAAAAATTACTTATTTTATTTTCTGAAAGGGAATTAAAAAATCATTTTTAGTGAGGAATTATATTCAAATAATAGAAAAAAATTACTTGAAAATATATTTTCATTATCTAAAATATTTAAATTTATTTTTTAAATATGTTTATTATAATTAAGATAAATTTCTTTTAATTTTAATGTTCGCAATTAAATAATAATATTTTTTGTTTTTTTCATTTATACTCTAGAGTTCTTGTATCATAATTTATCAAAGAATTCACATTTATTTTAAAAATACATATATATATTGAATTCTCAGTCTCCTAAATTTATTATAACAAATTATTTTATTTTCTTGTAAAGAGTTTGATTTTATTATATGTATGTGTTCACGTTCCTTTTGTCATTAAATGACAGATTTTATTTATTATAATGTTATATTTCCTAATTAATTTAAGTTTTTATTCAAAAATGAAATCAGAACATTCATAAAATATCATGGTTTTGAGTAATAATTAAATATGGAAATGAATTTTATCATGAAAATATTTTTGTAGAAAAAGAATATTCAAATTGTTGTTCATCCAAAAAGTGAATTTTTATCTTGATGTATTTTATGATTAATTAGTAGTTATAATTCAAAAACAAATATTCATTTACATATTACATAGTGAATAATGTGAATCGAATTTTGAAACACCATTAACAATTATATCAACTATAAACATTTGTATTAATAAAGTTTTTACCAGGGTTTCTGGATAATGGATTAATTTATTGTGGTATATCACCATCAGATGCCCCTATTTTGATAGATAAAATTAAATGTGTCTCCATAAATATTTTTATTGACTATAGATCATTGAGTAATACTTCGATTTATAAAAAATTCATTTCACCTCTTATTTACGAATTATTTGATCGTCTATAGGGTAAATAGTTTACTTCGAACGGTGGTCTAAGATAAAGGTACCTTTAGTTGAAGGTCAATGATGAAGAAAATAAGAAGGTGATATTTTAAAATAGGAAAATTTATTATGAGTTTGTGGTTATCCCAATAAGATGAAAAATACCCCCATCATATTTGTGGCCCATATAAATAGAGTATACCATGACATATTGAAAAAATTTGTAGACATTTTTATCGAGGAAATCATGATTTATTACAAATGTTTTGTTAATAATGTGAATCATTTTAGGATTAAAACTAATGATTAAATATCTATTGTTCCAGCAAAAAATAATGTAGTTAGAATGGTTTAGGACAAAATAATTCCTTAGAGATTCATAAAGTCATAAATTATTGGGTTAAAATCTATAATATGTTGAAAACAGTCATATTTTTATAAACAACTAAATAAGTTAACTCCACAAAGGGTCAAATTAATCTTTAAAAATAGAATGATATCTATTTCTAGAAATTGAAAATAATATTAGTGAATTATCCAATTTTGTCCATATAATGAAAAAATAATAATTTTCTATTTTTAGGGATGATTAATATTTTTTAAATTTCATTATTTTGATTCAAAATAACCAAGTTATTACTCACTCTTTATGAAATTTGACACTATATTATATAAATTATTTTATCCATGAATATGGAATAGATTGTTTTCATTATAAATCTAATGATTTATTTTTTAAAGGGTAAAATGTAAAATATATTATGTTCTTGTGTTTTTAGAGAATATATTCACATATAAAGAGTTTAACATGAGATAGAGAATATTTCTTGAACTGATATAATATTATGAATTAATAATTCATTACGATACATGAAAATGATATAGAGTATTTGATACATTATGTAAGAACATTTAATTCCACATTAACAATGATATATTTGGAACATAATCCTATGGAAAATTATTTGAATAATATTTTTCTATAAATTATGTGGGAACGTTATTTTCGTATTTTGTTTTAGGTTATAGTTCAGAAATAATTATTCAAATAAATTAACTAACCTCATAAGAATGACAATTATAACATCTCGACTTGGGTGTAATGTAACAGGGCCCCGAGTTGATCGATCACTTGCCCTCCAGTGCACCTCCCCATAAGCTAGAGGGTGCCGAATAGCATTGAGGGTCTCATTAGTTATTCATGGGGATATTATACCCTATTTAATTAGAGTAATGTACTAGTTAAATAAAACAATAATAATCTAGTGCAGAACTATTTAAATCAATTGATAAATTCCATGGTCACAAGATAGTCAAAAGAGGTAATAACATACTCAACAGAAAGGGAAAACATGTAGTAATATTGCAAGAGATAAGTGTCCACAATGCCACAAAATTTTAAGACACAATGACTCCACAACCATTCCTGAATGACTTATGCATCCGTTACCCATGCTATATTCCAAAAAAACAACCTATCCTAGGGCCTTTACCTTATCCTTTACTACAAAAATAATGTATTCATGGATACAGATCAATAATCATGGGTAGGGTGTAAGTACGACTCAGTATGAAACCACTGACAATGACTAAAACAAGTCCAATCAAAAGGTAGTGTTTGAAATTATATGTCAAAAAAAGTACAATTCAAAATTAAATAGTTATTCCAATATCATTTATTATTAATAAATCAAATTAATATCAGGTTGTATACATATATCTCATTCATTTAATAATTCATTATTATCATTCCATTAGAGTTAAACTCCATGTCAAACACCCCAAATCTCATTTGGTGTTGGTCTCAATTCCTAACACCCCACATCACATATAGTGTAAATCAATACTTCTACCACCCCAAATCCCATCGAGTGTAAATGGACATGTCTACCACCTAAAATTGTATATTCTTAGACATCTTTTGGGGTAGAACACCAAGACTAAGACCCAATATCATCACTGCTCTATAACTCCATATCTAGCACCCACATTTTCAACAATTTACAATATTTATTCATTCATATATATTTAATATCTACAATACCTTACTAATCCAATGTTTTGTTAAATATATCAAAAACCATTAGCTATCCCATTTTTAGCTATTTACACAACACATTAATTAATTGATCAATTAAATAATTATCCAAAATTAATCTCATTCCATAATTAAAACTCCATCAGTAATTATCTAAATAAAATCTCAACTTATCATAATAAAAAACATAAATAATTATTATAATGAAACAACAAGTCAAGTAATTAATCCACATTAATTATCTTTTATATCAAATATTTATCACGTTACTAAATCCCCCAGAAAAATTATTTCAAATCCAACTATATTCAATATCAAAATTAATATATGTCAATAACCATATAATTTCCCCCAATGAAACATCTATATGTACAACCCCTTTGCATCAGGGTTAAAACATCTATTTAATCATCAAGGTTTCATCTGGTCAATTTCACATTCTTAATTACTCAAATTTGCGAAACAAAATATTGATGACAGCTAGAAAATTAATAATCTCACATACCCATATCAGATCCAAAAATATGGGAGTTCAATATAGACCTCCTACCTTAGTTTTTTGGGGGATGTTTTCCATGTGGACATCCCCAGAATCCGAGTGGCACAATGATGATGATCAAAATCCATACCTAAATCCCTAAACAATAAATTTAGAATAATGGAATCAAGATTTTTTTATCCACGATCTAGATCCACAATCCTAGATATAGATCTCAATATATAGGTTTAGATCGATGGAAACAGAGGATATATTACATGAAAGGATCAACGATAGATAGTGGAAATAATGATAGAAGTATCGGGATGAAATACTCTTAATGTAAAGAGGGAGGATCATCAATTCTCTCTATTGATCTCAACGAAAAATATTTGAATCGTCTTGGAATCCGACTAAAAGCTCTAGGATCACCTATAATTAGTAATGATCGATACATGGTAAAAATAGAGGGTTTTATAGGGTTTGAGTAATTGAAAAACTAATTTTGGTGGAAAACTAATCTATATGTAAGGTATTAAATAGTAGGGTCACACGGTTAATGAAACCTTGTGCAAACCGTGCAGACCTCACTATCCAGGATCACATGGGTTGCATAGTTAATTGGGAATGGCCACACGGTTTTTCAAACCATGTGAAATCTGTGCATAAACTTATATCCATATATTTTTCATAAATCCTCACCCAAAAGAACCTCAAACCACAGTTACCAATAAAAGATACTTTAAAACAACAAAAAGTACCTTAAAACATGGCATAGATGACTCTTGAAAACGTCAGCATCTTACAATAAACCAACCTTATAACAGACCATCCTCAAGAAATACTCCTGAACATTGTTATGATTTTGGGCCAAAAAACAATCAACCCCTAAACATTCTTGTCTTCTTCCCATTCCTAAGTTTCCTCTTGAAATTTTAATTGTTTCCATGACACAAGAACTATTGGTATGGTCTATCCCTACAATAATTTCTCACTTTGACCCAACACATGTTTTTGATGCCCCTCAAAGGATGCATCTTTCTAAATTCCATCCTCATCCAAATCGATCCCAAGAGAATGGTTAGGGTCATACCACCATAGTTGTGACATAAGAATGATTTCATGAATATCACTATACTTCTGTGGGAGATCCAATCAGTATTCCACCAAAACAAATTCTCTCAACAACATCAATCTATCCTACAAAAATAGGATCTAAATTTCCCTGACATTGTTTCCTTTGGTGTCCCATCCTAGGATACACCAAAAAGAAATAACGATCACCCTCACTATACTCTAGGGGTCATCTGTACCTATCAACATAAAACTTCTACCTACTCTGAGCCATAGCCATACTTTTCTGAACTAACTATACATGTTCTGATGTCTCCTACATGAGGCTTGATCCTCATAACTCTTTCTCACCCACCTCCATCTTTCATATAACTTATCTAAATGGACTTACATAAATCTCTTCATATGGTTCCATCTATATAGATTCCTAATAATTTTTGTAATAGGAGAACTCCACTAAATCCAAGTGCATATCCAAAGAACCACTGAAATCAAGAAAAGATGCATGTGTCATATCATTTAACACCTATATAGTATGCTCCAACTACCCATCAGTCTGTCTGTGGAAAGCCATTCTAAAAAAAAATGTTTTCCAAGTGCATTTAGCATGCTCTACTAAAAGCGTGATTCACGATCAAAAAATATAGTATGTGGAACCCCATGCAAATGAACTATCTCTTGAATGTATAGTTTTCCAAATTTTTCCACTATCATGGTTTCCTTGATTCGAAAGAAATGTTCTAGCTTTTTGATTATATAAAAAATTACCAAAATAACATCAATATTCCTAAGAATATTTGGAATACCAACTAAAAAATCCATATTCACAACATTCCACCTCAATTTATGAATCGTAAAAGGTTTTAGTAAACCCCCAGTTCATTAGTAGACCACTTCAACCTAAGGATAGTTGGAACATCTTATCAAGAATCTTATTATATCACTTTTCATTTCTGGCCACCAAAACTGTCCTTGTATGTCACATTACATTTTTTTACCCAGTGTTTAACCCCCCTATATCGGGGAATTAAATTCTTGAATTATTTTCACCTACATACTCATAGGTATAATAACATGTTTTCTCACATATATTACCTCATCCTCATCTATAAACCAGTCTAATGGGGTCTCCCCAGCTAAAAGGCCATCCCTCACGGTTAAGAACCTTGTATCTTCGTACTTCATGTTCCTGATCCATCTCAAGAGTAAATACTCATATTCTTGTGAAACAAGTGTCATTTGTTCCTGAATCTACCAAACCACCACATGTATTTCATCCATCATTGTCATATCCATCCACAATGCACTAGAATCATGTACCAACTAACTCTGGGTTTTCTTGCTCATGTAATCAGTCACAATATTCCCCATTCCATGTTTATATGCTAGTTCACAATAAAAGAACATAACATATTCTACTCATCTTCCATGATAAATATTCCAAGTCACTCTATAAAATGTTAATTTTCATGATTTTGTGTGTTGTAAAAATTGTAATCCTTTCATCCCATAGATAGTGTCACCAACACATAAGATAATAATCCACTTCTCCCAAATAGAGGTCGTGTGATTGGTGATTCCATTCTTGTGGCTCAACTACGTGGAAAATACACAACATCTCTATCCCCCTACATCAATATAATTCTGAGTCCTATCCCAGAAACATCAAAGCACACCATGTATGCATCACCTAACTTTGGTAGAATCTCGATTGGTGTCGATGTCATGAATTTATTCAACTCTTGAAAAGCATTATCCCTTAATTATGTGGATTCCAAATTCATCCATTGAGTTTTAAAACCCAAAATTGGTTATTCCATTCAAGAAATGTCGTTGATGAACCTACAAAAATATTTTGTTAATCTCAAATATCATTAATATTAAAAAAATTCTGGGGATCCTCCATGAAACCACTTCATGAAATTTATTGTGGACCACTACCACACCATCCTCAGAGATGATAGGCACAAAAAAGTATACCTGATCAACACCAAACTAACACATAGATAAAATGTAATATATATAATGCCCACTTAGTGTTCTCAAGAAAATGTCCTGATGTTGGGGATGATCGTCATGTCTCTTGGAGACCAAGAAGATGTCATCAATAAATACTACCACAATCTTATCCAGGTACAGATGAAATACCATGTGTCTTCAGTCCACAAACAATAATGGAGTGATTATTAACATAAATTTAATTCAAAATACTCATAAAGTCAATACCTTCTTCTGAAAGCATTTGTTGGTATATTTAAAATCATACCTCTCACCAAATGATACCATTCTCTCAAATTTATATTTGATAACACAAAAGATCCCATTATCCAGCCAAAAAAATCATTAAAACATAGAAGATGATATCAATTATTCATAGTCATCTTACTAAACTTATGAAAATCTAACCATAAGCGTAAACACCATCTTCCTTATTTTCAAACAAAACTGGTGATCCCCAAGGTGATGTACCTGGATAGATAAACCCTTTATAATCCAACTCCTCTAATTGATTCTTGAGCTCTTGATGCTCAGTATTTTCTATTCTATATGGTGGAATAGATAATATCTCACCCCAGGCATGATATCAATATTAAATTCTACATCTCTCTTAGGTGGAACCCAGAGAATTCCTTATGAATGAAATTATGGAAGTGTTCTACAACATGTTGAAGGATGTCTTTCCTATCACTACAATCATCCAGCAAAAGACTAGTAAGTTGGGTTGTGAGCTATCCCAGTTGTTGAATAATTATCCTTGATTGGATTCTCTAGATATCTCACACTCTAAGATGAACATATAGGTCACCCTTTAGATATAAAATGTTCACTATCATGTAGTGACAATCCTTGTGGGTTTGGTATGTGACTAACTAGTCCCTACCCATAATCACGTTGAATCTCTCCATATAAAGGATATAGTTATCCGAATGAAAATGATACACTCTGGCCTGTAGCGAACATCCCTATAATAGACAGATAACTCTAGATCGTGTTCTAAATAGTGTATCAATATTCATTTATTGATTCATAGACTCCACCTCCATGTTCAAGCCACTGACATGATTTGAAGATATAATGGAATGAGAGGTAGCAATGTCAAATAAGGAACTATCTAAAGTAGAAGCTACTAGAATAGTGCCTCCTACTATCGATGGACTAACCATTCTCTCCAAATGTGTATGATGCACAACATGTAGGTGTCCTACATTTCATCTTTATGATGATGAATGACTCCCATGAGTAGAACTGCTCTACTGATATAGGTAATCTTGCACTAAAGCACCATGTATACTACCTCTACCACTTTAGCTGGACGAACTCCAGTTTCTAGACCTATATTGTGTAAATAACACCCTTATGAAATTTTGACTCAATGTAGGTTCTCCCTTAGCACTTTTCTGAGATCATCTTCTATCTAAAGATCTTCACCTTGGACTTAATTTCACATCTATGTCTATACTGAATTCATTTTTTGATGTATCATCATCTTCTTGCAACACTAGAGAAAAAAATAATAAATATATTAAATGATTACCATAATCCATTATGGAAATGATTCCCTAGTTCAAATGTATAAACTATGAATCCATCTCTGCTCTAAATGGAAATGGATAGAAGTGATCCAATAACTTATTCATAAATTCCATCTATAACATATCAGCAGTCTTTCAAGGTCATAACTAAATGTCCCCCTAGTTCTTCCCTGATGCACGTATCATATAAACAACCAACATGGAACAACTCTCAGTCTATGTCTCTAAATATTCATGTATATTCTCAGTTGATTCAATCCCTAATTCAACTTTATTAGGCCAACCATATACAAAAAAAATCAAAGGGTGCTTCATTTGAAACACCCTTTTCAACTCAGACATTCCTTTCAGTACCCACCCTAGGTCTCTCTCCATGAAATTCATTATACAAGAAATGTTCCATTGGAACTAATCCCCTTTCCCCTCAACTATCACTAATAATGCCCTATGTTCCTTATCTGGATGTTTATTCTAAGACTTCCCCCTCGGTCTAGCACTCCACAAGCATCATGGAGGCATAATATCTACAATTCTAATCACAGTTGTTAGGTCTCATAAAAGAACATTTTACCATTACATAATAGGAAAAAGAAATAAAAAATGACTCAACAAGTCATTCCCTCATTTCTCATCACACGGTCATCAAAAATGCACGATCACAAACCTTAACCATCCTACCCAAAGTTGTTGTTTTTCACGGTTAATCACACTCTCATTAACATGTTTCTCATATAGAAACCCATTTACACTCATTTTTTCTCATTTTTTAATATTTCTCAATTTATTTGAGGAACCCTTTTCATTCATATAATATAAAAAAGAATTAATTTCATGTTCAACAACATACCCATTACCTATTTCCCCATTAGTGTCTAATGATGCATGTCAAAATAACCCAGAGTCACCAGAATTATGTATGCAAACTCATCTCTCATCCTTCTTTACTCACCGAATCAATAGACAACAATTTTCAAAAACAATTATAACCCATGGTGAAATAAAATTCAAATGTATCAACAGATAACAACCAGAACAATCCCACCCTGAGTACATGAATGTTTTCCCATATAGGGGTTTTCAAGTCCCTTTAAATATCTCATTAACTAGTCCCAACTCCTCTTAGTATCTTTTATTTCTTTTAAAAAAATATAATTAATTAAAGAAGAAATAAATTAAAATCACCTGATTACACTTTATAACATCTTGAATTGGGATCTATGAAATGAGGCCCTGAATCGATCGGTCGTATCCCCCATGAATACCTCCACATACACTATAGGGTTCTGACTAGAAGTGAGAGTCTAATCAGTCATTTTTAGAAGACTATACCCTATTTTATGAGTTTATTGTTCCATCAGAAGTAAAAAAATAATAAAGAAGTGCAGCGGCATATATTTCACCAAAACAATACCAATCTCAAAAGATAATCAAAACATGAAATACCATATTCAACTGAAAGGGAAACCATTTATAATAATTAATGTACCATGTTTCTACAATGAAACTAAAAGTATAGTCATAATGACTCCCTTGTGGTTCTTAAACAACATCTAGTTCCCTCACCCATGCCCCATTACCTAATATAAACCTATCAAAGGACATTATCTTTTCCTTTCCTTCAACAATAAAGTCTACTCGAGTGAAAATCAGGCGGCCCAAGTAGAGTGTGAGTAAGACTTAGTAGGGCACCACCCACAGTGTCTAAAAAAGTAAACTAAAAATATATTTTACGAAATTCTATGAAGAAACATGTACAATGAATAATTAAAAAGATATAAAATTTTCATTTATTAATTGTTTAAACACATTAGGCTCGGGTTTGATTCATATATCTCATTAATTTCATAATTCATTATGGTCATTAATTTTGGGGTAAATGCCATGTCAAAGACCCAAAATTTCATTTGGTTTAGATATCCATGAAAAACACCCAAAATATCATCTATTGTAGATTCCTATGTATACCACCACAAATCCTATGTGGTCTATATTGATGTGTCTTCCACCTCATATCACATGAGCTTGAAAAAATATTGGTGTAAAACTCTATGTTTATTAACCGACTTCTCCATTAGTCTATAAACTCGTGTCTAGCACCCACATTCTAAACCATTTTAATCATCTATTAATTCATAAATAATTATTCACATCAATAACATATTAATTATAGAATTAGTTAAATACATCAAATCCCATTATTAAACCCATGGATACGTAAATACACATAATATTAATTAATTCATTAATTAATTAATCAACAAACATTATTTTAATTATATAATTATTTTTCCAAAATTATTTATCAAAATCAAATATCAACTTATCAGAATTAAATTAATAATTAATTTTGTTAATGAAACAACATGGCACATAATTAATCCACCATTACTTATGTTTTATACCGAATATTATTATCATAAATAATCCCCCCAAATAATTATCTCCAATCCAACCAAATTCAACATCTCAATTACAATATTTCAACCCATAAATAATTCCCCAAACAAAAATCTATTTGAAAATCCTCTTAGCCACATTTTCCAATATTTTATTTAATAACTAAGTCATCAACAAGATAATTTCACCATCCTAATTACTTTAATTTAGGAAATCAAATATTAATGAAAGATATAAATTGCATAATATCACATATGCATATCAAATCCATAACCATGGGAGTTTCATTTATACAATGTGCCCTAGTTTTTTGTTCGATTTTTTCTGAATGAAAGTCCCCAAAATCTGAGCGGCACGACGATGAAGATTAATATCTGGTTCTAAATCCCTATTCCCAAAATTAAGAAAAAATGCAACATAATCTTGAAAAATGTCGATCTAGTTCCTCAATCCAAGATCTCAATGTCAAAACGAATGTTTAGATTCATTGAAACCATGTAGATATTCCATGAAAATGTCAAATAATGATAGAGGAAATAATAGAATAAGTATCATGATGAAATACACTTATTGGGAAGAGCGTAGATCTTCAACCTGATATTTTGAAATTGTATAACTGAATTTGATATTCCATAGGATCCAATTAAAAAATATTGAAAAAACAAGAATCAGTTAAGAATAATCCTAGCTCGAAATAGAGTGGTTTTTGGGGTTCAATTGATTTGAAAACTAATACTCATAGAAAACTGTTCTGCATACATAGTTAAGGAAACTGTGGGGAAACCAAGAGGACCTCATTATAAAGCTTCACACTGTTCACATTCTTACATTGGTTTGGGATCACTATTTTTTAAATTAGGCACAAAACGTGCATAGCCCGTTATCCATATTATTTTAGTAAAACACCACCCAAAAGAACCTCAAACTATAATTCATATACAAAAGATCTTTAAAAAATAAAATATACCTGAAAAATGCACATGTGATGACTCCTGAAAAGGAAAGGATATTACACCTTTGTTTATAGTAAAAAATATAATTATTAATGAAGATAAATTTAAAAAAAAAATTAATGTTGAAAAAGATGGTGTTAGTAGAAATAGAAAGGGGTTGTTTGCTCATTATTATATCCTAATGAATAAATTTTTCTGATTGATTCTCTTAGTTCTGTTTTTTTTATTTCATCAATCCAATACTAATTTATAGAGGATATTGGGAAAATTTCAATTATAATGGAATGATAATATATATGGTATTCATTTCTATTAAAATATTTTATGTTACAGAAGTATAATGAAAATATGAATCAACAAATTGGGTTCTTCAGCCATATATAGTGATAAAATGTATATGGGAGAATCCATATACTATTTTCATGGTAATATTACAAATGATATATTTAGTAAATAATGAAATTTGAAAAACAATTAATCAATTTAATAAATCATGAAATTTTCTTATCAATTAGAAATATAATGTCTTTAGATTAGCATTTTAATTATTATATCAATGGTATTTTACAGTAATTAGGATGTCATAAGAACAATTTATCATAAAATGGTCACATGTTTAAATCTAATTTATGGAAAATCCTTTAGAACATTATGAGTACTGAATTAAAATATAGTGTACTTTTTGAAATTCAATTTTATTATTATTTAGAGTGAATAATTTATAAATTAGAATATAGTACTCAATATTATTCAATAGATTATTAGAGAAGTGGGGATGATGTAGTTTGAATATTTTAATATTTTTATAATTAAATTATCCATTTATGTTTCTAGATATATATTTTGAGGAATTATATAGAAAGAGTTGTTTGGCTGCTTTGTATTGGGATGAATGAGGTAAATATATATGTTAGAAACAGATTTGAAAGAATAAATGGATTACAATATGAAGATGTTTCAAAAAAATATGAAGATGATCTAGAGAAGGTATATCTTTTATTCAGGTTATTGGAGTAATGTAATTTAATTTAATGTAAACTGACATGTTTTTCTCAACGTATCTAAATGGGATAGTGTTATGTTTTTGGTTAAAATGGAAAGAAAATAGAGTTCATTAAACCATGTTATATATTAGATAAGGATGTATTTTTTTAATATTTATTTTCCCTTCATTAGAGTATATATGAGGTAGATGATATTTTTTTATTTCTATGAAAACATATTCTAGTTTTATTTGATTTTTTGACACCTTAATTAGTGAAATCGGAAGGGAATATTTCATTTGAGAAAATGAAATTTAGATTCATGTCCATATAGAAAATACATTTTAATATCACATTATTAATTAGGTTAAATTTTTTTGTTAAAATATATGATTCATTAAGGAACATGTTTATCAGATAATGTTATGAGATAAACGATCCCAACTTTTTTAAATAATGATGAAAATTTTGTTTGAGAAATTATCAAAATTATTTTTGAATATAACAACCCATATAATGTAAATTGTAAAAAATTTACTTGCCTTATTAAAAATAATGAATTATATATTATACTATTATATATATTATAAAAATATTAAGTAATTATTAAATCACAATGTATATAGCATTATTCATACAAATGAAATTTACATATATATTTTTAATGAATGATTTATATTTTTTTGATATATATTATTACAAAATTTATAACTATTTGATATAAATATTTCAATATTATATTATAATTATTTTAAAAAATTTATAAAGATTAATATTTTTTGGTGAATTGTATAATGTACATATTTTTAAGAAATGTATATTTCACTTCATTTATTTACAAAGTAATTTCTATAGTTTTTTAAAAAATACATTAATTAATATTATTATAGAAAATATATTGAAAATCATTGGAATTAATATTGTTATTAATTTTTTATTACATGATAATTATTCTAAAAATGTATTATTATATGAAAATAATTTTTCTTGACATGGTTCAACAATTTCTTATAGTAGTTTATTCATATTTTTGAAATTTTACTAGATAAAATAGAATCTAATTAGGAAGAAGAGTATTATAATATTTTGATGATTTATATGTCATTTCTGAATATTGTGACTAGAAAAAATGGTAAAAAAATATTATTTACTATGTTAAGAGTAAAAATAAGTTAAAAATTGTAATCTAAATTGATAATTGTATAATATTTTTTGGTAAAATCCTATATCTTATCCATAATTAAACATAATTTTATATTTTACTATAATATTATTCATCTTAGATCCATCTTCACTGTATAATAAATTAATATATTCAAATACCATGAGAAATTTTAATTGACTCATCTCAAAAAATTATGTAGAGACAAACATTCAAAAATATTTTGAACATAATAAGCCACAATGCTCATTTGAGACCAAAAAAATTCCGTCGAAAATTTTGATCCCTTTTTGTGTTGGTTTGGAATAACTAAAATATACTCTTAAGAAGTTATTATTTTTAATAATAGGTTATCTTGAAGAAGATGTATATTTCATAATAGATAATTTTTTATTAATTTCTTATACAAAAAAATAAAATATTATTCACCCAATGATAAGTAATTATATTAGTATTTCCAACATACTATAATTTTATTTTGCTTATTTCATTAAAATTTTTCATTTACAAAGAAATCCAACAAATAATGCATTGTATTTTTTTGTGACAAATTATTTTAGATAGTTTAAGTAATGGTTAAACAGGAGAAAACAATATATATATATATATATGATTAAAAATTCATTATATAATAATGTATATGTATTATTATTTATTATTTACAATTACATAAAAAATAAAAACCATAATCAAGTTTATGTGTGGAGCACAACCATAAGAAATAATGATTATTTTTTCATCAACAAAACAATAATGTATCTACCACTGAATTGAATAAAATAAATTTATATTTATTATATTATAATCATTATATAATGATTAATATATACTTCACTTTTTGACTCATGATTTTATTATAATGTAAATGTTACTTATGGGTACGTTGGACATACCATATCCATTTTATTGAATAAAATAATTTGGTCTAACCATCAAACATAGTTGTATTTCAATGTGAAATAAATATATAATAATTATAATAATATCCATAGTATAACTCTTAAAAAGATAAAATAATGAACCATTTTTCCTATGTAAATATACAAAAATCATTATGGACTCATAAATAAAAATATACAAAACAAAGAATATATAATTTATCAAATAATGGATTATGTATAAAATTCAAAAAAAGGTAATATATATAATAAAAAAATAAGTATACAATTTGTGTAATTAATTTACATTATTTTGTTATTATAGATTGTATAGAACATGTGTGAAAATTTTGGACCCACTGTTAGACGCATTTTTCCTTATAACATGATTTCAAATTTTTTAATGACTTTTTCAGAAATCCTTTTTATCTAATCCCATATTCATTAAAATATTTTATAAATGTCTCTATATGATCATAAATATATAATAAACTATATTTTAGTGATATTTTTATTTTCTTATAGTGGTTTACAAATGGAATATTTTTTCATATTCAATACATATTTTTTAGACAAATGATAAATGAAATATTTGATTCTAATATATACATAATTGATAAATTTTTCCCATTACTATAACCATTATTCTGGTTATTCTAACATTACTATATTAAATTTTTCATTAAATAAAAACCCTCCATATTTTTTTTTCTTGGAATTTTTCTTTGGAATTTTTTATTTTAAATAAATTGATATTTAAATATAAAAAAATATTTAATTTGTGCCCAAAAGTGTATTTTTATAATATTAAATATTTAAATTCCTAATTTTATGTGTTTCAATTTTTCACTATCCTTGTAAAAATTATATATAACTATTGAAAATTCATATATTTCTCAGTAATTAAATTTTTAATGATTATGTTATCAATAGAATAATGTTGGAATTAACAATAAGATATTCTATTTATATTGTTTGTTATATTGTTTGTTATATGGGTTTTATGAACATGATGCACCAAAAAGCCTATATAACATTTATTCTATTTGTAATTACTTTTCAATGAAATATTATCATTCCATATGATCTGATAGTTTTATTTTTTTATGTAATGATCACATCCTTTTGGGGATAAAGTATGTTTTTTAAAAAATAGTTTATTCTGTTGTTATTTTATAAATTATTATTAATATCATTTTTTCAATATTTTTTATTGTAAAGTGTTTTATGGACAACTATGTGAAGGGAAAATGATTTCATGTATAAGTAATTCATTATATAAGCTTATGGTTTATTATTGAAAAGTTATAATATATTAAATGATATCAATGTTTTGAAATATACAAATGGTTTAATTCTAGTTTTTCTTATTCACCTTAATTATAATAATGTGGTTATCCCTCTTTTTTAAAACTATTTCAATGGGTTTAATGATGAGTATGAACAATTATGAAATAATATTGAAAATCATGAGGATTTTCCTGGAAAATATTTTATTTTTTAAAATTATTATATAATGAAAAAAATTTATTATACAAGTAATTTTAATAATTATATTATTTATGATTCACATAAGTGTTATGGCCTAATTATCTAGATCTGTATTCCAAAAAAATTATTCAGGAATTCATGATAATTAATTATTATTTAAAAATGAAATTATACGTCAAATAAGGATTGGTTCCAATTTCATGAATAATAGAGGTTAATGATTTTAGTAAACCAATGTATGAGAATAAGTTCCATTTATATTTAATTATATATTCTATTATATTTTCTAATATATATATGGAATAAAATTTAATATCCCCTTGAGAAACAAAGATGATTTATTAGGTCACTACATTATTTCCTATATTAAAAAAGACATATATGAGTGAACTAGTTTGATATCAACTCACTCCCAATATATTAATGTTGTGTCATCCATAAATTATTTTATACCATATCATATAATTATTATAATGGTCTAATTTAACAAAGATGTAGATTTTTTCTTATATCTATAAAGTACAAATTAGTGGGTAATGGTAAATGAAAAAAAAATATATTCAGTGATTCCCCTCTTCATGATATTTGTTGATAATTAAATTATCTAAAATGAATTTTTTCCACATTGGTCAACACCTTTTTATAAATATATTCCATGTGCATTTATTTAAGAGAATACAATGATACAGAATTAAGGGGATATGTTCAAAAAAGAAAACTTTCCCACATTAAATACCAAAAATATTAAAATTAATATAAAATTCATCATCTAAGATATTATAATTATAAATATACTAGTCTCATTCATCATATAATGAGATTTCATTATAACCTTGACATAATCCCCTTTGTGAGTGAGTTGTGGAATTTATAGATGTATTCAGATAGTGATAATATATTTTATTCATTAAATTCCTCATTATAACGAAAAAATTATACGCATTCTCATTTGTAAATAATTTTTCAACAGGAAATCGACAAGATAATTACTTTGTTGATTCTTTATCCATATTTTTTTGACCATATTCCCCAATGATATTTTCATGCTATTTGTTAGTATGCTCCTACATGACCTGCAGACCAATAATGGAAAAAACAATAAAATCCTTATTGGGGAGATGATTTATAGAATCTCCCTTTCTAAGAGGCCGCTGCGAGTACCCTAATGACTAGTTTGTGAAACAGTAGTCTCTAAAATAATTTTATGGAATTATTATTGGATGAGTACATTCTTTATTTTCCACAACATTATTCAAATGAATATCCTATTAAAAATAATATTTCTACTTCTTGTGATGTGTAACTACTTCTCCATCCTAATATATATTATCATTTTTTGCCTCTATATGTACCTGAACATTATCTTTTCTATCCAATTCCCCATTATGAATTTCATACCCCAACCCTTTCACACATTTAGAATCTTATGAAGCAGTATTATTCATCTTCATATGGAACCCATTTTATTGTCCATGTACAAAAAATCTAGAACTCCCAAAATAAACTTTTTCAATATTTTTTCATCCATTTTATGACTTGTATTAACATATATATATATATATATATATATATATATATTTGACATATTTATAATTCCATGTAAATATGTAAATTCACCATCTAATGACAAATTACAAGAAAAAACAAACAAAATATGAGAAGATTTTCATATTTTATATAGAGAATAATATCATCTCGTAAAGTAAATGAAATTTCATTATTAACCATAGGGGTACTAAGATCATCCTCCAATAAGATAAAATAATATTATCTGAATCAAGTCAACTAGGTAGCCATGTCTATTTCCATTGTAATTCCCGCAATAGATAAAAAATCAAATGGAATTCTAGGGCATAACAAAATCCATTTGAGTCATACTATTATAATCCATATCAATACGTATTTATTTGTAATTGTGAATGGATTATAATGAAATTAATATTCCAAAAATATCTATATATCTGGTTCTAATGAAATTTGGTTGAGCCCCAACTTATAATACTTGAATTACTTAGAATGGGAAAAGGAAATTGAATAACTATCTACCAAATTAGAAAATCATATTGTTAAAAGTCTATAGAAAGAGAAATTCATATTATTAAATCATTCATCATTCTTTTAAATTAGTAATTAGTATGGAAGTTAATTGGAATAATAAAAAAACTATAAATTTTGAAAATATTATGGATAACTTCATGATTTTATTTAACATGATGCATTGTATATTTTTCAATAATATGCTCTGGGACTAGATCATTCACCAAAGAAATATTCCATATTTTTACATATTAGAATGTTTTAAACCCATTACAAGATGAAATTTTCTGTCATTTCCTTTCAATATACACTTTATCAACATTTATTTTCTGCATAAGAGTGGAATGTTTTGGTATTTAATGAATGTTCCTTAGTAGAATAGGAAAAATTAGAGTTTCATAACTGATAAAAACGTAATGGGATATAAAATGATAATTGAATATATAGATATTAGTGAAAATTATATAGTGAGAACTATGGATGTATCATGCACATAGGATGTCGTATATGATTAAATATTAGATTCATTTTATCATGTAATTAGTGACTAAATGAAACTTATAATATTTATTTTGGAGTAAATTGTGCATGACATGTAATAATATTATTTCTTTTTTGTAGGAATGAACTATGAGGGAGTGTAGATTAAGTATTATCCTCCTTATTTTTCATTATTTACTACAACTTCACTCTAACTAAATAATTTCATTTTCCTAATATTAAAATCAATGATATTTTATCAATTTAATTTATGATAGGTCATAATTTTTAATATAATAATAGTAAAATAAATATAGTTTTTAATCAAATATCATATGGATAAATTGTAATAACAATTTTATTGAGTCAAAATTTGATGAGGAACTAAATCAATCATCTATATATGAAATTTTATCATGTTGATATACAAATACATGACATGTAGTGTTTATAAAACATGACAATTATATAGATGAAATATTGTAGGAATAATATTTTTTTGTTTGATTCATATGAGTACTACTGATCATTTCTGAATATTCGATAGATGTATTAGTATTTATCTAACCCTCACCATTATACAAGGTTATTAAATTATCATATTTTTGGATGATTAAATAATTAATATACAAATCATAAAGTGTGTTTGGAAATGATATAGTAGCCTAAACGATGGAAAATTAATTATTAATTATTGTTAATTATTATTTTATTGAGAGCACCAAAACAAAAATATATATGTGAAATATGATGGATTTATATCATTTTCCTTCATCAGTGAACCTATAGATCATAAATTTTCTTTTCATATTTTTTGTATTTTTTATAAATATCATGTACATGCATTACTTTTGATTATAATTTCATTTTTTTCATTTTCAAGATGATGATAACCATTAATATATCTAATGGATGTTTAAATGTCATCATGTTTTTAACACTTTAAGATGATTTTCAGAATTAGAAAGTATTTACTTGATGTGGTTAATTATTAGGGTTATATATCATAGTCTAAAATATAAGGAAGTGTATTACCTACTATTGAAATATACTCCTTATGTGAATGAGGGTCCCAAAATTAATATTGAGGATCATAGGTTTTGTTTCATGTAGTTAATGGTAATAATTAATTGAGAAATGTGTATTATGTATAAAAAATGGAGTTTTAAAAACAAATCATCTTTTTAACAAACATTAATAACGGTAGTGAACAATGTTAGTTGAGTAATGATTTCATTGAAATGTTAAATATTGAAGAAAATTTGGAAATACATGTATGATCATTTACCATATTTGAATGATGACTTATACATTGATATTGTTGGTTGAACACAATCTTTTTATATTTTCCCATTAGATAATAACATGGATATTGTTTTTTATATGTGTTCAAAATGATTATATGTTTTACAGAGACTAAAAAATTGTATATTCCAAATTATATTATCTCATTACCAATAAAAAATATTTATGGTTTATAAATTATAAAATATAAAATACTTATTATTTGGATGTGGGTACTCTTATATTGATAATAATATAGTACATCAGATATATCAATGATGGTGTTGTTATAGTAACAAATAGTGATATTTATGCGGATTTTGATTTTTCCCTACCATAATGGTTTGGAATTTTCATCATATCCTATGAAAACATTAATTAATCCTCATATAGTTTATAAAAGGAAATATTATATTTAGGAATGCAGTCAAATTTGTGAATTCACTATCTAAATAAGTGGGATATAACCTTAAAATTGATTTTGATGAATATAAAACATATATTGTTACTTAAAACTAATTATTTATACATTAGTAAAAATCATGTAATAATAGTAATCATAATACATATAAATATTTGGATTGATTAAAAAATTATGTTTTTATAAAAACATTAATAGATGAATGCACAACATGAATGGGGTGATAATTTTAGAGGATTAATTTATATTTGAAATTGAAAAAATTAATAGATTTATATGTGGTAAATATTTTTCAAATCTCTACGTATTACGATGATGTATGAAAGAATACACAGATATTTATTAAAATAGAAATTTTCAAAAATCTATATTTTAAAGAACAGAATATATGTGGCTATGATTGAAAAATTTCATACTGAGATGTAAGGAAATTTGATGTCAATTTCGTATCATCGCTTTAAAAAAAAGTAATTATTAGATCCTAATAAATTTAAATCCATAGGAAAACTATAATTTTTTAGACCAGCTACTGGAATAAAATATGAGATTAATTGTTATTAGATTGTTGGTTGGCATAGGATATGGTTATTAGTTATAGGTATGATTAAATCAATATATACTTCATTAAAGAGTTATCATCTCAAATATACCTCATACACATGGGGAATGACATGGCCTCACCCATGTTATTTTATTATGATAATTTTGATGGGAATATGTAGGGACCCATATTCAAGGCTTGGAGTTAATAATATATTTAGGTGGAACTAAAATTTAAAATCAGAATTTCATAATGTATTATCTAAAATTAAGAATTAATATACACATTATTGTGGAATTCGGGAAATTTTTTACCTTATAAATGGATTTTGGAAAAATTGTACCCCATTATATGATTCTTTCATCAAATAATCTTGTAAATAATGATATTTTCATAAGTAATGGACCCCGTTATGAAATTAAAGGTAAACATTTTGGGAAAATTTTTATGACGTTCTGTATCACATGATAATTACATAAGTATCATGTATTTTATGTTTTTGTGGTGAAGACCTATTCATGGGGGGTTTTCAGGTTGAATGTAATTTAATGTCAGTAAATTAATATTATTTCCTAATAATTATTTATTTATATGTAGGCATGATAATTTATCCATAAATTGTGATAACGAAGTATAATTCATTATACTATATTATTATATACCTTAAGGATAATCCCACATCCCATAAACAAAATTGAAATCTTCTAGTGTTTCATGTACATCATCATGGTTAATAATATACTCTATGAAAAAATGAGAATAATAACAAATTTTTTTCAATAGTTTTTTTACATGAATCTCTGGATTGTCAAGAATATTTATTTTTCATAATATTTGTATATAAATTATATCTAACTCAAGAAGTCTGATATGTAAATTTTAAAATTATAGTAGTATATCAAAAATAGATATACAAATTGATGGAATTTAATACAAAATTGGAAATGAAAAATGATTCCTATAGACAATAGAATATTGTATTTTCTATATGGTAATATGGTTTACTGTT
Source organism: Viscum album (assembly GCA_963277665.1). Taxonomy (NCBI): domain Eukaryota; kingdom Viridiplantae; phylum Streptophyta; class Magnoliopsida; order Santalales; family Viscaceae; genus Viscum; species Viscum album. The sequence continues at coordinate 1,582,988,494 of OY728150.1, read as the reverse complement.
TGATTGGGTTATCAATGATGTATATGTTTAACACATGAAGACAATTTATATTTTTACAAAAAAAACATCTTGAATAGGGGGTTGATTTATGTTGAATTAATATGTCACGGTATCATTCTATTATTGATAGTGATATGTTTAGTAAAATTGAAATTATAAATTTAGGAATATATATCTTAGTATGAAATTGATAATATTATTAACATCACAAAAAAATAAGTTTTTAGGGTCTCCATATTTGTAAAATAAATTTGTATTCGTGAAGTTGAAGAAATCGATTGTCGCAAAAAATATAATTTTTATATATTAAATACATTTTATGATAATTTAGGTATCAATAAGGATGAAAAAATTTTTCTAATGTGTATCATAGGATATAAATTTAGTAAACCTATACCAAACCCATAGAATCACTATGAAAAAATAGAGTCATGTTAATGTTATAATAGTTTGTGAAAATAGTTTCCTCTATCTGATATTCATCAAAAATATTTTTTAAATTTATGACCATCCAACTTCATAATTTTATAAAATTACTTATTTATATTATTATTTTGCAAGTGAGTCACTAATAAATATTGATAACTACAATATTCCACTTTCACTTATAATATGAATGTTACAGTAACTCCACTTTCAATACATATGGGGTGGACACCATCAATTTATTTTTCACAGATAAAATTAATGGATTAAATTTTCTCAAAAAGGAATAAAACTTATTCCCTTCAATATGATAGATTTATTATATATTTATCCTTTAAAAGATGACTATATTTCCAATAATTTTAATAGGGAGACATATAACAAGATGTATGTATAGTTGAATGGGGTGAGAATAAACATTAACATGATGTATTGTTTATTTAAATAATTTCAGTTAAATCCTTAAAAATTAATGATTCTTCTTTTTTGTTATACATGATTGAATTATCATTTTTAATGATTTAATATATTTTATTATATAACCTCACTATAAAGTGAATACACTCAATCTTTCTATATGTGATAAAATTGATCATATACATGATCTAGGCTGAACTCATACATTATATTCACATATATACATGTATGTGAATTGGGTTTTCTCATGTTTGAATTATCACTGATGATTTTATTTATTTACATATTGGAATAAATATTAATTTCTATTTTGAAAACTGATATGTAGAAAATTAATTTAATTTACCTGATGAGGTTTTCCTATTGTATCACATTTTTTAAACATCCAACATAATGAGAAAATTTATAGGCATGATAAAAATTTATCACATACAAGAACAAAATACCCCACAAATAGTATTGAATTTTCAAACATCCAACCTTCTTCCCATTGGGATACAATAATCAATATATGTTCAAATATCAAATGATTTAGTTCTCTTGTTGTAAGACTATGTTTAATCCATTTAGATATCCATATATACAATTGATTCATATGGGGTAGTGTGTTCTATGAAAATAAATATACGAATATATCCATTTATTAATATTATACTCTGAAAACAATTTGTTAATCTCCATTAGGATGACTACCCATTATGATGGGTTTGAAATAATTATATGATGTATGAGGACATATCTAACAGGATCAATTTAAGAGAATATGTTAACCTCATTCTACCAGCAATTATGTATAATCCTCAATACCATATTAACCAATTTGTGGGAGATCTAAATTTCAATGTGTGTTACATAAGATTTTAGAAATTTCTTATATTCTTAATATGTAGAAATCACCAAACATTAATTTCTTTGTTAATGAAGGAGAGTATAATTTGATCACCATCGGGTTTCCAAATTGATGGAAGTCGGTTATGATTTTTCATTAATGATAATTAATACCGGATTTATGGTGTCCTAATTGATTTCATTGAATCCATCTAGATTGGATTCCTCATTTTAAGGGACCCATTTCATCTTTTAATTTTTAATTGTAATAATTTTACATTGAGAATTTAATTTGGGAGGTAAAATTTCAAATATTTTAATAATAATCATGACATACATTTTATAATATGATTACATACCATGATTAAAATTAATTTTCATGATGAAAACTAGAAAGAACATATATGGGGGGTGATCTAAAAAATATTTTTCCATAACATATTGAATCACATTTCATGATCAGCTATATAGTCATAGTGGTTGTGGGATTTCACCCACTATTTATATAAAAATTATTAAATTCTTATCCCTATAATAGAAATAAAAATATGGTAGACCTATTTTTTTAACTACCCAAATATTAATCAATTTATATTCACAAATTAATGTTTTTTCATATAGTATAATCACATGAAATCAATACACAATGATCTAATAAGTACTATATAACCATTAATTATTTTTTCAATGTGTTATAAAAGTAGTTTGAATTTTAATATTTGTAATTTTCATATAAATTATTATTTTAAAGAAAATATAAATTTCTTATAATAAAAAATTATTTTTATTAAATAGACTTCATTTTTTAATTCTACATGTCGAAAAATGGTAGTGGTGTTTTTTTATTTTTCAAAAAATGGATATCGTTTTTTAATTCACTCTATTAAAGCCTTGTTCTTTCCATAAATTCTATTTCATTCTCTCCATAGGCCCTTTACCACTTCTAGAATCTCTTGGTTCAATTAAAATTAAAATCCTCTCCCATAATGATTTTCTCAAGGAAGATATATTTAAGAGGTAAATTGCAATTTTCTTTTACTTTATTTTCTTTCGAGTTCATTTTTTTTTCATTTCTTTCCTTGCCTCCATTCATCCAATTATTATAGTAACTCCAATAAATTAAATGTACTAGAATATTTTTATGATAATTAAATATTTCATCATTATCTCTCATTTCCCTTCCATTTATTATATAAATGAAAATAACTTTTGAGATTTGTTCATTTATCACATTCAAGGATGAAGGGTTTCCAATTTCTATTATCATCTTCAATTCTAGTAATGATTCCAATTTGACGGTTGAATCACACTATGTTATATCTATTATATATTATTTAATTTTCTATAATATTTTGTAATCATGTTATTAATTTAGAAATAAATTTGTCTTCATTGTGATCAAAGAACCCCAATTAATAAAAAGAGTTATCATTAAAGTTTTATACAATGATTCATCTTCACCAAAAACAACCAATGGAATATTATAACCATGTAATATTTTGGATGCTCATTTATAAAAAAATCATAAATTCTAAACCACAATTATCATATTATAATCATATAATTACATGTATTTAAATAAACCAATCATTAATGACAAGGAAACAAATTCTCCCAGACAATGAAATTTAATATCTAAACCCATTAGTATTTGATCAGGATGCTCTATAATTCTTTTTAACAAAATAAATTTATTTTTCATTTTAATTTAAATTATATAAATTATATTTTCACTGAAAAAATTAATGTATCATGGTTCATTCATCATCATATTTAATGGATATACATGATTTTTAGTTTTTCCCTCGTCAATACTTTCTAATAATCAATCATGTTTAAAAAGAACTTCCCAAATTCTTACCAATTTCCATGTACACTATATAATATTTTTTTAGGGAATGATTATTTTTATAAACTATATATTTTGATAATAAAAACCTAATCATTTCACTTTTGGTTCTATTTAAATTATTATTTCCTATTATGTTTTAAGTGGTCGTTGATATTTTCCATAAACTGCACTAAAGTGTTTTAATTCTAAAGATTCTTAAATGATATTTTTCTTTTTATCAAATACAATTGACATAACATATCAGGATATATTCAAATTTTTCCTTATGAATTTCCATTAATGATCAAATTTATTTCATTTATGGACACTTTTATGATATTTCCATTTCTTACGCTTTATGACATGAATATGATACACAATTATTTTCCATATGTTACCCTTATATTTATGTATGACTGATTAGGTGTTATTTTATATGTAAAAATCACATTCATTAACATATTATGATGGGTGTTCCCAAACAAATCTCCAATGCATTTGGTAATGTGGAGTCTCATGAGAAGTTATGTGCAACAGTCTTAGTCGTTAGCCTTGACTTGTACCCCCATGTGAAATGGTCTTGGGGGATATCTATGTTGTGTGCCCCTCCATGTGAAATGAGCCTTGAATCATGATAATTTTATGTTTTATATTAATTCCACATTACCAGTTATCAATGGTTTCAATGATCTCATGTTTATATGTTATGATTCCCTAGGTTTCATTCTATTTTATATCATTAAGACATGAATTCTATCCCACGTGCTAAAGCTTTATTTTTATGATTAATCCCTTACTAAGATTTTTAGATGAACACATTCCAAAAATCGATGTGATTTGTAATGTGATTATTTACATAATTATAATCCTGATATAATGGGAATGGGTGCTAAAATAATTATTACAACAATAGATCAGCTGGCTCATGTTATGAAAAATAACATGAATAAGTTGGAACACCCTACTACTAAAATGTGAGGTCAATTTTCTTTTGAATAATTAATGTGGAAAATCTCTCACATTTTTTATGGGTTTTATAATAGCCTCCTCATAGAACCGTGGATTGACTATATTGAAATTAATTTATCTACATGAAGTGAATGTTATACTAGTGGTCAGCCATTTTTATGGGAAGATGATCATTGGTGGAAACTGATCAAGAATATGATGTCCGAAGAAAAAACTAATTCCATGGATTGTGATAAATTCAATAAAATATTTTTCAATAAATATTTTCTCAGAAACCTCCACATCATGTTGAAAAGAGAGTTCCTTAGACTCAAGTAGTAGGAAGAAGATTTTATTGTGGAGTATGAAGAAAACACCACAAGGTTTTCATGATACCCTCCATCATTTTCATGAACACTAAAAGAAAGGTGGATCACTTCTTTGGTAGACTAAATATAAGGCCCTAGCCTAAAACCTTACTTAATCTTGAGTTAATACAATATTAAACATTGAGAATCTTTTCAGGTTTAGATTTTTAGAGAATTAGATCATAAAACTTGCATTACATTACACATTTAAACAAATTTGTTACATAAAGATAGTAATCATTTTTTCCCATCAACGGAAACATATTTAAAATAAAACAAGGATTCTTTCTTGAAACAACTTTGACAATATCATCATATCATCTAGAATTCCCTTGACCTATGAAAAAAATTTCAAAAAACATGGGATGAGCATAAAATGCTCAGTAAGTGATATAAAAATATAGAAAGGAAACATGAGTACATGTACACATAAGAATCAATGAAATCATACATTACTCATAAAACATAAAAACGTTAACATACCTCATAAAATCATGAATAAATCAAAGAAATCATAAGTCATAAAGGTAACTTGAGGAATTTATAACATTCTTACGTAGGGAGTAACCCTCTCAGTTTCTTTTGGAATACCCATCACAATATATTCCCCAAATCTCTTCAGAGAAACCTTAAAATTTCACTCCTTCGTGTTACCCAATGCATTGGAGAGCTATATCGGGCTCACCCGCCCTTAGTTTATCACGAAACCACCCGTCTTCGTAAGAATTCCCAAGAACCATAACATAATCGTATCACATAAAACATACATAAAGGAAACATAACATTTCCACATTTCAATCACAAGATATCAATAACACAGTGATATAATAAAAACATTATCAAAAACATTTTAAATACCAAAATAAAATAAAAGTAAAACATGGTATTTATTTTTCTTTTAAAAATGTACGGTTTGTAGAGGAAGCCGAAATAGAAATAATGGTCACGGCGGCGGAGAAGTCATTTTCGCCCCATACATATGAAAAAAACATTCCCTTTTGTCGTTTTGTAAAACACTTCATATAAAAGAAGGTTTTGTGTACAATAAAATATGCCTCAATGAAAGGAGATTAAGACGAAGTCCCATACAAAGAATTTTTTTTAAAGAAAATAGATCTATTGTGTTTATTCACTATAATTAAACATAAATAATGTAAAATAAAATATAGGAAATAATAATATCATGACATAATTTTAAAATTTGAGAATAACCCGAAGAACAAAAATTGGGTTAAGAAGTTCCCTTACAAAATTCGACAGCCTAACGACGTCACTTCAAAATTCAGAAAAAGAGTTGATGAGAGATAAAAAATTTATCACATCACTTGGTCATAAAATTTACATCAATAAGGATATATAACAACATGTCCCAACATAATAGTATGTGAATCAAAATACATAACAAAATAAGTCTTAAAAAGAGGATGGTGAAAGGATCCCTTACCGACTTGGGTAACTTTCGAAACGTACACCCCATTGAAGAAGGGTCATACATTGAATATGTAGATACCCAAAAATGAAATTATATTATACAATGTGTATAATAATGTGAATTACATACCTCAATCAAAGGAAATTTTGGCAAATGTAGCATAAATCTCACGGGACTAAATGTGAGATGAAAAATCCCTTACGAAAACTCGGCAGCCTAACGGCGCCACTTAAAAATTCCAAAATGGATTGATGAGAGAAAATAGGGTCTCTCATCATATGAACATAAAATTTCCAGCAAGATTAATTTAAAATAACATCCCAATCATAATAAAGATAAGCTTAAAAGTAATGACATAAAAAATTGTACTTTAATAGAAAGAGAGGGGTAGGATCCCTTACCGTGGGTCCAACTTGACACGATCATTCTTTAATCTCATGAATAATAAACCTGAGTTAATTTATACATTCTTAAGAACCTTCTTCATGTTCATTATTCCTTTTATATCACTTTTTACATTGTCATGAACACTATGTAATTATTTTAGTTAATAATGGTTGTTTTAACGATCACTCGTACTTGAGTCAAAATATGCTCTTTATAATTACAAGTTCTTCATGTATCCATCATATCCCAAGTTATAATCATGATTTATATATCATATATATCATATATATCCCGTATATAAATTCATTTATAATATTACATAATCATTTAGAGGTAAGAAATGAAATGCACCGTTTGTGGAGACGGTAAGCCGTACGTACTCATGAATGCTACATTCATTTCTATTTCGTTTTTTATAGAATGGAATCATAATTATATAAAAGAATATTATAATTCCAGTATAATATCATATATAATACCATTAATTACATCCTTTATAATTCCCACATATGTCATTAACGAATCAAATCACTTTGAGGGGGCGGTAGTCCGCACTTCCTAAAATAAAGATATCACGTTTACTCATAATGGTAACCATAAAAGAAAATCCATAAATGAAAAAAAAAATCTTAAGTAAAACATAAACATATTATATATAATATGTAAATATATTGATATCTTAATGGACACGTTTGAAGGTGATATATGACTGTTGAACAAGCCTCGTTTCGTGAGGCAGAAATTCGCCATCCACGAAAATAGTATGTTCATTAAAAATTAGATGTAGGTTTGTGTAAGTGTAGCTCGAATACTTCTTATAACAACAAACTAGTATATTTAAGATACTGTAGTTGTCACAAAATAAATTAATAAAATGAGTTTAGGGGGTTGGACAAGCAAAATAAAACAAAAGGACTCAAGTGAAGACATTGCCTTAAAATCGGGTAAATCCCTTTGGTTTGAACTCAAAGGCTTCCTTGGAAGTCTTATGCCCAATGTGATGCTTCAATGAGTTAGAGAGGTATGTGGATAAACCAAAATGGGTAGGTTTTGGCCAAGCCAAAGGCCTTGGATGTGTGGGTAAGGAAGTAGAGGTGGGGGCCTTTTATAAGAGGAGAGGAGGGGCACTCTTGGAAAGTAAAGAAATGATCCTTCATTTTAAAATTGGTTTTGCATTTAAAAGGTCCCACATTGATATAATTCTAGTCTAATATGATAAGGGTTCGACATATACACATAGAATAGGTTTTGGACTTGTGTAGGTTTTAGATTTTAAATTATCTTTTCATTTTATTTAAATCCTTTATTAATGAGGTAATCGCTGCATCATCATGATGTCAAAAATAATTTAATATATTTAATGTCTAATAATTATTAAAAAATTATCATGATGTAGCAAATAGTTTTATCTTTATAATGAATATTTATAGTAAAAAATATGACTTGTATAACCCCATGTAAAAATTGTTTTAGTAAAACATCTCATGTTTGTGTCATTTTTACTTTAACATTAAATAAAAAGTTATTTATGTCATTTCCCAACCAAATTGGCTCCATGGGGTCCCCAAGTTGACCCATGTATTTTATTGGACGGCCAAGACACATCAAATGAGGGTAGGACATGTTTCAAGCTAATATCATATTATTAAAACATTATTTTTACCTTAAACTACACTAATTACCTCTAATCATGATTAAAAACATAATAAGTTACTATTCACCAAAAATTTATTTTAATCCCATTCAACCACATTTTATTTCTTAATGACAACCATGTATGTCAGATTTTATAAATTAAAAACATATAGGTTGTAAAATTTCATTTAAACGAAAAATCAGTTTCTTAAGTACCACTTAGTGGTTTCACTATTCATCAAAAATTGATGTTTTGCAGAAAAAAACCATAACTTCAGCCTAAGCTATATTTTATATTCCAAATTCAATAATGATGACTATTTTAAAAAATTCAAAACTTATATTTTTCATTAATTAATTTAATAATTAATTCCCACTTTCATGAAAAATAGCATGTTTTTATGAAATAATAAGTATCAAAAAATTGACACTGGTTTAAGTCCAATTTCAAAGTGAAATTAAATCCAATGACCACTATTGGATTAAATTGTAAAAATATATTCTAATTTAACTTTAAAACCAATTCAAAAGATAATCAAATCATATAAATAAATTATATTAAAAAGTGGTGTTGAATTAAAATACAACATTTATCAGTATTCATTAAAAAATGAACTTTATCGGAAAAATACCAAAAATTCACACAAAGTAAATTTTCATGTCCCAATCATAAAGAATATGTTTATTTTGAAAAATAGGGATTATAAAATTTTCAAAAGATATATTTAAAGATGGTTTTCCGTTAAAAGGTAGTAAAACAATATTTTTAAAAATATTGGTGTATTTCATGCTTAAGATTGGATTTATTCTCATTTTAAGCATATAAAACACGATCTAATTCATTAATAGACATAGATAAAAAAATATCTATTATTCATTACTTACTTGGGATGTTACATCCTTCCCCCCTTTAGAAAATTTCATTCCAAAAATTTATTTACTTATCAAATAAGTGGGGGTATTTATCCCTAATTGCATTTTCAGATTCCCATGTTGCCTCTTCAATCATGTGGTTTTTCCACAAAACCATTACCTGATGAATCACCTTATTCCGTAACACTTTCTCCCTATGATCAAGAATATTGACTGGTTGTTTCTCATAAGATAGGTTATCTTCCAGCTGAACTACCTCTGGACTCAAAACATGAGATGGATTTGTCATAAACTTTCTCAACATCGAAACATGAAAAACATTGTGTACCTGAGATTAACTCGGAGGTAAAGCCACTCAGTAAGCAACTGATCCAACTCACTCCAGAATTTCATATGGTCCAATGAACATTGGACTCATCTTTCCTTTCTTACCAAATCACATTACACTTTTCCATGGTGATACTTTGAGAAAAACATGATCACCTACCTCAAAAGAAAGATCTTTCCTCCTATTGTCCGCATAAATTTTCTGCCAACTCTGAGTTGTTCTAATGTGTTTCTGTATCAGCTGAACTTTTTCTACCAACTCTTCTTCCAATTATGGTCCCATCAACATCCTTTCACCCACTTCATCCCAGAAAGCTAGAGTTCGACACCGCTTCCCATATAATGCCTAAAATTGTGCCATCTGTATACTGGAATAAAAACTGTTATTATATGAAAACTCAACCAAAGAAAGATGTTGGTACCAACATCCCTGATAATCCATCGAACAAGCTCATAGCATATCCTCCAAGGACTGAATTGTTCATTCCGACTTCCCATCTGATTGAGGATGAAAAGCTGTACTAAAATTTAATTCAACACCCATTGACTTTTGAAGGCCCTTCCAAAAGTTAGAAATAAACCTGGGATCACGATCGGATACAATGGATAGAGGAACTCCATGCAACCTGACTATCTCTTTATTGTATAATCGAGAAAGTTGATCTGGAGAGAAAGTATCTCTAATAGGAAGGAAATGAGTAGATTTAGTCAAGCGATCAACAATAACCCAAATTGCATTATTATCTTGAGATGTCTTCGGTAATCCCACAACAATTTCCATGGATATATTCCCCCATATCCACTCTGGCACTGGTAGAGGCTGAAGAATCCCTTTCGGTAACTGCCACTCTACTTTAACCTACTGACAAGTCAAACACTTCACAGTAAAATCAACAATATCTGTTTTCATTCCATCCCACCAGTAATACTCCCACAGATCTCTGAACATCTTAGTACTTCCAGGATGAATTGAAAATGGAGAACTATGAGCTTCACATAACAAATCTCTCTTCAACTGCGAATCACAAGGCACACACAATCTCTTCCCAAATCTCAAAACACAATCACTATCAATGTTGAATTCATGAAACGTACCTTTCTGAACCAGCTCTACCTTTTTCTGAAACTCACTGTCTTGCATCTGTGCTTGCTTGATTCTGTCTGATAGAGAATATTTCACTGATACCTGAAATAATACAGAAGGATATCCTGCACCAACAACTTCTATGCCAATGTTCATCAATTCCTTAACCAAAGGATCATGTTCCAAATGCAAAATTGTTAATGAACCATTAATTTTTTGACTCAGAGCATCGGCCACTTTATTTTCATTTCCCGGATGGTAAAGAATTGTATAATCATAATCCCTGATTAATTATATCCATCTCTTCTGCCTCATGTTCAATTCTTTCTGAGTGAATATATACTTTAAACTTTTTCTATCGGTATATATTTCACAATTTACTCCATACAAATGATGCCTTCAAATTTTTAAATCGAAAACAACAGCAGCTAATTCCAAATCATGGGTAGGGTAATTTACCTCATGAGTTTTCAACTGAAGTGAAGCATAAGAAACTACCTGATCATTCTTCATTAGGACACAACCATGCCCTTTCAATGAAGCATCACTGTAGATAACAAACTCACCATTCCTAGAAGGTAGTGCCAAAACTGGAGCATTCACCGATCATCTTTTTAGTTCCTAAAAATAATCATCACATTCTTTTGTCCAGATATACTTAACACCCTTCCAGGTTAGTTTCTTCATTGAACTAGATAACCATGAAAAATTTCTAACAAAGCTTTGGTAATAGCTTACCAATCCACGAAAACTAAGGGTCTTGGATACATTTGTGGGTCTTGGTCATTCTTCAACAACTTTTGTTTTAGCAGGATCAACATTTGCCCCATTTTTAGAGACTATATGACCGAGGAAAGAAATTTGTTGCAACCAAAACTCACACATGGTGAATGTCCCATACAATTTATATTATTTTAAGGATTGAAAAATAACCATTAAATGTCTTTCATGATCCTCTTTACGTTTAGAAAACACCAAAATATCATCAATAAAAACAACCAACATTTTTCACCTAATTCATCAGAGCCATCACTGCAACAAACTATTAAGTTCTGATTCTGACCATCTCAGGAATTTCCCTCTGTATGCCTTCCTAGAAAATCAGTTCTGTTTCCTCTATGAAAAACAATTCTTAACACAGAAATATCTTAGGTGAAGCAACATGGTAATCTTTAAATGCTATGTCATTTCAGTCATGCCATAAATTAATTTATAATTTAACAATTTTCTAACTCCTAAATTTATCTAAAATGTGATGGTTGAGATATATTATGGATTTTTTATTTAGGCCTATGGAGGACTGAATTGGTGGAAATGGTGTCAGGTGAAGTTAGTGTGTTACATAGGCCATGGAATACCATCTAGGGAATATGATTTTAGGTCGCCCTGTAATCCCACAAAAGGACTCTGGGTCTACCCAAAAGCCTATTGAAATATAACATTTTTAGGGTAGATACCCTAGGAATGCTTCATCCATCATAAGGACATATATTGACATCAGATTTGGGTTATTTTGGGGAATTTGAAATGGATAAATAATTGGATTAAATGAGTAAAAATAAATATTAAATAAAATTCTACACTACTCAGGATTAGGAATTCCTTGTTTGACATTTAAACTATGGAACTCAGTGATCATCTACATGTGGCTATGGAATTAGCAGCATACAAGGTTGGTCTATTTTATCGGCAAATGGTTGATGCATCAGTGGATAATAACTAGTTGTAGATAACATTATTTTCATTCCAACACACGCATTTGGAATGTACGACATCTGTGTTTTAGATATGGAGATGCAGTGATGGGTTAATGAGCTTGAGATCACCTTTAGATTGATAAGAGCTCTAATGGATGTTGGGTTCCTTTGGAAGTGATCTAGATACAGGGACCTACACATATGTGGTGGACGTTGTAGTTGGGGGATATTAAAGAGGCTGATGTATGTTAGGTCGTTTTAGATAGGGAGATCCGATTATAATTCATTTCATCGATCTTCAATAATGGGAAAAGGAAGAGCATACACTCCATACTGTAGGGGAGTATTTTAGTATGGGATTTGGGGATTAAGTTTATTGATATCATTTTTTTTTCAGATCTCTTATCATATGTGGAGTCTAGTGTGAGACACCTAGGAGAAGCACTTCGTCATTATATCTAATACATTGTAACACGTTTAACATTTCTAACATATATGGAGGTTTAGAATAAGGTAATAGTGATTTAGAAGATGCACCCACATGGAGGTATACCATGAGTGGGGAACCAAAGGGGTTTTTTAACTGGTAGTGTTACCAACATTATGTCACAGGTCACAGGGCCTTCATGATTTTGACTGGTGAGGAGTCGACCTTAGTAGTTTTTGTTTTGACCATCTGGTCCTCATGCCTATCCTATGTACATGGGATGGAGGAATTTCATTTGTGTAGTCTATGGAAATATTTAGAACCAGTTCCCAGTGCCCATTAGAGATCAATATGGTGGAGGTGGGAAATTTTAATACCAACCTCAACTGATGTTTCCAGCTAGGCCATTTCAATATTAGGGATATTTTTCTCATACTCCATCGAGTGGAGATGAAGTAGGTATGGGTTGACATCCTGGGGTTCCTCCAGGACCTTGACCATTGAATGTCCATGGTGGTGGTGGTCAGTTGAGGGGATGTGGGGAAAAAATCTGGGTGTGGTCAGTTTAATGCACCAAAAGCAATAGTTCTAGTAGGGAGAGATATAGTCTGAGGTACGATGATTATTTTCAATTCACTTTTTTGAGATTTTTTAAATTCACGAGTTGTGCAGTCATTTGGTGAACACTCTATATCCCATTCTCTGAGAGAAGATTTAATGAGGCTTCTCAAGAACCTGGCATTGATAATGAATGTCGGATGTCCGACCAACTTTTTTGATGTGTGCTAGGGATACAGAATGATGATGAGATCACATCTGTCTAGTGGGGATCTTATCATGCTACTGATGCATCCATACAATGTCTTTATCATAATAAACTAGTTTTATTCCATTCATGATATTATTTACTTCATCTAGATAAGAGTTTCTCATTCATATATGGATGTATGTGAATTATTTTTCAATATTGACTAGAGGTGTTGGGTGGGAAGTTGGTGTATATATCCTCTTATTTTTTTTGGATGAGATATCATTTGAATAAGAATATGTTGGGATGGTGAGGGTGCCCATTGTTTCTAGGGGTTCAAAGATGTTTTTTCTATGGAGTTTATGGATCTAACCCCACAATGTAACATTTATTTTGTGACATAATTACTGCTCGTTGATTATAAAATTTTGATGGAACCCTTTTGGATTACACATTCTATGATATGGGAGTTTCATATTTAGATTAATGACCTGGTGAAGAAGGGATAAATATGGCATAGTGTGTCATCAAGGGGTTTTATGGTGTCTATTGAAAATATGGTGTACAGTGGTATGTGTTTATGAATAGAATATAGGAAGCTAAATATGGTGAAGATATATAACCACTACCATCTTCCAATGATACATGAAATATTTGACTAGATGAGGGGAGGATTTCATTTCTACGATCTATTTATGGTCTGGATATCACTAGTTGATAGTGAAAGAGGGAGATATCCAAAAGACTACATTAAGATGTAATTTTGGACGATTTGAGTTTGTGTTAATGACATTAGATGTTACAAATGCCACGACCATGTTCATGGACATTATGAACTCAATTTTCCTTGAGTTCCTAGATTTTTTTTCCATCATTCTCATCGATGATATCCTGGTATACCTGAAATCATAGGCAGAACAATCCAAACATCTCAGAACTATCTTGTTGTTTTTTTGACACCACCTTATCAAAAAATTGTTTTCCTATTGTAGTTTTTGGACATGATAGGTGAATTTCCCTTATCATTTGGTGACATAGTAGGATGTGTAAATTGTCCCACAAAATTATTATCTAGTTTTTTTTGTGGCACCCAAGAATGATGTAGATGTTTGCATTTTTCGTAGTCTTAAGGGCTATTACTGAAGGTTTGTACTCAATTTATATTGATTTGAAGCTCCATTGACTAATATGACATGAAAATACGAATATTTTTATTGATCGAGCAGTTCCATGTAGATTTTAGCTATCTAAATAGGATGTTGGTTAGTGATCGAGTGCTCCGGTTTCTAGAGGATTGGGTGATATTTGAGGTGTTTTGGGATACTTCCATTATAATAATGGAATGTTTCTTAATTTACTAATGGGAAGTGGTCTATTATGGTTCTAGGAATATATGACCCAATAAACATAACTATGCCACCCTTGATCTGGAAAAATATTTCATCACGTTTTCACTGATGTTTTGGAAGCATTAACTAATTGGGGAGTGCTTTTTGGTCATTAGATAATGTAAGAGTTTGAGGTATATCATTTTCCAGTGAGATCGAATTATGAGACTATGGAAAAGAATATAGTTTCTTCAAATATATGATTTTAGGACATCCTAAACCTCAGAAAAATGGAAATTATGGATGATGGTTGAGTAGGAAGTCACAAAAGGAGGTAGTTTGGGAATCTGTCGACACTTGGAAGGAAATAGATGAGTTTTTATCCTTGCACATGGATCCAAGGGTGGATAGTGGTAGATGTTTTTTCATATGATGTTGTGGCCTCCTCTAATGTAGCATGCAGATGAGTATTAGTATAAGTACTCAGATGTAGAGGCGATGGATGATTGTGTTATCCATTGCGATGCTACGAAGCGATCGTTGGAGGACGGTCCAAATCAGATGTTATTCCACAGAAGTTTTTTTATCCGGGTGTTGATAATGAAGCCATCCTTCCTGAGTTTCATAGCTCACCCATATTAGTAATCCAAGGATTTTCCAATATGTACATTGGATTGAGGATGCATTTTTTGTGTCCTGGGAGGAAATGATTAGTGACAGAGATTGTGGAAAAGATCATAGTGTGCTGGTGAGTGACGCCTGTGCACTATGTTCCAGGTGGTGGGATGTAGCCCTTCAATATATCTATGTAGAATTTGTACGAAATGTCAATAGATTTCAAAATTGGGTAACCCTTATAAAAAGGAAAATATGATACTATCTGGGTAATAGTTGATATAATGATGAAATTTTCTCCCTTCTTAGTGATCGAGGAGTCGATCATAGTTGATGCCTAGGTGAAGCGGTATATGGATGAGGTGGTGAGGCAAGATGGTGTTATTGGATCCATTTTTTCCGTAATGGATACATTTTTTTCCTCACTTGTTTGTAGAAGAATGCAGTATGCCTTTGGCACTCAGTTACACCTCATTATTTCCTTCCACCCTCCAATATAAGGGAATATAAAAAATAATATCCATCAAATAGAATGTGTTATGAATATATGCATCATGGTCTTTTGTAGATCTCTGGTGAAAAACATTCCATTCATAGATTTCATTTTCAGTAATAAGTATCAATATTCCAATAGAATGGATTCATTTGATGCTTTGTATAGAATAACACATTGTTTTACTTTGTGCTGGATAGAGGATAGATAAATAGATTTTCTGGGTCCCGAGGTTGTGCAGAGAACAATAGAGAATGTTTGGATTGTTTGTGAGAGGATACATGTGGCACAAGACAAACATAATTCCTATTTCAATCACAATATAATTCCAATGTAGATTGAGGTTAGGGACCACAAATTATTGGAGGATTACCCTTGATGTGGTTTGAAGAGATTTTGGATAGGGAGTAAGATTTTTCAAAGGTTTTTCTGACCATTTCTATATTTGGGTGATTTGGTGACGTGGCATACCAGTTGGAAATGCCACTATAGTTGGATAGTATCCATGATATCTTTCATGTCTCCCAAAAAAATTTATATCTTCGTGATGACTATTATGTCCTTGACTGGGGAAAGTTAGATATCCATGACCACATGATGTATGTGGAGCAGCTAGTGGAGATCTAGGATCATTGGGAGAATTTTTTGTGTTTGTGAGCCATTCCATTGGATCACATGTTGTGGAGGAATGATGTTCTGGAGAAGAGTACATTGAAATGAGAAATGATGATTCATGATAAGGACCCAGATTTTTTTTAGTTTTCCATGTTATTTTTTCTTTTGAAATGTAATTTTTGAACAATATTTTAAGAAATATTCGATTTTCCCTTGTCCTGAATTGTGTGTGGTGAAATTTGTGATGATATACTGACATGTGAAAAGGGAAGGAACATATTTATGATCGAGACACCTTAATAGATATGTTAATATAACTATTCCGGGGAGTAAATGCCGCCCAGAGAAGATAGTATCTTGACATGAAAAATTGAATTCATTAATTTCATGTTTTCAAGATTACATTGTTGTTGTGCCTATGTGGTGTGTCTTTTGGTCGGTAGGGTTAAACGATGTCAGAGATGGTGTTTTTGAATGGTATGGTTTCACTCCATCCCACAAACTATATAGGGTGGTTTCCAATGAATTTCTTTGTCGATAGTGATTTTTCAAGCATAGAAAGATCCTTGAGAGGTATCTTAGGGGGATGGTAGTTCATACACCTATATTCCTTCTAGATACATTTTTGAATTCTTAGGGGATATAATATTTTGAGAGGTATCTTATGTAATGGAATAGGCCGCTCTATTCAACCACATTATGATAATATAGTGATTGAGGTGATCTATGGGGTCACAATAACTTATTTTTAACAGATTGAAAATTTTAAAAAAAATTAGTTTCTCCAACAGTGATTCATGATGGGGATTGATGAGGGTGAGTCCCTATGAAAAATTGTGATGGTGACTTTGGATGGTGAATTTATATTGTAACTCAGAAAATTTTAGCTCATGCAATTGCGAGTTGTCCAGTGGTAAGTCATTAAGAGGTGAGTCATCTAGCGGTGGGTCCTCCATTATTGATTCGTCTGATGGTAGCTCATCCAATGGTAAATCACACCATTAACTAGGGGGATGTTGACTCTCACGGATTACTCACAACATTGACTCATCTAACTATTAGTCATTTCTAGTAGTTTTTCATTTTCATAATTTTCTAGTTTCACACCTTTACCTTTTTATTTAATGTAATACAAGTTTAATACCATATTTAAAGGTTTTATGAGCTTTTTGGAATCATATATATTTTATTAAAAACATGAAGCTTCTATTGAGTTCCAAAAAGTATGGTATTGGTCAAGATCCTCATTTAATGGATTTTATAAACTGTTTCTTCTGTGGATTTTTTTCTTCCCTTTCTAAATTTGAGATCATATCTTAATTTTTCACTTCCCTTTCTCAGGTATTAAGTCACCCAAAACCATTACACACCCCCTCGAAGAGCCATGCATCTATGGTTCATCCTTTGGAAAATGTTTTCCCAGGAGTCCCTTATGGTTTCATGTGCTCCCTGTGTTTTCGTAAAACATGGAATTGTTGATCATCTCCTTATCCATGTAGGTTTTACATTGCCTTTCCCAATTGTGTATCATGAGGGGTGGGAAAACTACTTCTTATTTTGTGAAATAGTTTAATCAAAATAAAATAAAATTAGAATAACATACGAGGGATATATAAGAATGAAATATAATCTCATTGATATTTATAATAGCTGTTATGGTGAAATTTAATTGGGAGAACAACCCACTAAAAATCATGTCGTTGGGGATCTTTTTTTCACATAGTATAGTTATAGAATTCATGTTGTTCATTTTCCATGAAAATTATTATATATGGAAAATTTTAATAGTGTGCATTTGGATAATAAATGGATGCCATTGGATCATGTTGTTTATGTGATAAACCAAAAATTAACAAGTGTAATTTATATAAGGAAAGCATTGATAAATATAAATAAACAATTACTTGGTTCAGGGGGAGATGTGGTCAAGGGTACCATTATGCACAGGGAGTTGGTTCTGTGAGTGCGTTAATTTGGGTGAGGAATATTTCTAAAGTGGGGTTGCAGATCTGGTTTTGGTTGTGAAATTTGGACAATTTTGGGTGATATAATGTATTAGGATGGATGAAAATGTTGAACGATGATGGAATTTGTTGGAATGGGTGTTAAAAGGAGAGGATTTTGATGTCGGTTAATATATTGTGGTTCTTCTATATCTGTCTGACTTATTCTATGTGGCTTGTGGCGTGTTATACCTAGTAGTTGTCTAGGTAGATATGGAATGAATAAATGAATAGTTTAAATTAGAATTATTATTATTTAAAAGAATTAGTTGGGGGTATGATTTGAGTTTGTGTCTTGATGTGTGGTTATGCATTTAGAGGTAGTGGTTAAGTTGTTAGAATTGTGAGATGGTTATTTTTTGGAGCACCCATAGGATAGGAATGAATATAATGTATTATATCTATATATACATTTATTTTCATTTATTATTTCTATATAATCCCTAACCTAGTTGAGAACTATGTTCCAAATACCCCCATATTTATGGTGGAGGATTCCCTTCCTAAACATCATGTTTGGAGAATGGATGGATGTCCACCCACTCTTCCATAATCCTTCCTCTAAGCGATGGTATCCAACTATTCATCTGGATGCTAGTGTTTTGTGAGGCCCAAGTGTGTGTGGGTGATTTTTTCATTCCCAGATGTCTTTGGGATGAGAACTTTTATGCATTACTATGTGTTGTCAGGATATGATGGGGTTGTGGCCCAGTTTTATGTGGGTGGGTGGGGAGTTTTTCATTCCCAGATGTATTTGGGATGAGGTGTTTTATGCCTTACTATGTGTTTTCTGGATATGATGTGGTTGTGGCATTTGTGTCTATGTATAAGGCACCGGCCTTAAACCATACTTAATATTTAATTAAATGAATAATTCACATTAAGGATATTTTCAGGTTTCGAGTTTTATAGAATTAGGACATAACTATTACATCTCAAAAGATTACAAAGTAGAAACTTCTACTAAGTTTCCATAAAATTAAAAATCCTGAAAAGAAACATGTCTAGTTCCATGTTTTAGGTAGCATGACTTTCCCTTGATCCCATCCGTGACCCTATTCCACGTTATGTCCTGTGAAAAACATTTCAAAAACTTGGGATGAGCATAAAAAGCTCAGAAAGGGATACACAAAGAATGAAAACTGTTAGTTTTTCAAAACAACAAGTAAACCATGTATACTTTATCAATGTAATACTTTTCACCATTTCGAAGTAGTAAAAACTCTTAACTGAATAAAAGTTCATTACATACCCTTCTGTAACCAAAAAATTACCATAAAACCCATATAAAGATCACATAACATATAAAGGTAACTTTGGACATAAAAATACTTAAGTGGAATAACCATAAGGTCTACTTCCACACATATCACTTAATGGAATAGCCATTCGGCCAACTTCCATACATATTTAATGGTATATCCATACGGCCGTCTTCCATACCCAATGAATTGGAGGTTATAACCTAACCACCCATCCTGGTATTCGCGTCACCCCCCGTCATATGGTTTATCAAATAACCACCCGTCGAATGTCCACGTACCATTATAAAATTATAACACATAAAACCAACATAAAGGAATGATAACATTTCCACATTTCAATCACAATATATCATTTAAATATATTGACATAATAGAATACATTATCAAAACTATCTTCAATACCAAAATACATAAGAGTATATGATATTTATTTTATTTTAATAACATTACGGCTTGTTGAGGAAGCCAAAGATCAAATAATACTCACGGTGGCGAAAAAGGACGTTGTCACCACGTACGTTAAAAGAAACATTCCTTTTTGTCATTTAGTAAAATGCTTCATAGAAAAAGATTCATTTTGTATAAAAGTAAAATTCAAAGGGGTTTATACACCATATAAAAGAAAGTTGTGTATAAAACAAAATATGCCTCAATGAAAGGAGATTGAGACGATGTCCCTTATAAAGATGGTATACTTGGATTAAGGATAAATCAATTTCATAATTATACGTGACAAACTAATACACCAAATATAAGTGGATATTAATTATAAAATGATCAGATTTTATTCATACATATTCATAGAACTACATATTCAAAGAGTACAAGTTTATCCCAAAGAATCAAAATTGGGTTAAGAAGTTCCCTTGCAAAGATTCGACAGCCTAATAGCGTCACTTCAAAATTCAGAAAATGAGTTGATGATAGATAAAAAGGGTATCTCATCACTTGGACATAAAATTTACATCAATAAGGATATAGAAGAACATATCCCAACATATAAAGATGTAATATAAAATAAATAACAAAAAATATCTTTTTAAAAAGAGGAGGGTGAAAGGTTCCCTTACCGACTTGGGTAACTTTTGAAACGTACACCCCATTGAAGAAGGTTCATACAATGAATATGTAAATACCCATAAATGAAATTATATTACACAAGGAGTATAATAATTAGAATTACATACACCACTCAATGTAAATGGTGGCACATGTAGCATAAATGTCATGGGAATAAAAGTGAGATGAAAAATCCCTTACTAAAAACTCGGCAGCCTAACAGCGCCACTTAAAACTTCCAAAAATAAAAGAGATCAAATAGGGTCTATAATCATATTAAAATAAAATTTAATGCAAGTGAAATATAAAATAACATCCCCCAACATAAAAAATAGGATATTAAAAGAAGTGACATACGGGAGAGTACATAAAAAGAAAGAGAGAGGTTGGATCCCTTACCTCGTGTCCGACATGACTCGACCGTTCTTTAATCTCATGAATAATAAGATTTGGTCAATTTATAATTTCTTAAGGACCTCCATTAAATATTATTATTCAGTTCATATCACATATTACAATGTTATAATAATTGGTTAATAAAGTGAGTTCATATCAGACGTTTTTGTCGATGTTCAGTACATGAGTAAAAATTGAACTTGTTAGAAAAGAATTTTCTAAGTAGTTATAGGTAAATCATCTCCAGAATAGAATTTATGTTCTAAATATCATATATATCCAGTATATATTGTTTTTATAATATTTCATAGCATTTGGAGATAAAAAAATTAAAAGCACCGTTCCTTGAGACGGTAGACCGTACGTACGCATAAACGCTACTTTCATTTTTTGTCATATTAATGGAATTAAAACAAAATTAGAGAAATATATATTATAATTACAGAAGGATATACATAATTTAGATGTAATATATTACATATATATCCATTATATATATTTACTTATAATAGTACATAACATTTGGAGATAAGAAAGGAAATGCACCGTTCATGGAGACGGTAAGCAGTACGTACGCATTAACGCTACTTTCATTTCTATCACATACTTTAATGGAAAAAAACAATGATATAAAGGTATATTATAATTCTAGTATAATATCAAATATAATAACTTTTAATCCATACTTTATATGTCACACATATGGCCTTAACTAATCAAATCACTTTGAGGGGGCGGTAGTCCGCACTTCTTAAAATGAAGATATCGCGTTTACCCATAATGGAAATCATAAAGGTATTACATAAATAAAAAATAAGGAATCTTAAGTAAAACATGAACATATTATATATCATATATAAATATAGTGACATCTTAATGGCAACCTTTGAAGGTGTTATAAGAGTTTTGAACAATCATCGTTTCGTGAGGCAGAAATTCGCCATCCACAGAAACAATATGTTCTTTAACCATTAGATGGAGGTGTGTGTAAGTGCAGCTCGAATAATTCCTATAACAAAATCATATTATATTGAAGATACTGGAGGTTTTACAAAAGAAATTAATAAAAAGAGTTTAGGGGTTTGGAGAAGCAAAATAAAACAAAAAAACAAAAGGGAATACATTACCTTTAAATCGGGTAAATCCATTTGATTTGAGCTCAAAGGCTTCCTTGGAAAGGATTATGACAAAAGTTATGCTTTAATGGTGAATATAGGGATGTGGAGATATGAAATGGGAAAGTTTTGGCCTATAAAAATGCATGAGAGGTGTGCGTAAGGTGGTAGAGGTGGGGGCCTTTTATAAGAGGAGAGGAGGGGAACTCTTGGAAAGTAAGGAAATGATACTTTATTTTAGAATGAGTTTCGGATTTTAATGGTCCCAAATTGGTGTGTTTCGAAACTAAGGTCATAAGGGTTCTGAATCCACCCATCCAATAGGTTTTGGACATGTTTAGGTCTTATAATTTACATTATCTTTCCATTTTATTTGAATCATTATATAATGAGGTAATCACTGCATCATCTTGGTGTCATAAATAATTTAACTTATATAATGTATAAAAATTTAAAAAAAACTACTATTATATAGGAAATATTTTTATCTTTCCAATTAATATTTATAGTAAAAAATCAGACTTTTATAACCCCATGTAAAAATTGTTTTAGTTAAAAAACTCATGTTTGTGTCATTTTTAGTTTAACATTAAATAAAAAGTTATTTATGTCATTTCCCAACCAAAGTGGCTCCATGGGGTCCCCATGTAGACCCATGCATTTTCTTGGTCATCCATGACACATCCAATGAGGGTAGGTCATGTTTCAATCTCATCTCATATTATTAAAACATATTTTTTACCTTAAACTACACTAATTACCTCTAACCGCGATTAAAAACATAAAAGTTACTATTCACCACAAAAATTATTTTAATCCCATTGAACCACATTTTACTTATTAATGAAAACCATGTATGTCGGATTTTTGAAATTCAAAACACAGAGGTGGTAAAATTTCATTTAAACAAAAAAGTTGTTTCTTAAGTACCACTTAGTAGTTTCACTATTCATCAAAAATTGATGTTTTCTAGAAAAAACCAAAACATAACTCTAAGCTATATTTGATATTCCAAATTCAAAAATGATTCCTATTTTACAAAATTAAAAAAATTTAAGATTCATTAATTAATTTAATAATTAATTCCTGTTGTCAGAGAAAATACCGTGTTTTTATGAAACAATAAGTATCAAAAGATTGAAACTAGTTTAAGTCCAATTTCAAAGTGTAATTAACTCCAACAACCACTATTGGATTAAATGGTAAAAATATATTCTAATTTCACTTTAAAACAAATTAAAAAGATAATCTAATCATATGAATAAATTAGATTAAAAAGTGGTAAAAATTAAAATACAAGATTTTTCACTATTCATTAAAAAAATGAACTTTATTGGAAAAATACCAAAAATTTACAAAAAGTATATTTTGATGCCCGGATTCTAAAGAAGAATTTTATTTTGTCAAATATAACACATAAAATTTTCAAAAAGTTTATTTAAAATAGGTTCTCCATCAAAAGGCTGTTAATCGACCTTTTAAAGAATATTAGAATGTTTACGCTTAAAATTGGATTCATTTGCATTTTTAATCCTATAACATTTATTATAAAGAGTAAAAATATTTGACAAACATGTGTAATCATTTTGTAGTTAGTTCTGTTCATTCACGCCATTACAACGACTAGGCATTAACTACCAATTAAAAAAATATTATTTTATTATTAGAGTGCAACGTAAGATTTTCAAGAAACTCTTATTGCGTATTGGGTACACCATCGAGCATAACGTCCCCTTTAAAGTAATATTAATATTTTATTCACAAATATGGATAAATGTGAAAATGTCATATTCTTTATTAACCTGGGGTGTTACATCCTTCCCCCTTTTGGGAATTGCGTCCTCGCACTTTTAAAATTGGGCTTGGAATCTTCATTTAAAATCCCACATCGGAATAAGAGTCAGTAAAACAATCACATTAAAATAAATAAAGGGAAGTACAAAGGTCACTCGAGTAAACCCATACTCGGATTCCATGATGGAAAATATAGATATGGAGGAGAAAACAAAGGGTCATGTTCGGATGGAGAGTGATAGTAAACATGACTAGGAGAATGTTAACCATAAGAAAATCACAAAATTGTGATGGGTTAAATGGTATTCGATTCCCCAGTAGTAAAAGTTAACAGAAAACATTATTTTTTTAAGTTAATCTTCATTGAGGAAATTAGTTTTGAGAATAACTAAATCATAATGAATCATACTTACTTGTCATGTAGACATTTAACTTTTACTAGATTCTTTAATCAAACTAATATTTTCTCCAAAAGACGATTATTTAGGAAGACTTGTTCGCATTAAGAGTATTATAATCAACTTCATGAGAATCACCTAATCCACAAAAGAGAACTATATATCTCCCATGTCTAAAGAAAAAATCCAAAACCAAAATTGTTAGTATGAGGTCAGATAATCCACAAAAGTATAATCCTTTATAAAAAGAAAATCTATTCTTAATATCCAAAATTTGTCCAAAAAACCCAAAGTTCAACGAAGACCATTCAATAAAAAATTGTCGATAAAATTATTCCAAGTAAAACAAACTATGATTGAAACCCAAATATTTGAAGGATTTAATCACATAGACTTCCAAGGTACAAATTAACTTTTATCTCCAAATAACATCAGTTGCTCTTAAATTCTCATATTGAAAATTAATTAACCTAATCACATATCCTCCATGATTGGTTAATCATTTCCATAGATAACCCAATATAAACTTAATATTAATTACTAAAATAATCTAACTAAAAAGAATTAGTCAATCTAACCAAGGACTTCACGTAGTCCAGTGCTAGGCAATAAATACCAGTCGCACTTTGATTTTGGGTTCGATTCCCACAGCTTTGTCCAACACGACGGGTTGTCACATGGTCTGCGTGTTGTCCTTTTTCCAGAACTATATAATTCTTAAAACATTCCCCAAAATGAGATAAAATCTTCAAAAATAATAATAAAATATTTTAACCACAAGTTTCTCTCTTGCCTTTCATATTCCATCAGAACATATAATTACCCATAATTACCTCAAAAGTAAGGATCATATAAACCCTTATGGTTACCATTATAATTATTAACTAAACATCTACATCGATTGGTCATCTCGTACATGATACATTACAGATAATACCAAGGTTCAAGTGGTTGATAATGACTCCTTACTAGTTGGTATAGAACAACAACGAGTTTCCTCATTGATTCCCCCATTTCATCCAGTCTCTTAATCAGAGAACCACAACAGTTTCCATCAAACCTATTGTCACTTTCGTGCCTGCTAGATCCATCCCTTCACTAAAAACAGAAATATCAATTTGAGTATATCAACCAAACCATCATGCGCTAATGACGAAGGTAAACACTAAGATATACTTACTCATTCACTTTATCTATAACTAACACTCTTTCTGAAATCCTAACCATTATGGTAATATCACTTATGCTTAGAGAATACCCTAACTTCTAAAGGTATCTAAACCAAACTTTGATACCATCTATAAGGCCCTGGCCTTAATCCTTACTTAATAATTAAATAAATGAATAAATCACATTGAGGATCTTTTCAGGTTTATAATTTTTGAGAATTAGGACATAACTATTACATCTCAAATGATTACAATGTTGAAACTTCTACTAAGTTCCCATAAAATAAAAACACTTAAAAAGAAACATGTCTAGTTCCATGTTTTAGGTAGCATGACTTTCCCTTGATCCCATCCTTGACCCTATTCCACGTTAACTCCTGTGAAAAACATTTCAAAAACTTGGGATGATCATAAAAATCTCAGAACGGGATACACAATGAATGAAAACTTTTATTTTTTCAAAACAACAAGTAAACCATGTATACTTTATCAAAGTAATACTTTTCACCTTTTCGAAGTAATAAAAACTATTAACTGAATAAAAGTTCATTACATACCCTTCTGTAACCAAAATATTACCATAAAACCGATATAAAGATCACATAACATATAAAGGTAACTTGGGACATAAAGATACTTAAGTGAAATAACCATAAGGTCGACTTCCACACATATCACTTAATGGAATAGACATTTGGCCAACTTCCATACATACTTAATGAAATAGTCATACGACCGACTTCCATAACCAATTAATTGGAGATTATAATGTAACCACCCGTCCTGGTATTCACGGCACCACCGGTCATATGGTTTATCATGTAACCACCCATCAAATGTCCAAGTACAATTATTAAATTATAACAAATAAAAGCAACATAAAGGAATGAAAACATTTCAACATTTCAATCACAATATATCATTTAAATATATTGATATAATGGAATCCTTTATCAAAAACATTTTCAATACCAAAATACATAAAAGAGTATATGGTATTTATTTTATTTTAAAAACATTACGACTTGTTGAGGAAGCCAAATATCAAATAATACTCACGGCGGTGGAAAATGACTTTGTCACCGCGTACGTTAAAAGAATCATTCCTTTTTGTCATTTAGTAAAACGCTTCATAGAAAAAGATTCCTTTTGTATAAATGTAAAAGACAAAGGGGTTTGTACACCATATAAAATAAAGTTGTGTATAAAACGAAATATGCATCAATGAATGGAGATTGATATGAAGTCCCTTACAAAGACGGTATCCTTGGATTAAGGATAAATCAATTACATAATTATGTGTGACATATGAAAACACAAAATATAAGTGGATATTATGTGTAAAACATTCATATGTTATTCACACATATTCATAGAACGGCATATTCAAAGAGTACAATTTTATCCAAAAGAATCAAAATTGGGTTATGAAGTTCCCTTGCAAAAATTCGACAGCATAATGGCGTCACTTCAAAATTCAGAAAATGAGTTGATGATAGATAAAAAGGGTATCTCATCACTTGGACATAAAATTTAAATCAATAAGAAAATATAAGAACATATCCCAACATAAGAAGATGTAATTTAAAATACATAACAATAGAAGTCTTTTTAAAAAGAGGAGGATGAAAGGTTCCTTTACCGACTTGGGTAACTTACGAAACATACACCATATTGAAGAATGGTCATACAATGAATATGTAAATACCCATAAATGAAATTATATTACACAAGGATTATAATAATCGGATGTACATACACCACTCAAAGGAAATGGTGGTACATGTAGCATAAATGTCACAGGAATAAATGTGAGATGAAAAATCCCTTACGAAAACTCAGTAGCCTAACGACGCCACTTAAAACTTCCAAAAATGGAATGATGAGATAAAATAGGGTCTATAATCATATTAAAATAAAATTTAAAGAAAGGGGAATATAATATAACATACCCCAACATAAAAAAAGAGGAGCTTAAAATAAGTGACATAAGGGAGAGTATTGAAAAAGAAAGAGAGAGGTTGGATCCCTTACCTCGTGTCCGACATGAATCGATCGTTCTTTAATCTCCTGAATAATAAAATTTGTTAGATTTATAATTTCTTAAGGACCTAATTTAAATATTATTATTCAGTTCATATCAAATATTATAATTTTATAACAATTGGTTAATAAAGTGAGTTCATATCAGACGATTGTCGATGTTCAGTACATGAGTAAAAATTGAACTTGTTGGAAAAGAATTTTCCATGTAGTTATAGGTACATCATCTCCAGAATAGAATTGATGTTTTAAATATCATATATATCCAGTATATATTCATTTTATACTATTACATAGATTTTGGAGAGAAAAAATTAAAATCACCGTTCATGGAGACGGTTGGTCGAACTTACGCATGAACGCTACTTTCATTTTTTGTCATAATAATGGAATTAAAACAAAATGAGAGATATATATGTTATCATTCCAGAATGATATCCATAATTTAGATGTAATATATTACATATATATACATTTTATATTTTTACTTATAATAGTACATAACATTGAGAGATAAGAAATGAAATGCACCGTTCATGGAGACGGTAAGTCGTACGTACGCATAAACGCTACTTTCATTTCAATGTCATACTTTAATGGAAAGAAAGTAATAATTATGTAAAGGTATATTATATTTCCAGTATAAAATAATATATAATAACTTTAAATCCATCCTTTATACGTCCCACATATGGCATTAACAAATCAAAACCCTTTGAGGGGGCGACAGTCCGCATTTCCTAAAATGAAGATATCACGTTTACCCATAATGGAAACCATAAAGGTATGCCATAAATAAAAAATAGAGAAGACTAAGTAAAACATAAACATATTAAATATCATATATACATATAGTGACATCTTAATGGCCACCTTTGAAGGTGTTATATGAGTGTTGAACAATCATCGTTTCGTGAGGCAGAAATTCACCATCCACAGAAACAGTATGTTCTTTAACCATTAGATGGAGGTGTGTGTAAGTGTAGTTCGAATACATCATATAACAACATCCTAGTAGATTTATGATACTGTAGTTATTACAAAAGAAATGAATAAAAAGATTTCTGGGGGGTGGAGAAGCAAAATAAAACAAAATAACACAATGGAATACATTACATTTAAATCGGGTAAATCTCTTTGATTTGTCCTCAAAGGATTCCTTGGAAAAGATTTTACCCAATGTGAGGGTTCAATGATGAATATAGGGATATGGAGAGTAGATATTGGCAGGTTTTTGCCGATCCAAATGCTTGAGAGGTGTGTGTAAGGTGGTAGAGGTGGGGGCCTTTTATAAGAGGAGAGGAGGGGCACTCCTTGAAAGTAAAGAAATGTTACATTATTTTAGAATGATTTTCAGATTATAATGGACCCAAATTGGTGTGTTAGAGGATAAGGTGATAAGGGTTCTAAATCCACCCATACAATAGGTTTTGGACATGTGTAGGTCTTATAATTTACATTATCTTTCCATTTTATTTAAATTGTTAAATAATGAGGTAATCGCTGCATCATCATGGTGTCATCAATAATTTAATTTAGATAATGTCTAGAAATTATAAATAAAATACTATGATGTAGGAAATATTTTTATATTTACATTTAATATTTATAGTAAAAAATATGACTTTTATAACCCCATGTAAAAATTGTTTTAGTTAAACAACTCATGTTTGTGTCATTTTTTACTTTAACATTAAATAAAAAGTTATTTATGTCATTTCCATACCAATGTGGCTACATGGGGTCCCCAAGTTGACCCATGGATATTCATGGTCGGACATGACATATCCAAAGAGGGTAGGACATGTTTCAAGCTCATCTCATATTATTAAAACATTATTTTTACCTTAAACTACACTAATTACCTCTAATTGTGAGTAAAAATATAAATGTTACTATTCATAAAAAATTATTTTAATCCCATTGAACCACATATTACTTCTTAATGAAAACCATGTATGTTGGATTTTTGAAATTCAAAACACAGAGGAGGCAAAATTTCATTTAAACGAAAAATCAGTTTCTTAAGTACCACTGAGTGGTTTCACTATTCATCAAAAATTGATGTTTTCCAGAAAAAAACCAAAACATCTCCCTAAGCTATATTTGATATTCCGAATTCAAAAATTATGTATATTTTAAAAAATTAAAAACATATAAGTTTAATTAATTAATTTAATAATTAATTCCCATTGTCAAATCAATTAGAGTGTTTTTATGAAACAATAAGTATCAAAAGATTGACACTAGTTTTAGTCCAATTTCAGAGTAAAATTAATTCCAATGACCACTATTGGATTAAATGGTAAATATATAATCTAATTTTACTTTAAAAACAATAAAAAATATAATCTAATATTATTAATAAATTAGATTAAAAAGTGGTTATAAATTAAAATACAACATTTTCACTATTCATTAAAAAAATGAACTTTATCGGAAAAATACAAAAATTTACACAAAGTATATTTTGATGCCCTGATTCTAAAAAAGAATTTTATTTTGTCAAATATAACACATAAAATTGTCAAAAAGTGGATTTAAAAAAGGTTCGCCATCAAAAGGTGGTTAATCAAACTTTTAAAGAATATTAGAATGTGTACGCTTAAAATTAGATTCATTCGCATTTTTAATCCTCAAAAATTTATTGTAAAGAGTAAAAATATTTGACAAAAATATATAATCATTTTGTAGTTAGTTCTATTAAATCTCTCCATTACAATAGCTAGGCATTAACTACCATTTGAAATAATATTATTTTATTATTGGAGTACAACGTAAGATTCCCAAGAAACACGATGTTGCGTATTGGGTAAGCCATCGAGCATAGTGTTCCCTTTAAAGTAATATAAATATTTTATTTACAAATATGGATAAATGTGAAAATTCCATATTTTTATTTACCTGGGGTGTGGCACTATGGGTGGGATGTGTTGTGGTTTGTGAGGGACAAGGTGTGTGTGGTTAGGATTTGATACGGTTGTGGACCATGTGTATGTGGGTATGATGTGACACTATTGTGGAATAGGTGTCTATGGGTGGGATGTGAAGTGGCTTGGGGACCAGGTGATGGTATGAGATGTTGGTTGTGGGGACCTAGTGTGTGTGGAAGGGTTGTTATGTGGTTCTTTTAGATGTGGTGGGAGCTAAAGGATGTATACTACCAGGCATGAGTGCTAAAACCAGTGGTATGTGTTGCATGGTACCTAAATCATCGATGTGCATACAATTTCACTTTACATAACATTCATTACTTTGTGAGTGTAACTTGAAGAGGTTGGAATGGGTATTATAACTTTTTAGGTGTTGAAGGGTTATAATATTTTCTTACAGCAGAATTAGTATTATTATTTTACTTGTGAACAAGAGACTTTAGTTATTCTTACTGGGAATATTTGTGTGCTAATCGTTTTTATATTAAAAAATTTAGGTTTCGTGGAGGATTAGATGGACCATTTTGAACCATAATAGCTCGGACATTGGGAAAACTTCTGTTTCACTGCATAGCCTTGTTATTTGTAATTTCATTTTAGTTCCATTGTATTCGTAATAATTATATTTCTAGCATTCATGTTTTCATGGACTCAGGAATCAAATTATATATGTATTGCATGGACTTGTTTTGGGATGGACCATCCAATATCCAAACATTTATTTCATTAAAATGTAAAATCCCTCATATTTAGAGAGATTGTATTCCCTTAGAGATGGTCACCACCATAGGGCCTTCTATATTCAGGACACAGAGGTCATTATCACCATTTTTCATTTCTGGAATAGGTGGGGAATCGTCAGAGGGAGGGGTCATGAAAACAAAACACATCAATAGAACTAAAAATTAATCCATAATCAATATAAAAGCATTCAAACATTCAAGAACACTAGAAATATATTTCCCACAAATGATGCATAATATTACACATTAGATTAACTATGATATAATTATTTATAATTAAAGATGATCGAATAATAATACACACATATTTTCATCTCCAATTATTCAATTTAGTAAAAGTTCCCTAATTTTATACTATCGTTCATTAACTTGTGATCTGATAAAACCCACCATGAATCTCAATAATATACCTTGGTTAAAAAATCTCTATAATCGCTATCAATATTTATTCCAAGGATGAAAAACCATCCACATTTGAATGTTCATGTATTTTATTAAACAGAAATCACATATTAAAAAAACAACAAATAGTAGACAATGAATATAACATAAATTGATGAAAATTATTTTGATTCCAGTGTAAGAAACAAGAACACTGAAAAATAATAAAATGTTTTCCATTAAATTAAAATACATACACATATTTTGATATTTTGAAATTATATTATTCCAACTAAGAAAAAAACATCATTAATTTGGTAAAATAATCCTAGAGTAAATTTATTTCAGGTATATTCATTCATTTTCAGAAAAAAAAAATATATAAAAAAATTCACATGTGGAATTCACAACATACCCATTAGGAAGAAAATATCTAAATAAATGATCCCACTAAACATGTGATATATTCCCCATTAGGTAAAATGAAATATAGTTGAATCTACTTAATATTAATGTTCTCCATATTTCATAATATAATGAAGAATAAATATAATGAGATATTTTTGATTTATTTATCTTACAATGAGAATAATAATCCAAATAAAATGGGAGAGAGAGGATAAATTTTCATCAAATATAATTAGATGAATAAATGTTTATATACTATTTCATTTTCTATTGGTCAGAATTAAAATCTAAAATTGATTAATCACATCTTTGAATAGCCATTTTTATTGTTAAAAATAATATTATATCCATTGAATTCATCATCAATTTCACATACACACCATAACATTTCAATGGGATATTTCTTCTAAAACTACTAACCTCTACTTCTTTTTATAATCATTGATACTATTTTACTAAACATTAAGCATCATATTATTAACAATTTTTAATATATTAAACATTATATTATTTAATTAAAATTTTATATTTACTAAAAAAATCTTCATATGAGTAGGAAAAATCACAAAAGAATTTAATTTTTTTTCTTTTTTATTCTAATTAGGAACTTTCTACATTTATACTTTACTAATTCAAAAAAAATATGAATTAAAAAAATACATCTCAGTTAAAAAAAATTTTCATTTATCCTCATAAAACATAATAATTCTTCTCAAATAATTATTCAGGGACATCATCAATGTTTTAGGATACACTTGTTAATATTGGTCTCAACGTAAAAATAATAAAATAATCATCAATTACATCATTCTTCTGCAATGAATATTGAACTAAAACCTATATTATTTATTAAACCATCATTTTCATTTTTCATAAGTCCTTTATTAAATATACAAAAATACTTCAAGAGTTTCAAATAAAATTTTGAATGAGAGTAAAAGACACTATCTAAAATTCAATGATGTTTCATTCATAAACTTTTTTAGGAAAAATTTACAATTGAATCCCTCTCTTTTCAATTCACATTACACTTATGATAATTTTAGAAGAAATATTCATAATCCTATTTTATAAAATCATGGTAAAATAATAAATTGAATGGTTAATTAAATAGTTAAATATGTTAAATGTCACTTTTAATTATTGGAATTTATTTCCAAACATTTATCCAAAATCATCAGATTGATTCAAAAAATTTCTCCATTAACTGTTATGGATCATATTTATACATTACCTCCAATTACATTTAGAAAGTAAAAAATATTACTACTTCAGAGAATAACTTTCATTCAAGTGATAAAATCCAAAATAATTCCAAAAATGTCCTTATATTTTTACTTTCTATTGAAAAAATAATTCAATATAGGTGTCGAAACCTTCTAATATGAAATCTCACAACAAAAAATTGGCTACATTTATTGGCCCCACAAATTATTTTATACCGAATAAATTACACTTTAATCAATATTTAATTTTATCCTTTTTAAGTCATTATTTATAGAAGTTTTCATACTTAAATCAATGTTTAAAGATTATATATATTTTTTATAATCATATTATTTTTCCTTATATGTATCATTATTTCCTCGTGATTTTAAAATATATGATTTTGGAAATAATTACATGATTTTTTTAATCCTTTAATGATGAATTTTATGTTACATGATTTTCATCGCTATATGAATCACTAATTCATAACTCTATCAACATATATTTTCATTGTCTAACAATTTTAATTGAATTCGGAATGATGGATTTGTTCTTTTAATATTCATTTTGAAAGTAATTAATTTCATATTATAAAATATAAGGATCAATATCTAATTTACTTATATCATTTTAATATAAATTTTCATCATTTTTTATGAATCAAAATACATCTTCAACATTTTTGAGTCACATATTTAACCATGACTATTTTTTATTACGTGATATTTCATTATAAATCGGTCTTTGAAAATATTTTTTCAAATACATTGTCTCAATTTATAATTGGATCGAATTGAACATTAATATTAGTTATGAATTTATTTTGATACTCAGAAATTTTCTATTCTTTTATTCCATTATTATTTCTTTGGTTATTTTTAATTATTTTTCCTTCAAAATTTATATGTCAATTATTTTATCATCTTTACTAAACATGTACAATTCTATATCATGTTCATTTATATAACCACAACCTATATTTATTATAAATTATTATTCATTGTTTTAGATAAATTAATAACTTCTCCCTTCGATGAATATTTTTATTCATTCTTCATTTTTCAATATCATGGCCTCTAATCCTAATATGCTCTTGTTCATTTAATTTTTTCATTTGTAAATTTACAATAAAATTTAAAAAAAAAATTTACTCAAAAAATTTCATTATAATATTACCATGAAACATTCATGTTAGTATTCATAAATATAATCAAATGAATGAAATAATATATTTAAAATTATATTTTAGTAACTATTGTAGAATCTTCAAATGAATCACCATATTATATCTTAGTATTTTATTTTAATAAATATTTTATTAGATTTTTTACATCATCCATTTTCAAATACATGAATATACATTGTAATGTCATGTTAATCTGGTACCGAGAGCATGGTCACCACATGACCACAATAGTGTATCCTCAGACACCAGAGGTTGCTGACTT
Organism: Viscum album; assembly: GCA_963277665.1. Taxonomy (NCBI): domain Eukaryota; kingdom Viridiplantae; phylum Streptophyta; class Magnoliopsida; order Santalales; family Viscaceae; genus Viscum; species Viscum album. Next base: position 1,582,953,651 of record OY728150.1, on the reverse strand, counting down.
GAAGTGAGGGTTTAGATGGGAAATATGGGAGAATATAAACTCATTACCAGAGTACGCCACATCAGATAATAAATTAACGATGTAAATAACATGAAATAACTGATAAACATGCATAGAAAACTTCTCCAAAAACTGGATACAACCAAAACCAAAAATAAACATTTTATGATATGAAAACAATTCTAATGTGAACAAAATCCAAACTAAATATGGATTGTAGAATCTGCAAAATGGTCATAACTCTAAACATATATCCTCGTCAATGCTTGTGTCTTGCCCAAAACAACTCCTTAGCACATAGACTTTGCCCTTGTCCAAACCAGTAACCACGAAGTCTTCTCAGGTACCCAACTGTGGCAAGATCATGGTGTGAGTACAACAAAGTTGTCCAACACTAATGGTGTCAACAAAATATCATGTCTAAATAGGCATTGCATGCAATTTTGAATAAATAGAAAGTAAATAAAATATGATTCAGGGGATAGTAATTAATAATCATTACTTAGATACTATTAAACATGGTTCCTAATTGATTATGTGCATCTTCTTTATAACTTATTTCTTCACCAACATGCAATACATGGGTTGGGAATTTACAACATTCTCCCAAGGATAATGGAATATATCGTTTCACATAATGGAATAAATTTTGTCCCTATATCACAAGGGAAAACATGACACAACATCATAGTATCCTCACATTGAAGAATCTATCAGAGTGAAATGAAACAATTAGGTGAATAGATATCCATCCCCTTCCCTAAACAATGATATTTGGGCAGAGTTAGAGCATCAGTCCAGCTTGACCTATGGATGGAGCCTCATTCCTTTATCCCACACCTAAAGACATCTACACATGTTTATTCATCCATTCATCACATATAAAACATACCCCAACTGATGTAACCAATACATGTCATAATCATAATCCAAAACAATCAATATAAAAGTAAATATTGTTCAATATCCCACTAACACCTTTCTTATCCTCACTACTTATCCCATTTAACAAAATTATCATTCACAGGACTAGCACACAATGCATATTAAACAATTCACTTATATCATTCAATTTAATATAGTCATCAATACCATTTTGTATTCAAATTAAAATATTTCCAATTTCACATACCATTACCAATTTATTAAATTCATCATTCATATGCACTAATCCAATTATGAGTTTTAACATAAATAAAAAGTAATGTGTAATGATCTCAATTAACCCAATATTTCCATTTCTATATCATTCTAAAAACAATATTTGAATCACTCCCAGTCTAATATAATTTATCAATTTTCCATTCGTAATAAAATTTAATACAATAACATACTATTGAGGTATATACATTATCACACAATGACCTTGATCTTACATTGATAATATCTAGGGCCGAAAATATTGGTCCTCCTCATGGGTGTCCCAAATCCGGTCAAATCATCATTAATGCATCCAATGGTGAACATGAGGGTTCCTATTCAATATTTAATCACTCATTCTTCCAAAAATCATCAATGGGATCAATACCACAATCACATGTGTCGAAAAACAAAACCATATAGTCACAAATATAAAATCAAACTATGGGATATACATTGTAGATCACTAAACTTCATTCTATTTTTGAATACACCCATAATCGAAGCCTTAGTTCCCAATTCAATGACCCCCTTGAAGCTCCAACATTGTTATCATTTAAGACATTGATTTAGTGTTTCAGAAAGAGTGAGGGGAATGATACAAACACTAATCAAGAAAAGGAAGCAAGGGGAAGATTATAGTCACCCAATGCATCAATCAACAATTGAAGACAATCCAATGGAACAAGGATCTATGGATAATCACCACTGGTATGTTTGTGTCATTGAATCTCTCATATAGGGTATAAGGTGGGTGAGAAGATGAAAATATTGATTTGGACATTAAAATACCAAGGTGGAAATTTTGAAATTTTTAATAACAATACATGGTAAAAGTGTTTACATGCATGATTTTTTATACCATGTGTGAGCCACTATATCTAAGGGATTGGTTGGCACAGTTACCTAGAAATACCAACAAATACATCCAAACATACACCAACCATTCATTATTCTTCTATCTAAATCAGCATGTTTACCTGGGAATTCTGTATTATTTTCTTTGTTATACACCAACCATGCGCCTTGTATGGATTGGACTGGTTTTCCCCATTCTCATGTCCTGAACCCTTATAATGACTTTGAGGACGGTCATACTCCAATAAACACTACATTATCCCAAAAAAATATTGTTACTAATGATTAAATAGATACATTCGTTCATTAATTCTAGTTCTATAAAACCTCCCCCTAATAATGTCCATCCTTAAGCCGCTCCTCCTATGAAATATTGAGTTTTAGAAGAAAACATATTGGGCCACTGGGCCACCATATTTCACTCCATCTCCCTGGATTCTTCTTGAAAAATCCCATGCTACAATAAAATTCAATCCAAGGTCACAATATCTCCCACTAAGACTTTCTCATTGTGGTCCACAATACAGTCTGCATACTCCTAAAATGACACATCATCCTTTACCTCAATATCATCAACACTAATAACATGAGATTTATCAGGGTGATATTTCCAGAGTTGTGAATCTTAAAAAACATCGTGAATCCCACTATAACATTTTGGCAGATCCAATAAATAATCCCCCAATCTAATCCACACAACAATTTCAAATGGCACAAAATACCTAGGTGTAAACTTTCCTTTCATCTTAATTCGATGGTGATCCAACCATAGAGATACCTGAACATATTCATTTTCACCCACAATAGACTGAGGAAGACTAGGTTTCCAATTTTTATATGACATTAACATACTTTTATCTATTGAAATAAATTTTTTAATATTCTGAACCTTTTATGATCCCTTTTAGAAAAATCGATCCTAATAGATTAATCTCCCCATCTTATAACTAAAATAATATATATCTATGTGTTCACCTTTAGGGTTCCTAAAAATTATCCAACTAAATCATTTCATAAAAACTATTTTTGTAGGATAAATTTACATTTGACAAGTATATTCCCAGGAAACACTGAAATATTTAACACATGCTCTCAACATTTCCTCTAATACATAAATTGTAGACTCTGACTACCTATATGTCAGTGGGTGATAAGATATACTCAAAAACACAAGTGTATCAAATAGATTTTGTAACCCCTACTAGAAGTGAAATGTGAAACGTAGATCATGATATTAAATAATGGTTTTTTTTCACACCATGCAGTTGTACTATCTGTTGAACATATATCTCTACCAAATAACCTATTGTTTATGTTTCTTGGATCGATAATAAATGATCCACTTTAGTCACTTGATCCACAACTACCCAAACTACAACATTTTTATATGGATTCTACATAATACCCAGCATTAAGTCAATCATTACATCATTCCACATACTCTATATAATAGGATATAACTAAAAAACAACCTAGGCCATGATTCTTAGCCTACACCTGTTGAAAGGTAATGCATCAAGCAACAAAAATTGCATCCACATTCTTCATTCATGGCCATCAATAAAACCCATGACCGTCATAAGTCATTATAGTAATGCTTGGATGTACTACCAACTTCAATGCATGGAACTCGCACATCAACTATTCTTGCTCACTTGTTGGCACAACAACATTTCCCTGGACATAAACAACTCAATTCGCACACATAGCTCAACTTGAGGGTTTCTCCCCCCCCCCACCTTGAAATATTCCATAACTGAGAAACACTTCATATCCTCAATATGAGATTCCATGACCCAGTTCCAAAGCATGGACTCAACTACCATATATGCGAGTGTCATATTCTAGTTCCCATATTATTTTTAAATGACAATATCATCAAACAAGGCCATCATTCTCCTCTTAGAATTTGATTCTTGAAACACTTGATTATGATTCTTCAGAATCATAGCATCCACATCACTATTAAATTTCTCGTGTATATAAATAATCCATAAATTGAAATATTTCATGTAGTAAACCCAGATTCTCTTATAATGATTTAAATCATGCTGAGAGAAAATTTACATGATAATTTTATAGTCGGTAAACACTATATAACAATTTACCAAAAAGTATTTCCTCCAAAAAATTATTTAATAAACCACATCAGCTATGTCATGGTCATGAGTAGGATAATTTATTTTATATAGACACATCTATATTGATCCACACACTACAACTCGATCATCATGCTTTAACACTACCCTAATTCAACCACTAGATGCATCATAGATCAATATGTACCTCTTACCAGGTTTGGGTAATATAAAAATTGTAGGGGTAGTCATCCACTCCTTCATCTCATGAAGAGAATTATCACATGCTATTAAACACTCAAGCATAATCCACTTCACGATTAATCTAGAGATTTTTGGTACATAATGATTGAAATCCTTAATGAACCTTCATTAATAACTATCCATAATAATGAACTAAAAATATCAAAAAAATTATTTGGATTCTACTAAGACTCAATAACTACCACCTTCTATGGATCTACCAATACACCTAACTCTAAAATTATGTGTCTAGGAAATGAACCCTATGAATCAAGAACATTCAATTTGATACCTCAGCATAATGACTTTTATCTTATAGCCTACTCAGGATGATCTTAATATTTTTGGAATGATCATCAATAGTTATTATATACAACAAGATATTTTGAACAAAAAATTCTATGAAAAATTCCCGATGTGGGTGAAATATTCAATTTATTAAATCCAAGAACACAACGGGTGTGTTGGTCAATCCAAATGAAATCCCCACATACACATAAATCTGTACCATCCCCAGAAAACTATTTCTGGTAATTTAGAAATGTCTCAACCTAAACTGATGGTTCCTTGATCTCAAATCAATCTTAGATAACTCTAAAGAACCCCTTAGTTGGTCATAAATGTAACCAATTATAGACAGTGTGTAACTGTTCTTTACCATAACCGGAATTAGCATCCTATAGTCAACAGATAATCTCAATGACACATATTCCTTATTAGAAAATATAATGGGATAACCCCATTGAGAATAACTAGGTTGAATAAAACACTTTTTCTTAAACTCTTCCTGTTAACCCTTCAATTTTTTGATTTATTCTAATGGTATTCGACATGTCAGAATCATGATGGAAACAACCCCTATAGATACTAAATTGTAAACTCAGTATAACTCTAAGAGTTATCCCTAATAATTCCTTAGGAAACACATCCTATAATATATCCACAAAGAGAGGGAAAATTATATTTTCCCATCCTAATTCATCTAGCACAAGCCTAGCCATGTTGGCCATGATTTCTCCCAACTATTAAAAAATTGGCCATTGATGACCTACACAAGCATCCCACTCACCATGATAGATATAAGAATCTCCATCGAGGGTAATGAATATTAGTTTATTTTGGTAACAGTCAGTACGAGATTGATATTGAAACAATAATTCAATACCCAAAATCATGTCAAAGCCCCACGTCTCAAAGAACAACAAATTCCACAATAAATAATATCCACCATCCCCAACACACAACCTCTGCACAATAATATATCCTCATATCACACCCCCAATAATGTTTCAATCAACATAACACCAAAATATTGTCTCATGAATAGTCGCAACACAACTATGAACTAAGAAGACATTAAAGAGTGTGTGACAATAATGTCAAATGAAAAATTCGTGATCATGGAATCTATAAATTTTTTCCCAAAATAATAAATGGTGCAACATCACAACCACCATGTGTAGACAAAACTATGTGATGATGACCCATACATGTACCATTGTTTCCATCCTGAGTACTATGCATTGAACTTCCCTACTGGTTTGGGTGGTCCATACCTAGAGTTCCCCATCAAACACCCCTACATGTTTGACAATTGGAGCTCTAACTCCAAGCTTTATATCGGATGACTGAACCCCTAACTAAGATTGATATCTTCCTTTGACATCCATATATGCCTTGTAGTTGTGGGTTCTTATAGAACCATTGTATATGCCACTACCATTTATATGAAAACCACAAGACTAGTGGTCAAGGACATTAAACCCACTTGTTCCGTGAACTACCACACTAGTAACAGAATCCCTGGTCACAAACTAGAGGGATTACCCCTCACTTCTAGATGCTCTGTGTGCTTTCCTCATGGTGAAAATTTCCAAAATGATGCTTCCTACCCTCCGAAGTTGTACTACCGACCTGCCCAGTCAGAACCACAATTCAAAATCCTTAATCTCCCTTCATGATACCTTCTAAGATAAGGGCATTTTCCACTACCTATACTACCCTATTTAGACATATTATACACACCATGGACTTAATATCCCACCTAAGATCATACTGGATTCATTTATCCATAACATCCTGTTCTCCACCCATAATCAGAATAAAATAGTGATTTTTTTTAAAATACTATCATAATCCATCACTGACGTCACCCCCTAAGTCAAACCCATATACTTCATAGAATTATCCTTCTACATGGTTTTTGTGTATTAATTCTCTAGTAACATTTCTTGAAAATACTTCCAAAACATCCCTTCATCCTAATCAGTTTGAAACATAATTTTTCACAAAAGATTTTCCAAACCATGCAACATATATAATATTAACTTGACCTGATTCTCAGAAGGATTCTCAAGATGAACAAGAATTTCATTCATAGACTCTACCATGAAAGAGGATTCCTTTGTCCATCCCTCTCCTATTATGGAGTGAGGGAGCTACAACTAAAACACCCTGGTCAGCTCAAACATACTCATTGAAACCCACCCTATGTATCATTGAAAATGTTGTGTTGATTGGTAAATATTTTCATAGAAATGCTAAACCCAATTATTTTGAACCACTAGATCCTCTTGCTCCACTACTGGAGGATCATTTTCCTCAATGTCCTCTAATTTCTAAACTATCACAAATCTTCATGGGGTAATTTATCCACAATACCAAACATGAGATTTAGAACACAACCCATAATTATTTCAATAAATATGAAGGAAGTATTATCACTATAAATAATGAAAACATTTCTCATACACCTCCCAAACAGACCTTATCATACCCACAACACTACCCTCGACATTCACTACCAAGGACTATGGTTAAAATGTGGTTATAATATATAATTGTTATATGCATTACATTCTACATCATTTCAAAACTATTCTCATATCACAACATACATCAATAAGATTTTAAATCACTTACCACACCATTATCAAGAATAATCACATAATTTTTATTTAACATTTACCTCCCCTTTTTACACATTTATATCACTCCATTAGACATAATTTTCATCATTTTCAAGAAATAAAATGCATCCTCCCCCTTTTATGTCCAACACACTCATCCCAGGCATGTGCCTACCATAATGCATGTCTCCTATATGCCTATTTTACTATAATGATCCATGAATGAAAAAAATGTGACATTACAACCAAAAGAAAATTATTATAAATTATTCACATCATAGTACATGTACATCACCCAATAGTGAAATATCCTCAACTATAATAAAACATAATAAGACGAAATATTCCCACCATGGGTGTTTGTGGTTTTACCTCATACATGTGTAATATACTACCAAGAATGAGCTCATTAATAAGGCATGATACCCTAAAAATCCTTGTATACCTTCCCAAAGGTGCATGTCATATAAATTACCTCTTCTGATACAACTTTTGTAACATCCCTAACCTGAGATCCACTAATCTGGTACCCCGAGCTAGGTCACCACATCAACCAATGTGCACATCCCTATATTCCATGTGATTCAAATGTGCAGTGAGGGTGTAGATTAGAATCATGGGGAGGAAATACCCTCATTACTAGATTAATCTATAGTATATAAAAAATAATAATTGAAACATCATGCAATAAAAGATAAACATTCATAACAAACAACGCCAAAAATATTGTGTAACCATAACCAACAATAAACATTGTATATCTTGGTAATAGTGCTAATGTGAAAAAATTACAACCTAATATAAATAAGGCAATCCTCAAAATTTTAAAATCACAAATCCTAGATCCTCATCCATGTATTTCTCATTCGAAAATTAACTCCCTTGTAGAGGGCCCTTACCCTATTCCAAAAATGAAACCATAAGTTCAGCTCGAGAACCCAATGGCATCTCAAGTACTGTTTTTAAAACTCAGTAAGACACCGCTAATTATAACTAAAAAATATCTAGTATCAATAGATTGGGTATGAAAGGGTCTTCCAGTTAATAATCATTAAATATATATTACTGACCAAGGTACCAAATTCATTATATACATCATCTTCATTACATAGTTCTTCACCAACATCTAATTCATGGGTTAGGAATTTAAAACATTCACACAAGGTTAATAGAATATATCATTTTAATAGGGAAATAAATAAATTCCCTATCTCACTAGGGATAACACATCACAACATCATAATATCTTCACCATGATTTTCAAGTTTGGGTGGAATGTAAACGTTAGTGGAATAGAGCTTCATCCTTTTACCTAACCTATTCATCCTGGTTAGAGTTAGAGCATCATTCCAACTCTACAAGAAGAAGGATCATAGTGCTTTATCCCACGCCTCAAGCCATGTTCACATTATTATTCATCCATTAATCACAAATAAACCATACCAAAACAAACAAAATAAATACATGTCATAATCATAATCCATTATAATCAATGAAAAAATCAATATTGTTCTACATCCCATTAAATCCATTCCCATTAACATTACATATCCCATTTTACACAGTTCCCATTCTCTATAATATATAACTATGTATATTAAATAATTCCCAAATAGAAACTCATTTCATGTATTCATTAATCCCATTATAAAATCCTATTTACCATTTGTTCCATTTCAGATATGATTACCAATTTATTAAATTCATCATTAATATGAATTAAATCGATTAGGTGTTTCTAATAGAATTCATAGGCCACTTGTCAGGATCGCAATTAACCAAATTATCACATTTCATGATAATTAAAAATACCCCTTATGGAATTACCAAGCGTAGAAAAATTATCAATCATCCATTTTCACTACCACTTAACACATCATCATACTAAATGTGTTTTCAACATTATTGAATATTGGCCTTTAAAATACGTAGCTAATTTCTAGGTCTGAAAATATTGGCGCACCTCATGGGTGGAAACATTAGTTCAAATCAACCTCTATATGTCCAATGGGGACCATGAGGGTTCTTATTCATCATTCAAACACATATTTTCCAAGACCATGGAAAAGGAATCAAGGGAACAAAAAGATGTTTCCAAAAAAATAAACTGGATCAAATATAAAACTAATCTATGGGATATATCGTGTTGACCAAAAAATGATTTTATTTTCGAACACACCCTCAATCAAAGACTTTGTTCTCAATTCAATGAAAAATTTTAAGATTCATCCTTGATATCATGGAAAAATTGGTTTTTAGGTCTCAAAAAGAGTTTATATAATGATAAAAACCCTAATAAGAAAATGATTCGAGGGGAATATTACACGTACCATAGGCTTCGATCAATAATCAACGACGCTCCAAATGACTGAGAATAATTGTAGAATCACCCTTGGAATGTATGGTTCATTCATGATTTCATCTAGGATTAAAGGAGTTGAAGAGGAAGTAAATACTGAGTTGGAATTAAAATCCCAATGAGGAAATTTAAAAAAAAATTCCATCTATTGAAGGTCACATAGTTTACCTACATTATTTGAAAAACATTAAACAAATCATGTGTGAGCCACTATCCCATTGGTGGATAGGTCACAATATTTTTGTGAAATCTCTTCATTGTTTTCTAACCATATGTAAACTTTGTTCCAATACACTTTTTAAGGATACATGGTTACTTGGGAATTCCACAAGATTTTCTAAACTATGTACCCTTCATAGATTGTCCAAAATTTCCCCCTTCTCATGTCCTTAACCATTGGAAAACCCTCGTGGTCTCTCAGAATCCTAGAAACATTTCATTAACCAAAATAAATAAATTTTAAATAAATTTTAAATTTTTAAATTCCTTTATAATGCCTATGATCTTACAGAAGATCCTAACATATGACAATAATAGTGGTAATTCTAAGAGTATCATGAAATCAATGTGTATCAAGATTATGATATATTATACCCTAGACTATAACAATACGTTATTCTACTGAAATAAATATTATATTTTTATCAACCATAGAATCCTCTCACAACTCACAATATCTTGTAATATTGATGAAAATATTTTTCAAACTACAAAAGTTCTAAACTACTATGGAATCATTATTCATATATATATCATAATATTTATATTTGAAAAAAATATAAGTTATCTTTCAACAATATTTCATTTATGTCTTACAAATTTTATTATTTATTTAAGATACTAATATTAATGTTATTCCCTTCAACCATTCTTAGGGACTTTTTTATAATAGATCATAAGATGAAATTTATAACACGACACTAAATATCCAAATTCATTATTTTATCTTATAACATTGTATTATATTCAACATTACGAGTGATCCCACTTTTAGTAGGCACCAACTAATTAATATTAATTTATAATATATTTAAAAAATTCAATAAAAATTATTCCCATATATGGGAGAATACCCTTATAGTTTACTAAATTTATTATTTAGTTATTAATTATAGAACTCACATTCACTATATTTATCTAAAAAAATTAGTATGTTTTCCATTAAAAAGGATTTAAAATAATTTAAAAACTATCTATATTCATTAAGCATTCATATAGAAAAATTAATGTTATTATAACATTGGTGAAATCCATGACTCGAATAGTACTAATTATTATGGCCCCTAGCACAGTTTAGGTTCACTAAGAGGGGTGGATAAATTTTTAATAATATTAATTCATTTTTCTATTATTATTTCTTATGAATTTAAATTTAAATATAAGTTACAGTATATTATTAGTCCACCCATCTCACACTTAATGAGAAATGAAAAAAAGTGATAGTTTGTTTATAAGGATCAGTAATTAAAAAAAATTTCCATACTTATCATGATCCAAAATCTCAAAATAACCAATGATCAAATATAGTAACATGTTTTAATAAAATTGATAAATTATTATACTTACTCATAAAATAATGATTTAACAATTTTTTGTCCTAACAAGACTCCTAATTTTTTTACTAATGTGTTGTTCATTGAAGAACTATGGATTATCCATATTTTTCACATGATTATGTAAAAAAATTAATCGAGTCCAACAACACATCATTAATATGTCAATGAGTTATGGATTACATTATCTTCATTGAGAGAGAAAACATTTCTTATTTTATAGAAACATATATTTTCACATATTTATCATTCTATTATTATTATTGTAATTCCACTACATCATTTACAAATTCTAAAATTTCATCTTATGGAAAAAATACTGAAATAAAGAAATTATTCAATTAATTGATTTATATATCTCATTGATATGAAAAAATAGTAGAATTAATCATTTATACACTTCATTTTTTCTTGGTCATTAAAATTAATTCATCTTTGAATTTAATTTATTTTCACATTTGAATAAAAAAATCATTCAATATAGTAATTAGTACATCTAAACATATAATAATTCATTTTCCACTTTAGATTTATCTTTTTCCTCATTTAGTGACTCTAAATTCACCCTTTTCGAAATCGTTAAGTATGAATAACTACATCAACCATTGAAAATGTGACATACTACTTTAATATGTGATACATTAATTTATTATCCTTAGTAATTATATAAACATAGTTCAAAAAAATGAATTAATTCAAGATATATAAAACCAATATAAGTTTTTAGGATAATATTTATCATGAAATCTCATCATGAAATTAAAATTTTAAAATAAAAAACTCTATTTATTTCATTATGTACTGAAAAACAACATCATGGTGAGGAAAATATTTTCCACTTATACAATCATGAATTTCCTTTAATATACTAAATCTATAAGTAATTTTGTAATTATAATCATATTCAAATAGATCATTAACTATTTTCGAAAAAAATCCTTGATAGTATTTTTTAATATTAAAAATATATATATTAACATCTATTTATCAACAATAAATTATAAAGTTAAATTATACAAACTCTCAATATAACTATGTAAAAATGGAATTTACATCAGTATTCATTACCTTTACAGGAGAAACCATCTCGTAAATAACACTTAAAATTTTCCTCAATGACAAAAAATTTTCTTTCATATTATTAAATTTAATATTTCATATTCTCATTCTTACTGAGTATGGTATTAAGTTTTATTATTTTTCCAACTACATAACTATTAAATATTTTTTGTGTGAATATTTTGTATTCTTGGATAACAAAATGACCTTTATTTATCCACAAAATAACCCTAATGAATTTGGTGTACCTCATAGATAACTATAAAAAATTGGCTTGAAACAATTGCAGATTAACATTTCTCTCGAATAACATTTACAAGTGAGAAGCATTACGTTTTTATATTAAACATAAAAACCAAGGAATTATGCCTATTTACACTCTCAGTAGTGTAATTATATCATGTTAGTTAAATTAATATTATATATTCGACATTTTAATCATTTTTTTATAGAATCTCTATAATTTTCATCCTTAAAAAATTGATTATTACTCCTATGAAATTTAGCCAATATTGATATGTACTAATCCTTTTGGAGAAAAATTATTGATTCATTATCCTTGGGGAAATTTATAATATTTCTATTTTTATATATTCATAATTGTTCTGTCCATTTTGTTAAATTTATATATTATTTCATGTATTGGATGTTATAGAAAAAATTTCAATCTAATTCACTATAAAATAAAAAAAAGTTATATCAAATCCGAAATACAATGGATGTATTTAAGATAGTTTAAATCAATGGAATAAAAATCACAATAAATAAAACATAATGTAGAACATGATTTTTTCCATGATTTATTTGTTGATATAAAAATCCAATAAATGAACAAAAATATCATATTTTCATCACCAAAACATCTTATTTACAAAAATAATATAATGGTAGTGGATAAATATTTAATTATTCATCTCAAAAAAGTCCCACTAGGTCAATTAATATAACCATAAAAAACCAATCTTGTTCTTACATTCAGTTCCATTTATTATTTATACTTTTCATTTCCATGGTACTAATAAAATCATACCAAGATGAGTTGATATTCAAAAACATTACTAAAATATTATTTTAAGATAATATATATTAATTATATAATAATATTATTTTTATTATATAATAGGGTTATAAAACTACTGTTAATTTGATGCCTTTATATCCATCTATTTATAAAGATGAGAATGATTATATTGTATATCTATTGTTGCAGAATGTTTTATTAAACCCATTGGTGGAATTTTTTACTATAATTTTATTGACATACCAATTCATTGGGGTATAACAACTCATGATGATTCCAGACTATATAGTGTAGTTTATATTAGAATTTTTATGGAATCATGATATATGTATATCTTTTGTGTTATTGTGACATGTATAAGAACTTCGAACCAACTAGGAAGAATTTTATGATGAAGTAATTCACAATTATTTATACAAAAACTACAAATGTGATTATAAATCATTTTCTTCCCACCATGTAGAGGATATATACTTTATTTAAAAATCAATTTAGACTGTTTACATACCCATCATACTTATAAAGAACGACCAGAATAGATATTATCATGAAAACTATTGCTATAACAACTATAATATTAATTTTCATAATGAGGGAAAAGGATAGGTAATCCATGTCTATAATGTTTTCCACTATATTTTAGTTATTTTTACCTATTATAAAATTGATAAAATTCATTCTGATTGACTAATCCATTATAGATTATGGGAAGAGATCCCTATCTATTGTGTCATGTAATGCAATGACGCCCTCTACAACTAGAATCACAGGGAATAAATAATATGTTAATTTATGATTATAAATCCTATGTAGGATCTATATATCATATAATAATTTACGAATGATGAGGACCATAACAATGATAACACTAGGGAGGACATATAAGGATTCCTTCCAGTGATTGTCCATGTGGAGTACATATATAGATATTTGGATATTTTACTACAAAATATCTGATCCCCATTATTAAAAGATTAATTATTTGGGTAGTGTGTTCATGAATGGTTCCTTATGAAGGACCTTAATCAATATTGTATCACATTTTATTAATTTCAAAAGAAATATGATTATATAAGGAATTTATAATATAATGTAGAGTAATTTTTTGAAATGTACTATATTAATGTCTTCTGGAATATTCTTTGGATTACGTCACTAGTGTGGGGAACACAAAAATAGTCATTAATATCGATTTGGACAAAATACGGGGATGTTTACCAATTTTGATTTAAAATTTTACCACCATAAATTTATAAAATATGTTTTTGGATAAATTAGTACTATATTGGAATATTTCTTCAGAAGTAACACAAAATTAAAATGAAGAGTGACATGTTAGATATAAATAATGTTAGAATTTTGAATATTAATTATTATTCTAGTATATAAACTAGCCAATAATGAAATAAAACGTTGTACATATAGATAATAAATAATTTATATAATTTATTATTAAATAGCATAGTTTTTTCAAATAATTATTTATTAACATGCTATAAATTGTATCCAAAATAAATTATGTGAAATATATTATAATATTATTATAATATATGAAGAAATATAACAATATTAGTTTTACTAATATTTTATAAGGAATAATATTATGAATATTTAATGTTTAATAATTTTCATTTATAATAAAATATTAATTAATTAATTTTGAAATTTGATAAAAAGGATAAATTAATAAATGTTTAAACATGAATTATATAAAATGATCACTTTTTATGAATTCATCATGTCAAAATTATCTTCGGATTTATATTTATTATTATTATAAAAAATGGGATTTATGTGAATATGGGAAAATATTATTTTAACCAATAATATAAATTTTATAAAATTATCACTATATAAGAAAGTCATATATGTGTCGTTAACCTTTGAATTTTAAAAATTATTTTTTTGGAATTAGAAATATATAACTTCATTGTACCATATATAGTTTGGAAAAAAATGATTATCATTTAAGGAGAAACTTTTTTTTTCTTACAAAGTATGTTTGTCCTTTTATTTTTAATATAATATTATTGATAAAAAATTTGGATTTGAATTGATTTAGAATCCATATTACTATTAAATTTTATAATAAACCATTAATTGTTATTAAAATAGAAACCATTGATAATATTATCCTATTCCAATATTTTATCAATAAAAATAAAATTTTTAAAATATAAAATTTAAAGTAATTATGACTAATAATTTTAAAATTGATTTCTATCACCATAATAAAATATTTTTAAAATTAATTAAATATTTAAAAGCATCAAGGTAAAACTGATTAATAAATTCAATATTAATATTACATTATAAAATCATTTAAAAATTATAAAATGTTGTTACCATGTTATAAGTTAAATTAGGATAAAAGGTAAATGTTACGAGATGCTTTAAATCACTAAAACTTTTCCTCGAAAAAGAAAAATTGGGAGGATTATATTCCCTAAAATGACCTATATTCCATCATTTTCTATGTTATTATCCTTTTAAAATATAATTTATAATGAGAATATTCTAAATTATAGATTATAAAAAATTATTGATCACTATAAAATTATCCATAACCACCACAATTACCCATGAATATTGTACCACATATATTCAATAAAAATCTTACCAAGAATATACCCATCCTGGATATAAAACTACTATCAGTTTCAAATTTATCAAATTATCACCTCTCAATGTCCTAATCTGATATTTGAGAGATATTTTCCCTGATAAAAAGTGGTTAGGGAATAATTTTCATAGTGATATTAATGGTACAATTACTTCACATATCGTAGCATAATATTCTACATTTTTTATGAATCTATTTTCATTTTTTTAGTTTTTATTATGTATATTAGACTAATAATATATTTATTAATTTATTTTTCTAGAATATAATTTAAATTTCAAGATATCTATTTTATCATGTTCTTATAATATTTATTATTTAGTAGGTAGTGGTTTTATTGACATTTATTCTCTTACTGATTCAAAATTATTGACATCCCACCAAGTTGACTATATATGGTTTTCATTTTACATTGTAATTATAATTTAATAACATCTCTCTTGGGATAAAGAGGCATTTATAACAATCATATTCGATATTGATGAATTTAATTCACAAAATGTATATCATTATCAACAGTAATTCTTATCCCATTTAACAGAAACTTTTAAACCATGAACATTATTTTTGTGTCGTCGGTAATGTTATCATTCATATATGGAAAAAAATTAGGTGTTATCACTTGTGACCTTATTTTTTACATACTCTTATTTTTAGAGAGACATTAATTACACTATTTATAATGTGTGATCAAAATAATTGTATTTTAAAATATTAAAATGGATTTTCATAAATTATCATTAGTTTTATCATCCTCTAAAAATTTCCTTGAGAATGATTTTATATATATTTAATGGATCCATTATTTATAATTTTTTTACATTTAAATGTTTTAAAATATTTCATGTCACATTTTTATGATATTTTAAAAATTTGAACTTTTACTTCATCTTTTAGGACTATAATAAGATTTTTTTAAAACAATTCCATAGTTTCTTCACTATAGTGAGAATTATTATTTTGATAGATTCCACTATATGTTTTAATTTTTTCCCAAATGAATTTTATTATTAATGAGATTGACTAGAAAGTAATTTTTTTATTTTAAAAGATTGTTTTTAATGTAATATAAATTTTTTATTTCGAATTCAAATAAAATGTATATTAATTATTAAATTTCATATGTGTGTTTTTATATCATCTCAATGAATAATTCTAATGAAATATATATTTAATACAATTATTTTTTGGAAAAACATTTTGGATAAAATTTGTAAATATTATATGGTATTATCATTCTTATTGTGTGCCATTATAACAATATAATTATAATGTATTTTTGATGAATTTTAAAATTGTATATTTTTCTTTTTTCAATTATGATTTTTCTAATAACTTTAATATGATGTTATAAATCTATGTCAACAACCATTTATATGTATTATGTTACACATGGGAAATTGATTACAGTATCATGTACCATAATTCTCAAGATGTCTTATGACATATTATTGAAATGCATTCATAAAACACATATATTTTACTTATTGTAATCATATTTTTAAAATAAGAATTATTATTTTAATGCTTCGAACTTAAATATTGATAATATATATATGGATTGTGATATAATCCTCCAAATACATATTTTATGTTTTATATTTTATGTTCCCAATGTGGTTACATTTTTCATACACCATGAAAATGAGTGTATATTTATAGTACCCTAATCTCATGAGGGTACACAGGTAGTATCCCATTATCCAGAGAAAAATACGTTGATGACAAATCAAACCATGATACATGAGTAGTAGACTAAACCCAAAGGGTACACATCTTTTTAACTCATTCCCAATACATTATATGGATCACTAGCCTATGAAGAAGACAATATATAATGAACAAACATGATCAAACAATGCAATCCACATGAAATTGATCGTCATGTAATATTTTTTAAATTGGAAAACATAAACCATTCATCAATATACAAAAAATGGGACATACCATAAGATAAATGAGAAACAAAATTATATTCCATAATAAATGTCATCAATTCATAAATAAAAAATAAATTATTCTGTTTTAAACCCTAACGTGATCAACATTAACCATCAAACCAACCCAAATTAAGAGTGGAATCAAAAATAAAATCCAAAATGATGCAATATTATCTTCCATTTACCTAAATCCTTCCATAAAACATCTAAAAATTCCCAAAGGCATCATTAGTCTGTGTTGAAAAAATGAGTAGGAATATAAAATAGTTCTATAAAATCATTTCATGGTATCAATCTAGATTTATTGAATGTAGAAGAGATAAAATTGGAAATAATATTGATATATCAAGATGAAAACATAGTAAAACATATCTATGAAACAAAACTATCATGTGAAGGTGTGTGATAGCAACTCAAAGATAATTGATCAATAATCACTGAAAAAAAAAGTGTGATAAATAACCATACATGAATATTCACCTAAAATATTAGGCTCTATACTATGGGAAACTAAAAACTGGACATTCAAATCACTAAAAATGCACAATGTTGGATCTAATAGTTATCAATTAATTCCAATCAATTTCACTGAATTTTACCTAGTCATGGTGTCATACACACAATTAGTCTATTAGTGTCTCATACATGTTGCACACATGGTCCCTAATGTGAAATTGACGGAATACTTTTCAATACAATTATCACATCAACATAAACAGTATTAAATGAAAATCTTATACTCTATAGAATTTTAAAACCCATTTCAAAATAATTCATATTCATTTTCAGATAGAAACCCAATTATTTAATAAAGTATTACATTCTAATTAAATCTTTCAATCCACATATAACTCATAATAAATGAAAAAACCAAATGAATTTATTAATAACATCATGAAATTTATTTAATTTATCCATTATATTGAACCACATAACATTAAATGTTAGAAAACCATATGAATTAGATAGTGGTGACTGTAAACCAATAGGATGTCCTTATAATGACAAGGAATTCCATTAAACATAAAAAGGATCAACATTAGACACTATTTGATCACAAACACAAACACAAAAATATCATGAACAATATCTATAACCAATTACAAAGAAAAACAAGAAGTATTATTTATCTATAGTGATGAAATCCAACCATAAATGTGATTAATTTCAAAATGATGTGACACATAAGAGATATAATCCTGGAAAAAGTATACAGATATCCACAATGTTGAGATAAATTATGTATGAAATAAATAAAATAATAAACCACTTATGAAGAACCCTATAACACTAATCTATGAATACTGTATGCAGTGTATTCCCTTACAAAATTGTGTAATCCAAAATGCTCATATAATGAAAATTTTACATGGAATTTAAACCACCAATTATTTGTATCTAGTTCACTTATT
The DNA here is from genome assembly GCA_963277665.1 of Viscum album. Classification (NCBI taxonomy): domain Eukaryota; kingdom Viridiplantae; phylum Streptophyta; class Magnoliopsida; order Santalales; family Viscaceae; genus Viscum; species Viscum album. Next base: position 1,582,934,456 of record OY728150.1, on the reverse strand, counting down.
CTAACAAACTAAAAATATATTTTGTGCAATGACATTACTTATCTTATAATTTCCCAACGAATAAAAAAATTACAAGCTCTAGCTAAAAAATTCCATAAAATCTCTAACATCATCGTTACAGATATCATCCCAGTGTATTTTTAATAAACATTCCCCCAATGGAAAAATAATATAAAAGGAATGTTTATATATTACATAATAGAAATGTAATGATGCATTACTATATCACCCTAATAATGACATTTTACTCTTATAAATCCCTCATGATCATGGATGAACAAAAAAAATAAATCCACTACTGTCTAAAAAATGAATTCAACTCCCACATCTTAGGTATTTTCCATCCACACTATCGTAGTACCTAGAATAGGGGAATCATTTTACCATGAATTACCTAATCATATACATCCACAATATGAACTTTATAATCAACTAATTTGTTATCATTGTCAGGATAAAAAAATCTGATCATATCCCAGGGGTTGTATATGGTACATAACCTCTCAAATAAGAAACATGAAAAAACTGTTCTATAGATGCCTAGGCATATAGAATTACATAAAATTTTCCACCATTCATGGTTATCAAACAATATGAAAGTGGACTACAATCATTGGTGCCAGAATAACCTTCATTCCCTTTTAGTGATATCCTAATAGAGGTGAAACTCTACGAAAAAACTTATCAGCAACCTGAAACTCTTGGGGCAGATGACTCTAGTACACAAGAGATTTATGAAGAATCTATTCCATGATTAATCTCTATAGGACAAATTACACTATCTCTATTGTCTCCTGAAAAATAGTGTTCCAAAGAATGTACATTCTTTGAAATATTTCCTAGATTAAGAAGTATTTACATAGATACTCATCAACTATATCTAATGGTTCCATCATTATCAGTTCCTTGTGACTATTTTTTTGGGAAATTTATCTAAAGGAAAATTCTATTCCCAAGATCCTTTAAAATTAAGAACCCAATTATAGAGAATATCTAATAGAACCTAGATAGAAATTTTGGGTTTTAAATATCTTATGATGAAATTTCATTATCAATTTAATATTGGAAACTTTCACCTTATGAGAAATTTTAAAAAAATAAATTTGAATATTTTGTCCTGATTAGAAACAATAGAAGATCTATCCCAAGAATTCCCACAATCTACCAGACATAAAATTCCCCAAACTATTCCAAATATTTCATTCTTAGAATAGATGGAAATTATCTTATATTATGAGTTGATCAATGATTACATAATTCAAACATTTAATAGTATTATTCCATTAAAAATCACTGAAGAAATATATATTAATTCCATCCCACATCCATACCAGAATGGTTATGGGACACAACAACCCCACAAGTATCCGTTGTTCCAGCTTAATTTACTAACAACTATAGAACCCAGAAAAAAGTTATACAATTTTTCATCTCATGAACTTTCAAAAGAATAAACATATAAAATCAGAAAAAATCATGGTTTTATAAAGGCAAACAAAATAATATGAATAGTTTCCTCTATCCAAAAAGAACTGCATTATTTAAAGTAGACCAACTAGCCTACTACAAAATCCTAAAGCCCCACTAGGAGACCGAGACCACTCACATGGGGTCTACCAATGATAAATATATCCAATAAAGCGCTGGATCTATGTGTTAGTAATCTTTTTAAGATGGTTATACTCATTAATATGATGAGTTAATCCACATTAAATCCATACATAACTATCATGTATCCCCTTAAAATCCAATGATATTTGAATATGAAAAAAGATCCTCATAGCAAACTCTTTTACTTATTAAAAAATATATTATATAATTTGTTTTCATTCAAATTTATTTATAACAACATTACCTTTCACAATAATATAAGAAATATCAAAATGAAATATCTGGTGATACTATAACTTGTGTGTCAATATAAAATGCATATCTTTGTAAGTAAACATATATTTCATACTCTTATGACCATAATACATAAAAAAATACTCAGAATTAATATATCTAATCAATGTTTTGGTTACATGCATAACCACTAAAAACAATAATTCATGTGTTGGGTATTTATTCAAATGAATAAATAACTAGAATGATCCATAAACCAACACATGGTTCCCCTATATCAATACACATATTAAAACCATAATAGAAAAATTATATATTACATTATAACATGATCCATGTTTCAAATGAACAAAATTTTGTGCTCAATTTATACTCAACATCGTCTCCTCAAAATATTTTTAACACTTGTTATTCATTTCAATCACTACTCCCTTATGGGATGATGTTTTCATCAAATATATAAGATTTGATATGTCTTGAATAGAACAACTTTAGTAACCTACCATTCCTAAGAATATTATAATCTCATACACGTATTTAGACATCACACATGACCTAATTTCTTATACTATTTCAGATCTATCATGATACCCCTTAATGATATCATGTTTCCTAAAATGATTAGTTCCCTAACCCAAAACACTCATTTGGAAGGCAAAAAATATAGACAATTCCATATGATGGCTACAGACATGATATTTATTATTTCTATGCGGTCCTCCTCTATGTTAGTGTACACCAAAGTAAAATCCATGAACATAATTACAAAAGTGTCCATGAAAATATTAACTTTCTAGTTCATCAATGCAATAAAAATAGTAAGATCATTTATAAGACAAAATTTCATAACCATAAACTCAAAATTCAAACATTTACCGCTAAATTTTTATATATATATGTCCTCTTCTGGTAATTTCAACTTGTGGTACCCTAACGGAAGGTCAATCATATAAAACCAATGAACCCTTTAAAGTAATAAAAAAGATCATAAATCCTTGAAAACGATATTTGTTAATAATTATCACTATATTAATCATTTGATAATCAACTAGAATTATGATTCTCATGTATTACATCTTATAAAATAGGATAGGTGATTCCCTTAGTGAAATGTTTAGATAAGTAAATCCTTTATCAAATAGGTCTTCAAGATGGAAATAAGTTCCACCAACCCATAATGTTATATATGAAATGACAATATAAAAATATGCATCATACCTGGGTTCATGTCAATAGTAATGATGATCTCTCACTATTACAAATAACTAGAATATTCATCACGAAATGCCACATGGAATTCATATACAATTATAGTATGTTCACAATAAAATCAAGGTCCAATAGAAACTAGAAAAATATCTCAAAATTTGAATGAGAACACCCCATAATAAGGAACAATTTACCAAGCTGATCATTATATTGAGTCCCAAACACCCTAGAAAGCATGAGTGACCCCAACAGAAAATAAGAACTGATCTTGATGGTGATAACAACATATTTGTGATATAATAGTAATTCAATAATCATTTCTGATAATCATATTGAAGATGTCAATATCAACCACTAAAACATCCAATCCATCTTAATTACAGTTACCATCACCCAACACATGGGACATCTAAAACCATTTTCAATCATCACTCTCAATGGTGTTGACAGATCCAATAAGACTAAAATACATTCTAAACAAAAAACCGAATTTTTAACCGAATTTTACTATATAATTGATTGATTATCACATGTGTCAAACAAATATAGCACCATTAAATATGAGATAAACAATGTACATCTTATTGAATTCATTCCTACTTCCAATTTCTATTTATCATAATCAGCCACATAATTTTTCCCCATCAAAGCCTGATGAGCATATCAAATAGCCATAAGAATAAATCCACCACCCATGGAAGCATATTCATGAACCTTAAAAATCCTTGGTGAGTGTATATCCCGCCATACTACCTAGATATATATTTTCAAATAAATGATACGGATTTCCAAATAATCAAAATTGATTACAATTCACAACATCTTCTTCTTAGTTAGGATATGCATAACCACTAACTCTACATGATTAGGAAGAAAAATGATGATTCCCTATTGACTATACTAAATCTATTCATGAATATAACTAACCACTATTATGCTTCCTCTTCGGGCCAAATGATACAGCCTGCCCAACCCCAAAACTAGTTGATTCACCACAAAAATGTATCTTCCCATATATGACAGCCTCATCCTAAGCATCCTTGTCATCTACCACTACAGTGTCTTGATGGAACATGATTATTAATAGTTATGGAATATTTGACCACATTCATTACTCAATCCTCTAATTTGTGAGGGTATTACCAAGGAAAAGCTCGAGTTCTAGATGCACCAACTAAGAAAAATGGGTAGAATACAACAAAATGGTACATTGTCTCTTCCATAAGTCTGGAAACTATCAAGGTTTCATATTAAACAATTTAGTATGGTCAAATTAATGGTTAAATATTTTTTGTAAGGGAATCATAATATATTTCATCATGAAACATATAATACATGACATATTCCCATCATTAACTTATTGGTCCATCAGGAAAATACATGAAAAAATATTTAATTCTTCAGGGGTCATTAGGAATTTTATGTCCCTCTCTACCCACTCCATCAACTCCATGGATTCCTTGTGTAATTTGTCTCTATGAAATATTGCTGGATGATTCTTATTAATTTTAGAGTCATGACCCACTACACCATATGAGTTCCTGATACCCTATTGACCTAGAGACTAAATAGTCTTGAAAAAAATTTATATCATTGAGGGTTCCTGTAGTGGGTTTTCCTACAGAAACTATCTAATATCTTCCATACTCATATTGAAGATATTTTATGGAATGAATTTTATAATAAAAGAATGAAAGCATTTAGTAATGGGAAATTTCCATAATCATATAACCAATATTTAATTCTCATAATAAATAATTAAAATATTAGAAATATAATGTATCTATTAAAATAATAATTAAATTATAATAGGATATTTTATATAGTCTTCCCATATAGTTCTTTCAAATTTATTTAAACTTTAATTGTCAATCCTAGTAAAACTCCCTTACCACCCATAATGACCTGGTATCATTTAAATATGTGACCAGTCAGGTCCCATTTCTGTACGTACTATAAAACTCAAAATGGTCAAATCTCTTATATACCAAATAATCATTACCAAACATAATATGTCTTGACACAGTTCATGTTGAGAATTCCTTTAATTAAAAATTGTATCAAAACCAACCTAGGTCATCTGGGCAAGCAACCGGAACCGGTTAATTTATTATAACACGTAAAAATTGATAAGATTAACCATTGAAGATTATAATTAAAACAACACATAAAACTAATAAATAGACAAAAAATAAATTTTATTCCATAAAAAATAATATATTAAAAATAGGTGAAAATGGATGCCAAAAACACCACTTGAAAAAAGTCACTAACAAACCTATCAAAAGTTAATGTAGCACAAAAAAGGGAATCCTTAAATTAATAAGATATTATTTCATTTACTATATTCCAACATTGCAACATATAAAAATTCCTAATGGAATATATAAGGAGTGATGTAAACCCAATTATTTTAATACCATATTTTCATGACATGTTTCAATATCACGAATTCAATAATTCTACATTTTAATGAAAAATATTTTTACAAATCATTTTTAAAAATTTAATGAATTTGTAAATCATTTTCCATTTAAATTTTATAAAAAACATTCATATTCTAAAACATGATGAATGTCATATTGAATAGATAAATCATAAACATATATCACTACATATTTAATTAAACACGTAAACAGATATCCATGAAACAACTTATCTGTTTAATCTATGTGATAATATCTCATATAAAATCATAGGGGAAAGAAAGCATGATTATAAAATTCAAGTGATAAATTAACATTAATAAAAATGAAAATCGCATATTGTGATATATCTTATGGGAAACATCGTACTAGACATAAAAATTCCTAAAAAACATGACATTTGATTCAAATAATATCATGTACTACAAGTATATATCATTTAATGATACCTCATATTGGTATTATATTCACACTAAATATACCAGCATATCATTCCTAACCCTTTGAATGTTAACAATGTTCAATTTTCTAAATTCATTTTAAAACCATTCTCACATTTTCAAAAAAAAATTAAATCAAAACCAATGCATTGTAGAATATGAAAAAACATTTCCAGATAAAGTGAAACACCACCCACTGCTCAGCCTGCTCCTCTACCTCATCCTCCTGATCCCTATGGACCGCCACGGTCGAACCTCTGCCTCTTCCTGGGTGGTCCCTCAATCGTCTTCTGCTCCTCTACCTGGCGGGTCGGGCAGTAACGAGCCATGTGGCCCTGCCCACCGCATTCATAGCACTGACTACCTCTTATATGACTGTCTCTACTGCGTGTGACTTGTACCTCCGAACCAATATCTTGAGGTCGCCGACCTGATGTCCTAGTCCACATGGACCTCAAAAACATCTATCTACTGCTAGCTGCTGAAGACTCCACTATGTGTCACGCTGCGGTAGGCCTTGCTGCTGGCGTAGGCTTAGGAAGGAAGCTCTCAACAATTAAGGCTCTCTCCAGTACTCATACCTATGTCGGAATGTTGAGGGATATCATCTAAGAATTGATCTCATTCCTGAGTCCCTGCTCGAATGTCAGAGCCCAGAGTAATGGGTCTCGTATCATGCCCATAGAGTAGCGCGAGAGGTCGGTATATCTCGACGATTACTGGGCTACTGTCATGCTGCCCTGCCGCAGCTTTAGTAACTCCTACATGTGCACCGCACTGAGGGTGGCTGAAAAAATCTCCGAGAATAAGAGGCTCTTGAATTCCATCCCAAGCAGTGATGCCTCATCCTGCACCAGGAGCATCATGCTCTACCATCTACCTGCTACTACCTGAAGGAGACTCGTCGCAAGGATCACCATAAGATCTGCTGGTGTCTCTACCATTCTAAAGACTCGGACAACATTCTCCATCCAATTATCGGCTATCTTAGGGTCCATCTCTCCACGGATCCTAGGCAGCCTCTATCAATTAAACTCATGCAATGCACTCAGGTGGCATGCACTCTCAGTTGATGGGGCTGGTGGCATTTGTGGCTCGGCAGGTAGAGTCCTAGTGGGAACCCTAGCTGGCTGCCGTTGTGGGGCCATCCTGAAAAGAAACAGGTGCTCCATGAATAATACAATATACCTGGTGAGATGACATAATGTAATCACAATGAAAACTGTTGAAACACACATGCAATAAATGTTTTCAGTCACTAAGTCGGAAATCAAAAGTCAGGATCCTGGTGTACGAATACGTCATCTGCCGCGCAAACACTGGACTCCATGGGATGATAACCACACTGATTACTCTAAAAACTATTGCTTCACTAGAAGAAATTATCATAGTACTATGTTCCATAGTATAATCGACTCCTCTGATACAAATTTCTCACGACCCGTCCTCGGGGGCCATGTCGTGACTACCCCAAGCCCGCCTTCCATAGTCCAAGGGCTAGTGACTACCACCAAAGGCGAAAATCTCATTAAAAGGGAAGGTATTTCATTTATATAAGTAAACAAACACAGTAGAGTACCCAAGCAGATGTAAAAAAATTGTAAACTGAGTACAAAAGTAAGTGATACAAAGTTAATGGGCCAGAATACAAACCCAACTAAACGTACAGTACAACTAAAAATAAAGTACAACAGAAATAAAGAAAATCAGCAACCACTGATTCATCCTCCGTCTATCCCACTTGAAGGGTGGGTACAGATGGTCTCCTCATGTCCTCAGGTCCGGTCGTCCGCTCCGTGAACGTCCTGCTTGGTATTCCACCTCTGGATACCATCCAACTCCTCAAGCCTCACCCACAATCATCGTTGTCCATCATCTGCAACCAACATCATGTAGTTTGGGAATATCCCATGTAGGGGTGAGTATACAATTACTCAGTAGGGACCCCGAGACCCCAGAAGGTCTCCCAGAAACCGCCAATGATAAACCTCAAAGGAAAGATACAAACATGAAGTATCTACCAACTCTACTTAGCTATATGCCCATACATATACCTAAGTCATCAATTCCAGTTCAGATCCAACTCACCATCCCAAGTACAACCCATTCCACACAGGAAAGTACAACTCAGTCCACACAAAAAATCAAGACAATCATATCAAACATAATGATTGAAAGTCAAGACTCGGATCACACATGTATACTACTCATGATGACTGGTGGATATGATAGATGTAGCTTCTGAATCATCTCTTCTGCCGAAACCATGTATGATCAAAGTACAGAAGTCATTGCTGCCAAACCACATAGGATCCTAGTACAGTAACCATCACTGTCAAACCCACGTAGAATCCATGTACTGTCATCCTCGCTGCCGAACCCACATATGATCCAAGTAAAATAGTCCTCGCTACCAAACCCATGTAGGATCCATGTACAGTCATCATCATCATCACAGTCGCAGCCACCTCTAGGGTTCCCGCACACAACATGCTCGATTCCAGGAGGGTCCGCTCCATGAGCCAATAGGTTCAATACATCAACTATCAAAAATTCTAGAGTTTATGTATCCCAATGTTCCGTCTTGTCAAAAGGAACTCAACGCAATAGGCGGCCCGTCAATCGGATGCCCGATATGGGAGATATAGGCTTTTATATACCAGGGGCCCTGTTATAAATATGCTTGATTCTAACCCGGATGATATCCAAAATCATCCTATACTTAGTTAGAGTATCAAAAAAAGGACCATCTTGTCAAAAGAGTCCTAGTTTCGCAGATAGAACGTCGATCGGACTCGCAGTCTTTAAGTTATCCTCGTTTAAGTGATTAATGGGCCCGACCCGTTTAGCCCAGTGGGCCAACAGGTCGGGTTGTCCAAGTTTGATGGGTCCGACCCAGTAGGGGTGTCGGACCAATCCGAAGGGAAAACTCAAGTTGGCCCTATGGGACGTAGCATGACCAGAAGTGGCACGGCCAGACCCGAAGTAGCACGGCCCGGTCCGAAATGGCACGGTCCGGCCAGGCGGGGCGTGGCATGGCTCGGCCTGGCTTGGCCTGGCGCAGCCTGGCATGGCCCGGCCCGGTGCGGCTCAGCACAGATCAGCCCGGCCTGGCGAGACCTGGCATGAAACGGCCTGGTGCAGCCCACTGGCTAGGCCGGCTGGCCGAGCGGCTCGGACGAAGGCGAGCTGGCTCCAAGGGGGGGCATAACCCCATGGTCTTCTGCACTGGTGGCGCCAGGTGACGCCGCCCTTCACCAAAATGGATGGCTCGTCCGACATGTCCTCTAGAGCACGTGGACCACAGGGTGGGCCCCAGCTTCTTTGGCCCAGCGCCCTCCTTGCGCCGTAGTCTGGTTCTGCCCGGTCAGTCAACAGGACGACCGGTCTTCTTGCGTGGTGCCCTCTTGGAACTGCGACTCCTCTTCGTCGGGCTGGCCAATGGGCCGACCGGTTCTTCTACCGATGAGGACCATGTAGCAGACTGCGGTTCTTTCTGTACAACCGGTGTGACGACGCTGGTTCCATTTGCCTCGTTCCCAGCACGACACGACATCATTGTTCTTCCACTGCCATCAAGTATCAATTCTAAAAATAATTAACGAGAACAACGGAGGGTTGTCGGGTCGTGTTAGTTCAGCGCGCACCCTCCGCATAAAATGATAGAAATAGGCCAAGGTAAATGATATCCTCAACGAAAAACCAATGAAAAATTTTAATCCATTAAATTTGAACTTACCCCCTACCTCAATAAATGATGTCGTTTTCCGGCATCGCGGATGATGGCGTAGCAGGGTGAGGTTTCGAATATGGCGTTGGCATGTGTCCAAGGAGGGAACGACGTCTCACACTAGCTGTAGAGAGAAGAATTAACGGCACGAATTCTCTCCATGAGTTGAAGAAATTCTTCGTCGAAGAGGTGATGTTCTTTACAGGAGGATGAAGTTCTTCACGGAAGGATGATGTCCTTTAAATAAAGCTAGTGTTCTCCCAAATCTCTTCATAGTACAATTCTAACCCAAAAAAAATAAGGCTTCCTCTTAAGTTATTTTATTTTTCCAAGCATTAAAAATTATTAAATTCAAGCACATAATTCAATCAATTGATTACGTGTGTATTGGCATGAATTAATATGGGAGAGTAGGGAGAGGAGGAGTTTCCCAAATAAATTCATGGGGTTTGCCAACATTAAACACAAAGTGTTTAATGGGGGGTATATGGGGTTTAGGGAAGATCAAGGGTCTAGGTCATGTGTGTGCCCCACCGCACAGAATATCCTCCCATGGGTGGTTATGTGGGTGTGGGCCCACCTTAAACTCCGTTTGGGAGAAATTAACCACCAACAATAAAAATAAAATTGTGCCACCAAATTTATTTTTTTAAAACTATTTCCCCCAAAAAAAATTAATTCCAATTCTACTTAAAAAATAACTATGTTAATGGTCCCCTTAAGAAATTACTGGTGTTCCGAACTCATCAGTGCCCTCAGATTTCAAATCCAAGCACATGTTCAAAAGATAGAAAAACCCATTCATTCGTTCACTGAACGTACCCGAGCTAAACATCAAAAATTGATTTCGGGCACCCCGGGCCTTAGAATCAGGTGAAGTCAGAAACTACGTACTCGTAAAATCTCAAAGAACATAAGAAAAAACTTTTCCTTGATTTCTATGTGTATTTACAAAAATAAATGTTATAAAAAATTCATATCAATGGGTTATAAAAGAGACATGGAAAGTAAGTCTTGTTATACCATGATAATCAAAACATGGGAAATATAGAAACATCTTAAAACAATGCATCATAATCATATTTCATGGATAAACATACCAATATATCAATTTGGGAAATGTTCCATAATGGAATTTTGTAAACCCCTTATCCCAACTTGTTCTATCCTGATACTAAACATTACCCAATGCATTAAAGTTCGATCAGGTCTCACCCATCGTAATCATTTTGTTATCATTCATAAGGGTTCGATGTAGATCATATGTAAGATCCTCCAATTTTCATGAAGTCATCTTGGGTGTGATTTCAAGTACTTTTTTGAGTTTTTAAAGAACACTTGTTTTGTATTAGTGTACTCAGGTGAGTTTGGTGAACACTTTATGAAAAACTAACTGATAGTGGGATGTGCACGGTTTGCGCAAGGTCTGACAAACCATGCAACTAAAACGTTCTATACATGAAATACTATAAAATTTGGTCTACATGAGTTGTTCATGTTTTGGAAAATGATTATAATAAACCATGAAATCCATGAAAACCTGGACATAGAGGTCTTCATGGTTGGCTAATGTTTTTCCCTAACCGTGTGCATGTTCCTATAATATCATGTTCATGTGATTTAATTACCCGAAAATCTATTTTACAGCCACCCCAACCCCAGAGACCAACATATTTCAACCTTGGATATGTATTTACAAATTCTAGTTGATCTTAAAACCTTTTGGAGGGATTCCATGGTGAATTAAACATCATTATTGGATATTTAAAGCTCAGATTGATGATCTGCTATCTTCCTTGTAAGGGGATTTAATCCCATTGATTCTCCCACTATTTCCTCTATCGTTGCATCATCTTTTCATGGATTATTTCCACCATTTAAAAGGATATAAATCTATGATTGTATATATAGAACTATTATTTTGGATTTAGATAAATTTATTCATGTTCTTGTTTCCTTTTATTTAAATATTTGTTTAGGGATTTAGATCTGAAGCATGATTAATGATGTTGTGCCACAATGATTTAGGGGATTTCAGTAGGGATAACATTCAAAAAAAATTGAGGTAGGTGATATTAATTGAATTACCATAGTAATGGATTTTATATGTTAATTTGTGTTTAGCGATTTTCTAGCTACCATTGATAATAGATTTCCTAAATCCGAGTTATTTGGAATGTTTAATTGTCTAGTGATTGCCTTGGGGATTAATTGATAATTGAATCATGGGAAAAAATGGGAGTTCCCAAATAGATATTTATTTTGGAGAATATTAATGATTTTATATATTTAAATTGAGACATTTAATTGATTGTGTTAATATAAATATTCTTGGGAAATTAATTATTAAATATTGTTATGATATTTATGATAATTAATTGTGATAATAAATTATGTTCCTTGAATTTTATCAAAGATAATTAATTGAGATAATTAGTTATTAAAATATGAGATTTTATATGTTTAATTAATTGTAAATAATTAATTTTGGAATGAGCTATGTATTGATTGATTGATTAATGAATTAAATAATTAATGGTTTATGTTTATTGTTAATTTTTTAGTTTACTACTATACTTTGAAATGTTATTCTAATCATTGGAATAGTAATTTGATGATGTGTTATGTTCTTATGAATTAAATAATGATTAAATGGATAATATATTTTTTTGGTTCTAGACATGTATTTCTAGAACAATTAGAAGTTGGGACGTCGACATGGTGTTCCTCCGCCATTGTAATCCAATAATGAGATTAGGGGGTGCTAGGCATAAAGACCTACACGAAATGTGATATGCAGTGTTAAGAATGGAGACCTGCACTGAATGATATTTTCGGTTATTTCCATGGAATTCGACACCAAAATAATGATAAAAATGAACGATGATTTAAATGGGAATCATGAATTGAAATTATACCTATTGTGATGATTAATGATTAAATGACAATGTGAAAACTATTTAATTATGAATTTTATTTATTACATCATAAAATTGCGTAGACAATCAATTTTCTAGACTTGTTTTTGACATAGTTGGTGGTGGCCTAATTATTTATACTAACACCCTATTTGGGCCACTTGATTGGCACCCGAGTAGAATTTGTTATTGCAGGTCATAATAAGGCCAAGGCCCTGGGATAGGTTGTTTATTGGGATTTTAGCATGGTAGAGGGAACCAGACATGGTTTGGAACACAGAAGGGAGTTTTTGTGTCTTTACTTTTAGTTGCATTGTAGATAATTGACTTTCTCATTGTCATAACTTGTTTTACAATTCAATTTAATATGGTATTTCTTTTTTGGAATATCATATTACATGGTATTATTCTGGTTATTTATATGCTTCTGCCCTTGGTTATTTTTGTTTGTAGCCATTGGTGTTTTATTCAAAAAAAGTGCATATAGTCTCCCCAAAACTAACTTACCAGACCTTCACTGCTAATTGTCACCCTCTAGCATACGGGGAGGTATGTTTGAGGTCATGCGGCCATCCAGCTCAGGGCTCTATTTAGTGGAACCCGGGAAGGGACGTCACAATGTGGTATTATATGAGTCTTCCATTAATTCTTCATCAGTTGAATTCCCATTTTGGTAATGTTAGACAAGAGACTAGGGTGATTCGAGGCATGTTAAAGAGATCGTGCATTGGTGTTGCAATCCCATGTATGGGGGGAAATCTATGTACATAGGGTAGTGTTGTTTTGATTGTTTTTTGATGTTACAATAGGGTATTATTTAACATTGGGTGATTCAGTTATTGTGAGATGTTACATTTGTTTTGAGATTTTTTGAATATTGATTTATGGCCTAAAGAGGCATAATTGTTGAGTTTTTATGTTTCATTATTGGAACGTAGGTTTGTTTTGGAATGCATCATTCTAGGAACTCATTCAAAAAATGGGTTATGGTTATGTAGTTCAACTTGAAATATTTTGTCTTAATGTAGGATTGAAATAATTATGAAAAATGAGAATAAATGGGTGTCTAATGAGAACCTAGATTTAGGAAATGAGTATGATTCATTAATAAAATTTTGAATACAATAATTTGAGAGAATGTGATTAATTAATGGTTAAATAAATTAATTATTATGTACATAACTTTTTTAACTAATACATAGGAGTAAGATGTTTATGGGTAGTAAGAAAACCTTAGTGTAGATGATGTGGTGCGAAAAGGGGGAAAGAATATGTTGAAGCATTATGTGTTAGTTTCTCATCTTACCTAAATGTTATAAGGTTGAGTTATGAAACCTATTATTTGTGTTTTTCCTTGTATAGATATGCCTCTTCAATGCTTGTGGAAAAGGAAAAAAAAGTGTGTGGCCTGGAATGAACATTTAGATAGGGAAATAGAGGAACCATTGTTGCATGATGAGTAGGAAGTGGAGAAGTTCCTAGATAGATTTTCACATTTAAATAAATTCATGGAGAGAGACCCATGGATGGTTCAAAAATTCATGTTCGAGTGCAAAAAGGAGTTTCATTTACAACACCCTCCTACTATTTCTGGAGAGGGTGGACTCGAGGGAGAAAAATTCTGGATTGATTACATAGGGATGATAATTGACCATTTAGAGACTCTGGCTGGGAGGAGGGTCTAGTTGGCAGTTTATATGATATGGGGTTTTGTGAAGAACTGGTGGGACATTCATGTACGGTCTAGACAGAATGATGTATGTTATGGATGGTAATTTTGTGAAGGTTATTGTAGCACATCAATCCAGAAATTCTAAGATAAAAGAACGATTCTAAGTTTATGCATCTGAACTAAAGAATAATGTCCATAATCAATTATGCTGAATGGTTCAAATGTTTATAGGGTTTTTCTCCACCTATAGTGGATGATGAGGTTTCTTTAGTAAAATGATTTCATGAAATACTTAGTTTTGATATTTATTCACAAGTAAAAATCATTAGGGTGAAGAAATTATCAAAAGTGGTTAATCAACATCACATTTTAGAGAGGCATCTGAAAGAGGATTCTATTACTGGAAATGTAGCTATCACTGGACAATCGAGGAGTGTGACTTCCAAGATCAGGATGTTCCATTACAAGAACCACAGTAATGATAAATTAAAGCAAGGTTGACATTCAGAATGAATAGTTTCACTAAATCGTCCTCATGTGCTTTCCCACTAGTGCGGTAGGTAGGGACACTACTGTACACATTGTCCTCGATCACTAGTGGCGTGCCAGTTTTGTGGAGAGATGGTTCACCTACAAGATTTTCTATTTGAAGTGGCGAAAATATGGTGCTGAGGGAGCAGCTGATCAAATCTCATGAGTGGGAACAAAGTCTACAACACCATATAGTTTGGGCAATTGGAGTTATACTAGGAAAAGGTGTAGGGGTAGTATATGTGGTGCTTCAGGGTATGACCACCCATAAAATCATACTGGTGTTGGTCAAGGGATTCAGATGACTCTACAAGGAAGAGTTGTAGGACAGTTATATGCTGTTTAGACTAAACCTGTGGAGAGCGAGGCTGGTCCATTGATAGTGAGAGGTAATATTATAGTTTCTTTTACATTAGATACTTCTTTAATTGATATTATTTACTCTCATTACATTATATCTAAAAATCTTGTTAATGGATTGAGCCAAGAGGTGGAGACTGTAAGTGGGATGATTAATTTTGATACACAATTGGGTACATTATCTAGGGATATCTATTTATGTGATTAATATTCTCTATAGATCGTAGAGTATTGTTTTCTTTGATATATTTATATCATTGATATATAGAGTTTTGAATTGAGTATGGTTATGGAATTTCTAGTCACATACCGATCGCACCTAGATTGATACGATTGGATAGTGGCCTTTGTCGCACTAATGGGTGACTAGTATGTTCATTGTTGAGAATGGGATATCCATACAGGATGATCTAGGGAAATTACTCAGAAACTGGGATAGGTCACAACCCATGTCGCTAGTATTTTTATGAATGATGGGAGTGGTAGTAAAACGACATTCCTCTAGTAGTTTACCCATGTGTTTCAATTTCTGAATGTTGAATAAAATGATTGTGAAGAACTGATATCCACTTCTGAGTATTGAGGATCTGTTTGACTAGATGAAGGGGGATTGGGTGTTCTTATAGATCTATCTGAGATCAGGGTATCATCGTGTGAGTGTTCTGACCACTGATATACCAATAACTTCTTTTAGATGTAGTTACGACCTTTATGAGTTTGTTGTAATGTCGTTTGCATTTACATGTGCTCCAACAGTATTTATGGCCTTTAAGAATAGTATTTTTCATCTATACTTAGAAAATTTTGTGTTGGTGTTTTTTGATGACATATTTGTGTACTATAAAACACAAGATGATGATTCCCAACATCTTTATATCATCATGGGTACACTAAGAGGGAATCAACTATACGGCAAGTTATCTAAAATTTAGTTATTGATTTATATGGTACACTTTTTGTGGAAAATCATCTTAGAAAAGTTTTGGCAGTTGAAATTGAGAAAGTTAATGCAGTGATTTCATGGGATCATCCCAAGATTGTTTTTGATATTTGAAGACATCCGAGATTAGAAGGTTATAACATGAGATTTATCCTAAACATTTCCTGATTGGAAGAACAACTTTCAAATATGAAAGTTAAAGGGATAACGTTTGATTGGATAGAAGCATGCAATAATTCATTCCAAGATTTGAATAATCTATTGACATCAACACCAATTTTGATATTACCCATTTCAGTTGAGGAGTACCCAATGTATTGTAATGCATTTGGGATCAGACATAGAGATATGTTGATTCATGGGGATCATGTCATTGTTTAAGGGTCTCAGCAGCTAAGGCAACATGAATAGAATTACCCTACGCATGACCTCGAGTTGTAAGAAGTGGCTTATGATATTAACTGTCAGAGACACTATCATTTGGGTGAACATTTTATAGTTTTTATGGATCACAAAAGCTTGAAGTATATCTTTTCACGTCTTGACATGAATCATTAGTAGTGAAAATGGGTAGAGTATATGCAGTCCTTTTATTTTCAAATGGCATATTCACCCAGAAATGGAAATATTATTAATAATGTCTGGAGTAGGAAAACTCAGAATCTGTTGGTAGATGAGTTGAGTGCATAGTGGAAGATAATGACCTGGCTAGCCGAAATTGTTTTGGTAGTTTAGATGAGTCAGGAGAGAATTACTCTAGTTTTTTGTACCAATGTAGTATACACTCTTGAGACATATCATGGATAAGAAATATGATGATCTAGATTTTTTGACATAAATGGAAATCCTTGATGGTGGTAAGACACTTTCATACTAAATAATAGATCCGGATGGGATCATCTATATGAAAATCAGGATTTTATGCCTATGAGTATTCCAATGTATCTCATGAGTTTCTTTCCTGCCTCAAAGTGAGCAGCACATCATGATGATACAAAAAAGTATGAGGTCCTATGAAGATTGATTTGGAGGCCATGCATAAAAAAGAAGATAGTAGGGTTCGTAACATGAAGATTCACTTATCAGCAGGTGAAGGCAGAGCAGCAATGTCTTAGAGGCCTGTTGCAGCTATTTTTGATATCAGAATATAATTTGGATGACCTGATTATAGATTTTGTGGCAGAACATAAAAATATTCTAAGGAAGAATGATTATATTTGTTTCATTATTGATAGACTAAGAAAAGTAGCACATTTTGTGCCTATGAGGGAAACCATTAAAATTTAATAGTTGGTAGAACTGTATGTATGAGATATATATTGTTTTCACGGGGTTCCACATATTATAGATTCATATCACGATTAATTTTGATCGACTATGAAAAGTATCACATTTCATGGGACACATTAGTCAATATTCCGATGTTCGCAATCACAAGAAAGGCAGAGTAGATTGATTTGGTATATAACACAATAATTAGATCCACATTCATTGAAGTAATTGTGTATTGATTATTTTAATCAAGGTTAAATAAATGGTTGTGTGTTGGTCTTGGAAACTCTAATTTGGTGTTACCATTATTCTAATTAACAGTTGTGATCAATAATAATTTCATTAACACTTTTGGTGATGTGCATGTACACGAGCTGGTTGTAGTTTGAGTTTGAAATCAATGGTTGGGCCAATATCTTTATGGTATTTTTTTAACATATCTTAATTAATAAAATGTAGTTTTTTATTATTTATCATTGTGGATAAATTTGACTCCAATTTATAAAATTATTTTATAGTTGTGTTAAATGTTTTGTAAATTAAAAAATCACAATTTTGAAGAAAAACACTCCAATGAACATGAGCTTCCATCAAGAAAAAACAATAGTGATTAGACTGGTATGTTTTCTTAGATTGATTATATTTTTTTCCTATTCTACCCTTTTTAGAGGATGATGTTAAAATTATAGTAATATATTTTTTAATCTAGGATATGTATTGCCTCTATTAATTGATAACATACATGGGTAAATTAGTAATTATGAGTTACTGAGTGGGATATATTGAGATAATTAATTGTTAATTAATTGTGTTCCTTGAGTTTTAATGTATATTTGTAAAGACCCGCAAATTTCAAGGAAATTTTTTTCTTAATTTTCTTTGGAATTTTACAAGAGCGCAGCTTCAGACGGCACCTGATTCCGAGGCTCGGTGTGCCCGGAATCAATTTCCGAAGTTTGGCTCGGGTACGTTCAGTGAACGGACGAGCGGGTTTTTCAATCTTTTGAACCGGTGCCCGGAATCGAATTCTGAGGGCACCGATGAAATCGCAGCGCCGGTATTTGCTTAGAAACTCCTCTTACGGAGTTGCGTTTGCTCAAGACGTGGTTTTTAAATTTTGCGGCTTTAAGTCAGAATAAAATAAAGTTGTGCGACAACTTTATTTTATTTCACTTAAACTGCTTGGAAGCCACTTAAAGTCACTTAAAGGCGGCTTGAACTGAGTTGAACTGGATAGGATGCTAACCAGAAATATCCTACCCCTTGGTAGGATATTTGTGCGGTGGGACCCGCACGAGCCCCGCCGTTTCTTTCGCTAAGTAACGCACCCGCGAAAACCCGTCAAAGTAACTGAAAAGTCAACCGACGCGTTTTCTTTAATTCTTAACAGACCATTTAATTGGGCGGTTTATTTCGTAAATTAAATGGACTGTTTCTTCGTGAATTAAATGGGTCGTTTCTTTCGAATTGATGGATCGTTCTTTAACCGGTTTCGTGTTGGCATGTTTATAAAATAAGACCAACCTAAAAATCCTTGGAAAGGATTTGAGAGAATCTTCGTTCCTCCACCCTCTCCGCGAAGAACGCGAAGAACGCGAAGAACACGAAGAACGCGAAGAACGCCGGAACCGGAATCCGACGACGCACGATCCGCGACGTCAACAGCTTTTCCGCGACCTTCTTCTTCTTCGGTGCCTCTTCTTCCGCGGCGAACCTGTGATCGGCGGTTAAAGGTGAGAATCGAAACTTCTAAATTCTCCCTTCTTAATTTCAATAACAACGGATTTAATTAATTAAATCCGTTTGTTCTTGATCCGGAGATTGGCGACGCGACGCCGGATACCGCGACGACGCGACGATCTCCTTCTTCCGCGACGAGCGATTCCGCGACGACCTCTCGTCCGACGACGACTTCGAGGTAGGGATTTATTTTGGAAAAGTTACCCCTTTTAAATTTTCTCGTGAACGTTCTTGAAAATTTAAAAATCCGGTTTCAAGCGAACAATTTTATCTTTAAATAAAATTGTTGGATCATGTGTTGATCATCTTATTCTTTTCTCCCGTTGTTTATGATTAACGCGGAGGGAGCGGGTCTAACGAACAAGACCCGGCAACCCTCCGCCGATCTTCCTTTTTGTGCGGATTTGGCGGGCGACGGCAAAAGCACGACGCAAGGGCCATTTGTTGATTCCGCAGTGGAGGACGCGTCCCGGGAGGAACAATGGCGCAGACGGGAGGCAATACGGGCCACCGGAGCAACTCCGGCGGCCCGCGGAAGGAGGCGGAGGCGCAGGTCGCCGGCGCGGCGGCGCCGGCGACCGGAGGCGGCGGCGCCCGGCGCGCCGCCGTGGAGATCTCCCGCCGCGGCTGAAGCCGCGGCGGCGGCGGCCGGTTCCGCGGCCGCGCGGAACCGGGAACAGACGCGGCGGCCCGGCCGTATCCGCGTGACAGGCGGACCCCGCGGGGGCCGCGTTTCTCCAAATGCCGCGGGTCAAACCCGCGGCGGCGGCCTGCTCGGCCGCTCGGCCGAAGCCGAGCCGGCCGGTCCGGTCGGCCGGGCCACGCCCAGGCCGGACCGGACCCGGCCGAGCCGGTTCGGGCCGGTTCGGGCCGACCCGGTTCGGCCGACCCCAGGGGGGGTTCGGGCCGGGTCGCCCCGGGCCCAGAACCCCCGTTTCGGGCCTTCTTCGGTCTTTCGCCCATATCTTGGGCCAGGGACCTCCGATTGACGAACCGTCAGCGGCTACGCGATCCTTGGATCGAGACGGTCGTTTCGGTATATTATACTCAAGGTTTCGGAAGACTTTGGGTTTGGCCGGGTTGGTTCGTACACGAAACCAACCGGGCCCTCGGAGCAGAAACGCTCATAACTTGAGCTACGGACGTCCGAACGACGTACCGTCAGCTGTGGTAGTTTCCTCTAAGTGAGACGGAACTTTTGGCATACCCCGCCCGAGGATCGGACACAGGCGGAGTACGGTCAGGTTGGTTTTTCCCTAAAAACCAACCGGGCCCCCTGGGACGAAAATGCCAATAACTCTCAGACCGGGCGTCCGATTGACGCGCCGTCTGTTGCGTTGAGATCCTGTTGTCGATACGGAATTTTTGGATACATCAACTTCGGACTACGTGTCAGTTGATGTATCACCCTCTCGGCTCGTGGAGCGGACCCTCCTAACGAGCTCGCTATGTGCGGGAACCCTAGTGCTGGCTGTGACTTCGACGGCAGAGCAGAGATCCTCCGTGGATTGCGACGACGGCAGAGCTGAGATCCTCCGTGGACTGCGACGACGGCAGAGCAGAGATCCTTCGTGGACTGTGGCGACGACTGTGCAGAGATCCTCCGTGGACTGCGTCGACTACTGCACTCAGCAATCCTACGTGGAACAGTGCTACCGAACCTGTGTGAGCTGAATCTTCTTTTTACCTTGAGCGGTGGAGCGCTTGGGTGTAGCGGCGGACCCGTGGTACTTGACAGTGGTGGTGCGCTTGGATGCAGCAACAGACCCTTGGCGGTGGAGCGCTTGGTTGTAGCGGCAGACCCGCGATACTCTACGGAGTGTGTGCGCTTGGTTGGAGCGACAGACCCGCGACGGTGGAGACGTGCGTGCGGAGTACGGAGACCGTGTAGATGACTGAGACCTAACGACTGCTTGACCGACTCGACTTGGAGTGAGTCGACTAGCCCAGTGGACGGAGCGCCCAGTAGTTGGCAGCAGACCCACGGCGGATGGAGCGCCTGGTAGTTGGCGGCAAACCCGCGGTACTCGACAGGAGGAGTACCTCAGTAGGCTATCTGGGTGAGCGCCCGGTATTTGGCAGCAGACCCTCAGCGGACGGAGCGCCCGGTAGTTGGCAGCAGACCCGCGGTACTCGACAGGAGGAGTACTTCAACAGTCTTAGGTTAGTGAGCAGTACCTCGGAGTCGTGACAGGACCACTGTACACTTCAGAGATGGGGCTCTTCAACATTTACGGTTTCGATAATGAAAATCCTGGTTGAGCTGAATCTTATGTTACTCTCCTTTGTGGATTGTGTTGAACTATCCTATGTGGATTTACTGTTACTCTCCTTGTGGATTTGAGTCTTGCTTCCTTTGTGGATTGAGTTGTTCTTGAGCTCGTGAGCAGAGCTAGAATTGGGGACTTAGGTATGTGTATGGGCATATACCTAAGTCGAGTCAGATGTTACTTCGTGATTGAATCTTTCTTTTGTGCTATATCCTTTGTGGATTTCGGGAGACCTTCGGGGGTCTCGGGGTCCTTACTGAGTAGTTGTACTCACCCCTGCACGGGCTATGCCCGCACCTTGTTGTGTTGGTTGCAGACGACGGACAGCGCTGATCACGGTTGGGGCGTGGAGCAGGACGGTACCTGGAGGTGGACCACTGGGCGGGACGTGCTCGGAGCGGACGTGGGACCCGAGGAGCCTGGAGGCTATCTGTACCCACCCTTCAGGTGGGATTGCCAGTGGAAGACATGAGGCCGGCGTCTTTTCTACAGTTACTGTACTTTACTTTTCAGTTGTACTTTATAGTTGGTCTTGTATTTCCGGCCCCCTTTACTTTTCTGCACTTTACTTTCCGCTTGCTGACTCTGTGTGGTTGTTACTTACAAAGGCAATGCCTTCCCTGTTTACTGGGATTTTACGCCTTGGTGCTAGTCGCCAGCCCCTGGCCTATGGAAGGCGGGCTTGGGGTAGTCACGGCACGGGCCCCGAGGACGGGTCGTGACAAATTGGTATCAGAGGTGGTCGGTTCTACCGCGGACTCTGATCGTCCTTTCTTTCTATGTGAAGCAATAGTGTTTAGTGTATTGAGTGTGGTTATCAGTTCAGGGAGCCCAGTGTTGGTGCGGCGGCCGACGTATCCGTACACCAGGACCCTGACTTCTGATTTCCAACTTAATGCACGAAAACACTGATTGCGTGTGTGTTTCCCAAAAGGTTTAAAGTCAGCTCAAACCAGGTCAGCTCACCAGGTATAAATCGTTGACCGTGACACAACTGTTCAGGATGTCACCATGCAGATAGTTAGCTGGAGTTCCGAGAGAGTTCTCGATGATGGCCCACCGAGCAGCGAGACTCCGGTGCAGGGCCCTTTTTCAGTGTTGGCACCTTCGGGTGGTGTACCAGCAGCACCAACACCCGTTAGGCAGAGGATGCCACTAGCTGACAATGCACGCTAGCAGAGCGCGATGCACGAGTTCCAGCAGTAGAGGCCTCTGAGGATACGAGGCGAGACAGATTTCCCAGGCAGCAGTGGACTGGATGGAGGCGGTTGCTAGAGTTTTACGCCTAGCTTGGATACTAGTAGAGCGGATGATGATCTTAGCTTCTGTTGTTTCCAGTGAGTGACCATGAGGTTTGTTTTTATAGTAATAAGGCTTCGGTACGCGAACCGATACCTGGGATAGTACCTACGGGTAGTGCGCCAGCTATGTCACTACCTGTTGGTCAGTAGACACTACCCGGCGGTACTGGTAGCAGAGAATCACAGGCTTAGTGCCTTACATATGTTTTAGCACCAGATATCCCTCAAGTTTCGAGGTGAGCCTGACTCGTAGGCGGCTGAGGACTGGCTTGAGGAGGTGGTTGTGAGTTTTCTGGAGCTAATACAGCTTCGACAGTACGACATGTCGGAAGCAGATCACTCATCGTGGCTTACCAATCAATCGTAGTACTCGTTGGTTACGTTGTGATCAGTTCCTTAGACTCGAACTTCTGAGCGAAGTGTGTCTAAGGGAAATCCGAACCATTACTTTTCCTCTATGAATTTCTACCTATGTTAGGATGCTAGATAGAACCTTTGTGGTTGTGAACGTTAGCAGTGAAAGGCAGGAAACTAGCGCCAGTCTCAGAGACTCGGGCGTGTAAAATGTTTCAGGAGGAGGAAGTGCTAAGGACAGATGAATCTACAGGGTAGCAGACGTGGAAGCGGAGCTTAGAGAGCAGCATGTGGTGGTGTACATTTCGACATGTTACGACCACCCGACTTAGTAGTCCCCGCCAGGCTCAGGGAGCAGGAGGGCTGGGGAGGAGGGTAGCTGCATTGCGGTCAAGGAATGTGACCCAGGAACTCTAAGAATGATTCGGGGTACGAATTATGTCTACTACGAGCTGCCATATCTATAGACATAGGAACCGATCATTCAACCCTTCCATGAATCATGTCCCAGACCTAGAGGTTCCGGGTAAGCCATAGACTTGACCCTCACGTCTGGAGATACCTTTGGGAGGAGACTCGATAATCACACTTACGCCGACGGTGTGATTTGACCTCGAGGCGAGAGTTTCGGTTGGAATCTCTTGGTGGCAGCGTAGAGGCCTTACGACGTTGATCTGGGTATGATTCACAAATCATACCCCGGTTGACTGTTTTAGGCAAACGTCGGAATGGGTTTTCCTTGGTCGGCGAAAAGGAAACCCTGGGCAGCACATGTTAAACTCAGGCATAAGAGGGTGTGGCCGATCACTCTTGAGTTGGTCAACCCTACCCTTGTGGCAGCAGGAGTTTTGAGTTTCAGTTCTAACCTAAAAAGGGAAACCTCTTGAATTCGAGGGGGACGAACACGTTCTTATACGGTCTCAACCCGATGAGGTTTCGGAGATGTGGCCGAGGCGGCAGGTTATCTCCGAAGTTCGATGGGCCTTTCCAGGTCCTCAGCAGGATAGGAGAGGTGGCTTATCGCCTGGCTCTACCACCTCAGTTGCACCGGGTGCACGATGCCTTTCACGTGTCTCAGCTGAGGAGAAACGTGCACGACCCGACGCACATCATCGACTTTGGGGAGCTGGACGTGGACGATGGGGCGACTTTTGCGGAGGTCCCAGTGGAGATCGAGGATCGACAGGAGCGGGTCCTACGTGGGCGGTCGATTCCTCTTGTGCGCGTCAGATGGCAGCACGGGAACCTCCAGGAGAGCACTTGGGAGCGGGAGGCTCAGATGCGTGCTCAGTACCCCCATTTGTTCCCCTAGTTTTTGATGTATCTTTACGGGGACGTAAATCCCTGAGGTGGGAGTAATGTAAAGACCCGCAAATTTCAAGGAAATTTTTTTCTTAATTTTCTTTTGAATTTTACAAGAGCGCAGCTTCAGACGGCACCTGATTCCGAGGCCCGGTGTGCCCGGAATCAATTTCCGAAGTTTGGCTCGGGTACGTTCAGTGAACGGACGAGCGGGTTTTTCTATCTTTTGAACCGGTGCCCGGAATCGAATTCTGAGGGCACCGATGAAATCGTAGCGCCGGTATTTGCTTAGAAACGCCTCTTCCGGAGTTGCGTTTGCTCAAGACGTGGTTTTTAAATTTTGCGGCTTTAAATCAGAATAAAATAAAGTTGTGCGACAACTTTATTTTATTTCACTTAAACTACTTGGAAGCCACTTAAAGTCACTTAAAGGCAGCTTGAACTGAGTTGAACTGGATAGGATGCTAACCAGAAATATCCTACCCCTTGGTAGGATGTTTGTGCGGTGGGACCCGCACGAGCCCCACCGTTTCTTTCGCTAAGTAACGCACCCGCGAAAACCCGTCAAAGTAACTGAAAAGTCAACCGACGCGTTTTCTTTAATTCTTAAAAGACCATTTAATTGGGCGGTTTATTTCGTAAATTAAATGGACTGTTTCTTCGTGAATTAAATGGGTCGTTTCTTTCGAATTGATGGATCGTTTCTTAACCGGTTTCGTGTTGGCATGTTTATAAAATAAGACCAACCTAAAAATCCTTGGAAAGGATTTGAGAGAATCTTCGTTCCTCCACCCTCTCCGCGAAGAACGCGAAGAACGCGAAGAACGCGAAGAACGCGAAGAACGCCGGAACCGGAATCCGACGACGCACGATCCGCGACGTCAACAGCATTTCCGCGACCTTCTTCTTCTTCGGTGCCTCTTCTTCCGCGGCGAACCTGTGATCGGCGGTTAAAGGTGAGAATCGAAACTTCTAAATTCTCCCTTCTTAATTTCAATAACAACGGATTTAATTAATTAAATCCGTTTGTTCTTGATCCGGAGATTGGCGACGCGACGCCGAATACCGCGACGACGCGACGATCTCCTTCTTCCGCGACGAGCGATTCCGCGACGACCTCTCGTCCGACGACGACTTCGAGGTAGGGATTTATTTTGGAAAAGTTACCCCTTTTAAATTTTCTCGTGAACGTTCTTGAAAATTTAAAAATCCGGTTTCAAGCGAACAATTTTATCTTTAAATAAAATTGTTGGATCATGTGTTGATCATCTTATTCTTTTCTCCCGTTGTTTATGATTAACGCGGAGGGAGCGGGTCTAACGAACAAGACCCGGCAACCCTCCGCCGATCTTCCTTTTTGTGCGGATTTGGCGGGCGATGGCAAAAGCACGACGCAAGGGCCATTTGTTGATTCCGCAGTGGAGGACGCGTCCCGGGAGGAACAATGGCGCAGACGGGAGGCAAAACGGGCCACCGGAGCAACTCCGGCGGCCCGCGGAAGGAGGCGGCGGCGCCCGGCGCGCCGCCGTGGAGATCTCCCGCCGCGGCTGAAGCCGCGGCGGCGGCGGCCGGTTCCGCGGCCGCAGGGAACCGGGAACGGACGCGGCGGCCTGGCCGCGTCCGCGTGACAGGCGGCACCCCGCGGGGGCCGCGTTTCTCCAAATGCCGCGGGTCAAACCCGCGGCGGCGGCCTGCTCGGCCGCTCGGCCGAAGCCGAGCCGGCCGGTCCGGTCGGCCGGGCCGCGCCCAGGCCGGACCGGACCCGGCCGAGCCGGTTCGGGCCGGTTCGGGCCGACCCGGTTCGGCCGACCCCAGGGGGGGTTCGGGCCGGGTCGCCCCGGTCCCAGAACCCCCGTTTCGGGCCTTCTTCGGTCTTTCGCCCATATCATGGGCCAGGGACCTCCGATTGACGAACCGTCAGTGGCTACGCGATCCTTGGATCGAGACGGTCGTTTCGGTATATTATACTCAAGGTTTCGGAAGACTTTGGGTTCGGCCGGGTTGGTTCGTACACGAAACCAACCGGGCCCTCGGAGCAGAAACACTCATAACTTGAGCTACGGACGTCCGAACGACGTACCGTCAGCTGTGGTAGTTTCCTCTAAGTGAGACGGAACTTTTGGCATACCCCGCCCGAGGATCGGACACAGGCGGAGTACGGTTAGGTTGGTTTTGCCCTAAAAACCAACCGGGCCCCTGGGACGAAAATGCCAATAACTCTCAGACCGGGCGTCCGATTGACGCGCCGTCTGTTGCGTTGAGATCTTGTTGTCGATACAGAACTTTTGGATACATCAACTTCGGACTACGTGTCAGTTGATGTATCAGCCTCTCGGCTCGTGGAGCGGACCCTCCTAACGAGCTCGCTATGTGCGGGAACCCTAGTGCTGGCTGTGACTTCGACGGCAGAGCATAGATCCTCCGTGGACTGCGACGACGGCAGAGCTGAGATCCTCCGTGGACTGCGACGACGGCAGAGCAGAGATCCTTCGTGGACTGCGGCGACGACTGTGCAGAGATCCTCCGTGGACTGCGTCGACTACTGCACTCAGCGATCCTACGTGGAACAGTGCTACCGAACCTGTGTGAGCTGAATCTTCTTTTCACCTTGAGCGGTGGAGCGCTTGGGTGTAGCGGCGGACCCGTGGTACTTGACAGTGGTGGTGCGCTTGGATGCAGCAACAGACCCTTGGCGGTGGAGCGCTTGGTTGTAGCGGCAGACCCGCGATACTCTACGGAGTGTGTGCGCTTGGTTGGAGCGACAGACCCACGACGGTGGAGACATGCGTGCGGAGTACGGAGACCGTGTAGATGACTGAGACCTGACGACTGCTTGACCGACTCGACTTAGAGTGAGTCGACTAGCCTAGTGGACGGAGCGCCCAGTAGTTGGCAGCAGACCCACGGCGGACGGAGCGCCTGGTAGTTGGCGGCAAACCCGCGGTACTCGACAGGAGGAGTACCTCAGTAGGCTATCTGGGTGAGCGCCCGGTATTTGGCAGCAGACCCTCAGCGGACGGAGCGCCCGGTAGTTGGCAGCAGACCCGCGGTACTCGACAGGAGGAGTACTTCAGCAGTCTTAGGTTAGTGAGCAGTACCTCAGAGTCGTGACAGGACCACTGTACACTTCAGAGATGGGGCTCTTCAACATTTACGGTTTCGATAATGAAAATCCTGGTTGAGCTGAATCTTATGTTACTCTCCTTTGTGGATTGTGTTGAACTATCCTATGTGGATTTACTGTTACTCTCCTTGTGGATTTGAGTCTTGCTTCTTTTGTGGATTGAGTTGTTCTTGAGCTCGTGAGCAGAGCTAGAATTGGGGACTTAGGTATGTGTATGGGCATATACCTAAGTCGAGTCAGATGTTACTTCGTGATTGCATCTTTCTTTTGTGCTATATCATTTGTGGATTTCGGGAGACCTTCGGGGGTCTCGGGGTCCTTACTGAGTAGTTGTACTCACCCCTGCACGGGCTATGCCCGCACCTTATTGTGTTGGTTGCAGACGACGGACAGCGCTGATCACGGTTGGGGCATGGAGCAGGACGGTTCCTGGAGGTGGACCACTGGGCGGGACGTGCTCGGAGCGGACGTGGGACCCGAGGAGCCTGGAGGATATCTGTACCCACCCTTCAGGTGGGATTGCCAGTGGACGACACGAGGCCGGCGTCTTTTCTACAGTTACTGTACTTTACTTTTCAGTTGTACTTTATAGTTGGGCTTGTATTTCCGGCCCCCTTTACTTTTCTGCACTTTACTTTCCGCTTGCTGACTCTGTGTGGTTGTTACTTACAAAGGCAATTCCTTCCCTGTTTACTGGGATTTTACGCCTTGGTGCTAGTCGCCAGCCCCTGGCCTATGGAAGGCGGGCTTGGGGTAGTCACGGCACGGGCCCCGAGGACGGGTCGTGACAATATTAGTAAACATGGGATTAGTTATGAGCTATTGTGTGGGATGAGTTAGGGTAATTAATTGTGTGCTTCAGATTATAATATAAGTTATTAGTCAGGGGATTAATTATGAGTTATTAAGTGGGATGAGATGGAATAATTAATTATGAATTAATTATGTTCATTTATATTGTATTATAGATAATTTATCATGAGATTTATTTTGAGATATTTAATTGTATTTGTTTAGAAAATTAATTTTGAATTAATTATGTGTCATTGATTATATGATCAAGATATTTAATTGTGGGATTAACAATGAAATGTTGAGATTAGAATGAGATAATAAATTTCGGAAAATTAATTATGGAATATGAATTGTGATATTAATTTATTAATTGATGTTTTAATTAATGGTTTAAATCACATTGATAATTGTTGAGTTATCTAATGGAATAGATGTGTATAGAAAAATGTTTAATTAATAATGGGATTGGGGTGGATAATTAATTTTCCATTTAATTATGTGATAATGAATGGGATCGTAGTGATTCTAAATTGAGATGTAAAAATAGTTACATATCCATAATAAATATGAGTAATGATAATGGGATCATGGTGATTCTTAATTGAGAAGTACAAATAGTAACATGGGCATCATTATTATGAATAAAGAGAATGGGAACATGGTCATTACAAATTGGGAAGTATAAATAGAAACATGGTCATTATACATATTAGTAAAGAGAATTAGATCATGATCATTCTATTGAAGAGTAAGAATAGTAACATGGTCATCATATATACATTTGGGATTTTGGAATCTTGGGAAATGTGTTTTGTGAAGCTGAAATCAAACATTAAAAAAATAAAACACTGTGTTATGGAATCACAAGAGAATTTTCAATTTTTGACAGGATTTGAATCAAGAATTGAGATATGATATCATTGTTGTATAAATCATTATATCACATGAGTAAGAGAATGAATTAAGATATAATATCATCTTTAAAAAATTTGTCCTCAAGCCCGAGATAAAGAAGGTATTATGGTATGATATCCCCTTTAAATTTTCAAAATATTGCATGATATTAATTATTTATTAAGGTAACATATTACCTAGGGTACTTTTCCAGCTACGATATGAGTAGAAGTTAGTATTTTGGAACCGGTATCCCTGATATCCCTCGAGTTATGAAATGAGTAAACAAATGATATTATGTTCTGTGATAAATAAATCATTATACATTATTTAAAAAATATATAGTCCCTCTATTCACTCAAATTTCTGCTATGAGTTGATGAATGTATTTCTATCAGGAGTCCCGTAGAATCCTTGATGGGTTTTTGTTCATTTATTCAATTATGTTATTGCCTTGATATACGAGCACACTATTTAATTATATAGCATTGTGAAGAATTAGTTAGATACGGGTGGTCCATATATACTGAGATCTATATAGCACACCCTACTCAAGCCACTATTGCACTAGGGTACCCAAGTGGACATTATTGTTCTAAGGATCCTGTAAATTTTTTTTGGTGTTTGATGTACCAAAATGTTAGGAACAAATGAAAATGCAGATGCTTTGCATGAACATAGTTATTTCCTATGGGGATTTGAGCCTTTTCTTTATTTTTATAATGAGATGTAGAGTATATTGATTTGTTCACATTATTCATATATGTATCACCATGTAATGAATGCATTTTATAAAGTGGTATTGGCCATTTTATTTATTTAATTGATATTGTATTTATCATCCATTTTTTCATCTATTTATATATTTTTATTATATTTTGATAACAATGATTTGAGTGTATATTCTCCCCACTAACTAACCATAAACCCTCACTATTTTTTGAAACCTTTTAAGTATGTGGAGGTGTACCTGAGTTCATGTGGTGACCAGTCCTTGCCCCAGTTGAAGGGTAAGTTGAGTCAATATGTTACAATATTTTCAACTATTATATGAATTCATATCATTGTTCAGTTAGGTGGTTAACTCAACCCCAACATGAATATAAAACGATCAATAGTTTATTATGTGGTGGTTTATATGTAATCTCACTATAAAATAAAGATAAAAATCATAGTTAGTTCTTTTTTTTTTCAATATATAATAATTCTATGGATTTAATAGAAGATTTAATGGATTTCAAAATATTAGAAAATATGAACAAAATAATATTCATCATAGTATGGTTTTTAATAAATTAAATTAACATTGATCATTTTTTATCCCAACATTAATAATTTTTCAAATTTAAAAATTCTAAACATTATTGTTATCAATAAAATAATTTTTATCCAATAAATTAATAATTAAAACTTGTTATGAATTAGAGTAATGATAAGAGGAATGCATCATTCAATGGATGTGGTGGTCCAAAAGTACACATGGATGATGTTTTTTCATTGAATAGGGGAGTGTAGTAAAGTAGGTTATAATTTCATAATCAGAAGTATGTTTTGAATATAACTATAATATGATATATTCCCTTTTTCTAAAATCAATGAATTGTGGTATTTAAAATTTTACATGTTTCATAAATTTTTCCTTAGTCCACACATATGCGTGAATCATGTTTCATTTTCCATAATGGTGGTTGTGGTATGTTGTGAATTTTCATCCATAACTAAATAATTGTAATTATATAAAATATTACCATATATATATATATTATAAATTTATTAATAATATATAACGGTATGATGTTATATAATGACTGATGAGTCATGTTGAAAACATTTATATATCTTAGAGAATTATTTGGAAATGTATGGAATCAGATTAAATATTTTGACCAGAATATAACATAATTAAGTGAAAAATAATGAAATATGGAAACTATTATCATTTTGGAAGGAAGAAATTTTTTAGTTTTTATACAGTAGGGGTGATGAGGGGCTCACTTTATAAGTTAAATTGGATGAAATTTTTGTAAATACTAATATCATTTTAACAATGTTTTGTCAACCTCAATGAATGTGGCACTAAAATTTATAAACAACAGATTGTGTAAGGTAAAGGGTCAAAAGACCACCAAACACATTAAAGATCTAGTTTTTAACTTGTATAGCCTTTTTTACTTTGTTAATCCTTATTGATACATAATTATCTCGATCCGTGGTAACTAAAAATTACTTGTCTTCTATTTCATTAATGCACTGTAATAAGATTCTACATATTAAATTATTTAAACCTATTTGAAAAAAATTAATTAATTTTATAAAAATAAGAAAAATATTTATTACAAATAATAGATGTATAATTTATTATATTGAATTTTATTTTACGATATATTACTTATGATCTAAAATTTAAAATATATGATTCTTAACTCGAATTAAACAATATAGATTTATATTATCACATAAAAAATGAATACTTAATTTTTAAAATGGGTTTAAAAGTATCAATCACATATTTACCTTTGAATTGATAAATTAAGTCATTTTTTGAAAAAAAACATATATCTCATTATTTACATTAAAATAAACATTTTCAAAAAAATACCAAACATTCATCTTTTGATAAAATAGAATGATGAATAAAAAATAATTTAATTTGTTTTAAATTATTATTCTAAAAATAATAATTATATAAATAAAATAAATGAATGAAATTATTTTTATAAATTTTTTTATATGAAAATCAACTCTTTATAAAACAATATTTTCATTTTCGCATTTCATGTAATTTAATAAATAATTTTAACTATTTATTTATCTGAATATAAAAAATAACCATTAAATCATATGTTTCATGTGATAAAAATCATAGAAGATTGAGTGAATTTTTTTTATAAAATTCACTTGTAAGCATAAATTAACATTATTAGTAATTTTATCTACTATAATAGAATTTAATTCATATTTTAATTATCTTTAATTTCATTTCACTAAAAATTTGAAGATTTTTTGAACCTATTAATTCCCACCAATTCAATGACATGGTTTTAATGGTTTAATTAATTATTTATATATTATATAAATACATCACGGGTTTTTATGATTGATGTTACATATGGAGAAATATATCAATACTTTTAATTTAAATAATATAAATAATATATTAAAATATATAATTTATTATTCTCTCATTTAATTAAATTTACCTCCACAATTTCATAAATAATCTATGAGTAAATTATATACACTATTCGAATTTACAATACAATTCTAGATAATCATTGAATAATTTATGTTGTCGAGTTACATGTATCAGTATAAAATATTATTATAACCCATTTATAAATAGTTCTAAATAATAATTAGTTACAACTTTAATTTAATTTGGGAATGAATATCATGGTCTATAAATAATACAATCACACAGAACTGTGAAATTATTTTATAATAATTATAAAACCTTATGATTTTATTTATTACAAATTGTTTAATAATTAGTGAAACAATTATTTTATAAAGGTATTTTAAAATCTATCCTAAAAGAAGAATATTAACTAAATTAATAATATTTTAATATGAATTCACATACTCAAATGGTTTTTTGGTTACTATTTTTATTGTATGAACATTGATTGTATCACTTAGTTTCATAATGCTTTACTACGATACAATTGTTGCAAAAAATATTCATAGAATCTCTCATTATCATACATAATTGAGCTTTGTTGGACTGTATATCCCAACATATAGAAAAAAACTATAAATATAATGAAATATATAAAATGATTCAGACAATAGATTTTTCATATAATACATTTAATCATTTTCCATTGATAAAATTTACCCCTAGACTTCAATATGATTATTTCCTTCTATTTTTTAATTTGTTTATGAATTTAACTATGTTTATATGTTTACTAAAAATTCAGGAGAATTGGATTACTATATTCACTAATTATAAAAATCTATCATATATATTTAAGGTTTTTTAATGTATGTGAAAACTAGATTTTCCTTAAAAACATTTTGAACTGTGTTCATTCTAGCTCTATCTATTTCAAAAATAATTAGTTATCTTATGAAACAATTATTATAAATATATAGAAAATTATAAAAATTTTACTCAAAGTAATCCTATTTTATAAAAAAAATAATTCTTTTAAATAGATCATTTGTTCCAAACTATATCACTCATATTTTCGACATATATCATTCGTAGCTCAACCAATTTCATATTAGGTGTAAAAAATATAAACCATTTTTATGGAATTTTTATACACCGTATACTAATTCCTATAATTATTGTGAAATTAAATCCGTTATTGTGGTACTTAAACATTAAATTAAAGAATAATGTATATATTATATAAGTATATTTCCATGTGTCTAAACTATTTAACACTAATTGTTCACTATATTAAAGATTATGTAAATTAATAATTAACATAATAGGGTCATTTACACATGATTAACTAGTTCAATATTTGTATCCCTGTGTAATTAACGAAAGATATTTCATCTCTTGGAAATGAATATACTCACTAAGTATTTAAATAAAATAGGATTTCATTATATACATTGAAAATATACAAGGATTTTTAATAAATATCTCTTATAAAAATACAAATATAAATTGCACATTATGATGTAAAATTAAATAATTTTCTATCCAAAAAGGTTATTTATAACCTTGAAAAAATGATCAGACAAATAAAATAAACACTTGAATTTTACTAAAAATAAATCATAATTTCCCAAGTTATCTAATCGATTATATTATACCAATAATGGGAGCACCAACACATAGTCCTGAACTAGGTTCCATATACACAAACAATATATTCATGCTCTAATAAAATTAATTATTTAACCATAATTTATCACAAACAAATATGATGCTAATTTTATCTATAAAATATTAATGGTCACATTAGTCATGTTGATTATGTTATCCTGAACAGATCATAAAATAATAATGTTAATCATATGAACAACATTACTCAATGATACTATGAAACATGTTATAGAATTTCATGTCTTTATCATCTCCTAAAACCATTATGTACAAGATTTCATATTCAATATAACATATATGAAAATTTCCCTTCTACCCTAGGGAAATTTAAAAAATTTTATGACTGACTCCAAACACTCAATAAGGGAAAATATAAAATTGATGTGATCATATAAAATAAATGAGATAAAATTATTGATTGAATAAATGATCATTGTTATGATGAATATTCCTCAAGAATGAGTTATTTTATGAACCCACCCCCTAAAAAATTATTAAATGAAAATAAAATTAAATTTTTGAAACCCATCATTAAATGACATTGCACCAGTTCATGATTTAATTATTACAGATTCTGTGACTAAAAATAAAAAAAATCTAACTTCATTCAAAGAATTTGAGAAAATATTTTAATAACATAGAATCTGAATCATCGATATATTACATTCTAGATTCATAATATTAAAATCCATTTTAAATATTTTCTCAATGAATTAAATATTAATAAATTTAGATTTCAAATATAGTATCATTTGGACATAAATTTCTATAATAAGATTATACTAGTAATATATTTCAAATTTAATAAGACAATATTTTCTAACAATAAATGGTATACAAAACAACCAAACACCATTTGGAATATATATAATAATCCATTCAAATATATAAAAACAAAATATAGTGGAATTCCAACAAAAATAATCATTTTGAATAGACTAAAATTCATCATTATTGTCACACTAAGGTTCTTAAGAGGAATTAATTCATTACCCTTATTTGAGAAAGCACCATTAACGTAATTAATAAGATTAGATTTAAAATTTTAGAATGAAACTTATAAATGTTTATCTGATGGGTCCATACAACTATAAATCCATCACTATACCTAGTTACAACCATTAACATGGCCATTGTTGTTCTCATAAATTAGCTTCCTCAATGATGAACCATGGTACCAAGATTATGAGATGTAATTTCTTTAATTTATTCCTATTTCTTAGCAATATAATTTAGTATAAGATCATTAATATCTTGTAACTATCACTCAATAAATGTGGATATTCCCTCTTGATGGAATATCATCAATCAACCAATGAAATTATTTTAGTTGGAGATATAACATGAATCTCATTTTTTGAATTATTTATTTCTAGGAAAACCATATGGTTGAATAGATTTTGGGAAATAATATTTCATGCCACAAAATCATACATCCTTTTAAAGACAACTTCTATAATGGATCTATCATTAGGGTTCTTCTTGGATCGTAAATTGATGATGTCAATAATAGAATCATTGTTTTCTAGTTCCCTCTTCGTCTATAATTTTCATTCAAATCATAAAATTTTAATAATCCATTTAATGTGAGAACGTATTATATAATGGCACCACAAAAAATATTTTATTTTATTCCCATAAATGAGAAGAACAACAAGAAAAGTGGACCGATAATGAGAGGTCACGGGGGTCTAAAATAGTACAGTCCAAGAGTATCCCACGTGACCAAATCCATGCTTTCAGAGGGGAGGGATCCTAAGCTAGAGTAACAAGTGAGCCACCCATAATGGTCAAACATGGAGGCAAGAGAATAATCCACCCTATTTCTGTCCAAAAAAATGTGAAGCACTTATGTACGAGTGGAAATTAGAATTCATCATTTGCAGATGATGTATGAAATGCACCAGGGAGTTCTACCATACCCTTGTAAAGCACCGTGGATAGTAGTGGAGTCAGTTTCAATGGTCTTGATTATAATGTTCTTCTCTCGGCAGAGCATCGGACCTGTAAGCATTGCTTTTTCTTCTTCCAGGGGGAGTTTTCGATGAAGAAGTAGGCTGAAAAGACCAAGATCGCATAACTAGATGGGTCAATGATAATACCACCGTCTCGCATGATACCCATCCTCTAAGCTCCATCCGTGTTATGTTTGAGCCTAGTTTGAGGTTGGTTACACCATACCCACTGTCCCATAAAGACTCTAGACTGGGAAGCCCTGGTTACAGTAAGGCCTATGATGGAATTTTAGGAGACACCATTTATCATGGAATGTGCAAGGTCAATAAGCATGGATTAGGACCTAAATATAATCACAGTTCATGATCAGGAAATACCCTCGTGCTGTAACACCCGATACTTTTATGAGAAAAATTCTGTTACTATTTTATATAAATCATCAAAGGAATCTTTCACTACACACAACACTAGCTTGGCTTGCATTACACGCAACCGCGGCCTTCCTCAATAGCTTACGTCGTACGCAATACCGAGTTTCACTAAACATCGATATACTATTAAAATATTATTAAAACTAGATTTTATGAATAGTACTAACTGAATTTTGAATTTTATAACATTTTAATTCAACTTTTACATTTTCTAGAATGAGTTATAAAAGAAAAATATGTTTTTTTGGATAAAAAAATTTTTTTTCAAAAAATACAGTTTTGCTGCCTTTTGATGGCGCACCCACATTAAATCTAGTTTTTGACATTTTTATAAGTTCAATTTGACAAAATAAAATTTTCTTTTAATCAGGGTATAAAAATTTACTTTGAATAAATTTTTGATATTTGTCTGATAACTTTCATATTTTGATGAATAGTAAAAATACGCTAATTTTTATTTAAAACCAACTTTTTTCATTGAAATAATTTATATGGAAAAATTATAATATTGAATGTTTTTAAAGTATAAATAGAATATATTTTTACCATTTAATATAATGTATGTCATTAGAATAAATTTCACATTGAATTCATAGGTAAAAAAATTTCAATCTTTGGCAATGTTTTAACTTCAAAAACTGGTTTTCTTTACAACGGGATTTATTTTAAATTAATTACTACAACTTATATGTTTTTAATTTTGAAAAATGGATTCCATATTCATAATCAGTGGGTCCAAATTATGTTAATAAGATACTTTTTATTTTTGGGCATTATGAATAGTTACTACGGTAAATTTTATTTACCATAATTAAAGGTAAATCGTGTAATTAAGGGTAAATATAAGATTATAAAATAACCCTAACACCTGACAAAATCTTATTAGATGACTAAAAGTAGATCCATATCACCTAAGGGTATTATTAGATCCATTTAATGGAGTTTTTTTAATGAAAGTAATTTAATTATTATTAAAACCAATGAATGTGACAACATGTCACATTCTTAAATATTATAAGTATAATAATTTTAAATTGTTGATAAACATAATGAAACTTCGAACATGAATAGTATACCGATATCTAATACAATTATATAAATCATAGGAATTTATTATGAATTTTTAGGGATTAAATAATAATCATTAATTATGACACAATAGTAATGTTGAAATTATTTAATTAATTAAAATATCAAATAAATTGTTTTAAAAATATTAAAATAAATATTATATGAACTATTTAATGTGTTAAAATAATTTTCTAGATACATATGACATTTTATTAATCTATTAATGCTTTTAGTTCGAACATATCATATGTATATATTTTATTTAAATTCAAATAAATGAATAGTGTCAAAATTGACACTATTGTTATTTTATAAAAATAACATATTATAAAATTGTTTAAAAATAAAAAACATATTTATAAATTATAAATTAAAATTTATATGCTCTCCAATGTCATAAAGTGTCAAATTATAGAAAATTCAAAACACATATGTAATTATTTATAATAATTTAAAATTTAGAATATTTTTACCACAAATAAAATTAAATTGATATATAAGGATAAATCAAGTTGATAATATTTAAAATAAATTCATAACATGTATAAATTTTATTGGTTGATTATATTACAACACTATCTCATCTAATCTTAGGATATGAGTCATTTTGGATGTTTTTATGTGGGGTTGGGATTTAATATAAACTAATATTTCTTATATTTACAAAGGTGCCCCTCTCCTCCCTTATAAAAGGGCACCTCCTCCCTCTCATCATCACACCAATTGGAGTCTTCAAATTCGGCCAACCCCTACCCATTTAACTTAACCACTTCCTTAGGAACCTACTAGAGTTACTTGTCTTATCAAAAGTCCAACACTAGTGCCTTAAGGGAAAGTTTAAAGGAGGCACTTCAAGAAAGAGGTAATACCTGCTACAATTTTCTTCAAGTTCCATTCTTCTTCTACTCTCTCTTCATTAGTTGTTTCATTATGAGGTAATAACATCAGTATCACTCATATACTGATATGTTATTATAAATATGAAACAACCCTATTTCACCTCTTATCCATCCTACGGAAAACGAACTCATTGCACGTGAGTACGTACAGAATACCATCTCCATGTCGTGGTGTAATCTATTTTCCCCCACCAACATACTTGGAAGGGTATAAGGGTGAATGTAATGAATATATATATGATTATTTTAATGTTTTTTTGATTCTGAAATAGTATACAAACACTCCAATACAATTCCACAATCATGGGAATGATATCGTCGCTCGTGCGTACATATGGAATACCGTCTCCACTATGTGATGTGATTCGTTCTACATGATCTTCATTGAATAATGATTATATAAATGAATTGAATGAATGAATATGATATATATTACACTAATAACATTATGGAAATGAGTTATCTATAACCTAAAGATAATAATAAGAATTTATTCGACAAACACGCATAATAAAAAAAAGTAATAAACACCGGAATAACAAGTAGTAATGAAATATTAATAATAAGAATATAATAATATGACCATATTTGATATCATAGCAATAAGTATGATTCTGGAATAAGTCAATAACATTATTTAAATAATTATACAGGAGGTTCGGACACTTACAAAGAAAATAAGACCTAAGGTAAGGGAAATATCACAATCTCATTTTTATCCCAGATTGTTTATACTTTCGTAATTACTAGGGTGTATTTTATCATCCACATCCATGTTTTTTCAAAATTTAATATTATTTCCATCCACCTAAAATTTTTTAAATCCAATTTTACCCTTAGGTGAGTTTTTATTAAAAGATATGAAAGGAATCTTTTGTCGTTTTTCGTACGAGGTACTTTTTGACTTTTTCGAAAAAAGTACGAGAAGAATGTTTTTTAACTTATGAGGCATGAATGGATTTTTAAAAAATTATTTCCAAGACGCATCCTTGACATGTTTTTTAAGTTTATTTTTAATCAAATTCTTTTAGTTTAAAATTGTATGACATGTTAAGAAAGGAAAAATGTTTTTGAAGTAGAAAGGATATTTTCCTCAAGAATGGAGTTCAAGAGTTTTATCAAAATTATTTTCCATCTAAGATAATATAGGGTTCTATTTATATCCCTATTATTACATGGATTTTATTATGTTGTGATGGAAATATTTTTATGAATTCATTTATCTTATATGAATTGTTTTATGATGTCACTATGATTAAGATTCCCATTTTTATTACATGGGTTATGCTATGATGTATGGTTTATGATTTTGTGGCACACATAAGAATGGTATCATTATGAGATGGGTGGGACCTATATATCCCTCCAATTCATTGGGTAATGATTTTATAACTCATTAGATAGACATGGCTGGAATGATATGTTAAACCGATTCAGTGAAACAGGACTGAAACGAGGAGTGAAATCAGTTCAGAAATGGACTTTGTCCACTAAGATAGTCTTGGCAATGAGTCTTGACTAATAAGAAATGATTCTCTATGATTATGTGTGTATGAAAATTTTTTAATGTTATATGTTATGATTATTGGGATTTCATTTCACTACTATGATTTATCCCATGTTATAAAATTATGCTCTCTTTTGCAGGTTAAGATTTCCAAAATGATATGTTCTTATGAATATGATGGGATTGATATTTCTTTTGTTTACCCTTACTGAGCATTTGAGCTCACCCTTTTGTATGTTTTCTTTCCCCGGGTCTGGAAGAAGCTTATTAAGTAAGATATGCCAAAAGGGACTATAGATATGATGAAATAAATGGGAGATAGTGTAGACGCTTTATGAACAAGTTGTTTATGTTTCACAGTTTCTAAAGACACTATACCTATATGGTCCTTTCATGGTTTTGTTATATGTTGTAATAAGTATGCTTAAATTTTGAACTAATAACAATGTATGTAAAGTATGTGTCGTTATAGCTGGTATCAGACAAAAGGTATAGTCAACAATTAGAAACTAGGATGTGAAAGCCTTTGTAAGAACCCTAAGGAAAAGTCTAAGCATAGAACACAATAATAGTGTTTTAGAAATGACCATGAATAATCTAGGATAAGACCATAAGTGTGAAATTTTATTCTTGATTATGTTGTTTTCCTATTATAATTAGTGTTTCTCATACTATTCTTCTTGGTTTTAGTCAATGGCTGGAACCCGAAGGAACAATGTTAATGTGGAATGCGACGGGCAATGCAATGATTGTCCCCATGAGAAACCAAACATTATGGTAGATGGAATGAAAAATCTTGTATCCAAGCTCACACAACTTTCACAAGCTATGAATCATGAAGCACTTCTAAACGAGCAAAGGAAGGATCAGCATTCTGTTGAATCCTTCATGAGGCAGCGTCCACATTCTTTCAGTGGGTCTACAGATCCATTAGTTGCTGAAAAATGTTTTAGTACTACTGAAAAGTTATTTTCAGATCTTCAATGTTCTGAACATGATAAATTCATCCCAATAGTGTATCATTTGGAAGGAGATTCTGATCAATGGTGGAATCTTATTAAAAATACGAGCCAAAGGGATGAAATTGAGTCCATGGAATGTGATGAGTTCAAGAACTTATTTTTCAATAAGTACTTCCCTCATATTTTCCGAATAAAGATAGAGAAAGAGTTTCTTGAACTGATGCAAAAGGATGATGAATCTGTTGGTACCTATGAAGAAAATTTTACAAGACTTGCAAGGTACACATCTAGTATTATTATCCAACCTGAGAGTAAGATTGATCAATTCTTTAGTGACTTAAAACCAAGTCATCGAAGGGCATTAGACATAAGGGACTTCAATAGCTGTGAGGAAATCATTTGATGTGCTCTCAAAGTTGAGATGGATATTGGAGTATCCCATCAGTCATATGGGTTTGATAAGAAGAGGAAAATGGAATTCAAAGGAAAATCAAAAGAGCACACTGAAAAGAAGATGATATTTCCCTTATGCTCAAAGTGTAGAAAGAAACATGGAGGGAGTTGTCTTAATGGGACAAGTAAATGTTTAAAATATGGAAAGGAAGGTCATCGGGCATTTGAATGCCGCGATGATGGGATGAAGTTGTATAATGATGAAAACAAAAGAAGGGATACACAGAATGAACCTACTACACTTCAATGTTTCAAGTGAAAGGAGATGGGGCATTATGCCAAAAAATGACCTAATCCAAGGGTTGTTGATGATGATCGACATCAACAAAATCTTAAGGCTAAATACAAAGGAATGTCACATGCAATTTCTATCAGCGATGTGGAGTACGATAACGATGTAGTGAAAGGTACACTTACCATCCACTCTAAAGTAGAAAATGTTTTATTTGATTATGGATCCACCCACTCTTTTATTTCTGAAGATTTTTCTAAGGGTTTCACCATATTACTTCAACAATTAGATGTTGAGTTATCTGTGACAACACCTAATGGCACAATAGTCGCATCAAAAGTTTATAATTCTTCCCCGATTGATGTTTGTGGGAAAGTGCTTCCTGCAAATATTGTGATCCTT
Source organism: Viscum album (assembly GCA_963277665.1). Lineage (NCBI taxonomy): Eukaryota > Viridiplantae > Streptophyta > Magnoliopsida > Santalales > Viscaceae > Viscum > Viscum album. The sequence goes on along the minus strand of OY728150.1, from coordinate 1,582,892,631 downwards.
CCTATAGTGGAATTTGATGTGATTCTTGGCATGGATTGGATTTCTTTATATGGAGATCATATCAATTTCCAAATAAGGGAAGTCATATTTCATATTCCAGGTCAATCTATGATCGTCTATCGATGCAAGGATGAACATAACCTTCCAGTGGAAATTTATTCCATCTTATGGGACTTGATTCCACTTAATGAAGGTTATTTATCTCAAATGGTTGGTGAGAAACACACAATTAAGAATATGCCCATTGTACGGGAGTTTGATGATGTCTTTCCAGAGGAATTGCCGGGTCATCCACCAAATTGTGAAGTTGAGTTTTCAATAGAACTCGTACCGGGTGCTTTGCCTATTTCAAAGACACCTTATAGAGTGGCCCCCATTGAGTTGCAGGAATTGACGAAGAAACTCCAAAAAATATTGATAAGGGATTCATACGCCCTAGTGCGTCACCTTGGGGAGTACCTATTCTGTTTGTTAAGAAGAAAGATGGATCAATGAGACTCTGCATTGATTATCAAGAACTTAACAAGATCACTTTCAAGAACAAATATCCTCTCCCACGCATTGATGACCTATTTGACCAACTATGTGGAGCTCAATACTTTTCCAAGATTGATCTTCATTCAGGGTATCATCAATTAGGGGTCAAAAGGGAGGATATACAAAAGATGGATTTCTGTACAAGGTATGGACACTATGAATTTATAGTGATTCCATTTGGTCTTACTAATGCCCCTGCTATCTTCATGGATCTGATGAATAGAGTCTTTAGAGACTACTTTGATCAATTTGTGGTAGTCTTTATAGACGATATTCTTGTCTATTCCAATAGCAAGGAATAACATGAAGATCACTTGATAATTATATTGAAGACCCTGAGAAAGGAGAAGCTTTATGCCAAATTTAACATGTCTGAATTTTGGCTTCAAAAAGTTGCATTTTTGGGTCACATAATCTTAAAATAGGGGATATCTGTGGATCCAGAAAAAACATAGGTTATCGAAAGATGGTCGAGACCAACAACAGTAATTGAGATCCGATGTTTTCTTGGTTTGGATGGATAGTATCGACGTTTTGTGAAAGATTTTTGAAGATTATCTAATCCAATCACCAGGTTGACTCGAAAAGGAGTTAAATTTCATATGGACAGATGAATGTGAAGAGAATTTCAAGGAGTTGAAGAGAAGGTTATCCAGTGCCCTTGTACTCACAGTTCCTTGTAGTGGAGAAAGGTTTGTGATCTACAGTGATGAATACAAGATGGGACTGGGATGTGTTCTCATGCAAAATGATGTGGTGGTAGCTTATGCCTCACGACCATTGAAAATCAAATAGCAATATTACCCATCTCATGCTTTGGTGTTAGATGCGGTAATATTTGCATTAATGATTTGGAGGCATTACCTTTATGGTGAAAGGTGTGATATTTATACTGATGATAAAAGTTTAAAGTATATTTTCACACAAAAGGAGATGAATATGTTTCAAAAAAGATGGTTCGAGCTAATTAAGGATTACGACTTCTCAATTCATTACCACCCTAGGAAAGAAAACAAGGTGGAAGAGGCATTAAGTCGACAAGACCATGCCAGGTTATCCATGATGAGGATCACAAAAGATCCAATATTTATGGATTTATAAAGGATGGATCATGGAATTATAATGGAAGGGGGAAAATAGTATCTTTCTCAAATGAATGTTCAACCATAAATACATGTGAAGATTAAAGAGGAACAGAAAGAAGATGTAGAGTTACAAAAGAATGTGAGAAATTTTCCTGAATTCAACCTTGATTGTGATGGGATAAAAAAGTTCAGGAATCGGGTTTCTATTCCTCCCATCCCCAAATTAAAGAAGGAGCTACTGGATGAAGCTCATAGTTCATCATTCTCTATTCATCCTGGAGTCACGAAAATGTATAGGGACCTAAAAGAGTACTTCTGGTGGGATGGAATGAAAAGAGATGTTGCTGAATATGTCTCTCGATGCTTGGTTTGTCAGCAAGTTAATGCTGAGAGACAATAGTCTAAGGGGATGTTACAACCATTACCCATACCCGAATGTAAATGGGAAAACATCATGATGGACTTTGTCACAGGACTTCCTTAAACATCCAAAGGCAATAATGCTATCTAGGTCATAGTTGATCGTCTTACAAAGTCTGCACACTTCATTACTATTAGAAAGGATTTCTCTATGGATCAGCTTGCCAGGATATATGTAAAGGAATTGGTAAGATTGCATGGAGTACCACTTTCTATTATATCTTATCAGGATCCAAGATTTACCTTGATGTTCAGGCGAAGTCTTCAGCATACTCTGGATACAGAGTTGAGTTTCAGCACTTCTTATCATCCTCAGACAGACGGTCAGTCTGAGAGAACAATTCAAACTCTAGAAGATATGTTGAGAGCTTGCTCTATGGATTTCAAAGGTGGTTGGGATCAACACCTACCTTTGGTGGAATTTTCTTATAATAATAGCTTTCACTCCAGTATTCCAATGGCTCCTTATGAAGCTCTCTATGGAAAGAAATGCAGGACTCCATCTTGCTGGGATGAAGTTGGGGAAAGAAAGCTATTAGGACCTGATCTTGTTGATGAAATGGCAGAAATGGTCAGATCTATTCAACAACACATAAGAGAAGATCAGAGTCGACAGAAAAGTTATGCCGACAACTGAAGAAAAGACCTAGAGTTTGAAGTGGGTGATAATGTGTTCTTACGAATATCTCCCTGGAAGATGGTCATGAGATTTGGAAAGAAGGGGAAGTTCGGACCTAGATATATCGGTCCTTTCGAAATACTGGATCGTTTCGGGAAGGTAGCTTACCAATTGGCGCTTCCACCGAATCTCTCTCAAGTACACGATGTGTTCCATGTATCTCTCCTGAGAAAGTACATACCAGATCCTTCACATGTACTCAGCTCAGAAGTTGTACCGCTGGAGCAAGATCTTTCTTATGAAGAACAGCCGATAGAGATGATGGATCGTAGCGAAAAAGTCCTACTAAAAAAGACCACTCGCTTGGTGAATGTTTTATGGAGGAACCACCAATTTTATGAAGCTACATGGGAGCTTGAGGATATGATGAGAGATAGGTATCCTCATATGTTTGTTACAAGGTGACAAATTTCGAGGTCAAAATTCATTTTAAAGGGGGTAGAATGTAACACCCGAGACTTTTATGAGAAATATTTTTTTTATGTTATATAAATCATCAAAGTAATCTTTCACTACATACAACACTAGCTTGGCTTTCTTTACATGCAACCGCGACCTTCCTCGATAGCTTGCGTCGTACGCAATACTGAGTTTCACTAAACAATGATATGCTATTAAAATATTATTAAAACTAGCCATTATGAATAGTACCGACTGCATTTTGAATTTTATAACAATTTAATTAAACTTTTACATTTTCTATAATGAGGTAAAAAAGAAAAATCAGTTTTTTGGATAAAAGAAATATTTTTCAAAAAATACAGTTTTGCCGCCTTTTGATGGCGCACCCACATTAAATCTAGATTTTGACATGATTATGGGTCAATTTGACAACATAAAATTATTCTTTTTAATCAGGTTATAAAAATTCACTTTGGATAAATTTTTGATATTTTTCTGAGAACTTTCATATTTTGATGATTAGTAAAAATACGCGAATTTTTATTTAAAAACAACTTTTTTCATCGAGATAATTAATATGGATAAATTGTAATATTGAATGGTTTTAAAGTATAAATATTATATATTTTTACCATTTAATGTAATTTATTTCATTAGAATTAATTTCACATTGAATTAATAGGTAAAAACATTTCAATCTTTGGCAATGTTTTAACTTCTAAAACCCATTTTCTTAATAATGGGATATATTTTAAATTAATTACTACAACTTATATGTTTTGAATTTTGAAAAATGGATTCCATATTCAGAATCAGTGGGTCTAAATAATGTTTACAGGATTCTTTTTATTTTTGGGCATTATGAATAGTTACTACAATAAATTTTATTTACCATAGTTAAAGGTAAATCGGGTAATGAAGGGTAAATATAAGATTATAAAATTACCCTAACACCTAAAAAAATTATATTGGATGACTAAAAGTAGATCCATATCACCTAAGGGTCGGATTAGATTCATTTAATGGACTTTTGTTCATGAAAATAATTTAATTATTATTAAATCCAAATAATGTGACAACATGTCACTTTTTAAATATTATAAGTTTAATAATTTTAATTTGGTGATAAACTTAGTGAAACTTATAACATTAATAGTCTCCAAAAATATAATACAATTATCTACATCATATGTATTTATTTAGAATTTTTATGGATTAAATAAGTATCATTAATATGACACAATAGTGATGTTGAAAGTATTTTATTAATTAAAATATCAAATAAATTGTTTTAAAAATATTAAAATAAATATTATATGAATTATTTAATGTGAAAAACTAGTTTTCTAGATACTTATGACATTTAATGAATCTACTAATGCTTTTAGTTAGAACATATCTTCTGTATATATTTTATTTAAACTCAAATTATTTAATAGTGTCAAAATTGACACTATTGTTATTTTATAAAAATAACATATTATAAAATTGTTTGAAAATCACAAAAATATTTAAAAATTATAAATTAAAATTTATATGGTCTAAAATGTCATAAAGTGTCAAATTATGGAAAATTCACAACACATATGTAATTATTTATAATAATTTAAAATTTAGAATATTATTACCACAAATAAATTTAAATTTCTAAATAAGGATAAATCAAGTTGATAATGTTTAAAATAAATTCCTAACATGTCTAAATTTAATTGGTTGATTATATTACAACCTTATATAATCAATGCTTCGGATATGAGTCATTATGGATGTTTTTAAGAGGGGTTGGATTTAATATAAACTAATATTTCTTATATTTCCAAAGGTGCCCCTCTCATCCTTTATAAAAGGGCACCTCCTCCCTCTCTTCCTCACACCAATTTGAGTCTTCATGCTCGTCCAACCCCTGCCCATTTCACTTCCCAACTTCCTTAGAAACCTACTGAAGGTGCTGTTCTTATCAAAATACCAACTCTAATTTCTTAAGAGAAAGTTTAAAGGAGGCACTTCGAGAAAGAGGTAATACCTTCTACCATTTTCTTGAAGTTCCATTCTTCTTCTACTCCCTCTTCGTTAGTTGTTTCATTATGAGGTAACAACATCATTATCACTCATATAATGATATGTTATTATAAATATAAAACAACCCAATTTCACCTCTTATCCATCCTATGGAAAACAAAATCACCGCGCGTGCGTACGTACGGAATACCTTCTCCAGGCCGTGGTGTAGTCTATTTTCCCCCACCACCTTACATGGATGGGTATAAGGGTGAATGTAATGAATATATATATGATTATTGTAAAGTTTTATTGATTCTGAAATAGTATACATACACTCCAATACAATTCCACGATCATGGGAACGATATCATCGCTCGTGCGTATGTACGGAATACAGTCTCCACGATGTGATGTGATTTGTTCTTCATGATCTTCATTGCATAATGATTATATAAATGAATTGAATGAATAAATATGATATATTATACAATAATAACATTCTAGAAATGAAGTATCTATAACATAAAGATAGGAATAAGAATTCATTCGACAAACACACATAAGAACTAAATGTAATAAACACCCGAATAACAAGTAATAATGAAATATTACTAATAAGAAGATAATAATATGATCATATATGATATCATAACAATAAGTATGATTCTGTAATAAGTCAATAACATTATTTAAATCATTATACTGGAGGTTCTAACACTTACAAAGCAAATCAGACCTAATGCAAGGGAAATATCACAATCTCATTTTTATCTGAGATTGTTTATACTTTCGTAATTACTAGGGTGTATTTTATCATCCACATCCATGTTTTTTCAAAATGTAATATTATTTCCATCCACCTAAAATTTTTTAAATCCAATTTTTGTAACACCCCAGGTAAATAAAGAATATGAAATTTTCATATTTATCCATATTTGTGAATAAAATATTAATACGAATTTAAAGGGGACGCTATGCTCGATGGCGTACCCAACACGCAACAACGAGTTTCTTGGGAATCTTAAGTTGCACTCTAATAATAAAATAATATTATTTTAAATGGTAGTTAACATGTAGCTATTGTATTGTCGGAAATGGATAGAAATAACTAAAATATGATTATATATGTTTTTAAATGTTTTTACATTTATCCAATAAAAGATAAAGGCTAAAAATACGGAATGAATTCAATTTTAGGCGTATATGCCCTAGTTTTTACTAAAGGTTCACTTATCGCCTTTTGAGGGAGAACCGTCATTAAATATAGTTTTGTTCACACTTATAAATTCTATTGGGACCAAATAAAACTCATCTAAAGAATTGGGACATCAAAATTTACTTTGTGTAAATTTTTGGTATCTTTCCGATAAAGTTCATTTTTTTAATGAATAGTGTAAAATGTTGTATTTTAATTAAAAACCACTTTTTAGTCTAATTTATTTATATGATTAGATTATCTTTTGAATTGGTTTTAAAGTGAAATTAGAATATATTTTTACCATTAAATCCAATAGTGGTCGTTGGAATTAATATCACATGGAAATCAGACTTAAACTAGTATCAATCTTTTGATACCTATTGTTTCATAAAAACACGCTATTTGCTCTGACAACGGGAATTAATTATTAAATTAAATAATGTGACTTATATGTTTCTAATTTTTTAAAATATACTTCATTTTTGAATTCGGAATATCAAATATAGCATAGGGTGAATTTTTGGTATTTTTCTGAAAAACATCAAATTTTGATGAATAGTGAAACCACTAAGTGGTACTTATAAAAACTGATTTTTCCATTTAAATGAAATTTTTCCATCTTTGTGTTTTGAATTTTAAAAATTCAACATATATGGTTGTCATTAAGAAGTAAAATGTGGTTCAATGGGATAAAATTAATTTTTTGGTGAATAGTAACTTATTAAGTTTTTTATCGCTATTAGAGGTAATTAGTGTAGTTTATGGTAAGAATAATGTTTTAAAAAATGAAATGACCGAGAAACATGTCCTAACTTCATTGGATGTGTCATGGACGACCAAGAAAATCCATGGGTCAACTTGAGGACCCCATGGAGCCACTTTGTTTGGGAAATGACATAAATATATTTTTATTTAATGTTAAAGTAAAAATGACACAAACATGAGATATTTTATTAAAAAAAATTTACATGGGGTTATACAAGTCATATTTTTGACTATAAATAGTCATTGTAAATATAAAATGATTTCCTACATCATAACTATTTTTTTATAATTTTTAGACATTATATAAATTAAATTATTTATGACATCATGATGATCCAGCGATGACCTCATTATTTAATGATTTAAATAAAATGGAATGATAATGTAATATCTAAGAACTAAACATGTCCAAAACCTATTGTATGAGTGGATTTCGAACCCTTATCACCATATCCTCAAACTACATCAATGTGGGACCTATAAAATGTGAAACTCTTTTGAAAATAAAGTAACATTTTGTAACTTTACAAGAGTGCCCCTACTCTCCTCTTATAAAAGGCCCCCACCTCTACCTCCTTACCGACACTCCAAAAGCCTTTGTCTCAGCCAAACCCAGCCCATTTTGTCTCTCCACTTCCCTCTATTACTCCTTGAAGCCTCACTTTGGGCAGAAGTCTTCCCAAGGAAGCCTTTGAGCTCAAACCAAAGGGAGTTACCCGATTTTGAGGTAATGTCTTCACTTGTGTCCTTTTGTTTTATTTTTCTTCTCCAACCCCCTAAACTCTTTTTATTCATTTATTTTGTAACAAATCCAGTATCTTCAATATACTAGGATGTTTCTATGAGAATGATTCGAGCTAAACTTACACACACCTACATCTAATGGTTAAAGAACATACTATTTCAGTGGATGGAGAATTTCTGCCTCTCGAAACGATGGTTGTTCAACATTCTTCTAACACCTTAAAAGGTGGCCATTAAGATGACAATATATTTATATATGATATATAATATGTTTATGTTTTACTTAAGCTTCTGTATTTTTCATTTATGGCGTACCTTTATGGTTTCCATTATGGGTAAACGTGATATCTTCATTTAAGGAAGTGCGGACTACCGCCCCATCAAAGTGATTTGATTCCTTAATACCATATGTGGTACATATAAAGGATATATTTAATGATATTATATATGATACCATACTGGAATTAAAATACTATTATGAATCATTATGTTTTAATTCCATTAAATATGTAATAGAAATGGAAGTATCATTCATGCGTACGTACGTGTAACATCCCAAGTAAGTAATGAATAATAGATATATTTATCTATGTCTATTAATGAATTAGGTTGTGTTTTAGAGGCATAAAATGAAAATAATTCCAATCTTAAGCATGGAATACACTAATATTTTTTTAAAAGACTGATTTACTGCCTTTTAATGGAAAACCATTTTTAAATCTATATTTTGGAAATTTTATAAGCTATGTTTGTCAAAATAAACATATTATTTATTATTGGGACATCAAAATTTACTTTGTGTGAATTTTTGGTATTTTTCTAACAATGTTCATTTTTTAATGAATAGTGAAAAATACTGCATTTTACATCAAAAATGATTTTTAATCTAATTTATTTATATGATTATATTATCTATTGAATTGGTTTTAAAGTTAAATTAGAATATATTTTTACTATTTAATACAATGGTGGTCATTAAGATTAATTTCAATTTGGAATTGGGAATAAACTAATGCCAAACTTTTCATAGATATTGTTTTAAAAAACCCGCTATTTGTTTTGACAACGAGAATTATTTTTAAATAAATTATTGCAATTTCTGTGTTTGGAATTTGGTAAAATGGATTAAATATTTGGAATCAGAAGGTCCAAATTATTTAATCAAGACTCTTTTGTTTTTGGACATTATGAATAGTAACGACGGTAATTATCATTAATTATCTTGATTAATGAGTAATCGGGTAGTTAAGGATAATAAAATAATATCATAACAATAAAAAAATGAAACTAACATGTTTCCTAATTCTACTTTTTGTCTCATGGGCGACCATGGGATGTCTTGTGCCAAACATGGGGACCCCATGGAATCACTTTTGTGGAAAGTGACATGTTATATTTTTTTTAAAGAAAGTAAATATAACAAGAATATGTCACCTGATTAAAACATTTTAAATTTTGTCTACATATATGATATTTTATACTATAAATATTCATTGGAAATCTAAAAATATTCCCTACATCATAGTATTTTTTTATAATTTTTAGACATTAAATAAATTATTTATGACATCATAATGATGCAGCGATGACCTCATTATTTGACGATTTAAATAAAATGGAAAGATAATGTAAAATATAAGACCTACACATGTCCAAAACCTATTGGGTGGGTATATTTAGAACCCTTATAACCTTATCTTCGAATTATATCAATTTGGGACCATTAAAATCCGAAACCCATTTGAAAATAAAGTAACATTTCTTTACATTCCATGAGTGCCCCTCCTCTCCTCTTATAAAAGGCCCCCACCTCTACCTCATTACCCACACTCCCCAAGAATTTGTCTCAGCCAACCCCTGCCCATTTTGTCTCTCCAAATCCCTCTAATACTCCTTGAAGCCCCACTTTGGGCAGAAGTCTTCCCAAGGAAGCCTTAAAGGGAGTTACCCGATTTTAAGGTAATGTCTTCACATGAGTCCTTTTGTTTTATTTTGCTTCTCCAACCCCCTAAACTATTTTTATTCATTTCTTTTGTAACAAATCAAGTATCATAAATATACTAGGTTGTTTTTATAAGAATTATTAGAGCATCACTTACACACACAGACATCTAATGGTTAAAGGACATACTGTTTCCGTGGATGGTGAATTTATGCCTCCCGAAACGATGATTATTCAACATTATTTTAACACATTAAAAGGTGTCCATTAATATGTAACTATATTTATATATGATATATAATATGATTATGTTTTCCTTAAGCTTCTGTTTTTTTCATTTTGGGCATACCTTTATGGTTTCCATTATGGGTAAACGCGATATCTTCATTTAAGAAAGTGCGGACTACCGCCCCCTCAAAGTGATTTGATTCGTTAAATACCATATGTGGGACATATAAAGGATGGAACTATGATATTATATATTATATTATACTGGAATTATAATATACCTTTATATCATTATGATTCCATTCTATAAAATATGAAATAGAAATGAAAGTAGCGTTCATGCATACGTACGGCTTACCATCTCCATGAACGGTGCATTTCATTTCATACCTATAAATGATTATGTAATATTATAAATGCATGTATATACTGGATATATATGATATAGAAATCATGATTATAATTCTGGATATAATGGATACATAAACAACTTGTAATTATAAAGGGTTTATTTTTGACTCAAGTACCAATGATCGTTAAAACGACTGTTATTAACTTAAATAATTACATAGTGTTCATGACCTGGAAATAAGTGATATAAAAGGAATAATGATCATAAAAAAGGTTCTTAAGCAAGTAGAAATTAACTCATGTTTATTATTCAGGACACTAAAGAATGATCGAGTCAAGTAGGACCCGAGGTATGGGACTTCGTCTCAATCATCTTTCATTGAGGCATATTTTGTTTTATACAAAACCATATTTTATAAGGTGTATAAAAACCTTTGACTTTTACATTTATCCAAAAGGAATCATTTTTATATGAAGCGTTTACTAAACGACAAAAGGGAATGTTTTTTTCGTACGTATGCGGCAACAACGACTTATCCACCGCTGTGACCATTATTTGAGTTTCGGCTTCCTCTACAAGCCAAAACTTCTTTTTAAAAGAAAAATAAATACCATGTTTTACTTTTCATTTATTTTGGTATTGAAAATTCTTTTCAAAATGTTTTTATATCAATGTGTTTTATTGATATCTTGTTATTGAAAGGTGGGAATGTTATGGTTCCTTTATTCGTGTTTTATGTGATACGATTATGTTGAGTTTCTTGGGAATTATTATAAATATGGTTGGTTCTGTGATAAACTAAGGGCGGGTGAGCCCGATATAGCTCTCCAATTCATTAAGTAACTCGAAGGAGTGAAACTTTAAGGTTTCCCTGAAAATATTTAGGGAATATACTGTGGTGGGTTTTCCAAACGTAACCAAGAGGGTTACTCCTTACGTTAGAATGTTATGAATGCCTCAAGTGACCTTTTATGTCTTATGATTTCTATGATTTATTCATGATTTGATGAGGTATGTTAAATTGATTATGTTTTATGGGTAAATTATGATTTCATTCTTATGTATATATGTACCCATGTTTCCTTTCCATATATTTTTATATCCCTTACTGAGCTTTTTATGCTCATCCCAAGTTTTTTTGAAATGTTTTTCACAGGTCAAGGGAAAGGTACATGATATGCTGATAGTGTCAAGGAAGTGTCAAGAAAGAATCCATGTTTTATTTTAAAAATGTTTCCATTGATGGGAAAAAAGAATACTATCTTTATGTAACAACATTGTTTATATGCGGAATGTAATGCATGTTTTATGATCTAATTATCTAAAACTCTAAACCCGAAAAGATCCTCAATGTGTAATATTGTAATAACTCAAGATTAATTAAGGTTTAAGGCCAGGGCCTTATAGTTGGTATCAAAGGTCGTTTTAGATAACTTTAGGAGTTAGAATTCTATTAAATGTTTATCCAAAATATATTGTTTTTATGGTCAAATTGAAATGAAATAGCATTTGAAGATTACCATGTTGATTCATCTATGACATTTTTGTTCAGAATGGTTTTCTGCAGAGGAAATAGGGAAGCAGTTCTAGGAAGGCATACAGAAGGAATTAACCTTCTGAATCAGCATCCTGAGATGGTCGGAATTGGAACTGAACAGATTGTTGCAGTAATGGCGTAATTGACTCAAGCGATAAATGGTGGTGGTATCCATGCACGAGATCAGCTAGATCAACCATAGAGGAACATGTCAGTGGTGGAACATTTCATGAGGAAAAATCCCCCATCATTTAGAGGATCATCTGACCATGTGCTAGCTGAAGGGTGGATTAAAGCACTAGAGAATATTTTTGATGTAATGGGCTGTTCTGAAAATCAAAAGGATAGTCTTTCTATTTACTTTTTGGAGGGTGAAGTAGATCTGTGGTGGTCTATGGATAAAAATATTAGGGACGCTGATGAGATTGATGCTCTCGACTGTGATTAATTCAAAGGTATATTTCTTGAGAAGTATTTTCCAAAGGCTGTTTGACTTAGGATGGAAAAACAATTCTTGGAATTGAGGAAAGAGGAATACTCAGTGGCTACATATGAAGAAAGGTTAACTCGATTGGAAAGGTATGCTCCAAATTTTATCAGAGACCTTGATAGTAAAATCAATCATTTTTACTCATGATTAAAGCCAAAATATCGAAGGGAATTAGCTTCTTGTGAGTTTAAAAGTTATGAACAGCTTGTTCGATGTGCTGAGAAGGTGGAAATGGAGTTTTCCGATGATCAAGTGTTCTATAACAACCAACAGAAGAAGAGACCAAGTTGGCAGGAGAAAGGGAAGAATTCTTCAAAAAAGTATGATGGGTGATAGGAAGTTGATGGGACCAGAATTGGTAAAAGAGTTGGCAGAAAAAGGTCAGCTGGTACAGAAACACATGAGAACAGCTCAGAGCAGGCAGAAGAGTTATGCGGACAACAGGAGGACAGATCTATCTTTTGAGGTAGGTGATCATGTTTTTCTCAAAATCTCACCATGGAAAAGTGTGATGCGATTTGGTAAGAAAGTAAAGCTGAGTCCAAGGTTCATTGGACCATATGAAATTCTGGAGAGAGTTGGATCAGTTGCTTACCGAGTGGCTTTACCTCTGAGTTTATCTCAGGTACACAATGTTTTTGATGTTTCGATGTTGAGAAAGTATATGCCAGATCCATCTCATGTTTTGAGTCCAGAGGTAGTTCAGCTGGAGGAGAACCTATCTTATGAGGAACAACCGGTCCAGATTCTTGGCCACAAGGAGAAAGTGTTATGGAATAAAGTGATTAATCAGGTAAAGGTTTTGTCGAAAAACCACAATATGGAAGAGGCAACATGGGAATCTGAAAATGCAATGAGGGATAAGTACCCCCATTTATTAGATAAGTAAATAAATTACGGGGACATAATTTTCTAAAGGGGGGAAGGATGTAACATCCCATGTAAGTAATGAATAATAGATATTTTTATCTATGTATATTAATGAATTAGGTAGTGTTTTAGAGGCTTAAAATGAAAATAAATACAATCATAAGCATGGAATACACTAATATTTTTTTAAAAGATAGTTTTACTGCCTTTTGATGCCAAACCATTTTTAAATCATTCATTTGACAATTTTATAAGGTATATTTTTCAAAATAAACTTATTCTTTATGATTGGGACATCAAAATTTACTTTGTGTGAATTTTTGGTATTTTTCTGACAATGTTAATTTTTTTAATGAATAGTGAAAAATATTGCATTTTATATCAAAACTGCTTTTTATTCTAATTTATTTATATGATTATATTATCTTTTTAATTGGTTTTAAAGTTAAATTAGAATATATTTTTACCATTTAATCCAATGGTGGTCATTAGGAATAATTTTACTTTAGAATTGGGCATAATCTAATGCCAAACTTTTCATAGATATTGTTTCAAAAAACCCGCTATTTGTTTTGACAACGAGAATAATTTTTAAATCAATTATTGCAATTTCTGTGTTTATAATTTGGTAAAATGGATTATATATTTGGAATCAGAAGATCTAATTTATTTAATCAAGACTCTTTTGTTTTTGGACATTATGAATAGTAACGACGGTAATTATCTTTAATTATCTTGATTAATGAGTAATCGGTTAGTTAAGGATAATAAAATAATATCATAATAATAAAAAAAATGACACCAAAATGTGTCCTAATTCTACTATTTGTCTCATGGCCGACCAATGGATGTCTTGTGCCAAGCTTGGGGACCCCATGGAATCACTTTTGTGGAAAGTGACTTGTTATCTTTTTAAATTTTTTTTAAAGAAAGTAAATATAACAAGAATGTATCACCTGATTAAAACATTATTAATTTTGTCTACATAGATGATATTTTAGACTATAAATATTCATTGGAAATCTAAAAAGATTTCCTACATCATTGTATTTGTTTTATAATTTTTAGACATTAAATAAATTATTTATGATATCATAATGATGCAGCGATGACATCATTATTTGACGATTTAAATAAAATGGAAAGATAATGTAAAATATAAGACCTACACATGTCAAAAACCTATTGGGTGGGTATATTTCCAACCCATATCACCTTATCTTCGAATTATATCAATGTGGGACCTTTAAAATCCAAATCCCATTTGAAAATAAAGTAACATTTCTTTACTTTCCAAGAGTGCCCCTCCTCTCCTCTTATAAAAGGCCCACACCTCTACCTCATTACCCACACTCCCAAAGCCTTTGGCTCGTCCAAAACCTTCCCATTTTGTCTATCCACATCCATCTATTACTCCTTGAAGCCTCAAATTGGGCAGATATCTTCCCAAGGATGCTTTTGATCTCAAACCAAATGGAGTTACCCGATTTTAAGGTAATGTCTTCACTTGAGTCCTTTTGTTTTATTTTGCTTCTCCAACCCCATAAACTCTTTTAATTAATTTCTTTTGTAACAACTCCAGTATATTAAATATACTAGGATGTATTTATAAGAAATATTCGAGCAAAAATTACACACAACTACATCTTATGGTTAAAGGACATACTATTTCAATGGATGCTGAATTTATGCCTCCCGAAACGATGATTGCTCAACATTCCTTTAACACCTTCAAAGGTGTCCATTAATATGTCACTATATTTATATAAGATATATAATATGTTTATGTTTTCCTTAATATTCTGTATTTTTCATTTTGGGCATACCTTTATGGTTTCCATTATGGGTAAACGCGATATCTTCATTTAAGGAATTACGGACTACCGCCCCCTCAAAGTGATTTGATTCGTTAAATACCATATGTGGGACGTATAAATGATGGAACTATGATATTATATATGATATTATACTGAAATTATAATATACCTTTGTATCATTATGATTACATTCTATAGAATACAAAATAGAATTGAAAGTAGCGTTCATGCGTACGTACGGTTTACCGTCTCCATGAACGGTGCATTTCATTTCTTACCTCTAAATGATTATCTAATATTATAAATTCTTGTATATACTAGATATATATGATATATAAATCATGATTATAATTCTGTATATAATGGATACATGAACAACTTGTAATTATAAAGTGTTTATTTTTGACTCAAGTATCAATGATCGTTTAAACGACCGTTATTAACTTAAATAATTACATAGTGTTCATGACATGTAAATAAGTGATATAAAATGAATAATGAACTTAAAAAACGGTTCTTAAGAAAGTAGAAATTAACTAAAGTTTATTATTCAGGACATTAAATAATGATCGAGTGAAGTCGGACTTGAGGTATGGGACTTCGTCTCAATCTCCTTTCATTGAGGCATATTTTGTTTTATACAAAACCTTCTTTTATATGGTGTATAAACCCCTTTGACTTTTACGTTTATCCAAAAGGAATCTTCTTTATACGAAGCTTTTACTAAATGACAAAAGGGATTGTTTTTGTTGTACGTATGCGGCGACAACGACTTGTCCACCGCCCTGACCATTATTTGAGTTTCGACTTCCTCTACAAGCCAGACCTTCTTTTTAAAAGAAAAATATATACCATGTTATACTTTTCTTTTATTTTGGTATTGAAAATGGTTTTCATAATGTTATTTAATATCAAGGTGTTTTATTGATATCTTGTGATTGAAATGTGGATATATTATGTTTCCATTATGCATTTATTAAGTGGTACGATTATGTTACTGTTCTTGGGAATTGTTATGAAGACGGGTGGTTCCGTGATAAACTAAGGGCGGGTGATCATGATAAATCTCTACAATGCATTGGGTTACACGACGGAGTGAAACGTTAAGGTTTCTCCGAAGAGATTTATGGAATATACTGTGGTGGGTATTCCAAACGTAACCAAGAGGGTTAATCCCTACGTTATAATGTTATGAATGATTCAAGTTACCTTTTATGTCTTATGATTTCTATTATTTATTCATGATTTCATGAGGTATGTTAAAGTGCTTATGTTTTATAGGTAAAGTATGATTTCATTATTATGTATATATGTAGCCATGTTTCCTTTCCATATATTCTTATATCCTTTACTGAGCTTTTTATGCTCATCCCATGTTTTTTTGAAATATTTTTCACAGGTCAAGGGAAAGGTACATGATATGATGATAATGTGAAGGAAGTGTCAATAAAGATTCCATGTTTTATTTTAAATATGTTTCCATTGATGGGAAAGAATAATACTATCTTTATGTAACCACATTGTTTATATATGGAATGTAATGAAAGATTTATGATCTAATTATCTAAAACTCTATACCTGAAAACATCCTCAATGTGTATTCTTGTAATAACTCATGATTAAGTAAGGATTAAGGTTGGGGCCTTATAGTACGGCTTACCCTCTCTATGAATGGTACGTTTCATTTCTTATATCAAATTGTTATGTAATATTATAAGTACATATATATAATGGATATATATGTAATATATTACATCTAAATTATGGATATCATTCTTTAATTATAACATATATATATCTCTCTCATTTTTTTAATTCTATTAATATGACAAAAAATGAATGTAGCGTTCATGCGTACATACGGCCTACCGTCTCCATAAACGGTGCTTTTCGTTTTTTATCTCCAAATGATATGGAATAGTATAAAATGAATATTTATTGGATATATATGATATTTTAATCATTAATACTATTCTGGAAATTATTTACTTCTAACTACATGGGCAATCTTTTTTCAAACAAGTTCATTTTTGACTCATGTACCAAACATCGGCAAAAACGTCTGATATGAACTAACATTATTAAACAATTATTATAACATTATAATATGTGATATGATATGAATAATAATCTCTAAAGGAGGTACATAGGCAATTATTAATTGACCAAAGTTTATTATTAAGGAATATAAATAAACGAACAAAACAAGATGGACTTGAGTTAAGGGATCCTACTCCTCTCTTTCTTTTTAAGTACACTCTTTTATGTCATTCCTTTTAGAAATCATATTTATTGTTATTGGGATGTTATTTTATATTACTCTTACTGTATGTTTTATGTTCATTTGATGAGAGACCCTATTCTCTATCATCAATCCATTTTGGAAGATTTGAGTGGCGTAGTTAGGCTGCCGAATTTTCGTAAGAGATCTATCCTCTCTATTTCTTTTTAAGTACTCTCTTTTATGTCACTTCTTTTAAGCTCTTCGTAGCCATGTTGGGGGATGTTATTTTAAATTCCTATTTATGTAAACTTTATGTTAATATGATGAGATACCCTATTTGATCTCATTAATCCATTTTTGGATGTTTTAAGTGGCGCTGTTAGGCTGCCGAGTTTTCGTAAGGGATTTTTCATCTCACTTTTATTCCCATTAGATTTATGATAAATTTGCCACAATTTCCTTTGTGTTGTTTATTTACATCCCATTATTTTACACATTGTGTAATATACTTTCTTTTATGAGTATTTACACCAATGTTGTGTTGTCCTTCTTTCACGAGGTGTATGTTTCCAAAGATACCCATGTCGGTAAGGGAAACTTTCACCCTCCTCTTTTTAAAAGACTTTTTTTTTGGGTCTCTTAATTTACATATTGTTATGTTGGGATATGTTCTCATATATCCTTATTGATGTAAATTTTATTTCCATGTGATGAGATACCCTTTTTTTATCTCTCATCAATTCATTTTGATGTGACGTCGTTAGGCTGTCAAGGGAACTTCCTAACCCCATTTAGATTTCTTTGGGTTCAACATATAGTTTTTGAATATGTCATCCTTTGAATATGTGTGAATTACCTTTGATTTTTTTACACTAAATATCCACTTATATTTGGTGTATTCGTTTGTCACACATAAATATGTAATTGATTTATCCTTAAACTAAGGATACCATCTTTGTAAGGGACTTCGTCTCAATATCCATTCATTGAGGCATATATTGTTTTATACACAACCTTCTTTTATATGGTTTATAAACCCCTTTGACTTTTATGTTTATCCAAAAGGAATATTTTTATACGAAGCATTTTACAAAATGACAAAAGGGAATGTTTTTTTCATACGTATTCGGCGACAACGACTTCTCCACCGTCGTGACCATTATTTGAGTTTCGGCTTCCTCTACAATCCATACCTTATTTTTAAAAGAAAAATAATTACCATGTTTTAATTTCATTTTATTTTGGTATTGAAAATGGTTTTCATAATGTTATTTAATATCAAGGTGTTTTATTTGTATCTTGTGATTGAAATGTGGAAATATTATGTTTCTTTATGCATTTATTAAGTGGTACGATTATGTTATTGTTCTTGGGCATTGTTACAAATACGGGTGGTTCTGTGACAAACTAAGGGAGGGTGATCCTGATAAAGATCTCCAATGCATTTGGTTATGCGAAGGAGTGAAACGTTAAGGTTTCTCCGAAGAGATTTAGGGAATATATTGTGGTGGGTATTCCAAACGTTACAAAGATGGTTACTCCCTACGTAAGAATGTTATGAATTCATCAAGTTACCTTTTATGTCTTATGATTTCTCTGATTTATTCATGATTTGATGAGGTATGATAAAGTGCCTATGTTTTATGGGTAAAGTATGATTTCATTCTTATGTATATATGAACTCATGTTTCCTTTCCATACCATTATAACCCTTACTGAGCTTTTTATGCTCATCCCAAGTTTTTGAAATGTTTTTCACATGTCAAGGGAAAGGTACATGATGTGATTATAGTTTCAAGGATGTGTCAAGAAAGAATCCATGTTTAATTATAAATATGTTTCCGTTGATGGGAAGAATAAATACTGTCTTTTATGTAACCACTTTGTTTAAATGTGGAATGTAATGCAAGTTTCATGATCTAATTCTCTAAAACTATAAACCTGAAATGATCCTCAATGTGTAATCATGTAATAAATCAGGATTAAGTGAGGTTTAAGGCTGGGGACTTATAGTTGGTATCAGAGGTCGGTTTAGATAACTTTAGAGGTTAGGGTATTCTTTATGTATATGTGGCATTACCATAATGGTTAGGATTTCAGAAAGAGTCATAGTTTTAGATAAAGTGAATGATTAAGTATATCTTAGTGTTTATCTTCCTCATTAGTACATGATGGTTTTTTTGATATACTCACACTGACATTTTTGGTTTTAGTAAATGGCTGGATCTAGAAGGCACTAAAGTAACAGTGGATGTGAAGGAAACTGTTACAGTTTTTTGAGCAAGCAACTGAATGATATGGGAGCGTCAATGAGAACTCTTGTGATTGTCCTCAACCAACTATCTGGAGTCATGATTGACCACCTAAACCTTGGTGATTTCTCTAAGGAATAATATATGCGAGAAACAAATCCCTACGGAAGTACAGGTAATAATCATAAAGGTATGTGTGTTCAAAAACCTATGTGTCAAAGATGTGGAAAGAAACACATAGGAAAATGTTTCAATGGGATAGAAATATGCTATAGATGTGGAAATGAAGGTCATAAAGCAATAACCTGCCATGGAAAAAGGAAGAATCCAGTTGACTCGAGGAATGGGAATGTAGTTCTTTCTGAGGGATCAATTGAATGTTTTAAATGTGGTGTGCATGGTCATTATTCAAACACATGTACTATGAATAAGTTTCGTGAATGGGATCACCAAGTGCATACAAATGTTCGTTTACCAATACCTAATGCCATTCCGATTGAGGATGAAGAAACTGACAATGACCAATCAAAGGTATGTATTATTTCATGACTATTGTTTTCAAATTTTGGAATCCTAGGATATGATTCATGATTTTTTTTTGTAGGAAAGAGGTATTTCGGAATAAGTTGGAAAGGAATCGTTAATGGATCATGAAGGATGTTGAATGAGTAAGATGTCAAAATATAAGGTCTTTAAGAGTTATGGTGAAATTCTTAATAGTATTAAGTCTCTTTTGATGATGGGGTTACATTAGAAGACTTTTTATATTATGTGTAACCCTGATGATTAATATATGCAAATTTTATTCAAGGAATAGTTATCTTTTCTTTTGTGGAAATAGTTATAACGAACCATTTGGGTTTATATGATCCTTACTTTTGAGGCAATTATGGGTTACTATATGTTATGATTGAAGAGAAAGGCATGAGATAAAATTGAGGTTAAATTATGTTATGGTTATTTTTGATGATTTTATCCCTTTTTGGGGAATGATTTGAGAATTACATTGTTTTGGATAAAGGACAACACACACACTGTGTGACTACCTATCACATTGGACAAAGCTGCGGGAATCGAACCCACAACCAAAGTGCGACTGGTATTTATCTCCTACCACTGGACTACGTGAAGTCCCTGGTTAGTTTGACTGATTCTTTTTAGTTATATGATTTTATGAATTAAGAGTAAGTTGGTTTTGGGTTATTTATGAAAATTATTAACCTATCATTTAGGATATGTGATTGGGTTAATTACTTTTCAATACGAGACTTTAGGAGCAACTGATGTTGTTTGGAGATAAATATTACGATTTAACTTGGAAGACTATGTGACTAAAACATTAAAATATTTGGGTTTCAATCATATATTGGTTTACTTTGAATAATTTTATGGACAAATTGTTTATCGGATGGTCCTCGTTGAACTTTGGGTTTTGTTGGACAAATTTTGGAGATTAAGAATAGATTTTCTTTTTAAAGGGTTATCCTTTTCTGGATTATCTGACCTTGTACTGACCTTTTTGGTTTTGGTTTTGGTTAAAGCCTAATGACATGTGAAGTATATAGTTCACTTTGGTGGATTATGTGATTCTATAGAAGTTTATTATAGTACTCTTAATGAGAACAAGTCTCCCTAAATACTCATCTTTTGGAAAAAATATGAGTTTGATTAAGGAATCTAGTAAAAGTTGAAAGTCAACATGATAAGTGATTATATTTCCTTATGAATAAATTCCTCAATAAAAAGTAACATAAAACAAAAATGTTGTCTATTAACTTTTCCTACTGGGGAATAGAATACCGTTTAACCCATCACAAGTTTGTGATTTTCTTATGGTTAACTTTCTCCTAGACATGTTTACTATCACTCTCCCTCAAGAACATGACCCTTTGATTTTTCTTCCATGTCCATGTTTTTCTACATGGAATCCTAGTATGGGTTAACTAGGGTGACCTCTGTACTTATCTTCCTTTATTTTAAAGTGATTGTTTTACCGACTCTTGTTCCGATGTGGGACATTCAAGGATGTTTCCAAGCTCAATTTTAAAAATTGCGAGGACTCAATTCCCAAAAGGGGGGAAGGATGTAGCACCCCAGGTAAATAAAGAATATGAAATTTTCATATTTATCCATATTTGTGAATAAAATATTAATAATACTTTAAAGGGGATGCTATGCTCAATGGCGTACCCAACACGTAACAATGAGTTTCTTGGGAATCTAACGTTGCACTCTAATAATAAAATAATATTATTTTAAATGGTAGTTAACATGTTGCCGTTGTATTGGATATAATGGATATAAATAACTAAAATATGATGATATATGTTTTTAAATGTTTTTACATTTATCTAATAAAAGATAAAGGCTTAAAATATGGAAAGAATTCAATTTTAGGCGTATATGCCCTAGTTTTCACTAAAGGTTCACTTATCGGCTTTTGATGGAGAACCGTCATTAAATATAGTTTTTTTTCTCTTATATATTATATTGGACCAAATAAAACTCTTCTTATGAATTGGGATATCAAAATTTACTTTGTGTAAATTTTTGGTATCTTTCCGATAAAGTTCATTTTTTTAATGAATAGTGTAAAATGTTGTATTTTAATTCAAAATCTCTTCTTAATCTTATTTATTTATATTATTATATTATCTTTTGAATTGTTTTTAAAGTGAAATTAGAATAAATTTTTACCATTAAATCCAATAGTGGTCGACGGAATTAATTTCACTTTGAAATCAGACTTAAACTAGTATCAATCTTTTGATACTTATTGTTTCATAAAAACATGTTATTTGCTCTGACAGCGGGAATTAATTATTAAATTAATTAATGTTACTTATATGTTTTGAATTTTGTAAAATACACTTCATTTTTGAATTTGTAATATCATATATATCTTAGGGTGAATTTTTGGTATTTTTCTGAAAAACTTCAATTTTTGATGAATAGTGAAACCACTAAGTGGTACTTATAAAAACTGATTTTTCCGTTTAAATGAAATTTTTCCATCTTTTTGTTTTGAATTTCAAAAATTTTACATATATGGTTTTCATTAAGAAGTAAAATGTGGTTCAATGGGATAAAAATAATTTTTTGGTGAATAGTAACTGATTAAGTTTTTAATCGCGATTAGAGATAATTAGTGTAGTTTATGGTAAGAATAATGTTTTAATAAAATTAAATGACCAAGACACATGTACTACCCTCATTGTATGTGTCATGGCCGACCACAAAAATCAATGGGTCAACTTGGGGACCCCATGGATCCACATTGGTTGGGAAATTACATAAATATCTTTTTATTTAATGTTAAAGTAAAAATGACACAAAAATGAGATGTTTTACTAAAAAAATTTTTACATGAAGTTATACAAGCCATATTTTTGACTATAAATAGTCATTGGAAAGCTAAAATGATTTCCTATATAATATTATTTTTTTATAATTTTTAGAAATTAAATAAATTAAATTATTTATGACATCCTGATGATGCAGCGTTGACCTCATTATTTAACGATTTAAATAAAATGGAAAGATAATGTAATATCTAAGACCTACACATGTCCAAAACCTATTGTATGAGTGGATTTCAAACCCGTATCACCTTATCATCTATATAAATCAATTTGGAACCTTTAAAATATAAAACTCTTTTGAAAATAAAGTAACATTTTGTAACTTTACAAGAGTACTCCTCCTCTCCTATTATAAAAGGCCCCCACCTATACCTCCATACCCACACTCCGAAAGCCTTTGGATCGGCCAAACCCTGCCCATTTTGTCTCTCCACATCCCTAAATTACTCCTTGAAGCCTCACATTGGGCAGAAGTCTTCCCAAGGAAGCCTTTGAGCTCAAACCAAAGGGAGTTACCCGATTTTGAGGTAATGTCTTCACTTGTGTCCTTTTGTTTTATTTTGCTTCTCCAACCTCCTAAACTATTTTTATTCGTTTATTTTGTAACAAATCCAGTATCCTCAATATACAAGGATGTTTTTATAAGATTTATTCGAGCTAAACTTACACACACCTACATCTATGTTTAATGAACATATTGTTTCCGTGGATGGCGAATTTCTACCTCCCGAAACGATGATTGTTCAACATTTTTCTAAAACCTTCAAAAGTGGACATTAAGATGACACTATATTTATATATGATATCTAATATTTTTATGTTTTACTTAAGCTTATTTATTTTTCATTTATGGATTACCTTTATGGTTTCCATTATGGGTAAACGCGATATCTTTATTTAAGGAAGTGCTGACTACCACCCCTAAAAGTGATTTGATTCGTTAATACCATATGTGGTACGTATAAAGGATATATTTAATGATATTATATATCATACCAAACTGGAATTAAAATACTATTATGTATCATTATGTTTTAATTCCATTAAATATGTATTAGAAATGGAAGTAGTGTCCATGCGTACGTACAGATTACTGTCTCCATGAACGGTACTTTTAATTTCGTATCTCAAAATGTTATGTAATATTATAAGTACATATATATAATGGATATATATTTAATATATTACATATAAATTATGGATATCATTTTGGAATTATAACATATATATATCTCTCTCATTTCGTTTTAATTCCATTAATTTGACAAAAAATGAAAGCAGTGTTCATGCGTACGTACGACCTACCGTCTCCATGAAAGGTGCTTTTCATTTTTTATCTCCAAATGATATGGAATAGTATAAATTAATATTTACTTGATATATATGATATTTTAATCATTAATAGTATTCTTGAAATTATTTACTTATAACTACATGGGCAATCTTTTTTCAAACAAGTTCATTTTTGACACATGTACCAAACATTAGCAAAAACGTCTAATTTGAACTAACATTATTAAACAATTATTATAACATTATAATATGTTATATGAAATGAATAATAATATCTAAAGGAGGTACATAGGCAATTATTAATTGACCAAATATTATTATTCCGGAATATAAAGAAACGAACAAGACAAGTTGGACTTGAGGTAAGGGATCCTACTCCTCTCTTTCTTTTTAAGTACTCTCTTTTATGTCATTCATTTTAAAGATCATATTTCTTGTTATAGGGATATTATTTTATATTACACTTACTGCATGGTTTATGTTCATATGATTATAGACCCTATTCTCTCTCATCAATCCATTTTGGAAGTTTTGAGTGGCGCCGTTAGGCTGCCGAATTTTCGTAAGAGGTCTAT
The DNA here is from genome assembly GCA_963277665.1 of Viscum album. Classification (NCBI taxonomy): domain Eukaryota; kingdom Viridiplantae; phylum Streptophyta; class Magnoliopsida; order Santalales; family Viscaceae; genus Viscum; species Viscum album. The sequence continues at coordinate 1,582,867,858 of OY728150.1, read as the reverse complement.
CCTCTATTTTTTTTTAAATACTCTCTTTTATGTCACTTCTTTTAAGATCTTATTTGTTATGTTGGGGGATGTTATTTTATATTACTCTTTATTTAAACTTTATGTTAATATGATGATAGACCCTATTTTATCTCATCAATCCATTTTTGGATGTTTTAAGTGGTGTCGTTAGGCTGTCAAGTTTTCGTAAGGGATTTTTCATCTCACTTTTATTCCCATGAGATTTATGCTACATTTGCCACAATTTCCTTTAACTGGTGTATGTACTTCCCATTATTTTACTCATTGTGTAATATAATTTCTTTTATGAGTATTTACATCAATGTTCTATTGTCCTTCTTTCACGAGGTGTATGTTTCGAAAGACACCCATGTCGGTAAGGGAACCTTTCACCCTCCTCTTATTAAAAGACTTCTTTTGTTAGGTCTTTTAATTTACATATATTTTTATTGGGATATGTTCTCAAATATCCTTATTGATGTAAATTTTATTTCCAAGTGATGAGATACCCTTTTTTATCTCTCATCAACTCATTTTTATGTGACGTCGTTAGGCTATCAAGGGAACTTCTTAACCCAATTTCGATTTCTTTGGGTTCAACATGTAGTTATTGAATATTTCATCCTTTGAATATGTGTGAATGACCTTTGATTATTTTACACTAAATATCCACTTATATTTGGTGTATTAATTTGTTACACATAATTATGTAATTGATTTATCCTTAAACCAAGGATACCGTCTCTGTAAGGGACTTCGTCTCAATCTCCATTCATTGAGGCATATTTTGTTTTATACACAACCTTATTTTATATGGTGTAGAAACACCTTTGACTTTTATGTTTATCCAAAAGGAATCTTTTTATATGAAGCATTTTACAAAATGACAAAAGGGAATGTTTTTGTCATACGTATGCGGCGACAACGACTTCTTTGCCGCCATGACCATTATTTGAGTTTTGGCTTCCTCTACAACACATACATTATTTTTTTAAAAAAAATACCATGTTTTAATTTTCATTTATTTTGGTATTGAAAATGGTTTTCATAATGTTTTTTTAATATCAAGGTGTTTTATTGATATCTTGTGATTGAAATGTTGAAATATTATGTTTCCTTTATGCATGTATTATGGGGTATGATTATGTTATGGTTCTTGGGAATTGTTATGAAGACGGGTGGTTCCGTGACAAACTAAGGGCGGGTGAGCCCGATATATCTCTCCAATGCATTGGGTAACATGAAGGAGTGAAACGTTACGTTTTTTCTGAAAATATTTAGGGAATATACTGTGGTGGGTATTCCAAACGTAACCATGAGGGTTACTCCATACGTAAGAATGTTATGAATGCCTCAAGTTACCTTTTATGTCTTATGATTTCTTTGATTTATTCATTATTGGATGAGGTATGTTAAAGTGCCTATGTTTTATGGGTAAAGTATGATTTCATTCTTATGTATATATGAACTCATGTTTCCTTCCCATATCTTTATAACCCTTACTGAGCTTTTTATTCTTATCCCAAGTATTTGAAATGTTTTTTCACAGGAAAAGGGAAAGGTACATGATGTGATGATAGTGTCAAGTATGTGTCAAGAAAGAATCCATATTTGATTTTAAATAAGTTTCCATTGATGGGAAGAATGAATACTGTCTTTTATGTAACCACTTTGTTTAAATGTGGAATGCAATGCAAGTTTCATGATCTAATTCACTAAAACTCTAAACCTAAAAATATCCTCAATGTGTAAGCTTGTAATAACACAAGATTAAGTATGGTTTATGTTTGGGGCCTTATAATTTTACCCTAAGCTGAGTTTTAAGTAAAAGATATGAAGGAATCTTTTGTCATTTTTCGTATGAGGTACTTTTTGACTTTTCTGAAAAAAGTATGAGAAAAATGTTTTTTTAACTTATACGGCATGAATGGATTTTTAAAACAATATTTCCAAGAACCTTCTGTTATAAGTTTTCAAGTTTATTTTTAATCATATTCTTTTAGTTTAAAATTGTATGACATGTTAAGAAAGGAAAAATGATTTTAAAGTAGAAAGGATATTTTACTCAAGAATGGAGTTCAAGAGTTTTATCAAAATTAGTTTCCATCTAAGATAATATAGGGTTCTATTTCTCTCCCAATTATTACATGGATTTTATTATGCTGTGATAGAAATATTTTTATTAATTCCTTTATCATATATGAATTGTTTTATGATGTCATAATGTTTAAGATTCCCATTTTTATTACATGGGTTATGCTAAGATGTATGGTTTATGATTTTGTGGAACACATAAGAATGGTATCATTATGATATGGGTGGGACCTATATCTCCCTCCAATGCATTGGGTAAAGATTTTATATCTCCTGAGATAGACTTGGCTGGAATGGCAGGTAAAACCAGTTCAGTGAAACATGACTGAAACGAGGAGTGAACTCGGTTCAGAAATGGACTTTTTCCACTAAGATAGTATTGGCAATGAGTCTTGACTAATAAAAAATGATTATCTATGATTATGTGTGTATGAAACAACGTTTCATGTTTTATGTTATGATTATTGGGATTTCATTTCACTACTATGATTTATCCCATGTTATGAAATTATGCTCTCTTTTGCAGGTTAAGATTTACAAAATGTTATGTTCTTATGAATATGATGTGATTGATATTTCTTTTTTTTTACCCTTACTGAGAATTTGAGCTCAACCTTTTGTATGTTTTCTTTCCTCAGGTCAGGAAGAAGCTTATTATGTAAGATATGCCAAAAGGGACTATAGATATGATGAAATAAATGGGAGACAGTGTAGACGCTTTATGAACCAGTTGTTTATGTTTCCCAGTTTCTAAAGACACTATACATATACAGTCTTTTCATGGTTTTGTTATATGTTGTAATAAGTATGCTTCAATTTTAAAGTAATAACAACGTATGTAAAGTATGGGTCGTTATAGTTGGTATCAGAGGAAAGGTATAGTCATCCTTTGGAAACTTGGATGTGAATGCCTTAGTAAGAACCCTAAGGAAAAGTCTAAGAATAGAACACAATCATAGTGTTTTAGAAATGACCATGAATAACATAGGATAAGACCTTAAGTGTGAATTTTTATTCTTGATTATGTGGGTTTCCTATTATAATTAGTGTTTCTCCCACTATTCTTCTTGGTTTTAGTCAATGGATCGAACCCGAAGGAACCGTGTTAATGCGGAATACGACGAGAAATGCAATGATTGTCCCCTTGAGAAACCAAACGTTATAGGAGATGGAATGAAAAATCTTGTAGCCATGCTCACACAACATTCTTAAGCTATGAATCATGCAGTACTTACAAACTTGCAAAGGAAGGAGCAAAATTCTGTTGAATCCTTCCTGAGGCAGCGTCCACCGTCTTTCAATGGGTCTACTGATCCATTAGTTTCTGACCAAAGGATTAGTACTACTGAAAATATATTTTCAGTTATTTAATGTTCTGAACATGATAAAGTCATCCTAGCTTGTATCGTTTGGAAGGAGATGATGATCAACGGTGGAATCATATTATGAATACGAGGAAAAGGGAAGAAATTGAGTCCATTGAATGGGACGAGTTGAAGAACTTATTTTTCAATAAGTACTTCCCTCGTATTCTTCGAAAAAAGATGGAGAAAGTGTTTCTTCAACTGATGCAAAATGATGATGAGTCTGTTGGAATCTATGAAGAAAATTTTACAAGACTTTCATGGTACGCTTCTGGTATTATTATCCAACCTGAGTGTAAGATCGATCGATTCTTTAGTGTCTTAAAACCAAGTCCTTGAAGGGAGTTAGACATAAGGGACTTAAATAGCTACGAGGAAATCATTCAATGTGCTCTCAAAGTCGAGATTGAGATTGGAGTAACCCATCAGTCATATGGGTTTGATAAGAAGAGGAAAATGGAATTCAAAGGAAAATCTAAAGAGCACACTGAAAAGAAGATGAGCTTTCCCTTATGCTCAAAGTGTGGAATGAAACATGGAGGGAGTTGTCTTAAATGTACAAGTAAATGTTTCAAATGTGTAAAGGAAGGTCATCGGGCATTTGAATGTCGTAATGATGGGAAGAAGATGTCTAATGATGAAAACAAATGAAGGGACCCACAGAATGAACCTAATAAACTTCAATGTTTCGAGTGCAAGGAGATGGGGCATTATTCCAAAAAATGCCCTAATCCAAGGGTTGTTGATGATGATCGACATCAACAAAATATTATTTCTAAAGACAAAGGAAAGTCACATGAAATTTCTATCAGCGATGTGGAGTACGATAACAATGCGGTGAAAGGTACACTTACCATGCACTCTAAAGTAGAAAATGTTTTATTTGATTCTGGATCCACCCAATTTTTTATTTCTGAAGATTTTTCTAAGGGTATCACCATATTACCTCAACAATTAGATGTTGAGTTAGTTGTGAAAAAACCTAATGGAACAACAGTCGCATCAGAAGTTTATAATTCTTCCTCGATTGAAGTTTGGGGGAAAGTGCTTCCTGAATATTTTGTGATCCTTCCTATAGTGGAATTTGATGTGATTCATGGCATGGATTGGATTTCTTTATATGATGCTCATATCAATTTCCAAATTAGGGAAGTCACATTTCATATTCAAGATCAATCTATGATCGTCTATCGATGCAAGGATGAACATAACCTTCTAGTGGAAATTTATTCCATCTTATGGGTCTTCATTCCACTTAATGAAGGTTATTTAACTCAAATGGTTGGTGAGAAACTCAAAATTAATAATATTCCCATTTTACAAGAGTTTGATGATGTCTTTCTAGAGGAATTTTTGGGTCTTCCACCAAATCGTGAAGTTGAGTTTTCAATAGAACTCGTACCGGGTGCTTTGCCTATTTCAAAGACACCTTATAGAATAACCCCAATTCAGTTGCAAGAATTGAAGAAGAAACTCCAAGAGAATCTTGATAAGGGATTCATACGCCCTAGTGCGTCACCTTGGGGAGCAGCTGTTCTGTTTGTTAAGAAGAAAGATGGATCAATGGGACTCAACATTGATTATCGAGAACTTAACAAGATCACTATCAAGAAAAAATATCCTCTCCCATGCATTGATGACCTATTTGACCAATTACGCGGAGCTCAATACTATTCCAAGATTGATCTTCGTTCAGGGTATCATCAATTAAGGGTCAAAAGGAAGGATATAACAAAGAAATATTTCCGTACAAGCTATGGACACTATGAACTTATAGTGATTCCATTTTGTCTTACTAATGCCCCTGCTATCTTCATGGATCTGATTAATAGAGTCTTTAGAGACTACCTTGATCAATTTGTGGTATCCTTTATAGACGATATTCTTGTCTATTCAAAGAGCAAGGAAGAACATTATGATCAATTGAGAATTATATTGAAGACCCTGAGAATGGATAAGCTTTATGCCAAATTTACCAAGTGTAAATTTTGGCTTCAAAAAGTTGCATTTTTGGGTCACATAATCTCAAAAGAGGTGATATATGTGGATACAGCAAAAACAGAGGTTATCGAAAGATGGTCGAGACCAACAACAGTAACTGAGATCCTATATTTTCTTGGTTTCGCTGGATATTATTGACGTTTTGTGAAAGATTTTTTACAATTATCTAATCCACTCACCAGGTTGACTCGAAAAGGAGTTAAGTTCGTATGGATGGATGAATGTGAAGAGAATTTCAAAGAGTTGAAAAGAAGCTTATACAGTACACCTGTACCCACACTTCCTTATAGTGGAGAAATGTTTGTGATCTACAGTGATGCATCCAAGAAGGTACTGGGATGTGTTCTCATGCAAAATGATATGGTGATAGCTTATGCCTTACGATAGTTGAAAATCAATGAGCAAAATTACCCAACACATGATTTGGAGTTAGCTGTTGTAATCTTTGCATTAATGATTTGGAGGCATTACATTTATGGTGAAAGGTGTGATATTTATACAGATCATAATAGTTTAATGTATATTTTCACACAAAAGGAGCTGAATATGCGTTAAAGAAGATGGTTGGAGCTGATTAAGGATTACGACTGCTCAATTTATTACCACCCTGGGAAAGAAAACAAGGTGGAAGATGCATTAAGTTGACAAGACCATGCCAGTTTATCCATGATGAGGATCACAAAAGATCCAATATTTATGGATTTACAAAGGATGGATCATGGAATTATAATTGAAGGGGGAAAATCGTATCCTTGTCAAATGAATGTTCAACCATCTATACATGTGAAGATTAAAGAGGAACAGAAAGAAGGTGTAGAGTTACAAAAGAAGGTGAGAAATTTTCCTGAATTCAAACTTCATTGTGATGGTATAATAAAGTTTATGAATCAGGTTTCTGTTCCTCCCATCCCTGAATTAAAGAAGTAGAAGCTGGATGAGGCTCATAGTTCTTCATTCTCTATTCATCCTGGAAGCGCGAAGATGTATAGGGACCTGAAAGAGTACTTCTGGTGGGATGGAATGAAAAGAGATGTTGCGGAATATGTCTCTCGATGCTTGGTTTGTCAGCAAGTTAAAGTTGAGAGACAAAAGTCTAAGTGGATGTTACAACCATTACCCATACCCGAATGGAAATGGGAAAACATCACATATGGACTTTGTCACATGACATCATAAAACATACAAAGGCAATAATGTTATCTGGGTCATAGTTGGTCGTCTTACAAAGTCTGCACACTTTATTTCTATTATAGAGGATTTATCTCTGGATCAGCTTGCCAGGATATATATAAAGGATGTTGTAGGATTTCATGGAGTACCACTTTCTATTATATCTGATCAGGATCCGAGATTTACCTCAAAGTTCTGGCAAAGTCTTCATCATACTCTGGATACAAAGTTGAGTTTCAGCACTACTTATCATCCTCATACAGACGGTCAGTCTGAGAGAACAATTAAAACTCTAGAAGATATGTTGAGAACTTTCTCTATGGATTTCAAAGGTGGTTGGGATCAACACCTACCTTTGGTGTAATTTTATTATAATAATAGCTTACACTCTAGTATTCATATGGCTTTTTATGAACCTCTCTATGGAAAGAAATGAAGGACTCCAACTTGCTGGGATGAAGTTAGGGAAAGAAAGCTATTAGGACCTGATCTCGTTGATAAAATGGCATAAAAGGTCAGATCTATTCAACAACACCTAAGAGTAGCTCAGAGTCGACAGAAATTTTATTCTTACAACCGAAGAAAAGACCTAGATTTTAAAGTAGGTGATAAAGTGTTCTTATCAATATCTCCCTGGAAGGGGGTCATGAGATTTGGAAAGAAGGTGAAGTTGAGCCCAAGATATATCGGTCCTTTCGAAATACTGGATCGTGTTGGGAAGGTAGCTTACCGATTGGCGCTTCCACCGAATCTCTCTCAAGTACACGATGTGTTCCATGTATCTCTCCTGATAAAGTACATATCAGATCCTTCACATGTACTCAGCTCAGAAGTTGTACCGCTGGAGAAAGTTATTTCTTATGAAGAACAGCCGATAGAGATTCTGGATCGTAGCGAAAAAGTACTACGAAACAAGACCACTCACTTGGTGAATGTTTTATGGAGGAACCACCAATTAGAAGAAGCTACATGGGTGCGTGAGGATATGATGAGGGAGAGGTATCCTCATCTGTTCGTTACAAATGATGAAATTCGAGGGAGAAATTCATTTTAAGGGGGGTAGAATGTAACACCCGAGAATTTTATGAGAAATATTCAGTTTTTATGTTATATAAATCATCAAAAGAATATTTCACTACACACAACACTAGCGTGGCTTGCTTTACACGCAACCACGACCTTCCTCGATAGCTTGCATCGTACGCAATACCGAGTTTCACTGAACAACGATATGCTATTAAAATATATTTAAACTAGCCGTTAGGAATAGTAATAACTGAATTTTTTATTTTATAACATTTTAAATCAACTTTTACATTTTATAGAATGAGGTATAAAAGTAAATTCAGTTTTTTTGGATAAAAGAAATATTTTTCAAAAAATACAGTTTTGCGGCCTTTTCATGGCGCACCCACATTAAATCTAGTTTTTGACATTTTTATAAGATCAATTTGACAAAATAAAATTCTTCTTTTTAATAAGGGTATAAATATTTACATTGGATAAATTTTTGATATTTCTCTGATAACTTTCATATTTTGATGAATAGTAAAAATACGCTAATTTTTTTTAAAAACAATTTGTTTCATTGAGATAATTTATATGGATAAATTATAATATTGAATAGTTTTAAAGTATAAATATAATATATTTTTACCATTTAATATAACGTATGTCATTAGAATTAATTTCACATTGAATTCATAGGTAAAAATATTTCAATCTTGGGCAATGTTTTAACTTCTAAAAAAAAATTTCTTAAAAACGGGATTTATTTTCAATTAATTACTGCAACTTATATGTTTTGAATTTTGCAAAATGGATTCCATATTCAGAATCAGTGGGTCCAAATTATGTTAACAGGATACTTTTTATTTTTTGTCATTATGAATAGTTACTACGGAAAAATTTATTTACCATAGTTAAAGGTAAATCTTGTAATTAAAGGTAAATATAAGATTATAAAATTACCCTAACACCTGACAAAATCCTATTGGATGACTAAAAGTAGATACATATCTCCTAAGGGTGGGATTAGATTCATTTAATGGACTTTTTTTCATGAAAATAATTAAATTATTATTAAAACCAAAGAATGTGACAACATGTCACTTTCTTAAATATTATAAGTATAATAATTTTAATTTTGTGATAAACTTAATGAAATAGAGAAAATTAATAGTCTCCAGAATTATAATACAATTATCTACATCATAGTAATTTATAAATAATTTTTAGGGATTATATAATTATCATTAATTATGAAACAATAGTGATGTTGAAATTATTTTATTAATTAAAATATCAAATAAATTGTTTTAAAAATATTAAAATAAATATTATATGAACTATTTAATGTGCTACACTAATTTTATAGATACATATGACATTTTATGAATTTATTAAACCATTTAGTTCGAACACATCTTCTGTATATATTTTATTCAATTTCAAATAAATGAATACTGTTAAAATTGACACTATTGTTATTTTATAAAAATAACATATTATAAAATTGTTTAAAAATCACAAAAATATTTAAAAATTATAAATTAAAATTTATATAGTCGAAAATGTCATAAGGTGTCAAATTATGGAAAATTTACAACACATATGTTATTATTTATAATAATTTAAAATTTAGAATATTATTACCACAAATAAAATTAAATTGATAAATAAGGATAAATCAAGTTGATAATTTTTAAAATAAATTCGTAACATGTCTAAATTTTATTGGATGATTATATTACAAAATTATATCATCTAATATTCGGATATGAGTCATTCTGGATGTTTTTATGCGGGGTTGGGATTTAATATAAACTAATATTTCTTATATTTCCAAAGGTGCACCTCTCCTCCCTTATAAAAGGGCACCTCCTCCCTCTCTTACTCACACCAATTTGAGTCTTCATGCTCGGCCAAACTCTGCCCATTTCACTTCCCAACTTCATTAGAAACCTACTTGAGGTATTGGTCTTATCAAAAGACCAACTCTAGTTCCTTAAGAGATAGTTTAAAGGAGGGACTTCGAGAAAGAGGTAATACCTTCTACCATTTTCTTCAAGTTCCATTCTTCTTCTACTCCCTCTTCATTAGTTTTTTCATTATGAGGTAATAACATTAGTATTAGTCATATAATGATATGTTATTATAAATACAAAACAACCCTATTTCACCTCTTATCCATCTTACAGAAAACGAAATCACCGCGTGTGCGTACGTACGGAATACTGTCTCCACGCCGTGGTGTAATCTATTTTCCACCACCACCTTACTTGGATGGGTATAAGGGTGAAAGTAATGAATATATATATGATTATTGTAAAGTTTTATTGATTCTTAAATAATATACACACACTCCAATACAATTCCACGATCATGGGAACGATATAATCGCTCGTGCGTACGTACGGAATACCGTCTCCACGATGTGATGTGATTCATTCTACATGATCTTCATTTCATAATGATTATATAAATGAATTGAATGAATTAATATGATATATATTACACTAATACCATTCTGGAAATGAATTATCTATAACCTAAAGAGAAGAATACGAATTTATTCGACAAACACGCTTAAGAAATAAACACCCGACTAACAAGTAGTAATGAAATATTACTAATAAGAAGCTAAGAATATGACCATATATGATATCATAACAATAAGAATGATTATGGAATAAGTCAATAAAATTATTTAAATCATTATACAGGAGGTTCAGACACTTACAAAGCAATTCAGACCTAATGTAAGGGAAATATCACAATCTCATTTTTATCTGAGATTGATTATACGTTCGTAATTACTGGGGTGTATTTTATCATCCACATCCATGTTTTTTAAAAATTTAATATTATTTCCATCCACCTAAAATTTTTTAAAATCCAATTTTACCCATAGGTGATTTTTTAGTAAAAGATATGAAAAGCATGTTTTGACGTTTTTCGTACGAGGTACTTTTTGACTTTTCCGACAAAAGTACGAGAAGAATGCTTTTTTTTAACTTATACGACATGAATGGATTTTTAAAACATTATTTCCAAGAATCTTCCTTTAAAAGTTTTCAAGAGTATTTTTAATAAACTTCCTTTAGTTTAAAATTGTATGACATGTTAGGAAAGGAAAAATGCTTTTGAAGTAGAAAGGATATTTTCCTTATGAATGGAGTTCAAGAGTTTTATCAAAATTATTTTCAATCTAAATTAATATAGGGTTCTATTTCTATCCCTATTATTACATGGATTTTATTATGTTGTTATGTAAATATTTTTATGATTTCCTTTATCTTATATGAATTGATTTATGATGTCACGATGTTTATGATTCCCATTTTTATTACATGGGTTATGCTATGATGTATGGTTTATGATTTTGTGGAAAACTTAAGAATGGTATAATTATGAGATGGGTGGGACATATATCTTCATCCAATGCATTGGTTAAAGATTTTATATCTCATGAGATAGACATGGCTGGAAAGGCAGGTTAAACCAGTTCAGTGAAACAGGACTGAAACGAGGAGTGAACTCGGTTCATAAATGGACGTTGTCCACTCAAATAGTATTGGAAATGAGTCTTGACTAATAAGAAATGATTCTATATGATTATGTGTGTATGCCACAAAGTTTCATGCATTAAGTTATGATTAATGGGATTTCATTTCACTACTATGATTTATCCCATGTTATGAAATTATGCTCTCTTTTGCAGGTTAAGATTTCCAAAATTTTATGTTCTTATGAATATGATGTGATTGATATTTCTTTTGTTTACCCTTACTAAGCATTTGAGCTCTCCCTTTGGTATGTTTTCTTTCCCCAGGTCAGGAAGAAGCTTATTAAGTAAGATATTTCAAAAGGTACTATAGATTTGATGAAATAAATGGGAGACAGTGTAGACGCTTTATGAACCAATTGTTTATGTTTCCCAGTTTCTAAAGACACTATACCTATACGGTCCTTTCATGGTTTTGTTATATGTTGTAATAAGTGTGCTTAAATTTTGAATTAATAACAATGTATGTAAAGTATGGGTCGTTATACGTGCCACATTCGGTTTTGGGCATGCCAGATGCACCAGAACATTACCAGGAGAGTATGATCTCGTGCCTTTGATTCAGGGCCGTTAACTGGTCCATGGATCCAAGATTCGAGAAAACATGTCCCATTATGCACATGCAAAGAAAAACCAGACGTAGCCCAAAATAACTCCCAAACCAACTGGGCCCATGAACCGTCAAAAATGAGAATCTCCACAGATTCCTCCTAGAGATCAGAGCAGTATGCGAACCCTGACACCATGGATATGCCTTTACGTTTAACATAATCATCCATGGAGATGGCCTGATTCCTTATTCGCCATAAGATAAAATTAAGATTTGTGGGAGCCTCCTTGCACCATAACAGTTAACCACAATCGTCTGAACCCGAATCAGTTTCCAAGAGTTAGTGATATACTTTAGTGGAGAAGTTTACCAGCAGGGAAACATCCAAAGCACAGTAGTCCGGGTCACTATTCAATGTCATGGTTTCAAATATTTCCCACTACGTATCATCTATAATAGTGTTTATACACCAGAGATTAGAGATGGCTTTCCTGAAAGTGATATCATGGACTAGGCATCCCTAAAATCCTAGAATAGAACCGTCCCAGTTATGATGCCTTATAATTATGTCATCTCTCTCTATGATCCATCTCCCATGGTCCTAAAGAGTTGAAAAATGTGGCTGGACAGCATGTTAAAAAGAATAGGGAGATCCCCTTTCACTGTCCAGATTTCTACCAAATTTGAGTTGAGGGAAATGACCCCCAGAGAGTATCCCCCACAATAGCCTCCCAAGAAAGATTCCCTTGCATGCATTGCATGGTTTTGTGGAGGTCTTTAACGTTTTTCATACCCTCCCTAAAAGGTCTTGATAATCTCCACCATGAAGCCCAATGATATCTACCGTCCGACTGTGCGTCCCAAATAAAGGATTTACGAATATTTTCAATGCTATGAAAAACTCCCTTTAGGATCCTTGAGGGTCGAGAGAACATGCATGGGAACTGATGCTATGAAATGACTCACCAGGGTGATCCGACCACCAAAAGAGAGTAATTTTTTTCAAATTAGTAATCAGATCAGTGATTATAGAGACAATCTTGTCAATGTGTTGGATCCTTAGGCTACGGTAAAAAATCAGAGCGCCATGGTAATCAAAAGGGAATGAGATTTTGAGAATTCCCAACCATTGTTCCACTATCCCCAAGCGTCTTTCTGTGCAGTTTTTTGAAATAAAGAGGATAGTCTTCTCCTTGTTAACAAGGTTCCCTCTCCATTTACCATATGTTTCCATGAATATGTTTATTACTCGAATGGATCATTTTCTGGAATTGAGAAACAAAAATAGTATCATCAGTGAACATTAATTATGATATACAATTTGATTTTGGCCTACAATGATACATAAGAATGTTACCAGAGTTAATACTCTCCTTGATATAGCGGGACTGGGAGTCTTGGGATATGATAAAGAGGGTCGGGGATAGTGGATCACCTTGTCATAGACCTCGCACGGATTTTAAAAAACAACACTTGATCTCCATAAATGAGATAGAGAACCATGACGAGTTGATGCATATAAACATGAAATCAGTCGACCATGGATAAAACCCCATGCACTGAAGAACATTGATGATGAAATTCCACTAAATGGTATCATAAGACTTTTCCATATCAATTTTGAGGACCATATTTGAACCATTTTCATTGACATTGATGTCATGAACCATCTCTTGGGCCAAGCCAATTGCTCCCCGATTATCTCTTCCTTTAAAAAAGTAATATTGTTCCAAGGATATCTCGTGTGGGAGACGTTGAGAAAGACATCTATCAATCACTATGACCATCACCTTATATGGAATGTAACACATGTTAATAGGGAAAAAATTATTGAGGGAGGAAGGGTTCATAACTTTATTAATCAGAACAAGTGCAATGACAGTTACCACATGGGGAAGATGGTCTCCATGGAAGAAATCCTTCATAGTAGAAAACTGGTCCTCCATAACTAGATCCCAAAATGTGATGTTAAAAGACCCTGGGATCCCATATGGGCTAGGGGCGCTCTCTAGATCAAGGGATTTGACAACTTCAAAAAACTCATCCCTGACCATCTCACTTATATACCCAATGTAATAATCGTAATTAGAAATGTATAAACAATATATTACAATTTTTGTAATAATAATATATATTGGAATGTCAATATACCAAGTACAAATACATTTCCTCATGTTAATAATAGTTATAAAAATATCATAACCCATAAGATAAAATTGTATATTAAAAAGAAATACATTTAGAAAATTCCTCATTAATCAATAAACTACTGTATACAAAAAATAATTGTATTAAATATTATTAGTAACATATTTAATAAATGGAATATCTATCTATATAAATATAACTCATGATAAAAACTTCTAGTGTAAAGTTATATACATATGTCAAATATTTCTTTAATCATATGATGTATGGAATACAGGTGAATATCATTCAACCAAATGAAATGAAAAAATGTCATTTATAATGAAAATTAATTGGATGAAAATTTATTCCTATTCTTGGATAAAAAATTTGAATGAAAAAGGTAGTGATGAAACATTTATTTCATAAAAAATTTAAATATTAAATATATATATATATGGTGTATATTTTTACATGACTATATCCCCATTTTAATAATGGAAAATCAATACAATTTATACAAGGATGAATAAAATCCTTCTAAAATAATTAATATGACGATATAAAAAATAATGGGAAATAATTGAATTTGTTTGATATAATGAGTCAGTCCAAGAAAATTATTAATATATATATATTTTTATTAGAATATGTCATGTTACAAAAAAAAATTATGAGTTTAATTACATTTAAACATTACTAGGAAATAGTATGTTAAATGTTTCAAAACATTTCAGAAAATACTTTTAATGTTTATTTAAAATAACAACATACAGGTCACTTCATAAATTAACATATTAAATGATGAATTTTATTTCATTAAATTCCTTTAATTTTAAATATAATATTTAATTAATGGATCATTTAAACTGATATTATTTTTTCCAATTAAGCTGTAGATAAAATGATAAAACAATTTAAATTAAAAGAAATTATCAATTTAAATAATTTGAATTTTCATTTGTAGAAAACAATAATATATTAGTCATAAACAATTGATAAAATTTATTTCCCCAAATAGGATTATAATATACCAAATTATAAAATATTCTAATGGGATAACATAGTCATAGAATAATATTATTCATGGTTAAACATTATAACTATAAGAAAGAATACTTGAGATAGCAACATCACTTATAGGAAAAAATCAACGTATTTTATAAAATAATTGAAATTTATTTATATCATATTAATGAAAATAATTATAAATCTTTGTTATCTTAAAACATGAAAAAAATGGTATAATTTTCCTATAATTTTTTGAAATAATTACAAAAAACAATCATGACTCATTAAACAAATATTATGTTAAAAAAATCATAACTATTTGGGTAATAATTGGATCAATATCATTTTAATGGGGGAAATTTTACTTTTTGTAATATATCCCTTGAAATTAAGAATAATATATAAATGAATTCATGTCTTATAGATACAAAATATTAATAAAACATTTTTTTTATAATGTATAATATCTCAATGAATCAATATTTTCAAAATGAAAAACATTATCACTATCCCGGATTCCACGAACACCACCTAACCTCATACTAAAATATCAATAGTTATCATTCTTTTAATTAACATAAAAAATATTTTCCATTTATTATCATCATTTATAATTATTATCTGTATGAATTTTATTTATTTGATACATGTTTTCAATATCGTTTTTAATTATGATTAACCCTTTTGAAATTGCATTCCCAAAAATGGAGCTTGAATTCATTATTCATTAAACCCCTATTATCATATAGCCATTAAATGAACTTAAATATAAGTTCCATGATATTTTTAATGGTATAATTTCATTTCATTTTACTTTACATTAAATTTTAAGAATCTGAAATTGAGAATGATTAGGTTTTATTCATTATTAATGCCCAAAATTTGTTTTCATAATTAATGATTTTAATAAAACTCTTAACACTTTAGAAAAAACAATATTTATAAATATTTATATCATATTACACTTGAAATTTTTTCCCATTTTATTTCATGATATAAATATATTTCATTTTATATTTTGTTGGTTAAGTAGACCCAAACATGTGAATGGTTTTAGATGTAACGAAAACTCCATGTTGAGAAAAGTAACAATAATGGATTTATCAATTCGATCGACCACTGAAATAAATTACAGTATGTAAATTACATGACTAGTGGAATTATTCAAAAAAATTGACATATAGAAAACATATATCTTCGAGGGTATCTTTTTATGTTAAATTTATAAAAAATGTAATTATATCCAAGGAAAGAAATACCCAATTATGGGATATTTCATCGATGATGATGTTGGTCTTCCAATAAAACTTTTTTTAATTGTCTTCAATTTTTATATTAGATCCAAGTGTAGAATTTCTCTTGTGGTGATCCACATGGTCTTCATTTTTCTTCAACTAAAAGTTATGGAATGGAGGGTGCCTTTATGGAAGATCAACCATCCTATGTTGTCATCTAGATATATACATATCCATCAGGATTGAAGGAGTAATATCCTTATCATTTCATTCATAGGAGGACAATTGAATATATAACATTAAAATATATTCTATTTTGTGCAATGATTATCAATTATTAATTAACCATATACAATTGATATACCCATATATTTTGATGAATAGTGTTTAAGTAGAAATATTTTTTAATTTCACAATGGGACATAAACTATATAATAAACCAAATCATATATTATTAATAATAATATTATTATTATTATATTTATATAGAATGAATTATCATGAATATTAATCAATATAATTTTATTGGCTTGAAAAATAATTTTTTTCACCATAAATAATCTTGGTCTAGTTGAACTCATGGATATTTATTAAATACCTAAATAAATATCTAATTAATTAATTTTTCATAAAAAATATTTTATACAAAAAACTATGAATAAATAATTTTTAAGGAAAAAAATTGAAAAAATTTATACATCATTCTTGATAATGGTTTTTTTCTATTAATTAAATTAAAATAAAATTTAATTGTGATCAACTAAAATTCTAAGTGAGTGTACCTATAGAATTTGTTTCTCATTTAAATTAATTAGATTACCTAATATATAATATTTATATATTGGAATGTTCCAAGTCAACCAAAAAAAGTACAAAATTATTCAATATTAACAATCATATATTAAATCTCAATGTGTAGTATAGTCCCTTTCTCACAATATCTCTTCATGTAGATTGAACATCTATGTGATAAAAATATGTGTTATATATATTTCATTTAATAACTATTTAAAAAAAATTATCAGTTAACCATGTCCATGGAATTTCATGTGATAATTTTATTCCAATAAAATATAAAAGATATAAACATTGTGAAACACAATATGAAAATTCACTTCTCCAGAATATCCATTAATAACAAGTCACTCATGATTCCACCAACATTACAAAATTCAACATAAAATATTATCTCTAGTGTATATGAAATTTATCTATATATTTGATTAATATAATATATTAATAAAAATATTTATGAATAAGTACCATTATAAAAATTTATTGTTTCAGATATACTATGATAACAAATCATATAGTATTTTGACATGCGAGTTTCCTCTAATAATCTCCAAATAAAAAATTACAAATATATAACATAAATAGAAGAAGTATCATTATATTATGAGTACTATAACATAAAAATAATCATTTTAAATATCCCACTGTATAATGATATTCACCAATTGAACAATATTTAAGATTATCTACATATAACAATGGGTATCTCAACATATTAGTGAACTTCCGTGATCATATAAGTTTAAAACATAATCTTTGATATTATTATGATAATGTTATGATGTAAAATAGACAATATTTAATAATATGTCTTCTTATATTTCACGTAAATTAATATAAATGTAATACAATGTATTAGTAGATGGTTTTGGAGTAAAAAACTCCAACAATAAACAGGGTGTACTGTATCCAACAAACTATAATGTTGAGTATTATAAACATCACATGATGATTTTTTTTCTACCAATTGAATTATTTTTTAAAGTGGTCTTCCACATTCTCATTCATGTTTAAACATTTCATTAATACATCATATATTTTAGAAACATCCCTCAAAATATGATACATGTAACACCACTTTCTTCCACTGTTTGTTTCCATTTGAACTATGTAGTTTCTTATGTTGTATGCAACATGGTATTTTAACACACCATGACCAATCGAACTAGTCGTTATCAATAGTAAACCCCACATTTCAAAATTTTTAAATTTTATTGTTCAATATGGACTTCATGTTTAAATTGGAATATAAAAATTACATTATGGTGAATTTTTTGTAATTTTCTAAAAACTGTCAATTTTGATAAATACTGAAAAATAATGCATTGTTATTTAAAACATAATTTTTATTTAAGTAATTATTTATTTATTTCAATTAATTTTCAGTAAAAATAGATAAATAATACTTATATTTGTTCAATTTAATTCATTGGAGTCATATTATAATAATTTTATTTATATAAAATTTTATTCGACATTTTACAATGTTTACCCACCTTCTAGGAGCATTTATAATTTTTCCTAATACATAATATTACCACTTCTGTGAGTTGAATTTCAAAAATAAATAAAACATGGTTTGAATATGTTATTAAAATATGGTTCAATAAGATGAAAATTATTTATCATGAATAGTATCTTTTGAAATTTATTTACAATGGTTAAAATTAAATTTGGTTTATTATGGGTAAAAATGATATTATAATTACCATAACACATGTCCTAATTATATTTTATAAGTGTAATTCTACCATAAACAACCATAAGAATAAAATATTATACTTTTTGTCCACATTGATTATATTAGAAAATTTAGTATTGTTTTTTTAAAGAAAAGTGAAATGTTTTATATTTAATGTTTAGAAACTAAAACATTTTTATTATATGGTTGAATACAATATAAATTCGACAATAAATATTCATTAATAATATAAAATGATTTCCAAAATAAATTAATTTTTTTTTTAATTTTTAGACATTACATGATTTAATTTAATGTTTACATGATGATGATGCATTAATTACCTTATTAATGAAATATTAAAAACATTGATATTATAAATATCCAAATAATTGTAAATTTATACTTCTGATGAATTTAAATAATTTATAAGAAACTATGACATGTTAGGGTTGATTAAATAAATTTTATTTGAAGTGATAATGTTTTTATTGATTTTAAAAAAATCAAATACTAAATAGTGTCAGAATTGACATAATTGAGTTTTTAAATAAAATTCTGTATTATTAATAGATATAATATTCCTAAATATATAATTCTCTTCCGTAGGGATTATATATTGGTATATATATTAATAACTAACCACTTGGGGTTCACTTGTCTTGTTATAGCATGTTTATTAACCATATAATATAAAAATTCAAAGAGACATGGCAAATGTGAAACTATATATCTAATAGTTAAATTTAAAATATAAAGTTAATATGGTGACTTAAATATGTTAAAACCCTATTGAATGATAGTTTTTGCAACCCATACCCACGTTATCCCCGAAAAAAAATCATTTTTGAGCCCTTAAAACCGAAAATTATTTTATTATAAAATAATATTTCATGCTTTTATTAATGTGACCCTCAACTCTCTTATAAAAAGGTATTTCACCATCACCTAATTTCACACCTTCAATACCATCTGGAACGGCCATAACCTGCCCAAATATCCTTCCAACTTCTCTCACATTAACCTAGAGTCCATAGTTTGATCATAATTCAAACATATGGAGCAATTTTGATCAACTCAAAAGGAAATACATGAAGAAGAGGTAATAATTTCACCATCCCTCTTTCTTGTTCTTTTCATCTTCCACTTCCTCTTTCTTTGTTATTTCCAATCCAAAATAATATTTCATGTACCTCGTACATATTCTGATGTTATTATTGATATTTTATAACCATGTTCATTATTCTTTTCATTCTATGAATTACCCTGTCACAATATGTGCTTATGTATGGGTTAACCTCTCCATGACGTGGAGTAGTGTCTTATTCAAACACATCATTATTTGGATGGATAAAATAGTGAGTATAATTTATGTCAATAATAATTATAAAATTTGAATTATTCTTCATATATTATATACCATGAAATTACATAAAATTTCACCGTCAATATAATGACATTCTCACTCATATGTACGTACATATTACCATCTCCAAAAAAGATATGAGATTCATTCCCCATCATAATCATTAAAAATAATATTCATTTTATAAATAATAATAATGTTTAAGAACTTAATATAATTTTGTATACTAGTCAAATGCATCCTATACATGACTATCATGGCTTACGAAACCAATCATATAAAAGAAAATGAATCAGTTAACACATGAAACGTTGATACTACTTAAATATTATTAATAAAGCAACATTAGAGGATAATATATGATATCTTATTCATGTATATAGTTCTTGAATAATTTAATAAAAAGTATATATTTATTAAACATGATTTTAACGTACCCTTGACAAAGGAAAGGTACAAGTTAAGGGTTAATTCAAAAATATCGTTAATTATCTGAGCCTATTAATAAATAAGTATCTACTTGGACCAATATATCATCTACATCCGTGTTTTTTAAAATGTAATTCAAAACATTTTTACTATTTACTACACTATGGGTTAAATTCATTTATAACCTTATTTTACCATATATTTTTGGAAAGGAATCTTTCTGTCATTTTCCAAATAAGGTACATTATGGCATTTTTGAAAAAATTAATGTAAGAATTTTTTTTTAACTTTTATAGCTGGTGCGACTATTTTTCGTGGTTATAACATCATCAAAGCTTCCCATAAAAGATTATAAGAATATTTTCAATTTAAATGTTTTCTATTATAATTTTATATCTTTGAGAAGGATTCAAAATAGAAAGAGGTATTTAATTCAAATAGTCTTAATTTCATCTATATCAACATACTTTGACTGATTTTAAATTTGTTTGGTGTTTAATTATGATACAAATATTCCATATTGTATGGAAGGTTTTGTAACATGTTTAACTACGGATGTGTTATTTTTATACCATTCATGATTTATGGATAATTTATTGACATTTTGTATGCCTTTTTTTAATACAAATGTTTATGTAATGTTTAAACATTTTCATATGAGGATTACATTGGACATAATAATTGATGAGTAGAGCCTTCTATAGCTCCTCGATGCATCAGTAGGTCTCTTTTGACAAACTAGTGTAATGGCACAAGTCATTGAAAAAATATTATTTGTAGTATTAAAACGAGGCCTTGAATATGTGGTTATAATGTATGGGACTATGCATTCCATCATTATGAAATTGTATATTGACATTAAATGTGATTATTTAACAATTATAATATCCATGTGAATAATTAAATGGCATATTTTCATTTATCATTTACATATTATGGGTATATTTATGTGTAAATGGATTTTGTTTTATTCTTATATATTGTCGTAAATGTTTATTCTTTTTATGAAAGATTCCACTCTATTGTTATCCTTAATAAGAATCTGATCTCACACATTTCTATGTTTTATTATTACTAGGACTCAAAGAAGTTTATTATGATTGACCTTTAGGGATATTCTAAGGGATATGAATGTGGTCAATAGAGACTTTGTTTTTTTCATTTTATAATGTAATTCAAAAATATTGAAGGAATGCAGTACTTATAAGGCTACTAATTGTATTTGTTATTTGGTATTTCATCCCCTCTGATCAATCCAATGTTATGAAATAATGCACTGAATCTAGGTAATTGGGGTCTGGGCATTACAGTTGGTATTAGATGAGGTTTATTAAAACCCTTAGAAACTACATTTATATAAACTCTTATTAGAGAACATCACCCTAAGATAGACTTTTAGAATTATTGTACAACAACATCCTATAATTTATTTAATGTATATATTTTGTGTATTTTCCAAAACAAATTTTCTATGTATGATTATGAGAAGGTATAGGTCGATCTAGCACATATGTACCTAGGGGATAAACCCGAAAATCCCACTTAGAGCCAGATTTGTACACGAACTTCTGCATGACAACAGGACTTTCTACACTCTTGGTAATGACACTCTCTGGGGATATGCTTTGGATAATTCACATTTTCAATACAACCCATTATGAAGGATTTATTACTATATACCTCCTCAAAAAATATTTTTTATGATTATGGATTATATCCATAAACTGTTTAATTTATTTTAAGTGTTTTATATATTCAGAATAATGTAGTGTCAGTCACAAACTAATCTAGTGTATGACATTTTTTAGAAATGGAACCTAATGGAAGAATTAAAAATGTATCAACCCAAGTAATCCATGATGAAATTTCTCTCATACACATGATAACTATAGTGGATATGGTGATGCAAATGGTGCTGATCGACTTATCAACATATAGTGAATACTCAACTATGTTATGAATAATAACCATACCCATATGGATCATCCTGATACACAACATGGAGGATCAAAGTTAGACTGATTCTTGAGGACACAACCACCAACATTCAATGTTACTAAGAATCCATTTGTAGTTGAGTAATGGATATGTTCCATAGAGAAAATGTTTCATTCTTTGCGGAGTAGTGAAATAGAAATGGTTTCCATGGTAGTTTATCACCTCACGTGAGATGTAGAATAATGGTGGTCATTAATTAAAAATACAAATGATGATGAATAAGTATCGAGTATGTAATGATAGGATTTTAACGATATTTTCATAGAAAAATACTTTCTCCAAGACCATCGAGAAGATATGGAAAGGCAATTTTGGTGACCAAGGAAATAACAGGATGAGAATGTTGCAATGAATGAGAAAAAAATTACACAGTTAGTGAGGGCTACATCAGATTATATACGTAACCTAATGAGTAATATTGATCACTTCTTGGATAGGTTAAAACAACTCCTCCATCGAGCATTAATATCATAATCAATCTCGTCATACAAAGATATTTTATCTTCTGCTATCAAGACAAAAAGTGAATTCACTATGTCTTATGACATTTAAGAAAATCTAGAGAAGAAAGTTTTTTTAAACATTATGGAAATGGAAATAAGGGGAATAAGGGAAAAGTTGAATATCCATCCATCGGTAAATATTGGAGGAAACACCCCAGTACTTGTAGGAAGGTAATGGATTTCTGTTACAAGGGTGGTCTCAAAGTCCACCATGCTCTTCATTGCAGGGGAATGAAAGAGGTTGTCATTGTTGAATTATAAAATTTTAGTGAAAAGGGGAATTATGAAAATGAATGTCCCAAGTGCCAATGAAATTTACTTTAGAAAAGGAAAAGAGAGCATGGACATGTTTATCTGATCACTACTATAGAGGTTGAAGCATTAAATGACATAATGGTATGTAATTTAGTGGTTTCCTCACATTTAGAAAATGATTTTTTTGATTCTGGATGATATTATTGATTCATATCTTCCAAATTTTGTTACAAAAATTTGATATTTTCAATTTGACTTAACAAAAGAGTTTTCAGTCAAAACTACTAAGGAAAGTATCATCACAACAATGTTTTCTGAATCAGTTCCTATTAGGGCATATAAATATTCCCTATCTTCTGATCTTATCATCATACCAATGATTGAATTTGATATAATCCTCGGTATGGATTAGATTTCAGACCAGTAATCATAAATTTATGGTAAGAAGAATGTGGTTTCAATTTATGATGATGAGAAAGAGTAACTTATTTTTAGAGCAGAAACATCACCATCTGATTCATATCGAGAACCACCCCCAGTACCTCTAATAAATTTAATTATTGAGAATGAAGAGAAATAAACTATTATGGGTGATGAAAATATTTTTTGAATAGAGGGTATACCTATTTTTCAAGAATATGTTGATGTTTTTATAGAGGATTTACCTGGACATCCTCTAGAATGAAAAATATAGTCTTCCATTGATTTAATTCATAGTTCAAATTTCATATCAAAGACCCCATATAGAATGGACAATGTGGAATTTGAGGAACTAATAAAACAACTAGATGAATTGATTAATAAGGGATTTATTCCCCCTAGTGTTTCACTATGGGGAACCCCATTTTATTTTTGTTAAGTAGAAAGATGGATCTATGAGGTTGTTCATTGACTGGAAGGAGATCAATGATATAATAATAAAGAACAAGTATAATGTACCACACATTATTGAGTTATATGATCAACATCAGGGAGCTCTGTATTTTTCAAAGACTGATCTTTGATCTGGATATCATCAGTTGTGCGTAAAGAAGGAAGTCATTCCAAAGACATCATTTCGAATATGGTACGGGCATCACATGTTTAGAAATATGGCTTTTGGACTGAATAATGCACCCTCAGTTCTCATGGATCTAATGAAGGGAGTTTTGAAGGATTATATTGATGTCTTTGTAGTGTTATTTATTATTTATATCTTCGTATACAGTAAAATATACCAAAATCATTAATATCACTTTTTCATTATTCTAAAGAGTCATATAAGAAATGAATTATATATAAAGTTTAGTATGTGTGAATTCTGGATTAAAGAGATTTAATTTCTTGTTAATATTTCCTCTACAGATGGAATCAATCTTGATCCTTCAATTACCAAGGCAATCCATGACTGGACATCACCAATGAGTATAACTAAGGTACACAATTTAATTGGACTAGCAGGTTATTATCCATGTTTCCTCCCAAATTTTTCCCAGATGGATAACCCATTATACAAGCTCACACGTAAGGGGGTTAAATTAGTTTAGGAAAATGAGTGTCAATAATGATTCAAGGAAATGAAGATATTATTATTCAATGCTCCTATATCGACTATACAATTGGTGGGGGATGGGTTTTTTATTTATAGTGAAGGTTCAATGAAAAGACATGGTTGTGTCCTTATGTATCATGATAGTGTTATTGCCTATGCATCATGATTGTTAAAAATACATCATCAAAATTATCCAACTAATGATATTGAGTCAGAAGCTGTATTATTTCCTCTCAAGATATGGAGACACTATCTCTATGGTGAAAATTTTGAGATTCATATTGATCAAAATAGATTAAAGTATATTTTCTCACCAAAAGAACACAACATGAGGAAAATGAGATGGCTTGAACAATTAAGGATTATAATTTAACTATACACTTCAACCCGGGGATGGAAAATAAGGTGACATATGATTTTCGTAGAAAGGATCATGGAGTTTTGAAAAATATGAGAGTTTAAAGGGATCCTCTTTTAATAAATCTAGTAATGATTGCTTTGGGAATAACAATGGAAGGTGAAATAGGAATAAATTTTCTAATGGTTTCCAAGCCATCTTAACTAGAAATTATCAAAAGTTTATAGACTGGTGATGAAGAGTTTAAAAAGAGGATAAATGCTATAAATGATGAGAGATTGAGTGACTTCATATATGAAGATTTAATTTTGATATTTTAGAAGAGACATTGTGTTCACGATATACTTGATCTAAAATTTTTTTTTGGATGAGTCTCTTAGCTCCAATTTATCTATACACTCTGGGAGAACCAAGATGTATTGAGATTTGAAGGAACATTTCTAGTGGACGAAAAGATGAGAGAGATTGTTGATTATGTGCCAAGATGTATGTTTTGTCAAAATGTTAATGTTGGATGACAAAATCCTAGAGGGGTCAAGAAACCTCTTCCCATATCTTAGTCGAAATGGGATGATATTATGATTGACATCGTCATGGGACTACCAATGATTCCAAGAAAGGATGAGGCAATATGGGTCATTTATTCTCATCATACCATGTCAGTACATTTTCATGATATAAGATATCTTTTTACATTAGAACAACGAGAAAGACAATATATTGATGATGTTGTAAGACTCCATGGTTTAACCCTATCAATTTTATCTTATCGTGATCCCCGTTTTATATTACGATTATAGAAAATTCATCAGAAGGGAATGGATACTGAACATCTTTTGAGTACTTCCAAACACCCTCAAACTGGTGGATAATCATAACACACTATTCAAACCACAGAAGACATGATGATATCATGCTCCCATGACATTCAAGGTATGTGGGATCAATATTTACCTCTGGTAGAAATTTCCTATAATAATACCTTATATTAAAGTTTTTATATGGCACTATATGAAGCATTATATAGAATTACATGTCGCACACCATCTTGTTGTGATGATGTTTGTGAAAGAGAACTTGTAGGCCTAGAACATGTTGCGGAAACAATGAAAAAGGTAAAGATCATCCAAACCAAAAACAAAGCATTCCAAAGTAGAAAAAAGAGATATGCTGATAACTAAAAAATTATTTGGAATCTCAAGTAGGAGACCATGTTTTCTTGAGGGAATATCCAAGGAAAGGTGTTATACATTTTTCTATGAAGGGTAAATTGAATACCATGAAAATCAGATATTTTGATATTCTAGAACGAATTGGAGTTGTAGCTTATCGTTTGAAAGTGCCTCCAAGTCTCTCTAAAGTTCATGATGTGTTCCACGTATCACTATTGAGAAAATATATGCCTGACCCAATTCATGTACTCATCTATAAAGAATTCGAAGTGGAAGATGATCTATCTTATTTTGAAGAGTCTATCTTAATTCATGATACCATAGAAAAGTGTTGAGAAACCTGACTACTAATCTGGTGAAACTTCTATGGGGAAATCATAAGATGCAAGATGAAACTCGAGAACTTGAGGAACATATGATAAAGAAGAACATGAATATATTTATGCAGTAATATTCTAGAAATTTCTATAAAGAAATTATTTTAAGGAGGGGAGAATGTAACACCCCAAACTTCCACATGATGTTTCCCTTTGAATAAAGAAGTATCTTGCGTTTTACGCATCTTGATGTTTTAAAAAATTTATAAATTTTATTTTTCAATATGGACTTCATTTTTGAATTCATAACATCAAAATTAGCTTAGGTTGAATTATTTGAATTTTTCTGAAAACATTTAAATTTGATTAAAAGTGAAATACACTACGTTACTATTTAAAACCAACTTTTTATTTAAGTAATTTTTTAGATTGATTTTAATTTATTTTATGTCAAAATTCACACATAATACCTATATATGTCTTATGTAATTAATTGGTGTCATTTTATAATAAGTTTAGATATATAAAATTTTATTGATCTTTTTACTATCTTTTACCCACCTTCTATAGAAATTTACCCATTTGCATAAACCATAATTTTACCACTTCTGTGAGTTGAATTTAAAACATTGGAGAGGCACATTGTATAATAGTATGTATAATATTGTTCGATAAGATGAAAATAGTTTTCGGTGAATAGTAACTTTAGACTTTTATTTACCACAGTTAAAAGTAAATAAGTTAATTAATGGTAAAAATGTTATTATAATTACACTAACACATGAACTAATTTGATTGGATTAGTGTTATTATACCAATAAAAACCATATGAATAATATATGATCCTTTTGGTTCACATGGATTAGATTATGACATTTATTATAATTTTATTTGAAGAATAGTTGAAAGTCTTAAATTCAATGACTAATAACTAAACCATTTTTTGATATACGGATACACACGATATAAATGTGACTATAAATATTTTTAGAAAAATAAATATATTTCCTACATAATAGTATTTTATTTATAATTTTTAGACAATATATAAATAAATTTATTTATGAAACAATAATAATGCGGTAATTACATTATTAATGAAATATTAATATAATTAATATTATAAATATGAAAATAAATTTCAAATGTGACATCTATTTAATTGCACTAATTTAATAGGTTAAAATGACATGTTATAGTAGATAAAATAAATTTAACTCGAATTGATGATTTTTTTGTGACTTTAAACAAAATCAAATACAAATTGTGTCAAAATTAGTATAAAAGAGTTTTTAATACAAATACTATATTATTAATTGATATAATATATCTAAAAATCTATGAATCAGAAAAAGGACAAATAAAAGGTTATATATATTAATATTGAACCACATTGGGATCTCATGGATTCATATAGAATGTTTATTAACCATATAATATAAAATCACAAAGAGATATTGTAAATGTCAAGCAATTTAAGTAAGAGTTAAATATAAGAGATAAGGTTATGATGGTGACCTAAACACGAAAAAACCTACTTTTGGGAGGTTTTAGACCCATCGCTACCAAATACTCAAAATAAATAATTTTGGAGCCACTAAAAACTAAAAATGTGTTTATTATAAATTAATATTTCAATATTTTTCTTAAATTAACGCTCACTTCTCTTTTAAAAAAGTTCTTCCCGTTCTTTTAATTTCACAACCCCAAATCCATTTGACTCAGCCAACCCATGCCCAAAAATCCTCCCAAAATCCCACACATAAACCTAGATTTCTTACTTTAATCATAAAACCAACCTATGGAGCCCTTTTGATCCACTCAAAAGGAAACAGACAACAAAGAGGTAATAATATCACCACCCTCTTTCAAGTTTTTTTCTTCTTCCACTTCCACATTATTTGTTGTTTCTATACAAAAATAATAAATTCAGTACCTCCTAAATTATTTTCTATTATTATATATATATTATCACTATATTTGTTATTCTACTCATCTTATGAATTACCATGTCATCATACATGTGTACGTATGACTTTCCGTCTCCAGGTCATGGTGTAGTTTCATATTCAAACACATCATTATTCTGATGGGTATAGTAATGAGTATAATTGATATAAATAATAAATATAACATGTCAATTATTCTATATATTTTATATACCATCCAATTGAATAAGACTTCATCATCAATATAATTATATTATCACTCGTGCGTACGTACAAATTACTGTCTCCACCAATGTGATGAGATTCATTTCTCAGCATAATCATTCAAAAATAATTATCATTTTATGAGTAAAATTTTTTCTTATGAGCTTAATATAAATCTGGATATGAATCAATTACATAATATATAGGAAAAACATTTTTTAATTACCCGAGCATTTAATAGAAAACGAATCAGTTTACGCCCAAAATAATGATACTACTGAAATGTTATTAACACAACAATATTATAGGATCATATATATGTATATAGTTCTTTTATAATTTAGTAACATTGATTTAACTATTATAGAGGATTTTAACATACCCTTTACCATGAAATATTACTAGGTAAGGGATAATCCTATATTTTCATTACGTATCTGAGGTTGTTAATACGTAAGTATCTACTTGGATCTCTTTGTCATTCACATCTTTGTTTTCATAAAAATTTAATTTAATTTTTTTACTATTTAGTAGACTATGTGTTATAGTAATTTATAACTTTATTTGACCATATATGTTTTTAATGGAATCTTTCTGTCATTTTCCAAAACAAGTTACTTTATGACCATTTCAACAAAATAAAGTTAAGAATATCTTTCATTAACTAATATAGTGGGTGTGGCCAGTTTCTTCAATTATAACATAGTTGAAGATTCCCATACAATATTATAAGAATATTTTCAAATTAAATTTTTTATTTTAAAATTATGTGTATTTTAAATGGATTCAAAATAGATCGAGGTGATTCATTCTAATAGTTTCCATTTTATCTTTGTCAATATCCTTTGATGGGTTTTAATCTTGTTTGAAGTTGATTAATTATACAAATATTCAATATTGGATTGAAGGTTTTGTGATATATTTTAATGTGGATATGTTATTTTTATATAATTTCTATTTTGTGGATAATGTATTGACATTTATTATGCTATTTTTAATACGAAGGATTATGTTATGTTTAAAACTTTTCATATGATGAATGAATTTGACTTAATTAGTGACGGGAGGAGCCCACTATAGCACTTCAACCCACGGTAGGTCTCATGAGACAAACTAGTATCTTGGCACAATGCCTTGAAAAAATCTTATTTTTAGTCTTGGCATGAGGCCATGACTATGTGGTTATGGAGTCTCTCATTATGAATTCCTTTATTATGAGATTAGATATCGATATTTCATGTTATAATTCAACTAGTAGAATATCCATGTGAATAATTAAATGGAATTATTTGATTTCTCATTGCCATATTATTTTGAATATTTGGTTTAAAATGATTTTGTTTTAGTCATATACATTTAATTAAATGTTTATACTTATATATAAATGTTCTGCTACATTGTTATATGTTTAGAGCATCTAAGCACACCCCTTTATATGTTATATTTTCCCCAAAATTTTAAGAAGTATATTATGATTGATATGTAGGGATAATATAAGGGATTTTAATGTGGTCAATGGAGACAATGTTGTTTTTATTTTCCATTTTATAATTTAATGTAAAACTTATGAATGTATCTAGTACTTACAAGGCTACTAAACTGATCGGTCTTTCAGGATTTGGTCACCTGTGATCATACCAATGTTATGAAATAATGCACTAACTCAGTGTATGTTGGTTCGAGGCACTAAAATACATCTTATGCATGATATTTATATGTTAATGTGACATTAGATCTATTGATAAGTACCCCACTATCAGAAAATTAAAATATATTGTGATATGTTCTTCAACATTGGGAACCTCCTCAAACTCGTAGATGATGATGATTATCCAAAATTTAATCCTTAACATCTTTAACGGCCATTATATACTCTTGTACTACTATAAAATATATGGACATAAAATTTTTTTTATAACTAACAAATTATAATACCTCATATGGAATTGAATATGTATTCCATTTATGTTGTTATATAATCTAGATCTTTTAAAAAACTTATATCTATATATCCCATGATGACAAGTTCCTCATATCCTCCATAGAAAATAATTAACATTTTATTTTTCCAGACATACTAAAGGATAGTTAGGACAACCATCCAACAGGGTCCATGTAGTAGATGATGATATCTTACCCATATACAAATGTCATAGGTGTCATCATTCTGATTATAAATAATAACATAAATCACATACTCAATCCTTGAATCACATGGAATTCCTTCAATTGTATATCAATCCGTATGTTTTTGAGGAAATATTTTCTTATATAGATGAATGATATATAGAACTGCAAAAGAAATAACTTCATAAATAGTTTATTATTTAAGCTATTTATTATAATGTCAATGTATATACCTTTTCATAAGAAAGAAAGTCTCGTTGATGTATTATGATGAATTATCATACTAATAAAGTAATCTTCTTTTACTAGGTCCTCCATGGAGAAGAATTAATTTAATATAGACTTAATTAATTTCAAAACTAGTATTTCATTTCATATAAGTAAGATTTCATTGATATAATATATTATTAAAATTACTGCACTCCCACAAATATGTTTTTTGAAATAATGATCATAATTTTTTGTTATGAAACACAATTTTTTTAGGATTCACCAATATGAATCTTCTATGACCAAGATAATTTCATTAATAAATATATATAGGTTTATAATTTTTAATCCTTGTTGGATTACTTTTGAATGAAAAACCATTTGTTTTTTTTTCATATTTCCTTATTCTTCCTAGTTTCGATTATGGATGCCTATTTTGACATTCATTTCTAAATCCCATAATAATGGACTGATGTAGAGGAAGATTGGATAATGTTTCATTTTAGCATTGTTATTTTTGAAATGTTTTCATCATTTCCCAATTTATTATTTTATCTGGATGGTTATTCAACTAATAATTCCCTATCAGTATTGAAATTAAGTTCAATTACTATTTTCCTCCTGAAAACCCATTTTCATCCAAAAACTCTTCGTCCACCAGTGGATATAGCAAAATCCAGAATTGTTTTATTACATGGAATCCATTTCAGAAGTCATGAATTTTTCCATCTTCAAAATTCATATGACATAGAATAATTTATTATATTATAGAGGATCATTATTTTGGACTAATAATGAGTCACCATAAATGGTGACTAAAAAACCATACCATTATGTTTCTACAACCTCTCGTGAATTCCTAATAATAAA
Organism: Viscum album; assembly: GCA_963277665.1. Lineage (NCBI taxonomy): Eukaryota > Viridiplantae > Streptophyta > Magnoliopsida > Santalales > Viscaceae > Viscum > Viscum album. The sequence continues at coordinate 1,582,835,974 of OY728150.1, read as the reverse complement.
TGATTTCTGGACTTCTTATTCTATGGAGATTTGTGAAATTTCATCACATTCTAACATATATGTATGCTATGATTAGTTTACATATAATTCAATATACAAAAAATATATATCATTTTTAAATATTATCCTTTCCTTGAAAAATGGAACTTTATTTAGAAAAATTATTTTTCGATGGGGGGTTTCGTTGTTTTACTCCATTTTTTCTCTACTATTTCCTTTAATGTTAATTGTTATTCTTTAGGGTCTAGGATTATAACCTAATGTGGTCTTAACTAACTCTTCACATCCCCAACATTTTATTTCAAAATTGAGTATCATTTCATTCCCCATTTTTTTTGGAATGACATCTTCCATCATTAATAGAACTCATTTTATTATTTACACTGCTACCTAAAGCATGTACCAATAAAAGGATAATAGAACATATGAATGACTCATCATTGATCTCACCATTTCTAACAAGGTTTGGTTTCAACTTTCACTTATTGAATTCCATTTAGGATTATACAAATAATATAGTTATGATATTAATCCCCACATAAATAAAAAATAAATAAATTCAATATTAAGTAATTATGACACTTTGTCTAATTATAGTTTCATAATATTACTAAAATATTACTTCTAATATTAAATATTATTTTCAATGAAACATTCAAAGGAACAATGTTATACAAAAACAAGTTGAAATATACACATATGTTAAAATAATCATTAAAATTAAAATAGTTTTATTACCAATCCATGGATTCAAGTTGTAATATACCACACATAATAGTAGAACAAATTCGAGAATCCCATTATGCCTTTAACTGTTTCCAAAAAATATATATTTTTCCATTTTTCCATGTACGCAATCATATTAAAAAAATAATTTTTTCATAATAAATATAAATCTACATCTCGGGGAAAATTATAAAAATGTATTTTGTTAAAATTATCTAGTTAGTGATGCCAATGTTGTATATAGTATGATTCATGTGTATTTTTAGAATAAATTCAATTTACATGGTATTTATAATCAAACACGTAAAAAATATTAAAAAAATTTCCCTAACATAAAACTATTACTTATAAATAATGAAAAAATTATTCCTAAATTTGAAAATAATAAATTATTTATGTATTATAGATAAACAAATAATTTTTTTGATAAATGATGGAACAAAATAAAAAAATTTATATAAAAATATCATTCTTTATTATAACATGAGGTGGAGGTCCATGATATATAATGTATAATTATTACATCTCTTAGATTCTTATATATTTAACACTCATTAGTAAATCCTTCCTAATATACGTAGTTATTATATATGATAACATATGAAAGTACAAAAAGCTATAACTAGTACCAAATTTTGGCAAATACTAGATTTTAAGCTACAAAAATTTAGTATAATTATTTCAAATGCATCCTTGACTCATTTTTCTAATTATTAACATTTCTCTTATTACCTAATGTGAAATTCATTGCATTGTGGTCCCCATATATCCACTTTATCATTTTCTTCAAGAAAGGGTTTTATGTTGTTTATATAGAATAGTGATATTATTTGGTCGGTTTGACTATTCACCATAATGATGAATGGTTTTTCATGCTTCATCATCTTAAAAAATTGAAAATGAAGAGTGATTAAATATAGGATAGAAATTTCAATGTTTTTAATATTAAATTTAAAATATCTAAGAGATTGATACAAGAATGTGGTTACTAAACAGTTCTTCTGTAATTTAAATCCCTAGATACTCTAGGTTCACAAGGTAGGATATGATTTTGATTATATGGGGCCCATCATGTGTACCCTATCCATTATAATATCGAAATATTTATATATAAATTTCTAAAAATTCATATCTATCTCTCTCATGGAATAAAAATTGATGACGCATGACTATTATATATGCGTCAATGAATTAGTGAGATTCAACGCATTCACTCAACATAGATGAAATACTCTCACACTAAACATTATCCAAGACATTCATTTGTTTTACATAAAAAAAAGAACACTTAATCACTCTACTATTTATCTCGAAGACAATGTAATATGGATTAAAGAGGTTGATACTTTTTCCATGGTGTATGATAAATCGATGAAATATAAAACAATTTTATAAGTTTTTCCAACTTAGGATAATTAATTTCTTCAATATTGATCTTATGGCGAATATGGATTATAAAACATTAATTATTATACAATTTCAATGAGTGGATAATTAATAATTTTCATGATTATAAATTTTATAGAAAAAAATGCATTTAATTTTAATAAATATCCCACTATATTATCATGTCTAAAAATACCTCCCCATTTAACTTTGTGTCTCCTATAAATAAAGACACTCTAGTAGAATGATTTCATATTTAGCTTCATTTTTTTCAAGAACTTTTCCATGACAACAATAAGTATGTATTTTCTTATTATGTCTCTCCAAATATAGTCTTGATGCTTCTTGATCAAGTGAGGGGACCCTATAATCTAACAACCCAATATGGTATTTCCTCTACACATGTATAAAAATTTGAATTTAACATAATGTAGACATTAAATTTAAAATATTTCTTTTATTTTAAATCACTTTCTTAGTAAATACATATTAATAACAAAATTTTCTCCAAACATTGGTTGAACTGACACATTGATGATGGTTTCATCATAATTAAAATATTTTATGGGAAAATATATCAATATATGACCTAGTGGGAAACATAATGTAATGATATTTTCATTATTTACATCATTCATCATGTACACCTACTTATAGCATGGTTTAGAATCACCATGGTTCTATATTGTACTTCCTTCATGCAAATTGTGATATTAAATTAATTCGATGTATTTATAAGTCACATGAAGTTGAGGGAAACCAAAGTATTTTGTAAGGGGGTGTATCTAAATCACATAATCCATTGATTTTCTACATAATAAAGGTTGGAAAGATGAAACACATAAAATAATATTTTTAATAATAATAATAATTGATAATCATGCCAAAAATTAAATAATTCCAGTCAATATATATTTTTCGAATTCCCAAAAATGGATATACGTGAAAAATTTACAAAAATTAGATTTTATAAAATTCATTTATTTTCCTTCTTTAATTGGATAAATGATCTATCAATAAATAATTACTTAATTAATAAATAAATTATGTCTTTTTAAGTCAATAAATATCTGAATATTCTTGAATTTTCCCATCATTAATGAATATACTAAAAATAAAAATAAGAACCCATAACTGAAGATAAATACAATAAATTAATTTTTTTTAAAAATTATTTAACATATTTATTATAATTTCTAACAAATATTCTTAAAATCAATATAATATAATCTTACTACATAGATTAAGAATTTAATTGAATTTAATTTGTTTTTTTATTAAAAAAACATTAATTGTAAATAAGATATACACATTGTGTGACACTTTTTTCATATAGTTAGGTTAATTTTAAAGGGATTATTTGTGTATTGTGTTTTGAATACATGTTATATAAATGTAATATTCACATAATTTATTGTTTTTTGTGTCCACACATCATAAAAACTAATAATATATTGTTATTTAGATGTGGGACAATGTGATGTGTTCCCTTTATAGATGTCATGTTTTTTTTATTTATATGGTTCATGTTGACTCAGTGAATGTTTTATATTTTATATATAGAAAAAATGAGCTAAATTATTTGTATTCTGGATATGCATCATGTGTTACATCACAACTCACATATGTATGTTTCAATGGATTTTGACTATTTCATTGACCACATGGTGAACATTAATTTTTTCTCCATGACATAGAGTCTATACTTCATTCAGTCTAGAAATATTGTTTTCTATCTAAAAATCAATGTGCTATATTGGAAAAATTATCAAACTGTGTGACATAAATGCAACTGGTGTGATAATTGTCGGGAATGTTGTTTATGGGAGGATATATCTAGGTGATGTGAACTTGGGAAGATGACTTTTTACTAGGGATACTTTTAATTAAGTCGTATAAATTTAGTCCAAAATTATAGAAACATTTCGACAACATATCAATTTATTAATCATTAATTATTTATTCATTATGATACTGAAAACAGAAATTATGTTTATTTGAATTTATAATGAATTTTAATTAATATTAGAATAAAAAACATATAATTTTTTTTTAAAAATAACTCCTATTATTGGTATAGATAAATAATAAAATAAATTAATATATCTTTATTATTTAGACCCTCTAATACCACATGATGGTTGTATGATAAGAATAAATCATTGATTGTTAATTAACAATAGTTTTGATGTCTATTATATGGATCATCATCAAAATTGTACATAATGGGAACACCATTAATGGGGAAGTTTTATCACCAAATCTTGATAGAGATAAAACCTAGAACCATAAAAATGTATTTTCACATTAAACATATTATTATTTTAATTAGATCATTAGATTTATAGACCAGGTCCTAGGATCATTATTTTATTTAGATACTGATCTTATGAAAAAATCATTTGTATTTTATTCATTTAATAGAGAGGATTTGTGTGTATAACACCTCTAGTAGTGATCCAAATATGCTCCCTTGATATATGTTGATCAATGATGGAATAATGGGTTCTTGTTTGGGTAATCAATTATCTTCTATTATTATTGTTTTTATAAATCTTGATCGTTTGATATGGAATGATTTCTATTGGTATCATCTTATTCTTTACTTTAGGGTTTAATATGGAATTTAGGAGAAAAATACATTATGAATATGATTCTTGTTTCTATCTTATTTAGACACAATATATAGCCATGTATTTATATAAATAGGGTTTAGGATAAAATATTATTTAATTTGACAAAGGCCCTTATATAATATAATAAACATTATCTAACCCCATTAAATATAAAATAATATTATATTAATTTCACTATCTCATTATATAACTAGAATTATTATTATTATTAATTTTCAAGCATGAAAATTAATATTTTTCACCATCTACGACCTCAATCCGCATGGAATCCCCAAATTTTATTGAATACTGAATAAATATTCAATTAAATATTTTTTAATTAAATAATTTCTTTACACTTTAGTGAGTATTTATTTATTCAGTATAAATTATTGATTAGTAAAATAGGAATAAATGTATTCACTAGTATTATGGATATTATATATTCCATTAACTATATTGAAATATAATTTAATCAATATATATGTAATGACTTTGTCTGTAACATTATAGGATTATTACTCATTTGAAATAGACAGAATTTCCTAAAACACAATATTATTATCTAGTAATGGTTCCTAGAACAGAAGAGAAGGAACATAATTTTACATAATCAACAACCATATTGAAACACAAACTATGTGATATAATCCCTTTTTCATAACATATCATCAATTAGGATACACATTTCCATCATCAACCAATGTTCTCTAAATGTATTTCATTGAATACATAAATTAAATTCATAATTGAAAAATTTCCAAGGAATTTAGTGGGATGATTATATTTTAATCAAGGGGGTTTCTTATCAACATTTATAAATATTTAATGAACACATATTTCCTAAAATTATAAATTATTGATTTTTTACTCATGAATTTCCCAGTATGTTAAAATAATCCATCAATCGTTATCAATAATTTTTATTAAATATATCTATGTTATGTTTCATAAAATTTATTAATAATAAAATTAATTTCTAAGGACCATTACACCTGATATTATATAATTAAATATCATTACAAAAAAACATGTGGAATTCCAAATATCTTGTATATTTACATAATATCCCATGTAAATGTTTACCATGTGAAAATATATTGATAATAAGTCTTATTAGATTACTAGTATTGATTATAAAAAGTCAAAAATATTATGTGTCCAATAATTGTATGCCATCCAATATTAGGAAAATATTTAACCATATTTTCATAGAATATCATTGTTCTCATCATAACATAGAGCGGATATTACCATATCAATGTGATTTATAATATCCAAAATTATTTAACTAGATTATTGTACTGAATCAACTGTATGTAATAAGATGTTTTTTAAATTTCATATCTGTTAATGTATATTTAATAAAATTTAAAAAATACTTTGCCTTAGTAAATCAACTCAAAGAACATTAAAAAATATTATTAATCAATGAATGATTGGTGTTTTATTTTTAATATATTTTTCCCAAATAAAAATTATATTTTTTAGAATATATTATTGTGGTATTAAATAATTTAAAGGATTTATATGGACATGTTTTGTATATGAAAACATAATATAATATAAATATTAAATATATGATTTAGTTGCATTATTTTAATCAACGAAATTAATTGTTATCATTGGAGATTTGGTCATTATTTGATATTCCAAATTTTCATAAAAAAATATTAAATGATTGAATAATAATAATATTTATCTACTAAATCCAATGTTAGGACTTTCAATTAATGTTGACAATTTAAATAAGAGTACTTTATTTCATATAGGTGGTAGTCTACTCATACACATAGATAGAATTATATTTTTAATAGAAATGTTTAAATAATATATATATATATTCGTGTATTATAATAATAAATATTTAATTAATATATTAATTATTTATTAAATAATTTCGTTGACCATACATATTTTTTAGTAATTAAAAATTTCACTTTGCTTTATTGAGGAAATAGTTTGGAGATACACACATATCACATTTTCAATTTTCCTAATTGAAGCGGTAAATTGATGTTAATAATTATTAATCTAACATAATAAAATTCAATATATATCTAATAATAATGTTAAAAAATAATTATTGGAATCATATTCATAAATTAATGAAAACAGAAATATTATTTTTTAGTATAAATTGATTACTAATATCTGGAACATTGAGGTTTCAACAGAGGACCACTTAGAATTGGGGAGATTCAAATAAATTTTTTTGAATGAAAGATAATTTAAGGAATAAATTATTTATGGGGATGGGAGAAATATCATTTTTATAGGGTAAAAATAATATTATGAGTGGTATTTAAGTAGTAGTGAGAGGCTCCTTTTATAAGTGATAAGGGAAGTATTTTTTGTGAATATCAATAACATTTTTATAATGGGAAATAAAATTCAAGGAATGTGGCTCAATAATTAATAAATAATTTGTTTAGGAAGAAAAAAGATGGAAAAGTTTCTAAAACACAAATTCTCAATGATATTTTTATCATTTTTTTGAATTTTTCACTTAGATAATCCCTTTTAAACATAATTTACTCTTAAAACGGTAATTATTTTATACCAACATAATTTATACATTATTTTTATAAAAATAAGATTATAATTATAACATAATTTTTATATAACAATTCTAAAATTCCATCCAATTTATTTAATTCCATTTCTATGTCCATATATATTATTTTTAAAATAATAATTAATATTTTTTATTTTTTCAAAATATATCAATCAAGTTATAAAATCATTAAAATTATTTGGTAAACTAAAATAAAAAATTTATGGTATATTATAAAAAAATGAAATTTATATTTTTTTCAATAATGGATTTATAAACATTTATCACATAATTAAATACCAATAATGTAATTAATTAACTATTTTTGAAAAAAAATAATATTGATCACTTTCTCATTAAATAATTCTTCTCAAAAATATATTAACTATTAATCAAAATAATATACTTATAACATGAATCCTAAAATTATTTTCATTTTATTTTATTTATTAATATATAAATTTCATGTTAAAATAAAATTATAAAATATAATAAAACCCTTTTTTGGTAAGGATACCCTATAGAACACAATATTTTATTATTTTTAAATAAAATCATTAACTAATTAATGTTTACTAATTATTCATAAAAATATAAATTTTCATCAATAAATAAAAAATTTATTTTAATTAATCATCATATTCTATGAAAGGATAAATTTTAATACTAAAAAAATAGTAAAAATATAATTGATAAATTAGTAATTTTATATGTACAAATTATATTTCATTCATATTAAATGTTGTAATAATTTTATTTTAATTAATAATTAAATATTTTTTTCTCTTTTTTATTTTACATAATTTAAGGGGGAAATTTTATCATTCATACATAAATTTTTTATTTTATCAAAATATATATTTGTTTAATTTAGGATCATTGTTACATTGAACAAGATATATAAAAAAAATCTACTTTAAAGGATTTCATTTTTTAAAGTCATATGGTGTAAGTCCCACTACATTCCATCTATTTATCTTAGCTACCAATCCACTATATTTTATTGGAATATCCTCCAATGAAACATGTAATACAATAAATTAATTAAAAACTACGGTGGTTCTAGCTTCCAAATTATTAGGTGTTGAGGGTGATGGTGTTGACGAAGAAGATATCCCTCCAGACTAATAAATGTGTTCAGGTCTGTATCCTCTATAATGAGGTGTTGATCATGAATATAAACAGTATTATTAATCATTATAATAGAACCATTGGGGGATCGAGTTTGAATAGAAATATATTAATTTAAATGAGGTAGGTTTTGGATGGAATATTGTGGACATTACTATACATATATAGTTGTGGAAGGGAGTTCCATAGGATTTTCCTATATTTGCTTATGATTTTTACTAACAGAGTTCTTGGATGATTAAGGTGGACTATTTAAATTACATGATGTTTCTTCAAGTTCAGAAATACTTTCTAATTCTCTAAGAAACTTATTGGCCTTATTTAGTGAAAAAGTGTGTGTTGGTGGAGGAAGAGACCCAAATAAGGATATCTTCCTATAGTGTAACCATAGATTTTCCCCATCAGATTGAAAATTAAAAGGTGAGTACTTACTATGAATATTATATTTATAACCACAAATCTGAAAAAGAGTACAAAAAATAATACCATTGATATATGAAAGTCTATGGAATGGAATATATCATAAATTTATTAAAGAATGATGCTTCATTATAAGGGGCAGCAAATAAACATCTAATCATAAACCATTATCTATATTATTATTTTTACATCAGTAGTAAGGTTGTAATCATGAAATTGAAATACCTAAAAAAGTTATAAATCACATCATAATGGTCAAAATGATGAAATTAGGGATTCCCTAAAATATAATTTCCAATAACCACTTATGTGTGATCATACACCTAGTGCACAAAATTTATATGATTATGTAAAATGATTTTTATTTATAAATAGATCCATGATTCCCATGATCAATTAAATGTGATGCATTTATAGTGTAAATATTTTCCCATTTATGGACAACATTTTAGATTATAACTCGTTATTGACCTAGATAGGTTTCATTATAAATAAAATGATTTCTATAGTGATAACAGAATGTAAATAGGTCAAGAAAATATAATTCAACTGACATTTATGAAAATAAATTAAAAATTAAAATTTCATAGATAAAGATAAATATTTATTTATATTATCCAACATTTCATATAAATGAAATAAAACTATGGTATGTTGGAAAAATATAGGATGCAATAATTGAGAAGAATCTATATCTTTTGTAAAAATGATGTTTTGTGATTACAGTTTTCCATGAGAAGACTAAATTGGTTATAATGAAAATTGGAAATATAAAGCTTCTTAAAATGATCCACAGTCATTAGAGGGATATATAAAACTAAAAATTAGAGGTTAGTGTAGGACCATATGATTAAAAAAATTATCATATCATTATATCGTAGCCTATGGAAAGGAAAAATAATTCATTATCATTTCTTCATTTCACCATAGCATATGCTATGGGAAATAAATTGGTTTAATAAGTATAACAGTATAATAATAATAACATATCTTTATAAATAATAAATCTATTATTTTGTTATCATATATCCAAAAACGAATTATATTAATCACATGATTTAATTAATGAGAAAAAAATCATTTAAAATTTCACAGTAATAGTTTTTAAGGGAAATAACATTTTCTATTTTCAATGACATATTTATAATAAAAAATTAATAAAATATTACTGAATCTATTTTCATTGAAAATAAATATGATAAATTTTAATAGATTCATCAGATCATTTATATTACAATATTAAAAAAATTAAATACAAGTATGTTGAAATAATGAATCTTATCATAATTTCATAAACCTATCGAAATTGACTAATTTAGAAAATAGATATAATTTTTTTATAAAAATTTTAAAAAATTTATAATTTTTTAAAAGATTACTTTAATCCTAAATAGATAACTATTTAACCATTCATGATTTTTTAAAGAAAATATGGTAATGTAAAAAATGATTCTTTTCCCAAAAGATATGAATTTTTATTATAAAAAAATCTTAAAAATATTATACAAGAAAGGTGAAAATAATCATATTAAATTTAATTTACCTGAATGAATAAAGTATAATAATTGGAGTTATATTTTTCATATCTAGATTATATAATTTCTATAATTTAAAATCATGTATAAACAATCTAGGTTTATATGGGATTGAAACAGAAATTTCTTGTCTCAGTAGTCATGTTTCATTTTCTGTGTTTGAACCTCCTATATAATAGATATATATTTTCTAATAAATTGAATAAAAAAATATACTGATATATATATTATCATATATGATTTACTTATTTAAATTATTATTAATTTGAAATAATATTTCATTAAAATCATTATTCATGTTGATAACTACTTAATTTATCCTGCATGATTTGGTTTTGGAGTCATATTAAGTTTACAATGATTATTAGTCCATGTTATATAGAAATATAATAAAGTCATGAGCATCTTATATATAAATTATATGCACTTTTACTATTCAATCAAACTAGTGAAAAAAATGAATTTCATCACATTTTTTGATGAAAAATCCATATAAACACATGAATTATGTTTCATGAATTTTTTGAATAAATTGAAAGAAAGTTAAAAAAATTACAATTTATAGAATAATTAATATATCATATATATATATCTATAAAATTTCATAAATTCATGATTATAACAATGAACCTTATTTGGTGATGTGTAAACACCTCAAACCTAGTAGCAATAAGCTAGCAGTTTCTTATTTATATTGAGGATAGACATAAGGAAATGCATCCTGAAGTATTAAATAATTTATTATTCATGGGAAATTAGATATATACCAGAGATTCAAATTATATTTTAAGAAGTAAAAAAGACATAGAATTTTCATTGAGAACTCTATTATTCCTTATATATTATCCATTTATGCCAACCAAAATTCACATTATGGAATCTTGTGGAAACAAAACATATGAAATATATGATATTAGATTCTCAAAAAGGCTATTAATTGAATGATAGAAAATACGGAATAATTAATATGAAAAGAATAAGTGATAATAAAATAATTCCATATAAATAATAACATTAGAAGTAATTTTATCAATGGATATCATAAGTAATAAAATAATCTAGTGGGCCTCATTTATATTTTGATAATGATGGAATGAGAAATTTTTTACACCTGAATCATACAATAGATTCTTCATAAAAATATATCTTACAAAAATGGGTGTAGAATCAAAAAAATAACAAAACTAATTTATCAATGGGGACAAAAAAATCATTTGGGGGTTATGTAACATTAATCACTACCCATTACTTAATTTATCTAATACATTCCACATATGAATAACCAATTCATGTTATTCAATATACATAACAAAAAAATAAGTACATGTATAAGAAGATTAAAAATTAGTAATATAAACACCTTATCTTGAAAAAATGGTTAATAAAATTCTTGAAATATTTGGTGGAATATATCATTCTTATGATATTCATTAATGGATATTCACATATATTAGAAACATTAATATGATCACCAAATCATTTCATTAAAAAAATACCCTATTAACTAAGAATCCACTTATTTAATGTTTAATATATTTCCAAAATAAAAATGAATAATTTTATTAAAAAAAATTTAATATGTAATGGAAGATAAAATTTAATGAGAGTTTATGAGATTTAGTATTTCTATTTCCATTGTATAGGTTAAAATAAATTATTTCACAATATAAGAATAAGTTAAAAATAAAAAACATTAATTAAATAACATTAATATTAATTTTAGACCATTTAAAAAAAATAATTCATTGTTGAAAATTAATTCAACAACAATTATATATTTAAAATGATTTCCATTTATACATTTTAAGGAAAATATTTACATTAAAGATAATGATTCCCAACCAAATAGAAAAAGCTTTTCAGTTTTCCTTAAAGGTATTATTTTCAAATCTTGAGTTCTTTTTGGGATGAAATTTAAATAAAAATCTTTTAGGAAATTTAATTAACTATATAATAACAAAATATATAATTTTATAAATAATGATAAAATAAATTCCATAGTGGGGATATAAACAAAAAAATCATGAATAATGATGATAATATAAAACAATCCGTCACCACATTGGTAATTTTTGAATTATAATGATAATGATTAATAGAACCAAATATGGAATTTTAAATCCCCATTATTTCAATTTTGTAAAACATAAAAAATCATTATTGGTATGTATATACATCGTATTAGAGGAAAAATGGTGAGAATGACATGTGTCTCACAGAAATTATATTAATATGATAATCCATTAGCATGGGTCCAACTTCCTTTGTACAAGATCAAAAATCATATAAAAAAATATATATTTATTATAAATACATTAAAGACACATAATTAAATTTATATAAATATATATCTATATATATATGTAGTTTTATTGTTTGAACATTAAAACTTTTATCGTCTATTTATTTCCAGTTCATCTTAAAAACTAAATATTTCGGTGAATAACTACATTGTTTATCTTGGCTGGTATCATTATGTTGTTTTGAAAGAATTATATTTATCATGGTTCTATCATATAAATAATTTTCCTATGATATAAATAATATATATATAATCATCATACATATTGATTGTGATAATAAATCTAGATAAATTATAACTACTCACACCATTGATTGAGATATTACGTTAAATGTACGCATTAAATCTATTTAAATATAGTCATTAGATGGAATGAAATTAATATAGATAACTTTTAACCTTTAATTAAATATTTTCATATCATATATTTTAAATAAATATATCCATATTAACATATATTTCATAATTAAGTTAAAAACAAATTGCATTACTTTGTGGAGGTGGTAGTCTGCAGAAACTCTTGATTAAAGATGTTGTTTTCAATTGATATGATTTTAATAAGTTATAAGTGATATTAAAAATCTAGGATTTTAATTTTTTTTAATTAAATAAATATATAAACATTATATTAATTGTCAATTCCATCCATGAGAGCATTGATAAAGAACAAATTGAATCATCTCATGATGTCATTGTCTGATGTAAACATGATTGGTAGATTCATTTCCAATTATAAAGAAGAGGATTTAGACATTGGTAATCCAATTAATGTAATATAATCTCAATATATATTTAGTAATTAATTTATTATTAAATTGTGGTTAAATTGTTTTTGAGGATGTATAAGATGAATTAAAATGAAAACACATGTTTAAGAAGAACACCAATTCTTCAGACAAATTTTTGGATTATAAGGAATCCCTATTTGGATGAAGTTCTAATAAATATGGATACAAAAGGTAAAAGGGCTGGATTCAAGGATGTATTTTTTGGTATTCACAAATAAATTATGATGTATGGAGAATTCATGCATGGTGGTGTCCTTTTATAAGTGTGTGGAGGGGAACAATAGGACTTTCTGAAAGTATTAAATTAATTTAAATTAATTTTCATATTAAAATTGATTAAAATTGATATTATTATAAGAAAATATTAGCATGGGTTTAAATACAGTCAATTAATAATAATTAGTCATGTCTAATTGATTTTATCACCCTAAACGTTTTGTTTTAACCTATTTTTATTCATTTTGACAATTACAATGGTATGAATTGTTTGTTCGCGTCTTCGGTGAAAAAAAATCTATAAAAACAAAAATGTCACCTAAATGTATCATGGTTGATATTAGCTAAAAAACATTTAAATTCAAAATGATAATATTTTTATAAATTTTAAACATATTAATAAAACATTATCCTGTATAAAATATAATTAATTTCAATTTTGGCACTATTCTTTTAATATAAATAATATATCATCCAGAAATATTTTGACTTTGAATATATACAATTAATTTTATTCTAGAATGTTATATTTTTAAAAAAATATATTTAATCTTAATAAATCAGTAGAAATATTTTATAGTTAATTTTTTTTAATAATATATTTTATATTAGTTCTAATTAAATAATAACTCCATCATTGATTCTTAATCATATAAGAAAATAATATATTTACAAAAAATATGATAGAAATTTCCATTTTTTAAAAATAATTCTGATTTCTAATTAATATTTATAAATGAAAATTTTTCATTTTTATTTTCATTAGATAACAGTATTCCTACTGAAAGCAAGATAATGACACTTTCGGCTTTTCATCCCATACAGAATTGTAAAAGTATAAATCATATAAACATAACAATAAAAATTCTTATAATCACATTTTGAATGTTCCTTGATGAAATATAATCAGACAATAAAAATAAACAATGTTTATGGTTACCTTTTAGTCATTATCATATTATTTTTATCCTTAAATTACAAAAATTTCTTTTATGAATAGAAAAAATATTTTTTAAATTATTATTCATAATAAAACAAATAGAGAAGTGAAATATTTAAAAATGTTGGAACCTAGATGCCAAATTTGGATTACAGAATCCATTATCCAAAAAATTGAATTTTTAGGATGTATTTTCAATGTATTCAATGAATATGTGATAAAAAAAATTTACTTAAAATTTTTTTTCTTAATAAATGGTCGTATTGAACTTCTAGGACCGTAATTTAAAATTATATGATTTTAAATTAATATAAATTGTAATAAAATGTATACATTTTATTTTAATAATTAAATATTAAATTTTATTTTAATTCCTTAATATTGTAAAATTTCATGCACCTGATAATAGTTTTATTAAATATGTTTTTTAAAAATTTAAAATATCCTTAACAAAATCATAAAAATATATAATTATAATTATATTAATTATAATATTTTAAATCAAATGGATCAAATCATATATTACTAAAAATTAGATAATATAATGGTTCTCTTAAATTAATTATTATGTGATTAAAATAACTATAATAGAAAATTTAATATATTTCATAATACAGATTGTAAACAATAATTTCATAAAAAAATTAGTTCATTTTGAAGTATTTTTTATATCGATTTAAAAACATAAATAACATATCTTCAAAATAGTTTAAAAATTTCCATAAATCTATTCTATTATTTTTCCAAAAAGTAATTAATATCAATTTTGAATATATTTTTTCAGAATAAAATTTTTTGATGAAATTTTTTGTATTAATTTCTATATACATTAGGAAAAAATTTATCATTTAGTGGTTTATTTATATATATATTTCATTATTTTATAAATCCAATTCTTTCACTCTATTTTTGTAGAAGAATTGTGACATTAATCATTAAAAATATATTATTTCAATGATAATTTAGGATTAGTGTTTTGTTGTGTAAATAATATCAAAAAATTCATATTTTAATAATTATAGGTACACCCCTTAAATAATCAAAACCGTACAAATTTATATCAAATGATCAAAAATAATTCACCATATAATCATATCATAACTCATTGAATTGATTCATTAACATTTCATATTTCAGATACATCTTAACCCATAAAAAAATTAATTTTCGAAACATATCTACATTATAATAATAATAAATTAATTGAATGTATACCTATTTAATCATATTATAATTTCACTATTAAATAACAATTAACAAAAAATTGAAGTTACCTTATATTAAATCTTTTGTAAAATATCAACACAATTTTTTGTAAGGAAAATAGCTTTTTCATTTTAAAACCACTGATATCAATTTTGAATATTTAAAAAACAGTATAGAAAGAATTTTTTTTAATATTACAGTTAAATATTATTAATTAACAACTATATAATTTATTGATAATTATGAATGAAATCTCATTTTTCATAAGAATGTAAAAATAATGCTTCAATTCACATATATTGAAAAAGAATTAAAATTTCCTTATTTTCAAAAAAAAAAGATCCAAATTAAATTTTTTATACAAAAAAAAGAAAAAAAATGTTAAATTGAAATAATGTGACTTCCCAAACCTAGGATCTACTACAATTAGTGCCTAAAGCATGGTCATCATATGAAATTTGGTGTTCCTACCCATATTCCAGAGGTTGCTTGCTAGTAGTGCATGTGTAAAGAGAAATAGGGGGAGACCGTAACCTCTTATCAAAGTGGCTCGACAATTAATGTAATATAAATAGTTAAAACAATCAATAATTCTATTAAATGTAAAACATAAAACAAAACCCAATAAGTATCCATGTACAAATTTAGTGAAAAATATAGTGCATTCACTTTATATCATGCTATCATTAAATATAAACCAGAACAGAAAAATCGAAAGACTCTAAACCCAAACCTATGTCCCAACCTAGTCCAAACCTCTATGCTCAAACCCATTATCCCATGAACAACAACACATCAGGTCCTTGACCAAAACGTATATCTTAAAACATGTTGTATCTGTTTGGGTACCCAGGATCCATGGAAACCCTTGAAGGGTGTGAGTAAAACTCACTAGGCCACCCCCATTAGTGTCAAATGTAATATCAAGTCTATAAAATGTGTATTTAGGTAAAAAGTAAAATAAATAACCAAGGATATATGAAAAAAGTTGGTATTTTCGTAATATTTGATTTACCTATTCAAATAATATAGAGTCAACCAACATCAACTAACCCAGGTATCACTAGGGTCTATGTAAATACACAAGGGTGACATACACAATTAACTATGTGGGGTTAACGAATCACAACTCATCACATATCTATTAGATAGAATATTCATTCTATCCATCTTCAATAATATTTCCATTTCATCACATACACTATCTTATTTATGAAATTAAATTTCATCTCATGTTATATTGTATTGAAATTACATAATTTAAACTATGAACTAATAAAATAAATTACTAGGAATTAGGGGTAGGTCAAGTTCCCTATCTCACTAAGGATAAAAAAATCAAAACCACACATTTTACTCACCTAGAAACCAGGGTCCGGGTGCAATGAATCCATTAAGGGATTAGATCTGTCATCCCCATCCCTTACGTGTGAATTTTGGCATAGTGTTTAGAGCCTGAGTCTAACTCTAACCATGGGAATAAAACCTCAAGTCAATAACCCCATTATACTAATTCATGCAGACATAAGAATTTAGGAATTCACCACATAGGAATTTCAAAACCAATCTCACCCAATACATATAGAAATAGTTATACATAACTATCAACATGGAAATTAATATTATTCCCTAACCTATTAATACATTTTCCATTTTTATTTTATATCAATTCAAACCAATTCTTATTTCTTATGCCTAAACTAATAAAACATATTAACTGATTCCCATTTTACGTATTCAACTATTTACATATATTAACTCACTTACCTCATAAATTATTTCACATGTATTTACCACTTATTCATTTCCATTACTTCTCAAAACACATTTTCCACATTCATATTAATCCCATTTTTTAAAGACCCAGAAATCCTGTGGTTTTTTTTAATACATGGGAATATTTAGAGATCCAAAATTTTTAATAGTGCTTGATTAAGAGGTCAAGTGTGCCAGGAATCAATTTTTGAAGTTTGGTTCGGGTACATTTAGTAAATTTATGAGTGGGATTTTATAAATTTTGAACAGATGCATGGAAATGAAATCTGAGGGTAGCATTCAACACACAGTACTGGTATTCTTTTATGAAGACATTCACCTCGATGGCTGTTGGTCGAAAATGAATGTGTGTTTTGGTGTTTTAAAAAATTATTTAAATAAATATAATATGTGTAGATTATTTTTATTTTTTGGTTTAAGCCTCCATGTGGGGGTTGTGGGTGGGGGTGGGGGCTACCACACCTTAACCTCCCCTGAGAGGTTATGTTAGTAGGGCCCACCCAAACATAACCTCCATTGGGAGGCTAAATTTTGGTGGGGACCACCTGAGATTTTAACTCATATAACACCTCATTTAAGTGGATAAAACCCTTGACCTTCCCCACTAATTAATTGAGCAAACTCCTCCCCATTAATTAAATGAGTTATCTCATTTAATTAAACAACACATTTTGAATTCATGACAACGGTTAAAATAATAGACAATCAATTATTTCATTTGGATGGCATGTTTCTTTTGTTGGAAGGGAGAGTTGAGGAGCTCTTAGTGATTTAACGCCATGGAAGAAGGAACTCACCCACGAGGAATGACTACCAAAGAACGACGGACACCTTCTTCCTTCTTCAACTAGAACAAAAGAAAGGAGCGTTGTCCTTGAAGAATGCTGACGACGCCATCCTCCGCTTTTTATTTTTGAAATCAATTGAATCGACATCAGCTTTTCCACGAAATAATTAAAAAACAACGATACGAGGTCGGGGATTTGAGATTTAATTTGTTCCTGTAATACATTGTTCAGTATTGGGTAATTATTTTCCGATTGATATCACCATAACGTGGAGGGATTGGGATGTACGAACGTGGCCCGACCCTACGCCTTTGTTTTTTCTCACTTGTTGACAATGGTGGAAGAGAAAAAATGGCTCTGAAGGAAACCAGACATGATGGAAACTGGCAGATTAAGCCCATTGGGTCGCCGGAAGGGCATTACATCGTTGTGCCGCACAAATCAATAGGTCGTGGCAGTGTAAACGGGAGTCCATCGGGCCGCTAGATGGGTGAAGAATCGTTGAGCTACACGGAGGAGAAGAAGTCACAGCCAGGGTGGGCTATGGTAGAGGGGTGCAGCGCCGCCACGCTGTGCAGAGGTGAAAAGGCCGCAGTCAGGGAGGGTCGTGGCGGAGAAGCAGAGCCAGTTGGCATCAGGCTGGCCACCAACAGAGCAAACTGGCTAGTCGCTTGTCCACCCGAACAAGGAAGGACACTACGTGGTCCCTCAGGTTACTGAACTAGCTTGTAGAACTAGTTCCAATAGGGAGACATGGGGCAAGACACCCCCTTACGTGGCTCGGGCTGGCCCCGTAGGGTGCCTCCAGCCGCTATCCAGCCGGGCCATGCGGGTTGCCAACCCAGACACGTGGGTCTCCGGGCAAGACCCAGCATGGGCCGGACCCAGCACAGGCCAAGTAGCCCCCTCGAGCCAGGCCACCCACTCAGGCCAGGTCAGACCCGCGGACTAGGCCGGACCCACAGACCGGGTCAAACCCCAGTCCGGAAACATTTCCCCAAATAAACATTTTCGCCCATAAGATGGGAAAAGAGTGTCCGATTAATGATCCTTCTTTGGCAATGAAAATAATTGAGCTAAATGGTTGTTTTTTAATACCCCACATGATTTTTGGACACGATTGTTTTTCAATCGATTTGGATTGGACCTAAATCCAATTAGGCCCCCAGAACGGAAATGCCAATAACTAACATACTGGGCATCTAATTGACATTCCGTTTGTTTCATTGAGACCCCTAATATGTGGAAAACCTTTAGGATACTTCTTTATGTCACTATGTGACATTTGAAGTACCTACAAATAGATCATGGAGAAGATCCTTCCATAGATTATTAGACAGAGTGCAGATACCATGTAGCTGGTTGAGACCTAACGACTACTTAACCGATTCGACTCAGAGTCATTCGACTAGCCTAGTGGGGAGTGCTTGGTAGTTGGTGGCATACCCACAATAGAGGATTTTCGAGTATTTGGTGGTAGGCCCAGGGTACACGACAGGAGGATTACCTCTATAGGCTATTAGGGGGAGCACCTAGTTGTTTGCGGCAGACCCATAGTGGAGGAGCACCTGGTAGTAGGCAGCAGACCTGGACTACATGACAGGAGGATTACCTCAGCAGTCCAAGGTTAGTGATAAGCACCTTGGTGTCACTACCAACCCACTGTTCTCGAAAGAGGAGTAGTTCTCCGGCAGCCATGGTTTCGATAATAAAAAATCCTGGTTGAGATGAGTCATTAACTTTTTTTTATTCATGATTGAGATGGGTTACTAGATAACATAGGAATATGTATGGGAATATACCTATATAATGGTTATCCCATGATTTAATACTTTTTGGTTTATAATTGTTGGATTTTGTGAAACCTTGAGGCTCATGGGGTCCTTGCCGAGTATCGTTAAACTCACCCATTCCCGGGCTATGCTCGGACCTCATTGTGTTGGTTGTAGATGACCGACAGCGCTGACTGAGGCATAGAGTAGCTGGACGGGATGGTACCCAGAAGTGGACCAGTCAGTGTGACGGTACACGAAGGAGACTGATGGATGGGAGTGCTGAAGAGTCCATCTGTACCTACCCTTCAGGTAGGAACCCATGAGGAAAACCCAGTAGATGCTTTACTATTCTTCATTTGTACTTGATTTCAGTTGTACTTGTACATTCTGGTTGGGATTGTATTTTTTGGACCCTTTTACATTTCAGTACTTCTATTGTATACAGTTTTATGTAGTTTTTTTCTTCAAGTTTTTTACTATGATGATTTTGTTTGTACTAATAATGGCGATGCCTTCCTAGTTTAGGGATTTACACCTTGGGTGCTAGCCACCAGCCCCTGACCTATAGAAGGCGGGCTTGGAGTAGTCACGATACGGGCCCAGGGGGATGGGTTGTGAAAAATTGGTATCAGAGGAGTCAGTTCTACCACAAAACATTGAACTCTGATCTTCCTTTTTTGTGAAGCAATAGTGTTAAGGGTACTAAGTGTGTTTTTTATTTCAGGGAGTCCAATGTTGGTGCAGGTGGCCAACATATCCGTACACCAGGACCCTGACATCTGATTTCTGAAATAGTGCACAAATACATTAATTGTGTGTGTCTTTTCAGAATTTTTTCTTTTTGTCAGATCAACATGGTCAGATCACAGGGAATAAATAATTTGATCATGTCTCATATATTTAATTTAGGATGCCTTCACATAGATTACCCGTTAGATCCCTGAGAGTTGTACCTAGCAACGGCCCACAGTGAAGAGGCCTCGGTGCATGGCCCTTTACTAGTGGAGGCACCAGCGGTACCACTTCCCATTGGGCCTCCGATGCCACCCACCCCAGTAGTAGATGATGCACACTCCTTAAGAACATTTCATTAGTTCCAGTGCAAAAGGAAAACCTAGTTCAGTGGAGAGACAGACCCACATACGGCTGTGGATTTAATAGAGGTTGTAGTGGGTGTCTTTAGGCTAGTAGGGACACCATCAGACTTCATGGTGATCATTTATACCAGCCTCTTTTAGGCAGAAGCATGCAGATGGGGGAGTCTACTACTCCAGGTGAACGACGAGGAGATTCTACTATAGAAAGACATCGAGAGCCTGTTTTGGGCAGAGATTGTCCCAGAAAACGATCGGGCAGTGGAAATATAGGAGCTAATGCATTATCAGCAAGGTAGCCTGACAGTAACACAGTACTTAGTGAGGTTCACCTAAATCTCATGCTACACCACTGATATGGTACGAGACCCATTATTTAGGGCCCATACCATCAATCAGGGGCTCATGTGAGAGATCATAGATCCTATGATCTGACTCAGTATCCCAACACATACGGGGGTACAAGAGATAGTCCTCATAGTGGAGAGTTTCCTTGATGAGCTGTCTCCAGCAGTGAGACCCAACACTAGCTGAAATGCAACAGAGTCTTCTACAACTGGAAGTAGACATATGTTGCAGATGTCAAGGCGGAAAAAACCTAAAGGTGATTGACCACATGAATAAGAATCAGTAGTGCGGGACAGCCTAGGTGGAGACAGAGCAAGTCATGCGACAAGAGGACATTATTACTCATGCAGCAGGCTTGGTCAAATGGCTCTTGACTGTCCGAACCACTATTCTAATGATCAACAGACAGTTGAGGGACCTCCCAGGAAAAGGTTGTGGTTAGATTGAGGTGGTCTGTAGGGAGGAGGCGGACGTGGCAGAGGAGCTGGATGTGCAACTAGCGGTGGACAACGTTTTGAGGTGTTTCCACCACCACCACCTAGAGGTCCACCCTACTATATGGAGCAGGGGGACAGTGGGTAGCTCAGCTTCATGTATCTGAAGCGTACAATCATGGAACTCCAAAAATTACTTGAGGTCTGATATATGTCTACTCCCCCATAGATGATGTTCTTATATAGGCAAGTTCCAATCACTCTTTCATTTCCACTACCCTCATTAGAAGATTGAAGATTATGATGGAGACATTGCCTCAATACATACAGCTAGAGACTTCTATGGGAGCAGAATCGCTGATTACGCACTGGTTCCAGCAGTGTGAGCTTACTCTAGGATATGATTTCTTTTCCTCGGAGCTCCTCATAGCGTTGTCGAGGCCTCATGAGGTCGTGTTGGGTATGTACTGGTTTTCTACAGTCCATGATCAGATTGACTATATTAGGTGCAATGTGTGGTGTGTCCGCATTGACGGGACCAGGTTTACCTTCACCAGCAAGAAAGGAACATTTGTAGAAGATGATAACTTACTCAGAGGAGGGTGTAGCTGATAACTCACCAGTTGGCTTGACGTACCGTCAGAGAAGTTGATGTGGAGAGTCCAACTAATCCTGTAGTGGTGGTAAAATGTGCAGTTGTTTTCTCTGACGATTTTCCAGGACTACCTTCTCATAGAGAGGTGGAATTATACATTTATCTATACCCTAGTAGGGCACCAATATCTACTCCAGCATATCGGATGGCTCACGCTGAGCTTTACGAGCTGTGGGTACAACTAGAGGACTTGCATGGAATGGGGTTTATCTGTCCCAGTGTTTCTCCCTGTATAGCCCCGATTCTGTTTTCCAAGAAGGCGTAAGAGTGCATGAGGCTCTATGTCGACTACCGTCACCTGATCCAGATGACCATGAAGAACAAGTACCCACTCTCCATGATTGATGATATCTTTGATCATCGGAAGGGAGCACGATGGTTCTCGAAGATAGTCCTCAGATCAGGATATCACCATCTTAGAGTTAGAGATGAGGATGTGCAGAATAAGGCCTTCAAGTGTCAGTACAACCACTACGGGTTCTTTTTTATTCCCTTCGGTGTAACCAATGATCCAACAGTGTTCATGGGACTCATGAATAGGATCTTCCAACATTACCATGATCACTTTGTCGTTTTCTTCTTCGAAGACATTCTTATATACTCAACTAATGAGGAGAACCATGCCTACCATTTAAAGGTAGTAATGGACACACTCTGAGAGAAGCAGCCTTATGGTATGCTCTCGAAGTGAAATATTAGGATTCAGAAGGTTCAATTCATGGTACAGGTCATCTCCGAGGCTAGAGTTTCAGTGGATCCAGTGATGATTGAGGTGGTACTTGCATAGTAGCCACCCAAGAGTGTGACGTAGGTATGGAGTGTCTTGTGTTAGGATGGATACTATTGGAGATTCATTCTATACTTTTCTAGAGTTTCAGTACCACTATAAACCTTGTCATAGAATGGGAAACCCTACGTGTGGTCGTAATGATGCATGATGAGATTTCAAGAGCTGAGGAAGATACTAACTAGTTCCCTCATATTGAGGCTTCTAGAAAAGATCATACGGTATGTTGTTTACTGTAACACATTAGGGACCAAACATGGTTGTGTCTTGATGAAGGAGCTAGTAGTGATTGCTTATGGTTCTTGGCAACTGACACAACATGGGTAGAACTATGAAACCCATGACCAATCGTTAGATTCGGTGGTCTTCACCTTAAAGATGTGGCAACACTATCTGATGGTAGAATGTTTTACCATGTACTCCAATCGCATGAGTCCCAGGAATATCTTCTCTCAGAAGAACGTGAACCTAAGACCACAACGATGTATTGAGATCCTCCAGTACTATGACTTTGAGAACGTCTATAATCTATGGAAGGGGAACGTTGTTGCAGATGCGCTTAGCAGGAGGAATGATAAACAATTGCTAGGAGAGGTGTCAGAGCAGCTGGTTGTGTTATAGATATCCTTTGTGGATATTGAAATAGAACCCTTTCTATAGTCTCTTACGGTCACTCCATGACATCTTTGTGAGTTAGAGAGGCACACCATGGGGACACTGAATGCGAGATGTGATGTGCTCAGATATCCATAAGAAATGCACCTGATGGATTTTATGAAGCTGGGGAGCATGTCATCATCTTCAGAGCATGTACCTTGGTACCTGTGGCACTTCAGGGTAACGTGTTGAAGGAGTTCCACACATCCCCTCTAGCGGTACATCTTGGAGTGGCGAAGATGTACCAGGATCTTCGACAACAGCACTGGTAAACAGGTATGAAGAAGGTGGTAGCAGAGTTTGGATCATGGTGTCTCACGTGTCAGCAAGTGATGTTGCAGCACCAGGTAGCAACCAGATTGGTTCTTCCATAATAGAATCCAATGTTGGAGTGGGATGGGATATCCATGGACATTGGGATAGGACTTCCACGTACATATAGGGGTCACGAATCGATTTGGGTGATCGTCGACTGACTCACCAACTCGGCTCACTTCCTACAAATCATAGAGTAGGGTTATGTAGTGACCATGGGACACCTATATGTGCAGGAGATTGTGAGACTACATGGAGTAACTTCCTCTATTGTCTCTAACTATGACGCACAATTTACTTCCTGACTATGGAAGGGGTTGTAGGAAGCTTTATGGACACAACATTGCTTGAGCACCGCCTTCCATCTTCAAACTGATGGTCAGACTGAGCAAACCAGTCAGACCCTTAAGGACATGTTATGTGCATATTTCCTCAACTTAGGTAGCAGCTGGGAGGATCACTTGCCTTTGGTGGAGTTTTCTTACAACAATAGATATCACTCCTCCATATTGATGGATCATTATGAGTCCTTTTACGGGTGACCTTGCAGATCATCCTTGTACTGGACTGACCTAGGGAAGTCAACACTAGTGGGACCAGAGATGGTACGAGATACTATAGAGAAGTTACAGATCATCCAGGAGTGGATGAGGACTGCACAGGGAAGTCAGACGTTATATGCTGACAGGAGACGGAGACCTCTAGATTTCGAGGATGGTGACCACGACATTCTACGAGTCTCACCTTGACAATGTCTACAGTGATTTGGCCGAGGAGGCAAGATATCTCCACCATTCATCGGACCTTTACAGTTCCTTATCAAAGTAGGTGAGGTGGCTTACTGCTTAGATCGTCCACCTTAGTTGCACCGGTTTCACGATGTCTTCCATGCATCTCAACTGAGGAGTTACGTGCACGACCCTTCCCACATCATCAACCATGGAGAGTTGGACGTCGACGATGGTGCAACTGTCACGAAGGTTCTAGTGGAGATTGAGGATCCACATGATCAGTTCCTACCTGGACGGTCCATACCTCAGGTGCGCATTCGCTGGTAGTATGGGAACCTCCTAGAGAGCACATGAGAGATGGAGGCTCAGATACGTGCTCAGTACCCCCATTTGTTCCCATAGTTTGAGTTATAGCTTACAGATACATAAAGCAAAAAGGTGGGGAGAATTTAAATACCTAAAAATAATATAGATTTTTTTAAATACATGGTAATTTTATATGTCTACAAATGTTTTACAGTTTTTGATTCCGAGGCTCGGTGTGCCCGAAATCAATATATGAATTTTTATTCGTGTACATTCAGTAAATGTAGTAGTAGTATATTATAACTTTTGAACTGGTTCCTGGAAACGAAATCTGAGGGCACCGTTGAACTCGCAGTGCTGATATTCACTTAAGAAGACTTTCACCTCGATGGTAGTTGGTCGAAAATGAAAGAAAATTTTGGGGTTTTAAATAATAATTTAAATAAAAATAATGTGTGTAGATTATTTTAATTTGGAGGTTAAAACCTCCATGTAAAGTTTGGAGAAGGGGGCCACCACACCCTAACCCCCCATGAGTGGTTATGGAGGTGGGGCCCAATAGAACATAACCTCACTTGGGAGGATAAATTTTGGTAGCGAACACTTGGGCTTTTACCTCCTTTAACTCCTCATTTAAGTGGAGAAAATCCTTTACCTTCCCCACTAATTAATTAATCCAACTCCACCACATTAATTAAGTGAGTTGTCTCATTTAATTAAACACCACATTTTGAATTCAAGCCCACAATTAAAAGACTATACAGTCTATTATTTCATTTGGTTGGAATCTTTTTTTTTTGAAGGGAGAGTTGAGGAGCTCTTGGATATTGAACGTCATGGAAGAAAGAACTCTCTAATAAGGAATGATTGTGGTGTTTAAACCCCTATCTAAAGGGAAATTATCGTATAATTCAAAAAACTTACCTATATGTTGTATAGGGTAATGTTTCATAGTTCATAATTAAAAATATAATGAATTATTATTAAGGATGAACCAATTTTTTTATTATGGTTTAGATATTAATGTATTATATTGGATAATAGATTCTAACAATAGTTATTTTTTAAAATAAATAGAGATATGAAGAAATTTTTTTCACACATGTGTAGATCATACAAAAAATTAAAAGTGAATTTTAATCCTTTACTCTTAAAAAATCATTTTCAAAATTCACATATGGTAGTAAATTATGAAATGGAAATTTTTTGGGGCACCACCGATGGATGAAATTGTCTGTATGAAATTAAAATATATCCACTTAAATAATTTAATTATATTATTTATAAGTAAAATAGTTCATCCACATTAGGAGAATTATATTTGAACAAAAATATAATCCTATTAGCTTCATATTATATATATAATGGTCTTTTAAATCAACCCATATTTATGTTTTTTAGGTCAATAAATTTCTATTAATCATTCATTATCTTTTGATCAATGACCTTATTCACTCTCTATAAATATTTATTCTTTTCTTCCATTCCCATATAATCACTTTACACCATTATTTTCTTATATCAAAATATAGTTCTAGATTATTCAATATAAACTATTAATTTCTCAATTTGTATTATAAAGAGAATGTATTGTTAAACCTTTAATGCTGTAAGATTTCAAAAATGGTTTTTCCAAATATCATGTGGTTGATTATTAAGATGAAGATTAAATTTAAAGGATAAAATTTATTTATGGTTGAAAACATATAACACACCAAAATTATAATATAATTAAATTGATTTATATATAATATAAAACAAATAACCCCGAGCATAAAAAACATGTTAAATAAATTTTAGTATATTTAATCCTTTCAAACGATTGTGGAAACCACTACATAAAGAAAAATTAAAACATAATATTTCATTTATATACGATATAACCATTAAATGGGATGGTTTTATTATTTCTAAAAAAATATTATATTTATGGTTATTTTTTAGAAATAAAATATGAATCATTTAAAAAAATAATGATTTTTTGAAAAACGTTATTTTTCAAAAATATTGTTATTTATTCTTTGTACACAGAACATAAAAATAATTTTTAAAAAAATTAGCAAAAATGATTCACAAAATTAAAAGAATTTTTTGAATAATTATTTCAATATTATAATGGAGTGAATATTTTTTATTTTTCTGAGAAGATTCATTTTTTAATGAATCATGAAAATAATAGAATTTTTTTAATACAATATTTTCAATTACATAATTTAACCGATTATATTAGTTTTTAAATTTGTAATAAAGATAAATAATTTTAATAATATTTACATTTACCTAATTTAGGTCATTATAATAAATTTAATATTGAATTTTGATATTAAATCTATCCATCCATATGATATTTTTCTCATGGAAAATTACCATTTCTTCATGTATGTGGATATTATTTAAAAATAGATCCATCCTATTATGGGAATTTAATATGTGAATAATGGACTAAATATTTTATATCATAAAAAATATGTTTCTTACTATGGTCATCAAAAAATTTAACAATTATGAAAAAAAAATAAAAAAAAATAATATAAGTGTTTAAGGTAAATAAAATTTAATGAATTGGTTAATCATAATAAGAAAGGGTTAAAATTACAAAAAAAATTATCCAACAAACTTTTTCTATGCATATCTATACCATATAAAATCAATGTGATGAAAACCAAAAATTAAATTTGTTGTGGAATGAGAAAACATGGGCATAAATAATTGGTTACCAAACTTCCATGTGCATCCTCTTCCCACCAGTAAAAGACCACCCCGGTCCTCCCCTGTTTAAAAATTTATTTCCATTTAGATCATAATATGCAAAAAAATAAATAAATCACTTACAAAAAAATCTACAGACATTTTTTTATTTGAAATCCATCCAAAAAAGGATTTTGGTGCAATCTAAAAGATGTGGTTAAAAGAAGAGGTAATATTCGTAAAGTAGCATTTGTATTTTTTTTCTACATCAACCTCATTAAAATCTTATTATTGTATGATTATATAATAAACATGTAATATTAAATATTCATAGATATTATGATTTTATATCATTCAAATATATCAATAATCACATATATGTAATAGCAAATGAAACAAGTAATCATGTGCATAGTTGACTGCTAACTCAGAAATCAAAGAAATATGTTTTACATCACCACCAGCCAAGGATTAATATAAATATGTATTCAAAACATGTATATAATATTTTTTATATTATCATACATGATGAATTTTAATATCCTATATACCTATATAGATTCTATTTGATCATGTCATTAGTGTTTATCACATACCACCTCCTTGCAATGAAATATAAAATCAATTTTCCCTTACAAAATACATGGAATGTAATAAGGATAAATTTAATGAATATATTTGGAATATATTATGTTATAATTTTTTCATGTGAATTTAATATATAACTAAAATCTCTACCATTCCACCAATAATTTAAATGATAACTTTTCTTATGCATACACACGACCATCTATCCCCATGAAGTTATGTGATCCCTTCTCAATGATGATATTTAAATAATGAATCAATAAATATATATAATAAAAACAATGATATTTACAAAATTATTATCTTTATTGAGGTGATGGATGTATATAACATGTTCATGAACCAAAACACTCATGACAACACATGCATGAGAAAACAAGGCAGTTAACACCTAAATCAATTAAACTAATTAAATATTATTTAAAAAATGTGTGTAAAATTTATTAATATGATTGTAGGACCGGAATATTCATGTTATTAACCCTCATTTTATTTATAATTATGTATATATAAATTTTGGATGAGTTTAGCAGGGTTTGGAAGAATTTTGTAATGTTTTCTTGGATTTTATAAGGGTGACAAATTAGTGCACAATTTTTTAAGTAATGCCCGGACCCTAGAAGTCCAGAGTAGATTCATTATTTTAATACATTGTCATGATTAAAAGGAACCACATCCTAAAAGACCGATAGTTTAGTAGTTTGGGAAAATCGATTACATATATGAACGTTACATTACACATTAACAAATAAAACACAAAATAAATGATCTTTTGATAATGCCATTAATCCCTTAGCATAATCCTGCTTTTCAATCATAATACAGTTCATGGAATCCAAGGAAAATAATGCATATGAAAGTGATGAGCTAAAACTCTAAGTAATGGTAAGCAATATTGGAGAAGATAACATAAACATTATGCATGGTGAATAATTTAAAACACATGCTTTTACAAATAACACAAATGTACACTTTATGGTAGGAATATGATATAAGTAAATAGTGCCATAATAAAAAATATCCATGGGTATTATACTAGTAAAATATCCACATGATCCATTATTAATATTTTTTTACTGAGGGAATGTATAATGCAGGACATTTTGAAACATTTTTTTTGGCCTCGGCCAAGACGTCTAAAAATGATTAAGTCCTCGGCCTAAACCATATATCAAATTTGCGAAAGGTCTTATCCAATTCCCCGTCTAATTGTCTCATGAGACCTAACAATGAACCGAGGAGCTATAGCGTGCTCCACCCATCACTTACAAAGTCCAACACATTACTCAAAATAAAATATTGAAACATACCATAAACATTCATATTAAAACTATTATCCAAAATGTAAATAATTTATCCATAATCCATAGATGGAATAAAAAGTACACATCCATAGTCAAACATTTCACATAAAATTTAATAAAATATGGAAGACTTGTATCATAACATATAAAACATCATTCATGACAAAAATCCATCAATGGATGTTGACATAGATGAAAATGATTTGTAAAAGTCTTTGAGTGAAATATCCTTTTTTCATGAAAACATTTAAAAGTACCACATTTATAAAAGAAGTTATTTAAAATATATTTTTGAATAAAATTCTCCCATACCACGTTGAATCATTTTAATTGAATTTTCATTTCAAAACATTCAATTCTAAATAAATATATCCTTTAAATCATTTTGAAAACATGGACATTGATTAAAAGGATTTATAATAACAAATCATGAAATCATTTAAAATGATGACCTATTTAAATAGACCCCCATATTAATCCTTGAAATAATACTTTTTAAATTTTATTTATGAAATACGTGTATCGATGATAAATATGTCCCAATAAATACTTACACTTAAACAATGGATACTTCTATGAAAGTTATCACAACATGAATACTTCTATCAATAGACATTTAATGAACCCTAACATATCATATTAACTTAGAATATTTTTGGATAATATAAAAACTTGGAAATTATATTTTTTTAACATTTATAATACCATTTATTTTATTCTATCATTAATTAGGTAATTACTACATCATCATTGTGTCATAAAAACATTAAATTATTTAATTTCTATAAATTATTAAAAAATAAATTGTGTAATAAAAATTTTTTATCATTCAAATTATTATTTATAGTCTAAATTATATCTTATATAACCCCTTCATAAAATTATTTTACAAAAGGAAATATGTTTATGTAATTTTTGTATTTACTTTATATTAATTAATATAAAGTTTCATTATCACTCTCACTTGGCTCCATGGGGTCCCAAAAATAAACCCATGGATTCCCATGGTCGAACTATTATCAGCCAATAGGAATAGGACACATTTTAGGGTAATTTAATATTATTTTACAAAACATTGTTTACCCTTATTTACTAGATTTACCCTTTAACCATGGTCAATAAAATATTTACTGATCTAAATACTCATAATGTCTAAAAACAAAGTTAACTTTTTACACAATTTGGAAATCTTGATTCCAAATATGGAATCCATTTTTCCAAATTAAAAATACTTATGTGGAAGAAAAAAATTAATATTAATTCTCGTTGTCAAAATAAAAATCATGTTTTTACTAAATAATAACTATCAAAAGATTGACACTTGTTTTTTTCTAGTTTAAATGTGAAATTAAATCCAATGAATTAAATTATATTAAATGATAAACGAATTATCTAATTCTACAATAAAATCACTATGATTTATAATTTGAAAATGTAAATTATTTTGATTAAAAAAAGTTGTATTGAATAAAAATTTATTAATTTTCAATATTAATAAAAATATGAAAGTTACTAGAAAAGTACCAATAATTTATCGAAACTAAATTTTTATGTCTGATTCTAAATATTAATTTAATTTTATAAAATTTAATATATAAAAGTGTCAAATATTGGTTTTAAATAAGGTTCCCCATTAGAAGGTAGTAACTTTTAATTTTTAAAAAAATACTTCCTTTATGTAAAAAATGAATTTTTACTTATATTATTTCTAATAAACACTTAATTAGGATTCTAAAATTATATAAAGTATGTAAAATTCCAAATTCATTTAATTATATTCATTAGCGCTTTTTTAACGACAAGATTGGTAAGATGTGATGCATTTGAACTCAGTGTGGCGTGAAGCCCAAGATATTGAATTACATTAAAAAATTACGTACAATGAATCCATGGGGTGTTAGATTTTTCCCTACTTCAATAACTTGCGTCCTCTCTATTTGAAATTGTTTTTTGAAAATAAATGGTAATAAATTGAAAAATATCTTTGTGGAAAACCTACATCCGAAATTGGGTTAATAAAATTTAGTCCTATTAAGAGGGAAAGGGAAATGAAAAATTCATGACCAAATTATGATCTTGATTAGGGAAACATTGGTGGAAATTAGAGACACATATTTAGAGGAAATCATAAATATTTATAGGGAGTGATTAAGGTCATCAATCACAATAAATTGTAAAATTGAGGGCATAAAAGCCTCCAATCTATAATGATTTAAAATATCATTAGTTCAACAAAAAATAATCTATTAGGATAAAACATTTTTGGTTTTACGATTCATTTCCAAATGTTTTAGAATTAATTTATTCATAGAATAAGAGAAAATAGACTATACATGATAGGATGAGTATTATCCTTATAGAAATTCCTACCACAAACTCATCTTTCACTAAAAAAGAAAATAAAATTCAAAAATATATTATTTATCCAAATCGTATTGGGATAAAAAAGTAATGAATTTATAATTAATTTATCAAAAAATTAAAAAAACTACATTATATAAACTAGGAGATAATGTAACCTCGTGGTAGGTGACTGCCCTTGCCACCATACGGTTATGGGTTCATGTCTCGTGGACTTGTAGGAAGTGACGAGTTGTCTCCCAACATCCGTTTTATCCTATTAATATTAATACAAAAAAAGTAATCTTATGAAAGGATATAACCTTAACAATAGTATCCAACTTTAAACATAATCCATTCAATCCATTAGACTTATCCAAAATGCATTGGTCCAGACTCACAATCCATAATATATAAGTAAGGTAAACATAATGAAAATCATTTTTCCCCACAATAACATATGAATACCTTCATCACGTATTCATTTAAAACACGATAACACCCCTAAATACAATAAAACCTTATTGATAACATTCAACCTTTATTATTCATTATATAATACAAGATATACTCTTTTTGTCCAAAAATGTTGTAATCTCCAACAAGGATGGAATATAAAAACAATTAATCAGTTTCAAGTTAGTTAAGAATATCCAATTTAATTTATTCAAATGAATCATAACATATTCCAAAATTACTACCTCAGTATTAGAACCATGTTAATTTTTATCATTCTCTCAACCACATATTTTCAAAAAACATTAACTTACTATTGATTCTATTTGCTTGGTTACACAAAATCTCATGTCATTAATGAAATTATACCACATTACAATCCTTTTATAATCTATAATACTTATAACATCTAATAAATTACTCAAATGACCCAGTACTTTAATAACAACATAATAAATCTAATTATTCATCTTTATCTTCGGTTGTATCTTAACATGCTTTTTATCTAATAGCAGCTTCTGGGGTATACTCTAATGATTTGAACATTGATTAATGTAGTGTCCTATCTCCTTGTAGATGAAGCATTATACATTTAAAAACTTTTTCTTACCCTTGAAATCACATATATGGTGTTATTTTTCTACACACTTATAACAAACTCTTATTCCCTTCAATCATTTACCAAGGTGATTCTTTCTACAGTAATCACATATTGGAAAATCATTCTTTCCCATTTTCTCTTTATCCAGGTTTCTCTCTTCCATATTTTTCTTCTCCTGCTTCCAATAAAATCCATAGGACTTAGATATTTCTCTACTTATCTTATTAACACATGATACTGTTTCATCATATTATAAGAATATGTGGGCGAATATATCCCTTTTAAATGTTGTCTTAATACCCGGGATGCTATGATCCATCATAATCTTTCGATCATGCATATTGATGTAATTCATATTCTTTCTACTAGGTACCATTTATAAACAACGAAATATACTATTTTAGATTATGAATATCAATAAATAATTCCAAACCTGTATAAAAGCTAATGTAAAATGAAATGATTTTTCATATAATATATAATCATAAAATGTTATCTTTGAGAAATATTTACTCATGAATCCTTCAAAATAGATTGTAATGAAAATTTGTATTATCCTAAGTATGTCCGACATGAGTGTTGTGACCAAGGGTGTAGAAATGCCGGTTGTCGTGTACCAGGTTACCCTAGGTCAAGCCCGAAACACCTTGTCCGGGTTTTCACTCCTAGGTACATCTATTCCAGAGCCACCTCTACCTTCTTATATCGATATAGGGATTTATTGCTGAAAAAATACAAAATATTACTACATTAAAAAAATTATATGAATTTATTCTATACTAATATTCAATATATATATTAGGGTAATTTTTACTAATCAGGGTTTATTTAAATCTCATTACAAGGTTGTTTCTAAAATTCCTCTACTACTAACTATAACTCCCCGACCCTAGAAGCGCAGAGTCGGTGAATTATTTTAATACATTGTCATGATTACAAGGAATCAAGTCCTGGTACATTGATAGTTTATCAGTTTTTCAAAATCGATAACATACATTAACATTAAATTACACATTAGATAATAAATCAAAACATAAATGATCCTTTTAGAATGCCATTAATCCACTAGCTCAACCCTTCTTATCAATCATAATACACATCTTGGAATCCTTGGAAAATATTCCTTAAGAAAGGGGGGAGATCAAACGTTCAGTAAGTGTAAGAAATATATTGGAAGATAACACAAACATTAGGCGTGGTGAATAAATTAAAACATGCTCCTTTACAAATAAAAAAATGAACACTTTAAGGAAGGAATATGAGATGAGAAAATAATGCCACAATAAACATGGCCATGGGTATTCTACTAGTCAAATAACCACATGAAACATCAATAATATTTTCAAAAAGAGGGAACATATAATTGTAGACATTCTAAAACATTTTCTCGAGACTTTAGCAGATACATCTAAAAATGATTGAGGCCCTGTTCAAAACCATATATCAAATTGGGGATAGGCCACAACCAATTCCACATATAATTTAATCATGAGACATATAGATCTACAAAGGAGTTATTGTGAGCTCCACCCATCACTAAATAAGTCTAATAAATTCCACATATGAAATAGTTGAAACATGATTTAAACATTAATATGAAACCAAGTATTCGAAGTGTCAATACATTAACCATAAACCATCAAAGACTTAAAAAAAACACATCCACAGTCAAATATATCAAAAATAATTCAATACAATATGGAAGATTTGTATCATAATAAATCAATTTCAAAAAGGATTAAAATCCATCAAAAGGATGTCGACATAGTTGAAAATGCTTTCTAAAACTCTTTGATAGAAATATCG
Organism: Viscum album; assembly: GCA_963277665.1. Lineage (NCBI taxonomy): Eukaryota > Viridiplantae > Streptophyta > Magnoliopsida > Santalales > Viscaceae > Viscum > Viscum album. The sequence continues at coordinate 1,582,800,703 of OY728150.1, read as the reverse complement.
ATTTTACATTAAAACATCTAAAAGTCAAGTATTTATAAAGGATGTAATTTTAAAGAATTTTTTTAATAAATGTTTCCCCTACCATATTGATACTTTTTAAATGAATTATCATTTCAAAACATTCATGTCCATATAAATAAATCCATAAAATCATTTCAAATACATGGACATTAATTAAAATGATTTAGAATGATAAATCATTAAAACAATTAAAATGATGATATAGGTAAATGGAGCCTCCCATAAAACCATAATTGATTCATTTTGAAATTTTTTATCTCAATTATTGGAATCGATGATAAATATTTCACAGTAAATACTTACACATAAACAATCTTGGATAATAATGAGATTGAGGAAATAACACTTACCTTGAAGATTCCTTTGGTCGATGGTACATTTAACCACTTGTATAATGACCATATAATGTTATTAAATTAAAGCAGGACTATATTCATATTTATTGTATCGTACATGATTCATTTATGAAATTATGATACCCATTTAATAATGATTTCCATGTTAAATTAACATTTTGGGTAATAATCAGTTATTTATCGTACTTCTTTTAACATGTCATTCATTATCGTATCATTTATATAATGATTTAAATACATATAGAATAAAACTTATTATTTATCATATATATTTAAAATATAAATGTGTATAATAGATAGATATATGAAATTGAAATCACCGTTTATAGAGACGGCAGGCCATACGAACGCTTAAATGTTGTTTCCGTTTTCTTATCGTATTGAATGGAAGTGAATAAGATATATGAAAGTACAGACATACAAACATACATACATAAATATCTATATATTTAGTACCATTAATATTTCATATATTACATACTTATTAATAATATTTATTTTTATAATCATCGTTGAATAGTTAACATGGAAATTAATCTCATCATGTCATGGAGACCGAAAGTCTTACATACACACGAGCGACAATATCATTATATTGATGATGAAATAGTATGTAATTTGTTGTTATATTATATATAAAAAATCATTAACATGTTATATTTATTATTTACATCAATTATATTTATTATTATGCACATCTAAATAATGAAGTGATGAATAAAAAACTACACCACGACGTGGAGACAGTAAGGCTTACGTATGAATGCTTGGTGACCATATCATTCCTAGGATGGATTGAATAATTAATATGGTTGTACCATATTTATAATAACATCAAAGTTTTTATACGGTACATGATTTATTAAATTTATGTTGAAATAAGAAAGATAGAGAAAGTTGAAGCATATTAGAACTTTGAAAGAGGTGATAAAATAATTTCCTTTTTTCCCGTGTTTCCTTTTGATTTGAACAAACGATATCCATAGGTTGGATTTTTGATCAAGGGATATCCTCTAGGATGAAGTACGGGATGTCATAAAGATATACAGGTAGGGGTTTTCAATGAAAAATTACTTTGGTAGTGGGATTTTGGGAGAAGTGGAAGTACCTTTTTATAAGAGAGGTGAGGGTCACTTTACGAAAATCCTGAAATATTATTTTATAAAAAAATCATTTTCGGATTATAAAGCCTCAAAAATAATTTATTTATTGGATTAGGTAGGGATGTGTCAAAAACTTCTCAACCAGTAGGTTTCAGATAGGTTTAGGTCATTATATTAACATTATCTTTTAGATTTAATTATTAGTTATATAATTAAACTTTTACCATGTATTCTTGTATTTTATACTATACGGTTAATAAAAAAACTCTAAAATTCCAAAAGAATATGATGTGGTTCATTAATTAAATATATAAAATTAATGAAGCCCTTTTTCTGAACCAAACATTATTAGGAATATTATATAATTTAATAATATAATATTTGTCTTAACAAATCATTTATGTCATTTTTGACTCGATTTAGTATTTAGTTTTTGTGGAATTATTGACAAGATTATTTCATTAAACCAGATACATTGAAACTACCCTACCATGTCATATTCACCTATAAAATTCTTTTATTTCATAAAAATTTGAAATTATATTTATTTTTTCATTTATAATACCACTTATTAGATTCTTTCATTAATAAGGCAATTACTGCATCAACATTGTGTCCTAAATAAATTTTGTTTTTTGATACTAAAAGTTATAAAAATATACTATGATGTAAGAATTTTTTTTTTATTTTAATGGAATATTTATATTTGAAAATATAACTTATATAACCCCTTCTAATAAATTATTTACTAAAGGATATATGTTTATTTCATTTTTTTCTTTACTTTAAATTAATTAATATAGAGTCATTATCACTCTATAATGGCTTCATGGTGTCCCAAAAATAGTCCCATGGATTACCATGGTCGGAAATATTTCCAAAATTGGAATAAGTCACACATTAGGGTAATTTAATAATATTATAATAATATTTGTTTACCCTTATTTACATGATTTATCATTTAACCATGGTAAATAAAATATTTACTGAAGTAAATACTCCTAACGTCTAAAAATAAAAGTTACCTATTTACACAATTTGGACCTCATTATTCAAAATATGGAATCCATTTTTGTCCAATTCAAAATAGACATGTGTATGAAATTTACTTAAAATTAATTTCTTTTGTCGAAATAAAAAGCATGTTTTTAAGAAATAATAACTATGAAAATATTAACACTTGTTTATATCAAGTTTAAACGTGAACTTACATCCAATGACCTAAATTATATTAAATTATAAAAATATAGTCTTATTATACTTTAAAACAACATAAATGAATAATTTAACACTATTAATTATTTCAAATAAAACAGTTGTTTTTAATTTAAATTTAGTATTTTCACTATTCATCAAAAATTGAATTTTTTTAGATATGTACCAAAAATTTATCCTAACTGAATTTTTATCTCCCGATTCTAAAGAATAATTTAATTTCATTCAATTAAATATATAAATGTTTCAAATATTGGTTTTAAAAAAGGTTATCCATTAAAAGTCTGTAAAATTACATTTTTTGAAAAATACTTCTTTTATCTGAAAAAATGAACTTTTTTGTATACTATGTATAAGAAACACATAATAACGAATCTAATATTTTATGGAGTGTATAAAATTAAAAATTCAGTTAATACTATTCATAACTGCTTTTTGAACAACATGTTTGGTAAATCGTGGTGCGCTCGAACTCGATGTTGCGTGTATCACAATTTAATGAAATAATATGAAGAAAATATAATAATATGAAATCATGGGGTTTTACATGAGAAATTAATGAAAAAAATATAGGTAATTGTGACCAATGTGATATGGGTCAAGGAGATATTGTGTAGCTAAGCACAAAATTTTTCCAAACTATTTGGCCAAATATAAGAAACCATGAAACCTAAAATTCTGGGATTTTAGATACACGATTTTCTACTTGGTCGAGATAATAGTGTGCGATTAATCCTTATGAATTTTTTTAGTGCATGATAACCAAAAAGGTTTCTTTACCATAAGACTAACAATTCATGTTTTAAAAACCAGGTCCACAAAGAGTGGATCTTGGTTAGGAGTAGCCTTTAACCACCACTTTTTTCCCAAAACTGACCCTAATACAAGGATTCATGCCCCAAAGGATAAAGTGGATTCTCCTATATATTAAGAGGCAACATAATGTTTTATCTTTGTCTATTTATTATGGATTCTCATGGAAAGTTGTCATTCTAGGTAGAGTTTCATGGTTTTGTATAGAAATAATTCACTATATCTCTTTGTTACATAGATCTAAATCCATATTAGATAAATATAAGTTACTTGAGTCAAATATGATTATATATAGACAAATTTATTTTTGGGTAAGAGATCTATGGAATATTTTTTTGATAATTTATGTTGATACTTCTGTGTTGTTTTGATTTTTCCCTAAAATTTTCAATGTGAGTGGCCTCACTCTTAATTTTTCATTCTATAAGTAGATGTATTTATATAAAATTTCTTGTTCTACATGATTTTTTTTGTGAAATTGGTGTGAAAAGAATGGTAGGATACCTCTTTAGTGATGGTTTGTATTTTCTGCATAAATTGAGGTATTTTGGTAAAAAATGATTTGATCTTTGATTTTAAAATTATGATTTTAAAGCAGTTTGCTGGTTTGATTTATGAAGAGAAATTTTTGATAGGTTTTCACTAAAAAATTCCTTTTATATAAATGGGTTGGAAACACATGGGTTTGGTACAGTTTCGGTGTGGTTGTGTGGCTTGTGTTTATTTTATTTGGGATGGACAAGGGTGAAAAATATCCCAATCAAAGGGATAGACAAAATTTTACAATGAAGTACCCTGATAAAAATGTTCCACTAAAACATGGATTAGAGGAATTATGACACGCCACTCATGTTTATAGATTGGTATAAGTCTCATGCATTGTTTTCTTTGTGGATATGTGTAATGGAATAGACTATGCAAAAATGGAAACAGTAGAAACGTTTTAGATCATTTTCGGTTTATTTACTTGGAATATGATATTTTTTTATTGAAAACACTTTAATTTTGGCAGTTGTTCATATTATTATATAAAATGTTTTCGAAATTTTTTAATAATTTTTTTTATAAATTATTAATCTCCCATTATATTTGTGGTGTGCTTAATGAAGTCATTTGGGGAAGCATACTATGTTTCATTACTCACCACTAATTTGGATCTTTGGTGCTTTTGCAGATGTTTTTTATCAGGACATGGGAAAAGGTAAAGTGTCAAACTTCTGTAGTGGTGCTTAGTGCTTTATGGGATATTTTTTGGAGTATATATTACAGAATAATGGAGATTTTAAGTTGTGGTTATCATTGAGTTTTGATGATTTTTATCTTTTGATGTGTACATTGATATTGAATTCTACTGATGTGGTGTATGGTTTTAGTTAAATTTTAATATCATTTTTATTTTCCTTTCATTGATATCATGTATCAGGTAGTGGTTTTTATGGTAATGAAATTTTTAGTTGATTGATTTATTTTCAATAGGATAATTGACCATAATCCTTTAATGAATCCCTTGGAATTTATTCCAATCATTTGGAATCCTAGGACTGTGGGATAAGGAAATGTAATTTCATTTTACCTTCCTTAAATAATGAGAAAGGGAGATATGTTACAAATATTATTAGTCATTGTATTAAAAACTACCATTGCAGAAAAAGTGGTATTATCTTGTTTAGTCATTGTCCAACAATTGGTCTTTAGTTCCCTTGGTATTCCTGTTGATATTCATTCTAGTCAATTCCAAGTGTTGGGTTGGTATAAAGGTGATGTATTGTCAGGACATGAAATTCAGAGCATTAAAAAATAAAGCTACCCTTTAATTCTGAAATTCATCTAATAAGGTATTTGGGTGTGTAAATGTTTTATTGAAAATTATAGGATTTTAAATCACATTTTATTATGTTTATCCTATGAGATTAAAATGAAAATTACTTGCTTAAATGGAATCCTAATAGGAGTGAATATTTCAATTTGATTAAGGAAAAATGATTTTTTGTCATGTTTGGATTTTCGAAAAATTTTGAAATACATATTAAAATGATGTATTTTTAAAAATAACATGGTTGTGGTATTTTGAAAATGGTTAGAATTTGAAAAGAACATTGAAATCATTCAAACATGATTGGACATGGAAAATTTTGAATTTTGGGAATCACAATAATGATAGTTGTTATGTGATAGAATTTGATATTTTAAGGATTCAATTACTAGATAGTGTGATGTATTAAATTTTTTGTGTTTCATTTATATGCCCCCTTGTAGGAATTATAGAATCAAACTAAAAGAGACTACTAAGAATGAGGTTGTTCCTAAGAAAGGGGTGATCTGATGGCTAGTTCGGAAAATTTTCCATGCATTTTATGAAGTGGATAATGATAAAAGGAGGTATGAGTAATGGAAATAAGATTATTCCATCTAATTAGAAATGAAAAATCCACCCATCATTGGGGGTTATTCTAAACATGATAAGTTGGAGGTTTTAATGAATAGGATGAGTCCAATATTTGATTTAATTAGCCCATAAATAGAGCTAAATGTAAATCTAGTGATGTATATTGTAGAATATCATGTACGCTAGTAGTAGAATAAAGTTTCTTGGGAAATATTATATCAATACCTTTCATGGATGGAATTTAAATTATTATTGAACAAAATAATCTATCCTCAACCATTAATAATTTAAATAATAACATATTTTATCATCTTGAGAATGAATATTTGTTTCATGGAGTATGTTGACAAATTCATGAATTTCATGTGATTTTCACCTAAGGATGTTGGTACTGTGGCCTTGAAGGAACGCATATTAGAAGCTAGGATGAGGAAAGATAATCACTCAGTTATTATTGTTCTCTTTATCATAGACATTACAATTATAGTCAATAGAGTAATAATTTATGAATGGGACATCTCAGGAGTTATGGGAGGAGGGATTATTGATACAGAATGGATAAATGGAAGGATCTATAATGTGGGGACAATGTGGAATATGTAATCCTATTTATAAGGTAGGATCACGAACAAAAATTAGATTTATGGATCAGTAAACTTTCCTCTATAACCAAATTGAATTGTGTGATGTTTCCATTGTGGCTATCTTGACAACATAATGTGAGAGTGCGTAGAAGCACCTAAGAAGTGACATAACTATAATCAGGCGGAGAATCATTTGGTGTATTTTTGTAGTGCTCCACGGTCAGGTGTCTAGGACTCTTCTCAGGTGTTGTATATGTCCTATGATTCTATGGGAAAAGGATAATATTATATATCTAATTATTAGAATAATGATATATATGTTGATAATTAGAATACCATGACTCTTTAGAATGGGAAATAATGACAGGGAAATATGTAACCATGATTAGAAAGAAAGAATTTATATGTTATAGAGAAATTTATGGTGGATGATGACTTTGGATTGTTAACCATAAGAAGTATGATTCATTATAATTATACACCTATTAACCATTTATTTGATATGTGTGAATCTAAATATATTATTTCATCTCGTTTTTTCATGATTTTTATTTCTGATGATGAGATGATACAGCCAGTGTTGAAACAAAAAACATCTCTCAGTCACAGAAAATATCAAGACTTGTTATGTAGAGAATGTTCAATAATTATTGATAGAATAGATCACATATAGTGTTTCTCAATACATGAGATGCATGTATATGATATAATAATGGGTATTGTTTTTTACTATATTCATGTATCATTTTAACTATCATAAAAGAGTAGATAGTTTCTTGTGTGATAATGGAGTCAACCACCACTTTTCAGGGGACTGGAATTTAATAGGATATGCAATGATCTTGATGGAACCTCCAGTTGGAACAATATTATAACATTTGGTACGATTATATTTTTTATATTTGTAAGAGAACAAGAATAAAATTTTTCCAATCAATTTTAATAAATTTCCATATTTGTTTCCTCAAAATTTACCAGGGCTTAAATGTTTGATACATGTGGAGTTTACAATTGATATCCTTCCAAGGATCAATCATATTTCCAGTATATCCTAAATAATGTAAGCAACTAAATTATGGTTGTCTGAAGTGCAGTTGTAAGACCGAAAATCAATAGGTTTCATTCATCATAACATGTATCTATGGGAACCACTTCTCTAGTTCATCAAAAAGGACGATGTAACCCTAAATATCCATGTGAATTATAATATTATTAACCATGTTAACATAAAAAATTAGAAATTATGATCTTTTCAATCAATTGAGTGGTGATCAATGGTTCTTCAATATTGACTTATGATCAGTACACTACCAAATTTTAGTTCAGTGGGATGATATTATAAAAATAACTTTTAGGAGTTTATATAGCCATTATGAATATATCATATTGTCTTTTTTTATTATGAATTCATCATAGAACAATGTTGAATTGATTAATCAAATATTTAATAAATATCTAGATTATTTTTTTGTTTTGTTTTTTGATGACATATTGGTGTATTAAAGGATAATGGATGACCATGAAATACAGTTTGAAACAATGTTAGAAATCCTATGGGTTTATCTTCTATATTCCAAATTTTCATAGTGTGATTTTTGGAAACACTAGGTACGTTTCATTGGCTATGTAATATCTTAAAAAGATTTTTATATGGATCAATAAAAGAAAGGTTTTGTTAAATCTTTGAAATGGACATTTAATTTCTTCAATATGTATATTTTCCACGACATAACTGGTTACTGTTGACACTTTTTCGGTGAAATATCATGAATATATTTTTCTATGATAGCCATTAAAATGAAAAAATATCCATTCCAATGCAATGAGTAATTTAATAATTCTTTTCATGTGAATAATTTTTTTCATAACATCTTTCCATGCCATGATTATTCCGGAATTAAGAAAAAGGTATGTGGTGTATTGTAAGGATTTGGGATTTGGATTAGGATGTCGTATCATGTTAGGATAACATGTCATTACTAATTTATGAAGTTAGTTATGAGTTAATTATATGAATATTGTAATATAAAATTGGGTGTTAGAATTTGTAGTACATGATTTAGCACATAGCATTATTATAACTTTTGCGAGAAATTTAATATTTTCATGGATCATAAAAGCACAAAACCTATATAATAACACCATGATTTGATCCATATATAATGATGATGGATGGATTATATACAAATTTTTACCTTTAATTGATGTAAAAACTATGAAAAATAAATTTCGTTGTGAATTATCTAATAATAAAGTCATATGTTTAGCTGGAGAAAAAAGATTCAGATTAGTGGTAGTTGATGTCGGTCCATGCAGACATGTGCATGGAATGTGGAGACCAAGGTTATGTTTTATATATCATTCAAATTTCATTTGTTTCTAATATTGTGGATATGGTTATAGAGGTGTAGTCATATAATGTATATTTTCAGTTTATGAGGTAAAAAATCAATGGTTGGGAGAACACTGAGGGTAAGATTCCTAATGCGAGTTTAGTCTGGTGGCTGTAAAATCTTATGGTCATTCCTATGGATTTTCAGGGAGAAATTATTTACTCCTACCACTACTAGATATGGTATGTTCATCGTATGATATAAAACTTTTATAAGGTATTGAATGAAATATTTTGACATGTATCATGAAAAGGATGGTAGATGAGTTTTTTAGTTACTTAAATTGTCAATATTTTAAGGGAGATCATCATAAATCAAAAGGTATGTTGTAGCCTTTTCCAATTCTAGTTTTAAAATAGGAGTATATGTCAATGGATTCAATAAGAGCTTTCCCATGAATAGTTTAGAAATAAAATTTCATATGGTTGATAGTATATCGTCTCACAATGTCATATCATTTCATCCCAATTCGAAAATTCTATATGGTGAGTCATTTTCAAAGATATATATCCGAAAAATTAGTAAAGAGGAATGAAGTTCTAGGTTCGATAGTGTCAGACATATATATGAGGCTTACATTTTATTGTATAAATCCTTAAAAAATACCTTGGAACTTAGTTTCCTATGTGTAAGATATATCATCCACAGATGGTTGGGTAATCTGATAGGATAATATAATCATTTGAAGAAATATTGTAGGATCTTATAATGGATTTTGTGGTTCATTATAATAGAACGTTTCATTATTTTAGTTCTACTATAACGACATTTTTCATGAATCAATACATATGGCTCATTTTGAATCCATTTAAGTGTGCCCTTTACATTTTCCACATTGATAGGTGGAAACATGGGACACATCACCAATTGGGATGATCCTTTTCTAGGAAACAACTATGAATGTATAATTGTTAAGTAAATGGATAGAGATGGTGAAGAGTTTTCAAAAAACTTATGTGGATCATCTTCGATGACTGTTTTTATTAGAGTTGAAGGACTATGTGTTTTTATGTTATTTCCAATGAATGGTCAATAATGTTTTGGGAATGTTGTAACAATATTTCCTAAATATATAGTCCCTTATGATATACAATAATAAGTTGGTGTGTGGGAATATCAGTGGGAATTGAAACCATATTTTAGTGTAGCGCATAATGTGTTTCATTAATCTCCATTTAAAATGTACCATCCTGATCATAGCTATGTGATTCGAATGTATCATGTTAACCAATATCCAGATGATTTATTATTTCAAAATCCTGTAGGGATTGTGCATATACAAGATAAATCTTTCATGGTAAAAACATTGGTCTATTCCATGTTCTTTTGAAGTATGGATAGATTACAAATGAGACATCAGAACATGAGAAGGAAATTAAAGTGCAATGGCTAGAGCACTTTTAGATCAATGTTGGTTTTCATTATTTTGATGATATAAAGGAAAATGTGGTGGAGAATGTATCACCCACTGATTTCAATTAATTAACCCTTATATTATGTAATTTTTATGTATATAATGTGGCTGGGTGACTTTTTCATGGGTTTGGAATAATTTTGGAATGTTTTGGTGGATTTTATAAGTTTTCATGGTTTGTGAAAATTTTGTAAAATATTAAAACACCTACAAAAAATTATTCGTAATGAGAGAGGATTTATTGGGTAGGTGCATGAGTAGGATCTTGGGTTTTCCAAACAATGTGGCTTTCTAAGATAAACCATGAAACCTAAGACATTGTGATTTTTTATAGTTGGAAGATGATTTTATATCAATGTGACCCATCCATGGGAGGTTAATACCTAAGGAAGTGATTGTTGCATGGTTTACGTACGTTTTTCCTAACAATGAGAGTAACTATACAATGATTAAAATATACATCGACACAAAATTGGATCTTGGATTTGATTACCCATTATCCACTCTATTTTCCCCAAACTGACCGTAACTCTGGATTCCATCCTCTCAATGGATAAGGAAGTTTCTTCCATAAATTTGTGGTATAACTGTATGATTCTCTTGGTGCGTTGAAAATAGATTTGTATAGAACATCCTTGTTCTTTAAATATTTTCATTGTGTTTCTTATATCTATTAATCCCTAAAATTGGTTTTCTTCTATAAACATCGTATGTGTATATAAATAAGGTATTTTATTCCAAATATGATTAAATTGATCTTTTTTTATATTACATAAAGAGATATAATGTGGGGTTTTGGATTTTTATCTAGTTTACATGGATTTATTCGTGATGTTTTCTATTTTCACCATGTTTTCCAAGGAATATGAATTCACTATCAAATAAAATTCTTGAAAATGAAAACATGTTTTAAAATTGGTTTTTTTATTTTAAATTATCAATTAATTTTTTTTTAAATAATGGTAGGAACCCTCCTTGGTGATTCTTTTTTAATTTGGGGATATTTTGGAGTTATTGTAAAAAATTCTTCGAAGGATAACTTTAAAATGATGATTTTAAGAACTATCTCTTAGTCTGATTCGTAAAAAATGATTATAGAAAAATTTTCAATAAAAAATTATTTAAATGGTATTGGCACACTTGGGTTTGGAATGTTTATGTCATGGTGATGTGCTTTATGTTCATATTCATTGGTATGGATAGGGGTGTGAATTACAACCATAAAATGATTCTGAGGGATATGGGCTTGAAGTAACCCCAAAAAAATGATCCATAGTGTGATGGATTAGTGAATTACGAATCACCCATCATAAGTATAGTGATGTCCATTTTTCATGCATGGTTGGATGTTTGGATTTATTGAATGGAATAGATTATGAGAAAATGGAATTTATAAAAATGTTTTATTGAATTAAATGAATACTTTTCTGGGAACATGATATTGATTGGTAAAACCTCTTCCATTATAGAACTTGTTTATATTATGATATAAAATATTTAAAAATAGTTTTATATAAAAACATTTATATATATTTGTTGTATCATTTTCCATCCCAATGGAATTTATTAGTCGCCATTTGGGGAATTCTTTCTATGTTTTTTTACTCACCCATTTTTGTCTACATTGGTGCTTTGGAAGAATTCATTTATCAAGACACAAGATAAAGAAAAATTATGACACTTCTATAGTGGTTATTAGTGATACATTGGCTATATTCTAGTGGGGTTCTTTGAGAAAATATTATCATTGGTGATTTTGGTAATCAATGATATTTTTGGTTTTGTAGTAATTCTCGTGGTACTTTGATACTATAGACTTCCCATATAGTACATGTTTTTAGATTACTTATAATGTAAACTGTTTCATTTAGTTGTATTTGATTTATATCATATATCAGTTAGTGTTTTATGTTGTTATGAAATGTTTGTTAGGTTGTTTTATTTTAAAAGGTAAAATCACCCCCAACTGATAATGTATCCATTAGAATTTATTTCCAGCATTTGGCATCATGAGGATGTCGCTTAAGCCATGTAATTTCATTCCACCTTCTCATGAAAATGAGTTAAGGAAAGATATTATAGTTTTTATATTTTATATTATAAATCTGAATATGTCTAATAATAAATTAATAACATTATTTAATCCAATATAGTTGAAATCCAATGACATTCTATCAAATGAAAGTGTGAGGTGAGGCAGTTAATATCTATTTCCATTCATTGAGTTATATATTAATGTAATGAACCTAATTTATTTTAATGTTTTATATAAAGACTCATTAATATGTAATAACATGATTAATTAATATTTTATTTAATTTTAATTTTCAATTTTAATTATTTAATTTATGGGTATTTAATAATATATTTACCATTCTGTAACGAATTTCACAACTAATTTTTTAGTGGGTTTAATTACATCTAAATTGTATTTGATGTTTTTATTTTGTTTTTATTATTATTTTATTATATCTTCTGATATATCAACTATTTATATATATTTTCATTTGATACTCATGATCAATTCGCTAGTTAATTCTTAATTCAATAATGTTATTTTTACAAGTGTTTATTTCATAATCTAATTTTAATCTATATTATTAATACATAAAGTTCAATAAATAGTAATTATTTGATCATTATCTAGTAAACCCATTTAATATTCATCTCATATGGTTAATAATTTGGTTTTCATGTAAAAATACCATTTCCACAATTTTTAATAAAAATTACTTATAAAATATTTTCAATAAAATCGAATTTCATGTTACACTTTAATCGAGTAACAATTTGTTTCCAATACCGTGGTTTCAAAAAGAAAATGTTTTAAAAGTGTTTTTTAAAATTTCCAAATTATCTATTAATAATATTTTTCACTATTTATTTATTTATAAAAATGATTTTCATTGGAATCATCATGTAATTTTACAAATAAATCCCATTTTGATTTTACAAAAAATGTGTAATAATTCTTTGTTTTAACATGCAAAACTTTTATAGAATTTCTCCCATCATATAAACTAAATTTTTTAACGATAAATTATAATATTCACAATTCATAATCATGTTAAATTAATTTCATAATATTTTTCAATATTTAGTTTAAAAAATTATATTTACAAAATGAAAATTATATTTTCCTCAATATTAATTTAAAATAAATTTTATGTAATAATTATTCATCTATGAAAAATCACATTTATTTTAGTTACAACTCAAATGGAATATATTGTATTTATATCATCCTTAATATTTTTATGCATGTTTTGTTATCTTTTTTATTAGGGAATGATTATAAATTCACTTTCCTTATTCATTCTTCTAGTAATTATATTTTTTTTAATTATTTCTATATTTTTTATCATTGGAAATTAAATTTAACATAAAAAGTAAGTATTATTTACAATTTATATATTTATAGGTTAATATATATATCATTTTTATAAATTGCTTTCCAAAATGAATGTTATTTTATTATCTTTGGATATCTTTATAAATATGTATTCTTTAATAAGTATAGATATTTTTTGACAAAGAAAACTGTTCATGAATAAAAATGATAATTAAATGTGCTACAAACAAGGATGGGTACCCTAGTAAATCGATAACTGATATAGTTCTAAAATAGTCCAATTTCAATTCCCAATCTCTATGGATTTGTAAACTGGCACTCGACATCATACACAATGAATTTGGGAAAAAAATTCCCAAAAATTATGGAAGAATGAAAATGAATCAATATGCATAAAAATGATAACCAACATGGTGTATTGAAACTGATGTAAAATAGGTATAAAACCCAATGTACTACAACCAATTACTGGAGAATAATGAAAAATAACCCAATACCCAATAGACACAACTCACAAATTCCACATATCAACCAATAGATCCACCATTAACTAGTTATTTATCCCGACTAAAGCATGAAAAGAGATAATCTAAATAAACAAGAAGGAATATATTTGGTCTGAGATAAAAATCCTAGTAGAGTCTCACTAAGGATTATATAATATAAGGCAAAATAAAAATATAAAATGAAAAGTTTCAATTAAAAAATATTATTGGAATTAATTACGCACAATTAAAACAGTTCACGCTTTACATTTCAAAAGATTAAAATAATTTAAGAGAATAATTTAAATTTAACTTTATTGGATATTTATGAAATAATGTAAATATTCAAAAAAACCCTTAAGTAAACATGATTATATAAATGATTTTATATAAATATTAATTCATGTAAAACTATTTTCAACAATTTAATACATTCCTTTGAAAAAAAAATGGAGGAACAAGTTCATATACCTAAGAAGGTATGATAGTTATAGGATATGTGGAAAATACACTGAAAGTGGAATGAATATATATATATATACATCAATATTAAATTCATCTATAGAGGACTCCTTGTTATCAACTAAGGGATGTGATGTGCTGATATTATGAGTTGGAATAATGTAAATTATAATGTGCCATCCAAATAACTTACTTACTACCCACTGATTTCATGTGATCTAGTATAAAAATAATGATGGTTCATTTATTTAAGAAAATATTAAAATAAATTTAATCCCTTTATCATTTTCAAATATAATAATTTTCCATTTTTAAACAAATTTTTTTTGTTAATATAAAACATTCCTTTTAAAAAATAAAACACAAAAATTTCTATCAACACCATTTTTAATCCACGTTTATAATATAATAATATTAAATAAATTCAAAACTTAATTTCATAATTCACATTCAAAAAATAATTTCAATATTTTATTTTTTCACAATTTTCTATAAATTTCAAAATAAACCACTCACTCAATGAAATTGGCGGTTTTCACATTTTTCCAAAAAATCTATTTCCAAAATTATATTCATCAATTTAATAGAAAAAATTTCCCTGAAATCCATAATTTAAATTTAAAAAATAAATTTTCACCATCTTTCCTAAATAAATCTCAAATCAATGGAATTGGGGTTTTCCACATAAACATGTATAAAATCATTTTTTAAATAACAATATAATGGAACTGGGTTATTTCTATAAAAATAAATGGAAATAAATTTATTTTAAACCAATAAATGATATTTAATTCAAATAACTAAAATTAAATAGAGAATTTTAGGGTTATTGAAAATTGGGAATCGTAAATGTACCACAAACCATGAGATCAATGGATCTCGCAATGCCAATCCCAAATTAGAATTTTTCAATAATGATGTAAGATCGTTTAATCTGATAAAAAAGTCCTAAAACGTGCTTTACAATCCAAAATAGATGGAATTAGACCCAAAATACATCATAAGGATCTACATAACCCTCTATAGGAAAAGGGAGATCATGTTAAATGTAGATTGGGATGACAAAACTAATAGAGAGAAAATTGAACGTCATTCCCCAATCATCGATCATATTTTGGTAGGGTGTTGAGGGGCAAAATAAATCTGAGCTCCAAGGAAAGGATAAATCATCTATTGGTCAATTTGGCCTGTTGGAGTCCTAAAATAGGCATTGGGAATTACTAATAGAAAAATCGATTAATTAAAAACACATTATCATGGTTTCCTATTAAGAGGAACATGGTGTGGATAGACCATGTGCAAGACATATGCATATATTAAATGGACCACACAATTTCAATTAAAATGGTACACAGTTTGTAATCCATGCACCAACATTAAAAAATCCCATGTCCTTAGGATGTACAGCTAGCTCTATTATAGAACACGGTTTGGGAAAACCATGTGCCAACCATGCAATTTCCCTGAAAATCAAAAACCAACAAAATTTAACCATGAGAACCCTAAAAATAATCCCAATTAAAGAGTGATAAAAATAGGGGTTTATGATTAAATTAAAATAAAAATAATAAGTTAAAAACTTCCCCACAATAGAATCTTTATATCCCCAATAAAACTATGAAGAAGATTCCTTTCCAAAATGATGTGGCCACTTCCTGGAATCAGTTTCTCCCTCTCATACTTCACATGAGAATCATAATAGTGATATCATAACACATAAATCAAAGGTATCAACCACTCGTTAAGTACATTGGCTTTAGAAAAAACTATCAATATTGGACATTTAGTCATGGATAAATCAGGTTCAACATTAAGATCATTCCAACTAATAACATGAGATGGATCAGATAGATAATGAAGAATCTATGAAACAGGAAACACATTTTGTGTCAACAACATCTGAAGTGGTAGTGAAATATATTGAGAAACTATCCCAATAATCTCAATAACCTCAAAAGTTATCAAAACAATGGGGATACAGTTTCCCTTTAAAACCAATCCATCTATTACCCAATAGGTTGAATAAATCAATAACACCTACTGACCGTGTTAAAATTCCAACTGTCTATGGAAATTATCAACATAAAGCATATATAATTTATTATCCATTATTATCCTTTGATAAATCAACTATATCATATTTTTCATATCATGGACCCTTCCTGGTCCAATCAATTAACATTAACAAATCCCTAACCAACATTACATATATATGAAAAGATGTCCATAAAAGGCATTAAAATCATCTATTATGATCACAGACATGTAACAACTATTATATGTAAACTCATCCATCCCCTATTGACCATCACTAGATGCACCAAATTTGAGAACACAAGTGCAACGCATATCCTCATGAATCTATATAAATCTTTTTTCTATCATTCTTTCTCTGGAAGTTATGTCATGCTAAATGGTAATGATATTGTTCTTACTCTAGATGGACTCCAAAAAAACAATAATTGAATAGAGGATACCTATATGAATCTATAATAGATAAAACATTGTGAAAATGGAAAATATTTTTCTCTTAGATATTTCCCAACTTCACAACTATATTTGTCTCAAGAATGTGGCTAAAGAGAGCAGACATAGCCAGCCTAATTATCAAATATCATTTCACATTTTTATTCTATAGGTACTTGGAAACCCAACCAAAAAGATTATAGAGGAAACTTCCCACCTCTATGTAGGGACTGGAAGTGGATGATGAAAACCTTCATGTTTCATTTCCTCATCCTTAACCTGTTTGAAAATATAAAAATTAGAAACAAACTCTTTATTTTGTGATATCATGACTATCCACCACATATATTGCCGTATATCGTAGAACATGTTAATGTATCTTGGGAGAACTGCCGATTAGGAACTATGTGAATCCCCAATAAAAAACAATACTTAATAAAGACGGTGTCATAAATTTATTCATAAATAATATAAATCCATATTTAGAGAAAACCCAATCATGGATGATGTCCCCACTATTGTACTCCTCTTGTATAAATCATGTGTTATTGATCATATATCATATTCAGTCAATAAACCTTGTTAATCCCATGTAATATTTGTCACATCAAATGTACAGTTGTTTAGTAAAGATATCCAATGATCTTAAGTTCTATACATTCAGTTTGATTACTATACACACTCTTTGATTTTCATTATAATGATTTTTTTAATAAATTATTATGTCTCATTAATTTGAAAAATATCACTTCTTAAATCTGAATACAGATATTTGGATATGTCTGAGTCATCGTGAGTCTTTCATCGGTTATGTTATTTTGAAAAATGTGTCAGGCACTGTGAACCTGACACAATGACCCAGACTATATGACCCAGACACTTGGAAACAGACACCATGAACTAGACCCCGTGACCCCGACCCCGTGACCCAGACCTTGTGACCCAGACACTTTGAACTAGATTCCATGAACCAGACCCCGTGAACCAGACATCGTGAACCAAAAACTATGACCTAGACACGATTATCTAGAAACCATGTACCAGACACATTGAACCATACATTGTGAACCTGACACTGTGAACCTGACACCGTGAACTAGACACCATGAACCAAACACCATCACCAGACATAGTGACCAATCCATACAGAATTTCAAAAAGACACCAGTTCATAGAGACATCATTTACAGACAAATTGTGACAATGCTTCTTAATGTATTTTTTGTTTTTTTATAATTTAATATCTAATGATCATATTTTATGATTTTAAATGTACTGACATAAATAATGTTTCATTTTAGACATGTCACCTGATAGTATGTGGTACAAGGTGTAGAATACATGCAATCTGTCGGCTCCAACACATGCGCACCAAGATATATGAGTAGTGAGGGCTAGAAAAAATATGTACATGAATGTGGACTAACTTGAATAAAGTGTGTGAGCACAACAACAAATAATACACATAGATAATTTTTTAACTGAGAATTGTGACATACAACATGACACTACTGAATAACACACAAAGCATACTCGAATCTCAGAATGGACAAAATCATGACCATGGAGAAGACCCGCCAATCTAGCTGACATTGTGATACTCAGTTTTCCATACAAGTTATTTATTTCTGTATCTTCTCCATCCTAGAAGTCCAGAGCTGTATAGACAACCATTCAAGAAACATTAAAAACTTATCTCATTATTTCTGCTCTATTGTGTGTTATTTTATTAGCTTTCAAGCAGGGTGTGTATCTATATAACAACACAATCTTACTCCTGCATTAAACTACATGATAAAATTTATACTATCTCAAACATCTTTTTACAGATGTGTATTCCCCTGGATAAGTGTGTAAGAGGTCCCTGTGTGGAATAGTAGTATTTACCAACCTTGAACTGTGGAAGATGTTGTGTGTCCTGGATAGTCTTATGTACTGTTCTTATCCCTGATCCAGGGTGTGGATAAATATTATTTATATAAATCTCTTAGAGGTAGTTGATTACCATGTGCAGTGGACTAGGTCTCAACTTGAGAATGAACAACATGATTTATATTCAATGTCTTCTTAAAATTTTGTTGTCAGTGATTTGTTATTTATTTTAAAAGTATCTAAATTCACTTTGATAGATGATCTTTTAATGAAGTTATTATTGTTTTTTATTATTTATAATAGCATCTAATGAAATATTAATAACTATTATGAACATTAATAAAGTTAATCAACATTCTATGATGTTATTTAAATAGTCAACCTTTCATAACCAGATTACATTGATAAAATGGGATGTATTTCAATTTATTGGTGATAATATTATAGGATTATTTTTTAAATTTTTTTATAGATACTCAATTAAACCTCCCCCCCCCCCACAATTGAGTTATCTACTCTGATAGATATTTGTTATCAACGGTGGTTAATTAAGAATCTATTTTTAACATTATTCAACTATGATTGTAGTTGTACATTACAGATCTATAAATTTCTATTAATTATAAATTTCTAGATATTTTAAAGTATTTAATTATTATGGATAATATATTGGAAGGTTATGAAACCAACATACCGCCATTCTTTAATGGAACCAATTACACTCAATGGAATATTAAAATGAAAATGCATTTAGAATGATTAGGTTTTGAAATTTGGTCTACAATTATAGATAAATATTTGAATCCTGATTCCGATAGAACCACTTGGTATGAACATACCAAAACTGCCTACAATAACAATTGAAATGAAATGAATTCTTCATATTTAGATTTATGAGATGAATAATTTAATTAAACTTTTTTAGGAAAAACTGCCCTTGAAATTTGGGATACTTTGTCTATTTCACATGAAGGAACATCTAGTGTAAAATAAATGAGACTGAATACATATACTATTAAATATTACTACTTCAAAATGAATCTTGAGGAGCCTATTTTTGACATGTTTCAATGGTTCAATGAAATTTTCCACACAATGATTTCTCTTGGAAGAGAAGTCACTACCAAGGAACAAATCATGAGAAATTTCAGATCTATACGTGACATATGGAGAGGAACCTCTGTCTCTATCATATAATCATGATACATCAGCAAGCTAACTATAAAAGAACACATTTGGAATCTGATGATGTATAAAGTGGACTTGAAAGACAATAATGATGATAAAGTTGAACCCAATAGAAAATTTTAGGCATTCAATACCATAACCAATAAACACAAAGATGATGGGAGATTGGATGTTTTAATAGAGAGTCCCAGTATTGAAAAATCATCACCTCAAAATGATGGTGAGATGTCTCAATTATCCCAAGGATTCAAAATATTTTACAAGAAGAATAAATTATTCAGAAATCCAAAATTTAAATGAAGATATGATCAAAATGAAATTTGGAAGGAGAATTGGAAATGAAGTGACAAGACTAATGAGATTTTTTGCAATTAATGTACGGAAAAAGGAAATATCATGGATGATTGTCCAAAGATAATGTACCAATATAAATATGATGAAAAAGGTAAAATGTATAAAATGGAAATGAATGAAACTTGGAGTGATTCTAAGGACAGTACAAGTGACTCAGAAACATCACATGATGAACAGGCTGACAAAGACAATATGTGTTTTAGGACAAACACATATAAGGTAACATTGGACTCTCTTTAACATAATTCATACAATTTTATAAATTAGAGTGACTCTAAAATATATATAATGGTGAAATTTTGTATACTGTAACATGATTGAAGAAACATGCAATGAACTAAACGATAAATATAAATCATTGATGAAATATCATTCTCTTCTTTTGACCGTTATATTTGAACTCACAACTGAAAAACAAAAAAATTCTCAACTGTTCATGGTGAACAATGAATTAAAAATGTCTAATAAGCAATTAAAGAATGACTTAGAAAATTTTTCCAATGGGAAAAATACTCTTACTCAAATGATAGGTAAACAAATTGGCCATATATACAATACATGCATTTATTATCAACATGGAAATAGAAATTTTTGTTAATCTTTTTTTTAATATATGACATATAATATTACTACCAATTCAGGATAAAAATCAACTAGTTCAGGTTATGATACACAATATAGTGTTTCACGTTTTTCTCGACCCAATAGGATTTATATTTCAAATACATTGATAAGTTCTAATAGAAAACCTCTGAGGAAGATATGGGTTCCTAAAGCACTTATCAATAATGTTACTGGACCCAAACAATTATGGGTACAAAGATCTATTTTTGATTGATCATTTTGTACTAAATCTGCATAAAGAGTTCCTGTAAATTTTTTTCCTATATGGATAGAAGGGGTTCAGACACCTGACATGAGACTACTCAGGCATAAAGAATATATTAAAAATTTATGGATGATATGTCACATTTGGTGACAATTCCAAAGGAAAAATCATTGTACTTTTCCAAATCAGTAAATCTAACACTGTTTTTTCAATTTTATTATTTATTGATGTACTAAAATATAATATGCATTTTATTTCACAATTATGGGTTGATGGATTTCATGTCAGATATTAAAATTATGCTTACAATGTTTTTAATTCAAAATAAGAATTAGTGTTTTCTACATTAAGAAAAGAAAATGTTTATTTAGTTTACTTATATTCTTTAGTTTCTCAAAATACATCATGTTTATGTGTCTTTCATAAAGGGTATTGGATTTTGCATAGGAAACTGGGACACTATAATTTTCACTCCCCTAGAAAGATAACTAGGAAAGTCTTAGTCAAAGACCTACCCAGTCTTGAGTTTTCAAATGATAATGTTTGTAATTTCTGTCAAAACGGAAAAAACAAAATTTCATTCAAACCAAAAAAAGATATGTCAACTTCTCATCCTCTTTAACTAGTTCACATGGATTTTTTGGTCCATATAGAGTTTCTAGTATAAATTTTAATCACAATTTTTATGTTCTTCTATATGAATTATATATATATAGTCGATCCTTCTTTCTAGATCACAAAAGGTAAACCTACTCTTAAATTACCAAATATGCCATGTCAATTGAAAATCATAATGTACTTAAAATTAAATCCTTGAGAAGTGATCATGGCCATGAGTTATAAAATCAAGAGTTAAAATCATGTTTCTCACAAAATAGCTATTTCCACAATTTGAATGACCCTAGAACACCTCAGCCGAATGGAGTTATAGAAAGAAGAAATATAACATTGAATGAGATTGTTAGAACATTGCTTAGTGAATATGATATAACTATTTATTTTTTGGCTGATGATATAAACACAACATGCTATATAATCAACAGTGTATTTACTAGACCTATTCTTAAAAGGAATTATTATAGGTTATGGAACAATCAAAAACCGAAAGTTATCCACTTCAATGTTTTTAGTTTCAATGTCTATATCCTTAATACTAGGAACAATATTCAAAAATTAGCATACATGAGTGATGAAGGAATATTTTTAAGAGTTTAAATTTCCAGTTAAGCCAATAGAGATTTAAATAAATGTTATAAATGTGTGGATGAATTTTTCGATGTTAATTTTGATGAAACAGATCCACATGAGCCTAAAATCATTCTAGATAACCTAGACGATGATGTATCAAATTTGGAAGTCAATTAAAAATCCTCAAACCATCCTATGAAGGAATGTGTGAAAACTTCGAGTCCTTGAAATTCCTTATACTCAAGTCATAATGAACCTAATCTTGTTTCTGAACATGAAATCACTATTCTTTCCTTTTCTAGAGCTATTTGAACTCTTAAGATCCTTACCTCAGATTCTATTGTAAGATACATTGAAGATGGTACTCAAACTAGATCTCCTCTTAGAAATGAGGTTGAACATAAAGTCTTCTTTTCAAATATTGAACCTAAAAACATTAATGAATCTATCAATGATGAATTTTGGGTGATTTATATGCACCAAGAGCATAATAACTTTGAATGAAACAATGTTTGGAAACTTGATGACAGACCCCAGGACACATTCACCATAGGCGCTAAATTGATGTTTAGAAATTTGGTAGATGACTATGGTAACATAGTTAGAAACAAGGCTATATTGGTTGCACAAGGCTATAGTCATAAAGATGGTATTTACTATAAAGAGACATTCGCATCAGTATCTAGACTAGGAGTCATCCAAATTCAACATGCTTTTGTGGCACATATGAATTTCAACATATATCAAATGGATGTTAAGAGGGAATTTCTAAATTTTTATATAGTTGATGATGTATTCATTGGGAAACCACCTGGTTTTATAAATCCTTATTTTCCAAATCATATTTTTAAATTATCAAAATCATTATATGGTTTAAAACAAGATCCCTAGGCTTGGTATGATATGTTGATTACATTTCATTATTTCCAATGGTTTTATAGAAGGAATCGCATATCCAACCCTTTTTATAAAACTAATTTCCTGTGATGTTCTAGTAGTTCTAATTTATGTTGATGTCATTATCTTTAGATATTCAAGAAATTCATCATGTATAAAAATTTCAAAAATGATGAATTTTTTTAAATGAGTTTAATTAGTAAACTAAAATTCATTCTTGGATTATAAATATTTCATAATAATGATGTTATTATTTTAAACCAATGCTAATTTAATTGAGATATTTTAAAACTTTTTGGATTGGAGAGCACTAAATACAATTTCAGCCCATTAAGTACCACTTGAAAGTTATATCTTAATGAATATGGAAAATCCCTTTATCGAGCAACTTATAGAGGAATGATTGGAAGTTTACTCTACATAATATATAGTCAACCAAACATTATGTTTAATGTATGTATGTTTTCCCGATTTCAATAAAATCCTAAAGAGTCGCGTTTAAATTATATAAAGATAATTTTTAAATAACTCAAGTAAACACCCAATCCAGGACTGTTCTATACAAGAGGACAATAATATGAATTAGTTAGTTATTCTGATGCAGACATCTGTGGCTGTAACATAGATAGATAAAGTACCTCTTGAACATGTCACTTTTTATGCTAGTCAGTAGTATAATGGTGAAGTAAGAAACTAAATTCTATTTCATTATCTACTATAGAAGCTAAATATATAGTTTTTTGTAGTTGTTGTGAAAAAATTTTGTAGATGAAAAACACATTACTATATTATCGATATCAATTCAGGGATGTACCTATAAATTGTGGCATCACAAGTGCTGTTAATATCTCAAAAAATCCTTCACTCTAGGACAAATCATATTGATGTAAGACATCCCCTTATGAGAGACCAATATAAAAAAGGTTATAACACTTTGGAAATCCTTTGATCTAAATATTAGCATGCTTATATATTCACCAACCCTTGAAATTCTAAAATAGAGTCTACATTATACATGAATTAGGTATGATAACACTTATGTAATATATTTTTTTTCTTATCTCACTGTTTCAAAATTTACTGTCTTAAGACTTACTATTTCATGTTTATGGTTGCATAGTTATTATTTCATGGGTACTTTCTGACACTTACTATCTCCAATAATAATATCACACAGTCTAGAAATCACAGTTATTAAGGTCTCACTATAAAAACATGTTACTGTCTAACCGTGAACGCATGTTACTATCTCACTGTGAGAGTCAGAAACTGTCTCACTGAAATAATTCTTTGTAATTTTATTTATTAATTATATCCCATATCATGTTGATTACTTATTTTACCCTTTTTCATTCCTGGTCATTAGTTTTTGCGATGCTTGTAATACCCATATGTAAAAATAAAAGAAGTATCACTCATTCTATACTCAATCACCCTTCTATTCTCTCAAACCATAACACTTCTTCAACCCTTCATCCCTTATCTCTCTCTTTCAAACCATCAGTGAATGCATAGGATTAAATTTCCTTCATTGTTGACTCCTGAGAAACACAGTTCAATGAAAACGAAGGTCATGACTATGTCAGCTCTGGAGGGTCCACTAAATCCAAATCTGGTGAACCAAATAGTAGTACATCAGAAAGTGATATTCAGTAAGTGTCTTCTATCGAGAATGTCTCTTGTTTTGAAATTATTGAATGATCATGTTTCATTATATTGCATTTCAACGGAAGATAGACCTATCTACGCGATTTTAGTTGCATAATTTTATCAGTATGTAAAATTTTCATTTGATTCTAGAAGTGGCTATGTTGTAATAAGTTGGATAAGTGTCCATAGATGGACGTTTTATTCAAGGTTATGGTTTGAATGCCATATGATACCTCATGAATGTATTTTTGATGATAACCAGATATTTTTTCCACATTCATGTGAATTATTTACTTTAGAAGAATCCTTGATATATTTAACTAGAAATGGAACCAAGAGAAGATCGAACATTGATCAACTAGATGGAAAATCAAGACTTCTATTTATGTTTATTTAGATCCTGATTATCTCCATAAGAGATGATATCACTATACTTAAATATGAAGATATATTTTTGATTAATCTCATTAAAAAATCAACATAATATCAATCATTGTAACTATGTCATACACCATATGTCTTAATTGATCAAGAACACATCCACGGCATCCTAATTATTCTATTCTCGGCTTATCCCACCCATACAACATCCCAAAGGATTGGTTGGACGAAATTATTACGTTATCAAGGATTATGAGTTCTGTCTTTCAAATTTTATTATAAAGAGGATTAATATCAATTGGAATCCTTGGAAAAAGGAATGGGTGGAAGAAAATGGCTAGATCTTTGAAAAGTTCAATCCATTGGAACATCTGTCAAGACCAAAAGGTATTTCAGATCTTGGTTTGGAAAAAAATAATTTTTTTGTGTATTATAAAGAAGAATTAGAAGAAGAGGATATTTTACGAGCTAGGGAAACTTTTCTTGATGAGAAGACAATACTCCTACTCATCAAGAAGTATTTGAGAAGGAAATACTCGTTCATAAAGTTGTTGGTTATTTTAAAAAATAGCCCAATATGGTGGAATAATCTATTATGGTTGAAATAGAAAATTATATTGTTGAAGTGAATAGATGAGAAAATCATCCAATTATGTAAGAATATACCCTTGAGGAATTCACAGAGGAGCAAGATATTCCTAAATTAATTCTTTTTATAGAAGAGGTAACAGAGAAAGCCTTTAAAATGGATCAAATTGAAATGATTGAGGAAATAAGGGATGAATTCGTGGAAATAAATCATGGTCCTATTTCATAGATTCCTGAGAGGCATTCTCCTATTAACGGGGAGAATCCCCCCAATATGGGATCTGTTGTTTTTCCAAATCATATATATCCAATCTCAGTGGACACATATAATAAATTTCACAGTTATTTCGATGTGAATTCCTCATATAATGTCTCAGTCAGAGGTCTTCACCTTTCAACTACGTTTTTTTAAATGGAGTATTTTTAAAAGGTATCTATTATGAAGAACTTGAGACTGTCTCAGCTTCTATCTCTAAGACTTCACAAGAACCACCATCCTTCGTGAATAAATATGACCGAAATGAATTAGGATAAACCCTTTTGGATGGGGTTGAAAAACTCTTGAATACCCAACCAACTACATTAAAATATCTAAGTGAGAGATATTCTTCACTATTATTGGAAAAAGTCATTTGGCAGATTCAACCCAAAAGTCTTCATGAGATTCAGGAAGCTAGATTTTCGAACAAACTAATTAGTGATGAAGTACAAACTCTATGAGGTATGGTTGACAAAATACATAATGTGAGGAATTCAGGATTAGAGCTTACTTGTCATCTTGTTGCGACTATTATTCATAAAACCCCACCGAATATTTACTCTCTGATTCAACCACATTTATGTTAATTAGATGAAAAATTAGCTGAAAGAAACTAAAAAATATAGAAAGAGATGTGGGAGCTTGTTGTTGGTCTTAACAAGCTACCTCAAGAGTATAAGGGTTTCCCACACAAAGTGTTCAATCAAAATAAATCTCTTACCTCAGTTTTCACTACATCTAATGCCTCTGGTAAATATTCTCAACCTTCCTTTGATAGTGATCTATTTAAAACAGTGTTCAATGTGGAACATCAGGCCATGCATAGTGGTTTTAATAAATAATCTTCATTTGATGATTTCAATAATGTTGATAGATTTCTTGATTTGGGGGAACTCCATTCTATGATTTCTAATGATGCTCACCATGATATTTCTATAAAACTGGACTTCTATTTCACCCAGATATTCTCTAAGACTGATATAACCAAACAATTAAAAGTAACTTGAGGAAAATATAAAGATTACTCAAATTATGCAAGCCTTCAATACTAATGTTAAAAGGCTCATAGAGATCACTCATCTAATGGGAATGATTATAGAGAAAAATGATGTCTTTGAAAAATCCATGAAGAATGGTTGGGAGATCATTTCAGATTATATCAAGATTTTGAGGCCCTATATTCATGTACAAAGAACTACCATAGTTGCTCTAGTAGCTTCCCCTCTGAGATCTGGTTTTCCTACCTTCACATATTCCCTATCCTCCACTTATTTGTTTGTTGGCCAGGCCCAGAGTCATATCAGGCTTGTAATACTTGATCAACAGTTTCCCCGGTCTTCTACTACACCTACATTTTCCTTTATTACATTGATTGTCTTCCTTTACCTTCTCTATAAACCATCTCACTCCCTTATTCGTCATCAAACTATGCTCCTATGGAGTCTTCTTCTGATCATGCTACAAAGGGAAAAGAGAAGACCATCTAGTGATGATGAATATTGACTTCTCTCTTTTAATTGGAATGTTGTAGCATTTGTTTTTCTATATACTATTGGTATTGAAATTTTTTTTCTAATGCATGGTGAACATTTCCCCTCTATTCATATTCAAACTATTTTATAATCCCAAAAGGGGGAGAAATCAATATATGGTATATTAACATTTGGAATATGTAGTTTGAGCAGATATACACTCTAAATACACATGAAATGTGATCATAAAAAAGGTGTTATTTATGGACTCCTCTTGTATAAATCATGTTCTAATGATAACAAATCCTATTCATTCTTTAAACCATATTAATCATGTGTAATCTATCTCACATAAAATGTATAGTTGTTTAGTAACGCTATCCAATTATCATGAGTGGTATACATTAATTTAGAATACTGTACACTATATTCTATTTACATTATAATGATATCTATGATAAATGATTAAGCCTACTTCATTTTTTAAATATCACTACTTATATCTTAATACAGATATTTGGCTATGTCTGAGACATTTTGAGTCTGCCACCTGTTATATTTTTCTTGCAATGCACCCATATACAGTGAACCAGACACCGTGACCCAGACATCGTTACCCTAACACTAAGAAATAGACAACGTGAACCGGACACCATGAACAAGAAACCGTGACATAGACACTATGAACCAGTCATTTTGAACTAGACACCTTGAACCAGACACCGTGAAGCAGACATAGGGAACAAGACCCCCTGACCCAAACAGCGTGACACATCACCGTGAACCAGACACAGTGAGGCAGACTCCATGAACCAGACAATGTGAACCAGACACCGTGAACCAGACACCATAACCAGAAACCGTGACCATTCCAGACACCATTTCATGGAATCACCTGTTCATAGAGTCACTGTTTAATGAAAAACCGTGACACTACTTCTTAATCAGTTTTTTTCATTTTTCAATTCAATCTCTATCGGTCATATTTGAATATTTTTAATGCACTAACATAATTAATGGTTCATTATAAACAGGTTACCTAATCATATGAGGTACAAGGTGTAGAATACCTGAAACATGTTGGCTCCAACACATGCACTCCATGATAAATGAGTAGTGTATCCCAGGAACAATGTATAAAAGAATATTGAATAACATGAATCTATTTTGTGAGGACAAAAAACACTTAGATCATTTTTGAATTGAAAATTTTACCATAAAAGTCAACACTGCTGAGGAACACACGAAGAAAACTCAATTCCTAGTGTGGACAATATCTTCACCATAAAGAACACTCTCCAATCCAGATAACTTTTGATACTGTGTTTTCCATATGAGGAATTGATTTCTGCATCTTCTTTATCCTAGAAGTACATAGTTTCATTTAAAACCAATCAGTGCACTTCTAAACATATCTCATTATTTTTTTCTCTATTGTGTATCATTTTATTAGATTTCTAGCAGTGTTTGTATCTTTATAACAACACACTATGACTGTTGAATTAAACTGAAAGATACAAGATATCCTTTCTCAAACAAATTTTTTACACTTTTGTATACCCATAGATAAGTGTGGAAGTGGTCCTTCTATGTCATGGTTGTTTATACCTATATAGAACTATGGAAGAGGTCTTGTGACCTATACAGTCATGTGTTCTGTGGTTAACCCCCATCCATATCTAGATCAAAATTATTTATACAAACTTTTTTATGGCAGTTGGTCACCATGTGTAGTGGATTGGGTCTCGCCTTGAGACTGAACAACTTGTTTTATATTCACTATTCTGTTTAAATTATGTTTTCTCTATTTTACTATTTAATTCAGAATCAACTAAATTCACATTGATTGTTAATATCAAAAAAATGTTATAATTGTTTCTCCATTTTAGAATAGCTTCAAATGTAATACTGACAAAACCTATTAAAATTAATAAGAATTAACCAATCTTCTAAGAAGTTATTAAAATAGCCAACCATTCATAACCATATTACATTGATTAACTATGCTATATTTAAAATTATTGGTGAAACCTTACAATACTTTTAAAAAAAATTAAATTATAGATTCTCCATTCATCCCCCACCCCCACCCCCCTTCAGTGATGCAATCTGACCAACACACTCAATTAAGAGGGCGTTCAATTCTATATAACTCTTCATTAATCATTTTCCCTAAACAATCAAAGGGGGAATAATGGATGTCAAATGAACACTATAAAAGGAAACCTTGGCCCCGAATTCTTGAGCACCGATATGAAATTGTGAAAAGTGATCCATCATTTTAACTCATCTAAATATCCATTTATGTCATGAGTTGGAAATTCCATACATAAAAATACATCAATTACATTACCTTTCCCTGATGCATAGGAAATTTCACGGTCCAAAGATTATTGTTATTCCACTCAATTCCATTGATAATGATTCAAATATTTTATATGTAATATATAACTAAATATTTTGTTGTCTAACTTCACAGAAAACATTTCTATATAGAGGAAATTCCTACAACACTTAATCACATAAATCCCAAATACTAGTTCGAGGTTATGGGTCAGTTAATTATTCTCATGTGGCCTAATATGATGAGAGCCATATGAAAAAACCTGGTCCCCATGTATAATAACACAACCAAATCCTAAACTTGATGCATCACAGAAGACCAAATAGCCCTACAAAGCCTCTAGAAGATTCAACACTACCGCAATAGTCAATAGAAAGTATGGATCAGCAAAATAATTAAAATATTCTTATTCAAAAAAAAACATTTATCTCATCTATTTTAGGGAAGTAATTAGATACTTGATCATTAATAATTCCCTTATAAACTAGTGATAATAAACCACTATAAAAAAGATGTTCTCAATCGTGAAAACATTTTGTGCCTATTCCCACCTCATAATAACCTTCACCTTATCGGGATCAAATTATATCACCAATTCTGAGACCATGGGTCCCATGAACATTAATTCCTGAATCCAGAAATCAAAATTCAAAATCTTGTAATGTTTTCAGTGACTTCTCCAAAAATATAGAATTATTCTTAGATGATTCCCATGATCCTACCCATACATAGATTAAATATGGATGACATCCTCAAAGACAACAATGATAGTATCTAGATACATAAGGAATATCTTGTTCATTAAATCAGTGAAAACTACTGGAACATTGGATAGATAAAATGGCATAACAACGAACTCATAATGAAAAAACCTACACTAAAATGTTTTTTTGTATGTTTGGTTGTTTTATCTTAAACTGAATGAAAAT
This sequence comes from Viscum album, assembly GCA_963277665.1. Lineage (NCBI taxonomy): Eukaryota > Viridiplantae > Streptophyta > Magnoliopsida > Santalales > Viscaceae > Viscum > Viscum album. The sequence goes on along the minus strand of OY728150.1, from coordinate 1,582,769,702 downwards.
AGATCAAATTATGATCATTGAGAACCAGTTAACCTCTACTAATTGATCAAAAAAAATCATCAATCCATGGAAATAGATATTTTTTCATCATAATAACTTGATTGATATATTTGTAGTCACCTCAAAAGTGATAACAGTAAATATATCTTTTCCTAGAAATAATCTAATCTATTAAAAATATGACATCAACAAATTTGACAACAATAACCAAATAAATCCATGAAATCTCAACATATGACTAAGAGAAAACATATGTTGTAATACAGTGACCATGATATATCTTCTTTCCATGTGGTGGGGTAATATCCACTTCCCCTAATAAAATCAAAGTATGATGGTTAAGATGATTAACAAAACATGCTGAAATAAATGAATAAGATTGAAAATAATCAAATAGAGTAGTCAGTAATGATGAATCCATAATATTGTTACCTTTAACAGTTTGTGGACCCATATCTGCTTCCTATAAATACTCTTCCACTACAGGAAGAAGCTTCATTACAGATGTCGGTTCCAAGAATATTTTTTCATTTGAAGCATCTAATTTCACCATATTTTTTAAGGTTCTAATGATCTTTATTATCTATGCATAGTGGAATAAACATGAAAAAACATATATAAGTGACTCAATCACCCAAATTATCCATACTTCTTTTGTGCTACTGTGAAAACCATCTTTGAGTGTTCTGGTTTTCCACATTAGTAACAAACCAAATGACCTATTCATGTAAATACAGTATGTATTTAATGACCCTAAAATCGATAACCACCATGAGAATCAACATGATTACTCTTCCCCTTTGAGTTAAGCACGCTACTAGTGTGAGTGAACAATATTCCTAATATAACTAAATTTTTATCTACGTCCATCACAGTCATCAATGCTCTATATAATAATTCATCATAAAAAGGAAACATTAGCATGCATATCTGATAATGAATATCCCATCAAATTTCCAACTCAATCTTTCATGAATTAGTCTGCTCATTTTCACTATCTCATGTACTAAATTCATTATCTTAATAAAATAGCTTTCATACTCGATCATGGTCTTATCTTCCTACTCACACATGAAATAATCAGTATTCATGGTCAACAGAATCAAATTTAGATAGATATGGTCGGTGAAAATAAAATTTATGCCTTTACATAATAATCCCCCAGGCTTCTTCAATGTCAATGTAGTCTCCAAGCATATTCATCTTGGTCCTTCCATCACAATGGAATAACACATTACCATGATTACATCAGGTGTTTCCAAATACCCTAAAACCACACCATTATAATAATACATTCTTCATCCACTTGAGGTTAATTTTGAAAATTTTAATGGTTCCATCTTCTTTCGAATGGAATTTTGAGAAAATATATTGATAATGTTCCTATGTTATCCCACAACTAGATAATGAACCTGAAATGGAGGAGGTACCTTTACCAGAGCATGGATTATGTAGACAATAACCTTTATGAGACACTATTCCAAAAGAGAATTCTCTCCCTATGGTTGAGAATTAGCATCATCTTGGATATGATTCAGATGTCTTCTTGGAGGCTTAATGCTTTAAAACATCAGTATTCAAAAAAGAATACATCACACTAACATACAAATACAAGAATAAAGGGAAATTATTCCCAATATATAGAAAACCCATATTTTTATTTCAATATACCAAAATATAATGTATATAAGTTATTTGAAGAAATCCTAAAGAAATCATTACCTAAACACCCCAAGTGAACTATGGTTCATTATGGTGAGAGATGGATAGAAAATCAATTGCAGGTAAATATTATATCCCAAAAATATTTGACAATGATACTAACATCAATACCAGAAATTCAAACACAATTTTATACCACATTGTAATGTACCATCTCTTGTACCCCAGTAAAATAATAACTGATCTAGTATTGGCAAAAAATAAATGGAATGGCCAATCCATATGGATCAGCAACTAGAGCCTAGAATCATATAATGAATTTGGAAAATAACTTTCCATATACAATGTAGAATAATGGGAATGATTTATTATGCATAAAACATAATCTCCATTAGGAGTAATTTACCAAAATTAAAATAGTTATAAAACCCAAAGTACAAAATCCATGTACCAGAAAAATATGAAAATATTTCCAAGTCCAAACAAAAACGACTCACATAGTCCAAAAATCTATAGCTAGAACCACCGTTGAGTGGTGCTTTCCCCTTCTTGAAATGGGAATGAGATAATATAGAAACACTAGAAGGAACTGTTATAGGATATGCTAAAAACCATGTTGGTTCTCACAATGGATTCAATAAAAATGAAAATATTTAATTAACAAACAATGGATTTAAATATCAAATGATCATATTTGTCCTTTTGAAAGCGTAATTAAACCTATTCATGTTTTACTTTTCAAAATATATAAACACATTAAAAAAATTATTTAATTTTTTATTGATTGAATACATCAAAAATAATGGAACATTTCACAAATGGATTGAGTCAACACTTTAAAATAAAATATATTCTATAAATTAGATTTTAGGATAATTATTTTAAAAAAGGAATATATTCATATGAAATACAAACAAGTGAGAAACAATGTCATATTAATAATAAGGTATGATAATCATAGGCTAACAGGGTGCCAAACAGATGGTGAGAAGGGAATATGTACATATGTCTCTTGTAAATTAGGCCACAGAGGACTCATCGTCATAACATAAGGTATGTCATGTGTTGTTATTATGTTTTGGATCATTGTAAATTGTTGTGTTTTTCTAAATAACCCAATAACTATATCGGAAATCCATGTTATATAGTATAAAAAATGATTTGAGATTTATTTCTAGAAATCATTAAATATAATTAATCCCATTCGTTATTTCAAAAATGAATAATTCCTATTTAAACCCCAAATGGGGTTTTTATAAAAAAAATATTTTCAAAATTAGAAACAATTTTTTTAACATAACCATTTTAAATAAATTTTCAAAATATGAGAATGTGAAATCAATTTTCAATAAATTACCCAATCCACTTTCACAAATAAAATTAAATAATTTAATTTTTTTTGATATACCATCAATTACAAAATAAACACTCAATTAAATGTAATTTTGGAGTTCTATAATATTCTCTAAAAACAATTTCAATAGTTTAATTAAAAAATTTAATTTTATCAATTTACATAAAATCCTACATTAAAATTAAATAAATTAAATTTCACAAAATTCCATAAATATACCCACAATTCAATGGAATTGGAGTTTTCCAAAAATAATCCCAAAACCCCATTTTAAACCACAATTCAATGAAAATGGGTTTTTTACAAAATAAATTGATATAAATACCTTTAAAATCAATAAATTTTATTTAATTCAAATAGTTGAAATTAAAAAGTCCAATTTAGGGTTATTGAGAATTGGGAATCATGAATGAAAAACCTACCTCGAGATCATTGAATATTTCCATCCCAAATCCAAATTTGGATAGGTAAATGAAGAATTATGATAATATAATATTGGAAACAAGGCTCAAAATATGGTTTAAAATCATAAATAAATTGTATTAGAACAAAAATCAATCATTAAGGTCCATATAACTATAATGGGGAGATGAGATATTACGGGAGAAAGAGAATGTGAGGAGGAATCAAACCAAGATATGATATAATAATATTCTTCATGATTTGATCTTATTTAATGTGTGTTCGTAGGGGAAAAAAATATATCAAGAGATGAATGTATGTGAGAAATTGTGTATAGGTTATACTGGTCAAATAGGTAATGAAAAGGGTGATTCAATAATTTTTATTCAAAATTAACATTAATTAAAAACTAGATCACAATGTTAACTAGGAAGAAGAAAATAATTTAAATTAACTGTGTCTAATCCAAGTTCCTATATTAAATGGATTACATTTTTCCTCAAATGAGAGTGCATGGTTTGTAAAATATACACCAACCATGAAAAATTTTAGTACCTTGAGAGTCTTAGATTTCTCTAGTAGGGCACACATTTTTGGAAAAATGTGCACCAACCACGCACTAGAAGAGAAATTAAAAAACACTCAAAATTATTACTTGAAACACCCCCGAACAAAATTTAACAAAATATAGATATACAAGTGGGGATTATTAATACCTGAAAATAGTAACATGATGTTAAATACTATAATGTGAATTCATTGTAAATGTAGTTATCACTATCGAATAGAATGTTATAGGATCTAGATGCATCAATATTATCATGAAGGGAATATGTATGATTAAATTAAAATGGGTTTTAACAGAAGTTTTAATATTTCTTGTAACATTTATTAGCATTGTAGGTATCAAGATGCATGAGATCTTGGTATACAATAATAAAGGATTTCCTTTATTATGAATTTTGTTATTATTAACCATGCTACTTTCACTATGATATTGTGTGTATATGCATTTCATTCATTGTAATTGATAAAATAGGTTGTTTATTCAGGTATTTTCATCCCTATTTTGATTATTCCTTATATATTCATGAAGTTTATATTATTTAATGGTATATATTTTAGATTTGTTTCCTTTCCATATGGAATATTCAATATCCATTTATGATTGTTATGATATTTAAAAGTCATTTTCATTAGTTATTTACATTTAAATATTTGTTATTACTTTTCTTTTCTAGATAGTCATGTGATTAATTAAATGAAATGAGTGTTGAAATATTGACCATTCGTTTTTGATTATTGGAAATTTATTATTTTTCATATACACATGTTGGAATCCCCTTTATGTAACTCTTATTATGAATTCAATATCACCCATTATTTTTAATCATACCCATTAATCTATATGTTTTATTAGTAATTTTATACATTGATATTCTATACGGGATAAATAATTAAATTCTTTAAAAAATTATATTTTCATCTGAATATTTTTATTTAAAATAAGAATCTAATTTGTATGTATTTTTCCAACACTACAAAACTATACAGTTCATTAAGATGTGATTCCTTGTATCTTATTCTAATGTAAAAATTTAGAGAGATGATGTGGATTAATATAGATTTGGGAATTACATATTATATTAATAGAAATAATATATTTAGGTTTTATATATATAATTAATCAAATGAGGGATCCTACAAAAGTGTAAAAATAAATAACATACCATGTGTATTTGTTCTTAATAAAATATCATTTCCTATTATGACTTTATATGTTATATTTTCAATGAGAGACATTATAGGATTCATATTCATTAAATAATATCTATTTTCAACTCTAATGTATATTTATGAAATTTTTATATTGTAGTATCAATTTCCCCTCTTTGAAAATTAAAATGTTCAATAAAATTTTTTATGAATCAGTGAAATTATTTTTATTTTGGACAATGAATATTTTTATCCATGTCCATTTTACTTAAAATTTCATCCTTAATGTTATTTTTAATGATAATTTTTTTATATTATGTAATGTAAAAAATATATGACATTGTTTGAAATGAAATTAAAATCATATTCTTCCAATTTTAATAATGAAATACTATTGGGTTATTTCTGAATCTAGTAATGAAATATTTTTATAATTTATATCAGAATATAATCTTGACACATGATCATGAACCTTATTTTTACTGAATATTTCATTAAATGTCAAATGGTTATTTTTGATGTTCTTTTGGAATATACAAGGATTTATTATTAGGAAAACTTATCAACGGAGAATGTTTATTTCTAATGCATTTTGAATATTATAGAATAAAATTTAAAATGAAACTTCTATCTATAAAAACATATTTAATGATTCATATGATTTATTAGGGATATTTTCGAATGATATCTTCCATGATCTTCCTCTGGATGACATATGATTATGTGATTTCTAAATATGTATGAAATATGTTTCCATTCAATGAAATATACTTTGATAAATTGTTGAATGTTTTTTAGATCTGTTAGAGCACATATGTGGGGTTTTAAATATATAAATATTTGGTCTATTAATTGTCTCAAATTAATGGGAGACTGATTTATACCTCCTGATTAAATACCGATAAAAGTTTTTTCTGAACCTTATCCCATATGGGAATTTTTCAACATTGATTGTCTTGGATGTGATCCTTGATTACTGAAGTGGTGGAATGCGTAGTGATCCAAATCCATTAAGGGATATTTTAAACTATGATAGTATTAGTTTTGATACTTGAATTATTGAATGGTTATCTTTTCTAATGATTAGGCCTCACGTATCATATAACATGTTGTTATGATTATATTTTCCTCACATAAATAATTATTTATAAATGATGAATTTATAAATTTTTTGACACATATCTTTTAAAATTAAAAAACTTTACAGCATGTCTAATTATTTATGATATGGGATAAATTGGGTATGAAACATGTATTTTATTACCATGATATAATTCCCTTATTTGTATCTTATGATTTCATATGATCATCGATTATCATATTCCCTGTTTACCCTTATTGAATTTCTAATATCAGAATTTATTAGGTATCAATTTTTACTTGGTGATGATTGAAATTTTCATGTATGAAATTCCTTAGAAGGGAAATATTATAGCTGATATTTCTAGGAGTTGTTGATGATCCTTTATTGAATAATTTGATTATATATCTCAAATCCAAAAATATTAGAATGTTTTAAATCATTGGGTTTGTATTGATGAGGAATTTATAGACAAATCATCTAAAATTATTAAATGATTATGTATTTAATGTTCATGTTTCTCTAGTTTGTATCTAATGATGGATTGGTTATTTTTGGAGACTATTTTTTGAATAATATGGTTATATGACAATAGAAAATGATTGAGGAATTAAAAGTGATATAATGTGAAACTATAATATTATTAGGATGATATGTCTATGTCATTATCCATATATTATCATTTATAATTTTCATTATTATATGATTTCTCAATATAATTATTTCAGCTTGTTGTTTAAAAAATTAATTTTTGTTTTATCCAATGAATAGATATAATAAGGATTGATCTACTAAAAAATGTGATAGACTGGGAAATAATTGTAATTTTTTTAAACATAATTACATGTAGAGAAGGGATAGAAAATAATGTAACTAATATCACACAACTGCCTCAATACATTAATAATATTAAAATTAAAAATGGTAACTGGAGGACCAGTACATCATTATGACATTTACTAGAATGCATACACCTTATTTTAGTGGGTCCTTAGATCCACTAAATTCTATATAATTGATTAGTATTGATGAACTTGTATTTTTATTTCACCATATACTAGGTCATGATAAAATCATCAGGGTTGCGTATTTTTTATGGAAATTTTGTAAGATACCTACTTATGTAAATAAATAATTTCACCCAAATTATCATCCATATGGCCGGAATGAAGTCTCCAATTTAAAATGGAAGATGAAAATATCCAATGTATCATAAAACGAAACATGGGAATGGTTCCATCCACCAATAGATAAATGAAAATCTAAAAATAATTACAATATCAGATCATAAATCCACAGTAAAATAACTTTTAGAAACACATAACTTAAAATTTTAATCCAATAGTGGTTTATGATAGTCTATTAAAAAATAAAATGTCTATAATAATTGAACTCAAAGAGACTAATTGATCATTATCCTCATGACCCTTATCTACTACTATCTAAACCTATTAGAAATTTTATATTATATTGGATTTTGTTCAACTATATGATCCTATTCTATTTACATATATCCTATATTACTAAGGCTATAAATTTCCAATGGAAAAAAGTTGGTTGTGGGAACTAATTCTTAGTATGAAACAACCGATTGATATATGAAATTTTTAAGCATTATAAATAATTAATTAATAATAAAAAATAATTTTAAAAAATTAATTTCCCATAAATAAGTCATCATTTGATTTTTATAAAAATTACAAATAATTTCTAAAAAATCATTCCGTAATAAAATAAATAAATAAGTATGAAACATCACAATTACATTATATTAAATAGATAAATAAAATATTTTTCAATAAAAAATATCATTCTCATGAACATGTGGGTAAATATGAATTTTAATAATAAAGGCATGATATATTATCTGGATGCATACAATGTGGGAATTCTAGGACCCGATGTCGTACAATTAAACCACTAGGACACTCCATGGAAAAAATATCTATCATTTTTTACTACTAATCTATCAGAATCATGAATCCAAGAAAATTATACCTCATATAATCCAAAGAGCCATGGGATCATTATCTTATGATATCTTACTCTACTATAAAACATCCATGTTTACTTTTCCCTTGTACCAAAATTCCTCCCATTATAAATAATATTTTCATTATGTAGAATAAACTAATGTTGTGTTTCAAAAAATTACAATAAAATCACATTCATATTCATCCTATAATTCGGAAAATCATTTTTTGAGTGATATCAGTCCTCTCAAAATCATCAAAGAAAAATTAAATTCCCTAAATACATTGAGGATTTTATTAAAAAATATATTGAGGATAAAATCTAGTTTTTAATTAAAAAATATATTGAATAATATTTTAAAATATATAATAAATTAAATATAAATTTTAAAATTGAAACTAAAATTAATGAAACAAATTAGCACTTGTATTTCAAAGGGATACACTGTATGATAAAGACAAGTACCCCAATATCAATTAAAATGATCCTTCCAAAATTTTCATTATTGATATGGAATAAGATGGAATCATGCATAACATTGATTTGAGATAAATAAATTCAAATTACCCTAATAATATGATATCCATTGACCATGTAAATATAGATATAAACAATAGGGAAAATATGATAAGAAAACATATTTTAATGGATCAACCTAGTGATTTTCACCTATGGGATATCTATACATCTAATACATACAATGTTTTTTCACAGGGAGATGAAAAGATTCAAGAATAAAGCGAAGTATAAAATAAACCATGATGAACAACATTTGGTATGAAAATTTAAGATTTGGTGAATCATGAAATCATCTGAAACTAAAATTTCATTTTTATCACATTATAAACAATAATTTTTTTTTGTAATCAATGACCTAATGAGCCTCACTGATCGACTGGTTGTATAACGTGTCATCCACAAACTATACATAATATTTAGTTTTAGTCGATAATTTTCTATATTATAGATTTTGGATATTTTTAGGTAATGTGTTTTATATAATTAAGGAATCACTCCTAAATAAAAAATAAAATATAAAGAGGGATCTTCCGATCAGTAAGCCATTTTTCTACCATATAAAAAATTAATAAATAATTCATATCCGTTTTATGATGACTATTCCTGAAATTCAACTTGACCCCTTATAATATCTTACTCATAAATGAACCAGGCATGTAGTGGAAGACCTAATTGTGGGATTTAAAAATAAATATACCAAATGTCGACATAAACTCATCAGTGGAGGAGAAATGTTTCTCAAGAACTTCTCATGGATCAAACAGGAAGGAAATTAAGAAACAAAAATAAATCCATAAAATGAATGTTTAGATTTGAATCCCTGGACAACATATTCTCATCATCGGTGATCAATTATTAAATAATGTAAAGAAAAATTCCTATATATAATCCTTACTTGCTTTAATAATTTTCCAAAGTGAAGATTGGAAAAATATGATTGATATTGCAGTGATCTGATGATTTCATCTACGCTACAATGATCAACACATCACCTTAAATGTGATGCATGAGAGGGATCTCAAAGATAACTCATAGATCAATAAAATTCATCTATAGATTATTATGTAGATAATAATAGAGAGAGAGGATAGGAATAGTCCCTATTGAGGATCTCTCCTCTTTAATTTATAGTGTGATAAAAATTACTCAGAAAAGCATGCCTTACCCTATATTAATTAACATACTATATAACCTATATTTTTAAAACTAAACTAAGTCATAGGTACCTTTTATGATTAATATAATATTATTTTAATATAATAAATATATTATTTGATAATACTCGAGCCTATTAACTTCGCTCCAACTTCCGGTAATCAATAAATGAACCAAAAATTTATTAAACTATCATTCATTCAATAAATAATTTCATGTATATACGTTAAAACTTATAAATACATTTAAAAAATAAATTAAATGTGTTGTATTGTTAATTGATTAATAAGGATTTATTTATTACATTGATGATCTTATTTTTATGGAAAAGCATGGACAATAGTTTTGGGGCCCACAATGTCAAAGGTACATACTCATCTAAACAGGGAATATTTTTTAATATGCTATTATAGATGAACATGTTGGCACTTATCATAATTTCATTTAACTCTATTCATAGACCAATAGTGGGATCATAATACCCACCATGGACCCTAAAAAGAAAAATATAGTCAAAGTAGAAACAACCAACCTATGAACACAAACTGTGTAAAATAATCTATTTTCCATTAGTATCTCAAAATGAAGTACACACATCTGTTTCATTTCCCTTTTTTAATAATTGTTTTTTATCTAATTTTCTGGATTTACCCTCAACTACTATGAACATGTTCTTATGAAGGTACCACCATCCTTATCAATGAGGCCTAAAATATATTATTTATTTAGCAGATAATGTAAAAATCATTTCATGACAATTCATCCCATTTCATATGACCAATGAAGCAGCCAACATAAGGTGCCTCTCCATAAGTTCAACATCATGGTTTTATTACTTGTATCAAAGTACATGATCAAATGATACACAATGACAATGATATCATATTAGGATACCATTACTCATGTCTATTTATTGGAACATCAAATAACAACCAAAACATGTGGGGTTCCTATTTGAAAGTATATACTAATGATCTCACTAATAGAACCCCCAACACATGATACTCAAACATCATTTATGTTTGGTCAGAATGATATATCAAGAAAATATGAAATATATTTATGAATAATGTCATGGAATCTCAAGCTTATCATTGTACGATGGGATCACCTATAAAATTTTTGAATGAAATATAACATAAGAACAATTCTATTTAAATATAGGATGAATTATATTATACATAATACATATAAGAGTGTATATCACATATCATATTGTATACAATTTATGTTAATCTAAAGTAATGCACAATTGGGACTATAGAACATACTTTTACAACACTCTAGCATTTACTAGATCCAACATACTAACTGAACATCGTTTCTATGACATTATTAATAACATGTTTCTCAAGAGTCACAATATTTATTGTTGGGTATGACATGTTTATGCTAGGTGGCTATTCTGATATAGTGACCTCATCTCCTTGAGTAAATATTTTCAAGAGATGGTATCCCTTAGTATATCATTTTTTCACTATCATAACATGAAATACTAGATACTAAGAATATCATCATTCTCATTAGGATAATTATTTAAAAACAAGGTTTGATTCCATGAACTGGATCAAATAATTGTGTTTAACTTCTTCTTTTCCACCTTAAAAACTACAAAAAATACAATATTTGTAATAATGGATACCACTGGCATATACGGTTATTTCTCACACATCACATTAGCCTAAAATTTATATTTGATCCCATGGATCTATGGAAGATGAGTTTATATCCACTAAAAACTTATATAATTTCTTCTCCACTTACTATGTACATATCTTTTGGTCATGCTAAAGTAAAATTAGTTAGTTCTGACAGCATCACTTCCAGTGATGCTAGATATAACTGATATTAATATATTATAAGGATTATCTGTGGAATATCAAATTTTTGTACATATTTTGAAATATATTACTGATCCATCACTTATGTGTAAGGGATTTCAACTCCACCAATTAATCTCCTCTAATATCTCAAACATGTTGACCTAGAGAGATAATTCCATGTGACATTGGTAAAAATTATCACTTGAATTGTTCCATCTTTTATTTTTAATTACTATTAATATATATGTACTATTGAATATGTTTAAAAACCATTAAATTTACATTCGTAGATCTTATTACATAGAAAATATGTTTCAACAAAATGTCAATCAATAGATTGTATCTTTTATCAATGGTATAAACTAACTTTAAGGCCGATATATGTTTTCCATATTTTTCTAAGCATATTTCACATGAGAAAAAGGTGCCCCAACTAACAACTTATAGACATATAGAAAATAGTTATTTCAATATGAATATTCTATGATCATTTTTTTACTTAAATCATAAACTATATTTTAGTAACATGAAACCTTTATTAGCATTTAGTGAAATGGACATCCCCTTATAGTTTCATAGAATATGTACCTTAAATGATTGGGGTTCATGAAATCTAATGACCATTAATGATCATAGTAATTATATATGTTAAGAAAAATTATATCATATTAAATATAATGAAATGGGAAAACCAATAAAGCCTTATTAGAACTGCTCTTGTACCATCCAAGTATCATCTCATTTGAATACCCACCACAGTATTCAATATAATAATCCCCATTTAAATTTGATACATGGAAACAATAATTTTATTTTATTGATTCTGATAATTATTATATAATTTTCACGTACTACATACTTGTGTAATCTATTTTTCTCCTGGAATATTCTTCCCCCATCTATGGTGAATACAAAACTATCACATTGATTTTAATTGTCCTACGTGTTATCTGTCTCTGGAACATTTCTATTCTATATGAACTTTTGTAATATGATAATATACCAACTATATGGGAATCTATTGACGGAAAATAACGATGTTAATTTGGCTCCCATTTTCTATAATAGATACATTCACCTTGGATTTATGTTATGATTTTTATGCATGTAATTTTGTATCCTGTCAAACTCTGTTGTGAATAAAACAAATTTTAAGACATAATGTATTGAAATCATAATAAGACTATTATGATATTTATTAATGGTTATAATTGGAATATGGTTATGGGATATCACCATAATTTTTCATGCATGTTATGAAATATCATTGATGTTTCTATATGTTGCACCATTGATAAAACATTATTCATAAATTAGATTTATAAATATACATTTAGGAATTTCTCCACAAACAATTATGTTTATTAATATTGGAATGTATTAATTAATCATCAATCCTCTTTATTAACAACATTTTCATGATTTAGATTAGGTAATGTGAATTTAGTAATTAATCATAACTACATTATTTTGAAAAATGTTTTTTTATGTAATTTCCATCATTCCAACAAGATACAACAGATATCTTTTACCCATGAATATTTCATACATAAATTTATAAATCATGATTACGAAAATAAATCTTATGAAGTATATTTAACACTAGATTACCCTGTAAATAGATTAGGCTTACTTGTTGAACTAATTCAAAAATAATTGGGGATTACTATTATTTATAATCTATCGTTTTTACAAACTAAATATTATGATAAAATATAAGTTGTTTATCTTTACTAGGTAAAAATACAAAACATTGAATATAAATTATGTGTAAATTTAGTTTTACTTCATAAAATCTATCTTATTGAAACATAGTAAATAAGTCATACATTTTATATTTATCTTTTATTTACTAAAATTCATGTATCACTATACTATTGGTGCGTATTCAACCCCATCAAGAACATTCATTCCTTAACATGGAATAATGTCTGCTTTTGTTAATGGAAATTTGAGATAAATTCTTAGGTTATACTCAATAATAGTTTTACTTGAGTCATTAGCTTGTGAACTAGAAGTCATTTGTTTCTCACCAATGACTTATGAATAAACATTTTCTCATCCATCTGGAGAATATACATTACATCAGTAAATATTTATATATTTACATGTTTACTATATATCAATTCACATATCATATAGTAATATAATATTAAAAATACAATAATCTATATTAGATCATTCTATTAATGAATATTTCTATAAAAGTAGGGGTAACAAACATCCTTATTTTTGTTTATTATGATTAAAGTTCTGTAGTTTTATTTCAAAATATTAAACTAAAATAACCTCCTATTAATACCTCATTCATTTAATTCAAGGACATAATGTAGGTGTCTTTGGTATGACACATTCGATTGACCATTTCACCTTTTAACATTCAATATGTTTTCTACCAGAAATAAATTTTAATCTGTACCTTATATTACTATTACATGACATACATCTCCCAAAAGGTAATGAATTTTAAACTCCATTCTACACATTTAGAAACATTCTACAAAATTGCACTAATTAGGTCATAATGAGAAATGTGAGGTGTTCATTTAAATTTCATGATACATCATACAACATACCCATGCTAGTATAATCATCACCTTATTTATATCATTATATCACTTTCTATATTCTATTATTGGAGATGATACTATATGTTATAGAACCCATGTCTCGGTGTAGTGACCACAACTAGAATCATAAATTGATGATTACATAATAAAATGAAGATCATATATTCTATACTAGAGTATATTGTTATCAATTTTACACCCTAGATTCATGTTCTTGATTAACATGTATTGGGGACACAATAACTTGGAATTTCGAATAACGTTGTATTGTGTGCAAACACATTCACTATTATGGGAACTTTTTTCTTATTTGAAAATATTTCTTCCCCATTATTTAGTGTAGATTAAATTATATGATGAGTTTACATTTTTTCTAAAAATATAAATTATACCAGATGTCTAATTTTTTATCTTCATTACCTATTTGAAGATTTTATTAATTAATTAAATAAAAAATATAACAACTATTTTATTGAATTATAAAAATTGTCAATTGTAGATAAAAATATAATGTCACTTGAGTATTCTATTGTAAAATATCTTTAACCCTCCACTAATAGTCTACACGTTGTGGCTACATCACTACATATAGTGTTCAAGATATGTGTTTGACTACCCAACTGCAATAACTCATGATTCCTTGTTCTATTGAGTGAAGAACCCTCTTCTCAAATCATAACATTAATTAGAACTTGTATTCCTCTAAAATGGTAACATGTTTGATTTCTTTAATCATTAATACCAATTTAGTTATTTATATCAAGAAATATCATAAGAAATTAATAGTAGTAAGGAGAACCCTCATCTTTCGCACGACGAGGACCTTGAACACTCAGTTTGGTTTTAAGACTGATGATCAAATCCAGTTAGAACATTATATTTATTTAGGGGTTTTTATGGTTTTAATTGACTGTATAAATATGTTCCTATATTGAAAACATGTATATATGATCACACTCACAAATGGAAATTAAAAAGAAAATATAATATGAGGTAAATGTTCATTTTGATTCTTCATTGTGTTTTATTATTCTTTGTTATCATGTGTAAACTAAGCATTAAAAAATTAATAAATAAATAAAATTTTAAAATTATGATCAGATAATGATAAGATACTAATGAATGATCCATTCTATAGGTTAAGGGATTAACACAGAACCTAACTATAATAACATGAGTCACATCACTTGCTTCTTCGAGTTACAACACCTAACCATCCAATGTTTCAACCTAATGAATGGTGTGTCTCCATAACATGATGTGTAGTGCATGTATACCCATCTCATTATTATAAAATATTATCCAATTGTAGGTGAGGGACACTTTAGAGTGTAAAATATAACCCTGATAAAAAGGGTATTCATACCTTTATACATATATTGACTCATAGAAAATTTCAAGATTTCCATTCAATAAAATACTTTATACATATAAACATTAAAATAATTAAACTAAATAAATCAAATATACATTAGAATTCTATTGGATGGTCCATGGGATGTTTATTAGTTAATATTCATTATCTCGTGTATTTAAAATAAAATAAGAAATAAATTAATCATTCATTAAAATATACTTGAGGGAATTTTTATTGAATTATGAATCAATATTACATAAATAAAATATTTCTCAACAATTGGTCTAACTAAATTACAAAATTTAATAAATAAATAAAATTAAATATATAAATTAATTTAATAATAATTATATTAATTTATCTTCTAAAATTGAATTTTAATCCAAAAATTAGTAATTAATTAATTTAATATCAACCCAGAGGGAAATTAATTTACATCATTATTTACTTAATGGGACATCGAAAACCATAGCAAGGGGCTCTTCATGTCGAGGTGAACACGCATAGGACAAATCTGGGCCATGGTAGAGTGGCCAAGACAGTTGTATCTTGTCCGCTAGGAGGACTGGGCAGGTGTGGGATGAACTCTCCTATTTAGAGGATGCATGGGACGATGTCTATAAATGGGATCAGGAGGGGAAGGGTACATGGTGACAATTTTCAACAATTTGATGAGGAAGTAGCATCATCGCTGAATCAGACATGTGTGGTGGGTCAGTGGTTTTGGGATCCGGAAACCTGGGATTTGAGCATTATCGACAAAGTATTTTTTTTATTAGAGTTGATGGTGAGGAAGAATCAGGTTGGAAGATAGAAAGATCATGCTTTGGGAGTGAGGACGTCCCACAAACGGTGCTGACGTTTAGGACCACTACGTCATGAGGCCGATCTAGCTGCACTCGTGGGAGGTGGAGTGGTTGCTGTTTTATGTGGAATTTGGATGGGCTATGGTGGGTGGCTAAGGGGTTTCCATGGTTAGCCTACAAGAACGAAAGGTGGTTTAGGGTACACCCAGGCCAGAATGACCCCTTATTGGTATTTTAATTATTTTATTCTTTCCTCAAACACACACACCCACCAAATTATTTTTTTAATGTGCATTCCCAAATTTTCCCAGTCTCATATCTCGTATATAGAACAATTGAAAATTAATTAATAAATTGATGTGAATTAATCATGTAAATTAAATAATTAATAAGTAAAATTTATTAAAACATCCTTTCTAGGGAACACTATTCTGTCTACTAGAATGGGGCTGGGAAATAATTTTTTATTGGAGTCTGTTTCGTTGACAATATTCGGTATAAAATTAATATATTAAAATTTTATATAATTTTTTTTCATAATTAACAAATAAAATAATTTTTTAATCCGTAATTAAATCATCAGTTTACACAATATGGTTATCCAAGATCAGATGGGAAATATATCTATGGTGTTGGGATCATGATGTCACCGTCTATTAAATTTAATGCAAATTTTGTTTCTCTTTCATTAAAATTTTTCATGCATAGCTCTGATATCAATTAAAGGTGCCAGACATGCAGATTAAGTCCAAATGGTACGATTTTAACAATTTTCCCCATGATCATTATAAAATTTTTGGTGGTGGAGAAATATTGACCAATATCATCTTGAGGACTCCATGTGAATGAAATTGGGCACAAAAAACCATAAAATACCTAGTTAAATCTGATGTCGTGGTTGATGTATTTTTGTTGTTAGTGATCAATGCTTTAAAAATATAATGTGGAGTTACTCAAGATCATGGACATTCCATTCATGAATATATTGGTGTGCCGAAAATTAGAATTTAGGTGAAAGCATGGAGATATTCCAATTCCATTAATATTCTGAAAATCAACGAAAAAACATGATTACGATTTAGGATAGGTACATCGATATGAGATCCTAGATCCATAACCTCTCTCTAGAATTAGGGATAGTGAAAAAGAGAGTAGGGGTGATGAATATTCCCTAGTGGGTGGAACTCCTCTTTTATTAATAGTGTGAAAAATGTTACCAGGAATTTCCTTCCCATATCCATAATAGATTCAAATACTATATAATCAATATTTTGACTATTATAATGTGTGATAAATATCATTTATTATTATTATACCATTCATGTAATATAATAATTATATTTCATGATATTAATCGATCCTATTAACATGGGTAGAAATTCTCACAAACATTAAATACAAAATGATTTTATAAAGCTAATATAATATTAACTATTATTTTAGTGTCTTTATATAAATACATATAAACACATTTAGAAAAAATTCATTCCAAATATTAATAACATGAATAATATAAAATTATTTATTACTTTAAAGATCATATTAACTTATTAAATAACCTAGACCATAGAAGTGGGGCCCACAAAGACCAATATACTTAATCAAATAAATATGGATCATTTTTTAATATTCTAGTGTTTGTGACCCTCTTGGCATTATCTCGATAGTAGAGAATACTATTCAAATTCCAAAAAGGGGATATAGTATCCCATCATGTCCAATAAATAGATAAAGATAGTCACAATAGTGAAATCCTTACAATTAACACTCACTACGTAATATAATCTATATGTCTTTATTATCTCATAAAGCATGATGCAAACACATGTCATCACCATTAACTGAAATATTGTTTCTTGATATAACTAGATGGACATAGCATCGACAGCATTGGCCATGGTCTTATAAAAGTACTACCATCCTGATCATTGAGGCACCCGATATATTTCTTCTTTAATCTAGTTGTTAAAAACATTTTATTAACCAGCCAACTGATGTCATACCACTAATGATACACCCGACAAAAGCTACCTTTTCACAATTTCATTATCTTTGGTTTTTCCTTATATCAATGTACAGAATCAAATTGTACACAATGGTCAAAATATCATGTTAGGGGACCATTACACATGGCTGTAGATAAGAAACTATAAATACAAAAAAAAAATTTATCCTATTTGTGGGAATTTCCTAAGGATCCCACTACAAGAGATCACTTGGTTACAAATTTATGAAAAGAATTTTCAATGTTTATGAGCCGTTAGAAACTGATCATTAGGCGTCAACTGTGTCTATTTAGTAAACTTTATCTATTCAATAAGAGTTATATTTATGATTAATTTCATGGTATCTCACAGTTCACATTATACCCTAAGACATGTTATTACCATTTTATATGATATTTAATTTATGATAATTTCCATTTAAATAGTTTATTCTAAAATATATACACTGTAATTGTTTGATTACATTATGAATATCTAACTAGATACATTAGATTGTAATCAGTAGTATTGCATAGTTGGGTCAAAGGAACCCACTATTACAACAATGGATCATTAAACCCCTTCATATATTTATAAAAATGTGGGATAATACTAAAAAATAGTAAGGAGAAAAAAAATAATGAAATATTTAGACTATTTGATGAACATTATAATTCGTGAAAAATAATTTCGTGAAAATGTAACATTTTAATGAAACATGAAAATATCTATTTTTAATAATTATCTTTTATTTTACCATTTTTACAAAATTATTTCCTTCAAAAAATTAATAGAATATATAGAAAGTTCATGTTGGTACCTTGGAAAACCATCACATTGAACAATTATATAACCCTTGGAGAACCAATAAAAATTTAAATAACAATATGAACAACTTATAATATAATTTTCTATTTAATATAATATTTTCTTGATGTATTAGAGTCATATATGTGTTCACCCTTTGCTTAAGATATAATTTTCTCAATAGATGCTATTTTAGAACACCAATAATTTATAATTACCAAGAACCATAACATGAAATAAAACAGTTCATCATATTAAAAAATCTTTTCAAATCATATGAAAATTAAATTTTGATATAAAAATATCATTTCCTACAAAAAAATCTAATTTTCCTAAAAAATTTCACCTATCTATTAAAAACCATATTCAATAAAAAATACCCAAAAAATTGATTTTAATTCATTTAAGACATCATGAAATATTGAAATGGAATCTGAAAATAAAATAATTTCCATGGTGGTGAAAAATTTATTGTCTCTATGTACCTTAAGAATAGAAAATTCATTTTTGACATTTGTCAATATGTTACTTATAGAACATGCAACAAGATTTATTTTTGATTTTTTTTAAATAAATTGAATATAGACATAAAATTTCTATTATAATTTTTTTATGAATATAAACATGTAATCTATTATCAATAATATTTACATGATGAAAAATAATTTAAATTTAAATATTTAAAAAATCAAAGTATCCCATAACACTTTGGACTGTTAAATTGTATTCCCCATAAAAGAATAAATTTTACAAAAACATTAATTATCATTATAATATATTCAATATGTATATATAATGTCAAAACCTGTTGTATATATTCTTTATGAAGTAATAAATGTGCATATCATCATGAAATACCTCAATGAATGGGGATTGTATGAATATTTGTTACCATGAGTTAGAATTATCACATGTATATATATCATCTGTAAAAATATATTTATGTTAATTAAATAATTTAATTGGAACCTTTTTATTCTTATAATCCATTTAATTTCACATATTCAAATTTTGTAAACAACTACTTAAACAATTATGTTTATGTGGGGTATTTTGACGATTTTCAGTTTTTCTGCCAAAAACAACAATGGTATATCAACTATGGTCAAGTGGTTAATTATATAAACATATACATATTAATTATCATATTTTTACATTATTTATATCATAAAAAATATTCCAGAAATATATTTCTTAAATGTGATCTAATGTTACAATCATGCATAAAGTAGTCCATACGTACATATAAGAAACATCCCCATTTTTTAAAGATCATTATAGATAGATTCTATGTATCATTTATATTTAAAAATTAATAAATATGTCATATATAAAATTTTATTTATTCATATAAAATTATATATATTTCACCAGGGATATGAAAGGAATCACATCATGTCAATGAGGTGGTAGTCCAGACATCCGTGAATTACTTTATCCCTTTTTCATTGAATTAATGGGTAATAATGAAAGGGATATATTATATTCCCAGAATGGTAATTATGGAAATTATATAAAATTGATTTATTTACTTCTCATAAGATTAATTAATCCCATCTTTAATACATTTCATGTAATTGTAAACACACAATATCTTGTTGAGGAGGTGGTAATCCACACATACACAAACAATGTTATCATATTTTCTAAAAATGTTAATCATGTAGTTTTTTATTATATAAAAATTAAAGTTTTATTAGGAAAAAATAAATATCATATATATTATATAAAAATAGGTTTTCATCCATGAAGTGTGGTAAAGGAAAAATGAACGATATCATTCTGTGAGGCGGTAGTTCACCATACACTCGAACATTATGTTGATTACCAATTTGATGGAATGTTATGTATGTTTAGGTGGGAAACTGACATAAATTTATTTTAAATATTTCAAGTATATTGACGATATTATACAATAATTTAATAATAATAAATTAATCTGTGGAGAATGATTTAATAAACACAAATTACAATTGAATAATTTTACCTCTTTTTTTGGTGACTCTTTTTGGATTGCACCAAAGGGATTCCATGGATGTAATGAGGCTAAAATAGAGGAATATATGGGGATGGGATGGATTTTGGGAGATTTTTTTGGGAGAGTTTAGATGTTGCCATGTTTCTTGAGAGATTATAATAAATGGGGATTGTGAATGCATTTTATAGTGGAGGGGAGTGGCATTATTATACATATAAAATGGTGAACACTATTGGGAGGTCACCGTTACATAATGTGACTCCCATAATGGTAAAAATTATATTTTGGAGGTTAAATGGTATATTCCTATCCATTTACGTTTTTATGGACTTGTTTTTAGTTCATTTAGACTCTATTGATTAATGATTAACCACAATGTGACCACATTTTCACCTTAATCTTTATAATTTATTGTAAATATTTTCACTAATAATAATGTTAATGAACAAATATATCGTACTTACACATTTTAAATTATTATTATTAAAATTATCTATTACAATTTTCCAAATTCCAATCACATATGTGAAATAAATTAGTTAAAATTTATACTCAAAATTGAGACGAAAAACCTAGTTTTTACCGTAAAAATGTTCAAATGTTTGTTATGTTTTTATATATAAATATAATGTGAAATTCATTATATTGAACTATGATTGTTTATATATTATAGAAATGATATAATTATAATTTAAAAAAAATATTATTTAATCATATATATAAATTAGATGAAAAATAATTTTTTTTAAATTAAATTTAATATTATTAACTATTCATTTAATTATGAATGTTCACAGAAAAATACCAAAGGTTCTCCCAAATTAATTTTTCATATTTAAATTTCAAGAAGTATTTTTATTTTTTCATATAAATATATAATCAAGTAAACATTTTGATATAAAATAAGATCACAATGAAAGGTTTGCAAAAAACCATATTAAAAAAATAATATTAATAGTTTGTTATTATTCATTATAACTCAATCTTAAATGAAATGAAAATCCTCAGTGAAACTCATTTTTATGTTTAGGTAATAAATTAGAAATATAATCACATTTAATATAAAATTATTATTTATTTGATAAATATTAAAAAAATTAATAATTATATATTCTATCATTACCATGGATGTTATATTCATCTCTGTTTTGTAAATTTCATCCTAATAATTTTGTTAATTTATATAATCTATAGGGGATATTTTCTGTTATTTTTTCCATATTCCCCTATTTTCGTCCCAACAATATAGATTCTCCTTAAAACTATTACCTGGTGAATCACCTTATTCTATAACAATTTCTCTATTGAATCAAGAACGTAAAGTGATTCTTCCTCATAAAATATATTCTCTTCAATCTGAATTAATTATACCATTAATCACGACTTGAATCTAGTACATACTTCCATAACATTGAAACATGAAATAACTTTTATACAAATAAGAAATTCAAAGTTAATCCACTCTAACAGAACTGATTGAACATTCTATATAATATTATATGATCCAATAAACCATTGACAAAACTTCCCCTTCAAATAAAAAAAGATCACACATTTCAATGTAGAAAATTTTAAAAACTCATTGTCTCTTACCTTGAAATAATGTGAAATCATTTATTTATTCACTTGAATCTTCTACTAACTCTTAGATTCCATCAGGTTTCACTTAATCATATAAATCATCTCTTCTATTTTCTCCAATAACTCTTGTCCCATTAACTTCTATTATCCTAAACAATCCGATAATTCATGTGTCTGACACCAATTTTCATATAATTCCTTAAATTTTTTCTTATTTATATTATAATTAAATCTATAATTATAAGAAAACTCATCCAATGAATAATGTTGATCACAACTTGAGTAATAATCCACTGAGAATGATGAAATCATATCATCCAATTTCTGAATTGTCTTCTCAAACTAACCATCATATTAAGGATGAAAATCTCTATTCAAATTTTATTTAGTAAACAATGACTTCTAATGTCATTTCAAAAAAAATAGGTGTGAACATAGAATCATGGACTAATAAAATGGATAAATACACAATATGTTTACATAATATCTCTTTCAGAGGCGGTCTAGAAAGTATATATGAAGACATTGTGTCATGAAAGTGGATAAAATGTTCATGTTTAGAAAATTTGTCAAAAATAAAAAAAATATGAATTATTATCATTAGAAATATTTGAAAATCATGCAATTCAATAAATTTATATATTTTATCATTTCCACTTTTTTACTAGAACATGATTATATCACCCCTTCATTAATATTCATAATAATATAAACTTTTAATGAGTCAAACACTTCAAGGAAAATTTAGAAATAACCCTTTTCATTCAATCCCACAAATAATACTCTTGAAGGTCTCTAGACATCTTATTGCTACATGGATGAATAGAAAATGTAGAACTATGATCTCTATTCATCAACACTTTCCCCAACTATGTAAACAACACAAAAACAATATTTTCTAAAATAAAAAATCATTATCATTAATATTAAAATTAGGAAAATTTAAATTATTAAAATATATTACCTTTTTATGAAATGATTGATCAAACCTATTATCCCACATTACAATTTATAAAAATGGAAATGCGATGAAACCTAAATCAAAATAGAGGGTTTCCATGCATGCACAACTTCCTCAACAAAATTAATTAATTGATTATTCAAAGGGAAACCTTCTCTATATAACATGGTAAACACAAAATAATTATAGGGACTCAATACATTATCCACATTTTTTCTTTTCTAGAATGATAATTAATCCTGTAATAATTTCCACTGATTTGTTCTCTCTAACTTCATTGTATCATGTTAAATTATTTCAAAATGAATATTTAGTTATATCCATTGTGATTAGTATTTTTTTCACACTTTACTCTAAAGAAATTATTCCTCAAAATTAATAAATTCAAAAAACACAATCTAATTTCAAATCACATTAAGGGTTATTTAAATAATTTGGTTTCAAGAAATTTATTTCATAAAAAGTTACCTAATTATTATTTATTAGGAAACTACCATTTAAATTCAATAGAGCATCCATGTAGGGGAAGAACTCACTATTTCTGGATTAAAAGAAAAAAACAAGAAAATTCACTAATTATTTTTTAGTTTTTAAATTAAATCATCACATTTTTTTTCAGACAAACATAACTCATTTTCGAGTTCACATAGTCCATGGGATAGACAATTGATAAATGTTTTCAATAAACTACCAGTAGTAACTTGATAATCCTAGAAAACAAAAAATCAACAGGATATTAGCGTGCATCATATTTTTTTTTAACAACAATTTTTTAATAACATCAAAATTTATTAAATAATTGGAAACAATGTGACCATGGAATAATATTTGTTGTAAAAAAAATTCACACATACTGAATTTCCCAAATAGTTTTAGTAATTTTATGATTTGAAAATCTAATATTAAATTTCATTCATGTTTACCAAGACGTTTATAAAACACTAAAATGACATCAATAAACACAACTACAAACATTCCCCAGAACCAACAAGAAATTTTATTCATAAAATTCATGAATATATAAGGAAATTTAGATAACCACAAACATGAAAACTAATGATTCATAGTTGAAATATCTAGTTCGAAACACCGCCATTTGAATTTAATGTTCCCTAATTTTCATCTGATGGTACCTTGATCTTAGATCAGCCTTTCAAAAATACTTTTCTCCCTAGAGGTGATCAAAAAAATTATCAATATGAGGTTAATAGAAATTTTTTTAATTGTGATGATATTAATGGATCCATAATCAATACAAAGTCTCATTTTTTCATATTGTTTTATAATAAAGAAGATAGAAGGAGCCTATGTTGAATTAAAATGCTAGATGGAACCTTTACGAAATAACTCATGAAACATGTTTTTCAGCACTAAATGTTCTACCTAGTCCAATTAATAAGGGAGTTTAGAAATATGTGTAGCTTTAGGTACTATGTAAATAATAAACTAAAAATCTCTATTAGGAATAACACTAATAAAATCATCTAGAAAAGCCTCCATGTATTTACATACAAATGGAACATCACTAATTTAAAAAGATTATTTATTTTAAAACATATGAGCTATGAAGCATTCATTACAAACACTAATCAATCTGTTATCTTTTTTATAAGTTATCAAATTAATGAATTCATTAAACAAAATATTATTAGATTTTAAATTTACCATATCCTGATAATTTAAATTCAAATTCATATGAATAATGATATCAAAATCTTATATGGCTACTTCATCAATATTTTCATGAATGACCATCCAAAAATAGAAATATAAGAAGATTTATATAAATCTTGGATTCTTTAATACATCCACCATTAGATTCTAAAATTATTTATATCTTACATTCAGGAATTAATATTCTCAAATTTATAGTGAATTTCTAAAAATTGAATGATTTCAAAAGTCCATCGAGTGATAGGGTATTGTCATAATTCAAAAAAAAACAATTATCATACATGTCACCACATTATATGATGTGAAAATTTAAAATTTAGTTATACCAAATGACCTATATAATACATTCATTATTCAATCATGGTGGTATTTATATTTTACATGTAACATGGATCATGAAATATCATATTGACCCATCTCATTATAGTTGAAACAACGTACCATCAGATGACAATCAGTTAACACATTATTTGATTCATCAATATTATTTTCCAGGCATTCACAAGACATGTTTCCAAACAATCCAAATAAATAAAACTTCTATATATTTATAATATAATCCCAAGTGTTCTTTTTATGACACATACTATATGACTGTAAGTTTATTTTATTACCTATGGATTTGTTTGTTTCATGTTCTCCCATCACCTTCTATCCTAGCGTATTCATAAATAATCACTATGTAGGACATAGGAACTAGAAAAAGACATATATATATTTTTGTTATTTTAAAAAATTTCATATATATTTTCAAATAGTACACAACCAATAATGTTTGTAGACTCAGTTTCAATCCAAAGTAAACCCAATTTATTTATATATCATTGTACTGAATAAAATCACGAACCTATAAAGCCAATCTTGTAATTTTTCCTTCATATGAATCTATGGAATCAATGTCTTATTTTGTTCTATTTAGGGAATTGTTCTTCTATTAGGTGTTAAAAACCCATAGTGAAATATATCTCAAATAAAATATCCTTGAATGTTTCTCATTCCATGTTATCAAGAACATATTTTTCTCTAGTATTCTTATACAATGAGAACCATTGATCATCATCACCTTGAAAACCTCAAATGGAAGGGGTTACCATTTAAATCTCTGAACATCCAATGACATTAAATTGCATTCCAAAGCATTGATCCATCCTTTAGCTACCACTAGGTCATATGACCACCTGAATGATGGGGGATGTTTTTTCATGAAATAATCCATAAATGTCCTGTTCGTTCGGGGTATATTGGGATCATCTCTCTCATGTATACCACCAACATTTATATTATTATTTAACTATTCCATTAATATAAAAAACATTTTTTTTATATTCTGACATTTTGAAGATCAGTATTTTGAAGGATATATTCCACTTGATTAATTCCCACTACTAATTCCATGTTTCCTCTATAAAGAACCACTCAAATCCAAAATATTTTCCACTATGAAACATTATTATATTCAAATGCTATATTATTATAACTTCACCACAATTTATATTATTTCAAGGGAATATTATTAATATTATCCAAACTTATAAATTTATCAATATTGACAATTGATACCAACAATAAGTACCCACCATTTTACATTAAATATTCATATGATTTATTGATGAAATTACATTCCTTACCATTTTTGATGATTTTAGGTTTAGTTATTTTGAGAATTATTATATTACTCATACATAAAAAACCATAAAATACAATATCGACACAACTGATCATAATTTATTTAATCCTACATTAAAAAATAAAAACAAATTTTGTTAACTTTCCAGAATCCTTTATATGAAATTCAACATGGGATTATACAATCCCTTACTCGTCATTAAATCCTATTAAACAGATTTTAGAATGTGGATAAAGCATAAAAAGCCTAGTAAGAGATATAAAAGGATGGAAACTATTAGTCTATTTATAAACATTAAAACTCATTAAAAAAATTCATAGAAACATTACATTTCACCCCAATATGGAAATATAATTATTTAATAATTATCATTTATTTTACATTTTGATTTTAAATTATTTCGTTGAAAACTCATTATAAAACATTGGTAATTTTTTGTAGGTACATTGCATCATCATCAAATTAAACCCTCAGAGAACCCATATATATTGAAACAACCATAAGTCTAACAACATATAAAATTCTCCAGAGAATTTAATATTTAACTAATGAATTTGAGTTTTATTATAGCACCCCAAAATTTATTATATAACGGTCACACATTACAATACATAAGAATACCCATCATTTATAATGTCTAAGAACCACCACATGAATTAAAAAAAATCATCAATTTAAAAAATATACTAAACTCATATTAAAATCATGTTAATATATTAAAATAAATATTTCTTTTAAAATATCATTTTCACGAAATTCACCCTTAATTTGAAAAACAATTTTCAATATCAAAATATTGAAAAAAAAAACTGAATGTTGGTATTTAATTTAAGAAATCATGAAATATTACAAATGATTCAAAAAATTAAAAAAAAATGACATTGTAGAATAAATGTCATTCTTACCATGTACATTATGAAATGAACAATCCATTGTTTATTATTAATAAAATTCAAAATAAAAATTGTAAAATTATTTATTTTTTTAAAAAATATATTGAAATTAATAATAAGCATAACAATATTTATAAAATACCTTTATAAAAATAAACTTCTAAAATATTATTATGAATATTGACATGGAGAAAATGATTTGAAAATTAAATCATAAAACATTCACAGTGTCCCATACCACATTCAACATTTAAATCATAATCTTCATGAAAAAATAAAATTTCATAAAACATTAAAAAACATGGTAATAGATACAATATAGCAATAAAATGTCAATTTGTTTCAATATACACCTTATAAAATAATATGTTTCATATAATCAATAATTTCGTCAAATAAAAGTTATTAAGTCAAAATCCCTCACCTTGAGTTTCAATTGTAATATATTTATTTATCTACATGAATAACAATAATAGGTTAATAATTTAATTTAATAAAAACATTTTTCAGATTTATCCATACTTTTATTTCACTTATTATAATGTTTTAAACAATTACATAAACAATTATGATTATATTGGTAGTTAAGACCATATTCAATTTATGTTTGAAAAACAACATTGATAAGTCCATAATGGTTAAAGGGTTCCTTATATAAACATAACCTAAATAATAATCACGAAACAATTATCATATTTATAAATCCATTATATTTTTAAAACCAATCATAATGTATTGTTATTAAAAATGAGAAAATATTAAAATCTTAGAGACGGTCGGTCGTACATGTGTATGAGTTATATTCCCGTTTATCGGCTATCATAATGAAAATAATGTAAGTAAAATATATATTTTCAGAATGATATCATAATCATAAATATAATTTTATTTTATAATATATACGTATATATATAATTATTTTCATGTAAAAGTAATCACATCATGTCAAGGAGGTGTTATTCCACACTTCCACGAATTATGTTATCACATTTTCAGTGTGTAACTGAGTAATAAAAATTGATAATTTTTTTTAAAAAAAGTAATTATTTGATGAATATAAAATATATTTTATTTATGTGACAAATTTATAATTAAACCCATCATTAATACATTCCATGTATGTGTAAACATATCACATCGCTTTAAAGAAGGGATAATCTAAAGGTCTAGAATCGATGTTATCGTATTTACAGAAAATAAGAATCATGAATATGTGTGTTATATAAAAATATACTCATTAATAATAATACTGAAATATCATGAATATAATATAAAAATATTTTCTCCATAATATTCAAAAACCATGATAGGTGGGAATGTAAAAAAAACAAACGATATCATTTTGTGAAGTAGTAGCTGGTGCACAAAGAAATAGTAAGTTCCATATCCATTTGATTGAATTACATGTATGTTAAGGTATAAATCGTAACAAAACAACATCATAGAATATTTAGGATAATTTTATAATAATAACTAAAAGTGTGGGGAATGAAATAAAACAAAAATTTTCATTGAATAATTTCACCACTTTTTTCAGGTAACACCCTTTGCTTTTCAGAAAATTGTATAATGGGTTGTATTTCTTCCAAAATTGAGGAATATAAGATGAATATAGGGATCTTGGGATGTAATTTTGTAATGTTTTTTTGATTTAATGTGTGTTGAGATCTGTGAGGAAATGTGGATTGTGGTTGTGTTTTTATAATTTAGGGGGAGTGGAATTTTTGTAAATATAAAATGTTAAACAAAGTTGGGAGGTACCCCTTATATTATGTGACTCCAATAACGGTAAATTTTTTTTAAAATTATTTATATTTTCAAATAGATTACATGAAATGAGTTTTTAAAAATATTATATATCATTTAGACTCTTAAGATTATTGTTTAACCACTAATTAGCCACATTTTTACATTAATTGTTGTAAATAATTTTATAAAAGTCGCTAATATTTTTGGTCAAAAACTAATTTATCCTTTTTATTAATTATATGTTATTATTATTCAAAATATTGTATAAATGTTTTCAAATTAAAATCATATAATTTTCAGATAAGTTTTTAAAATTGATCATGCTAAATATAGGTTATGTTGTGTTTTTAAAATAAAAATGTTCAAAAGATTTCTACATTTTTGTTTCTAATTTTTTTGAAATTTTTTATAATGACCTATTTTTTTATAATGACAAAAAATAAATCATATTATATTTTAAAACAAAATTATAACATTTTGTAACTTTACAAGTAAATTGAATGAAATAAAAGTATTGAACTAAAATTTAGTATTATACATTACTCATCAAAATATGTATGTTCTAGGAAATATAAGAAAAATGACCCAAAAAATATTTCTTTTTATATTTCAAAATAATGTAAATTTTTTCATATAAAAATTATATGTGTCCAAAATTTGTCTTAATTTTTTTTTCCATTAAAAAGTGAAAAAATGACCATATTAAATAATAATATTAACAGTACACTATTATCTGGTATGACTTAGTCTTGTATGAAAAACAAGACATATGAGAAATTCATTGTGATATGTCAAGTACTCTCTTGGACATAGAAACAGTTTTAAGGTCAAATTAATATTTAAATCATAAATGGTTATAAATATGAAAATAATTATTCTCTCACATTACAAGATAATATTGTTTTAACAGCTATCTTTTCCTGATAGTTTTATAACATCACAATGAAAAAATAATGTATAAAATTTTTCATTTTTTTTAATTTTTTTAGAAAATAACATCTTAAAAATTATCATTTTTTATTTGTAGTTTTTTATAAAAACAACCGCGAAATCGCGGAGGTTTTTTGAAAACCGTAGCAAAATTTAATATAATTTTTTTTTTAAAAAGTATTAATTATTATTATTTTATTATAAAAAAATATAGTGTATTATATATAATTTTATATATTTTTAATGTTTCAATTGTTTAATATTTATAATTATTAGTTAATAATATTTTTAAACAAAAAGACAATCTTCAAGAAGTAGGAGAACAATCTTTGGCCTAAAATTATAATAATTTCTGATCTGAGAGTCCATTTCATATCCACAACCAGTCAAATCGATGTTTATCAAATGAGAAAAAACCAAGTGACTTTTAAATAATTTGGAAATCAAATGAAAAAAATATATTTAAATTTCAAATGTCAAAAATCGAACTCAAACATCATACAACGGTTACTTTTAATCTATGTGTTTGTTTGGGCTCTACCACATATTCAAATAGAATCTTGGGATGATCACTAAATTGGTTAGGTCTAATACCAACTGTTTAAGAGTTTTACCCCATTTTATTCAGCGATAATGAACTTGGAGGCCTCCAAAATAGAGGTTTTAGTAGCAGACATCGATTTCTTCAAATTTAAAGAGTTATAACTTTTGATAAAACTGTCTGTTCGGTCTATACCACTTATCATATTGAAGCTCATTTCACAATCATCGATTTGATTGGTTGTGGAAATATAAAAAAAATATTGGATCATATTTAATGGCCATTTCATTGTTTTTAGGGTTTTTAGAGGTTCTAAATGTCTTATGATTTATTTAATTAATTGTTTATTAATTTATTTATTTAATATTTATTAATTAAATAATTAATGGGTTAATTATTAATAAATTAGTTATTAAATATTTAACTGTTATTTGTTTATTATTTATTTATTTATTTATTAGTTTTTATGTACACAGTGATTATTAATTTATTTTTAATTAAATAATTAATTAATTATTATTAGTTTATTAATCATAATTTATTTATTTATTTATTATTTATTGTTTGTTTGTTATTCATTATTTATTAATTAATTATTAATAATTCATTAATTAGTTATAGATTATTAATTATCATCTATTAGTTTTTATTAATTATTAATTATTAATTAATTAATTACTAATTACAATTTATTTTTTATTTTTTCTTATTTTTTATTTATTTATTTATTTATTTTTGTGTTTATTAATTTTTTATTCTTTAGGAATTTTTTTTTCTTTATTCATTATTCTTTACTATTTATTATTCATTTAAAATTTGATAAATATTAATTTAATATTAGTTTAATATTCATTTATAATTTCTATTATATTTATTATTTATTTATTATTTATTAACTAAATATTAATTAATTAATTATTATTTATTAAATATTTCATATTTCATATTTCATAAAAATATTAATATTAAAGTTTTAATTATTATTTACGAATTATTAATTTTATAATTATCAATTATTATTTGTATGTTATAATTAATTACTAATTATTAACTGGTTATTATTTATTTATCTATTTATTTATGTACTTATGTATTTATGTATTTATTTATTATTTATTTATTTCATTTAAACTTTATTATTTATTATTTATTATTTATTACTTATTATTTGATATTTTTTTAATTTAATTTTAATTTACTAAATATTAATTTATTTTTAGAGTATTATTCATTTAAATTCAATTTAATTATTTATTTATAATAAATATTAAATATTTAATATTGATTATTTATTAATAAATTATTAATAAATTATTACTAAATTATTAGTTTTTATTTATATATTATTAATAATTATTTTTTAATTCTTAATGATCAATTACTAATTATATGTTATTATTGATTATTGATTATTGATTATTGATTATTGATTATTTATTATATATTATTTACTATTTACTATTAATTATTAATTATTGATTATTTATTTATTTATTTATTATCAATTAATTTATAATTATTTATTTATTTGGCATATATGAAATTATTTTTTAATTAATTTATTATTTATACTTTTCTTATATATATTATATCATATATATTATATATTACATATTATGTATTATGTATTATATATTTTCTATTATCTATTATCTATTTATGTTATCTATTATATATTATTTATAATATAATATATAATAGATAATAGATCATATATATTAGATAATATATAATATAATATATATTATATATTATATATTAGGAATTATATATTATGTAATGTATATTAGGAATTATATATTATGTAATATATATTATGTATTATGTATTATATGTTATATATTATATATTATATGTTTTATATTATATATTGCATATTATATATTATATATGATAGATTATTGAATATTGATTATTGATTAGTCATTATTAATTAATAAATATTGATTATAATTATTTATCAATAATTATTTATTTTGTATCTATTTTCTATGTATTACATGTATTTCCAATTAATGTATATATTTATATGTATAAGTATATTAAATTTGAATTATTGACCACATGAAGAGCATGCTAGAGTGGTAAAGACTTTGGAAAATAAATAAGTGGATAGGGGTTGAAATCTCACCCAACACCTGGCATGTTCATGAAGATGGGAATGTTAATGAAAATAAATAAATAAATATTTAAATAAATATTGAAAATATATAAATAAATAAATTTAAATTTAAATAATCAAGTAAATAAATTAACAAAATAAATTAAAAAAAATTATAATTAAATAAATAATATAAGAAAATAATAAATAATAAATGGATATATAAATAAATTACAAAAATGAATAAATAAATACATAATTTAATTATAAAAATAAAATAAAATAATAAATTAATTACAAAAAAATTGAAATAATAAAAAATATACAAATAACCTACAAAAATAAATAAAATTAATAAATATCAAAAAAAATAAACAAATATAAAAAAATAACAAAATAAGAAATTTAGAAAATTAAAAATGATTTAGCAACGTATTAAACTGCTGCTGAAAACCTGCCACTAATTATTTTCCTAGACACGATTTAATAGCGATTTTTCAAAATCGTTGTAGAATGATTTCACTATGGCTTAAAATGCCACTAAATGAAAAAAAACTATCGCTAAATACAAATTTTGGCATTACCTGGGACGTAAAAGGTCTTCTAAGGGATTGAAGCTAAGTTAACATCCTCCAGTAAGTTGATACATGTAGAAATATTGTACCCATTGAACAAATAAATCATATATTATGAAATCATAATAGATGGATGGTAATTATATGTCGAATGATAGTACCTATAGGCCATATACAAGCTTTCTAATTGAAGCTCACTGGCTGGCTATTCTTACTTATAGACATGAAAAAGTTATGATATCTTACTCCTTTTAGCTGATGCTCTCAATAGGAAATCTTCTTGATAGTTGCTCCCACCAACAATCCAAGATATCCATTTTATCTAAAAAATGACACAATGTGTGAAATTTCTAAAGCATAAGGGGCACTGAACCTAATTTTGGGTATCATGGCGTTATCATTATTCTAACCATAAAATAATTATGTCACTATAAAGGCTAATGATCAAAACCTAAAAAATTGATATGTTCATTACTATGTCATCCTGTTCTCATAATCCCATGTATTATGGATTTTCCTACCACACTAGAATCCAACATGATCTAATGGAATCTTTTTTCCGCGCCTCACATTATCTTGTTTTCCCATTTTTTGGACCATCCTTTCAACAACTCATGTAACAAGTTTTATCTCAATATCCTCTCAGCATATCATGTGGGATGAATATTGATGGTAAATCCTTATTTTTAAAATATTGAAAAAATTGGTGAATAAAATTCAAATTAGTATGCATTCTAAACATATAATCCACATTCACGAGTTTCTATATGTCCTAAAATGAGTGAGTAGATGAGGTTCTATGTTACCCAACTTTTTTTAATCACTTTCTCACACATGATATGAAACTTTTAGTTAAAACTATGAAAAATATTAATAATAAAAACAGAAAAAGACACCAATTAGCATAATATTTATTGAAAATTACTGGTATCACTACCCTCTTTTTGACCAATTGAAAATTATCTTTCTACTCTTAAACTATTCTCAACCCATCCCAAGACTATTCTCTAACTTATTCAAAACAATGTGGTGATCTATAAGGTCTCTCATGCATTGTCTCAAAAATCAACATTCTTGATAAATTCAATTAACTATTTCTATATGAATATACAATTTTGTGTATTAGAATATCCCACGATCCACTAATTTCTATAATGTATGGGAGAATCATGTCTCCATGAATCTAGATTCGTCATTAATTATACCCATCAATATGTGGATGGAATGAAATTATCAGTTATATTTGAGAATCCATAAGTATTTTTAATCTAATCTAGAGTTAGAACAAAAATCAGGGAGCCATAACAGAATTTATTTTTTTATTTTAATACATGAAATCTCTCTATCTCACATATATAGTGGTTTATAAGTTCATACACCATCAAAAACACCATGATTGGTAGTAAATGAATTTTTTTATGATTTCGTCTATAATAACACATAATACATCTATACCACAAGGAATATGAGTTATCCCATTCAAAATTTCATTGGATATCTCAACTCAATTTAGAACTATAATTAGTAGATACATAAGTAAAAGGGTTATTTTTTGATTTTGAATTTTTTTTTTCAACTTGTGGGACACTAAGAATCAGAACACTCAATTATTCATCGTATTCCAAGCCAGAAATAGTATCATCTTTATCAACGAAACTTTTTTCATACACCATAGTAATAAAACTTCAGTAATTTAAAATAAACATCAATTCCATAAAAAGTCTATTAGAACCACAATCATACATTGGATGTGAAAACGCCAATCAATAGATTGAGACTACTAACCCAAGGTCTCCCTTCCAAAAATATTCCTTTCCAAATTCTAACAGTTAACATCTTATATCTATTTATGTAAAATATGTTCATTTTGAAATGAAAATTATAGAGTACAATTTTTAAATACCTATATATCATATATTTATTCACCCATACACAACTCTTCAAACATACTCATCAAGATCCAATCTTCTCATGATTCCTTTAATGCTCTAATGAGTAATTTTCCCCTCAAATCCATCCAAACCCTGTTCCCTTTACAAGGGCTGTTATATATATCAGAATAAAAGTTTGACAGTAATCCTCCAATCATATTTATCACATCTTTATGTTTCTCTATGTAAATATATGAATCATTCACTAATGATATTAATACACTATAAACTACCCCTGTAGATAGAGTGGGACTATATATTATGAACATTCATCACAATATCAAAATCTATATCATGAATATAAATTTTTATCTCATGATATTTTAACTAATGGGAATGTTGTAATAATTTATATCTAACCTAAATGAAGTCAAATAATGACACATACAAGACACATTGTAGTTAACATCATGTCCCAAAATCGGATCAGGATGAATCAATAGATAATCTAATTTCATTATCAATTCCAATACCTCATTTTACTAAGTCTTGAAAAATACCATAACAACCTTACCGATTACCTATTCCATAATAGAATCAGTCATAGAAAATTCAAAAATAAAGATCTTATATGAACGTACTAACATAACATACATATATTTCAAAAATACATTTTTTTCTTTTCCCAAGACATCAATTGATGAATATTTTCAGTGTCTGTTGAGTTCACCCTCTCCAAAATCATATATCCTAGAAATTTCCCCTATATAATCTTGAAGTATAATTTAGATAACATTTGTTCCCAATAATTTTTCTCATAGTTACAATAAATATATTAACATCCTTCGCATTATCCAATTCAACTATTAGATTTAAAAATACATGTAACATTATATTACTGCTTTGAAGTATTCTTATACTGCTCTTTTGATCGTAATTTGATTATGTATCTAATAGTTTTGTTTTAGATGAATCATTTTGAATTTTTTAAATCATCTAGGTTGGGCATGGTTTGATTATTGTTTTCCAAAACCAAGAACCATGCTAGAGAAAATCAAGAAAATTGAGGAACTAAGGTTTTGAATGGTTGGGACCTAATTTTAAAAGTAGTGTACCCACCGAGGAGAAACCATGAAACCCATTTAAATGTGAACATGAATAGGTAACATAGCCTACTAAAACTATTTGGCCTGGAATATCCAACCATGTTTAGGTGTATTATAATATAAATTTTTTTTATAAAATTCCTTAAACTGTCATTTTAGACCTCTAACCATCATGTTTATCCCCTAGGACATATCATCTTCCTTGGAGTCTCCCAAGAATAGGTTTGGCCTCTCTAAGACCCACCAGATGTGAATAAAATCTATTTGAATGGTGTTTTATCCTCTCTCTGTAGGCCTCCACCTCCCATCCTATATCACCCAGTATCACTATTTTTATCGCTAGGGTTTTGTAGATCCTCAGGATTATGTGCGGATATGGTCATTGTTTTCTAAAACAAAATCCTATGTTTGATTCTTGGTTTCTGATTTTAAACCTTCATTATTAGTGCATCCCTACAAGGTATTTGTGATTATAGATCTCATGATCTCAATGTAGGTGGTTCCATTTTGATGCCTAATTTTTAGTAACACTAAATTTCTTGATTAAAATCCAATTTTTAATTTAAATTAAATTAATAAAAATTACATTCAACTATTTAATGAAAAAACTAATTTCATTGAATTGGGGGATTTATATTTGAAATCGGAATTTTAGAATTAAATTCAAAAAACCCCACAATTCCATTGTATTGTGGTGTCTTTTTGAAATTGAGGTAATTATGAGAAATTTTAATTTTAACTTTGAATTTTGAAATTGATTTGATAAAATTTTATTATAATAAGATTATGGTAGAATTGGATTAAAATTTGTTTTCATAGAATCCTTTGGGTTTTATCTCAGAAAAAAAAAGCATTTTTTCATTAAAACCCAATTTTTGTTTTCAAATAGATTATGGAAATATTTGAAATAGATAATGGGGAGAATTGAATTTTAATATGTCAAAAAATAAATTTCAAATAATTTATCTATTATTGAACATATAGGCCTTAGGTAGTTAGTGATATATTTTTACATCACTCTATTATTTAACATGTTCAAAAACATATATCAATCATGTCATATCCATTATTGGGATGGTGATGATGTTACCTTTGGCCATACTGAAGGTAATTGTGAATACCGTTATTTTCATATAACATTGAGTTTGTGGATTCTTTTGACCTATAACTATCATACCATTTAAGAATATGACCATGATTCATAATTATTTTTATTTGAAATAAATATATCCCATTATTGATATTTTTTTACAAGCCTTATGGTTTTTATATGAAAATTATAAAAATTGTTTGTGAATCCATTTTATTAAATTGTCCCCATCATTTGATATGTAATGTATGAATTTTTCATAATTATGATTTTGAAAATAAAAACAAATTATTTAAAATTAAAATCCCGCATTGGTTAAATAAATGTCTACATTTGTTATGGAATACATAGAGATAACATACTAGGATTTTTCCTCACACAATAGTTGTGCCTTCAAATGTTTGGAGATTATCTTCTTTTGGTTTGAGTATGGGTAATACGCCACTTGGAGGTGATAGTAATTGTTGATCGCTCGACATGTTTAGTTATGTTTGTTGGGACCTAGTAATTTATTCAATTGTTCTTCCACATCACTATAGTACTTTGGATTTTCTTGACCATTTATGTTATGTTACACATCTCCTTTTGGAGTAACTATTGTATGAATACTGACTTCATTATCTTTATTTTATGATGATTATGGAAATTAATTCCCAAATTCATTTTATATGATGGTAGGTGTTAGTCCCCAAACTATGATGATTGATAATTCCCTTTAGTCCATGTTAGGACCATCACAATTTTTAGGTTACCAGGGTACCCAATACGGTTTGTGTCAAACTGGTGTCAATGGTTGCCGGATTTTCATATTTCCTTGATCTCACTATGCAATTCTACAAACTTTTCCGATCATATGTGGTATTTGTTATTGGGTGCGTATCCATATAAAACATCAATTAGCCTTAAATAACAAATGGTTTTTTGGGAAATACATCATATTTATTAGTTATATTATTTCCTCTACCTTTTGTGTGGATGGATTAAAATCAATATCATATTTTTTCAATCAATTAGAATTAATTTAACCAGTCACTCTATTTGAGTGTTGATCTGATGCATTAAATATTATTTGATGATGTTGTGTAGAATCATTACTAGGATAATAATATGTTATTGCATTACGAAGGAAAACTACTGGAAAAGTAGGTTATAGCAACGCTTAAAAACCATTGGTATAGGCTGGAAAACCGTTGGTATACCCTATACCAAAGGTTTTCTAAACCGTTGGCTAGTAAGCCGTGAGGAAAGGATTATACCAACGGTTTGATCCAAACCGTTGGTATATGGGTTATAAAAATTTAACCCAATGTATACCAATGGTTATAAACCGTTGGTAATGCATTTTAGGAAGTCTTATACAAACGGTTTTAAACCGTTGGTAATGTGATTTTCAGGAAAAATTATACCAACGGTTTAGAATCGTTGGTATTAGTTTTATAGTAACACCTATACTAATGGTTATAAACCATTGGTATTGTTTTTCCAAAAATCCAGACACCTATACCAACGGTTTAATACCATTGGTATAGTGTTTTTCTAGAATTCCAGCACCCTTATACCAATGGTATATAACTGTTGGTATTGAGTTTTTCCAGAACAGCAGCCCAGTAGCCCCCTCCCTCCAGTAGCCCCTCTATTGTACACCTGCATAAATAAAATCACAAAAACCACACACAGACAGGAAACAGTATAAAAAACACCTATAATAGAACAAAAAACACATAAAATCATCAAACTCTTCTAACCATGTCATGTACAACAATTCCCTAATTCAATTTTTATAAGAGAACAATCATCCAATAGTAATTCACCTCACCCCTGCACAACCCCCCAACCAGCATAGCCCCCACCACCCCCATCGAATTCTAATAGGAAGAATAGTATGAGAAATACCTATTACAGTTGAATAAGAGTTTGAAATTGGCTTATATCCCATTTTTTTTTTGTGATCCTAGATTTGGTTATGTAATGATTTGTGATGAATTTTTCATTGAAATTGTATTGTTTATAATATATTGTGAAAAGGTATTTTATTAGGAGTCTCATCACTTATGAACCCATGAGTGAAACTACCTAACTCCGGAAAAATATTTTGCGACAATCTTTGATAAGTGTAAATTTCAGTTGTATTCACTTAGAATGATGTCCTTTTCAAACACAAGAAAGACACTTTTAGTGGTACCAGCCACACCTGCCCTCGGATTGAGGCGGGGTTTACTCGTACACGTCACAAATTACCCATGGATCTTTTTCCTAAAGTTTCAACAGAATCTGAATGTGTTTGGTCAGTTTTCCATATGCTGGTAGATGTTTTCACTTAAAATCATGTCCATTTCGAATAAAAGTGAGACAGTTTGGGTGGTACCAGCCACACCGTGCCTCATATTGAGGCTGGTTTGACTCGTACATGAAAAAAATGACCCATGGATACTTTTCCTAAAGTATCAACAGAATCCGAATGCGTTTGGTCCGTTTCCCGTATGTCATTTGTTGTTTTTACTTAAATTGTTGTCCATTTCAAAGAAAAGTGAGAAACATTGAGTGGTGCCGACCACACCGCTCTTTGGATAGAGGCTAGGTTGACTCATACACATAAAAAATGACCCATGGATCGTTTTCCAAACGTTTCAACAGAATCTGAAAGTGTTTGGTCGGTTTCTGTATGCAGGTAGTTGTTTTCACTTAAAATTCTGTCCATTTCAAATAAAAGTGAGACAGTTTGACTGGTACCGGTGACACCGTGCCTCAGATTGAGGCAGGGTTGACTCGTACATAACACAAATGACCCATGGATACTTGTCCTAATGTATCAATAGAATCCGAATGTGTTTGGTCCGATTCCCGTATGTTAGTTGTTGTTTTTACTTAAACTGTTTTCCATTTCAAAGAAAAGTGAGACAATTTGAGTAGTGCCAGCTACACCGCGCCTCAGATTGAGGTGGGGTTGACTCGTAAACATCACAAATGACCCATGGATCGTTTTCATAAAGTATCAACACAATCTGAATGCGTTTGATCAGTTTTCCATATGTTGTTTATTTTAATTAAAAGTGCATCCATTTTAAACAAAAGAAAGACAATTTTAGTGGTACCGGCCACACCAGACCTCGTATTGAGGTGGGGTTGACTCGTAAATGTCATAAATGACCCATGGATCGTTTTCCTAATGTTTCAACAGAATCTGAATGCGTTTTTTGGTTTTCCGTATGCCGGTAGTTGTTTTCACTTAAAATCCTGTCCATTTCAAATAAAAGTGAGACAGTTTGAGTGGTACCGGCCACACCGTGCCTAATATTGAGGCAGGGTTGACTCTTACATGGCACAAATGATCCATGGATAGTTTTCCTAATGTATCAAAAGAATATGAATGCTTTTGGTCTGTTTCTTGTATGTCAGTTTTTGTTTTTACTTAAACTGTTGTCCATTTCAAAGAAAAGAGAGACACTTTGAGTGGTGCTAGCCACACCGTGCCTCATATTGAGGCGGGGATGACTCGTACACGTCAAAAATGACTCATGGATCGTTTTCCTAAAGTTTCAACAGAATCTGAATGCATTTGGTTAGTTTTCCTTATGCAGGTATTTGTTTTCACATAAAATGATGTCCATTTCAAATAAAAGTGAGACAGTTTGAGTGGTACCGGCCACATCGTGCCTCATATTGAGGTGGGGTTGACTCTTAAATGACAAAAATGATCCCTAGATACTTTTCCTAAAGTATAAACAGAATCCGAATGTGTTTGGTCCATTTCTCATATGTCAGTTGTTGTTTTTACTTAAACTGTTGTCCATTTCAAAGAATAGTGAGACACTTTGAGTGGTTCCGGCCACACCACGCCTCGGATTGAGGCGGGGTTGACTCATACACGTTACAAATGACCCATGGATCGTTTTCATAAAGTATCAACACAATACGAATGTGTTTGGTTGGTTTTCTGTATGTCGTTTATTTTAATTAAAAGCGCATCCATTTTAAACAAAAGAAAGACACTTTAAGTGGTACCGGCCACACTGGCCCTCGGATTAAGGCAGGGTTGGCTCGTAAACTTCAAAAATGACACATGGATAGTTTTCATACTGTTTCAACAGAATCCAAATGCGTTTGGTCAGTTTTTCGTATGCTGGTAGTTGTTTTCACTTAAAATCCTGTCCATTTCAATGAAAAGTGAGATAGTTAGAGTGGTACCGGACACACCGTGCATCCGATTGAGGCGAAGTTTCCTCCTATATGACAAAAATGTCCCATGGATACTTTTTCTAAAGTATCAAAAGAATAGTAATGTGTTTGTTCCATTTCCCGTATGTCAGTAGTTGTTTTTACTTAAACTGTTTCCCATTTCAAAGAAAAGTGAGACACTTTGAGTGGTGTCTGCCACACCACGCCTCAGATTGAGGTAGGGTTAACTCATACACGTCAGAAATGACCCATGGATCATTTTCATAAAGTATCAACACAATCCGAATGGGTTTGGTCAGTTTACCGTATGTCAATTATTTTAATTAAAAGCTCATTCATTTTAAACAAAAGAAAGACACTTTTAGTGGTACCAGCCACACCGGCCCTCATATTGAGGAAGAGTTGACTTGTACACATCATAAATGACCCATGGATCGTTTTCCTTAAGTTTCAACAGAATCAGAAAGCATTTGGTCGGTTTTCTGTATGCTGGTAGTTGTTTTCACTTAAAATCCTGTCCATTTCAAATAAATGTGAGACAGTTTGAGTGGTACAGGCCACACCATGCCTCAAATTGAGGCGGTGATGACTAGTACATGACACAAATGACCCATGGATACTTCTCCTAATGTATCAACAATATCCGAATGCATTTGGTCCATTTCCCGTATGTCAGTTTTTGTTTTTACTTAAACTGTTGTCTATTTCAACGAAAAATGATACACTTTGAGTGGTTCCAGCCACACCGCACCTCGGATTGAGGCGGGGTTGACTCGTACACGTCTCGAATGACCGATGGATCATTTTCCTAAAGTTTCAACAGAATCAAAATGTGTTTGGTCGGTTTTCCGTATGCCGGTAGTTGTTTTCACTTAAAATCTTATCCATTTCAAATAAATGTGTGATATTTTGAGTGGTACCAGCCACACTGTGCCTCAGATTGAGGCGAGGTTGACTCGTAAATGACAAAAATGACGCATGGATACTTGTCCTAAAGTATCAATAGAATCCGAATGTGTATGGTCCATTTCCCATACGACAGTTGTTGTTTTTACTTAAACTGTTGCCCATTTCAAAGAAAAGTGAGACACATTGAGTGGTTCCGACCACACCGCGCCTCGGATTGAGGCGGGGTTTACTTGTACACATCAAAAATGACCCATGGATTGTTTTCATAAAGTATCAACACAATATTAATGTGTTTGGTCAGTTTTTCGTATGTCGTTTATTTTAATTAAAAAGGCATTCATTTTAAACAAAAGAAAGACACTTTTTGTGGTACCGGCCACACTGGCCCTCATATTGAAGCAGGGTTAACTCGTACACATCACAAATGACCCATGGATCGTTTTCCTAATGTTTCAATAGAATCTGAATGCGGTTTGTCAGTTTTTCATATGCTGGTAGTTGTTTTCACTTAAAATCCTGTCCATTTCAAATAAAAGTGAGACAGTTTGAGTTGTACTAGCCACACCATGCCTCATATTGAGGCGGGGTTGACTCATACATGACAAAAATGACCCATGGATACTTTTCCTAAAGTATCAACAGAATCCGAATGTGTTTGGTCCATTTCTCATATGTCAGATGTCGTTTTTACTTAAATTGTTGTCCATTTCAAAGAAAAGTGTGACACTTTGAGTGGTGTCGGCCACACCGCTCTTCAGATTGAGGAAGGGTTGACTCTTACACGTCACAAATGACCCATGGATCGTTTTCCTAACGTTTCAACAGAATCCGAATGTGTTTGGTCGGTTTTCCTTATGCCGGTAGTTGTTTTCACATAATATCCTGTCCATTTCAAATAAAAGTGAGACAGTTTGAGTGGTACCGGCAACACCGTGCCTCAGATTGAAGTAGGGTTGACTCGTACATGACACAAATGACTCATGGATACTTGTCCTAAAGTATCAACAGAATATGAATGCGTTTGGTCCATTTCCCGTATGTTAGTTGTTGTTTTTACTTAAACAGTTTTCCATTTCAAAGAAAAGTGAGACAATTTGAGTGGTTGCAGCCACACCACACCTCGAATTGAGTCGGGGTTGACTCGTACACATCACAAATGACTCATGTATCGTTATAATAAATTATCAACACAATCTGACTGTCTTTGGTTCGTTTTCCATATGTCGTTTATTTTAAATAAAAGTGCATCCATTTTAATCAAAAGAAAGGAAATTTTAGTCGTACCAGCCACACCGGCCCTCATATTGAGGCAGGGTTGACTCGTACATCTCATAAATGACCCATGGATCGTTTTCCTAAAGTTTCAACATAATCCGAATGCGTTTGGTTGGTTTTCCATATGCCGGTAATTGTTTTCACTTAAACTCCTGTCCATTTCAAATAATAGTGAGACAAATTGAGAGGTACCGGCCACACCGTGCCTCAAGATGAGGCTGGGTTGACTCGAACATGACAAAAATGACCCATGGATACTTGTCCTAAAGTATCAACAGAATCTAAATGCGTTTGGTCCATTTCTCGTATGTCAGTTTTTGTTTTTACATAAACTGTAGTCCATTTCATAGAAAAGTGAGACACATTTAGTGGTACTGGCCACACCGTGCCTCAGATTGAGGCGGGGTAGACTTGTACACGTCACAAATGAACCATGGATCGTTTTCCAAAATATTCAATAGAATCTAAATTCATTTGGTCAGTTTTCTGTATGCTGGTATTTGTTTTCACTTAAAATCCTGTCCATTTCAAATAAAGGTGAGACAGTTTGAGTGGTACCGACCACACCGTGCCTCAGATTGAGGTGGCGTTGACTCTTATATGACACAAATGACCCATGTATACTTTTCCTAATGTATCAACAGAATCTTAATGCATTTGGTCCATTTCTCGTTTGTCAGTTGTTGTT
The DNA here is from genome assembly GCA_963277665.1 of Viscum album. Taxonomy (NCBI): domain Eukaryota; kingdom Viridiplantae; phylum Streptophyta; class Magnoliopsida; order Santalales; family Viscaceae; genus Viscum; species Viscum album. The sequence continues at coordinate 1,582,724,766 of OY728150.1, read as the reverse complement.
TTTACTTAAACTTTTGTCCATTTCAAAGAAAAGTGAGACACTTTGAGTGGTGCCGAGTACACCGCTCCTCAGATTGAGGTGGGGTTGACTCATACACGTCACCAATAACCCATGGATCATTTTCATAAAGTATCAACACAATATGAATGCTTTGGTCGGTTTTCGGTATCTCGTTTATTTTAATTAAAAGTGCATCCATTTTAAACAAAAGAAAGACACTTTTAGTGGTACCGGCCACACTGTCCCTCGGATTGAGGCAGGGTTGACTCGTACACATCACAAATGACACATGGATCATTTTCCTAAAGTTTCAATAGAATCCGAATGTGTTGTTCAGTTTTCTGTATGCCGGTAGTTGTTTTCACATAAAATCCTATCCATTTCAATGAAAAGTGAGACAGTTGGAGTGGTACCGGCCACACCGTGCCTCAGATTGAGGCGGGGTTGACTCGTACATGACACAAATGACCCATGGATACTTTTCCTAACGTATCAATAGAATCAGAATGCGTTTGGTCTATTTCTCGTATGTCAGTTGTTGTTTTTACTTAAACTGTTGCCCATTTCAAAGAAAAGTGAGACACATTGAGTGGTGTTGGACACACCACACCTAGGATTGAGGAGGGGTTGACTCATACATTTAACAATTGACCCATGGAGCGTTTTCATAAAGTTTCAACACAATCCGAATGGGTTTGGTCGGTTTTCCGTATGTCATTTATTTTAATTAAAAGTGCATTCATTTAAAAAAAAAAGAAAGACACTTTTAGTGGTACCGGCCACACCTGCCCTTGGATTGAGGCAGAGTTGACTCGTACACATCAAAAATTACTCATGGATCGTTTTTCTAATGTTTCAACAGAATCCGAATGCTTTTGGTAAGTTTTCCATATGCCGGTAGTTGTTTTCACTTAAAATCATGTCCATTTCAAATAAAAGTGAGATAGTTTGAGTGGTACCGGCCACACCGTGCCTCAGATTGAGGTGGGGTGGACTCGTACACGACACAAATGACCCATGGATATTTTTCCTAAAGTATCAACAGAATTCGAATGCGTTTGGTCCATTTCCTGTATGTCAGTTGTTTTTTTTACTTAAACTATTGTCCATTTCAACGAAAAATGATACACTTTGACTGGTGTCTGCCACACCGTGCCTCGGATTGAGGCGAGGTTGACTCGTACACATCACAAATGACCCATAGATCGTTTTCCTATAGTTTCAACAGAATCCTAATGAGATTTGTTAGTTTTCCGTATGCCGGTAGTTGTCTTCACTTAAAATCATGTCCATTTCAAATAAATGTGTGATATTTTTAGTGCTACCAGCCACACCGTGCCTTAGAAGGGTTTGACTTGTACAATAAAAAAAGACCAATGGATACTTGTCCTAAAGTATCAACAGAACCCAAATGTTTTTGGTCCATTTCCCATATGTCAGTTGTTGTTTTTACATAAACTATTTCCCATTTCAAAGAAAAGTGAGACACGTTGAGTGGTGCCGAACACACCGCGCCTCTTATTGAGGCGGGGTTTACTCGTACACGTCACAAATGACCCATGGATCATTTTCATTAAGTATCAAAAAAATCCGAATGGGTTTGGTTAGTTTTCTGTATGTCGTTTATTTTTTTTAAAAGGGCATTCATTTTAATCAAAAGAAAGACACTTTTAGTGGTACCAGCCACACTAGCCCTAGGATTTAGGTGAGGATGACTCGTACACGTCCCAAATTACACATGGATCATTTTCCTAATGTTTCAATAGAATACGAATGCGTTTGGTCAGTTTTCTGTATGCCGGTAGTTGTTTTCACTTAAAATCCTATTCATTTCAAATAAATGTGAGATAGTTTGAGTGGTATCGGCCACACCGTGCCTCAGATTGAGGCGGTGTTGACTTGTACATGACAAAAACGACCCATGGATACTTTTCCTAAAGAAACAATAGAATTTGAATGTGTTTGTTCCGTTTCCCGTATGTCTGTTGTTGTTTCTACTTAAACTGTTGACCATTTCAAAGAAAAGTGAGACATTTTGAGTGGTGTCGGCCATACCGCGCCTCAGATTGTGGTGGGGTTCACTTGTACATATCACAAATGACCCATGGATCTTTTTCATAATGTATCAACACAATCCAAATGCATTTGGTCGGTTTTCCATATGTCATTTATTTTAATTAAAAGCGCATTCATTTTAAACAAAAGAAAGACACTTTATGTGGTTCCAGCCTCACTAGCCATTAGATTGAGGCGGGGTTGACTCTTAAACTTCACAAATGACACATGAATTGTTTTCCTAATGTTTCAACAGATTCCTAATGCGTTTGGTCCGTTTTCCATATGTCGGTAGTTTTTTTCACTTAAAATCATGTCCATTTCAAATAAAAGTGAGACAGTTTGAGTGGTACCAGCCACACCGTGCCTTAGATTGAGGTAGGGATGACTGGTACACGACACAAATGGCCCATGGATACTTTTCCTAAAGTATCAATAGAATCCTAATGTGTTTGGTCCGTTTCCCGTATGTCTGTTGTTGTTTTTACATAAAATGTATTCCATTTCAAAGAAAAGTGAGACACTTTAAGTGGTGTCAGCCACACCGCACCTCGGATTGAAGTGGGGTTGACTCATACATGTTACAAATGACCCATGGATCATTTTCATAAATTATCAACACAATCTGAATGTGTTTGGTCAGTTTTCTGTATGTTGTTTATTTTAATTAAAAGCACATTCATTTTAAACAAAAGAAATATACTTTTAGATATTCCGGCTACACCGGCCCTCATATTGAGGCAGGGTTGACTCGTAAACATCATAAATGTCCCATGGAAGGTTTTCCTAAAGTTTCAATAGAATCCGAATGCATTTGGTCAGTTTTCCGTATGCCGTTAATTGTTTTCTCTCAAAATCCTGTCCATTTCAAATAATAGTGAGACAATTTGAGTGGTACCGGCCACACCGTGCCTCAGATTGAGGTGGGGTTCACTCCTACAAGACACAAATGACCCATGGATTCTTGTCCTAAAGTATCAACAGAATCCGATGCGTTTGGTCTTTTTCCTGTATATCAGTTGTTGTTTTTACTTATACTGTTGTCCATTTCAAAGAAAAGTGAGACACTTTGAGTGTTTCCGGCCACAACGCTCCTCGGATTGAGGCGAGGTTGTCTTGTACACGTCAAAAATGACCAATGCATCATTTTCCTAAAGTATTAACACAATCCGAATGCGTTTGGTCAGTTTTCCGTATGTCGTTCATTTTAATTAAAAGCACAACCATTTAAAAAAAAAAAGACACATTTAGTCGTACCGGCCACACCGGCCCTGGGATTGAGGGGGGGTTGACTCGTACACGTCACAAATGACAATATAAAAATTTCTCAAAATTACTCAATTTAATACATATAAATATTATAAGTAATTGGATATTTTATGTTTGTAAATTATATTCCCAATCAATGAAAATATATAAAATAGAGAATAAAAATGTTAAAAATCAATTTTTTAACCAAAGAAATTAACCAATATTTCATTATCATTAAAATCTATTTATCAAAATCAGAAAGACCCACACTTATTTATATTTTTTAACTATGGTAATTCATCACCTAATAAATCATTTTCCACCTCAAAAACCCTTATTTTATTATTTTTAAAATGAACCCCCAATATTACCCATGAATCATAAACACATAATTTTTCATGTCATGTCCTTAGGCCCTAAATCTTAATTATGGATGACCATATGTCCTTAGGCCCTAGAACACCCATTACCCGACCCGACCCGACCCGGCCCATGGACACCCCTAATTTTGAGTGATTGTTTTTTAATATTAAGATGACCATATTAACTTATCCAACCAGATATCATACATGGAAACACAGTACCATGGAATACTAAATTTCTAGGTAGTATACTATTCATACTATAAGAATCAAGTGCAAAAATGTGATCTAATAACAACATCCCTATAAAGTAGAGGAAAACCCCAGAGTGGAAAACCCGGTTCAAAAATAAAGAGTTATACAAAATTCAAAAATGAAATGGATCAATCTGCCCCTGATCACCATCACCATCACCACTATCATCATCGGCCTCATCCTCGCCGCCATCTCTGTCCTCGTCATCATCCTCGTCATCAGCCCCATCCTCATCGTCGGCCTCATCCTGGTCCTCAGCCCCATCCTCACCCTCGGACCCATCCTCAACCTCGGCCCCATCCTCACCCTCATCCTCATCCTCATCCTCGCCCTCAGCCTCTTTAGCATCATCTTCATCATAAGGAAAGTCATGATCTCGATCGCCACTTGATCTGTCACCTGGTGTATTGGATAATGAACCCATCGACAACATAAATGTCTGACAAGCCGCGGTAGCCTCTGCTGGAAGTGATGAAGATAAATCTTTCATCAGTTTCATAAATTCTTTATCCCTCGTATGAACTTTTACTTCCAAATCTATGACCCTTCTATCATAATTCCTTGATTTCTATTTGACCTATTCCAACTCAGTAGTATTAGAATGGATACCTTGAGAGGACCAATACCTCGTTGGGACTATATTCTTACCAGGTCGGCAGCGTACTCGACCAGAGTGCTCCTCTCCCAAAACCTGATATAAATGATCATGTGGCCCAAAATTGTCAGGCTCCTGGGCATCAAGATCCTCTAAAGTAGTCTGTTAAAAATATTAATAGATTAATAAATTTCAATATAGATATTAAAATTTGAAATAAACAAATTAATACTTACAATCTTTTCTTGGGTTGATTCATTTACCGTAGTTCCATCTTTTTTTCTTCTACTCGAGCAAAACAATTTTGCTCGAGGGATACATCCTTCAATATTCAATTTGTTCTTCTGTAATTAAATTGAAGCAATATAAAGTGCAAGTATATTCATATATTCAATATTCAATAAATCACATAATTTAAGTAGGAAATAATGAAAAGGGAAAGTCCTAAAGACAAATTATAAACAACTATATCGTACCAGCTGCCACTCATGATCTGACATAGTTGTGCACCCCAAAGTATCGAGGTATTGTTTGAATCAATGTTTTTCTTGTTTTTTCAGAAGATTCTTAAATAATGTTTAATAATCTATAATATTATATTAATGAAAAATATGAATACTCTGATTTAAATACCTCTAATGAGATTAATACCTTAAATTTGGATGTTTCCCAATGGTTAATCATTTGGTGATATTGTTCTATCAGGAAGTCATCCACGATAGGTAATGTCTCTAAATTCATGCCCACCCTATCACACCAGCCAACATACAGGTCATACTCATAAGCTCTCCAATGCTCTCCCAACTCTTTTAAATGCACTGGTCATGCACCTTCTCCATCAGGGAAGTTAAACCGAAGCTGAAACCAAATAGATTAGTTCATATAAATACAAAAAATACAATATTAAATCCAACTGATTTTTTACCCATATTTGTGCCCATGAATTATCTTTGACTTCGTGTGGCAGTTGTCTCCAAGAGGGAGGGCTGACCGGAATGATATCACAGTATTTGGCTAGCGTCGCCAAAAAACCCCAAAATTCCTGCCCATATTTCTCAATCATTAGTCCATCAGCATTATAGTCAACCATCAACTTTGTATGGATATTCAAAACCACATGCAAGTGAGTACGCCCCTACCCCACCTCATATATGTAGATGATTCTATTATTAAAGAAAAACAATATCAGTACAAGTTATAATAAAATAAATTTTGGTATAACAATTTGATAGAGTCAGGTAAATATACATGTGGTAGTCGGATCAATGGGTGTCACTAGATGTACAGAAGATGAAGTAATATCCTGTACAGGTGGAGTGTCCCTTAGTGTACACTCCTCATCCGTATATTGTGTCGCATCAGGAGTTGAATAAGGTGGAATATAATAGCTCGGGGATAATGAACCAGAAGAAAAAGATGATGAAATAGACGTCTGGCCAACTAGTAGTGTAAAAATCAGAGGTCTAAATATCTCGTGTGTCCCTAGAGACACACCAGGATCAAAATGGGGTGAAGAAGATACGTCTGTGGTGTTGGATCATCTAACTCTCACCCCATGAGCTCTCATACCACCAGCCTCAATACCTGGCCTACTAGACGATCATCCATCTTTGACACCACCCCTACTCCTACCACCAGCCACTCTACTGGGAGAAATATTAGGCTCCTCATCAGATATCTCTCGTCTAGGGGGTCGATCCTGAAAATAATTTTAACACATAAGTAAACACATGATATTATAAGTTATTGAAATATTTATATTTGAAATAAAATACTCACAATAGGGATAAGTGGAGGAACACCCATATATATCATGAGACGATTATTATATGTCATCTTTTTCCATCACCTCTCTTCATTGTGTGTCATTTCCTGCAATGAAAACAAATATAGAAGTAATTAAAAACAGATAACTAATGTGTAACCCAAAAAATATATATAAAAAAACCATTATGATAAAAAAACATAATGTAAAAGAATATTTATGGTGGTTTGAAGGTAAATACTAGGATACACACTCTGAATGATGTGGGTGAAACATGTAGGTGAGAACACGACTGTATGATTCTATATATTTCGCACCACAACTTCAGGTTCACAATCAACTCTGACAATTGAGTTTTTGGTGTCATCATAAGTAATAAACGGATTTCTTCCAATTGCAGTAGGGATAGTGTCAACTTCATCATCACCATCATCAAAAACATGTCTGGGATTTACTTCAATAATTACACCGAATTTAGGATGATGATGATCTTTGGCATAAAAAATTTGTTTCACGATTGATGCTAATACATATGGTTCATCGGTGGAAAGAGTGCGAGTAATGTCAATATCTCGAAATCCACAATCACCAATAAATGTGTCTTGCCTCGTCATTGAATCAAACCATTGACATTTCATCATCGTGACTCGAACATGTGATTAATAATCCAAAATTATTATTTTCCCCACGACTACATAATATGCAAAATTTTCAGAATGAGGTCTAGTATCCGATGAACAGGCATAATAGTATGTTGTGGAAGTTAGCATAACACCATTATGTTGTGTTCTCATGTTTCTTGCTCGTTCAGTGATAATAAATTTGTATCCATTGATCACAAGTGATTTACAAGCACGAACCATGGTATTAGGAACAAAATCCAAAGCTCTTGTTTCCTCAGAAATAGAGTCAGGAGGAAAACTCGATACCTGAAATATAAACAAATTGTAAACTTAAATAAATATTATTTTTATTTAGTTATTAGAGAAATATTTTTACCTTCAATTTCAACCAAGAAGAAAACCCTTTGCTATGAAATGTCTCTTTCCTTCTCAAAGATAAAGAACGATGCTTTCTATATATCAATTCTGTATGTTCTCTGTAGATAAAACTAATAATAGTTTAACAAATATTTAAAATTACAATAGACAAGATAAGAGATTCATGTAAAATTTACTTACTTGATATACTCATCGAACAAATCACAATTGAACAACACTATGAGATGTGCCATCTCTCGCTCTTTATGGATTAATGTAATCAATGTATATGATCCCAGAATTCCTCCTGTCTGAGGTAGTGATGGAAAACTGGGTTCAATTTTCCCATACTGTTCTTCTTCATTTCTCATTGGTCTGTTTACTCTCGTTGTAAGATCAGACAAATACATTGCGCAGAAATCCATACATTCTTGAGCCAAGTAACAGTTCACAATAGAACCTTTGGGATAATTCTTGTTTTGAACATATAATTTCAATGTGCACATGTTTCTTTCAGTTGGATACATCGAACGGAAATAAACGGGTCCTCCAAGAATGTAAAAAATGGTTGAGGGAATATTTTATCTAACTCGCACAAAATTAATGGTGTCTCTGCCAACGGTTTTTGCAAGAAGTATTTGGATAGCCTCTTAACACAAAGATCTCTAAACAAATAGTACAACCGAATAACTAAGACTCTTACATTATTGGAAAAGAGATGAAATATTTCTATTAGAATCAACTCATGCAAAAGGACGTGATAATCATGAGTCTTCCAAGATTTCAGCTTCAACTCTTTTCTGTTGACCCGTTTTGATATATTGCTTGAATATCCATCAGGAACATTAATAGTCTCTAGCACTTCCAGAAATTTATTTTTTTCAGCCTGTGTCATCACATAAGAAGCACATGGAACTTGCCATTTATTTTCACTGATACAGACAGGATGCAATTCTTGTCTGATCCCCCAATATACCAAGTCACGCCGAGATCATAAATCATCTTTTTTCCCCTTGACATTTAGAAGAATCGACAGCAACATTTCACATATATTCTTTTCAATGTGCATTATGTCTAAGAAATGACGTAACAAGTTGGTTTACTAATACGGAAACTCAATGAATATACGTTTCATCATCCAATTGTAATAGGTATCATTGGAAACATTTTTCCTCTTTCTAGATTTCATTACACCCTTCCCAAATGAATAAATGAAATCTTTCAATTCATTAAGCACATCAGTTCCAGACATACGCTGAGGTGGAGCGTCATTCTCTATGGTATTGTCAAATCATCGACGATTGTTTCTATATAGATGGTCCATTGGCAAGAATCATCAATGTCCCATAAAACTAAAACTACGATCATATTTCAGTCTTATCGATCGATTATTCTTCATAAAAATAGGACATGAATATTTTCCTTTAGTGCTCCATCAAGACATCATTGCATAAGCCGGAAATTCATTGATCGTCCACATAAGCGTAGCACACATCTGAAACATGTCTTTCGAACATGCATCGTATGTGGGCACACCCACATCCCAAAGAAGTTTCAACTCTTTTATGAATGGTTTCATGTATATATCTATATCATTGTCAGGATCTGAAGGGCCAGATATCAGAATACTCAAGAAAGTGTAAGGCTTTTTCATACACAACCAAGGGGGAGGGTTATAAATGTGTATGAAAACCGTCCATGTGTTGTGAGAATTAATCATCTACCCATATGGATTAAAACCGTCACATGAAAGACCCAGTCTCACATTACGCACGTTGGCAACAAAATTCAGGATATCGAGCATCAAATATCTGCCATGAAAATCCATCAGCAGGGTGAACCAACTCTATATGAGAATCATATTATGAAATACAACAAAATACAATGTATATAAAAAAAAGATACATAATTTTTAATGCCTATAATCAAGAATTTCCCAGTAAGATATTGGAAGTTGATCAAATAATACATAATCCTTAAGGATCTTATTGGGAGTACATGAATTTTATACATTAAATTCTTTAGGGAGATCAGGATGAGGAGTAGGATAACGATCAGGGGAGTGGCGTGACTATCCAAGGGGGGTGCGGGGTGTCCAGGGGGTGTGGGGTGTCTAGTGGGGGTGGGGCCGTCCGGGGGGTCGGAGGTGTCCCAGGGGTCGGGGGTGTCTAGGGGGGTGTCCAGGTGAGCAGGCTGTCCGCGGGAGTGGTCAGGATGTCCAAAGGGGTAGGGGGAGTCCAAGGGGGTGGAAGTGCTGTCCATGGAGGTGAGCGCGGTGTCTAGGGGGAGGGTGGGGCTGTCCGGGGGGTTACAGGGTGTCCAAGGGGGGTACGGGGTGTCCAGGGGATGGGCGGGCTGTCCAAGGAGGTGAGGGGGGTGTCTAGGGGGTGGGTGGGACTATCCGGGGGGTACAGGTTGTCCAGTGGGTGGGTTGTCCAAGGAGGTGAGAGGGCTGTCTTGGGGGGGGGGGGCTGTCCAAGGAGGTGAGAAGGCTGTCTGATGGGGGTACAGGGTGTCCAAGGGTGGTGCGGGGTGTCCAGGGGGTGGGCGGGCTATTCAAGGAGGTGAGCGGGGTGTCCAGGGGGTGGGTGGTGCTGTCCGGGGGGCTACAGGGTGTCCATGGGTGGACTGTCCAAGGAGGTGAGCAGGCTCTTAGGGGGTGGGCGGGCTATCCAAGGAGCTGAGCTGGCTGTCTGGGGGCAGTACAGGGTGTCCAAGGGGGGTTCGGCGTGTTCAGGGGGGTGCGGGGTGTCTAGGGGGTGGTGGGGTCATCCGATGGGTTGGAGGTGTCTAGGGGGTTGGGGTGTGTCTAGGGGGGTCGGGGTGTCCAGGTGGGCGGGCTATCCGCAAGGGTGGTCAGGCTGTCCAATGGGGTAGGGGTAGTCTAGGGGGGTGGGCGGGCTATCCAAGGAGGTGAGTGCGGTGTCTAGGGGGTGGGGTCCCATTTAAATATAAATTTAGTGGAATATTAGTAGAAATATTTAAAAATAATTGTGAAATATGATTTAATTTGTATAAGTTAAAATGAAATATCAAATAAAATCAAATTGAATTTTAATATTGAATGTTTAAATTATGTCTCAACCCAGATTAATAGTTTTCGTTGGAAAAAATAATTGTCACTAGTTGTTTTTATGATTATATTCCATTACATCTCTAGTTTTAGGAGAAGTTTGTGTTTAATGACCTGGTTTAATGTGTGAATGAAATGTCCTATAATTTTGAGATACGAACTAAGAAAATTTTCATTTATGATGTGAGGTTTTGGAATTTTAAATACATGCAACTATGAGGACCTCCATTTATAAGAAATGAGGGAGTAAATGAACATTATCTAGAGGTAGAGTTCCCTGGGATACATGTGGATCATACATTTTGTCTATCTGTGGAACCACATGTTGATTCAGATATGGGTTCGGAATAAATTTTCGTTTAGGGGTTTTATCACTTCATGAAGACTTTTTTAGGAACTCTGAAGCATAACTTGATTACAGTTGAGATGACCCGTGTGTTATGGTAGATTTGATGTCCAATAATTTCAGTTGATGGTCTCCCATGATAAATTGATATTTGGATTGAGACAATGATATTCAACTTAAATATTCCGTATAGACCTCATCCTTAGAGAGATAAAATAATGAGATATATGCTATGCGAGGAGGAAAAGTGTGGGTGTCATGTACCAAACAAGACTAGCTATCTATGAGGCATGGTATGGGATGATTTATATACTAGGATCTGTAACTAATTTTACTTCAAGAATATATCGACATATAGGTATAATGAATTAATGCATTAGAAGTAGGGAACCATGACTATTATTGAGTACTAAAAATGTTTTATATAGTTTCAATATTTTTCACCAACATACATTTTTGATGAAATATTGTGAGAGAAACACTTTATGGGAAGTCATTGAAATGTTGTATGATCCCTGGATGACGTGTTAATATTGACCTATAATACTGAAATTATGAAGCAGACACTATTTATATATTATAATCTAAAGGAGTTCATGGGTGAATAGGATAGAATTATAGACAATTGAACTAGTATACCGACATCATGTGGTAGGATTTTTTTGGGATTCCGATGAGATGAGTAACGGTCATGATTAAAGTACTGGTTTCACAGTTTCCCTACAACAGTGTGGAAGAGGGGGCATTAAGAACATTTCATGTTATCATGACCCAATAGAGTGTCAACCATGTGGAAGGATAGTCAACATGAAGGGTTTCTACTGGACCATCCCTCTAGCAGTGACTTGTGATAGAAATATTCGAAAACAAGTTTTGGAATTGTTGTCAGACCTCAATATCATAAATGAAGATATATAAGTGATTTTTGATCAGGTTGTGGATGTGTCATCCATGCCATAATTACACTGAGAAATCACTGTGTTCCTATTCCAAACAATGAGGTTTTATTACATGTCCATGGTTCATGAAATATATATTATGTAAAACCTACCCACATGGAGATGGGTGGAAGACGATCTATAGTGAGAGGTAAGATCATAGTAGCCTCTACTAGTAAATCCTCTCATTTTGATACTGATGCATCACATGGATTCATATCCTCACATGTGGTGAAAATCCTATGTCTTATTATACTGTATTCAATGAGTGTAATGATTCTAGAAATCTAAAAACTGAAATATTAGATAAAGAAGAAGATGAACCTGAAGGAGCTCGAAGATCCCAACTGGTCCGGCAGTAGGAGGTCCAAAATCTCTTAAATCACCTATTGCTCACCGTTTAGGGTTCTGTATCATGAATGGGGGAGAGGACGTGCGGCTGGAAATTTGGTGAAACATTTTCCAACAGTTTTTAAAAACCACTGGTATATACTTTCAAGTCACATATATACCAACAGTTCTAATGAACCGTTGGGAAAAAGCTCCCCAACCACACCTATACCAAGGGTTGATTGGAACCGTTGGTAAAAACCTCCACGAACCACATCTATACCAACGGTTCATTAAAACCGTTGGAAAAAACCTCCCCAAAACCACATTTTAACCAACAGTTCAATAAAAACCGTTGGTAAAAATCCCCTAAACACATCAATACCAATGATTTACTATAACCGTTGGTAAAACCTTCCCTAAACCAACCTTTACTAATGGTTCTATGAACCATTGGTATGTAACTATGGGGAAAAACCCAAATTCCAGTAGTGGAATCTGTTGATAAACCTCAATTATTGAATCCCCCAGTGGACCATAGTTAGGTTGAGGTGATTGTGTGTACTTTCATAGATTTGGGACATACAACACCACTATTTCCTATATAGGATTTTGGTTTGAAACCTCAGTGTGTATTTCTACATATTAGTTCAAAACATATCCTTTTCCTAAATCTTATAGTGTTAAAATGCTCAAAAGATCCTCAGGCATCTGAATAAAAATTTACCAGGATGGGCAGTTTATTTGCGTTCTTGGAGACACTTGATAAAATCAATGTGAAGTGTGACACCTTCATACTAAAAAAACCGAGTAGGATATATGAGGACAAGATTGTGATGGGATAGAAACATGAGTTCTTATAATGTAAATATATTAAGGTTAGTTTCACTATGAATTTCAATCTAGAGTTGAGGCAATTGGCCAAGGACACTAATTTTTTAAAACATTAGTAGGCTGACAAATCTATGACTGACTATGAAAACCATTTTTTGAACATTTATTTTTTTCAACTCAAATAATAGTAAATTAGAAGATAAAGGATCTATGGATCTAGTTAGGTATTTGAATATATATTCAATCTCATGTTTTCCTATTTAATATTTATTATTAGGTTTATCTGTTTGATTGAGCGTTGATGGTTGAAATGGACCTAAATGGAATGTCTACATTGCCAGGATTTTCTTGTCCTCTAAATAGTGGTTAACATTCTATGGTAAAGAAGAAGTGTTCTGGTATTCATAGTGGTTCTCTATAGTAGGTTTATTCTAGAAAAATTTATATTCCTATAATATTCTATTTTATTTGTAAAAATTGTTATCATTGGGAATTCAATAAGGATCTACTCTGAGGAACACAAGGTATGTGGTATGTATGGGTGCTCATGTCATTTAATGATATTCACCTATGTTTCTTCCTCTACATATAGTGTCACATGACCGTAAAATATTTCCAAAACTATGGTTCAATAATATAATGCATGTAAAATGGGGTTCTACCCAAATGAATCAGTATTGTAGCTTCATCATAATGTGGAATCAATTATGGGTCCATCAACTGTGATATGTACCATTATTATATATTTAGAAGTTGTGAAGAAATTATTTGATACCTTTGCATCTAATTTGTTTAATTAAACCTATATTTTTACTTTTATAAATTTTCCTAAAGAGGTTTTATTTATTGTGAGTTATATTACTACACCCATGGAATGAAGAGATAGTAGGTTCTATGTATCCATACTATTGTTTTATATTTATCAGATGCATAGACTGCTCGAATATTCTTGTTCATAACCTAAAGAATTTGGAAATCATTTTGTGGGTTGATTGGATCTATTCCAATAACTCATGTATTTCTTTTTACCTTTGATATTTCTCCATTATAACAGCTGATGGTGTGTTTTGATGTATTTCCAGGTGAATGAGACCAAATTTATAGAAGAGATATACCTTGTTATTCAAATTTGCAGAAAGGGGTATAAGTGGTTTCCATTGATCTGGATTTGGGATCATTGATCAGTAAACTAGCTATTTTTGTCATTGATTTTTCGTACTTGTTTCTTTCTAGCTTCTTTGGTTTTCCACTGGTATGGGAGGTATCACTTTTGATCAATTTTTTTCTCATACTAAACTATTGTCAGTTTCTTCTTACAGCATGGCTCTAGCTGAAATGAATGTGATAAAGACTCAGTTGTATAATCTTCTAGATAAATGGATTTATGTGAATGAGTTTGTTATATTGGTTAGCGACAGTTCTCTTTGATAATAAAACTAATGGATATCTCATCCTTTTGGGTTTATTATCAAAATATCAATCATGTTATCATACGAAAAAATATCTTTTTCCAAATATTGATGAACCTTTTTATAAGTTGAAAGGATTGAAATAGTTTTTAAGAGGGATCAAAGGTCTAATCCATGTTAGTTGATAATAAAAGAATTTGAAATTTTGAAATATAACATTCAGAGTAGGTATATCTATTATAAGTAAATTTTCATCCCCTTTGGTCTAACTAATTCTTCTTTAGATATTATAGATTTGATTAACAAGATTTTCCCTGAGTATCCTGATACTATCGTTTTAGTCTCTATGGATTACATCCTAGTTTAATTAATCTCCATGTAGGATCATGTGGATCATATGAGAGATGTTCTAGAATTGTCGAGAAATCACTGATAGTATGCTCATCTATCAAAATGTGATATTAGAGATTCTGGAAGTGAATTGATTTAGGCACGTGGTGTCAGAACATGGTATCTCATTCGATCTTAAAAAGGCGAAGTCTCTTTAGACATGGAAGAAACCATGGAATGTCCTAGGGATTAATATATTTTTGGGTTTATATAGATATTATCACCAGTTCATATAGAAAATCCAATTTTTGGCATCTCTGGGGACTTCTCTAACATAGAGTGTTGTAAATTATGTTACAGATGAAAAATGCCAGAGTTAATTTGTTGAGATGAATCATATTTTGACTACCTTGTTGATGTTGTATCATCTATAGGATGTGTTGGGCTATGTGATCTTCTGTTATGCATTCATTTTACACTGTGGGTGTTGTTCTTATATAAGGTGATCATGTCATTTCTTATAGATCTCATCATCTTAGGACACATAATAATAATTAACAGACCCATGACATCGAAAAAGAAATTGTGATTCACATGCTTAATGGTTTTTAGAAAAACCAATTTTGAGAAACGTTTAATATGTTTTCAGACCATCAATTCATGAGTTACATCTTCTCTAAAAAACATTGGAATCTATGATAGAGTCATTGGGTGGAATACATGCAGTCTTTCAATTTTATCATCACCTATACCTCTATAAAAGGGAATTCCATTATAGATGATTTGAGCCAAAAATGTTCACCCTGGGTAGTGAATAAATCAACTGATCAGTGTAACCCGATGGATGTATTTGGACAATTGAATATTTGGGTAAAAAAATATAGAGTATAGATTTCCTTGGAAGTGTTCAATTTGAATCCTCTTTTCTCAAGATGATACATCGAGATAAATATATTATGGTTGAGTTCCTTAGAATTATAGATTATCTTTATGATGGGGAGATTGTGCCTGATTGGTCACTCTCCATTAAGGTAATTCTATGCTACCAGAATATCTTTGTAATTACTCTATCTGTAAGGAATGATATGATGATGGTTTTTTATAATTCTCAATGGGTTTTGGACCTAGGAACCAAAAATATTTTCTAAGACATGCAGTGGTAGTTCTAGTGTACATCTTTGAGATGGGGAATTTTCAAATTTGTATCTCATTGTTATATATGGAAATAATACATGATCATGTATATGAAAAATTTTGGTTTTATTGAGCCACTCAGGATATGGTACGAGATCTCTATATTATTTATTTTAGGGTTTTGACATACCTAGAGAATGAATAATACTATATGGGTTCTAATCGGCAAGCTGACTGACTCGACTCACGTTATATACAATCATGGTACAACCATGTTTTAGGAGCTGGTAAATATCACCATGAATGTGGTTTTTATTTTCAATGGAGTTATATATACTATAGTTTCTTATAAATATTATGGTTCTCTTAACAATTTTGGAGAGGTCATCTAGTGGAACATGGATATCATGTCTGTTTGAGTATGGAATACCATCTTTAGTTGGATGAATTGATAAAAATATATATAGATATTCTTGAGGGTACATTATACCATACATTCTATAACTTCTTTGGGAATAATAGGATCACTCGAGGGTGGTTGATTTTTTATATATCAATTATTGGTTCTTAGTATTTAGAATGGTTATTTTTGAGGCCATCTATGTTTGGAATTTCTAATATTTATTGTTTTGGTCAATGATTGGTGACTGTTTCTTGGTTGGATCGACCTCGGTTCAAGATTCGATATCGAAGATACATTTGATTCATTAGAGGATGTTGATGGTAGAGAAAAGATGACGATCTTCATTATAGTGCACTGGATTTTTTTGTTGGCGACTAGATGTTATTGAATGTTTCAACATGGTTGGGTCATCAATGCCTTGTGAGGAAAGGGAATACTTCTCCTCATTTTTTGAAAACATTTGAGTTTGAGGTGAATAATGGGAAAATTGCCTTATTGGGTTTCACTTCAACTGCAACAAACATCGATACATAACATGTGTCAATAATCATAGCTATAAATGTATCTATTTCAACAACATCATTTTATGATATGGAGTGATGTTTAGGTTAAATATGATTTATCCATGACAGAATGACTAGTTAGGATAGTTTATTCTAAAACCAAGGTACTTCCTGGGAGGATGATACCATTAGATTGAGTGTGATGGCGTCACAGTTTTGATAGTGGAGAGAAATGGGAGACAGATGAATTGATGGGATATTTGTGGCCTTATCTTTTATGTATAAAATCATATAAGTAAAATTTATGGGGGAAGAGTTTCTATGGTGGGGATGTTGTAACATACTATTATTTTTTTTCAGATATTCTATTACCCCAATTTTTACGATTCTTTGGTGGGGTTTAATTTTGGTTATTTTGAGGCGAAAAGGATGGAATTTTTTTCATTGGGATGTGCATGGTGGAACATGGTTTTTCAAAACTACATTCCTTCCTTAAAAAATAGTGATAACTATGGAAGTTACCTTTTTCCTCGATGGCACAAAATTTGACAAGAAATGTTCCCACATAGGAGAAATCATGAAATGAATTCTAAGGGGCCACATAGCTCGGGTGCATGGTTTGGACCAAACATGTGGAATTTCCCATCAAACCATGTGTACATGTATTTTAATCCAAGAATTGATTTCGATTTAATAAAATAATCATTTTTTACCTCAGAAGGGGTAATATGAAACGAATATATTTCTTCTTCATTAGAGTGTCCCAAGAGAAACTTTTTCCCTCATTATATCCCCATTGAATCCAATTTAGTATAATAGATTGCCATTTTATCATATTCAGGATGATTTCTTCTTCCTATTGTCTATCGCTCACTAATTCTATTTTCCTCACTGGGGAATTATGGATATTTGTGTTGGTTGGTGGTTTCAATACCATATATGTTTTATATTTAACCAAATATTGTTTCTTGGTTTCCCATTTTCTTCATTATTCATTTTTGAATCCTAATATGGTCTCTATGATTCGAGATATCATGATGCCGAGGTAGGTGGTTCCATTATGAGGGCCAATTATTATTAACCTTAACTTGAATGATTTAATTTCAATTGATTAATTTAAATTCAATGTATTTAAATTCCATTCGTTATGTTATTTAGAAACTCAATTCTATTGAATTGTTGGATTTGGATTTCAAATTCTATTTTTGGAATAAAACTGGGAACCCCCTGCCAATTCCATTAAATTAGGGTTTATCCGTAAAATTGATGTAATTATGTAAAATATAAATTATTAAATTTAAACTGTAAATTTAATTTTATGGAATTGTATAAAAATTCATGTTGTGGAAAATGGTTGCAAATTGGGTTCAATATAATCCAATGTGTGTTTTATTGTCACAAAAGTATTGTTTTGAATGAAATAGAGTTTCATTTTTTAAATTAAATATTTTAGTTTTTGAAATGGAGTAATAGAGGAATTTTATTTTAAGAAGTATTGTAATAAATTTCAAATCATTTTGTATTATAGATCATGCAATACATAGGTAGATAAAGAGGTATTTGGATTGAACACTATGATTTAGAATGATAAAAAACATAAATGTAGCACATCACATCCCTGACAGGATAGTGAAGAAGTAACCTTTGTCAATACTGATGGGATGTATATATACCCTTATTTCCTTTTCACAGTTTGTGTGTGGTATCCTATAACATATAAATGTCTCACCATTCAGGCATATTACCATGTTTCATTCTTATTTCTATATTAAATGAATTTATGCCATTGTGACACCTATGTTACATTCTTTATGGGTTTATATAAAATATTTTATATAATTTTTTGTGAATACACAAGATTAGTGTATTTTTATTATATAAAATTTAAATCATGACTTATTATAATTATTATTTTGAAATTTGAAAAAAAATTATTAAAAAAAGAAAGATCTCTTTGGTTAATTAAATGTAGGAATATATTATAAAATCATTGGTTGGACCCTACTTTTCTTTTACATCACAACCAACTTATTAATATATATTTTTATAGATTACCTTTTTCCAGGTTCGAGCATGGGTAAGGCACCACATAGAGTTGGTAGTAGATATTAATTCATGGTCTTGGTGAGTTTCATAGGTTTGGATGTTGGAAATTAACTAGTTTTTATAGAACATTATATAGTCATTTGTGTTTTCATACCTCTTTGACATATGGTTCACTTATCCCTATGAATATTCTCTTCTATGAATATTTACTTGTTTATATTTCATCCATGATTTTTGGGGAAAACTCATTCCTGCAATCAAAATTTATGATGCTATGTCCTTATCACCAACCCATGGGGATTTGAAAAACCCTTTAGTGTATGCCAGGACTAGCTCAATTATCTGGTAACTAGATTACGTGGGTTGGTTCTTGACATATCATCCCTAAATACAATCAGGAATGAATTGAATAATGGATGTAAGATTCATATGATTAAATTCATAAGAATAATGACAATGCTATTATTTGAAAATGATATAACCAAATACTCATAATTCTGCAAATTACTCTTGAATTCCATCTAACTGAGATATTCTACATGAATTTTTTATTGAGGAAGATTGATATTAAATGAAATCTTTAAAACCACTCTTTTCCATTATCACATCAAACACATCACCAATAATTGTAATATTATATTTGTTCATCAATATCTCAAAGTTGAGTTTTTTTTAATCAAACAAAATTATTTAGCATTTCATATAGTATAATTTCAATGGGAATTGGAAATTCCCACTGTGAAATTATTGGATAAACAAATTTTTTAAAATCATCTAACTTATATTAAACCCTTTATTCTATTATATCACCAATAACCATATATAATTTTGTTATGGATATGGGTTTAATCCCCATAATCATGTCTATAGTGAACCAAACATTAATATATGGTATTAAACTATATATTTCAATAATAAATATTTCATTGATACTCACACAACAGCATTATAAGAGGACCAATAAGATGTAGATCAATAGTGTAAATATACAACTACAAAAACATATTTCTGATCAATAAAACAATGGTATAAACATAAAATATTCTTATTAATCACTTTTTTCACTCACATTGAATTAAATGAGTGACACTACAGTGATAAAGACAGTATATATGATGATAATAAAAATTTATCGAGGATTTATTGGTACTCATCAAGGCCATTCTAATGAGAATATAATATTTGTCATGATGTCAGACTAAAATTCCATTATTGTTTCATGGTTATAAATCATTACAGATAACGTGAGAAATTAAAATGCCTCAAATTATTTACATACCAAAGGATTATAAAAATTCATCATGAAAGTAATACACAATGAATAATAGACTAATATATACACCATCATTGATTGGGTAATGGAATCTATTTCGTTGTTATCAAACAATGACATAACCATAGTAGATGTAAAAAATGATCTCAAATGGATTCTTATACTACCTACGAATCATATGGTGTACACTACATTGAATTTAAATTCCCAGCTTCATCAGTGCAATTCTTCATCTCCTAATCATTATCATTTCTTGAGTTTAAAAAACTACCACATTTTATATGGTAAGACTAAAAAAGAGAGACCATGGATAGTATTGACAATACTCCACTACCATAGGAATCCCTCTCATAATAATTATGAATATGAGCATATATATAACATGAGAAACTCACCAGGGATATCACCATAATATCTTGTTTGAGGTGTCCCTTTGTCTGAAACTATTGAATAAACACAATATTTTGTCAGGAAATTTGTTGAAAATTTCTTCTACCACCACTACAATGATCAACCCAAATAAATTTATAAATTGAAAGTAAACTCTTGTTACATACAACTATCAGTTATTCTATGAATATAATTTTCTTTGTAGCTACATCCACAACACCCACGAAACCCTTGTCAAAAATTTATATGTATGTGGGTAAGTACATAAAAATCTATATAGATGGAATATTTTCCCTCACTAACATTTAAATCATCAATTCATAAAGATAATAATTTGAAACATTAGGTGGAGATAGATACAATAACTCAGAACACTATGTTCCAGACTCAATGATAGAATGATCTTTATAATATAGTGTAAAAAACTATAATTCTATCACAACTATCAATAAATAATGATATAAATATTGATTAAAGATATTCAAGTTTGTATTCGTGGGGAGTTCATCGTAAATCCTAGCATGCATAATATATTCCCAAAACATTCCAACCCACCCTTCAAAAATAAATGATTTTATTTATACCATGGAATATTGTTGGGTTTTAAAAAAATGGACAATAATTTTATAGATATTTATCTATTTATATTCATAACATTTAATCTGTTCAATATGAATAGTTAGTGGATATGGCCTCATTAATATTGCATCTGGGGAAACCATTTATTGTAGTTAGCACTTGAGGAAATTACCCATTTGTCGTATTTTTTGGATGATAGTTCCCACCAAAATGTGGTTAACTAGTGGATTCACATAAGGGGGGTTCATAACTATGTCTTCTCATGTATTCGTGATTATTCTTCGTATTGGAAGAATTATCTAAAAAACATTAATATCAATACAATTTAGATTTGATTTATATTATTTAATATTAAAATAAAACATAAACATTAAATCCAAGTGGATAAAACAATAAATAATAAATCTAGAATACCCTATAATTTCGATGGAAAACCGAGTCATGACCTCAAATTTTTCTAGCAAAGAACAAACCCTAAATATATATTGTTATATTCTCTCTAAAATATCATGTCAGAAATACCCTTATAAAAAATAGTTTGACACATAAAAAAAATCTCACAAATTATTAAAAAATGTGGAACTTATACAAATATATAATAAACCAACTGAGGTCAGACAATATGATTACATTAATATTTCCTCCACAATATCACAAGAGTTTTCTAAATTACCACCTATGATAAAAATTACTAGCGTATCAAAAAAATTAATGTGGAAATGAATATACACTCTAGAATACATATGATAATAAATAAAACCACATTATCTCAATATATATATATCTTAATTAATAAATAAAAAACCAAACAAAATATAAAAATAAAACAATGGGATATCATTGTCCAAACTAAAACCATATTAATATTAAACCAAGGGCCATAAAAAATCCATATATTCTTCCCCATATCACCATAAAAACTTAAATCCCAACCAACTGGAATGGAAACATGATCTAATAGATTCTTCCCCCATTAGATATTATTCCCATTACTTATATATAATAAAACCATTTATATAAAAACAATAATGAAAACATAGGGTATGACGACTAAATATTATAAGTATAACACCCGAGTATCAAATCAATATATATCAATTTTCATTGATGAGTACTTATTTTGAATATATTCTTATAATATTTTTTAGATAACTTATTTAATATATAACAATAATCCACTATATTTCATTTAATAAATTTTCATTCCATTAAAATTTATAATATGTTAAAAAAAATTGAGCTAAATGACATATCAAATATCTAATGATATAAAAATATTAGAAAAAATCTTTCCATGAATCAATATCTATATAATTATCATGTTGTAAAACCATATAAAATATCTATGCATGTAATGAATTCTAAAATATTCCAACCAGGGAAATCCATTAAATGTTGTTATAATCAAATAAAACCTTCAAATACATTATGGAATAGTAGATGAAATATAAAAATATCAAATTCAATGATCTATTGACCACTATAATAGATACCCACAAGAATATATGATATATATGAAAATAAATTATTGATTGCTTACACCACAAAGGCCCCATCTAGAAATATATTTCCTCTACAACCCATGAGTTCTAAATGTGATTTATATAACACTTACATTGTTGATAATAATTATTATTCCTAAAAAATTATAAATGGAAAATTACAATTAATTGTTCCCCATATAAAAAAAAATTATGATGTTCCAGAGATAATCCAATCTTGGAAAACAATTTTCATTTCAATCCCATGTTTGAGGAATATTATGAAACACATAATGTTCATATAATATATTTTTCTATAAAACCACATTATTAAAAGTCTCTTAAATTTCCTCCATATTATGATTTCAATATAAATATTTAAATCCAAATTTTAGAAGAAAATGGGTTGCAAATGATCCAAATACTAAATTCCACCCAACGATCAACTATTATTATCACTATAAAAATTATTAACCAATAGAGAAAGGAATGGATAAAAAATATGAAATCATGGATCCTCTAAATAATTTAAAAAAATATCATGATTAAATATATCATTTTATGTAATATATGAATAAATTTTAGGAAAAATTAAATCTTAATCCATACTAAACTGCACACACTAAGTCATCACCAATGATCAGCTGGGCATTCCCATATTTTTGGTGGTCAACCTGCCAACTAGTGATATCCCACCAGCTATCAGTTAAGTACATGAAAAATGTTAATAACCATTGGTATTCTCATGGTTAGAAAATTTAAGAGAACTAGCTGGGTCTTCGGGGACACCACTAGGAGGACAGTCATGCCCGTATCCAGAAATGTGATATTTCAACCATCATTATCTTTTATATGGTCTCTTTATAATCAAAAAATAAAAACACTAACATAGAATTAAATTTTAAAAGAAAATTATATTTTAAAAACATGGGTGGATCCATTGATAATTAATCATATTTGTGTTTCTAAAAATTAAAAAAATGGTGTAATATTTTTATAAATATGATCAAATAGGATCAAATTAATTGAATGTAATGTGTTATGATAGTTTTGGTAATTTTTTTGCACATACATTATTTGGACTATTTTTTTGATATTTGAATGGTAACAATGTGAGAATAAGTATAAGGGTTATAAATATAATGGGTCATATGTGGAAAATATATAAATACATGTGTTGTATGGATATAGTTTTATCATCAACCCTAAATAAAATATTATAATTTATTAATGTTGTGTAAAAACAATTCATTGAATTGTTCTAGAAATAATCATATTAATTATCTATGATGAAAATATTAGAAGTATTTTCATGATAGAAATATGTTTAGGGAGGTCAATGACATTGATGTTTTTTTTATAACAAAAATTAATTGTTCCTTAAGAAAAATCCATAGATAAAACCCAAGGATATAATAAATTAGATCTATAATAATTATTTTTTTTGAATATAGATGAATGTGGAAAATTTTCTCGAGGTGACTTTTAATTCATTTTAATGTTTAAGGGAAGTCCATCATGAATGTTATTGATTAATATATTTAAAAAGGAACACAATTAATGGAAATGGCGAGAAAACATATTTTAATAAACCTGCCACACCCAATTTTTATAACTATAATGATTATAGAAATTATTCATACCAGTGGAAAAAATATATAGTTATTTTTTTAAAATAATAATCTATAACCTAAGGAAAAAATAAATAACAAGAACACTAATAAGATCACAAAAACTGATGTGTATTTTGATAATGAATTCAGGAAACATTCCCATTTCACTGACACTATAATTAAATCTTTCTTATTTTAATTTGATTATTCACACTATGTTATATTAATCTATATATATAATAGTGTTATATCACTAACTAAATGGTTATATTATTAATTATTATTAAAATATCATTACAATATGAATCTCACTTTACATGGTTATAGCTCCTTTAAAAAAATTGTGGAAATAGAATTCACATTAATAATTTGATTCTTAATTAATATGTATTTCAAATAATTTTGGTTGATAATTACGTTTCTTTATATAGTGACCATATCAATTTCCAAGGATTTGATTTTAAATTTTAAATTTTTAGTTAATTTAGGTGCATCTTTTCATTCATGGAAGACAATGAAATCCCAAAAGAAATTCATTTTATTGTATCATTATCACTGCAATTACATATGTATATTTATCTCAAATTAATTTGATGAAACTAATAATTGATGATATTCCTATTGTATGTGAATTTTATGATTTATATCCCAAAACATACCTAGTCTACAAACAAAAAATTATGTTAAGTATTCAAAATATCTAGTGTCGGGTTTTACAACTATTTTAAATACTATATATTATATGGACCTCCTTTTATTATAGGAATTAAAGAAAAAACTAATAGGTAATATATAAAATCTATATATATTCCTAAGTGAATAAAAATAGGGTGAAAATATTTCTAATTCTTTTGGATATGTTATTCAATGTGTCTTCACATTAATTATAATTGGAAAACCCAGATCACTACCAAGAATCTATAACCACCTTGCAATAATGAATTGTTGGATCGACTACATGAATATTAATATTTTTCCCTGACTGACCTTTATTCTGGATATCTTTAATTGAGGGTCACTAAACTGATATACCCAATACATCCCCAAATATAATGAAAGGTCATTATGAATATATAGTGACTCCACCTGGGCATACCAATTCCCCAACTAAAATTATTGATTTTGTGAATGTTGTCCCAAGAACATTTATTTGGAATATTAGTATTTATAGATGATACTATAATATATTATAAGAAAATGGATGAAAAATAATATAATTTGATAATTACTTTGAATCCCATATGAATGATTAAGTTATATTCAAAACTAATAATCTCATAATTTTAGCTATAACAAGTTACATTAATGGGTAATATAATATGAGTGAGGCTATATAATTGTATCATTATCAGGAATATGTTATCAAATAATGATACATGAAAAACTCTTTGAATAAAATACATAATATAATATGGTTGGATATATACTACCAATGGTTTGTGAGATATAATTCATAGATATCAAAACCTACAAACCGATTTGTATGTAAGGGATCTAGGTTTATCTAGTTTTTTTGCATGAAATGAATATTAAAGGTATTTAGAGAATATATTTTTTCGTTAACATATAATCACAATTTCCTATAGTGTATCAGGGTCTGTGATGATTATTGATGCATTAAATAAGGTAATTTTATTCATCCACTTTTATAATGATGTTCAAATTTCATATTCCACATCAAAATTGATAATTTATGAGAAAAATAAACTTTCTCATGATTTGGTATTTTATGTTTTAATTTTAGAATTTAAGAAATGGGGACATTAAAATTATATTTGAAATATTTCATATAAAATGTACATAAATTCATGATGTATAAATTAAAAAACATTATTCAAATTATTTCAAATTTATAGGTTGTGTTTGATTAAATATTAGAACTACTAAAAGAATAATCATACATGGAAGGAAATTTAAGTGGTTGTTTCCCTGAGTCTGAAGAATCGTGAAAGTATTTCCAGTATTAGTGGTGATAGAGATCCTATACATATATAGTTATAGAAGATGGTGTGTGAAATTATAGGAATTTTTCTATGATTCTAACATTCCAAGATAAATGTTAAACCATTTATCCATTAGAAGATTATTGAGGCCTAAAACTTTATTGAGTAATATCAAATGAATTTGAGGAATTTTCATGAGTTAAATTAATTTTTTTTAATATTAATGTTTATAGAGTTATTATCATATCATTCAATAAAAAAGATGAAGATGGTGTCACTGGATGAAGAACATGTTTCATTATAATTAATTCATTCTAGAATTTTGATGATTCAATATGAATTTTAATAATATATATACTTTTTGAAAAGAAAAATGGATATATAAATTATTTATCACAATAATTGTTTGATATCATTTTAGGGATGATAGAAAAAAATATAATAGGATATTTTTTACAATTACCCACACTTTAGATGAGATATAAAAACATCCCCATGGATTTATTTGTGGGATCACCAAGAAATTCAAAACAAAAAATTATATTTGAGGTGTAGTCAATAAGAAAACATTATTGTAAAATTAAAATTATATTATATAATATATTCTTCGAAATTTAGTAACTAGAATTTTCATTAATAATGTTGGATTGTTTTTGGAGTACTAATCTCAATAGCATCTTCTAGAGATATTATGTTTACCATGATGTTCTAAAGAATACTTCAATAATATTTGAATATATAGTTCAAAGATAATAGTGGGTATCATCACCAGACAAATCATTTGTCTAAGATGAATATTCAAACCAAATATTATATGTTTATTTCATGATAATTTCATTTCATTGGTGTTTGGTATAAGATTCTTTATTTTCATAATTTTTCATAAAAAATATGTTTCACTAAAGCATTCATGTGACACTTAATGAATAACTCAATGGAAGGAAGAATAGAACTCTAATGAGTTGGTATAGAGTTGAATAATGAATTTTATAGTTACGCGATCTATTTTAGGTAATGGAATACATTGTTAGAGTGGTTAATCAGTACATTAGGGTTTCATATAGTTAGGAGAAATCAATGAAATCTATAATTGATGAGATATTAAATTATATTTATTCCAAAATGGATTATTATGAATATTTATTTGTAATAGGAATATTATATTTTGAAATAATGTAAATGTGAGACAAAGGTTTGTCAGTCAATTTGAGATTGTAATTTTCATTAGGATGATTCATTATTAGTCGTAAATTCCTTTGAATCTCTACCAAATAAAAAATGAGGCTCTTGCATCTATTTATTAAATGTTAATACCTGATTATTACTTGTAACTAAATTATATTTAATTCTATATGATTTTAACCACTTGTTAGAAGATGATTTGACTATGATAATACATGAATTGGGGAATTTTATTTGGAATTCGACTATGGATATTGTCATTATTTTGAGGTGAAACCATAAAATTAGGGATAATACAAGTGAATATATGGATGTAATGACAAAATTCTATCCTTAGTTATATGAATCAGTTTAATAAAAATTTAGGGATATATTTCTTAATGCGGGTATTTTGTATCACCCTACTATTTTGAGATGTATTTTTCATGTAATTAATTTAATGAGTTTTATATAATTATTTACATGAAAAATTGAGTTTAAACATTCAACGGTATAATATTGAATAAATATTAATAAATGTGACAGTTACCACATATAGATTAGACTGTAGGGTATCGATAAGTTCTTTTAAATTATCAATATTTATTGATAACATATGTAAAAAAACAATTCACTAGTAATTAATTTGTTAGAATGAAATAGAAAACAATTAAAAATTAAATAATTAATATTATTATAGAGATTTTTTAAGGAATTACTATTGATTTTATATTAATATATTAAATTATTCACTATTAACGAATTAAATCATTGATATTTCTATATATGCATTTAATATAAATTTTCACAGCTAATAACGAATTTTTACTAGGTGTCAATTGAGAATAAAATATTATTTATGCTGAAATATTTATTTCAATAATATCGATTTCCTTTTTTTATGATGGATAATGTATAATTAAATTATTAAGAAAATTATTAATTTCATTGAATAATTTCATCTTAATATTTTGAAATTGTAATTTCATAAATTTTTTGTGAGTCTAAATTTATTTTCTCTCAGAATGAATAATATCTTTGGAAGATCTATATCACCTCCTTTTGTGTTTATAGTCATTAAAATGGGTTTAAACAAAAATACATGGGTTAATATACCCCCATAAAATTTTTAAAATATTATTATATAAATAAATTAAACCAATAACATATTATATTTAATGATTTTCCATTGGTATTAAAATTCAATTTAATGTTACTTTATTATTATTTAATTCTATATTTATTTATAAGCATTCCACCGAGCCCTTCTAAAATGCAGAACCATTTCCATTCACATAATTACTAATTTTTTTAGTGTAGTCTAAAAAATTAATAACAAAATATCTTATCAAATTCCACATAAACATTTTTGTTGTTTTGGAATTCATAAAATATAAAATAAGATGTCTTTTAACCAACATTAAATTATTATTCTCGATTAATATGTAACAATCAACCTCAAATCCTTTTTGGTTTATTTATACTACATCCTACTATAAATATTCAATAATTATGTAAGCATGATGAAATAAATATATTTAATAGACATTTATGTTCCTATGTTATTGATATACCCATTTTATAACATCATTATATCATCTATTAAATGATAAAATAATTCATTCTTAGTTGTAAACAACCACCACGACAAAATAATGCAAATATTTTTTAAGGATATCTTTATATGGATGTTATTATGGAATGTATTATTAGAAAAATGAGTGCACTAACAATTATTAGGTATGGACTACCATTTTCACAACATCATGTAATAAATTTTTAATCACTTACACATATAAATTATTATAGAAGTCTATCTAGTGAATAAATATTGTACTTTTGAAATTATGAATTTTATATAGATGATTAAAACCTAACCACGGTTCAATTTCCATTATTGAAGAATAAAAACATATATGGAAAATGAACTTGTTTTCACAGGAATGTTGATTTCAATTAAATGTTTAAAATAATTGGGAAATTTTTAATTATAACTTAATTAATTCTTTTATGAAAATATTAATATCGTTTTTGAATATATGTTTTATAATATTGAATTTATTATTCACTAACGTTTGAAAACATATGATAAAAAAAAGAGGTATATGATTATGTTATTATCTCATTTCATTAAATAATTTTCAATGTTAAATTTAAATTAAGGAAAACTATGTTATCCATATTTTAAAACCATTAGTGTTTTAAAAATAATTAGTTCGATAGTGTATACATCATTGAACACCAAGTTGAAAAGAGCCACGAGATACTCTTTAAATAGTGTCACGAACCAGCCCGAGTCGACCCTGAACTGGTCACCCAGGCCAGTCCGCGACAAGTCCCGAGAGGCGTTCCCGATCCTCCCGGGATGGTGACAAGCACCAAGAGAATCAATAGAGTACACAAGGGAATGATTTCGCCCATATATAAACAATCAAACAAACATCGGAAATAAATGGACAGCCCAAAATTAATTTATATAAAAATTGAACTAAATATTATTTATACAAGAAACTAAAATTAGAACAAAACCAACAACTCAACTGAACAATCCCGATGAACAACTAACTCCATGTGACACTTCTGGTCACTCTCCAACACAATGATAAAATGCCGCCCAATGTGATCGAACTAAAGATGAAACCTGCACAAGGGCTAAAAAAAGAAGAAGACTGTAGGCGTGAGTATTAAAACTCAGTAGGTTAGCCCGGTATTCTACTCCCAATGCACATTACTTTAAAATAAAAGAAACATCAATTTATTGTTTTAAATTCAAGATTTGAAAGTATTGTTTTAAAATGAGGTTCCATGCTATAATAATTATCAGACAAAAACATGCATGTTTAATAAAAAAAATCAAGTAACAACTATTTTCAAAGAGTTGAAACATCAAAATGAATATAGTTTTCAAGAGGGCAGCTTTAAAGAATTTTAATATTCAAATAAATAACACATACTACTGAATTTACCAACCAAACACACCGTATGCCGACGATGAGTACAAAATTGCCAATGAGCACTAGTCACATGAATACCCCTAGGCACTAGTTAGTTGTGAGCCCCAGGTACCTCGTATCATGGTGAAAGTAACCATAATAAATATCTGTTCTCATGCATGAGCCACTAGTAGGGAACATACCCATAACCTAGTGGTCCCAAATCATCATCATCATCATATTTTAGTTAGTGTTGTCATCGTCAAACTTGCTACGTGAAACAGGGGCCAACCCCCACAGAATCACTAGCATACTAGTACACGTCCACCCATCTAGATACCCGGGATTCCCTTTAGTGCTCAATCAAGTTACACATATTATAAAATACACATTTCACATCCACATTCCATTCCAAAACCATAAAATCACAAAGATCCCATAATATTTCTTCACATTTCTTACACTTATCAACAAACCGCTAAATATTTTGGTAAAACAATTTCATGAAGTGTATTGAGGCTTTTCACATTAAACTCTTTCAAAAAAAACTCTTTAAATTATAATCAAACATCATAACCAAACCAAATCATATTTGTAAGCCCAATAAACATTTAATAAAATCATTTAATGGACCATAAAATAATCCCAATTGCACAAATTTTTATATACATGTAAAACACTCCTTCATTTCTAGGAAATGCCAAACGGGCCTTTAATTATTTTCTCAAAACTATCATTTGACGAAGGTATGAATTTTAATTATATTAAGGATCTGTATAAACATAATTTACAGAAGAAAACCCCATTCATAAATCTCTCATAATACTCAGGTTACATATTCAAAACACGTCCATTTTTATAAAGATGTGAAACAGTCCATTTTTGGGCAACTCGGGCCAAAATATGTTGTAAATCAAAACACACTTGATTGTAAAAACAAATAAAAATAGGAAATCCATATAAGTACCCAAAAATACCATTTATCATTATTAAAATTCCTTTATAAATCCAAACAAATAACTTTTAAATCACATATCACACATAAAATCCAACCGGGCAATTTACCGAACACATGACATGCCCTTTTTAAACAGAACAATTTATTTTATGTACATGAAAAGGAATAAAACACCAATTGAATGCCATATTTTCATTCAAGATATTGTAACATGTTAAAAATACAATATACCAGATTATAAACCTCACAAAATATTTTCAAAAGATAACGGAACATTTAAACAAACACTTGTTGAGAACTTTCATGACCAAACAACACTACCGTTCACAAACCAATGATTAAACAACCACTTTGAACACCAATAAAATTATCCAAAGGATGAAAAACAATAATAAACATATATATCTGGTGTTAAATATAATAACATTATGAAACTTAAATAATAATGCCATGTGCAAAGGATATCCTACCTCAAATCTTTGGCGTAATTGAAACGCACACCCGAAATCACCCGCCGCAGGTTTATAAACCATAAAACTATAAAGATCATACCTAAACAAACATAAAACCCATCAAAAAACATGGTATAACAAAACCCTAGGTCGATCAATACTAGGGGATAAAATAAATCCACGAAATAATGAAAGGAGGGGGAAGAGGAAGGAGAAAGGAGAAGGAATCTCACCTTTTACCCAAGAAAACTCTTCGTCTTCCATTAGATCTGCAACCCTATAGAGAATGGAATGGCATGAAAATTTTTGGAGAGCCTCCTAAGGTCTTGAAGAACCAGGGGAAGAAAATTTGTGGCCAAAATTATACGAATTGACTGAGTTATTCATGAAACACTTTACCTTATCAATTCTGGACGTTTTGAGGAAACCAGAGAACAATCGCCCTAATACGCGACCCATATGAGCTCCAAAGAGGTAAAATAGATTTTTAGGGCTAGTATAGGATTATTGTATTATAGGGGGAGGTGAAATCTCCAAAAAATAGTAAAATATGAAAAGGATATAAATGAAACAAATTATTTTTTTAAAACAGGAAATGGGCCCATGGGCTAGCCCAATACCTAAATAAGTGACCCAAATTCTCTCATCTTATGAATTTATAATGGGTCCAAAAGGATAAATAAATTTTAATGTATCAGTATAGGACAATTGGTAAGTTCAATGGGTGAAAAAGGATGAAAAAAAGAGTTATAAAAGAAACAAATTCGGTTTTAAAACTGGGAATGGGCTCACGGTTGGCCCAAATCATGAAGTAACCACCCTTTCTTCAAAAACTATTAAACAAACAATGGGGATCCCAAATTATAGTGGTTAGACATATATGAAACTTAAAAACACAAGAATCATCTCATAAAATACCCATGAAAAGGATCGGGATTTCTAATGGGCCGGATCAATACAAAGACAGAGAAAAAAAAACCGTGTGTGACAATTCTCCCCACCATTAAAGCTTTCCGCCCCCGGAAAGACATAACACTTTCCGGCTGAAAAAAATAAACATACGGATTCCAGAATTTACTAACCACCATTAAGAATCAACTAGAACTAGAAATTTTCTTAGGATGAAAATCCAGGAGACCCATGGTGGGTCTCCCCACCGTTAGAAACCAACTAGCAATGAATAGACAAGAATTGAACATGAGCTAGAGTTGAGACTCACTCACACAAGACCAAAAAAACCCCTCCTAAAAAAACTACTATACCAAGTTAATAGGGTTACAACATGAACATATAAACCACCCACTCTTGAATGAAGGGGACAATAACTTGGTCGACACATTCAGCACAATTCTGGACCCTCGTCACTTGGGGATGGGAGGGAAGGGGACCCAATAATTTGGCCACTGAAACAACAAAAGAAACAAAGAAACTATCTAAAACTATCCGCCGATGAATAGGTAACACCACGACTGCACCTGATTTTTATAGGCGGTCCACACAGGGACATTGATTGAAAACCCACATCCATAAAGGAATAACCATAGACATTGTGTGAGGGGTTAAGTCCACCACGCTTGTTGTGACAATGGGAAATTCATAAAAATGAGGAAAAAAACCATTGACATAGTAACTAACTTACCAAAACAGAGGAGTAGGGATCTTAATATAGCACTCCACACCTCTGTTGATTTTTTGACTGCGTGAAAAGCTTCACTCTGAGGCCTATGGCTGGAGCCCTGATTCTTGAAGCATTTGCTGCACCGCAGTCAGGTGATAAGGATCACACCATTCAAAAAAAAACCCACTCTTGATCACCAAACAATAACCTTAATCTAAATATGAACTCATAGATACATATCAAAAATATATCTCACTCCAAACGAGGGGCATAATGGACAAGGAATACGACGAAACACATCAACATCACCGAACACAACTGCTCTGTCCAAAAGAATTATCATGACCTAGAAACACTTTTAATAAATCCCAAACAGCTCTCTATTCCAACAAACAAGTTGAGGCATCATCAAAATAGGTGGATTTAGAATTTTAAAGGAATCCTTAAGTTGATCAGAAGTAAATATTTCCAACGCAGAACTATCCATGTCCACATCACAACATCAAACACATTTTTAGAAACCCAGTGAAAATTACTCCAAAACCAAGACACCAACAAGATATCATCTCAAGATACAATAAGAGTATGAATTGTAGATCACAAAGAATCTTACTGAATAAACAAATCTTCTACAACATAGAAAAATCAAGCCACATAACCATTGGTTTTAAAAAAAGGCCACAATTTTCAGCTCAAAACAATTTTGAAAAATCAAACTAACTTGGTGGGTTTCCACATTCACCAATGGTGTTTCATCTAGTCTCACCCACATGCACATTTCCATGCCACCCCTGGCACCCAACCACCATACCATATAGGCCATACTTCCAGATATAAATAAAACCATGCATGTGAGCACCCATGAAAACACCAAAGGCTAAAATTAAACATCATAATTCAAAAAAAAAAATTACCTTCAAAAGGAACACCAACCACCAAGTAAATTTTTTTTTCATATTTCACAAAAAAAACCACAATTAATTAAGACCCATTTTCTTAAAAACCTACCCCTTTTCATTTTTAAAAACTTTTTAAATAACCAAGCCACTCCAAATAACCCCTTCCCATTTTTTTAAAAACAAAATTCAGCAAGTTATATTTTCATAATACGAGATCCATTGAGACCAATACCGTTTGTAGTAAAACACCAACCGATCAAAACCAATTTCCAAAACTAATTTATCCAATTCAAAAACTTTTTAGCATCCTAAAATACCCCATTTAAAAAAAGATCCATAATCACTTTAAAATGATTCACAATTTCAAAACATTTTATTTCAACAAACCACAAGTTTAGATTATGGATAATCCAATCCCTATAAATCATTTCTACTTCCCACCATTTTTTTTCACAAAAACACAACCTTTAAAAACCATTATTATATTTAATTATTGAAACCCCCTTTTTTCACTTTTCAAAATCTAATCCTTACATTAAAACCCATTTCCACAATTCTCACACAAGGAATTTAAAAACAAAAATTCAGAATTCATGAAAGGTTCAGGAGACCCAAAAAAAGGGAACTAGTGTTGGTGGGAGACTTGACCATATGGTTGGAGGCCATATGCCAATCACAACACCAACACATAGAGACTTATTAGGACCATTCCCCAGCTCCACATGGCTTTCCAGGCCCTGTGAGCTCACGAAGGCCATTGGACAGACTCCCCTTGTCATATCCCAATACAAAACAATCAACTAGAACAATGGACACTAATAAAATCGGACTTCCATGGAAACCTGAGGATTAGAACAAGAAAGAGTTCGCGACGCTCTTCTTGCACTTACCCCTCAAGTCCCAAAAATCCTACTCCATCTACCTTGACATCCCCAAAATAACAAGGGCTCTCTAAAAAGAAAGGTCCACTAATAGCTGACCTCCTTTGATACCATTTTGTCACGAACCAGCCCGAGTCGACCCTGAACTGGTCACCCAGGCCAGTCCGCGACAAGTCCCGAGAGGCGTTCCCGATCCTCCCGGGATGGTGACAAGCACCAAGGGCATCTATAGAGTACACAAGGGAACGATTTCGCCCATATATAAACAATCAAACAAACAGCGGAAATAAACGGACATCCCAAAATGAATTTATATAAAAATTGAACTAAATATTATTTATACAAGAAAATAAAATTAGAACAAAACCAAAAACTCAACTAAACAATCCCGATGAACAACTAACTCCATGTGACACTTCTGGTCACTCTCCAACACAATTATAAAATGTCGCCCAAGGTGATCGTACTAAAGATGAAACCTGCACAAGTTCTAAAAAAGAAGAAGACTATAGGCGTGAGTATTAAAACTCAGTAGGTTAGCCCGGTATTCTACTCCAAATGCACATTACTTTAAAATAAAAGAAACATCAATTTATAGTTTTAAATTCAAGATTTGAAAGTATGGTTTTCAAATGAGGTTCCATGCTATAATAATTATCAGACAAAAACCTGCATGTTTAATAAACAAAAATGCAAGTAACAATTATTTTCAAAAAGGTGAAACATCAAAATGAATATAGTTTTCAAGAGGGATGCTTTAAATAATTTTAAAATTCAAATAAATAACACATACTACTGAATTTACCAACCAAACACACCATATGCCGACGGTGAGTACAAAATAGCCAATGAGCACTAGTCACAGGAATACCCCTAGGCACTAGTTAGTTGTGAGCCCCAGGTACCTCGTATCTCGGTGAAAGTAACCATAATAAATATCCGTTCTCGTGCACGAGCCACTATTAGGGAAAATACCCATAACCTAGTGGTACCCAATCATCATCATCATCATATATTAGTTATTGTTGTCATCGTTAAACTTGCTTCGTGAAACAGGGGCCAACCCCCACAGAATCACTAGCATACTAGTACACGTCCGCCCACCTAGATACCCAGGATTCCCTTTATTTCTCAATATAGTTACACATATTATCAAATACACATTTCACATCCACATTCCATTCCAAAATCATAAAAGCACAAACATCCCATAATCATTCTTCACATTTCTTACACTAATCAACAAACCACTAAATATTTTGGTTAAACAATTTCATGAAGTGTATTGAGGCTTTGCACATAAAACTATTTCAGAAACACTCTTTAAATTATAAAAAAACATCATAACCAAACCAAATCATATTTTTAAGCCCAATAAACATTTAATAAAATCATTTAATGGACCATAAAACATTCCCAATTGCACAAATTGTTATATACAAGTAAAACACTCTTCATTTCTAGGAAATGCCAAACAGGCCTTTAATTATTTTCTCAAAACTATCCTTTGACGAAGGTATGAATTTTAATTATATTAAGGATATGTATAAACACAATTTACAGAAGAAAAACACATTCATAAATCTCTTATAATACTCAGGTTACATATTCAAAACACATCAATTTTCATAAAGATGTGAA
This sequence comes from Viscum album, assembly GCA_963277665.1. Taxonomy (NCBI): domain Eukaryota; kingdom Viridiplantae; phylum Streptophyta; class Magnoliopsida; order Santalales; family Viscaceae; genus Viscum; species Viscum album. The sequence goes on along the minus strand of OY728150.1, from coordinate 1,582,688,335 downwards.
ACAGTCCATTTTTGGGCAACTCGGGCCAAAAGATGTTATAAATCAAAACACACTTGATTGTAAAAACAAATAAAAATAGTAAATCCATATAAGTACCCAAAAATACCATTTATAATTATTCCAATTCCTTTATAAATCCAAAAAAATAACTTTTAAATCACACATCACACATAAAAGCCAACCAGGCAATTTACCGAACACATGACATGCCCTTTTTAAACAAAACAATTTATTTTAAGTATATGAAAAGGAATAAAACACCAATTGAAAGCCATATTTTCATTCAAGATACTGTAACATGTTAAAAATACCATAGACCAGATTATAAACCTCACAAAATATTTTCAAAAGATAATGGAACATTTAAACAAACACTTGTTGAGAACTTTCATGACCATACAACACTACCGTTCACAAACCAATGATTAAACAACCACGTTGAACACCAATAAAATTATCCAAAGGATGAAAAACAATAATAAAAATATATATCTGGTGTTAAATATAATAAAATTATGAAACTTAAATAATAAAGTCATGTGCAAGGGGTATCCTACCTCAAATCTTTAGCGTAATTGAAACGCACACCCGAAATCACCCGCCACGGGTTTATAAACCATAAAACTATAAATATCAGACCTAAAAAAATAAAAACCCCATAAAAAACATGGTATAACAAAACCCTAGGTCGATCAATACTAGGGGATAAAATAAATCCACGAAATAATGAAAGGAGGGGGAAGAGGAAGGAGAAAGGAGAAGGAATCTCACCTTTCACCCTAGAAAACTCTTCGTCTTCCATTAGATCTGCAACCCTATAGAGAATGGAATGGCTTGAAAATTTTTGGAGAGACTCCTACGGTCTTGAAGAACCAGGGGAAGAAAATTGGTGGCCAAAATAATCGAATTTACTGAGGGTGAAACAATTTACCTTATCAATTCTGGACGTTTTGAGGAAACCAGAGAACAATTTCCCTAATACGCGACACATATGAGCTCCAAATAGGTAACATTGATTATGAGGCCTAGGATAGGGTTATTGGCTTCGAGGGGGAGGTGGAATCACCGAAAAAGAGTAAAAAATGAAAATGATATAAATGAATCAATTTATTTTTTTAAAACAGGAAATGGGCCCATGGGCTGGCCCAATACCTAAATAAGTAACCCAAATTCACCCAACTTATGAATTTCTAATGGGTCCAAAAGGATAAATAAATTTTAATGTATCAGTATAGGACAAGTGGTAAGTTGAATGGGTGAAAAAGGATGAAAAACAAAAGAGTTATAAAAGAAACAAATTCAGTTTTTAAAACTGGGAATGGGCTCACGGTTGGCCCAAATCATTAAGTAACCACCCTTTCTTCAAAAACTAATAAACAAACAATGGGGATCCCAAATTATGGTGGTTAGACTTATATGAAACTTAAAAACTCAAGATTCATCTCATAAAATACCCATGAAAAGGATCGGGATTTCTAATGGGCCGGATCAATACAAAGACAGAGAAAAAAAACCGTGTGTGACAAATAGTATAGTATAATAATTATATTTTATACTATGAATAGGTAAAATTTATTTTTTTGAAATTCTGTATAAATATTTTTGATAATAAACATATATTTTTAAATTAAAACTCAATTTTTATTAATCTCTTCACATTCTAAATATAAAAATTCATAAAAAATATTTCATTTTCATTTATTGAAAAAATAATATCGTTTGTTTTTTTCTAATTATAGAACTTTTTTCTTAGAAAAGGAAAATTATATTTATATTTTATTCTAAAAAATTCACTTGTAGATAAATTGTGCGATTTTTCAAAAAATGGTGAATTTTCAATGAATAGCCATGTAAATGTAACACCCCAGATAAATAAATAATATGACATTTTTATATCTATCCATATTTGTGAATAAAATATTAATATTACTTTAAAGGGGATGCTATGCTCGATGGCGTACCCAATACGCAACAACGAGTTTCATAGGAATCATACGCTGCACTCTAATAATAAAATAATATTATTTTAAAAGGTAGTTAACGCCTAGCCGTTGTAATGGCAAGAATGAATATAACTAACTACAATATGATTATATATGTTTGTCATATATTTTTACTCTTTACAATAAATGTTAGAGGATTAAAAATGTGAATGAATCCAATTTTAAGCGTAAACATTCTAATATTCTTTAAAAGGTTGATTAACCGCCTTTTGATGGAGAACCTCTATTAAATCCACTTTTTGACAATTTTATGTGTTATATTGGACAAAATAAAAATCTTATTTAGAATCGGGACATCAAAATTTATTTTTTGGAAATTTTTGGTATCTTTCCGATAAAGTTCATTTTTTAATGAATAGTGAAAACTAATGTATTTTAATTCAAAATCACTTTTTAATATAATTTATTTATATGATTAGATTATCTATTGAATTGTTTTCAATGTAAAATTACAATATATTTTTACCATTTAATCCAATAGTGGTTATTGGAATTAAATTCACTTTGAAATTGGACTTAACTAGTGTCAATATTTTGATACTTATTGTTTCATAAAAACACGCAATTTGCTCTGACAGCGGGAATTAATTATTAAATTAATTAATGTAACTTATATGTATTGAATTTTGTAAAATAGACATCATTTCTGAATTATGAATATCAAATTTATCTTAGGGTGATGTTTTGGTATTTTTCTGGAAAACTTCAATTTTTGATGAATAGTAAAACCACTAAGTGGTACTTAAAAGAACTGATATTTCGTTTAAATGAAATTTTACCACCTCTATGTTTTGAATTTCAAAAATCCAACACACATGGTTTTCATTATGAAGTAAAATGTCGTTCAATGTGATTAAAATAATTTTTTTGGTGAATAGTAACTTATTATGTTTTTAATCGGGATTAGAGGTAATTAGTGCAATTTAAGGAAAAAATGATATAATAATAAAATGAAAATACCTAGACACATTTACTACCTTTATTGGGTGTTTCATGTCCGACCAACACAAGCCATGGGTGAACCTGGGGACCCCATGTAGCCACTTTGGTAGGAAAATGACATTATTTTCTTTTTATTTAATGTTAAAATTAAAATGAAACAAACATGAGTTGTTTTACAAAAAAAAATTTTAATTGGGGTAATAGAAGTCATATTTTTTACTATAAAGAATCATTGTAAAGATAAAGTATATTACCTACATAATAGTTGTTTTTTATATTTTTTAGACATTATATAAATTAAATTATTTATGACATCTTGATGATGAAGCGATTACCTCATTATTTAACGATTTAAATAAAATGAAAATATATTGTAAAATCTAAGACCTAAACTTGTCAAAAACCAATTTTATGGGTATACTTAGAACCCTTATCACCATATACTCGAATTATATCAATTTGTGACCTTTTAAATCTGAATCTCATTTTAAAATAAAGTAACATTTCTATAATTTCCAAGAGTGCCCATCCTCTCCTCTTATAAAAGGCCCCCACCCCTACCACCTTACACACACCTCTAAATCCTTTGTCTCGGAAAAAACCTGCCCATTTCATCTCTACACAACCCTATATTCATCATTTAAGCCACACTTTGGGCATAATCCTTTCCAATGAAGCCTTTGAGTTCAAATCAAAGAGAGTTACCCGATTTAAAGGTAATGTCTTCCTTGTGTTCTTTTGTTTTATTTTGCTTATCCAACCCCCTAAAATCTTTTTATTATTTTCTTTTGTAACAAAAACAGTATCTTTAATATACTAGGATGTTTTTATGGGAAGGATTATAGTTACACTTACACACACCATCATCTAATGGTTAAAGAATATACAGTTTCTGTGGATGACAAATTACTGCCTCACGAAACGATGATTGTTCAATATTCTTTTAACACCTTCAATGGTGGCCATTAATATTTCACTATATTTATAGATGATATATAATATTTTTATGTTTTCTTTAAGCTTTTTTATTTTTCATTTATGGCATACCTTTATGGTTTCAATTATGGGTAAACGCGATATCTTCATTTTAGGAAGTGCGGACTACCGCCCCCTCAAAGTGATTTGATTCGTTAATGCCATATGTGGGACGTATAAAGGATGGAATTAATGGTATTAAATATTTTATACTACTGGAATTATAATATACCTTTATATAATTATTATTTCATTCAACTGAATAAAAAAAATAAATTAAAGTAGCGTTCATGCGTACGTACGACTTACCGTCTCCATGAACGATACATATAATTTCTTATCTCCAAATGTTATGTACTATTATAAGTACATATATATAATGGATATATATGTAATATATTACATCTAAATGATGGATATAATTATTTAATTATAATATATATATATATCTCATTTTTTTAATTCCAATAATATCACATAAAATGAAAGTAGCGTTCATGCGTACGTACGGCCTACCGTCTCCATGAATGGTGCTTTTAATTTTTTATCTCCAAATTATATGGAATAGTATAAAATGATTATATACTGGATATATATGATATTTAAAACATCATTACTATTCTGGAGATGATGTACCTATAACAACATGGAAAATGCTTTTCCAAAAAGTTCAATTTTTACTCATGTACTGAACATCGACAAAAACGTCTGATATGAACTCACTTTATTATCCAATTATTATAACATTATAATATGTGATATGAAATTAATAATAATATTTAAAGGAGGAACATAAGCAGTTATAAATTGACAAAATTTTATTATTCAGGAGATTAAAGAATGATCGAGTCATTTCGGACACGAGGTAAGAGAATCATACCTCTATCTTTCTTTGCAATTACTCTCTTTTATGTCATGGCCTTTATGCTCCATGTTCTTATGTTATAGGATGTCCCTTTATATTTATCATTCTGTAATTTTTATGTTAATGTGATTATAGACCCTATTTGATCTCATCAATCCATTTTTGGATGTTTTATGTGGCGTCGTTAGGCTGCTGAATTTTCATAAGCGGATTATCATCTCACTTTTTGTTCGCATGAGATTCATGCTACATTGGACCCTTTTTCCATTTTTTTGTGGTGTATGTACTGCCCATTATTTTACTATTATTATAATATACAATCATTTATGGGTAGGTACATCTTCATTGTATGCCCCTTCTTTCATGGGGTGTACGTTTTGAATGTTTCCCAAATCGGTAAGGCAACCTTTCACACTCCTCTTTTAAAAAGACTTATTTTGTTATTTATTTTAATTTACATCCTTTTATATTGGGATATGTTCTTATATTTCCTTATTGATGTAAATTTTATGTCCAAGTGACGAGATACCATTATCTCTCTCATCAAGTAATTTTATGAATTTTAAACTGACGCCGGTATGCTGTCGAATTTTACCAAGGGAACTTCTTAACCCAATTTCGATTTCCTTGGGGTCAACATGTAGTTATTGAATATGTTATCATTGAATATGTGTGAATGTAATTTTATTGTTTTAAACTTAATATCCACTTATATTGGGTGTATTTATGTTTTTCACATATAATTATGAGATTGATTCATCCTTAATTTAAGGATACCTTCTTTATAATGGATTTTATCTCATTTTACATTTCTATTGAGACATCATTGTTGTTATGCACCAATTCACTCTTATATAGTGTATATACTGTCCTTTGGAATATTATATCATGAATCCCTTTATTCTCATGATATTATAATGTTCTGATTAAATGTTATTCCTCAATTATTGTATTCAAGTGTCTCTCATTTTGATAAACACCCTTTAACTAAAATATCATTTTAAATGTTTTAATGATTTTTTCTTATAAATATTTCTCATTAATATTCATGTTTTCCAAAAGGTTTCAAGGATTTATTTATGTTGATATTAATGGTGTAAAATGTTAAAAGCTTCAATGTGGTATGGGACACTTTTATTAAAAAAAAATCTCTTTATTTAATGTTTTAAATGGTTTTGAAAATGTTTTTTTAGAATGGATTCAATATCTTAAAATGTTATATTGTGATTACAATGTGGTAATGTTATCTTTACTTTATGCTTAAGTTATGTGCTTGGATTATGTTATGGTTCCAGGGCATTGTTTATGAAGATGGGTGGTTCCGTGATAAACTAAGGGCGGGTGAGCCCGATATAGCTCTCCAAAGCATTGGATAATGCGAAGGGGTTAAACGTTAAGGTTTCTCTAAAGAGATTAATGGAATATACTGTGATGGGTATTTCCAAAGTAACCAAGAGGGTTACTCCCTACATAATAATGTTATGAATGCCTCAATTTATCTTTATGTATTATGATTTCTATGATTTATTCAGGATTTTATGTGGTATGTTAAAGTGTTTATGCTTTATGGGTAAGGTATGATTTTATTCTTATGTTTTTATATACTCATGTTTCCTTTACATACTTTTTATAACCCTTACTGAGCTTTTTATGCTCATCCCATGTTTTTGAAATGTTTTTCACATGTTAAGGGAAAGGTATATGATGTGATGATAATGTCAAGGAAGAGTCAATAAAGAATCCATGTTTTATTTTAAATATGTTTCCATTGATGGGAAAAATGAATAGTGTCTTTTATGTAACCACTTTGTTTAAATGTGGAATGTAATGAAAGTTTCATGATCTAATTCTCTAAAACTCTAAACCAGAAAAGATCCTCAATGTGTAATCTTGTGATAACTCATGATTAAGTAAGGTTTAAGGATAGGGCCTTATAGTTGGTATTAGAGGTCAGATTAGAGAACGTTATAGGTTAGGATATTTATATGCATAAGTGACATTACCATAATGGTTATGATTTTAGAAAGAGTCATATTTTTTAGATAATGTGAACGAGTAAGTATATCTTCCTCATTAGTACATGATGGTTTTGTAGATATACTCACACTGACATTTCTGTTTTTAGTGAATGGATGGATCAAGCTGGAACCAAAGTGACAATAGGTTTGATGGAAACTGTAGTTGTTCTCTGATTAAGAGACTGGATGAAATGGGTTATTAAATGAGGAAACTCGTGGCTGTTCTAAACCAACTATCAAGGAGTCATGATCAAACACTTGACCCTTGGTATGTTCTATAATGCATCATGTACAAGATGACCAATCGATGTAGATGTTCAGGTAATAATTATAAATATATCCATTAGTGTTTATATGATCCTTACTTTTGAGGTAATTATGGGTTATTATATGTTATGATGGAAAATGAAAGGCATGAGATAAACATGAGGTTAAAATATATTATGATTATTTTTGAAGATTTTCTCTCATTTTGGGTAAGATTTTAAGAATTAATAGTTTTGGAAAAAGGACAACACGCAGACCGTGTGACAACACGTCGTGTCGGACAAAGCTGTGGGAATCAAACCCACAACCAATGTGCGATTTCTATTTATCGCCTACCACTAGACTACGTGGAGTCCCGGGTTAGTTCGACTGATTCTTTTTAGTTAGAAGATTTTAGGAATTAAGAGTAAGTTGATTTTGGGTAATCTATGGAAATTTATTAACCTATCATGGAGGATATGTGATTAATTTAATTACTTTTCAATACGAGACTTTAAGAGCAACTGATGTTGTTTGGAGATAAATGTTACGATTTAACTTGGACGACTATGTGACTAAATCCTTCAAGTATTTGGGTTTCAATCTTAGTTTGGATTACGTTGAAGAATTTTATTGACAAATTGTTTATTGAATTGTCCTCATTGAACTTTGGGTTTTGTTGGAAAAAATTTGTAGATTAAGAATAGATTTTCTTTTTATAAAGAGTTATCCTTTTTGGATTATCTCATCTAGTAATAACCTTTTTGGATATGGTTTTGGTTAAAGTCTAAAGATATGGGATGTATATTGTTCTCTTTTTTGGATTAGGTGATTCTCTAGAAGTTTATTATAGTACTCTTAATGTGAACACGTCTTCATAAATACTCTTCTTTTGGAGAAATTATGAGTCTGTGTAAAAAATATAATAAAAGTTGAAAGTCAACATGATAAGTGATTATGTTTCTTTTTGAATAAATTACTCAATAAAAAGTAACTTAAAACAAAAATGATGTCTAAAAACTTTTCATACTGGGGAATCGAATATCATTTAACCCATCACAAGTTTGTGATTTTCTTATGGTTAACTTTTCTCCTAAACATGTTTTCTACCACTCTCCATCAGAACATGACCCTATGTTTTCTCCTCCATGTCTATGTTTTCTTTCACGGAATCGTAGTATGGGTTAACTCGGGTGACCCCTGTACTACTCTTTCTTTATTTTAAAGTGATTGTTTTACCGACTCTTGATCCGATGTGGGACTTTCAAGGATGTTTCAAAGCCAAATTTTAAAATTGCGAGGACGCAATTCACAAAAGGGGGGAAGGATGTAACACCACAGGTAAATAAGGAATATTACATTTTTAAATTTATCCATATTTGTGAATAAAATATTAATATTTCTTTAAAGTGGACTCAACGATCGATGGTGTACCCAAAACGCAACAACGAGTTTCTTGGGAATCTTACGTTGCACTCTAATAATAAAATAATATTATTTTGAATGGTAGTTAACGCCTAGCCGTTGTAATGGTGGGAATGAATAGAACTAACTAAAAAATGATTATATATGTTTGTCATATATTTTTACTCTTTACAATAATTGTTTGAGGATTAAAAATGTGAATGAATCCAATTTTAAGCGTAAGCATTCTAATATTCTTTAAAAGGTAGATTAACCGCCTTTTGATGTCGAACCTCTTTTAAATTCCCTTTTTGACAATTTTATGTGTTATATTTGACAAAGAAATATTCGTATTTAGAATCGGGATATCAAAATTTATTTTATGTAAATATTTGGTATCTTTCTGATAAAGTTCATTTTTTAACGAATAGTGAATAATGTTGTATTTTAATTCAAAACCTCTTTTTAATATAATTTATTTGTATGATTTGATTATCTTTTGAATTGTTTTTAAAGTAAAATTAGAATATATTTTTACCATTTAATCCAATAGTGGTCGTTGGAATTAAATTCACTTTGAAATTGGACTTAAACTAGTGTCAATCTTTTGATACTTATTGTTTCATAAAAACACGCTATTTGCTCTGACAGCGGGAATTAATTACTAAATTAATTAATGTAACTTATATGTTTTGAATTTTTTAAAATATACAGAATTTTTGAATTCAGAACATAAAATATAGCTTAGGGAATAGTTTTGGTATTTTTCTGGTAAACTTCAATTTTTGATGAATAGTGAAACCACTAGGTGGTACTTAAAAAAACTGATTTTTTGTTTAAATGAAATTTTACCACCTCTGTGTTTTGAATTTCAAAAATCAGACATACATGGTTTTCATTAAGAAGTAAAATGTGGTTCAATGGGATTAAAATAATTTTTTGGTGAATAGTAACTTATTAAGTTATTAATCATGATTAGAGGTAATTAGTGCCATTTAAGGCAAAAATGATACTATAATAAAATAAAAATACCTAGACACATGTACTACCTTTATTGGATGTACCATGGCCGACCATGACAATCCATGGGTCAACCTGGGTACCCCATGGAGCCACTTTGGTAGGAAAATGACATTATTATCTTTTTATTTAATGTTAAAATTAAAATGACACAAACATGAGTTGTTTTAAAAAAACAATTTTTATATGGGGTTATACAAGTCATATATTTGACTATCAATAGTCATTGGAAAGCTAAAAATATTACCTACATCATAGTAGTTTTTTAATTATTTTTAGACACTAAATAAATTAAATTATTTATGACATCATGATGATGTAGCGATTACCTCATTATTTAACGATTTAAATAAAATGAAACGATAATGTAAAATCTAAGACATAAACTTGCCAAAAACCTATTAGATGGGTATATGTCGAAAACTTATCACCTTATCCTCGATTTATATCAATGTGTGACCTTTTAAATCTGAAAATTATTTTAAAATAAAGTAACATTTCTTTAATTTCCAAGAGTGCCCCTCCTCTCCTCTTATAAAAGGCCCCCACCTCCACCACCTTACACACACATCTCATGAATTTGGCTCGGCCAAAACCTGCCCATTTAATCTCTCCACATACCTATATTCATCATTGAAGCCGCACTTTGGGCTTAATCCTTTCCATTGAAGCCTTTGATCTCAAATCAAAGAGAGTTACCCGATTTAAAGGTAATGTCTTCCCTTGTGTTCTTTTGATTTATATTGCTTCTCCAACCCCATAAAATATTTTTATTATTTTCTTTTGTAACAAAACCAGTAAATTAAATATACTAGTATTTTTTTATGTGAAGGATTCTAGCTACACTTACACACACCATCTTCTAATGGTTAAAGAACATACTGTTTCTGTGGATGGTGAATTACTGGCTCACGAAACAATGTTTGTTCAATATTATTTTAACACCTTCAAAGGTGGCCATTAAGATGTCACAATATTTATATATGATATATAATATGTTTATTTTTTCCTTAATCTTCTTTATTTTTCATTTATGGTATAACTTTATGGTTTCCATTATGGGTAAACGCGATATCTTTATTTTAGGAAATGCGAACTACCGCCCCCTCAAAGTGATTTGATTCGTCAATGCCATATGTGGGACGTATAAAGGATGGAATTAATGGTTTTACATATTTTATCCTACTGGAATTATAATATAACTTTATATAATTATTATTTCATTCCATTGAAAAAAAAAGAAATGAAAGTAGCGTTCATGCATACGTACGGCTTACCGTCTCAATGAACGATACATTTCATTTCTTATCTCCAAATGTTATGTACTATTATAAGTACATACATATAATGGATCTATATGTAATATATTACATATAAATGATGGATATCATTTTGGAATTATAATATATATATCTCTCATTTTGTTTTAATTCCATTAATATCACAAAAATGAATGTAGTGTTCATGCGTACGTACGGCCTACCGTCTCCATGAACGGTGCTTTTAATTTTTTATCTCTAAATGATATTGAATAGTATATAATGAATATATACTGGATATATATGATATTTAAAAAATAAATACTATTCTGGAGATGATATACCTATAACTTCATGGAAAATTCTTTCCCAACAAGTTCAATTTTTACCCATGTACTGAACGTCGACAGAAATGTCTCATATGAACTCACTTTATTAACCAATTATTATAACATTATAATATCTGATATGAACTGAATAATAAAAATTAAATGAGGTATTTAATCATTTACAAATTGACCAAATTTTATTATTCAGGATATTAAAGAATGATCGAGTCGCGTCGGACACGAGGTAAGGGAATCCTACCTCTCTCTTTCTTTACAATTACTCTCTTTTATGTCATTTCTTTTATGCTATATGTTATTATGTTAGAGAATGTACTATTATATTACTATTTATGTAATTTTTATGTTCATGTGAAGAGAGACCCTATTTGATCTCATCATTCCATTTTTGGATGTTTTATGTGGCGCCGTTAGGCTGCCAAATTTTCATAAGGGGATTTTCATCTCACTTTTTGTTCTCGTGAGATTCATGTTACATTGGCCACTATTTCCATTTTTTGTGGTGTATGTACTTCACATTATATTACTATTAGTATAATATACTCTCATTTATGCGTAGTTACATCTTCATTATATGACCCTTCATTCATGGGGTGTACGTTTTGAAAGTTTCCCAAATCGGTAAGGCAACCTTTCACACTCCTATTTTAAAAAAGGCTTATTTTGTTATGTCATTTAATTTAAATCATTTTATATTGGGATACGATCTTCTATATCCTTATTTATTTAAATTTTATGTCCAAGTGATGAGATAACATTTTCTCTCTCATCAACTAATGTTATGAATTTTAAAGTGATGTCGTTAGGTTGTCGAATTTTACCAACGGAACTTCTTAACCCAATTTCGATTTCCTTGGAGTCACCATGTAGTTATTGAATATGTTATCCTTTGAATATGTGTGAATGAAATTTGATTATTTTACAGTTAATATCAACAAATATTGGTTGTAATTATTATTTTCACACAAAATTATGAGATTGATTCATCCTTAATTTTAGGATACCTTCTTTATAAGGGATTTTATCTCATTTTAAATTTCTATTGAGACTTCATTGTTGTTATGCACCAATTCACTCTTATATGGTGTATATACTGTCCTTTGGAATATTATATCATGAATCCCTTTATTCTCATGATATTATAATGTTCTGATTAAATGTTATTCCTCAATTATTATATTCTAGTGTCTCTCATTTTGACAAAAACCCTTTAACTAAAATATCATTTTAAATGTTTTAATAATTTATTATTATAAATATTTCTCATTAATATACATGTTTTCATAATGGTTTCAAGGATTTATTTATGTGTATAATAATGGTGTAAAATTTTAAAAGCTTCAAATTTTTATGGGACACTTTGATTAAAAAATATCATTATTAAATGTTTTAAATGGTTTTGAAAATGTCTTTTTAGAATGGATTCAATATCTTAAAATGTTATATTGTTATTACAATGTGGGAACATTACCGTTATTTTATTCTTATGTTATGTGCTATTATTATGTTGTGGTTATTGGGCATTGTTTATGAAGACGGGTGGTTCCGTGATAAACTAAGGGCGGGTGATCCCGATATAGCTCTCCAATGCATTGGGTAACGCGAAGGGGTTAACCATTATGGTTTCTCTGAAGAGATTTAGGGAATATATTGTGATGGGTATTCCAAATGTAACCAAGAGGGTGACTCCCTACGTAATAATGTTAAGAATTCATCAAGTTAACTTTATGTCTTATGATTTCTCCGATTTATTCATGATTTTATGAGGTATTTTAAAGTGTTTATTCTTTATGGGTAAAGTATGATTTCATTCTTATGTATATATGTACTCAGGTTTCCTTTCCAAACTTTTTATAACCCATACTGAGCTTTTTATACTGATCCCATATTTTTTAAATATTTTTCACAGGTAAAGTGAATGGTATATGATGTGATGATAATGTCAAGGAAGTGTCAATAAAGAATCCATGTTTTATTTTAAATATGTTTCCATTTATGGGAAAAATGAATAATATCTTTTATGTTACAACATTGTTTAAATGTGGAATTTAATGCTAGTTTCATGATCTAATTCTCTAAAACTCTAAACCTGAAAAGATCCTCAATGTGTAATCTTGCAATAACTCAACATTAAGTAAGGTTTAGGGCTGGGGCCTTATAGTAAACATATTTCTGAAAAAAAATAACTTATTTAACATAAAATATAGTATTAAAATGTCCCATTACAATTTGAATTTTATAAAATTGTAATATAAATATTTTATAGAAAAATATCATTAAATAAACTTATTTTTAATTATATTTATACATAATTTTGATATATATTAATTAATATGGTTAAAAGACTTTTTCTGAAATCAATTTATTATACCTGTTGTTTCCCTATATTAATTAATTATGATAACAACTAAAAAGGAAATATATTTATTAAATATATATTTTCTATAACTAACTATATGAATTTCTCTCAATAAATGTGATATCATGAGTTATTTAGTTAAAGTACGAACATGTTATACTTGAAAGCCATATTTTTTTAAAACATCTTTCAATACATTTTCATGATTCCTTTTTAAACATAATTATTACACTTATCTAAATCAAATTTTATAAATTGGATTAGATATTATTAATAAGTAAAATGAATATTATTTCATATGGAAATTATAATATTAAATCATTATGAGTTTTAAAAAATGTAAAACAATTACCACAGTTATGGTTAAAGCAGTGTTTGGCACATTTCACACACTAATGATAAAATTAATTTTCTATACAAATTTAATATTTTATTTGATGAATTATATTTAATATTAATAATATATTGGACTTTATTATCTATAAATACTCATTAAAATTGATGCATAATTGATAAATTACCTAGAATAAAAACAAATTTATCTCGGTGAAAAATAAAATCATAAAAGTGAATAAAATTGAACGTAAGTGGAATATCATCGTTAAAACTGTTTCTATGCAGTTATAGATGTTACCATAAATTTAATATTAACTAATATTTTTTTTCAATTTTGGAGGATGATGTTTTAGATTGAATTAATAGTATTAAATGTATTTGGGTATTGAAAAAATGTCTAACAATCACAATTATAAAAGGAAACCCCATCCCATCACAAATTCATATATATATAGAAATTTACCTCACCCTAAACCTGAAAAAATATCTCTCAATAATCAATATAAACAATCTATAGATGATTTTTTTCTTGACATACCTAGCATAGGTTCCATAATACTATATCGAAATGGGTTTTTTTAATTTTAGGTACCCATCTTCATTAAGATCCATATTTTTGACATATTCTTTTTCCACTATGATATATTTATTAAAAATTACAATATAATATCAATATCTTAAATAATATATACATCTGAAAGTATTTTGATCAAAAAAAATTATTCTCTTTCTCCATTAAATGGGAAACAAACACATCTCTATGTGTGTGGCAGCAATCCACCTTTCTTACTAAAGTAATGTTTTTTTGATCACCTAGTAACATGGATATTCATAGTGATCAAAAAAATAAATAAAAATCCCTAAAATTACCATATTTTAATTTTGTAAAACAATTATATCATATAATTCCATACACTTTTACCATTATGTGAAATATATTATTTTTTAGGTAAAGGTATGACCTCCCATCTGCATTGTGTGATTAAATTAATTTTTGATATCCATTATTCAAGAATGTTTATAGAAATCAATATTAAAAATAAATATTATACATGTTACATTGATATATGTTTGTTTATTATGGTTTAAAATCCTATAAAAAAGAACTGTAAATTCTACAACAACACATTCAAGAGGAAAAAAGTAGTTAACACATGAAACATTGGTCATAATGATACATTATTAATGAACAAGTGATATGATTTTAATATAATATAATATATTATATTATAAATATGAATCTAGTTCTCTTATAAATGTATAAAATGTTTTAAAAAATTATATAGTATATTAATTCCTTGAAAACTAATGGAAGATGTGAAAAAAGACATTTCATATCTTTTTCCTTTCATTGGTGCATATTTTAATATTATTAACGTGTTTTATTTTATATGGAATATACTATCCCCTTTTAAATTTAATGTCACAAATCCTTCATATATCATGTTATTATAAGTTTAAATTCAAACAATTTCATCAAATAGTATTTGAACGGACTGTTACCAAGTGGTAAGTGGTTTTAATACTCAATTTCTATTCATTTGGTTACATTACCTATTCAATATCATTGATAATAAAATATATTTTTTTGGAAATATATTTTTATTTTTTATGTTTACATTCCAATAGTGTAATTTGGGTTCAAAGTTGATAAATATAATATATTAATTTATTGATTATTACGTTAATAGTATTATCATTGTAGGTGTTTACATTTCAATTTCAACTGAATTGCGATGTATTTGTTTTTAAGTACATCTTCATTTTTATGTGGTGTAGCTAATACGACATTTATATTTTATATCATGAATATCATTATATTATTTTTATTTAATTCTTAATATTATATTTATTTTTAAATGGTTATTATTATTCACAAGTTACCAAAAGTGGTAAGGATTTATGTTTCAATGACATTTTAATCTGGATTTTTTATACTTTAATTTCTAATGAAATAAAATATAATATCATTATATAAAAAAAGTTCATTTTCATAAACTCAAGTTGTTAATAATTTTTTTATCTAATAATATTATTTTTCACGCTTTATTATATAAAATAATTATGAAAATAGATTTTAATAAAATACAACTATATTTTTCATTCACATTGAACATGATTTTTCTTCCATATTCTTATTTTCAAAAAAAGAATCTTTTATAGTTTTTATAATGATATATGACTATTTAAATTAATTTATTTTTTTTTTATTTTTTTAATAGAATATTTCTAACATTTTTGAAGATAATTATTTTTTGATATTTTATAAATAAACATGAATGAAATAATTATTTTCACATACATGGGTGGAATAAAACATTCCCCATATCAGAACCACTAATGTGACTAAGGCATCATTTATTAGTTAAAACATTACTTTCAAATAATTTTTTAATATTATTATTTAAATTTTTTTAAAAAACTTTATTTCCAATGTGAATATAGAATATTCCACAATATTGATTTTAATGATTCTACTCATGTTACTACTATTCATAATTTAAATGAATCCATTATTTTAATCATACAATATTATGGATATGTTTAAATGAGATCATTCTTATAGTTTCTATTAATTTATTCTTACTAGTTTATCTTGAGACATATTAGACTACCACATTCATGATTAATTATATAGTAAATAACATTCTCCTAGAACATTCATTTTTTACATATAATTGAAAATTATTTTTCAATTAAATATCAAATTTTTGTATTATGGTTGTGATTATTCCCTAATCAAAATTATATATATAGTGTTTTACAATGTGATTATTTTTATTGATTGGGGAATTTTTTACAATAAATATTCTTTTCTCAATGTAGATATATTTGTATATGGCGTGTTGTTCATGAATTAAATTGATCAATATATATAAGGAGTTCATTGACCATATAGTAAAAAGTGGATATGGGAATTATGAATCCCCTTGATGGATTGACAGTTCTCCTGAGACAATATTTTAATCTATTTTTAAATAGTTTCCTTGTGGGTAACAATACTTCAATTAAAAATTCATGGTTCAAGGCATTGACTATATTGATATCATGATGTTATAAATGATGACTTCCAATATTATAAAATTTCATTATTTAATATTCAGATATTACTATCCATTAGATTTCATCATTTATTTTATAAATGGATTCATGTTGATATCATGTTTTTTATTAAATGGATTTCATTTTCAATTAAATAATTTCCATATTAATTTTTCTATATTTACTCATGATAGATCCCATTGTATGTAACCCTTACTCAGAAATTATTATAAGTAGAATATTTTTCTTTTCACTAAAAGATAAAGAAAGAATCTATGAATGGGTTTAAAGATAATAAAATTTAATATAACTATAGAGTATTTCATTTTTTTCAATTGTTATGTGATATTTATTTGTGAATATATTTTACCATCATTACTAAATATTTCGGTCCTTTTGGATGTGACTCCTTTTATCTATTGATAATATAAAAAGTCTAACATTGACTATGGAATTCCTTGAGAAGACTCTTCACAATTTCTATTAGTTCATGTATAGTAGAAATATTTTTAAAAATGTTTATGAAAACTATGATTAAGTTATATATCCGTATGACTGATTTTGAGGATGTGTCAAACTATAGGAATAAACCCAAATTATTTTTTATGGTAGAATTTATGATATTATCCTTTAAATAAATCCATATCTACATTTTATATATAGATGTGGACATTGAATAGTTCTATAACAGGGGTAATAACACATAAAATGATGAATTGGGGTATTAGTAAATTAACACTAGGTCCACGACAATGGTTCATCCTACAAACATCATTAGACTATCATCGTGGATATTCTATGATTAATATAAAATTAATTTATGAACAATAAAGAAGGATATGAATAGATTATGATAATTAATAACCTAGGTTAACTTATCTAATGATGTTAAAAATGGAAATTTTACCTCATTAATATATTAAATGAAATTTTAATCATGTTAAATAAGTATTTTGGTATACATTTGTTCTTATAAATAGTAAAAAAAAATTGAAAAAGGATTATAATTTTTAATGGAATTATATATTAATTAAATAAAATATACCCCATTAAATAATTATTAACATATATGAAATAATTTATAGTATATATTGATTTATGAATATTTAAAATTATAATGATGAACTATAGTTATATTGTAAATTTATGAATGTTTTATGTATGAAAAATACATTCTATGAAAAATTGATCTTAACACTATTTAGTGATTCTATTTAATATTATTTTTTATAAATTTTTTGAATTGAACATTTTGATACTTATTCCATATTTTGAATATTCATATATAATATTTCATTATATGTTCATCTTATTATTTTATTTAAAATAAGGACTACAAATATAAAAATATTATTACAACTATTAATGTTAGTACACGGTCTTTTGCATTAACTTTACTTATAATAAAATTAATATCCCACACAGAAAAGTTATTACTTTGACAAATTGGGTATTTTATTAATAATATTCATGTTTAAATTATATAATTATTAAAATTATTAGTCATATTGTATAAATTTAATATGTTAGTAAAGTAGTCACAGTTGTGAAAATTGAAATTGTTAAAGTATGTATCATTAGAGATAAATGGAATAACAAGTTTAAGAAATGTTACTTTTTAGTGGTGGATATATTAGTCAACCTTATATTCCTTACCAAATATTATTTATGAATTTTTATCTACATGGGTTGAGACTGAGTTTCTATTATTGAATAATTTTAAGAATTTACAAAAAATTAACTCCTCCTCCATTATAAAATGGAACCCCATCCCCTCACCAAATCACAAGTATCAATCCATTTATCTCAAAAATTATGTAAAAAATATCTCCCAAAAATCATTTTCCAAATTTAATATCATATATATGTCACAAATGTCCAAACCTAGGGTACAAAATGTTACATCCAATGGTGGATTTTCAATGGGAATGCATTAATCTTCACAATACTATATCATTATTACATAATATTTTTCAATATTTATTTATATCATTCAAATTACAATATAAAAACTCCCAGATCTCTAAAATAATAGTTTATTATTATTTTTATGTAATAAAAGTTTCCCATATCATTGTCTATATAATGGGAAAAAACATCACTCATGTGTACGAAAAACTATCGACTCGCAAACTAATGTAATTTATTTTCCATTATCGTCTCACATGGTTAGTATTAATCAATTAAATAATGAATATATATGATTTATATGAAATTTTATTAGTTCTCTAAAATTTTTATATCATATTCTTCCTTCCACATTCATATATTAATTTAATTATATAGGTTCTCATTAGCATTGATGTAATACCATCTCCACAAAAAGACGTGATCCATTATCCATGTACAAAATTAAATAGCTATTCTAAAAAGGTATGTAATGGTTAATTGTGGTAATAATAACATAAATATAATTCTAGTTATGAGTAATTAATTTCATAATCACAAGAATATGATCATTACTAAAAATACATGCATGAGAAAATGAACCATTTAAATCCTAGATTAATTTTAGTAATGAAATATTATTAATGAACGTGTGATTAAATGTTATTAAAAGATAAAATATGATTTTATACATATAAATACAGTTTTTATATAAATTTATTACATGTTTAAGATCATTAATGTTGGGGTTAAATCATCATCGACTAATGGGAAACATGTGGTAATTGATTTCAACAAAATTTTCTATTAATTATGACATATTCTAATGTGATGAACCTTTATGAACCATAACAGTGGTGGTTAAATCATCATCAAAAATTGGGTTATATTACATAATCAGTGACATTGAAACTATACTATTTTGTATATAATGACATATTTTTATTTAATTATTAATTTAGTATTTTTGGGGGGATTTGAATTTGATACATAAAATCAATTCATTGAAAATTTCTCAGTACATCAATATGATCTTTGTATCTGATTTTATCTCAATGTTCACTCCATTGATATATATATATTTGAAATTATTCACCGATTTGTCTTTATAAGGGATGTTCATTTCACCATTGAAATATTATATCATGAATATCAATATAGTGATGGTCTTAAATGTTAGATTCAATGTTATTTATTTAATAGTGATTTGGATTTGAATTCTACCCCCATGGTATATTTTTAGGCACCAATCTCATATTAATTTTGATTTTTAATACTTAAATTTACATCAAAGGAAAATATTTTATTTTTTTCTCATAAAAACCTTTAATATTATTATCTTATAGTTATTCAATAAATTTTAATGTAGTTGTACAAATTTAACATAATTGTTAAATAAAATCATTGAAAACATGTTTTTAAAATAATAAATAGTTATTTCAATTTTTTAAGAAATATCAATATTCATTTATTTCCTATATTGCTAAAAATGAATCCAAACTTTTTTTATTATTAGTTTTTTATTATTTTAATATATATTTAAATGTTTTTTTTTTCATCAACAAATTTAAAATATATTTTTTTACATCTTCAAAACAGCAATATTTTTTGAATTTCATACAATATTATTATAGGAATGATTGTTTTAATGGACATGAATAATATAGGAGATTCCCCCATTAATGGACAATCATTGTTTTGAGGAAAACAATTTCATTTTTATATGATTTTTTTAAAATAAAACGTTTTTCTAAATATTAGAGATATTTTTGGTTTTCAATAGTGATTTTCGAAGTGAAAAAGTTTTATTTTCTTCAGGATTATTTGTAATGATCATTTTATGGAAGTAATCATCATCAATGATAATAACCGATCATTTAAATTATATTCCACTATAGATATATTATAATAGTTCTATCCTTATTCATTAGGAAGATGGAAAATTATTAATTATAATAGAGAATGTATTGACTTTCAATTGTTTGATTAATGTTGTAGTTATTAATTTTCTCTTATAACGTTAACATTATTCTAATAATTCTTATTTAAATTTCCCATAATAATATATTTTAACTATGTAATAGATATTATTAATTCCTAAGTCATATTATATTTTTATATATCTTTTACGTTTAAAATAAATTTCATTACAGGGTAATTATGTATCATCTGTATTCTTTAAAAAATATAAATAATTTTTTTAAAAGTAAAATATACATTTATTAAATTACTCAAAAATTATATAAGTATTGAATTGTTCATATAGTGACAGGTGGGTCCCAGAATTATATAGCCCTTCAATTCATCTACATGTCACAAAATACAAATCAGTTTGCTATCATTAAATGGGTTTCATGTTTATATTTACTCATCGATTATACTATATTGGAAAGAGGTCTTGAACATATAGATATCACGATGTGGAAATAATTACATATAATGTTTTTGATTTCCTTTATTAAAAATTAACTAATTTTTACTCATTGGATTAAATAATTGATATTTTAAATGGATGCATTTTTTACATGATATTAATTTAATGCTATGTGATTTTCAGTATTTACCTTTCATATTTATTAAATCATATTATAGCATGATAACATCAATTATATTTTACCATCATTAAGAAATTTAACGAGCCTATATTTTATTCCTATTTTGTAAGAGAAAATGAAGAAATATTGAATGAATTTAAATAAAAGGTATATTTACTATTACTATGTTGTATTTTAGGTTATAAATTCTAATGTGACATTCAATTATATATATAGTTTCCAAAAACTACCAATGTGTTTTGTTTTTTTTATGTGATCACATGTATCAAGTTTCAATGTATTAAAGATACAACTAAATATTTCATACTAATGTATGGGTCTTTACACATGACCATTACAAAAGATCTATTTTCTTCCTCATGTGTTTTTACCAAGATATTTTATTATAATGATTTGTTTATATTTTATTAGGTTAAAAAACCATCAAAATCTTTTAAGAACAATCAATATTATTTCCCATTTGCTTGATATAATTTTTCATCAACATCTAGTTTAATTAAATTGTTTTTATGAATGTTAGCTAATATTTTAAAACTATTATCGTAATTAATTTCGAATTGGTGTTTTCATTAATTTCAATTATTCAGATTAAATATTCACGAATTTTAGTCACAATAAAAATAGCCTATTTTATTTCATTAGAAACTTTATAATGAAATTAAACATATTTATTAAATATAATTCAATAGATATATATATATATATATATTAACTGAAATACATTAATATTTTTATTTCATATTAATATTTTATAGTTTTATATATGTTCATTGTTTTGTTTGGAGGAATATTTTAACCATATTAACATATTTAAAGGTAATAATATATTAAAAATCAAGGTGTTTTACACCCACTATGTTGGGGATATAATGTCCAATATCAATGTGTAAGAATGTAGATATATATTTCCACTACTAAAATAAATGTTAGTCTATATGAATAAAAAATTTGTTTGTCACCATGTTCATCCATTCCATGGGTCAGAGTAGCAGATGTCAGGTGTAGAAGACACCCCTTCAAGATATATATGTTCATTGTTATTATCATATAAATATATACTTTCCTATTTATTATAGTTTTTATTTATATAATTCATGTATAAAACATAATCAATCAAGTTGGAATAACAACACCTAAAATAACATGAGGATGGTTGGGGATAGAAAGTCATGGAGAGAGCAAGCCATTAATAAATGATTATGGGACTTCTAGAGGAACATCCTAAACTATATTGTGCTTGACGCTTAAGGGTTTTTTGATTATTAATGAATGGTAATTATACTACATACAAAAAATTCCTAGTTATAATTTTTATGTTATAGAGCATAATTTATATTAGGAATATAAAGTTGAATTGTGAGAGTGGTTGATGTTTGATACCACACCAATGATTTCATTTTATAATATAAAAAATATTTATTACATTCATGTTGTAGAAATTAGGGTGAGGCATTCAAATAAACATTATACTTGTTATATTTCAAGTGAATGAGAGAACCAAATATTATCCTACTATAGAGGTGAATGTATTCGATGTATTAGAAATCAATGATGGATAAAATTAATACCCTACTTGGGAAGGGGATTTAAATTTATATACTAAAAACACATACTCTCAATTATTCAATTTAGTATTCATATTGATAAATCCATTTATAGAAAATTCACAAAAAATATTCTAAACCACTTTTTAATGGTCACATTGAATAAGGGTAAGACGTTTATTTTCCATTTAAGCATGATAACCATAGAGGTAGGTTCATTACATTCATTCATGTCAATAGTATAATGATATAAAATGATGTTTCAATAGATTAAAATACATTCTTTTCATGCCATTTTCAATATGAATATCTCTTTGTAAAATAGTTCGAAACAGATGTCCCTCTATTTAATAATGATATTCATCATCATACAACATGGGATACATGATTTAGTGAATATTTTAATGGGGATAAGTTAATAAACTTTTTTCATAAATATATAAACCAACAACTATTAGTTACAATACATATTTATAGATATCTATGTTTAAGATAAGTAAATTTTAATGTCATTATGTAACACATCCAATACTTTTCAATAAACTAGGACAAGATAAATATTTAGAAGTCATGTTTATTAAGATGAATATATATCTTTAAAAAACATTTATTTTAGGATTTTTTTATTTTTTTTTATAATAATTTTATATATAAAATCCCTATTAAACCATTATCTCAATATAAATAAGGACGATAATTACTAATTGTACATAAACAATCAACGAGGTGTTAGGTGAGGGAAACCAACAACCCTCAAGATATAGCAGGATTATATAATCACCCATAAAACTATAATGGAGGGTATTTTTCCATATATAAATGTGGGGATTTATTATTCTCTTTAACGAATTCTACAATTGAAAAATAGATCATATTTATGGGTTTCTTCGAAGACATAGCTTATCTAAGTTACTTGTAGTATATTCATTCCCAACAAATGTTCATGACAATCTCTATTAAAAGATGATTTTTTATTTAAATCCACGAAATGAGGGAATAACTCACCACTATTGAATGTATTACCAATAGTTTAAATCCATTTAGAAGGATGTTAAATTTAATGTGATTTCTTACGATAAATATTATTTGTGATGAAAATTTATGATATATAAGATGAATGAAATACTAAAAAATATTGGTAATATATTTTTAATTTTATATGTTATTCACATGTAATACATCTTATTAGAGCCACATAAGATGTATATTATGGAAATATTATTATAACCCTAAATCTATTATTTAAGGTTATGTGTTTTCAACCTAGGTAAAGTGCTCTATCATAATTTCATGTTAATATAATATGTATAAAAATGTATCCCAATATTATGAAAACATATGAGATGTATCATATTTTGTTTTAACTACTAAATTTATGTAAAATTCATGATTATTGAAATTTTTTAAATTATTTCAGAAACATATATTTAAAATGGTATAATAAAATACCCCTAAAATATAATTCTTAATTTTTTAGAGAAGTGAATTATATTGAGATAAAAATTAATTCAAAATCATGTGATTTTATTTTTTAATGATTTTCTTATATTTTTAGTTAAAAATATAATTTGGGAAAAGAAATTATTCTTTTGATATTTTTTATAAAAATGTTCATATAAAATTTCATTTTTTCCCTTAACAATTGGTCAACTAATAATAATTCTTCTTTATTTTGGTGTAAATAGGGTTATTTATTGGAATTTATATTCATGTTTTCATATGAATACAATGTTTTCATGAAATGAACTTACAATCAGGTAGTCTAGAAATCATTTAATGAAAATGTAGAAATAAAAATTACTATTAATTCAACACCATGTTTTTAATGTTTTGGACACTTATTTCGTTAATGTGAATTCTATCATGGTATTCGGAATAAAAAATAAAAAATATTCATCTTCCTAGGTCTAAAATGAATTGTATCAGGCCCTAAATTAGATATTATTTTCTATATATAATTCCCATTGGATCATTCTCAATGATATGTATATTTTTTAATAATATATATAAAAAATAAGTAACGAAGTGGGAACCCAAAGTTAAAAATATTGATTTTACAATTAGTATATAACCTTCATTTCAAATTATTGAGTAAAAATCATAAATTATTAAAACATCACTAAGAGTAATAAATAAAAATTTAATCACACTTGTGAATATTGATATACTATTAATAAAAATAAATATTTAAAAACAACTCACCCAACTCAAAGTGTGTATCTTATTAAATTCATACACATAAAATCCCTCCCATTACTCAAACCATGTATCTACCTCCAAAAGATACAAGACTAATATATGCAACCTGAATATTTCTTTAATAAATTATTCATTTATCATGTTCTCCAATAAAGAGTCAATCCAGCGAATTTAATAGATTGGGATATCCACCTAGACACATAGGGTGTTATATTGTTAAATTATGTGTGATGACATTTTTCTGATCTACATGAAATGGTTAATGAAAATAAACTACCCAAATCCAAAAAAAATTGTGTAGAAACATCTTTTCCATAAACAGGAAAAATGAGTATAAAATATTGAAACTGAAACTAGTAATATTAAATTCATTTCATGTCAAATAGAAAAAAAATATATAAAATGAATACTCTTTTGGCCTAATGATGTATGTCTCGTCTATAACAAACCTATATTTAAAACAATTTCTTTTTATAACAAATTTAATGCCTCATGATATAATGATTTATACAAGAAAACATTATTGATCAAACTAAAACAACACAAATATTATCTTGATGCACATGTAAGACTGAGTTGTCTGTTGCTACATTCAATATTCACTTTCTTTATTTTATTGTGTTACATGCCTAACCATGTTTCCCCAAAAGTACGATATACTATTAATAATATTATATTAAATATAGATATAAACATGCCATATTAATGATTTTTTTTGAAAATGTTTAATTAAATTTGAAAAATATTGGGTTTATATTTTATTATAATTCTCTTGTGAAAAATTAATTTGAAATGAATATAGAACCCAATTAAAAGGAAAATGTTTTTATATAATATCTTTTTTATATGGAAATGAAATTTTATTCGAATAAATTATATTTTTTAAATTCTTGGATGAGATTACTGAAATTTAAATATTATATATTCATGGAAATTTCCTTAATTTCATAAAATATAATTTGCAGGAAAATGATTAAAACAAATCCAATTTTACATATAAAAAGCTACAATTTTCTATAGAAAATTGTTCTACTGTTTAATAGTGAGATAATTTTAATTATAAATTAGATCAATTTTATAATTTTATTTTAATAATGGATCTTTTTTTGAAAGGGTAAAATAAAATTTATCATATGGTGATGTTTTTTGTTATTTTTCTTAGAAGTTACATTTTTTGATGAATACTGAAAATATATATATTTTATTAGAAAATAGTTCTTTCATCTAAATAATTTATAATGAAATATGATATTTTAAATTGGTTTTAAAGTAAAATTAGATAAATTATATAAAAATAAGAAAAGTATATTTAATTTTGACTATTTTTTATTTAGTATAGAAATGAAATCTTATTGAAAATTTGAACGTTTTAACAAGAAAAACATTCATTCTCACCACGTCAATATGATTAGCATTAAAATAAATTTTTCTCACATCAATGATTTTAATTTGGGAATAAATATATAAATATTTTTATTTAGAGTCGTATTTTTCTATAATATAGTATGGATAAAATTTTATTAAAATAATTATCGTAAATAATTAAAATTAATTTATGTGATTAAGGATAAGATAATGTTTTATGCATGACACGTATTGTTATTATAATTATTTTTTAACACACATGAAAGTTTTATTTAAAAATATTGAGATCATATTTAGAATATTTTGGTTTAAATTTTCAAATAATTACCTTTTTAATTATACTCTTAATTTATAAAATACATTGGTAAATAAAACATACAAGATAATATAGTAAAAAATAGAAAGATTAATTTTAGTAAACATAATGACTAAGGAACAAAGTGATAATAATGAACATATTTTTTTGTGGTAGAGATTTCTATCAACCATATGTTCCATAAAAAAATATTTCAATTTTTTATGTACACTATTTTAGTGAGACCGCCACATAGCATTTACCTATTAGAATTTTTCATAATTCGACTCCTCCTCCACTATAAAAATGATCTCTCACCCCCCCACTTCTTCAAAACAATGAAGCAATATAGATTTAAAAAACCCTATCAAATAATATCCCAGTATTCCTCCCTTCATCCAATATTATAATAATTGGGAAAAAATCATTCAAATTAAGTATTTTTTTGTAAACAAAATAGAGTTTCTCAAAGAAGATGTTACATTCTTTATTGAGCACATTTATTATATTTCATTCACATCCATTACATTATTATTATATCATTATTATATAATATAATAATTATGTTAAATATATGTAATTTTTTATTACATTTTTTTCTAAGAGCATCATACACATCAATCTATTCGGATTCACAATCATCATTCATGTGTGCGGATTACTAACACCACACAAAATGATGTCATTTATTATTCCATAACACCTTTCTATGGTGGTAATAATGATGGATTTATATTATATATATCATTTATATTATATTAATAATTTATTTATGACTATTATATTATTATATAATACAAGCCTCCATGCTATCCATTTTTTTGAATAAGATAACATCATTGGTGGACTTGTTGACTACCAACTTCTCAACGTGATGGGATTCATTCACGAATTACATTAAATGTATTCAGGATGGGTATACTAATCATATGTGAAATTTATGACCTAAATATGAAATTATAATTATAATATATATATTGATCTATCATTTACATAACATATTTTTAATATGATGTGAAATTGGAAACAACATTCAAGTGTATGGACAATCAATCATTTCCATGAATGGGGTATTTCATTTATTATCACTGAATATTATAGAAAACTATAAATAAATATTAATTGAAATTTTATTTTCTTTAAATAATTTTTTATTATGGATATAATCGCATCATGATCGACATAGAAGGAACAAAAACATAGTGGGTGAAAGTATACTAAAGAACAAGTAAATTAACCGCAAATCTAATGACAATAATATAATAATATTAATGATTATGAAATAATATTTTATAAAATAATCATATATGATATAGTAAATATATTTTTGGTTAATTAATAATTCAATAACATGTTACTAATATGATATAGGATCTAGTGATATCAATTCCAAAAAATTGTTAAAAATTTAATCACAAAAGATTAATCATTACATGTGATCATACAAAGGGGGGCGAGAACCACACCATTCATGACATTATCCACCAATGAGATGTAATAATAAACAGATCTATAGGGACATATCATACATGATTCAATTGTCTTTATCTATTAATATGTATCTTCATTTATGTTTTCTTCCCTAAATACATTCTAGACATTCTGTATGAATTAAGTTGCAAGATTCATACAACCAATCTAGGTGGGAATAAATTTCACTGAAACATTCCTATTTCTCACACTTAGATCCATTAGAAAATTTTATAATTCATATTCAATAGACATGGATGTACACTTATGTTGGAACAAATGATTAACATATTGCATTATTTTCGATAATTTTTCATCATATAATGTTTTAGTTCAAATATAGCGATTGATGCATAGTTTAACAAATCCAAAATGGGATCTAAAAACTCCTACACTACCTTAAGGAACTGTAATTTAGGAGTTAACACAATCATCATTTTCATTTATCCATCCAATGATTGGATGGATCCTTCTCAATGATAAGTGTGCTAGGGACTACATTGTCTTCATATAACGTGTACAAATATATGAAATTTTCTATCATTCATGGAGTTAATAATTTCTCCCAATTTCACCATTGTAGTAGCATGTACATTTCTATGAACATACACATTTACATATTGGATGGTTGGATCTTGGTTATCGAACAAACATACATTATGAGACTTCCAGGTTAAGAAATGATGGATTCTACAAATACCAAAAGAATGTTCTAAATTTAGTCTCCCTGACATGTGTTACTAGGGATGACTATATGTTATTCAAGAATATAGACTTCATTAAAATGATTTCCAAATAAATTCCATGCATAATTCTATAATGAACATTCATATACATTACTGGTGAAATTATTTTGTGTTTTTTGATCATATCTTAAACATATTTGGAAGGGTGAAAAAATATACTAACTAACCGTAGGATATTAATCCTAGGATAATAATATTGGAATTATGGAGGATGTTTATCATGTCATCATATAGTATTTTATGGAATTTGATAAAACATTCCTACTAGGCCTCCAAACTAGTGTATTATTATATATAAAATTATAGTTTTGTATTACAATTGTGGACTATAGAGGAACAAAATCAATCCTACTATAATTTTATATGTTTTTTGAAATGGTGATCTACTTTCTTTCTAGAGGGATGATCATCTTGTCATTAACTAGTTAGCCAAGAAAACATGTTTTCAATTTTTTAGATATGATTTCTTATTATGATCACATTTTGTATTATGCATAATATCATTGAAGTAGTCCATGATTGAGGGATGATCTAATGGTCCTGGATAGTGTGGGATCCCATCCATCAGCATTCTCTTGAACATAATGGGAAACAATTACCAAGAGGGTTCATTAGTGGCTAAAATACACAATGTTAATTATCCAATCAAAACATTATTGAATATTTTAAGACCCCTGATATAAAATCCACCCCATTTACATAGTCTTGATTCAATCTATCCATTATACTACTGTCAACATTCATTCATGCACTGACCCAGTCAAGATAATGTTTCTTACCATACACCACAGGTCCTTATGAATGATAACCTGTAGATAGATAATGAGTAAAAAAAGAATTGAAGAGTAAATTAACTATACATACCCCCATATAGAGACTCAAACATTCCCTTACATTTGGATAGTTGTTTAGTGATGTAATAAATAATTCCACTACAAAATTGGCTCTTTTATTTTCCCAAAAAAATACCGAACACCAAGATAGTTAAAGGGGAGGGATCCATTTTTCACCCAAATCTTCATAGTTACCCTATTTTTTTAACCATAGATACTACATCTCCCAACATAATTAAATATTTTCCCAAAATGATACCTCTCCCATCATCTTCTTTATTTTGAGAGAAAGGGGAATAGATAACCGATATGGTTCTCATTGAAGCCTTCACTAATAAAACAATGTTATCAGAATATAACATGTATGAAGGAAAAATCTCATTCATACCAAATTTTATTTCCTAATATTATATATAATGATCAGGATCATTTATATATGTACACTTTTAGCATTCAGAAATTGAAATGAGAATACTTTAGAGTTCAAAATCATTCTTTACACCTGTGGAGTAATGGAAAGGTCCTCTGGGGATCCCATTGATTCAAATGAATAACCTTACATACGAGTGGATGAATCTTATAAATCTCACCAAATTATGATAAAATCCAAAACATTTAGGAATAATTAAAATTTTATTAAACTTGAGGGTTTAAAATGACATATATATTTCAACCTTATGAGTAAATTTACCATTAATCACCTTTTTCATCGTTATATTAAATCATTATAAAGAAGTGGAATGGAAATTTTGTAAGAATATTATTTGACCAATTCCATATTAGTTTGGAGTAATTTTATATTTTTCAATTCCACACATCTGAGGCATCATTATTATTATGATGACTTTATGAACAATATTTCCAAGTGATACATGTCTTGTGTGTTTGATATAGACCGTGTTTTCTTTACTGATGATCAATGAAATAAAGTTTGATTAAATCCAATAAGGAATGAATTCATGAGTTAAAAAATACCATTTTTTAATTACATATTTATCTTATTGATTTTTCTAGTAAAATATTTAGAATTTATTTGTGGAGCCATCCAGCCCATCATCAGTCTCCCAATTGTTA
The DNA here is from genome assembly GCA_963277665.1 of Viscum album. Taxonomy (NCBI): domain Eukaryota; kingdom Viridiplantae; phylum Streptophyta; class Magnoliopsida; order Santalales; family Viscaceae; genus Viscum; species Viscum album. The sequence continues at coordinate 1,582,657,551 of OY728150.1, read as the reverse complement.
GGGAATATGGATTTTTTCACATCGTCATTATCTAGTTATTTGAAAAGACCTCAATTATTCTTCTCATCCATGAAATTAGTGATATTATCAATCATGTTTGGTGTATTTTCCTACCCATAATCTCCAAACACCCACTTAAATAATCAACCATTTCCATTCAAAAATCATTTTCATATGTGTAAAACTATCCATAAATTCTAATAGAATTATTTTTCCATTACATTATACACCGTGTGAAACCTATAAAATAATTATGAGTTCATATCTTATTAATTTAATAATTTCTGATTTAGATGATTTCTATCTATTAACCCTTTAATAGATAGACTATCTGCATGCATTGTATGTGCATGATGATCCACCATATAGTGGAAGTTCTGATTCTATATTCTTTTTTGATGCATGAAAGGTGCAGATCAGCATTCTGGATGTCTGCGTCATATATTGAGATGGAATTTTTTCTAAATTGATTTATCAGTATCATATTATTTTTTATTTCTCAACATTCCTATGAAGATATACTGTAATTGGAATTTTTTTATAGCCATCCAATATTGTTTCACAACATCCAGGAATGAAAACCAATCAATTCAAAAAAAAGAATGGTTCATAACCATTTAGTGGTAAATAACTATAAAATTAAAGTATTATTTTAGTACCCATGGTTTCTATTATGAATCCCTTACTTAATGGCTTTTATGGTTATAACATTTAAGGGAGATAGTTGAGAAATTTGGGATAATGTTGGCATGTTTTTTGGATTTAAATTGAAGTCACAAGGGAGGCGCATAATTTGTCTAACCATGCAGACAAACTATGTGAAATGGAATGTTTGAGGTAGTGTGATTCAAACAGGTGTGCACATGGTTAGGTAAACCTTTTGAGGGTCTTTAGATCCTGTTGCTAATAAATGGATAGTGCACAGATTGTCAACCCATTAGAACTTACCATGCAAATGGTTTAAGTGAGATCATTAAAAGTGGATCTCAAACATTTTTTCCTTTATGTTGGTCTTTTTTCTCCTATGTATCCATAACAAAGGAATACTCCCTATTTATGGTTTTTAACCACTCCCAAGCATTTAGGAGGATATCTGAAGGCTTTCATTGGTGAATTGAATCCTAGTTCTTGAGGTATGTGTGTGTTCTTTTTTATTCATGATCAGTTTCTCATATCTACTTAGATATACTTCTCCTCTTCTCTTGATTTCTTAGATCTATGTCCGAGATGAGTAGATCTAGGAGTGAGGATGCCAATTATGATGATATTTTATCTTTATCTTGCTAGGATAAGAGATATAAGGCGATTCGTGGAGAATGGAAATGTTTTTTATTATATATTCTTCGTTCGTTGGATTTTTTATCAATACCTTTAAGGTAGGAGGCTTCTTTCTTGACTCCACATAGTAGAGCTAATTGGAATTATTTAATTTGAAATTGTGTTAAGAATTTATTTTTATTTTTTTATCACTTGTTGGAAAACATCATCAGTGATGGTTGTGAAATCAGGAAAATTGGGGATATTGAATGAATTCTTTGGTTATTAGTTTTAAAATTTGGATTTTAAGAAAATGGATTTTTCTAGATTATTGGCACATGATGGGGATATATGTTATCAATAAAAATGTATGTTTTATTGAAATTAAATGTTGTTTGAAATTTTATTTTCTTTGGTTTTAAATAATTGTTCTGTTTTTTTAAAATGAATTATTATGGAAATGGAAAAAATCCTCTTAAATTGTGTTGGTGGGAGTTCTTTCTTAATGATCACTTATTAAGTGATAAGTACCATTGGTTTACAGGGTAAGTGACCCTATATTAGAGGGGGGGTGTGTCATTGGGACACAATGTAATTGGACACGAGGCCTCTCATGAGTATGGAATAGTAAAAAGAATCATGCATGTATGGTTGTGTGGTGAACTATGGAATGGGTTTTCCAAATGATAAGAATTATGGATTTTAAGCTTTGATTAGTTATTTTTTTGAAAAATAACTTCATTTAAATTTGTTTTATTTGGTTTTGTTTTCTCTTGGTTTCAAATTGTTCATGGAAGTTGTTTATATTTGGATATAAATTGTTTTGGTAACTGGTTTATAATAAACCGTTTAATATAAATGTGGAAAACATATCTACCCTAGTGGAGTGAGTAAGAAGTCATTGGGGAAAACCAATTGAATTTTATATTCAACCATGATTTGGCACTTTGGTGCCTTTTCAGATGCTATCTTATGGGATAGGGGAAAAGGTACCATTTCCCAGGTTATTAGCACTACCCCATGAAGTTTGGGCTATTTGGAGATTGGGGAGCTTTGAGCTTGTGGAGTATGGAGTCTTGTTGCTTTTGGAGAGTCTTGAGATTTTTTTCCACTATGTCCCTTGATACTTTGTTGGTATTCTAATATTTCACACTTTTATGTGGTTTTGAGATACATGATCTCTTTTAGATATCATTCATTTGTTCTTGCATCATATAGATAACTTTTTGGTTATGGTTGGTTGGTTAAATGGTTTATTTCTTGAAGGTTAAATCATCCCCCACTTATATTAAAACACTTTTGAATATATTTATAGTCTTAGTCATCTTGGGGATTTTTCCTAAGGTCAAGTAATGACTCGTTTTTCTCTCAAGTCAATGAGAATTAGTGGGTCATAATAAATGTAATCAGTTTGGTCCTTCTTTGATGATAAAAATTTTAGCAGCTTTTTCAGTCCTTGCCTATCAAGTATTCATCAATGTTCTTAGTCTTATAGTTGAAATTATTTATTGTCTATTACTTGGGTTGAAATATTATACATGAGTTGGATTTTCGTAACATGAAATGTATAGTATAATAAGAGAAAACTACCCCTTTTATGCAGAACTTTAAGTTAGGATGGGGTTGGGTACACAAGTGTTTGGAGATAATTCTAAGATCTTGGAATCTCATTTTCTTGAGTTTAGCCAATGAGGCGACCATGACATGCATTTTATAATAATTACATTCCACTAGGATTTAATATTTCATTTGGTGTAATGATTTACGATTCTTTTCAATGTTTAAACTTTTGAAAAAAATACCAATTTGTTTTCAAATGAATGATATTGAAAAGCGGTTATTTAGTGTATTTTGAAAACTGTTTGGTTTTCAAAGTCACGAATTAATGTTTAAAAAATGAAAAATTGGTGTCTTGGAAAACAATGTTGGGATAGTGATGTGATAGAATTTTAAATACTAAGCCATCAGTTGCTAGAGAGTGTGATTGATGGGGTTTGTTGTTTTATTAGAAAATGCACCTAGTAGGAATCGTCGAAACCAACCTGATGAAGCAGGGGAGAACATGGTTGCACCTGAGCCACATTTTAACCAAGAGCTAGTTCAAAATATTAACCATGATTGTTTAAGACATGGATACGAGAAACTATGGGAATGAGTCAAGTCATGTGGATCATACAATCCTGCTCATGAAGCATAATCCCTCAAACATCTGAGGTGATGCACAAACCGAGATGACATATGTGTGGCCGAGTAGGATGAATCGTATCTTCAAAGTCATTATCATACTAGTAGAGCTCAAGGTCAAGATAGAGATGTATATGATCGAGGATCTTTCTTGCTAGTGGTGGGATATATCCTTATAGGATAAATTTGAAGAAGCCCATACATGGGATGATTTTTATGAATTTTTCCACAAAAAATTCAATCCTCATACATTCAAGATTCAGAAAATGATAGATTTCATCATCCTGAAACAAAATAGTTTCTCTCTCATAGAGTATGTAGCTAATTATTTTTAAATTTTTCTGTTTTTCACCAGAAGTTGCGGCAAGTGCATCCTTAATGGAAAACGACTTAAAATCGGGGATACTACAGGGGACTTAATCGAAGATTCCATTTCCCTATATTATTTATTATACAATGATAGAGAACATAGAAACTAAGGCTTAGTGTGATATATTGGGGTCTATGGGAGGAGGTATGATGATACCCACATGGAATGGTGGGAACTCAAACGTAGGGAGTTAGCGAAAAGGGGAAATTATTTCCAAGGTGGAGGTGGAAATTAGATGATTGGATCATTGAACCTTCTTCCACGACACTAGAGCAAAGGAGGTTTCATTCAATGGGGTTTGTGAGACTTCATAAAGTAATAGTGTACAACACATATTATAGCTTTCCATTACTACAACCAGATGAGACATATTCAACGCTATTGTTGTAGTTCTCTAAGGCTAGGTGATCGATACACATTTTAGGTGTCACAAACATCATATTCTTCAGAAGAGCAAGGACAAAAGAATCAATCTCTTTAGTAGAGAAGATATTTCCATGGTGATTCTAAGCATACCATGACTCTTCCACCTAGGATATCTCATCATGGAAACAAGGGGAAATGTTTAGTGAAGCAATTATATAATGATGAGCATATGATTATCAATGATCAAGTTGGACCATCTACAGTGAGTGGTATGATTCTTTTGAATTCTATCCTTGTTCATGTGATCTTCGATACTGGTGCATCCCATTCATTCATTTCTTATCTCATATTGATTTTCATTGTTTCTAGTTGGAAATGATGCCTTCTATTTTAACACTACAAACTCCCCTCTGTGAATGATAATGTCAAGCCTTTATATGTAGATCTTTTGTTATAACTGTTGATGAAGATGAGATGAAATGTAACTTCTCAATGTTCTATATTGATGTTGATGGTTTAATCCAGGGTATCGATTGTTTGACAATGTTTAAGGATCATATCGACTGTTACAGGAGAATAGTTACTTTCATGATTGAGGATGGCATGGAACATCTCTTCATAGGAGAATGGAAGGTAAAGAAAGGTGAAATGTTATTTTTGTCCCCAATGGTGGGATCAATATCTTACAAGTTGGAAGCATTGACTTTGGAACCCATGGTAGAGATATATGAATATAGTTTTATAATATTTTTGATTCACTTTACTAATATATTTGCTATGAAATTCTCAGGGTTACCACCAATAAGGTATGTGAAGTATACAATTGATTTACTTTTTCATGTCCAGCCCAATTTACCTTCCATATTATTGGATGGAACTGATAGTGTTATGTGAATAGAATGTGAAATTGGAGGATCTGGAAAGAAAGGGTTTCATTCGAACAAGTACATCTCTATGTGAATCACCCGTTATGTTCATGAGGAAATATTATTGAACTATTTGGTTGTGTATTGATTACCATAAGATTATCCATGTTACGATAATGAATAGGTATCCAATTCCACAAATTGAAGATATGTTTGTTCAATTAAGTGGAGCTCAGTGGTTCTCCAAGACTGAATAGCAATATGGATATCAATAATTGTGACATCGGACCGAGTATATTCCAATTAAATCATTCATAATAAGATATGGCCACTATGGATATGTATTCATGCCATTTGTTCTAACTAATACACCATATGTCCTCATGGAGTTGATTAATTAAATATTTCAACGATATTTATATTTAATTATTGTGGAGTTTGTGGATGACATCTTGGTTTATTCAATGACAGGGGATGGCCATGATGATCTCCTTGAAATAGTTTTACAAATCATGAGAGATCATTGTTTATATGACAAATTATTAATTTGTGATTTTTTGATACATGAAGTACATTTTCGGGGGCATATCATTTCTTAAAAATGTGTTTCTGTGGATATTGAACATATAGATGTTGTTATCTTGTGGAAAACACCAATGAATGTATTTTGGATACGAAGTTTTTTTGGTCTAGATGGTTACTACCAACACATTTTGCCTGATTTCTCATGACTAGATTCACCAATGATAGCTCTGACAAAGAATAATGATATATTCCAACGGATAGAGGAATGCTAAAAATCGTTCTAGGAGCTAAATGATTGGCTTACATCGGAACCTATCTTGATTTTTCTAGAATTAGGACTGGGGTATGTGGTGCACTATGATGTTATGGGATTAGGGTTGGTTTGTGTTATCATGCAAGGTGAACATGTGGTTTCTTATGGTCTAGGCAGTTGAGGGTGCACGAGAAGAGTCACCCAACACATGATTTGGAGTTAGCTGCAGTCCATGACTTAATGACATTGAGACACTATCTATTTACTGATAAATTCATAGTGTTTATGGACCAAAAAATATTGAAACACATTTTCTCATAGTTTTATTTAAATAAGAGGAAAATGAGGATGATGAAGTACCTCTAGATGTTTGACATTGGCTTGATGTATACCTTGAGAGAAGGGAACTCATGGGCATATGCATTGAGTTGGAAGTCATATGCTCAATTGGGGAAACTTGATTCTGATGTATGGTAGTTGATGTTGGTTTTATCCGACATTCATGTGTAATGTGAAGTCCAAGGTGATGTTGTGATTTTATTTTTTCCTATTCTTATTCCTGATTTGGTTAATATGGTTAATGAGGCACAAAAATATGATGTCGAATGTCTAGTTATGAGTTCAAAACTCAATAGTGGGGAGACCATTGAGGGTTTCAACCTTGATGGGATTTCAATGTTGTTCTACAGAGATCTGATGGTTGTACCTATATATTTTCGAGAATAACCTATTCATTCTTACAATAATTCGATATGTGATGTAAATCCTAGTACATAGAATATGTATAAGTCATTACCACTCCAATGGCATGAAGTCCTTCATATGTATAAGTCATTATAGTTGTGGTTTTGGTAGAACAACATGAAAAGGAAGGTGGTCTATTTCGACTAACAGTGCGTAACTTGTTATCATGTTAATGAATAGAATCAGAAACCAACAAGTATTTTGTAGTCTTTACCTATCCCAATGAGGAAATGGGAGCAGAGATTAATTGATTTTTTACATGTCTTCCAATAATGGTTCAGAAACACAATGCTCATTAGGTGATAGTGGATTGGCTAACTATGTTGGCCTATTTCATACCAATTTTTGAATCATATATGGTGGAATATCTTTCAGAAATCTATATCTAATAAGTGGTAAAGAGGAATGGAGTACAAGTTACAATGGTCTCAGACCGGGATCCAAGTTTAACGTTTTGTTTTTTTGGTAATTATTACAGAAAGCACTAGGAACTCAGGTGACTATTAGTGCGGCATATCATCCTCAGATTGAAGACCAGTCTAAGAGGATTATACTAACATTGGAAGACATGTTTACAACTTGTGTAATGGATTGTGGTGGCTAATGGGAGAGGAATACACTCTTGTTGGAGTTCTCATTTTATAACTTCTATCAGATTTCGATACATATGGCTCTGTTTGAACCACTATATGGGTGTTCATATCTTCATAAAATCTGTTGGGTGGAGATAAGTGAATCATATCTAATTAAGATGAGCCTCTTCCATAAAAAAACATGAAATATCTACTTAATTAGAAATATAATGGAGACGGCTCAATGTCATCAGAAATTTTATTCAAATCATCGTCAAAGACCATTTTCAATTGACGTTTCTGATCATGTATTCATGAGGATATATCCAAGTCTTAGACATCATTGTTTCGAGATGTACGTAAAGTAATCTCATAGATAAATTGGCCCTTTCTAGATAATGTAATGGGTTAGAGTGGTGGAATATTAGTTATAATTACAACCACAGTTCAGAGGTGTAAGACTATCCATTAAATCTAATAGAATTTTTTCCTTCTATACTCTCTCCACCATGTGTAACCTATGAAATAATTTTTAATTCATATATCCTTCAATTATATACTTACCATTTATTTGATTCATATCAATAAACTATTTAATGGATATAATATCAACATTCATTGTATTGGAATGATGTTCTTCCCTATAGAAGTTGTCCTTATTCTAATCACTAATTTGGATGCATGAAAGGTGGAGGAGAGAATTTGGGATGTCCTTGTCAAGCATTGGGATGAAATTTTTTTCTCAATTGATTTTTGTTCATCTTATTATCATTTAATATCTCAACATCCCTATGAAGTTGAATTCCGGTTGGAAAGATCTTATTACAATCAAATATAGTTTCCCAAAATCCTAGAATGAAATCCCATCGATTTAGGAAACCAAAAGTAATGGTTCTGAACCATTAAATTGTAGTTAACTATAAAATAATATAATTTTTAATTACCCCTGTTTTCTTGAATGTATACCTTATATAATTCCTTTTATGGTTATAAATTTTAAGGGTGATAGTTGGAATATTTGGGATAACTTTGGCATGTTTTTTTCGATCTAAAGAGAAGTCGCATGGGAGACATGCAGTTTCTCTAATGTTGTGGCCAAACCATGTGAAATGGATTTATTTAGGTAGAGAGGTTCAACATATTGTTTTCACTGATAGGTAAACCATGTGAGGAGTCTATGTGAGGGTCTCCCTAGGTTGTTTCTAAGGCACATTTAGTCCATGGTTTGTCTAACTATGCGAACTAACCATGAGAATAGATTAAATGCAATCCTAAAAAATTAGATCACACATGTTTATGAAATGACATGGGACAATTTTTTCCTATGAATCCATAACATGGTATTAGTCTCTTTTGACGTTATAATAACCCTTCCCATGAATTTTGGAGGCCATTTAAAGGCATCACTTGGAGATTTGATGCTGAATTCTTGAGGTATGTGACTGTTCTTATTTTTTCTTGATCGATTTATATTATCTACTTAGATTGACATATCTTATTCCCTAGATTTCTTAGATATATACTTTTTATGGGTATATATATATGTGAGGATAGAATATATGATGATATTTGGTTGTGTTCTTTCTTGGAGAGTAGATATAAGGTGAGTTCTTAGAGAAACAACCATGTTTTTCTTTTGTGTCTTTTGTTAACTGGGGTTTTATTCCAATAATTCAAGATAAGAGGCATAATTCTAGACTCCACATAGTAGAAATGATTGAAATGCATTAAAATTTAATGTGTGGTGTGAATTTATTGTGATTTGGTTTTTAAACACTAGATGAAATCCTTATTGAGTGATTGTTGTGAAATTTGAAAAATTGGGGATTCTGAAGGAATACTTTTGTTCATAGTTTTAAAATGTGGATTTAAAAAAAAATAATCTCTTGGATTGTATGAACATGATGGAGATATTTTTTTCAATAAAAATGAGTGATTTATTGAAATTAAATGATGCTTGAAAATTGTTGTTCTTTGGATTTCAATAAAGGTTCAGTTTTATTTTAATGGTTTATTGTGAAAATGGAAACATTTTGCATAAATGGTGTTGGAGTGAGATCATGCTTAATTGTCCCTTACAAAGGGATGGGTACTATTGGGTTACAAGGAATGTGACCCTGGATTAGGGGCATGTGTCATTGGGACAAGAGGTAATTTGTATATAGATCGTTCACGAGTATAGAACTTTCAAACAAAACATACATGTTTGGGTTTGTGGTAAACTATGGAATGGGTAATATAAATGAAAATAAGAATGAGTTTAATGTTTTGAATAATAGTTTTTCTTGTAAAATAACATTCTGAAAATTTGTTTCATTTAGTTTGGTTTTCAAATGATTGAAAACGGTTTTCGAACTTGTTTATATTTTGTTATAAAATGTTTTGATGAATTGTTTTATATAAACTATTTTATATAAATGTGGATAACCATTATATCCATGTGGCATGAGTTGGATGTCATTAGGGAAAACCTACTGAGTTTTATACTGACTCATACTTTGGATCTTTGGTGGTTTTGAAGATTCTATCTTCCAGGATAGGGGAAAAGGTAGAATTTTCCATGTTTTTATTAATACATCGTGATGTTTGGGTTACTCAGATATTGTGAGATTGGAGATTTTTGATCATGGAGTTTTGTTGTATTTTGATATTATTGAGTTGTTTTTTATGTTGTTTACATTGGTACTTGGTTGGCCTTTCACTTTTTCACACTTTTATGTCGTTTTGAGATACATTAATTTTTTGAGTTGTCTTTCATTTGATCTTCCATCATATGACGACTGATATGCTTATGGTTAGTTGGTTGAATTGTTTATTTCATAATGTGTTAATCTTACCCCAATTTTATTGAAAACCTTCGACAATTATTTAATGCATTTGGAATCTTGGGGATGTCACTTAATGTCATGTAATGACTCATTGTGATCTCAATCCATTGATAATTATCGAGTCATTACAATTATGAAAATATTTTTTATATTGGAGGGTGTATAATTAATGTCCATTAAAAATAATCACATTACCCAATTGAGAAAATAATCTATCATGATTTTAATGCTATCTTATATTCAATGTGTACCTTCTCCACCTGATTCCATATCTAGTAAATGGAACATTAGTAACATTATAGTAAATAATAAAATAATGGAATTTAGTAGTTGTATCCTAATGAAATTTGAAGAAATTATATCATCATGTGTTAGGATACTATTAAACTCACACACAATCATCCACTTCTGAGCCACCTTTCTAGTTATTTCCACAGTATACCATCATATGTCCTCTATCTTGATATACAATGGAGATGCATAAAAAATTATAATAATTAAATTATAAAATAGTTATTTTAGTATTTTTGATTTTATTTTTTTGATATCATTTGACTAATTATATACATTCATTACAATGAATCCATAATTGGATCATTCCATAGTTGTAAAAATTCTATGATATAATGTGATATCCTATATATTCCAAATTAAAGTTTCTCTATTTCTCAATAATAGTATTTAGGTTCCGATAATAATATATTCATTAGTTTTTTTAATATATAATTTAAAACAACTAATTTACATTATTGGATTCCAATGCCCATTGAAATTCTATTAAAATATCTTCATTGTTTGAGGGCCTTTCCCCCCATCATAGGTCCTTAATTTTGATTCATCTTTGCACCCTTTACCCCTTCTTATATATTCATTTATTAATTCCATACAATAGGATTGTTTCCATTTTGATCCCTAAATGTTTTAATCATACCCTTAGTGATTCTAATAATCACTCTTTAATTAGTCCAATATAGAGGGTGATTAACTTTGAACAATAACTTCCAAAAATAATTCACGTTGTGGAGTGAGAATATTTATGGAGTTCATAGGATTGGATACATTAATTAAAAGATTCATCCTTCTAAAAACATATAGGTATGAACCTATTTAAAAGAATCCCCAATATTATCGATATCTACAACATACAATTTTTTAGATATTCTAATACCAAAATTTTTATCATCCATTGGTGGGGTTTTATTTTCTTTTTTTGAGGCGAAAAGTGGTAAATTTTTATTTCATTGGATTATTAATAGATGGCACATGGTTTTTTGAAACCACATTCCATTCTTGAAAATTAGTGAAAACCATGGAGATTAGTTTTTGCCACATTGGAACAAAAATTTGACAAGAAATGTTCCCACATAGGTGAAATATGGAAATGTAATTAACGGGTCTGCATAGCTCGGGTTCAGGGTTTGGACTGAACATGTGGACCTTCCCATCAAACCATGTGTACTTGTCTTTTAATGTTAAAATTGATTTAGATTTACTAAAATAATAATTTTAGACCTTGGATGGGGTTATACAACCCTCATATATTTCTTCTTCAATAAAGTCTCCCAAGAGCAACTTTTTCCGTCTTAATATACCTCATCAATACAAACTAATCTAATGCAATTCAATTTTATCATCTTTAAGAATGATTACTCTTCCCATTGTCTATCACTCACTCTCTCTAGTTTCCTCACTGGGGTTTATGGATATTTTTGTTGGTTGGAGGATGTTATACCACCTGTTTTTTATATTAAACATAATTTTTATTCTTGGTTTCCCATTTTCATCATTCTTCATCGGTGAATCCTAATATGGTCTTTATGATTCGAGATATCATGATGTCGAGGTTGGCCGTTCCATTATGATGCCCAATTTTTATTAACCCTATTTTGAATGATTTAATTTAAATTTTTTAATTTAATTTTAATGTATTTAAATTCCATTCATTAAGTTATCCAGAATCCCAATTCCATTGAATTGTGTTATTTGGATTTGAAATTCTATTTTTGGAATGGAATTGGGAACCACCTGCCGATTCAGTTAAATTAAGGTTCATCTGTAAAATTGACGTAATTTTGTGAAATATAAATTATTAAATTTAAAATGTTTAATTGATTTGATGGAATTGTAATAAAATTCCTATAGGGGAAAAGAGGTTTCCAATTGGTTTTGATATTACCTTTGATTTAATATTGTTATAATGTATGGATTTGAATAAAATAGAGTTTTGGTTTTTAAATTAAATATTTTAGTTTTTGAAATAGAGTAATAGAGGAATTTTATTTTAAGAAGTAATGTAATAAATTTTATATCATTTTTTATTATAGCACATGAATGACTTAGGTATATAAAGAGTTATTTGGATAGAAATTTATGATTTAGAATGATACAAAACCTGAATTTAGCACATCAAATCCCTAATTGGATGGTGAATAAGTAACCTTTTTCCATACAAATGGGATGTATGTATACCCTAATTTCCATTTCAAAGTTTCTGTGTTGTATCCTATAGCATATAAATGTCTCACCATTCAGGCATGTTACCATGTTTCATTATTGTTTATAATTTAAATGAATATATGCCCTTATGACAACTATGTTACATTCCATACGGGTTTATATAAATTATTTTACACAATTTTTTTCTGAATACACATGTTGAATGTATTTTTATTATTTAAAATGTAAATCATGACTTTTTTATTTATTATTTTGAAATTAAAAAAAAAATTAAAATTGAATGCTCTCTTTTGTTAATTAAATGTGGGAATCTGTTAAGGAGTCCTTGGTGAGACCTTACTATGAATTTACATCAAAACCAACTTGTTCCTTCTTGTTTTTATATATTACCTTTTTCCAGGCTCAATCATGGGTAAGGAACCACATAGAAGTGGTAGTAGCTGTTGATTCTTGGTCTTGGTGAGTTGCGTTTTTCGAGATGTTGGAAATTATCTAGTGTTTCTAGAACATTGTTATCATACTTTGTGTATTCTTACCTTTTTGACATATGTTTCACTTATCCCTATGTATATTCTATTATTTGAATATTTACTTCTTTATATTTCTTCCATGATGTTTGTGGAAGATTTATTCCCACAATCAATATTTTTTATGCTAGGTCATAAACACCAACCCATGGGGATTTGAAAAACCCTTTAGACTATGTCAGGACCAGATCAGTTATCTAGTCACTAGGGTACCTGGGTTGGTTCAAGATATATCATCCCCAAATACATTCAGGAATTAATTAAATATTGGAATTAAGAATCATATCATTAAATTCATAAGAATAATAACAGTGTTTTTATTGGAAAAATATATAACCAAATATATATAATTCCACAACGTACTCCTAAATTCCATCTTAATGATATATTATACATGAATATATTGTTGAATAAGATTGATATTAAATAAAATCTCAAAAACCACTGGTGTACATTATATCATCAAATTCATCATCAATACTAGGAATGTGATATTTATTCATCAATATCTATAGGTTAAGTATTGGTTAATCAAACGAAATTATGTAGTCTCTAATATTATATATTTTTAATGTGAATGACAAATTCCCACTACGATGTTGTTGGATAAATAAATCCCTTAAAATCATGTTCCTTGTATTGAACCCTTTATTCTATTAAATCACCAATAACCATATATAATTTAGTTATAGATATGGGTGTAATCCCCATAATCATGTCTATAGTGAACCAAACATCAATATAAGGTATTAAAATCTATATTTCAATAGTAATTAATTTTTTAATACTCACAGAACACCATTATAAGAGGACCTATAAGATGTAGATCAACAATAAAAATATACAACTCTAACAACATACTTCTGAACAATTCAACAATGGGATAAACATAAAATATTCTTCTTATTCACTTTTTACACTCATCTGGAATGAACTGTGTGACTCTACAGTGATAAAGACACTATATATGATGATAATTAAAATTTATCGTGTATTTATTTGTAATCATCAAGTCCATTCAAATGAGAATATAATATATGTCATGATGTTGAACTAAAAATTCCAATATGGTTTCATAGTCATAAAACCTTAACGAACACTTGAGAAATTTAAATCCATAAAATTATTTACAAACCAAAGTATTATAAATATTCATCACGTAAGGAATACTTGATGAATAAAAGACTAATATATCAACCACTTTGGATTGTGTAATGGGATCACTTTTGTTAGTATCAAACAATGACGTAACAAAAGTGGATGAAAAAATGATCTCAACTAGAGTCTTGTACTACCTATGAAGCATATGGTGTTGAGTCCGTTTATTATAAATTTCCACCTTAATAATTACTATTATTCATATACTAATCATTATCATTCCATGAGTTTAAAAAACTACCACATTTTATATAATAAGAATAAAATGAGAGAACACATATAATATAGACATTACACAACTACCATATGATTCCCTCTCAAAAAAAATTATGAAGATGATCATATTTAGAACATTGGGTCTCCCAATGGATACCACCATAATATCTTGTTCGAGGTGTCCCTTTGTCTGAAGATATTGAATAAACATAAGACACTACCATGAAGTTTATTGAAAAATTCATCGACCACCACTACAATGATCAGGACAAATGAATTTATAAATTGAAATTAAGCACTCATTACCTTCTACTGTCAGTTAATCTATGAAGATACCTATCGTTTTAGGTATATCCATAACACCCAAAACACCCTTGTCAAAAATTTATAAGTATGTGGTTAAGCACATAAAAATCAATATAGATGGAATATTTTCCATCACACACATTTAAAATCTCCATTCAAAAATATAATAATTTGAATCATTAGCTGGAGATAGATGTAATAACTCAAAAAACTATGTACCAGACTCCATGATAGGATGATCTTTATAATCCAGTGGAACAAACTCTAATTCCATCATAACTATCAATGAATAAGGAAATAAAAATTGATTAAAGGAATTCACAGTTGTATTCTAGGTGAATAATTCCTAAAACCTAGAATGAAAAATAGATTCCCACAACATTATAACCCACCCATAAATAATTTATTATTTTATTCATACCATAGAATATTTTTCGGTTTTCAAAAATTGGAAAATCATTTTACACATATTTTTCTATTCATCTTCATAACTTTGATTCTATTTAACATGAATATTTAGTGGGTGTGGCCTCTTTAATATTGAATCTATGGAAACCATTTTTTCTAGTTTATATTTGAGGAAATTACCCTTATGTTATATTTTTTGGATGATAGTTCCCCCCAAAATGGGGTTAACTAGTGGATTCACAGAAGGGGGGTTCATAACTATGTCATCTCATGTATTCGTGATTATTTTTCTTATAGGACTCAATATCTAAAAAACATTAATATCAATAAGACTTAGATTTGATTTATATTATTTAATATTAAAATAAAACACAATAATTAAATCCATGTGGATAAAACTATATATATGGAATCTTGAATACCATATAATTTCCAATGAAAATCGTGTCATGTCATCACATTTTTCTAGCCAAAAAAAAACACACACTACAGAATGTTATATTCTCTCTAAAATATCTAGTAAAAAAATACCCTGATATGTAATAGTTTGACACATAACAAATATCTCAAAAATTGATAAAACAAGTGGAAATTATACAAATATATAATAAACCAACCCAGTTTAAACAATAATTTCACACTAATATTTCCTTGAAAATTTCCCATGTGGATTCCAAATTACCACATACTATAAAAATTACTAGGGTATCATAAAAAGTAATATGGGAATGATTTCACCTCTAGAATACATATGCTAAGAAAAAATAACCACATTATATCAATAAATAAATATATATTAATTAATAAATCAAAACAACCATACCCAATTGGAAAATAAAAAAATGCGATATCATTGTCTAAACTAAAACCACATTTATTATAAGTCTATAACCATAAAAACACCTTATATGCATCCCCTTATCACCGTAACAAAATTAAATCCCAACTAACTGGAAATGCAATACGATCTAACAGATTCTTCCCCTATAAAGTTATATTCCCATTACTTATATATAGTAAAACCATGGATATAGAAACAAAATTAAAAACATAGTTCTTGTGGACTAAAGATTATAAGATCAACACATGAGTATCTATTTATATTATATATATGTACATTGATGAGTTCTAATTTTGAATATATTGTTATAATATTTCATAGATAACTAATTTTTCATATAACATTAATCCACCATATTTCATTTCAAGAATTTTAATTCCATTAATATTTGTACCATGTTAAAATAAATATATCTAATTGTCATATCAAATATCTAATGTGTAAACATATTATAAAAACCCATTCCATTAATCCATATCTATATAATTATCAAGTGGTAAAAACCATATAAAATATCCATTCATGTAATGAAATTTAAAATATTCCAATGAGGGAAATCCAGGAAAGGTAGTTAAAATCAATTTAATCTATATAATACATTATGGAATAGTAGATGAAATATAAAAATATCAAATACAATGATATATTGTCCACTATAATGGATACCCACTTGAATCAATGATATATAAGAAAATGACCTAATGATTTCTCACTACAAAAAAGCCCATATAGGATTATATTTCCTCAATAACCCATGAGTTATAAATATGATTTAAAACACCCATACATTATTGATAATAATAATTATTCTTAATTAATTATAAATATAATATTATAATTAATTTGTTCCCATATATAAAAATAATTATATGCGACGCCACAGATAATCAAATCTTGAAAAAAAATTCCTTTCACACCCATGTTTGAGGCATTTTATGAAATTCATAATGTTCATAAAATACATTTTTCTATAAAAATACAATTTTAAATTTCCCTTCCATTTTCTCCATATTATGATTTCAATATAAACATTGAAATAAAAATTCTATATGAAAATGGGTTTTAAATGATTCAATCACTTAATTCAACAGAATGATTAACTATTATTATCACTATAGAAAATATTTACTAATAGAGAGGGGAATAGATAAAAAAGATGGTATCATGGAAACTCTAAATAATGTAACAAATATCATGATTTAATATTTAATTTTATATAATGTATGAATAAATTTTAGAAAATTGATATCTTAATACATACTAAGCTTCACACACAGAGTCATCACCAATGATATGCTGGGAATTCCCAACTTTGTGGTGGACAACCTGCCAACTGGTGATATCCAACAAGCTACCAGATAAGTACATGATTAATGTTTATAACCCTAGGTATTCGCTTGGTTGGAAAATTGATGAGAACATGTTGGGTCATTGGGGACACCACTATGAGGGCAGTGGTGCCTGTAGCCATACATGTGTTATTTCAACCATCATTATCTTTTTGATGGTCTCTTTATATGATAACTATTAAAAAAATAACCTAAAATTAAAATTTAATTGAAAATTATATTTCAAAAACATGGGATGAACCATAGAAAATTAATCAAATTATATTTTGAAAAAAAAACTATAATATAATATTTTTTATAAATATGATCAAATAAGATGAAACTAACAGAATGCAATGAGTTGTGTTAGTTATGGTATTTTTTTAGTACATACATTATATTGACTATTTTTTGGAAATTATAATGGTAACCATGTGAGAATAAATAGAAGGGTTATAAATTTATTTGTTCATATGAGGAAAAATATTTAATGAAATGTGATATATGAATATCGTTTTATCATCAAACCTGAATAAAATATTATTATTTTCATATATTTTGTAAACAAATTCTTTGAAAGGTTTTACAAATAATAAAATTTATTATCTATGAAGAATATATTTGAGGTATTTTCATGATAGAAAATTAGTTTTGGGAGTCCCATCACATTGATGTTTTTTATAATAAAAATTTATAGTTCCTTAAGGAAAATACAATGATAAAACCCAAGGATAAAATAAAATATATCTATATTAATTATATTGGTGTATAAGGAATAATGGGTGACATTTTATCAAGGTGAATTGTAATTTCTTCTAATTATTAAGGGAATTCCATCATGAAAGTGAATGATTAGGATATTTAAAAATAAATACAATTGTAAATAATCATGATAAAACATAATTTAATAAACCACACACACTCAATTTTTATAACTATAATGATTATAGAAATTATTTATATTAGTGGAAAAAATATTTTGGTATTTTTTACAACAATAATAAATAACCTAAGACAAAAATAAATAAATATAACACTAATATTATCACAACTACTAATGTGGGGTTTGAGAATGAATTGAGGAAACATTCCCATTTCAACCAAAATAGAATTACATATTTCTTATTTGAATTGGATTATTCACACTATGTTATATTATTATATATATTTAATAGTGTTATATCACCAATTAAATTGTTATATTTTTATTTATCATTATAATCTCATTAAAATATGATTATCACATCTAATTGATATATATCCTCTCAAA
Source organism: Viscum album (assembly GCA_963277665.1). Lineage (NCBI taxonomy): Eukaryota > Viridiplantae > Streptophyta > Magnoliopsida > Santalales > Viscaceae > Viscum > Viscum album. The sequence continues at coordinate 1,582,639,075 of OY728150.1, read as the reverse complement.
ACAAATTGTGGAAATAGTATTCCGATAAATAATTTGAATCATAATTAATATGTATTTCAATTAATTTTGGATGATAATTAGATTTCTTTATATATTAACTCTATCAATTTCCAAGGATTTGAATTTAAATTTTATATTTTTAATCAATTTAGGGTAATGTTTTTATTAATGAATGATAATGAAATCGCAAAGGAAATTCAAATTATTGTATCATTATCACTACAGTTACATAAGGATATTTATCGAAAATTATTTTATAGAAACTCATCATTGATGGTATTCATATTTTATTTTAGTTTTTAGAATTATATCCCAAAACATACCATGTCTAAAAAAATAATGTTATTTATTCAAAATAGCTAGTGTCCAGTTTTACAACTATTTTAATTACTCTATATTATATGGACATTGTATTATTATAGGAATTAAACAAAAAACTAATAGGTAATCTAGAAAAGGTATATATATTCCTGAGTTCATAAAATATGGTGAATAAATTTTTATTAATTTTGGTTATGTTCTTTAATGTGTCTTTACATTGATTATCATGGAAAAAACTAGATCACTATCAAGAATCGATATCCACCATGCAATAATGAATTGTTGGATCGACTACATGAATATGAATATTTTTCCCTAACTGTCCTTTATTCTAGATATCATCAATTGATGGTCACTTAGAATGATATAACCAATACATCCTCTAATATAATATAAGGTCATTATGAATTTATTTTGACTTGACCATGACTTGCCAATTCCACAACTATAATTATGGATATAGTGAATGTTTTCACTAAAATTTCATAAAAATCATATAATAGTATTTTTAGATTATATTATAATATATTCTAAAAAAATTTATGAAAAAAATATCATTTGAGGATTATTTTAAATACCCTGGGAAAGGATAAGTTATATCAGAAATTAAGAATGTCTGAATTTTAGCTATAACAAGTTCCATTAATGGGTCATGTAATACTAGTGAGGGTATATCAATGTACCATTATAAGGAATATGTTATGAAATAATGGTACATGCAAAACAATTTGAATAAAATACATAATATAATAGGGCTGGCTAGATACTACCAATGGTTTTTGAGAGATTATTCTTAGATATCACATCTTATAAACCTATTTTTAGGTAAGGGATCAAGGTTTATGTAGTTTTTTGTTTTAAATAAATATTAAAGGTATTTAGAGAATATATTTGTTGGTGAACCTAAACTCATACATGGCTATAGTGGATAGGGTTATGTGATGTTTATTGATTCATTGAATAAGTTACTTTTATACCACCACTTTTATAATTATAAGGTAATTTCATATTCCACATCAAAATTGAAAATTTATGAGAAAAATTACCCATCTCATGATTTGGTATTGTATATTTTAATTTTAGAATTTAAAATATTGGGACATTAAAATTATATTTTAAATATTTCATAAATAATGTTTATAAATTCATGTTGTATAAATTATAAAATTCAGTAATATTTATTCTAATGGATAGGTTGGGATTGATTATAGATCATAACTACTAAAAACATTACCATAAATGGAAGGGAATTTATGTGGTTGTTTCCATGATTCTGAATAATCATGAATGTATTTATAATATTAGTGGTGATAGAGATCCTATACATATATGGTTTTATAAGATGGTGCATGAAATAATCTGAATTTTTCTAACATTACTAGATCAATGTTAAACCATTTATCCCTCAGTTGGTTAATGAGTCATAAAATTTTTTTGAGTAATATCAAAGGAATTTGAGGAATTTTCATGAGTTAAATTGTTATTATTTGTGAATAGTAATGTATATTGTGTTATTATCATCTAATTTTATAAACAAATTGAAGAAGGTGATAGAGGATGAGGAATATGTTTCATTATAATTATTCATCCTATAATTTTGATGGTTCAAAGTGAATTTCAATAGTATTGATAATGTATGAAAATGAAAATGGATATATAAACGTTTTTATCACATTCAATATTTTAAAGCATGTTAGGGATGAGAGGAAAAATTATAATTGGATATTTATTACAACTACCCACACTTGAGATGAGATTTAAAACCATCACCATGGATTTATTTGTGGGATCCATAAGAAATTTAAAATGAAATATTAAATTTTAGGTGTAGTCAATAAGATAACATTATTGGAAAATTGAATTTATATTATATAATATTTTCTACTATATTTAATGACTAAAATGTTCATTAATATTGTTGGATTTTTTTGTAGTACTGAGATCAATAAAATCTTATAGAGATATTATGTTTACCATGATGTTATAAAGAAGACTTCCCTAATATTTGAATATATTGTTCAAAGATAGCAGCGGGTATCATCACCTAACCAATGTTATATTTAAGAGGACTATTCAGAACAAATACTATTTGTTTATTGCAAGATTATTTCATTTCAATGGTGTTTGGTATAACATTCTTTATATTCATAAATTTTAATAAAAAATATGTTTCACTGAATAATTCATGTGACACTTCATGAAGAACTCAATGGAAGGAATTACAGAACTATAATGAGTTGATATTGTATTTAATAAGGAATGTTATAGTTACATGAGCTATTTTTGGTAAAAGAATACATTGTTAGTGTTATTTATCTGTAAATTACGGTTTCTAAGAGTCAAGAGAAATCAATGAAATCTATCATTGATGAGATATTAAATTTTATCTATTTCACAATAGATAATTATGAACATTTATTTTGTAATATGCATATTATATTCTGAAATAATGTTAAGATAAGACATAGGTATTCCATTCTATTTGATATTGTAAATTTCATTAGGTTGATTCATTATTAGTCATAAATTTTAAAAAATCTCAACCGAGTAAAAAATTTGGCTCATGTGTATATTAATAAAATGTTAATAACTGATAATTACATGTATCAAAATTATATTCAATTATATATTATTTTATCCGCTCATTAGAAGACGATTCAACTATGATAATACACGAATTGGGAAAGGTTCTTGGGAATAAGACTACAAATATTTTCATTATTTAGAGGTGAAACCATGAAATTGGTCATAATATAAGGGAATATTTGGATGTAATGACACAAATGTATCATTTGTTGTTTGAATCAACATAATGGAAATTTAGGGATATTTTTATTAATGTGTGTATAGTGTATCACGCTACTATTTTAAAATGTATTTTTTATGTAATTAATTTAATGAGTTTGATATTATTCTTTTCATGAAACATTGAGTTTAAACATACCTTGGTATAATATTTAATAATTATTAATAAATGTGATACTTACGTCATATACATTAGACTATAGGGTATCAATAAGTTCAACTAAATTATCAAAATTTATTGATAACACATGTAAAAAACGAATTCACTAGTCATTAATTGACTATAATAAAATATAAAAGAACTAGAATTTAAATAATTAATATTTTTCAATATATTTCTAAAGGAATTCCTACTGATTTTTTTTAATATATCAAATTATTCACTATTAATGAATTAAATCAGTGATATTTCTATATTATGTATTGGATATACATTTTTGTCCATTAATAATGGTTTTTACTAGGTGTCAAAAGAGAATAACATTTTAGTTCTGCTTAAAATTTTATTTCACTGAAATCTATTTCAGTTTTATTTATTATTCTTATTTTATAAAAAAAATATTTAAAAAATTATTAATTTAATTGAATATTATCATTTCAATATTTTGAAATGGTAATTTCTTAATTATCGTATGGGACCAAATTTATTTTTTCTCATAATGAATAATATCTATAGTAAATCTATATCACCTCTTTTAGCGATAATAAGCGTTAAAATTGGGTTTAAACAAAAAATCATGGGTTAATATACCCCATAAACTTTTATAAATATTATTCTCTAAATAAAATAAACCGAAAATATCTTATATTCAATAATTTTCCATTGTTATCAACTTTCAATTTAATGTTATTTTATTATTATTTAATGATTTATTTATTTATAAGCATTCAACAAAGACCTTTTAAAATGTCGAACCTTCTCCATTCACATTATTACCAATTTATTATAGTGTAGTATAGAATGCTAATACCAAAACCTCTAATCAATACACACATAAACATTGTTGTTTTTTTGGATTTCATATAATCCCAAATGAGGTGTCTTACAATAAAGATCCAAATTATGAATCTCGATTAATATGTAACAGTCAACCTCAATCCTTTTTAGTTTATTTATAGTACATCCTACTATAAATATTCAGTAATATTGTAAGCGTGATAAAATATGTATATTTAATAGATGTTTATGATTCTATGTTATTGACATACCCATTTTCTGACATAATTATATCATATGAGAAATGATAAATTAATTAATTCTTTGTTATATACAACCACAACCACAAAATTATGAAAATATTTATTATGGATATCTTTATAATGATGGTATTTTGGAAAATATTATTTTAAAAATGAATTCACTAACTATGATTAGGTATGGACTACGATTTCCACAACATCATGTAATAAATTTATAATTACTTACATATATGCATTATTATAGAAGACTATCTAGTGAATAAATATTATACTTCTGAAATTATGAATTTATAGAGATGATTAACCCTTGACCATGGTAAAATTTCCATAATTGAGTAATAAAAACATAAATGGAAAAAGAACTTGTTTTCATTGGAATTTTGATTTCAATTGAATGTTTAAAATAAAGTGGAAAATTTTAATTATATGGGAATGTATTATTTTATGAAAATATTAATATTATTCTTGTATATATGTTTTATAGTCTTGTATTTATTATTCATGAACATTTGAAAACATATGATAAAAAAGAAACAAGTGGTATATGTTTATGTTGTTATCTCATTTCATTTAATAATTTTCAATGTTAAATTTATATTAAGGAAAAATATGTTATCCACATTGTAAAACCATGAGTATTTTAAAAAGAATATGTTTGATAGTGTATAGAAAATTTAAAACCAAGTTGCAAAGAACCATGAGATACTATTTAAAATTAAATAGTATAATATAATAATAATAGTTTATACTATGAATAGGAAAAAGATAATTTTTTGAAATTTTGTATAAATATTTTTGACAATCCAAATAAATTTGTCAATTTGAACTCAATTGTTTTTAATTTCTTCACATACTAAATAAAAAAAGTCATAAAACATATTTCAATTTCTTTGATTAAAAAAATAATATTGTTATATTTGGAAAATTATAGAAATTTTATCTTACAAATTGAACAATATATATATATTTTCAACTAAAAAACATCACTTGCATAAAAATTGTGGGATTTTTATAAAAATGGGGAATTTTCAACGAATTGTGATGTAAACATATTTTTTAAAATAATAAATTATTTAAAATATATTGTATTATTTAAATGACCCATTACAATTTGAATTTTATAAAATTGTAGTATAATTATTTTACAGACAAATTTCATTCAATAAACTGTTTTTTAATTATATTTATACCTAATTTTTTGTATATATTAATTAATACTGGTAGAATACTTTTTTCTGAAAATAAATTTTATGTGTCTATTGTTTCTCAATATTAATTAATTTTCATAACAAATAAAAAGGAAATATGTTAATTAAATATATTTTTTTATAACTTAATATATTACATTATCTTAATAAAAGTGATATCACTAGTTATTACCACAGTTAAGGATAAAGTAGCATTTGGAACCTTTCACACCCATATGTTAAAATTAATTTTCTACATGAATGTAATATTTTATTTGATAAATTATATTTATTATTAATAATATGTTGGACTATATTATCTATAAATCCTCATTATAATTTATGCATAACATATTAATTCCCTAGAAAAAAAAATTTTGTTGGTCAAAAATAAAATACAAAAAACGAATAACATTGCTGGTAAGTGGAATTTAATCATTAAAAAATGTTTCTATGTAGTTATAGATGTTACTTTAATTGTAATCTTAGCTAATTTTTTTTATAAATTTTTTCTGCAAATGTGTTAGATGGAATTAATAGTATTAAATATATTTAGGTATTGAAAAAAATGTCTAACCTCTACAATTATAAAAGGAAACCCCATCCTATCAAAAAATAATATATATTTGGAAATTTACCTCACCCTAAACCAGAAAATATATCTCTTAATAATAAATTAAAGCAATATATAGATGATTTTTTTCTTTATATTCCAAGAATAGTTTAAATAATATTATATTGAAATGATTTTATTTTTATGTGAAGGTACTCATCTTCATTAAGATCCTTATTTTTAACATATTCTTTTTCAAATAGGAGATATTTAATAAAAATTACAATATAATAAAAATATTATCTATAATATATTTATATGTAATTATGATGATAGAGAAAACATTCTTCTCCATCTCCATCAAATGTGAAACAAACACATCGCTATGTCTGTGGAAGCAATCCGCCTTACATACTGATGTAATGTTTTTCCAATCACCTAGTAACATGGATATTCATAGTGATCGAAATAATAAATAAAAATCAACAAAATTACCATATTTTAATTTTTTAAAACTCTTATATCATCCAATTAAATACATTATACCCATTATGTGAAATATATTGTTTCTGAGGTATAGGTATGACCTCCCATCTCCATGATGTGACTAAAGTTATTTTTGATTTCCATTATTCAAGAATGTTTAGGAAAATAAATATTATAAATAAATATTATACATGTAACCTTAATATATGTTTGTTTATTGTGGATGAAAATACTATAAAAAAGAACTGGATCTTCAACAACAACACATTAAATAGGAAAAGAAGAAGTTATCACATGAAACTTTGGTCATAATGATACATTTTTAATGAACAAGTGATAAGATTTTAATATAATATCATATATTATATAATAAATATGAATCTTGTTCTCTTCTTAATGTATAACATGTTTAAAAATATTATATAGTATATTAATGCATGGTAAACTAATGGGAGATGTGAACCAAGTCATTTCATATAATTTTCCTTTCGTTGAGGAGTATTTTAATATTACTCACATGTTTTCTTTTATGTGGAATATACTATCCCGTTTTAAATTTAATATCAAAAATCCTTCATATATCATGTAAATAAATGTTTAAATTCAAAAAAATTCATTTAATAAGATTTCACAAGAATGATAACAAGTGGTAAGGGGTTTAAATACTCAATTTCTAATCATTTGGTAACATTACCTATTCAATATCTTTGATATTCAAATATTTTTTGGGAAATAAATTTTGATTATTTTATTTTTACATTCCAATATAGTTATTTGGGTTAAAATTTGGTAAATATATTATATTACTTTATTAATTATTACTTTAATAGTATTAGATTTGTAGGATTTTACATTTCAATTTCAACAAAATTATGATGTATTTGTTTTTATGTACATCTTCATTTTTATGAGGCCTAGATACTACCAAATTTATATTTTATATCATGAATATCATTATATTATTTTCATTTAATGTTTCATATTATATTAATTTTTTAATGGTTGTTATGATTCAAAAGTTACAAAAGTGTTAAGGATTTATGTTTCCATGGCATTTTAATCTGGATTTTATATACTTTAATTTCCATTGAAATAAAATACTATATTATTATATATAAAAAATTCATTTTCATAAACTCAAGTTGTTAAAATTTTTTGTATCTAATAAAATTATTTTCCACTCTCTATTATATAAAATAATTGTGAAATATGTTTTTAATAAAGTTTTACTAAATACTTCATTCAAAATGAACATGATTTTTCTTCCATGTTCAAAAATTCTAAAAACAATAATCATTTATAGTTGTTATAATTATCTACGACTATTTAAATTAATTTATATACATGTTGTTTTTAAAAAAAATATAATATTTCTAACATTTTTCAAGCTTGTTATTATTTGATATTAAATAAATTAGCATAAATGAAATCATTATTTTCGCATACTTGGGTGGAATAAAACATTCACATATTAAAACCACTAATGTAACTAATTGATAATTGATGAGTTAGAACATTCATTTAAAATAATTTTTTATATTATTATTTAAATTTTTAGTTTTAAAATTTTATTTTCAATATGAAAATGTAATTTTCTTCAATATTGTTTTTATCAATCCTCTCATGTTTCTACTATTCATCACTGACATGAATCCATTATTTTATGTGTACAATATTATGGATATGTTTAAATGATTCCATTAATATAGTTTCTATTAATGGTTTCTTATTATTTTATCTTGAGATATATTAGATTACTACATTCTTGATTAATTTAATAGTCAATAACATTCTGCTAGAATATTTTTTTTAAAAAATTTTATATTTTATTTCCATTAAATATCAAATTTTTTGTTTTATGGTTTTGATTATTCCATAATCCATATTATATATATAGTGTTTTACATTTTATTTTAGTTTATTTATTGTTTAATTTTTTATAATTTATATTCTTTCCTCAATGTAGATAGATTTTTATTGGGCATGTGGTTCATGAATTAAATTGATCAATAAATATAAGGAGTTCATTGAACATGTAGTAAAAAGTAGAGATGAGAATTATAAATCCAATTTATGGATTGACAGGCCTCATGAGACAATATTATAATCTATTTTTAAAAGGGTTCCTTATGTTTAACTAACCTTCTACTAAACATTCATGGTGCAAGGCATTGACTATATTGATATCATGATGTTATAAATGATGAATCCCAATGTTATAAAATTTCTGTATTTAATATTCTGTTATTATTATACATTAGATTTAATCATGTATTTTATAAATGGATTCATGTTGATATCATGTTTTTTATTAAATGGATTTCATTTTCAGCTATTTTTTTCCATATTAATTACAACATATTTAGTCATGATAGATTCGGTTGTATGTAATCCTTACTGAATTTTTTTTATAAGAATTAAATTTTTCATTTCACGAAAAAATAATGAAAGAATCTATGAATGTGTTTAATAAATAATAATATTTAATATACCTATATATCATTTCAATTTTTTTTCAATTTTTATGTGATATTTATATGTGAATATAATTTACCAATATTACTAAATAATTTGGTCCTTTTTGATGATATCGCTTATTTCTAGTGATTATATAATATGTCTGACATTGACTCTGGGATTCTTTGAGAAGATCCTTCAAAACAGGTATTAGTTCTTGTATGGTAGAAATATTTGTAAAAATATTTAAAAAAATATTATGTTATATATCCCCATGACAGATGTTGAGGATGGGTCAACCTATAGGAATAAAACCTAATGATTTTGTATGGTAGAATTGATGATCTTATCCTTTAAATAAATCCATATCTATATTATATATATATATCTGTGTGTGTGTGTGTGTGGAAATTGTATAGTTCTATAGTGGGGGTAATAAAACATAAAATGGTGAATGTGGGTATGAGTAAATTAACACTAGGTCCATGACAATGGGCCTTCATGCACACATCATTAGACTATCATCAAGTATATTCTATGAATAATATAAATTTGATTTATGAACCATCATAAAAGATCTTAATAGATTAAAAATAGAAACTATATTTTATTAGAAAAGGATAATAATTATTTAATGATATTATATAATAATTAAATAAAATACACACCATTGAAACATTACTAAAATATATGAATTAATTTAGTGTATATATTAATATATTAATTTTAAAAATTATAATGATGAACACTAGTTATATAGTAAATTTATGAACTTTTATGTATGAAAAATACATTCCATGAAAAATTGATCTTAACACTGTTTAAAGATTCATTTTTATGTTATTTTTTGTAAATATTTTGAATTAAATTTTTTAATAAATATTCCATATTTTTAATAATCATAGATAATATTTCATTATATGTTCATCTTTTTTTTATTGAATGTTAAGAGTGGGGATAAAAAAATATTATTACAACTATTAATGTTAAAACACAGTTTTTTGTGTTAACATTAAATATAATAAAATTAAAATCCCACAAAGAAAAGTTTTATTTTGAGAAATATGATTTTTTTTATTAATAATATTATTATTTAAATTATATAATTATTACCATTATTAGTTATAATATATAAATTTCATATATTAGTAAACTAGTGACAGTGGTGAAAAATAAAATTGGTAATGTAAGTATCATTAGAGATAAATGGAATAACAAGTTTAAAAAAGGTTTCTTTTCAGTGTTGTATATGTATGAAATCCTTATATTCCTTCGACACTATTATTTATGAATTTCTATCTACATGGGTTGAGATTGAGTACCAATTATTGAATATGTTTTGGAATTTACAAAAAAATCACTCCTCCTCCATTATATAATAGAACCACATCCCCTCGCTAATTCACAAGTAGCAATCCATTTATCTAAAAAATCAGGTAAACAATATCTCCCCAAAAACCTCTTCCAAATTCTATATATTATAGTAGTCCCAAATTTCCAACCCTATGGTACTAAATAGTACATCCAAAGGTGGATTTTCAATGGGTAGGTTTTAATATTCACTGTGCTACTACTTTTTTGTATTATATCTTTCAATCATCAATTATATCATTCAAATTAAAATATAAAAACCCCCATACCTCCAAAATAATCTTTTCTTATTGTTTTAATGTAATAAAATTTTCCCATATCATTATCTATATAATAGAAAAAATCATCACTCATATTTACGACAAACTACCGACTCGCAAACTGATGTAATTTATTATCCATCATCGACTCACATGGTTAGTATTAATGAGTTAAATAATGAATATATATGATACATATGAAATTTTATTAGCTCTATAAAATTATTATATCACATATTTCCTTCCTCGTTCATATATTAATTTATTTATGTATGTTCTCATTAGCATTTATAGAATACCATCTCCACAAAGAGACGTGATTCATTATCCATGTCAAAAATTAAAAAACAATTCTAAAATGGTATTTAATGAATAAATGCGGTATTTATAACATTAATATAATTCTAGTTATGAGGAATTTATATACTAATCACAAGAATTTGATCATACCTAACAATACACGCTTGATAAAATGAACTATTTAAATCCTGGATTATTTTTAATAATTAAATATTATTAATGAACATTTGATTAAATGTTATAAAAAGATAAAATATAATATTATACATATAAATATAGTTTTTATATAAATTAATTATATGATTAAGAGCATTACAGTGGTGGTTTAAACAACATCAACTAATGGGAAACATTTGGTAATTGATTTAATCTATATTTCCTTTAATTATGACATATTCTAATGTGATGAACCATTTCAATTTATATTTTTCGTAAAAAATAACATAACATCATATGTATATAATTGTAAAAATATAATGTTATATAAATATTATATTCAAATTTTTTCTCTAAGGGGATAACAGTAGAATTTTATGAATTTATAGGGAGTTTAGTAACTCATTTTCATTTCATTGGGTTATATTACATAATCCTTGACAATGAAACACTATTATTTTGAATGTAATGATATATTTTTAATTAATTAGTAATTTTGTATTTTTAGGGGGATTTGAATTTGTTACATAAAATCAATTCATTGAAAATTTCACAGTATATTAATATAATCTTTGTATGCGATTTTATCTCAATGTTCACACCATAGATAATTATTTGAAATTATTCACTGATTAGTCTTTATAATCCTTGTCCATTTATAAATTGAAATTTTATATCATGAATATCAATATAGTAATGGTCTTAAATGATAAATTTAATTTTATTTATTTAATGTCGTTTTGGATTTGAATTCTACACCAATGGTATATTTTTATGCATCAATCTCATATTAATTAAGATTTTTAATACATAAATTTACATTGAAGGAAATTATTTTATTTTTTTCTCATAAAAACCATTAATTTTATTATCCTATAGTTATTCAAGATATTTTAATGTATTATTCAAAAATATACATATTTTTTAAATAAAATTATTGAAAACTTGTTTTCAAAATAATAAATTGTTATTTCAATTTTTGATTAATGATCATTTTTCATTTATATCCCCTATTCCTGAAAATGATTCCAAAATATTTTTATTAGTATCTTATTCTTATTTAAATGTATATTCAAAATTATTTATTTTCATCAAAAGAATTAAAATATAATTTTTTCATTTTCCATATACCAAAATTAATTGAATTTTATACATTATTATTATAGGGATGAATTTTTTAATGCTCATGATAAAAATATAAGATTCCCCTGTTAATGGAAGATCATTGTTTTGAGGCAAAGAAATCATCTTTATATGTTTCTTTTAAAATAAAATGTTTTCTTAAATATTCACGAAATTTTATGTTTTCATTAGTGATTTTCAAAGTGAAAAATTAGTATTTTCTTCATGATTATTTATAATGATCATTTTATGGTAATAATCATCATCAATGTTAATAACTCATCATTTTAATTATTTTCCACTAGGTATATGTTGTAATGGTTCCATCCTTATTCATTCTCATGATGGAAAATTATGAATTATATTATGCAATGTATTTACTTTCAATTTGTTTATCAATATTATAGTTAATAATTTTCTCTTAAAACATTAAAATTCATCTAATAATTCAAATTTATATTTCCCAAAATTATCTATTTTAACTATATAATCGATATTATTAGTTCCTTAGACAAATTATAGTTTTATATATTTTTTACGTTTAAAAATGATTTCATTACAGGGAAATCATGTATCATTTGTATTCTTAAAAAAAATTTATAAGTAAATTATCCTTTAATTAAATTAATTATAAATTATATAAGGATTGAATTGTACATATAGTGACATGTGGGTCCCAAAATATTATATCACTTCAATTCATCGACAGGTCTCAAAAGACAAATCAGTAAGCTATCATTAAATGTGTTTATTGTGTATATCTACTCATCAATTATACTATATTGGTAGGAGATATTGATGATATAGATATCATGATGTATAAATCATTAAATCAAATTTATTTCATTTCATTTATTGAAAATTAACTTATTTTTACCCATGAGATTAAATAATTGATATTTTAAATGGATGCATTTTTTAACATGTTATTAATTAAATGTTATGCGATTTTTGTTATTTAACCTTCATATTAATTAAATATTATTAGAGTATGATAGCTTCCAATATATGTTACTATCATTAAGAAATTCAACTGACCTATATTTTATTTCTAATCCCAATGATAAAAAAGAAGAAATATTTGTAAATTCAAATAAAAGTAATATTTACTATTACTATGTTATATTTTAGGATATAAATTGTAATGTGACATTCAATTAAGTATATAGTTTCCAAAAACTACAAATGTTTTTTGTTCTTTTTTTGTGATCACATGTATCAAGTTACAATGTATTAAATATACAACTAATTATTGGATACTAGTGTCTGGCTCTTTAAACATAACTATTATAGAAGATCTATTTTCTTCCTCTTTAGTTTTTTCCCAGGATATTTGATTAGAATGTTTTTTCTATATTTTTAAGAAAAAAAGACCATGAAAAAGTTTTATGGACAATAAAATAATATTTCCCCTTTATAGGATGAAAATTTTTATCAACATCTAGTTTAATTAAATTATTTTTATGAATCTTATCTAACTTTTTAATATTATTATCGTAATTAATTTTAAATTGGTGTTTTCATTATTTTCAATTTTTCCCAAATAATATTCATGAATTTCAATCACAATAAAAATAGACTTTTCTATTTCATAAGGAACATCATAATAAAATTAAAGATATTGATTGAATATAATAATATATACATATTTTAACAAAAATAAATTAATATTTATATTTAATATTAGTATTTCATAGTTTTATATATGTTCATTGTTGTGTTTGGAGGAATATATTAAACACATTGACATATTTAAATGTAATGATATTTTTAAAATCAAGGTGTTTTACACCCACTATGTTGGGGTTATTAGTGTCTAATATCAATGTTGAATAATGTGTATATATATTTCAACTACTAAAATAATTGTTAATATATATGAATTAGAAATGTGTTTGTCGCCAACTTCATCGTAGCCAAGGGTCAGAGTAGCAGATTTCAGGGTGAGAAGACATCCATCCGAGATAATATATGATCATATTTTTTTATCCTCTAAATATATATGTTCCTATGGATTATAGTAGTTTTTTTATATATTTCATGTATAAAACATAATTTATCAACGTGGAATTAGAATACCCACACAAGCATGAGGATGGATGGGGATAGAAAGATAAGGAGAGAACAACCCATAAATAAAAGATTGCGGGACTCCTAGAAGAGCCTCCTAAACTAGATTATGCATGAAGATTTTGGGTTTATTTATTTTTAATTAATGGTAATTCTACTACAAGGAACTAATTCCTAGTTATAAATTTTATTTTATAGTGCATACTTTATATTAGGTTTCTCAAGTTGAATAGTGTGAGTGGTTGATGTTTGATACCACACCAATGATTTCATTTTATACAATAAAAATTTATTTACTACATTCATGTTGTAGCAATATGGGTGAGGAATTCATTTAATCATTAGAATAGTTATCATTTAAGTGAATAAAAGAACCATAACTTATCCTACTAAAGAGGTGAATGTATTTGATATTTTAGAAATCAATAATTGATCAAATTAATATACTTAATTGGAGGGGGATTTAGATATATATACAAAAACACTTCTTCTCTAAATTGTTTAGTTTAGTATTTATATCGATAAATCCTTTTATAGGAAATTCCCAAAAAAAATTCTCAACCAATTTTGAACGGTCCCATTTGAAAAAGGAAGGGGTTTATTTGATGTTTAAGCATTATAACCATAGTTTTTGGATTATTCTATTCATTCAAGTCCATATTATAATGATATAAATTTCTGTTTCATTAGATTAAAATAATTTATTCTCGTGCCATTTGTCAATATGAATATCTCATTGTAAAATAGTTGGAAACTGATTTCCCTCTAGTTAACAATGATAATTATCATCATACAAGATGGGAAACATGATTTAATGAATCCATTAATGATGATAAGTTCATGAAATTTTTTCTTAAATATATAAACTTACAACCATTAGTTACAAAACGTATTTATAGAAATATATTTTTAAGATAAGTTCATTTTAATGTCATTATATTCCACATCCCATACTTTTCATGAAACAAGGTCCAGGTAAATAGTAAGAAGACATATTTATTGAGATAAATACATAGCTTAAAAAACCCATGTTTTAGGATTTTTTATTTTTTTGATAATCTTTCTATAGATACAATGACAATAACTCCATTATCTCAATATAAATAAGGTCGATAATTACTAATTTAACATAAATACATTTCAACGAGTTGTTAGCTGTGGGAATCCAACCACCCTCAAGATATTGAAGGATTATATAATAACCCAAAAAAGTAAAATGGGGGTTTTATGCCATATATAATGGTATGGATTTATTATTCTCTTTAATTTATTCTACAATTGAGAAATAGATCAACTACATGGGTTCCTTCAAAGACATAGATTACTTAGGATACTAGTAGTGTATTCATTCCCTACAACTGTTAATGAAAATCTGTATTAAATGATGGTTTATTTCTTTAAATCCACGAAATGATGGAATAACTACCCACCATTGAATGTATATTGAATAGTTTAAACCCATATAGAAGGATATAAAATGTAATGTATTGTTTTACTTAAAATATTATATTGGATGAAATTTTATGATATATAGGATGAATGAAATACTAAATAATTTTTGTAAAATATTTATATTTATATATGTTATTCACGTGTAATAAATATTATTTGAGAAACAAAAGATGTATATTATGGAAATATTATAATAACCCTAAATCTATTATTTATATTTATGTGTTTTTAACTTCAGTAAAGTGATCTATCATAATTTCAGGTTAATATAATATTTATAAAAATGTGTCCCATCATTATGAAAACATATGAGATGTATCATATTTTTTTAACTATTAGATTTATGTAAAATTAATGATTATTGAAAATTTTGAAATGATTTCAGAAGAATATATTTAAAATGGTATAATAAAATAAGCTTAATTATAATTCTTAATTTTTTATAGATGTTACTTATAGTGAGATAAAAATGAATTCACAATCATATGATTTTAATTTTATATATTTTTGTTATATTTTTTGTGAAAAATATAATTTGCAAAAATAAAGTATTCTTTTTTTCCTTTTTATAAAACAGTTCAGATAACATTTTGTTTTTTTCCCTAAACAATTGGTCAACTAATAAAAATTACTCTTTATTTTGATGTCAATAGGGGTATTTATTGGATTTTGTATTCATGTATTCATATAAATTCAAAATTTTCTAGAAACTGAATTACAATCAGGTAGTCGAGAAATCATTTAATGAAAATGGAGAAATAAAAAATTAATATTAATCCTACATCACATTTATAATTTTTTGGACACTTATTCTGTTCCTTTGAAATCTTACATGGTATTTGATTTAAAAAATTATAAAATATTCATCTTCCAAGGTCTAAAATGAATTGTATCGGGCCCAAAATTAAATTGAATTACATATATATATTTCTTATGGGATCATTCTCAATGATACATATATATTTTAATAATATATATATAATATAAGGAACCAAGAGGGAACACAAAGTCACGAATATTGATTTTACAATTAGTATATTAGATTTATTAAAAATTA
Source organism: Viscum album (assembly GCA_963277665.1). Classification (NCBI taxonomy): domain Eukaryota; kingdom Viridiplantae; phylum Streptophyta; class Magnoliopsida; order Santalales; family Viscaceae; genus Viscum; species Viscum album. Next base: position 1,582,622,278 of record OY728150.1, on the reverse strand, counting down.
TTGAGTAAAAAACATAAACTATTAAAACATAAAAAAGAGTAATAAATTAAAATGTAATCACACTTGTGAATATAGATATACTATTAATAAAAAATAAATATTTAAAAATAACTCGACCAACTCAATGTTTGTATCCTTTTAAATACACACACTTATAATACCACCCATTACAAAAATATTGTTACAAGATCTAAAATATACATGACTATGACATAAAACCTGAATATTTCCTTAATAAATTAATCATGTATCATGTTCTTTGATAAAGATTCAATCCAGTGAATTTAAAGGATTGTGATATCCATCTGGACACATAGGTTGTTATGTTGTTAGAGTAGGTGTGCATGACATTTTTGGAAGCTCCATGTAATTCTCAATGAAAATAAACGACCCAAATCAAAAAAAATCATGTATAGAAACATATTTCCCATAAACGGTATAATTTAATATAAAATATTAAAATTGAAACTAGTAATATAAAATTCATTTCATGTCCAATAGAACAATTATATATAAAATGCATACTCTCTAGGCTAAATGATGGATGTCTCATCTATAACAAACCTATATTTAAAAATTTTTAATTTTATAATAAATTTAATGCCACTTCATATAATGATTTATACAGAAAAAAATGTATTGATCAAACTAAAATTACACATATATTATCTTGATACACATGCCAGACTAAGTTGTATCTTACTATATACAATACCGAGTTTCTTCATTTTATTGTGTTTCATGCCTAACCATGTTTCTCCAATGTACGATATACTATTAATAATATTCTAAGATTTGATAGATTTCATCATTCCATATTAATGAATATAGAAACTATTTAAAAAGGAAATGTTTTTATAAAATTACATTTTTATGTGAATAAGTACTTTTATATGAATAAATTAAATTCATAAAAATTTCTGGATGACATTACTAAAATTTAAATATTTTATATATAGGGAAATTTATTTAATTCCATCAAATATAATTTGTAGGAACATGATTAGAACAAATCCAATTTTACATATCAAAAGATATAATTTTCTATAAGAAATTTTTCCAGTGTTTAATAGTGAGATTATATTAATTATAAATTAATTCAATTTAATAAATTTTATTTCAAATAATGAGTTTTTTTAAAAGAGTAATATAATATTTATCATATGGTGATGTTTTTTTATTTTTCTTAGATGTTTCGTTTTTTAATGAATACTGAAAAAATTTAATTTTATTTGAAAATGGTTCTTTCATCTAAATAATTTATAATGAAATATGATTTTTTTAATTTGGTTATAAAGTAAAATTATTTAATAAATATAAATTTGAGGAAAATATATTTAATTTAAACTATTTTTTATTTATTATAGAAATGAAATCGTATTGAACATTTGAACGTTTTGGCAAGAAAAACCTACCTTCCCACAATGTCATTATCATTAGATTTAAATTTAATTTTTCTCATTTCTATGATTTTTATTTGGGATGAAATATATAAATATTTTTATACAGAAAAATAATTTTCTATATTATAGTATAGTTTGATTTTTAATAAAATAATTAAGGTAAATAATTAAAATTAATTTATGTGATAAAGGATAGGACATAGTTTTATGCATGACACACATTGGTATTATTATTATTTTTTAACACACATAAAATTTTTATTTAATGAATTTAAGATCATATTTTTAATATTTTGGTTTAAATTATAAAATAATTCCTTTTTAATTATAGACTTAATATATAAAATACAATGGTAAATAAAAATATACAATCTTCCATAGTAATTAATAGAAATATAAAATTAAGTAATCATAAAAACTAAAGAACAAAATGATAATAATGAATTATTTTTTTTATGGTTGAGATTTCTATCGATCGTAAATTCTATAAAAAACAATATATTTCAATTTTTTTATGCATTCTATTTTAGTGAGACCTCCACATAGTATTTACCTTTTGGAATTTACCAGAATACCACTCCCCCTCCACTATAAAAAAACATCCACCCCCCCCCCACACTTCTTTAAAACGAACAATCCATTTAGATTAAAAAACCCTACCAAATCAAATCCCAATATCCCTCCATTCATCCTATAACCCATTAATTGTGAATAAATCTATCAAAATAAGAATTTGGGTATAAACAAAATAGGGTTTCTCAAATAATAGGTAATGTTCTTCATTGAGAACATGTATTATATTTAATTCTCATCAATTATATTAATATTATATTATTATTATATAATATAATCATTATATTAAAAATATATACTTGTTATCTTATTATATGTTTTACTAACAACATCACATACATCAATCAATTGTGATTCACAATCTTCGTTCATGTGTTCAGCTAACTAACACCACACAAAATGATGTCATTCATTCTTCATTAACACCTCTCTAGGGTATTAATAATAATATATTTATAGATTATATGTGATTTATTTTATATTTATAATTTATATATGACTCTTAAATTATTATATAATACATTCCTCCAGGATATCCATTTTTTGGTATAAGATAACATCATTTGTGGATATGTTGACTACCAACTCCTCAATGTGATGTGATTCATTCATGAATTACATTAAATGTATTCATGATGTGTATAATAATCACATGTGAAACGTATGACATAAATATGATATTATAATTATAATATATATATAGATCTATCATTTTCATATCATATATTTAATACGATGTGAAATTGGAAACAATGTTCATGTGTACGCACGATCAATCATTTCCATGAATGGAGTATTTCATTTATTATCACCAAATTTTATGGATAACTATAAATAAATATTTATTAAAATTTTATTTTATTTAAATCCTTTATTATATTATGGATATGATGGCATCATGATCGACATATAAGGAACAATAACACAGGGAGTATAACTATATTATAAAAAAAGTAAATAAACCCCAAAACTAATGTCAATAATGCAATATTATTAATGATCATGTAATAATATGTTATTAAATAATCATATATGATATAATAAATATTTTTATTGATATTTAATTATTTAATAACATGATACCAATATGATCTAGGATCCAGTAAAATCATTTCCTAAAACTTGTAAAAAAAGTAAACACATGAGATTAGTCATTACAAGTGATCTTACAAAGGGGGCAAGAACCACACCATTCAAGTTACTATACACCAATGAGATTTAATAATAAAGAGATCTGTATGACTACATCATACATGAATCAATTATCTCTATCTATGAAAAAGTATCTTCCACCTAGTTTTCATCCTTGAATGTATACTAGACATTCAGTTTGAACTAAGTTGCAGGATTCATACATTCAATATACCGGGGATGAAGTTTCACTCAAACATTCCTAGTTCTCACTCTTAGATCCATTATAACATTTTATGTGTCATATTCAATACAATTGGAAGTCCACTTATGATGAACCAAATGACTTATAGAATGCATTATTTCCCATAATTTTTCTTTATATAATGATTTAATTCCAATATATTGATTGATTAATCCTTTAACAAATCCCCAATGGGTTCCAAAAACTTCTACACTGCCTCAAGCACCTATATTTTAAGAGTCCAGACAATAATAATTTTCATTTATGCATCTGGTGATTGGATGGATCCTTCCCAATGATATGTGTGCTAGTGACTATATCAGCCTTCATATAACATGTACAAATATATGAATTTTCCTATCATTCATGGTGTTACTAATTTCTCCCCTTTTAACCCTTGTAGTAGCATGTACATTTCTATGAATATACACATTTCCAAAATGGATGGATGGATCTTGGTTATCAAAAAAACAACCATTTTGAGACTTCATGATCAAGGAAAAGATGGATTCTACAAATACCAAATGAATTTTCAAAATTTAGTCTCCCAGACATGTGATACTGGGGATGACCATATGTTCTTCAAGAATATATACATCATTAAAATCATGTCCAAATAAATTCACTGCATATTTCTATAATGAACAATCATATACATAGCTGGTGAAATGATTTTGTGCTTTTTGTTCATTTCATAAACATAATTGGTAGGGTGAAAAAATATACTAACTAACTTTAGGATGTTAATCATGGGTTGGAATCATGTTTTCCCAAATTATCTATAATATAATTAACATAGAATTTTGTATGATATTTAACTTCATTGGATAGTAATATTGGAATTATGGAGGTTGTTTACCTTCTCAATATGTATTATTCTATGGAATTAGACAAACTATTTCTACTAGTCCTCCAAACTAGTGTATTAGTATATTTAAATAATAATTTTCTACTACAATTTTGGAATATATAGGAACAAAATCAATCCGAATATAATGTTCCGTGTTTTTTTAAATGGTGATCAACATTCGTCCTAGAGGGATGATCATCATGTCATTTAGTGGTTCTCCAAGACAATATGTTTTCAATTTTTTAGATCAGATATCTAATTATGATCCCATTTGGTATTATGAATAATATCATTGAAATAGTGAATTATTGAGGGATGATCTAATAGACCCAGATAGTGTCAATTCCCATTCATCAGCTTTCTCTTGAACTTGATTGAAAAAAAAGAACAATGAGGGTTCATTAGTGGTTAAGATATACAATGTTAATTTGCTAATCAAGCCATTATTGAATATTTTCAGACCCCTGATACAAAATCCACCCAATATTTATAGTATTGATACAATCTTCCCATTATAATACTATCAACATTCATTCATCCACTGACCAAGTCAAGATAATGTTTCCTACCAAACACAATAGGTCCTTAAGGATCCCTCTTGAAAAACTGTAGATAGATAAAGAGTAAAAATGAATTTAATAGAAAATTAACTAGACATACCTCCCCCCCATATTTAGACACAAAAATTACCTTAAATTTTTATAGTATTTTAGTGATGTTAGAAATTATTTTACTAAGAAATTGGCTCTTTAATTTTCCCAAAAAATATGGATCACTAAGAAAGTTATAGGGGAGGGATCCATTTTTCACCCAAGTCATCATTGGGACCCTATTTTTTACCAAAAGATATAACATCATCCAACATAATGATATATTTTTCCGAACTAATACCTCTCCCGTCATCTTCTTCATTTTGAGATAAAGGGTTGTATATAACAGATATTATTCTCATTGAAGCATTAAAAAATAAATCAACGTTATATACATATAACATGTATGAAGGGACAAGGTGATTACTCCATAATTTTATTTCCTTATATTATATAACATAATCATGATCATTTATATATGTTCTCTGTTAGTGTTCTGAAATTTAAATGAGAATACCATAGTGTTCTACATAATTCCTTACACCTCTGGTGTATGGAATGATCCTCTTGGGATCAAATTGATTAAAATGAAGAACCATACATACGAGAGGATTAATCTATTAAATATCACCAAATTATCATAAAATACACAACTCCAAAGCACAATGAAAATATTATTCAACATGAGGGTTTAAAATGATTTATATATTTCAACCTTACAAGAAAATTTACCATTAATCACCTTTTTCATAAGTATATTAAAACATTGTGAAGCTATGGAATGAATATTTTGAATAAATATCATTTGACCTATAACATATTAGTTTGGAGTAATTTTATATTTAGTAATTCCACCCATCCGTGACATCATTATTTTTATAATGACTTTAGGAACAATATTTCTAAGTGATAATTGTCTTCTGTGTTTGATATAGACTTCATTTTACTTAATTATGATCAATGAAATAATGTTGGATTAAATCCCCTAAGGAAGTGGGGTCCGTAAATAATACAGGACCCTCTCTTAAATAGGAAAACAAAGGTAAAACAGTATACATCGTGTATTAATGAATACACGACGTGACCATACAATTGTTATGTTGTTTGACTGGTCAGCACATGACACGTTACGCAGTCTCTGTGCGTTTAATGATAACAATAACTTCAATTAATAATAGGTGTTTAATTGACCTGAGAGATGAGTCATAAAAAGGTATTCATCATTGGTCTTAAGATGACCATCATAATTTCAGGGTTGCAATGTCACAGATGTTTCACCATTCCAACACCATATAAGGGAGATATGTTGGATACAAGATCTAAAAATAATAACAATATTATTAATATTGGGTGTTTCTTGGACCCATGCCACGAACCATAATTTAATATCCAACCTTAAACATGAATGAATCATATTAATTATGGGATCACATCGCCACTGATGAGAAGTCAATTGGACGTTGCACATGGGAGTTATGGCGGGTCGAAGATTTAATAATAATATTAAATCAATTAATTCAAGAGCATTTTGGTTACCCAATCTAAAAACCGAAAAAATACATCAAATAATGGTATCATAATTACCTTCTCGAAGTCAGGGTTACACTATCACTGTTGGTTCATAAAACCAATGCCGCACGAAAAAAGTTATAGACTAAACCAGGTTTTCCCAACATAATTAATAATTAAATTATTATATTATATAATTTAATTTAATTCAATTTCTTAAATCATCATTTCTAAAATACTTTCCCCACCAAAAAAATTGATCCTCTTTGAATACATGTCAACCACTCCCCAGCACTTGATTTATTTCATTTTTTAACTTATTTATTTTATTGCATTATATTTTAAATCCTTATTTTCTTTAACTCTTTCTCTCTCCAATATCATTTATTCTTCCACAATTTTCACTCACTCCCAAATAATGGGGCATCCCCTTCTTTTACTCCATCTGGCACGCCCCAACCTCCATTTTTAACCATTATCATTATTTTTTTAACACAATGATCATAAATAATAACATCTCTCATCTATCCTCATATCTCAAATCTCATTGCATTGAATTCGAAATTTAAATCTCATTAAATCATTATAAAAGGATCTTTCAAAATTTATGCCAACATTATTATTATAAATATTTATTATAATAATAATAAAAAATCCCTAATTAAAATTCATTAACTTGTCACCAATTAATAATTATTATTATTATTATTATTGATGTTCTCCCTATTGACCATGTTTGACCACCATTACGTCAATGCCGAGCAACCTCCCATTTACACATAATTTATTATTTATTAAAAATTTAAAAAAATCAAAAATAAACCATGCACCGTCCCTCATTGAATTAAATACATTCAATTTTATTTCTTTTATTTCACAATGACTAAATTAAAACGGTTTAATCTAATTAACACCAAATAGTTTCGTGCCACCATTATCAATTATTATTATCAAAAATAATTATTATAACATGCCCCATTTTTGACCACATCAAATTTTACAATGTAATGGACTAGACAGGTCTGGGCCATTGCAAGATGCATGGGAGGTTCAAAATTTGTCTAACTGTACAGATAGACTATGTAAAATAAAATTTAAAAGGTAGGGTGATTCAACAAGGTGTGTGCACATTTAGGTAAACCATGAGAGGGTCTGCCTAGCTAGTAGCTTACGCAAGGTCAGTGCACAGTTTTTTAAACCATTCGAACTAACTATGTAGATGGTTTATCTGATATCCTTAAAAGTGTATCTCACACATTTTTTCCTTTATATTGGCCATTTTACTCTGATGTAGCCATAACTCAGGATTACACTCCATTAATTGTAGTATAACGTCTCCCATGAATTTTGGAGGCGATCTGATGGTTTCCCTTGGTGAATCGTAGCTGAATTCTTGAGGTATGTGATCGTTCTTCTTCGTTAATGATTAGTTTCTCAGATCTACTTCTCGTCTTCCCTTTATTTCATAGATATATTCTCTTCGTGGGTAGATATTGGTGTAAGGATTCATATAATGATGATATTTAGACTTTTTCTTGTAAGGAGAAGATATCTATGGTGAGTTCTTGGAGAATGGACCAGGTTTTTCTTATCCATTCCTCTTTCATTGGAGTTTTTATCAAAAACATTCAGGTATGAGGCTTATTGATCAACTACATATAGTATAACTAATTATAATTCCTTAAATTGAATGTGTGGTGTGAGTTGATTGTTATTTGGTTGTTGAACACTTGTTGGAAATCATCTTGATCGATGGTTGTGAAATCAAGAAAATTGAGGATTTTGAATGAATGCATTGGTTCTTGGTTTTAAAATGTGGATTTTAAGAATATGGATTTTTTCATATTTTTGGGACATTATGGGGGTATAAGTTATTAATAAAAAATAATGTTTTTATATAGTAAATGTTGTTTGAAATTTTTTTTTCCATTTGTTATCAAAAAATTTTTGTTTTTTAATGGATTATTGTGGAAATGGAATCATTCCACATAAATGGTGTTGGATGGAGTTCATTAATAATGAAACATTTATAAGGGATGAGTACCATTGGTTTACAAGGTAAGTGACCCTAGATTAGGGGTGTGTGTCATTGGGGCACAAGGTAATTGGATGACAGACCGCTCATGAGTATGGAATAATAAAAGGAAGCATGCATGTGTGGTTTTGTGGTGAAATCTTGAATGGGTTTGCCAAATGATTAGAATAATGGGTTTTAAAAATTTATTAGTAATTTTTCTGGAAAAATAACTTACTAGAAATTGGTTTCATTTGTTTTTGTTTTCACATGGTTGCAAACAGTCTTTGGAACATGTTTATATTTTTTTATAAAATGTTTTTGTAAATTGTTTTATATAAACCGTTTAATATAAATGTTGAAAACCTTTGTATACTAGTAGATTGAGTAAAAATTCATTTGGGAAACAAAATTGAGTTTCATAATAACCCATGATTTGTAACTTTGGTGCTTTTCAGATGATACCTTCTAGCACAGGGGAAAAGGTAACATTTCCCACGGTTTTAGCACTATCTCATGATGTTTGGGATTTTTGGTGATTGGGGATCATTGAGCTGGTAGAGTATAGAGTCTTGTGGAATTTTGAGTGTCTTGAGTTGTTTTTCCTCTATGTTCATTGATACATGGTTGTACTTATTCCATTTCACACTTTTATGTGGTTTTGAGATACATGATCATATGGAGTTGTCTTGCAATTTTTCATGCATCATATTTCAAATGTTTTGGTTATGGTTGCTTGGTTGAATGGTTTATTTCATAAAGGGTAAATCATACCCCACCTATATTAAAACACTTCAGTATATATTGAAAACCTATGGAATCTTGGGGATGTTGTTATGTTCAAGTAATGAATCATTGTTCTCCCAATCCAACGAGAATTAGTGTGTCATAACAATAGGTATTAGTTTGGTCCTTCCATGATCGTAAAAATGTTGTCATCTTGTTCAGTCCTTGACTAACAAGTCATAATCAATGATCTGGGTCTTGGAGTTGTAATTATTTCTTGTCTATTACTTGTGATGAAATATTATACATGAGTAGGATTATCGAAAATTGAAATTTATAGCATAAAAAGACATAACTAACCCTCTTATACAGAACATCATGTTACCATAGTGTTAGGTAAACAAGTATATAAGGACACTTCTATGATCTTGGAGTCTCATTGTCACGAGTTTATCCAATGAGACAATCATGACATGTATTATAGAGGAATTACATCCCACTAGGAATTCATATTTCATTTTGAGTTATGATTTATGATTCTATTAATTGATTAAACTTTTGAATAAATACCAATTTTTTATCAAAAGAATGATTTTGAAAATATGTTATATAGTGTATTTTGAAAATGGTTTGGTTTTCAAAATCACGACAAAATGTTTCAAAAATGGAAAAAGGGGTATTTGGGAAAACAATGGTTAGATAGTGATGTAATAGAATTTGAATTACTAAGCCATCAGTTGCTAGAGAGTGAGATTGATGGAGTTTGTTTTTGGATTATAAAATAGAAATTTGTAGGGATTGTCGAAACCAACTTGAGGAAGCAGTGAAAAATGTGGTTTCACCTGAACCATGGGTGAACCAATATCTAGGTCAAAATATTGAAAAATATTTTCAAGATGTGGATACTAGAAACTAGTGGAATGAGCCAAGTCATGTGGATCATACCAAATAGTTCATGTAGGAGACTCCCTCGAACATCTGAGGCGATGTTCAACCCGAGACGGAAGAGGTGTGGCTGAGTAGGATGAATTGTATCTTCAAATTCATTGGAATACTAGTACAACTCAAGGTAAATCTGGAGATGTATATGCTCAAGGATATTGCATTCTAGTGGTGGGATGTAGCATTATAAAAAAAATTGGAATAATACCTTACATGGGAGGATTTTGATGATTTTTTCTACAAAAAATTAAATCCTCACACGTTCAAGATCAAAAAAATTACATATTTCATCACCCTAAAACAAGAGATCCTCCCTCCCGTAAAGTATGTGGATAATTTTCTGAACTTAGTCCATTTTCACCAGAAGTTGCAGCAAGTGCATCCATTATGGCACACAACATCGAATCGGGGATACAACCAAATATTTGATTGAAGATTCCAATACTCTGTATGATTGATTATATATTGATGGAGAATAGAGCCAATGTGGCTGAATGTGATATATGAGGGTGTATTGGAAGAGGTATTATGTTACCCCCATGGAATAGTTGGAACTCAGACGTAGGGAGTTAGCATAGAAGAGACACTTATTTCCAAGGGGGAGGTAGAAATTAGATGGCTGGATCGGTGAACCTTTCTCCATGACCCTGGAGCAAAGGAGTTTACATTCAATGGGGAATTCATGACTTCATAAAGTGATATTGTACAACACAACCGATAACATTCCATTACAACAACAAGATGGGACATTTTCAATGCTATTGTCACAGTTCTCCACAGTCAAGTGATCGATACACTTCTTAGGTGTGGAAAGCATCATATTCATAGATAGAGCAAGGACAGTAGAACCAATCTCATTAGTAGTAAATAGATTTCCATGGTGATTCCAAGAATACCATGAATCCTCAACCAGGGAAATCTCTGCATGGAAATAAGGAGAAAAGTGTTGTGAAGAAATTGTATAAACATGAGTATATGATTATAGATGATCAAGTTGGACCATCTACAGTGAGATGTAAGATTCTATGGAATTCCAGAATTGTGCACGTGCTCTTTTTTACTGGTGAATCACATTCATTCATTGCATCTCAGATATTGATTTTCTATGTTTATAGTTGGAAATGTTGCATTAAATATCTACACTAAAAACTTCCCTCGGTGAATGAGAATGTCAATCCTTTCTGTGTAGATCACGTGTTATAACTGTTGATGAATCTGAGATGAAATGGATCTTCTCAATGTTCGATATGGATGTCTATGATATAATCTAGGGTATCAATTTTTTGGTAATGTTTAAGGATCATATCGACTGTTACAAGAGAAGAGTTACATTCATGATTGAGGACGACATCGAACATCTCTTAAGAGGATAAAGGAAGGTAAAGAAATGTGAAAAGTAATTTTTGGCACCAATGGTGGCATCAATCTCTTATAAGTTGGAAGCATTGACTTTTGAATCAAAGTAAGAGACGACGAAAATAGTTTTCCAGTAGTTTTGATTCACCTTTCAAATTTTTTTCCTAAGAACTTCTCAGGGTTACCACCAATAAGGTAAGTGAAGTATACGATTGATATTATTTTTCATGACTAGTCCAATTTCCCTTCTATATTATTGGATTGAACCAATAGAGTAATGTGAATTGAATGTGAAATTGGAGGATCTGTAAATCATGGGTTTCATTTGGCCAAGTATATCTCTATAGGAAGCAGCAGTGTTGTTCGTGAAGAAATCATATTAAAATCATTGGTTGTGTTTTGATTACAATATGCTTAACCATGATACGATAAAGACTAGATATCCAATTCCACACATTGATGATTTTTTTGTTCAATTAAGGGGTGCTCAGTGGTTCTCTAAGACAGACTTGCGATATAGATATCACCAATTGTGAGTTTGAATAAGGGATATTCCAAATACATCATTAAGAATAAGATATGTCCCCTATGAATATGTAGTCATTCCCTTTTTTCTAATGAATACACCAGAAGTCCTCATGGATTTGATGAATTAGATATTTCAATGATATTTGGATTCCATTATTGTGGAGTTTCTAGACGACATCTTGGTGTATTCAAAGACAAGGGTTGGCCATGAGGATCACCTGGAAACATTTTTACCAATCATGAGAGATCGCCGTTTATATGAAAAATTATTAATGTGTGTTTTTTGGATACATGAAGTAAATTTTCAAATCCATATCATTTCTAAAAAATGCATTTCTATGGATCCTGAAAATATATAAGTTGTTATCTCAGGGAAACCACCAATGAATGACTTTGAGATTTGATGTTTTTTTTTGGTCTAGATGGTTACTACTGACACTTTGTGAATGATATATCATGACTAGATTCTCTAATGAGAGCTCAGACAAAGAAGAAAGCTCTATTCCAAAGGACATAGGAATGCTAAACGTCTTTCCAAGAGATGAAATCTAGGCATACATCATCACCTATCTTGATTTTTCATGAATTAATACAGGGGTATGTGGTGTACTATGATGCTTTTGGACTAGGATTGGGATGTTTTATCATGAATGTATACCTTGTGGTTGCATATTTTTGAGAAAAATACTATTTTCAACAATACATAATACAGTTATTTAAAAGGGGGAGATTATTGAAAATAATACTCTATATCATTATTAGAATTTCGTGCTCAAAAATTCCCTTAGTTTTTTTCTAATGATTTTATTTAGTATTTTTTCAGGAATTTCATAATTTATTTTACTCTTGAAATAACGAGAATTTATTACTTGTTCGAAATCTTCTTTAAGCACGTCCTAGATTCACTGTTCATACCTAACTTGTTCAGAATCTACTTTAAGCATGTCCTGGAATCACTGTTCATACCCTACGTGGATAAATGTTGCATAAGAATGAAAAGCATGTATACTTTTTGAGATAAGAGAAAAGTATGGTGAAACGACCATTCATTTTCCGAATTGTATGGAAGAAGAAACTTATGTAAGGAAGGAACCTAACATTTTCTTTAACAACAATGTATAGAAGGGGAACCGTACATAAGTACTAAACGTTACGTTTGTTTCTCAAAAGTATGGTTCATCAACCTTACTTTTGTAAAAAACCATACGTTCTTGGAAAAGTATGGATAAAGTAAAAGTATGGATCTTTTACCATTCATTTTAGAGTTGAAAAAAAAGTATGGATGATCATCCCTATTTTTATGTTCATCCTTACATTGTCAACCCAATGTATGGAGGCCACATCATCAACCTTACATTTGGCGTCAAAATTTTGAAAGAAGATAATTTTTTATGCAGCGGTCAGAAAGAAGATTATTGGGAAGATTTTACGCCAAATTTTAAGTCATTTTTAAATTACGACATTAACTAATTAAAAGTTGTTTTATCAATGGATTTAAGATCGAATTAAAAGGTTATTTTTAGGCTGAGTCTTAAGGGATGTTTCGAGTTCACTGTATATTCAAAATTTTGAATATCACGAATAAAAAGGTGACTTTTATGGATCTAAATGTGCAGGAGATATGCTTAGATTTTTTTTTTATATTTTCTCTAAAACACTAGGTACAAGTGTATGGTGATCAATCTATTATGAAAAATGTTGGAAAACAGAGATTGTAGAAATTCACGTTGATAATTTGATTCAAAAAGGAGTGGAAAATCTCTGTTTGTTTAAGTGGAAAGAACTCTATTGAAGATTCACCAGTACTACATCGAATATCAACTGTATATCTACTACTGCTGAAGTTGTGAAATATATCTCTATATCTACTGCAATCGGATCGACTTAGAATTTTTTTGTTTTGAAAATTGATATTTCTAGAGATGATGATCCATCTGCTGTTAATTGCGTTCTATTACAATTGTGAAGATCAACTGGAAATCTTCTTTCTGAAATTATTTTTATTCTTGAGTAACTAAATTCTTGTTATACGCATTGTAGGTTTGTGTTTGAACCAGAAGTCTTTGTTATTCCTTGGATTCTAAAGCTGTCAACTGCATGTACACAGTTGTGAATTAGTATGTGGAAAAGAGAACCAGATAGAGAAAATCACCAAGCTCGTGGAGTTTAGTGTTGGTGGAGTGGACTAGGGTCCTTCTGATCCCCATACCACTGTAAATATTTGTGTCCCGACTTTTATTTCATTCCACTGCATGATAAAATCTGAGTAAGTATAGAGGACAGAACTCGTTCAATCAAAGAGTTACGGAAAAATTGCAAAAGACACAATTCACCCCCCTCTTGTGTATTATCTATAGATTCATATCCAACCATTGGTATCAAAGTTGGATCTTCTAATAGAGCCTTAGAAAGCTAGAACCATTTAAATATTACACAGTAGAGAATCATGACTGATACAAGAGAAGGGATTTCAATGGTCAGAGCACCATATTTCAATGGAGACAACTATGGATGCTGGAAATCGTGCATGATAATATATCTGAAAAACATCTGTTATAATGTCTATTCAAAGATTCTAACTCCTTATGAAATTTTTGAAAATCCTGAGACATGGAGTGCTGCTACAGAGGCAGAGTAAAATATGAATTCGAAGGCTATGAATTCAATTATATACGGTCTAGGACCAGATGAATTTGAAAGAGTATATTAGTGCCTAACAACATATGAGATGTGGAAAACAATAGTTGTGCATATAAAGGGACATACAATGTGAGACAGATGAGAAATGCAACTGCAAAACTGAAATTTGATAATTTCAGAATTTTTGAAGGAGAAAGGATTACCCAAATGAATGGGAGATTGACAGAAATTGTCAATAATATAAAATCTCTAGGAGATCCTATCAAACATGATGATAATTCATTAAAATTAATTAGGGTACACACTACTCGATGGAATGGTATCTCTACTGCAATCAGACAATCAACACCTATCAAAAATCAATCCATGAGAGAGATGATTGGTACACTAATGATGTATGAAGCTAAAATGCAAGATGAGTCTAATGAATATAAAGTGCTTATAAAAAGAGAAGATACTGCCTTGAAAGTAACTTCACTACAATATAATAGAAAGCTGAAGAACAGAGAAGTCAAAGATAAATTAGAGAGCTCTGACTCATCAAACTCAGATGAAGAGCGGGATCAGGTAGCCAGGAAATTTATAAAGTTCTACAGCAAGAAAAGAGGCTTCAAATTTTTTTTAAGAGAGATGATAAAAAAGTATGATTTTATAAAAGAAAGAAGATGAGGTATATTATACCGGCTTTCCCACAATTTAATGATGCAAAGAAGAATAACTTCTTCAAAATAAATGACTTTGAGCAAAAAGACAAGAAAACTATGAAAACCACTTGGAGTGTATCTGAAGAATCTAGTTGCTCTCCTGAATCAAGATTTGAAAAATAATCATCAATCTAAAGGTAAACATGTGTTTTATGATAGAAACTGATGAGGTACACGAATATTACTTCTTTGACTCAAACAATGAATCAAATTCTGAATCAAGCTATAAAAATGAAAAACATGCATCCTACTTCAGTATGCATGAAGAAAGATATGACTCACTATTTAAGAAACATAAGTTTCTAAAAAATAAACATAAAGTTGTTTCATATGAAAGAGATACAATGATGAAACAACATAAGGAACTAACTGATAAATACAATTCGATTAACACTAACTATATTAATTTTGAATCAAGACTAAAAACACTATAGAATGAAGTAGAATCTTTCAAACAGGCTGCAATGGTTTTTAAAAAAGGATAGAATTCATTAAATGAAATTCTTGGAAAAACATTCATTAAAAAGGAGAGATTTGGAATTGTCATTAATAGGGAAATTCCTAAGATATATAAAAATTATTTTGTTCCTATCTCTAAAAAGGTTAATTGTATCTTTTGTGGGACAAAGGGACATATAGCTAAGAACTGTTTCTTAAGACAGCCTCAAATTTGTGGTATTAAAAAAGCCTATGTTTCAAATGAATTATATGATTCAGATGATTTGAAAAGAACAAAGCAAATTTGGATTCCCAGATCATTGCTAGCTAACACCCCTAGACCCAACAAAATATGGGTACTAAATCAATTTGTTTGAATGTCTTTGTAGGTAGCAGGCCACCATAGAAGAAAAGATATATGGAACATGGATAGTGACTGGTCAATACATATGGGTGGAAACTCTTGGAATTTTTCTTCTCGCAAAGGAAGGTGGACTTGTCACATTTGGTGACAATACCAAAGGAAAAAATCATTTGCATTGGAACTGTTGGAGATCCAAAAACAGTCTCAATCAACAAAGTTCTTTATATACAAGTATTTAAACACATCCGAATAAGTATCTCTCAAATCTGTGATAATGGATATACTGTTGATTTTTCTGACAATTGTTGTACTTTTTCTAAAGATAAACTGTTTAAATTTAAAGTTCCATGAAATGAAAATGTATATACAATGGATTTAAATTCCTTGTATAAACAACAAGTAAACTTATTGACTGCTAAAGTAAGTGATTCCTAGATCTAGAATAGGAAACTTAGACATTGAAATATATATGTTTTAAATAAGTTATATAATAAACATTTAGTTTCTGATTTACCGAGTATCAAATTTGAAAGTGAAAGATTTTGTTATGCATGTCAACTTGGAAAGCAACACAAATTATCTTTCAAATCTGTTAATAAAGTTACTACATCTAATCCTCTAGAACATATTCATATTGATTTATTTAGACCCTCAAGAGTAGCAAGCTTAGCAGGTAAATTATATGTATATGTTTTAGTTGAGGATTATTCTAGATTTACATGGATTTTCATTTTGAAATTTAAAAATGAAGATTTTACTTTATTTGAAAGTTTCTGAAAATTTGTCCAAAATGAAATATGTTATAATATAATCTCATTAAGAAGTGATTGTTGTGGAGAATTTGAGAATCAGGAATTAAATTCCTTCTGCTCAAATTTGTGTATTAAACATACATTTTCTATACCCATAACACCTAAACAGAATGGGATTGTAGAAAGGATAAATAGAACAATTCATAAAATATCTAGAACTATGATACATGAATATATCCTACCAATATATTTTTGGGCAGAAGTGGTGAATAAAGAATGATATATAATTAATAGAGATTTAATCAGACCTATTTTAAAAGAAATGATGTTTGGGAATTAGTGGAAAGACATATGAATTATCCAATAATAGGAACCAAACAGGTCATTAGAGCTAAACAGGATGACCAAGGCACAATAACTAGAAATAAAGCAAGAATAGTAGCTAAAGGATACAATCAAGAAGAAGGAATAGATTATGATGGGACTTTTTCAACTATATCTAGGTTAGAAGAAATTAGAATCCTTTTAGCCCATGTATCTTCAATAAATTTTTAATTATTTAAGATGGATGTTAAATCTGCCTTTTTTAATGGCTATTTAATGGAGGAAGTTTATGTTGAACAAGCTCCTGGTTTTGAAAGTTCTCAAAAAACCGATTCCGTTTTTAAACATACTAAATATCTTTATAGCCTTTATCAAGCACCTAGATCTTGGTATGAAAAATTATGTTCTTTAATTTTGAAAAATTATTTTTTTGTTGGAATGGTAGACCCAACACTCTTTAAGAAAATTATAAAAAATAATGTTTTATTGGTTCAAATTTATGTTGATGATGTAACTTTTGGATCAAATAATAAAACCATTTTCTATGAGTTTTCAAAGTTAATGAAAATATAATTTGAATTGTGTATGATGGGATAACTGAATTTCTTCTTATGACATCAAATATATCAAAAAGGTTTTGGAAATGGTATAAATCAAAACAAACACATTACTGATTCACTTAAGAAATTTGGACATGAAAACAACAAGCCATTTATAACTCCTATGTGTACTAATATAAAACATCATTTGTATGAAACTAGAAAAATCAATTGACAAAAAGTTATATAGAGGTATGATTTTTAGTTTGTTATATATTACTGCTAGCATAACAAATATAATGTATTCAGTATGTCTTTATGCTAGATTTCAATGAAATCCTAAAGAATCACATCTAACAGATGTTAAAATAATTTTTAGATATTTAAAAGGAATAATTTTTCAATCTCTTCTTTATCCTAAAACTTATGATTTTAATTTGATTTCATATTCAGATGATGACTTTAGGATGTTTTAGATTAGATAGAAAAATCACATCTGGAATATGTCAATTTTTAGGAAATTCGTTTGTGCCATGGTCTAGTATGAAAACATCATTCGGTTGACTTGTCAATAGATGAGGCAAAATATGTTTCTACTGGCAGTTTCTGTGCACAAGTGTTGTGGATGAAAAACACTCTTATGGACTTTGGATTGAATTTTAAAAATACAACTATTTTATGTGATAATACAAGGGAAATTAATATTTCAAAAAAGATTATTAGTTATTCTAGAACTAAGCACATTGATATATGGAATCACTTTTTAAGAGATCATGTTATTAAAAAAGATATATTTTTAGAATTTAGAAATACTGAAATTCAATTAGTATATATTTTTACTAAACCACATCCCACTGCATGGTTTGATTTTATTAAGGGAGAGCCAGGTTTATTTACATTTAAATATTTTTTATTTTTTATTTACTTTTATTTATTTTTGTAAATTTTATTTTGTTTTTTTGAATACTATTTATGATTTTTTCTCCCTTTCGCCATATGGAAATTTTATTTAAATATATGTTACGATTAGTGATTACATGAGAATCGAGGCTGTCTGAGCCTTTTCTAATTCTAAATCATTTCACTTCTATTGAAACCCTTTAGAAATAAAAAAATTGCACTTCTACTATTAAACCCTAATCATTGAACCTCTAAAACCCTAACCATCAAACCTTCAGAGATTCTGATAGAGATGGTTAAAACTAAAAGAGCCAGTGAAGTCGAGCCAAGAAATTCCAAGAGACAATGCTATGAAGGATGAAAAATCGTACAGGGCAAGGTAATCAATATCAACATGTTATTTCAGACAAATAATTTGTTGAAACAAGCTCTCTCATTTTAGAACCCTGAACTTATATTCAATAGTGAAAATACGGAATTTCTGTATGAGGTAGAACATAGATACTTTTTCATATCTATAATGTTTATCCTGGGGGATACTGAGGATAGTATGATGGATAAAATAGAGGATAGAGATTTCAAAATGTTGTTAATCAAAATTCGTCAGATTATCAACTTTCCTCATGAGGGAGTTTTTCATTTTGATTTGAAGAATATAGGAGTTGTTGTGCATAAATCTGAGGATATTAAGCCCTTTTTGTTTAGAACATCTACTATTAAGAAAATGATGGTGAAATATTTAGAACCAGATCAGAAAATACATTCCATCGATTTATTTCTAAAATGTCGCTTAAGAAAGACATGGTGAGATTAGTAGATGCCCAAGTACATTGTCATCACAGTAATATGTTTAATGATGGAACTTTAAGGAATATTGGATATTTCTGGAGCACCATTAATGGAAAACTTTTTCCAGTATGATCTGAAGAAGACTCAGAGAGTGCTTAGGCTCAACCTGCTAAGTCCATGGAGGGTCAAGCTAAATCAAGAGTCAACAATGTAGCAAGAAGGATCTGAATTGATGTAGAAGATGTTAAGGAAGACATAAGTTAGTAGGGACTTTAATAAAAAATAAAGAGACCTATTAATGAGTAAATTACATCCCTTGTATTGGCAACAACAACAAAACATTTATTTACTAATTATTTTGTAAGATAAGCTGTTATTGATAAGACCATGGAAGTTTTTAGTGAAAGAACAACACCAACAGAGGGATCAAGAGCTCAAGAAGAAGCTCAAAGGGAGAATCAGGAACAGATTGTAACTGATGTTAATGTTTCACTTCAACAGAACCAAGATAAGGAGGTAGTGCCTAGTGGGGATGTGTCCAGACCTCAAGAAACTCTTGAAAATGTTAATCTCAAAAATCTAGTGGAAGGCCAAGATGCTGATGTTTGTGGTGATCATTCTTCTTAATTTCACACCAAAGTGCTTCAAGAGGATATTTCTGTGGACGAATCTTCTGACTCTATGGAAATATCAATGGTCCAACCTACTCGGGACAAAAAAAGAGAAATCTAATGCTGAATCATTATATATGGTACTACTGCATCATCTAGAGCCTGTGAATGCAAATCAAGCATAGGGTGCCTCTGATTCAAGGAAGAAAAAAGTTGATTAACTGTAGAAAAAGGTGTCTCAGTTATAATATGAGAATTTCACTCTGAGAAATGCCTTAACCATTGAACAACTGATATTTAAAAAGCTAAAGGTGAATACCATCTCAAGGCAAGAAGTGGAAATTTTTAAAGATGATATGCTGACTGCAGTTTCTCGATTGAAATATGAAAAGGTTATGAAGTTATATTTATTAGATCTGAAGTTTTTTATGGAGAACTAATTTTCATCAAGGGATAATAATGTTTTTAGTGGATCAGGTACATCACCTGATTTAATCAGAAGGTTTCAAGCTATCACAACTGTGATTATCAACATGAATGACATGTTATAAGATCTTCAATGTAACAGTGCTACATTATCAGTGGTGCTGGACAATCATTAGTTTTTAGTGGAACAACTAACATCTATTGATCCCTTTATCAGAATCCTGTTAAATCAGTTATCAGAGAAGCTATCATTTTTTTTCAAAAAAGAGGAAAGGATGCATGAGTTTTTTAGAGTCAATTTAATCGTGGATATTCATATGACATAAGAGAACAGAGAGCACATTATCAAACTTGGATATGGGATGATGAAGAGACTCCGAGAAAAGTTTACAAAAATCAATTACGCAATCCAGAGGAGATAGAACTTATTGCATATCTTACCCAAACCTTGATTCATGTGTATATCATTGTCATGTATATACTGTTGTTTTTGAATGAAAATTGTCGTCATTGATTATTTGTTTCTTTATCTATTTGTTTATTACTATTTTAAGTTAAAATATGACAGTATATCAGATAAATTTACGATTAAATAGTTAATTATTTCATTTACTAACAGTTCCATGAAATATTAAAAGTTTTAAAATCCATGATTTTTTTTTCTTTTTGATATCAAAAAAACGGGGAGAATTTGGATACATACATCATAATATTTTTATTTAGGGGGAGAATTACATGAGATCTTTGGATAACCACAACATTTTATTTTACAAACCTTTATTGGTTTTCTATATATTAAATGTTTTGGGTACTTATCCAAATTGTTTATTATAATGGTTATTCAGAAGGAGAAATTTGGATAAAAAAAATCATTTATTTCTAAAGAAATTTTTATTTTATTAAAGCGGAGACATTTTTATTTATTGAAATAATTTTTCTGAAATTAAATATTGTGTCATCCTCTCAAAATTTTAAAATTTTATGTAAATAATTTTGAAAGATAATTTCATCTATATAATTTTATTATCTTCTGGGTTTCGTGGTCATAAAATATTGGGAGATTGTTGAGAAAATTATTGTTTTCAAAAATACATAATAATGTTATTTAAAAGGGGAAGATTATTTAAAATAATACTCTATCTCTTTATGATAATTTTAATGCTCACAAATACCCTTAGTTATTTTCTAATGATTTTATTTAGTATTTTGCATGAATTTATTAATTTATTTTACTCTTGAAATAATGAGAATATATTACTTGTTTAGAATCTGCTTTAAGCATATTCTGGAATCACTGTTCATACCCTACGTTGATAAATGTAGCATAAGGATGAAAAGCACGTATACTTTTTGAGATAAGAGAAATGTATGGTTAAACAACCATACATTTTTAGAAATGTAAGGAAGTAGAACCTTACGTTAGGAAGGACCTTATGTTTTGTTTATCAACAAAGTATTGATGGAGAACCATACGTAATTACAAAACGTTATGTTTGTTTCTCAAAAGTATGGTTCATCAACCTTTCTTTTGTAAACAACCAAACGTTCTTGTAAAAGTATGGATTAATTAAAAGTATGGATCTTTTACTATACGTTTTAGAGTTGAAGAAAAAGTATGCATAATAAACCCAACGTTTATGTTCATCCTTACATTGTCAACCCTACGTTTAGAGGCCACATCATCAACCGAACGTTTGGCGTCGAAAATTTTGACGTACAATATTTTTTTTTATGCAGTGATCAACAAGCTGATTATTTGGCGGATTTCAAGCCAGATTTAATGTTGTTTTTAAAGTATGACTTTGACTAATTCAAAACCGTTTTATCAATGGATTTAAGATCAAATTAAAAGGAGCTTTTTATACTGAGTCTTACGGGAAGTTACAACTTCTCTATAAATTCAAAATTTTGAATATCACGAATAAAAAAGCGACTTTTATTGATCTAAATGTGTAGGATATTTGATCAACTTTTTTATATCTGTTTTCTTTGAAACACCAGGAACAAGTGTATGGTGATCAATCTATTATTAAAAAGGTGGAAAACAGACACTGCAGAAATTCACGTTGATCTGCTGATTCAAAAAGGAGTGTCAAAGCTCTGTTTGTTTAGGAAGAAAGAACTCGATAGAAGATTCACCTGTTCTACATCGAATAACTGTTGTAGATCTACTACTGCTGAAGTTGTTGACTATATCTCTATATCTACTGCAACCAGATTGACTCAGAATTGCTTTGTTTTGAAAATCAATATTTCATGAGACAATGATCCATCTGCTGTCAATTGCATTCTATTGCAATTGGGAAGATCAACTGGAAAACTTTAATTTGAAGTTATTTTTATTCTTGAGTAACCAGCTTCTCGTTCTAAGCTCTCTAGGTTCATGTTTGAACAAGAAGGATTTGTTTTTACTTGGATTGTAAAGGTTTCGACTGCCTATACTCAGTTGTCAACCGGTCTGTGGAAAAGAGGACCAGATAGTGAAAATCACCATGCTCGTGGAGTTGAGCGTTGGTGGAGTGGACTAGGGGCCTTCTGTTCTCTGAACCACTATACATCTTTCTATCCCTCCTTTTATTTCATTCCGCTGCACGATAAAATCTGAGTAAGTATAGAGGACATAACTCATTCAATCAAAGAGTTACTTAAAAATTGCAAAAGACAGAATTCACCCCCCTCTTGAGTATAATATGTAGATTCAGATCCAACACATATGATTCAAGGCTGTTGAAGGTGCATGAGAAGAATTACCCAACACATGATTTGGTGTTTCCTGCTGTCAAACATTCCTTGAAAACATAGATAATCTATCTACTTGGTGATAAATTCAATGTGTTTATAGACCAAAAAATCTCGAAACACATTTTCTCATAGTGTGATCTGAATAAGAGGAAAAGGAGATTGATGGTGTACCTCTATATGTTTGACATTAACTTGATGTATACCCTATCAAAAGGGAATTCAGTTGCATATACATTGAGTAGGATGTCATGTGCTCAATTGGAGAAACACGCTTATGATGAATGGCAGTTTATGATGGTTCTATGTGACATCCACGTTGAATGTGATGTCCAAGGAGATGTTGTCATTTTATTTTTAGCAATGATTATTCCTGAATTGGTAAATATGGTCCAAGAGGCACAAAAATATGATACATAATGTTTGCTTATGAATTCAATACACAATGGTGTGGAGACCATTGAGTGTTGTAACCATGATGGGAGTTCAATTTTTTGCTTTAGAGATAAGATGGTTGTACCTATATCATTTCAATAATAACACATTCATGATTACCACCGTTTAATATGGGATGTACGTACTAGTACATAGAATATTTATAAGGAATTATGGTTGTGGTTTTGGTGGAACAACAAGAAAAGGATAGTGGTCTAGTTTGTCTCGCTGTGCGTAACATGTCAGTAAGATAAAGATGATCATCAGAGACCAGATGGTAGGTTACAGCCCTTACCTTTCCTAATGAGGAAATTTGAGAAGATAATTATAGATTATTTGATTGATTTTACAAAAATGGTTCGGAAACACATTTTTCATTTGGTGATAGTGGATTGGATTACTATGTTAGCCTATTTCATACCAATTTTTGAAACATATATAGTGGATGATCTATCAAAAGTCAATATCTGAGAAGTGGTAAAGAGGCATGGAGTACCAGTTTCAATTATCTTAGACCGAGATCCCAGTTTAACATTTCATTTTTGAAAAATTAATATAGAAAGCGCTTTGAAATCAGTTGGCTATGAGCATCGCGTATCATACTCAGACTGACGACCAGTCTAAGAGGATGATACTGACATTGGAAGACATGTTTCAGGAATGTGTATTGGATTTTGGTGGCTCATGGGAGAGGAATACACCCTTGGTGGAGTTCTCATTCAATAACATCTATCAAAACTCGATACATATTGCTCTGTTTGAACCACTATATGGGCGTTCTTATCTTTATCAAATCTGTTTGGTGGAGATTGGTGAAGAATCACTAGTTGGAATGAACCTTTTCCATGAAAAAACAAGATTGATGGAGATAATTAGAAATCAGATGGATATGGACCACATTCATCAGATATAATATGCAAATCACCGTCAAAGAACATAGTCATTCGTTGTGGGTGATCATATATTCATGAGGATATCTCAAAGGCTTTGACATCATTGTTTTGGGGAGTATTTAATTTTATCTCCAAGATACATCGACCCTTTCTATATTATGGAATGTGTCTGAGAGGTGGCATAATAGTAATAATTACAATCATAGTTTAGTGGTGACCGACTATCCATCAATGCTAATAGAATTTTTTATTTCCATTACTCTCTCCACTATGTGTAAACTGAGAAATTTATTAAATTCATATATCCTTAAACTATCTTTTTACGATTTAGTTGATTCTTATCTATACAGTATTTAATGGATTGAAGATCAGCATTCATTGTCTTTGTATGATGTTACTCCCAAGAGGAGATGTTTTGATTCTAATTTCTAATTTGGATACATGAAAGGTGCATATAAGCATTATAGATGTACTTGTGAAGCATTGGGAAGAAATTTTTTTCTCAATTGATTTCTATTCATCTAATTATTTTTAAAATTCTCAACTGGCCTATGAAGATGGATTCCAATTGAAAAGATATTATAACCATCAAATATATTTTCCCAACATCCATGAATGAAAACCCTTCAACTCATGAAACCAAAAAGAATAGTTGTGTACCATTCAATGGTAGTTAACTATTAAATTACAGAATATTGTAGTACCCCAAGTTTCTGGTAATGAACCCTTACATTATGAATTTTATGGTTATAATGTTTAAGGGTGATAGATGGAATATTTGGAGAACTTTGTCATGTTTTTTAGGATCTAAAGGGAAGTCGCATGGGAGACACACAGTTTGTCTAACCATGTGGCCAAACCATGTGAAATAGATTGTTTTAGGTACAGAGCTTCAGCATGGTGTTTTCACTATTAGGAAACCATGCGAGGAGGCCATAAGAGGGTATTCTAAGGTAGTTTCTAACGCATATTTATAGCACGTTTTTTCTAACCGTGCAAACTAACCGCGAAAATGGTTTTATGTGTGATCCTAAAAATGTGTATCACAGATGTTATTTCCATTAAGTATGAAATTTTTTATCCTGATAATCTATTAAATGGTATTAATCTATTTTTATGTTATGAGAACCCATCACAAGTAGTTTGGAGGCAATCTACAGGCTTCCCATGGTGAATAGAAGCTAAATTCTTGAGGTATATATCTGTTCTTCTTTTTTCTTGATCGATTTCATAGATCTACTTAGATCTATATCTCTAATTCCCTTGATTTCAAAGATATACAATTGTTATGGGTATATATAGGTGTGAATATGGCATGTACGATGATATTTGGGCCTGTTCTTTCAAGGAGAGTATATCTAAGGTGAGTTCATGGAGAATCAAACCAGTTTATCATGTGTGTTCTTCATTCATTGGGGTTTTTATCAAATACTTCAATATATGAGGGTTAATTCTGGACTCCATATAGTAGAAATGATTTGAATTCATTCAAATTGAATTTGTGGTGTTATTTTATTGTGATATATTTTTTAAATACTTCATTAAAATCATAATGAGTGATGGTTGTGAAATTTGGAAAATTGGGGATTTTAAATGTATTCTTTTGCTATTAGTTTTAAAATGTGGATTTGGAAAAGAATATTTTCTTATATTGTTTGAAAATGATGGGGATAAATGTTTTAAATAAAAAATAATGTTTTATTGAAATTAAATGTTACGTGAAATTAGTTGTGCTTTGGTTTTCAAAAAAGGTTCAGTTTTATTTAAATGGTTTATTGTGGAAATGGAAACATTTGGCATAAATGGTGTTGGATTGAGTTCATGATTAATTGGCCCTTAATAATGGATGGTTACCATTGGGATACAAGGTATGTTACCCTGGATTAGGGGCACATGTCATTGGGAGATAAGGTAATTAGACAAGAGACCGCTCGTGAGTATGGAACTTTCAAACAAAACATGCATGTGTTGGAGTGTGTTGAACTATGGAATGGGTTATCCAAATCAAAGGAAGAACGCGTTTTATGTTTTGAATAGTTGTTTTTCATTTAAAATAACTTGCTGGAAATTTGTTTCATTTAGTATGGTTTTCACTTGATTGAAAATAGTTATTTGAACTAGTTTTTATTTTTTTATAAACTGTTTTGGTAAATTGTTTTATATAAATTATTTTATATAAATGTGGTTATCCTTTCTATCCTTGTGGAATGAGTATAATGTCATTGTGGAAAACAATCAGAGATTTATACTCACACCAACATTGTAACATCAGTGCTTTTAAAGATCTTATCTTTCGGGATAGGGGTAAAGGTATCATTTCCTTTGTTTTTTCACTACCTCATGATGTTTGGGTTTTTCGGATTTTGTGTAGCTTGGAGATTGTGGATCATGGAGTTTTGTAGTATTTTTGGAGTTTTGAGTAATTTTTCAATTGTATACAATGGTACTTGATTGTCTTCCACTTCTTCACACTTTGATGTGGTTTTGAGATATATGAATTTGGTGAGATGTCTTTCATTTGATATTACATCATATAATGAGTGTTTTAGATATGGATGGTTGGTCAAATGGTTTATTTCTTAAAGTGTTAATCTTACCCCATCTTTATTGAAACCCTTTGACATTTATTTCCATCCTTTGGAATCTTGGGGATGTCGCTTGATGTCATGTAATGACTCGTTTTTCTTTTAATCCAATGAGAATTAACGAGTCATTACAATTATGAATATGTTGATGATTGGGGAGGGTGTAGAATGAATTCCCATTAAAAATAATCATGTTACCCAATTTAACAAAGAATATATCATGATTTCATGGCTATCTTATATACAATGAGTACATTCTCCACATGATTCCATATCCAGTAAATGGAAAATTAGTAAGATTATAGTAAATAATAATTAATAAGAATTAAGTATCTCCATCCTAATGAAAGTAGATTAAATTAATTCATCATGTGTTAGGATACTATTAAGGCCACACTCAATCAAACACTTCTGAGCCACCTTCCTAGTTATTTCCACAATATCCATACATATATCCCCTCTCTTGATATACTATGTTGATTTATAAAAAATATAATTTTTAAATCATAAAATATGTATTTTAGTATTTGGGAATTGATATTTTGACATCATTTGACCAATTAGATACATTTATTACAATGAATACATATGTATATCATTCTATACTTTTAAAAATTCTAAGAAACAATGTGATATCCTATATAATCCGAAATAAAGTTTCTCTATTTCTCAATAATTGTTTTTATGTTCTGGTAAACAAATATTCATTGGGTGTTTTCCAATATATAATTTTAAATTACTGTGGCCATTATGGGATTCTAATGCCCTTATAAATTCTAGTAAAATGCATTCATTGTTTGACGGCCTAACCCAAATCATATATCCTTAATTTTGTTTCATCCTAGCATTTTATATTCCCTTTTTTTCTACTTTTCATCATTCCATACATTGGGATAGTTTCCATTTTCGATCCCTAAATGCATCAATCCCCACCTCACTTATTCTAATAATAACTCTTTAATTAGTTCAATATAGGTGGTGAATAACTCTGAGACATATCTTCCAAAAAAAAATTTCAATTAGTGGAGTGAGATTATTTATGGAGTGAATAGGTTTAGATAAATTAATAATAAGTTTATTCCTTAGGAAACATGAAGATATGATCCTATATAATAGAATCCCCAATATTATCAATATCTAGATTTTGAGGGACATAAATTTTAGAATTCCTACCACTGAGTTGTCTTTCTGATAAATATTCTTGTTTGTCCCTAGAATTGGCTACATTTTTCATTTCACGATATTCCATATATGTTTGTGAATTTTCTATTACCTGAGGCATTTTTAACTATTGATTATCCTCTATGAAACCCTTCAATGTAGCCTTCTGGGCTCTAATCTTTCATTATATAGAATGTAGGTGTCCAAATCCTGCCCATAATATGATGATAATCATTTTTATGTACTACAAACAAGTGATGCGCATCCATTAATCACATTTTTCTTCCAGATACCTACAAATGATAGTCAAATACGGACTCCATAAAGAGGAGACCCCATACTATAAAGCCAATGAGTTAGTCTATGTTGATAAATAATATGTGGATTATGTGTATAATTATCATGTGTATCTTAATTGGGTATGTATTTCAGGATGAATGTGGGGAACCCATATCCGTGATCATGATCTAAGGGTCTATTTTTCATTTACCAGTCATATTGTGACTTTAGAGAAACCACATCCTCTACATCTTCACTGTGATGTGTGGAATTGTCCTTATGGGATTGGATGAGGAGTCCTGGAGTCTCCATGAGTATCCTCCACAAGGGAGTTCCATATATTTTCCAAATGCGTTTTCAATTCCACGTGTTAAACATCCTAAATAGGTATTTTTTAATTTTCATAAATAGTGAAGGGTATTTCTCATAGATTAAATTAACATAGTGGGTTATTATATGTCCATTACCCATCTTGTCCACAATAGAGGGGGGAAATATGGATGTTTCTACTTAGATCAGGATGTTGGATTTTATCCTTTCTTTTCCTCATTATACAATTATTAGCCCCAAGTCCTTTCATTTTTTTATAATGATATGATTTTTTCATTATTACATCTTGATAAGATATTCCAAAAAAATCTGAATCATATACAAAACATTTGATTTCTTTCAAACTAGATCTGAAATATGATGCTATAAACCCTACTGTTTTGAAATTTATCCCCTATAAGGGTGTTAGACATATCAACCTCCACAAGGTTACTCTCATAATTCCCAAATCATGGATTTTCAATTTTATTTTCCATTTTAATTGGGTTCCCCGTAGAAAAAGTTATATATCAATGAATACACGGATTACAGTATAACCAATTCTATTTACATATCTGAATCTATAAATATGTATGATTATTCCTTGACTATAAGGGAAGAAAATACTATCCCATAATTGTGTTTTAAAAAATCTATTTTTCAAGGATAATGAACCAATTTTCAAAGATCATTGTTTATATTCATGAGATAGAAATACCACATGTTAATACCGTCTCCCATTTCCATCATTTTACAATCACTAAAACCTAGATTTTATAAATACATATCATGATTTCATTGAATTATCATATCTTATCACCCTCTTCAACAAGAACCCATAAAATAATAGACTACTTTAAATGATTCATTCCTTCATAAGGTTCGACTACATTCAGTATAATAAGTGATGTCTAGCCTTTAATTATAATACATATAGGTGGAGGTGGAAAAAACTAAAAACTGAGGGGTTCGAAGTATATTTAACCATATAAGTAAAGTTCTTATTTGAGATAATGACATTATCCAATGTTGGAAATTCCACATTAAACATTCTTGGTGAAAGGTGATAAAATTAATTTTACCAAAAATATTCTAGTAGTGATGAACACCATGAAGTTTCATCTGGAATCACACTCTTTCCTCTATCAATTGCACTATTTTTAGGATTTCCTCAAATCTAACATTTCTCCCCCATCAACCTTAATATTATTAAAACCAGTATTCAAGAAGATATATGACATAAAACTAAAAGGAAGTGTAAGGTAAAGAATATCTTCTCAATATAAATTCTATAGATACTTTTTTGTTATTATACACTAATTCCCTTTTATCTGCTGTATATAATTCCACATTGTCATCTAACACCATGTGTAACACCACAAACTTCCACATAACGTTTCCTATTGAATAATGTAGTAGCTTGCGTTGTACGCAACATGGAGTTTTAAACAACCACAACCAATCTAACTAGTCATTATGAATTGTAATACAAACTTATTTAAATTCTATAAATTTTATTTGTCAATATTTTCTTCATTATTGAATTTGGATTATTGAAATTAGCTTATGGTGATGTTTTGATATTTTTCTAAAACCTTTAATTTTTAATGGATAGTAAAAAACACTATGTTATTGTTTAAAACTGGCTTTTTATTTAAATAATTAGTTTTTTATTATAATTTATTTTAGGGTTAAATATATACATAATACGTATATTGGTTCTATGTAATTCACTGGAGTCATTTTATTATAACTTTAGATATATAATGATTTGTTGAAATTTTTATGGTATTTTACCCACTTTGTAGGTGAATTTGAAAATTTTCATATAACATAATTTCACCACTTATGTGAGTTGAATTTAAAAAATCCAAGAGACACTGTGAATATTATTAATTAAAATTTGGTTCAGCAAGATGAAAATATTTTTTGTTGAATATTAACTTATTACTTTTATTTACCACGATTACAAATAAACATGGTAATTGATGGTAAGAATGTTATTATAATTATCCCAACACTTGTAATAATTCTATTGGATAATTATAATTCTACCAAAAAAACCATAAGAATAAAATATGATCCTTTTGGTCTACATGTATTAGATTTGGACATTTATTATTATTTTATTTAAAAAAAGATAAAAGTATTAAATTCAAAGTTTAATAACTAAACCATTTTTTATATAGGGTGTCACAAAATATAAATTAAAATTTAAATTATCATTAGAAATATAAAAATATTTCCTAAATAATTTTATTTTATTTAATATTTTTTGACATTATATAATATATTTTATTTATGATCCAATGATGATGTAGTAATTACCTTATTAAGGAAATATTAAATAAATTGATATTATAAATATCCAAAGAAATGAAAATTTAGAATTAAGATTAATAAAATTTAATTTTATAGGTTAATATGACATGTTAAGGTTTATTAAATAAATTTTATTCGAAGTGATAATGTTTTTAGGGCATTCAAAAAAATCAAATACTAAATATTTTTAAAATTGACATAATTGAGTTTTAAAAAAATAATATATTATTAATTGATATAATATTTCTAAAAATCTATGTTTCTCTTAAAAGACATATAAATGGTTATATATATTAATAATTAACCAATTGGGGTTATCTTGGCTTGTTATAGGTAGTTTATTAACCATATGATATAAAATACAAAGGGAGATGATAAAATGTCAAACTATTTAACTAAGAGTTAAATATAAGAGATAAGGTGTATATGGTGAACTAAACCTGTCAAAAACCAATTGGTTGAATTTTTTTCAACCCATAAACATCTTATCCTGGAAATAAATCACTTTGGAGGCATTAGAAACTGAAAATGAGTCTATTATAAAATAATATTTCATGCTTTTCCTAAAGTGACACTCACCTCTCTTATATAAGGTTACTTCCTCTTCCCTTATTTTCACACCACCAAAGCCACTTGGCTCGGCAAAAACCTGCCCAAATATACTCACAACTTCCCTCACATAAACTTAGATTCCTTAAATTGATCATAAATTCAACCTATAGATCCCTTTTGATGAACTCAAAATAAAACAACAGAAGAAGAGGTAATAATTTCACCACCCTCTTTCATGATCATTTTTATTCCAATTCATCTTTGTTAGTTTATTAAATAAAAAAATAATATTTATCGTACCACATAAATAATATTATGTTATTATAAATATGGTAAAACCATATTGACTATTCTATACATCTTACGAATGAACGGGTCACCATACATGCATATGTACGACTAACCGTGTCCACATCGTGGTGTAGTTTGTTATTAAAAGACTTTATTTGTATTGGTATAATAATGAGTATAATTTATGTAAATAATAAATAAAACTTGTTAATTATTATTTATATGTTATATACCATCCCATTAAATATGATTTCACACTCAATATAATGATATTATTGCTCGTGCATATGTACGGATTACCGTCTCTCTGAATGGGATGTTATTCATTTCCAATCGCAATAATTAAAGAATAATTTTCATTTTATGATTAAAAATAATTATTAATAAATTAATATAATTCTGGATATAAATCAAATACATCTAATCCATGAAAAACATGGCTTACTAACCAAGCATATAAAGTAAAACGAATCAGTTAACACCCGAAATGATGATACTAAAAAAATATTATTAGTAAAGCAATATTAGAGGATCATATATGATATCATATTTATATATAGTTCTTTTATAATTTAATAACAGTGGTTTAACTGTTATACTAGAGGTTAAAGTACATTCTACCAATGAAATGTACAAGGTATGGTTTTATTCTAAAATCTTTTCATTATCCAAGGTTGTTTTTACATGAGTATCAAATGGGACCTCTTTATTATTCATATCCATGTTTCATAAAAATATTTTCAAAAGTGGTATTTTATGTTTATAAGGAAATGAATCATAAACTAGATCATCATTTTAAATATTTTAAATATTTATTCTTCTAAATAATTCTCATTAATGTCCATATTTTCATAATGGTTTTTAAGGAATTATTTTTATGGGTGTGAATGTTTTTAAATTGTAAATTCCTTTCAAAATATTCAATGTTTTATGGGACACTATTATTCAAAAAATCCTTTAGATGTCTTCCTTTCTAAATTTTTTGACTTTAAAATGTTTTCTTGAAAAAGGGATATTTCACTAAAAGAGTTTGAAAAATAGTATTCATATAAATCAATATCATTTGATGGTTTTTAAACATGTTTGAAGTTGATTTTTTATGATACAAATATTGCATATTTTATTGAAGGTTTTGTGATATGTTTGACTGTGGATGTTTTATTTTTATACTATTCATTATTTATGGATAATGTATTGACATTCCATATTCTTGTTTTAATATGAATGTTTATGTTATGTTTAAACTTTTTCATATGAGGAATGCATTGGACTTATTAAGAGACGAGTGGAGCCCGATATAGATCTTTCATGCATCAGTAGGTCTCATGAGACTAACTAGAGTCTTGGAACAAGGCCTTGACAAAATGTTTTTTGTAGTCTTAGCATGAGGCCTCGACTACATGGTTATGATGTCTGAAATTACGCATTCTATCATTGTGATATTGGATATTGATATTAAATGTGATTATTAAACTAGTAAAATATCCATGTCAATATATAAATGGGATTATTTGATTTATCATTTTCATATTATGATGAATATTAAGATTAAATATCATTATTTTATTCATATACATTTCCATAAATGTTTATGTTTATTTATTAAAGTTTCTCTTATATTATTATCCTTACTTATAATTTTACATCACCTCTTTCTATGTTTTATTTTTCCTAAGATGTGAAGAAGTATATTATGAATGACCTGCATGGATATTTTAAGGGATATGAATGTGGTCAATAGAGAGAATGTTGTTTATGTTTTTAATTTTATAATGTAATTTAAAACTTAAAAATTAATCTAGTACTTCCATAGAAACTAAACTGATCGGTCTTGTGAGAATTAATCCCATGTGATCATTCCAATGTTATGTAATAATGTACCATCTCTGGGTAATTGGGGTTGGGGCGTCAAACCATTAATAATTTATTTTCCATGGTTTTAAAAATTTAATTTGATTTATCAAACCCATGGAAATTTGACATGAAAATTTCAAAAATAATAAAATTAATTATGCAACATATGTTTCTTTTGTGATCGTTACCATTATCAAGAAACAATAAACATTTTATAATAAATTTTCATTATAAATTAAATTTTAGTTAAATATAAAATATCTTCTATAATTTCTAATATTATAAAATAATGCATTTAATATTTTTATATACAATAATTACTATGAATGTTAGTTAATTATTTATGTAAATATTGATAATTTTATATACTTTACTCAATAATTATTATGGATGATAATGCACAATTATTATTTGTTCAATCAATTATTTGACATATGAAGAATTATTTGGAATTGAATAACATGGGTTGAGGACCATTTTATGTCATCCCTATGATGCAACAGTTGTTTCATAAGACAAAATTATGCTATGAAACGACTATACAGTTTTAAATTTCATGTTTTAATGTATCTTAGGAATTTTTGTGATGGAATAAATAAGGATGGAAAAAAAAAATTGGTTTGTACCAAGTATGTTTTAAACCATATTGTAAAATGTTTTGACGGTAACTGCATCATGTACCTAGGAATCATGGAGTCTAAAAATTATGCATTACATTTATTCAAACTTATGTTATTATTATTATTTGACCATGATATTTTTTCTTTAACATTTTATATAGATATGGGTAATTCTCCGTATATTGATTAAATAGTATTTCATCAGTTAAATTCCATTTCTTTTTGAATATTCCTCATCTCATTATATAAATTTCATAGTTTATGTATTATTTCAAATTTAATGATGATTATTCTCAATGATTTATTATTTATTCCACTCTACAAAACCCATATTGAGTATTAAAGCTCAACATTATTTTGCTTATTTTCACTAGGATGTGAAGATTAATTCATAGAATATGTTTAAATGATGTTGATATTTTATATTTTTTTATTTATTTTTTATCCCAATGTAATATTTATATTATGTATGTAATGTGATTCTCTATTACTACAAAAATATTTGGTCATTTAGGAGTTTATTACTTTCAATCATGCCACTATAATAATCCAAGGATATGGCTTCGTGCTTCTAGGATTAGGTCATTGTAGATGGTGTCAGAGGATGCTTATTATAATCCCTTGGTACCACGATTTTGGAAAACATAGATTATAGAATAAAATCATATGATATACATTAACTATATTTATTTAAGAAAAGACCATTGAATCCAAGTTTATGATTATGATATTATATATAAATAAATTTTTAAATGTATGATAAGTATTTCATTTGTTCTGAGATTATACATTGAGCTCCATAATCATATAACACAATCTAGTCTACATAATCATTTCGAAATGGGAGTAACAGAAGGAATGTGAACCTAACTAATTCACATGACCAAAAGAGTATAAAAGACAATATTTATATATTCGTATTCCAAAATTTCAATCGGAATTATTATCACAAATATTCTAATCACATGATGTCATAATATTATTTTCTAATGAGATGGGGATATAATTATTTAATTATTATTTCTTCAATGGTAAAGATAATAAAAATATGGTAGCTTCTAAAAATATGGATAATGTAATGAAGACAAATAATTATTTTCCATCAAGTTACAATTTATTAAATAAACTAACTCGCACATTCATAAAAGAAATTTGATTTTTATAAATGTTTGCAGATAAAGGCCACTGTGATTGTGATTTCAATGGTATGAAAAAGGTTTCCAATGTACAATTCTTAAACTACAAGTAGATAGGACACTATTCAGATTAGTAACGGATGGCCTCAATGTAATATACCCCAAAATATATTAATGTATCATTGTCAATTTTTTGAGACAACCACAAATGAAGACGATGATTATTATTCCAGTGATTGGATTCATGATTTTTTTTAATTTATGTAAATTATTATTGATTTACTTGTTATAATAATATTTATATATATTTTTATTTAATGGTAGTCTTTTTCAATATGGATTGGAAAGGGTATGATGAATTGTATCAATGGATAATAAAAATTATTTGGCGAACTGTTAAACTTCTTGTAAAAATACCTGAATGGGGTAATGATTACCCTTAATATTTTACTAATATTGTTATAATGTCATTCAGATAAAATGATTATGGATATTTATAATGTAAATTTGATAGTAATTACTACCTTGGAAATAATTACTGAATTTTTGAAAAGGTGGGATATGACATTAATGATTGATTTTATAACATTTTTGGATTTAATTAATATGGCCAATAATCTATTTTAATTTTAAAAAATAATTACGAATTTATTTTATCAATAGGGTGCTATGGTAATTCATTTTATTACAATGTTTTATGATAATACAAGATGAAGAAATTCCCATATATAACATGTGATGATTCCGAGCTACTCTATGTTGATTGGATTTATTATATGTTTATATTACACATTCAGCGACCTTCCATCTAATGGTTTTGATATTAATATTTTCGAAACTTCAAACAATTATGGAATCGTTTACATTGACCATTGGTTGAGGTTTTATATTTTAATGTATTAATTCTAAATATGATGCATTATATACTAAGAAATAATGTAATAATAGTTCATGGAACATCCAAAGGATAAGAAAATGTTAATGAGAAAGAAAACTATATTTCCTTATTTTTATATATATTAATAGAATTCCAATAATATAGGAAAACTGTCTTATAATAAAATTCATCCAAATACCATTATTTTTTAAGTAATGGTATCTTAAATAATCACAAATTTATGTCTTTGAGTCCCTAAAAATTTCATTTATAAATCATGTGTTTGTGATAAATAACCTCAATCAATCTATATATATATATATATATATATTTGTCTTTATTCTATGTTCATATCATATATTTCCCTTAATTTTATCCTACTTAGAAACCTTGTTTTATATGTTATTCTATGAGACATTTTGGATTCAGGTTGTATCTTATTAAAATGTTTTTTTTGTTGACTCCATTAATGATTTCAGTTTTTCTATCAATATTATTTTTATTATTAACCACATTATTAACCTGATCAAGGTTGAATTGTGGGGAAGAAATTTATTTAATTTGGGGAATAGTCTAACACCCCAATAATTTACAATATTTTATATTTAGATCAATTTTTTATATATTTATTTATTGTCAACCAAAATTTTATATTATGTAATAAAAAAATATATTGTATATTTCGGTACACATGAAAATATGTTTTCTTGTGTTACATATAATTCTAAGTTTCATCGATAGCTTGAGTTACATGTGTGACCATGTTGTATAAAAATAAAAAATAAAATTATTATTATTATTTAATATGGTTGTTATCAATTGTCTATTATAATTTCATGTATGAAAGGGAATATAAGAATTTTGAAAATATAATATAGGTAGGATTATATAATTCATTTTTCACCAATTAATATGAAATGATAAATAAAAACAAATTATAAATGAAATATTTTTATTGGAAAACTATTTTTTCCAAATATAAATTTTTTTATTAATAAATTAAATTTATTTTTATTTTCAGTGAAGTTAATAAAATTTATATATTATATATTGAATTATATTTTTAGACATTATTCCAAAATATTAGATATGTAAACAAAAAGATCAAATCCAATTTTAAATAAAAATCTATATATTTATGAAGGATATTTTTCCTCTTTTTAATTTATGCACATGATTTAAATAGAAATTTTGACATTTATATAAATTTAGTTTCACAAAATAAACACCATTTGTGTAATTTTAATATAAAAATTATCTCATGGTATATTTGTTGAATTTTTCTGAGAAGCATCATGTATTTATTTATTGTAAAAAATTCTAAATTTTAATTGAAAAATTATTTTTTGTCTATATATTTTATTACATTAAATTAAATATTTAATTTTTTAATGTAAACATAGATAATATATAAATCCTTTAATATAATCTAGTTAATTGAAATCATTTTTATATTTAATTTATATGTTTAAACATAGTGATAATTGGAACATTTCCCCTTTAAAACCGAATTTCTCACCATGTCTATAGGATAGTGTATAAATTTAATTTTTCAAAATTTGGGATTTTATTTTTAAAAAAGGATTTAATTATTTTAAATTAGAATAATATTTATATTATAATAAGGTATAAATAATTTTTTACTATAATAATTAGTATAATTTTTTGCAATTAATTAATGCCAATAAGGATTAAATGGGGGTTTTCCCTTGACATGAATTTTTATTAAAATTAATTTTACACACATATAGGGTTTTAATTTAATAAAGTGTATATAAAAAATAAAATTATAATGTGTAAATTATCTAATAAATCTGTTTTTTAATTATAATATTAATGGATAAATTCCATATGTAAATAAAACGACACATGTGAACTTAGTAAAAATTTTAATGACTGAATTATATAAACATTAAAACAACAGAAACAAATGAAAAATATTCTCTTATTATTGTGTATTGGAAATTTTGTTCGGCCATACATTAACCTAAGTATATTATTTAATAATAGATTTGGAAAAAAATTCATGAATCCCTCTCCAAAAAGTTAAACCTCGTAGGTTGGAAATGGGAGAGGATATATTGTGACACCTGAGTCCCACCTCTAGTAAGCCTGGAGATTGCGACTAGCACCACGGGTTTAGTGAACACTTAGATAAGAGGAATTACCCTTTGAGATATCATATGTAAAAATTAGGTATAAGATACACATTAACCAATTCCTTCATATACTACAATGTAAAAGAAAATCTAATGATGACATATATAATTTTAGGAATAACATCTACAAGTGAATGTAAAACATCAAGTAACAAAAAAAATGTAAAGATGGTTATGGCCATGTAGCGAAAATATTTCTTTCTTAACCCCGAGCTAGCAGTAACTTGCCTAATCTCCAACAATCTATAAATAAACATAAATAAATTATATTTAAATAGGATGGGTATAATATTATACTCAATAGGATCTTCCAGGGATCCTCTCATAAACAAATATGATGAAATCATGATAAAGAACAATGAACAACAAGTGAAACTAACTTATATCCTAAACATGCATATTATCTTCCCATCCTCACCATGGCTTCTCTCACAATGTATCACATATATGATTACATAACATAATAAATAATATCAAGGGTACAACACTATATCGTTCCCAATGGTTTGATGGTCTTCTCCAATGTAGCACGCCCCATGCATCTCTCTCTAAAATGATAGCCTATAGAAACTTGGGGAAGCATGAAAAATAGAACCTCATGCATCACAACATTAGGTATACATAACCAGAAGTACCCAAGTAGTTTTTAGAATACATCACAACCATTATAACTTATATTATGATTTAGGTTTTATTATATAATCCATAATAGTCCATACAACTAGTAAGATTTTTCCAGCCATCATAGCCTATATAAATTATAACTATTTTAGTTCATAAGAAAATACATCTACAACACATGTGTGTTAAAAAAATTCTATCCATTAGAGTCCACAAAACACATATATGGGGAAAAATAAAAATTATGCATACCATCCCATATAACCACCTATAGAAGAGATCAGGGTCAAAGGGGTCATTAAACCATCCGTCCCCCAGCGTGATGTTGGGGAAAACACCCCCTACACAGAATCCTTGGGGTGTCATTTTACCTAACTAATTAGTTATAGTAGCATATAAAACAAATAATTTACATCATATAATATAGATTACAAATAGACTATGTGAATAACCTAGTCTAAAACACAACTTCAGCTAACATCTATTAGAATCCCAACTTCTATTGCTAAAACCTATATCCAATACTCACAAAAACACTAAAGTTATATATTAAAACATTTAATTACTTTTCATTAGTTTAAATTTATCTTAATTCATTCATTAATCATTAATTAAACATGCTTATCTCCCACATCACATAACATTAGATTTACATCAATGTTATATTTCCTATAAGAATAAGTAAACCACATTCATGGATTCGACGAATTATAACCTCATAATTGCATCCTGGTGAGATCCAACCCCAAGTGTCAAACATTAATTCATTTATTAACATCATTAAAGTTTATATTATCATTTAGTCTAGGAAAACATCATAATCTATAAATCATGGTAAATAACCAATCACATCGATTTTCACCAAGCAGTGTGGAATGGAATGATGATAAACAAACAACATTACCATAATCCATACAATATATTCATAAAAGAATCCTACTATCATATCATTGAGTAATCCTAACTTTAACCAGTTATGGAATCCCCGATTTCCACCCCAAAACCCATATTCATATCCTAGTTCTTCTCTTTATTAAAATAATCAAATTATAACCCCACAAATGAGCCTCCCCACCCAACAGTCTATTGCAGTCCTCTAGGATCCTCCATCCCAATGATTTATCACATTCATCCCAACCCTATCCTTGAACCTCAAGAGGCCTTCATGATCTCATCATATAACAAAGGTAAACAAACAGATATAGAAACCAGGATCTTATCCATAAAATAGTGAATTTAGCCTCCGTACACAACAAGATTTCATAGCTCCAAAGCACAAGGTGTGGAGCCTTTACATATAATAAGGGAACTCATGCCTTACAATAGAATTATCTTTTATCACACAACTGATTCTTAATCCATCTAGAATTAACCAATTCATTATGTACATGTTCCAACAAAGGATACATTCTGTAGAAAACTATATGAGGTTTTAAAAAAATAAATAAATATTTAATTAAACATTGATTTAATTATTTTATCAACAACCTTAAAATACATTAACATATTTATTTTATTCCATTAACACATTGAAGATAAAATCATTTATTCTTGCTTGAATCATTTATATTGCAACAAATTGGATTCACTAGACATGAATCCTTATTCATTTTTTTAAATAATTATCCATTAATCACAGATTTAAATTACATACCAATTTAAAATTCCAATACAACAATAATAATCACAACAGTGATACCGTACTATCTATAAAATCGATATGTATCCTTTCATCATTCTACAAAATAGAATCATCCGAATTCAATTGATTCAAATTCGTTAATACTGTTCAAGTAATTATTTAAACAATTTAAATATGATCTAATGTGATAAATCCTTTTAGATATACTATTACATGTATATAATTAGAGAAGAAATGGATTATCTACCAAAAAAGGTGTCAATAATCATTTCACATGAACATACCAATGATGTGAATCATGATCGCCTCTCCCAAATGAAATGTTTCAACCCGAGGATGTTGTTCCATAGCCATGCCAATAAAAACCAACATAACTCCCTTTGAAACATGAATATTGTTAACCATCACACAAAAAATAGGAACATGGGGATATATACTGAATATACATCAAGTATCGAGGTTGAACATATCTTGGATCGAAGATGGATCAAATGAGGGAAGTTAGGGATCCATCATTGACGAAGGAATCAGCAAAATGTCAAAGAGGGGGTCAAAAGATAAGTTAAAATAGTTATAAAGGCATTGAATCCATAGGGATTTATAAATATGAGTGACTAAAAACATTTAAAATGGACATAATCAGGGATTTACACTACATGTATTCCCCGTTCACATCGTGCAATCTGTAGAGTATGGTTCAGAAAAAAAATTAAATTGTATTTATATTTTATTTTATCTTAAAACCAGGTTTATTACACCTCTAAAAAACTACATTCATGTTTTGTAATAGGTTTAAACTCTGTGAAATCTCTTGGCTTATTAACTTTTGTAGCTGAGTCCATCCAAACATCCTCCAATCCTTTACTAAATACCTTGATCTTCAAGGAAAAAAGGGCCGAACCACAGAGACGCAGGACCATATATTAAATTCCTCTCAAAACATTATCATCCTCAAGAATCCTAAACAGACCAAAAAAGGAAATAGAATGGAATCATCCAAACATCCACCCCACATCATACCTCACAATGCCATCATCAGTATACGAGCTCAAGCACCACACCCATGCACAAGGGGATCAACATAGTGAGTAGATAAACTAATTTTAGAATATTATTCACTTATTGTATAAAACCAGACCCATCCAATCACAGAAAATTTAAAATAGAATGCATGTGTTGTACCCTTCACATCATCACCTCCCCTCGAAAGAGAGTAATCCAAAACAAGAAACTAGAGAAATCCATCTTAAAAACCTGAAAAAGGTCTACTACCACAAAACTAATAGTATTATTGTATAATAGCTTAACGTCAAATATATTTGTGTACTAAGTATATATTGTGACTCACATTCCCTAGTACTCTCCCAAATGTAATTTTTCCTCCACAAGACACGAACCAATGGGATATCACACCTACACTACACATTGTCTTATCGGTCATAGATCATTATAGGTTGCTAATTGATGGTCGTGTAATTATGAACTTCAATATCACTCCAATTATTGATGTGAGAGTCTCCATGTTGATAATAGAATAACCAAGACACGTGAAAAAAAAATTATCTGGATCATCATCATGTGAAGCGCTATCTGATATGCCACAACTCCAACACAAGACAACATCTCGAAAGGCACAAAAAAATTGGGATAAATTATACATCCCTTGCCACAACTTCTCTGCACACAACATGGAGTCGCCTTTTGGAAAACATGATCAACGACATTGAACTCTAAAAGATTCATACTATGGTCATTATAGGATTTTTGATGATCATGTCCTACCATCATCCTCTTTTGAATCATCTGAACCATCTATTTCATATTTTATACTTGTTCTATGCCAAGAATTGGATACTCAATTAACCCAATCCGTCTCAATTGTGAACAGAATGGCTAGTCATAAAAGGCTTCAATAAGATCCATACCTATGGTGGGGTGAAAATATTATTTTAATTGAACTCTACCATGGGTCAGTGCCTCATCTATGAACCACCAAATTCCATGATGCAAGAGGGAAAAATTTCATAAAGAGTTTGTTTGGTCTGCTCTATCTTCCTAGCCCTCTATGGATGGGAAGAGGTGAAATTTTATTGCCTATAATTAAATGAATACTAAATACTTCTCCACACACAATAGGTAAAATAATTATGTTCATTGAAATGACCATCTTCGGGACTCCATGATGTCACTCCACCTCTTCTGGATAATGCCTTGAAAAAACCCACAACTGTGTTCAACTCTATGATCACTATAAAATAGTCCAATTTCATTAAATGATCCACTACCACATATAGATTCATAACCTCACTTATATCAAGGTAAATCATTAAAAATTTCTATTAATATGTCCTACAAATTCCACTATGGATCATCTAACACCATGAAAAATCTACCTGTAACACGATGCTCAACCTTCACCTTTTGGAAGACCAAACATCAAGACACAAACCCTTTAACTACATGATTAATCCCAAGCCATTAAAAATTACTCGACCATGCTCGATACCTATTTTGTTAGACATGATGTAATGCTAAATTCAATGTATGGAAAAACATGAGAACCATCTTACACATCACCAATATAATTAAAATCCATCCATGAAACCAAAATCAGTGTTCTTCACCCTCATACTAACCATCAAGGGCCTCACAACAAGAATCAAATTCTCTCCCAACATCTACATCAATATCCCCCAACTGGGATTCCACCCCATACTATAATAGATATGGATGCTCCATAATCTAAAAAATACAACCTCTCCACCATCTTATCACATATCTAGATGAAATGCTAAATGTTCATCCATCACTGTAATGACTTGTATTTTTCTAGGGTGTGTTTTTATAGAGTAATTGAGAAAATTTGGAGACTATGAACTGAGATGGCATGTGGTTTTGAGGCCAAGTATGCATAGAAAATAATAAATTAATGAAGTTAAATTTTTTATTTAAAAAGCATTAATGGAAAAATTTGAACATTATTGACATCTAAATAGTTTCCGTGTACAAAAATTAGAGAGCATCATTGCTTTACGAATTGTGACATTACCTTAGGTGGGGACTACCATTGACCCATGTGGGTTGACTATGAAAGAAAATTTTAGGAAGTTTTTAAGGGAATAAACTAAACATAAAAAGTGTATATTATTTATTTTGATGATTCGTAGTGTCATAGTGTCACCATGATAGGGAAGCCCATTTTTGTTCATAAATGAAAGAGTATGGTGAATCATCAACATAACGACATGACAACACTGGAATACATTTTCTTCATATAAAAATTTAAAAATGATGAAGGTATATTAAAAATCCAGGAGAAAATCCCTGGAAGCTCTGGAGAAGAAATGAATTGCTATAACCACTCAAGTGTGAATGATGAACAACAACAGGATAATGGATTGAGATCACTCATGGATGGTTTACTGAGAGCGTAGAATGTTCATCAGAAATCGATCAAATACAAGGTAGTTTGTCTATTTTGTTTGATGTTCCTTAAAAATTATATACACCCATGATGAATAGTGATTTTCCAATGAATAGGCTATTCCACAGCTCGTGCATTTTGTGATTGGAGATTATATTCAATTGTAAGGATTTTTATTGGGTTGAATCATTCTAGAATTGTTACTATTTCCCATGTTCTTGAATTAACTCATTAACAGATCAAGAACATGACTACAGTGGTGGGATGTCCTAAGGAAGGGTAGGCCATGGGAGAGTTATTTAGGTCATCAGTTCAGTAGTTGGTGGCTAGATCTCGCGATAGAAGAAACCACAGGGGGAGATTTGGAGCCACTCGTAGGCAGGCTGCGAAAAAGGAGAGTTGGCGACGCGGCGAGCACTGCATAGGCCAGATGGAGGCATACAGTTCTAGACTATGTGAGAGGGGGTGCACTGGACATGTGGATATCGACTAGCACCATGTGACCTTGGGTGACTAGGCGGTGACATGGTCAACAGCTGCATAATCTAGAGGAGGTGCAGCCAGTGCCATGCTTGAAGAATAAAACATGTATGCGCGGGTTGGGATAGAAAAACATTTCCGCAC
Source organism: Viscum album (assembly GCA_963277665.1). Taxonomy (NCBI): domain Eukaryota; kingdom Viridiplantae; phylum Streptophyta; class Magnoliopsida; order Santalales; family Viscaceae; genus Viscum; species Viscum album. The sequence continues at coordinate 1,582,577,402 of OY728150.1, read as the reverse complement.
CAGCGACCCTAAAATCTAGACTATGATGACCTATAGGCCGGTTTGAACCAACCTAGGACTAACTGGGTTGGGTTGGGTCACCCAAACTAGGACAGGTCAAACCCAGACCAAATCGAGCCATTTTTTATAGAAAATATTATACCATTCAAACAAAAGGTTCATTTTATGATCCATCTATAGTAATGAGTTCCTTTAGAATATACAATAATTTTGAGTTAGATAGGTAGGGTTTCTTAGTATATTTCATTGTATGTGTGTATTATCCCATGATTCATTCCTTAGGGGATCAATGCGGCTCTGAATCAACTTTATAGGACAACAATCCCCTCTATAGGAGCTGTCAGAAATTGAGTTGCAATATCCCTTCATAGGAATGGAGAAATCTTCAAACACCCCTGATTGAGTTTTTTGGGAATTGACATGACCTTCGAGTGCATGCCATTTATATTCCTTTTAGTGGGCCTCATCAGTTGGGTTCTTAGTATTCCACGTGGGGAATACCCTATTTCATGAGCTAAGTATGTAAGGTTGTAGGTATTCTCTAAAAATAATACCCTATGATGTGGATTAATATAGATTGGGTTTTAATTATTATATGGAATTATAACCCACTCTGTATAGAATGAATTGGACCAGTGTATTCTCTTTAGGTATGGCCTAAATTAGAGAGATCTCTTTGTAAGAGTCCCCAATGACATCAATGCTCGAGGAGTGAGTTATCCCAAAACAATCATGGCCCATGTAGAATCTTGTGTTTGACAATTGGTTGTAACATACTTTCTTTACCTTGTGGATGGTAATGAGTATACCTAGATATTCTTGGATTATGTCTTATAGTCATATACTTGTGTAGAGATGGTCGTGCATTCCTTTTTGGGTTTTTAAATTATAGTTTTTTTCTTTGTGGTTTCATGGTGTCAAAATGAGTATTGTTTTACTATCCCAGGCATAGGCTTTTCCCACATTTTCTTTTTCATGTTCATATGATCAGTACTTTCTGTGAAGTCTAGGGTAGACCAAGACCTGGTGGTGCCCAATGAGATCAGACAGAAGATGCATACTCTTACAACATTATGGATCATTACTTAACCTACCCTTAAGGCATGATTTTATATGATCAAGTTTCAGGGGCATGGGTATTCACTCATTTTTAGGATTTATTTTGGTGGGCTTATATTCTATAATATTTTACCTCCTTGAACAAAATATTAATGTTTCACTCTGGTTGTGGTTTATATCTATTATTTTGATGCATGGTTTATATAGTGTTTTAACATTTCTACATTTGTGAGACTAGAGATGTGTTCTATCATACAAGTACTTAGGAGAATGCCTCCCATTTATGGGATGTTCCTACTAAATGATAGTCAACAACCACTAGAATATAGGATTCAGTCTTGGGGTAGTAATTTCGTGGGACCCACATGGATGGTTCTTGATAATAACCCTCCATGAATCTCTTGATTCAAGCACCCCATCACTAAGTGACTTCTGAATTAGTGCATCAACTACCGTATTCCCCTTCCTGGTTTTAATCAATATCTCAATGCCATTATTTTATAAGAAATCTTTCCACTAAAATAGATACATTAACAAGTCATGATGGGAGAAAACATACCACATGAAATTATGATCGGTGAAGCCAAAAAAATTCTCATAAATGAGGTAATGTCTCTAAGACATTTAGGACAACATCATCACCTCCTATTGAGATCATATGTGGAATAGATATGATCATGGGGATGTAAATGATGAGAACCATAATAAATTAAATATAAATATTACAATAGAACACAACCCAATCTATGATAGAATGAATCATAGAAGACATCAATCTGAAATCATTCTACTAGAAGAAGAAGAACTCGATCACTAAAAAACATCTGCTTTTGATTCCAAAAAGTCATCGAATACTTAATAGTCCACATGAACACATGATACGATCTTGTTAACACTGTTAGTGGAGTTGGAATCTGAATGAAATCATCTATGAACTTCTTGTAATATCCTTTAATAACCAAAAAACATCACACATATGCTAATATATTGGGGGTGGGACACCTAATACAAAAATGATTTTATCATTGACATATTTACACCAACTCCTTGATAGGATACATCACGAAATAGGAAATAGACTTCTCAAACCCAAAACTCACAATTATTAAACATCCCAAACAACATCTCATGATGAATTACTTCCAAAACAACCCACTTATTCTCGGAATGGTCCACCTCATACACATGGTACACAAGAATGACATTAATGAAAAAACTAAACATGTCCAAAAAATCATAAAACACAGTACTCATTACCCATTGAAAACATATAAAGAATTCATCACATTGAATGTCGTCTTAGTAAACGCTTAATTTCCATGAAAACAATGTAATGAAGTGGTCGATGTATCCTCATCCATCACATGTATCTAATAATATCCTGACCAAAAATTAATCTTCAAGAATAAACATGCACAGTTTAGTTGATTGAAAAAATCATTAATCTTTGGAATAGGATATCAGTTCTTCGCTTTCACATGGTTTAATAAACTTTTATTGATACAAAACTAAAAAAAAAATTCTGTTGACTTTATTTATGAACAAAACTTATGCACCCCAAAGTGACAAACATGGCCTAGAAAAACCAAAATGTAGTAGTCTGCTGAGCTGTATATATATCACCCACAACTCATAAGGTTACATCATATATGGATTCATAGATATATGATATATGAATATCTATAGTTTGATAATGTACATGAACTCTCATTGACGGAGTATTGATATAACATCATATGTAAAGACATCATGGTACTCTTATATGACCCTAGAAATAGATAACTAATAAATATATGATGAACTAATAATCTTCCCAGTCGTTGTGGATGATGTTGGCAGAACACACCTCTAACCCATCCGATAGTTTTTCTCACCAAAAAAACACGGCTTTTTCTCCATTATCATAGCAGAAAAAAACCTACCTCTAGAAAAAATCAATGATATCCTGCACCGAATACAACCAATCCACGATGTGTATGTGTATTACCCATACACATTAGAAATATATCAATGAGTGGTGCTACCCCAGAACTAGATCACATTATTTTAATACAGTAAATAATAATACTTGACCTCCAACTAGTGTAGTTAATTCCAAAGGAGTTGGATGTCTCTCAACCTCATGTACCAACACATGGAAAAGGGAAGCTGATATAAAAGGGTGGGTGAATCCTATATCAGAAAACACATGCACCCATGTAAAAAATAAGAATTGGGAACCTCTAATCATGTTTGGCTCTCCTGGTGCTAGGAAAGCTAATGTATATATCTGACCACGTTGTACTACATGGAATCTATAACCATGTTTATGACCACCTCCATGGTCATGCACTTCTCTCTAGAGATGGAGAGAATAGCATGGCTATCCTCCGAATTCCCCATCCACTCTCTGCCAATCCCATATTAGAGAAGCCTACTGTTGTTACGTCAGTTGAAAGCACCTCAATAGAGGATCTTGCAGTGGAACAATTGGTGCACAGTAAATACTAAGTTAGGTCACACACACTCATCCCTAATGATGTCATCCGGTATAAGAAATATGTTTTTAATCCCTAGGCATAGTAATGGGACCCACAACCCTAGAGAAATAAGACATTGAGGGTTGCGACCAGCTATTATCTGATCAGAAGCTCTTTTTTCTGGACAACTGGGATACCCAAACCATAGTTCTACTTCATGATGAATCTGGATGACTCCTCTATAAAGATGATATAGTTCTCCATAATTCCCTGATAATAACATATTCCCTTTCCAATACATCAAGAAAATCCTTTTGCACAAATAAAGTGACATGTATGTGGATCTCTCAATGGAAAGCCTCCTAAAAATTCATGACCATAGCCTCCCTATATAGAAATATGTCCATTGTGTATTTTAGAAGGTTCATATATTGGATGCCAAACTCTCACACAATAGCATTTCCCTACCGAAGGGTGTGTCGGTCCTTGTGACTGGCCTCCTTTACAATCGAAGAACGAAACTCATCTCTAAATTGTTCTCGAAAATACTCCCATGAGAGTGTTGAATCCTCACGATCCTTGAGGAAAAAACATCATTTCCTCTCAACCCCAAACAATATTTTCATGTACAATAGTACCCAGTTCTCCTTTCATGAATGAATAGAACTAAAAGATATCTAAATCTTTACTACGGTGTCCTATATGACTACATCTAAAATAGAGCCTCAAAACCTCTTTAGACTCTTCCACTAAAACACATGGAGTGACATCTTCTATGTGTCGTTGTTATCAATCTCATCTCTACATGAATGTACTGGTGCTACATGCTAATCATATTCTGCTTGAACCTGACGAGGATGCTGATTTAGATCCATGGATTCCATGTAACAATATTTTTTCTCCTAAACATCATATATTAATTATAATTACATTAATTAATTATTTTCTTATATGATATTTATGTTAACCTATACCAACATCCACATATCAAAACACCGGCACAAATAATATTTGGAAATGATTGTTTCCCCGGTCTATAACTTTAAAGTAGTATCACCTCATTTAGTAACCACTATAATAATAAAGGTACATGCATAAAATAATAGGGGCCCTAAATACCCATGTATAAGATGGTAACATGTGTTTACAACGCTTCTAAATGTAGGTGATACTATTTACCTACAAGCCCACATAGCCTCAGCTATTACCAATTCTAAACTCTATCATATCCCTCCACCAGAGCTCTGCTACCATTCGATCCTAACCCCCTCCCCCAAAACGTGTAACCCTCTTGGGTCATTAATGGGATAAGAGTGATAATGAAATTCGAGTCCTGCCTCCACTTATCCCTAGGATAGACACAAAACCCAAGGGAATAGTAAACACATAGATACGATGAATTATCTACTAAGAGAACACACCAGAAATATAGAGATAATCCAGACACCAACCAACTCTTGGATAGAATAAAATGTAAATGGAAATAAAAATTTCACATATGTAATTCCCAGAAATATCTATTATCATTGAAAAGAAGCTGAAAGTACCAAAAAAATATAATGATGACAGTGACCATGAAGGCCAAATAGCTCGTACTAATCCTCAAGCATCATATAACCATCCTCATAACTGACCTCCTCCAACTGACATGAAAAAAAGTTTATATATACATTGGGTCAATATAACAGTATACTCAGTACGATATTCCCCAAAGCCTCTCATATAAAATATTAAGAAAAAAAGCTACAACATAGTGAACAACATGTGAAGCTTACTCGACACCTAAATAGGTATACTATGTTCTCGGCCTCACCAGGTATACTCTCACCAAGTATCTCATAAAATAGAATATAATATAATAAATATTACAAAGGGTATATGTAATTGTTTGTTTCATAATGGTTCGTTACATTGCGGTTTCTGGAGGTTATAAATATTCATCGAAGGTTTGGATAGGTTCAGGTGCCAAAGGATAGAAGTGGAAGGATTAAACATAGTGTAATGAGATTACAAGATGTTAATCTTAGGTTCACAACATATAGGGAATGATTCAAAACTGAGGATATTAGTGGACTAAAAGTTGATATAATATGAGTGGTGGTGGGTTATTCAATAGAAGTGGACCTCGACGGTTTTCTTGACATGAAAAGGGATTACAGGACGTGTAATCCCTTAACCCGATTTTTTTAAGTTATCATTTGTCCAAGCATTATTTTGTTTTTCCATTTTATATTATTCACTAATTCTAAACAAACCCTATGAACCCCGAGGATTCCTTAAAATCCTACTCCTCCTTCTTTGGTCAACTGATTTCAGTGATTGTTTAAAGGAAAACCAATATGAACATGTGGTATGTTTTCCCTTCCATTTCATTTGTTTTCTCTTGTTCTTCACCACAAGAATTTGCTACTTCAATTAAGAATAGCATGGGAAGAGAATTGGGGAAGCATATTCGTGATCATTACATAAAAAATCAACCTTTATGATAGGTTATTTACCACGGGAATAGATCTTGTCTTAAATAGTTCATCGAAGAAATTATTTAGGAGAAGGAACATATCCCGCCGCACATAATAAAATATTTGTGACGGGATAAGATGTCTGGTAGCAAAAGGATTGGGGTGGTTTCTGTACCAAATTGTGTGAAGGGTATTTGCGATGGGCAGGTCCTCATCATCACAAATACCAGGCGGTGGTAAATACTATTTGGGATAGGGATATGCCCCCTTCGCAAATAGTGTGTTGCAGGTCACTATTTTTGACAAGTCCCATCACAAGTACACTTTTAACCACCGACAGTAATTAATGCGATCATAGGTATTTGTGATGGGACCCATCAAAAATAGAACAATAAGAAATAATCTAACCAATATATACCACATCTGTTTTTTTCATTCTTCCTCTCATTTTTTACTTTCTCTCCCTTTATATACTATAAATTCAGAGTTAAAATTTTTCTGAGTTAATTTTTTTATGAACTTGTTTTGAAGTCGTCTACAGTTTTCAGAGATCAAGATTGATGATATTTTTTTAAATTATTATTTATTTTATTTTTTTATATTAATTTTAATTATTGTTAATTAGTTGTAATAAACATATATTTAGATTGGTTTGTTATCCATATTTATTTATAAGAACAAATTGAAATTATTGTTACTAATTATTAGTAATTAGTTGTAATTAATTATTATTAATAGTAATTAATAATAAATATAAATAAATAGCAGTAATTATAGGTGTAATTTTTAGTAATTAAAAGTAATTAATTCTAATTATTAATATTTAGAGGTTATTAGTAGTAATTAGTGGTAAATAGTAATAATTAAGAAAAATAGTTATAATTAGTATAAAATAGTAATAAATACTAATAATTAGCAATAAACATTTATAATTAGTAATAAAAACTATTTATTATTAATAATTACTAATAATTAGAAATTAATACTAATAATTAGTAATAATTAATAAAAAATAGTTATAAATAGTAAAAACTACTAATACATAACAATAATTAGTAATAAACACTAATACCCAGTAATAATTAGTAATAAATTAGTAATAAACAGTAATAAATAGTAATAAAAAGTAATAACTAGTAATAAATATTAATAATTATTAATAATTATAATAATTAGAAATAAATGCTAATAAATACTAATAAATACTGACAAATACTAATAAATTCTAATAATTGTTAATAAATAATTAAAATTAGTAATAATTAGAAGAAAATTGTATAAATAGTAATAAATAGTAATAAATATTAGTAATTTTAAATAATTAGTAATAAGTATTAATAATTAGAAAAAAATAGTTATAATTAGTCATAATTATAAATAAATACTAATAATTAGTAATATGTACTATTAATAAGTAATAAATTGGTATTAATAGTACTAAAAAATAATAGAGTAATAAATAATAATAAATTGTAATAAATAGTAATAAATAGAAATAAAGAGTAATAAATAGTCATAAATAGTCATAAATATTTATAAACAGTAAAATAAGGTAATAAATTTTCATAAATAACAATAAATAGTTATAAAATAGCATTAAATAGTACTAAATAGTAATAATTAGTAATAATACGTAATAATTTGTAATAATTAGTAATAATTTGCATTAATTAGTAATAAATAGTAATAACTAGTAATAATTAGTAATGAATAAAAATAAATAGTAATAATAAGTAATAAATATAAATAAATGGTAATAAATAGTAATAAATAGTAACAAATAGTAATAATTCGTAATAATTAGTAATAATTACTAATAATTAGTAATAATTAAGAATAATTTTTAATAATTTTTAATAATTAGTAATTATAAGAAATAATTAGTAATAAATAGTACTAATTAGTACTAATTATATCTAATTAGAAATAATTAGCAATAATTAGGAATAATTAGAAATGATTAAGAATAAATATCAATAATTAGGAAATAATAGTAATAATTAGGAATAAATAGCAATAAATAAGAATAAATGGAAATAACTACGAATAAATAGCAATAATTACGAATAAATAGTAATAAATAGGAATACATATAAATAAATTAGAATAAATTGGAATTAATAAGAATAAATAGCAATAATTAACATTAATTAGCATTAATTAGCATTAAGTAGCCATAATTTGCAATAATTAGCAATAATTAGAAATAATTATCAATGATTAGTAGTTATTAGAAAAAATTATGAATAATTAGGAAAAATGTTCAATAATTATGAATAATTAGGAATAATTAAAAATAATTACTAATAATTAGGAATAATTATAAATAATTAGAAATAAATAGAATTATCAGAAATAATTGTAACAAGTTTTAATAAGATAAAATAACATGGCACAATTTCTAATGGATTGGTGGAACTCCTTTTTCTCTATTACTCTTCTACTTTCAAATCTCACTGACTAAAAAAATTATGAAAAATTGTCTTCTACATATGCATATCTAATCGCATATACACAATTTTGGATATGCATTCATAGGACCACATTTTTAAAATGTTTTTAGGAGGTGATAGTTGTAAGAAAGATAAATCATTGATGAAAATGGGGATCTTCTGTTCGAAAGCTCATTTACTCATATCTTTCTCACACTGAAATCAGAAAAAAGAATCTACTCAGAGGTATACATATACATTCTCGTACGCACGATAATGGATATACGTACCTCCAAGAACATTATTAATTATGATTTTAGTGTGGGAAATATGCAAGTAAATGAGTCACCAGACGAATGTGTAGCCGCAAATTCACTAGAAATTGTATCACCTGTAATTAATGGTAATTAGCATGAAGCAGCTATAATTATTTATCTTCATTTTTTGGATAGTGTTTTTCTTATTTCAAATTACTCAAAAACATTAATGATTTTATATTTTGATGAAAAATATAAAACATGGAATTTAACAAAATTCATTATTAGATGATCGCACATGGATAAATTTGTGCATAAATCAAACCAATTTTGGTTTAAATTATGTATATATTGAGGGTTTTAAAGCTTTCTTATCATTTTCATAATCAAAAATAGAGTTAGTTTGAGATGGAATAATTAAGTATCCTTGTAAAAAAGTTATCTTAGAACATTTGTAACATTTTACAATGTATTTAGACATCTCTTGAGTTTTGGTTTTCAACTATATTTTGTTTTTATCTATCAACACAATGAACGTAGTTCTATAGAAGCTACGAATAATTTGATTTTGGATCCCTAACAATTTCAATATTTAGTATATGATGTTGTAGTTCAATCTGTTCAAAAAAATGAAACTCATGATGATATTGATTTAACTCTAGAGTTGGCTCCATCTGAAAATTTTGAGTTGTTGAGGTCAGTTAAGGATTAATTATATCCTTGTTTTTAGATAATCAAATTTGAAGCAGTTAAAAAATTTATGGATATGAAATTAGATAATGGAATGTAAAACAATTATTTTGAGAAGATATTATTTTAGTTAAAACACATTTAACTGAAGGTAATGTGTTCCCTGTAAATTACTATGACAGCAAGAGGATGGTTCGTAATTTGGGAATTAGTTATTAGATTATTCATGCATGTGAAAATTATTGAATATTATATTCTAGTAAAAATGATTTGTGGGATTTTTTCCCACATGTGGACAATCGTGGTATAATGAAGCTCAATCGGGGGTGTCTGGATTGATTCCTGAAAAATAGTTGAGATATTTTCCATTTACACCGAGGACTATGAATTTATTTATGTCTCAGGACATATCATCAATGATGTCATGGCCCAAAATATTTATTTCAACCAGAAAAATCTTGAATCATCCCTCTGATGGTGATTCCTGGAAATATTTTGACCGAGTACATCCATCTTTTTCTTTATAATCCTCGAATTTTCTATTGGTTGTTTATACTAATGGTTTTTGCCCGTTTGGATCATTTGGTAGTTAGTATAATTATTGGCATGTCATTATAACTCCGTTCAATTTACCTTCATGGATTTTTATGAAGGAGAACTATATCTTTTGGACCTTATTAGTCCCATGAAATCTAAAGAAAAATATTGATGTTTATTTGAAACCATATACCTATGAGTTAGTTTCATTGTGGATTAATGGTGTTATTAATAAGATATTTCTACAAAACAAATTTTCTACTAATAACTGCATTGATGTGGGAAATAAATGAATTACTAACATATGGAATGTTATCTGGATAGAGTAGACACGGTCCAAAATCATGTCCTCACTGAATGAAAGACAACAATGCATTTCATCTCATCAATGGAAAAAACATTTATATTTTGGATGTCATCCCACAATTTTTCCAACAGATCATCCTTGGCCAAAAATAAATCTCATTTCAAAAAAGACACAATTGAAAGAGATTGACTTATGAAAATGAAATTCGGTAGAGATTAAAAATCAGATGAATTTTCACTACCTCCCATAACTTCTGAACCAACAATAAAACAACAAAAAACTCAAGGACTTGGGAAAGAACACATTTGGATAAAATAGTGTATTTTTTGGAATATTCCATATTCGACTTATTTGATGGTCCGACACATGTTGGATGTCTTGCATATTGAGATGAACCGTTTTGATAATTTATTGCAATTTTTTTGATACACCATGTAAGACCAAAAATAATGTAATGGCATGATTAGATCTTGCCCAAATTTGCAGGAATCTGAAACTTGAACAGTTTGAAAATGTTTGATCATAGAGGTTAATGAAATTAAATGTCACTTATACACTATCCAAAGATAGTATCTTGTTATTATATCATGATATTATTGATCTGAGACTTCAATGTGGCTATGCTTAAAATTTTGGATGAAGTGTTAAAAATAGACATATTACTGGATTAAAAATCCATGGTTGTCATGATAGAATTTAAAGACATATACTGATTATATTCTGAGGTTTGTTGAATTCTATAATTAGGGATTTGATATCTGACATATACTATTTTTTGAGACATTAGTGTGGTGATAACAGACTACAATGCAATATGAAAACTAGAAGAATACGTTGTTGTAATTATATGTTAATTTTCAAAAAAAATTCCGCCAACTTTCAATGAATCAATTGATCATTTGATATTACATTTTCCACAAGAATAAAAATTTGTCAGTCCAGTATAATGTAGATGGATGTATCAATTCAAGAGATACATGTATAAATTGAATAAAAATTAATGTTACAAATAATAAGTTGATGGGTCAATTATATAAGTATATTTCCAAGTGTAAATTACTTTTTTTCACTCATTATATTGAATCTTAATATCACTCAAAACAAAACCGTATGGGATGGAATTAGGTGAATGAAGTTGAAGAAATTAAAAATAAATTATCATTTTATAATCAATTAGCTCTTAGATTTAGTGGAGTTCATGAAAAATGGATTTCAGATGATGAACAACATTGAGCTCATATATATGTTCTTCTCAACTGTAAATAAATGACATCATTTGTACTACGATTGATTCTTGCACTTATTCTATAATTTATGTTACAATTAGTAATATTATTTTATTTTTATGTTATATGATAATTATATCATGAAATATATTCCACAAATTACAATAGCTGCTCTTGAATAATGCAGAAATTTTCTTTCTCAATAGTTTCAAAAACTGATAACATAAATTATTGATGGTTTAACAAATCAATTCATCTTTTAATTTATTATACGGATTATTTTTTTACAAATTTTTAGGTGTCTCAACATGCTTTTAAAATTGATAAGTGACTATGTATATTGAGTAACCCACCATCCAATATGGTAAAATCATATAATGAATATGTGATTAATGGTTTTTGAATTCATACATGTACATATTTATAATAATAAAAATTAATACATGGTTTTTTAGAGTATCATATAACAGAGAAAATAATGTTGATTTTTATAGTATGATGGATGAAATTATTGAATTGTGCTATCTAGTAAAAAATTACATAACGATGTTTAAATTTCAGTGGTTTGATACAGAGAGAGTATTTCACGTTCATCTAACTCATGAAATCCGTGATATTAAATATAAAAGTCTATTGGAAGTAAATTAACCGTTTTAAATAACTCAACAAGAATATAAAATTTATTATGCAATGTTTTGTGCTACTTCAAGAGAACTGAGTGATTGGTGGAGTATAATGAAAATGAAATATTGAAAAAAACCAATTTACTCTAACTTAATGTAGTTCTTCTAAAGAGAAAGAAATTGAAAATTTTCAAGATACTACAAAAAACACTTTTTTGACATAAAGAAAAGAATATCGAGGATAATGCCCCAAAATTGAGGGTCGATGGTGATGATGATGTTAATGATGTTATAAATGTATTTGAAATAGCAAGAGATGATAAGACTAAAACACTTATGAAAATCGATTATGCAGAGAAGGAATATGAAGACATTTACATTGTCTGATATGAAGATGACGATGAAGGTGAACATTGAAATAGTTAGATGATGATTATAATCATAAATAATATATATTCTATATATAATTGTAATTTTCAACTATTTTCTAAAAAATATGATTTTTTGTATCAGATGGACGATTATCTATTTCATGAGTTGTTGGATGATGAGTTACCTTTGGAAGAAGAGATTTTGGGATCATCTGACGCTAATCCTAATAGTAGTTCAGGGGGTATGCGGAGGGGGGCACAATATTATGTGACTGATGATTCTTGACCCTATCCCCGAGTGACATCGACTTCTTGGCATTGATCCAAACATGAAGAGTTATAATAACCTATGTATTTTAGTTATATTTCATTAATTTATTTATTAAATAATTGTTTGATTATTTGTTCTTTTTTCACTTATTTTTCATATAGATAATGGAAATGGGAGGGTTGTCTTGCACAATTTTTTTCTAATCCATGAATCACATGGGAAAAGATTGTGCTTGACGTGTAGCATGGAATGTTCAATCATTGTCTGGTATATAAATAAATAATATTTGTTTTGAAATTTATTTCATTAATAACTTGGTATTATAAATTATTTGTAGGGTTTTTGGAATCCCATCAATGATAAATTGTGTGATGTTATCCATACAGCATGAGAGGTATCGATGTGTGACGGTTTCGTCAGTTTTTTCATGATATGAGAAGGACATCAATTTAGAATGTTTTAGGGACAATATTTGATGAGGCATGCAGAGTCCACCGACCAGAGAACATTTTATATCACTTTTGGGATGGATTATTTTCACCCTGGTTTGGTGGTCGATTTTAGAGGAGATCTTCATTGGGCTGATAGAACCAGAGGAGATATGAGGTGACACATCGAGCTAGTATATGTACATTTAGTATACACATAGAGCATCTGGTAAGTTCTTTTTTAAAATAATTTAAACAACATTAAATATAAAAAGTGTATTTTATATTCATATAGGTAGTCAAGCAGTAGGATATTATGGAGTATGATGTTTATCAGAGTATTTAAAGCGATCTAACTAATGGAGAGATTATAGGTGATATCTAGTGTCAGATTGTGGTCAGTATAAATTATTTTTCAGTTTGAAAATTAAGTGTGTAAAATATTTTCACTATTTAAATTCAAATAGGAACTGAAAGAGTCATATGAGGCCATGACCTCTCAGACACAGGCTGAGTATCATGACGAGATGACTAATCAAACCAGTGCCCACCATTTTGGTGAGGTTGTATGGATGCATACAACATAATATGGATTTGAGAAGGGAGAAGTAGTTGTTAACAACTCTCATTTGACCCCAAGAACTTATTATGGTACTGATGTGATGTCTTTTTCCTGCTTGAGAGGAGCTCAGGTAGTGGCTTCATCTTCTGGATCACAGTATCAGGAGCAGCTGCATGCTGCGAGTGATCTTATAGAGGGTATTCGTAATAATCTAGCAGAGATACATCAGCTATAGCAGCTGTAGTACGAGGAGGAGACGTGTTGATGGCAGCAACAACATCACGAGCATATGAAGTATGTGGGCCATCTGACTTGTAGTTTTGGGATGGATTTTCTTCCATCATCTCCTCCATGTCCTCCACCTCCAATAAAAGTCTACCCCGGAGAATTTTTTAAGGTTAAAAACATTTGAATTCAATGTTTTTTGTAGTATTAAATATTTATTGTTTCTGTATTTTATATTGGAGCGAATGTTTCATAATTTAATTTTTTTTCTTCTTAATACATTAAAATTCTTTTATTTATTAGTTGTATTATATTTTTTAAATGTATGTTTATTTTACTAATAATAATATTATGTTATTATTTTTTTATATTTTTTCAGATATTGGGAATTTTAATATTTTATACATTTTAATTATTTTAATAATATTAATATCATTTTTTCCTAAATATTAATAATAATATTATTATTATTATATTAATAGTTTTAGTTTATTATTAATATTATAATAATATAATATTTTTAAATTAATAATAATCATATTATTATTATATCATATAATATTATTTATATTAATAGAATTATTATTATTATTATTTTATAATATTAATTTTTTATTATTTTATTGAATATATATATATATATATATTAACTATTTGTGACTAGTCCTTTTGTGATGGGGCCCCCATGGAAATAGTTTTTATATATTTTAAATAAATATTTTCAACGAGAAAACTGGCTCATCACAAATACTTATTCACAACACGCACATAGAAACATGTTTATATATATATATAATCAATATATATGGATAACTATTTAAAACTAAATAATTTCCCATCCTAAATAGTATTTTTTAAAATACTATTTGCAATGTCATTTTCTCCAATGGGAAATTTGCGAAGTGACCCCATGGAAAAATATCATTTTCGAAGACATCCTATTTCAAATAAGTCATATTCTAGTAGTGTATCAATAAGTACTGAATTGGGTGATCCATATTTATATAGGTGTGATTGTTACTTGTGGGATTTCTACATGGTTCTTTTGTACCATGACGAATTTAAAAGTTTCTTTGATGTAGGTTTTCTCCTTCATTTCTCATTGATTGTGTGTCATGGGGGTGGGAACTACTTTTGTTGCTATAAAATCATTTTTTAACCACACAATTTAATGGAAAAGAATTAAATATTTGAATTTTAATGTTGAGTGTAGTGTGTTAGCTTGTTTTTTATGGCCACGATCTTATTTTTGATGTTGTGATTACATGGGTTAAACAACAAACTAAACATCATTTTCATTAGTGGACCATGTATGTGCTCTAAACAAGTTTCATATTGGTTAGTTATTATGAAACACTTTAAATTATAAATTCTTTAATTAGGTACACATAGCTAAAAAACAAATTCCCTGGGATCACCGAATTTCAATGATAATCCCATGAATTAATAAGAAGAATTAAATATTGGATACATTGATTAATCCATAATTGTGTTATTATTTTATATGTGGGTTTTGTGTTGTATAGGATATCTATGGTTGTGTGTATGATATAGATGGGTCCTAAAGTTGTTTTGTTGTGGCGTGAGTGTTTGTTTAGGCAGTGGAATGGATGAAGATCTAGACGATACATCAACCTGATAATGTAATGAAATCTCGGGTAAAGAGATTGATTGATTGTGCGATTGGTGAACATGTGTTGTGTAGCAAGGCTATGGGACTGTTATCTGATTTAGTGAGGTAGCAATACTGTTGTGTGGTGTAGTGAGGATGTGGGACCATTATGTAGTGATGTGTGACCGGATGGGGTTGTATGTTGGGTTTTGTTTTGGTTGGAACATGAAATAAGAGGGGTGAGATTGAATAACGATGGTAGTGGTAGATATGGATGGTTTACCCAGAGTATCTTCAAAAGAATCATGTTTAATTCTTTCCCTATGTTTTAGATAGATATATAAATAATGGGTATCAAATGTAAATAAATGTGAAACTACTTTAGTTGTTTTTCTTTTCACTCTCTGATTTAAACATTCTTGTGTTGGTTATTATGGCTTCAGTTTGGTAGTTTCACGACAGTGATGTTTTTGATAAATTAGTTATTTAATAATTAATTGAAATTTTTAAATAAAATATCCTAGAAAATATGAAATGGGATTGTGTATTTTTATATGGTGTGTGTATTTTAGGTATCCCAACAATGTAGGGATGTTAGGGGTTAATTGACAATTTTTAAACAATTTTTTTGATTGAGTGTTTGGTAACATATATGTATCTATTTGTATTTTCTTGTGCTTTATATATTCAGACCACCCTAGTTGAGAACTATGTGCCATGAAACCCCATCGTCATGGGGGAGGGTGTCTTTCCCAACATCTCAGTGAGAGGATGGATGGCTTGTTACTTTCTCATCCATGCTCCATATTCTAGGCATTGGTAGCCCAAGACACTTTGGGTTGGTTATGGTGTGGTTGTGAGGTCCATGTGTCTATGGGTGAGGTTAAATTTAGTAGGTGTATATGGGATGAGATATGGAATGCTTTTTATAGTTCCTTTGGGATGAGGTATGGTTGTAGACTAGGTTTCTATATGTAGGATGTGGTGAGCTTCATTTTCCCAGGTTATGGGACTATCCTTGAGGCCTGATTGTGTTGGTTCTAGGCACAATGGAAGTGTGTTGGTGGGTGTACCCAAATTTAATATTAGTGTTAACTGCGATCAATCCGAGATCCATCATGAAAATAAAATTCTGAATCGTCAAAATAGAACAACACCTTAAAATTAAAGAGAAGATTCCCATAACCATAGATAAGATCATCATGTATTTATTATGATTAATTTAATTAATTGAAAACAATTACATTGGGGGAATTATTTCTTCATTGATGTTTTAGGTCATGATCTAATGTGACCTGTCATTGCATCATAAAATCCAAGTGTTGAATTTCTCAAGATGTGATCCACACATGCTCCTCATATCTTTGGACGTCGTTGAAGGGGTCTCTGGGTGCTAGTGCAGAAGATCCTTCTCATGCGATGTCTGCCTTTGATGACCTTGATCTGGTGGACGAGGATCTCCCTCTTGTATCTTGAGATCATTATTGGAAGAGAAAAATTATCTCTTGGCTCAAGAGATTTCTGTAGATCCATTATGAAAAAACCAAAAATTTCAAGGTTAACAAGGATTATTTAATTGGGATTTTAATTAAAAATATTAAAAATATGAATTAAATAATATAAGAAATTTATTCATTTCATTCCATTATTATTAAAATCCATATATAAAAAAATAGTTGACTATTATTATTACTTGACATGCACCCAGTGAATTAAACCTAATTCTGTTTAATTAAATAAAAAATATAACTCTTCATAAATTCTCAGAAAAATACATTGAGTGTATATTAATATACACGACATGTACTTTTAGTTTTCCATTCTCTTTATTTCCTCCACCATATTTATTAGACCATGGAAAATTGATATTTATTTATCAAATAAAGAACACCTTATTAATAAAAAATAAAAAAATTATTTCCCACACAATTTTTTCTCCTAAATAACTTGTGTCAAAAAAATGAAATCAGGTATCATTAAATAATTATTAAACCACTATCAGTAATAATATTTATTTGATAGGTTAAATTAATATATAACTAGGATACATGGACACACTTATAGTATGTCACTCAAGGGCTCGATATTAGTGGAATTTGGCGGAGCCTTCCTAATTTTCAATGTTAGTGTCTTGTAACATGTTAAGGCAGCCATAGAGAAATAATATAACACCCCAATAATGTGTCAGCTCCTATGAATGTTTACCGTGTAATGTAATCCATTTGTCATGATATTTTAAATCAAGCTGGTTGAATGCTAGGTCCATCAACCCATGAGCTTGATTATTCCTTCATTGACATTCTAGAATTCTAATTTTCCATTCATCACCATGGTCATGGATTTATTTAGGCTATATGAATTCCATAAAAGGTCTTGAGATATCATCTTTCATTACGGTATAGAAGGAAAAATCCTTTCTTGCGTTATATATTAATGATTTATTACATGTGAAGCACCCAACATATCCTACCTCACTGTGAGCAGTGTTTGGTAACACTTTTTTCTAGTATATCATAGTGAGCAAGTTGCAATAACCATTAATAGTAATATTAATGTCTATGGAACAATACAGATGGTCGCAGATAGGAACATCTTATGACACTAGGATATGTCAATTTCCTAGAGGAGGGTCTCGTTCCTATAATATCGTCCTATATATTATCAATGGAACTGACAATGAGAAGGTGCCTCAATGTTTTATGAGTCCTTAACCCTAATGGACCATATTATTTGTGTCCCTCAAATAATCTCATTCGGCCATAGAATGTTTTTTCAAGAATAGTGATATGGCACTTCTGGGTTCTTATCATGGAAGGGATCTTCTATGACCGTTAAAAGAAATAGACATCCTAAAGACATTATCACATGCATTGTCACACAAAAGTACAATCAAGATGTGATAAGGTATTTATCAATGAATAAAGTAAAAAGTATTTTGTTCAAGGCCACTAACTCCAACAGACATCCACTTGGACTGGAGCCAACTGCTAGCAACCTGTAACCCACTAGCTCTCACATAATATTAATAATTCTTATGATATTGGCCTTTAGTCATGGGGTCTAACGTGTTCTCTTCTGTGGACACTCTACTCAATAAAACTTCACCCAATTTATAGAAATCTTTAAATACGTGATACATCTGGAGTATGTCATTTTTTCATTGATGTGAACATGGTTATTTTGAAAGAGCCATTGCTGTTGTATTATCACAATAAAATGCGATAGTATCTTTTCTTCTAGGTCCCACATCATGATCAAAGAAAAATTTATGAATCCATGTGTCTTCCTTGGATGCATTAGAAGCCGCAATAAAATCATTATACGTAGTAGAATCATCGACAACTGGTTTCTTTGAACTCTTCAAGCTCACACCTCCACTATTGATACAAAAAACGTATCTAGATTAATATTTCAGAACATTCTTATCTATCAAAAAACCATCATCCACATACCCTCTAAGGACAAGCTCATCATCTCCTCCAAACAAAAATAACATATCATTATATATTCTCAGATAATTAAAGATAATCTTAACAACAGTCCAATGTTAATCTTCTATATATGCTTGATATCTTCCTACCATGACTAGTGCATATTTAACATCAAGAATGGTACATAATATGGCATATGTTATGGATCTTATAGCTGAATCATATGGAATCTTACTCATTCTATATGTCTCCTATTTTTTCTAAGGACACATTTTCATAGAAAGATATCGGCCATGTGACATTAGTACCAATACCCACTTCTATTATTCCATACATAATCCCTTTAGTATCCAGTCAATGTGTGGACTTTAACATAGTCCAATAAGACTTTTGTATCTATCATGAGTAATATTGATCCCTAAAATGTACGATACATCACCCATGTATTTCATGGGGAAACACATGTTCATCCAGTCCTTAACTGGCTGTAGGACTAGTATATCATTTATAATAAGCATCATGTCATCAACATATACTAAGAGGATAATGACTGAATTCCAATTATGCTGATTATAAACACATTTCTCAGATTCATTCTTAATGAAACCATATTCATTTATGGAATCATAAAATCGAATTTCCCATGACCTGGATGCTTTCTTTATTCCATAAATGGATTTTTGTAACTTTCAATCCTTTTGGCACAACTGGTGTCACAAACCCTTCTGGTTGTGTTATATAGACAACTTCATGAAGGCTAACATTAGGGAATATTGTTTTGACATCCATTTCTCAAATCTCAGAGTCATTGTAAGCTGCTATGGCAATTATGATTATTATGGATTTAAACATGGATACTAGAGAGAAGGCTTCATCGTTGTAATTTTCGTGACAATGTCTAATTCCTTTAGCCACTAGACTTGCTTTATAGGTGCTAAATTGACCTTCCATGTCCAGATTTATCATGAATACCCATCTGCATCCTACGATCATTACATCAACTGGCTCATTAACCAGAACCCAGAATTGGTTCTGATACATGGAATCCATCTCATAATTCCTAGCTTCTATCCATCATGAATCATCTAATATTTCTACTACTTCCTTGTAATAGAGTGTTTCATCATTGTCAAACAATAATTATTCACCATCCTCAGTTACTTGTAAAATAAATCTCTCTAGTTTTCATACCTCTCTTGAGAGCTAATGTATTACTTAGGTTTCTAGATCATCTTCTATAGGGACCTGTGGAACCTGTTCCTGTACCAACTCATGTGTATCTTTATCATCATCATCATCGATTTAAATCATACTCCCACTATCCTTTTTGAGGGTGTGATCACTCTTAATAGAGACAACTTTTCTAGCGACAATCATTTTCTTGTCAGAAGAGTTATATAGGTAATATAATTTTTTTTTCGTGGAATATCCTATTAAGATAAACTTAGTTCCATGGAGAGATATATTTCTTCTTTATATGGCCTTAACAATCACCTCACCTCTCCATACACGTGTGTATGAAAAAATGGGGTTCAATATTTTCCATAACTCCAAGGGAATTCCATTTCCACCATAGTTGGTACTTAGTATAATATGTATGCTATAGTCTGTAATTTATATCCCAAAAAAGATATTCATGATTCATCATTGACCTCAACATTTCAAACAAGGCGTTTATCCTCCTTTCAGTTACACAATTCAAATATGGTGTTTATAGAGGAGTGAGCTGAGATAGAATACCAAACAACCGTAGAATATTGATGAAATCTTGGTTCAGATATTCTTGACCTTGATCTGATTGAAGATTTTTTTTCTTCTTACCAAGATTATTCTCTACTTCATTTTTTAATTGCATAAATTTCTCTATTGATTCTGACTTATACATCATTATGTATATATAGCCATATCTACTCAAATAATTTGAAAATGTAATTATATTAGAATATCCACATCTATATTATACTATAAATGGTCAACACACATCCATGTGCACCAATCCTAGAAGCTCTGTGGCCCTTTCACCCCGTCCAACGAAAGATGGCTTGGTTTTTTTTACTTTGTTAAAAAGAATGACAACTATCATGTGGTTTTAGCATAGTAGAGTTTAAATAGACTACTTATAAGAGCTTTGTCAAGCACTTCTCCTTTACGTGGCTGAGACGGTGATGCCATAATTGGGTGATGTATGAGTCATGTGAGTTTTTCATGTTATTTTTTAGAAACACTTGGCTTCCTTAATTTAATACATACCAACCATTATTTAAATGCACTATACCATAACATACGTTGTTCTTATAAAAGAAGCTACCTTTTTTCCAAACATGAAAATAAATCCATCCATATACAAACATGATACAAAAATTATTTTTTTGGTATCACTAGTCACATAAAAACATAAATGTAACACCAAAATCATCCCAGTTGGAAATGATAGGTCATAATTGCCAATGGCCAATGCAGCTATCCTCACACCATTGGCAGCTCGATGATCCACCTCTCCTCTTGAAATCATTCTAAATCTACTTGGTTCTTACATTTGAATACAGATGTGAGCACCACAAGATGTATCTAATATCCAATGTGTAGAAATGAAAATATTACACTCGATAATGGACGCACCATTCGCATCCCCTCGCTTCTAGGTGCAATTCCTCTTCCAGTGGCCTGGATTTCCAAAGGAAAAACATAATGCCTCATGTTCCATTGCCTCCCTCTAGATCTTCCACTTCATGGAGGGATGATGCTCGGGGGGCTTCAGACCAATTATAAGTCTATAGCGTCTTGGTCGTGTACTTCCTTTTCTTATTCACCATATTGATTGTGGCTTTTTCAAGCCCTAGGCCTTTATCTACCTGGTGAATTAGGGTCAGAAGTTATATTGACTCTTCTCATTGTTTCTCATGTTATTGTTGACAATAAATCTAGTGATGGTCTTGGGTAGTGATGATAGGATGAGATCTGTATGCAACTCATCTGGGAACATAATCCATAAGATGTCTCGGCATTAAATGTTGTCAATAATCATGACTACATAAGGCATAGCTGGAATATAATCTCCATGATTAGTTTTGAACAATTTTTTTGAGTTATTATATCTCTCATGTCTCAAATTATTATTTTTGTAGAGACCCTTACAGTGAGACATCATGCAATATGCGTCCATGTTTTCATGTTGCTTCAATAGCTCATTTGACATGGCTAATAGCATGAAACATTGGACATTAGTGGAATCATCTATATGTGTCATATAGAAATATAGTTCCTCATCACTGGCCTCTTTCTGAGGTAGAACTAGAACATGCTCTTCCATAACATACAATTTCCCCATTTGGCGAAGGATGACATGTAAACACCACTACCACTCTTGGAAATTGGTTCTAGTGTGAAGGTATTTCTTCTTGAGTGTGGTTAAAAATGATGTGTTTGAATTCATTTTTATTTATATTTCTACATATTGAGATGATAAAAGTTTTAGTACATTATTATCAGAAAACTGTGATAGATAAATTAATTAATACATATTAGTCTCCCACTATTTTATCAAAATCAAATAGCCCTTACCGTTGACTTTGGAATATTCTGTTGCCTCGATATTTCATGGAAAATATACATATTTCCCTTCTAATTACCCCTAATATGGTTGGTCAAGAATCTTGAAGGGTTTTAGATTGGAATTCAAAATTCCAATGACATTAACTCGCAGGTCCTTGATCCGCTGAGTGGACTCCACAATCATGAAATAGATTTATTTTTTATTTCCTCAACCTTTGCCTCTTGGTCAAACTATGTCCAACTATGGGAGAAAACCCTTGATGTGAACCATTTAATGTCCATCCCTAACCAATAATTAGAATTCCTTGACAATCAAAAGCACCCCAACTAGGGTTGGTCAAGCACTTTGAAATATGGTTCTATTCTAATGATGTTTATAGAAGGCTATAAAGACATAAAATTTCTTTGAGGAATTTTATCCATATAAATAAATTTTCATTTTATTATCTTTGATTACATTCTTGATAATATTGGTCGGGATATACATAAGTGATTAACCAAGAATAAGATAATATTTTATGCATAAGTCGGTCTTATTTTACTTCCATCTGGTGCGCTTTTTTAATTCATTAATTGTGTGATCGTGACAACACACCCACAAGAAATAAACAATGAAACATAAAAAAAATTGTTTGATCATGATCTTTTACTATTGGATTGACTGTCTAGAGGTTGATAATCTAACATACGACCTAGGGGAGAAACACCTTAATCTTTTTGGGTTTTTGTTTACAGCTTTCCACTTGTCCACATTTGTATCTCTTTGGATTGTTTCCACCTTGGCTCTTAACTTGAGCTGCCTCCACTAGCATGGGAGCTCCATCCATTATATATGCATTTATCTCACATGCAGGTGAGGGGTAAAATGATGTTTTATATAAATGAAACCATGGGGATGTAGGCCCTTCATATTAATGAGGACAAGGCTCATCATCTAAAAATTATAATTTAAATTAATAAATGCAATGAAACCATTCACATACAAATGTATTGGTCTAGCTCATGAGAATAAATTCATGCAATGATATTTATATATAAATAAAACTATAATTCAATATTTTAATCATTATTGTTTAGGATAAATCATGCTCGAATCAATTATTTATTTTTAATTTATCAATCATTTTCTCTTAATACCATTTTCAGAATTTCCTATATATTCTCACCCATAATAATTTTAATCAAATAAATTCATTTGAATTTATCTTTGTATGTAACTTTCACCTTGGAGGAAACCTAGAGAAATCTGTTCATAACTACACAATTAGTATAAATAAAAATTATACAGATGTTATATTAAACACACATATATAAAACAACTATCACGTGTTGTGCCTCAGCTTTACACATGAACTATGGTACATATCTCAAGGGTTTGTATAATATAATAGTAAATTTTAATAAATTTGTGTACTTTGGATGAGTGCACAGTGTGTAGTTTTTACAACATGGATTGTAATTTTGTACAACATCCATCTGTAGTGCACACTCAAGGACATGGAGTTTCAAAGTACATTGGAATTATTCACAGTACAAAGAGTTTTTAGTGGTACACACACCATGTAGTATGTATGTTACAAGGTTTCCAATCGAGCAACCCATTTATGGGGTACGTGGTCCAACCTTAACCTGACGGGACTACACACTGTTTACAATGAGCTACATGACATGTAATCTGGAAAACGTGTGCCCTATGTTCCTAATCAACACAAATAGTCATTTAAGACCTTGAAATACACCAACACACAACGTAATTTGGTGGACCAGTCTTATGCATTGAATCATGACTACATGGCTTGTACTTCCGAATACAAGCTGTGTATTCTAGTGTTTTACGTTCTGGAACATTTTGAATCTCCTGATGAGATCATATATTTTATTATAATCTTAATTAAATGAAAAATTCATTTCTTTACGGTGAAGGAGAAACAATAGAGGATGAATAGTTCTCGAGATTCAGATTTAAAAAATGATTAACATGAATTGAAACAACTATATTTATAAATAAAGAAATCACAAAAGAAAAATAAAATAATTAAAATCTATAATATAACCTCCCTTTGAAACCACTTGTACATTCTAGGCGCAGCTAAAGCGCATTGGTGGGTGTACCCAACATTAATTTATTGTAAACAATATTCAATAAAAAATCAGTAATGATAATAAAAGGATGGATCTTTGGAATATAATGGAAAAAAAGGAAAGATGGAAGTCCAGGAGCCATTGATAGGATAATAAATTTTTTATTATAAATTATAAAATTAATTTACAATAATTACCATGATGGAATTATTTCATTTTTGATATTTCATGATCATGATCTAATGTGATCCATTTTTGCACCATAAAATCCATTTTTAGGATTTCTCTAACGGTGATCGACATATGTTTCACGTATATATGCATGTTTCCAAATGGATCTATGGGTGCTTTTGTGGAATAGCCTTCACTTGGGACGTCCACCTTCGATAGCCTTAATCTGATCGAGGAGGATATCTCTCTCGTAGCATGAGAGCATTCTTGGAAGATAATAATTAACTTTGGGCTAGAGAGCTTCCTCTATATCTGTTGTACACAACCCAAAAATGTCAAGGATATTGAGAATTATATCATTGTAATTTTAATTAAATTGAATCATAAAATGAAATAATTTCCTGAATGTATTTAATCATTTAACTTAATTCTTACTAATACATCATGTCTAATAATAACAATTTAATATTATAATTAGATGACATGTGCCCAGCGAATTACACCTAATATTATTTCATTAAATAAATAATATTATTTCTCAGAAATTCCAATAAAAAATACTCGGTGTGAATATTAATATACACAATGTGTATGTATGTTTTTCCATTCTCTTTATTTCCTCCACCACATTTATTAGACCTTGACCAATGGCTATTTATATCAAAAATAAATATCACTACATTAATAACTAATAAATATATTATTTCACCCAATGTGTATTCTCTCGAATTACTAGTTTTGAAATAAATACAATCTCAAATCCTTGAATAATTATTCAACAACTAATTGGAATCATCTTTATTCAACTTATTAAATTAATATTTAACTATGATACGTAGACAAACATAGTGTGTGACCCACTATGATTCATTATTAGTGGAATTAGGTAGAGCCTTCAATAATTTGATGGTTAGCATCTGGAAACACACAAAAGCACCCATAGAGAAATAAGTTTATTCTATAATAACATGTCAACTTCTATGAATGCTTACCGTGTAAAGTAATCCCTTTGTCTCGATATCTCAAATCAAGCAGGTTGCATGCATGTTCCATTAACCCATGTCCTCGATTAATCATTCTTTGACATTCTATAATTGAACTCTCCCAATAATCACAATGGCCATTGATTTATTTAGAATATATCAATATCATCAAAGGGACTAAGATATTAACTTCCATTATAGAACAGAAGGGACAAAATTTTTCTCGAATTATCTATTAATATAGTCTTACTCGTGACACACCTAACATATACTACCTTACTAGGTACAATGTGCCATCATAGTTTATATCAATATATATAAGTACGCAAGTTGTAATATCCAATTATAATAATCATTAAATCTATGAACTAAAACAGACATTCGCATATAAGAACTACAATGACACTATGAAGTGTGGATTTTTTATAGGCAGCTACCATTTCCCTAATATCCTCCTGAATATTACCGAGGGGGTACACAATGATAAGGTTCCTTAAATTTTTATGAGCCCTCCACCCTAATGGTCGGTATTATTTGTGTCCCTCAAATAACATCATTTTCAATATATATTATATTCGTAAACAATGTTATGTGACATTTGGGTTCTCATCATAGTAGGGAATTAAATGACCATATAATGAAACAAATATCATTAGGAAATTATCACATTCATTATCATGTAGAAGAACAATCAAAACGTGATAAGGGATTGATTAATGAGTAAAGTACAAAGCAGTTGGTTTTAGGCCACTAACTCCCACACAATGTGTGTTGGCGGGATGTGACATTGGGATTATTGAAGTGCTTGAAATGGGATGACATTTACAGTTATGGTATAAGAACCTATCTAGTGGGAAGTGGTGTGGGGTACCCACAACCTTGGTAAGATTATTATATTACATTAATTGTGTACATTATTTAGTGATCTTTCATTATTGAGGTTGGGATGGCTCGCATTCCTTGTTTAATATTAGATTTTATTGTTTCCACACTAGGTAATTAGTAAGATTCTCCCACATGTTCATGAGATAACTTGGTTTTTCTAGCTGAGAATACTTTTTTCCATCCGTACAATATGAATCTTTTATCAGGGTTCTAGGTGGACAATGTGGACTATGCTTGGTGTTACTAAATACGACTTTTGGATATATTATGTGTCACTTACTAACTTTATATTTTTGTATTTAACTGGAAATTTTTATTGTATTTTTAGAATTTTTTTAAACATGCGCGTGATATTTATTTTAACTTATTTTATTCATATGTCTTTGAGTTTTTTAAATGTTTATAAATCTTGTCTTGTGGCCTTGCATACTATAAAAAGACATTACCTCAAATTTGGTGATAATTTTACACCCTTGGTGATAGTCTCCACCCAAGGGAAAAGAATGTACATGGGGGTGATTATCTCTCTTTCTCCATTACCAACAGAGTAGGGGAATATATGGATTGATGGGGTCATGAAATAATTGTATCAGGGTTCATGGTTTAGAGATATGATAGAGTTCAGAGCTAGGCACAATGAGGATTGCATCAGATAGTACGGATATAGTGCCTGACAATTATTCTGAATGACATAGGCCAAGGAAGTCGGGCTAGGACACTAGATTTAATCCCCACTATGATCCAATGCAATGAATCTTAGCCTACTGAGAAACCATTCTTGGCTACCACATTTCCATGGTAGAGACCCCAAATGAGGAACACACATCATAATTAATTTTATTCCTATTTGAAATGGGTTATTTGGATAAATTGAAATAAATAATGATTTAAAATTAATCATAAATAAAATTACATACTAATCATTCTTAGGAGTTCCTTATTTATCATTTTCATATTTTGTACCCAATCGTTATCTTTTTATAATGAATGGTGTATAAGATTGACATGATGACTTGGTCGATCAACGGATGGTTGACAGATCATAGGAGGATGATCAGTGATAGAGGAAGCTATGTGATTTCAAGTGAAATACAATAGGAAAGTACATGGGTAGCATTTCGAACATGGAGATAGAGATCTAGTTTGAGTATATTTTGATCAGAATCATCATGATCTGGGCTTCTATAGAGTATTGTGTACCTTTGGATGTGATCCAGAGGTGGGGTGATTTACATCAGTGGTTTATGTTGTACCCGGGGGAGAAGAAGGATATTTATGTTTTAGGGGTTGATTTTGAGATGGAGTTCCATGAAGAATTACATTCTTCGACCATGAAGGATACAAATTGGATATACTTACTCTCCTTATATTTGGGAAGTATTTCAGTATAGGAGTTGGGGATCATGTTTAATGATCGCCTTTGTTTTGTCCCAGATCACTTTCTAGATGAGGAGTCCCATGTGAGATGTCTATAGGAGTAACATAATCCTTTTCTCTAGTATGCCGTTAATCCTTTTATCTTGATGATGTTAATGAATTTCATGAAGAAAGAAGAGGTATATGAGTATATGAACTCAAGAGGATGTCAGATGTCAGAGGGGATCTATCTTGGTTCATCAAAGGGAATGGATACTGACAATATGTTTCAGGAGAAAGGGCCTTAATGGTATTTACTAGAAAGGAACTGGTATTGATATCATCTATTTAATCCTTTAGGTCCTCATGTTTTTCCCATTAACTTGAGAATGATATAAAACATCCCACCTTTTTATCACATTAACTTTCCATTACATTATACAAAACTGAGGATATTTAAGGGTTAGTGTCTTGGAAACAAGAAACATAATACATGACAACATAAAACATTCTACTTAAACACTTGAAAGGATTCTAAATTGTTCATCCTAAATAAATTATAGCATCACATAACTTGGGAGCATACATAAAAGGAAAGGGTGTGCAAAAGGCCTTGAAAGGGATACAAGGGAAACATTTTACATGTGAACATGAGATACATCAAAAGTCATGAAAAATAAAATAACTTTAAGGCATGAGAAAGAGATCATGAGGCATATCATAATAAAAATAACGTGTTTATTAACATTAAAATGTGTCTAAAACATTTAAATTATACAATAATGATCATATCACTAAGGTCTATCCCCATGTGTCTTTTGAAGTTACCAACGTTATTCGCCAAGGTATCGTTAAAATTGCAATCTCTAATGGTTACATCATTACCCAATTAATTAATGCGCTATAAAGGCGCGGCATTAATTTTTCATTATTATCTTGTGAGACACATATATCATCATCAAACATGACATAACTAACCCATTTACATAAAAGAAATGGGGTTCATTTCATAATCATATCATTTTAAGAATTGATTTAAAGACATGATCTTTATGTCACTTTAATCCCAAGGAAAAAGGAAAGTAGGTTTCATGTATGTAATTAACATATTTAAAATATAACATATTGATATATATTTTCAAATCCATATAAAATAAATATATTTCAGTATTAATTTAGTAAAATAAAATAATTTGAGAAAAAGAGAGAGACATTTTGAGACTAAAATTCTGCAGCATAACAGCTTTGTTATAGGGTTTTAGAAAACATTGAAAAGAAAGGGGAGATGGGTCACCCACTCATAAATGATCCATAAAACAGTTGAGGGAAAAAATTTAAAGGATTTAAGAACATGGTAATTAAATTTTGAAGACATACCATATGAAATGACAAACATGGAAGGAAGACAAAAATAAGATTTCTCTTATGAAAATTTGGCAGCCTAACGACGTCACTTAAAACATAAAAAAATTGAATTGATGAGATAAAATAGGTTCTCTCATAATATGAACATAAATGATAACTATGATAGATATAGATATCATACCCCAAAATAATATGAAGGAACTTGAAATAGTTGACATGAAAATAGAACTTGAAAATGAGAAGGTTGAAAGAATCCCTTAAAAATTCGGCAGCCTAACAGCGCCACATAAACATTCTTAAAATGAATTGAAGAGGGAAAGAGGGGGTATCTCATCATATTTACATGAAATTTACTGTA
This sequence comes from Viscum album, assembly GCA_963277665.1. Classification (NCBI taxonomy): domain Eukaryota; kingdom Viridiplantae; phylum Streptophyta; class Magnoliopsida; order Santalales; family Viscaceae; genus Viscum; species Viscum album. The sequence continues at coordinate 1,582,547,701 of OY728150.1, read as the reverse complement.
GGATGAATATAATAGAACACCACCAACATAAGAACCTGAAGCATAAAATAAATTACATAAAAGAGAGTACATGGAAAGAATGAGAGGGGTAGGATCCCTTACCATGAAGAGTAACATCAAAATCTTGATGTTTGGGACCTTGGGAGGATTGAGGGAACCTTTGGGAGGACACATTGGGAGGTAAGACGACCATAACATCATTGAGGATGATTTTTTAAATGAAATTATGAGAGAATGGGTTGGTATTTATAGGGGAAGTGAGGGGACCAGGCATTAATGGCCAAGGGACACCTCATTGGTGTTATTGGCAAAACCATGGGCTAGCCCATGGTATATGCCTATGGTATTGATAACTTGGGACACCTCATACCATATATTACTATTCATAAGTCTAACATATTCATTACATACTTAATACATCATATAATGATGAAATTAAACACTCGTAACTTAAAAACTTTATTTTCACTATTCACAAAAAATTTAACTGTCTAAAAAAAACCCAAAATTTTACCTTAACCAAATATCGATGATATGATTTCAAAAATGGACTCCATTTTTTGAAAATAGTTTTCTAAATATATTAAATCTAATTTTTAAATAAAAACACTATTCACAGAAAATTCATTTTTTTCCATAAAAATCCCCAAAAATTACCTTAACATAATATCGATGCACTATTTTCAAAAATGAACCCCATATTATAAAAATTATTTTGTAAATATTTTTAATTTTATTTTTAATTAAAAAACACTATTCACCCAAAAAAACTGATACTTGAATAATAATTTCTGAAACAGTTATTTAACTATTTTATTTATTCACATTACTTATTCATGGTGTCTAGATTATATTAATACTTTCTTTAAGTGAGATTACTAATATAATTTCTCACATTACTAATCCTAAGCGTAAAATAACTATTCATAATTTACTATTAATCAAAAATCAATATGATCTCATTAGAATTTAAATTTTTTACTGAACATAATTGTAGAAGAAATTTTTTTGAAAATTATTACACATAATTAATTATTTAAGGTTTACCAATATATTTTCAAATATCCTATTTCTGGAATTCATCAACAATATATATACTATATTTATTCGGACATTTAAAAATTCAAAAACATCACTATTAGTAGACAACAAAATTATTATTTAAATCAAATAATTACACAAGGCAGTTGCAGTCTCCTTTCATATCCCCTTATAACCCTAGTATAGGACCTAAGTGTAAGGTGTGCTAACATGATAGAATTTTAGGGCGGCTCAACCAACATTGCATGAGTAGTAATTTCTATCAGTTTGAACTTCTCACGAACTCGATTCCATTCAAGCTCCACTCGGGGACGTTCTTCTTGGGTTTGGTCTAGAGAAAAGCCTAGTGGTGCTACCTCCTTCCCAAGTTCTGTTATATGGGCTTCGATTAGCCCGAGACTACTGGATGAGGCCATCAAATCTTCATTCTATATTAATTAACCAAGATCACTTTTATTTACAGACAATAATCGCAAAATTTAGTTTCCAAAGGTCATACTGACTAACGGTTATATAATAATAAAAACCCAACAGTCTCATTTTAATTATACTCAATTTATTAAATGAAATATTTTTGTCGAGTATGAAAGAAAATAGCACAAAAAATTAGGAAATAATATTTATTCAAAATTTTGGGTCATTACATTCATCCCCCGTTAAGAAATTGCATCCTCGCAATTTTTAAAATTTGGTTTCGAAATTTCTTTGAAAGTACCACATCAGAAAAGGAGTCAGTAAAACTATTTCAATAATAGAAAGAAATGGAAGTACAAAGGTCAACCGAGTTAACCCATACTAGTATTCCAAGTAGGGAAATAAGGATATGGTAGAGAAAACAAAGGGTCATGTTCTGATGGAGAGTGTTAGATAACATTATTAGAAGATAGTTATCCAAAAGAAAATCACAAACTTATTATGTGTGTAAACGGTCTATGATTACCCAGTATAAAACATAAACCAACATCATTTTTCTTTTAAGACACTTTTAATAATTTTGAGGTATTTATTTACTACATAGAATAAGAACAAAAGGAAATATACCTACCTTCAAGTAGTGTTTCATCCTTTAATATGATTCTACCAAGAATAATCATTTCTCCAAATACCGAGTATTCAAAAATACTTGGTCTCATCAAATCACGTGAATCATCTTTTAGAGAATCACGTAATCCACAAAAGAATAACTATCTATCATTCAACATTTATTCTAAAAATAGAATGGGTAGTATAAAACAACTCTTCAAAAAGAAAGATCCCCATAGGAAGGGAAACTACATTAAATAATCAAAGTTCCATGGTACTACCCAAAGTTCATCATAGACCATTCCATAAAAAACTATCCTTAAAATTCTTCAAAATAAACCAATATAAGATTAAAACCCAAATATAAGAAGAATTTGATAACATAGTCTTTCAAGATAAAATTTATCATTCATCTCCAAACAACGTCAATCACTCCTAATATCTTATAACAAAAGTAACTAAACTAAACATATTTTACCAAAGATAGGATAATCATTTCATAAATTACTATAAGTTCACTTTAAATTAATTGATTATTCAAAATATAATTCAACCTTTACTCCTAAAAGAAAATACCTTAGTAATCTATTTACTGCGATCATATAGGGTTCTAATAATTGTGAACATATTCAAAAATAATAATCATCTTTTAATCCCCTAATCATCTTTTTTTTCAAGAAGAACAGCTTCACAACATCAATATGTGGTACATAAAAATAGATTTTTCCCTTAATTATATTAAACCATTTTAGGTTGTGACTCAAATTTCTTAGAAAACCTTAAAGATATGATTATAGGGCATGAACTAAAATACAACATGACATAAAAAATTATTACAAAGAAGTTACATGTACTGTAGTCATCATGATCCATCTCAGTATAGGACGTGCATTGTTCTCTTCTCGTTGAAGATTGTTGATGCTCATCAAGCTTCACATCCCTTCCAAGAGATCATTTCCTGGGATAATGCCCAACTTCTCCACAATGACAACATAGAAAATTATAAGGTATATTAGATCCAACCTTATCTCTATTCACCATATTATCCATTACTTTAATGAAATTTGGCTACTTTATGCCCTATCACCCCATACATAAGACATATCCTGGTTGCTTTGTGAAATTATCCTTGGTGACTCCTTCCAAAAATTTTTCGCAAAGGAAATTGGGTCTTCTTTCCATTATCAACATTATTAGAAGAACATCCTTGAGAATTCATCTTATCCTACCTTGATGAATTTGGGAATTCAACTAGGTACCAATTATTAAGTTTGATTTCTGATAGCTGGTTTGGAATAATCACAATATGTTCAACTTGATCTCTCATCATATCTGTCATATTAATAAGGCAATCATCACATTTCCCATCACATTGGTTGTTGGGAATTGTTCGTCCATTTCCCGCCATTAACTAAAAAAAGAATGTATAATTAGAAGGCTTAAATACTTAGCCAATAATCATTAATGCGAAACTTAAAGAATAGAAGGATAAAATTGTAGAAGAAATTTATACCCAAACATGTGATCCCCTAGACTCCAATCTAGGTTATCCATGATCATAAATTCTTATGTGAATCTTTATTTTATTTTATCTTTGTCCCTTTAATAATGGTTATGAATTTACCAAAGAATATCCCCCTAGAGTGTCAAACCAAGAATGTAGTAAGGCCCATTGTCATGCACCAGGTTACCCCGAGATAAGCCTGAAAAACCTTGTTAGATTTTTCACTCCTAGGAACATCTGTGCAAGAGCCACCTCTTCTTGTTCGTATCTAGAAAGGGAATCATTTGTTTGGAACCCACTTAGTCAATACTCACCAAAATACCAGGAAGATTTCCTATATTTAAACTTTTCTATAGGGTTCTTCCTAATTTTTCCATATCCAAATTTCCACAAATATTAAACCATCATTTGATAGCAACTATAGCATCCAGCCTTTTATCGCATTAATTTTCCATTACATTATACAAAACCAAGGATCTTTAAGGTTTAGTGTCTTGGAAACCAGGAACATAATACATGACAACATAAAACATTATTCTTGAACACATGAACTGCTTCTTCATTGTCATTCCTAATTTCATTACAGCATCTCATAACCTGGTATCATATATTAAAATAAGGGGTGATTAGAAGGCCTAGTTAGGGAAAAAAGGGAAACATTTTACATGTGAACATGACATACATCAAAAGTCATGAAAAATAAAACAACTTTAAGTCATGAGAAATAGATCATGAGGCATATCATAATAAAAATAACGTTTTTCCTAACATGAAGATGTGGTTACAAATTTTAACTTAGAAAATCATAAACATATCACCATGGCCCATCCCGAATGTGTCATTTGAAATTACAATGTTTCTTTACCACGGTATCGTTAAAATTGTAATCTCTAGTGGTTACATAATTACCCAATGAATTGGAGCGCTATCAAGGAGAACCTTTAATTTTTCTTTATTATCACATAAGACACATATATCATCATAAAAAAATTCATAAATAACCCATTTCTCATAAAATAAATGGGTTTAATTTCATAATCATAACATTTTAAAATTTTCTTTAATGACATGATCTTTATTCACTTTAATCCCATGGAAAAAGAAAAGCGGGATTCATGTATGTAATTCCTAGAATTAAAATAAAATATTATGATATATATGTCAACACCCATTTAGAATAAATATCTTTGAGTATTCACTTAATAAAATACATGATTTTGAGAAAAAGAGAGAGACATTTTGGGATGAAAATTCTACAGCAAAACAACTATGTTATAGGATTTTAGAAAACATTGAAAAAAGAGGGGACATGGGCCACACACTCATAAATGATCCATAAAACAGTATAGGAACATAATTTAAAAGATTTAAGAAAACGGTATTGGAATTTGGAAGACATACCATATGAAGTGAAATACATGTAAGGATGAAAAAAATAAGATATCTCTTAGGAAAATTCGGCAGCCTAATGACGTCGCTTAAACATTCTTAAAATGAATTGATGAGAGAAATATGGGGTATCTCATTATATGAAAAGTAAAATTATAGTAGGATTAAAATAAAATAACATCCCCAACATAAGAACATGGAGCATAAAATAAATGACATAAACGAGAGTACTTGGAAAGAAAGAGAAGGGTAGGATCCCTTACCTTGAAGAGTAACATCAAAATGTTCATGTTTGTTACCTTGGGGGGCTGGAGGGCACCTTGGGAGGACTCCTTGAGATGTAAGGATACATGAACTTCGTTGAGGTGGATTTTAAAATGGAAAGGATGAGAGAATGGCTTGGTATTTATAGGGGAAGTGAGGGGACAATACATTAATAGCTAAGGGACACCACATTGGTGGTATTGGAAAAACCATGGGCTGGCCCATGGTATTTTCCCATGGTATTGGCCACTTAGGACACCTCATACCTTATATATCTATTCATAAGCTGACCATATTTATTACGTACTTAATAAAACATTTAATGATGTCATTAAACACTCGCAACTTAAAAACTATATTTTCACTATTCGTCGAAAATTCAATATTCTCATAAATAACCCAAAATATTACCTTAACCAAATATCGATGATATGATTTTACAGATGAACATTATTTTATAAAAATTATTTTCTAAATATTTTTAAATTAAGTTTAAAATAAAAACTCTATTCACTGAAAATTCATTTTTTCAGTAAAATCCACATAAATTACCTTAATATAATATCAATGCTCTAAGATCAAAAACGTACTCCATTTTATAAAAGTAATTTCTAAATATATTTAATTTAATTTTTAATTAAAAAAACTATTCACCCAAAAAAACTGATACTTGACTAATAATTTCTAAAACAGTTATTTACCTATTGTTGGAAAATCATCACACATAATTAATTATTTAAGGTTTATATAAATATTTTCAAATATCCTTTATCTAGAATTCATCAACAATATACATACTGGATTTATCCGGACATTTCAAAATTCACAAACTTCACCATTATTAGACATCATAGTTTTTATTTAAATCAAAGGATTACACAACGCAGTTACAGTCTCCATACATAGCCCCTTATAACCCCAGTATAGGACCTAAGTGTAAGGTGTGCTAAGGTGAGAGAATCTGAGGGCGATTCTGCCAACATTGAACGAGTTCTAATTTTTATTAGTTTGATCTTCTTTCCAAGGCCATTCCATTCTTGCTTCACTCGATGAAGCTTGTCTTGGGTTTGGTATAGATCAAGGCCTAGTGGCGCTTCCTCCTTCCAAAGTTCTGTTAGATGGGATTCGATTGGCCCGAGACAACTGGATGAGGCTATAAAATCTTATTTCTATATTAATTAACCAAGATAACTTGTAATTAGATATAATAATCGCCACATTTAGTTTCCAAAGGTCACACTGACTAACGGTCTTATAATAGTGAAAACCCAAGAGTCTCAATTTTTTATTCTCATTTTATTAAATGAAAAAGTTTTGTTGAGTATGAATTAAAATAAGACACAAAATTAGGACATAAGAATTATTCAGAATTTCAGGTCATTACATGATCTATTTTTCTTGCAGAGCACATGGAAATATTACAAGTCAGTTTCCAATGATTTTTCAAGGTCATTATGGTGGAGGGTGGGCATGATTATTTGCTAAATCAGTAGAAGATTCTAGGTAGTCCATTTTAGTCGTATAGATAGTAGGCTCCTGCTCCATTGAGGGAGAGAAAGAGTAGGTGGTGGAGGAACATAGGGTGTTCCTTGGGGACATTGAACCAATCATGGACATGGAGGTAGTGGACCAAAGAGGATAATTGGAGATGGGTATATTTAGTTTCAAACTGTAATGGTAGCAGTTCTAGTATTTCCAGAGATTTTTCGAGGTAAGATCAGTTTGTTTAGTACTCTTGAATGTGTATTGTCTTATTCCAGAGATTCAAAATACTTAATTTTAACTACTATATCCCATGTTTTGGGAATATACATAGATAGGATTCCAGTGTACCTTGAATTAAGTATTCTTTTCTGTGGTTAGACTAGCTTGTTTGATGTATGACATGGATGCAGACTAATAATGGGGATGCATCAGTCCCATAGGGATCTATCTTTTCTTGATATGTAGTAATACAATGTTATTCCTTTTATAAATAGATTAAAATCAATAAATGTTGTTATAAACTAATTCATGAGTTGATTCTGGTTTTCTGTCATTGATGGACAACATATGACATTCGACGGTGAGACAAGCTGTTAGGTGGGTAGTCAATGTGTGGAGCCTCATCATTTATTATTGTACAACCGGTTAGTGGATTCAATGGATGTTGAGATTGTAGTGGATCCAAAATATGTTGGGGTATTATTGGATTTTTTTCATAAAAATTTTGTGAATATACCCCCTCAATAAGAAATTGTGTTTGAGGGAGACATACAACCTAGTACTTCTCTGACTTCTATAGATTTTTTTCAGATGGATGCTTCTGAGATGTGTGGGTTGAGGATCTAGAATTATGAACTAATGAAGAAGGCCTTTATCCAGAAGAGTGTGTCTTAATTGGGTGTTCTGGTGCTTTTTTCAAAAAATTGGATGTCAGAATATTGTTGTACATAGACTACAAAAGGATGAATTTGGTGAAAATCAATAACATTTAACCTATTCGGATGACAGGAAATATTTTTGACCAATTCAGAGATGCATGTTGGTTTTCTAGGATCTATTAGTTATATATATATCACCATTTTAGGGTGAAAGACGGTGATATTTGGAAGACTGCTTCCAGATGTAGGTATAGGAACATCGAGTTCGTAGACATTCCATTCATTGATACGAATGCACCATCCATGTTCATGGGGATTATGAACTCTTTATTTCATGAGTTCCTTTAATGGCTCACCATTTTCTTGATTGATGTAATCCTTATAAAATTGATGTAAGAGGAGGAGAATTCTGAGTAACTCAGAACTATCTTACAATTTCTTAAATTCTACCAACTATATAGATATTTTTCAATTTTATATTTTGGACATGTGAGGTGTAATTGTTTGGACATGTGGTGTCACTGTAAGGTGTATCAATGGACTCATCAACGTTTTAGTGAGTTGTTTTATGGGAAGAACTCATGAATGAGGAATGTGTTCTTAGTATTATTGGTTAGGAAGGCTATTAATGGATATTTGTACAGAATTTATCTATATTTGTAGCTCGATTGATATATTTGAACAAAAAAATACAAATATTCTGAATTGATCGAGCTATGAAAGGTATCATTCGACTCTCTAAAGAAAAATTTTGTCAGTGCACCGCTGATTTGGTTGCTAGGGGAAGGGGGGATTTATGATGTGTTTTGGTATTCTTCCAAAATAGTATTTGAATGTTTTCTGATTCATCCATTGGGAGTGTTCTATTATGGATCTAGGAAGTTACACCCCCACAAACATAACAATGCCACCAATAATATTGATCTTGTAGAAGTCATATTTTGTAATGTTGTGGAGACATTACCTCTTTGGAGAACACTTTTTTCTCATTAGAGATCACATGATATTTAGGTATATCTTTTTACATCAATATAAAAACTTCTGAAAATGTAGGTGGGTGGAGTTCCTCTAGGATTATAATTTCTAGATCTATTACACCTCATGAATGGAGAATTATTTGGTGTATTACATGAGCAGTAAGACATATAAGGAGGATGTTCATGAATTTTCAGATGCATATAGTGTGATGGGAAAGTTCCCAACCCTACACATAGGTGCAAGAATGGATGGCAGAAGAGTATGTCTATTTTAGATAAAATTATAGTGTTTTCATATGGTGTCTATGGATGAGTATCAATGGGGGGGCTCAGAGGTATATGAGATGCATGGTCAATTTGATCAAGGTGATTATCTAGAGGGATGGTTGGATGATATATAAAATCAGATGCTCTTCATGGGAGGATAGTGTTTTAGGTGGTGGTCCATTAGGGAGTCCTCAGAATGTTTCATAGCTCATCCATAAAAGTTAACCCTGTAGTTTCAAAGATTTATTATGACATTGGGGTACAGTTTTCAAGGCATGTGATGAATCTCGTAGTGGTTGAGTTTGTGGAAAATTGTTTATTGTTCCCGTAGGTGAAGGTTGGGCACCATCTCTCTGGTGGCATGTTTCATCCCTTTGATATCCTCGAGTGGAATTGGGATGAAATATCATTGGATTTAATCCTAGGGTTATAGAAGTATCAAGGAGGTTGTGATAAAATATTGGTAGTAGGGGATATGCTGACATAATCATCTCACTTTTAGAGATTATGGAGTCATGCACATTGAATGCCTAGGAAAAAAATTTATTTGGATGATGTGGGGTGAATGTATGGAGTTCTGAGATCCAATTTCCTAGATTTGGATAAAACCTTTTCCTCACGAGTCAGGATGGGATTTCATCATTCTTTTGGAACTCAGTTACACCTCAGCACAACCTTCCACCCCCTGGTAAATAGTCTAACAGAATGTTCTATATAGGCACTTAAAAGAATGTTGTGAGCATGAGCTTTATTCCTTAGTGGATCATGTGAACAATACCTTCCCATCATAGAGTATTCATATAATAACATCAATCACATGTCCATTTCTATGAATCATTTTGAATAATTGCATGGAAGACCATGTCGTCCACCTGGTTCATGATAGAGGTTTTTCAGAAAAATATACTTGGTCCAAAGGTAGTGTAGATAATGAAAGAGAAGGTTCAACTTGTTTGTGAGAGGATGAATGAAATATAAGACCTATATAAGTCTTAAGTATATTTTGGAATGAGGCCCTTGGATTTCAAGGATGATTACCACGTGTTCTTAAATGTCTCCCCTCAGTGTGATTAGTGAAGGATTTAAAGGTGGAGTAAGATTTATCCACGATTAATTGAATCCTTCAAAGTGTTGGGGCATGTTTTTGAGGTGGATTACCAGTTAGTATTTCCACCATAATTTAAGAGTATCAACAATGTCTTTCACATCTCCTAAAACTATTGGTATCATTATAATGAGTCCCATGTCATTGAATGGTGAAATTCAACGATCTTATACCCAATTGGTAAAGGCTCCTACTTGGCATCCAAAAGACCCAAGATCAAATCCCGTGAGGGACTAATTTCTAGGTACTATAGCAATACTGTAGTAGGTCACTATAGCAGACTGTAGAATCCGTGGAACTATAGTAGCGGCAGCACTATAGCGGAGGAGGCACTGTAGCGGGAACTGTAGTGGAGGTGGTACTGTAGCAGGTACTGTAGCAGCACAGGTACTGTAGTAGTACAATTCATAGAAGGGCTCTTTGGGCCAAAAAATTGGCCTTTTTAGCCTTGATTTCAGACCACTTAGTCTTGGGCCTTCAGGCTATGTAATGGGTCTCCCTCTACCGAGTTTGAAAGAGGTATTTGCTTTAAATAATAAATGAAGCTTCAGCCCCATCCTTTGAAAAGAAAAGTGAATGGGGAAATTTGGATATAGAAGAGTAAATAGGAGAGATACATGAATATGTGTGCCCAGTATCGAGTTTTTTTATGTTTTTGTTATGTTTTTATTTTTAATGTCTTGATTAAACCATTTTTTACTATTTTTTGATTCACTTCATTATCTCGTGATGTGTGAAGAAGTCCTAACATATCTAAAAGGTTAGTCCTGATTCCTAATTGAGATCCATTAATATTGACATGATTGAATTCATATGAGTGAGTTAGTTTCACCTACATTGTATAATATATTGATACCTGATTAAATTATCTGGTTCTCATATTCAGAAATTGTTATTTTTGTGCTTCTGTGGTGTGTCTTCTAGTTGGTTGGGTTAACATATGTCAGATGAGGTGTCTTTGGATGAGGAGGTTTTCCACTCCATCATTTGATCCATGCATGTTGGTTATATTTAACCTTTGATTTGTTTAATTGGTTGTGGTGTTCCAAGCAATGTGGGATCCTTGGGATGTATTCTTGAAGTGGTTGTTCAGACCTCTCTATATTATGGTCTGGTTTTTGGAATCTCAAGGATAATATTCATTTGATAGGTTTTTGATGTAACATTTTATGTCTTCATTCTCTATTACATTATGGGTATTGGAGGTAATAAATTTTTTGATGGAGTATGAAGATGTTTGGGTGATAAATTTTGGAAGTTGTAGTATTACACAACGTTTAATGTGGTTACATGACATTAATCTCGAGGTCATGAATTTTCTAGAAGGGTTCACATCATGAGGAGATACATGTTATGAAATGAAAAATAATTCAAGAGGTGATGAGTTTTTCAATAGAAGTGGACCATGGGATGTTTCATGTCAAGTAATGGGATTAAATTTCATGTAATCCCCCAATACAATTTTTACTGTTTTCCTTCGGCCAGACCATAATTCATTCAACCATTTTTTCATTTACTTCTCATTCAAAACAATCTCTAGGAACCCTAAGGAGGATTTTGATCCCTAGTCCACCCACTATGGTCAACTGAATATGGTAGTTGTTTGTAGGAAATTCCTTATCGACTGATGGTATTTTTCACCTTATTTTCATTTATTTTCTCTTGTTCTCCCACACCCCAAAATTCATTTATTCATTTCAAGATTTCTTAGGATGAGGATTTGGGTAGAATTTTATTATCCAATGTTAAAAAATAGGTTGATCAATATTTTTAGTAATTCAGATTTCAGTTACGGATTTCTTCATCTCCATGCACTTCCCAAATGAATTTAAAGATTCATTGAGGCAAGGTTTCTCCTTAATTTCTCTTTTAATGTGTATCCAGTGGGACAAATACACATTTTTGGTATTGGATCATAGTTTTCCACCCAATTTAATGATATAGAATTAGATAATTTTATTGAAAAGGTATTTTGGTTGGGTTTAAATGCTTTTTACAACATTGAACTTGTTTGTGTTGTTTTGATTGTATGAGATAAATGCCCTAATGAAAATCATGGTCATTGGGGGTCTATTCTTGTGCACTATATATATTCATGATGTTTAGTTCTTTTGAAATAGTGGTCAATGAATATTATATAATTACATACTATTGGATAATGAACATATTCCCCTGGATCATTCAATTGTGGGGATAATCACCTAAATTTATTAGATGAATTAATAATGGGATACTTGGATTAATCCATAATTGTGCTAAACTTTGGTATGTGGTATGAGGTGTTTTCTAAGATAGTTGTGGTTGTGGATGGGTGATTTGTGGGTCACGAAGTTTTTGGGTTTTGGAATATGGGTTGGTTCATATGGTGGAGTGGATGAACATGTGGATGAATCATTTACCTAACCATGTAATGAAATATCAGGTATAGAGATTAATTTATAATTTGATGGGCGACCTTGTGTGGGGCAACGAGGGTGTGAGATTGTTGTGTGGTGTAGTAAGGCTACAGTACTATTGTGTGGTGTAGAAAGGCTATAGTTCCATTGTGTGGTGATGGATGACTGAATGGGGTTGTGTGTTGGGGTTTTGTTTGGTTTGAACATGACGTGACCAAGATGATTTTGAAGAATGATGGTAGAGGTTTATATGGGTGGTTTACTATAATTTTCTCCATGAGTAGCATGTATGATTCATTTTTATTTTCCGGAAATTAATATATTAAAAATTGGTATCCAATTTAAATGAATGTGAATGTACTTTATTTTTTTGTATTTTTTCGTTCTACAATGACCTTCGTTGTGTTTCCAGTTATAGCATGTTATTGATAGTTAATTTGTATTGATTAATTTTATAAATGAATGATATAATAAGGAATATAAATGTTTAAAAAGAATTTTATTGAAAACATGAAATGACCTTGTGGATTTTTATACAGTCTATGTATTTTAGGAATGGAAAAAAGTGGTGATTTCATGGGTTGGATAGTGAATGTTCTAAAGCCATAGTTTCTTCCTGAGTGGTTGGTACAATATATGAATCTATTTTTATTTCATTTTTATTTCTATATACACCCAACCATATTTGATAACAATGTGAAGAACACACCATATTCATGAGGGAGGGTGTCTTTTCCCTACATCAATGTGAGGGGATGGATTTTTGGTTACTGACTTTTCCCTACTCCCTCTTCTAGACATTTGTATACAAAGACACTTCAGGAAAGATGTCGTGCGGCTGTGAGGAACAAGTGTCTATGGGAGAGGTTTTCATTTACAAGTGTCTATGTGATGAGATGTTTACTTTTATAGGTGTCATTGGGATGAGGTATGGTTGTCATGTATGTCTCTGTGGGTTGGATGTGGTAAGGTTGTGGACAAGGTGTCTGTAGGTAGTATATGGTGAGTTTTGTTTTCCCATGTTGCAAGCGTAGCTATGAGGCCCAGGTGTATATTTTTGAGTTTTAACATGTGGATTATTTATGAGGGTTAATGTTACATGACATTTTCCATTAGGGTATGAATAGTTAACCCGTGGGTCATTGTGAGGCTCACCCAAAACATTTATATGGTTATTGAATTACTCATTTGACATGTGTTATTTGGTGAGACTACCTTGTTGAGGTCGGTATGGGTATTATTTTTTGATTGGTGATATCGGATTATTTTGTTTTCTCATTGGGGAATCAGTATTCTTCTCACCCTTCTCCATGAGAGATCATGGTTTTTTTCTACTAAGGATACCTATATTCTCACCCTATGTTATAAAACTACTTTTAGGTTCCCTTGAGGACTACATGGACCATTTGGGTAATTAAAAGATTCTAAATTTGGAATGTTGTTTAGTCGGTTCCTCTCTTTATCTTCTGGTATTTAACGTTGAGTTTTTATTGTATTAGTAAATTTTTGTTTTAAAAATCAATGTGTGATGGTTTTGGACTTCTTTTTTATATATTTCCTGGTGTTTTATCAAGGTTGATACATCTTATCTCTCAATATTCAATACATTAAATGGGAAATGCCCCCCATTTTTTGATCATTTTGTACCCTTGGTGTTGGTCTCCTCCCCATGGCCTACATAAAACCAGACTCTGGGGTCATTATATATCATTCTCTATTTCCATCATAGGATGGGACTCATTGGAGGGAGGGGGTCATAATAGTACTATACTATCACTTCCCCACTAGATTTCCACTCTAACCCAATGATTAATGCCCTGAGAATCAATATCCAAAAGGCTAGCCCACATTCGCAAGGGAGAAGCCCCACAAAATGAACCCCTTACATCACACCACCACATCCATGTAACCAAATGAAACCATGTATTCTCTTGAATCCACTAGGTCTCATATAAAATATATCATACATCATACATTATACTTCAATCCATCACAACCAATACACCGAGAAGAATCTTCAAGCCATTACAACCAATACATGGTATACCTATAACCTTCCTTAGGATACTATATCCAAAATAAATTTATGTGAATAAATGAGAATTAATTATATCCCATTATTAACATATATAATGATAACAACAATATATTATAACAGCACATGCAAATAACATGATAAAAAAGTAGGGACAAAGTGGGTATTCAACCATCTTTCCTCTAACCTGGTTTTCATGAAAACACCCCCTGGGATCAGAATCCCTAGGGAGCAAGATTACTAAAATGAATGGATTTAGTAGAATATAAACTAAAATTTATAAACGATGTCATATACCACAAAAACCCACTATATTATAAAACCAATTCATAGAATAAAAATGTGGTTACCAAATTGCACTGATAAGACTAAATAACATATAAGAACACAACCATTAAAGAGTTACATTAAATTATTTAATCCCTTTTTAAGAGATTAAATTTATTTTGATTAGTTTACTAATCATTAATTAAAAAATTTCATTTCTCACATTACATTTACTATAATTATAAGAATTTTCTATCAGTACTGACATAAAAAAACTAGTCCATGGATTCTGATAATTGTAACCACATATTTTATTCCTAGAAATCTATAACACAATGTGTTAAATAGAAATAAATTTATTAACATTATTAATATCCATATTACTAAGTACTCTAGGAATATATTATAATCTACCAAATAAGGTAAACCACCAAGCACATCTATCTACCTCATGCAGTGGGGAAAGGAGTGAATATAATAAATCAATCTAGATGTTGATCAAACAATGGATTCAAACAAGTATCCATATTTCATATCATACGGAATTCCCATTATCAAACCAGTAACTCATTCCTGATATACCCCCCGACACCCACAGGCATATCTTGATGCATCTCGCTATCAAAACCATCAACTACTGCCATAAATAATGTGCCTACTTATCCCACATACCACAACATCTCTCCAAGATCGGCCCTACCAGACTCACATCACATCTGGGCCTCCTTTCCTCATAATCCACTATATCTCACCAGGATTACATCATATCACAAGAGGCATGGAACAACCATATAAACTGGGCTATTATAAATAATGCATGGCATAGGTCATTCAAACACAATTATCCATCACAACTCCAAAGCCGAAGGATCTCAAAGTATACAAGAATGTGATTGAATTAGGACCTATAAAGGTGTCGTATTTTATCACACAATAGATTATTATTCCATATTGAACTAAATAATTCATTATTTACATGTTCCAACTATGGGAAACCTATGAAGAAAGATGTCAAATGCAATAAAAATAAATAAACAAGTAATTCAGCATTCCATTAATTAGTTTTTAAACAAGATTCTAATTCATTATCATCATTATTCAATTAAATTAAATCATGGAATATAAAACCATTAAAACAAGCTTGTACCATTAAAATTTAAAATATTTAAGATTCAGTAATCATGCCTCATTAATCATTTATTTAATTAATTATCACATTATTTTGGAATTACATTGTTTAATAATTTCACATGAAAATCCAATCAGGACAATAACTTCATATATACCACACTATATATAATATCCATAAGCAACTTATTATCTATTTCAAAAATAAGAACATCACCATGTGATTAATAACAATTCATTATTCTAGTTAAAATAATAATTAAGATCATTTATTTATTATCTATGGGGATAAATAATTCTTGATCTATGATTGAATATAAAAAATATGTGATGAAATGAATCCCCTAACTCTAAAAGGTGTCAAATTGTTTCACGTGAAAACGTACCAACATTGTGGTTCTTGATAACCACTCCCAATAGAACTGCATTAGCCTGGGGAATCCGTAGAAAAATGTTGCAAAAAACTAAAATAATAACTCCATTAGAAACATTGACATTATGCTCCATAAATAGGAAAAGACGAAGAAAAAAAATTAAATATATTTATTTTAATGTATGATTATAGGTAGAACATACCTAGGATAAAATTTATAACAAATAATTAAATTTATGTATATATTATTGAAAATGAAATCCCCAAATTGACAATGAGGGGGTCATTTTCTATCCTTTAATCAAGAGAGAGGTGTTATAGCTTTAGGGTTTGAAAAACCCGATTGGTTGAAAACATCTAAAACGTACATCATGAGGGATTTACATGTCATGTAATATCATTTCACATCGTGTAATACTTTTGGTTTGGTTCCTTGAAAAAATACAAATCTTTTATGTTTTACATTATTTTAATCATAGATTTATTAAACATTTTGAAACCTACATTCACATCATGTAAAATAATTACATGGAATGCAGTCACCCTTCTTCCAACTTTTTGCATCCGAGAACTACTGGACATCCTCTAAACCTGTTCCTATAAACCATAGTATTTGAGAACACGAAATGGGTTAATCGAAGTGGATATAGAACTTTACACATTATGTATTGTAAACCTCCCAATATTTTTTTTATTTTTTTATTTACATGAATTCCACTCCTCTAATATAATGAAAAACTCATTTCCCTTACATAATCACAACTCCAAATCCATTTGGCTATACCATACCACTGAAAAATCATATCCCAAAATCCCTCTCATCAACCAAGGGGCCACACATGATAAATAAATCCAACCAATGAAGTCATTTGGTATAATCAAAAATGATTTACCTAAATAATCGGTGATGTTCTTTAATGAGAACATTTGTTTCAATTATATCTCCTACCATTAAATTATTATTATATAATTCATATATAATAACCATGTTATATTCAATATATTGATATTTTTTATATTCATGCTTTGAACTACATCATGACACACTACAATCAAATAGGTTATGCAATCATCACTTGTGTGTGTGATGAACTACCACCCAAAAAACTGATGATGTCCATTCATCAATTAACAACTTTCATGGGTGAGAGTAATGATAGATATAATGTTTAAATATTATTTATTATAGATTTATAATTTCAGTATTCTTATTCAATTAATATATTACACATTCCATAATGCATTCAGTTATGTTGGAATGTGATATCATCGTTTGTTGATATATGGACTACCGCCTCCCAAATGAAAAGTTATTTATTCTCACATTACAAGGGAAATATTAAGGACGATTTTAATAAAAATATGTAAGATATATTAAATAAATAATATAATTGAATTATAATATACATATATATCATTAATTGTTTTTTAATTAATAGAATAATAAATTGTAAATAATGTTTATTTGTTTGTACAGCCTACTATCTCCATGATTGGTGAATTTCATTTCTTATCACCAAATATTATAAATATATATAAATTAATAAATTATGAATACAAATTATTTTTAAATCATGTTTTATATTTTGGATAAGATAAATCATGAAATAAATATGTGGAAAAAATTAACATGTTAAAATATTCCCAAAAAACAATAAGTTCCACATCATAAACAATGAAAATAATGAAATAATAGTAATGAATATATAATAATATGTTATAAAAGAATCATATTGTATGTCATAAAAATTAATATTGTACATTTTATTATTAACAACATTTTCAAAAGCACTATACACGAGTTTAAATTAAATATTACCAAATGGAATCATAAACAAATTGATTTTTCTAAATTTACATTCAAAAGAGACTTATTTATTATTATGCACTAATTCACTTTTAGCTGTTATATATACTTATAAGGCCCCAGCCTTAAACCTTACTTAATCTTGAGTTATTACAAGATTACACATTGAGGATCTTTTCGGGTTTAGAGTTTTAGAGAATTAGATCATAAAACTTGCATTACATTCCACATATAAACAAAGTGGTTACATAAAGATAGTATTCTTCATTCCCATCAATGGGAACACATTTAAAATAAAACATGGATTATTTATTGACACATCCTTGACTCTAGCATCTTATCATGTACCTTTCCCTTGACCTGTGAAAAACATTTCAAAAACTTGGGATGAGCATAAAAACTCAGTATGGGTTATAAAAAAAAACATGGAAAGGAAACACGAGTTCATATATACATAAGAATGAAATCATACTTTACCCATAAAACATAGGCACTTTAACATACCTCATAAAATCATGAATAAATCATAGAAATCATAATACGTAAAGGTAACTTGAGGCATTCATAACATTCTTACGTAGGGAGTAACCCTCTTGGTTACGTTTGGAATACCCATCACAATATATTACCTAAAATCTCTTCGGAGAAACCTTAACGTTTCACTCCTTCGCATTACCCAATGCATTGGAGAGCTATAACGGGCTCACCCGCCCTTAGTTTATCACGGAACCACCCGTCTTCATAATAATGCCCAAGAACCATAACATAATCATATCACATAAAACATGCATAAAGGAAACATAAAATTTCCACATTTCAATCACGAGATATCAATACAACACATTGATATAAAAACATTATGAAAACCATTTTCAATACCAAAGTAAAACATGGTATTTATTTTTTTCTTTTTTTTTAAAAAAAGTATGGCTTGTAGAGGAAGCCGAAACTCAAATAACGGTTACGACGGCGGAGAAGTCGTTGTCGCTGCATACGTACGACAAAAACATTCCCTTTTGTCGTTTAGTAAATGCTTCGTATAAAAAAAAGATTCCTTTTGAATAAACGTAAAAGTCAAAGGGGTTTATACACCGTATAAAAGAAAGTTGTGTATAAAATAAAATATGCCTCAACGAAAGGAGATTGAGACGAAGTCCCATACCTCGTATCTGACTTGACCCAACCGTTCTTTAATCTCCTGAATAATAAACTTGAGTTAATCTCTACTTGATTATGAATCTTTTTCAAGTTCATTATTCCTTTTATACCATGTTATGAACATCATGTAATCATTTAAGTTAATAATGTTCATTTTGTCGGTATTTGGTTCTTAAGTCAAAAATAGGCTTCTTACACTTACATGTTGTTAATTTGGTCAAAGGTTCATTATATCCAGAATAGTATTCATGATGTAGATATCATATATGTTATATATATCCAGTACATACATTCATTTATAATATTACATCACATTTAGAGGTAAGAAATGAAATGCACCGTTCATGGAGACGGTAAGCCGTACGTACGCATGAACGCTACTTCCATTTCCATTTCATATTTTATGGAATGGAATCATAATGATATAAGAGTATATTATAATTCCAGTATAATAACATATATAATATCATTAACTTTATCCTTTACACATCCCACATATGGTATTAACGAATCAAATCACTTTCAGGGGGCGGTAGTCCGTACTTCCTAAAATGAAGATATCATGTTTTACCCATAATGGAAACCATAAAGGTATGCCCAAAATGAAAAAACAGAAGCTTAAGGAAAACATAAACATATTATATATCATATATAAAAATAGTGACATCATAATGGCCACCTTTGAAGGTGTTAAATGAGTGTTGAACAATCATCGTTTCGGGAGGCAGAATTTCGCCATCCACGGAAACCTTATGTTCTTTAACCATTTGATGTAGTTGTGTGAGAGTGTAGCTCAAATAAATCTTATAACAACATCCTAGTATATAGAAGATACTGGTGTTGTTACAAAAGAAGTAAATAAAAAGAGTTTAGGGGGTTGGAGAAGCAAAATAAAACAAATGAACATTAGAGAAAGAATTACCTTAAAAAGTGTAACTCCTTTTGGTTTGAGCCTAAAGGCTTCATTTGAAAGGATTATTCCCAAAGGGAATCCTCTAGGATGAGGAGAGGGATGTGGAGAGAGAAAATGGGCAGGGGTTGGCCGATCCAATGGCTTGAAGAGTGTGTGAAATGAGGTAGAGGTGGGGCCTTTTATAAGAGGAGAGGAGGGGCACTTTTGGAAAGTAAAGAAATAAAACTTATTTTGAAAATGCGTTTCGGTTTTAAAAGGTCCCACATTGATAGGATTCGTGGATAAGGTGATAAGGGTTCGAAATCCACTCATCCAATTGGTTTTGGACATGTGTAGTTCCTAGATATTACATTATCTTTCCATTTTATTTAAATCGTCAAATAATGATGTCATCGCTGCATCATTATTATGTCATAAATAATTATATTTATTTAATGTATAAAATTATAAAAAAAATACTATGATATAGGAAATCTCTTTAGCTTTCCAATGACTATTTATAATCAAAATTTTGACTTGTATAACCCCACTTAAAAATTGTTTTAGTAAAACAATTTATGTTAGTGTCATTTTCACTTTAACATTAAATAAAAAGTAATTTATGTCATTTCCCAACAAAAGTGGATCCATGGGGTCCCCAAGTTGACCCATGGCTTGTATTGGTCTGCCATGACACAACCAATAAGGTTGGGACATGTGTCTAGGTCATTTCATATTATTAAATCATTATTTATACCTTAAACTACACTAATTACCACTAATCGCGATTAAGAACTTAATAAGTTACTATTCACCAAAAAATTATTTTAATCTCATTGAACCACATTTTACTTCCTAATGATAACCATGTATGTCGGATTTTCAAAATTCAATACACATTAGTGGTAAACTTTCATTTAACTGAAAAATCAGTTTGCTTGATTACCACTTAGTGGTTTCACTATTCATCAAAAATTGATGTTTTTCAGAAAATTACCAAAAATTCACCCTAAGCTATATTTGATATTCTGATTTCAAAAATGAAGTCTATTTTACAAAATTCAAATCATATAAGTCACATTAATTAATTTAATAATTAATTCCCGCTGCCAGAGCAAATAGCGTGTTTTTACAAAACAATAAGTATCAAAAGATTGACACCAGTTTAAGTCTAATTTCAAATCGAAATTGATTCCAATGACCACCATTGGATAAAATGGTAAAAATATATTCTAATTTCACTATAAAACCAATTCAAAAGATAATCTAATCATATAAATAAATTAGATCAAAAAGAGGTTTTGAATTAAAATGCAACATTTTACACTATTCATAAAAAAAATGAACTTTATCAGAAAGGTACCAAAAATTACACAAAGTAAATTTTGATGTCCCGATTCTTAATAAAAGTTTTATTTGGTCCAAAAGAATGTATAAGAGTGATCAAAACTATATTTAATGACGGTTCACCATTAAAAGGTGATAAGTGAACCTTTAGTGAAAATTAGAGTATAAAAGCCTAAAATTGAACTCTTTCCGTATTTTAAGCCTTTATCTTTTATTGGGTAAATGTAAAAACATCTAAAAACATATCTATTCATATTTTAGCTATTTCTATTCATTCCCGCCAGTACAACGACTACTTGTTAACTAACATAATATTATTATATTACTAGTGTGCTACGTAAGTTTCAAAGAAACTCATCGTTGCGTATCGGGTACGCTATCAAACATAGCAACCCCTTTTAATTAAAATTCATATTTAATTCTCTAATATTAATAAATATGAAAATTATTTATTCTTTAATTACCTGGGATGTTACATCCTTCCCCCCTTTTGGGAATTGCGTCCTCGCAATTTTATTCACTTATCAAAATAAGTGGGGGTATTTATCCCTCATAGCATTTTCAGATTCCCACGTTGCCTCTTCAATCACATGGTTTTTCCAAAAAACCTTTACCTGATGAATCACCTTATTCCGTAACACTTGCTCCTTATGGTCAAGAATCTGGACCGGTTGTTCCTCATAAGATAGGTTCTCTTCCAGCTGAACTACCTCTGGACTCAAAACATGAGATGGATCTGGCATATACTTTCTCAACATCGAAACGTGAAAAACATTGTGTACCTGAGATAAACTCGGAGGTAAAGCCACTCGGTATGCAACTGATCCAACTCTCTCCAGAATTTTGTATGGTCCAATGAACCTTGGACTCAACTTTCCTTTCTTACCAAATCTCATCACACTTTTCCAAGGAGTAACCTTGAGAAAAACATGATCACATACCTCGAAAGATAGATCCTTCCTCCGGTTATCCGCATAACTCTTCTGCCTGCTCTGAGCTGTTCTCATGTGTTTCTGAATCAGCTGAACTTTTTCTGCCATCTCTTCTACCAATTCTGGTCCCATCAACTTTCTTTCACCCACTTCATCCCAGAAAGCTGGAGTTCGACACCGCTTCCCATATAATGCCTGAAATGGTTCCATCTGTATACTGGAATGAAAACTGTTATTGTATGAAAACTCAACCAAAGAAATATGTTGGTCCCAACTTCCCTGATAATCCATAGAACAAGCTCGTAGCATATCCTCCAATGTCTGAATTGTTCGTTCTAACTGCCCATCTGATTGAGGATGAAAAGCTGTACTAAAATTTAATTCAGTACCCAACGACTTCTGAAGTCCTTTCCAAAAGTTAGAAGTAAACCTGGGATCACGATCTGATACAATGGAGAGAGGAACTCCATGTAACCTGACTATCTCTTTAAGATACAAACGGGAAAGTTGATCAAGAGAGAAAGTATCTCGTATAGCAAGGAAATGAGCAGATTTGGTCAAGCGATCAACAATAACCCAGATTGCATTATTACCTCGAGATGTATTTGGTAATCCAACAACAAAGTCCATGGATATATTCTCCCATTTCCACTCTGGCACTGGTAAAGGCTGAAGCATCCCTTTCGGTAACTGCCGCTCTGCTTTAACCTGCTGACAAGTCAAACACTTCACAGTAAAATCAGCAATATCTCTTTTCATTCCATCCCACCAGTAATACTCCCGCAGATCTCTATACATCTTAGTACTGCCCGGATGAACTGAAAACGGAGAACTATGAGCTTCACATAACAACTCTCTCTTCAACTGTGAATCAGAAGGCACACACAATCTCTTCCCAAATCTCAAAACGCAATCACTATCAATGTTGAATTCAGGCAACTTACCTTTCTGAACCATCTCTACCCTTTTCTGCAACTCACTGTCTTGCTTCTATGCTTGCTTGATTCTATCTGATAGAGATGATCTCACTGATACCTGAAACAAAACAGAAGGACTTCCTGCACCAACAACTTCTATGCCAAAGTTCATCAAATCCTTAACCAAAGGATCACGTTCCAAACGCAACATTGTTAATGAAGCATTACTTTTTCGACTCAAAGCATCAGCCACTTTATTTGCTTTTCCCGGATGGTAATGAATTGTACAATCATAATCCTTGATTAATTCCAGCCATCTCCTTTGTCTCATGTTTAACTCTTTCTGAGTGAATATATACTTTAAACTTTTGTGATCGGTATATATTTCACACTTTACTCCATACAAATGATGCCTCCAAATTTTTAAAGCAAAAACAACAGAAGCTAATTCCAAATCATGTGTAGGGTAATTTACCTCATGAGTTTTCAACTGTCGTGAAGCATAAGCAATTACCTGATCATTCTGCATTAGGACACAACCAAGTCCTTTCAATGAAGCATCACTGTATATAACAAACTCACCATTCCTGGAAGGTAGTGCCAAAACTGGAGCATTCACCAATCTTCTTTTCAATTCCTGAAAACAATCATCACATTCTTTTGTCCAGATAAACTTAACACCCTTCCGAGTTAGCTTAGTCATTGGACTAGATAACCGTGAAAAATTTCTAACAAACCTTCGGTAATAGCCCGCCAAACCAAGGAAGCTACGAATCTCGGTTACATTTGTGGGTCTTGGCCATTCTTCCACAACTTTTGTTTTTGCAGGATCAACAGTTATTCCATCTTTAGAAACAATGTGACCAAGGAAAGAAATTTGTTGCAACCAAAACTCACACTTGCTGAATTTCCCATCAAATTTCTTTTCTTTTAAGGTTTGCAAGATAACCCTTTAATGTTTTTCATGCTCCTCTTTACTTTTAGAAAACACCAAAATATCATCAATTAAAACCACCACAAACTTATCCAAGAACTCATGGAAAATTCTATTCATTAAGTCCATGAATACAGCAGGTGCATTGGTTAGCCCAAAAGGCATTACTACAAATTCATAATGGCCATATCTCGTACGGAACGCGGTCTTCGGAATATCTGCCTCCTTTACCTTCAGTTGATGGTACCCCGATCTCAAGTCAATCTTTGAAAAAAACTGAGCTCCCTGGAGCTGATCAAACAAATCATCGATATGAGGCAAAGGATATTTGTTCTTAACAGTGATATTATTCAAGGCTCTGTAATCAATGCAAAGTCTCATAGAACCATCTTTCTTTTTAACAAATAAAACAGGAGCACCCCAAGGTGATGTGCTAGGTCTAATGAAACCTTTCTCTAATAAATCTTGCAATTGCTCCTTCAACTCTAAAAGTTCAATTTGTGCCATTCGATAAGGGGGTTTTGAAATTGGCTTAGCATCAGGAACTAAGTCAACAGTAAACTCAACTTCCCGATCTGGTATTATTCCAGGCAAGTCATCAGGAAAAACATCAGGATACTCATTTACCACTGGCACATCATTAATCTGAACAGTTCCTTTATTTTCAACGACGTGTGCAAGGTAACATTAATTTCCATCTTTTACAAGTTTCTCGGCCTCTTGATATGTTATCAAAAGTAAGGGTTCATTCTTGTAAAAAAACTGAAAGTCTTTCTGAAAAGAAACTTCTTTAGCTCTACAGTCAATCTTAGCATGGTAAAAAGAGAGCCAATCCATACCCAGGATAACATCAAACTCTACTAGAGGTAGAACAATAAGGTTTGCAAGTAGGTTCTTTCCACAGATAAGGATAGGAAGATTCTTATAAATTCTTTTTGCCTCAACACTTCCCCCAGGTGTTTTTACCAAAAGTTCAGGAGTCATTTCTTGAGATGGTATTCCCATTTTACTAGAAAAGGTTTCATAGATGAAAGAATGTGTAGACCCCGAATCAAACAACACACTGGCATAATCTGAAAAAACAAACAAAGTACCTGATACAACTTCATTTGATGGCCCGACATCCGCTGAAGTAGTTGCAAAGGATTTCACCACCCCTTTCTGCTTGTAGTCTAACTGCTTCCCATCACTCAAGCTCCTTGTCAGACACTCGTTTGCATAGTGACCCATCTCATTGCACTTAAAACATTTCACTAACTGTAAATCAAATTTGTTTTTACCTTCACCTTGATCCTTTTCAATGCAATCACGAGCCTTATGTCCCATCTTACCACATCGGTAGCACTTCCCAGAATTCAGAAGACATTCCCCAGCATGCCTTTTGCCACATTTATCACAAACTGGAAACTTAGTTCTCTTACCATCAGACTTCTTTGAAGAATTCTTACCTTTCTCATGCCACCTCGGTCTCTTCTTCTGCTGGTTGTTATAGGACACTTGGTCATCGGCAAACTCCATTTCCACCTTCTCAGCACATCGAACAAGCTTTTCATAACTTTTAAACTCACGAGAAGCTAATGCCCTTCGATACTTTGGCTTTAATCCTGAGTAAAAACGATTGATTTTACTATCAAGGTCTCGGATAAAATTGGGAGCATACCTTGCCAAACGAGTGAACCTTTCTTCATAGGCAGCCACTGAGTCTTCCTCTTGCCTCAATTCCAAGAATTGCTTTTCCATCCTAAGTCGAACAGCCTTAGGAAAATACTTCTCAAGAAACATACCTTTGAATTCATCCCAGTCAAGAGCATCAATCTCATCGGCATCCCTGATATTTTTAACCATAGACCACCACTGATCTGCTTCACCCTCCAAACGGTAAATAGCAAGACTAACCTTTTGATTGTCTGAACACCCCATGACATCAAAAATCTTCTCCAGTGCTTTAATCCACCCTTCAGCTTGCACAGGGTAAGATGCTCCTCTGAATGATGGGGGATGTTGCCTCATGAAATGTTCCACCACTGACATGTTCCTCTGCGGTTGATCTGGCTGATCTCGTGCATGGTTACCACCACCATTTATAGCCTGAGTCAACTGTGCCATTACTGCAACAAACTGTTCAGTTCCGATTCCGACCATCTCATGTTGCTGATTTGGAAGGTTGTCTTCCTCCTGATGTCGTCCCAACATAGATGCTTTGTTTCCTCTGCGGAAAACCATTCTGAACACCGAAATATCTTAGGCAAAGCAACATGGTAATCTGTAAATGCTATATCACTTCAATTTGACCAAAAAAACATTTTTGGATAATCATTTAATAGAATTCTAACTCCTAAAGTTATCTAAACCGACCTTTGATACCAACTATAAGGCCCCAGCCTTAAACCTTACTTAATCTTGAGTTATTACAAGATTACACATTGAGGATCTTTTCGGGTTTAGAGTTTTAGAGAATTAGATCATAAAACTTGCATTACATTCCACATATAAACAAAGTGGTTACGTAAAGATAGTATTCTTCATTCCCATCAATGGGAACACATTTAAAATAAAACATTGATTATTTATTGACACATCCTTGACTCTAGCATCTTATCATGTACCTTTCCCTTGACCTGTGAAAAACATTTCAAAAACTTGGGATGAGCATAAAAACTCAGTATGGGTTATAAAAAAAACATGGAAAGGAAACACGAGTTCATATATACATAAGAATGAAATCATACTTTACCCATAAAACATAGGCACTTTAACATACCTCATAAAATCATGAATAAATCATAGAAATCATAATACGTAAAGGTAACTTGAGGCATTCATAACATTCTTACGTAGGGAGTAACCCTCTTGGTTACGTTTGGAATACCCATCACAGTATATTCCCTAAAATCTCTTCGGAGAAACCTTAACGTTTCACTCCTTCGCGTTACCCAATGCATTGGAGAGCTATAACGGGCTCACCCGCCCTTAGTTTATCACGGAACCACCCGTCTTCATAATAATGCCCAAGAACCATAACATAATCAAATCACATAAAACATGCATAAAGGAAACATAAAATTTCCACATTTCAATCACGAGATATCAATACAACACATTGATATAAAAACATTATGAAAACCATTTTCAATACCAAAGTAAAACATGGTATTTATTTTTTTCTTTTTTTTAAAAAAAAGTATGGCTTGTAGAGGAAGCCGAAACTCAAATAACGGTTACGACGGCGGAGAAGTCGTTGTCGCCGCATACGTACGACAAAAACATTCCCTTTTGTCATTTAGTAAACGCTTCGTATAAAAAAAAGATTCCTTTTGAATAAACGTAAAAGTCAAAGGGGTTTATACACCGTATAAAAGAAAGTTGTGTATAAAATAAAATATGCCTCAACGAAAGGAGATTGAGACGAAGTCCCATACCTCGTATCTGACTTGACCCAACCGTTCTTTAATCTCCTGAATAATAAACTTGAGTTAATCTCTACTTGATTATGAATCTTTTTCAAGTTCATTATTCCTTTTATACCATGTTATGAACATCATGTAATCATTTAAGTTAATAATGTTCATTTTGTCGGTATTTGGTTCTTAAGTCAAAAATAGGCTTCTTACACTTACATGTTGTTAATTTGGTCAAAGGTTCATTATATCCAGAATGGTATTCATGATGTAGATATCATATATGTCATATATATCCAGTACATACATTCATTTATAATATTACATCACATTTAGAGGTAAGAAATGAAATGCACCGTTCATGGAGACGGTAAGCCGTACGTACGCATGAACGCTACTTCCATTTCTATTTCATATTTTCTGGAATGGAATCATAATGATATAAGAGTATATTATAATTCCAGTATAATAACATATTTAATATCATTAACTTTATCCTTTACACATCCCACATATGGTATTAATGAATCAAATCACTTTCAGGGGGCGGTAGTCCGCACTTCCTAAAATGAAGATATCGTGTTTTACCCATACTGGAAACCATAAAGGTATGCCCAAAATGAAAAAACAGAAGCTTAAGGAAAACATAAACATATTATATATCATATATAAAAATAGTGACATCATAATGGCCACCTTTGAAGGTGTTAAATGAGTGTTGAACAATCATCGTTTCAGGAGGCAGAATTTCGCCATCCACGGAAACCTTATGTTCTTTAACCATTTGATGTAGTTGTGTGAGAGTGTAGCTCAAATAAATCTTATATAAACATCCTAGTATATAGAAGATACTTGTGCTGTTACAAAATAAGTAAATAAAAAGAGTTTAGGGGGTTGGAGAAGCAAAATAAAACAAATGAACATTAGAGAAAGAATTACCTTAAAAAGTGTAACTCCTTTTGGTTTGAGCCTAAAGGCTTCCTTTGAAAGGATTATTCCCAAAGGGAATCCTCTAGGATGAGGAGAGGGATGTGGAGAGAGAAAATGGGCAGGGGTTGGCCGATCCAATGGCTTGAAGAGTGTGTGAAATGAGGTAGAGGTGGGGGCCTTTTATAAGAGGAGAGGAGGGGCACTTTTGGAAAGTAAAGAAATATAACTTAATTTGAAAATGTGTTTCGGTTTTAAAAGGTCCCACATTGATAGGATTCGTGGATAAGGTGATAAGGGTTCGAAATCCACTCATGCAATTGGTTTTGGACATGTGTAGTTCATAGATATTACATTATCTTTCCATTTTATTTAAATCGTCAAATAATGATGTCATCGCTGCATCATTATTATGTCATAAATAATTAAATTTATTTAATGTATAAAATTATAAAAAAAATACTATGATATGGGAAATCTTTTTAGCTTTACAATGACTATTTATAATCAAAATTTAACTTGTATAACCCCACTTAAAAATTGTTTTAGTAAAACAATTTATGTTAGTGTCATTTTCACTTTAACATTAAATAAAAAGTAATTTATGTCATTTCCCAACAAAAGTGGATCCATGGGGTCCCCAAGTTGACCCATGGCTTGTCTTGGTCGGCCATGACACAAACAATAAGGTTGGGACATGTGTCTAGGTCATTTCATATTATTAAATCATTATTTATACCTTAAACTACACTAATTACCACTAATCGCGATTAAGAACTTAATAAGTTACTATTCACCAAAAAATTATTTTAATCTCATTGAACCACATTTTACTTCTTAATGATAACCATGTATGTCGGATTTTCAAAATTCAATACACATTAGTGGTAAACTTTCATTTAACTGAAAAATCAGTTTGCTTGATTACCACTTAGTGGTTTCACTATTCATCAAAAATTGAAGTTTTTCAGAAAATTACCAAAAATTCACCCTAAGCTATATTTGATATTCTGAATTCAAAAATGAAGTCTATTTTAAAAAATTCAAATCATATAAGTCACATTAATTAATTTAATAATTAATTCCCGCTGCCAGAGCAAATAGCGTGTTTTTACAAAACAATAAGTATCAAAAGATTGACACCAGTTTAAGTCTAATTTCAAATCGAAATTGATTCCAATGACCACCATTGGATAAAATGGTAAAAATATATTCTAATTTCACTTTAAACCCAATTCAAAAGATAATCTAATCATATAAATAAATTAGATCAAAAACAGGTTTTGAATTAAAATGCAACATTTTACACTATTCATAAAAAAATGAACTTTATCAGAAAGGTACCAAAAATTACACAAAGTAAATTTTGATGTCCCGATTCTTAATAAATGTTTTATTTGGTCCAAAAGAATGTATAAGAGTGATCAAAACTATATTTAATGACGGTTCACCATTAAAAGGTGATAAGTGAACCTTTAGTGAAAATTAGAGTATAAAAGCCTAAAATTGAACTCTTTCCGTATTTTAAGCCTTTATCTTTTATTGGGTAAATGTAAAAACATCTAAAAACATATCTATTCATATTTTAGCTATTTCTATTCATTCCCGCCAGTACAACGGCTACTTGTTAACTAACATAATATTATTATATTACTAGTGTGCTACGTAAGTTTCAAAGAAACTCATCGTTGCGTATCGGGTACGCTATCGAACATAGCAACCCCTTTTAATTAAAATTCATATTTAATTCTCTAATATTAATAAATATGAAAATTATTTATTCTTTAATTTCCTGGGATGTTACAATACTACCAAAATAAAATTTAATAACATGAAGTGTTAAATCATTATAGTATTTCACGATTAAATTTTAATTATCCCACCCATGAAAATTTTATTTTAAAATTACCATTTTAGAAAACTTATTGAGGAATCTCACATTATTTTGTGATTTTTAACATTACATTGAAAGAACCAGATTATAAAAATCATTTATATTTGAAAATAAATATATATTAAATATTAATTTTATTGTGTGATGGATTTGTTTTACTAAAAAGTGTAACAGTTTTTATATGGTGTTAACATTGAAAGTTATTTCATTAAATAGGGAAATATTGATAACTATGTTTCCATTACTCAATAAAGATACTTAATGACATGGAAAATTGTTAATGAGTAAAATATATTATTCAATATATGTGTATTTTATTAGAAAAGTAAGACATGGTTTGGTGACAGATTAATGTACTCCCCTCGATGAATTAGTAGTCTCTAGTTATGAAATCGGGTTGGACAAACGATGTGTTTTTGTAAAAAGTATATATTGCACAATATTTTGAAAGATATTGATAGTAGAGATATAGTGATAAAAAAATTTGAATTCTACCCTCTATATTTTATCTTATCTTATTAATGATCATTACTGTATGTGTTTTAGGTACCTAGGAATAAGATCATCTACAAATTAATCATTTTAATCATTGAGAAATTAGTAATAATTTTTATTTATCCGGAAGATTTTCATTTTGACATTATCTTTGGATTCAATTCATTTTCAAAATTTTCATTATAAAAAATCTGTTTCAATGACATACATTAACTTATTAAATTTTCTTCTACCACTTATACAAATATATTATCTGCTAACTTATTTACAATACTATATTTATTATGCAAATTGATTCATTATTTCATTTACTATAATTAACCAATATTAAGCATTTAAGATCACCGATATTATATCCTTTTCCCTAATATATGATGTCTAATTCATTGTATTTGTTTCAATGATGATGTCCCATTTAATTTTTTATCATTTATTTTCATTTTACAATGTAATATGGGTATTATGTATGTAATACAGTTCCCAGAGAATAATAAAATATTTGGTCCTCTAAGATATAATTACTTATATTCCTAGTAATATAAAAAAGTAAGGCACTATCATTGGGCTCCTGGAGTATAGGAATTAAATAATCACTATTGATATTTCAATGGAGATAAAATTCATAGTGTCTTTCCAAGTACAATAAAATCTCCCACAATGTCCCATAATATAAGAGGTTTATTCATACCTATGAAAAAACCAGTACCCCAAAACATCTTGATAAATAATGATTAAAAATATAATACCAAAATTTGTAATTGAATAGAATCCAACCATCAACAAAATTCCTATAAAATTCAAAATCTAGTAATGGTGTATAAAGGATGGATCAATGAATGAAATTCAATTATATGGTAATATAATTATTAAAAATGGGAAAAAATAATGAATTTAGATCAATAATATGAATTACTAATTCTATCACTCTCATAATTCCATATCTTGTCTCATATATCATTTCCACTCCCATGACCTCGTCTACTATATATTACCACATTCCCTTCACCATGTATCAAAAATAAAAAAGAATTGAAGTCCACAAAATAGTATTTTAAAAATTATATAATAAAAAACTCATTCACATTACTCAACCAATATTCATAACCAAAAAATATGTTCATTGCTAGAAAATTATCTATTTTCATATACATCCTATAAATCCTCTATATATACTATATTTTATGTACCCTATAATTTCCACATAAAATCTACATTTCATCTATCCAAATTAATCAATAGTAATCACCCATTTTTTTGAAAAAAAATTTGGAATGGAATCATCAAGAGTAACCTTTATCCGAAAAAGAAAAATAAACAAATATTTGATCTCTAAATACTGTTTCTTATGGTTCTTAATATATTTTCTGATCCAAGAAGACTTTTTTGACATCACCTCCCAATATTTTTATAACTGCATTAATTTTTATTTATATAAGACACACTTAAACTTCATAAATATGGTTAATCACTATATCACATGAGTAATAATACATTTTAATATAAGCGGAAGACATACCATCATGCTCTCAACATAGCCATGGCTTCATCTCACATATCCCTAAAATAGTATCTAGATCTATTCAATGGATATTGTTATCTCTATTTCCATGAATCAAATTTTAGGAATATTTTTTTAATCAATGAAAATATATATGAATATTTTCCTTGACCACCAATTCCAATATATATAATCTTCTAAAATAATAACAAAATATTAGACATCAATAAAATCGATTAATATAATAGACAATGGTAATCATTTCAAATATTTGGGGATTATCTTCTGAAACTCATATCCATGTAATTGATACCACATGGTTCATATATACCTTTGATAATGGGATCCAAAACCATTTACCCAATCTCATGTATCCATCATATCACTCAATGAATGGTTTCTCCTATAAAACTTTTCATTTGATGAATTATCTTATAGATAGATATATCATTTTAGAAACCATAATAAGAATATCATCGTATGATGATATGACTTGGAGAATACAGAGCATGCCCAATGATTTAATATAAATAAGATCATATATCTAACATTCATTCCTAGTATTCCCTTGAATACAATTAAAATCTATGTTACATTATAATGAATGGAATCATAATAACCTTTATTTCATGCAAAAAAATTATATAATAAATGATGGAAAACCTCTTGAAAATCAACCAAATTTTTTTGAATTCCATAGTAAATACATTATATTAATTTTATATTCATATTATGAAATCCAATTTAAAAATTACAGTCATAAAAAATGATAAAAATCCACACCTACCTACAAATCCATATAGAGCCCCACTAACATTCATTCGGCCAAAGTCGAACCTTTAAACCATTTTGAAGATGATGTTGTACATTTTTACTAATATGAAAATGTGAGCTCATCCCAATGAACTGATTGAAATCATAGAATTTTACATTTTTCATACAATGATTAAAATAATATTAATCTTTAGAATAAAAAAAAATATTTATATAGAGAACTTGTAATTTGATGTCTTGCAACTTGAGTAGTGATGAAAATTTGATCCAAGAATATTGTCTACATTCTACAAGCCCATCACAGTTTACCTCAAAAAATATCCATAAAAAATAATAAACAAAAAATTTAAGAACTAAATCCCTTGGAAATATAATACAAGAAAATCTCACTATGTAGAACTATAAAATAAACAACACAATATAATTGTAATAGTCCACACACTGTATTCCCCGATAGAAAATAAAAAAATCCAAAAATACAAACATAAATTCATTGATGTTTTGTGAAAAACATATGTTAACAAATATTATAAGTATTGGGGTCTAATACCTAAAAAAAATTAAACACTCAGATATGTAATGATATATTTCACTATAAATATGTTTAATGTATTCAATATAATTTTTTACAAGAAACGCCTTGAATAAAAGAATCAAAATATAATATTGAAATGTTATTATTAAATGTAAATGTTACTATCTAGGTTATTGATTTTATCATTGTAATAATTCCAAATAACATAATAAAAATTATTAAATGAATAATTATAAACTGAATTCATTTTTATCTATTGTATTGTTATGAAAATAAAATCATTTTAATTTATAAAAGGGATGTTTCTTTAGAAAGAATATTTTATTTCTCACAATATAAATTTATCAAAGAAAATAATAAAATAATAAATAATTATGAATGGTTCCATTAAATGTATATATATTATATTCATTGAAATATTTTATCTCTCAATAAATTGTTATTACTATACATAGAGGAGAATTAATTCAGTTTTTGGTTTAAATTTGATTATTTTTAAAAAACTATTTACATTGTGTTATGTGTGATTACATTATAATGAATTTCGTAAACATATAAGAATTTAATTTTTTAAAATAGTTTCCATATTTTGAAATAATGAAAAAAATTGTAATAAGGTGACATTGGTTTTTGGTCAAAAGGAATGGTAACGATTGTAATCACATGTCACATTGACTAAGGTTGAAAATGGATAACAACGAGGTTTAAATGTAAAATAATATTTAAAATATCACAAAATTTTTTCTAATTTATGTTTGTGGAATTTATTTTAAACTAATAATATCATATCATAACATATCTTTCTATTTGGTTCCACATTCACATGAGTATAAAAATATTTTACTTTATTATTTTAATTAATTATTTGGTTTCTATCAACCAAAATATTAATGGGAACATTATTACTTCAATTATTGACATCATTATGACTTATAATTAACAATATACCTACAAAAATATCTTATCAACTCCAATATCTTTGTTTTAGAGGTATGGGTCATTTTATGATTATCCTTGGAATACTTAAGAAGAGATACAAAAGGGGAATCAGAATGAAGATATAGTATTTTTTGCACAAAAATTATATATATTTATATTTTTAAAATTATTAAAAATATTCTAAAACCAAAATAAAATTATGTAATATTTATTTTTTCTATACTTTGATGTTTTTTTGTTACCTGTATGACCATTTTTTTTACCTTTTTTCTTTCCAGCGAGAAAATAATAACATCATTCGTGCACTTGTGGGTAGTATAATTTCTACTATCTAATATATTTTAAATTTATATTATTATTATAATTTTAAAAATATATATTATATTTAATTCATTTTCTATCACCACACTATATATATGAACATATAATTATATATATTGAAGAAATGATATACATATAATATTTTTTCAATTATGTATATGATGATACCACGACCATAGATGAAGTTCATGAAACATTATAAAATCACAAGAAGGGAAATTAGAATAATTTTCACTATAATATTGGTTTTAATGAAAATTTGATAATAAATGGGTAATTAGAAACTAAAAGAGAATTTAATATTATTTGAAATGAATGAATATGGGTCAATGATATATGAATAATAATTTTATATAGATCAATATTAATTAACATTATGGAATATGGGTTATAATGTAACTAATTATGTTACATTATAATTTTTTTTCATGGATTGTCTATAAAAAATTTACATTTTGGGTAATTATATTATCTTTATCCTTTAAACACCATTAATGTTTTTTAATCTCTATTTTTTTTTCATTTTATTAACATTTTTAAATCATTGATTACTAAAATGATATATAAAATTCTCTAAAAGAAGCTGACCATAATTCATTTTTGGTCAATAAATAGGTTTTTTCCGTGTTAATGTTTTTAATCATTTTCCCCACAACTAGATTTTATGAAAAAATTATTACTATGTTTAATGATAAAGTATTTTGGAAATTATTTTAAATATTATATAATATTCTTCTTATTATTTCTAAAATTAGTTTCTTTTGAAATTTTTAAAGAAACATTGAATTAGATATTTGGTTTAACATTTACCACTTGAAATTATTCTTCCACTACAATAAAAATTTATTTATTTGAACCTTTTTTATAATTATTTATGGTTTATTTTAAATAGAAATTATTTTCTGAGTATTTTGATATTTTTTGGATCATTAAGTAAAAAACGGTTATGGATATTTTACTCAAAATTTCAAAGAAAGTATTTATTGAACTTTTAAAGATATATTTCCCATATGTCTACATCCTTTGAGTATTTATATGATTCAATGGGATATTGTCTATAAATATCATATATTATCATTTTTTATGTATTTATTATGATTATGTGATATTTAAATAATAATGAATCTTGTTTCATTTAATCATGTCATTCTAAAATTAATTGATGAGAAATTTAGTTTTCCCTGGGAACAAAATTTTATGGGTATCATTAATTTATATATAGGTATATTAAATCCCTCATATAAAATCCTAAGGATTTATATCACATCACATAATATGAAAAATAAATGTGAGAAAACATAGTTTACTCTGGTACTTTCTCTACAATGTTATTATAGGGGGAGAAACATGATAAATGAAATAACCGAATGGGGAGTAAACCCAATATAAAATTTAATATTTTTACCAATAAAAGATTCATAATACTTATTGTTAACTAGTGAAATGATTTTATTTTCCAAAGAATATGTGAGCACATTTTGATAAAATGTTATTATGCTTATGATGTAATATAATCGATCAAAATATATTAATAATGATTCCTCTAACTTATTAATCATTTATTTTAAAATGTTAAAGATTAATTTCATAACACACGATTTATGATTTATATATGATTTGGTATCAATATATTAATTTATATTCATGATATAATAGGAATATGAAAATTGTATTATGGAATATGATTATAAATTATTATATCCCATCATTACCATTATTTGTTTTATTAGATTACCATTTATTATGTTTCCTTTTTCTTCAAAATATGTCGAATGTTTTTAATTATCAAATGTTTATGAATGGTAATATAAGAGAATAATTATTTTTGTGATGTTGAAGATATTTTATGAAATGTTTCATTCATATCTCTAATAATATCAATCATTTATTGTCCTCAGGAAGGTTTTATTATAAATACATTAAATATTCAATAATTCTATGCAATATTTAAACATGTTATTTTTGGAAAACCCCCTAACGAGTTGGAAAAACATGAAAAAAAATTCTTCTATATCTTATTATATGACCTATAAATGAATATATATTTATGTAATGACATATAATTATATCAATATAATTTCACTTTTTATAGTAATAACATATTTAGTATAATTTTATAATACACATGAACTACGGGATGAAAAAATTTTAATTACATTAAATATAAAAATTAAATTTGATGACAAATATTGATATAATATATCAAAATATTAAAATGGAATAAACTTATAAAATAATATAAATAATATAAATTAATTTGACTATATATGATCCACTAGAATAACAGCATTAACCATTAACATTACATAAATGCGATAGAATATTATCCTTATAATATTAATCAGGAAAATTAAAATATATATTAACATGATATAAAATTGATGAAAATGAATGATGATTTAGAAATTATGTATTTATAAAAATTAGAGAACCCATATGACCATTACAAATTTAGTTTTTTGGAATATTAATAATATAGTTGGATCTATAATCTAACTATTCAAATAGAGGAATATTAACCTTAATATTAATATATTATACGTTCCTATTGAAATTTAAAATATAATTAATGCATCATTTACAATAACAATCTATTATATTTTATCCATGGTAAAAGTAAATATTTCATTCATAAATTATTACTTAAGTATTTTTATTTTATAGAAATAATGTTTCAATCATTGTTTAAATTTAAATAAATTATTTTAGAAGAAATTTATATTAATAAAATGTATTTATAAAAAAATATTATATTTTAATAATTTAAAATTTTATATTATAAGACCATATGTAATTTCTCTAAGGGTCTGAAAATTGATCAAAATATTTAAAAAAAATCCAATAAATGATGATTTTAGGTAAAAATTTAATTTCTAGAATTTTGAAAATAATTTTCATAAAATAAATTTCAATTTTCATTGCTACACATCCGAAAATGACACAATTTTTTTGTCTTACTATATTCTATTATTTATATTATTTATGAAATTTTTAATATTGGAAAATATAGTATTTTTATTATATGATAAATAAAAAAATTTAATTAACATACATCATGTAAGAACAAACTACATTGATATCAAAAGCTCTATAATTATATATATTAAGAATAATCAATACTCTTAGACTATTTTTTCCAATAATATAAATTAATGAATATAATATTAAAAAAACACCCCACTCTATCCCTTTTAAATACCATTACACACCACCTAGTCTTATAAAGAATAATATGTAGTTAAGATCATAAATTTAATCAAATTTCTCATACCAATCATCTCCCCAATGTCATTGTTTGTCTTGTTTCATCCAAATATCATTATATGATTCCATAAGGAGTATTTCAATGAGATGATATTTAAGAAGAACTAATTTCAATTTTCTTATTTTAATTTCATTAACTTTTCTATCTTCTCCCCAACTCGATCATATAACAGTATATTATTTCTTTTGAATCATAAATATAAATTAATTTAATTTTTGAAATTTAATATCCATCTTATACCATCTCTTATTTTGGTTCTAAAATGAAATTTTTGTTTTCAATATGGATGGTTAAACACCTCCATACATTTTTTTCTTCATCTCCTTGATGAAATTTCATACAATTTATTTATTATTATACATTATTATTTAATCTATATTATAACATAATTCATGTTCTAAAATTGTTATAGGTACATAATATTAAATAAAACAAAAATACCATTTAATGGTTGGAATAACAACCTTAATGAACTATCTATATAACACATTTATATTTAAATAATTAATAATCGATATATCTTATCAAATACTAGTATTTGAGACCATTTCAGTATGTGTAGAGATATTAATAACATTTATTTTATCTTATTTAGTTTCATTAACATCTGATAAGAACACAAATAGTTAAACAAAAGTGATCTGAACATGAAACCGTGAAATGAACAACCTAAAGTGACTAAAAGTAATCATTATATCTAATTTAAATGTTTATTAATGAAAAAAATGTATAGTAAATAATATATCTATAAAAATTGTTTGGAATTAATGAATAAATGTTTCAAATTTTTAAATTAATGAAATTATGTTTTTTTAAAAATAATTCTAGATGAGAAATTCACCTGGAACAAAATTTGTGGAGACCTAAAGTTTGACGTACATTGACATTACATTACATTTGTGGAATACATAGTACATAACAAAAACACACACACAAGGATCGTAATAGTTTAGTGTCGTTGGAAACTCTGAATATAATCTTCTAATCATGGTGAAATATCTTCAACATCTCCCATAAATATCTTCTTTTTTTATACCTAAAAACTTTATTTATATCCTGGGGAAAAGAAAACATAAAAGGGTGAGCTCAAATGCTCAGTAAGAGAAAACAAAATAAATATCAATCATATCATATACATAAGCACATATCTTTTGGAAATCTTAACCTGTAAAAGAGATCATAATTTCATAACCTGGGATAACTCATGGCAGTGAAATGTAATCACAATAATCATAACTTAAAACATTAAACTTTGTGGCATACACACATAATCATAGAGAATCATTTCTTATTAGTCAAGACTCATTTCCAAGACTATCTTAGTGGACAAATTCC
Organism: Viscum album; assembly: GCA_963277665.1. NCBI lineage: Eukaryota > Viridiplantae > Streptophyta > Magnoliopsida > Santalales > Viscaceae > Viscum > Viscum album. The sequence goes on along the minus strand of OY728150.1, from coordinate 1,582,508,201 downwards.
CTTTCTGAACCGAGTCACCCTCGTTTCAGTCCTGATTCACTGAACCAGTATAACCTACCATTCCAGCCATGTCTATCTCATGAGATATAAAATCTTTACCCAATGCATTAGAGGATGATATAGGTCCCACCCATCTCATAATGATACCATTCTTATGTGTTCCACAAAATCATAAACCATACATCATTGCATAACCCATGTAATAAAAATGGGAATCTTAAACATCATGACATCATAAAACAATTAATATACGATAAAGGAATTGAAAAAAATAATTCCATCACAAAATAATCAAATCAATGTAATTATAGGTATAAAAACATATCCCTTTATTATCTTAGATGGAAAATAATTTTGATAAAACACTTGAACTTCATTCTTGAAGAAAATATCCTTTCTACTTCAAAAATACTTTTTAGTTCATAACATGTCATAAAATTCTAAATTAAATGAATTTGATTAAAAATAAACATGAAAACTTGTAAAGGAAGCTTCTTGTAAATAATTTTTTAAAAATACATTCATCCCGTATAAGTTAAAAAAACATTCTTTTCGTACTTTTGTCGGAAAAGTTAAAAAGTACGTCATACGAAAAATGACAAAAGATTCCTTTCATATATTTTACTAAAAACTCACCAAAGGGTAAAATAGGTTTTAAACAATTGTAGGTGGATGGAAATAATATTACATATTGAGGAAACATGGATGTGTATGATAAAATACACCCCAGTAAATGCCAAAGTATAAACAATCTCGGATAAAAATGAGATTGTGATATTTCCCTTACCATAGGTCCGATTTGCTTCATAAGTGTCCGAAACTCTTGTATAATGATTTAAATAATGTCCTTGACTTATTACAGAATCATATTTATTGTTATTATATCATATATTGTTCACTTATGACTTTATATTACCCGTTATTTTGTAAATTCATGTTAAAGTAGCGTTTTGGGTAAAATCGTCTCATTTTTCGTTTGTGTTTTAACTTGTAATTATTCATATGATTACTTAGATCATTATTAATTAATTATAGAATATAAAACATGATTTATATATAATATATATTTAGAATATTCATATATATAATGGATCGATAAATGGAAGGAAATACACCGTTCATGGAGACGGTAGGCCGTACGTACGCATGAACGCTGTTTTCTCTTCGCTATTGAATTGAGTGGAATTAAGTAGATGACATAAATATATATACAAATAAATCCAGTAGCTTTATAATGTCATATATTTCATTATTATTTCTTATATATACTTTATAATCATTCTTAAATGGTTAACATGGAGAATGAATCTCATCGTGTCGTGGAGACGGTAGTCCGTACGTACGCATTAGCGATGATATCATTCTCATGATCGTGAACTTGTGTTGAAGTGTATTTATAATATTTCAGTATCAATATCACTTTATAATAATCATATATAGTAACTAATTACACCATTATACACATCCAATTAAGGTGGTGGCGGAAAATAGATTACACCACGGCTTAGAGATGGTATTCCGTACGTACGCACGCACGATGATTTCTTTTTCCGTAGGATGGATAGATGGTGAAATAGGGTTGTTTCATAATTATAATAACATATCAGTATATTAGTGATACTGATGTTATTACTTCATAACGAAACAACCTAAGAAGATGAAGTGGAAGAAGAAATAAAGATGAAAGAATCGGTAACGAACATTACCTCTTTTTGAAGTGCTTCTTTGAGACCTCCTTTTAGGGCACTAAAATGGGTCTTTGAAGATGACCAGAACCTCTGGGATGTTTCTACGGAAGTGGAGAAGAGAATTTGGCAGGGGTTATCTGAGCATGAAGGCTCAATGTTGTGTGAGGAAGAGAGGGAGGAGCTTCCCTTTTATAAGGGAGGAGAGGGGCTCCTTTTAAAAAACTAAAAATATTATTTTATTATAAAGTCATGTTCGGTTTTAAATAGCTCCAAATTGATTTATTTCGAGGCTAAGGTGGGATGGGTCGAAATACTCTCATCCAATTGAATTTAGACAAGTTTAAGTTCCTATTTTAAACTTATCATTTAGATTTATCATTAAGTTAAATAATTTTACTTTTACCATGTCTTCTTGTGTTCTTACACTATAAGGTTAATAAACTTACTATAAGAAGCCAAACGAACCCCAATTTGTTTATTAATAATATAATATTTGTTTTAAAAAATATTTTATGTCAATTGAGACACTATTTAGTAATTGATTTTTTTGAAAATCATAATAGAATGTTAAGTTCGAAAAAAGTTAATTAAATCAATACTAACATGTCATATTAACCTAGAAAATTAGTGGAAATCATAAAAAGTCTTAAATTACATTTATTTTGGTATTTATTACATCAATTATGTCAATATTTCATTAATTAGATTATTACTGCATCATCTTTGTGTCATAAATAAATTAAATTATTTGATGTCTAAAAATTACAAATAAAATACCATTATGTAGGAAATCATTTTATATTTATAATGAATATTTAAAATCGAATTTATCTTATGCATAACCCCATATTAACAATTTTTTAGTAAATAATCTTTGATTTTAACTCTTTTAACTCTTCTTTGAATTAAATAATAATAAATGTCATAATCTAATTAAAGTGGGCCTAAATGGTCGTATTTTACTCCTATGTTTGTTTTTGGTCGAATTAAAATTGTCCAATAGAATTAGGACATGTTTTAGGCTAATTATAATATCATTTCTACCCTTAATTACCCTATTTACTTTTAACCGTGGAAAAAAAAGTAAAAAGTTACTATTCACCAAAAAATTATTTTCATCTCATTGAACCACATTTAACTTACTGACATCAACCTTGTTTCTAGGATTTTTGAAATTCCACTCACAGAAGCGGTAAAATTATGTTTTATGAAAAATTCAGATTTTTTAACTACCACTTAGTGGTTTCACTATTCATCAAAAAATGAAAGTTTCTAGAAAAATACCAAAAATTAGGCCTAAGCTATATTTGATATTATGAACTCAAAAATGATGTCTATTTTACCAAATTCAAAACATATCAGTTGAATTAATTAATTTAAAAACTAATTCCCACCGTCAAAACAAATAGCGTGTTTTTAAGAGATAATAACTATCAAAAGATTGCCACTTGTTTATGTCTAGTTTAAATTTGAAATTACATCCAATGACCAAAATTGTATTGAATTGTAAAAATATATTATAAATATAGTTTAAAACCACTCTAATTAATTATTTATCACTATTAATTATTTCGATTAAAAAAGTTGTTTTTAATTAAAATTTAGTAATTTTCACTATTCATCATAATATGAAAGTTATCTGAAAATCACCAGAATTTCACCCTAAGCTAATTTTGATATTCCGAATCCAAAAATGAAGTCCATTTTGAAAAAATAAAATTTAAAAAATTCCAAAAAAGTGGTTATTACTATTCATAACGGCTAGTTTTAATAATATTTTAATAGCATATCGTTGTTTAGCGAAACTTGGTGTTGCGTACAACAGACGCTATCGTGGAAGGTCAAGATTGCGTGTAATTAAAGCTAGGTCAGAGATGTGTGTTGTGAAATCTCCTTCTGGTGTAGCGTATAACACAAGACATTAATGGAATTAAAAAGAATATTTTTCATAAAATCTCGGGGTGTTACAAAATTGATTCATGAACAATAAAACTAAAAAACTTCATTATATTTGATATGAAAATGTAATTACAAATTTACTTTATACTTGTAAGAGATTAAAAATTTATTAATTTTGACTGATATTCCTTTATTTTAAGAAAACTCATACTTCAATGTTATGATTACATTCCTCTTGTGGTGATACATTCTGAGACTAAGTCTTATTACACACTAAAAATCTCATGATTTGCCTATATAATCCTAGAGAACTATATGTAAATTCAAAAAAAAGCTTAATAGAATAAATTAATAAAAATATCTCAATCTCAATATATATTATGTATTTAAATTGTTTTTGATTTTTAATTTTCTAAATATTCTCAAAAAATATATTCAATAAATAGTGTTAACATATAATAAACTGGTTTTTAACTTTTTTAATTATTAAAAAATTCAAAATAAAATACCATTTTGTTCGTATCTATGGAACCATGTGCTAAGCGAAAGACAACTTCTCAACTGCTTTTTTAGATCCCCTTGACATACATTGAGTTGAAGTTGATACATTACATGTTGTAAAAAAACCTTAAGAATATGGGAGTTTATAAAATGGAATCAAAAGATGGAAATGGGACTATATTAAATATAGGGAGAATAACTAATGAAGGATTCATTATAATTGATGATTCACTCAAGATGGTGTGATAAGTGTAATATTTTCTCATATCATTAAAAAACATTTTCCATAATATTCCTGTATCCCATAAGAATATATAACAGACAAGAAAATTATATAACATATAGTACAAGAAAATATTTGGATAATGGTGTATATATACTAATTAAATTCACATATTACAAATTAAAATACATTATATCTTAAATGGAGACAAAAGGCAAAAACAATTATTCCACCACTGACCATAAAATTATAATCATCCTCCATTATTATTATTTCTAAATCATCACCATCCTTTAATTGATCAATTTTTACTTTTTAATCAAATAAAATATATAGATCTCATGTTTTGTACAATGTTAAATGTCCCAAAAAATTCCTCGATATCATCTTGCATATAAAAAATACTCTATATATGATAAGTATTGCAATGCCCCACCATCACTGAATCCATCATCCACACAATATACAATTTTACTTATGATATAAAAATACATGGATTATGATCTTCATGATCACATTTTATAACCAACCATGCTAATTTAACATAAGAACATTACAATAAATTATTCTGTATTCCCCTATAAATAATATAAAATTTTAATTTGAATTACATTTATGTAAATATACCATAATAATTTAATCCACAAATGTTAATACACATTAATTTGTATTAAATGATATGGAATTTTGTAGTAATTGCACTCTTTTATGTTTTGAAAATTAATTCGTACACATATTAAAAAATATATGTTTTATAGAGTTATAATAAATGAATCACATAGATAGGTTCCAATTACATTAGAAAAAATATTTAAAATTAATTCGTAGCCTATATTGATTATAATAATTAATTATTATCAAGTATAAATATAAATTATCATTTTTTTCATAATGTATTCAGAGAAATATATTTTGAATAATGAATTGATTATATTAATATACAACATAAAAACTAATAAACTACGACTTTGTTAATATTTATTTTATCCATTTCGCATTTCATGTTAAAAATAGAATATATCTCTCTATATTCATATTCAATTCATAAATGATATATTCTATGATTAAAAATTAATTAGAACTTATCTACGTATTTTATATAATATATTATTTTAATGAAACTAAGTATATTTTCCCCATTCCATGGACTAGAATTTGAATATATTTTATTTACTATAAAACCTTAATTTTTATTACATTATCATAAATTCATGAAGCATGATTGAATTATTCATAATATTTATCTAAATACATTATAAGTTGATGTGAAACTATTTTTCAACATAAAAATTTGAAATAGATCATTCTATTTGAGATTTATTTCTCATAATATATTTCAATTGATCTAGATACCTAATGAATAAATATATCACAATAGAATATTAAACATATTTTTTCAGTATATTAATTTTAATGATTTAATAATTCAAATATAGTATAAATAACCCAACAAATTGGAAAAATCCAATGATCATATATGTACACTTCTATATTAAAATCCTCTATCAAATTAACAGTTATATAAATCATCAATTCATAAAACTATATGGAAATATAATTTACCAATGAAAATTTTCAAATAAATTTCATTTCTATATATTTTAAACAATATAGTGGTTTGCTATTTTTTATCCATCCCCTCCATGGAATGTGAAATACAATGTTTTAATTATTGTTATTATTCTAGGTAACAATGTACATAGCCCCAAATGATGTATTTTCTTTATGAAAATACAATAAATAATTTTTTTTCATGTAACATATGCTGTGTGAAGTAAAAACATCCGGAATTGCTACTTAAATATCAATTAGTTAAATTAATAATATTTATTATTCGATGGAAAACAACTTTTTCATAATATTATATTGCATATAGTTATTTTATTTTTCAATTTATAAACATTTTCTATAGATCACAAATTATATTAATTTATCTTAGGTCATTGTGAGGATTATTATGATATTTTAACATTCACTACTCATTTTATCCAAATTGTCACCTATATATTTTCGAATGTGTATAATTTCAAGAGTTTGACATAACAATTGAATTTCATAATATTTATATTTTAGAAATAATTTTGTTTTCGTAAATTATGGGTATTTAAAATTACTAATGAACAGTGTCAACCTTTTTATGAAACCATTGAATGACATTATTTCTTAAATCATGCCTTAAAAGTTGATAATTGTTACATGACTTGTATAACTGATTAAAATTATAATGGTGTCCTTAAATAATTATATCATCTAATTGAAACTTATCAAACTAAGGCACATCAATGAATCAATGATGACACATGAATCAAAATGTTCATATATTTCATAGACCTCATGAATCATTTACAATATTAAATATTTGACATGTATTATTATTTTTATTTTTTAAAAAATGAAACATTTAAAATATTTGAAATCAAAAAACTATCACAAGTAGAGAAAAAACATTTTCAAACATGTTTTTTCATTGATGCTTCAATTTTATGTTCATAGTTTTCCCAAAACCTGGTAATTAGTTCGTAAAATTTTTAAGGAATAAATCGATATATTTTCTAGTTTATTGATTTACAAGAATGATCATTGAAAATATGAATGAAGTTGGTTTCAAAAAAATTCAAAATGGTGGGTGATAAGGTATAAAAATAACAAACTTGGTAATATGTGTTATAAATATATTCCAAAATAGATTAAATCCAATAGTATCTCCTTGAGAACAACCATTTTAAGGATCTAGAAAAATTTATTATAATCATTCAATATATTTACATGACATAAAATATGTAGGTTTTCATATAAAACATTAATTGTTGCATTATATAGTATGAATATTAATTTGGTCTTCCATTTTTGAAAGAATTTATAATAATTGGAATATTCATTTTTAATTAAATGTCACATATATTATTAAGTATAATTATACTTCCCTATTTCATTATAGAATGTTCATTCAGAAATTCATCACAGTTGTCCATCTTCTATCTCTATGTACAACATATTTTACAATAATCTCTACCAGAATCATCCTCTCAATGTAATATATAATGATTTAGAAATATATATATTTGTATAATACAATAACCAGTTTCCTTAAAATTATATTAATGTATACATTAATTATGGGAATTATATTGAACAATTGAATCCAATAGATACTCAAATTTCAGTGAAACAACTTTACCTGAAATTCCTCAAGATCAATTGACCTGGTAAAACACTGTTTGAATGAATGTTTTCCAATATTTAATGAAGCCTTCATAGAATTATTTGTCTGCATATTATAATCATCTATAAAATTCATTCAATTTATCTATTTCATTTTCTATTTTATTTATAATTACACCACTTGAAAATGATTCAAATGACTTTTTATAATATTGACCAATCTATTCTAGTTCAAAAATAGTATTAATGTAGTTTTAAATTTTATTCTCCACTATCATTGATGTTAGATGATAAATCAAATTATGATGAAATTTAAACCGTTCACCAATGTACAATTCTATATTCCCAATCCATCTCATATATCTATCAGGTATTTTTATCATTTTCTTATTTTGATACACATTAAATATTTTATTCAATAATATAAAATTACAATCATGACATATATGATTTAATCTTCCCTAAGTATCACAATTCAAGACTAAAAAATAAAAAAATGTTGTCAACCCTTTACCATATTTTGTTTTATATTAAAATAAACCAGTCATACATTTCTCATTTTGAATACTATTAAGAAATTTCTTTTAACTAAATTAATTCTCATTAATAATATTAAATAATAATAAATATATATCATAAACATTCTTTAAATAAAAAAATACTAAAACCCAAAAAAATAAAAACATTATAAAATATGAATAATAATTATTTTTAAATAAAATATATATTTTTAATTAAATAATCTGTTGATTAACTTTTTTTCATAAAAACCCCATAAAAATATTTATAATAAATAACACATCTTATAAAAATAAATAATCTAATATTTATTAAAATCATATATTACTTTTATGGGAATCATAAATAAACATCTATTTTTAATATTATCCTTTCACATATATAAATAAATTTTTTGACATGAATGTATATTATTTAAAATATTATTCATAACCATGAGTTTTGGATATTAAAAATTGATCACAATTAAATACATTGTGATAAATAATCATTTTAAAACTACACCACTATGAGATTTATTAAATAAAAATCATTAAAATTTATTTAGTAGTCTTATTTGGATATCATATATTTAATAAGAAATGAACTGAATACTTTAGATATCTATATATTATGAACATATGTATGGATATTCTACATATATTCATAACATTTATTTGCTATATATATACATATAATGTGTGTATATATATATTATATTTCCTTTATAATATATATATATATATATATTAACAAACTTGTGTACATACTATGTTTAAAAATACATATATAAATAGACATTTGTTCCATATGAAAAAAATATGTGTGTTCTATGTGTTATTGTTACTTGTTGAAAAATATTTAATTTATTGTTTTTGTTTTAATAGTATTCAGTATAGAATAATTTTATCAGAATTAATTAATCTAATTTTTGTCATATAATTACTCATAATATATTTTGTGACTTCATATCTATGTTTTCATATTTAGAAAAAAAATTATTATAAAATATTAATCATTATATTTTTTCTCCTTATAAAATAGAATTTAAAATGTAAAATAATTTGTAAAAAACTAAAACTATTTATTTATAGTCAATTTTATCAATGAAAATAAAAAATTTCATAAATTCATAATTAAAATCATCATGGATTTACTCATTCAAATTTTATTTTAATAAATACAATACTAAATCAATCAATTATGAATATATCATAGTAAATTTAAAAATATATGGGAATAAAAACGATTAAAAAAACAAGTGAATGATAACATATGTTTTCAATAATTTCATGAGTAGTTAAAAATGATGCACCAAATCAATATCAACAAGTAATACATTCTTATAGTATATAAACAAGAATCCCATATTAGATGATTCATATAAATAGAAAATATATTGTGAGATCATAATATAAAATTGATGGAAACCGTAAGGATAACATGATGACTTTAATTTGAAATCACGAATTAATAAATTAAATTTATGTATAAAATAATCAACAATGACTAGGTAAACCATATTTAAATCCATATTATCATTATTTTCTCAAGGTTCGGGGTGGGAATCATCATGATCTATTGATGGGGTCACTGAGAAACGAGGGTGTCTCAATTATATAATTGTTTATTTTATAGGAGGGTAGGTATTGGTATTAACACAAATATTCTTTGAGGTACAAATATATTTTTTTATGTTAATTATTAGTTTTAATTATAAATATGGCCTTTTGATGATTCATGTTCTGGTTATTGAGGTCAAATGGGTGTCTATATCTAGTATAGAGCCCGAAACACAAATATTGGATGTTTTTGGCTGGGTTTTTGTGTAGTAAAAAATATGTGGTCCCAATCACACATTTTAACTAAATTGAGTGAGACTGTATTGAAGTGGCCTCTAGGCCACATGGTTTGTGTTAACTATGTGGGTTGATCTGCATTGTTGTATATCCAGGTGATAAATTTTAGTATACATTGACAGATGATTTTATCACAATTTGTCCATAGTTTATAATCCATGAAATTAAACTATGAGGGTTCCCTTTAGCCTATCCGAAGTTTTTCACAGTTCTAGTATGATTTTACAAACCATGTTCGTAAACTGTGCAACACTATAATTTTATGATATTTATAAATTTTAATTTTATTAAAATTCATTAAAAACTATAGTTTGTTTATTTTCAATCAAAAAATGGTATAGGAGATCTCCATGTTGATATCTCTTATGCCTAAATTAGTTTTTCATGTATAATGTTAGTCTGGATTCCAATTCAAATGTGTTTTATCTGCTTAGATAAGAAATAGTAAGGACTTAATCACTTTTTATCCATCATAGATTCATCTGGATATCAGTTGTGCTTTTTGATATTTCACTCATGTGCCCTAATTTCTTATCCATCTTCCATTATTCTGATATCTTCTAATCCATTAAGAATCAAAGCATCATACTAGATGAGCTATCTAGAATGAACCGAAGGTAGGTGGTTATGTGATATTCATTAATAGTAACTTCATTTATATATGATGAGGTGTTGCACGTCCATTTTCCAGGTGTGTCCAAAAATGACATTGAACCTTACCATTTCTTATAATGGTTTATGTAGTTGAATAGGATTTCTAATTCATGTGATAGGGTTTTTAACTATAATTGGGACCACTAAATGTGTTAGTTTTCATGAGTGGACATTTTTTACTTTTTTCCATGGACAACCTTTATGGTGTGACAATAGACCTTTCATGGGTTGTTAAAATTGAATTTCTTATAAATTTGATTTCAGTTTAGTAAAATTGTTATAAAATTTGTTAAAGGGTAGGATATGGATGACTTTCCCCTTAACCTATATATGTATTAATTTTCGATGAATTATTTTCTTGAATTTTTTTTCCAATGTGATTAAATTAGAGTGTATGACATGAATTGTACAATAGGATTGAATTTCAAAATTGTTCATTTTCTGACACGATATATATGATAAATAATCCCTTCGGTATATTTTTAGGATTCATAGATTCTTATGATAAAAACTCCACTGTGAGTATTGAAATTCAATCTATTGAGCTTAGATTTTTTTTGAAATTTCATTAATAAGATTGAATTATGTTTTTTATTGCTATAAATTGCATTTTATGTCGAGATAATTCAATGTGGTATACTAATTAAGCATGGTATGATCATTATCATGATACGCCAATGTGAGATAATTGATTTTTGAGACATGTATTAGTATATTATGCTTGAGATGGTAGTTATATGAGTTATTCATATGTGATTAAATGAAAGGCCTAGTTATAGCTCCCAAAAAAATTCATTGTTTGTTTCTCTTAATTACAGTTTATTCGTAGCTTATATTTTATAATGCACTATGTTCCATTGAAACAACACCTGGATATTTAGGAGATATTTATAACCTATTCATTAAACATAAATTCTCCACTTTTGTGTTATGAATTTCAAAAAATGGTCATCTAGTGTTGTGACAAGTAAGTCATTTGGAGACTGATAGAACAAACAATATTTTTTATGAGTAGTATCATACCCTTATGAATAGTAACATGACCCTTATTAATAGAACATAATTATAATATTTTATTTAATAAAGGTAATAATATAATGAGATCTTAATTATTTTTTCAATGTGATATAAAAGTAATTATACATTTAAAAATGTTATTTTTCAATTTATTCAGGATTTTATTTATAAAATAAATTTAAAGACCTAGAAAAGTATTTTCAGAAAATGGTGTTACTTATTGAATTCTACATGTCGATAAATTTTTAGGGTGATTTTTTGGGATTTTTCTAAAATACTTTAATTTTTTATGAATAGTAAAAATACAGTATTTAAATTTTGGATGTTTACTCACATCGTAATGAGATAATATTTAATATGAATTGATGGTATAATAATGTAAAATATCATATTATATGAGTTTTCCCATGTGGTTGAAACCATTGTCAAGCCCAGGGTTTTGCAAAAACCACTAATGAGGTGTCATTTTAAATAATAAAAAACTCCCTCTTAATTTCTATAAATACCCACTCACCCACATTGTTTCCATTCATAAAAAACTCATTATCCAGGAATACATTCTGTTATTACCTCCCTATGTTCCCTCCCAAGTTGTCCTCAAAGCCCCAAGGTCCCAACCTTTTAGTTTTGGGAGTTACTCTACAAGGTAAGAGATTCAACTACCCTTCTCTTTTGTTAATGATTTCATTTAGGCTTTCTCTTTACATTTCAATTGGATTATGTTGGGATATTACATTCCATATTCCCCTTACATCCCATATAATTTATGTCTGATGATATGCCCCTTTATATCATCAAACTATTTTCTGAAATTTTATGCGATGCCGTTAGGATGCCGAATTCTCGTGAGAGATTTCTCAATTTTTCTTCATTTTTGAGTTCATTTCTTTTATACTTATTTCCTTACATCACTTCATCCAAATGTTATGATATTTTTAGTTCCATACATGAACTGTAGTTATATTATTTTAAAGGAATATTTCACCATAATCTCTCTTTCCTCCTCCACTTATACTAATTAATGTAAACACAGTTCGAGATGTGTTATTTTATCATATTCAAGGAAGACGAGTTCCCAATTTTCAATACTATATTCAATTCTGGTCATGAAAAAAATTATATTAATCAACTAAATAATAATATATATATTTCATATCATTAATTTTCTATAATACCCAGACACTCATAATATCGAAGAATAATACAAAACAAGTTCATTGTGCACAAAACCGACAAGTAAAATCCAAGCGTTTATCATTAACTTTTAACTAATGATTCATCCTCAAGTATATAACTCAGATTAATTATAAGATAATTTATATATTTTTTAATGTAACTTATAATATATATTAAAAATTATATATTTTTATGAACATTTCAAATGAAATTTTATTAATGAATACAAGTAAACAAATCCTGAAAACCAAGGAAGAAAATGCTTCCAAAACATTGCAATTGACCATCTTAAACCCATAAATGGGACATGAATGAACCTAATAAAGTTACAATAAATCAATAAAATGTATAATAGGTTCGATAATTATTAATTCATGAAGCTAAAATTTATTATTCTAGTCATTAAAACAAAATAATAACACACTCGAGAAAAAGGTAAGGGGTTTATCATCTCACATTCATTTACATGAGATTTCAATTGTTATAAACATATTTCTTGTATATGGTGTGAGTGTGCTACCATTTTCTATATAATTTCATGATTAAATTTATATTCATTGCATATATTTATTTATTTTATTTTTTTATTTTTTGGTCAAATGATTCGATAAATTAAATTTTTGTAAGGGACTTTGTCTCAACTTCTATTTTACTGTGACTTATATTGTATTCTGCACCTAATATCCATTATGTGGTGTTCATACATTTAAATTGAAATAAATTTTCTTTTAAAACATTATTTCTATTAAAAATATATATCCTAATATCAAGGATATTATATTATCTAAACTATATACCATTTTACATTCTATGTTTATTTGGAATGTTGTTTTTTCTGAGAAAATATTGATGAATCTATATCCTCAAATCTATAGGGATATTGAAAAGGAATATTGATCCTATTTTACGTCAATTTATAAATAATTATTTTTACATGGAAAGTGGGTGGGTCCTGCTATAGCACCTCTATGCATCGACAAGTCTCATGAGACCAATTAGTTGGCGACAAACCCTTCGAGTTTGTTTCTAAAAATATGATTGGTTACTACCAATAGAACTAAACCATATTAATGGTATTATGGTATAATTTTATAGGCACATAATTTCTAATTAATATTAATTCTATTTATTCTTTATTAGTTACTACCCTTCATGCGGTTTTCACTATGAAAAAATCTATGGATGTCGTTCCATTCTCAGTTTAATAATGGCATGAGTTTTTCATTTATTCACCATGCCATATGTATAATGTAAATTTTTTTATGATTATATAATTATGTAAATAATGTTTCCAATATTTTTAAACATTACTGAGAATTTTATCTCACCCATTTATTTGTTTTTCTTCAGTAGGTGATGAATTGTAGATCATTTATTGAGTTCCTTTGGATGCAATTTTTAGTTTTTGATACGTATTTTATTTTGTAACCATTTCCAATGTAATTTGAGATTCATATATGTGCTTAGATTCTTCAATAATACTAAAATAATCATTCCTTTGATATTTTAATTCTTTTTAACGATGAAAATGTAATTAGTAATGCACTACCATTGGTTTAGAGGGGTCAGGGCACTATAGTTGGTGTTAGAGGAAGTTTAGTAGAAAAAATGTAATCTAGATTTAGAAAATGCAGAATAGGGGACAAACCCTTAAGATAGTATTTGAAGATAGACATACAAGAACATTCTATATACATGTTAAGGAATATATTAAATGGATATTTATTGAAAATACATCCATGCATGGATAAAAATTAGTAGAGGTGGTTTTGGAAGTGATGTACATATGAGTGCAAACTCTAACAAGAAGTTTCAGGCGTGAGTCATTGTATCCTATTACACAACAGTGTGGCTTTCTGCACTCTGTGTATTTATGATCTAGGGGGATATGCTTAGGATAATTAAAATTTTCCTTACAATCATTATTGATGTATTTTAATGTAAATTTTTCCTTAGTGAATCCATCTTTATGAGATTAGTTGTGAATTTAAATTCTATATATGTTATGTGATTTTAAATTTGATATTCATAACATAATATAGTGTATTTTATTATTTAGAAATGGATTTTTATGTAAGAAGGGGAATCAATACTTGTGGACATTTCAAGGATCTCCCCACTGAGCAAGCCAATGCATTTAAAGTTGGATCAGATCAGATCATAACCATATTGTCACAACATAATCAGGTTGTAACGAATAACCATTCCACACATATGTTGGATCATTTTATATGGATGAATGCCCCATCTATCAGCAGGACTACAAATCTAGTGGTTATTGATCAATGGATCAAGTACCTTAAAAAGATATTCATGGAATTAATGTGCACTAAAAATGATAATGAAGTACTGGATGTATATTATCTCAAGGGTGACGCTGATCAATTGTGGTCCTTGATTTAGAATACCATGGAGGAAGAAGAAATGGATGATATGTAGTGGAGGAATTTTAAGGGAATATTCTTGTAAAAATATTTCCCTCATGAGAAATGAATCCAAATGATGTGGAAATTCATGGCTTAATGAAAAGGAAAGAAGATAGGGTTGCAGAGTATAAGGATACATTCACAAGTATATCCATGTAAGTCATATATTAAGTACATTACTCAGCAGGAAAGATTAATCCTTTATTTTATGGTATTAATCCAAGACTTTAAAGGGCACTGGATTCTCAAAAAATTTCACTATGTGGTAAAATTATGTCAATTTCCATAAAAATAGAGAAGGAATTTTCTAGATCATATTTGTTCAAGGGGAACCAATATAATAAGATACACTCTAACAACCAAGGTAAAGATGAAGTGCCAAAGAAGAACAAGGGAATAAAGAAGTTCCCATTATTCAAGAACTATGGAATGAATCATCATCGGAAATGATTAAATGTCAAGGGAGTCTCATATAAGTATGGAGAAAAGGGTCATCCATATAATGAATTCAAGGGGAAGAATCAATTTGATGATGTTCAATGCTACAATTGTAGATATATGAGACACTATGAAAATGAGTGTCCTATGAACCAAGGAAACATGCTTCAGAAAATCCCAAGAGACCAGGGAGAGCTTATGTGATTACAACTACATAATTTTATGATTCTATTAATTTGGTGGAAGGTACATTAATTGTTTCCACAAACATATCCAACACATTATTTGATTCTGGATCATCTCATTCATTTGTATCTTCCCAATTTTCAAAGAAAACATGACATGTACAATTTGATTTAATAAATGTGGTATCAGCCAAAAATCTTAGTGGATGGATCACTGGAATAAAGGCATGTCAACTAGACCCCCTCATAACACATAATCATGCTTTAGTTTTCGTACCTTATAATCATTAAAATGGCATACATTGATGTAATTCTCGGTATGAATTGGCTATAAAATTATGATGTGAAGATTTATTGCAAGAAGAAAGAAGATAAATTTTTTTAAAATCTTGTAGAATCTCTTATAATTTCGGTAGAGACCTTTCCATTTGATTCTTATCTAGACCCACCCCATATTAGCTCTATTTAATTAAATTCATATAGATTAAGAGAACCCAATATCTATATGTGAGGAATGAAATATTCAAATTGATTATATTCTTATAGTGCAAGAATACATTGATTTATTTCTAGACGATTCACATAGACATCCTCTAGAGTGGGAAATTGAGTTTTCCATTGAATTAAATAATTGTGCAAGACCTATATCAATGACCGCCTATAGAAAAGAAAATGTGGAGATAGTGGAGATAGAGAAAAAACAAGAGGAGTTGAGTGAAAAAATTTGACCTAGTGCTTCTCCATGGGTATCCCTGATCTTATTTGTCAAGAATAAAGATGGATTCATGAGGATATGGATTGATTATAGCGAAATAAATGCTATTACAAAAAAAATTGTATCTTATACCTCAGATTGATTATTTATTTGATTAACTTCATGGATTTCAATACATATCGAATATTTTCCTTAGATATAGATATCATCAGCTGCATATAACAAGGATTATATTCCTATGAAAACATTTCAAACCATGTATGGGAATTATAAGTTTATGATGATTTCTTTTGGACAGACAAATACACCCTGTGTTTTCATGGATTTTATGAATAGAGTTTTCATGGAATATTTTGATAACATTGTTGTGATTTTAATCAAGGATATCCGGGTATACTCAAAAAGCAATGAAATTCATAATTATCACTTAACAATTAAACTAAAAACTATTAGGATTAATGAATTATATGTTATTTTTAGAAAGTGAGAATTATAGCTTCAATAAATTTCTTTTCATGGCCATATTGACTCTTAGGATTGAATCCTAGTAGATCCAGCAAAAAGAAAGGGAATCCAAGAATTTACCATGCCAACAAAAATAACCAAGGAATGTAGTTTTATTGGCATATTAGGTTACTATTAGAATTTCATTAATATTTTTCTTTTCATGATAACCTAATAATAAAACTCACACGTAAAATTGTTACGTTTGAGTGCCCAAAATAATGTCAAAAATTCATCAGTGAATTGGCAAGAAGATTAGACAATGCTCCAATATCGACTCTTCCATTGGGATGTGATGGATTTATAATATACAGTGATGCATCGATGAATGTGAAGGGTTGTGTCCTTATGCCAAATGGTAAAGTTATTTCTTATGCATCAAGTCTGTTAATGACTAATGAGAAAAATTATCCAACACAAGATCTTTAGTAAGAAGTGGTAATATTAGACCTGAAAATATGGATACATTATCTTTACAGTGAAAAATCGAAGATATACACAGATAAAAAGAGTATGAAAAATATTTTAAAATGAAAAGAACACAACATGAGGAAATAGATATGGATTCGATTACTCTATGATAACGATTATTCAATACACTTACACCTAAGAATGACAAATGAGGTAGTTGATCCATTAAGCAGGAATGATTATGGACTTTTGAGTCAAATTAAAATTGTGAGAGATGCTATATTTGTGTATATACTGAAGATGTATATTATAATTTAGATGTAAGGCGAACCATATTTCCACTTTCAAATGATTTCTAAACCATATTTACTAGAGAAGATAACAATCTATCAATATGATGATAAAAATACACTCAAGATAATTATTACTGTTAAGGTAGGTAGATTGTAAGAATTCGTGTATGAGTAAGGAGTTATAAGGGTTGAGAAGAGGTTTTGCATCCCATTAGTACCTGAGCTAAAAAGTTAAATATTAGATGATGCTCATAGCTCAAATTTTAATATTCACCCAGGTATAAACATGAAGTATAGAGATTTGAAGGAATATTTTTGGGGGGGATAATTTGAAGCAGGAAATTATTGACTACGTGTTAAGGTGTCTAGTGTGTCAAAATGTTAAGGATGTGAGAAAACAACATAGGGGAGTGATTCAAACACTAACTATTTCTTTGTAGAAGTTGGAAAACATTACGATGGATTTTTTTCACAATACTAATAATTACAACTAGAATAAATGGTGAAATATTGGTAATTTTTGATCATCTCACAAAATCAACACATTTTCATCCTATAAGAGAGGATTTACCACATGAGTGCCTAGAAAGACTTTATATTAATAAAGATTTGAGACTTAATGATGAACCTATATCAATTGTTTCTGATCGAGATCCCTATATTACATAAAAATTATTGAAAATTCTTCATAAGGCTTTGAATATTGAGCATTGTATGAGTACTTATTATCACTCCCAAAATGATAGACATTATGAAAGGATAATTCAAACTCTGAAAGACATTATAAGAGAATTATATATTGAATTTGAATGTATGTGGAGTCAATACATTCCATTGGTTGAATTTTCTTGCAAAAATATTTTCCATTCTAGTATACAAATGGATCCATATGAAGCATTACATGGAAAGAGATGTCAAACTCTTACTAGTTGGAAAGATTTGGTGATAGGAAAATTGTAGGCCCATATCTTATTGATGAGACCACAACAAAGGTGAAGATAATCCAAACCCATATTAATGCAGCACAATATAGGTAGAAGAGTTATTCTATCAACTGGAGAAATTATTTGGAATTCTATGTGTGAGATCTATCCTTTTTGAAACTATCTCCATGAATGGTGTCTTAAGGTTCGGTAAGAAAGGTAAACTAAGACCCAGGTACATTAGATCATTTGAAATTATAGAAATAATCAGAGATATAGCTTACCATTTATAAATTCCATTGTCTCTCTCCAAAGTCCATGACGTGTTCCGTGTGTCATTCTTGAAGAAATACATGCCTAACCCAATTCATGTACTCCAATATGATGAAATAGAACTGGAACATGAATTGTCATACTGTGAAGAGTCGATCAGGATTCTTGACACAAGTGAAAAGGTACTGAGAAATAGAAAAACTCTAATAGTAAGGGTTCTATGGATAAACCAGAATATGGAGGAAGCAATATGGGAACCATATGATCTAATAAAGGAGAACCACACACATCTTCTTAGTTGGAATTATACATAAAATTTCAAAGAGAAATTTTCCAAAGGAGGGAATAATATAACACCCCATTCATTTTATTGTTTGATTCTCTTAAATACATTGTATTCATAGCTTATATTTCGTAAATAATTGCATTACTTTTAAAAAACACTTGTTAATTATAAGATATTCATAACCTATACATTAAACATAAATATTCCACTGCTGTGTTTTGAATTTCAAAAAATGTCTATCTAGAGTTGTGACAAGTACGTCATTTGGAGACTGATAGAACCAACATGATTTTTGATGAATAGTTACATACCCTTATAAATAGTAATATTAATAGTTATATGACCTATATAAATAATAAATAATGATAATATTTTATTTTCCTAAGGTAATAATATAATGAGATCTTAATTACTTTTTCAGTGTGATATAAAACTAATTATACCCTTAACATTGTTATTTTTTTGAATTAATTATGATTTTAGTTTCAAATTAAATATAAATATATATAAAATTATTTTTATAAAATACAGTTTATTTTTGAATTGTAAACATTGAAAAATGGTTAGGGAGATTTTTTTTTGGTTTTTCAAAAATAAGTGAATTTTTTGTGAATTGTAAAAATACAGTTTTGGGTTTTTGATATTTTAATGACAACATAATAATACAATAATTAATATAAAATTATGGTACAGTTGTGTAAAGTATCATATGACATGAGGTGTCCCAATTGGCTGATTCCATGGGCAGGCCCATGGTTTTTCAAAAACCATTAATGAGGTGTCTCTTTTAAATAATAAAAACTCCCTCTTAATTACTATAAATACACAATAAACCCCTCAATTTTCATTGATTCAAAACTCATTATCCTTGATGATATGGTAGTATTAACTCCCTAGGTGTCCTCAAACAACCAAGGTCCCAACCTTCATGTTTTGGGTGTTACACTACAAGGTAAAAGGATCAACCACCGATCTATTTTCTTAAAAATTTCATTTATGATTTCACTTTTATTTTCAATTGGATTATGTTGGAATATGTCATTAAATATACCAATTACTACCCATATTATTTATGAGTGATGAGATACCCCCTTTATTTCATTAAACTATTTTATAAAATTTTATGTGATGTCGTTAGGCTGCCAAATTTTCATGGGATATTTGAAAAAAATTCTTCTGTTTTGAGTTCAAATTTTTTATACTTATTTCCTCATCTCCCCTCATCAAAATTATATGATAATTACAATAACTAAAATGAACTATAATTATATTTTGATAATTTTATATTTCATCATCATCTCTCTTTTCCCCTCATATACTAAAAAAATGAAAACAATGTCCAATATGTGTCAATTTATCACATTCAAGGACCACTGGTTCTCAATTTTCGTTACCTTCTTCAATTTAGGTCATGGAACAATATTTATGGTTGAAAAAAATCTGAATATATTTATTTTAACACATTAATGTAATATAATCCCTACATACTCAAAATATATAATAATAATACAAAACAAGTTCATTGTGCACATAACCGCCTAGCTAAATCCAAGAGTATATCAATATTTTTTACTAATGATTCATCCTAAAGTATGTAACCAATAATCATTATATAATCATTTATATATCATTAATGTAACTAATAATATATATTAAAAATTATTTATGTTTAAAAACATTTAAAATGAAATTTCAATACGGAATACAATTAAATGAATCATGAAAACCAAGGAAGCAAATGCTTCCAAAACAATAAAATTCAACCTCTTAAACCCATAAATTCTGATATGAATGAACCAAATAAAGTATTAATAAATAATATAATATGTAAGGAGATATGGAATATATAATTCATGATGTTAAATTTTTATTATTCACGTCATTAAAACAAATAAAGAACACACTCGAGCATAAGGTAAGGGGTTTGTCATCTGACATTCATTTCCATGATATTTTTGTTGTTCACCATTTATTTCCAGTATGTGGTGTGTTTGTACTACCATATTTCATATAATATATTTATTACCTTTATATACATGGTATTCAAGGATTTATTTTATTATTTTATGCATTAGTTATATTAATCTAATGATTAGATTTGTGGTAAGGTACTTTGTCTCAACATCTATTTTGTTGTGACTTATTTTGTATTGTGCACCAAATAACCATTATGGGGTGTACCTACTATCCATTTGAGAGATGTTTACATTTAAAACGATATTTCAATTAAAAATATATATCCTCATTTCTGGTATATGTTTATTTCCTAAACCATATACCATTTTACATATGGTGTTTATTAGTATTGTTGTTTTAACTATGGAAATATTGATGAATCTCTATCCTCAAATCTTTACAAAAAATGAAAAGGAATATTTATCTTGTATTAAATAAATTAAAAAAGTATTCATTGGACATGAATATTAGGATGTGTCCCTCTATATCCCCTTGATTTATCGACAAGTCTAATGAGACACGTTAATTGGCGACCAACCCTTCGAGTTTGTTTCTAAAAATCAGATAGGTTTCTAGCCACAGAACTAAACCATTTTAATAGTATTATTGTATCATGTTCTAGATAATGACAACCAATTAATAAGAGTAAACATTATTAATTATTAGTTATTAATATTAATGAGGTTTTCACTATGGAAAAATCAATGTATACAGTTTCATTCTGATTTTATTAATGGTGTGAGTTTTTTATTTATTCACCATGAAATATTGATTATGTCAAAAATTTTATGATTTTTTTATTATTGAATTCATGCTTCCGCTATTTTTAACCAATATTGAGACTTTTACATCACACCATTTATTTTTTATCTTCAACATGTAATGAAGAGGAGATCATTTATTGAGTTCTTGTGGATAGAGTTTATAGTTTTTTTATATATTGTATTTTATAACCTTTTCAATGAAATTAGATTTACATCTAAGTATATGGTTTCTTCAATACTACTAAATTTATTGTCACGTCATTATTTTCCTTATTTATAACAATGAACATATAATTAGTAATGTACATTTCCGATTTAAATGAGTCGGGGTGTTACACTAGTCATTGAGGATGTTCATTTCTTGAGTCACCCATTAGAGGTGAGTTTTACATAATTCCCTTAGTTTTCCCCTTGAAATGTTAATTTAATTGTGTGAATGAAATGGAATTGAATTAATGATAAATATAATAGGTTGATACATGGATTTAAATTATAATTCAATAGATGAACTCTTTTAAATATTCACCTTTATACCTTGAGTAATATATGGGTTCACATTAGAATACCATTGGCAGACTCAATGGTTAATGTGGTATTTTCATGAGTGAATCATGGATCCAAATGAGAAATTTGATGGACATAATCATTGATAAAAGACTGAAATTCCATGTGATACTTTGAATCAAAATTGATTACCAAGGATAAAATAAAAGGGAATTGAATTTATATCATTAGTTATACTTGGGGATTCCATATAATATCACCAACAGAAGACTCATATGACATTTTGATGACATAAACATTAATACATGGATTTATTAGAGGTTATATATGGATGGGATCATAGTGTTTTGGTTGAATACACATTGAGAGATACTTTAATTCAAACATAAAAATGCCAAGGATAGACTCTAGTTTTTAAATAATTAATTAAAATGCAATGACTTACAATGCACCACCAAGACCTATCACAAGCACGGTGTCAACCTTGAATTATATTATATAGATGACCTTTTAAGGTATCTTTTGTTCATCCAGTTTTATGATAATGTCTATTCTGATCTGTATACCAATAAAATTAAATTTCAATACAATTTATATAGAAAATGGATATCCAATAAAAAATAGTGCATGTAGGATGTATACATTTGAGTTCTTCTTTTTTTTACTGTTCTTATAATTTCACACACCCTTATATATATAATCACAGACTAAATGGAGGATTCCATGGGTGGTTTTCTTCTAGGATTTAGTTACACATGCTATTTGGGTTATTTTATGGCCCCAAAAAGTTTATATGATTGTTGGTCTTGATAAGAAAAAGTGCACTACTATAGGTAATTGATATGTTGATTAGGAGTTGAACAGTATGGGACATATATGTGTCATGTGATGCTACTAGGATTCTTTTTAATTTTTATACATTTTTATTATATATTTTAAATATTCCTTGTGTTCATGTTTTGTATATTTTCATAGAATCATATGACATGTAACATCAAAATGCTTCTGATAGAACTTATAGATTGTTTATACTACCAGCCATCCACTATTAAATTTTTTTATTTGGTTTACTAATTCATATCCTTTTATCTATTATTGATATCTATTGTGTAACACTCTTATAATGTGGGAATAACCTCCCAATAAGTACATCCATGCCATCAATTCTATTCAAAAACCAATGTCATTTTGGTAGAAGTGCTTCTGTCCATGTGACCCACCAGGCATAGGGAAACATTTAGTGGAATCTAGGTCCAAGATAATACAAAGAGGTATTAGTGGTGTTTATTATATAATTGAATTAATATTTTTTGATAATATAAAAGGATTATAAGGAAATGGAATTTGATAATAAGTTGTGCCCGGGAGTATCTACCATGCATTTAGGGAAAATCCAAATTGACTCTAATTGTATTGATATTTTCTAGATTTTTTATTTTATAGATGAATTGATTAAACCATTAGGTGTTGAACTTGATTTAAGTTGTTATTACTTGATACGATTTTGGGTTCTATTATGATCCTCCTAAACAAATGAGATTATCCCATCTCATGTATCATACATGTTACTCCAAGATTTCACATTTCATGCGCTATGTTATAAAATTTAGGATTCATTACTAATTGCATATTTTTGTGATAGGTGATGTGATATGTCTGTCAGATGTTGTGTTAGGTATAATGTGATATATTAGAGTGTGGAAGGGATGGATTCCAAGATTTCATCTTCGAGGTGTATGGGCCCTCTTGTATCAAAATTCGAGGGATAATGGTTCAACCTTGATGTTAGATGTGTTGTGATCTTCAATTGGTGGATGCCGTGATTTCTCCCCTAGAGAGTATAGCCCCTCGTGGATCCCTCAAAACTTGGTGCGAAAAATAAACTGCACCACCACCGCATCACAAGGAAGATAAATCCAGCCCTATACCAAAATATTTAACCAAAAATACACAAAATAAAACCATATGTTAGAACCCTAACTTCTATAAATTTTAGAACATAATGAAAGAGGGAGGAAACCCTAAAGAGAATGAAGAAATTGAAGAGAGAAACACTTACTCAAAAAATATCTTCAATAAAACGACCCAAAATCCACCAGAATCTGAATTTGAAAACATCCAACCATCCAAGTAATGTTTTAACAAATATTATGAGATCATTTAGGAACTATAATGGGGGAAAAGATTCATAATTGAGAGAGTTATGATGGAAATAACTTACCTCCTCAAATCTTCCCAATTTTAGAAACCCTAATAATTTCAGCACTCCATCTTGATGGAAACGAGCTCCAAAGATGGGGGGAAAGGCAATGGGAGCGCTCCTAGGATTCTTAGGGTCGAGAGGGAGGTGGAATAATCGAAAAATTTATTATAATGAATACGATATAAAAAATAAAAAAATAATTTAAAACTGGAAAATGGGCTATCGGGTTGGCCCAATTCTCAAATAAAAACCCAAATCCCCCATGATTATGGATTTATAAAGGCTCCAAATTTAAATGTGGTGTTAATATATCAGGGGATGATATTTATGAGTTGTAATGAGTGAAACATATTAAAAAAAGAAAAATTTATAAAAGAAACAAAATTTATTTTTAAGTCGGGAATTGGGCTCACAAATTGGCCCAATTCATGAAAACTCACATATTCTCCATAAAACCTTTGTAAACCCCCAAAACAAATCATGAATGGAAAATAAATTAAAAATAACTTTAAAATATGTTATTAATGTGACAATCATTCTATTTTAATGAACTCAATTTTCCCACATTTTATGTTAGATATTTTTTTGAGGTACAATCGGTGGATATTCTGTATGAAATAGAGAATGATCTAACAAGAAGTACCACTCACCAAGTCAATGTTTTCTGAAAAAACCAAAGTTTGAAGAATATTAATAGTATCATGATGTTATGATGAGGTACAAGTGACCCAATATATTTTTATTGGATTATAGAAATTTTATGTGATAAATTCATTATATGGTGGTTATAATGTAGCATTATAATTTTTTAATAAATTTATTCCAAATAAATTATATTTCGTTACACGCATCATATATTTTTATCAAACCAGAAATAAATATTAATATTATTTTCAAAAACAGAACAATATTATCTTAGATTCAATAATGTTGAATTCAAGAACAATATTTTTTCTCACTATTATGTATAATGGTTTTATATAATTAAAACATAATTATAATCAGTAATTCACTTTCATTAAAGTATTTTATTGATTTTAAAAAAGTATTTTAAACACCAAGAAATAATCTAATTTTTGAAAATTAATATAAATAATTTTTCAATCATTTGAAAAAAAAAACAAAATTTAATTTTGATTATACAATTTCTAATTTACCATAGGGTGATGTTTTTATTTTCCATAAATTAGAACTTTTGTAATGAATAGTGTAAAATGAAATGTTTTATTAAAAAATAAATTTTCATTAAATAAATTATAATATTTTTTTTAAAATGGGGAATTATGTAAAAAAATTCCGATTAAATATTAATTATTTATATTTTTGTTATTATAATGATTTAAATATTCAATTTATATGTAAAAATATTTTAAACATTCAAAAGATTTATATTTGAAAAACTGTTATCTCATCATGAATGCCAAAATAATATTAAATTAGATTTGTTAATATATTTGAATTAAATTTAGAAAAGTTGATTTAATATTTAAAATAATCATAATTTATGATATACCCGTTTAAATTGTTTTCCCATAAATAATAGTATAAATATTAAAAAATATTTACTGGGGGTTTGGTAAAAATGTGTTTATCAAGTTGTTAAACTATACTAATATCGGTATACGGTAAAAAAAGTATAAAACTCATTTTATGTCCTCATATCAACATTATCTTATTCGTGGTTTAGTGATGTTCTATTTTGGAATCTTTTGGAATTGAAAAACAAGGGTACACATTTATCATTCAATAATTTAATAATGTGGCACTCTTCTAACTTATAATACCCACCAATCTCTTCCCCACACCACGAATACAAAAAATATGGTTCATCTATTTAATAAAAAATAAATATTCCCCAATTAACTCCTCTAATATTATTTTCCTTATTATTTCATAAATACAATAAGGTAATTCTTTTGGTCATAACCAAAGGGGTTTAAATTAATAACAGGTAATGTTCTGAAATGAATGTTTTCATTTTTTTAATTCACACACATCATTATACTATAATTAAAAAATTTATGTAATGACCTTTGTATATTTAATATAATTAGATATTTTTATTAAATGGAAATGACCTAAAATAATCTCTAGTTCCAATAAATGGGATACTAAATCATAATTCATGTCTATGACAGACTACATCCTTGCAAACTAATGATATTATTTTTTCCTCACAACATCTCACAACATGATAAAATAATTTATTTAATTATTATATATGATATTTATGATATTATTTTAATCATTGAAATATTATATTTTATATATCTTCATACTACCTTTTTGTGTGAGTATAAAAACATCACTTGTTTGTATGGAAGACTACAGTCTTGCAAAGTATTGTGATTAATTAATTGTTTACATGAAATGTAAGGAGGATGGAAAAAACACAATAAGAAAATGATAATTAGTATCAAGAAGAATATAAAGAGATATCTTCATATCCAAAAAGAACTAATTTTTCATGATTATGTTATCCAAATATAGGGAAAAATAACATCATATTATGTATATCCCACACCCAATAGAAATATCAAATAATTTGGGTTTCCATTATGGTTATCTATTCTAGTTCCTTGGATGTTTCAATTTATTAGATATACATACTAGTACCACCTATAATATTATATAATGTTTTTAGATGATACTGACATTATCACCAACTTCCATAGATGTATCAAAACATAGTTAGTTCATAACAATTTAAAGAGTATTTAAATGAAGAATGAGAAGAATCACCATTAATAGGTGATGTTATAAAATTTAGGATTCATTACTAATTGCATATTGTTGTGATATGTGATGTGATATGTCTGTCAGATGTTGTGATAGGTATAATGTGATATATTAGAGTGTGGAAGTGATGGATTCTATGATTTCATCCCCGAGGTGTATGGGCCCTCTTGGATAATAATATGATGGATAATGGTTCAACCTTGAAGTTAGATGTGTTGTGATCTTCCATTGGTGTATGCCATGATTTGTCCCCTAGAGAGTATGGCCCCTCGTGGATCCGAATTCGGCTAACATTGGGGAACCCTTCTACAATGGACATGATAAAAATAAAATGAGTACAAATTTATTGATTTTGAATGTGAACAGAGTTAGAAATTACATAAATATGAAAACTAGTGAAACATCAATTTATTATAGTAGAGAACCTGAGAAGACTCGGCCATAAGAGTGCGATTTTGGTAGTTTCTCTTGTTTGTTTCACATGTAGTCCTGACCAATGGAGAAGGTTTAGGGAAGTAATATTATATGATGATTTCTACTTTTCCTATTTTTCTTATATGTGCTTTTGGGCTATGAACACTTTAATGATCACAAACTAAGGTGAGTGTTTAAAATTGTTGAGTTATACCACCGTGACGCCCTGTATTTGTACACTGAGAGGGTGGTGATGATAACACGTTGGAGGTTGGGCCCATTGGAAACTAATGAATCCTATAGTTTTTCATGATGAAGAACCAGTTTTGTACCAGACATTTATGATGAGGAACAATACCATGAAAGCATTATTTGGTTAATATAGACCGTTCAGGGAAAACCGAGACCTTCCTTGACTATTTCATAGTTGAAGTGAATGTTTTAGCATCATCATCCATAGATGTTTTCAAGGGAAGGCATGCCATAGGCTCTGGGTTCATGACAAGAGGCCATGTTTTCAATATTTGAGTACATATAGATGCCTCCTGAGGGGATTCCATGTCACACAATGTACATGCTGGGTGATTCTGCCAAGAGGTGGTGGGATGTTACCATAGAGATTGATTTTAATTAGGGGATGTTTTGGAGTGTGATTCACACAATATTTTATTAATATTTATTTCCATTGATTTTGTGGACCAATAGAGCTCAAGAATTATTACATCTATAGTCGGTTGTGCTATTAGTTAAGAACAACTCCTCCCTTTTTGTTGAACTCCAGTGCTTCACACATATTCTAAATGTTGAAGTGTTATAAAATGACAAAATATTAATGGATGGAATCATATCTGACATTTAATTTTATGTAAATTTATTATGTCTATCAATTGTATCAGGAATAGTGAATCTGGTGCTGATCAGATAGCGGAACATAAGGGAATCCAGAGGTACGAGCTAGGGTAGTGTGACACCAAGATCTAGAAATGAAACAAATGGCTACAGGAAGAATCATATAGAGAATCCATGCAAGGATAATAATAGAAACAATATATCAACATGTCTCTAGATGAGTTTTTACCAGTGTGGTAGGATTTGACATATGAGACCACTGTGTATGAGGATCTTAGAAAAGTGTCATTCCCATAGCAAGATGGCTAATCTATGGCGCTTCTATAAAATGATATCACCAGTAACCAGTGAGAGTGGGTCTACACTGACTCCACATTTTGGAGAAAATTCATAAAATTCTCACATGACAGTGATATGGGATATATTAGGATGATTAGGTTATGGTGGTGGTACGATTTTTGGTAGCCATACCCCATGTTAATTTCCACATCATGGTGTATCATATTAGGGTGTCCATGTAGTGTCACAAGGACATAGTACATTCAAGTATTATGTTGTGCAACAGACCCATCAGGAGGAGGATACCATTCCTTCTACAATTAGAGGTACTATTTTTGTAGCTTCTATTTTGGCATATGAACTTTTTAATATTTTGGATTTTTATAGTTTCATATCATTATTTTTAGTAGCATGCCTTGTGATTATTATGTAATTCTATGAAAATTTATGATTCTAGATGCACTATTTGGGATCATAACAGATG
Source organism: Viscum album (assembly GCA_963277665.1). Taxonomy (NCBI): domain Eukaryota; kingdom Viridiplantae; phylum Streptophyta; class Magnoliopsida; order Santalales; family Viscaceae; genus Viscum; species Viscum album. The sequence goes on along the minus strand of OY728150.1, from coordinate 1,582,478,878 downwards.
TTCTGTCCATATGTATGGAGTTCCCCCTAGAGATTGGTGTGTGTCACTTAATATGGGACATCAACGTAACCAATATGGAAGGTTATGATATCATTATTTGGATAGAAACATTGGGTTCCATTGAATAAAATGTTGATCCCTATAGTCATAGGGTGAGTTTCACATCACTAGTGTTTACATAGTTTCCTCACAAAGGTTAATGGGATTTATAGGAAAGTATATATAGACTTGAACATCATGGGTTGGGCAATATGACAACCCAGATTTCTATTAAATATCTGAGTGATTAGGAAAAACGTCAGATTTATTTCCTTCCAATGGTTGATTATTTTAGGGAATCTTCTCAAACAACTTCACAATATTACCTCTGGTGAGAGATGTATAGTTCTCTATTTAGCATGTTCCACGAGCAACTTTTCTATCCATTCAACTTTACTGGAAGGATACTACAGAGTTGGAAGATATCATGTGGTAGATATAGGATTTATATGAGAATGGTTGCATCTAACCAATTACTTCTCTATGGGGATCTAATATCCTTTTGTGAAAAAGGTGGATGGTACCCCAAGGCTATGTGTGGATTAAAGTAAATTGAACCAGTTGATAGTTATGAACTGGTATCCTCTTATTTGGATTTCGGAACTATTCTACCTTCTCTCAAGAGAAAGGGTAATTTCAATGATTGATTAGAGATTTAGTTACCATTAGGTGAATTTTACACAATCAAACATAACTGGAACATCCTTATAGAGTAGGTACTATCAAAATGGTTAATTTTTTATACCATTATATCTCAAAAATTCCACAAGGGTATTCATGGAAATAATTAATTGAGTGTTTCATCCATACTTTATTCAATTGTTTTGGTTTTCATGGATGATATATTGGTGAATTTTCATAATCAACACGACCATGACAAATATAGTGAGATATTTTTTACTTCAGTGATAGAGATTTAGTACTATGATAAGATCATAATTTTCCACATTTTTGTGGATCAAATTAACATCATAGGTGATTTTATCTCAAAGATAAGTGTATAGGTGTACTTAGAGAATTTGAGAGTAGCAATTACCCTAGATCAGCCTAAAAACGTTTGTGTGGTGTATAGTCTTTCCGGGATGGACCATCATCATAAGTGTTTTATATTGTACCTTTCATTATAAGAATCACTATTGATAGGCTAGATTAATTAGGGTTTGATGTATGTAAAATTATATTTCTATGGGACGGAAATTCAGGGGTTGAAAGGGAGATTTACTTGAGTCTCAATGCTGATTCTACTAGATCACGGAAGAAGTTACATTGTTTGTTATTATGCATCAATTTTTGGGCTAAGATAATTTATTATATAATGGGGTTGATCCATTGTATATGGGTATTGGTATTTGTGGCTACATGATATGAACTACCCAATACATGATCTCGAGTAAGCTTTGTTTGTTCACGCATTGTGCTATTGGAAACAATAATTACAGGGAGAACATTTTTTGGTGTACACAAAAATATAAATGTATCATGTATATATTTACAGAGAATTATCTGAACCAGATGTAGTGATGGTGGGTTGATTACATACAGTCTTTTGACATTAATCATTATTAAAATCCTGGTAATAGAAATTAGGTGGTTAACTAAATGAGCCTAACAAATCAGATACATGCAGTGCAATATGCAATTAGTGAGTGTTATATTTTGGGATTATTCTCTAAGATGGACTAATATGTGCACACCAATCTGGAGGAGACATTCCTTTCATCATCTGCTCTGACCTCTTCATTATTGTAATAAGTGATGATGTGGTAGCTATCAAATTATTATATCTTGGTTATATGGGAATGTGTGGCATATGAGAATCCACCTTCATTTTGGACAATAGTCGAGGATAATTACCTATGAGTACAATTTTTTTGTATGGTTCTATTTAGACATGGGCGAAGAGATGATGTTCAATTTTCAGGATTAAGCATGGACAATGCATCATGTGGTCAACAATATTTGTCAAGACATACATATTCAGTATTAGTGGTCGAACATGAAAACATATGTTGTTGGTTTTGTTATGAGGTGTTCCACCTATTTTCATGTGAAAGTGGAAAACCAAGGACTAGCCAGAATTTTTCATTATCTACCTATTCCCATGTGGAAAGGGAATGATGTCACAATGGATTTAAATAATGGTTTACTATAGTCTCCCTTATGTAATGATGTTTCATGTTTTATTTTTTTAAGATCATGAATGTCATTCATTTCCAACAAATCTATTAATATGTTAATGTTTATGATATTAGGTTTTTCTGGCATCCGTGATACTGTTCGACTACATGTATTCCTTCATTCATTCATTTCGGGTTGGGATGCTCGGTTTACTTATTGATCCTGGAAATTGCTACAAAGGGTGATGTGGCACTCATGTGCTTATGAACATAATATAACACCCCCAGATATATTTTCATTTAGATTGCATGATCTGAATTCAATATTACATGATGTGACCATGCTTCGTGGAATTTAGGAGATCTTAGAAGAGTCATATAAACCTGTTTTTATTTTCCAACAAAAATTGATTCCATGATACAATATATATGGAGCCATATGAGGCTTTTTTGGTAGGCCATGATAATCAACCATATATTGGATGGAGGTATGATAGGTAGCTACATTGTAACATTGTCTTTTCTAGGGGACCCCAGAACATGTTATGTGGATTCAAATGTAACTGACTAATGCACATTATAGTTAGAAATAATTTGATGATCTCCACAAATGACCTCTATATTTCATTGTCAACGATCACTTATTGCAACACGTTTCTTTAATGTTGGGTTACAATAGGATTAAGAGATAAAGTAAGAATTCACTATAGTATGGCGTGCCATTTGATATTCTGGATAGGGTTAATCCGGTAGCATTTTAGTTTCAATTACATCATAGGTATCATCAAATCCACAAATAATTCCATGTTTCTCAGATATGATTTTACTATTTAGACTTGTCTCACGCTCTTCATCAAGAGGAGGTCGAATTATAGGAGGATGTTTCCTGTAACATCCCAAGTAAGTAATGAATAATATATATTTTTATCTATGTCTATTAATGATTAAGATAGTGTTATAGAGGCTTAAAATGAAAAAAAAATACAATCTTATGCATGGAATACACTAATATTCTTAAAAGATTGTTTTACTGCCTTTTGATGGAAAACCATTTTTGAATCTATATTTTGACAATTTTATAAACAATGTTTGTCAAAATAAACTTATTCTTTAATATTGGGACATCCAAATTTACCTTGTGTGAAGTTTTGGTATTTTTCTGACAATGTTCATTTTTTAATGAATAGTGAAAAATGCTGCATTTTACATCAAAACTGTTTTTTAATCTAATTTATTTATATTATTAGATTATGTTTTGAATTGGTTTTGAAGTGAAATTAGAATATATTTTTACCATTTTATCCAATGGTGGTCATTGGAATCAATTTCACTTTGAAATTAGACTTAAACTGGTGTCAATCTTTTGATACTTATTATTTTGTAAAACACGCTATTTGCTCTGGCAGCGGGAATTAATTATTAAATTAATTAATGTGACTTATATGATTTGAATTTTATAAAATAGACTTCATTTTTGAATTCGGAATATCAAATATAGCTTAGGGTGAATTTTTGGTAATTTTCTGAAAAACTTCAATTTTTGATGAATAGTGAAACCACTAAGTGGTAATCAAGCAAACTGATTTTTCAGTTAAATGAAAGTTTACCACTAATGTGTATTGAATTTTAAAAATCCGACATACATGACTGTCATTAAGATGTAAAATGTGGTTCAATGTGATTAAAATAATTTTTTGGTGAAAAGTAACTTATTAAGTTTTTAATCGCGATTAGTGGTAATTAGTGTAGTTTAAGGTATAAATAATGCTTTAATAATATGAAATGACCTAGACACATGTCCCAACGTTATTTTTTGTGTCATGGCCGACCAAGAAAAGCCGTGGGTCAACTTGGGGACCCCATGGAGACATTTTATTTGGGAAATGACATAAATAACTATTTATTTAATGTAAAAGTAAAAATGACACAAACATAATATGTTTCACGAAAACAATTTTTACATGGGGTTATAAAGATCAGATATTTGATTATAAATAGTAATTGGAAAGATAAAAAGATTTCATACATCATAGTATTTCTTTATGATTTTTAGACATTATATAAATTAAATTATTTATGACATAATAATGATGCAGCGATGACATCATTATTTGACGATTTAAATAAAATAGAAAGACAATGTAAAATCTATGAACTACACATGGCCAAAACCAATTGTATGAGTGGCTTTCGAACCCTTATCACCTTATCCACGAATTATATCAATGTGGGACCTTTTAAAACCGAAACACATTTTCAAATAAAGTAATATTTCTTTAGTTTCCAAAAGTGCCCCTCCTCTCCTCTTATAAAAGGCCCCCACCTCTACCTCATTTCACACACTCCTCAAGCCTTTGGCTCGGCCAAACCCTGCCCATTTACTCTCTCCACATATCTATCCTCATCCTAGAGGATTTACTTTGGGCAGAATCCTTTCAAAGGAAGCCTTTAGGCTCAAATCAAAAGGAGTTACACTTTTAAAGGTAATTCATTCTCTCATGTTCATTTGTTTTATTTTGCTTCTCCAACCCCCTAAACTCTTTTTATTTACTTATTTTGTAACAACACCAGTATCTTCAATATACAAGGATGTTATTATAATATTTATTTGAGATACACTCTCACACAACTACATCAAATGGTTAAAGAACATATGGTTTCCGTGGATGGCGAAATTCTGCCTCCCGAAACGATGATTGTTCAACACTCATTTAACACCTTCAAAGGTGGCCATTATGATGTCACTATTTTTATATATGATATATAATATGTTTATTTTTTCCTTAAGCTTCTGTTTTTTTTCATTTTGGGCATACCTTTATGGTTTCCATTATGGGTAAACACGATATCTTCATTTTAGGAAGTGCGGACTACCGCCCCCTCAAAGTGATTTGATTCGTTAAATACCATATGTGGGACATATAAAGTTTGTAACTATTATATTATATATGATATTATACTGGAATTATAATATTCTTTTATATCCTTATGATTCCATTCTATAAATTATAAAATAGAAATGAAAGTAGCGTTCATGCGTACGTACAGCTTACCGTCTCCATGAACGGTGCATTTCATTTCTTACCTCTAAATGATTATGTAATATTATAAATGCATGTATGTAATGGATATATATAACATATATGATATCTACATCATGAATACCATTCTATATATAATGAATCTTTGACCAAATTAACAACATGTAAGTTTAAGAAGTCTATTTTTGACTTTAGAACCAAATACCGACAAAAAGAACATTATTAACTTAACTGATTACATGATGTTCATAACATGGTATAAAAGGAATAATGAACTTGAAAAAGATTCATAAGAAAGTAGAGATTAACTCAAGTTTATTATTCAGGAGATTAAAGAACGGTTGGGTCAAGTCGGATACGAGGTATGGGACTTCGTCTCAATCTCCTTTCGTTGAGGCATATTTTATTTTATACACAACTTTATTTTATACAGTGTATAAACCCCTTTGAATTTTACGTTTATTCAAAAGGAATCTTTTTTATACGAAGCGTTTACTAAATGACAAAAAGGGAATGTTATTGTCGAACGTATGCGGCGACAACGACTTCTCCGCCGTCGTAACCGTTATTTGAGTTTCGGCTTCCTCTACAAGCCATACCTTCTTTTTAAAAGAAAAATAAATACCATGTTTTACTTTTCTTTTATTTTGGTATTGAAAATGGTTTTCATAATGTTTTTATATCAATGTGTTTTATTGATATCTCATGATTGAAATTTGGAAGTTTTATGTTTCCTTTATGCATGTTTTATGTGATATGATTATGTTATGGTTCTTGGGCATTATTATGAAGACGGGTGGTTCCATGATAAACTAAGGGCGGGTGAGCCCGTTATAGCTCTCCAATGCATTGGGTAACGCGAAGGAGTGAAACGTTAAGGTTTCTTAGAAGAGATTTTAGGGAATATACTGTGATGGGTATTCCAAATGTAACCAAGAGGGTTACTCCCTACGTAAGAATGTTATGAATGCCTCAAGTTACCTTTATGTTTTATGATTTCTATGATTTATTCATGATTTGATGAGGTATGTTAAAGTGCTTATGTTTTATGGGTAAAGTATGATCTCATCCTTATGTACATATGTACCCATGTTTCCTTTCCATATTTTTATAACCCATACTGAGCTTTTTATGCTCATCCCATGTTTTTTGAAATGTTTTCACAGGTCAAGGGAAAGGTACATTATATGATGATAGTGTCAAGGAAGTGTCAAGAATGAATCCATGTTTTATTTTAAATATGTTTCCTTTGATGGTAATGAAGAATACTATCTTTATGTAACCACTTGGTTTATATGTGGAATGTAATGCAAGTTTTATGATCTAATTCTCCAAAACTCTAAACCTGAAAAGATCCTCAATGTGTGATCTTGTAATAACTCAAGATTAAGAAAGGTTTAAGGCTGGGGCCTTATAGTTGGTATCAAAGGTCGGTTTAGATAACTTTAGGAGTTAGAATTCTATTAAATAATTATCCAAAAATATTTTTTTTCGAAATGATATAGCATTTAAAGATTACCATGTTGCTTCATCTAATACATGTTTGTTCAGAATGGTTTTCCGCAGAGGAAACAGGGAAGCAGTGCTAGGAAGGCATACAGAAGGAAATAACTTTCCGAATCAGCATCCAGAATTGGTCGGAATTGGAACTGAACAGTTTGTTGCAGTAATGGCGCAGTTGACTCAAGCGATAAATGGCGGTGGTATCCATGCACGAGATCAGCCAGATCAACCACAGAGGAACATGTCAGTGGTGGAACATTTCATGAGGCAACATCCACCATCATTCAGAGGATCATCTGACCCAGTGCTAGCTGAAGGGTGGATTAAAGCACTGGAGAAGATTTTTGATGTCATGGGGTGTTCATACAATCAAAAGTTTAGTCTTGCTATTTACCGTTTGGAGGGTGAAGTAGATCTGTGGTGGTCTATGTTTAAAAATATTAGGGACGCCGATGAGATTGATGCTCTTGACTGGGATGAATTCAAAGGTATGTTTCTTGAGAAGTATTTTCCTAAGGCTGTTCGACTTAGGATGGAAAAGCAATTCTTGGAATTCAGGCAAGAGGAAGACTCAGTGGCTGCCTATGAAGAAAGGTTCACTCGATTGGCAAGGTATGATCCAAATTTTATCCGGGACCTTGATAGTAAAATCAATCGTTTTTACTCAGGTTTAAAGCCAAAATAACGAAGGGCATTAGCTTCTCGTGAGTTTAAAAGTTATGAAAAGCTTGTTCGATGTGCTGAGAAGGTGGAAATAGAGTTTGCCGATTACCAAGTTTTCTATAACAACTAGCAGAAGAAGAGACCGAGGTGGCAGGAGAGAGGTAAGAATTCTTCAAAAAAGTCTGATGGTAAGAGAACTAAGTTTCCAGTTTGTGATAAATGTGGCAAAAGGCATGCTGGGGAATGTCTTCTGAATTCTGGAAAGTGCTACTGATGTGGTAAGATGGGACATAAGGCTCGTGATTCCATTGAAAAGGATCAAGGTGAAGGTAAGAACAAATTTGATTTGCAGTTAGTGAAATGTTATAAGTGCAATGAGATGGGTCACTATGAAAATGAGTGTCCAACAAGGGTCTTTAGTGATGGGAAGCAGTTAGACTACGAGCAGAAAGGGGTGGTGAATTCCTTTGCAACTACTTCAGCAGATGTCGGGCCATCAAATGAAGTTGTATCATGTACTTTGTTTGTTTTTTCATATTATTCCAGTGTGTTGTTTGATTCGGGGTATACACATTCTTTCATCTCTGAAACCTTTTCTAGTAAAATGGGTATTCCATCTCAAGAAATGACTCCTGAACTTTTGGTAAAAACACCTGGGGGAAATGTTGAGGCAGAAAGAATTTACAAGAATCTTCATATCCTTATCTGTGGAAAGAACCTAATTGAAAACCTTATTGTTCTACCTCTAGTAGAGTTTGATGTTATCCTGGGTATGGATTGGCTCTCTATTTACCATGCTAAGATTGACTGTAGAGCTAAAGAAGTTTCATTTCAGAAAGTCTTTCAGTTTTTTACAGGAATGAACCCTTACTTTTGATAACATATCAAGAGGCTGAGAAACTTATAAAAGATGGAAATGATTGTTACCTTGCACACATCGTTGAAAATAAAGGAACTGTTCAGATTAATGATGTGCCAGTGGTAAATGAGTATCCTGATGTTTTTCCTGATGAGTTGCCTGGAATAATACTAGATCGGGAAGTTGAGTTTACTGTTGACTTAGTTCCTGATGCTGTGCCAATTTCAAAACCCCCTTATCGAATGGCACAACTTGAACTTTTAGAGTTGAAGGAGAAATTGCAAGATTTATTAAAGAAAGGTTTCATTAGACCTAGAACATCACCATGGGGTGCTCCTGTTTTATTTGTTAAAAAGAAAGATGGTTCTATGAGACTTTGCATTGATTATAGAGCCTTGAATAATATCACTGTTAAGAACAAATATCCTTTTCCTCATATCGATGATTTGTTTGATCAGCTCCAGGGAGCTCCATTTTTTTCAATGATTGACCTACGAATGGGGTACCATCAGCTGAAGGTAAAGGAGGCAGATATTCCGAAGACCGCGGTCTGTACGAGATATGGCCATTATGAATTTGTAGTAATGCCTTTTGGGCTAACCAATGCACCTGCTGTATTCATGGACTTAATGAATAGAATTTTCCATGAGTTCTTGGATAAGTTTGTGGTGGTATTCATTGATGATATTTTGGTGTTTTCTAAAATTAAAGAAGAGCATGAAAGACATTTAAGGGTTATCTTGAAAACCTTAAAAGAAAAGAAACTATATGGGAAATTCAGCAAGTGTGAGTTTTGGTTGCAACAAATTTCTTTCGTTGGTCACATTGTTTCTAAAGATGGAATAACTGTTGATCCTGAAAAAACAAAAGTTGTGGAAGAATGGCCAAGACCCACAAATGTAACCAAGATTCGTAGCTTCCTTGGTTTGGCGGGCTATTACCGAAGGTTTGTTGGAAATTTTTCACGGTTATCTAGTCCAATGAATAAGCTAACTCGGAAGGGTGTTAAGTTTATCTGCACAAAAGAATGTGATGATTTTTTTCAGGAATTGAAAAGAAGATTGGTGAATGCTCCAGTTTTGGTACTACCTTCCAGGAATGGTGAGTTTGTTATATACAGTGATGCTTCATTGAAAGGACTTGGTTGTGTCCTAATGCAGAATGATCAGGTAATTGCTTATGCTTCACGACAGTTGAAAACTCATGAGGTAAATTACCCTACACATGACTTGGAATTAGCTGCTGTTGTTTTTGCTTTAAAAATTTGGAGGCATCATTTGTATGGAGTAAAGTGTGAAATATATACTGATCACAAAAGTTTAAAGTATATATTCACTCAGAAAGAGTTAAACATGAGACATAGGAGATGGATAGAATTAATCATGGATTATGATTGTACAATTCATTACCATCCGGGAAAAGAAAATAAAGTTGCGGATGCTTTGAGTCGAAAAATTAATGCTTCATTAACAATGTTGTGGTTGGAACGTGATCCTTTGGTTAACGATTTGATGAAAATTGGCATAGAAGTTGTTGGTGCAGGAAGTCCTTCTGTTTTGTTTCAGGTATGAGTGAGATCTTCTCTATCAGATAGAATCAAGCAAGCACAGAAGCAAGACAGTGAGTTGCAGAAAAAGGTAGAGCTGGTTCAGAAAGGTAAGTTTCCTGAATTCAACATTGATAATGATTGTGTTTTGAGATTTGGGAAGATATTGTGTGTGCCTTGTGATTCACAGTTGAAGATAAAGTTGTTATGTGAAGCTCATAGTTCTCCATTTTCAGTTCATCCGGGCAGTACTAAGATGTATAGAGATCTGCGGGAGTATTACTGGTGGGATGGAATGAAAAGAGATATTGCTGATTTTACTGTGAAGTGTTTGACATGTCAACAGGTTAAAGCAGAGCGGCAGTTACCGAAAGGGATGCTTCAGCCTTTACCAGTTCCAGAGTGGAAATGGGAGAATATATCCATGGACTTTGTTGTTGGATTACCGAAGACATCTCGAGGTAATAATGCAATCTGGGTTATTGTTGATCGCTTGACCAAATCTGCTCATTTCCTTGCTATACGAGATACTTTCTCTCTTGATCAACTTTCCTGTTTGTATCTTAAAGATATAGTGAGGTTACATGGAGTTCCTCTCTCCATTGTATCAGATCGTGATCCCAGGTTTACTTCTAACTTTTGGAAAGGCCTTCAGAAGTCGTTGGGTACCGAATTAAATTTTAGTATAGCTTTTCATCCACAATCAGATGGGTAGTCAGAACAAACAATTCATACATTGGAGGATATGCTACGAGCTTGTTCTATGGATTATCAGGGAAGTTGGGACCAACATCTTTCTTTGGTTGAATTTTCATATATTAACAGTTTCTATTCCAGTATACAGATGGCACCATTTCAGGCATTATATGGGAAGCGGTGTCGAACTCCAGATTTCTGGGATGAAGTGGGTGAAAGGAAGTTGATGGGACCAGAATTGGTAGAAGAGATGGCAGAAAAAGATCAGCTGATTCAGAAGCACATGAGAACAGCTCAGAGCAGGCAGAAGAGTTATGCGTATAACCGGAGGAAGGATCTATCTTTCAAGGTAGGTGATCATGTTTTTCTCAAGGCTTCTCCTTGGAAAAGTGTGAGGAGATTTGGTAAGAGAGGAAAGATAAGTCCAAGGTTCATTAGACCATACAAAATTCTAGAGAGAGTTGGATCAGTTGCATACCGAGTGGCTTTACCTCCGAGTTTATCTCAGGTACACAATGTTTTTCACGTTTCGATGTTGAGAAAGTATATGCCAGATCCATCTCATGTTTTGAGTCCAGAGGTAGTTCAGCTGGAAGAGAACCTATCTTATGAGGAAAAACCGGTCCAGATTCTTGACCACAGGGAGAAAGTGTTACAGAATAAGGTGATTCACCAGGTAAAGGTTTTTTGGCAAAACCACACGATTGAAGAGGCAACATGGGAATCTGAAAATGCAATGAGGGATAAGAACCCACATTTATTCGATAAGTAAATAAATTGCGGGGATGCAATTTTCTAAAGGGGGGAAGGATGTAACATCTCAAGTAAGTAATGAATAATATATATTTTTATCTATGTCTATTAATGATTAAGATAGTGTTATAGAGGCTTAAAATGAAAATAAATACAATCTTATGCATGGAATACACTAATATTCTTAAAAGATTGTTTTACTGCCTTTTGATGGCAAACCATTTTTGAATCTATATTTTGAAAATTTCATAAACTATGTTTGTCAAAATAAACTTATTCTTTATTAATGGGACATCAAAATTTACCTTGTGTGAATTTTTGGTATTTTTCTGACAATCTTCATTTTATAATGAATAGTGAAAAATACTGCATTTTACATCAAAACTATTTTTTAATCTAATTTATTTATATTATTAGATTATGTTTTGAATTGGTTTTGAAGTGAAATTAGAATATATTTTTACCATTATATCCAATGGTGGTCATTGGAATCAATTTCACTTTGAAATTACACTTAAACTGGTGTCAATCTTTTGATACTTATTGTTTTGTAAAAACACGCTATTTGCTCTGGCAGCGGGAATTAATTATTAAATTAATTAATGTGACTTATATGATTTTAATTTTGTAAAATAGACTTCATTTTTGAATTAGGAATATCAAATATAGCATAGGGTGAATTTTTGGTAATTTTCTGAAAAACTTCAATTTTTGATGAATAGTGAAACCCCTAAGTGGTAATCAAGCAAACTGATTTTTCAGTTAAATGAATGTTTAGCACTAATGTGTATTGAATTTTGAAAATCCGACATAAATGGTTGTCATTAAGAAGTAAAATGTGGTTCAATGAGATTAAAATAATTTTTTGGTGAATAGTAACTTATTAACTTTTTAATCGCGATTAGTGGTAATTAGTGTAGTTTAAGGTATAAATAATGATTTAATAATATTAAATGACCTAGAAACATGTCCCAACCTTATTGGTTGTGTCATGGCCGATCAAGAAAAGACATGGGTCAACTTGGGGACCCCATGGAGACATTTTGGTTGGGAAATGACATAAATAACTTTTTATTTAATGTAAAAGTAAAAATGACACAAACATAATATGTTTCACGAAACCAATTTTTATATGGGGTTATAAAGATCAGATATTTGATTACAAATAGTAATTGGAAAGCTAAAAAGATTTCCTACATCATAGTATTTTTTTTATTATTTTTAGACATTAAATAAATTAAATTATTTATGACATAATATTGATGCAGCGATGGCATCATTATTTGACGATTTAAATAAAATGGAAAGACAATGTAAAATCAATAAACTACACATGGCCAAAACCAATTGGATGAGTGGATTTAGAACCCTTATCACCGTATCCACGAATTATATCAATGTGGGACCTTTTAAAACCGAAACACATTTTCAAATAAAGTAATATTTCTTTACTTTCCAAAACGGCCCCTCCTCTCCTCTTATAAAAGGCCCCCACCTCTACCTCATTTAACACACTCCTCAAGCCTTTGGATCGGCCAACCCCTGCCCATTTACTCGCTCCACATCCCTCTCCTCATCCTAGAGGATTCCCTTTGGGCAGAATCCTTTCAAAGGAAGCCTTTAGGCTCAAATCAAAAGGAGTTACACTTTTAAAGGTAATTCATTCTCTCATGTTCATTTGTTTTATTTTGCTTCTCCAACCCCCTAAACTCTTTTTATTTACTTATTTTGTAACAACACCAGTATCTTAAATATACAAGGATGTTGTTATAATATTTATTTGAGCTACAATCTCACACAACTACATAAAATGGTTAAAGAACATACGGTTTCCGTGGATGGCGAAATTCTGCCTCCCGAAACGATGATTGTTCAAAACTCATTTAACACATTCAAAGGTGGCCATTATGATGTCACAATTTTTATATATGATATATAATATGTTTATGTTTTCCTTAAGCTTCTGTTTTTTTCATTTTGGGCATACCTTTATGGTTTCCATTATGGGTAAACACGATATCTTCATTTTAGGAAGTGCGGACTACCGCCCCCTCAAAGTGATTTGATTCGTTAAATACCATATGTGGGACATATAAAGGATGGAACTATGATATTATATATGATATTATACTGGAATTATAATATACCTTTATATCATTATGATTCCATTCTATAAAATACGAAATAGAAATGAAAGTAGCGTTCATGAGAACGTACGGCTTACCGTCTCCATGAACGGTGCATTTCATTTCTTACCTCTAAATGATTATGTAATATTATAAATGCATGTATGTACTGGATATATATGACATATATGATATCTAAATAATGAATACAATTCTGGATATAATGAACCTTTGACCAAATTAACAACATGCATGTGTAAGAAGTCTATTTTTGACTTAAGAACCAAATACCGACAAAATGAACATTATTAACTTAACTGATTACATGATGTTCATAACATGGTATAAAAGGAATAATGAACATGAAAAATATTCATAAGCAAGTAGATATTAACTCAAGTTTATTATTCAGGAGATTAAAGAACGGTCGGGTCAAGTCGGATACGAGGTATGGGACTTCGTCTCAATCTCCTTTCATTGAGGCATATTTTATTTTATACACAACTTTCTTTTATAAAGTGTATAAACCCCTTTGACTTTTACATTTATTCAAAAGGAATCTTTTTTATATGAAGCGTTTACTAAACGACAAAAAGGGAATGTTTTTGTCGTACGTATGCGGCGACAACGACTTCTGTGCCGTCGTAACCGTTATTTGAGTTTCGGCTTCCTCTACAAGCCATACCTACTTTTTAAAAGAATAATAAATACCATGTTTTACTTTTCTTTTATTTTTGTATTGAAAATGGTTTTCATAATGTTTTTATATCAATGTGTTTTATTGATATCTCTTGATTGAAATCTGGAAATTTTATGTTTCATTTTTTCATGTTTTATGTGATATGATTATGTTATGGTTCTTGGGCATTATTATAAAGACGGGTGGTTCCGTGATAAACTAAGGGCGGGTGAGCCCGTTATAGCTCTTTAATGAATTGGGTATCTTGAAGTAGTGAAATGTTAAGGTTTCTCCGAAGAGATTTTAGGGAATATACTGTGATGGGTATTCCAAATGTAACCAAGAGGGTTACTCCCTACGTAAGAATGTTATGAATGCCTCAAGTTACCTTTATGTCTTATGATTTCTATGATTTATTCATGATTTGATGAGGTATGTTAAAGTGCTTATGTTTTGTGGGTAAAGTATGATCTCATCCTTATGTACATATGTACCCATGTTTCCTTTCCATATTTTTATAACTCATACTGAGCTTTTTATGCTCATCCCAAGTTTTTTGAAATGTTTTCACAGGTCAAGGGAAAGGTAATGATATGATGATAGTGTCAAGGAAGTGTCAAGAATGAATACATGTTTTATTTTAAATATGTTTCCTTTTATGGGAATGAAGAATACTATCTTTATGTAACCACTTGGTTTATATGTGGAATGTAATGCAAGTTTTATGATCTAATTCTCTAAAACTCTAAACCCGAAAAGATCCTCAATGTGTAATCTTGTAATAACTCAAGATTAAGAAAGGTTTAAGGCTGGGGCCTTATATTTCCTTTAAATAAATCCTATATGGATTGTGGATAATAGCATGATGGATATCTGTGTTTAATCAATTTCATTAGTTTTGGTTGTATGGAATCATGATTGAGTGAATTATGAGACTAGGGAGAGGGAGGAAAATGAAAAATCTTAGTAGAAGGAGTAGTTCAATTATCATGCTTCTCCACACTAATAAGGGAATTTTGGGGGAAAATTGATTTAAGGGGAGAAGGTTCTAAGAACATGCTTCATAATTAATGTATCAAACTATTATTTTACAGAAATTAATAGTTTAATTCATAAATATTTCCACATGTAATGCATGTTTAGTTTATGGTAGTCTCTGGTGTGTTTGGGGTAGGTAAAAAACCTAGAACCCAATTTTGGGATGTTCTTCATATCGTGAATAGTTAGTTCACACCATACGGGGTAGGTCATGTGATTTGACTAAAATGTTGAAGGATAGATAAAAGTGGGCTCCAAGCCACATGGTTTGGGTAAACTATGTGGGTTGAGCCACACAGCTGTTAAACTAGGTCTACATTTTTATTAGACATTAACATAAGGTTTTAGCATGATTTGCATATAATTTATAAACAATTTGGGTTCCACTTGGCCTATAAGAAGCTACACACATTTTCATTATTGTTTTAGAAATAATTTTTGTAAAACATGAAACCCTATGATTTAGAGAATTTAATAAAATTAAAATTCAATTAACAATTATTAAAACTTATGGTTGGTTTCTTTTCACTCAATGCACAACAAGTGAGACGTCCCTCATGAGATCTCTTATACATAACATTGATTTTCTAATAAAACTTCTACCCAGACACTAATTAAAATGTGGTTCATCTCCTTCGGACTACAATCATATGACCTTCAATAATTTTTCTCTATTCTTGAATCATCTACCTATCAATTTTTTTTTGATTTTAGGTTTATATGCCCTGATTTATCCATCTTAATATATACATATAATTTCATTCAAACCCTGATCAATCAAAGCTTGATATTGGACCAAATATCTATAATGGACCTATGGAAGGTTTTCATGTTCTTTCCTTTAAATGTCAGATCATTTATATATGTCATGGTTCAAGGAACCAAATTTACATGTGTTACCTAAAAATAAATTGAACCTTATTTTTTCCTATAATTGATTAGGTAATTGAATTGGTTGTTTAATTCGTGTTTATGTTCTATACCTAGAAAACAGACCTCTCCATGGGTGAGTATCCTTGAGTGACCATTTTTTTGGCCTTTTCCTTGGACACCCTTGAGGTAGCATTTATCCTTTTCATGGGTTTTTTAAATAGAATTTGTAATAAAAATAATTGTAATGTTGTTAAATTATAATTGAATTGGATAAAGGTTATGGGATTGTTGGGATTCCAATTCAACCATATATTTCATTTCTTGTCTCAAAATGTTTTTCTTGAATTACCAAACCAATGTGTGTAAATTTGAGAATATGACTTGAATTGGTAAAATTGGATTGATTTGATCTATTTGTCTATTCTCCCACATGAGATATATGACAACTAATCCCTTTGGAATATTATTCTGATTATTATGGTTATTATTGTAAAAATAATAATTTTTGATTATTCAAAGGGAATCCATTGATCTTCTCCTTGTTTTTCAATTTCCATGATAGGAATGGAATTCCGCTTTTATTGTTATCCCTTGAGGGTTATGTTGATACCATGCTACATTATTGGATGATTAATAATCACAATATATTTATCATGATATTCCCACATGAGTTAAATGATGATAATGACATGTATTGGTTTGTTATGCATGTGATTCATGTTATATGAGTTATTCCTACATGAGTAAATGAATTTATTAGACATTGAGGTTGATCATTGTTTGATTCTCCCATTAGTGTTGATTAACACTTAATGCCCTTTATTTTTTTTCTGGAAATAATATTTAAATTTTTTCAATGAATATAAATTTGTTAAATGATAATAGATTTAGGTTGTACATAGATTCAAATTAAAATTCCATGGATAGACTGAGGTGACTATTAGCCATTTTACATTCAGTGTTACAGGAATTCACCTTAGAATATTTTGGATGGATTCAATGGATAATGTTCTTTTTTCTAGAGTGATACGTGGTACAAAATGATAGATTCCATATTTGGGCTCACTCAGGATGGAATTATATACAGAGTGATATTTTCAATCCAAATGGATGACCATGTATTAACTCAAATGGAATTTATTATATGTAATGTGTGGTACTTGGGGATTCCATGCAAGAATATGAAAGATAGAGTATTATCACATTGATTTTATACAAAATATATAGTGATACATTGGATCATGGGAGGTTCCACATAGACAGGCTCGTATGGTGTTGGTTGAATACACCAAGAGTGATACTTGAATTACAACTATATAATATAACAGACAAACTAAATTATAAATGAATGAAATGAAATGACCTTACTTATGAAGTGACTAATATATAAAGCATGATGTTGGAGTGGGTCGTGACTTGTATTATTTAGTACAGATTTTGAGGCATCTATTGCACTATAAGTTTTATGAGAGAATCCATGCATGAGATGGATGATGAGACTTATAATTTTCAATGTAATTGAAATGGAAAATATTTAATAAATGAAAATTTGTTCATTTAAAATTTATTATTTTGAGTTATTCCTTTCATACTAGTCTTTTTATGAAACTTTTCTTGATATATATACTCACTGACTAATTTGCCCAAAACATGTGTGATTTCCTAATGGGATGTATTCTCAAACCCTGTTTGCGAATTGTTTTGGACACAAATATATTTTATGATTTTAGGTGTGGATAAGTTAAATATAACTCCTAGAGGTGCCTTATATGCCTCTTAAGAGCATGAGAGAATGAGAGGAAGCTACGTATTTTAATGATACTAGGATTTTATTGTCCTTTGATTCATTTTACATAAGGATTATACATCTTCCCTGTTTTAATATTTCTTATTAGAAACATGTTACATGTAGCATTATCCTTTATATGATATGATCTTTGACTTGTTTATCTATCAGACTTCCACTTTTAAATTTTGTTAGAGGGTTGACTACTTCCTCTTCTTGTATTTGTTATTAATATATATTGTGATACACTTTTTTAATTTGGGAATAATATACACAAAAATAATCCAATGTCCTTATTACTGGTCCAAATCCACTAGAATTTGGGTTGATTCTCTAGAGGCCATGTCACCCACCATGCTTGGGGCACTGTTTAGTGGAATTTGGGTCCCAACCATTATAGGATTCATAGAGTGGAAGGGGAAATCGATCTATAGAATCGAAAGGAGTGGATTTATTATCCAATAATAAATGTGATAAAGAAAGAGGTGGCTAGAAAAGTGTAAATAATGGGTTTTGTGTGGGTTGTTTGAATAATCCAGATAAACATTTTTTGGAATTAGTTATTTTAGTAAAACACATATAATAATTATTAATATCTTATTTCATAACAACTATCAAAATTATTATTATTTATATTATTTATGGTTATGTAATGAAAAATAGAATAATGAAATGAAAATACATGATTTTCATGTAATGGTGCTATGAGCCAATAATTATTCCTGAATCATACGGTTTCAAATTACATATTAATGAATGAGATTGGGAAAAAGATATGAACAATAGAAAAATGAAGGATTTCTATAATATAGAATGTGTAAATTTCATATTAGGAAGTAATATCAATGATTTGTGATCAATATAAAGGTGGGAAAAATATATAGTGTCATATGCATATGAAATTAATTTAGATAAATTCAAGGGTATTCATCATCACAATATTAATAAGATATAGATTTTCAATGAATATATATCTATATTTTATTTGTTATAAACATATTATACATTTAGAAATATAAAATATTAGTTTGGTAATAAATCCATGGAATATGTATCGTGATTTCATTCCACCATCTTCCACTGGTCGTAATGCAGAACTGGAATCGCCTATAGTGTACATGCACCTAGACCTAGATACAAGAGAATAGAGGTTATATCCATGTGAATGAACTAGAATCCCCTTCATAAAAAATGTTATAATATTTTTAATGTAAATGGGTGAAAGAATAATTCTATAGAGTAATATCAGAGGTATCATTCCTAATACATGTAATTCTGTGGTTATCTACCAGCCTATTTTAATTGAACAGTTCATTATATTGTTTTTCCTGCATTTTCTTATATGAGAATGAAGAATGAATTTATTTGATAAATTTTTTGGTAAATTTTAAAAGTGGATAAATTCTAAAAATAAACATTCTACACTATAAGTTTAGGTGAAGTAGGGTCATTAGGCTAGTGTTACTATTAATGAAATCCATAAGTCTACTAGTGCCGATTTTGATAAAGAAATATTTTTCATTACAATAATAATTTATATTGAATGTAGCACACAGAATATCTATAATAAATTTAAGAAATTTTGGATGTCTTTTCTTACACAATATATTATAATTGTTTTTGAAACAATATAACATTCATCAATTGTGGATTAGGTTATGATCTAATATAAAGTTAAAATTAGACTCATAAAAATGACTGAGTGAGCCATATTCTATGATCCTAAACATTATTATATCATTTGCATACAATTTTATAGAATATATCTCATAAATGTGATCCATTATCGTGGATTGTGGGGTTAAAATTATTATTTATACCTGATAAGATTTAGTGATATTTTATTAGGCATGATTAATTTGATAAATATATCAACTCAATATATTCATAAAAATTTTATATACGAGTTATACTATTTATAATGAATGGATTCTGAAATATATTTTTATCTTATAATGAGTAAAAATATGATGGTGGTGTTACACTATATTATACTTTCTTAAATCATTCAATAGTAATACGACCTAATAGACATGTGATTTTAGGGGTACCGTCACCTACACTGGATGATACTAACTTATATTGAGGTTTTATAGAGATAAAATTTCTTTAGAAGCCCTAAATTATAGATATAATTATGTGATGGGGAAATTAATATATTGTAGAACAACACAAAGAAATGAGAAAAGTACATTCCAAACAATGAAAACAAATATTAAACGACATTCAATATAAGAAAAGTTTTGGGCCATCTATACACCACTTGATTATATTATAGTCCAACATAATCACTTATGGGAATGTCATATATTACATAGATCAAAATAATAATATATAAATAACATTTACATGGACTATAGTCTTTACCCAGTCAAATATCATAAATCCATTGATGTGATATTAATTAACCAACTATCACTATGACTATTCCCTATCATATTTTACAATAATGTTTCTTGATCATAAATCAAAAAAATATTTCTGCATATGTTGGTTTTATAACAACTCTTTATTAAAACATTAGTAGTGTCTATAAGGTAATTATTATCATTAATTTTTGTGATGTGATATTTTATAAAAAAATTACGGCTGTAAATATAACAAGTTCCATATACCTAAAGGTTGTCTATTACCCATAGAAGTGACCATTCCTACTTTAATTAATTCTAGTTCCATGTATAAGTATATCACATATTAGTATCAGTGGTGGGAATGTTTCCCACCAATAACACAATGTCAAATGTAAGGATGGATCCCACACATAACAACATCACATAACATCAGTAAAAAGAGTTTCAATTAATCATAATATTGATATAATAATAAATCATGGACACCAATGGTCATAATATGTTGCACACATTGATCTATATCACATTATAATCCACAAGGGATATATGTTTCCCACTCATATTAATATATCTCTAAATTGACATTATGGATCAGAAAGGAACCAGCCAATGGAACAATCCAACATCATTAATAATGAGTGGATCAAAATAGTAACCCCCATAAAACAATATAATATCATCACTACCTAATTGATTAAATAATACTCATCCCAAAAATGATCCCATATTATCTGTACATATAGGTTTGTATGACTTCTTCCCAGATACCATCATGGATCATCAACAGAAATGGTTAGAGTGGTTCATAACCTCTATTCCTTCTAATGCAATCAACATCAGTCATTTTATTAGTTAGTAACAATAGTACCATTCACTAGTGTCAATTATGGTGGTCCCCAACTCATACCATACGTATATACCCATGTTTGTAAATATTATAAATTATAAATGATTTTCCAACTATAATATATTTTGCACCAACGCATAAAATTGAACCAAACCCATTCCACCTAACCTTTTCAATAAAACATTATCTCTCTATGGTCAGAATTTTTTCCAATCAAAATATTCAATACTATTCACAACATTCGTTGTCTAGAATTCCCATCCCAATAAATGATCTATTACTACATGGAATATAAACCTAAATCAATCACATAATATTAAATATTTATCTTGAATATCAATAATTAACAAATTTTGTCTACCAAGACACATACCATGAGGACATATGGTTTTGAAACACATTTTAATTAAGGTTGTAATAAACATTAACATTGTCTCCAAAGCTTTAAACCCAGATCAAGTTATATTTTGTTTGAATCTGCCTCTAGGTAAGCATGATTCAATAACCCCATCAGCTTCATGGAATATATCAAGGTACATATAGAATACACTATGACTAATTATATCAGACACAGAAGTCATTATTTTCGTTTTTCAATTTCTAAACCCTATGGATATATACAATACATAATTTGAAATTACCTCCCTCAAATGTAGCCACAATTTTATCCTGGAATAATCTACCATGTAGGAAATTAAATATGAAGTGAAAAAAGTAATGAAATAATGGATAACTTAATATCAATGATTTGGTAGGTCTATCATATCACCACTAAGCTATACATACATCAATTCTAGGGAATACCCACTTGGAGACACACATAAAAGTGAAGAAGGAATAGTCACCCCATAAACTAATCAATTATCTATAGGGATGTCATGTAACTCCACTTTCCATTTGGAATACCCATAATCCAACTAATACTAGTATAAAAGACTCTATTAGTATTATTGTCACCTGATAAACCGTCACTAAATAAATTAAATTATTATTTACAAATGGTACCCAATAGGTTTTTGGTACCATGATCCTTTTTACTCAATATAATCCTATTCAAACTCAAGTAATTTAAAACGTTTTATCATTATTGAGATTTAATATGTAGCCCGGCTCGAAAATGTCTATAGTTACCAGATTATTTTACACCTTTTTTAATTATATTTTTTATATAATTAGAATAAATAGAATAAAATTATCGTGATGCTTAATTTATTTGGAAGAAATGTTAAATAATACATAAAACATAATATAAATGGAAAATCATTGTTCTAATCTATAAAATGATCTCCTAAATAATTCATAGCACAAACATACTCTTAGGGTAATGTTGATACTATATATTAAATACGGGTGATCCAAAATGCCCAATAAGGTAATACTGCTGAAATTTAAGAAAACACATTAGAGTCAAAAGGAATAACATGATATTATAATACAGTAATCTCAAGAATAATTACATATGACAATAAAATAAATATCAAGAATAATAATATCATAGTGACATAGGAATATGGAAAATACATAAATCATGACACAATAATAAGAAAATGATAATTACTAAGACCACATAACACATTAGACATTGTTCCATTGTAGGTTAGTTTTTCTACAAAACCATGTGAATATAATATGAAAATAAATTAGCATTATATTATCCTTTATAGTAGTATCTTGGTTAAATCATAATATAATGTATATTTTTATATGTTAACTTAATTTAATTAAAATTAAATATATGAATATAATAATTACCCACGAAAATAAATTGGTTATTTAGTCTTCCCCAATACAACAATAAAATTATATTTCAATAAAATTACAGTGATAGTATGGAATTAAATATTTTGGGTTTTTATAACAGAATAAATAATACTATTTTTCAAAATTGTGATATATTTGAAACATTAACAGAATATTTTTAGATAATATAGTATTGAAATAATCCAAAAAATGTTGTTCTTTATGATTAATTTTGGAATTTAAAATTGAAAGTGAAAATTATGTTTTCATTGAAAAAAAAGAGGAAATGATGAATTTCTAACCCAATAATATTATTTTTTTAACAAAAATATGAATGTGAATAAATAATTAAAAACATTTCACATCAAAATCATATGGGATACAATTTTATTATTCATGTATTAATCTGTATCATTGAGATATAATGATTAATTTTTTATGTTATTCAATTCATCATTCCATGGATGTTCACATGTTTATAATTATTTATGTTCTATTACAATGAGAATAAAAATTATTTACTGATGTGAAAATATCTTCATTTTGTTATTTAAATATAAACGGTCCATAAGATCTATTTTTTAAAAAAACTTGTTTATTAATTTATTAAAAACATTAATGTTTTATGGTGGGTTAATTTCGGTGGATTTACAAACCAAATTTTGATATTTTTTATAATTAATTCAATGTTTACATATAATTCCCCAAATGTGAAATATTTTGCTATATATATATATATATTACCTTTTAATTTAATATTAATAATATTTCAATAACCACCCTTCATTATTGTGGAGAAATATAATGTGTGTCGGTCATTGAGGAAGTGAATCAACCATATTATAAACAACATTTTCAAATCATAATAAATATAAATGTGGGTAGAAAATGGTTTTTACTCCATAATAATTATATATCAGTAAATTTAGGATACTTATTTTAGTATGTTTATATATATAAATAAATTATTTGAGTGGTATATGAGGAAGAAAATAGAAAGTAGTTAGTTAATAATTAAATGACATATTTTTATTATAATGTATTAAGAATCCCCTTAAGGATACTAGAAATTGTATATGGTGATGGTTGAAACTCCGTGGTTTGTGGAAATGATTGGAAGGTGAATTGAAAAGAAATATTGTATTTTATGATGATTATAAAATATGTCTGAAGTGTTGGTGAGAAATGTCTTTCACAATGTGATGATATGGGTTTTAAAAATATTATATTTATTATTTTATTATTTTCATAGAGGTGTACCAATAAATATAGACATTGTTACTATATAGAGTAAATAGATCATGTTACTTCAAACTAATATGTTCATACATCACTAGTGTTTCAATTTAAAACATATTTATCTTATAATATTAAATGTCGTACTTTATCATACTTCCATATTCACTAAGAATGAATCTAATTTTGAAAAATTCAAAACATTAACCCAAAAAAACATATAGATATGTATAATACAAAAATTTAATCCATTTTAGGAATTATATTTTTCTATATTTTAGAAATTTAATTTTTAACAAATATCCATATTTATCATGAAATTTTTATTTATAATATTACGATCAATGTTCATACTATCAAATAAATACATAAAGTCTCATAAAATTATCTTATGCCTAAGAAAATTTCATTCATTTATTTACCCATTTTATGAAACATATATTTCCTTTAAATTAGTATATATTTAATAAAAATTATGATAATTTTTTTCATTTTATAATAATATGAAAACTTTTATTATCATTTATAAAATGCTATTTTATTTTTATAATGACATGAATACTCCAGTTATTTATATTATAAGATACTGAAATATTTTTATAAATTCTAAAGTTGATTATACTATTATAATGGTTTCCATACTCTTACTAATTGTCATATTACAATTTAAATGGTAAGATTATAATCCAAATGGTCTGATTATTAATCCAATATTGATATTTTAATCATTATATAGTCTCCTTGCATTATATAAATTAATTATATTTGATTAATTATTAATTCACATATCTTCTCTATCAAGGTTATATATATTATATTTTCCAATTTGATTATTCAATTAATAAAATTATAGTTTATTTTTATAATATTGTTTGTGAGTGCAGTTTTTATGGTGGATTAAGAAGATTAAAATTTTCATAGTTTAGTTATTTTATTTAATATTATTGGTAAAATATTATAATTTTCAATTACAATTACAATTGTTAATATTTAATATTAATTATGAAATTAATATTGTTAAATTTTATTAACATCAGATTGATGTTATTTAAATAATAAAACAATACTATACATGATGAAAATATAGAACAATTAAAATTCCATTTAAAAGAGTTTGGTTCATTGAATTTTTCCCCAAATAAGAAATTATAACATTATTTAATTACATTCAAATGTAAATCAATTTTCTGATTCTTTTACTTCTTTTACTCTTTTGGTTTTTTATTTCCTCATCGTACTTATAAATCCACCTTCATAAATGTATAAAGCGATTTATCTTTTTATGTAAACAATAATATATGGGTTCTATGATTCTTTCCACATTTTCCTTATAAGAGGTATCATTTTCTTATAATCACAACTTTGAATTTTGTATACATGATGGATTTGGTATTACATACATATATAAGAAAATTGGAATATTTAATGTACATTTCACAGGTTTGTTGGTATTGCTAGTATATAGGACTAATATTATATTCAATCAAGAAATCTCTAAGTATATAATGTACCCAAGACATAAAATCCATATCCTCTAAAATATCATGACAATATTCCTTGTTTAAATGTGTATGAACACTTTATCTCCATCCTCATAATCCAGGACTCGTCGATGATTTTTAATATATAACTTTAGTTAACTATGATTAGAGTTGATATAATACTATATGATGTTTACTGTATTTTTATTTTCAATGTACAGTTCATGTCACAACATCTCATCTTCACAGAAATCATTCAATAAAGTAGGTGTTCTATATATCCTCAACTAAAGGGATTCACATGGATCCGTGTTGATTCTTTAGAGAAATATATTTTTTATAAGAGTTAATATGTAAGTTAATTTTAATTCCATCATTTATTTACTTCCATTGATTATATTATCATAATATCTTCAAGTGCTTGTATAGTCTCTTTAGACTGGCCAATATTGTGTGGATGATATGTCGTACTAATATTCAACATTGGTTTTAAGGAATTTTGGTGACCCTTCTAAAACATTGATGTAATTCATTGATCATAATTGGATATAATTTGTAGTGTGGTTCCATTATTACTTTCAATTTCACTATTGTATATTCTTGCATGTTAATCGAGTGAAAAGTCCCCATGGTATGAAATTCAATTTGAAATATTATTATTGTAATCCATTATAACCAATATATCATAATTACTTTCTAATGTATTTAGAATAGAAATGAAATAATCCATAGGTATTTCATAGATTTTTTATGAATGCATGGGTAATTAATGCATCAATATTTTATATTATTTCAATTAATCCCTTATATAGTGAATGTCCATGTAATTTTAGGTATATTATTTTATCTACATCTCTATATATTTCAATCAATTATGATCTTAGAAATCTTGATACACATTTCTTCTCTATGAATTTATTGATATGGTTGAGTTGAGTGAATAATTCCGTATATCCTTCATTATTTCATGATTTAATGGTCACACAGTGATGAGATATATTTACATATTATTCAATATAAATAATAAACACTGAGGATTTACCTTTGGTTATATGTTCAAGCATCTTTTGTTCATTCAAAAAATCTATCTGAGTGTCATTAATATTTTCTATATTTGATGACTCGATATCATTTAAGAAATTAAATATTTTGTTATATCCTTTATTTCTTCCATTTTTATCAATTTAAAGAATGTTAATATTTGATCCATTAGAATTGTTACAATTGATCTAGTTTTAGGATACATTAGACCTATATCATATGAAAACATATACTCTTATATATTATGTTAGTGGATCGATCATTCCAAACACCTTATCACCTCAAGACTTCCTTGTTGGTTCATAAAAATCTCTTAAGATGTTTTATATATTTTATTTTCTTGGGATCTGTATATATTTCAAACTTATACAATGAAATGTAATGCCACACAAATTTCAAGGAATGGATTAATGCAACCAATTTTAGATCAGGAATTAGATAGTTCCCATTGTTAAATTTTTTTACATGTGGTGTATACTAAAAAATTATCAATTTTTTCCATATAGAACCAAATAAATTCATTGAATAATCAATATATAACATGAATGGTTTCGAAATTGTGTGTACAGTATGTAATTGTTTTGTGATAAGTTACATTTTCAATTCCTTTAATCTATCATTCTATTCATTAGTCCACAAAAAATATATCCATTCCCGGAACATGGAATCCAATACCTCTTACACTTATTATTACATTCTTAATATGTAATATTATCTAATAAACACTTCAAAATGATTTATAGACCCATTGTATTTTAAATAATCGGTATATAAACTTCAATATGAAACTGAAATAAATAGTATCTGACATAATGATTATATTGATCCCATAGATCACATTGAGAACCAATAACTATATTATAGAACCAAAGGAATGATTAAACTAAAGGTTAAGATAAAAATAATATGAAGTGAATAAATATGATATAAAACAATAACATCATATATAAGATTAATAACATAATAACATAAAAAATTAATGTATCATGAATAATGATATGGTTTTATAGAATAGTTACCATACAATAATAAATTTAAAACAATAAATGAATCTTCATGTACTATAATATATGAATAAATGTTTAATTCGGGATAATATCCAAGAAATCATCCCATTCTAGACCATGAACATTCATGTATATTGTTTACTAACTAATATAATACATAAAAACCCATTTTTCATAAACATTAGAAAAATATTTTAGATAACCTTTTAGACACACACATCATAACATGTTAATTGATATACATGGTAAAAAATGAAATCAATCAATACAAAAAAGAATAAGATTTACCAATTAAATAATTACATTACTTAATAATGTATTATAACATATCCAAATCTTTCACTATTTAAATTCTCAGAATAAATATATTACATCATTATTGTACATAATTAGGTAAATGATGAATCACTAGATGTGAAACTTAAGTCCAATTGAATTTAATATTAAATTTTGTTGATATTTTTATTGAAGTATTCCATTAATGAAGGGTTTCAGGATGAAGGGTACAAATTCACTATAGGTTATAAAGGAATAAGTATTCCCATAAATTTATAAATGAACTAAAAGTGTTTTACATTATAAAATTTTACATATTAGAAACCATGATTTAATTAATACACCAAATGACTTGTTACATAAATTTGTATAATAAACGAAGAATTTACCTTTTAAACCCTTTTATTGTCGAATGATATTAAGAAAGAACACTAAAACACATATATTCATCTAAAAGACATATTAATTAATATTGGATTATAATATTATTACATATATAATTAATATATATTAAAACATTATAACATTATTGTTGGAATGTTAGGTATTAGTGATTAAGTATAACCCAAATGGAAATAGTTTTTTTGAGGGATCCATTAAAATATACCTGGATTAATTCTACACATGTATATAACATCATGTATAAATAAATAAAATTATTAAATTATCTGATATATATCTTTATAAATCTATATATGATTTTTATAAAAATTTTATGTTCATTTAAAAACATTTTAATGCGATGCAATAGATAATTTAATGGTTAACTGGGATTTTGTTTAATGGGTTCACGGTCAGCAATCATGTGCATAATTATTGAAATTCATATTTAATTTTAATAAAAGTCTATATGATAAAATAAATAATTTTCATTTCTTAATATTAATTTAATGATCCCCAAATTCCAATAATTTATTTTATACAATGATATTTCAATTATTAAAAATCATGGTGTCGCACAAATATTCCATATTGGCATTTCTACCAACCATACGAAACCAGAATCAATTTATTTAACTAAATGATTATTACAAAAGTACAGGTATTTATATGATATTTTTTATATATTTTATTATCATATTTAGCAAATAAATATTTTTATAACTGTCTTTGAATGTAGTTAGAGAAAAATAATCATCATTTTTTATAAATATGTTGACCAAACCATATTGTCCACACTGCTTCCACTTTTGAATAGATTGGGGTGAGGGAAGAAGGTAGATATTAAATTATAATAACAACATTTCATTATAAATATAAACCCAATTTTTCATGATTTAGGTAAATAGTTAACATTGGGGGTTTTATAAGATGAGAAAATTGGACATGGTTTAGTAAATACTTTTACCTCTTCCTTTGGTTATATCATATTTGGATACCCATTAGGTATCCTAGAAATTGTATCTTTATATATATGTTGTACATGGAGGTAGTTAAGGGTAAATCTAATTGAACTTTGTATAAATCTATAATTCTCCAAGGATTGGTATATGTGATGTGAATGGGAGTGGACAGGTGTATTTATAAATAATGTAATGGAGTGTTTTTATTATAATATTGATTAGATCATTATTATGGATTAAGAATAATTTATTTTTTGTAAAAATAAAAAAAATTGTGCATGTGACTTATATCTAATGTGTTCGTACATCATCCTTGACTAAATAGAAATGTATATTTTCTATAATGTTAACTATCATATTTTTTTTATTTTATATTCACTAGAAATTCAACTATTTTAGAAAAACACAAAATACAAATCCCTCAAATTTTTATTATTCATGATTATTTCAAAAATCTAATACATTTTATTAATATAAGATTATACATATAATAAAATCAATTTTTAAGTAAAATCAACATATTTTAAAAAAAATTTAAAAATTTATAATATTAGAAATTAGTGGAAGGACAATAATTTTATTTTAATTCACTTTACAAATTATATTCATTTTTTTAAGAATATTATAATAATTATTAAAAGAAATTAATATAAAAATTATCTTTAGTCGTTATCTTTTTTTATAAATATAGATAAAAATTATACCTTTTATATGAAATAGAATGACCATTAATATTACTTAAAAATTTTATTTATCTATACTATTACGAATATTTTTATATATTCATTATATTATTAATAAATATTATTTCAAACATCCATTAGTGATGATAATATTCTAATAAAATGGTTACTTTTCATAATTGACAAATTTCCATTCTAATAATAAAAATACTATTTTAACAATTTTATTAGTATCGATCAAATGGGTTACATGGTTTCCATAGATAAATATATTTACATTCATTCTTTATAAACTCAGTTATATTTCATTACTAATATTTTAATACATTTATCATGTTTTTATTTTGACTATATTTATTCT
This sequence comes from Viscum album, assembly GCA_963277665.1. Classification (NCBI taxonomy): domain Eukaryota; kingdom Viridiplantae; phylum Streptophyta; class Magnoliopsida; order Santalales; family Viscaceae; genus Viscum; species Viscum album. The sequence goes on along the minus strand of OY728150.1, from coordinate 1,582,448,793 downwards.
TGTAGATTGACTATATAAGAGGTTTTATAATTTAGTTAATTAATTATATATTTTTTTTCATATTTTATATTTTGAATTATAATTTATAATATTATTCCCAAAATTTAATTTTTTATTAATAAATTTTTTATATTTCTCTAATGTTGTCTATGTAAATTATATACAACTATATTAAAAAATATGACACTAATATATAATTAGAATGAAAATTCCATTGATAAAATTCAGGGTTTTCACATTCATACCCCCAAAAAAATGACACTATAGAAATTTTCATTCACCAAATGAGATGAAACGAGATTAGGGTAATAATGATTCATATTTTACAGTAGATCCCATGAATCAACCTCATATATAGGATCCCACTAGCATAGTTTGAATATGTGATTTATCTTGTTGCATAGAATATTGTATCTACAGTGAAATTTATTCAATTGATACTCCTCTTACAAGATATAATTTGTAATCAATTCCACAAATGAATTTATTAATTGTGGGGGATCTCAAATATACATACTCAGTAGGGATACAAAGAACACTTCATGTACTTTGGAAATTTAGGATATAGTGTTAGTTAATAATCCTTGAGTATGATGCTTTCCAGAATATCAAAGGGGATGATGTGCCTAGGTCCTAGCTTTCCCTTTTTACCAATGCCTCACTACTCTCATCCATATAGATATATATTTAAATATTTATATACATATTCACAATCAATTTTTTTAAATGATTATCACCATATATATTCTATCATTTTTGAGCATTTATTATGTGGAGTTAATGGTTTTTGACATTTAATGCCATTTTATAAACCTTTTCAATTCCCAAAATCATTCATTATTCTACATTATACATTAATTCATGGGATATATATCTCTTATCATAAATAAATTCACATAAAAACATTTAGATGATTTATATTAATATAATATTGAATGTGAAACCAGTGAGAGTAATTTTTTGATCCCATCATTTAATGAAGTCCATTGAGTTTGCAATCAACTTGTAGTGACGTGTATGAATAATATACTAAAATTTGCCATAAAAATTATGATTGATATTTTTTCTAAATATAAACACAATTTTTAGGATATAAGATACCTTTATAGATCATGGAACTCAAATTTATATCATTACTAGTTATAAGAAATATTATTGTTCCATACAGATATTACAATTCTCTGAGTTTATCCATGTGACCTAATCGGGAGATAATCCTCTAAATATTTATAAATTCAAAATAATTTTTAAATTATATCCCCCAAAAAGATAATATAAATATTTCAACATGATGATAATATTAACCTATTGATAAATTCCCTTGTGAGGTTTTCTAATGTCAATAAGTTATGGGTAATGATTTTTTTACGTCCTTGGTCTTTTCACTTTCACCATTATCCTACTATTATACATGGAAAATTAATTTATATTATATTATATCTTTCTTCATATATTTAACAAAAATATTTCAATAATACATTGCATTATATATTGTTTATCCCAATGTGGATTATAATGTCGACCTATATCCAATATTTATCACCAATTTCATTAACACATGATTGAATGACAGACATATTCATCAAAAAAAAATTATAACCCTTTTGTAAAAAGTAATTTACATTCATGATTCTACATCTATTATACCATAAAATGAGATTAATATTTTCACATCATCCATTTGACTGTATTTTATTTTCTCAATAATAAATTTTTGTGAATTCATTCTAGAAATTAATAATAATTTTACCCTCATTATAATACCAATACCTATCTTTTAACGTATATTTTTTGGATCTTTCAAGGTTATGATTATGGATAATGGTCTAAGATAATTTTTTTATATAAAATCTTCTAGTTAATTTTCTTCCCTGAATGTTACAGGATGGAGAAATCATAATATTTGATTATATATAATCATATTCTCTAGAACATATTTATAATGATATATACATTTCATATATTGATATTACTTAAATGTTGTGGAATATTCATTACAAAATATAACTAATCTACAAAATGATCATATAGGTATAGTTTACATAGAAATTAGACAACATAAATAACAACTTCATAAAACATCTTCACTATCTCAAACTTATTTCATCCGAACAAGACCTCTTGGGGTTATATCATACATAATACCCTTATTCATTACCTAGGGAAAGAAACATATGAATGGGTGAGATCAGATGATCATAATGGGTAAAAAATGAGATACCAATTATACCATAATTTTAAGACATATGAAAAGAAGATTCTAAAACATTAACCTATATTTAGAAGAACATGATATCATGCCACATGATAAATCATGAAATATCTTAAAAATCAATTAACATAATCCAAAATTTAATAACATAAGAAATCATGTTTTATGAAATACACATAAGAATAAAAAGCAATTTCATATTAGGAAAGACTCATTCCTAAGACCATTATAGAAGATTAGGTTAATTAATGAACTGAGTTAACATCTCATTTTATCCATATATTACTGAATCGAGATAATACCCCTTTCCATTCATGTATATCTCATGAGATATAAATCATTATTAAATGCATTGGAGGGAGATTTAGGTCCCAAAAATCTCATAATTAAATCATTCTTATATATTCTATGATAACATAAATCATTAATCATAAACCAATGAATAAAACAGGTTTTTTTAACATCATTCCACCAAAATATTCTTGTAAAAAAAGTATTTAAAAATTGAATTTCATAATAAACACACTAAAATCAATGTGAAAATAAGGATATTATAATTGAAATATAACCCTATATAATAATTCCATCTTATATAGAATGTAATTTTTATTTAACCCATTAAATTGATTCTTTAGGAAAATTTAATATCTTCTTCAAAAATGTTTTATTTTCTCAAAATACCCCCAAAATATTTTAATAATACATTATATTTGAAAATAATATTTAAGTCACATAGAAGATGATTCTTGTAAATAAGGATATATGAAGACGTAAAAATATTTTCCTGTTGAATACGTTAAAAAACATTACCATCCTAATTTTTTCTAAAAAGTCAAAATGTTCTTCGTATCACAAATAAAAAAATATTTCTTTCATATCATATAATAAAAATTCACCATTGGGTAAAATTGAAATTTAAAAATTTTATAAGAATAATGAAAATATTAGATATTTTGTAAACATTTATGTGAATTATAAATATACCCCTGAAAATACTAATGTACAATAAATATTGGATAATAATTAGAATACGATATTATCCATTATTACAGATCTGATATAATTTATATGTTGTTAGACATCCTATATAATGATTTAAATAATTTCATTGAATTATTTCAGAATCATAGTAATTTTTATAATATCATATATGATCATATTATAATTTGTTTGTTAGTAGCATTTAATTGTTACACGTTATTTGAATATAAACTACTTTTTGTTCATATTCATGTTTTGTCGAATAAGTTTCAGTTATCTATATTAGTTTATAGTTATATCATTAAATAAATGATATAAACATAATATAAACCATATTTATTTATTATGAACAATTATATAATAAATATTCAATAAATATCATATAGAATGAATTGAAATGCTTCGTGTTGATGAAATGCTATATGTACACACTACCAATGAAATCATTCCCATAATTGATGAATGGTATTGAATTGGATAGTGTTAAATATTTTAGAATTATTCTAATTTTAGAATAATCATAAATATTTATTATTTCCATCACTATACAAATCCATGTAAGGTGGTGGTGAAAAACATATTACACCACAGTGTGGAGATGGTAAACCAAACATACACACCTATGATGATTTAGTGTATTGTAGGATAGATAGAATATGATAGATGGTTGTTTCATAATTTTAATAATATCATATTATATAATTTATACTAGATTTATAACATCTTAATGAGAAAACTAATTAGGAGTAACTATATGTATAAAGAAGTCTGAATGAATAAGTATAGGATATTTTCTCTTCTTTGACATACTTCTTCAAAATATCCCCTTAGAGCCCAAGATTTGGAAATGGAAGAAGACTAGGACCTCTATAATATTCCTATTGAAGTTGAGAAGGAAAAATAGGAGGGTATTAAAATGATTTAATGATCAATTTTAAGTGAATAGGTGTGGGAGGAGGATCCCTTTTATAATTGAGGTTAGGGGTGGTTTTGGAAAATCCATAAATAATAATTCAAAATAAAATGAAACCACTAACAAAAAACCTCCAAAATTTTCCATTTCCAGATTTTAGATGAGATATGGTTGTAATATTAATAACCAATAGATTTTTTTACAGGTATTTGGTCAATTAATAGATAAATTTTTTAATTATTGTTTAGTTATTATATTTAATTTTTAACTAGGGTAACACATATTTAAATATTAATAGGCTATAATATTTTCTTATTTGGTATCAATGAGACCATAAATAAATATATTTGAATTTTTTTTACCATGTAATAATTATTCTGTATTTTTTATAAAATTAATGATTTTAAAAAAAATTCATGAACCATTAGTTTCCTAAACAAAAATATTTTCAATATTGATAGTATTAAATTTGTTGGTTTTTAAAACATAAAGACAATAATTTATCTTCTATAAAACTATTTAATTATATTTAAAAGTATTAAGGGTATTTAAAAATATTACTTTTAATATTCAAAATCCCAAATTATATTTTTTTTAATATTGTTAATAACATTTATCTCATGTCTCTATTAATAAAATAATTACTAAATCAATATTTTGAAATTATTTAATGTACTTATTAGTTTAATAAAAAAAATACTATGATGAAGATAAATCTAATATATTTCAGTTGAATACATGTAGTAAAATTTACCTTTTGGAAAAAATATAGTAAAAATGCAATAATTTTGGAAAAAATGAATGTGTTGGCTTTAACATGACCTTAAATAAAATAATATAATTCTCAAAATATCTTCAATTATTTTCTAAATGGTCACTGACTATACATTTGGTTGGTTATGGCCAATATATAACAAACAAATTATATTTTACCAAGTATTTTGGACTTTTAATGTTTATTAGCATTTAAAATAAAAATGATTTATTGATTTCTCATTATTCATTTATTCTTTACATCATCAAAGAAAATGTATTTAAGTTAGTTTTTTATTTCCAAAAAAATAAAAATAAATTTCAATGATAAATAAAATATTATAGATTTCAATGTAGTATTTATAATCAAAGTTATATTTTTATTACCTTAGTTAAAAAATTATTTTGTTATTAATATTTGAGTGAGTCATATTTAATGTTTCTTTAAATAAATGAAAGGAAATATCCTAATTTCATCCATGTGGCTTCAAAAGAACACCATTTATACCCAAATATGATTTGGGTAGACTAATTGTCATGAAATGAAATTAATACAGGTGTTAGTGTAATTTTAAATATTATTTGTACCCTCAATTACCTGATTTACACTTTTTACGTATTAATAAAAATTACAAAAATTTCAATTCATAATGCCCAAAAATAAAATAAATTTATTCAAAAAAATGTTGACCTACTAATTCCAAACATGATAAACATTTTTTAAAATTTAACACAAATATGTTGTAGTAATAAATCTAAAATTAATCCCGTTGTCTGAAAGAGAGAATGAGTTTTCAATATAAAAAATTTGACAAATATTGAAATGTTTTTACAATTGAATTCAATGTAAAAAAAATTTTAAGGACATAAATTATATTTAATAATAATAATATATTATATATATAGATTAAAACCCTTAAATATTACAATTTAATCATATATATTATTTCATTGAAAAGGTTGTTTTTAATTAATATTTATTATATTTTAACTCCTCATAGCATTTTAAAAGTTATTAGAAAAAAATAAAAAAATAATTCAAACTAAATTTTAATATCACGATTCAAACGAACATGTTTATTGTATCATATAGCAAATTTTAATGTTTCCAAAAATTAATTTAAATAAAATTTCCATTAAAAGTTGTAAAATTACATTTTTGAAATATTTAGGTTCTTATTCATAAAATATGTTTTTATATTTTTCATTAAGTTCATTTTATAATAGTAATTAAATAAATGTATTAATATAATATAAATTAATATCATTTATTTATAATTTTTATAAATATATGGTAGTGAAAATCTTCACCATAAATTTTCATAAGTTAGATATATTTATTTTCAATAACCTAATGGATTGGAAAAAATGGTTATTCTTTACTAAGGCCATCTCACAGATTGTTTAGATAGATAATTCTGTTTAGTTAAACCTCTTAAATAAATCCCAATATTTAGAAAAAACATTTCATAAAAAACGTCTATTTTTCATTATACCCCCCTTAATATAAATTTATACCTTGAAATTAATAACGTGTATACAAACAGATGAGGATATCTCTCACTCTTTATATCCTCATGTTACAAAGTAGCTTCCTCAGATTGGTGGTTATAAACCAAAACTATAATCAAGTGAGTGGCCTTTTTTCCATAACTTTTTTCCTACGATCCAAAATCTCTATCTCTTATTCTTAATAAAAAATATCATACTATAGTGGTAGAAATTCTGAGTTTAGTACATGTTAAAGAATGGGTATGTACTTTCTCATTAAAGATAAATATAACACATCATGAACATGAGAGAGATTTTGTGAATGTACCAATCAGTAAGTTGCCTTCCAATCATGGTCTAGAATTTAAAAAGGACTGATTTACCAAGGTCTCACCTTTCCACATTTCCCAAATTTGAAAACTCTCTTCCTGGGAGGTATTCGTAGAAACACCTTGTCACCCACCTCAAAATCAAGATTTATTTTCTATTTGAGCATAAAATTTTTGTTGAATCTGAGATGATCATATATATTGTTTAATAGATCTGACCTTTTCTGCCATTTCATCAATAATATCAGGTCCAAATAGATTTCATTCCCCCTATTTATCCCATCAAGTTAGATTTCTACACATCTTTATATTGTCTTATTATTATGGAGTCGAATGAATACTAGAGTAAAATCAATTTTTGTAAGAATATTCCACCCAAGGTAGCTGTTAACTACAACAAACATTGAAATCTATAGAAAAATATCTCAACAAGTCTCATAGAGTTTCAATTTTTCTCTTAAACTAATAGTTCATTTTACAATGATATGCAGTATTAATCATTACATTGTATCCAGAGCCTGTTGAGTACTTTTCCAGAATGTTAGTGTAAACATCAAATCCTGATCAGATAGTATGGGAAGCAGTACACCCGAAATATTACCACATCTATTACATATATTCATTCATGTTGATCAAGATTCAAATACTCTCTAATATAAATGTAGTGTTCCATCTTTGGTAGGTTATAAATAGTAACCCATGTCTAATTATGGCCTAATTATATTTTGGAATGTCTGATGAAAACTATCATAGTGATTTTTTAACATTTCTATTCTTATATGGTTAATGGTTTTGACATCCCCTTAGACTTATATCTCTTTGCATTATCATGCAGACAAACAAATCAACAAGAAAAAATATTTGGAAAATTATCTTTTCACTACATACCACTAGAAATACACATTTACAACCGTGTACAAATTTTGTTCTTATAATGTGAATTGAGAATGAAGAAAATTAAACCTCATCCATTATCCCCTTCGATAATTCATGAATGGGAGCGATAAAAACCTGATTTATGAACCTTATTATTCTATCACAATCAAGGTTAATTTATTAATATTTCTCACTATCTTTTATATCTCTACATCTTCATTTTTTTCCTCCTTAATCTACATTTGTATAGATGGTTGAAAATTCATTAGAGAAAGACAATATTTCTCCCCTTTAAAATTTCATGATCCATGCTTCAAAAATCCATAAATATGGGATCATTTGTGATCCACATCATGGATAACCTAGCATGGTCATTTCAGTATGAAGAATATGCCACCTTGTTCACTTTTCATGGTGGCAATGAATTGAGCATTCATAATGTCTAATAAACTCCAACAATTTTCTTTGATGCATATTCAGCTCCTTTTGTTTGAAAATATTCATTAAACATTTATGATTTTCATAAATATCACACCATTCAACATAAATATAATACCTCCATATCATTAGTGAAACAATTACTGTAGAAAACATCAAATCATGATTTGGGTAATTACGCTAATGGATTTTCAATTGTAGTGAGGCATAAGCTATCACCGTATCATTTTTCATGAGAATAAAACTAAGCCACTTATTGTATAAAACAATATTGATCACAAATGATTATACACTATAAGGTAGTGTGAGAATGGGTGAACATGCCAAACTTCTTTTTATCTCATATAAATTCATTTCACATTCCTCCAACCACAAAAACATAAACCCTTTATGAGGCAAACATGGTGATTAAATTAGATATTCCTGAAAAATAAGTAATAAAACATTGTTAGTATCCTTCGAATCCAGAAAAAAATTGGAGTTCAGTTACCTTTTTTGGTATCAACCTCCATTCAATAACTGTTTTTAGATAGATCCATAATTATCCTCTCTCATGAGATTATGTCACCCAAAAATGAATTTCTTTGAAGCCAAAATTCACAATTAGTAAAATTTTCTTAAATCTCTTCATTTCTCAAGGTATTCAATAAAATTCTTAATTTATCTTTATTATCTTACTCTGATTTCTAATAGAAAAGAATATTTTATATAAATACTACCAAAAAATGATCGAGATACTCTCTAAAGACTCTATTCACTAGAACCATGAAGATAGTTTGGGAATTACTAAGACCAAAAGGAATCACTGTAAATTCATAGTGTACATACCTTGTATAGAATGATATCATTTGTGTATCCTCCATTTCGATCATTAATTGATGATATCCCAAATTATGATCAATATTAGAAATGTATGGAGCACCATGTAGTTAGTTGAATATGTTATCAATGTAGGGAAGAGTATATTGTTCGTTGATAGTGATCTTGTTATATTGACTATAATCAATGTAGAGTCTCATTGATCCACATTTCATTTTTATAAAAAGGATAGGGACACCCCAAGGTGACACACTAGGGTGTATGAATCCCTTGTAAATATTTTATTAGATTTTATTATTAAATTCCTAAAACTCATTTGGGAAAAATCTATAAGGTGTCTCTAGAATTTAAGTAGCACCCTAAATGAGTTTTATTGAAAAATCAACATCAGGATTCGATTAAAGAATTTAAATTCTTCCGAAAAGACATCATCATCTCTCGTACAATGGTTTTATACTTAATTGTGAGTTTTTAATAACCCATTTGATTTAGAAAACCATCATTTATAGGAATGAAGACCCATATGATAGATGAAATTATCATTAGATGGAAACAATCAGCCATGCATAGATAAATTATCATAGATTGATCTAGAATATGATACCTTGTTGTCCTTCATTAGTAATTGATATGATATCCCTATAGACAAAGCTAATAAATTCCATGAATCACCTCAAATTACACTATAGGAAGGATGACAAGATATACATGTAGCACTTTCCCACAAACATGAACCAATGAAGAGTTTTATACTTTTGATGTGACTGTTGTGCCATTTAGAGGCATCACAACAAAATTAACATCTAATTGATGAGGTCATATCATGATACCCATGGAAAATTATGCTAAAATATATGTGCGGGTTGATCTAGAATCAAATAAAATAGTTTATATTTTAGTGTTTATGTTATGTGAACCTTTCAATCCATCATTATCGTAGTCCACATCACCAATAGTTATCACATGTGACTTTCCTCGGTCATTTTCATTGATATTTTCCTAACATTTATCATCATCAATAACCTTTATATTAGAACATTGATTAGTATAATTTCCCATTTCCTTGCACTTGTAACATTGAAGTGTAAGAGATTCATTTTGTGTATCATTTTATCTATTAACATAATTATACATATTGTTTCCCATCACACTGGAATTCAAGTACATTAATTGATATTCATTAAATATTAAATAATATTATTTAAAAAATATATCAAATCCATGACAGCACCATATAAGTATATTGTCATTAGAAACAGGAAAATAAAATCAAGTGGTTCATAAAACATATTCATTATCTCCCACTTATTTTGTCACAAATTGAGCTCTTTTTTGATATATCTTACTTAATACCCTTCTTAATGACTTAGGGAAAAGAAAAATTTCAAATAGTGAGATCAGATACGTATTAAGGGGAAAATGGAAGGGGATAATGATATTATAATCAGAAGACATAAAAACAAACATTTAAAAAATTTATCCCGTATAAGAATGTTTGTGATGTCATGTAAGGGGATAAATCATGAATGTTCTTAAAAATTAATGAACATAATCATAGTAGTAATAACATAATAAATTAATTTTTTTAGAACACACATAAGAACATCAAAGCATTTTGTTTGAGTCAAGGTTCATTTCTAAGACCATCGAAGATGATAATGTACATTAATGAATAGTGATCACTCCACATTTCGACCTACTTTTACTGATCAAAGATAATTTCATGATTCATACATTTATATCTAATGAGATATAATTATTTAACCAATTTATTAGGGAGAGATATATTTACCACTAATATCATAATTAATCATTATTACTTGTTCCATAATAAAATAAATCAGTCATCATAACACATTGAATAAAATGTGTTTTGTAAAACATCATTCCACATTATCATAATCCATGTAAAAATGGATTTCATAAATATCATTCAATTATAACAACAGTAAAATCATAGGAATAATAATATTATTATAATAGAAACAAAAACACATTATATAATGCCATCTTAGTTGGAAATTAAATTTGATTGAATACTTGAATTTTATTTTTAAATAAAATATCCATTCTTCTTCGAAAAAATTTATTATTTCCAAATTCATCTGAGTATTAACAGAATAAATTATTTGAAGATTATAAATAAATTCTATAGAGTAAAATTCCTGGAAATAAGGTTATATGAATATGAAAAAAAAATTCCATGTCGTATAAGATAAAAAACATTTTCTTTCTATATTTCCTCGAAAAGTCAATAAGTTGCTCATATCGAATAAAGATAAATGATACTGTTAAAACCCATTAAATAAAAATTCATCAATGGGTAAATTTTAATTGAATAAATTGTAGGAGAAAAAAATAATATTACATATTTAGTAAACAAGTAAATAGATGATAAGCATACCGTAAATAATTCCGTATAGAGAATCTCATATAATAATGTGATTGCCAAATTATCCCTTACCTTAGACCTAATATCCTTTATATGTACCTGAACCTCATGTATGATGATTTAAATAATGTCATTTACTTTTTCTAGAGTACCATAAATCTCTATGATATTATATATAATCATATTACCATCAGTTTGTTAGTAAAATATCGTCATTAATAATTATTTTTATTCTAACTGCATTATATTTTATGAATGTTTTTTCGAATAGTTCTAGTTATCCTTATTAGTTCATTGTTATATCATAAAAAATTTATATTAACATAATATATACGATATTTTTTCATAATAAATAATTATATAATAATGATTTAATGATGATCATGTAGAATGAATCACATCACATCATGGAGATGGTTGGTCATGCGTACACCCGAGCGACGATATCATTCCCCAAGACATTGAATGGTGTTGAATTGGATGATGTATAATATTTAATACTTAATATAATATATGAATAATCATCTATAGTTATTGTTTACATAATTATACTCATCCATGTAAGGTGATTCTAAAAAACAGAATACACCATAGCATGTAGACGATAAGTAGTACGTACATACACATGGAGATTTTATTTTTCGATGGATTGATAGAAAGTTGAATATGGTTGTTTAATAATTATAATTACATTAATTTATTTTTTTAATATTGGATTTATCATATTATAATTAAACAATTCATGAAGATTATGAAAAAGAAGAATGAATTTTGAATGAATCACTAGAGGAGATTACATATTCATTGACGTTCTTCCTCTAAATCACCTCGTAGATCACTATAAATGGTATTGGAAGAACTCCATAACCTCTTTAATTTTAAAAATTAATTTGAGGATGAAAATGTTATGGGATAGCCGAGCATGAAGGATCAAACAAATGTAAATAGCTGAGGGAGGTTGGTCACTTTTATAATTGAGGTGAGCAGCACTTTTGGAAACTCCATAAATAATAAATTATAAAAAAATAAAAACCTACTCAAAATCCTATAAAATGAAATAATTTAGAATATGTGATGTTATAGGGTATTAATTGCATCAACAAATAATTTTTTATATTAATTTTATCATTTTATACACAAATAGTTTTATTAACATTTAGTTATTTTATTTAATTATTGACAACAAAAACAAATAGTTTAACTATTATATCGTGTAATATTTACATATTTGATGTAAATGTGACCATAAATAAATACCTTATTACATTTTTGAATATATAAAAATTATTATGTTTTTAAAAAATGTTTTATAATTATTAAACAATTTAATGAATCATTGTTTTCATAAACAATCAATTGGGTAAATTTTGAAACTATGAAGTTAAATATTATGATTACAAATTTTGAAACTATGAAGTTAAATTATTTTACTCCTAAATATTATTTATTATAAAATAGTTCAAAAATAACCTATTTCTATTGAATGATTCTCCAAATAATGAATAATCACATTTCAAAACTATCATTTCCTATACAATACATATAGCTTCTCATTTTGAAATTTCTTCATCATGTTATTAAAATGATTATCACATACTTTAATTAACAATTATTATATCATAATAACATTTATAAAAACTACATAATATTTATTGAGATAATCTAATGAGACCCTATAATTTATTTATTGGAATATTAAAATACAATTACTGAGAATGAAAGGAATAACTATGAATATCCTTACACCCAAAATATATTAGAATGTATGCATTGTAAAAACCATCATTAATCACCATTAATTGGTGATATCCAAGACAATAGACCACCATATAGATGTAATGTGTCCAATAATTTTTATTAAACAAGTCATATATCTATAAATTAATATACAATATTTTATCATTATTTGTTGAGTTAATAATAATAATTGTAGATCTAAATTGTCCCATCATTCATGAAATATAATACATGGTAACCCATCAATGAGTCAATTAATCATATAAAACCAATTTATAGATTATCATGTAACTACATCATTAGTCATTCAATCTCAATGGTGTCCATTTTGTATGATGTTTTTTATATAGGCAGGGATCCATGAATGAGTTCAATTGAGAAATCCACATGTTGTTCTAGAAGAATACTAGAATTCTCATCAAGGAATATGCCAGTATAGGTCATAAGATTTAGAAAAATGATGAGATATATTCTCTACATTCATCAATAGTTTATTCTTGTAAACAATTATCATAATGGAGTAATATTATTGCTTTTCAAAAGTGTTCTAAGGAAATTTCATTATCCCCAATATAATTCTATAGAAAAAGGGGAATAATCAGTTCCGAAAAATGGTCTCCCTATCCTAATAGTTGATGTTTTCTTTATATAACGGAATCCAATTCATATGAATTATAACATGAAATTTTAATAATGGATGTATGAAATTTTTTCTAGAGTTACATTCCGATAAATATCTACTTATGAAATAAGAATCAGAGAGGTTTTCCCAGATTAAGTCAATTTATTTTTATTGGTCACACAATAATCATTGATGTATTCATAAATATAGTACACAATCATGAATTTAAATGAAATAATAATTTCAAAATTTTATATTGATGTAATTAGGTAACATAACTATCAAGATCTAAATTAATAAAAATTATAGTAGTATCTCATCTTACATTTATTGGGTTATATATTTTTGATGTTTATCATATTTATTTCCCATTATATTAAGACATTTGGATATATAATAACTACGATCACGTAAATCATAAAATTTAAATATTAGTGGTTTAATATAATGATCTATATTTCTAAATTTATTTTTCACCAAATCATTCATTTCTCATCGACAATTGGATAATTTATGTCATCATTTCTCACAAATAAATAATCATCCTGCAATATTTAAACATTTTACTTATTCTTATCCAAAAATTTAAAACATTTAAATAATATAATCATATTTTATTCTTATAAATTAGCGTCCCAACTTCATTATGATTCTACCATTCCATTCATTATTGTGTTTGGAAACACAACTCGGTTTTAGTTGATAATAATAGTTTACTATAACTGGTTTTACATAATTCCCATCTTCCATATATTGTCTCCCATTATGTTATGCATCTCATTTAGGAAATAATCATATTTTCCATCACAATGGCCATCATCATGACTCAATATATTTCACACAATTTAACAAATTAATTTTTCATTATGGACAAGAAAACATTAGTTAATAAGCATATAAATAAAGAAAATGTGAACCTAGAAATAATAACATGTTAGTAATACCATTTCAATCTCTATGATTCAATAAATTTCATCCATATATAAATTAATATTAAATTTTATGACATAACCTACTATTCAATAATTTCATAAGATTTCCAAAAAAATTGTGAATATGCCTTCAAAAATCCTCTAGGATTGTCAAACACGGTGAGGAGTGGGGACTCTTTATTGTGAAGTAGATTACAAGTTAGGGAATACCCAATTGTCCATTTTTAATCAAACCTATGAATATATATTAAATTGGATCATCCAGTTGTAGTAATCTAACAGTAATGTAATTTCATGGAAACTACAGGATAAAAAATTAGCCACAATTATATGTGACTTTTATAAACATTGATTTATCCATATATTACTCTTTAATATATTCTATTACAGATCACCAAATATACATATATCATTATATTATTTAAATTGAATAGATAAATGTATCTAAAACACATTAATTAATTATTGTTAACAATAACTTCCAAAAAAACACAATGATTGACATGCCTAGTTTCATTTGATTAGTAGATATATTAAATATCAAGATTAATCTGAAATAAAAAATTATTATTTTAATTTACATAATTAGATTATATATCCCATTAATCTCTTAAAACATCATTAAATAATATAGAGATTAATAAATGATAAATAAGTATAAAAATTTAGTCCAGAGGGATAAATAATATCATAGAAATTTGAGGACCATGAATAATAAAATGTAAAAAAAATATAAATAAAATGTCAACTTTAAAATATTGAAAAATTAGATTTATGAATAAATATAAATAATGACATAATATTAATCATATTTTTACTATGAATACATCATAAAAAAGTGGATAAATTCCTATCAGGAATGAGGTTTTATCACTAATCCCAATCATATCATCTCATTAAAAAAATAATACCATATTCATCAAAGAGAAATATAGTCACATCCATAATAAGGTCGTTATTTTTATTTGTGACATAATATTAAATCTATAATAACTAATAAATATAATAATTAGATAGTGAAACAATTGGGATACATAATCAAGTAACATTATGTAACAAAATGGAGTGTTGTAATGAATTATCTAAAATGATGAATTAAATAATTATTGGAAATTCATAATTGAATAATTATATTATATTAAATTTATTGTACATTATTTAAAAATATAAAACTAAGGGTATAAATAATTTCAGAAAAATATTTTTGTCCGGTTTTAGAAATAATGTTTGTGTACCTATGTAGGATTGGTGAATCATAATTTTTTTTAAAATAATATAAACTAAAAAGGGTATTACAAAATAAAATGATTTTTTTGAACCGTTGGGGTTTTATAACACTATACCATGTGGTACTTGATAATTAGTAAGAAAAAGAGATGTTCTCTTTATTTTGGTTGGAATTAAGATTAAAATTGGGAAGAGATCTTCATAGTCATGTATATCCACGTTATGAAAAAATCAATTACACTAGGTATATATTATTGAGTAATATATAAAAAATTTAGAGTAATTAAATAATAATATTATATTGATAATGTTAGTTATGATATAGAAATAATAACCCCAATGAAATATGATGGTTCAGAGAGATCCATTACCGTTTGTTTGCGTTCATTCTTCAATTTCTTATAGAATCCTAAATAATAAAAAATATATTCATTTATTACATAAAATAATATTATATAACATTGATATTTATTTATATATATATATCAATTAATACCATTTAAATGATATATAACGCTTAATTTCAATACATAGAAGGCATACTTTTGGTCATTCTATATAGGATCATAAGGGTGTAATTAACAAAGTTGGTTTAAATGGTCATATATTCCATAATATAAAGGGATTTATATAAATTACGTTTAAAAATTATTTCATATGAAAAATAAATATATTTTTCCGTGTAGGGATGATTTATTTTGTAAAAATTGGAAAATTATATGGTTTGTTCATTTAGGTAGTATTAGTGAATATTGAAAAATACATAAACTTTGTTTAAATAGGAAATTATTCAATTAATGAGGAAAATGAAAAAGTTTATTTTGTACTAATTATCATCATATGAAAATAAAAAAAAAATTTAATACCACCAATGATTGTGGAGGAGGAAAATGAAGTGTTTTGATCATGGAGGCGTTAAACCAACAATATTGAGAACTATGATTCCTTTAAAGAATCAATTGGTGATACTGTTGAAGATAGATATTTCACCAAAGTGATAACACATAATTTTATTAGGATATATATGCTACTATTTTTAGGTATATAAGTATCATATGAGGGTTTTCTTAGATGAATAAAACTGAGTGAGGTTTATTCGCTAATTGTACCTCTTCTTTTGATTATCTTTTCTTATAAATGAAATTAAGACTCCTTGGAAAGGAATTTTGTGAGAAAAGAACAAGAAGTATGTGGTGGGAGGATTCTTAAGCTATTTTAGTATAAATTTATTTTTATATTATTATTGTAATGTTCCATGAAAACTAGTGGTGAGTTGGGGTATTTATAGTGTGAGGATATGGGATAATTTGAATGTAGTTTTACTAAGTTTATTTTACGGTTAAGGTATATTGAATATTTTTACAAAATAAAAAAAATGGTTGATGTTAGTTTAAATTAATAAGTCCATGCATCTTCCATGGCTCAAAAATTAAAATATTTGTCTTTTCATGATAAATATAACATTTTTTTGTGTGTCAATATTCCCAAAAATCAACTCTTATTGAAAATATGAACCCAAATTATTCTAATAGACCTACTTTAAAAATTTATTTTAGGATATTATTCTCTAAAATTTGATAAGATAATTTTTTAAATAAAATAATTATATATATTAAAAATATTAATCTTATTATTCTAAACTATTTTCATTCCATTTGAAAAATAATTCAATGGGTCATAAAATTAAATAATCATTACAACAACAAAACATTATATATTTAAATTTTTTATGAAAATCACCCTTTTTAAATTAATTATATCTATTGTAAAAATTATAATAGAACATATATGTTTTATAAAAATAAAACTATTATTAATTATATTTAAAACATGTATTTTATTTTATCATGACTTAAATATATCATCATTTAATTTTAAAAAATCAATTAATATTATATTACACTTCCATAATTGAGGATACATTTAATATTTTTAGTTTACTACGCTTATAGATAATATTATATTTTGAATAGTGAGATTAGTTTTTCAACAGTCATATCACTATTTTAATGGTCAATTTTGTAACATTTAGACTAGTTCCCTACTTATTATAAATTACACATATTTCTTTAAATTCACATTAAATTATAATTTCTCAGAAGGTCATATATATTTTCATTTTTATGATGAATACTAAATTACTAATATATTTTTTTATTTCAATAGTTTTATTCATGATTACCACAATTCTAGTTTCTTAGGGTGACCCAAAATCACATTATTTAGTTTTCTTACCATTAAATTTTTTATCAAATTATAATATTATCAAATCATTGTTATATATTTAGTATATATGTAACATCCAAAGTAAGTAATGAATAATAGATATTTTTATCTATATCTATTAATGAACTAGATAGTGTTTTAGAGGCTTAAAATGAAAATAAATCCAATCTTAAGCATGGAATACACTAATATTTTTAAAAGATTGTTTTACTGCCTTTTGATGGAAAACCATTTTTAAATATAACTTTTTGACAATTTTATAATCTATGTTTGTCAAAATAAACTTATTATTTATGATTGGGATATCAAAATTTACTTTGTGTGAATTTTTGGTATTTTTCTGACAATGTTCATTTTTTAATGAATAGTGAAAATACTACATTTTACATCAAAACTGCTTTTTAATCTAATTTATTTATATAATTATATTATCTTTTGAATTTGTCTTAAATTGTAATCTGAATATATTTTTACCATTTAATCCAATGGTGGACATTGGAATTAATTTCAATTTTAAATCGGACTTAAACTAGTGTCAATCTTTTAATACTTATTGTTTCATAAAAACACGCTATTTGTCATGACAGTGGGAATTAATTTATAAATTAATTAATGTGACTTATATGTTTTGAATTTTGTAAAATAGTATTCATTTTTGAATTCGGAATATCAAATATAGCTTAGGGTGAATTTTTGGTATTTTTCTGAAAAACTTCAATTTTTGATGAATAGTGAAACCACTAAGTGGTACTTATAAAAACTGATATTCCATTTAAATGAAATTTTGCCACCTTTGTGTTTTGAATTTAAAAAATCCTATATACATGGTTTTAATTATGAAGTAAAATGTGTTTCAATGAGATTAAAATAATTTTTTGGTGAATAGTTACTTATTAAGTTTTTAATCGCGATTAGTGGTAATTAGTATAATGTTTTAAAAGTATGAGATGAGCTTGAAACATGTCCTACCCTCATTGGATGTGTCATGGCCGACCAAGACAAGACAAGGGTCAACATGGCGACCCCATGGAGCCACTTTGGTTGGGAAATGACATAAATAACTTTTTATTTAATGTAAAAGTAAAAATGACAGAAACATAATATGTTTTACGAAAACAATTTTTAAATGGGGTTATACAAGTCATATTTTTGACTATAAATATTAATTGGAAAGCTAAAAAGATTTCCTACATCAAAGTATTTTGTTTTAAATTTTTTTTGAAATTAAATAAATAAATGTATTTATGACATCATAATGATGTAGCGATTACCTCATAAATAAAGGATTTAAATAAAATGAAAAGATAATGTAAAATCTATGACCTACACATGTCCAAAACCTATTGGATGGGTGGATTTCGAACCCCTATCACCTTAGTCTCTCATTATATCAATGTGGGACCATTTAAATCTGAAACTCAATTTCAAATGAAGTAATATGTCTTTACTTTCCAAGAGTGCCCTCCTCTCCTCTTATAAAAGGCGCCAACCTCTACCTCCTTCCCCACACTTCCAAAGCCTTTGGCTTGGCTAACCCCTGCTCATTTTGTCTCTCCACTTCCATATATTACTCCTTGAAGCCTCACATTGGGCAAAAGACTTCCGAAGGAAGCCTTTGAGCTCAAACTAAAGGGAGTTACCCGATTTTAAGGTAATGTCATCACTTGAGTCGTTTTGTTTTATTTTTATTCTCCAAACCCCTAAACTCTTTTTATTAATTTTTTTGTAACAAATCCAGTATCTTCAATATACTAGGATGTTTTTATAAGAATTATTCGAGCTACACTTACACACACCTACATCTAATGGTTAATGAACATACTGTTTCCGTGGATGGTGAATTTATGCCTCCCGAAACGATGATTGTTCAACATTTTTTTAACACCTTCAAAGATGGCCATTAAGATGACACTATATTTATATATGATATATAATATGTTTATGTTTTCCTTAAGATTCTGTATTTTTCATTTTGGGCATACCTTTATGGTTTCCATTATGGGTAAACGCTATATCTTCATTTAAGGAAGTGCGGACTACCGCCCCCTCAAAGTGATTTGATTCGTTAAATACCATATGTGGGAAGTATAAAGGATGGAACTATGATATTATATATGATATTATACTGGAATTATAATATACCTTTATATCATTATGATTCCATTCTATAAAATATGAAATAGAACTGAAAGTAGCTTTCATGCGTACGTACGGCTTACCGTCTCCATGAACGGTGCATTTCATTTCTCACCTATAAATGATTATGTAATATCATAAATGCATGTATATACTGGATATATATGATATATACATCATGATTATAATTCTGGATATAATGGATACATGAACAACTTGTAATTATAAAGGGTTTATTTTGGACTCAAGTACCAATGATCGGTAAAACGACCGTTATTAACTTAAATAATTACAAAGTGTTCATAACATGGAAATAAGTGATATAAAAGGAATAATGAACATAAAAAGGTTCTTAAGAATGTATAAATTAACTCAAGTTTATTATTCAGGACATTAAAGAACGATCGAGTCAAGTCAGACCCATGGTATGGGACATCGTCTCAATCTCCTTTCATTGAGGCATATTTTATTTTATACACAACTTTATTTTATACGGTGTATAAACTCCTTTGACTTTTATGTTTATCCAAAAGAAATCTTTTTTATACGAAGCATTTTACAAGATTACAAAAGGGAATGTTTTTTTCGTACGTATGCAGCGACAACGACTTCTCCGCCGCCGTGACCATTATTTGAGTTTCAGATTCATCTACAAGCCAAACCTTTTTTTTATAAGAAAAATAAATACCATGTTTTACATTACTTTTATTTTGGTATTCAAAATGGTTTTCATAATGTTTTTATATCAATGTGTTGTATTGATATCTTTTGATTGAATGGTGTAAATGTTATGTTTCCTTTATGCATGTTTTATGTAATACGATTATGTTGAGGTTCTTGGGCATTATTATGAAGACGGATGGTTTCGTGATAAACTAAGGGCGGGTGAGCCCGATATAGATCTACAATGCATTGGGTAACGCGAATGAGTGAAAATTTAAGGTTTCTCCGAATAGATATAGGGAATATACTATGATGGGGATTCCAAACGTAACCAAGAGGGTTACTCCCTACGTAAGAATGTTATGAATGCCTCAAGTTACCATTATGTCTTATGATTTCTATGATTTATTAATGATTTGATGAGGTATGTTAAAGTGCTTATGTTTTATGGGTAAAGTATGATCTCATTCTTATGTATATATGTACCCACGTTTCCTTTCCATATTTTTATATCCCTTACTGAGATTTTTATGCTCATCCCACGTTTTTTGAAATGTTTTTCATAGGTCAAAGAAATGGTACATGATATGATGATAGTGTCAAGGAAGTGTCAAGAAAGAATCCATGTTTTATTTTAAATATGTTTCCATTGATTGGAATGATGAATACTATCTTTATGTAACCACTTTGTTTATTTGTGGAATGTAATGCATGTTTTATGATCTAATTCTCTAAAACTCTAAACCCGAAAAGATCCTCAATTTGTAATCTTGTAATAACTCAAGATTAAGTAAGGTTTAAGGATGGGGCCTTATAGTTGGTATCAAAGGTCTGTTTAGATAACTTCAAGAGTTATAATTCTATTAAATGATTATCCAAAAATATATTTTTTGAACTGATATAGCATTTGAAGATTACCATGTTGCTTCATCTAAGACATGTTTGTTGAGAATGGTTTTCCGCCGAGGAAACATGGAATCAGTGCAAGGAAGGCATACAAAAGTTAATAACCTTCCGTATCAGCATCCCGAGATGGTCGGAATTGGAACTGAATAGTTAGTTGCAGTGATGGTACAGTTGACTCAGGCTATAAATGGTGGTGGTATCCATGCACGAGATCAGCCAGATCAACCGCAGAGGAACATGGCAGTGGTGGAACATTTCATGAGGCAACATCCCCCATCATTCAGAGGACCATCTGACCCTGTGTTAGCTGAAGGGTGGATTAAAGCATTGGAGAAGATTTTTGATGTCATGGGGTGTTCAGAAAATCAAAAGTTTAGTCTTGCTATTTACCGTTTGGAGGGTGAGGCAGATCAGTGGTGGTCGATGGTTAAAAATATCAGGGACGCTGATGAGATTGATGCTCTCAACTGGGATGAATTCAAAGGTATGTTTCTTGAGAAGTATTTTCCTAAGGCTGTTCGACTTAGGATGGAAAAGCAATTCTTGGAATTCAGGCAAGAGGAATACTCAGTGGCTGCCTATGAAGAAAGCTTCACTCGATTGGCAAGGTATGCTCCAAATTTTATCTGAGACCTTGATAGTAAAATCAATCATTTTTACTCACGATTAAAGCAAAAATATCGAAGGGAATTATCTTCTCGTGAGTGTAAAAGTTATGAAAAGCTTGTTCAATGTGCTGAGAAGGTGGAAATAGAGTTTTCCGATGACCAAGTTTTCTATAACAACCAGCAGAAGAAGAGACCGAGGTGGCAGGAGATAGGTAAGAATTCTTCAAAAAAGTCTGATGGTAAGAGAACTAAGTTTCCAGTTTGTGATAAATGTGGCAAAAGGCATGCTGGGGAATGTCTTCTGAATTCTGGAAAGATCTACTGATGTGGTAAGATGGGACATAAGGCTCGTGATTGCACTGAAAAAGATTAGGGTGATGGTAAGACCAAATTTGATATACAATTAGTGAAATGTTATAAGTTCAATGAGATGGGTCACTATGCAAACGAGTGTCCGACAAAGAGCTTGAGTGATGGGAAGTAGTTATACTACAAGTAGAATGGGGTGGTGAAATCCTTTGCAACTACTTCAGCAGACGTCAGGCCATCAAATGAAGTTGTATCAGGTACTTTGTTTGTTTTTTCAGATTTTTCCAGTGTGTTGTTTGATTCAGGGTCTACGCATTCATTCATCTCTGAAACCTTTTCTTGTAAAATGGGAATACCATCTCAAGAAATGACTCTTGAACTTTTGGTAAAAACACCTTGGGGAAATGTTGAGGCAAAAAGAATTTATAAGAATCTTCCTATCCTTATCTTTGGAAAGAACCTACTTGCAATCCTTATTGTTCTACCTCTAGTGGAGTTTGATGTTATCCTGGGTATGGATTGCCTCTCTATTTACCTTGCTAAGATTGACTGTAGAGCTAAAGAATTTTATTTTCAGAAAGACTTTCAGTTTGTGTACAAGAATGAACCCTTACTGTTGATAACTTATCAAGAGGCCAAGAAACTTGTAAAAGATGGAAATGAATGTTACCTTGCACATATTGTTGAAAATAAATGAACTATTCAGATTAATGATGTTCCAGTGGTAAATGAGTATCCTGATGTTTTTACTGATGAGTTGCCTGGAATAATACCAGCTCGGGAAGTTGAATTTACTGTTGACTTAGTTCCTGATGCTAAGCCAATTTCAAAACCCCCTTATCGAATGGCTCAAATTGACCTTTTAGAGTTGAAGGAGAAATTACAAGATTTATTAGAGAGAATTTTCATTTGACCTGGTACATCACCATGGGGTGCTCCTGTTTTATTTGTTAAAAAGAAAGATGGTTCAATGAGACTTTGCATTGAATATAGGGCCTTGAATAATATCACTCTTAAGAACAAATATCATTTGCCTCATATCGATGATTTGTTTGATCAGCTCCAGGGAGCTCGGTTTTTTTCTAAGATTGACTTGAGATCAGGGTACCATCAGTTGAAGGTAAAGGAAGCAGATGTTCTGAAGACCGCATTCCGTAAAAGATATGGCCATTATGAATTTGGCGTAATGCCTTTTGGGCAAACCAATGCACATGCTGCATTCATGGACTTAATGAATAGAATTTTCCATGAGTTCTTGGATAAGTTTTTAGTGGTTTTCATTGATGATATTTTGGTGTTTTCTAAATGTAAATAATAGCATTAAAGACACTTAAGGGTAATCTTGAAAACCTTAAAATCAATGAAACTGTATCGAAAATTCAGAAAGTGTGAGTTTTTGTTGCAACAAATTTCTTTCCTTGGTCATATTGTTTCTAAAGATTGAATAATTGTTGATCCTGCAAAAACAAAAGTTGTGGAAGACTGTCCAAGACCCACATATGTAACCAAGATTCGTATCTTGCTTGGTTTGTCATGGTATTACCGAAGGTTTGTTAGAAATTTTTCACGGTTATCTAGTCCAACGACTAAGCTAACTCGGAAGGGTGTTACGTTTATCTGGACAAAAGAATGTGATGATTGTTTTCAGGAATTGAAAAGAAGATTGGTGAATGATCCAGTTTTGGCACTACCTTCCATGAATGGTGAGTTTGTTATATACAGTGATTCTTCATTGAAAGGACTTGGTTGCATCCTAATGCAAAATGATCAGGTAATTTCTTATGATTCACGTCAGTTGAAAACTCATGAGGTAAATTACCCTACACATGATTTGGAATTATCTGCTGTTGTTTTCACATTAAAAATTTGATTCATCATTTGTATGGAGTAAAGTGTGAAATATATACCGATCACAAATGTTTAAAGTATATATTCACTCAGAAAGAATTGAACCTGAGAAAAAGGAGATGGCTAGAATTAATCAAGGATTATGATTGTACAATTCATTACAATCTGGGAAAAGAAAATAAAGTGGATGATGCTTTGAGTCGAAAAAGTAATGCTTCATTAGAAATGTTGTGTTTGGAACGTGATCCTTTGGTTAAGGATTTGATGAACTTTGGTATAGAAGTTGTTGGTGCAGGAAGTTATTCTGTTTTGTTTCAGGTATCAGTGAGATCAGCTCTATCAGATAGAATCAAGCAAGCAAAGAAGAAAGACAGTGAGTTGCATAAAATGGTAGAGCTGGTTCAGAAAGGTAAGTTGCCTGAATTCAACATTGATAATGATTGTGTTTTGAGATTTGGGAAGATATTTTGTGTGCCTTGTGGTTCACAGTGGAAGGAGAGTTGTTATGTGAATCTCATAGTTCTCCGTTTTCAGTTCATGCAGGAAGTACTATGATGTATAGAGATCTTCGGGAGTATTACTGGTGGGATGGAATTAAAAGAGATATTGCTGATTTTACTGTGAAGTGTTTGACTTGTATGCAGGTTAAAGCAGAGCGGCAGTTACCGAAAGGGATGCTTCAGCCATTACCCGTGCCAGAGTGGAAATGGGAGAATATATCCATGGACTTTGTGGTGAGATTACCGAAGACATCTCGAGGTAATAATGCAATCTAGGTTATTGTTGATCGCTTGAATAGATCTTCTCATTTCCTTCCTATTCGAGATACTTTCTCTCTAGATCAACTTTCCCATTTGTATATTAAAGAGGTAGTCAGGTTATATGGAGTTACTCTCTCCATTGTATCTGACCGTGATCCCAGGTTCACTTCTAACTTTTGGAAAGGCTTTCAGAAGTCGTTGGGTACTGAATTAAATTTTAGTATAGCTTTTCATCCTCAATCAGATGGGCAGTCAGAACGAACAATTCAGACCTTGGAGAATATGCTACGAGCTTTTTCGATGGATTATCAAGAAGTAGGGACCAACATCTTTCTTTGGTTGAATTTTCATTTAATAACAGTTTTCATTCCAGAATACAGATGGCACCATTTGAGGCGTTATATGGGAAGCGGTGTCGAACTCCAGCTTTCTGGGATGAAGTGGGTGAAAGGATGTTGATGGGACCAGAATTGGTAGAAGAGATGGCAGAAAACGTTCAGCTGATTCAGAAACACATGAGAACGGCTTAGAGTAGGATGAAGAGTTATGCAGACAAAAGGATGAACGATCTCTTTTTTGAGGTAGGTGATCATGTTTTTCTCAAAGTATCACCTTGGAAAAGTGTGATTCAATTTGGTAAGAAAGGAAAGCTGAGTCCAAGGTTCATTGGACCATATGAAATTCTTGAGAGAGTTGGATCATTTGCTAACCGAGTGGCTTTACCTTCGAGTTTATCTCATGTACACAATGTTTTTCATGTTTCAATGTTAAAGAAGTACATGCTAGATCCATCCCATGTTTTGAGTCTAGAGGTAGTTCAGCTGGAAGAGAACCTATCTTATGAGGAACAACCGGTCCAGATTCTTGACTATAGTGAGAAAGTGTTACGATATAAGGTGATTAATCAGGTAATGGTTTTGTGGAAAAACCACATGATGGAAGAGGCAACATGGGAATCTGAAAATGCAATGAGGGATAAGTACCCCCATTTATTTGATAAGTAAATAAATTACGGGGACACAATTATCTAAAAGGGGGAAGGATGTAACATCCCAAGTATGTAATGAATAATAGATATTATTATCTATGTCTATTAATGAACTAGATAGTGTTTTAGAGGCTTAAAATGAAAATAAATCCAATCTTAAGCATGGAATACACTAATATTTTTAAAAGATTGTTTTACTGCCTTTTGATGGAAAACCATTTTTAAATCCATATTTTAACAATTTTATAAGCTAGGTTTTTAAAATAAACTTATTATTTATTATTGAGACATCAAAATTTATTTTGTGGTAATTTTTTGTATTTTTCTGACAATGTTCATTTTTTAATGAATAGTGAAAAATAGTGCATTTTACATCAAAACTGCTTTTTAATCTAATTTATTAATATGATTAGATTATCTTATGAATTGGTCTTAAATAGTAATCTGAATATATTTTTACCATTTAATCCAATGGTGGACATTATAATTATTTTCAATTTGAAATCGGACTTAAACTAGTGTCAATATTTTGATACTTATTGTTTCATAAAAACACGCAATTTGTCATGACTGCGGGAAATAATTATTAAATTAAATAATGTGACTTATATGTTTTTAATTTTGTAAAATTGTCTTCATTTTTGAAATTCGAAAATCAAATATAGTTTAGGGTGAATTTTTGTTATTGTTCCGAAAAACATCAATTTTTGATGAATAGGGAAACCACTAAGTGGTACTTATAAAAACTGATTTTCCATTTAAATGAAATTTTTCCACCTTTGTGTTTTGAATTTCAAAAATCTGACATAAATGGTTGTCATTAAGAAATAAAATGTGGTTCAATGAGATTAAAATAATTTTTTTTGAATAGTAACTTATTAAGTTTTTAATCGTGATTAGTGGTAATTAGTGTAGTTTAAGGTAAAAATAATGTTTTAATGGTATGAGATGAGCATGAAACAAGTCCTACCCTCATTGGAGGTGTCAGTTACGACCAAGACAAGCCATGGGTCAACTTGGGGACCCCATGGAGCCACTTTGGTTGGGAAATGACATAAATAACTTTTTGTTTAATGTAAAAGTAAAAATGACACAAACATAATATGTTTTACAAAAACAATTTTTAAGTGGGGTTATACAAGTCACATTTTTTACTATAAATATTTATTGTAAAGCTAAAATGATTTCCTACGTCATATATGTTTTTTATAATATTTTGACATTAAATAAATAAATGTATTTATGACATCATAATGATGTACCGATTACCTCATTAATAAAAGATTTAAATAAAATGTAAAGATAATGTAAAATCTATGACCTAAAAATGTCCAAAACCTATTGTATGGATGTATTTCGAACCCTTATCACCTTATCCTAGAATTATATCAATGTGGGACCATTTAAATCCAAAACACATTTTCAAATAATGTAATATTTCTTTTCTTTCCAAGAGTTCCCTCCTCTCCTCTTATAAAAGGCCCCCACCTCTACCTCCTTCCCCACACTTCCAAAGACTTTGGCTCAGCCAAACCCTGCCCATTTTGTCTCTCCACTTCCCTATATTACTCCTTGAAGCCTCACATTGGGCAGAGGACTTCCCAAGGAAGCCTTTGAGCTCAAACCAAAGGGAGTTACCCAATTTTAAGGTAATGTCATCACTTGAGTCCTTTTGTTTTATTTTGCTTCTCCAACCCCCTAAACCCTTTTTATTCATTTCTTTTGTAACAACTCGAGTATCATCAATATACTTGGATGTTGTTATATGAAGGATTTGAGCTACACTTACACACACACATACATCTAATGGTTAAAGAACATACTGTTTCTGTGGATAGTGAATTTATGTCTCCTGAAACGATGATTGTTCAACATTATTTTAACACCTTCAAAGGTGGCCATTAAGATGAAACTATATTTATATATGATATATAATATGTTTATGTTTTCCTTAAGCTTCTGTATTTTTCATTTTGGGAATACCTTTATACTATCCATTATGGGTAAACGCGATATCTTCATTTAAGGAAGTGCGGACTACCGCCCCCTCAAAGTGATTTGATTCAATAAATACCATATGTGGGACGTATAAAGGATGGAACTATGATATTATATATGATATTATACTGGAATTATAATATACCTTTATATCATTATAATCCCATTCTATAAAATACGAAATAGAAATGAAAGTAGCATTCATGCGTACATACAGCTTACCGTTTCCATGAACGATGCATTTCATTTCTTACCTATAAATGACTATGTAATATAATAAATGCATGTATATACTGGATATATATGATATATACATCATGATTATAATTCTGGATATAATGGATACATGATCAACTTTTAATTATAAAGGTTTTATTTTTGACTCAAGTACCATTGATCGTTAAAACGACCGTTATTAACTTAAATAATTACAAAGTGTTCATGACATGGAAATAAGTGATATAAAAGGAATAATGAACATAAAAAAAGGTTCTTAGGAAAGTATAAATTAACTCAAGTTTATTATTAAGGACATTAAATAACGATCGAGTCAAGTCGGACCCGAGGTATGGGACTTCGTCTCAATCTCCTTTCATTGAGGCATATTTTATTTTATACACAACTTTCTTTTATACGGTGTATAAACCCCTTTGACTTTTACTTTTATCCAAAAGGAATATTTTTTATATGAAGCATTTTACAAAACAACAAAAGGGAATGTTTTTTTCGTACGTATGCGGCGACAATGACTTCTCCGACGTCGTGACCATTATTTGAGTTTCGGCTTCCTCTACAAGCCATACCTTCTTTTCATAAAAAAATAAATACCATGTTTTACTTTTCTTTTATTTTGGTATTGAAAATGGTTTTCATAATGTTTTTATATCAATGTGTTGTATTGATATCTTGTGATTGAATGGTGGAAATGTTATGTTTCCTTTATGCATGTTTAATGTGATACGATTATGTTGAGGTTCTTGGGAATTATTATGAAGACGGGTGGTTCCGTGATAAACTAAGGGTGGGTGAGCCCGATATAGCTCTCCAATGCATTGGGTAACATGAAGGAGTGAAACGTTAAGGTTTCTCCGAAGAGATTTAGGGAATATACTGTGATGGGTATTTCAAACGTAACCAAGAGGGTTACTCCCAACGTAAGAATATTATGAATACCTCAAGTTACCTTTATGTCTTATGATTTCTATGATTTATTAATGATTTGATGAGCTATGTTAAAGTGCTTATGTTTTATGGGTAAAGTATGATCTCATTCTTATGTATATATTTACCCATGTTTCCTTTCCATAGTTTTATATCCGTTACTAAGCTTTTTATACTCATCCCAAGTTTTTTGAAAGGTTTTTCACAGGTCAAGGAAAAGGTACATGATATGATGATAGTGTCAAGGAAGTGTCAAGAAAGAATCCATGTTTTATTTTAAATATGATTCCATTGGTGGGAATGAAGAATACTATCTTTATGTAATCACTTTGTTTATATGTGTAATGTAATGCAAGTTTTATGATCTAATTCTCTAAAACTCTAATCCCGAAAAGATCCTCAATGTGTAATATTGTAATAACTCAAGATTAAGTAAGGTTTAAGGCTGGGGCCATATAATATAAATTTTTATATATTTATTTCAAAAAAAGGTTCTACCATTTCATTATATTTATTATATTATACTAAATTTTTAAATATTACATAAATATATAAGTATAAGGGTAATTAATTTGATAATATTTTAGCTAAATATAGATTCATCAATTTTTTTGTCTTGGAAGAATCAAGAAAATATACTAACAAAACATTGATAATTTCCAAATAGTATAAGGGGAAATAGAAAATCGATTATATATTCTATGATAGGAAACCCCTATGTTTCATTTTTCTTATTAGCGAGCACATATATTCCCCTTTTGGTTATACCATTCCACCATAATGACACTTACACCTTCTAGAACTTCCATTTCTAATAAATTACATATTTCATCCATATTAAAATATTCCTCAATATATTATAATTTTTTTCTATAATTCTCAAAAATTGTTACAGTATATCAAAATAATATCTTCAAATACTTCTATATATTTTTCAATGTCATCCCTAAAGTGTCTATTTATTTGGAATATGATGATTGGAAGAGAAAAGGTGATTTTGTTGGGAATCTCTACATACTCATATTATCTATCAATATTATAAGGTCTTGGATTTTCATAAGTTATGTTTTTGTAAATTTTTTCGCTTTGTCCTCTTATTTTTGAAAAGATATATGTTTCCTCGTGTTTATGAGAATGTTAGAGGAAGTTCCGGGGGTTCGGGACATGAAAGGGGAAGACCAAAAAATTATGGGCATGTTAGTGAAAACTGTAAAGATCATACCAGGTAACCATTTTACCATGGATAGAGGTTTATGCACGATTGGTGTACAGTTTATCAAACCATGCTGAATTACCTAGAAACCGTAAGAAGCGTTGTTCTTCTTTGTGAAGGTGAACACGCACAGTTTTTTTGATGGTTTTGGAAAACGTTCGGGTAAACTGTGCGGCATAAAAAATTTGGGAAATTTTACAAAAATCCTACCCATATTATTTTAGACCCAAGTCGGTATTCCTCCTCTCCCTCCATCGGAACCCTGGTAACTAACCAATGCTCCCAAGATCTCTCAATAATGGATCTCATTCGATTTGTGGGGGTTTTGGGAGTAGTCTAATGTGGATTGAATATCCAAGTAAGTCCAATCCTCATATTGCTTATATTTTTAGTTTAGTGTTTGTATCTTCCTCTCTCCTCCATTAAAAACCATATAACCATCATTTTCGTATGAGATCAATGTATAGGATTCAAGGGGTGTTGTATGCTAGTTCCCTAGACATGATTATGTACGAATTCATCATCTTATTTGAGGTAGGTGGACTATATGTTTTAGCCCATTGTTTTTATGATTATTTGTGCATATCAGTATGTATTCTTCCATCCTCTTATGGTTCTCTAGATTCCATTGGCGAGATTTGAAAAATTAAACATCTAAATAATTATTTCAAACTCTTTATGATTCCCATGGGATGCGTCGAGGATGAATTGACCAATTTGGAGCCACCCATGGGGTGTACTGACCTTTCTTAACCTAGAAATTGACAAGTTCACATGTGTAATTGATGCCTAATAACAAAGAGAACATGTGATACATGTTATTATGGTTAGTTGGATTGCATATAAAATGTACATGTCTTACCTCAGTTTGGTAATGGCTTAAGGGGTTATTTGGAATGGCTTAATAAATGGGTTAATAAAGTTAAATGAGATAGTGTCGAATGGTATATGATATAGGTTTAAATTCCAAATAGGACTAGTACATATGAAATTATTTGCATGTTAAATTGGAAATGACTTTTGGTTAAGAACAGATTATGTTTGGCAGGAGGGAATTGATAAATATTGAATGAGTTAATACATGATAAATGTACTTGAAATGATAATTATGTTAAATTGGATAAAGTATGGCCATTGATGAATATTGACTCTGGCATAGGTATTTTTGAAAAAATATAATATTTTAATCCAAGGGAATGTAAATTTGGATAAATGATTATGAATTCTAATTTTTAAAGGTATTAATGGGTTAGGGCATAGTATTAATTCCCATATTTTTTATTATGTTATTGATTGATGATTCCAAATGACATTGGTTATTTTATGTTGATTTTATGGTATGCTTGGGGTGATTTGATAAATTTTACAGTGAACATGGCTTGGTAGAGTGGGGTATTGACTTTATGTTCAATGCCCATGGGTTGAGTTAGACTGAGGCTCTAAAAATACACAAAAATGCACCTGTTAGGGAATGGGATGGAGGCTCTATTCACCTAATAGTTGCATTACACCTGGACTGGGGCTTCGAGTTGAGGATAATGTGTTTATGTGATATCAGTATCCATTTTCAGATATGGACTTGATTTATTTTCCTTATTAATAGTGATTGATTTCTTTATACCCTTGTGTAGCTGATATTTATTCCTAACCCATGGAACATGTGATGATTAAGGATCATTATAGCTTAAGTAATATATATTTTTTATGAAATTTATTTGGGATAAATTCTTGTCATGAATTAAATGAACATTGTTAAATAATGCACCTAAAATTTCTCTTTCTTACTTAACTTTAATTTTTTACTTTCGCGCATTTTCTATTAGACCGGATATTTTGTAGACATCGTTAGTGGTGGCCTACTGAATTTTTTATGGACACTCTATTCGGGCCACCGTTGGGTACCCGAGAAGGTCTCTTAGTTGTAGGTTAGGATATGGGTAGAGGCCATACTATGAGATGTCGTGTTGGGCTCAAGATTTATATGGAAGAGGACCTGGACCTAGAGTTAGGACCAGTTTGGAGTTTTGATAGTTTGATTCATTTTATGTTTATTCACCTTGCACTATTAGTACGACATGAAATTGTTGTATTTGATTTGTGGTTGTACCCTTTAGGGAATTAATTGGTAATGCATGTTCAATGTTTTTATTATTTCAGAAATTTATATTGTGTTTTTCTATGGCATGCTATGATTAATAGGGTATAGTATCCCCACGTAACTTATTAGACCATCTCTGCTAGTTGGAAACCTCTGGCATATGGGGAGGCCTTCTTGGGGTCATGTGATGACTCAGATCGGAGCACAAAATCAGTGGCTCATGGGTCAAGGAAATTATAAAGTGGTATCAAAATAATGTTTTTTTCCCTTTATACTATTTGGGGAGGGTTGAATGGAGATTAGGATGTGTTGGGGCGTGGTAATGAGCTCATGCATGGGAGTAAGAAACCCTATTAAAAGGGAAAACCCAAGTCACCCTAGGTGAGAATTGTTATTCTAGACATGTGTTGTATTAATTGAGTGATATGTCACCATTGGGTGATCCACATGTTGTTTGATTTTATTTATTTAAGATACTTTTTTCATGTTTAGAATGTCCTAATGTATTTTATTCATGCATCATTTAGGAACATAAGTATATAGGTGACATGCATCATTATAGGCAAACACATGGGGATGAGTTTGTGGGACATGAATGGTGGAATGCAATTTACCTTCATAATAAACAAGAATAAACTGATTCCAATTTTTTTTATTTAAGTGGGTGAAAGAAAATAATTCAAATGAGTAGTTAAGGAATAAATTTTATGAATAAATGTTATAACATGGTTAAAATTTTGGGTTATGATAAATTGTAAAGATTGAATGGTCTATAAAAGAGATATATTTGTGTAGTAGTTGTAAAAGGGTTAACTATTTTTCCAAATATAAATGTTATATTAAATAAAAATGGTGGTTGTAAAAAGTAATGAAATTATAAATATTCCTATGTTGGAAGGAATCATGTTTTAAATGAAGAATTCCATTGAAGAAGTTTTGAGGAAAGACTTGTGATTAAATAAATTGGTTACCATATATTGACCATGACACATGGTATGTATGGTAGAGGGTATTGTTCTAAGTTTGATGATGCCCATTGGGATAGAGTATGAAGAATGGTTCGTTTAAGGTTGATTTAGGGGATATTTTCAATATGTGGTTAAATCCTTTAGGTCATTCGTTGAAGCAATTGGGGAACGATAAGTTTAAAATAAAATTGATGGAGGTCAAAAGTGGGTGTCCATTGTGTTATTGGTTTGACCCTTGTATGTGTGGGGTGGGTAGTGAGAGTGCCCTAGATCGAGACTTTGTATTTAGATTGTGAGTCCCTTCCAGTTATGTTATGTCCTAGGAGGTGTGTTTAAGGAACCCTTGGTAGGGTTTTGGCCATTGGGTTGCAAAGAATTACATGGTAATGTGAGTGAGGAATGTCTCATGGTTCGTGGTCATGCCGAGTGCATGATAGACCTTAAAGATAGTTCCTGTGTGTTTGTGACCTTGTGAGTAGAGATATTACCAGTTGTGTTTTGGATCCTAGAGAGGATGTTTTATTCGTAGTACTGACGAATGTGTACACCTTTAGTACAAAACCATGAGTAAATGGTTTCTAGGTAAATTTTTCATATTTTACATCATAATGGTGGTGAGAGTTCCATTCAGGAGAATTTATTTGTCTGTGTCATGATGAGTGTGGTTGGGAAAGAGGGCGAACAGTTTTTCCTGGATGTGACTCTAGTCTAGGGTGTTGGTATCATTCGCCTTTTAAGGTGACCTGTGAGGGAGGTCGAGAAATTTTTCTTCTTCTTTTTTGTTGGGGTCACACATGTAGATGTTTTGGACATTGATAGTGGGTCTCAGAGTCTTCCATGGTTCTGGATTTCCCTTGATGGCTAAGCTGGAAGGTTGATGGTTTGGCTGTTGGGTGAGATGCAGAGGCTACCATAGGGATGATGAGGCTAACTAACCAAGAGACAGGGTTTGGTAAGAAAATGAGTGATGGACTATGCATAGAAAAATGTAAAATTTTGAGATAATGTTGGTTTGTTTGACATTTTAGGCTATTGTGCTTCAGTTGATAGCCACTGGGGTCTCATTAGAAGAACTCGAGCAGTGTGGTGGATGTTGTGCCACATGAAACATTGGTTCACAACTTCCTAGATGTTTGTTCATGGATTATGGTTAAACCAGGTGGGAAATCAGTCCTGAGTGGTGGTGGTTAAGTGATTTGGAGAAGAATTATACATGGTGGAATGCGATCCATGGCAGGTAACGGTGTCCTATAGTTTGACATCATAAATGGATAAGTTGTTGGTGGTGTTCCTCGACAAATTATTTGCATACCTTAGCTAGTGGCGATCATGCACAATATCTTGATATCAACCAAGGTATGTTTTGAAGATCTATCATATGCCAAAATAAATGAATGCGTTTGGTTGGGTGAGGGACATAACATATTATACTCTCATGGATATGGTACATGTAGAGCTTGATGGGAGAATGTACACACCGATGGATTAGGGTAATGTTTTCGAGATGGACCGAATGTCGATAAATGCCATTGGTGCCATTCACAGATGCCATGAATGGGCCCTAGGTGACGTTCATTTTATTATTGGCTAAACAATCAACCTAACCATGTCTAGGATTGGTGTTTGGATTTGTGATTGAGTGTATGAAACAATGGTTGGAATCCCTCTTGAGTGTAGTGATGAAAATACTATTATGGTGGGGAGTGATAAGTCACTACTGAATATAGAGGAGAGAAAATCAAGTCTATGTAGTGCCACCGGGACTCCAATTACAAACATTTATTGTATGTGATACATTCTATAAAGAGGAAATGTGGGCCTTGGATGTGATGTCTGATGAGCCATGTGTTATCTTGTGATAAGGGGGGTTCTTTATGAAGCATGTTATGTCTATGTTGAGTTGTTGGAGGGTGTGGTTATATATACAACAGGTTGTGTCAAGAGAAGTTGGGAAAAAATAACTCCATTGATTACTGGGGTTATAATCATGTTATTTTACCATGTGTGTTTTTGGAACATCGGGATGTTGAGTGAACCATGTCTATGTGAGATGGTGCCATGGCAAGGGTGAAACCCAATAACGCTCTGGAGGGATGTAATGCTATGATGATGGAGTTCTCCTAGAATTCAAGGAGCGACCACAATGGGTTTATAGGATGCTCATATTAGGCTTCATGTCAATAATCACCAAGTGAAGGTGAGAACGGGCATCACATGCCATCACTGGTAGGTGGGTGTTCTGGGACATTCTAATCGATGGTGGTCTGATATAAGATAATAAACATTAATGTTTGTGGTTGGAGTGAACCACCCTTAGTATCATGTTGTAGATAAAATAACCTTTTGAAATGGATATGTATCTAAGTAAGGTCATGTTGATCATATTCGTTATGTAGATAGTGCAGGAATTTCCTCTTGAATGGTTTTGATGATGCAGCTAGATGCCAATGTAGGGTAATTCTCTATGGATGCTTTGGCACGGTGAGTTGGAACATGTTAGTCAATGGGGATGTTGGGATGAGTTATGATGGACTTTCATCGAATGTGGAGGATAAAAGTAACCTAAAATGGTGGAGAGAACCATACTAGATAAATGGTTGGTTGAAGACATGATCAGGGTTTTGAGTAGGAAGGAATTGAGTGGTCACTATTCGAGTGAGTAGCCCTTGTAGAGAATTTGGGCACAATTTTTATTGGTCATGAATCTGAGATCATGGGTAGCATTTCAGTGTATTTTTGTGGGATGGAATCAAAATAAAATGTGTTTATATGGAACATATGTTTTCCTATATGTAATATTTTGTTGTTCACTGTTATAGTTTGGATGATAGTGGAAATGATTCCCTGAGTTTTTGTGTCACGAGATGTAAAGAGGATCAGACCGATGGGGTTCTTGTTGGTTCTCCAATAATGAGATAATTTTGATTGTCAAGTTTCCTTGTGATGTGAGTTGTGAGATCACTCTTAGGTTTTCCATATGATGTTCTAGTGGTTTGGAATGATTGAAGGTGACATATCCTATATGAGTTTTCGAGTCGTGTTGGGCTTGTGGTGAGGAAGACATGTGGGACAAGTATGTTCCATCAATCTGTGTTCGGTGCGATTTATCATGTGAAACAAAAAATATGAAGGATTGGATTGTATTGGAAGGCTTAGTGGGAAGACCACTTGTTCGAGAGCTTTTTAATGCCTGGAAGGTAGGTTTGAGGACGAGCTGTTATAAGGTGGGAATTTTGTAAGGTCCCAGATATTCCTAAGGTATGTTTTTGTATATGATTTGTTTTGTGCCTCTTGTTTTTTATTAGATAACTGTTTCCCCATGTATATCTCAAGATGTAGGGGTGTTATATGTTTTCAAGACATGAACGAGGGAAAAAAATTCGGTGCATGTTGCACAGTTTGTGCTTTGTTTGGGAAAACTGTTTGGATCATCCCAGGTAACAGTGCTTCCATTGGAAGAGGCATATGCACAGTTTTTCACCCAATTCATAAAACCTTAAAAAAGTCCAAGGAAAACGTGTGAAGGGGTTTTTATGGGAAATGTATAATGAAGAGTTTGTGAAGGTCTTGGAAAATTGTGTAGGTAAACCACACGAACTTGAAAGGTTGGAAAAATTACTAAAATGTCGCCCCATGATTTTAAGACTCGACTTTGGTTTTCCCTCATTCCCCTCCCTTGGAACCCTAGGAATGAAGAAAAGCTCCTAATATCTATAAATTATAATTATACATTTATTCTTGGGCATTTTGTGTGCTGTGAAATGCGGATTGAAGATCCAAGTAAGGTTAATCCTCTTCTTGATTTTTTTTAGTTTAGGGTGTGTATCTTCGTATCCTCTCGATCTGGAACCCTAAAACTCTCATTTTCAGATGATATTTAGGTTCATTCTTCAATATGTGATTTAATCAAGATTTGAGGCCATGGTAAAGAGTGATTTCATCAATGGATTCGAGGCATATTGTCAAGAAGTTATATCCCATAATGTTTAAGTAGATTTATTCATATGAGTATGTGTTCTTGCTTCCTCTTGTGGTGCTAGGGATTCCTTTGCTATGATTTGGTAGAATAATCATCTAAATGATGATTTGGAACCCTCATGATACATGTGGGATGCATAATGGTTGATTTGACCAATTTAGATCCACCCATGGGGTTTTCCGACCTTTTTGAACATATAAATTGATAAGGTCATGAGCAGAATTGATGTGTAAAAACATAGAGCCCATGATGAACATGTTATTATGGTTAGTTGGATTGAATATGGAATGTACATGTTTTTCCTTAAATTAGTAATGGATTAAGGGGTCATTTGTAATGTCTTAGTAAATGGCTTAATCAGGTTAAATGAGATTGTGTCTAATGGTATATGATTTATGTTGAAATTCCAAATTGGACTAGTACTTATGAAATTTTGATCATATTAAATAGTAAATGACTTGAGAGCTGAGAGCACGTAATGGGTTTCATGAGGGAATTAATAAATATGGAATGAGTTAATACTTGAGAAATTTAAATGAAATTATAAATGGAAAAAATGGATTATAGTATGGCCATTGATATATATTGACTAAGTCGTAGGGGTTATTGAACAATCCTAAAGGGTTAATTCATTAGAATGTGAAATTAGATAAATGACTAGGAATTGTAATCGGTGAATGTACTAATGGGTTATAGAATAGTATTAATTCCTATGTTGTTTTTATGCTTTCTGATTGATGATTTCAAATGACATTAGTAATGTTAGGTTGTGTTTATGGTATGGTTGTGGGGATTTGATAAATAAGCATATGCACATGGCTTGGTAGAGTGTGGTATTGACTTGAGGTTCTACGAAAACTGGTCTAGTTCGACTGAGGCTCTAAAAACCACCCCAAAATCCATGGGTTATGAAGGGTATAATGAAT
Source organism: Viscum album (assembly GCA_963277665.1). NCBI lineage: Eukaryota > Viridiplantae > Streptophyta > Magnoliopsida > Santalales > Viscaceae > Viscum > Viscum album. The sequence goes on along the minus strand of OY728150.1, from coordinate 1,582,410,283 downwards.
CTATTTCTCTAATGGTTTCATTCCACCCGGACCGAGGCATTGAGGTGAGGATAATGTGTTAATGTGATATGTGTATCCTTAGTGAGATTGGGACTTGATTTATTTTCCCAATGAGTTGTGATTGATTTACTTATACAATTTTGTAGATTATATTTAAGCCTATCCCATGGAACATGTGATAAATACGGCATATATAATAAATATGGTTTAAGAAATGGAATTAGGATAAATGCTAGTGATGAATTAAATGAACATTTTTATCTAATGGAACCTAAACTGTCCCTTCCATATTTTCCTTTAATTTTGTATTTTCATGCACTACAAATTATAAATGATATTTTTTAGAGATAGTTGGTGGTGGACTATTGAGTTTGGTACTCACACTCTGCTCGGGCCACCGTTGGGTACTCAAGCTGATCTCTTGGTTGCAGATCTGGAAACGGGTAGAGGAACTACTATTTGATGTTGAGTTAGTCTCAGGATGTACATGGAGGAGGACTCAAACATAGAGTCGGGACCCATTTAGAGTTATGGTCATTTATTTCATTTTTGGTTACTTCAACTTGTACTACTAGTATGACATGACATTGGTGTGTTTGATTTGTGGTTCTTCCCGTTTGAGAAATTTTTTGTTATTCATTTTTATTGGTTGTTCATATTGTTTCTGATATTTATATTTTTTTCTCCTACGGCGTGATATGATAAAGAGGATATAGTCTCCCAACGTGACTTATTAGTCCCTCACCGCTTGTTGGAATCCTTTGGCGTATGGGGAGTCACGCTTGAGGTTAAGTGACATCTCGGCTTGGAGCACCGTTTTAGTGTCTTATGGGTCGTAGATGTTACTGATTTTATAAAATTCAATATATGGAATTCCATTCATATTTTCCATAACTGTGTGATATCATGACTAAATTTATACCATATTATTATTGGATCCCACATAGATTATTGAAAAAGTCATTAATCATTCGATGTTAATAGTTTTTCTTTATAGTTATCTTTTTAAGTTAATAATGATCCATACAAAGGACAATTGAACCATAATTATTTAATATAAATATGATTCTATAACCTATAATAATCAAAAAATTAGTTTTTAATGAATAATTAGGTTGATAAATTTGTTAACAAGAAATACCGAGATTTAGTAGAATTGTGAAATTTTATAGAAATATTAATATTTGATTGTTATAATATGGGTGTTGAATTTGTAATAATGAATACAAGTAACCACATTATTAAATTGATGTATAATTTTCCTACTATATAAAACATAATATATTTATTTTTTGATAAATAAAAATAAATTTTTGTTCTGTTATTTTATGCATTAAATATTTTCTTTCATAAAAAATATGATTTATTGATTTTAGGATAAATTATTAATATATGGACCTAAAAATATAGAAAATTTATATTTTTAAATAATTATTATTGTTGAATTAATCATATAGAAATTGAAATTGTTCTAATTTTTTACATTTTTGGATAATATTTTTTTAACGAATATTTAAATGTAATGAATTTTAAAATATTATCATTTCTATGAACAATCTTTTTAAAAGTTATATAATAGATTTTATTTAGAATTGTAGTTAAATTTTATCTTATTTTTTTAATAATAATCAAATTAATTCCATTGTAACTACCAATTTACATGATTTCGATATTTGATAGTTTTGATGCATAAAACACATTTTTCTAAAAATATATTTTCCTTAGTATTTTTTTATTTTATTTAAACAATTTATTTCTTCAAAATATATAAATTGAATTATTAAAAATAGTTTTGATATTTGGAATTATCAGATTAAAATTCCAAAAATTGCCCCGTTTATTTTCCATAATTATAAATCATTACGGTGGTATATATTTTTTCTTCTCTATAATCGTAAATCAAGTAAAATAATCATAGAACAATATTATGTGAATTTTTAGTCACCATAAATATTTTCATAAATATTTTTGGTGTTTGGGGTTGGAAGATAATCATCCTAGATTCGTGGTTATGTTAATGTTTAATTTTATTTTATTTGATACTAACATTTATATTATTTAAAGTATTAAAGATGTGAAATTTCACTATCTTTTTCCATAATGAACTATCATATATTTTTAGGTTGATAAAAATTGGTAATGGTTTATTATAAATAGTTATATTCAATATTAATTATTTATTTATATCAAAGTAATTTATTTATAATTTTTAATGATGATATAATAACCTAATGTCATTATGAATTTCCAACATATTACTTATGAATACCGATGCAATAATTACTATATTATTTTTAAATAATTATAATGAAATGTTTTATAATATTTTTATTTTTTAATTATTTTTTAAATTAATTATAATGTATATGGGATAATATTTGTCAAATAATCTATGTAAAATTTTTTGTTTCAATCATTAATGTAAAATTAAATGAATAGTCTCAGATATAAAATTATTGATATTTTATGTCATATAATATTTTATTAAATGATTTATAAATCATTAGAGTTTTTAATTAAGACTATTGTGTTGAGATATGGTCCAAAATATTATCACATGACTTTTTTGGGAAAATTATTATATATGATGGAATTTTATAACCCTTAATGATTGAATATTGTGTTTCTGTTATTAGGGAAATTTTTTTTAAAAGGGGGTTAAATTTAAGATAATTGGGTTTAAATTAACTAAAATCACATTCAAATCCTAATGAATGACTTTATTTGAAGAATATAATATTATTAATTTGGTATTATTCTATAGTTATACAAATTATGGAATATCAAACCCTGGTGTTGCTCAATTGTTCCCCATGACTAGCTAGCCACATGGCATTAAGAATGCATCCCCAAATGCAAGAGGTTGTCAACTTTTAGCAAGGGTCTTATGTATTACTGTGGAGGGGGATATGAATTAATTAATATATTCCAGTACTATGTATAAATGTCCGAATTGATATATAATAGATGTAATATAATAAACATATTCACTAAAAGAATAAGACACTATAATGTAGGACAATTTACACACTGTATTAGAAGGCAGTATAATAGTGTATAACAACACAAGAAACTGATAATAATACTCAATGATGTAAAATGATTCATATAAAAAATGATGATAATTTTTTTCTTGTATTTATAAATTATTAAAATAAGTAGCAATCAATGTAATGATTACATGGTATATAAAATAAGAAAAAATAAACTAAAATTTTCATATGTCCCAAATGTCATTTCGATCACCTACAACAAACCTCCTTATAATGAATGAATGAAATATATAGAGAATGAATCATTCCCTTATAAATACCAATATACATGTAATATACTCAAATTCCTATGGTAATTTGAATAGGGTATGATATAAATCTTAGTTGTCCATCAAGAACAACATTTATACTACATAGAACATGAAATATAAACCGAACCTCTTATAGGGTATATATATAAGTAATGATATTAAATTAATGTAAATTCATTAATTCTATCTTCTGCCTCAGCTAGTAAAGTTTCATAACATATGATCATTTCGTTAATTCAATTTATTATATTTTATAAATATAATTCTTCTGTGGTATATTAACAATTAAATCGTATCATTATAAAAACAATCAAGGATCCAAGATATAACAAAGAATCATGTAATAAAGATTATAATGAAGAAGATCCTAGATAATAACCATGTAATCCTGGAACTCATGTGTTGATCTAACTATTTAAAAGAAATTATCCTATTGAAGGGGACTATGTGTAATCAATGTAAAAAATCCCAAGGCATTCTCCTGTAATTTGACTCTAACTTAGTCAAAGGATCTCATCCATGGTAAAATGGGATATGAAATTACTGATCCCAATGGGTGTATCCCTGACGAGAAAAGTTTTTAGAATTCATCTGGGATCCAATGAAATTATCCAAATAATATTAAAATTATAATAATGAGATCCTATGGAATCATGTCAGGCATCCACTGGTAATATCATATTGTGTTCCAAAGAGTGTATCTCCCTAGATAACATTCGTCACTAAATCAGAATGGTGTCCCTAACTGCTCACACCAGTCCACTGGGAATCGAAAGCTAGATTAATTATAAACAATCCTATATTTGTGAAACTGTCCATAGAAAATTGGAACATTATACTTGATTTATTTAATAAACTACATCATTTAAATTCACATTCTATTTATTAGTTCATATGGTTTACTCCATTGCATTTCATATAAGTGACAAGTATTAAGGGAAATGAAACCATTCATTTGATTATATAAGTCATAATTTTTTCTATTTTTACACTCTACTGACTTATATTTTGCAATTAAAATGGGGTGATATAGGCATGAAAACAACAAATTTAAATATATTATTCATTTCCAAGTGATGTGTATCAATATACATAACATTTTTTATTTAATATATTCATTGAATTATTGGAAATATATGACATATAATGGTCATGTGATAGCTATATAGTTAATGTAAATTCATAATTCATTATTCAATTAGTTTAAGAAGGATAACAATTATAAGGTTCAAAGCTAACACCAAGACTATGTTTTAGAATAACCCACATGGATTACTATGGAATATTCAATGAAACACCCTACATGGGGTTGAGGCAATAATGTTTTTACCTCTAATGGTGATATTATACTATCAATTAAGGGATATATAATATGATCACATTAAATATAATAAATGAATATAAATTAATTAGAAAATACCCAATTAAACCCGAATTTCCCAAATAAAGGAAATATTGAAAATAGTGATCCTTGATGGATGAGTCATAAACCACCTACCATAAACTCATTTAACCATATTTATCTAAAATAAGCCTTTAATTTTACATGTATTAGAATAATGCTGAAGAACAAATAAACGACATCAAAACATGGTATATGATACTACATATAAATAACTCTTTCCTGGAAAATAGAATAAAATAATAACTCTATGTGTTCAGAGTACATAATTTTGTTCATTTAATGATATTGACAAGGATTGAATTTGACATTATATAAGGGATCAGAGGAAAATCCTATACAAAAGGGTCCTAAGATATTCAACAAGGTTGAGAGGCTTTCTGGTCTTATATAAATAGAATATAATGTAGGGGAAATGTTAATAGTTCATAATGTGGATTTTAATATTTTAAACCAATAAAAAATAAAATTTGGTTTTTCTTCATTGTTGGATAAAACCATTCTCCAACCATGTGTGGATAACTAACTCAAAAGGGGACCCACATGTTTCGGCTTTCAGTTTTGAGAAACCTTGTTCTAGACGATTGAAATGAATCTTCTTGATACAATAGACCATCCTTAGTGGTTTTTGGTCTAATATTTAATGTTTCCTTATACCATAAAACCTCCTGCAACACACTGTTATGCACCAATGGTTAGGGGTAACCATGTGGCTTATCCTGCAAGGTTTACCTACTCTGTGACTGATCTATTTTTACAAAAATTCCAAAATCCATGATATGCAAAATACCTAGACACCCCTAAAAACCATGAAATTATTTGTAATCCATACTAGTAAAAAAATGAATTATACTTAAATTTAAAGGATCCATACATGAGATAAAAATATGTTTTTACAATATTCCCACTGTAAATGAACTCATCATAGATTTAATATTTTTAGAGAATTGAAACAATATCTGAGAAAAAATAATGCCACTAGGGATAAAAATTAGCTTGAACCTCCATGTTCTCAGTATACACATGGCTATGCTTCTATAACTCAAACACAAGGGTAACTAACAAGCCTTAAAGAGTCTTTAGGTGTCGATAAATGATGAGAATATGATACACCATAAAAGAGTCATTGAAACCCTACTCAACTAATATTAGATCAAAAGTATGAGATTGGTCAACATTACACTAGTGAAGCATTGAAATGTGAATGAAATTATTCATGAATGGTATAATTTAGGTAATAGAAATTGATAAGAAACTATACCTACATTCTCTAGAATAACAAATGGCTCATCATGATGACTCCAAAACTTCCTATTAAACTGTGTCCATAACTTTCCAATAATGGGTGATGCTTGTAGTAAAAAAATATTCATGAACTCTAAATCTAGAAGTTATCAGTGTTGATCTACATGATTTATTTTTCCAGCATACAAGTCCTGAAAAGTATCCAACTGAATCATCTCCTGAAAATATTATTATAGGATTATTTGAAGAGAGGGTCATGATAATCCTAAGAACATCCAAAATTAACAATGCCTGCTCTGAGCATGTTTTATAACACATGTATAATATGTTATGAATTTTAATCAGTATGAGAGAAATGATATTTGTTTTGGAAGAACATGTGTACCCATATAATTTTATAACTCATCATAGAACCATGTTATAGAATAATTCCCTCTATCTAAAATGATAGTATGAGGACCCCATGTAGCCATATGATAAAAAATACTTATATCCATAAATGTTCATCAACTGAGGAAATATTGCATATAAAAATGAAGTGGGATACATTCATCATCGAAACAAATAATATAGAAACTAAATTTCTACACAAAAATAAATATGTAAGATGACTACAAAATCCATAGGAAAATATTCCAATTTCTATTCTTGGACTAAATGTGGAAGTAAGAAGTTATTATGTTACTGGTTAATTTCTCCACCTACTGATTGGTGTAACATATTGTAATAAAACCTTCTATATGATGTTTCACACCAGGACACTAATACTAGTGTCAAATATATCAATACATCGTGTAGATTACTAGATAAACTTACAATAATGAAGAATGGGACTCATAAAAAAGGTCCACTATCATATATATAGAAAAATATACATGAACATATATATATATATATATATATGATGTTTTCTTCATCCATAGTCCTTTCTGATGGTGGGTCCTCACCTAAAATACTATCTTGGAGAACTAACGCCTTAGGATTGAAACACTACATTCTCCTTACCCTCTCAAGGTATTCATAGGAAACTATCATGTATAAGAGATAAGAAAAATCAGGAATATAATGAAACTCCATTTGAAACCAATAAAATAGGGACCTTAATTTCCACTGATCAGTGGATTCTTGTACGATATGTTCCTATGTTTTCTAACTCAATACATTTTCTACCGTATTCCCAATTTAAGGGGTATAGGAAATGTACAAATCAAAGAAATGAATATTCTGAAACCATCATCATATTATGATATTAAATTGACATTGTGAAAAGTTTTATATAATGATATTGTGGCATGTATACACTAAAAATCAAACACCCAATAGATAGTGTCTCTAGTAGTGGATGTAATAGATATCCTTTTCTATATATAGATCATGCTTCGAGTAATTAAATTCATAAGTCATTAAATATTGAGATCATACAAAATGAATATAAAATTCGACATCATCAATGTTCCCATGATTATTCATGATGCATCATTTAACACTATATACCCTCTACCAGGATCTAGATGTTATATAATTGTAGCTGAGGTAATTCCTCATTTTATCTCTTCAGAGGCTTTCTCACATGCTTCCGACTATATGAACATAAATCCATTCATTATAGGACCATAAAGAAGTGAATCATGGTGTGATATATAGTATATAAAATTTCAATAATATCAATTCATTTCTAATAATCTCTATATTTTAATGACATTATTGGGGAGCCCAAATGAAATCATAGAAGTCACCTTATCTTGGTTAAAAAATCTCATTATTCTTAGATAATATAACAATAAAGATTACTTTGTCAATCCTGAAATGGTACTTAGATGGAATTGAATAAATTTGATCCTCTTCCAGTGTATTTAAAACACCTTAATGGTTTATATCATTGAATCTAAGAGTATGACAGTACACTAATAGTTATCCACAAACACCTTGAAAAAAATAATCTATATAGTGATGAAATAAATTATTCATCAAATCCATGAAAACTATAGGCTCATTTTTTAGATGGAATGATATAATGAGATACCCATACAAACTCTAGAAACTAGAAAATGTTTTATGAGGTATTTCTGGTGGTTTGAGTGGCACATGAAGATAGATTGATCATTGGATGTTGTTAAATAATACCCCAACTCCATAGAGAAGGTCACAGAAAACATATATCTAAGTTAGTAGATACATGTTATTAATTATAAGGTAGTTAATTAATCATTAATCCAATCATAAATGATGTGTTCCATCCACCTTATTGGTGAATTGTATTGATGATCCCCATGAAGAATTAATGGTAATGATGAATCCTTTAGACACTATACACTTTGAATGATGTACGATATCATAGAGTTTAGTAAGCCCCCTCCTTTATGAAGGAATGAATAGATGAGTAGCTCTATAAAAACACCAGATCATGATTTATACCAATTTTATGAAGTTAAGGGAACAGAATTAGGAAAAAGAATACCTAGAATAATCCATTATTGGTTGAAAATACCAAAAATGTACCCCCTATAACATCATAATGATATAGGAAAAATGGATGGTCACTCTATATTTCCCATTATTCTATAGACCATATCCTATGGACTTAGAATCTCACTAAGCCTTATAGAGATCGATACTTTCATAAGATGAGGTAAACAGAACACAATAAAAATATCATTATACAAATGAATTAATTTGGTTCATCTAAACTATCATGATATTAAAATTGAAGTCCTTCATCTTGAGAAAAAATATGTCCCAAAATAAGGGATAATGAAATTCCTTAAGGGTAGCCCCTGCATTTTCATATGCCCAATGATTGAACTCCCAATGGATTAGCTAGGTTCATTATGCCATAGTAATACTGAATTTATAGCCTAAGGAACTCCATTATAGATAATGATATGATGTAGTATAAATCAATTGTATTGACAAAATTAGATAAAAATATATAGTTCACAAGAATTGTACCTCATAATAAAGATGGACTGACACATCTGATCCTCGAGTATATGCTATAAATAAAGTTACTTACATGATGTATATACTTGTTCTACAGTTATACTACCATTAGTATTATAAATTAGTTGGAACAACTAGATTGAAGCCTATCTAGTTGGACCATGACATCTCCCTTGGCTAGTGCTGGTAGTGGTTCTCCAACTCCTTTCGTAACACAACATAACATCCCCCACCCCTGAACATGGAGATATTGCAGAGCCTCATCAACAAGAAGCATAAGGATATTAAAAATAATATTATATAAAGATTCCTCATAGGGACACAATAATGATACTACATAGTTTCTCTTTCACATTATGGATTTAGATTCTCCTTCCATCCATACTAATGCCAAAAAAATATCTTCTGTTGTGGTTAATTGGATCACCACTTCCAGAAAGAAAACCTTCAAGGGAATGATTCATGATAACAGAAGAAATAACATATTTAATTATAAATGATCATCTATTCGTGGTACCATTGTCTCCCCTTTGGTTCTGATCAATAATAAGTGGCAAATTGATGCTCTTAAAAATGATATGTTTTAGAGAAGTCATTCACCTAAGTACAAATGGCATACTGGATAACATACATGAAATGTATATCATTTGATAGTTCTTCACTATCGTGAAGCAATGAAAAGTGTTATAACATACTATAATGCCCTGAATAATCAATAAATAATATATAACTCTTCACTAGATGCCTGAAAATTCCATCTTAGTGAACTCAAACCATCAATGGGATGAATTGATCACATAGGGAGGTCAGGAAATCATCACAACCATGCCGTGATGACAACCATGATACGTAATGAAATCCCACCATCACATAGAAAAATCATGAAGCGTATAGGTGTAAATCATAACCCTACACTCTGGACGCATATCCTTAGATAGGATGGCCTCCATCAAATAATCATCACCCTATAGACCGCAATCCCCGAAGAAGGTGAGAGGATGATGCAGATGAAACGACCACGTCAAATCATACATTATAGGTGCTTGTTGTGTAAGACTATACATGGAAGGAATAAGAAAAAATAAACTATAATGAAAATATGATTTAGTTCATAGATAAATTATATTGGGTAGTGGATTAGGTTGAACTCATATTAATAAGAATGGATTCTTAGGGACAACCATGTTTGTTGTATGGTATCTTCCACTCTCCTTTCCCATGACATAAGGACATCACAGTAGAATAGGTCTTAAAATTCCAAGTATATGACTTAGACCAATATTGAAATGAAAATATAAGCACTGCTAGAATATGGATGTAATAATCGGGCTCAATACATAATGTAAAATATGCCAACAACACATAGATAAGGATGTAGATTTGTATTTTCATGGATTTAATATACAAGGGTTCTTGTAATTGAAGGTTAAATAGTAACAAGACAATTTATTTAATGAAAAAAACATTTTATATGCCAATTTTAACATTTAATTATACATTTTTTATATTTATGGATCAATTTTTAATTAGAATGGATTTATATATATAGGGAATCAGCTTTCATACACCGCATCATTGAAATTGTCAGGAATTCAATTTCTATCCAACCTCATCTAAATTTGGTCTAAGATATTAATAGGTAATATATTATGACCACACATGGTAAATTACCCATTCCATCCAACATGGTCACATACACCTCGTGAATTGAATCTCAAACACAAATAGTTTGAGTCAGTGTGTAGTACAAGAATATGTAAGTAGAATGTATCACCCAACAATCATTGGGATTATAGGAAAATGAAACTAGTGAAATGTAGACATATGGCATGGAATATTTATAAAATTTGAATTATAGGTGCCTATAATGAATCTTTTAACAATTATATTTCCCTCATATAATCAAGGAATGGTGGAAATGAAATCCTAAATTATAATTATTATCATCACATCTAATTTGTGTCATATAATCATGAAAAGATATCACTACAATTAAAAAATAGAATAATAATTATTATTTTTGAAACAGAATAGTTTCCTAGAACATAGGTTAGTTATGCCTAATTGTGACTTATAACTAAGTTCAAATGAAACATTATATAATATTTATTTTCAAGAATTAGTATGGAAATAAAATAAACCTCTTATAACACATGGTGATGTCAGAAAACCATGTTCCAACCAAAGGTTCCATAGGCTCGGTTTTCCGTATGGCCTGAAACATGCCTCCCCGATTGTCATTTGTAGATGACAAGCACTGAGGGGTTGGGTGTGACCAAGTAGAAAATATTAAATCATATGTAGAGTGAATATCAATAGACACATTTAATAATAGGTACATAGCCGAGTCAATATAACATATAGATATCATATAGTAATCATACAATATTTCACATAAATAGTATCCCACCATTGTAGAATGAAGTATATTAAATATTAACATTTGAGAAACTAGTACTAATACTCAAATATGGTAACTAAATCGTATAAAAAATGATGATAATTTATTTCATGTATCAATAAATTTGGGAATCATGTATACATAGAAATAGGTAATACATGATAAAAAATAAAAAAAATAAAAAAATATCCAGTATCCATAGTGGTGGTCCAATCATTATATAGAATGAACCATACTAAAAATGTGAGTAAATATATGGTTTCCAAAGTAGGATTATTCCCATTTCTCAAAACTTATTTGATGTACCAATGATGTTACGGATATGGTGTGATATAAATATCATTGAAACACATCCAAAATCTTTTATACCTTTTAGTGTGAGATATATAAACTGAACTAATGGGAAAATATATATAAAAGTAACAATATTAATGTATTGTAAATACCCCATATACCTTCTTCTTCCTCTGGTGGTAATGACTATGAACCTTATATCATTTAATTAACTCATTTGAGTTATGTTTATTGTCATGTTACATATAACCATAACTGACATCATATCACGATTATAAGAATAATGTATCCATGATATAATTAGCAGTCTTGTAATATTGATAATAATGAGTAGGATCAATGGTAAAAACCAAGACATTCAAAACCTAAGGAGGTGATCCAACTCGTTAATAATATGTATCTAGGATAAGGGGATTGTGAATAATCCAAGGTGCATCGTACATGTAATTCCACTTTAATATGGTTCTAATCAATCTTATGATCCTTTCCAAGGTAAAATGTAAAAGAAATGAGTGGACACAAGAAATGTATCAATAGAACCACAAGTCTGTAGACCTTATTCTGGATCCATGAATTTTATCCAATGAATCTTATAATGACAATGGGGGTATTTTATGACATCATGATTGGAATCCATTGGTAGAAATCAATCATGTTACATGGTGGGTACCACCCTTGGAAAATAGAACGGTTGAATCAGAATGGTGTCTATGACTACTTGAGGCCTTCCCTTGGGAATACAAGGTATGCTTGTGTCTGAACATTCTTATAAACATGAAAAATTCCATATTCAATAGGGACCATATAGTTGATTCATTTAATAAATTAGGACATTTAAATAATCAATCAATTTATTAATCCATTTCTCCCACTACATTTAATTTCATTAATTTGGCAAGGTTTATGGGACAAGAAACCATTCATTAGTTTATGTAAGTCACAATTAATTCAATAGGTTCACTATGATACCTTTCATTATGGTTGGGAATGGGTGGTTGGAACATTGAAAAAAATTATTTAATTACATTCTATTAGTCTTAGTGATATTAATCAATATAATTTCAATTTATAATTTAAAAGATCAATTAATTAACTTGAAATAAATTCCTTTAAAGGTTCATGTTGTACCTACATATGTTATTGATATATAAGGAATAGTAATTAATTAGTTTAATAGTTATTACCATTATAATGGTCAATAATGACAACCTACTAGTATTTTAGATTAACCTACTTAGGTTATTATGGAATATTCAAATAAAAATCCTACATTTGGTGGATGCCTTACAGTTTTGAACTCCAATGGTGTAATGATACTACAAAATCAGTGCTATAGAACATTGATGCATTGAATATAAAAATGAACAATGAATTAATTAGGTAATTCCAAATGAAATAACCATTTTCACAATGAAAAAAATTCATAATGTTGAGAGTTTTATGGGATGTGTCATATTACACCTATTGTATACCCATACCACTCTACTCAACCAATATTATCAATTAATATTCCCAAGATAGAAACAGCATTGGATAATTGATTAATACACTAATAATTGGCCATCTAATCTTATATGAAAATATACTTATGAGTGAGAGTATAGATGATGAAATAATGAAGTTGATTATAGTACTTATAGATGGGAATCAAATGTGAAGAATAAGGATCAAATTAAACTTTTAACGAAGGATCAGAAGACAAACATATTCCATTGGTCATGAGAGATTAAAAAGGGATAGGATAGTCTACTGTATCTGCATGAATGATTAATGGAGGATGGTTGTGAGATATATTGTGATGACCTAGACTCTCTTGGTCCTTCCCTTTGCCAAAATCCGGGTTCTAAATGAGTGGCATCTCGTTGAGACCGATCGGTGAGACCTGTCAGCATCACCTGACCTCATCAAGTTGTTTCCAGTAACGCTCCTTTGCGCAAATACGGTTTTAAACCCTATTCTGACTCATTTAACCGTTTCTTAAGACCCATAATTCCATAAGAGTTTAATTAAATGCTTCATCAATTCATGAGTTGGCTTAAACCACCCAACCATTTTTGTGACGAGTGGAGCCGTGTGATCAACCCACGACCCCCGCGCCTTACGCAGATTCGCGTTTTCACCTCAACCATCCCCGGATCCTATAATCTAATGGATAGCCGTGGTTTCTCCTTTCCTCCATTGTGACTTTCACAAATATCTTCTAGTGCGTCGGACCGGCCGCATCGTTATCTGTAAAGTTCCGCACCCCCGTCCTAAACGACGATCATCTATCCACAAGTAGGGAATTTCTCATTTTTCTCTCTCTTTGTGTATCATGCAGGGTGGGAGTGCTTTTGTTTCTCTAGAATTGGATAAACCAGACCTAAATGGAGATAACAAACGAATTCTATAAAGAAAGAAGGGGGGCTGTGATCGTTGATGTTATCTTATGTTTTGATGTTGTTTCTCTTATGACCATATTTTTGAGTTGTTCTGGATTATGTCTCCTAAAAATCAAGGCCGTTGGTGGTCGTTGTTTGTACATTAATAAACCCCTGCTAATGTTTTAAATAGATTGTTTTGGTTGTAAACTCCTGCTGTGAAAAGTAATTGGTTAATCATGTATATCCGGCCAAAAAATTGGGGCACCAGGATCTTTCCGTTTGTGATAACCCCCAGTTAGAACACACGGAATTTGAATCATGGTGTGTGTTAAGTCGTTTAAATCTGAAAATGCATGCAAGGCCCGGCTTGTGTTGGTTGAGGTAGTTGGTTGTTTTCCCTTCGGGATGATTGCTGGAGATGTGGGAGGGGGATGGGATCCCCTGTTCTATTATACCCTCGGTGGTCATGTGAGTTGGGGATATGATGTAACGCCCCGACCCCAGCTACCCAGAGTCGGTGCATTACTTCGTAACATTGGCATGATCACAAAAGATCAAGTCTCGAAAGACCGATTAGTTTAGTAGCCTTGGAAACACTAGATACATTCGTAAACGTTACATTACATCATAAAGTGAAAAACTACAATAACAAAGTCTCCATAGTCCACACTCATATCCTCTTCTGACTATCCCTGCAGGTCATTCATAAAATACTTCTTCACATCCTGGAAAATATTAAAACATTGAAAGGGGTGAGCTCAGATGCTCAGTAAGGATAACAATATTGCGGAAGCTTTCATAAATAAACATTAACATTTAAGGCAATGTATAACTAAAACAAAAGCCTTTTAAACATGAACTTCAACATAATATGGCAAAAGTAAAATGAGATAATGCCATTTACTTCATCACATGGATATTCTACTGGTCGAATAATCACATGCAATATCAATAACCACTTTCATAATGAGGGAATGTATAATGCCGGTCATTCTGAAACATTTTGTCAAGGCCTCGGCCAAGACATCTAAAATGATTAAGGCCTCGGCCGAAACCATAAATCAAATTGGGAAAGGGCCTCGGCCAATTCCACTTCTAGTTGTCTCATGAGACCTACCGATGCATCGAGGAGCTATTGCGGGCTCCACCCGTCACTTATTAAGTCCAATACATTCCTCATATGAATAGGTTTAAACATATCATAAACCATAACATAATCATATCACATAAAACATGCATAAAGGAAACATAAAATTTCCACATTCCAATCACAAGATATCAATACTACACATTGATATAATAAAAATGCTTTCAAAACCATTTTCAATACCAAAATAAAAGAAAGTTAAAACTTTGTATTTATTTTTCATTAAAAAAAATGATGGCTTGTAGAGGAAGCCGAAACTCAAATAATGGTCACGGCGGCGGAGAAGTCATTGTCGCCGCATAAGTACGGAAAGAAAAACATTCCCTTTTGTCATTTAGCAAAACGCTTCGTATAAAAAAAAGATTCCTTTTGAATAAACGTAAAAGTCAAAGGGGTTTATACACCGTATAAAAGAAATTTGTGTATAAAACAAAATATGCCTCAATGAAAGGAGATTGAGACGAAGTCCTTAAAAAGATCATTTTTAAAATAAAATAGATATATTATGTGTATTCACTATAGGTACACATAAAGAAATTAAAAATACAAAATAGGACATAATAACATCATGACATAATTTGAAAGTAGGAGATTAACCCAAAGAATGGAAGTTGGGTTAAGAAGTTCCCTTACCTTGTGTCCGACTTGACTCAACCGTTCTTTAACCTCCTGAATAATAAACTAGAGTTAATATCTACCTTATTAAGAACCATTTTAAATTTCATTATCCTTTTTATATCACTTATTACAATGTTATGAACATTATGTAATTATTTAAGTTAATAACGGTCGTTTTGTCGATCTTTGGTACATGAGTCAACAATAAACTTCTTATAATTATAAGTTGTTCATGTGGTGAAATATCCATTATATACAGAATTATATTAATGATTTAGATATCATATATATCATATATATAAAGTATATACATTCATTTATAATATTACGTAACATTTAGAGGTAAGAAATGAAATGCACCGTTCATGGAGACGGTAAGCCGTACGTACGCATGAACGCTACTTTCATTTCTATTTCGTATTTAATGGAACGAAGTCATAATGATATAAATGTATAATATAATTCCAGTATAATATAGTGTATAATACCATTTACTCCATCCTTTATACATCCCACATATGGCATTAACGATTCAAATCACTTTGAGGGAGCGGTAGTCCGCACTTCCTAAAATGAAATTATCGCGTTTTACCCATAATGGAAATCATAAAGTAAGCCATAAATGAGAAATACAGAAGCATAAGTAAAACATAAACACATTATATATCATATATAAATATAGTGACATCTTAATGGCCACCTTTGAAGGTGTTATATGAGTGTTGAACAATCATCGTTTCGTGAGGCAGAAATTCGCCATCCACAGAAACCGTATGTTCTTTAACCATTAGATGTAGGTGTGTGTAAGTGTAGCTCGAATCCTTATTATAACAACATCCTAGTATATTGAGGATACTGGTGTTGTTACAAAATAAATGAATAAAAAGAGTTTAGGGGGTTGGAGAAGAAAAATAAAACAAAACAACATTAGAAAAGACATTACCTCAAAATCGGGTAACTCTTTTTGATTTGAGCTAAAGGCTTCCTTGGGAAGAGTTCTGCCCAAAGTGAGGTTTCTAGGAGTAAGGGAGGAATGTTGGGAGAGTATTTGGGCAGAGGTTGTCTGAGCCAAATGGCTTGAAAGTGTAAATGAAGTGGGAGAGGTGGGGGCCTTTTATAAGTGGAGAGGAGGGGCACTTTTGGAAAGATTGAAATGTTACATTATTTCAAAATGCTTTTCGGATTCTAAAGGTCCCACACTTATATAATTCGAGGCTAATTGATAAGGTTTCGAAATCTCCTCATCCAATTGGCTTTGGACAAGTGTAAGCCTTGGATTTTACATTATCTATTCATTTTATTAAAATCGTTAAATAATGAGGTCATCGCTGCATCATAATGATGTCATAAATAATTTAATTTATTTAATGTCTAAAAATTATAAAAAAAAATACAATGATGTAGGAAATCTTTTTAGCTTTCTAATGAATATTTATAGTCAAAATTTGGACTTGTGTAACCCTACTTAAAAATTTTTTTAGTAAAACAATTTATGTTAGTGTCATTTTCACTTTAACATTAAATAAAAAGTAATTTATGTTATTTCCCTACAAAAGTGGATCCATGGGGTCCCCAAGTTAGGCCATGGCTTTTCTTGGTCGGCCATGACACAACCAATGAGGTTGGGACATGTGTCTAGGTCATTTAATATTATTAAAGTATTATTTATACCTTAAACTACCCTAATTACCACTAATCGCGATTAAGAACTTAATAAGTTACTATTCACCAAAAAATTATTTTTATCCCATTGAACCACATTTTACTTCTTAATGAAAACCATGTATGTCGGATTTTTGAAAATCAAATCACAGAAGTGGTAATATTTCGAAAAATCAGTTATTTAACAACCACTTAGTGGTTTCACTATTCATCAAAAATTGAAGTTTTTCAGAATAAGGCCAAAATTTCACCCTAAGCTATAATTGATATTCCGAATTGAAAAATGATGTCTATTTTACAAAATTACAAACATATTAGTTGCATTAATTAATTTTATAATTAATTCCCGCTGTCACAACAAATAGCGTGTTTTTAAGAAACAATTTATATCAAAAGATTGGCAATTGTTTATGTCCAATTTCAATGTTAAATTAATTCTAATGACCACCATTGGATAAAATGGTAAAAATATATTCTAATTATACTCTAAAACCACTCAATAGTATAATTTATCACTATGAATTATTTTGATTAAAAAAGTTGTTTTAAGTATTTTTCACTATTCATAAAAATTTTGAAGTTCTCAGAAAATTACAAAAAATTCAACATAGGTAAATTTCAATATTAGGAATACAAAAATGAAGTCCATTTTGAAATATAAAATTTCTATAATTTTAAAAAGTGGTTATTACTATTCATAACGGCTACTTTGATTTGTCGCGATGTTTTAGAACTCGAAGTTGCGTACAATGCAAGCTATTGCATTATTGAAAGAGAGGCGTATCGTGGAAGCTCGGGGTGTTACATTCTCCCCTCCTTCAATAAATTGCGTCCTCGCAATTTGATATAAGAGGGTGAAAATAGAAAATACCTTTGTGGAAAACCCACATCGGAAATAAGGTTAATAAAATTTAGCCTTAATAAGAGGGAAAATGGAAATAAGAAAGTCACCACCAAATTATGATCTCGATAAGGAGAACATTGGTGGCAATTAAAGACATATAATTGGAGGAAAAACGTAAATATTTGTAGGGAGTGATTGAGGTCATCAATCACAATCAACTGTCAAATTGAGGGCCTCAAAGCCTTCAATCTATGTTGATTTAAAATGTCTTCAGTTCAACAAAACATAAGGTATTAGGATAACACATTTTATTTTATTTTTTTAATATCCCTTTACTAAAGTTTAAGAATTAATTTATTCATTGAATAAGAGATAGGTATATATATATTTATGCTTGACAATTAGAGTTTCAACCTTCAACTCATCTTTCACTCAAAATGATAATAGAACTCAAAAATATTATACTTATCCTAATTGTATAAGGTTCCAAATATTAACACATTTTATTTAGATTAGTAAAATTATTTTGTAATAACCAGGGACTTCCTGTAGGCTAGTGGTAGGAAATAAAGGCTTGTCGCACTATGGTTGTGGGTTCGATTCCTGCATCTTTGTCCGACGCGACGGGTTATGCCCCACCCTGCAGGTTGTCCTTTTCATAAAACTATAGTATTCCAAGAATAATATCCAGAAAATTTTTAACCTTAAATTTACTATCCAAGGTTCAACTTAATCCACTCCAACCTTTATAGTTATCCAAAATACCTCTATCCAGACTTTCTCTAAAAGGTCTCTTAATTCCAAAATCAATTTATCAGATTCCCCAAACAAATATTAGTTTCTCTTATTGTCACATACTAAAAATATGATTACCTTAATCATATTAAAACCTTACTGAAATCAAAAAGTACTGCAGTACAATCCTTATATAGATCACATTATTCTAATAACCAGAATATAATCCATGAGTCCAAAAGCCCCAATACATTAGTTATTCTGCTTCAACTGTAGTAATAGCATAAGATTGTCCTTGATCCCTTGGCCTTTTCTGAGGTAAGTTTCCTTGACGCTTAGGACATTCATTTGCATAATGACCCATTTCTCTACAATTGTAGCATTCAACTTTGACAGCCTCTTTCTTTCCCTTGCAATCACGAGCCTGGTGACCCTTTTCTCCACATTTATAACAAACTCCCATTCCTTTTAGGCAAGTACCAGGGTGATTCTTCCCACAATTATCACATACTGGAAAATCCTTCTTTCCCTTTTTCCCTTTATCTGTCTCTTGTTCCACCGTTCTCTTCTTCTCTTGCTTTACTTTGTTGTCATAAGACTTAGAGAATTCCTTTTCTGTCTTGATAGCACACGAGACAATATCTTCGTATGATGAGAAGGATTGTGATACCAAAGCTCGACGGAGAAATGGTTTTAACCCATCAAAGAAACGATCAATCTTACTCCTTGGGTTACGTATGTAATCTGCAGCATACCTTGCTAACCTTGTAAAGTTAGCCTCATACTTTGCGACATTCTCATCCTCCTTCTGCCTCAGACTCAGAAATTGCCTTTCCATATCTGCTCGATGGTCACGAGGAAAGTATTTTTCTAGGAAAAGCTCTTTGAACTCCCTCCATTCCATATTCGATATGTCATCATCTTCCTTTGTGTTTTGAATCAGCGACCACCACTGATCGGCATCTCCAGTGAGGCGGTAAACTGCCATGACAACGTTCTCCCTTTCACTACTCCCCAAGGCATGGAATATTTTCTCTAAGGAATTTATCCATTGCTCAGCTACTATAGGATTTGTACTCCCATTAAAGGTTGGTGGTTGTTGCCTCATGAAACGATCTAGCATTGATCCTCCACGTTGCGGATCATGGTGCTCCATACGAGTAAGGTTATTATTCATAACCTGAGTGAGTTGTCCCAGTATGGTAATAAGTTGATCAGCACCAGTTGTATCTCCAGATCCACAATAATTATCTTGAGCAGGAGGGCAATCCCTACACGGAGTTCGTGCATTGATACAGTTTCCATTCCTTCTACTAGGCGCCATTTCTAAACAATGGCATAAACCAGATTAGTTTATGAATCAAAATACATAATTCCATACTTGTAAAACACTTTACATAAATTGAACTATTTATGGATATAATCCATAATCATAAAAAGAAATTTTTTATTTGAGGAAGTATATACTCATAACCCTTCATAGTGGTTTGTAAATAAAATGAGAATTATCCTAAGCATATCCCCCGGGAGTGTCGTAACCAAGAGTGCAGCAAGGCCCGTTGTCGTGCACCAGTTCCCGTTCGAGTCTAGCTCAAAGCGGTGTTTTCGGGTTTTACCCCTAGGTACATCTGTGCCAGAGCCGCCTCTACCTGCTCGTATCCAGATAGGGATGTATTGCTCGGAAAACTCATAACATCTCTATAATACCAAAATTCTAGGAAGTTCTTCTATACTAATCCTCAAAGTCTATCTTTGGGCTATGTGCTCTAATCAGAGTTTATCTAAATCTAGCTTCCAAGGTTAGTACTAAACTGCCTCTGATACCAACTGTAACGCCCCGACCCCAGCTACCCAGAGTCGGTGCATTACTTCGTAACATTGGCATGATCACAAAAGATCAAGTCTCGAAAGACCGATTAGTTTAGTAGCCTTGGAAACACTAGATACATTCGTAAACGTTACATTACATCATAAAGTGAAAAACTACAATAACAAAGTCTCCATAGTCCACACTCATATCCTCTTCTGACTATCCCTGCAGGTCATTCATAAAATACTTCTTCACATCCTGGAAAATATTAAAACATTGAAAGCGGTGAGCTCAGATGCTCAGTAAGGATAACAATATTGCGGAAGCTTTCATAAATAAACATTAACATTTAAGGCAATGTATAACTAAAACAAAAGCCTTTTAAACATGAACTTCAACATAATATGGCAAAAGTAAAATGAGATAATGCCATTTACTTCATCACATGGATATTCTACTGGTCGAATAATCACATGCAATATCAATAACCACTTTCATAATGAGGGAATGTATAATGCCGGTCATTCTGAAACATTTTGTCAAGGCCTCGGCCAAGACATCTAAAATGATTAAGGCCTCGGCCGAAACCATAAATCAAATTGGGAAAGGGCCTCGGCCAATTCCACGTCTAGTTGTCTCATGTGACCTACCGATGCATCGAGGAGCTATTGCGGGCTCCACCCGTCACTTATTAAGTCCAATACATTCCTCATATGAATAGGTTTAAACATATCATAAACCATAACATAATCATATCACATAAAACATGCATAAAGGAAACATAAAATTTCCACATTCCAATCACAAGATATCAATACTACACATTGATATAATAAAAATGCTTTCAAATCCATTTTCAATACCAAAATAAAAGAAAGTTAAAACTTTGTATTTATTTTTCATTAAAAAAAATGATGGCTTGTAGAGGAAGCCGAAACTCAAATAATGGTCACGGCGGCGGAGAAGTCATTGTCGCCGCATAAGTACGGAAAGAAAAACATTCCCTTTTGTCATTTAGCAAAACGCTTCGTATAAAAAAAAGATTCCTTTTGAATAAACGTAAAAGTCAAAGGGGTTTATACACCGTATAAAAGAAATTTGTGTATAAAACAAAATATGCCTCAATGAAAGGAGATTGAGACGAAGTCCTTAAAAAGATCATTTTTAAAATAAAATAGATATATTATGTGTATTCACTATAGGTACACATAAAGAAATTAAAAATACAAAATAGGACATAATAACATCATGACATAATTTGAAAGTAGGAGATTAACCCAAAGAATGGAAGTTGGGTTAAGAAGTTCCCTTACCTTGTGTCCGACTTGACTCAACCGTTCTTTAACCTCCTGAATAATAAACTAGAGTTAATATCTACCTTGTTAAGAACCATTTTAAATTTCATTATCCTTTTTATATCACTTATTACAATGTTATGAACATTATGTAATTATTTATGTTAATAACGGTCGTTTTGTCGATCTTTGGTACATGAGTCAACAATAAACTTCTTATAATTATAAGTTGTTCATGTGGTGAAATATCCATTATATCCAGAATTATATTAATGATGTAGATATCATATATATCATATATATACAGTATATACATTCATTTATAATATTACGTAACATTTAGAGGTAAGAAATGAAATGCACCGTTCATGGAGACGGTAAGCCGTACGTACGCATGAACGCTACTTTCATTTCTATTTCGTATTTAATGGAACGAAGTCATAATGATATAAATGTATAATATAATTCCAGTATAATATAGTGTATAATACCATTTACTCCATCCTTTATACATCCCACATATGGCATTAACGATTCAAATCACTTTGAGGGGGCGGTAGTCCGCACTTCCTAAAATGAAATTATCGCGTTTTACCCATAATGGAAATCATAAAGTAAGCCATAAATGAGAAATACAGAAGCATAAGTAAAACATAAACACATTATATATCATATATAAATATAGTGACATCTTAATGGCCACCTTTGAAGGTGTTATATGAGTGTTGAACAATCATCGTTTCGTGAGGCAGAAATTCGCCATCCACAGAAACTGTATGTTCTTTAACCATTAGATGTAGGTGTGTGTAAGTGTAGCTCGAATCCTTATTATAACAACATCCTAGTATATTTAGGATACTGGTGTTGTTACAAAATAAATGAATAAAAAGAGTTTAGGGGGTTGGAGAAGAAAAATAAAACAAAACAACATTAGAAAAGACATTACCTCAAAATCGGGTAACTCTTTTTGATTTGAGCTAAAGGCTTCCTTGGGAAGAGTTCTGCCCAAAGTGAGGTTTCTAGGAGTAAGGGAGGAATGTTGGGAGAGTATTTGGGCAGAGGTTGTCCGAGCCAAATGGCTTGAAAGTGTAAATGAAGTGGGAGAGGTGGGGGCCTTTTATAAGTGGAGAGGAGGGGCACTTTTGGAAAGATTGAAATGTTACATTATTTCAAAATGCTTTTCGGATTCTAAAGGTCCCACACTTATATAATTAGAGGCTAAGGTGATAAGGTTTCGAAATCTCCTCATCCAATTGGCTTTGGACAAGTGTAAGCCTTGGATTTTACATTATCTATTCATTTTATTAAAATCGTTAAATAATGAGGTCATCGCTGCATCATAATGATGTCATAAATAATTTAATTTATTTAATGTCTAAAAATTATAAAAAAAAATACTATGATGTAGGAAATCTTTTTAGCTTTCTAATGAATATTTATAGTCAAAATTTGGACTTGTGTAACCCTACTTAAAAATTGTTTTAGTAAAACAATTTATGTTAGTGTCATTTTCACTTTAACATTAAATAAAAAGTAATTTATGTTATTTCCCTACAAAAGTGGATCCATGGGGTCCCCAAGTTAGGCCATGGCTTGTCTTGGTCGGCCATGACACAACCAATGAGGTTGGGACATGTGTCTAGGTCATTTAATATTATTAAAGTATTATTTATACCTTAAACTACCCTAATTACCACTAATCGCGATTAAGAACTTAATAAGTTACTATTCACCAAAAAATTATTTTTATCCCATTGAACCACATTTTACTTCTTAATGACAACCATGTATGTCGGATTTTTGAAAATCAAATCACAGAAGTGGTAATATTTCGAAAAATCAGTTATTTAACAACCACTTAGTGGTTTCACTATTCATCAAAAATTGAAGTTTTTCAGAATAAGGCCAAAATTTCACCCTAAGCTATAATTGATATTCCGAATTGAAAAATGATGTCTATTTTACAAAATTCCAAACATATTAGTTGCATTAATTAATTTTATAATTAATTCCCGCTGTCACAACAAATAGCGTGTTTTTAAGAAACAATTTATATCAAAAGATTGGCAATTGTTTATGTCCAATTTCAATGTTAAATTAATTCTAATGACCACCATTGGATAAAATGGTAAAAATATATTCTAATTATACTCTAAAACCACTCAATAGTATAATTTATCACTATGTATTATTTTGATTAAAAAAGTTGTTTTAAGTATTTTTCACTATTCATAAAAATTTTGAAGTTCTCAGAAAATTACAAAAAATTCAACATAGGTTAATTTCAATATTAGGAATACAAAAATGAAGTCCATTTTGAAATATAAAATTTCTATAATTTTAAAAAGTGGTTATTACTATTCATAACGGCTACTTTGATTTGTCGCGATGTTTTAGAACTCGAAGTTGCGTACAATGCAAGCTATTGCATTATTGAAAGAGAGGCGTATCGTGGAAGCTCGGGGTGTTACATATGATCTCCTATTGGTATGGATTAGGTGGTTGTGAGTTTTTAATCTGGGTGGTTACTTGTTTATATCACAAATTGGGGTGGGATCCTCTGTTGTTGAGAACCTGGTGTGGGCGTTATGGTTGTTGTTTGATTGTTTACTTTTCTGGACTTGTGTCGATGATTTCAAGTTGCCCAGTAATGCTTAAACTTAAATATTATTACTGAATGTGAAATATGAAAGGGGACACATGGGTTGTAAGCGTGAGTCGTGACTCGGACTTGAGTGTTGTTGTGATCTATAGGTTGTCTGAAGAAAAAACCTAGCTTTGGGTGAGTTCTTGTTACCTATATATATATATGTATCTGTAGCTTTGTGTTTCTTATTCGTGACCCACCCAAGTTGAGCACTTAGTGCCGAACACCCCCATTTCATGGGAGATGGTGTTTTTCCCAACACTATTCTTAGTGGCTGGTTATTAGATCCCTTTCTGCTCCTTTTCCTGGATATCCCAAGTATCTTCGGGTAGGCTGTGATGGCCTGAAGTCCATTATTAGCCCAAGAACCTTTGGGCTGGGTACTGTGGTGGTTGGCTAGGTGTGTGTGGCAGGTGGTTTCCCAAGTGTCTTTGGGATGAGGCTGAGGTGTCTTCGGGCGTGGTGGTGGTTGTTCTGGCATAGGTGTTTGCAGGCATGGTTGCAAGTGACAGTTGTGGCCCAGGTGTGTGCGGGCGGAATTTCAGCAATGGGACTGTGTGCGGTTGAGGCCCAGGTGTGTGCGGGCGGGATTTCAGCAGTGGGACTGCGTGTGGTTGTGGCACAGGTGTGTGCGGGTGGGTGCGGCATTGGGACTGCGGTGAGAATGGCGGGATTGGCCCAATGCGTAGGATGTCTCAATAACCAGTGGGAAAGTGGTGCGGGGTACCCAAACATCGATGTGCTCTTATTATATAAATTACTTGACTTCCATTATTTGGGGAGTGTGCCTTGGTGAGGCCTGGGGCGGATAGTTTATCTTGATAGGTGTTGTGTTTACTCCTTTCTCATGGGAATTTAGTACGTTCCCCCACTTGTGCACGAGAGTCTTTGGTTTTCCCTACTGAGTGTACTTGTATGCTCACCCTACATATATAAAACTGCTTTCAGGTTTCCAGGAGGACTTCGGGGATTACGCATGACCTTACTAGCTCGGATATTTGGAGTAGTTACAGTTGTTGTTTTCTTTTCCTCTTTGGTACTTACCTTGTAGTCACCTTTTTCATTTTGTGGCTTTTACATTTGAAACATGCATGTGGGAATGGTTTACTTTTGGCTTTACTCTTCTTTCTGCTTGGTGTTGTTGGGTTTTCTTCTCCTTATCTCCTGATCCTATAAAATAAAGGGATAATGCCTTCCATTTGTGAGAAATTTCTATACCCCTGGAGCTAGTCGTCACTCCGGGACCTATTGAAGGCGGGTTCAAGGGGTCATTATCTCTCCTTCAACTTTAAGAAGGAAGGGCCTGGCAATCTGCTGATCATTCCCTCCTTTTGGTGAAGGCAGGTCGTGATAGAATGGTATCAGAGGGGATGGTAAGGCAACGGTGTTGGGTGACCTTAGAGCATGAATTAGGCCAAGGAAGACGAGCTAGGACATGGGATTTTAGGGCCCCCTATGATCCGATGCAAGGACTCTGGACCAACCGAAAGACCAAGTGAGGCCACACTGATTGCAGGGTAGAGACCCTAGGAAAGGTACATGCATCATAATGACTTGTGTTCTTGTATTTATGGGATGTCTTGGGAATTAAGAATAAATTTAAATCTTAAGAATTTTTATGAACGATATTCTTCACTACTTGGGCTTAGGCATTCCTTGTTTACCTTGCAACTATGGAACCTGGAAGGCAACCACATGTGGTACAGGCAATCGAGGCCCCTGAGACTACTTTGGCCAATCGGTAGAGAGATGATTGAGAGGAAGAGGAAGACCAGTGGTAGAAGACTCTTTGAGCCTTCCAGCGACATGCCCTCGAGAAGTATGAGGGCAACACCTCCGATATGAAGATGGAAGGCTGGCTAGAGGAGCTAGTTATAGCCTTCGGCCTGATTCGGTCCCCGACCGAGTACTGCGTTCCTCTGGCCGTTAGCCCGATGTGGGGATCGACACGTCAGTGGTGGATGCATTACCTGGGGGAGCGGAGAGAGTATGAGGTGGCTTGGGTGGATTTTGAGAATGAGTTCTGGGCGGAATTCCTCTGCTCGATGATGAAGGCAGAAAAGAGGCAGGAACTACTCTCCCTCCAGCAAGGGAGTATGTCTGTGAGGGAGCTAGGGATCAAGTTCAAGGACCTCCTACGTTTTTCTCCGGACCTCTTTCCCGACGAGGAGTCTTGGGCAAGACATTTGGAGGAGGCACTCCGGCCCTCCCTCTAGTATGCTTTTACCCCATTACCATGCCGACGTACTTGGAGGTCCAGAAGAAGGCCGAAGTGGTGGAGTGGATGCATACTGTAGGGGGAGTGTCACGAGAGGGGACCCAGCTGGGACCATCCATGGGGAAAGCCGTCAGCACTAGGCCTCCAGCGTCATGACCCTCTAGGTTCCGACCCGTAGGGAGCAGGCCGCAGCAGTTTCAGTTTCGTTCCCCCGGCCCTCGCCCTTTTCCTACGGGCTCGGGACCACGGTGATTCATCTATGGGATCCCTGGGATCTCTGGAGTCAGTGCCCAGACCGGGTGCAGTACAGCATCAGAAGTCATCCCCCGCACCCTCCCCAGTAGCAGCTTCAAGCCAGACCTTTCCAGCAGTAGCAGTAGGGACAGCGAGCTCCCGCTCCTCCGAGGGCAGACGTAGGAGGAGGCCGACCTCAGGGCGCTCCCCAGGGACCTTGACCAGGGAGTGTTCGGGGGGGAGGCCGACAGCCGAGGGGCAGGGGAGCTGGGCGTGGACAGTTGCATGCTGCAGATGCAGTAGTCCCAACAGGGCCAGAGGTTTTTCAAGGTATGATCAGTCTGTTTAGCACTCTTGCTTATGCTTTGTTCGATACCGGAGATTCGTACTCCTTCGTTGCACCCAGTCTAGCCCGTGCCTTGGGTCTAGATGCCGAGAGACTTCCAGTGCCCCTTGTGTTGAGCACACCAGTTGGAGGTCAAACCGACTTTTTGTTTGTCTATCGGGGATGTAGACTGATGATAGGGCCACATCAGTCAGTTCGGGATCATCTTCTACTACAGATTCAGCCATACGATGTCATCCTAGGCATCGATTGGCTATTTTATATGTGTGCCGTCATCGACTGTTTTCAAAGGAGGGTGGTGTTCTAAGACTTGGATAGCCGGCGTGTTACCTTCACTGGCAAGAACTGCAGTCCGAAGGGAAACAGGAGAGAGGAACCTCTCCTCTCCTTGTTGACCGAGCTGACGGTAGAATCAGTAGATGCGGAAATGGTGGAAGTGCCATAGATTGTCCGTGAGTTTATGGACATCTTTTCTGGGGAGGTGATGAAAATTCCCCCTCGACATGATATCGAGTTTGGGATAGACATGCAGCCCGATGCTCATCCAATCTTGATGGCTCCTTACCGGATGGCACATTCGGAACTACGGGAGTTGCGGATACATATTGACGATCTGATAAAGAGGGGTTATGTTTGTCCAAGTGCGTCACCGTGGGGTGCTCTGGTCTTGTTTGCAAAGAAGGCAGATAGAGGTCTTAGGCTGTGTACAGACTACATGAGGTTGAATCAGGTGACGACCAAGAATCGCTACCCTCTCCCAAGGATAGATGATCTTTTTGACCAGTTGAAAGGGGCCGGATGGTTCTCAAAGATCGTCATGCGGTCTGGGTACCACCAGCTGAGGGTGAAAGAGAGAGACATCCCGAAGACAAAATTCAGGTGCAGGTATAGACACTTCTAGTTCTTAGTCATTCCCTTCGGTGTTACGAACGCCACAGCTGTGTTCATGGGGCTTATGAACTCCATATTCCGGGAGTACCTTGATCGGTTCATGGTTGTGTTCATCGACGACGTCCTGGTCTACTCTAGATCAGATGAGGACCATGCAGAGCACCTGAGGACAGTTTTGGAGGTCCTTTGACGGCACCAGCTATATGGGAAGTTGTCAAAATGCAATTTCTGGACACGAGAAGTGCACCTCCTCGGGAACGTAGTGTCGGAGCAGGGGATAGCGGCCGACCCATCAAAGGTTGAAGCAGTTGTTTCTTGGGCAGCACCCAAGAATGTGGCAGAAGTCTGAAGTTTCCTCGGGTTGGAAGGTTACTACCAGAGGTTCGTACCCAACTTCTCTCGAGTAGCAGCCCCTTTGACGGCTCTGACCAAGAAGAACCAGGCTTTCGTATGGATTGAGCAGTTCTAGTCATCCTTCAGCTATCTTAAGGGGAGGTTGGTCAATGCCCCAGTGCTGAGATTACCAAAATAAGGGGAGGCCTACGAGGTATTCTGTGATGCTTCGGGACAGGGCCTGAGATGCGTGTTGATGCAACGATGAGGGGTGATCTCTTATAGGTCCAGGCAGCTGCATTCCCATGAGCATAATTACGCCACCCACGACCTAGAGCTTGCAGCGGTCATTTTTGCGCTAATGTTATGGCGACACTACCTCATCGGGGAACGCTCTGTGGTCTTTACAGATCACAAAAGATTGAGGTATATCTTTTACCTGCAGGACATAAACTTGTGGCAGTGGAGATGGGTGGATTTTCTCTAGGATTACGACTTCGAGATCTCTTATACTGAGGGCAAGGGAAATGTGGTGGCTGATGCGTTGAGCAGGAGGATGCAGAAGGATGTGGTCCAAGAGTCGGCAGACGCCTGGAAGGCAATGGAAGAGTTGGCTGCCTTACACCTGGATGCGAAGATGGATAGCGGCAGAGGCTTCCTATATCAGATGACAGTGCAGTCATCCCAGTTTCAGCAGGTGGAAGAGTCTCAGTGGGGAGACTTAGTGTGCGAAGTGATGCGTGACCAAGTTGACCATGGAAATGCTCCGGACGGATGGACCGAGGATGGTCAGAACCCGATGCTTTTCCAGGGAAGGTTGTTTGTCCCAGAGGAGATGCGTGGCAGGGTTCTCAGTGAGTTCGACAACTCACCCCTGGTAGTACACCCTGGAGTTTCCAAGATGTACCAGGGTTTTAAGAGGCAGTTTTGGTGGCTCGGAGTTAAGCGAGCAATGGCGGAGTTTGGGGCCAAGTGCCTAGTGTGTCAGCAAGTGAAGGCTGAACACTGAGTTCCAGGTGGCCTACTACAGCCCCTAGGTGTCCCCGAGTGGAAGTGGGATGACTTGTCAATGGATTTCGTCATGGGACTACCCAAGGCCCAAGGAGGGTACGACGCCATCTGGGTGGTAGTGGATAGGTTGATGAAATCAGCTCACTTTCTAGAGATCAGGGAGTCGAGTGTTGTGGATTCTTTGGCATGAAAGTACGTGGATGAGGTGGTGCAGTTGCATGGAGTTCAGAGGTCTATAGTCTCAGATAGGGATGCACGGTTTACCTCGCAGGTCTGGAGAGGATTGCAGCATGCATTTGGAACCCAGTTACGGCTTAGCACTGCTTTCCATCCCCAGACAGATGGAAAAATGGAGCGGACCGTCCAAACCTTGGAGGATATGCTGCGAGCATGTGTTCTGGACTCAGGAGGATCATGGGTGCAATACTTGCCTCCAGTAAAGTTTTCCTACAATAATAGCTACCACTCTACCATCGGCATGGCCCCGTTTGAGGATTTGTACGGGAGGCCATGTCGTTCGCCTGTGTGTTGGACCGAAGTAGGAGAGGCAGGCATCCTTGGTCCGGAGGTGGTGCAGAACACGATAGAGAAGGTTCAGCTCATACGTGAAAGGATGAAGGAATCCTAGGACCGACATAACTCGTATGCTGATACCAGGAGTAGGCCCTTGGAGTTTGAGGTTGGGGACCACGTGTTCTGGAAGGTCTCCCCTCGGTGTGGGCAGCGGAGGTTCGGCAAGGGGAGTGAGCTTTCCCCTAGGTTCATCAGACCCTTCCAAGTGTTGTGGCGGGTCGTCTAGGTGGATTACCAGCTAGCGTTGCCACCGTCGTTACTAAGGATAAATGATGTCTTTCATGTGTCCCAGCTCCGTCGGTATCTGCACGATGATTCGCACGTCCTTGATTGGGGCGAGCTGGACATCGAGGACGACGTGACCTTTGTGGAGAGACCAGTGATGATCGAGGATCACAAGGAGAAGGTGCTTCATGGGAGAACCATTCCCTTGGTTCTCGTGTTGTGGAGAAATGGTGGGCTTGAGGAGAGTACGTGGGAGAGGGAAGCACAGATGCATACCAGGAGACCAGAGTTTTTTTGAGTTTTGATCCTTGTTGTACCTGTTGTGATAGAAAGTTTTGTCTTTTGGCTATGAAATGCACTAGTTTCTTTCGTCTTCTTGTGTGTGAAAACCCTCGACTATCGGTAAGGAGAGGACTCGACCCCTAATCAAGATGCATTAAGGTGGATGCGATTAAACCCGTGCGGGCGAGTCAGTGCCGCCCAAAGCGGATAATATCTTGACATGGGAGAAGAGATTCACCATCCCCAGTACCCGGTCAGTTTGGCATGGTATGTTGCTTGGTTCGTGACAAGAAGATGTTCTTAGTTAGCGATGAGGTTCTCTCTTGAGAGGTATCTTTTGGGGCGGTTGTTCGGACCCGCCCTTCCGTTCTGGGTTATCTAAATTCTTGGGGACGAGAATAGATTGAGAGGTATCTGATGTGATGACCCAGACTCTCTTGGTCCTTCCCTTTGGCAAAATCTGGGATCTAAAGGAGTGGCATCTCGGTGAGACCGATCGGCGGGACCGATCGTTGGGACCGATAGGCGGGACCGATAGGTGGGACTGATCGGCGTCACCCGGCCTTGTCAAGTTGTTTCCAGTAACAGTCCATTGCGCAAATAGGGTTTTAAACCCTATTCTGACTCGTTTAACTGTGTTTTAGGACCCATAACGCCCATAAGAGTTTAATTAAATTCTTCATCAATTCATGAGTGGGCTTAAACCAACCGACCCTTTTTGTGACGAGTGGAGTCGCGTGATCATCCCATGACCCCTGCGCCTTACGCGGATTCGCATTTTCACCTCAACCGTCCCCAGCTCCTATAAACTAAGTGATAGTCGTGGTTTCTCCTTTCCTCCATCGTGACTTTCACAAACAGCTTCTGGGGCATCGGACCGGCCGCATCGTTATCTGTAAAGTTCCGTGCCCCCGGCGTAAACGACAATCATCTATCAACAAGCAGGGAATTTCTTATTTGTCTCTCTCTTTGTGTATCATGAGGGGTGGGCGTGATTTTGTTTCTATAGAATTGGATAAACCAGACCTAAATGGAGATAACAAATGAATTCTATAAAGAAAGAAGGGGGGGCTGTGATCATTGATGATGTCTTATGTTTTGATGATGTTTCTCTTATGACCATCTTGTTGAGTTGTGCTGGCTTATGTATCCTGAAAATCGAGGCCGTTTGTGGTCGTTGTTTATTCACTAATGAACCCCTTCTAATGTTTTAAATAGATTGTTGTGGTTGTAAACTACTGCTGTGAAAAGTAATTGGTTAATCACGTATATCCAGCCAAATAAATTGGGGCACCAGGATCTTTCCTTTTGTGATAACCCCTGGTTAAAACACAGGAAATTTGAATCATGGATTGTGTTATGTCGTTTAAATCTGAAAATACATGCAAGGCCCTGCTTGTGTTGGTGGAGGTAGTTGGTTGTTTTCCCTTTGGGCCAATTGCTGGAGATGTGGGAGGGGGATGGGATCCCCTGTTATTTTAAACCCTCAGTGATCATGTGAGTTGGGGATGGGATCTCCTATTGGTATGGATTTGGTGGTTGTGAGTTTTGAATCTGGGCAGTTACTTGTTTATATCACAAATTGGGGTGGGATCCTCTTTTGTTGAGAACCGGGTGTAGGTGTTATGGTTGTTGTTTGATTGTTTACTTTTCTGGACTTCTATCGATGATTTCTAGATGCCCAGTAGTTCTTAAACTTAAATATTATTACTGAACGTGAAATATGAAAGGGGACACATGGGTTATAAGCATGAGTCATGACTCGGAATTGAGTTTTGTTGTGATCTATAGGTTTTCTGAAGAAAAAACCTAGCTTTGGGTGAGTGCTTGTTATCTATATATATGTATCTGTAGCTTTGTGTTTCTTATTCGCACCCCACCCAAGTTGAGCACTTAGTGCCGAACACCCCCATTTAACGGTGGAGGTTGTTTTTACCAACACTATTCTTAGTGGCTGGTTATTAGATCCTTTTCTACTCCCTTTCCCGGATAGCCCAATTATCTTCGGGCAGGCTGTGATGGCCTGAAGACCATTATTAGCCCAAGAAACTTCAGGCAGGGTAGTGTGGTGGTTGGTCAGGTGTGTGCGGCAGGTGGTTTCCCAAGTGTCTTCGGGATGAGGCCCATGTGTCTTCGTGCGTGGTGGTGGGTGTTCTGGCCAAGGTGTTTGCAGGCATGGTTACGTGTGGCAGTTGTTGCCCAGGTGTGTGCGGGCAGAATTTCAGTAGTGGGACTGCGTGCGGTTGAGGCCCAGGTGTGTGCGGGCGGGATTTCGGCAGTGGGACTGCGTGTGGTTGTGGCCCAGGTGTGTGCGGGCGGGTGTGGCAGTGGGACTGCGGTGAGAATGGAGGGATTGGTCCGATGTGTAGGATGTCTCAATAACCAGTGGGAAAGTGGCGCGGGGTACCCAAACATCGATGTGCTCTTAATATATAAATTACTTGACTTGCGTTATTTGGGGAGTGTTCCTTGGTGAGGCCTGGGGTGGATAGTTTACCTTGATAGGTGTTGAGTTTACTCTTTTCTCACGGGACATTAGTACGTTCCCCCACTTCTGCACAAGAGTCTTTAGTTTTCCCTACTGAGTGTACTTGTATGCTCATCCTACGTATATAAAACTTCTTTTAGGTTTCCAGGAGGACTTCGGGGATTACACAGGACCATACTAGCTTGGACCTTTGGAACAGTTGCAGTTGTTGTTTTCATTTCCTCTTTGGTACTTACCTTGTAGGAACCTTTTTCATTTTTTGGATTTTACTTTTGAAAAATGCATGTGGGAATGGTTTACTTTTTTCTTTATTCTTCTTTCTGCTTGGTGTTGTTGCGTTTTCTTCTCCTTATCTCCCGATTCTATAAAAAAAGGGGGTAATGCCTTCCATTTGTGAGAAATTTCTATACCCATGGTGCTAGTCGCCACTCTAGGACCTATTGAAGGCAGGTTTCAGGGGTCATTATCTCTCCTTCAACATAAAGAAGGAAGGGCCTGACAATCTGCTGACCCTTTCCTCTTTTTGGTGAAGGTGGGTCGTGACATATATAACTCATTAAGGTAATTTCATACTTTTATCCCAATAAAAACTTAGTTTTATGGTTTGGAATCACTGTTGGATAAAATATGTGCCAATAATTCCTGGATCACTACCCCAAAAGGGGAGCCATAGGGTTAGGTCACAAGGTATAATAAATTGTTCCTTAACTATATGAAATGTCTCTGCTAAAAACTACAGACAATCCATAAGGTCTTGTGGCCAAATCTTCATGGTTTCCTCAAAATATTCCCCCACTTTCTACTCACTATCATGCCCTGAAATGGTAGTATTATCCGTATGTAATTTACATTATTGTTTTTAATAATCGTATGATGAATCTTATTTTTTTAAAAGTTATGTTCTGTGCTCACATCAAGCCCTTGGGATTCATGAAACCATTATGTCCTCACCAGGAATATATATTTGGTCCAATTGAGTAATTAGACTGAAATTTAAATGATTCTAACTAGAATCAGAAAACAGTATCTTCTAAATGACACTATTATTATGACATGGAATTATCTGCAATGATTTATGATAAAAAACATGTTTTCTAAAATGTATGGACATCCCTCTAGGTGGAATATAATCCAAATACTACTTTTATAGCTTTAAATACAAGAACCATGAATGTTATTTGGATGTTATTGCCTCAGTTGATTAACTATATTTATCATTCCGTATATCTTAATTTTAGTATTTTAATTGTTTATATAGAATATAATTTGGATATGGATTCTCTATCAAAGAGAGAAATTAAGGAAACATGCAAGATGTGGTCTTTTATGAAAATAAATTAGCCTACACCAATGGTGAGTGCATACATAAATTAAGGTAATCACTCCCATTTATATAAACCACTAATACTAATTGAATTGTTTTTTTAGTGTATTATTTTTAGGATAGCTTTTCCGGTTCATGGATTTTCATTGTATAATATTTTAATGTTTTAAAAAATTACAATTGTTCCCCTCCTCTCCCACTGAGAATGATACCATGTCTCACTTATTTACATTATATTGGTTAATCTATATTAGATAAAACCCTATTTAATTATCTGTTATACTATTATATAAATGATTTATATGTTTTTATCTTTTTAATATATCATTCCAGGAGTCCATAAAAAATTATCCAAATGCAGTCTATCATGGAAGAGTAAATCATCCTTCCTGACCTCTATGAATTTATTTTATTTCTAACTCCACTATATATATTCCATTAAACAGAAAATAATTATATCTGTATATAAATTATACTAAAATTTTATATTTTTATGATACACCTATTTTCCTATATATTTTACGTTAAATGAGAAATTAATGTATCACTCGCCCGTACATGTAGACTACCACCTACACATATAGATGAAATTCATTTTTCATAATCATCATTTATGTGTAGTTAATATGATGTATTTAATGTTAATTTATGATATTTATAATATAATTACGTTTTTTAATTATAATAAACTATTTATCTTTCATCCAATATTCCCAAGGAACATTAAAATCATCATTCATTTATATGTATGAGACTACATGATAAGGGAATACTTTAAGTAATTATTCAATAAAAATAGTTTGAGAATTAAAAATATGAATATAAAAAATATATTATACTAATATCATTATTAATTTTCATGAGATTTTCTAACCATGATCAATGTACAAGGACCATAATATTCAAACCAAAAGATTGATGATAAAAAAACATACCTACTGAAAATGATATTTTCAATATCGAATAACAAATAAAAAATGGTAAAATATGATAATGTTATCATATATAATATTATATGTATTTATAGTATTTGTTTTTTGAATTATAGTAGAATTGAATTCTATATACATGATATTAGATTGTATTTTGAACATGTTCGATGTAACATAATGAAATTCTAAAAAATTAACATTATATTCGAAATTGTTTATGAAACGCAACACCAAAGCATATATTAAAATATAAAACCCTATTAATTTACAATATATTAATTAATTAAATATTTTAAATGTATTTTAGTATAATAAATACTCATTTTATCATTCATTACACACAACAATGATAGCCCATGTTACACCTTATTATTTAATATGACAGTTATCGCATAACCATTGAATTGGTCAGTATAAATAGAGAAAATGTAATTATGAAAATATATGTTTCAATGATGATTATTGGTTATGTATTTATATTTTCAAATAAAAAAATAAATTAAAATAAAAATTATTTTTTATTTCTGAAAACTATATTTTTTCCAAATGACTATTCAGTTAAACATTTGAACATAATTTTGAATAAATTTTTTTAAATTTTTTTTGAAAATTTATATGATAATATGAAAATATTTTTTATTGGAGAATAAAAAATAAATATTAAGGTAATTATTAATTATTTTATTGTATTATTTTAATTTTTTTATGTATAGAGATAATTTAAAAAATATAATTGAAACATGTATTTATATTATAAATTATTTATAATGTTATATTAAATTTTGAGTTATTTTTAATGTATTAATAGTTAAGTAATATTTTAATTAATAAAATTTATTTCATAATTAAATTATTCATATATAAATTTTATTTAAAATTATTTTAAACTATTGAAATTTTTAACATTGATAACTCGCTTTATCATCACATCTTGAGGATTAATTTTTCATTATGTTTTACAATATCAATTAATGGAATTTGGAAAAACCAATTCAATAATTGAATAATATAAATTTATATTATAAAACAACTATGAATGGATTTTTTTCGTAAATTATTATAGAAAACATTTTAAAATTAATTACCATGATTAAGGTTAAAATGTTGTTTTTAACATTTAATGAGCTTGTGTTAAAGATTATTTTTCCTAGTTAAT
Organism: Viscum album; assembly: GCA_963277665.1. Taxonomy (NCBI): domain Eukaryota; kingdom Viridiplantae; phylum Streptophyta; class Magnoliopsida; order Santalales; family Viscaceae; genus Viscum; species Viscum album. The sequence goes on along the minus strand of OY728150.1, from coordinate 1,582,373,563 downwards.
ATATTTATATTTATTATATATTTTTCATATTAAAAATTATATGGCATAAATTATATAATAAATATTTTTTATTTTTATTGTTACATTATACAATACATAGTTAAATCAAAATATATAATTTATTGTGGTAAAAAATCAAAAGGGTGAAATTGAGTAAACTTATGACTAAAGAATAACATAATAAAAACATTGTTTATTTCTTGTAGTGGAGGTGTTTATCAACCATATAAACCATCATCAAAATTATTGACCAATTTATTAGGACCATGGTGTAATAATGACATCAAAATATTGATTTTTTTTGGTATTTATAAGAATCTCACCCCTCCAGAACTATAAAATTAAACTCACTCCCCTCATTTTTTATAAAAATGTAGAAATTTCTAATGAAAAAAACATAAAAATAATTTCTAAAATTATATAACCTCATATTACATGAATTATCTTTGTAAATAACAAACTATTAATATTTTTTTCATTCTAAATAAAGATACATGAAGAAAAGGAACATTCTCAAATTAGTGTTTTTACATTTTTTTCATCAACCACTTCTTCAACTATTAATAAATAAGTTCTGATTTAATAACCATAGTATCAACAATATACTAATATTTTGTTATTATACGATAATTATTTTAAGTCATCTCCACACCCATAAAATGGGATACTAGATCATAATTTTTTATATGGTAGAGTAATTCCCATCAAACAAATGCCCTTTTTCATTTCCACCTCTCACAATAGGGTATGATGATGGATATAAATTATATTTATGATATTTATAACATAACCATACATCCAAAAACACTATTAAATATATAAAATTTTAACTTCCATTCCATATGTGATATTATAATGTTCCCCATTTGTATGGTGGACTATCTCCACTCCAACTGATGTGATTTGATTTTCACAAATGATTTACATAGAAGGTAAAATGGAGAAATTAAATGATTATATCTAATAGAAATGACATAATTATGATATTAATAACATATTTATCATTATTAATTTTTATAATATATATAATTTAATTTCTTACATTTTAACATAATGAATGATGATAATTCTATTTGTGTACGTGTAAAATAACGTCTTCATAAAACAATGTGGCCCTCTTTTCATCACCACACCATTTGGAATAAATATGTACTAATATAAGATATATTAATATTGTATAATGATATTATTTTAATTATTTACATTAAATATATTACATAAAATCATTCGATATATATTTTTGTAAACTGGAAACATTACTCATACGTACGTATGACAAACCATATCAATCCTCAAGACTTACTTCATTTCTCAAAACCATTATACATGAATAGTCATAAAATTACATTTGTTTTATAAATATGATAATTATTTCATGATTATTAGTATTATGGTTATTATAATTCATAAAAATCACATGAACTGGATCTTTCATGACAAAATATATTAGATTAAACATGCAATTAACACACAAAAGAAAAAAATAATGAAAGATTTTTAACAAACATGTGATAATATGTAATAAAAGTATATTTTATATTACCATAATTATAATTATGGTACTATTATAAGTAAATATATTGTTTAAAATTTCTATCTATTATGTTAAAAAATGTTCAATGAAAATAAAACATGATATAAGAGATTTGATTGTAATTTCATTTCATTGAGACATATCCTAATGTTTTTATATAAAAATATTATATAGTCTATATAATTCCCCACTAAAGTGTAATGTCACAAATAATTCAGTATAAATGGTATTTTATGTTGTAATTTTACTTATTTCGTGTAAAGGGATATGGCATAAGAGTTGCCAAGTAGTAAATAATTTTATTACTTAATTTATTTTTCATTGGATTATATTATTTATTCTTTATCCTTCATATTCTATGTGTCTAATAAATTTTAGTTGAATTAATTCTTAGTTGAAGAAGTTTTTAGGTTAATTTACATTAGATACACATGATCAATTAATTTTATAATTCTCACTTCAATGTTTCGATCATTGTAATTTTTTATTTACTAATATAATTCTCATCAAGGTTATTTGTTCATGAATTTTATTTGAAGACTTTTATTTTGATATTGTCTAACTAACCCTTATTATTTTCTCCACCTCTGTTTATTCACGATATTTTCAAATAATAATTAAAATGTTTCACTATTTTTTACAAAAAATCATTGATAAATTTTTTTAGGAAAATCCAATAATATCTCTCTGTTTAGTCGAATGCTATATTTATTCTCAAATGCTATTTTCAAAAAAAATTCAAACAAATATTCTTATCCATTATCATTTGGATTTATTAAGGGAATTATTTCCCATTATTTATTTTTATAAATAAATTTAAATGTATTGTACTTATCTTTTTTAAAAATAAAAAATTGTTTGTATTTTAATATAATAGTGAATGGAATCTTCATTTGAATTTTTACAACATGAAAAGAATTGGAAGATTTCATTTCACATTAAAATGATAAAAATCATATTTTATATATTTATATATTTATATTCAATGATCATATTTTTCTAAAATGTTTTTTTTAATTTTTAATATTATAAACACTTTTCAAAAATAAAAGTAGATGATTCCATTAAATAACAATTTAAATATCACATTATGTTATTTATATTCTTTAGTGGAAACATACCTTTATTTTTACAAAAATGAGTATATGTTGTATTTATATAACCATTTTTCTTACAATGGATGATTTATTATTATTTTTACCCTTAATAGTGTACAGATTTATTTCCACATTTCTATTTTAGGTAATTATATTCCCATTGAAATATTTAATCTCCTCGAATCATTGGATATTTTATTTTCCAAAATTATCTATATCATTAGCATGAATATGTTTATTTATTAAGACATTTACCGCATCTACAAATAGTATTCTATATTTAATGTAGTTTTTATAATGGAAAATATTTATAAATATTTATTCCTTACTTAATATATGTATTTAAGGATAAGATACATTATTCACAAAAAAATTGATTATTCAATATATGAGGAATGCATTAGATCATCAGGGATTATAGGGACATAAATAATATACCCTTGATATATTTATATGTTTGATGATAAAAATAATTTATTCAACATTATACTGGTTTTCACATGTTGTTTTCAATTGTCAGGAGAAAATTTATGACAGTAGATATATCTTGATGACTAAGATCACAACGTCCAATAATTATTAATTAACATTATTAAGATTTAAATTATTATTATACTTGATATATCCATAATAGTATTATCTCACATTTCGTTTCATTCATAGTTAATATATTAAATTAAATGTGTATACAATTATTAACCATGGAAAATTTACTATTCGTTATTTTATCATGATATCCATGTTATTTAAATAGAATGTTGTTTCAGTTAATTATCATTTGATTTTTATAATTATTATTGATTCATTATAGATTAAATTATACTTAAACCCTAATGACCAATTTATCTAATAGTTATATTATTTCTTTTCCTAGGAATCCATGAGTTGGATTATGTTGATATTCAATAATGTTATGGAATGAATAATTTCATTCTAAAAAATGTTGTAATTTGTGTTTTTAAAGGTAATGAAAGTCACAAATATGTATTTGGACTACTAAAAATATTATACCGTTTATTCCATGAGGATGGTATTCCTTATATCTTATTTCAATTTTATAAATCATACACTGGCTCTAGGTTTTTGGGGGCACGGTTCACATAATTGTATCTATTGTACGATTTTATCATCTGATGTTTCTTTCCATGTGAAACATCACTTATTAGCCACTAGTTTCATCTACGTAGTTTATAAAGTATGAAATAATTTATTTTCTGATTTAATCATAGGAAAATATTGGTATTTACAGTTCATTACATGGTTCGCTCCTTTTTTATGTTTTCATTCTGGATTACTAATGTTATATGAGTTATTTTCCAAAATATTTTCTTAATGAGAATGGTTTTATTTTATTCACATATCTTATTATATGAGGTGTATATACTACCCATTTGTTATTACAGTCCACAAACCAATTTATGTTAATTTTATTAATGTTTTCATTTTAATATTTTTATTTCATGAAGGTTATGATTGAAAATTAAATAATATGTCATGGTGTTTATATTTCAATATAATTTTAATCCTGATTGATTATGCATTAATTTCCATTGATTTAAATAAGATATTCCTTATCTGAAAACGCCCATAAATTTTATTTGTTTACTTTTATACATATATTATTTAAGAAAGAGTACCATTTGTCTTTATTTTGGTATTTTAAATTATTAGTAAAATATTGTAAGGAGAAAATTTATTTATTTCTTAATTTCCCAAGATTCATTTCATCAATGTATTTTTTTTATAAATTATATCCATGAGTTTAACTACTATCCTCCATTAATTTTTAATAAATTTTTTATACATTTTATAATTCTATATAATTGACAAAATTTCATATATTTTTTATTTTAGGATTGAGTTGTGTTTATATATTTACTAAAAATTTGAAATGAGTTATTTTATTATTGTACTATGGACAAAAAAATATAAAAAAAATGAGAACTCCATGATTGGATGATTGTAATAAAATTTTCAAAATTTATTATAAATTTAATTTTTTTTAAAATATTTTGAAAATTTATAGATTTGAAATAGAATATTTAAAAATTAAAATGATACAATGGCACCAAAAATATTCCAATGATCAGTTATATATATTATTTATCATGGATAAAATAAATAAATTAATCTGATAATTTTTAATGTACAATAAATTTTCATCCAACATTTTTCATTCATTAGATGGATTATTTTTTTGATGATGGAATATAACCGTTTTTCTACTCAATATATCTTATTATAAATGAATGGAGACTTTTTTCCTGATCCTATGGAATATATATCAATGGATATTTCATATATAATCAGTGGAACTAGATTTATATATATATCTAATTAATTAGTTAATTATTAATTTTTAATGATCTCCAATAAATTACTGGAGCTTATAATTAGCTAGATATAAGAAATGTATGAGTTTATTTGAAGCCCATAGTAGGTAAATGGGTAGTAATACCATGAAAAAATGTAATAAATGAAATACTATTTATCCTTGACATAAGTTTAATGTGATTATGATTATTCTACACTTTATGAATTTTTATGATCCTAGATCCTTTTCTAATTACATATTCTAAAGTGTCACATTATTCATTCCTTTATAATTCAAACTTTATAGATATTCAAGAAATATTCCATGACATATGATTGTTATCTATGAATTTATAATTATTTTTTCAAATTTTAGGACTTTTTTATCATAACAATATGTTTTATCTTTTCATAAAAAGAAATTAATATCTCCCTTTTTACTATTGTTTATCATCTAAGGTAACCATTAAGTATTATTCCATTTCTTACTGAAATTAAGAAATATTTTTTGTATGATGTGTCATACAGGGGTTATTGTTGTGAAAAACTACCATGTATAATATTTATATATTTGTCATTCCAAAGACATTAAGCCTAAACTATGTTAGAATGTAAAATAATTTTAGGTAATTAATATTTGTGTTCTGTGATGTATTATTTATGAATGGAATGTTTGGAACACTATAAACCCCCTATATGAATAACTTGATCATATTAAAACTGTCTAAAATTTTCATTCTACATCTTCTTTGGTTCATTTTACACAATAGATGAAAATCCATCAGGAGACATGGATATGTGTAGAGAACAATATATTATTAAATTTCAATGATGATTCTCTTATTGAGGATTTATACTAGGAAAATCATAACATAATAAATCATTTTTACCTTACAACGTAATTTTTTTAGGAATGATTCCCTCTATTGTCCCTATAATTCTGTATACATGTGTTTTCTATTAACTCAGTAATATTGTTACATGAAAATAATATTCCAATGGAGATTCATTAAGAAAATTAAATATGTATAGATTTATAAGATGAATCAAAATCTAAAATGTGATATCCGACATCTATCAATTGATATATGATTCATAATGGAACAATAAATTAATTAAAAATATAGAATAAAATTTCACTAAAGACGTATAAGAATATTTTTATGAGGGATAGTCCTCAAAAATGAATTTATGAGGAGTTATATAATTTATTTGAAATCATTTCTACATTTTCTATTCTCAATGATATATAACCCCCATGTTGTGATGTGGTGTTTTAATAGTAATACTAAACATTAATGATATGAGCGAAAGTATAAATCTATAATCAAATAGTAAATTCAATATTATAGTATAAAGAGTTGGAATATTTATCCCTACAAAATATTTGAGACCCACCTTACCATTAGTAATCATATATTTCATCCTCTAACCTATAGTGTATAGTGGTTATTAAAATTTATTTTCTAAAAAATCCCCAATATTATGTAATTAGATAAAATAATGCATTTTTTATTGAAACAATAGTGTGTATAGGATGAATATTCATCAAAACCCCCTTTTCTTCATTTTACATTATTGTATTCCTTATCACCATTGAACCATGATTAACCTGATTCAATTATTTTACACTCAAAAATAACATCTATATTCCCTTGATAAGCATTTATAAATGTTTATTTCTATGATATTTACATGTTAGTAATTTTTTTTTACAGTACTCGTTATTTATGCATTGATAAACAAGAATTATACTTAATTTTTTTATTATTATGTATTCCACTGTGAGAAAAATTAAATTCTCTAATCATTATTTTATCCTTATTATAAAAACATAAACCCTCTTCATAAAATTGAAACAAAATTCATTTACTTTCATATATTCATCATTAATAATGTAATGAATTTTACCTCATTATTTGAAATTTTGATGACATAACATGAGGCATATTGTGAAATATTTGATATATTTTCTTCATAATCACTGATAGAATGATCTGTATTTTTATTTATTTGAAGGAAATACATCTTAATTTTTTGATGGAGTTTTTTGGGAAAAAATAAATGGAAAACTATTTTGTTGAATCATTCTAATTACATTGAATCAAGTCTGTATTTGGCCATCAAATTCAAGATGAATGTATAACATTGATTTTGGTCAACCTTAAGATGGTTAAAAATTGTTATGAAACATTCTTATACTATGAATTGAAGGATATACAATATATTATTAACAATATTAATCCTTAGTTTCCCAATGAGTGTATCAAAGTATAAAATAATGGTATAATCAATTTTTCATATAATGGACTTTCCCACAATAATCCTTTTTATAGGATTAGGAGGGATTTTCACAATACTCATATTATTATTAATAATATGATTCATATATACATGTACTACTTGAAATATTTCATCTCCCATTAAAATAATGATATAAAGACCATTAATAAAATCAACACATTACCTATAAATTTTTTTAAGGACATAGTTTCTCATCAGTATACCCACCAACTAAAATAAATGAAATAAAATTAATGATGAGAATTATCAATAGAATTAATATTTAAAAGGGTAAAATGTTAACATAGTGGGATCAACATAAAAATAAAATTTAAATAAAAAATTATGTGACTTGATTTTAAAACCAGGGTAGTCCATGGTATTTTTTATTAGGTCTAATAAAATAACAATCAAATCCATCATTAATATAAAATTGTAAAGATTTTTTTTCCAAAGTGTTTCCCACTAGATTGTCAGACCAACTATGAAAACATGAATATATTTTTTTGAACTAGGTTATAATTATAGAAGAAAAAATATACCCCTACTTAGGTTATTACCATTAATTACATATCTTCCAAAGTCAGATCACATGTATTATGCAATCAGGCATATAATTCCTTAGCAACAAAGGGCTCCTTTGGTCAAAATGACTTAACAATATTTTCCTTTTCGTAAAATAGTAACTATGTTATTTTACTATTTTATTATTTTAATAATGAATAAAAATTACTATAAAAAAATATGATAGAATCAATAGAAAACAAATACTTTTTAATAATGTATAAATGTATTTTATAAATAAAAGTACTATAAATACAATGTAAATATAAATTGTCTTATTTTTTGGATTTCTAAGATAATAATAATTAAAAATGGACCTAAAAATGAATCCTAATTTTTCAACATTATGTTCTCCAAAAGAAAATTTACATCCTAAGGAACATAAGAGATCAATTTTAATACAAAAAGGGTGTGTTGATAATCCCAAATTGAGATTGAACATGATAAATAACAATACAATCCAAAACAAAATTCATAAATTACCTTCATACAAATAAATCTAATTAATAATCATTGGGCATCAATAATATAATGAAAATATAAATAAAATATAATTGAAAAATATTAATTTTATCTATAACATAAATATATAAATAAGAATAAGTAAATGATATCTTCTAAGACAACAGCACATGGTGGATAGTTCCATATCGTATTTTCAGATTACTTCTTAATCTTAAAAAAAATTGATTTATGATATATAATAATGAAGAATTTCATTTTATTTATATTTGGTAACAACCAAAACAAAATATTCCGGTTTTTTTTTGTTATAAAAATGGAAATCATATGAATATAATAAGTATAAGAGTTATCCATGAAAAGAAATGGGTTGTAAAATCTTGCCTCATAAAACAACCAATGTAGATTTCATCAATATGCCATAAATTGAGAGGATTTTTATATCATTGACATTAATTTCTGAATTAATTTTCATATGTCCAAAATATTGTATTCATTTATAAAAATGTCAATGATAAATTCCAAAGAATAATGTAAATAAATAAAAATTGAATATTTTTATTCCAGAAATATGTTATATAATTTTGAATAATGAATGAACATTGAGTTTAATTTTATTACCAAATATTATCTTGAATTTTTATCCCTAAAATAATACATTATTCTATGATTTAATTAATTATAAATAAAAATTTATAATAGTTCTACATTAACTGTTTGTGTGATAGAATATTTCTACTTAACCGGGTATGATTTTTAAAAAGTGATTTGATGAATCATTTTATGAAATGTAAAACAAAATCATTGGTATGAATAATAATATTTATATGTATTTATGACACATATATTTGTAATTTAATTTAATTAAATAATATATATTGGATATAGAAAGTGATTTTGGATGATATATTTCCTAACCCAAAAAAACATAGTGGTTTAGAGAGATCCATAACTTCATGTTTAGATTCATTAAATTCTTGTACATTAAATATTAAATTATAAAAATAGATTAATTAATTGTATAAATTATAATACTATAAATATTTATTAGATACAATATAATTATATTATTATTATTATTTGCAACCATTTAAATGTGGTTTAAATTTAAATTCATTATTTAGTGAACATTTGTTTCATGGTTCCATGGTCTGACTAGTTATTGATAATTATAAAGTTCTTGTAAAATGGGAATTCAAATGTAAAAGTGAAATGATATCATATTAATGTCCATAAAAATATCATTATGGTCCCAGATATCCATTTTTCTTATATATGGATTATTTATTTAGTAAATACATTAATTTAATGAAGTTGGCCCATTTAGGTTGCTTTAATAACCATCAGAACCTAAATTTTTATAATTAATTAAATTTTTATTAATTCTATAAAGAAACATGAAATATGTTATAATAAGCTTATTATGATCATATATGAGAATAAAATTACTTCTATAAGTAACTATGAAAATTGTTGAGTAAAATTATTTGCATTATTGGTGGATGAAGTTAACCAACCGTATCATGATATTATTTTGTTATTTAAGAATATATTTTTAGAGGGTATAATATGGATATTACATCATACAATTAACATATAAATATATTTTGGATACTGGGGTTATGATTTTTAGGTTTATAGAGAACATATTATTTTGGTTGTAGAATAAGAATACTGAAAGAGGTTAGTCAATAATTTTAGCTCTTACACTGGTTGTCTCCTCTTAAGGTACCCTATAATGATCCTTGAAATTGAATTTGCTGAGACCTAGGATTAACATACATGTATATTAAATAATTTAAGATGAATATTTGTAATATTAAACAAACAAATTCTCAAGGAATATACGCTTTTATTATCATCAAAATCATAGAAAAAATTCTTCTGATTTGGTGAAATATCATAAAAATATATATAAATATCTTCCTCTTTGTACTCTTACATATAAACCATTCTTCCAAACATGGTTAATGAAAACATATGAAATATGTTAGATAATTTGGTATATATAGTTATTCAATGATACATATAAGCATAATTGTGAGCATAATAATTTGATACCATGACTATATAATTATAAGACTATACCCTAAATATTTGATAACATAATCAAGAGTCATTGAATAATAATTGGTAGTTCATAATACATGAAGGATAAAGTAATCATGAGAAAAATCCTTGAACAAATAACATATTAATAATACATGTAATTTAGGCATACTCATCATCTCATGAAAATTTAAAATTGTTTTAGAAGAACAAGGTTCACTCATTATGATTAGGAAATGAAATAAGGCCCCCACATGAACATATTGTCATGAAACTAGGTCCATGACTTACTTTGTTAATATGTAATTAGGTTCAAATATAAAAATGTAAACATATAATAAGTTTCATGAATAAATATTGTTCATTAATCCTTTTACAAGAATAAAAATATGTTCATGTAATAAAGTTTATGCATACCATTGTGAACTTGTAATATGGTTCATTCGTAACATTGTGAACTTTTAATTTGGTTCATGCATAAACTTATGGATATTCATGCAGGTCCATTCCTAACATAGAAAGAATTTGTGTAGGTTTACACATAATAGTTTGAACTCGTAATTTGGTTCATCAATAATTTTTTTAACACATAATCAGTTTCATGCATATAATTTATAATCACAAGTTATCCATCATTACCAATTTCATTGAAGAGTGATATAGGTCCCACACATCTCATAATAAAATAAAACATACATTTAACAGAATATTATAAAAAATCATCATATCATTAAAATATTATATAAAATCGGTGTCAATAAAATTTAATCATATCATTTCATATCGAAAAGAGGTAGGTCTCATAATAATTTCATGAAAACATAACTTATGAAATGGATTGGGTTCCCAGATTATATAACCCATGTAAGAGAAATAGGTGACATAAACATCATTCCATTATGACAATAGAAATTAATTAAATAACCTGAATGGTATTAATGGTTCATAACCATATTAAAAAATAAAATATAAAAAAATATACCATATTATTCGGAAACGGTATTTGAAAGACCCCATGGATAATTTCAGAAAGAAAAAAAACCATTCCTTAAAAATACATTTTATACAACCATTTAAATAATTATTTTATAATAAATAAGGAATTTCTATTTCATTTAAAAATTTTAATTCAGAAAATATCTTGTTTTTAAAAAATATTAAACATCATAACATAATTCATTTTGAATTATTTTTTCCAATAAAATTTATTTGAAAACATATAAAGGAAAATTCAGAAAAAAAAATTGATAACATTTATTTGAAAATAGTATTAAAACACATAAATAATGGTTATTCTAATTTTTAAAACAGTTTTCATCAAAATTACTTTGTATTCATAAAAATAATGCTTTAAATAATTTTGGAGACAATTTTCAAGGAAATTATTTTTTTTAATCATATAATGATATCTTGAAATCATTGAAATTATTTTCATTGGATATATTTATTTGGAAAAATATATTGGAAGTTCAAAAAACCATTTAAAACACTTTTTAAACATTAACCCTTTTTGAAAATGTTTTTAGAAAACACGGTTTTGGAATAAAACCAATTTTCTATAAAAAGTATAAATAAAGCACAATTTTCATCAAACCCATTTTAAATTATATAAACTATCAAAGAGTGGACTATTATTCAAATACATTAATATAACATGTATAATTTTCTTATAAGTTAATAGATCAGTTTTATTGATATATGGATCATAATATTTCATCAATGGATTAATAGTAACGATAATTAAAAATATTTTAGAAATCATCTATTTCCATATCGGTAACTTTTACTCATTATATACATGAGTGAATAAATTAAATGAGGATTTAAATATCATGAAATGTTAAGGTTGGAGATATAATATTACAAATTATAGTATATAATCCTTTTAAAAAATATAGTTCCATAAAATGGCGTGTATCTCAATGACGTAAACTGGGGACAAAAATTATATTATTGTTTTTTTGGCTATTGAACTATAAACTGTAAGAAATAAATAGCATATAATGGATATTATGATAGACATAAATATAATTATAATGTTCAAATAATTTTATCATAGGAATTATATTCCCCACATAAAAATAAATAGTGGTGAGAATGACATTAATCTCACAAATATAAATTGATAAGAGAAAACACATACATTAAGTGTTTACATTATTCATAACCATTAAAATATTCATTATAATAAATATATTTTTATTGTACATATTTAATTGTAACATATTAATACATATCATACCATATATTATTCACTTGTGAATTTATTTTATACATTTATTAATAATTCCAAGTTAATGAAACGTTTTGGGTATTAACATCATTGTTTATTATACATGATTTGACTTATTAATCTTGATCCTATTAATTATATCGTGATTTAATTTTTTTACTAAAGGTAAAACATGATTTATATATTTTATATATTAAGTATATAAATATATATAATAATCTATGATATATATATATATATATTAGAAATTGGATGCATATTTTATGGAGATGGTAGGTTGTATGTATTGATGAATGCTGTATCAATTTTCTAATCATATTATATGAAAGAAAGTAAAAAATATATATGTATGTATAATTATGTATAATAATATAAGTAAAATAATTATATAATATATATCATATAAAAGTACTAATTTCAACCTTAATAAATTCCATTTAAGTGTGAAAAAATTACTTTTCATTGAGTAGGAGGTAGTCCACATGTACAAAAACAAAATAATCATATTTACAAAAAATAAAGAGCAAAAAGGTTTTATTTTATAATATTTATAAAATAATAAATACATCTTAAATACCCTATATATATTTTTAAAAAATATAATCCACCATTATTCCCTTCTTTGATAGGTGGTAATGAAAAATAAACAACATTGTTTTATGAGGTGGTAGTTCACCATTCAAAAGTACATTCAGTTATATACAATTAGTAGGAATCACATCTGGAAACCAAGGCATTACCAATGGTGTAAAACCATTGGGGTAGGGTGCCAAAATACTATTATATGTTATACGAATGATTTAGAAATCCAATGTGTGATAAGTCATGGGGATATCCTTTTACCAATGGTTATCATGAAATTGATTGCAATACAAAACTACTGACAGTTACAATCCATTGGTAAAGATAACTCTATAAACATTACCAACAGTTTACAAACCATTGGTATATTGCATTACAAGCAATATTTGTATAATTGTTCGTATATATTATATGTTGAAGCTATATACCAATAGATTGAAAACCGTTTGTATAGTGTTTTACCAATGTTTCAACAAATGGAATTTTTATCAGAGAATTAATTCATCATTATACAATTTTTTTTAAAGTGTTACTATATAGTACATGGGGATTTACACAGCTACCTTCCCACTTCTATAACCTGTATAGACTTACATAGAATTCCTACCTAGTACATAATTACACAATATCCTATATCCCCTCTTACCTCCCCACTCCAATATATAGAATTCATCACCTGATGATTCAACAAATACATTATAAAATAATTATTGAACACATGAAAATATATAATTCAGAAAAACACTCATTCCCACAATACAATATATTGAATTAAAAAACACTCATGTAAGTAATATACAAAATAAAATTGAAACCAAAACTGAAACACCTAAAAATTCCCAACACCCTTGGAACTATCTTCTTATAATTATGGGCTCTATCTCTTCCATCCATAAAATCTATATAATAGTTAGTGATCCTATTCAATTAGATATTATATTTATCTATCATTCTATATTAATATATTTACGAATAATGAATAATGATTCAATTAAAAAATCATTACATGAAGAATTTAATTATATATAACACATAATGAATATTGCATATAAAATTGAACTCAGAATATGGGGGTGTATAGGGGGTTGGGGGATGTCCAAGGGGGTTGGGGGTGTCCAGTGCGTGGGGGCTGTCCAGGTGGGTGGGAGGGGGTAGGTGGGGGGTTTCCATGGGGGGGATGCTGTCCAGGGGGGCTGTTCAGGTGGTGGGGTGGTGGAGTCTATGTGAGTGGGGGTGTTTAGGCGGGTGCCTAAGGGGTGGGAGCCTCCAGGGGGTGGGGTGACCAGAGGGTTGTCCAAGGAGTGGGGGTTGTCTATGGGGTTGAGGGTTTCTAGGTTGTGGTGGTGTCCAAGGAGTGGGGTGGTTCCAAGAGGGGTGGGGTGGGGGCTGTTTATGGGTTGGGAGGGGGGTGGGGGGCTTTCCAATGGGTAGGGGGTGTCCATGGGGTGGGAGTATCCTTGGGGGGGGGGGGGGTTCTAGTGGTGGGGGTGTCCATGACAGTGGGGGTGTCCATGGGGATGAGGGTGTTCAGGGGGGTGTCCAGGGGTTGGGGGAGTCCAAAGGGGGAGGGGGTTTTCTATAGGTGTGGGTGTATCCAGAGGTGGGGTGGTGTCCATGGGGAATTACTAGGGGTTATGGGGTTGTCCAATGGGAAGGGGGTGTCTCGGGGAGTGGCGGTTGCCTGGGAGTGGGGGTGTCCATTAAGGAGGGGGTGTCCAGCAGTGGGGGTGTCTTTGGGGTGGGGTGGAGTTTATGTTGGTTTGTGGTGGGGGGGGGGGGTCCTTGGGGTTGGGGCTATGCTGGGGGAGGGGGTCGTGGGGGTGGGGTTCCTAGATGTGGGGTGGTGTCCAGGGGTGGGAGTTGTGTAGCGGGTGGTGGGTTTTCTATGTGATTAGGAATGTACAGGGGGGTGAGTGTCTAAGATGCGAGGTGGTGTCTAGGGGTGGGGTGTCCCGTGGGTGGGGTGGGTGTCTGGGGGGAGGGGGTGTCCAAGGGGATGGGGGTGTCCAGGTGGGTGGGGAGTGGGGTGTCCATGGGGTGAGGTGGTGTCCAGGGGTGGGGGCGGTTTGGGGGGTTGGGTGGGGGGAATGTCCAAGGTGATAGGGTAGTGCAGGGTACTGAGGCTGTCCCGGCGGTGGTGGGTGGGGGGGTCTAGGGGTGGGGTCTGGCTATGTTGGTTTTGTTCAAGGGGGCTGGGGGTTTTCAGTGGGTTTGGGGGATGTCAAGGGGGTTGGGATTCCTATGGGTGGGGGTGTTCTATGGGGGTGGGTGGGTGTGGGGATATCTAGGGGTGGGTTCTATCCGTAGGGGTGGGGTGTCTAGTGGGTGGGAGTTTTCAAGGGTTTTGGGGGCTGTCTAGGGGGGTCAGGGTGTCCCAGATGTTTGGGTGGGTGTGGCAAGGGGGTGTGGTGGTGTCCAGGGGGGTGGGGGGTTACCAGGGGGTGTCCAAGGGGCTTGGGGGGGTTTATGGGGGTAAGGGGTGTTTATTTTGTAGGGGTGTCTATGTTTGGCGGGGGTGTCCAGGGGTGGTGGTTATTCGAGGGGGTGGGGTAATATGGGGGTTTGAGGGGGTGGGGTGGTGTCCAGGCTGTGGGGGGGGGGGTTCTAGTGGGTCGGGATGGGGAGGGGTGCCAATGGGTTTGGGGGTGTCCGGGGGGGGGATTACAGGGTTTTGGGAGTTTCATGGTTTTGGGGGGCTTTCAATTAGTTTGGGGGGGGGGGGGAGGGGTAGTCCATGTTGGTAGAGACTGTCTGGAGGGTGGGGGTGTCCATGGGGTGGTGGAGTGTCTGGGGGATCTGTACTTAGTTTGGGGGTGTCTTGGGGGATGTCTAGGGGGTGGGTGGTGTCCATGTCGGGGGGGGGGGGGGGGTCTGTTAAAGGGGTGGGGGATGGGGGTATGTCCAGTGGTTGGGGGGTCTTCAAGTGGGGGTGTCAATTGTGGTGGGGTGACCTGTGGGTCGGGGTGTCTGTGGGGTGTTTGTTTCTCAGGGGTGGGATGATGTATAGGGGGCGGGGGATTCCATGGGGTGGGTGTGTCTATAAGGTGGGGGCTATCCAGGTGGTTGGGGGTTTTCAGAGGGTGGAGGTGTCTAGGGATGTGGGTCTTTCCAGTGGTGGGGTGGTGTCCAGGGGGCTGGGGGGGCTTTCCTGGGTGGTGGGGGCTATCCATGATGTTGGGGGTGTATAGGGGGGTGGGTGGGTGGGGGTCGAGGGGGTGTCTAGCTCGGTGGTGTCCAAGTGGTTGGGGTGGTGTCCAGGGGGGATTGGGGGGTTGTCATGGGGTTGGGAGTTATCCATTTGGGTTGTCGGTGTCCAACGGGGTGGGAGGTGGTGTCTAGGTGGGTGGGGGTTTCTAGATGGTGGGATGGTATCTGGGGGTGTCTAAAGGGTTGAGGGATGTCTAAGGGCATATGTGGTGTGTTTAGGGGGTGGTGGTGTCCAAGGGGGTGTTCGTGGGGTGGGGTTCTATCAATGTGGTGGGGGATATCTAGGGGTAATGGGGATGTCCAAGGGGGTAGGGGGTGTCTATGGGGTGGGGATGTGCCCAGGGGTGGGGTGAATCAGTCACACAAATATTCAGTCATAGAAAATCATCCAGTCATGTTTTATTATTTATAAATAATGAAATAAATATAATTTGACCTAACTAATTCCAATTAAATTCAAGAACAAAAAATCATCAATCATAAAATGCTTGTAATATCAATCAAAAATGTAATGGATTAATATGTCCCACATCACCTACACTATCATCACCATCATTATCATCCTCATCCCCGATCCTCACTGCCCTCCTCATCAACATCATCCATTCCCTCCTCGATTCCCTCATCCTCTACCTCATACTCTACCTCATTAACCTGCTCACCCTCTTCCTCCACCTCGATATCCACCTTATCACCCCTCCACCTCAGCCTCCTCCCCACCATCCTCATCTTCCGCCTCTCCCTCATCCTCACCATCATCTAGACCACCACTTGAACTTAATAATTGTAAACCATATATTGAACGCATCAATTAAATATATTCATCACATGTTTTTTTGTCCATTGGTGGAAGTGTTGGATATAAAAGTTCAATAAGTTTCATAAATGTAGTGTTTTCCCTAGATGACCATTCTGCCATCTATCAAGCCATTTTCAGCCTATTTTCCCCTACCTTAACTTGCTGGAACTCCGTGCAAATACAACACATACCTGAGGCGAACCAATACTTGTATGTACTATACTCTTCCCAAGTCACCAACATACTCTGTCGGGGTTATCATCTACCAACACCTGATGTAAGTGATCCTTAGGCCCAAAATTTTTAGGTTCCCGGGCATCAAGGGCCTCTAAATTAGCATATTACAAAAATAAATATATTACTATGTTACCAAATAGATATTAAAATTTAAAATCAAAAATGTAAAACTAACAATATGTGGCAGAGTCAGTTCATTAACCGCACTTCCAATTTTTTTTCGTCTACTCGAGAAAAACTATTTTTCTTGAGGCACACATCATTCAATATTAAATGTTTTCCTCTACAATGACATTGAATATTGAAAATCATAATTACAAATTGGTTACCAATAATTTATATCATGTCTAAAATTATATGAAAACTTTAGAAATAAAATAAATTATGGAGGAATCAATTTAATGTGAATGTTATAAAGAAAAATTATAAACAACTATCATACCAGCTCCCTCTCAAGATCTTGAATTTCAGTATATCCAAATGATTGGAGGTATTTTTTTGAATACATGTTATTTTTATTTCTTACAAAAGAATCTTAAATAAAATTCAATAATACCAAATATATTATTAATGATAAACACGGAATTTTTTCATTTAAATAAATCAAATGTGATAAATAACATAAAATATATAGTCTTCCAATGATTTATCATCTAATAATAATATTCTATAAAAAAATCATCCACAACAGAGACCATTATTAACTTTGTGCGGACCTTAGCACGACAAGAAATATACAACTTGTGCACATAGGTTCTCAAATCATCAACTAAATCCATTAGATGTGATGACCATCCACCTTCACCATCATGGAAATTAAAACGAATCTGAGAGAAAAATATTTATTCACATAAATACAAATAATAATATATAGCATTAAATAAAACAATTTTTTACCCATATTTCTACCCAAGCATTATCCTTGACTTTATTTAGCATCTGTCCCCATGAGATCGGGCTGCCAATAATGATACCATGGTATTATGAAATCATTTCCAAAAAAACAACGATATTACTACTCTATTTATTCAATAATTAGACTGTCTTCATTGTAGTCCACCATAAACTACGTGTGCTGGTTCTACACTGCACACATGTGTTTACGACCCCTCCTCTACCTCCTATTAGTAGTTTTATCTATTACGAAATAAAAAAAATATCTTATCAACACATGATATAGTGAAAATAAATAATGGTATAAAAAATTATTAGGGTTCTATAAGTATACATGTGAATGTCTGATCAATTGGTGTAGTAGGATCCACAAAAACTAAAGGGTCACCCTATATAAGTGGAGTGGGTCCCAATGTATGCATTGTTGGGATGCACTCTAGCAAAGCAGTAGTCGAAGAAGATGGAATATAGAAGCTCTAAGTGATGTAAGTTAAAGTAAAAGAAGATGGCATGGATACCTGGATGAATGCTGGATGGGGAATGGGAATAATCATCAGATATGGTAAAGACAGTTGAGGAGACTCAGATGTAAAGTGTGTTGAAATCATGGTAGGCCTAATTGTCCCATGAGTCCCTAATGATAGATAGGGATCCAAATGTGGGATATATGTTATTATATTTGGATGGGTGTGGTCTAATTAGGCACGCCGACCAGATCTCCTTGTCCTCTTCACCCCCCCAATGTTTGAACACCCAAGGTAATGAGACCACAACTAGGTTACTCATCATATAATTTTCACCTAAGAGGTGGATCCTAAAAAAATGATTAAAAAATTAATCAAATAAAATTATATATTATATAAATTTATATACTTGAAATAAAATACTCACTTCAAGCACTGGTGGTGGAAAAACCATCTCATCCATGTGACAATTCTTTCCCATAATATCCTTCTATCAGTACTCTTTAATTGGTTGCATTTACTAAATTTGAATAAAATATACAATTAATTAGAAATGTATAACTAATGTGTAACCCAAAAAACAAAATAAATGAGAGGGAATATAGGGATTAATGGATAATTTATTTGGCCATTATTTTAGGTTAGTTGGAATAAATATTTAATGAATTAAATAAATCGTAAAATATGTAATAAAAAGAATTTAATTTTTAGTAGGATTGCTTTTTACTAAGTGTTAACAGTTTATTAAATTCATGGAACATTGATTCTTTGGATTTATTTCACTCAACAGACAAGAGAGAGTGTACTGAACTATGCCTCTAAAAAATTATGCAAGGTATATTTTATGAATGATTAATCCCTTTAGAAATTTAGAAATTATTATATAAACATATGAATAGGGATATTATGTCTAATTGATTCATAAGGGGTAATTCACTTATCCAAATTAATTAAAAACATAATTTCTTTAGCATGGGAAGATGATTTAGATTTTAATACATGTTTTGTATAAGAATAAAAACTATCATGTTCATTATCTGGTGAAATGTTAAAGGGAGGTCTGAGTGTTATAAAATTTCTATACATGGTCAATAAAGCATTGAAATGTTCACCATGTTAGAAATTATGGGTTTTTAGGTTTGAATATAGTTCAATTCCAAATTTAAAAATTAAATTCAAAAAAAATTACACCCAATAAATATTGAAAATTCACATAATGGTCAAATAAGATAAAACATATTTTTTATCAATATTAAATCAATTTGAAGATTAGCAACCTTAATAACCCAAGTAGTGCTAACACAATATAATTGAGAACTGGGATGGATGATTTTATATATTTCCCACCACAAATTATGGTTATAAGTCAAATCAAACAATTAAGCTATTGGATTTTGAAAAGTTATAAATGTAATGTTTCCAATGGAATTATGGATAGGGTCAATTACATCATCACCATAATCAAACATATATCTAGTAATAACTTCAAAAATGACACCATATTCAGTTAAAAGATTGTAATTAACATAAAAAACTTGTTTCTCCATTGATTCCAATACATATGGTTCATCGGTAGGAAGTGTGTAATTTATATCAATTTCATAAAATATATAATCATCAATAAATGTGACTTGCCTCTTAATCATATCAACCATCTAGAAATTAATCATCATGACTCATCCATGAGAGCGATAATCCAATATTATTATGATTTCAATTACTCTATAATAACTAGCATTTTCAAATCACGGTATATGATCTAATGCATTGGTATAACAGATTGTTGTGGTAGTAACTGTAACACCGTCATGATGTGTTCTCATGTTCTTTTCTCATACAGTGATAACAAATCTGTACCCATTGATATCAATTGATTTACAATCACAAACCATGACATTGGGACCAAAAACCAAATCTATTATTTCCATAGAGAAAAAGTCAGCAAGAAACATAATAACTGAAATATAAATAAATATTAGACCAAATAAAATATTGATTTAATTTTTTTAAATAGTAATATTTTTAACTTCAATATTAATCGCGAATAAAACTCTTTGCGATGAAATGTTTTCCTCCTTATCAAATATAACGAAAAATGCTTTATATTTATCATTTCTATATATTCCTTATAGATAAAAATATGAATAGTTTAACAGATATATTTTTGTATGATATTTATTTTATTTACATACCTGATGTAGTCATTGAATAAATAACAATTGAACAAAACTGTGTGATGTGTTATCTCCATATCTCTAAGCCTTAGGGTCAAAATTTTATAATATCCAATAATTCCTCTTATTTATGTATGTGGTGGAAATTTTCTTTCAATTTTATCATACATTCCATCTTTATATCTTATTTGTATGTTCAGTCTTGTAGTAATAAC
Source organism: Viscum album (assembly GCA_963277665.1). Classification (NCBI taxonomy): domain Eukaryota; kingdom Viridiplantae; phylum Streptophyta; class Magnoliopsida; order Santalales; family Viscaceae; genus Viscum; species Viscum album. The sequence continues at coordinate 1,582,352,456 of OY728150.1, read as the reverse complement.
AGATAAATACATAGAGCTAAAATTTGTACATTCTTGGGCCAGGTAACCATTCACAAAAGAACCTTTAGGATGATTCCTATTTCCAGCATAATAAATTAATTATTACATATTTCCCTCATTTGTATACATCCAACAAAATGAAATAGGGCCTATGAGAATTATATCATTTGGAAGTTGGATAGTCAGATGCAGCATCCATGTGAACAATGATGGATAAAGTATTTTCTAAAACTCCACCAAAATTAATGGGGTATATGCTAGCATTTTTTAGATAAAAGACCTTGAAAACTTCTAAAAAAATGATCTATAAAGAAATGACACAACAAAATAACATCCACCAATACATTATTGTAAAAAGGTGTTGGATTTATATTGGAATCATCTCATGCAGAAAGATGTGATAATAATTATTCTTCAATTATTTAATCTTCAATTCTCTTATATTTACACATTTATATATGTTTCCTAAATAGTCATCAAGAAATTTAAGAACCTCTAGTACATTGATAAATTGATTTTATTTCTATAGGTATCAACACATAAGAAGCTCAATGAAAATTCCATTTATTTTCACTAACATTTATAGGTTTCAATTTTTGTAGGATACCCCAATCCACCAAGTCACACCAATAAAAATAATAATATATTTTATTACCCATATGATTTAGAAGAACCAGAAGAAACATTTTAAATATTTTTTCAATGTGCCTTACATTTATGAAATGATGTAACAAATTGGATGACCAATAAAGAAAATCAAAGAAGATAATTCCCTTCTTACAATTGTAATAGATTTCAGTGGATGTTTTTTTCTCTTCCTAGATTTAATTAGAGCCATCCCGAATGAAAAAAATGAAATATTCTCATTCATTATGTACATCATTTCCAGACATACACTGAGGTGGATCATCAGTCTCCATGGTATTTTTAAATCATAAATGATTATTTCAACATGGATGGTCCAGTGAAAAGAATCACCATTGTCTCATAAAACTAATAGTATAATACTGTTCCAGTCTTATGAATTGTGCATTATTGATACCAAAATGAAATGATAGTTTTCCCTTCATTCTCCATCCCAAAATCATTGGATAAGAAGGAAAAAAATTGATCTCCCACATAAAAATATCAGATATTTGAAATATATCTTTCAAACATGCATCATATGTGCACAAAACCACATACGAAAGAAGATTCAACTCATTTATTAAAGGATTCAAGTATACATATATATCATTTCTGAGATCAGAAGGGATAGAAATGAGTATACTCAATAAATTATAAGCGTTTTTCATACACTAATATGGGGGAAGATTATAAATGTTTATAGAAACTGGCCATGTAGAGTGCAATATAAGCATATGAACAAAAGTTTAAAACAATCACATGAAAGACTCTTCCTCAAATTACACCCATCTGCTGAAAAATCAAGATATCCGGCATCAAATCTCTACAATGAAAATCCTTCTACAGGGTGAACCATCTCATCATAAGTCTTATTTACCTCGGTATCATTCCATCACATTTTTATTGATATTTCATCTGACATAACATGATTCTGGAGCCTGGGGATCAATGGAATGTGACACACTATTTTTTATGGAACATGGGATGGTGTTCTATTAGTTTTTGTCCTTTGATGGGATGTTCAACATTTTATACAACCATTTCATTCATCAATTTACTCCCAGAATAAACTATAATCTTTCTAGCAAGCAATTTTTTTTCCTTGAAAATTCAATTTCCTCAACTAACATACATACTATATTGTGGTTTGAGTGAACATCTCCATCATCACGAAGTATGTCGTTCATGAAGGTATGAATGTAATCGATTGCAGTATTAGAAATCCCATACATAGTCTACCCATGAAATAATAAGATGAAAAATTATATATTTTTCATTTAACATCCTTGTCAATATACTGGCGTCGTGGTAGCATCATTCAATATTTTCACATTGAAAACACCATAATTTTCATTAGACGCAACATGAATTCTCATATCAAAGTCTTCATGGGTCAAAATCATTTCTTTTTCCTAATGAATTATAAATAGAAACTAGTCATATAAAAAATTCGTTATTCTAGTCCTCACATTTGGATCACAAAAAATTTGATGATTCATTTTCTCCCCCTTATAATACCACACAAACATGTTTTCTTGAGAACATATTTGGTTATGTGGTAGCTAACTTCTTTATGGATCAACCAAGGTACTCTATCAAAATTGTAACATGGGCAGTGTTTGTGTCAACGCTCTAAATAATTGTGAGATGAAAATTCATAAAATCTCTCCAATTATATATATCTCTTGAGATCCAATCGGTTTCATAAATCCATCTACTACCCATTTAATAAAAAAATTAATTATAAGTCATTTATTCAAAATAAATTCAATAAGATTAATATTTTTTCGACAATATATTCATGTAAATGAGAATTGTTCACATTATATGAAACCATAACTAAAACACTACTCTATATGAGAATAATAATATAAATGAAAACAAATAAATTATTTATAATGAAATATATTTAATGAAATATAAATAAGTGTACAAGATCATGTACACATATGGATGAAAATTATTAAAGGGTATAATAAATTTTAGATTGATGAAATTTTATATATTAGTAGATTATTTCAGTGATCACATGAACATCCCAAGGGGGTGTGTGTGTCCATGGGGTGGGGTTATCCACAAAGTGGAGGGTTGTCCATATAGGTGGGAGTATATCTAGGGGTGGGGTGGTGTCTAGGTGGTGGGGGTTTTCAGGGGGTTCTGTGGTGTCCTGGGGGGGGGGGGGTCGTAGGTGGTGGGGGTGTCCATAAGGTGGGGGTGCTTTCCAGGGGGTGGTGGGGCTGTCAAAGGGGGTGGGGGTGTCCATGGGTGGGGGTGTCCAGGGTGTGGGGGATATTCAGGGGGTTAGGGGTTGGTGTCCAGGGGGTGGGGTGGTGTTCAGGGGGGGTTTCCATGGGTGGGGGTTGTCCACGGGGTGGGGGTGTCCACGGGGTGTCCAGTGGGGGTTTCCAGGGTTGCGGTCCAAGGGGGTGGGTGTGTCCAAGGTGTGAGGGGATGTCCAGGGGTGTTGGGGGTTGTCCAGGGGGTAGGGGCCTTTTAGGGGGGTGGCTATCCGAGGAGGTGGGTGGGGTTGTACAGGGGGTGGGGGTGTCTAGTTGGTGGGGGTGTGTGGGGGTGTTCAAGGGGTGGGATTTTCCACCACCAATCCATGGTGGTTGGATCAAATGCATATCCAATAATTGGATGACTTCAATCATCTTTTAGATGAACCAGAAGACTGTTGGTGTAAACCATGAATATCATGCATATAAATCACAACACACATATTTGTAAAAACACCTCCAAATATCAAATGTGGATCAGATTTTATCATATACTCTAAATATAATACATGAAATATAAAAAAACACACTAAATTCTAAACACACCTCCAAATTTTGAGTTAGTTATGTGGCTTATTGATTCCTTGAGAGGCTACGTGAGACCAAATTCTAGGTTGGGATACAAGGTTTATATTTAGTATTTTCTATGTTTAAAAATTTTGTGTGTGTGTCAAATAAGATCTTAGGTATGTTGTTTAGGAATATGAGACATGTTATGATGGGTCACTACACATGGTAGTACAATCCTTATTATATAATTGGGTGATATAGAGTTGTATGAATGTTAACTCTATATGAGATCAATATGGATAGTGGATAAGAAGCTGAGTGAGATTTCATTACAGAGATCACAATATCATGGAAGGGTAAGAGTGAGTATTTGTATGGAACTTTAAGAAGAGGCTTAACATGTGAAAGAAACAATACATTTTTTATATGTGATATCCTTTTTTTGTAGATTATTAGAGTGGACAGCCCACCCCCTTACCTAGACTGCCCCCCCTCCCACACCTAGAAATCTCACCGCACCCCTGACAGCCAAACCGCTTGATAGTCCACACCCCCTTCCCCACCTAAACAGCCCTCCATCACCCCTGGATATCCCACACCCCTCTCACACCTAGATATCCTACCCTGAACCAACTGTACAGCCCAAACCCCTCAAGAGATATCACAAACCCCCTCCCCCAAAACCCCGCATCCCCCTACAACTTATAGCCTATACCCCTAGATAACCCACCCCACCTAGACATCCCCCACCTAGATATCCTCCTACCCCCTATATCCCCGTAGGGTAAATTTATAAAAACCCATTTGATTCATTAATAATGTAAAATAATATTGCATTATCCATTTCATTCAAAACAACAATTTCAATTTATCAAAATAGGACCAATTCAATTAATAAAGCTTTATGGGTCACTTAGGAAATGAGAATGGGAAATGGAAAATCACCAAATTGTTAATTCCAATTTAATAACTAGTCCAATCACATAGGTGGTAACTTGGGTAATTTAACACATATATACAACTGTGAAACATCATTTAAGAATAACAGGATATACCATAAATATCATGCCACTTATTTAACACTAACTTTAAGGCATAAAAAACACTAAGACCTAAACCCAGTATGATATAGATAAATAATCATTAGTTTTTAGATTATAAATCAACGTACCTCATTAGAGGTGTTTTATTATAAAATCATGACATTTTTTATAAAACAATTATTCTTTTCAATTAAACATCACATCCAATTATCAAATATATATTGCATAGGCATTTGTCAATTAATCAAAGGATGTATTTATTCAAATTCACACCCACTTGTTAAAGTATATTTTTTTTAAAACCAATTAAATAAGGAATTCATAAATTTTAGGGGTCTTGGATAGCGTTCTGACATGGAAAGCCCACCCCCACCCTGGATTTCCCACCCCCACTTCACCTAGACATCCCATCCCCACCTTCAGAAATCATTTTTTCAAAATCACTCCCACATTAAATAAAAATATTATTTTTTGTAAAATAGTGAATAATGTGGTGAAAATAGTTAATATATAATTGGTGTGAGGAAATAATTTATGTCCTACGATATAATTTACTATACTCGTTGTGTTATGAAGGAACACATTCCATGTAGTCTGGTATTTCATGGAAGAAAGTGTTTTGTATCAGCAATTTACTACCCACACTATAGTATATCCAAAACATCAACCATGCAACAAAACCATGTGTTAATGGGACATTTAAAGCCTTTGAAACTACTTAAAAACATAATTTTAGTGGTTATTCCCTAAAGTGATGATGCATACATTTATTGATCTCTGTAAGTATGACCACATGGACCTATCCTTTCTGCCAAATTAAAATAGAAAAAAACACACATACAGAAGAAATAAAACTATGTTTCCTCTTTTATATTTGAAGTATATAAGGAAAAATTGATTCATTAGAGATGAATCAATGGAAGAAGATTGTTTGTGGGGGATAGATCTTGGATTCATGGCATCAATCGAGTAGAGGGGGAACTGGAGGCCCTCTCTATATTTTGGGGGAAACATTACTAATGGTTTAAAAAAATTGAGATATATAGTATATCACAAAAGTTTTAAAAAATATTGGGAATTATAATCAAATTGTAAACTATCCCAATGTTTTAGATAATACGTTGGGATAGAGATGAAAATTTTCATTCTATGCCAACGGTTATTCTAAAACATGGGCCTATTCCCACAATCCCAATGGTTTTATGAAACTGTTGTGATAAAGACATTAGTATAAGATAGAATTACACTAATTAATTGTGTGTATATGTTGATATAACCATTAGAAAAAATGATCATCATTATCTATATTATATTTATGATATTATATAATCATGGTATAATAATATTATAGGGGGTGGAGAATGAAAATAATACAATTGAACTTGAGGATTGTTGGTACCTATTGGTTGGGTAACTCCTTTTGGTTTTCACCAAAGGACATCATTGGATGAATTTATTCAAAAAGAAAATATTATAGATTTATGTTAGTGGTTTTGGATTATATTGAAGAATATTGTTTCTTATACAAATGGATTGAGAAGTTTTAATTAGTAGGAGGGGTGGGTGCCTTTTTATAGTTGTGAAGGAGGGAATTCGTGTACATTTTGTAGTCCAATGTAATGTTGAAAAAATAAATTTAAAAATACTACAAAATTGATTATATGGTATAAAAATATACAACCTAGGTATTTTGAGAATGTTAATTTCGTATTTTAAACCTTATGTTTATGGATTAGTCCTTTGTTAAACAAATTTTTTCTTTTAATCATGATAATTAATTTTAATCATTTTCAGTAATACTATTTCTCAAAAAAATATCTTGACCATATAAAATATTATTAATTATTATAATTCCAAAAATTGATTTCATTTTCCAAAATTATAATCACATAATAGGATGAAATTATTTTAAATGTAATCTCATTGATGGGATGATTAGAAATGATTTTAATGTTAAAATGTTCAAATATTTGAAACATTTTTATATCCAATTTCACTGTGGAATTGATTATAATGACATAATTGAATTAACTTATGTATAATTTATCTAGTGAAAATTTAAAACCAATTAAAAATATAATCTATCATTATTAGAATTTTAGATTAAGATATAGTTATGAATTAAATGTTTAGTGTTTTTTTCACTATTTATCAAAAATAAAACTTCCCATAAAAATACCAAAAATTATACCATTGTAAATTTTTTTATTATATTATAACAAATGGTTTTTATTTTGAAAAATAATATTATAAAATAGTCTATATTTATTTTTAATATGGATTCTATATTAAATGGTAGTAGAATTACCAATTTGATAAATAAATAATTTTCTCATTAAATTCAATCTATTCTTCTCTTATACCTATAAAATATATTGTATGATTACAAAAAATATTTATTTAATATATAATATATAAATTATATTGAAAAATTTTAATCACAAGAGCTAGTTTAATATATAGGCTAAAAATTGTGTTTGTATATCAAAAATAGTTTTATTAGAAATGAAATGTCATTATTTTTAAATTTTTAGTTATTTCATATATAATAATTTATAAACAAATGATTCATTTCATATTAATAAATTAATTATTTTTTAACTAATTATTTAAAATTATTCATGAACCTCCATCCCATCGGCTAGGTGGTGGTAGTAATAATATTTAAATATTACTATAAATATTGTATTATAGTTCGGTAAAACTCATCCATGCATGTAATGAAATCTGTCGAAGTAACATAGGAATTTTGTGTAAAATATTCCAAACATATAGTTGTGTGTACCAAATTATATTATATGTTTTTCGTTTAGTGAAATAATAACTAGAGGATGTGATAAACTATTTCCAAACCAAGTGCTTCCATATAACAAAACATATATTTAATAGTATGTGAAGGGGAAATATCAAATAGTATAAGTCAATTTTTAAGTCAAATTAATTACAATGTATTGATTTTATACATTTTCCAATCCTTAATATTTAATTTCACCATCAATATTCTTATAGGTCATCAAATGTTTAATACATGAATTTTCAATTTACAAAAACCCACATCATAAAAATGAATACTAAATCATCCTTAAAAATTTGAATGATGAAAACATAATGGTTTCCCAATATATCATAGAACTAGGATTCTATATAATTTTACAATGGTGTGATGTGAGATTAAGGACATTTATGAAAATCATAAATAATAAGAGTTATTTATAAAAATCATTTATCACATGAAAGTTGGTGACCCAATGAAATTTAACTATAAAGAACCATATAATAAATAAGTTTTAAAATGTCACTGATATCAAAAAAATGATTATAGTAGTACATAATTTTACTTTAAAAATGTGTTCCTTATTTTGAAGAATACTTATGATAATATTTAAAAACATTATTTCAGAACAATCTCACCATTTTTGTGCCTTTATCTATTTCCACATTGTCTTTTATTCCATGAAATAAAGGATATTATTTCATTTTCTAATTAGTGATAAGACATGGGATATTATGATAAGTAATTCCATATATCTTTAGTTGGAGTAAAAAATGGGTTTTTGAGTTATCTGACATGCATAAATACTTATTTGGAGATATAATAAATTAATCACTATAACCTCATCTGATGCTTAACATAAAGAATTTTATAAATGGAATTTCTTGATAAACATTGGAAATATTGAAATCCAAAACATTAAAATGATTATAATAATATCACTTTATCATTAACCTCAAATATATTATATGGTAGCTCTAGGTTGTCACTTTCCAAAAAAATTAATAATCGTTTCCTGTATTCTCTTAAAAGATTTTAATAACTTGAATTTCATTACACCCTAATTGAAAACATGAATGATTCCATTTCGTAATGTTTATTGGATATTATCATTATTTAAAAAAATCTTGTAAGCATCATCAGTGATAGAAAAAAACACATTTCAATAAATCATTAATTTGTTCCGATGAAAAAAGTACCATCCAATTTAAATATTAATATCCCATTTTTATTTAGGAATCATTATCCTAATATAATGATCATTTTAATAGTTATAATTACCTTAATCATATGTTTCTATGAACATAACCTTTCCATTAAATGACATTTATATTTCCTAAGAACCATTCTAATCATCCTTTACAATAAATAATTAAAAACCTATAATAATAGTAAATATATTTTTCATGATTATTATAATATAATCATTAATTTTCAAAACATATAAACATCACTAAAAATCATTATTCTTAAACAATCATTGTGTCCTCTTCATCTTATTCTTTCATACCCCTTTCTTAAAATAGGATATTTGATTCATGTATTATGGTTCCACAACCTCAATTTAATCAGGATTCATATATTTTCTATAGAAAAATATTACTAGAACAACTCAAACCTTTCCAATTTTGATTGTATTCTATTTATAATTAGATGTATGACAAATCCCCACACCACCTTCATAATTTTATTCATGAGATATATATTTATAAAATAATTTTTCATTATACCTATTCTTTCCATAGCAAAATCATTTAATATGGACATAGTTATTTTTTGTTTCCGGAATTGACTAGTTCTAAAAGTCAGAGTGTGAGAAACAATTATCATAGAGTACAACTAGATATTCCTGAAAATAACATACATGATATGTAAATTAGAAAAACTACTTTATAAGCCTGTAAAACCATAGGATTATCTTTATAGACAACCCTAGATAAATACATAATTCCATTCCTAGAGATCTCACTAATGATTTATCATCATTATTTCCAAAGGATTACTCAAAAATTCCATTGATGTTAGCAATAACAACTTAGGTGTAACATACATGGATATTACGTCATTTTAGATGAATATTAATCACATTAAAAAAACACATTCCTAAGGACCATAACGGTTTAGTTTCATAAAAAACATTGAACACATTATTATAATTTCATGAATTATCATCAACATCTCCATAAGGATCTTCCCCTTTTGTAATCTAACATAAAATCTATTCTTTATAACCGTTGGAAAAGAAAATAATATAAGGGTGAACTCAGATGATGAATTAGGTTAAACAATTAGGTATTTAAGAATAATGAAGAGTTTATGTGTTTTAAAACTTGTTGGTATTATTTGATGATCATTTAGTACATATCAAAAAACATAATCAAGAATCATGGCATAACGATTAGTGTTTAAAAATATATTAATGATAATGTAATAGAAATCAAAGGCAATGAAATCATTTTAGGGGAATAAGATATGGAATTGTGGCATACATATCAACTTTTATCATTGAGAACTTAGCTAAATAGAAAAATATCACTTATTATGTTAAATACATCAAATCAGGCCCTCGCATTAAATTAAGGACCGGAAACTAGGTATACGAATAACATTGTGAACATGTAATCATTTTGAGGTATTACATTGTGAACATGTAATTAGGTTCTAACATAAACAAAGAAACAAGAATATAGGTCCAGACATATCATTGTGAATATGTAATCAGGTTCATGCATTACATTGTGAAAACTTATTATGGTTTACTAATAACATTGTGAATGTTTAATCAAGTTCACACACCAACATATCGACATGAAACTAGGTATGTTCATAACATTTGGAACATCTTATAAGGTTCACACATAACATTGGGAACTTGTATTTAGGTTCACACCTAACTTATTCAATATGTAATTAGGATCACTTATATCATTTATACTCATGATTCATCCAACATTATGAAATTCATTAGAGGGAGACATATATCCCACCCATAACATAATAAAATCATAGTTTTATTTTCCATGAGATTATAAACAGTTTTAATATTATTACTGATGTGATAAAATATCTATCATAATAATTTCATCATATTGTTTCCTATAGAGGGGGGATTTGTCAAATAATCATTTCATCAATTAAAAACACATGAATAGATTCCTTTTTCAAAATAATATTACTTATGGATGTGAAACTAGTGTCCAAAACATAATCCATTCATGAAATAATATGAATATTATTCATGTATCATATCCCCACTGAAGAATAATGAATAAAAATCATGTCATTAAAATGAATAAGGATATTGAAAGATATCATGGAAGATTAAATAATAAAAATATAATTTATTTGAAATTCATTTTTATAGAGCCATTTCCAAAATATTTTTTTATAAAAAATGTTTATCAGTTTCATTTAGAGCATTCCATAAGGATAAAAACTTTTTTAGTTTTAAAAATATTTATTAAACCAAAAACATTTTGGGATACTTCTCATTTAAAATATATTTTAAAAATTATTAAGTAATATGGAATTTTTTTTGGAAAAGAATTTTCTTTGAAAAAACCTTGACCACTCATAAATAAATAATGAATTTATTTTTCATTTCTGGTAAAATACGTGTGAGAATTAAAAATAAGGTATGAAATCATTTTGGAAACCCATTTCGGAAAAATGGTACTAAAAACAAATAAATAAAACATGATATCAACAAAATTATTTTACAATAAAATAACCATTCAAAAAATTATAAAGGAATAATTGAAAATCAATAAAACCTTTTTTAAAACATAATTGTTTTAAAACCCATTTTAGAAAACTGTTTTTTAATAACATTTCTTCATGACTAAATGGAGAAATAATGCTTCATTTTAATAAAAATAATTTCATAATTTTAATAAATTAAAAATAATGGAAAAAGTGTTACAACTAAAAAAGATATTATGGTTTTATAGATGAGAATAAAGGACATATGTTTTTCTAAGAGATTGATTATAATATTTCATTAATTAAATCATAATCATATATAATCCCGATAATTTATGATGTTTTAAGAAAAAAATATTATCCCATGGTTAACAATAACTAATTCTCATGTATGAGATAATTAAATTACATGTAGCATAAAATATCATGAAAAAATAGGATAATTGTATAAAATGTAAATAGTCAGTAAATACACCCCATATAATAATATTTGTGCATAACATGGCATTTATCTCTGAGAAGGAAACATGATGAAAACAATTAATTAACTGATTCCGGGGAATTTGAACAATAATTACCCCCAAAAAATTCAATAATTGGATAAGTAACTACAAATACATATAATTATAATTATATAATCCATTCATGGATATTATATACAAAAATAAAAAAGTGACGAATATGGCACATATCATAGATATAAACAATATAAAAGAAAACCCTTACATTTAGTCTTGAAATTTTTATACATATTCAAAACATTATTATTAAAAATATCAGTTTATTATAAATATAAAATAGAATAATATTAACATATATCATACCATATATGATTGACATATGAAATTAAATTACCCAGTTATAATCAATTCCTTGTTAAAAAAACATGTCGAGTATTAACCTCTTGGTTTATCATAGGTGTTTTGAATTTTTATTCATAATATACATACATTGAATATTATTAACATTTTTTTAGAATAAAATATATTATTTATATATAATATATATTCATTATAAAAGTTTTTATAATAATTTAAAATATATATATATATATATATATGAAATGAAAATACACCGTCTATGGAGGAGGTATGTAAATGTATGCATGAATGATGTTTTTGTTTTCATGACCTATTAAAAAAAGAAATTAAAAGAAATATATGTGTGTATATATATAATAATTACAATGAAAGAGGTATCATATAAATTTACTAGACCCATCTATAATACATTACAATAATGATAGAATAAATCACATTACTCTGAAGAGTAAGTAGTCCACATGTCTATAAATGATTTTGTCATATTGAGAAAAAATGTAAATAGAGAATGTATGTTTAATATAATAATTAAAAAAACATAAATAAACAATAAATTCCTTATATTTTACATAAAAAATAGATTCGATCATAATTATCAACCATGAGAGTTGGAAAAGGAAAAACAAACATCGTTATTTTGCGAGGTTGTAGTTCACCCAACAGAAGAATAGTATGTTTGATACCAATTATATATATATGGGTGAAATAGTTTCTAAAAAATAGAATAAAGAATATCACTATATTTATTATAAATATTTTATTAAATAATTCTGTAATAATAATATTTTCTGGGGTAGATAATGGAAATAATGAAAAAGATATTGAGGAGGGATATTGCCTCTACTTTGGGTAACTCCAATCAATTATATCCAATGTGATTGCATGGATGGATTTCAACCCAAGTACTAGAATCTACAATGAATTTTTGGTTTTTTGGACGATATTATTCATATTTTGACTTATCCATATGTCTTGAAATCTGTGAATATGTTATTGGGGTGAGTGACTTTATATTGTTGAGGGGGAGATCGATTAATATAAATTTTTAAAAAATTGAATTCCAAAGACGTTTTCCATGTCATGTGGCTCCAATAACAGTCCCAATATGATTCAAATAAGGATAGGATAATATATTTGAAAATAAAATTTATTTTGGACTTTTACATAGGTCATTTTTCTCTTATTTTTATGGTTTATTTTTTTATTATAATTTCTCTCTTAATCACTTTATTTATTTCTAATCACAATTAAAATAAAATTTAGTAAACAAAATAATGAAATTATTATAAATTATACAATATTTTTATTTGAAATATGAAAATAATTCATTTATATAAATATAAAAACATGCATAAATAAATTTAAATTTAATCCTTCAGAAAGGATGATTAGGTGTGGTTTTAAAATATAATGCATCCAGAGTTTAAAATATGTTTATATCTAATTTCAATGTGGAAATGATTCCGATGACATAATTTGTTTTCACTGAAATAATATTGATATATATAAACATTTAATGAAAATAAATATATATTTTTTACCAAATAATGTATTTATATGAAGTGGTATTTTTGAATTGTAATTTAGTATTCTCAATATTGTTGACAATATTAAACATGTCAAAAAAATACCAAAATGTAATCTATACTAAATTTTGATATTCCTATTTTAAATATGATTTATATTTTTTAAAAATAAGTATTATTAATGTTTCAAAATTTATATATTAATGGAATATCTATTAAAATAAGGTGAAATTTCATTTTTGAAAAGAGAATTTTATTATTTATAAAATTGTATAAATTCATATCATATAAAAATAAAATATATTGGATGAGTATAAAAAATCTTTATTTAATTTATAATATATAAGTCTTTTTAAACATTAATAAAAATGTTTTTGTTTAATTTATTGAGATAATGTTGTTTTTGTATATTGAAAATTAGTTATCTGTGAAAAGTAATTTATTTATTTTTAAATTATTCTTTCATTTAATTATACTAATTGATAAAAAAATTATTAATTTTATACACATGTGTAAATCATATTATTAGTGTTTATTTAATCTTATTCATAACATCAATTCCAATAGATCTGTGGTAGCCATATTAATATTTTGATAATATTATTAATAGTGAAATGTAGTTTGGGAAAACTCAACCATGCATTTGACACAATCTATCGAATGAACATTGGAATTATGTGTAATAGAATCCAAACATATGGTTTCAAGTGACAAAATCTAATATAAGTGTTGTGTGTAGTGAAATAATATTTTAATTCAAGAAACACAATCCAAAATTAGTTATTTAATATAACACAAAATATATTCAATTTTGTGTGATATAAAAAATATTAAATATATTAAATTCATTCGAAAACATTTATATATCAGAGATTCATAGAGATTTATATGATGGGTTATACTTGTAAGATGTGTATATTTGTGTTTTTTGAATATTATATTCATTATATTATTATTTAGAAACAAAAATATAAATTGTGTTCAATTATGGTACTATATAAATAAATGGATATTGTGAGATTCAACTATTGGTTTCTAAAACTGTCATCTCTGAAATTAATCATGTATTGAATCTATAATTTTAAATAAATTTTTTCCATATTTCATTAATAAATATAATTGAAATATTATAAAAAACATGAAAAAATCAACATAACAAGTATTCAATGGATATATTTTGAAAATTAAATATTTTTTAGGAATATAATTTTGAATATTTAACAATTTTTTATAAATCAAATCCATAAGTATTTAAAAATATGAAACATAAAAATTATAGTTCTTGTTTTACACATTTAAAAATTACCCATCTTTTAATATTACTATGTTATCATTATAATTAATAAAAACTAAAAATTATAATCCCATTTATATAATATAAATATTATATTGATTATTTAGAATTATTCTAACAATTTTAAAAAATAAATCTCTTCTATAAAATCATGATCACTTATTTTATAATTTTTAAATCATTTATTTACATGTATTGTGATATAATAATTCCATACTTTTTTATAAGATACCTAAATATTTTTAAAATTTACAATGGTGATGTTACATTTATAACATTCACGATAGTATTCCCAATGATCATATTATTATTCGAATTGTCATTTTACTATTCCAATAGTTGTATTACAATTCCTTTAGTCCAGTTTATATTAGTAATATGGGTTGTATACCTTCATTAAATACCTCACATTACATTCATTCATTCTTAATATATAATGTTTCCCTAGTTTATAAATATTATAATTATTTAAATAAATATTTAAATTCAAATATTCTTCTTAATTTATAAATTATTAATCATGTGTGTGGTTATTATTGTGGAAAAATAAGATTTAAATTTTTATATGGTAGTCATCATAATACCTTTTTCCTACCCAATGATAATATATTCAATTCTTATGACCATATTTAATCATAAAATTTAATGATACAATTTATGTAATAAAACACATTAGGTTATATTAGGTTGTTAATGTACATTATATAATATTTAATGAATAGAATTAACATGTTTCTATATTTCATAAATGTCGTCAATAATATTTACGATAGTTTTATGTACATTATATATTTATAAAGAAATCAATCATTAAATTTAATTTTTTCATGTTCTTATGTGTAGTGAAACAATTATCTCATGAAAAATAAAAAATAAATAAATAGTCATGATATTTTTTTGGAACAAATACCATATAAAATAGTTTTATTTTCATTATAAATATCTAGCCACCATCTAAGTTCATTTATCCAACTCCCATAAATTAGATAGATGAACTCTGTAGAATTGATACTCTAATTATTAATTAAAAAACTATAATTAAATTTTAAATTATGAAATAATAATATTTTAATTAATTTTATAGGATAACCAATAAAGAACTCACTAAGAAGTCCAATAAGACCTTATCCACATGTAATGGAGTGTGGATCACTCCTATGAAAACCCAAATCCTATAGAATAAAAATTAATTATCATGTAGTAATAAATAATAATTTAATTCCATCCTATATTAATTTTAAAAACAATAGGAATGTGATATCCATATTATAAATCCAATGAATCAGTTTTAATTCATTATCTTATGACCACCTTTTTCCAACCTGAGAAAATATAGAACGTTCTTTTTGATTCCACATTCTATGGTTGAATCCATAATCAAACCCCATTTAAGAGGTGACAAAAACAAAAACTATTAATGATGAATAACTAAGATATAAATTAATAATTATTCTTCAAATATATATAAATAATGAAAATTATTGATAATTCATAAAGCGGGTTAATTAGATGATGACTATAGGTGGAAAAACATATTGGTCCTCACCAAACCCTCTTCTACATCTATAATATGAGGCCCACTGTTAGAAATAATAATATGCTAACATTATAAAAAATGTATAAGATTTTAATAACATCATAGACTACGAGGGACATGGTAAAATATACCTTATACTAGGTATTATTATTAATAATTCTACCATTTTCTTTATGTAGTTCCTTCTTATAGTATGTTTCTACGAAATAATCCCAATGGTGAGTGGAATATCCCACAACTAAATTCAACTCAATACCCACAACATCTATAATTCCTTTATGATGTATCCCATTGGAATATGTGAAATTATAATTAAATCATAAACCATTTAGAAAAATGCATATCATTATATCATGTTCCATTCCACAAAAATATCCATTGAGGTGAAATCAACAAGGATAAAAATGTGATCTTTCAAAATCTGGGAATATTTATTTTAAATATACTGTTTGTGGGGTAATATTCATTGCTAATGTATTAACACTATCTCATACCTATAGAATTTTATTTGATGTGGCACAAATGTTTCCCTGTACACGAATATGGTGTTTCTGTGATCTATAACTAATTACAGAAATCTATATAGAATCCATCCTAATCTATATCTAACTATCACTTAATTTCCTTAGGCATCTATCATGCCTCCAAACATAGGAAATATGACATACAGGATCTAAAATTTAAATCTGTTTACTAAAATCTATTTAAAATTTTTTCTCATATTTGAGGAAAACATTTAATGTCTACTCTATACGAGCAACCTATAATGATAAATGTCATTACATATTTGTTATAGTTTTTTTGGTGACCATTCTTACTATGGACTATTATTATGGTACATGTTGGGAACGATTATATCTTTCATCATTGGTTGGAAAAATGGATATGTAACAGTTTGATCTTTTTTTATTGTTGATATGGGATTATATCCGGGGTAGGTACCATTAAAGCCCATAGTTTAATGGAATTTATATATCATCAATTTTAGGAATGATTATATCGCATAATTATTCAAAATATGTGATTTGAAAATTGTTGGAAACCATTAAAAACCCTTGGTTTTGATGATATGATATCTTTATATGGATGGTTTCCATTTTAACTCCATGATATTTAATATATGTGATCTTAATAAGAGAAAAATCTATTTTAAAACACAGTGGTAATGATGTGATATAATATATGGGAACCTAAAATTATGAATATTTAAATTTATGATATGACATTATACTAAATTTGTTTATTTTTCATATTCTTAATGTTGATTATATTTTTTTATTATAAAAATAATGTATTTTCTAACACTTGGCAACAACGAAATTACCTGGTTTTAGTTTTAGGTTATATTTCAACAGTATATGTGTCAAATTTTTTTAGAGAGTTTTAAAAATAACATATGCAAACTGATGATGATGTAATTTGAATGTATAACTTTAAAGTGTACGTATTAAAATTCATATATCGATTTGGAGAACTGATGGTTATAAAACTATTATTGAAAAGCCATATTTTATTCATTAAGGGTGTATCATACATCCATACATTATATAAAATTTCTTATGTTAGGATTGTTTTTAGTTTCATATTACTATGTTATTATCAAACATAACCCATGATTCCCTATCACATTCATATAAGTTATATATCCATGAATTTTGAAATAGTTATGGTATATTCGTCATGTTTGTTGGAAAAATGACATCTTATCAAAATTCATCGTATAGGGTGATAATGGGCCTTGGGACCAAGTAGTGGTCATTTTAAATTTTTTATTCAATCTAGGTAGTATATAGTTTTTCCATTATATAACTTGTTTGATTCCTAGACGAATAAATTGAAATATAGAGAATTTATTCTTTTTATAAATTGTATATTATTCATTAATTTGGGATAACATTATTTTCAATGTTTCTTTCATTATATTAACTGATTATATTCTATTAATAATTTGATTTGTGAATTTTTTATCATTGGGCATAAGCTCGCAATGGTACAACCCTCAAAACAAGGTGATAAATGAGTCTATTTGGGGTATATAATTTTATAATGACGGAAACAAGTAACTTTAGTATAATTGTTGATTAGTATATTAGGATTGGATATACAATAATTATAATAAAATTATTATAACTATTTTCATAATATTTTAGGAATGGTAGTTACAATGTTGGAAACAGCTAAACATGGAATTGTTGAAATTATTTTTCCTATACAAAAAACAATATGATCAACTTTCCTTATATGTAGGTATTCATGATTGAAGATAAAACATGTTAACGCTATAGTTGTGATGATTATCTCTAAATATAATTTTCTAATTTGGATCAAATATTAATGGTTTTTCCCTTGAACTAGGGTACTCAACAATTGGTGGTCTATGAAACATATCAGACAGAATGGTTCACAAGTAATTCAAATTCTTGTGTTTTATTATAAATAATATTTTTATATTTAAAATATCTTATCATTCTATAAAAATAAACAATATATTTTTTATTTATTTCCTAAAGAACATTTTTTATTTATTTTATATAATAAATCTAGAGAGATATAGTTCTTAATAAATTAATTATAATTGGGAAATATCATCTTTATTACTATTTATGTGCTTTATATCCTGAAGTGGAAGTCGTGTGTTGAAATTCATGGGGTGTTTTGGTACAACAAAGTTGGTGGATAATTTAATATGGAATTCCATATACATTAAACAATCCTAGAGTGTGTGTAATGAATTATCAATTTAATTGTTTTACATGTAAAAAATTGGATGGTTTACGAAATTTTTGACATATGTTTATTGTGTCCATAGGATATCATAATATAGATGAGTGATGTTGAGATATTAGTTATTATATTGATTAAGTGAGTGTTAATATTATGTATTAATGTGTTTTCCTATATATTATTTATATTATTTTTATTCTTAAAGGGTTATTTGTTGGTGAGTATAACTAGGTCTTATAAGTTTGTTTATAGATGGATGGAATGTGTATATATTTTTTCCCAACTGTAATACTAAATTAATTTGATATGGTCATGTATCATGTTTTTCATGGTGATTCCTCATATATTTAAAATGCTTGTGGATTGGTTATGCATTTTTAACAGGTTTGACTACATATATAGTCATGGATTGGTGGTTTATTTTGTTATTATGTTTATAAAGAATGAAAACTAACTCACAGATGTTTATGTTGAGTTTTGAAACATTGGAAAGGTATATTGTTCAATTATTTTGGGATGTGATTGATTAAAAAATTTGTACATGTCAAACTATTACTAGTATCATATCATACACTCTGGTAATATGATAATGGTTATCATAGTTCGACAGGAATATAATGTATAAAATTTAAATTTCTAAATTGTGAGATATTTATATAATAGTTGTATTTATTTATGTGGATGATGTTACTCATAGATCTGTGTTCATGGTGATCGTTGGAAATTCATAGTCGTTTCATGTGGTTCTATATATTTATGTGGCTTAAAAAATCATTGGATATACAGGATTTTCCCCTTATAAGTCAATGAGAGGTTTCTTTTAAATGGTGTATTATATATTACTCATTATTTTAATCATCATTATTGATTTATGATGTGGTGTAAAAAAGGAATCAATTGGGTTATCATATATGAATGGTGAATATGTAAGAAATAGTAATGGAATAGTTTGTGAAGAAATATTATGATTATGAAATAGTATATGGTGATTACACATGGAGATACATTCTAGGTTGATAAGAGTCGGGACTACTATGGGGTATTTTCAAATTTAATTTAAAAGTAAAAAAACCAACGTATGATATAATTACAGTATACGAGCTGAGTGTGATGTGACGTGATGGTGAAATAGTTGAGGGGTTGTAAAAAAATTTTTATGTTTGAATTATTTTATAATATGGTAGATGATTCTTTTTCATGTAACTAAATAAGGAATGAATTGACTATTATACCCATATATATTGCTTGGTTGGGGTTGAATTACCATTTTATGAACCTTTTAAAAATTGAATCTATTTTTTCATGAGTTATTCAATTGATATGATCATAATATATAAATAGAATAATAATAATTATAGGGGGTGTTAATAAAAACAGAGCATATAATTACAGAAATAAAATAATTAACACAATATTAAATTAAATTTATGTTCAATAATGACCCATGAAGGCTTCCTATATCTCCAACCCCAAGTCCTTTAGGAGATTTGTGCTATCATTTGATCAATGGTAGGAAAAAAACCTTGTCACAATGTAATTTATTAAATTTAATACCCTGATAGAAACAAATATATAACACGTTAAAAGGGGTTATCAGCTATCCTCCACAATTAGTGATTTATTTACCCTATTAAATTATGATAAGATTAATTCAAGTATACCTAATATATCAATTCATTGAGAACCAATAAAGAACTTAATGTCCCAATTGTATATATAATGATAATGATAAAAAATAAGAAATAAAAGAGTCATACATTTTTCACATGAAATTTTTGTAACACACTCAATTATCTCTATGAAATTAATATGAAAAAATATACAATAGATACTGATAGTGTCAAATTACATAGAAATATTTATTTTTATAAAAATGATAAACAGTGATATACAAAATAGAACATTTAAGAATATGATATCCAGAATAGAACCATTATATTTTATGAAGACAATGGGGTCTATTAATGTCCAATAGTCTGTTTATGAGGGTTGTTTTTTAATTGGGAGACAATCATAGGTATTTTATGAAAAAATTATGGACAATGACTACCCAAAATAAATACTTTTTCCTCAATAATTAACAACAAGGTAACAGGTGGGAATTAACTTTATTCAATGTCACATGGATAGAGTACTTATTTTCTTATATCGCATCATCAATCTAGTGCTAACCAACATGTGGATATTGGAACACTATTGTTGATGCCAAAAAAATTTACTACATTACCTTATTGAACCCCTAGTTTGGTCCTGAACATCTATGAAGAAATCCCAAAAATTGAAATACCAAAATATCTGAAATGAAATCATTATAAACTCAAATTTTTGTTTCGGATCATTCTAAATACCTATGTGGGTGAGATACAATTATCTACACAATATTTTAATGATTTAAAAAATTGAATTAATTAAATAACAATGATATGCATGATTAAATTTTAATATTTTTAAAAACAATAAATTTCTATATTTTATAATTAAATGAAAGAATGCAAATTTATAGATTTCATCAATGGATAAAAATTATATCCAATTTTTTATCAAGTAGAAAAAATCATCAAATTTTCTGAATAATCTAATAATTTATTTTTTTAAACATCTAGTTTTAAAATAAATATGGAGAAAATCCTCATCAGATTGAATATATTTGTATTTTTCATATAAAAACAATATAAATGAGAACATGAATTCAAAAAAATCTCCCAAAAGATGATATAAAACAATTACTATGTAAATTATTGGAAAATATATTAATCCATTCAGTAAAATATAATAATACCCTGGATTTCATAGTCTTCTTAAAAAAATGTCTAATAATTTTATAAGAAAAATAATGAAAACAATGTCATCATATTTTAACAATGGTAATTTTTTTAGACTTGTATATAAGGGTTGGTGAAATTAGATGATTTTATTAAATAAGAGAGACTCATTTATAATTAAAATTTAATAACTCAAAATTATTTCATCAAGGGAGATAATAAATTATTTTTATTTGTTGATCAGTTTTAACATTCCTAATTATATTATGAAAAATAACAACAATCCACATATATATTTAATCCTTTCATAATACTAGTTGAAAATAATGATAGAAAATGAACAGATCAGCATATTATAGGAAATGTTAATTATAAAATCTAAAAACTTATAGGAGTGTATCAATAGGAATTGATTTAGATAAAAAAATATAATTACATCCCCATCAATTTAATCATGTTTTAGATACTATATTTGGCCACTAAAAGCATATATGACATTTTATAAATCAAAATATAATAAAATATTAAAAAAAATTTGAATGAAATATATCATTAAATTTCATTTTTAAATAAATGAGGTGGAAGAAACAATGAACACATATTTTAAGATACATAAGTATCTGTATTTTTTGGATTTAATTTATTTTATAATAAATCATAAATAAATGCATGATTTAAATAGAGAATTATATTAAAACAATCGTGTGAATTTCAATTTGATAACAATTTAAATTAGAACATATAATTCATTAATGAATATTTTTATATTTTTCTCAATGATTAAGAATCTAAAAAAATTAAACTTAAATAAATGATTCAAATGTGAAATATCAATAATATCCTTTTAATGAATTAGTTAAAAAAATTTGTTTTAGATGAGAAAAATCATGATAGATAATATGATAATTAATGTTATAGAATAATATTGTAAAAATAATTTGATGATTATTTTAATAAATTACAAAATTTAATAAATATTAAATTTAAATATTAAATTAAAATATGAAAAATTTCACATTATTTCAAAATAGATCAATGTTGTCCTGACATAAGTGAAAATCATAATTTTTGAAGTAATTATATTAGGATTATATTAATGAGAAAAATGAATAATTGAATTATAAACCAATACATACAAATAATAGACATGAATGATTATAAATTATACATTATGTATAGAATAGTATTTAACGTTCTCTAAATGGATTTTTAAAATATTCTTTAACATGAAATAATCATGTGTAAATAAGATTGCATTCTATATGATAATTATTTCTCTATCATTGAACTAAAATAAATTTAAAATATATATGGAATTTATATTTAAATTGATATTGAAAATAAAACATCATTAAGAAGTGTCTATATATGTTTCTTTATTACCCACTATTCATATACCATTGATTTCCACTGGAATATATTTTGTGATAATACACCTATGAAATAATAATGTATCTAGTGATCTTGGTAACCTCCAATTGGGACTAAAAATTATTTATAATAAATTTTTTAGAAGGTATTTTATTGAGATATGTATTCTATATGTATTGTGGTATTTCTTAGGTAATATATTTTAAAGTGGATGATTTATTATTCTCAACCATGTCGAGAGTTTTTATAATAAAACTCATAAATGATGCATCAAATATTTATACAATAATTAAAATAATATTATTGGGAGATATCCCTAACAAAAATGTTTGTCAAGTAATTTTAAGAGGATCATACATTATATCTAAATCATTAATTAATTTTTATATTTCCATAAGGGTCTATAATTAAATTTATATTTTTAACCTTTAGTGAACATTGAATATGATTTCTTAAGTTATTCATTTGTTTATGTCATGTTTTCAACATGTAGTTATGCTTTAAATATTTATTATTACTCATATTTTTCTTTATTGAGTTGATCCTTTCCACTCACAACTATATTATATATATTTTCAATAATCACATAATATTGTGGTGGGTATTGAAAATTTTCAATTAATTATTCAGTTTCATAATTCAAATTATTATTATCAGTATCTCAAGTGGAATGAGTTAAATATATAGATGAATAAGATTAAATATGATCCTTTACATCATCATAGGCTATATAGTACATAGAACATTCATTACATAAGTTATATTAGGAGGATAGTAATTCATCAAATATAATCCAAGTTCATACATCAAATTTCATCTTTATTTCCCTATTCTCATTGACAGAATTTTTGTATAAAAGTAACTAAAGATGAATATTAACATATTTATTTAAGGAGATACTTCTTATTTTCACTTTTATATCCAATTTGTCCTCCATATCTTTCCCATTTATTTTAATCTATGTTCTTAGGAGTGACCCAATATCCCCTTCAACCAGAATATTTGAGTTTTGGTCTTCTACATCAATCACTATAACATTGGGTTCCCAAGAACTATTTAAAACTAATGTATTCATCCTTTTAATAATATATATTTGATATAATATCCTAAATTAATTCTTCAATTTCAAATATCCATGAAATATTTAATAATTTGAGTAATAAAATCATTAGGATGATTATTGAGTCCTTCAAAATATATATAGAACATATAAATCCTATGTAATTATATTTGGTGGGACCTTATTTTAATACCTATAATCATATCAAAATTTAACTGGTAGTTTTATATGTGGATACTCTCTTTAATTCATTTCAATCTAACACATAATGTATAAGATTCATGGATTTTCCATCTAACTCTAAATACAGTATACCTACATGGGTATATTATTCCTCTTTTTCAGGATTCGATGTATAAATATTAATTAATATTATCCAAACTATATATGTTATATACTATAAAATAAACAAATAAGAGTTTTAAAAAACCCAATGTAATTTCCAAAAAAAATGGAACTCTTCCCATAATGCTTTACATAGTTATACCTTGAGAGTTATAGATATAGGTTGCTATTAGTAAATAAATTCATGAATCGTTTATATATATTCAATTAATATTTACACTCATACAAATTGTTAGTTTTAGTAATGGTGGAAATATCGATGTGGATTTTCATCTAAAAATTATTATGAAAAAAAACTTATATCAATGGAATTGAATGAATTGTGGAAAAAAATATTTATGTTCACGAATTCAAATTATGAATGGATTTAGTTAATTATATTTGTTAGTATGAGTAGAAATCATAAAAAATATTGGATAGTTTTATAATGATTAATTAGAGTTAGTCGAGAAGGGTGTTTATGTATTTACAACTAATGCCTTTGTTGGATTTATTTTCCCTTGTGTTAAATAGTATCCAAAAAAATAATTTAAGCTATGTTTAAATTAAATTACATACATGGTAGGAATATAATATGCCTTAATTTAAGGGAATTTAAGGCATATCCCACTCAATTATTATTATGGGAAAAAAATAACCTTTATTTAATGAAATATCATGGAAAAAAAATATATACATGCCTTATAGACCACTAAATAAATGATTATCCCCGTGATTTATGAATGAAAAATTATTAAAAGAAGAATAAATATACATTCTTTGTAACTACCCTTTAGAGAACAAGTTCAATTCAACTGTTATGATAAACAATGGATGAAATTTTGGAGAGTGAGGGTGAGAAAAATGTTCAATAGTGAAAGAATAAAAAAATAATGTCCATGAGATACGAAAAATGAAAAATACCTAAATAAACATTTCAAAATATAAAATTTCCTTCCCAATTCCAAATGGAGTTTATTTATAATCTTATGTGTTATTAAAAGTGTTCTTAGGGTCCTAGGGTTTTAATTGAGAATATATATAGGGAATTATGATCGCAAGGACCACTCCCAAGGTATTTCATTCTCTGTCACAATCACACTAGTTAGCAAGGGGAATTTAATGGCACGCTGATGGAATCATGGTCAAATATGTGTTCAGTCCATGTTAATGTATCCATTTAGTGGCACCCCCATAGAATAAATAGTTATGTACAATAGGGTGGCTCTAAAAACTCCACTTCTATCTTATTAATCAATCTATTTAATCCGAATCATCCACTAAAATACCTAAAATAAGAAATTATATATTTTTATTAAATATATTCATTATTAGAAATATATTCCTATAATAATTTAAATATACCTATGTTGGTGAGATGTAATTTAATGAAACTATATATTATACTTGGGAAAAGTCAATAGGATGAGTGGATTACACTAACATTTAAGGATTTAAAAGTGATCCTTGATTATGGTAAGTTAGGTAACTACATGAATTCCTTTACCATATGAGACATTATGGGGATATTTGTGGGAATGAAAATTTGTTACGAATAGTAATATAAAATTTCATAATTATAATTTCAGATATTTCATGTTCGGATGTATAAGATATTATTAAAGGTATATTCCAAAAGTATATATGTGTGGTATTATTGAATCTTTTGACATTTTATAAGGCTTTATGACGAATAATATTTTATGAATACAAGTATGGAATGAGACTAAAATTTTTGATTGATGGTGGATATTAGGCAATATTGTCATTGATGATCGATGACATGTTACATTATTTAATAAGGAGGATGCAATGGATGTTTTGAAAATATTTTTCAAATTTAATTTAGTTTCATTCTACATCAATGTCAATGTTTTCATGGGAATAAAATATAGGCTCTCATAGGTTTTTGTTAGTTTATGGAATAATGTAAATGAAAATATTTTTGTAACAAAAAAATGATTATATGTGTGTTCTAATCAAGGAGGATTTGGGAAAGTTAGCATGTTCAATGGTTCAGGTAATAAGATAATGTTTTATAAAAAGTATTTTCATGAGTTGTTTCAATGTCAAACCAAGTGGATAATGGTATTTTAATGACATATGATATAAATTTATAGTATATGAATTATTTATCACAATATTTCAAGAATTATGTTTTGATTAATAAATCATCCAAATGTTATTTGAAGATAATTTGGGTCACAATATGTTGGAATGTGGGTTTGTATTAGTGGTCTATGTGGAGACGTAATGAAAAGGGCATTGTATGATTGTTTTAGATAAAAAATTCAATGATATGATGATATAATTCATTTAATGAATATTTGATGTAATGAGGGTCTTATTAAATTCGTTTGTATGATTTTTCAGTGTATACGGTTTGTGTGTAGTGTAATAATGACAATAACCAATTGGATACATTAAATTATCTTTTCTCATTAGGACTCTCTCTCTATTATTTTTTAAGGGTTATGAATTAGTAGAAAAACTACGTCAATTATGGCCCCGACACTTGTAACCATGAGTCAGTGGATATATTATTATGTTGGATTAAGATACAATAAATCACATATTAAATGACCAAATATTTTAGTAGTATAGGTATACTAGTTACATTATTTAATATCACATTAACCATGAAGAAAAAAACACAATATAATATTTTTCATTTCATACACCATTATTCATTTTAGTATATATTTGAAATTATATAATTGTGAAGTTCATTGCATCCTTATGAATAGAAAAATAAGATATATGTGGGATAAAATATTCATTAAGGGAATTTTTTTCAAGGTAAAATATCATGAATTAATAATTCATAAATAATATGTAAATTTAAAGAACTGAAACACATTCCATTTAAGAAAATACATTATCTTAATTGGGAATGAAAAAATTATGATAAAATCAGTCTATATTAATAATCACATGAGCTCAAAATATAACCATAGATATTATTACAAAATAAATAATCACATGGATTATAATTTAAAAATCATATTACGAGGGAATTCATTATGATAGACATCATATCTATATTGTGAATGAATTCATATAATAAATATTAGTTAAATGGGTATTTTCTCACCCAAAGATGTATCTATAATTTCTCAGGACACCTACTAATGAATCAAGGGGATATAGTGGGCCTTACCGTAAACATAATAATTCAAATGAATTCTTCATATGAATGGGATGAAACACATTCAATATAAATATTTTTATTTAAATAATACAATATAAAATTTAAAAAATTAACCCCAACAACTAAATATAATCATAATCCCTCTTATCTAATTGGTAGAAAGATATAAACATTTTACCTAACTATTCGAACTGATTATAAACCATCAGAAAATATTTTATATAATTTAATCAAAATATATTTCAAATAAATAACAATTATTATGACTATTGTTGTTGATAATGAATTGAAATTTAAAATTTGACACTGAAAAAATTCTATTTCACATTAAGAATTATTTATAAAACCTAAATATATTCAAAAAAAATTTAATGTCATTTTTATTGAAACTAATCCTGAAATCCCATAATTGATGATTCAAAAATTGAAGGAAAATAATTCCATAAATGATAAATATATTGGAAAAACATTCTATTCATATAACTATAAAAATCATAAAATCATCTAATTTTGAAATTGATAATAGTATTCCATTCAAACAATCCATCAAAAAGAAAAAATGGTAACAAAAAATTCAATAATAATTCATTTTTAAAATGATTAAAACATTTATGGAAATATTATAGAAAATATTGATAATTATCAAAATATATTTTCAAATAAAGAGAAAAATTAAAAGAACTGGGCTTTTTTATGAGGTGCAGTATTTTATAATTTCAAATTAATTATTTAATTGTGAAATAATGTTCATTAGTAGATATTATATTGGGGAATCATTAGTGTCTATGTATTATTTAGATACTAGATCCTATGTTTTTTTAGAACAATTCTATGTTGAATGGTAAATAGAATCAAGGCCAGTTAGGGAACATTGATTATGAAAACAATGTTGGGTAGCCCAACCCATCAGTATACAACCACACTCTTTGAGATGACCATGTAACCAGGTCTTCATGCTCACATGGGTCTCTCCATTTTTTATTAGTGATGAAATGTACTATTCGAACATGGTTTCAAATCCTAATCACAAATACTACGGGAGATGGTTATTGAGGAAGAGTGGTGGGAAAAGTTGGCACTAGGGTTGGCCAAACATGTATCGAAACCATACAAATCAATTTTTTTGTAAAATAATCATTTTTTATTTAATCATTCAAGTTTTTGCCATATATTTTTTTTTTCAATTTCATTCAACACTCTACACCCATTGTGATCTCCCTTAAAGCCTATGAATTGAATTTTCTATAACTCCCTAGTCTAGACTTTGAAACCCTCATTTTTTTCCTCGTTAGATGTGATCTAATTAGTTCACTATTCATATTATACCGTTGGTCATTTGTCATCCTCTAAATAGAGTAAATTTTAGGACCTTATGCCAATGTTTTCAGTCTGGTCATGAATTCTTCTATTTTCATATAATATGGTTCAAATTATGGTATTAGACTATACTTGTGTTCCTATACAATGGTATTGAAGGTGGGATTATTATTACCCAAATAAAATAATTTTGTTAATATTTTATGTTTTCATGCCATGAAATGATTATTTTAGATAATTCTAATAAATTTAAATTGTAATTATATTGATTGAATGGTCATTATTTTGATGACCCCTTAGACCCATCAAAGTGTAATTATTGATCAAGGACATTGGATTCAACCACCCCCACCACCATTGGTTTATTGTAGAATTAGACTAGACTACAATCTATAGACTCTTTTTATTTCATTTACTATATATTTGTGGTCATTAACAACTTTTAATAAAGATTTAATACGAATTTATTAATGAATAAATTGACTGTATGATATATATTTTTAATGAGATACCATTTCGAAAGAAATTTAAGCATTTCCCTTTATATATTATTCTTATGACATCATTTATTATAAATATGGATAATTTAAAACGAATTTATAGAATCATGTGAGTTTTTTCCTTCTAATATCATTCCTTATTTTTATCACATTTATAGGTGATTTTATTGAATATAAATCTTATGGAAAATTAAATTAAAGGGTAATTATATATGGTATGGTTAGACTATAATCCCATTAATATTTTTCATGTCATGATGTGAGTGGGAGGTCCGTTCCAATTTTCGATCTCTATAGAAATTATCTTATCATGTTAATAAGTGAATGATTATAATGAATTATTTTTTATTTACATTCAGTGATACAATGGCCAAACTTGAAGGACATGGATAAAATAATTTTGAAGCTCTCATGTATATTTCAAAATGACAGAAGAACTCTATTGTGGACTTCCAAAGAGATAATCTGAGGAATTATTATTGATAATATGATTGAAACATGTGATTCATTTATGGAATGAAAATGATAGCCTCCATGAATAGTTAAATTATAACAACCCATAAAAATTCAAATATTCCTCCAAGGAATTCCTAAAATGGGATTACAAGGTGTTCAGATATTATTAATCATGGTTCTATATCTACTTTACAAATTAGAAAATAAAATGACTAGATTAGGTTCAACACAATTAAAAAATGGTTAAAGAGTTATTACGATGTGTCTTCCAAGACAAATAACGTTCTAGGATTCTGTTAGATCCGAACACATACTAATGGACATATCAAAAACATCTAGTTGGATATTAAAAAATATGTTATTAGTATTTGATATAGGACTTTATGCATCATAATGAAATTTAATCAAGATTGATTGATTTCTAAGAGACAATACTTCTTAGGCTATAGTAGGTAGTAGAGGAAGGGTGTTCCAAGGGAACAAAACCCTATCTAAGTTATAACCATTCATTAATTAAAACATTAATTTTTCTTACATAATTATTATTATATATTGACCATATGGATGAAATTAGAAAACCATGGTGGTGGCATGCTAACTTTATATGTCACCCTTAATTGGCCACATTTATGATTCATGGAATGAAATCATAGATGTACGTAGGTTTATATGATATAACCATCCTTTTAATGCACAAATGACTATTTCATGGAATTATTGGGAGCACCAGACCATGATATAGCTTCTAATGCTATCTAGGGATTTTTTATGTTGGATAAATGTATTTTACTAGATGAATTTACCCATTTTTTAGATTTATTTTTATGGAATTATCTGGTAATTATTTTTATATAAAACTTAAATAAATTATTACCCCTTTATTTATATTATTAATGTTTATTCGTCTACTTAATAGTAATTCATAAGATTCTATTTTGATTTTTGTAATTATAATTTTATTATACACATTGATCCTGGAGGAATAATCTCCCCACTTTTCCACCAAGGACCCTAGCTGATAGTTGTTAGCCTCATGCATATGGGGAGGTGTGTAAGAGGCCATGTGTCCAGCTAGGTTCTATTATTATTGAATGGACAAGTATTGATAATTTCCAATGTGGTATCTGTGATTTTTTTATCTTTTTGGGTAATAGATACGAGACTAGTATTTGTTATAATTTTTTAATGAGAATGTTCATGGAATTAGGTACACCACATATAGGGGAAGGAAAAATTATTTTGAATGGGGAATGTTTTTTCATCATTCTACATATTATAATTTTGTTGATTTGACTATTGAGTAATGCAGTTGATTTCTATAGTTTCTTATGACTATGGATTTTTACCATTGTCTTATATGGGAAGGGTGTATTGATTCATGGGTCATTATATGGACTTTTGGATTTATATGTGATCCATTAATCAATGAAAACTTTTTAATACCGTATTTATTTCTTATAGAATTTTTTGGTGCCTTTATTTTTTATATGTGATTGTTCTAACATTTCAACTGTGGAAGTGATAAAAGACTTGTTGGGATAAAATGGATGCCACAAATTAATTTTTAAGTTGTATATGACCTTATAAAATAGAAGTTCTAAATATATGGTTAATAGTTATGAAGAAAATTTCTATGTAAATGAAAATTAATTTAAAGGAAATTCAATTATTAGGTTACATTTTAATCTTATAAAGGTATTTATTATGAAATTTAATAGATATATTTCTATTTAAGATTAAATTTTTAGGACCCTAGGAAACCCTGAGAGGGGAGAGGTGAATCAGGGTGGCACCATTTTCTTTTAAAGAAATGGATCTTGTGCCCACGTTGGTAGTATCTTGTTAAACCTGTATGATGAAAATGATCATAATGAAAACATTCAAATGAAGAGAGATCACACAACACTTTTTACTTGGTTCACCACTAAGGGCTACGTCCAAGGAGCATACACCGACATGTTGTCAGTCAAACCAAAATCCACTATTATTCTCTTGTTGTTAATTACAATGGTTTGGGAATAGTCACTCTGTCCCAAGCTCACTGCCTTTACAAAAGTTCAAGGATAGCTCACGACGTCCCTCAGGTCACTCCCATTGACTCCCCCAAGCTCACTGCCATTGGTGAGTCCCACTCAGTCTATAGATTTGAAGGTCACTTCATAATTGCAAAAGAATGCATCCTCTATTGTATATAGATGCTCTGTTGATGTCCACCTCTCACTAGTAGATGAATCTCAAATTTCACTGAGGGTACTGGGAAATATCCTAGATTTTCTGTAGCTTCAAAAAGATGGGAAAATTTCAACAACACCTGGGCCACTTTCCTATGACGATGCACAAGTTTCAAAGATGATTTGAAAGTTATAACTGGCACGCAAGTCCACCTCAATGACTTGTGCAACACTCACATCTACAAATTCAGACTTTCACGACCCACATTCTCTTTCACCGAAACCGGTTTTTTCATGAAAAGGATAACTAGAGCGCAACATATACTTGCGCGACCCACAACCACTTGCACGAAAACTTCACCTGCGCGATGGGAGCACTGATCATCTCAAAGTCTCTAACATCTTTATGAATTAGAATGGGTGGTCATCTATTTATAGGAAAACTAGACACCCTGCGTGGTGGCATGAAAGCCTCCTATCTTCGTGAATGTTCCAGTGCTCAACTCCAACTGCCCTAGCCTCTGTCGCGCTACTCACATGCACGACCAAACCAATACTTGTTCGACCCTATTTCTTATTCCATATTTTGAAGTTATGATCTACAAAAAAAAATATGGCTCACAAATTTCCAATCCTCCTAAACACCAGGGCACAAGTCCTTTCTCTGTGTGGAAGTCACATGTGTGACACATATCTGGGGTGAAATTCCCTTTCCCAAAAAGCAATTTTTCCCTTTTATCAGTTTTTGAGGTCCAGAAATTTGGAAAACACTAGAAAAATGTGGTACCTTCTATACTATTATCTGCATGACCTGTTTGAGTACTTTTCTGGCATACATTCTAAACTTCCTAAAAGTATTGAAAAAAAAACACTAACCATTCACCAATTCATGCCTAAATGATCATGGTTCTAACAATATCTGCCATTGGGTTTGTTAGCAATAATAAAATATATTCAATAGATCATCATCTCATGCAAACCAAAAATGAAAGGATCAACTTAGCAAACACTCTAAGTCTACGTGAGCAATGCTCGGTGTAGAAAAAAAGAGAGAATGCTCGAATTGTGATCCCATTTAATTAATTCATTCCCATCGTATAACTTACATGCCAACCTAAATGCCTAGATTTATTCCTTGAACCTGCATTGACAATAAAACCAAAGACTGGTAATTTTTCATTGTTCAGCTCAAACCGCACCCCCTGGATAGTATCTCCCCCACAAACATACATCACATTCATTAATAGATTAAAATCAATTAATATAACTGAGGAGAGGGGATTGTGTAACTTCCTTATGCACTACGAGGTGGGTGAACAATGAGGTTCAACCGATGCTTCTCAAATACAATCGATGACAGTGGATTGGTCAGGATATCAGCCACTTTCTCATTAGTACCCACATGAACCATTCTAATCACGGATTCTCCATATTTCTCTTTGATAATGTGATATCGAATTTAAATATGTTTTGTATGAGAATTCTAAACTGGATTCTTCGTAAGATCAATTGTGCTTTTTTTCACAGGAAATAACCATTGGTTGATTCACCTCATCACCAATAACTGTTAATTGATTCTTCATCCATAGCAGTTGGGTTCATGCATTTTTGGCGGAGATATAATTAGCTTCAGCAGTACTAAGAGAATTACTTTCTTGTTTCTTTCTCAATCATCCAACACATTTATTCGCAATATAGAATGCTCCACCATTGTTGGCTTTCCTATACAAAACATTTCTAGCACAGTCAACATCATAAAATGCTGATAATTCAATATCCCATCTTGAAGAAAAGTATAAGAAAAAATTTTGAGTACCTTAAATATACATCATGATTCTTTTTTCTACTTTTATATGTTCCTCTTTTTGATTACTCTGAATGCAGGATACAAGACATGTGGCAAAGACAATATCTAGCGGTGACTATGTTAGGTATAGTAGGCACCCAATGATCCTCTAGTACATGGTGGGATCTACAAAGGTCTCATCCTAATGATATCCTAGATTAGTTCCAACTACAATCGAAGTTTACATTGGTTTGGAGTTTAAATATTAAACTTCCTCACCAACTCTCTTTCTTACTTTTCTTGAGAAATTAAAGAGTAATCCTTCTTTTGAATCACCTACAGCCCCAAGAAATATGTGAGCTCCCCAATCATATAAATTTTAATTTCTAACTTCATGTGATTGGCAAACTCAACCACTGATTTTTTCCTGCTGCAACCAAAGATGATATATTCAACGAGGACTAGAACAATGAATTGATATTTTGTAAAATTATTCACAAATAGATTGTGTCCTACTCCTTATATTTTTAATTCCAGCTTCTTTAGATAAGAGTCCAGCAGGTAATACCATGCTCATGGTGCCTCCTTCAAACCATATAGGGCTTTCTTTATTTTACAAACCATTCTTTCATTAGTACAAAGTACAAAACACACTTTTTGTTCTATGTAAACCTTTTCTTAGAGAACACCATTCAAGAATTCTATCCTAACATCCATTTTATATAGATTATATCCTCTTTGAAGTGAGGTGGAAAAGAAATTCCTGATTGACTCCAATCTAGCCACTGGAGAAATGGTTTCTTCAACATCAACTACTTCATTCTGGGAATATCCCTTATATACCAGTCAAGCCTTGTTTATAATAACACTACCATTCTCATCAAACTGGTTCTTGAAGATCCATTTTGTTCCAATCACATTGTATCCTTCGGGTCTCTAGACAATATCCCATGTTTGATTCTTGTCAATCTGATCTAACTCTTCATTAATGGCCTTCACCCAAGATTCATCCTTTTCAGCTACTTCAAAAGAGGAAGGCTCCAAAACTGACAGAAATGCAGATTGAGTGTTATTTCTCAACCTCCTTATTTGAGTGGGTGCACTCATGTCCCTAATTATGTTAGATAGATCAATATAAGCCCTACAATTTCTCATGTGTGGTTCAGTTTCATTCTCTCTAGCCATATTTTATTATTTATATTCAACTTTTTAGTCAACACCATATTGTGACTGCTAAATGTTTTGTAAAGCTTCCTCTATTTCTGTATTTGTATTTTATCAACTTTCACTTTCTTTGTCACTTTCTATCACATCAACATATGACGCCCTTGAACAATTTTTTGTTTTCTCTTCAATTATCTTAACATCACTTCTTTCTACAATCCATCATAATCATTTGATGAAACACTTGAAGGCTTTGATGTTCATTGGATACCCAAGAAAAATTCTTTCATCAGCATTGTCACCAAACAACCCTTTATTTCCTTCTTTATTTGGGGTGAAACATTTGCTTCTGAAAACATGAAATTATTTCAATGAATGAATCCTTCCATGCCACACTTCATATGGTGTCTTCGTTTCTCCCATATAAAGCCCTATTCGATTCTGAATGTGCACTGTAGCTTCAACAGATTCCTTCTAGTATTGGTGATAGATACCACTCTCAATCATTATTGTACTAGCTATATTGTTGACATGTTGATTCTGGCACTCAACAACTCCATTTTACTATGGAGTTCTCACAGCTGCTACATCATGATGTATTGCATGCTTTTCTATGTAATTATAATACTCAATGGACGTGTATTCCCCTCCATTGTCAGATCGCAACACTTTGATTTTCCATCCAGTATCATTATCAGTGATTCACTAATATTTGTTCATCCAGTAAATAACTTTTCTTTTCCTATGAATTACCATAACACATACCATTATACTGTAATCATCAATAAAAATGACAAAGTACATCTCTCTATGAGTTCAGAAAACATTTATCAGCCCACATACATCTGTATGAATTAGATCAAGAAGATAAGATTCTCTTTTCTTATTTGGCCGATATAAACTAAAGACCATCTTCCCACGAATTCAGGAATTACATGGCATTTCATTCTCACACTTTAGAATGAGGATTTCCATGACAATCTTCAAATTACATGTCTTTTCCTGATCTTGTTGGCTAATGTCCCCTAGCCTTCGATGCTAAAAATCATTTTCTTCTTCAATAGACCAATAGTAGGAGTTCACTTTGTTTTCATCCTGATGTATGATTCCATCTGTTCGAATGACTTTCTTTAGACAATTCCATGTTTATCGCTTTATAGTGAAACCTTTTTTATTGAAAGTTACTACGAGCCCTGAATCCCATAGTTGACTCACACTGACAAGATTGTGATGTAGAATGTCCACATAATGAACTTTAGTATTATTTAGCTCTCCATTGGAAAGAGCAGTTTCCCCACTGCCGTTAATCTTCAAATCACCATCATTACCAACCCTCAGTTTTTCATAAAGTTTTTTTTAAATGTTCATAAAAAGGCTATAATTTCCCATCATATGGTAAGAGCATCCACTATCAAGAATCCAAGTATAGCAGCTCTTTGTAGCTTTGATGGGTACATATGCAAGGTTTGATTTCTTAATTTTCTTCCTTTACATCCATGAGACATTGTATTGATTATAGATAACTAATGGACTTTCAATTATCTCATCTTCATACATGGGTTCTTTATAGTCGAATACTTCTTCGAGAGAACAAAACCTATTTTTAAGGGGAACAATATAATGATAAAAAAATTTACTTTTATTGAACTCTAGTATGCGTTTTCCATGTCCCTTATCTTTTTACAATTAACAGATGTATGGCCAAAGTTAGAACAACAAAAAAATATACATAGAAGTTGTCTCTTCTAAAAGAATTAAGATATGAATTTATTCTCCTTCATTGAAAACCCAAATATTCCTCTTTCATGTATCTCCTTGCTTCTTCACAACATGACATGTTATGTCCCAAATATCCACATAACTGAAACATCATGAGAGGAAATGTCTTCTCACTTCAATTTATCCTCATACCTAATTTTGTGGGATAATAGTATGAGGGATCGTTTTTCCACAATGCTTGAGGATAATATTCTTTTCTTATTTCAAATTGAAATGAGGGTTCTTGTTTCATCACATTAGAAGACTTTCCCACATCACCCACTTTCAACTAGAATTTATTTTGGTCACCTTTATTTGCTACATTTGACGATTCTGCCACACAACTAATTCTACAATTTCCCATACAGGCAGGTCATTGATCATTTTAAATAGTTTCAAATCCATTGGAGCCACTCTTTTCTCTCTCCAACAGCTCAGCATCTGAGAACCTTCAAAACTATATTTTCATCATTGAAACCTTTGAAATTGAATCATTTCAAAGTTTAATCCGAATAGTAACAACTTCCTCCTTAATATACTCAGCAGTCATTGACTTTTTATCTAGTCTAGATGTGAGGTCATTGATGTCCTTTGTCTACTATTCAATTTTATGCTTCAGATCCATAACATCATCATTTCATTTAAGTAATTTAGATTGTACTATCACTAATGCTCCCAGTCATTCAATTTCAACATCAAATTGTTCTACATATTCAGTTGATTCTTCTACAAATTGATTTCCACTTATTGCAACTCTTACATTTATTCTTGAGCTTACTAACAACATATTTAATTTAAAACTCAGTAACTAAACTAGTTTTCAACTGATTTTATCCACCAGTATCTTCTAATTTTTCAACAGTGGCCATCATGGAAGCATGGTTCCTTGTTTTAAATTCCGGTTCTTCTTCATCAAAAAATTCAATATCGTCATCTTTATCTTCATAGAAAAAACTCTCCCTCTATATCTTAATCCCACAGTTGAAGTATCCCTTTTTGAAAAACCTATTCCGGGGCTTTTCAATGTCTTCTTCTTTGCATTCATCGTCATCAAACATTCATTGGCACTACGAGTCAATGTTCCTGACACTTCTATAACAAAAACATGCAAGAGGTAGCTTAACGTTGAATTTAAATTTTCCCTTCATCAGATTCTTGGCCATGAGAGAAATAATTTAATTTTCCTCTTCCTCATCACCACCACTATCTTCTAAAATTTTCTGTATGTACATGGATTTGAATGCTATTTCTTTTCTTACACAAGTTGTGGCATCTTTAGGTTTTACTCTCATCTCATATGCCACTAGACTACTTAAACGATCATCGAGAGATAGTATAGATAGATCTATTTCTTCAAGGGCTGACACTTTTGCATTGTATATAGGAAGAAGTAATATCAAGATATTATTTACGATATCAATGTCTTTGATTTCATCTCCAAGACCTCTAATTTCTGCCACAACTTCAGTAATTCGATTGAAGAATGAATATGCATTCTTATTACGATGCGTATTTAGATCATCAAACCTATTGTGTATGACATGTAGTTTTGCATCCACCACATTGATATCTCCTTCATAAATATTTTAATGTTTATCCCACATGTACTTTGCTTAGGTGCAACTTATTACCTTTAGATAGATGTGATCAGAATGGGTTGCGGTGAGAGAATTCTTTTCTTCATTATCACCATCAAGAATTTTCCTATCGACAGAAGTCATAGCCAGTCTTGTTGGATTGGTAACATATATACCCTGCATGGTGGAAAATTGATCATCCATTCCAAGGGATCTTAGATGAGACCTCATTCTATTCATCCGAATTAGAAAATTACTTCCATCAAAGAGAAAAACTCCCCTAAAATTGATTATATTCTCCATGACGACAAAGGACAGATTCAACACTAGTATCCTTTACACTCTCATACCACTTGTAGGACTACATGAAACCCTGAGTTGTGAGGGGTGAATCAGGGTGGTACCATTTCCTTTTTAAAAAATGGATCTTGTTCCCACATTAGTAGGACGATATTAAAACAATATTATGAAAATGATCAGAAAGAAAACATTCACGTCCATAGAGATGACACAAATTGTTTTACATGGTTCACCACTAAGGGATACATCCAAGGAGCATACACCGACATGTTTTCGGTCATCCCAAATTCCACTATTCTTCACAAGTTGTGGATTACAATGGTTTGGGCACAGTCACTATGTCCCAGGCTCACTGACATTACATTGGTTTAGGGATAGCTCACTGCATCCCTCGTGTCAATCCCATTGACT
Organism: Viscum album; assembly: GCA_963277665.1. Classification (NCBI taxonomy): domain Eukaryota; kingdom Viridiplantae; phylum Streptophyta; class Magnoliopsida; order Santalales; family Viscaceae; genus Viscum; species Viscum album. Next base: position 1,582,313,512 of record OY728150.1, on the reverse strand, counting down.
CCCCCTGGCTAACTTCCTTTGGTGAAGTCCCACTCAGTTTACAGACATGAATGTCTCTTCATCATTGAAAAAGAATGCATCCTCTATTGTTTGTAGATTCTATGTTGAAGTCTAACTCTCACCAGTAGACAAATCTCTCCTTGAACCGAGGGTACTGGGAAATCTCCCACCTTTTGTGCAGCTCCAAAAAGAAAAGCGAACTTCAAAAACAGCTAGCGCCCTTTCCCAATTGGGCGCGCAAATTTCACAGATGGCGCTCAAGTTATAACTGGCATGCAAGTCGACCTCAACGACTTGCGTGACACTCACTTCTACGACTTCAAACATGCATGACCCACATTCCCTTTCACCTGAACTGGTTTTGGATCAAAAAGGACAACTGTCGTGCAACGTATACTTGTGTTCCCCACAACCAGATGCACGACCACATCACCTGCATGATGGGAGCACTGAACATCTCAAATTCTCCAAATTCGTTAATAATGAGAAGGGGTGGTCTTCTATTTATAGAAAAAGTGGGGACCCTGTGCGATGGCGTGCAAGCCTCCTCTCAGCACGCATGTTCCGGCACGCAATTCCACCCACCTTATCCATTGTCACGTTACTCACTTGCACGACCAAACCACTACATGCACGACACTCTTTCCTTTTCCATATTTTGAAGTTATGATCTACAAAAAAAATGGCACGCAACATTCCAATCCTCATAAGAACTGGCGCGCAAGTCGTTTCTCAGTGCACAAGTCACATGCACTACACATATCTGGCGTGCAAGTCCCATTCCCAAAAAGAATTATTTTCCCCTTTTGACAGTTTTTATGGTCCAGAAAATTGGAAACCACTGGAAAATGGTGCGACCATCAATATTGTTATCTGCTTGACCTATATGAGTACTTTACTGGCACCCATTCTGAACTTCCTTAGAGGATTAACAACAAACACAATCCATTCTCCAATTCATGCATAGATGATCATGTTTCCAATAATATTGAAACTCTATATACTATGTTCTAGAAATTCAAGCAGATATAATCAATAGGACCCAAACTCAATAGTGGGAACTATCAATAGTCTTGTTCTTATCCTATATATCTTATTTTACCCAAACATTGATCTATGAGAAGGTTGTGGGGGAGTTAACATTATATTCTAAGTCATGTATCTATATTCTTCCTATATCATCACTATTATCAGGTATTAAATACATTTTTTATTTTTGTGCATCGATTTTTTAGAAACATGCCACCATGACATCCTTGAGTCATGCACCAGGATAGTGGCCACAACCATTCTCTAGATGTGGTGTCCATTGGGTCACAAATAGAACATGCTATAATTACTCCCATGGAACCACTAGTTATAATAAGTATGGATGCTCATTCCCATTCTCAATAGGGGTTACTATAATTTCTGAAAATCATTCAGGGATACCTACTATAAGGCCATAGCCTTAAACCTTACTTAATATTGAATTAAATGAGTAATTCACATTGGGGATATTTTCAGGTTTAGAGTTTTAGAGAATTAGGACATAACTATTACATCTCAAAAGATTACAAAGTAGTCGCTTCTACTAAATTTCCATAAAATAAACACTCTTAAAAAGATACATGTATAGTTCCATGTTTTAGGTAGCATGACATTCCCTTGATCCCATCCTTGACCCTATTCCACGCTAAGTCCTGAGAAAAACATTTCAAAAACTTGGGATGAGCATAAGAAGCTCAGTAAGGGATACACAAAAGAATGAAAACTGTTAGTTTCTCAAAACAACAAGTAAACCATGAATACTTTATCAATGTAATACTTTTCACCTTTATGAAGTAGTAAAAACTCTTCACTGAAAAAAAAGTATCGTTACTTACCTTTTTGTAACCAAAGGATTACCATAAAACCCATATAAAGAACACATAACATATATAAAGGAAACTTGGGACATAAACATACTTAATTGGAATAACCATATGGTATAATTCCACACATATCACTTAATGGAATAGCCATATGGCAAATTTCCATATATACTTAATGGAATAGCCATACGGACGACTTACATACCCAATGCATTGGAGGTTATAACGTAACCACCCGTCCTGGTATTCACGGCACCGCCCGTCATATGGTTTATAACATAACCACCCGTTAAAATGTCCAATTACCAATATAAAATCATAAAACATAAATCCAATATAAAGGAATGATAACATTTCCACACCACAATATATCATAATATAATCCTTTATCAAAACCATTTTCAAAACCATTTAAAACATTTAATAAAGAGATTTTTGAATCAAAGTGTCCCATACCACCTTGAAGCTTAATATTTTAAACCATTAATATCCATATAAATAAATCCTTAAAACCATTTTCAAAACATTGATATTAATAAGAACAAATAATTAAAACATTTAAAATGACATTTTGGTTAAAGGGGTTTTACCAAAATTAGAGACAATTGAATACAATAATTGAGGAATAACATTTAGCCAGAACATTATAATATCATGAGAATAAATGGATTCATGATATAATATTCCAAAGGACAGTATATACACCATATAAGAGTGAATTGGTTCATAACAACAATGAACCCTCAATAGAAATGTCAAATGTGATGAAATCCCTTATAAAGAAGGTATCCTTAAATTAAGGAAAAATCAATCTCAAAAATATGTGTGAAAAATATAAATACACCCAATATAAGTGGATATTAAGTGTAAAACAATAAAAGGTCATTCACACATATTCAATGGATGACATATTCAATGACTACAAGTTGAACCCAAAGAAGTCGAAATTGGGTTAAAAAGTTCCCTTGACAGCCTAACGGCATCACATCAAAATGAGTTAATGAGAGATAAAAAGTGTATCTAATCACATGGACATAAAATTTACATCAATAAGGATATATGAGAACATATTACAATATAACAATATGTAAATTAAAAGACCCAACAAAAGAAGTCTTTTAAAAAGGAGGGGGGTGAAAGGTTCCCTTACCGACTTGGGTATCATTCAAAACATTCACCCCCTGAAAGAAGGACAATTAATCATTGATGTAAATACTCATAAACGAAATTATATTACACAAAGTGTAGAATAATGGGCAGTACATACACCACTCAATGTAATTTGTGTCAAATGTAGGATAAATCTCACGGGAATAAAAGTGAGATGAAAAATCCCTTACAAAAACTCGGCAGCCTAACGACGCCACATAAAACTTCCGAATATGGATTGATGAGATCAAATAGGGTATCTCCTCAAATTAAAATAAAATGTACAGAAAGAGTAATATAAAATAACATCCCCCAACATTACAAATAGGAGATTAAAAGAAGTGACATAAAGGAGAGTACTTAAAAAGAAAGAGATATGATAGATCTCTTACGAAAGTTTGGCAGCCTAATGGTGCCACTCAAAACTTCCAAAATGGATTGATGAGAGATAATAGGGTCTCTCATCACATGAACATAAAAATTACAGTAAATTTAATATAAAATATCATCCCAATAACAAGAAATATGAGCTTTAAAAGTAATGACATAAAAGAGTGTACTTAAAAAGAAAGAGAGGTGTAGGATCCCTTACCTCAGGTCCGACTTGACTCGATCGTTCTTTAATCTCCTGAATAATAAACTTGAGTTAATTTATACTTGATTAAGAACCTTTTTCAAGCTTATTATTCCTTTTATATCACTTATTTCCATGTTATAAACATTATGTAATCATTAAGTTAATAATGATTGTTTTGTCGATATTTGGTTCTTAAGTCGAAAGTGGACTTCATACAATTACATGTTGTTCGTGTGGTCAAAGGATCTTTATATCCAAAATGACATTCCTGATTTGGATATAATATATATCATATATATCCAGCATATACATGTATTTATAAAATCACATAATCATTTAGAGGAAAGAAATGAAATTCACCGTTCATGGAGACGGTAAGCCGTGCGTACGCATGAACGCTACTTTCATTTCTATGTCGTATTAATGGAATTAAAACTATATGAGAGGTATGTATATTTTAATTCCAGAATTATATTAATCATTTATATGTATCATACATCATATATATCCATTATATATATGTACTTATAATAGTACATTGCATTTGGGGAAAAGTAATGAAATGCACCGTTCATGGAGACGGTAAGCCGTACGTACGCATGAACGCTACTTCCATTTCTATCTCATATTTTAATGGAAAGAAATAATAATGATATAGAGGTAAATAATAATTCCATTATAAAATAATATATAATAACATTAAATCCATCCTTTATACGTCCCACGTATGGCATTAACGAATCACATCACTTTGAGGGGGCTGTAGTCCGCACTTCCTAAAATGAAGATATCGCGTATACCCATAATGGAAGCCATAAATGTAAGACACAAATGAAAAACACAGAAGAATAAGTAAAACATAAACATATTATATATCATATATAAAAATAGTGACATCATAATGGCCACCTTTGAAGGTGTTAAATGAGTATTGAACAATCATCGTTCCGGGAGGCAGAATTTCGCCATCCACGGAAACCGTATGTCTTTAACCAGTTGATGTATTTGTGTGAGAGTGTAGGTCGAATAAATCTTATAACAACATCCTAGTATATTGACTATACTGGTGTTGTTACAAAAGAAGTAAATAAAAATAGTTTAGGGGGTTGGAGAAGCAAAATAAAACAAATGAACATGAGAGAATGAATTACCTTTAAAAGTGTGACTCCATTTGATTTGAGCCTAAATGCTTCCTTTGAAAAGATTATGCCAAAAGGGAATCCTCTAGGATGAGGAGAGGGATGTGGAGAGAGTAAATGGGCAGGGGTTGGTAGAGCCAAAGGCTTGAGGAGTGTGTGAAATGAGGTAGAGTTGGGGGCCTTTTATAAGAGGAGAGGAGGGGCACTTTTGGAAAGTAAAGAAATATTACTTTATTTGAAAATGTGTTTCAGTTTTAAAAGGTACCACATTGATATATTTCTTGGATAAGGTGATAAGGCTTCGAAATCCACTCATACAATTGGTTTTGGCCTTGTGTAGGTTTTAGAGTTTACTTTATCTTTCCATTTTATTTAAATCGTCAGATAATGATGTCATCGCTGCATCATTATGATGTCATTAATAATTTAATTTATATAATGTCTAAAAATTAAAAAAAAATACTATGATGTAGGAAATCATTTTATATTTCCAATGACTATTTATAATAAAAATTTGTACTTGTGTAACCCTACTTAAAAACTATTTTATTAAAACAACTCATGTTTGTGTCAATTTAATTTTAACATTAAATAAAAATATATTATTGTCATTTTCCAACTAAAGTGGATACATGGGGACCCCAAGTTGGCCGATGGCTTTCCTTGGTCGGACATGACTCACCCAATTGGTGTAGGACAAGTTTCATGGTGTTTTCACATTCTTATAATATCATTTTTACCTTAAATTACACTAATTACCTCTAATCGCGGTTAATGAAAAAAAAAGTTACTATTCACCAAACAATTATTTTCATCCCATTGAACCACATTTTACATACTAATGACAACCATGTATGTCAGATTTTCAAAATTCAAAACACATTAGTAGTAATCTTTCATTTAACTGAAAAATCAGTTTGCTTGATTACCACTTAGTGGTTTCACTATTCAAAAAAAATTAGAGTTTTTCAGAAAAATACCAAAACTTCACCCTAAGCTATATTTGATATTCCGAATTCAAAAATGATGTCTGTTTTACAAAATTCAAAACATATTAGTCACATTAATTAATTTAATTATTATTTCCCGCTGTCAGAGCAAATAGCGTGTTTTTATAAAACAATAAGTATCAAAAGATTGACACTAGTTTAAGTCTGATTTCAAAGTGAAATTAATTCCAACTACCACAATTGGATTTAATGGTAAAAATATTTTCTAATTTCACATTAAAACCAATTCAAAATATTATCTAATCAAATAAATAAATTATATTAAAAAGAGGTTTTGAATTAAAACACAACATTTTACACTATTCATTAAAAAATGAACTTTATCGGAAAAATACCAAAAAATTACACAAAGTAAATTTTGATGTCCCGATTCATAATAAGAGTTTTATTTGGTCAAAAAGAATGTTTAAGAGTGAACAAAACTATATTTAATGATGGTTCAACATCAAAAGATGATAAGTGAACCTTTAGTGAAAACTAGGGCATATACGCCTAAAATTGAATTCATTCCGTATTTTAAGCCTCTATAATTTATTGGATAAATGTAAAAACATTTAAAAACATATATAATCATATTTTAGTTATTTCTATCCATTCCCGCCATTACAATGGCTACATGTTAACTACCATTTAAAATAATATTATTTTCTTATTAAAGTGCAACGTAAGATTTCCAACAAACTTGTTGTTGCGTGTTGGGTACGCCATCGAGCATAGCGTTCCCTTTAAAGTCATATCAATATTTTATTCACAAATATGGATAAATAAGAAAATTTCATATTCTTTATTTACCTGGGGTGTTACATCCTTCCCCCCTTTTGGAAATTGCGTCCTCGCAATTTTTTTAAAATTGGTCTTAGAAACATCCTTGAAAGTCCCACATCAGAAGAAGAGTCAGTAAAACAATCACTTTAAAATAATGAAAGATAAGTATAAAGGTCACCCGAGTTAACCCATACTAGGATTCCGAGTATGAAAATATGGACATGGAGGAAAAAACAAAGGGTCATGTTCTGATGGAGAGTGATATAAAACATGTTTAGGAGAAAGTTAACCACGAGAAAATCACAAACTTGTGATGGGTTAAACAGTATTAGATTCCCCAGTAGGAAAAGTTAATAGACAACATTTTTGTTTTAAGTTACTTTTTATTGAGGAATTTATTCGTAAGGAAACATGATCACATATCATGTTGACTTTCAAATTTTACTAGATTCCTTAATCAAACTCATTTTTTTTTCCAAAAGATGAGTATTTAGTGAGACTTGTTCACATTAAGAGTACTATAATAAACTTCTAGAGAATCACCTAATCCACCAAAGAGAACTATATACATCCTATTTCATTAGTCTTTAACCAAAACCAAAACCAAAAAGGTTAGTACAAGGTCAGATAATCCAGAAAAGGATAACCCTTTATAAAAAGAAAATCTATTCTTTATCTCCAAAATTTGTCCAACAAAACCCAAAGATCAACGAGAACCATTCTATAATCAATTTGTCCATAAAATTCTTCAAAGTAAACCAATCTAAGATTGAAACCAAAATATTTGTGGATTTAGTCAGATAGTCTTCCAAGTTAAATCGTAACATTTATCTCCAAACAACATCAATTGCTCCTAAAGTCTCGTATTGAAAAGTAATTATCCTAATCACATATCCTCCATGATAGGTTAATCATTTTCATAAATAACCCAAAATCAACTTACTCTTAATTCATAAAATCATATAACTAAAAAGAATAAGTCAAACTAACCAGGGACTTCACGTAGTCCAGTGGTAGGCGATAAATACCAGTCGCACTTTGGTTGTGGGTTCGATTCCCGCAGCTTTGTCCGACGCGACGGGTTGTCACACGGTCTGCATGTTGTCCTTTTTCCAAAACTATATAATTCTTAAAACATTCCCCAAAAAGAGATAAAATCTTCAAAAATAAACATAACATATTTTAACCTCAAGTTTATCTCATGCCTTTCATTTTCCATCATATCATATAATAACCCATAATTACCTCAAAAGTAAGGATTATATAAACTCTAATGGTTACCTTTATAATTATTACCTGAACATCCACATCGATTGGTCATCTCATACATGATGCATCACAGAACATTCCAAGGTTCAAGTGGTTGATCATGACTCCTTAATAGTTGGTTTAGAACAACATTGATATTCCTCATTGAATCCCCCATTTTATCTAGTATCTTAATCAGAGAACCACCACTGTTTCCTTCAAACCTGTTGTCCCTCTGGTGCCTGCTAGATCCATCCATTTACTAAAACCAAAAATGTAAGTGTGAGTATATCAACAAAACCATCATGTACTAATGAGTAAGATAAACACTAAGATATACTTACTCATTCACTTTATCTAAAACTAGGACTCTTTCTGAAATCCTAACCATTATGGTAATGTCACTTATGCTTAAAGAATACCCTAACCTCTAAAGTGATATAAACCGACCATTGATACCAACTATAAGGCCCTAGGCTTAAACCTTACTTAATATTGAATTAAATGAGTAATTCACATTGAGGATCTTTTCAGGTTTAGAGTTTTAGAGAATTAGGACATAACTATTACATCTCAAAAGATTACAAAGTAGTCGCTTCTAATAAATATCCATAAAATAAACACTCTTAAAAAGAAACATGTATAGTTCCATGTTTTAGGTAGAATGACTTTCCCTTGATCCCATCCTTGACCCTATTCCACGCTAAGTCCTGAGAAAAACATTTCAAAAACTTGGGATGAGCATAAGAAGCTCAGTAAGGGATACACAAAGAATGAAAACTGTTAGTTATTCAAAACAACAATTAAACCATGAATACATTATCAATGTAATACTTTTCACCTTTATGAAGTAGTAAAAACTCTTCACTGAAAAAAAAGTATCGTTACTTACCTTTTTGTAACCAAAGGATTACCATAAAACCCATATAAAGAACAAATAACATATATAAAGGCAACTTGGGACATAAACATACTTAAGTGGAATAACCATACGGTCGAATTCCATACATATCACTTAATGGAATAGCCATATGGCCAATTTCCATACATACTTAATGGAGTAGCCATACGGCCAACTTCCATACCCAATGCATTGGAGGTTATAACGTAACCACCCGTCCTGGTATTCACGGCACCACCCGTCATATGGTTTATAATGTAACCACCCATTAAAATGTCCAAGTACCAATATAAAATCATAAAACATAAATCCAATATAAAGGAATGATAACATTTCCACACCACAATATATCATAATAGAATCCTTTATCAAAACCATTTTCAAAACCATTTAAAAAATTTAATAAAGAGATTTTTGAATCAAAGTGTCCCATACCACCTTGAAGCTTAATATTTTAAACCATTAATATCCATATAAATAAATCCTTAAAACCATTTTCAAAACATTGATATTAATAAGAACAAATAATTAAAACATTTAAAATGACATTTTGGTTAAAGGTGTTTTACCAAAATTAAGGACACTTGAATACAATAATTGAGGAATAACATTTAGTCAGAACATTATAATATCATGAGAATAAATGGATTCATGATATAATATTCCAAAGGACTGTATATACACCATATAAGAGTGAATTGGTGCATAACAACAATGAACCCTCAATAGAAATGTCATATGTGATGAAATCTCTTATAAAGAAGGTATCCTTAAATTAAGGACAAATAAATCTCAAAAATATGTGTGAAAAATATAAATACACCCAATATAAGTGGATATTAATTGTAAAACAATAAAAGTTCATTCACAAGTATTCAATGGATGACATATTCAATGACTACAAGTTGAAACCTAAGAAGTCGAAATTGGGTTAAAAAGTTCCCTTGACAGCCTAACGACATCACATCAAAATGAGGTGATGAGAGATAAAAAGTGTATCTCATCACTTGGAAATAAAATTTACTTCAATATGGATATATGAGAACATATCCCAATATAAAAATATTTAAATTAAAATACCCAACAAATAAAGTCTTTTAAAAAGGAGGAGGGTGAAAGGTTCCCTTACCAACTTGGGTATCTTTCAAAACATACACCCCATGAAAGAAGGACAATAGATCATTGATGTAAATACTCATAAACGAAATTATATTACACAAATAGTAGAATAATGGGCAGTACATACACCACTCAATTGAATTTGTGGCAAATGTAGGATAAATCTCACGGGAATAAAAGTGAGATGAAAAATCCCTTACAAAAACTCGGCAGCCTAACGTCGCCACATAAAACTTCCGAATATGGATTGATGAGATCAAATAGGGTATCTCATCACATTACAATAAATTGTACAGAAAGAGGAATATAAAATAACATCCCCCAACATTACAAAGAGAAGCTTAAAAGAAGTTACATAAAGGAGAGTACTTGAAAAGAAAGAGAGAGGATAGATCTCTTACGAATGTTCGGCAGCCAAACAGTGCCACTCAAAACATCCAAAAGGGATTGATGAGAGATAATAGGGTCTGTCATCACATGAACATAGAAATTACAGTAAATTTAATATAAAATATCATCCCAATAACAAGAAATATGAGCTTTAAAAGGAATGACATAAAAGAGTGTACTTAAAAAGAAAGAGAGGTGTAGGATCCCTTACCTCGGGTCCGACTTGACTCGATCGTTCTTTAATCTCCTGAATAATAAACTTGAGTTAATTTATAATTGATTAAGAACATTTTTCAAGATTATTATTCCTTTTATATCACTTATTTCCATGTTATAAACATTATGTAATCATTAAGTTAATAATGACTGTTTTGTCGATATTTGGTTCTTAAGTCGAAAGTGGACTTCATACAATTACATGTTGTTCATGTGGTCAAAGGTTAATTATATCCAAAATGACATTCCTGATTTGGATATCATATATATCATATATATCCAGCATATACATGTATTTATAAAATCACATAATCATTTAGAGGAAAGAAATGAAATTCACAGTTCATGGAGACGGTAAGCCGTACGTACACATGAACGCTACTTTCAATTCTATGTCTTATTAATTGAATTAAAACTATATGAGAGGTATGTATATTTTAATTCCAGAATTATATTAATCATTTATATGTATCATACATCATATATATCCATTATATATATGTACTTATAATAGTACATTACATTTGGGGATAAGAAATGAAATGCACCGTTCATGGAGACGGTAAACCGTACGTACGCATGAACGCTACTTTCATTTCTATCTCATACTTTAATGGAATGAAATAATAATGATATAGAGGTAAATAATAATTCCAGTATAACATTATATATAATAACATTAAATCCATCCTTTATACGTCCCACGTATGGCATTAACGAATCACATCACTTTGAGGGGGTGGTAGTCCACACTTCCTAAAATGAAGATATCGCATATACCCATAATGGAAGCCATAAATGTAAGACACAAATTAAAAATACAGAAGCATAAGTAAAGCATAAACATATTATATATCATATATAAAAATAGTTACATCATAATGGCCACCTTTGAAGGTGTTAAATGAGTATTGAACAATCATCGTTTCGGGAGGCAGAATTTCGCCATCCACGGAAACCGTATGTTCTTTAACCATTTGATGTAGTTGTGTGAGAGTGTAGCTCGAATACATCTTATAACAACATCCTAGTACATTGAAGATACTGGTTTTGTTACAAAAGAAGTAAATAAAAATAGTTTAGGGGGTTGGAGAAGCAAAATAAAACAAATGAACTTGACAGAATGAATTACCTTTAAAAGTGTAACTCCTTTTGATTTGAGCCTAAAGGCTTCTTTTGAAAAGATTCTGCTAAAAGTAATCCTCTAGGATGTGTATAGGGATGTGTAGAGAGTAAATTGGCAGGGGTTGGCCGAGCCAAAGGTTTGAGGAGTGTGTTAAATGAGGTAGAGGTGGGGGCCTTTTATAAAAGGAGAGGAGGGGCACTTTTGGAAAGTAAAAAAATATTACTTTATTTGAAAATGTGTTTCGGTTTTAAAATGTCCCACATTAATATAATTCGTGTATATGGAGACAAGGCTTCGAAATCCACTCATCCAATTGAATTTTTCCATGTGTAGGTTGTAGATTTTACTTTATCTTTCCATTTTATTTAAATCGTCAGATAATGATGTCATCGCTGCATCATTATGATGTCATTAATAATTTAATTTATTTAATGTCTAAAAATTATAAAAAAAATACTATGATGTAGTAAATCCTTATATCTTTCCAATGACTATTTATAATCAAAATTTGTACTTTTGTAACCCTACTTAAAAACTGTTTTAGTAAAACAACTAATGTTTGTGTCAATTTAATTTTAACATTAAATAAAAATATATTATTGTCATTTTCCAACTAAAGTGGCTCCATGGGGTCCCCAAGTTGGCCCATGGCTTTTATTGGTCGTCCATGACTCACCCAGTAGGTGTAGGACAAGTTTCATGGTGTTTTCACATTCTTATAATATCATTTTTACCTTAAATTACACTAATTACCTCAAATCGCGGTTATTGAAAAAAAAGTTACTATTCACCAAAAAATTATTTTCATCCCATTGAACCAAATTTTACATACTAATGACAACCATGTATGTAGGATTTTCAAAATTCAATAAAAATTAGTGGTAATCTTTCATTTAACTAAAAAATCAGTTTGCTTGATTACCACTTAGTGGTTTCACTATTCATCAAAAATTGGAGTTTTTCAGAAAAATACCAAAACTTCACCCTAAGCTATATTTGATATTCCGAATTCAAAAATGAAGTCCGTTTTACAAAATTCAAAACATTTTAGTCACATTAATTAATTTAATAATTAATTCCCGATGTCAGAGCAAATAACGTGTTTTTATAAAACAATAAGTATCAAAAGATTGACACTAGTTTATGTCTGATTTCAAAGTGAAATTAATTCAAACGACCACTATTGGATTTAATGGTAAAAATATTTTCTACTTTCACTTTAAAACCAATTCAAAATATTATCTAATAATATAAATAAATTATATTAAAAAGAGGTTTTGAATTAAAACACAACATTTTAAACTATTCATTAAAAAATGAACTTTATCGGAAAAATACCAAAAATTTACACAAAGTAAATTTTGATGTCCCGATTCTTAATAAGAGTTTTATTTGGTCAAAAAAAATGTTTAAGAGTGAACAAAACTATATTTAATGATGGTTCAACATCAAAAGGTGATAAGTGAACCTTTAGTGAAAACAAGGGCATAGATGCCTAAAATTGAATTCTTTCCGTATTTTAAGCCTCTATCCTTTATTGGATAAATGTAAAAATATTTAAAAACATATATAATCATATTTTAGTTATTTCTATCTATTCCCGCCATTACAATGGCTACATGTTAACTACCATTTAAAATAATATTATTTTCTTATTAGAGTGCAACGTATGATTCCCAAGAAACTTGTTGTTGCGTGTTGGGTACGCCATCAAGCATAGCGTTCCCTTTAAAGTCATATCAATATTTTATTCACAAATATGGATAAATAATAAAATGTCATATTCTTTATTTACCTGGGGGGTTACACCTACAACATTTCCTGACTATGTAATAGTTGAAGAGTGAGTTCCCACAAAATCATCTATCATAGTATTCATGTTATAGAGGAGCACGACTGGATGTTTCATGATTATTTTCCATCCTATATATTTTCAAAAATATTGGGGAACCTTGTGGGATGATAGTTAACCATGATAAATATATTATTCAAGATTCCATCATGATATGGGGGTATGGGATTATTAAGATGGGTTATCACATAGATATGTATTGGATGGATATTATTATATATTTTAATGATTTTTTATATCCTGATGAATTAAGAACATATAAATTCAATGATTTTATGAAATTGGAGTGGGGTTATTTATCAAATATGACTATTCATCCCAATTTCTAGAGCCCCATCATTTCACACCTATTATGTTAGGTGAATATTTAAATAATTTTATATAATGTTTAGATTTTATCATGTCTGAAATATGATCATAGGGGAATGTTTTTATGATTAAAATTATTTCTAGAATTTGGAATCTAGTGCATGTCATAAAAAGTTACATGATAGAGGACATATGGGTGAGTCAGGGTGGCTATGTGGCCATATCTACTACTAAATCGACCAATAGATTGAAGCATCGCTTGGAGAATCAACATAGGGATATTTTAAGAAAGAATATATAACAAGGTATGTAGGTGAGGTGTCATCTAGGTTGTACACAATGAAATACAATACCATAATGTACAAGGGGACCAATTGAGTACTAGTCATGGAAAATGACAGAAATGTACTATGGTTTTGCATATATTTTCCTAAAAAATATAGTGAGATAGGGTCTTCAATAACTACACATTCATGAGTGGTGTCAATTGATCATCCTCCAAAAGGGGAATGAGTTGTGGTCAGATGATCTAGCTAATGTGGTGGTCATTTCATTGGTATCCAGATACCAGACTCAGAGTGATAGAACAACTGACCTTCTATGGATAGTAAGTTCATATCATAGAGTCTTGGATTGGGAATGATATAAGTAGTGGTACTAATACAAGGGGAGCATAGTGATAGAACACTTATAGTAAGTTGTAATATCAAGGTCACATCTACTGTAGTATATTCTCCATTCAATAGTGGTTCTTCATATATCATTATATATGTTCCCATTGAGTGGAGCCATGGTCTTTGATGTTCATTTTTCAGTGGTGTGATAACACCTGACAAACCATTGTGCGTTTGATCAGAGAGAATATGCATATTTAGGGTGTTCTCCCATAAGGTATTTGAGTATCATGTTGTGTGGGATATATTTTATTTCGGGATGTTGTGTTCTATAATAATTTTTTTTATAGAATGTTTGGTTCCCTAGGATAATTTCGTTGATTTCTATAAATAGATAGTGAATTCAAAATAATAAATTATAGAGTTTTTATTCAAAATGGTGAATAAGAATTCATATAGATATGAGCTATACTAGAGAATCATAGTCAATGAGGGATGAAATACAGTTTTTCTATGTTATATCAAGATAAAAATGGAATGATTCAAATGGGTTTCTCCCTAGTGGTTGGACAATTCAAGGACATTTTACAATATCAATATTTTGGAATATGTCTTGTAAAAATATTAGTGATTATAATTGATATAGTTTTTGGAGATACATGGGTATCCATTCATTCTAATAGGATGGATACTATTGAGTTTTATGAGTTCAATATGATGCTATAGGTATAGAATCCAAATTATTTTTTATTCCCTATTAATTCATCATGGGGTTTACCTGTCTTGTTCATCGATAAGGTTTTTATTCCCTATTTATTCCCTATAGTGTTTTGTGCATAGTTGATCCCTTCGACCAGATCACAGTAACATGATCTTTTTCAATGATTAATTTGAATTTCTGTTATCTTCTAGAACATGTTAAACCATTAGATATATCATGTAAAAAATTTCATAGTATATATGTATTGTAATATTTTATGGTCATACTATTTGGTCTCACAAATATTCAATAAGATCTAATGGAACCGATGAACCCAATTTTTAATCCATATATGGTTTTATTTAAATTGATATTCCTGGAAGATGTCTTAGTTTATTTACACACTAGACAAAAGAATTCCAAACAGGATGAGGAAATATTCTATACACATAGAGAGAATAAGTTTTATCTTAAGATCACAATGTGATATATATGTATGAATAATATTCACTTCATGGGTCAAATTATATTAGAGAAATGATTATCTATTGACCCATACAAGGCGAAATGTATAGATTCTTGCGGGTATCCTAAGAACATTTTGATATAAAGTGATTCCTAGACATATGTAGATAATAATAGTTCTATTTATAACAATATTCAACATATTAAGATCATCTTCTGTTGTTTTTTAAGAATTATGTGACGTTTTGATGGTCAGATTCTAATAAGACTACCATTCAAGAGCTAATAGGGAGGTTGAATCCAGAATTATTCATGATTATTTAGATCTAGGAAGGATTTATAAAATATATTGTGATGCATGAGGTATTATGAATCAATATTATATGATTCAAGATGTGTGATTCATGGTGTAAGGGTTTCTTTAGGTGAGGCCTTTTGAGAGGAACATGCTGAAATATTATCTAGAGATAGCTATTATTGTTCAGGTCTTTCATTTCTCGAGGAAATATTTAATGAGAGATAATTTTGTGGTGTGATAATCCAAAAAAATAAAAATTTTCATACTTATAAATCCTGCCATTAACCTGATTTAACAGTGGGAGGTTGAATTACTATAGTCATTTAATGTAATTATTTTCCTATTTACATTGGAATTGAAATCTAATCACCAATTCACTAAGAAGTATGACATAGATACAATAATTTAAAAAGGAAAGTAGTGATTTTAATCTTATGGAATTTATTTTAAAGATTAGAATTATGGTTTGGGGTTGACATTAGAAGATGTTTTTATCATATATAGTTGTAGAACCCACTCTTATATAGAGTATATGGATGACACAACTATCAAGTTATGAGGCATTGGTCTATCTGGTCATCATTGAATTTGACGAACCTCATCCTTGTCGGATCAATGGGGAGGATAAGATATTTCCCATACATGGACATGTCTCAATTCCATCAGATATCCCGAAAGAGTTAATAATTGACACCCATTCCTCTACATAGGTTATTTATCCAGGTATTACCATGATGAATGGAGAGTTGTGTCATCAATTCTAGTTGTCATATATTTTTTGGGAAGTATCGAGGTCCATTTCACAGTGTTCTACCTATAAATAGGTGATGGTGTTGCATCATCAAGAAACAATAATTCTATTGAAATGAACAATTTTTAATTGAAAATGGTGTAATGGCACCATGTATTTTGTAGTTGTAATTCATCTATCACCTCAGGGTGGTAACACTATATGTGTTATCATAGATAGATAGACCCTGATTTTCCATTATAATCTTATTAGGGATACTAATTTTGTTGATGTTGTTGGGATTGTTGACATATGTGAGATCATACATCTCAATGGAGTACCATGTTATATAATATTGGACAATGATTTTAGATTCATGTCATGAATGTAGAAAGAGTCTACGAGGAAACTAGGTTCATAAGAACCACATAGAACAACCTATCACCCATAGAATTATGATTAGTCTAACCATACTATATAGGTTTCTTTGGACATTCATAATGAATGAATTCTTTTTTGATGTTTCTTGTGAGAAACACATAATCACTCCATATTCAATTATAATAATGCCTTCCAAGAATCCATACATATGGCTCCATATAAGGACCAATATGGTAGGAAATGTCCTTAAATACTATGTTGGATAGAGGTATGATAGGTAATGAAAAAGGGATATCATATCATTCAAGATATATTATATTATGTTCTTCATATCAGTTAATGGATTTATATAGCTTATTCTCAATAGAATTAATATGTTGATCATCAGCATCAACCACATGAGTTCTAGTTGGAGAGTCATATTTTCATAGTAGTTTCAAAAAGATAGAGGAATAGATAGATTTAGAAACAGTGGAATATATCTCTTTATTACATTTGGACCTTCAAGATTTTGGAGGGAGTATGGATGATAAACAATCAGTTTTAGTTTCCTCCTTGGGACTAGGCCACACATGATGTATTCCACATATCGAATCATTGATGATGTAATCATGGTTCATCTCATAATCATCATCTTGATGAGGTTGAGTCAATGGTAGATAGTTCCATTGAAGAGAATCCTATCTGTATTGTTGATCATATCATAATGGATCACTAAGGATGATCAGTACATTTGGTATGTGTGTAATGGAATCACATTGGTGTACATAATGAAAGATGGGAGTTGGGGCTAACATAAATGCTCAATTTCCAGATTTATAATCAACTGATTCCAGACCACCAATGAAATGATAATTCATTAAAAATCCTTAATGTGGAAGACATGGGTATTCGAGATTTTATAAGTGGTACATAACAATTTAATTTCAATTTAACTCATTAATATGGACCTAACATGGATGGCTATAAAATCTATTGATGAAATTATGGTTTATGGGGGTTATTTAGATCCAAAATCCCATGTTTTTTTGAGAAGGCATCTTGTTCATATTGTGAGTATAAATCATGTAGATTTATCTTATGGTTTTGATTAAACTTTTCATGGAGAAAGACACTCTATATAAAGTCACATAGTTTAATGAATCAATGAATC
The DNA here is from genome assembly GCA_963277665.1 of Viscum album. Lineage (NCBI taxonomy): Eukaryota > Viridiplantae > Streptophyta > Magnoliopsida > Santalales > Viscaceae > Viscum > Viscum album. The sequence goes on along the minus strand of OY728150.1, from coordinate 1,582,295,517 downwards.
CATGTTTGCATGCATATGTGGGTTTCACTCTAGTTTTTAGAAGAGGTGAAATTATATTCTTGCACACGCTTTTTGAGGATGTGTGAATTGGCCATGAAATATGGGTATGGAGGAAAATAGGTGTACACATTTGACGTAGTTTTTATACACATGTGGCCAAAAAATGAATACTAGTGTTTGATAAAAATTTAACATTTTCCAATAAATAAATTAAATTTTAAAACCATAATGATATTTCCTATTTTTGCTTATAGTGTTCCCTCTCTTCTCCCATTGTGATATCCTATAAACCCTAAGACTATAATTTTTATCAAATTCATGATCTGGAAATTAAATCACATTTTGTATGTTCCATTGAATGGGAACTGGTGAGTACTAAATTTATCTTTCATTAATAATCAATTTTCACCCTACTAATGGATTTTTCTTGGTTTAGGCTCTTATGCCCTATTTTCAGTGTTTTTATATATTTTTCTGTTTCCTTCTGTTAGAATAAAATCAAAGGTTGATGATAGATGGGTTTTCCACAACCATGATTTTGATGTTGGAATCAGGTTTTTCCTTTCTGTTAGGGGGATTTTTAATTATGATGTTCTGAAATGGTCACGTTATTACAAATTATGCAAAAAAATTGAAATTATATTTTAATTTCGCGAATGGGAATATTCATGATGAAGCATGAGACATATTGAGGTATAATTATATGGAAAGAAATATTAATTCAAAATACCCCATGGGTTCATTTATGAACTAGACTAAATAACCATTGGTGGCCACTTTGCTTGCAATTCACCTTTGAGGTTGATATTATACACCTTTCATTTGATATGTCAAATTAATCGATTCAATTGTAAATTAAATTTTATGATTGTAGGAAGGAATGTGAATCTATATCCAAATACCATCATCAATTTCCCTTCATTTCATAATCTTTGGAAATATTTAATAATTGAAATGCACTATTTAAACTAATGGGAGGATTTGTGTTAAGCTATTTATTCTATTAACATGACTTATTTAAAGCACATTTTGAGGTGAGATAATTGAATATAATTTTAAGGAACAATTGAATTAAAGGGTTAGATAATATGGTATGGTTATACTACCATCCAATGACAATTATTCTTGATATAAAGTGAGCGAGAGACGGGTTTGAATTTTAGATCACCATAGATGGACTCTACTTTTACAAATAATTGAATGGATATAATTAATGGTTGTTATGAAACTCATGTGATACATGGGTTCATATATGAATAAAATGGATGGATCCTATATTATCTCTCATGTATATGAACATGAGAAAAATTGAATACATTATGTACTGAAAATTATTGACTTTGAGGGATGCCTATTACATACGTCACTAGTGACACTTGTGCTCCCTTTATGGAACTCCAAGGATGGAATTTGTGAGAGGTGGTGTTATACCACAATTAAAGTGTAACCAAGATTAATTTGAGGAATTCAGATGATTTTCTTATAAGGTGTATACATAATGTTATTAATAAAATGAATCCTAGGTTCTAACTGAGAAATTCCAACGATTATTTTAGGTTTTACTAAATTGAATAATGATTAAATAGTTATTATAGTGCGTATTACATGTCAAAGAAAAAGGTCAGATTTTGTTGGATATTTTACAACTATTGATGGAGTTATTTCAAATTTTATATGGATATCATAAATGGGGGATGTCTAAAAAATGAGATTGTTCATTATACCTCATTATCAAATTAAAAAATGAGTGATCAAATAATAAAAGATAGTCCAGCCATGGACAAAGGAGGTAGAACCAAATGACTATACCATTTTAACCGACGCCAATGATTGTTATTAACAAACATTAAATAATTTATCTTTCCTTTACATTTCTTATTATTGATATTCATTGATTAGATTGTTTTTGACACTATTGGTGTTGACCAGTTATGTTTTTCTCGCACCATGCTCAAGCCAATAATATGGTACCCAGGCAGAATTCAAGGATGTAGGTTGGGTAGATGAAAACCCTAATTGCTTATATTTTATTGATTATTTCATATATGAATGGGGTGAATATGACTAGGCAAGGGAATGCAATTCTATCTAGGTGTAATTCATATTAGAATTTTTTATTTTGATACATTTATTATAATATATTCATGTACCCATGTAATACATTTATTTTTTATTAAATTTCCTGTTTTTCATATATATATTACAATGTTGGACATGATTACCTAATTATTTATATGATATATATTAATCCATTTATTCTTAGTTAATAATTTATATTCATTATTGATTGTTATTATTATACCACAGTTCAACACTTTTATCATGATGCTAGTCTACAAACTATTCCACAACAAACCCTCACTTGTTGTAGGCCGCCTCTAGTATATAGAGATCCATACAAGTGGCCTTGGGTACATCTAGTGCTGATTTCTATTTAATAAACCATGTACGAGATGCCATAGATTTAAATTAATCATTTCTTGAAAACATTTTAAAACTCATTTTAAGTATCTAAGAGTAGACATTAAATTTTTTACAAGGAAATTTCATTAATAAAAATATGATTATAATGTAAATGTGGATTAATATAAAAATATAAATATATTACCCTAAGTGAGTCCTAAATATCTATAATCGCGAATAATGATGTGATTGTGAATTGAACTCTTACAACATCGGTATCTTTTCAATAAAATTCCCCCCGAAATATATAACATAAAATGAACCCTTAAATAACACGATGAAAATTATATTCATGAAATAATATATCAAATTTGCAGTACATACATCAGATATAAGAAATAAGTGGTGAATATTCCATATTTTTCATGGTCATAATAGTTAGACAAGAAACCCTTAACCATTGTTTGATTTCTATTATACATGTTCAAACCTACCATATAATAAATGAATATTTATTACAAATATAAAAATGTAATATTATCATCAATATCAAAAATTATATTATTTATTTATCACATTTTATTTCCCATTTTCAACAATTATTTGTTAAAACCACTGTCTCAGGTTATGATTTCATCATTTTTTCAACATGGTTTGGTTTAATGATTTTTTTTTCACTTTTTTCATTGATCATTCTTCCATCCTCTATATAATATTAACCATTATATAATATTATATATAATAATTATAAATGTATTTTTAATAACCTATAAATTAAAGCGATGATATATTGTGTAACTCCAACCATATATACGATAGATCGTAGGTACACATGAATGTTGTTTATATATGATAAAATGTGGCACTCCTTTTATATAATGGGGAGATGAAACAATAGGAATTTTAGAAATTTCAAATTAATAGCTGCCTGTTTCACCTTCTAAAATCCATAAAAATTGATCTTTATTGAAACATGGAATATTTAATTTTGACCTATTTAAATAAAATATGAATTAACCATGTTACTAGGTCTTTGGAACACTTATTATTTTAGTAAAAAACTCAGAAGACAAGTATTAACCTTCACCACATAAAATTATTTATTTATTTTTCACTAGTAATTATGAAAACAATTAATTTATGATTATTATATATTATTAATAATGATAAATATAATTTTTTATATGTTATTTAATATTCAATTAATTGATGTGTATATAATTTATTTTAAAATTAAAACTGTATACATAATGAGAAATTTTTTTTCAAAAGAAATATTTTTCACATTTTTTGAAATAATAAAAATAAAAAATTAAATTTATTTTTCTTCCAATGAAAAAAAAATTATTTATAATAAAATAATTGTAATAATTTTACTTTTAAAACAATTTTAAATAAAAATTTTAATATTAAATTCTTTTATTGAAAATTTTGTTTTTAATAAAAACAAATATTTTTAACTATTAATAAAAAATAATTTTTTTGAAATTTTATAAAAATTTGCAGAAAGATAATTTTGTCATTATGATATAAAAATTTAGAATTATATTTAAAAATAATTATATTAAATTTATTAATAAATAAATTTAAATGATTCTAATAATCATAAAATAAATATTATATTATGAAAATATACGGTTTTAGAAAAAAAATAATTCTAATGTGTATTATTTTATTTAAAAAAAATTGTTAATAATTTAATTTGTCACATAAATATATAAACCATATAACATTAATAATATATACATTCATATTCATAAAAATTAATTTAATTTATACATTCTAACAATGTAATATATTTTGTTTCATTTAGACTTTGGGTTGCAAATACAATAATCTATCGTAGAGGATAAATTAAAAGAAATATATTTCATAGGACATTTACACTTAGTTTTTCAAGACACAAAAGCTATCAAACCAAATTTTCATCTTTTATAATAAAAGGCGTTACAATCACTCAACCATAAATAATTTATACCCTTTGAAAATATACATTATGACTGATATAAAGGGGTTTCCATTTTAATATTCCATTATTGAAAACTAACATTGTTAAAATGGATAAAAAATCATATTAAAATAGGTTTACAGAAATAAAAAGTTAATTTTGAAAAAATATATTTACACATAATAAATCATAAGTTTATTTTCAAAATATGTACATGGGTGGTAAGCGTAAATAATTATTCACAGTGATAGAAAATGTTGATCAAAATAATGTTAATGATCAAGAAGATGTTTATTACTACAAAACCAAATAATTGTAATGAGTTACAATAATATTTGTTAATCAGATATGAATGTAATAGGATAATTATTTTCTAGAATACTCTTCCTAGTGTTTAGTGATTCTATTACTATAATCATAATGAAAACCAAAAAATATAATAAGTATTTCAACCTTTAGTTACACTTTGATCAATTTCCACTTCCTTTCATACTCAATGAAATATATATTAAAGTTTATTTATTTAATTTCTGAAATACAAAAATTAACATTTAATGTATATTAATATCCACAAAATATTTGACACATCCTTACTTATGTTCAGATATTTACCAAATCCAATAATATTATTATGACTTATTCCATATAATATATTAATATCTAATCCTCAACAATAACACCTAATGTTAACAATAATATTTTTCAATAGTATTCATCATTCAAAACAATTGTGGAAAAAAATTTCATATCGAATGGAACATCATGTATGTTAGTATTATTCATTTCATATTGTTTGGTTTGTGATTATGTGTTAATTCCTCTTAATCTTGCCACATTTGATAGGGTATCACCTAACATTATGGTTGTCATTTTAAAAACAAAATTTAAATAATTACTATAATGTTACCAAAACTATAATGAATATCTTAAAAACATAGTGGCAATAAAATAACTTTTCATATCCATCTTTATCATTTAACATGTACATTCAAATCCTAAAAAAATATTTCCATAGAACAATATTTATATATTGCATGGTTTTTTAACTAATATATAGTGCTAAAAATACATATACAATATAATTCGGGAATCCAAATAAACAATAACCTAAATAGTTCTACTTTCGTTGTATTAATATATTAATGATGACCATGATCCAACAAATTTATTTTAAGAATATATCATTTATGCTTGGGAAATTCTGATTTCGTAGTGACCCATATCTTTGTAATAGAAATAAAAAAATGGGTTTTTTTATTACCAAAGAATTCACATACCATATGGGTTTTCTCTCCACATAATAATGAAACTCCAATTCCATTTATGAATTTTCCATGGTGTGTCTTTCCATAATTATCTCTAAGGGTAAATCATTATTTCCCTTCAAAACATTATAAGATATTTCTCTATTATCACCTTTTTATCGTATTTTCCATCAAATCCATATGAAATGAATAATTCATTATATTTCAGGATATTCCATGATAACATATCCCTTATGATGAGAATGTTTGGTAGACTAATTCCCATAAAATTATATATTTGTACCATAAAAAAATGGTCAATCATTTCCTTAAGTATATGTTTTTGTTCTGAAGCATTCGATTTTATACTTTTTATGTTTTCATCATATAGATGAACATATTTCTTATCTTTTATGATGAAATTAAAAATTTTCTCTCTATATCTAGTTGTTTCCCATTAGTAATATAATATTCAATGAAGTGTACATTAAAATACATCCATTCCATAGTATCTATATAATTTTCAATATTAGTATGATGAAATAATTACCACAATTAACAGACATCCCTTAAAACACAAATATTTTAAATTAAGGAAATTATATTGGATAGAGTACGTGACATAGAAAATTGATCTCAAATAACCAACAAAACAATCCTTTTAAAATTTAATCATATGGATAACTTTTGGAACATGAAAAGCTGAGCCAAATTTTACCATAATATAGTATACCATAATAAAATAGCTATAAAAATTGATGGTATTAATATTACCAGAAAAATAATTAAAATTAATGAACTTTATTGAATGGAAACAATGTAAGAATAATTTAATATGAAAATTATTTTTTTCTAAAAAAAAGTAATTACCATAAAATAGATTTATTCAGGCTTTGGGAATAAAAATTAAGTATAATTTTATGTAAATTTTTAATTTTTTTAGAAATTAAACATAATTTCATTAAAAATATTTCAAAATTATATTTTGTTAAATATTTGGGATTTTTCAAAAACTTTTTTCTTTTAATGAATAATGGAAATTTGTAATAATTATTGAAAAAAACCTTTTAATATAAATCATGTACAAGGATAACATATGTTTTATTTTTATGTAAATATATATTAATTAGAATGAAATATAACTAATTTAAGCCATTTTATTCATTATCATATATATATTTAATACTAAATCCTTCTGTACATGTGTGAATTCTCTCTCTGCAAATCCTCTCTTCCATCAGGTCTATGAGTATACTAATAAATAATATTGTACCACTTCTATGAACTAAATTTTTTAAAAATGATTCTATATATGGAATCAGAATAATTATTATTATATAATAATTTCAAAAAAAAATTTACTATCGTGAATAGAAAATCATGTTATCATTTTTACTATGATTATGGTAAACAATTATTTAGTAGGTATAAAATAAAATTATAATGGTTAAAATTTCATAAAAAAATTTCCCACAACCATTTATATGATATATTTATACTTTATCTCTTTTCTGATCAAGAATGACTGATTTTGGAAAATTTATCATGATACAAACGTGGATTTAATTAATTCTTTTAAAATGTTTAATATTTTCCCTCTCCCACATTTATAAAATTCCACCCACTCTCCTCGCATACCCACATACCCAAAACCTTTTTTTTTAAAATAACTACTCAATTCACATCCTGAATCCACTCAAAAAAATTTATATCAATTAGTTTTATCATATAACCATCATAGAAATGATATTTTTGGAAGCATATGAATGTTTACTAAATAATAAGTAACATTATTAAAAGAACATTTTGAGTTTGTTTCTTCTACCACATAGTTAAAATACTATTAAAAAATTCTCATACAATAACGAAAATATCATACTTATACAATCAATTTATAATGATAATTGAATTTCCTATATCAAAATCCTCTTCCGTTAAATGCCAAATGAAACAGTCATTCATGTGCATGGTGGAATATCCCTTCATGAACAAATCTATTTGGTTTTACAAAAATAAAAATAAAAAATATATATAATGAGGTATTATCAAATAAAAAATATAGTTATGATATTATGATATTCTAATACTTTTTATTTTTTATATCACTTATTTAATCTTACACTTATTTTGTTTCAAATACAATAACGTCTCTCTCTTATAATGTGTTATACCACCTCAAGAAACATGTTGATTTAATTTTCACAAAGTATATGCATAGAGGGAAATAATTCCAGTTTCAGATACACCTAACACTGAGAGGTGGGGGAGGGGGAAACTGTGTTTGGGTCTATTGAAACCAATTCTAATTATTTTATCCTTGTACCTCTTGACATGTTTGGATCTTGATTCTCTAATTACCTTTTCCTTGTTTCATGCAATAATAGAAAGCTGAAAAAATATGCACCCAAAATTTTTACGGGGTTCAACACTAAATAAGAGTTGCTACATCTTTACCATTCTTGGGTATGACAAGTGCACAGATTCTCCACTAAAATTTGTTATTCTATTATAATGGAATGACGAAGAAAACAATCCTCTATTTAGTGTGAGTCCCTACACTATGGTTGGGGAGGGAAACAATGCTATTCCCCGGACTAGTGATAGCCAAGTCCAACTTGTAGCCTTTAGCTGGTTCTTTATACTTCCTGTAGAGATAGTATTCTTTCTTCATGATAATTTAGGTTCTGCTATTGGTATCCCTTTGTGCTCTTCACTTGATTACATGAAAAATAGTAGGTAATCAATTCATCCTTCTTTCTTTCACTTCTACTATAGTGGACACAAACTGCACTAGATTTCTCATTTCTTATTCTTAGCATGTCAACCATTTACACTAAACATATTCTTTTTTTAGGTAAAACAACATACAACAATGAGATTATTCAAACACTGAGGATTAGATCGCATAGGACCATCTAAATTAAACTTCCTTGAATTATTTTCAGCATTTAGTTGGGCATACTCCATTCTTCTTCATCTCTTCTTTCACTTTGACACATTATAATAAGGAATAGTACTATACTATCTTAATCTCTTTCTTCAATCTTCAATACCAACAAATGAGTGTATAAGTATACTTTCTTTTTTACTTTTTACAGATAATAGTTTAGTTTCACATCTATATCCTCGTCACACAAGCAAGAACACCCCTACAAACAGTGTATATAAATTCTGCAACCAGAGAGTGTTTGCCTTCGTGAAAGAAGAGAGATCCAAGGGTCTTCTTCGTCACATAGGGGACACATGATTCTTCTTCACAGAACCAAGAATGATTCGTGGATCCATCTTCATAATGCACAACATGGGTGAGTATTCAATGTTTGTGTACTCATGAGATCAACTTCAAAAAACACCGTGAGCGATTGAGAAAACCAATAGATTGTTTGTGCTTTCTTCTTTACACAGAGGGCATGGTTCTACTTCTTTAAAAGTCACTTCAAGAGTGCATAACAATTGTTAAAGGCCTACGATACCTCAAAATTTTCATTCACCCTTAATGGTTACTTTTCCATTTTCGTCATTATAAACATGAATCTAGTCTTGCATGTAAAACATCAAAACCACATTTTGTGAAAAAACAATTCTTACATGCAGAAGTTTGGTGTTCTATTAAAATTAAGTGAAGGTATCTGATTTTTTTCACACCTCTTGCATTTGACATCATTCTACATTCAAATCACAATGCACTAATTTCGCAAAAAATTCCACATTGTGTTTCATATTGTGCGCAAAACCAATATTTTGCACAACCTCTTTTCACGCACTCGGAAAAAAATTTCTGTAGGACATGGATTCTCCATATTTTTAAATTCCAAACATGGAACACCACTTTAAAACAAAATTATAAACTGCATTCCATATTGCAATCAAAACCACCTTTTGTGCAGCCACATTTTCCTGCACTTTGCCCAATTTTTTATGCACTGCTTGCCTTTTCCAAATTTCAATGTTTTGATATTGAATCATACCTTGCGTGAAAAATTCATTTCCATCTTTAGAATTGTACAAAACAACCTTTTATAAAAGAACATTTCTCCATCTCCCAATTTTTATCCACAAAAAAATTGAAAACACTGAAGATGGCACCACCAAAAATTGTTCATTTATGCTGCCACCAAATTGATTGATCCTTTTTTATTTTTCTCTTCACTTCTTCCCATAATTAGTCTTCATAATTCTTCACAAACACTACTATAATGATATATATACTTTGTTAGATCATATTTAGTATCTTCAGTGTTGCAAAAGGAATTAGTAAAACATTCACTGTCTTCCACTAGCATCTTTCCTTCTAATCAAAACTGAATATGACTGGATTCGTCTTGTCTCCCACTTTACTTCATAAGGATTGCATCACAAGTTCTACTATATTATGAAATTTGTGAAATACATATCAAAAATGCATCTTCGGGTATTAATCCCCATTCTTCATTGTTGATGACAATTTATCACCTTTAATACATGTGATTTGAACATAGGATCTGGTCAATAATCATCAGAATTTACATCATTTTCCCAAATATGAAATTCAAGTATATAATTTCATAAAAATTATCTAGGCATTATCATTTCTGTCGATCTGCATTAATTTTGGATTCCTTCTTCATTTTTACTTATGTTGACAACTGTTGACAACAAGTACAATCATCAAACACAAGGCTGTCCCAACAATCTCCCCCATCTTATTTTCTTTTCAGTGCTTTAATGTCTCCTCATATGATTGTGTCAATATAAAAATGAGAATATTATCTCTCCCCTTTAATTTTGTCTCTCCACTATACAATCATTTCATTTACCTCCCTGTTATTGACAAGAAATACAATGTTCATGGTAGAGATGGTATCATTCCATACTTATGAATTGTCTCATAAATCATTTCACTCAATGTTTACATGATCAATGATCGGTGTAGGAAAAAAGAGGATTTGATTTAGATAACAAAGATGTCCATTACCCATGGTATATGGCACATCATGATATGATAATTCATACACCTATCTTCAAGGGTTTTCCACTTTTATTCCAGTCATAATATATTGATTGTGATAATAAATAATCAACATGAAATTCTTTCACTCACTTCAACGAAGTGATCAAAAACATTCAACTGTAATTGGTAGGATAATTGCCCTTGGAGAACGTTTATTATTCTTTTGAAACTGATTGACTTAGTTACTCCAACTTTGTAAATTCATCTTTATTTTGAGTAACCTATGATGAGTGATTAGGAAGTGAAATACCATTTCCAATTAAATAGTCCTCATACAATCTTTAGAGTAGTTAAATTTAATTCCAAATGAAGTCGATACTTATTGAGATAATGACTCTGGAAGTTTATTCATGTGTATCACTCTAAAGGGAACACTTCTCATCACTAAATCTCATGTTCTCCCCTTGATATATTTCTTCACCTTCAATTCCCTGTATTTAATTAATAGATATCATGCAATAGATTTTAGGGAATAAGGTGGATCATCCATGCTACATTAATGTGGTCTTAAAGGATGAGATGATTTTATCAACCATGATTCTCCAATTTATCCAAAACTCACACTTTTACATTATATTCTTAATTTTGAATGTGGCTATGTGGATCTCAATACATCTTCTGTCACTTTGTGTGTGAATCATAAATCGTCAAGAGCATTCCAAGAACAATAATCTCCCATTGCAACTTTAATCCTCTTTATGAATTATTGTTGGGCTCGAATAAATTCCAAGAACATTCTGATAGTATGACCAGCCTTGATTCAGCTCAGACACTGAATGTTTCTGTCTTCATGTAGAATCTTGTTTTGGTTTTTAGTACCAGACTTACCCTTCGCATCTTCTATTTTCTTCATTCTTTCCAAATCTTCTAAAAAAACCACTAGTACATCATTATGGAAAAAGGAATCATGATTTGAATTTATATATGGATTATTTATAATTTTATCTTTCTTAGTAGTTATTTTGGAAGAACATCCCTTCAACTTCATGAAATTATAATCCAAGGTCTTCCCATCCTTCCTCCTTGTAGTCTTATTGGGTGTGTTTGATTTTCCAACATTCTTCTGACCACATCCCAAAGATGAATTTTTTTCTCAACCAGATCTTGTGATCATTTTTTCTTATCATCATTGGGTATATTTTGAAATTAACATATACCATTCATGTGACCACTCTTATAGAATACATCACATATGTTATCTATCATTCCCAATCTGTTTGCAGTGTATAGATGCTCTTGGATTTGTGGATGTTGCTTCTTCTTCTAGGGATTTCCCCCACGTGATATGGGCTTTCTCTATGCTATTTAATTTAAGGGGTTGTACCAAGAATCCAGTACACAATTCCCAAATCTATTACAACACCATAATTGTCCAACTAACCCTGGGTTATTTCCATATTTTTTATAAGTTTGTTGAATTATATTCTTGAATTGTTGTGATTTCCATGGGAGTTATCTTCCAAACTGTTTCCCCTATCAGCCATATCCATGGTGACAATTTGTTTCTTATTCTTCTTCATAATTTTTCATACCAACTGTTCTTTTTGTAGAAGAAATTTTAGAGACAATAGTACAAGTTGATGTAGATGGTACCTTTACTTTATCTGTTTCTTATGATAGATCTATGAGTGAAGCCATGATATTCTTGTCACATGTTCGAGATATTTTGATACTAGAATCCTCTAATATTTATTGAGTACTAGATAGAACCATTTCTTACTTTTTGGGAGACTTAATGTGTTTCTTATCAATATTGATAAACTCATATTCAAATTCTAGACCTCTCATATTGAGGAGGTGTTCCAGATGTTTAATAATTGTCATCTTCTCTTCACAATCCTTATTTAGTCTTTCAACATCATCTTTGTTGTACCTCTCGAACCCCTCAAGGTTTGATTTTCATGGTCACAATCACCCTCTTTATTTGTCTAACTTGTTTTCAAGTGTTTGTGATGATAGGCACAAGGTTGCCAAGAAAATGGCCCAAGAAAGAATCAAGAAGTGGACTGAAATTCAGTCCACCGGCCAACCGGTGTGATGGCACCGGCCAGCCGGTGGACCTGGCAGAGGCATTGCCCACTGCCAGGTTCCACCGGTCAGCCGGTGGCTCTGTCACCGGCCAGCCGGTGGCATCCTGGTTCAATAGTGAGACCTACTGTCTCACCACCGGCCAGCCGGTGGCCTTCTCACCGGCCAGCCGGTGGCTCCTGGGCAGAAGCACTCTCCACATTCCAAGGCACCATCCAGCAGGTGGAGCTGTACCGGCCAGCCGGTAGCCCAGTCAAACTAGCTGTTGGCTTTGACCAGTCAACCCTCTTTTGGCCTCCAACGGCTCCGAGGCCTTTTCCAACAGCTCCGAAGACTCCCCAAGGGTTCCATGCCTATAAATAAAGGCCAAGGAAGCCCCGGACTCTTACCGGAACTATACGGAAGCCCACAGACACCTTGTTGATCATTTGGCGTACCTCCGGCGGACTTCCTTCAAGGAACCCACCTTGCTCCAACAACTTCCACATCCATGGATCTCCTTCAAAGAAGCTTGGAAGCGGCCTTCAACATCTCCAATCAATCAAAGGCGCCCAAGACTTCCTCCATTACGGTTTTTCTATCTTTATTTATTTTGAGCTTAATTTGGGTTTGTGTCTACAAACCACTCTATTTCTCATCCCCTCTTTCTTTTGGGTTTCACATCACCATTAAGGTGTGAAAAGGTTGCCAAGCTTTCCTTTAAATAGCTTGTGACATAGGTGAGCTATCCTTCACCTATAAGAAGGATAGTGGGTTCTTTCTATTCCATTGAAAGCAAGTGGGTTCTTGCTAAATCACAAAAAGCAAGCTGTAATAGGTCCTAGTGCTACCTCAAAGCCTAGTGGGTTTCTTGCTAAAACCATTGAAAAGCAAGCGGTAGAATCTCTCAACGGTTGAGTTGGGAGAGGAGACGTAGGCCGGGTTTTGGCCGAACTCCGTTAACAATTTCTTGTGTGATTGCCTCTTTTATTTCCGCTGCATTTCAACTTTGATTTTATTTTGTTTATCTTTTTTTTAAAGGCAATTCACCCCCCCTCTTGCCATCCTTCCCGTCTTTGTTCCGACCTAACAATTGGTATCAGAGGGAAATTTGAATATTTCCCTAACCCGGTTTCAAATTTAAGATCCATTTAGATGGCATCAACCTCTTTCTCCCCCGAAGGCTTTTCATTGGGTCGTGCTCCATTTTTTGATGGAACCGACTATAATTATTGGAAAACCCGCATGACCACTTTTCTTAGAAGTATAGGATATCCCATTTACAAAATAGTCATGCAAGGTTACACTTTGTCTACACCCGACGAATCCAAATGGACCCAAGCCGATATTAGAAATTTTGAGCTTGATGGCAAAGCCATGAATGCTCTTCATTGCGGCCTTGACCGAAATGAGTTCAATCGAGTTTCCACATGCACCTCCGCACATGAAATCTGGAAACTTTTGGAGGTTACCCATGAGGGGACCAACAAAGTAAAGGATTCTAGATTGGACATGTACCGTCAGGATTTTGAGTCTATTTCCATGCACCCAAATGAATCAATTTCTGAAATGTTTACTCGATTTACTGATGTGTGCAATGGTAGAAAATCTCTTGGAGATGACATTTCTGCAGAAACAATGGTCAAGAAGATCCTATGGGTCCTTCCGAGCTCATGGGCACCAAAAGTGACGACGATCCAAGAAGCTAAGGATGTCAAAAACATGCCGGTGGACGAGCTCATCGGATCCCTAATGACGTACGAGATCACAATGAAGAGGCAAGCTCAAAAGGAGGGCACTCCAATCAAGACACCAAAGAACATCACCCTCAAGGTACAAAAAGAAGTAAGCTCCTCCTCATCATCATCATCTTCATCCTCTTCATCATCAAGCAGCGACTCGGAAATGGAGAATCTCGCCCGCCAAATGCACAAATTTATGAAGAAGCACAAGAAGAAGAAATCCCGCAAGCACCGAAAGCAAGAACCCACCGCAAGATCCGAGCCCAAGGTAAAATGCTACGGGTGCAGCGAAAAGGGCCATTACAAGCCCGATTGCCCACTCAACAAAAAACGGGCTATGGAAAAAGGAAAGAAAAAGGTCCTCAAGGCGACATGGAGTGACACCTCCTCATCATCCTCCTCCTCCTCCTCCTCGAGTGACCAAGGTACAAAATGCCTAATGGCATTTCATGAGGTAACATCTTCCGACTCCTCCTCCTCTTGTTCTTCAAATTCAAATTCTTTAAATCATCTTTCTTATGAAGAACTCTCACACGCTAGAGACCAACTAGAAAAAGGTTTTCATGCTTTATCGTCAAAATTTGTTGCTTTAAAAAAGAATTTCAAAAAGCTTTCCTCTGAAAAAGACAAACTTCTCAAAGAGAAGGAGGAACTCTCCCTAAAAATCCAAAATTTCCCAAATGTTGATTCTATGGAATCAACCATCACAGACCTAAGGGAGACCCTAGCAAAGTTCACCCAAGGGGAACAAAATTTGAACAATTTGCTTGGTTCCCAACGTATATCTAGAACCACCCAAGGGCTAGGATATACCAATATAGCTTCCTCCTCCCATGCTCCAACTGTTTTTGTAAGGGGGAGCTCTAGTTTTAAATTTTGTAATTATTGCAAGAAACCCGGGCACCTCATTTATGAGTGTAATTGCAAAAACGCCCGGTATGGTAGGCCCAAATCGATTTTTTATTCGGATGAATTCTTTAGGAGAAGACCCGCCATGAGACAAGTATGGATTGAAAAATCTCTCCTAGCGAGTCTCTCCGGCCCAATGTTTGTTTCGGTTTCAAAAACCGCTCCCCCATGATCTTTTGTTTTATTTAGGGGGAGAAATTTTCTTAATTCAATAGTCTCTCCAGGCCAAAATTTATTACCTCTCCCCGGTGATTTGTTGTTTTATTTAGGGGGAGTTAGGTTCTTTTAAGCCTTTTTGTGAATTAAAAATTTTTTCATTCAAAATTCTCATTTCAAATTTTTTATTCAAAACATTCGATTCAAACTTTCAATTTCAACACTTGGTATAAAATTTTTCAATTCGATTTTTTCATTCAAAACATTCAATTGGCTTTTGATTCAAAACTTTCAATTCAAACTGTTATTCAAATTTTCATTTCAATTTTCATTTCAATTTTCATTTCAATTGATTTTCAAATCTCAACTTGTTTTTCAAATCTCTTTTTCCATCAATCAAGTTTTATGCCCCACGCTATTTTGATAATCACAAAGGGGGAGAAATTTCTTGATTGATTGGGGGAGAATCCTTTTCATCATGCTTTGAATTTCCTTTCAATTTCAGTTTTTTTACATTAATTATTTTGGTGATTGTGATCATCAAAATAGGGGGAGATTGTTGTACCTCTCGAACCCCTCGAGGTTTGATTTTCATGATCACAATCACCCTCTTTATTTGTCTAACATTTTTTCAAGTGTTTGTGTTGATAGGCACAAGGTTGCCAAGAAAATGGCCCAAGAAAGAATCAAGAAGTGGACTGAAATTCAGTCCACCAGCCAACCGGTGTGATGGCACCGGCCAGCCGGTGGACCTGGAAGAGGCATTGCCCACTGCCAGGTTCCACCGGTCCGCCGGTGGCTCTGTCACCGGCCAGCCAGTGGCATCCTGGTTCAACAGTGAGACCTACTATCTCACCACCGGCCAGCCGGTGGCCTTCTCACCGGCCAGCCGGTGGCTCCTGGGCAGAAGCACTCTCCACATTCCAAGGCACCGGCCAGCCGGTGGAGCTGTACCGGCCAGCCGGTATCCCAGTCAAACTAGCCGTTGGCTTTGACCAGTCAACCCTCTTTTGGCCTCCAACGGCTCCGAGGCCTTTTCCAACGGCTCCGAAGACTCCCCAAGAGTTCCATGCCTATAAATAAAGGCCATGGAAGACCCGGACTCTTACCGGAACTATACGGAAGCCCACGGACACCTTGTTGATCATTTGGCGTACCTCCGGCGGACTTCCTTCAAGGAACCCACCTTGCTCCAACAACTTCCACATCCAAGGAGCTCCTTCAAAGAAGCTTGGAAGCGGCCTTCAACATCTCCAATCAATCAAAGGCACCCAAGACTTCCTCCATTATGGTTTTTCTTTATTTATTTATTTTGAGCTTAATTTGGGTTTGTGTCTACAAACCACTCTATTTCTCATCCCCTCTTTCTTTTGGGTTTCACATCACCATTAAGGTGTGAAAAGGTTGCCAAGATTTCCTTTAAATAGCTTGTGACATAGGTGAGATATCCTTCACCTGTAAGAAGGATAGTGGGTTCTTGCTATTCCATTGAAAGCAAGTGGGTTCTTGCTAAACCACAAAAAGCCAGCTGTAATAGGTCCTAGTGCTACCTCAAAGCCTAGTGGGTTTCTTGCTAAAACCATTGAAAATCAAGCGGTAGAATCTCTCAACGGTTGAGTTGGGAGCGGAGACGTAGGCCGAGTTTTGGCCGAACTCCGTTAACAATTTATTGTCTGATTGCCTCTTTTATTTCCGCTGCATTTCAACTTTGATTTTATTTTGTTTATCTTTTTTTTAAAAGGCAATTCACCCCCCTCTTGCCATCCTTCCCGTCTTTGTTCCGACCTAACAATCTTCAGGCATCTTTACATTGTTTTGTAACAAAGAGTCAAGTTCTTGTATATTATTGGAGTTTCCTTTCAAATATACCTCCTTGACATCATTGCTATTTTTAAGCTCATCATCAAGAGCACAGATCTTTTATATAGTCTTGTTGACTCCCCTTTCTCTTCACCATAATTGAGCCACTTTGACGAACTTAAACCAAATCCATTTTTTTCATCAAAGGCTCCAACTGATCTATAGATCATTATTAATTAGACAAGTTTTTATTGTAAGCCTTTCTACAAGGCATACTTTTCTTCTTCCAGATGAGTGATATTTTTTTCATGCATTGAAATACACCGCAATCCAGGGATGTAATTTCTTTGGGGATCCATTACAAAATCATTCTTAATCTATCAAATGATATTTCTTGAGTTGTTATAGATTGATCATCACCACTTGTGTTGGAATTTTCATAATGAGAATAATTTCCAAATGTACTAACACATACCTCTTGATCAGTTGAGGTAGGAAGGTTTTCCATCTTCTTAGTGGGAACATGAGCCACCTTATCATTACTTTCCAAGTATGGTGGGACTCCAATGTTAGCTAGATATGGAGAACCAAGTGATTCATATTCTTTAGATAAGAGGGAATTCTTCTTCAACTTTCTCATCTCATTCCATTTCTTATTCATCATGGTCTTGGTAGATATAGCCTTTTGATCTATGGTATATAAATACTCACCAAAATTTCTCTTCATTGTTCAAATTATAAGGGAAGTCATGTCTTAAAAAAATAATAGCTTCGTTTTAGTGAATCCAACAGAGGTGAACCACCCTCTTATACCAATTGAGAGGGAATGTTTGGGATAGTCCTAACTCTAAGAGAGGGTGGGGTGAATCAGAATTGGGGACATTTGAAACCAATTCCAATTTCTTATCCCTCAACCTCTGGATCCATTATGATATTTAATCTCTTATTCTATTTTCCATGTCACCTGAAATAATATAATTAGATTAGAATATGCACACTATATTATTACAATGTTAACCTCTCAATAAGAGTAGAAACATCGTTTACATGCATGGGTATGGTAAGTGCATGGATTCAATACTATAATGTGATATTTTTAAAAAAAGAAAGGATATGAAAACAATTCTCTACCAGTGTGACTCCCTACAAATTGGATGGGGGAGGGAAACAATCCTCTTCCTTGGACCATTGATTGCCAAGTCCAATGTTCAGCCATTAGCTGGTTATATATACTGCCTATAGAGAAACTCATCTTATATATTGACAAGGTAGGTTCTAATATTTGTCATCATTAGTTCTTTTTACATGATTACATGCAAAGCAGTAGGAAAAAAATTCTACAAGTATTCAATCCCTTCTTCTCTTGTGTAACACTAACTGCACTATATTTCATCTTTCTTATTCTTAGTGCAACATCCAACAACATTAAAATTATTCTTTCTTTAGCTAGAATTATATATAGAAATGTGATTATTCAAAAAAATAAAAACAAATCACATAGAATCATCTGAATTAAATTACCCTGAATAATTGTCAGTCATCAGTTGGGGATACTATATTCTTCTTCTTCTATTCATTCTCATTGAAACTGTATAATAAGGAATATTACTACAATGTCTTAATATCTTTCCTCAATTCTCAATCCCAATACATAAGTGTATTAGTATACTTAATTTTTATATTGTGTAAATATGAGTTTATTGTCACATCTATCTCCTCATCACATATGCAACAAAACCCCTACTAACAGTGTATATTAATTGTGAAACTAGAGAGCTCCAGTAGTCATCATCTTCATGTAAAAGATGCATGATTATTCTTTAGAGAACAAGGGATGATTTGTGGATCTATCTTCGTGAATCATTACATGGGTGAGTTTTTACCGGTTTTGTACTCATTGGATCTCCTTCACTAAACATAGAGAGGAATTGGGAAAACCAGTTGCTTCGTTATGGATTCTTCTTCACACAGAGGGTGTGATTCTCCATCTATTCAATACAATTGATGAGTGCATAGCACATGTTATTGGCATGAAGTACCCACAAATATTTCATGCACCCTTCTAGGTGACTGTCTCATAATATTCAATCCTTGCGCATAATATACATTTTTTGGCATGAAACTGGCTTTTCATGTAACTATCCTCTTTCATGGAGCACTTGCTTTTCGCATAACACTTCACAATTTTCGTGCATCCCTCTCTTTTTCACGAAACACTTGATTTTTCATGCAACACTCACGTTTTCATGAAGCACTGGCTTTTTTGCGCAGTACTCACTTTTTTTCTCACAACATGTTCTTTTTACGCACTACTAAAAACATCAATTTTTTCTGCGGGTCAGAGATAATGTTTTTCTATGTTTAAATCATTAACAAATGAGTGGGGTTCGCCTCATATTTATAGGCATTTTGACCATGTGCATAAAATCCCTTCTTAAATGTAAAATTGTCCCCCACTTCTTTATATTATCTGCACCATCCTTGATTTTTCACGTACCTTATGACATTGAATTTTCATCATTCTAAATATGAAGCCACTCTTGTGCATAAAACATCAAACCAATATTCTGTGCACAACCAATTTTTCCCACACAAGTCTGATGTTATGCATACATAGAACGACCATCTCTAATTTTTTGCAAACCTCCAGAATTTTTCATTTTTTGACGTTCTAATTTCATGGCACCAATTATATGAAAAATTCCACACTGTTTTCCATATTGTGCTCAAAACAAATCTTTCACAAAACCTATTTTTCGTGCACATGGACCAATTCTTCACACAGTCCATGCCATTTTTATATTTTCCTATGTTGAACATGTATCTCCACATGCGCACATAATTCTAAACCATGATCCATATTGCGTGAAAAAACACCTTTTTTGCAACCTCATTTTTCGGGCACTGTGCCCAATTTTCGTGCACTACATGCCTTTGAAAAATTTTGATGTATGACATTGAATCATTCCTTACATGAAAAATTCTATGCCATCTTCAAAAATTCACACAAAATTCTTTTCCAAAACCTCATTTCTCCATCTACCATTTTTTAGCCCCAAAAATTTGGAAAACACTGGGAAATGGTGCAGCCTTAAACTACTCTTTTGTGCCACCTCTATATTGTCTATTATTTTGTTATTTCTCTCTTCACTTCATCCCATGACCATTATTTAGATTTATTCACAAACTCCATTATCTTGACATATATCCATTGATAGACTAGGTTTAGCATCGTCTGATTTTCAACGAGAAGTACCAAAACATTCCCTAGCTTCCCATAACATCTTTCCATACAATAAAAAATGAATATGATTTTCCTCATCATGTCCCACACCTTCTTTCACAAGGATTTAATCACATGTTATCCTAACTTATGGTATTTTTGAAATAAATTTCCTCAATGAATCATCTACTTTTAATCACCATTCTTCATCGTTGTAGAAAATGTATCACCTTTGTTACACGTGCTTTGAACATAAGATCAACTAAACAATCGTCAGATGTTACTTCATAAAAAATTTCCTATATATGATATTCAATGATATGATTTCATAAAAATTCTCTAGGAGACCTCACTTCAGCCGTTCTCAATTATTTTTGAAGACCATCTTCATTTTGACCAATATTGACAACTGTTGACAACAAATATAATCTCCATACAAAAAGTGGTCCCTATAATTCCCCCCTTTGTATTTTGTTGCCAATGCCTTAAAGTATCCTCAGATGAATATGTCAATGTCAAAATGTGAATCTTATCTCTCCCCTTCACTTCTGTCGCTCCCCTAGAAATTCATTTCATTTCTCTCCACCTTAATGACAATAAATACAATGTTAAAGGTAGAGAGGGTATCATTCCATACTTAAACAATTTTCCATAAATCATTTCACTCTATGTCTACATGAGCAACGCTCGTTGTAGAAAACAATAGGATTTGATTTAGGGAAAAAGGTTGTCTATTTTCCATTGAACAAGACACCTCATGATATGAGAACTAATACACCTATATTCAAGGGATTTACACTTTTAATACTAGCTGAATATATTTAATGTGATAAGAAATAATCAACCTAATAGTCTTGCACTCACTTCAACAAACTAGTCAAAAATATTCAAGTGTGATTGTGAGGATAAGTGGACATGGGGAACATTTATTATTCTTATGTCACTGATTGACCTAGTTACTCCCCCTTTATAAAAATATATTTATTTTGAGTAAACAAAGATGAGAGATTACATAATGAAATACCTTTTCCAATGACATAGTCCTCATACAATCATCATATTAGTTGAAATTAATACCAACTGATGTTGATACTGATTGAGATAATGACTCTGGATGTTTATTCACGTGTCTCCAACTCAAGGGAACACGTCTCATCACTAAATCTTAGGTTCCACCCCTAATATCTTGCTTCACCATCAATTCACTGTATTTAATGATAAAATATAGTACACAATGATTTAATTAAATAAGGTGTATCTTTATTGATTCATCAATGTAATCTAGATGTTTGAGATGATTTTATAAACCAAGATGTTACTTTTTCTATACTACCAACACATTTACATTTTATCATTATTTTTGAATGTGGCTATTTAGATCTCAATACTTCTTTCATCTCTTTGTGGGTGCAACATTATTCTACAAGAGCTATCCAAGAACTAGAATCTCCCAGTGCGACATTCTTCCTCTTCATTAATTCTTGTTGGTCTGGAACAAATTCCAAACACATTATAACTGTCTGGCCAGCCTTGTTTCACCTATCCCACAAATATTCATTTCTTCCTAAAGAATATACTTTTTGGTTTTAGTACTAACCTTACCCTGTGCATCTTCAATTTTACTCATTCTTTCCAAATCTTCTAAAAAACCACCATTATATCTTTAGAGACTGAGGCATCAAGATTGATATTCTATATGGATTCTTCTGAGTTTCATCATTCTTAGTAGTTATTTTGGATGCACTACCCATCAACTTCTTAGATTTAGAATCTAATGCCTTCTCAAATTTCTTCCATAGAGTCTTCTTAGGACTGTTTGATTTTACAAAATTCTTATTACTACTTCCCAATGATAATTTTTCATTGTTATAAAGCTCATGTGATATTCTTTTCTTATCAGCATTGGCTATCATTTGAAATGAACATGTACCATTCCGGTGACCACTCCTATTTCATACATCAAGTATATTATCTAACATTCCAAATCACTTTGGAGTTTATAAAAGCTTCTGGATATGTGGATGTTTCATCTTCTTCTATGTCATTCTCCCCCTTGATATGGGATTTCTCAATGATTTTAGATTTATGGGGTTGTACCGATAATCCATCGCAAAATGCCCAAATCTATTACATCACCTACATTGACCAAATAACCTTGACTTCTTTCCATCTTCCTTATAAGGTGGCTTAATATTATTCTTTAATTTTTGTGATTTCATTGGGGAGAATATTCCACACTATTTCCCCTATCCACCATATCCATGGTTGTAGGTTTTTTCTCATTATTTTTCACCCATACTTGTTTAGAATTTTCCATTCAACCTGTTAATTTTGTAGAAGCAATTTTAGAGGCATTAGTATAGTTTGATATAGATGGTACCTATATTTTCTTATCTACTTGTGATAGATGAAGGAGGGAATCCATGATCTTCTTATCAGATTTTAGAGGTCATTGGATATTATATTCCTCCAATAATCATTGAGTACTTGCAGAAAATGTTTTCTTCTTTTGTGGAGACTCAATAAGTATCTTATCAATATTGATCAACTCAGATTCCAATTCTAGACATCTATAATTGAGGATGAGTTTATGATGTCCAATAATTGTCATCCTCTCTTCACATGCCATTTTTAGTCTTTCAACAGCATCTACATGCATCTTTAGTTTTTTTTTGTAACGAAGAGTAATGCTCTTTTATCATTTTGTATTTCTCTTCCTAATATACCACCATGACATCATTGCTCTTTTTTAGAACATATTCAAGAGCATGAATCTTATTTTCTAGAATCTTGTTGACTACCTCATTCTATTTAACATCTTGTTTCCACATTAAAGAACATAATTCAAATCCTCTATTTGTTGCATCAAAGGATTCAACCTATCTAGAGATCAGTTAACATTCGACAATTTTTTCTTGTAAGACTTTCTCCAAATCATTAGTTTCTTCATCAAGCTGAGTGATATTTTATTTCATACATTGAAATTCATTGCAATCCAAGGTTGAAAATTATTTAGGAATCCCATTCAAAATCATTCTTAATCTATCAATTGATATTTCATGAGTTGTTATAGATTGAGCATTATTACATGTGATAGAATTTTCGTCAGGAGAATAATTTCCAAATGTACTCACACATCCCTCTTGATTAGTTGAGGTAAGAAGGTTGTCCATCTTCTTGGTGGGAACTCCATCCACCTTCTCATTATGTTCCAAGTATGGTGTGTCTTCAATTGTAGCTAGATATAGAGAACCAGATGCTTCCTATTCTTTAGATATAAGAAAATTCTTTTTCGACTCGGTCTTCTCTTTATTTTTATTGTTTATCATGTTCTTGGTAGATATATGCCTCTTATTAAAGGAATCTAAATCTTCACTGACAATCCTATTCATTGTTTACTCGAGAAAGGAACTGATGACTTCAAATGTGAATTGCTTCACTGTAGAGAATCCAACAGAGATGTACCTCCCTCTGTTACTAATTGTGTGGACCAGTTTGGGATAGACCTAACACTGGGATTGTCGGGGTGAATCAGTGTAGGGGAAATTTGAAATCAATTAGAATTTTTTATCCTTGTACCACATGACCTATTAGAATCTTGATTCTTTAATTTTATTTTCCTTATCCCAAGAAATAACATAAAGTAATAAACATATGCATACAATATTTTTAAAAGTTTCATTAAACAATAGGAGTAGCTACGTCCTTTCCATGCATGGGTATGACAAGTGCATGGATTCTATCCAATAATGTTATATTCATTTACAATGGAGTGGAAAGGAAAAAATCCATTAGCTAGTGTGAGTCCATACACTTTGGATGGGGGGGGGGAACAATCCACTTCCCCTGACTAGTGATAGCCATGTCCAACTTGTAGTCTTTAGCAGGATCCTTATAGTGCCTATACAGACAGTATTCATCCTTCATGATAAGGTAGGTTCTTCTCTTGGTCATCTATAGTGATATTTACTTGATTACTTGCAATGAAGTAGGATGTTATTTCCTCTTTCATTCTTTCTCTTCTTCTCTAGTGCAACACTAACTAAACTAGATTTCTTCTTTCTTCATCTTAGTGAAACAACCAACTACACTAAACTTATTTTTTATTTATCTTGAATCGCATGCAACAATGTCATTATTCAAACATTGAGGATCAACCCACATAGTATCATTTGAATTAAACGGCCCTGAATAATTGTCATCCATGACTTGGGAAAACTCTTTTATTTTGGTTCTAATCTTTCTCATTGACAAAGTATAATAAGGAATAGTGTTGTACTGTCTAAATATCTTACTTCATTTCTCAATACCAACACATGAATGTATCAGTATACTCTATTATTACTTTTTGAATATATGAGGACAGTTTTACATCTATCTACTCGACACACAAGCAACAACACCCATGCAAAAGGTGAGTATAAATTATACAAGTAGTGTGTTATAACCATTGTGAAAGTAGAGAGCTCCACATGTCTTCTTCTTCATGTAGAGGATGCATGATTCTTCTTTAGAGATCCAGTGATGATGGGTGGATATTTCTTCATGAAACACTACATGGGTGAGTGTTCACTAGTTGTGTACTCATGGGATCTCCTTCACAAAACACCACATCGGATTGAGAAAACCAGTCTCTTGTTTCTGCATTCTTCTTCGCACAGAGGGTGAGATTCTCTTTCTTCGCAAGACACATCAAGAGTGCAGAGAACTTGTTAAATTCCTATAGTTTCCTCAAATTTTTCATGCTCCCTTCTATGTGACTTTCTATTAATATTCAAAATTTGCGCGTAAAAACAGTTTTTGGTGCGAAAAAGGATTTTCGAGCAACTATCCTTTTTCATGCATCTAATAACCCGATATTTTATAAGATATATTCTTTTTAATTTTTTTTATATATTTTTTTTGTATTATACACCAATATTATCTTACGCTATACGCAACACCGTATTATCTAGTAGTATACACAACACTATTCATGGCTCGTGTTATACACAATTTCAGGATCATTTGATAGATGTTATTCTACGCAACATTGAGTAGATATATATATATATTCAATGTATAAATAAAATATGGTTGGATTCTGTTATACGCAACAACAAAGGAGTCATGCACTACACGCATCCCTGACATGGCTTGCATTACACGCAATCACGACCTTCTTCGATAGCATGTGTTGTATGCAATACCTGGTTTTACTGAACAACGATATGTTGTTATAATATTATTATGAACAATATTTTATTAATATTATTAACTATATTTTCAATTTTATAACATTATTATTCATTTTACAAATTTTCTAGAACATGTTATAAGAATAAAATAATTTTTTCGGGTAAAATAAGTATTTTTCAAAAAATGCAGTTTTGCCGCCTTTTGATGGTGCACCCACTTTAAATCTAGTTTTTGACATGTTTATAAGTTCAATTTTAATAAATAAAATTATTATTTGGAATCAGGATATAAAATTTTACCTTGGATAAATTTTTCATATTATTCGGATAACTTTCATATTTTAATGAATAGTAAAAACACGCTATATTTTAATTAAAAACATCTTTTTTCATCATAATAACTTATGTGGATAAAGTATAATATTGAATGGTTTTAAAGTATAAATAGAATATATTTTTACCATTTAATATAATGAATGTCATTAGCATTGATTTTACCATGAATTCGTAGGTTAAATCAATTCAATTTTTTGCAATGTTTTAAAGAAAAACTTTTTTTCTTTCGACAACGGGATTAATTTTAATTTACATTATGAAACTTTTGTTTATTGAATTTGGAAAAAATTATTACATATTTGGAATCAGTGGGTCCAAATTATTTTAATAAGCAACTTATTATTTTTGGGAATTATGAATAGTAACTACGATAAATTTTATTTACCATAGTTAAAGTTAAATCAGGTAATTAAGGGTAAATATAATATTATAAAATTACCCTAACACATGACAAAATTCTATTGGATGGCTAAAAGAAGAACCATATCACTTAAGGGTCTTATTAGATTCATTTTATTGACTTTTGACCATGAAAATAATTTAATTATTATTAAAACCAAAGAAAGTGACAACATGTCACTCTCTTAAATCTTATAAGTATAATAATTTTAATTTAGTGATAAACATCATAAAACTTAAAACATGATTAGTATCCAGAAATCTAATAAAATTATCTACATCATGGTAATTTATTTAGAATTTTTAGGTATTATATAATTGCCATTAATGGTGATACATTAATGATGCAGAAATTATTTACTAAGTGAAAAATCAGTAATATAGTTTTTATTGAAATAAAAATACCCGTTAAAAGCCCCACAAACCTGAAAAAAACTTATTGGTAGTATATATATATACCATTATAATCCAATGACCTAATATATAACCATTTGGAGTCTTATAAAAGAGATTATGACACTTATATTATTTTATTTTAAATGATGCCAAAGTTGTCACCTTCATAATTTAATAAATATAACAATTTAAATATTGTTATTTTAAGATGATAAATTAGAGTAAAAGTATCATTGTGAAAGGTAATAGATATATATTCATCATTGGATTTTATTATTAATTTATATGCAACAAATAAGTATATTAAATACTTATACAAAAATGTTCTACTAATTATTTTATTAAGAGATAAACCAATTAAATGGTTTTAAAAATAATAAAATAAATATTATATGAACTATTTAAAGTGATACACTAATTTTCTAGATACATATGACCTTTTATGAATCTATTAAAGCTTTTAGGTCGAACATAACTTCTGTATATATTTATTAAATTCAAATAAATGAATAGTGTCAAAATTGACACTATTGTTATTTTATAAAAATAACATATTATAAATTTTTTTAAAAACCACAAAAATATTTAAAAATTATAAATTAAAATTTATATGGTCTATAATGTTATAAAGTAACCATTTATGGAAAATTCACAACAAATATGTAATTATTTGTTATAATATAAAATTTAGAATTTTATTACCACAAATAAACATAAAAAGATTAAATAAGGATAAATCAAAATGATAAGGTTTAAAATAAGATCCAAACATGTCTAAATTTGATTTTTTTGATAATAATACAACCCTATATCATCTAATATTTGAATATGAGTCATTTTGGAGGTTTTTATGTGGGGTTAGATTTATTATAAATTAATATTTTTAAGAATTCCAAAGGTGCCCCTCTCCTCCCTTATAAAAGGGAACCTCCTCCCTCTCTTCCTCACACAACATTGATCCTTCAAGCTCGGTAAACCCCTGCCACATTATCCTCTCCACTTCCCTAGAGACACTATAGAGGTCTTGGTCTTCTTCAAAGTCCAATTTTTGTTCCCTAAAAGGAGGTCTCAAAGAAGCACTTCAAAGAAGAGGTAATGTTCGTTACCGATTCTTTCATCTTTATTTCTTCTTCCACTTATTATTCTTTAGTTGTTTCATTATGAAGTAATTACATCAGTATCACTAATATAATTATATTTTATTATAAGTATGAAACAACCCTATTTCACTATCTATCCATTCTACGGAAAACGAAATCATCGCACGTGCGTACGTACAGAATACCGTCTCCACACCGTGGTGTAATCTATTTTCCACCCCCACCATACTTGGACGGGTATAATGGTGTACATAATTACAATAAATGATTATTGTAAAGTTATATTGATTCTGAAATTGTATACATGCACTCCAATACAATTCCACGATCATGAGAACGATATCATCGCTCGTGCGTACGTACGGAATACCGTCTCCACGACGCGATGAGATTTATTCTCCATGTTAACCATTCATGAATGATTATAAAGTATATATAATACGTAATCATGAAATATATGACATAATGATACTACTGGATTTATGTATATATATTTATGTCATCTACTTAATTCCACTCAATTCAATAAGGAACCAAAAACAACATTCATGCGTATGTACGACCTACCGTCTCCATGAACGGTGTATTTTTTTCCATTTATCGATCAATTATATATATGTATATTCTGAATATTTGTTATATATAATTCATGTTTTACATTCTGGATTTAATTAATCATGATCTATGTAATCATATGGATAATTACAAGTTAAAACACGAACGACAAATGAGATGATTTTACCCAAAGCGCTACTTTAACATGAATTTACAATAGATCGGGTAATATAAAGTCATAAGTGAACCATATATGATATAATAACAATGAATATGATTCTGTAATAAGTCAATAACATTATTTAAATCGTTATATAGGAGGTTCGGACACTTACGAAGCAAATCGGACCTAAGGTAAGGGAAATATCACAATCTCATTTTTATCTGAGATTTTTTATACTTTGAAACTTACTGGGGTGTATTTTATCATCCAAATCCATGTTTCCTTGATATGTAATATTATTTCCATCCACCTACAATTTTTTTAAATCCAATTTTAACCTTCGGGGAGTTTTTAGTAAAAGATATAAAAGGAATCTTTTGTTGTTTTTCATATGCGGTACTTTTTGGCTTTTCTGAAAAATGTATGAAAAGAATGTTTTTGTAACTTAACTGACATAAATGGATTTTCAAAACAATATATCCAAGAATCTTCCTTTACAAGTTTTCAAGTTTATTTTTAATCAACATCTTTTAGTTTAAAATTGTATGACATGTTATGAAAGGAAAAAAATGTTTTTTTTGAAGTAGAAAGGATATTTTCCTCGATAATGGAGTTCAAGAGTTTTATCAAAATTATTTTCCATATATGATATTATAGGGTTCTGTTTCTATCCCTATTATTACATGGATTTGATTATGTTGTGATGGAAATATTTTTATTAATTCATTAATCTTATATGAATTGTTTTATGATGTCACGATGTTTAAGATTCCCATTTTTATGGGTTATGCTATGATGTATGGTTTAGGATTTTGTGGCACACATAAGAATTGTATCATTATGAGATGGGTGGGACCTATATCTCCCTCCAATGAATTGGGTAAAGATTTTATATCTCATGAGATAGACATGGCTAGAATGACATGTTAAACCGGTTCAGTGAAATAGGACTGAAACGAGGAGTGAACACGGTTTAGAAATGGACTTTTTCCACTAAGATAGTCTTGGCAATGAGTCCTAACTAATAAGAAATCATTCTCTATGATTATGTGTGTATGCCAAAAAGTTTCATGTTTTTTGTTATGATTATTGGGATTACATTTCACTACTATGATTTATCCCATGTTATGATATTATGATCTCTTTTTCAGGTTAAGATTTCCAAAATGTTATGTTCTTATGAATATGATGTGATTGATATTTCTTTTGTTTACCCTTACTGAGCATTTGAGCTCTCCCTTTTATTTTTTCTTCTCCCCAGGATATAAAGAAATGTTTTAGGTATAAAAAAAGGAAGATATTTATGGGAGATGATGAAGATCTTTCACCATGATTAGAAGATTATATTCTGAGTTTCCACAGACCCTAAAATATTACGGTCCTTGTGTGTGTGTTTTTGGTATGTACTAAGTATTCCGCAAAAGTAATGTAATGTCCATATACGTCAATCTTCGGGTCTCTAAATTTGGTATCAGAGGATGTGTTTAGTCAACCTTTGGGAACTAGTATGTGAAAATGTTAGTGAGATCCCTACAGATATTTCTAAGGTATGTCTAGGGATGTCCCTAAGGATAAGTATATGTATAGGATATAGTCCTAAAACTACGGTAACGATCATATAATTTAACCAAAGATGTTAGATATTGAGGATTCTTCCCCTTTACTATGTTGTTTTCCCTATCATGAATTTTTCCTCTGACAATATTCTTCTTGGGTTTTAGAAAAAGGATGGAAACAGGAAGATTCATGATAATGGAGGATATGACAGACAATGGATTGATATTCTCCATGAGAAACCAAATGAAACGGGATTTGGAAGTCCAAACATTTTCATTATGCCTAATCAGTAATCTCATAATATGATCAATAATCTCGACTATTGTAAGTTTCCCGACTTAGATAATAAGAGAAAGATGGAGTTTCATGATGATCATAGAGGAAAGAAAGTTCAATTTCCCTCATGTAAATCATGTGGAAGAGGCGTCGGGGAGATTGTTTCAAAGGAACTGAAAGAAGATTTGGGTGTGGAAAAGAAGGACACAAAGCCAGTATGTGCATAGGAAAAGGTTCAGTTAACACAAGGGATGAGGATAATGGTATTGCTACGACATAAACAATGGTTAAATTTTTTAAATGTGGAATGTAAGGGGATTATGCAAACCAATGACCTAAGGGAAAGTCTCATGAAGATAATCAGTATGGTCGTATGGGTAGTATTTATGTTGATGATGATTAAGATACTACAAATGATATGTGAGTTGAAATAATTGTTGAATCTTGATCAATGGTTTAAGAAGGTAGTGGAATGATTACATGTTTATCAAGTGTAATTTTGTATAAGTAATCTCACGGTACTATGGAATAAAGAGACATCTAAGGATTGTTACACTGTTGTCTTTCCTTGATTTTGAAAGTGTATGATTAATGGTACCAGTATCCATGAAAGGTTATTCAGATATTTTTGGAATGTATATGATATGAGAATAATTAAGGGATAAGGAGAAAATTAAATGTTTGATAGTATTCATGAGCTCAAGACTGATATAAGGAGAAGGTTATATCATGGTTTGAGTATATAGAATTTTTGGATTTTGGTATGTGGAAAGAGTTAGCTTTTGACAGCATTCATGTTTTCACTAAGGTTTAATGGGTATTCATTATTCAAGAGAATACATGATTAAGGTATTAACATGATTGCAATGTGACCAACAAGATATATGGGGGATAAATGATGGTATTAAAATGCTTGGTTGATTACATCTCAAGTAATCGTTTTCATTATACTATGATCTTGGACCGAAGTATTTCAGATAAGCCTAAATATTGGAATGGATTATATTGGACATAAGTTAGAATAGTTTAAGGATAGAACTTTTTTTTGATATTATTAATGGGATGTTATAGTAATATAGTTTTAGAAAAAGGACAACCTGCCGGATGGGCGATAGCCTATCGTGTCAGACATGGCTGTGGGAATCGAACCCACAATCGAAGTGTGACTGGCCTTTATCACCTACCACTGACCTACAAGATGTCCCTGGTTAGTAGAAACTAGTTTTATTTTATTATAAGACGTGATAGATGAAGTATAAGTTCATTTTTTCATATACGATTAACCTCACCAAAGACGGACTTATGTATATTTGATAACTTTTTCTAACCTTTTGTTTGAAATAGATGGAATGACCCATCATTCTATCACATGATGTTTTAAAACATCACAAATAACAAGTTCAAATTCAATTTTTTAAGAGATGAAGTGGAAATTTTTCAAAGCACGAACAACAGTGAGATTGTACCAAAATATAGTAAGTATTTATTCTAATTCAAATTCATCAACATTAGAAAAATGATCTTGAAAACCAAAAATTTTGTCCTAGTGCCTTTATATCTGATGAATCAGATGGTATCCTAGATCATCACAAATATATGGCTTTGTGATTGTTGGCTTTTTCATAGCCATGTTCTCTACCACTCTCTATCAGAAAATGATGGTTAGATTTCTCTTCAATATCCATATTTTCACCAATGTTATCCTATATGGAAACCCAGTGATGAGTTAATTTGGGTAACCATTATGTTTCATACTTTAGTTTTTAAAGTTATGTTCTGGTATTTGTTTTTACGATTTGGTTTTCAATTAAAGAAACTTTCAAGAAGAAAACCATTTATAACCCCGACGAGTTTAGAGGGAGAAATTCATTTTAAGGGGGGTAGAATGTAATAACCTGAGATTTTATAAGATATATTCTTCTTAATTTCATTTATATATTCTGTTGTATGATACACCAAGATTATCTTGCGCTATACGCAACACCGTATTAGCTTGTAGTATACGCAACACTATTCTTGGCTCGTGTTGCACACAATTTCATGTTCGTTTGATAGAAGTTATTCAACGCAACATTGAGTGTGTATATATATATATTCAATTTATAAATAAAATATGGTTGGATTCTGTTATACGCAAAAACAAAGGAGTCGTGCACTACACACAACCCTGACTTGGCTTGCATTACTCGCAATCGTGACCTTCTTCGATAGCATGTGTTGAACGCAATACCGGGATTTACTAATCAACGATATGTTATTATAATATTATTATGAAATATCCATTATTAATAGTATTAATTATATTTTTAATTTTATAACATTATTATTCATATTACAAATTTTTTAGAACATGGTATAAGAACAAAATAATTTTTTTGTGTAAAATAAGTATTTTTCAAAAAATGAAGTTTTGCAGCCTTTTGATGGCGCACCCACTTTAAATTCATTTTTTGACATGTTTATATGTTAAATTTTAAAAAATAAAATTATTCTTTGGAATCAGGATATAAAATTTTACCTTGGATAAAATTTTCATATTATTCGGATAACATTCATATTTTAATGAATAGTAAACACACGCTATATTTTAATTAAAACAACTTTTTTCATCATAATAACTTATGTGGTTAAATTGTAATATTGAATGGTTTTAAAGTATAAATAGAATAGATTTTTACCATTTAATATAATTTATGTCATTAGCATTGATTTTACTTTGAATTTGTAGGTTAAATCAATTTAATCTTTTCCAATGTTTTAAAGAAAAACCTGTTTTCTTTCGACAACGAGATTAATTCTAATATAATTTCTAAAACTTTTGTGGATTTAATTTGGAAAAAATTATTCCATATTTGGTATCAGTGGGTCCAAATTATGTTAATAATATACTTTTTATTTTTGGGAATTATGAATAGTAACTACGGTCAATTTTATTTACCACAGTTAAAGGTAAATCGGGTAATTAAGGGTAAATATAATATTATAAAATTACCCTAACACATTCCAAAATTCTATTTGATGGCTAAAATTTTTACCATATCACCTAAGGGTCGTATTAGATTAATTTTATTGACTTTTTAGGATGAAAATAATTTAATTATTATTAAAACCAAATAAAGTGACAGCATGTCACTCTCTTAAATCTTATAAGTATAATAATTTTTATTTATTGATAATCATCATAAAACTTCGAACATGAATAGTCTCCAAATATCTAAAGAAATTATCTACATCATGATAATTTATTTAGAATTATTAGGGATTAAATAATTGTCATTAATAGTGATACATTAATGATGCAGAAATTATTTATTAAGTGAAAAATCAGTAATATAGTTATTATTGAAATAATAATAACCATTAAAACCCCCACAAACCTGAAAAAAACATATTGGTAGTATAAATATATCCCTTGATAATCATATTACCTAATTTATAACCATTTGAAGTCTTATAAAAGTGATTATGACACTTATATTATTTTATTTTAAATGATTCCAAAGTTGTCACCTTCATAATTTAATAAATATAACAATATAAATATTGTGATTTTACGACGATAAAATCTAGTAAAAGTATTTTTGAGAAATTTTATAGATTTATATTCATCATAGGATTTTATTTTTAATTTATATGAAACAAATAAGTATATTCAATAATTATACAAAAAAGTGGTAGTAATTATTTTATTAAGAGATAAACAAAATAAATGGTTTTATAAATAATAAAATAAATATTATATGGACTATTTAAAGTTCTCCACTAATTTTAAATATAAATATGTCCTTTTATGAATATATTAAAGCTTTTAGTTCGAACATATTTTCTGTATATATTTTATTTAAATTCAAATAAATGAATAGTGTCAAAATTGACACTATTGTTATTTTATAAAAATAACATATTATAAAATTGCTTAAAAATCAGAAAAAATATTTAAAATTTATAAATTTAAATTTATATGGTCTATAATGTTATTAAGAAACCAATTATAGGAAATTCACAACAAATAAGTAATTATTTTTTGTAATTTAAAATTTAGAATTTTATTACCACAAATAAACTTAAATAGATTAAATAAGGATAAATCAAAATGATAAGGTATAAAATAAGATCCAAACATGTCTAAATTTGATTTTTTGATGATATTATAACCCTATATCATATAATATTTGAATATGAGTCATTTTAGGAGGTTTTTAAGTGGGGTTAGATTTATTATAAATTAATTTTTTTAATAAATTCCAAAGGTGCCCCTCTCATCCCTTATAAAAGGGAAGCTCCTCCCTCTCTTCCTCACACCACTTTGAGCCTTCATGCTCTGCAAAACCCTGCCAATTTATCCTCTCCACTTACATAGAGACACCTTATAGGTGCTGGTCTTCTTAAAAGACCAATTTTTGTGCCCATAAAGGAGGTCTCAAAGAAGCACTTCAATGAAGAGGTAATGTCTATTGCCGATTCTTTCATCTTAATTTCTTCTTCCAATTATTCTTCATTAGTTGTTTCATTATAAAGTAATAACATAACTATCACTCATATAATGATATGTTATTATAAGTATTAAACAACCCTATTTCACCATCTATCCATCCTGTGGAAAATGAAATCACCGCGCGTGCGTACGTACGGAATACAGTCTCCAAGCCGTGGTGTAATCTATTTTCCACCACCACCTTACTTGGATGGGTATAATGGTGTAAATAATTACTATAAATGATTATTGTAAACTGATATTGATTATGAAATAATATACATGCACTCCAATACAATTCCACGATCATGAGAAAGATATCATCGCTCGTGCGTACGTACGGAATACCATCTCCACGACGCGATGAGATTCATTCTCCATGTTAACCATTCATGAATGATTATAAAGTATATATAATAAGTAATCATGAAATATATGACATAATAATACTACTGGATTTATGTATATATATTTATGTCATCTACTTAATTCCACTCAATTCAATAAGGAACCGAAAACAGCGTTCATGCGTACGTACGACCTCCCGTCTCCATGAATGGTGTATTTCTTTCCATTTATCGATCCATTATATATATGTATATTATAAATATTTATTATATATAAATCATTTTTTACATTCTGGATTTATTTAATCCTGATCTAAGTAATCATATGAATAATTACAAGTTAAAACATGAACGAAAAATGAGACGATTTTACCCAACACGCTACTTTAACATGAATTTACAAAAGAACGGGTAATATAAAGTCATAAGTGAACCATATATGATAGAATAACAATTAATATGATTCTGGAATAAGTCAATAACATTATTTAAATCATTATACAGGAGGTTCGGACACTTAGGAAACAAATCGGACCTAAGGTAAGGGAAATATCACAATCTCATTTTTATCCGAGATTGTTTATACTTTGAAACTTACTGGGGTGTATTTTATCATCACATCCATGTTTCCTCAATATGTGATATTATTTCCATCCACCTAAAATTTTTGTAAATCCAATTTTACCCTTCCGTGAGTTTTTAGTAAAAGATATGAAAAGAATCTTTTGTCGTTTTTCATACGAGGTACTTTTTGACTTTTCTGACAAAAGTACGAGAAGAATGTTATTTTTAACTTATACGAAATAAATGGATTTTTAAAAAAATATTTCCAAGAATCTTCCATTACAAGTTTTAATGTTTAGTTTTAATCAACATATTTTAGTTTAAAATTGTATGAATTGTTATGAAAGGAAAAAAGTGTTTTTTTAAGTAGAAAGGATATTTTCCTCAAGAATGGAGTTCAAGTGTTTTATCAAAATTATTTTCCATCTAAGATAATATAGTGTTTTTTTCTATCCCTATTATTACATGGATTTGATTATGTTGTGATGGAAATATTTTTATGAATTCCTTAATCTTATATGAATTGTTTTTTGATGCCACGATGTTTAAGATTCCCATTTTTGTGGGTTATGCTGCGATATATGGTTTATGATTTTGTGGCAAACATAAGAATGGTATCATTATGAGATGGGTGGGATCTATATCTCCCTCAAATGCATTAGGTAATTATTTTATATCTCATGAGGTAGACATGGCTGGAAGGACAGGTTAAACCGGTTCAGTGAAATAGGACTGAAACGAGGAGTGAACTCGGTTCAGAAATGGACTTTGTCCACTAAGATTGTCTAGGAAATGAGTCTTGACTAATAAGAAATGATTCTCTATTATTATGTGTGTATGAAAAAAAGTTTCATGTTTTATGTTATTATTATTTGGATTACATTTTACTACTATGATTTATCCCATGTTATGATATTATGATCTCTTTTGAAGGTTAATATTTCCAAAATGTTATGTTTTTATGAATATGATGTGATTGATATTTCTTTTGTTTACCCATACTGAGAATTTGAGCTCACCCTTTTATGTTTTCTACTCCCCAAGATATAAAGAATGATTTTAGGTATAAAAAAACGAAGATCATTATGGGAGATTTTGAAGATCTTTCACCATGATTAGAAGATTATATTCCGAGTTTCCAAAGACACTAAACTATTAAGGTCCTTGTGTGTGGTTTTTTTATGTACTAAGTATTCCGCAAAAGTAATGTAATGTCCATGTATGTCAACATTCGGGTATCTACAATGCTCCCCTGGGTTTTTGCACAACATTGTGTTTTTCACGCATCACTATCTTTTTCGCGTAGCATTGTATTTTTTGTGCAGCACTACATTTTTCATGCACTACTTCTTCTTTTTCCACACTACTCAATAATTCATTTTTTTGCGCGTTAGAGCTCATGTTTTTTCAATGCATCAAGCCTAAACATATGAGAGGTTTTTAAATCATATTTATCATTTTTGACCCTATGTGTAAAACCCCTTAAAGAATGTAAAATTGTCCCCCACATTTTTATATTACATGCAAAATCATGGATTTTTCAATAAACCTCATTACTTTTCCATTTTTCGTCATTCTATACACGAAGCCACTCTTGCGTGTAAAACATCGTAGCCAAATTTTGATCACAACGGATTTTTATATGCACACGTCTGATGTTCCACGTACATCGCACGAACATCTCTGGTTTTTCACTAACCTCTTTCCTTTTTCATTTTTCAACATTCTAATCATAATTCACTAATTACGCGGGAAATTCCACATCACGTTCCATATTGGGCACAAATCTAATCTTTCACACAACCTCTTGTTCACACTCCCGGATCAATTTTTCACACAATCCATGCCGTTGATATATTTTCCATTGATGAACATAGAAATCCACTTGCAAAAAAAATTCTAGTCTATGTTCCATGTTGCATGAAAAACCTCCTTTTGTGTAGCCTCATTTTTTTCTCACATTTCCCAATTTTTCACACACTTTATACCTCTACAAAATTCTGATGTTCTGATATAGAATAATGCCTTTCCCAAAAATTATAAATCATCATCAAAAAAGTACACAGCATTCTTTTCCAAATGAACATTTCTCCATCTTTTGATTTTCAGCCCCAATCATGTGAAAAAGGCTAAGAAATCACACCACCTTAAAAAATTTTATACTGCCTCCAAATTTTTTGTTCTTTTTTCATTTCTCTCTTCACTTCGTCCCAAACCAATCTTCATCATTCATCACGAACTCCACTACCATGATATATATCATTTGATAGACTAGATTTAGAATCGTCAAAGTTGCAACATGAAATATCTAAAGTTTCCCTATCTTCCACAAGAATATTTCATTCCAATCAAAACTGAATAGGACTTGCATAATATTGCATCCCCCATTACTTCATTAGGATTAAATCACAAGTTCTCATATCTTGTGATATTTGTGAAATACATATTAGCAAATAATCGTCTAGTTTTAATCATGATTTTTTATTATCGTATATAATTAATCACCTTGGATTTATGTTCTTCGAACATAGGATTAGCTCAAAATTTGTTGGAAGTTACTTCATAGTTAATTTCCCATGTTTGAAATTCAATGATATGATTTCATAACAATTACCCAATAATCCTTACATCAGCCGATCACCATTAATTTTAGATTCCTTCTTCATTTTGACTGATATTGAAAACTTTTGGAAACAAATAAAATCTTCATACACAAAGTGGTACCAAGAATCTCCCCATTGTATTTTGTTGTAATGGCTTAAAGCCTCTTCATATGAATGTGTCAATGTAAAAATTAAAATCTTATCCCAACCCTTTACTTTTGTCTCTTCCCTAGACATTCATTTCATTTATCTCGTGATTATTGACATGAAATACAATGTTCCTGATATAAAGAGTATCATTCTATAATTAAGAAAAGTGTTATCAATCATTTCAATCTAAGTTTACATTCGAAATGCTCGGTGTATAAAACAAGAGTATTTGATTTAAACATCAATGTTTTACATTACACACTGAAGACAACAACTCATGATATGAGAACTCATAAAACTGTCTTCAAGGGCTTTACAATTTAATTCTAGGCCAAATATATTGAATGTGATAAGAAATAATCAACCTGAAATTTTTGCGATCACTTCAACAAACAGGAAAAAAACATTCAAGTTCAATGGTCATTATACGTTGCCATGGGGAATAATTATTATTCTAATGTCAATAATTGACTTAGTTACTCCCCCATAGTAAAAATATATTTATTTTGAGTAACCACAGATAAGAGATTACCAAATGAAATATATTTTCCAATGACATTGTCCTCAGACAATCTATGGAGTAGTTGAATTTAATATCAGCTGATGTTGATGCATATTGAGATAATGATTCTGGATGTTTCTTCATGTGTCACCCTCTCAAGGGAACACTTCTCATAACTAAATCTCAGGTCCTTCCCCTGAGATCATGATTCACCATCAATTCCTTATATGTAAACAAAAAATACCGTACAAAAATATTTAAGGGAATAAGGTGGATCTTTCATGCATCATCAATGTGAGCTGGAAGGATGAAATGATTTTCTCAACCAAAATACTCAATTTTCTCTACTACTCACTCATTTACATTTTATCTTTAATTTTTATTTTTGCTGTGTTGATCTAAATAATTATTCCATATCATGGTGTGTGAATATTGTTTCTTCAAGGGTTTTCCAAGAACTAGAATCTCTCAATGCAACTTTCATACTATTCATGAATTCTTGATGGGTTGGAATATGTACCAAGAACATTGTGACATAATGACCAGCCTTGATGCACCTCACACACAGAACATCTCTTTCTAAACATTGAATTTTATTTATGTTTTTATAACTAGCCACACAATATACATCTTATATTTTTTTCATTCATTCCAAATCTTCTGAAAAAATCACCAGTATAGCATTAGGCACTAAGGAATCGGGATTTGATCTTCTATATGGAATCGACTAAGTTTCATCATTATTAGTAGTTCATTGGGATGAACTAACTTTAAAATTATATGATTTAGAATCCGAGGTCTTATCAACATTCATCCTTAGATTTTTCTTTGGTGTGTTTGATTTTTGAACCATCTTCTAATAACATCCAAATAATTATTTTTCTTTAATATCCAATTCTTGTGATCTTATTTTCTTATCATCTTTCGGTATCTTTTGAAATGAACATGTACCATTCATGTGACTACTACAATTGCATACATCACAAATTTTATCTAACATTAAAAACTATTTTCATTGTATAGATTGTTCTGGATCTGTGTATATTGCTTCTTCTTCTCAATCTTTCTCACCCCTGATATGGGATTTCTCTGTTCTTTTACATTTAAGGGTTTTTTCCAAGAATCAAGTGCACAATTCCAAAATATATTACAATAGCAGCATTGACCAACTAATCTTGACTTATTTTCATCTTCCTTATATGGTTGCTAAATCTTCTTCTTGAATTGTTCTGCTTTCTTTGGGGACCTATCTTCTACATGCTTTCCCCTATCCACTATATCCATGGTGGTAGATTTTTTAACATTCATCCTCATCCATACTTGTTTATAATTTTTCATCCAAAATGTTATTTTTGTAGAAGAACTTTTAGAGACATTAGTACTAGTTGATATAGGTGGTAAATTTACTTTCTCAGCTGCTTGTGATAGATCAATGAGAAAAGCCAGAATCTTCTTATCAGATGTTGGAGGACTTTTGATTGTAGAATCCTCTTGTAAGCATTGAGTACTAGCAGTAATTGTTTCCTTATTTTTTTGACTGAATACATGTCTTCTAAAAATAGATAAACTCATATTCCAAATCTATATATCTCTTATTGAGGATGAGTTCCTGAAGTTCAATCATTTTCATCTTCTCTTCACAATCCTTCTTTAGTATTTCAACTTCATCATCTTGCATCCTTACATTGTTTTGTAACAAAGAGTCATGATATTTGATATTTTTGGATTTTTTGTCCAAATATAGCTTCTTGACATCATTTCCCCTTTTCATCTCATCTTCAAGATCATAGATCTTATTTTATATAGTCATGTTGACTCCCTCTTTATCTTCAACATCTTTGAGCCACTTGGAAGAACTTATATAAAATCCCCTCTTTGTTTCATAAAATCATCCAACCTCTATGGAGATCATTAAACACTTGATAATTTTTATTGTAATCTTTTCTCAAAGCATATGTTTCTTCTTCCAACATTATTGGGTGAACCAGATTCTTCCTCTGCCTTAGATAAGAGGGAATTCATCTTCAAAACTCTCTTTCATTTATTTTTCCTATTCATCATGGTATTGGTAGATATATCCTTCTACTCAAAGGTAACTGAATCATCCCCAACACTGCTCTTCATTATTGAGTCTTGAAAGGAACTGATGTCTTCAAAATAGAATAGTTTCACTGAATAGAATCCAATAGAGGTGAACCTCCCACTGATTCCAATTGAGAGGACCAGTCTAGGATAGACTGAAAACTGAGAGTGGGGGGGGGGGGTGACTCAGTGTTGGGGACTGTTGAAACCAATTAATTTTTTTTATCTTTATAACTCATGACCTATTTGGATTTTGATTGTCTTATTACCTTTTCCATGTCGTCCTCATAAATACCATGAAGTAAAAATATAAACAATATATTTTTACAAGGTTCACCACCCAAAAAAAGTAACTATGTCCTTTCAATGCATGGGTATGAAATTTCATGGAATATCCACTATAATGTGATATTATATTACAATGGAGTGGCTTGGAAAACAATCCTTTAGCCAATGTTTTTCCTACACTTTGGAGGTGGATGGGAAATAGTCTTCTTCCCTAGACTAGTGATTGTCATGTCTATCTTGGAGACTTTATCTGGTTCATTATGCTACCTATAGAGAAAATATTCTTCCATTATGATAAGGTAGGTTCTTATATTAGTCATATTTAGTGATCTTCACTTGATTACATTAAAACAATAAGGTAAGAAATTATTCCTCCCTTCTTTCTCTTCATCTATAGTGCAACACTATCTGCACTGTTTTTCTTCTTTCTTCTTATTTCAACAACCAACTACACTATACTTCTTCTTTCTTAGGCTAGAATCACATAAAAAATGTTATTATTCATACACTGAGGATCATCACTCATAGAATTATCTGAATTAAACTTCCTATAATAATTATCATCCTTCAGTTGGTCATACTTTATTCTCCTTCTTCTCTTCTTACTCCTAGGAACAATATAATAAGGATTGTATTGTAGTGTCTTAATCTCTTTATTCAATTATCAATACCAACACACGAGTGTATAAATATACTCTCTTCATCCTTTGTGATGATATGAGTTTAGTATCACATATATCTCCTAGAAAAATAAGCAACAACACCCCTGCAAATTGAGTATAAAAATTGTGCAACCTACGAGTGTTCACCATCGTGTAAGAAGAGAGCTCCACGGGTCTTCTTCTTCATGTAGAGGACATATGATTCTTATTCATAGTACTAGGTATGATTCGTGGATCTACCTTCATGAATCACTACAAGGGTGTGTATTTACCAGTTGTGTACTCTAGGGATCTCTTTTACAAAACACCACGATGTATTGAGAAAACGTGTCACTTGATTATAGTTTCTTATTCAAATAAGGGGTGTGATTATTTTTCTTTGAAGAACACTTTTAAAGTGAATATCACTAGTTAAAGGCCTGCGATTCCCTCAAATTTTTTACTCAACCTTATAGGTGTCTTTCTCGTAAAATTAAATACTTGCTCGTAAAAACACCTTTTGGTGCGAAAAAGGGTTTTCACGCAACTATCATTTTTCGTATGGAACTGGATTTTTGTGTGGAACATCATAGTTTTCGTGCAGCCCTCTCTTTGTCGTGCAGCATAGGCTTTTTCGCGCAACACTCTCTTTTTTGCGCATCACAGATTTTTTTTAAAAACCCATTTTTTCTCACACCACTTCCATTTTTCATACACTACTCAATACATAAATTTTTTCTACATGTGAGTGATTAGGTTTTTTCTAAGTATCAAGCCTTTAAAAATGAGATGGTTTCACTGCATATTTATAGGAATTTTTGACCATATGCGTAAAACTCCTTCCTTCATGTAAAACTGTCCCCCACTTCCTTATTTTACAAGAACCATTTTGGATATTATGCAAACCTCATGACATTTCCCATTTATCATCATTCTAAACATGAATCCACACTTTCATGTAAAACAAAAAAAACCACATTTTGATAACAACCAATTTTTATGCACAAAAGTCTGATGTTGTTCTCACATTAAGAGAACATCTCTGATTTTTCGCACATTTTTTTCCTTTCTCATTTTTTCAACTTTCTAATCACAATTCACCAATTGCGCAAAAAAATCCACATAGTGTTCCACATTTCATGCAGGACCAATCATTCTCAGAAATTATATTTCACACACTCAAAACAATTTTTTGCACATTCCATGCATTTTCCATATTTTCATTTGACAGACTTTGAACCCCACTTGTGCACAAAATTCTAAACCTTGTTCAATATTGCTCACAAAACAAACTTTTGTATGTCCTCATTTTTTGCGCACTATGCCCATTTTTTCACACACTACATGCCATTTCAAAATTTCTATGTTCTAACATTGAATCATGAAATTCACAAAATATTATAGTCCATCTTCAAAAAAGCACAAAAAAAATCGTTTTCCAAAAGAACATTTCTCCATCTCATGATGTTTATCCCCAAAAAATTTAAAAACACTCGGATATGGCACCACCTTAAACTGTTCTTATGTGCCACCTCCAAATTTTTTGTTCCTTTATCATTGATCACTTCACTTTTTCCAATAAAAATTCATCAACTTTCATCACAAACCCCAATA
This sequence comes from Viscum album, assembly GCA_963277665.1. Classification (NCBI taxonomy): domain Eukaryota; kingdom Viridiplantae; phylum Streptophyta; class Magnoliopsida; order Santalales; family Viscaceae; genus Viscum; species Viscum album. Next base: position 1,582,251,871 of record OY728150.1, on the reverse strand, counting down.
TAATGATATATATAATTTTATTGACAAGATTTATGATCGTCAGGGTTTCAATGGGAAGTACTGAAACATTTCGTATCTTCAACTAGCATCTTTCCAACCAATCAGAAATGAAGATGACTGGAATCATCTTATATCCCCCATTCCTTCATAAGTTTGGCATCACAAGTTCATCAATCTTTTCATATTTGTGAAATACATATCAGTAAAGCATCATCTGGTTTTAATCATTATTCATCATTGTCGTAGACTGTGTATCACATATGATAAATGTGCATTCAACATAGGATCATTTAAAAATATGTCATAATTTACTTAGTAGAGAATTTCCCAAGTATGAAATTCAATGATATTATTTGAAAAAAATTCTACAGGCATCCTCACTTCAGTTGATCTCCATTAATTTTGGAGTCCTTCACCATTTTGATCGATATTGACAATTGTTTACAACAGATATAGAATTTATACACAAAGTGGTCCCAATAGAAAGTAATGTGGATAAATTTAATGAATATATTATATATATATGTAATAATTTTAGTTCAAGAAAATTAATATATCACAATTATTCTAAAACCATCATAATTTAAGGAAATTATAATGTCCCTTGTGCATACCTAAGACCTACAATCTCCATGAAGGGATGTGATGAATTCTTCCTTTTTGATATAAATAGTGATTGTAAAAAATTAATGTAATGGAAAAAATATTTATAATATTAATATCTTTCTTCAGATGATATAACTGAATAATATTTGTATGAAATGAATTTTTCATGGGAAAACATGCATTAGAAAATAACTCCATTAACACCATAAATAATTAAACCTATAATATATTGTTATGAAAATGTGGGTAAAATGTTATAAGGGGACCATTAATGATATTAAAAATTGTATATGGTATTTTCAAAATATTAACATTTGTTAAATAATTATACTTGGGGTTTAATCACATTTTACAAAAATGATATCTAAGGTAATGGACATTGTCTCAATTTCTATACCCTAAGTCTTATTGTATTTTTATAAACCTATATTCTTTTTTACAGGGGTATATATTACCCATTAACTTGTAATAACATGAATAGTATATACATAAATATTAATCTTCCTGTGAAAATACTCCAAACTATTCAATTTTCATTCAAATCATGTGGGTTTGCGACATTTAAAAAAAATATTGTAATGTTAATGAAATCAATATAAATTTTGGAGGAAAATGATGAGAAATGGTTGATATTATTATAATATAAGTCGATAAAGTATTATTTGATCATTGATATTGTTTAAAACAATAAGGATAAATCTAAAGGAATGGAAATCTATTTTGAGTATGGATAATAAATTACAGTAATGACCATACATTTCAAGAAACATTAACAAAAAAATTGATTTTTTACTAATAAATAAAATGTGTTAAAAACTAAAAGAGAAGATACTGGTATTAATAATAAATATGTGAAAATAAAAACTGATATATTTTAATATATAATGGTAATAATGTGATAAATAATTAAATTTAAAAATATTGATTTTTATATTTTTATCATTCACTGAATGATAGTGGATGTTATAGAATGAACCAATGACGATGTCACCTTGTACTTAATCATTAACTTCAAAATATTCAACCATGAATTTAGGAATACACATATTTACATAAAAATCAGAAAAAATATTAATGAATATAGAAATTTGAATATTTAAATTTTGAATGTTAACATAAAAATGATCATTTAGAACGAGTAAAATAAATATTTCTTTTATAACATAAGTAGATGTTTCAAAAATGGATGTGTTTGTTAAAAGAAATAAATATGATATTGTATTATGTTATTATAATACTTATTATATATATATATATAATATTTATTATATTTTTTTAATTATTACTATTTTTTTTAACATATCATTTTTAATAGATTATTTAAGGTCCAAGTAAATAAATGACATTATCAGTGATCTCCTTAAACTAAGCAGATAAAACCTTCCCAGGTAATCTCTATTAATGTATTTGATATTAAAAACAGATAACGTATAAAATGATAATATAAATATTTTAAAATAATAAATATAATGTATCTATAATTTATATAATATTATCATTATTTATTTTTTACCATGAAAAATAATCTATTAATTAAAAATGTTATGTCATAACATAAATAAAATAATTACAAATGACATAATCTAATTAAAACGTAAAACAATATAAAAATCATTAACATTACAAAAAATGATTATATACATTTTTTTTATAACAGATAAATTTTTAAATGGATAAGGTTACATAATCATCCAAGGAATTACAGATAACCTAACCTAGAGCAAAAAAATATGGGGAAATCATCATGGGGTGCCAATGAATGGTACCAAAATCCAAAAGTCTGTCGATGACGGGAATGCAAGGAATCTAATAAGATAATATTGTGCACTCTAAGGGATACACATATCTGAACTCAAAAACAATAGGATCATGAATCGCACTGTTGAAACACATAATGAAAAAACACTGTAGAAAAAGACCCCAATAACAAAAAACAAACACCAGGAACATTACACCACCACTGGAGTCATGAACCGGATAACCCAAAACAGAGCCAGCATAATCATAGCTACATCTTCAATTCCCACCTAATCCTCAAAGTCACATTGTTTCTACCCCTGGTAATCTGTTACCATTTTTGACACAACTTACACTAGATAAAACCATCAATGAACCATAACACATAGTTTCCATAAAAGTACACCAGAAACCAAGAAATAATGAAATTGTAATGGGGACCTAATTTTAGGTGTTCATGGTAGGGTAACAGATTTCTTGGGTTCATGGTAGTATTTCATGATCACCAGCTAAGATGAATTTATTTTCATGGTTCAAATAAAAATATTAAAAACCATTATTTTTTTCTCTCTTTTTATTGTATGTGATGTGTTTTTTAATAAATTTTTAGTAAAGAAGCCTAATTCTATAAGAAGGTGAAGAAATATATATATATATACTCACTATTTCTACAAGAAGGTAGAGGGTAAATATAGAAATAAGCCATTATTTTCTTAATGAAATTTAAATATTAAATAATCTTATTAAATTATTACTGGATAGAATATATTTATACATTACATATCTATAAAGATTAAATAATCATAGGCTTTTTTTAACAATAATTGATTAATTCAATTTTTTATAGTAGTGTTATAATAATATATTTAAGGATTCCATAATGGAATGATTGTATTGTATTCTGATATCACAAAGATGATAATCATCATTTCATATATTTCAAATTAAATAGTTTGTGTTTGTGTTTGTATAATTTATAAAATGAATCTATCTGTATAATCCACAAATCACAATGGTCTTCATTCTATTAATTGATGGATTTTACTATATTTACTAATACCTAAATCAATAATATATTATGAAAAAATCACATGAGTTCATGAATTTATAGTAAACAGAGTTTCTATAAAAAATCTAAACACAATTATGGATATATATATCTATACTACTATGAATTAAAGCATATATTTTATAGAACTAATCGAACGATGTAGCATTTAAAATTGCTCAATAACTTACTAAGTAATGTGAACCATCAACCATATCATTAAATATTGATTAATGATTAAAAATAGTTTCACTAAAAGTTATGCCAGAGCTTGAGAATAAGACATACATTGGAACATGTCAAAATATAAAATATATGGTTAACACAAAAATGAATTATAAAAATTAGTAATATATTATTAAATGAATTTTAATTTTCTACTAAAATGATTTAAATGTCATTACATGGTGGAATCATAGAAGCAACATTTCAAATTTATTTTTTACATTTAAAAAATGTATTTATTGTAAAAATATTAAAATACATAATCAATATTTACAGGATTAAATTTATATAAATGGAGAATCAAATAGAGAAATGATTACATGTACTAACAAATTGAGGACCAATGAGAAGAAATGATGGTGAAATGTCATATTATTTGATTGAATTAGTTCATTCATGTATAAGTTCTATGTGCTAAAATGTTATGTAGAATACATTAATATGTTTAAATATTTAGCAATCTTTAAAACCAATGCATATAGGTGGATGGTTTGAAAGTATTGACATGGTTAATACATGATCCAAAGTGTTATTCATGTATCAGAACTTATACAATGTCTAATATTTATATTTTTCATGTATATAAAAACTATTTAAATGAAATCTATGTAAAATGTAATGGATGTAGTGGATATGATATACATATTCCATAAAAAAACTTTTCAAAAAAATTGTAATAATTGATGGGTAAACTCGAATGTATAAAATTGTTCATAACCAAAAATAATCCCTATTATTTCTAATACCAATTTTTTTTCATAGTTATGAAAAATGTAATTCTCTTAGCTTAGAAATATCGTAAAACATTTGAAACACATAAAATACTTATTTTTCAGTTAAACAAACCAAGTAGTCATCGAATGAGAAACCCTAGTATCTCCCATGCACAACACTTTAGTCTTAGGTTGATCTCTCTTCATATTATCTCTCATCACCTAAAATCATAAAAACTATAGATAATAAATGAACTAAGACAATATAATAATGGAAGACAGTATTCATTTGACTAGGAAAACTAATGGAATGAAAAAAATATTGAGTTTACAATATACAATATACTTTGTAATGGAGGAAAAAGATTACATTATGCATGTAATGTAATACATATATACAAATCAACAAAAATATTACATACTATCAAAAAGAGAGAAAAATATCTATATTTTTTAATTAATAATGTATGTTAATAATACATAAACTGCAAGTCATTTTGAAGAGGTATAAGAGAGTTTAACCCCTAAAAAAACAAATTGGTGAATAAATATCATCTTACCCAATTAAAATTTTGATGCGATTTCTAAAATAGAAGAGAATATGTATTGTAATGAAATGAGAAAAAATAATGTGAAAATTTTAACATAATTCTAAAATGAAGAGTGGTGGAGGACAAGTGATTCTTTTGAGAGAATCATAATAATGGATCTTGGTAGTCTCTCTTGAAAAGGAAATCGATCATCAAACCAGTTGAGTAAGATAATTATGAAGTATGAAGATATACTAAGATAAATCTATCTGAATAATCTTATTTCATCTATATACAGATTTGAAAATCACAAATATTACCTTTTATGATGAATAAGGTTGTGTTGACCAAAAATCATGATGATTCCCAAATAATTGAATCCCAAGCCCCATAAATGAGATCTAGAGACACTAATTTTAGTCATTATGATCATTTCCAAATCGAAACCAAGCATGAATATGAAAATCTATTAAAATTTCATTGATAGAGAAATTGGTTATCTAGTTGAGCCATTTATAAATGCAGAGATCCTCATCATTTGATTGACATAAACCGACACCTAAGTGATTCGATGAACCATGAGTCGATGCCAAGTACAATATTTGGAATATGATTTAAATCCACTTTAATTTGTGGTCACCACTGTAAAATAGGAGGATGAAGAGGAGCTAGTGATGGAGTAGCCATTAGTGGAGGAGTTGTACGTGTAGGCGGATTTGGAGGTAGAGAAGCTGGTGGTGCTGAGTGTAGCTGAGGTGGTAGAGGGAGGCACTGGTGAAAGATGGAACCTTAGATTTAGAGAAAGGTGCTCAAGAGCAGGGGTAAATGGAAAATATGAATATGTCGATGATGAAGCAGCAATCAGAGGTATTGAGAGGAATTTATTTTTAGTGGTAACCCTCGAATAGGTAGAGGGAGAACATGAGTGGGATATCGATGATGTCTAGGGAATGATAGTAGGAGTAAAGAGTATATTTAATATAAATAAGGAGAATGTAATACATGTACTGAAAAAATTCCAACATTAGTATATATGTATATATATGTAATTTGATGTTTCAATTTGACATCTTACATCTAAGGGGAATTTCCTTCAAAATAATCATGCTCTAAATTATTTCATAACATAAAATTATTTTAATACGTTATATTATTCTTTATTATATTTGAGAATCTATCACTACGTGTTTAGAAGATTTTGACTATATTCTAGATAATTTGAAATTTATTTATGTGGATTTACATTTGATATTTATAATTGACTCCTTTGATAATTATCAATTCATTGTTATGATCATTATAAGGTTTTATTTCACAATCTCATTTTATTGGAGATTATGTATTCATGAACTTCCATTGAGGGGAATTATTTTAAATTTTCTATTAAAAAATTACAATTTTTTCCTCATATAGTTAATTCTAAATTTTTCACCTATTATTAATATTATTATACTGATTTGTATATAAAATGAGTGATAAATAGTTAATAATACAATACAAATACATTCCATAATTTTGTTAAAATGTATTTTTCATTAAAATAAATGTTTTCTAAAATTTCTTTCAAAAATTTAATTTATATTTTGTAAAATAATTATTATATAATAGTTTCCCTTTTTTTAAAAAAATATTTTATTTAATCATTATGTAATTTTTAAACAATTCCCACATTTATTTTTCCTAGTAAGTTAATGGAATTTGATTCTAAATGTGATTGACATTAATGTAATTTCCATTCATCATAACGGCTCAATGATTTAATGAATAATTTATAATATTGATAAGTTATTTTCCAAGATAAATAAAAACAAACATTTGTGATTTTTTAGTTTCAAAGTAGCGATTTCCAATATTAAAGGTATATTTTCCTCAAAAATGTATTTTATGGATCTTTGTTTTTGTATTTCTATTCATCAATGACATTTGAAATTTATTTATCCTCTTCTCTACTATGAATATGTGGTTTTGATACCATCCCTATACTTCCAAAATATGGAATATGATTATTTTCATCCACTAATATATTTAGATTCATGTAATTGAATATTTTTTGTACTCATTACCATTAAAAGAAAATATTCACTTTCCTGTTATCAGTTGAAACTAAATTTTCCCTAAATGTCTATATTATTTATCATGGACAAGTCTATAAATTAAAAATAATTGTATTTCAAGATATGGTGTTATAAATTGAAAGTTGGCTTTTATCTTGATATATCATTATACATTATTCAATAGGAATATTTCATGATAAGTAACATTATTCCATAACTAAGTCAATTATCATAAAAATAATGAATGACTAGGGAATAAAGTGATGGGTGGGTCCTAGAATTATATTTCTCTTCAATTAAATTATTGACACATGAGGTGAATTAGTAAGACAACATTAAATAGTTCTCCCCATACTATTATATATTTATTCTAAAAATTATTAAAAGTATATGTATCATTATTCATTGAATCATGATGTACTATAATTAATAATTTCAATCATTAAGAATTTAATTGTTACTGCCCATTATGTTATCACAATGTTATAATCTTTTGATTATTTTCTTTCTATGTATTTTGTTAAATGTTATTTTTTATTTACCTTTTTATAATGATTATTCCATATCTATTCATGATAGCCATGATATTTAAATGGTATTTTTGTTCTGGTATTTACCGTTACATGTGAATTATTCCATATTTAATAATTATATTGATTTTATTCAAATTGAATATGGTTCTAGTTATTAAAATTTTCATATTGATTATTCCATATCTAATCACGATATTGAATTCATTGTTTAGATGGTGTAATCGATCATATATTTACCTATATATATTTATTATTCCTCAATTATTTTCCTCTATTTATTATGTTAACATCTTCTTTACATAAGTCTTATTGAGAATTTAGGATCATTCTTATTTAATTCATTTCCCATTATTCAATAACTGTTATAATAATTATGTGTATGGATTTAATTTTATATATTTATATATACTCAAAAAATAATTATTTTATAATTTTTATATTCAAATTTAATATTTTAATAGTTTATATATATTGATTACCATGACTAATAATCAATAATATACTTTAGGATTTTCATACCAGCATGTTTAAATGTATTAATTTGGATAATGTCACCCAGTACCTATTTTCAGGGTCGTTATAGTTTATATAAGATTTTTATTTTTATCAACATTTAAAATAACATTTAGGATAACATTTATTAGAGAAAATTACGCTTTGATAGACTTTGAGGATACAAATAGGAGAGAATCCTGAAGATTTATTAAGATATAGATAATTTTGTTCATCATATAAATAAATATATGTCCTAATACATAATATATATTTATTGATGATGTAGATGTTTCTAGGGTAAAAACTCCTATAAAGGCATGTTGGGTTTGACTCAAGCTTTAAATAGTATAGGAAATTGAGCCATACAGCACACTTAGGAGATATAAATCAAATTTATTTTACTTAAAATTATGAAGGATTAAAATATTTGATGATAAATAATAAATTTTTTGAACATATAATTTATTGCATCTTGAAAAATATTTCATGATTGAACATTAGTGGTGGAAAACATGGTGGATGGAAGGGTCAATTTCCTTATGGTTTTAATTGTTTAAAAAGACACCTTTGAATGTGTCACAATAGAATGTGAAAAATATTTTTTTATAGAAGAAAATAATATAATTAATTTTTAAATAAACATTAATATTATGATTGGAAGTGATTAATTCTATAAAAGTGACACATTTTCAGATAATTGGATTAAATGTTAAAAAACTAGGTATTATCCGAGTCAATTCCATATTGTTTTGGTTAAACCCTAGTCCAATGAACGACCTCAATTTAAAAATAATTCAAAACTATTTCAATATTGGTATTCCAAAATATTATATTAGATCTAATACAACAGAAAATAAATTTTTTATAAGAAAAATGAAACATCTAAGGACTATTTCATATTTTAGAAACAAGTATTTATTCATTAACATAATACTTATGGATACCATCATTGGATTATGAGTTTAAGGTTTATCAAATTTTCAAGGTCTCAAATAGTCCATTTGAAACATTATTGGATCAGATTATTAAATGATTAAGTATATTTCTCGAGAGAATTAATTTCATTACCATTCATTGGATAAGGATATGATTTACTGAAAATGATATTTAACTAATAATTCCCCTACATTTTGTTGGAATATTAATAAATGTATCAGTAAGAATTATGGTTTATATTTTTTGATGTTGATGAAATTATGAATTATTAAACTATGGTAATGTTATTTGAATTATGTTAATATTTCATTTTGAAATGGACAACTTGTATATCATGTGAAAACAAATTACATCTGGTGATGGATATAGCGATCAAACCCACAATTGAAGGTGATAATGGTTTGAAACCTACAATTGGCCAACATAAATTAATATTTAATAAGTAATTTATGTTACATAATCAGTTTGATGAATGAATATTAATGTTTTATTGGAGGTGATACAATTGATGGTTAGATATTAATATTTTATATTGTATAATATGATCTATCAATATCAATTTATTGAAAATATTGACTATCAATGTATACAATCACCCTCTATAAATTTATAAATTTTACTTCCATTCAATGTATTCACATTGCAATAATGTTCTGCTAATTTTAATCAGTTTTATGTTTTATTTGTGTTGAAATTTTATTTCACTTTTTACATAAATAAGTGGATATTTTATTTACCCGTTCACTTTTTGGGTTGTTCAACAATTGTATTTACAAATTTCAGACCCTTGATAACCACAATAAAAGTTAAATTATGAGTAAATTTTGTTTTATGGTGGGGGTAATTTGAATCCCCATTATTTTAAATTATTATCACTGTATATGACAATGTATGATACATGAAACATTGTGATTAAACAGCCCATGAAAATTATTTCATTAAATTTAATCTCTCACATTGATTGTAAAACATTCAACCCCATGACTAATGAAATGAATTCGTATAAATCATTAAAAATATATATATATATATATATATATTATAAATAGAATAGGAATATTTGTAATGAAAAATATGTTTTCTAAAAAACCATAATTTTCTAAAAAGAGAATTAGTTGATCATTTCATATATAATGAAAATTTAATTTTTGAGAGTTTATGAAGTCTTATGTTATAATATTAAAATTAGTTTTGAAAGCTTCTAATAAAAAATATCCAATTGGTAATTTTTGGTATTTATTAGGTGTTTAAATTTTCAATAAATATGAAAAACTAATGATTTTTATTAAAAAATAACATTAATTTTAAATAATTCATGATGTTAAATAATATTTTAAATTTTTATGTAAAATTATTTATACAATATTAAAATTTATGTTGATTATGTAAATTTAATAAATTTTATTTTAAATTATTGTAGTAAAACCTTATGTAATCATTAGAATTTTATCTTTGGAAAATCCTTTTTTAGTGATGTCAGTTGTTTTAATTTAAAAATATATTCATACACTTATAGAAATATAATTTGGAAAAAATATTCCATAATTTTAATAATAATAATTTATATTATATAATGTAGTAAACATGATTTTTTCCAATAAATAATGTTAAATTAATTAATAATTTATTTCCACGATTAAGGTAACAATTAATTAACTATTGTGTTAAACTGAAATGATAAAGGATAAAATGACCTTCCCAATAGTCCAAAAACAAATTGGTTTCCCATAATTCTACAATATTTCATCTAATGGTATTTCATTCCCCATTTCTTTCTTCATTCATGATAAAAATTTTGTTGTGAATTATTCTTTTTAAAAATTCAGTTTGTATCTTCATTCCCAGTTATAAAATGTCACCGCCATACTACCCAAATAAGACATCCAAAGAAACATTTTTTTTGGAGACCAGAAAAATTACATATCCGTTCCCCTCATGATATATTATATCTATTATATTGAAAATAAGTAAATACATGTTAGTATTTGAGTGAAATCCTAAAGAGGGTGTTCAAAAAAGGGAAATGTTATTAATTTACTTTTTTTGTTTCTTATTTCACCTCCATCAAATAATATACAAAAATTATAATATAAAATCAAAAATATCCCCTAAGAAATTATATGTAATAATTATATGTTCATGACTTATATCTATATATTTTTCCATCATATAGTAAGAGAAACTATAAATCAGGTATACAACGGACTACCGACTCGTGAACCAATATAATTTGTTTTCTATCACAATAATTAAATGATGGATATAGTGTCCGATTTAAATCGTTTATATGATATTTAAGATATATATTTTTTGGTTTAATTTTAATATAACATTTACCATTTAATGATATATTCCATTTTTAATTTTATAATGCAAATCATGTGTATAATGGATAAAAGCCTCATTATGTGATACGATTTATTTATCAATTACTCTATCAAAGAAATGTAATATGGATAAAATATCCATAAATTGGTGATATATAAGAAATAACATTGATTATTTAAAATTAATACATCACATTGTTATTTACCCTGTCAGGTGGTAAGATAATGATTACACCTCCCATGTAAACATACATCCTAGTGCCTCTTTGAAGCGCTCTGATCCATTCTCCACGATCAAATAAAAAAATGATTCTAAATATATACATAATGAGAATAAATAATATTTATAATCATAAAATAGTTAGTTTGATTAGGTGAATATATAATATATGCCATATCCTGAGCATTTATAATAAAATACACAGGATTAAACAAGGAAATATAGACTTTAAACAATGAAAATAATTAAATATTATTAAAAATGGGAGATAAATTTTTTATAATGGGGTCATATATGATATTATAAGTATGTATATTATTTTTATAAAAACTATTATCATGCTAAAAACATTATATATTATATTCTGTTTGGTTTAACAAAAAGGAACCCTGATGTAAAGGGCATTATCTCAATTTTAATATATTTAGGAATATTATATTGTCATGGGTCTAATTTATTTTATATTGTGATTATAATTACACATTGACTTGTAGAAATAATACTAATTCATACCTAATTGTATTTAAATGTTAATATTTTAATTATATTTTAAATGGGTAATTGGATTGAATATCAACATGTTTTAATGAATATTGAAACCCAATTTCATTTCACTATAATATATTAATTATTTATTTTTTTGGAAATGTAATGAATGTATGTCTTAAATGATATGGCTGTAATTTCTATTGTTTCTATATTTCCATTTGAAACATATAATTGTTTCATTTATCATTTATTACTTCAATGAAATATTCATTGTAATGTCTTATTTATTAATTTCATTTTATTTGTGGTTATTCGTACTTGAATATCTTCTGAAAGAAATTATTTTTCATTTTCTGTAAAATACAATTATTTATATTATTATAATATAATTAATAATTTAATAAATTAATAGAATCATTTTACCACCATTTTCTACATAATATAAATGTGAAAATATTTTCAAAAAAATATAACTTCATTTCACAATTCAGTTTAAAATTACTTTTCATCAAGAATATTTATATTCATAAACATTTTAATAAAACAATTTTAATGTATAAAAATGATTTATTTTTCATTTTCGGATTCGAAAATTTTATCAAATGGAATTATAATTTATTTTTCAAAATAAGGTTCATATAGAACTTACATGAATGGTAATGTAATATTTTTAAAACTATACGACATTAAGAGAATTTCCAACAATCATGAAAAATTTGTATTTTAAAGATAATTGTATATTATTCATGTATTTTTCAATGATAAATCAATTCAAAATATTTTATGAACCATTCCTTAAATAAAATTTATTTTCCAGATGAAATTGACATATTCATCAATAAGTTTTTTAATGATCATTATTTTATTTATATTCATCAACAACATCATCTATTTATTTTAAATTTACTAAATAGGTAATAAGTTTCATTGATACATTATTTATACATTTTAAGGATATTTTATTATCATTTTGACCATTTAATTTATTGTCAAATAATTTTATTTATTCAATTTTTTATTCATTATCATTCCCTTTAGGTATTATCATTCATGTGATAATTAGAAAATAAAATTCAACTAAATAACCAAATTATTTATCATCAAACATTTTTTATTAATGAGAATATAATTTCATCATATATTGTTCTATATTGAGAGTTATTTTTTATTAGGAAATATATTGATGAATCAAAATTAATTACATAATAATTATATATGATGATAAGAATATTGTTTGTCAAATAAATCAATTATTTTGAACATGCGGAATTTAATGGACATATAGTGACATGTATGGATTAGAATTTTATATCCCCTCAATGTTCCAGTAGTATCAATAGTAAAACTACTAACCTATTATTAAATGGTGTTTTACCCATTGTTGGATTCATCTTCTTAATGTTCTTGATAATTTAGATTACATGTTGTGTGAGATCATGACATTCAATAATTATGCATTTCATTTTATAAGTATTTAGTTAATATCATCATAGAGATATTTAAAAAGATAATACATCTAGATGAATTTCATCCTCAATTGTTGATTTCATTGAATCTATAATCTAATTTATAAATATTATAATTAATTATCCCTTCTATTTTTATTATAGTAAATATATATAAATGGAATGTGTGTTTAGTTATTTACCATATCACATTGAATATTCCATATATAATCATGATAGTTATGTTATTTAAAAGGAAGGTGGATTTATTTAATTATATATTCATATTGATAATTCATTATTAGAAAATGATAGTCAGGTTGTAGAATAAATTGAATGTGCCTTCAAATATTTACAGATACATATTGATTATTCCAAAATGATTACTATTTATTTACTAATGATAGCTTCTAGTTTATGTAACTATTATAGATCATTTCGGCTCAACAATATTATATTGTATATCTGCGAAATCAAAAAAATTTACTATGGATGATATGTAATGATGTTTTATAGTAAATAATGATATTCTTGAAATAATAATTTGTGTTTAATTGGTATAATCCAATGTAATATGAGAATCATGTATATAACTAGTATTCCAGAATACTGAAATATTCATTCCACTAGGATGTGATTCATTGTTTCTTATGAAAATGATATAATGTATACATTGAGTCAGTTTATAAAAGTTTGGGATGTTAAAAATCTATATAGAGATGAGAATATCACATGACAACATTACCCATTTTAAAATCACTTTTTGTGAGAAATATCTTCTCCATGGAACTTTTACATTTCCCAACTACAAATTGATTTTTACTCTCATTGAATAATGGATATTATTTAAAGATAAAATGGAATAAATTTTTTTAAAAACAATATGGATCCAAAATATGTTCTCAATGGGAATGGTTATTACCCAAAACCCGAGACTTTTTCATAAATATGTTTGTAATATGATCAGTTCCAACTGCCTATCAATCTATAGATTCATTATCATTCCTATTATTGAAATCCCAACGTGGAATATGTTAATTTATATAAAACCCATTTATTCCACTTCATTTAATTTGTAATTAATAGAATTCATTAGATTAGATAAAAACTTATGAAACATAATATTTTATATAAAAACAAGTGAAATAATTAATAAAAATGGAATAATTTATACACAACAAATATGATAATTAGAAAAATGGTTTCTTTATGAATATTTTGAAATAATATAAATGATTTAAAATCCTAAAAAATAGTTTTTAATTAAAATTTTAATAATCCCAACCATATCCCATGGGATTGAAAAACTATGTAGGTGTATGGTCTCTTGTCATTCTCCCAAAGATGATCTATTAAAATCCCAATGCGCTCAATTCGGAGTAACTAAAATTGGGTATAACTATTACAAAATAATGTCAATATATATTTTTCGAACATGAAAGTATTTTTAAGATACAATATATAATATTATTCATGTTATATCATTAGGATCATCTTTTATAAATATTCACAATTACTACAATTATTTTATATTCCAAAATCTATGTTTTATTAAATATAGTACCGGTATTTATACTAAACATCCATTGATAACCACATTTAAGACTTTGAACCTTTTAGCCCTTTTTTAGTGGTAGAATTATTAAATTATAAATAGTTACATAGAATCATATAACAAATTAAATAATAGGTTAGTTGTATTGGAAAACTATAAACATTCATGAATCTCACAAAACAATAAAAAAAAATATTAAAAGGTATTTTATTTGAAGAGACCATTATTAACATTTTCATATCCCTGAAAATAAATAATAATACACATCCATGCATCAAAGTGGAATGAATAATAAGAAATGTGTGATCTATGAATCCATGTATGGGTATAAATAAAACAAAATCAATATTTTATAACAAATTTAAAATCCATATGGAATGATAAATAACTATATCACATTTAATTAAATAAACTACTCTGGAATAATATAGTAAGAATATATTATGATAAAAAAATTTCATATAGATAATCACATGATCTTGAAACATAACCACATATATTTTTAGTAAAAAAATAATGTCATAGAATACAAATTACTAGTAACATTTTTATGGAATTTAAAATAAAATTAATTATAACCATACATTTAAGGCCTTATAAAAGTACATATTACAAAAATATATAAGACCTCTACAAAAAACCATTATTTATCATGATGTTTACCATTGAATCGTTTTTCTATAACAATCCCTAAAAGTAACTAAATGAATACAATATATTTTATCATATAAAAGTTGTGATTAATAATCAACATAATCATTTGTATTGAAGCAACTGTTTTCAAATTTTGAGTAATTATTCAAATCAATAAAAATAATCATAAACGATATAGTGTAATATTAATAATTGTGTCAATTTAGTACGTACACATTAAACTTGATGATAACACATCTAGATAAAAAATTATGATCATACTAGTACAAAATATTCCTAATGGAGAAGAATTAAAATGGTGATTTCAGATGTTTTTTTTATAAATTTATTGTTGAAATTATATTAAAAACATTCTTGATGAATATATTACATTATAATAAAAAATCTAAAAAATAAATAAAAATTTATTGAATAGTAAGAAAAATTATACGATAGAAGAAAATATAGGAAACATTTAGGAGAAACTCTATATGAATTATGGAAGGTATTTTAGTATAGAGCTTCTAAATAAAAAAATATCTATTACGCATTATTTCTAAAAGGATAAAAATTACTCATTTTAAATATTTTAAAAATATTCATTTCCAACAATTCTATAAAATTTTAACATGGGTAAAACATTTATCCAAAATTATACGTGTATGTTGTAATTTTTTAGAAAAAAACTATAAAAAACCTAGATATGGGGGAATAAATGTTGATGACCAAAGAGAATAATTATATTATATTTTATTCAAAACATTTTCACCATAATTTTATGTACCAAAGTGTGGAAATTGTAAAAATAATTTATAATTTCATGAATAAATTTTTAATAATGAGATATAATTAATATATCATGGAAATGTCGAACAATTCCCCCAAGGAAGGCTTAAAAAACAAACTATAAAAATAATTAAATTGTAAAATTAACCCACTTAAGTATGAAATAATTTTACTTGAAAGAACCATGAAATAAATAACATTAAAAAATTGTTATGTAAAATTTATATAAAGTAATCATGATATAGAATATATAATTGGATGTATATACGCTACACAAAAGAATTAATATTTATTATGGAATAATCTCCAAGAATGTAATAGTGAGACAACAAACTATTTCTCTTGTGTAATTTCCTTCACAGGTGTTTGAACCTCCTTTATAATTAATATATAATTATTATATGTCTATTAATGAATTGTAATAATATATATTGTACCATATATGATTTACATATAGTACTTTATAACATGTTTTTTCCAATTCTTTGTTAATACAACAGTTTTATGATTTAATTGATAATAATTTCATATATGATTTGGTTTTATAATTTCAATTCTATTAAATTCATCATGTTTCTATAATATACTAATTATTATTCATGATATAAATATCTTATATAATAATTATATATTAATTTGTTATATTAATTAAATTTTAAAGATGAGAAGATGAGTTCCCAATTAAAAGTAGATGGAAGGCCATATGTACACATGAATGATTGTTCTAATTTTTAAACAGGTTCTATTATACAAATTTAAATATGGTTTCCTATTTTTAGATTCATTTTTATATTAAATTCTAATGATATATTCAATAAATATATCATTACTCAAATAAATTTTAAAATAAAATGAGAATCATTTCAAATTTTTATGTAGAGTCGGTGGGCCACATATATGTAAAATCAATATCATTGTATACCAATATTTTAGAGGGAATTTTTTTGTTATATTATAATTAAAATGAATATTAATGTCATGAATATCATATCAACATGATAAATCTGACATTATATCCTTAAATTGATGATAATGATAAAAATAAATTTAAATTGGTTCGAAAGGTGTTAGATATTCATATACATAATTAAATATTTTTTTCCCAATTGATTGAACATTAGATAGTATATGTTATAATATTAACATAAAAACAAATACATATATATGAGTTATATTTTATAGGTTTTTTTTGTAATTGTTTTGTTTTTATTATTAAGAAAAAGAAGTAAACTAAAAAAACATGGGTAAAAACATTTCCTCATCTTCAGATAACCACACATAGTTTATAAAAAAACCTTAATAGATATGTATTTGGATAATAAATTTAGACTAATATATGTGGTGGAATTCATGTAGGTCATCTTGTTACTTCTTTTCTTAAAAATGGATTTGGTAGCGTGTGTAGTAGAGTAGAGGGATGACATTTTAAATGCGTGAGAGAGGTCATATTTGGAAAGTTTTTAAATGAAAATGTGTTACTAAATTAATTTACATGAAAAAGGGTCTATAATCGATCATTATAGAACAATGAATGAAATATTGACTAAATATGGTAATAATATATAAATTTGACTTGTTTATTGGTCATTTAAAATTTTATCATTTTAGTTTTACCCCCATTAGAATTATTTTTTCCTTAATCTTGATTAATAACTTTAAAAAAACTAACCTTGATAAACCAAATTTTAGTTCATTTTATTACATAATAATAATAATTTAGATTCATAATTTTTAACTAATTCATCAAAATTCTATTTATTGAATCATAACATTTTCGTTTAATATTAAACCCACACATTTGTTGAGAAATATACTTTCCATTAAAAAATTACTTGATGTATATAATTTTTTATAATAAATGATCAATATTAATTTAATTACAATGAATATTTTGTATTTATTATAATATAATATAACATATTTATAATTTCATAATTTTATTGACCAAAATAGAATTTCTAAATCCTTAAAACAAATTGGCAGTTTTCAATGGACACAATTATTTTTCACTATTCATATAATAATTTATCATTCACAGAAATTTTCAAATATTAAATCTCACATAATTTTGAAATGATGGTTTGAAAAAATAATTTAATTTTTTAAAATATATTTTCTACTTAATATTAAAATAAAGTTTAATTATGTGGAAAAAATGAGATGAAACTACCTTTTAAGAAATTTAATATTTTTTGAAAACATTTCCTTTTTATTTAAGATGATTATCATTTAATTTATAAAAAATGGTAAATACATTAATTTATATTATATTGGTCTAATCCACATACTTTTCATGGTTTATTATTACCTATACATACATGCTAATTTAATGGCTTGGTTTTTTATGATATATTATATTCATGTCTTTTGGACTCATGGTGTTGTGTGCCATAAGCTATAAAAAAGAGTAAATTTAACATAGAAAATATTTCACAATTCCTATAGAATTAGTGCTTCATTTCAAATGTGATACAAATTATTATGTTTTACTTTTAGAATATCAGGGTGTTATATTTCCACATTTTAGGGGTTTTATTATATGTAAAAATTTGTGTCAAATTAACTATTAGATGAAGGGAGAGGGTTACACTATGAAATATGTTGATTTAATCATAAAGAAACTTTTTATGATTATTATTATCGTGAAAATAGAGATCAAATAGAAATGATGGTTATGAAACCATGTGGGTTTCTCAGTGAATACATCTCATGTAATATTGGAAGGATGTTTTCCATGAGGGTGTACATGGAGAAATGTAACACAATAATCCATGGGATTCACCATGAATTGTTTGTATGGGGTAGGGGCATTGAGATGATTTAGATAGTTGGTCATTTGATTTTCCTTTTCTACACCGTAATAATGTTATAGTGGTAGGCAATCACTACTACTCAGTGGGTAATTCTTCAGCACAACATTGGATGATTGGAGATACCCTAGTAACCATATATGTAACATATGAAGTTGATCTTGTTTATATCTTAAAAATAGGGAAAGACATATTAATACATGTCTGGCCCTTAAATATTTTAGAGTGTAATATGGGTATTTGGATTGATATCTAGGTGATTCCTCCCTTCTGTAATATTATTTAGATCCCCATAAAAGTGGTTTAGTTTTATATATAAATTTTAATTTTTAATTGAGTAATTGATCTACCAATCATACTCACTTGCTCTAATTTTTTTGAATGAATATTTTTTACAATAAAATACAGGTTTTTTTACAATGAAATCACGGTGGAATCAGATAGAATGTCATAGATTTTTCTCATGTGGGATAAATTATATCACCTGTGAATGAACATAGGAGGATTAAATTACATTAATGTTAGGTAATCAATTTCACTAATTTATTTTATTTTTATAGACTCATTCTGAGAATAAATATTGTTTAATGATGGAGGGTAAGGAGTTTTTTGGATCAGGATCCGAGCGATGTTGAGTTTCATAAAAAACTAGTTCTTTTCGAATTTTCTATAATAGGAAACCATGATGTCCTTTAGTTTTTACACCCTTGGTATTAATATTGATATAATTAATGATTTAATGTATAAATAATTTATGGTTATTTCATAATTAGTAATATATGTTATTCTTCGTAGTTAAAAAATCGTATTTATAGGAGTTTTCAACTTGAACTGTATTATATATATTAGTAGTAAATTTTAGAAAGGAATGGAAATCTTATTTTATGTATGTGATCTATTATAAGTTCCAAGATTTTTTATTATTTTCTTAATACTTCATGAGATGTGTGGTCATGAATGTGTTATTATTCTTAATTAAATAAAATAGATTTGATTTGATTCAAATGGATTATGTATAGATGAGTAATTGGATTATTTAGATTGCCTGGAATAAAACGAACTAGATATATATATTTTTTAATATTGATAATAATATATAGGACACAAATATTTTATATTTTAATATTAAAAAATATGTGTTTTAGGTTAGGATCCCATAGTATCTTCATGTATGATAGTGTTATCATTCGGAAATATTAATTTGGGTTAGCTCATAAAGAACATTAAGTTACATTATTTCCTCAAGGATAGTTGATTATTTTGTGGGGTTAGTGTTCCACATCCCCTAGATTAGGTTTTTAGTAGAGTATTCCATCGTGGGTATTTTTGTATATTTTATGTGTTAGAGGATCTACCATGAGTCAAATACAATATTACAAGTTCACTATTTTATCAAATAAAAGACGTATTTAAATTTTATATTCTACAAGGATGATTATGTTGAGGTGTGCTCAAGGATATATTTTAGTAACACATAGTTTATAGAGTGATGTGATTTTACCCAAATGATTGGTAATAGAACATGGGAATATCTTAGAGTAGTTCATACTATAATGGAACTTATTTGAAAATTAATGTACATTAGTATCACTATGAAAACATTTAGAATATAGTAATTTGGAATATATGGTTTTATCAAAAAAGGAAATGTAAGTGGTAATATATTTAGTGCATGATTGAATATTATAATGTGAATTTTTTAATATTAAAGTCTACTCATCCAACCCGTATGGACACACGAAATATTCTTATAGTTCCCATTTATTAGACATAAATTTACATAATAAATGGATTATATTACATATATTATTTCTATTGATATATATGGTGGTTATAGATCATGTATTGGGATTTTTGTTCCAATTAAAATATGGTTGTGAGATTTATTTCAATGGTCCATTGGTTGTAAACAATTAATAATGTGTTATTTATAAATGAAGATGTTAAATGGTACATGTTATATACCAATAAAATACTTGTTGTACTGTCTTTCGGGTTGTGTGTTCATTACCACAAGAAAATATTTCTATATGGGTAATGTTGGGAATCACAAAAAAAATTCCTATGAATTATAAAAATTAATGGTGTCATTCCAACCATCTAGGGTGATTATATTTTATGGTCTCGAGGTAGAGAAAAATTATGCATAGTATGAAATGATTAAATGTAATTGTCCCAATGTAGTTTTTATTTGGATTCCATGTTAAGGAAAATGTGTAATGGATCCAATTGTATACAAAATTCTGGTCATTATAATTTGTGATTTATAATGGTACCTAGGGAATGTGCCATTATATTCCATGAGGCTGATGAAGTTTGGCAGTAACAAGAGTAATCTCCACTCTAACCCTTAGTATTGATGATTTCAAATTTCATCAACTAAAATAAAATTCCAACATTTAGTGTTGGTGGTATGAGATGTTATTAGGGTAAATAATCATTATGATCATTGGGGTTGTATTATTGTGGAATTTCATTCTATATCATCATGTTATTACATGAAGTTATAAAATTTTATAAAATCACTAGATGAGGATAGTCTCATTACTCCCATTTCTTCTACAAGACATTTATTTTTATGATGTGTATTATGTACTTTGTGGTAATATTTTATTTGAATCATATCTCTTATTTAATAAACTATATATATTATTTATGGTTGACACACCATTATCAGTGTCCTATCGAGTTGTAATAATACCCAAAATAAGTTTCCCAAACAATGTGTTACCAAAGATATCCTCATCATTTCACAAATAAGTGGGGTAGATGACTAGTAATCATTAGTTGAGACAGATTTCAACGTTATAGGATTGATATGCTAACAGTTTGGGGCTGGGGACATGACATTGTTAATTTTAGGGATTTTAATTTTGATCAATAAATTTTTTGATATTCTATGTAGTGTTTTATTTTAATTTTATCATATGTTCTGTTTAATATATATATATATATATCATTATTCTGTAATAGGATCATTGATATTTCTGTATTATTATTTTTTGTCAACATTTTATTATTTTTTATGATATAATTAATGTTACATTCACTATATTTTATAGATGTTTTTAATAGAGTTTTTATTGTCAAAAAATATCATTATATAATATCATTATTATTAATCATAAAATAAAATATAGTGAAAAAATATTAAGGATTCATGGTAATATTTTTAATTTACACCTGATTGAGATAAATGAAGATGTTACACCCATCATTAGATTTTTATTTCATGGGATGATACCATTAAAAGATTATTATTTTTTTGTTAGAAAAATCCCTAATTAGGGATCACCAAGATGATAGTAATTCAAGGATGCACCTAAATATGTGTTCCATGTGAATGGAAATAGTTTTTTCAGGGAATGTGTTTCCTATATATTGAGAGTATAAAAAATAAATCTTGGATAGAAATTTATCAAGTAAACAAAAACCAATGACGTGTATCCATTCCAAAATGAATATTCATTAGAACCCATCCCATCTAAAAGGTATATTGGTTTGATGAGAACATAATTTCAAAATTTATTTTTACATCATTAAACAAATAATAAGGTCATAAGTGGAAATCTATCATTTAAATCATAGAGTAAAATTTATGATGACTTCAATATTATAATGATAGAGTAAATCACTAATAATAATGATTTAATTATTATTAGATTTGTCCATGAGTCAAATATATAGATTTTTATGTAAGAGTACTTAGTTAACTCTATTTTTTAGAATTTTTCAAAGTTTTTTATTATCTAGAAGATAATTAGTCTACTTATCAGATAAAGTATTTAGATAATTAATCACCCCATGATCAAGAAAGTTACTCAAATATTGATTCATTTAAAACATAAAAAAACTATTCAAAGGATAATTAATCTATAAATTAGAATAAAACATTCTATAAATATTCATACATATATTATAAACATCATTAGATTTAGATTCCTAGGTTATTCCTAGATGATCGAGGGAAATGATTTGTAAGTATTTGAGAGACCAAAATTCATCGTTTTTGTGATTCTAATGAATCACATAAATAAGTTACTCAATATATCATTAGTTTGGATGATTATGTAATATTATTAATATATGATGAAATCAACATTGTAATATTTTATAATTTTTAATTCCTATGAAGTTGAATTAATTCAACTATATATGTACATCACTCATTACGATTAACAACAATACTATTAAATTGTGTGTTTTTAATCAGTATCTTGATTATGATATCTATAATATTAGGGTACATCAATAAATAGTTACTTAAAAAAATTTACTTATAGTTGATAACTTCTATTGTGAAAATTCATGATTTGATACTCAATTCAAATGCAATGTCATTGATGTCCATAGTCAATTATTTTTAAGAAACAATTGATTTATTTCCCGAAATATGGATGGTGGTGAGTCATAAAAACATATTTGATTAATACATTCTTGATTAATAAAATAACTAATAATTGTTCTCTACATATGGTTAGGCCACCAGAAAATAGACATTAAGAAATTTTCACTATATAAATCTTTAATTCCACAGTATAATTTCCACTGAGACCAGTAGTCGAATTTTATTCTCTAAATGAAATTATTTCAAAAAATATTCAAATTATATAATTTAATAATAAATACCAGCCAATAATTTTTTTGTCCGATTTACAAAATAATTGAAATTTTAATAAAATATTTTTCTTTTATAATAATGATTATATATTTTTGGATTCATTAAATTGAAAAATCTATGATAATATATATAAAAAACAATATATTCAAACATTTTTATACCAAACTATAGATTTTATTATAGATGAATATAATTATATGTGGGAAAATATATTATTGTTGAAAAATCAAATCATCTTGTTAGTGGTATAATCATATCATTCAAGGCCAATAAGGATACTCTTTAACAGAATGATCCCAAAAAAATAAGCATAATACAAAAATTGGACTTTTTTCTTCATTGTAGAAGGACTATAGGAGTTAAAAAATATAAATTGGAAGATTCCATTCTAATTAAATCTTATAAATTATATATAGATAAAAATTTCACAAATATAACATTTGACACATTTTATAGTGCTAATTAGTTACACTTTAAACTAAATAACAAAATTTATTAATTTCAATGGCTACAATGGGAAATTAACTCACACTTCATTTGCTAGTTGAAATTAAGAAATAAATATAGCATAAAAAGTTATTTAATTTGTTTGTATTAAAAATATTCTACCATATAATGTAATTATTAAAGAATTTCCATAATCTATTGATGAAACCACTCTCCCCACACACTTTATATATATTATTAAATTTAAACGTTTTCTATAATTTAATTTATATAGGATAATGTACACACCCATACATATCATTATATGGTGAAAGAGTGATCCCTAAAACAAGGCTAATTATATTTGGTATGCATATATTTTTTAAAATTATTATATTCTGACACATTGTTACTGAAATCATAAATTATAGGTTAAAATATAATTATTATGGGTGATTTTATTGATTAATAGTATATATTTTTTGATTTTGATCCACGTTTCAAAAAAAATCCATTTTCATTCCTAAGGAGAAATCATTAGAATAATATATATGAACTCGTGCCTTATTAATAATAAAAATTAATAATTATATACACATGATATTTTTGAAAGATTACTTTAAGGCTGGTCACAATAAATTATATAATGAAATGTTATAGTCTGATTCGTGAAATGGGACCATGAATAAATTAGAGTATATATTGAATTAATGGATTTTAGGGGAATATTATTTCTCATTGATAATATAATCTATATATACTCAATATGTTAATGTTACACATGTTTTTAATAACCCAATTGCAATATAATTGTGAAATGATCATATAATTTGCATAAACCAACATAGGATGATAAAAGTGGTGTATAAAAACCATCATGGCTATAATATGTAGTAAATTTCAGTTATATGACCCTAGAGACATTATTAGTGAAAATAAATAAGAAATAAATATGATTGTGAATTAAATTAAGAAAAAAATAATTATGTAATGATAACATAATGAAATTGGTTTATATTATATCTAATTAGGTTGAAATACCATTTAAAATTGAAGGAAATCTAATTATTTATTATTTATATGAGTATCTAAGAAACTTGTCTATATAGGCTAATCCATACTAGACAAAACATAGGGTATAATATATCATTCATATACATTTTTATCAAGGTAATTAAATAGTAAAAATATTTTAATTTTTATAAGATATATAATTCTCAAATTTTTTTAAATTCTTTGTACGATAAAGTGATCATGAAATTAAGGTAAGTTACCCAGAAAATACATTTTTATGACTTTTGATAATGTTCATAGAGAAACATACCTTTAATAATAAAATTTATAATATTAAAAGATATTGTTATCATATATTGAATTTTTCTAGGTATAGGTATTTATGTTACAAGATATATAGCTCCTTATTTTATTCATTCTATATCCCAATACCATTCCATGAAATATATTAGAATGAAATGAAATTATTTTTCAATTGATTTATAGATGTGTGATTTTATTATAAAATTTATATACCCATTTTATATAGTTATATGTCATTCAATTAATATTTTAATGTAAAATGTATTTTACAGTCTTGATGTACTGAAAAAATGGTTCTACATAGGTCAAGATCACAAAAAATAGGCAAAATGTTATCTCATTTTTTATAATCACACAACTCCACATATCATGTAATATATGTTTTACTCTTCTAACATTGATTTTGATCCTGTGTAGTTGAAGATTATATTGTAATGTTAATAATCCATATTATTCAATAGAAGAGAATACTAAACCATATATATGGTTAACACCAAAGGAGTTAATTCTATATTATAGGCATGTCAATGGATATATAATGGAAAATATATATATATTCTATCATTATATATGGTCTATTGACACACAAGCCATATGTTGACTTCTTATTATGATAATTGTTCCTCTTAATGGTTTTTCATGTCTTTCCATTTTATTTTTTTCTAATTTTTTTTTATTTCTTGATATAAATTTATCTCAATAAATACCTTAAATATTTCATATAATGAATACTCTATGTTTTCATTAAAGAATGATTTATATCTCATTAAATAATATATAGATAACAATTTATTGAAATAGATTACTAGTAGTCCATTTTCATAACATTCTAATTTTAGTGATTTTTTATTTATGTTAATATATGTAATAAAACCATATCAAAAAGATTTATTCATTAAATCACTGTGAAAAATCACAATGACACAATGGGTTATCATTAGGGGTCATTTTATAAAAATTAGAAATTGAACTCCACAAGAAAGGGAATAGATAAATTTATACATGAAATTCATAATTAAGTATTTATGAATAAATTAATTAACAAAAATAATAATGTTTCAAATTGAAAAATTAAATATATAAAACAAATTTGATTAGACTCAAAATAATGGTTAATATAAATAATACATTTCATTAATGGATAATAATAAAAAGAATATATAATTAAAAAATAATCAATACTATAGCATTATTTCGATGTTAAATCAACAGAATACCATCCATTGTACATTGGGAAAATACCATTATCAAAGATGTTTACATAGTAATAATGATCTTACTGTTTTTATTAATGAAAAAACAATTTTTAAACTGAAGCTATAAAATAGTGGTAATATAGGTTAATTTGACTAATAACCATGTTCTAAAAAAATACATAATAATAAATATGGGTAAAAGATATGAAATATTTATATTACCATTATCCATGTTGTGAACAATAGTTTTTCTATTTTACCTATATATTAAAATATAATTATTGGAATATAATTCTAATAATTTTTTCTCTTTCTATATATATATATATATATTTAAAAAAAGGACTCCCATATTTTAATGAGATAAAAAATGATTATATAATTATTATATATTATAGCGTGATTTGATATATTTTAATATATGTAATGATAGATTTCCTCTAGTTGTTATGGAGTGATACATGAGCTATATAATATATAGGAAAAGTATAATTAATAGTAGTATACAATAAGTAATGAGTATGATGATAAGATATTTAAAGGGATTGTTTTATGTTGGTTGATTTTTAAATATTTTTATTCATATCATGATATATATGAGGTAACCATGATATTAAATTTATATTTATTTGTGATATTAAAAAATTGTATTTATTATATATTGAACATTATGAGTCTATCAATTGTGACATAAATTATTCTATAATGTTCTAAAAATTTATAAAACATTTAATGTCATTAAAATCATTGTGAAGATAGATAAACAATGTTATTCCTCTATTTATTAGGGACATTGTTGATAGAAAAAAAATACAAATTTAAATGGTTAATTAAAAATTAATTTTGTAGTCTACTATTCATTTATATATTAGTCTTGATTATAGAGTTTAATTATGTTTATTTTATAACTTAATATACATTTGTTTCCCTAGTGGATTGTTATATACAATATAATTTACATTCATCTTTTATATTTATCTATGACAAGAATCCAAATATTGGTTGTTGAGATAAGACTTATATTGATCATTCTCATTTAATTTTAATTTTACATTACTTTAATCATAGTGGTTTCATGTCATTTGTGATACACATATATGATTAACATTTTATAGATATAAGTTTAATTTGTGACCATTATTTTTTTGTTAATTTAATGTAAAAACTCTAAACGTATAATCATAGAGCTAGTTGAAACATTAAGGAAATGGTAAAGGTTATAATAAATTACATCACAAATAACCATATAGTTTTTAATAATTAGAAGACAATATTTTAAAATCACATTATATTTAAATATATAATATTAAAAAAAGTATTTATTTTGAGAATATAATTATTCTCTATTGAATATCATTTCATATAAATCATACAACACTTCATAGAATAGTATGTAATGGAAACACTAGAAATACATGTTCCCATATTCCCAGTAAGGGTATATATACACTATATTCTAAATAATCAATGAGTAATATGACATGAATAAATGAGAGTAAAATATTTCCATATGAATAATCACATGAGAATAAAACATATCCACATATTTCATTACTATTTAAATAATAATATTGATATAAACAATTGACCTCATAATAAAGGAATGTGTAATGGTCGACATAATAAATGTATATTAGAGTCCTTATTCCTTGTCATCTAAAAATATAATCATTATCTAAATTAAAGTAATATCTAATAATTGATAATCAATAATCCATATATCCATGTTGTTTTGTCTCTAGGTACATGTAGATTAATCAAGGGGATATCTCATTCCATGAACAACCAATCCAAAAAATGTATTATATATTCTTTATATGATTAAACAATATAATATAATCAACCTGAAATAAAAAATAAACATATTCCTATATTTTATAATCTTAAATAACGAATATCAATACACTCTAAATTAAAATTGATAAAAAATAATCCATAAAATTAATTTGGTTGGTATCGATATATTTTACACTAAAAATAATATGAATTATAAAAATATGTTTATATAGATGAAAATATATTAAATTATGACCTAAATGATTCTTGCTGAAAAATACACTTTTTAAATAATAATTGATAAATTTAAATTGTAAAAAATTAACAAATATTGTGGTAAAACTTTCACTGATTTATTTTTTCAAAATATTAAATTAATTTTCATTAAATTATGTTGTAACAATTGTGGGAAATATCATTTATTTGAAATATGTTAGAATAACTATTCCATTTATTTTCAATAAAATTATAAAGTATCACATTGGTAAATGACATGAAGATTTAAATTTATAATATTTTTTAATATTCAAATATTGGAAAATTTAATTTAATAAATAATTTTATAATGTTAAAATAGTTTTTTGTAGAATTTTATGGAAAATATACTCATGTATTGAAAATAGTAATTATATGGTCGAAAAACAAATACAATTTCCCTACAAATATATTATATTAGTATATTTAGTACCCAGAGAGAGGAAAATTAAATGAATAATCATAATATAAAAAAATAAAATATATAAAAATAAAATAGACTTGGTTTATTATAAAATGACTTGATAATTTCCCTTTATTTAACCTAAAAATAAATAATTACATATAAAGTTGAAATTATGAAATAAACCATTACCAGTTTGGTAAATTTTGATCCATGTGGTAGATGCATAAATAAAAAAAAATTAAACATTAACTATGTTTAACATAATGAGATAAATGAAATATCTTGTACAATTATAAATATACACACTTAATTTGAATAAATCAGTAAAAAACATGACATAAAACTCTGTGAAACCAAATTGAGATGACGAATCCCAAAATCATGTATGAAATCCTTTAAATTTGTCCTATTCACATATATAATAATTAATAATTTTTTATAAATATATTTAATTATGATAATAAAATATAAAATATTAATTACTATTTACTTATAACATTTTATTAAATTCATATCATCGTTTCATTATTAAAATAACTTTTTCAGATGATAATTCTTTCAATTTTCATGAATGTTTTGTTTTTTTAGTTTGGGTCCTTGTAATTTTATCATGTTCCCATCATAAAAAAATTATAAATGATATATCTCTTATATATGTATATTAATTAATAAATTATATATATTGAAAAAATAATTAAATTTTTCATGGAGCTGATATGTCATCCATATGCATCAATAATGTTTACAATTTTTCATTGATGGATTTAATGAAAGGTAAAAAATAATTCACCCTTATTAGATTATTTTTAATTAATGTATATATTTTATATTTATAATATATATCATTATCACTATCCATGTAAAATATAAATAAAAATAATATCACAACACATCATGGAGGTGGTACTCCCCACAAACCCATGAGGGATGTTATCGTTTTCCGATAGATTTGAACATATGAAGGTAAATATGATTCTATATTTCAAAAATAATAAATATTCCATAATTTAAATATATATATTTTATTACAATCATAATACCCATATATAAACTATGGGAATGAAGATAAATCATATCACTTTCTAGATATTTTATGTTATTTGTACCCACGAGTGAAATATTCACATCCCATTTTTAGAATCATTATCCGATAATGATCATTTCATAATAAAAATATCATTTTTTTATAAGATGGATAAAGAATATTTATATTAATGATTATTACCCCATATTAATAAGATTTATACTAATAAATAAATTGAAATAGGTTGGGTGAAACAATTATCTCTTCCTTAGGAGACCACTATTATATCCTTACATAGGGAACCAAGGGTTGGTCTTTTGGGAATAATTTCACCTCCAAAATAAGAAAAATGTTCTATATAATATAAATTTTCTAAATTCTTTGAGTCTAGGTTTCTAAATAATATTAACGAATACAGCGAATGGTTTCACATTTCTATCGAATGGAAATGACATAGTTGGATTTGGAAAAAAGATAAAAATATAATTCAAACATTATGATTCCACAATATTAAAAGTGATCCATGAATTAATAAAATATATTATTATTTCTTAAAATAAAAATAAAATTAACCCTAGAAAGGGTTTGGTGTAATTTTATACAATATATTTTATTAACCCCTTCGTTAAAAAATTATTTGATTAACTAAGAAAAAAAATCAATAGTAATGGTTATACTTTTTCCTATATGGTAAAAATTGGATAATAAATGACAAAGGGATGAAATTGAAAACAAAAAATTTTTTACCATATAAATATTAATTATATTTAGGTTTTTTAAATAATATAATAAAAATTATATTTAATAAAATAAAATTATTTTCATTTTTTAAAATTTACTTATTTGGAATTTATGGACATATTCATAAATATTTAATTAGAATTTAATCCACTAATAATCCCATTTATGATATATTCAAAAATAAAATTCATTTAAGAAAAATTTATTCCAAATTAAATTAAATTTATTTTTTCTACATCATTGATTTTATTTTTCCATTAATTGAATAAATACAATGATGGAAATTGGTATGAATTTAAGGGTATAATATTATCTTTAAAAAAGTAAAATAATTAAAATCATAAAAAGGGATTCATTATGTAAAAAATAACATTTCTTATTCATTCATATATTTTTTTAAACCATATAATAATGTAAATGACAATTTTTAGGTTAATAGAATAGATGTATTTATTTTTCATTACATAATATAATATATTTTTCAATATCAAATAAAAATGGAATTTTTTTGAAATATTCCCAAGAAATATATATATATATATATGAGATATATTATATCATCAATCAAGATATATGATAATTTAAGAAATGTAATAAATCCTTGTCTATATTTTAAAGCATATTTTACTCATTTTTAAATTTTAGTGGAGAAATCAAATTTACCGGTTATTATTCTTAACGACCAAATAGGGATGTATTTAAAAAGTTGTATTCCTCTTGATTTAAAATATGGAATCCATTTTTATGATTCAATTTATAGAAGTTAAAAATTTTCCTTTTATATGAATTATATAAAATCAGATGAGAACCCCTTTCAAAAAAATATTTCTAAGCATATGAAATGATTTATACATATGAATTCAATAAGTTATATAAGATGACAGTAAAAAAATTATTAAATATATAATATTTTTTTTTATTTAAAATCATTCACCAATAATGAATAATGTAATTTGTGACGATTAAAATACCCAACGTGCATAATTTTTTATCTTTATAAAAAATAGCTCTTTTAAAATAATTTTTTTTTATTTTCATATAAAATAAATTGATGAATAATTATGTTCAAAAAAAGGATAAAAAGTTGATAATAAAAATACTATTATTCATTCCCTCCAATCTAGTGGTAAGGGGAAAACTATCTTATTATTAAATAATATTTTAATAGAATGATTTAGTACTTTTAAAATCAATGTTTAAGGTAATGAAATTAAAAAAAATAACATTTATTGATATAGACCACCTTCATAACTTGAATTGGTGATATATTCCTATTACAATATTATAATTTTCCCTTTAAAATAATTTGAATTTAATATGAAGAAAATAACATACATATGGCTCTGTATATCCATTAGTTCCCATATAGTGTTGCCATTTTTGAAAAATTCCACCATAAATTAGTCACTATGTGAGTTGTCTTATATCATTGAGGTTTTCATCAAATATTTAAAGTCTAAAAAATATGTTCTTCATGTGATATATCATTCTCCAGTTTCACAACATATGAGTTTTTTACATTTGAATGTTTGGAACCTACTTCCTCTACATTGATACGTGGAACACATTTTGAGAATGAGAGATATTCATTGTATGTTATATTTTATGGTCTACCATCCTGAGATGACCATTAGTTTCAAACAGACAACTATATATTTAAATATACATTCCCATATTTCCAAATATCATTACCTTCTTCCATGTAGTTGCTTTATACAACACCTTGTCACCGACTTCATTACCAAGATCAGCTGGATGATTTTCAAATTAATATTTCAATAACTCTGAAATACCCTTATGTGCCATTTAATGTATTTTAAATTATCATCCTTTATGTTCTCTAGATAATGTCCAATATATTTATTACATAAACAACATCACAACAAGCTATTGTTCATCATATATTTCCAATGATTACTTCATAATTATGCATCTAAATTCTCATGTTAAAGATATTTTTATCTAAAAATTAAACATAATGATGTTTTCAATATAAAAAACATATAAATAGATAGATCGTGTTTTGAACATTTCATATAATGGTTGGATGGTGATATTGAACTAACTATCCTACATAGAAAGAATATTAACTATGAAATATGACTTTATATTCTGTTCTTGGGAAATAAATTCCTTAACATTGATGTAAACATTGAATCCACATTACATACAATAGAATAAGGCACTCCATTAAGCCATAATATCCCCCGATGTTCCGAAATTAGTGTGAATCATTGATTAGGGGGTGAATATGTGATACCTCTTAACATTTTACAAATTGATTCCATTAAACTA
Organism: Viscum album; assembly: GCA_963277665.1. Taxonomy (NCBI): domain Eukaryota; kingdom Viridiplantae; phylum Streptophyta; class Magnoliopsida; order Santalales; family Viscaceae; genus Viscum; species Viscum album. The sequence continues at coordinate 1,582,218,672 of OY728150.1, read as the reverse complement.
AACATTTATAGCTGGTTAATGACTCGATCCAATCTTATTGTGTCTCTGATCATTACATTAACTGATTCTATAAATGTAAAGGAACTAAAAACAACGATTTAAATGGTTCAACTCATTGACCTACTCCTTGTTATGGAGGTTATTCTACCAAAACAGGGTTATCCACTATAATTGTATTATCTTATAAATCATAGATATACCATCCCACTATATCTCTATTGAATCCCATATAAGGGTTTTTATACTGCATCCGATAGTGTTTCCAGATTCCTCTGGACTTTTCTAGAGTCCCACTAAAAAATTTTTCTCCATCCCAAATAACACAAGGGTTTTCTATCTCCAGAGTTACATAAGCAACTTCTTCCTTTGAATTCATGATTCACTGTACATTGATTTTATGATCTCACCCCATGATCTTACTGAATAAAACATGACCATGTATCTCTTCATGATTCTTCAACAACATTTGGTATGGTCTATTTTCCTTGCTCAATAAATCTGATCCATTGTACTGATGAGTCCTCAGTTGAAAAATGGTCGTCCAATTCTTCATTCATCTAATTAAGTCCCAACCTCACTTATTTGTGTGAAAATAGTGAACAAAACATCTTCATGATTATTAATAGGACAGAATTATCATTCAATATTTCACATGTGTTTCACTTTTTGAATTCTAAATTACAATCATCTCTGAAATAAGATATTCTTTAACTCTTCTAGGCCTCATTATCAACATTCAATAACATCATTCATGGGTTTCATGGCATTCAATACCACTTGTCTTGGGTATTTAAAATACTTTTCACACATTCAGGTGATATTTTATGTTTTCATGCATATAATATGTAGCTTCTCAACCCCAGCACACATTATTCTCTTGTATCAATATTTTATCTTCAATGTGTAGGGATCATGAAATTACACATACAATATCCACTTGTTTCATCTCTAAACATGCACACATTAACTTATTTATGCTTTTGTTTCATTTTACACACCCACACTTTTTATTTTTAATTTAGATTCAATGTATTTTTTTTTAATACATATGCATGCAATCCCTTCTTGGTGAAACTCAATGTCCACTTTTCGCTCACAATTCATTCTTCTCCAAATCGTGTATATGAAAACATATGTGTAAAATAATAATTTATTTCATTAAAATCATTCATTCATTCACATGAATGAAATTATTGGATGCCTTTACTTGTGTACAAACGCATTTTACACATTATAGGTGATCTTATTCAACCCTGAATGGGTATAAGAATTTGAACAGATTCTCTTTCACAGGTGCCCATACAAAATGCTACGAGCTTCTTCAATTAACGAACATAGGTGTATGAAAATGTATACTACCCTCCTCCTCCTCCTTCAAATGGGTCACTTGTATAACAGTATATCAATAATGTTTAAAACAGCAGGGTGATATTCTTCTATTATGCAACAAAAGAATCACAACTCATCTTTTCCTTGAAAACTAGAGGTTCATGAGATTTTCTTCTTCATTAAAAGGTTGTGTGGGGTTATCTAAAAAAAACACAAACCAGATAGTCTTTGTGCTTCTGTATGTGTCACAGAAATAAGGGAGGTGAAACACACTATTCTTGTATCATTTCACAAACTAGTTTCTTCATGAGGATTGATGAGGGTTTGTTAATAAATTAATGTGTCTATGGTTTTACTTCACACAGAGAGATTGCAGTCTTCCCTTTCGTCCCAAGGATAGTTCAAGAGTGCATTACACTTGCTGAATTTTTGTTGGACTCTCTTATCCTTCTTATAGTAGAGCTACACGGAACCTCTAATCAATGCTCTTTTTCTGTAGAGAAATATAAACATTCTTAATCTCTTAAACAACTAAACCCTCAGTCTAGGGATCTCTATTTATAGGCGTGGATTAGATCATTTATACATGTTCAATTCCCCCTGTGATAAGCCACGGGGTTCAAATAATTGTATTCCCATGTTCTTAAAATTAAAATATTTTCAAATTCGGGATAATAGATACAATGAATATATTGGTTTTTTTGGTACAATGTGTTATGCACATATCATACTGTTATCCTTATGTGCATGCAGTATGAGTCTCATGGAAATATCTATAATGAACACTTGACACGAAACAGCCTCCAAAAACATCATTTACGTTGGCCAATTATATGTTCTTTTTCAATCCAATGAAAATGTAATCGCATGTATGAGTATTATAATGTCAAGACAATCATAATGTATTCGATTTGATCATAAATGATGGACGAAGGACAATCAGGAGGAGCGGATTCAACTGTAGCCAACTACAATATTAAGAAAATAAAATGTTGAAGGCAATGTCGTGGAATCTCCATGGATGCTAGATTAACTCAGATCAATCAAAGACAATGTATATTAGAACATTGGATTCAGGATGAGACATGCATTGAATTGTTTCTATAGGATCAAATGGACATGAATTATTTCTTCTATATTTTCCTAAATCGTGACCCACATCGAAATGGAGATACGGGATGCATTCTCTTTAAATTTTAATCCACCTCAAGACCTCTATAGATTACTCCTCCTCACTCCTCATTACTGCCTCATACTGTGTCCTCCAAGAAAGTGCACTCTACACCCACTCTATGAAATGGTGTTAGCTTGTGTGCTCCTCCATGCACCCCTCTGGGAGCACTCCTATTTTCCCCATGTACACTTGACTGTGACCTTTCATGCTGGCTAGCTAGATATGGTCAAGATCATCCACCCACTCTTATGGTATGTGCCACATACCTAGCTCGAGTAGATGGAGTAATGGCCATGTCCCATATTTTTTGTATAAAAATCATATAAAATTCATTTTAAAAATCAATGTATACATATAATGGTATTTTAACATGAAATGCATAACAATTTTTCTTCTTATCATCTTTATTCTCAACCATCATCCTTTTTCTTCTTCTATTATTCTTCGCTCACCTATAAGGCATTTATGATTAGATCACAATTTTAAACACTTTATCCAATTAGAAACCAGTGGATGTTTCTTCCAAATGCGTCATGTAATCAAGTACTATTTGGCCATTTTCATGTGGTGTAACAATGTGTCATTAATTGACAAATGTCTCAGAACATATGATCAGATCAATAATCATCTGGATTTATATAAAGAGAATTATCCGCCATGACATCCAATGTCATTTAGTTATTATTAAAGTTCAATTAGTTGTAGAAAAACATCAACAAAATCAACATGGACTCTTTACATAGTCAACAACATTACATTATGCCTCACCACATCAATCTAGTCCACAACAGAAATCTTTAACATTCCACACACAAATTGACACCTTATTGACACCAAACATAACACTATATCCAATAATCAAGTACATTTTATTATTCATTCAAAATAACCTAAGCATACACTATATCTATCAATATATTTTCTAATCTTTTATCCCCCTTATTGGCATCCAAATTTAAAGGTTAGGTGGTGTTTTCTCGAAAACTAGTTCTCCTCCCATTAAACAATATATTCCTGAATATTTTTGAGATAGGGATGATTTCACTTAGATCAAATATCAAAGAGAATATAGTTAATCACTTCTAGGTCTTCATGGACTATGCTGATGTAAAAAAAAGAGATGTGACTAATTTTTTTACTGCTTTCTATTGAGAATCATACATGTTAAAACATGGATAGAGTGTATAAATTCTTAACCAATGTATTGGAGATAGTCAAATTTATCAATGAAATGCTAAATCATTGACATACTTCAAAAAACAAATTGAATAGTTCCGGTGAAAAGATAATTCTCCCCATTTCGTCCCATATTGTCATCAATGTAGAACCCCCCATTTAATTGACTTGATAAATACAATTATGAACAAGGGGTGAAAGTGTGATTAAAATACCTAAATTATCTACTTATAGAGATGATATGAATTTCATGATTTTTCAAGAAATAATCCTTTATATCATCTCCATCATATATTCTCTACCTCAAGGGGTACAATACCATTGATTTATCATGGAGGAAAATATCATCAGATAATCATCAAAATATGCTAGTTGAAAATCGTCCATTGTGCCACACTTAAAGTAATTATCAAATCATGAATAATGACTACAACAAGTTTTCTCCTATTTTTTCAACCAATTATCATCTTGAGAATGAACTTTATCTTCTACACCCAACAATGTAATCACACATATACAACAAAAATATAAGGGAATAAGATGGAACACATTTGAGCTTCTTAATAGGAGGAAAAGTGCTGAGAATTTTCACTCAACCCATGAACTCATTTATTTATGACTCAAATGTTTCTATTACTATTAATTATGGTGTCTCATATCTATTTGACATTTTTATCTTTAACTATCAGAATGAGATCTTTACATTCATTCACCTTAAATTGTGTGGATTGTTTTACATTACATCGACCAGAAGTGATGTAGCTTCCACTGGGGCATGTTTTTTAATTTTCAACTTCTCTATTTGACCTGGTAAAAAATTTATACATTTCTTTCATGATGTAAATACTTTTTGCACCTTCCAAACATATTTTTTTTGACACTTTGGTTGTCATTTTTTTACCACCTATCATGAAATTAGAATTGTTCTACATGTCTATTGATCTATTTCCCCTTTACCTTGGCTTTAATTAAGACATCATATTCATCTCTTTGAAGTTCAATAGTAATTTTCAATTGATTAGGACTGAAAACTAAACACGCCTTCATAACATATTTTTTACAGCTTCCACATGGATTTTTCAGTGTTTTTATCATACCTTTCTTAGTAAACGAATCCAAATTTTGTTTAGGAATGTCTTCAATCAATCATGACTTCTCTAATATTGAATCAATTTTAAATTTCAACTTTCTTACATTCATTTCCATGGACTTTTTTCAATGATCCAAGGTATGGACTTTCATTCTATAGTTGAAGAATCTTTTCTTGGTTGAGATGACATTCCCATAATATATCATAAAATTCTTCATGGGAATAGTTTCTTTCATTGTATTCTTGAGTTCACTATATTTCATATTTCAAATGGAATTATTTTCTACAATTGTTCATTTTAATGATTTTATTGGCCTTTTCATCTTATCAACATATGTATTCTACATGGTTGGACTAAACTATAACTCATAATAATTGTGACCACTTATGTTGCAATTATCACAGAAGTCTTCAAAATATTCAAATCTATTCTTGATAGATAGATTCTTCCCCATTTGTGTATTATTCTTTTTTAGTGTAGGTTTCATCATTTTTTCACATCATCATTCCTTGAATGTAGGCCTTCTATAACATTAATATGCCGGCACATTATTCCAGAAATCATTAGCATGATACCGAAACATCAAACCACACCAATAGTAGGAAAAAAATCACATTATTTTTCTGCTATTATCAGTTAGGATAGATTTTGTGCATTGTTGTTTCTAGAATAGCTTTTTTTTTCTTTAGAGCATTCATTTTGAAGTTATTTTTCTTAATTAAACATGTATCCATCATTGACGATTTCATGGTCCTATCACCATTTTTATTCATCCATAAATTCCATGATTTTAGCTTTAAACCTTTATGTGTAGATGAAACTACATTAGAAGAAACAAAAATTACTCGTTTATGGGGTACCTTATTCGTAGTGGATGAATCCATATGATTAGAATATGATCTAATACATCTGTATAATCATATTTCTCAATGGAAAGATGAGTGAAAACATATCTTCTTCTACCAATTAGGAATATTCCAGCTTGGGGTGATTACTGATTCTTTAATTTCACCTCAAACTCTAGACACTTCATGTTGAGAGAGATATTATCATCCTCAACTAATCTCATCTTTTTTAGAAATTATCCTTTAAATTTATCATTCATTCTGCATACACAATTTTTTTACTCTTGTAATGAAATGTCTTGCTACATTACCTTTTTAGATTTTTCATCTAGTTGATAAGATTTGAATACAATATAAAATATTTTCAACTTTTCAAATGCCTGGAAATATTTTAAAAATACCATATTAAAGAATTATGTATTACAAATGATTCCTTGAACTGATTCATCCACTAAAACATATCATTAATTGCATAGAGAAACTATTGTTTATTTTCCTTCACATGTCTTGTGAGAGTGTTGCATATGAAAACCATTTATACAATGCCTCTTCCATGAAATAATATTGTTCTTTCAGCTGTAATTTTTCATCGTGAAGAACATTGATGCTTTTAGAAATATTTCATGCCACATCACTAGTGATATTATTTAGATGTTAATTGAGTGTAGAATTGACATCACTATCAGCATCACATTATGAATAGGATTAATTATAAGAGTGATAATAAAAATAATTATTAAATGTTGTATCTTCAATATTTCCATTAGTAGAAGGGGTATCACCATTAGTATTATGATTCTTCTTCAGCATTCTTTCCACTTTATTTTTCCAATTTCTAAAAGACTTGTATGATTTCTCCATTTTGTGGATTCACACTAATTTCCTAATTTATAATCTTCATAAATACTTCATTTTATATTTTTGAGGTGACATTCTATAAGGCCCTAGCCTTAATCCTTACTTAATCATGAGTTATTACAAGATTACACATTGAGGATCTTTTCGGGTTTAGAGTTTTAGACAATTAGATCAAAAAACATGCATTACATTCCACAAATAAACAAAGTGGTTACATAAAGATATTATTCTTCATTCCCATCAATGGAAACATATTTAAAATAAAACATGGATTCTTTCCTGACACTTCCTTGACACTATCATCATATTATGTACCTTTTCCTTGACCTGTGAAAAACATTTCAAAAAACATGGGATGAGCATAAAAAGCTCAGTAAGGGATATAAAAATATGGAAAGGAAACATGGGTACATATATACATAAGAATGAGAACATACTTTACCCATAAACATAAGCACGTTAACATACCTCATCAAATCATGAATAAATCATAGAAATCATAAGACATAAAGGCAACTTGAGGCATTCATAACATTCTTACATAAGGAGTAACCCTCTTGGTTACGTTTGGAATACCCATCACAGTATATTCCCTAAATCTCTTCGGAGAAACCATAACATTTCAATCCTTCGCATTACCCAACGCATTGGGGAGCTATATCGGGCTCACCCGCCCATAGTTTATCACGGAACCACCCGTCTTCATAATAATGCCCAAGAACCTCAACATAATCGTATCACATAAAACATGCATAAAGGAAACAAAACATTTCCACCATTCAATCACAAGATATCAATACAACACATTGATATAAAAACATTATGAAAACCATTTTCAATACCAAAATAAAAGAAAAGTAAAACACGGTATTTAATTTTCTTATAAAAAGAAGGCATGGCTTGTAGAGGAAGCCGAAACTCAAATAATGGTCACGACGGCGAAGAAGTCATTGTCGCCGCATACATACGACAAAAACATTCCCTTTTTTCATTTCGTAAAACGCTTTGTATAAAAAGATTCATTTTGGATAAACGTAAAAGTCAAAGGGGTTTATACACTGTATAAAAGAAATTTGTGTATAAAATTAAATATGCCTCAATGAAAGGAGATCGAGATGAAGTCCCATACCTCGGGTCCGACTTGACTCGATCGTTCTTTAATGTCCTGAATAATAAACTTGAGTTAATTTATACTTTCTTAAGAAACGTTTTTTAAGTTCATTATTCCTTTTATATCACTTATTTCCATGTCATGAACACTTTGTAATTATTTATGTTAATAACGGTCGTTTTAACGATCATTGGTACATGAGTCAAAAATAAACACTTTATAATTACAAGTTGTTCATGTATCCATTATATCCAGAATTATAATCATGATTTATATATCATATATATCCAGTATATACATGCATTTATGATATTACATAATCATTTATAGGTACGAAATGAAATGCACCGTTCATGGAGACGATAAGTTGTACGTACGCATGAACGCTACTTTCATTTCTATTTCATATTTTATAGAATGGAATCATAATCATATAAAGGTATATTATAATTCCAGTATAATATCATATATAATATCATAGTTCCATCCTTTACACACCCCACATATGGTATTTAACGAATCAAATCACTTTTAGGGGGTGGTAGTCTGCACTTCCTTAAATGAAGATATCGCGTTTACCCATAATGAAAACCATAAAGGTATGCCCAAAATTAAAAATACATAAGCTTAAGGAAAACATAAACATATTATATATCATATATAAATATATTGTCATCTTAATGGCGACCTTTGAAGGTGTTAAAAGAATGTTGAACAATCATCGTTTCGGGAGGCATAAATTCACCATCCACGGAAACAGTATGTTCTTTAACCATTAGATATAGGTGTGTGTAAGTGTAGATAAAATCCTTCTTATAACAACATCCTAGTATATTTAAGATACTGGAGTTGTTACAAAAGAAATGAATAAAAAGAGTTTAGGGGGTTGGAGAATCAAAATAAAACAAAAGGACTCAAGTGAAGACATTACCTTATAATCGGGTAACTCCCTATGGTTTGAGCTCAAAGGATTCCTTGGGAAGTCTTCTGCCCAAAGTGAGGCTTCAAGGATTAATATAGGAAAGTGGAGAGAACAAATGGGCAGGGTTTGGCCGAGCCAAAGGCTTTGTATGTGTGGGGAAGGAGGCAGAGGTGGGGGCCTTTTATAAGAGGAGAGGAGGGCACTCTTGGAAAATAAAGAAATATTACTTTATTTGAAAATGATTTTTGAATTTAAATGGCCCCACATTGATATAATTCGAGGATAAGGTTATAAGGGTTCGAAATACACCCATCCAATAGGTTTTGGACATGTTTAGGTCATATATTTTACATTATCTTTTAATTTTATTTAAATCCTTTATTAATGAGGTATACGCTACATCATTATGATGTCATAAATACATTTATTTATTTAATGTCAAAAAATTATAAAAGAAATACTATGATGTAGGAAATATTTTTACTTTCTAATTAATATTTATAGTGAACAATATGACTTGTATAACCCCATTTAAATTTTGTTTCGTAAAACATATTATGTTTGTGTCATTTTTACTTTTACATTAAATAAAAAGTTAATAATATCATTTCCCAACCAAAGTTGCTCCATGGGGTCCCCAAGTTGACCCATGGCTTTTCTTGGTTGTCTAGGACACATCCAATGAGGGTAGGACATGTTTCAAGCTCATCTCATACTATTAAAACATTATTTTTACCTTAAACTACACTAATTACCACTAATCGCGATTAAAAACATAATAAGTTACTATTCACCAAAAAATTATTTTAATCTCATTGAACAACATTTTACTTCTTAATGACAACCATGTATGTCGGATTTTTGAAATTCAAAACGCAAAGGAGGCAAAATTTCATTTAAATGGAAAATCAGTTTGTATAAGTACCACTTAGTGGTTTCACTATTCATTAAAAATTGAAATTTTTCAGAAAAATACCAAAAATTCACCCTAAGCTATATTTGATATTCCGAATTCAAAAATAAAGATTATTTTAAAAAATTCAAAACATATAAGTCACATTAATTAATTTAATAATTAATTCTCGTTGCCATGACAAATAGCGTGTTTTTATGAAACAATAAGTATCAAAAGATTGACACTAGTTTAAGTCCGATTTCAAATTGAAATTAATTCCAATGTCCACCATTAGATTAAATGGTAAAAATATATTCAGATTACACTTTAAGACCAATTCAATAGATAATCTAATAATTTAAATAAATTAGATTAAAAAGCAGTTTTGATGTATAATGTAGTATTTTTCACTATTCATTAAGAAATGAACATTGTCAGAAAAATACCAAAAATTCACAAAAAGTAAATTTTGATGTACCAATCATGAAGAATAAGTTTATTTTGACAAACATAGCTTATAAAATTGTCAAAATATATATTTAAAAATGGTTTTCCATCATAAGGTAGTAAAACAATCTTTTAAAAATATTAGTGTATTCCATGCTTAAGATTGAATTTATTTTCATTTTAAGCCTCTAAAACACTATCTAGTTCATTAATATACATAGAAAAAATATCTATTATTCATTACTTACTTGGGATGTTACATCCTTACCACCTTTAGAAAATTGCGTCCCCACAATTTATTTACTTATCGAATAAATGGGGGTACTTATCCCTCATTTCATTTTCATATTTCCATGTTGCCTCTTCCATCATGTTGTTTTTCCACAAAACCTTTACTTGATTAATCTCCTTATTTCGTAACACTTGATCTCTGTGGTCATGAATCTGGACTGGTTGTTCCTCATAAGATAGGTTCTCTTAAAGCTGAACTACCTCTGGACTCAAAACATGAGATGGATCTAGCATGTAATTCCTTAACATTGAAACATGAAAAACATTGTGTACCTGAGATAAACTCGGAGATAAAGACACTCGGTAAGAAACTGATCCAACTCACTCCAGAATTTCATATTGTCCAATGAACCTTGGACTCAGCTTTCCTTTCTTACTAAATCACATCACACTTTTCCAAGGTGATACTTTGAGAAAAACATGATCACCTACCTCAAAAGAGAGATCCTTCCTCCTGTTGTCCGCATAACTCTTCTGCCTAATCTGAGATATTCTCATGTGTTTCTGAATCATCTGAACTTTTTCTGCCATCTCTTCTACCAATTCTAGTCCCATCAACTTCCTTTCACCCACTTCATCCCAGAAAGCTGGAGTTCGACACCGCTTCCCATATAACGCCTCAAATGGTGCCATCTGTATACTGGAATAAAACTATTATTATATGAAAATTAAACCAAAGAAAGATGTTGGTCCCAACTTCCCTGATAATCCATCGAACAAGCTCGTAGCATATACTTTAAGGTCTGAATTGTTCGTTCTGACTGCCCATCTGATTGAGGATGAAAAGATGTACTAAATTTTAATTCAGTACCCAACGACTTATGAAGGCCTTTCCAAAAGTTAGAAGTGATCCTAGGATAATGGTCAGATACAATGGAGAGAGGAACTCCATGTAACCTGACTACCTCTTTAAGACACAAACGGGAAAGTTGATCTAGATAGAAAGTATCTCTTATAGGAAGGAAATGAGCATATTTAGTCAAGCGATCAACAATAACCCAGATTGCATTATTACCTCGAGATGTCTTTGGTAATCCCACCACAAATTCCATGGATATATTCTCTCATTTATACTGTGGCACTGGTAATGGCTGAAGCATCCCTTTCAGTAACTGCCACTCTGCTTTAACCTGATGACAAGTCAAGCACTTCATAGTAAAATCAGAAATATCTCTTTTCATTCCATCCCACCAGAAATACTCCCGAAGATCTCTATACATCTTAGTACTTCCTGGATGAACTGAAAACGGAGAACTATGAGCTTCACATAACAACTCTCTCTTCAACTGTGAACCACAAGGCACAAAAAATCTCTTCCAAAATCTCAAAACACAATCATTATCAATGTTGAATTCATGCAACTTACCTTTCTGAACTAGCTCTACCTTTTTCTGCAACTCACTGTCTTGCTTCTGTGCTTGCTTGATTCTATCTGATAGAGATGATCTTACTAATACCTGAAACAAAATAGAAGAACTTCCTGTACCAACAACTTCTATGCCAAAGTTCATTAAATCCTTAACCAAAGGATCACGTTCCAAACGCAACATTTCTAATGAAGCATTACTTTTTCGACTCAAATCATCGGCCACTTTATTTGCTTTTCCCGGATGGTAATGAATTGTACAATCATAATCCTTGATTAAATTAGCCATATCCTTTGTCTCATGTTCAATTCTTTTTGATTGAATATATACTTTAAAATTTTGTGATTGGTATATATTTCACACTTTATTCCATACAAATGATGCCTCCAAATTTTTAAAGCGAAAACAACAGCAGCTAATTCCAAATCATGTGTAGGGTAATTTACCTCATGAGTTTTCGACTGACGTGAATCATAAGCAATTACCTGATCATTCTGCATTTGGACGCAACCAAGTCCTTTCAATGAAGCATCATTTTATATAACAAACTCACCATTCCTAGAAGGTAGTGCCAAAACTGGAGCATTCAACAATCTTCTTTTCAATTCCTGAAAACAATCATCACATTATTTTGTCCAGATAAACTTAACACCCTTCCGAGTTAGCTTAGTCATTGGACTAGATAACCATGAAAAATTTCTCACAAACCTTCGGTAAGATCCTGCCAAACCAAGGAAGATACGAATCTCAGTAACATTTGTGGGTCTTGGCCAGTCTTCCACAACTTTTGTTTTTGCAGGATCAACAGTTATTCCATCTTTAGAAACAATATGACCAAAGAAAGAAATTTGTTGCAACCAAAACTCACACTTGCTGAATTTTCCATACAGTTTCTTTTCTTTTAAGGTTTGAAAGATAACCCTTAAGTGTCTTTCATTCTCTTCTTTAATTTTAGAAAACACCAAAATATCATCAATGAAAACCATCACAAACTTATCCAAGAACTCATGGAAAATTCTATTCATTAAGACCATGAATACAACAGGTGCATTGGATAGCCCAAAAGGAATTACTAAAAATTCATAATGGCCATATCTTGTACGGAACACGGTCTTCAGAACACCTGTTTCCTTTACCTTCAGCTGATGGTACCCCGATCTCAAGTCAATCTTTGAAAAAAAAAACTGAGCTCCCTGGAGCTGATCAAACAAATCATCGATATGAGGCAAAGGATATTTGTTCTTAACAGTGATATTATTCAAGGCCCTATAATCAATGAAAAGTCTCATTGAACCATCTTTCTTTTTAACAAATAAAATAGGAGCACCACATGGTGATGTACTAGGTCGAATGAAACCTTTCTCTAATAAATCTTGCAAATTGCTCCTTCAACTCTAAAAGTTCAATTTGAGCCATTCGATAAGGGGGTTTTGAAACTGGCTTAGCATGAGGAACTAAGTCAATAGTAAATTCACCTTCCCGATCTGGTATTATTCCAGGCAAATCATCAGGAAAAACATCAGGATACTCATTTATCATTGGATCATCATTAATCTGAACAGTTCCTTTAATTTCAACGATGTGTGCAAGGTAACATTCATTTCCATCTTTTACAAGTTTCTTGGCCTCTTGATAAGTTATCAACAGTAAGGGTTCATTCTTGTACACAAACCGAAAGTCTTTTTGAAAAGAAACTTATTTAGCCCTACGGTCAATCTTAGCATGGTAAATAGAGATCCAATCCATACCCAGGATAACATCAAACTCTACAAGAGATAGAACAATAAGGTTTGCAAGTAGGTTCTTTCCACAGGTAAGGATAGGAATATTCTTATAAATTCTTTAAGCCTCAACATTTCCCCCAGGTGTTTTTACCAGATGTTCAGGAGTCATTTCTTGAGATGATATTCCCATTTTACTAGAAAAGGTTTCAGAGATGAAAGAATGTGTAGACCCTGAATCAAACAACACACTGGTATAATCTGAAAAAACAAACAAAGTACCTGATACAACTTCATTTAATGGCCCGACGTCTGCTGAAGTAGTTTCCAAGGATTTCACCACCCCTTTCTGCTTGTAGTCTAACTGATTCCCATCACTCAAGCTCTTTGTCGGACACTCGTTTGCATAGCGACCCATCTCATTGAACTTATATCATTTCACTAACTGTAAATCAAATTTGGTCTTACCATCACCCGGATCTTTTTCAGTGCAATCACGAGCCTTATGTCCCATATTACCACATCGTTAGCACTTTCCAGAATTCAGAAGGCATTCCCCAGCATGCCTTTTGCCACATTTATCACAAACTGGAAACTTAGTTTTCTTACCATCGGACTTTTTTGAAGAATTCTCACCTTTCTCCTTCCACCTCGGTCTCTTCTTCTACTGGTTGTTATAGAACACTTGGTCATCAGCAAACTCCATTTCCACCTTCTCAGAACATCGAACAAGCTTTTCATAACTTTTAAACTCACGAGAAGCTAATGCCCTTCGATATTTTGGGTTTAATCCTGAGTAAAAAACGATTGATTTTACTATCATGGTCTCAGATAAAATTTGGAGCATACCTTGCCAATCGAGGGAACCTTTCTTCATAGGCAGCCATTGAGTCTTCCTCTTGCCCCAATTCCAAGAATTTATATTCCATCCTAAGTCGAACAGCCTTAGGAAAATACTTCTCAAAAACATACCTTTGAATTCATCCCAGTCGAGAGCATCAATCTCATCAGCGTCCCTGATATTTTTAACCATGGACCACCACTGATCTGCCTCACCCTCCAAATGGTAAATAGCAAGAATAACCTTTTGATTGTCTGAACACCCCATGACATCGAAAATTTTCTCTAGTGCTTTAATCCACCCTTCAGCTAACACAGGGTCAGATGATCCTTTGAATTATGGGGGATGTTTCCTCATGAAATGTTCCACCACTGACATGTTCCTCTGTGGTTGATCTGGCTAATCTCGTGCCTGGAGACCACCACCATTTATAGCCTGAGTCAACTGTGACATCACTGCAACAATCTATTCAGTTCCAATTCCGACCATCTCGGAATGCTGATTCAGAAGGTTATTTCCTTCTGTATGCCTTCCTAGCACTGCTTCCCTGTTTCCTCTGTGGAAAACCATTCTGAACAAACATGTCTTAGATGAAGCAACATGGTAATCTTCAAATGCTATATCATTTCAAAAAAATATTTTTGGATAATCATTTAATAGAAATCTAACTCCTAAAGTTATCTAAACCGGCCTCGGATACCAAATATAAGGCCCCAGCCTTAAACCTTACTTAATTTTGAGTTATTAAAAGATTACACATTGATGATCTTTTCAGTTTTAGAGTTTTAGAGAATTAGATCATAAAACATGCATTTCATTCCACATATAAACAAAGTGGTTACACAAAGATAGTATTCTTCATTCCCATCAATGTAAACATATTTAAAATAAAACATGGATTCTTTCTTGACACTTCCTTGACACTATCATCATATCATGTACCTTTTCCTTGACCTGTGAAAAACATTTAAAAAAACATGGGATGAGAATAAAAATCTCAGTAAGGGATATAAAAATATGGAAAGGAAACATGTGTACATATATACATAATAATGAGATCATACTTTACCCATAAAACATAAGCACTTTAACATACCGCATCAAATCATGAATAAATCATAGAAATCATAAGACAAAAACTTGAGGCATTCATAACATTCTTACGTAGGGAGTAACCCTCTTGGTTACGTTTGGAATACCCATCATAGTATATTCCCTAAATCTCTTCGGTGAAAACTTAACGTTTCACTCCTTTGTGTTACCCAATGCATTGGGGAGCAATATCGGGCTCACCCGCCCTGAGTTTTCACGGAACCACCCGTCTTCATAATAATGCCCAAGAACCTCAACATAATTGTATCACATAAAACACGCATAAAGGAAACATAACATTTCCACCATTCAATGACAATATATCAATATAAAAATTGATATAAAGACATTATGAAAACCATTTTCAATACCAAAATAAAAGAAAAGTAAAACATGGTATTTATTTTTCTTATAAAAAGAAGGTATGGCTTGTAGAGGAAGCCAAAACTCAAATAATGGTCACGGTGGTGGAGAAGTCGTTGTCACTGCATACGTACGACAAACACATTTCCTTTTGTCATTTATTAAAAATCTTTGTATAAAAAAGATTCATTTTGGATAAACGTAAAAGTCAAAGGGGTTTATACACCTTATAAATGAAAGTTGTGTATAAAATAAAATATGCCACAATGAAAGGAGATTGAGACGAAGTCCCATACCTCGGGTCTTACATGACTCGATCGTTCTTTAATGTCCTGAATAATAAACATGGGTTAATTTATAAATTATTGAGAACCTTTTTTTAAGTTCATTATTCCTTTTATATAACTTATTTCCATGTCATGAACACTTTGTAAATTTTTAAGTTAATAACGGTTGTTTTAACGATCATTGGTACTTGAGTAAAAAGTAAACCCTTTATAATTACAAGTTGTTCATGTATCCATTATATCTAGAATTATAATCATGATGTATATATCATATATATCAAGTATATACTTTCATTAATGATATTACATAATCATTTATAGGTAAGAAATGAAATGCACCGTTCATGGAGAGGGTAAGCCGTACGTGCACATGAACTCTACTTTCATTTCTATTTCATATTTTATAGAATGGAATCATAATGATATAAAGGTATATTATAATTCCAGTATAATATCATATATAATATCATAGTTACATCCTTTATACGTCCCACATATGGTATTTAACGAATCAACTCATTTTGAGGGGGCGGTAGTGCGCACTTCCTTAAATGAAGATATCACGTTTACCCATAATGGAAACCATAAAGGTATGCCCAAAATGAAAAATACAGAAGCTTAAGGAAAACATAAACATATTATATATCATATATAAATATAGAGTCATCTTAATGGCCACCTTTGAAGGTGTTAAAAGAATGTTGAACAATCATCGTCTCGGGAGGCATAAATTAACCATCCACGAAAACCATATATTCTTTAACCATTAGATGTAGGTGTGTGTAAGTGTATCTCGAATAATTATTATAACAACATCCTAGTATATTGAAGATACTGTATTTGTTTCAAAAAAATGAATAAAAAGAGTTTAGGGGGTTGGAGAAGCAAAATAAAACAAAAGGTCTCAAGTGAAGACATTACCTTAAAATCGGGTAACTCCCTTTGGTTTGAGCTCAAAGGCTTCCTTGGGAAGTATTCTTCCCAAATTGAGGCTTCAAGTAGTAATATCGGGAAGTGGAGAGACAAAATGGGCAGGGGTTGGCCGATCCAATGGCTTTGGAAGTGTGGAGAAGGAGGTAGAGATGGGGGCCTTTTATAAGAGGAGAGGAGGGTACTCTTGGAAAGTAAAGAAATATTACTGTATTTGAAAATGATATTCGGATTTAAATGGTCCCACATTGATATAATTCAAATTTAAGGTGATAATGGTTCGAAATCCACCCATATAATAGGTTTTGGACATGTGTAGGTTATAGATTTTACATTATCTTTTCATTTTATTTAAATCCTTTATTAATGAGTTAATCGATACATCATTATGATGTCATAAATACATTTATTTATATAATGTCAACAAATTATAAAAAATATACTATGATTTAGGAAATCTTTTTATATTTCCAATGAATATTTATAGTCAAAAATATGACTTGTATAACCCCATTTAAAATTTGTTTTCGTAAAACATATTATGTTTGTGTCATTTTTAATTTTACATTAAATAAAAAGTTATTTATGTCATTTCCCATCCAAAGTGGCTCCATGGGGTCCCCAAGTTGACCCATGTCTTTTCTTGGTCGTCCATGACACATCCAATGATGGTAGGGCATGTGTCAAGCTCATGTCATACTATTAAAACATTTTTTTTACCTTAAACTACACTAATTACCACTAATCCCGATTAAAAACTTAATAAGTTACTATTCACCAAAAAATTATTTTAATCTCATTGAACCACATTTAACTTCTTAATGACAACAATTTATGTCTGATTTTTGAAATTCAAAACACAAAGGTAGCAAAATTTCATTTAAATGGAAAATCGTTTTTTATAAGTACCACTTGTGGTTTCACAATTTATCAAAAATTGATGTTTTTCATAAAAATACCAAAAATTCACCCTAAGCTATATTTGATATTCCGAATTAAAAAAAATGAATAATATTTTAAAAAATTCAAAACATATATTTCACATTAATTAATTTAATAGTTAATTCCCGTTGTCATGATAAATAGCGTGTTTTTATGAAACAATAAGTATCAAAAGATTGACACTAGTTTAAGTCCAATTTCAAATTGAAATTAATTCCAATGTCCACTATTGGATTAAATGGTAAAAATATATTCATATTACACTATAATACCAATTCAAAAGATAATCTAATAATATAAATAAATTAGATTAAAAATCAGTTTTGATGTAAAATGCAGTATTTTTCACTATTCATTAAATAATGAACATTGTCAGAAAAATACCAAAAATTCACAGAAAGTAAATTTTGATGTCCCAATAATAAAGATTAAGTTTATTTTGACTCAAATAGCATATAAAATTGTCAAAATATAGATTTAAAAATGGTTTTCCATCAAAAGGTAGTAAAACTATCTTTTAAAAATAGTAGTGTATTCCATGCTTAAGATTGGATTTATTTTCATTTTAAGCCTCTAAAACACTATCTAGTTCATTAATAGACATAGATAAAAATATCTATTATTCATTACTTACTTGGGATGTTACACATTCCCTATGCTACCAATTGAACTGCCCAGATCAGTGTGAATCACTAAGAGGGGGAGGGGTGAATCTGTTATGCCTTTATACTTTTTACAAATTGATTCATTTCTGTTAAACATATATGGATGTTAAAATATTTGATCTATTATTCTCTTTTATCTCATCATCACCTCAAATGAATTTGTAAAGGTAAATTTACTGACAACATAGCTTTATAAGGTTTAGTTAAAATAAATAATCATTGTTGTGTGTTTTATTCTCTCCATCACAGGTTCTCTACAACAATGTTAATATAAATAAAAAATTTATATATAGAGTCCCATTGTATCTCTCTTGAATCCCATAATATATCCTTTATACTGCATATCACCTTATCACCAGAATCCACAGGCATAATCTAGAGTCCCATTGAATTCTTCTTCTCCTCCCTGAATCACATAGGGTTCATCTTGATATCCAATCACATGAGAAGCTTCCTTTTTAGGTTTAATGTGTCTGGGTAATTCAATAAAACATGCATTGTCCTCTTGGTTCTTCTCTCAATATGCACACATTCACATCCCACTTTTTTTGACACCTGGCATACTTATAGTTTTTATTTTTAATTTGGTTTCAATGTTTGTGTGTTATTTTTGTGCATTCACACACTTCATAGTGATACTCAATGTACACTTTGAACTCACAATTCGATCTTACTAAAATCGGGTATATGCATTCATATGCATACTTCCTTTGTTTTATACTTTAAATTATTACACAAATACATGTGCATGCCTTTAATTGTGTATATATTCACTGTCCACTTTATATGTGATCTTCTTCACCCCTAAATGGGTAAATTATTCTGATTAGAATATCCATCACATGTGTGCATACATAATGGTTCAAGATTATTCAGATCACAGACATAGGTGAATGAAAATGTATTCTTTCCTTTTAATCCTTCTTGAAATGGCTCTCTTGCAATACAATATATCAACAATTTGTAAAATAGAATGGTGATCTTCTACTTTTGTGAGTCAAAAGATTTACATATCTCCTTATTCGTTAAAAACAGAGGAAAATTGGTTTTTCTTATTCATGAAAAGGGTAAAAGTGGGTATCTTAACCAAATACAAGAACCAAGGAGGCTTCGTACTTCTTGGTGTGTCACGAAAATAATGGAGGTGTAACACACTTTCCTTTTTTCGTTTCACATACCATTTATTTCATGTGGCATGATGAGGGTTTGTTACCACTATTGTTTGTCTGTATTATTCCTTCGCACTAAGATAGTGAGATCATCCATTTCATTAAAAGGATGGTTCAAGATTTAATTTCACTTGTTGAATCCATGTGATACTCTCTTTTCCATAGGGTATAAAAGCTACGTGAAAACTCAGATCAGTGCTCTATTTCTATAGAGAGATAAGGTATTTGTCAATAAATTCAATAACTAATCCCGCAGTTGAGAGATCTCTATTTATATGTGAGAATGAGAGCCTTGCTATGAATTCAAATACCTCATGACATGTTGTGGGGTTCAATCCTTAGAATTCCCGATATCTTCGTCTTCAGATATTTTTAAACATAGGATAAGAGACACCCTAAATCTCTCTGTTTGTTTTTGTTTAATGCAGGAACCTCATATCACGGTGAAATCCTCACATGTAAGCACTATGAGTCATATGTAAATCTCCATCACAAACACCTGATGTATCATCCTAGGTAAATAAAGAATATTAATTTTTCATATTTATTATGTTTTGAATTAAATATTAATTTTACATAAAAAGGGTTTATATGTTTGATAGCGTACCTGATAGGAAAAAACGAGTTTCTTTGAAATCTTACGTTGCAGACTAATAATATATTATTATTTTAAACTGTAGTTAACTACTAGATATTATATTAGTAGGAATGAAATAAACTAACAAATATATTATTATACATGTTTTTTAAATGTATTTAAATTTTTCCAATAAAAGTTAGAGACTTAAAATGTGAATGAATCTAATTTTAAGCATAATTTACATTAAAAGGCTGATTTATCTCCTTTTAATGGCAAACCATTTTTAAATCTAGTTTTGGTCACTTTAATACATTATATATTACTAAATACATTACATCCTTATAATGGGGACATCAAAATTTACTTTTTGTAAATATTTGGAATTTTTCCGATAAAGTTCAATTTTAATGAATAGTGAAAAATATTGAATTTTAATACAAAATTTCCTTTTAATATAATTTATTTATATGGTTAAAATAACTTTTTAATTTTTTTAAACTGAAATTAAAATATATTTTTACCATTTAATTTAATGTTGTTCATTTTATTTAATTTCACTTTTAAATTGGACATAAAAATATCAATCTTTTGATAGTTATTGTTTCTTAAAATCACGCTATTTGTTTTGATAATGGGAATTAATGTAAAATTTAATTACATCCACTTCTATGTTTTAAATTTTGAAAAATATACATCATTGTTTAATTTGGAATATCAAATATAGCTTTGGCTGACATTTTGGTATTTTTCTGAAAAACATCAATTTTTTATGAATAGTGAAACCACATAGTGGTTGTTAAAAAAACTAATTTTTTCATTTAAATGAAAATTTACCAGTTCTGTGAATTGAATTTCAAAAATACAACTTACATGGTTGTCATCAAAAGTTTAAATGTGGTTCAGTAAGATGAATTTTTTTGGTTAATAGTAACTTTTGACATTAATTTACCGCAATTAAAGGTAAATAAGGTAATTCATGGTAAAAAGAATATTATAATAATTAAAAGTAATCTTAACCCTTTTCCAAAACTTATTGGTTGAGTCATTTATGACCATGGGAACCATTGGGTCGATTTTGGCTGCCAATTGAGCAACTTGGGAGTGATAATGATAATTTACATTATTTAAATTAAAGTAAAGACAAAAATGAAAAAAAATATGTTTTAGTAATTAATTTTTATATTGTGTTATATAATTCATATTTTTGACTATAAATATTATTTAGAAACCTAATTATATTACCTAAATGATAGTCTTTTTTTTATTATTAGACATCATATAATTTAAATTAGTTATGACACAATAATGATGCAGTGTTTACCTCATTAATAAATGATCTAAATAAATAATATTATAATGATCAATATAATATCCACATAATTTCCACTTATAATTGGATGATTTTATTTCGACAATTAGTCATCTTATAATCATCTTTAATTATTTTTGTGACATTAGAAAGCGAATATAATTATATAATAACATAATAGTTTCACACCTTCCTAAATAGTCCCTCCTCCCCCTTATAAAAGGGGACCTCTTCTTAAAAATTACTCACACCTCTCAAGCCATTTGGATCATCCAATATCTGTTAAATTAACCTCCCTACATCCCACTCATCCCCTTATATGCCTTTCCTTCGGCATAAGGCACTTCATGAAGTCCTTTGGTTCAAACCAAATGGAGTTACACAAATTAAAGGTAATAGTTTCTCTTAAATTGTTTTCGTTTATTTTACTTCTCCAACCCTTGAAATATATTTTATTCATTTATTTTGTAACAAAACTAGTGTCCTAAATATACTTATATGTTCGTATTAGATTTATTACAACTACTCATACACACACCTCTATCAAATTGATGAAGAACATAATGTTTCGGTGGATGGAAAACTAACGCCTCACGAAATGATGATTGTTCGATTATTTCCTACTACCTATCATGGTGGAAATTATGATAGAATTGTATTTATATATGATATATATTATGTTTATTTTTTTTTATGCTTCTGTATTTTCAATTTATAGCATGCCTTTATGGTGTCCATAGTGGGTAAATACGATAATCTCATTTGAGGAAGTGTGGAATACCGCCCCCTCAAAGTGATGTGACTCGTTAATGACTTATGTGGGATGTATAAAGGATGGAGTTAATGATATTATATATGATATTATACTGTAATTATAATATACCTATGTATCATTATTCTTTAATTTAATAAAAATAAGAAATATAAATGAAAGTAGCGTTCAAGCGTACGTACGACTTACCGTCTCCATGAATGGTGCATTTCATTTCATACCTCTAAATGTTATGTACTATTATAAATACTTGAATATACTGGATATATATGATATATATGATATCAAAATCATGAATATCATTATGGGTATAATAAATCCTTGACCACATGAACAACATTTAATTATATGAAGTCCCTTTTTGACTCAAGTACCAAATATCGACAAAACAAACATTATTAACTTAAATGATTACATATTGATTATAACATTGTAATAAGTGATATAAAAATAATACTAAACTTGAAAAGGGTTCTTAAGCAATTATAAATTAACTTTAGTTTATTATTCATGATATTAAATAATGATTGAGTCATGTCAGACACAAGGTAAGGGATTTCCTTATCTCACTTTTAATTCCGTGAGATTTCCATTGTTCACCACTTATTCATTGAATGTGGTGTATTGTGTACTTCCATTTGTTATATATTATCATGAGTCTCATTATATTCATGGTATACAGTGATTCATTTTTTGGTGATTAATGTTTGGTCATATGACTCAGTTGATTACAACATGGTAAAGGGTTTCATCTCACTTTTTATTCCCGTGAGATTCATGCTATATTTGTCAGTATTTTATTTTTTGTGGTGTATGTACTACCCATGATTGTACTATTTATGTAATATAGTTTCATTTATGTGTATTTACATCTTTTTTTTATGCTCATTTATTCATGTGGCGTATGTTTTGTGTGTTACCAAATCGGTAGGGGAACCATTCACCCTCCTCTTTTTAAAAGGCTTATTTTTGTTATATCTTTTAAATTACATCCTATTATGTTGGGATATGTTATTTTATATCCTTATTGATTTAACCATTATTTCCATGTGATTATATACCCTTTTAGTCTCATCAACTAATTTTCTTATTTTTAAAGTGACGCTGTTAGGATGTAGAATTTTTACAGTGGAACTTCTTAACTCAATTTCAATTCATTTGGTTCAACTTGTACTTATTGAATATGTGATCCAATGAATATGTTTGAATAAAATCTGATTGTTTTGTACATAATATCCACTTATATTTTGTATATTTATATTTTTCACCCATAATTATGAGATTTATTCATCCTTAATTTAAGGATACCATCTTTATAAGGGATTTCATCTCAATTTACATTTCTAATGAGACTTCATTGTTGTTATGCACCAATTCACTCTTATATGGTGTATATACTATACATTGACATATTATATCATGAATCCCTTTATTCTCATGGTACTATAACGTTCTTATTAAATGTTATTCCTCGTTTATTTTTATTCATGAATCTCTCATTTCCTTAAAAAACTCATTAACAAAAATATCATTTTAAATGTTTTAATGAATTATTATTCTAAATATTTATCATTAATGTCCATGTTTTAAAAATTGGTTTTTGTATTTATTTATATGGACATTAATGTTTTCAAATTATAATTCATTTAAAATATTCAATGTGGTATGAGACACATTGATTAAAAAATCCCTTTTTAAATGGTTTTGAAAATGATTTGATATAAAATTGTTTATTTCAATATCTTTATTTGATAAATTGGAATGTGGAAATGATATCTTTCATTTATAAATGTGTTATATGTTATGATTATGTTATATTTATTAGGAATTGGTTACGTATATGGGTGGTTTCGTGATAAACCTTGGGTGGTTGAGCCCGAGAGAGATCTCTAATGCATTGGGTAATGTGACAGAGGTAAACATGATTTTTCTACTAAGAGATTTAGGGAATATACCATGATGGGTATTCCAAGTTTAACTATGTATATAGCTATTATATCTACAATGTAATTTTGATATGGATTCCATAAGTAACTTTTATGATTTATTATTTGTGTGTGTTATTCATAAATCTTATGATTCTATAAGGTATGTTATGATTGAAAAGTATATTTTTTTGGATTTTCATTTATTGTTGGGATAATGTTTTCCTTATTTTATAACCCTTACTAAGCTTTTTATTCTCATCCAAAATTTTTGAATTGCTTTCCATAGGACTTATTGATGAATAGGTTCAAGGATGGGATCCCAGAGAAGTCATGTTGTCTAAAACATGGAACTAGACAGGTGTCTTTTTAAGAGTTTTTATTTTATGAAAAATATGTATACTGAGTTGTAGTGTCACTTGTAATATTGAAGTTTTTATGTAATAGTTATGGCCTTTTTCTCTAAAACTGTATACCTGAAAATATCCCGAATGTTAGTTATTCATTTAATTCAAGATTATGTAATGTTTAAGGGTGGATCCTTGTATTTGGCATCAGTGGTCATTTTAGATAACTTTAGAGGTTAGGGAATTCTTTAATCATAAGTGACATTACCATAATGGTTAGGTTTTCAGAAAGAGTCATAGTTTTTTTAGATAAAGTGAATGAGATTAAGATAATATGAAGATGTATATCTTAGTGTTTACCCTCATCATAAGATATTATATGATGATTTTAATGATATAATCAAACTAACATTTTTGGTTATAGTAAATGGAAGGATATAGCAGGCACCAAAGTAAAAGTGGATGTGATGAAAATTGTGACTGTTTTCTGAATGAGAAACTGATTGATATGGGAGCTGAAATGATAACACTTGTGGTTATTCTCAACCAACCATCTGGAGTCATGATTGACCACCTGATCCGTAGTGATATTTTTAAGGCATCATATATGTGAGAAACAAATCCCTACGGATGTTCAGGAAAAAATCATAAAGATAAATGTGTTAAAAAACCTATGTGTCAAGGATGTGGAAACAAAAACCTAGGAAAATGTTTCAAATGGAATGAAATATCCTTCAGATGTGTAAATGATGGTTATAAAGAAATAACCTTCCATGTAAAAAAGAAGCATCTTGTTGACACTAGGAATGGGAAAGAATTCCTTTCCTAGGGATCAATTGAATGTTTTAAATGTGGTGTTCAAGGTCATTATGAAAACACATGACCTAAGAAGATGTTTTTGGAATGGGATCCCTAGGATCATACAAATATGCATTTAACAATACCAAATTCCATTCCGATTGAGGATAAAGAAACTGACAATGTCCAATGAAAGGTATGGATTATTACTTAACATATGTTTTCTTATTATTGAAATCATATGATATGATTCAGGATTTTGACTGTAGGGAAGAGGTATTTAAAAATAAGTTGTAAATGAATGCTTAATGTATCATGATGAACGTTTAATGAGTAAGAAGTCATCATATAATGGATTCAAGAGTTAGGGTTGAATTTAGGATGGTGAAATTCTTAATAGAATTAAGGTTCTTCTGACGATGGGATTACATTAGAAGGATTTTTATAGTATGTGTAATCCTGATGTTTGATATATGAAAATTTTATTCAAAGAATAATTATATTCTTTTTTTTATATACTTATAAAGAACCATTTGGGTTTATATGATCCTTAAATTTGAGGTAATTACCAGTTAATATATTTTGGGATGCAAAAGAAAATTTATTAGATAACCTTTGTAGTTAAAATATGTTATGATTATTTTTGATGAATTTATCTATTTTTGGGAATGTTATAAAATTATGTAGTTTTTGAAAAGGGACAACACGCAAACCCTGTGACAACCCGTCACGTCGGACGAAGCTGTGATAATCGAACCCATAAATAAAGGGCGAATGGTATTTATCACCTACCACTGGACTAAGTGAAGTCCCTAGTTAGTATGACTAATTATTTTTATTTAGACGATCTTATGAATCATGAATAAGTTGATTATGGGTTATCTATGGAAATGATTAAACTATCCTGGAGGATATGTGATTAGGATATATCTTTTCAGTATGAGACTTTAAGAGTAGCTGATGTTATTTGGAGATAAATGTTAATATTTACCTTGGATAAATATGTGATTAAATCCTTAAAATAATTGTGTTTCAATCTTATTTTGGATTACATTGAACAATTTTATGGATAACTGTTTATTTAATGGTCTTTCTTGAACCTTGGGATCTTTTTGTTGAATTTTAGAGATTAAGAATAGTTTTTCTTTTATTAAAGGAATATCCATTTGGTGATTATCTAATCTTGTACTAACAATTTTGTTTTAGTTGAAGTCTAAATACAAGGGAAATTAATAGTTTTCCTTTTGTATATTATGTGATTCTCTAGAAGATGATTCTTGTTCTTTTGATGTGACCATGCATTTTTGAATGCTCATCGTTTAGAGAAATGATTAGTATTGGTTGAAACTTATTAAAACATGAAACAATACTTGACGTCACGTATATTTCCTTATGTTTTTATTCTATGCAAGAGATGAATTCCTCAAAATTATGAAAAAAAACGTAAAAAACATTGCTAGTTTACGTTTCCTGCTGGGTAATCAAATATCGTTTACACACATCATATGTTTGTGATTTTATTGTGGTTAACATTCTCCTAATCATGTTTCCTATAACTCTCCATTAGAACATGACCCCTTTTTCTCCTCTATATCCATTTTTTATGGAATTTTAGTATGGGTTAACTCGGGTGACCATTTTCCATCTCTTTATTTCTTTAAAGTGATAGTTTTACTAACTCTTTTTTCCGATATAGGACTTTCAACAAAGTTTCTGAGACCAAATTTTAATATTGGGAGGACATAATTCCCAAAAGGGGGGAGGGATGTAATAGCCCAGGAAAATAAATAATATGGATTTTTCATATTTATTAATATTTGAATGAAATATTAATTTTTCTTTAAAAGGGTTTCTCTGTTCGATAGCGTACCCGATACGAAAAAATGGTTTTTTTTGAAATCTTACATTGCACACTAATAATATATTATTGTTTTAAATAATAGTTAACTCCTAGATGTTTTATTAGTGTTAATGAAATAAACTAACTACAATATGATTATACATGTTTGTTAAATGTATTTACACTTATCCAATAAAATTTAGAGGCATAAAATGTGAATGAATCTAATTTTAAGCATAATTTACATTAAAAGGTTGATTTATCGCCTTTTAATGGAGAACCATTTTTTATTAATTTTTGGTCACTTTAATAAATTTTATATGACAAAAATAAAATCCTTCTTTATAATGAGGATATCAAAATTTACTTTGTGTAAATTTTTTGGAATTTTTCTGATAAAGTTCATTTTTAATGAATAGTGAAAAATATTGTATTTTAATTCAAAATTTCCTTTTAATCTAATTTATTTATATGTTTAGATTATATTTTTTATTTTGTTAAAGGGAAATTAAAATATATTTTTTTCATTTAATCTAATCATGGTCATTCGAATTAATTTCACTTTGAAATTGGATATAAACTAGTATCAATCTTTTGATTGATATTATGTCTTAAAAACACACAATTTGATTTGATAAGGGGATTTAATTTTAAAATTATTTAATTACACATTTATGTTTTGAATTTGGAAAAATATGCATCATTTTTGAATTCATAATATCAAATATTGCTTTGGCTGATGTTTTGTTTTTTTTCTGAAAAACATCAATTTTTGATGAATATTGAAACCACTTGGTGGTGGTTAATAAAACAGAATTTTTCATTTAAATAAAATATTATCACTTCTGTGAATTGAATTTTGAAAATCTGACATACATGGTTGTTATTAAGGAGTAATATGAGGTTCAATAAGATGAAAATAATTTATAGTGAATCATATCTTTTGACTTTTATTTACCACGGTTAAAGGTAAATAAGGTAATTCAAGGTAAAAAGAATATTATAATAATTCAAAATTACCATAAAACTGGTGAACAACTTATTGGATGAGTCATTTAATGCCATGGGAATCTTTGGGTCGATTTTGGGACCAATTGAGTCACTTGGTAGTGATAGTAAAAATTTATATTATATAACATAATGTAAAGGAAAAAATGACAAAAGAAAATATCTTTTAATAATTAATTTTTTTTTGGTGTTATATAAGTCATATTTTCGACTATAAATATTATTTATAAAGGTAAAAATATTTCCTACATGATATTATTTTTTTATAATTTTTAGACATCAAATAATTTAAATTATTTATCACACAATCATGATGTAGTGTTTACCTCATTAATAAATGATTTAAATAAATAATACTATACTGATTATAATATTATAAAAAACATGTCCAATTATGATTTGATGATTTTATTTCGACCATGAGTCATCTTATATTAATCTGTAATGATTTTTGTACCATTAGCAACCAAATATAATTATATAATAAATTAATAGTTTCACACGTTCCTAAAGAGCTGCTCCTCCCCCTTATAAAAGGAGACAACTTTTAACCAATTAACCACACTTCTCAAGCCATTTGGCTCGTCCAAACACCACCCAATTAATCTCTCTACATCTCTCCCATCCCATTGGAATCCATACCTTAATCATAAGGCACTTTAAGAAGTCCTTTGGTTCAATCCAACGAGAGTTTTTCAAATTAAAGGTAATAGTTTCTCTAAAATTGTATTCTTTTATTTTACTTCTCAAACCCCTAAAATCTTTTTTGTTCCCTTATATTGTAACAAAAAAGGTATATTAAATGTACTAGTATTTATTTATGATATGGATTCGAATTACACATACACACACAACCATAAAATGGATGAAGAACATAATATTTTTGTGGATGTAAAACTAACGCCTCACAAAACAATGATTGTTCGATTATCTCCTACCGCCTCTCTTGGTCGCCATTATGATGGAACAGTTTTTATATATGATATATATTATTTTTATGTTTTCTTTTTTCTTCTTAATTTTCTATTTATATCACACCTTTATTGTTTCTGTGGTGGGTAAATACGATTATCTCATTTGAGGAAGTGAGAACTACCACCCCATCAAAGTGATGTGACTCTTTAATGCCTTATGTGGGATGTATAAAGGAAGGGTTTAATTATATTATATATGATATTATACTATAATTATAATATAACTATGTATAATTATGATTTAATTCCATAAAAATAAGAAATATAAATGAATGTGGTGTTAATGCGTACGTACGGCTTACCGTCTCCATGAATGGTGCATTTCATTTCATACCTCTAAATGTTATGTACTATTATAAATGCATTTATATAGTGGACATATATGATATTTTTAATATATAAATCATGAATATAATTCTGGATATAATGAGCCTTTGACAACATGAACAACATGTAATTATAAGATTTTGATTTTTGACTCAAGTAGAAAATATCGACAAAACATACATTATTAACTTAAATAATGACATAATGTTTATAACATGGTAATAAGTGATATAAAATGAATAATAAACTTGAAAAATGTTATTAAGCAAGTATATATTATCTTTAGTTCATTATTTAGGATATTCAAGAATAATCGAGTCATGTCGGACACGAGGTAAGGGATTTTCTTATCTCACTTTTAATTCCACATGATTTCCATTGTTTACCACTTATTCATTGCATGTGGTGTATTGTGAAATTCAATTTGATATATATTATCATGATTCTCATTATATTCATGTTTTACTGTGATTAATTTTTTTGGTTATTATCCTTTGGTCATACGACTCAATTGATTACAACATGGTAAAAGGGTTTCAACTCACTTTTTATTCCCGTGTGATTCATTCTATATTTGCCACTATTTCATTTTTTGTGGTATATGTACTTCCCATGATTGTACTCATTGTGTAATATACATTCATTTATGAGTATTTATATCTTTTTTGTATGATCATTCATTCATGTGGTGTATCTTTTGTATTATACCAAATCGGTTACGAAACCATTCACCCACCTCTTTTTTAAAAGGATTCTTTTTGTAATATATTTTAAATTACATCTTATAATGTTGGGATATGTTCTTATATATCCTTATATATGTAACCATTTTTTCCAAGTGATGAGATACTCTTTTTGTCTCATCTAATCATTTTCTGAATTTTAATGTAATGCTGTTAGGCTGTCAGGTTTTTACAAGGATACCATCTTTATAAGGGATTTCATCTCAATGTACATTTCTATTGAGACGTCATTGTTGTTGTCCACCAATTCACTCTTATAATGTGTATATAATAACCTTTTACAAATTATATCATGAATCCCTTTATTCTCAATATATTATAATGTTCTAATTAAATGTTATTCCTCATTTATTTGTATTCATGCATCTCTCTTTATGATAAAAAAACTATAACAACAATATCATATTAATTTTTTTAATGATTTATTATTATAAATATTTATCATTAATGTCCATGTTTTCAAAATGGGTTTTAGTATTTATTTATATGGACATTAATTGTTTCAATTTATAATTCATTTAAATTATTCAAAGTGGTATGGAACACTTTGATTCAAAAATCTCTTTTAAATTGGTTTTTAAAATGATCTGATAAAACATTATTTATTTCAATATCTTGATTTGATATATTAGAATGTGGAAATGTTATCCTTCCTTTATACATGTGTTATATGTTATGATTATGTTATGGTTATTGGGCATTTTTTACGTTTATGGGTGGTTCTGTGATAAACCTACTATGGGTGATCCTGAGATAGAACTTCAATGCATTGGGTAATGTGACAGAGGATAATGTGATGTTTCTCTTAAGATATTTAGGTAATATACCGTGATGGGTATTCCAAGTGTTACACCCTATATTGGTGTTGTAGATACAATGTATGTTTTATATTGATACTATACGTAACCATTATGACTTATGATTTTTGTGTGTTATTCTTAAATCTTATGATTTCATAAGGTATGTTATGATTGAAAAGTATGGTTTCATGGATTTGTATTTATTGTTGGGATAATTTTTTTCTTCCTTATTTTATAACCCTTACTCAGCTTTTTATGTTCATCCCATGTTTTTGAAATGTTTTCCACAAGACTTAATAATGAATAGGTTCAAGGATGTGTTGATGGAAATGTCATGTTGTCTAAAACATGGCACTAGACATGTGTCTTTTTATGAGTTTTTATTTTATGAAAAAAATGGATACTGAGTAGTAGTGTATACATGTAATTTTGAATTTGTTATGTAATAGTTATGGAATAATTCTCTAAAACTCTAAACCTAAAAATATCCCCAATGTATGTTATTCATTAAATTCAATATTATTTAATGTTTAATGATGGGTCCTTATGGCGTGAAAAGGCCTCAAAAAACATTTTTTTCTTATCCAATTGAGAGTTCTTAATTTCATTCACCTGGATGAGAATGTAATTTCATGAATGTGTATCGTGTTTTCCATAAGATCATAATGTATTATGTTTGATCATCAACAGTGGATGGAGTTTGATCTACGGGGGGTCAGCTTCATCTGCGGAGAGCTGTGGCTTTGAGAATAATAGAAACGATTTTATGGAATCTTCAAGGTTGTTGGATAAACTCAGATCAGTCATCAAGGGCGATGATTTGATCTTGGGTTGAGGAATGAGACATGCAGCCATGATATTTGATGAGATTAAATGGACTACAAGGATTACTTCTTCATATTTTAAATCTTGTACCACATCGAATGGTAGATGTAATATACATCATATTTATGTACCATGCGGCCTCGAGCCATCACCAGCTTACACATCCACCCTCCACATCACCACCTTATACCATGTTCTCTATGTGAGTTCACTATACACCTATTATATGCACTGTCTTGGGACCGTGTGATCCTCCATGAACCCTGATCGGTTCATAATTGTGTTTTCCATGCATGCATTACTATGTGCATTCATGCTGTCTGTATGGATAGAGTCAAGCTCAGCTGCCCACTATTGCAATGTGTGCTGTTCCCTAGCATTGATGACTTACTGGTTGGCCCAGTCCCATATTTTTTCATATAAACCTCAAATAAAATACATTCGAAAAACAAAATAGATATACAATGGCATTTCAATATGAAATTCATGATGCTTGTCCTTCTTATAAAATTTTCTCTCAACCCTAAAACTTCATATTCTTCTATTATTTTTTGAACACCTCGTATGCATTTTAGATCAGGACACTATTTTCAAACAATTCATCCAATTAAAATCTATGGGATGAATCTTTCAAATGCATCATGAAATTAGGTATAACATCACCTTCTTCTAGTGGTGTAACAAAGTTTCATTAATTAACACTTGTCTTCGAAATTAATATCAGTTCAGTAATCGTCTGTATTACTATAGATAATGACCAATCAAGAAATCTAATTTCAAATAGTAATGCATCATGTTACATTAGTTGTGGAAGAAATTAATCATAATAAATGTGGTACCCATACCGAGTCAACATCATTACATTATGAATCACATTTTAAAACCTGAACACAATGTCAATCATTACCATTCCATGGACATATTGACACCTTATTGTCAAAAAATGCATCACTATGCTCAAAATTCCTAAAATTTATATTCTTACTATAATATCTGGAGAGAAATAGTTTCTTATAGTAATTATGACTACTAAATTTTTAAGGAGATCTACTCTCACCCAAAAATAATTATCTCTTTATGATGTTTTGGAGAGCCAGATGAGAAAATCAGTGGTCTTATTTTCCCACATCAATTCTATTAGGTGTAATAGTGTTTATATACCCTTAAAAAAATTTCATAGGGGTATTTTCTAATAGAAAAAATCTAGGATACATACTCTACAATATAACATTTATAGTCAACCTTCCCAATGTACTCCTTATGTTATCTAAAAATCATTGTACTTATAGGATGAATATAGAATAAAGAACCATGATCATGTCAAATAATTCCTTCTTTAAATATTGTATTGGTAAAAAAAATTCACAATTCCAAAACCATATAATTCAATATTAATCATGGTTGATGCTATGAAGATTAATTACATTCTTTAATATCTATATATCTTCCTTATATGACTTCTTAGTCATCACATAGACATATGGTAGAATACATATTTGATCATGGTAATATTTCTCCTCTTATATAATGTAATGTCCTGGCCAGGGTTCTTGGCACCAGTGCCCCGAGAAAAGTTGCCACATAACCCCAATTGGGCATCCTAATATTCTAGACGATCTTGAATAGTAGTTACGTCCTTTTATCAATCATGGGGTGACAATAACATCATTTTTCACTTTATTAGATTAATAGAATACAATAAAATATTTAAAAAATAAGTGAACATAAAATAACCATATTTAGTATAGTACCATGTTCATAAGGGACGAAAACTAGAAATAAAAAGTCAAAACTTAATAGTAGATATACCATGCTAAAGATTATTCTGTGTCTAACTGAAAACTCAAATGTTAAGACACCGGAAACTCTTATATGGGCCTCAAACCACTTTCAGTTCCATCATCCATGCTCTATAACAAATAACCATATAACACATGTCTTTTTCCCTTATAATGACGACAAAAGAAAAAGACTATTCAGTTACTAATTTTGTTTCTCAAGTAGGGTGTGAGTACAACTCATAATGCCACCACCAACAGTTTTAATAATATTATAAAAAAATAGTTTATGTTGTTTTATACTGAAATGAACACAGTCATAAGTATATAAATATCACATTATCATTTATACTACATTTATTTGTAATAAATAGAGGGTTACCATGTTCACCCATCATCATGCTGGTTTTAGGTAATGTTGGAGCCCAAAGCGTTATAGGTAATATGAAATCCAAATATCTGCTTTGGCTCATGCCAGATCCCAATTTATTGAATGGGTATATCATATCAATATATATTTAAACTCATAATAGAGCTCAAAGTACTCTCATGTGATGTTATATCCTTGAGTGACTTTGTTTTCATTAATTACTTCATACTTAATTTCTAGTGTTACCAATATTAAATCCATCCTTGAAAGAGAATGTTACCCCATAATCATCTTATAAGAGAATAACCATGTTTTTATTCTATTATTCCCAAGTGTAATGACCATGTGACAATGAATACATTCCAATTGAATGACCATGTTTTCCTTACATTACTCCTAAGTATAATGTCCATGTTACCTTGTATACTTACCTTTTGAATGGCCATCTTACCATTCTGTTTCTCAAAAGTGAACGAACATGTTTCCATTCATACTTGTCATATTAGAATAACCGTGTTCCCATTCCCTTACACATAATTCATTCATAAAATAATTTTCATCATATTTTTAATTAATAATTAAATATTTAGTTTAACTCAACAATTTCACTAGTTAATATAACAATTAACTAATCACCCTAATAATATTAATTTATTCAATAATTAATTAAATACACAAATTATATTACTAATTTGTCAGATATTTTATCACAAAAATAACCATAAATAACTCTCTAATTAATTATGTATGTCAATACCATTAATTAACTCATAAATTAATCAATAAATTTCCACTAACAAAAAAACCTATAGTTAATTCCGCAATTAATTTTCTGATTCATTATCTCAATAAATCATAATAAATTTAACAATTTAATATTCAAGATCTAAAATCTCAATTTCACATAATTAATTCAATAATTAATTATATTAAATGAAAAATCCATTAATTTATTCTAGAATTAATTAATTATTTCAAACTCATTAATTAATTCAACAATTAATTGATCAAAAAAAAAATCAATTAATTACTTCGGAAATTAATTAATCACAATGAACAACCACAATTTATCCACTAATTAATTAATTCCATTAATACAGTTATTTAGTTACTCATTTAAATATTCACATTGGTCTTCATTAATTAATTCATCAACTATTTAATCACTTTATTTAATTCATAAATTAAATAATTTCATAAGTCTCATTTATTTATTCATCAATTAATTAACCATTTGTTTAATTTAACAATTAAATAATCACATAAATCCAATTCATTAATTAAACCATTCTGTAATCCCTTTTATAACTCAAAAATATAATAATCATATAACACCAATTAATTAATTTGTCTACTAACTAATCTTTTAATTGATTTGAATTATTAAATAATTACATTATTCACATTAATTACTTCAACAATTAATTAATCCTCATAATTAATACAAAAATTAAATAATCATATAACTCCCATTAACTAATTCATCAATTAATCAATCCCATTATTTAATTCAAAAATTAAATAATCATCTACTATATTTAATAAATTTTGAAATTAAAAAATCCTTTTATTTATTTAATCATTTATATAGTTTTTTATCTCCCATTAATTAATTATTAAATTAATTAATCCATTTATTTAATACTATAATTAAATAATCATATAATTACCATTAATTAATTCATCAATTAATTAATCCCTTAAAATTATTTAACTGTTTAATATTCAAATAAATCATGTTAATTAATCCATCAATTAAATCATCCCTTTATTTTTTTCCAATAATTAAATAATCACACAACTCACATTAATTAATTTATCTACTAATTAATCTCTTTTTTAATTAAATAATTAAATAATAAAATAATTCATATTAACAAATTAATTAATTCATTAATTAATTAATATTCTTATTAAATTTAAAAACTAAATAATCTTGTGAATCATTTTAATTAATTCATCAAATAATTAATCCAACCCGAATGTTCAATAACCACAAATAATTTATCAATTAATTTTTTCATCTCTACGAGTTCAATAACTCTGTAATTATTTCCTCAATGAATTATTCCAACTCATACAATTCAGTAACCCCAATGATAATTCCTCAATTATTTATCATAACTATCATAATTAAACAACACCATAATTAATTCCTCAACTAATTATTTCATCACAGTCAACTAAATAACCCCATGATTAATGCCATTATTATTTTTTCTATCTCATTCAGTTCTATATTCTGATAATTTTCGCTCCAATTAAATGTCTCAAATTCACAATCTCAATTCCCCATAATTAATTCAATTATTACTTATTCATAATGTATAATCCCAATAAGGCCAATTCGAACATTTTTTATAAATAATTTATTCACTATATCTATATATTTTATCAAGAACACAATTTCTAAACACCTAATATGAATTGAATAATTATATAATCATTATTGATAATAAGACATTGGGATTTGAATTATAGACCACCTACCTGAAGAATATTGCTAAAGAGAACTCAACAATGTAAAAGCCCTGTTTCAGGAGAATAAAAATATAGAACGATGTCATTATACAATTACGAAATTTGTTACAAAAACTAGCTATAACAAAAAATCAATAATTTCAGACAAAATGATCAATAACATAATGAAGGCTGAGATCTTGATTAAATTCTAAGATCCATGATTTAAATGAAACAAAATCTCTTAATTATAGATCTAGATCCCAAAATCATAGGCCTCAATTCAAAAAATATAGGTCTACATCCAAAAAAATAGAAGATAAAATCCTACAAAAAAGGGGAGAAGAATAGAAGAGAGGATATAAATCCATTTGGTATAAATCACATTCATAGAGAAATGATAATCTGAAAACCCTATTTAAAATCACCATTAACTTTGGTTGGGAGCATTATAAAACCCTCCACACGCATCAAAATATTATATAATTTGATTTGGGTTGAGATATGGATGATTTTTGGTTAATTAGGGGGGTCAAGATATTTTTAGACCAATTTTGGTAACATTTATCTTTATAATTGTGGAATGCATGGTGATGTCACACAGTGAGTACTAACCCAATGAAAACACTAAAACCCCTTCACACATAGGTCTGAAAATTTTATTGACACTATGACAACTATGCTACTATGAATCACACATTTTTTATCCGTACACAAAACACACACAAACCATGAAACCCGTGAACACATTGAATGCACACTTTGTTTAACATAAATAAAAATATACAAATCCTCTACTTCATCCAATATTCAACATTTTTCAACAAAAAGTACCCAAGTTATGACCCAATCATGTTGTACTAAAGTAAATTAAAAATAATACATATGAATGAGGTAATGGAATGTCCAGAAAAGATATGGATCGAAAAAAGTATTTACTATATATTTGATTTTCCATGTGATATTCACCAATGAAACTCTTACTATTTCGAGTTTAAAAGGATAATCCAATAAGCCCCCACTTCCATTAATCCCCTATGTTTCTTCTTACACATGACCATGTTTCTGAAATACATGAACAAAAAAAACATTCCTTGAAACACCTTTTCACTATGATCCATCAAATTCATCAGATGCTTCTCAATGAAATCATCAGTCTCAAGATCAACATAATCAACATACCTGACATTTTTTCCTTCTCAATATTCCAAATAACCACAAAACACCATCCATTTTCCACAATGTGTGCACATGAAATACACCCTTGAAATGTCTAACATCCACATACTCGAAGTCCAACATGGGCTCTCCTTGAGAAATTTAAATACACACCTACAAGTTTGTCATTATATTTCCAATGCCACCACCTAAATACCATGGTTATAATCCATACACCTAATTTTGACATATTTCAACCCACCAATGGAAAATTGTTAACCCTAATTTTTCAAGAATGTATACCACCACTATTTTTTGAACTCTATTCCAACCTGATAACCTCATCTATAAACAATAATTGGAATACCATACAGCATCTATATTCATATATACTGATTCATAAGAGTATCCTCTAAAGGGACCTGTATTCTACCAAAACAGTTCCAGACAGCTTGGCATAAATCCATAAATTCCATATCCTACCTAAGGATATGTCATGTAAGGGGACATTATATTCACTAAATTAAAGTTTAATAACAATTAATTGATAAATAAAACCAAAAAAAATACATTACTGATGTTACCTACCTTTTGGGAATCACCTTATGCAATTGAATGTATCTGGATTCTCTTCCCACCAACATCTCACCACCACTACTGGAATGTGGGTTTTTCCCACACTTACATACCAACGGTTTCATAGAACCGTTGGTAAAGGGTTTCACCTCACTTTTTATTCCCGTGTGATTCATGCTATATTTGCCACTATTTCATTTTGTGTGGTGTATGTACTGCCCATGATTGTACTCTTTGTGTAATATACATTCATTTATGAGTATTTACATCTTTTTTGTTTGATCATTCATTCATGTGGTGTATGTTTTGTATTATACCAAATCGGTAGGGGAACCATTCACCCTCGTCTTTTTTAAAAGGATTCTTTTTGTAATATATTTTAAATTACATCTTATAATGTTGGGATATGTTCTTATATATCCTTATATATGTAACCATTTTTTCCAAGTGATGAGATACTCTTTTTGTCTGATCTAATCATTTTCTGAATTTTAATGTAATGTTGTTAGGCTGTCAGGTTTTTACAAGGATACCATCTTTATAAGGGATTTCATCTCAATGTACATTTCTATTGAGACTTCAATGTTGTTATCCACCAATTCACTCTTATAATGTGTATATAATAACCTTTTACAAATTATATCATGAATCCCTTTATTCTCAATATATTATAATGTTCTAATTAAATGTTATTCCTCATTTATTTGTATTCATGCATCTCTCTTTATGATAAAAAACTCTAACAACAATATCATATTAATTGTTTTAATTATTTATTCTTATAAATATTTATCATTAATGTCCATGTTTTCAAAATAGGTTTTAGTATTTATTTATATGGACATTAATTGTTTCAATTTATAATTCATCTAAATTATTCAATGTGGTATGGAACACTTTGATTCAAAAATCTCTTTTAAATTGGTTTTGAAAATGATCTGATAAAACATTATTTATTTCAATATCTTGATTTGATATATTAGAATGTGGAAATGTTATCTTTCCTTTATAAATGTGTTATATGTTATGATTATGTTATGGTTATTGGGCATTTTTTACGTATATGGGTGGTTCTGTGATAAACCTAATATGGTTGATCCCGAGATAGAACTTCAATGCATTGGGTAATGTGACGGAGGATAATGTGATGTTTCTCATAAGATATTTAGGTAATATACCGTGATGGGTATTCCAGGTGTTACTCCCTATATTGTTGTTGTAGATACAATGTATGTTTTATTTTGATACTATACGTAACCATTATGACATATGATTTGTGTGTGTTATTCTTAAATCTTATGATTTCATAAGGTATGTTATGATTGAAAAGTATGGTTTCATGGATTTGTATTTATTGTTGGGATAATTTTTTTCTTCCTTATTTTATGACCCTTAATCAGCTTTTTATGTTCATCCCAAGTTTTTGAAATGTTTTCCACAAGACTTAATGATGAATAGGTTCAAGGATGTGATGATGGAAATGTCATGTTGTCTAAAACATGGCACTAGACATGTGTCTTTTTAAGAGTTTTTATTTTATGAAAAAAATGGATACTGAGTAGTAGTGTATACATGTAATATTGAATTTGTTATGCAATAGTTATGGAATAATTCTCTAAAACTCTAAACCTAAAAATATCCCCAATGTATGTTATTCATTAAATTAAATATTATTTAATGTTTAATGATGGGACCTTATACATGACATGAAATGGACTCTAAAAACGTTTTTTTCTTATCCAATTGAGAGTTCTTAATTTCATTCACCTGGATGAGAATGTAATTGCATGAATATGTATCGTGTTTTCCATAAGATCATAATTTATTATGTTTGATCATCAACAGTGGATGGAGTTTGATCTACGGGGGGTCAGCTTCATCTGCGGAGAGTTGTGGCTTCGAGAATAATAGAGATTTAAAACGATTTTATGGAATCTTCAAGGTTGTTGGATAAACTCTGGTCAGTCATCGAGGGCGATGATTTGATCATGGGTTGAGGGATGAGACATGCAGCCATGATATTTGATGAGATTAAATGGACTACAAGGATTACTTCTACATATTTTAAATCGTGTACCACATCGAATGGTAGATGTAATATACATCATGTTTATGTACCATGTGGCCTCGAGCCATCACCAGCTTACACATCCACCCTCCACATCACCACCTCATACCATGTTCTCTATGTGAGTTCACTATACACCTATTATATGCACTGTCTTGGGACCGTGTTCTCCTCCATGAACCCTGATCGGTTCACAATTGTGTTTTCCATGCATGCATTACTATGTGCATTCATGCTGTCTGTATGGATAGAGTCAAGCTCAGCTGCCCACTATTGCAATGTGTGTTGTTCCCTAGCATTGATGACTTACTGGTTGGCCCAGTCCCATATTTTTTCATATAAACCTCAAATAAAATACATTCGAAAAACGAAATAGATATATAATGGAATTTCAATATGAAATTCATGATGCTTGTCCTTCTTATAAAATTTTCTCTCAACCATAAAACATCATATTCTTCTATTATTTTTTGAACATCTCGTATGCATTTTAGATCAGGACACTATTTTCAAACAATTCATCCAATTAAAAACAATGGGATGGATCTTTCAAATGCATCATGAAATCAGGTATAGCCTCACCTTCTTCTAGTGGTGTAACAAAGTTTCATTAATTAACACTTGTCTTCGAAATTAATATCAATTCAGTAATCGTCTGAATTACTATAGATAATGACCAATCATGAAATTTAATTTCAAATAGTAATACATCATGTTACATTAGTTGTGGATGAAATTAATCATAATAAATGTGGTACCCATACCGAGTCAACATCATTACATTATGAATCACATTTTTAAACCTGAACACAATGTCAATCATTACCATTCCATGCACATATTGACACCTTATTGTCAACAAATGCATCACTATGCTCAAAATTCCTATAATTTATATTCATACTATAATATCTGGAGAGAAAAAGTTTCTTATAGTAATTATGACTACTAAATTTTTAAGGAGATCTACTCTCACCAAAAAATAATTATCTCCTTATGATGTTTTGGAGAGCCAGATGAGAAAATTTGTGGTCTTATTTTCCCACATCAATTCTATTAGGTGTAATAGTGTTTATATACCCTCAAAAAAATTTCATAGGGGTATTTTCTAATAGAAAAAATCTAGGATACATACTCTACAATATAACATTTATAGTCAACCTTCCCAATGTACTCCTTATGTTATCTAAAAATCATTGTACTTATATGATGAATATAGAATAAAGAACCATGATCATGTCAAATAATTCCTTCTTTAAATATTGTATTGGTAAAAAAATTTCACAATTCCAAAACCATATAATTCAATATTATTCATGGTTGATGCTATGAAGATTAATTACATTCTTTAATATCTATATATCTTCCTTATATGACTTCTTAGTCATCA
Organism: Viscum album; assembly: GCA_963277665.1. Lineage (NCBI taxonomy): Eukaryota > Viridiplantae > Streptophyta > Magnoliopsida > Santalales > Viscaceae > Viscum > Viscum album. The sequence goes on along the minus strand of OY728150.1, from coordinate 1,582,177,108 downwards.
CATAGACATATGGTAGAATACATATTTGATCATGGTAATATTTCTCCTCTTATATAATGTAATGTCCTGGCCAGGGTTCTTGGCACCAGTGCCCCAAGAAAAGTTGCCACATAACCCCAATTGGGCATCCTAATATTCTAGACGATCTTGAATAGTAGTTAGGTCCTTTTATCAATCATGGGGTGACAATAACATCTTTTTTCACTTTATTAGATTAATAGAGTACAAAAAAATATTTAAAAAATAAGTGAACATAAAATAACCATATTCAGTATAGTACCATGTTCATAAGGGACGAAAACTTGAAATAAAAAGTCAAAACTTAATAGTAGATATACCATGCTAAAGATTATTCTGTGTCTAACTGAAAACTCAAATGTTAAGACACCAGAAACTCTTATATTGGCCTCAAACCACATTCAGTTCTATCATCCATGCTCTATACCAAATAACCATATAACACATGTCTTTTTCCCTTATAATGATGACAAAAGAAAAAGACTATTCAGTTACTAATTTTGTTTCTCAAGTAGGGTGTGAGTACAACTCATAATGCCACCACCAACAGTTTTAATAATATTATCAAAAAAAATAGTTTATGTTGTTTTATACTGAAATGAACACAGTTATAAGTATATAAATATCACATTATCATTTATACTATATTTATTTGTAATAAATATAGGGTTACCATGTTCACCCATCATCATGATGGTTTTAGGTAATGTTGGAGCCCAAAGCGTTATAGGTAATATGAAATCCAAATATCTGCTTTGGCTCAAGCCAGATCCCAATTTATTGAAATGGTATATCATATCAATATACATTTCAACTCATAATGGAGCTCAAAGTACTCTCATGTGATGTTATATCCTTGAGTGACTTTGTTTTCATTAATTAGTTCATACTTAATTTCTAGTGTTACCAATATTAAATCCATGCTTGAAAGATAATGTTACCCCATAACCATCTTATAAGAGAATAACCATGTTTTTATTCTATTATTCACAAGTATAATGACCATGTGACAATGTATACATTCCAATTGAATGACCATGTTTTCATTAAATTACTCCTAAGTATAATGTCCATGTTACCTTGTATACTTATCTTTTGAATGGCCATCTTACCATTCCGTTACTCACAAGTGAACGAACATGTTTCCATTCATACTTGTCATATTAGAATGACCGTGTTCCCATTCCCTTACACATAATTCATTCATAAAATAATTTTTATCAGATTTTTAATTAATAATTAAATAATTAGTTTAACTCAACAATTTCACTAGTTAATATAACAATTAACTAACCACCCTAATAATATTAATTTATTCAATAATTAATTAAATACTCAAAATCTATTACTAATTTTTCAAATATTTTATCACAAAAATAACCATAAATAACTCTCTAATTAATTATGTATGTCAATACCATTAATTAACTCATAAATTAATCAATAAATTTCAACTAACAAAAAAACCTATAGTTAATTCCGCAATTAATTATCTGATTCACTATCTCAATAAATCATAATAAATTTAACAATTAATTATTCAAGATCTAAAATCTCAATTTCACATAATTAATTCAATAATTAATAATATTAAATGAAAAATCCATTAATTTATTCTAGAATTAATTAATTATTTCAAACTCATTAATTAATTCAACAATTAATTGATCAAAAAAATCCATTAATTACTTCGGAAATTAATTAATCACAATGAACACCCTCAATTTATCCACTAATTAATTAATTCCATTAAAACAGTTATTTAGTTACTCAATTAAATATTCACATTGGTCTTCATTAATTAATTCATCAACTATTTAATCACCTTATTTAATTCATAAATTAAATAATTTCATAACTCTCATTTATTTATTCATCAATTAATTAACCATTTGTTTAATTTAACAATTAAATAATCACATAAATCCAATTAATTAATTCAACCATTCTGTAATCCCTTTTATAACTCAAAAATATAATAATCATATAACACCAATTAATTAATTTGTCTACTAACTAATCCTTTAATTGATTTGAATTATTAAATAATTACATTATTCACATTAATTACTTCACCAATTAATTAATCCTCATAATTAATAAAAAAATTAAATAATCATATAACTCCCATTAACTAATTCATCAATTAATCAATCCCATTATTTAATTCAAAAATTAAATAATCATCTACTATAATTAATTAATTTTTAAATTAATAAATCATTTTATTTATTTAATCATTTATATAATTTTTTATCTCCCATTACTTAATTATTAAATTAATTAATCCCTTTATTTAATACTATAATTAAATAATAATATAATTACCATTAATTAATTCATCAATTAATTAATCCCTTAATATTATTTAACTGTTTAATATTCACATAAATCATGTTAATTAATCCATCAATTAAATCATCCCTTTATTTTTTTTTCAATAATAAAATAATCACACAACTCACATTAATTAATTTATCTACTAATTAATCTATTTTTTAATTAAATAATTAAATAATAAAATAATTCATATTAACAAATTAGTTAATTCATTAATTAATTAATGATCTTATTAAATTTAAAAATTAAATAATCTTGTGACTCATTTTAATTAATTCATCAAATAATTAATCCAACTCGAATGTTCAATAACCAAAAATAATTTATCAATTAATTTTTTCATCTCTATGAGTTCAATAACTCTATAATTATTTCCTCAATCAATTATTCCAACTCATACAATTCAGTAACCCCAAAGATAATTTCTCAATTATTTATCATAACTATCATAATTAAACAACACCATAATTAATTCCTCAACTAATTATTTCATCACAGTCAACTAAATAACCCCATAATTAATGCCATTATTATTTTTTCAATCTCAGTCAGTTCTATATTCTTATAATTTTCGCTCCAATTAAATGTCTTAAATTCACAATCTCAATTCCACATAATTAATTCAATGATTACTTATTCATAATGTATAATCCCAATAAGGCCAATTTGAACATTTTTTATAAATAATTTATTCACTATATCTATATATTTTATCAAGAACAAAATTTCTAAACACCTAATATGAATTGAATAATTATTTAATCATTATTGATAATAAGACATTGGGATTTGAATTATAGACCACCTACCTGAAGAATATTGCTAAATAAAACTCAACAATGTAAAAGCCTTGTTTCAGGAGAATAAAAATATAGAACGATGTCATTATACAATTACAAAATTTGTTAAAAAACTAGCTATAACAAAAAATCCATAATTTCAGACAAACTGATCAATAACATAATGAAGGCTGAGATCTTGATTAAATTCCGAGATCCACGATTTAAATGAAACAAAATCTCTTAATTATAGATCTATATCCCAAAATCCTAGGCCTAAATTCAAAAAATATAGGTCTACATCCAAAAAAATAGAAGATACAATCCTACCAAAAAAAGGGGAGAAGAATAGAAGAGAGGATATAAATCCATTTGGTATAAATCACATTCATAGAGAGATGATAATCTGAAAACCCTGTTTAAAATCACCATTAACTTTGGTTGGGAGCATTATAAAACCCTCCACAAGCATTAAAATATTATAGAATTTGATTTGGGTTGAGATATGGATTGTTGGAATCGCCTGTTTTGATAATCCCAAATCATGCTTAACCATTGATTATGATGTATTAAAACCTTGCATTAATCTTATTATTCTATGCTTAAACATATTTTATTCTAAACAGTTCATATTCTTACTCTCATAACTTTACTGTAACAGCTTACAGTAGCATTTACATAAGTTTGGTATTATTAGCTACCAGTCAGAGTTTTCTTTTCAAAGTCACAGTTACAGCTAACTGTCACCTTAAGTTACTGTTGCAATAAGTTCACAGTTACAAGGTTACAGTCGAAGACTAATAGAAGCTTACAGTCACGAGTCTACGGCTATCTATTGTCAAAGCTCACAGACGAAGGTCACAGTTACAAGACTTCTGTTCAAAGTTTTCTCTGCTCAAGTTCACAGTCGAACAAGCCTACAGTCATAAGTCTACAGTCAAGGTTACAGTTAGACAGCTTCTGTCGACTAAGTCTACTGATGATCGAGGTCTACAGTTGACAAAGGTTACAGTTCTACAAATTTGATATTACAAGTCTACAGTTAGAGAGGCTACAGTTATATGGAGTAAAAGCTACCATTGCAAGCCTACAGACAGCAAGCCTTTTGTTGAAGTCAGCAGTCAGAAGGAAGTCCACAGTTGGAAGACCACAGTTGAAGTCCACAGTGACATACATTCTCGACCAGTCTATTATTATTATATTTCTACTTTTTTCTTTACCAATTTGATTAATACTAATCTAACGGTCATGTCTAGCCAAATTGATACACCTAACATTATTTATTAATATTTGCAGACATATCAAGAAATAATACAATGTACGAGGAAGATCGCACGTGTAACCCAAGACTATTTATCTTATCGGCCTCAGGTGAACAAAAAGGGAATATATGGAGGAGTATAAAAAGAAGAGAGAAGCATTCAAGAAAGATAATGAATGGAAGAGTCTAACATCTACCACTGAGAAGGAGATATGCATATACACAAAAAGAAGAACTCTCGAGCATTCATTCTGAAGAACAAAAGTGTCTCAAGTGAACCAACTGAAAGAGCCGTCTCCTAAAAGCCATGCTGTGAAGCACTCAAACTCAAAGAATCTGATCACTTGAACATCTGGAAGTCTGGAAATCACGACACTCTGTTTTAGTGTCATCTTACAGAAAAAGGACCAAAGCTTCAAGTCACTCATTCCTACGAGTCCAGAACTGATCTGCCAACACTATAGAGCACTCTAAACCTTCTTCTTTCTATCTCTTGCTCTACTGTGTTTTAGTTTTCTACATTTTGAGCAGTGTGTGTTATCTGCTGTATTAAACACACACACTGACTCCTATACTTTCACTGGAGGATCTGTAAATCCTCGGCAAACCCTTTTACACTTCATTTCCCACTGTGGATAGTGGTAGAGGTCTTGTGACCTGGACAGCTGGCTACTGTTGTTTGTTTTCCCACGAAGAACTGTGGTAGAGGTCTTGTGACCTGGACAGTGGACAGTGTGTTCACTGTTGTTAACCCCGATCCAGGGTGTGGATCATTTTTATATAAACTTTTGAGAGGACTAAGTCTCGGCTTGAGACTGAACCTCTTGGTAAATTCTCTGTGTTTGTAGTTATACTCTATATCCATACTATACATATTTATTTCATATTCCGCTGCTATTACTTTGAAATATAATCTATCTTCAAAGCTACTTTGATAATTAAATTCGCAAGTGTTTATATTTGTTATAAATCAGTAAGTTAGTTTCAAAAGTTAATTTAATCATAAGATTAAGTTAACTGAGAATTAATCAATCTTTGAGAAACTAATTGAACCTTTATAATCTATATAAATTCACTACAGTTTAATTTGTTTTTGAAATTGGGGGATTTTAATAGAAATTGTTTTTAACAGAAATTTTAATTGGAACTCAATTCACCCCCCCCCCCTCTTGAGTGTCCACTCCGACCAACATTTGGTATCAGAGGGTGTGTTTATCTCTGTTATACTTGCTTAAAGTTTTATTTTAACTCTCTGTTTTTAAACTGGGATTGTAGTTTTATCTAAAAGATCTTAAATTTCTGTTAGTTCTAAATTTTATCTCTTTAAAACATCTTCTAAAATTTCCTTATGGATAATAGACTAGAAGGTGCTGCAACTAACAGGCCACCCTTCTTTAATGGTGTGAATTATGCCCAATGGAAGCTCAAAATGAAAATTCATTTGGAAAGTATGGGTTTTGATATTTGGACTGCTATAGAGTCTCAATACAAGATTCCAGAAACTGAAAGAATAACTTGGGATGAACCTACTAAGGTAGCTTACAATAATAATTGTAAGGCTGTGAATGCTCTCTACTGTGCTCTAGGAAATGAGGAGTTCAATAGAATTTCTGCATGTAAAACTGCTTTTGAAATCTGGGACACCTTAGCTGTTTCTCATGAAGGAACAACTAATGTCAAGGAAATGCGGTTAAATACTTATACTATCAAATACGATAACTTTAAGATGAAAGCTGATGATCCTATTTCTGATATGTTTCTCAGGTTTAATGAGATAGTCAACACAATGAGCTCACTCGGAAAGATTGTTCTAGCAAAGGAGCAAATCGTGAGATTATTGAGATTCCTGCCTGACAGATGGAGAGGCACATCCGTTTCAATTAGAGAATCCTGTGATATTGGAACTTTTCCTGTCAAGGAGTTAATTGGTAAGCTGATGATGTACGAAGAAGAGCTCAAGGTAAATAAAGAGGAAGATGAGGATCCAAAACGAAAATCTGTAGCTTTTAAGTCTACTGCATCAAAGAGAAAAGAAAAGGAGAAAGTGCATATACCAACTGAAAGCTCATCTAGTGAAGACATAGATTCTGACAGTGATGCCGAGATGGCACAAATAGAAAGGAGATTCAAGAAGTTCTATAGGAAGAAGAAGTTCTTCAGAAAACCAAACTACAAGGGTAAGTATGATAGACAAGGTAAGTGGAAGAAAGATTGGAAGAAAACTGATAAAGAAGAAGACATAGTTTGCTATGAATGTAAAAGGAAAGGACACATCAAAGCTGACTGTCCTAAGTTAAAATTCAAGAAGAAATATGAGTACAAGGACAAGAATTATAAGAAAGCTATGAAGGCCACCTGGAGTGCTTCTAAAGACAGCACAAGTGAATCAGAGTCCAGTGATTCTGAAAGAAATCGTGCTAATATGTGTTTCATGACAAACACATCTGAGGTAACCTTAGACACTCCCACTTTAAACTCTTATTATTCTGAAGGTGAAGCAGAATCTGGTGGTGAAGCAGAATCTGGTTCTGATTCTGAAAATATGTCTAAAGATGAATTGTTTGAATACTGTAATATGCTGGAAGAAACGTGTAATGAACTAAAGGATAAATACAAGTCTTTAAAGAAACAGCATGCTCTTACTGCAAGTTTCAAGTCTGCACTTGATGTAGAAAAAGAGAAAAATGTTCAATTATTAAAGGAGAATACAGAACTGAAACTATCTAATGAACAACTTAGAAAGGACTTAGAAACATTCAAAAATGGAAAAGATACTCTAAACCAACTGCTAGGAAAGAAAGTTGCACCTAAGTATGCTACTGGCTTGGGATACCAACCTGGACAAAGACAGTTTACTAAAACCCGATTTATCAAGTCTGGAAAAAATCCTGCTAGTACCAGTTTTGGAAATTCGTATGCCTCAACTGGTTATTTAAATAGTTGTAGATAAAATAAAGTATATCTCTCTAAATCTGTTGCATCTATTAATTGTATGGGACCCATAAAACAAATCTGGGTACCTAAATCCTTGATTGCTAACATATCTGGACCCAAGAAAATCTGGGTACCAAAGTCATTTCCTGTCTAATCTGTTTTGTAGGAAATCTGTTTGAAAAGCAATTACAAGAAGGTATGGTACTTAGACAGTGGATGTTCAAGACACATGTCTGGGGAATATTCGTGCTTCAAAAGCTTAATAAAGGTTGATGGAGGATATGTCACTTTTGGTGATAACTCAAAAGGAAAAATCATCGGGTTAGGCCAGATTGGTAACACTGAATCAGTATTAATTTCCAAAGTTTTATTTGTTGATGTACTTAAGTACAACCTACTTAGCATTTCTCAATTGTGTGATGATGGTTTTAATGTCAAGTTTGAAAACAATTCTTGTGATGTTTATAATTCCAAAAATGCTTTAATATTTTCTGCCTTAAGAAATGAAAATGTTTATGCTGTTGACTTAAACACTTTAGCTAAACATAATGTTACTTGCTTAAATGCTTTTCATAAAGAGTCTTGGATGTGGCATAGGAGATTAGGACACTGCAACATTCACTCACTTAGAAAACTCTCTAAGAAACACCTAGTTAGAGACCTACCTAAGCTTGAATTCCCAAATGACAAAGTGTGTAATCCCTGTCAAAAGGGAAAACAACACATAGTTTCTTTTAAACCAAAGAAAGAAGTTTCAACTTCTCAACCACTTGAACTGGTTCACATGGATTTTTTTGGACCATCAAGAATTTCAAGTCTAAATAGGAAGTACTATGTTTATGTTCTTGTAGATGACTTTTCTAGATATACTTGGGTATACTTTCTAGCTCACAAAAATGAAGCCTGCTCTTCCTTTGTTAAATACTCTAAGTCTGTAGAAAATCTTAGTGGACTTAAGATTAAGACCTTGAGGAGTGATCATGGCCGTGAGTTTGAGAATCAAGAATTTGAATCTTACTGCTCACACAATGGCTATACTCACAATTTTTCTGCTCCTAGGACACCTCAACAGAATGGTGTAGTGGAAAGAAGAAACCGAACCCTGCAAGAAATTGCAAGGACTATGCTTAATGAATATGACCTGCCTGTTTACTTTTGGGCTGAAGCTGTAAATACAGCCTGCTATGTTATTAATAGAGTCTTGATTAGACCGGTTCTTAAGAAAACCCCTTATGAGTTGTGGAATAATAGGAAGCCTAAGGTTAATTACTTTAGAGTTTTTGGTTGCAAAGTCTTTATTCTGAATACTAAAGATAATCTTGATAAATTTGCTCCAAAAAGTGATGAAGGAATTTTCCTGGGTTACTCTATGACTAGTAAAGCCTATAGAGTGTTCAATAAGAAAACCAAATGTGTGGAAGAATCTGTTCACATCAAGTTTGATGAGACTGATCCACATGAGTCTAAAACTTCTCTTGAAGATGTTGAAGAAGACTTATCTGTTCTGGACCTAAATGACAAATCTAAAGAACCTGTAATAAAAACATCCAATTCTGGACTTTTTCCAGAATCTTCCTCTGTGGAATCCGAACCTATAAATGAACCTGAAATCTCTAGTCCAACCTTTACCAAATCAACTAGGATTCTAAAGAATCATCCTTTAGATGCTGTTGTTGGTAATCTTGATAGAGGAACACAAACTAGAGCTTCTCTAAGAAATCAGGTTGAACATCAAGCTTTTCTTTCACAGCATGAACCCAAAAATGTCAATGATGCTATCAGTGATGAATTCTGGGTAATGGCTATGCAAGAAGAACTAAATCAGTTTGAAAGAAACAATGTTTGGGAATTAGTGGAAAGACCTAAAGACACTCTTACCATAGGCACTAAATGGGTGTTTATAAACAAAGTTGATGAGTTTGGTAATATAATCAGAAACAAAGCTAGGCTAGTTGCACAAGGGTATAGTCAGGAAAAGGAATAGATTATGAGGAAACCTTTTCACCCGTGGCTAGACTAGAGGCCATTAGGATATTACTTGCTTGTGCTGCTCATCTGAATTTCAAACTATATCAAATGGATGTTAAAAGTGCTTTTCTAAATGGATATATAATTGAGGATGTATTTGTGGAACAACCTCCTGGTTTTACAAATCCCCATTTTTCTAATCATGTTTTTAAACTATCTAAAGCTTTATATGGTTTAAAGCAAGCTCCAAGAGCTTGGTATGATAGGCTCATCTCTTTTCTTATTTCGAAAGGATTTACTAAAGGGATAGCTGATCCTACTATTTTTATTAAATGGATTTCTAAAGATGTCTTAATAGTACAAATTTATGTGGATGATATTATTTTTGGATCTTCTAAAAATTCTTTATGTGTTGATTTTTCAAAAATAATGCAAAATGAGTTTGAAATGAGTTTAATGGGAGAACTCAAATTTTTCCTTGGATTTCAGATCTTTCAAAATAAAAATGGAATTATTTTGAACCAAAGTAAATATATTAAAGATCTTCTAAAACGTTTTTCTTTGGATGGCACCAAAGGCAGTGACACACCTATGAGCACCACTTGCAAGTTGGACAGTGATGAAACTGGTGAACCAGTGGATCAAACCAATTATAGAGGTATGATAGGTAGTCTACTGTACCTTACTGCCAGTAGACCTGACATCATGTTCAGTGTATGCATGTGTGCTCGGTTTCAAGCCAATCCAAAAGAGTCTCATTTGACTGCTGTTAAAAGGATTTTCAAATATCTAAAACATACTCCCAATTTGGGATTATTTTATCCAAAAGGACAATCATTTGATTTATTAAGTTATTCTGATGCTGATTTTGCTGGCTGCAAGTTAGATAGAAAGAGCACCTCTGGAACATGTCACATTTTAGGCAAGTCACTAGTATCTTGGTGTAGTAAGAAGCAGAATTCTGTTGCATTTTCTACTGCCAAAGTTGAGTATATAGCTGCTGGTAGCTGTTGTGCACAAATCTTGTGGATGAAACACACTTTACTAGACTATGGATATCAATTCAAACATGTCTCTATAAGGTGTGACAATACAAGTGCTATTAACATTTCTAAAAATCCAGAATCTCATGCTAGGACAAAACATGTTGATGTGAGACATCACTTTCTGAGGGATCATTATGAAAAAGGTGATATCACTCTTGGGTTCATTGGCACTGAACATCAGTTAGCTGATATTTTTACAAAGCCTTTGAATTCTGAGTGATTAAGGTACATCAAACATGAGTTAGGTATGATTAATTATAGCACAGTTGAAACCTCACAGTTGAAACCTCACAGTTGAAACCTCACAGTTGAAACCGCACAGTTGAAACCTCACAGTTGAAACCTCACAGTTGAAACCTCACAGTTGAAACCTCACAGTTGAAACCTCACAGTTGAAACCTCACAGTTAGACCTCACCGGTGTACCTCACTGTTACATCTCTCTGTAGGCTGTTTCGCTATTTAATCTTATTTTATTTTTGCGGGAATTCGAACCGTTTCTTTTCTTTATTCTTTTTATTTCTAAATCCCTAAATGATAAAACTTAGAACATCGAACATATCTCAATCCACTCATCTCGAACCTTTCTCTCTCAAGTCCTAAACCCTAAACCTTCAACCGAACCTCGAAACCTCATTCAGTTCCAATGGCCAGAACAAAGCGACCCCCGACTGTCAATGAAGATGCACCAATGCCAAAGAGGACTCGAGTCAAATCCAGTGGCACCAGTAACGCCTCGATAAGACCTGTTAATCCACATCTGACTAAGAGAGAAATAGTTGCTGAGAAGGAGCTAAGTGAAGAGTGGATTTTATCGAGCTGATCATTAGTACTGGTAGTGCTTAATGAGCAAGGATGGACCGAATGTTTCGCAAACAATAATGGATCGTACTACCCGAAGCTGGTGAAGGAATTCTATGAATATCTACAGTTCGAGGAAGAGGATGATCTGCATAGACTGGTATCCAGAGTAAACGGCAATGAGGTCAGTTTTTCATCCGTTGAATGGGCTGCATGTTTAAGAGTTCCTCATGAGGGTATTTACAACTACTATTCTGGAGCGGCTCCTCCAAATAGTAGAATCTTTGATCATGAGACGGCTCTGGAAGAATTGACAGGCAATGGCACAGTAAGAAAGATTATTGCTGCTGAAATGAGTGGAGAGGACAGGCTTCTGTTTAAGTTTATTCAGCATGTACTGAGTCCTAGAAGAGGAGATTTTGCAACTCTGAAGCACCAGGATATTTAATTGATGTACTTATTAAAACATGGAAGGAAGTTCAACCTTTGTAGGTTTATGATGGCTCAGATGGAGGACATGATAAAGGCAAGCTCAAAATCAAGTGCCTTGTTCCATGCTAAACTCATTTCGGTTATGTTGAAAGTGAAAGGTGCAGCTGGAAGTCAGGAAGAGTTGATAGTGGCAAAGAATAGTGTATGTATCTCGAAAGTAATCTGCAAATTCATGAAGATCAGTTGGAATCCCTGGAAGAAATCATGGGTGAATGATGAGGAGACAATCTATGAGAAATTTATCCCTTCTACTCATCCCTCTAGACCGAGAGATAGGAGAGATCCAGGCTTAAAGCCTGATGAGCCTGAACCTGTATACTCAGATGATGAACAGACTGCAGTAGTTGGTGACTCTGCAAGAGAGAACACCCCAATTGATGAAGGGAGTGATCCTGATACTACTCACAGTCTTGTCAGGACAGTGATGTTTGGAGCAGCAAGCCCTCCAAAAGAACTACCTAGTAGAGAACCTGTTCTAAGAGACAGTGAGACTGAGTCTACAGAAGAAGAAGAAGAAGAATCTCAATATTTTGTCAAGGACACCTCTGACGAGGATAATACAGTCGAAGAAGAAAAGGCTGGAACTTCAAATGAAAATCAAGAAACTGTTGCAGAAGAACTTAGTATGAGCCCTCTGATAGGGTATACAGACAAGTCAGTGTCTGATCAGGAAGCAGGAGTGGTCTCTACTACTGGTGTCATGGAATTGGTTGATGACCCAACAGAGAGGGAGGCTAACCTCACTGCTGAACCTACAGAGGAAGCAAATATGGAACCTGCTAGAGCTACAGAAGAGCACTTAGAGTTACCCAGAGTCGAGCAGATAGTAGAAAATGTTCAGGAAAGAGCTCCAAGTGAGGGGGAGCGTTTTGGTTTAGTCTCTGTACTGTATGATATAGAAGGATGGACCTCAGATCCAGGATACATGGTGTTAGGACTCAATTATGAGGATTCAGATGAGGAAAACCAACCACCAAGAAATCCAGTTATCCTATCTATCAGCTCTCCAGTGTTAGAAACTGAAAGATTGGCCACCAAGGAAGACCTTGAACCCTTAAAGAATGAAATGAAGGAGACCATCAGACAGTATGTTGCTGAATTGAAAACCAGTCTTTTTGATGAGCTGAAAAATGTAGAACAATCCTTAGAATTATCTCTAGGATGTGTTGTGGGAAGCCCAATCAAAGAAGTGATGGATGAAATGAAAGTGTGCCTCACTCAAATTGAAACCTGGACTGGAGCAGTAGTGGCCCTCAGACAATCAGTTGCCTCTTTAACTTCCCTGAGCAGTTCTCAGACACAAGTGGCCAGTGAGATTCGATACATCAAAGAAGTGGTCAAGCAGTTTGTGGAAGTATTTGAGGCTTTCAAGAATTCAGTAAAAGAACACTTTAGCAATCAGGATGCTGTCATTCAGAAAGTGATTGGAAATCTGACTCAGTCTTTCAAGGAGACAGTGGCATTCTAAGTCAAGTCCCTTCCTTCATCTAGCTCTCCTGTGGACCTTGAGCAGTTTAGAAGGCTGCTCAGAGAAGAGCTTACTCAGGCCCGTGCAAATGACACATCAGAGCTACATATCCTTGCTACTACAAGAGAAGTCAGTGGCTTTGTTCGTGAGCACCTGCAGGCTGCTACTGCTTCTCAGGAGGCCATCAAAAGTAAAGTGGATCATTACTTTGATCGGATTTTCACCAAGCATCAGTTGAACCATCACTTCATGCTCATGCTAGAAAATATGAAGCTTCCTCCTGTAACTCAAGCTTTCAAAGAACAAGTTAGCAAGCTACGAGAGTTGACCCCGGCTTTGGATAAATTCTTGGAAAACAAAAATGACTTCTTATCTGCCATGGACAGAGGAGGAAACATCATCATGGATTTCAGAAATCTGCTCCTACCTTTTCTTCATGTGGACTGCACACCTGTTATAGTTCCTCCTGCCCTACCTGTCTCCAACCCCAGTGGTTCTTCAGTAATGTCTCCTGCTGATGCCCTCAGAAGCCTTAGACCACTGATACCTCGGCAAGCTACTCACTACAGGCCTTCAGGAGCCTCTGTTGCTGCCCCTCCAGACATTCCTGCTGCAATTCCTCAGCCTGTTGATCTTTCACCTACTGCTCCATCTTCTTCCTCCAAAGAAAAAGATCCCTTACCTACATATGAAGAGGATTGAGTCTGTTTATGTTTTTTTTATAGGGATCATGTATTCACGTTTTGGGTCATGTAATGTACTCATTATTAATACAATGTTTATTTTATCTCTCTCTGTCTTTCTTTTTGTTAATCACAAAGGGGGAGAAATAGGGAGAAATAGATAGGGAGAAATAGGGAGAAATAGGGAAAACTCGAGGGAGATATGAACCTATACAAAGAGGGATAAATCCTTGCGGATTATACCTAATTTTTGTGCTCATATTGCTAATACTGTGTTTTGCACACTTCTCTCTGATACATCTATATTTCATTCCATACTGACATAATTTGTGATTATCAAAAAGGGGGAGATTGTTGGAATCACCTGTTTTGATAATCCCAAATCATTCTTAACCATTGATTATGATGTATTAGAACCTTACATTAATCTTATTATTCTATGCTTAAACGTATTTTATTCTAAACAGTTCATATTCTTACTCTCATAACTTTACTGTAACAGCTTACAGTAGCATTTACATAAGTTTGGTATTATTAGCTACCAGTCAGAGTTTTCTTTTCAAAGTCACAGTTACAGCTAACTGTCACCTTAAGTTACTGTTGCAATAAGTTCACAGTTACAAGGTTACAGTCGAAGACTAATACAAGCTTACAGTCACGAGTCTACCTCTATCTATTTTCAAAGCTCACAGACGAAGGTCACAGTTACAAGACTTCTGTTCAATGTTTTCTCTGCTCAAGTTCACAGTCGAAATCGAGGAACAATAACCATATTTAACTATCGTATACATAATTCAGGGTTAACAAGGTTATACTCATTTTCATTATTTAGGTTTCTAATTAAGAAGCCCAATTATTCTCTAATTTCATCATTTATTATATCTCTTGGGTTTATGATAGGAACCAATTTGAATTTAATTTCATAACAATGGAAAAAAAGATCATGTTCATGAACATACAAAAAACCTATTTTTCAAGAATTTCAAAATGGATGCTTATAAAAAAATAATAATTAGTTCATAGAATCATTCATGCATTCTCAACTCTCATTACTTAATTGGATATGAGTAAAAACTCATAGAATCTCAAAAATTCAATAATACAATAATCACATAAATAAATATGTGTATCACCATAGGTGAACTAACATCCAACCATAAAATAAAGTAATAACAAAAATCTCCTCACGGGAACTTGGGTTCTCCACCATATACTGGCGTATCTACTCCCATGAAAAGGCACATTTTCAATCCCCTGATAATTTCTTTTCAATTTTCTACCTTTCACATAGTGTATGAAAAAAAGACGATGAAAGGAAAACTATCTCTAATACAACATTCTATCATCCTAACTCAGATGTCATGCCCCGGTTCCCCACGATGGTTCTCTATATAGACTCAAGCATGCCTCCCCCTTATGCGATTTTTGATCTCCTTCTGCCGGACCAGTTTGGATCTTCGACCTTTTTCAGGTTCATCTTCTTCTTTATCTAATATTTCAGTTTTTAGATTTCTAGAATCATTACACTCATTAATGACAGTATAATGAGACATAGGATTTTCACCACATGTGAGGATATGAATCTATGTGATGCATCAGTATCAAAATGAGAGGATTTACTAGTAGAGGCTACTTTGATCTTACCTCTCACTCTAGATCATATGCCACCCTTCTCCATGGGGGTAAGTTTTACATAATAGATATTTCATGAACCATGGACATGTAATAAAAACTCATTGTTTGGAATAGTAACACACTGATTTCTCAGTGTAATTATGGCATGGATGACACAACCACAACCACCACATCAACAACATGATCAAAAATCACTTATATATATTCATTTATGATATTGAGCTATTAAAAAAATTCCGAAACTTGTTTTTGAATATGTCTATCACATGTCACTGCTAGAGGGATGGTCTAGCAGAAACACTTCATGTTGACTATCCTTCCACATGGTTGAGACTCTATTGGGTCATGATCACATGAAATGTTCTTAATGCCCCCTCTTCAACACTGTTGTAGGAAAACTGAGAAACCAGTACTTCAATCATTACTGTTACTCATCTCATAGGAATCCTCAAAAAAATCCTACCACATGATGTCGATATACTAGTTCAATAGTCTATAATTATCTCATATTCGCCCATGACCTCCCTCAGCTTCTAATATATAAATAGTGTCTGCTTCATAATTTCAGTATTATAGGTCAATATTAACACGTCATCCACGGATCATACAACATTTCAATGATTTCCCTTAAAGTGTCTCTCTCACAATATCTCATCAAAAATGTACGTTGGTGAAAAATATCATAGTTCATATCTCAAAATTATAGGACACTTCATTCACACTTTAAACCAGGTCATTAAACACAAACTTCTCCTAAAACTAGATATGTAATGGAATATAATCATAAAAACAACTAGTGACACTTCTTTTTTCCCACTAAAACTATTAATCTTGGTCGAGACTTAATTTAAACATTAAATATTCAAATTCAATTTGTTTTTATTTGATATTTCATTTTAACTTATACACTTTAAATCATATTTCACAATTATTTTTAAATGTTTCTACTAATATTTCACTAAATTTATATTTAAATGGGACCCCACCCCCTGGACACACCGCTCACCTCCTTGGACACCCCACCCACCCCCCTAGACTCCCCCTACCCCATTGGACAGCCTGACCACCCCCACGGACAGCCCGCCCACCTGGACACCCCGACCCCCCCTAGACACCCCCCGACCCCCTTGACACCTCCAACCTCCCAAATGGCCCCACCACCCCCTAGACACCCCGCACCCCCTAGACACCCCGCACCACCCTTGGACACCCTGTACCGCCCTCGGGACAGCCCGCTCAGCTCTTTGGATAGCCCGCCCACCCCCGGACAGCCCACTCACCTCCTTGGACAGCCCACCCCCTGGACACCCTTTACCCCCCCAGACAGCCCCACCCCCCTGGACACCCCACTCACCTCCTTGGACAGCCCGCCCACCCCCTGGACACCCCGAACCCTCTTTGGACAGTCCGCCCACCCCCATGGACACCCCGCACCCCCCTCGGACACCCTGTACCCTCCCGGATAGCCCGCTCACCTCCTTGGACAGCCCACCCCCCCGGACAACCCACACACCTCCTTGGACAACCCACCCTCTGGACACCCCTATCACCTCCTTGGATATCCCCACCCACCCCCTAGACACCCCGCTCACCTCATTGGTCAGCCCGCCCACCCCCTGGATACCCCACACCCCCCTTGGACACCCTGTACCCCCCCGGACAGCCCGCTCACCTCCTTGGACAGCACTCCCCCCCGGATAGCTCGCTCTCCTCCTTAAACAGCCCACCCCCTGGACACCCTGTACCCCCCGTACTGCCCCACCCAACCCTTGGGCACCCCGCTCACCTCCTTGGACAGCCCGCCCACCCCCCTGGACTCCCCCTTCCCCATTGGACATCCTGACCACCCCCGCGGACAGCCCGCCCACCTGGACACCATGACCCCTAGACACCCCCCGACCCCTTGGACACCTCCAACCCCCCCGTACGACCCCACCCCCCTAGACACCCCACACCCCTTACTGGGAAATCCTTGAATATATGAATTAGAAATTATGTATCTTATTTTCTTATATACACTGTATTTTGTTGTATTTATTAATATGATTCTCATATAGAGTAATGTGTCAGTTATTCTTTTATATAAAGTACACAATTTTCATTTACCTAAATATTTTTTTCATTATACTTCAATATTATTGAATTGCCTTGAAATGAATTAT
Source organism: Viscum album (assembly GCA_963277665.1). Taxonomy (NCBI): domain Eukaryota; kingdom Viridiplantae; phylum Streptophyta; class Magnoliopsida; order Santalales; family Viscaceae; genus Viscum; species Viscum album. Next base: position 1,582,159,522 of record OY728150.1, on the reverse strand, counting down.
TGCAGTTTTTTTACAAAATGGACAGAAGATGGATGTACGAAACTATCGGATTTCAACCGATTTTCAAAATAATTTGAACAGCTTTCTAGATTTTGAATTTGACAAGGATTCAGATAGTGGTCTCATACACTTCCCATGTTTTGATTTTGTTGGAAGACCTTGGTTGAGTCATGACGCAGTTAGCTATCATATAACCAAATATGGTTTCCAAACAAACTATTATGTGTGGTATCACAATGGAGGGAAAATGGAATCTCAAAATGTTGATGATCCAAGTGATAAGACTAAATTAGAGAGTTTGATATATGACCGGTTTCCATTTATTCGGTATCACGAGAAGGAAATGATGTCCAGCCAGTAAGATTTCGATACAAGCACACATGATGCGTCCAATGAAAATGATGATGTTGATAGGGTAAACAATTGAATTATGCTGCGATGACTCCAGTATATCGGCAATGTGGTAAAATGAAAAAATTTGGAATTTTTAATCTGATTGTTTCATGGGAAAACTATGTATGGGATTTCAAATACTGCAATTGATTACATTCATAACTTCTTGACGGTCTTACTTCCAGATGATGCAGATATTCCCTCAAACCACAATATGGCATGGAAATTAGTTGACAAACTTGGATTCTCAAAAAAAAATCATGCTTTCTCAAATGATTGCAGCTTATTTTGGGAGGAAACTACTGAAAAAAATGATTGTATCAAATGTGGAACCTCCCGATGGAAGCCAAAAGATGATGGATCACCATCTCGTGTGCCACAAAAAGTAATGTGGAACTTTCCATTGATACCCATATTACAGAACCTTTTCATGTCTGATGAAATATCTGAAAAAATGTGACGGCATGACACCGAGGGAAAAAAGATTAATGAAGAGTTGGTTCACCCTACAGATGGATTTTCATGACAGAGATTTGATGCTCGATATCCTGAATTTGTAGCCGACGTGCGTAATGTGTGACTGGGTCATTCATGTGACAGTTTTAATCCATTTGGGCAGATGCTTACATCGCACAGCACATGGCCGGTTTTCATACACATTTATAACCTTCCCCCTTGGTTGTGTATGAAAAAGCCTTACACTTTATTGAGTATACTGATGTCTAGCCCTTCAGATCCCTGCAATGATATATATGTATACATGCAACCTTTAATAAAAGAGTTGAAACTTCTTTGGGTTGTGGGTGTGCCCACATATGATGCATGTTTGAAAGACATATTTCAGATGCATGCTGCACTTATGTGGACGGTCAATGATTTTCCTACTTATGCAATGATGTCTGGATGGATAACTAAAGGAAAATTGTCATGTCCTATTTTTATGAAGAATACTTGATCGAGAAGACTGAAATATCGTCGTGGTTTTAGTTTTATGTGACATCGATGATTCTTGCCAATGAACCATCCATATAGAAACAATCGTCGAATATTTGACAATACTATATACAATGACGCTCCACCACAACGTATGTTTGGAACTGATGTGCTTAATGAATTGAAAGATTTCAGTTATTCATTTGGGAAGGGTGTAATGAAATATAGAAAGAGGAAAAATGTTTCCAATGATACTTGTTACAATTGGAAGAAGAAAAGTATATTCTTTGAGTTGTCTTATTGGTCGACCAACTTGTTACGTCATTGCTTAGATGTAATGGACATTGAAAAGAATATATGTGAAATGTTTCTTTTGATTCTTTTAAATGTCAAGGGGAACACAAATGATGATTCACGATCTCGGCGTGACTTGGTAGATTGGGGGATCAGACCAGAATTGCATCCTGTCTATATCAGTGAAAATAAAACGCAAGTTCAATGTGCTTCTTATGTGATGACACCTGCTGAAAAAAAATCAATTTCTTTAAGAGATAGAGACTATTAAAGTACCTGATGGAAATTCAAGAAATATATCAAAATGGGTCAACAGAAAAGAGTTGAAGCTGAAATCTTTGAAGACTCATGATTATCACGTCCTTTTGCATGTGTTGATTCCAATAGAAATTCGTCATCTCTTTTCCAATAATGTTAGAGGCTCAATTATTCGGTTGTTCTATTTTTTTAGAGATATTTGTGCTAATAAGATATCCAAATCCTTCTTGGAAAAACTGTTGGCAGAGACACCATTAATTTTTTGCGAGTTAGAGAAAATATTCCCTCTATCATTTTTTACATGCATGTTGCATCTGACTGTCCATCTTCCGATAGAAATACTTCTTGGAGGACCTGTTGCTTTCTGTTGGATGTAGCCAACTGAAAGAAACATGTGCACATTGAAATCATATGTTCAGAACAGGAATTATCCCGAAGGTTCTATTGTGAACGGTTACTTGGCTCAAGAATGTATGGATTTCTACGCAATGTATTTGTCTGATCTTACTACGAGAGTAAACAGTCCAATGAGAAATGAAGAAGAACAGTATGGGAAAATTGAACCAAGTTTTACTTCACTTCCTCAGATAGGGGGAATTCCGGGATCATATACATTGACAACATTAATCCTTGAAGAGCGAGAAATGGCACATTGCACAGGGTTGTTCAATTGTGATTTGTTCGATGAGTATATCAAGTAAGTAAATTGTATATTTATCTCTTATCTTATCTCTTTTACTTTTATATATTTGTTAAACTATTATTATTTTTATCTACAGAGAACATAAAGAATTGATATATAGAAAGCATCGTTCCTTATCTTTGAGAAGGAAAGAGACTTTGCATAGCAAAGGGTTTTCCTCTTGGTTGAAATTGAAGGTAAAAATATTTCTGTAATAACTAAATAAAAATAATATTTAATTAAGTTTACAATTTGTTTATATTTCAGGTATCGAGTTTGCCTGTAGAATCTATTTCTGAGGAAACAAGAGCTTTGGATTTTGGTCCTAATACTGTGGTTCATACTTGTAAATCACTTGTGATCAATGGATACAAATTTATTATCACTGAACGAGAAAGAAACATGAGAACACAACATAATGGTGTTATGATAACTACCACAACAGAATGTTATGCCAGTTCATTGGATACTATACCTCATTCTGAAAATGATTCTTATTATGGAGTCATGGAGAAAATAATAATTTGGGATTATTACTCACATGTTCGAGTCACGATGATTAAATGTCAATGGTTTGATTCAATGACAAGGAAAGGCACCTTTAGTGATGATTGTGGATTTCGAGTTATTGACATGAATCGCACTCTTTCCACAGATGAACCATATGTATTGGCATCAATGGTGAAACAAGTTTTTTATGTAAAAGATCATCGTCATCCTAAATTCGGTGTAATTATTGAAGTAAATCCCAGACAAGTTTTTGATGATGGTGATGATGAAGTTGACACTATCCCTACTGTAATTGGAAGCAATCCGTTTATTACAAATGATGACGCCAATAACTCAATTGACAGTGTTGATTGTGAACCTGATGTTGTGGTGGGAAATATATAGAATCATACAGTCCTGTTCTCACCTATATGTTTCACATAAATCATTCAGAGTGTGTATCCTTGTGCTTACCTTCAGAACACCATTAATTTTGTTTTACTTTATGTTTATTATCAGAATGGTTTTTCAATATTTTTTTTGGGTTACACATTAGTTATCTGTTTTTAATTACTTCCATATTAGTTTTCATTGTAGGAAATGACACCCATTGAAGAGGGGCGACAGAAAAAGATGACAGATAATAATCATTGCATGATACAGATGGGTGTTCTTCCCCTCATCCCTGTTTTGAGTATTTTATTTAAAATATAAATATTTCAATAACTTATAATATCATGTGTTTACTTATGTGTTAAACTTTTTTTCAGGATCGACCCCCGAGATGAGAGATATCTGATGAGGAGCCTGATATTGCTCCCAGTAGAGTGGCTAGTGGTAGGAGGAGGGGTGGTGTCAGAGATGGACGATCATCCAGTGGGCCCGGTACTGAGGCCGGTGGTACGAGAGCTCATGGGGCGAGAGTTAGACGATCCACCACCACAGACGTATATTATTCACCAAATTTTGATCCCGGTGTGTCTCCAGGGACACACAGGATATTTAGACATTCGATGTTTACATTACCAGTTGGCCAAAAGTCTATTCCATCATCTTTTTCTTCTGGTTCATTATCCCCGAGCTACTATATTCCACCTTCTTCGACTCCTGATGCGACACAGTATGCAGCTGAGGAGTGTACACTGAGGGACACTCTACCTATATAGGATATTCCTTCAGCTTCTACACATCCAGTAACGCCCATTTATCTGACTACCGCAGGTATATTTATCTGACTCTATCTAATTTTTATACCAAAATTTATTTTATTAATACTTGTACTGATATTATTTTTCTTTAATAACAGATTTATCTATAGATAGGAGGTGGGGGAGGGGGCATACTCCCTTGCAAGCGGTATGGAACCACCAGACATAGTTGATTGTTGAATATAATGCTGATAGAAAAATGATTGAGAAATATGGGCAGGAATGTCGGGGTTTTTTGGCGACGCTAGCCAAATACACCGATATCTTTCTGGTCATCCCTCTCTCTTGGAGACAACTGCCACACGAAGTCAAATATAACGTGTGGGCACAGATACGGGTAAAAAATCTATTTGATTTAATGTAGTTATTTTCACGTATTTATATGAACTAATCTATTGGGTTTCAGCTTCGGTTTAACTTTCCTGATGGCGATGGTGCACGACCAGCATGTTTAAAAGAGTTGGGAGAGATTTGGAGAGCTTATAATCATGACATGTATGTTGGATGGTGTGAGAGGGTGGGCATGGATTTAGAGACTTTACCTATCGTGGATGATTGCCCGATAGAGCAATATCGCCAAATTATTACCCATTGGGCGACTGCCAAATTTAAGTTATTAATCTCATTTGAGGTATTTAAATCAAGGTTTTCATATTTTTCATTAATATAATATTATTTATTATTAAGAATTATTTAGGAATCATCTGAGAAAAACAAAAAAAAACATTGATTCAAAGCAATACCTCCACACTTTGGACAGCACAACTATGTCAGATCATGAAAGAGTGCTGGTACGATATAGTTGTTTATAATTTTTCTTTAAGAATTTCCCTTTTTATTATTTCCTACTTAAATTATGTGATTTATTGAATATTTAATATATGATTATACCTGCACTTTATATTGATTCAATGTCATTACAGAAGCACCAATGTAATATTGAAGGACGTATCCCTCGAGAAAAATTGTTTTGCTCTAGTAGAAGAAAAAAAGATGGAACTGCGGTAAATGAATCAACCCAAGAAAATATTTTAAGTTTTAATTTGTTTATTTCAAAGTTTAATATCTATGTTGAAATTTATTAATATATTAATATTTTTAACATGCTGATTTAGAGGCTCTTGATGCCCAGGAGCCTGACATTTTTGGGCCACACGATCATTTATATCAGGTTTTGGGATAGGAGCACTCTGGTCGAGTATGCTGCCGACCTGGTAAGAATATAGTCCCGATGAGGTATTGGTCCTCTCCAGGTATCCATTATAGTACAACTGAGTTGGAACAGGTCAAAGAGTAAGCAAGAAAATCTGATAAAAGGGTCACAGAGTTGGAAGTACAATTTCAAATGAGGTACAAAGAATAAATGAAACTGATGAAAGCTTTATCTTCATCACTCCCACCAGAGGCTAGCTCATCTTGTCAGACATTTATGTCGCCGATGGGTGCATTATCCAATGCACCAGGCGACAACAATGGTGGCGATCGATATCATGACGTTCCTGGAGATGATGAGGATGCTGAAGAGGACGAGGGTGAGGATGAGGATGAGGACTAGGGTGAGGATGGGGCCGAGGGAGAGGATGCCGAGGGTGAGGATGGGGTTGAGGATGAGGATGAGGCCGATGATGAGCAAGGGGATGATGACGAAGATGATGACAATGACAAAGATGGCGGCGAGGATGAGGAAGATGAGGATAGTGGTGATGATGATGGTGATCAGGGGAAGATTGATCCATTTCATTTTTGAATTCTGTATAACTCTTTATTTTTGAACCTGGTTTTCCACTCCGGGGTCTTCCTCGGCTTCATAGGGATGTTGTTATCATATCAATTTTTTTCACTCTATTATTATTGTATGATTAGTCTACTACCTAGAACTTTAGTATTCCATGGTACGGTGATTCCCTATATGATATCTGGTTTGATAAGCTAATATGGACATCTTAATATTAAAAAACAATCACTCAAAATTAGGGGTGTCCATGGGTCGGGTCGGGTCGGGTCGGGTCATGGGTGTTCTAGGGCCTAAGGATATATGGTAATCCATAAGTAAGATTTAGGGAATAAGTAAATGACATGAAAAACTATGTGTTTTAGATCCATGGGTAATATTGGGGGTTCATTTTAAAAATAATAAAATGAGGGTTTTTGAGGTGGAAAATGATTTATTATGTGATGAATTCCCTTGGTTAAAAAATATAAATAAGTGTGTGTCTTTTTGATTTTGAAAAATGGATTTTAATGATAAGGAAATATTGGTTAATTTCATTGGTTAAAAAATTTATTTTTTACATTTTTATTCTCTATTTTATATATTTTCATTGATTAGGAATATAAATTACAAACAAAAAATATACAATTACATATAATATTTATATGTACCAAATTGATTAATTTTGAGAAATTTTTATACTGTCATTTGTGATGTGTACGAGTCAACCCTGCCTCAACCCGAGGGCCGGTGTGGCCAGTACCACTAAAAGTGTATTTCTTTTGTTTAAAATGGATGCGCTTTTAATTAAAATAAACGACATACGGAAAACCAACGACACACATTAGGATTCTGTTGAAACATTATGAATACGATACATGGGTCATTTTTGATGTGTACGAGTCAACCCCACCTCAATCTAAGGGCCAGTGTGGCCGACACCAGTCAAAGTGTCTCACTTTTCTTTGAAATGGACAATAGGTTAAGTAAAAACAACAAATTACATATGGGAAACGGACCAAACGCATTTGGATTCTGTTGATACTTTAGGAAAAGTTTCCATGGGTCATTTGCGTCATGTACGAGTCATCCCCGCCTCAATATGAGGTACGGTGTGGCCGGTACCACTCAAAATGCCTTACTTTAATTTGAAATGGACAGGATTTTAAGTGAAAATAACTACCGGCATACGGAAAAATGACAAAACACATTCGGATTCTGTTGAAACATTAGGAAAACGATCCATGGGTAATTTCTGACGTTTATGAGTCAACCCCGCCTCAAACCGAGGCAAAGTGTGGCCGGCACCACTCAAAGTGTCTCACTTTTCTTTGAAATGGACAACGGTTTAAATAAAAACAACAACTGACATACAGGAAATGGACCTAACGCATTCAGATTCTGTTGATACTTTAGGAAACGTATCCATGGGTCATTTGTGTCTTGTATGAGTCAACCCCGCCTCAATATGAGGCATGGTGTGGCTGGTACCACTCAAACTGTCTCACTTTTATTTGAAATGTACATGATTTTAAGTGAAAACAACTATCGACATAGGGAAAACCGACCAAACACATTTGGATTCTGTTGAAACTTTAGGAAAATGATCCATGGGTCATTCGTAACGTGTACAAGTCAACCCCACATCAATCTGAGGGCCAGTGTGGCCGGCACCACTAAAAATGTATTTCTTTTGTCTAAAATGGATGTGCTTTTAATTAAAATAAACAACATTTGGAAAACCGAACAAACACATTCGGATTATGTTGAAAATTTAGGAAAAAAATCCATGGGTCATTTGTGACATGTACGAGTCAACCCCGCCTCAATCTGAGGGCCAGTGTGGCCGACACCACTAAAAGTGTCTCACTATTCTTTGAAATAGACACCATTTAAGTAAAAACAACAACTGACATACGGGAAATGGACCAAACGCATTCGGATTCTATTGATACATTAGGACAAGTATCCATGGGTCATTTGTGTCATGTACGAGTCAACCCCACCTCAATATGAGGTATGGTGTGGCTGGTACCACTCAAACTGTCTCACTTTTATTTGAAATGGACAGGATTGTAAGTGAAAACAACTACTGACATACGGAAAACCGACCAACGCATTCGGATTCTGTTGAAACTTTAGGAAAATGATCCATGGGTCATTTGAGATGTGTACAAGTCAACCCTGCCTCAATCCGAGGGGCGGTGTGGCCGGTACCACTAAAAGTGTCTTTCTTTTGTTTAAAATGAATATGCTTTTAATTAAAATAAACAACATACGGAAAACTGACCAAACACATTTGGATTGTGTTGATATTTTACGAAAAATATCCATGGGTCATTTTTGACATGTATGAGTCAACCCCGCCTCAATCTGAGGCGCGGTGTGGCCGACACCACTCAAAGTGTCTCACTTTTCTTTGAAATGGACAATAGTTTAAGTAAAAACAACAACAAACATACGGGAAATGGACCAAACGCATTCGGATTCTGTTGATACTTTAGGAAAAGTATACATGGGTCATTTGTGTCATGTACGAGTCAAACCCACCTCAATCTAAGGCACAATGTGGCCAGTACCACTAAAATGGTCTCACTTTTATTTGAAATGGACATGATATTAAGTGAAAACAACTATCGACATACGAAAAACCGACCAGACACATTCCAAGTCTATTGAAACTTTAGGAAAACGATCCATGGGTCATTTTTGACGTGCACTAGTCACAAATGAAATGGATTTTTCATTTACATGAAAATGAAAATGGATTTTTCAGTGTAATCTACTTGGTCCCAAAGCATGATCCAAACAGGTTGTGAGACATAATACCATTAGGCATCCACCCCAAGTTTTGTGCCCAAATTTTAGTGAATATACATGTATAAAAACAAAGTACAAAGGTAAAGATATTATAAAGAAATCAACAACCATTATATATTAAAGTAAAGAATAGCTAAAACTTTCCTTGGAGACATCAATATCTTGCCTAAACGCATGTCACTATCTTGAACTCCGGAAGAAAACACATCCTCTCCCTTAAGCATCACAGTCTCTCCCTCAGACATATCACAATATCACCCACATATATAATATGTAATTAATTTATTAAAAGGTAAAAATAAGTACCTCGTTTAATTTAAATTATTACATTGTAGAATATTATCAACAAACCTCTTCTAATCTAACTATTACATGGCATAATAATAATCAAATCACCTCATGTAATCTTACTATAACATCACTTTTTAATAATCAATAATCCATCCTAAACAAAAAAATTCATGGAATGCAGTATGCATCTATGGCGTCATGGGCCAATAGCTCTGACAAATTAATCAAGGGAAACACAACCCTGTGGTTCCCTATCTCAAAGAAATAACCTTAATAACCTAATCAACCAATATCATATGATAATCACGGTGTAATTCCAAGTCATGTATACCAAAAACATGGGTATATGAGTTTTAGGCACATATAATTCTTGATAAAATGACATATAGGCACAACCCACCTACCTCGTAGTCGTGAGAAAAATATTGTTGAATATCAGATCTTGATTCATCCTAGATCATTGAAAATCCACAAAAGATTCATAAATTATCAAATCTATATCTATAAAATGAGGAGAGGAATCAGGAGGATAGGATTAAGGTGAAGGGAGGACTCATTGGTGGGATCCCAATGCACCTTCCAGAGTTCTGATTGGACATTGATAGGAGAATCAGTGGCTCAGATAATAATTATCCCTCTTGTCCAAACATGGATGAACCAAGGTCAGAATAAGTTCATTCTGTAAATGAGACATGAACCCTCTCCCATATATTAAACAAAAAATAAAATAAACGACATTTCATTTAATAATACACACTGTGTATAAGCTTTTACTGGGCCTCACCTTAAGAGGCACAACCATGACACAACATGACTTGGTACATGGCTGAGACACGACCTGTACGTGGTCTGGAAAGGACATCAATGTTAAATTTTCCTCAATGCAACCCGAATACAAAATCCAAGCATGGAAATGGGGAATTGGGTTCTTACAGTTTGATTATCACACCATAGATCTTGTTTCTATCTCAACCAAGAACCAAAATCATTGGTTTCTTCAATCTGGTGGTCTAATATCACATTATGATCTTAATAAAGCCTTATGTTTCATCGGCCCCATGTAACGAATCAATGATAGATTTGTAGCAAGACAAATTTGTTTATTTCTCTCTTTTTGGTCATTATTTGTCTTGGAATATCTAATTAATGATTTTTTATCATTTTTTATTCTGTCTCACATTATTATATTCGCACATTCAGGTTTTATTCAGCTTCATAATGCATTTGATTATAGATTTTATCATTACACCTCAAGTGAAGGTTAATAACTTTAACAATGTGTAAATTATTTGTTCCAACTTTCATTTCTTGTATCAATTAGTTGTTCACATTCAATATATCATTACTTGTTAATATTACATTAAAATTATTTTATATAATATTTCATGCCAAGGAGTTTTATTGAGGTGATAAGATATTGGATGTTGTGTGTTTCTACATTGTAATTTAGTTTAGTGAGTTGGGTTTTAAAATTATATTGCATTTATAATACAGCATGTTCATTTTGGTTTTAAAATATGTTTGCATTCATGTAATTGCATAACATGAGATGGTTTTGTAATGGGTTTTCCTGAAAATGGATTTTTCATTTACATGAGCTGAAAAAATCCATTTTCAAGTCTATTTCAGGTCTGTATGCAGGTGTACAGTGGAGGGGCTACTAGAGGGAGGGGGGCTACTGTGTGTAGTTCTGAAAAAACTCTATACCAATGGTTATAAACCGTTGGTATAAGGGTGCTCGGATTTTGGAAAAACACTATACCAACGGTTTTAAACTGTTGGTATATGTGTCTGGATTTTTGGAAATACAATACCAACGGTTTATAACCGTTGGAATAGGTGTTGCTAGAAAACCAATACCAATGGTTCTAAACCGTTGGTATAGGTTTTCCTGAAAATCACATTACCAACGGTTCTAAACCGTTGGTATAAGACTTCCTCAAATTCATTAACAATGGTTATAAACCGTTGGTATACAGTGGATTAAATTTATATAACCCATATACCAATGGTTTGGATCAAACCGTTGGTATATGTCTTTCCTCATGGCTTACTAGCCAACGGTTTGGAAAACCAATGGTATAGGGTATACCAACAGTTTTCCAGCCTATACCAACGGTTTTTAACCATTGGTATAACCTTATTTTCCAGTAGTGCACACTGATCCATAACTAGATGGTCCCTCAAATGTCTCATAAAATATTTCTCAAACTAAATAATTCTCACTTACAAAATTACCCACATGGAGGGAAAAATTAACAATGAGAATAATACTTAATTCAAAATAATTACATACAACAAGAGGGGATTATATAAAACCATATCAAGTCATCCCCCTTTTCCTATCACATGCATCAAAATCGAGGAACAATAACCATATTTAACTATCGTATACATAATTCAGGGTTAACAAGGTTATACTCATTTTCATTATTTAGGTTTCTAATTCAGAAGCCCAATTATTCTCTAATTTCATCATTTATTATATCTCTTGGGTTTATGATAGGAACCAATTTGAATTTAATTTGATAACAAAGGAAAAAAAGTTCATTTTCATGAACATACAAAAAACCTATTTTTCAAGAATTTCAAAATGGATGCTTATAAAAAAATAATAATTAGTTCATAGAATCATTCATGCATTCTCAACTCTCATTACTTAATTGGATATGAGTAAAAACTCATAGAATATCAAAAATTCAATAATACAATAATCACATCAATAAATATGTGTATCACCATAGGTGAACTAACATCCAACCATAAAATACAGTAATAACAAAAATCTCCTCATGGGAACTTGGGTTCTCCACCATATACTGGCGTATCTACTCCCATGAAAAGGCACATTTCCAATCCCCTTATAATTTCTTTTCAATTTTCTACCTTTCACATAGTGTATGAAAAAAGACGATGAAAGGAAAACTATCTCTAATACAACATTCTATCATCCTAACTCAGATGTCATGCCCCGGTTCCCCACGATGGTTCTCTATATAGACTCAAGCATGCCTCCCCCTATGCCCGAGGCTTCCTATTACCAGATAGGTTTTATTATTGATTGTTGGATGACTATACATGATATTTTAATTTATCAGAATAATACAATAGACGAAAATAATGAAAAAAATAAATAATTAATGTATAATCAAAAACATAACATTACCAAAATCACATAATGAACCAAATTAGAAATACAATGTCAAAACTAAATGATATATATTTCATGAAATCATATGTTTCGAGTTTAAAAATGAAAACTCAAAATTAACAAGACTAACACCTCCCTAGTGGGTCCAAAATCACATCTGGTTCCCGCATACAAGCTCAATCCCAAAAAACCATCTATCTTGAAGATTTTTTCTCTTAACCTTTCCAAAAATAGTCTATTTATGTAATAATCATTCAGCTAGAGTAGGTTGTGAATACAACTTAGTAGGACACCACCAAATGTGTCTAAAACAACTTCCATTAAATCATTTTATGCAATTGTGTAATGAAATGAATATTGTGAAAAAGTAAATTGTTATCAAAATATCATTTATTATTTATTAAACCACATTACCTTTAGTCTTCCAATGGAAGACCATACTGCATGCCTTCTTCGGCTCATGTTAGAGCCCAGAGTTTCCTATGTAATATGATATCTTCATATATGAATTGGTTCAGGTCAAATCTCTGTTTATTCAATTGTGAGATCATATCTCAATACCTATTTTGAGTCATGTCAATGATTGTTGTATTTTCATGTGAGGCCATATCATGGAGTTCTATTATTACAATTCCTTATTTCATACATAATTTTTCATGTTATCAATAGTAAATTCATGATTTAATTACAATGTTACCATTCAAATATCACCTAAATGATTGACAATGTTCCCATTATTTTATTCTCACATATAATGACCATGTAATCACATAAACATCTTAATTGAATGACCATGTTACCATTATGTTTCTTATATTTATAATTTTCTTGTTAGTGTATAATTATAATTTTAATGACCTTGTTCTAGTTCCATAACTCAAAACGGAATGATCATATTTCTATTAAAAAATGTCACATTATAATGGACATTTCATTATTCTTGTGGACATATATATTTTAACAAATAATTATAAACCTAATTTTCATTACTAATTCAATAATTAGTTTAGATCTACAATTTCAGTAGTTAATCTTACAATAAAATAGTCACCTCAATAATATTAATTAGCTATCTTATAAATTAAAACTCTAATTCCATTAATAATTCATCAATTATTTTTTCTTATAAATAACCTTAATTAATTATCCAATTATTTTAGAACATAATTCCCTTTAATTAATTCCACAAATAATTTTTTCATTCAAAATCTCAATTCTTCATATTTAATCCATCAATAAATTTTTCTATTCAAAAAATTCCATCATCACAGAATTAATTTTACAATTAATTATTCAAGATATACAGTATCAATGTCACATTATTAACTCAATAATTATTTATCTCAAAATGGAAATCCATTAATGAATTAAAAAAATAAATAATATAACCAAATTAATCAATTTATTAGACAATTAATTGAATATAATAATTCCACTAATTAATTTCACGATTAATTAATCACATTAAACTCCTTTAGTTAATTCCCCAACCAACTAATTTGATTAATCCTATTATTTAATTGACTAATTAAGTAATCACATTGCTCTTAATTATTTAATTTATATACTATTTAATCCATTTAATTATACTAAAATTAAATAATGACATAAATCCAATTAATTAATTCATCAATTAATTAATCCCATTTTTTTGTTCAACAATTAACTAATCACTTCACCCCAATAAATTAATTTTTTCTATCTAATACATTTGTTACATAAATAATTAAATAATCACATAACTCCAATTATTTAATTCTTTAAAAAATTTATCAAATTATATAATTCAATATTTAAATTATCAAAAAAGTCCCACCTGCGTAATTGATTATAAAACACAAGGATTGGAATTATAGATTACCCACCAGCATAACAGTGATTAATAACACCCTCAATAGAAAGCCCCAAATTTAGTGGAATTATAACACAGAATTTTATCATGATTCTATTTGTCGGTTTTTTTTATGAAAAATAACCCGACAAAAATCAACAATTTCAGATGGAATGATCAATAACATGATGAATAATGATATATTGATCCAATTCATAGATCTATGATTTAAATTAAATGATATCTCTTTATAATAGATATAGATTAAATAAAATAGTGGATAAAAACAAAGAGAAAAATGGGATAAGAATGGGAGATAAGTGATAAATCAATCGGGAATTAACAACTTACCAGGAGTGAGTTAGATCATAAAAAAAGAATTAAATCCCTAAAAGATGAGGTTGGTAAACTTAAGAAACCCACTGATATCCACATTATATTATATAATTGTATTTGGGATGATCTAGGTTTAATTTGGGATTTATATGGGGGTTTAATATATTTTAAAATAAATTTCCAAAACAATTATTTTATTGTGTATGATTATCTAGTTGAAGTTGTATGATTAGTACTAAACCTACACAAATCATGAGACTATATCATACATAGGAATAAAACCAAATTTATCCCAACAATAATAATGTGACTAGGGTGAAAATTTTAATTAACCTAATAGAAACTATTAAAATACCGCACACCCCTTGTTCAAATAATTTAACCATGCACAATCCATGAAGAATATATCCTCCCAAGAATCTACACTTTTACCCAAATTCAAAAATGTTAAGTCCCAAACAAGTAATACTCAAATCAATGAAAAATAATACCTCTGAACGTGTTAAAGGAACCTCATAAAAAATTTTGTATTTTACAGATGATTATTTCAATATCCATTCATTGAAAATAAAAAATTAGCAGATTTTGTCGGTTTGTTAACATACTAAATCTACCATGATCCTTTTTTCATTGTGGTTAATCAAGATAATTTTCAATGTCATAATGGAAATATTTTAAGAAATAATAATCATCAAATAAATCCAACTTCCTTCACTAGATGGTATTAAATTTTATTTGTGTTAATACATACATCAATATTCTATGATTAGTATATATATCACTCCACTCACTATATAGAATTTTTTTCCATATTTTAAATAAAAAAAATATTGTATCAAACTAAAAAATCTTAAAAAGGGTAATTTAGCTCATTAACAGTAAATTTGTGTGACACATTAGATATTACTAAATCATTTTATATGATGATTCATCATTTTACATTAATTAATTCACCACTATATTTAAAAAACCTTCTTTACTCCATGGTAATATAACCACAAGATCACTGACTTTGTTTATCTTTATTTCTATTAAACTATGTTCACAATCTTGTCTATTTAAAAACATAACAACCTTTTAAAAAATGGTGACTAGAATAGAGTGTTATGAAAAAATATAACACATAATTTTTATTATCCAATACAATGCTAGGAAACAACTGATCTCGATTACATTGGTTGGTCTATTTAATTATTAAATAACATACATATAAGGAGGATCTAATAATATAAAAAATCAATATATTATATGAACTAGGAATTACATATTATGAAACAAAGAATTCAAAAAATTGTTAATTTATTTTTCAATATCTTCATCCATAGCGAATTCCACAGAATTCAAAAATGTTATCAATACACATCCATAATCTAGGAATATTTTAAAATAATATCCTTAATTTATCCCTCAAAATAATCATGTTATGATAAAAAGAATCTATACATTAAATCTATGAATATGAAAATATATTGGAATGTATAAATTGAATATATTAAAATATATAATTACCATAAATCATATGAATTGATTTCATTGTTATATCCACCTTGTTGATCATTGGATGATAAAATCTTGATCGAATATCAGTATTAAAAAATATAACTCCTCATATTGGATAAAAAATATAATCAATTTGAGGTACTTGATTCATATTGGTAATAGTGATATTGGTAAGGTATCGATAATTAATGAAAAGATCAATTGTCCCAATATTATTTATTAATAAAATGATAGTTTTACCATATGGTGAAGGACTTGGTCATTTAACTCCCATATCAATATTTTCCTATGGTTTCTTATTCAGTTACTACATCTCAATTAACTCCATCATATATGGATTCATAAAAAAGGTTATATCACCATGTATGAGTTCTATTTAAAACTCACCTACACATTTCACGGAAACTAACTAATGTACTTAGGAAATACATAAATATTTCTAGGAAATATATTCACATTTTAAAACATGTTTTTGTCTCCATCAGGTTTAGATATGATTAACTCATGAATAGTTCAAATAAAACAAAAGTTGAATTTAATTTCCATTCTGTTTTTATATTTATCCTTGCACTAAATGTTGATTGATGGATGATTTGGAATATCGAATATAATATACCTTCCTATAAAATTGATAAGTTCTCTATACAATGAGATATAACCCCAATTAAAAATTAAATAGAAATAAATAATTGAAATAATACAAACCTTTTACAATATAACATTCTACAGTATCCCAATTTTTAATGAAATTTATTTTGTAAATTCTAGAAATATTTCCTAATCCATTCACTACAGTAGTGAAAGAATTCAAGGAAATAATGTCAATGATTTAATTTTTGAAATATAATAATAACATGCACATGTTATTGTTCAAAAATAAGAATAATAACTATCAAACAAGGGATAATCTCACAAATGAGATGGAATAATTTAGTTTAAAATTTTGGTATTAGACTAGATGCAAAATAAACGTTTTCAGTATCGTGAATTAGTAAAAATGTCTTTACATGCCATATTAATAAAATGATTAATAAATTTATTTATTTTAAATTGTGGATGTAGGGACCTATATTTTCAAATATAAATATTCTCTTATAACTAATTGATTGGATGTCCTCAAAACACATTTATTTGAGGGGAAATAGTGGAAGAGCATTGGAAGACATCAAGATTGTGGTTCACCAGATCAAGATTTGGAAATTAGTGTGCCAATTAATATCAAGAATCTATCTAACAGAAATGATATAATATTTTTTCTCATTAGTTTCGAATTTAAATTGAGGTACGATTATTTTATATTTTATGATCTATCCATAATTCTGTATTCTAATGATGAATGAAAATGAATTGACCAACAAATGATTTTTGGGGCGATCGTATTGTGGTAATTGGACTAGAAGATGGAATTATTGAGTGGAAAAATTTCTTTTAAAATTGGGATAATTATTCATATTTAGAATGTAAATGGATATAGTTAAATACAACATATTTTTTGTTTTTTGAAAATTTTCATTTTTCATGGATTTCCCCACAATTTATTATTAATTGTATGAAATTCAATTGGTCCGCAGTTTGATATATTTGAACTAATGTATTTTTTTCCCCCGATTTCTTATCATAATGGACTGATATCACCAATCATATTTCAGATCGATTATGGGATCAAACTAGGATGATGATAAAGAATTATTTAGTATGGATTTGAGTCCCTTAGTTTGAGAATGATGTGTGATGTGGAAAAGAACCAACGTGTAAGGTTTTTCCCTATCTCTTTTGTCCGAATTCTGAAAACTGGATACAAAAATTATCATTTTCGGTGGATAATTTCTTATCTAAGATATAGAATGTAAATTCAAAAGAAATATTAGTGTGGGCATATATAGAGGAAGAATCTAATGGTTCTAAAAAATCCTATAATATATAGTGTTTATTTCAAAGATATATGTTATTTCGGGCAACCTGAAATAGGTTATAGGGTATCCGCAATAGTTAAATTTCACACATAGTGTCACCATGTCAAATGAAATATGAAACTTGTTAGTGTCATATAATGTATCATGGAGGATACATAGGATCATACAGGACAAGGTATATAGACTTGTCCAAACAAGACAAACAATTGTATAAGGGTTGGTACATGGAAACATAAATAATACATTATCATGAGTACATGTGTTGGTAAACAAAGTCATCTAGAGTATACAGACATGGTGGTGTATATATAAGATATTTTATAATGGCTCGCCACATTCCACGGTGACTTCTACATTCATTGTACCTATAGAACACATCATGTTTTGATTAAAAATGTATATCCAATGTGAGCATGAGAGATGGATTGTTCCAATTATTGTGATTCTTTCCATATACCATAGATGACATGACCATTAATATTAGGTGACATTCTTGTTTCTTTTTTAATCATTTATCAGTTATGTTTTGTACTTTTTTGGGCATTTCTAGTCTTGAATTGTTTGATTTTGTTCCCATGGACCATTATTATTAGGTTTATATGATGTATTTTATTCTCATCATAGAATTTGGAAAATTTTTATCTTAGTGATAATCTATTTAGTGAGGGTGAGTTCCCTTTTTATAGTGTGAAATTTCTCATACCACATCAAATTATGGCTTAAAATCATGGAGCATGTATCCCTTTGATAGGCCCAAAGTGATCCTTATTTCAATTTATATTGACATAGAAATGGTTTTTTAATATAAGAGTGACATATATTTAAAGGTTATCCATACCCATATCTAGGAGGATTTTTTATCAGTGTTTGGTGTCCCCATTTATCCATGGATAGTGACCCCCTATTTATGTTCTAGGATCCGATATATTCGATGAGGTGTAGTCTCATCACGTTTGTATCATAGATGAACAATCTTATTTTAATCATAATTTTTGGTAGTAATAAAAATCATACAGATTATTGTCATAGATCTGTGTGATCTCTATGGTGAGTGTCTGTAGTGGTGGTATTGATAATGTAGTGTGTTCTCTTAGACAAGTGCTTCCAGGAACATTTGATCATGAATACTGGGTTTCAAATGCATATATGATGTTACCCTAATACATTGTGTGTTCTATGAGTATATCTATATGTTTTATTTTATGTATTACTTTATGAATTCCATATCTAGTGATGATATAGAACCAATTGATGCTCTATTTTTGGTGATTTTTCGTATCGTATTATATATTGTTATACTCACACATACATGGGTTATTCCTACACATGTCAAGCATTATGTAGAGGGAATAACATTTTGAGTAGTTTTTGGGGGACTAGGTGTAGGTGACGCTTTATTGGGATACACATACTTTGGTTTTTACTAGTGTTTGATTTAAAAGCATTCCACTACATTGTAGTAGGTGATAATTAATTTCTAGTTTTGTTTGTGCATGTATTAGGTCCCCTTTTCTTTCAATTACTTTATTTCATACTCGGATTTATGGAATCATTATGTGTAAATGAATTTATATTAGTTTTTTATATTTCAGAATTTTATAGGCTTGGTAATTTTGGGTTACATAAAGGTACATTAGAATGACCCCCTCCTATGTATAAGACATTATTTCTTTCCAATTTTCACCAACCAATGACCAATAGGAGAAAGGATTATGTTACTTGTGTTTCGATTCTATTCGGGTCGGGTCATGAAACAATAGTATGAAATGATATACCCAAATTGATGTGTTATGACACTAAATAGGTTTATAATTTTACATTCATGTTTCTATTATATAGTTGTGCATTTTGGGTTGAGATCATGGGAAATATTGTTAATGAGTTTTGAGTTTGAAACATTTGTAGGGTGTCGAGTATTGGTGTGGAGTTTGACATATCAATTCAGTGGGACCAAGATTTAATTATTATTGTAATTGTATATATAGATACACATGTTAGGAAAAACATAATTACATTCATCATATATAGGAATCAGATGTGTCTTCCATGTCCTTCTTGAGTTATCTTTTTAGATATAGTTATTGATCATGGTACATCTTGATGACCTTCATGATGTATCTACAATGAAATATTGATTGGATTCTTTGGAAGTGTCATGTTAAATACTAGATAAGTGAAAAAATATTAGTTTAGGGACCCACTCATGAGGTTCTTACTCCTCTTGGGCACTAAACAGTGCTTCAACATTATGAGAAGTCATTGAATCAAAATATGGATCATGCATATGATCGACTAAATTATGACGAGATGATAGATTAAGAAGTATAGGATGTTGGAATGCATTTTCATCACTTCTTACTCTAGTTCCAATGGTGGGGATATCTATGGTTCTATGATGATACAAACCCTTAAGTGGTTTAGGATTAACTCTAGGCAGTGGTTTGGGATTCTAGCTTCTATGGATCCTGGCTGATCAAACAGTTGTGCATGTGACCCATTTTATCTATGGAGTAGCAGTTGGATATATTGGTACATATACATGAGATAGAAATGTCAATTTTACATCATGAGATCAATATTTTGAGGTCTACCTTTTTACATAGTGGTAAATTCCCATTTTTTGGTCATGGTGGACTGGCGTTAGCTTTAGGATTGAACGTCGCTCAAGGATGAGACCCCACCCAAATTGAAGTCTTACAAGTGACTTTTCCCTAGGGCGACATGTGGAATCGGTGGAGCCATGTGATTCTTATGAGTTTCCTTGTATTTTTATGAAGTTGATTAATGTACTATGATGTTCGATAAATCCCTTGTTGTTATATAAATGAGGGATAGTGAAATAATGAGTTCCATGCTATGATATCTTGTAGATGTTTTTAGTGAGGTCTGAAGAATGAAATGTGTTTTCACATACAATGATGTAGTTGTCGAATGGAGTTTTGTGAAACATTTCCTAAAGTGTATCCCCTGTTGGAGAACTAGGGAATCTAATGCATCATTTTTTAATTGAAACACATGTTGGAGTATACTACATATTTGATATGTTATTACACACATATCCCAATAGTGTTAAATTACATTGGGAGAATATAATGATTGTTGTTATTGTTATTATTTTAGTGGTATGGTTACACTTTGATGATTTATTTAGTATGGAATGTTTTCCTACCATCCATGCTCAGTTGATTCAAATAGTGATAGTATTAGTACTTCTAGTTTCTTGGGATATATTTTTTTTCTCCAATGATAAATAGTGTACCCAGGAAGAGCAAGATGAGATCATGTGTATGATGTTACTACTAAATTATTTTTTGTTGGAAACTGATTCCATTTGATCATTATATTCTATGAGTTTATAGTTCACGTGATTATGGAGGAGTATATGGGATTCATTATTTTGGACTTTCAAAGTCTTCATCACTAATTAGAAGTGCAGGTTTTCATCGACATCCACCATGGAAAACCTGATAGTGGAGCTATAATATCATAGGAACCCATGTAGATATGAGAGATAGAGATAATGGTTGAGGTTTCTACGAAGTAAAATCTTCATTAGATACTTTGTGGTTTCATATGTTGCCCTTTCTTTTTCACTTGAGATGCAAACGGGTGCTTGAGGATGGGTGAGTATTGGTATCACTATGACCAGTTCAGACAAGGTATAATATCAAAACTGTACAATTGATGAACACTTCACCCAATAGATAAAGAGAAATTGGATATTATAAAATTACCTCAGAATGTGTTATCAGTAGCTACATGGTCGAGAGGTAGATTTACCATGTGTAGTTTCCATGATCCTATGTGGTCTCACTACTATAAAACATGCCTTCAACAGCACCAAAAATTATAAGTGTTGAAAAAATGTGCTGAATATGTTTATATATATCATCTCAAAACTAAGAACTAATAATGGGAGACTATTAAAATAGTTTTTTTGCACTGATAAAATGGAAGCATTATTAGTGCTTTATTTTAGTACTGATAAATTCCCACAATAAAATGAAATAATCAATAAAAATTAACAATTTTCTTAATTAAATAATTATTTTTACAAATATGAAAACTGAATATACATACATGTAAATTTTAGAAATTTAGAAATATTATATATTAAATATATAGATATTTAAAAGAAATAAAAATAAATAAATACACAAATTAAATTTTAAAATGAAAAAATTAACAAAAATAAAAAAACATTTTATTCATTAATTAAGTATGGAAAAATATCAATAAATTAAATAAATAAATATATATTATAAAAAATAATAATATTTATATATTTAAAGCCTTGTTATTAATCAGTCAATATTGTAAATATAAAGTTATATAGCATTGTTTTCATTTATTCCTACCTAGGTTGTATTTATTTTATCTTCTATGACCTATATTCTTGGATCTAATACCTCTTATTTAATAGTTGGTAGGTATGAATAGATAAGAAAATATGAAATGCCTTGTTCTTATGTGTCTAGCTATAATTTTTTCTAGAATCAATTATAAAATTATGTTAATTTAAATATGAATACATAATAAATAATGTATTATTAATTTCACATTATTGATAATTTTTTTTATATAAGTTATTAATTTCTTGACTTTATTTAGTTACCCCCATAATTGATAATATTAGTTAGTTTTTTCATACTAATATATAAAATAATTTTTCTAACATCTTTATAATTTAATTTAAAGTATGAAAATACTCTTTCTAAATGAATTGAACAAGAGAAATGGGAAGGGGTTAAAACTTAATATAAATTATTTTGTGCCTATTTTAAATGGTTATTGTTTTTTGGAATGGAATAATTATTTGAATTACTATATTTATATTGAATATGTCACTATTTTGACCCCTAGATATCTATAGGAAGGATCCAATGAAAAACACTTGTATTCTAGAATATATATTGATCCTCATGTCCTAGATGTTACTATAAATAAACTTCAAGATATGTAGTATGATTTTCAATTACCATAACATATAGTATTTAACATTCCTCTAAAATTTTATTGTAATATATAATAATAATACATATATGTTTCTATTGAATATATTCCATTAATTTATAAGGGTAAAATAATTCTAGATCAATAATGTCCATAACATAAAAAATTTGACCTTTAAATAGATTTATGTTATTGGATTGATCATATAGTGGATATAAAAAATAACCAAAATTGGAAGGTGGGGAATCCATCAGTATACAGAAGTGATGTAGAATGTATGTGGGGTGAGATTAATTTTTTCAACACCATTAGAGTTGAGGTATTACAATTACTCTTCAATTGAGGATTCATTTTGAGTGATCCCATCAGTCTAGGTTCCTAGGACACTATAATCCTTATTGCCTTTTTTATATGAATCATTTTTTTCAATGTGGTTAGTTAGGGAAACTAAAATTTTCATTTTGAGCTATTCCTTATGTGCAGGGTCATTGGATTTGATTGAAATACTATATATTGATCAGTAGTGTATGGATGATGGTAGAATAGACTCTTCTATAGTGATAGGTACAATCATATTATATTATACTTTTATTGATGGTATTAGGACACCTAAGAATAATATTCAATATTTATAACTTTCATATATTTCATCTGGGATTGAGATTATAAGTTATTCATAATTTTATTGATGCCAATATTATCAATAAGTAAATTTTTTTAAAATGAGTAATAATTTCCAATTTTATTCTGGATATACTTATAACTCACTTTCTCCCATTCCTATAGCTTAAATATTCCACCCTAATTCTGAAAACTCGTTATTGCTTCATATGTGACCATTTTGAGAAGCATCTCTATCAACTCTTCTGAAAGAAGTATACAAAACATAATTTTCATAAGAAACATAAATAATTTTTCAAAAAAATGGTCCAAGGTATTAAAATATAAGGTTTTGTGATAAATATTGATTTTTATATGATATATATACAACACTATACACTCCATGCATAAATATAAACAATTGCATTCATATTTCATGAAAATTGTTACTATATTGAATAGAGATATAATACATCTATAATGTAGTATGAATAACCTTCAGTAAAATTATTTAATCAATCTTTAGATGCTTGGTTTCCTTCCATATCATGATAATGGATTAGAATCCCTCATTCAAAATAGCCTTTCTCTCATCACTATGCTTCCGAAATTCCTTGAGAACCTAACTCTAACATAGATTGTATTCATTAATCTATTTTGATGCCACTTCAAACGCATTCTATTGCCCATATCCCAACTCATTCTTCAACTCAATAATATATTCATTATCCAAATATAGTTCTTCATCAGAACATATAATATGAAGCTGAAAATTTAATCAAATCATAATTAATTATTTGTCTTGTCTCCTGATATGTTTTTTATATGACTTTATTCTTTACTTTTGAAAACAATTCCTCAAAAATTAAATTTACTTTTAGTGTGATCAAATTTGATCCTGATATAAAATCATATTTAAGAATACATTGATGATACTAATACTACTATGACTCAAATAATTAGACTCTCACTGGTATTCCTCCCACAATGAGAAGATCTATCAAGCCCTATTTTTATATTAAACTTATGGTTACAAAATTTTGACATCTTGGAGAAATGGTGGATTTTAATTTTATCCCATCCACTCACAAAAACACCGCCATAATTTTTTGTCACCTCTATATCTTACAAAAAAACATTTCAGAGGAAGTGAAAATCATTTAATGTATGTGACTGGAAGTAAATGATTGTGAGTGGAAGTCATGTGGACTTGAATGATCCCCCCTTCATTTTGGCAATGTAATGTGATATAATCTACAATAAAAATTGAATTTGAGTAATTTTTTAATAATACTATAAATTGGACATAAATATACCAAATAATTTTTTTTTTCATTTTTTTCCTTGAGTCTCATCCCCCAACTCTTCTGTGTTTTTTCAACTACTATAATAAGTAGTAATACCAAATGATCATCAGTATATGGTATTTGATATTTATTTTTTAGATCAGTTCTCAATATAGGTCAATGTGCACAAAATATTGTAGTTAAATATAAAAAAAATGAAATAATAACAGTTTGGGCTATATGCCACCAGAGAACATTGGAACCACAATGATGGGTGGAAGGATACTTTTAAAGAGGGACTCTAATCCATTGTTAAGAGATGGGTGATAATAAACGTATGAGGAATGGATATATAAAGTAAGTTATTTTACATTGTACTGTATATTATAATTATTATATATTAGTTTAAGATAGTAACTATTTTCATAAAATATGAATAAAAATGTGTACTTTTATACATGGAGTGTATTGTATTGTTATTAATCAAGACAATTTAAACATTTGAATCCTTTTGAAGACAATGACTTCTTCACATTATGTTGTAAGATATTATGTGGAGAAAATACTATTTATGATGAATCCATATAATTATTTGGGGATCAATAACTTGTATATGTAAAAACAACCACAAAAATTTATAATGGCGAATAAAATTATAAACTCAAGAAGCCAGGGTATAAAATTTGTGGTTTTCATAATAAATGTGGCTAACCTACTGACCCAAAATATTCAAGTTTCTTTAGATATTATGGGGAAACAATGATGATAAATGTATATAGTTATAATTAATTTTCTCACAACATCCAACAAATAATTTTCGAAATCCATTTGAAGGGTATAAATTTAGTGTTTCAAAATTGTGTCTTGATTTTACATGAAAATTATATAATGAAATAATGAGGAATTTATTATTATTCTTTATATAAATCATTTATTTTGGATTATTTATATAATAATTTTTTCCTAATGGCCACTAGAAAATCCTATAAATTCTTCTAGATTCGTATTATGATGTTTTATCTTAGGGATTCTTTTGGGGAAAAAAATCACGAACCACCACTTAGTTACGCACAATTTATTAATATAGAAATATGGATTACATTCATCAATTTCGTCATTGAGAAATCATTTCAGGTGCATTGTATTCAATAAAATATTGCATGTCATTATTTATTTTATCAAACATGATGAAAAAAAATAGAATGGGAAGAATGTGTATATATGACATAATGGTTAATTAGTTGATTAAAAAAACACAAAGAAGTATCTGAATGACATCTATGTATGAATATTTTATTATTTATCACCATATTTTATAAAAATGTATATTTAAGATCAAATTTTTTATATGTTTTAGAAATAATAATCATCAATGAATAAACAATTATAAAATATACATTCAGTAAAATTGAAGTGGCCTCAATAAAATTTCCATGATTGAGGATTATGTTCTGGAGTATCTCCTAAAAAAATTCAAGAAAAAATACCTCAAGATAATAGATAAAATATGGTGAGATGACTAAATACATGCACAAAATTACTGGAATATATGATTTTGTAGTCTAGTTTGGTAGACCAATGTATAATAAAGTATAACTGCCAACCATTGTCGGAGATATGATCTACACATGAACCAGATAATCCCACTAGACTGGAAGGTAGTCATTCCCCCAAACCACATACCATATCAGAGTAATCAGTTTTTTATTACTCTTTCTCCTAAATTTGAATCAAACTAATTCTCATAACATTAAATCACCTAAATTCAATAATGTAAAATTGTATGTGATTTCTATCAGTCAACACCCTTGTACTATCATGTTGTGATGGGTACATTGTATAATATTCTGGGAGACCGACAACATAATAGTGACCTCCCAACATATCACATGAAATTGGGGATTAAGGTATCTTATGAGCTAACTACTGAGTTTCATGTTCCACATGATGGTCTAGATATTAGAATGGTCGAAGATTCTATTAGAACGTTCATAGCATGGAAATATAGTCTTATATAGATAAATTATGTATGCCCTTATTAATTTTTTAAATATAAAACCCACGTAACAAAAGAAGGTTCAGAAGTGATGTATGATATTAAATATGGATAATTTGGTGGTGAAATGGGAGGTTTAATCAACAATTCCTTGTTAATTGTACAAAAAAAATTTCCTTCCAAGAGTAACATATCCCCTCCATTTCTAGAGATACATTATTCATCCTTATAACATCATTCATAGACCACACATGACGATAAAATTATTTCATACAATGAATATGAAGAAGAAATATATAGAAATTTCTTAACAGATAGAATTAGAATCAAGACTATAAATGATATTCTCATTCATGAATGTTTGGGAGACTACCATTTCAATACTAATAGAAGGTATGTCATCATAATATATGTATCAAAATAATTAGATAATATGTTTATTAATGTTATAACTATTCATTTATTTATAGGTGATTATATCAAAACAATATAATTGGAGGATCATACAAAGAATGCCTCAGATTCGTTAATCACTATTCATTTCCATATCATAACTTACATTGAATAAGGAAGAAATAAAGAATAAAAAAAGTTGATTTACTAGAATAATGTAGTAAAAATCATCAAAATACAATCTATTTTGGATACATAAATTAAAAGGCAAAACTCATTAATCTATTCACATAAAATATATTTTTAATATTTTTATTACTTAGTTGTTTGGGTTTTTTAAGATGTATTAGATGTTGATATTAGTATATATGGTGAACTAGAATATTTATTTTTTAGATCCAATGCATGTATAAGCAACTGACCGACCACACATGATAATTATTTTGAATATTTAATACACTAATATAAACATATTTATATATTCATTTAATTATAAGTTGACTTCATTATTTAACAATAATTTTATTATGATATAGAAATATCACAACACAAGAATGATCATAGCATAATGTTAGTGTATAATAAAATAAAGCATTAGGATGACTGCAAAAATAATCAAATTCAAGTATATATAGAAATACTTATTTATAAAAACATTTCAAATCAAACCTATTTTCTAAATTTTATTTTATGAATATTGAGACCTTTCCTAAAAATGAAAGACCCCTATAATAAAAATATAAAAGATTACAATAGTTAGAAAGTAGAAGTTTTATAGTGATCCCTCCTAAGAATAAAAATAATACCTTTTGGGTCTTGATACACCCAAGGAAATGTATTACCATTGACACCTTTGCTAGCAAGCCCATCGCCAGAGAATTTGCCTCATGATATACATGAGTAACAATATGCTCTTTTGAAAATAGATTATCCATGAACCTTTCCCATCATTTAGTCAACATCTAGGAATGTTGAATAGAACCAGTTTGAAGTGCCATAACTCCAATCGTAGGATCACATTCAATCTATATCTTGTTCCATCCCCTTCGATCAGCTTGTTCAACCACCTCAATAACTCCACGCATCTCTACTTCAAGTCCAGAGACAACACAACACGATCTATAAAGATAGCCAAGAGAACACCTGTGATGATCCCTAAAAACAGCACCAAAACCTGAAAAGCCTGGATTATATCTTGAAGCTCCATCAGAATTGATATTGATCCTACAATTAAAAATGAGGCTCCAATATGACTTCAATTGTGCCAAAGGTGGCCGAAAATTCCCCTTGACACCATCGTGATTCAGACCCGTCCAATCATGTAATGAGTTTTCACAAAACCTTCTACCTGGAACTAGCACAATGCGAGTAGCACTGAGGAGTTCAGCCAAGACAGTATAGACTTGTAACTTTCCTCCTGTATGCAGGACATCAAGGACATTAATGGGTAATCCTGCCATAACACTACCATTATGAAAACAACTTCCTTAATTCATAATAGTAGGAGAAGTAGAGGAAGACCCTGCCAAATCTGCAGATAACCCTATCACAGCATTTCCAGCTAGAGACCCCATTCCATAGGTCATAACAGTAGGAGAAGTGGAGGAAGACCCTGCCAAAGAAAAGTCATCATGAAAAGTCAGTTGATCATTAAGAATCTTATTCCCAAGAAGAAATAAAAAATCCAGGAGCTCCTCTGCAACAAAAAGAATCAAGCATGAAACTTGCTGAGATAGCTTAATTTCAGACCATCATTTCATAAACTCATCACTTGTATTTTCATAAGGTGATTCCACTTCATAGATATCAAAAACCTCCTCCCTCATAGCTGAAGCAACTACACAAGTAAAGAATAGATGATTTATATCTTCCCTATGTGGATAAAACAGAAAACATCATGGGCAATGTGAAATCCCACATGTTGGATAAAACCAGTTGTTGGAAGATTTTTGTGAGAAATCCTGTAATAAAGACCCAAGATGGACTCAAGAATCCCTTGATCAAAAGACCCATCCATTGATGTCCAGAAGTTCTCCCATTAATATACATATAAAAAAGAATAGAAGAATGAATCCCATTTAGAGCCGGCTCCCATGCCCAGAAATCCACCAATGAAGAAAAGATATATTGTTCAATAATAAAACTAACGTTACTAGGTATAATTTCCAAGCATTCAAGTTTTTATTTGATTGATAAATAAAAATCAATATTAGGACTATCCTTAAGAACCATCTCTCCCGGTCTATTCCCATTCCAATTACACTTCAAGAATTGAAGTGAATATTTCATCACTACCAACCATCTAGAATTTTCATAAATTTTGGAAAAAAAATTCATGTTGGCCAGACAAACATAAGTTATGATGTAATTAAAGTTACTTTCTTTGATCTTTCTCAAGAACCTAGATCTTAAAAATGTTAGAGCCTCAGATTTCATATTCATTATTCTCCAAATAAATTCCCCTATGTTTGAGATGTTTTATTGTTGCTTGTCTATATCCCATTTCCCATTAGAAGTGGTAATGGTGTAGTTTTTTCACATGTCTCATCTAACCAGTTATTGAAACAATACCTAATACAAATATCAGAGATGAT
Organism: Viscum album; assembly: GCA_963277665.1. Taxonomy (NCBI): domain Eukaryota; kingdom Viridiplantae; phylum Streptophyta; class Magnoliopsida; order Santalales; family Viscaceae; genus Viscum; species Viscum album. The sequence goes on along the minus strand of OY728150.1, from coordinate 1,582,129,890 downwards.
TTAAAAAAAGATATATTATCATACTAAATATTTGTTTTTTAACCACCTACTCAATATTGAGTATTTTAGATATTGAAGTGATACTCATAAAATATTATTTAGATATAAATGATTAGGTTGAACCAGAGTCAACTAATAATATTATAATTCTAGATTTAGTGATATGTGTACCATTAACTGTGTTTTATGGAATTTACTATTCAACTATAGTAATTCCATAATATTGGTAGACACTACTATGATAATTATTTGTTATGTTCAACTAAAATTTATGTAATTGATTCAAATATTTCCCTTTATCCTTAATATTAAATAATTTTACATTGGTTGATTCTCTATTACAAATTCATTCTTGATAATAAAGGTAAGTCCTCGACATATAAAGCAAACCCATTTTACATTTAGTCATGTATAATGATGTTTTATTCAACAATAATCTCATGTTACTCAATATCTTATTCGATTATTCAATTTATCCATATTTTTATCTTATGTGATATTATTTAATATAAATAATATGATTCTATAAAACCTGGATAATTTTATCATTATCATTATAGACAATGATATAATAACCTCATATGATAAGAAATTTTAGGAGACTAGTTTTCTTAAAATAGTTATCATAATCCCATAAATGAAAATATTAATATTACTCTTCTGAAAATATAAATTTACATTTTAATTACATGTTAATCAGGTAAATAAATCATCATACATATCAAAATTTTCCAGTTCCTTTTTTCATTAAAAGATTAATTATATCTTGATATTTTATCATTTTCATGAGCACATGTTTTCCAACAAAGTTTAATAAATTAAATAAACTCATCACAAGTAATTTCATTCTCCAATTTAGTGATTTGAATCAATTAACTCAATTTATTTGTATCCCCATGATATTAAAAACCACTATGACATCCATATACATTTAATTACTTTATAGGAAATAAAATAGTTTTCATGAAACTTAAATATTGTTTAGATACATTTCTTTGTGGTTCTATTTATTGATGGAGGATATTATTTCATAAAACTGTATAAAATTGATTCACAACATTGTGGATCATTAGGATTTCCTATATGAGCAATGTTGTCGGTTATAACCTAATCTATCATACCATATATAGTTATAATTTGTTCAGTTACATAATAATCACTAGCTTCAGCTTCATTATCTTTTCATTAGTGAAAACCATACATTTTATATGTGTACTGAAATGGATTACATTTAATTAGATATGTCTCTTTTATATTAAATTACATACATTACATTACACCACATTTTTATTAAGAATAAAGTAGTAAATATAAAATAATGTAACTGATAACATAAATTTAAATTTTATGAATAATAAAACCAAAAATCATAAAAGGTGTTTCTATGGGAATATTCTGAAATCATTATATTATTATCAAATCAATCATACGGTTTTCAATAGAAAATTTGAATTATTCAAGGAATATCTACCTAGAGTGTCACCTTAAGAGTGTAATAATGTAACTCTAACCATTCTACATAATGATGTCAATGAAATACCGGACCTTGCACATTTAATATAATAAACCCTATATGAATATATTCAAAAACCACATCAACCTGATATATCCAAAAAGATAAATATTTTTAGGCAAATAACATAATCACTAAAATTCCAATTCATAATGATGTTATCCATACCCGGAAGTATACTCAATATTAATCATATGGTTATGATATATAAATTATTTGTTTTTAAAAATAGTAGAAAAGGATTCTAGTAATCATCCTATTACACTAATAGTAAATATCACGACACTAGAATCTTAGAGCTATTGGTAACAATATAACAGTAGTTCTAGATATAATAGATCATGTCCTAGAATACCAAATAGTTTAGTAGTCGTTGAAAAATAAATTCATGTATGCATATCACATTAAATTTAATGGAATAAAATACAACATAAAATTTTCATTAAGAACATAATTATCCTCTATAGAATATGCATTAATATTAATCATTATACACTTCAAATAATCTTAGGAAAAGGTTAAAAAATTAAGGGGTGGGATCAAGGTCTTATTAAAGGTTAGTATATAATGGTAGCCAAAGATGGTAAGAATAATATTTCAGGAATAAATCATTGTCAAATTATAAAATATAAATAAACAAATGATCTGGACACATATCCAAAGATATTAAAAATATTAAACTAATAATTTTTATAATAGTAACATATTTTATAATTATATAATGTATGATTTCATTCATTTGAAACCTATGATCAATCCATTCTTCAATGAAATTATAAAAATACCTTCAAATCCTTTTGCCAATTAATCATTATTAATTGAAAATGCCTTATAGAAACTAATAAACAATTTTATCTAATTTCAACTAACCATGAATTCACTGGATATGTAATTATTTTACCCAACTATCATATAATAAGAAAAAATAATTAATAATTTGGTTGTACAATAAACTTAATCGACATTCGTTAAAAGTCAATAATTTTTTGTATTGGAATTAATAAAATATAAAGAATCAATAATTTCCACATCCACTACAAAAATAAAACATATATGGAAATAAAATCGACGATGTCAATATATTATATCATTAGTAGTTTATAGGATTCATCGATGGATATTTACATAGATGAAATTATATTAAAACATCATAGGTATCATTCTTGTAAAAAATACACTTTTAAATTTTTCAATTACATAATAAAAATATATACATTTACCAAAAAGTAATGAAAACATTTTCATTAATAATAACATAATTAAAATAAAAAGGATTCCCTAAATTAATAATTTTAATGATTTTTCTAAATTATGGTCATGTCATATATGATTAAAAAAATACTTTATGTATTTTGTTATATTTTTAAAGAACCACTTTATGAATCTGATAATAATATATCCATTTAAAATATTTAATAAAATTTAAAAAATGATTAAAATGCATTTTATAAACCATCTTTGTATATAAAAAATTTCATAAAATTTTAATAAGTCAAATATGGACATGAAAGGAAAATATTTCTAATTGAAAATAATGAAAAACTCAATTGTGCTTAAAAAAATTATTTTCCTATCTTTCCTACACAATGATTACAAAAAGCATGAAAAAATTTATATTTATTAAAATAACTAGATGGAAATAAAATATATGGGTTTTGTAATATAATGGTGAAATATTTTCCCACACAGATGTTGAGTAAAGTATTGTTTTCAATAATACATAACAATGTTATGTAAAAGGGGGAGATTATTAAAAATAATACTCTATTTTTATGTAATTTTGATGCTCAAAAATACCCTTAGTTATTTTCTAATGATTTTATTTAGTATTTTGTAGGAATTTATTAATTTATTTTACTCTTGAAAAAATGAAAATTTTTTTCTTGTTCGGAATCTGCTTTAAGTGCATCCTGGAATCACTGTTTATACCTTACTTGTTCGGAATCTACATTAAGCACGTCCTAGAATCAATGTGCATACCCTACTTGGATAAACATAGCGTAAGGATGAAAAGATTGTACACTTTTTGAGATAAGAGAAATATATGGTTAAACAACCATACATTTTCAGAAATGTATGGAAGAAGAACCTTAAGTTAGGAAGGAACCTAACATTTTGGATATCAAAAAAGTATGGAAGGAGAACCATACATAAGTACTAAATGTTACGTTTGTTTCTCAAAAGTATGGTGCATCAATCTTACTTTTGTAAACAACCAAACGTTATAGGAAATGTATGGATCAAGTAGAAGTATGGATCCTTTTCCATACGTTTGAGAGATGAAGAAAAAGTATGGATGATCAAACCTATGTTTATGTTCAACATTACATTGTCAACTCTATGTTTGGAGGCCACGTCATCAACATTACGTTTGGCATCGGAAATTTAGACAGATGATAATTTTTTTATGCAGCGATCAGCAAGCTCATTATTGGGTGGATTTCAATCCGGATTTAATGTCATTTTTGTAGTACGACTTTAACTGATTCGAAGCCGTTTTATCAATGGATTTATGATTGAATTAAAAGGATCTTTTTATGACGAGTCTTAAGGGATGTTACAACATCTCTGTAAATTCAAATTTTTGAATATCACGAAAAAAAGGCGATATTTATGGATCTAAATGTGTATGAGATATGCTCAGATTTATTATATATGTTTTCTATGAAACACTATGTACAAATGTATGGTGATCAATATATTATTAAGAAGGTGGAAAATAGAGGCTGCGGAAATTCACGTTGATTTTCTGATTCAAAAAGGAGCATCAAAGCTCTGTTTGTTTAAGAATAATGGACCTGGTAAAAGATTCACTTGTTCTACATTGAATATATATTGTGGATCTACTACTTCTGAATTTGTGAACTATATCTCTATATCTACTATAACTAGATCGACTCAGAATTGCTTTGTTTTGAAAATCAATATTTCTAGAGACGACGATCCGTCTACTATCAATTGTATTATATTACAATTGTGAAGATCCACTGGAAAACTTCTTTCTGAAATTATTTTTATTCTTGAGTAACCAGCTTCTCATTCTAAGCTGTGTAGGTTCATGTTTGAGCCAGAAGGATTTGTTTTTCCTTGGATTGTAAAGGTGACAACTGCCTGTACTCAGTTGTGAACCGGTCTACGGAAAAGAGGACCAGATAGTGAAAATCATCATGCTGGTGGAGTTGAGCATTGGTGGAGTGGACAAGGGGCTTTCTGTTCCAAAAATCACTATACATATTTGTGTCCCTGCTTTTATTTCATTCCACTGCACGATCAAATCTGATAAATTATAGAGGCTAGAACTCGTTAAATCAAAGAGTTACCGAAAAATTGCAAAAGACACAATTCACCCCCTCTTGTGTATAATCTGTAGATTCAGATCCAACAGTTTGTATCAGAGGTGGAGCTTCTGATAGAGCCTTAACAAGTTAGAAGCATTTAAAGATTATGTAGAAGAGCATCATGACTAATACAAGATAAGGGAAGTCAATGGTCAGAGCCCCATATTTCAATGGAGACAACTATGATTGCTGGAAATCATGATTTATGATATATCTGAAAAACCTCAGTATAAAGCCTATTCAAATATTCATTCTCCTTATGAAATTCCTAAAAATCCTGAGACATGGATTGCTACTACAGAGGTAGAGTATGATATGAATTCGAAGGATATTAATGCAATTATCTCCGGTCTAGGACCAAATGAATATAACAGGGTGTCTCAGTGCCTAACTGCATATGAGATGTGGCAAACAATAGTTGTGGCATATGAAGGAACAGAAAATGTGAGACAAAAGAGACATGCAACTGAAAAACTAAAATTTGATACATTCAGAATGTTTGAAGGAGAAAACATTACCCAAATGAATGGGTGATTGATAAAAATGGTCAATTATATAACAGCTCTAGGATAACTTATCAAACAGTCTGATCATTCATTATAATTACTAAGGGTACTCCATACTCGATGGAATGTTATCTCTGCTGTAATCAGACAATCAACATATGACAACCCTTCTTTTTATTACAACTTAAACATGCTTTATTACATAAAACATCATTTGATACAACAAAGAATATCAAGAAGTTTAGTTTCGTTGGGGTTTAGGATCAATAATAAAAACTTTAATCTTGAAATACAACATCTTAATTGAAAACTTCCTATACATGACCACTACATTCCTTCGTACTTAGCATTGCATGGGATAACCTCAGGACATGCATAAAAAAGGGTGAGCTATAAAGCCTAGTAAGGGAGTACACAATGAATAACATGAGGAGTAAAATACATGTTAGGCAATAGGCATATCAATAGAGCATAAGAGAAATATGAACATAAAGGCATGATAAAGCACGATAGTCATAACATGGAAATGTGGCAACAACACTTAACATTGAATTAGCATGAGCCAAGGCTCATTGCACATGGAGCATGAGTAAACCCTCATTGCACTTGAACCATGAGTAAACCCTCATTGCACTTGAATTAGAATGAGTCAACACTCATTTCACATGACTTTTCATGATACTATACTTTACCCAATGCATTGGAGCGCTATAAAGGGCGCACCCTTCTTAATCATTTCATTTCATGCATAAGTGTGCCACATGGATCATAAAACATGGATTCATAAAACATAATCATTTATTCCACGATAAAGGAATGTGGAATTCATACATGAAACTTTATAATCAACAAGTTAATGTGCATAAAGGTTAATACCCTTGATGGAGAAATGGGCATGGTATTCACTACACAATGATATTGACTTATAAAATCGGTGTGATTTCGCAGTGTAACGGCGTGACATAAGAATTCATAAAAATGGTTGATGAGAGATAAAGGGGTTCCTCATCATATTTACATGTAATGGACAGTATGGTGGTCATATAGATACATGTCCCGACAATTGAAAAGGAATTTATATTCATGATACAAAAGTATTGCTTGAATATAAAAGAGGATAAAAATGATCCTTTTAGAATTTCGGCATAGTAACGGGTGTACATGGGAGGAATTTAATGAGAGGGAAAGGGGGTCTTCCATAGATCAAACAATAAGAGGGCAGTATGGGAGATGTTCGAAACCATACACCAACATTCATAATTGAAATTAAAAGGGCAATACATCTTAAAGAAAATTGACAAAAATGGGAAAGGAAGAAAAAACCCTTACTTGGAAGTGTGCTTCCAAAGGCAAGAGAGAGGCTTGTGAGAGGCTTATTGGGAGCTTGGGGAACCTTGGGGGGATTCTAGAGAGAGTAGGGCAGAGGTTGGACGAACTCCAAGGGATTTTAGTGGGGAGGAAGTGGGAGCTTGGGTGGGTTTATATAGGAAAGGTGAGAGAATTCTTTATTATTTAGGTTTGGGACCCCTTATATTAAAATAATCCAAACCACAAACCATCCCATGGTATTTGCCCATGGTTTTTGGAAAAGGAATGACGAAAAAAATATTTTACAAGGCCAAGGTCCGAACTTATTAATAAATTAGGGTTGCTTATGTGGAGGTGAGTCACACTCCCATGGAAATTAATTTAAAAAGGCAAAGTGTTGAATAAGTCTTGAGGGCTCCATTAATTCTTTGAAAAGTAAGTCAAACAAACCCAAAACCTCATTATTTTAATGATAAAACATATATTTGCCGATCAGAAGGATTATGGTATTTTATTACATCACCATTGGGTCATTATGATGGCATAAAACACATTATATATTTAAACGGTATTTAATTTTTACCCAAAAATTTGACTGTCTCAGAAAATTATGAAAAATTCACCGTTGGATAATTTCGACGTTATTATTCCAAAAATAATATTTATTTTATCTAAATAATTTTCTAAATATGTTAATTTTCACTTTTAATATAAAAACCGATATTTATCAAAAATTCACGGGTTCTGACAGAAATGGCTTTCAAACCTTAATAAAAATTTTAATTACATTCATAAAATTATAAGATCATTTATTTTTAATAAAAATTAATTTAATATTAATAATATTATTTTATTAAAATATTATTTAATTAAAAAATCCCTTAATTAAGAAAATATAATTCTTAATTAAATAATAACCAAAAAACACCATTTGTATTTTAAAAACTATTACAATGTATCAAAAATGACTAGAAATTATATTCATTATTATATACAAAAATAATGATCATGAACATAGTACTAATTATTTGTTACATAACCCCTTAAAATAGCCACATAAGACCTAAGGGTAAGGTGTGCGATGGTGACAGACTCTTGGGGCGGCTGAGATAACATCGCTCGAGTGGTAATCTCTATCAACTTCCACATTTCCCGTAGACGATCACATTCTAGCTTGACATAATGAAGCTCAGCTTGGGCTTGGTCAAGGGCGATGCCCAAATATGCCACCTCTTTTCCGAGCTCCGAAAAATGGGCTTTGTATGGGGAAATTCTATTGGATGAGGCCATCTCTTCCTTTGTCTGAGTAAAATTGGGTTCATTAAAGCATTATATTTATACTACTCGTGTGATCACTGTTCAATGACTATAAAAGTAATGGTCACAAGTCTTATCATAAAACCAAAGAAGTTGACATCTTATAAAAATGTTTTTTATAAAGAAACATTTAACTGGATCAAGAGGGATTTTCCATTAATGAAACTTTGGGTCATTACAATATTCCCCCCTTAAGAAATTTCACCCTCGAATTTTTCCTTTTCCCACACTAAAACAAATGTGGGTAACTTAGCTTCATCATATTTTCTGACTCCCAAGTCGCTTCTTCAAACATGTGGTTTCTCCACAACACCTGGACGAGGGGCATTGTCTTATTTTGTAGAACTTTTTCTCTATGATCTAAGACCTTCACTGGTTGCTTCTCATAAGAAAGATCGTCTTCCAACTATACCACCTCGGAAGAGAGTACATGTGAAGGGTCCGGTATGTAATTCCTTAAGAGGGATACATGGAAGACATCATGCACCTTGGCCATAGTAGGTGGAAGTGCTAGTCGATAGGCCACAGCCCCAACACTATCAAGAATCTCGAAGGGGGCGATGTACCTGGGACTTAAATTCCCTTTCTTTCCAAACCTCATGACCTTCTTCCATGGAGATATGCGTAAAAACACCATGTCTCCGACTTTGAAATTAAGGTCTCGTCGACGATTATTTGCATAACTCTTTTGTCGACTTTGGGCTGCCTTGATATGCTGCTGAATGGTTTTCACCTTCTCCACCATTTCTTCGACCATTTCTGGTCCAAGAAGTTTACGTTCATCGACCTCATCCAAGCATTCCAGTGTTCTACACCTTTTCCCATACAGGGCTTCATATGGTTCTATTTGGATGCTCGAGTGGAAACTATTATTATAAGAGAACTCAACTAGAGGAAGATGTTGATCCCATCCTCCTTTAAATTCCATTGAGCAAGCTCTCAACATATCCTCAAGTGTATGGATAGTCCGCTCGGATTGGCCATCAGTTTGAGGATGATAGGCCATACTGAAGTTCAGTTCAGTATTCAGAGCATGTTGAAGACTCTTCCAAAACATAGAAGTAAATCGTGGACCTCGGTCAGACACAATGGATAGTGGTATTCCATGCAACTTTACCACATCCCTAAAATATATCCATGCCAGTTGATCCAAGGAGAAATCCTCACGAATATCAATGAAGTGTGCAGTCTTTTTAAGATGATCCACAACAACACAGATTGCATTGTTGCCTTTGGATATCCTTGGAAGTCTAGTGAAAAAGTCCATGGATTCGTTCTCCCATTTCCATTATAGTATGGGCAATGGTTGCATCATCCCCTTAGACTTATGCCTCTCTTCCTTCACTTGCTAACACACCGGGCACTTTGATTTATATTTAGCGATCTCCTTCTTCATATTATCCCACCAAATGTTTTCTCAGAGATCTCGATACATCTTTGTTCTCCCTGGGTGAATAGAGAAATTTGAACTATGTGCATCATCAAAAAGTTCCTTCTTCAGCTCCAGACTTAATGGAACACAAAGTCATTTCCCAAACCACAAAATTCATTCTTCATTAACATTAAACTCTAAGGATTTTGTCTTTTTGATAGCTTCCACTTTTTCTGGGATTTCCACATCATCCTTTTGAGCATCCTTTATCCTTTCCAAAAGAGATGGTTGATCAATAATTTGTGAATGGATTGATGATGTTCCATTATTTATGATTCCCACATCAATCTTCATCAAGTCTAAGAAGATTGGATCCTTATAAATTCTAATCATTGATAGAATAGATGGATCCTTTCTACTTAGGGAATCTTCCACCTTGTTCGCTTTCCCAGGGTGGTAATGTATTGAACAGTCATAATCCTTGATGAGATCTATCCATCTTCTCTGGCGCATATTAACCTCTCTCTGTGTGAATATATATTTAAGACTCTTGTGGTCAGTATATATGTCAAATTTTTCTCCATAGAGATAATGCCGCCAGATTTTCAAGGAAAAGATCACCACCGCCAACTCCAGATCATGCGTTGGATAGTTTCGCTCATGGATTTTCAACTGCCTTGAAGCATAGGATATCACTTTATCATTCTGCATTATCACACATCCTAATCCCTTCTTTGAGGCATCACTGAATACAAAAAAAAGTACCCCACGTGTGGGTAAAGTGAGAACGGGTGCAGTGATAAGCCTCTTTTTCAACCCCTTGATGATTTCTTCGCATTCATCACTCCAAGAAAACTTTACTCCCTTTTGGTTTAGATTGGTAAGAGGGATGGAAAATCGTGAGAAATTTCTCACAAATCGTCGATAATATCCATCTAACCCCATGAAGCTATGGATATCTGTCACCGATGTTGGCCTCAGCCATCCCTCAATTGCATCTGTTTTGGAGGGGTCTATTGATATCCCATTTCTTGTGATGATATGGCCCAATAATGATACTTCTTTCAACCAAAACTCACACTTGCTGTACTTTTCATAGATCTTCTCCTTGCGCAAAGTCTATAGTACAGTTTTTAAATGCTCCTCATGGTCCTCCTTGGTTTTGGAGTATATTAGAATATCATCTATAAAGACTACCAAAAATTTTCCAAGGTAATCTTTAAGGACTCTATTAATCAAGTCCATGAATATTGCTGGAGCATTGGTGAGTCCGAAAGGCATTACTATGAATTCATAGTGCCCGTACCATGTACGAAAAGAAGTCTTGGGGATATCTTCCTTCTTCACCCTTACTTTATAATATCCCGACCGCAAGTCCACCTTAGAGAAGTATTGTGCACCACGCAGCTGATCAAACAAGTCATCGATTCTTGGGAGAGGATACTTTTTCTTTATCGTGATTTTGTTAAGTTCACGATAATCGATGCAAAGCCGCATTGACCCATCCTTCATCTTGACGAAGTGGACTGCTGCACCCCATGGTGATGAACTTGGGCGTATAAACCCTTTATCCAGATTCACATGTAGTTGTTTCTTTAGCTCTTCAAGCTCAACAACAGCCATTCTATATGGAGTCTTGGATATTGGTAGCGCCCCAGGTATAAGTTCAATTGAGAACACAAAATCTCTTCTTGGAGGAAGACCATGAAGTTCCTCAGGAAACACTTCAGCGAATTCCCTCACAATAGGCTTTTCTTCAAGGGTGGTTTCTTCCTTTGAATCAATCATCTCAGCCAGATATACATGCTCATAAGGTAGTAATATCCATGCTTGAGATGATAGATCTAAAGGAGATTCATCTTCCTCCTGACACTTGTAAAGAATCGGGGGTCGATTATCCATATGGAGTGTGATTTCCCTCTCCCGACAATTTATGTTGGCTCTATATAAGGAAAGCCAATCCATGCCAAGAATTGCATCAAATTCTACTAGAGGGAGTATGACAAGGTTCTCCGGGAAATTCAATCTACAGATTATAACAGGGGAGAACTTATGCTCTTGGGATGCAATGATTTCTCCATTTTCCGTACTCACCGTCATCTTTACTTCTAGGATTTGTGGTGGTGATGGGATTGTTATACTAATCATTTGAGATATAAAAGAATGCGTAGAACCAGAATCAAAAAGAACGTTTGATATTCTTGAATGAATAACTAGCGTACCTGTCACCACTTCGTTGTCAGGGTTCACTTCGGCAGAAGTGCTCTTCCTTGCTGTCTTGGAGGTTGTTGGTTGCCTCCAAAGACCCTTGGATTAGGGCACCGATTTGAAAAATGACCCGGCTCTTTGCATTTATATCATTGAAAAATGCGTTGAGGTTCGAACAGAGCATTATTTTCCTTGGTCGCAGCCGCGGGTCCTTCTTGCCGACAGTTAATAGCTAGGTTCCCTTCTCTTCTACATCGGAAGCATTTTCTTGTCCCCCTAAGGCAATTTCTAGGGTGCTTCATTCCACACTTTTGGAAAGTGGGGTGCTGGAAATTCTTAGCACCGTTGGATTTTTCCATCAGACCACCAACATTGAAGTCCACCTTACGCTTCTTGTCCCCATGATGCCCATGTGATTCTCCGATCTCCATTTCAACCATGAGGGCACATCGTACAATTTCCACATAGCTGTCGAAGTCACGGATCGCTAATGCTTTCTGCAAGCTAGGCTTTAGCCCACCAAAGAAGAGGTCAACCTTGCATTCGGGGGTAACAACAAAGCCGAAAGCGTATCGTGCAAGCCTTGTTAAGTTTTCCTCGTACGCTCCCACAGATTCTTCATCTTTCTATTTGAGGGAAAGGAAGTCCCTTTCCATCTTAATACGGATGGTGCGAGGGAAATATTTATCGAAAAACATCTTCCGAAATTCCTTCCATTCCAAAGCCTCGATCTCCTCCTCAGGCTTCGTATTTTTGATCAACGTCCACCATTGATCAGCTTCACCCCCATATGATAAGCCTCTAGGAGAACCTTCTCTTGTTCAGAGCATTGGAGGATGGAGAATATCTTTTCAATGGAGTTGATACATTGCTCAGCGATTGTGGGATCAGATGATCCACTAAAAGTAGAAGGCCTTTGTCTCATGAAGCTTTCAATAGTGACTTGTTCTTTCATAGGGGGTTTGAACATTCCTCTTGACCAGTGTTTCTATTCAAAACTTGAGTTAGTTGTGAGAGAAGCGTGGCAAAGTTCGTCATTCCCGCTCCCATTGGATTGGGCATCTCATTAGTACAATCATCACACTGATCTTCACAACAGTTGTTATCCCGAGTTATCCTATTACCAGACAGTAGCTAGAATTAAAGGAAAGTTAGGGGTATCACATAAAGGGTAATCCAAATACAAAATGTTGATGACTTATAAATAAACTTTAATCTCTTTAACTCATGAGTCTATAGGATTCAATCCAGGCTTTTCATGATCATCCTTCTAACATATATTCTTAGGGGCATTTTTACCTTAATAAGGGTTCATACTAAGATTGTGAATTTATCAAAACATATCCTCAAGGAGTGTCGTAACCAAGAGTGCAGCAAGGCCCGTTGTCATGCACCAGTTCCCGTTCGAGTCTTGCTCAAAGCGGTGTTTTCGGGTTTTACCCCTAGGATACATCTCTGCCGGAGCCGCCTCTACCTGCTCGTATCCAGACAGGGATGTATTTTTTTGATAAACCACATACTTAGTATTTACCAAAAAATAGGGATGTATTTATTATACTTAGTCTTGTATATAAGGCTTTACTAGGGTTTCCTAATCCCAAAAATAAATAAACCTATCCTCTAATAGCAACTATGACAACCCTGCTTTTTATTACAACTTAAACATGCTTTATTACATAAAACTTCACTTGATACAACAATGAATATCGAAGGGTTTTGTGTCTTTGGTGCTTAGGATCACTACATAAAAACTTTAAACATGAAATACAATATCTTTATTGAAAACTTCCTTTACATGACCACTAAATTCCTTCGTACTTATCATTGCATGGGATAACCTGAGGACATGCATAAGAAAAGGGTGAGCTATAAAGCCCAATAAGGGAGTACACAATGAATAACATGAGGAGTACAATACATGTTAGGAAATAGGAATATAAATAGAGCATAAGAGAAATATTAACATAAAGGCATGATAAGGCATGATAATCATAACATGGAAATGTGGCAACAACACTTAACATTCAATTAGCATGAGCCAAGGCTCATTGCACATGGAGCATGAGTAAACCCTGATTGCACATGAAGCACGAGTAAAACCTCATTGCACATGAATTAGCATGAGTCCAAACTCATTGCACATGAAGTATCATGATACTATACTTTACCCAATGCATTGGAGCGCTATAAAGGGTGCACCCTTCTTAAACATTTCATATCATGCATAAGTGTGCCACATGGATCATAAAACATGGATTCATAAAAAATAATCATTTATTCTATGATAAAGGAATGTGGAATTCATACATGAAACTTTATAATCAATAAGTAAATGTGCATAAAGGTGAATACCCTTGATGGAGAAATGGGAATGGTATTCACTACACAATGATATTGGCTTAGAAAATCGGTGTGATTTCGGTAGCGTAACGGCATGACATAAGAATTCATAAAAATGTTTGATGAGAGATAAAGGGGTTCCCCGTCATATTTACATGTAATGGACAGTATGGAGGTCATATAGATACATGTACCGACAATTGAAAAGGAATTTAGATTCATGATACAAAAGTATTGCTTGAATATAAAAGAGGAGAAAAAGGTTCCTTTCATAATTTCGGCATAGTAACGGGTGTACATGGGAGGCATTTAATGAGAGAGAAAGGGGGTCTCCTATCATTCAAAAAATAAGAGGGAAGTATGGGAGAGGTGCGAAACCATACCCCAACATTCATAATTGAAATTAAAAGGGCAATACAACTTAAAGAAAGTTGACAAAAATGAGAAAGGAAGAAAAAACCCTTACTTGGAAGTGTGCTTCCAAAGGCTAGAGAGAGGCTTGTGAGAGGCTTCTTGGGTGCTTGGGGAACCTTGGGATGATTCTAGAGAGAGTAGGGTAGAGGTTGGACGAACTACAAGGGATTTTAGTGAGGAGGAAGTGGGAGCATGGGTGTGTTTATATAGGAAAGGTGAGAGAAGTCTTTATTATTTAGGTTTGGGACCCCTTATATTAAAATAATCCAAACCACACACCATCTCATGGTATTTGCCCATGTTGTTTGGAAAAATAAAGAGGAAAACAATATTTTACAAGGCCAAAGTCCGAACTTATTATAAAATTATGGTTTCTTATGTGGAGGTGAGTAACACTCCCATGGAAATTAATTTAAAAAGGCAAAGTGTTGAATAAGTCTTGAGGTCTCCATTAATGCTTTGAGAAGTAAAACAAACAAACCCAAAACCTCATTATATTAATTATTAAACATATATTGGACGAACATAAGGATTATGGTATTTTATTACACCACCATTGGGTCATTATGATGTCATAAAACACATTATATATTTAAACGGTATTTAATTTTTACCCAAAAATTTCACTGTCTCAAAAAATTATGAAAAATTCACCGTTGGATAATTTCGATGTTCTGATTCCAAAAATAATATTTATTTTATCTAAATAATTTTTTAAATATGTGAATTTTCACTTTTAAAATAAAAACCGATATTTATAAAAAATTCACGGGTTTTGACAGAAATGGCTTTCAAACCTTAATAGAAATTTTAATTACATTCATAAAATTATAAGATAATTTATATTTAATAAAAATTAATTTAATATTAATAATAATATTTTATTAAAATATTATATAATTCAAAAATCCCTTAATTTAATAAAATATAATTCTTAATTAAATAATAACCAAAAAACACCATTTGTACTTTAAAAACTATTACAATGTATCAAAAATGACTAGAAATTATATTCATTATTATATACAAAAATAATGCACATGAACATAGTAATACTTATTTGTTACATAACCCCTTAAAATAGCCGCATAAAACCTAAGGGTAAGGTGTGCGATGGTGACAGACTCTTGGGGGGGCTTGGATAACATCGCTCGAGTGATAATCTCTATCAACTTCCACTTTTCCCGTAGACGATCACGTTCGAGATTGACATAATGAAGCTCAGCTCGGGCTTGGTCAAGGGTGAAGCCCAAAGATTCCACCTCATTTCCGAGCTCTGAAAAATGGGCTTCATATGGGGCAATTCTACTGGATGAGTCCATCGCTTCCTTTGTCTGAGTAAAATTGGGTTCGTTAAAGCCTTATATTTATACTACTCATGTGATCTCTGTTCAACGACTATAAAAGTAACGGTCACAAATCTTATCATGAAAACAAAGAAGTTGACATCTTATAAAAAGGTTTTTAATAAAGAAACATTTAACTGGATCAAGAGGGATTTTCCATTTATGAAACATTGGGTCAATACACAACACCTGTCAAAAATCTAACCATGAGATAGATGATTGGTACGCTGATGATGTATGAAGATGAAATGCAATATGAGTCTAATGAACATAAAGTGATTCTCAAAAGAGAAGATAATGACTTGAAAGTAACTTCACAACAAACGAATAGAAAGCTAAATAATATAGAAGTCAAAGCTAAATCAGAGAGCTCTTACTCATCAAACTCGGATGAAGAGCTGGCTCATCTAGACAATAAATTTAAAAAGTTCTACAACAAGAAAAGAGTCCCCAAAAAATCTTTTAAGATAGATGATAAAGAAGTAAGATGCTATGAATGTAAGAATATGGGGCATATCAGACCAGATTTCTCACAATTGAATGATGAAAAGAAGAGGAAATTCTTCAAAATAATTGACTTTGACTAGAATGAAAAGAAATCTATGAAAGCCACTTGGAGTTTATCTGAAGAATCCATTAGGTCTCCTGAATCAAGATCAAAAAAAGAAGAAGTCAATATTAAGGAAAACATGTGTTTCATGGCAGAAACTGATGAGGTAGCAGGCCACCATAGAAGAAAAGATATATGGTACATGGACAGTGGCTTCTCAAGACATATGAGTGATAACTCTTTGAATTTTTCTTCACTCACTCAAAAGTAAAGACGACTTGTCACATTTGGTGACAATGACAAATAAAAAATAACTGGCATTGGAACAGTTGGAGATCCAAAAACATTCTCAATAAAAAAAGTACATTATGTACAAGGATTAAAACACATCCTGATAAGTTTCTCTCAACTCTGTGATGATGGATATACAGTTGATTTTACAGAAAATTGTTGTGCTGTTTCTAAAGATAAAGTGTTTAAATTTAATGCATCAAGAACTGAAAATGTTTATACTTTGGATTTAAATTCCTTGTGTAAAATACAAGTAAACTGCTTGACTGCTAAAGTAAGTGAATCCTAGATCTGGCATAGGATACTTGGACATTGAAATATATATGATTTAAATAAGTTATCTAAGAAACATTTAGTTTTTGATTTACCTTATCTCAAATTTGAAAGTTACATATTTTGTGATGTATGTCAACTTGGCAAACAACACAAATCATCCTTCAAATCTGTTAAAAAATTCCCTACATCTAATCCTCATGAACTTATTCATATCGATTTGTTTAGAACCTCAATAGTAGCAAGATTAGCTGGTAAATTCTATGTATAGGTTTTAGTTGATATCTATTCTAGATTTACATGGATTTTCTTTTTGAAATTTAAAAATGAATCTTTTACTTTATTTGAATGTTATTGCAAATATGTTCAAAATTAAAAAGTTTTTAATATAATCTTATTAAGAAGTGATCATCGTGGAGAATTTGAGAATCAGGAATTTATTTCCTTCTGCACAAATATGGGTATTAAACATACCTTTTCCGCACCAAGAACACCTCAACATAATGGGATTATAGAAAAAAGAAATAGAACTATTAGAGAAATGTCTAGAACTATGATAAATGATTATAGCCTACCTATATATTTTTTGGCCGAATTTGTGAATACAACTTAATATATTATTAATAGAGTTTTATTCAGACCTATTTTAAAAAAGGAACCCTATGAACTGTGGAATAAAAGAAAATCAAAAGTAAATTACTTTAAAGTATTTGGATTCACGGTTTACATCTTGAACAATAATGAAAATCTTTGTAGGTTCGATCCAAAATATGATGAAGGTATTTTCTTAGGATATTTTGCTACCTCCAAAGCATATAGAGTCTGTAATAAGAAGTCAAGGGTTGTTGATGAATTATTTCATGTGATATTTGATGAATCTGATCTCTTTGAGAAAGGCACGGATCAAATGGATGAACATGACTCTAATGATAACATGAGACCTGAGAACATAAATAATGATTTTGAAAAAAATATAAAATAAATTAAGTCCAGTTCATAGGAACATGATAAATAAGAATCTTTAAATTTTTTGAGTAGATAGTCTAGAACGCTAAAGAATCACCCATTAGAAAATTTGATAGGTGACTTAGATATAGGAATTCAAACTAGAAGAAACTTAGGAAACCTAGTGGAATTCTTTGCCTTCCTATCTCAACAATAACCCAAGACTATAGAAGAAACTTTAGATGATGAAAGCTGGGTAATAGAAATTCAAGATGAATTAAACCAATTTAAAAGAAATGAAGTTCGGGAATTAGTGGAAAGACATAAGAATTATCAAATAATAGGAACCAAATGGGTCTTTAGAAATAAACAAGATGACAAAGGCACAACAACTAGAAATAAAGAAAGATTAGTAACTAAAGAATACAATCATGAAGAAAGAATAGATTATGATGATACTTTTGCACCTGTAGCTAGGTTAGAAGAAATTATAATCCTTTTATCATATACATCATATATGAATTTTAAATTATTTCAGATGGATGTTAAATCTTCCTTTTTAAATGGTTATTTAATGGAGTAAGTTTATATTGAACAACCTCCTGGTTTTGAAAATTCTCAAAAATCAGATTCAATTTTTAAACTTACTGAAGCACTTTATGGCCTTAAAAAAGCTCCTAACGCCTGGTATGAAGGATTATGTTCTTTTCGTTTGAAAATTGATTTTACTGTTGGAATGGTAGACCAAACACTCATTAAGAAAACTATAAAAAATAATTTTTTATTGGTTCAAATCTAAGTTGATGATGTAATTTTTGGATCAACTAATAAAAACCATTATCATGAGTTTTCAAAGTTAATGTAAAAATAATTTGAAATTAGTATGATGGGAGAACTAAATTTCTTCTTAGTACTTCAAATTTATCAAAAAGATTTTGGAAATGTTTTAAGTGAAAGGAAATAAATTATTTATTTACTTATGAAATTTGGACTTGAAAATAGCAAGCCATTTACAACTCATATATGTACTAATATAAAACTTGATTTGGGTGAAACTAGGAAATCAGCTGACAACAACTTATATATAGGTATGATTGGTAGTTTTTTATATCTTAGTGCTAGCCGGCCAGATATAATGTATTCAGTATGTCTATGTGCTAGATTTCAATCAAATCCTAATTAATTTCATCTAACTGCTGTTAAAATAATTTTTAGATATTTAAAAGGAACTATTTTTCAATCTCTTATTTATCCTAAAACTTTTTTTTAATTTGATTTCATATTCAGATGATGTCTTTGGACATTGTAGAGTATATATAAAAAGCATATCAGGAACATGTCACTTTTTGGGAATGTCGTTGGTTTCATGGTCTAGTAAGAAACAACATTCAGTTTCCTTGTCAGTAGGTGATGCAGAATATGTTTCTGCTAGAATTTATTGTGCACAAGTGTTGTGGATGAAAAATACTCTTATGGAATTTAGATTAAATTTTAATAATACACCTATTTTATGTGATAATATAAGTGCAAATAATATTTCAAAAAATCTTTTTAGTAATTCTAGAAATAAGCACATTGATATAAGACATCACTTTTTAAGAGATCATGTTATTAAAAATGATATATTTTTCTAATTTATAAATACTGAAATTCAATTAGTAGATATTTTTATTAGACCACTTTCCACTGCAAGGTTTGATTTTATTAAGGGGGAGCTATGATTATTGAATTTTAAATATTTTTTATTTACATTTATTTATTTTTGTAAATTTTATTTTGTTTTTTTGAATACTATTTAAGATTTTTTGTCTCTTTCTCCATATGAAAATTTTATTCAAATATATGTAATGATTACTGATTACATGGGAATAAAGCCTGTTAGAGCCTTTTCGACTTCTAAACTGTTTCACTTATATTGAAACCCTTTCGAAATCGGAAAATCGTACTTCTGATCCTAAAACCTAATCTTCAAACCTCTAAAACCCTAACCTTCAAAACCTCAGAGATTCTCGCAGAGATGGTTAGAACTAAAAGAGCCTGTGAAGCTAAGCCAAGTAATTCCATGAGACAACGCTCAGAAGGAAGATAAATATTACAGGGCAAGGTAATCGATCTCGACTGGTTATTTCAGACAAATCATCTATTGAAACAAGTTCTCTCATTTTAGAACCTTTAACATACATTCAATAGTGAAAATACATAATTTCTGTATGAGGTAGAACATAGATACTTCTCCGAATCTATACAGTTTAGCCTGGGGGATACTGAGGATAGTATGATAGCTAAAATATAGGATAGGGATTTCGAAATATCGTTGATAAAAATTGGTCATATTCTCAACTTCCATCATGATGGATTTTTTCATTTAGATTTGAATAATATAATAGATGTTGTGCATAAATCCGAGGATATTATGTCCTTTTTGTTTGGAACATATACTATTAAGAAAATAATGGTGAAAGATTTAGAACCAGATCAGAATATCCTAGTTAAATTTGTTTAGACAGAAATAACTCCAAGAATGGCAGAAATGGAAAAGATTTTGTACCCTGATATGTACATAATATATCTTTTGTAAATTGATATCAAGTTAAACATCCCAAGGTACATTGTCAGGTACTTCAATTACTGTTACCAAAGTGATTCCCGGATGAACTTCAATCCATTCTGTTAGTTTATTTCTAAACTGCTGCTTAAAAAAGACATGGTAAGATTAGTGGATGCCTGAGTACACGGTCATCACAGTAATATGTAAAATGCTGGAAATTTAAGGAATATTGGATATTTTTAGAGAACCATTAATGGAAAACATTTTCCAGTAGGAGCTGAGGAAGGCTCAATGAGTTCATAGGCTCAACCTGCTATGTCCAAGGAGGGACCAGCTGAATCAAGAGTCAGCAATGTAGCAAGAAGGATCTGATTTGAAGTGGAATATGTTGAGGAAGACAGAAGTCAAGAGGGACTTCAATCAAAAAGAAAGAGACATGTTAATGAGGAAATCACTTCCCCTGTATTGGCAACAACAATATAAGCTTTATTTACTTAATCTTTTTTTAGATAAGCTGTTATTGATAAGAAAATGGAAGTTGTTAGTGAATGTACAACACCAGTAGAGGGATCATGAGCTCAATAAGAAGCTCAAAGGGAGAATCCAGAATAGATTGTAGCTGATGTTGAGGTTTCATTTCAACATAACCAAGATAAGGAGGCAGTGCCTGGTGGTGAAGTGGTCAGACCTCAATAAACTCTTGAAAATGTATATCTCAAAAATCCAGTGGAAGGCCATGATGATGATGTTTTTTGTGAGCATTCTTCTAATGATCACACCAAAGTGCTTCAAGAGGATTTTTCTATGGAGGAGTCTGTGGACTCTAAGGAAAAATCTGTGGACCAACCAACTCAGGACAAAGAAAAAGAGAAATATAATCCTAAATCATTATCTTTGGTACTGTTACATCATCCAGAGCCTTATAATGATAATAAAGCATAGGTTGCCTCTGATTCATGGAAGAATGAAGTTGAACAACTGTACAAAAATGTGTCTCAATTAGAATCTGAGAATATCACTTTGAGAAATTCCTTAACCTTTGAACAACTGAGATTTCAAAAGCTAAAATAGAGTACAGTCTCAAGGAAAGAAGTTGAAATGTTTAAAGATAATATGATGACTGCAGTTGCTCGATTGAAATCTAAAATGGTTATGAAGTCAGATTTATCAAATCCGAATTTGTTTATGGAGATCCAATTTTCATCAGTGGAAAATAATGTTGTTAGTGGATCAGGTGATTCACCTGATATAATCAGAAGGTTTCAAGCTATCACAGCTGCGATGAGCAACATGAAAATTTTTACAATATCTTCAATGTAATTGTGATCCTTTATTAGTGTTGCTGGACAATCATATGTTTTTAGTTGATCAATTGACATCTAGTGATCCCTCGATCAGAATCTTGTTAAATCAGTTATCAGAGAAGCTGTCAGTTTTTGTCTAAAAAGAGGAAAGGATGCATGAGTTTTTCAGAGTCAACTTAATCGAGGATATTCATATGACTCAAGAGAATAGAGAGCTCATTATCAAACATGGGGATGTGATGATGATGAGACTCTGGGTATAGTTTACAGAAATCATGTCTACAATCAAGAGGAGATAGAACATGTTGCCTATCTTACCCAAACCTTGATTCCTGTGTATATCATTGTCAGGTATATACTTCTATTTTTTGAATGAAAATTTCCTTAATTGTTTATTTGTTTCCTTCCCTATTTGTTCATTACTGTTTTATATTAAAATATGCCAGTATATCAGATAAATTTACTATAGAACTGTTCGTTATAGAATTTACTAACAGTTCAGTGCAATATTAAAAGTTATAAAATCCATGATTTTTTCCTTTTTGATATCACAAATAGAGGGAGAATATGGATACATATAACATCATATTTTTTTAGGATAAGAATTACATGAAAAATTTGGATAACCACAACATTTTATTTTACAAACCTTTATTGGTTTTCTGTATATTTAATGTTCTGGGTACTTATCCAGATTGTTTATTATAATGGTTATTCAGAATGAGAAATTTTGATAAAACTAAAAACTTTTATTTCTTAGGAAATTTTTATTGTATGAAGGGGGAGGCATTTTTATTTATTGAATTATTTTTTCTAAAATTAAATATTGTTTCATCCTCTCAAAATTTTAGATCTTTATGTAACTAATTTTGAAAGATAATTTCGTTTAAATAATTTTATTATCTTATTGTTTTTGAGATCATCAAAAAGGGGGAGATTGTTGAGAAATGTATTTTCATCAAAAATACATAATAATGTTATTTAAAAGGGGGAGATTATTGAAAATAATACTGTATCCCTTTATGATAATTTTGATGCTCGCAAATACTGTTAGTTATTTTTTAATGATTTTATTTAGTATTTTTCAGGAATTTATTAATTTATTTTACTCTTGAAATAACAACAATTTATTACTTGTTTTGAATCTTCTGTAACTGCGTCCTGAAATCACTGTTCATACCTTAATTGTTCGGAATCTACTTTAAGCATGTCCTGGAATGATTGTTCACCCCCTAAGTGGATAAACGTAGAGTAAGGATGAAAAGCGTGTATACTTTTTCGGATAAGAGAAAAGTATGGCTAAACAACCATACGTTTTCAGAAAAGTATGGAAGAAGAACCTTACGTTAGGAAGGAACCTTACATTTTGGTTATCAACTATGTATGGAATGATAATCGTACATAAGTAATAAACATTACGTTTTTTTCTCAAAAGTATGGTTTATCAACCTTACTTTTGTAAACAACCCTATGTTCATGGAAAAGTATGGATCAAGTAAAAGAATGGGTCTTTTACCGTACATTTGAGAGTTGAAGAAAAATTATTATTGATCAACCCTATGTTTATGTTCAACCTTATGTTTGTCAACCCTACGTTTGGAGGCCACGTCATCATCGTTAAGTTTGTCATCAGAAATTTTGGCAGACGTTATTTTTCTATGCAGCGATTAGCAAGCTGATTATTGAGTGGATTTCATGCCGGATTTAAATTTGTTTTTAAAGAACGAATTTGACTGATTCAATGTAGTTTTAACAATGGATTTAAGATCGAATTAAAAAGATATTTTTATGAAGAGTCTTAAGGGAAGTTATGACTTCTGTATAAATTAAATTTTTTGAATATCACATATAAAAAGATGACTTTTATAGATTTAAATGTGCAGGAGATATGCTCAGATTTATTATATATGTTTTCTCTGAAACACCAGGTACAAGTTTATGGTGATCAATCTATTATTAAAAAGGATGAAAACACATATTGCAGAAATTCACCTTGATCTGCTGATTCAAAAAGGATCATCAAATCTCTGTTTGATTAAGAAGAAATAACTCGATAGAAGATTCACATGTTCTACATTGAATATCTACGATGGATCTACTACTACTGATGTTGTGAACTATATCATTATATCTACTGCAACCGGATCAAGTCAGAATTGCTTTGTTTTGAAAATCAATATATCTAGAGATGACGATCCATCTGAGTTCAATTGCAGTCTGTTGCAATTGTAAAGATAAACTGGAAAAACTTCTTTTTGAAATTATTTTTATTCTTGAGTAACCAGTTTCTCATTCTACGCTGTGTAGGCTCGTGTTTGAACTAGAAGGCTTTGTATTTACTTGGATTGTAATGGTGTCAATTTCCTGTACTCAGTTGTGAACTGGTCTATGGAAAAGAGGACCAGATGTTGAAAATCACCAAGATCGTGGAGTTGAGAGTTGGTGGAGTGGACTAGGGGCCTTCTGTTCCCTGAACAACTGTACATATTTGTGTTGCTGCTTTTATTTCTTTCTGTTGCACGATCAAATCTGATAAAGTATAGAGGAACAGAACTCATACAATCAATGTGTTACTAAATAATTTCAAAAGGCAAAACTCACCCTCCTCTTGTGTATAATCTGTAGATTCTGATCCAACAACAGAGACTTAAGAAAACATAATACCTAATAATAAAGAGGTTATGAAATAAATCCATACAGTTTTGGAAACATTTGTATCACAATGCCCAAGAAATTATAACATAAATTTGATAATTTAATATAAATATAATTACATAATCATTTCATATATCATCAATATTACAAAATATAAACACCTCATAAACATAAATTAGTGTCTGATATAAAATATAAATTAATGAAACAAAATTTTGATGATGTACCGTTAACTCGAGTTTGATTTTCAAAAAAATTTCACAACTGATTATATAAATCTATATCATTTTTTCATTTATAATTGAACAATATTTATAAATAAAATAGATCATATGATTAAATTTGAACTATTTATGGACATTTTCTTAACAATTCCTTATTAAAATTATTATTTATGTCGATACCTTCTTCATTGATAATATATGATTGGGTTTTTTAATAACTTTTTAATTAGTCATGGTTCTATATTATTTAGAATTTAATTATGAAATGATTCATCATATATATATTTAACCATTAAATATATGTATTTTAAAAATTATTATATTGTTCATTGAGACAATTGGGATCACACACAAATGAACGATGTTTTAATTTTATGATAGATAAAATTAAATTTATTTTAACAATAATTCTCATTTATAAGATAAGTAATATATCATATAGATCTTATATATATAATAAATTTGTCTTTACTTCTGTCTGTGTAAAATTTAAATGAAATAAATGATTTGATCACTTCATGGAGGTAGTTTTCCATGCGTGCATATGAGAAACATTTTCAAGTCCATATGGATTGATAGGTAATAAGCCTGAATAGTTATTTGAAATAAAGAATAAATTTTATATAATAATATCAAATATTAAATTTAATATTTTCATTGTTACCATCCATAAATGGTGGTTCTGAATAAAGATTCATATAACTTTATGGAGATGGTAGGTCAAACATATGAATGAGTAATACATACATATGACATTTTGAAGAAAATAGATTTGATAATCATAATGAAATTTAATTATATTAAGGAAACTAAATTCCTTATTTTATTTTAAAATACAATATATTCATCTCTAATACTAGTAGAAATACATTTTAATAGGTCAGGTAAGATGATCAACCCTTCTTCTGGTGACCTCCTTTTAATACTCTATTAAGGAAGGTCAGGTAAGACAATATATAATAATAGAAACCAAAAATCATGTTTTTAAATGTTTAAAATATACATGTTCTATTAATCATTGAGATATGTTTTTGAATATTGTGGAAATAAGAGACGGAGGTGTTCAATTTTTGTAAGGGTGGAATGGAAACACTATAAATCAATTTAAATCAAATTATATATATGTGAATCTCAATAAAACATAATCCAATTGGATAGAGATTTAATAAATGACAGTTATTTATAAATAACAGCCTGCAATGAAATTTTGAATGGTTTGGGATACATTGTAAACTTTTTTATTATAAACCCCTTTGGAAATTTTTTTAAACATTTACAAGGTAATATATACTTCAATCATAAAGTGATATAATTATTTATATAACATGTAAATTGACTCATAAATAGATGATGTTTTTAATATTTGACCATATCATACCACCTTTTCCTCTATGACAGATTTTATTAATTTTTAATATTTCAATAGTATATTATTTCCATAAAGTACCAGTATATTAATATTGTACACAACTAATCTGATATGACTTTAATGACATCATAAAATATTTGGAATTTTATATCATATTTTCACAATATTTTAAATGGGTATATTCATTTATAAAATATTTATTATTCAATAATTCAATAAAAGTTCACTTCTGTTAATATGTATATATATTTAATGTTTTTCTATTAATTGAATAAATATTTTGTCAGCATTTTTCAAGAATATAATGTAATAATATAAAAATTTAAAATTAAATATAAATTATCTTTATGGTAATAATTTATATATTTACAAAATATCAATAAAAATTATTTCATGACTTATTTTTATCCTTATGAGAATATAAAAAAATATTGAATGTGAGCATAATTATATTTTTAATTTTTCATTTTATCAAATAATATAAATGTCAAAATCAAATAAAAATAAAACAAAGTTGAAATTATATTTATAAATCAGTGGAAATGGATGGAAATATCGAATACACTAGGATAATAGAAATATTTATAGAAAACATTAATCTATATCCAAATGTTTAACCATATTTTACACATTTTAACATTACAGTGTTGAAAACAATTTCCAGAGTCCCTATTCAACATAGAGACAAGTAAAATGGTATTATTTACACATTATAATTCTCATGATTAAAAATATAGAATTATTTTTATAGGATTCCATTTATATAAGTGATAAAAATTTATTTTCAAATAAGTTCACAAAACATAAAAAATTTAATTTTTGGATAAATAATGATTATAAACGTAGAGAGGGTTTATTTTTATGACATTCAAACAAAAAATATTTTATAAACAATAAACCATATGATTGAATTTATATTATTTATATTAAATTAATATTATTCAAAAATATGGATTAATATAATATTTATTGAAAAAAATACATTTTGTACATCAAAATATTTTTTCAGATAAATAAATATTTTTAAATAATATGTATTTTGTTTTAATTTCTTCTTACTTGATAATTGAAAAAATATTTTATAATCTTTAAATATTTAATAATTTATTTATTTCAATTCAAACCCTCCATTCTAATTTCTAGGGGATAATTATGGATTTAAATAATAATATTTTAATAGTAAATTATGACTCGTCTAAACTCGATGTTTCATGTATATAAAATTGATAAAAGAAAAAAAAGATTAATTTATAGAGAAATATATCAAATAATGTAGTGTTGTTCCATGTAATCTTGGTTTAAATATCTTTTTATCATTAATATCACTCAATCTTCAATTTTAGCTAAGTTATTCATAATCTCTATTTTCTGTTTCTGTATTGATATGGAAGAATCATGCATTACTTTTAATAAGTTGATGATATAAAATTATTTAAATAGAAAATAACTAATTTGGTGGGAAATGTAATGTAATTAAATTTAATTATTTTTTTTATGAATTACTGTTTGGTATTGAAAATATTTTTTAATTTATATTATCTATGTATAGTACTATTATTAATATTTTCATTGTTGTTTTATGATATATTATCTAATTTTATCATTAATATAAATATTTTGATGAAATATATTGAATGGAATTTAGAATATATTGTCTGGTAATATAGTTATCTTCATAAATGGGTTGTTTTATAATGTGGATGAGATAAAATTGAATTCTGTTTCTCTATATAGCTATAATTTTGTTTCTAATTGTGTAACTATAATGTTTTTACTAAAGGCGTCAACTAGTTGAAACTCATGGTTATGGTAGTGTGATGACCTTTTGAGGATAGTATGGTTGTATATTGGATTATAGAATAGGACATTAATCTTGTTATTTAATTAAGTGTAATTCAATATGTTGGGTTCTAATTAAAAACAAATATAGTGGAATTTATAATTTGTTGGTAGAAATAATGTTTTATAATTGGAATATAAATTACCAAAAATGGAATGTATCACTGTTGGAATTATTATGAATAATGAATTTTATAGTTGAAAATGAAATAATTTTATAGTTGGAATTAAATATAAATTATTGAAAGTTATTTTTAATTTTATAGTTAATGAATCATTAACAAGACTTCATTATTGGTGGTGGTGGTTATTATATTGTGATGAAATATGGGAGTCAAGGTTTTTTTGTGATAATGACCCTAGTATTTTCTTAAGTGTTACTATTAATTTATTATATGATGTTTTACTTCATAAGATCCACCAGTTTATTCATTAAATCCTACTAATTCAAGTATAATTTTTTTTGTAATGGGTGTAACCTTTTTTTCACGGTTGTGAGTGATACAAATGGAATAAAACCCAAAAAAATATCTATCTCTCATCCAGATATATTTTAACAATTATTTGACTAAGAGTATATAATGATCTTATTTGGAAGTTATTTAATGAAATATCATATAATTAGATTGCGTGGTATATTTCTTTGGTATTAATTATTTTGTAGTGATAAATGGTACATGGAAGATAGTGTTCTATTATGGTTATGATGTTTTATATGTTTTTTCTATTAAATTAAAAGGGGTAAAAACATGAAATGTATTTTATTAGGAAAAAATGAAAGTAAATTAATGTGGTATATGGGTGTGATGTAACTTTGTTTATATATATAATCACGATTTTTATAATAATATACTTGTTTTTAGATCCTCTTATTTTGCCCTGGTTATGCTAGTTTAGTATTTTTCCTAGTGTAGGTACAAACATGATTTCAATATTTATTCACATATTTATTTCTATGGTTCAGATAAATATTCATTAAATTTTCATAGGTGGATCCTACATATTAAAATTTTATTTGCAGGCCTATATTCATTTGTTTTTAAAAATGAAATTCCACATGCAATTAATGATCTGACTATGTAATACAATCTTCTAGTGAAATTTTTTATTAGAGTCGAATTCCACACAATATGTGTTATTTATTTTAATGTTTCTTCTATAATTTGTTTCATATATTATTCTATATTAATATATATTATTATCCACACGATGAGTATATTATTTATTATCTTGATATTGATTTGTTTAATATTCATTATTTATGTGTATTATAAGAGTAGGGTCTCACATTATATGTGATTTATAATCATGGTACTAATTCCCACCCTCTATCATCTTATAAGAGGTCTTTGGGTGTCAATATGGAATTTATTGTTGAAAAAGAAGATATTCTAGTTGATATGGGTAAAAAAGATTTATATTAAATCATTGGTGAGAGTACCAATTATTTTTTTATTAAATAAGGTTAAAATGTTCTCTGATTTTAATGGAAAAGTATATCATCCAAGCATAACAAATAATGTTTCAAATGTATTCTGACTCCGTCGCATAAAAGGAATATTTGAACTATTGTGTGGTCCTTTTTATCACAATATATAATAATGTTACATGGGAAATCAATAAATGGATATCTATGATTAGATGATATATATGTGGTCATAGGTGACTGAAATCTTGTGAGATTTGATTCAAGTAGAATTGAAAAATTTTATCCATATAGTTTATATGATATATAGAGTTTTATCATATTAGAGAAGGATTATATTTTCTTGTTTATATTTATGAGTTTTAGTATTCATTAGAGAAGAATAATTGTCATGTATGAATCCTATTAACATCTACATGATTGATTATAGTGCAGGAATGAAGAGTTATACTCAGGGAAGTCAGCATAAGTGTGAGGATTCTGGGATCTAGGTTGGGGAATATCATTTTGAATTATCCTTAATATATTACAAATAAATTTAAGTGGTAATTAGGTTTTAATAGTTTTCATTTTAAAAGATATGATTTCATGTAATCAAATTCATTGTGATTTCATATCATAATGTGAATAAAAATGATTAGGTGATATGGATGATATTCGCATAGATTGGTTTGTCATAAGAGGGAGGTTACAACATATTTCTTTTAAGTATATATATTTAATTAAAATAATGAATATCAGGGTAGATGTGATTTCAATAAGGGTGGTCTAAATTTCATCTTCTACTTTATTTTTTATCTTCTCATATACTCTCTTATGGTTTTACTAAGGGTAGGGTTGTGATTTTTATTTCTGTAATTATGTTTGAATACAATATGATTTTAATTAAAATATCTTTAAAATATTATTATAATCAAATTATTTCATTAAATCGAATTAAAATATGTTGTTTTGGTTGAGTTTGTTTTAAAATCATCTATTTCCTATATATTTTATGCCACATAGGGGAAACATAGTAAAGACAGGTAGGCCATGGATATTCCTCATTATTATGTTCCTTTGGTTTTTTATAGATATTATATTTGAAATTATTATGTGAAACAAACTAATTTGTGAGTCATATTAAGTTTTATTCCAGGGATTTACCAGCATCACATTGTATTGAATTATTTTAATATACCATTTTCCAATATTATTTAATTATTTAAATTTTAATTGATCTACGTGGCTTTTATAAAATAAGTTAAACAATCTAAGTTGAATAATTTTTAATTAACGTTTATAGGACTCTAGTTTTATTCATGATATATATTATATTTGGACATCATACATTTCTACAAATGTGTGATTATTATATCAGCTAATAAAGGTGTATCATATATTTTTTGGTTTATATATTTTATGGGACATTCAACCATAAAGTATTATCAATGAAATAAATTTTTTTCTTCCATAAAAGATTTTTTAAAAATATTGTATATGAAATTGTTTTTTTTAATTTGAAAGTGATCCATATATTGTTTCTTACTATACATAATTAGTAGAAGAATATATGATTTGTGGATCCTAATTATGTAATTATATCTAGATAGATCATCTGTTGGGTAAAATGAAATAAAAATTATTTTTTCAACGTTGTAATTGATTTTTTAGATGTTTTCTATTAATGGATATAAGAAATTACACCAAAACATGAAATGAATTTTGGGATATATTTTTTACAATTGTTTCTATAATTTTAGGCCCCCTTGTTCTCTAATCCCCTAATAGTTGTTTAGAATGTAAAATTTTAGGGGAAATTTATATTTTATGTCTTTCATATTGCATTGTTTTTCACCATTGGGTGATCGAGAGACATTTATGGTGATGGAAAATTGTAGTTCTAGGATGTGTTTTTTTACGAGTAAAATGATTTTATGGTGGAAATTTTTTTCTCTATCCTAAGAAATATTGGTTTGTTTGATAATATTATGTGTTTTATCTTGTTATCAACAATTAATATACAATCTAGTATCATAAATTATGTGTAACGTTTGGGGATTTCCAAAATAATATTATAGGATCATACCAATAGTTTCATGTTTGTGGTGATTTATATTCATATAATATGAATAATAATTATTATTAAAAGATTTATGATCTCAGAGAATCATGAGATTTTTGATAAGGTTTTATTATATTTTATTATTTTACTATTTTGTGTTTGACTTCAAAAGTTGTGTATTATATGGATATTAATGTGTTTTAGAAGTTTTTAAATGACCTAAAATGTATTTAATGACATATTGTATTTTATGTAAATTTAATTTAATTTTACACATATTTATAATGAAATTTTAGTGTGTGAATTAAATCAATGAATGGTTTATGCAGTTTATTATTGAGTAGCTCAAAATAATGTAATCGAGGTTAATAGTGTTAATAGTGTTCAAGGATATTGTACAATGATTTTATTCAATTTCTATTTGAATCCATTTCCACTAATATTAATAAAAAAAATTGATCAAGACCTTATATGTATAGATTAAATCATAGAAGAATATGTATAATTTAAATGGGACATGATAAATACTTATATCCATCACCAATATGAATTGTTATTAATATTCATGGAATTTTTTAATTAATATTATATTATTATAATTTATGATCGAATATACTTGTTATTTTTTATATAAAATGGATCTCTATAACTATTTCCTCATGAGTGTAATTATTCCACCCATGAACTTCAGTTTGGGGTTATGCTATTTTCTCCCACGTATTTGAAATAATATCATTTCTTCTAGTGAATCAAAGAATTTATAGATCACAAGTCCTTCCATTTTATCTTCAATCAAAATTATTTTAATTTTAATTATTATGGTTGATAGATTTTTTGGTATTATAAATTTCAGATCTCTTATACTCTAGGAAGATGAATTTTATTTCCTGAATTATCATGTGGGTGTCTCATTGTGATATAACTCAAGGGGTTAGAGGTGATTTTCAGATGATATAAGATCATGTACACATAAATGAAGATATACAGGATGTCAAAGGATGTGCTTTTATGTATTACATGATATTACATTCACCCTTGTTCAAGAATGTGGATAGGTCTTATATAGGTGATTTTCATATTGACGTGAAGGGAGATTATTTTACTTATTATGATACTACTAATAGATTTCTTATGGATAGTATGGAGCAACTATTTTTTTAATGTAATATCATTATTCAATTACCAATGTTATATGTAGAACAATGTGAGATATATATCTGATAAATTTTTTTGATTTGTTTATATCTAATACAATAATACACTAATAGATGAGTTCTAGTGTGTACCTAAAAAGAGGACAATCAGTGTGACTGTATAATAGTGTTTGGTTTTTAACATATTAAAATTTCCTAATAATTCTCTAGCTAGTGTCCTTTATAAATTGGATATTTCATTGATGTAAATACTATAAATTGAACAAAATTTTCATTATAGCATTTCTAATTTATTTTATTGAATGTTATTTTATCATTTTAATTTTGGATTTTATAATAAAATATTCTATTTTACTTTTATTAAGGTTGAAAGTGATGAGGATTAATAAAAAATTAATTATACACATGAGGTGAAAATTCAATATGCGGATTTGAGAACAATAAATTATGATATTGATATGTTCGTTATCTCATGTGTTTGGAAAATTATATATTATTCATTCTATTTCGTGGATCAATTTTATTTTATAAAATGATATTACACTATATTAAATGATAATTGTTGAAGATGATATATTAGTTGTATTTGTTCATAAATTTTATGTTTTTGAGGTGAATTATTGAACATCAAATTTAATTATCAATTAGTATTTTTATTATCTTTTTAAATGATATGGGTCCTTTCTAGTTATTTTATGTGTGCCCTTGTAGAAGTCTAGGGTGTTAGACAATTATTTGAGACATGGCGAATCTCGAATTGGGTTTGGTGTCATGTACAATACATAATGTAATAGCGATTCATTAATCAATTGTTCTTCAATATATATTAAGATATGTTATATGGTTTCTTATAGTGATCATTTTTCTTTAGTGATATAGGGAGGTGGAATAAAATAAAATTCACATTATATTTAAACATATCAATATTATAAAATTTAATTAGGTTTCTTTTAAAATAACATCAAGATGAATCAAATTCATTTGTTATAGTGCGTCAGATATTAATATATATCTTAAATTTATTGAATATATTTTTGGGAGTCATTATTACATATAAATTATTATCAGAGGGAATGAAAATATGTTGGATGATATCTTTTTGTAGAATTTTTATTTTGATTTGTGAATATTATGGACACAATTATTGTTTTTGGATTAGTATCGAATGTTATATTATGATTTTTTCAAATCTTAGTGATATATGTTTCAAAAATAAACCTATAATCACATCGATGATGTTTTCTATATAATAAAAAAAGATACATGATATGAAATCCCCTGTGATTGAATAGTTTAGTTGTCATGAGAGGCTAAAAATAGAAATTATTATTAAATAAAATAAAATAACATGAAATAAAAATTTGTTTCCCATTCCCACACAATTATTTATTATATAACATCCAAAAAAATAATTCGTTTTTCATTTTTGGGTACCTTTGAGATTTTAAAAAATAAATGTCTTATCACTGTAGCCTATTAAGGGAAAAAAACTTATATCATTAATAAGGTTAGGCATCAATAATATTGAAGATATAAACAACACTCAAATATTATATCTAACAATTATATTTTAGTAGAAATATATATTTGGATGAAATAAATATTTATATAATCTCATTGATAATAATATCATTTTCATATTTATTTAATACATACTATTGGACATCATAATATTTCAGTCAAGGCCTCAAAACGAGTCATTATAAACAATGTTGAGGCATATTTCAAATACGCTAGATAGTGTTTCTCATAATACCAATGAATGTGTTGTGGTTATATCTAATATAAAAAATGAATGTGAGTTACTAAGACTCATTAATTCATAATAATAAAATATTAATTAAACAATGCAATATAAAATCAAAAAAAATATACATATTTTTAAACTAGCATATGGAATGTCAATTAATTAACCATTAAATAAATAGAACATAGTTTTCATAAACTAAATAGATAAATAAGGATGATGGTATCATTAAATTGGAATTATAAAAAATATAAATAATCTTTAATGGTTTTTTAAATAGATGATAAATACATTTACAATTTAATTTGAATTTTTATTTGATGATCAAAAACATTTTTCCCTATAATTTTATATGAAACTAAAAAATCCAGGAATAATGTGTGTATGATGTTATTTGAAAAAACATGGACACATGAAGAGTAATATTGATTTAGAATAATATGAATGATATTTGGAGATGGTATACATCTGTTAAATGTAATGAAATCTTGTACTATATTTTTAAGAAGTTGAAAATTTAAAATTATCAAAATATTGAAATAAGTACTTTTTAAAAATATAATTAAATTTCACAGTTAAAAAAATTTCCATTAAAAAACATTTATTATAATAAAGTAAAATGTTTACAATAAAATAAAAAAATTGAATATAATGATTCTTGAACAAAAATTATCAGTAAGTTTTACATTTCTTAAAAAACCTAATTTTGGAGTTTTTAAATAAAATATATAGTAAAAATGAAATCAATAAATGAAAAATTTATAATTACTGGAGGATAATAAATTAGATGGGTTTTGAGAGTGAATTAATTCCAAGTATTTCAAAATTTAAATTAACAAAAATAATCATAATTATATGTGAGATGATAACATAAACCCTTATTACAGTTTCCTACTTGGTTAGAGGAATTACATCTAAATGTATTATAAATTTATATTTATTAATCATATATATATAATCCATATTTATATATTTCATTCTATATTTCATTTACTCTTAAATTATTTTTACACATTTACAAATAAATCATTTGAAAATCTAATTATTTTTGTGTTCACTATTTTCAAGAAAATGCTTGTTTTATTCTACAGTTCATATACATGAAACGTAGTCATGGTATCATCCATTAAATATTTATAATAAAATAATTTATTATTTATTTAAATATATAATATTGTTTTTGATTGATCTATGTATAGAGGTCATGAAAAATGAATTACAACACATTAAATGTGTGATAATATAGATGTATAGATATGCATATTATAAATTTTCAATTAATAGAAAGAAATTAAATTTTAAATTTGATTTCACATAATAAAATTTATTATTATATATATATATATATATATATTCAATCCATATTCATAACCGTACATTTTTTTTTGTTTTTGTGAAAAATGAAACATGTAATTTAATTTTGATGGTAGTATGTGTGTACGCATGAGTTGCACATTCATTTTCTATTACATGTAAATGTATAATAAATTTATTTACATGAAGTTAAAACAATATTTATAGTAAATAAAACATGTCCATTTTATCAATTTGGTTTTCATAGAATTAAAATATTTGAAATACTATACAAACATGAATATCCTTAGTTTAGATGATTACCTCATATTTTAGGGTCTTTCTTTGTCTCAAACAATAAAATTTCATCAGAAAGTCATTTGGAATGGCCAATAATAATTGAAAATGGTAAAAGGTGTTAAAAATTAATTGGGGAGAACATATTTTTTCCAATGTCATAATGTCTGAGAAAGAAAAAATCGGGTGAGGTCAACCATTTATAACTAAGAGGATTGGTGCTCTTGAAATTACAAGATTATTTTAAAAGGGATTCAGTTATTAAAGAATAATGCGCCTAAATTGAAAAGTATTATGTGAAATACATGGTGATATTTTGAAATAAAATATATATTAATTTTATTGTGGTATTTTGTTATATTTGGAAAAATAAATCTTTATTATTTCTTTTTTACCTCAATTTAACCATTAGTATGTGCCTATTTCTTTACCATTGGTAATTATTTTGACCAAAAATTAAATTTTCCTCAAAACCAAATATTGAAATGAGGATTCCAAATATGGAATCCATTTTTATTTAATTCAATTTCTCATTATATTATAACTTCATCATAATATTAGAAAATCAATCTTTTAAAAACAATTTTCTAGAAAAAATTAAATAAAAAATAATTTTTAAATATTTCTTCTAGTTAAACATGAGTTATGAAGAATCCTAATAAATTATTTATTATTAAAATAATGATGAATCTTTTTAATTTTACATATTCCAATGGTCTATTTCTCTTATGGACTAAAATATTTTATAAAATGAACAATTAATAGTACATAGTAGATTAAAATGTGTCATATATTTAAAAAAAATTAATATTGGTTTCGAAATATGAAATAATATTTTTGAAATTATTATTTCACTCCATATACTAATTTTATCAAAAAAAATATTTTAGATATTTATATTTCATTATTATATAAATACGAGTTTTTAAAATTAATGGAAATATTAAATTGAAACTTCTCACTATTTATCAAATAATAAATTACATTAGAAAAATATAAACAAATAATCCTATATATTATAACATCTCAACTCAAAAATGTCATCAACTTTTTACTATTTAAATTTTATTTTTATAATTTATTATTTATAACATCAACAATAGTGATTCCAAATACAATGAAAATATAATTGAATGTACATTGGTCAATTGTTTATATATGTAGTGTCTACCTATTATAGTATGATATTAATTATTTCATTATCCATACTAATGTGGTATGAACATCAAAATTATTATATATATAAAAACTTATGAAAATTTATGTAATTCATCCTCATAGATTCTCAAGGCTCCCATGTAGACTCTTATAATTTTTTATTTTTCAAAAGTTGATTCACAACGAAAGTTATACTATATTGTAACAATTGCTATGTACAGCCATGAATTTTAACAAGATATTCATTATAAGACAACTAAGGCTACCACTATATTTCCTCACAACTAAGATCAAATATTGGATCAGACATTTATTTACATAAAAATGAAATATATTAGACATTGTTTACTATATATATTTTGAGTGACACATCCTACTTTAAATTTCAAATATCAATTATAATTAAAATTTCAAGTGTTCTAATGATTCAGTTGAATAAATTCCAATTTTTACATAACATCATTACTCACATCAATTAGAAAAATATGAAAAATTCATTTTCTCCTAATTTATATTCTTTTTCATTACATCAATTAATAGCATCTCTGATTTTTCTATATTGATAAACATTAATATGATTGTATATAGTCTATACATTAACAATTATATCCTCAAAGAAATTAGTTCCTTCAAGATTCATTTCAAAAATATTTTCCAAATCATTTAATGTGTGACATCTCTTCTCAAAAAATTAATTATATATTTATATTTCAATATTTATTTTCATTATATTTTTATATAAATCTTCAAACCCAATGTAGGTACATATATCACATAATATTAAATTGTAGATAGCACTACCCCAATATTTCATCTATTACAAGAGTAGTCATTTCATTGTGACTTTCTAAATAGAAAATATTTTTTTTGTTGAAGGTTTATTTTTTATCAAAAGAAGGTTACATGGCCCATATAAATACATAGAAATTCTCATGGAGGTTGAAAATTGTGAAGTCCCAAAGCATCCCCTTGAACATATCTTTTATATTCTTACAGAAGAGATATGAAACTATAATAGATGATGAGATTTCCATTTAGATTACCCATGTGAGAAAGGGCATCTGCTGAAAAGTTTGATTCACTCCAAATATGCCTTAACCACTGACCACCATTATTGTACAATGAGAAACTTATAGAGATGTAATCCAAAACACATGAAATGATGAATTTTCCCAGAATAATAATGACCAAATAATTAGAGTCTGACTCGAATTACATCACCAGAAGGACAAACCTTTTTCACAACCAGAGAGAAGAATTAAGTACTCTGATTTCCACCCCCAACGAACATCTTGAACCCTAAAATTCACTGACTCCAAAACAAAAATTCCCACCAAGTCTCTATGAATACCCCACCATACATCTGGGAATTGAAGCAAGATCCTTCAATTTTTATCTTCAGAGCATTTAGAAGAGGATCCTACTTAATCCATCACCCCATAAACCTTTCAACCATGCAAGTCCTGTTCAAAAAAATAGGGAAGGAGATCAAATTTTAACCCCCATTCAGAAGGGATCCTTGTTCCACCAACATTGACCACAACCTCATCTGTAAAAAGTCTATAGAGGGACCTTTCCCATGTCTAACATTGTTAGGATCTCCCCAAATAGTCCAACAAACAGCCATGAAAATGTAACTCCACACCTTGTGCTCCATTCCAATCTAATGAAATCCATGAAGCCATGAAGAGATCCATGTTTTAATGGATAACTTCTCCAATTAAAATTATAAATTTTTCCTAAAGGAAGACCAAAGGGAAGAATAACATTCTCTATTTAATAAAATCTGCACCATAGTTTTTGTATTTGGAAAAGTACATAAAAATCAATAGAAGGCAATTTGGATTCCCATCCTTTGTACATTCTCGTCGGTTGGAATCACCAGGTTCTTTAAATTCCTAAAAGGAAATTTAGATTATTGGGGAACTCCTTGAGCAGTAACGTACCTTCCCACGCATCCGACTCCTCCCCTATGAGGGGGTGCTTCATGTAATCACATGCAGAGAAAATTCCTGCACATTAACAAATGAAACAACATCTATCTGCCTTGTTATTTAAGAGAATATTATTGAACACCTCCTACTTGTCTTTGGAGAGATGCATCCTTACAAATTCTGGGTAATCGCTCGCTTCCCTAAATGAACTTCATTGATCAAGACATCTAGGGTATAACTGCCTCTCTCCCATAGAGTTCTCATTCCCTATGTTGATATCACCTTTCCCAAAAATCCACCGAGAAGAACCCATTAACTCTTCCAGAATTTTAATCAGACACCATGCCGAGTGAGTGGGTCATCAATTATGTTCCCTTACACCCTTACATTGATTACTATATCTGGATCTGAAGAAAGAATCCCACAACTAATTACCTTCAATGATATCTCATGAAATACATTATTTCATGCCTTTCAAGGTTTTACTGATGCCAAGTAAACCCACAATACCATTATCAACTGACATTGATATGAATTTCTAGGTGACCCAATGTAAATGCCTTATATGATTAGCATCTCAAAAGATTTTATTCATAATCTTATCATTCCAATCCATCATACATTTTTGCAGAGCAATAGAAGAAAGAATATGAATGGGTATGGATGATAACACACTGTTAATCAACACCACATGTTCACCAAAAGATAAGAGTTTGGTCACCCAGTTATGGATTCTTCCCATCATACTATTTGTGATATCATCATAGAAGATATTAATGATGAATCCAAATGAAAGAGAGGATCCGAGATGCGTTATTGGAAATTTACCCATTTGCATCCCCATAAGATTTTGAACTTCCCAACATCAACATCCAGAACACATTTTTGAGTTGAAAACATGGATTGTCTTTCATTTAATGTGTTGTCCACTCTAATCTCTATTGGTGGACATGAAATCCAAGAAACCATGAAGTTATCTTCTCCTTACAGTAACCAAAATCATTATATCATATGCAAAAATTAGTTTGGAGACCATAACACTTTCCCAATGATTATAGAATGGTTTAATTAATCCTTCCTACATGCTACTATGAAGATTCCTCGATAGATCTTCTTGTGCAAGAGTAAATAAAGAATGAGATAATGGATCACCTTGATAAACACGACACATGATTTTAACGAACCCTAATCCTTTCCCCATAATGGAATATATATATATCTAATTGGAAGTGAAAAAAATGAAATAAATGTCACAAAACCACTCAGGAAAACCATGATTCTTCAAAAACCAAATAATGAATCTCAACTCAATTTTGTTGTAAAATTTTTCTTAGATTACTTGAATGGTAAAATTGGAACCCATGGATATTTGGATAAAAACCTACACCATCTCTTTCTAAATTGAAATCACCCCTCATACACTCAAACCATTAATATATCTTGGTTGTTCTATAGACAACCACCGTGAAATGAAATTGTTCCGCCTTCTGGAGATATGTCTGAGACGGATTTTATTACCGATGTAACAAAGGTAGGAGGTTCTATAGTGATTATTAATTTATTTTCCTTAACCATAAAGACTAGGATCAATATTAAGGATCAAAGGCCCCTATGAAGGGATCCGACCTGAAAAAATCATGAATGGCCTCCACCATGTGAAAACAGAAAACATCCCATGCAGCCCTATAAAAGGCTCCCAAAAACCCATCTGGTCTTGGGGAACTATCCTGTGACATCCTAGAAATAGTCTAATTGAACTCTTCTTCATCTAATAACCCAATTAAATGTTTTTTATTAGATCAATTCATCATCCATGGAATGCACACCAAAATTCCCTCCTATAACTACACTAAATGATACGAAACATCCCCGATAGAACCTAGTCCTGTCAACAATCCCTTAAAGTGTCCATGAGACATTTTACAAGACACATCCTTATATGATGTAAAAAAACCCTCACCCATGTTTATATTGACCATAACACTTTTCTCTTCATTTAGGACGGCCTAGAATAATGTCATGTTCTGATCGCCCTCCTTAATACAACACATACTTGCTCATTGTTTGTAGCTCCATTCCATTTACAATATTTTATCATCCAACACTACTCTCTTGTCACACGACATGGTAAAATAAATCTCAACCCACATGTATTGAAGATCCTCCACCAGGATTTCAATTTCCTCCTTCATCATTTCCCCACCAAAGTCCTCATTGGGCTTCTTAAATAACCATTCTTGTATGTCCTTTGTATGTTTCCATAGAATATTGGAATGGCTAACCAAGAACATCTCCTACTCCTTCATATTCAACAATTTCCTCACCATTTCCATGAATCATTCATCCCAATTCCCATTAGATGAATAAAATAAATAACTAGTCATTGGTACAGTCCATTTGAAATGTACCTGTAGCGTATCTTGGTCCAAGAGTGAGTGAAATAAATTTTTAATTGATGCCCATCCATAGTAATCCAGGACCTAGAAATTAGTATGAAATATTTCAAGTATACATTAAATATGATTACTTACCTTGTGATTAGTTCACCTGATAAACTTGTTACCAGAAAACCCCATATCTATAAGACCATTTTATCCTAGGATGTTCTGGAAGACTTGTATTCCACTATTAAAGATATCCGACCCGCCACTTTTTTATGTAATATCTGAAGTTGTGTTAAATTAACCTATTAGAAACCAAGGAAATACCTCCAAATTTAATGAGTCTCAAAAACTACATAGACCACACATCTAATGAAAATCAAGACTGTTGTAAACAAAAGAGAAGAAAAACTCAATTCCCCACGCCAACATCTTTGTATTAATACATTGTTCGATATGGATCACCAGATCAAATTGAATGTTATGCTTCTAGTGAATCCTAATATTGTTATTCATGGGATACACATGCGTTCACCCCATGCACCGAAAACTCCTTGAGAAGGGGATAAGTCTACTTGGGTTCTTTATTGCTTCCATAATGACAACCAAAGAAGATTGAAACCTTTTGGCCTCATAATTATTGAATGATCCTTTTTCATAAACCCCCTGTAACACCCCAGGAAAATAAAGAATATGTCATTTTCACATTTATTTATATTTTTGAATAATATATTAATATTACTTTAAAGGGGACGCTATGCTCTATGGCGTACCCAATACGCAACAACGAGTTTCTTGGGAATCTTACGTTGCACTCTAATAATAAAATACTATTATTTTAAATGGTAGTTAACGCCTAGCCATTTTAATGACGGGAATGAATAGAACTAACTAAAAAAATGATTATATATGTTTTTCGAATATTTTTACTCCTTACAATAAATGTTAAAGGATTAAAAATGTGAATGAATCCAATTTTGAGCGTAAACATTCTAATATTATTTAAAAGGTCGATTAAACATATTTTGATGGCGAACCACTTTTAAACCAACTTTTTGAAAATTTTATGTGTTATATTTGACAAAATAAAATTCTTATTTAGAATCGGGATATCAAAATTTACTTTGTGTAAATTTTTGGTATCATTCTGATAAAGTTCCTTTTTTAATAAATAGTGAAAAATGTTGTATTTTAATAGAAAAACTCTTTTTAATATAATTTATTTATATGATTAGATTATATTTTTAATTGTTTTTTAATGTAAAATTAGAATATATTTTTACCATTTAATCCAATAGTGGTCGTTGGAATTAATTTCACTTTGAAATTGGACTTAAACTAGTGTCAATCTTTTGATACTTATTGTTTCATAAAAACACGCTATTTGCTCTGACAGCGGGAATTAATTATTAAAATAATTAATTTAACTTATATGTTTTGAATTTTTTAAAATAGACATCATTTTTGAATTCAGAATATCAAATATAACTTAGGGTGAAGTTTGGAATTTTTCTGGAAAACTACAATTTTTGATGAATAGTGAAACCACTAAGCGGTACTTAAAAAACTGAATTTTCGTTTTAATGAAATTTTACCACCTCTGTGTTTTGAATTTCAAAAATCCGACATACATAGTTGTCATTAAGAAGAAAAATCTGTTTCAATGGGATTAAAACAATTTTTTGGTGAATAGTAACTTATTAAGTTTTTAATCACGATTAGAGGTAATTAGTGCAATTTAAGGAAAAAGTGATATTATAATAAAATGAAAATACCTAGACACATGTCCTACCCTTATTGGATGTTTCATGTCTGACCAAGACAAGCCATGGGTAAACTTGGGGACCCCATGGATCCACTTTGGTAGGAAAATGACATTATTATCTTTTTATTTAATGTTAAAATTAAAATGACACAAACATTAGTTGTTTTACTGAAACAATCTTTAAATGTGGTTATTCAAGTCAGTTGTTTGACTTAAAATATACATTGGAAAGATAAAAATATTTTCTACATCATAGTATTTTTTTATAATTTTTATACATTAAATAAATCAAA
Source organism: Viscum album (assembly GCA_963277665.1). NCBI lineage: Eukaryota > Viridiplantae > Streptophyta > Magnoliopsida > Santalales > Viscaceae > Viscum > Viscum album. The sequence continues at coordinate 1,582,086,738 of OY728150.1, read as the reverse complement.
TTTTTTATGACATCATGATGATGTAGTGGTTACCTCATTATTTAACGATTTATAAAAAATGAAAAGATAATCTAAAATATAAGACCTACACTTGTAAGAAACCTATTGGATGGGTATATTTCGAACCCTTATCACCTAAAAATTAAATTATATCAATGTGGGTCCTTTTAAATCCTAAACTCATTTTAAAATAATGTAACATTTCTTTACTTTCCAAGAGTACCCCTCCTCTCCTCTTATAAAAGGCCCCCACCTCTACCACCTTACACACACCTCTCTAGCCTTTGACTCAGCCAAACACTACCCAATTTATCTTTCCACATCCCTATATTCATCATTGAAGCATCACTTTGTGCAGAATCTTTTCCACAGAAGCCTTTGAGCTGAAATCAAATAGATTTACCCGTTTTAAAGGTAGTGTTTTCTCTAGTGTTATTATGTTTTATTTTGCTTCTCCAACCCCCTAAAATCTATTTATTATTTTCTTTTGTAACAAAAACAGTATATTAAATATACTAGGATGTTTTTTTGTGATGTATTCGAGCTAAACTTACACACACCTTCGTCTAATGGTTAAAGAACATACTATTTCTATGGTAGGTGATTTTCTGCCTCACGAAACGATGACTGTTCAATATTCTTTTAACACCTTTAAAGGTGGCCATTATGATTCCACTGTATTTTATATATTATATATATAGTACTTATTTCTACTATATTCTTATTTATTTTATATTTAAAACATACCTTTACTCTTTTCATGTTGTGAAAATGTGATAATTTCATATGAGGAAGTGTGGACTACCGCCCCTCAAGTGATGTGACTCGTACATGCAATACATGGAATGTATAAATAATGAAATTAATGATAATATGTGACCTATATAAAATATATATTATAATTTAATTATAATATATATATATATCATTTATTTTTAATTCCATTAATATGACAAAAAAATGAATGTAGCATTAATGCGTACGTACGGGCTACCGTCTCCATGAACGGTGCTTTTCGTTTTTTATCTCCAAATGATATGGAATCGTATAAAATGAATATGTACTGGATATATATGATATTTTAATCTTTAATACTATTCTGGAAATTATTTACTTATAACTACATGGGAAATCATTTTTCAAACAAGTTCATTTTTGACTCATGTACTAAACATCGGCAAAAACGTCTGATATGAACTAACATTATTAAACAATTATTATAACATTATAATATGTGATATGAACTTAATAATAATCATTAAAGGAGGTACCTCGGCAATTATAAATTGACCAATGTTTATTAATCAAGAATATAAAGAAACGAACAAGACAAGTTGGACTTGAGGTAAGGGATCCTACTCCTCTCTTCCTTTTTAAGTACTCTCTTTTATGTCATTTCTTTTAAGCTCATCGTTCTAATGTTTGGGGATGTTATTTTATATTAGTCATTCTTTAAATTTTATGTTAATTTTATGGGATACCCTATTTTCTCTTATCAATCCATTTTGGAAGTTTTGATTGGCGCCGTTAGGCTGCCAAATTTACATTAGAGATCCAACCTCTCTCTTTCTTTTTAAGTACTATCCTTTATGTCACTTCATTTAAGATCCTCTTTGTTATGTTGGGGTATGTTATTTTATATTTCTCTTTCTTTAAATTTTATGTTAATATTGGGATAGACCCTATGTTATATCATCAATCCATTTTTGGATGTTTTAAGTGGCGTCGTTAGGCTCCCGGGTTTTCGTAATGGATTTTTCATCTCACTTTTATTACCTTTAGATTTATGCTACATTTGCAACAACTTCCTTTGAGTGGTATATGTACTACCCATTCTTCGACTCTTTGTGTAAAATAATTTCGTTTATGAGTCTTTAAATCAATGTTGTATTGTCCTGCTTTCATGGGGTGTATATTTCGAAAGATACCCAAGTCAGTAAGGGAACTTTTCAGCCTCCTATTTTTAAAATACTTCTTTTATTGGGTCTTATAATTTACATATTTTATTGTTGAGATATGTTATTATATATCCTTATTTTTGTAAATTTTATTTCCAAGTGATGAGATAACATTTTTTCTCTGATCCACTAATTTTATAAATTTTAAAGTGACGCCGTTAGGCTGTCGAATTTCACCAAGGGAACTTTTTAACCCAATTATGATTTCTTTGGGTTCAACATGTAGTTATTGAATATGTCATCCTTTGAATATGTGTGAATGAAATTTCATTGTTTTACAGATAATATCCACTTATATTGGGTGTATTTAAATTTTTCACCAATAATTTTGAGACTGATTTATCCTTAATTTAATGATACCATCTTGATAAGGGATTTCATCTCATTTTACATTGAGACTACATTGTTTTCATGCACCAATTCACTCGTATATGGTGTATATATTTCCCTTTGGAATATTATATCATGAATCCATTTATTCTCATGATATTATAATGTTCTTATTAAATTTTATTCCTTAGTTATTGTATTCAAGTGTCTCTGATTTTGTTAAAATCCCTTTAACTAAAATATCGTTTTAAATGTTTTAATAATTTTTTATTATAAATATTTTTCATTAATATCGATGTTTTCAAAATGGTTTTAAGGATTTATTTATATGGATATTAATGGTTTAAAATGATAAAAGCCTCAAAGTGGTATGGGACACTTTGATTCTAAAATCTCATTATTAAATGTTTTAAATGGTTTTGAAAATGGTTTTTAGAATGGATTCATTATTTCAATATCTTAAAAGGTTATATTGTTATTGAAATGTGGGAATGTTATCTTTCCTTTTATGATTAAGTTATGTGATGTGATTGTGTTATGGTTCTTGGGCATTGTTTATGAAGACAGGTGGTTCTGTGATAAACTATGGGTGGGTGAGCCCGATATAGCTCTCCAATGCATTGGGTAACGCTAAGGAGTTAAATGTTAAGGAATCTATGAAGAGATTTAGGGAATATATTGTGATGGGTATTCTGAACGTAACCAATAGGGTTACTCCCTATGTAAGAATGTTATGAATTCCTCAAGTTACCTTTATGTCTTATGATTTCTATGATTTATTCATGATTTGATGAGGTATGTCAAAGTGATTGTGTTCTATGGGTAAAGTATGATTTCATTATTATGTATATAAGTACTCATGTTTCCTTTCCATACTTTTTATAACCCTTACTAAGCTTTTTATACTCATCCCGTGTTTTTTAAATGTTTTTCACAGGTCAAGGGGAAAGGTACATGATATGATGATAGTGTCAAGGAAGTGTCAAGAACGAATCCATGTTTTATTTTAAGTATGTTTCCATTGATGGGAAAAATGAATACTATATTTTCGGTAACCACATTGTTTAAATGTGGAATGTAATGCATGTATTATGATCAAATTCTCTAAAACTCGAAACCTGAAAAGATCCTCAATGTGTAATCTTGTAATTACTCCAGATTAAGTAAGGTTTAAGGATTGCACCTTATACCCCCAACCCTCGAGAATTCCTAATAATCAGGGAGATCATTACAGGGGTACCATATTGCTCTTCTTGGTGGAGATACTTTCATTTGAAAAAGGATCCAGCCTCCCCACTTTCTTCGAGTTTGATCTAGTATCCGGCCAAGAAAATAAATCTGACTAAACTCACATCTTCAAGGAATGAGTCCTTTGATTGAGTGACCCATCCCAATTATCAATGAGAGAAAACCTATTTCTCGATGAAGATGTAAGCCAACCAAAACTCTTATCCTTTAGAAGTAAGGACACCAGAAAAAATCTATAAGGGGAACCCCAAGAAGTTTCCAAATCCTTCACCACACCCTCGGGGGATTTTCCTTTCGGAGACCTGTCCTTGGAGGGAACAACTCCTCTCGAGATTTTGAGGATATAACACAACAAAACATTAGGATAAATCTAGTAATAAATCCATATATTAGATAGGGGTGACACCAACAGCTTTTGGGGATGAGGTTAGAGACAATCTAATATGTCAAACTAAGACCAAGAAACCACAAATGAATGAAAAAGAGCGACTGCCGTTGAAATTTACCTCTCGACAAGGTTTACATTAGGAATCCACAAAATCTGATCCTAGTCATCACTCTTTCACAATGATAAATTCATGATAAAGGCCTCCCCCATGCTGATAATTTCAAAATAACCAATCACGTGAGTCACAAGATTCGAATTAGAGAAACCCACTACACCAATAGTTACCTGAACCCTCCCCTCCAACAAGCTATATGGTTTAACACTTTCATCCACCGAATTCCCAAGATCTGATCTATAGGTATTCAATTTTCATCTTTGAAAAACAACAACTGAGTTTCCATGAAGTCCTCACTCAATAGAAAACCATGTCATAGTTTGGAAAAAGAGATGTTTTCACCATTGTAATCCTCCCCTATATGAATTAGAATGTGTGGAGGGAATATTACTGAAAGATCCATTTTAATAGAAATCCTAGAATTATTAGCTACTTGTTGGAATATATTGTTGAGATCAGAACATAAAAATGACCCCAATGAGACCCTAATTCGGATAATGATAGAAGTATTCCTAAAAGTTAGTGGAAGACTAAGAAACATGATCCTCATAGCCACTACAGGAGACCCTTTCCAATGTAAATGTACCATGACCGGTAGGATAAATAGATATTCCATGAACCACAATGAAATTCATCCGTAGCCCCAAAAAAAATGAAATACTCTTACTAAAATATGAATAAAAAATGTAATCCAAGAATGATTTGAGACCACTACTGTCTGATGAAGCCCTATGAATCAATGAATGACCTAAAGATGCTGAGACAAGTTTTACTGCTCCCAAACTGTGATTCTAATGAAATAATATAGAACACTACTACATCATGAATCTCCAAATCCCAAATATCTCCCATCGGCACCCAATCATCCTTTGTCAACTGAGCGAGTCTCAACTCGAATTGGAGGTATCATAGGAAAAGGAGTGGGAACTGTCATAGGAGCCCCTACCGAATATAGTACATGAGATTGCACACATAACACCTCTTTGAAGGACACCTATAATATGACAAATTGATTGAAAAAATTGAGCATATATTCAACATTATGAATACTCATGAGGATAAAAATATATCTTTTTTAGGAATATTAAATAGGGAGTTGAAATAAGTAAATGTGACCATATCTTTAAGATATATTACATAAGAATAAAAATTTTATATATTTCATGATAATAATAATCTTTCAGATTTAATCAAAATAATAACTAGGGTAAAATACAAAATATTTTCTAACCGTAGATAAATTACCATGTTTTGTTCTATTGTATTGCACCCATTTTTTAGAGGTTGTTAATGTTCCATCAGAGTTAGTCACAGAGAATCGAGTAGGGGTTAATGGATGATATTTAGTCAATGATGACTCTCATGTTCCTTATAATTTTTTTAGTTAATAATGATGTTTCATAAAAGGAATAGTTTTTACAGAGTTTTTTTTTGTTTGACCTTTATTTAGTACTATAATAATCTTGAGAGTGTCGTTTAGAAAAAAGGACATCCAAATATAGACAATTTTATTTACGAGTACTTTCTAGGTCATTTTTATTTAATTAAAAATATCATTTTCTATTTTGGGTATGTTTTTTTCATACCAATGTTAATTGTATAGGATACTAATACCTTTCATATTTACAAAACAAATTTTCCATCTCATTAATTTTTTTAAAAGGATTTCCCAATGAAATAATCGTGGATCCAATCACGCCAATGGTTTAAAGGTACATACTTATTCTTCCAATGGTGGTGGTTCAAATCCAAAAATTAATATTAATACTCATGTGGATATTAATGATTATGGAGTAGATGAGAGTGTATGACTTTATATAGTGGAGTATGATCTAAAAGAATCTGAATTTAGTCTATAATATTATAGATTTGTTGAAATTAGTTAATCATATATGGTTCTAGAAATGATTGATAAATGCGATACTAAATATTTTATATCTTAAATTTTAGTAAATGCATTGGTATTTCTTTTGGAATGTATGTTATTTTTCTCCAATCATTCCACACCGTTGGGAAAGTGGTATGAACATGATTTCCAGTGTCTTACATAATGATTTTTGATAGTATACTAGGAGGTGGTGTGGGAAATTATGGGGCATGATCTTGATATCTTCAAACTTATTATTAGTATGGGATTGATGGTAACCATTATTTTCTATTGTAACTAAATTTCTTATAATAATTTGAAATATTTCTACATAAATTTATAGAACCATGAATTAAGATTTTGTGCGATTCTGAGGCACAATGTGCATGAAGATAATTTATTGATTTTATTAAAAATATTCATATTAATAATATATTGTTTCATTTTGTAAATGGTATTAATCTTTAAAAAAAATTATATTATATGTTTGGGATCATATTTGTTTCTGAAACATTATTTTACCATATCTGGTAAATAATATATGATGGTGCACGATGTTAAGATACATCACATTTAGACTGTATGTTCAGCTCATTAATTATTTAAATTAACATTATTTATTTATTATTGTGACATAAAAGACATATATAAATATATAAAAACCTATTTGGGGAATATACTAGGGTTAGATTCATAAACACATGGAAAATTGTCGATATTCTCTTTCATCCATCCATTGATGGATAATACATGATGATAAAGAATCTCCGTATTCTATAATATCAAAGAGTAGTGAACACAATGAAATAATTTAATCATTAGATATGGGTTTCATTAATGAAGAATGGTTACATAACCATATAGGTATTTTCAAACTATAAAAGTCCAATTTTATTAGATTTACTGAGCATAATCATCCATTTTTAACCACCCTAATTGTTATAGCCTTTGTATGTTCCACTAAATCGAAATTCAATTGGTTATTAATTTTTTTCAATACCTTGATATCCATGTTCATGATAATAACCATGAATTATTTCTTATGATAAATAAATATGTATTTTTTAAATTAAATTGCATATTACTTCACATTACTAACTGGTTGGACACTGCAGTTCTTGTTCAACATTGTCAGGTGGTACTGAGCACTATTGGAACCCTAGAATAATGATAAATTCATATTTTAGGGATGGATAAAAAAAATAATGAATATATATGTATTATTTAAAATTTTGTGTTTATTTATTTGTTTATTAGATGTGATTATATGAGATGGTGGGTGGAGGTGGCATGAGATATTTTCAAATAAACACATAAGGCCAAAGGGTACCCTTTTTCTTCCATCGGATGGAAAAAACCAATGAACCACAGAATGATTTACCATTTTGGGATGAAATATGTCCGAAATGAAAATAAAAAATACATATCTTAAGAAAAGAATTTATATTTGAGAAACTTTTGAAAAATTTGACATCATGTTGTGTACCAATATGAACACATGGAGTGTATCCTCTATTCTGTGACAACTTGGGTTGTAAGAATTTTTTAGATGGCATAACTTGTAGATATCACACTTTCCATGTACCTATTCACCGAGTTGAAGAATAACATGGTGAATCAACATGATAGGAACATGCCATGTGTCAGAGTACATGGACACAACTAGAGACAAGGGGGGTACCCTCTCTGAATAGGCACACTGTCGACCAATGTACACAGACATGGTATGGGTGCACATACACAACCAACGGGTGGGACCCCAAGTTCCATGGGCACTCCATATAGATCCAACACTTATTTTGAATCACAATATAGTTGGAAAGCCTTGAACATATATGTAAATGACCAATTGAAGGAGTGGGACACATGATGTATAGGTCACCTCACACATCATGTACTAAATGGTTCATTTTTAGGAAACATAAAACTATCATATCCCCATTATTTTCACATAAATTTTGGAATACGAGTATCCTATTACGAGTGTTTTCTACATAGAATGGGATGGTGTATATTTTTATGAATTTTAGGTTACTATATGTTGTTTTTTTGGACATAGAATATGATTAGGTGATGCTCGGTGATGGTAGTATTAATTCTGGATTACCATAGGTATTCTTAGTGGAACCCTGTAGTTTTTTAGGCATGAAACCTTTATGAATTGTTTTTATACCTCAATATGTGTTAATAATGGGTCCTATATAGGATCCTATTGTGGATCACTATAGTTGGTATATGGATGTGTCATGTTTCATTTGAGTGAAACCTTCTTATTGGAATTGATCATGGGTCTACAATCATATTCATCAGTTGAACCATCCTATTAGAATATGGTATCAGTCACCTAACATTCATCTTAGTGGAATACACTAATTAATCTAGTGTGTGGGTCATCTACCTAGATATTGTGGATCAATGAATATGTAATATAGTAAAAAGGAATAGAATGAATTGGATGTTTTATATTGTGTAAAAAGATGAGATTATAATATTTATTTGGGCTTCTAGATCTGTTGGAAATTCATTTCATGTGCTAGGATGTCATATAGAGTTACCTTTTCTCCCTATTTAGGGATTCGTTTGATCATTATTTATATAAATATCGGTTTTTATATGATTTTATTGAGATAATCTCCTATCATGGGTTTCGATGACACATAGGGAAAGCCACATTCATTATATGTCTAGCAGATCAAGGTTGGATGAGGTTTTAATTATTCTATGGTTAGAAAACACTTGACTTTTAGTTCATTTAGTCACCATGTTGATCCCCTTGTACCTGGACAATTAACACATTCTCTTTTTGGTGTTGATCTGCATCCTATTTACAAAATAATGTTGTTATATTCCAAATATTTTACTTATGTCTCCCCATTATAAATTTTTTGAAATCTGACTAGGTATGTATATACTCTCCCCTATATGGGATTTAGTCATATGTGTCTTGTCTTATGCAGTCAACGTATTTGTTAGTATTGAATTCTTAGAAGCCTTAAGATACTGGGTATTGTGGACCCCATATGGTGGGCACTACTTGGAGAACAAGACCTGGGTTCTCTCAAATGTTTTCTATCTTGGATTGATTGGATAAAACACATATATAAATCAGAAGTTATTTTTCATTTTCATTTTAATTTTCACTATCATACTCTTTTAAAACATAGAGGTTTTACATCCTTCATTTACATTAAAGTTTTTTCTAATTTTATAATTATTCCAATTAACTTATGAATTCATATGGTTGGATGTGTACATATTTGTATATTAGGAAAATACATCTAATTCATGATGTTCCATTCGGTGCTTGTCATATTTTCCTGACCTATGGATGGAAGCTTCTGTTAGTTTCTTCTCGAGCCATGATTAGTGTTGGTTCATGAAAATTTGGTATCAAATCAGTACATTATGTGGTTCATTCTTTAATGTTATCTCATTATCAGGATTTGGTTGGGGTTATAGAAATAGTGTCAATTTGTTTCAAGTGTGGCTCTTATTGAAAGGAATCCAGTGATTTTACCAGAGGACAACATATCCTTTCAATAGGACCTTGGATATCTTCTTGTTAGTTCAGCATACCAAGACATTATTTTCATGGATCAATAGTACATGCCATATATATGATTAAATTTTCGATTTTACATCTTCATTCATACCCCCATTGTTAAATATTTAATTTATCATCTATCCATGGTACTACATGATTAAATTTTTAGGATTCTATTTTCATGATATCCATTTAGGATACCAGTTACAGATCATAAAGTTTATTTAATGAGTGATGAGGCATCATTTTAGGGACTATACCACGAGAAGATTCCACCATGTGGTTTGTTAGAAGCATTTACACCAATTGATTAGCACATCATTCCAAATGTGTCGTATGGGGATGGGTGTAGGTTTACCCCACACTGTGAGTTCCACTACCAAAGGGCTCTAAGGATATGTAGTGAGATAAATCCAAATGTAGTAAAGGATTGGATAGAGTTAGTTGTATATATCTTAAGTAATTTTCACCCACCATATGATAATTTTTTATTATTGGAATCTATCCTTTTCGACGAATTATGAGGTAACTGGTGGAGTCTTATTACCCTGATGAACGATGATTTGACACTATCTGGACCAACATCCAACCATTTTTTCATGAAGAGTACTACTCCTCAAATTTTCACTAGGTTTGGATTGATGAGAGTCTAGTGATATAAAATAGAGGGATAAAATATGATGAGTGTGATATGAGGATGATATACATAAAATGGTACACCCAATACATGATCTTAATTGGCTACTTTTAAGAACAATTTTTTAAGGGAATTTTATGAGATATTAGTTCAAATGTTGTGCCATTGTGCATCCACAAATTTTTTGGGTCTTCTAAATGGTACTTGTGATAGATATATTCATGTTAGAGTTATGTCTGGTAAATAGATATAACATTTATCATTATATATGTGTGTCTTCTATATTAGCTACATGGTACCTTTCAACAGGATTTTGGTGAATGAGATATTACCATGACCAGACATAGAATCATGGTCATTTAGAACATTGATATCACTACACTCTATAGAAAACCATAGAGTTGTGGTGCTTATATTCTGATGGGTTATGTAAAATAGATCATTAATTATTTACTTCATGCATTTGTGTGAAACGGTTAAAAGTTGGTGGAACACCATGAAAAACATAGCATCGTGATTGGTGATCTCCCATGAGAGTATAGGGAGGAATTGAGTGAATCAGATATAGTAGGGAAGGAGTAGGATCTATGGGTTGTGTAAAATTCTAGGAGATCCTTCCACCACACCCACCGATACTATGAGGACAATGTCAGACTCAGGGAGCTTGTGGTTGGGGTCATGGACAGCTGTAGAATATGGGGTCTTATGACCTAACAATTAGAAGTTCTTTAGAGATATGATCAAATTTATTTCATGATTCGATAATATTATAAATAGGTTCCAATTATTCATTCATAAACATACTATGTGTATGATAGATGGATCTCCCATTTGATATGCTAGCCAAGAAGCTTCATGATGAGGTTCCTACATGGAATTCTTCTTCTGTATCCTTTATCTTCTAGTACTGATAGATATCTCTTGGTGGTGAAAGCCTCACATGGATGATTTTCATCATCATTATGGAACCCTATGACCACATAATTGGTATATATTTGTTTTATAGGTAATGATCCCACATAGAATTTCACAATAGACGAGTCAGATGCCTTCATGCAGATAGGGAAAGTTTCCCCTTTATGGGTGAGAATGATATCATGTAGGTATGTTTATGTTCTCCCAGTAGAAGAATAAAACCCATCATCCATAAATTGGATAGTATATCCATTAGTGTAGCTGGAATATTGGGCCAAGATATTCCATATTTTGAGGAGGATAATTTTGATTCCATCACTGAGAATTTTATAGGACTACGAATGAGACATCTAATGGAGTTTGACATCGACATGCATATCAAGATCACTCCATTACCATTTGTGGAATATATAATGGCCCCAAATAATATCTAAGAGTTATGGATTCAGTTTTTGTACCTTTGAAAGAGTGGTTTCCTATGTCCTAGTGTTTCCACCTTGGAAACTCCTTTGTTGTTCACGAAAAAGTTATATAAGATAATATATACTGGTATATATTATAATTTCTTCATCTATTCCCCGATAATTAAAATGTACCACTTGTGAAGGATTTATGTCCTATTTTACAATTTGTGATGTACATGATCAGTCACGAAGATTGACATTCAGTTCGACTTACTATAGTTAAGGGATCATGAGGCAGATGTTTCATTGTTATATTTATGATGTCTCTATAGAAACAATGAGCTCCAATTAGGTTTTTGGTCTGATGATTTCTATAACAATGTTTATGGTTTTGATAAATAGGATATTAATCCATACATGGACCATATTTTGTTATATTTGTTAATGAAATACTCTAATTCTCTACATCCGAGGAAGAGCATACATGGAACATGAGGATAGATCTATATTGTAGTGTAGTGGTACTGCAAGAAATTTGTGGAATAATTTTCTAATATGGTAGCCCTTTTTAGCATCCTAACATAGAATGGTTATCCATATACATGTATTTAGTAGTTCCATAGGGAATTTTATGATTTGAGGATATGGATAACAATTCCTCTACGTTGAAAATACTATAGGAGTGTATGATGTGCATAAGGTACAGAGATACTACTCGAGATGGGCTCAACTATTTATTCATGTTGTGGAATGATGTTATAGAGTAGGTGTTAAGGATTTTGACACACCATGAGCAAGAATACATTAAGCATGACCAAGTTCTAGTAGTTGTATTATTTTCCTTGAGATTTTGGAGAAACTCTATCCTAGGAGAGCAATTTTTTTACTCTGAACCTTAGTGTAACACACCATGCTTCCATAGTATGTTTCCCTTTGAAAAAAATGAAATAGATTTCATTAAAAACAACTACAAGATTCTAACACACTGAAACAAATCAAACTAGCCTTATGAATAGTAATATCCACTTTTTTGAAATTTTTTTAATTTTATTTTTCAAAATAGACTTCATTTTTGAATTTGCAATATCAACATTAACTTAGGGTGATTTTTTGTTTTTTTTTCTGAAAACTTTCAATTTTGATGAATATTGAAAACCACTAAGTTATTGTTTAAAACCAAATTTTTATTTAAATTTTTTTTATTTAAAATTTTTAGGTCAAAATAGATAAATAATACCTATATATGTTTAATGTAATTCATTGGAGTCATTTTATAATAATTTAGATATATTAAAATTTTATTGATCTTTTTAGAGTCGCATACCCACCTCCTATGAGCATTTAAAAATTTGCATAAAACATAATATTACCACTTATTTGAGTCGAATTTCAATAAGAAGAAAATATTATTTGGTGAATAGTAACTTTTTTAATTTTATTTTTCCATCGTTTAAAGTAAATATGGTAATTAAGGGTAAAATGATATTATTATTACCCTAACACGTTTCATAATTATATTGGATAGGTTTAAATAAACCAAAAACAACCTTAGGAATAAAATAGGATCCTTTAGGTCAACTTGGATTAGATTAGGAAATTTATTAAATGTTTATTAAATGAGGAGTCAAAAGAGTTAATTTAAATGATTAAAAACTAAACCATTTTTAATATAGGATTATACATAAGATAAATTCGACTATAAATATTTATTAGAAAGATAAAAATATTTAATACATAATGGTATATAATTTATAATTTTTATACATTAAATAATAAAATTTATTTATAACACAAAGATGATGCAGTAATTACCTTCTTAATGAAAGATTAAATTAATTGATATTATAAATATCCAACTAAATCTAATTTTAGAATTTTAATGAATTCCAATAATTTTCTAGGATAATATGACATGTTAGGGTTGAATAATTGTATTTTTTTCAAGTAATATTATTGTAATGAATTTAACAAAAAAATACCAAATAGTGTCAAAATAGACATAAAAGTGTATTTAAAAATAATATTATATTATTAATTGGTATTATATTATTAAAAATATAAGGTCCATCAAAAGGGAATAAAAATATTATATATATAATTAATAAACCACATGAGGTTCTCTTGGATGTTTATAGTACTTATATTAAACATACAATATAAAAATACAAAGACACATGGTAAATGAGAGTGTCATAAACTAATATAGTGTATGAAATTGTTCAGAAATGGTGCCTAGTGGAAGGAATGGAAACTGTATCAATGCACAAAATCCATGTAGGGATTAAAATCCTACTCAAGATAATTAAATTGGTGCTACTGAAGAAACTGCTACTGATTAGCATTCCACCATACTGTGAAAACTCACTTAGGTCATGAATAATAATCTTACCCATATGGGGCACCCTAATTTACAATGTGGAGGATCAATGTTAGACCACTTCATTAGGAAACAACCAGCAATAGTCAGTGGAAGTAAAAATAAATTAGTTGCAGAGCAATGGATTAATTCTTTAGAGATGTATTTCACACTTTTGGGAGTAGCGAAAGGGAAAAAGATTTCAGGGCAGTTTATCGTCTCATGGGAGATGCAGATCAATGGTGGTCATTTATTCAAAACACAAAGGTAGATAATAGAGTATCCAAAATTTAATGGAGGGAGTTTAAAGAGATTTTGTTTGAAAAAGAATTCCATCATGACCATTGACCGGGCATGGAAAGTCAATTTCTGAGTCTAAGGGAAAAAGAGGATTAGAATATCACAAAATATAAGTCTAACATTACAAGGATAGCATGGCATGATGAAAATTATATATATAACCCACAAAGTAATATTGATTGTTTCATTTATGTGTTAAATCCATTTCTCTATCGAGCATTAGTCTCCTAATCCATCTCATCATATGAAGACATTTTTTCAAGTGTAATCAAGATAGAAAAATAATAATCTCTGTCTTATGACATTAAAGCAATGCAAGAGATGAAGAGATCTTCATAACACTCTTGAAAAGCAAATATGGGAAAGAAGGGAAATGTTTAATAACTATCATGTGGTAAATGTGAGAATAAACAACCTCTTACTTTTCTGAAGGGAATGTGAGTCTATTACAAGTGTGGTGAAAAAGGCCACCTAGCTCGTGATTGCAAGGAGTAGAAAGAGTTTGTTGAATGCTACAATTGTAGAGAAAACGGGAATTATGAAAATTAATATTCTATGCACCAAGGGAACATACCTCATAAAAGGACACGGGAGCATGTCCCATCTTATGTGATTACTACTATTGAGGTTGATGCTCCAAAAGAAGTGGTGGCAGGTAATTACATGGTTTCCTGATGTTTATCTAGTGATGTATTTGATTCTGTATCATTACATTGTTTCATTTCATCACAGTTAGCTATTATAAATAGATATTTTAAATTTCACATAAAAAGGGAGTTGTCAGTCAAAACAGATAAGTGATTTATCATCGCAAACATGTTTTTTGAATCAGTTCCCATTATAGAATTTAAATCTTCTTCATCTTCTGATCTCATTGACATACCCACGACTGAATATGATATAATACTAAGTATTGAATTGATTTCGGACATGAAATAAAAAATTATATTAAGAAGAAAGAGGATATAATATTTGATTATGATAAGAAGTACCTTATCTTTAGTGCAGAAACTTGACAACCTAATTCTTATCAAAATCCACCCCCAGTAGATCTACTAAACTCAATTTTTTGGGAGAATGATTATTAAATAATTATGAGTGAGGAAAAGAATGTTTGAATAGAGGATGTACCTATTGATGTAGAATATTATGATTTGTATTCGGAGGATTTACTTGGACATCCTCCAGAACAGGAAATTATGTTTTCCATTGATTTAATTCCTGGTTCAAGGCCCATATCTAAGACCCCATATAGAATGTCAACTGTGGAATTAGTGTAACTAAAGAAACAACTATGACAATTGAGTAATAAGGGATTTAATTTATATATTTTTTCTCTATGGGGAACCCTGTTCTTTTTGTTGAGAATAAAGTTGGATCTATGGGGTTGTGCATTGATTATATAGAGATAAACGCTACAACAATAAAGAACACGTATCTCATTCCTCATATTAATGATTTATTCGATCAACTTCATGGAATTAATTATTTTTCAATGATTTTTCTTTTACATGGATATCAATAGTTGTGTCTGAAAAAGGAACACATTCTGAAAACAACATTTCGAACCCGTTACGGGCATTACTTGTTTACAATAATGCATTTTGGATTGACCAATTCACCCTCTGTCTTCATGGATCTAATTTATATATTTTTCAAGGAATATATGGATGATTTTTTAGTTGTATTTATTGATGATATTTTGGTATACTAAAAAACCTATGATGATCAAGAAAATCACTTGTGCAATTATCTAATGACTCTTAGAAGAAACTAATTATTTGGGAAGTTTGTCAAATGTGAATTATTGCTTTAAGAGATTTGTTTTCATGTCTATATTTTCTCTAAGGTTGGAATCCTTGTCGATACATCTATGAAAAAGGAAATCAATGAATGTATATCACCGATGAGTAATACTGAGGTACACAATTGAATAGTTTTAGTATGTTATTATCAGTGTTTTGTCTAGAAATTTTCCTGATTGGAAATCCCATTAACAAAACACACATGTTAAGGGGATAAATTTGTTTTGAAAAACGAGTGTCAAGAATGTTTTTAAGAACTGAAAAGAATATTAGTCAATGCTCCTATATTGAATACACCATAAGGGAATGATGTTTTTATTATTTATAATGGGGATTTAAAGAAAGGACTTGGTTGTGTCCTTACACATAATTATAGAGTTATTTCCAATGCGTCATTAAAGATAAAAATTCATGAGCAAAACTATCATACCCGTGATCTTGAGTTAGTAGCTGAAATCGTTTCTCTGAAAATATGGAGACACTATCTCTATGGTGAAAATGTGATATTTATAATGATCACAAGAGTTTGAAGTATATTTTATCATAAAAAGAACTCAACAAGAGGCATAGATGATGGCTTGAACTACTCATGGATTATGATTGCACTATACAATAGAACCCGAGAATGGTATATAAGGAGAATGATGCTTTGAGTATAAAGGATCATTGAGTTTGGAACAAGATGTGAGATTAAATGGATCCTATATTCATGGATCTAGTACAGATGGATGTGGGACTAACTATATAAGGTGAAACATCAATACTTTTTCAAATGGTTTCCTAACAACCTATAATAGAAAGGATACAAATTTCTCAGATTGGTAATGAGTATTATAAAGAGAAGAATAAATCCATGATGGGAGATTCAATGACTTCATATATAATGATGGAATTTTAAAATTTCGGATGATACTTTATGTTCCTAACATACCTGATCTAAAAAGGGAATTTTTGGATGATGCTCAAATCTCCAATTTATCGATACACACTAAAAACACCAATATGTATATAGTATTGAATGAACATTTTTGGTGGGACAACATGAAGAGGGATATTATTTATATTTTGTAAATATGTATGGTTTTTCAACAAGTGAAATCTACCAGGAAACAGCTTGGAGGATTCATGAAACCTCTTCCTATACCTAAGTGTAAATGGGATAATATTACAATGGACATTGTCATGGTGCTACCAAGGAATCCTAGAGGAAATGATTCAATATTGGTCATTTTTTATCATCTTACCAATTCAGCACAATTTTTTCTATTAGAGAAGATTTACCACTTGAATGTATGGAAATAATATATATTAATAATGTTATAATATTTAATGGAGTTCCCCTATCGATTGTTTCTGAAAATGATCCCTATTTTACATAAATATTCGAGAAAATTCATCAAAATTAATTGGATACTAAATATCATTTGAGTACTTCATACCACCCACAAACTGATGGAAAATTTGAACGTACTATTCAAACCTTTGAAGACATGTTGAGATCTTGCTCACTTGTCTTTCATGGTATGTGTATAACAACCCTTATTTTTATTACACACTTAAACCTGATTTATTATATAAAATATTCACTTGATTATACATAGAATATTGAGAGGCCTAGTGTCTTTGGGTCTCCGGAACATTTCATCACATCTTAAAACATAAATCACACAACATATGTATTGAAAAATTCATTTACCTGACCATTAAATTCCCATATACATAACATTGGATGGGATAACCTGAGGACATGCATATGATAAGGGTGTGATATAAATCCCAGTAAGGGAATAACATGTAATAATAGGAGGGAGAAAATACATGTTAGAAAATAGTCATATCAATGGAACACAAGAGAAACATTAACATAAAGGCATGATAATGTTGATAATCATAACATTGAAATGTGGTGACAATACTTAACAAGGAATTAGCTTGAGCCAAGGCTCATTGCACGTGGTGCAGGTGTAAACCCTCAATGCACATGAATCGTGAGTAAAACCTTGTTTCACATGAATTATCATGAGTCAAAACCAATTTCACATGATGTATCATGATACTGACTTTACCCAATGCAATGGAGCGCTATCAGGGAGAACCCTTCTTAAAAATTTCATTTCCTGAAGAAGTGTGCCAAATGGATCATATAACATGGAATTAATCAACATTATAAGTTATTACATGATTATTTAATGTCTAATAAATACATGAAAGTACCATTCAATAGGTATATATGAATAATGGTGGATACCCTTGATAGAGACATGGGTATGGTATTCACTACATAATGATCTTGGCTTGGAAAATTGCGGTGCAATTTCAGCAGCATAAAGACATGACATAAGGATTCATGAAAATAGTTGATCAGATTCAAATGGGTTTCTCGTAATATGTAGATGAAATGGAATGTAAGGGGGTCTTATGGATACAAGTCCCAAAAAATGTAATGGAATTTAAATGCATAATTCAAATGAATCACTTTTATGTAAAAGATGGGAGATAAATTCCCCACTAAATTTCGACATTTTAACGGGTGTACATATGAGGCATTAATAAGAGAGAAAGGGGTATCCCATCATCCAAACATAAGTAGGACAGTATGGGTGAGGTGTGAAATCATATCACATCATTTGTGATTAAAAACAAAAGGGCATATCAACTTAACGAAAATTAGGCAAAAATTAGAAAGGGAGAAATCCTTTACTTGGAAGTGTGATGCAAAAAGCCTTAGACAGTCTTTTGAGTGGCCTCATGAGAGATTAGGGCCCCTTGTATGTTTTCTAGAGAGAGGAGGGCGGGGTTTGGTCAAACTCAAATGGTGTTGATTGAAGAGGAAGTGGGAGCTTGGTTGGGTTTATATAGGAAAGGAAAGAGAATTCTTTATTACTTAGGTATGGGACACCTCACATTAAACTAATCTATACCTAAAACCAGCCCATGGTTTTTTCCATAGGGAATTGGGAACAAATTTATAATTCCAATTGATGAATTACTTAAAAAAGAGGGCTTTTTATGTGGAGGTTAGTTGCACTCTCATGGAAAATAAATTAAAAAGACAGAATGTTTTATAAGTCGTGGATGATCCACCAAAGCATTGTAAAAAAATAAAACAATTCTAAAATCACATTATTTTCATTATAAAACATATATTTTCTGAATATAATACTTATAGTATTTTATTACATCACTATTGGGTCATTATGATGTCTTAAAACTCATTATATATTTAAAGGATATTTAATTTTTCCCAAACTATATGACAATCTCAGAAAATTATTTATAATTAACCGTTGGATAATTTCAACATCCTAATTCCATGAATAATATCATTTTATATAAATAATTTTATAATTATGTGAAATTTTAATTTCAAAATAAAAACTGACATTTACCAAAAATTCATGGGTTCTGACAAAAGAGTTTTTAAACCTTAATAAAAATTTCAATTACATTCATAAAATTTGATGATCATTTATATTTAATAAGAATAAATCTAATAATATTAATAATATTAATAATATTTGTTTAAAATAATATTTAATTCAAAAATCCATTAATTCATCAAAATAGATTTATATGTTTAATATTAACTAAAAATACATTTTGAGCTTCAAAAACTATATAAAAGTAACAATTATAAAATGAATGAACATTATTTATAAAAAAAATAATTTATATATTCATAGTGCTAGGGTCTTGTTACATAGTCCCATATAACCCTCGCATATTACCGAAGGATAAGGTGTGTGATGGTGAAAAACTCTTGGGGTGGCTCAGATAACATTGATCGGATGGTAATCTCAATTAACATCCACATCTCCTGTAGTCGGTTCTGCTCAAGCATAACACGGTCAAGCTCAGCCTGGGCTTGGTCAAGAGAGAATCCAAATTATGCCTCCTTCTTTCCAAGATCCGACAAATTTGGTTCATACTAGTCATGTATACTGGATGAGGCCATAACTTCCTCTTTCTATGTGAATTGGTTTTTCTAAAGCCCCATATTTGTACCAATCAAGTAATCACTATAAAACAACTATATTAGAAATGGTCAAAATTCATAACAGAATTTTAAAATATCAAAACAAAAAACCAATGATGTTCACTTTTTATATAATCATAATAAGACATTTAATAAGATCAAGTGGATTTTTCTTTAATGATTGTTTTGGTTGTTATAATCTTCCCCCATTTAGAAATTTCACCCTCAAATTTTCATTTTCCCACCTCAAAATAGATGTGGGTAACATTGCTTCATCACTTCTTATGATTCCCATGTCTCTTCTTCGAACATGTGGTTTCACCACAACACCTTAATGAGGGGATTTGTCTAATTTGGTCGAACTTTTTCTCTGGGATCTAATATATTTACTGGTTTCTCATCAAAAGAAAGTTCATCCTCTATTTGTACTACTTTTGGGTAGAGTACTTCTGATGTGTCTATTATGTACACCCTTAAGACGGATTCATGAATGACATCATGAACGTTTTCCATGGTAGGTGGAAGTTCTAGTTGATCGGTCACAGCCCCAACATGATCATGATTCTCAAAGAGGCCACTGTACCTAGGACTTAACATCTATTTCTTTCCAAACCTCATTAAATTCTTCCATAAAGATATGCATAGAGATACCATGTCTCCATCTTTAAAATCACTATCTCATCGATGTTTATCTTAAAAACTCTTATGTAGACACTATTCTTCCTTGATTAGCTGTTGAATGGATTTCTAATTCTCAACCATTTCATCGACCATTTCTGGTACTAGAAATATACGCTCACAAACATCATCCCAAAATGTTAGTGTTTTGAACCTCTTCCCATATAGGGATTCATAATGTGACATTCATATTCTCGAGTAGAAACTGTTATTGTTGGAGAATTCAACCAGAGGAAGAAGTTGTTCCTGCCATCCTTTGAAGTCAATAAATCACGCTCTCAACATGTCCTCATGTGATTGGATAATCTTATCAGATTTCCCATCCGTTTATGGATGATAAGCTGTACTGATGTTCAGATCAATATCTATATCATGTTGAAGACCCTTCCCAAAACTAGAGGTGAATCATGGATCTCGATTAGATACAATAGATAGTGGTACTCAATGTAACCTTACAACTTCTCTGATATATATCTGTTCCAGATGATCCAATGAGAAAATCCTCCCAAATTGTGAAAACATTGTTAGATGATCCACAACAACCCAGAATGTATTGTTGCCTTTGGATGTCTTCAGATGATTGGTGACAATGTCCATGGTGAGGTTCTACCATTTTAATGCTGGTATGTGCAATGGTAGCATCATCCCCTCATACTTCTGCCTCTCTACCTTCACTTACTGACACACCAGGCACATGGATGTATTCTCAGTGATCTCCTTATTCATATTATCCATCCAATAATCCTCTTGGATATCTTGATAAATCATGGTGTTTCCTAGGTGAATAGTGAAATTTGAACTATGTGCGTCATTCAATAGTTCCTTCTTCATCTATGGACATGATAGACCACATAGTATTTTACCAAATATCAAAATTCCTTCTTCATTAATATTGAACTCCGACGATTTCCCTTCTCTAATAGCTTCCTCTTTCATTGAAATTCCCATATCATCCTTTTGAGTATCCGTTATCCTTTCTAAATGAGACATTATAGCAATCATTTCTGAAAGGATTGATGATGTAACTTATTTATGATTCTGATGTCCATCATCATAAAGCCTATGATTATTGGATCCTTCTCAATTCTCATCAATGATAGAATTTCTAGGTCTTTTCTTCTTAGATAATCTACCACCTTGTTCTCATTCCCAGGGTGGTAATGGATTGAACAATCATATCCTTTGATTAGCTCTAACCATCTTCGTTGGCACATGATCAACTCATATTGCCTGAATATATACTTGAGTCTTTTGTGGTCCATATATATTTCACACTTCTCCCCAAAGATATAATTCTTCCGAATATTTAATGTGATGATCACCACCGTCAACTCCAAATCATGTGTTGGAAAATTCTATGCATGAACATTCAATTTCCATGAAGAATAGGTGATGAGTTTTTCATTTTTCATCAACACATAGCCCAATACATTCATTGAAGTAACACTGAATACCACAAAAAGTTCTCGACTTGTGGGTAAGGTGAGCATGAGCATAGTGATAAGCCTCCTTTTAAGTCCTTGAATCTTTTTTCGCATTCATAAATCCAAGAAAACATTGAACCCTTCTGAGTTATCTTTTTAAGAGGGTTTGCAAATCTTGAGAAAAATGTTACTAATCATCGATAATATAAAACGAACCCCAATAAGCTAAGGATATCAATTAATTATATTTTCCTCGACCATCCCTCAATTGCAAATATTTTGGAGGTATCCCTATATATCTCATTGTTTTTTATGATATGGACCATGAATGAGACCTCCTTCAACTAGAACTGACACTTCCTATACTTTGCATAACAATTATCCTTCTGTAAGGATTATAGTTTTGTTCTAAAATGCTCTTCAGGATCCTCCATTGTTTTGGTGTTTATCAGAAATTCATTTATAAAGACTACCACATATTTTTCAAAGTAATCCCTAAGGGATCTATTCATCAAATCTGTGAATTTTTCTAGATTATTATTGAGTCCTAAAGGAATTACTATGAATTAATAGTGCCAATATCATGTACAAAATGTAGTCTTGGGGTTATCTTCCTTATTCACCCTTACATGATAATATCCCGAACGCAAATCCATCTTGGAGAAGTATTGTGCTCCATGCATATGATCCAACAATTCATCAATTCGTGAGAGAGGATACTTGTTATTTATTGTGAATTTTTTATGCTCACGATAATCGATTCAAAGGCACATTGACCCATCCTTCTTCTTGACGAAGTGGACTGGTGAACCCCATGGTGAAGCACTTGGGCATATAAACCCTTTATCTAGATTCTCATGTATTTGTTTCATCAGCTCCTCAAGCTCCACAACGGCCAATCTATATCGAGTCTTTGATGTTAGAAATGCCCCAGGTATAAGATCAATTTTTAATTCAAAATCCATCCTAAGATGAAGAACATGCAATTCCTTGGGAAACACATTAGCAAATTCCATCACATGGCATGTCATCAAGGATTATATCCTCCTTATAATCAATCATCTGATCCATATATTCTTACTAAAAGTGTATTAATATCCATGCATGAGATGATGGAGCTAAATAGATTAATCTTACTCCTTGAAATTGTATAGAATCGAGGGTCAATTCTCCACATGGAGAGTGATTTCTCTGTCACGACAATTTATGTTGCCTCTATATAAAGAATGTCAATCAACGAAAAGAATTGCATAAAATTACCCCAGAGGTATTATGAAGAGGTTCACTAGGAAATTCAATCCACATATTTTAACAAGGGAAGATTTATATTAATTGGATGAAATGATTTACCCATTTGTTGTACTCATCGACATATTTACTTCATTGAATTATGGTGGTGATGGGATTGTTCTACTTATCTTTTGGGATATAAAAGAATGAAAAAAACTTATATGAAAAAGTTTGTTCACTATTCATGAATGAATTACTTTTGTACCTATCACCACAACGTTTTTGGGGATTAATTTGGTAGTAGTGATGGAAAAAACTCTCCCTTACTACCTTAGATGTTGTTGGTTGCCACCGAAAACACTTGGCTTAGGGCCTTGATTTGAAAGATGACTTGGTTCATTGAAGTTGTTTCAATGAACAACACATTGAGGTTCGAACAATGTGTTCCTATCTTTTATTATAGCTACATGTTTTTCTTGTCAGCAGATAACAACTTCCTACCCTTCTCTTCCAAACCTAAAGCATTTCCTTGTCCCCTTCATGAAATTTCCAGGTTGCTTATTTTTTCACCTTTGGCAAGTGGGGTGCTTGATTGTCATAGCACCATTGGATTTATCCATCGGACCATCAGCATTGAATTCCACCTTATTCTTCTTATCCCCATGATACCCCTGAGATTCTCTGATCTCCATTTCAACCATGAGTGCTCATCGGAAAATTTCCTCATAGCTGTCGAAGTCACGGATCACTGGTGCTTTACGTTGGCTATATTTTAGCCCACCAAACAAGTGATCATCCTTGAATTCAGGTGTAATGACAAATCCAGAGGCATATCATGCAATCCTTGTGAATTTTTCCTCATATGCTCTGACAAATTCTTCATCTTTTTTTTGAGGGCAAGGAAGTCCCTTTCCATCATTAGTCGGAGGGTGCATAAAAATATTAATCAAAAAACATCTTGGAAAATCCATCAATTCAAGGCTTATTCACTTACCCAAGCATCATTTATTTTTCCAATGTCCACCACTGATCAACATAACCTTCCATACGATATTTATCCATAAGAATGTTCTGTTATTCAAAACATTGATTGATGGGGAATAAATTTTCAAGGGAGTTTATCCATTTTTCAACTATAGAGGGATCAGACTATCCATTAGAAGTAGGGGGCCTTTTTCTCATGAAGATCTTGAGAGCAACTTGTTCTTTCTTAGGGGGGTGGGTTGAACATTTTTATTGACCCTTGTTTCTATTTAAAACATGAGTTAACTGAGAGATAAGCATGACAATGTTTGTGATTCCTTCTCCCATAGGATTTGGCATCTCATTTGCACAGTCATCACATTGATCTTCACATAGGTTGTTAGCCCGAGTCCTCCTATTACCATCCATTGGCTGAAATAATAGGAATGTTAGGGGTAACACCTTAATTGTAAACCAAGGAAAAAACTAATGACTTATAAATAACTTTTATTTCCTTATCATATGAATACATAGGATTCAATCTATGATATTAACGATCTACCTTCAAACATATATTCGTTGAATCATTTTTTAGTTCCCATAATACATTTTCATACTAAGCATGTGAATTTACCAATGAATATCCCCCTGATGTGTCTTAAACAATAGGGAAACAAGGCCTATTGTTGTTCACCGGTTCCCATTTTAGTCCAGCTCAACGTGGTGTTTTCAGGGTTTACCCCTAGAATACATTTGTGCCAGAGCCGCCTATACCTTCTTGTATCTCTTCAGGGATATATTTTATTGATAAACCAATTTTGTAATACAGACCAATAATTAGGGATGTTTTTATTATACATATTTTTGTCTCCATGTATTCACTAGGGTTTTCTAATCCAAATCCAAAAAATAATCAAACTACCCTCTAATAACAACAATAACAACACTACTTTTTATTACTCACTGAAACCTGATATATTACATAAAATATTCACTGGATACCACTTAGAAGATCAAGAGGTCTAGTGTCATTCGTGATTAGATACATTACATAACATCTTATAACATAAAACAAACAACATCTTTATTGAAATCATCTGTAACATGACCACTACATTCCCTTGTGCAAATCCTTGAATTTGATAACCTGAGGACATGTATAAGAAAAAGGTGAGCTACAAATTATATTAAGGGAATAAATATGGAATAACCTGAGGACTAAAATAATTTTTTTCCAATTGGAATATCAATGAATCATAAGAGATAATGAACATAAAGGAATGATAAATAATGATAATAATAACTTGCAAATGTGGCAACTACACTTAACATGGAATTAGGATGAGCCAAGGCTCATTGAACATGGAGCAGGAGTAAGCCCTTATTTCACATGAAGCACGAGTAAAACCTCATTGTAGTTGAGTTATCATGAGTCAAAAACCATTGCACATGACGTATAATAATAATATACTTTGCCCAATGCATTGGAGAGCTATATGGTCCCAAACTTCTTAAATATTTTATTTCATGCAGATGTGTGCCACATGGATCAAATAACATAGAATCAATCAACATCATAAGTTATTCCACGATTAATTAATGTGGAATAACTACATGAATGTAACATTCAATAGGTAATGTTTTTAAAGGTGAATACCCTTGATAGAGACATGGGTGTGGTATGCACTACACAATGTTCTGGGATTGAAAAAACGCGGTTCAATTTCAGCAGCATAACGGTGTGACATAAGGATTAATGAAAATAGTTGATGAGATAGAAAAGGGTGTCTCATAATATCTACATGAAATGGATAGTATGTGGTCAAATTGATACATTCCCCAAGAAACATAAAGGAATTAAGATGCATAATAAAAAATAATTACTTGGATGTAAAAGAGGGTAGAGAAATCCCTCACGAAATATCGGCATTGTAACGGGTGTACATGGGAGGCTTTAATGGGAGAGAATTGGGTCTCCAATCACCAAAACATAAATAATACAGTTTGGGGGAGGTGTGAAATCATACCCCAGAATTTTTGATTGAAAAAAAGGGCATAACAACATAATGAAAATTAGACAAAAATGAGAAAGTAAGAAAACCCTTCAATGGATGTGTGACGCCAAAGGCATGGGTGAGGCTTGAGAGAGGCTTCATGGGATCATGGGGAACCTCAAGAGAATTATATATATGGGAGGGTAGGGTTTGGTCGAACTCCAATGGATTCGAGTTAAGAGGATGTTGGAGCATTGGTGGGTTTATATAGGAAAGGAGAGGTAATTCTTTTTTATTTAGGTTTGGTACACCTCACATTAAACTATTAAAAAAACAATCCATTGGTTTTTCACATTTTTGATTCCAATGGGGAGTGGGAAAAAATATTTTATTAGGCCAATGGCATAATTTTTTAAAATAATAGGTTTTCTTATGTGGAGGAGAGTCACACTCTTAAGGAAAACAATTTAAAAAGGAAAATGGTTTATAAGTCTAGGAGGGTCCACAAAAGCATTGAAAAATAAATTTAAAAAATTTAAAATCACATTATTTTAATTCTAAAACAAATATTATCCTAACATAATGTCTATAGTATTTTATTACATCACTATTGGGTCATTACGATGTCCTAAAACACATTATATATTTCAACGGTATTTAATTTTTACCCCAAAATACGACTAACTCAAAAAAGTATGAAATATTCAATGTTGGATAATTTTGACATTCTGATTCCAAAAATAATATTCATTTAATATAAATTATTTTAAAATTATGATAATTTTTACTTCTAAAATGAATCCCGATATTTACTGAATATTCATGTATTCTTACTAAAATAGTTTTCAAACCATAATAAAAATAAAAATGGCATTCATAAAATTATATGATCATTTATATTGAACAAAAATTAATTTCATAATAATAATAATATTTTATTAAAATATTATTTAATTAGAAAATCCATAAATTCCTCAATTAAGATATCTTCGTCGAAAATTAACAAAAATACAATTTGTGCATTAAAAAATATTTTCAGAGTAACAATAATAAAGTAAATGTAAATTCTTTATACAATAATATTTTACATAGTCATAGTGATATAGTATTGTTATATAACCCCTTATAACACCTACATAATAATGAAGGGTATGGTGTGTCATGGTGACACACTCTTGGGGTGGCTCGTATAACATCAGTCGGGTGGTAATCTCTATTATCTTCTACCCCTGCCATTGTCAGTTTTGCTCAAGATTAACGTGTTCAAGATCGACATGGGATTTGTCGCGGGAGAATCCGAATGACGCCACCGAAATTCCAAGATATGATAAATGGGATTCATATGGGGCAAGTCTACTAGATGAGGCCATCACATCCTTTGTCAGTGTAAATTGGAATTTTCAAAGCACTATATCTATTCTAACCATGTGATCACTGTTCATCAGCTATATTAGCAACGGTCAAAATTAAAAATGGTATTTTAAAATCCAGAAACATAAAACCAATGATGTTTACATTTTATATAGCAATAATAAGATATTTAATTTGATCAATTGGAATTATCATTAATGAATGCTTGGGTTGTTACAATGTGGGATCAATATTTACCACTGGTAGAATTTTCCTATAACAACTACTTCCATTAAAGATGTAGATGGCACCATATAAAGTATTAAATGGAAAAATATTCCACACAACAACTTGTTGGGATAATGTATGTGAATGAAAACTTATAGGCCAAATAATTTTTGAGGAAACAACCGAAATTGTGAAGGTTATCAAAAACCACATCAATGCTGCCCAAATAAGGCAAATGAGCTATACTGTTAAAAGAAGAAAGGATTTGGAATTTAATATAGGAGACCATGTTTTCATGAAGTTATCTCCATGGAAAAAGATTTATGCGATTCGGTAAGAAAGTTAAATTAAGTCTCAGGTACATCGGACGTTTCAAAATTCTCAAACGAATTAGGGATATAACTTACCGTTTTTCAATGATTCTAAGTCTCTCTAATGTTCACAATGTTTTCCACGTATCATTATTGAGAAAATACATGCCAAAACCAACACATGTAATCACCTATGAGGAAATTGGAATGGAACCTGATATGTCTTATTGTGAAGATCCTGTCAAAATTCATGATACTAGAGAACAACTGCTAAAAAACTGGATGACTCGCCTGGTAAAAGTTTTGTTGAGAAACCACAAGATGGAAGAGGCATATTGGGAACCTAAGGAACTTATAATAAAGAACCAATAGAATATTTTTATGAAATATTATTCTAGAAATTTCGAAGAAAAAATTATTTTTAGGAGGGTATAATGTAACACCCCACATATCCATGGTATGTTTCCCATTGAATAATGAAATAACTTTCATTTTATGCAACTTCGAGATTCTAACACACCTCGGCCAACAAAACTATTCATTATGAATAGTAACACCATATTTTTGAAATTTTATAAATATTAATTTACAAAATAAACTTCATTTTTTAATCTAGAATATCGAAATTATCTGAGGGTGCATTTTTGGTATTTTTCTGAAAAAAATCAATTTTTAATGAATAGTGAAAAACAATGAGTTGTTAATTAAAAGCGACTTTTTAAATAAATAATTATTTATCTAATATAAATATATTTACTATAAAATAGATAAATAATACCTATATAGGTTCAATTTTATTCATTGGAGTAATTTTATAAAAAGTTAAATATATAAAAATTTTATCAAACATTTTAACGTCTTTTACCAATATCCTAGGAGCATTTGAAACTATGAATATAAATTAATTTTTCCACATTTGTTAGTTGAATTTAAAAAATTTGAGAGACACAGTTAATATCAGTATGTATATTTTATTTCAATAAGATGAAAATAATTTTTGGTGAATAGTAACTTTTTTCTTTTATTTAACATGGATAGAAGTAAATAGAGTAATTAAGGGTAAAAATGATATTGTTGTCACCCTAAAAAATACTAATTATACTTGAAAAGTGTAATTCAACCAAAAATAACCTTAGGAAAAAACTATAACCCTTTATATACATTGGGATTAGAATAGGACATTTATTATTATTTAATTTAATGATGAGTTAAAAGAGTTAAATTCAATGGTAAAAAAATAATCAATTTTTAATATAGGGTTATACATGAGATAAATTATAAAGAAATATTCATTATAATGAAAAAAATATTCCATACATAATGGTATTATATTGATTATTTTTAGACATTAAATTATTAAATTTATTTAGGACACAATGATGATTCAGTAATTACCTTATTAATGAAATATTAAAATAATTGACATTATCAATATCCAAAAAATTTTAATTTGATATTTTTAATGAATTATAATAATTTTATAGGATAATATTACATGTTAGGGATGATTAAATGAATTTTTATTTTAAGTAATAATGTTATTATGAGGTAATAAAAAAAATTCGTAATATTTTCAAAATTGACATGAAATAGTTTTTAAAACAAATATTTAATTATTAAATGGTATTCAATTCCTAAAAATCTAAGGATCATAAAAAATAATTAAATAATATTATATATGTCATTAATGAACCACTTGAGGTTCTCTTTGATATTTATAGTATGCTTATTACGAATATAATAATAAAATATAAAGAGACATGGTAAATGTCAAAATATTTAACTAAGAGTTAAATCTTAATGATGAGGATAATATGATGACCTAAACCTATATTAAACCTATTGGTCGAGTGTGTTCGGACCATCCCCACCATATCTTTTAAACAATTCATTTTTTTCCATTAGAATCCAAAAATAATTTTATTATAAAATAATATTTCAAGAATTTCTTAAAGTGACCCTCATCGCTCTTATTAAATGGCACCTCCCCTTCTCTCAAATTAACACCATTAAAGCCATATAGCTAATCCAACCCATGTACAAATATC
Organism: Viscum album; assembly: GCA_963277665.1. Taxonomy (NCBI): domain Eukaryota; kingdom Viridiplantae; phylum Streptophyta; class Magnoliopsida; order Santalales; family Viscaceae; genus Viscum; species Viscum album. Next base: position 1,582,056,669 of record OY728150.1, on the reverse strand, counting down.
CTCTAACCAATCCTACTATCATACTAGATGCCTTACTTTAGTCATAAATCCAACATAAGAATTCCTTTTGATCAAATCGAAAGGAAGATCCCAAAGAAGAGGTAAATATTTCATCACTTCTTTCATGTTCTTTTCGTCTTCCACTTCCTCCATATTTGATGTTTCCATTGTAAAATAATAAATCTATTTGCTTCTATATACTGTGATTTTATTATAAAAATGGTACAAACATATTCATTATTCTATCCTTCCTGTAAATGACAAAGTCATTATAAGTGTGAAGGTACAGATTATCGTCTCCATGTTGTGGTGTACTGTGTTATTCAAACAAATCATCATTTGGAGAGGGATAATAATGAGTATACAAGATATAAATAATAAATATAACAAGATAATTTTTATTTATATATTATATACCATCCAATTATATAAAATTTTAATATCAAAAGAATGATATTGTCGCACATGCGTAAGTACGGATTATTGTCTCCACAAACGCGACAAGATTCATTTCCCACCGTAATCAATCAAGAATAATTTTCATTTTATGATTAAAAATATTTTTTAAGAACATAATATCATTATCGATATGAATAAAATACATACTATCCATCACAAACATAGTTTACATAAGTGATCCTATAAAATAAAACAAATCAGTTAACACCAGAAATGATGATACTATGAAAATATTATTAAAAGAGAAATATTTTAGGATCATATATGATAACATATTTATATATATAGTAATTTTATAATTTAAGGAAATAGTTTTAACTATTATATAGGACTTTAACATACCCACGTCCAAGAAAAAGTACATGTTAATGGTTAATTTCACAATCCTTTTATTATCCGAGGTTGATTTTACATAAGTATCTACAAGGATCTCTTTATCATCAACATCCATGTTTATTAAAAATGTATTTAAAATCATTTTTAATATTTACTAGACTATGTGTTAGATTCATCTATACCCTTTTTGAGTTTTTAAAAAATGGTTTGAAAGGAATCATTTCGTCATTTTCCAAACAATGTACTTTATGACCTTTTTGACAAAATTAAGGTAAGAATGTCTTTTTAACTTATATGGAGAGTGTGGCTATTTTCATCCATTAAAACACATTCAAAGCTTACCTTAAAATATTATAAGAAAATTTTCAAAATAAAAGTTTTCTTTTATAATTACATGATTTCTATAGGATTTCAAAATAGAAATATATATTTTTCTCAAAAAGTTTTGATTTCATCTATGTCAACATCCATTGATGGATTTTAAACTTGTTTGAATTTGATTTATTACGATACAAATCTTCAAAATTGTATTGACGGTTTACTGATATGATTGAAAATGGATGTATTATTTTTACACCATTCATTGTTTATGTATAAATTATTGACACTTCATATGCTAGTTTTTATACGAATGTTTATGTTATGTCTAACAATTTTCATATGAGGAATACATTATACTTAGTAAGTGACAGTTGGAGCCTTCTATACCTCCTTGATGCATTGACATGTCTCATGAGACAAATTAGTGACTTGGCTCATGGCCTTCACAAAATCCTATTTGTGGTCTTTGAGGAAGGCCTTGACTATGTGGTTATAATGTCTAGCATTATGCATTCCATCATTATGAAAGTGGCTATTGATGTTGCATGTGATTGTTCAACTTTTAGAATAACCACATGAATAAGTACATGGAAATATTTGATTTTATCATTTCCAAATTAATCTGATGATTACATTTAAAAGTCTTTTGTTTTAGTCTATAAATTTCATTAAATGATTATACTTATTTATGAAAGTTCCATCAATATTTTTATCCTTACTGAGAATTTGAGCTCACCACTTTTTGTGTTTTATTTTTCTAAATATGTGAAGATGTATTTTATGTTTCAAATATTGAGATATTATAATGATATAAGTGTGTTCAAAAGGTGATAAAATGTTGATGATGTTTTTATTTCATGATGTAATGAAAAACTTATAAATATATCTAGTACTTCTATGGCTACTAATTAGATCGGTCCTTCGGGACATGATTCCTTATATCACTACAATGTTATGTAAAAATTCACCAACTCTGGGTAACTAGGGTTAGGGCGTTACCATCAGGGTATAGGGTACATTTTCACATTTAGAGTCTAGAACCATAGACAATAGCACTGCTTATAGTTCCTTCAGCACTATGACATTGAAATAGATTGTACCACAGAAAAGGGAAACATGTTAGAATATTCACATATCTGGAAGTCATGTGATTGCATTTTATGGGATGCCTATGTGTAGTTTCCTTCCTTATAGTTGACACTAGTTTTTCAGGAGGGTTTAAAATTTCTTCAGTCTAATGTGTAGTCTCCTCCTCTTCTCAAGACTGTTATATAGTCTCAGTCACGACAAATCAATATTGAGGTCATTCATGACTATATATCATCAATGGACTCAGCATATGGGTATTAGGAATGATTAGAATACACCTTCTTTTTATAGGGATATATTATGGTTCTCCTCACGATGTGGAATTAGGTGGTTCCATATTTTTCCACTTCTACACTAGCAATAAATCCTAGTGTGGGGAAGATGTACATAAACAATCAACATCTATTATAGTGGTATGAATTGAGATAGTTTGTTTCTATGTTAATATATTAATTCTTCAAATATCAATAGGGGAAAGATGATGATAATTTTATTATAGGTTTACTTCAACACCATGATATCCAATAGTCAATGTGAGATTACATATACATGGACATTGTGATAAGGTTTCCATGAAAATTGAAGGGCCATGACTCAATCCTAGTGATAGTTGACCAAATCATGATGTCAAATCACTTCATTAATATTATTGAGTATATTTGGGTAGATAATTTGCGGAAACATTATGTATTGGAGATTCTTAGCCTCTATGGGGTCCCAATGATGATTTTCTCTTATCTTGATGCATATATTACATCTTGTATATAGAGTGGGATTCAAGAGTATGTCTTAACCATGATGAGGATAAGTACATCCATTCACCTCCATATAGATTGGAATACAGATCGAATGATTCAATTGTTGGTGGATATGTTAAAATCCTTTATTATGATTTTTTCTAAATCTCTAAGGATCACTTACCCTTTATATAGATTCTTGTCTACAAAAACTACCACTTTTACATAACAATTGATACTTTTGTGGACATGGAAAGGAGACTATGTATGGATCCCATGTTCTAGAGAGTGTTTTGTGGGACATCTCTTGTGGGACCATAATTAGTGTAGTTGACAATAGAGAAGTCACATGTCTTCCGTGAGTGCATTAGGATGACTCATAGTAGGAAAAAATATATTATGATGACCACCATCCTTTACTATTAGAGGTCAAGAAGGGAGACCATGTTCTCTTATAATTATCCCCAAAATGAGGATTGTATAGGCTTGGAAGTTGATGAATGCTAACACTATGGATCATTGTGTATTTCACTATCACACAGAGAGTTTGTGAGGCTACATGTTACCTCCCCATAATCTAACGCTTGTAGCGGTGCACAACATCATCCACATATCACAATTGTGGATGTATGTACATGACCCTAGGAACATAATCGAATGGAGTGAGTTTTTAATTGAGGAGTAATCCACCATTTTATAACCCCAATTGGCAATCAAGGATATATATTATAGGCCCTTTCATGGATATAAAATCCATGTGGTTTTTGTGGTTTGGTAGTACTGGAATATACATGAGAGATCCTGGGAGGGGGAGAGCTAGATGTTGGAATAGTATCCCATGTTTATTATTTTACTTTAATTTTTTGGGATTACAGTAATCATTGATTTAATGTTTTAGAGACATAATATTTTACTTGTATGAAATTTAATTATTTATAAGTATGATTTCATAGGTAGGCACTGATTCGACATGATATTTCGCGGCTCTGTGCTCCTATATTTAATTTTACAAATATATTCGATATATTTTATATTTTAAAGTAAAACATACATAATGGAAATAGTTTAAATCATATAATGATTACCATAAATGATATCAAATACCAAATTTGTGTCTGAACTATGATTTTTACACTGTGAATGACCATAGAAAATTCAAAATTATGGATTTTTATATCTCTTTAATTGGTGGTAACTTCATGTGGTTATTTAATTAATATAATTAAATTATTTAAATATATTACCCAATATAGAATATCTATAAAACCACCACTATGTAGAATCATCTATGTTTATATGTATAACCCTTGAGAGGATTCTAGTGCAACTCTTTCATCATTCAATTGGATGTTCATATCAGACGATGAAAAATAACTAGATAAAAAATATTAGTTCATAGTGAACACAATTACTTCCATCAATCATTGGAAAAAAATTATATTATGAATAATACACAATTATATATGTAGTACTGGTCATACTATTTATTACATGCATTTTTATGAAACTTATTGTGTATAAACATCCCTATTTGATCTGCACGAATTTTTATATCCTTTTCTATTGTTGTATATTGAATTCAATTGGATATTCATTAGTTTTCCAACCCTGTAGATCCAAATTTTTATCATCCCAAATAACACAAATAAATTGTGGATAAAAATTTGTTCTTATTCCATTCCATGTCAATTTCCTCACATTTAACACTGATTGGACCCTATTGTTCTTGGTTCTACATAATTGGGTTGTACTGATCCCGATTAGAAAATTAGATTTGTGATTAATTCATTTGAGATGTATGGATCAATGAATTAATGATAAATCTATATCTTCTATCAGGTTTCATGTGATTTATTTGTTGACTCGATGTTTAATCTAACATGGCATATGGTAATGTCATGAGATATGTTTGAATAACATCCAATAGAAAATGATTACAATTCTCCATCCACTAGATGGACCAAAAAAAGATCTTTGGTAGGATTCCACATTTTTTATAAGAATCAGCTCTATAATTGATGTGAAATATTGAATCTATTGTGTAGAGTCTATAAACGAGAATATATAAAAAAAATTAGACTACACACTCTTTATAATGATGAAGACACCATGTGTATACCCTTTGAAGTGATAGTTAGAGTAATGAAAATTTATAAGGATAGACACCATGTAGACTTCCCATATGTCATATACATATTTCATGAGTTGATGAGAAAAGTGGATGATGACTCCACCATGATGACGCCATGTGACTTAGTATACATACATGATGATAGACATGGTCAGCATCACGTGTGAATTGGTTCTTCAGGTATCATTGTGCCTGGACATGAGATGGATACACACACATGACAATAAACACGATAAATACAAAGAGTTCCAAAAAAACATCATGTATATCACTTACACACCATTAATCCATAAATTTTTAGAGTTCCATCATCCTCCTAAGAAATGGCTAGGTGATGGTGTCATACCACACATCAGGTGAGTCCAATCACATGTTTTTTAGCAACTTGTTCTATTATAGTAAACAATAAATTTTAAATTTAATTCGTTTAGAGTCTGATATTGAACTATGAATATAATATCCTAAAGATTTTTATAGTTTTAATGATATGGTTCCATAAATTATTAATTTCCATATATTATGTTATATTATTGTGGGTGCAGAACTTATTTAGGTAATGCTCGATGTTGAGAATGATCACCCATGATCACCCAAGGTATTTCAATTGGAGCACTCACGATGGTCTAGGAATGAGACCTTGATGACTATAATAGAACCCTCTATATTGGCTAGGAGTATGTATTATAAAGGAATCTATAGTGGTACCCTCAAACTATGCAGGGCATGGATCCTCTACTATCCAAGGGTATCCCTATTTTTGGTATATGACAAGGGTCCTATATCGACTTCTCATGTTGATGTCACTAGCTTGGATGGGTGTGGGTTCTGTATAATCAAATTATAACCCTCTTACTATGTGCGGTATGGGTCCTCAATTTAGAATTATAGTTGATCCATCATTTTACTGTTGTGAATGAATCATCTATATAACTACTGATTGGAACCTTCCTTTTGTAAAAATTATTATGTCATCTACCTAGTGATTATGTCCTCCTAAAATGTGATGTATTGTTAAGAGGTACAAAATAACATGGATGATCTCCAGTGGGAAAAACGTTAGATCCTAGGATATGTTATTGGTCCTAAAGATATATTATAGACTATTTTCATGGGCATTTATATGAGGTAGAGACCTTATTTATCATTTGTATGAATTTATTTTTCTCAACATATATATACATTTATATCAATAAATTTGGAGTGTGTTACTCTTCATACATGAGAGGTAACTACACATGGGGAATGAAAAATTGTTTCCACTATTTGATTCTTGTGGTTGGAAGATGTTATTATAATACTATGGGTGAAAAAGATATGATGTGTTGTTCATCTACACAACAAGTTGTGCCCCCTGTAATTTTATTATGTAATGATTTCTCTTACATGGGATGTACAACATCCAACAAACTAAATGAAGCCATTTGATACATATTGTGTCTCTTAATTAAAACCTTTTAGTCTGTCAGGGTGCCCTATTGGTAATGGGAGATTCCCACCTACTTGGTTTTTTCATGCATGTTTTGTGTGTTATGAAAATGACAAATTGTTTAGTGGTGTCATCAGAATGGATTAAAGATACAAGGTATTGTTGACCACAAATGGCTGTCATGTAATGGATATAAGCAGTTAGGATCTATAGGTAGTTTTCTTCCCTATTTTTAGTTTCTTAATTTTTTGTTCATCTATGTATTTTTTACCATTACATTTTAGATTTCACTTATGTACTCTTGTACACATTTCAAGGATGGAACACATTCATTAATATTTATGTATTTCATCTTTTTATTATTATTCCCCTTCATATTTTCATTAATATGGGTTTGTGTGCGCATATAGGTACATTAAGAAATGTAAAATGTAGGATATTACTTTTGATGATTGTCACCACCCATTGGCCTATAGAGGCAGAAGTGGTGACATTTCTTCTCAAGACATGGATTGGGTAAGGTTAGGAAAAGTCTCATTTTGATTGTTTTTCATGTATAATTCACTTTTTATTTCAATATGAATTCAATCATGTCATTTGTTTCTAGTGGTATTCTAGTAGTAGGATAGCATGAAATGTTTTATCTTTAGATGAGTTGATTTCATCTCTAATGTAATATGTTTTCCTAGATTCCATTGATACTTGTTTGAAATTTCAACTTCTTACAGTTATTTGTGAATACAATGTGGTCTTCATAGTGGACATTTCTTCTTTACCTGTATATATAGTGGATGAGTTTTCTATATAACTTCTACCTAACGTGATGTCAATTTGTTTTCTATATAATCATTCTATTTCTACTAAGTTTGTAAAAAATATTGTCTAACATGAAAATATAAGAAAAATTTATTTATTCATTTATATTCCACTATATATTTCTTCTATCCCCCTTTTTTATAAAGGAATATGAGATAATCCTACTTTTTATTGATTACTAAATGTTAAATAAGGTGTCCTTCATGGAAAAATACTTTTTTCTGATCATCTATTATTTATTTGATAATAATAGAGGTTCTCTTGGGTTTTTAATGATTGATCTAAATGCATGGTAAAAATAATTGAGTTTCCTAAAAGAAAATATAACTATGAAAAAAATTAGGATATGTTATGGGAATATTTCGATTTTAGTCATTAAATTAAGTGTCAATAGAACTCCTTCAATGTTTAAGAAATTTTTGAAATAGAACATTCAAACGTTATTAGACTCTTTTAATGATGTTTTTGATGATGATATTTTGGAATAATACATGCTCAATAAGGATCACATGGACTATTTAGATATCATTATAACAACATTGAAGGATCATCGTATGTTTTGTATTGTTTATAAATAATGAGTTTTCATTCACGATGTATCTTTTAAAGGTATGTTAATTAACAAAGTGAATCTCAATTGATCCTAAAGAGGTATAGGTAGTTATATCTATGGAGGAACAAAGAAATTTATTTGATATCTGGAAATTAATGGTGGAATTCTAGTAATTTACCACTATTTGAAAGGAATATTTCTATGCTTTCATTTTCCATGATAACATTAACACATAATCTTGTAATTTTTTAGTGAAATGAGTGATGTTAGTTATTATTTGAGGTAATAAATGAGATAATTACTTTAGATACCATATTATTTCCTCCAAAGAAATGTTCTGGTTATGTTGTATTATGTGATGCAACTTCCATGGGTTTGGAGTTTTTGTTGATGCCGAGGGGATAAGTGGTAGCATACAGCTCTCACCAATTAAGCTCTTCCGATAATCACCCCCCACCCACAGTCTTGAATTTGAAGTGTTTAAAAATGCACCAAAAATATGGTGTTATTAAATCTTTTGGGAGGGGTTCATTATATATTTTTATCACAATTCAATGATGTATAATTTCACTCATATGAATTTAAATGTCCTATAGAGACACTTAGTAGACTTAATAAAATATTATGATTTTAATATTCACAATACTAAGTGAAAATTAAATGTGGCCACTGATGGAATGTGTATGAAGTTATATATAAAAGCTATAAATAAATTAGTGTAAGAGTGGTCTTGGATGTTATTTCTTGGAGATGTTCATGGAATGGAAGAAATTTATCGGTAGTTATTATTAGCTTTGATAAGTGAAACCCCATAATTTTATGCAAAGGTTTGGATCGATATGGTTTCTATCCCTGAGTACCATATAATTATAAAATTCCAATATACTTGGGGGACCTTGGATAAGTGGCCTAAGTCTCTCAGTGGTTCATCATGTATTTGAAACTAGTTGGTGTTTCTTTTTCTCCAATAAAAGATTTTATAGACATTAATAACTATTATTATTAGTTCATACACCCACATAATGTTCTATCATGATATGGTACATCATTGTTGGTGGTTTTGGATGATGGTGGAATGATGTTTTATTTCAGAAAGACATACTTTAACTCAAGAAACCTGATAATTGCTTTATTTTTCCTTCGTTAATCATTACAGTATTGAAATGGGATGATAATTCCATAGAAATTGTTATTGTTTTAAATATTAATCCTTCTGAGAATGGTGAAATTTTTTGTGATCATTGATCAATAATGAAATCATTTTATTTCCCCATTATCAATGAGATAAATAATGTTTATAATCAAGGGTACTGTTATGTCAGATAGATATTTCAACATCATGGGGTTCTATCTATAGTTATTTATGATAGGGACCATATGTTCATACCCATGATTTGGAATTTTGTAGAGGTATTTATGAGTTCCAAATTAAAATTGAGAAAGGAATATCATCCAATTAAATATAGAAAAATAAAAAGTGGCATATAGGTTCTGGAGGACATCATCCATGTCATATGTTTTTTATTTTGGTAGTTCATGGGAAATGAATTTTTAGTTTTCTAAATTTTTAAAAAGGACATTTATTGACAAACTATAAAAATGGAACCCTTTGAGGAATTGTTTTGGATATATGTAGATCTCAATTTTTTGTGGGAGTGTCTGGAGAGTACTCCTAAGATAAAAAATTTAGTTATTAGAAAACAACATAAAATGTGTAGTTTATGTAGACAATATTAATCATAAAACTGAGTCCCCAATAATAATTTGCCTATCGTCATCACCATTTATTTGAATTTGAGGTTGGTAATTAGGTTTTTGATAAAATGTAAGCATTATTTATATATCTTTATTATTTTATATCTTGTAAGTTCTAACTAAGGTTTTTGGGCCCCATTGAGATCATCTGGTGACTAATAGTGGCCAATCAGTTAGATATAATGTATAATTTGAATTCTATGCATGTTATATGTTTCCATAGAATAAGGAAATTTTCTAGATTTTCAAACATGATTGTATGGGCAGATGTTGATCTTGATGTCGACAATGCTTTGAGTGAGAGACCATTTCATATAATAGGCCATCAAGAGAAACTAGTTTAAATAAAAAAATGTCAAGGGAAATGATTATTTTTTACATTTCAATTCATTTATTTTGAAAATTCCAAAGTCATTCATACTAATAAAATATCTAAATACTTTTGTATACATGTTATTTTTAAAATTGTTTAAGAGAAAACATATTATTTTACTATATGTAAAATAGTATCGAATCATTCATTAATTAACATTACAAATATCATAATGAACATAAACTTAGTTATTATCATATTTTTCATATCAAATCATTTTAATTGTTTTCCTATATTTAAATTCTAATAAAAAAATATTTTAATCATGTTTGGAATTGGAATTGATACCATTAGATTAACACTCATTAAAAAAACCTTAATATCATATAAATCTATTTCATTAAGAATACATTATATTAATATATCCATTGGATTGACCACTAATTTACTTCTGAATATGAAAAACTATTTTATTGAAATGGAATACATTTTAATATGTATGAATAAATCTTATATCATTCTTTTAGTTATTATATTTTCATTGATGATCTAGGTGTTCATCACCATCCAATATTTACGGAGAAAATTTTATTTTCAATGTCCAATATGACTATTCTAATGAAAACCGATTAATTCTAGGTCATTTAAAGTGCTAAAAAAATAAATGACCTCAAGACAGTATGTGAGAGGTCTAATAATATTTTTGTATGAGAAAACTCTAATGTTTAAATGTCATGATCATCATGTCCCATTTACTTTTAACATTAAATAGTTTGTTTTGTTTTTTGTGACATCAATAGTTTTGATAATGATTGAGGGATTCCTTATATTGGAGTGTAGTGGTGGAGATCATTATTCTGATTCAAGTATTCGAAGCATATTAATAAAGAGGGGATGATCCCCTTATTGATATAAGGATACTAGGGAAAGGAACATAGTCCAAATTCGTTCATCGTATTGAGTGCTTACATGGTGTGGGTAATATAAAATTTCTTGAAAGTATAAATCAAGGGACATTTATCCTAGGATATTGGATAAAATTCTCTTAAATTTGAAATAATTATATTTATTTTCATTGTATTTGAATTATGATACTATTTAAATTGAAACATAATCATTTATATATTCAATATTATTTATATATTCTTTTAATCATACTCAACGTGATTAGAATACATTTTTATTACATCGTAATTATGATTTCTTTCATTAAATTTTTTTAAATTACTCAGCATGATTCAATACTCATTATGATATAATAATTATTTTGTTTTATTATGATTATCACAAACACTAATAATACAAAACATACCATGAATTCAATGAATTTGATAAAATATGACCTACGTAATATATATTGAAATTAACCTGATTGTGATAGTCATTATCATCATAACAAAAGGCCTAGTCTGATTTCTTTTTAAAACATATGAGTTTTTTTAATTAAATTAGATTAAAAAAATTTATACTAATTTATTTTAGTGTTATGAAAAAATGTTTTTAAACTTACCATTTAACCCTTGTATTTATCATGTATTCGTATACATTCTGATCCAAAATTGGTATCGTAGAAAGATTCTACTAATCATATATTTACATGTTTTACTTTTGAATGTTAGTTTTATTTATTTTATAAACTCATTGTTTATAAATCCTATTTATTTAACAATAATTTTTAAATAAATGATTTATTTTATTATTTTAATGATTGAGGGACTAATTGTTGATTCCATTGACAATCTCAATCGAACCAGACAACCAATTTTTGGTGGAATTGATTAGAAAATAGGATAGATAGAATGAATTGCATTGTAATAAAAAATGAGGATTGAAAATATTATTATGTTGAATGGATTGTATAATATTTCTAACAAGGAAGTTAGAACCCTTCAGAATCTAGAGAAGTAAGAATATCAGTTGAATTATAAGGTACAATACCCTATACATTGTTCTATGATCAGAAATATATATATATATTTAAACATAATAAATAGATTATATTATTTAAAAGAATATAGAGATTACTCAATTCGGTAATTCTAAAGTTTTTGAAACTAGAATAACCTTTATAATATCATATAATCATGATTTATATTTTCAAACTAGGGATCCTTTTGTAAAAGAATAATAATGATTCATGGAAATTTTTAGTAGTATACATGATATGGGAGAAAATTTATTATAAGATTAAATAATTGTAGAAAATATTATAAAAGTCATGCCAAATGAATCGAAATCAAAGAGAACCACATTAGATGAAGCAAGAAATATTACAAATTTTACTCTTGTCGGTCTTTTTGGATGTATTTTTCAATAAAAGAATATATTGAAAAGAGATGTTGTGAATGTTAAAAAGAAGAAGGATGGGGTAAATTTTTCTTCTAATTCAAATAAAATGACATCTCAAACTCCTAAAAAGATATTTATGTCATCAATAAAAAGTAATGTGGGTTCTCAATTTGGGAGAAGTGAATTAGAATATTAAGAAAATTATTCAGCTAATCTTGCTCGAATGATGAACACGATAGATATAGAAAAGAAGTTTCTGTATTTATATATAATAATCAACAAATAATGAAGGGATATAATTATTCTATGGATTCCAATTATAAATATATGAATGTTGAACACATTGGAACAATTTTATAAAAATGAAAAAAAAGAAAAAATTTATAAGAGGAATAAAAAAATAAAAATCTAGATGAAATAATTTTTTTAATTAATGAATCAGAGAGTTATAGTGGGGGAGATTAATATAAAAATTATTCATACAATTACTGATAAATTTATAACAATATTTCTCTTTATGTAGTGATAACATTTTAATATCATTTTCACCTTAAAAATGTATGTAATGAAGAATCCTTGAATTATTTCTTTATGTACCAATTATCCTGATAAGTATAATTATATGACTTAATATGAATAATCATTCGTAGTAGAGGAATATAAATTACTTTTTTATGAAGGGTTTTCTAGATTATCCATACTTTTTGAAATTGGTAATTGCAATTTAATTGGAAAACAAGGTAAATATAAAATTAAGAATAAATGTTTAATAAAAATAAGTTTCAGATATTTATATATATATTAATAAAAATTGTTTTGAAATTGATAATATTACCTATAATGCATCAAAAATATAATTTTTATACGGATAAACTTTATATGGATCTAAAAAAAGTGATTTATGGGAATATTGATTTTGAAAGAAACTCAATTCCAAAAATAATTTTTTTAGGATAAAGATTTCATTGTTAAACTAAAATCTGAATTTTTTTCATTAAAGTAACATTTAACAAATTTTACATTTGGAAATGATGTTATTGAAAAAATTTATAAACTAATTCTTCCTCTTAGGAATAGTTCTGAAAATTTTTATTCTCATTCAAAACAATATTTTAGTTACAACTATTGTGGTCCTAAAAATTCCATTATACCACTAAATGATAATGTGTGTGTAATTAAAATAAAAATTGTTCATTAAATAAAATTCAATAATTGGGGTTCTAGGGAGCCCATTACATCTGAAACATGTAATTTCTAAGGATATTCATTAGTTTTTTTGTCATTTAAGAAATAATAATCAGTATCACATTCCATTTCTAAAGCCGAATATGTGGATGTTGGAAGTTTGATGTGCTCATGGGTTGTGGGGGAAAAATAAATCACTATTTATGCATGATTTTTATTAAAACTGAAATACAATGTGATAACACTAGTTCCATATCATTATTTAAAAACCCTGGTCATCATTGTCAGTAAAAAAAATTATGTATGAGGAATCACTTTCTTAGGGATAACATAGTCAAAGGAGATACCATTATACAATTTATTGAAATGCGGGAACAACAAGATAATTATTTTACAAAACCAATACCTTTGATGGATTTGAATACTATAAATAGAAACTATTAATGAGAACTATAATGTAATCATTCATATCTACATTTTCTAAATCATATAATTATAATAAGATAATATTTTTTCTTAAGAGACTACATATGACTTATTTTTGTAAAAAAATTAAATTAATATTTTTTAGAATCAAATTATAATTTTATTGCATATTTTGAACATTTAATTGGATTCAAAAAAATGAGAAGATATAAATTTGTAATCGGATTCCAATACACAATGATATTCATATTCCTAATTATATTCAAAAAAATATTCAAATTTTGAATATCAATGAGATTTTAATTTTTAAATCAGAATCTAAAAATTTCATGTATTCGTATTTTTAACAAATTACATAGAAATTATAAAACAAAATTTTTTGTAACTAAAAATAACTATTTATTATAAAAATGTTTCTCTACCATAATGTATTACTCTTAATTTTAAAATTTAACACTAGTTGATTAGTTTCATTATTAATTGTTGTTGAATTGAATTTTTTTATTTTTGAATTATTTCATATTCTTAATTATATTTATACAAATATGATAAATGTTTATAATAAACAATAAGAGTTTAAATTTTAAGAAAATATTTCATAGGCTTTAATCGCAACCATTATATCTAAAAGATTGATTTTTAGTTTTCATATTATTTTTGGAAGATGAAACATCACAAAAAATAGACTATAAATTGGGGACCACCCCTACCCACATGTGTTATCATCATGATTTCCACTATGAAGCACTGCCAACATTAAAAATAAAATAATTATTTGTACAATTATAATTATTTTGTTTCAATCCAAAATATGATGAATCAAAAAAATATATATAGAAACTGGATTGTCTTCCATGAATGGTTAGTAACCTCATAAATTTTTGAAAAGTATGATTCATAATTAAAAAAATGATCTATTTTCAAGGATGTGAATAATTTATCAATGAACTATTAGATACAAACATCAATTTTAAATTTTTAGATATTGTTCATGAATTTTATGAAATAGTTGTGATCTATATGAAAAATGGAAAAGAAATTATTTATTTCATTATTTATGATATGTCTTTTGAGATGACTCTGAATAACCCTACTAGTAATCTTATTTTATCAAATGATGGAGATGCCCTCAACCCTTCTCATAAGTTAAAATATTCAATGTGTTTCTTTTTGATATAAATAGCAATAATGTATTTTATTCAAAACAAATAAAAAACCAAACAAACACAGACATCTTATAGATGATCGTATACATTTTCAAAACATGGATACAAGGGATTATTATCCAATGGAAAGGGGAAGAAGATACTTGTAAAGTATAATTTTTTTTTATATTATCTAGTTAATATGAGAAATATAAATCATTCCGTATTTATTATACTAATTATAAAGAACATAAAGATGAAGTAAACAAAATCTCAAATCATCATTCATACAAGTCTCCGTAGAAAAATGAATGAATATTGTTTTAAGATATCTAAAATTTCTATCTAATCCAATCCGATCATATAAAAGATTAATTCTATTTGTGAGGATTCCATTAGAATGTATTATGTTACGTATAATTCAAAATCGATTTTTTTTGTATAGAATGCTCATGTATCTTGACCAAGAAAATATAGAATTATTTGAAGTAGAAATGAATATACAACTCCCTTCATAAAAAGAAAAAATATAAAAAAATTAAGTAATCAAAGGATGTATTGGATAAATAGAGGAATAGAATAGAAAAAAATAGAGAGACATAATGATTGGTCTCAACCCTAAATAAAAATTTTCTATAAGACTACGTGGAGTAGATGTCTTGGAAAAAAAAAGAAAAACAAAAGAGTAAAATAAAGAAGCTCTCATATGCATAGATTTGTCAAAACTTATTAAATGGGGAATGATTAGTCTTAGATAAAGATTCATTATATGAAACTGATACTAGTGATGTTTTAAATAAAACATTTGTAGTTAATAAAAAATTTCCATATGGAAATGATAAAGGAAAAAAATCATGTTTTCTCAATAATCGACTCTAATGGGAAAGGATGACTTGTGGTCCGAAGCGATAATTTTTGTAATTTTGTAGAAATATAGAAAAATAATTTAATAAGAATAAAAATTACTCAAAAACATAGATGATTTTTAAGAATTTGAAGAAGGATAAGAAGAATAGGTAGACTAAGAAGAAGGAGAAGAGGAATAAGAAGAAGAAAATGCTAGCAGTCAAGAAAAATCAATCTCCAAGGAAAAGAAATAGGATAATGGTTAAAATAATATTCCATAACAAATTCTTAGGTCACATAAAATAGATTACATACATTATAAAATAGTACTGTAAAGAAAAAAATCATGAAGTAAAAAAAATCTCAGCTACATTAAGAAATAGTTTCTTCATCCTAGTAAAATTTTAAGAATCGAAAGGACAAATGCAACAAGAAGAATGATTTTGAAGCCATAAAAATATCAGATGAAATTAATATTATCCATAATATTTGGAGATCATATCAAGAATAAAATAAAATAACGATAGTGTAATAAGAAATTGCGATAAATAAGAGAATATTTAAATTATAATTTGAATCCCAAAATACAATCACTGCACAATGAGGTTATTTAATTATTCCAACTTCAACTAGAATGGTGAATATGTTTCCTTTTGTTCCTAAAATTGAAAAAACGATGAATTGCTCGTGGAAAATTTTTATAGAAACTTGACTTCCATAAAATATCTCATAGACAAGCTGGTAAGAGTTGAGAAATATTTTATAATAATCAATGAAATTCATCAGGCAAATAAAAAGAGTTTCAATAGAATTATCAAATAGTCTTGATGAGTTGACGAAGAGTTTAAGATCAATGATGAGAATTTTGAAAACATCCTAAATTCTATATAAGGTGCTGAAAATTATTTCAATAGTATGACAAGGTATGTTTCCAAAAAGGTACCATTTCTTGATAATTTCAATGTTTCCTCTAAGAAGATGGCCAAATATATTTCAAATATTTAAAAAACATTAACCACATGATTAAATATATTCCTACACCCAATGTATATAAATATTATATTTATAATTTTTTGAGTCATTGTCATGTTTCCAAAAAAATGATCAATTATTGGGAAGAAAAAGTACATTTTGAGGAATAATAAAAAAATAGATTTCAGATTTGAGAGAGAATGATCTTGGATATTAGAAACAAAATAAGTCCCAGGAGGTTATTTTAACAAATGTAGAAGAAGGAAAAATGGATTTCAAGATCCTAGGATAAATTTTTGAATCAGGGATTCTACTAGAAGAAATATTTTCCTTCTTAAAAAAAATTGTGTTAATATTATTTTGGAAAAATTAAATGAATCATTTTGTCATCCATATTTATTTTTTATTGAATGTTTTCTAGTAATATTACTTCAATGTTCATTCAATTAATCTTCGGCTGATTTATTAGTTCACATTATTTCATATTCATTGTTTATTTAATATTTTTCAGGTATTATGATGACTTTTCCAATTCCTTTAATAAAATCACAAAGGTGCATAATGTTTCAGAAAAAAGGGAATAATTTTATAAAGGAAAAATTTTATAGATTGGGGGATATTTTTTAATCACATAATATGGGAAGATTTCCCAAAAAATTAATAGAATACAATCATTAGGGAATATAGTATCACAAGGGGGTGTTTTATTATTCAATCATCCATTTAAATGTTTTATAAACTAAGGGTGATCTATGTAAATATTTAATACTAAATATGATAGTTTTAAAATTGAATTTTGGAATTAAAAATATCAATAATATTTTCATTTAATTCTTGTTGTTTATTCTTTCCTAAAAGGGAAATATTATTTAGTCAAATTTATGTTTGTAACTTTTTCATTACCTTTATTTTGTAAATCCCAAACACATTATTATAACGAAAATATCCAAAAACATTTTTAACTAAATTATTTTTACAATGTATTTATAGAAAACATATTCTTTAATATAACATAAATTTGTTCTGAAGCTCTCATGAATTCACATTACAATTTTCGAAATGAGAATTAATCATATTATTATTATATTCAACTTATCTAATAATTTTAAAAGTATTTCTATATTAGGTTTGTATGGACATATTTTTTTATTATATTTGACTTTGGAATTGATATTTTTGGATCCAAACTCATTAATAAAATTAAAATAATAGGTAAATCCATCAGATTGAAAATATTAATGAATTGAAATATGGTTTACTTATAAATATGGAAAAGTATTTTATTTTAATGGAATACATAAAATATGTCTGAAAAAAATATTTCCATTTTTCATTTATTTTTTGTACATTAGAGTGTGTTGTGTCCAAGCCCCTGTGATATTGTACTAGAAAATATGATCATTAGAGGTCGTGATGACCATTGGAATGCATTATTAAAAATACTAGGTTATTTCAAGAGTATGAAATAAACATAAACTAAATACACATTGCGAGAGCACTTCAAAAATTCAATAATGTGCAATCTATGATATTTACCTGTTGTGAACTTCTTGTTCTATATAATTGTAACTTTTAAGAGTTTTTTTTTTATGAGATACTGATCATTGTGATTAAAATTGAGAGCTTCTATTGGTAGTAAGAAAATTGTTCCTATAATTATCTTTATCAATGTTTTCTAGGTATAGGAATACAAAGGTGATTAATTCCTTCTTCATCAAGTGATACTGATGATATGTTAGAATACAAATAAAATCATCATATTGAGGGATTACCTAGTATGGGTCAGACAGACTTTCATGAATCCATAAATCATGGGAACATTATCCTAGGTTATTGGATACCCATATCATTATGATAAATGAATTGTATTAAACTAAGTGTATTTCATTTCCACTGCTATTTTAATCGAAATTGAGTCTTTATCATATTCCTTACTCTATTTTTATTATATTTATCGTAATTACCCTGATTATGATTCTTTTGTATCACATCGTAATTCTGATTTCTATCATTACAATTATTTCAATTAATCATTATGTTTCTATACACATTATGATAGAATAATTAGATTGTTTTACCATAATTTTTTAATAAATGAGAATATGATACATGCCAAACATTTTATAAATATAATTAAATACGACATATGGAATAAATATCCAAATAAACCTACATACAGTGTTCATTATCATAAGACCCAAATTTCTTATATGATGGCTTTTTTACATCATAAAAGCTTTTGTGAATTAAATTAGTTTAGTATCTTTTAAAATACACTTTTTTAGCTTCAAAAATTAATTTTTTAAACATAAAATTCTCCCCAACTCCTTTTAATTTTATAATACTCATATACATTTCAATCTTACAATACCATTTCTCTAGTCCATGTACTATGACACCTTTGATTTGATTACCACGAGACGTTGGAGCGTGAATTTATGATAAGGGTGTAGTGTAATTAACTTCTCAGAAATTTGGGTTGTTAATGAAATTATAGGGATATAAATTATTTATGGATTGGAGATTATAACACCACATTACCATAATTCATGTACTAATTGAATCTTGATGATGTTTTTAATTTTGACTGCACACATTTTTTTGATTCTCATTGATTGAGATCAATCACTATATATGAATTTTAGTTTGGATTATTTGTGTTCATTCATAAATAATTAAATGGATTCATATGGTTCTCATTGTTTTTGCAGATCCACAAGTATTGGTTTAGATATTTTGTAAGAAAAATAGATTTCATACTACCTGTTGTATATATTCATATAATGAATTGTTTACAAGATGTGATCCTATTATAGGGATATTTTGGGAATAATTTTAATATCATGAAAATTTAAAATATTTGAATCCATTTCATTTCATGAATAGGTCGATAAGGATTTAATAAGACCCATGGTGATACAATTTTTGAGGTACATGAATTTAATTTAATTCCATACATTAATGGGTTTCAGATTTCAAAATTTTTGGGATCATATAATTTAACCATGATGCACCCATAGCATTCATAATATATTTATCAAACCTCCCTATCAATATTTTGTGATGTTTGGGGGGATTTTTTGTGATATTCTAACTTTCATATTTTTCTTCTAATTATATGACAATAATGGATGTTACATCACACATCCTTGTAGAAAGGGGTTCCTTCTTCTTCAATGACATTGGTTGTGGAAGTGGTGTTTGCTGAATTAATGTTTCAGAATGTGATCAGATAATTTTTTCACAAAATAAAATATTTTTTTTGGTTATTACTTTTTAATGAATTTGATCAACTATTTTCCACCATCTATTTTGAAGAGATTCAAGGTTCCAGTCATTATTTGATAGTTGAAGGATTTTTTATTAATAGATTCCATTTTTTAATAGGATTTGGATTAAAAATTTATATGTTAAGGCCATGGTTTTGTTTAAATATCTAAATGATTGTTTTCATTTCCAAGGAACGTTTTCAAGCCCATAACAATGTTTTATATGATATGAAAATGATTTCATAAATGTTTCCATGGATTATGATTTATTTTTTAATCATATCTCATTAGTTATCCTAGAAATTTTCAGGAACCGAGTTGTCAATATTTTTTGTTTTTAATGACACAAGAGGTTTTACGTTACATTATTTGGTGTTATTACCTAAGAGGTTATATTGATCAAATAAACCATATGCCACAATTAAGTATTTTTTACATGTATAGTATGTATCACTATAGGTTAGATCCCAAATTGTGATCTTTTCAATATATAAATGTTCTATAACCTAATGAATATTATATAGAAATTTCTCATATTATTACCTAATGGTGTGTTAATGTTTATTTTTTCATATTCAAACCTACTTAATTTTATAATTAATATTTTTTTTAGATTTGTATATTATGTTTTTATTTGTGAAATTTATTTATGAACACGTATTGATTTTGTGTTAAAAATTGTGAATTCTTCATATTAGAACATGTATAGATTCTATAATGGCATCCTATTAGGATATATTATCAATAAGTAGTTTTTATAACATTATGCGGTTGTAGAAATGGGATTTCATGAATTATGTATATATAATGTCATCATAAAGAATTCAAGGTTATCTTTTCTTTCATAATATTCATATTCGAATGCTTTATTAGCGACGGATGGTCACATGCGGAATTTGTTCTTGTCGATTTTATCTTCCATGTTTGGTCAGTATTACATGACATTTTTTTACAATGGATATATATTCCTTCATTCCACATTGATAAATGATGTTTCTTTATGTATACCTGAGAATTTTGGTTCCCTATTTGTATCACTTTTTGTAGAAAATTTCAGGTGAATTATTAAGATCCATCGTGGCAATAAACTAAATATTCATTAAATTTAAATGTATATATATTGTTTAATGTAATTTCATTGATATAGATATAATGGATATACCAATGGTCCAAATATCATTATTTTTTAAAAATACCACTAAGTCGTCTCATAATGAAACAAAAGGTGGAATAAATCATGTATCATAGAAGTCCAACATTTGAATCATCATACATTCAAAACACATTCATTCCATTATGTATGGATTCATTAATATACCTTATTTGTCTTGTATGAGTTCAAAAGAAAAAACAAATTAAATAATTGGAGGATGTTGTTATAGTTATTATATAAATAAATCAATGTATTATTAAATTATAAGTACATCCTATATCATTAATATTATTAACCAATCAATATATAATTCATTCCAATCTTCAATTCCTATAACTTCATTATAGTGAGTTGTTGGTAATGGATCCATAAATAATTCCAAAAATAAATCCTCCCCCTAAAAAACATGAATCTCTTCTCACTAAATAATTAGTAATAAATTTATCTGCATTACAAATTCATTTATTAAAAAATAACAGAATCCATAAAATCATTAACACTATGATATTTTTTTAAAAAATATGTACCAATGATTGGTAGTGTACAAGACATGTAACACAAATCTTAAAATATCTATAAAATAAAATTATAACCTAGATATTAAGTTGATGTGTTTGAATAGTAATAACCTAGCTGTTAATTTGTTCTTTGAAAATAATCCATCATTTTTAAAGTACTATAATTCATGAAAATTATTTTTTCTTTAAAGATGATGCTTTATTAGAAAATCATTTTATATATATTATATACAAATTATGAGAATATATTTAAATTATTGAAATATATTACTGAAATCAACATAAAAAATAAATATACAATAAACTGTATATATATTAGAAAACAAAATTGGTGAATTGGGATAGATATCGATTTATGTAAAAATATCACTTTATTTCAATTAATTATTTAATTTTAAATGTACATTATCTTTTGGATTTTTTTATTAAAATAATATTATAATTTTTACTTATATTTAGTTTCAATAACATCATTATAAACATCTTTATATTAGATCATTGTATAAGAATAAATTGTTTATTTAGAAACACATTTATTTGAGATATCATATGATGTGAATAATGTTTATCCATATTAATTAATTAAAATAATTACTAATGAGTAAATTTTAAAATTAAAATTATATATTATAAATAAACAAATATTAATTTAAATTAATAAAATTATAATGTGTAGTTATATACATTATAAATTCATTTTTTTCATGAAAAATATAGTCATTAAACAAAATGTTTTCATCACGTTTGCATGTTTTATTTAAAATTACATTGTTCAAGGTATGATAATTATATGTTGTAAAATACATAAATTCTTGTTAATATTCATGATAAATATTATCTAATAAGTTAATACTTATTTTTTCATAAATAATATTAAAAATAGTAAAATAAATGTTATTATATTTAAGGGTTGAAGTGGTTTACCAAGGTTGAAACTCAGCATATAAGTGTTATATTTATAGAAAAAAATTACCTAAATTATATTGTAAGGAAATATATAAAACGATTATCTTATCTTTTTATATAATGGTCAAATTTGAATCCATAAGGAATGTGAAAAATTAGGGTATCACTTTTTCATTATCAAAATTTTTAGGTGTTCCACTCTCCTCACTTATAAAATGAAACCACTTCCCATGTCCCCTTAACAATCTCAAAAACTTTTGTTTCATAAAATATATTAAAAATTATCATACAAAAATAAACCCATAAATCCACGAGTCCATTTTTTACATGAATTTAATTCTATAATGGATTAGGTATAATCCTAAATATGTCTCAATATGAAGAGTAATTGTTCAATTCCAAGAATGTTTGGATTGTTTCTTCCACCTCCAGTAAATAATAAAGAGATAACATGAAATAATTAAAAATTATTCTACCATATTCTAAGATTTTATTATTTTAATTTATTATTCCATATCTACTATCACATCTATAAAATGGGAAATTACGACATCATTCATGTGTGCGGCATATTACGTCCTCATGGACAGTTGCAATTCAATTTTCATCCTCATAACTCATGTCTATTTATAATATTGTATTGAGTATTTAAATATTATATTTTTATTATAATTGTTATATTTAAATTATTATATCTCATATAACATCTTACTCTCCACACTATGGGGGGATATTTCAATGTTTCTCATATGTAAAATGGACTATTCCCTCATGAATTAAACTAATTATTCTTTTACTAATGATTTTTATGAATGGTAAAATGGATAAATTTATGTAATATGTGTAATATATATGAAATAATATTGAAATAAAGGAAATATTTATCACTATTAATTTATATTGTATCATTTACTGTTTACCGTTCCATTCTCTTATAAACAATAACATTGTTTATTCATACGTGTTGACTACAACCTCTGTGATACGATGTGTTTTTTATCCATAACTAAATTAAAAATATGATATATATATATATAAATAAAATTTTTATATTTGTGATATTATGATCATTATAATAATAAAATAAAATAACATATTTCTATTATGATTTTTGAAATAGAAAAATGTTTCTCACGAGTACATATGACCCAACATATCCATGATTGTAAAACTTTTCATCTTTTGTAACAATTTTTCATATATTATTTTAACATATAATTTATTTATACAAATAATAATTGAATTATAATTATATATTTATAGATGATTGAATAATGAAATCGTTAATTTTATCAACACACTAATGAAAATATTAAATAATGAACCAAACATCTGAAAAACAATATATATTGACAAAAATTATTACATATGCCAATATTCAATTAAAATAAAACACTTTATTTAATTATAGTTTATCAATACATGATATATTTATTATGAAATAAAATCATTATAATAATTTTATTATAGAATAATTAAATAAAATTAATTGAATTTATGGAATCTATATAAGGGACATCGTCTCAAATTTCATTCACTAAGGGATATTTTAATATTATACACCTAATTTTTTTGATATGGTGAATATAATGACCCTTTTACATGAAATATTATTAATCCTTCATACATTATGTAATTTTATGTTCAAATTTTAATTATTTCATCAAATGGGATTTTATATTAATTTTACCAAGGGTATAACAAATTCATAAATAAATTTCTTTTCATTGGGTTTTATTAATTCATCATTTGATTTTATATTATAATATTATGTATGTATGGAAATATTATTATCTTCTGTTTTATTTACACTTGTTTAGGGGTTTTTACATGTCATACACAAAATCTATTCATTGATTAATTCTCGCAATCTACGATATTTTCATTATAATGGTTATTCTTCTCAAATTTGCATTTATTTTGATATGAGTTATTGATATGAAACTATATTCATTTCTAATGTGCATATATTTATATAAGGAGATATTATTACATTATTACCCTAATCTTTATTATAGTGTTTGTTTCATTTTATTTTATTCTTTCCTTATGCCTATGAATAATGAGTTACTAAAGTGGACACAGATTTATATTACAATATCATTTATTTTGAGGATTTTTTTATATTGATGGTTATATTAGGTAAAATAAAATTATCTTGTTTTCTTGAATCATGATTACTTGCATCAAATATGTTTATGAATGTGGTTGAAATGTTTATTTTTTATTTTCACTGTTATATATTTATTTAAAATTTAAGAAAGTCATTTTTATGTAATTATAGTCATTTACCATCTTTTAGATTAAGAATAATTCTTATATATATATGTTATCTAAAATCATATAATTTTTTTCTTCAAAAAATGTTTTCCAACTATTTTTTCATGTTATTTTTTATAATTTTAAATTAGTTCAAAATGTAAATTTCTTATATATTTCATTATTTGAAAATTTGGCTCCATTTTAAAAAAATTCAAAAACTAAATTTTTTTATCATTTACAAATGAATGGATAATACTTCCATCATGACAAGTTTATGTTTTGAAAATAACTTTTATGGTTTCAAATCTAATTTTCAAGGGAAATAGTTTCGTTAATTAGTTATAATGTTTTATAAATTTGACTTTTTTCACAAAATGAATGAATATTTTCCTCAAGAAATTATCAATTTGAGCATTCAAAATAATATTCCATCTATAATGACATCAATTTATGTTATTATATTCTAAAAGTTCATTTTCATTAAGAATTAAATTAATGAGATTTATATTCATAATTAAAGATAGCCATTGATCTTACATACAATACAATAGAGATATGATGTATTGATACCATCATTTTTAATTATGGGGAAGGAATACGAGATTTTCATGCAACATATTTCTTCTTACATGGGTTAATTGATATATTATTTAATATTGTTTATTCTGGTAATTTAAATTTTACGTATTAATGAATCATTATTCTGAAATTGTACATATAAATTGTTCATATTGAACAAGTGAGACCAATAAATATTATATGAAGGGTTTCGCCATGTTATAACTAATGGGCAGTCAATATATAGATTATATAATTGATAAACCTATATAATAATGTGAGATTACATTATATAATATATAATTGTTTTACACATATTGTCTTTTGGTGATGCTAATATATATTACACTATGCGTGTCCCTATATAGCATCCCAAAGCATTGGATAATGTTCCATTATATTAGATGCAAGAAAGATGGAATTCTGTGATTGGTTATCATATAGATTTAATCGGTTTCAAATTATTTGATAAATGGGTATTAAATGTGTTATGAAGTTTTTAATCCAATGATACCAATATGTTTTCTTTATTATTGAAATAGGTTTGATGTGACTCATTTCATCATTAATAAAATCATATGGCTTGTGATTATTTATTATTATGACTATTTTATCTAATAAAGAATTAAACTATGTTTCATAATTGATGAGAAATTTAATTATCTATATGGATATTATTTAATTATTTTATTTTACAATGTTATGTCATTATACTATTATTATCTTATTATGATCACCATTGAAAATTTTTATTACATCTCTTTACCCCTATTATGAATTTTATTTATCCCATATTATATTGTAGATTTAACCTGTTCCTAAAAATTATGTTCATATTCATCATATCTATAAAGGATTCTATCATGATGATTCAGTTGGGGATGTTGGATGACTTATTATAGAAATGAAATGATGGGCGTTGTTGGAAAATACTCCCTTGAATTCTGGGCAATTACTTATGTCGTATATTTTTCTAATTATATAAAATGTTAAACCTAAAATGGCCATGGGTTTATAGGTGATACAATATTATATATTCTTGATGTGAATTTTATATAGTAAATATTGTGTTAAATTTTTCTATATCAAAGAAATAAATTTATTGTTTATGATTTTTTTAACATTTCAGAGAGGGAAAGATTGTGGATGTTATATTTAGTATCATATTATTTGTCAAATAAATTTGGATATTATTACATTTTCATGTGAGGTTATCATATTAGTTCTGTATACCGTCATGATTTTAGGACATTATGTTTTATCATATTATTAAATTCTTGTAGACCAATTTAATATTTTTAAATGAAGAAATCAAAAACGGATTAATAACACTTTAGTATATCTTATATATGGTAAATTTATTTGTAATGATTTTTAATGTGATGTAATATATTATATTTCGATATTTTTTTAAACGTATTGATAAACATTAGGAATTATATGGTGTTTCATTTAAAGGTAATTTTATTAACCCTACTTTAATGTATGTAAGCCTAATAAGTTTTTCTTTTTGTGTATGTAAAGTATATTTATATTGATTTGGGGACTTTAAGGAACATTTCAGGAGTTTTGATATTTTTTCTATAAGTTCATGATTGGTTCACACTTTGGGAAAATTATTCAACACCTATAAATAACCTTGTACATCGAGACATGGGATAAAGGGAAGGCGCATAGGTGGCGTATAAGTTTTCCAAACCTTACAGAAGCCTAGAAGAAATCATTCTACATGAGACAGTGGGATATAACATGATTGGTTCATAGTTTACTACTAATACAATCCTACCATGCATGGTCCATCCATGAGGTAGTTTCTAGTGCATAATTAGCGCATGGCTAGCCCAATTATGTGACAAAACCATGTGGAGTTAGAATAGTAGATCATAAAAAAGTGTATCAAGGTCAAATTTATATTTAAATTCCTAGTTTCTTTACAAAATGGCCCTATCATGGGATTTTTCCATATCAATGGTTTGAGAAACTCTCCCCATTGATTTGGAAGTGGCCTAAAAGCCTCTATTTATCTTATGATGTTGGATTCTTATGGTAAGAATTTATTGTAGCTAGTTCTTGGTTGTTATTATTATATATTCATCCCACTCTATTTCACTCTCTATTATTAGATCAATGTCCATTTTTGATATATCAATGACATTGGATTCTACTTATTATTATATTTGGCATTGTTAATGACACATGAAGAAATGAATGGAGGGTTTAAAAAGATTCAACACTATTTCATAGGCATTTTCATTCCTTCCATCATTATCATCCTAAAAACTATGGTATTTGGATTGACACACGACTCCACTGTTTATAAAATAAAGGAATAGTTTCAAATATTTTGTATTTATTGAATTTGGCTATGAAATATTTGTCAAATTGATGGTATAACTCTCTTAACTGATGGTTTGTGTGTTTTTGGTGGAATTGGGTAAGATTGGTTGTGCAATTTTCCCTACATTCATGATTTCAAAATATGGTAAGGAGTCCCCCAAAATTAGTGGGATGAAAAAGGTTCAGGGCTCTCCCCCATCAAATGGTTCATTATGTTATGACTTAGTGAAAGGATGACTATCCACTCAAGAGTGTAGGGAGGTCCTAGTTTTTTGCATGGTTGGTTATGTGGAAATGTGGATTTGAATGGATTATTAAAAATGAATCTTTTAAACTAGTTTTAATGATTTTTTAGTTTATTGTTTTGGTAAAATGGGTTTTTTTTAGATGATGCATTGATATGAAACATTCTTATACTCTAATATAATATTATTTAGAATTATTTTATATAATAAATTGTCTCTAAATGTGCTATCATGTTTTCTCCTGGTGTGATGTGTAAAGAATTAATTTGGAAAAATCTACAATGTTTCATTAATCACCCCTACTTTTACACAATGGTACTCTTGAATATTTTTTATATAAAAATCTATAAATGTATAATACCAATATAACATAGTGGTTCTTCATTATAAATGGCATGGAGTTGGGGTTGGTTCTTGGAGTTGGTAACTTTGGATTCTTCATGTTTTTTCATCCACTATATAATTTGTTATTGTAGCATCCCACTGTGGTACATTTTTATAACATTATTTTAATATCATTTTGTTCTTTGAGTTTCCATTCCTTGATATCATTCAACATGTAGAGAATTTTTTGGTTATGAAATGTATGGTTTGTTGTTTTACATTCTAAGGTAAAGTCTCACCCCATCTATTAATGGATCCCGTGTCATTTTCTTCCAGCCCTTAACACAGTAGTGGCATATTTTAAGGCTAGGTAGCATACTTCCTCCTTATGAATACAATGGTAAAAATAGGGACATTACATGTTGTATCAACTTTTTTGGTCTTTGACTAACAAGTGGTACTTAGTTCTGACAGTCCATTAATTAATATGTATCCTGGTCTATTATTTTTTCTGAGTTGGTAGAAAGTAGTCTAATTGGTAGGACATGAAATGTTGAGAATAAAAATATGTATCTATCCTTTTAGGATAAATTTTAAACTACCATGGACTTGGTTACATATGTGATTTAGACGCACATATAGGATTTGCAATCACATAATGACTGACTTATCCAATGTGATGATAATGAAACACATTGGATGAAGGAAGTTTCATTGGCATTTATTATATAATTATGTGTATTTTTTAAAAATGTAGATTATATCTTCAAATATGATATTTCCAAAATGAAAATTTTTATAGTATTTTAAAAATGGTATAATTTTAAAAGAAGACAGAGATTTTTCATAAATGGTTGAACCTATAAATTAATGATTTTTTATAGAAGTGGTGTGATAGTATAATTTGGTAGAATTCTAAAGTTCTTGAGACTTTAGTTTATGAGGGTGAATTAAATAACGTTCTTATTTTTCAACAAATATCACCTGATATGCATCATAGAAACCAAATGTTTGAAGCTGGTGAGAATTATATTGCACCTGAACCACAAATTAACCAACAAGTTGTTCAGAGTATAATCCATTCTCTCCAGTAAAGGATAGTGGGAACATCATGGGTGAGATATGGTAAGTGGATAATTCCAGCAAAAACCAGAAACATAGTACACCATTTTTTGTAATTCTAAATTATAGAATGGTGAGGTGTGGATGAACCTGATAAATAATGTCATTGATGTCTTAGGCACACCAACAGATCTAAAAGTCAAGAATGAAACTTATATTCTAGAATATAATTCATGCAAATACTGGAATTTATCTCTTTTGGATTAATTATTCCAACGATATTAATGGGAGGATGTTGAGGAATTGATTAAAAATTATTCTATCCTCAAAAGTTTGGAATTCAATGAATATAATGCATCATAAACATGAAGAAAGATAATATTTCTATCATATAGTATATAGAAATATTCAATACATTATTTTTCTATACACCTGAGGTAGCTGAAAGTGCATCCTTGAAGAAACAAGTCATTGAATTGGGGATGAGCAATATATTATTGCAGAGATTATTGTGCACTATATTATATATTATATAGTGATGATAAATAGAGTGATGGTGACGGAAGGATATATATTAAAATATATGATAGGAAGAAGTATGTTGATACCCTTGGAAGATGATAAGAAATCTAATTATGGGAGTAAGAGGAAGAGGAAAAAATATTTCCAAGGTGAGAGTATATCACATAATCCAACAACTAGATCAGTGAATCTTACACTCAAAAAATAGACAACATGTATGTTTTTAATTTCCTTTGATATACCATGTAAATTTATAGTGTACAGAACCACCTAGAACATTCACTAATTTCAATTATATGGGGCATCTCCAGCACTACTGTCATAGTGTTATGATGTCGGTTGTTCAAAACATTTCACATTATCATAGGTTTCATATTCGTTGATTGGGATAGGGAAGATGAATACCTCTCATTAGTAGAAAAATGATAGACATGGACATTCTGGGAATACGAAGACTCCTCAGTAAGGTATTTTTAAGTAAGGAAACAATGACCATGTTGCTGGGAATAATTAATTATATAGAGCTAAACAAGATATTATAGATGATCTGTCTAGACTATATATAGTACAAGGTATGATTCGATTGATTTCTACCCATGAACAAGTATTGTTTTATATAAGTGCTTGATATTCCTTTTTTCTTCTTGTTCTATTTTATTATAAAGTTTAAATGTTTATATGATTCATTTTATGATTAAACATCAAACAAACCTTGGGAAAACAAAGTGTCAATCCTTTGTTTGTAGATCATGTTTAATAACCATTGATATATCCGAGTTAACAAGGGATTTGTTTGTGCATGATATGTATTCATTTGATATAATACTAGGAATTTATTGGTTGAACGTGTTTAAGGATTATATTAACTTTTACACATAATGAGTTAGTTTTATGAATGAGGATGTCATCTAGCATCTATTTCAAGGGTACTGAAATATATAGGTGTCTGCAATGATATTGTTTGCACTAGAAATTGGAAATATGTCATACCATTAAGAAATGATGCTTTTTTTATTAATGGACATGATATGGGAGAATGGGTTTCCAACAATGGTAGACCGTCCTATACATATATTTCCTGAAAATTTATCAGGGTTACTACCGATAAGTGATGTGTAGTTTATATTGATATTCTTTTGTGGAACAATCTTATTTCTCTTCTATATTATTGGATGGAACAAATATATTGAATGGATTAGATATTTTTGTTGGATGAGTTGTAACAAAATGATTTCATTTTGGCGAGAACATCTCTTTGAGATGTTCTAGCCTATTTTACAGAAAATAATGACATATTTATTGGGCTATGTATGGATTATTTTATGATTAACAATGTTAAGATAACGAATTAATATCTGCATCCATTTATTAATGTTTTTTTGATTAATTGAGGGGATTTACGTGGTTCTCTATGATTTTCATGCAATTAAGTTATCACAAATTTCTCATTCAAAAGAAGGATACTCATAAAACAGATTTCGCAAGAAAATATATAAATTAAGAATATGTTTTATTGATTTTTGTTCTTATAAATACACTAGTGGTCTTTATGAAATTGAAGAATTAGATAATTTACAGATATCTGGAATATTTGGTGGTTATTCTAGTGTATGATATAATTATATATTAAATAAAAAGAGCTAATCATGAGGAACTCTTTCCAACAGTGTTGCGAATAAGAAGGGATCATCATCTATTCAGGAAACTATCAATGTGTGTTTTTTGGATATAGGAGGAATGTTTTATTTTCCATGTATTCTCTTAAAGTGTTTAATCTGTGGATCAATATAATATTGAGGTGGTTATCTCATAGATACCACTATATAATTTCATCGAGATACATTTTTATCCAGGTCAATTTGGTTATTATTGACACAATGTGCATGATTTTTCATGAATATAATCACCTATTCTGGATTTGGAAAAGAATACTTATTCATTATAATGGTATGAGGAATGCCAAATAAATTTTCAATATCTTAATGTTCTTCTTAATTTCACATCGATATTTATTTTTTTAAAATCTAGACAAGGGAATTTACTATATTGTGATGTCTCGAGATCATCGTTTTTATATGTTCCCGTGTATGGAGGTCATTTTATTGGTTATAGCTCATTAGAGCTGGTGGTTCATGATAATAATAACCCAAAGATATTTCTAGTTTAGTGTTTAAGACCTTTCTTTAATGACATGGTGTCATTTACTATTTGGTATGAAATTTAATGTCATTGTGTATCATAAGTTCTTGAAGAACCTTTTCTCACAATAGAATAAGAGCAATCACAAAATAATATGAATGTATTATCTCAACATTATTTTCATTGAATAATTTATGTTTCGTCAAATTGGAAATTCCATTTATGGTTCGTTATGTAGGAAGTAATATTCTAAATTTGAAAATTAAATTTATGATCAATAGATGTTGATGTCAATGATAATAGACATGAACCTGGAATGTGAAGAAAAATGTGATGTTGTAGTTTTCCTTCAAATATCATGGGTTCCAAGATGGTTAAAGATGACTAAAGAGGCATAGTAATCTAAAGAAAAATTTATGCCTTTAATGCCAAGAATCAAGGGTGGGGAGTCCATTGAGGGATGGAATCTGGATGATAGATCAACATAATTGGATTTAAAATAGGATAGTCAAATCTATGCATTTTTAGAAACAAATTATTTATTCTAACCAAAATTCTAGATGGGTTGTTCATCATGATATACAGATGATTTAAAGGATTTGAATGAAATATTTTAATGTATTGGTATGAAATAGATGATGGATCAGTTTCTGTCGACATGGCTAAAATTTTAGAATGTTATGGTAGAACATCATCAACCACTAGGTTGGTTTCATTTCATAACTATTTATTTAATATGGGAGCATATAAGCATTGAATTTGAAAAAGATCTCTTGATAACGGTTCTAAAACATGATCACATATGGGTGATAGTTGATCAGTGTACTAGGTTGACTCATTTCATTACAATTCATGAATCTGATATGATGGTGTAATTTTAAAAAATGTAAATATCCTAGAAGTGTAAAAGAGTCATGGAAAACAAAATTTGATAGTTCCAAAAAATGATCCATGTTTTAAATATCATTTCATAACATCCATATAGAAATTCCATTGGAATCAATTGACTATGATTAATGTGTATCATCCATAAATTAATATCAAATCTAAATGTTTTATACAACAATGGAATACTTTTTATAGGATTATATGATGGATTTTAGGGGATTATGAGGATATCAGGAGTCATTAGTGAAGTTATTTAATAACAACCATTATCAGGACATGGTACAAATAGTTTTTTTTGAGTAATTGTATGATCATCAATGCAATTGTATACTTTTTTGGGTGGAAATAATTGATACCTTGTTAGTTTCACGATTCCTTGTCCAAAAAAATGTATAATATTAAATTGTCTTGAAATTGGTTGGAGACAGCTCAGAGTCATCATAAATTTTATGTGTATCATCATCGATGGTTATTATTGTTCACAGAGAGTGATCATGTGTTATTTTGGATCTCTCAAAAGCATTGACATATTTATTTTTTGGAATTAGGGAATGCTATCCTTGAGATACATAATCCCTTTTGAGA
Organism: Viscum album; assembly: GCA_963277665.1. NCBI lineage: Eukaryota > Viridiplantae > Streptophyta > Magnoliopsida > Santalales > Viscaceae > Viscum > Viscum album. Next base: position 1,582,023,102 of record OY728150.1, on the reverse strand, counting down.
TACGCCAATCGGTTAGTGAGGTTTCATTTTTGTTGGCATTTCTACCATGGATCATTTTGGGAAAAAATGTGTTTCATGGTTCTCATTTAATGAAGTTTCAACCTGATCCTAACAATTAAATCCAATGAGATCATGTAGAAATAGAGTCGGATTGTTAGTTGGTACATATCAGAGTTCAAATTGTGGATAGTCTAGAGAATGTCTTCTATGGGAAATCATCAATCTAGTACATGTTTTTTTGGAAACATGGTCATATTATGGAAGAGGATTGTGAACATGAGAAGGAAGTGAAATAATAATATCTTGAACTCTTTCATATTAATGATGGTTATTTACATTATGAGGATGGAAAGACCAATGATGTAGTGAATTTTGTACCCACTGTTTCAATAAGTAACCATTCTGTGATTCTATTTATGTATTTAAAGTATATTGGTGAGTTTGGGAGTGTTTGGAGAAATTTTGGAGTGTTTGTTGTGATTTTATATGGGTTTACGATTGGTAAACTGTTTATGAAATCTATGAAATACCTATATGAAACAACCTTATTGAGAAATGTGGCCTTGGCATGGGAGGCACATGGTTTAATATCTATATAATCCAACCATTAGATGTTAATCCTCAAGGAAATGTCTTGTGAATGATTAGTGCATGGTTTTCTAGACCACGCAACTAAAAATTACACTACCTGGAAACATGATCCTAAAAAAGTGATCCTTAGTCATCATTTTTTTTAATTCTCAGTTTTTTCTACAAAACATTCCTCACGATATGTTTTCCCTCTAAAATTTTGGAGAACCTCTCTCTATAGGCTTGTACGTGATATGAAGGCCTTTATTGTTGTTTTGAATATAGATTCTAACAGTAATCCTTAATTTATGGATCTTATTTGTGGTTTCTCATATATGACCTTCTCTATCCCTCTCTGATTTCATATATCTTCATCTTATATAGACATATAAAATATAGATGTTGGAAAATATGATTATATTTTTCCTCTCTAATTATAGTGGAAGAGATATAATGTGGATTATAAGTTATTCCACCTCATTTAGTGGGTGTTTTCAAAACATTATTTATTTTTATCATAAAATAAAAGATTGTTTGATTCACTCTCAACCCCTATATTTTTAACATGAAGGAATAGTTCCAAATTGTTTTATTTTATATATATTTTTAAATCATGGTATAATCCTATTAATTGACTGTTTGTGTGTTTCATTCATAATTGTGTAAAATTGGTTCTTAAATGTGCCTTTCATTATTTATTTTGAAATATTTATAATAAGATGCAGATTTTATGGGTTTTTGTACTTTTTTATTGGTTTGTTTTCTATAAGGTGATGTTTTTATCAAAAATTTTGGAATTGGTTTCATGAAAAACTGGTTTCAATAGTAGGTAGTTCTATTGAAATGGCTGTTTTGGCATTGTGTTTTTTGTATAAAGGTTTTGTGTGTTCATTTTAAATTGATATGGATATGGGTAAGGGGTATCCCGCATCAGTAGTGGGATAGACAAGGGTTGTAAATCTCCTTCATCAAATGGTTCATCATTTTATGACTTAGTTAAAGGATGAATTTCCATGTGATGGTATTGGGAGGTCCTAGTTGTAATTAAGGATGATTGTTTGGATATGTGTAATGGAATATACAATTCCGAAAAGAATATATGAACTATTATTAAATAATTTTTTGGTTTATTTCCTTGGAAAATTAGTATTTTTTAAAAACTATTTGTTATGAAAACTGTGTATTCTCTGATATAAAATGTTATAAAAGTGTTTTATATAAGCTATTTTAGATAAACGTCCGAACATGTTTTATCCAACTGGCATGAGTCGGGAAGTTGTTGTGGAAAATATTTGGAGTTTCATTACTCACCCATTATTTTAAACATTGGTTATTTTTAAGTTGTTTTTATTGGAACATTAGAAAATCAAATTCATCAAACATATCTACTGGTGATTTATGATATTTATCCTGGAGTTGCAGATGGAGATTGGAGTTAGTGTCATTGGATTCATAGAATTTTTTCATCCACAATTCTCTTTGATAATTAATCACTATACTATATCAATTATTTATAATTTTATATTAATATCAATGGTTGATTTGAGTTATCTTTCATTGATATATTTCATCATGTATTTTATTGTTTTGTACTAGAGGTTTTTTGGTCCTTTTTTTAGAAGGTAAAATAATTACCCATATATTAACGATGAACTTGTAATTTATTCCATGACATTAGAACCTTAGGGCTATCTCATAAGCCCAAGAATCAACCTTCCATCTTTTAAATCCAATCAGAATAAGAGGTATGTTAATGTAATTATGGTAACACATGATCTGTCATTTTGATAATCATGGGACTGAAAAATTATTGTTCCAAATGTGGATTAATGTTATTTCATATAAAGAATGATAAATTTTTTTACCTTTATAGATGAATGTAATGATATAACTTTCTAGGAAAAATTAACAATTACAATTTTACCTATTACGGTTATTTGATATATTTTGTTATTTATTTATTCAATTATTTACTTTCAACATTGTGTGCTATAGTTGATTTTTTAGTCTAATTTAATATTTGATCATACGAATGATAATTTATTTTTGGAAATATCAAAAATATGAAATCATTATATTTTTTAACATCATAAAAATATATTCAATACATTGATTATCTTATTTATGGTTTTGTAGTTCTTATAATGTTTATTTTTATTTGGTTTTGATAAATACATTTTAAATAATCTTCATTTGTACAAAAATATGATATTGATGTTGTAACTGATTAAATATGAAATGAACAATTTCAAATATTTATATTTATTTATTTTCAGAGTCTAAATGGTATAGACCTCCAAAATTGAATAAAATCATTCTTAAAAAGTAATATTTTATCATATTACATTCATGTATTATTATACAATTGAATTATCATGCCAATTATGTTTATGGTGGTATGGATTTTAACAATATCAGGATAATTGAATTCTAGGATTTTAATGATCTACATCACTCCCCATCAATATAAGAACCCTACTTTTTATTAAACAGATAAACCCGATTTATTACATAAAATCATCACTTGATACAACATAGAAGATAGAGAGGTATAGTGTCTTTGGTTCTTATGAACATTACACAGCATCGTAGAACATAGAACACAAAAAATAATTATTGAAATCTTCCTCTACATGACCACTACATTCCCTCCTACATTGCATTGCATGGGATAACATGAGGACTGGCATAAGAAAAGGGTGAGATATGAAGCCCAGTAAGGGAATAAAGGTGGAATAACAATAGTAATACAATACATGTTAGAATATATGAACATCAATTGATAACAATAGTAAAATGAACATAAAGTCATGATATAGCATGATAATCATTACATGGAAATGAGGCAACAAAACTTAACATGGAATTATCCTCAGCTAAGGCTCATTGCACATGGAGAATTATTAAACCATTATTACCCATGAAGCATGAGAAAATACTTATTTCCATTGAATTAGAAAGAGGAAACAACCATTTACAATTATGTATCATGAACTATACTATACCTAATTCATTGGAGCGTTATCAGAGAAAACCATACTTTAACATTTAATTTCATGCATAAGTCTTCCGCATGAATCATATAACATGGAATCAATCTTCATAATAACTTATTCCAAGATTAATTAATATGGAATAAATACATGAAAGTACCATTAAATATGTATATGTTCATAAAGTTTAATAGCCTTTATAGAGACATGGGTATGGTATTCACTAGAAAATGATCTTGTATTTGAAGAATGCAGTGTAATTTCGGTAGTGTAACGACGTGACATAAAGATTCATGAAAACGGTTTATGAGAGAGAAAAAGGTGAATCAACATATGTACATGAAATGTACAATAAAATGGTCATATAGATAAATTTCCCAATAGTTGTAATGGAATTTACATTCATAATACAAAATAATTACTTGGATGTAAAAGAGGAGAGAGAAATGCCTCACTAAATTTTAGAATGGTAATAGGTGTAAATGAGATGAATTAATGATAGATAAAGGGGTCTGTCATTACCCAAACATAAATAGGGAATAATGGGTATAGTTCTAAATCATACCCCAACATTTTTAATTTAAATCAAAAGGGCATAACAAATTAATGAAAATATGACAAAATGAGAGAGGACGAAATACTTTACATGGAAGTGAGATACCAATGGCATTGGAGAGGCTAGAGAGAGGATTCATGGGATATTAGGACACATTGGGAGGTTTCTAGAGAGAGTTGGGTAGGGTTTTGTCGAAATCCAAAGGCTTTTAGTGATGCGGATGTGTGAGCATGAGTGGTTTTATATAGGAAAGGAGAAGGAATGTTTTTTTATTTAGTTTTGGGACTACACACATTAAATTAATCAATACCACAAAACATCTAATGGTTTTTTCACATGTTTTTTACAAAAGGGGAGTGGAAAACAAAATGTTATTAGTCCAATGTCTGATCTTCTTAAACTAATATGGTTTCTTATGTGGAGGTGAGTCACACTCTCAAGGAAAACAATTTAAAAGGGCAAAATGTTTTATAAGTATTGTAGGGTCCACAAAAGATTTGTAAAATAAATCAAACAAATATAAAAAAAATTATTTTAATTATATAACATATATTGGCCGACTATAATGTTTTTAGTATTTTATTACATCACTATTGGGTATTTATTATGTCATAAAACACAATATATATTAAAATGGTATTTATTTTTAAAAATCATCGACTGTCTCCGAGAATTATGAAATATTAACCAATGGATAACTTCAATATCCAAATTCCAAAAACAATATTCAATTTATATAAATAATAAATTATATATGTGAATTTTAACATTTAAAATAATAACCGATATTTACCGAAAATTCGTTGATTTTGAAAAAAGAATTTTTCAAACCTTCATAAAAAATACAGTTGCATTCTTAAAATTATATGACCATTTATATTTAATAAAAATTTATATAATAATAATATTTTATTAAAATATTATTTAATACAAAAATCTATTATTTCATTTGAATATATTCCTTAGTTGAATATTATTAAAAATAATATTTGTGATTTAAAAAATATTTACAAAGTAACAATAATAAAATGAGTGAACATTATTTATACAAAAATAATGTGCATTGTCATAGTTATAGGATTTTATTACATAACCCCTTATAACACCTTCATAAATCTGAAAAGAAATGTGTGTAATGGTGAAAGACTCTTGGGGTGACTCGGATAACATTTCTCAGGTGGTAATCTCTATTGACATCCAATTCTTCCGTAGTCAGTTCTGCTCAAGCATAATGTGTTTAAGATAAGCATTGGCTTCTTCAAGTGTGAATTCTAATAATTCCACCTCTATTCTGAGCTCCAACAAATGGTCTTCGTATGGGTAAAGTTGACTGAATGAGGTCATCACTTCCTTTGTCTGAGTAATTTCAATTTATTAAATCTTTATATTAATACTAATTATGTGTTCACTGTTCACCGACTATATTAGCAACACTCATAATTCATAATTGTATTTTAAAATCTAGAAACATAAAATCAATGATGTTCACAATTTATATAAAAATAATAAGAAATTTAATTAGATCAATAGGAATTGACGTTAATGAATGTTTGTGTTGTTAAAATCATCCCCCCATAAGAAATTCCTCCTTGAAATTTTTTCCCACACTAAAAGAGATGTGGGTGACTTTTCCTCATCACTTCCTTTGATTTCCATGTTGTATCTTAAAAAATGTTGTTTCGCCCCAAAACCATGAAGAAGGTATTTTCTTATTTCTTAGAACATTGTCTTTACTATCTAAGATCTTCAGTGGTTTCTACTCATTAGAAAGATCATCCTCCAGCTATTATACCCTTGAAGATAGTACATGTGAATGGTCTTGTATGTACATTCTGAAGAAGGATACATGAAAGACATCATGTAATTTTTCCATTGTAGGAGGATGTTCTAATCGATAGGCCACAACCCCCATATGATGAAGAATCTATAAGGGGCCAATATACCTAGGACTTAAATTCCCTTTCATTACAAACCTCATGACCTTCTTCTTTGGAGATATGCGTAGAAATACCATGTCTCTAACTTTAAACTCAACGTCTCATTGACTGTAATCTGGTTTACTCTTCTGTTGACTCTGGGCTACCTTGATATGATGATGATTGTTTTTCACCTTCTCCTCCATTTTTTAGACCATTTCTAGTCCTATCATCTTGAACTCACTGACTTCATCGCAACATGATAGTGATCAGCACCTCTTCCCATACATGGCTTCCTATGGTGTCATTCGGATGCTCGAATGCAAACACTTATTGTAGGAGAATTCAATTAGTTGATGATGTTGGTCCTAACCTCCTTTAAAGTCCAAAGAACACGCTCTAAACATGTACTCATGTGTTTGGATAGTCTGCTCGGAATGGCCATCTGTTTGAGGATGATAAACCGTACTAATTTTCCTCTCAGTATCTAGAGCATGTTGAAGACTATTCCAAAACCTAGAGGTGAATATTCTATCTTGATAAGATTCAATAGATAGTTGTACTCAATGAATCCTTTCCACTTCCCCGATATATATCTGTGACAGCTTATCCAATGAGAAATCCTCCCGAATTGAAATTAATTGTGCAGACATTGTAAGATGATCCATAACAACACAGATTGCATTTTTCCATTTGGATGTCTTCAGATGTCTCGTGACAAAGTCCATGGTGATGTAATCCCATTTAAGTACTGGTATGGGTAATGTTTGCTTTATCCCATTAGACTTCTGACTCTCTGCCTTCACTTGCTGACACACCAGGCACCATAATGAATTCTTAACTATCTCTTTCTTTATGTTATCCCACGAATAATGCTCTTGGAGATCTTGATACATCTTTGTTTTTCCAAGGTGAATAGAAAAATTTGAAATAGGTACATCATCCAAAAGATCCTTCTTCAGCTCCGGACATGATGGAACACATATTCCTTTCCCAATTATCACAGTTCATTTTTCATTAATATTGAAATCCAAGGATTTAACTTTTCTGACAGCTTCTACTCTCTTCTGAAATCCCACATCATCCTTTTTAGAATTCTTTAACATTTACAAATTAGATGGTTGAGTAATCATTTTTGAAAGCATTGATGATGTTCCCTTATTTTTTTCCCATGTCCATCTTCATCAAATCTAAGAATATTGGGTCCTTCTCAATTCTCATAAATGATAGAATTGTTGGGTTCTTTCTTCTTAGAGCATCTGCGACCTTGTTCTCTTTCCCAGGGTGTTAATGGGATGAGCATTCATAGTCATTGATTAGATCTAACCATATTTGTTGAAGTATTTTCAAATATTTCTATGTGAATATATACATGAGGCTTTTTGTGGTCCATGTATATTTCACACTTCTACCCAAAGATATAATTCCACCAAATTTTTAAATAAAATATCAGCACATCCAACACCATTTCGTGTGTTGGATAATTCTGCTCATGAACATTCAATTCCCTTGAAACATTGGAAATGAATTTATCATTATTCATCAACACCCAGCTCACACCCCTCATCAAATCATCACTAAATACCACAAAAAGTTTTCCACTTGTGGGTTATGTTAGAACATGTGCAGTGAGAAGACACCTTTTTAAATACATTAATATTTCTTCGCATTAATCACCCCATGTAAACATTACTCCCTATGGAGTTAGCTTGGTGAGAGTATTGTAAAATCATGAGAAATTTCACACAATTCATCACTAATATCAAGTTATCCCTATGAAGCTATGGATGTACATTACTGATTTTTTCCTCAGACATCCCTGAATTTCATCTATTTTGTAGGGATACATAGATACCCAATTTTTGGATGATATAGCCCAAGAATGAGACCTCCTTCTACCAAAAATCACACATACTATAATTTTCATATAGATTCACCTTCCACAAATTATCGATAATAGTTATTAAATTCTCTTAATGATCCTCCTAGGTTTTGGAGTATATAAGAATATCATCTATAAAAACTACCAAAATTTGTCGAGGTAATCCCAAAATACTCTATTCATCAAGTCCATGATGATTGTTGGAGCATTATTGTGTTCGAAAGACATTATTATAAATTCATAGTGCTTGTATCTTGTATGAAAAGCATTCTTGGGGATATCTTTCTTCTTCTTCCTTACTTGATAATATCCTGACTGCAAATCCACCTTGAAAAATTATTTTACTCCACGAATCTAATCGAACAAGTCATTAATTCGTGGGAGAGGATACATATTCTTTAACTTGATTTTTTTAAGGGCACGATAATCGATGTAAAGGTGCATTGACCCATCCTTCTTCTTGACGAAGGGGATTGGTGCACCTCATGGTGAAGCACTTGGGCATATAAACCTTTTATCAAGACTCTCCTGTAGTTGTTTATTCAGCTCCTCATGCTCCACAAAATCCATTATATATGGATTATTGGATACTGGAAACACCTCATGTATAAGATCAATTGACAATTCTACATCCATTCTAGGAGGAATACTATGCAATTCCTTAGGAAACACTTCAGTAAATACCCTCACAGTAGGCATGTCTCAATGTTAGCTGCATCCTATGACTCAATCATCTGACATAGATATGTGTGCTCATAGGGCAGTAATATCCACATTTGAGATGATGGATCTATAGAAGGTTCAACTTCCTCCTTGTAGTTGTATAGAATCAGGTGTTGATTCTCTACATGGTGAGTGATTTCCCTCTCACAGCAATTTATGTAGGCTCTATATAAGAAAATCTAATCCATTACAAGAATTGCATAAAATTCCAAAAGAGGGATTACGATAAAGATCTCTGAGAAAGTAAATCCACATATTATGATAGGGGAGGAGTTATATTCATGGGATTCATTGATTTCCCCATTTTACGTCCTTACATACATTATTACTTCCATGATATGTGGTGGTTTTGGGATTGTTCAACTAAGCTTTTAGGATATTAAAGAATGCATAGAACCTGAATCAAAAAGTATTTTCTCTATTATTGAATGAATAAATAGAGTATATATCACTACTTCATTGTTGGGGTTCAATTTGGCAGTAGTGATGGCAAAAAAATCCCTTGGTTACATGGTGGTTGTTGGATGCCTCCGAAATTCCTTAGCTTAGGGAAAATATTAGAAAGATGCCCCTTTTCATTGTAGTTGTATCAATTAATAACACGTTGAGGTTCGAACATAGTTTTCATCTCCTTAGTTGTAGCTGCGGTTTTTTTCTTGTTAGAAGTTAACAGTTTGGTTCCCTTCTCTTCCACACCTAAAGAACTTCCTCGTCCCCTTTAGGAAATTTCAAGGGTGTTTATTTTTGCATATTTGGAGAGTGGGGTGCTGGATCTTCTTAGCACAGTTGGATTTATCCATCATTCCACCAGCATTGAAGTCCACATCATGCTTCTTATCTCGATGATACCCCTGAGATTATCAAATATCCATTTCGACCTTGAGGGCATATCAAAAATTTTCCTCATAGGTGTCGAAGTCACTGATCGCCAAAGCTTTCCGTAGGCTATGTTTTGTCCCACCAAAGAAGCGGTTAACCTTGAATTCAGGGTTAAAGGAAATGAAAAAGGTGTATCATGCAAGACATGTGAAGTTTTACAAATATTATTATAAATATTCATCATTCTTTTTCATGAGGGAAAGGACGTCCCTTTCCATATTAAGTCGGATGGTGCATGGAAAATATTTATGATAAACCAGTTTCTGGAAATTCTTTCATTACAAAGCCTCGATCTCATCATCAGGACTCATATTTTTTATCAACATCCACCATTGATTTACATCACCTTCAATAACATATGTAGCTAGAAGAACCTTCCTTTGTTCGGTACATTTAATGATGGAGAATATCATTTCAATGGAGTTGATTTGTTTGTTTGACGATTGTGGGATCATACAATCCATTAAAAGTAGGAGGCCTTTGTCTCATGAAGCTCTTCATAGCGACTTGTTCATTCATAGGTGGGGTTGAACATTCTTCTAGGCCAATTATTCTATTAAATACTTGATTTAACTGATAAGGAAGTGTGAAAAAAAATTTCAATTCTCACTCCCATTAGATTGGGAATCTCATTGGCATAGTCATCACATTGAACTTCATATCAGTTGATAGCCCAAGTCCTCCTCTTACCGACCATCAGCTGGAATAAAAGTAATGTTAGGGATTACACATGATGGGTAATCTAAGGAAAAAATTGATGACATATAAATAACTTTTATTTCCATAACATATAAATCCATATGCTTCAATCTATGAAATCCATGATCTACTTTCTAACAAATATTCATAGGGTAATTTTTTTAATTCATTTAATAAGGTTTAATACTAGGCTTATCAATTTACCAAATAATATCCCTCAAGAGTTTCATAACCAAGAGTGCCCCAAGACCAATTTTCATTCACCAGTTCCCATTTGATTCTACCCAAAGAGGTGTTTTTGGGTTTTACCCTTACGATACATCTATGCCAGAGCCGCCTATACCGGCTCGTATTCAGACAGGGATGTACATGCTGGATAAACCACTTAATCAAAACTCCCCAATACATATGTGTGATTTATTATAATTCTTCTTGGTTATATTGCTTCGCTAATTTTTTCTAATCTTAATCCCAAAAATAACTAAACCTACCCTCTGATACCAAGTATAACAAACCTGCTTTTTATTTACACATATATCATATTTATTACATAAAATATTCACTGGATACTACATAGAAGATCGATGGGTCTAGTTTCTATAGGGATTAGAAACATTATATAACATATTAGGACATAAAACACACAACATATTTATTTAAAACATCCTTTACATGACAACTACAATCCCTCATACTTAGCATTCCATGGGATAACATGAGGTCATGCATAAGAAATGGGTGGGATATAAATCCCAAAAAAGGAATAAACAAGGAATGACATGAGGAATACAATACCTGTTATAAAATAGGCATATAATTGGTGAACAAGAGAATCATGAATATAATGTCATGCTAAATCATGATAACCATAACATTGAAATGTGGCAATAACACTTAACATGGAATTAGGATGAGCCAAGGCTCATTGCACATGGAGCATGAGTAAACCATGATTTAACATGAATAAAAAGTAAAAACCTCTTTCAACATAAATTATAATGAGTCAACACCCATTTCCCCTAATGTATCATGACAATATACTTTACCCAATTCATTGGAGCACTATCAGGGTGTACCCTTCTTGAACATTTCATTTCATGCATATGTGTGCCAGATGGATCATATAATTTGGAATCAATCAAAATAATAAGTTATAACATGATAAAGTAATGTGAAATAAATAAATTAATGTACCATTAAATATTTATATGATCATATAGGTAAATACCCTTGATAAACATATGGGTATGGTATTCCATACACAATGATCTTTGATTGGAAATATGCGATGCAATTACGGGAGCATAATGATGTGACATAAGGAATAATGAAAATGGTTGATGAAAGATAAAAGGATGTCTCATAATATGTACATGAAATAGAGAGTATGGTGTTAATATATATTCTTGTTCCATCAAATGTATGGGAATTTAGATGCATAATACTAAATAATTACTTGGATGTAAAAGAGGAGGGAAATATGTCACAGAATTTCATCGTGGTAATAGGTGTACATGGGAGTCATTAATGAGAGATAAAGGGGTTTTCCATTATACAAAAATAAATAGGTATGTATTTTTAAGGTAATAAATCATTTTATAACATTTTTAATTGATAAAAGGTCATAACAACTTAATGCGAATTGGACAAAATGAGAATAGAAGAAATCCCTTACATGGAAGTGTTCTCTCAAAGGATTGGGAGAGGCTTGAGATAAGATTTTTGGGATCATGGGGCACATTTGGAGATTTCTAGGGAGCAAATTGAATGGTGTTTTTACATAAAAGGCTTTGAGTGATGTTGAATTGGGAGATGCGGTGGGTTTTTGTAGGAATGGAGAAGAAATTCTTTATTATTTAGGTTTGGGACACCTCACAGTAAAATAATCAATACCATAAAGCATACCATCATTTTGGCCCATAGTTTTTTCCAAATGGGATTGGAAAACAATATTTTATAAGGCCAATGGCCGAACTTCTTAAAATAATAGGGTTTCTTGTGTAGAGGTGAGTCAGACTCTCAAAGAAGCCAATTTAAAAGGACAAATTTCTTTATAAGTATTAGAGGGTCCACAAAAGCATTGTAAAATAAATCAATAAAATATAAAATCAAATTATTTTAATACTAAAACATATATAGGCCAAACATAATGTTTATAGAATTTTATTACCTCACTATTTGTCATTATGATGTCATAAAACACATTATATATTTAACCTGTATTTGATTTTTACCCAAAAATTACATTGTCTTTGAATAGTAAGAAAATTTCACCATTGGATAAAACTGATGTCCTGATTCCAAAAATAATATTCATTTTATATAAATAAATTTACAAATATGTGAATTTTTACTTTTAAAATAAAAATAGACATGTACAGAAAATTATTGGCTTTTGTCAAAACCAAATTTCAAACCTTAATAAAAATTACAATTACATTAATAAAATTATATTATAATTTATATTTACTAAAAATTAATTTAGTAATAAAATTTTAATAAAATATTATTTAATTTAAAAATCCATGAATTCACCGGAATAGTTTTCTTAATAGAATATTAACTAAAAATACTATTTTTGGTTTAAAAAACTATTTACAATGTAATAATAATTAAATAAATGAACATTTTTATACAAAAATAATGTACATTGTCATAGTTCTAGGGTCTTGTTACATAACAACTTATAACACCCAGATAAGACCGAAGGGTAAGGTGTTGAATAGTGACAGACTCTTGGGGTGGCTCGGATAACATCACTCGGTTGGGAATCTCTATTAACTTCAAATTCTCCCATAGTCGGTTCTGATCAATCTTAACATGCTCAACCTTGGTTTGGGATTGGTCAAGTGTGAATCTCAATAACACCACCCCCTACCCGAGCTCTGACAAATGGGCTTTGTATGGGGGATGTCTATTGGATAAGGCAATCGCTTCCTTTTTCTGAGTAAATTGGATTTGTTAAAGCACTATATTTATACTAATCATGTGATCACGGTTAAATGACTATATTAGCAAAATTTATAAGTCATAATACTATTTTAAAATCTTGAATCTTAAAAATAGTGATGTTCATTATTTATATAACCATAATAAGACATTTAATTAGATTATTTGGAATTTTTATTAATGAAATTTTGGGTATTTAAAATCTCTATTTTGAAATTACACATTCTACCATGTACAAAAGTGTGATTCCACCTATGTTTTCATATATGAAATACTATTTATGTATTATTCTCTATAACCTTTTTACATCCATTTCACTCATACAAGGTGGATATTTTACTGAATATTTTTAAACTGTGGGTCTAAATTAAGGTAATTTTTAAATATCCAAAATTTTATATCAAAAATAAATGTCAAATTAATATGGTGTAAATTATTAATTGGGTGAGAATGTAACACCCCAATAATATATAAAATGAACCATTACTCAATTATGTACAATACATGCAACACTGTGCATAGAAAACTTGTGAAATATTATTATAACATCTTAATTAATGTAATGGGAACATTTTTAATAACTGATTATTGAAATATATATATATATATAATTAATACTCAATATAAATTTATAGAATTAATTATATAAAATAAATCATCTTTTAATGTGATTCCATGGGATATTTTTATTAGTTTCGATTTACTGTTTATATTGAATAATGACTTTTTTTTCTAAAAATGTCATTTAATTTCAGTAAAATATGTAATTTAAAACAACCATTATGTTTTAAATATTTTTTAAAATAACATATTAATTCAAAATTTATTTTTCATTCACTTAATAAAAAATTATTTATACATTTATTTTATTTTTTCATGATAATATATTTTGGAATTAAAAATGTACTGTTCCCAAAAAACAATTTAATGTGAATAGTATATCATAATTTAATATTATTAAATAAAACATAATTAGTAACAATATAAAAACTATAGATTAGATATCTATAAATATGACTTCATGTTCATTTTATTATTTATACGGTTCATATATTTTATATAAAAACATATTTACTTCAAAAATCCTTTTCACAAGAGACCTATTTATCATCATAAAATAAGTATTATTTTAAATTATAATATTATATTAGAGTCTATTTAATTTTTTAATATGGATTAAATATTTTGAATTGGGATAATTAATATTAGCTAAAAAAGTTTCTTAATTGTTTACTCATAATGACTAGAAAAAATAGTTAGAATCTTTTACGGCTGTTAAAGTGAAAAGGTTATAACAGGGATTAAACTAAAATGATAAAATGTAAGACGACTTAAAATATGTATAAATAATATTTAAAATAAAATTATCTTCCAAAACTCATATATATTTCAATATGGGTCATTTTTTTATCATTTTTCCATTTTATAAATTGTGGGAATAACTTTTACATTTCAAAGTATTCAATTGTGGAACACACCTCATAAATAAAATTCAACACATTCTCCTATCCAATTAACACTCTAAAAAAATTAATTCTGATGATACATAACAAAATTCCGTACATAAATTACTCAAATAGTGTTATATTCCTATTTTTATATATATTCTAATATGGTAATCCAGGATGTATAATCCAAAATAGTTAGTCAGAATAAAATGTATCGTTCTTTTCCATGTATTTTTTTTCTTTCTTCTTATGACTCCTTGAAATGTTATTTTAAAATTAGGATATAGTAAAAATAGTTTAAAACATGTAATTATATTTTATTTTGTACCTATAATATCCTAAATCCACCTCCTCTTTCATAAAATTTGAAATGAATCAATCGTTCATTTGTATAGAGGATTTCCACCTTGAGGACTGATGAAATACGATTTCCATTTTTTCATTTCATGTATATTTATATAAATGGATTTAATGTAAAAATAATATATTTTTGTCATTATTATAATTATAATATTATAATATCTCATATACATTCATACAATTCATTCAATGGGTGATGCAATAACATCTCACATGATTTAGGTAGACTACATCCTCATGAAGAGATGCATTTCATTTTTCTCTATCACAATTTATGGAAGGTGTAAAAGATAAATTTAATTAATATATGTAGTATAGATTTAATATTTAATATATTAATTGAAGTTTTATAATTCATAAATTATAATAAATCCTTACATTTTACAATTCCATTCACCTAAAAATGGTTATGTCATTCCTGCATCTGTGTGGACTAGTGGCTTCAAAAAAAGATATAATATTTTTCATCCAAACATCACATGGTTGATATATATATATATGTATATTTACTGAAATTTTTTATGATATTATTATTAATCATTTAATATAAAATAATAATTAACTTCTTTTTGACATGATCATAAAAAAATTGAAATATTACACATGTGTAAAAATGTCATATCGTAACTATGACTGCAATGTTTTCAATTTTTCAAAACCAATAATAATGAATTATTTTTAATATAAAATTGCTCATTGAAATTCATAGTTATTTTAGGATTATAATTTTTATACAAAAAAAACATATTGGATACAGTTAATATACTAAATCATTTTTCAGATATTGAACTGAACATTGTCAAAATAGAGGGCATAAACATAACAAATTAATTATATAAATATGTCATGAAAAAATATAGTTATTAATATAAAAGATATTAATTTTTCTGAATTAAATTAAAAATTAAAATAATTCATAGAAACTTATTATATCAGAGTTAATGGATAAACAAATAATGTCTAGACACAAGGAAAGGGAATTTATCTAAATTTTCCATTATTTAGAAATTTGATAATGTTAAACATATATTATATTTTTATAGTGTATATATTCCTCTTTTATAATTTAATATCATTTTTTCTTCTTAAATAATTATATTTTATCATTCAATTTGACTTAATTTATCTAAGCGGATCTAAATGATGTGTTCCCTAACCTTCTTCATTCAATTTATGAGTTCAAAAAATATATCCCCCCCAACCTGACATTAATCACTAGATTTTCTCAGATAAGTACGTATGTGGACTCATTTGATATGTTTTTCTCTAACTCATGGGACTTAAAAAATCGAGAAATTGGGGTCTTAATCGATAATAAGAACATCATGATATATTTTTCTTCAGAAGAAATCATAATTAAGGCTCGGTCTATCTCTCCCCTCCTCTAAAATTGTTCTTAAATTTTCTTCTTCATATTGATCTAAAACATTTTCATGAGGATTGGTTATCATTTGGTCATGATTTGGGTAATCCATCCTTACATTTAATAACCATTTCAAAATTCCTTGATTTTTATAATGCTTAGAAACCTAATTGGTAGGTATTTATGCTCTAATTGCCAAACTGAATCTAGTTTTCATCCTATTAACCATTGGATAAGTGGTTATGTTGATGTCTCAAGAGTGCCTCCTAACTTTTTTTAGATTACATTTGTTGAGGAGTTCAATTGTAAATAGATTTTTGGTTATGAATCATGGGTTTATTTTTGTTCTAATTGAAAATTTATGTGTAAATCCTTGGTGGAATGTAGGTGTGGATCTATAGAGCGAGATAATCAAGGTTGTGTGGGATTAGTATGTAGTGATAGGGCCCCTATGACAAGTGTAGTTGGTCTATCTGGTAAGTGGAAAACTGGTCTGAAGGCCACAAAAATGGATGTTCAGATTGATTCCTTGAAATATAGTAAGTTGAGAAGGAGACATGAGGATACTCAAGTACATATGGATGTCTCTTTGATGTAATAAAAGGGGGAAATAGGGTTGGATCTGAGGGAACCAATGGTATAAACATATATAAAATTGAAGTGGAGTCTCAAATATTTCATGATTGAGGTCCCAGGGCCCCTCCGGCATGCCTCATATGTTATGGTGGTGTTCCCAGAGAGAGTTACCTACGATACAGGTCTGATTGTGGCTCATAATGAATCATGTAATGTTAATTCTCATTGATACATTTCTAGTACACATATGTATGTTGATGTTATTGAGGTGGGAAATCATTTTTATTCACTGCCTACTAAGGAAATGGGTTTGTATTTCAAGAAAAAGTCAACAAGATAATCCATAGATTGGTAGAAGGACCTTGATTCTAGTGATGATTGTTCTTATATGTTTTTAAAGTAATTTGAGGATGGGGATTAGGTTCATGGTGATAGAATCTCAATGATGAGGATAGGTATGATCACAATGGGCATCCTGAAACTGAGAAACGACTACTCATTCTTTCCACTTCCTATTAAGACATGGTCCATGAAGTAATCAAAATACATGTTGATAGTTATTCATACTCTTGATTCCTCTAAAAGGATTTTTAGCACAAGAATCCACATGTAAATCATGATCAATCCTGGGAACTGATTTTTAGCATGGATGAATAAGTTGTTGAGAAGGATATGAATATTTTTTATACTAAATAAGAGGCATCCAAAATGAGTGGGATTCCTTTAAAGATAAATCTCAAAGAGGAATTTTATACCTGAATTAAAAAATAGGGTATTATTCTATTTGGGGGTTCAATAGTTATATGATATGTCATGAGGAATACATCCAGTCCTTGGAGGAGATGGATTTCATATTTGAAGACATTATAACTTACGAACTAGACATCCAGGCAAACAAAATTTCATGGATATTATATATATAAACTAATTATGTTTCCTTAAATTGTTAATCAAAGGTTATACCTTTTCATTTTGTGGTAGAACCCATGGATTTTCATATTTTACTTATAATTGTTTGAATAATAACAATTTAGTATTCATTCAGTTTATATTCATATTTAATTTATAAAATATCGTATGATTTTATTTTATTTATATAAATGTAGTATATTATATTATGAATATGAATTTCGTTCAAAAAATTTAATTTCAAATTTCACCATTATTAACTAATGAAACAAAAAGTATAGCATTTGAATTTGATACCAATATTTTGCGTTCATTTAGATTCATAATCTCTCAATTCCACATGAATATTTTGTAATATTTCTTGAATAATATCCTTCCCTAAATGTAAAGGTCTTTATAATGCATTTTAAAGGATATCTTTAATTATTGTAAATTTATGGAAAATAAAAATTCTTCAAAAATTTCAAATGTGTTACATTGACCCCATATGAAAAATACATAAAATTGATTATTCATTACAATTAATACATGATATTTTATTCCCAACATCATGAACACTCACTGTGTTCAATATTCCATTATTATCTATTAATGGTTATATTTCAAGAAAATATTTTATAAAATGTTTGAGTCAATTTTAGAATTTATTTTAATGTTTTTATAGTGAAATGTGTATTTTTCTGTATAAATTATCCATGTCAGTTTTCAAAATCACTTCTCCTCTACGATGATATCATTCAATGTTACTCATATTTAAATGTTCATTTTCATCATGATACTATTTAATGTCATTTACATTCATAAATTTTAAAAGAAATTGAATTTAATTTGACTCAACTAAGGATATTTAGTATTATGAGTACCCATAATATTTATTTTATTAGATTAATAGATATCAATAGAATATTATTCTTTTTCAAAGGGTTAATTGAGCTATGAAATAATATTTTTTTATGATTGGTTTATAAACTCCTCTAAACATTTTCTTTAGTAATGATACATAAACACTATTGATGATGAATGGGTGAGTCTGATATAGCTAATTAGAATGGTTGTGACCCATTATAGCTCAAATGTAAACCTGATACAACTTATAAGTTGGGTGCTCTTATATTTGGTTTTGTGATCCTATTATAACTAATAATATGTTTGCACTATGATAGTGTTGAGTGATTCCAATATAACATATATAATGAGTGAACATAGATAACACTACAATTCATTGGGAACTGTTCCATGTATTTAAAGGCAAAAAGGGGGGATTTTCCAGAGGTCTACTATTATTGATTTAACCAGAATACAATTATTTCAAAAATGGAATTAAATTTCTATATGAAGATAATGTTACAAATATAAAAAAAATAATTCATTATTTTGTTTGTGGTTTTAAAATTTTACTTCAATCAATGTTAGAATCGCATGAATGATGATTAATTGTTCTTGTGACTCCTTAAAGTGACAAAACATATTCTATGATTTATGATTGACGATCTCAATAATCACGGGTATCAATATTCTTATGTAATGTTGATGAACATTCTATAGGTCATAATACCCTTATTCTCATTTTATGATAACTTATTACATTTAATTTTTTTTCTTATGTTAAACCTAATAGATTATTTGACCACACATAGAAATTATTTTTATTGTTCCATTAGTTATGAAGAATGAAGAGTAAAATATTTATCTCTAAAAATGTTTATAATGTGACGATGTTTGTGGGAGATATTTGAGACAAAACATGGAATGTAATGAGATGGGTGTGAATATACCACCAGATCTGAGAGTGTGGTTTCAAGTCAATTATAAGAAGTAAGATATCAATTTAATTCAAAACTAATAGATCATGTTAAAAATATAGGGAATATCTATGTATCTAAATAAGGAATACATGATATATAATTGTTACAAAAAATATCCATACTATGTGTCCCAATTGAAAACTATTTCATCATACTAGTAGTAGATAGTTTAATATCATCTAAAAATATGAATGATATAAAAGAGTTTCTTTATCCTATATCATGTAATTTGTAAGAAAAATGAATTTTATTCTCTAGATATCTATTATTATATCATTTGAAACTTTAACCGTAAATGTAGTTATCACATATGATTTGAATTTATCCATTTTTAGATTAATATAGGAAATTAAATTTAAATATTTTCATGTTCATTTGAATAGTGACCCATATATTTATAGTTTATGTATTATAATTTGGGGGATTTTTTATTTTACATTGTTTAATGATTCCATGGTACTTTCCCTACAAACTTGAAGCAAACTACAATTCCCTTCAAACATGTTCCATGGTATTTCATTAAAAATTTGTTACTTGTAGAAAATTAATCACTTCTAATATAACCATAGTCAATTTTTTAAACATATATCTCAACCACCTAATTCATTCCATTTTTTTATAAAAATTATACATGGAAAATAATTAATTATTATTGATGGAATGTGATACAATATACTCGTATACTATAAAATATTGAGAGGGTTATTAACTTCAATATATATTTTATATGTACGATACTCAATATTTATTGCGGTATGTTTTTGAATTTTTTTGAGTTTAATTTCTTTATGTTGGTCAAATATGTGTTTTACCATGTTAAAGAGACGGATTATGGGTGTTTTGGGGGTTCAGGACATGAAAAAAGTGGAAAATGGAGTTTTTTTGACATGTTGCATGGTTTGTGCACTCTGGTTGCAAAACCACACAGAGCATCATAGGTAACCTTTAGCATTGGAAAAAGGATTGCACATGGTTTTAGAATGGTTATGATAACCATGTGTAATTACCAGCAAACTGTCTGAATGGGTTATTTTGGGACAGTGGATCACATACGGTTCAGAAACCTATGCGGGTAAACACTACATCCCAAAATTGTTGAGAAAATTTTCAAAAATTTCCACTATGATATTTTAGATCAATATGTATTTTCCTCTATTCTCCATACCTAAACAATTGTGCGGAATAAACCCTTCAAACATCATCTATGGGTTAATCTCCATCATCTCTAGGCCATTTGAAGCACCATCAGTTGCATATCGAATCTCTTAGTAAGTCTAATATCCTTCTTTCTTCAAATGCTCGATTAGGGTTTTCATCTTCATCTCTTCCCCTTCTTAATCTCAAAATCCCATATTTTCATGAAAATACTGTATAAATCCATAATATGTGGTTGTATCTATATCTTATTTCATGTTCGAGAGTTCATTTTCCAATAGATTTGAGGTCGGTGGTCAACACATTTTATTCTATTTTTTGTTGTATATTTGTGCATGTCTGACATTTTCCATTGTCACTTCAAGTTAGGTCTCATAACCTCTTGATACTATTTGGTATTATGGGTGTTTAAATGATGAATATAAACCTTCATGATCCCCATGGGATTCATTGGGAATTATTGGACCCATTTAAGGCCATCCATGGGGTGGACTGATACTTTTTGGACCTAGAAATATATAATTATGTTCAAGGTTATCGAATGATCATGTAGATCCATTATTCTGTTTGTGATATTCTTAATGGACGTACAATTGAGGTATTGGATAATTTTGGTTGGGGTATAAGGATTATGGAATATGTCAGATATGCCAAAGTGAGTTAGTGCTTGTGAAACAGTGAAAATAAAAAATTGATAATTGTATGTGAAATATTAAAATATGATAAATGTAATTTCATAATGGAATTATTGATTATGTATAATGGGTTGATATAAATGAATTATTGAATATGATTTGTGTTCTAGGTTTGGGAATGGGAATTGGACAAAATGGACAAAGTGATGTTAATGGAGAATGCGTTAATGGGTTATGGAACAATATGGTTTAACATGTTGATTGTTATTGATTAGGACTATTGTACATATTAGTCTTGTTGGATTTCGATATTGTTTTATTATGGTGAATGGATGGATAATCATCTGCACTTGGGTTGAGGTGTGGGGTAATGGACTATGGATCCTCCCACAGGTTGAGTTGGACTAATGCTCTGACACGACCCAATATGCATGGGTTTGGGAAGGGGACAAAGATGTATTCCAGTTATAGTTGCATTCCACCTATATTGAGGCTTCAAGGGTAGGATATTTTGAGGTTGTGATATGTTATCCCTAGTTATATAGTGATGCATCTATTTAATGTATATATTTTAATTTGTTTTATTGAGTCGAATTTGTTATTAATTGAATAAAGATTCAACGTTTGGAACAAATTGAGATGGTTTATTATTGGTGGAAGGAAATAATAGATTTTGGAAAAAATAAACAAAAAGGGTAGAAAATATAAGACATACATGCGGTGAGAACCATGATTTTGTAGATGAAGAGGAGATAGAAAACTGAAGAATAATTGACTACACATCGTTACCACTTGTAACAATCATGACCATTTCAAGTGAAACAGAAGGCATAAAACAAGTCGTGACGGTGGAACACACTATGAACTTCAAGTACCAACCATGGACCACCTGTACAGAACATAGAGATAGTCAAACCAGTGTATGATGTTTCCATGGATTCAACAGAGTGGAGGAAAACCCATGTCTGAGATACGTGTCATATACCCCATGTACATGTCGTGACGATGTTGATGCACAGAGAATAATGGGTAATTTAGGTCACGAGGTTTGGATGGAAAAACTCCCAAAATGAGTCATTCATCAACCATATCAAAGTACATGGAGGTAGATGATTCCATCTAGTTCCAAAAATGGCTTCCAGAAAACGGAGTGACAATACGAGGTCCCACGACACAACCTTTCTTCATTAGATACCCATGTTCTTGCTCTCACTATGATCAAGTAGTCCATTAGTATCAGTTGATGTGATTGTTGGTTGATGTTATTCTAGGAGTAATTTTTATCTATTATTCTGGTTTTGGATTGTTATAGATTAGTTATTCAATTTCTAATTCTTCTTATTTTCTTATTTCATGATCTATACTACGGTCTGACGTAGTTTAATTTATTTCATAAATTAATTTAATCAGTTTTTGTATGACCATTATGAAATCTTGGTCGGCTATGTTTAGATATGGTTCTAGATTACATATTTCTACTATTGAACAAGGTATATGACCACTCCCCAGGTGAAATCATAGGATTACAAAGGGATACCAAGAACAAGGTTCCCTACTAACCCAAATCCCACACAAAAACTGATTTAATCATTTATCATCAAATTTCAAGAACACAAACCCAAAATCACTGAACCGTGAATATCCCCCATATTGATTTCTAACCCAGTCATTACTGATATCGTTTTTTGTTTTCTGCACAAACAATAAATTCTTATTTCCATTTCTTAATTAATTTAGAACAAATCAACAATACTTGTGGGTTTCACACACATAATTACCTATTACTTCAATTTGAGTTAGGATTTTCTGAGTTTTATTAATTTTATTTTTTCAAATCACTGTAGGGAAAAAATGATACCATATAAGGATCTCAAATTAGCACTATTTCTGAGGAATATTCCTCTATGTTAAATTTTTTTAGGAATTATGATCTGTTTATTTATTTGAATTCATTATTTTATACATGGTCGTCTCGTGATATAGTTTCAGGAAGAAATCAATGGAATGAGTACTCCACTTGAGGGAATGAAAAAAATAAGGAACTTTCTTTTGATCCATAACTAGAGAGGACCTTGTGCTAGAAAATAAAGGAGTTGGAGGAAGCTAACAAATAACAAGAACAAGACACTATGGTTTGGAGGGAGTAATTCAAAGGAACTGACCATCAGTTAGGCCAAAGATATGGAACAAAAATTCAAGGAAGGAATCAAGGGGTCCTCGCACTGATTAAATATGAAGGAACCTCAAACAAAGGAGTCAACCACAATATTCCCATACCACCAGTGGCTACTCAAAACATTGAGATCAAGCTGGAAGTCATCCAAATGATTATGCATTCATTACAATTAACTCGGCTAACACATGAAGAACCAAACTCAAAAATAAGATGATTTATGGGGATTTGTGATATGTTTTAATTTTAGAACATCACAAATGATGAAGTATGTCTCAATTTGGTTAGATTTTCACTAAACAAAAAATCACAGTAGTCGATCTAAAGTTTTCCCCTACATTCAATTACCACATGGGATGATTTGGTAATAATGTTTTTAAATAGGTTTTTTCAACCATCATAATTTATGAATTTGCTGGTATGTATTCTCAATTTTGTGAAATTAAATGTAAAATATTTATATAGTTCATGGTAATATTTTAATGGTTTAATTAGATGATTCTCTCATCATGACATTAAAATGTGTCTTCTAATTCAATCATTTTATAAAGTATTATCACAGGGTAATAGGCCTATAATAAATGTTATTGATGAGGTCTATAAAGAGAAAATCACTAGAAGAGTGTTATGAGTTGTGAGATGAGATGTCTAGTAGCAGTTTTCAATGGAATCCAAAATATGGATGAGTACAAGGATTTCACATGGCTGATATTATATGGATCACTTCTTAAATGGATAGGATGACTATAAAAATCAGTGTGATGATGACGAACCCAAATCCCAAATGAATGTTTTGTGTAAAATAAAATTATCTTGATTATAATCATCCATATTATGCCCATATACCGAGGTAACAACAACCACAATAAAAAATTAGAATCATAGTGAATTATTTTAGCCAAGGAAACTGGGCTTCCAAACTCAACATCAAGGCCCAACAATGAACATTTAATTCCATTCACTAGAGGAGACAATGGAGAAATTCATGACCACCACATAATATATACTTAACATATGATAGAATATTAAATATTTCATGGAAATTAAATCATAGAATAGAAGAATGACTCAGTAAACTAGAAATCTACAATTTGGATTTAGGAATTACATGTTGGTCATATCATTGAGGAACTTAGTGAATGAAAAAAATGAGAGCATCTAGGATGTCCTGAACACCATCCTCATGCAGATGTGAAATCTATATTTCAGAGAAGGGGAATGAAAAAGAAAGTGAGAGAAATAGATTATGGATGAAAAATGGAACCAACACTAGATGATTCATGTGAAGAAAATAACCTAGAAGGTGAGGAATACAATGAAGATCATCCACCCCCACTATATCAACTGCCACTACCATATCATTATAGGGAAAAGAAAATGAAGAGTAATGAGAAGAAGAAATTATTTTGATATTTTAAAGAAGATTCAGATCACCTTCCCATTAAATATGTAACTAGAAAACATACATGTGTATTAAATGTTTATGAAGGAGTTGGTGATGAACAAGAAGATGATAAAGGACATAGAAACTTTCCACTCGTATGAGATAGTTCCACAATAGTTTCAAGCATCTTTTGAATGAAATAATGCCATCTAGAAAGTTTATCCATTTCAATTACCTTTTGAACTAATGATATTGGTATAGATTTATGTGATTTAGTTTCCTGTGTGAACATCAGGTCATACACAACATTCAATAGCCTAGGATAGAGGAAGATGCATCCAACTTGAGTTATGCTTCAACTAGATGAGAAAACAGAAAGACCACCATTATCAAAACATGAATATGTCTTTGTCAAAGTGGATGTGTTTTATTTTCTTGAAGATTTTATAGTGGTAGACCAAAATGAAGAGATGGTTCCAATAATTAAGGAATAATTGTTCCTCGATTTAAGAAGTGTACTAATTGATGTTAATAATGGAGAGATGTGTTAAATAGTATGGGGATCGAAGGAAAAATTTAATTCGGACCAGGATATGTGGAATCTAGAGGATGAAATTTATTATTTTCCAAGACATGAACAAATGAAAGAATATCACAATGTTTTCCATGGATGAAGAGATAATGTAGCTGTCATTGAGATTAGAGAAGGATGTAATAAAAAGTTAAATAATGAAGAGAAAGTGTTTAATGGAGCTCGTGATAAAGAAGAAACATCCATTAATAAAAAATTAAAAAAAAGGAGAGAATATTTCGGAAATTAGTGATGTGCCATATTACTATATAGGATGGACCAAGAACCATTGAGTTTGCACTATAGAAATTGAGAAGGATTCAAAAAATGGGAGATTAAATTTGGTTTTAGAAAAAGGGAGAGGACTAATATACACTAAGGAATAAAAAATAAGAAATTTTTTATTTTGAGATTAAGTAACCTCTTTCTTACTATTAATTTAGTAAGATGGAGAGTTATGGTCAAGCTAATGACGGTAAACAAAAGTCCTTCCGAGAGGACACTCTAGAAATCCTATGAAACTATAGTGGAGTTACACATCCTGAAGGGCATATACATGTCATTAAGTGGTCATGAAGAACATGTACAACCTAGTTTTGAAGCATCAATTGTAAGGGGAGATTTCATTTCATTTCTAAATTTGGGATTATATTCCCCACATTTTAGTGTTTAAGAGATTTAAATAGAAATTTCATGCCCACATTTGATTCATTATTTAGACAAAATAAACTACAAGACATAAAATATTCAATAAGATTATCATTACATGTATTTATTTTTCATTGTCAATAAATTTGAATATAAAAGTGGAGAAAATAATTTGTAGATATAAATATGGGGACTATTATTTAAAAAATCATGATTTAGATGATCATATTGATCATTATAGATGGAATTTTTTTGATATTTAGCCATGTTTTGAATTTCTAATATTTACATTAATTGACATAATTGTTTGTTTAAATTTCCATGAGTAATTAAAAAAACAATTTTTCTCATTGCTGAGACATCCACTAAGGTGAATATTATCCAATATTTCTATATTATATTTCTAGAGAATCTCAGGCATGTATTCTTCTAGAACAATTATTCCATCTTATCAAAGTTGTGATAGTACACAATCACTTTTATTATGATTGAGGCATTATATTTGTAAGACCAAATCTGGAGACACACAATGCATTAATCATTTTTATACCAATATAATCCATGAATTTCTTTGCTATGAAAAACGTCTTGTTACAAGCCTGTTTTATCCATTCCTACCTTCTTATAAAATATTTTTCATCATATTTAAAAGAATAATTATGGGGGTGTAACTTAATTTGGTATGTCGGGATGTACATTATTAATGATATTTTGAGGGGTTTATTTTTCATTATGATATGGGGGTGGCCATATATCATTCCTTATATTCTATTTCTCACCTCTGTTTCAATGAAAAATGATTAGAAACAAGATTTAAATAATAATAATTTTTCTTTGTCATTGGTGGATTAAAAATTATTATTGTCTAGATGGATGAATCTCTTGATCATATGTTGATAGGTACAGGATATGATATTTTTTCTAAGAAAATAAATTAAAATAGAAAAAATAGAAACAAACCAAGAGATTTTTATTAATTCATTGTGATTTTATATATCATGGGCCCCCTTTGAGTATTTGTGGGAAGTGAGAAATGACATTTTTGAAGGAACAATTCATTGAGTCAGTATTGAATATCATGCAGTGTACTTTATAGTTCAAACTCTGTTTTGAGCCTTACTATTTTTATCATTCACCTACCAACCTTGAATACTATGAGTCATTTTAACATTAATGGTGATTCCTCCATGATTAATTGTGATTTTTTTACGCAGTGGAGATGGTATAGGCCTTTCAAGAATTTGGTAAGTAACATGTTTTTGAGGTATGTGCAAAATTATATTTAATATTTTGTCCATATTATGAGTGTATAAATTCATGTGAGGTCGATTTCAAGTGGCATGCATATGAAAAAATTATTGGAAAATGAGAATGAATTATTGAGATTTCTTGGCAATTTCAGACAGAAAAAAGATAAATACATGATTTTATTGTTTATTTGAAAAATGGGGTGTTGATGAATCTTCAAATGTGATACTCGAACATTAATATTCCATTTTATCCATGGAATTTATTGAAATTGAGTGTGATTCATGGTAAGGGGAACATACTTTTTAGTATATTTTGATCACATCATTGAGGAAAAGGCTAAATTAAATAATGGGGGGAATTGAAAAATATAATTCATTTATATATTTTATGTGTTTTAATGTGGTGATTTGGTGATTTGGTAACTTATTGAATAAGGATTCCATATATGGAAGAAATTGTGTTGTTTTATTATTTATGACCAGAAATAATATATTTTTGAAGAAGAAACCAAAATGGGAGGAAATATATACCTAATGCATGGCATGACACATGATATTCCAAATGAAGAGGAGTTAGAAAACTAATGAATAATTTAATACACGTCGTGTACCACAAGTATTCGTTGTGACAATTTCATGTGAAACATGCTACACATAACAATTCATGATGAGAGAGAACACTTTGAACATGAAGTACATGTCGTGTACCACAAGTACACAATATGATGGCTGTCAAACTAGAATATGATTTTTCTTTAGATTTAAAATAGTATAGGAAAAACCTGATCTGAGGTACACGTCGTGTACCCTAGGTACATGTCGTGGTGATTTCGAAACACTAAGAAAAATTAGTGATGCTGGTTGTAGGGTTTGTATTGAAAAAATGTATAATAGGACGCCTCCAGCCACCATTTCAAAGCACTCGAAGGTAGAGGAAGCCATGAAGCACCAACAGAAGGCATCCATATGAAAGAGTAATTATCTGGAGTCACATAATACTTCCTTTCTTCTTCGTATACCCATTATGATCTCTCCCAACAAGAGGGAGTAGTCCATTATTCCTAAGTGACATGATTGTTGGGGGATGTAATGATATAGTCAATTTTTAGTTATTATTCATGTTTCATATTGTTGGAAACACCTTATTAAAATTATAATTCTTCTTCATTTCATATTTCATTATCATTACAGCGGTCTGAAGTTGTTTAATTTTTTGAATCAATTAATCCAATTAGTTTGTTTATGACCATTACACAATTTCGGTTGGATATTTTTTAAATATGATTTTGGGTCCCCTATTTCTATGCTTGAACCAACTAGATGACCCATCCAAATGTGAAATCATAGGATTAAGGAGGGATAGCACGACCAAGCATCCTTGCTGACACAACACCCACACCAAAACTGAATTAATCAATTATCATCTCATTTTTATAACATGAACTTGAAATCACTGATCCTGGCATTTCATCCATATTGATTTTAAAACCAATCATTGCTTATATTTATTCTTCCTTTTTCAAACTACCAATCAATTCAAATTCAAATTTCTTATTTAATCTAGAACAAAATGAACATCATTATGGGTTCGATAATCGGACATACCAAGTACTGAACTATAAGTTTGGATTTTCTATGTTTTATAAATTTAATTTTCGAAGAACACCATAAGGAACTAAATATTTCCTTGGAAGTTGTCAATTTTGGGAATATTAATTCCATTATGCATAATTATTAATTTATAAATAAATTTTCCAATGGTGTGAATTCCAAACATATGAACTTTTTAGTAATGATGAACTAGTAGTGAAAGAGGAATAATTAATTAGTATCTTTGACAGTGAAATCTAAGTATAGATTGTTAAATAGTGGTCCTCATATTGTATTTCCTTTTATTAATATTTATTTATACTTTCATCATTTATATGTTAGATTTGGTAGTAGTATACACCATTTGTGGTGACCTCTTGTGTTGTATTGACACCCTCATCATGACGCCATTGGGTACCCTATCAGATTTCATACTTGTTGGTCAGGACAAGGGATAGGGCCATTTTCATAGAAGTTTAGTTAGACATGGGACATTCATGGATGAAGTTCCAGAATTAGAGTCAAGAATATTTTTGTGATTCTGTTTTGGGTATTAATTAAACTATTTTTTCACTGGCGATTGTAGCATGACAAGAAAAATATACTGTTTCTTGTAAATTGTACGCTCTGTAGGAGATGTAAAACTATGCATGTTATTGGTTGTTTTTATTGTTATAATTATTTTTATTGTTCTCTAATATGGTATTCTCTATTAAATACAGTATATTCTCTTAATGTCACATATTAGACCCTTGATGCTAGTCGGCCACCTCTAGTGTATAGGGAGTCTTGTTGGAAGTCATGCGACGACCCTCTTTGGGTCATTGTTTTAGTGGTACCAAGGTCGTGGACATTAGAAGCTTGTATTAGAGGATGAATTTTTTTACATACAATTTTGGGATGGTATAAAAGATGTTTGGAAGGTGTTAGGCTTTGGTAATGTGATCATTTCTAGGAGTAACAGTCTAACTTATGGGGGAAAACCGTAGTCACACTGTGAGGGAATTGTTTTTCATGTTGAGTGTTGTTACATTTGATGATAATTCACCAATGGGTGATGCACATGTTGTATGATGTGATAATTTTATGATATTTTTATCATGGATGGAATGGAATGTGTTTTTGAATACATGCATCTTTCTAGGAAGCAATGAATGTATGTGACGTGTATAATAGTAGAAACACACACATGGGAAGAGTGTGAGGGACATGAAGGGTAGAAAGAATTTAATTTTTATTAAATTGTGAAAATTGTGTCTAAAAAAACAATACAAATGAATTTTAAGGGGAGAAAATGTCACGACCCGTCCTCGGGGCCCATGCCGTGACTACCCTAAGCCCGCCTTCCATAGGCCAGGGGCTGGCGACTAGCACCAAGGCGTAAATCCCGGTAAAAAGGGAAGGCATTGCCTTTGTAAAGTAAACAATCACACAGAGTACAAGAGGAAGAAGTAAATACTAAGTAAAAACTGAGTACAAAAGTAAGTGCGGAAAGTATAAAGGGGCCGGAAATACAAGCCCAACTGTAAAGTACAACTCGAAAGGGAAAACAACAACTGAAAAGAAAAAGCCGCTACACCAAGCTGTCCACTGGAAATCCCACCTGAAGGGTGGGTACAGATAGCTCCAATGCTCCTCGGGTCCCGCCGTCCGCTCTAAGCACGTCCCGCCCAGTGGTCCACCTCCAGGTACCGTCCTGCTCTGCAAGCCTCAGCCACGATCAACGATGTCCGTCGTCTGTAACCAACACAACATAGTGTGGGCATAGCCCGTGCAGGGGTGAGTATAACGATACTTAGTATGGACCCCGAGACCCTCAAGGTCTCACTAAAACTAACAAGGATAACCACATAGAAGATCACAACAGATAACCTCTACTTAGGTATATGCCCATACATATACCTAAGTTATCAAATAACCCATCTCAATCATGAGGCAAACACAAGGTCAAAAGTCTCAGCTCAAACCAGGATTTTCATCATCGAAACCGTAACTGCTGAAGAGCTCCGTCTCTGGAGTGTACAGTGGTCCTGTCACAACTCTGAGGTACTGCTCACTAACTTAAGACTGTTGTAGTACTCCACCTATCGAGTATTGCGGGCCAGCCGCTACAACCAAGCGCTCACATGTGCCTCTACAACCAAGCGTACCACTGTCGTGGGTCTGTCGCTACAACCAAGCGCTCCCCTGTGCTGCTACAACAAAGCGCACCTCTGTCGTGGGTCTGCCGCTACAACCAAGCGCTCCCCTGTGCCGCTACAACCAAGCGCACCTCTGTTGTGGGTCTGTCGCTACAACCAAGCGCTTCCGTGTGCCGCTACAACCAAGCGCATCTCTGTCGTGGGTCTTCCGCTACAACCAAGCGCTCCCCTGTGCCGCTACAACCAAGCGCACCTCTGTCGTGGGTCTGCCGCTACAACCAAGCGCTCCTGTGTGCCGCTACAACCAAGCGCACCTCTGTCGTGGGTCTGCCGCTAAAACCAAGCGCTCCCATGTGCCGCTAGAACCAAACGCACCTCTATAACACACAGAGTCATTCGATCAGCAGTCGTCGAGTCTCAGTCAGCTACACGGTCTCTGTGCTCCGCCCGCTCGTCTCCGGGAGGGTCCGCTCCACGAGCTACTGGTCGATACTCCAAGTATCAAAAAGTCCCACAATGAATTATCTCAAAGGACCACCTCGTCATAGGGGTCTCAACGCAACAGACGCCCCGTCAATCGGACGCCCGGTCTGTGAGTTATTAGCCTTTTCGTCCTAGGGGCTCGGTTGGTTTCGTGTGCGAACCAATCCGGCCGTAACTCAACTATACCCCGAACACTCATAGGGTATACTCATAGGGACCGTTTCTCAACGTGATCACCAACGCCGCTGACGGTTCGTCAAACGGACGTCTGGTCTGAAAGATATCAGCTTTTCCGTTCCAGGGGCCCGGTTGGATTTCAGTGCGATCCTACCCGGCCACTATCCATCTGCATCCAAAACTCGGGCGGAGGATGCCAAAAGTTCCGTCTCATCAAGAGGAACTCAACGCAATAGACGGCGCGTCAATCAGACGCCCGGTCTGAGAGTTATTGGCTTTTTCGTCCCAGGGGCCCGGTTGGTTTTTTAGGCAAAACCAACCCGACCGTACTCCACATGCGTCCAATCCTCGGGCGGAGTGAGCCAAAAGATCCGTCTCACTAAGAGGAAACTAACAAAGCTGACAGCACGTCAATCGGACGTCCGTAGCTCAAGATATAAGTGTTTCCGCTCCGAGGGCCCAGTTGGTTTCGTGTACGAACCAACCCGGCCGAACCCAAAGTATTCTGAAACATTGAGTGCGATAAACCGAAACGACCGACTCGCTCCAAGAATTGTGTTGCCGCTGACGGCGAGTCGTTTGGAGGCCCGTAGCTCAAGTTACGGGCATTTGAACGAATGTCGTCCAAAGACGGGGGGTCCGGGCCCGGGCCGACCCGGCCGGACCCCCCCTGGTTGGCCCGGCCCGGCCCGGCCAGGGCCGGTCCGGCTCGGCTCAGCCGAGCGGCCGACGCGGGGGAAAGCCGCCGCCACGCCTGACACCCCCGCGGCACCCGCGGGGTGTCGGCCTGACAGCCGGACGCGCCGCGTGACAACACCGCGACACCCGCGGGGTGCCGCCCTGGACTCCCGCGGGGTGCCGCGTGACAAC
Source organism: Viscum album (assembly GCA_963277665.1). Lineage (NCBI taxonomy): Eukaryota > Viridiplantae > Streptophyta > Magnoliopsida > Santalales > Viscaceae > Viscum > Viscum album. The sequence goes on along the minus strand of OY728150.1, from coordinate 1,581,990,397 downwards.
CCCGCGGCACCCGCGGGGTGTCGCCCTGGACACCCGCGGGGTGCCGCGTGACAACCCCGCGTCACCCGCGGGTGTCGCGCCGGACACCCGCGGCAACCGCGGGGTGTCGGGCTGGACACCCGCGGGGTGCCGCCGCCTCCGGCCGTCGGAGTCGCTCCGGTGGCCCGTTTTCCTTCCCGTCGGTGCCGTTGTTCCTCCCGGGTTCCGTTCTTTACTGCGGGATCATCAAACATCTGTTGCGGCACGTTCCGTCGTCGCCCGCCAAATCCGTACAAAACGAAGAACAACGGAGGGTCGTCGGGCCGTGTTCGTTTGGCCCGCACCCTCCGCGTTAGAGATAATCAACGGGAGAAAATAAAATGATCATCACATGAAACAACAATTTTAATAAAATAAAATTGTTTCTTTGATTCCAGTTCTTTAATTTTTTAAAGAATGTTCACGAGAATATAAGGAGGGGTATTTCCAAAAAATATAAAATCCCTACCTCGGATTCGTCGCGCGTGAGCGTTCTTCGTGGAAACTGCTCGTCACGGATGGTGGAGATCGTCGCGTCGTCGCGGAAGGGCGTCGCGTCATCGCGGAACACGGCGTTGAGTCGGCGAACTCAAGCAGCCGATCGAAGATCCGTCGCGGAGGAAGAGACGTCGCAGAAGAACGTTGTCGGCATCGCGGATCACGGCGTCATGTCGTCGATTTACGTGTTCGGCGTTCTTCGCGTTCTTCGCGTTCTTCAAGTTCTTCGTGTTCTTCGCGAAGGAGGCTGAAGGTTCAAGGATCCTCTCTCAACGAGTAATCCTCCAAAATAAATAGGTTGGTCTTATTTTATTATTATGTCAACACACGAAAAAGGGTAAGAAACGACCCATCAATTCGTTGAATTAATTCAACGAAATAAACAGCTCATTTAATTTACGAAATAAACCGCCCAATTAAATGTTCTATTAAGAATTTAATAAAACGTGTCGGTTGACTTTCATAATGACGGGTTTTCGTGGGTGCGTTACTTAGCGGAAAGAAACGGCGGGGCTCGTGCGGGCCCCACCTCACAAATATCCTACCGAGGGGGTAGGATATTTTCTGGATAGCATCCTATCCAGATCAACTCAGTTCAAGCCGCCTTTAAGTGGCTTCAAGTGGCTTCGAAGTGTCTTAAGTGAAATAAAATAAAGTTGTCGAAAAATTATTTTATTTTTCACTTTAATCCCGAAAATTAAAATCCACACCCGAGCAAACGCAACTCCGGAAGAGGCGTTTCAAAGCGAATACCGGCGCTGCGATTTCATCGGTGCCTTCAGAATTCGATTCCAGGCACCAGTTCAAAAGTTAGAAAAACCCGCTCGTCCGTTCACTGAACGTACCCGAGCCAAAACTTCGGAAAATGATTCCGGGCACACCGGGCCTCGAAATCAGGTGCCATTAGAAACTGCGTTCTTGTAAAATTCCAAAGAAAATTAAGAAAAAAAATTTCCTTGTAATTTACGGGTATTTACATTACTCCCACCACAGGGCTTTACGTCCCCGTAAAGCTTCGCCACAAACTTAGGGATACAAAGGCGTTACTGAGCACGCATCTGAGCCTCCCGCTCCCATGTGCTCCCTGGAGGTTCTCATGCTGCCATCTGATGCGCAAAAGAGGAATCGAGCGTCCACGTAGGACCCGCTTCTGTCGATCCTCTATCCCCACCGGGACCTCCATAAATGTCGCCCCATCATCCACGTCTAGCTCCCCATGGTCAAAGATGTGCGTCGGGTCGTGCACGTATCTTCTCAGCTGAGATACGTGGAAGACGTCGTGCACCCGGTGCAACTGAGGTGGTAGAGCCAGGCAATAAGCCACCTCGCCAATCCTGCTAATGACCTGGAAAGGCCCGATGAAGCGTGGAGACAACTTTCTGCCTCGGCCAAATCTCTTCAAACCACGTCGAGGTGAGACCCACAAGAATATGTGGTCGTCATCTTCGAACTCTAGTGGTCTCCGCCTCCTGTCAGCATAAGGCTTCTGTCGGCTCTGAGTTGTACTCATCCGCCCCTGGATGACCTGGACCATCTCAAGTCCCACAAGAGCTGCAAAATTTCTTCTTTGCCGATAAGAGAAATCTGGTCCCATCCCCTGGATGAACCACATTCTTTTTCCTAATACAGTTAATCCCGACATGGATGGTACTAATCTATACCAAGGATGACGTCGTAAGGCCTCGATGCTACTACCAAGAGATCCAACTGTTACTCTCGCCTCAAGGGTTGAGTCACACTGTCGGCATTAGTGTGTGGTAACTGGGTCTCCTCCAGTAGATGTCCCACAAGTGAGGGTCAAGTCAACAGTCTAAACCGGAACCTCTTAGTAACAACACAAAAGAGGACAGGAAGGAAAACATCAAAAAGGTAAGCGTATTTTATTATTGCAGCTCATATTACAAGGACACTACACAACAGCAACAAGGAACTAGAAGTACAAAAGACGTATCCCCTAGTTCCGCTCCTATCCAACTGCTCCCAGAGCTCCACGATCGAAGGCCTCAGCTTCCTGAAGTTGAGCTCTCCCATGTCCACCAACTCCCTGCGGTCGGGGTGGACCTCCTGGTGGTGGTGGTGGCAACACCTCGAAGTGTCTCCCACCATCGGCTACTCGGCCAGCTCCACTGCCTCGTCTGCCTGTACCCTGCAGACCACCGTGGCCGAATCTCTATCTGGGAGGTCCCTCTACCGCCTGCTGCTCATCTGTAAAACGTGTCGGGCAGTCTCGAGCCATGTGAACAATCCCGCCACAGGAGTAACACTGCCCACTCTCGGCACGCCTGGCTCTGACTCCACCCCGGCTCCCCCGCACAACTGAGCCTGAGTTGTGCAGTCGGCCACCGGTAGGTCTGGCCCTCTTGGACCTCTGCGCATAGAAGTGATGCCTCATCGTTCACCTGGAGCATCAAGCTCCACCATCGGCCTGCTACTGCGTACAGTAGGCTCGCTGCGAGGATTACCATGAGGTCTGTTGGTATCCTCACTAGCTTGAAAACTCCCACCACAGCCTCCAGCCAATCCTCAGCCACCTGCGAGTCTGTCTCTCTCCGGAACCTGGGTGGCCTCTGGCGCTGGAACTCGTGCAGCGCGCTCAAGCGACGTGCATCGTCAGCGGCTGGAAGCATCGGTGGCTCGGCGGGTAGAGGTACTGCCGGTGCCTCAGCTGTCAAGGGGCCCTACACCGAGGCCTCATCGCTGGGCGGGCTGTCGCCACACTCAACCCTCAGAACCCTAGCTGGTCGTCCGCGGGGAGGCATCCTGAAAGAAATAATGTGATACGGTCAAACGATAAGAACCTGGTGAGCTCACCTGGTTTGAGCTGACTTTTAAAAACTGCTGGAAACACAGAAGCAATTAGTGTCTTCGTGCATTAAGTCGGAAATCGGAAGTCAGGGTCCTGGTGTACGGATACGTCGGCCGCCGCACCAACACTGGACTCCCTGGACCGATAACCACACTCAATATGCTAAACACTATTGGTTCACATAGAAGAAAGATCAGAGTTTGCGGTAGAACCGACCACCACTGATACCAATCTGTCACGACCCGTCCTCGGGGCCCGTGCCGTGACTACCCCAAGCCCGCCTTCCATAGGCCAGGGACTGGCGACGAGCACCAAGGCGTAAATCCCTGTAAAAAGGGAAGGCATTGACTTTGTAAAGTAAACAATCACACATAGTACAAGCGGAAGAAGTAAATACTAAGTAAAAACTGAGTACAAAAGTAAGTGCGGAAAGTATAAAGGGGCCGGAAATACAAGCCCAACTGTAAAGTACAACTCGAAAGGGAAAACAACAACTGAAAAGCAAAAGCCGCTACACCGAGCTGTCCATTGGAAATCCCACCTGAAGGGTGGGTACAGATAGCTCCAATGCTCCTCGGGTCCCGCCGTCCGCTCCGGGCACGTCCCGCCCAGTGGTCCACCTCCAGGTACCATCCTGCTCTGCAAGCCTCAGCCACGATCAACGATGTTCGTCGTCTTCAACCAACAAAACGTAGTGTGGGCATAGCCCGTTCAGGGGTGAGTATAACGATACTCAGTAGGGACCCAGAGACCCTCAAGGTCTCACTAAAACTAACAAGGATAACCACATAGAAGATCTCAACTGATAACCTCTACTTAGGTATATTCCCATACATATACCTACGTTATCAAGTAACCCATCTCAATCATGAGGCAAACACAAGGTCAAAAGTCTCAGCTCAAACCAGGATTTTCATCATCGAAACCGTTTCTGCTGAAGAGCTCCGTCTCTGGAGTGTACAGTGGTCCTGTCACAACTTCGAGTTACGGCTCACTAACATAAGACTGTTGTAGTACTCCACCTATCGAGTATTTCGGGCCAGCCACTACAACCATGCGCTCCCATGTGCCGCTACAACCAAGCTTACCACTGTCGTGGGTCTGCCGCTACAACCAAGCGCTCCCCTGTGCCGCTACAACCAAGCGCATCTCTGTCGTGGGTCTGCCGCTACAACCAAGCGCTCCCCTGTGCCGCTACAACCAAGCGCACCTCTGTCGTGGGTCTACTGCTACAACCAAGCGCTTCCGTGTGCCTTTACAACCAAGCGCACCTCTGTCGTGGGTCTGCCGCTACAACCAAGTGCTCCCCTGTGCCGCTACAACCAAGCACACCTCGGTCGGGGGTCTTTCGCTACAACCAAGTGCTCCCATGTTCCGCTACAACCAAGCGCACCTCTATAACACACAGAGTCGTTCGATCAGCAGTTGTCGGCTCTCACTCAGCTACACGGTCTCCGTGCTCCGCCCGCTCGTCTCCGGGAGGGTCCGCTCCATGAGCTACTGGTCGATACTCCAAGTATCACAAAGTCCCGCAAGGAAGTATCTCAAAGGACCACCTCATCATAGGGGTCTCAACGCAACAGACGGCGAGTCAATCGGACGCCCGGTCTGTGAGTTATTAGCCTTTTCGTCCTAGGGGCCTGGTTGGTTTCATGTGCGAACCAATCCGGCCGAAACTCAACAATACCCCGAAAACTCATAGGGTATACTCATAGGGACAGTTTCTCAACATGATCACCAACGCTGCTGACGGTTCGTCAAATGGACGTCTGGTCTGAAAGATATCAGCTTTTCCGTTCTAGGGGCCCGGTTGGATTTCAGTGCGATCCAACCCGGCCACTATCCATCTGCATCCAAAACTCGGGCGGAGGATGCCAAAAGTTTCGTCTCATCAAGAGGAACTCAACGCAATAGACGGCGCATCAATCAGACGTCCGGTCTGAGAGTTATTGGCTTTTTCGTCCCAGGGGCCCGGTTGGTTTTTAAGGCAAAACCAACCCGATCGTACTCCACTTGAGTCCAAACCTCGGGCGGAGTGAGCCAAAAGATCCGTCTCACTAAGAGGAAACTAACAAAGCTGACGGCACGTCAATCGGACGTCCGTAGCTCAAGATATAAGCGTTTCCGCTCCGAGGGCCCGGTTGGTTTCGTGTACGAACCAACCCGGCCGAACCCAAAGTATTCCGAAACTTTGAGTGCATTAAACCGAAACGACTGACTCGCTCCAAGGATTGTGTTGCCGCTGACGGCGAGTCGTTTGGAGGCCCGTAGCTCAAGTTACGGGCGTTTGAACGAAAGTCGTCCAAAGACGGGGGGTCCGGGCCCGGGCTGACCCGGCCCGACCACCCCTGGTTGGCCCGAATTGGGTCGGGTCCAACACGGTTGGCCCGGCCCGGCGCGGCCAGGGCCGGTCCGGCTCGGCTCGGCCGAGCGGCCGACGCGGGGGAAAGCCGCCGCCACGCGTGACACCCCCGCGGCACCCGCGGGGTGTCGGCCTGACAGCCGGACGCGCCGCGTGACAACCCCGCGACACCCGCGGGGTGCCGCCCTAGACACCCGCGGGGTGCCGCGTGAGAACCCCGCGGCACCCGCGGGGTGTCACCCTGGACACCCGCGGGGTGCCGCGCTGGACACCCGCGGGGTGTCGCCCTGGACACCCGCGGGGTGCCGCGCTGGACACCCGCGGGGTGCCGCCTGACAATTCTGCGACACCCGCGGCACCCGCGGGGTGTCGTGCTGGACACCCGTGGGGTGCCGCCGCCACCGGCCGTCGGCGCCGCCACGACGGCGACCCGCGCCGCCACCGGCTTCCACGGGCCACCGGAGTCGCTCCGGTGGCCCGTTTTCCTTCCCATCTGCGCCGTTGTTCCTCCCGGGTTCCGTTCTTTACTGCGGGATCATCAAACATCCGTTGCGGCACGTTCCGTCGCCGCCCGCCAAATCCACACAAAACGAAGAACAGCGGAGGGTCGTCGGGCCGTGTTCATTTGGCCCGCACCCTCCGCGTTAGAGATAATCAACGGGAGAAAATAAAATGTTCAACACATGAACCAACAATTTTAATAAAATAAAATTGTTTCTTTGATTCCGGTTCTTTAATTTTTTAAAGAATGTTCACGGGAATATAAGGAGGGGTATTTCCAAAAAATATAAAATCTCTACCTCGGAGTCGTCGCGCGTGAGCGTTCTTCTTGGAAACTGCTCGTCGCGGAAGGTGGAGATCGTCGCGTCTTCGCGGAAGGGCGTCGCGTCGTCACGGAACACGGCGTTGAGTCGGCGAACTCAAGCAGCCGATCGAAGATCTGTCGCAGAGGAAGAGACGTCGCCGAAGAACGTTGTCGGCGTCGCGGATCACGACGTCGTGTCATCGATTTCCGGGTTCGGCATTCTTCGCGTTCTTCGCGTTCTTCGCGTTCTTCGCGAAGGAGGCTGAAGGTTCAAGGATCCTCTCTCAACAAGTAATCCTTCAAAAGAAATTGGATGGTCTTATTTTATTATTATTCCAACACACGAAAAAGGGTAAGAAACGACCCATCAATTCGTTGAATTAATTCAACGAAAGAAACAGCTCATTTAATTTACGAAATAAACCGCCCAATTAAATGGTCTGTTAAGAATTTAAGAAAACACGTCGGTTGACTTTCATAATGAAGGGTTTTCGTGGGTGCGTTACTTAGCGGAAAGAAACGGCGGGGCTCGTGCGGGCCCCACCTCACAAATATCCTACCGAGGGGGTAGGATATTTTCTGGATAGCATTCTATCCGGATCAACTCAGTTCAAGCCGCCTTTAAGTGGCTTCAAGTGGCTTCCAAGTGTCTTAAGTGAAATAAAATAAAGTTGTCGAAAAAATATTTTATTTCTTAACTTTAAGCCCGAAAATTAAAATCCACACCCGAGCAAATGCAACTCCGGAAGAGGCGTTTCTAAGCGAATACCGGCGCTGCGATTTCATCGGTGCCCTCAGAATTCGATTCCGGGCACCAGTTCAAAAGTTAGAAAAACCCGATCGTCCGTTCACTGAACGTACCCGAGCCAAAACTTCGGAAAATGATTCCGGGCACACCGGGCCTCGGAATCAGGTGCCGTCAGAAACTGCGTTCTTGTAAAATTCCAAAAAAATTTAAGAAAAAAAATTTCATTGAAATTTACGGGTCTATACAGAAAATGTTAAATAATAATAAAGAAATTATTCTTGATAAATTAAAGTATGTGAAATTAAATTTTATTGGAGTACGATGTGATATGAGAAAAGTTTACATATGGTGTAGAAGGTATGGCTTGTAGTCGTGTGAGTTACTTACCCTATTCTATCCATGACCTTAGTATTAGTGGTTGTGTGTAGTGTTCCAGGTCAGGTCATACATGTTTTGGTGGTGTATATAAAATGGTTTATTAGTTACTAATAAATATCATTTCTTTGTATTTGTGAAAGAATTATGGTTTGTGTTTAAAGCTTGTGTTTGGAATTGTTGAGAGATTCCACCATGAATACGTGTGGAGGTTGGCTGACAGGTTGTTGTTGCTGAGAATGATCTCCCTGTAGTGGTGTAAGAGGATCCAGTGGTTCAAGGAAATTGGTAAGATATGTTTTATGAGAATCATGATTATTTTATGTAGATGATGCAATGGTGACCAAGGCGGTTTGTGAAAATAATGTTAATGATGACTAGTGAGTTTTAGTGGCTGCACCATCATCCCATTACCAGTGAGGGTGGTCTAGTGGAAAAACAGTTTAAGATAGAGCATATCCAAAAAATAATTGATCATTTGGATAATCCTTTTGAGAATCAAGACATATTTGTAAACAAAATGTTAAATGAGTATTCCAAGTATTGATGGGATATTATGGTTCAGATAGAGAAATTGATGGAATTAAATGAAAGGATTTCTAGGAAAATATTACTACATTGAAATTTTGAGTGAGGATAAGGCTATATAGTTTATGAGATTCACTCTGGGGTCCATGTTACTGCTGGATTTTTCTAGCAATTTCACTGACAATAATAGATTCCTTCTAATAATGGTTGTAGATAAGGTGACTATGGAAAAATACTTCGAGTATGGAATAGGGATGAGATTAGTTCCCATGAGAAAATATTATATCAAAAGAGGCTTGTAGAGGTAGTGGACAATACCCATATCTTAGAAGTTAACCTGAAGGGAGGATCCGGAGGTGAACTTGTGGTTCCAACTAGGTAGAAATACTTTTCATCCTCTAGGGTTATGAAGTGTCATTTTGGAAGCTTCCAACAAGATGAAAGTGCATAGAATGCTCAAAATAGAGGGTTAGTTTCTCCTGGTGGTGATCAATTTTTCTATTATTAGTGTGGCGGGACAAGAATGATGTGGGGATAACATCCCTTACCAACAGTTGAGTTTTGTTCTTATGGATGGTTGTTAAATATACATATGTTTTTCAGAAACACTCTATAGTCGGGCCTAGATGGGAGTTAGATGAAGACACTGAACACAGGTAGGAGATCGATTATCCCAAATCTACTAGGTAGTTGGAGCTTAAATATTCATACCATTATTGGTGGTGGATATGGAACTTTATGCATTTACTACCCATACTTGTAGGGAAGTACAGTGTAGGGTACTCAAGTTTGATCTCATGGTATATAGATAGACCATATTCTTTTAGTTCAGTCAACACCTAGGGGTGTTGAGGCTTGATATTCTGACATTAGAGGTATGATTCTGGTAGCTTCCATATTCACTAATTCTCTATTTGACACAAAAATCCCAAAATCATTAATTTTTACCATATTTTTGTTTTTATTCAGCCTAGCCATGGAACATGTGTGTGTGTTACATTAATTGATACTCTGCTATGTATGTGAGTTCTAGATATCAGAGAATGTAGGGTTCTCCCAAAGAGGATGGTGGTTTTCATTTTATTTTTAACTTATTTATTGTTAAGATCCTAGGTTTGACCAAATTTTATGTGTGAACTAGATTATGATGTATTAGGCCCACACGTATCTTTATCAATGTATGGTATCATCTACGTATCCATATTGATACACTTATTCCATTCATGGTGAGTCGAATGTTCAAGAATGTTGTGTAGGGATAATTTCTCAACAATTGGGGGAAGTCCCATCCCATGTGGCATTACATATTCTTAACGATGTAGAGGTGGTGAAATATGTATTTTATAATGTGGTTGATTAGTTTTAGGGTATGAATCAGGTGGATGTCACATGACTTTCTTCGGAAAGGGATGTGTATTTCACAATAGAGTTGCTTCCTGGGGCTGAACCAATTCATATTCACCCATGTCGAATAGTGTTGGAATAACTCTATGAACTGAAGGTTCTTCTAAAATAGTGGGAAATAAATGGATTTATTTGGCCTAGTATGTCACCATGGGGATCACCCGTAGTATTGGTTATGAAGGTTTAGAGGTCATTGAGGTTATGTTCCAATTAAAATTAGTTGAATCATATGAATGTGAAGAACCGATAACTACATCCAAAAATTGGTGACATGTTTTCCCAACTGAGGGTGTACTTCAGTGTTCACTATGATTAATTTGAGATTAGGATATCATTAATTAGGGGTGATACCTTCTGAGGTACCACATACAGATTTACATAGTTTGAAGGAGTTGTGTGAATTTTTTGTGATGTCATTTTGGTTAACAAATTCAATAGATGGGTTTATGATTTTAATGAACTAGATATATCACCCCTATAAGGATCAGTTTGTTGTTGTATATGTTGATGTCATCTTCTTTTTCTAACGCACTATTATCAATCTTTATTGAATCATTGAAATCCTCCTGAGTACACTAAGAGAGCCTATGATTTATGCAAGACTATGAAAATTTCGGGTCTGGATTGATAAAGGTCATTTCATGCGGGAGACCATTTTTAATTTAGCTGTGTTAGTGGATCCATAGAATTTGTAGGTTTTGGTGTCTTGGGAGGATCCAAAAATTATTTCAATTATCGTAGTTTTCTTAGATTGTCTTGTTATTACAGGATGTTCATTAAAAATTTCACCTGTTTGGTGGAACAACTCTCATGATTAACCAATAAGGCTATCATGTTTAAGTGTTCAATGGCGTGTGAAAATTATTTTCATAAATTTATTGAGAATTTAAATACAAAACAGAATTGGATCCTACATGAACCTCATAAGAAGTACACCTTGTTCTATGATGCGTCTGGTGTTGGACTCGGGGCGATGTTACTGTAGGATAATAATGGGTTTTCTTATGGGTCAGTACAAATGAGACCTCACAAATTTTATCAACTTACCCATGATCTTGAGCTATCTATTATGGTTTATTCCTTAATTTTTTGGACGCTTTACTTTTTAGGAGAACGGTTGATGGTGTTTACTGATAATAAAAATCATAAGAACCTCTTCCCTCATAGCGGTTGGAATATTTGACAGTGATGGTGGGTTGAGTACCTATAATCCATTGATTTTGAGTAGGTTTACAAAATGTGGAAGGGGATTAATTATTTTACATGCCTTAATATTGAAGACACATAATCAAGTAGTTTAAGAATCTAGTTATGAGTGGAAATTTTTGGATTTCTTTTCTGAGATGCACAGATAGGAGCGGTTTGGGCATGAAAAATGACTGATGAATCTATAACGATTGATTCCACACTTATTATCTATGTCAACGAATGATTGTTGTTGAATCGTGATTGTTTATAAATGATGAAATGTATTAATGGTGGGGAGGCACCTTCTAGTTGTGTTATATTTGTAAATGGAGTTTTCTATATTTAGGATCATTTTGTAGTGATGATAGGTGTGTGGAAGATTTGATGCATGAGTTACCTAGATTAAAGTTGTTATCAAATCGTGGATTGAAAAAAATGCATCATGACCTTCTTTAATATAATTTGTGTTTAGTAATGAATAAAAAGGTTGTAGGATATATGGCATGGATTCTTAACATTCAATTGGTAACGACAAAGGATAATTGTCCAAATGTGTTGTTATAGTAATTTCCTATTCCAACATTGAAGTGGAATAACATGAAGATATACATTGTTGTGTGCATTCTAAGGATAACATAGAATAATTATGTAATATGTGTCATTGGAGATCGATTGACTAATGTGGATCACTTCTTATTAATCATGGAAACTTATGCAGTCAATCTGTTGGGTGAGTGGAATGTTCTAGAGATATTTTGACTATATTGTGTTTTGATAACCATATATATGAATCATGATCCATGTTTCACATCGCAGTTTTGGCATGGTCTATAGAAGTTGGTTGGTACCCAAATGTTTCTGAGTACGGATTATTAACAGCAGATGGATGGGTAGACAGAGATTAAAATTCACGTATAAGAGGAAATGTTGAGAGCTTCAGTTTTGGACTTCAGTGGTTCATAGAAATGGAACTTACCTCTTGTTGAGTATACTAGTAATAATATTTATCATGATATAATTTAGAAGGGACATTTTTTGGAACTCTACGGGAGACCCTGTGGATCTCCAATGTGTTAGTTATAAGTTAGGGATTCTGATCTGGTAGGACCGATTCTCATGTAGGGGACGTCAGAGAAAGTATTGTTGATTCAAAAGTTGATGAAAATATAACAAATTAGTAAAAAATAAAATGCATATCGGTGTCATATACCTCTCAAGTTCATGGTATGTGATATTATGTTTTTTCAATTTTCACCTAGGTTGGGTTTTTATCAAATCCACAAATAGGGAATGTTGGTGCCTAGGTAAGTGGGGCCATTTGGGAATATTGAGTGGATCTGACTGTTGGATTACTAATTGGATCTTCCACAATGATAGTGTGGGCTGCCCAATGTTTTTCAGGATTCTCAATTCTGGTATTATTACCCTAATACTTCTCATGTAATTGATTTTGATGACATATAGATGGAGCCTGATACATCCTTTGATAAGAAATCTAGTTTGTATTGTGGACCATAGTCAGAATGTTATGAGAGGAATGGTCTTGCCATTTGTTCATGTTCAATGGAATCATGGGAATGTTCTAGGAAAGTCATGGGAGGAAGAATTAGATATATGGGTCATGTGGCCTAAAATATATTTTTTTGGAATCTCAAGGATTCATGGGAAGAGCGACTTGAGGAAGAGTTGTCCTAAGGAGGGGAGGTTGTATGATCTGTGATTTTTCATAAGGTATTCTTAGGATAATTTTTAATATATATTATATTTTAGTAAAATGTGTATTTCCTAATGTTTATGAAAAGGCTCGGGGTGTTCTAGGGGTTTGGGGTTGATGAAGGAGGGGAAATAATTTTTCTGGTCTTGTTGCATAGATTGCACACTATTAGTGAAAACCATGCCAAGCATCCCTGATAACCATGCTTCCATGGATATAGGGTTGTGCATGGCTATCACATGGTTAATATAACCATGTGTAATTCTGATTAAACCATGAAAAGGGGTGATTTTTTTATAGTGGCTATTGCACGGTTTGCCCATGGTTTGGAAAACCATGCGGGTAAACCGTACAACCCAGTATAGTATATTAATTTTCAAAATAATTACCTTGGGATTTCAAAGATCACTCAATATATTCATCCTTTATCCACCACCCCTTACTCCTATAAATGAAAAATTGCTCCCAATTACTTCCAGGTTTCAATATCATTCATCTCTTGGTAACTTGAAGTGCCATTAGTTTCGGATAAATGCTCTAGGTAAGTCTAATATCTTTATTGTTTCATCTTAATTATTAGGGTTTCCACCTTTCTCCTATAGACTTATGAATTCCAAGAAACCTTATTTTCATTGGAAATATTTGTTAAATCCTTAATAAGTGGTTGAATATTAATGTATTTCCATGTTTTGGAGTGCGTTTAATAGTGAATTTGAGGTAGGTGGTCGAAATGCTTTATACTATAGCTTGGTTGTAGATTTGTGAATGTCCCACATTGACCATTTTCACTTCTAGTGGTGTTTTATCATATTTTAATGATTTGGTCTTCTGTGTGTTAAAATGATAATTATAATACCTCATGGACCCCATGGGATGCATCATGGATGATTTGACCCATTTAAGACCATCCATGTGGTGCGCTGATACATTACGATCCTAGAAATAACAATGTAAGTTCTAGTTTATCGTTTGATAATGTAGATCCCCTTTTTGAGTATGTTATATTCTTAATGGATGTCCAAATTACGTAATGGTAAATTTTTTTAAGGGTATGTATCTTATATAACTTGTTATATAATCCTAATTGTGTTTGTGCATATGAAATAGTGAATATTATAAAATGATAATGGTAGGTGAAATGCGAAAATATGTTGAAAGAAATTTAATAAAGAAATTTGTGATTTTGTATAATTGGTTGATTTAAGGGAATTATTTAGTATTATTATTGATCTAGGTTTGATAATGGAAATTGGACTAAGTTGACTATGTGTTGTAAAGGTAAAATGTGTTAATGGATTATAGGGAAATGTGATTTACAATGAGGATTATTATTTATTAAGGTTTGTTGTTTGTATTGGTTGTATTTAGTTGTGATATATATTTTTTCATGGTGAATGGATAGATAAGCATGAGAACATGGATTATGTTTTCAGGTAAAGCATGATGGATTCTACAATGGGTCATGTTGGACCGATTCTATAACTCCACTAAAAATGTACATGTTAGGGAAGGGGAGAGAGCCATATTCCCCTAACGATTTCATTTTACCTAGACTAAGGCTTTGTGGTGATGATGTTGTGATGTTTTCATATGTTATTACTTTTTATTTATGGAGTAATTTATTCTTTTATTCATAATGATAAATTACATGTTCCTTGCATGAGTGATGTGAATTTATAACCTACATTCATCGTGATTAATGAAAAACTATTAATGAAAGACACAAAATGAATTAGCACCATGGCTAGTGATAACTATGCAAGGATTTTTAACTAGTGTCCGCTAAAATGAATTTATTTTTCTTGATATTTATTTATAATATCAGGAAATATATTTTAGAAAATATAATTGAATACATGATTTGTAGTTTCATATTGATTTGTAATGACACCTTTCTCAGGCCGTTGTTTATTACCTGAGAAGATTTCATGGTTACAAGATAGGTCATAGGAATGAGATATATTCTAGGATGGTGAGTTGTACATGGGACATGCATGGATGGGGTTCCACCATGGAGTCAGGACTATTTTGGGGACTCCATTGTGTGTCGATATTCTTTGTTTTGTTCACTTAGCATTGTAACATGAAATGACATTTTTACCATTTCTTATGGATTGATCCTAGTTGGGAAATGTTTGACTAACAATTCCATTATTATTTTCCTATTTTTTCCTCTATTTATATTGTGTTATGTTTTGAATTACACTATTATAGTGGGTATAGTCACCCCATGTGACCAATTAGACCGTCATTACTAGCAAGAAATTTTTGGCATACATGGAGGTGTGCTTGAGGTCATGTGACGACTTAGCTAGGGGCACAAATTTAGTACCACCTTGGTTAGGGATGTTACACTATAGCACATCATTAATGTGGTCAATAAAACATCTATATTGGTTTTATATAATCTAAATTATGTGTTTCTAATGTAGTAATTTCAGATTAAAATTCATTAACATTTTCCTTATTCATTTACATTTTACTGAGTAATATCGTTACCATGTAATCTTGTTTCCAATGAGTAATGTATTTTTTAATACAATATCCATAAAATTCAACAATTTATTACACTAAATATCCCTTGATAGATTGGTTTCCATTGTAAATGACCATAATTTATTTGTATCTCTCATTATATAATAAAATTATTTGATATATATTTCTTTTTCAATAATTCCCACTGTAACAATTTTCATATTTATATGCCAATATATTTCTCACATACTAATGGAGTATTAGTCTTATAGTATAATTGATATTGTTATTGAATGATTTTTATAACATTATATCACTATATTGGGGATGATCAGAATACCACGACATGAAATATATTTATGCATAACCTAAGTCAAGTAATCCAATATAGGTATAATTTTAAAATATGATGCCCCGTCCACACTACCATTATTGACATGTTTAATAGAGGTATCCCTATGCATGATATGGGTGAAATATTATTTGAATTCATTTTATTAGGATCCACTTCTAAACAATGTCATACAATTTACTATCATATAAAATTATCAATATTGAATCATTGAAATTTGTTCCACTTTAAATAACATATTAGGCATGTTATTATTATATATCTAATGTCATATGTTATTGGTACCAATATGTTTTTGTAAATTCTTATAAAAAATGTTTTTATCGATTCTAATAAACATGATCTACTAATAATAGTTAAATACCTAACTATAGTAGATATGTTATTATGTATCTTATATTTTATTGCAAAAAGATACATGAGATAACATCCTAAGGGGTTAAATAGTTTAATAGTATTGAGAAATAATTTACAAACTTGAAATTAACATTAAATTTAATTTAAATAACAAATACTATATTTTTGTTCATAATTTAATTATTTATTATAGTATATATCAGAAAATTCTTCAAATTTCACATCTGATTTAACTGCATGTAGGGAAAAAATAATTGTGTGAGCTCAGATCCTCATTAATTGAATCCATATAGCAGATGGTTTCATAAAATTTGTGAGGAATGAATAATATTACAAGTAATAATATAATAAAATATTCCATATAAATAATATCATGAAATCTAAATATATATATTAAAATAATAAAAAATAAACAATCACCTAAACTACCATTACTATATTCATAATTATAAAATGAAAAATGTTCTGTATAAAAATAATTATTTCAAGGACACTGGTAATGAAATAATAAATAAAAGGGTAATTTATATACTAACCACCTAGGATATATTTTATAATTGGACCTACTGATTAATTTAGTGATTACTAAATTTTGGGACTCACTGATTAAATTTTATGTGGAATGAATTCATCGTAGTAATAGTATTAATAAAAAGGAAAATATGCAATCCAAATAAATATCCATATTTTAAATATAGAACGTAAAATGTTTTTATTTTATACAGTTAATAAATAGAAAGAAAAAATTCCTTAAGTAATATAGGGAGAATATGGTGTAAGAAATAATTTTAGTGAATGTTAATCAAAGCATAATAATCTTCATTGGATGTTGGAATATATTATGAAACCCTTTTTGAATAAATTATATTTTCTCATTAAAAACTAAATTAAACATTCATTTATTTAAAAAAACAAAATAATGAAGTCCAATAATAATCATAAAATGGTTTACATTGGGAAAAAATGATGAATATAGAGGAATAATGATAATGTGTAATATCTATGAATGAAGGATTAAGGTGGTTATCACAAGGAAAACAAAGGAATATATGAACTAGTTACTCAATTCAAACAATAAGATGGACGTAGAGGCATTCCTAGTCCTCTCATACTGGAAACTAATTTTAAATAATTAGTATAGAAAAAAGGGAATTATTTATAATAATTAAATAAAATATACATGAGAAAATAAAAATAGTATAAAATGAATAAAATTACCCAAATCAACATCATTTATAAAAAAACTGAAAACCCAAAAAACCAACCAATAAAACCCAAGCTAAACCAGATGACCATAATATCGTTGTTAGACCTCAAAGGTCACTGTCTGATATAAAAACTAACCATCACCCACAAAAATCAATACCAAAACGAAACATACCCTATATTCTTAAAACATTAATGCACTATATATGTGTGAGTATTAGAACTCTGTAAGAATCCACAAACAAAAATATTCCTAATGGAAATATTATCAAATAAAACAAACCTCAATCTCAAGTTTTAAATCCTATATAAAAATTAGTGTTCTAATGTATATCCACTATAAAATTAAACTCATGTCATTTACATTTTTTAATTATTGTCATGGTTCGTTATAGGATAAATACAGTATCAATTTTTAAGAGAAAGATGATTTTTTCATTTTAAATGATGGAATGTGAGTTTAGATTTTTTTTATCAATACTATTCATAATCATTTGAAAACTGTCACATTACATTTCACAATAAGTACAACATGAACATATAAGAATCATTAATCCGATAATAAGGGAAACATAAAAATAACATGCACAAGTAACCCAAAAACAATACATCTCATTCATTCACAAAATATAACTATGTGTTTATGGAAACATGATTACCTAGGATCTTATTGGAATAATATAGAACACAAATTTATACTACTCATCCTGAAGTAATTCATCATTCGATGACATCAACTCTCACATAATCTCGATCAAACCCTAATTGGCCAGACTTAGGGGAACTATCCTGATGTAAAGAAAGGTCCAAGAAATGGGCCACTAGCCAGAGTTAAATCCTGATCCAATATAGCAACAATTCACCAAAATCCACATGAAATGTCCAGATTCAATGTCAATTCTAATGTGGGGTTGAGTCAATAATTCCAAACAATAATCCAATCACATTAATATACATCAAAGAAAAGAAACACACGTAATAATCACCCCTCTATCAAACAAAAGAATGATCACCTTCCTTCCCACTATTTAATCATAAGGGTCTCTCTAGGAATTGTCCTCTCACAAAATTCTACTTAAATAATTATAGATAGTCATCCTATGGGTGTTTTTTGGACTACCAATTTCTGAAATGTGGCCAAAGGGCCTAAACACCCATGTAGAAATGGCCGATTTCCAAAACAAAAACAACATATGTCCATAAAATGTGAGTCCATTGTGAACATACAACCACGCTACTGTTCTAAATCCAAAACCACTTGGAAACCTTATTTAAGAAGACTAAACCATCATTTTAGATTCCAAAAATACATTGACAATCCCAAACATTAATAAAAGGCATTATTTTACTTGCAAATGGGAAACTCAGGTATTTTTCAAAACACATGGTATGTATAGCTTTTCATAAAAACACTATGTACCTCAAAAAGTCTTGAAAACCACCTCATTTTTTTAAAAAATTATTTTTATTGAAATCATAAATCACTATTTAATATCAATGGAATGTGTAAAAAAAATTATGATTTGGAAATCTAAATGATATGTACAATGTTAAAACTACCTCAAACTCAAGGCAATTCTATTAACCCACCCTAATGAACTCCAAAAATGATCGTATATGAAATGATATCCAAGAGAAACCCTACAATAAAAGAAACTAATTTAATCCAATGAAAACCTAAACCCTAGGCTCACAAGATTATGGGTGATTAGGAACCGAAACAAAAAAAATGGTTGAAAAAGGAAGATTAATAAGAAAGTGGATGATTACATAGATGATTTATCAATGAAATAATTATGAATATCCTGATTCAACTCTATAGAGAGGATGAGAGGATTGTAGAAGATGGTATCATTTTTTGGGACATATTAACAAAGAGGGGATGAACTATGCCATTTTGAGGTTATGAATCTGAGTGGGTAGAATGTGTAATTTACATTTTAATGACCTAAGAACTATGCGTTTGATGACTCATAGTTTCCCGAACTACGTACCAACCCTACACTTCTTACTAGACTCAAGGGGAACCCACGCAGTTTGGACACATAGTTTGGAAAACTGAGTTCCATTCATGTTATATGGTTTTATCCACAATTAATGAACCATGTTCATGACTACTACATGGTTTTTCTAACCATTCTTGGGCCATAATACCTCAACTATATATATCTTATGGATCATAGGGTTTTCCCATGTACCCATAGGTTTTTATAAAAACTGGACATAACCTACGCAACTCAAAACATGAAAGTTAAAAATCAAACTGAAAATAGATTTTTCATCAATAGGTTGCGCGGTTGCCCCTTGACTATGCACAAAAATAGTGGAACAAAACAAAAAACCCAAAACATAAAATTTTAATTCAGAACATCCAAAATTTAAGGGTAAAGTTAGATCAACAAGATAATCCAAATTAATAGAATAAAATAAACACTGGGGTCTGACAATTCTATCCACTGTTACTCTTATTAACCTAAAACTAAACAACATATTCTATTGATCGATCATAGAAAAGGATCAGACACTCGTGCTTTTAGATTTCCGAACATAAAAGAAAATAAACCACTAAAAAAATACATACTTTCACCCAAAAAATTTACACAACGCAGTAAAATTCTTTATAAATAACATTAAACCATACCCAAGAATCCAAAAACCATACTACACTTGAAACCACTAGAACTTTCGTAATGCCCAAAAAGTTATCCTATAGATGAGAAATTAGAAAGGACAATAACAAAAACTAATATTTACTATGTTCAACTTAGGATTCTGGAGTTTAATCCCCACCATTTGAAAACAACTAGAACCAACATACATGAGAATCCGAACAATATCCAACTTAAGAACATCCCGCACAACCCAAACCCCCGCCACATGGGGCCCTCAATAATGGAGACTACAAACTAAGATGAAAACCATTCCATGATTCATTTTTTCTACAAGATGCAACCATATCAAAAAGAAAGCAAACTGAAACGAAAACTAACTCACAAGGGAAAACACACACAAGGGAAACCAATCATATATTCATATCCAAAAAAAGAATAACCCCTGGAATTTTATAAGGATAATAAGATTTACATTTTTTAACATGAAAAAAAAATCATTGAAAAATAAAAGTACAACAATTACATTTTAACTCATTATACCCAATCAGTGGAAAAAAGGGATAAGTTAATCTTCCCAACACCCCTAGTGATCCCTATATGTTTAAAGAACTTCACTATGAGACCTATAACTAGAGGAAAAATGTCCTAACGAATTTTATTCCAAGACGACAGGAGTCAATAATTATATATCAAAATAGCTTTGTTAGGTGTTATGAGTGGCCACAAAACACCCCACGTTAAACCATAAGAACCCAACACAAAATAAGAATCACTTTTCTCCATTGAGGAACATTAATCATGAAATAGATATAGAATATTCACACACATCATCCTATTTCATCCAAATGTGATAAAGTTTGAAAAAGTTACACATGGAATACACCTCCTCTTTGAATGAAAATATTCAAAATCAAATAATGGTAAATCATGCATCAATTGTAATGGATGTCCTCACGAGATCCAAAACATAGAAATGTTCAATTGAATGAAAATTAAACACTAAGAAATCACTTAACAAAAACATAACATCAAAATGAGCATCACATAGAATGTAATATTAAACTAAGACAAAAAAAGATACAAACTATAGAAAATGGGATGGGGTGTCTTCAAAAGGGGTGGATTGGGATCTATGTCACTTTCTGGAAACACACTGACTGAATTGTAGAAAGTGGCCTAGTATTACAGAGGTACTGAATGAAATTAGAGCACTCTAACATGAAATATTCTTCTGATATAGAATTCTACAATGGTGATACAATATGATTCTCCATTTACAAGAAGTTAACAAAATATCTAATGCCCATATGATTCCTTGACTAGAACAAAAAACTTTATGATGTTTCAACATCTCCATACTAGAATTACTTTCACCACTTCCATTAACTGTAGGAAATTTGAGTACCTAAAACAAACTTACTAAAACAGCTTCAAACTGATCAACTTTCCTCAACCTATTAGAAAACCAAGATAGAATGATCTCAAAGTCCATCAACTGAAGATTATGACAAATATTATTATTAAAATTACTAGTATTCATGTAATCAATTACAAAAAACACTAGAAGTTAATGAACTAGAATGATAAACATAAAAAATAACTCCATCAATGATTCATCGCATAATTTTGGACATCTAATCTACATTCCTTTCCTCACCTTTACACTTATTGAGAAATACAAGCTAATTAAAAATGAATTGAATAAAATGAGGGTAATATGTTTTAGAGGCTTAGTTTGAGAGATTGAATTAAACCACTTACAACATGGGAATTCAAGCTCAAAGGTGGAAAACATAACCTTTATTGACTTATGCATCTCATGGGAAACGAATATTCTTTTGATTAATCACATAAACTATTCTGTTTTAAGATGATCCACGTGACCATAGATTGATTTAAGGATAAAATTTTCAAACGCATTAAATAATCCATTAGGTAGATAAACTATTGGATCAACCAATAGTGGACCACCCACAGCTACACCTTAAAACTACACCAAATTCATGGTGTTGGTAGACAGTAAACATTATGAAATTCATTAACCTGATGAAAACCAATTCATCATCATGAACTGAAACCTAAAACACCAGAAAAATAAAATTCCCAAATCACAAAAAAAAAATTACACAACCATTGATTCTCAATGAATTACAATTTCAACTTATTGAAAAAAAATTCCAAATAAATGACAAACATTAGGGTTTCCAAACTCACTAATTGTTTTCCATGGAGATCCACACAAGAATATTCTAATGAGAAACCAAGAATCAATCAACTAGGGCCATCAATCATCTATCTCGAACACACATTAATGCATGTGAGCACTAAAAATAACACCAATCATCAAAAAAATATTATTTACAACATAGAAACAAAACATTAAACTCATTTTTTCATTAATCAAATTTATTACCCTTTAAAAAATAAAAACTTTCCCATTGGTCCAATTATTTCCATCCAAAAATCCAATTCATCCAATTGAAAACTTTTCCATTAATATAATAAGTAAGAAATATTCAAAAGAAATTTGATAAAAACTAATTTTATTAGAAATTCATACTTAATTAAAACAGATTTATAGAACCCTTATTTAAAAATATATATTTATTTATTTATTTACTAGATTAAAATTTTCAATAAACACTATATCTTTATTCTAGAAATCAAATCTTATTAATCTCATCACCATTTAACAAATATATCCTTTTATATAAATATATTGTTCTATAAATTTATGCTAAAGAACCTCTAAAACACCTTTCCATCATCCACAATTTTACACCATTACCATAGAAAATATAGTTTTCATAATTTCAAAGAATGGTTTTGAAAAAAAATTAGATTCCAGAGGTACCCACAATCACTAACAAGGTGAAACTAGTCTTTTTGTTTTATATGATATATGGTTGGCGGTCATATTAAATAATTCGATAATAATGAGGTGTCTTTTAAAACCATTTCCCTAGAACCCCATGGATTGAAAGGCCCTAGGAGCTAATCGAGTCCCCTTTACGAAATCCAATTTCTTATCAAAAACATCAACCAATCAACAAGAGCTAAATAAACCCAATAAAACCCAACATACTAGGGAAGGCTTTGTTTTATCATCTAATGTGTAGTCCTGACACTTCCTCATACCAACACCCCATGTACCAATTTTATTACTCGAACTACAATGGAATCCCAAATAATAATGAGATTTATGAATGCTAGGTTCCCAAAAGAACCCAACCTTATAGGATACAATTTTTCCTTGAACCATCCTTTTCCAACCCTTAAACTGTTAGCCAAATTGGATAACAACAATTCTTGAGAGGAATTCATGATCCATCAAGGATCGAAACTACTTCCACGAATTTAAAAAATAATATATATAATGATTTATCCTAATTAAATAAATATATTTATTAAATATAAATAGATAATCCAAAAATAAATACAATTTCCAATGTGAACATCATTTATTCGATAACTCAAATTACAAAAAATAGGTCGAAATCCCAAAAAAAACATAATAACCATAAGATATTTTTCTGACCATAGTGTCACTCACCAATATGAAATCCATCCATCACCAACAATCATTGAAACTAGGATGAAACCTATACATGAAGATAAAAATAAGACATGACAATATGCACGATTATTAAAACTCATTTAATATTCATGATCAAAACTGTTACTATTGCACTTCATTTGAAATAAAAGCCTCTTAAATTTCAATTTTGAAATATTATATAAATACTAGGATTCCTTATATTTCTACATAAAATCAATGCATGATATATTTACCTTTTTCATTCAATTATTTATTCTTTTATAGGAATGAAACACATGAATTTTTAGAAGCATGATGTTGTTTTATTTTAAAAACAGGTATTGTAAGTATATAAATTTTCATAATATTTTCCACGTGCATTTGAAAAATATCTCATAAATTTTGGAAAATGTAAACAATACAAAAAATACACAATAATAATCACATAATAGGGAAGATGAAAAATATAACACACAAGTAACCATCAAACAATGCATCTCAAAAATCAAAAATATATAACTATATGTTGATGGAAATAATTGGACAATATAGAATATGGGGAATAATCTTGATCATACATAAATATGACTCATTCTGATGGTATTCTTCACTGGATGACATCAAATTACCGATATGATTGATTATGTCCTACCCTTTCTGACTGATGGAAACTATCCCAAATTTAAGAATGGTCTATTCTAAGGGACACTAGCCAAATTGAAAGAATAATATACTGCATAACCAATTCCAAAAAAATATACTAGATATTATAGGTTCTCAGTTAACTAATTAAGTGTGGGTGATACGATAATTCGATAGTACTATCCTATCACATTCATAAACTTTATTCACAAGAAACATAGAAAACATGTCACCCCTAAGTCACTAAAGGTAGAATATATTTTCTTTCATCTATTTAATCACAAGGGAGTCTCTCAGCTTATACATCATAAAAAATCAATACAATCGAGGTAAGGGAATCATCAATAAAGTCTTCTTTAGGAAAACCCATTCCACAAATGTGCCAAAATTTACACAAAACAGCCTTCGAGAAATCAATCATTCAGAAAAGGAAACCATCAAACTTCTATAACAAGTCAAATGAAATCATATTACAAAAAAAATATACATTTATTCAAAAACCTCATGGAATTATCAATAATGATAACCAATAAACCATTTTAAAATTTCACAAGTATATTTATAAATTCAGATACTACTTTAACAACCATATTCTTCATGAAAAGGCCAACTTGAAAATTTATGAACCAATTGGTATACATAGATTAAAAATAAAATATATATCAAATAAATAAATAAAACCACCTCATTTAGTTTCAATTGTTTTTATAAAATAATAAAACTTTATTTCATATCCAAGGATGGTGAAAAAATAAGAAACCGAAGATTATTATATTTTATGGACAATGAAAAGGTGAAATTACTTCAAACTCATGAAAATTCAACAACACCATTATAAAAAAACTATTCAGAGGCTCTAGGATGTAATAACAACCTTGAAGAACCCTAAAAAAATCCCAATTTAAACAAATGGAAATATTAACCATAGACACCCATGATTTATTGATAAGAGGAAACACTACAAAATATAAGAAGAAGCAAGAGGAAGAAAAAAATATAGGATTTCATTGATGATTTACCCCTTAAACATTGATGAATCACTTTGTTCCACCTTAGGGAGAGGAGTAAAGCATTGAAGTATAAGGTAAGAGCTCCCTTAGGGTTGTGTGAGCCAGATGAGGTTGAAATGGGCTATTTTGGGGTTAAAAACCAAAGGGGGTAGAATGGATAGTTCACACATTTATTTACAACATAAATGGGTATAGGTTTTTGAAACAGTTTCTCAATCCATATACCAACCACCTACCCCTTACTAGACACACAAGGAACAGGAGCATTATGCTTCGTAGATTTTTAATTCATCCACCAACTATTCGACATAGTTTATTCCAAATTTTAATCCATGTGCATGCCTCCACAAAGTTTTTATAACCATTCATGGTTCATTCAGCCTTTACCAGAGATATAAAAACACTCAAACAACATTACCTTGGAACTACATGGTTTGGACCAAACATTGAATATCCCATGATACTCAAAACATTCAATTTCAAAGTAATCTAAAATGATACTTTGTATAAAGAGGCTTAACGGTTACCTCTTAACCATGAACCTAAACCTTTAATCTAAAGAAAAGTTACCAAATACAACAAAATTAAATATAATACAACACAAAAAGGAGAGGTAAACTAATGATGAAAATGTAAACAAAATAATTGAAGAAAATATAAAATTGGGTGATCCATATTTCTTATATTAATTATGTAAAATACTTATTTTTTTCAAACATTTAAAAAAGTAAAAAAATTAATTGTTCAAAAAATATAAATAATACTAATTTTAAAATATTCAATATAAATAAAATATATAATTTTTTTGAACTAATGGAATAATGAATATTATATTATATCAATATGTTTGTATATATATATTTAAATAATGAATATTGACATTGAATAGAATTATTTCCTAACAAATTGGTGTTTTTTTTTGTTATTGAACAATTTACTATTTTTGAGTAAAAAATGAGAAAAGTGAAAAAGGATTATTAAAAAATCATAAATAAAAAGTTTAGAAAATATTATACAACAATTATGGTAGAGAATATATAATGTTTCTTCTTGTGTAAATTTTTACATATAAAATTATGATGAGTAGTGAGAATCTAACATAAACCATTAAATTGAATTTGAAGTAGGTCAAATAGTTCTGACCACGAGTATAAAAAATATATATTTATTAATATTTTGTATATATTAAATACATATAAATTTTTCATTTGATATCATTTATTTATGTAATTTTCTATAAACATTAACAAATCATTCTATGTTAAAACATATTATTTTAGTTTTTACTATTATGTTTATTCTTCAAATTTTTGGAGAGGTCTAGGTGCTCCAACTGTTTTAATTTTGAGATAAATTATATGTTTTTGTATTTTAATATTTTCCATAATTACTTATTATATTCCATTTCAAATCTTATCAGTATATTTAATTTTGAAAAATGATTTATATCTATACATGAATGAGATTGTATCCTTTTTTGAACTTGTTAAATTTTCATTTTCCAATGGACTAAACAAAGGGATATTAAATGATAGTATTCTATGATTGAATAATAAAATGATAATAATTATCACGTGTAATCACTCAATTCATCATCATTACTATCCATGTGATACCATGATCAAAATTTAAACAAATTACTTGGTAGAGATGATAACTTGTTTGTATGCACAAGCATTTCTCTAAATTACCATTGATTAAAATACATAATAACGGTTACACAATTTATATAATAGAATTATAATATATAAGATACATTATTTTATTTACATATATTATTGATATATAACTATAAAGAGGAAGGATATGAAATACAATTTAATAAACTATTTTAAGACCATGACATGTTCTTGGGGAAACATCATTTGTCTTACCACTTATGACTTCAGATGATGGTCATTTGGTGATATCCAAACCACTAGGACATGTGTTAGAGTCTATAGCACGGATTTGGGAATATATTTCTCAATAAAAAATTATTTTCGATTTTCTTTTGGTTATGAGTAGGTATGTCCTAATAATTACTCTAAGAACATTAACTATAAGAAAAAAATTAGTAATATAATAAAAGATGTCATTATTAAGTCAATTGCTCCAGAAATTGATATTTAATGTGCAAAGCGTTATTTTTTCTCAATTAAATAACTTTTCA
This sequence comes from Viscum album, assembly GCA_963277665.1. Taxonomy (NCBI): domain Eukaryota; kingdom Viridiplantae; phylum Streptophyta; class Magnoliopsida; order Santalales; family Viscaceae; genus Viscum; species Viscum album. The sequence goes on along the minus strand of OY728150.1, from coordinate 1,581,963,607 downwards.
TTAAAATAGAATGATATGTTATTTTTTCAAATTTTAGTGAATTGCAGTGTCATTCAATTTATTTACCTCGATTTAATATTTACGTTATAGATTTTTTAAATTGGGTATTTTATTTTTATGAAATAAAATTAAAGTGAAAATATATCAAAATTTAGGCTTGATGATCCAAAATATATAATCTATTAATATCTATTAATTTTCCTAGGATAGAATAAATTATATATAATAAATAAAGAAAATACAGAAAATTTATATTTTGAAAATAAACTACACAAAAATTTAAAATTACAACAATTTATGAAAAAGGACCAATGTTTTTATCTATTCACTTGTATTTATTAAATTATTATTCATAAATAGAATGATAATTCAGAACAGGATAATGAGTAAACTGAATGGATCAATCCAACCAAATTCAACACAATATTTTTAAAAGTGTTTTTTATATTCAATAATTATTTTTTTCAAAAAAATATTATTTTTATTTCATCCATATATCATAAGGACTACAAAAATGTTACAATATTATTGAAATCATCATTTAATATTATGAATCCAGAAATCAATTATATCCAAAAAAACATATGATAGTTTTGACTAATCAAAATGTGAAGAATTTATTATAGAAATGTTATGAAAGTAATCTCATTGAAAATATAATATTTTCAAAACATTATTATTATATATAATCTAGAAATTTTTTAATTGAAAATATAAAATATATGGACATTCAATAGAAAATGGTTTAGGGATGTAGTGTTTACCTTTCAGAGTATTATTATAGTTATTAAAATTTAGTTGATGATTTCTACCATTCTTGTTCTATAATTATTAGTTTTTTAACAATAAATTAGTGATAGAGCATAATCTCAAATTTTCATTTTTCACTTTTTTCTATTATTTTTAGAACCTTGAGGATATGAATCATTTCAGTTATATCAAATATGGGGTCCAATAATTTTATTTATATTTTAAATTATTTCATTTAGGTGGTTGTATAGTATTTCATGTTGAATATTATAACAAAAAATGGTCAACATAATATTTTAGTCGGTAGGTAATCCATTCCATATTAATTCTATACTATTTTATATCTCTTTTATGTGTACTAATTAGAAATAAATATTGTGTCAAGATATATTAGAATAATAATTTGGTCATTGTTTTTGTAATGATGTATTTTTTTATTATAATTAATATTTTAAGTTTATGATTATCTAGTTTTCCGTTTAGAGGTTTCAAAAAACACGTTGAACCATTCTAAATTATAATTTCAAATTTAAATATTTAGGTAGTTTCTATAATTATAAAGAAAAAAATATAGGATATTGAAGAGGGTGAAGATTGTAAAATGAAAATATGGAGACTAATTATTATGGAATGGTGTATCCACTTTCACCATAATGTCAATTGATTATATTGAAATTTAACATTAAAAACCCGTACTTTACATACATTGATATTACTTCATTATTGATGAATATTCATTTAAATATAAACAAAATCCATGAAAATTATGTATAATTATAGGGTGATTAGAAATTGGGAAACATAAAAAATTGGTTCATAAGACATCTTAATTGCGACCCACTGATTTCTTCATTACTAGTCCCCTTTTTGACATATCTTACTTAATACCCATCATAATGATTCAGGGAAGTGAATCATATTAAATTATGAGATCAGATTCCTTATAAGGATAAACATGGAAGATATCTGTTATATCATAATAAAAATATATAAGAACAAAATATTTTAAATTCATATCTCGTATTGAAAGAGCTTAATATCATGCCATGCGATAAATCATGAATGTTTATAAAAATCAATGACCATAATCCAAAAATTCATAAAATTGGATATAATGTTTAGTCGAATACAAATAAGTATAGAAAATAACATCCTATTATTAATGGATCCATTCAAAGACCATGATAGCATATAATGTTCATTATAGAATAGATTTCAACGATCATTCCAGCAATGTATTAAGGAACAGAGATCATTTCTCATTCCAGCCAAATCTATATCATAAAAAATAAATATTACTGAATTAATTGGAGGGATGTATAGGTCCCACCAAACTCTTAATGAAATAATTTTTACATCTTCCAAAATAAAATAAATCATTTATCAACGCATAACCCAAGATATAAAATGGGTTTCTTAAAAATCATTCCATCATAACATAATCCATGAAAAAAATGTATTACATAAATAGAATTCGATATAAACAGAATAAAACTATAAGAATAATAGGGATAATATGATTAAAACATAAACATATTTTATTATTACATCCTTGATAGAACAAAATTCTTATTGGAAACATGATAATGATTCTTGAGGAAAATATCCTTCATTCTTAAAAAAAATTATCTTTTCTCAAAATGACACAAAATATTAATAGAAAAGTATTTTTAAAATAATATTTAATTGTCGTATGGGAAGCTTAATAGAAATAAGGCATTATGAACTCAAAAAAACTTGTTCATTTTGTATAATTTAAACAATTATTCACCTTGTAAGTTTTCTTAAAAATTCAAAAAGTACCCCATATCAAATAGTTATAAAAATAATCCTTTAATTTCATTTAATAAAAATACACCAAATTGTTTTTAAAAAAAAATTAAGATTAAAAATAATGTTAAATATTTAAGAAAGATGGATGTGGATGATTAATATACCCAAGTGAAAACATATGTATAATCAATCTTAGACAATTATGATATTTAGAAATTATCTATTAACATTTACATGTAACATCATTTTTATGTATCTTAACCTTTTATATATTGACTTAAAAAATTTCATTGACATATTTCATAATCATAGTCATTTAAATTCTATCATATATGACTTTATTCTCATATGATTATTAATAACAATTTTACTCATCCATTGGTTGATAACATCATTATTTTCTTACGTACGTTTTTTCAGATAATTTCTTTTTTCCCTTCATAAGTTACGATTATATCATATAAAGTATGATATTTGTAAAATATATATCATATTTTTTTATTGTATTTATTTATATAATTATTTGTAAATGAAGATAATGTATAATGAACTACATCACAACGTGGATATAGTAGGTAATATGCATGAATGAGCGACAATATCGTTCCCTTAATTATTTAATGATATTGAAGTCACTAGTAAAAAAAAATTTATATTTTGTTTTTTAGGTTTTTCATGCCTTTTTTTTGTGACGATGTTGAATGTGAAGTTCAAAAATCCTATTTTGTACATCAGTTATATTAACTAACCTTTACAAATATTATTTTGGAGCATTTAAATGTCATTTATTTAATAACCGACTTGAATGGTTCTTTATTATAGGTTCTTCCCATAGCTTACATAAATAAATTACCCAAAAAAAATCTTACAATGAAAGTTATACAATCATCGAATATGAAAGCCCCAATCCCGATGTTTTTTTAACATTGATTAGTGAATAACTGATTTCAAAAAAAGGTTTTCACATTAGTTTTTTAGATAAACAATGTAAAAAACAATATACCCTGCCGGTTATAAATAACACTGACATGAAAACCCATTTTTATACGTTTTAATGTCGGTTAACAAATAACTGACATAAAAACTAATTTTGTTAAAATAATTTATGAATCCCTTTTACTACACTATAGAACTAGACCAGAAACTATCAAAACTAGAATAGAAACTAGACATAAAAATGAAAAAATAAACCAAAAACAAGAAAAACCCACAAAAAATTACACATTAACATTTACGACATTCCAAATCCTAAAATTAACTAAATATCTTAAATGAAACAAAAAATACTACCAAATCCACAATGATAATTAGTACATTAAAAATTAATATTTTGACTAAAAACATAATAAAATCAAATCAATCACGTAAAATAATTTGTCCATTAAAATTTTATGTGTTTAACCTCTAGTTCCCTAAAATGTTTACAGTCATCAAATAGTTAGTAATTGAAATAGAAGTAGTTAATATGTATAATGAATAAAACAAATTAAATATTAATGAATAATTTATAAAGAAATGTATCCAATTCGAACATGGTAACGATTTTAACTCTAATTATTTCTTATATAAATGATAACATATAATATCATTATTCAATGATGCATTGTTATTTATGAAATTTAGGTTTAAAGATGATTTTCAATTTAGAATATCATTTTTATGTAATCCAAAATGTACTAACATAAATGGATATTCACCTTTACTGTAATATATTTTATATTTTCACTTTTTATCATTGAGGATCTTAAAAAATAAATCACAGCCCCTTTTAGAAAATAATATGAAAGAAATAAATTTAAAATACATTATAATGTAAATATATATTGTGAAATTAAAACATACTTTTCAATCATGTTTGTAAAATATCTTCTCAAATCAACATGGATGGAGCATGTCCCATAATGTATTTTCACCCTTGAAAAGAACACCTAACATCCTATAGTCACTAATATAAAAAAAAATTAAAGTCAGTGGTTCTTATGTAAAAAGTTGAATAACAATTCTTTGTTTCTTACCGCTCAACAAATGGAAACATCTGACACTTCATAATTATATTCTGTTGAAATATTTCTTCAATATAAGCTACTTTTTGTTCCTCATCCAATTTATTCCCATCAGGTGAAATGAAATGTTGGTCAATTATTCCATATACATCTTTCTGATCGTTCAACTCAATCATTTTATAATGATTCCTAATAAAAAATTACATATAAATTTTTAATAAATTTAATAGAGGGAATGATTTGGGATAAGTCATACATGAAAAAACATGAACCATATTGATGCCCAAATTGTCTCTAGTTAAAAGATCCAAGAAATAATTTTTCCTAATCCCCACATCTATTTCATGCCTAGGAACATGAGCTTCCATTGGAAATGTATAATGACATGCCAAAAAATTTTAATATCCTGACAATCTGTCAAGACTATTAGAATATAAATCTAATTTCATAGCCCTTTTTCATTATTGTTGGCTATATAATATTTCTTTACCTTTAATGTATTACTCTAAATAAATAGAAAATTATATTGTCTTTAAACTGTTCAAAAAATTAATATAATAAAAATATAAAAGATATAACATACACATACCTCTATGGTAATGGGTCACAAAATTCAATATGGTCAATCTAAGAAGTTGTCAATATATTTTCCTACTATGATATCCTCATATATTGGTAACAATAATCTAGATGATATATCTATGTTATCTTATATAGTTGCCCTATGTTTCTCTACCTCTCATTGGTAATGATTAATAGTATCTCTTAAAAAATAGATCATCCCATATGATACTATTTGATAGTGAGGATCATAAACATACAAGTCATAATCACTAAGAAGCTATAGAGTAGGGGGTGAGAGTAGGATAAAAAATGTGGTCTATAGGAAGGGTAGACAACAAATAGTGTGGTCTATCAGTGAAGGTGGAGGATAGATAATTGGGTCTTCAAGTGGAGGTGGGGGAATGAGAGCTACTAGCGGAGGAGGAGGGGGAGCTGGTGTCTGAAAATAGTGATGCATGTATGCATTCATAGACAATACCGATGCTCTGATCATTTCCTCTATCATTTCATTAATATTTTGAACTTCAAGCTCCAAATATTCTATTATATATATTTATATACCCTCTATAGAATATGTTTAATAACATGGTAAAACTTTTTTTATCGATACACCCACATGGTATCCTCATACATGACTCTGGTGTTAGGGAATAACCAATGCAACAGATAAAATATCATGCCTCCCATCACCTTTAAATAACCCATGTGTGCTTTTCTCCACAAGAGAATCTAGTATAAATAATTTGAAATTTTATTTAATGATTCAAAGTATATAAAAATTTTATTTAACATAAATAATTAAAATAAACAACTTACAATCCTTTTGGATGTGACCCTCAATTCTTCTAGATGATATTTCCAACATGTTTCTCATCTGATCCATCTTACATTTTTCATTTCTATATGTAGGATATAGAGTGAAAACATCTCCAAAGCCAAGATACTCACCTATATGGTTTTGTAAATTTTCACCAATCAATTTTCCTTCCAATAAAGTATACTCTCCCCATGATAAACTATGAGGGTATACATTTTTGGATTGGATCCCTAGATGATATCTCCTTGATTCATATAAATTAATACTAATAAATCATTTATAATTCATTATTAAGATAATTAATATATAAAATAATCTAAATGATTGCATTGTAGTTACTAAAAATGCTTATTTCCTTCTAATTTTGACAAATTATTTCCCTGTGTCTTCATCTATAAAATGATATATATGACATGGAATCTCATGTTTCATATCCCCAAAAATGAAATCAGATGTTAGGGTTGATTTAATATCACTCCATTTATTAGTATCCATCAATATACATTAATTCCTAACTCCTAATGTTTCAGGTATAACAAATTTCATCTGAAAAAAGTAAATGTAAAACATATTTTACGATTAACATTTCACGACTAGTTAGGAAATAGAAAAATAGATTACCAAAATTGTCTCTGAAAACTAAGCTAGTGTTGTATTGTCAAAATTTATCCAATTATTTAACAAAATGATGAATTTGTTTTACATAGAGTTGATACAAAATTCATGAACTATTTTTCATTAGAGACACTTGGAAAATTGTACTGATTAAGGTCTACAAATATCCTTTGGTCCTAGAAACTAGGAAGTGATAATTTTGGTAAAAATGTGTTGCCACAATTAATGACCCCCAATGTATTCTTTTCCATTGTGGGTGCACATGATGAAGATAATATATCATTCAAAAAAGCAGGAAGATGTTCCCTTAGAGGTATAATCACGATGCTCATCTTTAAAATTTTGTGGTTGATTATCTAAGGGATTCGTCTTTATCCATCAAATCAATGAAACAAATATTTAGTGAACCAAACCTACAAATTAACATATTATAATACTAATGTACCATAATTATAAAACATAAAAGTAAGCTAAAACCTAACACATTAGTATTAGTATTTGTTATAGTTTAATAAATTTCAAGCAATAGTAATGATAGTTGAAAATTCGTGTAATTAAATGAATCAAAATCAAAAATTGGTATATGAATATAAAAAATGGTGTAACCTAAAAAATCATTTTTTAAACAAAAATATAAATTATTAACATATAGATTTGATATAATTGTTATTCCACCAAATCAATAAATTCATATGTTACAAAAGGGTAAACATGGTAAACTAATCAAAACTAAACTAAAAAACAAACATTTCTACTTATAGGTTTTAATTCATGTTTTAATAATGAAAAAATAAAATATAACATTTTATGAAATTAATAAAAGTATACTAGAAATAAACATATGCTACATGTAATATTATGAATTTACTAACGGATTGTTTTCCCAAATTTGTTCATCATGATCATTCCTTATAGAACAAACCAAGTCTACAAGATGCTCATAAATATTATCTATTAATATTTCCATAGATGTAGCAATCTCACATTAATCATAAAATTCACAAAGTTTATCATCACTAAAATATTGTTTTTTCTTGTTTAACTATAGAACACTATATAATGGATTGATCGAGAATAAAGAAAATTGTTTCAGTAAGTGTTCACATTATAAATGAATTAGTTGTTTCTTCTAATATATTCATATTAACAAGTGGTATTTAAAATTAATCATGTCTTGTACTATTGTTATAGATAAACTATTTTCAGTTAAACACATGAACTTTAATTTTAATGTAATCAGACTTACATATTTTTTCAATGACTTTATAATATGAACCTGATGTAGAAATTTGGTTTTTGTATTTAGAACATGAAAAATGAATTGCTTTCCAAACAAAAAAACACCACTATTTTGAACTGAACGTCTGTTGTCTTGATCTTGAATATAAAATTTACATCCACTACTATCATACCCGGACCATGTTATCACATTTAAACGTGGACCACCCACAAACCATCTTAGTGTCTCAGATTCATCTGATCTACCAAGCATGACCTTTTTAAAATATCATCTTTTTTGTTTTTCTTATTCATAATCCATATTTCATTCTACTTTTGATGACATTATTTCAAATCATTAATATTGAATGTTATATATAGTCGAGCATCAACCATTTTTTCAATATGTATAATTATACCTTCTATATATCTTCTAGGAAAAACTATTTATCTTTCAATATATGAATCACCTTTCACTAATTATTAATACGTTCATGTCGAGAGGGAGGCAATCCCATGTGCACTGCCACATACAAGTATCTCATACAAAACTCTGCATCCTCCTTAAAAATATACTTATTGATAATGGAGGCTTTAGGTTGATATAGATACTTAACCTACCCCTTTAATATATTCATATACCATTCAAAAGATACATGCAACATAGATATACATGTCCATAAATCATTATCAGTTGAAGCATAATATCCATTAAATGCACCATTATATCAACAAAACATGGCAGAAAATATATTTCTAATTCATAATGTTTAGAAAATTCTTTGTTTTCCAATATATTCAAAGTATCCATATCAATCACCTTATTATAAATTGAATTGAGAAAATAACACACCTTCTTGATAGTTTTTCTAAGATGGATGGGAAATATTTCATACAATGATACTAGTAGAAGTTATTGCATCATGATGTGACAATCAAGATATTTCATACCTGTCAAGTTCAAATCCTTCAAAGAGACATAATTTTTTACATATGAAGAGTAAACCTGCAATAGTTTGATATGATGAAGATAATGACAAAAGCTACTTTTTTTCCCTCTTGGATAATGTATGACAAGATGGGTGAAGAAATTTTCTTATTCTATCATGTGTTAGAGCATACTCCAAAAAATTCCCCTTTATAGTAAGTATAATCACGAATTTAACCCATCATTATTATTTCCATTAACATTTATCAATTTTCCAATCAATTTGTAACAAATACTATTCTCCCTATTAATGAAATAAATGTTCTATTTCACTTTATGATATCTCCAATATGGTAGCTCAAAAAATATTGGACATTTCATCCAAATATTTATATCATTACTGAATTTATATGCCATTCCCAATATCACATCAAGGTTTTGATCCCTATGAAAATAATCATCAGTGGAAAATAGTTTTGTAGAAATATTAAATTTTTGGAGGTGTTTGAATAATTTTGTTAATATTCCGAAATACTGATCCATAGGAAAATACTTTTGATTACCTATGTATAATGTTTTCCAAACATGATTCAATTGAATATATGAAGTCTATTATTTGCTAATTGGGCACGGTTTATGCTCCTTAATGTTTTATCCTGACAAATTTACATATAGAGGGAAGTTAATAATAATGAACATAATCATTGTAGGTTGTTGAAAATATTAAATTATATAAGAGTCATACAACCTAATTTAATCATCAAATAAGACTTTGAAATCATCATTTAATGGGGACAAGAAAACATCATTATCATTTGTAGGTTTTTTGGTCTAAAGATCATTAAACTCAAGATTGATATATTTACACTTCATGAAAAATTCAGGAGATATGTTATAAATTACCAATAAAAGAATACATGAATTATTTTTCCTAATGCTAATCTTATATGGATTCATTTCCTCAATGAACAACTGAATTCTGATATTTCAAACTTCATTTTTGAATGTAGGATACTTCTCATCAATTTTTTTCAACTATGGAAAATCTGTTGGATGATGTTTTTTTATATCACATATCCACTAATTTTCATGCCATTTATTCCTTTTTACATCAACTGAATTAGTAAATAATCTTTTCAAATGAATAATTATAAGATGATACCAAAAATACCTTACATCGTCCTATGATTTTTCTTTCTACTTATATGATGATGTCTCACATTTAGGAAACTGTAACAGAAATCCACATACCTTTCTAAATATCCTAATGTCATTTAGACATTCATTTATTTTCTTGTATGCCAATACCATAAGGTATAATAATATCTTGTCCTTATAATTTGAATATTGAAGAATTTTGTCTTCAATAATAATATCATTCAACAATTTTAGCAGCTCTGTAAAACTTTTGACACTCCATCTAGGCTTCGACTTCAGAATATTCAATCATAAAAAAATGATAAAGATGTAAAATTCATACAAAAAGGATACAATTTTTGTTAAGAATCACCATATATATGATCAATTTTAATTTCTATCTCAAATTGTTTTGCATAAATATGATGAATCATTTCATCAATTTCATAAAAGTTACCATCTTGGAAAGCATTATCATTAGTAGATCTGAAATCTAATCAAGTTTCACAATTCCAAATCTGAGGGTCGTAACTTGGATTAGTACCATGAAAAAATGAATGACCCTTTATCTCTAAACATTTCATCTTCTCCAAATTTAAATATTTCAGGAATAGGTAGAAAAACATGTCGTAGTTTGGAATATTTCATTTAGAAAATTTGAAAAAAGAATCAACACCTTCCTCATATTCATTAATTATTTGAACATTCATAATCAAATTTCTATACATAATTACCTATATCCAAAATCAAAATTATAAATGTCACGAACGAGCCCGGGTCGACCCTGAACCGGTCACCCGAGCCGGTCCGCGGCAAGTCCCGAGGGGCATTCCTGATTCCCCCCGGGATGGAATCTAGTGCTGGGCATTGAAATTTTAATCGTTGGGAACGATTTCAGCCCCAAACCAGAAAAACAGGATCAAAGAAAGAATATAAACTAAATAAAACAGACAAACACTAATGACATTAACAAAACTACATCCCAACATACCTCCATGTGACCTCGCGGGTCACCACCCAACTACAAACCAACGTCGCTCCATCACTGATCGACTCAAGCCAGGAAAACATGAACACATGGAACCTGCAACTGAAAAGGTAAAAGATAGGGGTGATCACAAAAGTACTTAGTAGGTGATCCCCACAAAAAATCCCAAAGCACTGCTAGTAAATAAAGAATCTATATAATCCAAGTTTGAACTACAATGTATAAAAGTATGCTCTCATAATGTTTCACTTGAAAATCAAAACGCGAGACATTTCAGTTATTCTTTTTCCAAAAATTGGATTCCTTTCATTAGTTCTAAACTCATTATAAAAGGAAATAAGTGTTACATTTTAAAATCTTACACAAAGAGAATAATGTATTTTCATTTGAAAACCTTTTTCCTAAAATCTAATAGTATATGCTATGAAAGATGACTGTAAGTAAACAAACAGGGAAAAAAGTGCAAGTAAAAGTAAACTAGAAGTTATAATCAACAACCATGGGTGATCATAAACATCCCTAGAAAACCCTTGGACGTACTCGGGTTCAGACTACCTGCCGGCATGGTACTCCATAGTCAATAACCGACTGGCCGCCCTAACAGCCAACTCGTGGCATGCCCCACAAGGCCTTAACTATGAAGGGGGGACTAACCCGTCTAATCAGGGTTAGCCAGCAACTGTCACTCGATTCTCTAAAGGACACCCAGGAACCCACGTTGGTTTTAATAACACTGTGTATGTGGGAGACCCTCGCACGTGTGACTCATCTCACCGCACTTTCCAACCCCTTACACGGACATCGCTACACAACAACCCTCGAAGGGAAGTCCCCCTATAGAGATGCCCCATAAGTACGCATATATATATATATATGTATAATCACATCACATTTAATAAAGTGCTAACCGGGCCGCCATATCATTTAAATTTTAACCATTTAATACTATAGCATTTCTAAAGGGATATGACACACGCCATTTCATTGAAAACCAGAAACACACTTAGAACTTTATTTAAGAAATTCAAATCAGCATATTAAACCAGAAACACACTGGTTCCACAAGTAGAATCATTTTCCAATATCCAAATGCACCCCACTTTTATCAAGAACCAAACGGGCCTTTAATCACTTTTTTAAGGAACACCATTTCTCAAATGAAATCCAAAATTTTGTTCATTCGACAAAGGAAAACATTTTTTGTCAACCAAGAACCACACCTTAAGTTCCCAAAATCATGTTTAAAGGTCATTCGGTCATTTTCTCTAATATAGGTTCTAAGAAACACCTTTTCCATTAACAATACATCTACTAATTCACACACGCCAAAAAATTTTCAAAACACAATTCAACATGACTTTCATTATTCAGGAAGAACCATTTAGCAAAACTACCATGTAAGCACACAATTAAATCTAAGAAAAACACTTTCAATGAAACGCTAGAATTAAACAGCTTGCATTATCAGCAGATCACCAAACTATAAAAACTACTTAATATTACTTTTAAATTTACTGAAATTCAATAAAAAGACAAGGAATAAATAAATTCTTAATTTAATGTCGAGTGCAAAGGGTGACCTACCGTGAATCGGAACAAAAAATGACACGGTGCAAAACTCCCGTTGCGTAATGGTCGCACCGTACTGCGCCGTCAAACAGGTCCTAAAACAATAGACCATTAAATAGGTTCAACAATAATAATAACATAACAATAATAATAACATAATATAATAATAATAATAATATAATAATAACAATAATAATTTAGCGTAGTTATAAAAATAATATAATAACAATAATAATATCATAATCATAATAATAATGACAATAACATAACAATAGTAATAAAAATAATAACTTAATAATATTGACATGATAATAATAATAATAATAATGTAGTAATAATAATAACAACATCATAATAATAATAACAATAATAATAATATTAATAATATATTAATAATAATAATAACAATATAATAATAATAACATAATATAATAATAATAATAACATAACCATAGTATAATATTAATATTAATATTAATAATAATAATAATAATAATAATAATAGAATAATATTAACATAATAATAATAAAAATAATAACAATAATATAATCACAATAACATAATAATAATCATAATAACAATAATATAATAATAATAATAACATAATACTAATAAGAATAATAATAAAAATAATGATATAATAATATTATTACTATTAAGATGATAATAATATTAATCAGGTGAAACGTTATTAAAAAAATAAAATGTAAATAAGATTATAAGAAAATAAAAACTCACAGAGAAGGAGCGGAGGGGGGGGGGGAGCGCGCAGGTGGTGCCGGACGGCGACAGCTGGAGGGGTGTGTGCAGGAGGGTCGTCGGGACAGGGGTGTCACCACCGGAGGGAGCTCGGACGGCGGTGGTTTGGCAGGAGAAAGGTGTGTTGGCTACGGGGTCAGAGGGAGGTTGTGCGGCGGGGATGCCCGAAAGGGGGTGCAGAAACAGTGGGGGCCCGGGGCGGTGAAGGGCACCAGGCAGAGCGGGAGCCGGATGGGGTGAGGGTGTAGGAGGATGCCTGACGGGCCAGTCGGGGGGGGGGGGGGGTGTCGCCGCCGGAGAGAGCACGGACGGCGGTCGGGCTGGAGGGCGAGGAGGCGGTCGGTGAGGCAGTGAGAGCCAGGATGGCGTGGAGGGTCATGACGGTGACGGGCAGCGCCGCCTGGGCGAGGGGGAACAGGGGAGTCGTCGGGGGGGGGGGGGGGTAAGGTTGAGCCGGAAGAGGGCGGAAGAGGGGGTCACGCATGCAGGGTGGTCGCCGGAGGATGCAGACTGGCCGGAGACGCCACTGGTCGGATCGGGAGGAGGCGTCCGGCGAACACGCAGGGGATACATGGCGGCGGTTGGAGGGGAGCGCACAGGAGGGGGCCGGTGGCCGGCGACGCAGGGAGGAGGTGGCTGGGTGGGGGTCGGCCGAACCAGGAGGGGGAGAAAAAACGGGGGAGAGAGAGGGGAGAGAGGGGTGAGGCGTCTACGAGAGAGAAGAGAGGGGTAGGGTTAGGGTTAAGTTAATATATATATATATATATAATAAAATAATAATAATATTAATATTAAAAAATATATAATAATTATAAAAATAATAATAATACTAATACTAATGATGATAATAATAATAATGTTAATGATAATAATAATAATAAAAATTAATGGTAATAAATTTATAATAATAATAATAATAACGATAATAATAATCATACTTTATAATAATAATATTAATAATGATAATAATAACAACATGAATAATGATAATAATAATATTCATAATAATAATAATAAGAATAATAATAATATTTTAGAATAAGTAAATAAATATACTCAATATTAATAATAATAATAATAATACTGTTAATAATAATAAAATAAATAATAGAATGACAACATAAAATTCTCCAATTTAAATGTCGGGCAAACACGCAGTCACCCGGGTCAACCACACGGTCACCGCTAACGATTCGATGACCGCGCACTGGCGCAAAACCCTTCAACACAAGTAAACATTAGAATTTCAGACCGAGACCAAGAAAATAGTAAAAATAAGGGAATCTATGGTCGGGGTGTGGAAATTCTCCCCACCAGAGACACTTTCTGCCCCCAGAAAGTCACCAAGCCAAAAGTCGGTCAAGATTCAAGTCCATGCCCCAATGGAACTAAAGGAACAAAGAGAACTGAGAATCTCGGGATAACCTTAATCCACACAGGTCACACCCGACCCATTCAAAAGAAAACTGAAGTCTGAGCTTGAGGGTAGAACATGAAGGGTTCTCCCTACCTCAAGAACTCAACTAGTTCAAAAATTTAACACCCAAAACATTCTACCACACAGAGGCGGGTCCAATACGAGAACTCATAACCGATCCAAACCGACTCCTATAACATGATTAGATTTACACCTCCATCAAAACATTGAACCCATGACTAGAGTCAACAACTTCAACACCAAGAGAACCCTCAGAAATATATTTAACCAACATCAAATTGGAGACATGATCCATTGAAGTCCACAAAACATAACCACATCGACAACATAACTAAAACGAGGTCAACCCACACGAGGGTCAAACACACTTTTAGGAAGGACACCTGATTCCGAATATTACATTCACACGACTAGTCCTCATAGATTATCATAGAGAAATTGCATCGTCACTTTATAGAAAGAAAAAGCATTTACAACGCTGTTGGAACTTTAATAGCAGGAAAACAAATATGAAAAGGTTTTTAATTGCTCCACCATCAATACGGAAGACATAACCTGGTCCAAGGCTTCACAACCCTGTGAAATCCTGACTGTGCGCGAGCTTCACCCCGAGACCTGTGGATGGGGCTCTGATGGATGAAGAATCTCCTGCCTCATAGTCAGGTACTGACACTCTCCAATCACAGCGTCTTCTTCAAGCGACGCTTCTTGCAAAACTTCTGCAGATGACCCAGACAACCGCATCGATGACACGTCTTCGGAGGGTTGCGACAAGACGACCTTAAATGCCCGAAAGGACCACACTGATAGCATACCATCGAACGATCTAATGAAATGGAAACTGGGAACAAAGGGGATAACTCCTTAGGAACAGGTATCTCTGGTACCTTTTCCTCACCAGAGGGGGAACTATCACGAACAACAGGGGACGCTGAAGTATTAACCACCCGCACACCGGGAACCAACTCAGCCAAGAATGCTTCCTCCACCATCTTCTCGAAACAAAGGTCTTCAGAAGGGAGGACTCACTCCCTGATCTGTAGACGAAGACCCACGGTGAAAAGAGAGACCATCATGAGCTCATGCGACACTGCCTCTGGAGAAAAGGAAATCAGTTCCTTGAAATGGTCAACATATGCCTTCACCATCCGTTGGCCATGTTGAATATGCACAAGCTCCCTCTTTTTCTCCAGATTCACTTCCTTAGGTACAAACCATTGGAAGAAAATGATTTTAAAGACATCCAATGTCATTTCAACTTGCATTGATGATGGGGTAACCCTCTTCCACTGGTCCAGAGCTGGACCCTCAAACAACTCCATAATTGCACGAACCTTAACATTATCGGGAGTTCCCAACATTCAAAAGACACGCTCCACTTCCTCAAGACATTTCACTACCTCTAACAGATTCTGATCACCATGGAGAATAGGCAAAGTCTAAGGAGGACCAAAAAATGGGCATGACCTATCAGAATCCTTAGAGACCTTTCTGGGCGGCATTTCCTGAGCGACATATAAAACACAAAGCCAAAACCAATATCAACCCGAAGAAACCTCAATAAAAGCACCTTCATAAAAAACAGTCAGCACAAAGACCAAACAAATATGAACACAACCCAAAATAAGATCTCCTTTTTAAAATCCCCTTTTTATTTTAGATTATAAATCCACCCTTTTTTTCAAGACTACTTTCCAAAACCAATCCACTTTCATACCAAAAACATTAAAAAACCGTTTCCCCTTTAAAACCAATTTAGAAAACAAGGTCAAGCCTTTAATTTCAAATACACACCTAGTTAATCCAATGAACCGTTGCACATGTCTTTATCCACTGTCCATTCATACTCGCACCAACACGCATTTTCCATGAATTCTCACACATGTGCAAACGTTCATAAAGAGGAACCGAGGTTTCACCCCAAATCATTTTGAACCAACTCCAAGCAAACAACAGTTTTCCAAATCAAGAGATTTCAGTTTTAAAAACCATTTCAAATATTTAATGTCCTTTAAAAGAAATCAGTCCAATTTTTTTTCAAAAAACTTTTTCATTTCCAACAACGTACTTACACAGACCAAAACAAAAGCAGCATCCAAATTTGCATCAACCACTGGAGTGAGGGACTAGTAGTCACGCTCAACCTGGTGACATGGTAGTGAGCCATGTGCCAAGCCAGCGTCGACCGCTAGGAGGAATCCAAACCATGTACTCAGACTCCACATAGGTCACTACTCCATGTGAAATCACGATGTAACGTCATCTTGCCTCCGTTGTCATCTCTCAATCCAAGACAAACCAGAAATAGATAAAGACACAATTACCGGACTACCCCTGGTGACTCGAGGTGCGGAACAGGCGAGGGTTCATGACGTCCTTCCCATACCTACCTCTTGAGTTCCGATAGTCCTAATCTCCACCTACCAGACAACCCAAATAACACGAACCTCCTTTGATACCATTTTGTCACGAACCATCCCGAGTCAACCCTAAACCGGTCACCCGAGCCGGTCCGCGGCAAGTCCCGAGGGGCGTTCCCGATCCCCCCGGGATGGCAACTAATGCCGGGCATTGAAATTTTAATCGTTGGGAATGATTTCAGCCCCAAACCAGAAAAACGGAATCAAAGAAAGAATATAAACTAAATAAAACAGACAAACACTAATGACATAAACAAAACTACATCCCAACATACCTCCATGTGACCTCGCGGGTCACCACCCAACTATAAACCAACGTCGCTCCATCACTGAGCGACTCAAGCCAGGAAAACATGAACACAAGGAACCTGCAACTGAAAAGGTAAAAGATAGGCGTGAGCACAAAAGTACACAGTAGGTGAGCCCCACAACAAATCCCAAAGCACTACCAGTAAATAAAGAATCTAAATAATTTAGGTTTGAACTAGAATGTATAAAAGAAAGCTCTCATAATGTTTCAATTGAAAATCAAAACGGGAGACATTTCACTTATTATTTTTCAAAAAATTGGATTCCTTTCATTAGTTCTAAACTCATTCTAAAAGGAAAGAAGTGTTACATTTTTAAATCTTACACAATGAGAATAAAGTATATTCATTTGAAAACCTTTTTCCTAAAATCTAACAGTATAAGCTGTGAAAGATGACTGTAAGTAAACAAACAGGGAAAACATGTGCAAGTAAAAGTAAACTAGAAGTTATAAGCAATAACCATGGGCGATCCAAAACATCCCTAGAAAAGCCTTAGACGAACTCGGGTTCAGACTACCTGTCGGCATGGTACTCCATAGTCAATAACCAACTGGCCGCCCTAACAGCCAACCAGTGGCACACCCCACAAGGCCTCACCTACCAAGGGGGGACTAACTCGTCTAATCGGGGTTAGCCAGTAACCATCACTCGATTCTCTAAAGGACGCCTAGGAACCCACGGTGGTTTTAATAACACTGTGTAAGTGGGAGACCCTCGTACTCTTGACTCATCTCACCGCACTTGCCAACCCCTTAAACTGACATCGCTACACGACAACCCTCGAAGGGAAGTCCCCCTGTAGAGATGCCTCATAAGTACGTATATATATATATATATGTATAATCACTTCAAATTTAATAAAGTGCCAACCGGGCCGTCATATCATTTACATTTTAACCATTTAATACTATAGCATTTCTAAAGGGATATGACACACACCATTTCATTGAAAACCAGAAACACACTTAGAACTTTTTTAAGAAAGTCAAATAAGCATATTAATCCTAAAACACACTAGTTTCACAAGTAGAATCATTTTCCAATATCCAAATTCACTCCACTTTTATCAAGAGCCAAACGGGCCTTTAATCACTTTTTGAAGGAACACCATTTCAGAAATAAAATCCAAACTTTTGTTCACACGACAAAGGAAAATATTTTTTTATCAACCATGAACCACACTTTATGTTTCCAAAATCATGTTTAAAGGTCATACAGTCATTTTCTCTAATCTAGGTTCTGAGAAACACCTTTTCCATTAACAATACATCTACTAATTTTCACACGCCAAAAACAATTCAAAACACAATTCAACATGACTTTAATTATTCAGGAAGAACCATTTAGCAATACTACTATGGAATCAGACAATTAAATCCAAGAAGAACACTTTCAAATAAATGCTAGAATTAAACAGCTTGCATTATCAGCAGATCACCACACTATAAAAACTACTTAATATTACTTATAAATTTACTGAAATTCAATAAAAAGACAAGGAATAAATAAATTCTTAATTTAAAGGTGAGTGCAAAGGGAGACCTACCTCGAATCGGAACGAAAAACGACACGGCGCAAAACTCCCATTACGTAATGGTCGCACCATATTGCATCGTCAAACAGGTCCTAAAACAATAGACCGTTAAACAGGTTCAACAATAATAATAACATAACAATAATAATAACATAATATAATAATAATAATAATATAATAATAATAATAATAACAATAATAATTTAGCATAATTATAATAATAAAATAATAACAATAATAATAATAATAATATAATAATAATAATAATAGAATACCCATAATATAATAATGATAACAATAATAATATAATAACAATAATAATAGCATAATCATAATAATAATGACAATAACATAACAATAGTAATAAAAATAATAACTTAATAATATTAACATGATAATAATAATAATAATAATAATGTAGTAATAATAATAACAACATAATAATAATAATAATAATAATAATAATATATTAATAATAATAATAACAATATAATAATAATAACATAATATAATAATAATAATAACATAACCATAATATAATAATAATTATAATATTATTATTATTATTATTAATAGAATAATATTAACATAATAATAAAAATAATAATAACAATAATATAATCATAATAACATAATAATAATCATAATAACAATAATATAATAATAATAATAACATAAAACTAATAATAATAATAATAAAATTAATGATATAATAATAATAATATTATTAACATGATAATAATATTAATCAGGTGAAACGTTATAAAAAAAGTAAAACGTAAATAAGATTATAAGAAAATAAAAACTCACATAGAAGGAGCGGGGGGGGAAGCGCGCAGGTGGTGTCGGACTACGTCGGCTGGAGGGGAGCACGCAAGAGGGTCATCGGGATAGGGGTGTCACCGCCGGAGGGAGCCCAGACGGTGGCGGTTTGGCAGGAGAAGGGTGCACCGGCGATGGGGTCGGAGGGAGGTGGCGCGGCGGGGATACCAGACACGGGGTGCGGAAACTGTGGGGGTCCGGGGCGGTGAAGGGCGTCGGGCAGAGCGCGAGCCGGATGGGGCGAGGGTGTAGGAGGATGCCGGAGGGGCCGGTCGGGGGGGGGGGGGGGTTTCGCCACCGGATAGAGCCCAGACGGCGGTCGGTCTGGATGGAGACACGGCGGTCGGTGAGGCAGAGGGAGGCGGGGGTGGCGCGGAGGGGCGCGGCGGCGACGGGCAACGGCGCCTGGGCAAGGGGGAACAGGGGAGTCGCCGAGGGGGGGGGGGGGGGGGTGGGGTACGGCTGAGCCGGAATAGGGGGTCGCGCGCGCAGGGTGGTCGCCGGAGGTTGCGGACCGGCCAGAGATGCTGTTGGCCGGAGCGTGAGGAGGCGTCCGGCGAACACGCAGGGGAGGCGCGGCGGCGATGGGAGGGGAGCACGCAGGAGGGGGCTGGTGGCCGGCGACTTAGGGAGGAGGCGGCTGGGTACGGGTCGGCCGAACCAGGAGGGGGAGAAAAAATGGGAGAGAGAGAGAGGAGAGGGGAGAGGCGGTTGCGGGAGAGAAAAGAGGGGTAGGGTTAGGGTTAAGTTAATATATATATATATATATATAATAACAAATATATAATAATAATAATAATAATAATAATAATAATAATACTAATGATGATAATAATAATAATGTTAATGATAATAATAACAAAAAATGGTAATAAATTTATAATAATTATAATAATAACGATAATAATAATCATACTTTATAAGAATAATATTATTAATAATGATAATAATAACAACATGAATAATGATAATAATAATAATAATAATAATAATAATAATAATAATAATAATAATAATAATAATAATAATAATAATATGTTAGAATAATTAAATAAAGAAACCCAATAATAATAATAATAATAATACTGATAATAATAATAAAATAAATAATAGAATGACAACATAAAATTCTCAAATTTAAATTTCGGGTGAACACGCAGTCACTCGGGCCAACCGCACGGTCACTGCTAACGATGCGATGACTGCGCACTGGCGCGAAACCCTTCAACACAAGTAAACATTAGAATTTCAGACCGAGACCAAGAAAAGATTAAAAATAAAGGCATCTGCAGTCGGGGTGTGACAATAAATCTTTTTAATATATTCCAATTTATTATTTATACAAAAGATTTAATAAATTTAAAGTAACACAATTTTGAAATATAAAACATATATATGCATATTTTAAACATATAATTACAATTTATAAAAAAAATGGAAGATAAGTTTAAATATAAATGTTAAATAATAAAAATATATGTATTAAAATAATTTTATAAATAAAATATTGTATTATTTAATATTTATATGAAATATGCAATAATTTGAATGTAAACAAATTTTGAAATATAATATAGATTTATTTATTTCATAAATTTATAATGATGTTGTTTTTAAACAATAAGATAGAAAACAACTAAATTAAAAAAACTATCCACTACTTTGATATGTTATTAACCCATTCCAACATGAGTTTTTTTATGAATTTTTTATCCTAATTATCTGTAATAGTAACATAACAGGTCTTAAGATTGTGTTAAATAGAAATATTTTATTTATTTATTTTAATTTTGATGGTTGAAATTTTGGGATTTATCATTTTTATTAAGTTTTTTATAGATAATTTATTGTGTAAAAAGTTTTTGTAGAAAAGGGACTTTTGGGATAAGTTTTTTTGGATATATGTATTATGGAAAAAGTCTGGTGTTTATGCCTTGAAAGGAACCTATAATGTCTTGGGATGGTGGTAGAAATATCCCTTAAGCATAATACATTCTAATGACATCATTATCAACACGTACAAGTGTCATCAAATATCTAAATGATTATCTCATCCATTTATAGCACATTAGGATACATCAAAAATGTAATTTTTTTGAAACTGAATGCATATCTAACATAAATTACAAATTAAATTTCATCTCCCTAAAATACTCACTGAAAATAATATATGTAACTCAAGGGAACATCATTAAATAAAAATAATTGGATTCCAAGGATAAAACATAATCTGGATAATACTCCACCTATAATAATTAACATTAAAAGACCCAATTAATGAAATAAAAACATAGATTTAGGCCATCTATGTATTACCAATTATTTATAATCTAATGGATGGGTTGGATCATTAACATGAGACCATCATGGGTTTAATCAAAAAATCATACCATAAATAATTTTTATAATATTTAATGTAACAGACACAAACAATTATAACATTTGTGATAATGTTACATGATTTTTTTTAAAAACCCCACCACCCCCCCCCCCCTTCCAAAAACGTAAAATATAGATGAAAACCAATAATTTCATCTTTTGAAACATATTTATTCAAAATTCACCATTAAATTTATTTTTGAAAATTGAAATAAAATTAAAAGAATAAAAATAAAACACATACAGAACCATAGAATCAATGTAATAAAAGAAATAATCAATATACCATGGGTTTAGAGAAGAAAACCAAAAATTGGAAGTTCATAAAATAAATGATGGTGATCACCTATAATTTCTTCAATTATCACCCAATATTAAGGGAAACTAAATAAATCCGAAATTTCATTTTTCCTCGAAAGTAAAAAATTTAGTAGAATAATATTTGGCAATTTTCTGTTTGAACTGAAACCAAAACTATCCATCTTGTCCACAGAAGTATAATCTAGCCCCATCCCCGGTATCACATAACAAGGGGCACTAGGACTTTTCTTCACATAACTACTATAGAATAAATATAGGACTCTATCATAGTTCCTAGGGTTCCAATGAATGTAAAAAATGTTTTTATATGGAAATAATGAATCATTAGATTATCATATCCACTAAAAAAATTAATTAACATAATTATCATATCACCACTAATTCCCTTTATAATACATTTTTCAAATAAACAATTTCATAATATCTAATAAACTACACACATAATTAGGGACCACAATTCATATAATGTATTAAAAAATTAAGCGGGCCAACAAAGGGTCACATCTACAGTATAGAAATTTATATTATGAGGTTTCAAATGGTCTTGTTAAAAAATAAATTTAGAATTTGAACCAATTACCACCATTTAATATCCCAATTTCAAATTATCTTCTAAATAAAATCCATGGTAAACCACATATTTAACCTTTTAAAGTGAAAACTATATTAATTTTCAATTATTTTTGAAATCCATCATTTTTATTTGTTAAAAAAACCCATGAAAACCACACATTTTCTATTCTAATGACCAAAATGAGTTTAAACTACTGAAAACATAAATGTCTTTAGAAAAATATTTTAAACATTTTTTCTAACAAATTGAATTTGATACTTCTTTGTAGAAACGAGGAAATAATTAATATTTGATTAAACCAAGTGATAAAAATATTAAATATATGATGAAATGTATTTTTACCATCCTATATATATTTAATTGATAAAAATGTAATTATAAAACATATATAATTAAATTACATGTATATTAAAGGAATTATAACCAAACCCCTTCCTATATCAATTATAAATAATGATATAGAAAGTCACCTACAATGATGAATCTCAATAAATAAGATAAAATCCATATATAATTATAAAAAACCAAAACACCCAAATTATAACCATACCTAAACCCAATTAATTTCCACATAACCAAAATGGTTTATAAGGATCGAAAATTCAATAATGAATGCCTGTATGGAAGAGTTTAGATGGTGAAAATGAAGAAGAAGATGATTGTCCTTTTAAATCTACTTAAGTGTTAAAAGTCTAGCATATAGAGGGGACCTAGAAAAAATGATGAAAATGATTTCAGAATGATTTTGGAGGCCACATGATCGATGATTTATATGTAGGGTTTCCTGGTGAGAGAGACCGTGTTTCTGTCACCCAAAAAATTGTGGAATAACGTGAAACAAGACTTCATAAAATTTTTAAATGATTTATCACATTAGTTAATATATAACTGACATGATAAGGAGTTTTTTCAATATTTATCATTCCATTTATTGTATTACCAATATGATAAAATGATTTATAAGGAAGTTATTAAATAACTGCTATGATAAATTACTTTATTACATCGGTTACTATATAACTGACAACATAAATTTTCATGTCACATCAGTTATAAAACAACCAATATGATAAAGCCATAAATTATATTTAACATGTCAGTTATTTTATTACCAACAATGTTAATTAATCAAAATAATTTATTACATTGGTAATAGTATAACCTAAAAGATAAATCTATGTTCTTTCTTTTGCACGCCAGATTTTTATAATCAACATAGTAAATACTTTTTGTACTGGTGAGTGGATAGTGTACAATATTTCTGAATCAATATAATGTTATATTAATCATATATAGATATTATTTCCATCATTATACCCATCCATGTAAGGTGGTGGTGAAAAATAGATTACACCACGTTGTGAAGATGGTAGACCTTACATAATCACACATGGTGATTTCATTTATCTTAAGATTGATAGAATGTGGAATATTATTAGTCAATAATCATAATAACGTATCATTATGTAATATAAACTGGAATTATTAATTTATAATGAAACAACTCATGATGTAGAATTTGAAGAAGAATTATTTTTGAGAAAATTGGTAGAGGATATTAGAAATTCTTCGACATGCTTAATCTAAATATTCTATAAGAGCACTGGAGATGGAATTTGAATAAGACCAGAACCCCTATAATGTAAATAATGAAGTTGATAAGGCAAAATGCTCAGGGATGGCTGAGATTGAATTCTAAAATTAATTTTAAGATTTGAGAGATGAGGCTTATTTTTATAATTGATGTTAGGTGATTTTTTGTGATCCTAAAAAAATATTAATTTATAGTAAAATAAAACCCCATAAAAATGAAAAAAAATGACCCAATTTATAATTAGATATAATATATGGTTGTAATATCATTAATCAATCGATTTTAGAGAGATTTTTTTGTCAATTTTAATCTTGTTATTTTTATTCATACGTGGTTATTCTATTTAATTTATAACTAGGTAATCCAATATTTAAATATATAATGGGTGAAATATTTACTTATGTGATTTCAGTTAGATCCTAAATAATAAAAAATTAACCATTTTTAAAATAACATAATTTGTATAGTTTTAAAAATCTTTTAAATAATATAAATAATTTATTAAAACATTATTTTGATAAACAAATAATATCGGTAATTATGACACGATTGAATTCAGTGATTTTTAAAAATATAAATATAAAAACATATCATTGATGAAAATATTTTTTATATTACTTAGTGGTCAAGGACATCTAGATATTTCATTATACATATTAGTTATTACAAAATATATTTATTTTAATATTTATAATATCATTTATTTTTAATATCTTAAAATAAAATAATTTCTACATCAATTATGTGTAATTATTTAATATACATATTTATTGAAATAAAATTTAAAATAAAATAAAATGGTTAAGATAAATCTATTAGATTATAGAAGAATATTTTTAGTGTAATTTATCTTCAATGATATACAAAATAAAAAATTTTATACTTATTATAATATGAATGTGAGATATTTAACATCACTTTAAATAAAATAATATTTGTGTCACCACATCATATATAAGGTTATAGATATCCAGTAACACGACACATGGATTTTCATGGTCTACATATAATTGAACAATAAGATTTTTCTAGTTTTCTTGGGTATATTGATTATTATTAGTGTTTTAATAATTATTTTTTATTTTTTATTAATTCATTAATTTATACATCACCAAAGTATAAGTCTGTAAGGTAATTATTTATTTTCAAAAAATTAGAAATAAAATATCATCATAATAAAATAAATTATATTTCAAATTTGTATTTATTTTTGAATTTCTCTTTTGTATAACCTAATATAAAACTGATTTAGTTACAAAAATACGAGTGAGAAATATATTACTTTTCATTAAAAAAATATATTAAATATTATAATAACAACCTAGTGGAATCTAAATAGAACCATTTATACCCAAGTATGACTTCTATCTAAATAAACTCATCCATTTATATTATGAATAGTTTTAGGGTATTTTTATAATATTATTCTTACCTTTAAATACCTAATTTTTTCATTTACCCTATTAATAAAATGTATTAATGTTACTATTAATAATTTCGAAAAAAAATTATTTATATAATTTAGAACTAATAATGGAAAATATAGAATCCATTTATTATATTTCATAACTAGGATGTTTTAGAAATTAATTTAAAATTAATCTTATTGTCGGAAAGAGAGAATGAGTTTTAAATGTTAAATCATTAAAATAGATTAAAAGGTTTTTACCTCTAAAGTCAATATAAAATTAATAAAAAGTATATAATTTATATCTATTGATTAAGATTTATTATATTAATAATTTAAAATAATTCAATATTATAAATTATCCGTAAAAATTATTTTTTTGATAATAGATTTTTTTAATTAAAATTTTATTGTATTTTTACTCTACATAAAAATGTTAAAGTCATCAAGAAAATATTAAAAATTAATCCAAAGAAAATTTTCAATTCTACATCCAAATAAGATGTTTATGTTGTGATATAAAATCTATTAATGTGTTAATATTGTAATTTAAAATGGGTACTCCATTGAAAGGAGGAAAATTACCCTTAAAAATTATGTTTTTATACATCAAATATTGTTTATTCATACCCTTTTAAAAAAATATCTACTAGATAAATATCAATAATATATTATTATGAATAAAACATATATATTTTTATTAATTTCATATACCTATAAAAATTCAATCAGTTTTAAAAAATAATAAAACAACTATATAAATGTTTTATATTTTTAATAAATAATTGGTAGCCAATGAATACACCATACATTTTCTTAAAAAGTTATATTTATTTTTGATAAACTAAAGGCTCAGTTAAAATGGTCCCTTAAAACTAAGGTAATCTCTTGGGTTGTTTAAACTCCTGATTGTGTTGAATGGGAGCAATGGAAGAATTAAAATTATTTAGAGAAAATATTTCATAAAAATATATGGGTGTTATATAGTACCTCCCATAAAATAAATTCATCATTATAATTTCTCAATTGGATACCAACATATAAGGATATCTCTAAAAAATAATATCCTAAATGTCCCATATAGCTTCCTCAAATTGGTGGTTCCTCTGAAAAATTTTAATAAAGTGAGTGGTATTGTTTCAAAGAACATTTTTTCTATGATAAAAAATATCTATTAGTTATTCTTCATAAGAAATATATTGCACCAGTGAGATGAATTAAATGTTTATTTCTTGTGAAGTATCAAAAATGTGATTTATCAAGATAGAAATATAGAACACATCGTTAACTTGATAGAGATTTAGTGTATGTTCCGATAGAAATGATTCCTTCCCATCACAATCTATAATATAAAATCCCGATATACCTTTGACATAGATTTCCATTCTTCCCAAATCTCATTACACTCATCATGGAAGATATTCTTACGATAAACTTATCACCCACTTAAAACTCTAGGTTTTTTCTATAGTTGTTAGCATATCTTTTTTAGACTCTGAAATGCTCTTATGTGTTGTGGAATATATTTGACCCATTTATTCAAATTATCAGAAATTTCAGGAACTGATATATTTACATCCCCAACTTCATTCTAGAATTATAGAGGTCATTACTTCTTTCCATAAAGGGCCTCATAAGGATTCATCAAAATACTGATGTTATAGATATTATTGTATGAACAATTACACCAAATGTAGGTATTCATCCCAAAAAAATTTAAAATACATAAATAATTCTCCTACCATGTCATCTAAAGCCTGAATTTTACACTCAGACTAACCTTCTATCCATGGATGACAGGTAGTGCTAAAACACAACACTATATCTAGAGCCAACTAAATACATTGCTATAACTTCATGGTAAACCACAGATCCTGATTAGATATAATTGAATACGGTACTCTTTGCAATCATACAACTTCTTTTACATATATCTTCTAAAGCAGATCAAGAGTGAAATCCACTATTATAAAAATGAATTGTGCTAACATCTATAGGAAATCAAATATAACATATATACATTTTTGGACTTTAGATGTTGTTGGAAGTCTTATGAGAAATTCCATAGTTATGTTTCTCTATTTCTATTCTTTTATGGGTAATGGTCGTAACATCCACTTACTCTTTTCTCTCTTAGCCTAAAATTGCTGCTAAACCAAGCACCGAGATTCATTTATAAAAACCCTTATTTTCAAACCAGGACACCAGAAATACTATATTAGGTCCTCGTAAATCATTGTGCTTCTAGGTTGAATAATGAATGATGAACAATAAGCCTCATCCAACAAACCATTGTTTAAATATTATTTGGGAGGAATACCGAACTGATTCTAGATCCATATTGTTCCATCAAAATCAATATTAAATTAAGTATCATTTATCAAATTATTTGGTGGTTCATCATCTTCCTTATGAACCTTCTTAATCATGAGATTCATAAATATTGTATCTTTTATGATCCTCATCATGGATAAGATAGCATGGTACTTTCAACTCAAATTATCTTCCACTGTATTCTCTATCATAGAGTGGAAGTTTATTGTGAATTCATAATCATTAATCAAATCTAACCATCTTCATTGATGCACATTCATTTTCCTTGGTGTGAATATATACTTTAGACGTTTATGATTATTATAAATATTACACCTTTCACTATAATGATAATCCCTTAATATCATTTGTGAATAGATTACTGTAGATACTTCAATATCCTGAGTTGAATAATTTTCTTCATGGAAATGGAATTTTCCTGAGGAATAAGCTATCACCATAGTTTTTTATGAGAACAAAACCTAACACCTTATTAGATTAATCAAAAAATATCACAAACTATTCCCCACTACAAGTTATTTTGAGCATAGGTGCACTTTCTAAACTTCTTTTTAGCTCTTCAATATTCTCTTTATATTCCTCCATCCACAAGAACTTCACCCTTTTTTGAGTTAACATGGTGAGTGGATTAGATATCAGGAAGAAATATTTCCCAAATCATCGATAATAACAACCAAAACCATGAAAACTTCATATCTTAGATACCAAAGTTGGTCTTGGCCAACATTTAATAACATCTATTTTTGATGCATCAATATAAATATTTTATTGAAATTATGTAACCAAAAAAGGAAACTTTATATAGAAAAAAATCACACATTATATATTTTTCCTAAAATATATCCTTTCTCTAGATCACTAGTACAATTCTAAAGTGATCTTCATGATCTCCCATAAATACTACCACCCGGTGATCATGATATACTGTAATGAATATTTTCATTAGATACAAGATGATATTTGGGGAATTAGTAAGATGAAAAGGCCTCACTATAAATTCATTGTATCTATACTTTTTATGGAATGTGGTCTTATGTATATCCTCTCTCTTGAACCTTATTTGATGATATCATGAAAGAATATCAATTTTTGAAATGAATTGAGCTATGCATAGGTGATTGAATAATCCATCAATGTGGAGAAGAGGATATTTTTTATAGAGAGATTGTTATATTCACAATAATCTGTGAATGGTTTCATTGTTCAAACATTCCTCATAAAAAATCGAACTAGGTCTCCCCAAGGTGTTGTAGTAGGGAATATGAATACCATTTCATGATTATCTTGGATTTGATTATTCAATTCCTACAGCTCATTTGGGGAAATTGTATTCGGTGTATTTAAAATAGGAATAACACCCATCATGTGTTCTATGGAAAAAATAACTTAACAATTTAGTGGAAGACGTAGCAATTATTTAATAAAGACATCATCAAACACCCGTACAGTGGAAATATTCTTAATTTTCAGTTTCTCCCCAACCATTTGAGATAGATAACCATAATTTATAGTGATAAAGTCCCTTATGGTGAAATAAAATTCTACTAAATGGTAATATTATTTTTTTCATCTATAAATAATTATAGATTGATATGGAATATAAAATAGAGTATCCCTTCATTATAAACTTATATGACCCAAAAATAGTGAAACAAAATCCATTTTAAGAGTCACATAAAATTCCACAATAAGAATGATCACCCAATTTTCAGTAAGCACTTTCATATAAAGATAAAACAAATAAGAATTATAAACTTTTGATGTGAACAATGTGAGATTAGTAGTTCTTGTAACTTACTCAACATATAATTGTTGAGGTAATCATATAATACCCTTAAAAAATTCCTTATAAATAAAATATTGGGTGGATCCATAATCAAATAAAACATTTTCTACATTAGAGTTCATGATATTTGTAACTTTCACCACCCACTTATTGAACTCCACATCACTAATAATGATCGCAATTGACATGCCATTTTCATTATCCTTAAGTGTTCACAGACGTCAATCATTATCAATAACCATTATATTACATCATTGATTTGAATAATTCCCTATTTCATTTCACTTATAACATTGATGTATATGAGGTACATAGTGTGTAGGATTTTCTGTATTTAAATCATTAGACTTATGTTTCCCATCACTTCAATATGCCATTTCCCATTGAAAATCTTTTCCATGAATAAAAAAATAATTGTGCATTCAAAACAACTTCATCCATGTTTCATTCCACACATTGAGGATAAAGGTAAACACTTCTTCTTTTTAGTGTGGTCATTATATTTTTCACTTGAATTCCATTTTTATCTTCTTATCAAACCCATAAGACTAATTGATTACTACAATATCTATCTCAACTATGTGAGAACAATGAATGATTTTTTCATTACTATTTAATTTCCTTAAGGATAATTCCCTTCATATACGTGGTTTTATTCCACTAATGAATCGATCAATATTACTCACATGTTGGATAAAAATTCTATAAGAATACCTTTAATGTATTGTAAAATTTTCTTTTTAGGAAAAAAAATATTCATCCTCTTATTGTTTATTATCAATGAACACCCACTCCATAATTATTCGAAGAATATTAGGAAAGTACTTATTGAAAAATAAGTTATGAAACACACCCCATTACATGTGTTCAATTTCATCCCATTTCCTCAGTTTCTTGACAATGTTACACTATTGATCATATTCACCTCCAAAAAATTGAATGATAAGATGAATTTATCATGTTCATAACTTAGGATAATTGAAAATATCTTTTTCAATTGTACTAGTCTATTATTCCACCACTAATTGTTCAGAATACCTGCTAAAAGATGGTTTATTATACCTTATAAATGACTCAAAAAAATGTTAACTCCTCATTTACATGTTTGGTAGTCCTACATGATTCATAATTGAGAATTTTGTGTGATAACTGCTATATGGTTTTTCATTACAGCTCCAATAATATTAGGTTTCCAATGAGGACAATCATTGTGTTGCCCCCTGCATTCAACATCGATGTTGT
Organism: Viscum album; assembly: GCA_963277665.1. NCBI lineage: Eukaryota > Viridiplantae > Streptophyta > Magnoliopsida > Santalales > Viscaceae > Viscum > Viscum album. Next base: position 1,581,932,322 of record OY728150.1, on the reverse strand, counting down.
TTATTTGGTTTCCAACCATTGAATAAAACAATGAAGCATAGTGCAAGTAACACTAATCATAATATGAAAACAACACAATCATGAATAAAATATCAATTTAGTACACATTAGGTTTTATCCATAGTTATTCCTAATAATTTCTAAAACACTTGGTTTGTAACCTATATTTCGGTATATCCTTTGGGTTCTTACTACACTTTTCAAATCCTTGTTTCCATAGGATAACTATATCTTTCCTCTAATACCCACTATAATGACAAATAAATTATATATATTGATATTAATTAAATGATGTGAAAATTTACTAAATAATATAACAAAATACATTATATGACTATATTGGTATAGAGTCTTTATAAAATCAGAAAAATAAATAATTGGTTCATAAGACATCTTTATTGTCTCTCCTCTATTTCATCATAAACATACACCTTTTTGACATATCATATATAATACCCTTTTTCAAAACCTAGGGAAAAGAAACATATGAAAAGGTGAGATCAAATTCCAAGTATTTTTTAAAAAGGAAGATATAAATCATATGATAATACTAAGACATTAGAACATAACATTTGAAATTCTTATCCTTTATATGAAAGATCATGATATCATGCCATTGGATATATGATGAATGTTTATAAAAATTAATGAACGTAATTCCAATATAATAATGTATGATATAATGTTTTGTGGCATACACATAATCGTATAAAGTATTATCATATTATTAAAGACATTTTGACATGACCATCATAGTAGAGAATGTATATTACTGAAATAAGATTACTCCTCGTTACGTCCATGTATTATTGATCTGAGTTCATTTCCCATTCCAGCTATGTCTATATCATGAGATATAAATCATTAACAAATGAATTGGAGGGAGATATTTTAACTACCGATATCATAATGAAATCATTCTTACTTGTGATAAAAAATATATATCATACATAATAGAATAACATTAGGAGTAAAATGGGTTTCTTATACAACATTCCATCATTAAATAATCTATGTAAAACAAATGGATTTTATAAATAAAATTCCATAAAAAACATAATAATACCATAAAAATAATATGCTTAGTATACTTGAAAAATCACTATATTAATGAATTCCATCTTATATGGAAAATAATTTTCATTGAACAATTGAAATTAATTTTGGAGGAATATATCATTTATTCTTAATGACATTTTCATTTCTTAAAATTAATTAAAATTTTAATAGAAAATAATTAATTTAAAATAAACATGAAGTAATATTTATGATGATTCATAGAAATATAGTGATATGAAATCATAAAAATCCATTCATTCTGTATATATTAAAAATATATTTTTCTCAGACTTTTGAATGAAATGATAAAAACACCTCATATCAAATAATGAAAAAAATTATTTTCATAACATTTAAAAATTAATCAATGGTAAAATTTTACAATAAAAAATTTCAGAATAATTGAAATAATATTACATATTTATTAATCAGGGACATGGATGATAATTATACCCTCGTAAATACATATGTGTAATCGATCTCGGATAATATTGAAATTGTGAAATTATCCCTCACCTATTAGGTATGATTTCCATGGAATTTATATAATACACCATTATAATGATTTAAATATTTAAATTTACATAGTTTAGAATCATAGTAATTTTTTATATAATATATGATCATATTATCATTTGATAGTTAGTAACGTTATTACTCATCCATCATGTGTTAATTTCATTATTTTCTTACGCATTTTTTAGATATTTTATTGTTCTTCATCATAGGTTTTATTTATATAAATTAAAAAAGGTATTATTATATCATATATCACATTTATTCAATAAAATCATTTATATAATCTTTCTTTAATTATGATCATGTAGAACCAATCACATTTCATCATAAAGACGGTAGACCATACATACACATGAGTGACAATATCATTCAATTAATTCCTAAATGACATTTAAGTGGATGGTGTAAACTATTTCTTAATAAATATAATCATATATTAACAATATTTAGTTATTATTTCGATCATTATTCCAATAAATTAAATATAGTGATGAAATACATATTAAACAATAGTGTGCAGATGGTAAGTCGTACGTACGCACTCATGGCGATTTTATTATTCATAGGATGGATAGAATGTGGGTTACTTTTATTCCTTAATCCTAAACAAATCTCAGTATATAAGTGATAATATATTCATTACTTTACACAGAAGCATCTTATTCAGTGGAAGTTTAATAAGGAAGAAAATTGAAATAATCATTATAGAATATTATCTCTTCAATGACATAGATCCTCTAAATATCATCATAGCGAAATAGATTTTGTATTTGAAGAAGACCAAAATCACTAAAATGTAACCAGGTATATTGATAAGGGAAATGTAGTGGGTATTTCAAATTTTTTAAAAATAAATTTTAGTTAAGAGTTGAGGGAGGATATTCCCTTTCATAATTGAGGCGAGGGAATTATTTTGATCTAAACAAATATAAATTTTTAATAAAATAAAACCACATTAAAAAAAATCCAATATGACCCTATTTAGAAGATTTTATAAGATAAGGTTTTAATATAATCAACCGATTGATTTTATATAGGCTTTTCTCTCGGTTTAATATTTAACATTTTAATTAACACATAGTTATTGTATTTAATTTTTAACTTGGATAAAACCCATTTAAATATTAATAAAGGAAATGATCCCACTATTTTGTATATTATTAAGAGATAATGGTTTTTTAGAACTTTTTTATAAATATTAATTGTACTAAATTATATTTATATCAAAATTTATTATAAAATTTATTTTTTATCTTTATTAATGAATAAATATTAAAACAATGTATTGGTAATTATTTAATATACATATTTTTGTAATAAAAATTAGAAATAAAAAATACTGATGAATATAATTATACTATAAATCATAATAATATGAGTTATTTAATTTATCATTTTGAATATCAGATATTTAAAATGTTATAATTAATTGATTATGAATTTGAAAACATTAACATCACATTAAATAAAATAATATAGGTGTCAAGATCTCTTATATAAGACCCAAATGGTCATTAACTCATCAATTGTATTTTTATGGTGGATATATAGTGGAAAGATGATACTTTTTCAAGTGTTTGGGTCTTTTTATTGTTATTATTATTTTAATTAAAATTGTTTAATTGATTTCATGTCAATTATTTAATTTTATCATCGTCAAAGTATATGTATTTCATGTAATTATTATTTTCCAAAAAATTACTAATAAAATACATTGATAAATAAAATAATATTAGAATTAAAATTTTTATTTATAGTCGAATTTATTTTTTTTATAACCTTAAATAAAAAATTATTTTTTTATTAATATTCTATTGAGACATTTTTAACTTTTCTTCATAGAAAATAAATTTAATGTGTTAAACACATCCACATGGCATCCAAAGGCCCCTATTATACCAAAGTATTATTTAAATAAAAACACACTCAAGCAATGATATTAAGATAATTTTTTTGATAATTTTATAATAGTATTCATATCCTTCATTATCCAATATTTTCTTTTTACTCTATTAAGAAAAATTACCGAAGTTACTAATCATAAATCTCAAAAATAAAATATATCTATTTAAATAATTTGGACCTAGTAATTCTATATTGGAATCAATATTTCAAAATTAAAAACATGGATGTTTTTAGTAAAAAATTAATATTAATCCAATGGTCAGAAAGAGAGAGCGTGTGTTAAAAGCTAATACATTATAAAATATTGAAATTTTCTACATCTAAATACAATGTAAAATTAATGATATTGACATATATTTTATTTATTGTAAAAAATATGTTACATTTATACTTTAAACCCACTAAATATTAATATTTAATCATATTATTTATTTTGATGACTTTTTTCTCAATTAAAAATTTTGTTTATTTAACTATTCATCATATTTAAATATTTACAAAAATATAATAAAAATTTATTTGAAGTAAAATTGAATATCCCACTTTTAAATAAATTTATTTTATTGTGAAATAAAAATTACTAATATGTCAAAATATTAATTTAAATGTATTTCTCCTTTTAATGGTGTAATATTACCCTATTGAAAAAATAAATGTTATTATACATCCAATACTTTTTTTTCAGACCTTATAAAAAAATATATGTAGAATTAATATAAAAAATTATATATTTAGTATATATAATGTACATTTTTAATATTTTATTTTACTAATAGAAATTCACCTAATTTTTAAAAAATACAAATATATAATTGATTTATATTTTTCATAAATAATTGGTAGCGAATGAAATCACTATACATTTTGTTAAATTGTTATATTTATTACAGATAACCTAAGGGATTGGTTAAAATGGTTAGTTTATAGAAATAAAATCCCAGGGTTCATTTATCCACATGGTTAAGGGAAATTAAATATATTAATGAATTACAATTATTAAGAGATAATATTTCAAAAAAAACATCTGGGTGTTTCATTGACGGTCATATAGTGAGTTAAGGGGAGATATTAACGGGAGTTTATACTGGATCAAAAATATCCTCATGAATAACAATGAATATTTATTAATGTGGATCACATGGAATTAACTTTTTGAAAAACATTATTATTTATATATATAAGTTATTTTTAAAATTTCATGAAATTTAATATGATGAAAAATTGTAAATACTATGGGTTTTATTATTTCTTCCAATAGACAGGTCTTTGGTGTTTTTTCAATACTTACCATGAGAAAAAATAATATTTGTGGAGGTAACAGATTATTTTAATTTATCACCCTATAAATCATATATCATATAATATTTATAAATCAATGATTATAACTTTTTGACAAACAATAATATTTTGATTGATATTGTTTTAAAAAATGGTTGTGGATATATTCTCGATATTTTTTGAAGGTTGATTTGAATAAATTGTTATTTTATTCATTCAAAAAAATGAATTTAGTGATTTAATTTAGATTATATCATTACTTATTTTTGTTTTGTAATGAATTATAATGAATCAATTAACTTTTAATAAAGTGATAACATTTTCCATAACATTATTAAGTTATTTAAATTAAATTTAAATTTATGTAATTTTAGTAACATATTACACAATATCCACTATAATATTTATTTTAAAATTTTAAAATTATTCTATAACCCTGTTGGTTTAATTATTATATATTATATTTTTGCAAAAAACATGTTTAATATTTTTGGAATTATCATAATATAGTAATAAATAAAATGAATAATTTATCATGATAATATTTTGATATTGTTATGTAATTTATAAATCTGTTATTTTTATTATAAAGTGTTAAAAAATTATAGTGTAATTTCTTTCTCCATTATGTATAAAATATTTTTGATGTATTTGATGTTATTATGGATGTGAGGATTGTATGAGTTTTTTTAGTGGTATTGATATATTTATATTTTATAATATTGTGTTGATTAGTTATATTTCCCAAAAAAGTATTGATGTCTACTATAATGAAAAATTTAAATTATTAAACTAGAATAAAAATGTGTTTTTAAAATTTAATAACTTTATGTAATTTTTAAATAAAAAATAAAAAATAGATGTTTGTAATTGGAATAAAAATAGTGTCATCGAGATGTATGAATGATTCTATTAAAATTTTAAAATTAATTATCTTAGTTAAAAAAATAGTAAATTCGAATTTTTTGAAAAATATGAGTGCGATAAATTTAACTATTTATTTAATTATTTTATTTATTTATCAAGATATGATTTTAGGTGGTATATTTTTTTTGCCATTTTTTGTGATTTCATAGTCGTTTTTATGATGTGAATGCTAATTTGGTCTTATTTGATAATAAATACCCACTATAGGTTTTGTTTCAAAATATAAAATTCCCAGTAAATTTTAAAAACCATAATAATTGTTATATTAGTCTTTTGGGATATCCATACACCCATAATAATTTTGATATTGTTTATATATATTGTAAATAACTTCACCGATCAATCACACTCTGTAATATGTACTTTGTATGTGATTGGTTTTGTGTAAATGATATGCTGATGTTCTTTATTGATATATAATGAATTATGTGGATATATAACATAAAATGTGGTTTTGGATTGTCAATTTTAGTTTGGGTTGTCTTGGTTTTGGATGGGATGTGGTACAATGCCTCATTATGATGATATGGACATGATTTTACTTACAAGGAAAATGTTTATTTTGTTTTCAATGACTAGATTAGTGGGGATGTAGGAACATGGAAATTTTAATATTAGATACTCTTTATTTTTATATTAATGTGAATTTTTTGAACATTATATAGTTATATAAGGCAAGGATGACATACAAATTATATCAGATAGATAATAACCATTACATTGTTTAATAACAAATTCTCATGTTTTCATCTTTCATATTTTATTTATAGGATTGAATAGAAATCTTTTAGTTCTAAATATATACTCAAATTCCCTCTACATCAATTTATATATATTTTCTAGAGATATTTGTAGATAGGGATAACAATTTCTAACATTTCAAAAGTAATTTTATTAACATGTATTCTTAACCATAGGATCAAAATGTTTTTGTATTTATCCTGGGAATGTTTCCTAAATTATATATAGGAAGATACCTATATATTAATTTCTCAATATTGTGATTTTAAAATATATTTAGCTTGTTTTTATTGGACGATCATTTTTATTCTATGATTATCAAGGAAATTCCTACCAAAATGTGTGATTATCCACATAGTTATAGTAAAAAATCCATGAATTATAATATGTATACATTGAATGTCTCTATCATATCTAATTCTGAAATATTAGGTGTTATAATATGTTTGGTACATAAAATATAATTTCCAAACATATTCTATACCCATAAATGGAGGGTTTTCCTCTAAGACAATAATATTCTATTTATACGAATAAATAAGAAATATTATACTTATTAATGGGAACTATAAAATTTGATGTACTAATTTGTTTTGAATGACAAGTGGTTTGTTTACATATATTTTTAGCAACGTATATCTTTTTATACAATTACAATTAAAATTTTCAAGGTGTTACCCCTTTTAAAAATATATGGATTATTTTTTATAGGAATTTTCCTGAAATATAAATGACCCCATTTTGATATACATATACTAATACAAAAAATAAAATTTTATAATACTAATTTGATCCAGAGGGGGAACAAAAAAGGGAATAATTACACAATTTCATGTATTGATGTAATGATAGGACTATTTCAATATAGATAAGGATTTGTTACTATATAAAATTGTAGTTCATATAAATATATGTTTGTTTAGAATCATTATATATCCTTTGAATATATTAACTATACCACACATTATTTAATTTGATATTTAATTGATATAAATAGGTTGTCCTAAAATTGAGGATTACAATATGAATGTAGAGCATTTGGTTTTGTATAAATTATTTGGATTTGGTGTCACTTCATATTGTATAATAATAATTATAATTGAAAATGTGGAAATAAATATAAAACATTTACCAAATATTATGAATCATAATATGGTATCCTCAAATGAATATGGAAAATAAAATATATTAAATTAAGTGAATAAAAATTTAGAATAAAAATAATGTATAATTCATAGTAATGGAGAAATATAAGTATATGGTAAATTTAGATAACATGAAATTTCAAACCAAATTTATGGAAATAAATATTATTATTTAATTAATCGTATATGGATATTGTTGTGAAAAGAGTATTATTATGAAATACAATGACTAGTCATTAGAATATTCCTTATATTTATACTAACTGCATGATATATTGATCACCAAAATCTATATAATTTAATATATTTTTCATATAGAATAATAGTTTATACAGTTTAAAATAATATGGTTAAAAATAATATACCATGAATTGTAATATCATATAATATTATTTAAAATATTTTTTTTTAATAACATGCATTTCGGATGTCCAATACTGATATTATTTGATTTAGGATAAGTTCCATTTGTCCTAAACATTTTTGCAATATGCTAATGACTAATAAATCCACAAAAGTTACTAATTCATGAATCATCATGACTACTATTGAGTTTATTGTAATAAAATTGTACTATATATATTATGTATTCAATGGGAATACTCAATTATAGTAATGATTTTATACTATTAAGGTACCTTCCCCTTTTTTGTTTTTTTTATAATAAATCTATTTAATTATTTTTGTATTTAGACTGAAAATTTTTTCCCTTTATGTATAATAATTTTCATTAACATTCATATTGAACAATTATATGTGAATTATATTTTATTAAAGATTATAAAACCCTCAATGTAATATCCTAATGAGTTTTTATTACTTCAATATCCAACCAAAAATATATCATTTTTTTATTATAATCCTATGAAAATAAGGCTATAAATTATTCTATTTTTAACCCCCATCATAATTATATATTAATCACACTGAAAAACTGATATGAAATCACATTCTTGGGATATATAGAGTAGTGTGGTCATCCCATAAATCGTTATGTGGTTTCCCTAATCCTAAAAACTAATGATTATTCTCCAAATTATTTTGGATAATTATTAATTACATGAAAAAAGACCATAATTTCTGTTCCATTGTGAACGTATTAAAAATATGTGTTATAAAATTATATCTTATATTTTTAATTTAACTTCCTTAACAAACACATAATTTAGAAAAATATGTATATAGTTTTTATGAGTCACAAAAAAATATTTATATGTTATTTAATTACACAACAGATAAAATAACCCAAAATTTAATCAAACTCTAGGTAAATATTTACTATTTTTTGGAAGAAACATTTTATATTAATGTGATACATTAAAAGTAGAATTATTTTTTATGAGTAAGGTTTATTAAAATCAATTTTACCATATGAGTAATGGACTTAAATATGTGATTTCATGGTAAAACATTGAGCGTTTATATGTGATGTCATTTTGGTTCATATATTCAGGAATTTCTTTTCCCAAAATCTACCCAATAGTAAACATTTTTGTATAAAATTTGTTAAATTATCTAATATAGTATAGGTATTTTAGGCACATTTAATGGGAACAACATGTTTGATAAAGAACATGTTTAATTATGTCATAATTCACTCCTACTTTTATTCCATCAAGAAGTAACATGAAAAATCCAAGCGTGAAATGTAATAATTGTATGTGTTTCATCATTCATAATTTTTTTTATCAAAAATGGGTCTTCTATTTCATGTAAATATTTTAGCAGTTCTACATTCTTATTGTTAGTATCTCATCATGTTTGTATTGTATAATGTGTCTTTGATTTTTCTAGATTGGATTCTCAATAATATAAGGGTTCAGTAATCTTAGAATATTCCTATAAATACCTATAGATATTGGATGCCACGAATTTCCAATGATAAACATGAAATATTATTTAATCATTAACTTTGATGGTGAGTCTTGTATTAATATTTTCTAGCATTTATATATGGAAATATAATTCCACATGACATATGATAATTTTTTTTAATAATGAATAAAATGACGAATTCTTATTAATGGAAAATTATTTTTATAAAAAATCCATGAAGACATATAACACCTTTGATAATCATCTATAACTCATAAATTACTTTTAAATATATAATTATGAATTTCTTATCTAATATAATTCCTAGGATGATGTATTTTTATTTTACATGATTGTTTTTGAAAAACTATAAGAGTATTACTGAATTTTTCATGAGAACCATTGTATTGGAGATGAATATAATAAATAAATTTAATTTATTAAACATAATGTACTTAACCATATTCTCTATTGATCCATAAGATGAAATATAATAGAATATTTCCATATAAAATGATGTTTCAGTATAATGAACCAAGCTTAAAATAAATGGAAATTACATCAATTTAGTTAAATACTTTTCCCATTAAAAAATTACTCGCCTAAATACCATAATTGTTTAGTGTCTTGGAATCATGTAACACATAATTCCTCTTTGGGGGAATATATTCAACATCTAATTTAAGATATTACCAAGTAGTAACCCAACATAAACCCCTTATTCATATCCTAGTGATGTAAGAATAAACAAATGAGAGATCAGATGCTCAGTAAGGGTGACAAATAATGGTGATATGTAATCCTAACATGACTATAATGTTAAGCGAACATGGGAATAAATTTTCAAAACCATACCCTACATATCAAAGATCATATACATGAGTCATAGAATAATGATTTGATGTTTATAAGATATGATTCATTATGTGGGATAAATCATCATAAATCAATCTTGAACCATATGCTCATCTCATATAAGTGTGGCACTATAATAAAATGAGACAACCATTTTATGTGTTATGGTTATCTACCAATACCATCAAATTAGTATACCAAAACACATATGTTCCATATACTAGAAATATATGCACCTGTTTACTATGATTGATCAGGACACATCCATTTCTCATTATGGATCAGGATGGCCATGTTGCCACTGTAGATCAATCACTTCGACTTATACCACACATTATCTCAAAAGAAAAAAATCTTTAATAAGTGTTTTGGGGGGAAGATATTGGACCCACCAATTATATAATAAAAAAATAAATATATCTATCAAAATATCATAAATAATAATAATATCATAACCCTTGAAATTGAATGTCAATAATTAACATTTCATTATAAAATTGCCAATGAAATTATGTGTTTTTCGTAATCATATAACCCTTAGAATTGAAACAGAATTGAAAAACACAAGTCATTATTAAAAAATACATTTTAAAAAAGAATTATAGTAGTGCACATGAATCATATCCACTGTGAATAAAATTCTCTATCAATGGGTTGAATCCCAGATCTATAAGGATTTTGAAATACCACATGTAATATTTGTTAAGGGAAATTTTCTTTCAATGAAATTAACTATTTTAAAAAAGAAAAAATTTCAAAATAATTTACTATGAAAATTATTTTGAAAATCATATAAATAATTCCTTTGAAATTAATATCAGTCACATTTTAAAAAAATTTATTTGATATTCTTATCTTAGAAAATTTTCAAAAAATAGTATTTGAAAACTTTTTGAAAACGAATTCTGAATGCTTTATTTTGAATTAAAACATAGTTTAGAACGAATTATGAGATAAAATCATATTTTATTAAAAATATTATATTATGTTTATTATTTACCAATTAGAGTAATTTTTTTACTATTACTAACAAATTTCATGATTATAAATATGTTCAAAACTTTCAAGATAATTACTAGTAAATTGTTAATATGATTTCCACAATGTAACAATAATGATAAATGATTTGTATAAATGATGAGATTGAATCAATAAACTCTTTACACTTTTATTAAATTGAATCAGAATCCCAATGAGAGAATATAAGTAAATTACTATAAAAATATCACTAAATCAATGATATTAGTAATATTTAAATGGAATATGGAATTATATAATCATTGTAAAATAATAAAGTCTCTAGGAAATAATAAGTGTATCATAGAAAGCAATTTGAGACAAAATTAACATGTTGATCCGAAATATTTTGAATAGTATTCCCTATGAAATTGAGATCAAAAATTGATATTTAAATACCCATGAGTTTGTGTGTAAGAATCCACTAATAAATTCATGTGTATTATATACACGAAAAAAATAAATGAGTTGTGAATATGGCATTAGTCTAATATAATTAAAAGTGAGTCTTGAAATACCATTTATACATGAGTAACATTTGAATTGGGAGATCTGTGAAATAATAACAAACATTGAAAATTTTGAAATAATTAAATTCAGGAAATTAATGACATAAAATGTACTAGTGTATTATATACAAAACATTTAATAATTGAGTGGTGAATATGGAATGTGTCTCACAGATATAAATGGTTTGATTAAATTTTCATACATATGTCTTTACTCTCTACGTAATTGTTCAAAGTGAATTTATAATAAATATAATTTTCCTATATATCTATCATATAACCATATTCATTTATATAATAAAATATATGATATAATTATGATATTACATTATCCTTTTTTAATAATTACATGTTAATGTTATGTATGTTTCATGGAGTATCCATATTATTTTTCATACAAGTTTTATAATTTCATTATTTGTACTCTTAATTTGATCATTATCTCCATATTTAGTTAATTTAAACCTTGTAATTAATATTATATATATTCAGAATATATATATTTATGTTATCAAAAAATTATTGAAATAAAAATTGAACTTCACCATTCTTACAGACAGTGGCCATATGTATGAATGAATATTATATCCCTTTTTCATATCAAATGAAGGAAAATTAAAATACATATATATTGATATATATTATAATACTAGTTTCATTTTTAGGTAATCATTATCAAATATTCTTTATAAAACTATCATTAAAAAATTCCATTTAACATGTGAATGAATCACGTTGCTTTTATGATGTAGTAGTCCACATGTTCACAAGTGAAGTAATCGTATTCTTAAATTAATGGAAATACTGAAAGGATGTGTTATATAATAATTATAGATGCCTAAAAATTATACTATCATAAAATCATATTAAAATAGTATGTAAATCATGTTTACCTATACAGAACGGTGACAATGGAAGGATGAACAAAAGATATATGGGAGTTTTATTCCATAAATCCCACAAAAAATGATTTTTTATCCCATTTGATGTATGTGTATATAGGTATAGGATAAACCATTAACATAAAAGTTATTTTGTTAATATATTGGGAAAAAATGTTTTTAGAGAATTTTTTTCAGTAATAGATTTTTTCTTTTTAAAAAAGTAAATAATCTAATTTATAATAATATTTATACAAAAGAATTCATTTTATAAACATTCGTAAAATAAATTTTGGTAATTTTTTTAATATATTCCAACCCATCATTCCTAACTACAAGTGGATCACAATAATAATATTTTAATATAAATAGTATATAGTAGTTTGGTAAAGCTTGGGCTTATGTGAAACACAAGATATCAAAGGAACATATAATAGTGTTTAAGAGAAGACAAGAAAAGTGTATCGTGTATAACCAGATAATCTATCTATTTTATATAGTATTATCATAACATGGGATTGATAAAAAAGAAATCATAACATTGTGTAGTTTTCAATAAATGAATAAAAATAAAAATAATATAATCAAAAATAAAAATACATAAACCATCAGGGTGTTGCATTCTACCCACCATATAAAAAACATCCCCTAAAATTCATCCCAATTGTAAATGTTATAATTATGGAAATTAACATTTATAGACAACCACTTCAAAATGATGAATAATAATTCTTCATTTAAAAAGGATGTGTTTGAAGTATAATGGATACCTAATTTCAGTCATATAAGGATTCGATGTTGGAAAATATTAGTGATTAATTTGACATTGAATAAAAGTGAAAATAATTATGGAGAGTGATAGAGATCATTGATCTCAAAATAGTAGGTGATCTAGATAATGTTTTCAATAAAAAACCTAACTCTATAAAGATTTAAGGGTCTATTTGATTCATTGGAAGAAAATAATTAGGGTATCTTTTCTATTTGAATAACTCTTTCATATATTTGGATAATTTACACAAGGATTTATAATTGTTTGATTTTGTTCCTCACTATATCACCCTTTTCTTGTGCCTTTACCAATTTCATCATCATATATTACTCAAAAAATTATGGTGATTTTGTTATTCTTGAGTCACAAATGGTTCCAAATATTCATAAATAGAACAATATGGTATCCATTCTATCATTTTTAATCATTAATGCTAAACCATAAGAATACATTTCAAATATGGGTAAATATTCATATAGTGATGTGATATGTTGATCTCCTAAATACCATACAATCATTAACGTGAACCATTCTAGAAAAAGGTACAATTATAATCCTTCAACAAATATAACATAACCATTATTCCATAAATAATAACTTATCATACTCAAAAAAATTTCTTCATTGAACATATTAGTACATACTTTTACCAATAGAATGTAAAATAATTTTTTATTATTATATAATCCATGTAGGGAGAGGTAATAATATGAAATTTCCATAATGGAAAAATAATATTAATCTCATCAGGATTATGCCGAAAATTAAAAAAATAATATCACTACTAATTGGGAAGATATGTTATCCCTAATAATCAAGATTCACCTTATCAATTTTGATATTTTATGATTTCGGTTTTTCTATTGATCTCATATCTTGTTGTGTCTCATCATCCATATTAATCCCCAGATTCGGGCATTCGATCTGATAATTCTCAAACTCCAAGAATTGGAAACACTTGACATTGATTGGTGTATTAATTATAATTAAATTATTATCTGTTACATTAACTATCCCAATAACCATATTTATACAATCCTTTATTTTATTGTCTACCTTTTTAAAATTAAATAAACTCCTAGTTTCATTCATAAAATTCCATTGATGTTACATCCCACATTTATATCATATAGATGTAATAATATTAATTCCACCTTTTGGGATTTCTCTAGAATTAATAATCACTTTATTATCAAAAGTAATGGAATTGTAGAAAAATAAAATATTTATTTCCACCTTTACGGTACAGTGAACAAATTCTGCATATATATTAACGTCTCTTATTGAAAAGGTCCATCAATGAATTGGATTGAAACTTCCAATGATTAATCAATTTTATTTTTTGAGGATGATGATTAAACTATAATCATGACCTTAATGTATTTTAAAAAAAGATTTATATGTACTAATAGATTTAACATATTTTTTCTTATGCTCACTCAATTCCTTCTATATCCAAGGTGAATTTTTCATGATTCAACCACTAATGAATAGAAGTTAACATTTAGTTATACTAATCCATTTCAAAGTAACTACTGGATCAATGGAACCACTAATAAAATGTTTTTTCTACCTCATGAAAGACCTAATATATTGTTTTCCCTCATTTTATCATTTTTATGTTCAATTTGTTTCATATAGTTAGAGATGTGTTAAATCATATCAATATGAAATTTAATTTAATATCCCATATCATTTAGTTACTCTTATAGACTATTACTACATTTGCCATCTCATTCTAAAATAACATTGTACGATGAGGTTCTATCCATCGACTAAAAAAAATAATCATATTGGGAGAAACAATTATCAAATTTAATAATATAATAATCATGACAAATCACTTATATGGTGTAAAAAGCATTACATATACCTCATTAATCTTTGAACCCTTATGTTTATCCAAGGATATTCATAATTATATTATATTTAAATCCACCCTGATGGATTATAATGTGTTTCTTTATTCCAAAATCATATCCCCTATGAGTTTCAAAACAGATGTCAAGAAATAGTTGTTGGAAAACACTAGTTCCAAAAAATATTGAGCCCAATATAGTGTTTTTGGGGTTGTCTTCCTTATTTTCATATGTAACAGAGACACAATTAATTTTAGAAGAAAAAAATGTAATTATTTATGGGAATCCATCTGAAAAATCCATTACTTAAATTCATGGTCATTTTATTTATTCATTACCTAATCATTAATCTATCCATTAAATACATCACTTAACATATCTATAGATAGATCCCTATGGATCTTAGTAAGGATTTATCACCCTAGTTTCCATTTTTTGACTAGTCATTTCCTTTGATAATATATAATGAGGCCCATGCTCAATATACATGGATATTAAAAAAAATTGATAAAATTTATAATTATTATAAAATTACATTACAAAATATTGAAATAGTTTATTTTTATAGGAATTTTAAAAGACATTATTTTAATTTCTTGAAATATATTCAACATCTTTGGAAATGGTCTTCAACATTAGTGCTACTATATAAAACCATTATTCATAACCCGGGGAATCGAAAAAAATGAATGTATGATCGTAGAAGCTCATTAATGGTTTAACATAGAGTACATGTGTAAGCTTAATGTGAAAATAAATAAGATAATTAAATTTGAATAAAATATCATACTTCTCAATGATCATATACATGAGTTATGTTATAAATATTTTAATTTCATTATACATGAATTATAACGGTGTTTATTAACATAAATCAATCATAAACCATAATATCATGTTATATACATGTAGCTCCATCATAAATATAGAAAACTATTTTATGTTTTATGGTTGACTACCAATAATATCAACATAGTGGATCAAGAAAAACATATTTCCCATAGTGAATCAGGATTCTCCTATTTCCCATTATAGATTAAGACACACATATTTCCCTTTATATATCAGTATTCACCTACTTCCCATTATATATCATGCCAATATAGTTGTTTCCATTTTTCTCTTATGAGATAAAAATCATTAACCAATGTATTAGAGGGTGATGTAGGTCCCATATGTCACATAAATAAACAATATTCATGTTCAAAAAGATCACAAAAAATCATCATAAACTCATCAAATGAAATGGGAATCATATAAATTTAATCATAACATTACTCATGAAATGATGTGGGATTCATAAGAAAATAACCCATAAAGGTAACGCAGATTTTATAACCAAATTTTTATTATTAATGAAACAGATTCAATGAAATAATAAGAATTTTTTCCTTGGATCATATATATAGTAATGGATAAAGTATATCAAATTGTAAAATCATTTATTTAGAAGTATTTTGAAATATCCTATGAAATATTTATAAGCTAAAATAACCATTCATTGAATATCTATTTAGAATGTATGAAACATTTTAAAATAATTTTTTTTGAGAAAAAGTTTTAAAAATAATATTTTAAAAATAATTTTAAATACCTAACTACACATTTTTAAGCCTTTTTCATTGAAAATGAACTTAAAATATCATTTGAATACATTTGAAAACATTTCTAAACCTCATTTTTTAGATGAAAACATTATTGCGACCTAAGTGAGAGAGGAAAACCAGATTTACATAAGTGTAATAAGTTATAAAGAGTATAAATATGGTAGAATTTCAGTAATATATCATGAAAAAAAATTTATTATAAAATTAGATAAATTACTAATAGATGGGTCATAATAATTCATAATTGGAGTCATAATCAGAATTAGTCATGATAAATGATGATATTGAATTATTAAATACATACTACATTTGTAAATTATAATTAGAATAATAGAGAAATAATAAAATTACATAAAAAATAGCAGAGAATTTTTTTTATTTATGTTATGATATGTCAATGGGAAGTATATACACCAGATAAAATAATATAGTTGCATGACAAAACCTGGGTCTTTAAAAAGGAATATTAAAACAAACTTAACTTACCGATTTGGTAACATTTAAACAGTAAATCCCATTTAATATAAATCATAAAACATAAATATTAATACCCATAAATTTAATGTTAATATTCATATAATACATTTTAGGGAATTATATACACCGTTCAATAGAAATGTGTGGTGAATAAGGAATAATTCTCACAGATAAAAATTTGACACTAAAATTCCCATTACTACATGAGTAACATATATATCGTGAGATACATGAATGAATAAAAAACATTTACTATGATTCAATGATGTAAATTTATGATATATATTTTCATAGTTCATAATTTATAGCACATAAATAAATCAAGTTCTCTATATGGAATATATGTCAAAGATATAAAATGTGAGATAAAATTGCCTTAACATAACTGTTGATTGTCACTATAATTTTTCAATACTATTGTATTGTAAATTTAATATTTTTATAATTATATAATAAATGCATATTAATTTAAATAATATCCTATTTGATTTACTTTTTATATTATATTACACTTGTATTTTCAATTCTATGTTAATTTTTATGTTTAAAGTAATAACTTATTTTTTATTCATACATGATTCAAATTTTCATTCCTAATCCTATTAAATATAATTGGATTTAATTACCCACATAATATAAAAAATTGTAATTTATATCATATATATTCAGTATATAGTTATTTATAATAATCAATAAATTATTATAACAGGAAATGAAATACACTATTCATGGAGATGGTGGGATGTATGCATACTTGTATTCTATTTCAATTTTCTAGAACTATTACACCATAAAAATGTAATTTATATATATATATTATCCTTATAGTTGAGTTATGATCTCATAATTATACGATATTTTTGATAAACCAATCATTAATAAATTCTAGGTAATGAGGGAACGAATCACATCTCTTTGAGGTGGTAGTAATTCACATGTCCACAAAAAAAGTTATCATATTCCAACAATATCGAATAAATGAATGTATGTGTTAAATAATATCACTAGAAGAATAAATGTATCATAATAATTATATATATGATAAGAAGATATTAATTTCATCATATCATTCAACTGTGAGAGGTGGTAATGGAATATGGAATGACATCGGTTCACGAGATGATAGTCTCTTGTACACATGAATGATTATTGGGTATTACATTTGATGGAAGTATGTCTAAGTGTAGGTATAAAACATAAAAAACATATAAGTATATTTTATTATCTTAATTTTATTATATAATTAGGGAATAAAATAATTGATGAGGGGAGGAATAAGTAAAACAAAAGATCTAAATGGAGAATGATAACTCTTCTTCATGTAACTTAAATCCAATTTAAAAAATTTACTTATGTGTTATTATTTAATCTAATTTATAATAATATGGACTTATACGAATTATTTTTGGAGATTATTAGGGAAGGTATGTATACTCGTAAGGTATTGAAGTTTTGAAGAAGTGTGGGGGGTGAGTGCCCTTTATTAGTGGACGAGAATAATTATTTATTTAAATAAATAAAGGAAAAAATATTGAGATATCTATATTTGGTATTTTTAATCCAGTAATATTATTATTTATACAAAATAGGGTTAATGGTCTAAGTATGGGAATCCGTGGCATTTAATGGTGTTACTTGGTTATTTTTTATTTATTTTAAAATTTATCTACTATATAGTCTTGTTTTTCTCATAATCAGTAAAATTATTTTTAATTGCATTAAATAATATTTTCTGGTAAAAACTATTTTTAACATAATATGAATTATAAATAATTATTATTCAAAATATTTAGTCCATTTTAGGTAATTCTATATACAGAATGGGAAAAAAAACATTTTATATAATCATGTAGAATGGAAGGAATAATATGTGTTTAAAGTGAAAATTTTCAAAAAATAGAAATGTTTTTATATCAAATTTCAAATATAAAAAAATTTGAAAGGAAAAAAATGATTTTATAAATTTATAATTTATGTTAATAAACATTAAAACTAATATTTTTTTTAATTTATCATGATAAGTAAAATATATGAAAATGCACTTTTCAATTATAATTTATTGATTTTCACAATCTGTCAAAATTTTAAAAATTCATAGAAACATACAAAAACATTCACCATAATATATTTTTTTTGTTCCAAAATCATAATATCTGTATATTTTGTCATATATAATTTACCAATTTGTATAAAATTAGTAGTAAAATATTTAAGGCTTTAAAAGGTGATAAGATTACCATTTTGAAAAAATACATCACATTATGCATAGAATTGGATTAAATTCTATATCTCATCGATAAAATAATACATATGATTTTTAAATAATTTAATAATTATATTTTATTTATATTATATTAAAATAATTCTATAATTTTCTATTTTATAAAGATAAAATAATGATTGTGTACAGAAAATAGTATCAAGAAAAATAATTTCATTTTCTAAATATAGGCCCTTATTTCATTTATAATTAATTTATTAAATAAATTACTTTTATAGACATGAATAAACTATAATTAAATAATTTTGTTTAAAAATTCCATACCCTCTAGGATAAATTATATTTTATATCTATATTAATATTTTAATATAAACAATATATTTTTGTCTGGTAAATATTTTTCCTCACTGTAATAAAATTTATCAATGGAACTATAAGGCCCCGACCTTAAACCTTACATAATATTGAATTGAATGAATAATTCATATTGAGGATCTTTTCTGGTTTAGAGTTTTAGAGAATTAGGACATAACTATTTAATCTCAAAAGATTACAAAGTAGACACTTCTACTATGTTTCCATAAAATAAAAACTCTTAAAAAGAAACATGTCTATTTCCATGTTTTAGATAACCTGACTTTCCCTTGCTCCCATCCTTGACCCTAATCCACATTAAGTCCTATGAGAAACATTTCAAAAAAAACTTGGCGTGAGCATAAAAAGCTCAGTAAAGGATACACAAAGAATGAAAACCGTTAGTTTTTCAAACATCAAGTAAACCATGTATACTTTATCAAAGTTATACCTTCACCTTCATGAAGTAGTGAAAACTCATCACTAAATAAAATATCATTACATACCCTTTTGTATCTAATGAATACCATAAACCCATATAAAGAACACATAACATATAAAGGTAACTTGGGACATAAACATACTTAAGTGGAATAACCATACGGTTTACTTCCACATATATCACTTAATGGAATAGCCATACGACCGACTTCCACACATACTTAATGGAATATCCATACAGCCAACTTCCATACCCAATGCATTGGAGGTTATAACATATCCACCCATCCTGCTATTCGTGGCACCACCTGTCATATGGTTTATCATGTAACCACCCGTCAAATGTCCAAGTACCATTATAAAAATCATAAGACATAAAACAAATATAATGGAAAGAAAAAATTTCCACACATTGATCACAATATATGACATAAATATATTGACATAACAAATCCATTATAAAAACCATTTTCAATACAAAAATACATAAAAGAGTATATGGTATTTATTTCATTTTAAAAAAACATTACGACTTGTTGAGGAAGCCAAAGACCAAATAATACTGGTGGCGGCGGGAAAGGTCGTTGTCACCGCATATGTTAAAAAAAATTCCTTTTTGTCGTTTAATAAAACGAATTGTTGAAAAATATTCCTTTTGTATAAAATTAAAAGTCAAAGGGTTTTATACACAGTATAAAATAAAGTTGTGTATAAAATGAAATATGCCTCAATGAAAGGAGATTGAGACGAAGTCCCTTACCTCGGGTCCGACTTGACTCGATCGTTCTTTAAACTCCTGAATAATAAACATGAGTTAATTTATAATTTCTTAAGAACCATTTTCATGTTCATTATTCCTTTTATATCACTTATTATCAGGTTATGAACACTATGTAATTATTTATGTTAAAAATGGTCGTTTTGTCGATCCTTGGTACTTGAGTCAAAAATAAACTCTTTATAATTACAAGTTGTTCATGGGGTAAAACATCAATTATATCAAGTATTATATTCATGATTTAGATATCATATATATCATATATATCCAGTATATACATGAATTTATAATATTACATAATCATTTAGAGGTAAGAAATGAAATGCACCGTTCATGGAGACGGTAAGCCGTATGTACACATGAACGCTACTTTCATTTATATTTCATATTTTTATGGAATGGAATCATAATGATATAAAGATATATTATAATTCCAGTATAATATCATATATAATACCATTAATTAAATCCTTTATACATCCCACAAATGGCATTAACAAAATCAAATAACTTTGATGGGGCGGTAGTCCGCATTTCCTTAAATGAAGATAGCGTGTTTACCCATAATTGAAACCATAAAGGTATTACCAAAATGAAAAATACAGATGCTTAAGGAAAAAAATAAAAATATTACATATCATATATATGTATATTGTCATCTTAATGGCCACCTTTTATGGTGTTAAAAGAATTTTGAACAATCATCGTTTCGGGAGGCAGAAATTCGCCATCCACGAAAACAGTATGTTCTTTAACCATTAGATGTAGGTGTGTGTAAGTGTAGCTAGAATACATCTTATAACAACATCCTATTATATTGAATATACTTGATTTTTTACAAACGAAATGAATAGAAAGAGTTTATGGGGTTGGAGATGTAAAATTAATCAAAATGGCTCAAGTGAAGACATTACCTTAAAATCGGGTAACTCCATTTGGTTTGATCTCAAAGGCTTTCTTGGGAAGAATTCATCCAAAATTGAGGCTTCAAGGAGTAATAGAGGGATTTGGAGAGAAAAAATTGGCAGGGTTTGGCCGAGCCAATGGCTTTGGAAGTGTGGGTAAGGAGGTAGAGGTGGGGGCCTTTTATAAGAGGAGAGGAGGGGCGCTCTTGGAAAGTAAGGAAATCATACTTTTTTTTAGAATTAGTTTCGGATTTTAATGGTCCTACATTGATGTGTTTCGAGTATAAGGTGATAAGGGTTCTAAATCCACCTATAAAATAGGTTTTGGACATGTTTGGGTCTTATATTTTACATTATCATTCCATTTTATTTAAATCGTTAAATAACGAGGTAATCGTTGCATCAGCATGATGTCATAAATAATTTAATTTATTTAATGTATAAAAATTATGAAAAAAATACTATGATATAGTAAATCATTTTATATTTCCAATGAATATTTATAGTCAAAACTCTGACTTGTATAACCTCATGTAAATTTTGTTTTAGTAAAACAACTCATGTTTGTGACATTTTTACTTTAACTTTAAATAAAATGTTATTAATGTCATTTTCCAATCAAAGTGGCTTCATGGGGTCCCCAAGTTGACCCATGGATTTTCTTGGTCGTCCATGACACATACAATAATGTTAGGACATGTGTCAAGTTCATTTCATATTATTACAACATTAATTTAACCTTAAATTACACTAATTAACTCTAATCGCGATTAAAAACATAATAAGTTACTATTCATGAAAAAATTATTTTAATCCCATTGAACCACATTTTAATTCTTAATGACAACCATGTATGTTGTATTTTTTATATTCAAAACACCGAGGTGGTAAAATTTCATTTAAACGAAAAATGAGTTTTTTAAGTACCACTTAGTGGTTTCAATATTCATCAAAAATTGAAGTTTTTCAGAAAAATACCAAAACTTCACCCTAAGCTATATTTGATATTATGAATTCAAAAATGAATTCCATTTTACAAAATTCAAAACATATAAGTTTCATTAATTAATTTAATAATTAATTCCCGATGTCATAGAAAATAGCGTTTTTTATGATACAATAAGTATCAAAAGATTGACACTAGTTTAAGTCCGATTTCATCATGAAATTAATTCCAATGACGACTATTGGATTTAATGGTAAAAATATATTCTAATTTTACTTTATAACAAATTCAAAATATAATCTAATCATATAATCAAATTAGATTAAAATGTGGTTTTGAATTAAAATACAACATTTTACACTATTCATTAAAAAACGAACTTTATCGAAAAAATACCTAAAATTTACACAAAGTAAATTTTGATGTCCCGATTCTAAAGAATAGTTTTATTTGGTCCAATAGAATGTATAAGAGTGAACAAAACTATATTTAATGATGGTTCGCCATCAAAAGCTGATAAGTGAACCTTTAGTAAAAACTAGGTAATATACGCCTAAAATTGAATTCATTCCTTATTTTAAGCCTTTATATTTTATTAGATAACAGTAAAAACATTTAAAAAACATATATAATCATATTTTAGTTATTTCTATCCATTCCTACCAACACAACGGCTATGTTTTAACTACCATTTAAAATAATATTATTTTATTACTAGTGTGCAACATAAGATTTCAAAGAAACTCTTTGTCGCGTATAGGGTATGCTATCGAACATAGAAATCCCTTTAAAGTAAAATTAATATTTAATTAATAAATATTAATAAATATGAAAATGTTTTATTCATTATTTACCTGGGATGTTACATCCTTCCCCCCTTTTGGAAATTGTGTCCTCGCAATTTTATTCACTTATCAAAATAATTGCGGGTATTTATCCCTCATAGCATTTTCAGATTCCCACATTGCCTCTTCAACAATATGGTTTTTCCAAAAAACCATTACCTGGTGAATTACCTTATTTCACAACACTTTATCTCTTTGGTCAAGAATCTGGACTGCTTGTTCTTCATAAGATAGGTTCTCCTCCAGGTGAACTACCTTTGGACTCAAAACATGAGATGGATCTGGCATATACTTCCTCAACATCAAAACATGAAAAACATTGTGTGCCTGAGATAAACTCGGAGGTAAAGCCACTCGATAAGCAACTAATCCAACTTTCTCCAGAATTTCATATGGACCAATGAACCTTGGACTCAGATTTCCTTTTTTACCAAATCGCATAACACTTTTCCATGGTGAGACTTTGAGAAAAACATGATCACCTACCTCGAAAGATAGATCTTTCCTCTGGTTATCCGCATAACTCTTCTGTCTGCTCTGAGCTGTTTTCATGAGTTTCTGAATTAACTGAACTTTTTCTGCCATCTCTTCTACCAATTCTAGTCACATCAGCTTCCTTTCACCCACTTCATCCCAAAAAGCTGGAGTTTGACACCGTTTACCATATAACGCCTCAAATGGTGCCATCTGTATACTTGAATTAAAACTGTTATTATATAAAAACTCAAACAAAGAATGATGTTGGTCCCAACTTCGTTGATAATCCATAGAGCAGGCACGAAGCATATCCTCCAAGCTCTGAATTGATCGTTCTGACTACCCATCTGACTGAGGGTGAAAAGATGTACTAAAATTTAATTCAGTACCCAATGACTTCTGAAGGCCTTTCCAAAAGTTTGAAGTAAACCTGGGATCACGATCAGATACAATGGAGAGAGGAACTCCATGTAACCTGAATATCTCATTAAGATACAAATGAGAAAGTTTATCTAGAGAGAAATTATCTCGAATAGGAAGGAAATTAGAATATTTAGTCAAGCGATCAAGAATAACCCAGATTGCATTATTACCTCGAGGTGTATTCAGCAATCCCACAACAAAGTCCATGGATATATTTTCTCATTTACACTCTGGCACTGGTAAAGGCTGAAGCATCCCTTTCGGTAACTTCTGCTCTACTTTAACCTGCTGACAAGTCAAACACTTCATTGTAAAATCAGCAATATCTTTTTTCATTCCATCCCACTAGTAATAATCTCGTAGATCCCTGTACATCTTAGTACTGCCAGGATGAACTGAAAATGGGGAAATATGAGCCTCACATAACAAATCATTCTTCAACTGTGAATCACCAGGGACACATAATCTATTCCCATACCTCAAAACACAATCATTATCAATGTTGAATTCAGGAAACTTACCCTTCTGAACCAGCTCAACCTTTTTCTGCAACTCATTGTCTTCCCTCTATGCTTGGTTAATTCTGTCTGATAGGGATGATCTCACTGATACCTAAAACAAAACAGAAGAACTTTCTTGCACTAAAAACTTATATTCAAAAGTTCATCAAATCAAAAACCAAAGGATCTTGTTCCAAACGTAGCATGGTTAATGAAGCATTACATTTTCGACTCAAATAATCGGCCACTTTATTTTCTTTTCCTGGATGGTAATGAATTGTACAATCATAATACTTGATTAATTCTATCCATATCCTCTGTCTCATGATCAATTCTTTCTGAGTGAATATATACTTTAAACTTTTGTGATCAGTATATATTTCACACTTTACTCCATACAAATGATGCCTCCAAATTTTTAAAGCAAAAAACAACAGCAGCTAATTCCAAATCATGTGTGGGGTAATTTACCACATGAGTTTTCAACTAACATGAAGCATATGCAATTACCTGATCATTCTGCATAAGGACACAACCATGCCCCTTCAACGTAGCATCACTGTATATAAAAAACTCACCATTCCTGGAAGGAAGTGCCAAAACTGGAGCATTCACCAATATTCATTTCAACTCCTGAAAACAATCATCACATTCTTTTGTCCAGAAAACTTAACACCCTTCTGAGTTAGCTTAGTCATTGGACTAGATAACCGTGAAAACTTTTCAACAATACTTCGGTAGTAACCTGCCAAACCAGGAAAACTAAGGATCTCAGTTACATTTGTGGGTCTTGGTCATTCTTCAACAACTTTTCTTTTAGCATGATCAACAATTATTCCATTTCTTGAAACAATGTGACCAAGGATAGAAATTTGTTGAAACCAAAACTCACACTTACTGAATTTTCCATATAGTTTATTTTCATTTAAGTTTGCAAGAAAACCCTTAAATGTCTTTCATTCTCCTCCTTAGTTTTAGAAAACACCAAAATATCATCAATAAAAACAACCAACATTTTTCACCTTATTCAACTGAGCCATCACTACAACAAACAGTTTAGTTCTAATTCTAACCATCTCAGGATAATGATTTGAAAGGTCATTTCTGTCTGTATGGATTCCCATAAAATGTTTTTGTTTCCTCTATGAAAAAACATTTTTAACACAATAATATCTTAGGAGAAGAAACATGGTAATCTTCAAATGCTATATCATTTCAATCATACCATAAATTAATTTATAATTTAACACTTTTCTAACTCCTAAAGTTGTCTAAACCGACCTCTGATACCAACTATAAGGCCCCGGCCTTTAACCTTACTTAATATTTAATTAAATGAATAATTCACATTGAGGATCTTTTCAGGTTTAGAGTTTTAGATAATTAGGACATAACTATTACATCTCAAAAGATTACAAAGTAGACACTTATACTATGTTTCCATAAAATAAAAACTCTTAAAAATAAACATGTCTAGTTCAATGTTTCAGATGGCCTGAAATTACCTTGATCCCATCCTTGACCCTAATCCACCTTATATTTTGTGAGAAACATTTCAAAAAAACTTGGGGTGAGCATAAAAAGCTCATTAAGGGATACACAAAGAATGAAAACTGTTAGTTTTTCAAACATCAAGTAAACCATGTATACTTTATCAAAATAATACCTTCACCTTCATGAAGTATTAAAAACTCTTAACGGAATATAATATCATTACATACCCTTTTGTAAAAAACGATTACCATAAAACCCATATAAATAACACATAACATATAAAGGTAACTTGGGACATAAACATACTTAAGTGGAATAACCATATAGTCGACTTCCACAGAAATTACTTAATAGAATAGCCATACGTCCGACTTCCACACATACTTAATGGAATATCCATACGGCCGACTTCTATACCCAATGCATTGGAGGTTATAACATTACCACCCATCCTGGTATTCACGTCGCCACCCGTCATATGGTTTATCACGTAACCACCCATCAAATGTCCAAGTAACATTATAAAAATCATAAGACATAAAACAAATATAATGGAAAGAAAACATTTCCACACTTTGATCACAATATATCACTTAAATATATTGACATAACAAATCCATTACAAAAACCATTTTCAATACCAAAATACCTAAAAGAGTATATGGTATTTATTTCATTTTAAAAGAAACATTACAGCTTGTTGAGGAATCCAAAGGCCAAATAATACTCACGGTGGCGGAAAAGGTCGATGTCACCGTGTGCGTCAAA
Organism: Viscum album; assembly: GCA_963277665.1. Classification (NCBI taxonomy): domain Eukaryota; kingdom Viridiplantae; phylum Streptophyta; class Magnoliopsida; order Santalales; family Viscaceae; genus Viscum; species Viscum album. The sequence continues at coordinate 1,581,904,804 of OY728150.1, read as the reverse complement.
AAAACATTCCTTTTTGTCGTTTAGTAAAACATTTTGTAGAAAATGATTACTTTTTTATAAATGTAAAAGTCAAAGGGGTTTATACACCGTATAAAATAAAGTTGTGTATAAAACGAAATATGCCTCAATGAAATGAGAATGAGACAAAGTCCCTTACCTCGGGTCCGACTTGACTCGATCATTCATTAACCTCTTGAATAATAAACATGAGTTAATTTCTACTTTCTTAAGATCCTTTTTCAAGTTCATTATTCCTTTTATATCACTTATTATCAGGTTATGAACACTATGTAATTACTTAAGTTAAAAATGGTCGTTTTGTCGATCCTTGGTACTTGAGTCAAAGATAAACTCTTTATAATTAAAAGTTGTTAATGAGGTAAAACATCCATTATATCAATTTTAATATTAATGATGTAGATATCATATATATCATATATATATAGTATATACATGAATTTATAATATTACATAGTCATTTAGAGGTAAGAAATGAAATGCACCGTTCATGGAGACGGTAAGCCGTACGTATGCATGAACGCTACTTTAATTTCTATTTTATATTTTTATGGAATGGAATCATAATGATATAATGTTATATTATAATTCCAGTATAATATCATATATAATACCATTAATTAAATCATTTCCACATCCCACATATGGAATTAACAAAATCAAATCACTTTGAGTGGGCGGTATTCCGCACTTCCTTAAATGAAGATATCGTGTTTACCCATAATGGAAACCATAAAGGTATTCCAAAAATGAAAAATACAGAAGATTAAGGAAAAAATTAAACATATTACATATCATAATTAAGTATAGTGTCATCTTAATGGCCACCATTGAATGTGTTAAAAAAATGTTGAACAATCATCGTTTCAGGTGGAAGAAATTCGCCATCCACGGAAACAGAATGTTATTTAACCATTAGATATAGGTGTGTGTAAGTGTATCTTGAATACTTATTATAAAAACATCCTAGTATATTGAAGATACTTATGTTGTTACAAAAGAAATGAATAAAATGATTTTAGGGGGTTGGAGAAGAAAAATAAAATTAAAGGACTCAAGTGAAGACATTACCTTAAAATCGGGTAACTCCCTTTGGTTTGAGATCAAAGGCTTCATTGGGAAGACTTCTGCCCAAATTGAGGATTCAAGGAGTAAGAGAGGGATCTGGAGAGACAAAATGGGAAGGGTTTGACTGAGGCAATGGCTTTGGAAGTGTGGTTAAGGAGGTAGAGGTAGGGGCCTTTTATAAGAGGAGAGGAGGGAAACTCTTGGAGGATAAGGTGATAAGGTTTTGAACTCCACCCATCAAATAGGTCTTTGACATGTTTGGGTCTTAGATGATACATTATCTTTCCATTTTATTTAAATTGTTAAATAATGAGGGCATCCCTACATCATCATGATGTCATAAATAATTTAATTTATTTAATGTATAAAAATTATGAAAAAAATACTATGATATATGAAATCGTTTTATATTTCCAATGAATATTTATAGTAAAAAATCCGACTTGTATAACCCCATGTAAAATTTGTTTTATTAAAACAACTCATGTTTGTGACATTTTTACTTTAACTTTAAATAAAAAGTTATTAATGTCTTTTTCCAACAAAAGTGGCTTCATGGGGTCCCCAAGTTGACCTATGGATTTTCTTGTTCTGCCATGACACATCCAATGAGGTTAGGACATGTGTCAAATTCATTTCATATTATTACAACATTATTTTTACCTTAAATTACCCTAATTACCTCTAATAGTGATTAAAAACAAAATAAGTTACTATTCACCAAATGAATATTTTAATCCCATTGAACAAAATTTTAATTCTTAATTACAACCATGTATGTTGGATTTTTGAAATTCAAAACATAGGGGTGGTAAAATTTCATTTAAACGAAAAATCTGTTTTTTAAGTACCACTTAGTGGTTTCGCTATTCATCAAAAATTGAAGTTTTTCAGAAAAATACCAAAACTTCACCCTAAGCTATATTTGATATTCTGAATTCAAAAATGAATTCCATTTTACAAAATTAAAAACATATAAGTTTCATTAATTAATTTAATAATTAATTCCTTCTTTCAGAGCAAATAGCGTGTTTTTATGAAATAATAACTATCAAAAGATTGACAGTAGTTTATGTCCGATTTCAACGTGAAATCAATTCCAATGACCACTATTGGATTTAATGATAAATATATATTATAATTTCACTTTAAATCCAATTAAAAATATAATCTAATAATATAAATAAATTATATTAAAAAGTGGTTTTGAATTAAAATACAACATTTTACACTATTTATTAAAATATGAACTTTATAGGAAAAAAACAAAAAATTTACACAAAGTAAATTTTGATGTCCAGATTCTAAAGAAGAGTTTAATTTGGTCCAATAGAATGTATAAGAGTGAAAATAACTATATTTAATGACGGTTCACCATCAAAAGGTGATAAGTGAACCTATAGTGAAAACTAGGGCATATACACCTAAAATTGAATTCTTTCGGTATTTTAAGCCTTTATCATTTATTAGATAAAGGTAAAAACATTTAAAAAAACATATATAATCATATATTAGTTATGTATATCCATTCCTGCCAATACAATGGCTATGTGTTAACTACCATTTAAAATAATATTATTTTATTACTACTGTGCAACGTAAGATTTCAAAGAAACTCTTTGATGCTTATCGGGTACGCTATCAAACATAGCAACCCATTTAAAGTAAAATTAATATCTAATTCATAAATATTAATAAATATGAAAATATTTTATTCATTATTTACCTGGGATGTTACATGAACTCATTATTTTGTGTATCATAACCATAGATTGTGTAGCATCAGCATAAATATTATTAGTGTGTTTCATATAGTGAAATATTTATTTATAGTAATATATACTTAAATCATAATTAGATTTATTGTTCAATGAAATCAATAAAATAATGAAAATTTAGTTGAAATGATTTTTACAAAAAAACAAATCATGTTTCATTTAATAATTGTAAATACCAATTAATTTTCATTGGTAATAATGAAATTTTAGTTTGAATAGATTTAAATGTCATTAATTGAGTTTTTCTAGGTCATATCCATAGAATCCCTTACAATTTATATATAACATGTCATCTAGTTTATACACAATGAGAAGTTATTTTAATAATATCATAAAAATTGGACTAATACGGTTTTATATATTTCCATAAATGTTAGAGATAAAATTTATCTTAGGTTTCTATAAACTATAATAAATATCTAAAATAAAAAATGAAATATTATTTTTTCTCATATATTTAGTATATTTTAAACCTTTATTAATAAATATTTAGATAAGATAGTAGTGTCCATATTCCATTCATTAATTTACAATTTTCTATATTACATATCAATAAGGTATTTACCATGAGAATACATTTCAGATTCGTAGATAACTATATGTAGCTTGAATCAAGATTAAGGTATATAAGATATATATCTCACTATAATAAAAAATGACATATCTATCCCATAGATATGTTAATCATTTTTACAGATGCATTTCATGAACGGAATAATTTTGTTTATGTAATTCAAAAATAAAAATTAATGAGTGATTTATAATTTTATTAGTATGATATGAATTATTCTTAAATATATTAAAGATGATATTTATTTATTTCCATTATTTCTTATGAACAATTTTTTTAATATGAATTATTACAATCAATATAAATTTATTTCATGATACATAAAATAAAAATATTTATATTCAAGTCATAATATTTTCTAACTGAGCTATGTAAAAATATTAAAATGATTTTATTATTAATAAGAAAATTGAAACATTAATCCACTGAATCATATACATAAAACATATAATCGTTTCCTCGCACTATACAAATTATAGATTAATTTTATAATTTATTATTTCTATAATTATTTTTTTGACCAATGGAAAGAACATAATAGTGATATACTCCTTGGGAAAATATTTATGAGATAGACTCCTTGTAAAATTATGATTTTCATATTATATCTTTCTAGAAATAAAAACACGCCAAAGATATAAAATATATCCATGTATCTTATTAAAAAAGTATATCATGATTTGGAATTGAATATCAATATTTCAATAGTAGATATATAGATATGAATGATTCATAGAAATTCATACAATTATATTCAACTTCTACATTGGTATAATATGTTATATCCATTAAGGATACTATAGTTTTAAAATTTAGACAGATTTTATCAACATTTCATACTCATCATTAACAATGTCACCATGACATAGTACATAGTTTATCATTATCATTAACCACATTGTTAAACCGGTGTGATTTTTTATGGTATTTTAAATATTTATAAAATAAATATATATTAACACAATTTATATTATTTAATCTACAGTAGGTGAAATAAAATAAAAAAACTAATGAAACCCTTTTTAAAAAAATTGAAAAACTATATAGATTGTGATAAATTATGTAATGAGTCAAATAACACCTAATATAATCCTGTAATGGCTTTACAATCTTGCATCGGCCCTTAGATTTCCAATGATCAAAATAAAATAGTTGAATTGTTCGAAATCCAGAGAAATATGATAGCAGATCTCAAACCAAAATACTATCACCGATAGAAAACATAAAAATGTTATGATTCTAAGAATTTGAATTTTTTTTAAGTTAATCCAATGTGGAAAAAAAGAATATTATTTTGTAGTAGGATGGAAGAATTGTCAACAAAAATTGGTGGAAGCTATAGGAGTATATCTCAATGGGAAGGTGGAGGAGTCACTATCTACTATAGGATTAAATAAGAAATAATGAGTAATGTTATAATATTTTTATGCGAAAGGAAAATTTTACACCACATAATGTTTTCCTATTATTTGAAAGCACATTTTTCTAAACCCTACACCTCATGTGCATGGAATAATATCCAATGTGGGGAATCGCATAGTTCATGGGAACCGATTGTGAAACTATGCATAAACCAAGAATTTTTCCTCTATTAAAAATTTATTAGGATTAAAATAGTTAGGTCGGAGAGGTTGAATGTTCTTGTAGCACCATATGAATGTAATATTTCCACTAGAGAGCATTAATGGTAAGTAGAATTCTTGTTGATTGGGTGTCACTATTCTACTAATAATGTTCCCTAATTGCATCTTCCCCTGAATGGGGTTACATGTTCCAGATAGGCACTATACATCCTTTTTTCATCTATATCCTTAATGGTAAATCCTATTAGGTCAAAAATAAGGAATTAAATATAAAATAAATAACTCCATACTCAAAGAAAATTAGGTTTCTTACAATATTTTAAAATTAATGGAACTCATCATATAGTTAAACTTCTATGGTTAAAAAACAATCCTTTTAGAATAAAATTATCTCGAGGGGAGGTACATTGGTTTCCCATTCCCAAGATTTTTTGAACATGTTCATGCATCCATTGAAATTGTACTAGTGAGACAGACCAGATAGATAGAGACATAGAGCTATGATCTATGATATGGAATTAGGTATTATTTAAAAGATGGATAGAAATGCAATTCAAAAATCAATAGGATAAAAAGTATAACATGAGACGTTATGGTAACAATGAATTTTTGAAGAATGGTAGAAATAATGATTGTCATGTTACAACTATAGTAATAGATATAGACATGTTATTATCCCAACACCATCAAAAAGAATAAATGTCTTGAAAAAGGAAGGTGATATCTTCCCTTTCATCTATAGCAGCCTATGACTATATGGGGTGATTTTAGAAAGAATACATGATCCTCAAAAAATGAACTTCAGAGTTCATAAACAGTTCTCTGAATAATATTTCTGTCTATACTTTTCAGTAGATATCCATTTTTTGAGCAACCACACCAACTAATAATTCTTCATCACATTATAGGGACTATGTTGTATACCTCCCTGCCTCATGAAAGTACAATAATCAAATTTATTTCTGAAAATATAAGGCCACATAAAAACCCAATATAATTTCTCAATGAAATATGTTATTTTATGAAAATATAAAGAGTGAATTATTTTACTGCCACAACCTCGGAAATCAAGGATGAATATTTAGATCACGTCCTATCATAGTTTTATAGTCTATTTTATCTAGAAATAATTATGAGGTTGAATGTCTCTGCTATGTTGAACCTATGTACCCAATGCATTCTATAAATCGTTCTAGAATCTTGATGATAAATTAATGTCATTATTTGAAACAATAGAATGAGCTCCACTATGTATTCCTATAAACTAATAGACATAGAGTCTTCCTAGATCATTACCTTCATATTTTCATAGATAGGTAATATGTGGGATAACTTTTTCATTTTATCTTGGAAAACCCAAAACCACATTTCTAAATTTATCAGTCCTCATCAGAATTATCAAAAAAACATCTATTGAGACATCTACCCATTTCTATTTATAGATTAGAAATTTTTATAACAATCATGATTTTCAATGGTGTTCTTCCATCTCTAGTTAACAGGTGTAACACCTTGTGATAATCCCCTCAATATAACATTTCATCCCGGGAAACCATTAATAGTGATTCTCATCAAGATACACAATAAATAACATGGGTTAACTTCCAATTGAGAGGATGGGACTCCCACATCAAATCCTATCAAATTATTGTAGGATCCAAGATACACCTATGTATATTCCAGACTTTATCTCCAATAATTTCCCAATCTTGAGGATGGTACTTATGAAAGATACTCTCTCATTAGAGCAAACCATCACAATCTAAAAACATCCTTTTCATCACCCTATACATGAGTGAAGTGGAAACTATTCATATTGGTTACCTATAACCAACTTCTTTTTACATTATGATAAAAAAAATTCATTGTTTAAAAAATTACTATAATAATTATCAAATCATGGTTGTTATTCTAAGTGACATATTATGTGATGGTGTCGTAAGAGTTTCTTTGCACAAAACGGTCATGGAATTTCCCAATTATAATGGGAACCAAAATATCCTTTGACTGCATTCTTAAATATAGGTTCTATATCCATATGTAATCATTTGAGTGACAAAAATGATACGTTCAATTAGTGGTGGTGATTCATAGGATATTGATACACATTTTCAGGGTGTGCGTTGTTGGTAATATCTAGTATGATATTAACAGAAAAATGCCCTCCAGTAGAAAATATGCATTTATATATGCCATTTGATGTTCCTATATTCGGACATGCTTATTGGACCATTGACATTATGATAATTATTAATGATTATTATGAGTAATGAAATGAAATGTATTGACAAAAAAACTGATGATAGATGTTTGTGGGGAGGTGTGATATGTTTCGTGGGTAATGAGTAATATTGCACTAATAAATAATGAAATTAATGATTTGTACCATGTGTTATTTAATAGAAGTTTATATCTCATGCCATTTTATGGAAATGATATATCCTATGTAAATCCTTCGATATGGTGATCAATAGACATATTCAATTTATGGAAAGTCAAAGAACATGACATTGAGAATATAGGTTGATTTCACTACTATGAAACATGATCGATTTGGGATATTTTGATAAAGGGATTATATTATAGTGTTTGAATATATATGATGTGAAATGTCTTTACAGTGTTAACAAATTTTTCTATGGTTTCCATGACGTGGTGGTAGATTCTAACCTCTGATTTTAGGCTACAATATATAATTCCATTAAGAATGAGGTCTAGAGGGTCTCACAGTAAGTTCTTTTAGAATATCCATTAAATAATATATTATTATTTATTATTTAACAGATTGAATAAATATTATTATAATATGTGGTTTAATAATTATTCATGTTGGCTTGATCACTGATAACTATTGATTTTTTCTTTAGTAAATATAATATTTATTAATTTGTATGAGACTAATGTAATGATACTTATTTAATAATAAAATTATATAGTATCAAAGCCACAAAAAATATTACAGAGGAATGGCATACTGAGTTAAATGTTCTAGTAAGAACAAATATTTTTTAATATTATTTAATTATTTAATATATAATTAATATTCAAAAGTTATGAACATGTTCATAAATAATAATATTGTTGTAAATATTTGATATGGGGATTTTCAAGCATTAAATATTAATACAGACACTTGGGTAATTATTTTATTTGGACCCAAGTAATATAAATAACCAATTATATTATTTTACAATTATCTCATTCAATTTTTCACATGAGTTCATGGATAATCCTCTAAATAATAGAGAGGTCACATCACCAAAAACACTCCAATTAATGGTGGTCAATACCCCTCCACCGGATCAAAGAGAAATCTTTGAAAATGATTCTCGAGGTGATCCAGGTGGATAAAACAAGTACAGGGATCATTCATGCTAAAACCTAGAGGCTTCATTTTCGATGTCTGCAGATTCCTAGAACACCTGTGGTTGACCACTAGAGTAAAAATATACTTTCTTTCTACAATTCAACAATGGTGTGGTTCAGATATGTTACCAGACTCATCAATGAAGAAAGAATTTTTTAGAGACAATCATTTAACTATTTAAATTAATTCAAAATAATATATATTGATATCTACTCTCTTTGTTCTAGTGATATTATTTATTTTCTATTTATTTGATTCATTTCAATGGATTATAATGTTCATCATCGTATATTTCATGTATAGATTATTTATTATGGAAAAATTAATGTTGGGAAGCACCCATTATATGATTCCACTATATCCAGAACCTATACCTACCATCTGAAAATGAACATAATTGTTTTTAATTTTTTATGTTTGTTGGTGATTTAGACATTTTTAATTTAGTTTTCTAATTCATTATTAATCATTATTTTAGTTAGATTTTTAAAATTCCATTCATCCCAATTCATTTGTCCATAATCTGATCAATGCATTTTTTTATTGAAATAAAATTAAGAAACTCATCCAGAGGAACCTATGATTAGGCCTAGATAACACAACAATACAATCCTTGTATCTAGAATTACATTCTATGTTTTTATTAAATGTAGATGGATTTAATTATTCAATTAAAAATCCTATGTGCATTAATGAAACATGGAGTACTTATTTCTTACACCAGGTGTTGATGGTGATAGCCAAGTTTGTGGTCGACTAGACTACATGTTGTGTGGCCCATTTTACATGGAATATAGTCATATTTCATCAATTATTGGCCATTTATACAATACATGGCCTAACCTACTAGTGAAAATGTATCAAAGATCCAACACGACGTGTGGATAATTGGGCACATTGTGTAGTCCAAAATTTATTGAGGCATAGACAACAAACTGATTCCCTAGGCATGTCTCTCAGATTGATGACGAGAGGTTTACATGGAATATAGATTTCATCTACATGTCAATTACTTATACCATGTCACGTAGATTTATAATTTACATATTTTACAATGAAAACCATGATACATGTTCATTCTTGTGGTCATAAAAAAGGGACACATTTTGTAAGAGGTATTAATATTCATTAATATCTAAATATTTAATTGATATCTGTGTAATGTTCTAGATCTATATATCATCTATGAGTCATGTTACAAGTTGTTAATATACATGATTTAAAGCATAAAACATGATAAAAAACTCATGTAATTAATTTAATCGTTTTTGATGTAAATGACATGAATGTATGTGAAAGGTGATGGATGCCACATGTTAAAAGAATAAAATAGTACAAAAGTATAATGAATGTTTGGCTGATTTGGAATGGTATTCACCATGATTCCTCCATGGTAAATCTATGTACATGTTTATATTGAAATGAATATATTTAATTTGTTTAAAATTATAAAGGATGATAATCTAATACAATTATATAATAATTAAAGTCATTATATTGATTAATTAAATATAATAGTTAATCGATTCAAGGGTAATTTATCTTAAATAATAACTATTAAAAAATTGATTACTAGTTTTACTAAATTCTAATATATTGAATGTGGGAGAATGATATTGAGCTCGAAAAATCATTTTATATATTAATTGTTTCATTTAAAATATTATAAAATTAAATTGTTGTTATACATGGCTTATCTCCTCATTATAATGTTGGGGTTCTATGTCCACTGTTTCATTTATGTAAACCCCTTGTTCCCCTGACCAATGTGTGAGTAAAATGCATATGCAATGGATGGAGAACCAGAGCTAGTAGATGTGGTTCTAATTAGTAGTCTAGGAGAAAAAATTTCAATGAGTTATAAAGGAGGGAAGGTTGATATTTTTAAATACAAATATCAATTGGTTTAAGGTATTTCTCTCCTAGATCAATAGTAAGTTCATAAACCACATTATAATCCAACCAATAATATTAGCTCAAGACCATGCCCTTTATTTTATTTTTATCAGTTGAATTGTTATTTCATTAGGTTTGTAATGTGTAGATAAAATAATTAATGAACTAAATAACATTAATGATCGAACAAAAATATACATGATTATGTGTTAATATCATCTAAGAAATAGTTAATCACTTATTTAATAGGATTTCATATTAACACGAATTTAATAAATATTTTAATTGGAAATTTTATGCATAGAGGATAAAATACCACAATTAAATATTATTTCGGTATCTCCTTTAATTTCTTTAGATAGAATCAAACCATAGTTAAATTTGAAAGGCCATCCAATGATTAGTTTATATCATTTATCATGGAATTCTAAAAAGAGGTTTTGGGTTGAAATATCTTTGTAATCATCAAGGGTTAACTTCCAACGAAGTAATTGGTGTAACCGGGAGGAAAATGATGATAAAATCAAAAATAATGATTTCAGGATTGGGGAGTCCACTCAACAGATCAAGGATATATGAATTAATGTAGTTTTTATTTGAAATTCCTACCTAACACCATCCGAGTTTCTTGACCAACCAATGATTTGATAATGAGAAAGGAAATATGGATCATATCCTCTAAGATGTCTAATTAATAGGATATTATTAATCTAAGAGTGTGGGATATTATATTTTGAGAAAATAGTGGGAGACTGATAAAAAATAATATACTTTTTTTTAGATTTTATCAGATAGAGTACTAAAATTATGCATATCTATTTTTTTTAAAAAATAATAAAATGATATAAGACATATCATTGTGATCTATAATTGATTTGGAAAACCATCACACTGACTCTAATTTCTAGGAGTGAAAAAATGTACATATTGGTCATCCTTCACAACAAAAGGAAATTGTATATATCATAAGAACCTTTACCAGCTGAGGCTATAAAAGAGGCACGTGATAAATAAATATCTCTCTATGAGTTACATCTGAAAGATAATATTGATTTTTAGCTCATGATACTGTAATTCATTTCCAATTAGATTCAAAATATACATGAGGATATGGTCTCTTATAACATAATGTCTCAACTTCAAGAACTATATCAATAGAATGATAAAAAAGAGAGGTATGAGATCTCCAAATAATTTTTCATAACTAATCATAGAGGGTCTTCACCAGCTAGGCCTCATATAGTTAGGCTTATTGGACAAATTTAATGCATGAACATCTAAGGGATTAAATTATAAAATTATTAGAATATAGATAACGTATATTCCTCATTTCACATGACCTTATCCAGTGTTATTTTGAATTATCAAAAGATCATTAATGATAAGAGCCTTTTGGACTTCTAAAATATATTTTCCTAGTGGATAAGGGCATGGGGAATTACACACCCACAATCCATATGTATAATAAGAAGAGAAAATTAAAGGGAATGTGTTCTAAAACTTATAAATAGTCTAAAACAGTAAACAACATCTACCAAGTAGTTGATGATCCAGATATAGGGAAAGGAAAATTATGTGGTGGGTTTATCATGTGGAAAACCAAACCTATGGAAGGTGAACATCACTTAAATGTAAGGTGAATCTTGAGAGGCATTTATTATAGAGTGTAATATTTCTATTTCTATACATTGAGTGTTAGATATATCTATCAGAGATTACATATATAACCAAATGCAATAACATGGTAGATTCTAGAAGATTGAATGGGTAGAGGTGGATGTATGAGCTGCCTATAGTGTGAGGATAACTAATCTAGAAATCAATGACCAAAACCATTCATTACCAATGAGAATTATTTTTGTTTTGGAAATTATTATTTTGCTACAATAGTTACCAAAAAAAATATTTTCCATATCATGACTAGATTTATATGGATTAATTTTAAAATATGGAAATAAAAGTTGATTCTTTAATAAGAAAAATACGTTTTATTGTATGGAACATTTAAAAAACATTTTTTATGTAATAAAATAAAAATATTAATTATTATAAATTCATAAAAAGTCATGTTCAATTGACGTGTATAACACCATGTTGTGTCATCACCGTATTGGTCATGTAAATGAGAAATATTTCACAAAACTCTATCTTGATGGTTATTTATACTCTTCCGAGCTAAATCCACATTATAATATTCATTTTTGTTTTCAAATAAAAATTCCCAATACACCATTTGGGGGAAATAGAGGAAGGGGCACCAAACATCTAGGATTGGTACACACTGATGTGTGTGGGACATTTATTATATAATCTATATGTTGATTTTTTTACATTATTACTTTTATTTATTACTTGAGTTATGTGTTGATATCAACATAGAGAGGAATAATATCATATCCTTTGATCTATTCAAGGAATTAAACATTGATGTAGGTAATATTCTAGATAAAAAATTAAATAATCTTCGATCAGATTGATGTTGAGAATATATTAACGAATAATTCGTTGAATTTTTATAAGATTTTGGTACTCGATCCCGACTCAATCCTCCTTATACACCATAGTGGAATGGTGTTTGTGAAAGGAGGAACAGTTTCACGTTAGACATTGTAAGGTAGTTGATTTTTCCTGAAGATCATCCATTATCCAATTGGGTATATTAATTAAACACTATGATACACACATTAAATGGAGACACTAATAAAGTGGAAAATGGAATTCTCTTCCAGCTATGGAGTGTAAAGAAACCCATTTTTTTATATACATGAGTATGGGTTGTGATGATTTTTTATGGATTTCTCATTTTGAAAAAATTGAACCCTATAGAATGATGTGTATAAATATAGGCTATCATAAGGAAAATAGTTACTACCTATAAAACCCAAAGAAAATCATTTTATTATTGCCAAAGAATCCATATTTCATGAGAGGGGGAGCATAATCAAAATGGATAGTTGTAAAAAGGTTAACATCGATGAAGTTTATGCTCAAGATATAAATGAGTTGGTAAAGTAATAAATTCCATTAGACCCCATGGAAAAAGAATATCCTTGAAAACTATTATTTTATAATATAATAAGATAAGTATGATAATGAGAGAGATATAGTTTTTTGGTCCCTGAAGATATTGATTCATTATTGGATGAAAATGATTAACCTCTCTCCTTCATGGAATGCAATACAGAGATCTGAAGCTGGAAGATAGATAGAATCCATGAATTTTAAAATGTATTCCATTTATCAGAACCATGTTTTGGTTTTGGTTAATGTTTCAGTTGATCTAATTTCTGTTGGATGTAAAAAGGTATTCAAAAGTAAATAGGACATGGATGTTAAAGTACCAATATAAAAGGCTACTGTCTGAAAAGATCAAACATGTTTTATGAATTGACTATGATGAATCCTTTTCTCTAATTTTCATGTTTAAATCCATCAGAATCATACTTTCTATAGTAGCTTACCAGGACTATTTGGTTTGAGAGATGAATTTTAAAATGTAATACATTAATGGGAACCTTTAGGATGTTGTCTATATGACACTACCAAAAGGTTTTTTGGTCCATGTGATTACAAAAGTATTTTCATGTTCTAGATATCCATTTTTAAATTGAAGTAATAATTATTGTCATGGTACATTAGATTTTATGGATCTATAAAAGAAATTTGTTTCATTAAGAATTAATATGTGGGATGTGAATAAAAAGGTTTTAGTAGGAATGAAATTATTGTCATAGTAATATATATTGATGACATATTACATATTGGAAATGACATACTAGTCTTAAAGACTATTATATAGTAGTTAAACAAGTTTTACTCAATAATGGGCTTTTCTGAATCCTACTATATTTTAGGGATCATGATCATTTGTGATAGATCCATAAGACTACATGGACTAATTCAAATTACATATATTAAAAATTTAATAAAGATATTTAGCATGGAACAACCCAAGAGGGGATTGGTTCTTGTGTCACATGGATTACAGCATTCATAGAAAATGTGTCCCCAGATACAAAAAGTGAATGAGATAATGAGAAACATCACATAATATTTAGTGATAGGATCAATCATGTATGTCATGTTATGTAATATAACTGATGTTGCCTATGTATTGATCATGATTGGAAGATATAAATAATATCCAAGATAATAGAATTTAACATCTTTTACTGATATCCTTATATATATATATAAAGAATTAAGGATTTCTTCCAATATAGTGGAGGATATGTGAAGGTAGTAATTAAAGTTTCTATAGTTTTTAGTTTTTTAGATAGATCTAAATGATATTATGTTTCAATCATAATATATTTTATATCATAATGGATGATAAATCTGTTGTTTAATATCAAATCACCATGTTGTGACTGATTCAATAATAAATATTGAGTATATAGTGGCTTTTGATGGAGCCTGTGAAACTGTTTGGATTCAGAACATTGTCCAAGATCCTAATGTGGTACCTAGAAACAAAGACCATTTACATCGTATCTTGATAATACTATTCATGGGTCTCTTGAAAATGATCCATGGTCACAACAGGAGACCAATCATATACTCTAGAAGTATCACCTCTTGAGAAATTTGTATTTGTGGTGTGAATTTGTGGTGATTTGAGTACCCATATAAGAGAATGTGGATGACCCCTTTTAAAATGGCCTATCTCAGTAGAAGCATGACTATTAAGTGAGAGTTAGTGCATTAAAATTTGTTAGTTGTTTGTTCTCTAGAATGTGGGAGTCTATTCGGGTTGGTTCCCTAGAAGCATCTTTTTTTTACATTATGATAAACTTGTATTCATTTATTGGAATATTATTAAACTACTTATCACATCGTGATTGTTCTTTATTGTTACATAGTGTTTGAAAATTTCATAAGATTTTATATCACGCTATATGGTAATAGTAGTTACCCATTATAATGGGAATATGAAAATGCTATGAATCTATTCTGGAATATTAATTATATTGCTTGATGCTATCATTTTAGGGACATAAATGATACATTATATCTGGGGTGGATACTTTTAGGACCATTATGTATATGATTATGTTGTACGCCCATGGTAATATCTAGTATGATATATTGAGATGAGACTCACTAGTAGGAAAACCACATTACAATGTGTCACTGGATGTTCCTATATTCGGTAGTGTGTATTGGTCCGTAGACTTTATGATTATTATTAATGAGTATTATTAGTCACACACTTATATATATTTATGAAAACTAAAATAAAAGATGTTCCCGAATATGTATGACATGTTGGTTTCTTCACAATTAATATTGTATTACTGAATAATGCAAGAAATGATTTATCCCTTATGATCTATAAAAAATTGAAATATCTCCAACACTTTTTTGGATATGATATAGCCTAAATAAATCCATGTCCATGTTGGTAAATATGGATGGTAAATTTAAAGAAATTCAAATAATGGGATATCGAGCATATAAGTAGATGGCACTAGAATGTAACTTGTTCGATATGAGATATTTTGATAAAGGGAATATGTTACATAATAGGAATTTTTATGAGGTGACACATTGTTTGGACATTAAATTCTTCCTCTATCAGTTCTATTACATTTTCTAGATTCTAAACATGGACTTTTGGCTAGTTCGCCTAATTTCACTAAGAAAAAGACCTAGAGACTCACACATTAAGGTATCTAAAATTTTAGGTAAATAACTTATTAGTATTTATTATTTAATCAGTTGTATAAATATTATTCCCTGACGTGTATTAATAATTAATCATGTACCATTGATTGCACATAAATATTTATTTAATATTAATTAAAGTTAATATTTATTTATATATTGGTGAATAAAAGAGTGATATTTATTTAATAAATAAATAGACATTATTCACGCCCCAATAAATATTTTGGAGAAAAAACAAAACGGATTTAATGGTCTAGTGAGAAATGATGATATTGAATATTATTTAATTATAATTTGGATGTTATGTGCATGTTGATAAATAATAATATTTCTATTACTACTTTTCTTGGGGATTTATTTGGATTAAATAATTATAAGGGATCTCGTGCAATTATTTTATTTTACCCATAGAAAAAAATACACATTTATATTATTTTCTCATTAGCATGTTATGTTGTGAAAAAATATTCAAGGAGAGTCCTCTATAGCCTATAGATCTCACTTATCAATTAATTATCCCAAGAAAAACAAGAAATATTTTTCTACTAGATTATGGACAATTCTTTGGAAGATATTCATGAGGAGATCTTGGTCGGCGATGCATGCAAAAGGATCTTACATGCTATCACATTAAAGACCCTTTAGTAACGTTTAGAGAGTCCTAGAAAATGTGTGGATCTCCACATGGGGCAATCAACACATGGTTTCTATAACACAATGATGGGGCACCATAGATCTATTTTTGTTGTCCTCAATGAAATAATAATTGTTTACTATTGATTCATTGTATAATTAAATTAATTATAAACAATATTAATTGATCCCCTCTCTCATAGTTCTGGGAAATTCATTAAGTTTATATTTAATTGATTCAATTTCATGGATCATGTAATTCATCAAATTACAAATCTTAGGTCGATCATCGATTTGGTAAAAATAAAAATAATTCACTGCCAATCACACGGTTCTACTATAACCAAAATCTAATTTTTCTACTAAGTCTATGAGAAAAATTCTCTTGAGAATCTATCGAAACTCTAAATTCATTTAAAAAATAGGACATAAATTTAAATTCATCTCTAGATTCAAAAATACGTTATTCCTGAAATTTCTAGCTCATTTATCAGCAACAACATTTCCCTTGGATGGTGGATAAGAAATCTCAAAATAGAATGACTAAAGGAACTCGAATGATCCTTAATATCTAATCTTCTATTCACAAAATGATAATAAATATTTTATAATCTTGTAGATAGTATACAAAAAAAATAGATCTACCATAATATAATTTCTCCAATAATGCAAGAAGTGACCATCTGATGCATGCTTGAGGGCACCCTTTGAGTAATTAGCCTTGAAGTATCAATTTGTGAGACATTTACATGGAAAATATGATCTCAATCTTAAAAAATTCACACATAGTTGTGAATATTTTATCATAGAAGAATTTATATATTATGGTTTTCTTCAAAAAATCATTATCATTAAGGAAAAAGGAATTTATTCCATCTCTTAAAAGTCCTCGACTCACATGTTAAATCACATGAACTTCCCAAACTTCTTAATAATAACAATAATATCTTCTTCCAGGAATCATAATTATTTTATGAAACATATATAATATCCATCCAAACATAAGAAAAATTATATATATAACACATTATTTGGATTATTTGAGGAAACAAAACCATCCACCTTATCTAGGTCAAATGATTCTCCTAATTCCGAGTTAATATGACCCAAGAAGTGAACATTTTCAATCAAAGGTGTCATTTTTAATTTTTATCATTATATAAATTATCTCTCAATGTTTTCAATGTAATCTCATGATTTTTATCATAGTCACTACATGTATAAAAATACATTTGGAAATTTACCCAAAAAAATTAAATCTAAATAGTATAGTTAAGTGGGGGAAAACATATTCATCATGGCCATGGAAATAGAGTCCTTGTTTGTAAGACCGATAATCATAAATAGATACTAGTATAGATTATATCATCATTTTAAATCCATACATAGTATCTCTATAGTCCACACATTCATATGATCATATACCTATGTCATTATAATCATTGTGATTACTCTAGATCCACATACCCAGAAGAAGATATCATATAATTGATGCAATGAATTTAAATTTTAAATAGTAAGATTGTTCAACCATTAGTAATAAAAAATAATACTAAGGGTACCATCTTCTATCTTAGTGAAAATAATGTACAAATCCCATGATGAATTATTTTATAGGATAACGCCAATATATTCTAAATCATCCAAAAAATATTTGAGATCATGAAGTCAGTTGGTGACATATTGAATGGAGGAATCAATACTATATATTCACATAGACTGAGATCAATCATTTATTCTACCTCTATCTCAATAGTTTGTCTAACGATGTCATCCATGAATACATCATTGAAATTTTCTACAAAAGTTGGGTACTCTAATTGACATATTCCCCAACAAACCAAATATATGCTTCCAATATTGGCTATCATTATACATAACCCATGATTCCATGATCCGTCGTTTTATTCCCAGACAGTCTACTCACACATGTGAAGATAAATATCACCATATAGTGACGTAAACAATACCTTATAGTGATTATCGTCCACATAGGCATAATTGGGGACCTACCATTCCATCAGAATAATTACATGTACTCCTATAATATCAGGGTTGAAGAGATCCCAATGTAAATGAAAACGTCTTACATCAAGGGGAAATCCTTTTATTAGCATATAACCACTTACCATACATAGAATGGTGTTTTGGGGTCATCACTCCAAAAAATACATAATTCTAATCTAAAGTAATTTCATGTTTCATTCTGAGATAATGATATGTGAGTAGACTATATTGAATTGGGTATATATGATAGTCAAGGATACTAATATAGTACCTCATAAATAATAAAATATCTTCAAATACCAGCTTTAATGATTGCAGCTAGCATGATCCCTAGACCTGACTTACAACTAGACTACCCTAATCATGATCATTCAACTATCAATAATAGTCATAAGTATAACTACCCTGGCTATAAACTCCTCCACATTCTATTGATCTAGTAGTACTCCGTTAATTCTAGCTTTAATGTACCTATCCAAATCACAAATTTGGAGAAAAAATGATACCAATTCCACTAGAGATTGATGGAACGGTGTAGGAAAACCCTTGAATATGACCAATTAGACCACAAGAACGGAACTCAAATTGGCCTCTATCAAACTATAAAATCAAATATTACTACCATCTATGTCACGGCCCGTCCTCGGGGCCCGTGCCATGACAACCCCAAGCCCGCCTTCCATAGGCCAGGGGCAGGCGACTAGCACCAAGGCGTAAATCTAAGAAAAAGGGAAGGCATTGCCTTTGCAAAGTAAACAAGCACCACAGAGTAAGCAAGTAGAAAAGTAAAAACTGTAACAAGCTGTGCTGAAGTAAAAAAAAGGGGCCATAAATACAAGCCCAACTGTAAAGTACAACTGAAAGGTAAAACATCAACTGAAAAGAAAAGCCGCAGCGTCGAGCCGTCCTCTGGAAGTCCCACCTTAAGGGTGGGTATAGATAGCCTCCACTGCTCCTCGGGTCCACCTGACCGCTCCGAGTATGTCCCGCCCAGTGGTCCACGTCCAGGTACCATCTTCCTCCACAAGACTCCACCACAATCAGCGTTGTCCGTCGTCTGCAACCAAAACAACGTAGTGCAGGCATAACCCATGCAGTGGTGAGTATAAGCTACTCAGTAGGGACCCCTAGACCCCTGAAGGTCTCCTGAAATCCAAAAATGATAAATCACAATGGAAATATACAATCACGAAGTAACATCCGACACTGCTTAGGTATATGCAAATACATATACCCAAGTCATCAATTCCAGTTCGGCTCCAACATCCGAGCCCAAGCACAACCCAGTCCACACAGGAAAGAAGAACGTAAATCCACAGAGGATATCACAACACAATACACAAAGGAGAGTAAATAGTAAATCCACACAGGATAGTTCAACATAATCCTCAAAGGAGAGTAAACAAGATTCAGCTCACACAAGTACTTCTTCATATGACGTTAAAGATGATCAGATGTAGCCACTGATTCATCTAAGCCGTCGGACCCACAAAGGATTGGTAGGTACTAACCCCCGCAATGACCTACACAGGACCGAGCAGGAAGTTGAACCCAAATCTATTGGGAAATTCCTTCTCCATCAAGAATAGTGGTTATGTCGCTACAACCAAGCGCTTCCCTCTTACCTTGGACTGCTGTAGTTCTCCACCTATCGGGTACTGTGGGCCTGCTGCTACAACCAAACGCTCCCTCGTGCCGCTACAACCAAGCGCTCCTCCGTCGTGGGTCTGCCGCTACAACCAAGCGCTCCCCTGTGCCGCTACAACCAAGCGCATCTCTGTCGTGAGTCTGCCGCTACAACCATGCGCTCCCCTGTGCCTCTACAACCATGCGCACCTCTGTCGTGGGTCTCCCACTACATCCAAGCGCTCCCCTGTGCCGCTACAACCAAGCGCAACTCTGTCGTGGGACTGCCGATACAACAAATAGCTTTCCGTTGCTGCTACAACCAAGCGCACCTTTGTCGTGGGTCCGCCGATACAACCAAGCGCTCCCCTGTGTCGCTACAACCAAGTGCACCTCTGTCGTGGGTCTGCTGCTACAACCAAGCGCTCCCCTGTGCCGTTACAACCAAGAGCACCTCTGTCGTGGGTCTGCCGCTACAACCAAGCGCTCCCCTTTGCCGCTACAACCAAGCGCACCTCTGTCATGTTATCCGTAACAAACCGAGTCGTTCGATCAGAAGTCGTCAAGTCCCAACCGGCTCTAGGGTTTTCCGCACACAGCATGCTCGTTCCGGGAGGGTCCACTCCATGAACTAAGAGGTCGATGCATCAAATGACATGTAGTCCGGATCTGATGTATCCCAAGATGTATCGTAGTAGTCACTTCCAAAAACACGAAGGATTCCTGTACTGTTTTCATCATGTCTCATTTGAATCCACTGAGGATCTCTGTATAGTCGTCGTCGTCGAAGTCGCAGCCAGCACTAGGGTCCCCGCATACAGTAAGCTCGTTCGGGAGGGTCCGCTCCATGAGCCGAGAGGCTGATACATCAACTGACACAAATTCCAAAGTTGATGTATCCAATAGTTCCGTATCGTCAATAGGAACTCAACGTCACAGACGGCGCGTCAATCAGACGCCCGGTCTGAGAGTTATTGGCTTTTTCGTCCTAGAGGGCCTGGTTGGTTTTTAAGGCAAAACCAACCGGACCGTACTCCACCAACGTCCAAACATCAGGAAGAGTGAGCCAAATGATCCTTCTCAAGTAGAGGAATCCTCCAAAGCTGACGGCACGTCAATCAGACGTCTGTAGCTCACGATATGAGCGTTTCCGCTCTGAGGGCCAGGTTGGTTTCGTGTACGCACCAACCTGGCCGAACCCAAAGTATTCCGAAACCTTGTGTGTGATATACCGAAA
Organism: Viscum album; assembly: GCA_963277665.1. Taxonomy (NCBI): domain Eukaryota; kingdom Viridiplantae; phylum Streptophyta; class Magnoliopsida; order Santalales; family Viscaceae; genus Viscum; species Viscum album. Next base: position 1,581,883,350 of record OY728150.1, on the reverse strand, counting down.
TGACCGTCTCGATCCAGGGATCGAGTTGCTGCTGACGGCGCGTCGTTCGGAGGAACATAGCTCATGTTATGGGAAAATGACTGAAAACGGTCCGAAGACGGGGGGTCCGGGCCCGGGCTGACACGGCCCGACCCCCCCTGGGTCGGCCGAACCGGGTCAGCCCGAACCGGGTCAACCTGACCCAGTCCGGTCCGGCCAGGGCGCGGCCTGGCCGAGCGCGGAAGCCGTGGGGCACCGCCCCTGCGTGTTGAGGAAGTCGCGGCCCTCGAGGGGCCACGCTGGATCAGCAGACGCGGCATGTCGCCACGTCCCATGCGTGTGAGCCGGACCCGCACGGCCGCGGGTCCGCTGGCTGCCGTCGCCGCGGCGGCCCTGTCCAACGGCACGCCGGGGCGCCGCCGGTAGCTTCTGCGGGCAACCAGAGTTGCTCCGGTGGTCCGTTTTCCTTCCCGTCTACGCCGCTGTTCCTCCCTGTATCTGTTCTTCACTTCGGAATCATCAAATCGCCCTTGCGTCACCTTTTTTCGTCGTCCGCCAAATCCTCAAAACAACGAAGAACGAAAGAGGGTTGTCGGGCCGTGTTCGTTAGGCTCGCACCCTCCGTGTTAGACGGTATCAATCGGGAGGATAAAACAACATATCTGAAAACAATTTTAATAAAATAAAATTGTTCATAAGAATCCGGGTTCTTTATTTTAAAAAGGTACAATCACGGGAATAAAAAGGTATTTCCAAAATAAAATCCCTACCTCGTCAAGTGTCGCACGTGCGCTCTTCGTGGAATTGATCGCCGCGGAAGGAGGCGATCGTCGCTTTGCGGAAGGCATCACGTCGTCGTGGAAGACGATGTGCATCGACGAACTCCGAGGATCATGAAAAAAAGATTTAATTTTGATAATTAAATCCATCTTGAGTTAAAAACCACAAAGGCAATTAATGAATCGAAAACTGTAACCTCAACGGATGATCAAAGATTTTTTGTCGTGGAGGAAGGAACGTCGCCGAAGAACATTGTGGGAGAGTAAACGTTGGCGTCGCGGCACATGATGTCATGTCGTCGATTTCCGCGGGTTCGGCGTTTTTCGTCGGAGGCCGGCATTCTTCGCATTCATCGCTTTCTTCGCATTCTTTGCGTTCTTCGTGAAGGAGGATGAAGAATTCTTAGAGGTTCATCAAAGGTTTAACACATCATTTCAAAAGGAGGGTGTGTTGGCCTTATTTTATTAACATTCCAACAAAACGAAAACGTGTTAAGAAACAAATGAAATTAAATCATAGAATTAATTTCAATGAATAAACTGCCCATTTATTCAACGAATAAAAAACCGCCCAATTAAATGGTGCGTTAAGAATCTAAGAAAACGCGTCAGTTGAATTTCATAATGATGGGTTTTCGCGGGTGCGTTACTTAGCGGAAAAGAAACGGTGGGGCTCATGCGGGCCCCACCCCACAAATATCGTACCATGTGGGTAGGATATATTGGTTAGCACCCTATCCGTAATAACTCCGCTTAAGCAACTTTAAGTGTCTTTCAAGAGGCTTAAAGTGAAATTAAAATAAAATTGTCGCACAACTTTATTTTTATTTCTTAACTTTAAACCAAAAAAAATTTAGAAACCACACCCAAGCAAAAGCAACTCCAGAAGTGGCGTTTCTAAGAAAATACCGGCGCTGCGATTCCATCGGTGCCCTCAGAATTCGATTCCGAGCACCGGTTCAAAAGTTAGAAAAACCCGCTTGTTCGTTCACTGAACGTACCCGAACCAAACTTCGGAAATTGATTCCGGGCACACCGGGCCTCAGAATTAGGTGCCGTCAGAAGCTGCGTTCTTGTAAAATTCCATAGACAATTAAGAAAAAAATATTTTCTTGAAATTTATCGGCCTTTACAATCTACACTAATGAAATACAATGATTTTACCTGGGTAGGTGTTGTAGTTTCCACTACTCTGATTACAATGCTAAACAATAAACTACATTCTATCGGAATAACTACTTTTTTACCCTATAACTCAACCTATTTTCCATGTACTATCAGCATCACTCATGTTTCACTCCATTATAATATCCTAGTTCACTATCATAGAAACTGAAAAAATTTGAAGGAAATTCAACTCTGATAAAAAGATATTTTTTACCCCATGCATGATACCTTTCACTCACGATAGATCATCTCTATAAAGAAGTTGTTTAAAGCATTTAATATATGTCAAACATGAAGAATAATGCGTGATAAACATAAAATCCTACCCAACATTAATGGACATTGTACCTTATCCATATCTAATCATTTTAGGTAATTTTAATCATAGAAGTCACTATATATGTATACCCAAATCATTCCATGAATATGACTAGCCTTGGTAATCACATCCTGCTAAGGCATGGAAGAATTATGAAGCTTGTATGTTGTGATTATGACCCTCCTCCATAAAGGTGACTATAAATGGTCAATTAATGAAAAATGTATGCTCACCATAACCCAATTGCCTTATGGACACCACCCTCTATGATTATTCGATGATTCTATATCTATAAAGAAAGATTATGATAAGACTTCATAGTTATTAGTCATAAAGCAACCTAGATAAGCTATGAAAATCATATAAAATAGTATCTATTAAAGGAATGAGTACCTAGATTGGGAATAAAAGGTGGTAACGTAGGTGGAACTACTAGAGGTGTCAGTGGTTGTACGGGTCCTACCTCATCTGAAACATGGTTATATCAACCCTACTAAAATAGATCGTTACGATTTCATGTTGTTATATCTCAAAAATTATATAAACACCCATTATTAAATATTCAAAATAAGATAGGATTAGTAGGAGAATCTTAGTATAATAAAATGGTTTCATAACTTATGATAATATCCTATCAACAAATATATTATTCTTGGATTAAAATGAACATATAAGGAATTCTATAATCATGGATTGAGATTAAATAGGATCTTATGATGATGTATGTATCAAAAAAAATTTCATACCATATGAAGGTAAAATACCCATATTCCATATGAAATTAAAAAATTCATGTGCATCAACCAATTATTGAAATAAGTCAATTATAATAATAAAATTATATAACAACAATTTCCCATTACCATGAAACAAGTTATTTACTGATATTATTTGTTTTCTACTCCTATGATTCGATTATAACAAATTTACAACAACTTAATAATCCCATATATAAATTTCCCCTTGAATAATACAAAAGAAATCAAAACCCTTTGTTAGGTCATTTTGATTTCTGGACCCAGATCCCTCTACAATAACTATTCATGGTCATCCAAATAGCCACAATTGCATGTACACGTAGGTCATAGGTTTCTGAATAGTATGGAGGGCGTAGGGTGTGATCATGGGGTGACTTTTACCTCTAGTTTTATTGGAGAAAAAATTTGATATAAAATTCCAAAATAAGAAGAGGAATCATAATAATTAATAAGGAAGAACATGTGAGTATTAACATTTATGAAATAAATAAACAACTCAAAATCTGTATATTGTACTAGAATAAAAAAGGTGAAATAATTTCCAATCATATTGGTCTATGGCTCATTCAACTGCTACCCTACACCAATCATAATGAAATAATATTCATTGTCCAAAGTAGTACACATCCATTTTTCCACACAAGTGATCATATAATCCTATTAGGTACAAATACTGGCCCAAATTTTGTGTGAGATAAATATTATTATTCCATACCCAATGACATCTATACATTTTTTATGTGAATATAAATTGTAAAATGTGATGGTATATATAAAATCAATGTAATAAAAATTAATGAAATCATAGGTGGTTAAATTTCAACTAGTTATGTCTTAACATAAAATAAAATAATAAATTAATTTATTAAAAAAAATATATTCAAGGAACATATGAATATTTCCATAGAACTAAATTATATCATAGTATTTATAATAGAGGTCATATTATAATCTAAAGAAATGAAAACTTTAGGGGTGAGGCCAACTCATTTTATTAACTCATGAATTCTGTCTCTATGTGTTCGAGTATAATCCCAAGGTACACCATAAAAATTCCACATTAAAACATTATATTTGAGCTAATGAAGCATATCCATAGTAATATATGAATGAGCATGACCTTGACCAATGGGGATAATCCCTTTCCTCACTCAGCTGATGATATCATCTTTAATCCAAGGAGTGTATCCAAATAATTCATATATAAATAATTAATATGTCAAGTGAATCTTCAATATAGTTTTTAGGAACTCATATAATAAGAAAATAGCCAAATTTCATGTTTTTTATAGCCCAAGGGAATTGGCTCACACAATTTCAATGTAATCCTTTGAGTTCTCAATGTATTTAGTTTAGAATCCATGTCTATAATTATTCTTAAATGTCATATAATGATTATAATTATACTGAACAATTGAGACCTTATATTAATTCTGAATATATCATACTCTAAAATAGGATATAATACTCATTTAATTTAATCATTTAATATTTCCATTATATTACTTATTATTAAACATGGAAAATAAATTTAGGGACATGAAAAAAATTATGAATTCAATTAAATGATCATTTATTATTTTTATTCCATTACTTTTCATTTAGTATGACTATGTGATTTTAGGACATCAAAACAATATCAGTTAAATAAATTTTTTGATTGGAATGTTATATATATATATATACATTAAATTTTACAATTTAAGATTCATGAAATATAATGAACCACTTACTTAATTAATGGCCATATAAAATATACCATAATTGTTTCCTAAAATTTTTTAATATATGTCATAATGGAATAAAAAAATAATGAACCATAAATTATTTTTCTATGTTGAGGTATACCTCTTCAATGTTTTTGAGACGTGTTATTAGGGCCTTAGTTAAGTACATGGTTAAATTATATTATGGAAGGTGAATTTAACATGAAATGATTAATGAAACTGAAATTCACAAAATGTGGAAATATAAATATATATCGACTTTATGAGATGATTCATATTCCACCAACCTTATTCCTATAGTTTATGTCTCATCCATTATTATCACTTTGTTTGGATTACCAAGTCCGAAAATAGTCGAACAAATGAGGAAACTAAAAATATGGAATATGATATCACACAAAAATATTATCATGTATAATTTTTGAATATAAAAAAATACTCATATACAGTGGACAAAAGATTGAGATGAATTAAATTTGACAATATAATATTATTTGGATGTTAGAAAAAAGAGTCATTAGTGAACAATAGTGGAAGCTATGGTTTAAGTTCCCAATATGAATATGGTGGATGATATATCTCATGGAGTAAGAAATAATAATGTATGGTTGGGTTTATAACAATTTTTGGAGAAAATTCTTCATTTTAAAAAAAATATTGGGGTTTCATGTATTTCTTAACATGGTTGGACAATTAAGAGCCATCCATGAGTGTCTTACATGAAAAATTGGGGACTCACTTGGTTCATGAACACTATTTGCGAAATACAAAACTAACCAAGTGTTTGTTCAATATTAATAAATGCAGAATTTTTTCATAGTAATTTAGTGTGTGTCACATGGTTAGTAAAAAACATGCACCCATATATTTCTCACTAAATACCATGTACAGTTAGTAGAGATCATAAAGACTGGGCTGCATGGTTTCTACTAAACATTTTTCCCTTCTGTTTCATCCACTAACCAATGGTTCTGGACCCAATAAAGCATGGTACACTATTTCTTACTCCATATACATACATAAAACACGTATTAGTTCATAACCAAATAATTTGTGCAAAAAATTAATGCATTTTTACCTTATATAAAAAATATTTTTTTTATAATATAAGACCATGAAAACATCACACTACTTCCACTATCGTGGGTTCTATCCAAGCCTAAACTATCTCTATCCTTGGCTGGTCAATAATTACAAGTTAATGCACCACTAAATGCATAAAAAATGGGAATCATGATCATATGAATCACACATATAAAACTTACTAAAACATTTATCATAATAAATAAATCCCAAAATAGCATTCTGATGCAAAACATGTTCCTCCCCAAACATGAACTATATAATAATTTAAGCAAGAGATACCTTTAAAAACATTTCCAAGAACTCTATGAATAGTTATTACATAAACCCCATGAATACATCTAGAGAATCTATTACCCCAAATGGAATCACAACTAACTCTTAGTAGATTTGAAGAAAATTTGAAGAGGTGTTCAGAATGTCCTTATATTTTATACTTATCTTATTATATCCTTATCATAAATAAATTTTCAATAAAAAATATGAATCATTCATAAGATCGAAGAGAGCTGTAATCAATAGAATAAAATTAATGTTATTTAATATCACATGGTTCAAGCAATGATAATTAAGATAAAGGCACAAAATTCTATTATCCATCATGATAGAATAAAGTGGAGCACCAGATGGAGTCAAACTACACTAAATAAAACCACTCTAAAATTGATCATCAAGCTGGAATCAATGATCTTAAAACATGAAATGCACCATCCTGTATAAAGAGCACAAAAAATTTAACATTATGTGATATATCTTTATCACAAACCTATTATCCCTTCATGGGGGTTAGGCTAACACATTTTATTGAATTAAATCATAGTAAGCTTCTACAAAATTGAAGAAATATAATGATTAGACACTAAAGTTATTAACATCCATCTGTACATCAATGTTGACAATGAAGAATCACACCTCTGACCCATCTGGGGGTCTAACTCGCTAATAAACACTATTGGATCTCAATCATCACCATTAACATAACCTTATTCAAGATGGAATTCATTATATCATACAAAAAATACAAAGAATCCAAACTAAGGATAATGACATATGGTTGTATCTGTAATCATATGTGGTATCCCCAGTAGTGTTTCTTCCCCAATCTATCTCACATTATCTAAATTATTTATATAATTTAGTGTGACCTCCAAATTATTTAGTAAATACCTAGGGAAATAGTGGAAAATCTATATCATGTTCCAAATAATAGTTTCGGATCTATGAGATAATGGAATGCATCATTTTGGAATCAAAATATTCAGAAGCCATGTAGAAAAATAAAATATGATATTATAAATGATGTCTGGCTTGTCCAAATATTGAAAGGATAAAGCATGGTGTTTACCAAAACCTTCCCGATTATATCATTGTCCCTAATGATGAACATATCTGTGGATTTGAAATGATCTTTGATGAATTGGATCATCTTAGGGATGTAATATTCATTTTCCAACTCCTATATACTGATCGCAAAATATAACACCCTCTAATTACATCCATGACAAAAATTGCCTCATTAGAACCATTGGGACACACTGACTGTTAAAAAACATTGGTTACTCTCTCCACTAATATTATTTTCTTCCAAAATAATGACACATTTTTGATCCATTGGAATAGGCCAATGAGCTACCACCATAGAAGATAAAAGAAGTTATAAAACCTAAACTAGGCTAATTTAAGGATCTTAATTCTAGGAAATTGGGAACCATGGACAATAGATCATTATTTATATACATCTTGATGTCTCTTAAATATTGATGAACCAGTTTTGATCTAAATCCTCTCACCAACCTCTACTATTACCATCACCCATATATACATTATTATTAAAAATTGGTAGATTATTTTTATATATACATATATAAATACTCCATGATATTCTTTTTCCTAACAACCTCATCTAAAAATAGGTTTTTAGAATATCATAGAATCGTCCGAAAATAGTTCTTAAATGATTCTATGATAAAACTCCCCTATTGAATAGAAAAAAGTTCCTACTAGTTGGTCACCTTCATGGTTAATGAAATAAAAACATTTCCAAAACAATTCTCAAAACATCTCTAAGGATACTTCCATCTCCATGACACCCTCACGGGATAATAATTACCCCTACATTACTACTCCATGTAGTATCTTCCCCAAAAAATACCTTCCACATTTTAGGAACCGATAAAAAAATATTCCAAATCCTCCCCTAACAATTATTTTGTGATAAATTCTTCATTAGATCCTTCATAATTATACATACTTGTTCTAATAGTCTCATTGTGTCCTCCACTAATTTTCTTCATTACTAATAATAAATCTATACTGATCTACTATAACATCATACAAATCATATTTAGATTGAACATGATAGTGATTTCAACCTACAGTTATTTACACAAAATGAAAATGTTGTTTGAAATCATAAAATGAGAAAATGGAATAAATAAAAACAACAATTAAATTATTTATTTATATTTTTATGAACATAATCCATCATAAGGTCAACACATTTCAATCATAGGTGAAAATAATATTAATGTTTGAACACTTCCTAGGTCTCTACCCTATAACACGTATCACATAATTTATTATATTAAATTAACATAGTTGTGTGTATATGAAATCATATAGAGCCATAATAACCTTTTTTTAGTAGGTATCCCATGATGAAATCACACACAAAACATAAATGATATTATTTTCCAATTAACCCATATAATCTCACCAATTTCTGACTCCAAAATCCATCTTATCCATCAACCTCAATCTTCTAGAACTCTGACACAAACCCCTTCTCCCATAGGTTACCCTGTATGGGGATAAAATGACAAAATATTTATTGGAATCTTACTGAGGCTCACATCTATTAGGCCCTACATTGGTCACTAGAACAAAGGTTATAATATGTATACATTTAGGAGGTATTTACAACTATGATAAAATGAGTAAGAGACATATCAAAATGTTAAATCAATAAGAATATAATGAGACATATATAATATAATTATTATTTTAATACATGAAATTTCATCAAGTACCAAAACAAATGAAAATGAACTACAAATGCCAACAATGTATGTAAAATAGGGACCATGAAGGCCATAGAGATATTCAAAACCATTATCTAGTCATATCTATCATGATCTAAAAATTTTATTGGTGACTAGAAGAATAGTTTCTATATACATGGGGCAATCATAAAAATATACATAGTATGATCATCCCCAAATCCTCTAGGGGAAAATATAATGAATGGATGTTAAAGAACATGGAATAAAATAGAAATAGACACTTTTCATAAATAGTCTTACATTGTTTCTAACATAACCTAGGAAAATGCTTATTATGTATATCATACAAAGAGGTATATAATATAATAATGAAATATCAATGTTACCCCACTATCAATTTGCCCCATGTTTTGCACTCTTCCATAGTGTATCATTTCTTATGACATCTCTCTCCAAAATAATATTTATTAAAGGCAACATGTAATGGAATCACATCATGAAACCGATGCATATAATCACCACATAACCCCATAAAAATATCCATATATAGTATCCAATTTGTTTTTGGTTTCTTCCAAATCATTCATGACCTGTATCATACCTTAGGAATCCTACCTCAAGTCATCCCAGACAATACACCATGCATGTACCTCAATCAATATTGACCTATATATGTCATACCGATGTTAAATATTTTTATACAAAATGTGTAAATACATGTGTATCAAATAACTATAAGATATAACTACCCTCTATAAACATTTTAGGGGATTTCATCCACCATGTATACCAGTACGTGTAACTATATAAGGAACTGATTGAGGGTGGTGGGGGTAGTCAATCGTAGATCCTCAATTGTAGTTGTTGAGGGGAAAACAACATGCCAAATTCTGCTACATCTTAGTATTACAAATGGAAATTGGTGGGGTAGCATATGAAATAATCCTATATATAGGATATAATATTTCCTACCACCACAATATAGACAAAACCTAGCCTTATACTACTCAACAACTAATACCACACATAATCCTCTATGCATCTAATAAAACCATATATCCCGTAAGCTAAAAATAATATAAAAGATCTATATAAATTTTATTTTACTTAGTAAAAAACTAAATTTATATTATTTAATTCATTGTAATGGTAATTTAAGAAATTATTATGAGTTATATTACATTTACCATGATTAAAACATTTATTCCCTATAAGGATAATCTAACATGAGTCCATAGATCATCATGACTGAAATATTTTCATTATTCTCATTCCAAAAACAAAACACCCATAGTTAATGTCATTTATTAGAAATTATTAACATCATTCCATAATACATATACTCTAGGAAAATAGTCCTAACCTACCACTAAAAAAAGACACATGGAACCAATAATATCCTATAGCCTCAAGTTGTGTGGAATTTAATATATATAAAACAAGAAATCCAACAATCAACTGCTCATGAGATTCATAAAAAAATCTTTTCTTCACGCATAAAATCAATGTATAAGACTAAATTCAACACATTCCCTCATCTATAGTTATATACATAAATTCTATATATGTAACTATTACTATCATCATCACATGATTCATCATGTACCAGATCATTTCAAACTTTTTTCCTATATCCCAAAATCTGTTCTAGCCTCATCCATCCTTGGATAAAATCACATCTAGGATTCCTAGCTCCATACCTCATTTCATAGGGCAATAAAATATTTTTTACATAACCGCTGATTTATGAAACAAAAAAGAATACCAATAAAGAGATCAGGTTTAAAAACAAGGAATCCACCATTCAAAAATATAAAATCTCTCAAGTCTCTAAACACAAGGCACTCGAAAATTTCATGTAGATTGCAAACACAGTCCAATGGAATGATATTTATCAGAAAACTAGTGATTATTCAATGATAAATTTAATTATTCATTATTAAAATCTTCCAATAATGGGAAACCAATAGAATAAAACTATAAAAATCAACCAAATATTAATCATAATATTATAAATAAAACAATTTAAAACAAACATTGATATGTAATATCATCATTTACATTAATTTCCAATATTATTATCATTCTCAAAATGTATTATCTGGATTTTCATTGTTTAACAAATTCCTTCAAAACATGGAATTACATATTCAAATATACATGCAATGTCACATGGATTTCATTATTATTGAACTCAAAAATACAAACTATTAATTAGACATTACTATTTATTAATCATCAAATTAATGATCAATTATTTACTTTATTATGTTCCTTTCCAACATCTATCAATAACTACATAAATATATGTAGAATAAAAATACATCTTAACTATTATAACATATATAAAAAACAATCATAAAAATCAAGAGTAAAACCTTTATCATTGTCTTGATATAAAGGTAAAAGTGAAGTAAGAATGCAAAAGGACATTTGTATTTGATTATACAGATGTTGAATGATCAAAAATTCTGGAAGGAATGATTTAACTTCAACTATTTTAAATCCCCATAAACTCTATATCAAAATATCAATTCACCAAATAATAAAGGGATTTATATAATTATCCTTGATGAATTATCCATTAAAGGCTCTTAACTCATGCAATGAAATGGACGACATTTACATGATCACAAAATGGTTGGAAATCCCCATGGATGAGATTTCACATTGCATGAAGCACCATGTAGTTGTATTACCTGCATTTTTAAATCCCCCACGTTCATAGAAACACAACATATCTAAATTACACATATTGATAAATTGCCAAAATTGTTGAATCACATACATAGGTAAACACCTTATGTATATGAATTATTATACTTATAAATTCTCCACATATCCTAGTGTTCCACATAGATGAATTATTCATGTAGCCAAATCCGTTATGTAGTTGAGTACTTCATATAATTGATTCATCTAAATAGTTGATCCTTACACAGAGTGGATATATCCACATAGACGTTTGAAAAACATAAAAAATATCACTCAAATTATCGTTCACTCGCTTATCCAATCTAGGAACATAATTTATGGCTCAACATAGTCAATTTTTTTGGGTCATGACTCTAGTCTCACACCCATTCAAGGACCATACATTCCGGATGTGAAACAATTTATAGATCTAACATTTATAATAATAAACTCCTCCATGCCCAATCAAAACCAACATTGAGAAAAACTATTTTAGGAAACATGATATGGATTGGGCTTGATGGAACTAGGACCTTAAAATTCTTATCCAAACCCATGGAAACCAATGAGATTCATTTAAAAATTTTCAAAATATATGTAATGTTATGATATGGTTTTCATAAAAAATTCATTATAGAATTACCTATGAAGATGAAACGTGTTCCATAAAAATAATTTCATCATAAACAAAAACAAATCATAGAAGTAATGAATACGGTATCATTTGATCATATAACCATTAAATCATAGTTAACACAAAACAATGTCCTCGTATATAGTTGATGATTTTGAAAATAATATCATATAGAATATTTCCCGATGAAAATATCATTTCATTTGAAATCAAAATTTTAAAACTATAAATTAATATTATATTTCCTAGTATATTATTCATTAAAAAAATATAAAAATTATAATATAATATTTAATAAATTGACTGGTCATTGAGGAAGAATATTTTTCTAATTTCAAACAATTTTGTAAAAAAATATCCCTTATAATTTTCAAAAAAATATAGACATGTGTTTTTGAAAGAGAACATAATTATTTTTTTAAAAAAATTAAAATAATTATAAAATGTAAAAACATTCTTTATTGTATTTTATCAACAATAAACCATTCATGAAATTTTTTTTTTGTAAAAATTGATTTTGTATGAAAAAATGAGTATTTATATATAGAGGATATTAATTTAATTTTACATTACAAACATTTTATTGAAATATGTTGAACCAAATGATTTTAAATTGAAAAATAAAGTTTATTCATAAAAAATAATCACATGTTATGATAAATTGATAATTTAATTTAGAATTATATCCTATGATTTCATAATCCAAAGTATAATGATTATTAATCTTGATAAATAATGAGATTGTGGCATAAAACTCAAACTGTATAGGTATCTATTCAACAATTAAAAAAATTTAAATTAAGCCCCATATATGGCTATTTATGTCACATAATTTTCATGAAATGTTTCGTATTGTAATTTCGTGGGAATTATATACAACACAATAAAATAAACAAGTGCTAAAGATGTCATATTTCACCTACAAATAATAGAGAGACTAAAAATATACTCCCTTAGTTTTGGATATCTTTCATATACATTTAAAAACCACTATAATAAATTAATAATTATTCTAAATATTTTAATGAACCAAAATTAAAATTTTATTAACATATATTATTAATATATGTGTTTTTAATCCCCATTTATTAAAAATTCTTTCATAAAATCAGGTGTTTGGTTATATCTGGTTTGTTTTTCATGTATTGTTTGATAATATATTCATAGTCCATTAACAATTTTCATTATTAATTAATTTCAAGAATTTTTATAGGATATGTATATCATATATATTTATTATATATTTATTCATTGTAATTCATAAAATTATAAAATGAAAATGTATTAAACTACCCAAGGAGTGGGTAAGACATATTAAAGAATTAACAATGTTTCCATTTTCACAGTGGATGGAATAGATATAATATTAATAGTTTATAACCTTCATAAATTAGTTATTATTTAATATATCCCTCATATATTCATTATTTATCTACCTAGTTCCTTCAATGTAATGCGAAAGTGAAAAAAGGAAACAAATCACATCATGAGGTGACAAACCTCTGTACACATGTGCAATGCTATTTTATTCCAATGAAATGGTAACTATGAATCTATTAATGTTATTATAATTACATTCATATAATTTTTTTATTCACATCATATATAATATTTACATTAATAATTATATCCACATATGAGAGGCAGCGATGAAAAAGAATTTAATTTGTTTGCAAGGCTAGAGTCTGATGTTCCCATAATCAATGATTTATTTTCCGATTTTATTGAATAATAGATAGATGATAGTTATTTTAAAAAAATTACATCTTAGTATATAATATAAAATAATGTTATTATATATAAATAATCAGACTTCAATATAATTTGTAAGAGAATAAGTGAAAAGAAATGGATTAGTGGTGAAAATTACCTTAGCTAAGAAAAAACACCTTTAAATATATTATTACAATCCATAGAGTTGTTATTTTGGGAATTAATATAACTTTATATAGTGTATACTGATTTTTGGTATATATGTTTCTGGATTTCTCTAGATATATGGATTTATTTATGTGAATATGTAAGGTAAGGATATTCAATGATATAAGAGAGAAGGAGTTTTATGTTGAAAATATACAGAACCATTCCGAAATAGAAAGTCACACTCACACCAATTTCATCATAAGTGGATAATTATTTTATTTTAGGGAGGAATTGTTTTATAAATACCACTAGGACAAAAGTCCCATGTTTTAAACTATTAATTACTTTTCATTTTTTGGAAACTTAATTTCAATATTTTAATTTTTACCACAATAAAAAGAAATATATTTCATTAACAACTTAATTTATCAAAATATAAATAAATATATTATTTTTCATATTAGATAATTTGAACTATATATTTCTAAATATTAAATTTAATGTTTTAAATGATATTCATTTGTGAATGGGAAATTACTTTGAACACAAGAGCATGTCATGTTAAGACCCCCATTTTGACCATCATTGTTGATAATAAATTTTGTTGAATTTAATAATAATTTTGAAAAATTTATTTGATTATATTATTAAATATATATTTTAACTATTCCAAATTTGGAAACATTTTTAAAAAAATAAATGAAATATTTCAAATAATTAAATTATATATAAATCAAACATATGATAAAAAATTTCGATTTTCCAAGGAGAAAGTTTTCATATGAAGATATAATTTTAATATAAAAATTCAATATTATAAGGATTAAAATGAAATAATTTTATTAAAAAATTTATATTTTTGGAATTAAAAAATTTAAAAATATTTTATAACAAAAAGTACCATATAAATATGTTGAATGAAAAGGTTGTTTTCAAGAAAAATCATTTTTTCTCATTATTCATCAAGCAATATATTGTTAACAAATTATTAAAAATTTAATCCATGTTAATATTGTAATGATTTTTTAAAAATGAATTATATTAATTAAAAAAATTTAAATATGGAAAATTTTTTATTTTTAAAATAGGTGTGGAAACCCTACTGAAGCAACTATTTAGAAAATATAACTTTTATATACTTAAAATGGATATATTAATTTCCAATGAATATAAAAATTTAGATTGATATTATGTCATATAATTTAATATATAACATCTATATTTCAACATAATAAATCATAAATTGTTAACAAGATAATTTATCAAGTCAAAAACATTCTATAATCATGAAAATTTTTTCCATTAAAATATTTCATTTATTTTAATATTATTTAAAATTTAATTTATAAAATATTTGGAACCCAGATATTTATTTTAAAAATTATTTAAAAATATAATTTTCATTATTCATCTAGTCATACTTATTCCATAAAATCCAATGTTCATGTCATATTTTTCATATTATATTTTTTATAATATTATATAATGGCTTATTTTGACATGGTGTTTCATTTAAATACATCTATCAAAGAATTAAATTTATTAGACTATTTCACAAAATATAATGGTTCTATAATTAAAAAACCATAAATAAATGAACACTTTTATATTTTAACGTGATCCTATTTATAAAGTTCATGAAATTAGAATATTTTTTGTGATATCCCATATCATATAATTGTATAATGAATCATTGAAATTATGAGAGATAAAGTGAGTCATGAAGGCCATTTATAATAATCATATCTAGGATTCCATGTGGAAAACATTTTTTTGGAAATTGAAAATATGGAAATGGAATGGAAAAAATTCACAACGATTAATATATAGTAATAAAGAAAAATTTTAGGGGAAATTTAAGAACCACACATCCATAAATCTATGATATATTAGATGATACATGATTCAATAATAATGAAATTAATATGAATTCAGTTTATCTCAAGAAAAATTTCTACAAATAATATAGAATATTCCCAATCATTATATAAAACATGATAAAATATCATTACTTGTTCTCTTTCTATTTCATAAGCATAATCTCATCCTCTCATTATATGACGATCAATTTCAATTTCATATTTTAATCTATGAAATATAGTTTAGTTTTACATTCCATAGAACTAAATCATGAACATATCCACAATATAATGATATGTCTTACCATATATCTATATTTATCATGTAACACTAATGGAAATAATAATACCCAATAGAATATCTGATACAATCTCAATTGTCAATTTTAATTTTTTCAGAAGACTTACTACAGTGAAACTCTATTATTAAGTGTTTTAGGTTTTTTATAGTGTTTAGTATTGATGATATATTTTTTTGTTTCCCAGTTTGTGTGTGAGTGAAGTGAAGAGATTCTAAAATAATATCTGTTAGCATATGTAGATGTTAATTTTTACGCAATGTGTCTATAATAGGTATTTTATGGTAATGTTTATGGATGGAAAAAATGTATTACAAGAGACATGTGTTGTCACATGACATAATTCGTATCCAATGTTGGTTAAAAAAATAATACCAGATCTAATATCCATCTAGTTGTTAGTTTGAACTTATTGTGTCTTATTTTTGTTATTTAGAGTATGGTTGTTTTTATTTAATTGTTGGAGATTATAAATACCATGAAAATGTGAGATTTTATAGAAAAGAAATGATTCATCCATGCTAATAAGGTTATCCTTTTTGGGAGAAATATTAATTAGAACACTATAGTTATTTTTGGTTGGAATGGAGTATTGTTCAGGTTGTGGGATATCCTAGTATTTCTCCCAATGTGTTTGTAGATAAAAAAAATTAAAATAACATGAGTTGTCATGTTAGGATAGTAATTAGTCTGATAATTGAAAATGGAATTTAATATTGTTTAGTGTCCCTAGAAGGTAACCTAGGTGTTAAAGGAGACCCATGAGGTCTGATTACAGGATCCATTTCTAGAGGAGTTTTTTATTACATATCATCTTAACCAAAACTATTAGTACATTTTATTATATATTGATAATTATTTATATGTCAAAATTATTCATTAATCTTTAAAATATCATCTAGTTTTCAACATAAAATATTCCATAAATGGTAAATCTTAATAAACATAAACAATTCATAAAATATTTATTAAGACATGAAATTTACAAAATCAATGTAACATTAAACCCCTAAATTACATAATTAACTATTTATTTATCAAATAAGTTATATGTAAATACATTGTTTACCCATTCTCTTAAATCATGGTAATAATTTGAATGACCATAAAATCTCCATAAAAACATTCATTCTCAATCATTTCTTAAAAAACCAAATTTCATGAATACATTCCCTAAATCTAAAAATGTTATAAAATCCATTAGTGATAACATGAACCACTAAATAATCAAATCACTACTCATTTTAAATGATAAAAATACATTATAATTTACATTACCCATATCATGATTTTATTTTTCCAATAAAAAAATATTTATATCAATATGCTGATGCAATTTATGGTTATCATTCTATTAATCAATTGTTTTCTATAGAATATAAAAATCACTTTAAATCACATTCCCCAGTAATAAAAACCACAAAACATATTATTGAAAATACATAATAATAAACCACTTACAAAGAATCCATATATAATTTATTATTCAAAATTAATAAATTACAGTATATAACCACTTCAATCATACTGATTCATTATTAAAAACTAATGTTGTACTAATCATACAATCCCCTAATACAAAATTCTTACAATATAAAATATGAATTATTCTAAATATTCATTATCTCTATATTAAGCTTGATAATTATATTTACCATAAATAATACATTTTAAATGACCCATATAAATAATATTTTATTTGTAGTTTATTCTTCGTTTGTAGTAAACTCATTACTCATACATCATTCTTGACTCTCTACATGAGCTTTCCCCCTTAGGCAT
The DNA here is from genome assembly GCA_963277665.1 of Viscum album. Lineage (NCBI taxonomy): Eukaryota > Viridiplantae > Streptophyta > Magnoliopsida > Santalales > Viscaceae > Viscum > Viscum album. Next base: position 1,581,865,405 of record OY728150.1, on the reverse strand, counting down.
AAATTTTCAACATTGGAATAATTACCACATTTAAAACATTCAACCATAAATTATACTCCAGGGAGCCTATTATTTTGATCCGTTATAATAAATGGCCTTTTAATTTTAAATATAAAATTACATGATTTATGTCTATTATTTCCACAATCAAACATCTTCTCATTCGTTTGATACATTTATTTTATTCTTTTTCCACACTAATTGAAATATAGGAAACAAATTATTCATTCATCAACTGTCCCCATCACCTGATCCCCCAATGAACTATATCCATTTCTTATTTTTAAAATCTTTGTATAGGTGTAAGAATGTTTTTATAAACATATATCATGGAAAAAAATTTCTCATAATTAAAATATCTAATACATAATAATAAAAAATGTTGGATTCTCATAAAACAGTTTTTTTATTTTATTCATCATTATCCTAGTTACCAAGGGTTCATAGAATTAGATAAAATCAATAATTGTAGTGTGACAGAAGGCAGTAATAGTGGAATATAGATAATCATTTAAAATTAATAATAAGTTTCCAAAATCATGAAAACCACTTTTTAGTATAAGACTCTTTATAAATAACCTATTTGATCGATGATCATGAACTGTTAAAATAATTCATTATGATTTATAATGATAATGATTTAAAACCAAATAATATCCTCGAGGTGAGTCAAACTCATTTTGTAGTATGGCCATGCTCACACTGCACTATAATGATGGAGACATATACACTACCAATACTTTTTTTTTGATATATTCACTAGTTAATCCTCTTATAAAACAAGATCAATATGTATTATGATGACATTGATGTATTTCTATGAATACCATATAATATCTTTATTAATAAAACATTAATATTTTATCTTATACATAGAATTATATTATGGGTTATCCAAAAATATTTTCTTATCCATGTTTCCAAATATTATCTATTCCTTTTATAAGATACCAAATGATTAAAAAATATCAACATAAATATCACATTTTTTAGATTAATATTCATTAAATAACATAATAATATGTAGATGAATAATTTTAGTCTACTTATTTTGGGATAATATATTCCAAAAAACATATTGATTTGAAAACAATATCATTCACCACTAATCTATTCTTAAATATAACACTACATGGACAAGTGACACATAATAACATTCCACATAACAAAGAGATAGAAACCTATGAATGGGTGATATGACATTCATTATAATCATTCAAATAGAATAAAATATAATGAAATGAAAAAATTGGTAAGAGAACAAGATTATTATGTTAAGAAACCATGACCTACATATCAAGGATCATGAAAGTAATTTACAACATAAATCACGTCATTTCATAATACGTGAATTATTAAATAATTAATGAGCATGAACCACGATTGAAAACCATTGTCATAAAAAATTGATACCTTTGATACACAAATGAATTAAAAATCACATCCATATTAGTAAATACTCATTCCCATGAATATCATATTGTTTTTGGTTCAATCGCTAATCCCTATTGGGTTTCAAGGATCACTCCCAAATTTTTAATAGTAGATTGGGTTCACTCCCAAAACCATAATAGTAGTCATTCTTCACTCACATGAATATCATAAGGTAAAAATAACCTTACTAAGCTGGGCTCACCCCCCATTTAAGTCATATGTAACTCATGAGTTCTATATAATTAACCAATTAATTAAATAGTGATATTGATCCCTCCCATCAAAAAATTAAAAGCATACACACATGGACAATAATTTCATAAAACAAATTATAATAATAAATTACCATAAAAGGAATTATGCTTCAGATCTCATTTATCATATTAGAAACCATTAAATGAAATTGTATTCGTAAAAATATTATCATGTCTTAAATCTATAAAAGAAAGTTTTATAATACTTCTTTCATTTTAGAATAACCCATGGAATCAAATAGCTTTCCTAAAAATAATATCATCATAAACATAAAATATCTAGAGAAATAATAAAATATTGTATTATTTGATCATATCTATATTGATTTTTAACTAATATAAAATGAAATCATCAATATGGAAAATTATTTTGAATATATAATCACATGGAATATTTCATGATTAAAAAAACCATTCCTTGAAAATTAATATTTTGAAACTATAATTTCATATAATAATATGGAATATAATTTTATTTTATAGAAATTAATAACTCTTAATAGAATTATTAATCCATAGTGTTTTTATGATGCAGTAAAATTTTCTTTATGATGTATCCATTAAAATAATTACCCTAGCCACATTTTCAATAAAAGATAAAATATTCCATGTTTTAAATACTACATGAATATAAAATTTAAAGAATTTTTTAATGAGATAAATAATATTGAAGAAAAATACTAAATAAAATATAATGAAATTAAATGAATCAATAAAAATTTAATACAAAAATATGGATATCAAATAAAAAAGGGTTTATGACCTAAGAGGAAAACAAAGTGAGTTTTTATGCAAAACATTATTTCATAACATTAAGAAAAATATGGCTGTAAAATAATATAAAATATTTTTTTTATGAAATAACTATACATGATAAAATATTTTGGATTATCATGAGGAATGTTTTATAATAAGTCGTTATCTAATACATAATCATGGAAAATACTGATGGAAATTTGATTTTAACATCAAACCCTTACCACATTGGTAAATAAATTCTTGTATGTTTTTATCGGTTATTTTCATACCATTTACATAGATCACGGATAAATAAACTCATGAGGGTTATTTATAATATAAATATAATATTAATTAATTATATATTTATTTATTGTAATATTTATAAGGTAAATATTGAAAATTCATTACACCGTTCAAATATATGATTGGTTGGATATATGCATGAACTTTGTTTTTATTCAATCAAAGGATGGAAAAACATTATCATAAATATATCACCTATTTTGTTCATTACTATTCAATATATTTCATATATACTAATTTTATATATCATTATTTACTTCTATTTATTGAAAAAGTGAAAAATGAAACATATCACTTCGTGAGAAGAAGTCCTATGAAAAAAGTAGCAAAGTAATTGTATTCCTATGGAATGCATTGTATGAATTTATATAAGATATTATTATTATATATATGTAATTATGTTATCAATTTCATTCATAAAGTTGAAATCCATCATTATATCCACCCATGAGAGTTGGTGATGGAAAAATAATTTCATCAGTTTGCTAGGAGGTAGTCTGTAATTGTAGAGTCACATGTTTTTGAGCATGGCAAAAAGATGAATATTTTTTAACATTTTCATTTATTAAACATTTATTTTTTAAAACCATTCTTAGAGAGGTAGTTATGTGAGTTATGACCATTTAATTTGTTGACATCAGGCTTGGTAAAATGGTCAAAGCATTATTGGGGCGACTCGAGGGGCTTCGGGAGGTCCAGATCAAGAAACATAGTTTATAAAGAGGATTTTGAGGGCACACAGCTTGTTTGGAAACTGTGCATCCCATAGTCATGACTGTGTGTCTTATAACTAGAAAGGTATTGGTGTACACATGAGTTTTATATAGTTAGTAAAACCTTGTTGGTAAAGCCATGTAGCTTGCTAAAGGTGATGAAGATTGGTTTCCACAGGCTACAAACAGTTAGTCAAACTGTGCACGTCAACCGTGAGAGGTTCTCCCGGTATCCATCAGTTGGATCATGGGCTACACATGGTCTGTTAAACTATGAATGTCAAACGATCTAGTCTACAATGATTTAAATTTTCGTTTTTATTCAATAAAATTAACTTTAAAAATTATTAAATTTAATGAAGATGAAATGTAGAATTTATATTAATTAATTTTAAGGTTAAAACTAATTTAATTATTTTATTCATCCAGTACTTATTGATCTTGAAATTATTTAAATTTGATTTGGCATTATATGTAAAGTAAGTTCCATTACATGAATCATAAATGTTCATATAAATTATCATTTCCTGTTTATGACATACCATGTTGTTGTAATAGTAGGATGCATAATAATTTGTATTGTATGCCATGGTCAGAATGTGTGTTTTGATATACATTATCATGACTACTTGAATAACATGTTTAAATGATTATATACAATTCTACCTCTATTATTATCATGTTTTTCTATTATTCCATGATTTTTTGTTATTGCATGTCTTGGTGTTAATACTTATGATAAGATGCTAGATATATTTTTATTTTTAAATCACTATATGAGTGAAAAATTGTTGATTTCATTTACAGTAGGAGATAGTTTTCATTTTAACATGTATGGGTGCCTTATAACTAGGGTAAATGGGTAACCTGGGTATTAGAACAATTGAAATTGTTTATGTTGTAGTTAAAGTTTTTAAAAAATAATTGTTTTGATTTAATGGGAGACAAATACCACTGGTAAAGTGTGTGGGAACTTAACAGAATTATAAATGGCCCCTCATATCACATGATGGGTTATATTTTTAAAAACTGGATTTTAATAAATGGGACCCTCAAATATTGACATATGATTAAAATGAATTTAGATGCTATATTTCTTGTATATAATGAATATACACTAAATTTTAAACATTAATGATCAATTTTGTTATAGATTTTTGGTATTTATATGAGGATTTTTTTAAATCTAAGTGCCTTGATTGTATAATGGTACTTTGGATTGGTACTTGGGTTTGGTACTTGGGTATGGTATTTGGAATATTTAGTGGGGTTCTTTGTTTGAACCCAAATGGAAGGGTAGTTTTGGATATATAGATTATATGAATTTGAAGAAAGATGTGACTGTTTTTCTATAAGATGTTTCTTATTAGTAATGGATGTATTGAAAAGGGTCTCTTAAGCCGAGTGCATTTTTTTGCATGACCATGAGAGAGGTTTGACCCATACCTTGTTTCCCATGTTTGCTTTTGAAATAAGCATTGTTGTCTCTAGAAGGAATTTTGTGTTTTAAAATACACCCATTTCAGATGGGTGGTCATTGTATTTTTTCCCTTATTATAGGAAAATGCATTGAGGAATTCTAGGTTCGGCAGCTTAGATGACTCAGTGGGTCTTCATCTGGGTTATGGTTATTTTAGAGGATGTGTTCTTGATTTTTGTGATCTCGGGTAGTATGTGTGGACTTACGTGGTACCGTAATGTGTTTATTGATGTAAGAAACCATTTTAGTTTTATGAAATCCTGGAATAATGTGATGCTAGGGACGTTATCAGGTTAACTTTGAGGTTACATGATTGAGAATTTGGGGTAAGTTTTTCCCACTTCGTTGGAAGAATTTTTTAGGATTTGGTGTTTTGAAATTATGTTCCGTTTAAATTTTTATCCTTCATACTAGATTTGTTAATGTGGGGATTTTTGTTCAAGAAATATCACACGTATAACTAAGGGGTTTCTGAACTAGTGTGCTTAAGAGTGACTGGAGTTTTCTTTCAACAACATGGAAGTTCTTAAAGAATGCAATGTCACATTGTTTATAGTATATATTTCAGTACTTGATGGGAAGAACGACATCGATATGGTCAGTGGAATACAAAACTCATTAGAATCTCCAGTAGTTTTTTCACGATTTTTATTAGTAATTATAATATAATCATAGATTCCTTGGTTGATATAGGCATCGAGGATTGTTTGATTGTGCATCAGTAGGTGAAGCAGAGCATTTTGAAATGATTCAACCAGTAATAGTTTGAATGGAATTTTTGGTAACCTAGATTTAGACATTGTTTACACATTATAATGAGATGAGCATGCCACCAACATTGGAATTGTCCTATAGACACTAATATATTGTTATTATTATATCACGCTAATGTTTTAAAAGAAATTTGGTTAGAAAAGAGGAGGTTATCTTGGTTATTCACAAGATGTTTAGTTATTTGTGATATGCCTTATTTCGTGATAGGGCATGATAAATTTAAAATATTCTTGTGTTGTCTTGACTCAGGAATGTCACCAGAGGTCAGGTAAGGACTTTTTTGTACATGTGGTTGGTGATGGAATTTTTTTAGTGGAACATCACCAGTTTATGGGAGATTGTGGGTTTATTTTTCAACGATGTCTTTCATGGAAAGTGCCACAGTTTGGGAATTTGATGTTAAATTCTAAGACCATTGGTGGAAACCACTAGTGAGCTGGTTGTTCAAGAGATGATGATAGGATCGTTTATATAGTTTTATTGGCTCCATTAAATACCTATTCGATGATTGGGTTGGATTTTGATCATTGGATCAGTTTTTAATATCTTAATTCATTGAGTTTCTTAAATATTTTAGTGTGCCATTGGTGATTGGAAATAAGATGTGATCATTAAAATGAAAATTCATGACCATGTTGTATTGGGAGGTTTTGTAATAGTTTTTGATGGTTTCTCGAGGATGATATGTTTTTTGGTGGGTAGATTGTAGAGTTGGGTGCATTTTAACTAGTTTACAATATGAATGTTTTTAAACTATCTCATTTACTAGATGGTCCAGTTTTAAAACCAAGTTTCTGGATGAATTTTCATGAGTTGTAACACTTTAATGTAAACATATTAGGCATGGGTAAATGATCTCAGATTTTATTTAGTGGATCAAGAAGTATGAAGAGCACTAGGACCAAAAACCTGTTGTTGAAGAGGTTGTAGAGTACAAATGATTTGTCTTGAAACAATGTGGCCCATAATAGTGACAGTGCATCTTACTATTGGTTAGGTAGTCATGTTTGAACAAGTTGTGCAAGTTTAGTCAAACCATTTGGGTCAAACAATGTGTCTTGCTAAATGAAATGTAGAGAAATTAAAATTGGTTGGGCACAGTTTGCCAAACATTGTGGACTAGCCGTGAAAGGTACTCCATGTTTCCAGAAGTTGGTGCATGAGCATTAGACAATCTATTAAACCATTTAGTTTACCCAGATTTAAATTTGGGTTTTTATTTAATTAAATTTTTATAAAAATTATTTTAATTAAATTATTATAAAATAGTGAATATATTTAAAATAAATTATATATTAAAAATAAGATAATGAAATTTTCTAAAATGGGAGATTTATTTAATTAAAATGAGTTGAAAGGAATTAATTAAATTATGTGTAAAAGGGGAGTTTCATGTTTACCAAAGAATAATTATATTAAATGATAATAATAATAATGGTTACTATTATGATGAGTTTTTCTATGTTATTCTATTATTATTATTTTTTTGTTTTTTAGAAACCATAGGGAGGCTTTCTCCCTCACGAGGCACGACACCCCTCCCTGTTTTTTGAGATGAGTGACTTCCTCGGGTCACCCATACAGCGCTTGTGAGCCCATATACCTAGAACTATAGATGGCGTGAGATCCCCTCCCATTTCAGGACCTTCACATAGTTGCAACTCCTACTTGATTATGTTTTACAGCAGGCATCCACCACCCAGTGGGGCACGCCACGATCTATAGATCTACCTCATTCATCATTGTTTCTTCATACTTATTCTTGTTGCTCTAAATATTCTTCAATGAATGTTCCATAGACCGAATCTAATTCATTACTATGAATATTTTTTTAACTTTTGGCACCAGGTTTGAAATTTGATAAAAACCTAGGTAAAGTGATAATAATTTTTTTATGTACATCCTTTGATAGGGTATGTGAATGATGTCATAGAACCCATTGTCCAATGTTCTGAAAACCACCGCTGAAGATGAAGTAGTTTCGCTTGATTCAATTAACCACTATAAAATTGGGGTAAGGTTGTACACATTAAATTTAGTTGGTCACCCCTTAAACTAGGTTTTATATGGTTTATATGAATTTTTGATAAATAATTACATGTGTTTTGGTCTTTTCCATAATAATTTTCGGGGAAAATATAATTTTATTTGGTGTTGCGATAACTTCCAAGTGCGTGCACTCATTTTTTTTATGTTTTTGTACGTGATTTGATTTCCCATTGAGTTAGAAACTTTTTTATTGACCAATTCCTTGAGTTTCAGTCCTCAACCTTGATATAATTGTAAACATAATGTTTTCGTAAATTTATTTCTTTTGATAAATTTTTCTACAATGTTAGAAATAATTTTCTATTCCGGTTAAATGATTTATAGATTACAAAATAGTTTTTTATAATAAATACCATTTAACAGAGGAGTGGTACCTTCATGAAAAAAAACATGTTGATTTGAATTATATGTTATCTTAGAATAGATAAGTATTGCGTCTTCTATATGTGGATGTACATGGATTAATTTCATCCTATGAATTAGAGTGTGATTAAATGGGTTGGTAAACCCATGTGAAATGAAATGATATGAATGGTATTAAATTGTTGGTTAGTCCATGGGATTGGAATAGGTGTGAACTACCATAATGATTGGGAATACTTATTGGTTGAAAGGGTTGTGAATTGGGTGATTTCTTATGAGATTAAGGGTTTTTATTTTGATTCCTTAAATTAGAAATTTGAATAATTAATCAGGGTATTAATTATGAGTCATTGAGTGGTATAATTTGAGATAATTAATTATGCATTAATTATAGGCTTTATGATTGTAATATATATAATTAACAGGGTGTTTAATAATTCTACATTGAATTGGATAAGTTGAGAAAATTATATGTGAATTAATTATGATCCTTTTATAACATGATCTATATAATTAATTAAGTGATCTGTTATGGAAAGTTAATATTATAATGAGATAATTAATTCTGTAAAATTAATAATGGAATATGAGTGGATATATTGATTAATTATTTGATTAATTAATTGATGAATTAATTAATTGTTTAAATCATTTAGTTAATTATTGAGGTGACTGATGGAATAGACCTGTTTAACAAATTGAAGTATTAATAATGAGATTAATATAGGCAATTAATTGGTAAATTAGTTATGTGATGAATAATGGGAACGCAATAAATCGAAATTGAAGAGAAAAAAAGGTAACATTATAATCATACTTATTAGTAAAGAGAATGGGAACGTGGTCCTTCTAATGTGAGATGTAAAAATAGTAATATGGTCATCATACATATGGGTAAACAGAATTAGAAAATGGTTATTCTTAATTGGGAAGTATACATTGTAATTTGTTATTTATAATAATGATTATAGAGAATTGGAACATGGTCATTCTATTGAGGTGTAAGCATGTTAAGATGGTCATCATACTTGAATTTTTCATAATGGTTACTTGGGATTTAGTGTGTGATTTTATATAATAGTAATAAACGAACTCCGAGATACGTCCTCAATTGAGAATATTTCAATCTCTATAATTAGTCGAAAAAGACATTGAGATATAATATAAAATTTTAATTCATATGACTCTGACATGAGTTTAAGTAAGAGTTATGGTATAATTTAATCTTAAAAAACTTCTGACTCAGGGATAAGCAGAAGAAGGTTTTAAGATATCATATTTCCTTGGGATCACTTCTGGCTCAAGTACAAAATAAAGATAGTATTGAGCTATGGGTATCCCATGGAACCCATGAGTTATGAAATTATTAAATAAACAAAATTAAATAATGTAAAAAAAACTCATTATACATTATTTATATTTATAGTACCTTTTTATACTATTATTTTGGCAACGAGTGTGAAGACCCAGACCCCCCTTGGTCCCTTCCTTTGCCAAAAATCCGGTTTCCTTGCGGGGTACCGATCGGTGAGACCGATCGGCGAGACCGATCGGTGAGACCGACCGGTGAGACCGATCGGTGAGACCGACCGGTGACACCGATCGGTGAGACCGATCGGTGAGACCGATCGGTGAGACCGATATCGGTGAGACCGATCGGTGAGACCGATCGGTGAGACCGATCGGTGAGACCGATCGGTGCGACTGATCGGTGAGACCGATCGGTGGGACCGATCGGTGGGACCGATCGGTGGGACCGATCGGTGAGACCGATCGGTGAGACCGATCGGCGAGACCGATCGGTGAGACCGGCCCTGCCAAGTTGTTCCAGTAATGTTCCTTTTTCGCAAATAGGGTTTTAAACCCTATTCTTCCTTGCTAAAAATATCTTGGAAATCCGAAACGCGCGCAAAGGTCTTAATTAAGTGCTTCATTAATTCATGGGTCAGTTAAAACCACCCAGCGCCATTAATGATGAGTCAAGCCACGTGGTCAACCCACGACTCCCTCGTCTTCCGTGGTTTTGTGTTTTCATCTCAACCGTCCCCAGCCCTTATAATTAAGGGTTAGGCCGTGGTTTTCCCCCTTCTTCGATCGTGGCCCTTCTGGTGCATCGGGACCGCCGCGTCGTTATCCGTAAAGTTCCGCGCCCCCGGCCTAAACGTCGATCATCCATCAACAGGTAGGGAATTTCTCTCGTCTCTCACCTTTGTGTATCATGCGGGGTGGGTGTTACTTTTGTTCCTATGGAATTGGTTGAACCAAACCCTAATGAAGATACTAAACGAAGTTCTAAAGAAAGAAGGGGAAGGGGTTGTGATCGTTGTTTATGCTTTATCTTGTGATCATCCCTTTTGTTGTACTGGTCTATGTTTTCTGAAAATTGAGGCCGTTGGTGGTCGTGTGTGTGCACTTGAATCCCCTCGTGATGTTTTAAATGGGTTGCTGAAATTGTGAACTCCTGCTGTGAAATTGGTTAATCACGTATACCCGGCTGAATAATTGAAAGCACCAGGATCAACCCTTTTGTGATAACTAACGGATAGAACACATGGAATTTTGAAATCATGGAGTGTGTTAAGTCGTTTAAATCTGAAAATCCCTGACTCGTGTTGGTAGTGGTTGTTGGTTGTTTTCCCTTCGGGCCGTTTGCTGGAAATGTGGGAGGGGATGGGATCCCCCGTTCTTTTTATACTATCGGTGGCTGTGTGAATTTGGGGGATGGGATCTCCTGTTGGCATGGTTTCAGTGGTTGTGGGTTTTTATCACAAACTGGGGAGAGATCCTCTGTTGGCATAACCGGGTGTGAGTGTTTTGGTTGATCTATGCTTGACGTTTTCCTTGGTTATGCCTATGGTAGTTGCCCAGTAGTGCTTAAAATTAATTGAACATTTGACTGAACGTGAAACAAGAATGGGACAAATGGTTTTGTGGGCAAGGGTCGTGAATTGTGACTCGGGCGTTGTGGTATTGTGTTCTGTAGGTTGGCTAGGAAAACCTAAGTTTTGGGTGAGTGTTTGTTACCTATATCTATACTTGTAGCTTTGTGTTTCTTATTCGCGCCCCACCCCAGTGGAGCACTTAGTGCCGAACACCCCCATTTATGGGGGAAGGGTGTTTTTCCCAACACTATACTTAGTGGCTGGTTATTAGCTCCTTTTCTGCTCCCTTTCCCGGATAGCCCAAGTACCTTCGGGCAGGCTGTGATGGCCTGAAGTCCATTATTAGCCCAAGAACCATCGGGCAGGGTGTTGTGGTGGTTGGCCAGGTGTGTGCGGCAGGTGGTTTCCCAAGTGTCTTCGGGATGAGGCCCAGGTGTTTTCGGGTGTGGCAGTGGATTCTTTAGCCCAGGTGTCTTCGGGCGTAGCGGTGGTTGTTCTGGCCTAGGTGTTTGCAGGCATGGTTACTTGTGACAGTTGAGGCCCAGGTGTGTGCGGGCGGGATTTGGCAGTGGGGCTGCGTGTGGTTGTGGCCCAGGTGTGTGCGGGCGGGTGTGGCAGTGGGACTGCGGTGAGAATGGCGGGATTGGTCCGATGCGTAGGATGTCTCAATAACCAGTGGGAAAGTGGCGCGGGGTACCCAAACATCGATGTTCTCTTATATATATATTACTTGACTTGCGTTATTTGGGGAGCGAACCTTGGTGAGGCTTGGGATGGATAGTTGCCTTGTTAGGTGTTTGGTTTACTCTTTCTCACGGGACTTTAGTACGTTTCCCCCACTTGTGCACGAGAGTCTTGGTTTTCCCTACTGAGTGTACTTGTATGCTCACCCTACGTTTACTTTCAGGTTTCCAGGAGGACTACCAGGGCTGCGCGGGACCCTATTAGTCGGACAGTTGGAGTTGTCGCTGTTGTCGTACCTTTGTTTTCTTTTGGTATTGTACTTGAGAGCTTCTTTTTCTTTTGTACTTGTACCTTGTTGTAAACTGTTTAAACATGCATGTGGGAAATGGTTTACTTTTGGCTTTACTTTTCTTTCTATCTTGGTGTTGTTGGGTTTTCTCCTCCTTATCTTTCGATCCTATAAAATAAAAAGGGTAATGCCTTCCATTTGCGAGAACTTCCTATACCCTTGGTGCTAGTCGCCACTCCGGGACCTATTGAAGGCGGGTTTCGGGGGTCATTATCTCTCCTTCAACTCAAAGAAGGAAGGGCCTGGCAATCTGCTGACCCTTCCCTCCTTTTGGTGAAGGCGGGTCGTGACAGAATGGTATCAAAGGAAAGTTGAGAGATAGGACGGAGTCTGGAGTTAGGCACAGTAAGGATTTCATGGGATGGTAAGGCAACAGCGTTGGGTGACCTTGGTGCGTGAAATAGGCCAGGGAGGACCGGCTAGGACACGGGATTTTAGGGCCCCCCGTGATCCGATGCAAGGACTCTGGACCTACCGAACGACCAAGTGAAGCCACACTGATTGCAGGGTAGAGACCCTAGGAAAGGTACATGCATCATAAATGACTTGTGTTCTTGTGTTTCTGGGATGTCTTGGGAAATTAAGAATAAATTAAATCTTAATAAGTTTTGAGAACGGTTTTTCTTTGCACTACTGGGCTTAGGCATTCCTTGTTTACCTTGCAGCTATGGAACCTGGAAGGCGACCACGTGTGGTACAGGCGATCGAGACTCCTGAGACTACCTTGGCCAATCAGCAGAGAGCTGATCGGGAGGAAGAGGATGACCGGTGGCAGAAGACTCTTCGAGCCTTTCAGCGACAGGCCCTTGAGAAATATGAGGGCAGCACCTCCGACATGAAGACGGAAGGCTGGCTGGAGGAGCTAGTCATAGCCTTCGGCCTGATTCGGGCCCCGACAGAGTACTGGGTTCCTCTGGCTGTTAGCCAGATGCGAGGAGCGTCACGTCAGTGGTGGATGCTTCACCTGGGGAGTAGGAAAGAGTCTGAGGTTGCTTGGGCGAAATTCGAGAAGGAGTTCCGGGCGGAGTTTCTCTCCTCGACAATGAAGGCGGAGAAGAGACAGGAGCTACTCTCCCTCCAGCAGGGGAGCATGTCCGTGAGGGAACTTGGAATCAAGTTCAAGGACCTCCTGCGTTTTGCTCCAGACCTCTTTCCCGATGAGGAGTCTCGGGCAAGACGTTTGGAGGAGGCGCTCCGACCCTCCCTCCAGTATGCTGTTACTCCCTTTACCCTTCCGACATACTTAGAGGTTCAGAAGAAGGCCGAAGTGGTGGAAAGGATGCACACTCTAGGCGGACTGTCACGAGAAGGGATCCAGCTGGGACCATCGAAGGGGAAGGCCGTCAGCACCAGGCCCCCAGCATCGGGACCCTCCAGGTTCCGACCCGCAGGGAGCAGGCCGCAGCAGTTTCAGTTTCGATCCCCTGGCCCACGTCCTTTTCCTTCAGGCTCGGGACCACGGTGCTTCATCTGCGGGAGCCCTGGACATCTTCGGAGTCAGTGCCCCGATCGGGTGCAGTACAGCGGTGGCAGTCATCCCCAGCATCCGCCACAGCAGCAGTTCCCAGCCAGACCCTTCCAGCAGCAGCAGCAGGGACAGCGAGCTCCCGCTCCTCCGCAGACAGACATAGGAGGGGGAGGCCGACCTCAGGGCGCTCCCCAGGGACCTCGACCAGGGCGTGGTCGGGGAGGTGGCCGACAGCCGAGGGGTAGGGGAGCTGGGCGTGGACAGTTACACGTCGCAGAAGCAACAGTTCCAGCAGGGCCAGCGGTTGTTCGAGGTACGATCAGTGTGTTTAGCACTCTTGCTTATGCTTTGTTCGATACCGGAGCTTCGCACTCCTTTGTTGCACCCAGTCTAGCCCGCGCCTTGGGTCTAGATGCCGAGAGACTTCCAGTGCCCCTGGTGTTGAGCACACCAGTTGGAGGTCAGACCGACTTGCTGTTCGTTTGTCGGGGACGTAGACTGATGTTGGGGCCACATCAGTCGGTTAAGGATCTCCTTCTGCTACAGATTCGGCCGTACGATGTCATCCTAGGCATCGACTGGCTATTTTCTGTGTGCGCCGTCATCGACTGTTTCCAAAGGAGGGTGGTGTTCTCCGGTTTGGACGGCCAGCGTGTTACTTTCACCGGCGAGCGGAGCTGTCCGAAGGGAAACAGGATGGAGGAACCTCTCCTCTCCTTGTTGACCGAACTGACGATAGAATCAACAGATGCGGAAATGGTGGAAGTACCAGAGATCGTTCGTGAATTTATGGACGTCTTTCCTGAGGAGGTGACGACTCTACCCCCTCGACATGATATCGAGTTCGGGATAGACCTGCAGCCCGGCTCTCGACCAATCTCGATGGCTCCTTACCGGATGGCACCTTCGGAGCTACGGGAGTTGCGGATACAGATTGACGATCTGATGAAGAGGGGTTATGTTCGTCCATGTGCATCACCGTGGGGTGCCCCAGTCTTGTTTGCGAAGAAGGCAGATGGTGGCCTCAGATTATGCATTGATTACAGGAGGCTGAATCAGGTAACAATCAAGAACTGCTACCCTCTCCCAAGGATAGATGATCTTTTCGACCAGCTGAAGGGGGCAGGATGGTTCTCGAAGATCGACCTGCGATCCGGGTACCACCAGCTGAGGGTAAAGGATAACGACGTCCCGAAGACGGCGTTCAGGTGCAGGTATGGGCACTTCGAGTTCGTGGTCATGCCCTTTGGTGTTACGAACGCCCCGGCCGTGTTCATGGGGCTTATGAACTCCATCTTTCGGGAGTACCTGGATCGGTTTGTGGTGGTGTTCATCGACGATATCCTGATCTATTCAAAGTCAGAAGAGGACCATGCAGAGCACCTGAGGACAGTTTTGGAGGTCCTACGACAGCACCAGCTCTATGGGAAGTTGTCAAAGTGCAAGTTCTGGGCGCGAGAAGTGCACTTCCTTGGACATGTAGTGTCTGAGCAGGGAGTAGCAGTCGACCCATCAAAGGTTGAGGCAATTGTTTCTTGGGCAGCACCCAAGAATGTGGCGGAAGTTCGGAGTTTCCTCGGACTGGCAGGCTACTACCGGAGATTCGTACCCAACTTCTCCCGGGTAGCAGCCCCTTTGACGGCTTTGACCAAGAAGGACCAAGTTTTCATGTGGAGCGAGCAATGTGAGTCGTCCTTCAGCTACCTAAAAGAAAAACTGGTTAGTGCACCAGTGTTGAGGTTGCCAGAAGAAGGGGTGGCCTATGAGGTATTCTGTGATGCTTCAGGACAGGGCCTGGGGTGCGTATTGATGCAGCGACAAGGGGTGATCTCTTACGGGTCCAGGCAGCTACGCCCCCATGAGCGGAACTACGCCACCCATGACCTGGAGCTTGCAGCGGTGGTGTTCGCATTAAAGCTGTGGCGACATTACCTCTTTGGGGAGCGCTTTGTGGTCTTCACCGACCACAAAAGCTTGCGCTATATCTTCTCCCAGCGTGACTTGAACTTGCGACAGCGGAGGTGGGTCGAGTTTCTCCAGGACTACGACTTTGAGATCTCATACACTGAAGGTAAGGGAAACGTTGTGGCTGATGCCCTGAGCAGGAAGCCGCATCAGGAGGTGGTTCAGGAATCTGCTGATGCTTGGAAGGCAATGGGGGAGTTGGCTGCCTTGCACTTGGATGCAAGGGTGGAAGGTACTAGAGGTTGTTTGTTTCAGATGACGGTACAGTCCTCCTTGTTGCAGCAAGTGGAAGAGTCTCAGTGGGGAGATCCTGAGGTAGAAGTGTTGCGGGATCGTGTCGATCAGGGGAACGCCCCAGAAGGATGGTCGGAGGACAGCCGACATCGGATGCTCTTTCATCGGAGGTTGTTTGTTCCAGAGGTTATGCGTGATGAAGTCCTTCATGAGTTCCATAGCTCAGCCTTGGCGGTACATCCGGGTGTTTCGAAAATGTACCAAGGCCTGAGGGGACAGTTTTGGTGGCCCGGGGTGAAACGGGCAGTGGCAGAGTTCGTGGCTAAATTCCTGGTGTGTCAGCAGGTGAAGGCTGAACACCGTGTTCCTGGTGGTCTGTTGCATCCTCTAGATGTTCCCGAGTGGAAGTGGGACGACGTCTCAATGGACTTCGTCACGGGACTACCCAGAGCTCAGGGCGGGTATGATGCTATCTGGGTAGTGGTGGATCGATTGACAAAATCTGCTCACTTCTTGGCTATCAAGGAGTCGGGACCCGTGAGTACCTTAGCACAGAGGTACGTGGATGAGGTGGTGCGTTTGCATGGAGTTCCGAAAACAATCGTCTCGGATCGGGACACTCGATTCACCTCACGAGTCTGGAAGGGGTTACAGCATGCTTTTGGCACCCAACTACGCCTTAGCACTGCTTTTCACCCTCAGACTGATGGACAGACAGAGCGGACTATCCAGACTTTGGAGGACATGCTGCGAGCATGTGTTCTGGATTTCGGAGGATCATGGGTACGACACTTGCCTTTAGTAGAGTTTGCCTACAACAACAGTTTTCACTCTACTATCGGCATGGCCCCTTTTGAGGCTTTGTATGGAAGACCATGTCGTTCACCCTTATGCTGGGCAGAGGTTGGTGAGACTGGTACTCTTGGACCAGAAGTAGTGCAGAGCACCATGGAGAAAGTCCAGCTAGTGCGAGAGAGGAAGAAAGCAGCTCAGGATCGGCAGAAATCTTATGCTGATCGTCGGAGGAGGCCCCTGAGGTTCAAGGTGGGAGATCATGTGTTTTTGAAGGTTTCCCCTCGACGGGGGCAGCGGAGGTTCGGAAAGGGGAGTAAGCTCTCCCCTAGGTTCATCGGACCTTTCGAGGTGCTGAGGCGAGTTGGCGAGGTGGCATATCAGCTGGCCCTACCACCTCAGTTGGAGAGGGTCCATGACGTCTTCCATGTCTCCCAGCTTCGTCAGTACTTACATGATGACTCTCATGTCATCAACTGGGGAGAGCTAGACGTGGGAGGAGACGCGACCTTCGAGGAACGGCCAGTCAGAATCGAGGATCGCAAGGAGAAAGTGCTTCGTGGACGAACCGTCGGCCTGGTTCGTGTGTTGTGGAGACATGGCGGCCTCGAAGAGAGTACGTGGTAGAGGGAAGCACAGATGCGTGCCCAATACCCCGAGTTGTTCTGAGCTTTGAACCCTTGGTGCCTGTTGTGACAGAACGTTTGACCTTTTTGGCTATGAAATGTGCTAGGTTCCTTTCCTCTGATTTTGTGTGGGAAGCCCCGGTTGAAGGGAAGGGGAAACCCGACCCCTAATCAGGACGCATTAAGGTGGATGCGATTAAACCCGTGCGGGCGAGTCAGTGCCGCCCAAAGCGGATAATATCTTGACATGGGGGAGGGGAACTCCCCAAACCCACATGACCGGGCGGTTTGGCGTGGTGTGATGCTTGGTTCTTGACAGGGAGTGTTTTCAATTAGCGGGGGTCCACTCCTAAGAGGTATCTTCGAAGATGGTTGTTCGGATCCTCTCTTTCCTTCTAGTTTGTTTTGATTCTCGGGGACGAGAATCGTTTAAGAGGTATCTGATGTGAAGACCCAGACCCCCCTTGGTCCCTTCCTTTGCCAAAAATCCGGTTTCCTTGCGGGGTACCGATCGGTGAGACCGATCGGCGAGACCGATCGGTGAGACCGATCGGCAAGACCGATCGGTGAGACCGATCGGCGAGACCGACCGGTGAGACCGACCGGTGACACCGATCGGTGAGACCGATCGGTGACACCGATCGGTGGGACCGATCGGTGAGACCGATCGCTGGGACCGATCGGTGAGACCGATCGGTGCCACCGATCGGTGAGACCGATCGGTGAGACCGATCGGTGAGACCGATCGGTGCGACCGATCGGTGCGACCGATCGGTGCGACCGATCGGTGCGACCGATCGGTGCGACCGATCGGTGGGACCGATCGGTGGGACCGATCGGTGAGACCGATCGGTGACACCGATCGGTGCGACCGGCCCTGCCAAGTTGTTCCAGTAATGTTCCTTTTTCGCAAATAGGGTTTTAAACCCTATTCTTCCTTGCTAAAAATATCTTGGAAATCCGAAACGCGCGCAAAGGTCTTAATTAAGTGCTTCATTAATTCATGGGTCAGTTAAAACCACCCAGCGCCATTAATGATGAGTCAAGCCACGTGGTCAACCCACGACTCCCTCGTCTTCCGTGGTTTTGTGTTTTCATCTCAACCGTCCCCAGCCCTTATAATTAAGGGTTAGGCCGTGGTTTTCCCCCTTCTTCGATCGTGGCCCTTCTGGTGCATCGGGACCGCCGCGTCGTTATCCGTAAAGTTCCGCGCCCCCGGCCTAAACGTCGATCATCCATCAACAGGTAGGGAATTTCTCTCGTCTCTCACCTTTGTGTATCATGCGGGGTGGGCGTTACTTTTGTTCCTATGGAATTGGTTGAACCAAACCCTAATGAAGATACTAAACGAAGTTCTAAAGAAAGAAGGGGAAGGTGTTGTGATCGTTGTTTATGCTTTATCTTGTGATCATCCCTTTTGTTGTACTGGTCTATGTTTTCTGAAAATTGAGGCCGTTGGTGGTCGTGTGTGTGCACTTGAATCCCCTCGTGATGTTTTAAATGGGTTGCTGAAATTGTGAACTCCTGCTGTGAAATTGGTTAATCACGTATACCCGGCTGAATAATTGAAAGCACCAGGATCAACCCTTTTGTGATAACTAACGGATAGAACACATGGAATTTTGAAATCATGGAGTGTGTTAAGTCGTTTAAATCTGAAAATCCCTGACTCGTGTTGGTAGTGGTTGTTGGTTGTTTTCCCTTCGGGCCGTTTGCTGGAAATGTGGGAGGGGATGGGATCCCCCGTTCTTTTTATACTCTCGGTGGCTGTGTGAATTTGGGGGATGGGATCTCCTGTTGGCATGGTTTCAGTGGTTGTGGGTTTTTATCACAAACTGGGGAGAGATCCTCTGTTGGCAGAACCGGGTGTGAGTGTTTTGGTTGATCTATGCTTGACGTTTTCCTTGGTTATGCCTATGGTAGTTGCCCAGTAGTGCTTAAAATTAATTGAACATTTGAATGAACGTGAAACAAGAATGGGACAAATGGTTTTGTGGGCAAGGGTCGTGAATTGTGACTCGGGCGTTGTGGTATTGTGTTCTGTAGGTTGGCTAGGAAAACCTAAGTTTTGGGTGAGTGTTTGTTACCTATATCTATACTTGTAGCTTTGTGTTTCTTATTCGCGCCCCACCCCAGTGGATCACTTAGTGCCGAACACCCCCATTTATGGGGGAAGGGTGTTTTTCCCAACACTATACTTAGTGGCTGGTTATTAGCTCCTTTTCTGCTCCCTTTCCCGGATAGCCCAAGTACCTTCGGGCAGGCTGTGATGGCCTGAAGTCCATTATTAGCCCAAGAACCATCGGGCAGGGTGTTGTGGTGGTTGGCCAGGTGTGTGCGGCAGGTGGTTTCCCAAGTGTCTTCGGGATGAGGCCCAGGTGTTTTCGGGTGTGGCAGTGGATTCTTTAGCCCAGGTGTCTTCGGGCGTAGCGGTGGTTGTTCTGGCCTAGGTGTTTGCAGGCATGGTTACTTGTGACAGTTGAGGCCCAGGTGTGTGCGGGCGGGATTTGGCAGTGGGACTGCGTGTGGTTGTGGCCCAGGTGTGTGCGGGCGGGGTTTGGCAGTGGGACTGCGTGTGGTTGTGGCCCAGGTGTGTGCGGGCGGGTGTGGCAGTGGGACTGCGGTGAGAATGGCGGGATTGGTCCGATGCGTAGGATGTCTCAATAACCAGTGGGAAAGTGGCGCGGGGTACCCAAACATCGATGTGCTCTTATATATATATTACTTGACTTGCGTTATTTGGGGAGCGAACCTTGGTGAGGCTTGGGATGGATAGTTGCCTTGTTAGGTGTTTGGTTTACTCTTTCTCACGGGACTTTAGTACGTTTCCCCCACTTGTGCACGAGAGTCTTGGTTTTCCCTACTGAGTGTACTTGTATGCTCACCCTACGTTTACTTTCAGGTTTCCAGGAGGACTACCAGGGCTGCGCGGGACCCTATTAGTCGGACAGTTGGAGTTGTCGCTGTTGTCGTACCTTTGTTTTCTTTTGGTATTGTACTTGAGAGCTTCTTTTTCTTTTGTACTTGTACCTTGTTGTAAACTGTTTAAACATGCATGTGGGAAATGGTTTACTTTTGGCTTTACTTTTCTTTCTATCTTGGTGTTGTTGGGTTTTCTCCTCCTTATCTTTCGATCCTATAAAATAAAAAGGGTAATGCCTTCCATTTGCGAGAACTTCCTATACCCTTGGTGCTAGTCGCCACTCCGGGACCTATTGAAGGCGGGTTTCGGGGGTCATTATCTCTCCTTCAACTCAAAGAAGGAAGGGCCTGGCAATCTGCTGACCCTTCCCTCCTTTTGGTGAAGGCGGGTCGTGACAACGAGATTAAAAACTTTCACTGTCTAGAGTCCATTTGAATCATGTATGGGTTATTAGTTATCATTCAATTTGTTACTGATTTGATATACCCAAAAACTATTTAATATTATTTCATTGTCCTGATAAATATAAACATTGGTGGCCTTAGCCAACAGTGATTGATATCTCACACCCTATTTGAGCTACTATTGCACTAGGGTACCCGAGAATACATTCATGTTCTCATGGAATTGGACTTTCGGAATGTCCCGAAGGCGTCCTTTATTTATTAATATTTGATAACTCCATTTCAAGGGCTGAGGGGAAACCCTTAAAAGGCCTGTAGTATTATATATTACAATTCCCATTGTCTTAGAGACATTATATGATTCATAGGTCTAATGTAAATCATATAGACTATGACTACTTGAGACTACCCCTTCCCTAAATCTACTTCATGATTTTTTCTCAATGATTTCATGGGTGTTCATATAGATATCCTATGCAGAGATACATATACCCTATACAAAATGGCTATGTCATACCCTATCATTCTTAAAAACCCATTAGTCCTTCTCTAGTGAATGTGCAATGCTCTATAATACTCTTCTGGAGCTGGTTTATTGTAGAATTTGTCAGGGCACCGGCTTATTAGGTGGCCCTAAAGGCCTTAAGGTGGCCTGAAGGCCTTGAAGTGGTCTGAAGTACTTAAAGGTGGACCAAAATCCATACTAACCTAATGTTCTTAAGGAATGTCATCCCAAACATGTGGACCGTGGTGAATAGTTATAGATGATACAATAAGAAACAGTACCTGATACAACAGCTACTACAGTACCTAAATAGTACTGCTAGTGTTCCCTTTGAATTATGCCTCTTCTTGGTTTCGAACCCCAATCTCATGGATTCTCATATAAAGACCTCAATAATTGGTGTGAAGCCCATGTACTGAGGAACTTGGACTTTTCTATTTCTATTTTCTTTAAATGGGAGTTATGAGCAAAGGACTAAGTGAAAGCTTGGGATAACCGTGGAGATCACCCTTGGGGATTTGAGTATTTTCATTATATTTTTACAGAGATGTAAATCATCATTTTTGATTACTGATTTCGTATTTACCACCATGATTGCATTAATTTTATAAACTGAAATTGGAAATTTCCATTTTTAGTTGATACTGCATTTGTCTTTCTATATTTTGATTATTACATTATATCATCTTCTATAATTGGCATCTATTTATATATTCTTATACTATTGTGAAAAATTTGATATGAGGGTACAGTCTCCAAACTGACTATCCCTACACCATCGCTGCTAGTCAGAAGCCTATAGCGTAGGGGGAGGTCCTCTTGAGGACATATGGTGACCAGTCTGGCTATTAGTTCGATGGTACGTTGGGTTTGGATGTTACAACAATATACACAATTGGTGGTTATGGTTCCCAATTAACAGATGGTGATATAGATATTGGTAATGAAACAAAAAAAAATATAAGATAATTATATTGTTGATATTGTATTTATTATATTTTAATTTTTATTATGCTAATATATGTGGAAAAAAATAAGTGATAAGAAATAGCATAGTGGAGACAATTACATTCTATTAGAATAACTTCCACTGGAAATATTATTAAGGACCCCATGTTTGTTAATTTAAATTAACAAAATCTATATACAATGTGTACTTATATGTGTAAGATGATTTTATATGTATTTTTCTAGAAAATGTATTTTGTGTTGTAAAAACTTTTGGATGGAAGTGTTGCTTTATATTTAAAGAGGTGGGAAATTTATTTTAATACCTAAAATTATTAAATAACATGAATTCACTCCCAAACCATCTTCCTAAAAAATCAATAAATAATTTAGGATATGGATTATATTGAAGACCAATACCTAATTATTTTTAAAACAAATTATTCCTTATACTTTTGGTTTACCTAATTTTTCCATGTTAGTTTTCACCACCTTTACTCGTATCTTTTTATTTACGAAGAAAATTTTTCCATTAAGAATAAAATTAAAATGGGACATAAGAGATACTTGGGACACACTAATTCAAAATAAGAAATTAAATTCTTATGTGTGGGGAAAATTACATTCAACATAATTGAATGAAAAAGGAAGCATCATTTAAACTATAATCAGAATAGATATTTTTAAATTAATATTTTAATATTTATTACCAAAAATTATAGTTCCCTTATTATAAAATTTTTTATGAAATTGAAAAATATAATATATTTACTATTATTCAATCCACATAAGTGAATCAATTTCATTTTAGATAAAACACACAGATATGATGAAGTAACTGTTATCCAATAAATTTTTTTAAAAAGGATAAAATAACCTTATATAATATTTTAATCTTAAATTTATTTAAATGAAAAAAATTTATTTAATTTATATTTTGAATAATGTTTTTAAGGTTTTTTAATTATTAAATATCAATTATTATTATATAAATAAAATTTATTTTAATAATATTTTTCATTTTTTTCACAAAATTCATTGAAAATAAATTTTTTTAACCTTAACAAAAAATCACTCAATGATAATTTTTTCACGATGAATTCAAAAATAATTTTATTAAATATCACATTACAAATGATTGATTAAAATTAGTTTTAAGATAAGTCTACCTAATAAGAAAAAAAAACTTTGTTGTGAAATACTATAATAAAATTAAATGTTGATTTATTTATCTCCCATGGCTAGACAAAATATTATAGTAGTTTTATAATATTTGATTGAATATATTTTAAAAAATTTCATTTAATTATGGAACTAATATTAATGAATTTAATTTTCTATTATAATAACACTTTCATTGTATAAAAATATTTTATCTTAAGAATAATTATATTACATTGAAATATTTTTTGTTATATTCAATTTAAAACTACAAAATTTAATATATATACAATTTGAAAAAAAAAATTTGTAATTTATTTATTCTTAATTTTTACTATCCAATCCAATCATTATCTGCTAACTATTAAATAAAAATATATTGATAGTATATAGCAGTTTTTTCCACATGGTTTTGGATGTCACACAAGTTATCAAGGAAGTTAATTTATTATAAAATTCTATACACTTTTTTTCTGTTAAACTCATAATTATTTTTTAAATGTTCTAAAATAACATTCTCAAAACATCCAATGTAAACATAACAAACTAATAAATTGATTAATTCATTTAGAAAAAAAAAATAAATGGTTTGTTGATAACATAAGAAAACATAAAAATTATATTATATTAATAAATAATATATATATATATTAATACTTGTATTGAATTACATATATATGAAATATGTTCTCAAGGCATTAGATTTTTTGTCATCATTCCCTTTCATTTATAATTATGAAATTTCCACACAATATTTACATTTTTTGTTTTATGAATTTCAATATAGATATATTTATTAGTAAAAAATAAAAAAATATAGTTTCTACAAATAAATTCAATTTTAGTTACTTTAGTATTACATTTTTCAAATGTTTTCTATTAATAATGTAAGATTATTTTTTAAACAACATTTTAAATTTCATAGATATATATTTACAATATCATTCTCTTCCTTGTACAATTTATATTAAATATTATGATATAATTTAATGAACATAAATAATAAACAATGGACCATTTATGTATGTAATGCATTTCATTAAATGTATTTCAAATGAAATCATATAATATATTTTATAAGTTAAATTTTGATAAATGTAAAAAATGAATGGTTTATTTTATCAGAAATTTATTCTATGCCCTTTATCAGCACTCAAACAATTTTATAACAATTATAATTCAATCTATAATACCATGTTTTAATAATGTAAAAAAATATTTCTATTTTTATAGGTATTTAATTTATAATTTTTTTAATGAAGGTTAATTTATAAATATCATAATATTGTATTCTTATGGGTTTAAAAATATATTATTATATATATTCTAATTGTAATGAATGCTTTCATGTATTTTGACTATGTTATATTTCATATAAATTATTAATTATAATAGATGTACCTAATATTTCACATTATTATAGTTGATATTGATATATCTCTATAATTAATTTGGTTAAGGGAGAAAATTAACTATATAGAGGGTTGTTTAAAAAGATTATTTGAATTTTCACTAACAAAAACTCTATTCAAAAGCGTGACTATGAGTGTAATATAAAATATATATCCCAATTTTCTAACATGAAACATGAGTTAATAATACAAAATTTTCCAGAAAATCATTTAATTTTGTAGGATATGGTAATGAATATTATTTTTAATTGATTTATTATTCCATTTTAGGTATAAATATATAGTTTTTAAAAATTTTATGGGTTATTTTATTTTATATGAAAACCACATTATTATGATAGGGAAATTCTGTTTTATAAAAATTTATTTTATGAAAACATTTATTTACTAAATATGATTTAATGAGTATAAAAATGATTATTTGGGTTCAATAATTTTTTTAAATATTATAAATGATCAATTTTCTGATATCATGTAATTAAAATGGACAAACATGTTTCTTTATTCATTTTTAAATTTCTGTATCAAATTTATTTTATAATACTAGGTGTTAAATTGATGTTTTATATAGAAAACGAATTATTAGAATCATTAACAATGTTGTAGGTCTAGATATGGATATTACCCTTTATTAATGAAGAATGTATTTAAAAACAACAAGTTTTCTAGGAAAAATGTATAATACGAGAATAATTACAAGTTGTTTTTTTTCAAAATTTTATAAACCAGTTAACCTAAATGGAATCTCGTTATTTATGGATCCTATATTTCAATTTAATGATATATTTTGTTAGATAACTAATATTGTATGATGTTTATGAGATTCAAATATAGAAATATAACGGTTATGTTTTTAAAAAAATGATATGAGTGGTTGTGTTCAATGTTCTCACAAAAATCTAACATGTTGATTTAAAAGGGACATACATAGGCTACTCGAGGCTCACTGGTCATCTGGTGTTGTCCAATCATTATGTTCTATCACACCCTGACCTACATAATTACATTTCTTTATTTTTTCTTTGGCATGAAAAAATTTTTGTGTTGAGGATTAGGTTTAATCCTGATCACAAAATATGAGTTATCTTGAAAAGTGTGTGTTTTTATTTGAAGTTGTTGCCAGTATGGGAAGAGCGGATTTTGGTGATCTCACGCGGCTCTGATTAGCCATCAACACGATCCACCTACCTTTGGAAAATTAAAATGAGTGATTTCTGTGATCTATTGTGTTATTTAAAATAATTTTTGTTGTTAATAATTTTATTATTATTATTGAAATGTATTGACCACATTGAATTTTTATATATTTATAATGTTATTTTTTTATTATTATTACTATAACAATTTGAATTAAAAATAATTATAATTAAAGTTTTCATTAAAAATAATCTTAATGCAATATTATTATTAATTTTTTTATTAGTGTTATTATTTTTGGTTATTGCCTGGACACCGCACGACTATCAAAAGTTATGTGGTTAGTCAAGGAATCGTACGATTATGGTATTTGAAGCGAACAGATAATAATAGGTTGGATGAGTTTCGAATTAATTTTTTTTTGAAATAAATAACATACCGAGTAATGATAATACTATTTATCATGAATAATAATATTGGATTATTATAAAGGATTTGTTATTATTAATGTCATTTTTTCATAATTTCTGTATTATTATTAAAGTTGTTATTATTTGGATGTATTTATTAGGGTTGATTTATTATGTTTCTTTTACATTATTGGATAGGTTTTCAATTTTATTATTGATTTCCTTGTATTTTTTTCCTTATTCCCTAATTTTCCTGCCCTCAAATGCACAGCAAACCTGCTCCCTTTTTCCCTATAATCGACCTCCCTATCCTCCCTCTTGTACCACACCAGCCATCACTGGTGAGACTCCCCTGATGTCACGACCTCCACCAGTACGACCCCTCACCGGTGCACACCACCCACCCGCACGACTCCCTCCTCCAGTAATCCCATCTGACTCGGTTCCTCCAGCATGCGTCCCCCTCCTCCAGCCACTCTCTCTCCGGTGAGGCTACACTGAAAACCCTCTCCAATGGCTCCAACCTTCTTTCTTCCCCCTGTGGTACTCTCTTATTCATTCTATTCTTGATTTAGGGTTCTTTGGTTCGTATTCCAATTTTGCAGTTCATTCCAGAAAAATAGTTTGTTTTTCATGATTTGTGTTTGTTATTAACCCCGAAAGGTGCGGTTGAGGTGCAAACAAAGATTTGCACCAGTTTCAAGAGGTTTTTTGACAATTGAGGTACGTTTCCAATTTCAAATTCACATTAAGTATAAAATTTATCAGTTTCCTGAATTTTTCACCCCATTTAGTTGATAATTATATATATTTGATCCTTAAAATAAGATTTTATGGCGTGCAAATGAGTTTTTTCATTTCACCTTCATGATAGCAAGAAGTTCATTGTTTAAAGAACATACCCTGAATGGTTCCTAGATTTTACTGTTAGATTTTCCACGGAGTCATCATTATTTATAACATGGTTCAATAGCTTCAACCTATGTATACCTTTTTAATTATTAAGAAAAATATTGTTCTGATAATTGTTTCATGTCTGGTGTGTTTATATAATGCATCATTGGCCTTTGCTTGGGGTTTGAGATTTTTGGGTGTCAGGTCTTGAATTATGTTAATGTATATGTAATGCTATTTCATTATGTGTCATTAATGTAATAGGAATGAGTTTTTTGAAGGTGTAAAATCATTTTATGTGTTTTTTAATGTTTTATTAATTTATTACTAAAATCTCGACTAGATATTATCAATTTATTCTGAATTTAAAGTGGTGGTTTGTTTTCCATAAATGGGATCCATATGAAATTTTTTTTTCATGAAGATGGGCTTTCAAAAAATAATTGGGTTGTATTTTAATTTTCTTCCTTAATTATACTTTGTGAATTTATTTTATAATTTGTATATGTGATTTTCTAAAATGTATGAATGATGTGAAAGTTGTTTCTAATTTTTTTTATTGAGCGTTGGATTTAAGAGATGTTGTTTAGTGGGTTTGGTGTGTGTAGAGTTGTTTGTTTCTTTAAAAAAATATATTTTTATTAATATTTAAATGCTTTGTTAAATAATATTAATTCTGGGAATAATGTTTTTAGAAATCTTTTAAGGTTCAATAGATATTTCGCATCGATTTCAGTCCATAGTCATTGATTTGAGGTTAGGTTTTATAATTCTATATTGTCTCACAACCTTTATTTTGTTTATTTTTTTGTATTAATACATTGGTAATTAATTTTGAGATACTGGTATATTATTGTAAGTTCGATAATCGTGTCGTGTTGTTTCTGAGTCTCTGGTTTTTATTAAAGTGAGTATTGAACATTTTTAGGGGGCGCGTGCATATGCTTAGGTACATAAATACATACAGACATACATACATACATATATATATATATATTGGTTTTCTATGTATGTATTCCCTCATGGTGTAGGGAATACATGAATTAGATTATTGATATATTATTATATATATAAGTATGTGCGGCCAAGTGGGTAACCACATCTTCTAGTTAGAAAGTGTCAAGAGGTGGAATATTCATCTTGGTAATCCTTCAATGTAGGCCCCCCATTGCCATATCCTTTAAATTTAGAATTAATTAATTTCATGTTTTTTATTCGTTTTCATAAATGATAAATAGTGTTATATAAATAATTTTGGAATAATTACTCTTTGTAAGAAGAGATGATTATTTTATACATGTCACATGAAATATTTTCTTGGTGGATTGAAGCAAAATAGTGAAAGAATGCATGTTTGGGACTTCAAATTAAATCACTAAATTTCAAGTGTTGTTCTTTTTTAATGATAAATGATTTCATCTCATGTGTGATCAAGTTCATTAGTTCTCTTGAGAAATGAGGTTTTTCAATAATGTTGGTTATGGAATGTTTGGCACATGGAAAAACTAAATTATTTTGGAAAACATTCATTGAGTTGACTCCTGGGTGATCCTTTTTTATACATTGGTTGCAGGATTTGTGTGTGATGTTTTCACATCATGACATGTTACTTTATTTACATTGTTGACTCACCCCTTTACTTTTTAATATATGTTTTCACATGTGAACCTGGCATAGTGCGTGGATCTTCGATGAATTATTGATGCACTAGTTTAGATTACGCACTAGGTTATAGACCCTATCAGAGAGGTGTTTTGTTTTTATTTATATGGGATTGGGTTCCTCCACCTCTCCAGGTAGAGCGATGGTAGGGGATTGGGGTTTTATGACGTCATCAAGAATTGGCATGCCTTCAGGATGAGTCATATGTATTGTACATTATGGATTGTTCACAAGATCATATGTTTTTCCTATGTTTTCATTATTGTTTATATGTATGTGGTTGATGATTGAGAGGTTTAGTTTGGTGGCTGGCCCCTATGTGCCCCATCTTTTATATTACCCTTAGTGTGTGTTGTGTGTTATCTGTGGATTTTCTTTTGACTAACAACTATGATTTGGATTTCTAAATTGTTTGCAAAAAATGTTTTAAACTGCAATGCACCATCTCCATTCAAACATTAAACTTGTTTTAAATTAAGAAGGGAAATGGACTGTTACTTTATTTAGAAATGAATGTGTTTTTTGGAAACCAATATTTTATATAATTTAGTTCAAACCGTGAATTACTAAATTCTATATTAAAAGGTAATGGATTTGAAATAGTTTATGGGCATGCCTATTAGGTTTTAATACACACGCCTACAATGTTTTCCTATTTTTTTGTGTTTTTGTAGGTTTTACTCGAGCTTTCTAACTGTGGGAGAGAGTCTATTGTGGACTGGGGTGTGACTCTCAGAGTCGTGAGGAGTTATGGTCATGGTCAGGTTATTTGGTTGTGTTTGATCTTTCTTTCATTTCATGTTGTTTTTTTACATTCCATTATTCTAGTTTTTCTGCTTCTTTATTTACATTAACGGGGGGAAATCATTCCCAAATATTTTCTATTACTTCCATGGAATTTGTCACCAGCCCTGGAGGATCAATAACACCTCTTAGTCCATGATGCAGACTGGCTCGGTTGACCAGTTCAGGGTCGACCCGGGTTGGTTCGTGACAAACTGTCATCAGATGAGCTCGGCTCTTAAGCAAACCATATTTTTCAGACCACCCATTATTAATTAAGGGTTTCATGGTATAAGGTGTAGAATGATTGGGACTCAGGGCATATAGATGAGAAGGACGTCATGAACCCTTTCTTGTTATGAACCTCGTGTTAGCATTGGATGTTTTTGTGGGTCGATGTCATTTGATTCTTATGGTTTTTTTGGTATTGAGAAATGAAATGACAGTCAGGAAAGTGACCTCAGTGAGCTCACATGGTCTGGAATGCCATGTCGAGATGGGGACATTACTGTAGAGTGTTCCTTGTGACAGTGGGATGACTATCATATGGCCGCAAAACATATGTCTGAGTCACCCATCGACACTAGTTTCATCTTGTGAATTGTCATGGAATTCTTTGATTCTAAGATTTTTTTCCAATATTTTAATTAAGAAATTAGGAAAAGTTAAATAAAAAATGTTAATGACCATCTTTTGATTTAGTTCCTTGTTTTATTGTTCGTTAGTGTTCTCCCTATGAATATTTTATAGATTCCCAAGGTGTGGCTTCGGGTGGTGCATCCTTAGAAAATACTCTAGTTGATCTACCCATAGATTACATAATCGAGTTTCAGAAATTGAACCCTCCTCTCTTTTAGGGGCAAGAAGAGACTATTGAGGTTGAGGATTGGTTGCTAAATATTGAGATGAACATTAGTTTCATTGGGTTTCCTGATTCATTAAAGGTTATGTTGGATTTATTAATGATTGAAGGTCCAACATGAAAATGGTGGAAGTTTGTGTTTCAATGCAAGCCTCAAGGAGATCTCACTTGGGAATTCATCATGTCTTCACTCACACGACATTATTTCTTTAAGATGATGAATTTGAGGAAGAGTATGTAGTTGTGTTTTCTTGAGAAATGTGTACAATAAGTACAATAATTCTATCAATGTTTCAAATACCTTGATATGTACGACCGATCGTTTGTTATTAATGATCCTTGGAAGTCTTGACAATTTGAGTCTTGAATCCAACCTGAACAATGATCAAAATTACTAGAGCTCAACATAACCACCTTCTCATATGTTTTGGGTTATTCCTTTATGGGAGAAGTTGAAACCTTGCAACACCTATGGATGTATGGGTCACTTACAGTGATTCTGCTTTGCAATTTCCATGATGCACACTGATGCCAGACTAGGATCGTCTAGGGTCACCTCATCCCATCAGCATTAATAGGGTGATATTTTGGATCAGCTTGGGGTTTTCTATTTGTAGGGTTCCCTGGAAGTAGATGTTATATTTTTTGGTGATTTGTGGTGTGTTATTCTTTCCCTTGACTTTTATGAATGGTTATTATCAAACCTCTTGGAAACCATTATTTTGAATGGACATGTGTTTGTTAAAATTTGGGTCCGTGTGTAATATTTGTGAGTTTTTGATTCCTTAAGGCGAGGCTGGAGTTGCTTCAATCATCATTTCTCCAACCATAGGTCCCAGAGTAACGTTGTCACATAGTTAAGAGAAACCCAGCGGTGAAGAAGGGTCATGGTTTAATCTCAGTCCATTGTGTGACATAGTGTAGGTTCTTCTGAGGGTGAGACATTGTTGATGTGATGATGGTGGTAGTTTTGATGCTCGGTCTGTTGGGACATTTCCATCTCCCCCTCGAGGTTTGGTTTTTTTGAAACATATAGAAAATATATTAGTATGGTTAATCTTGTTAGTTCTAATGGTGGGGAGACCAACACTAGGTCTCATAGAGTTAAGCCTTAAATATATTAGTTGGAGAAAAATCCTTATTGTGAGAAGTTTGTTCGGGCATCCCTGTGATAGTTTCAGAGTCATTTTCATGTATCGTTTGTTGGTGGGTGGTCTTGTGTAGAACCACCTAATCCTATGTTCTTCCTCCTGAGTAAACATTGCGATTTGGGAAAACCCAATTGTTCTATTAGACTAAGAGTACTGGAATAAGTGCAAGATGTGGTTTAATTTTGTTCATTTCATGGATGAAATGTAGGTTTTGGGTTCTACTCGGGGAAAATTATGGAGATTGTGTTTTAAAGATGAGTTCTATGTCATGGGTTTTCAGATTATGTTTGGATCGATCAACTAAAGGTGCCTAAACTTCTTTGGTTGGGTGGCACATGGTATGTTTTATCTTTGTGTATAGATCGGGTTGTGGCTTTCCAAGGGTGGAATTGTTATTGTGGTCAGAATATTCCCACACCGTCCTTCATAATTACATTATTTTATTATTCCTTCGTCTTTAAAAAATTAGTGTTGAGGTTCTAGTTGAATCTTGAAAAAAACAATTGAGATATGTTAAAAAGAGCATGTTTTGAGTTGATGTTGTTTGGTACATGGGAAGAGATCCATTTGAAGACCCCGTGTGGCTCTGCATAGGCATCTGCACCATCCGCCTGCCTCTAGAAAATTAAAATTACTGAAGTTTGGGATCTATTGTTTTATTTAATATTTTTATTGTTGTTAATAATTTTATTATTATTATTATTATGAAATTAAAACTTTTATTATAATAATAATAATAATAATAATAATTACTATAACAAATACAATTAAAATTAATTCTAATTAAAGTTGTTGTTAAGAATTATTTTAATTAAATATTATTATTTTTATTATTAATGTTATTATTTTAGGATGGTGCACAGGAACGACATCGCTAGCGGAATTCATGCGGTTAGTTTGGGTACCGTACGATTACGGTACTTGAAGAGAACCAACCATAATGAATTGCATCAGTTTTAAATAAAAATTTTTGTTAAATAAATAACATTTTAAGTAATGATAATACTATTTTTCATGAATAATAATAATGGATTAATATTAATTATTTTGTATTATTAAAATTATTGTTTTTATATTTTCCGTATTATTTTTAATGTTGTTATTTATAGTATATATTTATTGTGGTTGACTTATTATGTTTGTTTATTATATTTTATTTTATTGCTTATGGTTTCAATTTTATTAGTATTATTCCTTTTGTTTTATTCTTCCCCAATTTTACCTCCCTCATACGCACAGTATCCACAATCCCTTTTTCCTTAGCGATAACATAGCTTTCTTCCCTCTTACGCCACACCAGCCATCTCTGGCAAGACTCCCCTGGTGTCATGACATGCACCAGTGCGACCCCTCATCAACGCACACCTCCCTATTAAGTGACCCACTCCTCCGGTCGCCCCTTCCGACGCAACTCTTGTAGCTTGTGTGACCCTCCTCCTTCCACCCTCAATCTCACATGACTACGCTGAAACCCCTATCCCACAGCACCGACCATCATTTTTCCCCCATTGGTACTCAATTTTTATTTCTATTCTAGTTTTAGGTTTTTATTGTTGGGATTCCAATTTTACAGTTTATTCCAAAATATTTGAGTTTATTGTTCATAATTAGTGTCTGTTATTGAACTGCAATGGTGCTGTTGAGGTTTGAACGAAGCATCGCACCAGTTTCGGGAGATTTTTCAAAAATTGATGTAGGTTTTCCATTTCAAATTACATTTAAGTGTAAAATTAATCTATTTAATTATTTTTTCACCACCTATAGTTGAAAATGTTTATATTTTATCCTAATATTAAGCAATTATGGTGTGAAAATGTATTTCTTATGTTTTTCTTTGTGATAACTTGATGTGATTTTTTAAATTAGGTATCCTGTATTCTTTATAGATTGTACTATTAACTTTCGTACACAATTTTCATTATTTAGGATATGGTTCAATAACATGAATGTTTGTATACCTTTTTAAGTATTATGAAAAATATTTTTCTGTTAATTTTTTCGTGCCTAGTGTTTTTTAAAAATTCCTCGTGGACCATTTATTCTGGTTTGTGATTTTTGAGTGTCATGTCTTGAATTCTATGAATGTATATATAATTTTTTTTCAATTTTTGATGTTTATGTAATAGTAATTACTTTTATTAAGGTGTCAACACGTAAGAAGTGTTTTAAAATGTTTTATTAAGTTCTTATTAAATTCCTGATTAGATATTATAAATTTATTCTAAATTTAATGTGGTGGTCAGTTTTCCTTAAATGGTATTTATATGGTCTTTTGGAAGGAAGATGGTTTTTCTAAAAATAAATGGGATGGATTTTAAGTGTCTTCTGTTATTATACTTCTTGAATATCTTTTATAAATTCTATATTTGATTTTATAAAAGTTATTAATGGTGTTAATGGTGTTTCTAAATTGTTTTTGGGGGCATTGGTTTTATGGGAGGGTCTGAGTGGGTTTTGTGTGTGTAGAGTCGTGTGATTCTTAAAAAAATATAAAAATATAAATATTTTGTTAAATAATTTTAATGGTGTCAATTATTTTTTGAAATAATTTTATGATGTGTTAGATATTTCACACTGGTTTTGGTCTGCAGTTGTTGATTTGAGGAATGGTTTTATATCGAAATATTGTTGCACACCCTTTACTAAGGGTCTTTATTTGTTTTAATTCTCCTATAAATAATTATGAATTCCTATTATTTTATTGTATGTGTGATAATCTTTCTGCTATGTTTCTGAGTCTCTAATTTTTATTACAGTGGGTTTTGAATGTCTTTAGGGCATGCCCGCATATACATAGGTACGTGTATATTTATACATATTCTATTTATATATATATATATACTTATTGTGTGTGTAAATATATTGTCTATGTATGTATTCCCTCATGGTTTGGGGAATACGTGAATTGTATTATGGATATATATATATATATATATATATATATATATGAAAGTATCTCTGGTCATGCGGGTAACAACATCTTATAGTTAGAAAGTGTCAAGGGATTGGATGTATAAATTCATTATCTTTTGAGGTAGGTCCCCCAATGCACATAACATAACATTTAGAATTTATTAATTGGTCAATATTTTATTAGTTTTCTTTAATTATTAATATTTTTTGATAAATAATTTTGGAATACTTACTCAATGTAAAAAATTGGTTTTTATTTTATACACGTCACATGAAATTTTTTCACGGTGAATTGATGAAAAATAGTGAAAGAATTCCAGTTTGGACCTTGAACATAATTCATGGAATTTTAATTGTAGTTCTGGTTTAATGGTAAATGATTTATTCTCATGCATAAGAATGCATTTTGTTTCTCTTGAGAAATTATTTTTTTCTTTAATGTCGGATAAGGCCCATTTGGAACATTGATAAAATAAATTATTTTGTAAAACCTTCTTTGAAGTGACTCAGGAGTGATCATTTTGTGTACGTTGGTTGCTTGAGTTGTGTGTGATATTTGGCATCATGACTGGTTAATTGATTTACATTTTTGACTCACCCCTTTACATATTATTATATGTGTTGACTTGTGAACCTATCATAGTGAGTGAATCTTCTGTGAACGATTACTGCACTAATTTAGATTACACACTGGCTAATGGCCCATTGCGGAGAGGTGTTTTGTTATTATTGCTATGGGATTGGGGCCCTCAACTAGGCCAAGTAGAGAGATAGTCAGGCATTAGGGCATTATGATGTCATCGAGAGTAGGCCTGCCCTCAAGATGTGTCATTTGTATAGTATGTTCTGTATTCTCCACGAGCACTAAGGTTCGACCCATGTTTTCATTAGTGTTTATTTGTATGTGGCAGACGATTGATAATTTTTGTTCAGTTGCTAGCCCCTATGTTCTGTTTCTTTTCTACTTCCTTTTTTTGTGTGTTGTTTGTGCTTATCCTTTTGACTAACAACTTGAATTTGGATTTCTATGATTTTTTCAAAAAATGATTTCAAATGAAATGAAACATATTATTTAAATCATTAAACTTGTTTTTAATTTAAAATGGGCAATAGTCTGTTACTTGTTTTATAAATGAATGTGTGTGTGTCGAAACACATATTTTATATAATTTAGTTCAAAACATGAATTATAAAATTATTTATTTTAAGGTAGTGTATTGGGAATAGATTTTTGGGAATGCCAACTGAGTTTTAATACACACACATATAATGTTTTCATATTTTTTTGTTTTATTGTCGGTTTGACTTGAGCTTGCTCTCTATGGGTAGGAGTTGGATGTGAACTGGTGGGCGACTATTAATGTCACGATGAGTTTTGGTCATTATAACACCCCAACCCCAGTTACCCAAAGTCGGTACAGTATTACATAACATTGGCACTATCGCATGGAAAATCATATCCCCAAAGACCGATCATTTTAGTATTATTGGAAACAAGATTCATACATAATTTCAAAATTACAACATGAAAAGAAATACCACAATAATTTATTCCATTATGAACATCCAAGCCTTTTAGATTATGCATGTAAGTCTGTCATAACTATCTTCTTCATATCCTGGGAAATTAAACATAGGAAATTGGTGAGCTCAAATGCTCATTAAGGGTAAGTAATACTGTGGAAGATAACATAAATATTGGGCATGGTGAATAATTGAATACACTTCCTTTAAAAATAATAGACATGAACACTTTTATGGCATGAATATAGGATATTTAAATAATTCCATAATAAAGCATAGTCATGGGTATTCTACTAGATGAATAACCTCATGAACCATCAATATTATTTTCATTATGAGGGGATTTATAATGCAGAACATTATGAAATATCATGTCAAGGCCTCAGCCAAGACATCTTGAAATGATTAAAGCCTCATCCAAAACAATATTTTAAATTGGGAAAGGCCACTACCAATTCCACGTCATGTTGTCTCATTACACCTACCGATGCACTGAGGATCTATAGAGGGTTCCACCACTCACATGTTATTTCAAATACATTCCTCATAAGAAAAGGATGCAACATAACATAATAATTCATAATAAAACTAGGATATGAAATGTCAATAATTTTAAACATAAACCATTAATCGAATAAAAAACACATCCACATTCACTCATATCAAAAAACCTTTAATACAAAATGGTAGGTTTTTATCATAATAAATCAACTTCAAACAAGATTAAAATCCATCTAAGGATGTTGACTTGGATGAAATAAAAACCTTTTTTAATGAAATATCTCTTTACATTTTGAAATCATTTCAAAGTAATGTAATTATAAATGAAAACATTTATTTGTGATAATCTTCTTACAAGATTATAAGGGATTACTTGACGATGTTATAACGACATAAAATAAACGTACCCACAGTATAAATTAAATAATGAATTCTTACTTTAATTTTGTCGAAAAGGATGTAATGTACCTTGTTTAAAACTGAAGGAAAAATTCCTTTCAAAAAATATATGGTCAAATAAGGGTATAAATGAAATCAACCCATACTCTAGTAAATATTAATGATGTTTTGGAATACATATTTCAGAGAACATAGATGGGGATGATAAAGATGTCCCAGTAGATACTTACGTAAAAAACACCTCGGATAATAAAGAGATTGTGGAATTAACCCTTACCAATTTGGTAACATAAAAAAAATACACCCCAGGAAATAAATATCATACCATGAAAATGAATATACACATAAATTAAAGTGTATTACACAAATAATAC
The DNA here is from genome assembly GCA_963277665.1 of Viscum album. Lineage (NCBI taxonomy): Eukaryota > Viridiplantae > Streptophyta > Magnoliopsida > Santalales > Viscaceae > Viscum > Viscum album. The sequence continues at coordinate 1,581,828,331 of OY728150.1, read as the reverse complement.
GATTATGGGTAGTACATACACAACTGAAAAGGAAATAGTGGGAATATAGCATGAATCTCATGGGAATAATGAGTGAGATGAAAACCCCTTACCTTGTACATTTCCTTGTTTGAGGGTATGTTAACCTCAATTATAATATTTAAATAATTGTTATTAAATTATAAAAGAACCATACATACAATATTGATTTCATATATGATCTTATAATAATACTATGTTAATAATAGTTTTGTATTATCGTCATTTAAGGTGTTAACTGATTAGTTTTACTTTATATTATTTATTACGTGAGTCATGTTTATTATGGATGGGATGTATATTATTCATATCCAGAATTATATAATGTCATTATACATTTTTTTTACCGTAAAATGAAAATTAGTCTTGAATGTTTACGATGGGGAATTAATCTCATCCCATTTGTAGAGACGATAGTCTGTACGTAAGTATATATGAGCGACAATATCATAATTTTGATATTAAAATAATATGTAAATAGATGGAATATAATATATTCATAATAATTATCATGTTATATTATTTATTTAAATAAATTATAAATCATTATTGTACCCATCCAAAAATAATGTATTGAAAACAACTACTCCACAACGTGGAGACGGTAAGTCATACGTATGCACGTATGGTGACCTTATCGTTCATATGATGGATAAAATATTGAATATTGTTGAAACATTTTTATAATAACAACACATTATATAGAGGATACTGGTGTTATTATTTTATAACTGAAACAACCAAGAATGAGAAAGTGGAAGAAGAAATTAACTTGAAAGATGGTGGTGAAATTATTACATCTTTTTCGGGTTCGTCCTTTTGATTTGATCAAAAGGGATCATTAGGTTGGATTTGGGACCAATGTAATGCCTATAGGATTATGTGAGTAATGTTGGGAGGGTATATGGGAAGATTTTGGCCGCTCCAAAATGCTTTGGAGGTGTGAATTTAAGAGAATGGGAAGTGCCCTTTTATAAGAGAGGTGAAGGTCAGTTTAGAAAAAGCTTGAAATATTTTTTTTATAATAAAATATTTTTCAGTTTCAAATGGATCAAAATTATTTATTTCAAGGATACTGTGGAGATGGCTAAAAATCCACTCAAAAATATTTTTTATACAGGTCTAGGTTACCATATTAGCATTATCATTTATATTTAACTATTAGTTAAATAGTTTGTCTTTTACCATGTCCATTTGTAGTTTTTATATTATATGGTTTATAAACATACTATAAACTGCCGAGAGAACCACAATAGGTTCATTAATGAAACATAAAATATTCTTTATCCCATTTGGATGAACCTTATACTTTTAGTAATATTAAAAAATCCAATAATATTTTTTTTATTTTAAAAACTAAATTATGTCAATTTTGAAATTATTTAATAATAAATTTTTGTTAAAGTAATAACAACATTATTACTTTGAGAAAAATAATTGAATCAACCTTAACATGTAATATTATCTTATGAAATTCGTGATAGAATCAAAACTATATTGACCCATACATTACATACATTGTTATTACATCAGAATTGAAGCACACTTATTACAACATATAACAAAACCAAGAAAAGACCGCATAAGTATAGTGTCTTTAGAAACTAGGAAACATAAACAGCTGGTTCATAAATCATCTATTTTGCCGCCCATTTATTTCATCATTTCTAGAGTCCCTTTTTGGCATATTCTACTTAATAACCTTCTTTCTGACCTGGGAAAGTAAAACATACAAAAGGGTGAGCTCAATTGCTCAGTAAGGGTAAACAAAAGAAATATCAATCACATTATATACATAAGAAAATAACTTTTGGAAATCTTAACCTGCAAAAGAGATCATAATATCATAACATGGGATAAATCATAGAAGTGAAATGTAATCCCAATAATCATAACATAAAACATGAAACATTGTGGCATACACACATAATAATAGAAAATCATTTCTTATTAGTCAAAACTCATTGCCAAGACTATCTTAGTGGACAAAGTCCATTTCTGAACTGATCCACCCTCGTTTCAGTCCTGTTTCACTAAACCGGTATAACCTACCGTTCCAGCAATGTCTATCTCAAGAGATATACAATACTTACCAAGTCCATTGGAGGGAGATATAGGTCCCACCCATCTCATAATGATACCATTCTTATGTGTGCCACAAAATATAAAATCATATAATCATTGCATAACCCATGTAATAAAAATTGGATTCTTAAACAACATGACATCATAAAAAAATTCATATAAGATCAAGCAATTCATAAAAATATTTTTTCACCACAACATAATCAAATCAATGTAATAATAGGGATATAAACAGAACCCTTTTTTATCATATATGGAAAATAATTTTTATAAAACATTTGAACTCCATTCTTGAGGAAAATATCATTTCTACTTCAAAAACACTTTTCCTTTCATAACATGTCGTACAATTCTAAAATAAAAGAAGTTGATTAAAAATAAACTTGAAAACTTGCAAAGGAAGATTTATGGAAATAATGTTTTAAAAATCCATTCATGCCGTATAAGTTAAAAAAAACATTCTTCATTTTTTTGTCAGAAAAGTCCAAAAGTACCTCGTATGAAAAACGACAAAAGATTCCTTTCATATCTTTTAATAAAAACTCACCGAAGGGTAAAATTGGATATAAAATATTGTAGAAAGATATAAATATTACATATTTAGTAAACATGGATGTGGATGATAAAATACACCCCAGTAAATTCCAAAGTACAAACAATCTCAGATAAAATGAGATTGTAATATTTCCATTACCTTAGGTCCGATATGCTGTGTATGTGTCCGAACCTCCTGTATAATTATTTAAATAATGTTATTGACTTATTCCAGAATCATAATTTTTTTTATGATATTATATATTGTCATATTATTACCTTATTATTAGTAATATTTCATTACTACTTGTTATTCAGGTGTTTATTACTTTTTGTTCTTATGCGTGTTTGTCGAATAAATTCTTACTCTTCCCTTTAGGTTATAGATACCTCATTTCCATTATGGTATTAGTGTAATATATATCATATTAATTGATTCAATTCATTTATATAATCATTATTAAATGAATATCATGTAGAACGAGTCGCATCACGTCGTGGAGACGGTATTCCGTACGTACGCGCAAATGATGATATCGTTCCTATGATCATGGAATTGAATTGGAGTGTATGTATACTATTTAAGAATCAGTATCACTTTATAATAGTCATATATATTCATTATTTATACCATTATACCCATCCAAGTAAGGTGGTGGTGGGAAATAGATTACACCACAGCGTGGAGACGGTATTCTTTACGTACACACACATGGTTATTTCTTTTTCTGTAGGATGGATAGTTGGTGAAATAGGGTTGCTTCATACTTATAATAACATATCAGTATATGGGTGAAACTGACGTTATTACTTCATAATGAAACAACTAAATAAGAATAAGTGGAAGAAGAAATAAAGATAAAAGAATTGGTAACGAACATTACCTCTTCTTTAAAGTGCTACTTTGAGACCTCCTTTTAGGGCACTAAAATATGTCTTTGAAGAAGACCAGAACCTCTAGGATGTTTCTAGAGAAGTGGATAGAAGAAATTAGCAGGGATTGTCCGAGCTTGAAGGCTCAATGTGGTGTGAGGAAGAGGGGGAGGAGGTGCCCTTTTATAAGGGAGGAGAGGGGCACCTTTGGAATAAATAAAAATATTATTTTATTATAAAGTCAAGTTCGGTTTTAAATAGCTCCAAATTGTGTAATTTAGAATATAAGGTGGGGATGGGTCTAAATCCTCTCATCCAATAGAATTTAGACAAGTTTAGGTTCCTATTTTAACATTATCATTTAGATTTAACATTAAGTTAAATAATTTTACTTTTACCGTGTCTTCTTTTGTTCTTATACTATAAGGTTAATAAACTTACTATAAGCAGCCAAAAGAACCCCAAGTTGTTTATTATTAATATATATAGCCTTATCTGCGTCATTAGGCCGATCCTTAGATTTTTAGAAATAAAATAACAATTAATAATATAATATTTGTTTTAAAAACTATTTTATGTCAATTTTGACACTATTCAATATTTGATTTTTTTGAAACTCACAACAGAATGATTACTTCGACCAAAGTTAATTAAATCAATCCTAACATGTCATATTAACCTATAAAATTAGTTTATTTCATAAAATGTCTCAAATTATACTTATTTAGGTATTTATAATATCAATTATTCTAATTATTCACTATTATGGTAATTACTGCATCATCATTGTGTCATAAATAAATTAAATTATATAAAGTCTAAATAATACAATTAAAATATAATTATGTAGGAAATTTTTTTAGATTTCTAATGAATATTTATAGTCGAATTTATTTTATGTATAACCCCATATTAAAAATGATTTACTTATTAAACATTGATTTTAACTATTTTAACCATTCTTTCAATAAATTAACAATAAATGTCCTAATCTAATCCAAGTGGGCCTAAATGGTCATATTTTATTTTTTGGTCGAATTACACTTGTCCAATTGAATTAGGACATGTTTTAGGGTAATAATAATATCATTTTACACTTAATTACCCTATTTACTTTTAACCGTGGTAAAAAAAAGTAAAAAGTTACTATTCACCAAAAAATTATTTTCATCTCATTGAACCACATTTTACTTACTGACATCAACCGTGTCTCTTTGAATTTCGAAATTCCACTCACAGAAGCGGTAAAATTATGTTTTATGAAAAATTCAGTTTTTTTAACGACCACTTAGTGGTTTCACTATTCATAAAAAATTGAAATTTTTCAGAAAAATACAAAAATTTCACCCTAGGCTAAATTCGATATTCCAAAACCAAAAATGAAGACCATTTTGAAAAATAAAATTTTGAAAATTTCAAACAGTGGTTATTATTATTCATAACGGCTAGTTTTAATAATATAGCATATCATTGTTTAGTGAAACTCGGTATTGCGTACGACGCAATCTATCGAGGAAGGTCGTGATTTCGTGTAAAGCAAGCCAAGCAAGTGTTGTGTGTAGAAAAATATTCCTTTGATGATTTATATAACATGAAAGTCTCGAGTGTTACATTCTAACCCCCTTAAATGAATTTCGCCCTCGAAATTCATCACTTTGTAACAAACAGATGAGGATACATCTCCCTCATCATATCCTCAAGCTCCCATGTAGCTTCTTCTAATTGGTGGTTCCTCCATAAAACATTCACCAATCGAGTGTTCTTGTTTTGTAGGACTTTTTCGCTACGATCCAGAATCTCTATCGGTTGTTCTTCATAAGAAAGATCTTGCACCAGCGGTACAACTTCTGAGCTGGGTACATGTGAAGGATTAGGTATGTACTTTTTCAGGAGAGATACATGGAACACATCGTGAACTTCAGAGAGATTCGGTGGAAGCTCCAATCGGTAAGCTACCTTCCCAACACGATCCAGTATTTTGAAAGGACCGATATATCAAGGGCTCAACTTCCCCTTTTTCCAAATCTCATAACCCACTTCTAGGGAGATATTCGTAAGAACACTTTATCACCCACTTCAAACTCTAGGTCTTTTCTTCGGTTGTAGCCATAACTTTTCTGTCGACTCTCATCTTCTCTTATGTGTTATTGAATAGATCTGACCTTTTCTGCCATTTCATCAACGAGATCAGGTCATAATAGCTTTCTTTCCCCAACTTCATCCCAGCAAGTTGGAGTCCTGTATTTCTTTCCATAGAGAGCTTCATAAGGAGCCATCTGAACACTGGAGTGAAAGCTATTATTATAAGAAAATTCCACCAAAGGTAGGTGTTGATCCCAACAACCTTTTAAATCCATAGAGCAATCTATCAACATATCTTCTAGAGTTTGAATTGTTCTCTCAGACTGACCATCTGTCTGAGGATGATAAGCCGTGCTGAAACATAACACTATATCCAGAGTATGCTGAAGACTTCGCCAGAACTTTGAGGTAAATCTCGGATCCTGATGTGATATAATAGAAAGTGGTACTCCATGCAATCTTACCACTTCCTTTACATATATCCTGGCAAGCTGATCCAGAGAGAAATCCTCTCTAATAGCAATGAAGTGTGCAGACTTTGTAAGACGGTCAACTATGACCCAGATAGCATTATTCCCTTTGGATGTTTTAGGAAGTCCTGTGACAAAGTCCATAGTGATGTTTTCCTTTTTACATTCGGGTATGGGTAATGGTTGTAATATCCCCTTAGACTTCTGTCTCTCAGCGTTAACTTGTTGAAAAACCAAGAATCAAGAGACATATTCAGCAACATCTCTTTTCATTCCATCCCACCAGAAGTACTCTTTTAGGTCCCTATACATCTTCATGCTTCCAGGATTAATAGAGAATGAAGAACTATGAGCCTCATCTAGTAGCTCCTTCTTTAATTCGGGGATGGGAGGAACACAATCCCGATTCCTGAACTTTATTATCCCATCACAATCAAGGTTGAATTCAGGAACATTTCTCACCTTGTTTTGTAACGCGACATCTTCTTTCTGTGCCTCTTTAATCTTCACATGTATAGATGGTTGAACATTCATTTTATAAAGATAATATTTTTCCCCTTTCATTATAATTCCAAGATCCATCCTTTTTAAATCCATAAATATTGGATCTTTTGTGATCCTCATCATGGATAAACTAGCATGGTCTTGTCGAATTAATGCATCTTCCTCCTTGTTTGCTTTCCCAGGGTGGTAATGGATTGAGCAGTCGTAATCCTTAATCAGATCCAACCATCTTCTTTGGCGCATATTCAGCTCCTTTTGTGTGAAAATATACTTTAAACTTTTATGATCAGTATAAATATCACACCTTTCAACATAAAGGTAATGACTCCAAATCATTAATGCAAAGATTACCGCAGCGAACTCCCAATCATGAGTTGGGTAATTTTTCTCATGTATTTTCAACTGTCGTGAGGAAAAAGCTATCACCATATCATTTTTCATAAGAACACACCCCAATCCCTTCTTGGATGCATCACTATAGATCACAAACCTTTCTCCACTATAAGCCAGTGTGAGCACAGGTGCACTGGATGACCTTCTTTTCAACTCCTTGAAATTCTCTTCACATTCCTCCGTCCAAACAAACTTAACTCCTTCCCGTGTCAACTTGGTGAGTGGATTAGATAATCGTGAAAAATCTTTCACAAAACGTTGATAATATCCAGCCAAACCAAGAAAACTTCAGATCTCGGTTACTGTTGTTGGTCTCGACCATCTCTTGATAACCTCTGTTTTTGCTGGATCCACAGATATCCCCTCTTTTGAGATTATGTGACCCAAAAATGCATCTTTTTGAAGCCAAAATTCACACTTGGTAAATTTGGGATAAAGCATATCCTTTCTCAGGGTCTTCAATATAATTCTCAAGTGGTATTCATGTTCTTCCTTGCTCTTTGAATAGACAAGAATATCATCTATAAACACTACCTCAAACTGATCAAGATAGTCTCTAAAGACTCTATTCATTAGAACCATGAAGATAGCAGGGGCATTAGCAAGACCAAATGGAATCACTATAAATTCATAGTGTCCATAACTTGTACGGAAAGCCATATTTGGTATATCCTCCCTTTTGACCCTTAATTAATGATACCCTGAATGAAGATCAATCTTGGAAAAGTATTGAGCTCCGCGTAGTTGGTCAAATAGGTCATCAATGAATGGGAGAGGATATTTTTTCTTGATAGTGATCTAGTTACGTTCTCGATAATCAATGCAGAGTCTCATTGATCCATCTTTCTTCTTAACAAACAGAATAGGTGCTCCACAAGGTGACGCACTAGGGCGTATGAACCCCTTATCAAGATTCTCTTGGAGTTTCTTCTTCAATTTCTGCAACTCAATTGGGGCCATTCTATAAGGTGTCTTTGAAATAGGCAAAGCACCCGGTATGAGTTCTATTGAAAACACAACTTCACGATTCGGTGGAAGACCTGATAAGTCATCCAGAAATACATCATCAAACTCTCGTACATTGGGCATATTCTTAATCGTGAGTTTCTCACCAACCATTTGAGATAAATAACCTTCATTTAGTTGAATCAATACCCATAAAATGGAAGGAATTTCCACTGGAAGGTTATGTTCATATTTGCATCGATAGACGATCATAGATTGATCTGGAATATGAAATGTGACTTCCCTTCTTTGGAAACTGATATGAGCTCCATGTAGAGAAAGCCAATCCATGCCTAGAATCATATCAAATTCCACTATAGGAAGGATCACAAGATTTGCAGGAACTACATTCCCACAAACTTCAATCGGAGAAGAATTGTAAAATTTTGATGCCATTGTTGTGCCATTAGGTGTTGTCACAGCTAACGCAACATCTAATTGTTGAGGTAATACGATGATACCCTCAGAAAATTATTCAGAAATAAAGGAGTGGGTGGATCCAGAATCAAATAAAACATTTTCTACTTTAGAGTGGATGGTAAGTGTACCTTTCACCACATCGTTATCATACTTCACATCGCTGATAGAAATTGCATGTGACATTCCTTTGTATTTAGCCTTAAGAGTTTTTTGACGCCGACCATCATCATTAACCCTTGGATTAGGGCATTTATTGGAATAATGTCCCATCTCCTTGCACTTGAAACATTGAAGTATAGTAGGTTCGTTCTGTGTATCCCTTCCTTTGTTGGCATTATTAGACATCTTCTTCCCATCATCAAGACATTCAAATGCCTGATGACCATCCTTTCCACATTTGAAACATTTACCTGTCCCTTTAAGACAACTCTCTCCATGTTTCATTCCACACATTGAGCATAAGGGAAAGCTCATCTTCTTTTCAGTGTGCTCTTTAGATTTTCCTTTGAATTCCATTTTCCTCTTCTTATCAAACCCATATGACTGATGGGTTACTCCAATCTCCATCTCAACTTTGAGAGCACATCGCACGATTTCCTCGTAGCTATTGAAGTCCATTATGGCTAACTCCCTTCGAAGACTTGGTTTTAAGACACTAAAGAATCGATCGATCTTACTCTCAGTTTGGATAATAATACCAGAAGCGTACCTTGCATGTCTTGTAAAATTAGCTTCATAGTTACCAACAGATTCATCATCCTTTTGCTTCAGTTCAAGAAACTCTTTCTCCATCTTTGTTCGGAGAATACGAGGGAAGTACTTATTGAAAAATAAGTTCTTGAACTCGTCCCATTCCATGGACTCAATTTCATCACTTTTCCTCATATTCTTAATAATATTCCACCATTGATCAGCATCACCTTCCAAACGATACACTGCTAAGATGACTTTATCATGCTCAGATAATTGAAGAACTGAAAATAACTTTTCAGTAGTATTAATCCATTGTTCAACAACTAGTGGATCAGTAGACCCACTGAATGATGGTGGACACTGTCTCTTGAAGGATTCAACAGAATGTTGCTCCTTACTTTTCTCGTTTGGAAGTCTTGCATGATTCATATCTTGAGAAAGTTGTGTGAGCATGTCTACACGATTTTTCATTCCATCTCCCATAACATTTGGTTGCTCAGGGGGACAATCATTGCATTGCCCGTTGCATTCCAAATTAACACGGTTCCTTCGGGTTCCAGCCATTGACTAAAACCAAGAAGAATAGTGTGAGCAACACTAATTATAATAGGAAAACCACATAATCAAGAAAAAAATTTCACACTTAAGGTCTTATCATAGGTTATTCATGGCCATTTCTAAAACACTAATATTGTGTTCTATTCATAGACTTATCCTTAAGGGTTCTTACTAAGGCTTTCACATACTAGTTTCCAAAGGTGGACTATACCTTTCCTCTGATACCAACTATAGCGGTCTAGAATTACATCCAGTGGACTATAGTTGATACCAATCAGGGCACTCCATGGGCAGCTACACCCCCTGGACAGGACACAAGACCATCCCCAGTGGTAGCCATTTCCTCATGAAGCCCTTGGGCAGAGATCCATGCTTCGTCCAACACTCACATGTGAGAGTTCCCAAGGATCATATACATTCCAGCCTCCTTTTCTTCTGATACCAACTATAACGACCCATACATTACATACATTGTTATTACATCATAATTGAAGCACACTTATTAGAACATATAACAAAACCAATAAAGGACCGTATAGGTATAGTGCCTTTAGAAACTAGGAAACATAAACAACTGGTTCATAAAGCATCTACTTTTCCTCCCATTTATTTCATCATATCTAGAGTCCCTTTTTGGCATATTCTACTTAATGACCTTCTTCCTGACCTGGGGAAATAAAACATACAAAAGGGTGAGGTCAAATGCTCAGTAAGGGTAAACAAAACAAATATCAATCACATCTTATACATAAGAACATAACTTTTTGAAATCTTAACCTTCAAAAGAGATTATAATATCATAACTTGGGATAAATCATAGAAGTGAAATGTAATCCCAATAATCATAACATAAAACATTAAACTTTGTGGCATACACACATAAACATAGAGAATCATTTCTTATTAGTCAATACTCGTTGCCAAGACTATCTTAGTGGACAAAGTCCATTTCTGAACCGAGTCACCCTCGTTTCAGTCCGGTTTCACTGAACCGGTATAACCCACCATTCCAGCCATGTATATCTCATGAGATATAAAATCATTACCCAATGCATTGGAGGGAGATATAGGTTCCACCCATCTCATAATGATACCATTCTTATGTGTGCCACAAAATATTAAATCATACATCATTGCATAACCCATGTAATAAAAATGGGATTCTTAAACAACATGACATCGTAAAACAATTCATATAAGATAAAGGAATTCATAAAAATATTTTTTCATCACAACATAATCAAATCAATGTAATAATAGGGATATAAACAGAACCCTTTATGATCAGAGATGGAAAATAATTTTGATAAAACATTTGAACTCCATTCTTGAGGAAAATATCCTTTCTGCTTCAAAAACACTTTTCCCTTCTTAACATGTCGCAGAATTATAAACTAAAAGATGTTGGTTAAAAATAAACTTGAAAACTTTTAAAGTAATCCTCTTGGAAATAATGTTTTAAAAATCCATTCATGCCGTATAAGTTAAAAAAACATTCTTCTTTTTTTTTGTCGGAAAAGCCAAAAAGTACCTCGTATGAAAAACGTTAAAAGATTCCATTCATATCTTTTACTAAAAACTCACCGAAGGGTAAAATTGGATATAAAATATTTGTAGAAGTATATAAATATTACATATTGAGGAAACATGGATGTGGATGATAAAATACACCCCAGTAAATGACAAAGTATAAACAATCTCGGATAAAAATGAGATTGTGATATTTCCCTTACCTTAGGTCTGATATGCTTTGTACATATCCGAACCTACTGTATAATGATTTAAATAATGTTATTGACTTATTCAAGAATCATACTTAATTTTATGATATCATATATGTTCATATTCTTATCTTATTATTAGTAATATTTCATTACTACATGTTATTCGGGTGATTAATACTTTTTGTTCTTAATCGTGTTTATCGAATAAATTATTATTCTTCTCTTTAGGTTATATATACCTCATTTCCAGAATGGTATTAGTGTAATATATATCATATTAATTCATTCAATTCATTTATATAATCATTATGAAATGATGGTCATGTAGAAAGAGTCACATCACGTCTTGGAGACGGTATTCCGTACGTAAGTATGAGTGATGATATCATTCCTATGATCATGGAATTGTATTGGAGTGTATGTATACTATTTCAGAATCAATATCACTTTATAATAGTCATATATAGTCATTATTTACACCATTATACCCATCCAAGTAAGGTGGTGGTGGAAAATAGATTACACCATGGCGTGGAGACGGTATTCCGTACGTACGCACACGCGGTGATTTATTTTTCCGTATGACGGATAGATGATGAAATATGGTTGTCTCATACTTATAATAACATATCAGTATATGAGTGATACTGATGTTATTACTTCATAATGAAACAACTAAAGAAGAAGAAGTGGAAGAAGAAATAAAAATGAAGGAATCGGTAACGGACATTACCTCTTCTTTGAAGTGCTTCTTTGAGACCTCCTTTTAGGGCAATAAAATAGGTCTTTGAAGAAGACCAGAACCTCTAGGATGTTTCTAGGGAAGTGGACAGAAGAAAGTGTCAGGGGTTGGCCGATCTTGAAGGCTCAAAGTGGTGTGAGGAAGAGGGGAGTATGTGCCGTTTTATAAGGGAGGAGAGGGGCACCTTTGGAATAACTAAAAATATTATTTTATTATAAAGTCATTTTCAGTTTTAAATAGCTCCAAATTGAGTTATTTTGAAGATATGGTGGGGATGGGTCGAAATCCTCTCATCCAATAGAATTTAGAGAATTTTAGGTTCCTATTTTAACCTTATCATTCAGATTTAACATTAAGTTAAATAATTTTACTTTTACCGTGTCTTCTTGTGTTCTTATACTATAAGGTTAATAAACTTACTATAAGCAGCCAAACGAACCCCATGTTGTTTATTAGTAATATATATAACCTTATCTAAGTCATTTGGCCGAACCTTAGATTTTTACGAATAAAATAACAATTAATAATATAATATTTGTTTTAAAAACTATTTAATATCAATTTTTAAATTATTCAATAGTTGATTTTTTTAAAACTCATAATAGAATGATTACTTCGACAAAAGTTAATTAAATCAATCCTAACATGTCATATTAACCTATAAAATTAGTTTAATTCATAATAAGTCTCAAATTATACTTATTTAGGTATTTATAATATCAATTATTCTAATTTTCACTATTATGGTAATTACTGCGTCATCATTGTGTCATAAATAAATTAAATTATTTAAAGTATAAAAATTACAAATAAAATATCATTATGTATGAAATATTTTCAGAATTATAAATAATATTTATAGTAGAGTTTATCTTATGTATAACCCCATATTAAAAATGATTTACTTATTAAACATTGATTTTAACTATTTTAACCCTTCTTTAAATAAATTAATAATAAATGTCCTAATCTAATCCAAGTGGGCCTAAATGATCATATTTTATTTTTTGGTCGAATTACACTTGTCCAATAGAATTAGGACATGTGTTAGGGTAATAATAAAATCATTTTTACCCTTATTTAACCTATTTACATTTAACTGTGGTAAAAAAAGTAAAAAGTAACTATTCACCAAAAAATTATTTTCATCTCATTGAACCACATTTTACTTACTGACATCAACCGTGTCTCTCGGATTTTCGAAATTCCACTCACAGAAGTGGTAAAATTATGTTTTATGAAAAATTCAGTTTTTTTAACGACCACATAGTGGTTTCAGTATTCATCAAAAATTGAAAGTTTTCAGAAAAATACCTAAATTTCAACCTAGGCTAATTTCAATATTCCGAAACCAAAAATGAAGTACATTTTGAAAAATAAAATTTATAAAATTTCAATAAGTGGTTATTACTATTCATGACAGCTAGTTTTAATAATATAGCATATCATTTTTTAGTGAAACTCGGTATTGCGTACGACGCAAGCTATCGAGGAAGGTCGCGATTTCGTGTAAAGCAAGCCATGCAAGTGTTGTGTGTCGAAAAAGATTCCTTTGATTAATTATATAACATTAATGTCTCGGGTGTTACAAAAACCTTCAAATTATATTTATTTTAATATTTAAAATATTTTTTATTTGATTCCATTACTAAAATGGAAAATACCGCATCATTATTGTGTCATATATAAATATATATATTATGTATAAAAATTATAAATAAAATATCATGATGTAGGAAATCTTTTTATATTTCTAATTATAATTTATTGTTGAATATATCAATTATATATCTTCATATATTTTTTTTACTAAATGATATTTGTGTTTGATGATTTTGTCTTTACATTAGATTATTTAATACAAAATGTATTATCACACCCATGTGGCTTCATGGGGTCCCAAAGTAAACCCAAGGATTCCCATGGTCATACATCTATCATACAAAAATAATAAGACACATTTTTGGGTAATTTATTGTTATTATAGTATTATTTTTTTACCGTTATTTACCATATTTACACTTTCACCATTGTAAATAAAATATTTACCAAATTAATTATTTATAATGTCTAAAAATTAAAGTTACCAATTTAAAAAATTTGGACAACCTAATTAAAAATATGGAATTAATTTTTCCAAACCCAAAAATAAATGGTGGTAAAAATTAATTTAAAATAAAATCAAGTGGTCAAAAAAAGCGTGTTTTTAAGAAATAATAACTATATAAAGATTGACACTTGTTTTTGTCTGGTTTAAATGTGAAATTACTTCTAATGACAAAAATTAGAGAAAATGGAAAAAATATAATCAAATTATACTTTAAAACTACTCAATAGTTTAATTTATCTCTATAAATTATTATTATTAAAAAAAGTTGTTTTTAATTAAAATTTAGTATTTTCACTATTCATAAAAAAGTGATCATTTTCAGAAAAATACCAAAATGTCACCCTAAGACAATTTTGATATTCTGAAATCAAAAAGTAATTCTAATTTATCAAATTCAAAACATAGATGTTCCATTTATTAATTAAAAAACAATTCTGGTTGTCCAAACTACAAAGTGGGTTTTTAAAAAAAAAATCAAAAACTATCAAAATATTGACATGTATTTATATCAAATTTGTTAGTTAAATAACATCTCATGACAAACATTGTATTAAATGAAAAAAAATTATACTAATTATACTTCCAAACAATTCAAATATACCATTGAACAATATAAAACATTTTTATTAAAAATGATGTTTTCATTTAAAATTTATTATTTTTCATTATTCACCCAAATATGAAATTTATCATAAAAACACAAAAAATTTATTGAAACTAAATTTTTATGTCCTGATTCTAAAAAAATATTATTTTATAAAATTATATATATAAATGTGTAAAATATTGGATTTATAAAGTGTTCTCCATTTAAAGGTGGTAAAATGGCATTTTTTGAAATAAACTTCTTTTTTCAAAAAAAACTTTGATGATATATAATATATATAGAATACATAATATTGATTCTAAAATTTTATAGTTTATATAAAATTAGAAAATTAGTTTAAACTATTCAAAACGACATTTTAAATGGCTAGTTTGTTAATTTGGGGTGCGCTCAAACTCGGTGTTGCGTGTTGCGCAAGTTATGGAAATACTATAAAAAGATAACATACTATGAAATCATGGGTTGTTACATTCTCCCCTCATTCAATATTTTGTGTCCTCACAATTTGAAATTGATAATGGTTATAAATAGAAAATACCCTTGTGGAAGAACCACATTAGAAATAGGGTTAATAAATTTAAGACTTAATAAGATGAAAAAGAAATGGAATGTTTACCACCAAATTATGATCTATAAGAGGAAAACATTTGTAGAAATTACAGTCATATAATTAGAGGAAAAAAGTAAATATTTATAGGGTGTGATTGAGGTCATCAATCACCAAAAAGTTTACACTTTAGGGCCTCAAAGCTATCAATCTTTGAGGATCAGTTCAAGAAAACAATTGGTATTAGGACAATACATTTTCGGATTTAATATCCCTTCCCTAAAGTTTAAGGATTAATTTCATCATAGAATATGATATATATATATATACATACTTGTCAAGTATAGTTTCATCCTTCAACAAATTTCTAACAGAAACTCATATTTCAATCCAAAATATTGTAGAACTCAAAAATATTATATTTATCCTAATAGTATAATGTTTCAAATATTAACACATACCATTTAAATGATGAAAAATATTTTGTAATATCTAGGGACTTCTTGTAGGTTAGTGGTAGGTAATAATGGCATGTCACACTATTGTTGTGGGTACGATTCTTGTAGCATTGTCCGACGCGACGGTTTATCACCCGACCAGCATGTTATCCGTTTCCTAAAATTATAGTATTATAATATATTCTTTATGTAATCATAAGAAATGTTTTAAACATAAAACATAATATCCAAAGATTAACTTAATCCATTCCAACCATTATAGATATCCAAAATACCAGAATCCAAACATACAGTTCAAAATTTATATAGAAGGTAAACACAATGAATATCTTTTTCTCCATGTTATAACATGTGAATACCTTTATAATGTATTCTTTTAAAATATGGTAACCACAAGAATTACCAAAAAAACCTTTGTTGATTACATTCATTCTCCCTTTTTCCTTATAGAATACAAGATATATTCTTTATATCCAAAAATTTTGAAACTCCAACAATGATGAAATAAACAAACCATTAATTAGTTCTGAGGTAGTCTAGAATATCAAATATAATTTATCCAAATCAGCCATATCTTATTCCAAAATTACTACCTCAGTAACAAGACCATATTAAGTTTTATCTTTCCTTGAACTATGTACTTTAAAAAACTTTTAACTTTCTATTGAAACACTTTTCATAGAACCATATAATCTCAAATCCTCAATGAAATAGTACTGAAATACAATCCTTATTTATTTCCATAATTCATATAACTAGTACATCATTGATAAAATACCCAAATTAAATAATTCTTTAATAAAAACATAATACCTCTAGTCCTTAAAATTCATTTATGGTAGTATCATAACATGATTATTATCCACTATCATCATTTTTGGTATACTCTGATGACTGGGAAATTGATTTGCATAGTGTCTCAACTCCTTGCAGATGAAGCATTGTACATTTAAAACCTTTTTATTACCCATGAAATCACGTACATGGTGTACTTTTTATCTACACATATTAAAAACTCTCATTCCCTTCAAGTATTTACCAAGGTTATTATTTCTATAGTTATCACATATGGGAAAATACTTATTTCCCCTATTTCCTTTATCCATTATTCTCTCTTCCATCTATTGCTTCTCTAGCTTCCCTTCAATTCCATAGGACTCATAGAATTATTTACATAACTTATTATCACATGAAACTACTTCTTCATATAATGAGAATATGTGGGAGACTTTTTCCCTTTTAAATTTTCTCTTAATACCATGAAAGATATGATCCTTATTACTCTTTAAGTCATACATATTTCTTTGTTCCCATTCCTTCTACTGGGAACCATTTCTAAACAGTGACATACAATAGGTCAGTTTATTAATCACAATTCCTAATTCCAAACTTGTAAAATTCCTTACATAAATGGAATTTTTTATGGATATAATACACAATAATAAAAATGTTTTCATTGAGGAAGTATTTACTCTTAAATCCTTCTTAATGGCTTGTAATGAAAACAAGAATTATCTAAAACTTATCCAGTGGGAGTGTCAGATCCAAGAGTACATCAAGGCCCATTGTTGTAGACCAATTCCCATGAAATTCTAGCTCAAACTAGTGTATTCGGGTTTTACCACTAGGTACATCTATGCTAGATCCACCTTAACCTACTCTGATCCAGACACGGATGTATAATTTGGAAAATAAACAAAATCTCAACTTTACCGAAATTCTAGGATTATATTCTATACAAATCCTAAATGACTATCTTAGGGTAATGTGTTCTAATCAGAGTTTATCTAAATCTAGTTTCCAAGGTTTGTACTAAACATTCTCTGATTCCAACAGTAACTCCCCGACACTAGTTACCCAAAGTCAGTGAATTATTACATAACATTGGCATGATCACAAGAAAAATCCTGATCTAAAAGAGATATAAGTTTAGTATTATTTGAAACCAGATTCATCCATAAGATCATCATTACAACAAGGAATGAAATATAACACTAATTTATTCCATTAAACAATTCCAAGCCTCCTTGATAATTACTACAAGTAACTCATCAATTTCTTCTTCATATCCTGTGAAAATGATTTCTAAGAAAGGGGTAATCTCAAACGCTCGGTAAGGGTAAGAAATAAAGTGTAGGATAACATAAATATTAGGCATGATGAACAATTGAAAACACATGCCTTTACAAATAATAGTCAATAACTCTTTTATGGAAGGAATACGAGCTATGTAAATATTTCACACATAATACACAGTCATGGGTATTCTACTAGTCATATATCCACATGAACCATCATTATTGTTTTCATAATGAGGGAATCTATAATGTCGGACATTCTGAAACATCTTGTCAAGGCCTCGGCCAAGACGTCTAAAGATGATTGAGGCCTCGACCAAAGCTATATATAAAATTGGGAAAGGCATTGGGCAATTCCAAGACTAGTTGACCCTTGAGACCTACTGATGCACCAAGATATTATAGTGGGCTCGACCCATCACACGCTCTGTGAAATACATTCATCATATTAAAAGATAAAAACATATCTTAAACATTCCTATTAAAAATAGCATGAAAAATGTCAATACATTAACCATAAAATAGGAATATTATAAAAATAACACATCCATAGTAAACGATATCAAAAAAATGTCAATACAATATGGATGCTTTATCATAACAAATCAACTTTAAACAACTTTAAAACTGGTCGAAATATGTTGACATAGATGTAATCAAAACCTTTTTAATGAAAACTATCTTTATATTTGGGAATCATTTAAAATTCATGTAATTATAAAATAAAACATTTATTTTTGAAAATATTCTTGTAAAATTTTATGGGAAGATTCAATGATGTTATAACGGCGGAGAATATTTCTACCCAGCGTACATGTTAAAAAAAGTCATTCTTATCTTAATTTGGTTGAAAGGGTCATAATGTTCCGTGTTTGAAAATGACAGAATGTTCACGTTCAAAACATTTAAGCTGAAATAAGGGTATAAAAGACATTAAACAATAGTCTAGTAAATAGTAAAGATGATTTTAAATATATTTTTTAGAGAACATAGATACAGATGATAAAGAGGTCACAGTATACACTTATGTAAAAAACAACCTCATATAATAAAGAGATTGTGGAATTAACGCTTACCAATTTGGTACCTTATGAAAAATACATACCATGAAAGAATTATCATACTATGAAGATGTGAATACAAATAATTTAATGTCTATTTCACAAAGAATAAAATTATTTGTAGTACGTACACCACAGAAATGCAAATAATATAAATATAGCATGAATCTCATGGGAATAATGAGTGAGATCAAAATCCCTACCTTGAACATTCCTTGGTCAAGGGTATTCTAACCTCCTTTATAATAGATAAATAATTGTTATTAAATTATAAAAGAACCATATACATATTTATGATATTATATATGATCTTCTAATAATGCTTTTTTAATAATATTTTAGTATTATCGTCATTTTGGGTGTTAACTGTTTCGTTTTCCATTATTTTATTTGTTATGTGAGTCATGATTGTTATTGATGGGATGTATATTAATCATAACTAGAATTATTTCAAGTCTCTTAACATTATTTTTATTCATAATATAAAAATTATTATTGAATGGTTAAGATGGGGAATTAATCTCATTGCATTCATGGAGACGATAGTCCATATGTACGCACGAGCGACAATATCATTATTTTGATATAAAAATAGTATGTAAATAGATGGTATATCATATATTCAGAATAATAATCATGTTATATTTATTATCTAACTCAATTATACATCATTATTATACCCATCCAAAAATAATGTATTGAATAACAACTACACCACGACGTGGAGATGGTAAGTCGTATATACGCATGTATGGTGACCTTGTCACCATATAATGGATAGAATAATGAATATGGGTGAATTTTTTTTATAATAATATCATAGTATATAGAAGATACTAGATTTATTATTATATAATGGAAACAACACAGAACTAGGATGTCGATGAAGAAAAGAACTTGAAAGAGGGTGGTGAAATTATTACCTCTTCTTCAGGTTCTTCCTTTTGATTTGATCAAAAGGGATCTTTAGGTTGGAATTATGACCAAATTAATGCATGTAGGATGAATTTAGGGGTGTTAAGAGGATATTTGGGAATATTTTGGCAGAAAAAAAAGTTTTGGAGATGTGAAATTAAGATAACGGGAAGTGCCCTTTTATAATAGAGGTTAAAGTCACTTTAAGAAATGCTTGAAATATTTTTCAATTTCTAATTACTCCAGAATGATTTATTTCGAGGATATGGTGGTTATGGGTAGAAATCCTCTCAACCAAGAGGTTTTAGACAAGTTTTTGTCACCATATTAACTTTATAATTTAGATATAACTTTTAGAAAAATAATTTAACTTTTATCATGTGCCTTTGAATTTTTATATTATATGGATAATAAAATTACTATAAACTACCTAGAAAATTTCAATTGGTTCATTAATGACACATATAATATCAATTAGGCCCATTGTACGAACCTTATACATTACGAAATATTATATCATCCAATAATATAGTGTTTGTTTTCAAAACACAATTTTTTCAATTTTGATATTATTTATTAATTTATTTTTGTTAATGTTATAACAGCATTATTACTTTGAAAAAATTTCATTTTATAGAATATAACATGTCATAGTGACCTATAAAATTATTTTATTTAATCAAAACGTTAAAATTATATTTATTTTAATATTTATAATATCATTTTTTCGTATCATTAATTAATAAGGAAAATAGTGAATCATTATTGTTTCATATATAAATATATTTATTTTTTGTCTAAAAAATATAAATAAAATTTAATTATATTTGAAATATTATTAGCTTTATAATGACTATTTATAGTCGAATATATCTTTTATATAACCACATATAATTTTTTTACGAAAAGATATTTTCTTTTGTTATTTTTGACTTCACTATAGATTATTTAATATAAAATGTCATTATCACACCCATGTGGCTCTATGGGGTGCCAAAATATACCCAAGGATGCCCATGGTCAGACATGTATCAACCTATAGTAATAGGAATCATGTTAGGATAATTATGTATTATTATAATATTATTTTTTACCACTATTTACCTGATTTACCCTATTACCGTGGTAAATAAAATATTTACCGAAATAATTATTCATAATGTCTATAAATAAAAGATACATATTTACAGAATTTGGAACTCCTAATTAAAAATATAGAATTCATTTTTTTCAAATTCAAGACACAAAAGTGACAGAAATTATTTTAATATTAATTCCAGTTTTCAAAAAAAGCGTGTTTATAGGAAATAATAATTATCAAAAGATTGACACAAATTTATGTCCTATTGAAATATAAAATTTGATAAAATGAAAAACATTGTATTAAATAGTAAAAACATAATATAATTATACATAAATAATACTCAATATTATAATTTATCTCTATATGTTTTTTATTAAAAAATATGTTTTCAATTAAAATTTATTATTTTCAGTATTTATAAAAAACTGAATGATATAAGAAAAAATACAAAAATTCAACCTAAGATAATTTTAATAATCCAAATTCAAAAATAAAATCTATTTTACCAAATTAAAAAAAATAGATTTTTCATTTATTAATTTAAAAATAATTCACGTCGTCAAAACTAAAAAGCGGAGTTTTAAAAAAAAAAGTAAAAACTATAAAAAGATTGACATGCATTTATGTCAATTTAAATTTTGAAATTACTTATAATTACCAATATTGTATTCAATGATAAAAATATAATCTAATTATACTTCCAAACCATTAAAATGTATAATTTAACAATATAAATTATTTTTATTAAAAAATTGTTTTCAGTTAAAATTTAGTATTTTTCCCTATCACCCAAATATGAAAGTTTTTAGAAAAACCCCAAAAAATTATCAAAACTAAATTTTTATGTCATAATTCTAAAAAAAATTTATTTTATCAAATTTAATATATAAAAGTGTCAAATATTTAATTCATCAATGGTTCTCTATTAAAAGGTGGTAAATTTACATTTTAAAAAAAATACTTATTTTATCTGAAAAGAATGAATTTTATCTTATATTATGTCTATGAAACACATAATATGGATTCTAAAATTCTATAGAGTATATAAAATTCAAATTTTAGTTTACACTATTCATAACCACTTTTTTAACGGCTAGTTTGGTATGTTGTGGTGCGCTCAAACTCGGTGTTGCATGTTGCGCAAGTTATTTAATTACAATGAAAAGATATTGAACTATGAAATCTTGGGGGTATTATAGTCGTGGTAAGGTTAGTGGGTTTTGTTTGATCATCTGTTCCTTTCTTGTTTCTTATTTACTTACCGTTTTCTACTTTTTCACTGCTTTATTTATTTTCACTAGGAAAAATCACTCCCAATTGTCCATTATTGATTCCCTGACACTGATCACTAGCCCAGGTGGATTGGGAACACCTATCGAGCCACATCGCGGACTAGATCTAGTGACCAGTTCAAGGTCATCCAAGGTTTTTTTCGTATCATGTTTCTCTAATAGGAGACCCTTTTGAATGCTAGTTGAGGCCTAAAATATAGTTGGTGGAGTCTCTAACCATGCAGGTGAACCCATGAAAAACACTTCCCACCGGGATGGCATAATGGTTATCCAATGTGACCAGGAGAAAATCATATTTCAACCCATAGAACCAAATTTTAAACAAATAATCTTGCATTCTTTAACCATAATTTTTGACTTTCATATGTGAAGAGTTCTCCAATGACAAATTGGTTACTACAATACTTCTAAATGGTTTATCAATATAATAATGGATATTGAATAATTCAAATGTTGTGTACTTATTTGAATTGATGAAATCCTATTTTTTCACCATGTAACCTCTTTTTATGAATTTTATATTGTAGATAAGTCAATATTTCATAGGTGTCTATGGTGTTACACAAGGATCTAGATTCTTGACAGTTGATCCATTTATCCCATGTTTCAGAAGTTACTGGCCATAAAAAACTCCCTATTATATTATATTTTTCTCAAGTATAATAATGAATTTTTTATTTGTCCTTCATCCCATGATCATGATCCTTGTTTTTTTATTACACTAATCGTATATATATCTACGAACATTTTGGGTTTTTAGGAAATGATACATGGACTTTTGGGCATCCATTTTGTGTTCCAACCATTTTCCCTAATATAGAACTTTGAATGTATAAACCCATATCCTAATAATGAATTTAATATCTTTTTCTGTCTAGTTTAACATATGATATTACATAGTATTTTGATTTTGATTAATTTTATTGGTAAGGATTGTCTTGAAATTTAATAGGTAAAATATATTGAAACGTGATTGGAATTTATAAAAATATATATAAATGTATACCTTAAATATGAAATGGAAATTAGTCATAAATTCCATTTCAAGAGAAATGGTTATAATTATTTATATAATTAGTATCTATGTCTAATTGAGTAGATAGATTATAATTGGTAATTTGTATTAACTAACCAATATTTCATATGAATACATGTGTGGCATATCATATGGAAGGTATTCTTTTTCTTTCCTTGAACATGATTAGACGTTTTTTAGTACTTTTTCCCTTAGTATTGGTAATATACACTAAGATTAGGTAATAATCTTGATCATTGGATTTCTCAAGGATTACATGTGTGTTACTGACAATGGTATTTATAGTAACTTGATATAGAAGGGTGGTCTACAAAGTTTCACGAGATAAAATTTCTACAAATCACCCTTTGAATGAGAATATATAAATAGTATATTTGTTTCATCCTCTATTCTATATTCAATAATATATATAAATATAAATATATATATATAAATATAAATATATATATATATATATATATTTTGAGAAACATACTGATGATTTCCTGACTATCTTCATGTGTCTTATAAGAGCTCAATGGTGAACATATTAATCGATGTTCAATATTAATTTATGAAATATAAAACCTATTTATAGTACTACTAAATGACCAAATTTTCATATAGAATATGTATTGGCATCATAGGTGTTAGTAAATTGAGTTTTATCACCCCCTGTTCGATCATTTTTTGGTACCTATGATGAATTTTTGGATATTTTTTTAGAAAATTGACATGGAACTGATGCATGATTAGTTACTGTCTAGATTTTCTTGGACTTGGCTGATAAGCACAGTCATGTTTCTTGAGACTAGGCATTAAAGAGACTTTTTTTTATTCTATTTTTAATAAATTAAATATAATATATTTAAATAAAATTTATTCCTACAAGAAAAGTATTATGACGACTCTATCAGTTTGGTTTTTTCATTCATATATGTATTAATAGTAGGGATGGAGTTTATAATTTTTTTTATTTTATACTCTATTAGAGACTATATAGTCTCCACATTTTATTCCAAAAACCCTTATATCTAGTTGAAAACTGTTGCATATGGAGTGGTGCATTGGAGGTCATGATACTCCTCATCTTAGGGATGTGTGGGAAAAAATGATTATATTGTCAAAAATTATCATTAGAGGACATTCATTTTCTATTTATTTAATATTTATAGAATTTTTTTTCAGATAATAGGATGTTCCAATTCAGGGTAATGAAATTTTTCATGGGTGTATTTTTCACATCTATGGTGGAAAATAATATTTTCAATGATGATATTGTTGTTCATCATGTTTAATTTTCATAGCTGTGATGTTATTTCACCTTGGGTGGTGAACATATTATGTGATGTTACTATTTTAACTCACACTTCACATGTACTAGAATGAAACAAGGGATATTATATAAACCATAGTAAGCCCGTAGGGATATATATTGACAATTATTGTTTATACATTGATAATATTTCACATTTCTGATATATATATATATCTTTATAATATTAAATATTCATACCATTACATGTCAAATGAACAGGGACAAATGAATCATATATATTTTTCCAATTCACTAATTAATCATTGTTTTATAGAAACATTTTTTTGTGGTTATCTGTTGTTTTCCTGAACATATGAGTTGGGTCATATTCTATAACATGTGATCTAAGGACTGTGTTGGCCCTTTAAGGAACATTCATGCATTTAGTATTTAGATTTACCGTCAAGTAAATGTAAATCATCACACAACTCACATAGCTGATCTGGAACTTCCTATGGATTTAGGGAACCTATTGAATAATCAATATCATGGGGTAATTAGAGAGTCATGAAATAAATGGAGTGGGTGACTACTCTTGTCATAACTTTTATTTATTTACATACCAAAGTGCTCTGGATACCTCACGTACCAATGTTTGAATAGGAAGGATTCCCCCATTAATCTATTTTCTTGAACGATTCAATCAATATGATATTCAAACACAAAGAGAAACATGCAGGCAATAAGGTAATATTTATTGATTACAAGCTATGAGTACCAGACATGAATTTTTCGAATATCAAAAATCACTTCAAATATATTGATGATGTGACCTATAAGGGAATCATGATGATGTCTTTGAGAAACAATTTTCTTATGAGGTTGAGGTATGATAGTTCTTATCATGTCATTCACCTAATACAAGGATGTATATAAATGATAGAATTTGAAGGAATATCATCCAGTAATTTATATTTTTTATGCATATCTGAATGCTCATTATAAAAAAGTGTGAATGGATTATATGGTGGGATTCATTAATAGATTATGTTACATGTGAATCTTGTTCACATAAAAAATTCATGTATATAATGAAACATATTATCATCATAGAACAAAAAAAATAGAGTCCCTAACGGTAGGACATATTGTTCTAGATCTATCCTTGGTGATACCTTCACGTTAATCTAATAATATCTACTATATGATCTACAAATCATGATATCGCTGACTAATAATAGTGGAGAGTGGGGAATTATTTCATAACCTCATCTAGGAGAATTTCTTTCAGGGATGTTTGGATGGACACAAGAACATCAAATTGGATTTCAATTTTATGGATTACTACCTTTTTTGGATGTAGCACATATATATTTTTTTCATGAAAACTCAAAAGCCAAGTGCTGATATAGTATCTTGGTAGTCAACCCCGTCTTGGAAGGACTCAACATCCCATAACCAACTGGTTGTTGGTTTCCCATTAGTCACTTAAGATCAGGTATGGGGAATTGTATCCACAAATAAGATATTTATTATCAAAAATATCAGTCATGATAGGGTATTAAAACTAGTCTCACCAAAATAGGTGGAGTTAGATTCATGCTATACATTCTTCTTATTAAAGTCCATTGGGAGGACAATCTAATATGATATGTAAGATTTGTATGTCATTTTTCCATTCCATTTTATTATTTGATAAATGAGAATAAATTTCCTTCTTTATTTAAAAAAATTTTCTGGGGACTTTTGTCAATATATGTAGAACATAGATAGAGTTCAGAACATATAAATTCCATTACAGTTTTGATCAGAGTGTATTAGTAGTTTTAAGGGGGTTTCACTTGAAATTTATTGTTATTGTTTCATTTGGGAATTTTTTATGTTATAAATTATATGATTCAATATTTCTTATGTGGAATTTATTTCATATTTATATTTTAGGATAATATTTACCGGAAAATTACATTTCATCATATAGAAGAGGGAATATTTATTCATTGTGGTGATGGATATCTTCAAGCTAGTAATATAGGAAAAATTTAGTGAAATTTATATTATATCATGGACCTAATAGGTATCCTTGATAAAGGATGTGGAAAATTATAATAATATCATTTTAATACTATATTGGATCAATTTTAGGACATAATTCAAGAATATATATACGTATCACCGCATGAGAGAGATAGTCAATTCACTACAGAGATTGTGTGGGGAGAAAAACTAGTTGCTTATCCTCCATAATGGATAAGCCAAATGGTGCATTGGTTTTTGATTGTATGGTCTGATGACATAGAAATTAAGTAACATGTTCATTTTTTTACTTCAACCTAGGGTTTTCATGTACCATTCAAAAATTTGATAGATGGTTTTATTCAATAAATTGGTGATTAATGTTGGTTGATGTAGACGATATTCAGGAAATGATATAACCAACAACTCATCCATGGTCTCTTCAATCTGTTGAGTGGTCCCATGATCTTCTCAAATATTAAGTAATGGTTAAGGCACTATCATATGATTGTGATACCAAATTTCATACCAAAAACTACATTTTGGATATGTTATTTATTGAATGACATCATTATAATTTGTTATGGATAGATGATTGAACCTACAGTATTCAAGATCAATATGTTTTGGATCTTCCAACTATTTGGTGGAATATTTTTTATTTTATTCTATAATGACATATTATGGTAGTACTAGTATATATATGATCATTTTGAACATCATCACATTTTCATGAGTATGTTTAGTAACCATTTGTTACATTCCACATAATCTAAATATCACTTCTAGATTGATTTTGGGAACATCAACGGAGACATTATGTCGAATTATAAAGTGTAAGTGGAAGAAAAAATTGATTGTAATGGAATTATTGGAATGATACAAAAATGAATATATGATTCATATTATCTTATGCATATATGGTTATTACAAGTGTTTCATCAAGGAAATATCCCATCTATTCTGGCTTATTTCACAATCAAAAATGTTATTGGTGATGTTTTCTTGGGAAAATTATTTCGTGGAGTCTTTAAATGAATTAAATAACATGTTGATAATAGAATCAACCATTTTCTTAAATTATATAATTATGTAATATACCACATACTAAGATTCACAAAAAATTTTACCCCTAGTAGTTTTCATATAGTAGGATCGAGTGGATTCCTATAGCTATATATAGTCGATTCTACATGAGTATAATTATCCTTATCATGAAAAATAGTTAGATATAGTGGAACACCAATTGGAGTCTAGTGGAATGATCTTTTAGGTGAGTTTTTTTTGTTTACATGGACCTTATGTATCTAAATTACATAATTCTATAGAGTTAAATGAACCTTTGGAAGATGAGAATGGTCAATTTTTTAGATCCTATAACCTTCATGTTGTCATACAATCCAAGAAAGGGAAACTATATTTACAATTATATGATTAGGAAAACATACTTATATATGGTGAATGAATATTTAGATGGGTGCTAGATAATATTAACAATTATTGTTATTAGTCAAAATGTTTATTTATTTCTGTGGATAACGACTCTAATAACAACATCTATTGTTTCTTTAACTATATTTGATCAAAAGTTTTATATTATATAATCTATATGATATATCTCTGATGGAAAACAAATGGTGGGGAGACCGAATCAGGTTGGTCTCATTTAAGGGATTTTTTAATTCATTCCCATTACCATATCAGTGTTCCTTCGAGCATACATGTAGTCATATTGAAATTGTATTATAAACCAAATTAGTGGTTTATCCCATGCTGAGGAAATTTGTCTTTACCTTATTAGATAATACATGTTTATATAGATCAAAAATGATATCGAAATATTTTTCATGTCATACATAACATATATGTAGGTTAATGATAGGAATATGAAGATTACTGTGAAACTCTTTCAATTTATCCTTCTAAAATTGATCTGTTTGGATTTCAATTCTGATTTAATTATATGGTTACATTACAAACCTAAAAAATTAATAATAATTAGGGACTATGGATTGAGTGATGATGATATCCCACATCTTTATATTAGGGAATCCTTCACCATTAATGATGATGGTAATATTTATGAGATAGATAGGTCAACTAAGTGTTGTTTCATAGAGTATCATTTCTGTTCAGGATCTATTTTTCCTGTCAAATTTATCCATTGGGATTCATAAGCCATTTGGATGAAAGCTATTACATTATATGACCTCTAATATAATGAATGTGAGTCATTATGAATGAATGATTTAGATTATATAGAATATTTTTCAATTAATTATTTTATACTAAATTAGTTCATGAGAGTAACATATAAAATATGTGGGATCCACATATAATAACAATATCTAGTCATTTATGTTATTGGATCATTTGAGGATTTATGTATTACTTCTCCCCATTTAATGTTGTGTTATTTGCTGGTAGGTGATGTAGTTCATGATAGACCTAGCCTTGTAATGGTGATAATTGAGATGGAAAAATTTATCTAAAATTGATCGTTCTCTTCAAAGAGATAGAATAATTCTTATATAGAAAATTGGAGATAGCCTCTATAGTTTGATGTTTTTCACCATGTTTTAATTCAGGTGTCTCATAGGCAGGGTCAACATCTTATCTTGTTGTTTTCAATGGTATCACATAGGTTATTCATTATTGTAGAGGTTGTTTAATGAATAGGTCTATTGAAATACTAATTTATTCTACCACAATTCTATAATGACATTCACAATGCTTTTCAAAAGTCTCATAAATGAATATATCACCCAAAAACTACATATATGAAAGATATTATTTCTGTTTTTCTTTATGTTGGTGGATCCTATGAGATGTATCTAGACCATATTGTATATTATTTTGAAATGAATTTGTATTTTAATACTATTCTTCTCATGTGACTTAAGTGAAATATCTTGTATAATTATAATGATAGTTGGGATATAATGTCAAATATGTTAGCCCAATTGCTTATGTTATTTAATGATACCCCTATATAATACATGGGGAAAATATATATGATTATATGTTATATTATGGAAGGTTATAATATCCCATTATTCTAGGTACATTTCACTAGTGTTTTATGATCCTCTCTATTATTTTTATAAAATTTTATATTCTTGGTTAATAGGCTATTTCAAAGCTGTTTAGGGGATTGGTAGAGTTGAACTATCATAAGGATAGAGATATAAAAATGTTAAAGCAATATTTTCATTCCACTAGAAACATTGTGGTCAAACTAGTTGAATAATATGTCTAAATTTGACTTATAGTACAGTAATTGACACCATCAGAAACCATGTATTACCTAAACAGAAAAGATCTATTGCATTAGACCAAGGTCCATCCACTGTGGTCCCAAATGATAAATTAAATCTAATGAACAACATGACCAGGATATTTATACCCACCTTATATTTAGTGGGATTGGTATGGGAATTAATAATGAAGGGATATTATATTCATAGACCAAAAAATGGTTTTAAAAAATCAAATAACCCAATCATTTTATCTTATTTTGTATTTTTTATTTTGATGTTTTCTCCATGTATCATTGAGATCCTCCATCGTTTTTTCTTTATAATATTATATATAGTTTGATCTAAAATGTTTTAATTATAGGTTATATAATTATAATTGAATAAAACACCTAATAAAATTATTCTATCATATTCTTGTTGTTTTTTTAAATTTCAATCAATCTTTGTCAAAAGGGGTTCGTAATGTTTAATTTTGGATATGATTTATGGTTGTTGATATATTATTCACTATTCTTCATTTTGGAGGTAAGAAAACTCCTTTTGTATTCATTTTCTATATTATGTCAAAATTGGTTGATCATGTTAACACACTATTTTTGTGTGATCTCATAATTGGAATTTTATAATACAACATTTCTAGACATCTCATAGATCACATTGGTTCTTTTGCTATGGACACCAGGACTTATTGTAATCCAAGTGGTGTGCCAACCCACAACCCTACAGTTTAAATTTGAACATATAAACATAGATCCTTATGATTTAATGGAATTTATTTACTTTTTGACATAACTTATGAATTGTCATAGCATGTGAATGATTGTAATTTTATTTCTAAATAATAAATTATCTTGTATTTGATAAAATTGTATGTAATTATAATTTAAATAATGATTCTATGTTGAATGGTATAATTGATATATAAAATGTTAACTTGTAAAAAATGTTTTGTGAAATTAAATAGATAAAATTAACTATGTCATTGGTAACATGTAATAATGAAATTAATTGATGTAATTTGGTAATTAGGTAAAATAAACCATTATAAATCATGTCCTCAAATTCAACATTTTTTGTGCCTCAAATTAATTTCTTTCATAGGTAATTAATTCATACTTACAATATTCTTTTTCCCATGACTTGTGTAATGTTTCATTGGATTATAGAATAAAATCTTGGTCTAAAATTCTCATTGTATCCATTAAAAAATATTTTGGAGACTTCACCATTGGAATGGGTAATATGATAGGGGATTACATATTGACCTATAATAAAAATTTCTATTGTATAGAATCGTATTATTTTATGACATATTTACGTTATATTAAATATAAAATCATGGATTGATTTTTTTATAAACAACCCCATGTCTAAATGAATAATAATATCATATGCGATTATAATCAAGATATTATTTTTGATGAGTAAATATAGATTGTCTGAATTTTCAAATTTTGTATAATGGTTTTATATGAAAAATATATATTTATAAATAATTGAAAATGTTTTATTGAATTTGTTATATTATTTAATAATACATTTTTTATAAAATGTTTTTCATTAATTTTATTAGAAAACTATATATATATAATTTTCCTTAAATTAGAAAAATTATTTCTAGAAACAAAATTATTATTTTTTGTACATAGGTCAAAATAATTCTCAAGTTAAATTCTCCAAATTTTATAATAATTTTTTTCGATAAATATATAAGAAATGCAATTTTATTGAAAATGATATATTAATTTCAATAATTTATGAAGACTAATTTCTATATAAAATGATTAAAATTAAAAATTAGAATATTTATATTATTACTAATATAGGTAAATTAATTTGAAAATTTTTATGTCATTTTCTATTTAAAAAAAATTATTTCCAAACAAAATAATTTATTGAACACATATTTTTATAGAATTTTATATAATAAATATTTAATTAAATAATGTTTCTTAAATAAAATTATTTTTTTAAATTTTAATCCATATTTTGAAACATTTTTTATAAATTTATTAACAATTACACTTTCAATTAAGGTGATAAGGAATATATAAATAATTTAAATAATCAATGTGAGTAAGGTTAAAATGAGTTACCAGGGTTTTAAATGAGAAGATGTGTATATAATTTTCAATTAACAAGAGTAAATTCTATCATATTATAATATTTTTATATCATCGTATCCCAAAATTTTATTTACATCCATTAGGAATCATTTTTATTATGTATGAAAATATTACATTTTAATATTTTATGACATTACAAGTGTTTCCTCCCTGGATCTTATTAAAGGAAATAATGTAATTCTCCAATTTGAATCATCATGACTGACAAAAAACAACATTATTATATAAAACACTTCTTATATAAGAGTAATAGGTTCTAGGTCCTTAAAAATTATCTTATTCAGTGAAACTCAAAGATATGTAATATTCTTACATGACCTCTTTCAATTTATATCTTCTTCTACATATTATATATATGATTTAAAATTAATAAAATAATTCATATTAAATATTCCAAATATTTTAAAATTTTGTTATGATTTTGTTACCACAATTATTCACACACGTTTATATCAAATGGGAAGTGAATGTATAGCTCATGCATATGTGTGGACTACAAACACCATTTATTGATACAATTAATTTTATATAACCATCACTATTAGATGGTTATTATAATTTTTTTAAGGATTATATATGTAAATTATTATATAATTATGTTTAAGGAATATTTATATCAAATATTCTTTCATACCATTCCATCCATTAGAAAAAGATAATGTTTCATGTGTGTGTTTGTGGACTACCACTACTATATAGTGATATTAATTGATTTTTATTTCAACATTGAATGGATAATTAAAATAATATATTGAGTAAACCTATATGATATATATTATATAATAATGATTCAAGATAGTAACATATTTTATACCTTTCCTTTGAACAATACATCAATAAATTGAAATCGTGTTCTTGTGTACATACATAACACTATATCCTTAATTGAGTAATTCATTTATGGTTCATACCATTTATGGATGAATATAAAAAATATATAATATATATTATATTTATTTTAGAATTATATTTTTAAAGATCACAATTCATTGATTAATGAATGAGGACCATAATTGTTGAATTGAAATTCCCAGGATAACTGAAATAGTAAATACATGAAAACAATATTTTTTGATATAAATTTTTATAAATTTTGGTTTTATATGTAAAATTTTTACAATAATAGTCATATGAATTCAAAAATTTCCAGTGTTAGGAAAAATTAATGTTTTTAATTTTCCAAAAAACATCCCATTTTAGATAATACATGTGGATGTGGTAATCCATATATTAAACAATATGTAATAACCTAAAAAATAGTTTTTTAATTAATTTTCATCCATAATTATTGTATATGGTGTGATTTCTAAAACTAAGAACATTTTTGAAAACATATAAATACAAGCACATGTTATTTCAAATTTTCCATATACACCACTATGTTGGATTAGAAATGTTCATAATGATTTACTACCTATGTTATAACTATTTTTCGTTGACTTAATATAATATGAATTTATTTTTACTTCATATAAAATATTTTAATTATTTTTTTGATATATATCTGGTTAAAAAAGACCAATTGTCACTCAAATCATTTTCATTATATTTTTATGTGGTCGATTGAATGATGATGATGAGGTGGTAATTTTTTTTACAAATTTAGAATTACTAGGTATAAAATTATTTATATATATTCCTATATATCAAATTTTTTTATTAAATGATAATTAATATCTTTAATTATTGGATATGAAATTAGGAGTGAACACATATAATTCTACAGAGAAATCATATCATATCTATTATTATTTATTGGATGATTATTATTAAAATAAAATTCTTATAAATCATTAATTTATCCTTGTAATTGAATGGAATTTTTCATTAGTAATTGTTTATATTTATTTACATAAATAAAAAATCTATTTCCCTAAATTTTAATTCACATCATATATCCTAAACCAACATTTGATAACGAATATTTATATTAATAATAACTCACTTTCAGAATCATAAAACCATTATATAGATGAATATAGAAAATCAAAAGGATTATTTATCTGTGATTATTGTAGATATACTTAAAGAAGATAATACACCAATGTTATGTGTACTTTGTCAAGTTTGTTTTAAAAAAATTCCACCTATTTATTCTATTCAGAGTGATATATTTTTAGTAGATGTTTTATCTTGGGTTACACAAGTTTTAAAGACTCTATAAGGGATGATCCCAACTAATTTTCATTAATTGAAGAAGTATATCTAGTAGAAACATCAAAATGAATACATTTGGAAATTTTAGTGACTATATGGGTATATTTTTTATTTTTTTGAAGAAATATGGATCTATATGACTCGATATTGATCGTGTTCAAGTAAATATTATTAAAATAAATAATAAGTATCATCTTCCCCATATTAATGATTTGTTTGAAAAAGTGTGGGGAGATAAATATTTTTTTATAATTTTTATTTAATGTGGATATTTTCATTTGTGGTTCCAAATTGAATACAAACATGTGATATTGTTTTTTATATAGTATGTATGTTTTAAAATAATTAAAATTATATATGGGCTAACTAATGACCACATTTTCCTCATTTATTTAATTAATATAATAATTATATATTTCAATTATTATTTTATGGTAATAAATATGGATGATATTCTTATAATTTCATACATTACTCAATATCATGAAGTTAGTTGAGAATCACACGGAATACCATATTAATGGAGAAGTTGTTTGAGAAAATTAACAATGAGTATAATTTAAAAAAAAAATCATTTTCTCATTATATAATAAAAAAACATACAATATTTGTAGATCCCTCAAATATAGTAGTTAATGAAATAAATATCATACCATCCATTGGGACTAAGATCCATTGTATGAATTGATTGGAAGGTAATTACTGATATTTTGTCCTGAGTTTCTCATAACTATCTAATCCACTCACAACATTTACTCAACATGGTTTGGTGTTTCATTGGACAGATTAATGTGAGTGATCATTCATGGACCTAAGGATAAAGTTAGTCTGTGTACATGTTATTACCGCATCTTTTAGTGGAGAATGTATTCTTAGCATTTTTGATCTACAGAATAATGTATTGGGATGCATCCATATGTATATTTAGAAGGATATAAATCAATCCACACACCAATAGAATGTTTCAGATAAAAATTAAAAATGACATGATTTAGTGTTAGATGTTGTAATTTTTTCATTCAAAACAATGATTCATTACAATTAAAGAAGAAATATTTATACTTATAACAATCCTAAAAAATAATCTCCCAAGGTGATAAATATATGTGAATGAAAATTTAAATATTTTATTAGTTATTTTTTCTTCAAAATATATTACCATATTGGGAAAAACGAATAAGGTTGGAGATTCAATGAGTATATGTATCATTCTAGATTAAAATTGTTGTTGGTTAGAAAATATAAATTATTTTTAGATTTTTAAATAAACGACCTTTTAACAATAAATTATATGGGTAAATATTAACTAACAAAAATATGGGCTCAAATATCTATCCATATAGAGAATAAAGTGCAGTAGAACAATGATGATGCGCTCAAAAAGAATGTTAGAAATGTTTTTAGTTCAACATTGATAAAGATGTAATTAAAATGGTAATGAGATATGAATGTGTATCAACCCAATTAGATTTAAAGAACAAGTTAAGTGATGACTATTATCTATCATCATTCTATAATAATTAATATAATAAAGATGTTTTCAAGAGATTATAACCATATTTCTTGTTTGAAATCATGTAAATACATATTATAGAGAATATTCATATTACCATAATTTTAATAAATTATAGTTAACATTATTCCTTAGAAATTATTACTTTAATAACATTGAAGAACATTTTAGGTCTAGTGTATTGGTAAATAGTTAAATAAAACATGATATACATTTAGAAAACATAATATTATATATTAGTTAATATTTTTTACATAATCATCTATTTATCTTTCCTCTCCCACCTCACTATAAATAATTTCATTGGGACGTGCATATATAGAAAATGTTGATAAGAAATACTTTTAATGGAAAAAAGGAAATAGAAAACAATTGATCAATATAGATAATATGTGAGGCATTACATGATAGAATAATCATATATAAATTATGAATAAAAATTAAATCCACATAAACATAAAATTTATCATTCATTAGAGTATCACCAAGATTAATCACCATGGTGCCTATAATAAAAATTAATAATGTTTTTGTATAAGATATCATAATACGTTTCACCTCTAGAAGTTAATAATGTTGATAAATAATTAGATAACTATCACAGGAAAAAATCTTAATAAGGAACTCATTTCATCTATAATGATCCTAAAAAATAATTTTATCTACTGGTTATGTAAAATAATCAAAAAGTTTCATATTAAATCACTATGTATATAACATCTTAACGAATAGAACATTACATCATGTAAAACACATGAAAATGGAATATGGGATCCTTACAAGACATTCCATAAATAATTATATTATTTTTTCAACTAGGTGAATATCTAGAGTAAGAATGGAATTTGGGTATTCTGTATATAATGACATTTTTGAAAGAGTGTAAAATTCAAAAAATTAATTTAGTGGCATTATAACATACAAAAAGGAAAATGGAAGGGAAATATTGGTGAAGAGAGATGCTATCCCTTGGATAAAACATTATATTGGATGTAAAGTTATATGTGAACATGTGTTGTAGAATATAAATAAACATTTAAAGGTATTACTATAAATATTTACTTAAATGAAAAATTCAAAAAAAAAAATTCTTTACCTAAAATCCTTTTTTTTTTACTTTTAATGCACATGAATCATATAATGACATTAATGAATTCATGGACCCTGAGGTGAATAATATTTGTTTTTTACTTACCAATTATAATTATTTGATTAATTTGAGTTAATTTTTATCATAAATTGATAAATATTATAATATTATATTTTCCATAAGATTTCCAAACATTCTACAATTTAAGGATTTTTTTTATTTCCATTATTAAAATATTAGGAATAAATTTTGTATATAAGGTGTATATATATATATATTTATATCTTTATATAATATATATTATATTTAAAAATCATCTTTTATGGTTTCAATGAGAAAATAATTTCCAATTTCCACATCTGTGTGTAGAAATTTATAATAGTATACTATCAAGAGTGGTAGGGCATGATATATGTTTTGTTCCTAATTATTGTCAAAATAATTCAATTTTTATAGTGTAGTAAAATTATAATGATCAAATTAAAATTTTCTTCAAAATCTAGGATGTTGTTTCGTAGAAATGGAATGTTTGATATGTAATTTTAAAACAAAGAAAGAAATATTATGATGAGAGGACATTACCACCATCTTTTTGTTTATCAATTTCTATATAAATTTACATTATTAAATAGTGGAGTTTAATTACTCTAAATTACATCCAATTATAATGGGATTCAGAGTGTATATTTTGACTAAAAATAGGACTTTCTATCTAATGGATGTGTTTTTTAATGAAAATAGGGAGTTTGATAATTTTTACACGCGCAGAGGGATTTTAATGGGTTAATATGTAAATTAAATATAATATAAGTTGTGAAAAATTAAATATTAATATTTTTCACATAATGAATTATATTTGAATTAAATTACATGATATTTAGACATTAAAATGAATTATAATTCTTTTTTATTAGTATAATCAAATAGATATTCAAAAAAAGTTATAAAATTAAATTTTAATAGAATTCTTGAAAAAAATTAATTAGTGATGAAAAAAATGATTGTTGAGTTTAAATGAACCATATATAAAATTAATATTTTTTGAGAATAGAAAATATCTATAAACCTGAATATTTTTTTATTAAATCTGGAATGATGTAAATTTAAATAACCACATTATGAATGAAACATTGGTTTTACTATTCATTTAATAAATTATATTTTACTAATATTTTAAAAAAACTATTGAAATTTTTTTCACGATTGTTCCAATAATGAAATAAAATGTATAAAAAAGCCTAATAGAATAGTGAATTATAATTATTCAATATTAATTTTTTCATAGAATATAATAAAATATTATGAATTAAAAATGTATTTTTATTTCATTGTGTTCATTAAAAAGATAATAGTTTCACTAATATGTTACCATATATTATTAATTTATTCTTTATAAATATTATTTATATATAATTTCATTATTTTGAAATCAAATTGTCTTCTTATGGTTACGTTACTATTCTTAATGGTTATGTTACAATTCCAAATTATTTGGATTCTAGTCCAATGATCACAATATTATTACTGTCGTCAAATTACCTCAAATAAATAATATATAATTAAATTATACAAATTTCATTAAATCACCTCCCTTTGTTGAATATTTTCATAATTAATGAAATCTATTGATTTACATATGTTCTCTTTCTTTTCTATAATGTTCATTGTGGGAGCGATGATTCTATAATTCAGGATGATACAAATTTTCTCAATTTAGTTTATCTATTTTCTATTTTTTTACACCATGTAATAGTTAGATTTTTAATGGGATTAGTTGATAAATAATTTAATAATTTTCTATAAATGATATGATGATTTATTTTTTTCTATGATAAACATATATGAAAATCACTATAAAATATATCAAAAATTTATTCACAAACATATATTAATAATAAATTATGGATCAATAAATTATACTCCAAGTAATATATTTCCACACAAAAATATAATATAATATTATTTATTAATAATTTATGATGGATAAACTATTTCATTATTTCATCTTTTTCCCAAGAATCCTCTATGTATATTAGTTTCATCACAACACATTAATAAGGTGAGTTTTCCGGTTTCATAAAATTTTTCTCTAATTTCCAAGATCAACTCCAAAAGATTCTCATAAGACAATTCATTTATGTGTTGTACTACCACATGATTAAGTATGTGTGAGGGCCATTAAATTAAACCATAATCACAGATTGATAGAATTCATTATGAACATGATGCTTTGTTTGTAGAATTGATAACCAATATAACACTAGTCCAATATGATTAATGATCTCGATTTGTACTATGTAACCATAAAAAAATATTCATATCTTTCCAGGACTAATGAAATTCTTTGATATTAATATTCAATGGAAGAAATTTCAACAATATTATACTTTATGTACCTTTGATAGGATTTAGAAACTATCTTCACATAACTATGGGATGTTATTTTATATTATTCAATAGCCTGATCCATTTCTGTAATATATTTCAATCAAATTCATCCATGTTTCATTAATTCACCATCATTATCCCAATATATTGGAGTTTTAAATATATTCCCCTATTATGCAACAAATTAACACTTATGAGTAATCATGGGGATTTTTTTTCCTATGTGAACTCATCCATGTGAGATATTGATCCCATAGGTTATGAAATTCCATTGAATAATATTACAAAAATACTTTATGTATCTTAATGGCCTTTATAACTTGGAGATTATTTTTTGGTTGGTAGTTTATAGTGACTCAATATTCAGAGCATGTGGAAGAATTATCCATTATTTGGATGTTATCCTTTGAAAGTGATAAGAAATGATAGAAATTTGTTCCTCATGATGACACAATTCATTAGTTATATTTTTTTAGACAATAGGTAAAATGTTCAATCTACTAGAAAACAGTATGGTGTAATTTCACAATGATTTAATGCAACCAATCCCATATCCAATTTGTTGATAGGAATATAATTAGGATAAAAGTGAAAAATTCCAATGTGATGTTCTCATATATATATATAGGTATAAGAAATCATTAAATAATCCCAATGGAAATATGTTTCTTTACATTGACATCTTGAAATACCATCTACACTAATTTATAAAAAAGGATATCTATCATCATGTGGTCCCACAATAATTTCTCTCATTGATCTTGATACAGAGTAGGTACTTCCTCAATTGATAGGGAATGTTGTGTTATGTGTAATATCCAATGAATATTAAATTATTACATGCGATGAATGTATGGAATTTATAGTTCCCAACTGAATGAAACCACCGTTTTCAATGTGTATTACTTGTCTCATACACTCATTTACTACATTCACGTTATTTTTTTTAATGAGATCATCCATTCGTACCTTTTTGATCCTCAGTTGGATATATTGTTGGGAGATAATTTTTTTTCATGGAATGATGTATTCTCTACCACTATAATATCAAGGAATATCAGTTTCCAATCTAAATAGATAGGGTATTTGATCATCCTCATCATAGATAGTGTAATATCATCATTCTTGGATCATTATCTACCACAGTAACTCATTTTGAATGGTAATGAATATAGAAATCATAATCCTGAATTATCTCTAACTATTTTCACTAAAGAATGTTTTTCTCCCCATATTTTTTAATATATACTCTAATAAATTTTGGTATATATATATATATCAAATATTCTCATGAATTACATTGTATTTGTATATTTATCTAATAAAATGAATCTAGGTAACCCTATGTCATGATTGCGAAAATTATTCTCATGGGATAGTAATTTCCAAGAAGAATAAGTAATATCCTTGTAATTTTTCATGAGGACACATTTAAGACAATTCAAATATGAATCAATATAGGAAGAAATCCTTTCCCTAATTGATGGTGATGTTCATATATCTACAATAAATGAACTACTTTTCATTTTTTTGAATAATTCTTCACACTCCTTTTTCTAGATAAATAAAACTTTTTTTCAAGGTGTCACTATAGGTGGATTTGAAATTCATGAAATGATTATTAAAAATAATCGATAGTATCCCACTTGAACTAGGAAATTGTGACTATCATTTATACTAGATAAATGTTTCCACTACTTTGAGGAAAATTTCTTAGAAGTGGTAAGTGAGATTCGTTAACCGGCCATGATGTTCACATAGAATGAAACACATTTTAACCCGAATAGACATTTACTAAATTTACAAAGGAAAATTACTGTCATTAGTGTTTGTAATATGAACCAATGATGATTTTTTAGAACCTTTAGTCCCTTATAATAAATCATAATATATTTAC
The DNA here is from genome assembly GCA_963277665.1 of Viscum album. Taxonomy (NCBI): domain Eukaryota; kingdom Viridiplantae; phylum Streptophyta; class Magnoliopsida; order Santalales; family Viscaceae; genus Viscum; species Viscum album. The sequence goes on along the minus strand of OY728150.1, from coordinate 1,581,787,361 downwards.
TAATTACCAGAAAAAAATTCATGGTGATATATAATTAATTTATTAATTATTTCAAAAAAATATAGAAGAATGATTAGTTAATATGATTTGTATAAAAAAAGAATCACAATGACCATATATTTTTTAAAATGATATCACTTGAAATAAATATTTCTTAAACCATAACTGATGATACAATGATCAATGGTTAATTATGAAGAATAAATCAACCCCATGAGTGAGGTTGAAAAAAATCCTCAATCAGAGGAATAAGAAATTTATTCTTCATTATGATACAATTATGTTCTCTATATCCTATGAATAATCATATTGATGCATCATACATCATTGAAATTTGAATATTCAATCCACTAGGGTACCCACATTGTAATATAAAACCATTATATATAATGTATTGAAGTTGATTGTTATATTATTCTAACTCAAAATATTCTATTATATAGGAGGTCATTGATATTATCTGGGATCAATATATTTTTTCTATAAAAAATTGTTCCACTCTAAATGAGGGAGTTCTAGGTAACTACGATGGAAATACATAACTATATTGTAATACAATGTGGAAATTTTATATCATTAGACACACCCTTAGTTAATTTTCGTCATTAATAATTATGATAATGAGGGATGTCATATGTTTTGATAAACATATCTCATGATAGGATATATCTAATTTTAAAATAACTCTTGGATATCAATTTAGAACCTCAAAAATTTTGATGAGTCTATAGTTGATATTAGAATTATACTTTGGGATTAATTCCTTCAATGGTATACTATAAAATTCCACCATGGAAATAACTTATAGATTTTTTAAGATAATATACATTCTAAAGGAGATATTTTATATTCTATAAAACATTAATTCTCAAAAAATTGATCAATGAGTTTTAATGGATAACTCTACATATATAATTTCATGGTTTCATTTTAAATTCAATAAAAATAATTATTAAATAATTTAATGTGTAGAAACTAATTAATTTGTGGTTCTTTCAATCATTAAGATTACAAAGAGTTTACATTCAGCCACAACATTGATATAATCAACATTATCTATTGTAATTTTTATGTAATAAAATTCTACTATTATAATATATTGTTGTAGAGGGAAGTCTTCCTCTGGTATAAATCAATTTAGACGTCTATTTAAATTGATCCAAATTCCCCCCAAAATGAATCATTTAAATTTAGTTAGTCCATTATATATGTTCCCTGTGTGATTACCTTAAGGTGTTCTGGATTAACCTCAATATGAAATATTTGATCCACATTCAGATATCTTCCACACATGAAGCATATTCCACACTCCTGAATGTGGTTCTCGAATTATTTTATCACAAATTGATTTCATGTGGGTATTTATAGTTTGTTTTCAACTCATTAGTGAAAAAATATTCCATCAGATTAGTTCCAATTATCTATTTTTTCATTCGTTTAATATATCTATTATGTCTCGAAAAATTCCATATCATTCATAAAATATCATCATGTATAAATTCATATCGTGTAGTATCCTATTTTTTATAACATATTTATCTTAAAAAAATAAAACATATTTGATTGATATTTTATACAAAACCGCATGTTTAAATAAATAGTAATATTGTATGTGATTACAATCGAGAATTTATATTGTAAGGCAGAATATGAATAACCAAAAATATTAAATTATGTAGATTGGTTTTATATGATAATTATATATTGATAAATAATTTCTAATTTTTAATTTAATTTAATATAATATATTGTAATATATTTTTTCATAAAAATTTATTAATTCATTTTATAAGAAAACATTATATAATCATTTTTCACTATATTAGAAAATTTATTTTAAAAAAGATAATTTTCAGTACTCATGCCAAAAATAATCTTTATGTGAAATTTTTAAAATTTTATAATGATACTTATTTTTCAATAAATAAATAAGAAACATAATTTTAATGATATTGATATATTTATTTCAATAATTTATAAAGATTAATATCGATATAAAATTATTAAAATGTCAAATTAGAATATTTATGTTATTAATAATACAAGAAAATTCATTTGAGTTTATTTTATGTTATATTCTATTTAATAAACAATTAATTACCTAAAAATTAATTTTTGAAAACACATTTTCATAAACTTTTATTGGATAAATATTAATGAAATTATGTACATTAAATAAATATATTTTTTTAAATTTCAATCCATATATTGAAAAAAAAAATTCTAATTTTATTAATAATTACACATTCAATTAAGGTGATAATGAATATAAAATTCATTAAAATAATCAATGTGATTAAAGATAAAATGAATTACCTGGGGTTTTCATGAAGAGTTATGGTTATAATTTCAAATAAAACAGCAGTAAATTCTATTGGATGGTAAAATATTTACATCCACTTATCCCCTCATTTAATATATATCCATTTGGAATTATTTTTGTTGTGTGTGAGAATATTACATTTTAATATTTTAAAAAATTATATGTGATTCCTTCCTTGACCATATAAAATGATATCACAAATTTCTCCACATTAAACAAATTAGATTCATCCTAAATGACAAAAAATAACCCAATTATATAATGAAACTCCATATATAAGAGTAATTGGTAATGTTATTGTTAAAATTGAATTCCATTTGTCCCTATAAATTATATTATTGAAGGAAACTAAAGGACATGTAATATTCTTGTATAACCTATTTAAATTTATTTCTTATTCTTCATATTATATATATGAGTTAAAAATTATAAAATAAAATTAATTAATTATTCCAAAAAATGTGAAATTTTATTATTATATTTTAACAACAATTATTCACCCACATTTCCATCAAATGGGAAGTGAATATATCGTCCGTTCACATGTGTGTACATACAAACCCATTTATTGATACAATTAATTTTATATAACCATATTTATTAGATAGTTATTATGATGTATTTAATGATTATATATGTAAAATATAATATAATTATGGTTATGGAATATTTATATCAAATAATCTTTCTTGTTATCCAGTACATTGGAAAGCGATAATGTTTCATGTGCGTGTGTGTGGACTACCAATACAGTAAATTGAAGTGAATTTCTTTTCATTTACACATTGAATTGATCATTATAATAATATATTTAATAGACATATATAAAATATATAATATAATAATTATTCCAGATGGTAAAATATTTTATACATTCCTTTGATCAATCCATCAAAAAATTGATATAGTGTTCTTGTGTACATATAGACCACTATATCCTTGAAAGATATAATTAATTTATAGTCTATATCATTTAGGGACTAATATATATATATTGAATATATAATATATTTCTATTATAATTATAGTTTTATAGATCATAATACCTTGATCATTGTTTGAGGACAATATTTTTTTAATAAAATTATTGTGAAAAATGAAATAATAAACACTTGAGGACAATATATTTAAGAGTAGATATTAAAAATTTGGGTTTTTAAATGTAATAAGTGGATCATATATGATATAATAAATATATAAATGAATTTTTATAAATTTACAACAAAAATAAGGTTATTATACATTAAGACTAATCATGATTAAGGTAATTTGAAAATGGTGAATGTGTTTTATGATACAATCTCAATGTCTCAAATTATACAATATTATTTCATTATTAATGATGGAATTTTATTATATATAATCCCAAGAAAAATAGAAATATTATTCTCTAATTATTATTTATAAAGAATAATTTTATTTTTTATATATCCCATTATAACTCAAACGAGTGAATGGATGATTTTATGGGAAACCATAATTATTTATATCTTTAGGAAAATATTATTTTTTACAAATCCATTATTCGTAAAAAAGTATTATAAATTATTTATATATTATTTTATTTTTTTTATATTAATTTTCCCTTTTATATATTTTAAATAATATTTTAATAATTAATCATAAGGTCATTTTGTTATTTTGTTATTTTATTCTTTTAACTAAAAATGGTGATGGAATCAATGTTTTCGCATAGACTGTGTTGAGATAATTTCAAACATTACTAACTAATATTTTCATTTAGGATTCCACTAATGTATTATATATTTATTTTCTATGAAAAATTTTACTTAATATTTTAGAAACATCATTCTATCTATTAAGATATATCAAGATGAAACTTTTTTTCCCTCATGAAATATACCACTAATATTTTAAAATAAATTTTTATCTATAATGGCATCATTTTATGTTAGAAAATTATTAATGGGGATATGATCAAATAATTCAATAAATGATTTTTCTATTTATATTATTTTAATTTAATGAAAATTATTTTATGTTTTTAGTTTATTTTTTATGGGTTATTATGTTATAAAATAATAATAAAATTATGAAATCTATTTAATATCCATTGGTTATTATATATGATGAATGAATTAGGATATTTGAGTATTAGTAATAATTATTTTATTTATATTATTTTTGACCATGAAAATATATATAACTCAAATTCATTTTTTATTAATTAAAATTTAAATAAATAATAAGACCATAAAATAGTGTTGAATCAAATTTAGTAAAGAACACTATTATATATGATAATATTGTGAGGGGGAATTGAAAAAGGATATGATGGTATATGAAGTGAACCCTATAAACTATAAATATCAATGAATATATAATGTCTTTAGATAATTAAATTATATACTTATGTGTATAATTAAAGAATTATCTCTTATTTCAACATTATGTACCCTTAAATCATGTACTTTGATTCCATTATGATTAATTCCTTATGAAATCCCTTGAATTATTCTAGGCAGAATGATTACAATCCAAGTTATGTTGTTATATGTTTCCAAATGTGAATCTCACTTACTCTAAAATCTATACTCATGTTTTTCTAAAATGATAAAAGGTATCCCATCGTTTACACTTATTCAGCCGATATTATCACCCTTTAGTGTGTTTATATTCCCCATATAATGAATAATGGGTTTAATTATATTTTTCCTATGAATGATTCTAGTTTGGAAGATATTATGGATATATTATATAGATATCATATTAATAAGTTCAATATATATAAATATTCCCAAACACACTAAACAAATTTAATTCGTGGGTGGATTGTTTTATTATGTATTGATTATTCATCTGATAAGATTTAATATTTTTATATGAAATGGGTGGGTTGAAATATTTTGTAACATTAGAAGTGTAAATTATATTTGGAAAATTAGTTTGAGAAAACTTTCTATTGATAATTAATAATAGTTATATGTATTAAATAAAGTCAAATTTTAATAAAAATTAATGGTTTTCATTTTCAAAAAAACACCCCTATTTAGATACTATATGTTGATGTGGTAATCCATATATTAACCTATTGGTAATAACACTACAAAACGTTTTTCAATAAATTTACATTCATCATTATAGTATATAGTGTACATTATTCTACTAAGAATATTGTTGAAAACATATATGGGCACACATAGTTTAATTCAAATTTTCTATATGAACCATTATGATGGATTTGAAATGTCCAAAATGATGTAAAACTTATGTTAAAACTATTTTTTCATATATCAAATATAATAAAAAAAAATTTCTACATCATATAACAAATTTTAATTATTTTTTGATATGTATATATATATCATGATAAAGAAAACTAATTTTCACACTAATCATTTTCATTATATTTTGGGTGGAAGATTGAATGATGATGATTAGGTGGTAATTATTTTTACAAATTCAGGAAGTACATAATTTAAAATTATTAATACGTATTCCTATAATTTTTTTTAATAAATGATAATGCATATCTTAAATTCTAGATTTGGAATTTAGTGTTAAAAACATTAATGGTACAATGAACACATCTCGGGTATATGATTATTCTATGGCTTAATTTTATGTATATAAAATTTGTAAAAATAATGATATTATCCTTGTAATTAAATTTAATTTTACATTAGGAATTTTTTATATTTATTTACATTAAGAAGAAATAAATTTCCTTAAAATTCAATTCACATCAGATATCATAAACCAACATTTGATAACAAATAAGTATGTTAATAATAACAAGATTCTAGAAACATACATCTATTAAATAGATAATGATACAAAATCAAAAGGGTTGTTAATATATGATTATTCTGGATAATGTCAAAAAAATGATACCCTAATATTAAGTGTACATTTTGTAGTTTTTTTCGAAAAAATTCAAACTATACCCTCTATTCAAAATGATATATTTTTAGCTAATGTTTGTACTGGGTTATACATGTTTCAATGACTATAAATGGAATGGGCCTGAATGTGTTTCATTAATTTAAGAAGTAAATCTTGTAGAAATAAAAAATGGATTCATTTTGAAAAGGTAATTACAAAAAAGTTTACTTTATCATTTTTTTTCTATCAAAATATGGATCAATGTGACTCAATATAGATCCTGTAGAAATAAATAAGTTAAAAATAAATAATATGTATTCGCTTCCCAATATTGATAATTTGATTGAAAATGTACGGGGAGATTAATATTTCTCAATAATTGATCTTTAATATAGATATTATCATTTGATGAATAAAATTGAATACTAGTATAATATATCATTTTGTATATTGTATGGATGATTTGAAATAATTGTAATTCTATTTGGGATAACTAATGGCCTCATTTTCCTTCTGGATTTAATGAATACAAAAATATATATTTCAATGATTACATTATGGTAATATTTATAGATGATTTTATTATAATTTTAAAAAGCAAGGAATATCTTGATGGTTAGTTTAGAATCATACTGAATACCATTTGATTGGAGAAGTAGTATGAGAAAATTAAAAATGAGTATATATTATCGAGAAAACTTTTATTTTCTGTTAATATAATAAAAATATATATAATATTTGTTGATCGTCTAAGATATTAGATCTTGAATGACATCCTAGACCTTCAAATAGGAATATGATACATTGAATGAATTGGTTTGAAGGTAATTACTGATAATTTTAAGTGATTTTCTCATTCATATCTAACCCACTCACAATATTTACTTAGCATGGTTTTTTGTTTAATTAGATAGATAAATGTGAGTAAACATTCATGAACTATGGAGACGTTTAGTCTCTATATATGTTATTACCCTATACTTTAGTGTAGAAGGAATTCTAAGCATTAGTTGTCTATAAACTTTTGTATTTGGATGCATCCCCATTTATATTTATAAGAATATAAATCAATCCACACACAAATAGAATGACTGTCATAAAAATAAAAAACACACAATTGTGTGTTATCTTTTGTAAATTATTCATTCAAAATAACAATTCATTAAAATTATAGAGGAAATATTTATACATATAATGATCATAAAAAATAATCTCAAAAAGAGATAAATATATGTGAAGGATGATTGATATATTATATTAGTGATTAGGAATTTTAGAATATATTATCATGTTGGAAAAAAATAAGGTGGGATATTCTATGAGTAGATGTATAACTGTAGATTAACAATGTTGATGATTATAAAATATTCAAATTTTATGGATTTTTAAATGATGGAACTTATAATAATAAATGATTTGTATAAATATTAACTTTCTAAAATATGGGCTCAACTATCAATCTATATAGAGAATAAAGAGTAATTGAATGACGATAATGAGCTAAATAATAAAGTGAGAAAAAACGTTAGATCAAAATTAATAATGATTTAATGAAAACGTTTATGACCTATGTCTTTCTCGCATACCAACATAATTTGAATAAGGTGTTTTGGGATGACTATTATCGATAATCATTCTATATTAATCATGGTAGTGAGCAGTTTTACAGGGATTCCAACCATATTTCTAGTTTGAAATCATGTAAATATATATTATATAGAATGTATATATTCCAATTATTTAAATAAATGATAGTTTACCTTATTCCTAAAAAATTATTACATTAATGATATTAATGAAACTTTTTATGTCTAGTGTATTTTAATCTAGTAACATTATACATGAATTAAATGTTGAAAACCAAATCATATATATTAGTTAATAATTTTTACATAATCATATATTAATCCTTCTTAGCCCATCTCACTATAAATAATTTAATGGGGACTCAGGTCAATATAAAATGTTTATAATAAATACCATTAATGGAAAAATAAATGAAATTGAAAACAATTGATCAACATAGATAATATGTGAGGAATTTTATTATAGAATAATCTTATGTACATTATAAATAACATTGAAATCCATATAGAACAAATAATTAAGCACTGATTTTAATATCACAAAGCTTATTCACAATGTAGTCTCTATCCTAATTAATAAGGTTATTGAAAAATTTATCATAATATGTTTCACCTCTAGAAGTCAGTTATTTAGATAATTAATTTGATTACTATTAGGGAAAAAGTATTATTAATGATCTCAATTAATATATAATGATCCTAAAAAATAATTTCTTCAATAGGTTATGGAATATAATGAAATGGTTTTATATTAAACCACTACGCATATAAGTTCTTAATGAACATAACATTACATCATTTATAACACATTAAAAGAGAATAAGGGATATTTTGATATAACTCCGAAATTAATTAAATTATTCATTCAACTAGGTGAATATATAGGGTAAGGAAGGGATATGGGTATTCACTATATAATGATATTTTTGGAAGGGTGGTAAATTCATGAAATCAATTCAGTGACATTATAAAATAAAACATGGAAAATGTAAAGGACATATTAATGAAGAGAGATTTTGTACCTTGGATAAAACATTGCATTGGATGTAATGTCATATGTAAACATGTTTGGAAGAATGAAAAAAACCATTTAGAGGTATTACTATAAATATTGACTTGAATGTAAAATTAGAAGAAAAAATAAATTCCCTACATACAATCCTTCTTTATTATCCCAAATTTATTCCTCCTCAATCATATAATGATATTAATTAATTAATGGACCATGTGGCTAATAATAATTTATTTTTTATCAATTATAATTATTTTATTAATATTTGTTAATTTACATCATTAATGGATAAACATTATCATATGATATTTTCATTATGATTTTCTAACAATCATCATGTTATGGATTTTGTTCATTTCCATTTTTAAAATATTTGCATTACCTTATGTTGGTAAGATATATATATACACACATATAGTTATATATATATTTATATATTTATATATTTATATATTGTATTGTATTTTTAAAAATCATCTTTTGTGGTTGTGATGAGTAAATAAATTCCAATTTCTACATGCATGTGTAACAATTTCTAATAGGATACCAACTAAATGTCAGGTGCATGATATATGTTTGGTTCTTAATTATTGTTAAAACTATACAAATTTTATAGTGTAATTGAATTATAATGATCAAATTAACTTTCTCGACAAAATTTAGGATGCTTTACAGTACAATTAAAAAAAATTATATGAAATTAAAAAAGAAAGACACCAATAATATGATGGGAGGACATTACCAAATTCTTTTAGTTGGTAAATTTCGATAGAAATTTACATTCATATGTAGCAGTGTTTAATTAGACCAATTTATCTCCAATAATAAGGGGATTTAGAGTATAGATTTTGACTGAAAATTGGATTTTCATTCTTGTGTAGGAGTTTTCTAGAAGATAGGTGGGAGTGAGATAATATTTACTTGGGAAGTTGGATTTTTTTGGTCAATATTTAAATTAAAAATAATATATGTGGTTAAAAATCGAATATTAATATTTCTCACATAATTAATTATATTTGAATTTAATTACATTATATTAAGAACATAAAATAAATTATAATCCTTATTTATTAGTTTAATCAAATTGACATTCAGAAGAAGCTCAACAAATAAATTTTATTAGAATTATTTAAAACATTAATTAGTGATGAAAATATGATTGTTGTGTTTAAAGGATCCATATACCAAAATAATAATTCTCTTATAAGAAAAAACATCTGTGAAATTGATATTTTATTATTAAATCTGGAATGATGTAATTTTAAATGACCATTCTTTGAAAGAAAAATTGTTTTTATAATTCATGTAATAAATGATACATTACAACAACTAATTTTAAAATCAATAGATATTTTTTTCAAAATTCTTCAAATAATGAAATCAAATGTATAAAAATGGTCTTATAAAATATTTATTTATAATTATAAAATAAATTTTTTTTGTCGGACATAAAAAAAATTAATTATTTTTTTTATTTGTGTTTTTAAACAAGATATTTTTATCACAAATATATTACTATATATTATTAAATAACTCTCCATTAATTTTTTTTATATACCATTTCATTCTTTTGAGGTGAAATTGTTCTCCAAAGTTTATGTTACTATTCCAAATGGTTGTGTTACTATTCAAAAATGAGGGGGATTGTAGTCCAATGATTAGAATACTATTACTATGGTCATAATACCTCAAATAAATAATTTATAATTACATTATTAAAAATTCATTAAATGACCTTCCAATGTTCAATATTTTCCTTCTCAATAAAGTCTTGTGATTTACATATGTTCTCATGAATTTTTATAATGTTCATTGTTGGAGCATGATTCTATAAGTTAGGATGATAAAAATTTCCACATTTTAGTTTTTTTATTTTCTATGGTTTACCCAATGTAATAATCATAATTTTAATGGGTTTAGTTGATAAATAATTTAATAAAATTTCATTAACGATTTGATGATTCATTAGTTTCTATGATTAATAAATATTTATAACACTATAAAATATATCACCAATTAATTTAAAAAATAATACCAATAATAAAACATTGATCAATAAATTATACTCCAATTATAATTTTCAACACCAAAATACGATATAACAATATTTTTTAAAAATTGATGATGGTGAAATTGTTTCATTATTTCCTATTTTTCCCATGAATACTCTCTATATATTCATTTCATCCCATCACATTGATATGGTGAGTTATACTATTTCATAAAATGTTTCTCTAATTTCTATGATCAACACCAGAAGCTCATCAAAATACAATTCATTGATGTATTGTACTACCAATAGAATAATTACGTGTCAGGGTTCATTAAGGTACTTTATCATCAGAGATAGAAATAATAATTTACAAACACGATGCTTGGATTGTTGGAGTGATAAAAAATAATACACTAATCTTATATGATGAATGATCTCAAATTGAACAATGTAACCATAAATATAGAGTCATATCTTACATGTCCTAATGAAATTCCTCAATATAAATATTCAATTGAAAATATATCTATAATATTATACTCAATGTAGTTTTAATAAGTTTAAGAGAATATCTTCACATAAGTAGGAGAAGATTTTATATATTATTCAACATACTTTTCCTTTTCTATATCATATTTCAATCATATGTGTCCTAGTATCATTATTTCACAAAAATTATCCTAATATATATGAGTTTTAAATATATTCCCATATTTGGAAGTTTTACTTGGAAAGCGTTAAGAAATGATTGAATGTAGTTCCCTGTGATGACTCAATTCCTCAGTTACATATTTTTTAGACCACTAGTTAAATGTGCAATATTCCAGAATACTCGGTAGTGTAATTTCGTAGTGATATGATGCAACCAATCCCATATTGAATTCTTTAAGTTGAGTTTAATTGTGAGAAAAGATAAAAAGTCAAATGTGATGTATTCATAATTCCCTGTGGGTATAGGAAATTATTAAATCATCCCCTTGGAATAATGTTTATCTATATTGACATTTTGAAATACCATGTACATAACTTTATACATAAGTATCACAAATCAACATGTTGCACCACAATAATTTTTCTCATTGATCATGGTACTCAGTGGTACTTCCATAATTGATGGAGAATGATTGGCTATTTTTAACATCAAATGAATATTTGATTATAACCAACGATGAATGAATTGATTTTATAGTTCCCAATGGAATGAAACCACCATTATCAATGTGTAATACATGCCTCATATAATCTTTTACTGAATTCATGTTATTTTAATGAACTAGATTATTCATTTGTGCCATGTTGATCCTCAGTCAGATATATTATTGTGAAATAATTTCATTTCAGGGCATGATGTATTCTCTAACATTATTATTTCAAGGGAGATAATTTTAAAATCTAAAAATATAGGGTATTTCTTCATCCTCATCATGGATAGTGTGATATTTTCTTTCTTTTTTTATTATCTACCATAGTAACCCATTTAGAATGATAATGAATATAGAAATCATAATCCATAATTATCTCTAAACATTTTCACAAAAAAATTGTGATCACCTCATATTTTTTTATTATGTACTCTAAATTTTTCTTATATATATCAAATATTCACATGAAATACAGTGTGTTTTTATCTTCATCGAATAAAATAAATCTAGTTAACCATGTGGATTGATTCAGATAATTAATCTTGTGGTATAGTAATTATCATGAAGAATAAGTAATCACCTTGTAATTTTTTCCTGAGGACACATACATGAAAATTTAGATACGAATCAATATAAGAAAAAAAAACCCTTCCCTATTTGATGGTGATGATAGTATAAATACAATTACTAAACTCTATTTCATTTCGTTGAAAAATTCTTCACTCTCCTTTTTCAAGATTAATAAATTTCTATTTCAACGTGTCACTATTGGAGGAATTTAAATAAATTAATTGACTTATAAAAACAATATATTGTATCCTAAAACACCTAGGAAACAATGAATATCATTTGTAGTAGATGGATGTTTCAACTCCTCAGGGGAAAATTTAATGGAAGGGTGAACTGAGATTCATTCACCTTCCTTGATGTTCACATTGAATGAAACATATTTTAACCAGAATAGATATTTACTAAATTTACAAAAAAAATTCCCTTCAGTAGTATTTTAAAAATGAAACAATTATTATGTTCTAGATACTTTAATCACATAAAATGAATAATAATATCTTTAATAATATCCAGAAATAGTTTTATAGTAATATTTAATTATTTTCTTCATCTTTTCCAAAAATATGGATGAATGATTAGTTAATATGATATATATAAAAACAGAATCATAATGACCATATCTTTTTAAAATTTATTCATTTTAATTGATTATTTCTTGAACCATAACTAATGACACCTCGATCAAAGGTCAATAATGGAGAATAAATCCAACCCATGAGTATTGTTCAACGAATACTCAATCCATGGAATATTATATTTATTCTTACTTATAATACCATTATGTTCTTTAGATCCAGTGCATATACATATTTATCCATCCTGCATTATTATAATGTGAATAGTCTCTCCCCAAGGATACCTAATATTAAAATAAATACATTAAATAAAATGTAATAAAGTTGATTGATATATTATTATAACTCAAAATATTCAATTCTATTTGAGGACATTAATATTTTCTTGGATCCATATATTTGTTAAATAAATAATTCTACCAATCTTAATGATGTATGTCTATATAACTCCCAAGGAAATAAATAACTATATTTTAATACAATGTGTAAATTTTATAACATTAGACACCCCATTACTTAATTTTCTCCATATATCATTTCTATAATGGGGGATGTTAGATATTTTCATAATCATGTCTCATGATTGGATATATTGAATTTTATTATAAATCATGAATATCAATTTATGATCTCTAAAATTTCTGTGAGTCTACAGTTGATATTAGAATTATACATTAGGAGTCATTCGATCATTGGTATACTGTAAAATTCCACCATGTAAATAACTAATATATTTTAAAAAATATTATACATTATTAAGGTTATATTATATCCTCTTTAAAACATTGATTATTAGATAATTCATCTATGAGTTTTAATTGATAACGCTACATCTAGAGGTTCAAGGATTCATTTTAAATTCATTAAAAACATTGATTAAATAATTATTAGTTGTAAAAACTAATTAATGTGTGGTACTTTCTATCTTTGAGATTACAATATAATTAAATTCAACCACATCATTGGAAGAATCTACTTTACCTATTGTGATTTTTAAATAATAAAAATATACTATTATAATTTACATTTGTTGATAGTAGTTTTCCACTAGTATCAATCAATTTGGACGACGATTCGAACAATTTAAATGTCTCAAAAAACTGAATCATTTAAATTTATTTTGTTCATTATCAATTTTCCATGTGTTTATTCATTAATGTCTTCAGGATTCACATAACTATGAAATATATGACCCACATTCAGATATTTTCCACACATTAAGCACATTCTTCTCTCAAGAATGTGTTTCTCCAAATATTTTATACCTAATTGATTTCATGTGGGTATTAATAATTTTTTTACACCACATTAGTGACAAAAATTATACCTTTATATTGTTTACGTTTATCTATTTCTCACTCGTCAAATATATCCATTATGTCCCTAAAAAATTTATTTCATTCTTAAAATATAATAATGTTATATCCTCAAATATTTCAATGAAATTATATTATATATTTCACTATATGTCTGGGTCTCATCATATAAAAGATCCTAAAAACCATACCATTATGATAAAAATTCTACAATAGGATCGATAATGTGTAGTAAATTTCATTTTTAGCTTTTGAAGAATAAATTTTCCTAATGATTTGGAACAAATTATTCATTATCTGTATTTATTTTATTTGATCATGGAATATATATATTTAAATATATTACCTTGGTCATATCAATGTGTACCACAACAACCTCCACAATTTCCATCTTGTTTATAATTAGTTACTACCACTGATCATTACTTTTTATTGGTTACACTTCCATGGTGACTCTCTCAATATCTTGAAAATTTACAATAAAAAATCAATTATATAATATATATTCATTATTCTAGAATAATGTATTCAAATATCATCTAAATAATTGTGGTAAAAAACACATAAAGGACCCAAATTCAATTTGTTCACATTGTGGTTATTTTGGATTCTCATGAAGATAAAGGATATTATTCGTAAACTAAGATTGTAGATTCATCATACTGATGATTTTTTTCATTATATATTCCATCCATAAGGGTTATTATTTATATATTTGTTTATTTTACTCATTATTTATGTGGTTCCCCTATCTCTTGAATATTTTAAAATTTAATATAATCTTATTTTAAAAGTTTTTTCTTTTATAAATATTATAATTATTAAGGTATTTTATTTACTATAAATACATTATTAAAGAATTCATAATTTTGATATTATTAATTATTGAATTATTTTATATTTTTTTTCATAATTGTTCCTAAAAATTGTGATTTTGACCATACATATCCTCTTGGAGTGTCAAATAATGTTTTTATAATGGATTGTTTCTCTTCCACCAATTGGAGATCATATCCAAATGAAAATTTCCCACATTGTGGTTTTTTGCCCCTTGTTAAAAATTTTCTAGCACAACATCTAAACATATTTTATGGAATTAAATTTCACTACATGGTAACCACTCAAATAATTATTCACTGAAGTTCTTTAATATCATTTTATGCACATAGTTAGCACATGGATTTTTTATTAGGTTTTCAAATTATATTTCCCTCAAATAATAGAAGTGTACCATTATTATAGAATTTACAATCCTTCCCATTAAATACCTTACAATTCACATACTTATTTAGAAATTATTATATTAATTTCATAGATGTATATTTTGAGGCCTACTATTTAATGAAAAAGGTATACAATACTAAAATTACATAAAAAATATTAGTACCCAGCCTTAAAAATTACATAATCATAAAATAAATGAATAATTCACATTGAGGATCTTTTCAAGTTTAGATATTTAAAGAATTAAGTCATAACTTTTACACTATATCCCAAAATATCCAATGTACAGAGTTCTACTCAGTTCCTATTATTTTTCACAAAATAAAAATTCTTGAAAAAATAGTAATATCTAGTTACATGTTTTGGATAACATGGCTTTTTCTTGATCCCATCCTTGACTGTATTCCACTTTATTTCATGAGAAAAACATTTCAAAATCATGGGATATGAATAAAAATATCCGTAAAGGATACAAAAAGAATGATAACTATTAGTATTTCAAAACAACAAGTAAACCATGAATATTTAATGAAAAGAAATACTTTTCACATGTATGAAGTAGTAAATACTATTCACTGAATAAAAGATCATTTCATACCCTTTTTGTAAACAAAATTTTACCACAAAACCCATATAAAGAACACATAACATGTGAATGTAACATGGAACATAAACATACTTAAATGGAATAACCATTCGATCAACTTCCACACATATCACTTAATAGAATATCTATATGACTGACTTCCACACCCAATGCATTGGAGATTATAACATAACCACCAATCCTGGTTTATTATGACACCACCCATCATTTGGGTTATCATGTAACCACCTACAAAATGTCTATGTACCATTATAAAATCATATCACAAAAAACATATATAAAGGAAATAAAATATTTCCACATTTCATTCACAATATATCACATAAATATATTGACATAACAATTCCATTATCAAAATAATTTTATCTACCAAAATACATAAAATTGAATATCATAATTATTTTCCTTTTTTAAAAACAATTTTCCTTATTACGTAATCCAATGATCAATTAATACTTGTGGCGGACGAAAGGTCATTGTCACCTCTTATGTTAAAAGAAACATTCTTTTTTGGTTGTTTAGTAAAACACTTCATAGAAAAATATTCCTTTTGAAAGAAAATAAAATTCAAAAGTGTTTATACATAATATAAATAAATTCATGTATTAAAACAGAATATTCCTCAATGAAAGTTGATTGAGATCAAATCCCATACCTTATTACCGACTTGACTCAATCTCTCTTTAGTCTCCTTAGATTTGGGTAACTTTCTTTGATTTAAACCAGAAGGAATTCTTGAAGAGCCTTCTGCCTAAGGTAAGGCATCTAATTAGAGTAGAGAAATATTAATAGATTATTTGTGTAGGGTTTCGATGAGCCAAGGGGCTTGATAGGTTTAAGGAACATGTTAGAAGTGGTGTCCTTTTATAACGGGGACGAGGGTCTCTTATGGAATGTTTGAAACAATTATTTTATTAAAAAAATATCTTTCGTTTAAAAAGGGCCAAATATCAATAAATTGATAGATTAGATGACTCATGGTCTAAATAAAATCATCCAATAACAATTGGACTTGTTTGGGATATTATTTTAATCATTATAATAATATTTATTTAAATAATTTATTAATGAGGTAAACACTACATCATTAATGTGTCATAAATAATTTAGTTGATTTGATGTCTACAAATTATAAACAAATTACCATAATTTATGAAATAATTTTTGAATTTTAATTAATATTTATAGTCTAAGAGATAACATATATAAACAAATGTAAGAATTAATTCTCTAAAAGATATTTTTATGCCATTTTTTCCATTAATTTATGTTAATTGAAAGAATGGGTCATTATTACCCTCAATTGGATCCATGGGGTCCCAAAATCATCCCACAGATTCAAATGGTCATATATGTGTCAACCAATAGTATTAGGACACAGGTTTGGGTAATTTTGAATTATTATAATAATATTTGTTTACACTTATTTACCAGACATACCCTTTAACCATGGTTAATAAAATATTTACTCAAGTAAAAATTTATAAAGTATATAAATAATACTTAACTATTTACATAATTTGGACCTCCTGATTCCCAATATGAAATAATTTATTTAGAAATTCAAAGCACAAAACTGGCTGAAATTAATATAAAATTAATTCATGTTGTCAAAACCAAAGGATTGTTTTTAAGAAATATTAACTACCAAATATTTACATTTGGTTATGTTCAATTTCAAAGTGAAAATAATTATATAACAAAAATGGGATTATATGGTAAACATATATTCTAATTACACTTTAAAACCAATTAAAAATATAATCTATCATTATAAATAAATCATATTAAAAGGCGGTTTTGAATTAAAATACAGTATATTTCTCTATTCATTATAAAATGAATTTTTTCAGAAAAATACAAAAAAAATTCCAAATTTAAAATTTGATATCCAGAATCTAATGAATAATTTTATTTGGTCAAATATAACATTTAAAAGTGAACAATTCTATATTTAAAGAGGGTTCTACATCAAAAGTCGATAAATCGTCCTCTTAATGTTATTTTGAGTATTTATGATATAAATCAACTTCATTGTTATTTTAAGGCTATAATATTTATTAGATAAATGTAAAAACATTTAAAAAAAATTATAATTCTATTTAATTTAGTTCTATTAATTCTCTCGAATATTATGGCTAATCTTTAACTAGAATTTAAATAATATTATTATATTATTAGTGTGTAATGTTACATTTCAATGAAAATGGTTGTTGCGTATCTGGTATGACATCAAGCATATCAACCCATTTTAATGTATAATTAATATTTAATTCAAAAATATTAATAAATATAAATATTTCATATTTCTTTACTTACCTGGGATGTTATATCCTTCTACACATTTGGAAATTGTGTCCTCTCAATTTTATTCACTTATCAAATAAATGGGGGTATTTATCCCCCATAACATTTTTAGATGCGCACGTTTCCTCTTCAACTATATGGGGTTTTTTTCGCAAAACCTTTGCCTAGTGAATTTTATTATTCCGCAATACTTTCTCTCTTCGATCAAGAATATGGATTGGTTGTTCCTCATTAGAGAGAATCTCTTACATCTGAACTACCTCTGGACATAAAAATTGAGATCGATCTGCCATATACATTATCAACATTGGAACATGAAAAACATTGTGTACATGGGATAAACATGGATTTAAATCCACTCTGTACGCAACCAAGCCAACATTCACTAGGATTTCATAAGGCCCAATGAACCTTGGACTCAACTATTCTTTCTTACAAAAACTCATCACACTTTTCTAGGAATCATGATTAGATACAATAGAGATAAGAAAACCATGTAACCTGATTATCTCTTTAACATACAACTGAAAAAGTCGATCTAAGACAATGTATCTTGAATAGGAAGGAAATGAGCAGATTTAGTCAATCGATTAACAAATAACCCTGATTATTTTATTACCTCGAGGTAACATTGGTAATCCCACAATGAAGTCCATGGATATATTTTCCCATTTCCACTATGGAACTGATAGAGACTAAAGCATCCCATTCAGTAACTGTCGATCTACATTAACCTACTGACAAGTAAAACACTTCACTATAAAATAAACAATATCTCTTTTCATTCCATCCCACTAGTAATACTTCTAAATATCTTTTTATGTCTTAGTACTGCTAGGATGAACTGATAATAGGGAACTATGAGATCCACATGACAACTCATTCCTCCATAGTGGACGACATGGAACACATAATATCTTCTCATATCACAAAACAAAATCATTTTCAAAGTTAAAAAAAGGAAACATACCAATCTAAACCAACTCTAACTTTTTATGCAACTCACTGTCTTCCTTCTGTGCTTGCATAATTCTGTCTGATAAAGATGATCTGACTGAAACCTAAACAGAATAGAAGAATGATCTACACCAACAAAATCTATGCCAATGTTCCTCAAATCAAAATCCAAAGGATCTCATTCATAATATATCAATGTTAATGAAGCATTAATTTTTCAACTCAATTCATCAGCAACATTAATTTTTTTTATCAGATGGTAAAGGATCGTGCACTAATAATCCTTGATTAATTCAACAAATCTCCTCTATCTCATGTTCAATTCATTCTGTTTGAATATATAATTTAAACTATTTTGGTCATTATATATTCCACATATTACTCCTTAAAAATTATTCCATTAAAAGTTTAAAGCAAAAACAATACTAGATAATTCCAAATCAAGTGTAGGGTAATTTAACTCATGAGATTTCAACTAACTCCAAGCATAATCATTTACCTTATCATTCCGCCTAAGGACACAACCAATTCATTTAAACAAACCATTTCTATAAATAACAAACATTCCATTTTTGTAAGGTACTTCCAAAACAGTGGCATTCATTAATTTTCATTTCAATTTTTGAAAAGAAACATCACATTATTCTGTCCAAATAAACATAACACATTTTCGAGTAAACTTCATCATTGAAATAGATAACAATGAAAAATTCTCAACAAACCTCTTGTAAAATCCTGCCCAACCAAGAAAACTATGAATTTCATTTATATTTGTGGGTCTTGGAAATTCTTCAACAACTTATTTTTTGAAGGATCAATATTTAATCCATTTTTTGAAACAATGTGACCACGGAAAAAAATTGGTTGTAACCAAAACTCACACATTCTAAATTTCTGACATAGTTTTCTTTATTTAATGGTTCTCAAGAGAATCCTTAAATGTCTTTCATGCTGTTCTTTACATTTAGAATAAACAAAAATATCATCAATGATCAAAACCTCAAACTTTTCCATGAACTCAGGTAATATTCTATTCATAAGATCCATGAATACAACAGGTTCATTATTTAACCCAAAAGACATAACTAGAAATTCAAAATAGTAATACATAGTATGAAACATGGTCTTTGGAATGTTTTATTCAATTACATTCAACTGATCATACCCCGACATCAAGTCAATCATTGAAAAACACTAATCTCCCTGTAGTTGATCAAACAAATCATCGATATGAGGAAAAAGATACATGTTCATTATAGTGATGTCATTCAATTCTCTATAATCAATGCATAGTCTCATTGAACAATATCTATTTTTAAAAAATAATATTGCAGCACCCCATGGTGATGTGCTAGGTTGAATGAAACCTTTATCTAATAACTCATATAATTGTTTCTTTAAATCTAAAAGTTCAATTTGAGCCATTCGATACGGGGTTTTTGAAATTGGATAATCATCAGGAACAAATTCAGTAGTAAATTCAACTTCTCGATCAGGTATAATACCGAGAAACTCATCAGAAAAAACATCATAATACTCATTTACAAATGGCACATCATTAATATGAATAGTTCCTTTTTTAATTAATATGTGCAAGGTACCATCCATTTCTATCTTACACTAGTTTCTCAACTTCCCAATATGATATCCAAAGTAAGGGTTTATTCTTGTACACAAACTAAAATTCATATTGAAACTAATATTCATTATCTCTATAGTAAATCCTAGCATGATAAACAGAATCCCAATCAATACGCAAAATGAAATTATACTCTACTAGAGGAAAACAATAAGGTTTACAAGTAGATTATTCCTGTACACAAGGAAAAGGAGGTTATTATGATTTCTTTTTGTTTCATAATTTCCTCTCTGTGTTTTTACCATAAGTTCAGGATTCTTATCTTGAAATTTAATTCCCAATTTACTTGAACAGTTCATAGAAATAAATGAATGTGTAGTCCCTGAATCGAACAACACATTAGAATAATCTGAATAAACCAACAGTGTACTCGATACTACCTCATATGATGGCACAACATCTGCAGAAATAGTTTCAAAGGTTTTCACCACCTCTTTCTTCTTATATTCTATTTTCTTTCACTCAGTTTTGTTATTCATAGGAACCTCATTTTCATAATGACCCATTTCATTGCACATAAAACATCATACCGTTGGATTTTCATTGCCTGCTTGAACATCTTCTTTATAGTTATGAGCAACGTGACCAGACCTACCACAATGTTAGAACTTTATAAACATTTATAAACACTCTTCAGGATACTTCTTACCACACTTCTCTCGAGATGGATATTTATTTTTCTTACCTCTATGTTTATTTGATGAATGCATTCCCTTTTCATGTCAACTATACCTCTTATTATGGTGTTTTTAAAATAACACCTTATTATCTGAAAACTCTATTTCCACCTTCTCCGTGCATCAAACAAGTTTTCCATAACTTGTTGACACACAAGAGGAAAATTATTCTCTATATCTCAGATTTAGTCAAGTGTCAAATCGATTTATCTTACTATCAAGATCTGGGAAGAGATTTAAAGCATACCTTTCCAGTCGAGTGGACATTCCTTCATAAACAACCACTAATTCATCCTACTACATGAATTCTATGAATTTTCTATCCTATGTCAAACCAGCTTAAGAAAATATTTATCAAAGAATATACCTTTGAATTCATCCCAATCAAGAGCATCAATATCCTCACTATACCTCATATTTTTCAACATCGACCACCACTGATCAGATTTACTTTAAAAGTAGTAAACAACAAGACTAACTTTTTGATGTTTTGAACACCCAATGTCATCAAAAATATTCTCTTGTGCTTTAATCCACCCTTCAGCAATCACATGGTCAGATGATCCCTTGAATGATGGTGGATATTGCCTCATGAAATGATCCACTACTGACATGTTCATCTGTGATTGATCAGGATAATCTCGTGAATGGATACCACCCCCATTTATAGCTTGGGTCAACTGTTTCATCACTATAAAAAAATTGTTTAGTTTTGATTCCAACTATCTCAGGTTGCTGATTTGGAAGTTTATCTTCCTCCTAATTTCATCCCAACATAGCCTCCGTCTTTCATCTATGGAAAACCATTCTGAACAGAAGAAATATTTTAGGAAATGTGACATGGTAATAGGTACATGCTATCATTTTAATTTTAACAAAAATTAATTTATGGATATAAATTTAGTAAAACCATAACTCCTAATGTTTTCTAATCCTACCTCTGATACCAACTATAAGGACCAAACCTTATACATTAAATAATCATGAATTAAATGAATAATTCACACTAGGGATATTTTTTAATTATAGAGTTATAGATAATTATGTCATAATTGTTAAAATACCTCTCAAAAGATACAAAGTAGATACTTCTACTCAGTTCCCATTATATTACACAAAATAAAAATTCTTGAAAATATGATTCATGTGATATCCATGTTTCATACTGAATGACTTTTTCATGGTCCCATCCTTGCCCCTATTCCACTTTATGTCCTATAAAAACATTTCATAAACATGGGATGAGCATAAGAATCATAGTATGGGATACACAAAGAAGTAAAACTGTTATTTTATCAAAAAAACAAGTAAACCTAGAATATTTTATCTTAAGTAATACTTTCCAACATTATGAAATAGTAAATACACTTCACGGAATAAAAGATCATTGAATACCATTTTTTAAACCAATATATTATTTTAAAAACCATATAAAGAACACATAACATATGAAGGTTACTTGGGACATAAACATACATAAATAGAATACAATTATAGTCTACTTCCACACATATCACTAAATGGAATATCCATACGTCCGACTTCCATAACCAATGAATTGGAGGTCATAACATAACCATATGTTCTGGTTTATCATGAAACCACCTCTCATTTGGTTTATTAGGAAATCACCCATCAAATTTCCATGTACCATTATTAAATCCTAACACATACAAAATATATAATCGAATGAAAAAATTTCTAGACTTCAATCACAATATATCACATAAACATATTAACATAAAAAATCTATTATCAAAAATGTTTTCAATACCAGAATACAAAAAAGATTATATGGTATTTATTTTCCTTTTAAAATAACTATACATCCTGTTAAGGAATCCATAGATCATATATTAATCATGGTGGATGAATGGTCATTGTCACAACTTACGTTAAAAGATTTTTTTTTTTTTAATTTTGTAAAACGCATTATAGAAAAAGATTTCCATTGAATGAAATTAAAATTAAAATGTGCTTATAAAGAGTATAAGGAATGTAATTTGATACAAAAAATTATGCATAAATGAATGAATATTGATATTAAATCCGTTACCTCGTGTCCAACTTGACCCGATCATTCTTTAATATCCTTTAATTTGGGTAACTCCCATTGGTTTGAACCCAAAGGACTTCATGAAGTGGCTTCTACCTAAAGTAAGGCTTTGAGGTGGAGTATAGGGATCTTGAGATATTATTTGGTAGGGGTTGGATTATCCAAGATTCTTGGGAGGTTTGTGGAGTGAGATAGAAGTGGTGTCCTTTTATTAGTGGGAGGAGGGGATAATTAGGAAAGTTTGAACCACATATTTTATTATAAACCTATCTTCAGTTACAAAAGGTCAAAAAAAAATTAATGTTGAAGATAAGATGAGTCATCGTCGAAATAAAATCATCTTATAGGAATTGGTCATGTTTTTGATATTATTTTAAAATTTATAATCTTATTTATTTAAAGCATTTATTAATGATGTAAACATTTCATTTTATTGTGACATAAATAATTTAATTTATATGATTCATAATAATTTAAAAAATGATAATATACGAAATTATTTTAGACTTCTATTGAATATTTATATTTTAAGATATAACATATATAACTCAATGTAAAAATTAATTGACAAAAAGATATTTGATTATTCCATTGTTGCCCATACTTTATGTTAATTAAAATAAAGTTTCAGTATCACCATCATGTGGCTCCATGGGGTCCCAAAATAGAACCAACGATGCCAATGGTCAGATATGTATCAACCTATAGGATTATGACACATGTTATGGAGATTTTTTATTATTATAATAATATTTGTTTACCTTATTTACCAGATTTTTCCTTTAACCATGGTGAACTAAATATTTACGGAAGTAAATATTCATAATGTCTATAAATAAATCTTACCTATTTACAAAATATGGTCCTCCTGATTCCAAATATGAAATGAAATTTTCCAAATTCAAAAGGAAAAAGTGGCTGAAATTAATTTAAAATTAATTCCAACTATCATAACAAAAGTTGTGTATTTAAGAAATATTAACTATCAAAATATTGACACTTGTTTAGGTCCAAATTCAAAGTAAAATTTATTATAATTCCCAAATTTGATTGAATGGTAAAAATATAATCTAATTAAACATTAAACCAAATTAAAAAAATAACTTAACCATATCAGTAAATTATATTAAAAGGCAGTTTTTTATTAAAATACATTATTTTTCAATATTCATTAGAAATTGAATTTTATCAGAAAAAACCGAAAATTTACCCTAAGTAAATTTTGATGTCCCAATTCGAAATAATAATTTCATTTGGACCAATAGAACTTATAAAAGTTACCATAACTATATTTGAAAATTTTTCTCCATCAAAAGGCGGTAAATCAATATTTTAATGGATATTTGTGTATTTATACTTACAATCAGATACATTCTTATTGTAATCCTCTAATATTTATTTTATATAATTAAAAACATTTCACAAAATGTTTATAATTAAATATTAGTTTGTTTTATTCATTCAGGCCAATACAATTACTATGAGTTAACTACATTTAAAATATGATTATTATATTATTAGTGTATAAAATATGATTTCAATGAAAATTGTTGCTGCATATCAGGTACGCTATCGACCATATCAACCCATTTAAAACTTAAAGTAATATCTAATTCACAAATATTAATAAATAGTAAAATGTCATAATTTATTATTTACTTGGGATGTTACAAGGAAAGTATAAATATAAATTTCAATTACTCTATTTTAGATACTCTTTAGTTAATCAATCATTTTTATCACCACTAAGATCAATTTCCTATGGTAAAATATCAATATAAAGTGGTCATTATAAATCCTAGTATGGGATAAATATGAAAATTTAACATAATGATCACGATGGATAACACATGATTTATAAAATTTGACAACAATAATACATATATGATACATAAAATGGAAATGTTTCTATAATAAAATATTGATACATTCCTATGAATATGAAGAATTATTATCATTGTAGTTCTATTAATCAGTCTTACTAATGTTATTAACAAAGGATTATCTACATGTGTCATAACTACAGATAAATTTTATCACGAATTCATTAGATCATTATTACAGTTAAAACATTATATTACAAAAATTATGGTATCTACAATGATTGAAATGAAACATTTCATCAATATCATGTGCTCAATAATGAATGAATTTCATACAAAATCAATGAGTATATATGTGAATAATGACTTGAATATTGCATTACTTTTAAGAAATAAAAATGGAATGTTGGTTTTGATATTGAAAATCCCCCAATCAGTAAATTATATTTATTTATTGATTAATACAAATAGATATTCAAGTCGTTATGTTATTCATTATATAATAATTTTACATGTAAAATCATAAAATATATAAAAATTAATTTTTTTGAATGAAAATATAATATATAGATTAATAAAATGGAATAATTAGATGGAAGAAGGTCACCCACAGATAAAAAATTGCATTCGAAGTAAGGAGAAAATTAATAGTGTTTGGATGGAATATAATTCAACATTTTTTAGTCTAATAGATAAATGTTACCTGAAATAAATATTCATAATATAATTCACATACCGTAAACCCCATATTATGTTTTTTCTTTTCCACATCTAAAATAATAGAAATTTTTTAATAAAAAAATTAAACTAGAAAAGATTTATTTTTCTATAATTATTTATCAATTATAATCACTTGATTATATTATTTAATTACTATTCTGAATGATAAATATTTTTGAAATGTATTTTCCATAATATTTTTCGGTGATTCTTTTATTTAATGAATCCATATAATTTATATTAATAAATTTTTAGTATAAAATATATAAACTTAGAATATAATATATTTATTAATTTATATATTATAAATGATTTAATAAAATCATGAATAACCATGGTGAATATAAATGAACTATAAACACCCTCAATGACTTATAACTGACCATTAGTGGGATATTTTCAATGTAGGAGGTTCATGATATATATAATGGACTTACATCGTGATATAATATTTTGATTTTATATTAAAATTTTAAAGATAAATGTAGCATAATTTTTAATTATTTCATGATAATTTGGATAAGAAAAGTGGATATGAAAATAGAAAGCAACATATAAAATAAATTTATTAAAGGATACTACCAATTTATTAATGTGGATATTTTTTGAAGTCTCATAACATCGTGAATGCAATCTGTTCAATTATTCTTGAATGTCCCTAAGGTGACTCCATAGAAGGGATTTTCATATTACATTTTATTTCTAAAGTGTGGGAGTAGATTTTTTCATGATGAGGGATATAGTTTATTTATACATTAGGATATGTGTACTTGTAATAGCCCTAACCCTAGAAACCTCAAGAAAATGTACTCTTTATTAAAATAAAAGTAGATAAATATAATCACATACTAATGTCGTGAACTGTGTTTTAAGTATTATTAAAATAAATAAAAACTTTTAATAATTATTAAAATTGATATTATATAATACTTGGAGTATTTCCACTGATAACACCATCATTTACCTTAGTATATCTTTTCATATCAATCATAAAACACATCACATTATCATAGGTAAAATAAAACATTAGAAACTAGTGAGATAATATTCTGATTAATTTTAACCATATGTTGACATGAATAAATAAATTAATTATATTCAATATGTGAAGCTAAAAAACTATGCAATTTGATATTTAACCAATAGCATGACAAAATATAGCATGAATAAATGATGATCAAATAAACATGTAAAACTAAGAATGTTATGTAGAAAACATTATCATGTATATTTTATGTAATTGAATAATCACTTGTAATATCAATAACTAAATTCAAAATAATATAATTCATAATTCAAAACATCTAAAATATATCATCAACACCTTGATCCATTGTATATAAATAAATTTTAATGCCTCATCCTAATACGAGTGTAGTTTTTAAAATATTGGTGCATCAAGAGGTTATATTTAATCGTCACCACCAATAACTACCCATGACTTATGAATTCCTCATTTGTAAAATGTGAAACAATATCAATATAAATATTTTTGAAAAATTAGTATATGAAATGACAATACCTACCTAAATAAATAAATATAATAATTAAAAAAATTTATCAATTTGAGGAATGGTAAAACAATTTTATATCCTCTATCAAACACATCACAATCCATCTAAATAATGAATAAGGTAGATATAAATAAAACATATCTCTAGTCAGTTACAATTATAATAATGTTTCGATGCCATTGAGGAATATAAATACCATAATAGTTTAACTAATAATATTATGGGGAAATTAATTTTTTTAATTGAAATTAACGTTTTAATTTTTTTTTAGAAAATATTATCAGAAAATAGGATAAAATAAAAATTTAAAATTATTGTTTCAAAAATTGAGTGGTAATGATGGTACGAACTTCTATTAATGCGATACATATTAAAAAAATGCTCGCTTTCTCATTATCAATAGAACCCAAATTGTCTTTGTTTAGAAAACCACATGAGGATTCACCTAAAACTCATACAAAATCTAAATGTTTAAAAAATTATTAATTATTTAATTTTTAAATGGTTTAAATTTTTATTTTTTTAGAAAACATTGTTTTTTGTGATTTTTTTTAATAGTTGGGAAAAATAAATTCATATTTATATAATTATTTTCATTTGTTTATTTTCAAAAGAATTATAAAATGGTAAAATAATAAGAAATTTTAATAAATAAATATAGGATAAAATAATATAATGGTTTTATAATAAATAAATATTATAGCTCCTCTAATCGATACATAAAAAATCACACAAATAATGACTTGATAGTGAAAACCCCATTATAAGAGTATTTAGTTTTGAGTAATAATTATTAAAAAAAATAAAATAAAACCAAAAAACAAATAAAATTATTTTAAAATAATTCATGATATAACATAAAAAATTGTAAAATATATTCCAATGAAAATTAAAAATGTGATGATTTCAATGTAAGTCTCAAGGATGAAAAAGAGAGGCATGAAACCCAATGCTCAGGTCTGATATCATTTTTATATGTATATAACTCTATTATAGTATATACAAGAATATTATAAATAAATTAAATCAACTATTATATATGATGCTATTGTATCATTTTATTAAGAATTTTTTTTCCAATATTTAATTTTTTTAATTATTTAGTGTCTTAGTTTCACTGTTTAATAATGGATTTTTTTATTAATGTAATAGTTATAATACATATGATATAGTTACATCATCTACATTATAATATTTATGATAGAAATATTATTTCTTCAATTAGTAACTAACTTGTAACCAGTCATGAAAATTGGACTTATAAAATTAATCACATCACATTATTGAGACTATCAGTCATATATACATGAGACCGATAATATTATTCCTTTGACAAGTTAAAGGATAAAGATGTGTGTGACATATTAATTTTATAGAATCAATATAATATAATATATATATATAATATATTAATCAATTTTTTTCATTATTATATTAAATTAAATAATTATTAAAAAATTAATCACATCGCTACATGAGGCTAGATATTTCAATACCCACGAGAAAGATTATCGTATCTAAAAAAGAATGTAATATAAAATAGTAATTTTGATATTAAAATTAAATAAGTGTATTAGATAATAAATATAATAAAACATGGTTAATCCATTTTTATATAAATCATTGTATGTTGGGGAAGGAAAATAAAATACATCATCTCTTGAGGTTGCAGGTCGCCGTGCATAGGATCAATGAGTTAATCTCCCATTAGATCGAATTGGAAAAAAGTAAATATTATTACACAAACAAAATAACATCAAAATATTTATTTTATACATGTTTTTTATATTTTAATATTCAATACATAATTTGTGGTGTAAAAATATGAATGTAAATTACATTTCATTTCTAATAAATTACCTTCTCATATAAGACCATCATTTGGATCTCCATTTGGGAACCCTGGGGATAGTCTATTGGGAGGAATATTAGTACATTAATATGTCTTAAATATGTATGATATATCTTTTTTGTGAGTTATGGTCAGGAAAATGGTTTTTATGGGTCTAATGAAGTGTGGGGCGAGACTTCCCTTTTAAATGTGGGGAAAGGGAACCCTCTCAAAAATTACATAAAATTTTCCAAAAAAATGAAAATGATATTTTAATTCAAATTAAAAAATCTCCAAATTAATAATAGTATATAATTATGGATATTATAAGAAATAATTTTGTATATAGAATAATATTTGGAATTTTAATAATGTCATTTTAATTAATATCTTCTTAGTTTAACTATTATTAAACCCCTTTTCATCTTAATTGAGAAAAATTATTGTTACTCCTTTCTCTATTCCTTATGGTGAAAATTTAAATTTAAATTATTATAAAATATTAATTATTATGATTTATACTATGGAATCTATTTTCACAAAATAAACTAACCAATGTGCATAAATTAATTAAATAATTATCTCACAAACATAATGAGAAAGAGGGATTCCAAAGGGAAAATGTTCAAAATATTTCAATGATTTTATATAATTATTCAATATGAAAATAATTGAAATGATATAAATTGAATAATATATTATAATATTTTAGTAATTTCAAATTAAAAACAACTCAAAAAAATTAACTTTAATAATAGTTTAAATAAAAATTTCTCAAAAATAATTAATTAATTTTCAATATTTAAAAAAGAATAAATATTTTCATAGAATCACCAAACATTCACCATAATAGATTTTTCATATCGTTATTTAGAAAATTTATTTTAGTTTTTTAAATAAATTCTATAAATGTGATAAAAAATTACAAAAAACTATGTGCACAATGCCTGACTAAACTACCTTTTTGAAAAATAATTTTTTTAGAAAATATTCCATTCTCATTTAAATAATCCTAATATTATAAATAATAAAAATAAATAAATTTTATATTGTACAAAATGATTAATTTTATGTTTAATATATTACACAATATATGGTCGTTTAATTTTAAAATATCAAGGTGTTACATTCTACCCAACTTAAATAGAATACATTATTTTAATTTATTATTGATCTTGGTTATGAAAGGCATGACACATGAAAACACTTTCCATGAATCCCTACATAGTAAGAAGATTTAATTAAAAATACTCATGTTAATAGTGAATGGGATACTATATTGTTATCTAGAATAATTAGATAACTAGATTTCTATGTATGCTAATTAATGTGAGAAGTGAAGATAAAGACTTGGAAAAAAACTATTATTCCATAATAATGATGGAGGGTGTAAGCTTAATTGATCATAAGTAAGTTTATAATCAAGATAAGTTCAACATCCATAGAACTATAAATCTGTAATTATTTAATTTATTATTTGATTCATCATATACAAAGGTAATGAGATAATTTTTTTGAACCAAGATCTTTTTCCTAATGTTGGGGAATACCTCTACAATATTGGCTACGAACATAAGGAAATATTCCAAAATTATAACCGTTAAATTTAAAAATCATAATAACATAATCAAAATGGGATTTTATATATTTATAGTTCATTTATTAATATAATAAATGAATATCAATTTTTTATTTTTTATTCTCGATACTTGAAAAATATATTTTAATAGAATTTCATATCCATAAAAGAGTAAAAATCATTTTGAGATTTCATTACAAAATAATATGGTTATTATAATTTCTCAAAATAACACAAAATTATAATATTTGTAAATTATATTCATAATTAACCTTATATATCATTAAAATATTCCCGAACATATTTATATAGAAGATCATTATATCAAAATTATATTCACCAGTAAAAATAACGTGGATCTAAAGATTCAATTCCAAAATTATAAATACCCTTTTCATAATAAAATCTAAATTATAACATGCATGCTTCCAAAAATAAAATTGTATGTTGTTGAATATATTACATTAAGTAATAGTTTTAGGAATCTCCCACAGAGATGACAAAACCCATCAAACCACTACGCAATTTCATGTTCGGTAATAATATCCCATAAAAATCTCATCATTATCTCAAATTCAGAGACATATTATGGGTTATGATCCCCATAATAATGTGTTTTTTTATATATTCATCATTCCACAATATCACTTTTCTTTTCTATCAATACCATTGGGTATGTTCTCTAAATTAATTTAAGAAATTGTACAACGGTATTATACTTAGACAATTCATGATTCTCATAATTAAAATATGATTAATAAAATAATATTACAATATATTTATTAGATCTAAATATGCAATAAAATTATTCACCCTAGTTCATTTTAATCAATATAATAACATGAACAATATCTTATTTCTTCATATATATTTTAAATTTCTTCTACAGTTGAAGAATTTATTCGCAAAGTTCAAATTATCCTTACAGTGGAAGCATTTTAAATGGGATTTTTTTATTTAAATTATAATTAAAATAATGATGTCCATATTATCAACAGTTTTAAAAATCCCCATCTCCATTTATTTAGGTATGAGGGATTTTCTTTCCACAATTATCGCATGTAGAAAACCCGTTATTTATCATATTCATGTTATATATTTTTTCTATATCTTGACATTTTTCTCTATATTACCTTTAAAACCATTCTACATATAGAATAAATTCTCTATATTGATAGCACATGTGGTAGTGTCCTCATATGACAATAAGGTTTCGGTGAAATGTTACATTTGATTATTTGGATTATGTTTATCAGTGAATTGATTATTATTACTCTTTAGATTATACAAATAGATATATTTTCAATTCATTTCAATATAAACCATATTCTGAAAATGAGATGTAGTAGATTATATCATAATATAATCTATGATAATGAATAATAAAAAAATATAGAATACCATAACATAAATTCATAATTTTATTGGTAGATAATCTATATGAAATATGATTTTATTGGGGATGACATTATTCTAAAATTCTTAAGAATGTTTTTAATTTAAAATTGATTTATATTGATCATATCTCTCATGAAATTCAAACCAAGAGCATAGTATGACATGTTATAGTGCACAAGGTAATAATTTGTTAAAAATTAATACATCATTTTTATATTTATTACACAATGGTACATCGATGTCCTAACAATGTCCATTGTACTGTCCCTATAAGAAATTATTTACAAGAAAAAACACATTATCTATTTCATACTAATATAATATAATTTTCCTAAAAAATCATCCCAAATTTCAATTATATAGTTATGTTCAATAATTTATGTTTTTGTATATCAATATCACAAGATTTATTCTTAACAATCTATGATACAATATATAATGACCATGGCCCTAGAACGCATGAGCATGATTCTAATTACTAAAATATCATAATATACAAATAATTTTTTCCTAAAGAACCAAATAGTTTATTAATCATGACAACCTAGATACATATGATATATTCATAATAATATTGAAAATTTAAAATAAGCAATGTATTTTAATTATTAACACCATTTTTCACTATCCATATCCGTTTTATCAAAAATAAAACTCATCCTGATATCCTCTAAAAATTAAAACATAAGATTGGGGATAAATGAAATTATCAATAGGGGTATGAATATAGAAGTATAAATAAATAATTATGGTGTAATAAATATGGTATGGTAATAAAATGAAACACGTGTCATTTAATTAGTAACATGTTCATTATATCGGTGGAATAAATGATGATTAATTAATTACATAAAAATAATCGCAAAATCGTGAAAATATAAACATTGGTATTCCAACTATTTTAATAATTAAGTGTAATATCTAGAACAATGTTCAAACTTATTTTATTTATAATTATTTACATATATAATATATCGTTAAGGACTTATTCTATGACATCAAAATCAATGGTTAATTCCTCGACCAAAACACAATATAGTTTTTCGCACGAGGGGATTCAATGCATTGATTATGTATCTATATCTGGGGAACAATCATAACATAGTATGTCCAATAAATTCTCTGTATGGAAGGGGTGAATTGTAATCATTATAAACATTGCTATTTAAAAACTATGATAACGAATGTTAATATATACTCCCAATCAAATTAACATAATCATATACCACCTAGTGTAAATAGTTAATAGATATAATCTTTTTTACACTCATTCAACCTAGACATAAATAATAATAATAATTTATAAGGATGATATAAATACAACATTTTCCACGTGGATCATGTGTATAATAATTTCATATTACAATTGATTATTATAAATACTAGAATATATTCATTATTTTTTTGAAGTGAATACAATTTTTATTAAAATAAAATTTTAAAATTTAATTTAAATAAAATATTTGGAAAATTAATATCCTCATAATTAAAATTTTAAATTCTAGTGTTAAATCATGGAGAGGTTTTTTATCAAGGAAATCAGGTTCATATTGTACATGTTAAGATAATGATTCCATTAACATATTTAGTAAAATCTAATAATTCAATTATTTTGAAAATAACATGAACATTCCATTAATATTTTAAAAAACAAAAAATTAGGGAATTTATTTTTACTAAATCATTGTAAAATATAAAATATATTTTAATAACATTTAAAAAGAAAATAGATTTTAATGTAAAATGATTTTTACATAAAATGATAAATAAACATTGATTTTCATTAAAACAATTATAAAATAATTTAATATAAAAATATTTAGAATATGATAGTATTAATTGAATAGATAATTAATGACTATAGGATAAGATATTATATTGTTTTTATGATAAAAATAAAAAATCCATGAAGGGATTCCAAAATAAAAAAAATCCCCAATAATCATGACATTATGAAATAAACACTTACCACAATCATATATTATGAATCATAAGTTGTAAGAATTAAATAATGAGAAATGATACAATAAATATTGTGAATATCAAATAATTCAAGATATAACATAACAAAGGTTTAGTACATATTGTAACTGTCAATTCCTTCCGACATTGTTAATTTGCTAGTCTTATTTGTTTGTGGTTTTCAATGGAGGCATAGATTGAATCTAGATATGTATTCTTTCTAAAAGATTGAATAATGAAGAATACATATTGTGTATCTAGTTTAAATAATGTGAAATTAGATTTCAAGAATTATCTAGATTGTTTCACAATATGTAGATATTTCACAAGATGTGATATAGAATTTTTCAATGTGTAATATATTATTGTTATTAAAATAGAAAAGAAATAAAGAGGTGACATGTTTTTTGGAGGAATCAATACTCTATTGACTTGATACAGTAAAATTGGATTACAAGTTATGTAATCCCCCGATCCCTATTAGTTTTAGAATAATTTTTTCGCCAAACATTTAATCATTCAACCATGATATCTCCTTCCAATCATATTAGGGGAACCTTAGGTGACCCAGGGTATTCATTGTTTCATTTTTCATCCCTCTACAATCCATTGATTCTTGTGGATGTTCCCTAGCGATCTATGGTTGATTCATTGAGAGTTATCTCTTCCTTCTGACCCATTTTCTTCCTATCTCCTAACAAGAAGCCATTGCGGTGTGGATTCCCTTGTTTAGGGTTTTTTTGGGTTGAATTTGATGGTATTGGGATGTAGCATAGAAAAATATATTGTTTTTATGGTGGGATTGTAGTTTTTTGAAATTTTCATTTTCCCTACAATGTGTAGTATGTTGGAAAACATGCTTGAGCTCTCATTTCACTCCATTCTCCTTGTTCTGTAACATGAGGATTGAGTTCTTTTTTATATATAATTCATGGTTTTATGAATTAATATAAGATAATGATTTTTTTTATTTTAAATTTAAGGGTATATAGGTATGATTCACATGTTTTTATATCAATGATAAGATTGGGATATTGAGAATTGTACGAGATTGATATCCCACTAAAAATTGATGTCGGTGGGGGATTTGTTTGTGCTGGATATATTATATGGGTTTTTATTTTACATGTGATTCTTTTGATATCAACCTAAAATTTAAATAGATTTACCACTTATACATGGTTAGTTAAACAGTTTCCAACAGATTTTGGCTTCTGTTTTAATGACCCAAAAATAAAGAAGGATGTGATAAAATATTTTATGGGAAAATTTATAAAATATTCTTGATTTGTTATTATGTCAGGTCATGCTTGTGTGACAGTGAGGTTTGGTTTAAATGGGTTGGGGGAATATTTGATTATTTATCCATTCATTTTTATTTGATAGGTGATAGTTTGTGGGTTGTGCTTTTGGACAATTAGTTGATAGTTTGTGGTTTCATCATTTGGGGTAGTGAGGTGATAATTTGCGGGATGTGCTTTTGGGGAGAGAAGGTGGTGGAAGGATTAAATATTTTTGGAATGTGGTTTCTTTCTGTATGATTCTCCAGTAGTGAATGGTTAGTATCTATTTAATAAGGATTCTAATAGAGTGGGTTGGTTTGGTTAATTAGATAATAATTTTTAATAAATATGTCATAAAATGTGTGTGGAATGTAGAGGAAATGTGAGTCCAATTTAGTTTATTACAGATATTAATTTTCTTAATTGACTGTTGTAGATACTAATAAATTTATTTATATGTGGAAAAAATTATTGGGTTTGTGACTTGGTTCAGGAGGTTATCAATACATAGGTTCATCTTTAGTGTTTGTTAATAAATATATATATATATATGGTTGTACATTCTTGTTATATATATACACACACTAACCATGTTGACCACTTTATTAAAAAACACTATGTCACACAATGGGTGTTTCTTCCAACATCAACAGGGGAGTACAAATGGATGGGTACCCACTCATTCAATCTTTCTATTCCATGTGATGTAGTTACGAAACATGTTGTGTTGGGTGGAGGGATATTACTGAATTAAATTCTAGTTTTGAAATATTAGTTGTCTTCATGTGAAAATACATATCCCAGGTGTGTTTGGGTGATGTGATATGTGTTCTCAGTGTCTTCGAGATGAGGTGTGATAGACCAAATGTTTTTTTTGACACATGAACACTCTTGTGGGGTGGTTTCCTAGGTGTACTAGTGAGAGATTGGTGTAGTATTGTTTATCAGGCAGTGATCCCATGTGTTTATTGTGAGTTGTGTTGTGACTATTCTTGTTGGACAATTTTTTATACAGATAAAGGAGAGTACCCAGATGTATTATGTTGGGTTTGGGAGTGGCAGACCAATGGGAAAGTAGCATTGTGTATGTAACACCCTTGGTAAATAAAGAATATGACATTTTTATATTCAACCATATTTGTGAATAAAATATTAATATTACTTTAAAGGGAATGCTATGCTCGATGGCATA
The DNA here is from genome assembly GCA_963277665.1 of Viscum album. NCBI lineage: Eukaryota > Viridiplantae > Streptophyta > Magnoliopsida > Santalales > Viscaceae > Viscum > Viscum album. Next base: position 1,581,750,229 of record OY728150.1, on the reverse strand, counting down.
CCCAATATGCAACAACAAGTTTCTTTGAAATCTTACGTTGCACTCTAATAATAAAATAATATTATTTTAAATTGTAGTTAACGCCTAGCCGTTGTAATGGAGGGACTGAATAGAAATAACTAAAATATTATTATATATGTTTGTTAAATGTTTTTACATTTATCCAATAAATTTTAGAGGCTTAAAATACAAATGAATCCAGTCTTAAACATTGAATAGACAAGTATTTTTAAAATATTATTTTACTACCTTTTAATGGAAAATTTTTTTTAAATCAAACTACTAACAATTTTATATGATCTATTTTTCAGAATAAACATATTATTTATGATTGTGACATTGAAATTTAAATTGGGTTAATTTTTGGTATTTTTCTGACAATGATCATTTTTCAATGAATAGTGAAAAATACTGCATTTTACATCAAAACTGCTTTTTCATATAATTTAATTGTATGATTATATTATCTTTTTAATTTGTTTTAAAGTGTAATTGGAATATATTTTTACCATTTAATACAATGATGGTCATTGGGATTAATTTCACTTTGGAATTGGGAATAAACAAGTGCCAAACTTTTCATAAATATTGTTTCTAAAAAACCCGCTATTTGTTTTGACAACATGAATTATTTTTAAGTTAATTTTTGAAATTTTTGTGTTTGGAATTTGGAAAAATGGATTAAAAATCTGTAATCAGACGTTCCAAATTATGTAATTAAGAATCTTTTATTTTTGGACATTATGAATAGTAACGACAGTAATTATCTTTAATTATCTTGATTAATGAGTAATCCGGTAGTTAAAGATAATAAAATAATATCATAATAATACAAAATGACCACAACACATGTCTTAAGGCTACTGGTTGTCTAATGGCCGACCATGGGATGCCTTGTTCCAAACATGGGGGCCCCATGGAATCAGTTTTGTGAGAAAGTGACTTTCTATCTTTTTAAATTTAAATAATGTTAAATGTAACAAAGAATGTATCACCTAAGTAAAAGATTTTTAATTTTGTCTATATAAATGATATTTTGGACTATAAATATTCGTTATAAATCTAAAAATAGTTCCTAAATCATTATATTTTTTTATAATTTTTAGACATTAAATTTATTAAATTATATATGACATCATGATGATGCAGCGATTACCTCATTAATAATGGATTTAAATAAAATGGAAAGATAATGTAAAATATAAGACCTAAACATGTCAAAAACCTATTGTATGGGTGGATTTCAAACCATTATCAACATATCCTAGAATTATATTAATGTCGGACCTCTTAAATCCGAATACCATTTTAAAATAAAGTGACTTTTCTTTACTTTCCAAGAGTGCCCCTCCTCTCCTCTTATAAAAGGCCCCCACCTCTACCACCTTACCCACACCTCTCAAGCCTTTGCCTCGGCCAACCCCTGCCCATTTTGTCTCTCGAAATCCCTCTCTAACTTCTTGAAGCCTCAATTTTGGCATAAGTCTTTCCAATGAAGCCTTTGAGCTCAAACCAAAGGTAGTTACCCAATTTTAAGGTAATGTCTTCACTTGTGTCCTTTGGTTTTATTTTTCTTCTCCAACCCCAAAAATCTTTTTATTCATTTATTTTGTAACAAATACAGTATCTTCAATATACTAGGATGTTGTTATAAGAAATATTCGAGCTACACTTACACACAACTTCATCTAATGGTTAAATAACATACTGTTTCCGTGGATGGCGAATTTCTGCCTCCCGAAATGATGATTGTTCAACATTCGTTTAACACCTTCAATGGTGGCCATTAAGATGTCACTATATTTATATATGATATATAATATGTTTATGTTTTCCTTAAGCTTATTTATTTTTCATTTATGGCATACCTTTATGGCTTCCATTATGGGTATACGCGATATCTTCATTTAAGGAAGTGTGGACTACTGCCCCCTCAAAGTGATTCGATTCGTTAATACCATATGTGGTATGTATAAAGGATATATTTAATGATACTATATATGATACCATACTGGAATTAAAATACTCTTATGTATCATTATGTTTTAATTCCATTAAATATGAAATAGAAATGGAAGTAGCGTTCATGCGTACGTACGGCTTACCGTCTCCATGAACGGTACATTTCATTTTTTTTCTCAAAATGTTATATACTATTATAAGTGTATATATATAATGGATATATATAATATATTACATAAAAATTATGGATATAATTCTGTAATTATAACATATATATATATATACCATTTTTTTTAATTCCATTAATATGAAAAAAAATGAAAGTAGCGTTCATGCGTACGTACGGCCTACCGTCTCCATGAACGGTGCTTTTAATTTTTATCTCCAAATTCTATGGAATAGTATAAAGTGAATATATACTGGATATATAATATATTTAAAACATAAATACTATTCTGCATATGATTTATCTATAACTACATGGAAATTTATTTTCCAACAGGTTCAATTTTTGACTCATGTACCAAACTTCGACAAAAACGTCTGATATGAACTCATACTATTAAACAATTATTATAACATTAAAATATGTGATATTAAATGAATAATAATCTTTATAGGAGGTCCTTATGAAATTATAAATTGACCAAAGTTTATTATTCAGGAATATAATGAAACGAACAAGACAAGTTGGACTTGAGGTAAGGGGTCCTACTCCTCTTTTTCTTTTTAAGTACACTCTTTTATGTCATTCCTTCTAAAGATCTTATTTATTTTTACTGGTATGTTCTTTTATATTACTCTTACTGTAATTTTTATGTTCATATGATGAGAGACCCTATTTTATCTCATCAATCCATTTTGGATGTTTTGAGTGGCGCTGTTAGGCTGCTGAATTCTCATAAGAGATCTATCCTCTCTCTTTCTTTTTAAGTACTCTCTTTTATGTCACTTCTTTTAACCACTTCTTTGTTATGTTTGGGGATGTTATTTTATATTCCTATTTCTGTAAACATTATGTTAATATGATGAGAGACCATATTTGATCTCATCAATCCATTTTCGGAAGTTTTAAGTGGCGTCGTTAGACTGCAGTGTTTTCGTAAGGGATTTTCCATCTCACTTTTATTCCCATGAGATTTATGATACATTTGCCACAATTTTCTTTCATTGGTGTATGTACTTCCCATTATTTTTCGCATTGTGTATTATACTTTCTTTTATGAGTATTTACATCAATGTTGTATTGTCCTTCTTTCACGAGGTGTATATTTCGAAAAATACCCATGTCGGTAAGGGAACCTTTCACCCTCCTCTTTTTAAAAGACTTCTTTTGTTGGGTCATTTAATTTAAATATTTTTATGTTGGGATACGTTCTCATATATGCTTATTGATGTAAATTTTATTTCAAAGTGATGAGATACCCTTTTTTTATCTCTCATTAACTCATTTTGATGTGACATCGTTAGGCTGTCAAGTGAACTTCTTAACCCAATTTCGATTTCTTTGGGTTCAACATGTAGTTATTGAATATGTCATCATTTGAATATGTGTGAATGACCTTTGATTATTTTACACTTAATATCCACTTATATTTGGTGTATTCGTTTGTCACACATAATTATGTAATTGATTTATCCTTAAACCAAGGATATCGTCTTTGTATGGGACATCGTCTCAATCCCCTTTCATTGAGGCATATTTTGTTTTATACACAACCTTCTTTTATATGGTGTATAAACCCCTTTGACTTTTACATTTATCCAAAAGTAATCTTTGTTATACGAAGCATTTTACAAAATTACTAAAGGGAATGTTTTTTTCATACGTATGCGGCGACAATGACTTCTCCACCGCTGTGACCATTATTTGAGTTTCATCTTTCTCTACAAGCCATAACTTCTTTTTAATAGAAAAATAAATACCATGTTTTACTTTTCTTTTATTTTTGTATTGAAAATGGTTTTCATAAGGTTTTTTATATCAATGTGTTTTATTGATATCTTGTGATTGAAATATGGAAATGTTTAGTTTCCTTTATGCATGTTTTATGTGATATGATTATGTTATGGTTCTTGGGAATTGTTATGAAGACGGGTGGTTCCGTGATAAACTAAGGGCGGGTGAGCCCGATATAGCTCTCCAATGCATTGGGTAACGTGAAGGAGTGAAACGTTAAGTTTTCTCCGAAAATATTTAGGGAATATAATATGGTGGGTATTCCAAATGTAACCAAGAGGGTTACTCCCTACGTAAGAATGTTATGAATGCCTCAAGTTACGTTTATGTCTTATGATTTCTATGATTTATTCATGATTTGATGATGTATATTAAAGTGCCTATGTTTTATGGGTAAAGTATGATTTCATTCTTATGTATATATGAACTCATATTTCCTTTCCATATTTTTATAACCCTTACTGAGCTTTTTATGCTCATCCCAAGTTTTTGAAATGTTTTTCACAGGTCAAGGGAAAGATACATGATGTGATTATAGTGTCAAGGATGTGTCAAGAAATAATCCATGTTTTATTTTAAATAAGTTTTCATTGATGGGAAGAATGAATACTGTCTTTTATATAACCACTTTGTTTAAATGTGGAATGTAATGAAAGTTTCATGATCTAATTCTCTAAAACTCTATACCTGAGAAGATCCTCAATGTGTAGTCTTGTAATAACTCAAGATTAAGTAATTTTTATTGCTGGGGCCTTATAGTGTACCCTTATTGATTTTATCTGGTTACATTATATTACTTGACTTGAATAATTTAGTTGTCATTCCTTGGTGAGTTTGGATTTTTTTAGTATACATTCTTAGGTATTATTTTGTTCTAATGTTTTCTCACAGTTTCATTAGTAAGATTCTTTCACATGTGAACGAGATGATTTATTTTTTCCTACTAAGTATACTTTTATGATAAACCTATATATATAAAAGTTTTAGGTCTCTGAGAGAGTTATTTGGATTTTGTTTGCCTTTACTAGCTGGGATCCTTAACAGTTGGTGTGTCTCTATTGTAACATATCTCCTGGGTATTTACTATAGATACTTCATTGTATGTATATCAATTCTATTTAAACATTCATTTGGGATGGTTTTTAATTTTTAGTTTTTTTTATATATGTATTTGAGTTATTTTTGGATGATTTATCTTATCTCCATGCATTTTTTCATAAATGATAATGCCTCCCATGTTGTGAGATTTGTACACTCCTGGTCATAGTCACCTAACTACAGCCTAAAGTATGAATGACTCGAGATTCATCATATTTGTTTCTTTATTTCAATCAAAGAAGAGTTATCCTTTGAGTTAGTGGTCATGATAGATTGGTTTCACGGGTGATGGTTGAGAGATATAGTGAGTTTTGGTGTTCAGAATAACAAGGATTTCATGGGGTGGTATAAAAATAGTGAAAATTGGACTAGGTGTGTGACACAATATAGGGGGATAGTCTTGGACACAAGATTTTAAGTCCCCATGATCTAGTACATGGAATCTATGATTATTAAATAACCAAGTGAGATGGACCTACATATAGGGTGGAGACCAAGGAAAGGTACATGAATCATAAGGAATTATGTCCTTTTCTGAATGCTGTTCTTTTTGAAAGTATGACTAAGTGAAGAGTTTGTTACATGATTTATAGTGTAATAATTTAGGGATGTACCGAGGTAGTGTATCAGATGTGGAGAATGAGAGTTAGATAGAAGAGCTCGAGATATTATTTATTTTTTTATGGGGCCCAACAAAGTACTGGTTCCCTTTGGTATTTATTCAGATATAAGTAGTTTTGTGTCAATTGTGGACATTTTATATGTGATAGTGTAAGGTGGCATATATTTTTAAGGTTAATATCTAGAATGGGATGTAGGGTGTGTTCTTTTTGGCGACCATGAAGTCACTTTAGAGTTAGGGGATACATTATATTTAGTAGGGGAGCATGTTATTTTGGAGTTTGGAATAAAGTTCGAGGAAAATTTTAATTTTACTCCTAATCATTTTCCTAATTAATAGTATCATGTGAGATATCATAAGGAGGCACTCCTTCCTTCTATATTTTATATAGTTAAAAAATTTACTTTTCCAATGTATTAGGAGTTTTAGAAGAGGTAGAGGTGGTCGAGATGATGCACTCGTGATGAGGATTTCAATGATAGGTAATTTATCATAGTTCCTTGATGGGTAAGGCTTTCTATCATAGGTCATATAGATCAGGTCCATTGAGGTTTTGACCTAAAGGGTATAGACCTCATCAGCTTCATTTATATCCTTCTAGGGCAAGTGGTTTTTGTGCATTCATATGAGATTTGGGAGAATGTGTTTTGGTTGTGGGGTTCTCGGATGTCACCATAACTAGTTCCCAGTGGTTCCCTCAACTCTATTTATTGGTGGTGGGTAGGTTTAACACCATCCTCCACAATATTCTCTAGTAAGACTATTTTAGGATAATGGGTAGCATAGTTTGTCCATACTTTGGGGAGATAGATTAGGTAAGGGCCAACCATTGGATATTAATCATGTTCAGGGACCATCACCCCAGTATGATAATGGATGTATTCATCAAGAGATATTTAGATGGCCTAGTTGTGGTCCGTTGCACATAGTGGAGGCAGTAGTTTCCTAGGAGAAAGAGATCATTAAGGGTATGATCAGTTTATTTAGTACTCTTTCATGTGACCATTATAATTTGGGAGCTTCACAATCCTTCATTTCACCCACTATAACTCATTCTCAGGTACATGTCATTAAGTGACTTCCCATACCATTGGGGTTGATTACACTTGTCGGAGGACAGAACACGATGTTTGATGAGTGATGAGGGTGTAGACATGTGATGGTCTAGTATATGTCATATGGGGATATTTTATTTTTATAAATGTATCCATATAATTTTATTCTTATCATCAACTAGTTTTTTAATATAAATGTTGTTATTGACTAATTCCACAACAATTTCGTGTTTTCAGAACTAGATGGGTAGAGTGTGATTTTCATTGGTGAGTAGAGTTATTAGTGGGGAAGTCAGTCGGTGGAGCCCCTTCATTCTGTGTTGTATGAGTTGTAAGTGGAATCATCTGATGTTGTTATGGTTTATATTCCCAATGTCATTGTGGGGATATCATAGATGTTTTCCTAAATGGGTATGTGATGCTACCCCCATGACAAGATCTGGAGTTTGAGATAACAATATGCCAAGTCATTCCTTTTTTTTAATGGATCTTTATCAGATGGAACCTTATGAGTTGTGGGATTTGAGAATTCTAATAGATGATCTAATGGTGAAGGGTTCTATCTGGCATAGTGTGTCACCATGTGGTTCTCTAGTGTTGTTTTCAATGATGATTAATGATGGTCTAATGTTATTTATAGAAGACCAGAGGTTGAATCATGTGTAGTCTAGAACCATTACCCTCTTCCAATGATAGACGATATATTCGAATATATGAGAGGGTTGAGTTGATTTTTGAAGATCAATATATGGTCTAGATATCACAAGATTAGTGGAATGGTGGATGATATCCCATAGAATGTATTTGAAAGTAGGTTTTCGAAATTTATGGTGGTCTTAACGACTTTTAGTGTTATGAATATGCCATCTGTTTTTATGGTATTATGAAATCTATGTTCCATGGGTTTTTAGATTGCATCGTTATTGTATTCATCAATGATACTATGATTTAATTGATTTTATAAGTAGATCATATCTAGCATCATATAGCTATCTATCATTTTCCTTGATGCCACAGGCTCTTTATAATGTTGTCTAAGTGTAAGCAATGAACATGAGGTGTGTATTTCCTCGATCATGTGTTGTCTCAAAAGGGTGTGGATGGAGAACCATCTAGGGTTAAATTAGTTATTATATGAAGCACCCAAGAACATGGAACAGTTCTTAGTTATCTTATTCTCATAGGATATTATTGGATGCTTATACCAAATTCATCTATCTTCATAGCCCAATTAGGAGCTTTGACTAGAAAATGCAAATATTTTTTGAGGATTGATTATTACTAGGAAACATTTGGTTATCTAAACGGGGGTTTCATTAGAGAATCGATTATTCATCTTCTAGAGGAAATTTTGATCTATGAGGTCTTATTTCATGCTTCCCATTTGGGCTTGGGATGTTTGATGATGCAGTAGAAATATTGGATAGCTTATAGGTCTATGTAGGAACATCCCCATGAGTGTAACTACATCACCAATGATCTATATCTATCATCAATTGTGTTTTACCTAAAAATGTTAAGGAATTAACTCATTAGATAGTTGTTTTTTGTCCTTATAGATCTTAAGATCATGTGGTATATCTTTTCCCATTTCTATATGAACCTCATACAACAGATCCTAATGTAGATTCATCGTGATTATGATTTTTATATCTCATAATCCTATGTAATTTGGAATGGTGGGTTCAACACATTGAGTAGGAAGTAAGGGAAGTTTGTTGTTCATGAGTCCACTGATGCTTGGGTTGAAATTGAGAAGTTTGAATCCATGAAAATATTTGTATGTTTGGATAAATGTATAAGATATTTGTTTCATATGACAATATAGCTTTTCCGGATGTAGTAGGTGGAGGAGCCTTAGTGGGGATACTCGGGGGCATTTATATTTTACCATCCTATTATCCATGGTGATGCTTTGGAATATTGGGTAGTGGTCAGATGGAACTAGATTTTGTTTTGAAGAATGATATTTTTGTCGCAATGTTCAGTTAACACCATTTGTGAGTTCCATATCACACCCATGGGGGTAAAATAAAGAGTTTATTTGATGTCCAAAGGCTTGATAATACATTTTTAGTGGCCCGAGATGAAATGGGAAGTGGTACTGTCTGTTGAAAAGTGCTTGGATTTCCAATATGTAACGACAGAACCTCATGTTACTTGTGAACTGTTATAATGATGGGATATTCTTGATTGTAAATAAGATGAATTATCAGTGGCTTTAATCACACAATTAAATAGAGATTCAAGAGGTTTGGATTTAATTTTTGTGATAGTTGATTAGTTTATTAAATAACTATATTTCATAGTGATCAATGAGTCGGACATAGTGGATTCATTGGCTAAGTGGTATGTGGATGAGTTGGTAAAGTATCATGGTGTTCCTAGGTTCATTGTCTTATATAAAGATTCACATTTTACCTCACATGTTTGGAAGTGATTAAAATATTTTTTATGAACTCAATAACACCTCAACACTGATTTCCTCCCACAGATAGACAGAAAAATGGAACGAGATATCAAGATATTGAAATACATGTTATGAGATTGAGTCTTGGACTTTAATAGATATTGTATGAAACAAATCAATTTATTAGATATTTATTATATAAATTTATATCACTATTCCATTTGCATCATACATTGAGGATTTTTATGGACAACAGTTTCTTTCTATGTTGTGTGGGGAGGAGGTTGGGGAGTCAGTTTCTCATGGTCCTGATAGGATGGATATCTTGATAAAGAATTTCCTTTTTGATCATGAGTGGATTAAAGTATAGAAATATCAATATATGTATTATGTTGATCAAAGGGGGGAGGCCTAAAGTGGTAAAGGATGGAGACCGCGTGTTCTGGAATGTTTCCCCTCAATGTGGGTAGTGAAGGTTTGGAAGAGGGAGTAATCATTATTCTAGATTTATTGGGACCCTTTGAGGTGTATGAGATAGTTGGTGAGGTTGCCTACCAGTTTTTGTTTCCACCATAATTGGAGAGGATCCAAAACTTATTCCTTGCCTCTTAGATTCAGCTGTATATTCACAATGAATCCAATTTCATTGACTGGGAGAGTTATATATTGAGGATGAAACAAAATTGGTGAAATTGAATGTAGAAATCCAATATCTCAAATAGAAGTCAATACATGGGTGAAACATTAATTTGGTTCATGTATTATGGAAGTATTATGTATAATATGAGAGTAAATGGGAGAAAGATATGGAGATGTGTTCTGAGTTCCCAATGTTGTATGGAGTTTTTCATTGTTCCATTATTCTATGTCATGAGATATTTGAACATTGTTTTAATGAGTTATTCCAGGTTTCCTTGGTTTTTGATGTGTGTGGTATAATTTCCAAATAGATGACAAGGGGGAAGGATTCCTAATCATGACATATTAACTATTATGCGATTAAACTCTTTCGGGTGAGTCCTTGATTCCATGATTATATATAATCTTTATATGGAGGATATAATTCCATGATTAATGTGTTGGAGACAGTTTCTTTCATTTTTTATAATAGTTGTTTGTTTGGGCTGTGTAGAGGTTGAGATATTTTTTCATTAGTAATTTGTTAGTGTGGTTGTGTGAGAGGAGATGGTTTTCAGTTGTTGCTTTGTGGTGATGAGGTTGTGTGTGATGTATGTGGTTATTTGTATTTCCATGTGAGGATAATGGTAGCATTTGAGATATCAAGAGATCCTTGAGATTTATCTCATGGGGTTTTGTTTGTAAACCTTCCTTTTGGCCTTTATTTTGGATTCTAAAGGGAGAGAATCATTTGTGGGGTATATGACATAACAAAATGTGTGCTCCTTGTCTGATAAATTACAATTTTTTGTTGTTGGAGAAGTTTGGAGGAGGCTCAAATGGATTCTAGAGATGTTCAGTTGCTAATGAATATAAAAGGGGAGATTACACATTGTGCAACTTGATTACATGATGTGAAATTCAGATTCATGACATCGTAGAAGGGTTTCAAGATATGCAAAATTTATAAACAATTTTATATACTATTTACCAATGTGTAATATACCATGGTTATAAAATAAAATAAAAAAAGGGGTGTTATAGATTTTGGAAAAAACCAATCACCGGATATTTCTTGATGGGAAAATGGATTACCTATCATGTAATCCATTAATACAGTGGAGTTTTAAAATTATTTTTTCAGCTAAATTTTTATTCATTCAATTATTCCCTCTTCTTAATCCCATTTTGGGATAACTCTATCCACCCCCATGGATTTTATAGAGCCCGAATTCATCCATATATGTTGTGTTGATCGTAGATGCTTTTTGTTGAAATTTGTTTATTGATCTATGGTGATTTATACCATCATTATCCATTTTTTCCTTGGATATTCACCTATGGGTCCACTACTGTTGTGTTTCCCTAGATTTGGGTGAGAATTGTGTTGTGTTTTATGGTCTTGGGATACAAATAAAGATGGTATGATACTCTCATAGTGCGATTTTGTTTTGTGGGTATTCTTGTTTTCCCTATGGTGCATAGTATGTTGGAAAGCATCCTTAGGGTATGATTTCCCTCATTTCACCTTGTTTTGTATCACATAGGTGGAATATACTTTTTTTATCTTGGGGTAAAGGTTTTTTTGGATTATTCTATATTACAGAAATTGGTTAATTTTATGTCAAGTGTCTAACGGTTGGCATCACCTATTTTTATTGCCTTGATATGTTTGTGATATTGATAATTGTAAGATCTTGATGACCAGCTAATAAAAAGAGTCTATTGGGGGATTTTTTTTCCCCAAGATATATGTATTATGATTAAAACTATTCTGGTTATTTTTGTGATATAATAGTAAAATATATTGGGTTGATCCACTTATGTTTTTCTATTGAAATTATTTCTGCATAATATTTCCTTATTTTATAATGATCCTAAAATAAAGAAGGATGTGATAAATTCCTTCTTTTGTAAACATTTAAAATGATATTTATATCAAGTTATGTGAGGAAATTCTTGTTGGTAATGATTTGTAGTTTATATAGTGTGTTTCATGATATTTGGTTTTTTGGCCATACTTTTGGGTTGGTGTGTTTGTAAATTGTGGGTCCTTCTTATAGGGTGGTGAAATGACTGAATTTTTTATGTTTTTAGTAATGCGGTTTCATTATACTAGGTGTTAGAGTAGTGATAGAATAAATTAATTTTTAATATGGTTTGAAATGGAATCTATTTTTTGGTATAATGGGAAGAAAACTACAAATAATTAATTAAATTAATTGTTGTAGAACATAGAGGAAATGTGAAGCCTCATTAGTTTATCAGGGATCATCACCATATGAAATAATTATTTTAGATAATTACGAATACTTTTATAGGTAGATTAAAAATTTACATTGTTTTGAGTTATTTGGGGGCTTATGAAAACATATGTTGGGCCCAAGTTTTTGATAATATATTTGAACTTGTAAATTATTTTTATGTTTATATGAACCTACCCATGTTCTGAACAATGTGCAAAACATCTATATAGTGGTGAGAAGGTGTTTTTCATTACATCTGAGGGGATTACAAATGGCTGGGTACCCGATCGTTAAAAATATATCTTATATTTGAGGTAGGTATTGCATATTTTGTGATGTTCATAGTTCTATTAGTGATTTAGATTGTGGTTGTGATGGCCTAGGTGTCTTTATGTGAGAGGTTATAGCCTAGGTGTTTGAGGGTGTGGTCATTTGTGTCCTAGCAATCTTTAAGATTTGGTGTAACAACCTAGTTTCCTTCTTTCATGATGCAACTATGATTTTGGGAGAGATGTGCATTGTTGTTCTAGTGGGGTAGTGATCCCAAGTGTTTATGTGTTAGCAGGGTTGCGATCATGCCTGTGGGGCAGTGTGGTATACAGAAGGGATATGATCACGAGGACCTATGACATTATGGGTGTGAGTGGAATTCCAATGGGATTTAAATGTGGGTTACCCTTATAGATGTGATCATGTGACATTATAGTTCATAAAATAATTAATTTTGTTATTGTTCCTTAGTTATGTTGGGTTTGGTAAGTATACATGGCTAGGTGTTGTTTAATTTTCCTATTTTCCCACAGATTCATTATTATGCATCTTTCACATGGGAAAAAGTGATGTGGTTTTTTCATACTGATTATAATTGTATTATAACCATAATTATATGAAACTATTTTTTGTTTCCTATGAGGTTTATTTGAATCATGCCTGCTCATATACATGATTGTTTTTGTGTTAATGGTTTATATTTACATTTGGGTATTTACAATGGAGACTATATTATATTTATATCAGTTCAATTTACACATGAATTGTGGGATGTTTTTTTATACACATATATATAATAATATATATGTGTTTCTTGGAGTTTTTTTCAGAAGATTCATCTTATATATGGGATTTTTTATAGATGGTAATGCCTTCCATATTGTGATATCTGTACATCCTTGATTATAATAGCCTATAGAGGGACTAGTTGTGGTGGGAATCGATGGTCATTACATCCATTAAATCATATTTATTTCATGAGGGATATCATTGTAATGATCAATCATGTAAATATACACAACAACAATAAAAATAAGATGAGATTATGGATTATGTGTCATGGAAGAAAAATTGAAATGGGAAACCATTACCACAAGCATGATTTTCATTTTATTTTTTTACACCTTATTAATAATAAAAATTGTTTTACTATAAATATATTAAATAACCATAATCCTATATATCATACAATATATAATCATGGAATGTGTATTTACCACATGTTTTATAATAATAATTCATTATTTTTCATTGGTTTATGTATTAGTTGTCATGTTTTCTAATGGGTATTTTTTCATTATAAGTCCATATATTGTACATAAGATATATCTAGATCATATCCAAAACAATTTTATTTTTATTAATGTTAATTTTTTTATTTCATGAATCCACGAAACCGTTATTGAATTTTGGACATATAAAATTAATCACATCACATGGCGAAGATGATATCTTGTATGTATGTGCATGTTACTATATCATTACCTTAATGGGTGAATGTTTATGGAATTTAGTGATATATAAATTTTAAAAAATACATATAATTACATATATAGAAAATAGACTTAGTACTTTTATCCTTATAATATTCCATGTAAATATTATTCAAAAAGACGAATCACATCTCTCCGTGAGTTGGTAGTACACCAAACACACGAACAATGTTAAGGTATTTGAAATAGAAGGGGACATAAAATGTTATATGCATTATTAAAATTAAATAAATATATTAGTATAATAAATATCATTAAATATGGTTAAATCCCTCATTCTTCCATACTTGAAATGAGGTGATGGAGAATGTACTATAATAGTTCGTGAGTAGGTAGTCTTCCTGACACCTGATCAATAACTTCATCTCACATTTTATGCATTTGGAGATATAGCAATATTTTTCAATAAATATTATGGCATATTTTTAGGTGGTAGATAATTTTATTAAAAAAATATTCTATTTTAGTCCATATTTGAATTTTAATAGGGATAAATAAAATGAAAGGGAATTGTTATAATAGTAACATTCTCTTTGAGATTCTACCATTGTATATCGTCTTACTGACACTATGGATTATATTTTTTAGAGTAAATTCATCTCTAGAATATGTATAATTATCTTTTAGAGTTAAATTGGATGTGTTTTCATTAAAAATATCTTGAGTGTTATGAATATGTGAGGGGTGGGATTTTCGTTTAATAAATGGGTAAATGGTATCCTCTAGGATATAAAATGGAAAAATTTTAAGGTAACTGAGAACGGAAAATTCAATTATATGTAAAAACCATAAAAGTACTTTTATTATAAAATTTTTCATTTTATAAGATACAAATATATACATAGAATTGAATTTTTTCATTTTTAAAAGTTACTATTGTCACTTATCTTCTATGTTTAACCCCAAAAGAAAACCCAATTTTACATCAAATGTCATAATTAATATTCACTATTTCTAATATCCATTTTAGAAAAATAAATTATTTTAACATATTATATAATATAAATTTTCTCTTAAGATATATTTAATACATTTATACAAACTCAATTCATATTAGTGGGAGAATTCAATTTAAAATTGGACACACATATACCATGATTATGTGTATTTTTAATGTGGAATTGTTCAGAAGTATGAAAACTATTTATATAATAATTAATTGTCTAAATGTTTCCAATGAAACAAATTAGATTTATAGGTATATTATTTTACAAATTATACTTTTAAACAAATTAAATTTATATTTTTTCATTGTTAATAATTGAAACAAAAATGTAGTTTCAAATTAAAAATCATTATTTTTCACTGTACATAGAAAATTATAATATTCAAAAAAATTACAAAACATCCAAATTTTAGATTTTCTATTTTATGATTTCAAAAAGTAAATTTATTTATTGAAATATATTTTTTAAAATTTTTAGAAATATTATTATACATTATGTGCACAAAGAGTACATTATGGGGATTTTACAAAATAATAGATTTTCATAATAATAATAAATTTTTTTTCAAATGCTTCTAATTTATTATCTAATTTGTTTATATCCATTTGAGTTATTTTCTATATTTTCATGCCATATAATTTTTATAATTAAGTTTTTACTATTCATAACTGAATATTTAATTTCTAGGTCATAGCGTTGTATTTTAAATAAATTTTTTTAATAGAGAATGAAATTACTTTTAAAATCAGTGATAAGTGTATCAAAATCATTCAATGTGATTTAATTAATTAAAAATGAAATATAACAGAAATTTTACGTATTTATTGTTCCTTTTATGATTGGTGTCATCTTTCATACACACTATAAGACCATGCATTTTTATTTTAAAATCATGGGGTGTTAATTTATTTTATGGATAAAATATTGAATGAGATATCATATAAATAGTGAACTTATGAAAACTATAATTATCAGATTCCGATGTATAAATTTCTAAAATATAAATTTTTTAGACATTAAAACACATTAAAAAATACTTTATTATTTTAATCTAAATTAATGTAAAATATATATTTTTTGGTGGATTAAATTAGGTGTTATACTTTGGAGAATACCTTAAAGGTTTTAAAAATATTTTTTTAGTTTAAATGAATAAATTTATAATATAATTTGTTTTTGTATTTTAGGCATAAAATTATGGAATTTTCTAGTTCATTATTGTATCATAAATGTTGAAATTTGAAATACACCAATTAAGATAAAACAATTATTTTACTATTCACCTAAAAATGATATTTTTTCATAGATTTAATGAATCCTGACTCGTGTAAAATTTATACCTTATCATTCCAATGATAATATTCTATTTAATGAATAATTTTCTATCAAAGAATAATATAAATTTAAATGAAAAAAATTTTATTTTCAGAAAATAAATTAATCTACAAAATATTAAAAAATTTGATTTAAATTTTATTGAGTATTTTATCATTTTATTTATTTTATGGATCTATAATACTTATATTCTATTAATATACACGATGATAAATATTATTTATATTACATTTTATTTTTTTCCATGTTATTTTTACAACTATGTTCTTAATATTTTCAAAGGTCAACTTACTATTTCCAAAAGTCTAGAATCTTTTCCAATAGTTACATTACTATTCTAAATGATATATTATCTCCTATAAATATATATTAATTCCACTAATCATAATTCAAATAATTACTCATGTATTTTAATATATAATATTTCTAAAATGTCAATTTCTTTAATATTTTTCTATCTATTTTTTATTGTGATTTTTTGGGAGTGATATTTCTAGAATATCATGTGATCCAAATTTTTGAATTTTAGTATTAATATATTATATTTTTTACCCCATTATAATATTTCTAATTTTAGTTCATTTAGTTTCTAACTAATGTAATTAGTAAATTTAATTAGTTAATATTTATTCGATTCTCTATATACAATTTCTGTAAATAACTAAATAATTAAACAAAAATTAATTCAGGAAAACAATTTTACAAATAAATTATAGGCCATTGATGTATAAATCACAATTCTTGGTATGTTAGTTAGTTAAATATGAGATTTGAAACCACAAGTGTATGTTCCATCAATTACACATTCCATATGGAAATGTGAAAACATCACCGTGTTTTTTTATTAGAATCCACAATATTTCCACATGCCACAATGTTATTTCGGATTCAGTCAATCACATTTCCAAATAAAAATATTTCATCTATATCAGATAATGTTTCTATATTAATAAACATTCCATAATATAACCAAATGATGGGGTATGTTTTGCTTAGAGTGCCAAATTTTTCTTAATCACATAATGTTATAATGATTTCCTTGAATTTCAAGTGATGTCTTCTGTGAGATATCCATTAATAGTTATCTTTTAGTACTACATTTCTTTCTCAGAATGATGGTTATTATAAGGGATCATTTATAACTGAATATAATTATTGATATCTTGTTCTATGGATTTAAATGGTGGTTGTGATCAACAACTTACCCCAGTTATGTTTTTATAAAACATTAAAATTCACTATAGGATTCATATGAATCATTCTGGGTCCCTATAGAGAATGAAATTTATAAATTTAAAATGGTAATTATAAATTTTATATAGAAATTAATTAATACATTTTTTTGATATTGAAATTATGGGAAAATCTAGAAACACTCAATATCACATTAAGGAACCATGGATTCAATTTGTAATTCATTCTAAAAATCATCCCTGATTTATATATAATTCAAATTTAGTGATTCAGTATTCTTGTAAAATTCACCATGGAATTAGATTTTCCAATTATGGAATAAGTTCAATCCATTCTATTGGTATATATGACCCTTAAATATTTTTAATTGGTTAGGAATAGAATGTTATCACTTGTTTCATCCAATGAATATATCTCATATTTGGAATGTGATCCATCTGTCTCTTGATGAATTACATAAAATATACGTCACATTTAATATACCCATAAGGATTTCCATTGGATTATAAACATCCAATGATGATAAATAATTATATATCATAGATTATATAGACTATATGTTACATAAAAAGTTTACTGAGCTAGTTAAATTTCTCCAGAGAAATAAAAACATAGAAATAACAATATGAGAACCTGGGTATGTGATGAAACAATTATATTGAAATATATATAAATATAATAGTTAGAATATATTGTTTTAAATTATTCTTATGGGTGTATAATAAAATTCCCTAAGATTTTATTACACATATGTTTTTAAAAAAAAATATAAATTCGTAGATACCTGGTGATATACACAATTTATCATATAAAATAATCATGATATAGTATACCATTATAATATATAAGGTATTTTATTTGATTTTATAAAAATAATAATTTTTTTAAAATAATTATTAAATTTTTTATATGATACAAATTTATATATAATTATGTTCACTAATTTTTGTAATGTAGTAATATGCTTTGAAAATATATTTCCCCTCAAAAATAGTTTCTAGTACATTTAATAACAGTATAATAAAATTAATTTATTTCAACTTGTATATAAAATGAAGGAATAATAATATTAAATTTTTCATCTAATAATAATTTTACATTGAAATATTAATAATTTTATGAAAATAATAATTTTTCACGAAATGGATAAAAAATAAGATTTTTATGGAAAACAAACATTATAATGCATACTTCATAAATGATTTTTTCCATAAAATTGAATCATAATAAAAAAATTACATATATAGTATTAATCATATGTTTTATTTCATTGGGGAAAAAATTGGATTTTTGGATTTTAGAACAAAATCTTATAATAGATAAGAAAAACATTTTCTATAAAACTCTCTTCATTGAATTATACATGTTTGATAAAAATTTAGAATATGAATCTTTTATGAATTAAATTTGAAAAAATTGATTACATATTTGAATGAGAATATACAAATTTTTTTAAGGCTTACGTGTTATTTCATTGTAATGAATTATAAAAATGGTTTCTTTTTTTCATAGAGGATGTTTTTCAAATTGGTTTCCATAGGGTTTAACATTGTCATAAGTGAAATTGAGCACATTAGAGTAGAAAAAAATCCGTTTATATTGAAATATGTAGAAATAATCTTGTCCCATATTAAATAATCATAAGAATTCGAATAATTCTTATTCTGTAAAAAATTGTTATATTTTACAAATATATGAAATTAGTATTGTTTCCCCTAAAAATATTCCAATCCATTGTAATATTTACATTAATTTTAGACATTTATCTCAAAAAAAAATAAAAAATAATTTCCAATAACATACCTATATATTTTTTTGAAGTGTTTTTATTCCTAATAATATTTTCAATTTGTCCTTATGAAATGATATAATGTCGGACATCCGATGGAGGGAGAATTTTCATACCTTACCTATTTTAATTTATTTACTATTCAAACTCCTCTAAATATGTGGTATTTATCATAATATTAAAAAGTATATATGATACATATACTAAATTATATTTATTTCTATTTATAAAGTTAACCCCTCCTCAAAAAGATACTACTATAGGGTTGACAATGAAGAAAAGGAGATAATGACCCCATGAGTCACGATATCTAGTAGGTCACGAGATCATGACTAGCACCAAAGGTGTAAAAATCTCACAATATGGGAGGCATTAACCATTATATGAAAATATATCAAGTGATATAATGAATCATACACAACAACATCAATACTCATATATATACAAGACAAATCCAAAAAACCATTCCACAAGCCTGTATTAAATAGAACAGATACAAAATAAAAAATTACCCAAAGTTAATACCTATAAGTAAGCTAATGAAGAAAGAGAACAACTATCCAAGGTCATGAGCATGTAATTCCGAGAGAAGTCCACATAATCCTGTGAAAATCCTGAAAACTGTTTTATATTTTTTGGGTGATCATATATATATATACTATAGTATATCCAAAATATCTGGTGAATATGTGAAAGAAAAAATAATAATCCCCCATATGAAAATAGATAAAACAAACAACACCTAAACATATATGCTAACCAAACCCAATATCACCATGGAATACTCACAACGTAAAATATGTTAAGTTATAAAATATAAATCATATTAATTATATGGGTCCTAACACGACATTAAAATTAGTATGCCCATCTGGCCCAATGTCATACGTCATAGTGGACCCACCCAATCCATATAACTGATCACATCCTACTCTCACACACCTTTTCCACTAAAAACATCAACCCTAAACACACTTAGGCCTCACAACATACCACATGTCAATCAGAATCACTTGGGTATCAAACCACCACAATTCCAAGCACCCATGCTTTAATATCTCAACTAAAGACACCTAGTCCTCACAAACCACATCACCCAAAAACATGAGGGACATTAAACCTGTCATTTAATGAACTAAAATACCTATGACCATAAAAAAAATGTTCCATACCGATCTCACATGGAAGATAGAGTGAAAAAAATAGCAGGTACCCATCCATCTCTACTCCTCATCAGATGTTGGAAAAGACACCTTTCCCCATGACTTTGGGGGTGTTTGGCACATAGTTATCAACTAGAGTGGGCGTAGAATAGAAATCAAAAAAAAAAAAAGTTATATATGTATATAATACCAAACACTCAAAACCAACCTATGGATTCATAGATAAATATCAAACTCAAAAAAACATCATCTTTGATGGTACCTCTAAATAAACAACACCACACATCAAGCCACAAACACCTTTTCACATTCTAAAAACAATTCATTTAAATATTTACCTTTTGTTAAACAAATAAACTATATACATTTTTTTCACAAAACATTTATTTTTTCTTTTCATAACTACCAATGAAACTCTATAAAAGATTAACTGTTATTGTAAATTAACCCACTTCACATTAAAGACCCATCATTCCATTACCTTCAGATATGGGGTGAAGATTTTTGGGTGTTATTAAAGGTCATGCACCCATGCCAATCACTACTATCCTTCTTCAAGGAATCCTTAACAAACCAACATACTAACCAAAACAAACCCCCAACTAAAAACCACATACAACAATATATTAAAGCATAACCAGTTTCACATCAATTCTATATCATTATAACAGGCCCCGATTACCATCTCCATAAAACCAACCACTAGCTTACAACCGTGCTCACAACAACATCTCCACACCAACCAAAAGAAATTGTGATTATAGATTTAAATGAGTACCTTAATTAATTCCACATTTTAATTCTGGGGTTATGATAAAAACTATATGATCATGTGGAATCCATTTATTATTTTCATATACATGTTTCTCCAACTTCTATATATAATAGTCAAAAAAATTCAAAGAAAAAGAAATATATAATCTATTATGATTACAAACATAGACCCCCAAATAAACATGATTTTTAGTTGGTATTTAGCCAATACATATCACAATTTCAAAGAAAATCAATAACATAATAGAAACATGCATCACATTTTCCATCCCCACATTTATTTATTTAAAACATGTTCAATTAGAATTAATAATCTAGACTAAAATAAAATCATTAGGGAAAGAAACCATATACCCATCTTTCGTGGTGAAAAATTATGAATGACAAAGTAGAACCTTCATGGAAGGAGGAGGATCAACACTCCATAGTTGTGCCAGAAACAAGGGATCACATACCTTTGGAGACACTCCATGGAATATTGAACCAATCCCATAAAAAATATCTATAAAATAATAATTTTGGAACATAGCACCATAAGATAATGACGAATGAAAAAAAAGAGGAATAATATTTTCTATTTAGGAATATCTTATCCATGTATAAAATTAGATACTATTAAAATATTCCATTAATGGAAGATCTAACCAAGATCATGCAATTTTAATCATTTGAAAGACCCCAATCTCTACTAAAACTAATGATCAGATTTAAGGACCCTAAAACAGTATCAAATTGTTTAAAATATGATAATAAATACGATTTACATCAATGATAATGCTAAAATGGAAAAACTAAGATAACTAAGAAAAATTTTCCTAAGACATCACAGGACGAGGCACAACTAGTTGCGGAACCACCGGACGGCGCCCCGCTGGATGAGGCACAACTCAATGAGGCACATCCAGGATGAACATACAACTGCTGTTATTGAGACACAATCTGGCGATAAACCTCTATATGAGTCACTTTTAGGGAGACCTACTACCAGACACATGGCAGCACTAGTTGAGGGACTGCTGGATGAATGACCGCCCTATTATGACACCACTAGTGTGACACTACAAAAGTGAGACACCACTATGATTACATTGTGAGGGGTGAAACAGCCATGGTGAGACAACACCAGGGAGAGACCATCTGGGTGACAACATTGGCATAATACACTATTAAAAAACATGAAAACATGGAATTTTTTCAAAGGTTGAAATGAGTCACCTTTACTTCTCAGGACACCCAAGACACCATATTTTCCACCATGTAACATACTAGAGAAATAGTGGGCATTATATAAGAAATATCCCAATCTATAGTTTCCCTCAATAATATCATACCAACCAAAACGGAAATAGGTAAATGGTCTGAATAACCATCATCTATGATACCTCTCATGGATCTCATCACTCATGAATCAGTACCCCCAACTAAACACATCATCATTGAATAGTAAACCACCATGGGTTTTTTGATGCTCATGTTGGAACATCTACACCGATGAACACCCCCATCATACATATTATTACCCATCCATATCATCATAGTTCCTGAAAAATCAACCAAAATGAACGAATGAATATTTTCACAACCAAAACAAACCACACTGTCCAATGACACAAATCCGGGAATATTGTGTGACATTTTAAGTAATTATCCACTTTTGGTGGCACTAAGGCACCTACATGGGTTTAATCACAACATTTTCAATGATTATCGATTCAGAACTGGGTCCATGAATTCTAATAGGATGGTAATTGATCAAAAATCTCACCACACACATCACAAACCAAGAGAAAAATGATAAAATCATAATCAACAGGGTTTAAAAATAACATCAAAACGAATAACAGATCATGAAAAAATTCATAAAACCCTGGGTACTGGGAACACATCATGGTCACTTATTCCTATGTAATCTCCACTTGGACACTATGACCACACAACAAAAGAACCAAAGTAATAGGCCATCCATGAGACACCTTCTCTTGATAATCATTGATCTCTATTGTCATATCCACAAACATAATTTCATCTCAATATCTAACTCATCCAATTCAATGAAAATAGATTCATTGTTAAGATGCATTGATGTTGAGAGATGTGAAGGATTATATGGATACTTCATTTCCATGATTGTAACATAAAATGATATGCCACCGTGAAAACCCACCCAAACACATCAAAGGGTACAATGAATATTGGAGAAATATTACTCCCTCTTACAAACCACCATTTTCCATGTTGAGGGAAATCCTTTAAAACATGTTTTCAAAAACCTCAAAGTCCAAGGGCCTCCTTCTGTGATTATCATTAGACATATTCCAATCCTACGCTACACTAAATCCCTCTATAAGAATTTGAACATTATTTATTGTGATATATAACACATAGGGACTAAGATTTGATTTCTCCCCAACCTCTATCTAACACAACATAGAATGAAATGGTCTCTCATATAGATCCTCAAACTGCTCCATCCAATGGAGGAGTTATAAGTATTAATATAAGGGAACTCCACCATGAGAATATGTCATTCCCAAGATCCATTAATGTCCACAACACATTCTCAAAACATATTCAATACCATCTAGATATTCTGTCCCATTTAACAATATATCTAAGGGTAGAAATCAATTATGGGTCATAATTGAGTGCAAAAAGTAGAATTTAGTCACCTCAAGCAATTTGAGGAAAATATTATTTCTGAATCTGAAACAATGATCCCCATAAATCAGGTTAAGAAAAATACATCATCCATGTACCTCTTTTCCATGAAAGACAATACAACGGACTCCATGATAACTATGAAGTGAGTTCGTTTCATCAACCGATCCACTATCAACATGATCGTATCATAACTTCCCTATGATCTGGGTAACACTGTACTAAAATCCATCTACCTATCTTATCATTTCCACTCAAAAAATCCAAAGGCTACCATAGACCACAAAGAAAATGATGCTCAGCCGCTTCCCACTATGAAACCAGTCACTTTTCTATAAACACTACATCTACCAATTTCTTCCCAGTCCACCAAAACTACAACCTCAATCCATTGTACTTCGTGGGAACTCATGGGTGTTACACCAATGTTGTATTATAATAATAATGATGGACCTCACAACACAACGCCACCAGAAGAAACCACATTCCATTTAAAAAATCCAATTTTGATTGCCCTTTGAATATTCTTAAAAAGCATCACCATGGCCAAAACATTCACACATAACATATTCCTCTTAGTCTCCCCATAGACTCTCATCCACATACTATATTAGATAAGGTTTCACCATCATCTAAAATAGTCATCCTATGCCACCATCCATCCTGACATCTAAGTGAAAGGCTTCCAACTCCTCCATAGCTCTCAAAACATCCATGGATTCCAAAAAAACCACCTTCAATGAAATTTTTATCATGGAATCAGCCTAACAATTTCCCATTCCTATTGTGTATGAGATCTAAAATTCGTAATCCTGAATGAACTCTATCCACATTAATTTCTTCATGTTTAGATCCCATTGGTAAAAGACATTTCCTTGTTTCTTGTGATCTATAATGACCACATGTTTATCCTCCATGAGATTATTCCACCACAATTTTAGAAAAAACACAACAGTATAGACACAACTATTTTTATCTCTATATCATGGTGAAATAGTTAAATTAATGGAGAAACAACTTCCTATACCCATAAGAGGTCATCACCTACTCCAGTATCATTCCACATCTAAGAACCTCAAGGGAAGCATAATAAAATCACAAATAATACCCCTACCTTGTGAAAATGGAGCATAGGGGAATTATCCAACATCCGATTTAGGAAACTGAACCCTACCTAGCACAAATCACTCAACAAAAAAAATCAATGGTACTTACTATTCAAACTTATCAATGGTGTTAAAACTCAAAAGAAATTCATAAGAAATCTCCTGTAATAGATTTTGAATCCATCCAAATTTTGAAACCCAACCATGTTATTGGGTGCTTCCCAAGAACCAACTGCTTCAACCTTCAATGGGTATACTACCACACCATTATGAGAAACCACATACCAACAGAAATGAAAAAATAATGTAAAAAAATTCACTTTAATAACATCCCATTGAGCCAGTGATGCCAAAATCATAACAGAATGTACTGGGATGCTCAACGTGCTCCTCCTTTGACTATGAGTACATCAATATTTCATCAATGAATGAGATGATGAAATGATCTAGGAACTCATGGAGCATGGATTTCATAAGACCCATGAATTTGACGGATGGTTTCACAAAACAAAATGTCATGACAAAAAACTCATTGTTCCTATACACAAATCATAATGTTGTATTAGTGAAATCTCTCTTTCACCCTCAAATGGTGATATCCATACCATAGATTTATATTATAAAACACACTTTCCCCTCTCGGATGGGAAAAATGATAATCTATTCATTTAAGAGGGTAAAAACTCTTGACCACCACCTGATTCAACTTTATATAGTCTATAAATAACATCATCCCATCATAATCCTTCTTTGTGAACAACACTGGAGCACCCACATCAAAATAGTAGGCAGGATAGAACCCTTATAGATCATATCATCTATACGGATCCTCAACTCCTATAATTTAAAACGTTCCAACTAAAACGGATCCATTGAATTCATATTGGCATTGTGCTACATATATTTCCAAAAATCAATATCACATATAGGGGCAGAATCCCAGTATCCCCAAGGAAATCATCCAGAAACCCTGTAATGACCATGGGAACCATGAATTTTTCATAATCCATTGATTACTAAAATAACTCATCCAATAATGAAATAAGGGTATCCACACATTGACTACCCACTTGATAACTCCATTCACAAATTAAGACCAGACACTTGCCATCCACATATGAAAACATGACTCCCCCTTCAAATTAGTTGATAATATAATGTAAAAAATACAACCAATCGATTAAGTGGTTGACATCGTATGGATACAGTTGTAGTAAGAAAGGATCCCCAATAATCTGTTGGGGTCCCTTAATTATTGTACATTCTAGACACACACAAAACAATAATTTCTAGGATCTAACTTTTATACTCAACACCAGTGGCATGAAGAACCTATCTATGTCAAATTATAGAGCATGTGATAGAGCCTGTGAGACTAAGGATTTCAATTGTCCAAAAACAAACAAGGCATAAGAAAGGGTAATAAATAAATTGACCGTATCTCTGATGACCTTTACACCCTCTGGAATTGTTATGTCCATTTTGTGCAACTAACCACACCCAAATCCTATGACTCTCTGTTAATGGGCACCTCCATGATCTTTCATGAGTCTTAATACCTAAACTTGTGGAACAACCTATGGTAGGGACCTACCCAATCTATCTTCCCATAAAGAAGAAAACCTATGATTCTCCTTCTATTGAAATGGTCTCATAGTAAAGTGCTAACGATTATGGTGTTGTACATGTCCACCTCCACCAATATGAGCTCAGGGAACTGCTAGTCACTAGCTCTGATGTTGACCATGAACCACACAACAAAAACACGCTTACCAAAGGATCCCTAGAAAAAAATGGAAACCACTAGCACCAAAATATTGAAAAAATATGTTGAGGTCAAATATATACCAATTGAAACATTAATGTTCCTATAATTTTAGATCTTCCACTAAAAATTCATCCCCGTAAAAAACATTTTGGTTCCATTCCCATCGAAAACCTCCTTGTTAGTGCATCCATTAAATCATATCTACCTTTTTCTAAACCTCCTTATATTTTTCAATGTAAATCGAGTAATGAAATATATGATAGAATGAAAAAGATCATCCTAATGTCATATCACATAAGACTGTTCATATAGAAGAATATCTTTGAAAAAATTATTAAGGTCCTTGTACTTGATTCCCAGATCTTGCACTAGCATACTCCCTTATTAAAGGTAGAGTTTCTTCAACATCTTCTCAAAATTCAAGGTCAATGAAATGAACTTTTCTCCGATCTCAATATGGATATCAAACCACAAAACAGATGCCTCCTTCCCCTCCCCCATAAACAACATCCCCCACTAATACACTACTTGCCACATCTAACTAACTCCCACCAAGACCCAATACCCCATCTAGGCCATGATCAAACTAAATTTGATCTCAAGCTCACCCATCCAATTCTCTATTTCAATTACTGAAACACTTCACATTTATTGTACTAATGCATGAAGCTAGAATTAACACTATTTCCTCTTCTAATAATCATCCTCCTTAGCCGGAATAACCCTACAGCTATCAATTGGATCTTCCTGCTGATCCTCTTCTAACTAAGCCACAGATAGACGATGACCAGGATCCAATGCTAAAAGGTAAACTTGGTTTTTCTAATAACTTGTAGTATAAAATTTTATCAAGATTATTTTAATTGAAATTTACCATATCAAAACCACAGAAATTAAAACAATAATAAATGAAATTATGATTCATGTTCCTCATCTAGGTCTCTACAATGCATAAATATCCATCCCATTTGGATGATCAATAAACTCAGAGTCCATGCATAGGATCATAGGGGGACCTAGAATCCAGTGTCCTTTCCTGTCTCCTAGGTCTATTTTATGCATCACTGTCCTATGGAATGGTGGTTGTGCAACCCTGTGTAACCATCAATGTTTCTAACTCAAAACACCATTATATCTCTCACCCATCATATTTTACACCGCTCTATCATGGATCTCTTCCTCCAAATATACCCCTCTTGTGATAGAAATGAATTATGGGAGATGATGCCCACTGATTCATGCCTCCAATATGTCATAGGTTGGAGACTCACACCAAAGGCATAAAAATATCACAATATGGGAAACATTACTCTTCCTTAGAATCTATATTAGTATATTAGATGAATCATCCACAATAAATCCAATATATATACATATAATAGATAACCAAAAACTATACCACCATAATGTATTATAATAAAATAATACAAAATAGATAAGTCACAAATTAAATACATAAATATAAGATAAAGAAACAACACAAAAAACATCTTAATTCCCAAGATATTAATTCCCAGCATGTTTCACGTAATCCTCCTAGAAACATAAAATGGGTTTATATATGCAAGGTGAGAATTTATTCATACTATGTATTAATGACAAATCCTTTCACGTACTTGTGAAAGAAGCATAATCAGGCCGCCATGAGAAAACATCATAACCAAACAGTATCTAAACATGTATTCAATACAATCTATTTATCACCAATGCATGATCACCAAGTAATTAAATTCATGTAATATAATATAAATAAGATTGATGATAGGGTAATTCGCAACATGTTTCGACTGGTATTTTGCTCCCTCCCGACATCTTACAGCATGATTCTCCAATCATATTCGAATACAAGAAAACATCCTACCTGCACATACCTAGGCATCAAAATGCAACACTTCTCATCTAAAAGACATATGGTAATCAAAATTCCTCACCCAAAAACACCTGGGCTGTCACATCCTACCCACGGACACAAGGGACTCACAAACCACCCCCCACAAACACATGGTCTTTCAAAACCACCAACTAAAGTACTCACTGGCCATAGGAAATCCCATCATATACCATACATTCCTCACCTAGAAGAGATATATGAAATAAATAGTGGGTACCCATCAATCTGAACTCCTCAATGGATACTTGGAAATATTCCCTCCCCAATGACTATGGGGGTATTCCATATATAGTACTAATTTAGTGTGTGGCACAGATATAAATAACAAATAAATACAAGTATATATATAATACAAAACTCTAAAGCCCAAACAATGTATTATCAGAAAAATGACCAACTCACAATACCACTACATGCTACATGTAAACGAACAACACAACACATCAAGCCACAAACCCCATCTCACATTCCAAAATAATCATTTAACCATTCCTATTAAATTAAAAAACCATCCCAATATGTTCCAATCATCAATTAAAAATTGATTATTCATTCCTTCACAAACGACCATGTTAAATTAAACCACATCACATTAATAAATAGTCATAGACTGACCTCTAAATATGGGGTGAAGCATTAAAAATGTTATTAATTGTGTATCACCCTTAACAATAAATAATTTCCTTGATCATGGAATTCTACCCAAAACCCCAAACATACAAAAAAACCCCAAACCACAACCACATCCAATTACATATTTAATCATAACCAGTTTCACAAGCCCTCTAAATCATCATACCATGCCTATATTAAAAAATAAAAAAACCCCATGGGCATATAATGGCCTAGAAAAACATCACCACTCCAACCATAGAAAAATATATTTTTTTACTTAAAATAATACCTTCTTAACATCATCTAATTAATATAGAGGCTATTAAAAAAGTTATATATTCATGGGGAATCCATTTATTATCCCAATATACATGATTAAACATATTTTACATATAATAATCAAATATAACCAAACATAATAAAATATATAAACAATTATTTTTTTAAACAAGTACCTCCTAAAACCCTGATTTGTAGAGGGTAGTTATCCCATACTTGTCGCAATTTCAACAAAATAATTACAGAACAGAAACATGCCTCACATTTCCTATCCATATTTATGGATATAAAACCATTTAATTTATCATTATTAATATTGAAAAAACCATATTCATGATGTAATTAATTTATATACCCTTCTTGAATGATGAAAAATTTTAAAAAAATGAAAAACTACTTGGAAGGAAAACAACTGACAGTTCTTGGTAGCTCTTGAAACAGGGGCGCACATAAACATATGAATCTCTAGGGAATCTTGAATGAAACCTAGGAAAATAATATAAAGAATAATTCTTTGGGTATTTATGACACCAAGATAAATAAATAAGTAATTAATAAGGGATAATATTTTACAATGTGAGGTAGATTCGATACGAGTTAAATATTAGATGTAGTTTTAATTTCCCATTAAATGGGGATATGACTACCAATTAAAATAATATATAATATTTTTAAATTAATGATATAATTTATGGACATTGAATCAGTCTAAAATTCGTTCAAATATTGTATTATATTCATCTTACATAAAATAGTATGTACAAATGGAAGAACTGTAATAACTAGGAACATTGTTCATGAGACACCATCAAACAAGGCATCACCAGCAAGGTGCCACAATTAAAGGAACCAAAAAATGAGGCCCCACTAGACGAGGAATTATTGAATGAGGAACCATTATGGTGAACAACCTACAATAGATATGGAGACACCTTCGGGTGAGATAGCAACAGACAAGTCACTACAAGGGCAACATATTACCAGATCAGAGAACCACTGGTCGAGGAACTATTGGATAAACAATCACAAGTGAGAGACTACCTGGGTGAGACACCTCCAAGGTGACACCACTAGGGTGAGGCACCTCCAGGATAACACTACCATAGTTACAGCTCCTGGTTGACACCACTATGGTGGGACACAACTAGGGTGACACCATCGGGCCGAGACACGATTGGAAATCATAAACCCCTTGGAATTTTTTCAAAGTGTTACAATGAGTAATATTATCATCTCAGGAAACAAAATAAACCATAATTAACCCAAAATAATGGACTTCAATGGTCTATTCCACTAAAAATAAAAATTAATCACCTACATTTTATAAAATGTGATGTATAATTATCACTTATTCATACATGTGTACAATATCCTCCGTGTAATAATATAATTCATTTTTCATCACCATCTTCCTTAGATGGTTATTATAATGGAATTAATTTTTATAGAAAAATTTAAAGATAATTTTAGGTTTATATAATTATTATATCATATATTCTATATTTTCCTTTAAATTCATTATAAAATGTTAATGTTTCTCATGGGTTTGTGTGTACTACCACCAAGATGATTCGAAGGGACTCATTTTTCATATCCAATTTACATGGAATTTAAAAAGGATAGATTATATATATAATATATATGGTAGAACTATGATTAAAGAGAGAATAATTATTAATTACTTATCTATCTATCCATCCTTTGAAAAATGGAAATATGGTTCATGTCCATATATGACCAACGATCTACATGAATGGTGTAATTTTCAATTAAATCACTAATTTCTAATGAAAAATTCATATATATAAATATAATGAAGATATATGATATTTATTTAATTATTATCAATATTTATATGGTTTTCAATTATCAATTTACAATTAACATAGAAAAAATGTTAAAATTCTCATTAAAATGAAACAGTTAACCCCTGTATATGGAACTTTTAATTAGAATTTATTAGTAATATTGTATTGAAATATTATAAGTGGGTTATAAAAGATTTTATAAGTATTTAAAATTAAATTTTATAATATTATAGTATTTTAAAATTTAATATATATTATGTTACATGAATTTATAAAATCTCAAACATCTGGTAAGTCTTTTATTTTACAATTTTATTTTTTACTATATGTGATTATGATTAAGTATATGAATTTTAAATTTTTTTGATATAATACTAATTAAATAATATTTTTCATCCCCTATGATAATTTCATAATATTTTTTTACACTCACTATCATCCATTTAATAACTCAATATAATCAATGAATATTCTTATGGAAAACGATCACTATATCGTTCTTTGGATAATAAATTATTTTTTCATAAAATCCACAATTTTTTGAAATATTTTAAGAAAAATTTATTATTATTATATTATAATTTAAATTCATTTCAATCCCTGGTTAATGTTTTCAAAATAAAATTAAAAATAATATTCTTTCCATTTTTTTCATTGACTTACTATAGAATATTTACAAAAATGTGACAATAGTATTTGTTTAATCACAAACAATCAAAATGGAATTTCCCAATGTCTTGACTACCCAATTTTTTAACTATTCAATTATACATCACCTAATATATTTTAAAATGAAATTATTTCATTAAGCTCATGGAAATATTTATATTTTATTTATATTATTTCATTGTGGAAATTTTGTTTCCTTTATAAATCTTTTAATCACATTTTAATTATATTTTTAAACAATGATGATTGAATTTGATACTACATATGCTTAATCAAGATATTATCAAATTAAAAAGTCCTTAATATATCTATAGATACTTTTTGGATAATGAGGATATGATTAAGAAATCTTTTTATTTTCATAGTTTATGAAATGATGAAATATTTTATATGATTATGAAACCGGTTTTATTTCATTGTCTATTGATATATGATGAATTAATTAACATCAAAGGGAATAGAAATTTCTAACTTTAATTATGTTATATGTAATGATAGAATTTTGTCTCCCTATAATGCATTGGTTAATAATGAAAATCTCATTAGATAATAATGAATTCTATTTTGAGTAATAAAAATTTATTAACGGTCAATTTACACTATGTTATTTTTTGTCATGAACCTTTACATGGGTACGGTGGATGATTAATCCACCCAATACTCTATGAAAATCAACAAAGTGATTAACTAAAAGGAAAATGAATTAACATAC
The DNA here is from genome assembly GCA_963277665.1 of Viscum album. Taxonomy (NCBI): domain Eukaryota; kingdom Viridiplantae; phylum Streptophyta; class Magnoliopsida; order Santalales; family Viscaceae; genus Viscum; species Viscum album. The sequence continues at coordinate 1,581,717,787 of OY728150.1, read as the reverse complement.
TTAAATTTATGCCGCATTATTTTCTATTATTCAAATTTTATGCTTTCATGGATTTTGATATTGTCTTACAGTATATTTATTATATTATTAACGGCCAAAAACTATAAAATGACTCAAGAATATGATACCATTATGAAAATTTAATTCTTATTTGATTAGTGATTCTCACATTATTACCTATATTGAGAATTTAGAAATATATTTTTATTGTTTCTATTACATTGGATAAAATGTATTTTTTTTTTGTATGATAGGTCTGAAGAATATTCTAGTTATAAAATACATTGTTGGTAGTGATATGGATACATTATTTATAATTTTCTCATTCATTATGCTTATAAAGAAACTAAAAATATAACATTCATGGGTGAATCATTATTATTTAATTAGGTTTTTTAAAATTAGACATAAAATATATATAAAGTATGTTTCACTATACAATAGGTAAATTAATATATCTCCCATGGAATTGGTAATTCACTTTGTGTGCATATATGTGGATCAACCATTTGAATTCAAAAAAACACATCATTACTATCACATGGTGAGAAATATAGTAAATTGATTCATAAGAGTGATATACCTAGTTACATTATACATGATATATGAAGTTTACCCTTATGAGTAAAATCCATCATTATCTAGGATGTTTAATCAAAATCCATAGAATCCACAAATAAATAATGGTATAAGACATTAAGTTGAAAAGGCATGGATAATCCTTATGTTAACCTGAAAGTAAAATTTCAGTTAGTTATATGATGGCCTAAATTATTTTATTTATTAAAAACACTTTTATCATTTGGATAAAATTTGTATTTTTTCAAACATGACAGGTTTAGAAACTATGGGTATCATCCTATATTCATTTACTCTCACCCTTATTCAGTTCCATCTGGTACAGATGAAGATATTAAATATATATGTTTGTATAATGGAAGGAGTCCATTTTCCTGATTTTCTTATTATTGGATGATATTTGAGGCTGGTGATGGGACAAGTAATGGAGTTTAAAACAGGGATTTGTTGAGCCCTTTTTTAGAAACTGTTTTTTAGTTATATTCAGTTTCAAAATTTAGTTTAAATTAAAAATGAAATGTCATTGTTTTTTTATTTTTATTGGCCTTGTTTTTCATATTTATCTAGATGGATAGTTTGTGTTTCTGAATTTATTTTTATGCCATTTTTTATACTTTATTCTAGAAGTTTTAGCATCCACATTATATTCCATAAAATATTGTTTCTTGTCAGATACTTCTAGGTAATGGAGAGGCACAATTAAAAACTTGGGGTGACTCCTATTATTCAATATATGTAAACATAATATGAGGATGATATAAATTTTGAATGTTTTAAGGATGATTAAAAATAACCTTATGCATTTTTTCCATGTTATCTTGTTAATTTCAAAGAACCGAAAACATGAACTTCAAATTTTCAATAACTATATTGACCGATTATATATATTTTTTAAAGTTTGGGGTCGAGGCCTCAATTTATTATTTAAAGTAAAGACATCTTTATTTTGGGTAGAGGGAGGCCCATAACATAGACTGAAATCCCAAGGCCAAGTGGCATGAATACATGGCTTGAAAGCCCGTTTTTTACCAAAAGGACCCCATACTGAACAATACTTCTACAGTACCTGCGCAACTACAGTACCTGTTACATTACCCGCCTCCGCTACAGTACCCTGCGATAGTGCCTCCACCGCTACAATGTCGTCGCTGCTACAGTTCCGCTACAGTACCCTGCTAATGTACACTGAAATTTATCCCTACCCGGATTTGATACCGGGACTTTTAGATGCAAACAGGAGCTTGTACCACTTTTGTACAAGTTCGTTGGCATGTGATGGATCATATTTTCTTGGCTAATGTTTTTTATTCCATTAATATTATAATGTCAATGGAATTTAAAATTAAAGTTTATGATTGATAGTGCATAAAATATAGACCATTATGAATAATCAAACCAAGAAATATTATTATTTAAACATGACTATAATATCCAAGACATTAATTTGGTAAGTGTGAATAGGATTAAATAATTTTTTAATAATATATATCTATATATTTATATTTTTAATCCATAATTTTTTTAATAATTATTAATTATGAAATCAATTTTTAGGAAACTCATTGCATTACTTAAAATGATGTCTTCTTGAAAATATTGTTTTTATTAATTTTTTGTCTATATATTATTATTTTGTAAAGGAGAGAAAATTAATTTTATGTAATAGATATCATTTTTCATATTTTTTCATAAAATATTTATTTTTGTGAAATGGTATTATTTTTATGAATATAATTATTTTTCAATGAATAGTGAAATATTTAGTTTTAATGAAATATGTATTTTATTTTACTATATTTTAAATTAAAATTTTAATTTCAGTTTAGTATTAAAATTTAAATTGTTCTTTTCATATTAAAATATTCCAATAATGTTTTCAAAAGAATTTTATACAAGAAAATAGTATTGAATCATTAAATTTTTTAAAAGTAGAATATTTCAAAATAAACTATTTTTGTCATTTTTTTCTGTTTGACATTAAATTATATTTTTCAACCTTTATATTTTGTGTTTTAAATAATTGATATCATATATTTAATGAAGATGCTATGATTTGGTAAATTTGAACATTTTTTCCAATATGATTTATAACCATAATAAATATTGTCACAAGGTTAAGTGTTAATCGAGTAATTAAGTGATAAGAATAATTTGATAAGGTCTATAAATTTTCCCAATCTATTTCTATTATTTTATTGTATTTTTAATTTTGATCCATAATCATTACTGATTTGGTTATATGGATTTTTCCATTTTGGTATTTTATAAAAATTATATTATTTTATGTAATGAAAATTCACGTAAATCATCTCATTTTTATAATTATTATAATAATTTTAATATAGGGACATACTAAAAATATAATCACCTTTAAATATTTATTTTATATCTTAATTTTTTCAGTATCATGATAATTTATTTTTTTAAATTTTTTTTGATAAATAACTACTTAAAAGGATTACACAAAAGAAATATAAATAGTAATAATTGGTACAATTAAAGAATTTTAAATATCTATATTATAGGTTATAGATGTAATAATTTTTAACAGAATTTATATTGCTTTCTCTTAAGTATATTACTTTCAATTTAATGAATAGTTCTAAAAATTAACATTATTGATTTTTCACAGGAAATATTATTTTATTCATTTATATTACATTCATAAAATTTTATAATTTTACAAATTATTGGGATGTATTTTATTATATCAATCATGGAATATTTATTTACTATTTCAAATTCATTTAATCATTCCTCACAATTAAAGAGTAAAAACCCTTTTTAAATTTTTGTGGAAAAAGGTGTATTAAAGGGATATAACATAAATATAAGGATTAAAAATCCCCTAAAAATATCAAAATTATATTTAATGAATTGAATTTTAAAATTATTAATTTATTCTTGGAATAAATTATTTATTATACAAAAGAAAATCAATAATAATTTTGATTAATTTAATATTTAAATATATTCCAGGTATGCCACTCTCTACTCTTATAAAAGGTAATATTTTATTATATTTTCATCACACCTAAAGAAAAATTTGGTTGAGAAAATATATTTCTAATCCCATCCCAACACACCGATTAATTTTTTAGAGGCCTTATATTAGGCATTATACAATCATTATAGGTCTTACGGTTTAATGAAATAATAATTGTCTGAAGAGGTTGTTTTGTTTTTACTGAGTTTTTTTATTTCATCATCCATCTCATTATTATATTTTTAAAATATTATTTAATGATATCAAAAAATTGTCTTATTTACTATGATTCTAATATCATAATATAAAATCCAAAATTTTTCATCAACTTCAAAAACATAATAATTGTTTTTATTTTTAATGTCTATAGATGGATGTATTTTGTTTCCCATCACCCCTATTCATGGATGCTTATAATGATTTATGTAATGTATATATAAATACATTTTTGTAATAAAATATTTTTAATTCTAAAATTATTATATTAATTTTAGCTTCATACCATTTGATAAACGGAAATATGATAAGGGGTTCATTCGTATGAGCAGACTACCACCTCTATGAAATGATTTGAATATTTTTTCATCACCACCTCCCATGAATTATTCATATAAATATTTTTTAAATTTAATATTATATTTTTTGATATTTTAATTATTGTGGAAATATACGATAATTCATTCCTAATTTCCATATCCATCTTTGAAAATTTTAAATTTTACTCATATGAACGTACAACCTAAAATCATGATAATTAAATAATTGATCACTTTTTATAATGTTATTAAAAAAATTTATTTATAATAATGATATATTTTAAAAAATTATGGTTATTTAATTTCTATTAATCTAAATTAGTGGGAATAATGAACCCTTTGACAATAGTGAATGAAATGATGTTTTATTGAAATTATGTGCTAAATTTCCTTAAGACACCCAACATGGACTTAATGAATTTTGTAATTAAATATATAATTAAAATAAATTGAATAAATATATCATATTTAAGTGATTATTTCTAGAAAAGTTTATTATGAAATTATTTTTTTATTATATTGGTCTTAAAATACATATTCAGTAATTCTGGGCTCGAGCTATGGTATTTCATATCAATTTCATTTTAGTGAGGAATATTGTAATACCATCTTATTTATTAATTTTATATGGCATGTATTATTATCTTTTATATGTTATATCATGAATAATTCATATTTAAGTTCATTTTATGATCAAATTATAATAATTTTATAAAATAGTATTTTACATGAATGTTATAATATACTTAAGAGATTCCTAAATAAATTTAATTTTCATTGTCACAACTATTCTTCATAGAAATTAATCATTGATAATTAGGTATGAATTTATTTCCACAATGATTTAATATTTATTTTAAAGTATTTTTTTCTAGTTTCATTTCTCAAACATAATATCTCAATTAATTAATTTTGTTTTAAAAGATATGATCTCATTAACATTTCTTCATCTAAAATTTTATTTCACTAGAAAAAATATTAATTTTATACACCTAAATACATATAAAATGTCTATATAATCACACATCAGAATTTTATATAATTAATATCCTAGTTTTACATATATTTTTCTGGTTAGTTTGATTTTATTCTTTCATCGTGCTTATATTAGGGAAATGACCAAAACTGGTAATGACTTTTGTTACAATCTCTTTAATTTTAGGTAGTTTCTATATTCATGGTTCATTTTGGATTTAGGTTAGTTGTACCATATTAATTAATTATAATAGTTTTCCTCACCCCTATTCATTAATGTAGCTTTCATTTTTAATTTCAATTTGTTTTGATATTTCTTAATGATATATCAAGAAATTTGTTTGTAAATGACACTATTATTCTATATTTTTTTGAAATGTAAATGTTTCATTTACATATAATTTTTTAAAAAATGTTTTAAAATATATTATTTTATATGCATTCATAATTAACTAAATATATTTCACATGATTTTTTAAATTCATCTAAATGGTTTTGAATATACTATTTCGTAATACATCCAAATGAGTAACATTAAACTCACATTTAGGAACATTTTTGTAATGATTTTTTATCCATAATGTTTATTATATGAAATTATTTACCTACATTCATGACCATTATTTTATTATCATTATAATTTATGTTATTCCTAAAAAATAAGGTAATAATTGTTTCTATGTTATTTTGTGACATTCATGTTATTAAAATTGGATTCCAATGTGGAAATATTATTTTACTAAATAATAATTACAATGATATTTTAATTGTATTTGCATTAAACCACATAAATAACCCTTTATTTTAATTTTTCTCAATTGGGTATATTTTTAATTAATAACGTCTTAATTTTTATATTTATGGATTAGGATTAATTCAATGAGACTTTGTACAAAGTTTTTTTTATATGTGTCAAACATGTTACAAATAGAGTAATTTATGAAATGTGTAGGGAAAAAATATTTTCATCTGTTTTTGAATTCTTATATTATGATTACCTTTTGGTACATTAGATTTTTAGGTGAGTACATATGGTTTCGGTTAAAATTTATAATTTGTGAGCCCATTATTGCTCTCCCTTATGTTTGGTAAATAAAACTAATTTATAGATCTTATTCCAACTAAGATATTATAGATATATTATAACATTGGTTTTCTAAATATTAGTTAGTGTTAACTAATATATTTTCTCACGTGTTTTTATAGTAATTAACAATGATTCTTATCCCACAAATAACTATGATAGTAATTTTTAGGGTAATTGTGATTGTTACTCCATGTATAAACATGATGTTTATTCCATGTGTAAGAGTTTTAGTTAGTCCAGGATTCGGAATTATTTGAAAATGATTTCCTAATAAACCTATATGATTTATAATGTAATTCAAGGTATTATTCTAATTCATTTAATCATGATTGATATCATATTGATAATGATTACTGGTTAATAAGACTACTTTTTTTGGTAATGATTAATCACATGATTCATGTTTTACAAACCATGTATTTATGCATATTAATTTTGTAATGTCAAGGTAATTCACTATGAATATGTCATAATGATCATATTCTCATCATTATATCCCCCAGGAAATGCAATTTTTAGTGATAACTTTTACATATACTTTGAATTTAAGCCAACAATTATTTCTTTCGAAAGGTTATGTGTGATTATTATAAATTCTTTGCGTGTGGAATGGTTTATCATATTAAGAATCCTATAAGAGATATTGATCACTTGGTATGGAAGTTGAAATTATTTTTATAGGGGATGATGATTTTGATGACTATGATCTAGAATTTTATATAACGATGAGATTATGATTTTCTCTAAATACTATAGACATCTAAACCTAAAAGGTTAGTGATTATGTTTGTGTTTAGATTTTTCATTAGGATTTTATATGTTTTGGATAAAAAACACTTAGTTCCACTTATCAGTATCAAGGTCATATATGTAATGTTTTTATAACATATTAAAGGGTTCATGTTCTTTACTACTTGATGTTTGTATTAGTGAAGGGTTCGACAAAATTTGGATATTAGGATTTTTTTTCATTTGATTCTTTATTAAGAGTTACAGATAACATAACATGTTCATAATCTTAGGATTGATAAAATGTTCACAGTCTTATTGAATATTTTTAAGGTTATATTTTATAGAATTTAAATGTGACTAATGATATTTTGGGAGTCAATTATCTTTGTTGAGGTTTATGTTTTTCTTCAGATTTATATCAATTATTATTTTGAGGGAAATATTGTTACACCCATGTGAATGTATGTTGACTCTTATGGGAAATAATTTTTGGATGAAATCTATATTTATGTAGCTATTGTGATATTGGGTAATATATTGATGGGATTTATAATAATATATTACAGATTATGTGTTGATTGAAAATAAATTATTGGAATCATAATTTAAGAGTGATTCAATTTATGTATATATAAAATATAAATTTATCATGGAATAATACGACATCAAATATCTATTTTTTTGGATATTGGTCAAAAAATTTGTGTAGACATTTAATTTTGTTGGTTGAGTTAATATTTCTTCAAATAAAGGTTTATTATTTTATAAAATTATACTAAATATATATAACTATTATAGTATTTCAAATTTAAAAAATTATTTTGTAATAACATTTTATCATAAATAAGATTTGTTGATCTATTAGATATTGATTCTAGTGTTTCAGTCATTAGAATATAATATTGGATACTCATTGATTGGGAAAAATGTCATATTATTTAATAAATTAAATTGAAAATGTAATTATACATTTAGATTATGAAAATTTCTTTATCTTCTTATTGTATAAGGTAAAAAATCAAATAGATTGAGGAAATTTCTTTTAAATCAAAATTTATTTCAAATAAATTATCATTCAATGAATCAATGATCTTTATCACAAAAATCTAGTTTATGGTTTTGTGATCATTGAATTCCTCTTGATAATTCGATTTTCTTTTGTTAAATGATCTGTGTCTCTATCCTTCACTATTTTGACATTTTTTCCTTTATTTCTATATTTTATGTTACCCCTAATTTTTTATTTTTGGAAGCCTAGTATTTATTATGATATATGACTTTTGTATACCAAATTTCAAACTACCATTTTAGATGTTTTATGAACAATTTTTATGTTGTAATATTTGAAAATCTATATTTTAAAATGTAAAAAATATTGAGATAGATTTAAAAATTGGGATGATGAAATTTCATAAAACGAGTACAAAAATTAATTTTCTATGATTTTATAGTTAATGACTATATTCGATATCATACAAAATATAAAATAGGCTGTAATAGATCATTACATTATCATTTTATATATATTATTATTACAGCATATATGTTAAATTATATGGTATGAATATGATTAAACACACTTTTATTTTAATGCTTAAAATATCACATAAATTTTAAAAAATTAATAATTATTAGGATATAAAATTGAAATTTTTAAAATTTATATTTTATAAAATATATCCCCTCGTCAAAACTAAATTTTCTTATTTCATTTAAATGAATATAAAAAAAATAAAAAAAAATAAAAATTTATATGATGAAATAAAAAATCATATCTGATATCAAAGTATAAAAAAATATGTTTAATGATTGGTGTTTTTTATAATTGATTGAACAATTAGGGAATAATGATAAATCATGATCTGTATTGAAAATTTTAATTTCATATAAGGTATTTGAAAAGCAAAATTAGATTTTGGGTAATGTTAAAAAATTAATTATTTTATTGTTTCTTTAAAATAAAAAAATTATGTTTTTTGGAAATAATTTTATACATGAATTTTGAGAAATGATCTTTTATATTTAAAAAGGGGGTTTCTCTAAAAACCTATTTTTAATAAAATTTGTTTAGTTTGATTGAAAAATAATTTATTAAACTTATGTCCTTTACAATTTCAAAAAAGTATTCCAAAATGCTATTATTTGTATATTTCTTCTATAATATTACAAAACACTATTATTTGGATATTATTTTCATTAAGATTTTATTATGACCATTATAAATATTTTTCTTAAGATATGTAAATAATTAAACACTTTTATTTTTAATAAATTTAATATTTTAAACATCTAGATGTCCAAAGGATATGTTATGTTATAAATATTATGAGAAAAAATTAATTTAAAAAATTAATGAAAATTAATTTGAACTTTTACTGAAGAAATAATTTTCAAAAATTCTTATATAAATATAATAAAATATTTATTCAACTATTGAAAAGTTATATAAATTTTATTAAAAATTTAAAATTATATTTAATTTGTGATCCATAATGTTTATATATGTATATATTGGGTTAGGGATGAAATAATAATTTTATATTGAGTATCATTTTCTCTGTTGAGGATATTAATATCAATGTAATGAATAATTTCAAAAAGATACATTAAATATTATTTAGAATTAGTGTGAAAACAGTTAATCGGTGATAAAACCAAATGATAAGTTTGTAACTATCACTAGAACATATCATTTATTTTTTGGATGAGTGTATTTTGAATATTTTACATGACAATTTCACCCTTATAATTTGGTTTTGACTACTGTTTTAACTTCTCAACCATGGTATGACATAACGATGCCCCAAGATGAACCACTACATGACATCAAGCCTACTTCCCCATATTCTAGTGGCTCCCAAATGTCAGTGAGGGAAAATTTTCAATCATGGGAAGACTATAGCCACTTTATAAGAGTAATAATCGAGTGGAATTAACTAAACATTAAGAAAAATGATGTAACTATAACCAGATCAACAAAATCATCAAATGAAGACCAAAAAAAGAAACACAATATCAAAACTGAACTGTAGATATGTCATTCCATGTATGTATCATGTATCATCACGTAAAACCCTGAAAATAGAATCTAATAACTACGAAGTGGGTCCCGATTCACTTATGGTTCCCTCATCCTTAGTACTTTCTGACTTATCCATCAAAAATATAGATATCGCCATAAGCCTATCTTGCATCCTTGATTTTGATTCGAGTAACAATAAATCATCTCAACTTTCGAGTGCGTACAACTCAGTAGGACACCACCAACGGTGTCTAAAACAATATTTAGTCAATAAATGTGTATTCAGTTGTATAAAGAATAAATAAATGTAATAAAGTATTCATTTTACATTTTTTAAATTATACATTATTTAACTACATAACTCACCATGTTCTAGAGGTCTCTATAATTGTTAATACCTACTCTAGAATATGTCAGATTCTAAAATATATCACATTACGAATACATATATAATTATAACCACGGGATTTAATTGTAAATTTCATTTCAACATATAATCTATATTATTAGAAAAATTGTAAAATGACATCGTTTCATTTCTAGGTTTCCATTCCTAGGACCCCATGGGATTTTGATGCAGCAGACCATGTACCACACTCATTTATCAAAACATTTATCAATATCAATATTGAGAGAATCATACCATGACCCACACTCATTTACCAATAAATGTGTCACTAGTGTAACACCCCGATCTTCCATTATACGTTTCTCATTCAATAATGTAATAGCTTGCATTGTACGCAACATCGAGTTTTAACACACTGCAACTAATCAAAGTAGCCGTTATGAATAGTAATAACCACTTTTTAAATTTATATAAATTTTATATTTCAAAATGGACTTCATTTTTGTATTCCTAATATTGAAATTAGCCTATGTTGAATTTTTTGTAATTTTCTGAGAACTTCAAAATTTTTATGAATAGTGAAAAATACATAAAAATACTTTTTTAATAAAAACAATTTATAGTGATAAGTTATACTATTGAGTGGTTTTAAAGTATAATTAAAATATATTTTTACCATTTTATCCAATGGTGGTCATTAGAATTAATTTAACATTGAAATTGGACATAAACATTTGCCAGTCTTTTGATATAAATTTTTTCTTAAAAACACGCTATTTGTTGTAACAGCGGGAATTAATTATAAAATTAATTAATGCAACATATATGTTTTGTATTTTTTAAAATAGAAATCATTTTTGAATTCGGAATATCAATTATAGCATAGGGTGAAATTTTGGCATTGTTCTGAAAAACATCAATTTTTGATGAATAGTGAAACCACTAAGTGGTAGTTAAATAACTGATTTTTCGTTTAAATGAAATATTACCACTTCTGTGATTTGATTTTCAAAAATCCGACATACATGGTTGTCATTAAGAAGTAAAATGTGGTTTAATGAGATCAAAATAATTTTTTGGTGAATAGTAACTTTTAAGTTCTTAATCGCGATTAGAGGTAATTAGTGTAGTTTAAGGTACAAATAATGTTTTAATAATATGAGATGAGCATGACACTTTTCCTACTCCTATTGGATGAGTCATGGCCGACCAAGACAACCCATGGGTCGACTTGGGGATCCCATGGAGCCACTTTAGTTGGAAAATGACATTAATATATATTTATTTAATGTTAAAATTAAATTGACACAAACATGAGTTGTTTTACTAAAACAGTTTTTAAGTGGGGTACACAAGTCCAAATTTTTACTATAAATATTCATTAGAAATCTAAAAAGATTTCCTACATCATAGTATTTTTTTATAATTTTTAGACATTAAATAAATAAAATTATTTATGACATCATTATGATGCAGCGATGACCTCATTATTTAACGATTTAAATAAAATGAGAAGATAATCCAAAATTCAAGGATTAAACTTGTCCAAAGCCTATTGGAGGAGTATATTTCGAACCCTTATCACCTTATCCACGAATTATATAAGTTTGGGACCTTTAGAATCTGAAAATCATTGTATAATAATGTAACATTTCAATCTTTCCAAAAGAGCCCCTCCTCTCCTCTTATAAAAGGCCCCCACCACTCCCACCTTATTCACACCTTCAAGCCATTTGGCTCGGCCAACCTCTGCCCAAATACTCTTACAACTTCCACTTCTTACTCCTAGAAGCCTCACTTTGGGCAGAACTCTTCCCAAGGAAGCCTTTGGATCAAATTAAAAAAGAGTTACCCGATTTTGAGGTAATGTCTTCTCTAATGTTGTTTTGTTTTATTTTTCTTCTCAAACCCACTAAACTCTTTTTATTCATTTATTTTGTAACAAAACCAGTATACTCAATATACTAGGATGTTTTTATAATATGGATTCGAGATACACTTACACACACCTACATCTAATGGTTAAAGAACATACGGTTTCTGTGGATGGCGAATTTCTGCCTCACGAAACGATGATTGTTCAACACTCATATAACACCTTAAAAGGTGGCCATTAAGATGTAACTATTTTTATATATGATATATAATATGTTTATGTTTTACTTATGCTTATTTATTTCTCATTTATGGCATACATTATGATTTCCATTATGGGTAAAACGCGATAATTTCATTTTAGGAAGTGCGGACTACCGCCCCCTCAAAGTTATTTGAATCGTTAATGCCATATGTGGGATGTATAAAGGATGGAGTAAATGGTATTATAAACTATATTATACTGGAATTATATTATACATTTATATCATTATGATTTCGTTCCATTAAATATGAAATTGAAATGAAAGTAGCGTTCATGCGTACGTACGGCTTACCGTCCCCATGAACGGTGCATTTCATTTCTTACCTCTAAATGTTACTTAATATTATAAATGAATGTATATACTGGATATATATGATATATATGACATCTAAATCATGAATATAATTATGGAGATAATGGATATTCTACCACATACACAACTTGTAATTATAAGAAGTGTATTGTTGACTCAAGTACCAAAGATCGACAAAACGGCCGTTATTAACTTAAATAATTACACATTGTTCATAACATTGTAATAAGTGATATAAAAAGGATAATGAAATTGAAAATGGTTCTTAATAAGGTATATATTAACTCTAGTTTATTATTCAGGAGGTTAAAGAACGGTTGAGCCAAGTCAGACATGAGGTGAGGGAATTTCTTAACCCAACTTCCATTCTTTGGGTTAATATCCTACTTTCAAATTATGTCATGATATTATTATGTCCTATATTATATTTTTAATTTATTTATTTTTTCTTATAGTGAATACACATAATAGATCTATTTTATATTAAAAATGATCTTTGTAAATACATTGTCTCAATCTCCTTTCATTGAGGCATATTTTGTTTTATACACAACTTTCATTTATATGGTGTATAAACCCCTATGACTTTTAAGTTTATTCAAAAGGTTTTATTTTATAATTATGTGATTCTTAAATGATTTAAAAAAAGATATATTTCTCTAAAATATATGAAAATCTAGTGCAAATGTATATGTATTTAACACAGGCTTAAAAATGTTTTCAGAAAACCTGACTCTCGAGTGTAGTAGACAGGAAGGGATTGGGCGTGGACCCATCATGGACTGTAATTAGTCGAGCAGTCTCAGAATTAGTTATTTTGTTTTCAGAAGCTTGCATAATGTTTTCAGAAAAACACTGGAGTATATCTGAGCAATTTTAAACGTAAGTATATTCTAAAAAAATTTCATCGGTAGGTCTAATGAGACAAACTAGTGTCTTGGCACAAGGCCTTGACAAAATCTTATTTTTAGTCTTCGCACAAGGCCTTGGCTATGTGGTCATGATAGTCTGGCATTATGCATTCCATCATTATGAAAGTGGTTAATGATATTTCATGTGATTATTCGACCAGTAGAATATCCATGTGAAGAAGTAAATGGCATTACCTCATTTTACTTTTTCCATATTATGTTGATGTTCAAGTTTAAAAGGCTTTTGTTTTAGTTATACATTGCCTTAAATGTTTATGTTTATTTATGAAGGCTTCTGCAATATTGTTATCCTTACTGAGCATCTGAGCTCACCCCTTTCAATGTTTTAATGTTTTCCAGGATGTGAAGAAGTATTTTATGAATGACCTGCAGGGATTGTCAGAAGAGGATATGAGAGTGGACTATGGAGACTTCGTTATTGTTGTTTTTCAATTTATGATGTAATGTAATGTTTACGAATGTATCTAGTGTTTCCAAGGCTACTAAACTAATCGGTCATTCGAGACTTGATCTTTTGTGATCATGCCAATGTTATGTAATAATGCACCGACTCTGGGTAACTAGGGTCGGGGCGTTACAGTTGGTATCAGAGAAAGTTTAGTACAAACCTTGGAAGCTAGATTCTGATAAACTCTGATTAGAGCACGTAGACCTAAGATGAACTTTGAGGATTAGTATAGAAGAACTTCCTAGAATTTTGGTATTGTAGAGATTTTGTGAGTTTTCCGAGCAATACATCCCTTTCTGGATACGAGCAGGTAGAGGCGGCTCTGGCACAGATGTTCCTAGGGGTAAAAACCGAAAACACCGCTTTGAGCTAAACTCGAACGGGAACTGGTGCACGACAATGGGCATTGCTGCACTCTTGGTTACGACACTCCTGGGGGATATGATTAGGATAACTCTCATTTTCTTTAAAATAATTATGAAGGGTTTATGAGTATATAATTCCTCAAAGAAAACATTTTTATGATTATGGATTATATCCATAAATATTTCAATTTATGTTAAGTGTTTTATAAGTATGGAATTATGTATTTTGATTCATAAACTAATCTAGTTTATGCCATTGTTTAGAAATGGCACCTAGTGGAAGGAATGGAAACTGTATCAACGCACACACTCTGTGTAGGGATTTGCCTCCTGCTCAAGATAATTATTGTGGATCTGAAGATACAACTGGTGCTGATTAACTTATTACCGTACTGGTAAAACTCACTCAGGTTATGAATAATAACCTTACTCATATGGAGCACCCTGATCCGCAACGTGGAGGATCAATGCTAGACCGTTTCATGAGGCAACAACCACCAACCTTCAATGGGAGTACAAATCCTATAGTAGCTGAGAAATGGATAAATTCCTTAGAGAAAATATTCCATGCCTTGGGGGTTGTGAAAGGGAGAAAGTTATCATGGCAATTTACCGCCTCACTGGAGATGCCGATCAATGGTGGTCACTAATTCAAAACACAAAGGAAGATGATGAATTAACAAACATGGAATGGCAGGAGTTCAAAGATCTGTTCTTAGAAAAATACTTTCCTCGAGACCATAGAGCAGATATGGAAAGACAATTTTTGAGTCTGAGACAAAAGGAGGATGAGAATGTCGCAAAGTATGAGGCTAACTTTACAAGGTTAGCGAGGTATGCTGCGGATTATATACGTAACCCAAGAGGTAAGATTGATCGTTTCATTGATGGGTTAAAACCATTTCTCCGTCGATCTTTAGTATCACAATCCTTCTCATCATACGAAGATATTGTCTCGTGTGCTATCAAGACAGAAAAGGAATTCTCTAAGTCTTATGACAACAAAATAAAGCACGAGAAGAAAAGAACAGTGGAACAAGAGACAGATAAAGGGAAAAGGGGAAAGAAGGATTTTCCATTATGTGATAATTGTGGGAACAATCACCATGGTACATGCCTAAAAGGAATGTGAGTTCGTTATAATTGTGGAGAAAAGGGTCACCAGGCTCGTGATTGCAAGGGAAAGAAAGAGGCTATCAATGTTGAATACTACAATTATAGGGAAATGGGGCATTATGCAAATGAATGTCCGAAGCGTCAAGGAAAATTACCTTAGAAAAGGCCAAGGGATCAAGGCCAATCTTATGCTGTGACTACAATTGAAGCGGAATAATTAATGTACTGGTGCTTTTGGACTCAAGGATTATATTCTGGTTATAAGAATAATGTGATATATATAAAGATTGTACTGCAGTACTTTTTGATTTCAGTAAGGTTTTAATATGATGAAGGTAATTATATTTTTAGTATGTGACAATAAGTGAAAATTTAATTTGTTTGGGGAATCTGATAAATTGATTTTGGAATTAAGAGGCCTTTTAGAGAAAGTCTGGACAGAGGTATATTGGATAATTATAAAGGTTGGAGTGGATTAAGTTGATCTTTGGATAGTATTGTTTAAGGTTAAAAAATTTATGAAGATTATTTTTGGAATATTATGATACTATAGTTTTAGGAAAAGGACAACCTGCAGGGTGGGGCATAACCCGTCGTGTCGGACAAAGCTGCAGGAATCGAACCCACAATCATGGTGCGACAGGCCTTTATTTCCTACCACTAGCCTACAGGAAGTCCCTGGTTATTACAAAATAATTTCACTAATCTAAATGGTATGTGTTAACATTTGGAACCTTATACAATTAGCATAAGTATAATATTTTTGAGTTCTATTATATTTTTGAGTGAAAGATGAGTTGAAGGTTGAAACTCTAATTGTCAAGATATATATATATACCTATCTCTAATTCAATGAATAGATTAATTCTTAAACATTAGTAAAGGGATATTCAAACAAAAAAAAATGTGTTATCCTAATACCTTATGTCCTGTTGAACTGATGATATTTTAAATCAACATAGATTAAAGGCTTTGAGGCCCTCAATTTGACAGTTGATTATGATTGATGACCTCAATCACTTCCTACAAATATTTACGTTTTTCTTCCAATTATATGTCTTTAATTTCCACCAATGTTCTCCTAATCGAGATCATAATTGGGTGGTGACTTTTTCATTTCCCTTTCCCTCTTATTAAGGCTATATTTTATTAATCTTATTTCCGATGTGGGTTTTCCACAAAGGTATTTTCTCTTTTCAACCTTTTATTTACAAAGAAAAAATTAAAATTGCGAGGACGCAATTTATTGAAGGAGGGTAGAATGTAACACCCCGAGCTTCCATGATACTCTTCTCATTCAATAATGTAATAGCTTGAATTGTACGCAACATCGAGTTCTAACACACTGCAACTAATCAAAGTAGATGTTATGAATAGTAATAACCACTTTTTAAATTTATAGAAATTTTATATTTCAAATTGGACTTCATTTTTGTATTCCTAATATTGAAATTAGCCTATGTTGAATTTTTTGTAATTTTATGAGAACTTCATAATTTTTATGAATAGTGAAAAATACTTAAAACAACTTTTTTAATCAAAATAATTTATAGTGATAAGTTATACTATTGAGTGGTTTTAAAGTATAATTAGAATATATTTTTACCATTTTATCCAATGGTGGTCATTAGAATTAATTTAACATTGAAATTGGACATTAACAATTGCCAATCTTTTGATATAAATTGTTTCTTAAAAACACGCTATTTGTTGTAACAGCATGAATGAATTATAAAATTAATTATTCAACTTATATGTTTGGAATTTCGTAAAATAGACATTATTTTTGAATTCGGAATATCAATTATAGCTTAGGGTGAAATTTTGGCATTGTTCTGAAAAACATCAATTTTTGATAAATAGTGAAACCACTAAGTGGTTGTTAAATAACTGATTTTTCGTTTAAATGAAATATTACCACTTCTGTGATTTTATTTTCAAAAATCCTACATACATGGTTGTCATTAAGAAGTAAAATGTGGTTCAATGAGATCAAAATAATTTTTTGGTGAATAGTAACTTTTATGTTCTTAATCGTGATTAGAGATAATTAGTGTAGTTTAAGGTACATATAATGTTTTAATAATATGAGATGAGCATGACACTTTTCCTACTCCTATTGGATGAGTCATGGCCGACCAAGACAACCCATGGGTCAACTTGGGGATCCCATGGAGCCACTTTAGTTGGAAAATGACATTAATATATATTTATTTAATGTTAAAATTAAATTGACACAAACATGAGTTGTTTTACTAAAACAGTTTTTAAGTGGGGTACACAAGTCCAAATTTTGACTATAAATATTCATTAGAAATCTAAAATGATTTCCTACATCATAGTATTTTTTTATAATTTTTAGACATTAAATAAATAAAATCATTTATGACATCATTATGATGCAGCGATGACCTCATTATTTAACGATTTAAATAAAATGAGAAGATAATGCAAAATTCAAGGATTAAACTTGTCCAAAGCCTATTGGATGAGTATATTTCGAACCCTTATCACCTTATCCACGAATTATATAAGTTTGGGACCTTTAGAATCTGAAAAGCATTGTATAATAATGTAACATTTCAATCTTTCCAAAAGAGCCCCTCCTCTCCTCTTATAAAAGGCCCCCACCACTCCCACCTTATTCACACCTTCAAGCCATTTGGCTCGGCCAACCTCTGCCCAAATACTCTTCCCACTTCCACATCTTACTCCTAGAATCCTCACTTTGGGCAGAACTCTTCCCAAGGAAGCCTTTGGATCAAATTAAAAAAGAGTTACCCGATTTTGAGGTAATGTCTTCTCTAATGTTGTTTTGTTTTATTTTTCTTCTCAAACCCACTAAACTCTTATTATTCATTTCTTTTGTAACAAAACCATTATCCTCAATATACTAGGATGTTTTTATAATATGTATTCGAGATACACTTACACACACCTACATCTAATGGCTAAAGAACATACGGTTTCTTTGGATGGCGAATTTCTGCCTCACGAAACGAAGATTGTTCAACACTCATATAACACCTTCAAAGGTGGCCATTAAGATGTAACTATTTTTATATATGATATATAATATGTTTATGTTTTACTTATGCTTATTTATTTCTCATTTATGGCATACATTATGATTTCCATTATGGGTAAAACGCGATAATTTCATTTTAGGAAGTGCGGACTACCGCCCCCTCAAAGTTATTTGAATCGTTAATGCCATATGTGGGATGTATAAAGGATGGAGTAAATGGTATTATAAACTATATTATACTGGAATTATATTCTACATTTATATCATTATGATTTCATTCCATTAAATATGAAATTGAAATGAAAGTAGCGTTCATGCGTACGTACGGCTTACCGTCCCCATGAACGGTGCATTTCATTTCTTACCTCTAAATGTTACGTAATATTATAAATGAATGAATATACTGGATATATATGATATATATGACATCTAAATCATGAATATAATTCTGGAGATAATGGATATTCTACCACATACACAACTTGTAATTATAAGAAGTTTATTGTTGACTCAAGTACCAAAGATCGACAAAACGGCCGTTATTAACTTAAATAATTACACAATGTTCATAACATTGTAATAAGTGATATAAAAAGGATAATGAAATTGAAAATGGTTCTTAATAAGGTATATATTAACTCTATTTTATTATTCAGGAGGTTAAAGAACGGTTGAGCCAAGTCAGACACGAGGTGAGGGAATTTCTTAACCCAACTTCCATTCTTTGGGTTAATATCCTACTTTCAAATTATGTCATGATATTATTATGTCCTATATTGTATTTTTACTTTATTTTTTTTTACTTATAGTGAATACACATAATAGATCTATTTTATATTAAAAATGATCTTTTTAAATACATTGTCTCAATCTCCTTTCATTGAGGCATATTTTGTTTTATACACAACTTTCATTTATATGGTGTATAAACCCCTCTGACTTTTAAGTTTATTCAAAAGGTTTTATTTTATAATTATGTGATTTTTAAATGATTTCAAAAAAGATATATTTCTTTAAAATATATGAAAATCTAGTGCAAATGTATACGTATTTAACGTAGGCTTAAAAATGTTTTCAGAAAACCTGACTCTCGAGTGTAGTAGACAGGAAGGGATTGGGCGTGGACCCATCATGGCCTGTAATTAGTCGAGCAGTCTCAGAATTAGTTATTTTGTTTTCAGAAGCTTGCATAATGTTTTCACAAAAACACTGGAGTATATTTGAGCAATTTTAAACGTATGTATATTCTAAAAAAATTGCATCCGTAGGTCTCATGAGACAAACTAGTGTCTTGGCACAAGGCCTTGACAAAATCTTATTTTTAGTCTTGGCACAAGGCCTTGGCTATGTGGTTATGATAGTCTGGCATTATGCATTCCATCATTATGAAAGTGGTTAATGATATTTCATGTGATTATTCGACCAGTAGAATATCCATGTGAAGAAGTAAATGGCATTATCTCATTTTACTTTTTCCTTATTATGTTGATGTTCAAGTGTAAAAGGCTTTAATTTTAGTTATACATTGCTTTAAATGTTTATGTTTATTTATGAAGGCTTCTGAAATATTGTTATCCTTACTGAGCATCTGAGCTCACCCCTTTCAATGTTTTAATGTTTTCCAGGATGTGAAGAAGTATTTTATGAATGACCTGTAGGGATTGTCAGAAGAGGATATGAGAGTGGACTATGGAGACTTCGTTATTGTTGTTTTTCAATTTATGATGTAATGTAACGTTTACGAATGTATCTAGTGTTTCCAAGGCTACTAAACTAATCGGCCTTTCGAGACTTGATCTTTTGTGATCATGCCAATGTTATGTAATAAAGCACCGACTCTGGGTAACTAGGGTCGGGGCGTTACAACTACAGTCTTTCGAAGTAATAGACAAGGTCCCACACATGATTATCAATAAATTATCACTATTGGATTTGTTAGTAATAGAGTATTTTCGACAAAAAAATTTCATTTTTTCTATGGTATTTGAGGAAATATACTCCATCACACACAGGGTTATCAAAAATAGGATGTTTAAAAATTACACACAAATCAAATCAATCAAGGTTAATCAAAATTAACCTTCTTATCACAATTCAGTATATCAAAGATAAACACTTAAAATCATAATTATAGATGTAAATTTATTCATAACACATTAATTGAAAATTAACACAATCCATTTATTAATTCTCCAAATCATATAATCTCATTTTAAAAATTATAAAATTCAATAAATTAATTAAAAAATTTAGTTATCCAACAACAAAATTTCATAATCACAATGATTTCCATTAAAATAATCAATAATAAATTATTCTTAATAAATCATTTCCTAAATCCTAACATCACATTAATTATTTAAATATATAATTATTCCCAATCAACCAATTCCACAATTATAACATATCAATAACAAATTCATCAATTAATTAATTCAAATTAATCAATTTCACAATATTAGAATCCATTTATTTTTTCGTCAATCAATTAACACATTAAATTAATCCACTATTCATGATATCTAATTTATTTATTCATCAATTAATTAATACAAATAAATAAATTCAAAATTCAAAATATCTCATTATTTAATTCAACAGATTATTAATTCAAATAAATCAAGTCCACAATTATATTATCAAATTAATTAATTTAATATTTATTTAATCCCAATCCACCAATTATTCAATTATAATATATCATTATTTAATTCAATAATTAAATATATCAAGTAAATCAACTCCACAATCATGAAAACTCATTAATTATTTTTACAATTATTTAATGAAAATCATCCAAGTCCATCATCATAACATCACATTAATCAATAAAACGATTAATTAAATAAAATATATCAATTATACATTAAAGAAAATTAATTATTTAATTCTATAACTAATTGTCCATATTCCACAATCAGAACAATCTGTTCATTAATTCCTCGATTAATTAATCCAATTCTACATTCACAAAAATCTATTAATAATTTCAAAATTGTATTAATCCAATTCTGCATTCATAATAATATCATAATTATTTCAATCATTAATTAATGAAATTAAAAAATCATGAAAATTTATTATTTAATTCACAACTTAATTAATACAATTCCTCGGTCAGAACAATCTAATGTTTAATTCAATATTTAATGATTCCAATTCCTCAATCACAACAATCTATTAATTAATCCAATTCCACAATCAAAAAAAAAACTAATTAGTTCATCAAATAATTAATCCAAATCCAAAATTATTATATTCTATTAATTAATTCAACAATTAATTTTTTCAACTCCACATTCGCAAAAAAAAATATTTAATTAATTCAATAAAGAAATAATAAAACTCCACAATCACAATAATATTTTAATTAATTCAACAATTAATTTATACTATTTTACAACTAAAATAATATATTAATTAAACGACCAATTAGTTAATAATATTTAACTAATTTCATAATCATCAATGTTCATAATCATAAATTAATCAATTAATGATATCAATTCTAACTAGTGCATAATCTCAACTATTTCTTAATAAATTCTATAATTAAATAATCTAGTGACCCAATCTCAATAATCCATTAAATATTTGACCAATCAATTAATCAAATTCAATCAAGTTCTGAATAATTACAATTACTATTAATTAATTATAGAATTAATTACTTCAAATAAACAATTATAATATCTTATTCAATCCTGTTATTCTATAAATTAATTAATTAATATAATTTTTTCATTTGAAGACTCGATTATTAAACATTCCAATTGAAATCTAAAACCCAAACACACAATTGGGATGAAGACTATGTGAAGGAAATTTACACCACCTACCTCAAGAATTATGAACTCGTGAAGTGGGTGTTCATCACCAACTAAAATATGGTATAGAAAAAGTTTTCTTATAAATCATTATATTTTCGATTTGACCATGATTTTTAATTTAATTGTATTTTGATAAAATTATTTATTTCCTAGGAAAATAAATCTATGTATCATCATCCTAAAATTATTATAAATACAATAACATTTATGGTGCTTTATTCCAATGATTATTATAGGATGAATTAAATGAATATTGAAATCTAGTTTAAAAAATTCTATAAAAATTACCACATCCACAAAGAATACAAATTTGATATGAACCATACACTTATCAAGATATATAAAATTTCACTAATGGAATATAAATATGATCAAATTTAGAAATGTTATTGATTATTGATGTTTGTATATATTTATAAAAATAAAAATAAAATTATATAGGGTTAAGGAGAGGAGAGCGGGTGTGAGGGCTGAACACCCTTCATTTTTGATTTCGACACATGTTAATATATAGAATTGTGTATATTTATTTACAGTTATATAGGCCTAAAGTATAATTATTTATTTATAACGTATAAATATACACAATAATTTCTCCCCACATTAAAAATTATAAATAATAATAATAATAACTATTAAATATTGTGCATCACTTCCACCATTTTCATTCCAAAAATAGTAAGAATAGTATTATGAAAAACACATTCTCTTTCAAAAAAGTTAATATCTTTTCAAATAATAAAAAAATGTCACTAACCACAAAATAATTCATTTATATAACCTAGTTGTTAACAATATTACTAATTTTGACCACATTTTATTATACGAACTGCAAAATAATATTAGTTTTTTAATTTAAAAATACCATTAATATTTTATAATTTTATTATGATAAAATTTTCCATCAAAAAATATATTAAACTGAAAATTGTGATAACTAACAACAAGGGTTACTACCATTAATATCCCACATATAGTCTATGGTTTGTTTGGGAAAACCAAGTTTTATTTCTCAAGAATCATTAGAAACCCACATATTCACATATTTCCAAATTTTATAATTCTAAATTTCATTTTAAGCAATATATTCCATTTATATCAAACACGAAAAGAAAATCATATCAATTTGAACTATATAATCAAACCTTATTTTCATATTCATTCCTTAAATGATGATCTCCACATAATAATCTCGAGTTCCTAAAATAATGGATGCATGAAAAACACCCATTCTATTCTATTCCATGAGTGAAATCCTAGTAAAAATAAAAAACAATAATCACATCACATAAAATGTGAATCACTGAAGGTGAAATAACATCAAACTATTAGAACACACAAAAATAATATTAATCCCACCTATATTTCTTGACATTTATGCTCATACAATTGCTTGCAACTCCCTCGAATGTGATTTTATCCAAGACTTAACTCATCATATTATCCTTCAACATTTTATAAATATTAAAAAAAATATAACAAAAGTCAGCATGGATACCACTTTGTAATGTCTCTAATAGAGTTCCACATCCCGGTGCCTTGAGCTAGAAGGTTATGTGACACCAAACATTCCACGTCGTACCCTATAGGCTGCCAACATAAGGGGATACTCTAACATCAATCTTGTGGAGAATATACCCGCTTTTCTATAGTTACAATCTAGTGTAAACAATTAAATAATTTCAAAAGGTATTTTATCCATAACCAGAACAATCAAAGTGTCACAAGATGACAAAAACATGAAATACAATATAAAAATCATACAGTACATATGTCAAGAAACATATACTTCATGGTGAATATGAGAATCTGAAATGAAATAATGATACTAATAACTATCATGTAATCCTAGAACAAAACATGATTGTAACATCCCAAGTAAGTAATGAATAATAGATATTTTTATCTATGTCTATTAATGAATTAGATAGTGTTTTAGAGGCTTAAAATGAAAATAAATCCAATCTTAAGCATGGAATACAGTAATATTTTTAAAAGATTGTTTTACTGCCTTTTAATGGAAAACCATTTTTAAATCTATATTTTGACAATTTTATAAGATATTTTTGTCAAAATAAACTTATTCATTATGATTGGGACATCAAAATTTACTTTGTGTGAATTTTTGATATTTTTCTAATAATGTTCATTTTTAAGGAATTGTGAAAAATACTGCATTTTACCTCAAAACTGCTTTCTAATTTAATTTAATTATATGATTAGAGTATCTTATGAATTGTTTTTGAAGTGAAATTAGAATAAATTCTTACCATTTTATCCAATGGTGGTCATTGGAATCAATTTCACTTTGAAATTGGACTTAAACTACTGTCAATCTTTTGATACATATTGTTTCATAAAAACACGTTATTTGTCATGCCAGCGGGAATTAGTTATTAAATTAATTTATGAAACTTACATGTTTTGAATTTTGTAAAATAGACATAATTTTTGAATTCGGAATATCAAATATAGCTTAGGGTGAAGTTTTGGTATCTTTCTGAAAGACTTCAATTTTTGATGAATAGTGAAACCACAAAGTGGTACTTATAAAAACTGATTTTTCGTTTAAATGAAATTTTACCACTTCTGTGTTTTGAATATCAAAAATCCAACATACATGGTTTTCATTAAGAAGTAAAATGTGGTTCAATGAGATTAAAATAATTTTTTGGTGAATAGTAACTTTTAAGTTCTTAATCGCGATTAGTGGTAATTAGTGTAGTTTAAGGTAAAAATAATGTTTTAATAATATGAGATGAGCATGACAGAAGTCCCACCCTCATTGGATGTGTCATGGACGACCAAGAAAATACATGGGTCAACCTGGGGACCCCATGGAGCCACTTTGGTTGGGAAATGACATAAATATATTTTTATTTAATGAAAAAGTAAAAATGACAAAAACATAATATGTTTTACGAAAAAAATATTTAAATGGGGTTATACAAGTCAGATTTTTGATTATAAATATTCATTGTAAATATAAAATGATTTCCTAAATCATTGTGTTTTTTTTATAATTTTTAGACTTTAAATAAATTAAATTATTTATGACATCATGATGATGTAGCGATTTCCTCATTAATAAAGGATTTAAATAAAATGAAATGATAATGTAAAATCTATGAACTACACATGTCCAAAACCTATTGGATAAGTGGATTTAGAACAATTATCACCTTATCCTAGAATTATTTCAATGTGGGACCTGTTAAATCCGAATACCATTTTAAAATAAAGTGACTTTTCTTTACATTCCAAGAGTGCCCCTCCTCTCCTCTAATAAAAG
Organism: Viscum album; assembly: GCA_963277665.1. Classification (NCBI taxonomy): domain Eukaryota; kingdom Viridiplantae; phylum Streptophyta; class Magnoliopsida; order Santalales; family Viscaceae; genus Viscum; species Viscum album. Next base: position 1,581,692,057 of record OY728150.1, on the reverse strand, counting down.
GCCCCCACCTCTACCTCCTTACCCACACTTCCAAAGCCTTCGGCTCAACCAACCCCTACCCATTTTGTCTCTAAACTTTCCTCTATTACTTTTTGAAGCCTCACATTGGGCAGAAGTCTTCCCAAGGAAGACTTTATGCTCAAACCAAAGGGAGTTACCCGATTTTATAGTAATGTCTTCACTTGAGTTCTTTTGTTTTATTTTGCTTCTCCAACCCCCTAAACTCTTTTTATTAATTTATTTTGTAACAAATACAGTATCTTCAATATACTAGGATGTTTTTATAAGATGGATTCTAGCTACACTTACACACACCTATATCTAATGGTTAAAGAACATATTGTTTCTGTGGATGGTGAATTTATGCCTCCCGAAACGATGACTGTTCAACATTCCTTTAACACCTTCAAAGGTGGCCATTAAGATGTCACTATATTTATATATGATATATAATATGTTTATGTTTTCCTTAAGCTTCTTTATTTTTTATTTTGTGCATACCTTTATGGTTTCCATTATTGGTAAACGTGATATCTTCATTTAAGGAAGTGCGGACTACCGCCACCTCAAAATGATTTGATTTCGTTAATTCCATATGTGGGACATATAAAAGATTTAATAAATGGTATTATATATGATATTATACTTGAATTATAATATATATTTATATAATTATTATTCCATTCCATAAAAAATACGAAATAGAAATGAAAGTAGCGTTCATGCGTAAGTACGGCTTACCGTCTCCATGAACGGTGCATTTCATTTCTTACCTCTAAATGATTATGTAATATTATAAATGCACATATATACTGGATATATATGATATGTATGATATATACATCAGGATTATAATTCTGGATATAATGGATACATGAACAACTTGTAATTATAAAGGGTTTATTTTGACTCAAGAACCAATGATCGTTAAAATGACCGTTATTAACTTAAATAATTACATAGTGTTAATGACATGGAAATAAGTGATATAAAAGGAATAATGAACTTGAAAAAGGTTCTTAAGAAAGTATAAATTAACTCAAGTTTATTATTCAGGACATTAAAGAACGATCGAGTCAAGTCGGACCCGAGGTATGGGACTTCGTCTCAATCTCCTTTCATTGAGGCATATTTTATTTTATACAAAACATTCTTTTATACGGTGTATAAAAACATTTGACTTTTACATTTATCCAAAAGGAATATTTTTTACACGATTTGTTTTACAAAATGAAAAAAGGGAATGTTTTTGTCGTACGTATGTGGCGACAACGACTTCTCCTCCGCAGTGACCATTATTTGGGTTTCGGCTTCCTCTACAAGCCATACCTTCTATTTAAAAGAAAAATAAATACCATGTTTTACATTTATTTTATTTTTGTATTGAAAATGGTTTTCATAATGTTTTTATATCAATGTGTTGTATTGATATCTTGTGACTGAAGGGTGGAAATGTTATTTTTCCTTTATGCATGTTTTATGTGATATGATTATGTTGAGGTTCTTGGGCATTATTATGAGACGGGTGGTTCCGTGATAGAGGATGGGAAGGTGATCCCGATATAGCTCTCCAATGCATTGGGTAATGCGAAGGAGTGAAACATTAAGGTTTCTCCGAAGAGATTTAGGGAATATATTGTGATGGGTATTCCAAACGCAATCAAGAGGGTTACTCCCTACGTAAGAATGTTATGAATGTCTCAAGTTACCTTTATGTCTTATGTTTTCTATGATTTATTCATGATTTGATGAGGTATGTTAAAGTGCTTATGTTTTATGGGTAAAGTATGATTTCATTCTTATGTATATATGTACCCATGTTTCCTTTCCATATTTTTATATCCCTTACTGAGATTTTTATGCACATCCCATGTTTTTTAAAATGTTTTTCACAAGTCAAGGGAACGGTACATGATATGATGATAGTGTCAAGGAAGTTTCAAGAAAGAATCCATGTTCTATTTCAAATATGTTTCCATTGATGGGAAAGAAGAATAATATCTTTATGTAGCCACTTTGTTTATATGTGGAATGTAATGAAAGTTTTATGATCTAATTCTCTAAAACTCTAAACCCGAAAAGATCCTCAATGTGTAATCTTGTAGTAACTCAATATTAAGTAAGTTTTAAGGCTGGGGCCATATAGTTAGTATCATAGGTCGGTTTAGATAACTTTAGGATTTAAGATTCTATTAAATGAATATACAAAAATATTTTTTTAGGGTCAAATTGAAATGATATAGCATTTGAAGATTACCATGTTGCTTCATCTAAGACATGTTTGTTCAGAATGGTTTTCCACAGTGGAAACAGGGAAGCAGTGTTAGGAAGGCATAAAGAAGGAAATAAGCTTCCGAATCAGTATCCCGAGATGGTCAGAATTGGAACTGAACAGTTTGTTGCAGTGATGGTGCAGTTGACTCAAGCGATAAATGGTGGTGGTAACCATGCACGAGATCAGCCAGATCAACCGCAGGGGAACATGTCTATGGTGGAACATTTCATGAGGCAACATCCCCCATCATTCAGAGGATCATCTGACCATGTGTTAAATAAAGGGTGGATTAAAGCACTGGAGAAGATTTTCGATGTCATGGGGTGTTCAGACAATCAAAGGGTTAGTCTTGCTATTTATCATTTGGAGGGTGAAGCAGATCAGTGGTGGTCGATGGTTAAGAATATCAGGGAAGCTGATGACATTGATGCTGCCGACTGGGATGAATTCAAATGTATGTTTCTTGAGAAGTATTTTCCTAAGGATGTTGGACTTAGGATGGAAAAACAATTCTTGGAATTGAGGCAAGAGGAAGACTCAGTGGCTACCTATGAAGAAAGGTTCACTCGATTTTCAAGGTATGCTCCAAATTTTATCTGAGACCTTGATAGCAAAATAAATCATTTTTACTCAAGATTAAAGCCAAAATATCGAAGGGCATTAGCTTCTCGTGAGTTTAAAATTTATGAAAAGCTTGTTTCGATTTGCTGAGAAGGTGGAAATGGAGTTTTCCGATGATCAAGTGTTCTATAACAACCAACATAAGAAGAGACCGAGGTGGAAAGAGAAATGTAAGAATTCTTAAAAAAAGTCTGATGGTAAGAAAACTAATTTTCTAGTTTGTGATAAATTTGGAAAAAGGCATGCTGGGGAATGTATTCTGAATTCTGTAAAGTGCTACCAATGTGGTAATATGGGATATAAGGCTCATGATTGCACTGAAAATGATCAGGCTGATGGTAAGAACAAATTTGATTTACAGTTAGTGAAATGTTATAACTGCAAAGAGATGGGTCACTATGCAAACGAGTGTCCGAAAAAGAGCTTGAGTGATGGGAACCAGTTAGACTACAATTAGAAAGGGGTGGTGAAATCCTTTCCAACTACTTCAGCAGATGTCGGGCCATCAAATGAAGTTGTATCAACTCTAGGGAGCTCAGTTTTTTTCAAAGATTGACCTGAGATCGGGGTACCATCAGCTGAAGGTAAATGAAGCAGATGTTCCAAAGACTGCATTTCGTAAAAGATATGGCCAATATGAATAAGAAGTAATGCCTTTTGGGATAACCAATTCACCTGCTCTATTCATGGACTTAATGAATAGAATTTTCCATGAGTTCTTGGATAAGTTTGTGGTGGTTTTTGTTGATGATATTTTGGTGTTTTTTAAATATAAATAGGAGAATGAAAGACATTTAAGGGTTATTTTGCAAACCTTAAAAGAAAAGAAACTGTATGGAAAATTCTGCAAGTGTGAGTTTTGGTTGCAACAAATTTCTTTCCGTGGTCACATTGTTTCTAAAGATGAGATAATCGTTGATCCTGCAAAAAAAATTGTGGAAGACTGGCCAAGACCCACAAATTTAACAGAGATTCGTAGTTTCCTTGGTTTGGTAGGCTATTACCGAAGGTTTGTTAGAATTTTTTTAGGATTATCTAGTCCAATGACTAAGCTAACTCAGAAGGGTGTTATGTTTATCTGGACAAAATAATGTGATTATTGTTTTCAGGAATTGAAAAGAAGATTGGTGAATGCTCCAGTTTTGGAACTACCTTCCCGGAATGGTGAGTTTGTTATATACAGTGATGCTTCATTGAAAGGACTTGGTTGTTTCCTAATGCAGAATGATCAGGTAATTGCTTATGCTTCACGATAGTTGAAAACTCATGAGGTAAATTACCCTACACATGATTTGGAATTAGTTGCTGTTGTTTTTGCTTTAAAAATTTGGAGGCATCATTTGTATGGAGTAAAGTGTGAAATTTATACAGATCACAAAAGTTTAAAGTATATATTCACTCAGAAAGAGTTAAACATGAGGAAAAGGAGATGGCTGGAATTAATCAAGGATTATGATTGTACAATTCATTGCCATCCGGGAAAAGAAAATAAAGTGGCTGATGCTTTGAGTCAAAAAAGTAATGCTTCATTAGCAATGTTGCGTTTGGAAGGTGATCCTTTGGTTAAGGATTTGATGAAAATTGGCATAGATGTTGTTGGAGCAAGAAATTCTAATGTTTTGTTTTAGGTATCAGTGAGATCATCTCTATCAGACAGAATCAAAAAGCTCAGAAGCAAGACAGTGAGTTGCAGATAAAGGTAGAGCTAGTTCAGAAAGGTATGTTGCCTGAATTCAACATTGATAGTAATTGTGTTTTGAGATTTGGGAAAAGATTGTGTGTGCCCATTGATTCACAGTTTAAGAGGGTGTTTATATGTGAAGCTCATAGTTCTCTGTTTTTAGTTCATCCTGGAAGTACTAAGATGTACAGAGATCTGTGGGAGTATTACTACTGGGATGGAATGAAAAGAGATATTGCTGATTTTACTAGGAAGTGTTTGATATGTCAGCAGGTTAAAGCAGAGCGACAGTTACCGAAAGGGATGCTTCAGCCTTTACCAGAGTCAGAGTGGAAATGGGAGAATATATCCATGGACTTTGTTGTGGGATTACCGATGACATCTCGAGGTAATAATGCAATCTGTGTTATTGTTGATCTCTTGACCAAATATACTCATTTTCTTGCTATACAAGATACTTTTTCCCTAGATCAACTTTCCCGTTTGTATCTTAAAGAGATAGTCAGGTTACATGGAGTTCCCGTCTCCATTGTATTTGATAGTGATCCCAGGTTCACTTCTAACTTTTCGAAGGGCCTCCAGAAGTCATTGGTTACTGAAATAAATTTTAGTACAGCTTTTCATCCTCAATCAGATGGGCAGTCAGAACGAACAATTCAGACCATGGAGGATATGATACGAGCTTGTTCGATGGATTATCAGGGAAGGTGGGACCAACATCTTTCTTTGGTTGAATTTTCATATAATAATAGTTTTCATTCCAGTATACAGATGGAACCATTTGAGACGTTATATGGGAAGCAGTGTCGAACTCCCTCTTTTTGGGATGAAGTGGGTGAAAGAAAGCTGATGGGACCAGAATTGGTAGAAGAGATGGAAGAAAAAGTTCAGCTGATTCAGAAACACATGATAACAACTCAGAGCAGGCAGAAGAGTTATGCGGTCAACAGGAGGAAGGATCTATCTTTTGAGGTAGGTGATCATGTTTTTCTCAAAGTATCACCATGGAAAAGTGTGATGCGGTTTGGTAAGAAAGGAAAGATAAGTCCAAGGTTCATTGGACCATATGAAATTCTGGAGAGAGTTGGATCAGTTTCTTACCTAGTGGATTTACCTCCGAGTTTATCTCAGGTACACAATGTTTTTCATGTTTCAATGCTAAGGAAGTACATGCCAGATCCATCTCATGTTTTGAGTCCAGAGGTAGTTCAGCTGGTAGAGAACCTATCTTATGAGGAACAACCGGTCCAGATTCTAGACCACAGGGAGCAATTGTTACAAAATAAGGTGATTAATCAGGTAAAGGTTTTTTTGAAAAAACCACATGATAGAAGAGGCAACATGGGAATCTGAAAATGCAATGAGGGATAAGTACCCCCATTTATTCGATAAGTAAACAAATTGCAGGGATGGAATTTTCTAAAGGGGGGAAGGTTGTAACATCCCAAGTAAGTAATGAATAATAGATATTTTTATCTATGTCTATTAATAAATTAGATAGTCTTTTAGAGGCTTAAAATGAAAATAAATCCAATCTTAAGCATGGAATACACTAATATTTTTAAAAGATTGTTTTACTACCTTTTGAGTGAAAACCATTTTTAAGTCTGTCTTTTGAAAATTTTTAAGCTATGTTTGTCAAACTAAACTTATTATTTATGATTGGGACATAAAAATTTACTTTTTGTGAATTTTTGGTATTTTTCAGACAATGTTCATTTTTTAATGAATAGTGAAAAATACTGCATTTTACATCAATAATTATTTTTCATTTAATTTAATTATATGATTAAATTATCTTTTGAATTGGTTTTGAAGTGAAATTAGAATATATTTTTACCATTTTATCCAATGGTGGTCATTGGAATCAATTTCACTTTGAAATTGGACTTAAACTACTGTCAATCTTTTGATACTTATTGTTTCATAAAAACACGCTATTTTTCATGACAGTGTGAATTAGTTATTAAATTAATTAATGCAACTTACATGTTTTAGATTTTGTAAAATATACATAATATTTGAATTCGGAATATCAAATATAGCTCGGGGTGATGTTTTGGTATCTTTCTGAAAGACTTCAATTTTTGATGAATCGTGAAACCACTAAGTGGTACTTATAAAAACTGATTTTTCGTTTAAATGAACTTTTACCAATTCTGTGTTTTCAATTTCAAAAATCCTACATACATGGTTGTCATTAAGACGTAAAATGTGGTTCAATGAGATTAAAATAATTTTTTGGTGAATAGTTACTTTTAAGTTCTTAATCGCGATTAGTGGTAATTAGTGTAGTTTAAGGTAAAAATAATGTTTTAATAATATGAGATGAGCATGAAACATGTCCTACCCTCATTGGATGTGTCATGGCCGACCATGAAAATCCGTGGGTCAACATGGGGACCCCATGGAGCAACTTTGGTTGGGAAATGACATAAATATATTTTTATATAATGAAAAAGTAAAAATGACACAAACATAATATGTTTTACGAAAACAATTTTTAAATGGGGTTATACAAGTCAGATTTTTTATTATGAGTAGTTATTGGAAAGATAAAAATATTTCCTACATCATAGTACTTTTATAATAATTTTTAGACTTTAAATAAATTAAATATTTTATGACATCATGATGATGCAGCGATTACCTCATTAATAACGGATTTAAATAAAATGAAATGATAATGTTAAATCTATGAACTACACATGTCCGAAACCTATTGGATGAGTGGATTTAGAACCCTTATCACCTTATCATAGAATTATATCAATGTGGGACCTCTTAAATACGAATACAAGTTAAATATAAAGTGACTTTTTTTTACTTTCCAAGAGTGCCCCTCCTCTCCTCTTATAAAAGGCCCCCACCTCTACCTCCTTACTCACACTTCCAAAGCCTTTGTCTCGGCCATACCCTACCAATTTTGTCTCTCCACTTTCAAATATTACTCCTTGAAGCCTCACATTGGGCAGAAGTCTTCCCAAGGAATCCTTTGAGCTCAAACCAAAGGGAGTTACCCGATTTTCATGTAATGTCTTCACTTGAGTCCTTTTGTTTTATTTTGCTTCGCCAACCCCCTAAACTCTTTTTATTCATTTCTTTAATAACAAATCCAGTATCTGAAATATACTAGGATGTTGTTATAGGATGTATTCGAGCTACACTTACACACACCTACATCTAATGGTTAAAGAACATACTGTTTCTGTGGATGGTGAATTTATGCCTCCTGAAACGATGATTGTTCAACATTCCTTTTACACCTTAAAAGATGGCCATTAAGATGACACTATATTTATATATGATATATAATATGTTTATTTTTTCCTTAAGATTCTGTATTTTTCATTTTGGGCATACCTTTATGATTTCCATTATGGGTAAACGCGATATCTTCATTTAAGGAAGTGCGGACTACCGCCCCCTCAAAGTGATTTGATTTCGTTAATGCCATATGTGGGATCTATAAAGGATTTAATTAATGGTGTTATATATGATATTATACCAGAATTATAATATATCATTATATAATTATGATTCCATTCCATAAAAAAATACGATATAGAAATGAAATTAGTGTTCATGCGTACGTACGGCTTACCGTCTCCATGAACGGTGCATTTCATTTCATACCTCTAAATGATTATGTAATATTATAAATGCAGGTATATACTGGATATATATGATATATATTATATATACATAATGATTATAATTCTGGATATAATGGATACATGAGCAACTTGTAATTATAAAGGGTTTATTTTGACTCAAGTACCAATGATCGTTAAAATGACCATTATTAACTTAAATAATTACATATTGTTCATGAAATGGAAATATGTGATATAAAAGAATAATGAACTAGAAAAAGGTTCTTAAGAAAGTATAAATTAACACAAGTTTATTATTCAGGACATTAAAGAACGATCGAGTCATGTCGGACCTGAGGTATGGGACTTCGTCTCAATCTCCTTTCATTAAGGAATATTTTATTTTATACACAACTTTATTTTATACACTGTATAAAACCCTTTGAATTTTACATTTATCCAAAAGGAATCTTATTTATATGAAGCGTTTTACAAAACGACAAAAGGGAATGTTTTTGTCATACGTATGCGGCGACAACGACTTCTCCGCCACCGTGACCATTATTTGGGTTTCGGCTTCCTCTACAAGCCATACCTTCTTTTTAAAAGAAAAATAAATACCATGTTTTTTTTATTTTGGTATTGAAAATGGCTTTAATAATGTTTTTATATCAATGTGTTGTATTGATATCTTGTGACTGAAAGGTGTAAATGTTAAGTTTCCTTTATGCATGTTTTATATGATACGATTATGTTGAGGTTCTTGGGAATTATTATGAGACGGGTGGTTCCGTAATAGACTAAGGGATGGTGAGCCCGATATAGCTCTCCAATGCATTGGGTAACATGAAGGAGTGAAACGTTATGGTTTTTCCAAAGAGATTTAGGGAATATACTGTGATGGATATTCCAAACGTAACCAAGAGGGTTACTCCATACTTAAGAATGTTATGAATGCCTCAAGTTACCTTTATGTATTATTATTTCTATGATTTATTCATGATTTTATGAGGTATGTTAAAGTGATTATGTTTTATGGGTAAAGTATGATTTCATTCTTATGTATATATGTACCCATGTTTCCTTTCTATATTTTTATATCCTTTACTGATCTTTTTATGCTCATCCCATGTTTTTTGAAATGTTTTTCACTGGTCAAGGGAAAGGTACATGATATGATGATAGTGTCATGGAAGTGTCAAAAAAGAATCCATGTTTTATTTTAAATATGTTTCCATTGATGGGAAAGAAGAATACTATTTTTATGTAACCACTTTGTTTATATGTGGAATGTAATGCAAGTATTATGATCTAATTCTCTAAAACTCTAAACCCAAAAAGATCCTCAATGTGTAATCTTATAATAACTCAAAACTAAGTAAGGTTTAAGGCTGGGGAATTATAATGATTCCCTTGTCTATCATTACCCGTCCTCGGGGCCTGTGTCGTGACTTCCCCAAGCTTGCATTCCATAGGCCAGGGGCTGGAGACTAGCACCAAAGGCATAAATATAGATAAAAAGGGAAGTAATTTCGTTTAAAAAAGTAAACAAAAACAATAGAGTATGCAACAGAAGTAACCACTAAGTAATACTGAATACAAATGTAAGTGATGAATGAAAGGGGCTGGAAATACAAGACCAACAGTAAGTACAGTACAACTAAAAATGATAGTACAACTGAAGTAATGTAAAATAGCAACCACTGAGTCGTCCTATAGAAGTCCCACATAAAGGGTGGGTATAGATGGCCTCCACAGCAACTTGAGTCAGCCTGACTTCTCTATGTATGTCTCACCATGTGGTCCACCTCCAGGTAACATCCAACTCTACACGTCTCTACCTCGACCAGTGTAGTCGATCATCTACATCAAACACAACGTAGTGCGGGCATAGCCCGTGCAGGGGTGAGTATACGATACTCAGTAGCGACTCCGAGACCCTTGATCGTCTCCCAGAATCCACAAAGGATAAACCATATAAAAAATATATGATCACATAGTATCATCTAACTCTACTTTGTTATATGACCATACATATACCAAAGTCATCAATCATAGTTTGGATCCAACTCTCGATCCCAAACACTTCCCAGTCCACACAGGAAAGAATTCAATAACATCGTTGATAAGGATTAAAAGTCAAGACTCAGCTCACACAGGTATACACAACATAGAAAGAGTAAGATATGATTAGTTGAAGCCATTGAATCGTCTTTCACTATAGAATTATAGATACACAAAGAAACCTAAAACAATAGTATGTCATTGCTATCGAACCCACGAAGGATTCAGTCTATTCCCGTTGGTGTCGAACCCACTAATGATTCAGTCCAGGCTCATTGTCGTCAAACCCATGGAGGATTGAGTCTAGTATCATTGTTTTCGAACCCATGGAGGATTCATTACAGACTCATTGTTGTTGAACCCACAGAGGATTCATTCCAGTATCCATCGTCGTCAAACCCATGAAGGATTCTAGTATGGTAGTCATCGTAGCCAGCTCTAGGGTTCCCGCACATAGCATGCTCGATTCGAGGAGGGTAAGATTCTCTTAAAAAGGGGGTCAATACACAAACTATCACAAAGTCCTGATTTTATGTATCTTGAAGTTCTGTATCATCATAAAGAACCAAATTCAACAGACGACGTGTCAATTGGATGCTCGGTCTGAGAGTTATTAGCTTTTCCATTCTAGGGGACCTATTGGATATCGGGTACAATCCAAGCTGTCCATAATCCAATATCATCTGAATACTATGTGGATTATTCAAAAAGGATTGTCTCATCAAAAGTAAACCAACGTAGTTGAAGCCACGTTAATCAGATGGCAGGTCCTTATGTTATAAGCATTCCAGCTCTGAGAGACCGATTGGTTTTGAGTTCGAACCAACCTGGCCATTCCCAAACGTCATCTAAACATTGAGTGTAATATACCTAAATGACCACCCCGATCCAAGGAATACTATGCAACTGACATTGTATCGATTGGAATTTCCTTGCTCATGTTATGGGAAAAATACTAAAATGGGTCCGAAGAGGGGGGTTGGGTCCGGCCTTGCGGCAGCAGCCCTGCCCGGTGGGGCATGGCCCGACACGGAGGGGCGCGACCTGGCTCAGGTGACAGGCGGCCCAGCCTATGCACGGTGGCCCGGCCAGGCGGCAGGACGTTGCTCCTAAGCGGCGCTGCCCCTCCTTCCTGGTAGGCCGATGTCGACCGGCTCTTCTAGCACGAGCGGCCCGTGGTTGCGGGCCGTTGTCCTCTGCACGCGGCGTCAGGCGGCGCAGTGGCCTTTAACCCGGCCGGCAGGCGGCCAGCCTGTTCACCACTAAAGTGACCCTCAGAGTGCGGGTCGCAGTCCTCTATAGCGTGGTTCCCCTTGTGGTTCAGCGGTCTCTTTGTCAGGCTAGTTGTGGCCAGCCGGGTCCCCTTTTTGCCGAGTAGCCTGCGAATTGTAGGCCATACTTCTTCAGCAGTGTGACGCCCTCATGGCATCTTGGTTCTCTCACCATGGATGAATTTAGCTGGCTGGTTCTTCTTCGGCCGAACGGCCCTTGGATGCGGGCTTCCGTTCATCTCTACGTGGTCGGCACATGGCCACAACTTCGTCCGGTCGTCATTGCCTCCAATTGTCAGCACCAAAATAGTCAGGAACCATCGGAGGGTCATCGGGCTGTGTTTCTTCATCTTGTTCTCTCCGCATTAAGTGATAACATAAGTCCTAAGACAATCCATGGTTTTCAACTAATAAAAATATACAATTTAATCACACAATATTATACAACCCCCCTACCTCGTAATTGAGGTTTATTCATCAACGATCAACAGAAGACGAGGGTCGTGGTAGTCGGGCGTCGCGAATGACGGCGTCACGGAGAATGGTGTCATCCTCTCAATGTTGGATGTCGTTGCCATAGAAGGCATACCTCATGAGTGGTGTCTTCTCCCTTGATGTGGAGGAAGAAGAAAGGATGAAGGTGTTCCTCGAGATCTTGTTCTGGTTGAAATGAAATGTAGAGAGAAATTGGTTCCCATTCTTCGAGGACACTTCCTTCAAATTCTCCAGAGGTTTTCCAACAGAAATATTTTCCAAGGAAAATATTATAATAAGGCTTCCCCATTTTAATATAATTTCCATGAAATTCAAATTGATTCAAAAGAGGTTCCAATTAATTAAACAAGATATTAATTAGATAGGTTGGCACATTCAATGGTTGGGAGGTGGAGAAGCTCCACCGTAATAAATGATAGGTGTTGTCAAAATATTTAAAAGGTTTGTTAATGAGGAGTTTAATGGAAGTTTAAGGGTTTGGGGATCATGTGGGACCCACCACACGGTATCTTCTCATGGGATGTTATATACAGTGTGGGCCCCAAATCTATCTTATCCTTTTAGGAAATAACAACCATTTATAAATAATATTCTGTACAAAAATATTATTTAATTTATTATAAATCCCAAAAATGAACATCCATCTTGCATTAAACACAACTATGGTAATGGTCCCCATAAAATCATTTTGGCGCTGTGAGTTTATCAGTTTCCTCAAATTTCAATTCCAAACACTGGTCCAAAATAAAGAATAACCCGCTCGTACGTTTACTGAACGTACCCGAACAAAACTTCAAAAATTGATTCCGGGAACACCGGGCCTCATAATTAGGCACCGTCAGAAACTAAGGACTCATAATATTCCAAGGAGATTAAGAAAAAAAATCAGCGAAATTTCTGGGTCATTAAATTACCCCCATTTCAGTGATTTACATCCCCTTAAAGCTACATCACACACTAAGAAAACAATAGAGGGCACTAAGCATGAATATGACCCTCTTGCTCTCATGTGCCCTCCTGGAGGTTCCCATGCTTCCAGCAAATGCAAACCATAGAAATAGACTGTCCACAAAGGACCCACTACTTTCAATCCTTGATCTCCATCGAAACCTCTATGAATTTCTCCCCATCATCAATGCGCAGATCCTCGTGGATGATGATGAGGTAAGTTCATGCACGTATCTCCTCAGCTGAGATCCATGGAAGACATCATGCACCTGGTGCAACTAAGTTGGAAGGGCTAGGCGGTAAGCCAACTCACCTACTCTGCTGAGGACATGGAATGGTCCGATGAAACTTGGAGATAACATGCCGCCCTGGACAAATCTCCATAGACCTCATCGAGGTGAGACCCTTAGGAAGACGTGGTCACCAACCTCAAACTCATGCGGTCCTTGTCTCCTATTATCATAGGACTTTGATCTACTCTGTGCAGTCTTCATCTACTCCTGGATAATCTGCACCTTCTTTGTCATAGCATAAACAACCTCTGGTCCTACAAGTACGGACTCCCCGGGGTCAGTTCAATACAGAGGTGATCTACATGGTCAGCTATACAGTGCATTGTAATTTGACATCCTGATGGTGGAGTGGTAGCTGTTTTTGTAAACAAACTCCAACAAGGGTGGATGATACTCCTAGCTGCGACCAAAGTCAAGGACACATGCATGGATCATGTCCTCAGATGGCTGAATGGTTCTCTTAGTCTTGCCATCCTTCTTACGATGGATAGAAGTGCTAAAGAGAAGTTGCGTCCCAAAAGCCTCATGTAAACCCTTCCAAAGACGGGAAGTGAAATGAGAAACTCGATCAGAGGCGATAGTCGAATGCACACCATCAAGACATACTATTTCTAGAATGTAGATGCTCCCCAAGCTCTCTACTGAGCCATGCTCTCTGATAGGTAGGAAGTGGGCCGAATTAGTGATTCGGTCTACGATCACCCAGATAGAGTCATGTACTCTGGATATACGTGGAAGCTCCATCACTAAAACAATAGAATCCCATCCCAGTTACACTCTGGGAAAACTAATGGTTCAACCATGCCTTCTGAAACATGGTGCTCAGTAGATAGGCAGCTCCATCCCTATCCAAAAAGGATATTTTTAAGGCAGAAATCTACTCTGTCGCCTCTCCTAGTAGCTGAATGCCAGTCCTCTTGCCGAGCACTTCCGCAAAATCGTTCCCCTTCATATGAGTATAGACTATCTCGAAGTCATAGACCCGAAGGAACTCAAACCATCATCATTGTCTTATGTTCACGTCTTTCTACAAGAAGACACACCAGACACTTTTGAGATTAGAGTAAACCATAAACCGTTCACTCAACGAACAATGGGTGTGACTAGCCATTTGTAAAGTACTCGACTACACCCTTTTTCAATTATGTCCTATAAGAGATGCTACGAATTCTCCATTTACGAAAAGATAAATCTGGTCTTATCCCCTGGTTGAACGACTTTTTTCCTAATACTGTCAATCCTGACATGAAAGGTACTATTTCATGTTCGGGACAACATCGTAAGGCCTCGACGCTAATACCACGATATCAAACTGTTACTCTCGCCTCCAAGGGTCGATTCACACTGCATGTAGTAGTGTGTGGTAACTGGGTCTCCTCTAGTAGGAATATTGAATGGGAGGGTCAAATCAATGGTATTAACCAAAACATCTCAGTATCAACCATACAAAAAAATTAGGAAATCAAACATCACATGGACAAATGTATTTTATTTCAGCAGCTCAAAGTACAAAGACATAAATAAACCACAAACAACAACATCAATAAATCAAGAAGCATTATGAAAAAAAAGTCTCCATGCCTAGAGCTAGAACCGCTCTTCTCCACCTCCTCCCAGAGCACTATGGACATAGGCCTCAGCTACCTGGAGGTGAGAACTCCCATGTCCACCCATTTTCTACGGTCAGGGTGGACATCATAGTGGTGATGGTTGTAGGGCTGTGAAACATCATCCACCACTTGTTGCACGACCAGCTCCTCTGCCACATCCACCTACTCCCAGCGGACCACCACAATTGAACCTCTACCTCTGCCTGGGAGGTCCCTCTACAGCTTTCTGCTCATCAGAAGGGTGGTTTGGGTAGTCTCAGGCCATGTGACCATGTCATCCGAATGCATAGCACTGCCTGCTCCTTGTATGGCTGGATATATCGTGTGTGCCCCGCACAACCATACCTATATTCTGGGGTTGCCCACCTATTGTCCTAGTCCGCTTAGACTTTTGTTTCATCTGCCTACATCTGGATGTTGAATACTCATCTACATTTGGAACGACCTGTGGAAAGAGTAGTAGCTCCTAAGTCCGCACTGAGCGTAGAGTCGCTGGTACAATGACCGCCCTGAAAAGAGCCTCGAAGTCTCCCCAGGTGAGAGTCATCTCATCATCAATCTAGAGTAACAGGCTCCACCACCTATCAACTGCTCCCTAAAAGAGACTAACATCTAGGTACACCATCAAGTCAGCGGGTGTCCCAACTGTGTGGAAAACTTGGGCTACAACATCCAGCTAGCAGCCGACTGTCTGAAAATCTATCTCACCTAAAAACCTCAGAGGCCTCTGTTGCTTGAACTCATGAAACACACTCATGCGACGTGCACTATATACTACTGGAGGAGGTGTTAACGGTGGCTGTTAAGTTAGTGGTACCCCTGGTGCCTACTCTGTGATGGGGCCCTGCACCGAGACCTCGTCGCTCAGTCGGATACCATCTCATATGTAACTCGGAACCTTATCTGGTAGCCTTCATGGGTCCATCATGAAAAGGAATAGGTTCGCCATAGTTTAAAAATTATACCTGGTGATCTGACACAAAGTATTCTAGAAGAAACGTTTTAAAAGGAAACACACATGAAATCGGAGTTTTCATGCACTAAGATGGAATTCAGAGATCAAGGTCCTGGTATATGGATATGGCGGCCGCTGCACCAACACTGGACTCCATGGAATGAAAAAAAACACTCAATTTTTTTAACTATATTGCTTCACAGAAAATAATGATAATAGTCCTGCGTTTTTCGGTAGAACCTACTCCTCTGATACTAATTTGTCACAACTCGTCCTCGGGGCATGTGTTGTGACTCCCCCAAGCATGCCTTTTATAGGCCAGGGGTTGGTGACTAGCACGAAAGGAGTAAATCCCGATAAAAAGGGAAGGAATTGCATTTAAAAAATTAAACAAACACAATAGAGTATGAAACAGAAATAAGAACTTTGTAATATTGAATATAAAAGTATGTGCTGAAAGAAAGGGGCCCGAAATACAATACCAACAGTAAGTATATTACAACTGAAAAAGTTAGTACAACTATTGTAAAGTAAAATAGACACCACTGAAGGGTGGGTATAGATGGCCTCCTCTGCACCTTGGGTCCATCTGACTGCTCCGTGTACATCTCGCTAAGTATTATACCTCCGGGTTCCATCATACTCTACAGGTCTCTACCTCGATCAGTGATGTCTGTCGTCTGCGTCTAACACAACGTTGTGCGTGAATAGCCCATGAAGGGGTGATTATAAGATACTCAATAAGGGAACCCGAGACCCCCGATGGTCTCCCAAAATCCATGAAGGATAAACCATAGAAGAAATATACTATGTAGAATTATCACCCACTTAGGTATATTCCCACACATATACCTATGTCATCAATCACAGTTTGGGTCCAACTGTTGAGACCAAACACTACCCAGACCACACTGAAAAGCAGTCAATCACATCGATGATAATGATTGAAAGCCACGACTCAGCACAGACAAGTACACAAAACGTAAAGATAGTAAGAGTTGATTATTTGAAGCCACATAATCATCATTCACTATTTAATGGAAGATACCCATAGAAACCTTAAACATCAGTATGTCGTTGCTGTCAAACCCATGGATGATTCAGTCCAGTATCATTACTGTAGAACCCATAGTGGATTAGTTCAAGTCTCGTTGCTATCAAACCCATGGAGGATTTAGTCAGGTCTCATTGTTGTCGAACCCACAGAGTATTCAGTCCAGTCTCATTGTTGTCGAACCCACGAAGAATTCAGTCCAGTCTCGTTGTTGTCGAACCCACAGAGGATTCAGTCTAGTCTCGTTGCTGTAGAACCCACGAAGGATCCAGTCTAGTCCTGTTTTTATCTAAACCATGGGGGATTCAGTCCATTAGACATCTTCGTCGAACCCACAGAGGATTACGATACGATAGTCGTCACAGCCAGCTCTAGGGTTCATGCACACAACACACTCGATTCCGGGAGGGTCCCCTTCTCGAGCAAATGGGGTCGATACATCAACTATAAGAAAGTATTGATTTGATGTATCCAGAAGTTCCATATCATCATAAGGAACCCAACACAACAAACATCGCGTCAATCAGACTCTCGGTCTGAGAGTTATTAGCTTTTCTGTTCCTGGAGCCCTTTTGGATTTCATGTTAAATCCAACCAAGCCATACTTAAATCTCATCCGAATCCCTTGTGGAGTATTCCAAAAGGTCTGTCTCTTCAAATTAAACCAATGGATTTTATGGAACTTAAAGCAGACGTCCGGCCCTTATGATATAAGCATTTCTGCTCTGAGGGCCTGGTTGGTTTCGAGTCCGAACTAACCCGACCATACCCAAACTTCGCCAAAACCATGAGTATAATATACTGAAACGACCATCTGGATTAAACTAATCCTACGCAACAAATGGTTCATCGATTTAAGGTCAGTAGATCATATTATGGGTGAAATATTATAACGGGTCAGAACACGAGGTGTTTGGTCTGGTCCGATCCGGCCCAACCCGCCATGGGGCAGCCTGAACCGGGTCGACTCGACCTGGTTCTAGGTCCAGACCAATAGGGCATGGACTGACCCGATAGATATGGCTCGTCCTAGTGAGGCCCGTGCGACAGGTGGACCAGCCCACACAAGGAGGTCCGGTCCATGCTGCTAGCGGCCCGACCTGGCTGCCGGTCGCGGCTCGACTAGTTGGCTGAGCGGTTCGAGGGGGGGGGGGGGGTGCGGCCCCTGGTTTTCCGAAACGGCGGCGTCGAGCAGCGACACCCCTTCTGTTCGGCAGGCCGAAGCCGGTCGGCTCTTCCAGTGTTAGCGGCACACAATTTCCGGCTGCGGTCGTCCGCACGCGATGCTAGGCGACACCGCAACCTGCAACACGGCCGGCAGGCGACCGACCAGTTTGTCACAGAAGCTGCCCGTGGAGTGCAAGCTGTGGTCCTCTATAGTACGACACGCCTTGTGGAATCGTTGTCTCCCTTTCCGTCCGGCTACGGCTGGCTGGTTCTCCATTTTTCTGAGCAGCCTACGGATTGCGTGCTGCAGTTCTTCCGCAGTGTAGTGCCCCCGTGGGACGGTGGTTCCTTCGGCCCAACCGGCACACGGCCATCGCTTCCTCTTGTCACCATCACCTCTGTTTTCTGATTCCAAAATTTTCAATAACAATTGGAGGGTCGTCGGTCCATGTTTGTTCGGACCACACCCTTTTCTTTAGGCGATAACATAAGGCTGAATACAATCCACGGTTTTTAACAAATTACAAAGTACAATTGAATAACATAAAATAATACAAACCCCCTACATTGTAATTCAGGTTCGTTCGTTGATGAGCCACTGAAGATGAGCATCGTGGTAGTCGAGCATCACGGAAGACATCGGCGTGAAGAAGGGTGTTGTCCCGTCAACATTGGATGTCGTTGTATTAGACGACGTTCTTCACGAGCAGTGTCTTCTCCCTTGACATGGAGGAAGAATAATTGATTTAGGCGTTCCTCACGGTCTTGTTCCGGTTAAAATTAAATGTGGAGAGAAATTCCTTCCAGTTCTTTGAGAACACTTCATTCAAATTTTATAGGGGTTTTCTCCACCTAAATATTTTCCAAGGAAACTATTATAATAAGGATTCCCCATTTTAATAGAATTTTCATGCAATTCAAATTGATTCAAAAGAGGTGCCAATTAATTAATTTAGATACTAATTAGATAGGTTAGCACTTTCAGTGGCTGGGAGGTGGAGAGGCTCCACTATAATAAATGAGGGGTGTTATCAAAATAAAAAAAAGGAAAGATAATGGGGAGTTTAAGGGAATTTGAAGGGTTAGGGGCTCGTGTGGGCCCCACCACATATTATCCTCACATGGGAGGTTATGTGGGTGGGGGACCTACCTCTAACATCCCCTTGTAGAAAATAACCACCATTTATAAATAAAATTTTGTACAAGAATTTTATTTAATTTATTATAAATCTTCAAAATAAACTTCCATTCTGCATAAAACGCAACTGCGGTAAAGGTTCTGTTACGAGATTTCTGGCACTGCAATTTTATCATTGTCCTTAGATTTCAATTCTGAGAGCTGGTTCAAAATATAAAAAGACCCACTTGTACGTTTACTGAACATACCTAAACAAAAATAAAAAAATTGATTCTGGGCACACAAGGACTCAGAATTAGCCGCCGTCAGAAACTGCGAACACGTAAAATTCCAAAGAATTTATGAAAAGAAGTTCCTTTAAATTTCCAGGTCTTGACATCATCCTTGATCTGTCCAAACTCAGCTGTCTAATAAGGGGTCTTTCCCCTTAACCTGTCTTGCATTCATCAAGTCTATTCAAGAACTGTTGAAGAATCCATTGTATGGTCTAGGTACTACTTGATAGGCTCCCACCAGGGTTGTCTAAAATAATATCAGGTAAATAAAATTAAATGCATTTCATTATATAATAAATAAATATAATAAATTAAACATTTTATATTTGTTTATTTACCCTTTTTACTACATAAAACAATGGTTTCCTGAGCTCACTTAAACTATCAGTATCTTATTTTTTCCATGCTAGAGTTTGAACCATATCACATAGGTAATTCAAATTTGGTTCAAAAAATGTTCTTTAATTATCAATTTCATTCTAATTTATAATATGGAAAATTGGATAATTTTCCATTGAATATATTTTGGTTCTAGGTCACCTGCTTAGGTCCCCATTGGATTTCGTTCCATCAGACCTCATCCGAAAAAAAATATCAATAAAATTATCATTGTAGGATTTTGAATTAGTTTAACATATCCTAAATATATTTATTAATCTATTTATCACTGTGGTATTTAAGAGAAAGGGACTGTTTTTCAGAAACATTTATCTGTCAATTTATCACTCTGGGATTTCTAAGAAGATGATCATTTCATACCAATGTATATCAATTGATCACTCTGTGATTTAAATATATTATAAAATATCACGCATACTTATATCACATATCACATGTATCAAAATATCACAGATATCACATCAATTAGTGTTAGCCAACATTTACCATGTAATCACAATTTCATAACATCTAGGTTAAAAAAACTGTCTCATAATTCAATTTGTCAGTGGCATCTAAACACAATAATTTTCCAATCATGCAATCAATTAAATAATTGATCATTTAATTAATCCAATTTCTAAATCATAACATTCTATCAGTTTGTTAACCAATTAATTTATTCAACACCAAAATTTCAGAAACATGAAATTTTGATTAATTAATTCACCAAATAATTAATCACAATCAATCAATTTAATAATAATATCTTCTCCTTAATTATTTCAACAATTATATAATCCAAAGATACCACTTCCAGAATCTCAACGTCTCATTAATTAATTCAACAATTAATTATTTCAGATAAATAAACATCAAAATCATGAAATCTTATTAATTAATATGATAATTAATTATCCGAAACAATCAATTACACAGTCATGACATCTTATTTATTAATTCAGTTATAAAATTTATGATTCCATCAATTCTGCAACAGTAACATCTCATTTATTAAATTAATAAATATTTATTTAAAATCCATCAATTCCACAGTCATGACATCTCATTAATAAATGAGATTATTAACAAATCCAAATCAACCAATTCCACAATCATATCATATCAAAAATTTATATAACAATTAATTAACTCTAATCATTCAATTTCACAGTCAGGAATACTCATTATTTAATTTATCAACTAATTTATTTTAATGAACCAATTCTACAATCTTAAAATTTCAATAGTTAATTAAAATACAAATTAATTGAAATTTATGAATCTCATAATCATAAAATTCTATTAACTAATTAAATAGTTAATTATTCCCATTCAACAATAATAATAATCTATTTACAAATTCAACATTTAATTTATCCAATTCCAATATCATGAAAATATAATAATTAATTCATAAAATAGTTAATCCAATTCTCCAATCACATCATCGTATTAAATAATTAAACCATTAATTAATCCCATTCCACAACCAAAATAATTTATTATATAATTCATAAATTAATTAGCCAAATTCCATAATAACATGAACATATTAACTAATACAAAAATTAATTAATCCAATTCCACAATCATAATAATATATTACATAATTAATCCTTTAATTATTCAAATTAAAAACCACCAATAATCTATTAATTAATTCAACAATTAATTAATCAAACTCTACATTAAAAATTTCTTTAAATATATTAAATACTTAATTAATTGAACTCCAAAATCATATAAATCTATTAATTAATTCGAAAATTAATTACACAAATAAATCAAAAAAAATATATTAATTAATTCCATAATATATAATTATAATTCCACAATCATAAAAATCATTTAATTATATTGTCAATTATATAATTAATTTTTACCAATTGAATAATAAAAATAGTTACAGTTAATTAATTCAACAAGTACATAATTAAATTTAACAAATTACTTAATGTCAACTATCGATTAATTAATTCATCAATTAATTAATCCAATTACCCAATCCCAAAATTCAATTAATAAATTCAACAATTTGTAAATAAAATTCAAAAATATCAAAATCACATCAATTCCCATTAACTAATTCAGTAATTATCTAATTCAAATCCACTACCCCAATACCTCCTTCAATCAGAATATACCATAAATTAATCAATAAATTTAATTTACTAAATTCATGATTCTATTGTAAAACGTCACAATTGAAATCTACAACACATACATTCAATTTCAATAAATACTCTTTGAATTGAATTTAGACTTCCTAACTCAAACATTATGAACTCACGAATATGTCATTGAACATCCTCTAATAAATAGTACTGAAACAACATCATTTTTAATCATCTTCGTTTCTATTTAACTATATTATTTCTATTTAATAAAATGTGGATAAAATTATTCATCGCATATAAAAATAATCTCATGTATTATCGTCCCCTCCTCAATATGAATCCAACAACCCTGGTGGAGTGTTTTTATAATGAGTGTCGAAGGAAATATTAATTAAATAATGAAATATAGTATAATTACCATATGCACGATATACCACATAACCTATGATATTTATTTAATTTTCACTACCCCCTTGTAATGTTAAATAAAAAATGAATAACGCTTTCTCAATCCAATATATATCAAAAATATGATGATGGATGACGTTTGAAGATAAAAATAAAAATATAAAAAATTTATAGAGATATATTGAGAGTGGTGTGGAGCGAGAGGGTTGATCACCACACCTTCATGGTTTCCACTCATACATATACACCAATGTGTATATTTATTAATATTTATATAAACATGAAAATATATATGTATATATATATATCACTAAAAATATACACACTAGTTATTTTTGTCATAATTATTAATAAAAATAATATTTTTTATAATTATTAGATATTTGACATAATTTCCACTATTTTCATTCAGAAAATCAAAATAAAAAAAGTAATTATAGAACATTATAATTTTTTTTAAAAAATTAATTTATTTTCCATCATTATTAAACAATCACTAACCACATACTCAAGTATTTATTTGATACAAATATTAATCATATTATTAGTGTCAACCACCTATTAATATTCAATATCCAAAATTGTATTGGATTATTAAATTAAAGGAAACCATAAATATTCCATAATTTTTTTCACGATCAAATTTTCTTTCATAAAAACTTAATGCATAATAAAATTTAAATCAAACAGAATAGGTTATTACATGAATTTACTATTTCCATGAAGTGATGTGATTAAATTTTCACCTTGAAATCACATGTCTTGTATATATAAATATATACTTATTTATATTTAATTATTTAATATGATATTTATTATACCATTATCATTATCTAAGGAAAAAATAGTAATTACCATCATTCCATACTGTTCCTTGAAAAATGGAATCTTTACCCATGATTATATATGGTCTACTGTCTCGATCATTGTAACAAATTCCCCTATTTATATCCATATTTAATTTCCTGATTTAAAGAATATTTTAACTAGAAAAAATAAATAAAAATATTATAATTATTATTTATAAAGATATATTTCAATTATGATCAATTTTACCATAATTATAACACCCAATTGGAATTGTAATTATGAAATAAATAGCCTAAAAACCCAACATAGACTTAATTATTTATTTACTTATTTATATGTATTAAATAAATGAAATAAATGTACACATTATTAAATATTTAACATGATTATTTTATATTGAAATTAATTAATTTAGATAATTTTATTATATAGGTGTTACAATATTAATATATAATTTCATCACAATGGATACAAGACTTCATCACTATAACCACATTGGAAGGATTATTATATTATTACACACATAATAACATTTTTATTTTCTATATTATTTTATTTCAATTGTTATATCATGAATATTTCACACGTAATTGTAATTTATTTTTCATATTTTTTATATTATCAAATGAGATTGGGATTAAATATTACAATGATATAATGGTTCTTATAACTAAATTTCAATTCGTTATGTTCTCAATATACTTCCTTGACTTTTTTTCCATGATAATATTTGAATTGATATCCAAATATATTTAATCTATAATTTCCCCTTTTCTGTGTATTTACATTTCCTACACATAATCACTCCATTAAATAATTCTCAATTAAATTTTTGGATCTTTATAAGGATTATTCATCTCACAGTTTGTTTCTTTTGGACATATATTTATGATATAAAACCAAATTAATTTTTTTTGATATCCTTATATTAAAGATATTTAATGTTTCATTTGATTGTATCCATTGATGGGTCTTATAATTAATAAGGTAAAAATGTGTAAAATGATTAATATTAAAATCTTATTTAATTTTAGGATTATTTTTTTTAATGTTTACTTTGGATCTAAATATATGATTTTATTTTATTTATCCACATATATATTATTTACCTTTGGTTATACATTTTTATTACATGTATAATATCAATTTCATTACATATTTTTTAGTGAATCATCATAAGAGTTTGTTGTATGTTACACAAAACATGTACCGGAATTGAAATAATTTGTTTCCATATCAATGTGGTATATATGGTTAAGAAAAACTTTTTTCTATTCATAAATGATTTACTAAATATAAAATAAATTTTATTTTTCTTTTATTCAAAAATATTTAAAACCAATAAATCTAAAAATTATTCTTTTCTGTCACATCAGACTTCATATAAAAGATTTTATAAAAAGGATCTAAATTTTTTATATATAAAACATGAAAAAAAATTTATAACTACAATGTCCATTGTTTTAATAGGTTTTTCTTGGTGAATATTCATTGGATAAAAAAATCAAAATTGTTTTAGTAGATTTTTTTCCATTTTTTTAGAAAATTATTGTCAATTTAAAATTATATGTATTCCCCTTGAGTGATTTCATTGTAATTTTAATTTTATGTATATTCTTTCGGGTTTATAACCCATTATCATTATTATGATCCTAAGGGGAATTTTTTTATACAATCCTACTTTTAATTAGATTATCATTTTTTCATTGATTTTTTTCTATAATGTTATCTTTTCCGCAGGTTAATAATGTTATGAATGAAATAATTTATTATTATATTATATAGATGATTATTTTCAAGTGTGCTAGAAATAATATATTATTATTATGGTATGGTTCATGAAAATGGTTCATGATAATGGGTGGTTTCATAATAAAATGAGAATTGGTGAGAATGATATAGGTCTCTAATTCATTGGAATAATTGATGGATTTTACCGATTTGTTTTCTAGGTAGTTAATTTTAAAGTATAACTTAATGGTTATTAAAAATATGATATGGAAATCCCTGATTAGGTCTATGATGTGTTTATGGGAATATACAATGATGGTTATTCTATGGAAAACAATGATGGTAATCTCACATGTAATAGTGATGGTTACACTATCTCTAAATTTGGGGGCAATTCCATATGTTACTATGAGGGTTTCTCGATATGAAAGAGTGATCGAAAAATTATATCACATGTTCCCTACTTTTTTTATAATTTCAATCTATAAGGTTTTATTGAATCATTAGATTAATATTAAAATCACATTTTTGATGCTTTTAGATCACCCGTCTTATGTTAGTGTTTCCACATCATAAAAATAATGATTCGAAATTATTTTTCTTTATAATAGTTATACATATATATTTTTATCTGACATTTTTAATACATAACAAGTAATATGGGAATCTAGGTATAACAGGATATTATTTTGATCTTTATGAACAAGTTATTTACAAATCAGGTATCTTAAGAGTTATCATAATAATATAATATTCTATTCATTGATGGTCCTTTTGAATTTCTTGTGATCCAATATTACTTCATGGTGTGGATTGTTTGGGATAAGTAATATTGGATCATATTTAAAGGAATAAAATCAAAAACATTAATGTTTCTATTTTATAATTGGTTCTGGGAGAGCAATATTAAGGCTATTTATAGTAGGTATAAGAGAAGGGCTTAAATGAAATTTGATTTTAGGATGTCTTCCTATGGAGATATCTTATTAGTTATGAATACCATCCTGGATTTATTATTTTGGGATTTAATATATGTTTAAATTCATATAAACCACTATATAGGATTCCATGTGATATAATATTTTGGTAACAACTGATATTATAAGAGATGTTTTATTAGGTTGATGTCTATGTAACCTATATCATTAACCTAAAAAATATTCTTCAAGGATTATATTACCAATTTGGTAGTGTTAACTAAAATTGATGATATTAAGATTGATGATAAAAAATTCATTAATGTTATAATTAGGTTATGTGTTATTTTATTTATTAAAATAACAATAATATCTTAGAAGTTATGTGATGAGGGAATATATATTGTTGGTACATTAAATATGATTTATTCTATATGGAATTAAATTTTAAATTATTCGTGGAATAATACATGAAAAAATAATTACAATTATTTTCAATGATGATAATTTAGCTTTATTATTGTTTTTCTTGAAAATGGGGAATTGGTTATTCATATGAATATATGACCATTTTTGAAGTTATATTTCATTTTTCTAACCATTTAATTATTAATTATTATATACAAAATTAATAAATTACTATCATTATATGGAATTATTTAATTATTTATAAATTTATTTCAGTACGTATGAAATAAATATTTTGTCTTTATTATTATTTTATATGAAAAATATAAGACATTATGGTGGAAATTAGTTAGAGTAATAAATTATTCTTTTAATTTAAGTATATTAATTTATGTTCATAGACTATATCATACAAAATTTCAATAATCCTTAAAATATACCTTAAAAATATATAATCCTACTAATATTTCTTCTAATTAATATGTGCTATTATTTGTAACACTTTGGTTTATGGTTTTTTCTTCAATGATTTTCTCATTTTCATTTACATTTTAGCGATCAATGATCATTATAACTCACTAATGTTTTCCAAACAATATGATTTTATTCAGGGATCATATTTTAACTTCCGAAAAAATTTTCAAATTTTGAAAAGTATTATGTGTAATTATAGATAACATTTATACATACTGTTTCACCCATTTTAAGAGGTTGTTTTATTAACCATTTTATAATGTGGGAATTTAACATAGGTATTTAAAAATATAAATCATTAATTAGAATGATTGATTTAAAAATTTCAAGGGTGAAACATCTAAAATATTTGGAATCTATTATGTCATTACATTAAAAAAATAAGATGTATGATAGAATATTATAAACGAAACATTGAGCATAATAGGGAAACCCAATATTATTATTTTAAAATGACCATTAAATCTAAGCCATTCATTTTTCTGTACTAATATGATAAATTATATATATATATAATAAATAAAAATATATTCATTAAATCTTACGAAATAGACACTCATAATTTGGGAATGTAATTTCACTCTTCAAAAAATATACTTTAATCAAAAATTCATTTTAATTTATTGTTACCGATTATTATTATTAATTTATGGATCATTAAAAAAATTTATATCATGAAATAAATTATATTTTTAAAACTGTAATATCATAATTTTCTTTAGGATAAATTTTTTAATTTTTATTTATAGATGTATTTTTAAGTTAATAGTTATTGATACTATATTTTTTTAAAATTATACTTTATATTAATGAATTCAGAAAGTAAATTTTTATTTTTATTTGTTTTACATTTTCATTACATCCTTTTGATTTAACATAATAAAATTTTGATTTTTATAATAATTTTATGCATTTATTTAATATATAAATAGTTATTATTTAAAAGATATTTGATCTAAAAAACTATTTTCCATCATGTTTTGCTGGTATGTTTAAATAATGTATACGGGCAGTTTATTATTTTGACAAACATGATTTTTTTATGTAATAAGTTTAATTTTTTTGTAATATGATTTCTTTTTTTCTTGGTGTGTATGAATAGTGAAATTAGTACTTTTTCCTCATAAATGTGAAAATCATGTTAATAAGGATTAAAATTAACATGATGAGGACTAGAGGATTACCCTAAAACATTCATCTATTTTTATGTAATTATTCCATTTTTTATATATTCATCTAATATTTTGTTGTATTTCTATTTATTTCAGTATTGATGTGATAATAACCTTTATCGTAATTTATATATTTAAAAATAAATAAATTTATAGTCTTATTTTTATTAACCATAACACATTTATTATAGGGATAACAGGAGGATATGATCATGAAGCCAATCTTAGTTACATCCTCATTCGGTACCAGAAGCTTGTGATAGCCTAACCTGAGAACTCTCTTTTAGGCCCACTTCGATCCCTTTATCTAGTTGAAGAATAATCAGTTCTTGGCAATGGAAGTGTCTATCCAATGAAACTAAGAGGTCCCTATCTCTGGAACACTTGAAATGAGTGGAGGATGCATGAATCCTCTATAGGAAATTCTAGTAGTAACTGCATATCAATGGGAAGTGGTAACGATGGTGCACCACCTGGTGGGGCCATCTCTAGCACTGGTCCCTGAACAAACACCTCATCACTAGGCAGGTTTTTTCCAAATTCATGTATCATAATCCAATCTGGTTGACTAGATTGGGGTATCCTGAAACAGATCAAGATGTACTGGAGTCAGTAGTTTATACATTATGAGATGACTCCAATTCAATAAGAACATGAGGAAACACACAATTTGTATATGATGAATTCAATTAGTGTTTTTATTAATAGACCCATAAAATAAGAATACATGGTCCTGGTGTATGGATACATCATCCACCACACCAACACTAAACTCGCTAAATAAAAATTTTTAACTCAAAACATTAAATAGTTCTGCTCAAAAAATAATCAACAGACTCCCAGTCCTTGAGGTAGAACCAACTATCTCTGGTATTACTTTGTCATGACCTGTCACATGGGGCTCGTATTGTGAATCCACCAGGCATGCCTCCCAAAGGCCATGGGATGGAAACTAATGCTGAATGTGTCAACCTATAAGTGGGAGGCATTTTATTGAGTACCTGTGTGCACAAACACACAAACACGTCCAAATACTAGAATGGAAACATGCATGACTCTAAAACACCTTTGAGTAACGGTAAAATCAATATGTCAAATGGTTTGGCATACAAAACCTAGAGAAGAAAAACCGAAAACAGGGAATTAGAAGGATCTCATGAAATCCATCCGCAGATAACCCCACCTGATGGTAACTGTAGAGTAGCCTTTGGAAGCTTTAGATGTATTCCCTGCCTTCAGGAACTCACTAGACCCTGTCTAGTCATAGACCACCTTGTCCTCCATCAAGACGCTAGTCTTCTGCAAACGACATGAAATGTGCGGGTGAAACATGTGTAGGGGTGAGTAATACAGTTCTGACTAGGTACCAAAAAACACAAGGATTGAAGACAAAATAATGTACACACTCTGTAATGTTAGCTCATGTAGGTAAAATATAGAGTATAAATGAAATAGCATCAGTTATATCACTGAACACCTTAGGAAGATGGGGTACACATCCTAGATGAGTATAGTGGGTATGTTGGGTAACAAAGAGCCGCTCCCCACAATGGGCCTGCTGGGTCATAGAGAGCCACTACCTACTATTCTTGGATTGTCTCTGTACTCATCCATGATTTGTACCATGGGTATGGAGGGTCACACAGATCCACTCCCAAATATGGGCTTGCTGAGTCACATAAATTTTCTTCCCACATTTCCCATCATACTGAGGCACTCATCCCTAACGAGTGTCATGGGTTTGTCAGGTCACACATATTCACTACACACTATAGGCCTACTTGGTCACCCAAATTCGCTTCCTACTAGTCTTTCATAGAAGATCAACATATGGTAGCATATCAGTTGTTGTCGGGTCCTAGTCAGATATATGTTTCCCACACATAGTAGACATGATTCTGGGAGAAACCAATTCACAACCTATTCTTCATATTTTAATTTCCTTGCAAACCATAATAGTGTATTCCAAAATATTTTTTTCACCCTGAGGGTTTCAAAATTGCATATATCTCATCAATTGTACACACGGTTTGAGAGAAATTGGAATTTTATTAAACATTGATCAGTTGCATTCAGGCCTAATCGAACCCAGTCGAACTGACACGACGAACCAAGCTCAGGGGTTCCACATACCCATGTTTGGATGAATGACCTGACCCAAACTATTTTAGGTCTTGGCAGGCCATTTCTGGGCCATCCAGTGTGCCAGGCCGATTGGGTCATGCCAGACCCTTCTCAGTTCGTCCTAGTGTCCAGCCCATTGGGTCCCCTAGTGACCTTGTCTCATCTGTCCTATCCCACTACAGGAATGAATGAAAATTCCCATCCTAGGACACCTAGTGGCTGAGCATTATTCTTCCAGACTGGCTCAAAAAATCGGGTGATCATTACTTCATCCATGACCGCTCTTCGTCTTGGTTCACGGCCCCTGACCCCATCCACAAGCCAGTCTGGTTTCCTTTCAGAGTCACCTTCCCTACGGTCAGCTTCCTCTAGTTGGGCGATCATGGTAAGTGACCATTCATCCCTTCTCCCCAACAATGTTACATAAGAAATGTTGACCTACTCCCCATGGATAGTTTCCACAATGGTTCACAATCTGGAAGACTGTGACCTATATGCGTTCCTCAGGGCCGGTCTTTGTTACCGCCACCATCCAGCAACACTTCCATGGATTCCCCCCCCCCCCCACTAAATCTGTTGTGGCTTCATGCCTTATCATATCTCCACTACTTCCAGCATGGGTTTCACGGGTTCCCCCTCACTCTGGGCACGACTTTCACGACCCTGCGACTGCCAGCCACTGTCCTAGGTGTCATTGGCCCTTACTAATGCCAAAATGCACTTTTAGTGCACCTTCTACCTCTTGTTGTCATGGTCGGATTGTCTTTGATTGGTTCTACCATTAAGGATGGTGTCCTAGCCCTCATAACACTGGTTACGTGGCCTACATAGCCATAATCGTTTCATGTAGGGCTTCCTCAGACGGTGTATCGTTGGCATTGCACCATGATGATCGGGTGGAGAGAGAGAGGTCACAAAGAACACCCAACGAATGATCAGGGTCTTCGTTTTTGTTGAACTAGAATCATTAGTATTAGTCGGTCACAAAGAGGAAAATAGAGGACTAATTAATAAGACAAGATATCCCATTTAGCCTAAAGCATTTACTATCTCGCTTGGACGACTCATCCTCAGGTTAACATGTTTGTGAGATAACATGTTTTCCTTGTTTAAATGAAATATGCAGAAAAATTGTTCTTCAATTAAATTATACCCCAAAAATGGAGAAGGAATGTCATTGGTGTTGATCTGTTAAATTTCATTGGTGTTCATCGATTTCTGGCCCTGGATACTTCCACCAAGGCATCGCCAACGCTTTCCAATCTGTCGGCATTCTTCATTGGATATAGGTACTTCGATGGGTCAAAGGTGAATGCGATCATCATTCATCATTGATGGGTATTACACTCCAATAATTGGTTATGGGGTCCCACCTCTTGATCTTGTTTCTCCAAGCCCATTAATCGATTTGAAAAGAAATGTTTCAATGTGTTTCTGTTACACTGTTTCATTACGCTATATCATTTAAAAAACATTGTATCAGTTACAATTCATTTAATGGGTTTTTACGCTTCTAATTAAAGAGACATTAAAGGGATTCATTTAATTAAACTCATCACCACCTCCTCGTTGCACTGCAGTGCAATTTTATCACCTCTCAATGATTAAGGAAATAGAAAAAATAACTTTTTAAATAATTTAAATTTTCTCCAAAAAATTCTGAACACTTTCTTTTCCAGTTGACCCTATCCGGTCAAATTTATGTCCCTTCATATTTATTTTCATCATTCTAAACACAATCACTCCTTCATATTTTCCATCCAATCATCCATTTAGATGTTTGAAATACTTTCCACATGAATCATTTTAATTAAATTAGAAAAACATCAAAAAACAATCTTTCTCAATCAAAAAACATTAGTCAAGGATAAGTTCTGCCTATAGGAATCAAGCCCTCATGAGCTTAAGGAAAACCTTGTATTTCCAATCCATGTTACCATTCTGAAGTTTTAAGGATTTGAAAATAAAATTATTGTTACATAATTATTTTATTTATGGCTATAAACTAACATCAATTTTTGGCCCGCACTGGCCAACGTTAGGCTCTAACTACGGAAAAAACACCGTCACGAGCTCCACGGTGGTCTCATTTTTTCAATCTTACTCACTGTTCATGATTTATGAGTATATGAAAAATAAAATAATTTTGTTGAATTATTTTTTAATGGTTATTCCATTTTATGGTTTTCTCACTAGAGCCCCACACTGACTAAACATAATTCACCCCTACAGTAAACCCACCTTACTTAATGCAACGGTGCCACCTGATTTTTGATCAGGGCATCCATTTAATGCCCCGACCCCAGTTACCAAGAGTCGGTGCATTATTATGTATCATTGGCATGATCACAAAAGATCATGTCTTGAAAGACTGATTAGTTTAGTACACTTGGAAACACTAGATACATTCATAAGTCTTACATTACATCATAAAGTAAAACAAAACTACAAAAACATCATGTCTTCGTATACCCTCATACTATCCCAGTAGGTCATTCATAATATATTTCATCACATCCTGGAAAAATTAAAACATTTGAAGGGGTGAGCTCAGATTCTTAGTAAGGATAACATTAAAGCAGAAGCTTTCATAAATAAACATTAATATTTAAGGGAATGTATAACTAAAACAAAAGCCTTTTAACTAGATCTTCAGAATAATATGGCAAAAAAATTAAATAATTCTATTTACTAATTCACATGGATATTATTCTAGTAGAATAATCACATGAAATATCAATAACCACTTTCATAATGATGGAATACATAATGCCAGATTATCATAACCACGTATCCAAGGCCTTGTGCAAAGGCTAAAAATAGGATTTTGTCAAGGCCCCGTGCCCAGACACTAGTTTGTCTCATGAGACCTATCGATGCATCGAGGATCTATAGCAGGATCCACCCTTCACTTATTAAGTCCATTGCATTTTTCATATGAACAGGTTTAAACATATCATAAACCATAACTTAATCATATCACATAAAACATGCATAAAGGAAACATAACAGTCCCACTTTTCAATCATAAGATAACAATACAACACATTGATATAATAAAAACATTATCAAAACCATTTTCAATATCAAAATAAAAGAAAATTAAAACTTGGTATTTATTTTTCATTTAAAAAATTTATGTCTTGTAGAGGAAGCTGAAAATCAAATAATGGTCACGGCAGCGGAGAAGTCGTTGTCACCACATATATATAAAAAAATCATTCCTTTTTGTCGTTTAGTAAAACTCTTTGTATAAAAATATTCCATTTGAATAAACGTAAAATTCAATGTGGTTTATACACCGTATAAATGAAATTTGTGTATATAACAAAATATGACTCAATGGATGGAGATTGAGATAAAGTCCCTTACAAAGATCATTTTTTAAATAAAATAGATCTATGTTTAGTATTCATTATATTTAGACATAAATAAAGTATAACTAAAAGATAGGACATAATAATATCATGACATAATTTGAATGTAGTAGATTAACCCAAAAATGGAAATTGGGTAAAGAAGTTCCCTTACCTCATGTTCGACATGACTCGATCGCTCTTTAATCTCTTGAATAATAAACTTGAGTTAATTTATACTTGCTTCAGAACCTTTTTCAAGTTCATTATTCCTTTTATGTCACTTATTACCATGTTATGAACATTTTTTAATTATTTATGATAATAACCGTCATTTTGTCGCTCTTTGGTACCTGAGTCAAAAATAATCTTCTTATAATAACAAGTTGTTCATGTGGTAAAATATCAATTATATCCAGAATAATATTAATGATGTAGATATCATATATATCATATATATCCAGTATATACATTCATTCATAATATTACGTAACATTTAGAGTAAGAAATGAAATGCACCGTTAATGGACACGGTAAGCCGTATATACGCATTAAATTTACGTTCATTTCTATTTCGTATTTAATGGTATGAAATCATAATGATATAAAGGTGTATTTATAATTCTAGTATAATATCATATATAATATCAATTACTAAACCCTTTATACTTCCCACATATGGAATTAATGATTCAAATCACTTTGAGGGGGCGATAGTCCGCACTTCCTAAAATGAAATTATCGCGTTTACCCATAATGGAAATCATCAAGGTATGCCATAAATGTGAAATACA
Organism: Viscum album; assembly: GCA_963277665.1. Classification (NCBI taxonomy): domain Eukaryota; kingdom Viridiplantae; phylum Streptophyta; class Magnoliopsida; order Santalales; family Viscaceae; genus Viscum; species Viscum album. Next base: position 1,581,657,922 of record OY728150.1, on the reverse strand, counting down.
GAAGCATAAGGAAAACATAAAAAATAATATATATATATATATATAGTGTAATCATAATGGCCACCATTAGATTTGTTAAAAGAATATTGAACTATCATTGTTTCGTGAGGCAGTATTTCGCCACCCACAGAAACAATATGTTATTCAACCAGTAGATAGAGGTGTGTGTAAGTGTAATGAAAATACATATCATAAAACATCCTAGATTATTTTAGATACTGGTTTTTTTACAAAAAAAAGTAATAAAAATATTTTAAGGGGTTGGAGAAACAAAATAAAACAAAATAACATAAGAGAATACATTACCTTAAAATCAGGGAACTCTTTTTGATTTGATCCAAAGGATTATTTGGGATGACTTCTGCCCAAAGCGTGGCTTCTAGGAGTAATATAGGTATATTGAGAGAGAATTTGGGTAGAGGATGGCTAAGCCAAATGGATTTGATGGTGTGAATAAGGTGGTATAGGTGGGGGCCTTTTATAATAGGAGAGGAGGGGCACTCTTGGAAAGTCATGAATTGTTACATTATTATGAAATTATTTTCGGATTTTAAAGGTCCCATAGTGCTATATTTAGAGTATAAGGTGATAAGGGTTCAAAATATACTCATCCAATAGGTTTTTGACAAGTTTATGTGTTATATTTTACATTATCCTTCCATTTTATTAAAATCGTTAATTAATGAGCTAATGACTTCATCATCACGATGTCATAAACAATTTAATTTATTTAATGTCTAAAAATTATAAAACATTTACCATGATGTAGGAAATCCTTTTTTTCCAATTAATATTTATATTAGAAAATTTAACTTATATTACCCCATGTAACAATTGTTTTAGTTAAACAACACATGTTTGTGACAATTTTATTTTTACATTAAATAAAAAGATATTATTGTCATTTTCTTAACCAAGTGGCTCCATGGGGTGCCCATGTTGACCCATGGAATTTCCTGGTTGGCAATGACTCATCCACTAAGGGTAGGACCAGTGTAAAAATATTTTCATATTTTTATAATATCATTTATAACTTAAATTTCTCTAATTACCTTTTAATCGCGATTAATAAAACACAAAAGTTACTATTCACCAAAAATTATTTTCATCCCATTGAACCACATTTTACATCCTAATTATAACCATGTATGTCAAATTTTTGAAATTCAATTCATAGAAGCGGTAAAATTTCATTTAAACATAAATTCAGTTTTTTAACTACCACATTATGGTTTCACTATTCATCAAAAATTGACGTTTTTCAGAAAAATACCAAATATTCACCCTAAGCTATAATTGATATTCCAAATAAAAAAATGATGCCTATTTTAAAAAATTCCAAACATATATGTTGAATTAATTAATTTAATAATTAATTCCTGTTGTCACAACAAATAGCGTGTTTTTAAGAAATAATATATATCAAAATATTGACACTCGTTTATGTCCAATTTCAATGTGAAATTAATTATAATTACCACTATTGGATAAAATGGTAAAAATATATTCTAATTATACTTTGAAACTACTCAATAGTATAATTTATCACTATAAATTATTTTGATTAAAAATTTTGTTTTTAGGTATTTTTTTCTATTCATAGAAAAATGGAAGTTCTCAGAATATTACAAAAAATTCATCTTAGGATAATTTCGATTTTAAGAATCCAAAAATGAAGTCCATATTGAAATATCAAATTTATATAATTTCAAATAGTGGCTATTACTATTCATAACGGCTACTTTTATTTTTCACGGTGTGTTAGAACTCGAGGTTGTGTACAACACACGCTGCACTGTTATTAAAAGAGAAGTGTACCATGGATGCTTGGGGTGTTACAATCCATTTATGATTTATTACACATTTTTAGGAACACCACTCATACTCGCTATTTAAATAATTTTTTTGGATCGTTATGGTCATTCTAGGCCTCAGAATCGCATGTCATCATAGTGCTCAGTCTCAAAATAATCCCACAATTAAAAAAAAATACATGGAATTCTGGGACATTACATTTGATGGCATTAAGGGATAAAAATTAGGAAAAAACATTTTTATTGGGCTTTAGAAAATAAATTCATTCGGTCATGATGGTCTAAAGGGCTCACCATAGTGTAAAGAAGTGAATGTACTCGCGTTCTTTTATAAAGGAGGGAGATCACAAACCTGTAATTTCATAAAATATTAAAATATAGTAAATTAATTATATAGTTAAATTATTATAAAAGGTAATTAATTTGAATTAAAAGAATTTATAGTCCAAATAAAATTATCTGATGAAATTTATTCATGTTTTTATTCCATATAAAACATTATATTTTTCTATTAACCCCATCTTTAACAATTTTTTACCATAACTATGATAATTAACTTTTCAATATGAAAGTGTTAATAATAACATAATAAATGGAAATGTTAATCATTAATGGAGTATGAATTATATTTTAAACCATATTAATATAACAAGGATAGAGATAATATTTAGTGTCATTTTATAACATTTATGAATATAATTTTTCCTATAAAATATAATTAATATATCTTTTCAAAATACTCATTTAATTGCCCGTTATATTGACCATGAAATTGGGGTAGTTAGAATATATTTCATTTATAAATAACAAATATGTTATAATCATCTATAAAATTCATGGCCCACTATAAATAAATTAAATTATATTACATGTATTTATTTTAAATTCATTTATTTTATTTTTCTATTACTATTCATAGCGGTTACTTTTATTGGTCGCAGTGTGTTAGAACTCGAGGTTGCGTACAACAAACGCTGATCTATTACTCAAATAGGAGACTACCATGGAAGATTTGGTTATTACAATCCATTTAAGTTTTATTCCACTTTTTCAGGAAAACCGCTCATACTCACAAATCAAAGATTGTAATTTTTTTGTTGGATCATTCTGGTCATTCTGGGCCTCAGAATCGAATGTCATCTCAGTGCTTAGTCTCAAAATAATCCCACAATTTAAAAAAAAATACATGGAATTCTGGGACATTAAATATTATTTCTTTAAGGGATGGAAATTAGGAAATAAAAAATAAAAAGAATATTTTTATAGGGCTTTAGAAAATAATTTTTTTCGGTCATATTAGTCTAAAGGGCTCATCGTAGAGTAAATAAGTGAATGTGCTCATGTCCTTTTATAAAGGAGGGAGATCACAAACCAAGAATTTCATAATATATTAAAATATAGTAAATTGATTATATAGTAAAAATATTATAAAAGGTCATTAATTTGAATTAAAATAAGTTATAGTCCATATAAAATTATCTGATAAAATTTATTCACGTTTTTATTCCATATAAAACATTATATTTTTCTATTAACCCCATCTTTAATCATTTTTTACCTTATCTATAATAACTACATTTTCAATATGAAAGTGTTAATAATTACATAATAAATGGAAATTTTATTCATAAATGGACTATGAATTATATTTTAAACCATATTAACATAACACGGATGGAGATAATATTTAGAGTAATTTTATAACATTTATGAATATATTATTTCATATAATATATAATAAATATATCTTTTCAAAATACTCATTTAATTTCCTTTTATATTGACCATGAAATTGATTTCGTTAGAATATATTTCATTTATAAATAAAAAATATGTTATAATCATATATAAAATCACTGGCCCACTATAAATAACAAGTACTGTTGTACAATCCTTATATATATCATATTATTCTTATAACCAAAATATAATCCTTGAGTCCAAAATCACCAATACATTAATTATTCGACTTCAATTGGAGTAACAATATAAGATTAACCTTGATCCCTTGGCATTTTCTGAGTTAGGTTTCCCTAACGCTTATGACATTCACCTGTATAATGCCCCATTTCTCTACAATTGTAGCATTAAACATTGATAGCCTCTTTCTTTCCCTTGAAATCACGGGCCTGGTGACCTTTTTCTCCTCATTGGTAACAAACTCTCATTCCTTTTAGGCAAGTACCTGGGTGATTCATCCAACAATTATCCTATAATGGAAAATCCTTCTTTCCGTTTTCCTTTTATCTGTCTCTGGTTCCACTGTTCTCTTCTTCTCTTGCTTTACTTTATTTTCATAAGATTTACAGATTTCCTTTTCTGTATTGATAGTACATGAGACAATATCTTCGTACGATGAGAAAGATTGTGAGACTAAGTCTTGACAGAGAAATGGTTTTAACCCTTAAAAGAAATGATCAATATAACTTCTTGGATTACGTATATAATCTACAGCATACCTCGATAGCCTTGTAAAGTATGCCTCATACTTTGTGAAATTCTCATCCTCATTTTGTCTCAGACTCAGAAATTCCATTTCCATATCTGCTTGATGGTCACGAGGAAAGTATTTTTCTAAGAAAATATTATTGAACTCTCTCCATTCCATACTTGATACTTCTTCATCTTCCATTGTATTTTGAATAAATGACCACCATTTATCAGCATCTCTAGTGAGGCGTTAAACTGCCATGATAACCTTTTCCCCTTCACTACTCCCCAAGTCATGTAATATTTTCTCTAAGGAATTTATCCATTTCAAAGATTCTAAGGGATTTTTACCCCCATTAAATGTTGGTGGTTTTTGCCTCATGAAGATACCTAACATTGATCCTCCACGTTACAGATCAGGGTTCTCCATATGGGTAAGGTTATTATTCAAACACTGAGTGAGTTGTCCTAGTATGGTGATAGGTTGATCAACACCAGTTGTATCAACAGCTCCACTATAATTATCTTGAGCAAGAGGGAAATCCCTACATGGAGTGCATGCATTGATATGGTTTCCATTCCTTCCACTATGCGCCATTTTTAAATAGTGTCCTAAAATAGATTAATTTATGAATAAAAATACATAATTCCATACTTATGAAACACTTAACATAAATTGAACAGTTTATCGATATAATCCATAATCATAAAAATGTTTTCTTTTGGGGATATATATATTAATTAACCCTTCATAACGATTTTTAAAGAAAATGAGAATTATCCTAAGCATATCCCCCGTGAGTGTCGTATCCAAGAGTGCAGCAAGTCTCGTTGCCGTGCACCAGTTCCCGTTTGAGTCTAGCTCAAAGCGTTGTTTTCGGGTTTTACCCCTAGGTACATCTGTGCCAGATCTGCCTCGACCTGCTTGTATCCAGACAAGGATGTATTGCTCGGAAACTCGAAAAATCTCAATAATACCAAAATTCAAGGATGTTCTTCTAAACTAATCCTCAAAGTATATCTTAGTGCTATGTTCTCTAATCAGATTTTATCTAAATATAGCATCCAAGAAAAGTACTAAACATCCTCAGATACCAACGTTAACACCCCGACCCCAGCTACCCAGAGTCGGTGCATTATTACGTAACATTGGCATGATCAAAAAAGATCAAGTCTCAAAAGACCGATTAGTTTAGTGGCCTGTGAAACACAAGATACATTCATAAGTCTTAAATTACATCATAAAGTAAAAAAAACTAAAAAAACATACTATCTTATTATCCCATCATACTATCCCTACAGTTCATTCATAATATACTTCATCACATTCTGGAAAAATTAAAACATTGGCAGGGTTGATCTCAGATGCTCGGCATGGATAACAATATAGAAGAAGCTTTCATAAATAAACATTAATATTTAAGGAAATCTATAACTAAAACAAAATCCTTTTAAACTTGAACTTCAGCATAATATGGAAAAAATAAAATGAAATAATGCCATTTACTTATTCACATGGATATTCTACTAGTCGAATAATCACATGCAATATCAATAACCACTTTCATAATGATGGAATTCATAATTCCAGACTATCATAACCACGTAGCCAAGAACTTTTGCCAAGACTTCAAATATGATTTTGTGAAGGGCTCATGACAAGTCACTAGTTTGTCTCATGAGACCTACGGATGCATCGAGAAGCTATAGTGGGCTCCACCTGTCACTTATTAAGTCCAATGCATTCCTCATATGAACAGGTTTAAACATATCATAAACCATAACATAATCATATCACATAAAACATGCATAAAGGAAACATGACATTCCCACATTTCAATCACAAGATATCAATACAACACATCGATATAACAAAAACATTATCAAAACCATTTTGAATACCAAAATAAAAGAAAATTAAAACATGTTATTTATTTTACATTTAAAAAATGATATGGCTTGTAGTGGAAGGTGAAACTCAAATAATGTTCACGGTGGTGGAAAAGTTGTTATTTCCGCATACATACGACAAGAAAAAAATTAATGTTTGTCCTTTATAAAACTCTTCGTATAAAATGATTACATTTGAATAAAATTAAATGTCAAAGGGGTTTATACACCGTATAAAAGAAATTTGTGTATAAAACAAAATATTCCTCAATGAATCGATATTGAGACGCAGTCCCTTACAAAGATAATTTTTTAAATAAAATAGATCTATTATTTGTATTCACTATTTTTAAAAATAATTAAAGTATAAATACAAGATAAGACATAATAATATAATGACATAATTTGAAAGTAATAGATTAACCCAAAGAATGGAAATTGGGTAAAGAAGTTCCCTTACCTCATGTCCGACTTGAATCGATCGTTCTTTAATCTCCTGAATAATAAACTAGAGTTAATTTATACTTTCATAAGAACCTTTTTCAAGTTCATTATTCCTTTTATTTCACTTATTACCATTTTATGAACATTATGTAATTATTTATGTTAATAACAGTCGTTTTGTTGCTCTTTGGTACTTGAGTCAAAAATAAACTACTTATAATTACAAGTTGATCATGTAGTAAAATATCCATTATATCCAGAATTATATTCAGGATGTAGATATCATATATATCATATATATCCAGTATATACATTAATTCATAATATTACGTAAAATTTTGAGGTATGAAATGAAATGCACCGTTCATGGAGACTGTAAGCCATACGTACGCATGAACGCTACTTTCATTTCTATTTCGTATTTAATGGAATAAAATAATAATTCTATAAAGGTGTATTTATAATTCCAGTATACTATAATATATAATATCATTTACTACAACCTTTATACATCCCACATATGGAATTAACGATTCAAATCACTTTTAGGGGGCGGTAGTCTGCGCTTCCTAAAATGAAATTATCGCTTTTACCCATAATGGAAATCATAAAGGTATGCCATAAATGAGAAATACAGAAACATAAGGAAAACATAAACATAATATATATTTATATATATGAAAATAGTGTCATCATAATGGCCACCATTAGAGGTGTTAAAAGAATATTGAACAATCATTGTTTCGTGGGGCAGTATTTCACCACCCACAGAAACTGTATGTTTTTTAACCATTAAACAGAGGTGTGTGTAAGTGTAAATAAAATCATTATCATAAAAAAATCCTAGTATATTTTATATACTGGTTTTGTTACAAATACAAGTAATAAAAATATTTTAAGGGGTTGGAGATGCAAAATAAAACCAAAGAACATAAGAGAAGACATTTCCTTAAAATCGGGAAACTATTTTTGTTTTGAGCCAAAAGATTCCTTGGGAAGACTTCTGCCCAGTGTGAGGCTTCTAGGAGTAATAGAGGGAAGTTGAGAGAGTATTTGGGAATAGATTGGCCGAGCCAAATGGCTTTGATGGTGTGAATAAGGTGTTAGAGTTGGGGGCCTTTATAAAAGGAGAAGAGGGGCACTCTTAGAAAGTCAAGAAATGTTACATTATTATGAAAGGATTTTCGGATTTTAAAGGTCTCACAATGATATATTTCGAGGATAAGGTGATAATGGTTCGAAATATACTCTTCCAATAGGATTTCGACACGTTTATTTATTATATTATACATTATCCTTCGATTTTATTAAAATAATTAATTAATGAGGTAATCGCTACATAATCATAGTGTCGTAAAAAATTTAATTTATTTAATGTCTATAAATTATATAAAAATTACCATGATATAGGAAATCATTTTATCTTTCCAATTACTGTTTATAGTCAAAAATATAACTTATATAACCCCATGTAATAATTGTTTTAGTTAAACAACACATGTTTGTGACAATTTTATTTTTAGTTTTAAATAAAATGTTATTAATGTCATTTTCTTATCCAAGTGGCTCCATGGGGTCCCCAAGTTGACCCATGTCTTTTCTTGGTCATCCATGACTCATCCAATAAAAGTAGGACCAGTGTCAAGATATTTTCGTATTTTTATAATATCATTTTTACCTCAAATTTCACTAATTACCTTTTATTCACGATTAATAATACTTAAAAGTTACTATTCACCAAAAATTATTTTCATCCCATTGAACCACATTTTACTTCCTAATTATAACCATGTATGTCGGATTTTTGAAATTCAATTCATAGGAATGGTAAAATTTCATTTAAACGAAAAATCTATTTTTTAACTACCACTTAGTGGTTTCACTATTCATCAAAAATTGAAGTTTTTCATAAAAATACCAAAAATTCACCCTATGGTATAATTGATATTCCAAATTAAAAAATGATGTCTATTTTAAAAAATTACAAACATATAAGTTTAATTAATTAATTTAATAATTAATTCCCACTGTCTCAACAAATAGAGTATTTTTAAGAAATAATATATATCAAAAGATTGACACTCGTTTATGTCCAATTTCAAAGTGAAATTAATTATAATGACCACTTTTGGATAAAATGGTAAAAATATATTCTAATTATACTTTAAAACCACTCAATATTATAATTTATCACTGTGAAGTTTTTTGATTAAAAATTTTGTTTTTAAGTATTTTTTTTCTATTCATAGAAAATTGGAAGTTCTCAGAAAATTACAAAAAATTCACCTTAGGATAATTTCGATATTAAAAATCAAAAAATGAAGTCCATTTTGAAATAAATAATTTATATAATTTCAAAAGGTGGTTATTACTATTCATAATTGCTACTTTTATTGGTTGAAGTGTGTTAGAACTCGAGGTTGCATACAACACGCACTGCTCTATTATTCAAGGAGAAGCGTACCAAGGAAGCTTGGGGTGTTACATTCTCCCCTCCAATAAATTGCATCCTTTCAATTTTAAATTTTTCTTTGAAAATAAAAGGTTTAAAATAGAAAATACCTTTGTGGAGAATCCACATCGGAAATAGGGTTAATAAAAATATAACTTTAAAAGAATGAAAGACAAGTAAAAAGGTCACCCGAGATAGCCCATACTAGGATTCTATTAAAATATGGATATGGAGGAAAAACAAACCATCAAGGTCTGATGCAGAGTTGTAGAAAACATGGTTAGGAGAATGTTAACTACAAGAAAATCACAAACATTTGATTGGTTAAACGATCATTTATTCCCAAGTAAGAAAAGTTAACCAACAACGTTTTTGTTTTAAGTTACCTTTTATATTGTTGAGAAATTTATTTAGGAGATTTACTAAGAACGTAAGGAAATATACATACATGTCATGCAGACTTTCATTCTTTAATAAATTTTTACCAGAAACCTATCTTTCACTCAAAAAGATAATAGAACTCAAAAATTTTATATTTATCTTAATCATACAAGGTTCCAAATCGTAACACTTACCATTTAGATTAGGAAAACTATTTTGTAATAACCAGGGACTTCCTGTAGGCTAGTGGTAGATAATAAAGACCTGTCGCACTATAGTTGTGGGTTCGATTCCTATAGCTTTGTCTGTCGCGACGGGTTATCCCCCGACCTGCAAGTTGTCCTTTTTTTACAACTATAGTATTATAGTATTCCAAAAAAACATCAGAAATGTTTTAAACTTAAACAATACTTTCCAATATTAATCTTAATCCATTCCAACCTTTATAGTTATCCAAAATACCTCTATCTACACTTTCTCTAAAAGGTCTCTCAATTCCAAAATCCACTGTAACATCATATTCCCCAAACAAATAAAGATTCTCTTATTGTCACATTCTAAAAATATGATTACCTTCATCATATTATAACCTTAATGAAAACAACAAGTACTGCATTACAATCCATATATATATCACATTATTCTTTAACCATAATATAATCCTTGAGTCCAAAAGCACCAATACATTAATTATTCCACTTCAATTGTAGAAACAGCGGAAAATTGACCTTGATCCCATAGCCTTTTCTGAGTTAAGTTTCCCTGAAGATTAGAACATTCATCTGCATAATGCCCCATTTCTCTACAATTGTAGAAATGAACATTGATATCCTCTTTCATTCCCTTGCAATGACAAGCCTGGTGACCTTTTTCTCTACATTTGTAACAAACTCCCATTCCTTTTAGGCAAGTATCAGGGTGATTCTTCCAACAGTTATTGCACAATGGAAAATACTTCTTTCCCTTTTTCCCTTTATCTGTCTCTTATTCCACTGTTCTCTTCTACTCTTTCTTTACAATATTGTCATAATATTTAGAGAATTCCTTTTATGTATTGATAGCACATGAGACAATATCTTGATATCATAAGAATGATTGTGAGACTAAGGCTCGATGGATAAATGGTTTTAACCAATCAATGAAATGATCAATCTAACTTATTGGGTTAAGTATATAATCTGCAGCATACCTTGTTAACCTTGTAAAGTTGGCCACATACTTTGTGACATTATCATCTTCATTTTGTCTCAGACTCAGAAATTGCCTCTCCATATCTACTCTATGGTCAGGAGGAAAGTATTTTTCTAAGAAAATCTCTTTTAACTCTCTCCATTATATACTTGATACTTCTTCATCTTCATTTGAATTTTGAATCAATGACCACCATTGATCAGCATCTCCAGTGAGGTGGTAAACTTCCATGATAACCTTTTCACTTTCACTACTCCCCAAAGCATGGAATATTTTCTCTAAGGAATTTATCCATTGCTCAGCTACTAAGGGATTTGTACCCCCATTCAATGTTGGTGTTTGTTTCCCCATGAATTGATAAAACATTTATCCTCCATGTTGCGGATCAGGGTTCTCCATATGAGTAAGGTTATTATTCATAACCTGAGTTAGTTGTCCCATTATGGTGATAAGTTGATCAACACCAGTTGTATCACCAACTCCACTATAATTATCTTGAGCAAGAGGTAAATCCCTACATGGAGTGCGTGCATTGATACTGTTTCCATTCCTTCCACTAGGCCCCATTTCCAAACAATGGCTTAAACTAGATCAGCTTATGATTAAAAATACATAAGTACATACTTGTAAAACACTTAATATAAATTGAATAGTTTATTGATATAATCCATATTCATAAAAAATTTTTCTTTGAGGAAGAATATATTCATAAACCCTTCATAATGATTTTTATAGAAAATGAGAATTATCCTAATCATATCCCTCGGGAGTGTCGTTACCAAAAGTGCAGTAAGTCCCGTGGTCGTGCACCAGTTCCCGTTTGATTCGAGCTCAAAAAAGTCTTTTCAAGTGTTACCCCTAGGTACATTCGTTCTATAGCCACCTCTACCTTCTCGTATCCAGATAGGGATGTATTGCTCGAAAACTGAAAAAATCTCTATAATACCAAAATTCTAGGAAGTTCTTCTAAACTAATCCACAAAGTCTATCTTAGGTCTATGTTCTCTAATCAGAGTTTATCTAAATATAGCTTCCAAGGTTAGTACTAAACTTCCTATGATAACAACTTTAATGCCCCGACCCCAGTTACCCAGAGTCGATGCATTATTACGTAACATTGGCATGATCACAAAAGATCAAGTCTCGAATGACCGATTAGTTTAGTAGACTTGGAAACACTAGATACACTCATAAGTCATACATTAAATCATAAGATAAAAAAAACTACAAAAACAACCTATCTTCATATCCCCTCATACTATCCCTACAGGACATTCATAATATACTTCATCACATAGTGGAAAAATTATAACATTGGTAGGGGTGAGCTCAGATGCTCAGTAAGGATAACAATATAGTGGAAGCTTTCATAAATAAACATTAACATTTAAGGCAATGTATAACTAAAAAAAGCCTTTTAAACGTGAACATTAGTATAATATGGCATAAATATAATGAAATAATTCCATTAACTTATTCACATGGATATTCTACTAGTTGAATAATCACATGAAATATCAATAACCAATTTTATAATGATGGAATGCATAATGCCAGACTATCATAACCATGTATCCAAGGCCTCATTCCGAGACTACAAATAATATTTTGTCAAGGCCTCGTGCCAAGAAACTATTTTTTCTCATGAGACATACTGATGCATCGAGGAGCTATAGCGGGCTCCACCAGTCACTTATTAATTCCAATGCATTCCTCATATGAACAGGTTTAAACATATCATAAACTATAACATAATCGTATCACATAAAACAAGCATTAAAGAAAACATAACATTCCCACATTTCAATCACAATATATTAATACAACACATCGATATAATAAAAACATTATCAAAATAATTTTCAATACCAAAATAAAAGAAAAATAAAACTTGGTATTTATTTTTCATTTAAAAAAAGATATGGATTGTAGAGGATGCCAAAACTCAAATAATGGTCACGACGGCAGAGAAGTCATTGCCACCACATACGTACGAAAAGAAAAACATTCCATTTTTTCATTTAGTAAAATGCTTCTTATAAAAAGATTCTTTTTAATAAACGTAAAAGTCATAGGGGTTTATACACCGTATAAAAGAAATTTGTGTATAAAACAAAATATGCCTCAATGAATCGAGATTGAGATGAAGTCCCTTACAATGATTATTTATTAAATAAAATAGATAAATTATTTGTATTCACTATATTTACACATAAATAAAGTTTAAATACATGATAGTACATAATAATATCATCACATAATTTGAAAGTAGGAGATTAAACCAAAGAATGGAAGTTGGGTTAAGAAGTTCCCTTACCTCTTGTCCGACTTGACTCAATCGTTCTTTAATCACCTGAATAATAAACTAGAGTTAATATATACTTTCTTAAGAACATTTTTCAAGTTCATTATTCATTTTATATCACTTATTACCATGTTATGAACATTATGTAACTATTTATGTTAATAATGGTCGTTTTGTTGCTCTTTGGTACTTGAGTCAAAAATAAACTTCTTATAATTAAAATTTGATCATGTGGTAAAATATCCATTTTATCCAGAATTATATTCATGATTTAGATATCATATATATATATATCCAGTATATATATTCATTCATAATATTACGCAACATTTAGAGATAAGAAATTAAATGCACCGTTCATGGAGACGGTAAGCTGTACGTACGCATGAACGCTACTTTCATTTATATTTCGTATTTAATGGAATTAAATCATAATGATATAAAGGTGTATTTATAATTCCAGTATAATATCATATATAATATCATTTACTCCTTCTTTTATACGTCCTACATATGGAATTAATGATTGAGATCACTTTTAGGGGGCGGTAGTCCGCACATCCTATAATGAAATTATCGCGTTTACCCATAATGGAAATCCTAGAGGTATGCCATAATTGAGAAATACAGAAGAATAAAGAAAACATAAACATAATATATATATATTTATTAAAATAGTGTCATCATAATGGACACCATTAGAGGTGTTAAAAAAATATTGAACAATCATCATTTCGTGAGGTAGTATTATGCCACCCACAGAAACAATGTGTTCTTTAACCATTTGACGGAGGTGTGTGTAAGTGTAAATAAAATCCTTATAATAAAAACATCCTAGTATATTTTAGATACTGGTTTTGTTACAAAAAAAGTAATAAAGATATTTTCTGTGGTTGGAGAAGCAAAATAAAACAAAATGACATAAGAGAAGACATTACCTTAAAATCGGGTAACTCTTTTTGATTTGAGGCAAAGGCTTCCTTGGGAAGACTTATTCACAAAGTGAGGCCTCTAGGAGTAATATAGAGAAGTTGATAGATTATTTGGGCATTGGTTGGAAGAGCCAAATGTCTTTGATGGTTTAAATAAGGTGGTAGAGGTGGGGGCCTTTTATAAGAGGAGAGGAGGGGCACTCTTGGAATGTCATGAAATGTTACATTATTATGAAATGAATTTAGGATTTTAAAGGTCCCAAAAAGATATATTTCGAGGATAAGGTGATAAGGGTTCTAAATCAACTCATCCAATAGGTTTTTGATAAGTTTAACTATTATATTTTACATAATCCATCCATTTTATTAAAATCGTTAATTAATGACGTCACTGTTGCATCATCATGGTGTCATAAAAAATTACATTTATTTAATGTCTACAATTTATAAAAAATTACGATGATGTAGTAAATATTTTTATCTTTATAATTAATATTTATAGTCTAATATTTAACTTATATAACTGCATGTAATAATTGTTTCAGTTAAACAACACACATTTATGACAATTTTATTTTTACTTTAAATAAAAAGTTATAAATGTGATTTTCTTACCCAAGAAGCTCCATGGGGTCCCCATGATGACCCATGGATTTTCTTGGTTTCCCGCGACTCTTACAGTAATGTTAGGACAAGTGTTGAGGTATTTTCATATTTTTATAATTTCATTTTTACCTTAAATTTCATTAATTACCTTTTAATCGCGAATAATATAACTTAAAAGTTATTAATCACCAAAAATTATTTTAATCCCATTGAAATAAAAATTACATCCGAATTATAACCATGTATGTTGGATTTTTTAAATTCAATTCATAGAAGAGGTAAAATCTCATTTAAAAGAAAAATCAGTTTTTTAACTACCACTTAGTGGTTTCACTATTCATCAAAAATTGATGTTTTTCAGAAAAATACCAAAAATTCACCCTAAGCTATAATTGATATTCGGAATTCAAAAATGATGTATATTTTACAAAATTCCAAAAATATATGTTGAATTAATTAATTTAATAATTAATTTCCATTGTCACAACAAATAGCGTGTTTTTAAGAAATAATATATATCAAAAAATTGACACTCGTTTATGTCAAATTTCAATGTGAAATTAATTATAATAACCACCATTGGATAAAATGGTAAAAATATACTATAATTATACTTTAAAACCACTAAATAGAGTAATTTATCACTATAAATTATTTTGATTAAAAATTTCGTTTTTATGTATTTTTTTATATTCATAGATAATTGGAAGTTCTCAGAAAATTACAAAAAATTCATCTTAGGATAATTTCGATTTTACGAATCCAAAAATGAAGTCCATATTGAAATATAAAATTTATATAATTTCAAATAGAGGGAATTACTATTCATAACGGCTACTTTTATTGGTCATAGTGTGTTAGAACTCGAGGTTCTGTAAAACACACGCTGCTCTGTTATTCAAAGAGAAGTGTACCATGGATGCTTGGGGTGTTACAATCCATTTATGTTTTATTAAACATTTTCAGGAAAACCACTAATACTCTCTATTTAAAGATTATTTTTTTTGTCGGATCGTTATGGTCATTCTGGGCCTCAGAATCGCATGTCATCTTAGTGCTCAGTCTCAAAATAATTCCACAATTTAAAAAAAAATACATGGAATTCTGGGACATTACATTTGATGGTATTAAGGGATGGAAATTAGTCAAAAAAAAATAAAGAGAATATTTTTATAGGGCATTAGAAAATAAATTCTTTCGGTAATGTTGGTCTAAAGGGATCACCATAGTGTAAAGAAGTGAATGTACTCGTGTCCTTTTATAAAGGAGGGAGATCACAAACCTGTAATATCATAAAATATTAAAATATAGTAAATTAATTATATAGTAAAATTATTATAAAAGGTCGTTAATTTGAATTAAAAGAATTTATAGTCCAAATAAAATTATCTGATGAAATTTATTCATGTTTTTATTCCATATAAAACATTATATTTTTCTATTAACCCCATCTTTAACCATTTTTTACCCTAACTATGATAATTACGTTTTCAATATGAAAGTTTTAATAATAACATAATAAATAGAAATGTTAATCATTAATGGAGTATGAATTATATTTTAAACCATATTAATATAACAAGGATAGAGATAATATTTAGTGTGATTTTATAACAATTAAGAATATATTTTTTCCTATAAAATATAATTAATATATCTTTTCAAAATACTCATTTAATTGCCCATTATATTGACCATGAAATTGATGTAGTTAGAATATATTTCATTTATAAATAACAAATATGTTATAATCATCTATAAAATTCATGGCCCACTATAAATAACTTAAATTATATTACATGTATTTATTTTAAATTCATTTATTTTATTTTTCTATTAATTAAAGAAATTCGGTGCTGGTGTTACGTAAGAATTTATGGATGTTATATAATTAATACCTATTATAAACAAATTAACAGGATGAAAATAATATCATTTTTATAAATATGAATCAATAATATTAATTTGTCACTTTTTTATTCCTATTGTGAACACAAAAATGATATATCAAAGTATGAGTTTGACATTTCATGTATTCCATAGCTTTAAATATTATATAGGTCATTTTCAACAAAAAACTACCCCATAAACATTACATTTAGAGTCTAAACAAGAAATGATCAATATAATATTATCATATAATACATTAGAATAATTTTTGCGACCATTAAATTTTATTTTATCCAATATTAACCTGACCTTCCTATTAACAAGCTGATAAATGTTACCACAATTACTCTCCACGAAGCCAAAAAATAAAATATACCACTATATTATTTTTGGACAACCTATTTCCAAATATGGTATTAATTTTCTATAATTCCATTCATATATGTTTTATAAAATACTTTTAAGATAATTTCACAATATGAGAATTCAATTTGTTTACAAAAAATATTTTTTTTATAGAAAACACATGATTAGTTCTAACTAATATCGTAGAAAAAAAATTATTCTATTGATAAAACAAAATTACCAATATATAATGTGTATAGATTTTAATAAATTAAAACTAAAATAGTGATAAAAATAATTTATTAAAACAAAAACATATTTCATGAATAAAAAAATTAAATAAAAAACAACACCTTTTTATTATTACTTTTAATTTAATTTATAATTATTTTACAACCAATTAATTTATTTTGTTCAAATTTAATCAATATTTTTTTCTACTTTTGTTAGTTGTATTCACACCCTCCAATAATACTAATATGTGAAAACATTAACATTATATAATAACATTTTAATTGTACATCACGGTTTATTTAAACTCGGTGTTGTTTACCATGCTAGTTATCATTGAAATTAATTTATTTTGAATGAAATATATCATAAACCCATGAGGTGTTACATTATACACCCTTATATTAATTTAAAAATAAAATTCATTCCAATATAATATAAAAAAATGGTTACACAAATATATCATCTAATCCTTAGTATCCCACCTGGATTCATGATTTTTTAATTAAAAAAACAATAAATAGATTTGTTGTCTTGATTTTTATAATTTTTCTTCAACAACATGGAATTACCATTTTGTTACATAATTTCTATATTTCTCATCAATAATACAACATACGAGTTTAGTAAATTTGAAGGATCATGTATTAAATACTTTAGGATAGGTACATGGAGCATAACATGATCTTGGGATAGATTAAGTGAAATAGAAATATGATATAATTACATTTTATATGACTAAGATTTTAAAAGAGAATAATATATCTACGGCCCAAAATCCACTTTATTTCAATCCTCATAACCTTAAAATATGTAAATACTCAATTCAATACCCAGTAAAAAGCATCAAAATATATATCTCGCCAATTATTGTCAGTTTTACTTTTTAGTCAACATTAAGATACCCTTATGTGATGTTGAATGGCCCTAACTATCACTTCCATTTTCGTATCTAGATCAACTCCAATAGACTATTTTCACTGACATTTTTCTCAAATGTACATGTTCAAAATATCATTACATAGTGGTATTTATGAGGATACAACTGAACACATGATTAAAATATATTTTTTTACTAAAAATCCATAGATGAATGATTTCAATCAGAAGCATATTTCTAATCTTTAAAGGGGGTTATTGAATTTATTCAATAATTTTTATAGCCACCTCAGAGAGTAAATTTGTTTTAGGATGATACGAAATATAGATATTCAACTCTAAATCTTGATCTTTCTAGAAGATTATCCATAACATCGAGTCAAACCTTAGATTTATATCAGATTAAATAGAATATGGTACTTCATACAAGGTAGCCTCTAAATATTTTAAAATATAATAATATTATATATCTGGTATAAAAATGACTAAATAATATTATTTAAAACTATTATATATCTTTTCTTCATTATGATGGATGAAGTGAATGATATTAACTTTGTTATAAATATATATTATACACAGTTTTATAAAATGAATTTTTTGTTTTTGGATAATTATAAATATAAAAAAACTAATTGAACAAAAAGGATATGTTTTTACCAAAAAAATTATTGCATCCCATAATGACATTTTACAATAATAAATTAAATTATTTACTATATATAAAATATATTAATGAAATATATATGTTACATACTCAATCTAATGTGATTATATTCATTCAAAAACATTCATAGATGTAATATAAGAATAAATCTTATTTTAAGCATAAAACGCTATATTTTTTCTATATGGTAATTATGACACCTTTTGATGGAGACTATTTTAACAAAATGAAACATTTATAGATATTATTGGAAAAAGAAAATTTATTTTTTAAAGAAAAATAACAAAAAATTCCTATAGGTTTTTGGGTTTTTCTATAACATGTTTCATTATTTGATGAATATATAAAATGAAAACATTTTATTTGAAAATGAATTTTTCATCTAATATATTTATGTAGTTATATTAAATATTAAATTTTATGTTATTATTTAACATTACACTAATAACCAATAATAGTATGGTTTAGAGTATAAAATTTTGTTTCTATTCCAAATAAATTATTGTTGAATTTTTTTGAATAACTCTAATTCATTTCCAAAATAACGTATAATTCAAATTGAGGATGTTTAAGTAGATTATTAGGAAAAATATTATCAATTACTTCAATAAATGAAAAATAATTGAGTTAAAATTTTATCATCATTCCATTGTAATTTTTTTCTATTATATCAAAATCTATTCCTTGATGTTTTATTGTGGTGACCATAATAAATTCATTAGGTAAAAAATAGTTTGCACATGAAAATTCATATAAAAACATAAAATTTCTAGAGTATATGGAATGTGTACCTATAATGAAATATTTTTGGACACTATCATAAGATATAATAATTGTATATTCTTTTCCATATATGAATGGATTATTTGCTGGAATGTTTTCTTAATTATTTGGAATTTGTTTTAAATAATTTCACTTATTTTTATAATTGAAGCACTAGAATGTAATGGTTTCATTATTTACCTTACATTAATAAACCTTATAACCCCTTTAAACAAAATTAAAAAAATAATTTACCCCTTATATAATTATGTGGGTTTTCTGCACAATTATAATATGATGTAAATATGATCCTACCCTTATTATTTGTTAACACATTTATTTTTTCTTAGTTCTCTATCAGCCTCTTATTTTCCTAAATTTCCTTATACTTATATGTCCCACACATTTCATTATTTCTCTTCATGACACGTGATAATATATCATCATTTGATGAAAATGATTTAGAAAATAGTACTAATAGAGAATCAGTATCATACTAATATATAATTTAATTGTAATTATTAATATATTACATTTGTTTCATATAAAAATTATTTCTATCCATGTAATTTTACATACATTCTCATCCCAATGTTTTTTATACTTATACATTCAATTTAAGAGAATCATCCATACTTTATATTATTGTACTTGAGGGATGTATTTCATGAGATACATTAACATAAAAGGCCATTATTCAATCCATTATATTTCTCTAGTTATTATTTTCTTTGAGGTTGACCACTGATTATGGTAATATCTATTTAAAGTATATATTACTATAATAAAATTTTAACATTTACTACATTCCATTTCTTGTTTAATCAATTAAATGGACATTATCAACTATTTATAAAATAAATGATTTCATAGTCTACTAATATGTAAATCTTTTTTCCTCATGAAGAAATCCAATATGGATAAGACACATTATGTAACAACATGTTGTTACATTTAAACAATGGTATTTTTCCAAACATGAGTAAGCTGCTTTGATATTCTCATGATCTGTTCAATTCCAATAGCTTATATATCAGGGTTCGTAATACAGAAATCCATATAATTATTAGGTTTGTTTATTCCAATTATAAAATTAAGAAACAATATTGAAAAATAGAATACAATAAGTTTTTGGATAATCATAATGAATTTTATTTTGTAAAATAAAAATCCCTATAATTTTAAATCCCTCAACGACAATAAAGGATTATAATTATTCTCATTTAATATATGTTCAATCAAAATATAGTTCTCTAATTTTTTTTTTAAAAAAATTAATGTGATACCAATTATGAAATCACCAACATTAGTTACCTTGTATCATTGTTTACAATATCATCTAGGTATAAGATACAAAGGCACTCACCATGCTGAATATATTAGCTAAGCTATATTTTAATACTATATATACATGATTCCCATATTAAATTTTAATTTTGAAAGAGAATATGAAAAATTATTCCATCCTCGAAATCATTTGTAATATCCATCATCAAATCAATGTGAAAGGTAAATAATTAAAAGGGAGATCTCATGTACTCATAATAGGTTACATTAAGTGTAAATTATCATAAAAAAACAAGACATAATCAATGTTGTGGTGTGGATAATAAAAAAGGAATATAATAATCTCATGAGTTAAATGACTATCTATTTCAATATCACCATAACAATCACATAGATATTTAAAAAAATAATTCATAATTAAACAAATGTATAAATATTCAAATAAATGAGTCCAGGCCACTAAAAAATTATATCATGCATTATACCATCAAGATCACTAAACCAATAAATTATTAATAATAAATGGGTTTGTTTAAACCAAATAGACATAAAATATATCATGATATTTATTTTTCCTCATGAGACATATCAACATTTCCAAAATTCAAATTTTTTTAATAGATAATTAATATAAATATTTGTAATTATGAATCATATATTGTATATGTTCATTATATTTATATATATATATTCATCCCTAGCAGGTATGGATATAAAAATGAATTCTCATTTTCAGGGATATGGTATATCCGACTTATTTGTGAATATTTTTTTCACGTTTTGACCAAAGGAACACAATAAACGTGAATAATAATTCAGATTTAAAGAGTAATTACTAAATTATATATTTCATAAGTATTATCTAAATATTTATTATTATAATCAATGCTATTTGGAAATGAAAAATTTATCACATTAATTCACAAAGGTGGTAGTCTACATATATACACAGGCAACAAAATCATTTTCTTATTGAATGGATGATAAGAAGCTACAAATGAAATTATAATTAGAGAATCATAAATATCTCATAAATATCATATAAAAACAAAAAAAATTCATAATACCCATATAATAGATATGAGGATGAAAAATAAAATGTATCTCTTTGTGGAGATGTTAACCCAAGTGTAAATTTGACCAATACATTCGCAAACAATTTAACTATAATGGGAGTGATTAATTATTTATTATTAATATTAATAACATTTCCTTATATAGGGTAAACTAATGTAATTATTTTATTAATAATAAAAAATATTTTTTCGAGGTAAAACACTAAATTAAAAGTGATTGTTTAAGGCGATTACCAATTCATCGAATGAAATCTTATATATATCTTTTTAATGATCCTTTGGTGGTTCTATTGGAATGACCAAATAGATATCATATTTCAAAATATGTTGATAAGACAATTTTTCAACGAATATTCAAGAAAAATGGATCAATCTACTGTAATGGTGATAAATGAGGGGTTTCTTTATATAATTGTGGTAGTGGACACACATAGAATTTCATTTCATATTAATATAAAATAATGTTACCCTTAAGAAATCCAATTAGAAATAGATTTTTTTAAAGATGGTAGAGTGTAAATAAAATCTTATAACTAATTTTATATAATCTTATATGTCATTTTTAGGAAAATAATTTTGATCATTCCCTTTATCAGCATTCTTTACCATTACTGGGTTGATACTTTTTCACTCGTACGTTATTTAGAATGAAACCCTAAATAAAAAAGTAACACATAAATGGATTATTTATGATATGTTCAATCATATTTCATTCATATTTATGATTATAATATTTGTAATAATTATTAAAAATTTAATAAAATATTAATTATTAAAATATTTCATTAATTTAGATTTTGGAATTGTTCATTTATTTGGTCTTTAAAAACAATGAAAAAATGAAATTTATATTCAAAACATTAGGATATACCCAATTCAATATATTTATCTATAAAATTTATCTTACATAATAAATTAATAAAATTATAATACAATTTATATTTATAAAATCATTTTAATTATTTTTCTATTCATTGATTAAAATATGTGTTACTATTTCATATGAATTTAATGTAATAATAATATTAACAAGAAATATTTAATAAATTACATTAATGAGAATAATATTTTTTCAATAAAATAACCATTAAGATTCATTCGAAACCAGTTTTAGTCCCTATCCTAAAATATAAGATTTAATTGAATGTATGAAAGTGAAATGTTTCATGTTTTATAAAGACCATGGCCCTAGTAACAAGGAGTTTGGGGTTGTATTACTAATTTCACATAATATATAAGGAGTTTAATTTTTTATGTTGAAATAGTTCAGTAGACTTATTAAAACAAATACAGAGTAGAAATTTGCCTTATAATCGAGATGATAACATATGAAAATATTTTTGATTGATAACAACATTATTCTTAATAGCCTGTCAATTTATATTAATCACAAGACACTTTTTGGTATGTACCACCTAAACTGAGATCCACAGATGTGTTCCTTGATCTAATTTGTCAAATGACCTTAGGAGTGCCTTCCCATATTATAGAGGTTTTAAACATGTACTGAAAGTATAATATCAATCATTAAGAGATGATACTCTCTTTATCAAAGTTTCTCAGTAGTGGAAATAAAAAATCAGTAACCAATTATAAAACCAAAAACTAAAAAACCATTATCACATGTTGAATAAAATAGAAATTATAAAACATCCAAATCCAACATATGAAAATTTGTATCCCATGTATTTAAATGTTTGAAAATGGAAATCCCAAAATAAAGAAACATTCAAGTCCAAGATTGTCCCAATACAAAGTCTAGATCCCACATCCATGCAACATCATGACTCATTCATCTAACACTACACCTTTTTCTCTTATTCTACCAGCAAAGATGAATTTTTTTATGTACTGACCTCACAGTTTGTGTCGGGGGTGAGTATAACATAGTAGGACACCATCAATGACATATAAAAATCCAATAAAAACAATGTTTCTGGTTGAGTAGAGAATAAGGTACAATGCATAAGTACACAATTTCCCTATCTCCAATTATTCTTTAATTAAGCATATCATCCCTCTGGTTCCTAAGGACCCTCGAACATTTAATTCTTTCTTCAGCCTATATAGGACTTTAATCCATATCACAATACCATATATATATATATATATTATTTCATTTCAAATCATATCATTTTAGCAACAAAAACTTTTTAATAATTTAATTTTCTAAATTTGTGTGTTATTTTATAATCAACAATACTATATCCTTTAATTAATGATGTTGGTATAGTTAAATGAGATTTTTGGGTTTCGGCTGTTCTATTATTGTTGGTCAATATGACAGTTGGAAACTAAGAACATGATGTTAGAATTATTTTTTATAAATACAACTAATCTTGGATAATTAATTCTGAAATAAGAGTTGATTGCCTCATCCAGTATACTTAGGTTTTCTGATGCCCATCTGGCAGAGGATGGGAAGGAGGTAGCATCTCTAGGCTTTGTTCTGGAGAGAGCCCAAGCTAAGCTTCAATATGTGAAGCTTGAACGGAATAGCCTAAGGGAGAAGTTATAGCTTATAGAAATCACCAATCAGGGAATTTTGTTCGAGCTGCCCCAACATTCTATAACCAAAATACACCTTACACTTAGGTCCTATGATGGTGTTATAAGGGTCCATGCAACTTGGACATAGATACTTTTGTTAATCCCATAGAGTAAATAAAACATTTATTTCTTCTTATTGTAAAATTTTTGAATTTCAAATTCCCGGATAAGTGTAGGATGAATTTAAAAAATTTCCATATTACTAATGAATTTTTTAAAAATGTTTATTTAAAAATATTTATGTAATCCTTAATTGACTAAAAATTTAAAATGATTTTCAAAAAATTGTCTTCTAATATTGTGGACAATAATAAATTTAGGGTCTAATATGATCAACATAATTTTTAGTGCATAATAATGTATGAATAGTATCATACCCTTATGAATAGTAATGAATAGTAATGAATTGTAAATGAGCCAAAAAAATAAAAACATCACCCATAAATGTATATATACAATTTAGACATCAGAAAAGTGAAAAAACGATCATAGTATATGTTTTAGTATTTTTTGTATGTCATAACTACATTATTTAAAATTTTATAATTAATTTACTGATTTAAAATGGAAATATAATTTCATAAAATGAAATCATAAATATGCACTTTATTTTCATATGGTAAAACTATATTTTATGGGACCTTGATTACTTTTTTTAGGTGTTAAAAAAATTGTAATAGATTTAAAGTTGTTTATTTGGAATAAGTAATGATTTTATTTAAAACTTAAATTACAAATATTTACATAAATATTTTCCAAAAATGGAGTTCACTTTTTATCTCAAAGCACTGATATTTGGTTAGGGTAAATTTTTGGGATTTTTCTGAAATAATTGAATTTTCGATGAACAGTAAAACAAATATAGTTTTGAGTTTCGAGTGTTTAATGACATAATTGATGATGTAATAATTATATAACAATTTAGGTAGACTTGTGAATAGTAATATATTTTATGAGGTGTCCCAGGTGCCCAATACCATGGGAAAATGCAATGGGAAGCCTGTGGTTTTTCCAATACCAACGATGAGGTGTCCTTTGGAAATTAATTAAATATTCGCTCACTTTTCCTATAAATATCAATCCATTACCTCATTAATTTTATTCCAAAATCCTCCTCAGCAATTATTTGATCTTTTACCTCCCAATAATTCCTCCAAGGGCCCCCCCCCCCCCAAGCCCCCCAAGGTCCCCACATTCATTATTTTGAAGTTACTCTTCAAGGTAAGGGAACATTTCATCCTCTTCTTTTTAGTAATGATTTCTTTTATGTTATGTCTTCTAGTTTCAATATTCTTATGTCATGGTATGCTCTTCTATATTCTTATTACAGTAAATTTCGTTTTCAAATGATTAGAGACACTTTCCTTACTCATCAATTTGTTATTCTGAATTTTAAACTATGTCGTTAGGCTACTGAATTTTTCATAAAAGAAATAGCATCATCTCTTTTCTTTAATGATTTATTTTCGCGTGTTATGTCACTAAAATATCCATACCATGATCTTATTATGTACCCATATTTTATTAAGAATTATTTATGAGTCATTGACTCTTTTCCTCAATCTATTTAATGTATTTTAAAATGATGTTATGTAACCATTATGATGCCGAATCTTCATATCAAAATCTCTGTATTTTTCTCAAGAAATTCTAAATTATTAATTATGTGGATAACAAAATATATATTCATTTCCATGGGTATTCACCTATACACAAAATTGATCTATTTTATTCTGTAATTTACATACATATAAATCTAACTCTCATTCCATGGGTTATAAATGACTTAATGATCTAATTTTTAATTACTTTTTAAACATCAAGATTTTGACATGGAACTCATTTCTTGGATTCTATTTTTTAAATTTATGAATTGTTTGATTATGATCTATGTGGATCACTTGAAAATAATGATATATTAAGGGTGCACCCTGATATATCTCTAATGCATTAGATAAAGAATTAATCTCTAGAGATGAAAAGTTTCACAATACGTTGGTGGATAACCTTGGTAATGTTTTAATTACTATTTGGGAATGATCCTTTGGGATATGTTCATGAATGCCTAAATGAAATATTGAAGACACTTATTAAGATGATATTCATGTTTTTTTTTATTATTATATTACTATACTTCCATTTCTCTTGTCTTTATGTTTTTCATCATGTTCTTATTGATATCTCAAGTAAACGTGTTCACTTTATTTCATTTCTAGGCTTTCTTCTCACCCTTTACTTTAATATATGTCTCTAGGTTATGAGATGCAGTAATTGTATATAGGGTTAACTTTTCATGAATCGTTTCATGGAGATTTAATAGAGTGTTTTGATTTTTCATTTTTTTGATCCTTATTTTCAAGACACTAGACATTAAATATCCTATATTTGTAAAATGTAATGAAAATTTATTTAACAAAAAGGTGGCATGCCATAATCACGGCCAATTAAAACAATTTTTTTATTTCAAATATCATTATCTTAGTATTTCATGTCTAAAACTCCATTTATATTTGGAAATGTTGTCCCTATCCCACACCTTAATGTAACATGGGTATTTTGACCATCATTCATTATGCTACACTCACTATCTCTTATGGGTATTTAGAGCCTCAGTATTTGTCCCAAACATGGTATCACATATGGGTATTTAGAGCCACATTACCAATCACATACCTCAATGTCACATGCGTATTTAATTTCCTATTCCTTGTCCCACACTCGAATTATCAATCAATCATATATGTATCAAACATATCACATCAATAAATTTTTATCGACATTAACCCTATTTTCATTTAACACATCAATTAATATTCCAATTCAACTATCAATAAAATCATGTTTCAATACATTATTCTCATGTACAAATATTAAAAATTAATAATAAAACCATCTATTAACAATTAACCTTAAAACCCATTAACCCTTTGTGGTTATTCCAAAGATCTCATAATCCAGATTATTAATTAAATATTAAATACATTAATTGACCAATAACACACACCCAATTTCTCATCAATTCTACAATCACAAAATTTTATTAATTAATAAACAATTTAATTATTTAATTCCCATGAATTTCATAATCATAAAAATTTCTATTAATTAATTGATAAATTAATTAATCTAATCCAACCGATTCCCACTGTCCAAAATCTATCCCAACTCATAATCACATGGAAATTAAATTAAATCAATTTTATAGTTCCATAAATCAATTAATCAGTTAATTCATTAAATCCATCCTAAAATTTCGTAATGATATCATTCAAATTACACAATACATACATGAAATATGAACTTAATACTATGGGAATTTAAATTAGACACCACACATCAAAAAATTTTAGGAATGGTCACCAACATAAATCCCCAAATGAAGTCGAATGCACTAGAAAACAAAAAATAAGATGATATATAATATAGAACAATATAAGAAATCAATAGGATTATATCTATAAATCCTTGATCTAGATCCTTTACAAATGGAGGAAAACATCACTTCAACAGATGATAGGAAGATGTAAGACTAGGAGGAATCCCAGTATAATATCTTATTAGGGGAGGTCGAGATCTTCAATCTGGGCATTGAACAACTAATAACAAATGTAAAAATTCTTGTTGAATCCATCAAAGAAACTCCAAAAATGAGAGGATTCAATTATGGTTGATATAGTGAATATATAGGTATAATAATATGTTTGGGAAATTATTTAATAATTTATCGGGGACAAAACACAATGTGCATTGTTTTCTATCTTAGTAGAACGGTATTCTAAAATAGTGAACCTAACTATGAACCTCCTCTCAGAGAGTATCACTAATACAAATAAAAGGAAAAAAATTTGAATAATAGTTTGATGACTATCCTAATCTCATATTTTTGGGTTTGTAGGGTTTTCTAACCATATTTCATAGTTTGAGAATTTAATTTCCAAACCACACACTAGCCCAAATCCTTCTAAATACATTCAAATTTCATCCAAAGTCACCCAAGGTAAAGCCCAAAAAATATATAATCTTGTGAAGTAAAAATAATACATCAAAAATAACTCACAAATCCTCTAATGAAGTATAGGATCATACAATTTACCCACCATAAAAAACAAATCATCAAGTTGTACTCCCATGAATCTCTAAGATTCATAGTGAAAAATATCAAGCCACTAAACCCACATACCTACTTATCTCTCCAATATTTCCACCAAATAATGGACATGTTTCCATACTACACAAATCAACATCATAGAATTTCCTTGAAAAACTTTGTCGCTATAATGAAACACCAGTTTTATATTCTCCTCGAAGTAATCTTCCGTCTCAAGATCAGCAACATCCAAATCGATCAAAATATAAGGGTCAGGGTGATACCCTCATTGATATTACACATGAAAAGGATATTGTATTTTTTTTGAATGTGTTGAAGATCCATTCATTATTCGACAAGACTAATTCTCTCTACAACCACAAATTATCCTATACTCCTATATGCCAACAAGCCCAAACTCTATATCCTACGATGACCCAATCATGGAAACAATTGAATTAACACATGATCATCCTCTATAAACTCTAAGATAATTTAAAATATATATTATTATATGAGTTGGGTCTACTTTGAACCATATCCATATGATTCAAAATTATTTGACCCTACTCTACACACCCCAACATGAAATTCAGTCGCTACAACACAGACTCATTGGCCTCTTTTCTGAATAGTGGTGATCATCATGGATGACCATAACATTCCTCATAAAATTACATATTATTAGTTTCATGATAGCTATTGTTATAGTTAAACTCCGCGAATTCTAGGTGCTACTACATAGATCAAAAAATCTATGGAATCGTGATTGAAGCATATCCTCAAGAAATTATTTCTTACTCTCCAACTAACCTTCAATATGGGGGAGGATTTTCATACTCACTAAAATGATTATACCTTGATATTTTTGTGGTATGTTCCAGAAAAAAGAGATAAAACATGAGTGATGGTCTAAAATATAATTTGTGGATCCTCAGGAATACATAATATCTACCAAACATACATGTCTCCCAACTAGTCAACTAGGACGGTCTCCTGTATAGGAGAGAAATGTGCTACCTTTGTCGAACTCTCTATAATCACCCAAATAACATCATTCTTACCAATAATCCATTAAATACCCACACTAATGTCCCTAGTCTCATAGTACAGCTTTTATTCTTAAAGGGGAAATGTCGGTAGTAATCCCTTAGATTATTGATGATCATCCTTCACCTATTCATAGGTGTAGAATCATTTTATGATCCTTGTTGTATCTATTTCTTTCCCATCCGCCAAAACCATAATTATATGTCATTTTACATTTTTGATACACCTTGATGTACCTCCCACATTGAGGAATGAAATTATTGCATCATCTCCTCCTACGTACTCAAAGGCACAACAACCAGATTCCCAACATAGATGATCTTACCATCATCTATGGTACAATGTTAATGGAACTCCATACCATCATGTCCTTCACACAAGGGAAAACTATAAATCATCATAATTCCTTTCCAAAATTTGACTCAAAAGTATAGAATCTACTAAAAGTGATAAGATATGCATCTTATCCGAGTTCTCCTAAACCACAACATATATCTCATCTAGTAAAGTAATTTTCTACCACTCAGTACTATATTGCTGAATTACTTGAGTCTGGTATTCTCTACAAAAATCATCAGTAAAAGCATTTCCCATACCAAGTGTATATTGTAGCTGAAATACAAAAAAATGAATATAATCAACCAATATCAACATATAGAGATTAACATTTCATTGGGAAAATATATAGCTTATTCTCTATCGAGCAGGATACAACATCAAATTTTCTCACAAATGATAATGAATCCATCTCATCATATCATAAAACAAAACATCTAAATTGAGGTCACAGTTACTGTTGTTATTTTCATGTGGCCTCAATTGTTGAGACACATATTCCACAACATGATCACCGTACATAGAAAGTACTCCAACCGTTATCCCATTAGTGTAACATAACATCATATACTCCTTTCCATTATAATTCAACATCAAGAAATGAGTAATATTTTAATGATTATTCATCTCTTGGAATTCATTCTCCCATTCTTCTAACAATTCAAAATATACCCATTCTTGGTAAAGTCCTAAATTTGTCCTATCAATTGGAAAATTTAGGTATGAACCTTTAGAAATAACCTTGTATGCCCATAAAACTGTGAATATTGAAACTTTTATTTGAAAAAACCCATAATATAACTACTTATTCCTCTTATATGGCAATATACACAACTTCCATTGAGATGAGAAGACCATATAATTGTACATTATTAATTTAGAATTTAATCTCTGATATCTTTTTGTATATAAGATTTTCTTTTTTTACATAGGGCGATGTCAAAATGATTGGGATGATCATCATTACTATTCAAGTACAATGATACTTCAAACCCAAACACTAAAAAACAAATCCACATATGGATAGAATATTGTGTTATTTGAGGATATAAACACTATTGTTTCCATCATCATCTTGAAAAATATCATGGAGAACCCATAAATCCATAATTGATTATGAAATAATTATTATGTATAATAGATTGTTGAACTATCAAATACTGATATCAAAATTTAAATTTAATCTTTGAGAAAACCTAAGATCCTCTCAATTATTCAAAAAGATAGTGATATGTGGAAGTGGATTTCAGTACCTCACAGTCCTCGAGTTCAATTGCCATTAATCGATAAACAATTTCATGGACCCATCATCATTCATTGAAATCAAGACTATAGAACCCTATGTAGACATAATCATATGGTTAAATCCCTTGTCCATAAACTCTTTTAAATAATTTATAATCTCTTTAATTTCATTTGGTTCCATTCTATACAGTGGAATATAAATTGGCTCAGCCACATGCATGAGCTCAACAAAAAATTCCACATCTCTCTCAGGATACATCATTTAGAATTCTGCAACAGAATCCTCATGAAACCTTTCCAGCATGGGTGGAATGACATCCTATTTCACACCCCCATAATATACCATCTCAATTGCAACCTAGATTGTGTGGTCCTTCAATTTCTGATTAGATGAACCTTCATGGCCAACTTGGATATCTAATTCTCCATAGTGAATATATTTATCACCCTCATGATATTTAAATTTCTGTATAATGTGGTGGAAACCAAGGTTGGCTCATTTTTCCACTAAATAGTTTGTTATCATAATTAGTTCAATGATAAACGTATACAGAATGTGGAGAAACCAATTAAAACAGTACACCACAGCCTCGAGAGAACACCCTCTAAATATATAGATATCCCTCAACCATACTCCAAATATTGTTTCTATGATTAACAACCCACTCAAGAACTTCACCACATGGCTCAAATCATACACAAGTTCTAAATACATAATAGAAAAAGACGTATAATTATTATATGACACACCAGTTAATAAATAATATATGAGAACATTAACTATAGCTCTTCATGGTTCATCCTTGATAGCTACCAGAGTCAGCTTAATAGAATGAAACTGTCATTCCCCTCTTATTAGTGATATATTCAAGGTCCATGGAGTTTTTCCATTATGCTAATATGACCTCCTACCCATAAAAACTATGACGCCTACCTCTACATCCAAAAAAAGTTGAACTATAGCTTCTATATTGTTACGGGGTAGAAGATCCTCTTCCAATACATTGATTCTTTCCAGATTATCCATTATTACCCATATATCATGGGTTCATTAAGTAATTATATAGATATACCATTCTGTAATAATCTCAGCACTCTACCATTGGTTATGGAAAATGCAAATTCAAGTGGTCTGACCTACTATAGTAGTGAAAAACACTCTATAAGATCCTTATAAACTGATTCATCTCCATGGTCACTCTAAATTCCAAAACACTTGTCCACATTCACATAATAATGCTTGTAACCCTTGAAATAAAAACATCTTAATCATCTAGTAGAAAACGAATGTCCTCCACTAGAGACCTCTTTTAGGTTCCCCTATGATATGAAAGTCTGATCCCCCACATTCGAAAAAAATTTCATCCAAATTATATTATCTTCATACAAAATATAACATTTAATTCCATCCAAGAAATTAAATTCCATAACTATCTCTTCCCCTGTCAGCATTGGATTAAATCTCTTCAAGTTAAAAAAATTTCTAGAATTGTAAATCACCGATAAAATCTCTCGATTCTACCACATATACTCAGCTCCCCCCATGCCTCAATGTATCTAGATAAAACATCTCTTGGAAAATCTCCCAAAAAACATTGAAATCATACACTCTTACTTCATGGTCCATTTACAAACATCTCATAATCACAATTTTAAGAATGATGAGTGAATAATCCAATTTTGTATCATATCATGCCATGATTACAATATCAAAAAATATTATAAATAATAATCACATCACAAAACTAGTGCATCACATAAGGAGAAATAACATCCAACTATAAAAACACACATTAATAAAAATAATTCAACCCTTGTTACTATGATTTTACCCTCATACACGAGATAGCTACTCCAATGAATGAGTTACTTAACTATGGACTGATTTTCCATATTATCATTTCTACCATTCGAAAATATTAATACATGATAATATAAATGAAAATTATTTGTTATACCTATTTCTAACATACCAACCTAATTACCAAACACAAGTTCCCCTAGCCATTTAGTAACATGTCATCATCTGTGGCTCCCAATATTCTAAAGGATACCAAAAAGAAGCAAGGGGTCAAATATCGATCACGGTGAGACTGTACACTCTATATAAATATTGAAAAATATTGGAAATAAATAAGTGGTGACCAATGATATAACGAATAACTAGAAAAACTAGTATCACCTGATGAATAAAAATAGAAATACAATATCCAAAGAAAAATTTTAAATATGTAATCTCGTGTATTCTCTGTGAGAAAAACTAAAAAACCAAAATAAAGACACCTAAAACTCCAATTGGATCCAGAAAAGATTTCTAGTTTTCTCATATATGATACATCCCAACACATCCATGTAACACTATGTAATTTCCAATGTTTTACCTTGAAAACATGAAGTCTATTTGGTTACTGATAAGGGAGACTTAGTTGGGTGAGAGTGCACCTCAAAAGACAACCCCCAATGGAATCTAAAACAATACCCAGTCAATAAAATTATATGTATTTGTATAAATAATAACGTAAAATTTATATATAAATAATTTTTACATTTTAAATTATTCTTTAATTAACTCGTAATCCATGTGGTTCTTGAGGACACTCAAACCATCAATGTGTGCTTTAGTCTTTGCTGGAGTATAAACCATTTCAAATTTCATGGTTATCATTTATTGTTACCTTTCAAATCATATCATAGCCAATTGCAACCAGTGTCTAATGTTAAACACAAAAGAATATAACTGGTTACCTAACTTTATCAACCCTTACTTTTCATACATAGACATTACATCACTTTTTCAGAATACTTAATGCAATACACATAAACATGCCCAAATACAGTATTAGATTAGTGCCTTTTGAAATTGGTAATATACTATTCTTGTTTGGAGAAACATATTATACGTATCCCATAAAGATATTCACCTTTATTACCCCTATCTAAAATTATCCTTTATAACATGGGGAAAATAAATCATAAGAAAAAGTGTGATTTAAGCTACTCAGTAGGTGTAAATAAAGAAGCCATGTAAACATAATCTTCAGAATAAGGGTATGAGAACATGAAAAAAATGAAGATCATACCCTACAACTAAAATATCATACCCTTCATATAAAAGATCATAAATATTTGTCATGGCATAAAAATAGGTATTTCATAAGAGGTAAATAATAAAGATATAGAGACCATGATCCATTAAATCACAAACTAGGAATATAACATTGAATTTTTATAGACACATAATAATATAATAATAATTTAAAAAGTATTCAATGAATCATTTCTAAGTTAATATTGGTAGTATGGGTTTACATCCAATACTATATTGGTTGTCATGGTTAAATCCAATTACCATCCTGGTAGTGCTGGTTCACATCCAAATTAATATTAGCAGACAAGGTCTTTCATGTCTATCTAATGAGATATTGATAATTACCTAATTCATTGGAGGGAGATATAGGTCCCACATATGAATTAATTAAAATCATACACATATGTTCCTAAAAACATAAATAATTCATCATATCAAAATCAAAGTAATAAAATGTGTTTCTTAAAAACCATTTCATCAAAACAAAAACCATTCATATAAATAATATAAATGGTGTCCATAAACTATAACAATGTATATCATCTTATTTGGAAAATTATTTGGAGAGATCACCAGGAACATGAACATTAATTAAAAATTATTTTCTAAACAATTATAACCTTTCAAACCCCTTTTCTTCAAAACTACTTTGAAAACATATAATGGAATCATGATAAACAATTTAAAAAAATTCTCCATGAAAATATCATCTCTTCCTTCAAAAGGTTTCCTTTTATAAAATTTCATGCAACTTTAGAAGTAAAAAAATTATTTGAAAATAACATTGTCATATTGTTTGGTAAAATTCAAGAAAATAATGTAAATTAATGCAAAAAATTACTCATTTTTATAAGTTGAAAAAAATTCTTCTTGTACATTTTCTAAAAATTTCAAAAAGTACCTCATCAAGAAATAGACCAAATATTCCATTCAAACGGCTTAATAAAAAGACAAAAAATGGTAAAAATAAATTTAATCATTTTTATAATATTATTAAAAATGTTTTGGAATACAATTTTTAGAAACTTGGACAATTAAGATAAATATTATCTATAGATTATTACATATAAACTATCACGATAATAATTACATTGTGAAATTTACACTTACAACATTATAATATGTAGAATTATATTTCCCATAAAATAAATTAAATTATATGAATATGAAAATATAATACTCTAATTGTTATTAATCATAAAATTACATCATTGGTAGTTTATACACCATGTTGAAGAAATAAGTAGTGTATGGGGCATGTGTCTCACAGAATTAATGTTATGTAAAAAATCCCTTACCTTAGGACATATTCCCTCCATATGTGTCTGAAACATATATATTGTTATTTTAGTAATATTATTAAATTATAAAATAATCATAATAATCATTGTGATATCATATATGATTCATTTATATCATTATATTATCTAGTTTTTAATAGCTCAAATTTAAATAAATGTTTTGGGTAATAATATCTTTCTTTATCTTACGTGTTTGACTTGTTATTTTTTTTCTTATTGCTTATATAAGGTTTTAATTACATAAATATATTAAATATAATTTATATAAAATATATATTTTTAATATATATATATATATATAAGATACATATATGAAATGGAATACACTTTACAGGGAGACGATATATTGTATGTACGCATGAATGATATTTCGTTTTTCTAATCATACTGAATAGATGATGGTAAATGACATATATGTGTATAATTTTTTTCAATTTGAACAATTATCTCATAAATTTAATTTTAATTCATTATATAAATTTTTTTAATCATTCTTAAAATAGTTAAAATGGAAGATAAATCACATCATGTTTTGTAGATGGTAGGCTATTCCTACACATAAGCGAATATATCATTATCTAAATGTTAAAAGGGTGATAAATTAGATGTTATATTAATTATAAAGAATAAATATAATTACATATTTTTTATTTATATCCATTATAACAATTATTATTCCAATACAAATAATTTAGTGAGGAAAAATGGTTTACAACAGAAAATAGAGATGATATGTCATGTGTACATAGGTGTGGTACATTCATTTTTCATAGGATGATTAAATGGTGTAATATGGTTATTCACTAATAAAATTAAATCTTATAATATATTTTATACTATATTTATTACTTTTTAAAGGAATTATAAAAAGAAGAGGAATTAGAATAAAAAAAATTTTGATTGAGTTTGTAAAGAGATTATATCTTCATTGATGATCTCAATCTATATCTAAAATTAGGGAAACATGAGTTTGTATTTAGAGAATAAAAACACCAATTTAATTTTACAATGATTGTTTAATAGGGAAACTGGAAGATTATGTACAATAATGATTGCTAAATTTTTTGAAAATATGTGAGGTAGGAGGTTCCCATTTATAAGTGAGGTGAGGGGAACATTATGAAAAACATAAGATATTAAATTAATATTAACTGAATTTTTACATAAGATATATCAATTTGTGAGTTATTTAAAAGTTATGAATTTGATTGGTTAAAATACTCTCATCCAATAATTTTTATACATTTTTAGGTCACATTATCAACCATATCATTTAGATTTAAAACAGAGTTAAAAACATTTATATTTACCATGACAACATGGATTGTTAGTCACTATGATTAAAATATATCATATAAAAATCCAAAAGAACCACAAATGGATAATTGGTGACATTTTAAACCTTAATAAACACTATTGGATGACTTCAATGTTTTTATATATTTTATATTATTTATTATACTATGGTTTATTTCAATGTATAATATATGTCAATATTGAAGCTATTAATTATTTATATTTTAAAAATTATCATATTAACATGATAACATGTGAAACACACTTCTAATATATCAAAAATATGTCATAGTTTTCATTAAAAATCATGGATGTCATTAATAATATTATATTATATTTATTTTAATATTTTTAATATTTATTTTTTTAGATTTCAATTTATAAAATGATTATTGCATCATCATTATTCTAGACATTAATTAAATTATTTAATCTATAAAAACTAAAATAAAATTATCATGATGAAGATAAATTTATTATATATAAAATTAATATTTATAATAAAATGTATCTTCTCTATAAATATATATTTAATATGATTTACTTAACAAAATAATGAGTAAGATATTTTTAATATTCCCTTAAATAAAATATAATTTATGTCTTATTCTTTTTTAAGTGGATTAAAGTCGTTATAATTTTATAAAAGTATTTCTTGAGGTTGATAATCACCAATCCAATAAAATTAAGACAAGTGTTAGGGTAGTTTTATAATATTATCATATTATTATTACCTTTAATTACCTGATTTACCATAACAATGGTAAATAAAAATACTAATGTTACTAATCACCAAAAAAAATTCTGATCCTATTATAAAAAATTCATAATTATTACAGTCATGTATGTATGATTTTATGAATTAAATTCATAGAAGTGACTATTTTATGTTTACCAATACTCACTTAGATAAGGAAAGAAGGCGGTAAAAGATACATTCAATAGTTCCATATGTTTTTAAATCTAATATAAATATATTAATTATTCTAATGAATTACACTAATTTAATATATTCATATACAATATATTTTTACTTTTAAATGAATTTAAATTATAATAATTTTTTAAATGAAAATGGGAGTTTTAACATCAATGCAATAATTTCACTATTCATGAAAAAATGAATCTTCTCAAAAAGATACAAAAGAAATCACCCGACATTAATTTTTACATTAAAAATACAAAAATGAATGTTATTTTATCCAATAAAATTTCAAAGTGGTTAAAATTTCTTTAATTTTAATGCATGGAAGGACATGAAAAATAGTGCCTTTAAGAAAATATTATTTATAAACATCTAAAGCATTTACTAAAAAAATACAAATTTCATTATAAATATGTCTATTTATGTGAATAAATATATTTTTTTAATATTAATATCAATATGTTTAATAACAATGTTATAACTATCTCAATTAAATAATTATAATTATAAAGTGTTTTTTCGTCGAAACTCAGTGTTGCGGGTAGTGAAAAACAAGTCGATTGTGTGTAAAACATAATATGAACATAGTTATTTTATATATTAAAAAATAAGAATTCCCTATTGGTTGAAGTGGAAATATCAATATATTAAATTTATTCCAAAAAAATCAAAATATCTCATGTTGGTAAATGTTTCCCCCATTAAAATTATTTTCACCCTCAAATTTTCTCAAGGTTATCAATGGATTAAAACATGGATGTTCCATTCAATGAAACCCATAGCATAAAAATGAATTCTCGGACATTATTTTATGAAGGAAAAGTTGTAAATTAATAGTTACAAAATCTAAATCATAAATAGGTATCTTTTTAGTAGAACAAATGTGATGATTTGGGAATTAGAAAAGCATCAACAATCAGAGAGATTGAAAAATATCTCTGATCAGAATAATGTGGGTGATCTAGATAATGTTATCAATCAAAAAACCATAAATTAAAGTACTCTAAAAGATTTCATTGATATCATCAAAATTTAAAATTACAAGACATCCTTTTACATCACCATAATCATGTATCTCTCGAAACATGGTTATAACATAATTTAAAATACATCAATACAGAAAATATATATGTTTCCTTATTCTTATGCACAGTCGATTGTCTATGAATCATGGACCCCTTTTTGTTCATTTTGTTACAGACAGGGGCATGATGGACACGGCTACCGAAGGAGGCCCAGGGGTGTCCAAAGCTCTGAGGATCCAGTTGTATCAGTGGAGGTCCCCTCGAGAGAGGGTGCGGACACCATTAGAACTATGCAAGAGAGTGAGCAGATTTCACCTGCAGGCATTCCTCATGATGGTCATGCTCCTTCAAGGTTAGATGGGGTCACTAACACGATGGTTCAGGGGGTATCTTCAGGGGAGGTAGAGGATACTTTGCCAACTGCTATTCTAGAAGTTCAGAAATAGAGCTCTGTCAACCTATGTACAGACTTGGGAGTGCAGGTTGAAGTGAATGAGACTAGGAGGAAGGAGGCCATGGCTGGAGTGGTGGTGGCTACCCCTCTAGAGGAATCTGGTATAATCAATTGGGAAAATGGTAATTCCAATGAACTTAACCATGATGATCCAATTACTAGTCATGGCCGGGACATTGATGGGGCCAATACATTCCAGTTTATGGGAAGGGGACTCGAGAACCATTGGGATTATTGTGAGCTTGAGTTCCCAGGTCAAAACACTTCACCCAGTTTGAGTAAGTTCAGAGTGGATGTGTTTATCCCTTGCTCCTCAAACCGGTTTGCTACTCTAGATGTTTCAGAGGTTGGAGCGGCTCATTTGAGGGAAGATGAACAAACCCCTTGCCATCAATTTACAGAAGGTGACATACCAAATAGTAGTGGGTGCTCTAAAATGATAGGTGGACAGTCTGGTGTTGGTGAGGCCAACCAGGAGGGAGTCTGCATGATCTCTTTGGATTAGGTGACTGAAGGGGTTCCTCAAATGAACAATGTGAGTTCCAAAAAGAGGAGGGGGAAGAAAGACTACTCCTTTTTTCCCCCACCTTTGGAGACCCGTTCTGGGAAGAAATTATCGGTGCCTCTCCCTGACGCGGTGAAAGAGGATCCCCATGCCACAACCATGGGGAATGTCAATGACATGGGATGTTATGCTGGGAATATAAGGACTATAAAGGAACCCATACTTTGTTCTGAGGAGGTTATGGTCAAGGAATTTATATATATTGATATTCCACAAGAAGAGGCTGACATGATGGGATGAGCTGTTAGATTAGAGGTCGACCATGAACAAGCAAAGTGGACTGACAAGAAAGATTTGATTTTAATGAGAGGATTCAACGACAAGAAAATCAGCAAAGAAGAGTATATCCGAACATCGGATAAAATGGTGAACCGTTTGGAAGATGTTATTGGAGAAGATCCTAAGGCTGAGGTATGGTTAATGCATTGGAGTCTCTACAGGGAAGAAAACAATAATAGGATAAAGCTGTGTTTTGGTAACATATATTTTTCCTATGAGGCCTCGCCCCCGGTCTGATTTGGGAAGTGCAGGTTGGACCCCCTCATCGGGCTGGAGCACTCCACCATTTCCTTTGCAGGTCACTTGGGATATGGTTGTTTTGGAGGGATGGTAACATCGGGAGGGACCATGCTTGCATGGGATCACCGAGTGTCCAGCTTAGGGATGGCGGTTGTTGTTGTTGCGTGTATGTGGTAGTTCCTGTTCCTTCTGGTCTTTGATTGGGTTTGTTTGGTTATTTTGTTAGACCTTCTGGGTTTCTCACTTTTTTCCATAAAAGTGTTTCCTTAATAAAAAATATATTTCCGCATTAATTATTTCGAAGGAAACTTTTATCATCTAATTTACATATTTATAGACAAAATATCTTTATCCAAATATCATTATCCCAACGTCATGCTCATATTTAGAGTTATCCTACATTTAGTTAAGTGTCTTCCAATAAATATATCATCTTTTTACCTCAATCACATTTCATGGATACTAGTATAATTCAGTATATGCCCTTAAATAATTATATAAAAAACTAAAGTGGTCCAATCCATATTTGTTTCATTATTCAATAATACCATAATATTACTTCTATAATGCTATTATTGAATTCCAATACATGAAGACACAGTCATTCTACAACATCATTGTCATACTCTGCATGACCTAGGAAGAAAGCATGATATTTACCATTATCCATTGAATTAATAGGGTATTGACATCGATCATAATCATTAGACCTTAGTCTTAGTCACTGGTAAGAATAATCACCATTTTCCTTACACTTGATACAATATTTTCAGGTGGTTTACTCTTTGGAGGTTTCTATTCATTCCCATTACATTGAATGTAATATTCTGGACAAACATATTTCCCATAATTAAAAGATTTATAATCCCCTTATGACAATTTCATCCATTTTCTAATCCACATATTGAGCATAAATTAAATCTAATCATGTTTTCTATATAGTTTTAGAGATTCCATTTGATTCTATCATTCTTTTCATAAAATAATCATGAGATAGATTGGTAACATCGATCTCCCTTTTTTAAGAAGAATATAAAGAATGTAAATACTAAATAATGTGTTCCTAAACACTTTCCTATACATGGGTTCAATATTATCCTATTTAATTTAATTCTTTGTAAAGTTCACCTTTAAATTTTCATTACCTTCCATGTGATATGTTCACAAATTAACATTTTCACATTCTAAATAGAATAGATTAAAAAAAATATTAATGGTATAGATCAAGTTATAAATAACTTTTGGATTGATTATTCCCATAAAATAAGGTGTAATATTTCATTAAGAAGGATTCCTGAAATAGTTATCACTTTTTTTTTCCTTAAGATACCTAGTATGATATATGGATTGATAAAGATTTTTTATCATAGAAATATGATTCTGGATTCATTCTCCCATGACATTCAGTTTGATAGGAGGAAAATCTTTTCATTTTCTAAAAAAATAACTATTAACACTGTTCCTTCAGGTTCAATCCACTGACCAAAACTAAAATCATACAATAAGAATCATTTATCATAAATAGGAACTACATGATAATGAAAAGTCACTTATAATATGTCTTAAAAATGACACCTTACATAATATATAACACATCAGGTTATTATTGGTTATCCAAACACAACATCCATATATGTCCTTCTTGACAGTTCATGAATATTTTTATGAATTCCCAAATCATATCATCTAGTTTTTTCGAATAAGGTGTGCATCAAGGCCTATATTTAAGCACCAGGTTTTTCCTAGTCAGCCCTGACACACCTTGTTTATTTTGTTACCCCTAGATACATTTAGGAGAGAACCTTATCAACTTATACAATCCAGATAGGGATTTATTTCTATGACATCAATCGCTCTATCCTTTACCAAAATTATAGTACATTTTCCATTAATTTTCTTAATCCGTTTATTAATTAATAGTCATTTCTGTATGGTTCTCATGATTGTTTTATCTTCCATGTTTCCAATCATTAACTAAAAATCTTATATAGTACCAACTATAACGGCCCCTATTTTCCAATCATAAACATTCCCTTAGTTTTTGGAATGTGTTATACATTACAAAAAACAATGACCAAATTCTATATTAGTTCAGTGAATTTGGAAACACAGAACACATTCATCTAATTTGGTGAAATAAATTCAAAATATCTCATAAATAACTCCACATTTAGTATCCCTAAATAAAACCATTATTTATTACTATATGAAACGAAATAAAAAGAA
Organism: Viscum album; assembly: GCA_963277665.1. Lineage (NCBI taxonomy): Eukaryota > Viridiplantae > Streptophyta > Magnoliopsida > Santalales > Viscaceae > Viscum > Viscum album. Next base: position 1,581,615,673 of record OY728150.1, on the reverse strand, counting down.
AAGGAGTGACATGAAATTCTCAGTAATAGTAAACACGAGAGACGTGTGAACATAATCATGAGTATAAGGTTATGAGAGCAAGATTATGAAAATATAAGATCATACCCATCACATTAAATATCATAAAAATGAATATTGAACTATAAAATTAAAAATTTGTAAGTCTTGAATTAGAATTACATTATGAACAAGATACCTCAAAGCATAAATTAGAAATAAAACCTATAATTTAGCCATACACATAAGCATATAACCACGATTTCTATTGTAGTCAAGGAATCATTTCTAAAGATATCATGGTAGTTTGTGTTCTCTTCTCATACGATTTTTGTAGTCATGGTTCACTCCCATAATCATCCTGGTAGTCATAGATTTCCCCCTTAACCAACTTTGTTATTCATGGATCAATCAGAAGTCTTTGTCAATATACAAATACCTTTACATCTATCTCAATATATATAAATTTTTACCCCACTCATTGTAGGGAGATATAAGTCCCACCCATATTATTATGAAAACTAAACATATTTATTCCAAATGAAATAAAATCAATCATCATATCCAATACCAATGGTAAAAATGGGTTTCTTAAACATCATGTAGTCAAAACATTAACCAATCAGAGAAATAAAATCAATGGTATTTTGGAAATATAACAATGTTTGACATATTATATGTGGAAAATTTATGAAATCCATATTAGAACATGAATCTTCCTTAAAAATATATTTTAAAAAACATAAAACCATCTCAAAAACATTTTCATTGAAACCACATTGAAAAATAATAACAGTATTATGAAAAATAATTATGAACATTTCATGAGGAAAATATCATTTCTATCTTAAAATCGTTTGCTTTTTTTAAAATGATGGTAAATATTAAAAGAAACAATTTTATTTATAGATAACATTATAATATTGTAAGGAAAACATCAAGGTAATAATGGGTCACAAATTTGTTAAAATTATGTCATGTTTTAATAGATAAAAAACATTATTCTTATTCCTTTTCTATAATTGTCAAAAGGTACCTAATTAAGAAAATCAGAAAAGATTCCATTTCAACCATTTCAAAAAAATACATACATAGGTAAAAATTAGTCTAAAATATTTTTGAATAATAAAAAAAATATTTTTTAATAAATTTAAAAGAAACAAGGACACTAAATATAAATATTTCCCAATATATAAGTATAAACTATAATAATAATAATGTGATTGAGAAATTAAAACATACAACATTATAATCAGTATAATCATGTGCCCCATGAAGTGGATGAAATTATATGGATTTGAAAATACCTTAATCTTATGGTTGTGACCCATAAAATACATTCCTTATTAGTATATACACCACATAGAAGACACAAGTAGTGTGTGAGACTTGTGTCTCATAGAATTAAAGGTGAGAAAAAATACCTTACCTTAGGTCTGATTCACTTAATACATATCTAAAACCCATGTACGTTGGTTTTAAACATATTATTAACTTATAATAGTATAATAATAATATTTATGATATCATATATGATTCATTAATACCATTATATTTTCTATCTATAATCAATTTCATCTTTAATCAACATTCTAAAAAACAACTTCTTTCTTTATTCTAAATTTTTCTATTTCTATTTTTATTCAATTTATTAAATCATTATTTAAGTAATTATATAATTTAAAAAAATTATTTATAATAAATATATATATTTAAGATAGATATACGAATTAAAAAACACTGTTCATGGAGATAGTATGTCATACGTTCTCATGAATGTTGTTTCTGTCTTTTATTCTCACTGAATGGAAGAATGTAAATGACTTATTTGTGTATATATATACAATTAAAATAAAATTATTATGTTTTATAATTAATTTTATTAATTATATACATTTATATAACCAATCATTAAATTTTTAAGCTGGAATATTAATATCATCGTGTCGTAGATATAGTAGGTAATCTGTATGCATGAGCAACGATATCATTCTCTTAATGATAAAACAGTGAATAATTAAATAGTATGTTAATTATAAGGAATATATATCATGTCATATTTTTTTTATCAATTTTATCCATCTTTATACGATTTCAAATAATTAAATTATTGAAAAAATATTACACCACGATGTGGAGATGGTAAGTAGTATGTACTCACCCATGGTAAATTCCTTTTTCATCAGATGATTAAAAGGTTCAATATAATTGTTATATAAATATAAAACAAATTTCTGAATATATTTTAAATTTTAAGTAATATTTATAATTTAATCAGCACGTGAATATGATGTGTAAGAAGAAAAAATTTCTAATGGGATGGTAAGGATATGACCTCTTATTCAAATATATCCTTTTGATCTCATATTATGGATACTACAATATGTATTTTGATAAAACTATAACCTCTAAAATGTTATATAGAAATATTAGAAGATAAATTGGTTTATTAAGGATTATATTTAAGGTTCAATGTGAAGTGAGTAAGATATGGAAGAGGTTCCCTTTTATAATTGATATGAGTGTTACTTTAAGAATCTCTTGATATATTAAATTATTAATAATTGATTTTTGATATCAAATAAATAAAAAATGTAAAATTTTTAAGATAGGATTTCTTTGGGTCTAAATTATCTCATAAAAGTATTTTCATACATATTTAGGTTATAATATTGACACTATATTTTTGTCTTTAACTATTAGTTAAACTTTTTATCTTTTACATTGATTACATTGATTTTTACATTTAGGATTAATATAATTACAATAAAATAGCAAAAGAACCACAAATGGATAATTTATGACATATTTAACCTTTTCTGGTTCTTTGGATGGATTATAGATATTTATGAGTTTTATTTCATTTAATAATATATTATTTCTCTAAAGTATCATTTATATATATTTTGATATTATCAATAATTTTTCATTTTAAATATATATTATTAACAAGATAAATACTAAAATACATTTTAATATCCAAAAAATATGTGAATGTTAACTATAAATTTCTTTTATGTCTTTAATTATGTTAAATTGTATATTTTTAATTTTTTTAATATAATATATTAGATATTTTCATTATTTAAATAATTACTACTTCATCATTATGAAATCTATTAATTAAATTATTTAATCTATAAAAATTATAATAAAATTATCATGATGAATAAAATATTTGAATGATAACTATAAAATTCTTTTATGTCTTTAGTTTTGTCAAATTACATTTTCTAATTTCTTTTAATATAATTTATTTGATATTTACATTGTTTAAATAATTAATACATGATCATTATGAAATTAATTAGTTAAATTACTACAACAATTTTTTCTAGTTTTTTAAATTAAATTCACTTAAATGTATAAATTAAAAGTAAAACTACTCCCACAAATTAGGTGAGAGTGTGGGTAAAAGAGAAGATCAAATGTTCAATAATTTTTTTCATTTTATTTCCACATGAAAATGATTACATTTACAAGAAAATGATTAATATATTATTTATTGATCATTTGGGACTTTAAAATAAATTTAATAAATAAAAAATATTTAAATGAAAATGGATTATTTTTTACTACCATGTAGTATTTTCACTCTTCACCAAAAACTAAAACCACTTAAAATAATAATAAAAAATTAACAATATGTAAATTTTGACATTACAATTTCAGAAATGATTGTTATTTTATTAAATTATATTTATAGATGTTTTTAAAATTAATTTTATTATTATTTATATAATGACATGAAAATAATATCTTTTAAAGAAAATATTAATTTAAAATATAATAATCCATTACAAAAAACTAAACTTTTCATTATAAATTTGTTTTATTTATATTTAAAAATATTAAAAATTAGTTTTTAATATTCATATTAATATGTTTAATGGCTATGTTATAACTAAGTAATTTATATATTTATAATTTCAAAGTGTTTTTTCACAAAAACTCAGTGTTGTGTGTAACGCAACCCGGTTATTATTGCATATCGTGAAAGATTTACTTTGTGTTTTGTATAAAATAATCAAAACATGATTTTATATAATAAAAAATATATACTTCATGTGTTATGTGAAGTTAAAATATCAAATTATTTAATTAATATCAAAAGGGAAAATTTAAAAAATCTCTGGATGTAACACAAACACACTGTGGATATTGGAATCCTATGACCTTATCCCACACCTCAATATCACATGGGTATTTAGAGCCTTATTACCTAACTCCAACTAACTATCTCATATAGATATTTGTATCCTCATTCCTCATTCCAAACAAACATCCACATATCGGTATTTGGAGCCTCAATCCCAGTCCCAAAACCTCATTGTCACATGTGTATTTGTATCCATTTTCCTTGCCCAAAAACGTATTGATTATCAATAAAAATGTATCACACATTCCACATCAATCATAGTTAATCTACATTAACTCACTTTTCACATTATTCATAAATTATTATACCTTTTAAATAATTAAAAAAATCATTGTTCCATGAATTAATATCATTTAATAATAATAATAATTAACAATAAAACCATTTATCAAAAATTAACCATAAAAATAAATAACCATTTAATGTTATTCCAAACATACCATAATACATATTATTCATTAATTCCCAAACACATTTATCGAAAAATAAAACAAACCTAATTTTTCATTAATTCTATACTGACAACATCTCAATAATTATTTCACATATCCGTTAAAACAATTATAGAGATTACATAATAACAAAAATGTCAATTAATTAATTCTTCAATTAATTTATCTAATCCCACCAATTAAAATTATCATGAATCTAACACAATTCCTCGTCACATGTAAAATACATTAAATCAATTTTCTGACTCTATAAATTATGTAATAAATTAATTCGGTCAATTCAATATTCAATTTTCAATTGTCCTAATTTAAATTACATGATACATACATAAAAAGGAATAGAAGACTATAGTAATTGAATTTAGACCACCTACCTCAAAATTGATGATGAAGGCTCAAAATAGAAATCTCTAATATAAGTGGAAATACCATGAACACAAAAAAGAACAGTATCTATAACTATATAATAGGTCTATGATCAATCATATTAGAACTATAAAACCTAGATATGCATCAATCAAAAAAATATAGGAAATCATCCCATCAAAGGATGAGAGGAATAAGAGGGGAGTGAGGAATCCCTACAGATTAGAACATCTAATTAAGGGCTATGAAAATATTCAATCATGGATTTGAATCATCAATATCAGAGGACAAAAGGCAATGGAATCCACTTGGGAACCTCCAAAAATGAGATCAAATGTTCTAACCTTGAGCTAGGTAATTCTGAATTATAAGATGGGAGTTAAAGAATTTTTTAAAAATTTTCATGGGATTAGAATTTTATACACATTGTTTCTTGTATTGGGATCATGGTTTCCCTTAACTATGTGCCAAACCATGTGCCTACTCTTATAGAGTTGCACAGTTACTACTAGTATGGGGCAGTGTTTCGAAAACTGTGTTCTAGCTATGTGAATCTCCTCTCTTTGGGATTTATCATTTATCTTGATCAATCTCAATATTTTTGAAATCAGAACCCAATTGATGTATTCCCTCACTTCCTTCTTAACATCCAAATTTCACTTAACAGAACCAAAGAAGAAAACAAAATAAAATTTATAAAAGAAACAAGGAAAAACTGTTTCTAAAAAATATCTCGAGACACCTTTAGAAGAGGTCAGGATCTCAAATCATATGTTTGGAAAAACAAAACATGATACTGTTTGAGCTCATATAATCATTTATTGTAGGTATAAAATTTATTATATCATGAAAAAATAAATATAATTAATATTCCGTGGTAAATAATGGAAACACAATCCACATAATCAATATACTGGGAATAATATGGTATAAATAATTGATGATCGAATAACTCTAGATAAATAATCACATATTATTGAATCTTGTTAGTGGATATTCTAAATAGTTATGTAATCATTAGTATATCATTAACTGATATCATAATGAGATAATTCATAATGATATACATCTAGAACCAACCATCAATACCTTTCAAAATAAATTGTAAATCCAAGGATAATGACTAAGATAACTGTGATAACTAATTTTTCTCTTGATATCTATTGATATATCAAGGAGTTATCTATAAATCGGCCCAAAAAATTAGATATTATGTCCAATTTACATCTCACATAAAATTTGGGAAACATAATAGGTATTAAAATTTGAAATGAAAAACATTTATGTGAAAAATAAACATTTATACTTTTATATATTTTTCAAAAATAATATTACATAAAAATGAAAATAATTTTATATGAATATATCCATTTAAAATTATAAGATATAATGTAGAATTATTAATTTCCAAGATGGCATGAAAATCCATTCTTTTTATGCACATTAAAATAATGATTCATTTCATATTTCTGATAAATGGAAAAAAATCCTTATTTTGAAATTGAAATTAATATTCCTTCCAAAATATTTTGTAAAATTAATTATACGGGTAAAAATGAATTTAATAAATAATTTGGATAATGTTTAAGCCAAATATGAAAACATTGAAAAAAATATTTTGGAAGGAAAATGATTTTTGAATCCTGATAGAAATAAAATATGATTTCTGTAAAACCATTTTCTCAGTATTGTTGAGTACCAATGAGTGAAAATTGGTAATGATGCATTAAGTTATCATTAATTACGTTAATAAAAATAATTTTTTTTTGTTTTAGGATCTAAATAAAATTTAATTCTATTATAAGGGATACCTATACATAATAAATCTGGAATAAAAATGAGATTTGAAATAAACCCTTATCACTTTGGTGGAATCTGAATCCTAAGATACAATAAATGAATAATATCAATAAAACATTAGAAACTATTAAACTAATAATGCTCATAATATAAAATATAAAATGAGTAGTATATACACCATAAATATTAAATAACTGTGTAATATGGAATATGTGTCCTAGAAGTACAAGTAAGACAACAAAGCCTTACCTAAAGTTCATCTCCCTTCTGAATTTTCTAATCCCCATATATAATAAATATATGTTTATTATAAATATATTATAGAAATATAAACATATATATCATGTCATATATGATCCTCTTATAATATATTTCATCATTTTCATTAATAATATTTCATTATTTTCATTGTTTCGGGTATTAATTTCATTATTATCTAACACATGTTTTGTCATGAAGGCCCCAGTTATTTAACATAATATATACATCTATAATCCATATACTAATACTAATTTTATAAATATTTTAATTTTTATTTGGTAAGTCCTTATAATTAGTTTTAGAAGATAGGCATAGAAAGAGAATCATATCCCTTTTTAGATATGGTAGGTCATTAGTACACAGAATCTATGCTATCACTCTCTAAAAGGTAGAAATTATAATGAATTTTATGATATATTAATTTACCAAATTTATATTTTAACACCCCGAGATTTTATGAGATATATATTTTTTTAATTTCTTTGATGTCTTATATTATACTCTACACCAAGATTAGCTTTTACTATACACAACACTGTATTATCTTGCATTATATGCAACACTATTCTTGGCTCATGTTACACACAATATCAAGTACGTTTCGTGGAAATTATTCTACACAACATTAAGTATAGATTTTTTTAAATTTATAAATGAAATAAGTTTTGATTATGTTATATGCAACACCAAATAGAGCTTTCAGTACACACATACCTGACCTGGCTTGCATTACACACAATCCAGACCTTCTTTGATAGTGTTTGTAGTACGCAATACCAAGTTTCACTAAACGAGTTATTTTTAAAATATTATAATGAACTAGCCGTTATTAATAGTAATGCCCACTTTTGGAAATTTTATAAATTTTATCATTCTAAATGGACTTAATATTTGGATTCATAATATCGAAATAATCCATGGGTGAATTTTTTGTATTTTTCTGAAAACATTCAATTGTTTATGAATAGTGCAATCACTAGGTTACTATTTAAAAACCGACTTTTTATTTAAAAAATTATTTATTTTATTTAAATTTATTTTAGGTCAAAATTGATACATAATACCTATATAATTACAATTTAATTCATTTGAGTCATTTTATAATAAGTTTAGATATATAAAAAATTTATTGAACTTTTCACTATATTTTACCCACCTCCTATGAGAATTAGAAAATTTACATAAAACATAATTTTACCGCTTTTGTATGTGAAATTTAGAAAATCTGATAGACACGGTTAATATCAAGGAGTAAAATGTGATTCATTAAGATAAAAATAATTTTTAGTGAATAGTGGCTTTTTATATTTATTTACCACTGTAAAAAGTAAATAGGGTAAAAAAGGGTAAAAAAGATATTATTATTACCATAACACATGTCCTAATTCTATTGGATAAGTGTAATTCGACCATAAACAACCTTACTAATAAAATATTACCCTTTAGTTCCACTTAGATTAGATTAGGAAACTTATTATTATTTTATTTAAAGAAGATTTAAAATAGTTAAAATAAATGTTTAATAAAAAAATATTTTTTATATTTTGTTACATATAAGATAAATTCAACTATAAATATTCATTAGTAAGATAAAAAGATTTCATACATAACGGTATTTTATTTACAATTTTTTGAAAATAAAGAAATAAATTAATTTATGATACAATGATGATACAATATTTACCTTATTAATGAAATATTAACATAATTAATGTTATAAATACCCAAATAAATGTAATTTGAGACATTTAATAAATTCCACTAATTTATTAGGTTAATATGACATGTTATTATTGATTCATTTAAATTTATTCAAACTATTCATGATGTTATGATTTTCACAAAAATCAATTACGAAATAGTGTCAAAATTGACTGAAAATAGTTTTTTAAAACAATATTATATTATTAATATTTATTATATTACTAAAAATCTAATGTTCTGAAAAATTACATATATAAGGTTATATATATTAAAAATGAACCACTTGGGGTTCGTTTGGCTTGTAATAGAATGTTTATTAACCATATAGTGTAAGAAGACAAGATGACACGGTAAAAGATAAATTATTTAACTTAGAGTTAAACCTAAATGATATGTTTAAAATAGTAACCTAAACTTGTCTAAAACATATTTTTGACAGGATTTCTACCCATCCCCACTTTATATTTGAAATAAATCTATTTGTAGCTATTATAAACCAAATATTACTTTATTATAAAATAATATTTTAAGTATTTCCTAAAGTCCCCCCTCCTCCCTTATTAAAAGGGCACCCCTTCCCTCTTCAATTCGCACCATTTTTAGCACTTAAGATCGTCCAAAACTTTCCCATTTCACTTATCATATTACCTAGAAATATTATTGAGGTTCTCGTCTCATCAAAAGACCAATCCTAGTGCCTTAAGAGGAGGTTAAGAAGAGGCGCATCAAAGAAGAGGTAATATCCTTTACCATTTCATTCCAATTTATTTCTTCTTCTACTTCTTATCCTTTATTTGTTTCATCATAAATTAATAAAATCACTATAACTAATATATTGATATGTTATTATAAATATGAAACAACCCAATTTCATCTTCTATCCATCCTACTGAAACGAAATCAATGCGCGTGCGTACGTATGGAATACCGTCTCCACGCAGTGGTGTAATCTGTTTTCCACGACCACCTTACATGGATGGTTAAAATGGTGTAAATAAATAACTATATATGATTATTGTAAAGTGATATTGATTCTGGAATATTATAAATACACTTCAATACAATTCCACGATCATGGGAATGATTTCATCGCTCGTGAGTATGTACGGACTACCGTCTCCACAAACGCGATGAGATTCATTTTCAATGATTTACCATTCAAGTATAATTATAAAGTATATATAATAAATAATAATGAAATATATTACATAATAATGATACTGGATTTATGTACATATATGTTTCATATACTTAATTCCATTCAAGTCAATAAGTAAAGGAAAATAACGTTCATATGTACGTATGACCTACCATCTCCATTAATGATGTGTTTCATTTCATTTATCTATCTATTATAAATATATATATATATACTGAATATATATGATATATAAGTCATGTTTTACATTCTGTAAGTTAGTAAATCATGATATAAGTAATAATAATATCAAGAACAACAAGTCCAAACACGTATGATAAATAAAATTAATTTACCCAAACGCTACTTTAACATGGATCATACAAATGAACGGGTAATATAAAGTCATAAGTAAACCATATATGATATCTTAACAATGAATATGATTCTGTAATAAGTCAATGAAATTATTTAAATCATTATACAGGAGTTTCGGATACATACAAAGCATATCGGAAATAAGGTAAGGGATAACTATTCCAATCTTGTTCTTATCTGAGATTATTTATTAGTAAGTATTTACTGGGGTTATATTATTCACCCATGTACAAAAAAATGTTTTTCATAAAGTGTTTAATATTCTACCATGTATGTTTAATGTCATTTTTACCCCTCTTTTACTTTTAATGTGTGTTTTGGAAGGATTCATTCTTTTGTTTACTATAAAAAGTACTTTTTGAGTTTTCCGTTAAAAGTTTGAGGAGAAAGTTTTATTAACTTATATGGCATGAATGGATTTTTATGGTTTTATAATGCCTAATTTCCATGAATATTACTATATAATATTTCATTTTTATTTTCAATAAAATCATTTTCTTTTAAAAATGTGTTGCATTTTGTGAAAAGAAAATGATTTTTAAGAAGAAATGATATTTTCCTCCAGAATTATTTTCAAGTGTTTTATGAAAACCAATTTCCATCTAAGATGACATTATTTCATATGTTTATATTTCATGTATAATATCTCTATGATTTACATGTTTTAACTTTTCTTATGATGAAATGATATGCATTTGTTTTATATAGATTATGTTATGATAGGATGATTTTTATGAAAATCATTTTTATTCTTTGGGTTCTGATGAATGATTTATGCTTATGTTGTGGTACAAATAAGAATGATTTCATTATAATGTGGGTGGGACCAATATCTCCCTCAAATGCATTGAGTAAAAATATATATCTCATGAGATAGACATGGCTATAATGGCAGGATAATCATGTTCAGTGATACAGGACTGGAACGAAGAGTGAACTCGATTCAGAAAGGGACTTCGTCCACTAAGAGGGTCTTGGTAGCAATGCTATGGCTACTATGGATATCATAAAATGTATTTAATGGTTTTCCACAATTAAATGGTTATTCCAATGCTATATTATCATGATTTATGTTCCTTTATAACCTATTCCTTATGTACTGCCAAGATTTATTTCACAACTCAATATTTTGATGTGTAAACTTTATATTCCTGTTTTGAAGTTCAAATATATATGGTTTGTTTTATTTTATACATTCTCACCCTTACTAAGCATTTTAGCTCACCATTTATATGTTTTCGTATCCCCATGATATAGAGAAAGGTTTTATGTAAGAAAAAAACCGAAGATCATTATGGGAGATGTTGAAGATATTTCACCAAGATTAGAAGATTATATTCCGATTTTCCAAAGACACTAAACTATTATGGTCCTTTGGTGTTTGTTTTTTTTATGTTTTGGGTATTATAAAAAATTAATGTAATGTCTATATACACCACGATTTGGGTTTCTACATATATCTAGTCACATATATCAAATATATTCATTAATTTAATCCTAATTAATTTTCATGAAATGTGTAACAGAAAAACTCATCACATTGCTTTGTGAGGTGGTAGTGAACTGCTCACAAAAGATACATTATCATTCTTTAAACAAAAAATAAAGTAAGATTATATATGTACTATTATAAATTCATGAGAATAATTATTTTATAATATATATATATGTATATTAAATACATTATTATATTTGGCAGGGACAAGTGTTAATTGAAAAAAAGTCACATCAGATCGTAAGGTGGTAGTCAGCTGTACACACGATTAATGATTTGGATTTACATTTTTTGGAAGCAAATATGGATAAATATTATTAAATAAAATGAATAGAAGTTTAGTCTATTTAATTTAATATTGTTATTATATTTTATTATCTAAATCACAAATTAGTACAGTAAAATAAGAAATAAACACAGTTATCATAGTAAAGACATGTAACATCTCTTGGAGAAATATTATTTTGGCCACTTATTAAGGATGTTGACATTGTTTTATAGGGATAAAAAAATATTTAGAATTTGGAAACTATGATGGGAAGGGATTTTATAATGTTTTATTTATGTCAAATGGATTTAGAAGTGTGTATAAGTGATTGACAAGAGTTCCCAATTGTAATCAACTTAGAGTGTCTATTATATAAATACCTCAAAATATTCAATAATGGGTTGTCTATATCACCCCATGTGAATCCATAATCTTTACATAATGGTGTTGTGGAATATACGATTGATCCACACCTCCATAACACTTGAGAAGAACTGTTTTGAGAATATTTTTCTTAACATCTATATTTTTGTACTTTAAATATTTTCGTTATAAACTATGATAACAAGTCATTTTAACTTTTATACATTATCATTTTAAATTACAACAAAACTAGCCTTGTTATATAATTTTATCCAATAATTCTAAATAATAATTCTAGTTTATCAAGTAATGTGAGTATGTTTTTTACAAATTAATTTTAACCTAGTATCATGTTATGTGAAAAGAAACCTCTTTAAAATTAACCATGATAATAATTTTTTAACACTTTCTGTGTCAATATAGTGATAGAAAATTTAAACATGGGATGTTAGTGCACCATAGATGGTATATTGAAATTTTTTAAAAAATATAAGAATATTATAATTATATAAAAAAAACTCTATATTTAATAACATTAAACAATATGAGATTTAAAGAATTAATGAATCATAATCAAAGTCAAATATGATTCACTCGAGGGAGCTTAAATTATATTCATGTCTTCCAATATATTTTCTTTTGTCATAAATACTTAAAAATAGTTTACTAATAATTTAATTTTTTTTGTTTTTTGGAATTATGTTATGTAATTGATGTCTTATAATGTCAAGGGTATATAGTAGGGAAAATAAAGTGGTCATGAAAAATATTTGAATGAGAAAATTAGTAATATTGTTCTAGAATAATAGATTTCTGTTATAATATGATAACATATTTTGAATATCCTTACCAAAAATATTCTAGTATCTAGGATTGGTGTTCTTTTAGAATAGAGCATTTTAGGTTTTAAGTAATTTTACTGAAAATTATTTTTTATTTTATATAGTGGGATTCTACTAGAATATAGGTAGAATATATAAAAACTGATGTTTCTATGACATTTATTAACCTTAAATAAAATATAAAATGGAGTATCATTTGATCATTCCCCAATAAATCACATTTTTTATTTATATTGAGTAATTTTCTTATTTATATATGAAGGGACATAGATCATGTCTATGTTCATGGTTATTAGTGTAGGCGGATGTTTTTTATTTTTAAATTTTTTAATTTAAGGATTTTATTGGTTTTTTTGCTATTAGGGTCTCATGTGATAGACTTTAGTGAGTTAAAACAGAATAATAAAAACCTAGTACAATAGTATGTGAAATAATTCTTAAAACACATTTTTATTACATGAAAATATTTTATCTATTTTCTTTATTATGATATTTATTTTATATTCAAAAAATTTAATGCTATTTTTTATGTGTGTTGAAATTTTTAAGAATATTATTATTTGATATACATTTAATGGTGCATTGTGAAGCTACAGACCTTTTCCAAAGGGATCAGATAAATATAATAGGCACAATTTGTGATTATTAAAACAAAATTCAAAAATATTATCGATATTATTGATAGTATTAATATTTCATAATGAATTTATTGATTAATTTAAATTTATATACTTTTACGTAAATTTATATGATATTATTCATTTGGGTGATTCAAAATAGAATTGAAAATCGTATTTTTTGTTGTGGAATAACACTTATTATATTTATTGTTCTTTAGTATTCATATTTAATTTCAAAAAAAGGTAAATCCTATTAAGAATTCAATGGCTTAAATTCCAAAATATAAAGTCATTCTGATGAGAAATGATCAAATGGTACTAGTTTATTTTTGTCATACAAAATATGTATTCATTCACATTAAATGGGTAACAATTTAAATTTCCACATTTTCTGTTACACACTATTATTTTTAGTTACAGTCATTTTATGGAAAAAATTAACATTGTAATACTAATCCCTATGGATATTAGAATTTAATATTGAATAATATGTTTCATAAAATTTTTGGATGATAAAAATTTATTACACTAATTCACCCCTCCCCTATCCCAATTTAATAAAATCATCCACAGTGCCTCCTAAATTGGTACTACTGCCTGGTATAGTATATCCACTACACTCTAAATCTAATTTGTTTCTAATTATTATTTTCATAATTTTAGCATCATTAGTGTATTTTTTAAGTCTATTTTTTGATGAAATGTAACACATATACTCAAAAAGTACACTTATATTACATATAAATAATAAACATGTTTTTATGTAGAGAATATTTATTTATTTGGTATTTATAATTTTTTATGTTCTTCTAGTAATAACAAAGTTTAATGAAATCTTGGTAGAATGTCTAGAAAAGAAACTTGGTGACGAAAATAACAATGAAAATGTTTGAAGTCAGATGATTAAATTATTTCATTTATATTAAGGGTATTGTTTCACTAAATTTATGGAATTGAATTCTAATAATAAATAATACATATTATCCAAAAAATAAGAAACATTGACAATAATGATATAGTGAAAAAATATTGAATTTAGAGAGACATGTTTGAGGATGTGTGGGTTTTATAAGATCACATTATTTATTGGTTATCTAAAGGAGTGAATATGTTTTAAACTTGTTAACATTATTTAGATAATTACATTAAGATTATATCATTATTAAAAATATCCTCCAAATTAAATTAGATTAATTTAATTAAATACTATCAATATTTTAAGTTCACAACAATCACACACTAATTCTAGGTATCATAAATATTTTCTTTATATATATTGAAATTATATGAAGTTCAAAGTTATGTAAAAAGATAAAATATAACTGTAAAAGATCATTTCATTCCATGAAGAGTATAGTGATTTAAGAAGAAAAATATAGAAATATGAGGTCATGTTTTGGAGAGGAAGGTGATTATTGTACAATAGAGAAATATTTAAATAATATTTTTTAATGTTTTGAAAAATAAAGGACTAGTTATGAAGGTAAAATTCCAAGAAAAATGTTTTCGTTTTGAAGATATAATAAATTTTATAATTAATTACTCATTATAGAATGATGAGGATAGTGATGATGAAAATTTTCATGAGAATTTTTAACGACAATTTCAAATAAATTTAAACAATTAAATTGTTCTATTGAAGAAGTAAAGACAATAATTATACATTTGTGGAATGAGTAAATTTTATATTTATGAAATATGATGATTCAAATTACTATACTAAAATTGTGGATGACTCGTCAATTGAACAGAATAAGGAGACACACATATTCATAATCAATGATGATGATTTATGAAGTGGTGAATAATTGGAATCTAGCACACTAATAAACTATAATAATTACTTGATTAAAATATAATTTAAATATATAATCTCAAATATATCAAATTTAATATTTTAAAATAATTTTTCAACAAAATGTATCAACTAAAAAAAATTTAAAGCATTTTTTTATGAAATATTTTATATGAGATAAAGGAGATAAATTATTTAAATATTAATTATATTAAAAAAAATTAATGATGGTTATTTTTTAATTTTATCATCTATAAAAAATTGATATTAATACAACTTCTCTTAAATATAGGTTTTTAGAATTAGATATTAAATTTTGTTTATAAAATTCATTTAAACATAAATTTTAATTAAACCAATGTTGTGAGTCCAATTGAATTAGAATATATATATAATTTCATTTGTTTTTATTTTCACAACTTTTGTTCAGACTCAGTTTAAAAATTTATTATTGTAAAATAATCAACTATAACTTATTTCCAATGTCGGTTTTCAAAATCAACAACATTGAATAAAAATTTATTTTTTAACAAATATATTACAATACACTACTCAAAGACCTATAACCATAAATTGTGTAGTTCTAGAAGAAACAATTAGTATAATATAGAAGGCAAAAACTCAATGAAATAATTTATATGATGTTGTTTATGCCGATAGTATATATAATAAATGATTTTGTATATATATCTAAAATAAAAAAAACTGAAAACATAATTTATGAATTATCTTTGTTTTGGGATTAAGATATCTAAAAAATATTAACAAAAATTAAAGTCTATAATATTAATATATATTGAATAAATTTTAACAGAATAGATTTATTAAAAATATAATATTCCTAATAAAAATAAGAATCTGAAAAAATATTTATGGTCATGATGACCATAAAAATAGAACATAAAAACTAATAACCATTATCAAAAAATTTATTCTATCATGACATATAGACCATGATATAAAAAATAAAGAATAAGAAACAATATATATATATATATTAATAAATCATATAACAACATATAAAAAAATAATCTACATATATATTTATATAATTATTTTCATTAAGATTATTTATTGACAAGTTGACCCTGTTAAATAATATCCATAACCTATTAAATTTTCTAAAATTAATTAATAAATCATATTTAAAATTATTAATATCATGTTAAATTACATATATAGTGTTATTAAAAAATAAATTTTAAATATCATGGAAAATATCTTGAACTATACCTAATAATTTTCATAACCAATATATTTTTTCATTCATATGAGATGAATAAACGTGACATAAAATATCAATAAAATATAATTATATTTTTCAGGAATGAAATCATAATAAATAATAGTTTTAAAAAAATATATGTAATTTTACCTATCATTTAATGGATAAATCAAACACTTAATATAGTTTTTTATCATTAAGAAATATATTTTACACAATTAGACTTCCTCGTGTATTTGACACTTAGTGAAATATTTTCATGATATATTTATCTATATACATATTTTCTTAATTTTCCTATGAAATTTGTGTGAAAATACATATTTTTTAATTTGATAAATTAAATCACAATTTTATTTTAATTAGCTAAATAAAAATTATTAATTTATTTATAGGGAAAACTGTTGAAAATTTGTATTGAGGGAACATAAAAATGAATAATCTATTAAATAAAAATAGAAAATAGGCTCTCACACATATGATATATCCCAATAGAAAAAAATATAATTATTTAATGGAATTAATCAATCATTTGTTTCCCATTAATAAGATTTTGAACTATCTTTAGGTGCTTATTCATGAATCAATTATTTATAGATTAGAATTCCTAAACATCTATAGAAGAATTTTTTTAAATCGTATGAATTTAATTGAAATAAGAAGAGTATTATAATTATAAATAACAAAATATAACTCATATATAAAATTAAAAAGACTTGTTGGAAAATATTTAAAATGACCAAGACTCAAACCAACTATCACCATCTATAAAGTAGGAAGGGAAACTAGAGTAGGCCAATCAATAATATCATGTAATAATACTCTTAATTTATCTTACATAATAAGATATTAATATAAATAATCTCCAAAAATTTTCATGGTTATGTATGATGTAATATATAAATGGGGGTGCCCAACATAAAACTCATAGTACACTATTAGGCCTATATGAGGTTCTATAAGATCATGAACAAAATGATTCACTTGATACGTCTAAATAAATATAGGTGAGAATAATGATTGTACCACCGATTAAATTTATCTATCTACAGACCAATGAATCTCTTAGAGTTAATATTTATATGATTTCATTTCCTTAATGTTTTTTTCATCCATTGATGTTTTACTATGAAATTACAAAACATTTCCAATACTAACCATAATCACATATCTATTTAAATATATTGGGTGTTCCTACCAACCTAATGTTGTCACGAGAACATCCATATATATGTAACATCATGGAATATAATCAGTGGAAGTTTCCTTCTCAGTATATAAAATTTTCATATATTGTAAGGTTGTATTATATAAAACACATGAACTTCATTATAGAATGAACAACATTATATATTATCATCCCAAATATTATATTTAGATGATTAATGTATCTATAAGAATTGAAAGTGTTAATATGGGGACAAAACTGTAACATAAGATCACTATAATATGAAAATATAGATTTCATCAACCCTCAAGAATTTTCATTCTCAAAAAAACATCATAGAAAAAAAACAGAGGATTGGTAACGAAATATTTATTTTATATATTGAAATATTCACAATTTGGGGGGAAATATTTATGGATAAATAATAAATGAAATATGATATCATTATAAAATATTGTCAATCAATATATCCATTTGAAATATAACCATTATAATAGTAATCTAACCATTATAAATAGGAAATTGACTATTAGAATATTAACCATTCCTATGTTGTTTAAAAATATTATTATTTTTATGTTATGAAATTAAAATATTGAAAATATATATCAGATTAAAAATGTATAATAATATTAAAATCAATAAAATAATTTTTTGTAATTTAAAGAAAACATATATTTTAACAAAATCTTAACAGAAACATTTAAAATATATCATAATTATTATCTAATAAAAATGGGTTTATATAATAATATTATGTTTTATTATAATTATAATATATATAATAATACCATATTTCATTTTCAATGGGTCATGTAAATGATCATTATTATAAATTTGGTCTTTTATAAATAAATTAGGATTATGTTTTAGAATTAATTCCCCAAGATTTAGAAATATATTTTCATAAAATTCAATTCATTTATGGAATAATATATTTATAAAATGGATCTCTTTATGTTCATGCACATTTTATAAAATAGATATTTATTTTTTGAATCTTGAAATTCATCAAAATATGGTAATTGGCATTTTAATCTAAATTTGTGAATTTTTGTTATGTATTTTACATAATCTACCATTAAATTGAAATAAATTGATTTAATTTATCAAAATAATCATTAGAATTAACCCAATTTGTACTATTGATCAAAAATAATAACTTCATTAATATTATATATTGAAAAACCCTCTCCACCACTTATAAATACCCATGTGACAACCCTTTCTCCTCACACCTTCAATTCCTCAGATTTTTAAAAAATTGCCCCCAATTTTTTGCCTATTATTCTCCCCCCAAAACATATAGTTATATTATTTTAGTAATTTAATTTCATCATCCTTATGTTCCATTTTAGGTGTATTCATTAATAGAGGAAATATTCTAAATCAATCCATTTTAAGTTCTTATCTTCTTTTATCACCTCCTTATACCCCCATCCAAAAATAAATAATTTCATTGTAATAATATTTATAATATAACACTCTTTAGATAATGTAATATAGATTATCAAAACTATTCTAATTTCATTACATATTAAAAACATAGATCCAGATATGGTTATGTCCCTACCACCATAAACAACATACATTGTTTTTCACCACCTCCTTATTTGAAATATTTAATAAAATTATTATGATTAAATATTATGTCAATTAATATTTTAAATTTTCATTCATATTTTAAAATTCATAGGTGGTCATAATACTATTTCAAACACCTCAAAATCATTATTGTTGATAAACCAGCCTACATTGACAAATCATAAAATAATATAACATATACTCTAGGAAACATTATAGTCTTTTTTAAATAATAATAATTTCAATGAACATATTTTACTTATAGAAAAAATTGACACCAGCCCATTATATTTATTGAGTATTGTAACCATTTAATAATAATAATATATGATCATACAAAAGTGGCATAATCTAGGAAACATGATAAAAATGGCCATGGGACAATGAAATAATACTCAATGTCTCCATAAATTGACAAGTCATTGACATAATATATTAATAAAAAAATATATTGGAATAATTTTATTAACGATATATTTAAAAAAAAATATTATTTAGGATTATAAGGGGATGTGATTAAATAATATGGACTTGTGGTAGGGGACCTATCAAAAGTATCATCCACTCTTAATGTTAGACCTTTCTGTCTCCACATCAATTTACCATAATGATTAATTACATGGATTTATTCTAAATTTTTTATATATGTATTTTACATGTATAGATATCTAATTTTCTCTTTCACTAATACGTTAATGCATGACTTCTGTTCATTTCTCAATACCTTTATTAAAATAACAGTGAAAAGCTGGAACTTTTCTTCATCCATTGCAGAAACATTCTCTGAAAGTGAAATACTGATTAACTATTTTATTAAATTAGAAGTATCTTGGGTCCAAAATTTTAGTATTTTTATATGTTCAGTGAATGTTACATAATCATTCTATATTTAGATTTATTCTATTTATTCCTCAAAACATCATTTGAAAGTGTTCATTTCAAAAAAAAATACCCCCTAATTTATCATTATTAATTATTCAAATGAACTCTTTATTTGGAACCGATCTTTATTTATTCATAAAAATTAAACCTATAATTTTAATTCATTATTCTTATTTCATCATTTATGATACATCCTTTAAAATTATTTGTTGAAAATTTATATAACTCATTACTTCTAGGTGAATTTCTTTTTCAAAAGCCTTATGTTTGATACCCTTATTTTAGAAACATATGAATGTACATTTTAATATGTGTGAAACTAGATATAAATCCTATGAATTAAGTAGTTTATATATCTCAAGATGTGAAATGTCTTGGATTTGGGAATAAGAATTATCAATAATGGGAATTTATCTATTGCCCTGTATTGTCTTTGTAATGAGCATTGGAATATGTTTAGGTCAAATTTTATGTTGACTCCCCTTTCGTATGATGCCTTGATATTTTCATCCATATTCTGTAGGTAATTATTTTATATGATGATTCCTTATGAATTATTATAATGATATTATTTACTATCATTTCACTCGTATTATATTATTAGTTATCATTCTCATTAACTTAATGGGAGTTATACTTCCCTCTACTTATCCCCATATAAAAAAGTTTAAATTAATTAATTTGGGAATATTAATTGGATTTAAGAAAATATTGTGAAATATTAAATAAATTAAAGATGTTTTTTGAGTTTGATGTAATGCTAACCTTATATCCCATATACATTAGGTATATTGATTTATGGGTTTGGTTTATATGAAATTTAAAAAAAACATTGAAATATACATATAAAGCTTGGGTATATGTCACATCTCGTTGCCCAGGGTCCATACTGTGACATACCCCAAGCCTGTTTCCTGACGGATAGGGGTTGGCCACTAGCGCCAATGTTGTCAGCCAGAAAATGGGAGGCAATTTCTGGTGTATCAATACAAATTAACATAGAACCACATCCCAAAGAAATAAAAGTAAAAAAACATGCCATTCTAAAACCTCTAATTTCAAGTACAACTGAAAATCAAATGGGCCAGAATAAAAACCCATCAATAGAAGAACTGGAAAATAGGAAAGCACAAAATAATATCGGTATATCCATACAAAAAACACAAAATTGATATGTATAGAGTAGTTGCTGAAAGTCATAGAAGTACGCCTCACCCACATGGTGTCACATGGACCACTGAGTCCTAGCCCACCAAGTCTTCTCTCATGGCATTAGTCATCTGGACATGACACAACACTTACGAGCATATCCCATGCAAGGGTGAGTAACAATATATTCATTAGGAACCCCAAAATACAAAATAAACACTACAATGAAATCCAAAAACGAACCACAAAAGCATAATCAGCAAGCCTGATCACAAAACACAATAACACACACTAGGTATATTATATAGTAAGAAATATAAGACCATCAGTCAAAAAATCAAACATCAAGGGTTGCTGGAGAACCCATCCTCAATACGAATAGAGGGCATTCCGGGTGACACAAATATCTCTTTCCACTGACCTAGGACTGTGGTTGTACTCATCCCTGATGAGTACCATTGGTATGTTGGGTCACAGAGAAGCTGCTCCACATAGTAGGCATGTCGGGTCACATTGAAGTTGATTCCCACATATGGCCATGCTGAGGTGCTCCTCCGCTCAAGTACCATGGGTCTGTCAGGTCACATAGAATATGTTCCCCACTAGGAAATAGTATATGATCCCAAGAGGGTTGCTCGTTAGTAGCCTTTAGGTCTCACCAAACTGTAGGGTTTCTACACATATAATGCATGATCTTGAGATAACTGCTCCCAAATCCATTTGTATAATTACAACATCCATTAAATCTCCCATAGAATACACCAAAATATCTATCTCACCACGAGGGTTCCAATGGCAGAAACAACATATCAATCAGACATCTAGTTTGCCAGTTATTGGCATTTTTCCAAAAGGGGTCTGTGAGGTCAGGGTCCAGTCCGACCCAGTAGGACAGACCCATCCCGACCAATCCTAAGATATATAGACTCGGCCCGGACCTATCCAGATAGGGGTATGTTCTGTTAGGCTACAGGTCTGGCTCGATGGGTCAGGTTTCGCCCACTAGGGTGGGTTCGGCCCACTAGGCCGGGGTCCGGCTCCCTAGCCTACCAGGTCTGCATTTGGCAGACCGGTTCTCTTCCTTGATGGGGCATGGCTGGAAACCTTTTCGAGATACCCACCCCTCGTGGGGTGTCTGTGGTTCCAACATATCATGTCATGGTCAACATGCCACAACTGCTACTACGTGGTCTGCTAACCCTTTTGGTCGGATGTCCCACACTCAGTCGAAGATCGCGTGCCTCACAGATACGTGGTCCACTACTGGATGCCGCATCTCTTCTACCATTATCATGCCTAGCCGTTGTATCCTCTTATTTCACCGTCCTAGCACACCACCCCCTGCCTGCGGCTACAACCTCCGGCACCGAAAGGGTCTTCCAAAGTCCACCGGGTCCATATCGGTGGTCTGTTATTCGCAATGAGTGCTCCTTCGGCCTCTCTAAGGTATCACCTTCCTTAAGAATACCTTGAATCTACCTTAATTATCATTTAAAAGGGATGAGTCATGAATAACACACATGAAAAGGGGCTCGGCCCTTGTTCATGTCATCCCGCGACCTCGTCGTTAGAGTTTTAAAATGGGGGGTGGTTTGGGATGATGTTCTACCAATAATATTTTTATCCCAGATAGAAATCCAAAGAAACCTCACCCTCCTGCAATAATGGATGATTAATGGATCAACCATTCTATGGGATGATACACGATCATCATTTAGAATAAATAATGGTGAAAATGTAAATCATGTAAACCCCTACCTCGATCGATGTTCGTATTGCAAGCATTCCACCCTTGGGGGTTCAAGCTTCATTGTCATTCTTCATTTCCAAGTCCAATTCATCATAATGAATCCATGTTTCTATAGATCCGACCATCATTCTTCACTAGTCTCCCAAGAGAGTTTCACCATAGGACCGTTTATGGAAAATCCATAGTTTAATAACCAACTCTCAATTGTCTTAGCCTTATTCAAAAGAAAGCATGTTTCAATGTTCGTATTATGATGTGACATCACGTCATTACACGATTTCATTTATGAAATAGTGTATCAATTACACATAACAAAAACATGAAATTAGGGAGATTCATTTAATTCACCACATCACCGCACTGCAGTGTCATCGTCTACCGCTCAACAGTGAGAAAAGAAATAAAATAACGTTTTATGTTATTTTTTTCCCTAAAACCCAAAAAATTAACTTTTCTATCTGACATAAAATGTTTGATTTTATGTCCTTTTTATGCGATTCATAGTATTCCGAGTTCAAAGGTGCCCTCATATTTTGGACTTGAACTCCAGATATAAAGTTTGAAAAACCCACGTGCATGTTTACTTAATCGAACAAAAAAATGTTCATAATTTCATTCCAAGATCAATGAGCCACAGAATCATGGGCCATAATAGCGTGTGGTCACAAAATAATTCCATATAATTTAAAAAAAATAATGTATAAATTTTTGGGACATTAAATTTTCACCAAAATAGGTCTTTAAAACCTTGAAATCCAAAACAAGGGCTAATCAGAGAAATGGGGGTATAGAGAATGAATCTAACCCTCCCCCTTCCTTGTTCTCTCCAGTAGATTCTTGTGCTACCATTGAACGCACACTAGATGAATCAACAGTCCAAGAAGTATCATCTCTTGTCGATCCTCTATATCTAACAGTATCACAATAAACATCTTCCCATCGTCAATTTCTAACTCAACCTAGTAGAGGACGTGAGAAGGATAATGCATGTAATTCCTCTATCATTAAAAATAAAAATCATTGTGCTCCTACTGAATATATGGGGGAAAATATAGGTGGTACTCAAACTCCCCAGCTATGCTAAGAATCTAAAAAGTTCCAATGAACCTCGGAGATAAGTTTCCCCACTGGCCAAATCCCCAAGATCCCCATCAGGGTCAGACCTAAATAAAAACACGGTCTCTCTCCTCCAACTCCAATGGTATTTGACTCCTGTCAGCATATGATTTTTGTCTGCTATGTGCAATGCTCATCCACTATTGTATAGTTAGCACCTTCTTCGTGGTAGACATTAAGAACTCTGAACCCATGAGTGACGACTCCCTTAGGTCTCTCCAGAATAGGGGTAATCTGCATGGCCACTCATAAAAGCCCTAAAATTGTTCCATACCATTGGTGGAGTGATAGATTTTTTTTGTATGAAAACTCTACCAGGGGCTGGTGGTCATCCCAACTGTGAACATTATCAATGATGCAAGCATGAAGCATTTCGTCCAGGTTATGTATAGTCCACTTCGATAGACCATCTATATGAGTTTGAAATAATGTTCTCAAGTGTAGATGAGTCGCGAACACCTCCTAAAGTCTCTTAATCAATTAGGATGTAAAGCATATATCACGGTCTGATATAATCGTCGAAGGAACCCAATTTAGCTGCATTGTCCTATGGACGTAGAGGCACCCCATTCCCTCTAACGATCCCTATTCCTAGATAGGTAGGAAGTTAAATTAATTGGTGAGACAGTAAATGATCATCCAGATAGAATCGTGGACCCTAGACGTGTGTGGAAACCCCATAAAAATGTCTATTGAGAAACCATACCACTTCCATTCTGTTACCTCAAGTGGTTGTGCCAAGCCAGCTGGGACCTAAGGCTCAACATTCACATATTGACAAGATAGGCATCATGAAACAAATTATGAAACTACATTCTTCATCCGTGGAAACTAGTATGTGATCCCCACCTATCAAAAATCATTCAGGACCCAGACCTGAGGATATCTGAGCATGTCATGACATGCAGTCAACATCTACATGTTGTGCCTCCCAGACTCACTATAAGAGTGGGGGAATAATAGTTATTTACTGAAGGTAAGCTAATCCAATATCATCAATAAAGGATATCAGCAACGTGACTAGATGGTCAATCGCCTCTCTTATTAGATGTAAACCAGACCCCATCCGGAGGGTTTCTTTGACCATGTTCCCCTTCATAGGAGTATAGACAATCACAATGACATTTCCCAGAAGGAACTCTAACCATCACCATTGTCTCATGTTCATGTAATTCTATGATAAGATATACCTAATACTCTATTGTTCAAGGTAAACGGTAAATTTCCCACCCATCAAGTAGCACCACCACATCTCCATGAAAAAGACCATTGTTGTTAACTCCAGGTCATGTTCACATAGTTCTAGTCATACTGCCTCAAAGGTTGTGATCTGTTGGCGATAACTGATCATTCATGCATCATGAATCAACCCAATCTAGTCCCAGATGAATATCAAAAAACAATATACCCAACACCCACTTCTAGTAGTCTCAATATTGGGTCAATCATCAGTCTCCACCTCAACTCTTGGGAACTGTGCTGGCACTTCTTCGTCCATATGAAGGGATAAACCTTCTCTGTTAAATCTAACAAGATTTATGTCACTCTAGAAATTTTAGGAATAAACCACTGGTAGTATACATCCAACCCCATGAATCTATGCACCTCAGTCACTCTTCTGGGTAGCTCAAAAACAAACATGACCTCTATATTAGCTGGAACTACTACAACTCCATCCTATGAGATGACATGTCATAGAATGTGGACCTCCAAAATATAGAACAATCACATCAACATCTTACGATAAATATTGTTCTCTCGAAGTGTATCTAGAAATATCTACAGTTGTAAATCATGCTTCTCATAAAACATTCTGCATGCCACGATGTGATCAATAAAAACAACCACTAAATGATCGAGGTTGGGTTGGAAGATCTTGTTCATCATTCCCATGAACACTGATGGGGAATAGGTCACACCGAAGGGAATCACCATGAACTCATAGTGGATATATCAGTATTTAAATCCTCTATTCTATATGTCCATATACCATACATGATGTTAATGATAACCAGATATAAGGTTGAAATTTGAGAGCTACATTGCTCCCTTCATCTGATTGAAGAGATCTCCAATCCTTCGCAGTGGATACTTATTCCCCATGGTCACCGATTTAAGGTACCATATGTCCACACATAGCCTCAAGCTTCCGTCTCCCTTCTTGGAAAACAACATTTTGGCTACCCATGGTAAAATTATGGGTCTCACGAAGCCCCTCTCCTACAATTCCTCTAACTTTACCCTCAATTCAAGAAGATCTACTGGAGCCATCAGACATGCTGGTTTGAATATCAGCATCATCCCTAGGTACAGATCGATGCATAATTTACCTTCCTACGTGAAGGTAGTCCCGAAACATCCTCCAAAAATACGTCCTCATACTTATCCACCACTACAAGAAAGCACAGACACATATCGTCCAATTCATCGAGGGTGAGTCTATCCCACTAGTGAGTGATTGGCAGCACCCTCCTTAGAGGATGTTTATCTTGTGTTGAAAAATTTCCCTTCTCCCCGGTGAAGGAAAACCTAGCCCCATCCTCGCTGACACAGTATACATTGGAACTAAAACAGTCAGTCTAACCCTGAAATTTGAATAAGTAGTCCATACCCAAGATAACATCATAAGGTCACAACCCTACTACTAGGAAATTCTAGCAAAATATCTTTCCTCTTATATTATGATAATGTTGTCGGTACCAATATGTAGTCATAAAATACCCTCCTATAGAAGTCTCTAATAATAAATATCAAGCCAACAACTCCACTAGAATCTCTGAGTCCCAAAGGAGTTCCTTGCATAGAATGAGTGACTAGAACCTTTGTCTATAATAACTACAACAAAGGTGGGTAAGACACAAATCATACCTCTAATAATCTATAGATTTCAATGGTCGTAGGCCTCCATCGTCCGAAGCTTGCATCTCCCCTATCCGCTAGCTCCCTAGGCCCGTGGTGGACCACTTGGGGATAGAGGTGGTAGCACCTCAAACTGTCATCCACCACCTTCCACTCAGCCTTCTCCCATGACATGTCTTCCTCCCTATATACCACCTTGCTCAAAACACAACTTCTGCACTGGGAGTCCCTCGACCATCTACTAGTCATCTATGTGGCGGGTCATGCAGTCACGATCTTAGTGTCCATGCTCACGGCATGTGAATCACATCCCGGTTCCCTACAAACTCCTTCTTCTTGGGGAGCCCCGTACATCCGATTCTGATTCTTGGGATCATCCCCTGATGGATCTAAACCTCATTGGCCCCCTCACATGTTTCATGATGCTCGCTACTAAAGAGTCTACCTACAAAGGCCAAATGTTGTCTCTAGTTTTTGATTCCTACTCTTCTTGGAAGCTCCCTAGAATAAGGGCTCACTCTAGTACTCAATCCTAATTGAAGCTGGTGAGAGACACCATGGATACCTAAATATCCCATATGAGTCCCTAATCAATGGTCTGGGCCCTAAATAAAGAGTCATGCACCATATCTGTGGAGTAGCAAGAGATGTTTATAAACCTCATAGAGTACTCATCCACTAACATGTCGCCCTTCTGAATGTGATGAACTCCTGAATGCACAGAAGAGCTATATTGTGGGTAAAAAATCCTCCAAAAAATGCAGCTAGAAGTCCGTCCACTTGATGGTCTTCTCATCATGAGTCTAAATCTTTAGACTGAATCACCTCCCTACCGAGCCCTATAGAAGTATCACGCCCAATATCCCAATATGATCAAGCAATGTCCTTATTACGTGAATGATTAATGTCACTGATTCCATCCATTCCTCAGCAACCTAAGGATCTATCTCTCCCCTGAACAAGGGAAGTCTTTTTCACTGGAACCCATGAAATGCGTTGAGCCTACGTTCATCCTCTAACGGTAATGTCAGTAGTATCTACTGATCAACATGTGGTGGAAACACTAGTTCACCACCCAGAAGGGTCATCATTAAGACTGGTCCCACAACTGATTCATCATAACTAAGTGAGGTATCCCCACAATCACGTAGAGGAAGCCCACCTAGTTGTTTGTGTGGAGGCATCATGAAATAGATCATCATGTACCACAGTCATACTATTATACATTGTGAGCTGACTCTTATTCAGGAAGATCATAAGTATACACTAAAGAAACCAGTGTTTTAATGTATCATATCGAAAATCAGAATTCAGGGTCCCGGTGTATGGATACAACATTTGTTGCACCAACACTAGACCCCTTGAATCTAAAAGTCGAACTCAAAACACTTAACATTTTTTCACAAAAACAAAGCAACAGAATCTCGATCATTGAGGTAGAACTGACAAGCTCTGATAACACTTTGTCACAACCCATCCCTTGGGGCCCATGACATGACATACCCCAAGACCACCTCCTAAAGGCTAGGGGTTAGTGACTACCACTAAAGGTGAAAACCTGAAAATGAAAGAAATTTAGTTGACTACTTGTTCTCACACACACACAACCACATACCAAAGCTGGGAAAGTAAAACAAACATGCCATTATAAAACATCTAAGTTCAAATACAACTAAAATTCAAATAGTCCAGAATACAAACCCAATAATAGACTACCTAGAAAACAGGAATGTACCAAAGAAACACTACATATCCATCCACTAAAAATACAACCTGATGGGTAAGTATAGTGTAGAAACTACATGTCGTAGAAGTACATACCTCCCACTTGGTCAAACTGGAACCACCAAGTCCTAGGCCACCAAGTCCTTCGTCAAGGCATTGGTCTTCTTCACCTGACACAACACGTACGGGTGAATCCTGGGTAGGGGTGAGTAACAATATACATAGTTGGTATCCCAAAACAAAAAAGAATGACAACAATACCATCCATAGATAAAATGAAAAGTGTAACACCCTAACCCCAGTTACCCAGAGTGGATGAATTATTACATATCATTGGAATGATCAGAAAAGATCAAGTCTCTAAAGACGAGTTAGTTTAGTAGGCTTGGAATTACTAGATACATTCATCGGTTTACATTACATCATAAAATTAAAAATTACAAAAACAATGTTTTCATATACCACACTCATATCTCCTCATACTATCCCTGCAAATCAGTCATAAAATAATTCTTCTCATCCTGGGAAAAAATAAAACATAGAAAGGGGTGAGATCATATACTCATTAAAGAAAACAATATAAAGGAAACATTCATCATTAAGAATAAATATTTAATGAAATCTATAAGACTAAAACAAAATCCTATTAAACATGAACTTTATATTAATATAGAAAATATAAAATCAAATAATTCTATTTACTAACTCACATGGATATTCAAATAGTTGAATAATCACATGTAATATCAATATCCACTTTCATAATTATGGAAGGAATAATGCCAGACATTCATAACCACATAGTCAACGCCTTGTGCGAAGAATGAAAATAAGATTTTGTCAAGGCCTTGTGCCAAGACACTAGCTTGTCTCAAGAGACCTACCGATACATCGAGGAGCTATAGAGGGCTCCACCCATCACTTACTACGTCCAATGCATTCATTATATTAAAATTATTAAACATAACATAAACATACATAGTAGAACTAGCATATGCAATGTCAATATATTATCCATAAACCCTGAATGGTATGAAATAACACATCCACAATAAAAAATATCACAAAACCTTCAATATGATATGGATGTTTTGTATCATAATAAATCACTTCAAACAAACATAAAATCGATTAATGGATGTTGACATATATGAAATAAAACCATTTTTAGGGAAATATATCTTTATATACTGAAATCATTTAATTGTCACGTAATTATAAAAGAAATCATTTATAAATAAAAATAATCATTTAATCTTTTAATGGAAGCTTTGGTGATGTTATTACGGTGGAAAATAGCCTCACCCACCGTATTAGTTAAAAAAATACATTATTACCTTAATTTTGTCGAAAAGGTTATAAAGGTCCTTGTTTGGAAAACCACAGAATGATTCCTTTCAAACCATTTTATAAAAATTCAAACATTGGTATAAATTAATTTATCATATATTCTAGTAAATAGTAAAAATGTTTTGGAATACATTTTTATGAAACATGGATGTTGATGATAAGGAGGTCCAAGTAGATAATTTGGTATAAACAACCTTGGATAATAAAGAGATTGTGAAATTAACCCTTACCTTGTACTTTTCCTTCGTAGAGGGTATGTTATAATTCTGTATAATGGTGAAATAGTTGTTATTAAATTATACAGGAATCATATATATAAATATGATATCATATAATATCTTTTATCATTTCGTTGTTAATAATATCTTAGTATTATCATTGTTTCGGGTGTTAACAGATTCGCTTTCTTTTATATTCTCTGTTATGTGAGTCATATTTTTTATGGATGGGATGTATCTTATTCATATTATGAATTATATCATGTCTTCAAACATTATTTTTAATCATCTAATGAAAATTAGTCTTGAATGGATACAATGGGGAATGAATCTCATCGATTTTGAAGAGACGATAATCCATACGTACACACGTGTGAAAATATCATTATTTTGATATTAAAATTGTATATTATTGGATGGTATATCATATATATATAATCATTATCGTGTTATAATTATTATTTACATCAATTAAACATAATTATTATACCCATACAAATAATAATGTATTGAATTACAATTACACCACGACGTGGTGATGGTATGTTGTACGTATGAACGTTTGGTAACATGTCATTCAAAGGATAGATAGAATAATGATTTTTGTTGTACCATATTTATAATAACATCACAGTATATATAAGATACTAGATTTATTATTTTATAATGGAAACAAAAAAGAAAAGGAAGTGGAAGAATAATGGAACTTGAAAGTGGTGATGATATATTTAACTCTTCTTTGGGTTATTCCTTTTTATTTGATCAAAATGGCTCATTAGGATGGATTTATGACTAAATAAAGGCCTCTAGGAAGAAGGTAGGACATTTGGGATGGTATTCATGTAGAGGTAGGCAGAGCCAAATGTCATTGAAGGTTTGAATTAGAGAAAATGGGGAGTGCACTTTTATAAGACGGGTGAGGGGAACCTTAGGAAAAGCTAAAAATATTATTTTATAATAAATTTATTTTCGATTTCTAATGGCTCCAAAATAGATTATTTAAAGAATAAAGTGGTGATGGGTTGAAAACAACTAAACCAATAGGTTTTATATACATTCGGGTCACTATATGAACTTTATTCTTTAGATTTAACTCTTTGTTAAATAGTTTGACATTTACCATGTCTCTTTGTATTTTTATATTATATGGTTAATAAACTGACTATATACTTCCAATTGAACCCTAAGTGGTTAATTAATGATGGAACTATCATTATATATGTATTTTGGTTGATTATTATATTTTTAGAAATATAATATCAATTTATAATATAATAATTGTTTTAAAATATTTTTTATTTCAATTTTGACACTATTTGGTATATTGTTTTTTATAAATTTATAATAGCATTATTACGTCAAAAAGAATTCATCTAAACAATGATAACATGTCATATTAACCTTTAAAATTAGTAGAATTCATAAAAATTCTCAAATTGTATTTATTTGTATATTTATAATATGAATTATTTTAATATTTCTTTAATTATGTAATTATTGTATCATCATTGTGTCATAAATAAATTAAATTATTTAATTTCTAAAAAATATAAAATAAAATACCATTATATAGGAAATCGTTTTATCTTTATAATTAATATTTTTAGTCAATTTTATTTTATGTGTAACACTCTATTAAAATTTTTTAGTTATTAATCTTTGATTTTAACTCTTTTAACTTTTTTTTAAATAAAATAATAATAAGTGTCCTAATCTAATCCAAGAGGACCAAAGAGGTTTATATTTTATTCCTAAGATATTTTTGGTCGAACTATACTTATCCAATAGGATTAGGACATGAGTTAGGGTAATAATAATATCATTTTACTCCTAAATACCCTATTTGCTTTTAACCATGGTAAATAAAAGTAAAAAGTCACTATTCACCAAAAAACTTATATTAAACTTATTGAACCACATTTTACTTACTAATATCAACCATGTCTCTCAAATTTTTTAAATTCCACTCATAGAAGCGGTAAAATTATGTTTCATGTGAATTTGCAAATTCTCCTAGAAAGTGGGCAAAAGACGGTGAAAAGTTAAATAAAATTTTTATATATCTAAAATTATTTTAAACCGACTCCAATTAATTAAATTGAAATAATATAGGTATTATATATCTATTTTGAATCAAAATATATTTAAATAAAATAAATAATTATTTAAATAAAATTCAGTTTTAAACTATATATTAGTGTTTTTCACTATTCATCAAAAATCGAATGTTTTCAAAAAATACCAAAAATTCACCCAAAGCTAATTTCAATATTCCGAATCCAAAAATGAAGTCAATTTTGAAAGATAAAATTTATAAAATTTTAAAAAGTGGGTACTATTGTTCATAACTGCAAGTTTGATGTGTTGTGATGTGTTAGAACTCGAAGTTACGTACAACACACACTACTGTATTTTTCAAAGAGAAGCGTACCATGGACGCTTAGGTTGTTACATTATCCCATCCTTCAAATAATATCGTCCTCAAAATTTCTAGAATATTTCTCCATAAAAATACTCAGGTGGTTCATCATCATAAGTTCCTCAGGATCCCATGTTTCCTCCTCCATCTTATGGTTTTTCTATAGAACATTTACCAGACGATTTGCCCGGCTTCTAAGCACATGTTCTCTTGTATTAGGAACCCTGATTGTCTCTTCGCAATAAGATAGATCGGGATCCAGTTCTAAATAATCATAGGTGACTACATGCGTTGGGTCAGACATTTATTATCTCAAAAGTGATACGTGAAACACATCATTGACTTTGGAGAGACATGGAGGCATTGCCTACCGGTAAGCTACATCCCCAATTCGTTATAGAATTTCAAAATGTCTGATGTACTTGGGACTCAATTTTCACTTTTTACCAAAATTTTTAACACCCTTACATGGACATACCTTCAAAAAAACATGATCTCCTACCTAAAATTCCAAATCCTTCGGTTATCAGCATAGCTCTTCTGCCTACTTTGAGCTGCTTTGATGTGGTTTTGGATTACTTTCACCTTTTCCATCATTTCCGACAGCAGTTCTAGGCCTTCATGTTTTATTTCACCAACA
Organism: Viscum album; assembly: GCA_963277665.1. Lineage (NCBI taxonomy): Eukaryota > Viridiplantae > Streptophyta > Magnoliopsida > Santalales > Viscaceae > Viscum > Viscum album. Next base: position 1,581,581,950 of record OY728150.1, on the reverse strand, counting down.
TCAACCCAAGAGGTTGGTGTGCAACATCTCTTTCCATATAACGCTTAATATGGTGCGATCCGACTACATGTATGGAAGAAATTGTTATAGGAAAAAGCTAACAGTGGTAAATATTGATCCCACATACCTTGAAAGTCATGTGAGCATGATATCAACATGTCTTCTAATGTTTTAATATTCCGTTCTAATTGTCCATCAGTTTGGGGGTGGTAGGAAGCGCTCGAACGAAGTTCAGTATCCAGGTCTTTCTGATGGCTTTTCCAGAATCATGATGTAAAATGTATATCACGATCAGAAACAATAGATAGTGGTATGTCATGAACTCTAACAACTTCATTAATATATATCATTTATTGACGTTCAATTGGTAAGTCTTCTCTTATAGAAACAAAATGTGATGACTTAGTAAGACGATCATCAATGACGCATCTTTCATAATTCCTTATAGGAGTATTTGGTAGTCCCATGACAAATCCCATCGTAATATTGTCCCTTTTCCACTCAAGTATTGGAAGAGGTTGCAAGACTCCTCCAGGCTATTGCCTTCCAGCTTTCACTTTTTGAAAAACCATACACCTTGACACAAAATCATTAATCTATCTTGTCATGTTGTCCCACCAAAAATGTTCCTTCAAATATCTATACATTTTGGTGCTCCCGGGGTCTATAGATAAATTGGTGATATGAGAATCATCTAAAAATTCTCTTTTTAGATCAAGTATATCAGGATCTCAAATTCTCTTTTTGAATTTTAAAATTCCATCTTCATACACAAAGTCACTCAATATATCACCATTCATAGCTTTAAACTTCATTTGAAATTCTTCATCTCCAGTATGATAAATATTTACCCTTTCTAGAAAGGATGGATTGTCAACTATTGGAAAAAGTATTGATTTTTCACCTTCCATGGTGATTCCCATATCCATCATTACTAGACCCATGTATATAAGATCCTTTTCAACTCATATCTTGTTCAAAACACCATGATCCAATCTACTAAAAGAATCTTCTAGCTTATTTTCCTTCATTGGGTGGTAGTGTATCGTGAAACCATAATCCTTGAGTAGTTCAAGCCATCTCCTTTGCCTCATGATGATTTCATTTTGTGAGAAAATCTTGTGATCTGTATGTATCTCATATTTTTCACCATAGAGATAGTGTCTCCAAATCATCAATGAAAAGATTATAGATTCTAACTCAAGATCATGAGTAGGATAGTTTTGTTCATGAATTTCTAGCTTTCATGATGCATATGAAATAATTGTATCATTCTGCATAAGGACACAACCAAGTCCTTTCTTCGATGCATCACTATAAATAACAAACTCATAATTCCCTGATGGTAGATTCAAGAATAGAACATTGTCTAATATTCTCTTTAATTCTTCAAAACATTCTTCAAAATATTTTTTCCAAACAAATTTAACCCCTTTTCATGTGATCTTTGTTATTGTTTTAACCAACTGGGAAAAATTCGGGACTAAACATCGATAGTGACCTGCTAAACCAATAAAATTGTGTACCTCAGTTATACTTTTTGGGGATGGCCATTCTTGGATTGAATTGTAATATCAAGGATCAACAAAGATTCTATCCTTAGAGACAATATGACCACGAAAATAAATATCCTGAAGATATAATTCCGACTTGCTAAACTTCTCATAGAATTCATGTCTTCTAAGAGTATTTCAGATAATGCGCATGTGATTTTCATGATCTTCATAGATTTTAGATTATACCAAGTTATCATTAATAAATACCACTATAAACTCATAGATATATTCCTTGACAGCTCTACTCGTTAAATCCATGAAGACAGAAGGTGTATTAGTCAATCCATAGGCAATATTGTAAACTCGTAATGCCTGTACCTGGTTTGAAATGTTGTCTTCAGAATGCCTCCCTTCTTCAAAAACAACTGATGATATCCAAATCAATGGTCAATCTATGAAAAGTATTAAGCACCATGAATTTGGTTGAATAAATCATTAATGCTCGGTAGGGGATACTTGTTCTTTAAAGTTATATCATTGAAATCCCTATAGTCAATGCACAACCACATAGATCAATCGTTCTTCTTAACGAAAAGAACAGAGGCTCCAAATGTAGAAACACTAGGGTGAATAAATCCCAATTACTCAATTCATCTAGTTCTTTATTTAATTTCACTAATTTTACAGTGGCCATTCTATAAGGGGTCTTCAATATGGGACTTGATCCATGAATTAAATCATTGGAAAACACAATTTCTCATTTCTAGAGGATGTCCAGGTAAATATTCTAGAATCACATCATCATATTCTTTCAAAATAGGTATATCCACTATTTGAACATTCTTTTCCTCAACCATAGTTAATTCATTCTCTTCCACCTCAATAATTGAATTTAGTTGAGCTATTGTGGTGGATCTAGATAAAAATTAGGTGGTGAAGATTTTTCTCTAATAATAAGGTGGTCTTTAACATCGTCATAAAAAATCGTATCCTCCTTCTTCTTAAAATTATATTTTGCATCATGGGACTAATTCCAATCCATACTAAAGATTATATAAAATTCAATCATGGGTATGATGATAAGATCAGAAGATGAAGAACATTTATATTCTCTAATGGGAACTGATTCACAAAAAATTGTTGCGATGATACATTCCTTAAGAGTTTTGACTTAAAACTCCCTTATTAAATAATATTGGAAACATATAATTTTCTTAACAAACTTGGATGATATGAAACAATGAAATAACCTAAAATCAAATAAATCATTTTCTAAACTAGGGGATACCATTAAATTACCTACTACTAAGTGTTTCAGAGCATTAACCTCAATAGTAGTGATAGCATAATCTTGGCCTTTATCCCTTGGCCTTTTCTGAGGTACGTTCCCCTAATGCTTAGTAAATTCATTCGCATAATGACCCCTTTCTCTACAATTGTAGCATTCAACTTCAACAACCTCTTTCTTCCCCTTGCAATCATGAGATTGGTGGCCTTTTTCAACACACTTTTAACAGACTCTCATTCCTTTTATGGAAGTACCAGGGTGTTTCATACCACATTTACTGCATGATGGATATACAAATTTTTATTTATTCACCTTATTTCCATTTCCGTATTATTCAGTAGATCTATTATTCTCTTCCTTTTCTTTAAAAATGTAAGAATTAGAGAATTCATTTTATGTATTGATAGAACATGAGACAATATCATCGTACGACGAGAAGTATTGTGAGACTAATGCTCTAGGGAGAAATGGGTTTTACACATAAAATAAATGATAAATATTACTTCTTGGGTTATTTATATAATCTGTAGCATGCCTCTCTACCCTTGTATAGTTAGCTTCATAATTTTCGACATTCTCATCCTCCTTTTTCTCAGACTTAGAAATTTCCATTTCATATCTTCTCGATAGTCATGAGGAAAATATTTTTCTACGAAAAGCTCTTTAAACTACATCCATTCCATATTTGATAGTTCATCATCTTCCTTTGTGTTTTGAATCAATGACCACCATTGATCAGCATCTCCAGTGAGGCGGTAAACTACCATAACAACGTTTTCCCATTCACTACTATCCAAGGCATGGAATATTTTCTCTAAATAATTTATCCATTCCTCTACTACTAAATTATTTGTAATCTATTTGAATTTTGGTGTAAGTTTTCTAATGAAGCGATCTAACATTGATCCTCTAGACTATGGATCAAGGTGCTCCATACAGGTAAGGTTATTATTCTTAACCTGAGTGAGTTGTCTTATTATGGTGGTAAGCTGATCAGCACCAGTTGTATCACTAGATCCAATATAATTATCTTGAGCAAGATTGAAATCACTACATGGAGTTTTTCCTTGATATGGTTTCCATTACTTCCACTAGGTTCCATTTCTAAACAATGTCATAAACAAGATTAGTTTATGAATCGAAATACATAAATCCAAACTTGAAAAACACTTAACATAATTTGAACAATTTATGGATCTAATCAATAATCATAAATAATGTTTTCTTTGAGGAACTATGTACTCATAAACTCATCATAATGGTTTTTAAATAAAATGATAATTATCCTAAGAATATCCCTCGGGAGTTCCATAACCAATAATACATCAAGGCCCCTTGTCGTGCACCAGTTCTCATTCGAGTCTAGCTCAAAGTAGTGTTTTCTTTTTTTACCCCTATGTACGTCTATGCCAGAGAAACCTCTACCTGCTCGTATCCAGACATGGATGTATTTCATATAAAACTCACAAAATCTCTACAAAACCAAAATTTTACGATGCTATTCTATACTAATCCTCAAAGTATATCTTAGGGTAATGTGCTCTAATCTGCGCTTATCTAAATGTAGATTCCAATGTTTATAGTAAACTACTTTGGATACCAACTATAACACCCCAACCCCAGTTACCCATAGTCTGTGCATTATTATGTATCATTGGCATGATCACAAAAGATCAAGTCACCAATGATCGATTACTTTAGTAGCCTTGGAAGTACTAGATTCATTCATTAGGTTTACATTACATAATAAAATGAAAAATTACAACAGCATTGTATCCATAGACAAAACTCATATCCCCTTAGACTATCTCTATAGGTCAGTCATAAAATACTTCATCTCATCTTGGGAAAAAATAAAACATAGAAAGGGGTGAGTTCAGATGCTCAGAAAAGATAACAATATAGTGGAAACATTAATGAATAAGAATAGACATTTAAGGGAATGTATAAGAATAAAATAAAAGCCTTTTCAACTTGAACATCAGCATGATATGGAAAATATCAAATTGAATAATTCCATTTACTTACTCATAAGTATATTCAACTAGTTGAATAATCACATGAAATATCGATATCCACTTTCATAATGATGGAATGCATAATGTCATATTTTAATAACCACATAGTCAAGGCCTTGTGTGAAGACTACAAATAAAAATTTTTCAAGGCCTTTTTCTAAGAAACTAGTTTGTCTCAAAAGTCCTACCTATGAATTGAGGAGCTATAGCGGGTACACCCATAACATACTGATTCCAATGTATTTCTCATATGAAAAGGTTTAAACAGAACATAAACATTTGTATTAAAACTAGCATACGTCATGTCGATACATTATCCATAAAACATGAATGGTATGAAATAACACATCCACAGTCAAAAATTCCACAAAACATTCAATACAATATGGAAGTTTTGTATCATAATAAATCAACTTAAACAAACTAAAAATCCATCAAAGGATTTTGACATAGATGAAATCAAAACCATTTTCGAGAAATAGCTCTTTATATTATGAAATAATTTTAAAGTCATGTAATTATAAAAGAAAACATTTATATTTGAAAATATTCTTATAATATTTTCCGGGAAGCTTCAACGATGTTATAATGGTGGAAATTAACTGCACCTGCCATATAAGTTAAAAAACACATTCTTAACATAGTTTTGTCGAAAAGCTTATAATGGACCTTCTTTGGACAACCATGGAAATATTTCATTCAAAAAATTTTATAATATGAAAAGAAGCATATAACTGACTTTAAACAATAGTCTATTAAATATTAAAAATTTTTGTAATATATTTTTAATAAACATGGATGTGAATGATAAAGAGGTCCTAGTAGATAATTACGTATAAACAATACTCAGATAATAAAGAGACTGTGAAATTAACCCTTAACATGTACATTTCCTTGGTCGAGGGTAGGTTAACCTCCTGTATAATTGTGAAATAGTTGTTTTTAAACTATACAAAAACCATATACATTAATATGATATCATATATGATCTTTTATCATTGCTTTGTTAATAATATCTTAGTAATATCATTGTTTTCGGTGTTAACATATTTTTTTTATTCTATATTCATTGTTATATGAGTCATATTTTCTAGGGATGGGATGTATATTATTCATCTTCAGAATGATATAAAGTGATAAAACATTTTTTTAAATTATCAAAATAATATTAGTTTTGAATGGATATGATGGGGAATGAATCTCATCGCGTTCATGGAAACGGTAATTTGTACGTACTTGTTTCCCTCAGAATTCGGGGATGAGCTCCTGGATGGGAGATTCAAACGTTCCGATCGGTTTTTAACAGGTTTGTTTGTAGAACCGGAAACATCCAATGATTCCACATCCATTTGGACCTACTTTCCAAAGGTAGGCGCTCATTAGCTTGTGGACTGACGAGGCTTAGGAATTTGCATTGGTCGAGAGGATGGGAGGTCGGACTCATCACACCTTTTGGAGGGGAATTATTGTCTATTCCGGGACTCTCTTTATAGATTTAAGTTATGTTCGTGAATCCTTATTACATTACCAAGTATAAAATGAGCTTTCCTTTAGTTTAACAATCAATGATTAAATATGTATGAAATTTAGAGAATCTTTTATATGTATTCGAGGTTCTTCATCAATAGAGAATCATCTATATTTATTTAGAGATTATTGGTCAATAGTATCCTTCAAAATGTTTATATAAAAGTCTCTTGGTCATTATGATGACCAGGATGGTTTAAAGCCACTCAGTGGGGCACTGGAAGTTTATTGTCATTCAGAAGGACATGAATTATTTCAAAGTTGGGATCGAACCCATAGATGGGCTACCTACGTATCCTTTGTGTTGGAAAAGGAATCAGAACCCACGTAGTTCGAATAAGGGAGTATGAAGTTTATGATTGATGGCTCAAAGAAGGATGTCATAATTACTTTTAAACTCTAATCTCACGTGAGTCATGATCGGTGTGAGAATCAAGAGGTATTGGTAAAAATTAGACAATTGTGCCGTGAAAGATGCAATCATATGAAATGGTTTGGGGCTTATGTATGTATGACTGCCCAGATAGATGAAGGTTTAGGATTTACATTAGGGAGAAAATACAGGAATAGTGTCCATAAAGGTATATGTGCTTCATGGAGATTTGAATACTCTAACTTGGGACTTATTCCTGAAAAGGAAACCCAAATTAGGAGAGGATTGATAACTGGATTTTATTCCAGAGAAGGAATCCCAGATCAAACGTAAATTAGAACTGGTTAATGAGAATTTAAGGGACTTGGGGCTTATTCCTGAAAAGCAAGACCAAGATTTATGACTGGGACTTACTCTTGAAAAGGAAGCCCAGGTTAAGGGATTTATGACTGGGACTTATTCCTGAAAAGAAAGCCCAAATTAGAGGATCTCGGGCTTACTCCTAAGAAGGATGCCGAAAAATTAAGGGACTTGGGGCTTACTCCTAAAGAGGATGCCCATAATTATGACTGGGACTTATTCCTGAATAGGAGGCCCAGATTAGGGGACTTGGGGCTTACTCCTGAAAAGGAAGCCCAAGATTATGACTAGGACTTATTCCTGAAAAGGAGACCCAGGTTAAGGGATTAAGGTTTGGGGCTTACTCCTGAGGAGGATGCCCAGATTTGGAGGACTTTGGACTGGGGATTATTCCTGAAATGGAGACCCAGGTTAATGATTCTCTCATCTTAAAGGATATGGTTGAATGAATGGAATCTCAATCTTTAGTGACATAAGGATATTAAAATCACTAGGTTTTGAGAGATATTCCATAGAATTCTTTTCAGATAAGGAAGCCAAATCAAGATATCATGCCATAAATGGATTTGAAGAGTGTCTTGAAGACTGAATCTTTTAAAAGGAAGTATAATGGCTTAAGAGGGGTGAAATGGGCAAGAAAGTCACCCAAAAAAGGAAGGGGCGCGCATGTCTTGGAAGGCGCTCAAGTATTGTGGGGGTGCGCAAGTATTGGTCGCGCAGGTATAAATGCGCGACATGTGGTGTACTTGCATGATGGTCAACCACCATTGAAATACTTGAGAGATTCTTTATTAAAGCCTTTAGAATTATCTTGAAGTTCTTCCAGAAAAGGGACGCACAAGTTCTATCGAAGGAGTAAGGCAGCGCGCATGTGTTGATGAGTTTCAACACTTAGGCCTTCTTCCCTCTCTTTAGATCTTCCGTTCTTGGTAAGAAATTACCTTAGAAGTGTTCCGGAAGCGTTGAGAAGAGACTTGGTCATCAGGAGCTTCAATCTGAGTTTCTGGAAAAAGATCCTCTGAATGGGGGGCCCACAGGGTCTATTTATAGGCAGGAGAAGTCATCGGGCGGTTGCCGGGCGGTTATCAACTAGGTCGTGCAAGTCACTTGCGCGACCATAAGGGTGTCGCGCAAGTGGACTTGCGCGACAGTGATATAACTTGCATGGTGCAATTTCTTTTGATCCTTTGTTCATGCGTTTGTTGATTTTTGATATTTTCATCAAAGGTTTATTCAATTTGAGCTCAGATATTCCCCTTTTCCGATCTTTAGATTCTGTGATGAAAGAAGCGTCAACAAAAGTCTCCCCTCAAGGTTGGATCCGAAAGAAATGAGGATTTTACTCTAAGGAAATCAAATACTTCAAAAGGAAAAGGGGTCACGCAAGTCTTCCGGGCACAGAGGCGGCGCGCAAGTGCGCATCGCGCAGGGATACGACAATCGGTCGTGCAGGGTCTAGCGCGCAGGGTCCCGGCCGCGTCTATAAATAGAGGGCCTCACTTTAGTACAAGCATCCGGATTTCTGGACTTCATACATTCGAGCTCTCGCCGCGCAGGTCACCTTAGTCGCGCAGGTTTCTATGCTTTCTAGTGTTTTCCTTGAGGTCGCGCTACTGTAAAGGCATTTGTACTTGCGCAGTTTATACTTCCGAGTCAAAAACTAGCGCGACACAAGAATACTTGCGCGCCTTAATGCCTTAGCCTTTTTTTTGAAATCTTTCACAAATTATATGAAAAATAAACCCATTTAAGAGTTTAATTTATTCAACTTTTGGGCAGATTCAATGGCTTCTAATAGAATTAAAACATCTGATGAACTGGCTAGCAAGCGGATTGATGACATGATGAACATCATTGGCCATGATTACTATGATATCTGCAACAGCACTCTCTCAGATTTGGCTAAGCACTTGAAAAAATATCATCTTAATTTACCACAGAGCATCTACCTGCCTCTATATGGTCATGGTCACCTGCAAGGAGTCAATGTTCCAGATGCAAAGAACTATACACCTGAAATGCAGCTACACTGCTACTCCTTCATTTTGGTTATGCTATGCATTAAGAGCAACAACAATGGTGTGAACATTCAAATTCATCCTCCATGTCATTTCCTTGTAGATATGAAAATGGAAAACTGATGGGCTGAAATGTTTTCCACTACCGGTTGGTGGAGAGAAGAAAAACATGGTATTATAGCAATATCTGAAAAGAGTACTCTCTCCAAATGGATCTTTACTTCCAATGCTCCATTCTCAAATCCATGTATCCATCTTCCAAGTCTCTTGGACAGAAACAGAATCACTGTTTGATCAGCAGAAAATTTTCTCAAACCACACTCAAGAACATCCTTTTAAAATTGTTCCAAGAATAGCTGGTATCACTGCATCTCTTATTGTATCCAGTCGAATGAATGAATTCTAGGTGGTTGCTGATGAAGCTCGGGATGCCTTAAATCAAATGAAGTGTTATTTTGAAAGCCTCTTGTAATTCTTGAAAAATAGAAGAGACTCCAGTCTATGGATGCCCTTCTAACTCTTGTGTATTAATGAAAAACACTTTCATCTTCAATCATTTGTACCTACATTTTTTTCACTACCTACTTCAAATTTACTTAAGCCAATGGGCTTAGTAAGCATAGTTTGATTTTTACTAGGATTATTAAAAATAACCATACAAACTTTGAACCTTTTAATTGCTCAATATTACCTAAATCATACAAAAAATGTATATTTAGTGAGCTGGAACTTGACTTTTATTCAGAGTTCCTTTGTCTTTTGTGGGCAGTTTAAAGTCATGCATACCCGACATAAAGGGGCTAATGTTTAAGGTCAAAATTGATTTGACCAAAATGGATTAAAATTGATTCAATTCTTTGACAATTTATCGGAAAACATATTACCATACTCAAGTATGAGGGAAAATATGTATGCTCTGACTTAAGAATATTTGAATTTGAGGAATGATATGAAAAAGAGATAAAAGGCATTAGAGGAAGTAGTTTCCAAGAATGAAGTTACCTTTATTTAACAAACCTGTTAGGGGGTTGAATTATGCAGGGCCCCCTAAGGGCATTGGCTGCATAGTTAAATAAAATAGTATCTTTTGGCTAACAAGTCTGTTATGTAGACTGTTTATTCAAGGCCACCTATGGGCACGTGCTGCATAGTCAGGCAAAAAGAAATCTCAGAAATTTACTTTCCTAGTGCTAAAAGCCAGTGAAATTTTATGGAGATTAAAATTTTCTAAAGTATAGAGTTTTCTGTATAGAAAGAGGTACTTGAATATGGAGAAGATATTTCCAGACAAGATTATCGAAGAACTGGATGAATATCACTCCTACGAAGGTTTGACCCAAACGTAGGGAAGAAAAATAAACCATAGACTTGAATACTTTCAGATCATGAAAAAAGGATATGGGACAAATATGTTAAGGATGGCTATTTTTTGCAGATCCCTACATACTGATGTTTAAGACAAATAAGGACAAAAGAGGCATTCTTCCCAAGAATGAAGTTACCACTATCTGACAAACCCGTTAGGGGGTTGAATTATGCAGGGCCACCTAAGGGAATTGGCTGCATAGTCAAATAAATAGTATCTTTTGGCTAACAAGTCTGTTATGTGGACTGTTTATGCAAGGCCACCTATGGGCACATGCTGCATAGTCAGGGAAAAGAATTCTCAGAAGTTTGACATTTTTGTGACTAAAAGTCATGAAAAGGGTTATGAGGATCTGAAAATATTTAATGTTAGGATTATAACACATAAAGATGGGTATTGTCCAATGTATATAGAGATACATAGGTCACTGATAACCATAATCATGTTGTGGCTGGGTCCTGAATTGAAATTTTGGACTTCACTACGTATCTCATAATAATGGGAATCAAGCCATACGTAGTTCTTGAAATACAGTTTAACGTCGTGCAGGACGAAAGTATGAGAGATCATAGTTTAGGGTCATAGAGTTCGGACCATAATAATTAATACACTGTGTGGGTTTTCATGAGGACTTTTCAGCCAACGGACTGAAAGTGAAATTTGGGGTTAGGCCCAAAAGACATGGGTCTAGATTAGAGGGATACTCGAATGTTCCTATGTATCCCATAAGGATGGGAATCAAGCCCACGTAGTTCTAGAACTACCCTTTGTACAAATTTGGTTCGTACATGTGAAGGGTGAAAGGGGACTTTAGTGCAATGATGGTTTAACCGGAGATAAAAAGTCTAGGTATTACCATGTATGCATGTAGTCTTTTAAAATGAAACATGATTGAAAAATAAATGTCAATAATAGTTCTCTCTCAAATGAGGATATCAAAGAGTATTCTAGTTTTTTGTCGTACCAGACAAAATCGTTGCATATTTTAACGTCATATAACAAGGACGAATGTGAATCAATGTAAAGATATTGATTCTAGGGGATGTTTCACGAATCAACATCATATGAGATGGTGTTGAACCAATGTGAAGAGATTGTTTTTTGGCTTGAACCCTTGAAGGTGGCCTACATACCCAGCCTGGAGGGAAAGGATCAAAGTCCGTGTAGTTCAATTAATGAACGAATTAATGATCAAGTTGTTCTTGGGGAAAAAGATCTAATAAAAAATAATGAGAAAAAAAATTGTTGTTGGGACTTATACATGGTTAGTCGCCCAAAGAGAGTGTTACGGTTGAGGTTTTCTCTAAGCTCATGTGAGTCATTATCGGTGTGAGAAACAAGAGGTAACAACAACCTGAACGATGCATAGTTTAATGTCATGTAGGACATATAAAGGGACTATGCAGTTTAAATTCTTGCAATTAGGACTATTGGTGCTGCACAGTTTAGTGTCATGTAGTAGAGACAAAATACAGTTTAATGTCATGTAGGACATATCATGAATTTTATGTACAGTTTAGCGTCATTTAGTTAGGACGATGGGGACAATAGAGTTTAACGTCATGTGGGAAGAAAGGGGGACTTTGCAGTTTAGTGTCACGTAGTAAGGACAAAATAACACACCATTTATGTCATGTTGGACGCATTGGGGATTTTTTTTCCCACAGTTTAACGTCATGTTGGACGAAAGGGTGAATAGTTTAAGGTCATATGCATGGACCGTGGATGGTTATGTAGTTTAACGTCTTTCTGGACATAAGGGACTTTTATACAGTTTAGTGTCATGTAGTTAGGACGTCACAGTTTAACGTCTTGCTGGACGTAAGGGACTTGCAAATAGTTTAGGGTCATATGCATGGACAATTGATGATGCAGTTTAAGGTCATACTGGACCATTTAGGGAACCTTTTCACATTTTAACATCATGTGGGATGAAGTTGCAGTTTAAGGTCATGCATAGACCATTGCTATATAGTTTAACGTCATATAGAAAGGACGAACTGGTGCCACACAGTTTAGTGTCATGTTGCGGGGACATCTTCTTTTCTACAGTTTAACATCATGTTTGACGAAAAAGGGACTTTCCTATAGTTTAACGTCATGTTGGACGAAAGGTATGAACCAATTGTAAGAATCCTGGTTCTGGGGACCATATTTTGTGTTAATACAAAATATTTATTCAGAAATCTAGCATTGGTTGGAGTCGTAATGAGTTCTCCATCCATTGAGATTAATGAATAAGCTCCATTGGAGTAGACCCTATGTATTGAATAAGGTCCTTCCCATTTTGGCTCAAGCTTGAGAGGTTTATTTCCTGGTATCATTGGAGTTATGAGAACTAATACCAATTCTCCCTGAATGAATGAATGAAGAGGAACTTTTTTGTTAAAAGCTCGTGCTATTCGATTCTGATAGATTTCCAAGTGGTGCAAAGTGCACAATATTTTCTCATCTAACCTTTCCAATTCATTCAATCGCTTTTGGGATTTCTCATCTATAGATAACTGATCACAAATGGCTACTCTGAGTGAGGGCAATTGAACTTCAATTGGCAAGACTGCTTCTGTTCCATATACCAACGAATATGGAGTTGACCGCATTGCATTGCGGGTGGTAGTCCGATAAGCCCATAATGAATGAAAGAGTTTATCAGGACATGACCTCTTATCTATATCCACCATCTTTGGTAGTATATTTGAAAGAGTCTTGTTAAAGGCATCTATTTGGACATTGGTTGCCAAATGATACTGAGATGAATGGTTGGATTTAATGTTGTATTCATGATACAATTTCTTCACCTCAGAAGAACAGAAGTTGGTGTCGTTGTCGTTGTCCGTCAATATGGTATGAGGGACACCAAATATTGTAATGATGTTAGACTTGATGAAGCTAACAATGCATTTAGAACTGACTTCTTTGAGAGGTACTACCTCTGCCCATTTGGAAAATAAATAAGTAGTAGTAAGAATGTACTTAAACTGCTTGGCATTAGCTGAAGGGTAAGGTCCCACCACAGCCATTCCCCATGTGGCAAATGGCCATGAGTATTTAGCTGTATGAAGCAACTCTGGAGGTTGATGAATGAAGTTGGCATGTACTTGACATGAATGACACTTCTTTGTGAAATCAACACAATCTTGTATCATTTAAGGCCAAAAGTATCTAAGCCTTCGAATTTGATCAGACAATCTATGTCCAGACTGGTGGGCACCACAGACTCCTGCATGTCCTTCTTTCATGACAGCCATTGTCTCTTCACCATCAATGCATCTGAAGAGAACTCCATCAAAACCACATTTGTAGAGAATTTTCTCTAGGTGGTTTGGGCCATCATAAAGAGTAAAATTGACCACACGTCACCAGATTTGTTTTTTCTCGGCTCTACCAGGTGGAAGTGTTCCATTTTGAAGGTATTCCCTGATAGGTGACATCCATCCTGCAGTATGACCATACTGTTCAGGAATGGGACTCATTTCATTAATTTCCTCTATTCTGGCTTGAACATAAGGTGAAATTGCATGATGGTGGGCAATACTGATGGTTGTCTCGTCCCGGTTTGGATCTTCTAGAGCTGTGGCTATATTAGCCAGTGCATCAGCTTGAGTATTTTTTGATCTTGGGACATAAGAAAATGTTGGTTCTGAAGGGAATTCCGCCATTAAATTTCTGACGTAATCATACAAAGGGATTAACTCTTCTTTTCCGATGGCATAATCCCCATTGACTTGTTTGATTACCAGGTCTGAATCACCTTTCACCATTAAGTGATTCACTTGTGCTTGAAGCGCTAGCTCCAATCATGTGATAAGAGCTTGGTATTCGGCTTCATTATTGGTACCACCTTCCCATAATAAAAAGGAATAATGTAACAATGCCTTATCTAGAGAAATGAGTACAATTCCTAAACCAACTTTGTTGAATTTAGGATTTTCCATTTTCTTCCCTGTTGGACTTCTGGAAGCACCATCAAAATACATTTCCCATATTTGAGGACTCTCTTGAATAGAGAAAAAATCCTCATCAGGGAGTTCAATATCTGAAGATGTGTCTTATACTGAAGGATGTTCAGCCAGGAAATCAGCCAGAGCTTGGCCCTTTATTGCCTTTTGAGATACATACTGAATGTCGAACTGCTACAAAATAACTGCCCACCTTGCTAGACGTCCTGTAAGCATTGGACGACTAATGATGAATTTGAGCGGATTATTGCGAGATACCAATTGGACATCGTGATGTTGCAGGTAGTGTCTCAGTTTCTGGACTGCAAAGATTAATTCCAGGCAGCACTTCTCAATACTTGAATACCGGGTTTCTACTTCAAGCATAGTTCTACTGAGATAGTAGAGGCTATTTTCATTCCCATCATCATTCTTTTGAGTGAGAAAGGCACCCAATGATCGCTCTAGAGCTGTCACATAGAGGATAAGTGGTCTACCTTCAACGGGTTGCATGAGTACTGGTGGACTCAAGAGGTATTTCTTGAGAACATCAAACGCTTCTTGACATTCTTCAGTCCACTGGTAAGTGACTCCTTTTTTCAATAAATTGGTAAAGGGTAAACTTTTTCCTGCCAAATTGGCTATAAAACGCCGAATATAGGCTAAGTGTCCTTGAAGTCCTCTTAATTCTTTCAAATTCTGAGGAGGTGACATACCAAGGATTGATTTGGTCTTCTCAGGATCGACTTCAATACCACGATGGCGTTCAACAAAGCTGAGGAATTTTCCTGAGGTTACCCCAAAAGCAAATTTTAAGGGGTTCATCTTCAAATTATGTTGTCAAAGCTTGTGGAATATGACTTCCAAATAAGACAAGTGATTAGAACGTTGTTTGGATTTAACCACCAAATCATCTACATAGCATTCAACAAACTTCCCTAAGAATGGTTTTAAGATACGATGCATGGCGCGTTGATATGTTGCACCTGCATTCTTTAAACCAAAGGGCATCACCCGGTAACAAAACACACATTGAGGGGCTCTGAAGGCTGTAGATTCTTCATCTTCTGGGGCCATTCGGATCTGATTATATCCGGAATATCCATCCATGAAGGAAAGTACTTCATAGCCAGCGGTTGCATCAATTAAGAGTTTTGTAATTGGAACTGGGAAATCATATTTAGGACAATACCGATTATGATCTCTGAAATCGCTGCAAACCCTAATTTTTCCATTCTTCTTCTTTACAGGGACAATATTAGCCAACAACTTGGGATACTAAACATCTCTGACGAAGTAATCTTTGATCAGCTTATCCACTTCAGCTTCAATTTTGGAAGCATAGGTTGGGTGTGTTCTTCTCGCGGCTTGCTTAAACCCTCGATGTTCTTTTGGTAAACCCAAATGATGAGTAGCAATATCAGGATCAAGCCCAGGAATTTCTGTATAGTTCCAAGAAAAAATATCTTTATTTTTCTTTAGAAAAGAAGTATACATTTCTTGCTCTCCAAGGGTCATTGTCGCACTAATTAAAGTGGGGCGTGGATCTTTCTCTGTACCCAGATTTATTTCTCTGAGTTCATCCACAGTGGTAGAGATACCCTCTTCAAATGCTGGAGGAGCATCTCTAAGATATTCATCTTCCTCTTCATCATATGCTATTTCTTCCATTTCTACTTGCATAGTAGATGACACAACAAAATTTTCATAATCAGAAGAGATGTCAAAATTTGCACATTTGAAGAAAAAGATTCCATTTCCGACCCTATTGATGATAAAGGGCCTTCTTTGGGAAATAAAGAGGAGATGATGGATTGAGAATTGACATCATTATTCACCTCTGATGTTTCTATAACTTCTTCTGGCCTGACTGGCGAAGTATAGACCTGTTGGATTTTAGTAGATGAAATGAAGACATCATCACTTGTGCTTTCATCACTGTTTGGTAGGTTACCAATTTCTCCCATGTTGTCTGGCTCAATTGCCGTAATTGTCAATATGGAAATTTCCATAAGAGTATTTTTATTTGGGCCTATTTTGTCAATTTTACTGATAGGTAACACATAATCTGTACTCACATGTGTAAATGGATTTATTTGAATTTTCTCCAAACCATATAGAGCATTAACTTTGGTAATTTCCTTAATTGTATATTTTTCTCTTCCCTTCATGTGATAAAATTATGCCTCAATGTATTGAGACTCACATGTCTTGAACAGGGTCTTATCACCATACAATGTCCCAACATGACCATTGAAACAGTATTTGAGACATTGATGGTATGATGAAGGAATAGATGCATGCTGATGTAGCCAGGGTCTTCTAAGCAAGACGTGGAAAGCTGAGTCTTGATCAACAATCATGAAATCTGAATTGGATACAAGATCTCCAAACTGAGTTCTGAGTGTAACTTTTCCCAGTGGTTCTTGTTCATTTTTATCATATCATTGTAACATCATGCTAGAAGGAGATAAATCAGATTCCGTGAGGCCCAATCGACGAAGTGTACGGATGGGCATGTGGTTGACTCCTGAACCATTGTCAATGAGAGATCATCGGATATCTACACCATTGACTTTTCCAGATAAGTACAGAGGTTTTATGTGACCATGAACCACATCATCTTCATCTATATCAGTAAAAGATATCACTGCATGGAATTCTGCAGGATTATTCTCTTTGTGATAGACTTCAACTGCAGCAATTTCAGCTTCAAACTCCTGAGGACTTGAAAAAGCATCGATGAGTGCTTCCCAAAGATCTTTTGACAGATTCAAAGCATCCAAAATTGATAACTTGGCTGGTACTTGGGCCAAGTGTTTCAATATATCATACTTTTGATCTAGAGGTCTGTGTTTCCCAACAGGAATATGCGATTTAGAAGGTACTTTGGAAGTAGATGCTTTGGAAGACGATGCATCTTGTATTGGGATAGAAGTTGGCAACATCCTTAGTTTTTGAATATTAGACCGATTAGATCCATTTACTTACTGAGATAAAGAAGATGGAATTTTCAATCGGTCTTCAAAAATAACTGTGCCAAGACTGAGTTGACTATTGGAAGAAGAACATGCTTGTTCTTTTTGAGATCACTGAAAGGCTCTACCACGAGTCTCTACTGCATACACAGTGCTAGCAGGGGTAGAATTGGAGTAGTGGCTTCGGAAAGATCCACGTCTTCCCCTGTATCCTGAACCTCGGGAACTTCCTCGGATTCCCTTATTTGATACAGGGAATTCATGCTCATCAAAATTGAAATTACGACTGGAATATGGATCTGTTAATTTAATCATATTAACATAACCGAAGATTAACTATTCGTGTAATAAAGACTCTGCCTGACTAGCCTGTTTAGGATGTGCCATTTGAAGGGGCGGTGCCCGTGGTTTTGAAGTAGATGGCATAAAGTCTACCATAGTCAAAGACAATTTAGGCATTGACACATACTCATCTTCTTCTGATTCTTTTTTCTTCTTTGAATCAAACCATTTTTTTAAGTATTTTCCCTCTGACGAAGAGGGTTTTACCACAATATTCATGGCAGAAGACACAATTGCTTTTTTACTTGTGTTTGC
This sequence comes from Viscum album, assembly GCA_963277665.1. Lineage (NCBI taxonomy): Eukaryota > Viridiplantae > Streptophyta > Magnoliopsida > Santalales > Viscaceae > Viscum > Viscum album. The sequence goes on along the minus strand of OY728150.1, from coordinate 1,581,563,991 downwards.
AGAATGGCATGAGTCCGATTGATTGTCTTTCTGACCATCCAATCATCATATTTCTGTGCATTTCTGCTTTTGACTTCTTTCCATTCACCTTCCTCCTCTGGAACTGTAGCAGTAACACATGCTACCTGAGTCGAAGAACCATTCAACTTGACTTGTCCCAAGTCGACCAACTTTTGCAGGAGGTCTTTAAAGAAAAAACACTCCTGGATGGGATGCCCTAACATTTGATGAAAGGGACAATAATTGGGACGGTCTTCATCTCCTTCCTTGTTTGGCCTCTTGGGCACTGGTAATTGAACAAAATTATTTTCCAGAGCTGAAATGAAGTAACCACGAACTTGCTCATTTCGGAAGGAGTATGTTTTACCCTTTAAATCATCAAATTGTTTTCGTCGTCGATCTTTTTGATAAATTGGACGAAACTGCCTTTGTTGTTGGCGTTCAGGAGGTGGATCCCTTCGAGAAGATGAAGGTTTTGAAGTAGAAATAGGTACAGGCACTTGTTTATGCATAATTGTAGTAGTTTCTACTTTACCCATTCTCCTTCTTGAAGCTGATAGAATTACACGAGATTTAACCTTAGCCTGTATAAGGGAATCTTCAATCTACTGAGCGATTGAAGTAATGTCTTGAAACCCTCATTTGTATTTCACAGAGATCAATGGCGTGCGTAATTCTTCGCTAAAATTTTCCACACAGATTGGCAACAGCTCTTCCTGAGGGAGTGCTAAACTCAGGGAATATGTTAATCCCTTCCAACGATCAATGAAATCAGAGACTCTTTCATTCTCCCTTTGCTTGCAGTTTGTAAGATCGAAAACTGTCATTTTTGGCAAAGTTGAGCTGAACTGAAGAAGGAATTATTGAGGAATATCATCCCATCTGATGATTGACCGAGATTGCAAACTTGAATACGAGACAAAAGCTGGTCCTTTCAAGGTTCGCACGAAGCATCTGAGTTTCACTGCTTCTTGCTGCTCTGGAGTTCCCATCATAGGGTCACAACAAGACACGTAATGCGTCAAATGTTCTTCATGGTCGCCTGATCCATTGAAAGTAGGGAAAACAGGGTTTCCAAAACTAGATGGAGGAGAAATTAAATCTACCCATTCGGGGTAAACTTTCTTTTCTGGATGAACTTTCACCCATTTCCCTTCCATAGTTTCTAACCGAGCTGTTAATGACTCAATAGTAGTTATTAACTTTTGAGAAACATTAGGTTGAATTTGGTGTTGGGTAGTTGCAATGAATAGAGCTTGGACAGACGTGGTGGTCGGTGCTGCAACTGATGGTAGTACTGCCAACCATTGTTGCGCTTGACCCACGGGATTAGACCTCTAAGGGTGTACTGATAAAGGAGGATATTCTTGATCCATCTCAGTAACTGCAACAAATTCCTTCGGCTGTCGGACTTCAGCATTCTTAAGAAGAAGACTACTCTGAAGTAGTTTTGCATTCAACCTTCATAATTCTTTCATTTATTCCTCTTGTTGTGAAAACCTTTGCTCTAATGAGAGCAATTGACCTTCTCCAGAGGAAGGATATGTAACCTGATTTTTTTCCCTCGCTTTGTTGGATACTTTTTGGAGAGAAGGAAGTGGATTACCTAGGTTCTGAGTAATCCTTTGACTTCGTGTACGCACACCTTCTTCATTTGTATCGGCGCGTACATTTTCTTGAGCAGGACGCTCTTCATCTGAGTCCCCTGAGTGAGTCTCCTATGGTGGATTAGCAACAATGGAATTGATGACATTGATTGATGTATAATGCATCGCATCCCTTCTATCGACATTTTTGTGATATTTTCTTCTTTCATGTCTTTGATGAGACATTTCCTTTTGATGATTTAATATTTTAGGAACTTCTTGACGAGATATCACTTAGAGGGAATCTCCTGATAATTTGGATCTTCGATCCTCTTGGGGATTCTTCCCCAATCGAGAAAAGACCGATATTCTCTGAGAAGGGGATTGATGATTTGAAAGAGTCCCCAGCCTCGAGAACTGGGGATGTTCCTGCTGCTTCCGCTCAACTCCTCGAATCCCATTTGTTGAGTCTGAGGGTTGGGTTAAAGGAGTCCCCAGTCTGACAAGCTAGGGTGGCTCTTGACATGTTATGTCTGAGACCTTCTTAAATGTTCTCTTGATCGTGAGAATCTTAGTTCGGAAATTAGCTGGATGCATTAGCCTGTATCCACTTTTATCACCTGGTTCAACAGACCGTTGGATGATTTCCGAAACTTCTGTCATTTGATGATGTGTTTTCTCCATACGAGTGGCTTGTGCAATATTCTCTCCTTCTTGATGTAGGAGAAATTTAACAACTTGTTCTCTGTATACTTGATTTAGAGAGGAACTAGTTGAACCATGTTCTTGAACAACCTTTTGATTATGAATAAATCCCATTGACTATGGCCGGCCATGGGCAATAACATTGCATGAGACCATTTTTGGCGGGCTTTGCTGACTGGAAAGCACTGTGAAATGTAGTGCGCCATGAACACCCCATCCTCTGATATGAACACCAGATGGAGCATTGGCAATTAACTGACGCAATTTTCTTAGTGCGCCAAGGCATGAACATTGAAGGGTTCTCTGTTGCTTTTCAGCCTTTTGATACCGAGAGACTGATAGAGATACCAAATCAATCTGACGTTGCAGCCCTTATATTATCTTAAGATGGATTTCATATTCATCATAATATAATACATTCTTCTTCAATTGAAAAATAGTTTTCCATATGTTGAGACGAATATCATGGACTCCATCTTCCGTCAACATCTTTGGAATATCATACTGGGAGTCATCCAAAGGCCCAAACATGACTGGTACCTCACTTTTCGCCAGTTTTTTTCTCATGTTCAGCATTTCCTCATTATCATTAAATGAAGATTCTTCTACCTGTTTTGACCAGAGTTGGTGTTTCCTTGTTGCTTCATCGGATTCAACAAGATTGGTAGAGATATCATTGATCAAACTAGAAGATGCATGACTTAGGGGTGGTTCGGAGAATGACAGACACCTTGGGCTATCTTCTGATTGAGAAAGTATTTCACTTGTTAGCGATAAATCATCAGACATGACTGGTTTTTCATTTGAAAGTGCCTCAAGATAAGAGGGCTTTCTCGACAATACATTGTCTAATGGAGTATTTTCCAGGCAATGTGAATCACTACTGCGGAGATGACTTTCGCAGCGAAATTCATCATCATGGGGAGGACCACCATAATGGGTTATAGCAAAAGATGAGATCTCTTGCTCCATGGTCTTCTGACCACACAGAGGGTTCTTGTGGCTCTCATCTGAAGAATAAACTTCAATATTGACCGAATTTTCATGAAGAAAGCCTTCATGAGGAAGTGTCTGTTGAAGACATTCGGAATTAATGTTCCCGTTATTGGGAACTAAGGGAGTAGAATCTTGAATTCCAACAGATAAATGTATGAGGGCATCAAGAACTCTAGTATCGAGCAAGGCCTTCTTACAGATTGGCCTTTGATCTCCTGAATGATTTGGGCGGATCTTTTTCTTAGATGCCTTCTTACTCGCTTTGGAAACCACTTGTTGACGAAAGTGGTTACTCTGAGCATGTGTATGTGCCTGATCAGGAAATATGGTCAGGTTAGGCTGACGATCTCCACTCAAATCAGGTGTATGTGCTTGACTTGGTTATCCGTATGATATGGGGTAGTATGCCCCATAACCCTCTTGGACTGGAACAGATGTGTGTGTCTGTTCCAGAGTGAATCGTTGATGTGTCACTCCACTGCTAGGGATAGATTTATGTGTCTTTCCCTGATATGATGCTGAAGCTGTTATGATATCCTGACAAGCATCCAGAATATGAGCAGGAATTTTCTTCTGCTCTTTCACCATTGACAAAATATGCATGGTGTCTTCATCTGCTGGAACGGGGATATACGTCCATTCCGGGCTTGGAGTAGGTGTATGTGCCTGCTCCTGTCCTCTTTTTCCTGTCAATGAATCTTGACAGTACTCAAGTGTGGAGGCAGAGAGTTGAGTCTGCCTCCTGTTTTTCGTCAGAGCATTCCGACTGACTTCTCCATGTGCTACCAAGCGAGACTATTGGTAGGATTGATTAGTACTAGCAGGTGTATGTGCCTGCTGATTACACTTCGCAAAACGCGGTTGACGAGATCCATCATATGTAGTCAGGTGAGTCTGCTAACTAACTGATGATGTATAAGGAGGTGTATGTTCCTACCTATAGTACTCCACCGGAATTGCCAGGCGGGATTGGCTTGATGCTGCCAGACGAGTCTACTGGACATCGGATTTAAAACGGACAGATGTGTGTGCCTGTTCGTTGTTCTCCACCATGTTAGGTTGGTGGACTTCTCCGGAGATGGCAGGGATGAAAACCTGCCCATTGTTAACCGGATTCCATCTCTGTCAGTTCATCTTGCCTGCTCGGGTTCAAGGAACCTGAGCTGAATGCCTGGAGTCGGTACCCTCATCATGTTGAGGGCGCACTTCCGCACGATTTTGGCGGTGATTGTTGATGGGAGCCCCCGGGAAGGACTCCTGTTTATTTGAATTAAGGCCCTGAGGTACCTGCTCATTCCCTTCCTCAGAGTAAGGGAGTGAATGGAAATTGTGTTCCGGGGATAACGACCAGAAACGGTTGGAGACGGTAGTCAGCACCGCCTGCCTCTTGATCACTAGTCGTCGTTGTCCAGACGACCTATGTGAGTTGTTCACTTGGAGGGCCTGTCGAGCAGTCTCCAGAGTTGGGATGGTACAGTGTTGACGGTACTCCTTAACCAGCGCATTTGATACCTAGCGTTGGAGACGCTGAGTAGGTGATTTCATCCTTAGAGCGGATGAAGATCCAATAGGAATAGCAGTAGTGGTATTTGCAGTAGCAGTATTCACAGATGTGAATTTGAGAGCAGCCATTATGGAAGTAAAGAAGATCTTGGAAAAAAGTGCCTGTTTGATATAACAGACGTAATCAAGATAAAATTCAGCCGCTTCATCCTTTTGATGAGCACATATGTAAATGATTGTTTTTGTAAGCCCTCTAATTGAGTTTTAAATAGGGGATTAACAAATAGGTAAAACATCATTTTAACTTGGTTAAGGATTCATATCAGGTTCACCATTTTTTGTTTCCCTCAGAATTCAGGGATGACCTCCTGGATGGGTGATTCAAACATTCCAATCGGTTTCTAACGGGTTTGTTCGTAGAACCGGAAACATCCAATGATTCCACATCCATTTGGACCTACATTCCAAAGGTAGGCGCTCATTAGCTTGTGGAATGATGAGGCTTATGAATTTGCATTGTTCAAGAAGATGGGAGGTCGGACTCATCACACCTTTTTTAGGGGAATTATTGTCTATTCCGAGACTCTCTTTATAGATTTATGTTATGTTCGTGAAACCTTATTACATTACCAAGTATAAAATGAGCTTTCCTTCAGTTTAACAATCAATGATTAAATATTTAAGAAATTTAGAGAATCTTTTATATGTATTTAAGGTTCTTCATCAATAGAGAATCATCTATATTTATTTAGAGATTCTTGGTCAATGGTATCCTTCAAAATGTTTATATAAAAATCTCTTGGTCATTATGATGACCAGGATGGTTTTAAAGCCACTCAGTGGGGCACTTGAAGTTTATTGTCATTCAGAAGGACATGAATTATTTCAACGTTGGGATCGAACCCATAGATGGGCTACCTAAATATCCTTTGTTTTGGAAAAGGAATTAGAACCCACGTAGTTCGAATAAGGGAGTATGACGTTTATGATTGATGGCTCAAAGAAGGATTTCATAATTACTTTTACACTCTAAGATCACGTGAGCCATGCTCGGTGTGAGAAACAAGAGGTATTGGTAAAAATTAGACAATTGTGCCATGAAAGATGCAATCATAAGAAATGGTTTGGGGCTTATGTATGTATGACTGCCCAGATAGATGAAGGTTTAGGATTTACTTTAGGGAGAAAATCCAGGAACAATGTCCATAATGATATATGTCCTTCATGGAGATTTGAATACTCTAACTTGGGACTTATTCCTGAAAAGGAAACCCAAATTAGGAGAGGATTGATAACTGGGTTTTATTCCTGAGAAGGAATCCCAGATCAAACATAAATTAGAACTAGTTAAAGAGAATTTAAGGTACTTGGGGCTTATTCCTGAAAAGGAAGCCCAAGATTTATGACTGGGACGTACTCTTGAAAAGGAGGCCCGGGTTAAGGGATTTATGACTGGGACATATTCCTAAAAAGGAAGCCCAAATTAGAGGATATCGGGCTTACTTCTAAGAAGGATGCCCAAAAATTAAGGGACTTGGGGCTTACTCCTAAAGAGGATGCCCATAATTATAACTGGGACTTATTATTGAAAAGGAGGCCTAGGTTAGGGGACTTGGGGCTTACTCCTGAAAAGGAAGCCCAAGATTATGACTGGGACTTATTCCTAAAAAGGAGACCCAGGTTAATGGATTATGGTTTGGGGCTTACTCATGAGGAGGATGCCCAGATTTGGAGGACTTTGGACTGGGGATTATTCCTGAAAAGGAGACCCATGTTAAGGATTCTCTCATCTTAAAGTATTAGGTTGAATGAATGGAATCTAAATCTTTAGTGACATAAGGATATTTAAATCACTAGGTTTTGAGAGATATTCCACATAATTCCTTTCAGATAAGGAAGTCAAATCAAGAAATCATGCCATAAATGTCTTTGAAGAGTGTCTTGAAGACCGGATCATTGAAAAGGAAGTATAATGGCTTAAGAGGGGTGAAATGGGCACGAAAGGCACCCAAAAAAAGGAAGGGACGTGCAAGTCTTGGAAGGCACGCAAGTATTGCGGGGGGCGTGCAAGTATTGGTCGCACAGGTATACATGCACGACACGGGATGTACTTGTGCGACGGTCAACCAGCATTGAAATACTTGAGCGATTCTTTATTAATGCCTTTATAATTCTCTTGAGGTTCTTCCATAAAAGGGACTCACAAGTTCTATCGAAGGATTCAGGCGGCGCGCAAGTGTTGATGAGTTTCAAAACTTAGGCCTTCTTCCCTCTCTTTAGATCTTCCGTTCTAGGTAAGAAATTACCTTAGAAGTGTTCCAGAAGCATTGATAAGAGACTTGGGTGTCGGGAGCTTCAATCCGAGTTTCTGGAAAAAGATCCTCTGAATGGGGGGCCCACGGGGTCTATTTATAGGCAAGAGAAGACCCCGGGCGGTTACCGGGCGGTTATCAACTAGGTCGCGCAAGTGGACTTGCACTACGGTGATATAACTTGCGCAGTGAAGTTGATTTTGATCCTTTGTTCATGCCTTTGTCGATTTTTGATATTTTCTTCAAAGGTTGAATCACTTTGGGCTCAGATATTCCCCTTTTCCGATCTTTAGATTCTGTGAAGAAAGGAGCGTCAACAGTACTCACGAGCTACAACATCATTATTTTGATATTTAAATAATATATAATTGGATGTTATATCTTATATACAGAATCATTATCTTGTTATATTTATTATTTGCATCAATTACACATCATTATTATACCCATCCAAATAATAATGTTTTGAATAACAATTACACCACCACATGGAGACGGGAAGTCATACGTCTGCACATATAGTAACATGTCAATGAATGGATGGATAGAATAATGAATTAGGTTGTTCCATATTTATAATAACATCATGGTATATATAAGATACTGGATTTATTATTTTATAATCGAATCAAAAATGAAAAAGGAAGTTGAATAAGAAAGGAACTTGAAAGTGGTGATTGTATATTTACCTCTTCTTCGGGTTCTTCAATTTTATTTGATCAAAATGGATCCTTAGGTTGGATTTATAACTAAAGGAAGTCATATAGGATGAATTAAGTATAGTTGGGAGGGTATTTGGGCATATGTTTGTGGAGCCAAATCTCTTTGATGATGTGAATTAGAGAGAAGGGGGAATTCCATTTTATAAGAGGGGTGAGGGCCACCTTAGGTAAAGCTAGAAATATTATTTTATAATTAATTCATTATCGGTTTCTAATGGCTACAAAATGTATTATATAAAGTCTATGGTGGGGATGGGTCAAAAAACACTCAGCCAATATCTTTTATACATGTTTTGTTCACTATATTAACTTTATCTTTTATATTTAACTCATAGTTAAATAGTTTGACATTTACAATGTCTCTTTTTTTATATTATATGGTTAATAAACATAATTTTTACTTCCTAGCTAACCAAAAGTGGTTAAATAATGATGAACCTATCATTAAATAAGTTCTTTGTATGATCCCTATAATTTCAAGAATATAACATCAATTAATAATATAATATTTATTTTAAAAACACTTTTACGTCAATTTTGATAATATTTGGTATTTTTTTGATTAATTATAATATCATTATTACTTCAAAAAAATTAATCTAACCAACCCTAAAATGACATATAAGACTCTAAAATTAGTGGAAATCATACAAAGTTTAAAATTATATTTATTTGGTTATTTTAATATCAATTATTTTAATATTTCATTAATTATGTAATTACTACATCATCATTGTGTCATAAATAAATTAAATTATTTAATATATAAAAGATATGAATAAAATACAATTATTTAGGAATTATTTTTATATTTATATGTAATATTTGTCGTTGAATTTATCTTATGTATAACCCTATATTAATAATGTTTAAGATATTAAACGTTGATTTTATCTCTTTTAACACTTCTTTAAATAAAATTATAATAAGTTTCCTAATCTATTCCATGTGGACCAAATAGTTTCATATATTATAAATAAGGGTTTTTTTGTCGAACTATTCATATCCAATAGAATTATAACATGTGTTAGGGTACTAATAATATCATTTTTACCCATTAATGCCCTGTTTACTTTTAACTGTGGTAAATAAAAGTAAAAAGTTATTATCCACCAAAAATTATTTTCAACTTATTGAACCACATTATACATTCTTATATAAACTGTGTATCTAAAATTTTTTAAATTCCAATCACTTAAGTGGAAAAATTTAGTTTTATGTGAATTTTCAAATTCTCCTTGGAGGTGGGTAAAAGGCGGTCAAAAGTTCATTAAATTTTTTATGTATATAAAATTATTATAAACTGACACCAATGAATTAAATTGAACAAATATAGGTATTATATATCTATTTTGACCCAAAATAAATTTAAATAAAAAATAATTAAAAAAATTAGGTTTTAAACTATAACTGATTGTTTTTCACTATTCATCAAAAATTTTATGTTTTCAAAAAAATACCAAAAATTAACCCTATGATAATATAGATATTCCAAATCAAAAAATGAATTCTATTTTGAATGATAAAATTTATAAAAAATCATAAAGTTGGTATTACTATTCATAAGGGCTAGTTTGATGGGTTTTGGTGTGTTAGAACTTGATGTTCCGTATAGCACATGCTACTGTATTATTCAAAGAGAAGCGTACCAGGGAAGCATGGGGTGTTACAAAAAGCATTATCACTATGAATGATCAAAAAGAAAGACAGATCATACTAGGTATATTCTATATTAGAAAAAATTAGACAATCTGTCATAATATCGAACACCATGGGATACTAGATAAATCCTACTCAGTGAGTACAGTGGGCTTTCTAGGTCACACAAAATCCAATTCCCACTAACCTGGGACTATTGTGGTACTCATTGTAATGTCTCGGTTTTGAAATCCACCCAGAGGCGCCCTGGACTGGTTGGTAACATGCCCTCAAGTGCATTTTCCCAAACCCGAGAGGCTATCGACTAGCAGCGAGGGCCTTGGTTGTGATAGTGGGGATATTATGCCCTCATTGGCAGAGTACACAACAGAAGTAATAAACATGCAATAGAGGATGCAGTAAATAACAAACAATAATAAACAGTGGAAGAATAAATCTACAAACTAGAGCACATATGTATATATATGGAATGTTGCAAGATGAAACTCTAGGAAAGCACCCAAACAATTCACAATTATGAAACACCACAGTACCAAAACAAGTACAAAGGAAAATTAAACAGCACCTCAGCATTGCAAGCCAAAGCTTGGTCCCATGCTCTCTTGCTCCACGCAATCAAGAAACAGAAGTCGAACGATTCTTTACCTTGTCTATACCAGCAACAACATAGTCTTCTTGGGCCCAAATGCATGGCCCAAATAGGGTGTGAGATAAAATCACAATAGGGAACCACCTTATGATCTGTTCCTAACAGTCAGTGAGTATACGGCAGGTAAAATTTCAATAAGCTGTAAACAACAACAACAAAGATGTAGGCAGTAAATAGTAAGCTGTAAATCAAGATGTTTCACAACAACAATCAATCCACAACCAACAACAGCAGTGAAGCAAACAGCTAACAAGCAGGAAACCTTCTGGGAAGTACTCGCAACCATCCCCCTCTAGTCCTAGCCAAGAAGTACCACAACCCTATAGGTAGTGCACTCAGCCTAACCCCTCTGGTTTGGTCATACGAAATTATGAGACTCTCAGGGGAAGGTCACTCGATCAATTACATTTATAGTCTAGGGTAGTCAAGGACTCTCTGAGGAAGATTATGCGGTCTAAACCTCTTATCCCCAAGGTCTAGAGACTCTCTGAGAAAGCTATCTCAGTCGATTCCTTCTATAGCCTCATGAATACCACAGAATCTCTAAGGAATCTCACTCGGTCAATTCCTCCTCAAGCCTGGGAAGGTTCTTAAGGGAAAAAAACTCGGTAAGACTCTCTGAGGAAGATCACTCGGTCTACCCTCCTGTAGTCTATAATAATACAAGACTCTCTCATAGCTCACTCGGTCCATCCCCTGTATTCTAATGTCCAAGACTCTCTGAGGAATCTCTCTCGGTGTACCCTCCTATAGTCTATAATGTCTAAGACTCATTGGGAAGCTAATTGGGTCTGTCCCTTATAGTCTATAGCACCATGTTCTCTCAGTCCTGTGTCGGTCAGTTCATAATAATTCTATAATGCCAAATTACACCTACAGAGTTAATTGGATAACCAAAGTACACCCATAGAGCTAATTTTCTAACATCCAATAGGGCAACAAGCATGTTATGAATTTCACTCCAACCTATAATCACAAAGCATGGAAACAAGTGTAACAGCCAAAGGAAAACGAGACCCCAAAGTACGTAAAAAGAACAAATCATGGGAAAAACAACCAAGCACAACAAGGTATCCTCTAACACGATCAATTTACCCTTATGAAAGCATACAATCAAGGAAGGAAAACAACAAGTGAAAAATGGTAAACACACAATACCTCGTTCATGGGTATTGGTGGAATTTTCAAATAAATCTCAAAGACATCTATAGGTAAGGAACCAACCACCTACCTCGATCCTAAGAGATTGATATACTTGAACCAAGATTAATGATTCTCCATTGAACGTCGTAGATCTATGAAAACATCCAAAATTCTCAAACCATGATAATATGGGAAGGAGGAGGAATTGGAAAACAAGGCTCAAGAAGAAGGAAGAACTCACCACTACGATTCCAATGCAATTGACCGTGCTCGAATCAGAGAACGGATGGAGGAACGGTGGCTCATCGAAGATCTGCGGATTCCCGATGCTCTCAGATGAAGAAGTTGGAGAATAAGACCATTTCATCGATTAGGCGTGACCCCGGTCCATTTAATGAAAAAAAGTACACAGCGTGTAGTTTTAAAGTACACGGCATGTACTAGGTCATTCCGTACTCCGCCAAAATAGGCCTCCCTGTCACCCACACACACCATGTGTGTGGACCGAACCTGGCCAGTACACAGCTTTGTGCAGGGAAAGAGTACATGACGTGTACTCAGAATGTACATGGCTTGTACTTCAAAAATTTACAGAAACTTTATTTTTCTCAAAAACTCCAGAAAAAGGAAAGACATACCTGAAACGACGATCTAGGTTCTTACAAACATCCCCCCTTAAATAAATTTGTCCCCGAATTTCCCTAGAGAGGAATAAAAGAAGAAACCTCGAACACCTCCAGCCAATGAAATCGTACATCGGCCTCTCTCTCCCAGGTCTTGTCCTATACTCGCCCATGATGCCAAAGCACCCTTACTAGAGGAACAAACCGCCCATGGTGATCCTTCATACTACGATCGATAATCTATATAGGATGTTCATCAAATGATGCATCCTCTTTGAGCTCATCCTCCTCGGGCTGAAAGACATGAAATAGGTCTGAAAAGTATAATCGGAGATGAGAGACGTGGAAGACGGCATGCATATCCAGGTACCTCTGAGGTAGCTTAAACCGATAGGCAACCGTCCTAACTCTCTCCAACACTTCAAACGGCCCGACGTACTGCGGTGAAAGCTTCCCCTATCTCTGAATCCTCTTGTGCCCCATCCTCAGTGCGACACACAAGAAAACCTGATCCCCGACCTCAAACTCCAAAGGTCGTCTCCGATAATCAGCATAAGTCTTCTATTGAGACTATGCTATATCCATCCTCTTCCAAATCAACTCTATCTGTTCAGAGGCCTCCTGAACAAGATGAGGTCCCAACAAAGCTACCTCTCCTACCTCCATCCATCATAAAGGTGATCAGCATGGCCTACCGTACAAAGACTCATATGGTGCCATTTTAATGGTCACCTGAATGATTTTGTTTTAGGCGAACTCCACAAAAGGTATATGATTCTCCCAAGAACCGCTGAAGTCTAGAATGCTAGATTGGAGCATATCCTCAAGCACCTGGATCGTGCGCTCGAACTGACTATTAGTCTGGAGATGGTATGATGTACTAAAAAGTACCTATGTACCCAAAACCTTCTGATGTCCCTGCCAGAACCGAGAAGTAAATCTGTCATCCCTGTCTGAAACAATGGGGTGTGAAACTCCATGTAGACATACGACCTCCCGGATGTACAACCAGCCCAAATCATCAACACTGAAGGTCTCCTTTATCGGTAAGAAGTGTGCAACCTTCGTGAGTCTATTGAGAATAACCCAAACAACATTGTTCCCCTAAGGTGACCTCAGCAACCCGGTCATGAAGTCCATCGAGACATATTTCCACTTCCACTAAGAAATGGGTAACATCTATAAAATCCCTGCTGGTCGCTGATGCTCTACTTTCACATTCTGAAAAATAGAACATCTCATGAAAAAACCAGCAACATATTTCTCCTTACCTGGCCACCAGTACTGGCGTTGTAGATCACGATACATCTTGGTGATGCCAGGATGAACCGCCCAAATTGTGGAATGAAAATCCCGCATCAGCTCCTCACATATATCTGTAGCAACCCATACATGTCCATGGAAACACAATATTTCATCCTCACCCATTGTCCATCTAGAAAGAGGGTCCCATCCTGACACACTCTCCTGCTGTACTAAGGCCCCTGAATCTGATAGCTGCCTCATCCGTACCCGATCAAGAAGTCTAGAGGTAACATCTACATATGATAGGACAGTCTGTCCCTACCTGTCGTGCACATCTATGTGCATATCAAAGAAAAGAGCCATAAGCTTCCACTCACTACTGGCCTCCTGAACTACATGAATATGAGTTCGCCTACTCAAAGCATCAGCCACTACATTTCCCATTCCCACTGTATAGGCGAGCTCTAAGTCGTAAGACTGAAGATACTCGACCCACCTGCACTGCCTCAGATTCAGATCACGCAGAATGAAGATATACTTGAGACTCTTTTGGTTGGTGAAAACCACAAAGTGCTCTCCCAGAAGGTAGTGTCTCTAACAGCATAATGAATGAACAACTGTTGCCAACTCTAGATCGTGCGTCAGGTAGTTCCTCTCGTGTGGCCTCAACTACCGGGACCCGTAAGCAATGACCCCATCTCCCAGCATAAGCACAACTCTCATCCCGATACCTGAAGTATCACAGTAAACAGTTTAGCCCTTGAATGGCTCTGGAAAGACTAGTATTGGTGCTAACGTCAACCTCCCCTTCAGATCCTGAGTGACTGACTCACAAGGATCTGACCAAAAAACCCTTTCCCCCTTCTTGGTCAGACCTGTCAACGGTGCTTCTAGGTGCGAAAAGTCCTGTATGAAATGTCTGTAGTATCCAACCAGCCCTAGAAAACATTGTACCTCATATATGTTATTTGGTTTCTCCCAGGAAACTAGAGCTCTCTCTTTCTCTGGGTCCACTGAAACTCCTATATCTGAAATGACGTGACCAGAGAAGTGAATCTGATCCATCCAGAAGTGGTACTTCGAGAGTTTAACATACATCTGAAGCTCTCTCAGTGTATTCAGAACGATCTCAGAATGTGTGGCATGGTCGGGTCGAGTGTGAGAATACTCCAAGATATCTTCCATGAAGACAACAAAGAAGGAGTCCATATACAGATGGAAAACTCGGTTCATCAGTGCCATGAAAACTGTAGGCGCGTTCGTGAGACCAAACGGCATGAATGTATACTCGTATAGACCATACCTGTTCCTGAAGTTTTCATAGGTATATCTGATGGTATAACGCGCTACTGAGGATAACTTGACCACAATTCAATCTTCGAGAACACCCGAGCTCCTCGAAGATGATCAATGAGGTCATAAATACATAGCAAGGGATATCATTTTTTGACCATCAACAGGTTCAGTTTCAGATACTCAACACAAATATGAAGCGTGCCATCTGCCTTTTTCACAAACAGGATAGGAAAACCCCAAGGATAATTACTTGGTTGGATGAAACCCTTATCTGGTAACTCCTCCAACTGCTTCATGAGCCCCTTTAATTCAGGTGTAGCCATCCTATAAGGAGGAATGGACACCGGTGCCGCTCCTAGAACAAGCTCAATCGAGATTTATATATCATGATCTGGGGGAAAACCTGAAAAGTCCCCTGGAAAGACATCCCTAAAACGATCTACCACTAGTGGAAAGTATAACTGTGAAGTCCTTTGTTCATCTAGATAAAGGCTGGTTATCTGGGTTGTAACATTCCCTAGCCCAAGATTCTCTAGTCCAGCTCTACCTGCCTGGACATCCCACTCTCCTCTATGAGGAAAAGATCCACCCTCTGGGGATATGAAGCTCACCCTTTGGCGATAGGAATCGACGACTTCCGGGAATGGAATCAAACAGTCCATCCTAAGAATGACGTCATAGCCCGACATCTCCAGGAAATAGAGGTCCCATAAGAGGTGACACCCCAAAACCTCAAGAGGGCACTCTCCGCACTGACATGTCCTAGACTTCATCATTCCCAATGGTGTGTCAAGAGTCAACAAGTTGGTAGACGACATGATACATAGCCTAATGCTCTTCACCACCGCTACAGAGATAAAGCTATGCAAATAACCATTATCGAAAAGAGATGAAGATAAAACTGAGGCAACTAATATTGTACCTTGAACTATAGAAGTCCTGGGATCTTGCTCTTGATAGGTCAGCTCCACGGCGAAAGACTGGCCTGCATCGCGGCCCTACACCCCTAGCTGACCTCTATGAGCTGATCCACTCTACTGTCGCTGATGACCTTGTGACCGACCACCACGACCACAAACTCCACCTCATCCCGAATGGCCAGAAGTACTCCAGTTCTCGGACAGGTGGGAAACTGGTGAAGCATCTCCAGAACTCGGGGTCATACAGGAACCCCTACCACCAGCTGAAGGTGAGAAGATCTGAAAAAAGTGCTGAAGATGTCCAATCGTGCCGCATGATCGGAACTCCATCAGATACCTCTGGCACTGAGGCCTATTATGCCCACTCCTACCACATTGGTAGCATATAACCTGGCTTCCAGAATACATATCTTGTGATCCCCAATCTCATCGAGAAGACACTCTATGATATTTCCTACTGTCCGTAGGAGGAACACCAGCTCTGGATGTTGAACAACCCTAACTCACTGCTACAGAATCCCTCAAATTGAGCTTTGTAATCAGCGCTTGGTTGACTATGGAGGATATAGAAGTAAACTAAAAGATATTCACCTAGGAATGGAACTCCTTCCTGATACTGTCCTCGAACTTCCTAGAAAAGAACAACTCATCACCTACTGGGATCGGTGTGAAATGATGCAGCTCAGTGAATTGAGGTGAGTACTCCATAACAGAGAGAGTAACCTGCTGGATACTCATAAAAGTTTGGTATCGATCAGCCCTTAGGGTCTCTGGATAGAAGTATTTATATAAAGTATGATGAAAATAATCCCATGACATACCCTACTGGTGCCCTGAATGTGAGATCACCTCCCACTACCTCTTGGCAGTGTCCTGGAGCATATAAGTATCCAGCTTTACCCTTTTCTCTGGAGGAATCTCTAGGTTATCGAAGATAGTCAGGGTGAGCTCAAACCACGACTCTGCAGCCTGGGGTCCTCCATCCCCTGGGAAAGTAAGAGGATGCTACTGCTGAAAATCCCTCATCAACTCCACCATCGACGGGGCAGGAGGCAGCGCTCCCTGAAAAGTTTGAAACATCCTCAGGAAGTCCTCCCTAAACTGTATATTGGCATCTGTGATGGGTATAACTACTAGAGCCAAGGCTGGGATAGAAGGAGGATCTGTAGGAGGATCAACAAGAGGTCACTAATTCGCCATATCTGGTGTCGGATCACTGTCTGGCAACTGACGTATGACCGGAGGACTCCTTGGATGCATAGATATGAAATATCAAAATCACACCTTAGATCAGAATTAAAAAGGACTGAAAACACAGGATTACAAAACGGGAACAGGGAGAGAAACTATCAATTTTTACAAAACATGACTACACGGCCTACACAAAAACTACACCGTGTGTCTTATTTATCCATTAACATGGGCGTGTACTCCTACCACTACTTGTCGTGTAACACCCTAACCTACACGGCATGTTGTTCCCACACACGGCATGTACTTGAACTCTAAACCCCTGCTTGAGTCTCCTTGCATGGCTAACCCACATTGTCCAAACTAGCCCAAAACTACACGGTGTGTTCCATAAGGACATGACGTGTACTAGACACAGTCTTGGAAGCCCATGTTGTTAGTTACACGGCCATATACATGGATTCCCTTACACGGCGTGTTTCCAAACAAACATGACATGTATGTGAGAAGATTACACCGACCTGTGTTGTTTGGGACACGGCCAGGTACACGGATCGAAACTACAATACATGTTCTTGAAGGCATTTCTACAACTACATGTCCCTGCTCACATGGTCAGTGACACGGTCTAAAAACTACATGGCGTGTAGTCAAAAGTATACACCATGTAATCTAGGTTTTTCTGGGTAGTAGCATAGAAACTAGATAGAATCCTATAAAACACAGAAAACAAGGAAAATAGATGCCAAATTCCAATCCGTGAGGGCCCATACTCCCCGCGAATCAAAGCTTGGAATCTCGTACATCCATAGACAAGAGAAAACAGGACCATGATCCACCAATTTTTGATTCAAGAGGGCCCATAACTCATCATGAATCAAAATTTGGTGTTCACTTAAGCAAAATAAAATTCAAACAATCCTCTATCAAAACAGCATAGATTCTATCAAGAATCCATCGCAACAGCATTCACAATATAGACAAAGTCTATCACGACATCATGAAAATCGCTAATGCACCCTGTATGGCACGGCAGGAATGCATGGAATGTGATCTCTGAAAGTGCCTATATGATGAATGAGATGTCATACCCTCATCTCATCGAGTTCTTACAGAAAATGAACCATAATAGTCAAAACAATAACACACAAGTCATTTGAATCACTCTAGGTGAAATCATATCAATTTTAACATCACAAAACCTGAAAACTACAATAAGCGAGGTAGATTGGCTTTTCCCTGTACAAGGGTTAGCTAATACAGAGCATAGATTAACACCAAGTACCGAATCTGTCGTATCCTTGGATAAAGTCTCCAAATAGTAACGCAAGATAAAAGAACTCCTTTGATACCACTTTGTAACATCCCGGTTCATGAAGCCACCCAGAGGTTCCCCATACCAGGTTGGTAACATGCCCTCAAGCACATTTCCCCAAACTCCAGAGGCTGCCAACTAGCAGCAAGGGCCTTGGGTGTGATAGTGGGGAAACTATGCTCTCATTGGCATAGTACACAATGGATGTAATAAACATTCAATAACGGAAGTAGTAAATCACAAACAATAATAAAAAGCGGAAGACTAAATCAAAAAACTGAAGCACATATCTATATATGTTGAATGATGCAAGATACAACACTAGGAAAGTATCCAAATAAGTCACAATGTTGAAACATCATTGTACCAAAACAAGTACAAAGGAAAATTAAATAGCTCCTCAGCATCGCAAGACAAAGCTTGGTCCCATGCTCTCCTACTCCAAGCAATCAAGTACCAGATGTCGAATGGAACTTTCCCTTGTCTATACCTACAACAACATAGTCTGCATGGGACCAAAAGCATGGCCCAAACAGGGTGTGAGATAATATCAAAGTAGGAAACCACCCGAAGATCTGTGCCTAACATTCAGTGAGTATATGGAAGGTAAACGATCAATAAGCAGTAAATAGATACAAAATAGTAGTAGGCAGTAAACAGTAAGTAGTAATGCAGGATGATACCCAACATTAATCAATTGACAACCGACCATATCAGTGAAAAAAATAGATAACCAGTAGGAAACCCTCTGGGAAGTACTCAGATCCATTCCCCTCTGGTCCTATACAAGAAGTACCACAAACCTCTAGGCAGTTCACTCAGCCTAGCCCCTCTGGTTTGGTCACACGAAATTATGAGACTCTCTGGGGATGCTCACCCAGTCAATTCCCCTTTTAGTCTAGGGTAGTCAGGGACTCTCTGAGGAAGATCGCGTGGTCTAACCCTGTTATCCCCAAGGTCTAGAGACTCTCTGAGGAAGATATTTTTGTAAATTCCTCATATAGACTCAGGAATACCACAGACTCCATAAGGAAGCTCACTTGTTCAATTCCTCATCTAGCCTGGGAAGGTTATTAAGAGAAAACAAACAAGGTATGATTCTCTGTGGAAGCTCACTCGGTCTACCCTCCTTTAGTCTATAATAATACAAGACTCTCTAAGAGCTCACTTGGTCCATCCACAGTAGTCTAATGTCTAGGACTCTCTGAGGAAGCTCTCTCGGTCTACCCTCTTGTAGTCATTAATGTCCAAGACTCATTTGGAAGCTCACTCGGTCTATCCCTTATTGTTTATAGCACTAGGTTCTCTCATTCTCGTGCCGGTCAGTGCATAATAATGCTATAATGACAATGTAAACCTACATAGCTACTTTTCTAACCAAAGAAAACTTATAGATCCACTTTTCTAATAGTCTACAGGGCGAAAAGCATGTTATGAATTTCACTCCAACCTATAATCACAAATCATGGAAACAGGTGTAACATCCAAAGGAAAACGAGACCCCAAAGGTCTTAAATAGAACAAATCATGCAAGAAACATTTAAGAACATAAAGGTATCCTCTAACATGATCAATTTACCTCTACGAAAGCATACAATCAAGGCAGGAAAACAACAAGGGCAAAAATGTAAACACGTAGTACCTCAATCACGACTATTGGAAGAATTCGCACATAAAACTCTATGACATCAAATGGTAAGGCACATCCCACCTACCTCAATCCTAGGAGATCGATATACTTGAACCACGATGAATGATTCTCCCATAAATGTCATAGATATGAGAAATCGTCCAAAACGCTCAAACCACGATAACATGGGAAGGAGGAGGAATTAGAAAACAAGGCCTAAGAAGAAGGAATAACTCACCACTATGATTACAACGTAATTGTCCATGATCAAATCCGAGAACGGATAGAGGAACTGTGGCTCATCGAAGATCCTCAGATTCTCGGTGCTCTCGGATGAAGAAGCTGGAGAATAAGACCTTTTTTTCTATTAGGCATGACCCCAGTCCTTTTAATGAAAAAAAGTACACCGCATGTACATTTAGAGTACACGGCGTATGCTCGGTCGTTCTATACTCCACCAAAATCAGCCTCCACGTCACCCCTACAGACCGTGTGTGTGGCCTGGACACGACCAGTACACAACTTCGAGTGGGAAAAGAGTACACGTTGTGTACTCAACAAGTACAGAACGTGTACTTCAAAAATTTCCAGAAACATTATTTTTATCAAAAACTCTAAAAAAAGGAAAGACATACCTAAAACAAAGATCCGAGTTCTTACATTCATCACTAATGATTACCATGGGTATGTTGGGTCCTAAAGAAGTCACTCCCAATAGTTAGCATTTCAGGTCACACAGAAGCCATTTTCCACCTATATCTGTGATGAGGTAATCCTCATATCGAGTATTGTGGGTATACCAGGTCACACAGAATATGCTTCCAATCATGGTCCTATTGGGTCACACAGTAGTCGCTTCCCATTGGTCCATACTCTCTAATCAACAAAGGGTCTCTCATCAGCATTTTTTAGGTCTCATCCAACCACATGGTTTCCGCACGTAGCACGCTTGACCTCATGAAAACAGATCCCCATTCCATTTATTGAATTTAAAATTCTATGAAATCTTCCATAGTGTAGAAAAAATATATTTGACTTATTGTGAGGGTTCTAACACCACAAATGGATCATCAATCAGAGATCTGGTTTGCATGTTATTGTCATTTTTTCAAAAAGGGTCATGTTAGATCTTGGTCTGGCCTGACCTAGTCTGACCGACCCAATCCGGCCCAGCATAGGGTACACCGACCTAACCTAGGTCAACTAAACCAACCCGGACATGGTCTATCCTGGGACTAGTCTGTTGAGTCGCGGGTCGGGCTCGACCCGCTGGGGTTGGATTGGCTCCTTGGGGAGGGTTCAACCTTCTAGGTCAGGTTCGGCCCACTACCCTACATGGTCCACCCTAGGTAGACCAATTATCTACAAGGAAACGATGTGGCATGCAGACACGTCTAACTCCCCTCGCACTGTGGGATGTACTCAGGGAAGATTCCTCCCACCACGGTCAAGCGACCGAGGTGGCTTCTATGAAGCTATCCAGTCTGGCTAGCTAAATGTCTCACATGTAGTTCATGATCGTGTGCCTCCGTGATCCATTTCCCATAGCTGTGGGCTTCTCCATTGATACAGAAGTGTGCTCACGTCTATGTATCCAACCGATAGGTCCTCCAGGTGCACCTTCATGGTGCGCCACATCCCGCCCACGGTAACCCCTAGTGCTTGTTCTCTAGTTGGATCTTCCACTAATGACCGAGTCTACACTAGTGGTTTTCACTTCTCATTGACTACACCTTCGGCCTCTATGGTGTATCACCTTCCTTATGAAGGGCTTGAATCTTCCTTTTTTTCCTATTTCAAAATGACAAGTCATGAAGAATGCACGGGAATAGGGGCTCAAGAATTCTTCCTGTTAGCCTACACCATTTATATTAGAGATTTAAAAATGGGGAGGCTTGTGGATTATATTTTTTACCAGTAATAATTTAATCTGGAATAGAAATCCCATGAAACATCTACCTCCCACAGGAAACGATGATCTACGGATCAACATATTTGTGGGTAAATCTACATTCATAGTTTAGAATGAAAAATGGGGATAATGTCAAACAAATAAACCCCTATATTGATCGATGTTTGTCATTGAAATGTATCTCCCATGAGGATTCAACCTCAGTTGGCATTCATCTCTTCCCGATCTCGTTCATTGTAATTCGTCAACATTTCAAGCGATCCTTCAAGTGTTCTTCATTCATCGTAGGTGGTATTTCTCCATAGGTTCATCAGAGTAAAATACATGGTGTAATTCCCAACTCTCCAATGTGTTAGCCTTATTAAAAAACGTATCAACATTTCTGTTATGTAGGGATATCATGTGGTTAGGTTGTTTCATTTATAAAACAGTTAATCTGTTACAGTTCACAAAAATGATCCACTAAGGAGTTTCCTTTAATGCACCTCATCTATGTATCGTAGCGCCGTCGTCTTCTACATAACTATGGTATTATAAATAAAATAACTTTTATAAATATTTTATTATTTTTCCAAATATTCCAAAAACTAACATTTCTGTCCAACCGTTGTTGTTCAATGTTTAGTCTTTTATAGGTGTATGTCAGTGTTTTGAGTTCAATGGTGACTTTATAATTTTGATCCAAGCTCCAGTTTAAAAGTTAGAAAACCCCACATTCATGTTTACATAAATGAAATAAAAAAAATCAATATTCCATTTTGGGCTCACTGGGTCTCAAAATCACATTACGTCAAAGCGTATGGTCTCAAAATAATTCCATACAATTTAAACAACAATATAGGAATTTTAGAGACATTAATATTTCGATATCTGTTATTAGAGTAATTAGTATTTATTTTTTAGGATTAAAACATGATTATATAAATAAAAAAATTATAAGTCAAATTATAGGAAAAAATCTCTAAATATTTGTAATTTCTAGAGAATGTGGTTTCTAATAAGTTATATCCAAGTATCAAAACAACATGTTCAAGGGGACTTGATAAAGTTGTAGATAAGTGTATTTTCCCCAAAACGACCATTGAATATTAATGTGTCCTATACATTGTTTCTGAAAAAGAGGCCTTTATGCACCCCTATTTTGATACTCAAGGTGATATTCTTTGGTAATTTTACAAACACATTATAAATTGTTATAATGGGCATGAATAGATTAGTATGTATGAAAAAGGTAATAATTTTTTTCATATATAACCATGATTTGAACCACAAGGCTCATTTATTTGGATATACATATCATATATAATTAATTATTTATAATTTCATTGTTTTAATGTTTCATTACTGATTAGTTTATGCCTTCCATTCATTAATTTCCCTGATTTTCCATATTGTTTTATGTATTATTAATATGATGGTTTCCCATATAATATTCCAAACCAAATGGGATAGTAATCAAGGAATATCATGGAAATACTATCTCAAGTAACTCTTATTAATGATAATAACTTTAATCATGTTGAATTTCAACCTTTGATAAAGAAAGAGAACCTTACAGTTCAGTCCCTAATGTAATGAATGATACATAATTTTATTGGATCTTTGAATCCCCATGTAACTTCCCATAATTAATTATGTATAGACAATTTTAATTTTTTTTCTAATTCATTAATGAGACCAAGGGAG
This sequence comes from Viscum album, assembly GCA_963277665.1. Classification (NCBI taxonomy): domain Eukaryota; kingdom Viridiplantae; phylum Streptophyta; class Magnoliopsida; order Santalales; family Viscaceae; genus Viscum; species Viscum album. Next base: position 1,581,540,898 of record OY728150.1, on the reverse strand, counting down.
AGCGCATGTGTACCCAGCTGCAGGTCCCGAGAATTTATTTAAATTAATTCAATAACTGTTGCGGTTTATGAAAAATGTTATATCATGGTATAGCGTGATGTTCGGGATTTAAATAATTAGTTAAGGATTATAAAAATAAGAATATATTTAAAGATATTTAAAATAATGTGGGAAGGGATAAGAATAAATTTAGAAATAAAATAGAAAGGGGTTTATGAAAAAATTATAAATAATTAAAATTATATATTTCCATTTTTATTTATTTTTATCATTTTTCCATTCAATCCTTTTTACCCTTTTTAAATTTTCATTTATTTTTATTTTTCCATTTCTTTTATTTTTCTATTATTTTTTTCTATTTTATTCATTTTAATCCATTCTTTTTTTCTCTCTCCTCCTCATCTCATATCCCTCACATCGTGCCCTTCCCTCTCCCTAGGTGGTGCACCACCGTAGTACCCATTCAGTAGACCGTCACACTACTTTCCTTTATTAGTTTTCTTCTCTGTTAGGAGTGTTGTCAACCTTAAGTCAAGGCTATCCTTGAACATTTGCAATCATAGTATTTTGTTGAGTATATTTCAATCAATTCGTTGTGGAATGATTTTACCCTATTTTGGGGTTTTTCTAAGATCTTATGTTTTCTTCCATTTATGGTCAAATAAAATCCTACCACAGATCATAGAATTATTTAGGACCATATTTTAGGGTGTCTACTCACTGTCACTATGTTTTTTTCTATTTATAAAAATGTGTTAATGTGACGTTAGTCGGTGCTATCCGACCTTGTGAAAATTCACCCAATTTCTTTAATTTAATAATTTTTGCCTAATTTTTCAGCCCTAATTATCTTAAATTAAATTTTTAATTTGTTGAAATGTGGTCGTACACCCATTTAGGCATGCCGACATGAATAATTTATATTCTATTTTCCAGGGAATTAAATTTAACTAAATACATGTTTCATTGAGCCTATTTTTATTGTGTTTAATTACAATAATTAATTTATATTAATTATGATCCTTGTATTGAAGGATCTTTGGTAGTTTTTTTTGATTCATTTAATTAATGAAGAGTTCATTTAACTGATTATATTGATATGGTATATTTCCATGTTATGATCTTATGCTGCACGATTGAATTAATACCTTGTATTGCACGATTATATCTACATAGATATCAAAATACAATTAGATATCCATTTATGTCATTTATAATGGTGTAAAAAAATTATTTAAATTCAGGGAAGGGAAATAATGTGGGTCCCGTATTAAGGGCCATGCTTATACCCTCTGTTTTTTGTTGCTACCACTGTGCTTCAAGGGGCAGTGTCTTTGGATTTTCATGACAGAGACTTCATTGGGCTTTCTAATACTTGTGTGGGACAAAAGTTCTAAAAGGGACTATCGAGAAGGATCCATTGGAAATTTGGCTAATCAATCCTTGGATGATGCTCACCTCCTATTGGTGGGATCGAAACAGACTCATGGTAATGCTATGCCTCAAATGATATTTGGTCTTTATAAAGATTGTGTTGGTTGGGATCAGTGGTGTTGGATGATTTGAAATATGTTCTATAGTGATACCTTCATGAATGGATCAGACTCTAAATCTCAACATTAATATTAATAATTATGCACTTAAGGTTTATCTTAATTCCCTTATTAGTCTCATGAGATTTGTGATATTTTTTTTGTTTTTTTGAAGTAAACATAGTTGACACATGACTTATACACCATGTTAAAGCACAAGGTTGGGGATATTACACTTCCTTGTTTTACCTTTCTATTCAAATATTTATATATGTGCATATGTGTATTTTTCTTAAAGGTATTCCTTTCAGTATTCCATCTTAGGCCGAATTAGGTGATTAGGGGGCGTTTCGTTGGAAACCTAATCCATGTTATTAATTTCATTACACTTAATTAATTATTTACGATTGTTAAATAATGGGACACTACATTTTATTATTGCATGAAAATGAAAGTTTTAGACATTGTGGATGTTGTCCTACAAGGATTTTATCTCACAGCCTACTCTGGAATCATTGACACCCAAGTAGATTACATACTTGTAGGTTTTGACAAAGGGAAGCATGCTGCATCTAATGCTTGACAGTTTATTATTGTATAGGATGGACAATGGGCCAAAGGAAGGAGGCTTTATCAAGATGTAGTTTTTTCTGTATGACTTTTCTTTTAGTTGCCAGTATCCTTGAGTTTCTATTTCTTATGCTTCTAGTTTATATAGACATCATGGCATGATATCATTTTGTGAACTTCTTCACTTGAGTATTATTTAGTTAGATTAATTATATTTCTTATGCTGTAGTTTATTCATTTGTTTTCTTTGGATATTTATATTTTTAATTTGTATTACTTCTCCTATGATATTACCTATTTACTATGAGGGAATAGTCTTCCCCAAAGACACGAAAAAGACACTTTCTACTAATCAGCAGCCTCTGGTGTTAGGGGAGTTGGGCTTGAGGTTATTTGGTGAACCCAACATGGGGAACAATTCATGTGGCTTCCGGGAAAAGGACACAAAAAAGTGGTATCAAAGGCATGTTTTCCTTTGTCTTACTATTGGGGTTACACTGGAGACGAGGATATTGTGATTTGGAATGTACCCAGGGATTGGATGTAGATAACCCATGTATAAGGGAAACCCAAATTCCTAGGTTGGGATTGTAGTTATTGATTATTCCTCTTAATGTTGATATGATTTCACCATTGGGTGACTCACTTGTTTTGAATTGTTATCTGAGTTTGTTTTGTTGAGATAATGTGTTTTTACAATTGTAGCTCAATTATAAGAGGGAAATAAATGACATACATCATATTAGGAATCGTAGGATTAAAATACCATGCATATTTCCATTCCATATATACTTTTGGCACGATTTTTCCTGTTTTTATATGAGTTTTTTTGTGCCTTGTGGTAAATGATTTATAATTCTGGTTTGTAAAATATAAATATCTGATTGCTTTTTAGATTCTAACATGATAAAAACTAGAAAAGGAATATAGAACATGTCTATTAATCCAATTAAGATGTCTCCCCCATATCAAAACCTTGTTCATAAAGATTTTATCTCTTGATAGTGCTCAGATTTAGGCTATATAAATAAACTATTTTTCACCTTACCTGTTTTTACTCGTCTTCTTTACTCCTTGTTTAAGGTGTAGGTTTGGCTGTTATGGACCAATGTCGCTGCAACGTCTTCATGTCATGCCCCAAGAGAGTGGAAATTAACACATTCCTGATATGTAGGGTCCTAAACCACTAATGGTACCTCTTGTCGATCCTAATGTGGTGATACCTCCTACTGTCCTTCTAAGGGACCATGAAGCTTAGTTCATGGATAGTCCCCTCAAGTTTTTGCAGTCAGTTCAGAGTATCCCTAGAAATACCCCAAACATGGAAGACCTCACACGAGACTTTCCAAAAAAACCCCTCCCACCATCTCGAGGCATGATGGATCTCATGTTATAGATTCATGGGTATAATCCATAAGGTCAATCTTCATCCACCTCGAGATGCTTCAAGAGAGAAGGTTAAATCATGTAGTCCATAGGCTTCCTCACTTCAGCAAGCGTTGGTGGGACGTTGTTTCACAGTCTTATCAGACTAGTGACATGGTTTGGGCCTAAATCCAAGCATCTTTCTAGAATCACTTTTCCCACATACTCTAAGATATTATTGTGCACATGAGTACATACATCTTCAGCAGGGTTTTATGATTATGTTATAGTATTCTACAAATTTAACAAAACATCATAGTTTTTCCCCATCTCTGACTGGAGTCGAACAGACCACTGAGATCTGTCTTAAGGATGAACTTGAGTATACTATCCACTCGCATGTGAACATATTCCATTTTACGACTATCATAGAGATCATAAACCAGGCTCTAATTTTTTGGGGGAAATTTCATAGAAGCTATACCGGTGAGCCATGGGAGGTTTAGTTCTGAGAGAGGGTGAAGAATCTTATAACAGCAGGAAATGACATTTTGAAGGTGTGTGTTGGGGAAATCCTAGCCAAAAAAAATGTTTAGATGGATCTGTCACATGTTATCAGTGTAGAAGTGATATCCACAAGAAGCCACAATGCATGAGAGACACAAAGGAGTGTCAAGATTTCAGCAAGATGGGTCACATTCATTGTTTCTCTCATACCTTATCTTTAGTATCCCTTAAAAGAGGATCCTCCCTTACACATTCATCGAGTATGAGATCTATGAATCCACAACGAACTAGAAATTAATTTTCCATTAGATGATTAGCCTGAGGTAAAGGTGGATGTTGTGGTCAAGAAAATCAAGTTCAAGATTATCTACGTCAGCAGAGTAGACATGATCAAGCCTACCAGACAGATTTTTAAGGTAGTGGTTAAGTCTCATGTACATAGTGCAATCATAACCGGAATATCATAGTCTAGGACAATGTGCTGTTAGATGTACTATTCTAGTAGACTCTTTTTAGTTTCTTCTCTTTTTGATACCGGCACATCTCACTCTTTTTTATCTGCTGCTTTTTTTGAAATTCATGGTTTCCCAATGGAGTAACCCTGAAACATCATGCCTCTCAATACTCTTCTTTGGGTCAGGATAGAGGGCATATGCAATTTCACATAGTTCCCCCTCATGGTTGGTTGGTATCGTTTCATTTGGAATTTCTATATCCTCGATATGTCTGGCATCGAATTCATTCATGGTGTGAAATGTCTTTCTTTGTATCATTATCATGTAGATTTATATCACCATCAAGATTAATTTACATCCCCTAAGGGAGACACATATCTACGCAAAGGAGAATAGGAAAATCTGGATGACATATATTAGTATAAATATGCACGGTTGGGTAGAGTGACAACATTGTTGGCAGGTCTCTTCATGAGCAATCAGGGAATGCAGTGAGTTGAATGCCCTCCATTGGTGGATAGTTTTTGGGATGTCATCCCAATAGATTTATCTACATTAGCGCCTTTGAGGGATGTGGAGTTCACTATCAAGCTTGTGCTAGGTGTAGCACCAGAGTCTATTCCCCCATAGAGGATGACACCAACCGAGTTATATGAACTCAAAAATAATCTTTGAGACCTCGAGGCTAAGGGTTTCATCTAACAGAGCACACCACCATTGGGTTCACTTATTATTAATACCAAGAAGGCATATGGTATACTCCATTTATGCCTGTATTATCATCAACTCAACCAGCCCATGGTAAAGAATCGATATCCATTGCCTCATATTGATGATCTCATCTACCAACTCTAGGGAGAAACTGTTTTCTTTAGGATTTCTCTGATGTCGGGATATCACTAGGTGTGTGTGCGACCATTTGACATACAACATTGGTCTTTTTGTAGCTGTTCTGACATGTACAAATTTTTGGTTATTCCATTTGGCCTCACGAATGTGTTGGATGCCTTCTTAGCTCTGATGAACCAGGTTTTTTACCTGTATCTTGATTCATTTCTGGAAGTCTTCTTGGATGAAATATTATTGTATTATCTTTCCATGCATTACAATTTAACCCAACTTGATATCGTGCTATGTACAATGAGAGAGCACTAGATATACATTAAGCTATGAAAATGACACATTTGGAATGATAAAGTACACTTCATGGGTCATATTATATCTGAAGTAGGGGTATCATTTGATCCAGAAAAGGTGAGTGTTGTAGTTTCATGGGACAATACCTTGAGTGTATTCGACATCTACAGTTTCATGGGCTTTACTAGCTATTATAGTAATTTAATCTAGGATTTCTCCTTCATAGTTTCTCCACTTATGGACCTGACTACGAAATGTGTCCAATTAAGCTGGTCAAAGTCTTGTGAAAATTCTTTGAGGGAGTTAAAAGGAAGACTAACCTCATCTCCTTTCCTGATTCTACCTGAGCATGGAAAAGGATATACTATTTTTTGGGATGCTTCAGAAAACGATCTAGGTGCAGTTTTGATGCAGGGTGATCGAGTCATGGCTTATGAATCTCGCTAGTTGAGACCTCATGAGTGGAACTATCCTACACTCGACCTTGAGTTGGAAATAGTGGTTCATGCTCTACACTATTGGAGACACTAATTATTGTGTGAGATATTGGTCGATAATATGGATTATTAAAGATAAAAATATATCTCCACTCAAAAAGACTTGAACCTAAGGCAACTTCTATGGCTCGAATACTTGTAGTCTTTCAACATTGAGATTGCTTATACCTCTGATAAGGGTAACGTCACGACAGATGCTTTAATCTATGAGACACAAACAAAATCCATGAATCTAGCCAACTGTGAGTGGAATATGATGGCTTTGTTTTCATAGATGCATTTGGTGGATCAGGAGTAGACAAGGAAACCAGTTCTAGTAGCTCTTACAATGACATCCTCTCTCCTTGAAAAAGTTCACAGGCAACCACTGACTGATTCTGAGGGGATTGTTTGGAGGGAAAGAATTAAAAGATATAACCCACCTCCCGGATGGGTTGTTGATATCAATGATACCCTACATTATGATGGTCATGTATGGGTAACTTCATATATACGAGATTAGATAATGATGGAATATTACACCTCTATTTGGGCAGTTATTTTTGATCTGACCATGATAAATAGAGAAATATGTCTACAGTACTAGTGGCCGGGTATGAAAAAGAAAATAGCATGTTTATCACCCGGTGCTCCACCTGCCAAAAGGTTAAGGCAGAGCACCAATGACCTCCTAGAATCCTATAGACATTATCCATTTCTTAATAGAAATGGAATGAAATCACCATGGATTTCATTACATGCATTCCAAGATCACCCCGAGGTAGGGATGCAGTATGGGTGGCTATTGATAGGTTGACCAAGGTTGTGAACTTCTTACCTATCTGAGAGACCTTTACTATTTATGGGTTGGTTATGTGGTATATCTAATAGATTTTGTGACATCATGGCATACCTTGTTCTATTGTCTAAGATAGAGATTCTTGCTTCACTTCATAGTTATGGTAGAGGGTGTAAAAGGTATATAGTTCACAGGTACATATGAGTATTATATATGACCCTCAGTCTGATGGGTATTCTAACAGAACAATATGAGTGTTAGAGGATATGTTACGGGCATGTATCCTTGAAATTGATGGATTTTGGGAGAATCATAAAACTCTTTCTGAGTTTACCTATAATAATAGATTATAAGAGACAATTGAAATGGATCTGAATGATACCCTATATGGTAGACAATGCTGTTAAAAATTATGCTGGATCAAAGCAGAAAGGTCAGCTCTATTGGGTCCACATATCATTCAGGAGAATTCTGATCATGTCCAGCTAATTCAAAAGCTTATGACTGTTGCTCATTCTGGATCGAAGTCATATACCAATCATGGTCACAAACCCATGGAGTTTGTGGGTGGACATTGTGTATTTCAATGTGTTTCTCCAAGGTTGGGTAAAATGAAGACCAGGAGATAGGGGAAGTTATCACTGAGATACTTCAAGCTGTTTGAGGTAGTGGAGAGAGTTTGGATGGTAGCCTATCTTTTACTGCTGCCTCAGTGGTACTATTCCATGAACAATGTTTCCCATGTGTATGAGTATTAACAATATCATCCTAACCCATCTCATTCTTTTGATCGTGATGACATCGAGCTAGAGGCATATGCATCCTTTGTAAACATCTGATCTGTATCATCGACTATATCAAAAAAGTCTTCTAATTCTATTAAGTTCCTCTGTTTTGGGTGTTATGGAAACAAAAACACATTCAGGATGAGACCTCGGTCCGAGAGATGAATGTATGTGCGCAATGGTAGGATATTTTCTATTAAGACATTCAACTACACTCAGAATCAAAACTGGGGGACTAGTTGTCTTAAATAGGGTAGTTTGTTACATCTCAGCTTTAATCAGTTTTAAACCGATGGATGTTTTTTTGTCTTATTCTTTAAAGTGACCCAGGGCATGCGCCAGTGCACCCCACTATGGGCACCACAAATCTATTTAAAGTAATTTAATAATATCTAAGCTTATGGAAAAATGTCATTTCATGATCAAACATGGTGTTCGGGATTTAAAAATCTAATAAAGGAATTAATGAAAATAAGTGATTTAAAGAAAATTTAATAGAAAGCAATAAGGGATAAAAATAAATTTAGAATAATATAGAAAGGGGGTTACAGAAAAAGTAAAAATAATTATAATTGGTGATTTTTATTTTCATTTTTTTATCCTTTTTTATTTTCTTTTTTTAATATATTTTATTTTTAATTTTTTTTCTCTTTTATTTTATTTTTCTCTTATTTATCATTCCTTTTTATTCCATTTAATTCTTTCTTTTTTTCTCTATTCCTCTCATCCTCTCTACCACATCGTACACCTCCCTCTCCCTAGGTGGAACACCACCCAAAATCCCCTATATAATACCACTGCACCTCCATCCATCATTTGTTTTCATCACCGTTAGGTGTGCATTAAACCATATGTCTTGGAAAAACTAGAGTATTTCGAACCATATGATTTCGTTGAGTATCCTACGCTATGATTATTCACAGTAAGATTTTACCCTATTCTGGGGTTTTTCTAAAATCATCTGTTTTCTTCTATTTTATGTCAAATCAAATCCTACCACAGATTATAAAATCATATTGGACCATAAGATAAGGTGTCTTCTCACATTCACTCTATTTCATTTCGATTTATTAAAACATGTCATTGTGTCGTTAGTCGGTGCAATCCAATATTGTGAAAAATCACCCTATTTCATTAATTTAATTGTTTATCCAAATTTTGTCAACCCTAATTATCATTAAATATATGATTAATTGGTTAAAGCATGGTTGGACACCCCTTTGGGCATGCCGACATGGCCGGTATAAATTCTTTACCCCGAGAATTAAGATTAATTAACTACATGTGTCGCACATCTTATTTTTGTTGAGTTTAATTTGATTAATTAATTTAAATTAATTATAAACCTAGTATTATTAGATATATTTTATTTTTTTATGCTGATTAATTAAATTATTGAAAATTTAATTTATCTACTAGTGTTAATATGGTATCTTTCCTAGTTAAGTTCTTATGCTTCTTGATTAAACTAATACCTTATGTGGAACCTGGGTATCTAAATAGATTTGAAACCGAAATTATAGATGATTTTTATGTAATTTCTTTAATTTTGACTCCTTAATTTAATTTAGGATGGGGAATGAAGGTGGGACTTGTATATCATACCAGTATTAGACCCTTCATTTCTGACTGTTACCACTATGCATAAGGGGCAGTGTGTTTGGCATTACTGGTCTAAGACATCCCTGTGCATTCTAATAAATATGAGTAACTCCATTTACAAATGAGACCATCAAGATGAATCCATTGTTAATGTATCTAATCCAACCTCTGATGTTTCTCAGACACTTTTTGTGAGATGAAAACACACTCATTGTAATGCCATGCCTCAAGCGATACATGGTATTTTGAAATATTTCCTTGCATGGGCTTAGTGGTATAACATAATTTAATGGATGTTCCATAATGATAAATTTGGGATGGATTGGGACTCTAACTCTCAACATGATCCTTAATAATTATTCCCTAAAGGTTTAAATTAATTCCACTGTTAGTCTCATGATATTTTTGTTATTTTCTAGTATGATGAAGCACACTTAGTTGACACATGACTTAGACCCCAAGTTAAAGAACATGATTAGGGTTATGCCTCTTCCATATTTTACATTACACTTCCATGATATATATATAGGCAGAGTTGTATTCTTCTTACATGTATTCCTTTCAGGCATCCATCTTAGGGCGAAGCAGGTGATTTGGGAGTTGTGTAGTTGGGAACCCGGGCCGAGTCATTTATTTCATTACACTTAACTAATTATCTGCAATTGTTATATAATAGAACACTACATTTTATAATTTCAAAAAATGGGATATATTAGACACCATGGGTACTATCCTACTAGTATTGTATCTCACACCATGCTCAGTATTCATTGATGCATGAGTAGACTACCTTCTTGCATGTTTTGAAAATAATAAGCAAGGTTCTTCAGATTCATGATTGTTTCTTGTTCCTTTGGATGGAGATTAGGGTAGTGGACCGAGCCTTTCTCATGATTCAGTTGATTATTTTCATTCTTTTCTTCTAGTTGAAAATATTGTTTAGTTTTTATATTCTATACTTCTAATTTAGACAGAAATAGTGGCCTAAAATCTTTTTGCGAGATTTTTCAAGTAATTATTATTCAATTTAATTATTTATATTTCTTCTACTGCAGTTTATTAATTTTTATGATTCTAATATTTATTATTTAATTAAATTTACTTCTGCCATTATATTACCTATAATCTATAATGGAATAGTCTCCCCCACTACCACAAAAAATTCCCTCGCTACTAGTTGGAAGCCTCTGGGATTTGGGGAGATGTACTTGAGGTTAAATGGCCATCCCAGGTCGGGGCACCATTCAGGTGGCTTCCTAGATGTGGACGCTACACCCCAAATCAAAAAATAATATATTAACTCCACTGTGAATATATTCACTATCATCAAATGTTATGAATATGATAATTTCCTTAATTCTATCTATCTCATACTAGGGCATGTAGATATTTTGTGCACACTGATCATGAACACAAAACTTATGGATAAAATCAATTCCATGTAATATGGAGGATTTAAAGAAATATTTTTATATAAATAATTTATCTAAAATCTATTTTTTCAAATAAAGAGGTGTTTCCTTGGATTATAGAAAAATTAATATGATTATATTAGGGAATATTAGTCATTCATTAAATAGGTTTTACAGTACACATCATGTTTTTTATCAAAACCAAAATAAAAGTTTATCAATTATTTGGTAGATAGAAGTCGTTTCTATGGAAATATTCAATGAATGATGAAATTGATATACATGAATACAATTTTCATATTTAATTTATGACTGAAAATGATATTGATTTTTCTAAGTGGTATCAAAATGTATCCATAAAAACTATAAAATGGATTTTAATTCAGGATGAATAAAGTATCAATAACATGGAGTATAGAAACCCCACTTCTCACTTATCATAAGTGTGGGAAGAAGCATCCTAAAAAATGTGTAATGGGAAATTGAGATGTTTTATTTGTAGGAAAAAAGTGGAATTAATATTAAAATTATTGATGGGAAATAGAGACTCTCACTGATGTAATGAAAATAAAATAAGGTTCATCTCTACACTTATGGTATAGTAAGCTGTTTAAACCCCCATAAACACAAAATATTTTGAAAAAATTGATTCTTTAAAATAGTCCTTAACAAATCACACCAAATCCTATAGAACATGTGATATAGTGATCAAATATATTTAGGAGTACCCTGATAATTAGATATTTAATGTTACACTAATTATTCATTCATTAATGGAGAATATATTATTTTATTCTCATTTTTCAAAATCCTTAATATAATTAATGTCCTAAAAAACTATTCAAACACCTACTCAAATCATGGATGTTGAGTTATCTACGAGAGAAAAAAATGGGGAAATTATTCAATATAATTTTTATAACTCCTACTTAGTCAATGATTATATGTTTAACCACTTTGAAACTCATCTAATACATTATTTATTTGAATTTTATTCTTTATATTGCATTGATTTTCTATCTTTGACAACAACAAAAATGTGTAGATGAAAATCACTCTCTATATCCTGAATCATCGTCTTATTCAATTTAATTTTAAAGATAAGGATATCCCAAAATTAGAATTTTATTTTCAGTAGTGGATATTTTATCCATATGGGGAAGTATATATATATTAAATGAGTAAGAAAATGGGGTGAGAATCCTTCTTAAAGGAATTCATAATTTGAGGGACTCTAATTATGTATTCCATATAAAGTAACCTGGTATTCCTCTTAATGTATATGATTATTTCCAAATTAAACAAATACTTATATCATTTCCAATATCTAATACTCCTTATAAAATGTTCAATGTTGAGTTAGATAAACTATAGGTGTAGTAAAAATGAATCATTTAATGGGTACAATATGCCTTAGTGATTCACAAGGGGGTGTGATAATTCACTTCATTAAGAAGAATGCTTGTATAATTTGGTTTTGTAATTATGTTTTTAACTGATTATAATAACAGTAAAGAATATGTATTCCCAATGATGGATTGAATACTTTATATATTTGTTTGGAGGGGATATAACGTCTAAAAGGAGGCCCTTCATTTATTATATCAGAAATTAATGGTATTGAATGAAGTTACACCTGTGACTACTATTTGGATATGGTTTGGAAAATATGAGTTCATAGTGATTCACATTACACACATTAATTTTCCAGTAATCATCATGGGAATAAAAAAATTGTGTCTTTAGAATTCAACTCAAAAAATTTTGCATACTCTATATATATGATATTTTGATAATCTAAAAATTAAAGAAGGGATGAAAGGAGGATTTTAATACTATGAAAATGATTTTTCCAATAAAGAATTTATTTTAAATGGGTTGGATATTTCATTTTAGTATGGAGGATATATCATTCATGGTTAATATCATCACTTAATAATTGATAACTACAGACCATTTTTACATCATGTAGAATGAGGGTTATCCCTATCAAATATAATTGATGGATAACCACCATTTACTTGGATGAATAGGGTAGTTTGGATCATTTATGAGAAACTTCACAAGATATTCAAACTAATTATCTCTTATAACTCATAAGATATAGAAGTATATATAGACTACGAAAATTTAAGAGTGCATCAAAGAATAAAATAAAGGGTCTTATTGAATTACAAGTAATTATGATACCCATAATTATATAGTTTTGTTTATGTTTAAATAGATAAATTAAATAATTTTATTTGATATGTGATGATAAAAAATTATAATGTGATAAACAAAACCTTATGTAGTTGAATGACAATATGAATAACAAAATAATGAATTATTTGGATTTTGTTTAGGGAACATAACATTAATAATTTTATCCTCAAATATATATTCAAAATTAAGGATCCTATTATATGATAAAGTATATTATTTTAGTAGATCAATAAAATTAAAAACTCCAACCATTGCTATTATGGGAACTAGGGTGATGGAATAGATTCTATCTGTTGAATGGTTCATGTAACCAAAACAATTCTTATAATTGATAAGTGTAAAATATTCATAGAATTTTAATGTATTAACATGGATGTAATAGAAGTAAATATAACATACATAGTTCAAATTATTTATCATCCCCTTACTCAAGATAATGTAAATGATTCTCTATGAGATTATATTGAAATAAATGAGACGATGGTTTCTTGGTGATCATGTTTAGCGTAAAAATTAAAAATTGATGAAAATGAGTTATATGATTTGGGAAACACTATAAATAACACAAAATCTTGACACAATGTACATTGTATTGAATGATGAAAATATATCTACATTTTCCATCGAACTAGGGATCATAAAAAAGTATCGATATCTCTAAATCTACTCTTGATTTCACAATATGAATAATAATTAAATTAAATACACCTTAAATTTAATTTTAGTTTAATAAGCTATTATAGTGATGAAATAATTAAATTATTTTTGAAAAATCAAGGGGACATAATTCTATTTAGGAAAAAGTGGATCATATTAGAAATACTTGTCAGATTGTTTCAATAATATAGTGATTATAACTTACATAACATGTAAAGATAAACATTAAGGAAGTGGAAAAACTAAATAGAACACAACTATTAATAATGTTTTATCAATATTCATGATTTACCAAATTTGTATGAAATATATAAAAAACTATATTATCACTTAACTGAAAATATACATTGTCTATCACATCCAAATGAATTTACAATCTATGTGGACTATCCAAACACTAGAGGTAATGTTGATAGCATACTTGATGGACATCAATTGAAAATGAGATTTGTATGTTCTTTTTTTAGTGCGCATAAAATAAAAGATTCCATTATAATATCTAAATTTCACCATATATATCATTTCTATAAAAGATATATATAACATCTTTATTTTGGGATAATTTTTTGTGAACACAAGACAATAGTACATAGAATGGTGGAAAAATATAAGAAAACTCCACAACACAATAGAAAATATATGAGATGACAAAACTGTTATATTGGTATCTTTCATACATGCTAGAAATTTGGGGTTAATGATAAATTATTCCTCTACATATATCAAAAAAATATATTCTATATATTATAAATGAACTGATTTCCATTTTAGTGATATAGTGACCCATTTTCTATTCTTTATCACATCAGAGTTGTGGACTATCGACTAGTAATTATTACCAATACTTTTGTTAAATATATGATGTGTGCCAAAAATCACTATTAAGGGAAAATATATTATATCCCTCATATGTTCTGAATTTTATATAGTATTCTTGGAACATGGTCTATCATAGAATAAGAAACTTAAAATGATCATAGCTAGTAGAGAAAATATTCTACAAAACATTTCTAATCACATAGTTAATATACTGTAGTGAAACCCAAAGAACTAAGTGGTGACATGAAAGCAACAATAATTAGTTAAAAAAAATTACCCTCAATAGTTTCTATCATAGTTTTTTGAAATTATATTTCATGGAAAAACTATTTTGAATTTTATCAATGAAATTTTGTTCTAAATATATATATGTTATGATTTATGTAATTTTGTGTTATATAATTTACATGAACCATACTATAAGAAAATAAATATTTTCTATTAATGACATGGAAATTAAATTTATAGAATAAATAAATCTATATGTTTTAAAATTTTAATATGGGGACAACAAATAAAAAATAATATAATGATATGATTATGATTTTTTTTCTTTAATAATATGAATGATGCAATCATCAAAATAACTATTGAAATACAAATGAATATTTTTAATTAAAAATTCATTTTTGAATATTATGATATATATAAAATATAAATTTTTTTCAATTCTAAGTTTACATAATTTTGAAGGATTCCTAAATATTTAATTATATAAATATTACTTTGTGGTAAAGGTATTTTGGTGGTATCTTCAGTATGTATCATTATATTAATGTTATAAAATTTTATTCTATACTAGAATGAGGGGTTTACCTTACAGGGAAAAACTTTTCATTAAGTAATGTGGTTAGGTATAGTTTATTTTTCTACTCCTTCCTCTTTTTTATATTCAGTTTTATTTATTTTCCAATTTCTATTAATTTTTCTCATTCTTCCCTTTTGTGTTGTGATCACCCCCTAAGGATTCCTTTGGATAAGAGGGAGGAGATAGAGATGATAGGTAAATAGTAGGGAGTGATTGAGAATTTGGTATCTTCATGGATCTTGGGACACAAAAAAATCATTATTTGGTAGAATTGGATCACCAATTGAACCAAAGCATCACTCATTTTCATCTAAAGGTATGAAATTTAAAATATTTTCCTTATAAATACCCATAGAGTTATTTTTTATATATTAATTATAATATGTTTTGGGGAACCAATGTGGGAGAGTTAATTTTTTTTAAGTAGAGGGATTCAGGGGGTTTGGATGGATTTATTTTAAGGAAATACAAGTCACATTACATTCAGTTTGATAAACAAACCCCATGCGTTCTTCCTGTTTTGTAAATAAAAAAAATTATAATTATAGACTAAATAGTAGTACATGGATAGGTTTTTGAGTAATTAGTAATATAGAGCAATGGGGGTAGACATCATGTACCAACGGTACACTGCTTTTAGTTATATATGGACACATATCTATGTATTTGGAAATAAATATGTGTTCAAACTACATTCCATTTACAAGGAACAGATGATATGTACTGGGAATTTTCCATGTGGCCTTATACATGGAAAGAAATTGGTTGTCAAGAGGTATAGTATTTTAATAGTAAACTGGTAGATTGCATGCCTATGTACTAGTACACTGGATGACACTGGGTGTGCCCTGGAAGTGTGGAAGAACATTTCTAGTTTTACTATTAAGTATACATATTGTGCACTTGGAAGTACATGGGGTGTAGGTTTTCCATCCATAAAAATTGTCTATCTCTATGACTAGGAGAAAGAATTTTAATTTTCTAATTTCAATTCAAATTTTTTTCCATGTATATCATTGTGGTTGAATCCTTTTATAATTTATTGGTTATTTCAGAGGTTTTTGGGAAAAAAGTTATCTTTTTAAATATTCATTGGGATTTACATTTTCTAAAATCCTCTAAGGAATTGGGTTTTGTGTTGGGAGGCACATATGAGGCTGATCTCTTATTAAAAACATTATAATGAGTATTGTAAGTGAGTTATCTTGAGGATATTTCGACAGATTTAGGAGCTGTGATTGATCTTATTATAGGAGTTGACCATTAGTTTGGTTATATGAGGTATTGATTTGATCAACTGATGATGGGAACTATATGATACTTCCAAGTGGTTTTAAATCATGGGTTTTTAGGAATTAATGGCTGATATTTATTAGATTTTTAGATGGTTCAAAGGAACATTTTGAAGATATCCTTTCAATTCATGGTTTTTCATGTGGTTCCCCTTTTGGGATGGGTTCTTTTTGAAATTTTCATTCTTGGTGGGGTGTTCATGATGTTTCCCTTCTAGGTGTTGTGGTCTTTGGTTAATGGTATATGTTACTTGAGGAGGATTCATTTGGATATCTTTTCATGTGGTGTTTTTTAGGGGAGGCTCCTCTATATTAATTATTTCTTAAGAAATTGTTTTAGGGAAATTATAGGGTTCACAATGTTAGTTGTTAGTTTCTAATCAATGTATATCCTATTATAGGGTTTGGGTGTAATTTATCAATAGTTCTTTTGATTTTTGTTTTTAGGTCTGTGTTTTCCCTTTGTGTACTGGATTTTAGGGTAGGCCATTAGGATATAACTAGAATAGTCATTTTCCTTGATATTTATTCTTTTTTCACTAGTATTGGTTGGTTGTTTTCATCGATTTAAGGATAGGGAACTAATAGAAGTTAACTTGAGTGAATCTTTACATGTTTATCTTTTCACACTAATAAGTGTTCAGGGAACATGGATGTTACAACCCTCTTAGGGCCCCATATATAAGGTTTTGGTAAAATTTCATATGTCTCATTGATGTATGACCAGTTCTATATTTTAATGAAGTTATGTAACACTTATGTAAATGGTTGAATACTGTAGTGGTTGGTAGGGTGTCCATGCCACTAGTTAAGTTCATGCCCTTAGGGTCCTAATTCCATATTTAAAAAAAATTATTTTTAGACTCCTTGTATATTTTCATAGGGTAAAACATTCATTCACTTCCTCATGATGTATTTTGGAGATCATTTTTTATCAACTTGTAATGCTTAATTTGAGGTTGCGCATGGAATATTCCATAATTCATTTGGTTGGGACCATAGTTAGGGTATAATAACTTTGGTTTTTAGTCTATATCATGAGGTTTAAAATATTATTTTATTCACAATCTTTTTTAGTTTTTTTAATATTTTCAATATTTTATGTTAGTAGTCATGATTGGTTAGGTATTAGATGACGGAAGTTGTTGCAAATGCTATAATAGAAAATATAATATTACCATTGTGGTTCTCTGATTGATATTTTTTTCTCACCCATACACATACTACTCTGTGTATGTACAAATCTTATGTCTTATTTTAGGTTGATCATGATACATGGTGGATTGGAAGGTGTACCTTTGTTTCATAATCTAGAAGATACCCTCATGTGGAGTCTATGGTTCATGATGGATCTACTCAATTATCAAGGAGACTGGGTATGTTGTTTTTCTTGGAGTGTGTATAGTAACTTATGTATTCATTTCCCATTATTCTTTATCTATATGTTGTTGTCCTAGTGGGTGATTGTTGTTATCATGATTTTCTTTGAACTATTATACTTAGTTACAGTTTTATTATGTTATATTTTATTATATTATATTTATACACTCTCAGATGTTCATTCATGTGTATCTATTTAGTTTATTCAAATAGCTATTACACACTAATATGAAAGAATAGTCTCTGTATTATATCCTTTTAGGCCCTTATATTTAGTTGATAGTCTTTGACTTTTGGGAAGAAACTTTTGAGGACTTTTTTCATTCCAAATCGAGTGATGGGTCAAGTTGACATTAACAATTTTTTTGGAAAAACTGTACCCATGATTTTTTTCAATTATCTTAAAATGTGGGGAGTCAATAGAAAGGATATATATTACTATGTGATATATTTTTATGGGTACCAAGATCGAGTGACATGAACACCTATTCTAGTTGTATTTAATGGATATCAAGTTTCAATGATTATTGTTCTTGTTTTTGTTGTTATGGTTCCTTGATTCCCACATTGGGTGATGGAACATTTTTTGTGGATTATGTGATTTAAATATTTGTAGAAATCGGACCGATGGTATGAGGAATGTGTTCATGGATCATTCTGGGAATGTAGGTAACATTTTCATGATTGGGTGTGTTCTTACTGACTATAATAAAATATCTACATAATGTTTCAGTAACTACATGCATGATGTTTCCACTTATAATTACATGGAATAATTATATTCTAATAAATCATGTATAACTTTTTTTTGATGATAGGTCATTTGGTTCTGGTTGTGTTGACTATCCTAGTATTATAGAAACATTTCATTCATCATTTATTGCATTAAAACCCGTATTTTATCAAGTGGGATTTTTGGTACATGAAAACTATTATTTTTATAACGATGAAGGTAAGGATTACAAATAAATATTTGGGAAAGGTTTAATAGTCCCTAATGTCCTTGGTCCCTATGAACATTTATGGAATGGTTGAGGATTCCATGTCCTTTTGAAGTATATATTGTTTGTGCTTATGGTTTCATGATATATTCCTAGTTAATATTTCATGTCTTGTTTGTTCCTTAGCCATGTTAGTTATTTTTGTGCTTTGGGTAGTGTAATGTGAGATTATGGCTACGTGTTCTTAGTGTTATATAAATATTGGTTTTTAGGGATTTTAATCTTTTGGGTAATTTCAAGATGGTGTTGTGTTGATTTTGATGAGAATATCCATGCGTAATCTAATTGGTTCGAAATGGCATTTATGAGGGGTTTTCCAATCATTTTCTGTCTTGTTGTCCTAATCTTGTTATCTCATAGTTCTTTTTATAATGGGGTTAATAGATTTGGTTTTTTAAAATATCTCTACATTGATATGGAGAGTATTGAGTGGTATGGATTTTGGAGAAATATATTCATGAGATAAGGAATGAAAAAATGGGTTTTGCATATATTTTATTGTGATATGTATCAGTTTTCTATGATTTATTCAATTCATGGGAAACCCTTATAGTGGGAAGTGGGTAAAAGGGAAGAAATGGTTGTGAAGCTCATTTTATGGGGTTCATTTAATGATAGGTAATTCTTTACGGATGAGCCAGGATGGGGTTGATATATGGGGTTTGTTCGCAATTATTATCAATTGGTCCCCATCCATCCACAGTGATAGGTAGTGGATAAAGAAACACCGATATAGTTTGGATCTTGGTTTAGGCGTGATGATTTGGAAACTCTTGTAGTGTGGAAAATATTAATGTTCACAAATTAATTAACACTCATGTTGAGGGTGTTCTCGGAACTATTCATTCATTGAATGGTAATTTTTATGTTTGTACCACCAATGTTCAACGTGAATCATGCTCTCTGGTAAACCATCGAGACTTATTTGTGATGACTAGAATTTATAGTGGGAATAATTCAATGAACAATGTCATGAAGGATTAATGAAAATTTGAGAAATGTATATTTTTCCCTTATTTTAACTGAATTAGGGAAATGATCAATCACATATCAAGATATCATGGATAATGATCTTTACTACTCCATTGTTCCCAAAATTATTGTTTTTAAATAAGGAGAATTGTTTGGTGTAATACTATGCCTTCAAATTTTGTCCAAATACTAAATATTAAATACTCATTCATGTTTTTTGGACGAATATTATATTTGGAGTGTAGATTGGAATATTAAATTCATAGATGAGTCCAGAATCTCAGGGTTTTCTTTGGCTAAGCATAAACTTGCAGGAGGTTTCATATTCATACTGGGTTTTATTATCTTCTCTATCTTCTTTTCTGATTCTAATTTATTTTCAGTTTATTTTATACATTTTATTATTTTACTTGTTTGTATCCGATGTGTAATGTATTATGCCTAGAGATTCATATGGTCAATATAGAACCTTAACATTCAATTTTGGTTACATTTAAATTTTTTTGTTCGCCTATATGAAACCCCTTATTTTATGATCTATGGGTTTTAGGTGAATCATTGGGGGGTCGAGACGTTCCAAGTGATTTCAATTTTCGAAATCCTAATAACATGATATGTGGTTTGATATACAAATTCCATGTGTTATTCATATTCATGGTAGATGAAATTTTTATAAGTATAAACCTAGTACATAAATTAAACTAAATGTACATATACATGGACATGTGGTTTAGTACTAGGGTGTGAGGATCATTGGGTAAAACACACCATGTTCCAAGTGTATACCCAGTTTTGTTATAATTTGATAATTTTTTTCTAAAATGATTGTAAGGAGAAAATTTTGATACTACAAAATGCATACTGGGAGTGCCTAATATTCTTTGGGACTTCTCAATGTGCCCACATACATGGGACACCACCCTATGTGAAGGGGATTGGTCATGTATTATACACATGACAATTCCATCCATATATACTAGTATTCTGAAAGACCCTGGGTGTTCCCTGGAAATGTAGAATTATGTGGCTAGGTCAAACAATGAGGGTAAAAACCATGATCCTGGATTTACAAGCAATATACATTTTACAGAAATGATTTTGGAGTTCGTTTTGATCCATAAAGACAGAATAATAATTCTGAGCAATCCATTATGATAAATATTCACATATATCATGGTGGTTTAATGTTTTTGGAATTTAAATTTCATTAATAATTTTTCTAGACATGATATTTTTTAAGGGATACCATCATTATTTTATTCTAGGAACCTCATGTGGTTTGGATGGTAAATTGTAATGGATTTTTGAGGGTAAGAACATATTGAATTCGTTAGCCTAAGGATTCTCGGTGAGTTTTCTCAATGTTAGTTATAACTATTGTGGAAGGTGGAATTGACTGAGTTCTTCTATGAAGTCATTTTTATTACCTGAGATTATGATTATGTTTTTTAGATGACAGGATTTGTAGGAGACTTCTAGGTGCATCAGAATAACTGGATTTCTAGTACATCATGGTTATTGTGAGAATATTTTGATATGGGTATGAATACCTATTTGAGGATTTATATTCCAGCTGTGTTGTATCATGTGGTTACCCTTTGGGGGGGGGTTCTACATGAGTTTTCCCCTATGGATGGGGTGTTTCATCAGGTTTCCCTTTTTGGTGTTATGTTTTATATGAAGTGGGATGTGAACTGGGTTGAGGTTTTCATAGGAATATTGTCATGAGGTTTTCCTTTTTGGCAGGATCCTATAGGTAGTGTATTTTCTATGTTGAGGTTTTGGGGACCATGAAGGTTTACCCTTTCTTTTGGATGATGGTGGCCATAGTATTCAAAGTTGGAAGGTTCCGCTATTAGGAATCACTAGTGTCTATGATTTATGGGTTGAGGATTCATTCTTATAAAAAATTGGAATTTATAGGAGACATTTTTCATATCAATGAACTGGGTATTTTTAGTCGGATGGAAATATTTTCACTTAATTTTCTTATTTATTTGCATTTATGAGGTAGGTATTGAGACATATTTAATGATCTAGGTGATTTCATCTACAATTGTTTAGAATTTAACATGTTATAGGTTCATAGGTCTATCAATAGTACAACACTCTATAGGCCTCATTTATTTGAGTTTTGGTATTGTTTTGGTATATTCGTGACATGTGGATAGGTTAATCCTTACCATATGGTTATGATGGACTTTGGGAAATGGTAGTATACTCTTTAGATTGTTGGGGGACACTATAACAATGTCAAATAATACTATTGGATTCTTAATTCTCGGTAGGTGTCATTGGTCTTTCAAACACTTTATATGGGTCCATTGGTTTTTTATTTAATTCTTTTAATTGGGATAGAATTTTGTGCTCCTTAAAAATTATGTGGGTATTATTGATGGCAGTTTTTGTGACCTACATTTCATAATTTCTCTACTCAAGGAAAGAGTGAGGTTACTTTACATACGAGTCTCAGTCTAGAACAAATGTTTTAATTATATCACTTATTTTATCCCAATTTTTAATCATTCTTTTCTAGTTTAACATTTATTTGTGTGTTCGTGCTTTTCTATTCTTGAAAAGATAGGTGTTTCATGTACATTTTATCATAGTATTTGTCAGGACCACCAGTGGGGGTGTCTTAATAATAAAATTTTCTCACCCTTGATGGTGAACCTTATCGTATGTATAGAATTGATGTCTAATTTATAGTAGGATTTGAGATTTAATTGATTGGGTGGAGGCCTTGTTTGGAATTATTTAGAAGAAATGATATTTTGTATTCTGAGATTTAATATGGATACATCCAATAGACATGCAGAATGTATATATGGTTCATCATGGATTAGAATTTTGGACATGGGTATTTATTTTAATTTATTCATAATTTTAATGTGATATACCTTTTGGGTGAATTTTTTTTGTATTTATATTTGTTACTTTGTATGAAACATGAAATTAACCATATTCTATTTTAGGTTATTTATTAATTTCTGAGCCCTCTATTGATTTAGTATGTGTATGTGTTTAGTGTATTTATGATATTATCACACAGTAATATGATGTAATTTTATTTCTAATAAAACTTTTAGGACATTTCCAATTTTCAAAAAACTCTGAGAAATTGGGTACCATTCTATAATTCTTGTGGCGGGCCGAATCAGGTGATGAGTCTTGTTATCCTATGAAGAATCCGGATAAAGAGGTCCTGCGATTGTTGTATGGCAGGGCATGATATCTAGTTTTGAATGGATGGTGTTTCATCCATGTAATTTCACAAAGAGACTAATATTTACATCAGTGAGTGTGTTTGAATGATCTTCTCAATCCACTAGGAAAAATGGAATAAGAATCTGTTTCCATAGTGATGGGTTGTTTGTTAGGGGAATGTTTATTTTATGTATTTTTTTCAAGGGAAGGACATATTGGTTTTTTGGTGTCTAATCAAATTTAGTATATTGGAAGTTGTATAAATTTATAATAAAAAAGCATATTTGGATTTATAGGGTGATTTTTATCATATTGAAATTATTATTTTTAGTGCAATGTTTATTTTGAAAATGAAAAATATATGAATATTCAAGGAATAATGATTTATTTCATTATTTTCCATTCCATTAATGAGATATTTGGGATCACCACATGGTTAAATTGTTTTTCACATTTTCTAGTGATGTGTAATAAAAAACAAGAATACCAGTTGAAAGCTTGGATGATTTATCAAGAATATAAATAATGTTTTATTTTTAAAAAGTTTCACATTTTTGGAAAAAATTATACTATTTTAGAAGTGTCTAATTTATATACATATAGGTTTTTAATGAATGTTTTATTACCTAACCCTCCAATAATCTAAACCTAATAGATCATTTAAAACAAAATAATTTTATTTCTATTCTAAATATATGTGATTATTTGTTGTTAGGGGAAGGTTATTTTTATTATAAATATATATAAATAAAATGAATATATATTATATTAATTTCATTATAAATATTTTGAAGATTATATAGATGTTACAAATCTATTATGAATAGGACTGTTGAACTAACACATGAATTAAAAATGAAATTTTTTCCCCTGGAACAGTTATAAAAATGGTTAATTATTAAGAAATGGTTGATAAGATGTTATTATTAAATCAGAAATGGAAGGATATATAACATTACTCATCACTAGTAGTTTTTCTATAAATTTATGTTTATTATAAAGGTGGTTTAAACACTTATTAAGTAAGAATACCCTTATGTTATGTGATTTATGTTTTAATGACATTTCAATTATTGTTGTTTATGTTTCAATTACCATTTATAATTTTATATGATACTAATATAATATCTCCTCAATGTATTATTCTCATTTTATTATTTATTTAACATTTATGTTTTAGTAATCTTATTTTCTCTTTGGTCTTATAAATAGTTCAAAAAACATTTATTAGAATATATTATCTTATTTCTCTTCATTTAGTGGAAAATTTTTTTCTTCCATATCCATGTATTCAAAAATGTATTCAAGAATATTTAGAACTATACTAAAATTATTTATACTTTTATTTTTAAACTTTATTATATTATACGAAATGTTTTTAAAATTTATTATCATCTTTTTATAAGAAATCTACTTTTTACCAAATTTGTGGGAATTTTTTTATTATTATGGATGTTATGGAAATTCTCACTTCAATAACTCATCAATGATTTTATTATTCACTTAAAAATTAATATAGAAATTTTGAAAGAAAAAAATTTCCAAAATATTTTTGAATTATTACAATTTTAAATATGTGATTTCAAGATAAAATATATAGTTTCATAAAATATGTTTCAATGAAATAGTAATGAATACTATAATCTATGATGGCATCCTTTGACTCTAATTTTTATTTATTAGTTATATGGTACAATTTTGACATCCTTATTCTTTATCTAGACGGTTTCTAATTATAATGATGATTTATTTTAAAAATCAATTTATTTTCCACATTTTATAATATGATTAATTTTTATGAAACACATTCCATATCCACCATATATGATATGATATTTGTTTTATGACATTAGAACACATATATGAATGAATTATTCATAATTGACTGGTGGGATAAATATTATATATCATTCCAATGAATTGGGTAATGGTGGATATCTCATGAGATAATTATAACTTGAATGAGAATATAACCTAGTAAAATAAGAGACTTTTATATGTATTATGGTCTTGATAGTTACCATTAGTTTGGGAAATATGGGAATAAGTAGTGAACCTAGTCTAATATGGAATTCATTGAAATGATCCATCAATACGGAAATAATCTGTTATGAACATGTGTTTGATATGATAATATATCATATGATTACAATGTTTTCCCATGATTTATGATTCATTATTGATGATTCCACACACTTATGTATTTCATATTTTATTATGACCAGTCTTTATGTCAGGATTTTTTTATGATCACTAACTAATTTGGTATCATAATTGTAAATTATAATCTTGTTTTGAAACCCTTGCACTTATATTATTATCTCTAATTATCATTTAATGATGTATATTTTTTATACACTTCCTGAGATTCAAAGATAACTCTTTATTATGTTTCCTTTACTTAGGTTATAATGTGAGGTTTTATATTGGTTCTTTCTATTAATTGTACTTTTTTGATTGATTATTTTGGTATATGTTTGAGATCGTTAATGATATATATAGTTTTTGAATTTAATATCCAGAAATAATAACCCATTTTAATTCTAGTTTAGATCATAATTTGATTTAATGAATACTCATCTTATAGGAAATAATGTCTATTTTTTGGAAATCTCATGTCAGCTAAGTTGGTGCAAGAGAGAGATTTAATCAACATTTGGAGAATAATATGACCTTAATTATGTGACAACCCTGAGGTTAATTATTAGTATATGATAACAACATAAGGTATTAATAAAAAATTTATTATGTCATATTCCTAGAAAATACATATCTGTATAGATATAATGTAGTGGATGAAGTTATGACATTAATCCACTTACTGGAAATTAATATAAAATGTGTTGAATGATTATTACCATGATCATAACTAGTTCATAATGAGTGGGCCTAATACTAGAAACCTGGTCGTACACACGAGGGGGGATATGGTTATATTAATTCATTTTTATTTATGAACCATTATAAAGGATTCATATAGATAATGAATATGGATAATATATGATGAACCTATGGTTCAATTGATTTAAAATAAGGTTTCATGATTTTGACCTCATATGAATGAAATTTCATGATTAGAATATATCACACTTTGATTATTTTTGATTGTTTCATAAAAAATTATTATTTGTTTTATTAATTGATTTTACCTAGAAGAAATCATGCAGACAATAAATATAATAGACGATGGAATTATTTTCTACAATAATGTTAAAATAATAACAAGAAATTATTGAAAAATATTATTGATATTCTCATGAAACTATATTAGTTATTGAAAAAAGATATGATTACAAATGATGACGTTATGGAATATCATATGATTGATTCTATTATGAGGAAATATCCAAATTCCATTAGTGGTTCTTTTGATTTACTTGTGGTTGATGGACGGATCAACACCATTGTTAAAATCTTTTCTATTCAACAACCATAAAATGAGGAAAAAAATTTCCTTTCCATTTATCATTTTTATTTCAATGTAGATCAATGTTGGAATACTATTTGTAATACATGGAAAGTTGAATATATTGAATCCATGCAATTTTATCAAATTAATATGATGTTCTTATGTACCTACATACCTTTTATTCTTTATAAAAAAATTGGGAAAACATTCTTGTGAGCATTCTCATAAGGTTGATAAATCCATTAGAACATATGAGTAAATATTTGTATAGCATTAACTGTATGATTTTGGTTTAAAAAAAATCCCTAAATAAAAAATTTATTCATTCATTTGGGGTTTAAAACCATGTCTTTAAAACTAATTAATTATAATAAATATTAGTAGTAATGAATTACTCATATAATGCATTATAAATATAGAAATATAAATTTCATATTTCCATAATTTAAATTGTTTTGATAAGAAAATAATGATTTATACTCCAAAAAACAAAAATATATAATATTATAGAAATAAATTATAGTCGACTAATTATACTCATGATATGAGAGTAAGAGGCAAGTAGATAGAATTGAAGATTTGAAGATGCTAACAACTTCACCACCCATGGTCTAATTATACTCATGAAATGAGTAATGAAACTTTGAAAACTAGTTTATAAATTAAAAATTTAATGAGGATGATTAATGTTAATTGCTTCTTATTCTCAAAGATAATTAGAAATATCAAAAAATCATGACTGCATAAGTTGGTTATGAGAATAATATTGTGAAATTTACATGTATCATCCATACTAAACCAAATAATGTATTATTTTATTTTATCTTTATATAATATATTATATCAATATACCTTATTGAGTTTATCTAAATATTTACCAAATGGGTATTTATTGTGTTTTCCATGAATGATCTAAATGCTATGATGGTCACATATCAAGTCTATACATCCAATATGATTGATTTTTTGAGGAATTTGCTTCCAAAAACTCATTTCAATTTCCATTTAGTTGAAATTTATGACATTCTATGCCTGTATTGGATTAATTTATAGAGAAATAATTTCAATTATTGATGAAGTAAACTAATATTTCATATTCCAAATGAGATGATTGTCATCTATCATTGTGAGAATGAATAAGAACATTAAATAAAAATTAATTTTATCATTTGAGTCTTGATTCCAATCATTGAATGGCATCATTCATGGATGGTTGCGTAGAAACTCAACAAAAAAATAAATCACATTTGTATTAGAGTTTTTCTATATATTTTAGAAACATTTTTTTACTCATCATCCAAAGAATGAAGTTGAGTTTTCAATACTAAACATACCAAATCATATAGATATTTCAATAACTCTATATATAATTGTTCAAATTTAAATAAATAAAATAAAAATTAAACACTTGGAGATATATTTTAAGGTATTTTTAAACCCTAGTGTGTCACCATATGGTGCACTTATTCATTTTATCAATAAGAAAATCAGCCAATTTTATTTGTATTGACTACCAGGTAGATAATGGGATCACTGTTAAAAAAATATGTTACTAGATATCTATGATTTTTTAATTATTTATAAGGATTTTAATACTTTTAATTGATTAGAATTACTTTTTTATATTATAAATTAAGGGTTAAAAGGGGGATATACAAAATAAATCCTCTAATACATGGTGTATACCTTATTGACTAATAATGATGGAATAGGGACTTACTAATTCTATTGTTAAATTCTTATATTTAATGAACAGTCTATAAATTTCCTTATAATTTTTATGTAGTCTTTTGAGAATATATTCTTATATATTCAATGAGAAATAAATCACATTATGATCATTTCATAATTTTTACAAATAACTTAAGGAATGTGATGTTTTATATATAATTTACCATGTTTGAATTTCTACTCCATAAAGATTCATTGTGGGGTCATATAATCTCATATAATGTTATATCCGTAGATCCTTCCAAGAAAAATGTTATTGATTAATGGACCACCCCAACCATGGTAACTCAAATAAATATTATTTTATAATGTATAGACACTCCAAGTTCTTTATTAGAAACTTCTCTTAAAGATCTAGTATAATACTTTTGTATACTCATAAGGGTCCATGATCTATTGGATAGATGGATATGGGGTAAATAACAAGTAGCTAAAGAGATGGTTGTTTGGTGCAATTATACCCACACTATACTTAGGTGAAGAAGGTTGTGTGATCTATAGTGATGGATTGCAGAGGGTACATGGATTTATTTACTTGGGAATAATAAAACGTAGATATCTATTTCATTGGTCCAATTTAAAATTGATGAGAAAAATTAAACTCTTTCTAATTTAGAGTTGAAAGTAGTATTTTTCTAATTGAAATTATATAAGATTTATCATTATAGTGAATTTTGACATATATATACTTATTATAAATTCATGAAAAATATTTTCATGACAAACTATTTAAATATGTTCTAAATGATGTGGTTATAGTTGATTAATGATTATGATTACCCAATAAATCACAAATGTGAGGAATCAAATATTGGGGATAATTATTTAAGTTTAAATGTAAAAGTTCATTTTTTTGGAAAGAAAATTTAAAGGGAACCAATATTTAATTATTACTAGAACATGAATCCTAACATTATTATGAATGGGATATATAAATGAATTCTTAGATTAATGGTCATTCATCCATCCATGAGTGGATTTTAGAGGTGTGGCTAGATGATGTGGAATTATTGAAGAAGATGAAAAATGATCATAAATTCAACCATAACTGGTATTAAATGGAATGGATTAAAAATTGAGTATGATTCTAACTAATGAAATATTTAAAGAAAAAAATATGGGACAATCTCATGATATGTTATTATCTATTTATGATGTTCGTATAATGATGTATCGAGATCTGAAAGTGTATTTGTGGTCAGATAACATAAATAAAGATATGTTAGAGTATGTATAAAATTGATCTGTATGTTATAATGTTAATATATAGTGATATAATTCTAATAAGATGTTATGATCAGTTATTATACAAAATATATATGTGAAAAAAATCACCAAGTAATTTTTTTTCAGACGCCAAAATACATTTAATGTCTACAATTCAATATGGGTGGTTGTCTATTTATTTATGTTTTTAGTACTCATTATATACATTAGTTGAAATTTCTATATTTTTTATATTTCATTGATATATAATAAATAATTACTATGATTTAATATATTGCAACATTCTATTTTATTAAATACCTATTCGAGGATTACATAAATATTATAGAGAAGTCTTTAGCAGGATTTTGATACAAATTTTAGTTTCATTTATTGTGTATCACCCATAGATAGATAGTAAGTCTTATAGGTCTAATAATAATCTATATGAAATGTTTAGAACATTATTAATGTATTTCAATGGTTCTGTTAATCATAACCATAATTTGTTGAATTTTATAAAAAATTATCATTCACTTAATAATCTAAATGGATCCTTATGAATCTCCATTTTGTACGAAGCACCAAACGCCAACAATCAAGGATAATTCTGGATGAATAAATCAATTGGGTCATGATATATATGATTTGATGGTATTGATAGTTATTACTATTCTAGAACACACGTGGGAATCACATATTTAAAAAAAATCTTGTGCAAACAATAATCTTTTAAATATAGATTTCAATTTTGGTAAAAAGTTATTCATGGGAATATCATCATGGAAAAATGTTATTTTATTGGAAAAAAAATTGAAATATAATCAAAAAATATATTGGTCTCTTTTAAATTATTGATCGTACTGGTATAGAATATTATCATTTTAATCATTCACTGAATCAATCTCATGTAACTAATGTGGTCCATGTATTCCACTTGAGGAATGACATGCCTCATCCTTCACTTTTAATGAAATAATAATACATATCATTTGAATGATATTCTTATTTTGAGAAAAAATGATGGAGTTTCAATATCATAGATAAAATTTTCTATTTAATTATACAACTCGCATAGTCAATGTATTCTACCAGAAAAGTTAGATCCAAGCATGCCTAGACCCCCAAATTTATTAATAAAAAAGAAAAATGCAATGAAAAACTAGAGAGAGCGAGAGTGAGATTATAGTTCAGAATAGTCATAATCACCACATTCATACCTGGTCAGTTCATTAGCATCAGCCGATTCCCATTCTGATTGAGGATCACATTGTTTGATAATATTGATATATTCCTTCTTTCTCTCCAATTGATCTATGCATAACTTCTCCTTAGACTTCATGGAAGATGACCTAGTGTTCACCGTCCTTGTAACTACAGAGTAATATTTCCTAGGATTCCATGAACCTGGGGCAGACATGACACCCTCACGGTCAGAGATTATTTTCCATTCTCCTCAAACAATGTCACCAATGTGTTCTAGAAATCCATAAATTTTACTAATCGGCATGGCATATTGAGGAAGGGATGAGAAAGAAGTATCCTTATTTATTTTTATCAATTTGATAAAACATTAATGATTAATGTCTTAGAAGGGGGCATAATTTAACACCTAAATATATTAAGTTATATTTCACTTTAAACAAATTTTTTTCATAGATATCATTCTTTAAAAGAAACCATATGTTTAAATTATTCATGATATAAATAATATTATGTAAATATGAACATTATAACAACGAAATTAAAATTATAGGTATAAATATTAATAACCAAGTTATAAAATATGAGGGAAAAAGTATTATAAAATTTGAATGAATTTTTTAATTGTTTCTTAATTGTTTATAAAATCATTTATACTTAAAAAAATACATTTCATTTAAAATTGATTTTGTATCTTTTTGTGGGAAATATAATAACTAATATATATATATATTAAAAAATTTATATTAATAAAATTAAACCATATTTTTAATAATCATATCATAATTGTTTATGGGGAATATTTTGGATTTTTCAATAAATATAATTTTTATAGGGATTAGTGAAAAATTATATTTTTTATTTAAAATGTATTTAATTTTTGGAGGAATTTAAAATGATCTGTTTCATTTTAGATTTTTATCTAATTAAATTATGTTAATTAATATAAAAAAATTATAAATGTTCTTCCATGAGGATGAATTTTATGTTTTATTATGGTATAAGAACTTTTTAGGATAATAATATATTTTTTCATAAAAATTGGTTTCTATTGGGTATGGATGGTTTAATATTTTACTAAATTACTCAAATTATATGAATTTAATTTAATTAAATGGATTCAAATTTTAAAATCATAATTATTAACAAAATTTAATAGAATCATCTAACTTTTTGTTCATTATTAAAAGTAGAAATAATAAAATTTTTATCTCTTTAAAAAGGCAAAATGGGATAAAACATCTTGTTAATGCTTTTAAATCATTTTAACTCTTGATTTTATCATATTGTATGGGGGATTTTAGACTACATATTAAATTAAGGAGTTAAATAATGTATTAAAAACATTATTTTTAATATTGTAACACCTTCATGCCTTTTTTGATGATATGTTTTATTTTATTAAACTTTATTAATTTTTTTTGGTCATTACATTTTACTACATGGTTCGAATGTTTAATTTATTTTTGGTTTGATAAAAAAAATAAGAAAACTTCATTTTTTATTGTTAGTAAAATAATTATGGAAGGATATTTATTAAATTATATTAAGTAGAAATAATTTTTATACTTATAGTCATTTATTATCCTAAAATATGGTTTTAATGTATTTTTTTATATATTAAAATTTATTTATTCCATATTTAGAGGATGAAATTTATAAAATGGATTCTATACATGGAAGTTACTTTTGTAAAATTCCATTTAATGACATATATTGAATCCACTAAAGACTCAATATATTTTATTTTTTGGGAACATGATAAAACAATAATATCACCTCATATGTCTTGTACAGTTTTATTCATAGGTATCAATGGATTAATTATCCTTGTGTTTCAACTATAAAAACTAACTCACCATTTTAGCATAAATATTTCATATAAAGTAACATTTTATAAATACCCTACTAATCCTCTCTCATTTTGTGGATTTTGATTTCTTTTATATTACTTATATTCTTGATAATATCACACCCTTGATTTTCATTGCCTTCCTAGTGATAAACTATTTAGAAAAAAATTCTCTTCTTATAAGAACATTAGAATGGAAATTAACTTATCAATTATATTAGTCAATTATTTAAAAAATAATGGATCAAAAGACGTGAAGAAATAGTATCATAACTATCATATCAATTATTCAATGGAATATTGTTCCCATATTGATTAATTATAATGCGTAACATGTTTTATGCTACCACAATAGCTTGAGAATGTTGAGTGACTGTTGTCATAGGATATTGCATCACAACTAACAACATTTTTGGTTACTGATGAGTATTTTTATTTCAGTACATGTCATAGTAATTTTTCACATAACTACTTTTGGTTTAAACCATTGAATAAAAGCAATGACAATGAGTAAGAAGTGATCTACAATAATAAGAATGAATAATCACATAAATAAGGGATTTAATCCAAATATTTCCTAAAATATAAAATGTTATTGTAATCTAAAGACACATTAGGTCCTGCCTAGTTCATACATGGTCATCATCTATTTAATTCCAAAATAATTAATAAACTGGTAATATAATTAACAAAAAAATAATGACATGTAGTCTATATGTAGGTGTGTTTTCGTAATCCCATTGATCATAAACTGGTGAGGATCATGATAATACACAATCTAACCTATTAAACTTTATAACACCTTTGTGAACATTTTCTATATCCATATCCACATTCAAATATATAGAATTGGATGGTTTTTTTTTGGAAAAAATGAATTTATTACTTGAACAAAAGCATAAGACATTATACTTTAAATAGAAATATAATGTGAATTTGTTTCCAAATTTTAATAATACAAATTCCAAAAAATAAATAATCCCTACTCTGATTCCAAATGAGATGATTACAAAAACATAAATTTATATTAAATTATTTAAATTACTATTCAACACATAAAATAATTTTACATGCCCTAGAACTACAAAGGGTTATTTACTTTAGGCAATAGACACGAGATCATCTAATTTTATAAACATGACTTGATCTTATTGCTTTTTGTGATAATATTTTAGCAATGAACATCCATCATTAAAATTAATTTTCTTATTCCAATATTTTTCTAAAAACCGTCTTTAAAAATGAATACAAAATTAAAATATTTGAGAATGCGCACATTTTATATGTTTATATTATGATATTCCATCAATCATATCAGAAATAATCTTAAAATATCTCTAAGTAACAATTTTTTACTGATCATTTAAAATAACCATATTTTCAACGTCAATTTCATTCAATCATAAATAATTCTATATAATTTATATTAAATATAATTGTGTTCCATTTATAGATCTGTTGTAATTATTTGTGTATTCAATAAAAAAATTTAAAACACTATATTATAAAAATTATACATAAAATAAAAACATCCATAACATTATCACATCATTCAACACAAAACAAATATACTGAACCCAAATATATAACAATCCAAATATGGTTATTATAGTAAAAAATATGTTTTTGGGGGAGGAGGATCACCCAAATGGCCAGGTGAGGGAAATTCCAGAACAACATCCCAAGAATGTTTCTGCATATACTTCACCATCTACTCATCACTCTGACGATGATTCCAAAATTCCTTCACCTTCTCTCTCAGCATCAATTTTTTCATCGCATCATAATCTTGAATCCTATAATCATACTATGTTCTGGAAAATAATGATTAATCTTCATGATATCCCTTTGTACTAATTTTTTACATCATATTACTATAATAATAACTATTAGGTGTCAATATTGAAACAATATTAGTCACTCGACTTTTATCGATAACATGAAATGTCACATGTATCTAAGACCGATAATTAAAACCTGGCGTAAAAGTGGAATCAGTGTCACTGTGTACCTTACCCTATCATGAATGATATGTCACGTCTTAATATTTATCCTTCATAAATAATAATAAATTAGAATTTAAAAAAATTATCACTAATTTGTTTCAAAAAATACTATCCAAAGTCCAGATCTGACTGTCAATGACAATTTATCATGCATAGGGATCAATGTACATATTCTTATAAGCATTCAAATTTGAAACAACAGGGCTAGTATTGACTGATTTCATATAATAGAAAATTTAATTTAAATAATATATACATTTATAATTTATATTAATTTTCATATATCATTAATGTATACCTAATGTATGACTCCATCTACTATTTCTAACCTCATTCCACACTTAGTTTTGAAACCCAAATGATGAAATCCTAGAAAAAGTATCTCCAATCCATTTGGAGCACAATTTATTTCATCCCTGGGATACGATATAGTAAGGCTGGTTAGCGAAGCAAGAGTTGACAAAATAGTAATAAAATCCACATCTGTGAAAAAATTTGTCAGTTTGTGTCAAAACTAATGAAAACATTCACTTAGACAAATCCATCATGCCTGCTAAATATAATCATTCTTGCTATCATCAATCAGAGACTACAAATTCGACATCATAATTTAAAATAACATTTTACTAATTGAACAAAACAAAAACAAAATTTATTATTTATTAAAAAAAAATCTAGTGGCCATGCATTTGGTGTCTACCAAAAATGGGAACCTGATCCCCGGATAGTCGGGGTATCTAAATATAATTTCCTAGAATCGTACAGTCCATCCCAATAAAAAATGTGATAAAAAATGAAAATAAAAACAAATAATCAGAATATTATTACAGAAAATAATACATAAACAAAATATACAATAGATGCCTTAACTAATTTAATATAACCCAATAAATGAGGATCAAAATCTACAAGTCAGAATCTTTCTAGAATATGGTCTAGAATCATAAATCTACCATGTTATGCAGACTTCTAAAAGGATATGTTATATCTCAAATTCTTACTAACATTAACTAATTATTAAAAAAATTAATTTTTACTAATTTATACAATTTCTTCAAATAATTAATAAGTATATATTAATTAGAGATTATTTTTTCATAAATATTAACTATATAATTTTTTTGTATTTATTATATTATTTTTATCAATTTATTTCAACTATAGTAATTTCCTTAGTTTATAAAAACTATTTATAATATATAGTAATTAAAACTATGATTTACTGTTAATTTAAAATTATACCTAATAATTTTTCAATTATTATATATTATTTAATGATAATTACATAATATTTAATGAATAATTTATATAATTCAAATAATAACAACATTTCACAAATTATAGTGAATAATTAATAATTCTGTGTATTTATTTAAAAGGGATCTCAACAAAATATCTTATTATAAATAACATGGGTTTTAATTAACAATTTTTATAATTAAAAATATTTTTCACTAAACATCTTATAACAATTATTTTTTAAATATACCTATAAAAATTGTTTTTGGCATCATTTTATTTAAATTTTTTATTGATTTATATAAAAAAAGAAATTCC
The DNA here is from genome assembly GCA_963277665.1 of Viscum album. Classification (NCBI taxonomy): domain Eukaryota; kingdom Viridiplantae; phylum Streptophyta; class Magnoliopsida; order Santalales; family Viscaceae; genus Viscum; species Viscum album. The sequence continues at coordinate 1,581,504,953 of OY728150.1, read as the reverse complement.
TTATATATTTTATATGATATATACATGTCTATATTACATGATTTATTAATCAAATATATATACATTAAATATTCTAAAAATATTTTTTAAAAAAAATATACATATCAAAACTATACATACATACATACATACATACATACATATATAAATAAATATATATTTTTGTGTGTGTTTAAAAAAATATAGACATTTCTTTGAATGTTTATATATTTATATTCACATGTTAATACATATATATCTAATCATTTTCAAAACAATGTTCACATTTTTTAACTATATGAATCACATTCATAATAAAAAATCAAACATTGTTTAACATCACGACCCCAATACATGAATTATCATAATTTGTAAAATATTTATATCGTGATAAAAATGTTTTCAAGGTAATGATATAATATTTAGAATATTAATATCTAAATAGATTAATTTTTCCTACATTTACTATGTTTGAATTAATTTAATTATTTTAACATTATTTTTACTATAATTATAAGTTATTTTATATTTGTTTTTATAATGCTACAAAATCCTTTTTTCCTCCATGAAATCCTATATTTAATTAATTTTTGTATTTTTTATCATTTAATAAATACTCAATAGCTATTGCTTGTACCTTTAATTTATATGGAATCATCATTCCATAAATAAAATATCCTAGATTATATTTCATGAAATACTAATAAATGACCATTTAAATAGATTAGTATAATCCTTTTTAATAGTAATATTAATATCAGACTACCCCATAAAAAATTCCAATAATATGTATAGTTCAAAAAATAATATAAAATAATAAATTCCAAATTAATTTTGATGCAAAAAAAAATACACACATTACACAAAATCATATATATATTAATATTGGTCTCAAAATTAGTCAATTTATATATATATTTATTTAGGTAAATATGGTTTCCATGTTTAGCTATATACATATAACATAAAATATTTATCAATCATATATATATATATATATATGATTTTATATATATGAACATAAATTGTGTAATAAATTCGGAGGAACATTAGAATCAAAAGTTATCAATGTATCTAGATACGTAAAAATAAATAAATATGAACATTGAAATATAAAAAAAATCAAATTTAAAGGATTAGATTTAGAAAAATACATCACAAAAATTTGAATTAACATGTTTAGATCCACAACACATTTTATTTAATCATGGAAACTGAAATATGGATGAATAAATTTTTAGTATCCCTAAATAACATATAAATCATAAAATATAGTAAATATTTTGACCTAGGGATTGAAAAAAAAAGTTTATGAAAAATTAAATAAGAAATCATTAAAGATGTTGAGGATTAAAGTGGGGTTTTAACCAGGGGATTCAAATGAAAATCTACATGAAATCATGTGTGATTAATGATTTTTGGTGTGGGCCATTCAAGGATCGCATTATTGAAACTACTACACAAAGAAGATGAAAATCGTGGGAGGAGGGGAGAAGAACGGTTTTGTTTGATTTCAATTAATACTTATCTACAATGTGTTAATAGAAAAATTATTATCCAATTCTATAAATATTTTTTGAAGACATTTTTTATGAAAAATTTTATCTATCACTATTTATCATTCCACACTAAAAAAATTGTGGATAAATATTTATTTTATAACTATAAGTCATCACAAATGTATCCTTTTTATGGATACTATTTTCTCTCAAAAAACATATGTATTCATATTTATTTCCAAAGGATTTATATCCATCGTCAATAAATGGTAATGAAATTTCTGTGATAAACTACCAGAAATAATTGTATCCCATTGAATAGTGCACAATTTTTAAAAAATATTTTTTTATGGGGCCCATATCATGTTGTAAAATCCCATAAAATATTTTTTTACCTGAGATGATAATTCTATTTTATTGAAAATATCAATTTTTTGTTATCTATGATGTAATCTGATTTCATCATATATATACCAATTCAAATATATATTTTTTTCTAACTTGAAATTATTTTCACCGTATCAAACAATTTTTCACATATTATTACATTTCTAGGAATAACTTATGCATAACCTTCCACAAAAACGTATGTAAAAATATAATAAAAAATGGATTTCATATACTCTATAATATTAAATATAGGTGTTAGAAATAGATAAATGTGTTTTAGAATAAAATCATAGGATGTGTCATACACAATAAATTAAATATATTTAATTATATGTTAGAGAATAAGGATTTTTTTCTAAGAAAATTCATAAATAACAATACTATGATATAAAAAACCATCAATCATGATCCCTGACAGCATATCGTAAAGTTGGAATCTGACAAAAATATGAGTTTATATATTTTTGAATAGTTATAAAATGTAAAAGGATAACTATTTATGTTAGGGAACGAAAATTCAGTCATCATATAGATGTATGGACATGAACTCAAGTACATGAATAATCTTGTGATAATGGACCAATTTCTACTTATTAACTAATGAAATGAAACTATTTTTATTCATAATGTTGTGGAATGAAATCATGTTCATTCTAAACATAGTTATCTCATGAGTTATCTATATTTACTAAATACCTTTAAGGTATAAATCCAATTAACCTATATTATGAAAATAAACTATAAATACTCCGCAATATCAAAAAAATATACCTCAATTCATCATATCATTACCCATGAAAGAATATGGGTTTCAGTTTATCACTTAATCATAAAATAACCCTTGGAAATGACATAATTTTAAACTATGTGGTCAAATATAATAAAATAATTTTAAAATACACATAGAAACATTCATTAAATACAAGAGGAATATAACCTTTTCTCATTAATAACATTATAACTGAAATATTACTAAATATTGAAAAATAAATTCCTTGAAAATAAGCAGGTAAACATGAAATGATGTAATAAAATTAAATAATGGGAATAAATATGGCAATACATACTGTTTTCATGTACATTAAAAAAGGAAATTCTTTTTACATAATGCAAAAAAGTTGAGAAAAAATCACTTCATTGAAACAAATTTCACTAAAATGAATTCTTTTGAACCTTGTAGTAATATAAAAGGTAATGTATTTAATTCTATAATAAAATTCATGTATAAATAAAAACATATACATTATAATACAAAAGATAATTGACATGGAAAAAATCGTTTATTAACTATGTAGAAAATATGGATTGTTTTTCTTTAAAAAAATTTCTCACCCATTTTAAGTATTAATGATTGGATAATGCTACTAATACAAAAATATTACAATAATGATTATAGAGGAAAAATATATATATTTTTTAGGATAATATCTATATAATTTCCCTAAATTGAAATTTTACGTAAATTGTCCAGAAAGGAAATGAGATTGTATCAGAATTCCCATAACAAAAAAATGTCTTTCTTTATAACCATTAAAATATAATTTATAATAAATATACATATTTTTTAAAAAGTAAAAATATCATATTAATATTTATAAATAACCAAATTTTTGTTATTTTTACATCTTATGACTCATTTATTTATAATTCTTTATTAAAATCACTATATTGGGTGATACTAATTTCATTTTTCATACATATTTTGATTTAAATGTTATAGTCCTTATATATTTATCACGGTTCCAACATTTATGTAATTTTTAAAATGTAATAATTAAAACATATATTCCTTATATATATAAATTTGTGATGAAATATTAATTACATCAAATTGTTGAGACTGGAATATATACATACAAAAGAGTGATGTTTGTATTCGTCAATTGATGAAATGATGGAAATGTAAACAATAGTTAATATTTATAGAATCAATATTATTTCATAAATATAATATATATTCAGTAAATATATCCTTATTACCATAAATTTGAACCTCTGATAAAAACTCACTTCACATCGTGGAGGCGATAGTCCACATGTATACACGAGCGATGTTATCATTTCACAAATGATTGGATTGTGAGAATGTAGATAAGATATTATAATTAAAATCATAATAATGACATGAATATAATATATAAATATTATATTAAAGATATATATTAATATTAAATCTATCAAAATAATCAATGAAAAATGATGATGACGAAAAATAAAGAATATTTATATGTGGAGGATATAGACGGCATGTAAGAATGAGTTACACATTCAATTATCATTTAATGGAAGTTATTTAAATTCGGTGATATATTATAATAATTATAATTGATAATATTTAATATACATAAGTAATAACTTAATAATGAATTTCATATATTTGGAATAGTTATAAGAACAAATAAAATTGAATATACATGGTTTAGAGTTAATAAACAATGTTGAGAAACCATCAATGGGATAAAATTTTATCCTTGAAAGGGTATTATTATGACAAAAACAAGAAATATAGAATTTATAGAGGAAATTTACAAATAGTTTTGGGTGGGTATTTAAGATATAACAGTCTCTTTAAGTTTTAGTAAAAGATGTTATGTTATGGACTTTTATAATGGAGGGGAAAGGACACTATTTGATTTATACAAAAAAAAATTTATTTTATTACTCAAGATAATTGGATCAAAACTCTATGATGTTATTATATAAGATAAGGAAAATCTTAAATATATTCATAAAAGAGGATTTATATATTATTTTGTGTAATATAAACTCATATCTCAATAGTGTAAGAATACGTTAACCCGATTAAATATTTTCACATGTATTGAATTTTTCCCTAAGTTATTATTCATAATAAAAAAGAATAATGTTCAATTTTTTATATAATAAATATAATTGTGATTAAATTTTTTAATTATTTAAATTAAATTAATTCCCTATAAGTAGTATAAATGAATTTTAAAACTAGTCCACAAAATGGAATGATAAATGATTCTCTAGAAAAACGAATTTTTATGTATAAAAATGTTTTAATTCCATAAAAAACATAATGTCATTTAAAATAACATTACTTTAATTATTTTTAATAAAAAGGTAGTAATATTATTTTAAAATAAATTCAAAAAATGGTAATTGTTAAATTATTGACTATAATTCATAGTTTTTTATATTCCCATTATTTTTATACCATTCACTGAAAAATTAATATTTTTTAAAACAAACACCAAAAATAATTGTAAGATAATTTTCAGATTATAATTTTAAAAATAATATTCTAATAATAAAATAAAATTTAATGAAATACATGAAATTTATTATAATAATCACTCACACAATCACTAAAATCTATTTCTGTTTAAAAAGGTATTTTTGAATCATAAAATGACATCCCGAAAAATTGAGTGCTTAATACCTAATAATTAATCAATAATTTTTTTAGTATGAAAATTAAAAACTTATTTCATTATGTGTTTAATCTTATTAATACCCATCATTCCAATAGCTATGTTATAAAGCTATACTATGTCATGGTTCGTTTAGACTAAGTAATGCATGTAAAAAACTATCAGATATATCTTATTTATTTCCAAGAAAATTACAATTCAAATGTCAAGGGATTAAAACATGTGATTATTATGATTATGTAATTACCCACAAAGTAGTGGTATAATATATTTATGAATTATATAAAGGTTTTATATGGGTATGATGACCTTTTAATAAGACCCACAATAGTTCTATGATATGAATATCATGTTGTGTGACCCAGGGTTGTGCAAGGATACAGTGGCCTTATGGTATGTCCAAGGATTAATATATAGACTTAAACCCATTCGGTCATACCCATGATTAGTTGTTGTGATGAAATTTCAAGTAAATTTGTTTTTCTCTATTTTTCAAATTAGGATCATGCCTTTATTTATTTCTACTATTCATGAATTGAGCTTAACTATATATGGTTGAGGTTTGTGATAGCTTAGTTAGTGCACGACTTTTATGCTCATGAATGATTGTTTTATATTTTTAAAATTAACAATTATCTTATATTAAACTCTTATTAATGTGAAATCATTAAAAGGACCAATTTTTGTGTCTGTTGTGGTTTATACATACACCCTTCATTGGAATCTTTATGCATGTATAGGCATTATGATTAAGGGTCCATGAATGGAAAGGGACCCGAAAATAAGGATTTTGAGGAGATGTAGTATGGAGTGAAGGTATAACTACCATGAACACCTATTTTTGTATTGAATTGTTATTTATTTTCTTATTGATTATTATAATATGGGTGACCAGTTACTTGGGGGTCCTTGTTTTAAAACATGTCTACCATGAAAAACATTTTATTCCATCCATTAGAGGATGGTTTCAATTTTTTCCACCATATATATATATATATTATTCTCATTATGTATTTAGGATGTCTTATTTTTATATATAGGGTATATTATGCCAACTGATGATATCTAGACCCTAAAATCTAGTTGGAATTAAATAACATATAAGAAGGTGTTCATCATGGAATGTGGCACACCTTAATGTACATGGGGATTTCAATAAAGTCATTCAAAAAAAATAATTTATCAATGAAGTTATGATAACATATGGAATATTAATTTTTTCATTTTGTTATTTTTAGGGAATATCACTCTTATAAGGCTCCAAAAAATAACTCTAACATTAAAGATATTGAGATTCATTTGTGTAGACTACCACCTTTATGAAAGATGGGTTCTATATTTCATAAACTCATTAAATGGATGATACAAATGAGTTATTTAATGATAAAATTTCATATTAAAAAGTTTTAATAATATTATTAAATATTAAATTAAATAATTCTTAACTCTTCCTCATTCTGGGGAAATCAATGTGTCATCCATGTATATTTAGACAATTATTTCTAAGATAATATTTATTTCATTATCCAATCACATTTAATGTAGGATAAATTAAAAAAATATATAATATATAAACAAGATATTTATGTCACTATTAATATTCTATAATTATTATATTTTACAATCTATAAGTAAAATTAACTATAAAAAATTATAATTAATTTTCTAGTATCGAATGAACATTTCAAGGTGCCATTCTTAGTTGGTCCAATTTTGGAATCCTATAAAAATCTATATGTTTTGATATAATGGAAAAATTAATTAAAAGTAAATTATATTAATTATAATATTATAAATATATTTTAAAAAAAATTTGAGCATAGTTAATATAAAGGGGATGGCTTAGAAAAATTCATTAAACTATATCATGTAACTGTCATGATCTATAACATTGTAGTGAATTAATAACACATGGTAATAGTTTTAATTTATAATAAATAATATAAATTAATAAGGATATCAAGAATATTTTTGATACACATTATTTTATTTTTTCATATGTTATGAACATGTAAAAATTGAATCTTGTCCAGGGATAAGGGGTTTTTATATCAATTATTTTCATCAATATATGATCCTTCTTCACAATTTTTTTTCGGTGCATTACACATGGATTTATTTTTCTCATATAATTTTCAAAATATAAGTGATTTAAAAATCCATCCCATGTTTTACCTTTTTTGAATTGTAAAATTGAATGATTAAAACATATTAAGTGATTGTACACATTCATATTTTTATTCAACTAGGTTTCAAACACCCTTATTGAAATATATTGATCCATGTTTTATTTATTCTAACTAAATAATTATTATTATTTAATTTCCTATTTATTTTTTTATTTTAAAATTCATCATTATGGACTCATTATACAATAATATTTACTAAATGGTTTTGTATCTTCTAAGGGTTTTTTTGTCATGGTTCAGTTTTATTGATGTGTTTATTAATGTTTTCCCACCTAATCCTCCTTCATGTTGTGTAACCACTTCATATTAACATATTTCATAAAATATATCCCTTAAAAACAAGTTTTAAATGATTATATAAAATTTTACCCTTATAATTTTTTCATTCTAGTGACTACTCATTTTGTATGTGGTTTTTAATCAATAACTCATTTCATTTACTTTTGTTTATATTATGCACCAAATTCTATTTCAATAATTTATATTCTTTAAATTTGATTTTTATTCCATTAAATCGTTTGTATCCATGTTATTATGAGTTGAATTGAATGTTATTCCTCCTTTATCTAGTTTTCATTGAAAATATACTCATGTTGTAACTTATATCGTTAATAAAAAACATTCTCTATGAGTTTTAAATTCTCTACAAGGACATGATCTTCTATGATAATTTATGTTCTCCCATTCCATTTCCCCAATGGAATTTTATCTTCTTCTTTGTTAAGTTTGTTCATTTCATCATTATTATCTAAATTTCTTATGTACATTTTGAAATAAAATATTTCCATTGGAAAAAATAATTCTCATTCTTTCTAAAAGATATTACCCCCCTTGTCCATATATTCCTACTTGTTAATGACTTTATCTCATATTTTTAAATTTAATAAGGACTAATACATGCGATCCACTTACTTTACATTAACACTTTACAAATGAATATATCATTTCATTATTTAATATTTAGGTTTTCATTATTCCTATTTTAAAATAGAAAATGATTTAATATATCAAAGATATATTTCATATCTTCCACTCCATGATTTTTTATAAAACCTATATATAATATTCTAGTTGTCATTATTGGAGATTTTTTGAACACAATTGTTTCAATATATCTAAAAATATATCTTTACAACCTTTTGAGAATTAAATTTCAATATAAACTACTAAAATTATATTTTTGATATTAATTATTAAAATTGAAAAGGAAAAGTTTTCAAAATAAATTTATAATAATGTATTTATTATTATTTTTAGTCTTATTTCAATTATTACATTATTTAAATAGTTTATCATTTGTTTCTTTATGATTTTTATTTTAAAGTATTTCAATGAAAACGATTCATTTTTATCATTATTTTCAAGGAAAAATTCTATTATTCTTCCACAATTATTTTTATAAATAATATGATTCATTACCTATATTTTCATAGTGAGAAATGTTAGATCTATGTATCTAAAATGAGACATATAATTATTTTTCATTCCAAATAATCATCATTATATAACAATAATTTTTCATCCAATTCCTTTTTATGTTAATACCATATTTTTTATTCCATTGATTGATGTGTGTTCACATTAATTCCATATATTGATTGTTCTATGATAATATAGACATAACTTTATATATTTTATACATATTTTTTAAATAAAAAATTATTTATTGTGATGGTGGAAATGTGTCATTCAAAAAATATATAGAAAATATTTTATTTATAATGGTTTTTTAATGGTATGATTATTGATAGATTATGAATGACTTATAAATGTGATTCAATATCAAAAGTACATAAAAATAATTTTCCACTGATGGGTTTTCATGATATATTTAACGATTGATATGATTTGGAATACCTATATATGGATGATGATGGTTGGTTTCATATTTTTCCCTCCATTGAATTACACAAGTATTCATATGTCAAGATATTGAGATGATATGCATGAGTATTTTTTTCTAAAATAGGGATCTTACAAATTTAGTTTTCTCACTAAATGATTCTTGTACAATTTTTATGTAAAAAATTCTATAATTACATAATCTAATGTTTTCCCCCATGATATTTATTTTCTTATCTTTCATGGTTTTCAGTTATTTCCAAGTAATATTACTTTGATTATCCACCCTGGATAAATATTATAAACAAAAAATTCTAAACACTTTTCAATGATATATATATATATATATATATATATATTCATTTGAGATATTATTTCCTTATATTATAATTTATTGGAATGTCTAGTAGTCCCATGAAATTTTTATATATAAATTTTTCTACTTCCAATTTTTTTTCTTATATGTTTATGATCTAAACCTCCATTATGTGTAAATCATTTTTCCCTTACGGAATGAATGATCTAAGCCATATTTTTTATTTAAAATCAAAAGGTTATACTGTTAATTATAGTATTAGGTAAGTCTATATGGTACGATAATGGAATTAAATTAATTATAATGGTTTACAAGATTGGTAAAATAATTTTTTTACGTATCTAGTCCTTAAATAAACTAAACCAAATGGATACCTATGTTGGGTGTTAATATTTCAAGATGTAATAATATATTAACTTTTTCAGTTTTATATTGGATGATATTGGTTAGTTCAAGTATATTTTGTAATATTTTTTTTATTGTTGGACATGGGAATGTGGGTATGGGGTGCTTCAACTTACATACATAGAAGCATTTCAGTGAATAAGCTATTAAGACCAAATATTGTTTAATAAATGAATAAAAATATTCAAACCCTTCAGTAACATATAAAATTATATCAAAATTGTTATATGATATATAAATATAATCATTGACATGATCAATATTGTAAAGATACTAGCAAGGTATTTATTTTAATGTATCATTGGATTTTGGTAATTGTATTTGCGAAAAATCCAACATTGAACCCTAGATACATCACCCCATTCATGATTCTTGATCAAGTAATGAATTTAGGTTATCTCTTTGAGCTCTAACCTAACTTCTCTCTAGAACCATTGGTGTACCATGTCTAACTTTTATTGAAATACATACCTAATGCGACACGTGAAATATACAAAAATGTTTTCTAATACAAACGTGATATTTAACACCTCATAATATAATAATCCAAAATTAAATGATTTATAATCAAGATAACCATTTTCTAATTTTTTTGGAACGTGTTAGTTTGTTTTATTTTGGAATTTATGTAAAAAATTACATAACCATTTGGACACTTTAATATAGTGTTCATCTATTCCATAGAGAAACTTCTTACAAGTATACAACTTCTTTCATTAAAATATTTTTTTATTCATTTTAAATGAGTCGAAAAAAAACATTGACCATGAAAATTTTTATCTTATTCCTTAGATCTAGTAAATAACAATTGAATATGTGGGATGAGTAAAAGAGAGCTCCATAAGCTATATAAAAATAACTGAATCTCATTAATCGATAGAGAAACATGAAAACCCATGATGATGTTTACAACAACACACCAATTTTAAATGATTATTATTTCTTAAATAAATGTGGTATGTATAATATTATATTATTATTATACACATTGACCATATAGAGAAAAAAAATTAATTCATTAAAAAAATCATTACATTATTCAATGACTAAACCCGTCAAAACTGTAAATATTATACAAGAAAAAATAAAAAATAAAAAAACTTCAATAGAAAAAATGGATCCCCATGATCGATTAGATTCTACCCTCTGAAAAATAAACTATGTAAAAGATAAATAATAGTAAATTAATTGATTTTTTTAAATAGATATATAGAACAATGAGAGAAATTAAGGTAAAAATGAAAGATTGAATGAAGTTGTATTTACATGAGGTAATGTGGCTATGTTAATAGTAATGTTACTATTTTAACAGTATCATGACCATTGGGAATAGTAACCTACTCATTAAAATAGTATACTAACCATTTGAAGAGTAATTTGATATAAAAATAATAAATTTAATTCATAAAAAATATATTTAAAAATTAAAAAGGCCTCTGGTTGAAAATTATTTTTAAAAGATGAATGTAATTTTTGAAACCATCAATTTGAAATTTTCTAAGGTTGATTTTTGACAATTTTGTAAAATACATCGATTTAAAAGTGAATAGTAAAACAATAGTTTCATAATGATCATTGTTTTAAAAAATAAACTGTTCATTCTGTAATAATGTCTAATAATTTATAAATCTTTAGGATTAATAAAATAATATCCATCATTGTAAGTTATTTATTAAAATAAAATAAACTTATTTTCTGTACCTAAAAATCATTTTTTAAAGCCTAATGTTAAAATTTTTCCTATAATATTACAATTTCTATTTTTTATATATTCATTTTTAATTAACTAAGTAAATTATAATTATAATGTGGTTTAATTTCCTAAATACATTCTATTATGTTTAACCTTTAATTTTTTATTTTAATCTGAAAATACCCCACACCTAATGTATAAATACCCCTTTTCACTCCCCTTAGAGAACCACTCATCGCTCACTTTAAAAAGGACATACACTGGTAAACTACTCTCTCATAAACCACTTATTCTACATTGGAATTTTTTACTCTATTTAAGTCCAATAATCAATGGAATTTAGTATTATAGAGAAGAAGAAACACTAAGTAGAGGGTAGGTTTTCATCAGTTCCCCCTCTCATTATCCTCTCCTATTTCTCCTTTCCTCTACCACATTCAAAAAAATATCATAAGGAAAAATAATATATGTTAACATAAAATTTAGTATGGTAACATAAGATAAGTATTATATTTTAGACATATTAAATTATCACAATTCACAATCCTACTCCATTGACAATTCCTGTTAACGGTTTGTTAAAATCCACCAATGTTATTGAAATTAATTTTCCTATCACCAAACCAATGGTTGTTTATCACAGAATATTTTTATACATATAAATTTTTACCTATATTTATTTCTGCCTTTTTTAATTAATTTTACTTATTTATAAATTTCTGTGAACAAAATAGATAAATCAATGAAAAATGATAAATTTTCAAAGAATATGTGATATCAAAATTCTCCATCATCAATAGAAAAAATTAAGGAAAAAATACATTTAATATTATTAATAAATAGTCATATAATTAAACATAATTCAATTTTTTCAATTTTTTTAATAAACCTATGTTTATTATTCATGTGGCAAAAAATAATGAAATAATGCGGGGTTCAAGGTAAAGGTGTTCTCAAGCACAACTCATTTTATTTGTAATATCTCTATCTCATGAAATACTTCCTATGGACAATAATATAATGTTTCTTATGTATCATTTAAATATCCTTAAATTTCCTTTAGGGTATATGAACTTTTACACATTGATTTAAATCCAAACACTATGATTTTTGAAAAGGTCATTTCCATACAAAACATATCATTAACTCCTCTTGAGTTGTTTATTGTCTGCACATGGATGAATATGATTTTTTCTAATATAATTTCTAATAAAAATTAGAAAACCCAAATTATTATTCATGAATTTATCGTTTATTAATATTTTATGAAACCCGTTATTTATCTGGATTGCTTCTTGACATAGATTGTTATAAGTTCATTCTAGAATTCATGAATTTGTGAATATTTTGATTTGAAGGGTGAGACCATAATTATATATCCCACAAATTAATTGGTTAATATTATATATCTCCTTAAATTATGTGTATCATTCATTAAAATTAGTCTATCATTGATTATAATAATGATATTATAATTTTTACATATATGTTGTGTCTGAAAATGATGCTTGATTTGTTCATATATATGTGTGGTATTTCCCCATTATGAAATGACATTCCATTTTTATGAATATCCATATACCAGTCCATTTTAAAATATCTTCATCATTCTTATGATGATAATTTAATATGTATGCTATGATAATGAATATTATATCCATTCATTTTATATTGATTCATGTGTCTTATTTTTTCTATGTTATCCTTTCCCCTAACAAGGATCTTAGATCACAGCATTATTTGATGTTTATCCTATGGTGTAAAAAAATTGTATGGTGATTCATAAATGAAATCCTTGAATATGAACCATAACATTAACAATGTATCATTTCCACAATTAAACATTATATTGATTATTTTATGAATCAATGACCATTGACATTAAGTGAATCTTCTGATCAACTATTCCTAGTTAGCGGGTTAGGGACATGAAGAAAATAATTTTTATTCTCCATTTTTTAGAAGGATAACGTAAAAATTCTCTTAAATAATTTATATAATGAATCCAGTCAATGGTGGAATTTGATAATAAACCCCAATTCTAATGATAGAACATAAGAGATGTTGTGGGAATAAATTATAAAAGTATTTTTAACCAGTATTTAACATGATCTAATTGAATATAGGTGGAGGTAGAATTCAAATAGATGAATAAAAAGGATAGTAAATATATATTACCTTCTGAGGAAAATATCACAAGGCCTTCAAGATACACCTTGAAATTTTTTACCAACAACGATAGAAAAATAGATAGATTAATTATTGGGTTCAAACCACACCATTAAAAGGCTCTAGTTATCTATGAAATTAAATATTTGGAATAAATATTTCTATGTTCCCTAAAATTTGTGATAGAGTTTCATTAATAGACCCATGGTTATGGAAATAAAAAGTGAATAATGGATTTTCATGTTTCTTGGTCAAATGAAAAAGGAGGAAAGAGGATCCCACCACTCATGTGGTAGAAGTGGAGGAGGATGCATCATGTTTTTACCACTAAGGTATGGGTAAAATAAATGAAGTGATAGACAGAAGTCCACAGATCTCCAGATTCATGAAGATCCATGATTAATATGGGCAATATTATAGAGGCATGAACGGTTCCTCTTAATGCATCAACAATGGTTCATTGATTTAACTATAGGTAAAAAAGATTCATTGAAAGCTATATCACTAAACCATGGGTCCTTGAGGGTAATAAACATCAAAAACCACCAAATCCAAAAGATCCTGAGAAATACTATGCCATAACTATTTCTAATGTAGATAAAAAAATTAAGTCACACATGGTACACTTCCTATTCACCAATGAATGAAAAAAAATTATTTGATTCTGGATCTACACATTCTTTTTATCATTCAATTTTTTCTTGAATTTTTTAATCTAATCGCAAAAACCATGATGTGTAGATATATATAAAGATAGGTAACATTGTGCACATTTCAAACCAAGTGTTTGACCCTTCTCAAATTTGTTTATATAGAGGATTGTTCCCATAAATATTATAATACATTCCATCATGAAATTTCATTCTATACTGAGCATGGATTAGATAACATTATATAAAGGACGCCTCATCTATCTAGAAAAGGAAATATCATTTCATATTCCCAACCAACTTGTTCTCTTGTATATATTCATGGATGATCTGGAATCACCTATGGAAGAACCCTGAATGGTGTGGGAATTTATACCTTGCAAAAAATAATAACACTACAAATTAGTTGAGTCACAATATGGCATCAACATAGATTAAATTCCACTCTTAAGTAAATACATTAGTTTATTTTCCAAAGAGTTTCTTTGATTTCCACTGTATAATGAGGTATAGTTATGTATAAAACTTATAGCTAGAACCATTCTACCCTCTAAAATCCATTATAACATGTCCCTAGTAAAACTGATAGCATTAATGAAGTAGCTACCAAAAAATTTAGAACAACAGTTCATATTCTATAGTGCATATACTTGTGGGGTGCCAGTTCTCTTTTGAAAGAAAAACATTGATAAATGTAGATACTTATTGATTATTGGGATCTTAACAAGATCAATTTATGTAAAAAATTATCCTTACCAATGAATTATTACTCGTTTGATCAACTATAAGGAACTCATCACATCTAAAATTTGGAACATCATTTGTGATATCATCAACTGATGGTGAATCTAGAAGATATTCAGAATCTGTACTTTCATAAAATGTATGGATAATATGAGTTCATATTCATTCACATTAAAAAAACTAATTCCAATACAATTATCATGTATTTGATGAATATGGTATTTATAGGTCACCTCCACAGATTTTTGGTAGCATTAATTGAGGTTTTTCTAATTTTATCCATGATAAAGAAAAATCAATGAGATTATCTAAAGATTGTACAAGAATTGTTAATAAAAGATAAATTTTATTCTATGATCAAAAAACTGTGAATTTCTGGATGTTTTAGGACATATCTTGGGACATGATATCACATGTAAGAGAGTTTCTATGGACCCTAAAAAGAAAAAAGAAATTGAGGAATTTCACAAACCCTCATGTGTGATGTAAATCCATATTTTTCACAGATTATATTGGGAATAACAACGTTTTATAATTATTTTATCATAATTATCTATCCCTCTAACTTTGTTAACATAGAAAGGTGTTAATTATGTCCGGATAGTAGAATGTGATTAATTATTTAAGGGGATTTGGAATAAGATAACCACTTCCCCTATACTCACCATAAAAACATACAAATGAGGTTTTGTGGTAATAAATAATTTTTTGAAGAAATTATCAGGTTGTGTACTCATGTAGAATGAAAATTTGATATCCCATGCCTCATGATAGTTGGGGATCCATGAGAATAACCACCTGAAGTATTATCTAATGTAAATATCTATGATATCTTTTATTAATGGTGTGGATACATTAATTATATGAGGAGAAGTGTGACATATATATATCACGAGACTCTAAATTATGTATTCAAACATATGGAGATAAACATATGTCAAATAAGATGGTTATAATTAGTCAATGAATATTGTATCTCTATTAATTACCATCCGAGAAAGGGAAACAAAGTATAATATTCTCTTTGTAAAATGGAACATTGTAAAATATCAATGTTGTGAATTTAGAAAGAACATATCATTATTTATTTTCAAATTAAGGACATTAAAATTACTATGGAAGGGAATATATCCAATAATTCGCAAATTTTCTGTATGATAATCCACCCAAGGGAAGATTAAAGAGGCACACACGTATAATCCAGAACATCAATGTAAATTGAAAATTGGGAATCAAGGGAAGCTACATGAGTTCCTAAATAATATGGATGGTATGATTGGTTTGTAATTATTCTTTGTAAAATTTGTCACCTAAAATAATTAATGAAATATTTGTAATATTCATATCACATATTTCTCCATCCATCCTATAAGTACCAAGATGTAGCATGATTTTATAAAACACTTCAGCTGGGACAACATAAAGAAGGAGAATGTCGAGTATATCTCAAGATTCTTGGATTACTATGATGTTAATGAAAAGTTAAATAATTTCATGTCTATAAAGAAACATTTTCCTATAACCAGATGGATATGGGATAGCAGCACATTGGAAATTTTTCAGAAGTATCCTGAATATATATAATAGAAAAAATTTGATATAGTTTGTGGTGGATCAAATCACCAAGACTACTCACTTCATCATAATTCGATAATATTTCTATGTTGAAAAACATTACATGATATATGTAAAGGAACTGGTGAGGATCTATGTGGTATCCCTTTTTATTACCCATGATTATGATCCAAGTATTACTTATAAATTATGGAGAATTAAATGACATGATTTAAGAATATAATTAAATTTTAGTTAGACCTATCACCCCAAATCTGATGGACAATCCAATAAGAATATTTTAACTCTCAAGGATATGTTGAGAGGTTTATCAATTGATTTTATTGATTGATTTTATAAAATTATCCCACTAATTGAGTTCTCATAAAATAATAAATTCCACTCAAATAATAAAATGAATCCACCTGAAACAATGTGTGGTAAGCGATGTAGAACACCTACCTTTGGAATAAAGTAGAGAATTGATTCTACATTGACCAAAAAAAATTTAATAGATGATAGAATTGTTAATACATCTAAATAAATTAAAATGCATCTCAAATTGTCTAAAAATATATTTCGACAATGGTTGAATAGAGATGGATTTTGAAGTATGGGAAAATGTTTTATTTGAATATTAACATGGAAAACTGTTGGGATGATTATAAATTAAGGGTATCTAATCATAATTTAAATTTTCCCCTTTGAGATCCTTGATTCCAAAGGATAACATACCTATCATATTTCACATCGACTATAAATGGCTCCTGTTTATGATGTGTTTCACATATATGGCATGTGGAAGTGTATAATTGATCTCTTACAGGTACTTAATGTGGATGTGGGAAAAATGAGAATGATCTCTCATATGAGTAAATGGAAATGAATATCTTAGACCTCCGAGAAAAAATTGTATATAACCAGACAACATTCCTTGTAAAAGTTCTATGGACGAACTATATATATTAAAATGAAACATGAAAGATAAAATAATGAAATATAAGTACCATCCTCTATTATAAAATAAATAATATGGATTGAAATTCTGATGATCAAATTTTCAAATTGTGGAATAATTTAATGACCAAACTCGTATAAAGGATATTTTTTACTATATAAATGTGTTTCATATTATAATAAATAAGTATTATACACATATCAAAAATATAAGAATACAATAATTTCAATTATTTAAAGAAAATAATTACATTAGTAAATTATTATGTCAATAAAAATTCCAAATATTACAACAAAATAAAAAATAAAATATGTAAAAACATTAATATGATTATTTGAGCATACCGATTGGCTAGAGTCAACCCTCCCAAGAAAAAACTATGGAAAAAAATGAAAACCAGTAAAAATTTTTAAAAACATTATAATTATTGAACCTTGAGAAAAATATTATAGAATAATGAATTATTTAATGAATAATTATTTATAGGAGGTAATGAGATAATAGTAATTGTAATGTGACTTTTTAAATAGAAGCTAGACTATCTTGAATAGTAATATAAACATTGTAATAGTAATCATACTATTAGAATATTAATTTATTCTAAAAATATTAAAATACAATCTAAATAATACTTATGATTAATAATTTAATAAAAAATTAATAACATATTTCTTTAAAAAAATAAATGATTAAAACCGCAAAGTAATAAAAGTATATTTATTATAAACAGTATTCTGAATTATTATTTTAAAAAATAATTATTATAATAAAAATTATAAATAAATATGTTTGAAAACATTTTAAATAAAACTATTTTCAAATTTTACATTACCACATAAAAAAATTCCAATGTTAATTTTTTTTTATTTTTAAAAAATACTTCATTATTCTAGAGAATTGTAACAATAATGTTTTTTTGAACCCAGTGAATCTTAAATTACAATATTCATGATGTAATAATTAAATAATAAATTATAAAACAAGAGGCTCAAAAAAATTTATATCATTAATAATTCAATAAAATAAAATTAACATAATTGCCAAACATAAAAATAATTTTCCAAAGCCAAAAGTCAAAAGTGGACCCTCAATGTAATAGTTTTTCTTTCTTCCATATTCCTTTTAATAAAAAAGTAGCGAAAATTTATATTGGGGTTTAAATTCATAAAACCATCCAATTACCTTGTTATATAATTTATATTTTCACAAATTATGCATTAATAGTTATAATATTGATATATTATTTTATTTAATATTTTATATTATAAATAACCCTCACTTTAAGAACATGTACCCCATTTTCATCAAATTGGAAAACCACTCCTACCAGTAACTCTAAATCAAATTATGATCCCGAATACTCTCCATATTAACCCTATTAGTATACATGGGTATGTTATGGATCGATCAATCACCAATCATCAATGGGAATTCGTTTAATAATAAAGAAACCACTCAAAGAAGAAGGTATGTTCTCATGATTTCCATATCTCATTTTCTTATACTCTTTATTTTTTTAACAACCCCTTTCACAAAAAAAACATTTATGTATAGTTACACAATATGTTAACATTAAATTATTTATATTAACATAAAATAAGTTTATATTAATAAAATATTAAATTTTCATACTTCTCATTCCCACTCCTTTGACAATGTCCTGCTAACGGTCGGTTAACCACCGACAAGGACACTGCCAATTCTATTCTTATCCCCAAGCTAATGGATGGTTAAAATAAATTACTTAAGATAAGAAGATTTTTTTATTATATTCTTCTATAATTAAATATAACTATTTATAAATTATATTTAAAAAATTGTGTAATCCATGAAAAATGGGTTATTTTTAAAGAAATCAATATATCAAAATGCTTCAACATTAAAAAAATATGAGAAATATAATACAATTATTATAATTAATAAATAGTAAAAAATTATCACAATTATCTATGTTTTGAGGTTTTAACAAACATATTTTTATTAATAACAAGGTTTAAAAGAATTGAAATAAAGTGAGATTTATGGTAAGGGGATTTTAATACCAAAATCCTTTTCTTTTAGTTTTCCCTATTTGATGATATCTTTAGTATGGATATTCCTCTAATGGTACTTTAAATTAATTTCAAAATTAATCCCCTTTGTTTTCGAGGGAATAAATGTTTCCACCATTAATTTTATTTCAAATACAAGGATCTTCAAAAATACATTTCTTTCCAAAATACAATTTTTTCACCTCATAATTTATTTCTTCTTCACATGAGAATGATAATGTTTATTCCCATTTTGTTTCACATTATTAATTTGGGAAACCCAAAATATATCCCAAAGAGTGTGCTTTACTAAATACTTATGAAAATAATTCCTCTACATGGGTTATTATATGACAATGATGATAATACATTCTTTTCGGAATGCCTAATTTTGTAAATATATTGATTATACTGGTGGCCCTGAAATTATATAGTAATCCAACATATTGGGTAATGTGATGTATCTCATTAGATTATGTGTATTATCTTTTAATGTAATGTAATATTTCTTCACATAGATTATGATATTATTTATGAAAATATTTTATCTATAACTAACCAAGATTTTCATACATGGATATTAAATCCTTTTATGTGAATCTTTATCCCATTAGTAAAAAACATGTCCTCGGACTGTAATAGTTTAGTGTCTAATGAAACATCAAACAAATTCATCTAATTTGGTGAAATATCATCAAGATATCCCATAAAAATAATCATGTTTATTAATTTTACTTAAAATCATTCTTTATAACCTAGATAAAGGAAACATAAGAAAGGTTGTGTTCATATACTCAATAAGGGTAAAAAAGGAAGACACATAAGAATAACAAGAACATTACTATATAATAACAAAAGATTGTAATTTGGAGATCATACTCTTCATATGAAAGACTATATAAATGAATCAAAGAAAAAATAATGGAAGTTCATAAGACATGAATCATTAGGTAATCATGAGAATAAATCACGAAATCATAACATAAGAATAAGACATATTATTTATGCCACATACATAAACATGTAATATCATTTTCTATAAGTTAATAAATATTTCCAAAACATAATAAGACACTTCATGTGGACTACAGGTACAAGGAGGCACACACCACCATCCCTAGACATAAATATATCCCTGTATGGGATATGGATTCCCTATCATCTTGTAGTGGATCAGGTTTCCACATTTTCCATTGTGAGATGTGTTTCCCCATATTTTATTTTGGATTGTGTTTCCCCATATTCTATATGAATATAAATCATTTATCATATCAGATCCCATGTAATTATATGGGATCCACAAACATCATTCAATCAAAACATAACTCATAGAAAATAAATATGTTTGAAAATCAACATTCAATCATAAATATAGACCAATATTATAAATAATAATAATATTTAAATTTTATAATTCCCTATAAAAATATAAATAACATCAAATAAAATTATCTTAGATGAATATAATTTTGACAGATCACTGGAAATCATTCTTGAAGAAAATATCCTTTCAACTTTCAATTCATTTTAATTTCATAAAATTTCATGAAATTGAAAAAAAAAATTATTTGAAAATAAACATGTTTCCATGTAAAGGAATTTTCATATAATTAATTCTTCATGATGGATAAAAATACAATTAATTCTATATAAGTTAAAAAACATTCTATTCTTAGTTTTTATTTACAATTCACAATGAACCTCCTTTAGAAAATGAAGAAAAGATTCAATTCAATAAATCTAGTACAACATCCAAAATGGTAATAAAACACATTATAATATGTAATAAATAAATAAAAAAATAAATATATTTTAATAAAAAAATGGACATGGAATATAAACATTCCCTATTGGATACTTAAAAATAGAACAATCTAAAACATTTATGAGATTACAAATAAAATTTTAACAACCTTAAAATTTTGTAAAATAGTATTTCTGATGAATGAAATGAAATATATGGATATGAAAATTAATAATATTCTAGATTGGGATCATAAAATACATTAATGATATGTATATTCACTATTTATAATAAACAATTAGTGTATAGGCATGTGTCCGACAAAAATAAAATTGTGATATAAATCCCTATCAACTTTAGTAGCATTAGAGAATTAAACCCTATGAAATAGTAACCAAAATTATAAATTTTAATATAATTAAATTACGTAAATTAATTATATATCATTTCATTGGTCAAAATATACACCACACAAAATAATCAAGGGGTAAATATGGATTATATCTAACGAAAATAAAAAGTGAGATGAAATTCATGTACCTTAAATCTCGACACTCTCCATACTCATTCAAACCTTATATATAAAAATTATAAGTTTATTATAAATATATTCTAAAACCACATTATTACATATAATACCATATAATATTTGATTATTAATATATATCACCATTTCATTAATAATCTATTCGAATGTAATGATTCGGCTAATATCAATTTTTTGACACGATTTTTGAATTGTTATCCTTGGTACTATTTAAAATATCTTCATTCCATCATATAAAAAATTATAAAAATGAATGAAATATAATATATATTTATCATATATATATTTATGGTGATTCATAAAAAGTAATTGTAGAAAAGAAAATATAGCATCTTTGGAGATGGTATGTCGTATGCACCCAAGAATGCCATTATAATTTTTCTCATATTAAAAGAAATAAATGTATATGATATATAATCAAGAATGAAGAATTAATATGTTATATATATCATATATATTCATAAAATTCATCTGTGTTACAATCCTAGTGAAATATTGGTGAAAAAAAAATTGTATTGCTTAATTGAGAGAGTTATCCATACTTATACACAACTGACGTTATCATTTCAGTAAAGTATATATAGTAAAATGTAAGATGTGATATTAATATTATATAAGTATAATTATGTCTTTAATATAATATATAAACATTAATCCCATAATAATTCATACTTTTGAAATATGGATAAAGAAAAGGAATTGAATGGAAATGTAGAGATAGTGAGTCGTACGTACACAAGAGCGATACATTCACTAGATTTTATTGGGTAAAATTACTTTATAATGGTTTCATCGAAATAAAAAAAATATTCAGAAAATTTCGGTTGATTAAGTTTTTATTATATAATAAATATCCCTGGTTTATAAGAGTTATATAATAGTATAAAAAGAGAATGATTTATTAGAGTGATCACCTCTTCTTTAAAATGGATCATTTAGATCTCCTATAAAGGAACCTAGAGATAGTCCCATTAAATGGTAGTAACCTCTAGAATGTTGGTAGGGATGTGTAGAAGATAAAATGGTATATATTTATTGATCTTGGAGACTCTATTTTGCGAATTTAGATGAAGGGGGAGGATTGATTTTATAATGAAGGTGGGTAGCACATTCATAATCTAACATTTCTTTTAATTAATTCAATATCAATCTAAATATATTTAAATTGAAATTTATTTTAAAAAAAATTATTATTAGGTTTTAATAAAGTCAAAAAATAATTTTTAGAAATGTTTCAGTGTTATTTTAATTCTTATAATTTTGATGAACCATTAATTAACGCTTTAAATTTTTACTACGGTAACAAATATTTCTATAGTAAAAGGATGTAATTTTTTTATAGTGTAAATTATAAACTTATTTAATAATCATTTATATTTTTTACCATATATAATCTTCTTTTACTTAGTTAGCATTTTTAGGAATGTTTTTTAATTTAATAAAATATTGTTTTCACAAAATATAATAATTGTCAATTTTGACACTATTCATAACATATGAATTAATAAATTACATAAAGTAATAGAACATGGAAAATTTTCCATTAAAATGGTCCTAAAATATCATATTCACCCATTTAATTATATTATTACTAAAAAAGGTCAAATTATATATCTTTTAATATTTATAATATCATTTAATTAATTGTTTCATTAATTAATTAATTACTACATCTCTATTTGGTAATTATTTATGATGACTATATCTTCATTAAAAATTAGGAATTAACTTATCTGATGTGTATAAACATTTTATGTTTCCAAATAATATATATAGTTTTCATAACTTTAATTTATTCCCATAAAAAAATATTATTGATATAAATAGAATGTTTGTGATATTTTGGAACTCCATTGAGATTAATTATATTTAAGTAATTTTCCTAGAATAGTTTCCATTAAATTATACAATTTCAATTATTCTATGTCTATGGTGGAATTATATTCATAAAATATCTTTTTCTAAAGTCTTATTGTAGATTTATAATATATATTAGGTCATTGTTACCCTTAAATACGTAACATACCCTTAAGTGTGGTATTTAAAATTACTAAAGTATCTATTAATATTTTCCCAAAATAAAAGTGGTTAATTTACAAATTTTGGACCTTCTGGTTCCAAATATTATATATATTATTCATAATTATAAGAACATATATTTATGAAATTATTTTAAATTAAATCTCATTAATAGAATTAGAAAACAAGTTTTCAAAGTGAAAACATCCAAAAGATTGAAACGGTTTATATGTTGACTCAATATAAAATTGATTCCTATCATTTACTCTTCATTAAATGAAAAATAAATTTATCTATATATAATTATAAATAATAAAATATACAATTAAAACCCATAAGTTATTTTGATGGTAATTTTTTTCCAATTGAATGTCAGTATTTATCCTTTTCATCAAAACATGAATCTTATAAAAAATATACCAAAAATTAAACCAAATATAATTGTGAAATATAAATTTCAAATAATAAGATTATTTCAACATATTAAAATAATTTAAGTATCAAAATAAAAATTTAAAATATGATCCTCATTTAATTTTGGAAAATATGTATTTCTAGAAAAATACTCTTTTATGTATAAAATTTAATTACTTTATATATCAGGTCTAGAAATCACAATAGATGATTGTTAGAAATTAAAATTAATATATAATATAAATATTAATATAAATAATATATTTCAATAAAAGTGAATTTTTATTTATTAAGATAAACCACACTTGTACATATTTAGATAATTTTCAAAAAAAATCATCTATTTATAATTAATTGGTAAAATAATTTTTTTTCAAATAATTTTTTCAAAATCATAGTAATCATGTTCATACCTTCCATACCAACAAATAGGTTATAATTATATTATTTAAATAATTAAATAAAAAAATTATTTTTTTTAGAAACTCAGTGTTCTGTGTAACACAATCTAGGTAGGTGTTGTGTATAGTTCAAGATTAACTTGGTGGTGCATATAATTCAAGAAGTAATTTTTGATTTAATATGAGAAAAGGATACATTGACTATTTTTGTGAAATTAATATTGTCCAAATTATAAAAAAATTAAAAAAATTCCCAAAAAATTGAGTGTGTCACATTATATCCCCCTTAAATTGAATTTCAACTTCAAAATTAATCAAGTTATCTAATGTTTAATTCTTCAAATATCCATTCATATAATCTCACATATTTTATAACAATACTAAATCATCCTTTTAAAAATGGATAGTTGAAATGTTAAGGGTTTCCTAGAGTGACTCATAAATATGTTTCAACATAAGAGAACATGGGGGGAATGTGAGAACATGGACATGAAAGTGAAATGAAACTATAAAGTTATAATAGAGCATAAGAGAAAACATGGTTAAGAGAATGTTAACAATAATAAATATGTAAATATATGATGATCTAAGGGACAATTTGATTCATCAGAATAGAAGGTATTAGGATAATTTGTTTTAGTAATCTTTCCTTATATTTGAATAATTTTCAAGAGAATATATATTTACATTATTTTAGAACAACATCACCATTTGTTGTGGATTAATAAATTTCAGTGATTCATATTTTCCTAGAAATGAAGAATAATTCATCATTACTAAATTGGTTTTGTTAACTAGGTAAAATACCTAGAGTGGATGGTGAATCAAGGTATGTCAGATTTTAACTACTACCCGTTTGGATCTTGTTTCATCTTTAAACAAAACACACATCTCTCTTTCTCTAGTACCAAAGAATCAACCAAAATTAAATCATGAAAAAGGAACAACAATTTTACATGTTTAACCCTCACTATGCTATGTCTAAGGATCATACAACGGTGATGTGCTGATTTACGAAATCCACTAATGCTTGCTACTAATTACATAGTTTATGCTTGATCATATATATACCCAGTCTCGCTTCCTTTTAAAATTTTAGGGTGAACTCACTACATTCCCAAGGGTCACTCCTTATGTCTATTTTTCTAGATCACTTTTGGAGGAATGTATATACTGTCATCCTCTTACTTCACTCACAGATCATGTAAGGTAACCACAAATAGTTTATAGACATGTAGGCCCCTTCAACATCACCAATTAATGCATCATTAACTGTATGCAGATGCTCTATTGAAGTCCATATTTCATCCACTAATGAATACCTCTTTACCACATATGTACTTGTCATAGGATGGCATGTGGACTTCATTAAGAAAGGCACACAAATGTTGCCTTTCTAATGAACAAAATACTTTTGCGTAATTTCAAACACGAACCCAACACCCTTATTATACTCACAACTTGTGCGGCACACACTCTTTTACACCAAAAATATTGTTAGTGTGAAGATAACATTTGGTGGGTATCATTTGAATAAATCAGTACTTGTGAAACCTCACCACATGCATGACCATAACTCAAATGTTTTTTAATTTTTGAGCTTCTACAGAATGAGGGGGTAACTGCCTATTTATAAACATCTTGGAGACCATAAGTAAGAGGTGCACAACTTTTACCTATCTATGAAAGACAATCCTTTCTAGACACTATCACCACCAAACAACTAAACATTAAAACCCTCATTATCAATAAACACAATCATTCTAAAAATACATCAATGTTACATTGATGGATTTTCTCCTAAAATAATTTTAGTGTAACAAGTGATCTATAAATAGAATGATAGGTAATTCTATATGTCTTTATCAAAATAAAATGATTATTAAAATTTATCCAATATACTTAAATCCTAATATAGAGATATAATACTTAAATCTCTAAAACCTCATTTAATGTTCAATAAAAACAATCTCATAAATAGTTACCCTAATGTACTTTCCAAAAGTATAAATAAAAAAACCTTAGAATGAAGGTTACTAAATTTCCAAAATTAACTTATAATTAATTCTCCAAACAATACGATTTAGATCTTCATCTTAACACACCAATATGTTAAAACAATGATATTATACTCTCTTTAAACACTGTAATATCCTTATTTAACGTAAAACCGTAATGTAAAAAAATCATTCTTTTAAAAGAAAAATTTTTCCTTGTAATATAAATCAAAATATTCTATAATCTCAAATTAATATATCATAATCCATATTATCATCTTATTATTCCCATTTTCATCTATAATTACTCATTTATAATCAAACATTCCTTTATTTCATTATCCCATCATTATGAAAATATTAAGGGTTATCCTTATTTTTAGGATATGTTTTTCCAAAAATATCTCCATTTGGTAAAATCCATTTTTAGCCCATTGGAAAAATTCAACATATTCTTATAAATCCATAGTGAAAAACTACATATTCATATTAATTAATTTCTCTTTCCTTAGACATTTCAACTACAGTCCAATCATTAGTATACAAATAACCATTACATACACAACCCTTCAGATTGTCATTTTGATATTTCTACATACGACATCAATTTTTATAATTAAAATTCATTCCACATTTGAAGAATTCATCAAATAATAATACCATAGTGAGGCTAATATTCCCCAATGTTGTGTTAGCTGAACATTTCATCCCCCTTTTGGAGTGACATTCTTTATATCCTTATTTTCCATATTCAAAAAAATTTCTTACTCCTATAATAAATCCATTAGGGTGTTTCTTCCCACAGTCATTACATGAATCACACTGAATCTCTTTTCCTTCATGGTATCAATTACCATAATTCGTAAAAAACTATTCCCTTCACATTGTTTGTTGATTCTGACAGTAGGTTAAGGTACTTTTTAATAATAATATTCATTTTGAAATGTTTTTAGAATGATAACAATTTCAAACACTCCAATTATCATCCCATTTGTCTTCTCATCGGGAAATTGTTCGTCACATTCATCATAAATCATATTCCTTTTGGTTCCTTCAATCGACTAAAACCAAAAAAACATAGCATTAGCAACAATTATCATAGTGTAAAAAAAGAAACTATGAAAAATCACATATTGTATGTATAATTTGAGAAACCATATTTAATTTATGTCATGTGTGTCTTATCCTAAGACACATCCCTGGATATTACCATAGAAATATCCCAAGGGATCTCTAAAAAAGTTTCTCGTCTAAGTTTCCAAAGGTAGACTAAACCTTTTATTTGACAATAAATCTAATGATTTTGTATTTTCATACATGGATATAACATCTTATTAGATTAATATTCATCAACTAATATAAAAACATCACTAACAATCATAATAGATTAGTGTCTTTAGAATCATGAAACACATTATTCAAATTTGGTGAAGTATCATAAACATCTCCCATAAAGATCTTCCCCTTTAGTACCCCTATATAAAACAATTATTTTTAAATTAGGAAATTAAAACATATTACAGGGTTATATCAGATGCACAATAATGATAAAAAATGAAGACATGTAAGCATAACACGAACATAAGGGTACACGATCTATAGAAAATTTTTTAAAAAACATACTCTAAATATGAAAGATGATATAAATGAGTCATAAAGTAAATAATGAAAGTTAATAAGACATGAATCATGTGAAAATAAAGAGAGAAAAACATGGTAGAATTAAATAAGAATAAGAGATAGAATTTTATAGAAACACATATGCATGTAATATTATTCCCTATAAGTCTATCCCCATTCCTAGAACATAACAAGGAACTTCAATGGGAATAAACCTACTAGACGGGACATACCCCACCCCAGTAATAGTTATTTCCTTGAAAGGGATATGATTACCCCATCAATACATAGTCGATTAGGCTTCCCCATATTTCAGAGTGTATTATTTTTCCCAATCCTCCCTCAAGTGTCAGGTTTCCCCTTCTTAAATAGTGGATGAATCCCATAGACTTGTTTCCATCATTATCAAATAACATATAAACCTTTTCCCAATAAATTTGAGGGATATATTGGTTTTACCATTAAAATAATGAAAAATGAGCATATTCGTTCCAAAATAATATAAATTATTCATAATATCAGAACCCATGGGATGAAATGGTTTTCATAAGAATCATTCAATCATAACAAAACCCATGGAAATTAAATACATTTCTTTAATATCATTCCATCATAATCAAAAACCAATAATTGAAAGAATTAAAATGGTATAATTTAATCATATCCTTATTAAAATATATGTGACATCAAATAATGTTATCTTACATGGAAAAAAATTTTGAGTGTTCACGTGAAAATAATTATTGAATAATATATCCTTTTTTCATTGAAATAGTATTCAATTCTTAAAATAACATATGATTTTTAATGAAAAAAATTATTTGAAAAATAATGATATATGATTACAAATTAATATTCAAATCATTAATGTATCATGAGGGGATAAAATTATTTTCATTCTATATATGTTAAGAAACATTCATTTCATTATTTTTCTAGAAAAGTCGAACTGTTTTCTATCAGGAAAATGACAAAAACATTCATATAATATCATGTAGTAGAAATTAAAAATGATTAAAAATATTTTTAACATCCATATGATATTATTAAAAACATTTCTATAATACATAGATGAGAAATATTAATATTCCCCATTTGAGGCATAAATTGAAATAATCCCTAATATTGATGAGATTATAAAATAAATATTCAAAACATCACAATTAGTATAATAATATAAAAATTTAAATAAAGAAACATATATGCATATTAAAATAACATAACCATATATTTAAGCCTCTTAAAATACATTCATTGGAAGTATATAAACCCCATAGATTAATCATGTAGTGTATAAGGCTTGTTCCCCCACAGAAATAAAAGTGGGACATAAATCTCATACTACATAAGGAACATTAGAATATTGAACCCCATGAAAGAATGACATCAATTAAATCATTAAATATAATTAAATAAATGAAATTAGAGATATAAAATGTCATAGGATAATATATAAATTATACAAATAAAGTGAGTGATGGATATGGAATGTATGTCAAAGAAATAAAATGTCAGATGAAAATCCCTTTCCTTAAATCATCAATCTCTTCATACTTATTAATAATACATGTATAATAAATATAAATTCATTATACATCAATTTTAGAACCATATTCTTATATATAATACTATATGTTATTTTATTATGAATACATATTACCCATTTATTAACAATTCTATGTTAATGTAATAATCTATGTAATATCTGCTTTGTTTTTCTCATGTAATTTGACTTTTTGTCCAGGGTCCTATAAAAGAGATTGTAATGACCCAAAATATTATAAATGAAATTCCCCAAGATTTTTTATTGAATGCCCTATTTTAAGATATTTTTTATACTAAACACATTCACATATTTTTTCTTATTTTTCCCATTGGAATTAAATGAATGTTTTGCATAATTACTATTGATAATATAATATTTGAACAATGATTACATCGATTAGTATAAATATAAGGCTTTAAAAAAATCAAATTGTCATTAATGAAGGATTTGATGGCCATGACTAGTTGTATAGTACCCTATGAAGCATATTTATAAAATAATTTAAGTTGATATAATTTATTGTATTTTTCTTTGATGAACCCCAGGAATATATCCACAAACATAATCATGAGAAAAAACATTTATGGGAGAATTTCAAGTTGATTTAATTAATGTTTCAAACCTTGTTCATTTAACCACACTATGAAATTCCCACCATTGTGCACCTTACACTTATAGTGGTTTATTTTGTAGTAAAGGATATGATACAAGCCCATAGAATTATGCATATTAATATAATTTATATAGAGTTACTAATATATTTCTATCCAATTATTATTATTTAATAATATATTTTTATCTTGATTCAATAAAATAGAAATAGTATTTTTTTTAATATTGAACTTCAATTAAGAATTTTTTTGATGATATAATGGATTATTTAAATAGATATTATATTAATAAAATATTATTATTAAATAACTTTTATTAATTCTAAATTATGATATAATTTTTATGAAATCAAATTTAATTTTTATAATGGTTCAATAAAATGATATTGGACATAAGCTTTTAATTTTCAATAAATATATGTTTTTATTTTTAAAGTGAAAATTAACAATTTTATAAAATTATTTTGATAAAATGGATATTATTTTTGAAGATGGGATATCAAAATTATCTAACACATAATTTCTCATAATTTTCTGAGATAATTAAATTTTTAGGTAAAAATTAAATATTGTATAAATATAATTTGTGTTTATGACATCATAATAACCAAAATATAGTATTATAAGTAATAGAAATATGAAATACGTCCAAAAATATTTTTCCCCTTAAAAAATCTAATTTTATGTTTATATGATTTATTTTGCGAAGCCATTATGAATCCTCCAATACTTATAATATCTTTTATGATTTTAAATTAATTTCTTTAATAGTGTGACTTAACTCTACATCACTAAAGGTACATTATTAATATTTTCATAAATGTTAAATATAAAATAATAAATACCACTCCCATTTGGTAGATACCACGTTCAGATACCATGGGATGGTTTGTGGTTCAGTATATTTTACTATGTAGAATCCAAAACCAAAATAACAAACAAATATCTGTGTTTTTCATATTTGAACATGCAGGTATCCCATTTATATTTACTAAAACATTTTAATAAAGTCCCAAATCTTCCCTCCACTACATGCTGTCCTTCCATGGTTCCCCCAATCTTTTATGAATCCCTACCTAAACCTTTAGAGTCACATACTCAAGTAAAGGATCTTCCGCGCTCCTCTTTTATCAAGAACTCTTTTTATGTTATGAATTTTACATTTCATTTTCTTATGATCATATGTGATATTAAAAAATTTAATTAATATAAATTTTATATATAATTTATTATATCTTCATTTCACACTCATTTATCCTCCCATGATTATTTATGGCCACCTATTAGCATGCAGAAATTTTGTAAGGATTGTTTTCTCTATTCATTTTCCTCATTATCTAATTACTTATATTTAAAAATTTATAATGTTGGAATATGATTAATCATATCCTTATTAAATCATATTTTACGTTCAAATATTTAGAGTCCCCTTTCTCTCTCAGAAATTTTGTTTATTATCTTTTATGTAGAGCTGTTATGCTGCTGAAATTTCATCATGAATTTCTAATCCAAAACAATTGTGTACTGAACACCATTCACATTATTATGTCAAGGATATTCAATTTTATGAACATGTATTTATTCATTTGGGACATAAATTTATTCAATCCATATTCCTTGATCATGGAATAAATAATTATGATTAATGAATCCATGTGGTATGATCTATGTAGAATGCCTATGCATGAGAATGAAATGATTTTGATGGGTGAACACAGATAGAACTCCAATGCATTGGGTAATATTTAGAATCATGATACATAATATTGGGATAGGATAAATTTAATTAATTAATGTGACTTATTCCACTATGATATCATGGTGTTTTATCCTCGACTAATGTTCATGATTCAGTGTTATACATTGTTTCAATATTCCCCATGTTATTTTTATCGTTTGATATCATACATTTTATATATGATCATTTTTCCTAATTTATATTGCTATTGCTTAACATGTATCACTTATTCCATTTTTATTCGTGTACTGGGGTTTATTTCTCACCCCTTTCTTATGTATGTCCCCATGTTAGCCCATACAATTTTCTGTTAAAAAGATTATTTTGAACATGATAAATAAGTTTTCAAAAAAACCATTTTAATGATGTTTTTTATAATTATGTTGTCATCCATGTTAAATATTTAATTTTATGTACCTAAATCCAAAATACATTATACTTATTGATCTTATGGGTTGCATTAATTGTAGTTCTAGGTAATAACTCATCAATTAATGTGTAATTAAGAATATGGTTGTAATATAGATCATTATTTCATCAAATACAAAATTATAATGTTTAAATATTTATAGCATATATATATATATAATATTTTTTTTTGATTCCTAAAATTTAAAGGTACAAAATAAAATACACTGTTCATGGTGACAGTTGCGCATATATACACATAAACACTATTTTAATTTTCCTTCCATGTTAGAAGAAATAAAAGTATATGATATATTATAATTAAAGATTAATTCATATGTTATATATAATATATATTAATTAAATTCATCCTTATTACCTTCTGTATGAAGTACTTATGATAAACTAATCAAACCACATCACGGAGATGGTAATCCACACGTAAGCACAATCGATGTTATCATTTCCAAGAAGATTATATAGAATAAAGATAGATATTATAATATCATTTTAGATGTATAATTATTTCATAATTATAATATATAATCATTAATTCCATATTAATTCCTACTTATAATATATGGTGATAGAAAATCAATTATATCACTACATGGAGAAAATAAGTTGTAAGTATTCGTGAGAGTAACATTCACTTTTTTTCAATGAGAAACTGGTTGTATAATGGTTTTTTCATAAACATAATAAATTTTATAATATCTAGGATGATGATATTATTATTTAGTGATGTTTTTCATATATTTATAGGAGGTATACAAGAGAATAAAAAGTGATTCACAGGTTAGAGGTATTACCTCTTCTTCTAAATAATTCTAATATACCTCATTTAAAATACTATAGTGTTATTCCATTGGGAAGGATAAAACCTCTAGAATGTTAGTAAATAAGTGTAGAAGATAAATTTTTAGAGTTTGGTTGATCTAGGAGACTCAAACTATGGAAATGGGATGAGGGAGGATGTATCCTTTTATAATGAAAGTGAGGGGCACTTTCCGAATATCCAAAAAATTATTAATTTATAATAAAATCAATCTTATTACAAATACCTCCAAAATTCCATTGATTTGAAAACAGGACATTATTATATAGTTATATCATCAAATAATATATTTTTGATATGTTTTGGTCAAAATCTAATCCTTATAATTTTGATTAACCATTAATTAATGCAATTTTTTTACTATGGTAACGAATTATTCTATACTCAGAGGGTGCAATTTTAACTTATAATGTGTAGATTGGAAGAAAAATGTCCAATTAATGATATTTTTAATCATATATATTTCCCTTTTACTGTGATAATATATGAATTTTTTTAGATATTTTATTAAAATATTATTTTCATCAAATATAATTTGTGTTAATTTTTGACACAATTCATAACCTTGACTTCAAGATAATACATAAAACATGCTAATTTAGAAAAACATTACCTAACACACCCCAAACATCTCATATTCACCCATAAAAGTCATTTAGTACCCTAATTATGTCCAATTATTATTCTTTTAATATGAATGATATCAATTAATTGATTGTTTCAGAAATTGAGTAATTACTACATCATAATTTTGTAATTATTTATGATTATTATTTATTCAAAAAAATAATAACAAATTGATATGAGGTCTATAAACATTTTATATTTCATTATAAAAAATATATTCGATAATATCTTCTATTTATCCTCCTATTAAAAATATTTTACATGTTAAAAGTTAGAGTGACATTTTTCACTCCATTTCAATTTAATTATATTGATGTCATTTTAAAGTAAAATATTCAAATAAATTATTTATTTTCGATAAATATTTTTGATGTTTTTAATTACCTCCATATAATATCTTTTGGAAAATAGTTGGGTTATTTTTATTATATTTATTATATTATTTTATCATTAATTTCTTGATTTACCATTAAACGTGGTATAAAAATTACTAAAGTTATTATTCATATTGCCAAAAAATAAAAGGGTTAAATTTAGTAAATTATGACATTATGATTTTAAATTTTATAATTATTTTAAATAATTCAAAACACATAAATTTATAAATCATAGTTGAATATAATCTCATTGATGGAATGATAAAACTTGTTATTAATGTATTGAATCTCCAAAATATTTACATATTTTTATATTCAAATTCAATGTGAGATTGATTCCAATGACCTACATTGGATTAACTGATAAAAATTATATATGAAGTTCATTTGTATCATTTCAAAACTAAAATTAAAAAATTCAAATTATTTTGATGAATTTATTTTTCAGTTGTAATCAATTTTTTCACTATTCATCAAAACATGAAACATATCAGAAAAATATAAAAAATTATAAAATAAGTAAATGTTTCTATCAAGAAATCAAATAAAAAAACTTTATTTTGGCATATAAAGAATATATACGATTCATAGTTAATGATTCAAAGGGGGTCTCCATTAAAAAGGAAGAAATTCCTTTTTAAAAAAATATATCTTTCACGCATAAAGTTAGATTTGTTTTTATATCATGTATAAAAATAGATATGATGAAAGTTAAAAAATAAATTTAATATATTATATATATAACAAAAATAAGGTTCCAAAAATAATTTTTTTATTTATTATCATAAAAAAACTTATGTGTATTTAGATAATTTATTAGTAAAAACATTTCATTTAATTTAAAAAATATTTAATTTAAATATAATTGGACAAACTATTATCAATAAAACATAATATAATAATTTTTGTAACACTGTTCATACCATCCATTCCAATATCAAGTATATTATTTTTTTGAATACATAATTACAATAATAAAAAGATATTTTATACAAATGAAGGGTTTCTTATAATTCAAACTAAGTCGGTGTTTCTTTTAGTGAAATACCATCTTGGTTTCTCGTATAATGAGAGAAAAAACATAATGATTTTGTATCAAAATATATATATGAAATGTCATGTAAAATTAAAAATATCAAAAAGATTAAATTTAGAGAAAATAATTATTTCATAAAAATTTCAGCGACTTACATTATACATTAACATGATGACAGTGTTGGTCACAACTAAAGATAGTATTCAACCATTATGGAATGATGATTAATTTCTGTGTGTCACCCCATTCTATTCATTTTTAAAATTTCTTCCTCATTCAGATGATTATGATCCTATATTAATGAAACTATTAAAATGATTATTCTCACCCATGTATTATTAATTCATATACCTTATTTCTACTATGTTATCCTTCCCCTTGTAGGGATCTTAGATCTCCTATTTATTTGATATATATCCTCGGGTGACTATGTATACTAATGATTACATTATAGATTTATAGTTCATATGAAGAAGGATTTTTTTCAATGTTTAGGGTTTATTATGTATAAGTGATGTATGATCACAATTTTATGATTATACTAAACTTTTTGATTTTTGAATATGTAACTATTATATACCCAATCATTTGAATGACAAAATAGTTATGTAAGATAACTTTGGGTCGGAATAATGTGTACCGTTTTCTTAATAAAATGTAAGTACATTAATAAAAAACATAAAAATATGAAAAATAAAAATTTTCTCTAATAATGAAATTAATAAACTATTATTAAGCATTGAAAAAACATGAATCCACCTTTATGGACACGGTAACTCATGAAAATATTTCAAAACCATTCCCCTATAAAATTTTCCTAAACCATAATTACCACAAAAAATAAAATTATCCATAAAAATAAGTTTTAAAGGAATAGTGTATGTTTTAAATATAATTATATTACTATCCAATATACAAATATTTCTACATTATATCAGAATAACTTTATTTTATTTAAAACCATAAGAATAAATTACATATTTATCTATATATGTTTTTTCCTTAATATGACTAAATCATTACCTAATGCAACATATAAGTATATCTTGATTACCCATTATCTTGAGATACATCATTCTCAGACTCTATAATCTCTAACACATTAATATAATACCATATAAAATAAATATTCACTATTTCAATTTTACTTTAGAAAACCTCACTTGAACATATCTAAAAATCACTTCTTATTTTCACACAATCAAAAGGAGAAATATCATTTTTCTATGAAAAAAACAAAAAACACAAAATTATTGTAGATATGATCTAATTTAAGGAACCATATAATCTTATAGAGGAAATTTTAAAATGAATAATACCTATATAGTAAGGAAAAACATCCCTATAGGTATACGTATAAATTGATTTCAATTGGATAAAGAGTGTAAAAATTTAAAAATAAATTACATTGAAAAGGTAAATTTTTAAAAAATTGAAAATAAACTAAAAAATATTATGAAATTAAAATTAGATTCCTTTAATTATTAATTAATAAATTTCATGAATCATTTTAAATATCATGATTATCTAATATAGATAGTTAAAAAAAATTAAGCCAATGTTTTAAGGATAAATCTAAAATGTCAAGTCCCTACCCATTTTAGTCATATGTCTACTCTCATGATTAATAAAATGATATTATTTTTATTCTTTATTAAATAATCATATTAATTGAATAATAATAATTTCTTTTATTTCATTTTTCCCTTATTTTATTTAGTTACTGAAATTGTTATGCTCGTGTTGGTTATTTTGAGGATAATTAGTTTACTAACTCAAAATAAATTGTGCAATTGACCACGGTCATTGGATTTATAATTCCATTATCCCCTAAAAATAAAAATGTTATAATTATAAAATTTATATATTATATACACTTTCATTCCAATCCTTTATGTAATTGCTGAAAATTTTACCGCATCCTTTAATGGAGATGGTAGTTCATGAATTTTCATAAATGATTTTTTATTTTCTATATTGGGAGGAGAAAAATAAAGAATAGTATATTTTAATTTTTTTTGAATCACAAATATGTTATAAATTTGAGATTTAATCCTCAGTTCCATCATTATAACTATCCTCTTATGGTGGAGATAAAAAACAAATCACCTCAACATGTAGAGAAAGTAGTCTGCATGTATGGACGAGCGACGTTATTATATTCTAGTAGATGGGATGGTAAGAAGGTAAAAAATATATTATATTTAATGAATAAAAATTATCTCATTAAATATCATATTTTTTATATTTTCCATTATTTTTACTAGTAATATGATCTTCTGGTGGAAAAAAAGGAAAAATCACTTCATGGAGGTGATAGTCCACATATACACACCTGTGATGTTGTCATTTCTAATAGGATGAAAAAGAAGATTAAAAGTGGTTATAAGATACAAAAAATAGAATTTACATTTATTTATGATTACTATTTATTTATATAATCATGGTAAAAGAATATTAGAAAGAGGATCAATAAGAAATAAATATGAAACAATCAGTTTATAATTATACATATTCTTTTAAGAACCTCCTTTAACTTACACAATAATCTATCTTAGGTAGGCCTTTTTTGAGAAAAGAACCTATAACTCTTTGTTAGGGATTTTTAGAAGATATTTAATATGGTATTGGTTTGGATTAATTAATAAACAAATTTTATTAGAAAGTACAGGACATTTACTTTAATAAGTGATGCATATTGTAAAATTATTGATTCTATGAACTGTTAAATATATTATACGCATTTCTCAAAGGAAATTGAAACCAATTTGAATATTTTCAAAAAAATATATTGTATGATAAAGATGTAATAAACTATTCATATTTAAAAAATAGGGATATTTCATAACCTTCCCCTTAGTTTAACCACCCCTCCCCCACACATTCATTAAACCCTTTAACATATATCAAGGTGATCATGTTCTACCTAGGTTCATATTCATAATGACTATAAATAAAATTCAACAAATTAAAAAATTTAAATCATTTGATTAAAAAAAATAAAACCATTTTTCCTTAATCGATTTCCTAAATAATAATATTTTATTTATAAATATATATTTAATAATAATAATGAAATATGTTTTCTAAAGAATGAACATTTGAAACATAAAATTATTTTATATTAAAATAATATATTAATATAATAAATATGAAATTAATTGATTTTTTTATTCAAAGAGAAAAAAGTTTACCAGAAATGTGACCCAAAATATAATGTTACTCTTTAAAATACATTAATAGAAATGATAGCTTAATTAAAAATCTATATATTTCCACAATTCACCAAAAAAAATTTATTTGAATTCGCAAAATTTCCCCCAAACTTTAACAAGAAATATTCATTCCAAAAATAAATTCCATTTTATAAAAATAATATAGGAAAATAAAAAACATTAACTTCTAAATAAGAACATATAATCCACGGAAAACTGTAAGAACTTGTTTTTTCATTTAGGTATAGATTCATAAATATTTTATTATAAATCATTAATTTGGGCCTAATATAAATGCCTAATTAGTTACCAAAGTTATCAGGTTTATATTGGGCATGTTGAGATCCTATAAAACATCTTTTTTGGGAAACTTTCTATGTCCTACTGTCGGGGAACAGTTTTCATAACCATAGGGAAGTTCTTTTTTCAAATAGAACCACTTCATATGGTATGTATATTGTCGTGCAGCCTA
Organism: Viscum album; assembly: GCA_963277665.1. NCBI lineage: Eukaryota > Viridiplantae > Streptophyta > Magnoliopsida > Santalales > Viscaceae > Viscum > Viscum album. The sequence goes on along the minus strand of OY728150.1, from coordinate 1,581,465,524 downwards.
CCCATACATGGTGACCTTCTGCCTAGGTAACTGTGCATGAATGGTGCACTATTTCATACCATACACATTGCATTTTTCTATATAATTTGAAAATTTTCCCCTTAATGATATATTTAGAACATGTCTTCTTCCCTAATTTGAGACCGAGTGGGATTAACACTATTCTCTATATAATTGTATCTTTCAGAAGGTTGAATCTAGAAATTTTAATATTTCCTTCTATCGGGATCCGATTGAGCTTTCTTCCATCATGTTGGATATGAAACGACATGTACTCAATTTGTCTCAATCCATTCTTATTTTCTCTTGTTTTCAACCATGTTATCAGAGCATGAGTGTTTTTTTATTTTTTTGGATCTACACTGATCTTATAACTATTGAGGGCCAATCCTAGAGGAGGAGACTCTTACAACCCTAAGAGGGGTGCTTTATAACACATCCCTCAAGTTAATTGATTTTGCAATTGTTGTATGGTGCCCACTGATTTCATCAGGTTCCATTAATAGAGTTCATATGTCATTCTTAGACTCATTAAAATCATAGGGATATGATCTTTCCATATATGTGATTAATTTTTGGATATTACACTTAGTACTATATCCTTTCTATATAGGTTATTCCATAGTTATTGTTTATTGTTTTGAAATGTTTGTGCCACCATTGAGGTGTTCTTTGTATTGACCATTCTAAGGGTAAGACTTTCTATATTAAGTTTCTTGATTTATAAGGAGAATCACATAATGGAAAGTTCCATGTATTATCAACACTTGTGCCACATAAGGAATGTCCTACAATTTTAAAATGAAATGTGAAATGATAATTGGAAGGTATTGTATGGATACGACCTGATCAAATTAAATATAAATTAATGGTAGGTTTCATATCTATAGCACCCCTTACAATAACAATGGAAGGTAGAAGAATTAACCCTAAATATGGAATATTATTTAAATGGATTAAATGGATGGTTTCATGCTACATGGCCTAGTGACACAAATAAAAGGAAAGGATTGACCCAAATGGAAATATTTATTAATTATGACTTCATTAAATTGTTTCATGATAAATGACCATATCACACTAATAAAAGGTATGTTATAAACCAATGAATTCATTATACTTGTTCTTAACATAAAAATGAAATGCAGGCTTCATCCAAATGAAATATTACAGGACTACATAATAAAATATTAAGGGACAGAATGAGGCACGCCATGGATTCCAATTGGGGAATTCAATGATCACTCGCAAACCCCATTCTGATTCAAGGATATGACTTTCATAGGTTGATAACCTACAATATCACAATCCTGGCCTATTCTTGGACGCCCAGTATGACATTGTTAGAACCCTCTATAAAATTATTGAATATCACTGATACGCTCCTTGGATCCAGCATTGACAATCGGTTCCATTATTATACCCCATAGGTCCCTATCTCTACTTAGCCCCATCATACATTTCATGATCACCTCTGATTCGGTAGGCACATTATTATGGAATTCCATGGAATATTCTCCTTGGATTAAAATATTATCCTTAGACATGCTATACTTATTACTATATTGGTGACCATTGAGGTCTACATTACCTTGTTTATTACCTTCAAGCATCATTATGAAATATCATTAAAGGTTTCCTTCAAATAAAATAGAAACATGACCATGATTATCCTGTGACTCATTTTTAAATTGGTAAAAAAAATAAATGGTATAGTTATGTTTAGACGCCATCCAATGGAAGAAGTAAATACATTGTTATTTATTATGATTGTACTTCTTTAATTTATATATACATACCTACACACAATTACATTTACAACACAAAGGTTGGATGTTGTATGCACCATTGGTGGGATCCCATTAAGATTTATCTCACACCCTCTTCTGGTTCCATTTGATACCCTGATAATATTATATTGTTATAGTTGTTGGAAAAGGGGAGCATATGGATTCAAACACATTATTTCATACTATTTATTATGGATCTTGATATCATAGGATTGAGTTGGAATGAGGGAATATTGGGATTGTATTGGACATCCATTATACTTTTGTGGAACATTATATTTCTTCTACCTATTATCTATGTTCTCTAATTTTTAAGATACTTAAAATATAATAATTTGTTGTGTTTTATTCATGTTGTTTCATTAATTGTTACTTTTATATCGATTTTCCATTTTTCCATCAATTTACATATATTTCTTATACTATTAACTTATATTCACATCTATCTAATGTGTTACACTCTTGTTATGAGGGCATAGTCTTTCGACGGACACACCTCGGTCACTCCCTACTAGTCGGCATCCTTTTGTTTTTTGGGAGATGCGCTTGAGGTCATGTTCCCCAATATGGTTAGCATACACATTAAGTGTAATCCGAGTCCAGGATGTCACAAAGTTCTATCTTAGGAGTTCACTTTTTTGCTTTTATGTTTAGAGACAATCGATTGGAATTTAGAAACACTTGGGACTTGGTCAAAATCCATGCATGGGCGTCATGAACCTATGTTTAGGGTAAAAACCATGTTTCCAAAATTATATTTATATTTTGAACTTTTCTTATTATATTTGATATTATTTCACCATTGGATGATGAACATGTTTTGTGGGGTTTTGGATTATTACTATGTTTGGGTATTTTCTTTCATTATTGGACCAATCATATAGTGGAATTGAGAATTTTTACATGCATCATTATAGTCACCTTCAGTTCACATGTCACGCATATTTCCTTGCCATATAAGGGTATTTCACTTCTTTTCACTTCATGATATTCTTGCGATTTATGAGTGAAATTTTGATAGTTAACCTATGTTTCTATTACACTAGGCTACGATTGATTAATTTCCTATCTTAATTTAAGAGGCCTACAGGCCCTCATGGGTTGGTATGAGTTATTTATAAATATTTGTCATTAATCTATAAATAAATATGTTTCATTTATTATAATGGGAATATGGTAACTAAATAATAAAAAATGGATGTCAATTATAAATTGAATCGTGAAATATAATATGAAATGTTTACACATACATATCCCTCCTTATCATGTTTATGAAATGTAATACATTGAACCTAGTAATTAAATGTCAAATTAAATTAACCTTATACTTCAGCACTTACCGATACCTATCCATCTAAGAGGGTAGTTGGGTTAGTATGCCTTGGGTAGTATTTTCATACCTACAGTTCCTCTTGTGTTGTTATCTTTCTCTATATGCATGTTCTAATGCATGTTCTTGGCTTTTGTCAACCAATGCCACCACGATGTCCTCATATCATACACCTGGAGGGTGGAAACAATAATGATCTAGATGTGGTGGGGCTGCAGCCACTACTTGTACCTCTAACAGATCCACCGAGCATAACCTGAGTGATAAAAATTGTAATGGGATTAAAATATTATTGTCGTGTCAGGTCAGTAGATCTTCTGGTTATAGGAAGCATTACCTTGGGGTTTCAAATTAGGGAATTGAAAAGTAGTTTTTTCATTTAGATGGATTTAATTTGTTCTATTAGTGTGGATAGTGTGGGTGTTCAAATTCTCAGTGTGATAGAGACCCACTGAAGTGTCAGCCTTGTGGTCCTATGGGGAATCTTCTACATTTCTTTATGTCCTTTCCACCACCATAGAGTGGTAAGGGATCTTCCCATCTCCAACATCAGAATTGGGTTCTTTTACATCATTTTAATCAAGGAGTTGGAATAGCACCAGTAGGTCTAGATGAGGAGGATGTTGTCTTCATGGTAGCTAGAACCCTGATCACCAACAGTTCCAGAAGAGTAGTTGTGATTGTGGTACCACATCTGTTACATATGGCTATTGATTAGGCCAGTTGAATGAACTAGAGTTGATACCAAAGGATCAGGCTGAAGGAACATATAAATTATGATTTATTCTTCTAGTAGCCAATACTATATTTTTTTCATTATTTGATACAATTGCATTGAACTTTTTTATCTCTATATCTATTATGGAATGTCTCAGATTTGAGATACAATATAGCAATGGTGTAATGACCCAAGAAAAGATGTTATGGATATGAAGAGGGGGAATATTCCAATGTTGGGACTTCCCCTTGAGGTAGGTAGCTACCCATTCTTATGGAACTTCTTTGTTCTCGAGATGATGTCGATCGTTGTCAGACTCATGATGGATTGGTTGGTTCAATATCAATCTTTTATAGACTGTTATTATTCTATGGTGTCTTTTACATCACCATAGGTTATTCGTTATCTATATAAGGGTGGCAGGGATATCCCAGATAGTATAGCTAGACCAGATAATCATGGGATAGGTGGAGTGACCACCCTTATTGCAAATATCTTCAATGATGATCTGGGTTTATGTAAAGATGATTTCCCTCTAGTAGTGGATCATTTTGGGGATTTCTTTCCTGAAATTTTTTCAAGCATACCTCCTAAGAGAGATGAAGATATAAAAATAAATCATATGTGATGAGAAGCCCATTTTTCCATTCCACCATATAAGATTGTACCAATGGAGCTTCAAAAGCTCAAGAGGTAGTTAGAGGATATAAAGGGAAAATGTTTTATACTTCTCAGTACATCCTATTTAGTTTCACCAATTCATTCTTCAAACAAGAAGATGGATCATTAAATCAATGTGTTAATTACATAAGGTTGAACTGGCTTATAGTCAAGAGGAGATATCCACATTCTAAACTAGAGGATCTCTTTGAACAGATTCAAGGAGAAAATGTCTTCTCTAAGATGGACCCGAGATCGGGTTGTCATCAGGTGAATGTAAGACCATCTGACATACCTCAAACAACTTTTCAAAGTAGGTTGTGTATGTATGTACAATTTTTTATGTTGTTATTTCTTATGAACATATCTATGTTTTTCATGGCTCTAATGAATAGTATTTTCCACCCCTATTTTGGATTATTTTTTCATGGTCTATGTGTATAACATCTTCTTGTATTCTCATAGTCATAAAGCCCATGAAAATCATCTTGATATTACTATAATTACACTAAGAGAGCATCATCTTTATGAAAATATTGTTAAGGGTCACTTGTAGATTGAAAATTTTCACTTCAGTGGTCATATTATCTCAAAATTAGGCATATATTTTCACCTAGAAAAAGTTAGTTATTTTGTTTTCTAGGTGTATCCCAAGAATTTGATTGATATACATAGTATCTTAGTGAGTACTAGATATTATACATGTTTCATAATCTAATTGTATCACCTTTCTTCACCTAAAACTTTTCTTACAAGGAATGATTTCATGTTTATATAGTCAGAAGCATGTGATAAATCATTTCAAGGGATAAAACAGATGATTATATTAGAACCTATTCTAAGGCCTCCAGAGCCAGATATAGGTTTTATCACCTTATTTGATGCATCGAGAATCATCCTTGGAGTAGTGAAGATACAGGAAGATAACGTCAATGTTTATGTATTATGGAAGATAAGGCCTCATGAGGGAAACTCTCGATGCCTTACCTTAAACTAGAAGTAGTTGTTTATTAATTATATAGATTATAAATTATCTATTGAGTATTCATTTCATGGTGTACATATACCTCAATAGCCTAAAATAAATTTCCTCAAAAAATTAATTGAACCTATGATATTAGGGATGGGTTGAATATCTATAATATTTTGATTTTGAGCATGCCTATATGCATGAGAAGAGAAATGTGGTTGAAGAAGAACTGAATTTGAAAACTCAAAAACATGTCGTACGGGAAGCCAATGATGAATAGAAGTTTATTTCCATATTTTCTATGCTCCATCTATATTTTCATCACCATTACGAGAAGTCTTACCTCTCATCTTTAACAGAAACCTATTCACTCCTAAATAAGGTGAAGAGTATATTATTTTCAGATCCTGATGGCATTGTACTCCATGAATGTATAACAAAAGGTACCCAGCCTCTACATTTTCCTATGGATAGGGACGACATCCTACGTCAATGTGCACATATATGGGTTTTTATAGATATGGGAGAGGATTTTATTAAAGAGTCCCACACCTCCCAGTGGTAAGTTCATCCAAGAATCCCAAAGATGTATCGAGATATGTGACACAAGTATTGGTGTCCTAGGATGAAATGTCAGATAATAGGATTTATAAATAGGTGTTCCACATATGAGAAGGTGAAGGAAAAGAACCAGAGACTTATAGGAATTCCACAGCCACATTTGGTCCCCTAATATAAATGGGAAGTTGTTTCTAGTGATTTCATAGTCAGCATACCTATGTTGTTGAGGGGTACTGATGTTATTTGGGTAGTTATTGACTGAGTAAAAAATCATCTAACTTCATTACAAATCTAGTGACTTTCTCAGTAGATGGTCTAGAGAGACTACTAGTCCATGAAATCATACAACATCATAGGGTTCCTCATACTATCATTTCGTATCAGGATTCTCATTTCATGTCACAGTTCTAGAAGGGATTACAAAAGTCTATGGGGAATCAAGTGCTTATAAGAATAACATTTCACCAAAAGATCGATGTAAAATAAAAACAAAAAATAAATGTTTGAGAGGATATTATCCAAGAATATTTCCTTTATTTCAGTGGTTATTGGGAGAAGCATATCCATCTCATCGAGTTCTCCAAAAATAACAACTTTAAGTAAAAAATTCATATTTCTCATTTTGAGGCCATATATGGTAGGCCATTTAGTACACCCTTATGCTAACTACAGGAAGATGAGGTAGCCTTGAAATGTCCATATATCAGTTAGGATACTTTATAATTATAACACACCATGATTTTATAGTACGTTATCTCATTAAAGTAATTCAATATCTTGTGCTACACACAACATAGAGATTGAGCACCCCACAACTTACCAAACGAGCCGTTCAAAAAGCGGTTATGAATAGTACATACTAAATTTTAAATCTTATATAGTCTATATAATTTTAACATCAATATTATGTATTTCATAGACATAATATAAGAACAAATTTATTTTTTCAGATAAAAGAAGTATTTTGAAAAAAATGCAATTTTAACATCTTTTAGTGGAAACCCATTTTTAAAACCAATATTTGACACTTTTATATATTAAATTTAATGAAATTAAATTCTTCTTTATAATTGGTAGATAAAAATTAGTTTTGATATTTTTTTTTCTTTTTCCGATAAATTTCATAATTGGGTGAATTGTGAAAAATACTAAATATTAATTGAAAACATCTTTTTTAATAAAAATAATTCATAGTGTTCAATTATACATTTGAATGGATTAAAAATATAATTAGATTATATTTTTATCATTAATTATAATTTATGTGATTATTAGTAATTTCACATTTAAATTTGATATAAACACATGTCAATATTTTTATAGTTTTTACTCTTTAAATACCATCTTTTCGGTTTTGAAAATGGGAATTAATATTAAATTATTAAATATAAATTCAATGTTTTGAATTTGGTAAAATATAAATATTTTTTTAATTTATAATATCAAAATTTTCATATGTTTTATTTTTGGTATTTTTCTGAAAACATTCAATTTATGATGAATAATGAAAAACACCGCGTTATTAGTAAAAACCGACCTTTTATTTAAATAGGTATTTATTTTATTTAAATTTATTATATTAAAAAATAGATATATAATACCTATATAAGTTCAATGTAATTTACTGGATTCATTTTATAATAAAATTAGATGTATAAAAATTTATTGAACTTTTTTACATTTTTTAACAACATTCTATGAGCATTTGCAAATTTTTACAAAATTTTGTTTTACTACTTCTATGAGTTGAATTTAAACAATATGAGAGACATGGATGACATAATTAAGTAAAATTTTCCCTGATAAGATGAATATAATTTTTGGTGAACAGTAGCTTTTGACTTTTATTTACCACGTTTAAAAGTAAAGAGGGAAATTAAGTGTAAAAGTAATATTATAATTACCATTAAACAAGTCATAATTATGTTGGATAAGTTTAATTCGACCAAATACAACCTTATGAATAAAATATGATCCATTTTGGTCCACATTTATTAGATTATGAAATTTATTTTTATTTTAATTAATGAAGAGTTAAAAGAGTTAAATTAAAAGTTTAAAAACTAAACCATTATTAATATAGGGTTACACACAATATAAATTCGACTATAAGTATTCATTAGAAATCTAAAAATATTTCCTAAATAATGGTATTTTATTTATAATTTATAGACATAATACAATTTAATTCATTTAGGACACAATGATGATGCAGTAATTACCTTTTTAATTATTGATTAAAATAATTGATATTATAAATATAAAAAAATGTAATTTGAGGCATTTGATGAATCCCACTAATTTTAAAGGTTAATATTACATGTTAGGGTTTATTAAAAAAATTATATGTAATCATGATGTTATGATTTTCAAAAAAACCAAATACCAAATAGTGTCAAAATTAGCATAATAGTGTTTTTAAAACAAATACTATTTTTTTTAATTCCTATAATCTTCATAAAAATCAATGGTTCTTCCAAAGGAATTTGTAAGATTATATATATTAATAATGAATCACTTTGGGTACTCTTGGCTTGTTATAGATTTTTTATTAACCATATAATAGAAAAATACAAAGAGACATCATAAATGTCAAACTATTTCTCTAAGAGTTATATCTAAAAGATAAGGTTAATATGTTGACCTAAACCTATCTAAAAATTATTGGTTGAGTTTATTTAGACCCATACCACCTAATGCTTTAAATAAATTCATTTTGAGCCATTATAAACCGCATATGATGGTATAAAAAATTAATATTTTAATCTTTTCCTAAAGTAACCCTCACCCATCTTATGAAAAGGCACTTTCCCTTCTCTCAAAATCACACCTTCAAAGCCATTTGGATTGGCCAAACCCTACCAAAATTTCCTCCCAAATTACCTCATATAAACCTATAGTCATTCCATTGGTCATAAAACAATACTATGTATCTCATTTGATCAACTCAAAATGAAACACTTGAAGAAGAGGTAATAATTTCACCACCCTCTTTCGTGTTCTTTTCTTCTTCAAATTACTGTTTATTGGTAGTTTCCATATCAAAATTATAACTCCATTACCTCATACATAATGTGACATTATTATAAATATGTTACAACAATATTCGTTATTTTATCCATCCAATAAATGACAAAGTCACCATACGTGTGTACGTATGGCTTACCGTCTCAACATCGTGGTGTAGTTTATAATTCAAACTCTTCATCATTTGGATAGGTATAATAATGAGTATAACTGATGTAAATAATAAATATAACATGTTAATTATTCTATATATATTATTAACATCCAATTACAAAATATTACAACATCAATATAATGATATTATCGCTCGTGCATACATACAGATTACCGTCTCCACAAACGTGATGAGATTCTTTCCCCATAATAATAATTCAAGAATAATATTCATTTTATGATTAAAAATAAAGTTTATATACATAATATAATTATATATATGAATAAATAACATCCTATATAGAACTAACAATTCTTACATAACCAATAATATAAATAAAAACGAATCAGTTAACACCCGAACCGATGATACTACTAAAATATAATTAACAAATAAATATTATGAGATCATATGTGATATAATATTTATGTATTTGGTTCTTGTATAATTCTATAAAAAATATTTAACAATTACACATTAGTTTAACATACCATCTACCAATTAAAAGTATGAGGTAAGGGTTAATTTCACAATCTCTTTATTATCTGATGTGGGTTTTACGTAAGTATCAAGTGACACATATTTATTATCAATCTCCATGTTTTATAAAATAGTATACAAAGGGATTAAATTTAAGGGACTCTATTACTAAAATATCAATTTAAATGTTTTAAATATTTATTCTCTTAAACCATTCAAATAAATTTCTGTATTTTTAAAATTATTTTAATGATTTAATTATATAGGAATGAATGTTTTAAATTGTTAATTCCATTCAAAAGTTTTAAAGTGGTATGGGACACCTTGATTCAAAACTATCTCTTAAATTACTTTGATAATAAATTATGTGACTTTTAAATGATTTCACAAAAGGGATATTTCTCTCAAAAAAATTTACTGATCATTTTCAAATATGTCAGCAAACATTACAAGATATTATTCTTGATTGAGGTTGATTTATTATAAACTATCTTTTATATTGTATTTAATCAGTTATGATATGTTTGACAGTGGATCTTCTTATTTTTATACCATTAATGGATTACAGTTAATGTATTTACATTAATTATAATATTTTTAATAGGAATTTTTTTGTTATTTTTCAACTTTATAAAATGAGGAATGTAGTGGACATAGTAAATGATGGGTGGAGCCCTCTATATCTCCTTGATGCATAGGTAGGTCTCATAAGACAAACTAGTGTCTTTTCACAAGGGGTTGACAAAACATTTATTTGTATTCTTTCCATGAGTACGTGACTATGTGGTAATGATGTCTGGCATTGGGAATTCCCCCATTATTAAATTAGTTATTACAAGTGATTATTCGACTTGTATATTATCCATGTTCATGTTTATATGGTGTTGTTTTATTTATTGTTGCCATATTATGTTCAAGATTATGTTTAAAAAGGGTTTTTTTTATTACACATATTTCCATAAATGTTTATAGCTTCTACTATATTATTTACCCTTACTGAGCATCCGATCTCACCCCTCTATTATGTTTAATTTTTTCAGGAATACATGAAGTGCATTATGATTGATATTCATGGTTAAGTTAATGGTAATAATGAAGTTCTCATAGAACTATCTATATTTTATTTTATTATTCAAATTATAATTTAATTTTGACGTATGTAATCTATTTTCCGAGAATGCTAAACTGATCGGTCTTTCGAGACTTGATTCCTTTTAATTAGGCCAAAGTATTAGAATAATGCACTGACTCTAGGCTTTTGGGGTCAGGTCTTTACAGTTGATATCAAAGGAAGTTTAGAAATATCCTTGGAAAATATATTTAAAAAAACTATTATTAGAGAACATTACCCTAAGATCGAAAGTATTAAAATAGATGAATATAATATAATTTAGGTTATACAGTGATTCTGTGAATTTTCCAAGAAATACAGCCCTGTCTAAGTATGAGTAGGTAGAGGTGGCTCTGGAACAGATGTACGTAGAAGTGAATACTATGAAAAGGAGTTTCGGGCTAAACCAGTGGTATCCTAGTACACGACAATGGTCCTTGATTCACTCTTTGTTACTACACTCCTAGGGGATATGCTTAAGATAATTCACATTTTCCATACTAGCCATTATGAATGATTTAGGATTAAATACCTCCTCAAAGAAAACATGTTTTTATATATTATATGTACAATCTTTTCAATTTATGATAGTTATTTTACATGTTTGGAATTATGAATAGCGATTCATAAAACTAACCTAGTGTATGCAAATGTTTAGAAGTGGTGCCCAGAAAATGGAATGAGAACTCAAGAAATTCTCATGATCTAAATAGTAAGAAGGATCATATCATTCATGGTATCAATCCAAAATTTAGAATGGAAATAGTATCCCATGTATTATAATCATACGAAGAAATAGTATAATGTGTTCATATGATATGTAACGAATTTTATGAGTCCTATGGCTTTGAAGGGAAGCTATAGAAGAAAATGATGGTAGAGATAAAGATGGATAAATATAATAAGGGAGAGAATGATCTTCCCATATGTGATAAATGTGGAAATAATCACTTTGGTAAATGATTTTATGGGTATTAGAGTTTGATATAATTGTGGAAAAAAGGACGCTGATTACATGATTCCAAGGGTAAGAAAGAGTTTTCAAATGTACAATGCTTTATCTACAAGTACTTGGGACACTATGTGAATCAATGTCCAATTCATCAAATTATAAAAAAAATTATTATGTTGGATAATAATCATGTTATGATAATACTACAGATGAAGAGTAATTACTAGTGTTCTAATTTTGATATAAAGTAATTATCTCATTTGAGTATTGTATCAATGATGAACTTGTTATAATAATTATAGAGTATATAACAATTGTACTGTATTACTATTTCATTAAAGATTTGTGATTGTGTGGTACCAAGAAAAGGGACTCAATAGCAAGTTACACTTTGTGGAAAATACATGATTGAAGAAAAAATAAAAATTTAATATTTTCCTGATATTGAGGTATTGATTTTGGAATAAGAGATTATTGATTTGAATAAAGTATATTGGATATTATTGACATCCTTGGAACTGATTAATGGTTAGTTTATTCTATCATTATTGGATTTTACAACATTGTTGAAAGTAAAGATTATATCGAGTATTCTATAAGGAATATGGGAGTATGAATATAATAAATTTGGTTTTATAGTAATTCACAGTGTTAGCGTCTTTTAAATGAATACACGATGAAGTTATTCACATGTTATTATGTGGAAAAAAGAGTCTTCATTATGTATACCTTCCATATAAATTTTGGACAATGAATTTGGACCGAAGTATTTTGTATATGTCTACAGGTTTGAATAGATTTAGATTGACATTGGATAATATTGTTAAGGTTAAATCATTTCTTAAGATTATTTTGGGATTGTAATAAAAGGACAACCCGGAAGTCGGGTGATAACCCATCGCGTCTGGCAAGGCTACGAGACTAGAACCTGCAACTGAAGGGTGATAAGGGTGGATCACCTTCCACTGGCTAATGTGATGTCCTCGTTTCTATAATGTAGTTTTTTTATAAAAATTAGTCTGAAAAATGAATTATAAATTCATAATTTTCGGAACCCCATATGACTAGGATAAAAAGAATATTTTTGAATTTTGTTATCATTTTTTGTGAAAGTTGAATTTCTGGTAGGAATTAGTAGAATGATGAAACTCTACCTATCAATTATATTTTTTCCTCTCTTATTCTATGAATTAATTAATTCTTGAACTACATGGAAGAGATCTTATAACCAATAATGTGTTATCTTAATAACCTATATTTTGTTAAGTTGATGATATTTTAAATCTTTATAGATCGATGGATTTAAGGCACTAAAGTATACACTTGTTTGTGATTGATGAACTTAATCACTCCATATAAAATTTTATGTTTTTTCGCAAATGATTTTTCTCTAATTGTCACCATTGTTTTTTTAATTGATAACATAATTTTTTGGTGACTTTATCATTTCCGTTTCCCTCTTATTAAGACTAAATTTTATTAACCCAATTTCAGATGTGGGTTTTCCACAAAGGTATTTTCCTATTTTAGCCATTTATTTTAGAATAACAATTTAAAATTGTGAGGATTATGTTTATTGAAGTAGGGGAGAATGTAAGACCCCATGATTTCAAACAATGTTATCTCATTAAAGTAATTCAATAGCTTGCTCTACACGCGACTCTGAGTTCAAGCGCACCACAACTTACCAAATTGCCTTTCAAAAATAAGTTATGAATAATATTGAAAACATATTAAATATTATATACTCTGTATAATTTTAAAATCAACACTATGTGTTTATTAGACATAATATAAGAACAAATACATTTTTTCATAGAAAAGATGTATTTTTTAAAAAATATAATTTTATTGCCTATTGATGGCTAACCCTTTTTGAAACCAATATTTGACATTATTATATATTAAATTTAATGAAATTAGATTCTTTTTTAGAATCATGACATAAAAATTTAGTTTCAATAAATTTTAGGATTTTTTCGGATAACATTCATATTTTAATGAATAGTGAAAAATAAAAAAAAATTAATTGAAAACAACATTTTTAATCAAAATAAATTATAGTTTTAAATTATAAATTTGAAAGATTTGAAAGTATAATTATGTTATATTTTTATCATTCAATACAATTTTGGTCATTATAAGTAATTTCACATTTAAATTAGACATAAACACACGTCAATCTTATAATAGTTTTTCCTTTTTCAAAACCCGCATTTTTGTTCTAACAACGAGAATTAATTTGAAATTAATAAATAAAACATCTAAATTTTGAATTAATTAAAATAGACTTCATTTTTTAATTCATAATTTCAAAATTATCTTTGAGTGAATTTTTCGTATTTTTCTGAAAACATTCAATTTTTTATGAATAGTGAAAAACACAACGTTATTATTTTAAACAAACTTTTTATTTAAATAATTATTTATAATATTTAAATTTCATTTAAGTAAAAATATATTTATAATGCCTACATATGTTCAATATAATTAATTATAGTAATTTTATAATAAAAGTTTATTTGTAAAAATTTATTGCACTTTTTGACATTTTTACCCACCTTCTAAGTGGATTTGGAAATCAACATAAAACATAATTTTACCACTTATATTAGTTGTATTTAAAATATCCTAGATAAACGGTTGAAATCAGTAAGTAAAATGTGTTTCAATATGGAATAAATAATTTTTTGGTGAATAGTATCTTTTGATTTTTATTTACCACAGTTAAAAGTAAATAGGGTGATTATGTGTAAAATTGATTTTATAATTACCCTAAAACATGTCATAATTATATTGGATATGTTTAATTAGACCAAAAACAATATTAATAATTAAATATGATCCCCTTTGGTCCCCTTGAAATAGATTAGGACATTTATTATTTTTTTATTTTATGAAGAGTTAAAAGAGATAAATTCAATGTTTAATAAGTAAACCATTTTTAATATAGGGTTACACACAATATAAAATAAGATATAAATATTCATTAGAAAGCTAAAAATATTTCCAAAATAGTGGTTTTTTATTTATAATTTCTATACATTAAATAATTTATTTTATTTATGACAAAATGATGATGCAATAATTACCTTATTAATGAAATATTAAAATAATTGATATTATAAATAACAAAATAAATTTAATTTGAGACATTTGTTGAATAAAATTAATTTTCTAGGTTATTATGACGTGTAAGTGTTTAATAAATAATTTTTTCTAAGAAATCATGATATTATGATTTTTACGAATACAAAATATTAATTGGGGAAAAATTGACATAATTGAGTTAAAAAATACTATATTAGTAATTGATATAATATTCTAAATAATATAAGGATCAACCAAAAAACATAGCTAAAAATATATATATTAATAATGAACTATTTGGGGTTCACATGGCATGATATTGTAATTTTATTAACCATATAATATAAATATACAATGAGACACGGTAAATGTCAAACTATTTAACATAGAGTTAAATCTAAGAGATAATGTTAATATGGTCACCTAAACCTATCTAAAACCTATTGGTTGAGCGTATTATGACCCATAACCACCTAATTATCTAAATAATGTCATTTGGATCAATTATAAACCTAATATGATTGTATAATAAATTAATATTTTAATATTTTCTTAAAGTGACACTCACCCATCTTATAAAAGGGAACTTCCCCTTCTCTAAAAATCACAACACAAAATCCATATGGATCATCCAAAAACTACCCAAATGTCCTCAGAAATTCCCTAAAATCATACAAGATTCCTTACATTGATCATAAAATCAACCTATGGGGCCCTTTTGATCAACTCAAAAGGAAACACCGCAAGAAGAGGTAATAATTTCACCACCCTCTTTCAAGTTCTTTTCTTCTTCCACTTCCTCTTTCTTTGTTGTTTCCATACCAAAATAATAACTTTAGTACCTCTTATATACAGTGATGTTATTATAAATATGTTAAACCATATTTTTTATTTTATCCATCCAATAAATGACAAAGTCCCCATACGTGTGTACATACGGCTTTCAATCTCCACATCATAGTGTCGGTTGTTATTGAAACACTTCATTATTTGGATAGGTATAATAATTAGTATAATTTATTTAAATAATAACTGTAAAATGATAATGATTCTATATATATGATATACCATCAAATTACATATGATTTCACAATCAATATAATGATATTGTCAATCGTGCGTACATACAGATTGTCATCTCCACGAACTTGATGAGATTCATTCCCCATCATAATAATTCAATATAATTTTCATTTAATGATAAAATATAATGTTTATAAACATAATATAATTCTGTATATGAATCAAATATATCCAATCCATAACATACATGGCTTATATAACCAATCATATAATGGAAAATGAATCAGTTAACACATGAAACGATTATACTAATAAAATATTATTATAAAGAAATATTAGAAAATAATATATGATATCATATTTATGTATGTGGTTATTATATAATTTAATTTTTTTAATGGTTGGGCCGATGCCTTAATTTATTATTAAAGCAATGACCTCTTAAGACTGGGTAGCGGGTGATACATTACATAGCCTGAACGCCCATGGCCAAATGGCCTACAAACTGGGCTAGAAAGCCCATTTTTAGGCCCAAAGGACCCCTCTGTGAAGAGTACTACTTTATATTATTTAATAACAATTATTAAAATATTATACAGGAGGTTAACATACAATCGACCAAGGAAAAGTACATGGTAAGGGTTAATTTCACAATCTCCTTATTATCTGAGGTTGTTTTTATGTAAGTATATACTGGGACATATTTATTATAAATGACCATGTTTCATAAAAGATTTTTCTAAAATATTCATTTTATGGGAATATTTTACTAAAACATCATTTTAAATGTTTTAAATGTTTTTTCCTTCAAACATTTCTCATTAATGTTCATGTTTTGAAAAAAAAATTAAGGATTTATTTTTATGGACATTAATGTTTTAAAATGTTTATTCCTTTAAAAAGTTTCGAAGGGGTATAGAAAACATTGATTCAAAAATATCTTTTAAATGACTTCCTTTATAAATTATGTGAAATTTATATGATTTTATAAAAAGGGATATTTCTCTCAAAAAAATTTACTTATCATTTTCAACTATGTCAGCATCCTTTACTGGATATTATTTTTGATTGAGTTTGATTAATTATAAAACAATATTCTATATTATATTTAATCAGTTATAATTTGTTTTACTGTGGATGTTCTATTTGTATACAATTCAAGGTTTATGGTTAATGCGTTGAAATTTTGTATGCTAGTTTTAAAACAAATGCTTATGTTATGTTTCACATTTTTCATATGAGGAATGTAATGGACAGATTATGTGGTGGGTGGATCCCGATATATCTCCCCGATGCATTGGTAGGTCTCACCAGACAAACTAGTGTCTTTGCATAAGGCCTTGACTAAAATTTTATTTGTAGTCTTGGCATGAGGCCTTGACTATGTGGTAATGATGTCCGGCGTTAAACATTCCCTCATTATGAAATTAGTTATTACATGTTATTATTAGACTAGTAGAATATTAATTTTCTCATTTATATAGTGATGTTTGATTTATTTTTTCCATAATATGTTCAATAATATGTTTAAAAGGATTTCGTCTTTATTACACATCTTTCCTTAAATTTTTATAGCTTCCCCTATATTATTTACCATATTTGAGCATATGAGCTCACCCCTTTTGTATATTTTATTTTCCTAGGAATCTAAGAAGTGTATTATGATTGATATGAAGGGTTTAGATAAAGGGAATAATGGTGTTATCAAATAACTATTTCTTCTATATTTTATGTTTTAAATTATAATGTAAGGTGGATTTATGTAATCTATTTTCCAAGACTACTAAATATATCGATCATTAGAAACATTATTCCTTATAATCATGCCAAGGTATTAAAATAATGCACCTAATCTGGGATTCTCGAGATGGGGATTTACAAGAATAGGATCAGGTGATAAGAAATGGTATGAATACTACATTTACTAGAAATAAATCTCATGTCGATAGCCAAAAAAGACATCTTGAGTTCAAGGTCAGGGGTTTTTATTTTCATTTGGTATCAACTAGGATTGGTCATATATGGTTACAGATGCAGGGAAATTTTCCCCATCATTTTGTATGGTCTTTTGAGATTCTAGAGACAGTCAGGATGGTAACCATTTAGAATCAACTTCTTCACAAGTATGGTTCCATGCTTGAAATCTGTCAATTTTCACAGCTTCTTGAGTATCCTGATGACTTATCTTATACCTTTGTATAGTACGCACAGTTGACTGGAGAATAATGTCCCTTCGAGGTCGATTAGTCCCTCTATTATGGGTGATATATGAAATTTGGTTGATTATAGGGTCAAGACATGAGATAGGGAATCTAACATACGTACCCAATGGAATGATATATACTTAGATAGTTTTTCAACACCCTTGGAAGTTAAACTCAAGGAAGTGTGCTTTTAA
The DNA here is from genome assembly GCA_963277665.1 of Viscum album. NCBI lineage: Eukaryota > Viridiplantae > Streptophyta > Magnoliopsida > Santalales > Viscaceae > Viscum > Viscum album. The sequence goes on along the minus strand of OY728150.1, from coordinate 1,581,447,260 downwards.
GGGGAAAGATTTTAAGAACATGGTCTATCACTCAGGTAGGGATCCTTTAAGATTTTGATCTAAATCATTACTTTGGACCTAATATGTATTCTTAATCATTTATCCAAGGTCTCAAGTTTGTTAAGGTCTTGTTTGGAGCATGGGACATATTTTTTGGGGAAACTCTTCATGTAACACAGTTGGGCCCTGGTTGGCACACAGTTTTCCTAACTATGGGGATGATGTTTATTAGGAATGAACTAAATCACCCGGTTTGTAAACAGTAGTTCTTCCTAACCGTGTTAAGTTCATTTCGACCTATGAAACCATGAATGGTTGGTCCATGGTTTTTCAAACCATGAAGAAAATCCATGTATAATTCATCTTTCTAGGTAATTTGAAAATTTTTCACTTAATTATCTAATTAGAATCCCTTTTCATTCCTAATAAAACTACTAGTGGGATAAACCCATTTTTCTATCAAATTGGATATTTTTTATGGAAAATCTAGAGAGTAAATGATCTCTTTCCTCAGGGATATGATTGAGCTTTCGTTCATCACATTAGATGTGCATTAGTAAGTACTTGATTTCACATGAGTTGTTGTCCTTCATTCTTTCTCTTGATGAGTTATCAGGGTATGATCATTTTTCTCTTTTTCATAGATCTAATCTTATCCAAGACAAATTAAGGGCCAAAAACAAGGAAGAAAAATCGAAAACCCTAAGGTGGTGGTCCATATCTCATCCCTCATGTTTGTTGAATTCGGATTTTTCATTTAGGACCTAATGATTTCATCAGGTTCCATTATTAAAATTTATATTCCCTGGTTATACATATTAGAACTGTATGGATATGGTTTTTCCAAATATATGATTATTTTTTTCTGTTTATGTCCAAAGATCGTTCCTTTCAAAGTTCAATGTTATTCCATAATTGATGTCTTGCGTTTTTACATGTTTGTGCCATTGTACGTGTGGGTCTTGTCATGACCATTATAAGGTTATTATTTTCTATAATAAATTGATTGATTTATGATGAGAAATACATAATGGAATGTACAATTTATGATCATCACTTTACCCACAACTGGTTAGGGCTTTAATTTGATAATTAAATGTGAATTGAGAATTATTATCTATACTAAGGAAATGAATTGACCAGATAAAATGTAAATGAATCATAGGTTTCATATCTGTATCTCCATTAATACATTATTGGATGGTAGAAAAATGAACCTTGAATATGAAATATTATTAAATGGATTAAATGAATGGTTTCAAGATACCTATCCTAGTCTAACTAATTAAACGTAACGGTTTAAACAAATGGAATTATTGATTAATTATGAATTTATTAAAAAATTTCATGCTACATGACCATATCACACTAATGGAAGGTAAGGAATGTACCAATGGTTTCTTACAGTTTATCACAATAAATTAAGTCTAGGATTGAACCAAATGAAATATTACAAGACATCATAATTAATAGGAATGGTCTGACTTGAGATCACCTAGGATTTCGATCGGGGAATTCCATGAGTATTATGGAACCCCATTAGGATTCAGGGATACATCATGCATAGGTTGAGACCCACCTAGATCCCACTTTTTTTCTATTTATAATGCCTAGTATGAAACTATAGAATCCCTCTATATTGTGACAGGATGCCTCAGATATATTACATAGATCTAAAATTGACATGTAAGATCCATAGTTACATCCAATTAGGTACTGACTCCACATAGCCCCATCTTACCTTGTATGATAACATTTGATTCAGTAAGAACCATATTATGGAATTCCTTGTAATACACTCCATAGATTAAACTCGTATCCTTATCTAGGCTATAGTTACTACTGAGTTGGAGACCCTTGATGTATACATTTCCTTGATTAATACCTTAAAACATCATTATAAAATATAATTATATATTTCCTTTTCATAACTTGGAACCTTCACCATAGTTACAATGTGACTCATTTATAAACTGGTAATAATAAATAAATGGGCTGGTAATGTTCAGACACAAGCCATGGGACAAAGTGGGTACCTGTGTATTTAGTTACATTGTACTGCATTACATTATATGGGCATGGTCTCACAATATTACATTTCAATTACATGGACTAGATTTTGTAGACACCATTTTTGGTGGCCTAGAGAGATTTTTATCACACCCTCTACGAGAATCATTTGGTACCCAGAGTAGACTATATGGTTGCAGGTTTGGACAAAGGGAAGTACACAACTTCAAACACTTGATTTAGTATTATTTATTATGGATCTTGATAGAAAGGTATATTGTTATAAATTCATATTCTTGAGATTGTATTTGATTTCCTTTATACATTTTGGGAACATGTTATGCCGACTATCTGGTATCGCTATTTTCCAATTTTTTAGCGACATGACAAATCATTCGTTGTTGAATGTTATTACAGTTTTTTAGTTATTATTATTGTCTCTAATTTCCATTTTGTATTATGTTTACATATATTTTTACTACTAGTTACCTATATTTATATAAATCTAATGTGTTACACTTTCATAATGAGGGAATAGTCTCCCCATAGACACACCGAAGGTCCTTGCTGCTTGGTGGAAGCCTCTGGTGTTCAGAGAGGTGTTCTTGACACCATGTGGACTATTGGGGTTGGGGCATCCATTGTGTAGCATCCGGTTCAGTGACCTCAAAAAAATAATTTCATAAAAAAATTATTACATTTTTAATTGAAAAATATAAAAATTAAAATTTAAAAATATGATGAATATGAATCAATAAAATGAATTCCTATAAATAATAATAATTATTTTTTCTAGAATTAATTGGGTTTTCATATTTCCCCACTCTAATTAATATTGTTCCCATAATTATCATCATTATTTAAATATGTTAGGGTATTTTTCTCTCATAGAATTATTTGATTCCCATTTACCATCCATAATAATTTTATTCTTTTATAAAACCCTAACATAGTGAATGATCTTATTTTATTTAACGTACTTGATATGATTCAATTGTATAATTTTATTTTATATATAATAGAGATCTTAATCAAATTTTACCACTTTTTCAAAATACTTCCTTATAAAATAATATTTAACCAAAACATTTACTTGAGAAAAAATAAAACAGAAGTATGTTAGGTATGATATTGATCCAAATTTATCTAGAATTTAATACTAATCAATAAACCATGGGATTAATTTTACACTCTTTGAAAAATGAATAATAGTTTTCCATTGCGATACTAAGTGAAAATATTGGCCTTTGAACTCAAATTACATATCTTTCCTCTATTTATATTCATAACTTGTCTTCCATCTCTAATCTTCCTGCACATGGTGTGGAATAATCCTTACATTCTCAATTGTTGATTCTACTAACAATAGTACCAGGAACAACCTTTCAATAAATTAAACACAACATTATAAATTTGAGAACTTCTTTCCATATAATTCCAAAAATATTTTCATCTATATATGTAAGAAAAAATAAAATATATAAAAAAACTTATAAAATTTGTTGATCCCAAATTCCTCAATGATCCAGATAGATAAAAAACAAGTATATATTAAAATATTTTAATTGTTCTCTCTGAATATCCACATATTGAAGATGAAAATCTGTACTTAATCATAATCCACTTCTTGATTAATTTAAATTCACATTCTATATAAAATTAACGAAAATCCAGGATCACAGTCAGATATAATAAATTGTGGGCTTCTATGTAATTTGAATATACTATTAAGATAAAAAAGGAACAATAATCCAAATAAATTTTATCTCAAATAGTATGAAAACATGAAATTTTATTCGATCAATTAAAAACCCCCAAATCAAATTATTACATTGTGATATCATTGGTAATCCCAACAAAAATCCCTAGATATATTCTCCCAATACAATTCATAAACTGGTTTAAGATTATCCATCCCTTTTAGTGACTATCACACAAATTTATCCTTTTGATAAGTCAAAAAAATCATGTTAAATTCAGTAATATACTTTTTTCATTTTCTCAGTCCAAGAATATTTATCATAGTATCTCTACATATTTGTACTTTCTGAATGAATTAAAAATTGAGAGTTATAGGAATCACTAAAAGTTGTATTCATAAACTCGAAATAACATTGATTAGAGGACCTCTTTGCAAACCAATCAAGAAATTATTTTTTCAAAATTAATGTTAGGATATTTACCACCCTAAATTAATCTACCATTATTGTAATCCATGAACTTCCATCTGATCCTAAATAATTTGGTTCACTAAGGCTAAGCATATTTACTCCGAAACCAACACAAATGTATTTTCTGAATCCATTGCTATTAATCTAATATTCATTAAATTATTATCCAATTGATAGTTTACCAAACATATCATGGTACATGATATATTATCTTTCCTAGCTAAGTAAATAGATACCTTATTTTTATTTTTGATCATGATATTGATTCATATATTTATAATAAAAAATAAATTACAGTAGTATTATCACTCCAAATTAACATTTTTTTATGAATGACCATAAAACATATGATTGGAGAAGGTAGTGATGCTGAAAGACATCAAAACATACAGTAAGGTTATGATAATATGGAAGAGATAAGTTACATTTGTATAGAATCAGACATTCATTATATCTCACTTAAATGTCCATAATATCTGCTATAATGTTTACGTCCCCCTATAAATTACTAGCTTTTTGGCATAGTTCAATAATCATCATACAGATCTTGATTTAATAGGAAAAGTAAAATAATGTTTTGAAATTTTAATATAGGATGAAAATATGAAATTTGGAATTAGATTCTAGAATAGGGATAATGAGGCTATAAATCATAAACCAAACTGCAATCTATTATCTCTCTAACCACACAAGATCTATCCATATTCATCTTTATTCCAGAACATGATTGACTCAATTTAACCAATGGTACATGGAGGGAGATTCCTCCTACATCTATGAATAAATAGATACTTGAATAGATTCCCCAAATATAATCTAAATACCTTACACCAAGGAAAAGATCACTAAGGTTAACTGCAAGTGATTTCATATGAACATGAATGTAGTGATGATAATAGTAGTTTCCTTAACTCTCTTTACTCCTTTCCTCCCATAATAACCATAAATTTTTAACCATGAAATCAATTATGAATTTATTTTTATATTGGTCATCCCCAGAAAAAATAGTGTGAAAATTCTATAATAGATTTCCCTTATATCATAATTCCTATACTAGGACTGATCTTCTCTCTAATGATACTATCACAATGTCCATTATAGAAGTGTTTCTATACTAATTATAAACTTGTGCACTCATAATATAGGCATCATGAGGCTAGTTAAATATCCTTATTCTAGATCTTATCATCCATGGGAATTGATTTCCTCCTCAACCACAAAAGAATAAAATTATACTTCATTAGTATTTCATTGCACAAAACATTATCTCCCTATCATAGGACTAGTTATTTATTTGTATCAATGACTAGAAATCCAAGAAAATAAGGAGGACTATGATCCATTCAAAAACAATACATATCTGTCTGATTTTACTATGAGACTAATGTTTCCATATGTGATCTTTTTCACATCATTGAGCATTGTGTTGGTATGTCTGGGAATCATTTTCACTTCTCTAAAAAATAATTCTAGAGATGGGCACCCCATTTCCAATAAAATTATCAACATACTTATCCTACGAGTAGCTAATATTACCAAACCCAGCCACCTTCCAGTACAACTCCTTCATAATGTCTATCTGGATGATCATGCAATGTTTAAGGATATAAGTCATCCTTTATCATTTTACCAGCTTCTCTAGTTTTATCCATATTTACATTAATAAATCTCACCTACAATTATCACTATTAAATTATATCTTATGTCTTACTCAATTTTATGTGCTTCAAGTCCCTTGATATACTTTTTAAATTTATACCCCCATACTCAACTAGCTCCACATCCCCTTTCATGAAGCCCAATAAATTTTTCATCCCTAGTTGGAATAAAATATATATTCAATCATGATCTTTCATGTTTGTTTATGGTTACATTATGAGGCTGGATGAATAGATATTGTACATTATCATGGAAGTGGGAACATTATTCCTTAGAGTTATTCTTCCCCCAAATGAGATGAAATAATTATTCATGTTTAAAATGTGTACAATGACATAGTTTATGACTCCATAAAAGAAATAATTCCATATTTTCCCTCTAATATGGGAGATATGAGAACTCCATCCAATGAATTTAACATTGAATTCCTAGTTTATCAGTGATGATTTTACCATGTCGGTATATGTAAGTCTTTTGAAATATAAACTCTACTATTTCAATGATTAATCCACTAGCCACATAAATTTTTATTAGTCTCAAATATCTTTTTGAATTCATTGATTAACCATTTACTATGATTAATCAGTAATAATAGGCATTACTGAACAAAAGTTGTGAAAATATTCTTTTCTGGAATGTAATTTTTTAACAAAATATAATCCCTAATCCATGTTGATTTTTTTCTAGTAAGGGACTCTTGTACTAATATGAAAAAACATAGTGATAATAGATATCATTTTGTTAACCAGCATAAGTTCTTGAAGTTTCTCTAACCCCTTCCCAAGATTGGAATGGAGTCCTAGTGAAGCATACCATCCAATGTACTAGTCCTAAATCCCGTCAAAGAATATAATTTTCTCATGACACTCAATAAGAAAAATCACCCCATCTGGTTATATGATTTATCCATATCCAGTTTCATTATAATGTAACATCCATATGTCCTCTTGTTAATGTAATCCACTAGAACATTTAAAATCCTAATCACCACTTGTATGGTCCAACTATAGTTGAAGTTATATTCTTCTCATGGATTTATACTGGGAATGACATGTCCATGTCTTGTATTAATAATTCAGGAGTGGTTATAATTGGAGAAGTGAAAATATATATGAGTATACACATGATGATAGTAATGGGGCCCATAACATTTTAGATCAAAATTTCCATGGATGTACAAGTATACCTTATAAGTTCTCTACCTCTTCAAATATCATACAAACAATGAATCACAAATGTCACGATGTTGTCACATGCATCCTTGAAAATAATTTTGGGTATCCCATTAGGACAAGGTTTACTTTTAATATTCATCATGGAAATGGATTCACTAATCCCATTATCTCCCAAGATTCATTAAATTTCTTCTTTTTCCCTATATAGATACAATCCTAGGATATTACATAGTATTTTTTAATTTTTTTTATAATTGAAATATCCATAAGTATTTATTAAGAGTTCGTTAATTAATATTATCAATGTGTTTCATAGTGATCTTTTCTTCCACCTCTACATATATCATATGAAAGTAATAATCAACAAAAATTTTAATCCTAAACTAAAAAAATATTCTTCTTCACACACTAATGGATGTATTATTTATTTCTTTCACTCTCCCATCTCCAAAAAGAGCTCATCCTTTCCTTCGTAACTAATTTTATTTATAATAGTCTATCAAAAAAATTTACATTATAGTAGTAGAAATAAGGTATTTTTTAACCAAATTCCCATGAAGCCTCTCATATATCCTCTCTATTTAATTTTTTCTCTTTTCTAGGACAGATTCATTATAATATTATTTTGAGTTCCACTCATGTATGTCACTGTTTATCCGTTTTATATGGTATTATATTCTCATATACATAGATGCATAAACCAGATTTTTCCAACAAATTTTGACCATCATTATGTAGTTTACATCCTGAGACTAGGTACATGAAAAAAATAATTAATTTCCTCTCCTATAAGAATAGTTTAATTATACCATGAAAGGTTAATTATTTTTTAGCATATCAGTTTTGTGTGTAACTATTTCACCCTGAGATTTTACAAAACACACCACACTACTAAAATATAATTATTTAATATGATAGTTACCAATTTTCCATGGGAATACCTTGTAATTATTGGAATAATTAAATATAATTTGAAAAAAATAAAATAAATACCATTTGAAAATAAAGAAAATATTTTAATGAAAAAAAAAATTTTATGCGCACAAACATTTTTTACCTCAATAAATATAAAAATTAAACTTTTATAAATAATTTTATGGATATATATATATTATATAATCAATAAAATAATTTTACATACATATTATGTTTTTTTATGTATGAAATAAAAAATTCCAATTAAATACTTTAAACATTATTTTTGAAGAAAAAAGTCATTTATTGAAATTTTGATAACATTTATTAAATTTAATATTTGAAAAATTAATAATATTTATTTGATAAATGTGACTTAATTTATGAAATAATTATGGGATAATTATCCTAAAGTAACATTTTGAAAATTTATTGAAAAGTAAAATTTTTCATCAAATAGTGAAAATGATAATTTTTATTAAAAACTGCCTTCTCATTCAAACAATTTAATAGATATATTTTATTATTATATATTTTTATAGTTATCATTTGTTTGATTATATATTTATGAATAAAATTTTAATCATTTTAAGAAATTACATATTTATTTGGGATATTAAAAATTTCAATACTTATAAGAATTTTCTCTTTCGAAAACCTCTTTTCAGCGCATCAAATGGTTTAATTCTAGATTTCATTCTTCCCATAATGTTAGTAGGATTTTAAAATATGGATCCATCATGTGTAATAATAATAATTTAAATTATCTAAGAAATTTAAATAAATTTTTTTACCCTAGTTAATATAAAAAAGATAAAAATTTAGTTATCACAATTTCTGTAATAATGGGTTTACCATGAGTTTTATTAAAAAGATAAGGATTAAAATTACCTAAAATGTAAAATACTAATTAAAATTATATATATAGACCATATCACTGATATGGTCTGATAATGGAAATTTTGTATTCTATTGTAATATGAAAAACATTGGTATATTTTTTTTTCAAACATTATAAGTATTCCACTCACCTCATTTATAAAGACCACCCCTGTCTATGCTACATCACACTACCTAAACACATTTTTTCGTCCAACAACTAAAAAAATGTCTCCCTTATTTCCATACCCAAATAAAGCCTTAGTATGATTAGAAATATAATCTAGTAAGGTATTAGGATAAACCTGATGAGTTGTTCTAAAGAAGAGGTAATGTTTTTAACTATTGATTTTAGATATTCTCCTTTTTATAACACTTAAGAATGTTTTAAAACCATGATAAAATAAAAACAATGAATATCAAATAAATTGATAAGTTATTCTATAAATTAAATAACCTAATTCTTTTTTCTCTTCTATAAAATGGTAGGAGAAATCATTGTTTTTGTGTTTGGTGGACAATCTTCAAGCGAACCGATGTTATTAATTTTCCATCACCACATCTAACAACATGTTATAATAATGGGTTTTAATTTTATACTATATAATTATGATTTTATTAGGATTCTATAATAATTATTTCAAATCATCCTTATTACATCGCAAATCACTTGAAAATAATAATTTTTCTAATACGTACAACAGATTATCACCTCATAAACCAATGTGATATGTTTTTTATTTATATTTTACTTGGATGGTAATAAGGATATATTAAATGAATATATATATATATATATATTTGATATTTTTTACAAAATTATACTTATATAGTAATGATTTTAAATATACATTATTAAATTGACATTGTTCGTATATTCAGTCGACTTTGTGCTTAGGAAGAAGAGTGAATATTTGTTCACTAACACATTTTATGGAAGTTAATTAAGTTAAATTTATGACTATATTTCATATATATTACTCGGAAATGATTCTATAATTTTAAAATATTATTTACCATTATTTAAATTCATTCATTGAAAAAAATTGAACAACGTTCATGCGTACATACAGCCTACCGTCTCCAGGAATGGTGTATTTCTTTTTTTATATCTAACATTAATAGATTACCCTTAAATCATATATAGTATATATATATGATATTTATTTCATAGTTAAAAATATTCATTTGATGGAACAATGATATATGTTAGGGGATATAAAATAACAAATCAAAACATGGGTGAGAAACAAATTTATTCTGAGTAATGTGATTATAAGAAAGAATTATTAATCTAGAGTTAATGAAGGGTCATAAGTAAATAGAATATAGTATGAAATAAATACTTATTTTTCATTATTATATTTAAAATTAATATTATTTGTTATACAAGAGTTTCAAACATTTGGGAAGGAATTCGAGTCTTAAGTTAATGGATTTCAATTCAGAAATTTATTTTTGAGATACTTATACCATATTAAACAATACTTTTATATTATGTAGTTTAAATAATTTCCCATTTACATGTTATATAATTAATATAATTAATATAAATATATTTAAATTATCATTGAATTCTTTTCTTCAACAGCGCTTATGACTCAAAGATTCTCAAAGATGTATGGGATATTTCGCCCCATTTTTCATCTTTGGGACACACTTTATATTATCCACCTATCTTATTTTATGTTGTATATATACACACACATTTATATGTTATAACAAGAATAATCTTAAATTCATGATATTCAACATATCATTTTATGTGATCATTTAATGGGTCTTACAACTAAAAATATACAAATATAGTAAAGGTTTGATGTTACGATATCATTCTTCATCTAGATTATTTATTTTCATGCTTTAGATGAAAAAATCCTATGATCCATATCTAAATAAACACTTTAATATTACTCTTCTATGGTTATTTAATGAGAATACATTTTTTCCCTTTATTTTCCTCTCTTAATGTTATCATAATTCAAAAATATTGGTTTTAAATAAAATATATTCAATTTACCTATTCGCTTGAGAAATGTTTTTTCATTCATATAAATTTTTTCTATAACTGTTTTAAAATAATTTTTAATATTACTCTAGTGATTTTGAAATTTTATCAAATTTTAACTTTTTAAAAATAGAGTTTACAAATAATATTAATGTCACATTCATGACATTGAATGTCTGGGATTTACTGAAAATGTGAAAGAAATATTTTCTTTAATGTGTTTGGTATTTAACATCACCATGAATACACAATGTTCTAGTTCTGTCCCTACATGTTTCAGATAATTATTTAAAATAAAGTATTTTGAAAATGTGTTTTTTTAATCAATGTCGAAAGGATATTTTCTTCATGAAATTTTTAAAATTATTTTTTTAAAATCATCATATTTATTCATTCATGATTATTTTTAATGAAAATAAATATGAATGTTTTTTTGAAAAAGTGTTTTTAAAATTGTAAAGGATATTTTTCTAATGTAATGTTCCAATTGAACTTTTAAAATTATATTCAATTTAATGTGGCATCATTTGATATTAATTATTCATTACAAGGGATAATATAGGATTCTATTATCATTATTATTTATCAAGATGGTAAATGTTTATTTTGATGAAATGATTATGAATCCAATTAATTTTTCATGGATTATTCAATGGTTAATTGATTAAATGTTCAGGAAATATTTTTTTATTACATGGGGTTTGATTTGCTGATATATGGAATATTTTATGACATTGTGGCACACATAAGTGTCATTTTGATTAGATAACTTTCAGACCTATATATCTATCAAATGTATTGGGTAAAAAATTATACTGCACGATATAATAATGGTTAAAAAGTTTATGGGCTTGATCAATTGTGGTAAATTGGTAAGGCATGGTCCACTATAGGAAATAGGTTATTCCTGGTCAACTATGAGAAATAGTTGTTACTAATCCATAATGGGAAATATCTAGTAAGTCCTAATCCACTATGTTGATGGAATTCAATGTTAAAATTGAAATATGGAATGCCATTATATATTCGTAATGGTTCCACACGTTAATGACAAGAGCATAGAGTTCGTGATTGATTTATAATGCTTTCTCACACTTATGGACCATGCTTTTTGAAATGTTAATATTTTATTCCATGAAATTTGTTTATGATCTATGATTGGTGGGGTATGAACATTTAAAGATTCTTTTTGATCACATACCATAATTCTTATCTTAAAAATTCATATACTCAAATGTTGATATCTTCATTATTTAACCTTACCATGCATATAATCCCACCCATTCATAGGATTTTTATAGCATGTTTCAAACAAATTTTTAGGTTGGGTATTCCTAATTTTTGTACTATATGGGAAAAGTATATTTCTAAATCTAGATGATATTTCATGGAATATAAATATTTGGGTTTCTAGTCTTGAAACACATTAATCTATTACTGTATTTGGCCTGGTTTTTGGAATTTTATTGAATATTAATCTAAAAATATATGATATATATATATAAATCATGGTTCTATAAAGTAATAGTGGATTGGGCCAGATTTGGTACATTGTATATTAGACTGGAAGTGTTTCAAACGGGTCTAAATCCGCCAACTACCATTATATTATTTCATCAGGTGAACGTTTACTCTAAAAAAACCCTTGTCCATTAGCCAATTGTGGGTCATAAAACCAGTTAATTACTGAACATATCAATTATAATACATTTCTACACCTTTTTTAGACATATCAAAAATATTTTTGAAATTCCCTTTGAAAAACCATGTTGAGTTTAATGGTTTACTGTAAGATTTATTTTTCCATAGTACTATTAATTCCACTCCCTCAATTTTTTCATAAACAAACAAGAAGAAGATATTTCCACCAATATACACTCTGGCAGAAACATTTTGAAATGAATCATTAATTTTTTTCAAGAATACACTATTCTTTCATAAAATACATATATATGTGCTTCTTTAATTCTTATGCATGCATTCCAAAAAAATATCTTAAAAAATATATGATGAAATTCTCTATTTCCTTGGGTTATAAATTAATATCATGGAATCCTAGTTCCTCAAAAGTTCATTAGCATGAATGATACTCTTAAACAGATCCACCAGACCCCTGGTGGTTCATATATGTATGGATATCATTATGAAGTGATGGTTATTACCATATGACCTAGGATATCACTAGTTTTAGAAGATAGACATGATAAGATAAAGGCATCTTTTCATTTGGAATGAGTCAGAAGGCCTCCATCCACAATTTATAGGATAGGATTAAAATGACCAAAAAACCTAGACACTAAAGAATCTATGTTATCCACCTCAAAATATGAATCTCCCATAATAGGGAACATCTTCATTTCTAACAATGATAGGATCAATGAGTTTTTCACTTCATCTTATAGAAGGTCACCAAATGTTAGGATAATGGCTATGGAATCCCCCTCTGATAGGATTAGGTATCTATAAGATTCAACCAAAAACACCTCCATTCATGTTCACAAATTCAACAAATATTTTTGAATGACATAAAGTATCTACCTCTAAAATATTCACTAGGACTGAAGCAAGTTTTCCAAAGAAATCATCATATGAAGCTCTTGAACCAACCAAATGTGACCAAGATGAAGTAAGAGGAATTTCCTATATAGAAGTAGAAGGTTGAGACATGGTAGGGCTAACATGCCTTGTGATATTGAAAATGAGGCACATATATGGTAGAAATTATGAACCTAGGTTTCTAATATACCACTATAGAAAAGATACTGTAAGAACTAGAGGGGTGAAAGAATATCCATCAACCACAAGATCATCCTCATGGATAGAGGACTAAACTATAGTTTAATCATCCATATGATTCACCACCTTAAATCCATAGAGTATTCCCCAATAAGAAAATATTTAATTACCTTATTCAGTAGCCCAAATTAGTATGCAAGATGGTGAGGGAATCAAAAATTCTAGTTAAAAAAAATTGAGCTGGCAAATCAATATTCATACTCTGAGTGTTAGGAAATGCAAAAAAGTAAGAATCCCACTGTATCTCCCATAATTTCAAAAATCTATGAGTAATGAATTTTCAATGAAATATCTATAAACATTACCCAAACATCCACTAAGATCAAGTCCTTTCCATAGTGTGTGTCCCATGTCCGTCAAGTGATAATGAACATAATGAACAAAATATTTATACAGTTCTATATCACACAATAAACAAATATTTCCTATTTTAGAAATTAAAACAGAAATCACTCCTCTATATAACACACACCACCATGAGATGGTTGAGTCCCCATAAAACCGAAAAATAAATAAAATGATAATAGGTTGGCCTCCCACAATCAAACATTGAAAATAATGAATAGATGTTGTAAGATAAGGCCTCCTCCAGTTTAACCACTAATAAATCCATTATAGGGAAACAATTCGGCTGATCTGAGAACCTACGTATGCTAGTTATGTCAGGTATATTATTTATATAGGATGGGGAAGCTGATGAATAAGGAACAATGGAAATATTTTAAGGATCACACCATTATATCTCTAACAATACTTGTATATAGGTCTACCATCGGTGATGGAATCTACTAAGATTCCTTAGAAACCCTATAAAATGTTATATATTTATATTTTATCTCATAATTTACAACCATAAATTTGCCTCTCAAAGAAATATTTTTTTTAAATGAATATTACTGGTGCATGGGGTGCATTCTTCATATTATAAATAACTATAAAAAGTATTCCCTTTAATATTATAACTTAGCCATATTTAACGTATCATTTAAACTCTATTTATAAAAAAATAAACATTGTACTATTATTTTAATTAAAAATTTCAAATTTTACTACATTAAATATACTTCCCATTTTTAAATAAAACCCCACCACAACCTGCTCAAGATAACATGTAGTGTGCTTTAGGACATCAAATTTTAGTTTGTGTGATGTATATTAAATGACCCAAAAATATTTGTTAATACATTATCAAGGCCCTTTAATGAATCATCAATATTAATTATGAATTCATCATTTCTTGTTAAAAAGTATAATGCTATAGAATTGACGAAAATTATTTTCAATTCTTCAAAGCATGGAACATATTCTTTTATATAGACGACTTTAATAATTCTCTTGTGTAAATTTCTTTAGTGAGATATATTAACACAAAATTGTTTCAAAATAATATTAATTAGTGACAAACTAATTTAAGATGACACTAAATCTTAGTGATGCTTATATGTTTCTTACACTTTTCCACCACATTAGTTCTATTTGGATGACAATTTTTCCATTTTTTTAAATAATACTTCTAAGGAAAGAAATTTTTTGTAACTAAAATTCCCATTAATTTATTATTAAATTAATATTATTTTCTTTATAATTATTCAAAACAATATTTTGGTGTTTCTCATATTCCTCAAAAATAAATTAATTAACCTGAATGCCACAAATTAACACCACCACAGAACTATCTAAATACTCATGAGAAACATTATTCATATGATTTGTTAATACTGTGGATTAATTATTCAAAGAGAAAGGAATTACCACCAAATCATAATATCCATACATAGTATGGAATTAAATCATATAAATGACACCCTCCATTATATTCAACAACTATTATCTCGAGAAAAGATCAAAAATCATAAAATACTAGTCAATATAGAGCATAGAAAAAAATTAATTAAAATTTGGAAATGGATAAATTCTCTACAATAATTGAAAAGTATCATGGAGTTGTATTAATTATTACCAACAAATATAGGACCACTCCAGGGTGATGTGATATAATTATTGACACCATAATAAAAAAATTCTATCAATAGAATTTTCAATTCCAAATTTTCAATTGGGGTCATTCAAGATGCGGGTTTTGAAATTGAATTACCATCTTGAACTAAATTAAACCTCAAAATTAATAATTACAAATGGAATATAATTATGAAAAATATATATATAGTATTTTAATATATTCACATACTTAATTTTAATAAACCCTTTATTTCAAAAATTTGGGAAAGTTAACACTCTCTCTTATATAATATTCTTTTCTCATAATCAAGATAAGTTATTAGACAATTGGATTTAATAATATATATATAATGACTCTCACTCTAAATAATAACTTTTTTACACATGAAATATATATTAACGTGTTAAATGTAGTGAAAATATGTTCCATGAATAACATTAAACTCTATAATGGGAATCATGACTTTATTAATAGGGAAAATATTCAATAGATGATTTCAAGAGTATTTTTAAAAAAATGGAAGACTATATAGTACACAATGTATTTGTTTTTTATAATTTTTTAACTTCTTCTCTTGAGATGGTATTTCCACATTACCTACAACTATTATAAATGTAAAATAATTATTATATCTTAAAAAAACATGATATTTTCAAAATATCAATAAAAAAACGTCAATTGACACATCACATTAGAGTCCCAAATATATTACAGAGGAAGAATAATATTTTCCAATACATTATATATCCTCAAATTTTCATTCCATATTAGGGTAGCTAAATTTCAAAATGTGTCATCAAAATTACCCAACTCATTATAATTAAATCTTCTCACTATTGGATGAGTCTATATTTTCCCATTACATTTCAAATAAAAACTATTTTCCTTACAGACATCAATTTAAATATTAATCTCATAAAATTTTTAAGAGTTACTAGATCATATAAAACATTCATTTGATTTCTATTTTAACACATTTAAAAAATCTCTTGCGTAATGATTTTTTAATTGAATTATTTTAATTTCCTTTCCTCAAAGCCAAATTAATATTGTTTTTTATGATGTAAATAGGTGTAAATAAATACTTGTCAACATTATAATTATATAGAATTTTCTCCTCATTAAATTTAAATTAACATGATCCCAAGACTCTATTAAACATTATTTTCATTTTTAAAAAATAATTCAATTTTATACCCATAGTCCAAAACTAAATTTGGTCCATAAATAGATTGTCTGATAAAATTTATATCACATGTGGCCATGTAATCTTCATCCCCTTGATTCAACTCCAAAAATTTCTTCTCTATTTAAATAATAAAATATTTAATAATATACTACTCAATAAAGATCACTATGTACTACCTATTTCATGGAATCAATCCCAATCATCACCGTAGTATTCTTATTCGGAGACCACAATCGACCAGTTTCACCTTCCAAACAAAAATTACATAGAATTTTTGTTCGATTTTAAACACATCGTAAATAATTAAATTTCATCTATAATTATTTTATATATACTTTAGATTCCATTTGGTATCAATATCCACTGAATAATAGAGGGTTATTTTTTATGAAAACCACAAAAATTAACATTTTCTCATATGGATAATTTTGTATCTCCCCATTATGGGTTTCAACATTAATAGCATGCATCATATGAGTTAACAATTCCACAAAAATCTATTTTAACCTTTTGAAGTCACTTATTCATGGGGATATTATACCCTTGATTCCTTTCTACTTGAACTTCCAAATTTCATCTTTGGAAAACCATTATTATATAAATTGATTAGAGAAACATGGAAATCATTAAAATATATCTCCAAAAAAATGAAAAAAAATTATAGTCTATATGATTTTTAATTTAACATTAGCATATCATATAATTATTTAAAAACTTTCCTTTTATTCCAATTATAATACCATATATCCTAATAAATCCATAATTGCATGATTTGTTACAATATTTTCACTTTATAACATTTTATTGATCAATTTGGTTTAGAATTTGAGATAATTAAGATAGAAATTACATAAGAAATGTGATATTTTCCCAAATTGAACATTTTTCAAAAATATAGGTCATTAATTATACTCGGTTGTTATATAATGTAAATTATTTATTCATTTATGTTGAATAGCCATTAGAAAAATATCAAACATTCCAAAATATCTAAATATCCTTAGATCCTATGAAAATTATTACAAATTGTGGGATGAGAAAAACATCATTAAATAAGAGAGATAAATTAAATAAATATTTTAATTCAGTAAAAACATGGAAACCTAAGAATACAAATACAAATTTATCTCTATGAAGTCTGATCACATAAGAAATAAAATCCACATGTGAAAAATCAATATTATCTCTATTAATTTATTTTAACACCCATTATAACACATATTAAACCTTATAGGTAATATAAATACACCAGTTAAATCATGGATACATTTTAAAACAATTACCCATTAAATATTTATAAACATTACATACCTAATGGAATCGAAATACTTTCAAAAAACCCATATTTAAATACATAATATTGGTACCATGGAGAATATTATTCATAATTTGGGTTCACTTGTTTACAACCATTGTCATATTAACCGAATGATAATTCATTTCATTAGAATAACCTTCAAATTTATCTTCCCCTTATTTTTCCATAGAAGACTCAATAATTGCCCAAAAAATTAAAGATCCATATCATGAATGACAATTAGTGATTTTTATTATCAATATTAGTCTATGGTTTGGCCAATTATTTATATCATAAGATTTCAAGGCAAGCATTTTACAACCACAAAATGAAATTAGTGCATTGACCATGGTCAAATTTGATATTGTTCAATTTACTCAAAAATCTAAAACATATCATATTGATAAATTTTAGGAATTAAATAAAAATTAAAAACAAACCATGTAAACAATACAAGAAAAATAAACAATATCATTTATTAAGGATGGTAGTTCATATGTCTGCGTGAATAAAATTTACATTTTTCAAATGAAGGGATAAAATAAACAACATTGAAAATATTTTACATTACCAAATTATAAATAATATATAAATTTTTAATTTATTCATTATTTTTATTCTTATGACCAACCTTGTATGGGGTAAATGAAAAAATAATCACATCACATTGTGGAGGTGGAAGTCTATTCCTATGTACTAATGCCATTATAATTATCCAATATATGGTTTGGAAATTAGGTAAGTAAGATATTATCACTAAATAATTTTTATTATTAATTCCAAAATATCATATAGATTAAGTTTTTCTTTCTTTTTTTAATATCCATATTATTCAGTGATGAAAAACTAAACACATCTCTAGATGGAGGTGGTTTTCCCCACATGAAGACAAGTGATATATTCATTTCCCATATGATGTATATGGAGATGAAAAAATGTTTCACTATAGTAATATTATCATTATATTATATTTAAATACTCATTTTTATCTCATAATTTTGATATAATACTTCAAATAGATAGAAAAATAAAAAAATTGGAAACACACATCTTTGTATTATAAATCTTATTTGATAAAACTACCTTGCCCTACATCTCTATCCATCATATGATAGAATTTGGTGATATCAAAAAAATGAACACTAAGATGGGTTATTTTATGTTATCTAGAAATGTATTGGTCATGGAAAAAATCTCAATGTATATGAATAAGTGATTAGAGATGATAAAATTTTATAATTGAAAGGAGTGGAACACTTGTAAAAACATAGAACATTTAAAATTATTATATTTTTTTATAAATTTAATGTTTCAACAAAATAGAAAAAAATAGAATTAACTATATTTTATGATCTAATTCCAGTAAATAAATCATATTTAACAAATTTTAAGAAAAAATCAATAACATTTCCCTTATTGTAAACCCCCATGTCCACCCATTTAACCTTTTTGGGTTGATAAACATTAACAAATATTACTAACCATATTGTAGAATAATAAAATTATTATTAATAGAAAATTTAAATTTATAATAATTTTTACATATTAAATTAATAAAAATTGTAAAAATTAATATAAACATAAATATTCAAACTGTAATGAAAATTATTTTAGGAAAACTGCACTTTTAAGAGTAAAAACAATTTTTTACCAAAATCAATTATAATGGAGTTTAATACGTCGTAAATTTCATATCATTTGGTCAAACTATAATAATTTAATGGTCAAATAAATTCTAAATAAAATTGTAATTTTTTAATAAATTAAAATAAATGACACTGCTCATAAAAATTATATTTTTTACTATTCCCTTAAAAATTATTTTTTAAAAGGTATAAAAATTTATGCCTGAGAAAAAATAAATACTTTGACTCCAAAAATTATTTTTTTATAAAATAAAATATCCAAAATAAAATAAGTAAAACCATGTAATTCATGGAATAATATGTAATTAAGTAAAATTACTAGTTTTTTAATAGAAGAAGCATGTAATTTTTTTAAACTACACAAATTATGAATCCATATCATCTAAAATTATAAATAATAAGATTGATTTATTTATTATATTAGCTAATTCTTCACATGATCTCTCTTATGAAGGAAAAATGGTGGAGGTCTTTGATCAAAGATATGAAAGACATCATACCAACATTCATTAGATTAAAAATAATTTGGGTGATATAACTTTATTAAGATGGAAGTTGGTTATAACCCAAAATAATCTTTCTATGTATTCTTCATGAAAAAAAATATTATATTGAATATAGTTTTTTCAAATAATACATAACATTAATGAACTATAGTAAGTTTTTCATAGATAAAATATGTTTTTTAAAGAGGACCATTGATATAATATTTCAATATAATATAAAATTTCATTTATAATTATTTAATTGGAATATAAGACATTTTTAGTGGACCAAACAATTTGAATTTATTAACTCCATGTTTTATCTTTATTAATTTATATTTTGAAATTGTCTATATATTTTTCAATGTTCTTAGAGTCCATATTTTGTGCATGGGGATACCAGAGTAGAAGTTAGAATGTGTGGTTACAATATGTTTCCATAGGATAGTGCGTGATGTTACTCTAGGTATGTTATTTTCTAGAGATGCAACCAAAATACTCAGAGACATATTTGAAATGATGTGGTATTTTGTTGAAAAAAATTCCTATTGGGGCCATAATGGGATGACCTGTGGTGCCACCAACTGAAAGATTCATTCTATCATCTTGTTGGTGTAGCCTCCTTAAGTGTGGATTAAATTCAACTCGGGAATTTTAATTTCACTCATTATCACCTTAATTATTACACAAATCGAACCCTACCAATTTATATTTTACCACATACCTCCTCCCTTGACTCTTGAGACATCCCTTACATCTGTCACTGGTTTTAAAAGTTGGATCAATCCAATAACTTATGATTTGAAAGTTTTCTCATGATTATTATAAAAAAAATATTTTTCCCTGAGTGATTGAAATGAATATATAATGCATCTATATTCACCATACAGATCTAATGATTATTTCGTTACTCTTCATATATTAGTGATGGATATAATGTTCTAAACAAATCTCTTGATAAGATATGGATCTTCCTTCAACTACAAGATCCTTATAGGAATGTCATTATGGATATTCATCCAAGACCAATTCTTAATTGTACATTAATAATATATTATAAGAATGAAAATTATTTTATTTTCTTATAAGATCTATGTTTATTTCAATATCAATAGTATATTGATCGTGCATTCAACGGTTTTATGACATCCACTTGATCAGGGATATATCTCACTTTAGTGGTAGATGTTTTTGGGTTACTTATTAAAGATCCATCATCTTGAAATATTAATCATCTTGAATCTAATATTGGTTATCTACTATAATTATTGACTATTTTGGGATCGATGTTCATTTCTTAGACTAAATTTAATCTACAAATTTTTTTGATTAATTAATGATATGTTTTTTAATCGATAAAAGATAAGGTAAATTGGAATCCTCTTTATTTATAAATCTGAAAACTAGTTTTTATAACATACATTGTTTGTAATGTGATTCTAAATCTACCTTTATTCTAAACTAATCTCTTTTTTTCTATATACTAAACATTTTTTCTCATGAATTAAAACCAAATGTCAACATTCTTGACATAAAAATGAGTTTTCTCATGGCTATGAAAGGTGATTTTGGGTTCAATAATTAAATGAATATTTGAGTTATTCATAAAAAAGGTAGAGTTATAAAGACCCTTTCCATATTGGATTTTGAAAAATCCTTTTTTCTTTATGAGGTTCCATTGTAGGAATATCTTTTTGTTATTTCATGAATATGATTTCAAATGTGTGTGTGTCATTCTTGAGAACATTGTATGATGATTGATTTCATGGTCATACTTATGTGGCCTTATTGACTATGTTTGACTTATTGATCATTGGAATTTTCATGTAATTACAACTAAGATAGATGATATTATATGTTTTTATTATATGCATGATATGTACTATTTTGAGATATATCATATTTCCATTATTTATATTTTTGGGTATTTAATGATTTTTGGACCATCAAGATATGGATACCCCTTAGCGGTGGATTTCCCACGATATATGAAGATAATGATGAAGGACATTGAGATAGTGTAGGGGATAAAATACCTTAGGCTAGTATCATGATGATTATAGAGGGCCATTATGGTTGTCTATCCTCATCCAAGTTAAATCTATGTTATGATGTCCTTGAGGCCCAAAAAATTATTTTAATGGATTGTGATAAATCATATCATGGTCCATGACTGAGATGTGATATGTCAGCTTTTTTTTCTCACACCATCTCATATACTTTATGAATTCTCAACGATGCCCATTTTACATGTGGTTAACCCATGATCTAAAATTTAAATGTATAGCCTTTACAAAACTAAGCCAAATAATGTAAAGAAAGGGTTCCCGAAATCATCGTAATCATGTAAAGTCTCAGCGTATTATCAAATATTTTTTTATAGGTTGTTGTATGTTTAAAATTATAAGGGAATATAACTTTTATAAATATGAACAATTGTTAAAGATAAATTTGTGTTTTCTTACTATTTTTCATTACTCAAATCCAACATGAGAATATCAATTTGTGAGAATAATTCATGATCTGGGATCCATGTAAGGGAATGGGATTATATGGTTGAGTGATTTAAACACGGAGTAAGGAGGATCCAACCCAAAATCTAGATGACTACCATAGTTCTTTCTATCTATATAACCATATATACTTTATTTTATCAAAAATGGAGATCTTTAATATTTTTTTTGGATGTAGAATCCTTTATAAAATAGATATTTTCTTTTCCTTCAACTATTATATATAGTGGTTTTATATTTATTTTTTATGGTAGTTATTAAAAATGGTATTGTATCCATAATATATACTCAGACAATCGCCACTAGTCGGTTGCCTCTAGTGTATTGACTTATTCACATGAGGTTATTTGGAACTCCATCAAAAACATTGTTATTCAGATCTAGGAATTAAAAAATGGTATCTGTACCTATGTTCCTTTTTTATTTTTCATATGTGGTATAAAGGAGATAGTTTTTATGAGACTCAAGTAGAGAAGATTCCATTTTCCAGCCAGCTCGTGTGTAAAAGATCACAGAGTAACCAACAATAATATTTTTGATACCATTTTATAGTATATTGTTGTATGCTTGGATCAGGACTATAAATATAGGGTCCCATTTAATATATATATATATATTTCATTCTATATGGATCTTTATAACTTAATTCTATAATCCATAATTTTTTATACATTTGAATCATTTTTTGTGTCATATCATTGTTTTTATGTTATCCATGTGTTTGAGTTAAAATTTATTAAATTGTATCATGCTTACTATTTATAAAAAATATGACTGTTACTAACAGGTAGGGATTAATAACTAATATTCATCCATCAGAATTTTTGGGGTCGTTATACCTTGGGATATGTGTATCTCCCTAGGTTTATTAACATTGTAGGGTTCCCATAATTATGGCAATTAGATTCTATGTTCAGTTATATATTAATATTTTTTAATAAGTTGTATAAATGATTCTGTCAAGATTCATAATTTTTCACATCAAATGAGACTGGTGGGGCCACTCACTAATATCAGTTAGAATTCCCAAACTATGATGGATTCCCTCTTTCCACAATATTCCATGAATGAGATTCAGGTACATAATTTTCCCACATCTAAATTGGAAGAATAAGAAATAGTATCACCTTTGTAATGTCTCCATTATTATTTTCTTGAATATAGTAGAGGTTTGATGAGGTTCATGTTCAAATACACTTAATATATCAATCCCCTTTATCCTCCTCCTATTCAAGGAACTAGATAGACACAAGATGTTGACAAATAATACATATCATAAAGTATATATTTTACATCATTGATATTAGTAAGGAAATAAAGGATAAATGTTTTGTGTTTATACTACTTGTACCCATAAATATATGGTCGAGAATGATGGGAAAAGCAGTTATATATGATATTCTCTTGTAGGAGGGCATCAAGGGCCTGAAATTAAAGGAATTATTTCCCTAAAAACGAAGTTATTTTGGGATAAATATTTCATATAATTATAGAATGGATCCATGATTATTTAATAGTAGTCATTACATATCGTGGAGCTACTCTATTTTACTCCCTATTGCGATGTGAATTATGGAATAATGTATATCAAGTTCATGATTGTCCTATATCATATCTGAGATTCCTAATGAAGAGATTTTATCTAGAAAATTATTCTGATGTTTTGTTAAGGCTTTGAAAAGGTATCAATTACTATGGGAGGACTTCACAAAAGGACTTATTACATAATATAGAATACATTCATGAAAATACATTATATTTAATTTGGGTAATGACTCTTCTAGAAGAAGGAATATCAATGGGAAACTAAAAAATCAACGATATAGTTAGAAAACTAAGAAGATAAGATTATCTTTAAACCATTATATTTGTGTTTCATAGTTCTTCCACTATAGATGGGTCAGTAACTATTTTTTATTCGACCAAATTCCTTAGAGAAAGTGTTTATAGTTCACAAATATGTGACACCACTAGTAGTTTTGTTAAGGAGTGATGAGAGCATTCATCCATTGGGGAATCAGGAAGACAGTTTTTGGGAGAAAGGGATCTAGTAACATTCTTTATTAGTATAATCAAGAGGAGATGACTCAATTGTTTCTGTTACTATTTATATAGAGTCAAAGAGCTATTGAACGCATAGTATATGTGGTGGATCATGTCCCTGCTGATGTTAGTGATTGATTTTCAACTTTTCAAGGTAATACCATGATCAATTTTTTATACATGTTTTTTAGATACAATGTTATTTCCATTATTTTGTATCTACACAATTTGTTATTGTAATTAACGTCATGCTCTAGTTTTATAATAAGATTCTGTCCATTAATAAATAATTGGTCTTAAATGTGGATTATCTTTCGTAATTCATAGAGTTACTTATACACATCACAAGTTATGTTCATCTATGGTACTTCATGGTTCCCTATATGAGAATAAATAATGTGAATATTTTCATTTACTAGATAAAATGTTATGGATATCAAATTCATTTTTATCAAATATTATCATCACATACCTCATCAATATGGGGGAATTTTGTGATGAAATTTTAGTTGGATTTGGGAAAAGGATGAGTATGTCCATGAATGAGCTAAACTGTGGTGATTTTGACATATATTCTAGGTTTGGATATTTTAAAAGGATTAGGATTACAACCCTTATATTATTTTCTAGTTATAGATCTCTATAAAAATTTCATCCTAGATGACATAAAAAGTGTTCCCTCTCATGTAAGAGTGGATTTTTGTGATTTTAATCATGTTATGTTTCTTACCAACACAATAAAACATGGTCATATTTCATCGTCCAATTTTATTGATGTAAAAGTACAAATAGGGTACTTAGAACAAAATGGTTTTATCTGGTTGAGTGCAAAATTATGGGGTGAACCTATTTTGATTATCTTGAAATAATATGGTAGTATTCAACACTTCATTGTTTAACAAAAGATGAATTAGGTGACCATAGTGAATCAGTTACCTTTTCCTCAGATCAATTGTATCTTTGATCAATTATTGGAATTCTATATGATCTACATCATTTATCCTTGATTGAAATATCAAAAATTATTAGTTAGAGAAGTGGAAATATTGTAGGCAATGTTCAAGAGTATTTATGGGATATAAGAGGGCATAGTGATTCCATTTGGGATGAAAAGCTCACTGGTAGATTTTATGTCTCTCATGAATAAGGACTTCCACCCATACCGTGACTCATTCACCATGGGGTTCATTAATGATAATCCAATTACTCACTTACCCTAGAGCATATTCTTGAATTATTTAGATAGTCTTGTATAGTCATATAGAACATTAGCTATATTCAAAGTTATTTTAATTTTTCTTTTTTGAAATAAGTGGTAAAATTGAAGGGGTTCTTGGTTTACATGAATAATATATCCATAGACCTATATAACATAGATGTAGTGATGTACTGGACATGTCCTAAAATTTTTGAGATCATTAGATTTCTATGAACTATGGGATACTATCTACATTTTATCTTGTACATATATAATTTATCAGTACACATGTTTGTTCTAAAAAATAAAACACATAATTTTTAGTGGTTATACAATTGAGAATGATTTTCATGAGATAAGGTGGTGATAGAATATAGATCCATTGTAGAATCTTCTTAAGACAAATTTTAATATTCCATTTATAGAGATGCATCAAGAGTTGGTATAGGACAAGTATTGTTTTATTGAGACCAATTAGTATCTTATTTTTTACAACAAATGTGACCCCATGTGTGGAACAATCCTAACAATGACTTGGACATAGATTCCATGGAATATGCTTTGATTTATAGGAGAAATATTTTCTTTAGTTAGAGGATTATTTTATACATGGACTATAGGGCTCCCCACTCAATATTCTCACAGTAGGATCAAAATTTTATGTATAATTAATGTGTAGGTTACCAATATATATTCATATCACATATAATATATGCATGAAATATATGTAATGTTTTTTTAAATGATCTTATCCATATTACATAGGTATCATTGAATCATTGTGGATAGCCCTTGAAAGAAAAATAGTGTCTAGTGACCTTTTTGACTTGTTGGGGGATGGATAATATGAAGGAATGGTTATCAATGACAAGTACCCCATGAAAGATCACATCTTCCTTACTAGAATGGGGGATAGATAATTAGTAATATGAAACATAGTATGTTTTTATTGGGGAAGCTCTACCAAGTGGTGACCTAATACCAGGGTAGTCCTTGGATATATATTACGTGGTCCTTGTGCATATGAGAGTTTCATCACCTACTTCTACAAAGAAATATCTAATGAGAGACTTTCAACACTATAAGTGGAAGGTGTATACTAATGTCAAAAATATTTATGATGAATTTAGCCCATAATATTGATGGCTAGGGATAATGAATAACATTTTTTTATTTGGTTAGTAATACCCTACCTAAAATAGGATAATGTCCAACCACTAGCTTCCTAGGGGTTTACTTCAACCACGTCATGCGCCTATGAGGATGTTGGGTGATGTCATGATATAATTTTTGATAATGGTTCCCATGAACGCGAGGATCCAGGATGTTATTTGGGTAATTTTTGATAAAGAAAAAAATTCTCATTTCTAACTAAATAGTGTGACTCGCTCAATTAATAAGTTGGGAAAACATTATGTGTGTGATCTTATAGGATTTCAGTATGTTAACATGAGCATTTGATCTAATAGATAAGTATGTTTTATGTCTTAGTTTTGAAATATCTTTAAAAACCTCTTAGGGATTTTAATCTGTTTGATCATATTGTATTATCCTTATATAGATGAAAAATTCGAGAGCATAATCAATATATTGAAAGATATGATTTGTGATAGAATTTTGGAGTTTTTAGGAATTTGGGACGATCACCTATACCTGGTATATTTCATATAAAAAACATTTTCTATGATTTTATTTTGAATTAATCATGTGTGGATCTTGATTCTAGGTCATGTCGATTATCATTTCACAAGCATGAGGCTGGTGGGGTAGCAGTTTTGGGGAATTGTATGATACATTAGAAATTCAAGAGAGTATAGCTGAAATGGAAGAGATTTTTATTAGATTAAATATGTAATTTATCTTATTATAACCCTAGGATGAAAACATTGGATGTATATATGGAAATTTAGGTATTTATGACAGGTACTCCTCAGTTGGGTCATCAACATTTGAGGATGAAAGTGAAAAAAGATCCATGTTATATTTAAACCTTCAAGATAAACAAATTGATTGAAAAATTATTGTACTATCAATATAATCTATCACACAACCACTGTATGCGTGATGTGTTTCTTATGTCACAATATTATTGGTACATGCCTAATCCTTCACATTAGATCGAATGCGGTTGTATTGACCTTGAGCCTAGCATATTGTATGTGGAATTCCTAGTGTGGATTTTAGATCATAACATTGAAGTCCTATAATGGAATATGATACCAAATTTCTTTATTCTATGGAATCATGTATCGATCTAGGACAATACATATGAGTGGGATGAGGATGACTAGGATCGACAGACTGAGTTTCCAAAGAATAACCATTCAAGGTAGTTCTCGAAGATGAGAATTTCTTATAGGGGGTATAACTATGACATCCTTAGTATAAAAAATAATTTTCCATTTAAAATTATGTATCTTTTCTATATTAATTTCTTTTTTGATATATTTTATTGTTTTTTAGGTTCTAAGAGTATGGAGTTACTATGTAAGGAGAACGAAGTAAAATCTATGTTATATGGTGAATGTTAACTATCATCGGCTGGCTAGTGGAGTTATTTTCTGTCTTTTTTTACAAACACCACTTTCTAGATGGTGTTTCTATAAGAACTCAAATGATTATTTATTGTACACTATCTAGATGGAGGTTTCACAAGACCATAAGTGAGGCCCATCAGGTGACCGGTGTAGTCTCGATTTTTGTTCATTAATTACACCGTGAGTCTCTTAATTTCACTATTTACCACCATAATTTATACAAAAATATCACACTATCCCTTTAATTTAGATCTAGGATTCTACTACCTTCACAATTGAGCACTCTATTTTATCTCCCCATGGATTTACAACACTAGATCAATCTGGTGAAATATGATCAATAATAGTTTTCCATATCATTACAAAATTCCAATTTTTCCATAAGATATTCTCTAGGATCCATGATGGATCTATGTCTTTAATAAATATCTAATGAATATTTTATCCCTCATTAAATGATTGATGTTGTATTTAGTGAATTAAATATGTCTCTTGATTGGATATAGATCTTAAAAAGACGGAAAGTATCTTAGAGATATGTGATTATAGATATTTCACATTGACCTCTACATGATGGTATATTGATGATCTATATTGAATTGGAAATATCAAATTTTCTCTATCAGTATGTAATGTGAGTATTACGATCCATTGTATATTTATGGTGGATTCAATGGGTCTAAAAATATCCTTTAATGGATAGGTATCTCCCTTAAATGGTGGTCTTTTCGGAGTATATTTTCATAGATAAATATTAATGATACCTTCTTCATATTTCATGTCTTCATTTATATCTGTTATATGTATATATTTATGGTGGATTGATGTTTCTTTACTAGAAAAAATTTTATCTACAACTTTTGATCACGAATTAATAATATTTTCATTAATAAAAAATAAATCATTTGAAATGACAACATCTTCTTTGACATATCTCAAAATATGTACCTTCAAAAACATTTTTGAGGTATGTGTTTCTATAACTAAAAATAATGTCATGGTATCTCCTCATGTATATTTTATAAATCATTTCACCGATGAACCAAAACCTAATTTTTTTATCCTTGATATGAGAACTGGTTTTAATTGGCTGTGAAAATATTACTTATTCTTAGATCCTTTGATGAATATTAGAGACCCTCATCGATGAGATTGAGGTAAGAAGTTCTTTACTATATAGGCCCTTGTAGAATTCATGGTTCCTTAATTAGGATCTTTCATTGTCATAGAACATTTTTTTTGGATTCATTATAATCGTATAAGTGTATTTCTATTTCCTTTGAGACCATTATATGATGATTGGTTCCATGAGTGTGTTTTGGTAGAATAATTGACCGTGTTTGGATTCATTACCAGCTGTGTGTTCGTGTAGATACTATTATTTTTGGTGATATGATCTATTTTTTATATGCATGCCCTTCCCTATTGTGAGGAATATCATACTTTTTTTAGAGGTGATTTTTGTTATTTGATGATAGGTGAAATTTTTTGACATTACTACACCTTAGGGGAGGAGTGCGCATAACTTTTGATGATTACAACGATGGACGTAGAGTTAGGATAGCAGTCTAATGGTCATGATACTAGTCCTTTTATGATAGTAGTGGGGGAGTATGTTCTTATGGTCTTACTGAGTGAATAACTAGGATATTAATGTCATGAGGCCTGGCCAGTGAATTCCATCGATAATGATGGCTCGCAACCAACTAAATGATGGTCATTGGGTATGACAGATTTGTATCCTAACAAAACGTGTATGCCTTGTGGAAGCCCAAGGATGGTTAATGGAATTGGGGTTAACCCATGACCTGAAATACTTACATCAATACATTCCATAATAGATCCAAATAATGTATATCTTGGATTCATTGAATCATGGTTGGCATATCAATGTTCGGTGTTTGATTGACTGATTGAATATAGCTTATTTTTTATTTATAGTTATCATTGAATACAACTACTGTATATCTGATCAAATGTTAGGTGTGTATTTGTGGTTTCCTAATAGATTTTAGTACTCACACTATACACAAGTATCTGGGTGAACTTCAAATGTTTATGCTCAAGGATCCAAATATGATCATGGGTCCTATGAAATATATTTGATTAGTTGGTATATGGAATTGGATTAGTACAAGGATAGACTCTGGATGACTACCACAGTGATTATTTTTTATCTTATTGACAATATGTAAATAGGTTTGACCCTCCACTCTTTATTTCCTTAATGCATTTGTTTATTAATGTGGCATGTATAATAGGATTTTTATTTTATTTTTCAACAATTGTAGTTTCAAGATATATATATATGTATATATTATAGTTTAAGGATCTCAATTTCAATGCTATAATCTCCCCTATATATAATAATCCCCTCTCCACTTGTAGGAGGACTCTGATTTATAATAAGGTGTGCATGATAATTTTTAGGAAAATGTCACAGAATTGCTGATTCGGGTCTTAGTGATGGTGAATAAATCTAACAGCATGTATAATCACCATGATCATAAATCCTTATCCTAGTTGTTCTCCTTGAATATCCTCACCTGGGTTGAAATAATAGCAGAAATGAAATTTATTACAAATATTATGAAAATTTAATAGATATGTAATGCAAGGTGATAAATTGTTTTTACAAGAAATGGTAAGGTTGTATATAGGATTCTATATAGTCCTTGGGATAATATGGTTTTTTGAATTACATATTCATTTTCATTATATTGTCATTGGGATTATATGGAAAATGGTCTAACATAATACTTTATATTATCAAAATAAATATGTTTAATTATTGAGATAAATTATAAAAATCTAACCATTATAATTAATAATT
The DNA here is from genome assembly GCA_963277665.1 of Viscum album. Lineage (NCBI taxonomy): Eukaryota > Viridiplantae > Streptophyta > Magnoliopsida > Santalales > Viscaceae > Viscum > Viscum album. Next base: position 1,581,415,946 of record OY728150.1, on the reverse strand, counting down.
AAATTAAAATATATAAATAGATGTAACAGAAATATTAATTCTATATTCAAAGTAGAGTAAATGCAATAAATTACTAAATGTATTCCACATCAGCGCAGATATCTGATCATGGAATAGAGGTTTCATCAGAAAGGTTTTCCCTATACGATGCTCAAGATAAATGTTAATAAGAATGGTTAGTGAAAACAATTTCAATCGAAGAAGCCAAATCCAATAGAAAACACTATGATATCCATGCTATCTAAATCATCACCTATGACTATAACCATATCATAGTTTATTCTTATAACTTTTTCATAGGCCTTTGGTTTTCTTATATGTATAATTGAATGTGGTATAGACATTTAATTGTTCAAAAAGGATACATATTTTTTCTTCATTGCATGTATTTATTTACATGATGTGTTTTTATAAATTTACACTTATAAGAATTAAATTAATAAAATAGAAAAGGTGGTTCCAAAAGAAAATTTATATCATAAAAAACTAGTCTAAATATTTTTAAAATGAAATTGGATAAAAAATAAATTATTTTAAAGAAAAAAAATATAATTTAATAAAAAAAATTAATAGTTGTGCATTTTAATATTAAATTTATTTATTATCACTTTTATAAATTGAATCCCAAAATATCGGTTTCAAAATAGAAATATATATCTTAAAATAAGTAAATAACTTCACTATTATGTCAAAACACAAAAATATATTTAACTATGGAAAAATATATTTACCATGTTAAATGTAGATGGGTTTGTTTTATATAATTATCAATATATGTCCATGTAATTTTTGAAAAAAAAATTAAATTAATTTAATTTCAATTATAAATATAAAATAATTTTTTATATGTAAAAAATATTATAATACACACTGAAATTAGTTACAGGTTAAAAACAATAAAAAGAACTCTTATTGTTTAGATGGTAATTATTATACAAAATATATAATTTCTATATATCTATTGTTGTAGTTTCCAGGATAATTCTACCATATATAAAAATTAAAATAGATTAAATAAATTCCAAATTTCTAATAAATGGGTAAAAATTTGTTTAGTAGGTTCATCTTTTAGTTTCAGTAAAAAAATAATTACCCTGATAAAATATTAAACAACGGAGTAAAAAAGGGTGACATAAAGTGGTTAGAATTTAGGATAATTAAGATGTCATAAAATAAATTTATAATACCTTTATTAGGTTTTTGAGTAAATAAATATTTTTCACAAATATTTCCTCACCTAACTCCCATGTGATTCCAACTTTACACTAAATCTAACATAAGCTTCTAATTAAATCTCTATCATTAGCACCTATAAATGGATATATCCTCCTAAAATATCAAAACAATCATAATCATTGAATTTATTTGGAATATGTAGGAACCTGAGGTGAAAAGGAATCATGAAAAACAATCAATTTAAACTTTTGGGTTTTGGATTCAAGATAAAAACATTGACTCAACAAAAACACATTTCTTGGATTTCTAAATGGGTTTCAGGTCATTTAATTTATTCATGACAAATATAATCAATCAGATGATAAATGGTACCATGTTTGTTTGTAGATGATAAAATAAACTTTTATAACTAGTTTATACTTTCCAAAATTGTACTTTTGTCCTTAGAATGTAATAACATTCATTCTTGACCATTGCACACATGCAACACTTAATGAACATTTCATCCATGCCATAAATGTTCTATTAATCACGTGTAACATTATAATATTTTATAAAATAAAATATTTTCCAGTAACTTGTGCCATAAGCTCCCCAAATAATATTATAATCATTGAACATATTTTGTTCATTCAAAATGTTATATTTTCTCATATCCAATTTTATGATCTAGCAGCCTATGAATACCTTGAGAAATAAATTCAACCATAATAATTTTAATCATTTGTGAAATATTTGAATTTCTTTTAATTATGATCTATCATACTCACACCTTCACTGGCCCCCGTACAAGGGTCCCACTAATACTAAAATCATATTCATTAGAATGGATGGAACTTCTAGATTCCCTAAATGTGTGACCCTCTATGTCATTATTTTGATACCATTAATTCCAACCCACAGACCATGACTGGAGTCTTGTAACCCATCATGGCCCCTATGGAGCTATGTAATGTCATAGCTATGCCTACCTCCTATGAACACATTATATTTAATATTATTTATTTATCTCAAAATATCTCCTTAATTTGGATAGAAAATTTTTTCATGTTCCTTTTTGATTTATATATTTCATGAGTTTACTCGAAAGGATTTACTTCCAATAAAATGGTCATGGATTAATTGAAGGTGAATCCTTCTTGATCAACCTATGACAATGAGATATATATTGATCAATATGTAAGAGGGAAATTCTATATTAACCATACAACCAATGACATACCACCAATGATATACCAAATATATGTTTTCTTACTATGACATCACTGTCATGGTTTTCTCCTTGCATCATGGTATAAAATAAAATTTTATACATTGATAACAATCTTAAGTACAAAGACAAATACATATGTTCATAAAATGGTATAACCAATAATACATGAAATATGTGGTGTTCTTGTTAGTGGGTATGTCCTCATGATTTTATCTACTTGAGATCACCAAGGGTGAACTTCATGAGAAGAAGTCTCAATTCCTTTGAGACCCCAACACTAGAAAGGCATGCATCATCTTTGTCCCATTAGTATGACGTACCTCATCAATATGAAATATGTTTATGTTTATATTCATAGTATATTGAGGTTCGCATTCTAGTTGGGAACTGATATAACATTTTGATATGATAATTAATTTGTGGAAATTACTATGAAAAATGTGGATAAAGATTTGTTAAAAATGATATATTAAGACCAACATATATATATATATCAATCTTTATAGATGTTATGGTAATAAATATACATAAAATAGTTGGGTTAATGTAACCCACTCACAACACTACCATTTTCACAAGATCCAACTATAAATAATTCTCATCCCTCCAACTCTCACATGAGTATCGATCTTCTACTAAGATATGGATTTCATAATGGGGATTCCATATTTTTCCATATGGATACTATGAAAAATTCTACTTAAAATATATGAATAAAATAACTCAAGAAGTGAAACTTCCAAAGTATATAATTTATCCTCTAGTATGACCTGAGATCCTTGGTAAGGACCTATGTAGAAGTATTTTCACATTATACTATAATAGAGTAAGTACTCTATGAACAATGGCCTAATTGGAAACAAATATATTTCCCATAACTACATCCATAGATACATCAAGAACCAATATAGACTTATACTATGTTTTACAATTAAAAATCAATAGATCTTTGGGATGCTCCAGCTCACTTCACCATCTTTTCAAAAAATCATAGGCTAACATCAATTTTAGATCACAAAGATATTTATGGAATATTGCATCAAGGTATCACATCACAACTATATCTTTATCACCATCATTCACACGATAAATATCCTCTATCTATTTCACATACATTATGAATGTTTTTATAGATGACTAATGCATATCTTGTTAGGATGGTATGTGTCGCAGTATGATATACTCTATAATAAAAAATGATGGATCGAAATAAGAATGAGATTCTCAGATACAAGATGGGGTTGAATTGTACCTTTTAAAAAATCCTTATGAATTTTTTAAGATAGTTATGTTTAACAATGTTAAACAGAATGATTCAAAAGACCTCTATGAGTTCTAATATCTGACATGACTCCAGAAAAGTGATTCCGAAAATGGAACTTAACTAAATATACAAAGATTAAGATTCTTTCTTAAAGCATATAGAATCTATCTAAATCAGAGTACAAGGATGATGAAGTATAATAATGAATACTTTCCTCAACAATACAATGTGCAGTGGAAAAACTTGTAGAAAAAACAAGTAACAAGTAATAAGACTTTTAACCCATAGATAATGGTATCCAAAAACCTTGGATAAAAGTCCATTAATTTATAGTTTCAAGAAAGTCTGTCTTACCCACACCAGGGTAAGCCATCAATCCAAAAATCGGAGTCTGTATTGCTATCCCTACAAGCCCTCAACTATCATGTAGTCGGAACCTCTATCTTCCTTAGCAAGGAATCCCTCAACTTTAAGGTTTTGTAACCTCTGTCTTCTTATCCCTGGAAGCCCTTGATTGTACACAGCAACAATCAGAGTCACACGAAGCAAATCTTCATAAGGAAAAGTTTGAACAAGCAGTTCAAACTTTCTGAATATAGCTTGAGAGTTGATAATAGCCTCTCTCTCTAGAAATCACTTCAACAGAATGTAAGCATAGATATAAAAAATCAGTCGAAGTTGTAGCTTCTTTTCAAATGAGATACTATTTATAGGTGAAGCTACAACGGTCACCACCCTCCTACAATGGTCATATTTCTCCTTGAATTTCAGAAGGACCTATTCAAATGACACTCTATCAACTATTAGTCAAATACTGAAAGCACAACATTTTCTTGTAATGGTACAAGTGTAAGCATAAGTAAAAATGATGTTAATAATGTAAGCAAATAAAATTTTCGAGTCTAACCAAAAATAGAATTCGGAGTCTATAATAAACAGATATAAGGATTCTGTTTAGTAGTAATTCAGAACCAGAATTATTTATTTTTCCAGAGTCTGAATTTCAAGGAAATTTGGAGTCTGGTTTCAACAATATTCAAAACCAGAAGATACAAAGTTCAGAGTCAGAGATCATGAGAATTCGGAGTCATAACTCATAAGAGTTCGGAGTCTGAATTCAGAGAACTCTATGTTAGAACATAGATAAGTTTGTAATCATAATTCATAGTCAAACTACATGATAGTTCTTATAAATAATTCAGAGTGCAAATTCATGAATGTTCGTACTCGGAATTTGAAGTGGAACATCAAGAGAGTTTCTATCCAGAATTGAAAGTGGAACTTCATGTGAGTTTGTATCCAGAATTCAGAGTGGAACTTCATGAGAGTTCGTATCCAAAACTCGGAATGGAACTTCATGAGGTTTCTTACCCACAATTCAGAATGGAACTTCATTAGAGTTATTTTCTAGAATTCAGAATGGGTATTCATTAGAGTTCGTATCCAGAATTCGGATCCTAAAACAGAATGCTTCATATCTATGTATTATTTGATTCCATGGTTTTAGATATGACACTGATTTTTATACTTATGTTAAATGTTGATCTAAACAATGAAAACAAGGTAGTGGTAAATTTTTTTGGGAAGTAAACATTCCTTATTGAAGTAAAATATAGATTTTCTTATGTATAAGGTGTCTGTGATTTTCAAAACAAGAAAGAATGGAAAAGTTATAATGAAAACCTTATTGAATCAACATCTCTCTTATATTGTATTGATGTCCTCCCACCATGATTAACACAATGGAAACATCAAACCATGTACAAGGCATGAAATTCAAAATTTTAGGTCGAATTTTACACTTTTTACTTATACATTGCATAGTTATGGAAATTTATAACAGTATATTAAAATGATATTTTACTTACATTATATTTGATAATTGGTTTTTTATGTTTCAATATAATATATGTTTTTATACTGAAAAAAATAAATTTATCTAATGAAAAATAATTATAAACATTTATTATTTGATACGAGCCATGGGGATGATGGTATATACATTACATCAGATAGATTACTATTTTAAATATATGTTAGACTAGGGATACCTTAATCAAATTGACTAATGTCATAACCATCAGACTAACATTAATTTAGATACTTCATATTATCATTTTCTCAGATTGTGGGATTGATAAACAATAGTTAATTCATTCATATTATTCCAATCGTAAAATCATTATATTTAGAATTTCTCTATTAGATGGAAATTATTATTAAATTATAATAGTTCTAAATAAAATAAAATAGGACAATAAATTGTGATTCATGTTTAGATATCATTATAATGATCCATATCATTATGAAAACTCGAATTGAATTATATTATTGTTTGTTAAAACAAAACCAAAAGTATGAATTTTGAATAATTTTATATAAATATTTGGTCATTTCATGGTCTTGGAGCCAATGGATTTTTAAATCAACACATCATAGATTTTTCTCTACATAATAATCATTGTCTAATGCTTTGTAATATCACATAGAGTTATTATTATAAGAAATTAGTGTGAGGATTATATGATTTATAAAATGTGTTTGTTTATTTTATCAATTTATAATAATAGAATCAATCGAGTGATTTTTCAGAAAAGATTATTGTATAATGTGATTCATCTTATTAAAGTCATATGTGGTTTTGGAGAAAGAGATGTTGATCTTTATATTTATGGATTTCATGTTTAATAATTACAGAGGTTATTCTAAACTATATAATAATGTAATTCTAGGGGACTGTAATAAATATACATTCCGATCATTGTATCAAGGTGTTTAATTTTTTGGAAAGATAGACCATTACAGTTGGTATTGAAATTTGGGATATGATATGTTTTTATTTCTGAAATCATTATCTCTAAATATTAAAGTGTAATATTATCATTTATAAATATTTTATGTCATTCATACTATTATAGTATTTATTTTTACTTTCCCCGAGATATATTATTTTTTATTCTGCATTTACATTGGAGAGTTCATCTATATATAACATTATAATAATAATTCTATCATACTAACAGTGAGACTAATAACAACAATGATATATTGAAAATTTTCGGAATCAGATTTAAATAAAATAATCATTGGATTAATTTTGAGTGCAAATTTTTTTAATTAGTAGGTTTTTATATTTCCTTGGTTTAGTTTTTTAAAGTATAGTTCACCCCCTTCGATCAAAATTGAGGCTGAAAAGAAAATTTTTAAAGGTAAGAATAAGGCACATAATAATGTATTCAAAAATATAGTGAACTTTGTAGAATAGATGATAGTTCTACAAATAATCATGATAACTATAAAGTGTAATTACAGAACCATTTTATTGAGTGTTTTTATTCATTTTATATGTTTTAATATGATTCTTTGGATAGAGTAAAAATTTTTGAATAGTTCAGATACATGATTGATTCTTGGAATATAGAAATCACAGTTTTGAATGATATAGTTCATAATTTTTAACAAAAAATCCATAGGATAATACCTTTTAAAAATGAATTAATGATGGTAAATGAATAAAATGAGAATAATAGTGAAAATGATGAAAATAATTGACATAGAGAATCAGAGACTGTCATTCATAGAGGTATGATGGGGAAGTTTGAAACTTCAGTTTTTGATTCCATTTGATATCATGATGATTTAAATAAGTTGTAGGTGATTTTCATGATTTATATAATAAATAATGATCATTTTTATTTTAACACTTGATGTAATTAGAGGCCTTCTAATTGATGTTTAGATTGAATGGATTTCTTATCAAAGTATTTTGTTCTAGATTTTTTCCAATTATTTTTTATAAATGTTATTACCTTTTTTTCTAGGAAGAATAGTTAGTTCAAACATAATTTTATTTTATGTTATTTTTCCTAAAATTTCAGGACATTATGTAATTTCCCAATGAATTATTATAAATCAAAAGAGGATAAATTTTTTAAAGTAGATGTAGGTATTGTCCAGGGGATCATGATTTAGAAAAAAATATATTAAATGGGAGTTATTATCTAAAGAAGAAAATTATATGAGGAAATTTTTTTATTAAGGGTAAAAATATGAAGTATAACTTCCATCAGATCGAAAATGATGTAATATATATAAGGGGAGTTAATGCAAGAAATGATAATTTTCCTATGAAGATATTTGTTTAAATGTAAAGGGGTCATAATTATTTAAAAGTTATTATATTTCCATTTTATGTGATTAATTTGTTCATTCAAATAATTCGTAAATTATTGAGTCACAATTTATTCCTTCTACTCTTCACTTTCTTAGTTTTGTAAATATAAAACACTGTTGGAACCAGGTTCATCAAAGCATGTTTTGGTGTATGGTTTGCGTTTGTTGTCAATCCTCAGTGGAAGTTCAGGGTGTGAACCAACAAAGCGATCATACCATTCAGGAAGAAAACAATAGTGAAGGTGGCGCTGTTTCCCAGTGTTTGCCAAATTTTTGGGCCTGAAAATCCGTAAATAAAGTAAAGTGTTTTTGGCAAAGATACTTGCGCGCCGAGCTCTTGGAGGATGAAAGACTTGCGCGCCATATGTTTTTGAGGATCAGAACATCAAAATTTGGCTAAGGAAAGAAGGTCGCGCAAGTGTTGGTTGGGTCGCGCAAGTAACTTGCGCGACAGAGGATCTGGAGACAGGACTTGCGCGCCGTCTAGGGACTTGCGCGCCGCCGCGCAGGGGGTCCAGTTTGCCTATAAATACTGGACCACCCCTCCTCATTTGCAACGGAGTTCAAGGCCGAGAGATTGTTCGAGCTCTCGTCGCGCAGGTGGTTGAGTCGCGCAGGTGGTTGTTTTGTCGCGCAAGTAGAACTTGCGCGCCGGTGTTTGGCTGTTCTCCCAAGGCAGTTTGGAAGAGAAAGGAAGTGGATCGCGCAAGTATTTAGTTCAAGAAGGCAGTGTCGCGCAGGTGCTTCAGTGAAACTTGCGCGCCAGTTTAGTCTTGCGCGCCTGAGACTTGCGCGCCGCCGGGAGACTTGCGCGCCGCCGGGAGACTTGCGCGCCGGGCTTGAAAAGGAGACCTTGACACTATTGAAGCACGCCTGCCCTGCTGGAGCTGCACGGAAGCCGAGAAACTACTCGGTTCATTCGAGGAAAAGTGATATTCTTCTTCTGGTGAGAATCGGACTTCAATAGAGCATCTACATTCAACAAAGGATGCACTCTTATGCAAATGAAGAAGAGACCTACATGTCTATAAACTGAGTGGGACTTCACCAACGGCAGTGAGCCAGGGGGAGTCAACGGGAGTGACCCGAGGGACGCAGTGAGCTATCCCTGAACTATTGTAAAGGCAGTGAGCCTGGGACAGAGTGTCTGTACCCGAACTTTTGTATCCGCAGCTAGTGAAGCATAGTGGATTTAGGTACGACCGGCAACCTGTCGGCGTATGCTCCTTGGACGTAGCCCTTAGTGGTGAACCAAGTAAAAATGACTGTGTCTTCTCTGTGCATGTGAATGTTTTCATTTTGATCGTAATCATCATACAGGTTCAACAAGTTCCTACCAACGTGGGAATAAGATCCAACAAATTAAAAGAAAAAGTGGTCACCCTGATTCACCCCTCCCCTCTCAGGGTGTCCCGGGGTCCTTCAAGTGGTATCAGAGGGTAAAGGTTGCTGGCGTTGAATCTGACCTTCTTCGTCATGGAAAACACGATCAATGTCAGGGGAGTCCCTCACTTCGATGGAAGCAATTTCCAGATCTGGAAGAACAGAATGAGATCTCATCTAAGATCTCTTGGAATGGAAGTCCTTTTTTCTACTGTTCAAGGAATAGATGTCACTGATCCAACAGGTCTGGCTATGACTGAAACAGACAGGAAACTTCTTGATCCAGATGCTAAAGCACAGAATGCCCTCACTGCAGCCCTTTCTGATCAGATTTACCTGAAGGTGATGAATTGCACCTCAGCAAAATCTATGTGGGATAAACTTGAGAATATTTATGAAGGTGATAGCAAAGTGAAGGAGGCGAAACTACAAGTGCTACACAATCGGTTTGATGATCTGAAGATGCATCCAGACGAGAATGCAGACTCTTTCTTCAATCGAATTACTGAAGTGGTTGGAGCAATTCGGGGTCTGGGAGAAGAAATCAAAGACATTGATATTGTAAAGAAAATATTAAGAAGACTTCCACCTCTGTAGAATGCGAAGGTGTCAGCTCTTGAGGAAAGAGATCTTTCCAAACATTCTCTAGATGACTTACTGAGCAGTTTGGTAGCTTATGAAATGAGAGTCAAACCAGAAGATGCTACGACTCGGGTGAGCAAGGAAATGGCATTCAAGGCCATGGATAAATTGAAAATCTCAAAGGATAGTAGCGGTGATGATGACGAAGAGAAAGAAATTCTTTCTCTCATTGCAAAGAAGTTCCAGAAGGGGAAAGGGAAATTCAAAGGGAAGTTACCTCTCGCATGTTTCCGTTGTGGAAAAGTTGGGCATATTGCTTCTCAGTGCTTGAAGAATATCAATGATGATGACAGTGAAGATGAAAACTTCAAGAAGCCTCAAAGAAGGTTCTTCAAAAAGGGAGAATTCAAATCTGGTAAGAAAATGCAAAAGAAGAGTTTTGTCTGTGAAGAGGAAGAAGATGACAATGAATTCTGTGATGAAGAAGAACCAGAATTCAAAACTGGGAACCATGCTTCTATGATGGCCACTGTTGAAAAGTCAGAAGATACTGATGGTGAAAAACAACTGAGAACTTGTGTAGATCCTGAGGTGCAACTTAAGGATGCAGTTAGTAAGCTTAAGATTAAATGTAAGAGCTGCAATAAGTGGAAATCAATTGTGGAAGAATCAACTGAATATGTTGATCAACTTGAAGCTGAAATTGAACGACTGGAAGAATTTGTGAAGGTACAGTCTAAAATAATTGAAAGCAATGATGATGCAGTTGATCTGAAGCTGAGAATTGAAGAGCAGGCAAAGGTCATCAATGACCTCACATCCAGACTGGATGAAAAATCCAAGACTGTTGAGGGTCTTGAGGAGGAAGTAGTTACTCTAAGGAGTAAAATGGAGACAGAATCAGTTCCAAAAGAATCGAGGAAGAAAATACAGTTCGGAAGATTCTCAGATGCAGAATTACTTGCAAGAGCCAAGTGTGGTTCTGATGGGGTTGAAAAAGTCTTGAGTAATCAAAGACCCGCTTGCATGGGAAAGAGTGGAATTGGCTGTGAGGCTGAGTCATCAACTGCTGGAAGTGAAAAGATCCAAAAGAAAGAAAAGATGAAAGTTGAACATGAAGAAATGTTACCTAGAGTGCTGAAAAAGGAACCCTCAATCCAAACTAAAAGGAGACCTGAAAATTATCCTCAAACATTCAAAAATGACAGACATTCTTACTATTCTCCTAAGGAAGAAGGTATAAGGAGAAATTCAAGTGAGAAGACATTTCCTCTCATGAAGTGTCAGTTCTGTGGCTATCTGGGCCATACCATGTCTTATTGTGAAGAGGCACGAAGCTATCTGAATGGAGAAGATATAGATGCTCAACAAAGGAGAACAATCTCATATCCTAATTCTCATAGAAGAAATAATTTCTATGGATATTGTTTTTGTTGTTCTAACTTTGGTCATAAGGCCGTTAATTGCAGGCAGAGAAGAGACATAGACACCTCATACTGAAATTCAAGACAAGTCAAGTCTCATCAGCAAGACAGTGTTGCTCTTTTAAACAGGTTCTCACCTCTCACAGAAGACTTTGACTATGAAGAACCTGGGTATGCGGAAGAGATAGTTGAAAGGCCATCAGTCCTATACACTCAATCTAATGTCTCATGGAAGGAAAGGAAGAAGATTGAGAAATCGAACCTTGCAGAGGTAGCCCTCAAAGCTACAAAGATCAACAGTACCTGGATTCTGGATAGCGGTTGTTCATCTCATATGACGGGTAATGCCGTCCAACTAACAAATATCATAAAGAATGTTGACGGCACAGTGAGATTTGGTAATGATGGGGCTCTGAAAATCAAAGGAAGTGGAAGTACCCAATTAGCTCATGGAGAACTAAAGAAGACTGAAGTCCTTTACGTAGATGGCCTACGCCATAATCTCCTTAGCGTGAGTCAACTCTGTGACTCAGGACTTATAGTTACTTTTAATCAGAAAGGCTGCACCATCAAGGGAAAAACCGGCAATTCACTTATGAAAGGATGCAGAACAGAAGGCAACTTGTATCAGGTTGATAGTGAAGAAAATGTATGTTACATGACTGTTGAAGAAGAAAACAATTTGTGGCATCGGAGATTGGGACACATCAATCAACAAGACATGGAGAAAATATCAAAATTGAGAATTGTCATGGACATCCCCAACTTGAAGCGTGAGCGTGAAAAATCCTGTGATGCTTGTATTCGTGGGAAGCTAGTCTGCAGTTCATATCGGCCAAAGAAGAAAAAGGCATCTCACCTTCTTGATCTGATTCATACAGATGTTTGTGGTCCAATAAATGTTGTCGGGACTCATGGAGAAAGGTACTTTGTCCTATTCATAGATGATTACAGTCGAATGGCATGTGTGATGGTCATTCACCAGAAACGACAGGTCCTTGACTGCATGAAAACATAACGGCGAATCGCCGAGAATGATACTGGACGAACAATCAAAGTGTTGCGATCTGACAATGGAGGAGAATACACGTCCATTGAATTTGAAAATTATCTGGAGAAGCATGGGATACAACATGAGGTAGCTGCTGTGAGAACTCCACAACAAAATGGAGTTGTTGAACGAAGGAATCGACATGTGAACAACATGGCACGAACTATGCTGATTGAGAGTCGTATTCCACGACATTACTGGAAAGAGGCTGTTCAAGCTGCAGTGTACATTCAGAATCGAACAGGACTTTATATGGGTGAGACTAAGACACCATATGAATTGTGGCATGGACGGAAGCCATCTCTAAAATACTTTCGTGTCTTTGGAAGTAAGTGCTTCATCAGGAACAAAGAAGGAAATCAGGGGAAATATGGTGACAACGCAGATGAAGGAATCTTCCTCGGTTACTCAATGAACAGCAAAGCCTACAAATGTTTCAACAATCGTTTGGGAAGGATTGTGGAAAGCAATGATGTTAAGATAATTGAAGAGAAAACCACAAATGCTTCACGGACGTCATATGCTGATGTGATAGAATGTCATGAAGAATGTGAACATGAAGAACCTACAAATGCAGAAATAGAGGAAGCTGTTCAAAACACTCATCAATCACATGATGATGTTGACTCAGAAGAAGAATCTGAAGAAGAAACTATGGCTGAAGAGAATACTACTGAACCTCGCAGGAGAAATCGAAGAGCTGAGATTGATTCATCCAACATAATTGGGGATAGGAGTGCACCCACTCAAACCAGAAGGATGAGGAATACCACGCAATCTGCATTTCTATCAGTTGTAGAGCCATCCTCATTCGAAGAAGCTGCAAAAGATGAATCTTGGGTGAAAGCCATGAATGATGAATTAGATCAGATTGATAAGAATCAGACATGGGATCTTGTCCAGAGACCCGAAGGTCACAATGTGATTGGTACCAAATGGATCTTCAAAAATAAGTTTGATGAGCATGGAAGTGTCATCAGAAACAAGGCACGACTGGTATGTAAAGGATACTCTCAGATTGAAGGCATTGATGTTGAAGAAACCTTTGCTCCAGTGGCTAGACTGGAGTCAATCAGGCTATTCCTTGCCATGACACTCCAAAGAGGATATAAAGTCTATCAAATGGATGTCAAGACAGCATTCTTGAATGGTGTACTCGAAGAAGAAGTCTACATTGAACAACCAGTGGGCTTTGTCTTGGGTACCGATGAAACAAAGGTCTGCAAACAAAAGAAAGCTCTATATGGGTTGAAGCAGGCACCACGGGCGTGGTACTCACGGCTAGATTCATATCTCAAGAAGTTGGAATTCAAAAGAGGAGGAGTTGATCACAATCTCTATGTGAAGAATTCTCCAAAAGATCAATTCATGGTTCTTGTCTACGTTGATGATATCATATTTGGTGGCAGTAGGAAGAAATCAGTGGATGAATTTGCCAACCACATGAAATCAGAATTTGAAATGTTTATGATTGGGGAGCTCACATATTTCTTGGGGCTCCAAGTGATTCAAAAGAAGGAATACACATTCATTTCTCAAGAAAAATATGCAAGAGAGCTGCTGAAGAAGTTCAATATGCAAGACTCCAAACCAATGTCAACTCCGATTGCAGTTGGAACTAAACTTGGAAAGCATGAGGATGGGAACTCTGTTGATCCCACCATGTACAGGAGGATCATTGGCAGCCTACTGTACCTGACAGCGACAAGGCCAGATATTGTCTTTGCAACATGACTTGCGGCCCGCTTTCAGAGTAATCCAAAGGAGGACCATATGGCAGCAGTAAAAAGAATCATGAGGTACATTCAAGGTACACATAACTTCGGGTTATTTTTTGCTGCAGGCAGGGACAGTGAATTATCAGCATTTTCTGATGCTGACAGGGCTGGTGATGTCGTAGATAGAAAGTCCACTAGTGGTGGAGCTTTCTATATTGGGCAGAAATGTGTCGGATGGTTGAGCAAGAAACAAGAGAGTACTTCTCTTAGTACTGCTGAAGCTGAATATATCTCTGCCACAAAAGCATGTACTCAACTTCTTTGGATGAAGCAGCAGCTAACAGATATTGGTGATAAGGTGCAGCAACCAATGGTGATTTATTGTGATAACAAAAGTGCAATTGATCTTACGAAGAATCTGGTTCAGCATTCTCGTACAAAACATATTGAAATACGGTATCATTTTATCAAAGAAAAGGTTGAACAAGGCGTGATTAAAATGGATCATGTTGGAACTAATGAGCAAGTGGCTGATATCCTAACCAAGCCATTGTCCGCGGCTGTGTTCGAGAAGCATCGGTTGAACCTCGGTGTTCGACCACCTCCTACTGCATAAGGAGGCTCCGGAAGTCCCCTCTCCCCGTGTGTTTTGACTGTTTTTATCTGTTTATGGCTGTGATGCAGGTTTATGGGGGAGATACTATCCAGGGGGAGTATGGCTTGAGCTGAACATTGAACAAACTTTTCGGTCTTTGGTTTTTTTGTCAATGGGGGAGAAAGGAATAAATTCAAGGCAAGAAATTCTTCTGTGATGAGATGTGTAAGCTTGTGATGAGAAGTTTAATAAGGCTACATCGGGATGGAGAATTTCTTGTACGATTTCAACACACTAAGACCCAATTCATGCTTTCCCTCTTGTTTTCTACACCGAGCATTGCTCACGTAGACTTAGAGTGTTAGCTGAGTTGATTCTTGCATTTTGAATTTTTTTATGATTGCCAACAAACCCAAAGGGGGAGATTGTTGGAACCAGGATCATCAAAGCATGTTTTGGTGTATGGTTTGCGTTTGTTGTCAATCCTCAGTGGAAGTTCAGGGTGTGAACCAACAAAGCGATCATACCATTCAGGAAGAAAACAGTAGTGAAGGTGGCGCTGTTTCCCAGTGTTTGCCAAATTTTTGGGCCTGAAAATCCGTAAATAAAGTAAAGTGTTTTTGGCAAAGATAATTGCGCGCCGAGCTCTTGGAGGATGAAAGACTTGCGCGCCATATGTTTTTGAGGATCAGAACATCAAAATTTGGCTAAGGAAAGAAGGTCGCGCAAGTGTTGGTTGGGTCGCGCAAGTAACTTGCGCGACAGAGGATCTGGAGACAGGACTTGCGCGCCGTCTAGGGACTTGCGCGCCGTCGCGCAGGGGGTCCAGTTTGCCTATAAATACTGGACCACCCCTCCTCATTTGCAACGGAGTTCAAGGCCGAGAGATTGTTCGAGCTCTCGTCGCGCAGGTGGTTGAGTCGCGCAGGTGGTTGTTTTGTCGCGCAAGTAGAACTTGCGCGCCGGTGTTTGGCTGTTCTCCCAAGGCAGTTTGGAAGAGAAAGGAAGTGGATCGCG
Source organism: Viscum album (assembly GCA_963277665.1). Taxonomy (NCBI): domain Eukaryota; kingdom Viridiplantae; phylum Streptophyta; class Magnoliopsida; order Santalales; family Viscaceae; genus Viscum; species Viscum album. The sequence continues at coordinate 1,581,400,350 of OY728150.1, read as the reverse complement.
CAAGTATTTAGTTCAAGAAGGCAGTGTCGCACAGGTGCTTCAGTGAAACTTGCGCGCCAGTTTAGTCTTGCGCGCCTGAGACTTGCGCGCCGCCGGGAGACTTGCGCGCCGCCGGGAGACTTGCGCGCCGGGCTTGAAAAGGAGACCTTGACACTATTGAAGCACGCCTGCCTTGCTGGAGCTGCACGGAAGCCGAGAAACTACTCGGTTCATTCGAGGAAAAGTGATATTCTTCTTCTGGTGAGAATCGGACTTCAATAGAGCATCTACATTCAACAAAGGATGCACTCTTATGCAAATGAAGAAGAGACCTACACGTCTATAAACTGAGTGGGACTTCACCAACGGCAGTGAGCCAGGGGGAGTCAACGGGAGTGACCTGAGGGACGCACTGAGCTATCCCTGAACTATTGTAAAGGCAGTGAGCCTGGGACAGAGTGTATGTACCCGAACTTTTGTATCCGCAGCTAGTGAAGCATAGTGGATTTAGGTACGACCGGCAACCTGTCGGCGTATGCTCCTTGGACGTAGCCCTTAGTGGTGAACCAAGTAAAAATGACTGTGTCTTCTCTGTGCATGTGAATGTTTTCATTTTGATCGTAATCATCATACAGGTTCAACAAGTTCCTACCAACGTGGGAACAAGATCCAACAAATTAAAAGAAAAAGTGGTCACCCTGATTCACCCCTCCCCTCTCAGGGTGTCCCGTGGTCCTTCAAACACATTATTGAAAATAAAATTTACTAAATTTGTATATCCTAAGTGTTTTATTATTATTTTTTCCAAAAATAACTTCTTATACAGAACATTTATATTTTTCTAATTTTGAATGAATACAAACATTCATTATTCAATATGATTCATCACACAAATGGTATATCTAATCAAATATTTTTATGAAAGTAGGTTATACTACCATACTATCAATTATATTGAACAAATTCATAACCATCAGACAAAAATAAGTATAGATACATCAGATTATCCTATGTTAAGATTATTTATATAAATAACCAAATTGAAATACATCAGACAATCAAAATTTTATAAGTAGTGAATTTCAAATTGTTTTTATTTGAAAAAATTCATTATATCATTTTAATGGTGTTAAAATGATGGTAGATAATTAATCCTAGTTCATGATTAGATGTCATGATCTAGATCTTGATCATAATGGGATTTAAATTATAAATATGCCTAAGGTTGTTGGAACCAACTCATAAATATAATCATTGAATAATTTCTCAAAATTAGGTATTAATTTAAAGAGCTTCGAGACAATACAATTGAAACCCAATTTATATGATATTTTACCCTACTTAAACATATCATTTTAATGCATTGTAATTTTTTAAAGAGGTTTAGTTATAAATAATTCGTTTGAGGATTGTAAATTCAATAAACACTCTAATTTTAAATTATATATGTCTGATCCTGGAATTCATCAAGGACTTCCTAATAAAGTAAGATAGGATAATATGATCTATCTGATCAAGGGATTCTGAGGATAGAACGATAGATTCATTGATCATCGTATCGATGAGTTTCTTGTTTATAATATATATAGATGATTATGAACTTATGGATTGTCGGCTCCAGGGGATTGAAATAAAATACATTATGATTATTATATCAATGGATTTAAATTTTTGGGTAGACATACCTTTAAAGAAGTTATTGAACCTATGGATATCTTATGTCAGGATTTCAGACTTCTTGAACTATTAAAGATAAAGAGTAAGATTATATTTCATATATCTGGTAAGTCATTATTATTATATTAGTATTATATTTTTCTTTTTTTACAAGTATTATTTCAGTTCTATATTTATATTAGAAATTTATTGTTTACTTATCTTACTAATAATAGATTTATATAATAGACTTTGAGACCGAATAATATTCTGATATATCATTTTTTGAATATGATTGAAATTATTTGATCAAATGGTGAATTATGATTCAAATATTTTTTACTTATGATATTTTCTGTTTTTCTATAGTTTTATTCTTTAAACTATTATTCACCCCCTAATTGTAGCCATCATAAACTCTTATGATCAAACATGTAATACGTCTCACTACTAATTAATATGTGATTTTACTCATTCTATAAATATCCTTCTATTTTTTGGGACACATAATTTTTGTGATATTAATTCCATGTTACACGTAAAATAATCCACTCCTATATTTTTGAATATTTTACATTTTGAGTACATTTTCAATGTATGTAATTTTATTTATCCCAATAAGACATTGATATATATCTCATTATATTTTGATCACATGAATATAGGTTACTTCACTTATGTTGTTTAGGGAGAATGATTCATTTAACCATTTATTCACATCATGTGAAACAATCACTTTGTTTCCCATTAATAATATGTCATCAACATATAATATAGCGAAAATAATGGCAATACCAATAACATTATTATAGATACATAGCCCTCCTCAATTCATAATGAAACAAAATTTACTTATGGAATCCTAAAAATGAATATTCTCTGATCATCGCATCATTCCATATATGGACTTTATAAGTTTCTTCATTTACTAAAATGTTATGACCAAATAAACCCCAATTGTTGTGTTGTATAGAAATATTCAAATAATATAAAATTTAGAAAAGTAGTTGTCAAATTCATTTTCCATATATTGTAATCATGGATGAAATTTATTGAATTTAATATTCTTTTAGAATATTCCACTGGAACTTGAGAGACTTTTTCCTCATAGTAGATTCCTTCATATTTCCTAAAATCATACAATACTAGTCTAGCCTTATAGGTGATTAATTGACCATATATATCTAAAATTTTCATGAATATGGATTTATACCCAATAGAATTTACATATTATGGTGGGTATACAAAAATACAAACATGATTTTGTTAATAGAAATCTATTTATAAAGCATGGATTCTTTCCATTTAGCAACATAATTTCAATCTGTCATTTCCCTATATGTCAAAGGTTTATCATCCTCTGGGAGTAATGTTTCACCTAATGTGGGGATTCGAAAACCATATCAATATATTTATCAAACCTATCTAGAAGATCTATATATTACTTTTTTCTTGGCAACATGTTTTAACCCTATTGTCTCTTGTTGATATTTTTCTCATACCAACTCTTGCACTTTAGGAGCATCAAATTCATCAAATTTAATATTCCTACAACTATTTTCTATGGAAATGAATCCCCATTTTATTAAAATACCATGTTATGCTACATCCACATTTATATGTGATGGAAACTTCCGGAAATATCATTTACTCTCTTTAAGAAGAACTATAAAGATTATCTTTATTCTACGATATGTGAATCTATCACAAAGTATACTCTTGAAAAAAGCCTTGCATCCACATTCACATATATGTGACCAACTAGATTTATTTTCATAACAAAACTCGAATAGAATCCTATATTATTATTTAGTTTGTATTGATTTTAGTATAACTACAACATTCTATAGTGGTTGTCCATAAAAGGAAAATGATAGAGTTACATGACTCCTCATTAATCTGACTATGTCTTATAGGGTTTGATTCCTCCATTCACTAACACAATTCAACTGAGGTATAAAAGGAGGAGAATGATAACAAAGTATCCCACACTCTTTTAAATGATGGATGAAATATTTTTTAATATTTTCAATTTATATAATATTTATCATTGAAATTTTCAACTGGTGGTAATTTTTATTTGGATCTATTGAAAATAACATTGAATATTCGGAAATTATCCAAATTAAGAGTATAAATTTTCAAACTGTATACTTTTAAATTCTACCAACTATTTTTGAGAATTTTTTTCTAAGTGTCCGACCTGCTAAGTATATTATCTCGCATCTACAAGAACTAATGAGTGGATTCCCATATCCTAAAATGAGTTACATTTCTTTTCTCTATGATTTTATTCTAAATGTTCGACTAGATAGTTAAGGATACTCCATTACTAAAAACATCAGTTAAGCTAAACCACCACTCTCACAACTGCATGCTAGTAATATGGTTCACCTAAAAATATAGATGAATAACACCAGACACAATCAATACTGTCGAAATTCAATCGATAAAAGGGATATAATTACTCCATAATTTCATAGAGATATTTAAAAATTTAGTGTCTTTAGATTAAATACTCTTTTATATAACATTGTTTTTCTATGTGATCTCACTAATAATGGAACCTTGATTTTAAATAGAAACAATTCACCACACATGTTCATTTTTTCCTTTTGTGCTTGTTTATTATTAAACCATGTTATCACATGTTATAAATACACATTCACAACATAATAAACCATGGACATGATAAAATTAAAAAAAGTGAAGTGATAATGATTCGTTAACTATTTTTTAATCCATTGAGAAAATAATGGACTAACTAAGGCTGAAGAATAAATCATTATGTAAATAAATGAATGGAATTTTATCACTTACAACCCTTATATATTTCACATGAATAGTCTGTGATAGATATTAAATAGAATATATTTTCTATGAACCCCTCCAATCCTTACAATGTACACTCACATGATAATGGGAGGATCTCTTGATATAAAATTACATTTTATAACTTTAATGTGGACATAAAGGACATTGTGAAAATTAAATATTGTGCGATGATGGATAGATCATCAAAATAAAATAATTATATCATTTTAAGGACATAAATGTTATAGTTTATTTATATATATACTAAACCAAACGAGAATGGTTTGATCATAGATCCTGATAAATAATCATGAAATTATACTATATAAGAAAATTTAAATTTTCTAAAATTCAATTATCAGTAAAAATGGAATTATATTCCACTTTTTTGTTTGGGTCACTCGGTCCCTAACTGGGTGGGTGAAATGAGTTGACTCACACATTTTTTATGGATTTATTTTTCAACCCATCATCACATCGTTTGTTACCCTCCGGGATGTTATAATATCTCAACTGGAAAAGTTTTCTTTTTGGATGGGGCCCTCTCTAGAGTTATCTCTTTATGGGGGTTTGGGATCCCTTAAGTGGAGGGATTGAAAAAAACACACCTAGGGATTCCCTTTGAATGAATAAAGAAAATCATTTCAATTTTTTTTGTTTTATTTGGTTTTTTATAAGCTTACATTGATGCTTTTGGTATGATTCCATTGAAATATTTGGGTATGCTTTTTTATATTCTTTTTTTAAACATCCCTTGAAATATTTGGGTGTTATTTTCATTAATGTTTGGTGTAATCATCCCATGGATGCTTTGAGTACCCTTTTAAAAATTATTGGAAACAAAATCAAGCATCCACAGAAAGATTGTATTTCTAACTAACAACCCCAACTGGACTCAAATATATTGATCTAATAGTCAATGTTCCCGGATCTTGATCACATTATAACCAATCAAATTGATCACTATTAAGGTGATGAAAAAAATAAAACATTAATTTTCTTCACAATTTTTATTCAAATCCCATCAAAATTAAATCGACTCTATCATGGAGATACATACTCGAATCAAAACACCATCAATTTTATTGGGATTATATCAAAACAATGCTTACTGAATAATAGTAATATTAACTAAAATTTCAATATTTTAACCTAAATAATTGTGCATTTACTCTAATACCAATTGATCAAACTCGGGGAACATGAGACGCATAAAAATGTGAAATTTTTAATTTTGAGTTTGTATTCATATTAAAAAATGTTAATCCCAAAAAATACATTTACTATACTTATTAATGGTTCATGTGTAATTAATTTTTTGCATGAAAAATAGAATTCAATAAAATTATAAATGGTACCTAGCTCATTTGAATCCACCAGATTGATTCGCTCATCTACAACAAATCGTGGCTCAAAGGGGCCAAAATAGGTATCCTCTAGATCATTTACACATGAATCACAACTCATCGATCATTAATCAACTAATTCCATTTGATTGAATAGGATATCTAAGTGATTTATGTTATCTGTTTGATTTCATGACAAAAGTGAACTCAGTGAAGGGGACATGATCCATCTAAAATTTTTATTTCATTGGAATCCCTTTACAAGAACTAGAGATGATAAAAGAAGAGATCAAATCTGAGAAAATTCATCTAATTGGTGGAGAAAAATACTCAAGATAATAAAATGAGATTTTATAACTATCTTCTGCTTTCTAAAAATTCACTTTAGTCCAAGAAAAGTAACGAACATCATTTATATCTATTATTTCATGTATTAATTAAAAATATTATTTTAAATTTTGAAAATATTTTATCACTCACTTGAACACTATAAAATTTATCGTGATAAAACATGAACCATTAACTCATTTCGTAAGGTCACCAAATAATTTTATTATCCATGAACATCCTTTTTTCATTAAAAACATTATATTTTCCCATATTAAAATTTATGATCATAAAACAGCTGATGAAATTGAGAAATAAATTCCTTAATCCTTATTATAAACCATAGTAATATATTTTTATTATTTATACTTATTATTGATCATATCCAGAAGTTCACCCACCCCAGAGCATGGGGTGCACTATATCCCAAACACTTATTTATTAGAATATTTTGATTTTGTGGTTTCACTTACTTTGTGAAATATTATATTATTTTCTAGATAATATTGAGTCCAAACTACATACTAAAAGCAGAGGAAATCAACCTATCATAGACCCCAATGATAAAAGTAATGTCTTCGATAAGACTGCATACTACAAATAGGTTCTGTGTAATATAATCTCTATCTCATGATATCTCATAAATAATGATGCACACTTGTGTCAGTATCCTTCTATTAATGATTGTTATTTCATAACCTCATTTGAAATATTTAAATTTATCTAATATGGACAATTATTCAATTAAGGTAATATCATCCTAGTTAATCATGGCAGAGAAGATATATCAACCCTAACTCATATGTGAAAATTCTATATTGATGATTCAACTAATTCCATATAACAAAATATGCACCCTACAAATCTACCACACCATAACTTCAATGTCATAGTTTTTTCCTTGAATCTATTTTTTTGATGAAATGGTGCACATTGATAATGATCTTAATTATAGAGACCAATACACATGTTTTGAATAGGAATAATCAATGGAATTTGAACATGTGGTGTTCCTATTGGGGGATATATCCTCATAATAGCATCTACTTTATATCACCATGGGTTAACTTCATAAGAATAACTCCTAATGATTATGATCCCCTAGCACCTGTTAGTCATAAATCATATGTGTCCCTGAATTATGATATATATGAACCATTGGACATATATTTAAGATTATGGTCATGAAATCTTGAGGATATTATTATAGATGGGAACTACTATAACATTTTGATAGGACAAGCAATCTATGTATATTACAATTTATATAGTGGATGCAGATTTCTCAACACTATTATGGTAAAAATTAGTACATGTATATATCAGACTATATTTATGTAATAATAATAAATATACATAAGATATTTGTGTTAAGGAAGCACACTCATAATATAATACCAAACCATTTTTTCTCTCCTAAACATAAATTCCACTTTAATTAAATTATGGCCTAGTTATTTGGAACGAAATGCCATATATTTCTAATAGTCTCTCTAATACAATATTAAAGACCCAAATATATGTATTTCTCACTCTAAAATTATTCCTTTGTTATATTATTCATCAAACTATTCTAAAATAATATTCATCACATTATTAAATTTTAATAATATCATTATAATTTTTAATAGTGAAAGTACAGTAAAAAATTTAATTTTATAACCATACTCATCCATTGATTATATAGTGTTATTTCTTAAATATCTTATGCCACCTACATCAATGATATAATAAATTTCTAAAATGGATGAAAAATTAAACATATTAACTATAAAAATAAGATATTAACAAGTAATTAGTATTTTGTACAAATTTAATATTAATAGGTAACCCATTCTTAATAAACCCTATTTTATTTATTAAAAATTTCCAAAACCATCTCATGAAAGATATCACCTCTTAAAACTACTAAAACACTAAAACTATAAACCAAGTAGTTCATAATATTTTATAGAAATACAATTTTATTTCATTATTCCTTTTACAAATTAGTAAATATTAACATCAAATGATGTGTTAACTATGACACTGAAATAAATATGAAATGGTTAAACATTTTGACAATTGAGGATCAGTATTAACTATAACTAAATAATTAAATTTTTATCAACAAATTTAAAATATTAATATAATAGGGTAAAATATATAATAAATTTTTTTAATCTATATTTGAATTATTCAATGGTTGTTATACAGTAGGATAGACTGAATCTAACCAAGCAGGAATCCAATGTAAGGGTTTTTTATAACTCAAATCTCTTAAATTATGTTTTAATCTTTCAAAATGAAATTCATTCATTCATGTTTATTTTCATACACCATAATATTGTGTTATATTTTTTTCCACATTATTTTTTATGTAATTTAAATTTTCACACAGTTTTCTTCTTATTTAGTGGATGCCTTTCATCAGAAATATATTATTTGTTTTATAGTATTTCTCATTTGTTTTAATGGATCTCTCTCTTCCATGTCCAAATTTTTCAAAGATACATTTTTTCGATTTCTAATTCAAATATAAAAGTGTATATTATCTTTTAAAATTTTATTATCTTTCTATATAAAGTTGTAAAAAGTATATTTTTAGATCTTTTTCATTGATTTATATTTTATTAAACATTATAAAATCTTCAGAATATATGTAACAACCCAAGATTTTATAAAAACAATTCTTTTTAAAGTCTTGTGTTGTACGCTACACCAAAAGGAGCTTGCAAAACACGCATCCTTGACATGCCTTGCATTACACGCAATCACGACCTTCCTCGATAGCGTGTGTAATACGCAATACCGAGTTTCACTAAACAACGATATGCTATTAAAATATTATTAAAACTAGCCGTTATGAATAATAATAACCAATTTTTAAAACTCTGTAAATCTTATTTTTCAAAATGAACTTCATTTTTGGATTTGGAGTATCGAATTTAGCCTAAGGTGAAATTTTTTTACTTTTCGGATAACTTTCATATTCTGATGAATAGTGAAAATTACTAAATTATAATTAAAAACAACTTTTTTTAATCGAAATAATTAATAGTGATAATTTATTAATTTGAGTGGGTTTAAAGTATATTTAGAATATATTTTTATAATTTAATACAATGTTGGTCATTGGATGTAATTTCACATTTAAACCAGACATAATCAAGTGTCAATCTTTTGATAGATATTGTTTCTTAAAAACACGCTATTTGTTTTAACAGTGGGATTTAATTATAAAATTAATTAATGCAAATTCTATGATATTAATTTGGTAAAATAGACTTCATTTTTGAATTCGAAATATGAAATATAGCTTAGGATGAAATTTTGGCATTGTTCTGAAAAACATCAATTTTTGATGAATAGTGAACCTACTAAGTGGTAGTTAAAAAAATTAATTTCTTCATAAATCTTAATTTTACCGCTTCTGTGAATGGAATTTCAAAAATCCAAGAGACACGGTTGATGTCAGTAAGTAAAATGTGGTTCAATGAGATGAAAATAATTTTTGGTGAATAGTAACTTTTTACTTTTTTTTACCACGGTTAATAGTAAATAGGGTAACTAAGGGTAAATATGATATTACTATTTCCCTAACACATGTACTAATTCTATTGGATAAGTTTAATTCGACCAAAAACAACCTTATAAATATAATATGACCATTTAGGCCCACTTGGATTAGATTAGGACATTTATTATTATTTAATTCAAAGAAGAGTTAAAAGAGTTAAAATCAAAGTTTATTTACTAAAACATTTTTAATATAGGGTTATACATAAGATAAATTAGATTGTAAATATTCAATAGAAAGGTAAAACGATTTCCTACATAATGGTATTTTATTTTTAATTTTTAGACATCAAATAATTTAATTTATTTATGACACAAAGATGATGTAGTAATTATCTTATTAATGAAATATTGACATAATAGATGTTATAAACACCAAACTGAATGTAATTTGAGACTTTTTATGAATTCCACTAATTTTCTAGGTTACTATGATATATTATTGTTGATTTAATAAACTTGGTTCGAACATATAATTCTGTTATGACTTTCAAAAAAAATCATATATCAAATAATGTCAAAATTGACACAAAATAATTTTTAAATCAAATATTATATTATTAATTGTTATTTTATTCCTAAAAATCTATGGTTCGTCCAAATGAGTTAGATAAGGATATATATATTAATAATAAACAATTTGGGGTTCGTTTGGAATGTTATAGTAAGTGTATTAACCATATAGTGAAAGAAAACAAAAAGACACGGTAAAAGTTAAATTATTTAACTTAGAGTTAAATCTAATTGATAAGGTTAAAATAATAACCTAAACTTGTCTAAATCCTATTGGTTGATAGGATTTAGACCCATCCCCACTTTAGCTTCGAAATAAGACCATTTGGAACCATTATAAACCGATTTTTACATTAATATAAAATAATATTTTGAGGTATTCCTAAGGTGCCCCTCTCCTCCCTTATAAAAGGACACCTCCTCCCCCTCCTCCTCACACCAATTTGAGCACTCAAGCTCGGCCAACCCCTGACATTTTCTCCTCTCCACTTCCCTAGAATAATCCTAGAGGTCTTGGTCTTCTCCAAAGACCAATATTAGTTCCTTAAGTGGAGGATTCAAAGAGGCGTTCCAAAGAAGAGGAGCTTCGGACACGAACAAAGCAAATCGGACCTAAGGTAAGGGAAATATCACAATCTCATTTTTATCCGAGATTGTTTATTCGTAAGTATTTACTGGGGTGTATTTTATCATCCACATCCATGTTTCATCAATATGTAATATTATTTCCATCCACCTACAATTGTTTAAATCCATTTTTACCCTTCGGTGAGTTTTTAGTAATGAATATGAAAGGAATCTTTTGTCGCTTTTTCGTACGAGGTGATTTTTTGACTTTTCCGACAAAAGTACGAAGAATGTTTTTTTTAACATATACGGCATGAATGGATTTTTAAAACATTATTTCCAAGAATCTTACTTTACAAGTTTTCAAGTTTATTTTTAATCAACTTCTTTTAGTTTAAAGTTTTATGACATGTTAAGAAATGAAAAATGTTTTTAAAGAAGAAAGGATATTTTCCTCAAGAATTCATTTCAAGTGTTTTTTCTAAAACTATTTTTCCATCTAAGATGAAGTTATTTGATATGTATGTTTCAAGTAAAATTTCTCTATGATTTAAATGGTTTCAGTTTTCTTATGATGAAATGATATCAATTGTTTATGGATTATGATGGCATGACGTTTAAGAATCCCATTTTATTACATGGGTTATGAAATGATGTATGATTTATGATTTTGTGGAACACATAAGAATGGTATCATTATGAGATGGGTGGGACCTATATCTCCTTCCAATGCATTGGGTAAAGATTTTATATCTCATGAGATAGACATGGCTGGAATGGTAGGTTATACCGGTTCAGTGAAACAGGACTGAAACGAGGGTTACTCGATTCAGAAAGGGACTTTGTCCACTAAGATAGTCTTGGCAATCAGTCTTGACTAACAAGAAATGATTCTCTATGATTATGTGTGTATGCCACAAAGTTTCATGTTTTAAGTTATGATTATTGGGATTACTTTTTCACTGCCATGATTTATCCCATGATTATGAAATTATGCTCTCTTTTGCAGGTTATGATTTCCAAAATGTTATGTTCTTATAAATATGATGTGATTGATATTTATTTTGTTTACCCTTACTGAGCATTTGAGCTCACCCTTTTATGTTTCCTTTTCCCCAGGATATAAAGAAAGGTTTTAGGTAAAAAAAAGGAAGATCTTTATGGGAGATTTTGAAGATCTTTCACCACGATAAGAAGATTATAGTCCGAGTTTCCAAAGACACTAAACTATTACGGTCCTTATGTGTGTGTTTTTGTAATGTACTAAGTATTCCGCAAAAGTAATGTAATGTCAATGTACGTCAAGATACAGGTCTCTACTGTTGGTATCAGAGGCAAAGGAGGTAGGAATGTATCCGATCCTTGGGAACTCTCACATGTGAGCGTTGGACGAAGCATGGCTCTCCGCCCAAGGGCTTCATGAGGAAATGGCTGCCACTGGGGATGGTGGTGTGTCCCGCCCAGGGGGTGTAGCCGCCCATGGAGTGCCCTGATAGGTATCAATTGTAGTCCACTGGAAGTAATTCTAGACCGCTACAGTTGGTATCAGAGGAAAGGTTTAGTCAACCTTTGGAAACTAGGATGTGAAAACGTTAGTGAGATCCCTAGAGATATTTCTACGGTATGTCTAGGGATGTCCCTAAGGTTAAGTATACGTATAGGTTATAGTACTAGAACTACGCTAACGATCATAGAATTAATCCTAAGATGTTAGATATTGAAGGTACTCCCCCTTTATTATGTTGTTTTCCATAGCATGATTTTTGCCTCTCACACTATTCTTTTTTGGGTTTTTGAAAATGGTTGGAAACAAGATGATTCACGATAATGGAGAATATGATGGACAATGGAATGATATTCTTCATAGTGAAATGGGATTTGGAAGTCCAAACATCATTATTATGCCGAATCAGCAATCTCATAATATGATCAATAAAGTAAAATTTGGTAAGTTTCCTGACTCGGCTAATAAGAGAAAGATGGAGTTTTATGATGATCATAGAGGAAAGAAAGTTCAATTCCCCCTATGTAAATCATGTGGGAAGAGGCATCAAGGAGAATGTTTCAAAGGAACTGGAAGATGCTTTGGGTGTGGAAAAGAAGGACACAAAGCAAGTAAGTGCAAAGGAAAAAGTTCAGTTAACACCATGGATGAGGATAATGGTATTGCTACGACATCAACAATGGTTAAATGTTTTAAATGTGGAATGTACGGGCATTATGCAAACCAATTCCCTAAGGGAAAGTCTCATGAATATAATCAGTATGGTCGTATGGGAAGTATTTATGTTGGTGATGATGAAGAGACTACAAATGATATGTGAGATGAAAGAATTATTGAAGCTCGGTCAATGGTTTAAGAAGGTAGTGGAATGATTACATGTTTATCAAGTGTAATGTTGTACTATAGAATAAAAAGACATCTAAGGATTGTTACACTGTTGTCTTTCCTTAAGTTTTGAAAGTTTATGATGAATGGAATGAGTAACAATGAAAGGTTATTCAGATATTTTTTTGGAAAGTGGATGATATGCGCATAATGAAGGGATAAAGAGAATCTAATATGTTTAATAGTATTCATGAGATCATGATTGATATAAGGACTAAGTGATATCATGGTTTGAGAATATAGAATTTTGAGGATTTTGGTATGTGGAAAGTGTTAACTTTTAACTGCATTCATGTTTTCACTAAGGTTCAATGGGTATTCAAAAGAATACATGATTAAGGACTTTGAATGTTTGGAATGTGACCAACAAAACATATCTTATGATATATGGGGATCAACGATGGTATTAAATCTCTGGTAATCGTTTTCATTATGAGAGTGGACTACAGTATTATGGATAAGCCTAAAGATTGAAATGGATTATGTTGGACATAAGTGAGTATTGTTTAAGGATAGAAGTTTTTTTCGATATTATTGATGGGATGTTATAGTAATGTAGTTTTAGAAAAAGGAAAACCTGCAGGACGGGCGACAACCCATCGCTTCGGACAAGGCTGTGGGAATCTAACCCACAACCGAAGTGCGACTGGCCTTTATCGCCTACCACTGGCCTACAGGAAGTCCCTGTTTAGTAGAAACTAGTTTTATTATATTAAGCAGTATGATATATGATGTATAAGTCCATTTTAGGAACCATATATGATTAATCTCACTATAGATCGACTTATGGATATAATTTTTGCTAACCTTTTGTTTGAGACAGAAGGAATGACCCGTCATTCTATCACATGATCTACTAACACTTCATGAATAACAAATTCAACTTCATTTATTTAAGAGATGAAGTGGAAATTGTTCAAGTCACGAACAACAGTGAGATTGTACCAAAATAAATTAAGTATTTATTCTAATTCAAATTTTCAACTTTAGGGAAATGATTTTGAAAACCAAAAATGTTGTCCTAGTGATCTTATATCTGATGAATCAGATGGTACCTTAGATCGTCACAAATTTATGGCTTTGTGATTACTGGCTTTTCCATAGCCATGTTCTCTACCACTCTCCATCAGAACATGATGGTTAGATTTTTCTTCCATATCCATATTTTCACCTATGTGGAAACCCAATGATTAGTTTATTTGGGTAACCGTTACGTTTCATACTTTTGTTTTTAAAAGATTGGTTTGATATTCCTTTTTACGATGTGGGTTTCTATTAAAGAAACTTTCAAATAGTAAACCATTTATAACCCCGACGAATTTCGAGGGCGAAATACATTTTAAGGGGGTAGAATGTAACAGCCCAAGATTTTATAAAAAATATTATTTTTAAAGTCTTGTGTTGTACGCTACACCAAAAGGAGCTTGCACAACACGCATCCTTGACTTGCCTTGCATTACACGCAATCACGACCTTCCTCGATAGCGTGTGTAATACGCAATACCGAGTTTCACTAAACAACGATATGCTATTAAAATATTATTAAAACTAGCCGTTATGAATAGTAATAACCACTTTTTAAAACTCTGTAAATCTTATTTTTCAAAATGAACTTCATTTTTGGATTCGGAGTATCGAATTTAGCCTAAGGTGAAATTTTGGTACTTTTCGGATAACTTTCATATTCTGATGAACAGTGAAAATTACTAAATTATAATTAAAAACAACTTTTTTTAATCGAAATAATTAATAGTGATAAATTATTAATTTGAGTGGTTTTAAAGTATATTTATAATATATTTTTACAATTTAATACAATGTTGGACATTGGATGTAATTTCACATTTAAACCAGACATAATCAAGTGTCAATCTTTTGATAGATATTGTTTCTTAAAAACACGCTATTTGTTTTAACAGCGGGATTTAATTATAAAATTAATTAATGCAATTTCTATGATATGAATTTGGTAAAATAGACTTCATTTTTGAATTCGAAATATGAAATATAGCTTAGGATGAAATTTTGGCATTGTTCTGAAAAACATCAATTTTTGATGAATAGTGAAACTACTAAGTGGTAGTTAAAAAAATTAATTTCTTCATAAATCTTAAGTTTACCGCTTCTGTGAATGGAATTTTAAAAATCCGAGAGACACGGTTGATGTCAGTAAGTAAAATTTGGTTCAATGAGATGAAAATAATTTTTGGTGAATAGTAACTTTTTACTTTTTTTTTACCACGGTTAATAGTAAATAGGGTAACTAAGGGTAAATATGATATTACTATTACCCTAACACATGTCCTAATTCTATTGGATAAGTTTAATTCGACCAAAAACAACCTTATTAATATAATATGACCATTTAGGCCCACTTGCATTAGATTAGGACATTTATTATTATTTAATTCAAAGAAGAGTTAAAAGAGTTAAAATCAAAGTTTATTTACTAAAACATTTTTAATATAGGGTTATACATAAGATAAATTAGATTGTAAATATTCATTATAAAGCTAAAAAGATTTCCTACATAATGGTATTTTATTTGTAATTTTTAGACATCAAATAATTTAATTTATTTATGACACAAAGATGATACAGTAATTATCTTATTAATGAAATATTGACATAATTGATGTTATAAACACAAAACTGAATGTAATTTGAAACTTTTTATGAATTACACTAATTTTCTAGGTTACTATGATATATTAGTGTTTATTTAATAAACTTGGTTAGAACATATAATTCTGTTATGACTTTCAAAAAAAATCATATATCAAATAATGTCAAAATTGACACAAAATAATTTTTAAATCAAATATTATATTATTAATTGTTATTTTATTCCTAAAAATCTAAGGTTCGGCCAAATGACTTAGATAAGGATATATATATTAATAATAAACAATTTGGGGTTCGTTTGGCATGTTATAGTAAGTGTATTAACCATATAGTGAAAGAAAACAAAAAGACACGGTAAAAGTTAAATTATTTAACTTAGAGTTAAATCTAATTGATAAGGTTAAAATAATAACCTAAACTTGTCTAAATCCTATTGGTTGATAGGATTTCGACCCATCCCCACTTTAGCTTCGAAATAAGACCATTTGGAACCATTATAAACCGATTTTGACATTAATATAAAATAATATTTTGAGGTATTCCTAAGGTGCCCCTCTCCTCCCTTATAAAAGGACACCTCCTCCCCCTCCTCCTCACACCAATTTGAGCACTCAAGCTCGGCCAACCCCTGCCATTTTCTCCTCTCCACTTCCCTAGAATAATCATAGAGGTCCTGGTCTTCTCAAAAGACCAATATTAGTTCCTTAAGTGGAGGATTCAAAGAGGCGTTCCAAAGAAGAGGAGTTTCGGACACGAACAAAGCAAATCGGACCTAAGGTAAGGGAAATATCACAATCTCATTTTTATCCGAGATTGTTTATTCGTAAGTATTTACTGGGGTGTATTTTATCATCCAAATCCATGTTTCATCAATATGTAATATTATTTACATCCACCTACAATTGTTTAAATCCATTTTTACCCTTCGGTGAGTTTTTAGTAAAGAATATGAAAGGAATCTTTTGTCGCTTTTTCGTACGAGGTGATTTTTTGACTTTTCCGACAAAAGTACGAAGAATGTTTTTTTTAACGTATACGGCATGAATGGATTTTTAAAACATTATTTCCAAGAATCTTACTTTACAAGTTTTCAAGTTTATTTTTAATCAACTTCTTTTAGTTTAAAGTTTTATGACATGTTAAGAAAGGAAAAATGTTTTTAAAGAAGAAAGGATATTTTCCTCAAGAATTCATTTCAAGTGATTTTTTTAAAACTATTTTTCCATCTAAGATGACGTTATTTGATATGTATGTTTCACGTAAAATGTCTCTATGATTTAAATGGTTTCAGTTTTCTTATGATGAAATGATATCAATTGATTATGGATTATGATGGCATGATGTTTAAGAATCCCATCTTATTACATGGGTTATGAAATGATGTATGATTTATGATTTTGTGGCACACATAAGAATGGTATCATTATGAGATGGGTGGGACCTATATCTCCCTCCAATTCATTGGGTAAAGATTTTATATCTCATGAGATAGACATGGCTAGAATGGTAGGTTATACCGGTTCAGTGAAACAGGACTGAAACGAGGGTTACTCGATTCAGAAAGGTACTTTGTCCACTAAGATAGTCTTGGCAATTAGTCTTGACTAACAAGAAATGATTCTCTATGATTATGTGTGTATGCCACAAAGTTTCATGTTTTAAGTTATGATTATTGGGATTACTTTTTCACTGCCATGATTTATCCCATGATTATGAAATTATGCTCTCTTTTGCAGGTTATGATTTCCAAAATGTTATGTTCTTATGAATATGATGTGATTGATATTTATTTTGTTTACCCTTACTGAGAATTTGAGCTCACCTTTTATGTTTTCTTTTCCCCAGGATATAAAGAAATGTTTTATGTAAAAAAAGGAAGATCTTTATGGGAGATTTTGAAGATCTTTCACCACTATTAGAAGATTATAGTCCGAGTTTCCAAAGACACTAAACTATTACGGTCCTTGTGTGTGTGTTTTTGTAATGTACTAAGTATTCCGCAAAAGTAATGTAATGTCAATGTACGTCAAGATACGGGTCTCTACAATATATTTCTTGAATTGTTTTTGAATTTTACATTATATTCCTCTATATAATATTTAGTTTCATCATCCAATTTATTTGTTACACATCCTGGTTTTCCACATGATCTTAGGTTCCCCACCACATATTATAGATCCCATCAACATGCGATAGGTTTTTATGGTAGTACTATATAGCGATCATTCCCACATATCAGAGTGTTAAATAAAGAGAAATAACCAATTATCAACCACATTAGTAAATAATCTGATAATATTGACGATATAAAATATATTTATTAATAAAAAAATTAATGTGGAATCATGAAGTTATACTAAATCATAGGACACCCATCAGGGAAACCACATATACAAAAATTAATAGAAATTAAAATACATGAAATTCTACTACACTCCCAAAGAGAACATTCTTCCCAATATCTAGTCTTGTCTAAGCCATCTGTCAATATGATCAAATCCCGGGCCTCCAGAAAACCTAAATTTACTATATTTGAATATTGATGGGGTACACAACAGTCATGGATTCTGATGTTGTGTTTCAGTAAAACTCATTAAGGAACCACCTATGTGGTCCCATGCATACTCAATAATAGAGTGTATGCATGTAATTTTCTTCAAATCAATAAATAAAAAAAATAAAACATAAAAACAAATAAATAATTATCTATTATTTATCTTATGGTATATATGGTACCTTTATTGACCATAACATAGTTTAACTATGGTCCAAGTGTTTCTATGTCATTTCATAATTATGAAAACATGTATGAGGTAAACACTCTACCCCCATGAAAACATCCTAGGTGGTTCATAGTATCTGGCATACTTCTGATCAATAGTTGTAACCAAGGATGACGTAATAAAAGTATCAGGTGCCATCAATAAACCCTATATTATTATTTTGGATTTATATAGTCAATGAAAATGAAATCAAAACCCCATGAGGTAATCTGGATTGTTCTATAGTGATAAGAGAAAATGTTGATCCAATGTGGTAATCATAGGTGATTAATAGTAATTATGTGCCAACGTCAAACCTCAGGAGGTTATCCTGATCATTATAGTATTCGTCTATCTCTAAACCAAACACCAGTTTATTACCCTATCCTTTCGTGGTAATCAGACGTCATAGGTCAACACATGGGGTGTCACATTACGTATTTGTCAATCATTAAGCTAAATGGTTAGAACTAAGTACTTTATCCAAGGAATATCATGCATGTAAATATATCATAGAGGGAATTACGTCCTATCAAAACATTTTCTCTAGGCTAGCCCTCTCCTCATGACCATATCATATAAAAAGGATTATCACTTGAGGGCATGGCATGTAATTATTATAGCCCAAACATGAAAAAAAATCATTTCAAATTATAAGGTGACACACATAATCATCACTAATAATTTTCTAAGATCCCGCCTACTAGGGATAATACATTTTAAATTGGATACTACTTGGATCCCCTTAGGTCAAATTTTGATCATAACCCCTTTATGGGTCCCCTTATCTCAAAAAATCATTGGATAACACCCATCTCTTGGAGGTAACCAAGTCTCTCAAAAATCTCAAGTACCATCATGGCCCCGTTGGCTTACAAAGAATGTATCAATTGGTAAATTTCATTAGTCCCATAACCTTTAGTTGGTCATTGCCTATAACACTCGAGAATTTTATGTTATATAAATCATCAAAGGAATCATTCACTACGCATAACACTAGCTTGGCTTTCTTTACACGCAATCGCGGCCTTCCTCGATAGCTTGCATCGTACGCAATACCGAGTTTCACTAAACAAAGATATGCTATTAAAATATTATTAACACTAGCCTTTATGAATAGTTCTAACTGAGTTTTGAATTTTATAACATTTTAATTCAACTTTTACATTTTCTAGAATGAGGTATAAAAGCAAAATCAGTTTTTTGGATAAATGAAATATTTTTCAAAAAATACACTTTTGCCGCCTTTTGATGGTGCACCCACATTAAATCTAGTTTTTGACATGTTTATAAGTTCAATTTGACAAAATAAAATTCTTCTTTTTAATCAGGGTATAAAAATTTACTTTGGATAAATTTTTGATATTTTTCTGATAACATTCATATTTTGATGAATAGTAAAAATACGCTAATTTTTTTTAAAAACAACTTTTTTCATTGAGATAATTTATATGGATAAATTATAATATTGAATGGTTTTAAAGTATAAATAGAATATTTTTTTACCATTTAATATAATGTATTTCATTAGAATTAATTTCACATTGAATTCATTGCTAAAAACATTTCAATATTTGGCAATGTTTTAACTTCAAATACCTGTTTTCTTAACAACAGGATTTATTTTAAATTAATTACTACAACTTATATGTTTTGAATTTTGAGAAATGGATTCCATATTCATAATAATTGGGTACAAATTATGTTAATAGGATACATTTTATTTTTGGGCATTATGAATAGTTACTACGGTAAATTTTATTTACCATAGTTAAAGATAAATCAGGTAATTAAGGATAAATATAAGATTATAAAATTACCCTAACACCTGCCAAAATCCTATTGGATGACTAAAAGTAGATCCATATCACCTAAGGGTCGTATTAGATTCATTTAATGGACTTTTGTTCATGAAAATAATTTAATTATTATTAAAACCAAAGAATGTGACAACATGTCACTTCCTTAAATATTATAAGTATAATAATTTTACTTTGGTGATAAACTTAATGAAATGTCGAAAATGAATAGTCTCTAGAATGATAATACAATTATCTAAATCATAGGAATTTATTTAGAATTTTTAGGGATAAAATAATTATCATTAATTATGACACAATAGTGATGTTGAAATTATTTTTTAATTAAAATATCAAATAAATTGTTTTAAAAATATTAAAATAAATATTATATGAACTATTTAATGTGATAAAATAATTTTATAGATACATATGACATTTTATGAACCTATTAAAGCTTTTATTTTGAACATATATTCTGTATATAGTTTCTTTAAATTCAAATAAATGAATAGTCTCAAAATTGACACTATTGTTATTTTATAAAAATAACATATTATAAAATTGTTTAAAAATCACAAAAATATTTAAAAATTTTAAATAAAACTTTATATGCTCTATAATGTCATAAAGTGTCAAATTATGGAAAATTCAAAACACATATGTAATTATTTATAATAATATAAAATTTAGAATATTATTACGACAAATAAAATTAAATTGATAAATAAGGATAAATCAAGTTGATAATGTTTAAAATAAATTCTTATCATGTCTAAATTTTATTTTTTGATTATATTACAACTTTATCTCTTCTAAGCTTCGGATATGAGTCATATCAGATGTTTTTATGTGGGGTTGGGATTTAATATAGACTAATATTTCATATATTTCCAAAGGTGCCCCTCTCCTCCCTTATAAAAGGGCACCTCCTCCCTCTCTTACTCACACCAATTTGAGTCCTAAAGTTCGGCCAACCCCTGACCATTTAACTTCCCCAATTCCTTTGAAACCTACTAGAGGTACTGGTCTTATCAGAAGACCAACTCTAGTTCCTTAAGAGAAAGGTTAAAGGAGGCACTTCTAGAAAGAGGTAATACCTTCTACCATTTTCTTCAAGTTCCATTCTTCTTCTACTCCCTCTTCTTTAGTTGTTTCATTATGAGGTAATAAAATCAGTATCACTCATATCCTGACATGTTATTATAAATATGAAACAACCCTATTTCACCTCTTATCCATCCTACGGAAAACGAAATCACCGCGCGTACGTACGTACGGAATACCGTCTCCACACCGTGGTGTAATCTATTTTCCACCACCACCTTACTTGGATGGGTATAAGTGTGAAAGTAATGAATTTATATATGATTATTTTAAAGTGTTATTGATTCTGAAATAGTATACATACACTCCAATACAATTCCACGATCATGGGAACGATATCATCGCTCGTGCGTACGTACGGAATACCATCTCCACGATGTGATGCGATTCGTTCTACATGATCTTCATTGCATAATGGTTATATAAATTAATTGAATTAATTAATATGATATATATTACACAAATAACATTCTGTAAATGAGGTATCCATAACATAAAGAGAAGAATATGAATTTATTCGACAAACACGCATAAGAACAAAAAGTAGTAAACACCCGAATAACAAGTAGTAATGAAATATTACTAATAAGAAGCTAAAAATATGACCATATATGATATCATAACATTAATTATGATTCTGAAATAAGTCAATAACATTATTTAAATCATTATACATGAGGTTTGGACACTTACAAAGCAAATCGGACCTAGGGTAAGGGAAATATAACAATCTCATTTTTATCCGAGATTGTTTATACTTTCGTAATTACTGGGGTGTATTTTATCATCCACGTCCATGTTTTTTCAAAATTTAATATTATTTCCATCCACCTACAATTTTTTAAATCCAATTTTACCCTTATGTGAGCTTTTAGTAAAAGATATGAAAGGAATCTTTTGCCATTTTTCATACGAGGTACTTTTTGACTTTCCCTGCAAAGTACGAGACAAATGTTTTTTTAACTTATACAGCATGAATGGATTTTTAAAAACTTATTTCCATGAATATTCCTTTACAAGTTTTCAAGATTATTTTTAATCAACTTCTTTTAGGTTAAAATTGTAGGACATGTTAAGAAAGGGAAAATGTTTTTCAAGTAGAAAGGATATTTTCCTCAAGAATGGTGTTCAAGAGTTTTATCAAACTTATTTTCAATCTAAGATAATATAGTGTTCTATTTCGATCCCTATTATTACATGGAATTTATTATGTTGTGATGGAAATATTTTTATGAATTCCTTTATCTTATATGAATTGTTTTGTGATATCAGGATGTTTAAGATTCCCATTTTTAATACATGGGTTATGCTATGATGTATGGTTTATGATTTTGTGGCACACATAAGAATTGTATAATTATGAGATGGGTGGGAACTACATCTCCCTCCAATGAATTTGGTAAATATTTTATATCTCATGAGATAGACATGGCTGGAACGGCAGGTTAGTCTGGTTCAGTGAAACAGGATTGAAACGAGGAGTGAAATCAGTTCAGAAATGGACTTTGTCCACTAAGATAGTCTTGGAAATGAGTTTTGACTAATAAGAAATGATTTTCTATGATTATGTGTGTATGCCAAAAAGTTTCATGTTTTATGTTATGATTATTGGGATTTCATTTCACTACTTTGATTTATCCCATGTTATGAAATTATGCTCTCTTTTGCAGGTTAAGATTTCCAAAAAGTTATGTTCTTATTAATATGATATGATTGATATTTCTTTTTTTTACCCTTACTGAGCATTTGGGCTCACGCTTTGTATGTTTTCTTTCCCCAGGTTAGGAAGAAGCTTATTAAGTAAGATATTCCAAAAGGGACAATAGATATGATGAAATTAATGGGAGACAGTGTAGACGCTTTATGAACCAGTTGTTTATGTTTCCCAGTTTCTAAAGACACTATACCTATACGGCCCTATCATGGTTTTGTTATATGCTGTAATAAGTATGCTTCAATTTTGAACTAATAACAATGTATGTAATGTATGGGTCATTATAGTTGGTATCAAAGGGAGGTTATAGTCAACTTTGGAAACTAGGATGTGAAAGCCTTAGTAAGAACCCTAAGGAAAAGTATAAGAATAGAACACAATCATAGTGTTTTATATGTGACCATGAATAACCTAGGATAACACCTTAAGTGGGAAATTTTATTCTTGATTATGTGTTTTTCCTATTATAATTTGTGTTTCTCACACTATCATTCTTGGTTTTAGTCAATGGCTGGAACCCGAAGGAACCGTGTTAATGCGGAATGTGACGGGCAATGCAATGATTGTCCCAGTGAGTAACCAAACGTTTTGGGATATGGAATGAAAAATCTTGTAGCCAAGCTCACACAACTTTCTCAACCTATGAATCATGCAGGACTTCCAAACGAGCAATGGAAGGAGAAACATTCTGTTGAATCTTTCATGAGGCAGTGTCCACCTTCTTTCAGCGGGTCTATTGATCCATTAGTTGCTGAACAATGGATTAGTACTACTAAAAAGATATTTTCAGTTCTTCAATGTTCTGAACATGATAAAGTCATCCTAGCAGTGTATTGTTTGGAAAGTGATGCTGATCAATGGTGGAATCTTATTAAGAATACGAGGCAAAGGGATTAAATTGAGTCCATGGAATTGGACGAGTTAGAGAACTTATTTTTCAATAAGTACTTCTCTCTTATTCTCCAAACAAAGATGGAGAAAGAGTTTCTTGAACTGAAGCAAAAGGATGATGAATCTGTTGGTACCTATGAAGATACTTTTACAAGACTTGCAAGGTACGCTTCTGGTTTTATTATCCAACCTGAGAGTAAGATCGATCGATTCTTTAGTGCCTTAAAACCAATTCTTTGAAGGGAATTAGCCATAAGGGACTTTAATAGCTACGAGGAAATTGTTCGATGTGCTCTCAAAGTCTAGATGGAGATTGGAGTAACCCATCAGTCATATGGGTTTGATAAGAAGAGGAAAATGGAATTCAAAGGAAAATCTAAAGAGCACGCTAAAAGGAAGATGAGCTTTCCCTTATGCTGAAAATGTGGAAAGAAACATGGAGTGATTTGTCTTAAAGGGACAAGTGAATGTTTCAAATGTGGAAAGGAAGGTCATCAAGCATTTGAATGCCGCAATGATGGGAGGAAGATGTCTAATGATGCCAAAAATGGAAGGGATACATAGAATGAACCTCCTACACTTCAATGTTTCAAGTGCAAGAAGATGGGGAATTATGCCAATAAATGCCCTAATCCAATGGTTGTTGATGATGATCAACATCAAAAAAATCTTAAGGCTAAAGACAAAGGAAAGTCACATGCAATTTCTATTAGTGATGTGGAGTACGAAAACGATGTGGTGAAAGGTACACATACCATCCACTCTAAAGTATCAAATGTTTTATTTGATTCTGGATCCACCCACTCTTTATTTCTGAAGATTTTTCTAAGGGTATCACTGTATTACCTCAACAATTAGATTTTGTGTTAGCTGTGACAACACCTAATGGCACAACAGTCACATCAGAAGTTTATAATTCTTCCTCGATTGAAGTTTGTGGGAAAGTGCTTCCAGCAAATCTTGTGATCCTTCTTATAGTGGAATTTGATGTGATTCTTGGCATGGATTGGCTTTCTTTATATAGAGCTCATATCAATTGCTAAAGAAGGGAAGTCACATTTCATATTCCATATCAATCTATGATCGTCTATCGATGCAAGGATGAACATAACCTTCCAGTGGAAATTTCTTCCATATTATGGGTCTTGATTCCACTTAGTGAAGGTTATTTATCTCAAATGGTTGGTGAGAAACTCACAATTAAGAATATTCCCATTGTACGTGAGTTTTATGATGTCTTTCTAGAGGAATTGTCGGGTCTTCCACCAAATCGTGAAGTTGAGTTTTCAATAGTACTCGTACTGGGTTCTTTGCCTATTTCAAAGACACCTTATAGAATGGTCCCAATTGAGTTGCAGGAATTGAAGAAGCAACTCCTAGAGAATCTTGATAATAGATTCATACGCCCTAGTGCATCACCTTGGGGAGCACCAGTTCTGTTAGTTAATAATAAAGATGGATCAATGAGACTCTGCATTGATTATCGAGAACTTAACAAGATCAATATCAAGAACAAATATCCTCTCACATGCATTGATGACCTATTTGACCAACTACGCGGAGGTCAATAATTCTCCAAGATTGATCTTCATTCAGGGTATCATCAATTAAGGGTAAAAGGGAGGATATACCAAAGACGGCTTTCCGTAAAAGATATGGACACTATGAATTTATAGTGAAGCCTTTTGGTCTTACTAATGCCCCTGCTATCTTCATGGATCTGATGAATAGAGTCTTTAGAGACTAACTTGATCAATTTTTGGTAGTCTTTATAGATGATATTCTTGTCTATTCAAAGTGCAAGTAAGAACATGAAGATCAATTGAGAATTATATTGAAGACCCTGAGAAAGGAGAAGCTTTATGCCAAATTTACCAAGTGTGAATTTTGGCTTCAAAAAGATGCATTTTTGGGTCACATAATCTCAAAGGAGGGGATATCTGTGGATCCAGCAGAAATAGAGGTTATCGAAAGATGGTCGATACCAACAACAGTAACTGAGATCCAATATTTTCTTGGTTTGGTTGGATATTATCAATGATTTGTGAAATATTTTTCATGATTATCTAATCCACTCACCAGGTTGACTCGAAAAGTAGTTATGTTCGTATGGAGGGATGAATGTGAAGATAATTTCAAGGAGTTGAAAAGAAGGTTATCTAGTGCACCTGTAATCACACTTCCTTTTAGTTGCGAAAGGATTGTGATCTACAGTGATGCATCCAAGAATGGACTGGGATGTGTTATCATGAAAAATGATATGGTGATAGCTTATGCCCCACGACAGTTGAAAATCCATGAGAAAAATTACCCAACTCATGATTTAGATTTAGTTGCGGTAATCTTTACATTAAAGATTTGAAGGAATTACCTTTATGGTGAAAGGTGTGATATTTAAACTGATCATAAAAGATTAAAGTATATTTTCACACAAAATGAGCGGAATATCCGTCAAAGAAGATGGTTGGAGCAGATTAAGGATTGTGACTGCTCAATTCATTACCACCCTGGGAAAGCAAACAAGGTGGCAGATGCATTAAGTCAACAAGACCATGCCAGTTTATCCAGGATGAGGATCACAAAAGATCCAATATTTATTGATTTACAAAGGATGGATCTTGGAATTATAATGGAAGGGGGGAAATCGTATCTTTCTCAAATGAATGTTCAACCATTTATACATGTGAATATTAAAGAGGCACAGAAAGAAGATATAGAGTTACAAAAGAAGGTGAGAAATGTTCTTGAATTCAACCTTGATTGTGATGGGATAATAAAGTTTAGTAATTGGGTTTGTGTTCCTCCCATCCCCGAATTAAAGAAGGAGCTGCTGGATGAGGCAATAGTTCCTCATTATCTATTCATCCTGGAAGCACGAAGATGTATAGGGACCTGAAAGAGTACTTCTGGTGGGATGGCATGAAAAAAGATGTTGCTGAATATGTCTCTCGATGCTTGGTTTGTCAGCAAGTTAAAGCTGAGAGATAGAAGTCTATGGGGATGTTACAACCATTACCCATACCCGAATGGAAATGGGAAAACATCACTATGGACATTGTCAGAGGACTTCCTAAAACATCCAAAGGCAATAATGCTATCTAGGTCATAGTTGATCATCATACAAAGTCTGCACACTTAATTGCTATAAGAGTGGATTTGTCTCTGGATCAGCTTGCCAGGATATACGTAAAGAAAGTGGTAATATTGCATGGAGTACCACTTTTTATTATATCTAATCGGGATCCGAGATTTACCTCTAAGTTCTGGCGAAGTCTTCAGCATACTCTGGATACATAGATGAGTTTTAGCACTGCTTACCATCCTCAGACAGACGGTCAGTCTGAGAGAACAATTCAAACTCTATAAGATATTTTGAGAGCTTTCTCTATGGATTTCAAAGGTGGTTGGAATCGACACCTACCTTTGGTGTAATTTTCTTATAATAATAGCTTTCACTCCAGTATTCAGATGGCTCCTTATGAAGCTCTCTATGGAAAGAAATGCAGGACTCCAACATGTTGGGATGAAGTTGGGGAAAGAAAGCTATTAAGACCTGATCTCATTGATGAAATGGCAAAAAGGTCAGATCTATTCAACAACACATAAGAGCATCTCAGAGTCAAAAAAAAGTTATGTCGACAACCAAAGAAAGGACATAGAGTTTGAAGTGGGTGATAAAGTGTTCTTATGAATATCTCCCAGGAAGAGGGTCATGAGATTTGGAAACAAGGGGAAGTTGAGCCCTAGATATATCAGTCCTTTTGAAATACTGGATCATGTTAGGAAGGTAGCTTACTGATTGACGCTTCCACTGAATCTCTCTCAAGTACAGGATGTGTTCCATGTATCTCTCCTGAGAATGTACATACCAGATCCTTCACATGTACTTAGTTCAGAAGTTGTACCGCTGGAGCAAGATCTTTCTTATGAAAAATAGCCGATAGAGATTCTGGATCATAGAGAAAAAGTCCTATGAAACAAGACCACTCGCTTGGTGAAAGTTTTATGGAGGAACCACCAATTAGAATAAGCTACATGGGAGCTTGAGGATATGATTAGGGAGAGGTATCCTCATCTGTTTGTTACAAAGTGACGAATTTCGAGGGCGAAATTCATTTTAAGGGGGGTAGAATGTAACACCTGAGACTTTTATGAGAAATATTCTATTTTTATGTTATATAAATCATCAAATAAATCTTTCACTGCACGCAACACTAGCTTGGATTGCTTTACATGCAACCACGGCCTTCCTCGATAGCTTTTGTCGTACGCAATACCGAGTTTCACTAAACAACAATATGCTATTAAAATATTATTAAAACTAGCCGTTATGAATATTACTAACTAAATTTTGAATTTTATATCATTTTAATTCAACTTTTACATTTTCTATAATGAGGTATAAAAGAAAAATCAGTTTTTTTTGATAAAAGAAATATTTTTCAAAAAAATATAGTTTTGCCGCCTTTTGAGGGCGCACCCACATTAATTCTAGTTTTTGACATTTTTATAAGTTCAATTTGACAAAATAAAATTATTATTTTTAATCAGGGTATAAAAATTTACTTTGGATAAATTTTTGAGATTTTTCTGATAACTTTCATATTTTGATGAGTATCAAAAATACACTAATTTGGTTTTAAAAACAACTTTTTCATTGAGATAATTTATATGGATAAATTATAATATTTAATGGTTTTAAAGTATAAATATAATATATTTTTACCATTTAATATAATTTATGTCATTATAATTAATTTCACATTGAATTCATAGGTAAAAACATTTCATTCTCTATCAATGTTTTAACATCTAAAACCCATTTTATTAACAACGAGATTTATTTTAAATTAATTACTGCAACTTATATGTTTTGAATTTTGAAAAATTGATTCCATATTCAGAATCAGTGGGTCCAAATTATGTTAATAGGATACTTTTTATTTTTGGGCATTATGAATAGTTACTACGGTAAATTTTATTTACCATATTTAAAGGTAAATCCGGTAATTAAGGGTAAATATAAGATTATAAAATTACCCTAACACCTACCAAAATCCTATTTGTTGACTAAAAGTATATCCATATCACCTAAGGGTCGGATTAGATTCATTTAATGGACATTTTTTCATGAAAATAATTTAATTATAATCAAAACCAAAGAATGTGACAACATGTCACTTTCTTAAATATTATAAGTATAATAATTTTAATTTGGTGATAAACTTAATGAAACTTTGAACCTGAATTGTCTCCAGAAATCTAATCCAATTATCTACATCATAGGAATTTTTTTATTATTTTTAGGGATTAAATAATTTTCATTAATTATGACACTATAGTGAGGTTGAAAATATTTTATTAATTGAAATAACAAATAAATTGTTTTAAAAATATTAAAATAAATAATATATGAACTATTTAATGTGCTAAAATAATTTTCTAGATACATATGATATTTTATTAATCTATTAAAGCTTTTAGTTAGAACATATATTCTGTATATATTTTATTTAAATTCAACTAAATGAATAGTGTCAAAATTGACACTATTGTTATTTTATAAAAATAACATATTATAAAATTGTTTAAAAATCCCAAAAATATTTAAAAATTATAAATTAAAATTTATATGGTCGAAAATGTCATAAAGTGTCAAATTATGGAAAATTCACAACACATATATAATTATTTATAATATTTTAAAATTTAGAATATTATTACCACAAATAAAATTAAATTGATAAATAAGGATAAATCAAGTTTATAATGTTTAAAATAAATTCCTAACATGTATAAATTTTATTGGTTGATTATATTACAACCCTATCTCATCTAATCTTCGGATATGAGTCATTTTGGATGTTTTTATGTGGGATTGGGATTTAATATAAACTAATATTTCTTATATTTCCAAAAGTGCCCCTCTCCTCCCTTATAAAAGGGCACCTCCTCCCTCTCTTCCTCACACAAATTTGATTCTTCATGCTCAGAAAACCCATGCCAATTTCACATCCCCACTTCCTTAGAAACCTACTAGAGGTACTGGTCTTATCAGAAGACCAACTCTAGTGCTTTAAGAGAAAGTTTAAAGGAGGCACTTCGAGAAAGAGGTAATACCTTCTACCATTTTCTTCAAGTTCCATTCTTCTTCTACTCCCTCTTCATTAGTTTTTTAATTATGAGGTAATAACATCAGTATCACTCATATACTGATATGATATTATAAATATGAAACAACCCTATTTCACCTCTTATCCATCCTACGGAAAACGAAATCACCGCGGGTGCGTACGTACGGAATACTATCTCCACGCCGTGGTGTAATCTATTTTCCACCACCACCTTAGTTGGATGGGTATAAGGGTGAAAGTAATGAATTTATATATGATTATTGTAATGGTTTATTGATTCTGAAATAGTATACATACACTCCAACACAATTCCACGATCATGGGAACGATTTCATCGCTCTTGCGTATGTACGGAATACCGTCTCCACGATGTGATGTGATTTATTCTACATGATC
Organism: Viscum album; assembly: GCA_963277665.1. NCBI lineage: Eukaryota > Viridiplantae > Streptophyta > Magnoliopsida > Santalales > Viscaceae > Viscum > Viscum album. The sequence continues at coordinate 1,581,369,773 of OY728150.1, read as the reverse complement.
TTCATTGCATAATGATTATATAAATGAATTGAATGAATTAATATGATATATATTACACTAATACTATTCTGGAAATGAGGTATCTATAACCTAAAGAGAAGAATAAGAATTTATTCGACAAACACGCATAATAACAAAAAGTAATAAACACCCGAATAACAAGTAGTAATGAAATATTACTAATAAGAAGATAAGAATATGACCATATATGATATCATAACATTATGTATGATTCTTTAATAAGTCAATAACATTATTTAAATCATTATACCGGAGGTTCAGACCCTTACAAAGCAAATCGGACCTATGGTAAGGGAAATATCACAATCTCATTTTTATACGAAATTGTTTATAATTTCGTTATTACTAGGGTGTATTTTATCATCCACATCCATGGTTTTTCAAAATTTAATATTATTTCCATCCACCTACAATTTTTTAAATCCAATTTTACCCTTAGTTGAGTTTTTAGTAAAAGATATGAAAGGAATCTTTTGTCATTTTTCGTACGAGGTACTTTTTGACTTTTCTGACAAAAGTACGTGAAGAATGTTTTTTTTAACTTATACGGCATGAATGGATTTTTAAAACATTATTTCCAAGAAGCTTCTTTTACAAGTTTTCATGTTTATTTTTAATCAACTTCTTTTAGTTTAAAATTGTATGACATGTTAATAAAGGGAAAATGTTTTTGAAGTAGAAAGGATATTTTCCTCATGAATGGTGTTCAAGAGTTTTATCAAAATTATTTTCCATCTAAGATAATATAGGGTTCTATTTCGATCCCTATTATTACATGGATTTTATTATGTTGTGATGGATATATTTTTATGAATTCCTTTATCTTATATAAATTGTTTTATGATATCACGATGTTTAAGATTCCCATTTTTATTACATGGGTTATGCTATGATGTATGGTTTATGATTTTGTGGAACACATAAGAATGGTATCATTATGAGAGGGGTGGGACCTATATCTCCCTCCAATGCATTGGGTAAATATTTTATATCTCATTAGATAGACATGGCTGGAACGGCAGGTTAAACCGGTTCAGTGAAACAGAACTGAAATGAGGAGTGAACTTGGTTCAGAAATGGGCTTTGTCCACTAAGATAGTCTTGGAAATTAGTCTTGACTAATAAGAAATGATTCTCTATGATTATGCGTATATGCCACAAAGTTTCATGTTTTATGTTATGATTATTGGGATTTCATTTCACTACTATGATTTATCCCATGTTATGAAATTATGCTCTCTTTTTCAGGTTAAGATTTCCAAAATGTTATGTTCTTATGAATATGATGTGATTGATATTTATTTTGATTACCATTACTGAGCATTTGAGCTCACCCTTTTGTATGTTTTCTTTCCCCAGTTCAGGAAGAAGATTATTAAGTATGATATTCCAAAAGGGACTATAGATATGATGAAATAAATGGGAGACAGTGTAGACGCTTTATGAACCAGTTGTTTATGTTTCCTAGTTTCTAAAGACACTATACATATACGGTCCTTTCATGGTTTTGTTATATGTTGTAATAAGAATGCTTCAATTTTGAAGTAATAACAATGTATGTAATGTATGGGTCATTATAGTTGGTATCAAAGCGAGGTTATAGTCAACCTTTGGAAACTAGGATGTGAAAGCCTCAGTAAGAACCCTAAGGAAAAGTCTATGAATAGAACACAATCTTAGTGTTTTATAAATGACCATGAATAACCTAGGAGAAGACCTTAAGTATGAAATTTTATTCTTGATTATGTGGTTTTCCTATTATAATTTGTGTTTCTCACACTATTCTTATTGGTTTTAGTCAATGCCTGGAACCTGAAGGAACCGTGTTAATACAGAATGCGACGGGAAATGCAATGATTGTCCCCCTAGGCAACCAAACGTTATGGGAGATGGAATGAAAAATCTTGTAGCCATGCTCACGCAACTTTATCAAGCTATGAATCATGCAGGTCTTACAAATGAGCAGAGGAACGAGAAACATTCTGTTGAATCCTTCATGAGGTGGCGACCACCTTCTTTCAACGGGTCTACGGATCCATTAGTTCCTAAACAATGGATTAGTACTCTTCGAATGACATTTTCAGTTCTTCAATGATCTGAACATGATAAATTCATCCTAGAAGTGTATCGTTTGGAAGGAGATGATGATCAATGGTGGAATCTTATTAAGAATACGAGGAAAAGGGATGAAATTGAGTCCATGGAATGGGACGAGTTCAAGAACTAATTTTTCAATAAGTACTTCCCTCGTATTCTCTGAACAAAGATGGAGAAAGAGTTTCTTGAACTGAAGCAAAAGGATGATGAATCTGTTGGTACCTATGAAGAAAATTTTACAAGACTTGCAAGGTACGCTTCTGGTATTATTATCCAACTTGAGAGTAAGATTGATCGATTCTTTAGTGGCATAAAACCAAGTCTTAGAAAGGAATTAGCCATAAGGGGCTTCAATAGCTACGAGGAAATCGTTCGATGTGCTCTCAAAGTCGAGATGGATATTGGAGTAACCCATCAGTCATATGGGTTTGATAAGAAGAGGAAAATGGAATTCAAAGGAAAATCTAAAGAGAACAGAGAAAAGAAGATGAGCTCTCTCTTATGCTCAAAGTGTGGAAAGAAACATGGAGGGATTTGTCTTAAAGGGAAAAGTAAATGTTTCAAATGTGGAAAGGAAGGTCATCGGGAATTTGAATACCGCAATGATGGGAAGAAGATGTCTAATGATGCAAAAAATGGAAGGGATACACATAATGAACCTACTACACTTCAATGCTTCACGTGCATAGAGATGGGGAATTATGCCAATAAATGCCCTCATCCAAGGGTTGTTGATGGTGATAAACATCAACAAAATATTAAGGCCAAAGAAAAAGGAATGTCACGTGCAATTTCTATCAGCGATGTGGAGTATGATAACGATGTGGTGAAAGGTACACTTACCATCCACTCTAAAGTAGAAAATGTTTTATTTTATTCTGGATCCACCCACTATTTTATTTCTGAATATTTTTCTAATGGTATAACCATATTACCTCATCAATTAGATGTTGAGTTAGCTATGACAACACCTAATGGCACAACAGTCGCATCAGAAGTTTATAATTCTTCCCTGATTGAAGTTTGGGGGAAGGTACTTCCTGGAAATCTTGTGATCCTTCCTATAGTGTAATTTGATGTGATTCTTGGCATGGATTGGCTTTCTTTATATGGAGCTCATATCAATTTCCAAAGAAGGGAAGTCATATTTCATATTCCAGATCAATCTATGATCGTCTATCAATGCAAGGATGAACATAACCTTCCAGTGGCAATTTCTTTCATCTTATGGGTGATGATTCCATATAATGAAGTTTATTTATCTCAAATGGTTGGTGAGAAACTCACAATTAAGAATATTCCCATTGTACGGGAGTTTGATGATGTCTTTCCAGAGGAATTTCCGGGTCTTCCACCAAATTGTTAAGTTGAGTTTTCAATAGAACTTGTACCGGGTGCTGTGCCTTTTTCAAAGACACCTTATAGAATGGCCCCAATTGAGTTGCATGAATTGAAGAATAAACTCCAAGAGAATCTTGATAAGGGATTCATACACCCTAGTGTGTCACCTTGGGGAGCACTTGTTCTATTTGTTAAGAAGAAAGATTGATCAATGAGACTCTGCATTGATTATCGAGAACTTAACAAGATCAATATCAAGAACAAATATCCTCTCCCACCCATTGATGTCCTATTTGACCAACTACGCAGAGCTCAATACATTTCCAAGATTGATCTTCGTTCAGGGTATCATCAATTAAGTGTCAAAAGGGAGGATATACCAAAGATGGCTTTCCGTACAAGGTATGGACACTATGAATTTATAGTGATTCCATTTGGTCTTACTAATGCCCCTTCTATCTTCGTGGATTTGATGAATAGAGTCTTTAGACACTACCTTGATCAATTTGTGGTAGTCTTTATAGACGATATTCTTATCTATTCAATGAGTAAGGAAGAACATGAATATCACTTGAGAATTATATTGAAGACCCTGAGAAAGGAGAAGCTTTATGCCAAATTTACGAAGTGTGAATTTTGGCTTCAAAAAGTTGCATTTTTGGGTCACATAATCTCAAAAGAGGGGATATCTATGGATCCAGCAAAACTAGAGGTTATCGAAAGATGGTCGAGACCAACAATAGTAACTGAGATTCGAAGTTTTCTTGGTTTGGTTGGATATTATCGACGTTTTGTGAATGATTTTTCACGATTATCTAATCCACTCACCAGGTTGACTCGAAAAGGAGTTAAGTTCGTATGGAAGGATGAATGTGAAGAGAATTTCAAGGAGTTGAAAAGAAGGTTATCCAGTTCACCTGTACTCACACTTCCTTGTAGTGGATAAAGGTTTGTGATCTACAGTGCTGCATCCAAGAAGGGACTGGGATGTGTTCTCATGGGAAATGATATGGTTATAGCTTATGCCTCACGACAGTTGAAAATCCATGAGCAAAATTACCCAAATCAGGATTTGGAGTTAGCTGCGGTAATCGTTGCATTAAAGATTTGGAGGCACTACCTTTATGGTGAAAGGTGTGATATGTATACTAATCATAATAGTTTAAAGTATATTTTGACACAAAAGGAGATGAATATGCGTCAATGAAGATGGTTGGAGCTGATTAAGGATTACAACTACTCAATTCATTACCACCCTGGGAAAGCAAACAAGGTGGTAGATGCATTAAGTCGACAAGACCATGTCAGTTTATCTATGACGAGGATCACAAAAGATCCAATATTTATGGATTTACAAAGGATGGATCTTGGAATTATAATGGAAGGGGGAAAATCGTATCTTTCCCAAATGAATGTTCAACCATTTATACATGTGAATATTAAAGAGGAATAGAAAGAAGATGTAGATTTAAAAAATATGGTGAGAAATGTTCCTGAATTCAACCTTGATTGTGATGGGATAATAATGTTCCGGAATAAGGTTTGTGTTCTTCCCATCCCCGAATTAAAAAAGGAGCTGCTGGATGTGGCTCATAGTTCTTCATTCTCTATTCATCCTAGAAGCATGAAGATGTATGGGGACCTAAAAGAGTACTTTTGGTGGGATGCCATGAAAAGAGATGTTGCTGAATATGTCTCTTGATGCTTGGTTTGTTAGCAAGTTAAAGCTGAGAGACAGAAGTCTATGGGGATGTTACAACCACTACCCATACCTGAATGGAAATCGGAAAACATCACTATGGACTTTGTCACAGGACTTCCTAAAACATCCAAAGGAAATAATTCTATCTAGGTCATAGTTGATCTTCTTATAAAGTCTGCACACTTCATTGCTATTAGAGAGGATTTCTCTCTGGATCAGCTTGCCAGGATATATGTAAAGGAAGTTTTAAGATTGCATGGAGTACCACTTTCTATTATATCTAATCGGGATCCGAGATTTACCTCGAAGTTCTGGCGAAGTCTTCAGCATACTCTGGATACAGAGTTGAGTTTCAGCACTGCTTACCATCCTAAGACAGACGGTCATTTTGAGAGAAAAATTCAAACTCTATAAGATATGTTGAGAGCTTGCTCTATGGATTTCAAAGGTGGTTGGGATCAATACCTACCTTTGGTGGAATTTTATTATAATAATAGCTTTCACTCCAGTATTTAGATTCCTCCTTATGAATCTATCTATGGAAAGAAATGCTGGACTCCAACTTGTTGGGATGAATTTGGGGAAAGAAAGCTATTAGAACCTGATCACGTTGATCAAATGGCAGAAAAGGTCAGATCTATTCAACAACACATAAGATCAGCTCAGAGTCGAAAGAAAAGTTATGCCGACAACCGAAGAAAAGACCTAGAGTTTGAAGTGTGTGATAAAGTGTTCTTATGAATATCTCCCTAGAAGAGGGTCATGACATTTGGAAAGAAGGGGAAGTTGAGCCCTAGATATATCAGTCCTTTTGAAATACTGGATCATGTTGGGAAGGTAGATTACTGATTGGCGCTTCCACCAAATCTCTCTAAAGTTCATGATGTGTTCCATGTATCTCTCCTGAGAAAGTACAAACCAGATCCTTCACATGTACTCAGCTCAGAAGTTATACCGCTGGAGCAAGATCTTTCTTATGAAAAACAGCCGATATAGATTCTAGATCGTAGCGAAAAAGTCTTATGACACAAGAGCACTTGCTTAGTGAAAGTTTTATGTAGGAACCACCAATTAGAAGAAGCTACATGGGAGCTTGAGGATATGACTAGGAAGAGGTATCCTCATCTGTTTGTTACAAAGTGACGAATTTCGGGGGCGAAATTCATTTTAAGGGGGGTAGAATGAAACACCTGAGACTTTTATGAGAAATATTCTGTTCTTATGTTATATAAATCATCGAAGAAATCTTTCACTGCACACAACACTAGCTTGGCTTGCTTTACATGCAACTGCGGCCTTCCTCGATATCTTGCGTCGTACGCAATACCGAGTTTCACTAAACAACGATATGCTATTAAAATATTATTAAAACTAGCCGTTATGAATAGTAATAACTGAATTTATAATTTAATAACATTTTAATTCAACTTTTACATTTTCTAGAATGAGGTATAAAAGCAAAATCAATTTTTTTGGATAAAAGAAATATTTTTCAAAAAATACAGTTTTGTCGCCTTTTGATGGCGCACCCACATTAAATCTATTTTTTGACATTTTTATAAGTTCAATTTGAGAAAATAAAATTCTTCTTTTTAATTAGGGCATAAAAATTTACTTTGGATAAATTTTTTGATATTTTTCTAATTACTTTCATATTTTGATAAATAGTAAAAATACGCTAATTTTTTGTAAAAACAACTTTTTTCATTGAGATAATTTATATAGATAAATTATAATACTAAATGTTTTTAAAGTATATATAGAATATATTTTTACCATTTAATATAATTTATGTCATTATAATTAATTTCACATTGAATTCATAGGTAAAAACATTTCAATCTTTGGCAATGTTTTAACTTCTAAAACATGTTTTCTTAACAACGAGATTTACTTTAAATTAATTACTACAGCTTATATGTTTTGAATTTTGAAAAATTGATTCCATATTCAGAATCATTGGGTTCAAATTATGTTAATAGGATACTTTTTATTTTTGGTAATTATGAATAGTTACTACGGTAAATTTTATATACCATAGTTAAAGGTAAATAGGGTAATTAAGGGTAAATGTAAGATTATAAAATTACCCTAACACCTGCCAAAATTCTATTGGATGACTAAAATTTGATCCATATCACCTAAGGGACGGATTAGATTCATTTAATGGACTTTTTTTCAGGAAAATAATTTAATTATTTTTAAAACCAAGGAATGTGACAACATGTCACTTTCTGAAATATTATAAGAATAATAATTTTAATTTGGTGATAAACTTAATGAAACTTCGAACATTAATAGTATCCAGAAATATAATAAAATTATCTACATCATAGAAATTTATTTATAATTTTTAGGGATTAAATAATTATCATTAATTATGACACAATAGTGATGTTGAAATTATTTTATTAATTAAAATAACAAATAAATTGTTTTAAAAATACTAAAATAAATATTATATGAACTATTTAATGTGCTACACTAATTTTCTAGACACATATAAAATTTTATGAATCTATTAAAGCTTTTAGTTCGAAAATATCTTCTGTATAATTTTTTTTAAATTCAAATAAATGAATAGTGTCAAAATTGACACTATTGTTATTTTATAAACATTACATATTATATAATTGTTTAAAAATCACAAATATATTTAAAAATTATAAATTAAAATTTATATGGTCGAAAATGTCATAAAGTTTGAAATTATGTGAAATTTACAATACATATGTAATTATTTATAATAATTTAAAATTTAGGATTTTATTACCATAAATAAAATTAAGTTGATAAATAAGGATATATCATTTTTATAATGTTTAAAATAAATTCCTAACATGTCTAAATTTTATTGGTTGATTATATTACAACCCTAGCTCATCTAATCTTCGGATATGAGTCATTTTGGATGTTTTTATGTGGGGTTGGGTTTTAATATAAACTAATATTTCTTATATTTCCAAATGTGCCCCTCTCCTCCCTTATAAAAGGGAACCTCCTCCCTCTCTTCCTCACACCAATTTGAGTCTTCAAGCTTGGAAAAACCCTAACCATTTAACTTCCCCACTTCCTTAGAAACCTACTAGAGGTACTAGTCTTATCAGAAGACCAACTCTATTGCCTTAAGAGAATGTTTAAAGGAGGCACTTCGAGAAAGAGTTAATACCTTCTACCATTTTCTTCAAGTTCCATTCTTCTTCTACTCCCTCTTCATTAGTTTTTTAATTATGAGGTAATAACATCAGTATCACTGATATACTAATATATTATTATAAATATGAAACAACCCTATTTCACCTTTTATCAATCCTACGGAAAACGAAATCACCGCGCGTGCGTACGTATGGAATACCATCTCCACGTCGTGGTGTAATCTATTTTCCACCACCACCTTACTTGGATGGGTATAAGGGTGAAAGTAATGAATTTATATATGATTATTGTAAAGTGTTACTGATTCTGAAATAGGATACATACACTCCAATACAATTCCACGATCATGGGAACGATATCATCGCACGTGCGTACATACGGAATACCGTCCCATGATGTGATGCGATTCGTTCTACATGACCTTCATTGCATAATGATTATATAAATGAATTGAATGAATTAATATGATATATATTACAGTAATACCATTCTGGAAATGAGGTATCTATATCCTAAAGATAAGAATAAGAATTTATTCGACAAACACGCATAAGAACAAAAAGTAATAAACACCCGAATAACAAGTAATAATGAAATATTACTAATAAGAAGCTATGAATATGACCATATATGATATCATAACATTAAGTATGAGTCTGGAATAAGTCAATAACATTATTTAAATCATTATACAGTAGTTTCGGACACATACAAAGCAAATCGGACCTATGGTAAGGGAAATATCACAATCTCATTTTTATCAGAGATTGTTTATACTTTCATAATTACTGGGCTGTATTTTATCATCCACATCCATGTTTTTTCCAAATGTAATATTATTTCCATCCACCTACAATTTTTTAAATCCAATTTTACCCTTAGGTGAGTTTTTAGTAAAATATATGAAAGGAGTCTTTTTTCATTTTTCGTACGAGTTACTTTTTGACTTTTCCGACAAAAGTACGAGAAGAATGTTTTTTTAACTTATAAACCATGAATGGATTTTTAAAACATTATTTCCAAGAAGATTCATTTACAAGTTTTCATGTTTATTTGTAATCAACTTCTTTTAGTTTTAAATTTTATGACATGTTAAGAAAGAGAAAATGTTTTTGAAGTAGAATGGATATTTTCCTCAATAATGGATTTCAAGAGGTTTATCAAAATTATTTTCCATCTAAGATAATGTAGGGTTCTATTTCTATCCCTATTATTACATGGATTTTATTATGTTGTGATGTAAATATTTTTATGAATTCCTTTATCTTATATGAATTGTTTAATGATGTAATGATGTTTAAGATTCCCATTTTTATTACATGGGTTATGCTATGATGTATGGTTTATGATTTTGTGGCACACATAAGAATGGTATAATTATGAGATGGGTGGGACCTATATTTCCCACCAATGAATTGGGTAAAGATTTTATATCTCATGAGATAGACCTGGCTGGAACAAAAGGTTAAACCGGTTCAGTGAAACATGATTGAAACAAGGAGTGGACTCGGTTCAAAAATGGACTTTGTCCACTAAGATAGTCTTGGAAATGAGTCATGACTAATAAGATATGATTCTCTATGATTATGTGTGTATTCCACAAAGTTTCATGTTTTATGTTATGATTATTGGGATTTCATTTCACTACTATGATTTATCTCATGTTATGAAATTATGATCTCTTTTGCAGGTTAAGATTTCCAAAATGTTATGTTCTTATGAATATGATGTGATTGATATTTCTTTTTTTTACCCTTACAGAGCATTTGAGCTCACCCTTTTGTATGTTTTCATTCCCCCGGTCAGGAAGAAGCTTATTAAGTAAGATATGCCAAAAGGGACTATAGATATGATGAAATAAATGGGAGACAGTGTGGACGCTTTATGAAGCAATTGTTTATGTTTCCCAGTTTCTAAAGACACCATACCCATACGGTCCTTTCATGGTTTTGTTATATGTTGTAATAAGTATGCTTCAATTTTGATGTAATATCATTGTATGTAAAGTATGTGTCGTTATATTTTTGGCCAGTTTAAACATCTATACAATAATTAATATAATCTGCGCTTACACAACCAATTCACCACATCTCTATTGTAGAGGAACACTATACCCTTGGTCATATCTCATTCCAAAAGAATTTATGTAATCTCATAGTTCTTTCATGACCTACTCAATCCAAACATCCCAATTCCTCAATCCCTACTATAGGGAGTTGTGTAAGTTTCTTGTACTATGAACATTACATAATATTCCTCCAATTTATCTAACACCACATGGTTTCCAAAAATCTCATGGAATACAAGAGTAGTCAAGGCCCTTCCAATCAGAAGTTGAGGAATTCCAACATGTTCACATGGTCCATCACGGCCACGGTAAAATAATTTATTATCTTAATGGAACATAGTCCAAAAAAATATTGAAATTTGTTAAAAATGCGGATGATATTATTTAGAGGATAGAAGACATTTTCACATGAAAAAAATACCATAGTGTTGGTTAGAGTGGATACTCAATAGGGGTGAATTGAGTTCTTATTCAAAATTTTTGTTTATTTGATTTATATTTTAATCCTTTAATTCAAAAAACAAGATAAACTATAGTGAATTTATAAATATTATAAGTGTTCAATTAGTTTATCAAAGATGGATTATATCTCAGTTAGCTTAATCAGAATATTATGTTAGCTTTTGAAACTAACATACTGGTTCAAAAAAATTACAACCACTTTCTAGTACAACTATCTGAGTTAATTCAAAAAAGATTTTAATTTCAAAGTAATTATCAGTGGAATATTGTAATAGTTTAAACTAAAATAAGATGCACAACAGTTTTAACCAAGAATTTTAGTCTCAAGCTGAGACACAGTCCTCTCAAAAAGATTATATAAAACATTGACCAAATCCCTGTATCGGGGTTTACTATAGTACATAGACTGTCCAGGTCCTCAGACCTCAATAATAGTTCTACGTGGGAAAGTAGTTACAACAGCACACATGTTGTCCATCTCATCAAAACTCTACAACAGTTCTATGTGGGATACAAAAAGGTATAAAGAGTTTTGTGTGAGGATTTTTGTAACCTCCAGTTCAGATTAGGAGTCATTGTGTGGCCAAATAGACATAAGAACACATTGCTCGTAATGTAATAAAAATGATAACATTAGAGCAATAATATAGAGATGAGATTATAATGCTATTATGTGATGTCAATGAATCTCTAAACTCATTTGGATTGAAGAAGATGAAGCTTTGAGTTAATCTTTGGAAGCTGACTGGAAAACAGAGTGTCATGGATTCGTTCCTTCACTTCCTATATAGCTGTTCAGCTTGAATGTGAGAGTATTCCAAGTAGTGCTTGAACCTCCTCTTTAAACATCTGTTCTTGATTTGTAAGAGTGTTATACGAGTTCCCCTTGTGTTCTTCTCTACTTGTACATGTGTATCTTCTATTCTTCCTTACGTATAGGTCTCTGTGTATATCTGCAGTAGATCAATAATCCTTTTATTTCGTTTTCTCTAGAAATAGGAATTATTACCTTCTACAGTTATGAGTTATGGTTCCCTAACATTCCAATAACCAACATTAATTAATAGCAATTGTATTAAAAGAAAAAATGTATGACCATTGGAAATTAAATTGAACAACCAAAAAATAGTTTAAGAAATAGTGTCACAGTAAGTCATAGAAATTGTGTCTCCTTCACACGGTGTCTAGATTGATCACAATGTCGGAGTGTCACAGTGTCTTTTTCACAGTTTCTTGATCATGGGGTCTCGTTCACAGTGTCTTGTTCATGGTGTCTTGATTTCACGGTGTCCGCTTCACAGTATTAGGATTTCATGGTGTTTTGTTTTCACGCTGTCTGACTTGATGGTGTCTGGTGTCACGGTGTTTGGCTTCACGGTGTCTGGCTTCACATTGTCTTGTTTTCACGGTGTCTAGCTTCACGGTGTCTACATCACAGTGTCTGGATTCATGGTGTCTGACACCACAGTGCCAGAAATACATAGCTAGTGTCAAACTCACAGTGTCTTATATTTTTCAAAGTAACTGTGTTTAGACTTAAATAATGATGATCATAGAAAGTATTATACATAAAAAAATTTCAATGAGGATATTATGGGAGTAGATAAAAGATAGTATTAAATAAGTAAACTGAATGTAGAATAATTAAGATATTTCATGTATCTTCTTAAAACATGAGAAAACATAAACATAAATAAACATGATTGGATATAATTTATAGGAGGATACTAGGTTGAATAATATTTTTGATCATTAAAACATGGTTAATAAAGGAGGTGTCCAGAACTGGTTGTCTAACCAATAGTTCATTGTTCTTGTAATTAAGGTTTATAATGGAGATATATGCTTCAAGATATTCAAGAGGGGTCTTAGGTTCATGTGGATTAGTTTCATCAAATTTGATGTGCACATATTCTTCCACACATTTGGTTCTCTCTTTAAATACACTATAGGATTTACTTGATATTGAGTAACCTTGGAAAACACCTTCCTCAATTTTTGAAGCAAAGTTGTCAAGATTATATTTAGTATTAAGAATAAATACTTTTCAACCAAAAACTCTAAAGTAATTAAACTTCTGATTACTATTATTCTAAGGATCCTAAGGGTTATTTTTAATAATTGGTCTAATCAAGACTCTATTGATTATATAACAAGTTGTATTAACAACTTCATTCCAAAATTAGATTGGAAAATCATATTTAATGAGCATTGTCCTAGAAATATCTTGAATAGTCCTATTTCTTCTTTATACTACACCATTCTGTTGCGGTGTTCTAGGAGCAGAGAAGTTGCGACTATTGCCACTTTTTGACCAATAAGATTCAAACACTTGATTTTCAAACTCACGGCCATGATCACTTCTTATGGTCTTCATCCTATGTCCACTATGGTTTTCTACAGACATAGAATATTTGCTAAAATAAGAACAGACTTCACTTTTGTGAGCAAGAAAGTATACCCAAGTGTACCTAGAAAAATCATCTACAAGAACATTAACACAGTGCTTCCCATTTAGACTTGAAACACTTGATGGTCCAAACTAATCCATGTAAACCAACTCGAGAGGCTGAGAAGTATAAACATCTTTCTTTGATTTGACAGAAACATTGTGTTGTTTTCCAATTTGACAAGGATTACACACTTTGTTTAGTGGGAATTCCAGTTTAGGTAAGTCTCTAACTAAGCCTTTCCTAGTAGGTTTTCTAAGTGAGTGCACATTGCATTGTCCTAGCCTTCTGTGCCATATACAATATTCTTTATGAAAACCATTTAAACATGTAACATTTATTTTGCTAAATAATTAAAATATATAATGTACAAATTTTCATTTCTTAATATAGTAAATACCAAAGTATTTTTAGAATCATAAACATTACATGAATCATTTTTAAATTTTATAGTGGAACTATCATCACACAACTGAGAAATACATAGCAGATTGTATTTTACTCCATCAACAAATCATACATTAAAAATTAAAATTGAATAAGTGTTACCAATTTGGCCTAATCCGATGATATTTCATTTTGAGTTATCCCCAATAGTGACATGTCCTCCATCAAATTTGATTAAGCTCTTAATGCATGAGTAGTCTCCTGTCAAATGCCTTGAACATCCACTATCCAAGTGCCATATCTTCTTATAGGTACTATTCAAGAAGGTTTCCTAGAAAACCAATTTAGATAGAAGACAAATTTGGTACCTAGATTTTCATGGGTCCAGAAAGGGTATCAAGTAAAACTTTAGGCACCCTTATTTCTCTAATGGGTTTCCTATAATTAACATATTCAAATGATTTTGATAAGTAAATTTTGTTTCATATATAAGAATTTGAATAGCTAGATGAAGCATAAGAACTTCCAGAATTTGGACTAGCAACATATTTTCCATATTATGGAATAAAATTATTTTTAACAATCTGTCTCTGTCTAGGTTGTCATCCTAGACCGGTGTTATACTTTGGTGCAACATTTTTCCAAGACTTTGAGTTAGAGTGTTCAATCCATTTGTGAAATTTTATATGTCTTTTCTATGTTTCTCATTTGACAATTTAAGTTCATTATTCTACTTTAACAGTTGAGAATTATTTTCCTTTTCTATACCAAGATCAGATTTAATAGTACTAGTCAGGGCATATTTGTTTTTTGATGATTTGTACTTATCTTTCAGCTAATTACAAGTATCTTCTAACATATTACAGTATTCAAATAATTCAGCTTTAGACATATTATCATCATTATCGGAATAACATTCATTCCCATAATAGAAATCAATATGCATAGGGGAATTAAGTATTACCTAAGATTTTTCAGTCATGAAACACATATTGGCATGATTTGTTTCTTCAGAATCAGATGCTTCAGATCCACTTGAGCTATCTTTCGAAGTACTCCATCTTTCCTTCATATCTTTCTTATATTTTTTGTCCTTATATTCATATTTCTTCTCAAACATCAATTTTGGATAGTCATCCTTAACATGTCCTTTACTTTTATATTCATAACAGACTATCTCATCATTTTTATCATGTTTCTTCCAATCTCTCTTCCAATTACCTTGTTGTTCATACTTACCCTTATAATTGGATATTATGAAAAAAATTCTTTCTATAGAACTTCTTGAATCTCTTGGCTATATGAGCCATCTCTTCATCACTATCTGAATCTGAACCTTTACTAGTTAAGCTTTCTAGAGGTATGTGAACTTTATCCTTGTCCTTTATTTTTGAGGCAGTAGACATAAATGCCATTGAATTATTCTTAGTTTAATCATCTTATTCTTTATTTACCTTCAAATCTTCTACATACATCGTCAATTTTCTATTCATCTCCTTGATAGGTATCTTGCCAATATGTCTTGATTCTCGTATAGAGATAGAGGTTCCTCTCCATCAGTCTGGTAGGCATCTGAGTATCCTCATGATTTTCTTCTTTGTTGGGATAGCTTCTCCCAGTGAGCTAATTGTATTAACTATCTCATTAAACCTGAGATACAAATCAGAAATAGATTCACTAGATTTCATTGTAAAATTATCATACATAATAGTGAATGTATGTAGTCTCATTTATTTTACATTGGTTGTTCACTCATGAGAAATTTCCAGAGTATCCTATATTTCATAACCAGTCTTACATGAAGATATTCTGTTAAATTCTTCATCTCCTAAAGCACAATATAGGGTATTCATTTATTTATAATTATTATTGTAAGTATATTTTGTAGGTTCATCCCATGTAGTTCTAACAGTTTCTGGAATCTTGTAGTGAGTATCTATAGTAGTCCAGATGTCAAATCCCATACTAAATAAATGAATTTTCATTTTGATTTTCCATTGGGAATAATTAACACCATTAAATAAATGTGCCATGTTGGTTGCTACACCTTCTAATCTGTTATCCATAATAATAATGTTTTGAAAAGAAATATAAATAAACAAATAAAATTAACATAAATTTTGAGATCATTAAGATACAACTAAAATTGCAGTTGAAAACTTTTTACAAACATAGTGTTTTGAAAAACATTTTCACAAACAAAGTACATAAAAAAATTAACACATCTGATACCAAATGTTGGTCGGAGGGGATACACAAGAGGGGGAGAATTTTTTTCCTATTAAAAATTTATGTTTAAAATATTTATATTTAAATCCCCCACTTCATAAAACATATTAAACAATACAGATTTTATGAAGATTGTAAGTGGTCAGTTAGTTTCTCAAAGATTGATTATTTCTCAGTTAGCTTAATCTAATGATTAAGTTATCTTTTCAAACTAACATACTAGTTAATAAAAATTATAAACTCTTTCTAGTTCAACTATCCAAGATATTTTAAAAAAGATTTGAATTTCAATGTAATTAGCACTAGAATATTGAAAATAGTTTAAAATAAAATAAGATGTACATCATTTTTAACTAAGAGGTTCAGACTCATGCTGAGACATAGTCCTCTCAAACAGTTTATATAAAACATTGACCCACATCCAGGATAGGGTTTTACAACAGTACTCAGACTGGCCAGGTCCTCACACCTCTACCACAATTCTACGTGGGAAAGCAGTTACAACTGCACACAGGTTGTCCAGGCCCTCATACCCCTACCATATTTCTACGTGCGAAACACAATGGTATAAAGATTTTAGTGTGAGGATTTTAGTATACTCTAGTTCATCTTAGGAGTCAGTGTGTGTCGAAATAGATAGAATCACAAACTACTCGTAATGTAATAAAAATGATCACAGTAGAGAAATAATATGAAGATGAGTTTAGAATGCTCACGTGTGATGTCAATTCAACTCTAGACTCCTTTGTAATGAAGCAGATGATTCTATAAGTCCTTCTATGGAGGTTTTCTAGAAAACAGAGTGTCGTGGTTTTGTTCCTTCACTTCCAGTATAGGTGTTCTGGTTGAATGTGATAGTATTACATGTAGACCTTGAACCTCCTCTTTGAACATCAGTTTCTGATGTGTATGAGTTTTCTTCGAGTTCTTAGTTTGTTCTTATCTTCATGTACATGTGTATCTTCTATTCTTCATTACATATATGTCTCTCTGTATCTCTACAGTAGATCGATATTCCTTTTATTTATTTTTCTCTACCAATGGGAATGATTACCTTTTAGAGGTACGTGGTACGGTTCCATGACATACCGACAACCCAAATTAATTAATAGCAGTTGTATTAAAAGAACAAAATATGACCGCAGGAAATTAAATTGAAAGACAAAAAAATAGTTTAAGATACAGTTTCATAGTAAGTCATGGAAATGGTTTCTTCTTTACACTTTTTCCAGATTGATCATAGTGTCTAAATGTCCTGGTGTCTTTTTCATAGTGTCTTGTTCACGATGTCTTGTTCACGATGTCTTTTTCACAGTCTCTTGCTTTCACGATGTCTACTTCACAATGTTAGGATTTCTAGGTTTTTCTTTAACTAGAATTTGGTACCGCTTGGAAAAGTTTATTTCCATATCATTTTCTCCTCACAGTCCGATCTTGATTGTTTCGGGAATACTGGAAATCATAATCTGAAGGCAGGGCTTCTTCACCTCATGGAGTGGGACATTGAATTTAATCCCAACTACCATAGGAACAATTCCACATAGGTATGGGTTAGATTTTACAATCTCAATTGGTTTTGTTGGAACTCGTAAATTCTGAATGATGCCTCTGTATGCATTGGTAAACCATTTAAATTTGATCAAAGAAAAAATAATGGAGACCTAGGTGTTTATGCTATGGTTTTGATTGATGTTAACTAGGAAAAAAACCGCTCAATTGATTAACTTCACTACTAATGATTAAAAAATGGTGTTGAACCTAGAGAATGAAATGCTACCCACATTTTGTTAATTGGGTAAAATATTTGGGCACACAGTTCACAATTGTAGGAAAGTTCATTAGAATCCTACACAACCAAACTATACTGGCTGGAAAGAAATTAAAAAAACATAGGAGGGAGAAGGAACTTGTCTTTGATAAACCTAAAACATCACAGAATATGGAGGAAAATGGGTTGTCAAGATCAACCCCTTTGGACATTTGGAACCTGAAAAAGGTAAGGCATGGGATGACCTGGATGAGGGACAAGAAATTGAAACTATTGAGCAAGATATAAGAAAAGAAATTAAAGAGGATGTACTACGTGTTATCTCACACCAACAATCTGATTTGGATCGAGCAGGTCCTTCTTCAAAGAATTCTTCTCCTTTGATCCCTCTTATGAATGAATCAAACACTAATTCATCTTATCAGTAGAATAAGACTCATGAAATCTCAAAAACTGATAATAAAGAGCATAATAATCCCACTAGTAACCAATCCTCTTCCCCTAAATACACCATCCTAGATGCTCTGCCCCCCCCCCCCCTATGAAAAAGTGGACAATTTTAGGCAGGTGGAACTGGATTATAGGGTTGCGCTGTCCACCACAAGTAGCAAGGGTAGGACAGAGGAAAGCAGGGTGTTCCTCCCAGAACATACTGAGAAGATGTCCCATCCAAAATGTCTGGTATCCGTTGATGTGCAACCTGCTGCTTTGTAGGATTACAAAGGGCACCGATCAGATTCTCCTTCAAACACACACTCTACCTCGGACACTTACATCCACGGTTAAAAAGATAGAAATGTTTTGGGAAATGCATATGATTATAACCACCCTTTGGCCCCTCAATCTTTGAAGGATATATATAGTAGTACTCTAATGGAGGATTCTTCTAGAATCTCAACAAGGTCAATAACCATTGGATCCAAAAATAAATGGGACAGCCCCTCCAAAAAATGTTCCAAACCAATTTTTTATACTAGAAATGTCAGAGTATTTCCATCCCTGACACATTTAATGTTATAAAAAGGTTTATTAATACTCATTTCCCTAATCATTTTTATGTTTCTGAACTGAAATTCAATTATGCCTCTACATTCAAGCATTCGTCCCGTTTTGGCTACTCTTTCCTAGGGGATTGTAGTAATCGTAGATCTAATAAATTTTTATGGTTATTTTCTAACTATTATATGCAAAATGGTAATGTTTACAATAGCTCGAATCAAGATATTCCTGGTGATTATATTTTTGAGCATGTTCATATTTATACTAGTTTTTTTATGCATGTAATAGATACCAACATATGAGATCCCTTTGGAACGATCTCACCTAACTTTTAACTCTATCCATAATCCTTAGTTTATAGTTGGGGACTATAATTCTATTTTAGCTCTTACTGAAAAAGTAGGCCCTTTACATGAGTCCATCTCCACTATGGAATTCAAAGCATGCATTGAGCTCAAAAACCTTACATAGGTTAATCTAATGGTTGCTAAATTCACCTGTTATTGAAAACATTACAATAGGTTGGTGGCTAGTAAACTAGACAGGGCCTTCACTAATAACCATGCCCTGGATAAATGGGATAACATTTCTTGTATCACTCTAAAAAATATTTATCTTAATCACCATCACATTATAATTAGATCTTCCCATTACACTAAAAATTCTAGTTCCCCTTTCAAATATAACACTGCTTGGTCCTCAGACCCAAGATGTATGAATATCATCAAAAACTCTTGGCCTAATATGCATAGTTAGAAGGATGTGTTTTCCTGCCCGATGAAATTGAAAATGCTTAAGCATGTTCTCAAAATCTGGTGCATTTCTAAAACAAATGAAATAGACAATAATATCACCCTTCTAGAAAAAGGACTTTCTCAAATTCAAAAGTCTAGTACCTCCTCTAACTTTCCTCAAGATTCCCAACATGAAAGCATCATTTCATTTAACCTTATCACCCTGCTGAACTTTAAGGACAAAATTAACAGGAAAATATTTAAATCCAAATAGATTAATGATGGGGATAAGAATAATAAATTCTACAATTCCCTTCATAGAGTTTGAAAAGCTTATAGGACATTTGTCTATCATAGAGAGGGGGTCATAATCTTGACACTAAGGAAATCATTGCCAATCTTGTGACATCTTATTTTCATAATATCTTCAATGGAACTATGATAGATAAAGATCTTATATAGGATGTCATTCCAATGCTGGTTTCTTAGGAAGATAACTCTTTGCTTAACAGTATCCCTATTGACCCAAGAAATTATAGACAAAACCTTTATTCTAAATGTTGATGGTCCTCCTGGGTTGGATGGTTTTAATAATGTTTTCTGTCAAAAACACTGGGATGTGATTCAAGATTATGTCTGTCTCATGGGGAAAACATTATTTTCCAGAGGCATTCTCCCTCACAGATTAAATTCTCAATTCTTATTCTTTATCCTGGAATCTGAGAATGTGAATGAAAATCACCTCTTCAAGACCATAGCTCTCATAAAAATTCTCTTTCATATTATCAACAAATTAATTGAAAAAAGAATTTCTGCTATTTGCAATCGAATTGTCTCCTAGAACCAATTTGAATTTATAAAAGGATGAATAATTCAAAAATGTATTTTTCTTGCCTCTGAATCCACAAATCTCTTAAATAGGAAAAATCAAGGAGGGATTTTTTCCATTAAACTTGATATTAGAAAGGCTTTTGATACCGTCGATTGGAATTTCATATATAAAGTCCCTATAAATTCAGCTTCAATGATAACATCATAAACATAATTAAAACCCTATTTTATTCCACCCATATTTCCATCATAATTAACGGCTCCCTTAAAGGCTATTTTAAATGTTCCAAGGGAGTTAGACAAGGTGACCCTCTCTCGGCAATTCTCTTCTCCATTGCTGAAGACTGTCAAAGTATACTGCATACACAATCTATAGAAAAAGGTAACACGAAATCGATCGATGCCTTTAGAAACATGAATGCCCCCTTGCACCTTATTTATGGTGATGACATTATTATCATTATTTAGGGAGAAAAAAGTAAAATGAATAACCTTATTTCCATCAGTCTTCACTACCAAGAAGTTTCTGGTCAACACATCAACTGGAAAAAATATTACAACTACTTTAGAAAAAACATTCCCACCTGTAGGAAACACAATATCACCAATACCCTAGGTCTTAAGGAGGGAACATTACCCTTCACTAATCTTGGTGTTCCAATCTTTCGGGGTAGACCCAAAGAGGCTTACTTCTCCCCCATCATTGATCAGACACTTAACCATTTTTCTTCTTGGAAGGGTAAGAACCTCTCGATGGCTGGGAGAATTTTTCTTCTTAAATACAGTGTTTGTCCCCATGTTGGTTTACTTTATGATGATTTAAAATTGGGTGAAGAGTCTTCTAAAGTGAATTAATGTGTCTATTAAGAAATATTTTTGGACTGGGAGTACTCTAGAGAGAAAACTGGTTATTATCCCCTGGACCACATGCTGCAAACCGATTGATAAAGGGGGTATTGGTATTAAAAACCTTTCTTATTTTAATGAATATCTTCATGTTGGGAACACTTGGAACCTCATTCATATTAAATCTCCTTCCACGGATTTTATTAGGGCTCATTTCCTTCACAAACATAGAAATAATCAGTCCCACATTCTCACGTATACTATTTGTCCTACCATTAAAAACATTTTCACATCAATTATGACAAATTCCAGATAGATGGATAGTAAAGATTCAAATTTAAATTTTTGGTTGGATAACTAGACTGGTGCTCCCCTGATATCTTTAGTTCCCAATAACAAACCTTTACTCCACACCGGTGACACCATTAAGGAAGTCTTACATTCTCAAAATCCATGTTTACCTAATGATATCAAACACATTGTTGACAGTAATCCCTTCACTAATATGGATGATTTTCATATTTGGTAATCCACTCACAATGTGGTTCTTGACTCTCAAAATTAATACAAACAGTTGTTCAATAATAATGACAACAACTTATCCTGTTTAAAAAACATTAATAAAGGAAGGATAAAACCCTCAAGCTTCACCCTAGTTTGCTGCATCGCCCATGGTAGAATCCCCTAGGAAACCTATCTACATGATTTTGGGATTAATCTTTGTTCTAAATTCTGAATGTGTGACCAAAAGGAAGAAGATATTAATCACCTATTTCTTTCTTGTGATACAGAAATGGCTCTCTAGTATTATATTTTTGTCATTTTTTTAGTGTGGACGGTTTTTTTGTAGTTCTATAAATTCCCAGATACAGTGGTTTATAGACCATCCTATCTCCCAATAGATTAAGAATCTTTTTGTTGCAGTTGTAGTGGAGCTCCTTCATGTGATCTGGTATAGTATAAATGAACGTACATTCTGTAACAACTCATTCGTTCTTAATGTAGGTAAACTGAAAATTTTCATCGTGATATGGGAGGCGGCTTCGATTCAGAAAGATCATTGCAGCAACTCAGTTTGTGACCTTGGGATTCTTAGTCGTATTGGAGTTGAGGGGAATTACCCTCTACCTAGATCTACCTTTGATGTTTTTTGGCAGCTCCCTCCTCCGAAATGGATTAAAATCATTGTGGATAGTGCCTCTAAAGGCAACCCGTACCTAGAGGGTTATGGAGCCATCTTCAAAAATCACCTTGACTAGACTCGTGGATTCTTCTATAGATCATACAGTTTTTCTTCTTCATTGGAATCCGAGATTATGATGATTATACTTGTTTTCACATTCGCAAAGCTGTAAAACTTTAACAATATTTGGATTGAAAGTGACTCCAACACTATTGTCTAGGCCATCTAGGATGGTACCATTAATCGTACTTGGATTCTCACTGCGCGCTGGAAGTATTGCCTAAACACTCTCTCAGATATCAACTACATTGTAATTCATACGTATTGGGAAGCAAACTGGATCGTTGATGGACTTTCTAATATGGGGTTCTCACATTATATGTTATGGATGGAAGATCTTCCACCAGATTTACTCCCTCTTTATGATAGGGAGGTGAAAAAAATTCCATATTTTAGTCTTGTGTAACCATTTATTTCTTTCAATAAATTTTTGGTGTTTGTCATTGACCAAAAAAAAATTAACTACGGGAGTGATGGAAAATGAGATGATTTTACCAATTAATAACCAAATGGAATTTGAGTTAGAGAGAAATATACAAGGATGTTAGTCACACAAACGTCTCATCCATTGAATAATAATGCAACCCATCCCAATATACTAATCTTTACAATTATGGATTTACACTCCATTGGTTCCTTCATTCATGAAGTTCCCCTTCATTTAGTTGGACTTGTAATCAACCAGTTAACAAGTAATGGATTAACATAATGGAAAATATATTTTTATTCTCCACTTCTCCACAATGAAAATGGTACCTTTATATTTTTATAATCCAAAATTTTAAGTGGAATAATATAAGACTCTCATTAAGAATATTGGGGTAAAGGAAGAAGATTACAATTTTTAATTGGAGTGTATTAAAATGTTATTCCCACTAAAATATTTTTTCCAATCTCTTTTAATGAAAATATATATAGAATTAATAGAATTTAAATAATATAATGATAAATCATTGGGTAGTAATGTGAAAAAACCCATGAATTACAGGGTATTTCAAAAAAAAATATTAAAACTTAAAAGAATATTGATTATTTCATTAGTATCCAAAAATAAAATCATTAAAATTAAATAATTATATGATCCTTTAGTAGTTACAATGAAATTAGTCAATGTACACTTAAGTGGTGATGAAAACATGAGGCAGTATTTATTCTCATTGATATAATGATTTGAAATGTAAAATAATGTGTAATTGAAACTGAAATGATAAATCCTATTTCGGGAAGAAATTAAAAAAAAGTGAGATAAAATGTGGGAGGAAACACTACGAATTTTTTTTGGGATAATGTTTTACATATGGTAGATATGTCCAACATTCACACAATAATTGATTAAAATCAATGGGATTGATTAACATAATAGATGAGAAGAAATTCCCACCTAGTGCACTGCCCACATTTCAATTGTAGAAATGAAAAAAATTTGGTCATGATTAAAATCAATTCCATAAAATAATAGATATGAAATTATAATAAGAATCAATCATCCCATGTACCAAGGAAATAAGGAAGAGCCTATAAAAGCATTACCCCTGAAGATGACCTTGATAATAATTTTGTTAATGGTACACATATTTTCCACTCCATGTATTAAAATGTCTTGTTTGATTATTACCATTCATATTAATTTTTATCATATGAGTTTTAAAGTAATGTTGATTCCCTAACTCAATATATTGATTTCTAATGTCCAATGAAACCACTAGGTGGTCTGATGATCACTTCCAAAGTATACAACACTTCTTCTATAATGGTTTATGGGAATATACTTCCTATAAATCTAGTTAATCTTATATTAGATGAATTTGATATTATATTGTACATGGATTGAATCTCTATAAATAGAGCTCATATAAATTATTGGTACAATGAAATAACTTATCATATCCTGAATAATCTAACCATCAAATATCAATTAATGGATGATAATGAATTACCATTTTTAGAAAACCCCATAATAAGGATTTCAATAACCAATAAAAATGGTTACATGGATCAAATGGTTGGCTAGGAAGTCATCATTGATGAAATTCTAATTGTACAAGAGTATATTGATTTATTTTCATATGAACTATCTATTCTTCCCCTGGAACATTATTTGGAGAATTTAATTGAACTCAAGTCATGTTATATTCATATACCTAATATTTCAAATAGAGTGGATCACATTTATATGAAATTATTAAAAACAATTATGTGAATATTGAATGTGGTTAAATATCCACAAATGCATCACCATTTTGTGATCCATCTCATTTTAATAAGAAGTGTGATTGATTAATCCAGATTTTCCATGATTATCATGAACATAAAAAATAACTAATCAACAATAAATATGCACTATAGATATGTTGGATTTTTTTTATGGAGACTAACTCTAAAAAATTATTGAATTTTTTATGAGAATATAATATATTCTAGTAGACAATTATAAAAACATAATGAGCATTTTAGGATAGTGATATGGACCTTGTGGAAGGATAAATTTTATTCCATGTCTATTAAGTGTAAATTTGTTTTCAAAAAATATTATTTATTGGATAATTTATTCATTAATTATTATATATTAATATATATATATATAGGTCCATCAAAGATAAGGGTGATTGTTGAATTTCCCAAAATAATTATTTAGATATAGGTCAGTAGTTTTCTTGATGTATCTTGATACTATTTAGGACCTAATATAAATTGATCGTGATTTTAAACTCACTATCCATGTTAACATGGATGGGGTATGTTTTCTCTATATTTAATAAATTGAAGATATCCTCAAGGATCATAAAATGTAGTTGTTAACTATATTTGTAACTACACTATCTTATAGCAGATAAGTTTTAATCATATATAATAGTACATAAAATAATGGTCTGGTATGTATCATATGTAAAATGACAAGTTAGTATCTTATTAGTCATGTTAATTAAATTCTCGTGAGAAATATTACCTAATGCATGAACTAGAATATGGAAAGTTAATATTTGTAATAAATATTTTTTGACATTATCTCCATAGTGAAAAATTGTAATATATAATGGACATAAGAGGTTAAATTATAAATTCACACATAAGGATTTAAATAAGAATTAATGTAGATTGTTGTAATTGACTAGAAACAAGATTTTTCAATAAATTACCATATAGGGAAGGAATAAAGATTACTGTATGACCATTACAGAAAGGATTATGTT
This sequence comes from Viscum album, assembly GCA_963277665.1. Taxonomy (NCBI): domain Eukaryota; kingdom Viridiplantae; phylum Streptophyta; class Magnoliopsida; order Santalales; family Viscaceae; genus Viscum; species Viscum album. The sequence goes on along the minus strand of OY728150.1, from coordinate 1,581,344,248 downwards.
ACACTATTCTTGATAACAATTTAAAGGTACCTAATCATAAATCATATTAAAAGGATCAATATTATAATTATAATGGGTGGGATCAAATCCAATCATTCTCAAAAAATTCTCAATCCTCTACACACATGAAGATCAATGAGGGCCACAAAGATGATATAGAGATACAAAATAGGATATGAATTATTTTGGAGTTAATATTTGTTAGTGAAAGAGTTATAATATTTTGTAGATGTATATGTATCCCTTATATGATATAATTAATGAAGGATATTTTGGATTTTGCACATATATCATCCTTTAAAATTAACTAAGGTAGTATAGAGATGTATAGTGATGATAAAAATTAATTTTTTTGCTAAAAAATTAATTAAGATAGTGTGAAGTATATATTTTAGTTCTCATTAAAAAAATAAGTAAGAGATAAACATTATAAATCTAAGGGGATGGATAAATCATTATCTATACTAGTTTGTGGACATGAGAATATCAACTTGGATTTCATTATAGTTGTTCTGAAAATATCTGAAGTCTCTAATTCTAAATGCATAAATGTTGAAGAACATGATAATACTTCACACATCAATGTTATTAGAGAATATTTATCACTCATCAAACATTCAAAGAACTATATAAATTTAGGTGTAAGGATACATGTAATTTTATTTTCAATTTAATCTGGTAAAGATAAAAGTTTAACTTAAAAAATTTGGAGTATTCTATATGAATAACATGATATAAAAAATAAATTTAGAAAAATTAATCATATGAAAACATATGGTAAATCTGAAATGACTATTCCAAAATTGGATAATACGCTATGATCCTGCTCAATGGAATTCAGGGGAAGTTGAGACCAACATCTACATGTTTTTTTAGTTCTATTATAATAACCTTATTCACTCTAGAATCAAAATTGATCCATATGAATCTCTATATAGAAATAGATAAAAAACATGGACATCATGTGGTGAATTTAGAGATAGGGTCCTATTAGAAACTGATATTATTTAATAAATGTTACAAAATTGATCATACCATTTAACAATATATCAATGGTGTGAAATTTTGATAAAATATATATTCAGATAATAATCAACAATATCTGGAGACTGAAATTGGTGACAATGTATTAATTTAAATATCTATTTGGAAGTGTGTAATTATATTTGTTAGGAGGTGAATGTTGAGACCAAAATACATTATTCTCTATGATATTATTGATTGTGTTGTGATAGTAGCTTGTATATTTACTGTCACGACCCGCCCTCGGGGCCCGTGCCGTGACTACCCCAAGCCCGCCTTCCATAGGCCAGGGGCTGGCGACTAGCACCAAGGCGTAAAATCCCAGTAAAAAGGGAAGGCATTGCCTTAATAAAGTAAACAAGCACCTCAGAGTAACAAGCGGAAGTAAAGCAGTACACAAAACTAGAACAACTGTGCTGAAGTAAAGGGGCCGGAAATACAAGCCCAACTGTAAAGTAAAGTACAACTCGAAAGGGAAAACAGCAACTGAAAGTACAAGCGGCTCCTGGGACGTCCTCCTCGATTCCTACCTGAAGGGTAGGTACAGATGGCTCAGCTCCTGGATCGTCCACCACGGATCCTACCTGAAGGGTAGGTACAGATAGCTCCACAACTCCTCGGGTCCAACTGTCTGCTCCGAGCACGTCCCGCTCAGTGGTCCTCCACCGGGTACCGACCTACTCTGAAAGCCTCAACCGCAGTCAGCGCTGTCCGTCGTCTGCAACCAACACAACGAAGTGCGGGCATAGCCCGTCCAGGGGTGAGTATAAGATACTCAGTATGGACCCCGAGACCCTCGAAGGTCTCCCGAAATCCACAAAGGATAAACCACATGAAGGATACAATCACGAAGTAACATCTAGTATTGATTAGGTATATGCCCATACATATACCTATGTCACCAATTTCCGTTCGGCTCCAACACCGAGCCCAAGAACAACCCAATCCACAAAGAAGAGTAAACAGTACAAGTCCACACAGTTTATAACAAGTTTATAAAATCAACGGATAACCATTACCCAGGTATATGCCCATACATATATCTAAGTTATCAAGCGACCATCTCAATCATGAGGAAAAACAAAGATCATTGACTCAGCTCAAACCAGGATTTTCATTATCGAAACTGTAACTGCTGAAGAGCCCCGTCTCTGAAGTGTGCAGTAGTCCTGTCACGACTCCGAGGTACTGTTCACTAACCTATGACTGATGAGGTACTCCTCCTGTCGAGTACTGCGGGTCTGCTACCAACTACTGGGCGCTCCGTCCGCTGAGGGTCTGCTTCCAACTACTGGGCGCTCACCCAAATAGCCTACAGAGGAACTCATCCTGTCGAGTACCGCGGGTCTGCAGCCAACTACTGGGCGCTCCGTCCGCCGTGGGTCTGCTGCCAACTACTGGGCGCTCCGTCCACTGGGCTAGTCGACCCACTCCAAGTCGAGTCGGTCAAGCAGTGGTCAGGTCTCAGTCGGCTACACGGTCTCCGTACTCCGCACGCACGTCTACACCGTCGCGGGTCTGTCGCTACAACCAAGCGCACACACTCCGTAGAGTATCGCGGGTCCGCCGCTACAACCAAGCGTTCCCCCGCCCGCTCGTCTCCAGGAGGGTCCACTCCACGAGCTACTGGTCGATACTCCAAGAATCTCAAAGTCCAACGAAGAAGTGCCACAAACATCCGCTTCGTCAAAAGAGTCTCAAAGCAACAGACGGCGCGTCAATCGGACTCCCGGTCTGTGAGTTATTGGCCTTTTCGTCCCGAGGGCCCGGTTGGTTTCGTGAGCCAACCAAACCCGGCCATATCTCAACTGTACCCTGAACTCTCATAGGGTATGCTCATAGGGACCGTTTCTCATCGTGATCATCAACGCCACTGACGGTTCGTCAAACGGACGTCCTGTCTGAAAGATATCAGCTTTTCCGTTCCAAGGGCCGGTGGGATTTCAGATACGATCCAACCCGGCCATACTCCAACTGTATCCAAAACTCGGGCGAAGTATGTCAAAAGTTCAGTCTCATCAAGAGGAAGTTATCGCAACAGACGGCACGTCAATCGAACGCCCGGTCTGTGAGTTATTGGCTTTTTCGTTCCAGGGGTCCGGTTGGTTTCATGTACGAACCAACCCGACCGTACTCCGTCGGCACCCAAACCTCAAGCGGAGTAAGCCAAAAGGTCCATCCCACTTAGAGGATTCCATCGAAGTCGACGGCACGTCAATCGGACGTCCGGAGCTCAAGATATGAGCGTTTCCGCTCCGAGGGCCCGGTTGGTTTCGTGAACGAACCAACCCGGCCATACTCCACCTGCATTCAAACCTCGGGCGGAGTATACCAAAAGATCGCCTCACTAAGAGGAACTTATCAGAACTGACGGCACGCCATTCGGACGTCCGTAGCTCAAGATATGAGTGTTTCCGCTCCGGGGGCCCGGTTGGTTTTATGAACGAACCAATCCGGCCGAACCCAAAGTAAACCGAAACTTTGAGTGAGTTAAACCGAAACGACCGTTTCGATCCAAGTATCGCGTAGCCGCAGACGGTTCGTCATTCGGAGGCACGTAGCTCAAGTTACGGGCAAATAACCGTTCTGGTTCGAGAAGGAAGGGGTCCGGGCTGACCCGGCCCGAACCGGCCCGGCCGTTTTGGCCGGCGGCGCGCAGGCGGCGCGCGGGGCGAGACCCCGGCGGTGCGTTGAGGCGGCGAGGCGGCGCGCGGGGCGAGACCCCCGCCCCCCCGTTTTCCCCTTGGCGGCGCGGCACGCGCCGCGCCGGTTTCAAAATAAAACCACCCCCTCACATGAGGGGGCCTGCTGGACGACACGGGGGGGGGGGGGGGGGTGCTGCCCCCCTTCTAAAGTTAACCGGCCCCCAATTTAATTGGGGGCCATTAAAGGCTAACCGGGGTAAATTAATTCCCCCGGTTTGACTTCCTTCCGGCCGGCCCGACCTGGCCGGCCGGTTCCATTTCGTCATCCGACACCGGCGGCCCGGTTTGCCGCCGGTCTTCTCAAATCCGCCGCGGCCCGGAACCGGCTGCGGCCTTCGTCTTCCGTAGTGGCGCGTCAATCTTGCGCACTCCCATGAAACCCTTGCGTCCAAGCGCGGTGTCACGGCACCGCTCCGCCTCTTCTTCGAACCACGAGTAAAAATCCAACAACAAGGTTTGGGAGGAGGATCGACCGTGTTTGTGCGGTCCGATCCCCTCCCATGTTAATGATAACAAGCGGTCAAATAATTTATTTATGAAGGCGTAAATTAAATTAAGAATAAAGGTACAACCCCTACCTCGAAGGAAGCTCGCGAAGCTCGTCAACGATCCGTGAAGGACGAGCGTCGCGGAGGTCGGACGTCACGGAGGTCGGTCGTCACGGAAGTAGACGTCGTCGGCATCGCGGTTATGGCGTCACGGTAGACGGACGTAGGTTCACCGCGAGAGGCACGTCGCGGAAAGTGCGTTGCGGCGTCGGACGTAGGTTCTCCGCGGAAAGCACGTCGCGGAGAGGATGCGTTGCGGCGTCGTGGAGGAAATCCAACGCGTTGCAGTCCGACGTCGTGGAAGAAGGTCGCCGCGTTCTTCGTCGGAGAAGTTCATCGTGAGGAAGAAGAACTTCAAAGGGAAAAGAAAGCTCTCCCTTCTCTTCCGCACAGCAAAAACCCAAAAACCCAAATAAAAGAAAAGGTTCCACTTATTTAATAACACTACCTAAGACTTTTCAAATTCAATAGATTGAATTTCAATAACGTTAGATAACACCTCAATTAAAAACCATGAGTTATAACATTAATTAAGTGAGTTTTCAAAGGGGGGAAGACAAGGGGGTTTAGAGAATATGAGGGAGTGGGGTTCGTGTGGGCCCACTACCCTCATAACCTCTAAAGGGAAGTTGGCAGTTACCCAACTTCCACCCAATGGATAAAACACTTAGTGTAAAATAAAAATCGTAGATAAATTATTAATTAATCTTCCACAATTTTTATCATCACCCCTCGTCAGAACGCACCTCTGGAACATGTGTTCCTAAGAAAATATCGGCGCTACGGTTCCAACGGTGCCTTCGGAATTTTGATTCCGGGCACCGGTTCATAAGTTAGAAATTCCTGCTCGTTCGTTTACTGAACGTACCCGAGCCGAACTTCGGTTGATGATTCCGGGCCCACCGGACCTCAGAATCAGGTGCCCTCTGAAACTGCGCTCCTGTAAAATTCCAAAGAAAATTAACAAAAAAATTTCCTTGAAATTTCCGGGTCTTTACATTACTCCCACCTCAGGGCTTTACGTCCCCTTAAAGCTTCAACTCACACTTAAGGGAAACAAAGTAGTACTGAGCATGCAACTGAGCTTTACGCTCCCATATGCTCACCTGAAGATCTCGTGCTACCCGTGAAGCACCCCAGAGGAAGCAACCTTTCACGTAGAACCTTCTCTTGTCGATCCTCGTTCTCTACTAGAACCTCTGTGCTTGTCGCCCTGTCATCGACGTCCAACTCCCCGAGGTCGATGACGTGTGAAGAAACATACACGTATCTCCACAGCTGAGACACGTGGTGGACATTATGCACCCGGTGCGACTGAGGTGGTAGGGTCAAGCGGTAAACCTCCTCGCCTACCCTGCTGAAGATCAAAAGGGTCCATCGAACTTCGGAGATAACATGCCGCCTCAGCCACATCTCCGAAACCTCATTGGATTGAGACCGTATAAGAATGTGTTCGTCACCCTCGAACTCAAGAGGTTTCCCTTTTTAGGTTAGAACTGAAACTCAAAACTCCTGCTGCCACAAGGGTAGGGTTGACCAACTCAGGAGTGATCGGTCACACCCTCTTATGCCTGAGTTTAACATGTGCTGCCCAGGGTTTTCTTTTCGCCGACCAAGGAAAACCCATTCCGACGTTTGCCTAAAACTGTCAACCGGGGTATGATTTGTGAATCAAAACCATACCCAGATCAACGTCGTAAGGCCTCTACGGTGCCACCAAGAGATTCCAACCGAAACTCTCACCTCGAGGTCAAATCACACCGTCGGCGTAAGTGTGATTATCGAGTCTCCTCCCAAAGGTATCTCCAGACGTGAGGGTCAAGTCTACGACTTACCCGGAACCTCTAGGTCTGGGACATGATTCGTGGAAGGGTAGAATGATTGGTTCCTATGTCTATAGATATGGTAGCTCGTAGTAGACATAATTCGTACCCCGAATCATTCTTAGTGCTCCTGGGTCACACTCCTTGACCGCAATGCAGCTACTCTCCTCCCCAGCCCTCCTGCTCCCTGAGCCTGGCGGGGACTACTAAGTCGGGTGGTCGTAACATGTCAAAATGTACACCACCATATGCTGCTCTCCAAGCTCCGCTTCCACGTCTGCTACCCTGCAGATTCATCTGTCCTTAGCACTTCCTCCTCCTGAAACATTTTACACACCCGAGTCTCTGAGACTGGCGCTAGTTTCCTGCCTTTCACTGCTAACGTTCACAACCACAAAGGTTCTCTCTAGCATCCTAGCATAGGTAGGAATGCATAGAGAAAAAGTAATGGTTCAGATGTCCTTTAGACACACTTCGCTCAGAAGTTCGAGTCTAAAGAACTGATCACAACGTAACCAACGAGTACCAAGATTGATTGGTAAGCCACGTTGAGTGCTCTGCTTCCGACATGTCATACTGTCGAAGCTGTATTAGCTCCAGAAAACTCACAACCACCTCCTCAAGCCAGTCCTCAGCCGCCTACAAAATCTGTCTCGCCTCGTATCCTCAGAGGCCTCTACTGCTAGAACTCGTGCATCGCGCTCTGCTAGCGTGCACCGTCAGCTAGTGGCATCTGCTACCTAACGGGTGGTGGTGCTGCTGGTACACCACCCGAAGGTGCCAACACTGAAAAAGGGCCCTGCACCGGAGTCTCGCTGCTCGGTGGGCCATCATCGAGAACTCTCTCGGAACTCCAGCTAACTATCTGCATGGTGACATCCTGAATAGTTGTGTCACGGTCAACGATTTATACCTGGTGAGCTGACCTGGTTTGAGCTGACTTTAAACATTTTGGGAAACACACACGCAATCAGTGTTTTCGTCCATTAAGTCGGAAATCAGAAGTCAGGGTCCTGATGTACGGATACGTCAGCCGCCGTACCAACATTGGACTCCCTGGACTGATAACCACACTAAATACACTAAACACTATTGCTTCACATAGAAAAAAAAAGATCAGAGTCTGCGGTAGAACCGACCGCCTTTGATACCAATTTGTCACGACCCGCCCTCGGGGCCCGTGTCGTGACTACCCCAAGCCCGCCTTCCATAGGCCAGGGGCTGGCGACTAGCACCAAGGCGTAAAATCCCAGTAAAAAGGGAAGGCATTGCCTTAATAAAGTAAACAAGCACCTCAGAGTAACAAGCGGAAGTAAATCAGTACACAAAACTAGAACAAATGTGCTGAAGTAAAGGGGCCGGAAATACAAGCCCAACTGTAAAGTAAAGTACAACTCGAAAGGGAAAACAGCAACTGAAAGTACAAGCGGCTCCTGGGACGTCCTCCTCGATTCCTACCTGAAGGGTAGGTACAGATGGCTCAGCTCCTGGATCGTCCACCACGGATCCTACCTGAAGGGTAGGTACAGATAGCTCCACAACTCCTCGGGTCCAACTGTCCGCTCCGAGCACGTCCCGCTCAGTGGTCCTCCTCCGGGTACCGACCTACTCCGAAAGCCTCAACCGCAGTCAGCGCTGTCCTTCGTCTGCAACCAACACAACGAAGTGCGGGCATAGCCTGTGCAGGGGTGAGTATAAGATACTCAGTAGGGACCCCGAGACCCTCGAAGGTCTCCCGAAATCCACAAAGGATAAACCACATGAAGGATACAATCACAAAGTAACATCCAGTATTGATTAGGTATATGCCCATACATATACCTATGTCACCAATTTCCGTTCGGCTCCAACACCGAGCCCAAGAACAACCCAATCCACAAAGAAGAGTAAACAGTACAAGTCCACACAGTTTATAACAAGTTTATGAAATCAACGGATAACCATTACCCAGGTATATGCCCATACATATACCTAAGTTATCAAGCGACCATCTCAATCATGAGGAAAAACAAAGATCATTGACTCAGCTCAAACCAGGATTTTCATTATCGAAACTGTAGCTGCTGAAGAGCCCCGTCTCTGAAGTGTGCAGTAGTCCTGTCACGACTCCGAGGTACTGCTCACTAACCTATGACTGCTGAGTTAATCCTCCTGTAGAGTACTGCGGGTCTGCTGCCAACTACTGGGTGCTCCGTCCGCTGAGGGTCTGCTGCCAACTACTGGGCGCTCACCCAAATAGCCTACAGAGGTACTCCTCCTGTCAAGTACCGCGGGTCTGCAGCCAACTACTGGGCGCTCCGTCCGCCGTGGGTCTGCTGCCAACTACTGGGCGCTCCGTCCACTGGGCTAGTCGACTCACTCCAAGTCGAGTCGGTCAAGCAGTCGTCAGGTCTCAGTCGGCTACACGGTCTCCGTACTCCGCACGCACGTCTACACTGTCGCGGGTCTGTCGCTACAACCAAGCGCACACACTCCGTAGAGTATCGCGGGTCCGCTGCTACAACCAAGCGTTCCCCCGCCAGCTCGTCTCCGGGAGGGTCCACTCCAAGAGCTACTGGTCGATACTCCAAGTATCTCAAAGTCCAACGAAGAAGTGCCACAAACGTCCGCTTCGTCAAAGGAGTCTCAACGCAACAGACGGCGCGTCAATCGGACGCCCGGTCTGTGAGTTATTAGTCTTTTCGTCCCGAGGGCCCGGTTGGTTTCGTGAGCGAACCAAACCCGGCCATATCTCAACTGTACCCTGAACTCTCATAGGGTATGCTCATAGGGACCGTTTCTCATCGTGATCATCAACGCCACTGACGGTTCGTCAAACGGACGTCCTGTCTGAAAGATATCAGCTTTTCCGTTCCAAGGGCCGGTGGGATTTCAGATACGATCCAACCCGGCCATACTCCAACTGTATCCAAAACTCGGGCGGAGTATGTCAAAAGTTCAGTCTCATCAAGAGGAAGTTATCGCAACAGACGGCGCGTCAATCGGACACCCGGTCTGTGAGTTATTGGCTTTTTCGTTCCAGGGGTCCGGTTGGTTTCGTGTACGAACCAACCCGACCGTACTCCGTCGGCACCCAAACCTCGAGCGGAGTAAGCCAAAAGGTCCGTCCCAATTAGAGGATTCCATCAAAGTCGACGGCACGTCAATCGGACGTCCGGAGCTCAAGATATGAGCGTTTCTACTCCGAGGGCCCGGTTGGTTTCGTGAACGAACCAACCCGGCTGTACTCCACCTGCATCCAAACCTCGGGCGGATTATACCAAAAGATCGTCTCACTAAGAGGAACTTATCAGAACTGACGGCACGCCATTCAGACGTCTGTAGCTCAAGATATGAGCGTTTCCGCTCCGAGGGCCCGGTTGGTTTCATGAACGAACCAATCCGGCCGAACCCAATGTAAACTGAAACTTTGAGTGAGTTAAACCGAAACGGCCGTTTCGATCCAAGGATCGCGTAGCCGCAGACGGTTCGTCATTCGGAGGCCCGTAGCTCAAGTTACGGGCAAATAACCGTTCTGGTTCGAGAAAGAAGGGGTCCGGGCTGACCCGGCCCGAACCGGCCCGGCCGGTTCGGCCGGCGGCGCGCGGGGCGCGCGGCGGTGCGCTGAGGCGGCGCGGCGGTACGCTGGGCGCGCAGGCGGCGCGCGGGGCGAGACCCCGGCGGCGCGCGGGGCGAGACCCCCGCCCCCCCGTTTTTCCCCTTGGCGGCGCGGCACGTGCCGCGCCGGTTTCAAAATAAAACCGCCCCCTCACATGAGGGGGCCTGCTGGACGACACGGGGGGGGGGGGGGGGCGCTGCCCCCCTTCTAAAGTTAACCGGCCCCCAATTTAATTGGGGGCCATTAAAGGCTAACCGGGGAAAATTAATTCCCCCGGTTTGACTTCCTTCCGGCCGGCCCGACCTGGCCGGCCGGTTCCCTTTCGTCTTCCGACACCGGCGGCCCGGTTTGCCGCCGGTCTTCTCAAATCCTCCGCGGCCCGGAACCGGCCTCGGCCTTCGTCGTCCGTAGTGGCGCGTCAATCTTGCGCACTCCCATGAACCCCTTGCATCCAAGTGTGGTGTCACAGCACCGCTCCGCCTCTTCTTCGAACCACGAGTAAAAATACAACAACAAGGTTTGGGAGGAGGATCGACCGCGTTTGTGCGGTCCGATCCCCTCCCATGTTAATGATAACAAGCGGTCCAATAATTTATTTACGAAGGCGTAAATTAAATTAAGAATAAAGGTACAACCCCTACCTCGAAGGAAGCTCGTGAAGCTCGTCAACGATCCGCGAAGGACGAGCGTCGCGGAGGTTGGACGTCACGGAGGTCGGTCGTCACGGAAGTAGACGTCGTCGGCATCGCGGTTATGGCGTCGCGGTAGACGGACGTAGGTTCACCGCGAGAGGCACGTCGCGGAAAGTGCGTTGCGGCGTCGGACGTAGGTTCTCCGCGGAAAGCACATCGCGGAGAGGATGCGTTGCGGCGTCGTGGAGGAAATCCAACGCGTTGCAGTCAGACGTCGTGGAAGAAGGTCATCGCGTTCTTCGTCGGAGAAGTTCATCGTGAGGAAGAAGAACTTCAAAGGGAAAAGAAAGCTCTCCCTTCTCTTCCGCACAGCAAAAACCCAAAAACCCAAATAAAAGAAAAGGTTCCACTTATTTAATAACACTACCTAAGACTTTTGAAATTCAATAGATTGAATTTCAATAACGTTAGATAACACCTCAATTAAAAACCATGAGTTATAACATTAATTAAGTGAGTTTTTAAAGGGGGGAAGACAAGGGGGTTTAGAGAATATGAGGGGGTGGGGTTCGTGTGGGCCCACCACCCTCATAACCTCTAAAGGGAAGTTGGGAGTTACCCAACTTCCACCCAATGGATAAAACACTTAGTGCAAAATTAAATCGTAGATAAATTATTAATTAATCTTCCACAATTTTTATCATCACCCCTCGTCAGAACGCACCTCTGGAACATGTGTTCTTAAGCAAATACCGGCGCTACGGTTCCAACGGTTCCCTCGGAATTTTGATTCCGGGCACCGGTTCATAAGTTAGAAATTCCCGCTCATTCGTTTACTGAACGTACCCGAGCCGAACTTCGGTTGATGATTCCGGGCCCACCGGACCTCGGAATCAGGTGCCGTCTGAAACTGCGCTCTTGTAAAATTCCAAAGAAAATTAACAAAAAAATTTCCTTGAAATTTCCAGGTCTTTACATTTACAAACCCATAAAACCTCTATTATGTACATTCTATGTTATATGTATAACTTTTGAGGAATTATATACTAGATACAACACATATACTAAAATTTAGATGTTGTTTAATTTTCAATTGAATATAGATATTCTTAGATGATGTTAGGTAAAAATCTATCTTGATTAGATTTTAACCAATTTATGTATATATTCATACAATGTCATCATATATGGGGAATAGTGTAATTTTTTGTTGTGTATCATTGATTTTTTCAAGAGAATATTTATATTCATTCATTTTATAGTGATAATTCAATGTTTATTAGTAATATAGACCATATAATTGATCAGATACATGTAATTTCCTTATATTTTATGATGACTGTGTGCGTGTGGTGTTCAGTGTTGGTGTAACCAAAAATATTTCTAAGGGTTGTGGAAGAGTCCCCTAGTGTTTTTTCGAAATAGGTTTTGACACATCCCCATTCATGTTAAATTGATTAGGGGAATGAATTGAAATGGAATTCATCTCTGATTACGATGTATATTTATTGGATATAGGCCTCAGAGTTTGGGGAGATATTGATTTACATTAAATATAATTTTTAGAAGGGATCAATTTTGATTAATATCACCTTATATACTCTGGACTTGTTTTTGAAGATGGTGGAAAACACTCAATTACTATTCATAACCTATTTTCTATTGAATTATTTGACATTAATGAACTATTATTACATTTCATGGTTTTATGATCAATAATATTAGTTTAAGGAGGCATCTTATTCATAAAGATTATTTTTCAATTAGGGTATCATCATACGATTGTGAAAGATATGGATATTCAAAAAAAATATAGTCAAACGTCTAAATTGAAACTAAGAGTTCATGGAAAAGTCAGTCATTTTCTTAAAATCACCATATGATTTCAATAGAATTTTGAATTCTATAATTTGAGAGTTCCTATATGAATTTATTATGGTGTTCATTATTGATAACCTCATATATTCTACTTCTGATAAATAGAATTTAAAGAAACTTTAATTCATTTTAATTTTCCTTTGCTTTAAACCTCTACTTGGTAATCTTAATATGTTTAATTTTCGTTCTACTGTGTTGAATTTATTAAGACATGTCATGTCTTGAGAATGATAATTTATGGATACTTTAAGATCAAGGTGGTGGTTTCTTAAGATGACCACTATACATTTACAAAAAATCAATGTTACCTTGGTATCAAAAAATATTATAAGAGGTTTTTTCTCAACTGACCTTTAATCATGAATCATGTGACATAATTGACCCTAAATTATCATGCCATCTTGTGGACTGACTAATCTAATGTTTTTTTTGTTTCAATAACACAAATTAGTTATTGTACTTGTACTTTTTTTCTAGAGGAAGGAGACATTCTTGAGGTTATTAGAGATACTTCTTTCCTTGGATTGGGTTGTATTCAATTGATGTAGATACTTTTCCTCTTTTATAGGTATATATAGCTATAATATCCTGAACATTACTAACATACCCATGATCATAATATTTCTATACGTCAATTTTCCCTGAAATATTTTTGACACTATCTCACAAGTGAACACTTCATGGTCAATATATATCAAAGGATTTGTAGATATATATTATCCTAATATAAATTTAACATGGACAAATGATATTGGATATAATTCTTATAGATTTATGTATATAGAGTATCTATATTTTTATTAATCGTAATGTTTTTGTGACTTCAAAAAATAGGAATTCTCATCGATGTTTTTCCATGAGTGTCTATTTATTTGGATATAAATGATTTATATTGAATTATTTCATCCTTTTATGGAGGAAGTTCATGGTATAGGGTGTCTCTCTCTAATAAAAACGTTTCCATCCTATAAAAATGAGGTAGAAAAATCATAGTTTGGGGATTCTGAGGTGAATTTTTAGAAATATCATCTTGTTTTTTGGGGACAAACCTGATGTATTCTCTAATGATGACCAACATAATTTTTGGTTCCAATATAAGCCCTTCATTCCATAAATGATGCATGAAGTAATTCTCTAGGATTTTCAATTATATCTCTTTATTGTGCATCTCGGTCTATCTATGATTTCTCATTGCCAAAGGGGTAAATTTTAGGGGGAACCATTAAAAAGGTTAGTCATAATTCTTGTAGCCCAGTGTTTGGTATAAAATTAAGGGAAGACCAAATATCATATTATCATTTAGTTACTTAAAATTATAGATTATCCTTGGTGGAAGAGTGGGGATATTTTAATCTGTTTTTCAAATATGATTACCTTAGACTCATGGTATATGTGATTCAATCTGGACGATCATGTACTATTTGATAAGTACAACTCATTTCATGGAAATTACATAACTTAGCATTGTGGATTTCTTATTGAGGTATTAGTTAAAGGGGGATAAGAAATCCAATGGGGTTTCTATGATAATAATATTTTATTATGATCATTCCCCAGTATTAAAGGTTCTATAGTATAATTTTGGACCTATATTAATATATATTGTATCCTTAATGATTATATTATTATGGTAATATGAAATATAACATTATTTTTCTATGTCTGGATGCTTATAAATTTATTACATTTATTCTATTAACATCACTGATGAAGTGTATTTTTTTTATTTCCATTATAATAGAATAAAATTTTATTATTGATGTTGTTTATTGGTTTTATATTTCTGTTTCATATATTTATTATAAGCTAATTTAAGAGAAATTCTACTTTAGGTGATTTTTTTATAAATATGAAACTGGATTTTTCAAAACCTAATAATTATAAATTATAACAACATTATATACATAAACCATTAATAAAAAATTTCATTCCTTTGGTTTCTCAACTTCATCCTCACGAGAATTAAATTTTTTCCAAAATAATAATGATGAAATTCTATGAGGAAAAGAGTCACGTACTATATAAGTATGTTTAAATAGGGCATAAAATGATTCCTGATCACCATATGATAATTCATACATTCCATAGATTATTCTTATGTAATATTTTAACATAATTATAGAATATTTAGATGATTATTCCACAGGACTCAGAAAGAAAGTTTACACACTTTTGTTTAGAAAGTATAAAAATTTGGTGGTTATATAGAATAATGCTGAAACAAATAATCATTATAGAAAATTTAAATTTAATAGTATTCATTATTCAATGGATTATTTTTATTAATATTAATCAATTATTGGTTATAATGATCATTTTATATATCACTTTATGGTATATTAATTATTATATTTATTTCATAATTTAATTATTGGATAATAATTATATATTTTTTTAATCATATGAAAATTAATTTGGACATGTTGTATATAATATCAACTAGATATCATGTGGGATAATTAATGTTTAATATTCAAACTTTTTTACAACAAACTTATGAGTTTCAAATTCAAATTATTTGAAATATAATGAGTTTGCCTCAAATTTTTTTTAATAGTATTATAAGAACAATAATGTTGATTGTTAAGTATGTTTTATATGTTATCATGTAACACCGTGATATTTTATAGTATATTTCTCCTTAAATATAGTTTATTTCACAAATAGAAAGTTTTTCAGGAAAATATAAATTTAGAAGAAAAATGATATAAATATTATTATTTTAATCTGACCATTATAACATCAACTAAAAAATTGGTTGTTTCAACTGAAACAATCACAATAGGAATATATATTTATATATAGATTTAATATAATGTAAATTCATTGATAAATAAGTATTCAACATTCTGTAACATCATTTCATGCTTCAAAAATATGATTTCATCAAATATTATTTTTTAAGATTTTTTCAATATAAATTATAATTTGGGACATTGTTTGATAAAGTAAGATGTTATTTTTAAAATAATCATGTCCAAATTATCTAATATTGAAATAGATTTATTTTTTGAAAATGATGGATTTTATAGTGAAATTTGAAAAATAATGATTTATATTCAGAATAATCTTTTTGTGTCATCAATTTAGCAAACATGAATTTTAATTCAAAGTAGTTTAAGGGTGTCATTAGTTTATTTTGATTATTAAAAATTTGACAAAGTTTCATTAGATTAAATTTTGAGATTAATTTAGGTATAAATACTTTTTACATTTAAAAAAATATTATTTTATAGAAAATCACTTTTCATTGCTTTTAAATGGATTAATTTTAAATTGAACTCTTCCCCTGCATCGAATTGAATACAATTAAATAATAATAATAATTTTCAGATATAATAATTACTATAATTTTAAAAATTTGAATTATTTTTGTCATTTTGAATATTAATCATAATAAATATGAGTCAGCATAGTAAAATGGGAAAATCTGGTTAAAACCATTAGGTAAATATTTAAAATCCATCTTAAATGACCCTTTATCCTATTTTATGGAGTTTTCCAACCTAATATATGTTAAAATAGTTCATTAATTTATCTTATAATTTTATATTGTATTTAGAAGACCTATAATGACTTTTATGGTATACATCATATTTTATTAAAATTTATAACTATTTTTGGGGCTTTATATTAATTGGAATGGTTAGAATATGGAATTAATTTTTGACTATCTCCAAAAGTGTAAAAACTTTCTTAGTTTATTATTTATCAAAAAAACCATTTAGTATATATATCTAGTAAAAATTATTTTTACTCTTAAATCATGTTTTTCCTAAATCCTATATTTCAGGAGTTTTATGTTCTAATATAAAATTTAATTTATAAAAAAAATGTAAATTAAATATGATAAAAAGGATTAAATTTGTAAAAAAATAATATGATTCCACCTTTTTTCTTATAATTATTTGATCATTTACAAAATTTGATTTATCATGGTTAAGTTTAAATTTTTTTAAGTGGTGTAACGAGAATATAATGATTAAAATGAATAAAAACATGTCCAATATGATGATTAGAGATTATTTAGACCCTATAACACAATTTATTCTTATTTTTGGTGCCTTGGTTCTACTTTACATTACTAGGATACGTTTATCATTTATTTTTTAAAATAATTTTATGTGTATCATTTTCCTCCATTATTAGGGGTTTCCACTTACAATTAATTTCCAACCTTCCTGAGCCTTCTATATCAACAACATCACAATATAACACCTTATTTTATCCATTATACTTTTATGTTATCTTATGGTAATTCCTAAATATCCTCCATTCATGGCTTAATGTGTCATCCAAAAGAGCTTTCCAAAGAATGATTTACAACTATAAACTAGGTACGCCCAATTTTATTTCATCTGATACCACCTATATATCAAAGGTATAAATTCTAAACTAGTTAAATAAGTATTTTAAAAATAACAAATTGTTATTAAAATAATTCAACAATCATTTTCCTCTTATTTTACATCCTATAGAAAAAAAAATTCTATTTGTGCATACCTACTGCTTACCATCTCCATATAGTGGTACAATTTTTTTTTCATAACCAATTAACATTGATGAATATAAATATAAACAAAATGATTATATATGATATCTATTACATAATTATTTGAAAAAAAATCTAATATATCATTTACCTTCACACCCTACCATTAATTAAACTAAATTATATTGTTGCTTGTGGATACGTGTAGACAACCACCTCCATGAAGAGATGTAATTCATTTTTCATGTATTCCATTTAGGAATGATTAAAAATATTACAATAATAAATATATGTGATATTTATATCATGGTTAATAATTTTTTGATTATATAAAAAATTTTAATGAGCATGGGCCTGGACTAATAAACCGAAACATGCAGGTAAAAAATTAATTATCACTTAGAGTAGTTATTTTAATAAATCATTTTCAATAAATGGTTGATAAGATGTTATAATTGAAAAATATATGGAATTAAATAAATATATTTCTGTATTTTTCTAGAATATATTTATTTTCAATGTTTAATATTTAAATATGTGGTTCAAACACATACTAGGAAAGATGATACATGAGGTAAAAAACTTATATTTCATTCAAATTTTATTTATAATTATCCATTATTATATATTTGTTGATTTAATTATACGACCCTGATCAGATAAACAATTTTTATTTTTATTTTCATCTATTGATTTATATAAAATTATGGTTTTATTAAAAATTTATTCTTTGGTACTCTAACTAGTTAGATATATTTTTAATGAAAATCTAACATTATTACCGATATTTTGACTGCACATTAATTTGTATTCAATTTTCATGACTTCTAAAATGTTTTCAAAAACATTATTTACTATTATTCAATTATTTTATTCTGTAAATTTAAAAAAAAATTATATTTTACAAAAAATATAAAATTATATATTTTGTTTCATCTTTTTAGAAATGTACTTTTTTAAAGGTGTTAACAAAATCATTATTTTAATGTTTCTAAAAAGAATTTAACATCCCACCATCATGACTGATTAATTATCATATGCACCCTTTACATGGTTTTAGGTTATTTTTTCAAGGAAAAAACATTTTCGTTGTAAAATATTTTTAGTTTAAATAAATGATTTTAAAATTAAAAGTGTACATTATTCATAAAAAATTCTATGTGATATTTTAATTGTATTTTTCAATTATTATAACATTCTATGAATTTAAATATCCTCACCCCTATTTTTAATAGGATTATTATTAAAATAAAAATGTGTTGTTTATGGAGCCCATTTATTTTCCCTGGGTCATGTTATGTTGAAATGAATATATGTTTACAAAAACATTTTCCATTACATGGGATGAGATATATAAATAATGATTTATGATCCTGTGGATGAATAGATTAAAAAAAATTGATGGTTGGGTTTGGAAATATATTTCACTTTAATTCATTGGATAAAGGTGGATATCATATCAGATCCTTGGAACTAAAATTCGGAGACAACTGAGTTCAATAAAGAAATATGACCACTATGAATGTTTTAGGAGGGAACGGTTTTAAGGATATAATTGAATTTAGAGTTAACCCAATCTAATGTGATTGTATTAAAAATGATCGTTTACTGTGGAAGTGATTTTATATTTTAATATGTGTTCTAATAAGTTATGTCCATTGACTATTTTATACTCTCATGGATTATATTCATTGATTCCTTGATCATTCTTGTCTTATAAAAATCTATACTTTAAGACATGACTCAAGATTATTATCCTGGATATATTGGATATTAATGTAAAAATGTAATGCTCATTTTCCCATACCCTTATTCTCGCATTATGTACAATTAATCATTGATATCGTTGCGATTTACCCTTAATGAGCATCTGAAATCAAACATTCATGCATTTCATTTCACTAGATTTTAGAGAATGGTTTTAAGTATGGTACATATTGGAAAATTAATGTGTGGGAAGATCATTCTGAAATATATTGAATATATTTCATGAAATAAGTTTGTTGTGCATATAGTAGAAAAGAAACTATGACCTTATGAACTTTTATGTGTATCTGTAATATATATTTTTTATTCTTCTATTAAGTCATAATATCTATTTACGAAAATTTTGGGTTTTTATGGTTTGTATTTATCACACCTGGTTTTTTATGTCTTGGTTTCAATCTGGTTCATTGGAAATCTTTATCCATTTCTTGGGTTTTGGGTGAGATGAACGTTGAGTTTTTAAGATCCGTCAATATCTAATATTCCTACCATGGTTTCTCCAAATCTGTTTTGGGGGGTTTTGTGTAAAAGGATGGTAACATCATGGTTTGGGCCAAACTGTGAGCCCATTTCGATATTTAAAAACAAATTTTGTTACTATTATAACTAATTTATTTTTCAAAATATTCACCCATTCTGCTTGGAACATGGCCTCCCCTGACCTATTCAATCCACCATATCCATTTGGACAACTATGAATTCATAATAATGGTGGATTTGCGTTATTTATTCAGGTAATGGTCCATCCATAAAGCCCATTTCTAGATAAAAAAATATTTTTCATCTTTTATAACTTATTTATGTTTTAATGTTTTTCAGTGATTCCACCACCAAAATAGAGCCCTAAATATTTGATATCTACTATAGGTGCCTTCACATTCATTATCCTTCGTTTTGGCAACATTTTGGGAGACTAATCTCTAATGGTTAGTGGTACTTATTATCTTCTCCATCAAATCTTTCTCTTTTCTCTTCCCTTTTCCTTCATTTTTTTGGGTGTGTGTGTATTTTTTCCATGGTATTGAGGTAGATTCTCTTAGGAACATGGATTTATTATTTAAGCTTCATCATTTTCTCCCATTTATCACATTATAGACATGTTTAATAATTATTTTCATCCATTTGATGATTTATTTAGTGTAAAACATTTTTATTTTTACCTTATTTTGTGTAAAATGGAGTTGTTTCGTTATAAAAGTGCACACTGCTTGTTCAAAAATATTTTCCTCTAGATTTTTCAACAAGATTATGAGGTTTATGACCTTTTTTATCTAATGCAATAACTTTTTCTCTTGCACATTGGGTATTTTAATATATTAGGTGTTAAAAAGAAGTTGGTTTGCTAAATGTTACATGTCGAACATTAAGAAAAGTGAAAAGTTGGCCTTTGGGCTCTAAATTTTGTATAAAATAATTTGTTTAAATTTTTTAAAGTATTAGCACCATGAAATTTGATATTCCAGTGATCATTTTTGGATGTACAAAGTGGTTTGGGTTTTATAATGACATGGATTTTGATTTTTTGACATGTTTTGGTGTGAGTTGTCGATAAGTGCCCCATTTGGAATTATTGTGAAAATGGTTCAGAATATATGTGTGTCCTAAGTTATTTAAAGGTATTATGTAAAAAATTTATTAATAAAATGGAATTTTTAAAATTATTAATTAATAGTGAAAGGTGTACATTTGTAATACATTGGTTTGGTAAAATAATTAAAGGCATGTTAGCCATTTCTCTTAAAAAAGGGGTTTCATATGTATTCCATGTTGTTCCATTTGGGGTCATTTTAATATTCAGGAAATTGATTTGGTAAATGGTGTTTGGGATGCCTAATCTAGTTTGGTGTGGAATTGATGTTTTTTTCGCCGAAAAAGTACAGTTTCAATTGGAATTCATGTTCAATGCTTTATTAAACTTCTCAAAATTGTTTTATGAAACTTTTAGATGGTTTACTAAGTTACACAAAGTCTGAAATCATGTTTAGATACTATTTTTATTTTTTGTGACAATAACTAGTGTTTTATGTGTAAATTTAATTTTATAGCATGTGGGACATTATTGAGCACAAAGAGGGAAACCCGAGTATCAAGGGGGTAGACATGTAATAGTATCCCTATTTTCTGGAGTGGTTCTGTCCACTTTTCAACAATAATGTTGGATGATTAATACAATAAAAATCCTATTATGAGGATGTTGGGGACCACTAGGTTATGGGGATGTTCCCTACTAGTGGTTCATGTACAAGAATGGATATTTTTTGTGGTGAATTTTCACTAATATACAATGTACCTAGGGCCCATAGAAAGCTAGTGCCTCAGGGTGTTCCTGTGACTTGAGCTCATTGGATATATTGTATTCACCATCAGCATACAATGAGTTTAGTTGGAAAATTCAGTATCGTTTTGGTTTTATTTAATGTTGAGAGTTCTATAAAGTATCTTTATAGAAAACCAATTTCACTTCGAAGTTGCATCTGTTTGAAATTTGTTACTAGCATTCCCTATTTATGAAAACTTGCATGAATTTTTTTTGGTAATGTTTGTAACATGTAACCATGTTTGGAAAATATATTTTTATATATTTTATTTAAAAATTGAAATTGTTGTTTCTTCTATTTTAATGGATGGGCATTGCGAATAGAATATTGGGAAAACCGACGATGTTTTAATAATCCTGCCTATATTACTCTTCTATTTTTATCCATTTTTTAGGTTTCATCTTGATTTTGATCAAATTGGGGGATGTTTGATCATTGTGTAAGATAGATACTAGTAGGGTCAGATGGAGTAAGAAGGATGTGATGTCTTGTCAGTTTAGTTGTTGGTTTAGTAATTCATTCACATTCATGTGCGAATAATGTTCAGTTAAACTTTTATATAAATTTATATTGGGTTTTCAATTTATTTTATCTCTTTCTTTAATTGCTTATATTTAGGAAAAATTGTTCCTTTATCAATATACTAATTCCCTCGGTGATTTTATCCATCCTAGGATGATCGAGAATGCCTATCAGGACTTGTCGTAAAGCATAATGGGTGACTGGATCAGGGTCGACCTGGGATGGTTCATGAAGAAATGGCATTAGGGCATGTAAGATCTTATAAAAACATTCATTTTAGAGTTCACATGAAATATGGGGGATGTCAATGTTGATAGAGTATGATTTTCAAAACATAAAGGGTAGGTTCGGGAAGCCCGTCATAAATTCTTGCTCATTCTAATCCTCGAGTGTCCATGGGAAGCCTTTTTTTTAATAGATCATTTGGTTCATTTGGATTGTATGGTGATTGGGATACAACAAAGGTAGTTGGACTAATGGTATTCATGAGCTCACATGGCCTGGAAAGCCATGTGGAGCTGGTGAATGGTCTTAAGAAGGATCTTTGTGTTGGTGGTTTGTTTGACATATGGCCCCCAACCGTATGGTCAAGTCACCCACCAACACTAATTCCCTTTTATGGTTCTCTTATACCATTCTTGAATTCTGACTTTGGTTTTGAAAATCCTTATGAAATAATTATGGAAGTGGTTTTTCAATTCCAAATATAAGAATGTTTGTGATAATGGTGGGTTTTGGTAAACAAATTATAGTCTAGAAAGTGGAATGATTTAACGATATCGAATTTCCATAATCTAAATATAAGGTTTATTGAAATAAAACAGTTAGAAGGAATGAATTATTTTAAGATGATTCTTATTTTTATAAAATATCATGTTTGGGGATATTGAATAGTGTTAGAATATGATTAATTGGTTTTGGGAATTGGTTTTGAGTAGTTGGTGTTTTCCAAAAAAGGGTTTCGACCTTTGTGGTTTTAATATTAAGAAAAGAGACCTTGTTGAATTTTTTAAAATTTAAAAGGGATGTTTGAAAGCTATTCTTGTTTTTTATTAGTTTTAAACAAAATTAAATGGGTTCTAAATAAAATGGTTATTGAAAATGTCTAATTTGATGAGATGCTGAAAAATATTTTGAATAAATGGAGATGATTTGGAAGATACCTATGGGGTTTCTTTTTCAAGCTAGGTAAAATGGTTTTTTTGTGGAAATATGAAAATGGGTTTTGACTTGGTGGTTAGTGTGCCTATGGATGTTGCATTATTTTTGAAATGGGATGAATGTTTTGGCCTATAAAACGAGGTTGTTTGTTTTACCCTATGGTGTTCTCATGGGTTCTCACATGAAGGTTTTTTTATAGATATGTTAATAGAATCTCGGTATGGAATAATGGTTGGTTTATTAGGGTGGGATGATAATGTTCATGTGAGTGAGATGTTATGAATCACCATTGGTGAATGGGAAAATACACCATGTTAGTTTTTTTTCAAAAGTGTTTTAAAATGAAAACTTGTCATGTTTTTTGTTAATCAGTGTTTACGTGGGTTTTTAATTTTTCAGAAGTGTGTTTTGTTTCAAATGCTACCTCATGAATGAAACATGTTATTATTGGTGTGTCTTGCGATGGGATATTTTTGGTGGCCCGGTTTTGGGTCAATGTTCAGTTGGATTCTAAAAATATGTTAGATGTTGTCATGTGGCTATGTATGGTTCTTCAATGGAAACTGTTCTAGTTGCTCAACCTAAGTATTTGTTTCAAACATTAAATACACCTCTTAATATGATACCTCTACTCATTTTATGGAATAGATAGCGGTGTTGTCTTGATTTTAATAGTTTCCCTATTGTGATAATTATTTTTTATATAGCAGTTGTGTTCAGTGATGTTGATGTGTTTCTCCATTTTCCATTTCCATGTTTCTCCTTGTTCGGAGTGAGGGAGAATAAAGTTATATATCGTTGAGTTTAAATTAAGATAAAGTTGTGTTTTTGAGAAAGTGAGTATTATGGGTTGTTGTGATTACTAGCACTTGGCTAACGTGAATAATAAGTTTCAAACATCAGGGCTCCAACCATAGGCCTCAGAGAGACACCTTTCACACAATTTGGATTTTACCAGAGGTATAGGGAGGTCAACTAAGTTCATTACTACACCATTGCGATAATTATGTTTCAATGTTTTTTTGTGTTTTATCATCCCAATTATTTTCCCCTTTTCCCAAGGAGTGTGGTGGACTTACTATTCATATAGTTTCTACGGTAATTCCTTCTTAGATGTAGGTCTACAATCAATGTCCATAGGTGGACCACCAATGTGAATCAGGTGCGGGATGGGTTTAATAATTCATAGGTGGAGAGTGTTGGGGGGTTCCTCTATTTATTTTATAGTTTAGTAGCCCAACTATTAGGTTCCCTTATCTACCCACCCCGACTAGCGGGTTTTTTTTAAAATGTGATGAATGTGTTGGCCCAGTTTTTGTCCCCTATATTCGGTAGTGGGTGGTTTAAATTTTTATATTCTAACCCTCCTAACATAGGTTTATAGGTTTTTATTGTAGATTGTTTGTGGTCATGTGAGGTTGAGTACCTATTCTAGTTCATGTTGAACTCTTTTTTTTAAGTCTAGTTGGTCTCTAATGGTGGGGAGACCCACTACAAGTCTCAAAGATCTTTTCCTTATAGATTTATCTGATTTTAGTTGTGATTTAATGGTGGGGAGCCCATTCTGTCTTCCCCCTCCCCCACCCCCACTAATTCATTGTATTTTGTGAGTTCACTATGGTTTGGGTAATCTTTGGGTTTATTGGTAGAAGTCCCAATAATCTAGTTCTTTTCATGGTTCTGGAGGTGGTGTCTTTATCTTTCGGTTGATTCTCAGGAAGTGGATTTTAGTTGGTGTTTTTTTTGGGCCAGAGGATTACGTTCCATTGGTGATGGATGATATTTCCATAGAATGAGAGGATGTACCATGTTAATAAGTAATCCTTATGTGTTGATATTTTAGATAAAAAGGGCAAATGGATTTCTTGGGACAGAATGTTTTAATGGTGAGGAGAATTGTCACACCTGGATTTTCATGTCTTTTTTTGATTTAGTACATTGGAAATCCTGATACTTTTCATTAGTTTTGGTTGAGATCAATGTTGAGAGTTAATGTTCTATATATGTCTAATAATCCTACCATTCGTTCCCCATTTCTTTCATGGGGGGTTTTGGATAAAATGATGGCTACATTAGTATTTGGGCCAAACTATTAGCTCATTTCCATATTTAATAACACAATTTTTTCTTTAATAAATCCTTCATTTTTAAACATTTTTTACCCTATAAACTTCCCACATGGCCTCAAATTACATATTCAAACCACATTATATAATTGTATCCCTTAGGAATTTATAATCAGTGTGTATTTGTGATATTTATTTAGGTAATGGACCAACTTGTTGGTTAATTTCAAATTTTAAAAAAAAAATATATTAATTATTTTATATCATATACACGTTTTTATATTTTTTAGTGATTCCATCTCCCAAATGGAGGCCTAGATGTTGGATATCTACCAGAGGTTCCTTTTCCATCTTTATCTTTCATTTTGGGCCTCTTTTTTCACAATTTCTTATCAAAGTTTTGTGGTTCTTTTTAGTTTCTTCATCAATGATTTCTCATTTCTCTTTACTCATCAATATTTTTTTTTTTTGGTTTTATCTTATCTTATGGTCATGATCAACCAAGGGTTCTGTTTTCCCATAATTGTAAAGGTGGTTTTGTTTGTTTTCATTCTGTTCATCATATATCTATAGTTTGGAACATACAATAGGTGTTTTCGTGTGTGTGTCTCCATTTTTCTGTGGTTTTGAGGTAGTTTCTCCCAATAACATGATTTTATTATTTTAGTTTTATATTATTCTTTTTATCAACTTATACACATTTTTTGTATTTATGTGCAACCTTTGGATGATTTATTTGGTGTGCAAAATGGTAATTTTTTCTTTGTTTTGTGTAAGTGGAGGTGTTTTGTTATAAAATTACACACTACTTTTTCAAATAAATGTTCCATGGGTTTTTGAATATGTATTATTATGTAATAACATTTTTTAAATACTGTAATAAATATTTTTCATGCATATTTTGGTTTTCACCCCATTTCGTGTTCGATAGAAGTTGTTTGATTAAATGTTGCATGCCTAGTCTTCGGAAAAGTGCCAAGTTGGACTTTGTGTGCTAATTGTGATATAAAAAACATTTTTGAATTTATTGAAGTATGTTAAGTATGAAATCTGATAATTTAATGTTCTTTAATGTTTGCAAATACTATTTTTGGATTTAAAATATATTGGTTTATATTTTTGACATGTTTTGGTATGAGTTCTCGGTCAGTGGCCCATTTGGCATTCTTATGAAAATGGTCGTTCATAAATGTGTAACATAAATGTTTTTAACGGTTTATGTAAATTTTTTTTCTTCTACCAATTGTGTTTGTATGCCGTTTTATGTACAACGAAATTTTTACCTTTTTAATATGTTTGTTCGGTAAAATTCATAATGGCATGTTAGACATTTATCTTAAAAAGGGGGTTTTCATGTGTATTTGATGTCGATCCATTTGGAATCATTTTATGATTCATGATTTTTTATTTATTAAGTGATTTTGGGGCTTCCAAATTCGGTTTGGTATACAATTGGTGGTAGTTTGGCATAAAAAGTGTATTTTCAAATGTAATTCAAGTGAAAATCATTATTAAAATTTATAAATTGTTTTATGAAAATTTTAACTGGTTTATTGTGTTACAAAAATGGTGAAAAACCTATTTAGATACTATTACTATTGTGTGTGGATAGAACTAGTGTTTTATGTGAAACTTTTATGTTATAGCAAGCCTAACTTATTTGATCACAAAGATGGAAACCCAAGTATCTAGGTGGGAGGATGTTTACAAGTATTCCAGTTATAGGGATTTGTTTCATCCATGTTTCATGTATCATTTTTTATGATGAAAACTCTAAATAAACTATTGTGATGATATTGGGGACCACTAGTTTATGGTTATATTTATTACTAGTGGCTTGTGCATGAGAACATATATTTATAAGTGATACTTTTCACTGATATACGAGGTACCTCTGCCCCATATCTAGATAGTTCCTCGGGATGTTCTCATGAATTATGCTCATTAGATATATTTTATTCACTATCAGCATACTGTGAGTTTCATTGGAAAATCTAGTATCATGTTTGTTTTATTTAAAGGTTTACCTTATTTAAATTATCCCTCTTGAAAACAGTTTTCACTTTGCAATTGGATCTCTTTGAAATTAGATACTAGAATATTTTATTTATGAAATTTTTTGAGAATTTTTATGTTATAATATTGGTATCATGGAACCTTGTTAGGGAGACATAATTTTATATATTTTATTTAAATAGGAAAATGATTTTTATTTTATTTTAATAAACGTGAATTGGTAATTGATTATTGGGAAAAACTGCTAAGTTTTAATACTCATGCCTATAGTCTTCTTCTATTTTTAGCCCTTGCGCAGGTTTCAACATGAGTCTACTAGCCTTGGGAGATGAGTGATTATTGTGTTGTAGAGTGACTACTGGTGTCACATAGAGTTTGTTGGTTATTATTTCTTTCAGTTGATTTTGTGGTTCAGTTTTACCTTCACATTCATGTGTGAATAATGTTCAGTTTAACTATTATATAAATGAATATGGGTTTGTCCATTTATTTCCATTGTTTATATAATTTCCTATATTTGGGAGAAATTGTTCCCTTATCACTCAACTGATGCACTTGGTTCTTGTATTGATCCTTGGAGGATCATGAACTCCTCTCGAGACTTGTCGTTCTACAGCCTGGGTGACTGTTTTAGGGTCAACCTGGGATAGATCGTTACAAAATGATATCAAAGCATTTATTCTCTTAGAAGACATTGATTTTTTGAGTTCCCTTGTTATTTGGGGAATGTAAAGGTAAATGGAGTAGGATTTTCAGAATCTGAGGGGTAGGATCTAGAAGAGTGTTGTGAACACATTCTCATTCTGATCCTCAAGTGTCCATGGGAAGCATATTTTTATTATTTTCGTTGGTTCTTTCTGATTTTTTTGTGAATGGGATATGACAAGGGGAGTTGTAGTAATAGCCTCCAGAATCTCATATGTCCTAGAAATCCATGTGTAAATGGGTAATGGTCTTAAGAAGGCTCTCTGTGATGTAGGTTTGTTTGATTTATGGAGTCCAACCATATGGTCAAGTCACCCATCCACTCTGGGTCCCTTTTTTGTGTCTCTTATACCTTCCATTATTCTAAATTTTGTTTTGAAAATACTAATGTAAAAATTGTGGAAGTGGTTTTCAATGCTTAATATGTTAATTTTTTTAGAATGTTGGGTTTTTGTTAAATAACTTTTTTTGGAGAACGTGGAATGATATAATGGTATCATATATCCTTAATCTAAACATATGGTTTACTGAAATAAAATTGTTATAATGAATGAATTATTTTAAGATGATTCTAAAAATTTGTTTAAAATAGGATGGTTTGGGGTGATGGATAGTGTTTGAATCTGATGAATTGTTTTTGGTAATTAGTTTTTGATCAGTTGGAGTTTTCTTAAAAAGGGTTTTAGAATCTATGGAAGTTGGATTAATAAAAGATACCATGCAGAATTTTTGATAAAGGGAAAGGTTTGTTTAAATGGTATGATGGTTTCAGAAGACGTTTAAAACTAAATTAAATGGGTTTTAAATCAAATGGTTCTTCAAAAAATGTTTTGTTGAGATGCTGATTTTTTTTGAAAAATTGAAGAGGATTTTAATTGAGACCTTTGGGGTTTCTTTTTCAATACTGGTAAAATGTATTGATGTGTTTAAAATATGAATTTTTTTTACATGGCGGTTATTGTCCCTATAGAAGGTACATGATTTTTGAAATGGGTTGATCCTATTTGATTTTAAAATGAGAATATTTGTTTCAGAATTTAGTGTTTTCATGGGTGCCCACATGAATGGTTTTGTATAGATATCTCAATGGATGCCTGGTATAGCATAGTGGTTGGGTTCCCGAGGAGGCATGGGAATGTGCATGCAAGTGAGACTTGATGAATCAATATTTGTGAATTTAAAAATACAGCTATAATGTTTTTCAAAAGACATTTAATCTAAGAATTAGCTGTTTTTTGGTAATTTTATGTTTATGTGGGTTTCTTTTTCGTGTTTTAGATGTGTGGTTTGTTTAGTGGCTTCCTCGTGATCTGGAAGATACACTCTTGGTGTGTCTTGATATGGAATCTTGTTGGTCACATGGTTTTTTATAAATGTTTAGTGTGTTTATAAGGGTATGTTGGATGTTGTGATGTGGCCACGGATGGTTCTTCATTGCAAAGACATCCTATTGATAATCCTACGGATTCATTTCAATCTTTAGATCCACCTCTTTGGATGATACCTCTACTCGTTTAATGGAATTTAGAGCACATTGGTCTTGATTTAAAGTCTCTCCCTCTATTTTGATTATTCTTTTTGGGTATATTTGTTATGTTTTGTAATGTTATTGTGTTTCATAGTATTCCTTGTCCATTTTTCTCCTTGTTCTGAATGAGAGAGAATTGTACTTTTTAACTTTGAGTTTTTATTTAGATGAAGGTGTGTTTTTTAGATAGTGAGTTTTGTGGCGTGTGGTGAATCATTTCTCGTGGTTTTCATTGAAGAAGATGCATCAAACATCAGGGCCCAATCCATAGTCCTCAGAGTAAAGAATTCCACATAGTTAGGAAATTTCCCGGGATGTGAGGATCTTGACTATGCTCCTACCTTTAGCATTTTGGTAAGGTAGTTTCCATGTTTTTATTTTGGTTTATCATAACTATGATTTTCTTCTCTTCACAAAGAGCATGGTAGACTTACCCCTGAAGAAGTTTCTCTGGTTATGCCTTCTTGGATGTAGGTTTCCAATCAATGTCCATGGAAGGACTGCCAATGTGAATACGGTGTGTTCTTTGTTTATCCTATTCGTAAGTGGAGTGTGTTGGGTGGTTCCTCTATTTCTTTTTTGGTTTCAGTGGCCCAACCATTATGACCCCTTCCCTCCCTGGTCTGAGTGGTGGGGTTTTTTGATCCGTTCTGAATGTGTTGGCCTAGTTCTTATCCCCTCCATTCGGGAGTGGGTGGTTTAAATATTCATTTTGGATCCCTCTAAACTAGTGTTTGTAGTATTTTTTGGGAGTGATTTGGTGGGTCTGTGTGGGTGATTCTCGATACTAGGTCACATGGAATTATTGTTCTGTTCACTTCTAGTTGGTTTCTAATGATATTAGACCCACTATAGGTCTCAAATATCATTCTTTTAAGGATTTATCGAATGGTAGTTGTGATTTATTGGTGGGGATCACATTCCCCCGGCACAAGTTGTTTTATTTAATGGGTTAACATTGGTTTGGGTGAACATTGGGTTCATTGGGAGAAGTCCTAACAATATAGTTCTTGGTTTGGTTGTGGTCATGGTGGCTTGATCATTCCATTTATTCTTCATAAGTGGTTTTGAGTTGGTTTGGGAACAATGATAATGTTTTGTTGATGTTCGATGATATGTCCTTATATGAAAGGTTGGAATTCATTAATTAGGAATACTTAGGTTTTGATCTTTTAGGTGCAAAGTATTATAGATTCTCAGGGTTATAATGCTTAAATGGTGGGGACCATTGTCACACTCAGTTTCTCATGTCTTGGTGTTCATGTGGTACGTTGGAAATCCTAACCCTAATTATGGTATTTTGGTGAGTTGAATGTTGATTTTTTAGGTTCTATGTATATATAATCAACATACCATCGATTCCTCTGAGCATTTTGGGGGGTTATTGGAGAATGTATGATTACATCAAGATTTGGTCAAAACCATGATCACATTTCCATATTTAAAAATATATATTTTTTATTTTATAACTCCTACATTTTCAACATTTTTTTCACCCATTCGACTTCTATTATGGCTTCCCCTAATATATTCAAACCAAAATACCAATTTTACCCAATCTTAATTTTTAATCACTATGGATTTGGATTATTAATTCATATAATGGGCCAGCCCGTGAACCCATTTCCATTTTATTAAAAAAAAAATATTTTATATCATATTCATATATTTATATTTTTTTATGATTCAACCTCTCAAACATATCCCTATCTGTAGGATATATACCATAGGGGCCTCCAACTTTGTTATCCTTCGTTTTGGGCCTCTTGTTGGGAGATTTCTTACCAAAGGTTAGTGGATCCTATTAATTTCTTCATCAAATATTTCTCCATTCTCTTCCATCATCCTTATTATTTATTTTGTTTTGGTATTTTTCATCTTCCAAATTAATTATCAACCAAGGGTTCTGGTTTACCATCATTTATTAAGGGGGTTTGTTTGCCTAGGTCCAGTCTTCAAAGATCTAGGGTTTTGGAATCTACGGCGAGTGTTTTCTAGTGTGCTTCTCATTTTCATCATTGTTTTGAGGGAGGTTCTCACAAGAACATTCATTTTTTATTTAATTTTCATATTTTTACTTATCATTTTCCTTATATATATCTTTAGTATTTCTTTTAAACCTTTGGATGATTTATTTGGTGTGAAAGATTGTTATATATGCCTTGATTTGTGTAAAATAGAGTTGTTTTGTAATTAAAGTGCACACTAATTGATCAAATCATTGTTCTGTGGGTTTTTTCATATGGATTAAGATGTTAATTACCTATTGTAACAACTTTTTTAAATGATTGGAAAAAACAATTGGGTTTTTAGCCATTTGGGTGTTAAATAGAAGTTGTTTTGAAAAATGTTCCATGCCTAGTCTTCAGAAAAGGACCTTGTTGGCCTTTGTGTGGTAAATGTGATATAAATTAACTTTTTTGAATTTATTAAAGTATTCTTAGGATGAAATATGATATTTTGGTCTTATTTTAGAGCTGTATAATGTGTTTTTGGTTTTATAAAGAGATGGGTTTTGGTTTTTCACACGATTTGGAATGAGTTACTGGTATGTGGCCCTTTCAGCATTCTTATAAAAATAGTGGAGCATAAATGTGTAACCAAATTTTTTTAAAGGGTTTATGTAAATTTCTTTCTTTCGATAATAATATTTTTAAACCTCTTTATGAAAATTGAAATGTGTTCCTTTGTTATAAATTAGTTTGGTAAACTGTTTAAAGGATCGTTATAAAATTCTCTTTTAAAAAATGGGTTTTCATGTGTATTCCATGTTGTACCATTTGGGGTCAGTTTAGGATTCCTGAAATTAATTTAGAAAATGGTTTTGGGGATTAAAAATCCAGTTTGTTATTTTATTGGTTGTTATTTTTCCAAAAAAGTGAATTTTCAGATGGTATTCTTGTGAATTTATATTGAAATTCTTGATATTGTTTTATGAAACATTTATATGGTTTATTGAGTTTCCAAAAGGGTGAAAAACATTTACCTACTATTAGGAGTTATTTTAGCCTTGAATGGTGTTTTATGTGTAAATAGAATTTTTTATCATGTACATCTAATCTGAGCACATATAGGGAAATTCAGGAATCTATGTGGGAGGACATGTCTAGTATGCCAGTGAGAGAGTGTGGTTTTGTACCTATTTCATATAGCATGTTTTCTGATTAAAACACAAAATAAACTATAATGATGATGTTCGGGACCCCTCGGTTATGAGTATCTTCCCAACTAATGGATCTTTCATGATAGTGGATATTTTGTATGGTTACGTTTCACTGATAAATGAGGTACCTGGGGCTCATAGCTAGCTACTACCTAGGTGTGTTCCCATGACTTGTTCTCATTGGATATATTATATTCACCATCAAAATACGATGAGTTTTGTTGGAAAATTCAGTAGCATGTGTTTTTTTATTTAATGGTGTACATTCTTTAATGTATCTCCCTTGAAATTCATTTTTACTTTACAGTTTCATCTCTTTGAAACTAGTTACTGGAATTTCTTATTTATGAAATCTAGAAAGAATTTCTCCTTTTTTATTTTTATAACATTGTATCTTATTTTTAAATCATATGTCTATATATTTTATTTCAAACATGAAATTTATGTTTCTTTTATTTTAATGGATGTGCATTGGGATTAGAATATCTGGAAAATTTAATGTGTTTTTATACTCACACATATAGTCATTTTATATTTTTATCCCTTTTGAAAGTTTTAGCTTGAGTCTGATCACCTTGGGAGACGTTTTATCATTGTTTTTTAGGGTGAAAAGTTGTGTCACATCGAGTTATTTTGTGTCAATGTTTGGCCAGTGGAGTTTTATGATCAGTTTTACGTTCATATTTCTATGTGGGTAATGTTCAGTTAAAATTTTACATAAATTTATATCGGGTTTTCCATTTCATTCTTGCAGTTTATTTAATTGATAATATTTGGAAAAAATCGTTATCTTTTGACTCTAATAATTCCTTTGGTTCTGGTCTCCATCCCATGAGT
The DNA here is from genome assembly GCA_963277665.1 of Viscum album. NCBI lineage: Eukaryota > Viridiplantae > Streptophyta > Magnoliopsida > Santalales > Viscaceae > Viscum > Viscum album. Next base: position 1,581,311,466 of record OY728150.1, on the reverse strand, counting down.
ATTTGGAATGCCTCCTGGGAATTATTACGGAGTGGCCTGGGTGACCATTTTAGGGTTTACCCGGGCTGGTTTGTTACTGTATCATAGGTGGTTCATTAATCAAGGAATATTATGATTAGATAATTATGAGAAAAAATCCTAGTTAAAATTCAAAATATATTATAACATCATAATGTTTGGTTAAGGTATATATTATGTGTTTTTCTGAAAAAATGAATCCAGTTCTGGATACTACAAGTGTATGTGTTTTTGTAATTTATCAATATAGGGGTAGTAACCCTAAAACGTGTAGTTTGAGTGTATCTCATTCATCATTACAGTGCACATTGAGTTCTTCCTTACTACACAACAAATTTTCTAATCATGGTGGTATGCTTGGGTTAATTCCACTTTTCTACGGGAACTATTTTGAAGGATTGGAAAAGATAATTATGATGGATGCCGACGATTAATCCTAAGGTGTCATATATTGAAAATAATGTTCTATGGTTTAGACATATTATAAAATATTTTTCAAGATAATATTTTTTCCCACTATGATTATCATCGATAATACTGTTCTATTTTAGTTTTAGAAAATGTTTGGAAACCAAAGGAACCATGTTAATTCTTAATGTGATGTAAATTTAAATCATATTATTCTTATTATGGGAGATGGAATGAAAAATATTTTTACACTATTACAAATATTTTTCCACTATTACAAATATTTTATAATCTATGAATCATACTAATATTAAAAATGGGGAAAGTAAGGGAAAATATTTGTTTGATTCCTTTATGAGTAAACAACCACATTCTTTATCTACATCTATTAATCAAAAAAATCAAATCAACAATTCTAATAAGAATAATTTGTCAACAAACCTGAATTTTTAACATTACAAATATATTTCAGTTGTTTAAATTTTGGAAGGAGAAGCAGTTCTTTGCTGGACTCTTATCATTTGATCTCTACTGATTCTATGGATGTACACACTTTTAAAAAAATGAATAGTTTTATATGGCGTCAAAATACAACCTCAATTATTAGAAGAATAATTGTTAGTGGAAATCCCTAATCGTTTGATGATCACGTTTCCAATATATGAATCTTATATAATTTATTTGTTTAATATACTTCTTAAAAATCTAATCATTTTCCCCCATTTAAATATTATATTATTTTTTAATGTATTGGATTTATTTTTATGAGTCCCATATCACATACTCAGGACGGTACATCAAATTTTATATTCTAGAATGACCAATGATCTTCTATCTGTGGGATGATAAATATTATCTTTTAATAGAAATTCCATTCATTAAATGAGACATGATTCCTATTTGAATGTTTTTTATCTTATGTTGTTGGGGAGAAAAGGAACATCTAATATATTCCTATTGTATGATATTTTTTTCATTTTTAAATAATTTTTTTATTCTTAACCTGAACAAGGAGGTTGATTTTTCAAAAGAACTCATAACTGGTGATACACCTATTTCAAAAAACCCTTATAGCATGTTCAGGATTAAGATTTAATAACTAAAGAATAAACTCCAATAGAATTTTGATAAATGGTTAATTCACTAATCCTTGTCACCATGGTGTAAACCTACTCATATTTTTAACAAAAAATATGTATTTATGAGACGCTATGTTGATTATCAAAAAATGAACAAGGTGGGAATCAATAATAAGAATCATCTACCTCAAATTGATTCTTCATTCAATCAATTATGAGAACCTCTCTATTATTCCATGATTGATCCCCGATATGGATAGTTTAAATTGAGGTTTAAAGGTGAATATATTACCAATATGGAATACTGTACAAGGAATGGATTCTATTCATTTATAGTTATATGATTTTTCTTTTCTAATTATCACACATGCTTTGTGGATTTAATGAATACTGTCATTATTGATCACCTTGATTATTATTTTTAGTCATTATTGAAGATATAATTATATATTATTATAGTAAATAAGATAATAAAGATCACATGAGTATTGTTTTAAAGGCCATAATAATCAATATTTTTTATGAAATTTTTACTAGGTGTAAATTTTGGCAAGAAATTGATCTATTTTTTTGTTATATAATCGCATGGGATGGTATATTGATGGATCCTTCAATTACAGATATTATTGAACATCAGACAAAAAACATTGTGACTATGATCTATCTTATTCTTGGTTTCGATGGATATTATTGAAACATCTTGTGAAATTTCTCATGGGTTTATAATTCACTCAACATGTTAATTCGAAAGGGATCCATGTTTTTTAGACAGATTAATGTGGGAAAAATTTCAATGAACTAAAGAGATGATTATCCAGAACATATACACCTAAAGAATATTATTGTTGGAGAAGGTTTTTGGTATACTGAATCATCTAATAAGGGATTGGGGTTCCTCATCATGAATAATGATATTATGATACATTACCCCTCAAAAAAATATGGTACATGAGAGAAATTATCCAAATCAGGATTTATATTTAACAGCAGTAATTTTTTCATTAAATATATAGAACAATTGTCTATATAGATATATTTTTAAAATATATATTGATCAAAAATTGTTAAAGTTCATATTAAATAAAAATCATTGAATATATACCAAAGAAGATTATTAGAGTTGAATAAATATTGTGACTGCTCAATACATTATCTCTCTAAGAAAGTGAACAAGGTTGAAAATATTCTGAGTAAAAAAGGTTCATTCTAGTTTATCTATGAAGATGACAAAAAATAATACAAACTATATAGATTTAATAACAGTGTATATATCCCATACACATTACTATTATAAGATCTATTTTGTGTGCTCATAGTTCATCATTCACTATTAATCCAGTAAGTATAAAAATGTTTGGAAGTTTACAAGAATATTTATAGAGACACAACATAAATATATATATTTAAAAGTATATATATCAGTTATTTGTATTTCAAAAACATAAAAATGAAAGATATAACTCTAAGGAGATGTTACCACCATTACCCATATCAGAATATTAGTGGGAAAAATCAATGTGGATTATATTTTTGGACTCCCAAAAACAACCAAAGGCCATTATAGAATTTAGTATATATTCGATCAAATTTTATGGTTAGTACACATCATTCCCATTATATAAGATTTATATCATGATAATCTTACAATAATATGCAATAAATATGCTATACAGATTCATGGTGTACCTCATTCTATTTTATCAGATCTGGATCCAAAGTATACCTCGTAGATTTAGAAAATTCTTAACAAATATTGGATACATAATTTTTTTTTAGTAGTAAAAATAATACTTAAATAGATGGTCATTTTGAGACGTACTTTTAATCATTAGTAGATATTATTATATATTTTTGAACATAATTAAATTTTTCTTGGAATAAACACCTTCCATTAGATAAATTCTCTTATAAAAAATATTAACTCAGGCATTCAAATGGGTAATTAGGATTTACTATATGGAAGGAAGTGCATAAATACATCATGATGGGATGAAGTCTGAGAAACAAAGCTCTTCAGACATGAAGTAAATTAGGATAGGGAAGAGAAAGTTAGAAACATTCAACAGAACATTAGGGAGCCTCAATGTCAAAAGAAAAGTTATACAGAAAATCTTAATTGAGATCTAGAGTTTGATGTTAATGATAGGACATTATAAATAATATCCCCTTATAAGGCAATTATGAGATATATAATGAAGGTAAATTGGATCCCTAGATATATTATCACCTTTAAAATTCTTGATCGTATTATTATGGAATCTTATCATTTGGAACTTCCACTGAATCCCTCTCAAGTCAGTGATGTCTTCCAAGTATCTAGCTTGATGAAGTATTTACCTAATATTTCACATTAATAGATCACAAAGGCCATAACACTAGAGAAACAATATCTTAATAGGAGCGGTTTATATTGATTTTTTATCATAGAGGGAAATTTATATGAAGCAATACAACTGACTTGATCAATGTTTTTATGCGAAATAATAAATTAGATGAAGTTATGTGGTAACGTGAGGATGTTACGAGGAAGAAATATCCTTAGTTTATTGTATCAAAGTGATAGAACTTCATGTTTATAAATATAGTTATATACTCTAATTTTAAAAACCCAATAATTAATTATATATATATCTTTATGAAAATTTGAATTCTTTGATAGTTTTCTTTACGCAAAACACCCAATTTAGACGAAATATGATATAAATATTATTATTTAAACATGGTCGTAATGACCTAACAATTCTATTTTTTTTACGGATATGAATAAATACATTATTAAAAATATGTATAAATGTTTTATAAAATATTAATTAGTTGTTAAATATGTCCTTGATTTTCTGTAAAATAATTTTTTTCATTGAAAAATATTTTTTGTTTCAAAATTAAATTTTATATGATCTTATGAATGAAAATTATATGTAAGAATTTTAATTGATAGAAAGGTTTAATTTTTCAAAATAATAATTTACAAATTATATTTGTTTAGAATAGTGGAATTTTTCTTAAAAGATTGATTGTATAGTGAATAGTGAAGATATGGATTTTTAATCAGAAATATATTTTAATTTCAAGAATTTAAAATGTTTTATTTTGTTTTAAAGTTATTTAAAAGTAAAATTAGTTAATTTATATTAAAAATAATCAAATTAGGTTCATTTTACTTAATTTTTTGTTTGAATTTCATATAAAATTATTTCATTGTTATGATGACGTTATTTTTAGGAAAACGTCTTTTAATTGTATTTTCGTGGTTTAGTTTTAAAATAAATTTATCCAATTATATGAATTTTATATTATAAAATTAATTTCACAATAAGAATAAAGATAATTGATATAATTTAACAAGGCCAACATAATTTCATGAAATTATTAATTGTAACCAAATATGTCTTTTTCACCATGTTAAAATAAAAGAAATTTGGTTAAAGGCTTGGGGTAAAGATTTAAAATCTCTATAACACTTGTGATTATCGACTTTTAATGGACATTGTTAACCAATGATATGTTTATGATGTTAAATAATATAAATATAATTATTATATAGTATTTTGAAAACCAATATTTACTTTTATTGAGATAATTAATATTTTATTCAAATTAAATAACTCATTTTCGGTCTTGACATTTAAATGCATGGTTGGAGGGTTTCATTCGGTTTTGGATTGATAAAATGTTATAAATAATTACTTAATTTATTATTTAATAAAATTATGGAATAAATTAATTAATTTTTTCTAAGGTAAAATGATTTTTAAACTAAAATCATCTATTTTAAAAAAAAAAATTTAATGCACTTTGAGTTATATTATAAAAAGTAATTTATACTACGTATAATAATTAAAATTGATAAAATGGACTGAAAATTTGGAAACATCATGTACAAAAAAATTAAAATGGCTTTTATATTTTTTGGTTATATATTTATGTTATCACGGTAAAAAACATGACTTATAACGGTCACAGTTAAAATGAGATAACTGTTGTTTAACATGATGATATGGATTACAATGTATACAAAACATTTCCTAATTTTATGGTTGAGTTTATTTCAAAATTATGAAGGCATATATTTTATTTTGGGGTTCATTTTTTCTACATTAAATTAATATTATAAATATAAATTATTCATGTTTTATGTAATTCAATGTATGTCATTTCCCTTCCTTTTAAAAGGAATCCTACCCCGCACTATTCTCCAAACATAATAACCCCTATATATTGAAAAATAATTATTATAATACCATCATATAATCCTTATAAATACTTTATAACTTCTTTTTATTCCAATAAACTATCCTTCCATGTTTTAAGGTTGAAAACAAAATATGATTCCCATCAAAGAGCTGTAGCTATTAACTAAGTAAATTCAATTTAATTTATTCTAATACATCCTCTAAAAATATAGTATCATTTATAAAAACATTTATTACCATAAATTAACATTAATTTTATTATTATGATATAAAAACAATTTTTAACATCTTTTAAATCCCATGGAAAATTAAAACATAGCACCTTTTCAAATATGGATTTCTATCTCTTCATAGGGGTGAAATTTTTTCCATCACCAATACACATTTATGGTAAATAAGATATTAAAAATTGAAAAAAATATTAAATTAATCACATAATTATTTTAATATTAATATAATTTCTAATTTACATTTATTCCATTCAACTATTTAAAAACTTTGTAACAATGCTCATGCATATGTGTGAACTACTTGCTCTACAATGAGAGGCCATTTATCATTAATATATTACTTCAATAATGGTTATATATTTTTATATAACTTATATAAATAATATATATATCATTATTAACAATTATTATTTTATATAAACATGAAAAAAGTATATATATCAGGACTACTGATTCAAAACATGTAAAAAAAATGATGAGGTAATCACATGGGACAGTCATCTTAATAAAAAAAATGTTTATAAATTGGTTGTAATATGTTATAATAAAATAATATATTGAATAATATATATATATATTGGAGTATTTTTTAAAATATTCTAATAATAAATATCTATTTATTATATAAGAATATCGAACGTGTATAATGCTAGATGAAACATGTGGTAATGGATTTATGTTTCAAAGTTATTTTAATCTATATTATTTATGCTTGAATTTACATTGATGAAATTATATGATCCTTTTCTAAAAATAATTTAATTTTTATTCTCTTTATATAATTTTTTAAAAATGTTGTTTCTGTTAAATTTTTCTCTCCATAGTACACTTAATTTTACAAAAAAAAATTAGAAAATTCAATCTTAATGTACCAATTTTTGTTAGAAAATATATTTTCTTCTATATCCATGTTTTCTGAATTTTTTTTGTAATTTCATTATCTACTCTTAAATAATTTAATAAATAAATAATTTTAATGAAAATTTTTTTATAAAAATTTTAAAAACAATATTATTGTTATCTTCTGAATAAGTTAATTTTTACGGAATCTGTGAACATAATCATTGAATGAACCATTATGACCTAAATGGTATTTTATTACATTAGGACTACTCTATTATTTGAATATCACATAAAAAAATTATTGTTACTTACAAAATAAATTTTTTCCCTTCACAATTGGGAATTTTTTCTATATCAAATAAGTGATTTCAAATTGGAAAATGTTTTTTATTCGAGATATATTCCAATTGTTCTTCTGAAGGTATCTTTCATTTAAGACAACATCATTTGATGTTATTTAATATAATCATTATTCTTTCACATTATGTTTTTTTATTATGATGATTATATGTTTATGAAACATACTTATTTTCAATTTTCATTACCTCTCCCCACAAACTATACCCTTCATGGGCCAATAATGTGAGAAGAGAGAAAATAACCCCCAAGTCCTACCTCTAACATGCCCTGGGTTGGCAACTGGCCCTGAGGGTAAAGAAAACACATCAATGTAAGGCATTACCCTCTAAGATAAAACATGTATAAGATAGAGATAAAAGAGATAACAACCAAATCCATGTCAAAATACAATAAAAAAGAAAAACAAATTACACATATTTCATTAATAACTACTTCAACTGAGAGGGGAAAACTAAAAGTACTAAAAGAATATAAAATAGCAGCGACAATGAAGCTCAAGAAGCTCCTACAAAACCCACAAGCTTTTAGTGACCAGCATATGATCCAAAATTCTCCAAGTGATTTAGAAAATATTTTATATAACATAGGATGATTATAATAGTTTGAATAATAGGATACTCTTCAGAGTATCTCATGAAAAAGTAAATATAGAATACTAAAGCACAGTGAACCCCAAGTGATACTTATTCATCACTTAATCGGTATAAAATGTTCCCACCCTCACCATGGATACTCTCAAATATTATCACATACATGTGTATATAAAATAATAATGAATATCAAGGGTACACTTCTACCACATTGTCATTATTTTTCCTCTTTTCTCCAACGTTTCACGTCCCGAGAATATCTCTCCCAAAAGGATAGCCTGAAGACACCTAGGTGTAGCACCACAAAATCCACCTTGTGCAACTCACGACCACAACCACACAACCCAAAGTAACCTAGAAGTTCCCAAGATCCACCATCGCCCCCATAACGTGTATCATACATCAGGTATTATACAATAACCCATTACAGCCCATATTCCAGGTAAAGATCCTCAAGCCATCACAACATATAAACATTATACCTATAGTATCTCTTAGGAAACTATATCTAGAATATATGTGTGTAAAATAACCATAGTCTATTGCATCCCTCTAAACACATATATGGGGAAAACTAACCAACATGCATACCTACACAAGTAACTACTTAGGGAAGATAGTGGGCCCAAAGGGGGTACATGGCCATCCATCCCCCCTTCTGGATTTTGAGGGAAACACCCCTAGGGCTTTTGACCCCTATTATTTCAGTTTCTTTAGCTAACATAGTGGAGCAGCATATTGAAATGAAAAATGTACATGGTATAATATATCTCACAACCACACAGTGGGAATAACCTTGTCTAAGATAAAACGACAGCTATGGTCACTTAGACTCCTGACTCCCATTACTAATACTAGATATCCTATAAGCACACATCCATTTAAAGTGGTATATTAATTTAATTTATCCCTTTTTATCAATTTAACATTAATTTAATTGTTAATTTTAACATTACTTAAGTGTTATCAATTCCACATTACAATTACTTATAACTATAACAAATATTCATGCCCTCTAGACTTAACCAATCTGAATCCATAGTTCCTTAGAAGTATAACCACATCCTTTCATATTAGGATACACTAACCCCACTTGTTAAACATTATTTATTCATTTATTTAACAACATTAACATTTTACATGATTCCATGTATTCTAATAAAGCATTCTATGATACAGAATGCAAGGGGATCAATACAGTGAGTAGAGGAACTACCATCGAGTCTTCTCCACCTATAGTAGGAGTGTAGACCCATCCATACCCAACTATATAAACACATAAAGTATGTGGAATACCCAGGGAATATTTATAATTTTTGGAAGGATGATAGGTAAGAACATCTGACGCATTTAGTTGGAAAATTAAAGCAAATAAAAAATCATCAGATTCAACAACAACCACTTTCATACCAAAGTGTAACAACATAATCAACCCATTCCATCATCCCTTATGTCCTCCCCAATACCCATATTCCTAAATTAATGTATCTTGAAACTCTATGTGTCAACAGTTTCCACCATAACCATTGGTCTTACCTTCTCCCACACACTACCATAGCATTCTAGGCCTAGACATCCTAGGATTAAACAACAAAACAACTACCTAGAAACAACAATATAAAAATTGGGATCTTGACCATAAATAATGCATTCACCCTTCATACAAAATGATCTCTCACAGATCTAATAATAATGCACATGTCCGTTACAATTAATCAGGTAAATCAGACCCAACATGGCATTATATTTATCACACAACAAGTTCTTTATTCCATCTTGAATAAACTAATTCGTTTTCATAGGTTCCTATTATGGGAAACCTAAATAACTATCATTATCATGCTATTAAAAATTAATTAAAAAATTAATTTGACATTTCATTAATCCACAAAAACCAACATGCTTTAGGTTTATAAATCAATTAAATTAAACATCCTCGCTTCATCTATGTTAATATCAGAAAATAATAACAACAACAATAAATGGATTCATTAAACTTGACCCTTTATAATTGTCCAATTAGTTTTCAATTACTCATGGATTTACATTCATTAAATATTTTCATTGAGAATGGCATGCTAAACAAGAAAAGCATAGACATAACACTAACTAGAAAATAAAGAAGCAACAACATCACTAGGAAAATGATACCAATTCATTAATCTGGTTTAAATAATTATTATGTTTATTTAATTATGACCTAGTGGGATAAAACATGCTAACTCTATGACAGTATGTAAAAATATTATAAAATACATGAATTACCTACCTCACAAGGTTTTTGATGTTCTTTTCACATGATTGGGACAACAAAATGAATCATGATCACCTCTTCCATAATGAATGCATCCACCTGAGGGTGTTGTGACACAACCGCATCAACTAACATCACTAAAAGATATATTTGGAACATAGAGAAAAAGTTCCATATCATGGAAAAGAAAATGGGAGGAACTAGATCACAGAACCCAAAAGAATAGATATAGAACAAACCTTATATCAATGATGGATCCACACTTCCAGATTGCAACAAAACAGGGGGTGCACATACAGCAGGAAAAAACCTAAGGGAAAATTATCCAAGGATACCATAATCACAGAAATCCATAGGAAAAAATTTTCAGAGAGCCTCACAAAAAGAGAAGAGAGTAGAGAGAACCAATGCAGAAGGTATCTTGGCCCTTTTGAAGTTTTAAATAGAAAAACAATTTAGAAACGGTTCTGATTTCCCATTAAAGGTGCATCTAGTCAAGACTATACGGGTTGACGAAGAAAAACCACCCAAGCACTTAATAAAATTACAAAAAGCAGTTTTGGGATTTTATTTACCTTTAAATCCCTTAAAAAAGGATTTCATTTCATTTTATGTCAGGGATAATGTTTAAGGGGTGAAATTGTAGAATGTAGGAAATGTTGGTCACCGACCGATCTAGAAATGTTGAACCTACCGATCAATGAACAATAGGTGGATGACCTACCATCCTAGAAACAATGTTCAACCTATGATAGATGACCTACCAATAGATAACCTAAATATATATGTCCTACCAATGACATTGTTCATTTAATTGGAAGTACTATTCACCATACTAAAAATTTTGCAATGGGTTAGAAATAAGTCACATTGACCCCCTTGACCAACACAAACACTAGATTTTCACATTCGAATAGACTGGAGAGGTCCATTCCATTACATCAGATACCTCTTAAAAAATTATCATCCTTGAGAATCTAAAACCAATCTTAATGGGAAACATTAAAGGGATCATTGGAACATCCACTCCATGAGATTCCTCTAAAAAATAAGAAACCCACAACAAGCCACAAGGGAAATTCATCTCAAAAATTGATAATCTCTTAAACCACCAAAAAAATAACGTTACAAGAGAATATAGAAACATCAAATAGACCAAGTTACAACACACATATCTATGACTAATGTTCCTAGGTACTCTCCACCACACCATTACACTTACATAAAACACGAACCATGGGGTAGCACGCCCATGAAATACACTCTCCTAACAGTCCTAAATCTCTATAGACCTCTCCTCATAAGTCTCACCATCATCAAAATTGATATTTCCCCAATTGATGATGGTTGAGTCTTCATATAGCTAACTATAGAGTTGTGACATGTGAAATAAATCATATATCATGTACATCTATGAGGGAAGTGCTACGTGATATACCATGACTCCCAAAAGATACAAAACATTGAAATGTCCGACAAACATTTGTGAACACTAACTCATGTGACTAAACCATTGCTTCCCATAATGGGTACTCACCTTTAAAATCATTTAATACCCAAAATAAAACTCTCGAGGTCTTCTTAAATGATCAGCATATGACTTAAAATGATCATATGATTCCTTCATCCACTAATGAATCACATGAACCATATCTATCGTATTTAGTAATAGTTCTGGCCAGAGACATACTGACACCTTTACCCTAGTCGAGCATAGCGGAGAAGGGAAAGTTCTGTCATAACGGGCATCAAATGGAACCATAATAATGGTGGATTGGAAACTATTTTTTTCTAAGGACTCTACTAAGGAAATTTGCCTCATCCACAAACCTCAAAAATCAAGGACATAAGAGAAAAACATGTCATCAAGAGTCTGGAGGTCCACTCTATCTAATCATCCATTGGTAGATGAAAATAAGTGCTAAGGCATAGATAAGAACCAAAAACATTCTTGTGAAATATTCACACCCTATAGCTAAAATTAAGATATCTATCAAAAATGATCATCCTTGGGAATCTATTTACTCGCACAACCTCCCCCAGATAGTGCCTCGAATAAACATCCACAGATCTCGAAAACGTGATTGCAATGAAGTGGGATGATTTCATCGAAAAATCCACTCCAACCCATATAGCATCATTTCCTCCTTAATATTAAGATAACCTAGTAAAAAAAGTCTACCGAGAGGTTCTCACACTACCGTTGAGGAACATCTAACGGATGGATCAAGACAATAGGAACATGATCCTCTATCTTCACCATATAAAAGACTAAACCTCAAGACACAAACCCCACAACTACACACATCAGACCAAACCACTATAATAGACTCCTCAAAGTTAGACACATTTTTGTCACTCCATGATGTACTGCTAAAGGAGTACAGTGGAAGTCACTATAAACTATCTCACAAGACTCTAATGGAATAAAAATCCTCCCCTGAAAAAACATTTGATATTTTTCATCCTCATAAAAACCATCACGGGCCTCACCAAAAAAAAGTCGTTCTCCTCATTCCTTTACTTCAAAATCCCCCAATTGGGATTCCAACACCTACTACACACGAGATGAATACGTCGTTATCTGAAAAAGACATCATCTTCCCCCAACTTCTCTCATATCCAGATGTAATGATGAGACTTCTTCCATCACCCTATAGGAATCACCAAATTCATGCACTGTATCGCTACGTTACTTTTTTCTCAATTCCTCGGCTGAAACATCCCCTTTCCAGGTGTATATAAAATTTTGATGTCATTATCGATTATGAACTCCATCCATTGATTCTTGTGTAAATTCAAGTCATATTGGGAGAAAACATAACTAATTCTCTTATTATCAGTGAACTTCACAATATTCTCTCCAATAAGGTAATGTCTCAAAAACGTTAGGGAAAACATCGTAGCTTCCATCTCAAGATCATGGGTGTCATAGTTACGTTCATGAGGGATGTAAATGTCGGGACCCATAAGAAAAAATTTATATCTACTATATCAGAACATATCCTAACCCAAGATTTAAAGCATCACAAAAAATATCAAATTGAACTCCTACTATTGGAAGTCAAAGAACTGGAGCACTTACTAACTTCGTATTTAGATAATAAAAAAATACCTGACAATGATCATTCTAAATGAATGCATGATTATTTAGTGTCAATTTTGTCTTAAAACTCTCAAATCAATAAAAATTGGTTATGAACCTTCTATAATAGAAAGAGATACCAAGGAAAATTTTCACCACTCCCACTGTCTTTGGGGATACCCAAGACACAACAGGTTCTATATTTCATATATCCATAGCTACTCCCTAAAAGTATACAACCTACCCTAATAAATAGACATCTGAAGCCCAAAACTCTCACTTTGGCAACTTCCCTAACAACTTATGAAGATGAAGACCTCCAAAAATTGCATGAATATTCTTTACATGTTCCTCCTCAGATATGAAGTAAAAAGGTATGTTTTCGATGAAGACTACTATGAAATTATTTGGTAACTTTTAGAACGTAGCATTCATCAACCCCATCAACACTAGTGGGGAATTTCTCACACCGAATGACATCATAATGAACTGGTAATTCCCATGAAAAATAAGGAAGGTAGACTTTAGAATATCCTTCTACTTCACTCACATATGATGATATCCTAACAATCAAATCAATCTTCAAGAACCACTTCCACAATTCACATTATTGAATAAATAATTAATCTACTGAACTGGATAGTGGTTCTTCATTGTCACTTTGTTCAAGAAATGATAATTGATACACAACAGATGACTATTGTCGTCCTTCTTCATGAAAAAAATTAGTCCACCCCATAGTGGAATGCATGGATGAAAAAAACCAAACTGTAACATACCATCGAGATATATATGTAGCTCTAGAAACTTATAATGTTTCATCATATATGGAGACATCGAGACAGGAGACAAGTGTAACTGTTACCCAATCTGGAACATGATCTCTCATCGAGGGGGTAATGTTATAACCTCTTCTTGAAAGACATCAGGGTGTTCTTCTACAACCCTTGAAAATTCCAGCTTTTGAACCTCTCAAGAACATAGAATCAACTCAGCCATCAAGGATGAAAAGTTTAAAACATTCGTATAACTAATCTGACTGTCTCACTTTCCAAAAAACACAACTGGATCTCTATCAGCATCGATGAATAGAACCAGCTTTCTGAAGCAATCTATGATATCTTGCATCAAATAAAACCAATCAATGACAAGGATGAGATCCTATGGTTGAATCTGTAAATATAGGAAATCATCCAAAGAGCGTTGCTTCCCCAGCACTAGGTTAAAATCTATATGTACTTCCAAAAGGTCATGTTTTCCTATAACTAGAATAGTCAATGACAAAAAGACAGGAATACTCTCTACCTCAAGTCCCAAACGATGGTCATGGGAAGGTGATATGAAGGACTGTGTCACTCCTAAATCAAACAACGAATGAACCCAAGTAGAAAACTAGTAATGGGTACCGAAAATGTTGCATGGCTTGTCTGGTTCTAGAATCGCTAACACATAAAGCCACCACAACCTACTCTATGGCCTCCCTAACCATGATAGATACAAATTCCATATCCATGATCTACTCTCTGAGTATGAGGATTATCATGTGGATATCCTCTTGATTCCCCATTAGATCACTTTAGATTAATAATCGATGTAAACTCCTACAGATTCCTCAACTAGAACACCCTTGATGGAGGAAGCCAAAGTGGAACACATGATGCACATGGAATGATTAGAAAGGTCAGGAACTCATTCTTCTAATGACCTCTTTTTCTACAAGAAAAAAAAGATCAATCCATTGAAATATGTTTGATATCCACTACCCCAAATAAACAAGATACTGAGTTCTCTGATCTACCGCCGGTGAAATGGAAAATTTTATTCCCTAAAAACCAAGAACCCCGGACCAAAACTCTTATTTTTATGGAATCCTAATGACTCCACTCTCTTGATAATCAGGTTCTTACTAATGTCCTCATGATGACAACTTCCCTTAGCAACACTACAAGATAAGTCTTTACAATAAATGGCGTGACCTAGTGCTATATCTCTAGATGAAAACCCTCCTCAAAATGCCTCACCCTGGCCTTCTCATCTGGAAATTGGTTCAAATAATATTGAAAAATGTACATAAAATGAATTTTAAAATCTTGAAGATTGTCTATCCCCTGTCAATGGGTTAACAGTTCTGAGTGAAAGACTATCATCGAAGTAGTAGAAAGAAGGTCGACTCTAACCTGGTCTTGGAACTCCTCCCATGAGACTACTGACACCTCGTGATCTTTGAGGAACAAGAACCACCACTTCCTAGTTTCACCATATATCATCATTCCAACCAACGATACCCAGTAAGATTTTTGAGCATTAATCAAAATGAAATTTATCTTAACCTCCTATAACCAGTCTTCCTTGAACGCATCTGAAATAGATCCATAATACATAAAAATACTCTAGTGTGGAAATTCTTAGAGTTTCCCCCTCCATGTGTTTTCATCATCGACCTCTACTATCTGGAGATCTACAGGAACAACCAATTGAACATCATCCCAAAAAACCTAATGAGTACATCAACATAGATCCATACATGAAAATTAAAAAATAGTTAGAACTCATAAACCTATTATATAGAATATTTTAACATCAATTAATTTTTTATTTTATTAATTTTAGGTTAACTTATCCCAAGGTCCACCCATCCCAACACAGGTGAAAAGAAGAATGATGCATGATCCTTTCCTAGGTCTCCACCCTTAAACTAGTGTGACATTTCTTAGAAGCCACTGTAAACTTAAACATTCAAGAATCATATCACAAGGGATCCCTAATTACCCATGTATCAGCTAGTCCCCCATGTTTATGTTTCTTTCTAAACTTATCTGACAATGTTTCCCTACCAACCAATGCAACCTCACCTATGGTTAATTCTGAACTCTGTCTTATCCTTTAACCAGACCTATGATATCACTCTATCATGAACCCTCCCCAAATATTGTACCCCACCTTAATCATAAATATGAGATGATAGATAATGACCCCTCCTGTCACACCTGCAATAAGCCTCGGCTTGGAGGCTATCACAAAGCGCATAACAAACACACATATGGGTGGCATTGCCCTCTAAGATAAAAAATGAGAAAGAGAGAGTTAATATAGACACCAACCAACTCCTTCTATGACTAAAATATAAATTAAAACACAAATAAAAATTTTTAATTTCATGAGAAACTACTACAACTGAAATTGGAAAAGTGCATGCACAAAAAATAAAGTATAGCAGCAACGACCACAGAGCCCGAACAAGTCCTACAAAACCTACAATCTTGTAGTAACCATCCGAATCTCCAACCTACTCAAAGTGACATGAAATGTAATGTATATAACATAAGGTGAGTATAATAGTATAATCAGTAGGATCCTCCTTGGAGCATCTTAGAAAAAATTAACAAAACAGTGTTAAAACATAGTGAACAAAAAGTGAAACTAACTCATCACATAATAGGTATACTAAATTCCCAACCTCACCATGGAAACTCTCATGAAGTATGACATACAAGATTATATAGTATAATAAATAATATCAAGGGTACCTGATAACACATCCCCACTATTTTTATGCTTCGACTCAGAGTCGCACGTTTAGAGCATCGCTCTCCCAAAAGGTTATCCTAGAGAAACCAGGACATAGTTCCAAAACATGAAATCATGTAACTCCCCACCACAACCACTAAACCAAAATAAAATAAGTAGTTATTGGGATCCACCATATCCCACATAACATGGATCATGCCTTAGGTTTTATACCTTAAGCCCTTACATATCTTATGCAGATTAAGGGTCCTCAACCTATCACTTTCTAAACACATTATACATATAATATCAGTTATGATACTATATACAGAATATATGTGTCTGAAATAACTACAAGCCATTATATCCTTCTACACACACATATGGGTGAAACTAACTTCAATGCAACCCCCCCTGGCTGAAAAATCACTGGGGAGTCATTTTCCCTATCAAACAGGGTGTATTTGTGTTTAGAAACACAAAAACTACATGGTATAATATAGCTCACAACCACACTATGGGAAAAACCAATTATCTCGATCATCTTCAGCTAACATCTATTGGACTCAGGTCTTCTACTATTAAGACTAAATATCCAATAAGCACATGACCATTTAATATAACAACTCTGCTCTTTATTTCACACTTAAACATAATTTATTACATAAACCATTAACTTGATACAAAATAGAAGATCAATAAGTCTATTGTCTTTATTGCTTAGTACCATTACATAACAACTTAGAACATATAATACAACATCTTTTTAGAAAACATCTTTTACATGGCCACAACATCCTTCGTACTTAGGATTTCCTGGGATAACCTGAGGACATGAGAAAAAGGGGCATGATTTATAGCCCAGTAAGGTAGTAAACCAGATGAAGAATATATTACATGATAGGTAATAGGTATATCAATTGATCATAAGATAAAAATGAACATAAATCATGATATAGCATGATTATCAAAACATGGAAATGTGGAAAAAAAACATTTAACATGATATAAACATGAGACAACGCTCATTGCAATAAAGCATGAGTAAACTATAATTGATCTTGTATTAGTAAGACTAAACCCTCTTTTCACTTAACGTATCATGAGACTAGTCTTCTCCCAATTAATTGGAGTGCTATTCGGGAGCACCCTTCTTAATCCTTTAATTTCATGCATAAGTGTCCCACATGGATCATATAACATGGATTCATTAAACATCATCATTTATTCCTATATAAATGAATGTGGAGTTAATACATGAATCACTATAATCAATATGTAAATTTCCATAATGGTTAATACCCTTGATAGAGAAATGGGCATGGTATTTACTATATAATGAAATTGTCTTGAAAAAATCACGGTGCAATTTCAGCAGCATAACGACATGACATAAAAATTCATAAAAATGTTTGATGAGATAGAAAGTGTTGTCTCAACATATGTACATGAATTGGAAATTAAGGGCGGTAATATTGATACATTTCCAAACACATTTAATGGAATTTAGATTCATAATTCAAAATAATTGCTTGAATGTAAATGAGGGGAGAGAAATCCCATATGGAATTTTGGCATGGTAATGGGTATAAATGGGAGATGTTAATGAGAGATAAAGAGGTATGTCATAATTAAAACATAAGTACTGATGTATTCGAAAGGTGATAAATCATACCCCAACATTTTAAATTGAAAATAATATGGTATAACAACATAATGAAATTTGAACAAAAATGAGAATGGAAGAATTCCCTACCATGGAAGTGTGATCCAAAAAGCTTGGGAGGGGCATGAGAGAGGAATTTTGGGATCTTCAGTCACCTTAAGAGTATTTGAAGAGAGGAAGACATAGTTTGGTCACGATCCAGGGGTTTTGGCTGAAGAGGAAGTAGGAGTATGGGTGGGTTTATATAGGAAAAGAGAAGGGTTCAGTTATTATTTAGGTTTTAGAAACCACAAATTAAACTAATCCAAACCATAAACCATCACATGGAGTGAAAAATATTATTTTTAAAGACAATTTCATAAATTATTAAAATATTAGGCTTTCTTGTGTATATGCGAGTAACACTCACAAAGAAATCAATTACAAAAAGTTAAAATGATTTATAAGTCTTGGAGGTTTCACTAAGACTTTTTTTAAAGATAAAATATATATATAATCACATTTTTTAAGGAAAAACATAAATTTACTGAAAATACCTTTTATAGTATATTATTACTTCACTATTGGGTCATTATGATATCATAATACACATTATATATTTAAAAGGTATTTAATTTTTACCCAAAAAATCTATTGTCTTGGAAAATTATGAGAAATTCACATTTGGATAATTTTGACATCTTGATTCTAAAAATAAAATTCATTTTGTCTAAATAATTTTTATAATATGTGATTATTTACTTTAAATATAAAAACATTAATTTATCAAAAATTCAACGGTTTTCACAAAAATAGCTTTCAAACCACAATAAAAATTATAGTTGTTTTCATAAAAAATATACAATAATTTAAATTTAATAAATATTAATTTACTAATTATATTTTATTAAAATGTTATTTAATTCTATAATATATTAATTCATCAAAATATATTTCTTAATTGTATATTAACAAAAAATATTATTTTTTCTTTAAAAAATTTTGCGAAGTAAAAATAAATATATATTCTATATTCTATACAAAACTAATACACATAATCATAGTGTTAGGGTCATGTTTCATAACCCCTTATAACACCCAAATAAGACCTAGGGTTATGATGTGTGATCGTGATAGACTATTAGGTAGGTTTAGATAATATCACACAGGTGGTAGTCTCTATTAACGTCCACTTCTCTCATAGGCAGTTCTGTTCCATCTTAATCTGTTGAAGCTCGTCTTTGTATTGGTTAAGAGAGGCACCCAGTGATGCTACCTACTTTCAATGCTCTATAAAATGATCTTCATTTGGAGGAATTATACTAGATGATTCCATCATTTACTTTGTCTATGTGAATTTTTTTTCTTAAATCCCTATATTTATACAAATCATGTGGCCATTTTTCGATTGCTATATTATAAATGTTATATATGTTTAAAGGTATTTTAAAATAATAATAAAAACAAAACCAAGGAAGTGCATATGTTATAAAACTATTTTACATAATAAAAACTTTTATTAGATTAAGAGTAATTTTCATCAATAAATATTTTGGTCATTGCATTTAAAGAGAAATATTATGTTACTTTATTAATTTTTATGAATTGAACATGACGTTAATTAAATCATTAAACATTAATTAATTGTTATCAGTTCAATATTAAATTTTATTATAACTCCAACCTGGATCCATTCCCCCTAGTCATGACCGAACTGAGACAAAAGTCCCACAAAATTATAAATTCAGCATTGAATCATAGAAATATCTAACCCCACAGTTTAAACATCATTTTTCATTTACTTAAAAACATTTATATTTTCTAATATTTTAGCTATAATAATAATGCATTCTATTCTCTCAAATTCATAGGGCACAACACTATAAGTAGATAAACTACCCGTTGATTCTTTTATACCAATAGTTAGAGTTTATACCCATCCATCATCAAGAAGCTAAACATGTAAAGCACATGGTATACCCCACACATCGTCATATATTTTAGATGTAGGTTAATCAAGTCCATATTCCTCAAGGAGTGGGAAAATAAAGCAGATGATAAAACATCATATTCAATAACAACCACTATCATAAGGGTAAGCCCATCTTCAACGCATTCCATCATCCTCAATGTCCTCCTCGACTCCCACATTCAAAAACTAATGTGTCTCACCACTCTAGACATCAATTTATACAACCACCACTATTGGGCCCACCTATCCCCACATACCAACATAGGCTTCCAGGCTCAACCCTCCTTGGCTCGTACCACAGCACAAAAAGTAAGAAACAACAACATAGAAACTAGGCTCTCATCCCTAAATATGGAATTCTACCCTCATACACAACGATATCTCCTAAATTCAAGCATAATTCACTTGGAATTTACAAGAAAATGTTTAAATAAAACCCAACAATGAATTATATTTATCACACAACTGGTTCATTATTCCATATTGAAGAAGCTAATTCATTATAATAGGTTCCATATATGGAAAAAATAAACAAATAACTATCTAAAGATATCAAAAATGGATTTAACAATTAATTTAACATGTCAGGAATCAAAAAGAACCAACACGCTTCAGGTTTAACAATCAATTCAATTAAAAATGATTACTTGATCAATTTAATTATCATAAAAGCACAAAAAAATATAACTAAATTAATTAAACATGGAACTTTACATTTTTTTCAATTAATTTATAATTAATCCTAGCTTTACTTTCTTTACCAATTTCCATATATAACTAAATTCTAAACAATAAAATCAAATATATAAATGTATATAGAAACTAAAGAGGAAACAACATTACTAGGAAAATGATACCAATTTCTTTAATAGGGATCATTTTTTTTTCAATTTCAATGAGATCTAGTGTGATAAAACATGATAAATATTTTACCACACATAAAAATTAAAAGAGAATCCATGAATCCTCAACCTAACAAGGTTTTCAAACTTCTTTGCATCAGAACAGGCCAACAAAACAGATCATGATCACCTCTCCCACAACTACTGCATCCACAAGAGGTTTTTGCAGCTCAACTACAGTATCCAACACCAATGAAAGATACATTAAAATATTTTAGATCAAATTCCCTATCATGTAAAGGATAAATGGCGGTAAAATATTGAGGAACCTTGAAAAATGGTTTTAGAACATACCTTATATCAAAGACAAATCGACACTTCTGGGTTGCCCCAAAATATGGGGTGGCATTGTAGTAGGATAAAATCCAAGGTGAAATTGATTCAAGCATAAGAAAATCAAAAAAAAATCCTTGGGAATGAAGGTTAGGTCCCCTCACAACAAGTTAATGGAGAAGAAATAACAAGATAATAATTTATCCCATACCTTTTGAAAATATAAACAAAGTTGTAGTTTTAATATGGTTTATATTTTCCATTAATGATGTTTCTAGTCAATACTATACTGTTAGACTGAGTAATGGCGGCTAGAACATTAGGAAACTTATGGTATGAGTTTTGGTATTTTACTTATCCTATAATCCCTTAAAAAAGCCTTTGAATTCATTTTATTATAAAGATAACCTCAAAGGGGAGAAACTGTTGGACACTGGAATCATTGTTCACCGATCGATCTGGAATCACCGAACCTACAGATAGATTCCCTAATGATAGATTACCTATAATCCTAGAAACAATGTTCAACCTACCAATATATTACCTACCAATATATGACTTATGAAAAAATCACCTACTTATATATGACCTACTAATAATGACCTACTAATAAATTACCTACCGATAGATGTCCTACTGATGGAACTATTCATTGAACTGGAAACACTTTTCATAGAAATGAATTTTTGTAAAGTGTTAGAAATAAGTCACTATGATTTATAAAGCACCATAATAACATTGTTTTCATAATGTAATGGACTAGAGACGTAAAACCCATTAAATCAATGGTCTATGTAAGGATTAGATGTTTAAATGATAATAAACAAATTTACATTGCAATGGTTATGATATATGATAAATATGTTATGATATTATTGAAAAAATTGAATATATTATGATTATGTTATAGGTCATCCAAGATTCATATTTCCCCCATATTCATTTGGTAAAGATGGATATCTCATGAGATAATTAGAAATGTAATGGAGACTAGACCAAATTTTAAAACGTACTTTTCCACTATAATTGTTTTGATTGTGAACATTGACTAATGATACGATGGAATGAGAGGTAAATCCAATCCACTATGATAATCATGGAAAGGAACTCTAAATAAGGAAATAATTTTCTGTTATTATGGGTATAAAAAATCATATTTCTTATTCCAAAGTTATTCTCAAATAGATCATGTTTTTTGATTCATTTATGATCCATGACATATGACTGGCCAAGATTCATAATATTATTCATGATTATAATCCATGATGTACTTGGTATGGATATTAAAATGTTATGATCATGTTCTATTGTTCTTATTATTAGGGTATTTTTATGTTTTGATTAATATATCCCTTATTTATCCTTACTAGGAATATCATCAATCCATTCCTTATATTTACATCCCCCCGGTTATGATGAAATGATTTAAGTGTGGTATATCTTATAATAGTACCCTATGGGAAACTTTTTGTGAACGATTATGAACATATTTCTAGATATAATAATATTTGTTATATATTATCAAAATAAACTAAACCCCTGTGGTCCATGGGAATGTATTTTTAAAATATATTGAATATTTCTCTATGAGGTTGTAATATTAATGTATAAAAATTTTGGGTTTATATACATTAAATTTTCTAGTTATTAATGGAGTAAATTATTTTTAAAGATGGTACCCAAGAAAAACATAACTATAACTATACAATAATCTCATGATTTATATAATATATATCACAAAATTTCATATAAATAATGCACTGAAATGTAAAGTGTCTTATAGACTACTACATAGATTTCTTATTTTACAAAACATGTAAATATTTCTCCTTAAATTTGATGATCTTGAACCATTAAAATATATATAAAAGGACATAATTTACCTCTATACCAGGGTCATGGAAACATAAGAAAGTGGTGAGCCCAAATTCTCAGTAAAGAAATAAAAATATCATAGGGTATTAAATCAAACAAATATTGGAGAATAAGATTATATAAATATACTAACAAAATATCATAATACCATGTATAAAAAATTAAAATATAAAAGTATTTTTATGGAATCTTAAATGATTTAAAATCGCACAAAAACATATCAATAATCATAAAACATTTTTGCATCATATAAAAATATAGAATACATTGAAAATACAGCATAATCTCATTAAAAATTAAGGGAACTGAAATGTATCCATATAATTAAGAAAAAACTTGTGGATACCATGTAATAGTTCCAACAATATAATAATTGGAATATGTTCTTGATGAAACCCAATATTTCCACACCATTGTGGTCAAATTAATTATGTATGCTCCTTAAAATGCGACAAAACCCATCATACTCACTCATATATGAACAAACTCATTATATTAATACTTAATGATAAAATATTATTTAATCATAAAGATATAAAAATAAGGGTTATATGTTACTCCTCATCGTCAACATCGATACATTTTTATTATATCTAAAATCAGTCAACATCATATATTATATATCTTGAGAAAAATTAATAGGATTATTAATGATATCACGAAACAAGAACTACAAAATCATAGGATATTAGAAAATCGTTTCACAAAAGGATCCATTGCATTATAACATTTATCTAATGACCAAGAAAACATATTAAGGGGGATAAACCATGGAGAAAAATTGATTGGAAAGTAAAATAATTTTCAAAACCCTTTTTAGATGTAGTTATAAATGAAAATTTGTAATTTTTATTCAAAACACATTTTTGATAATTTACATAGAGTACTTTTTTAAAAAATTATTATACTCAGTTCCTAAAAATATCACTAAAAATAAAAGGTTTTAAAACAGGGAAGTGAAAAATAATTTAAAATATTTATTTTTAAAATAATATTTAATAATATAGTAATGAAAAGTTTTTACTTTTTCAAAATAGTAAAGGGAAAGTGCTCTAAAAAAATAATTTTATTAATAATATTTAATAATGGAAACATGAAAATCATATAGAGTTTTCAAAAATGAGAATTGGAAACACATTGATAAAATTTAATTTTAAAAATAAAAATTAACTATTAAACCATTAATTATATATAAAATTTATTAAAACAAAAATGGAGGTCGGTGAGAACAAAGTTGTTTTGGAATGAAGTAAAAATAATTTAAACATTTTTCAATTACCGTTTTGGAAACCTAAGTCATTAAAATGGATAAATAATATTTCATTTAAAATTAAATTTTAGAAAAAATTATCATGGGAGATATAACTTGATATATTTTCTTATAGTGAGAGGGGAACAATGGTTTGAATTCAAAATATATATATTGTAGTAAGATCATTTAAAATTAATGGAAATTAGTCATAACAAAAATAAATTGAAATGATATACTAAAATCAATATGGAAGAATACATTGTCATGAAATATTATTTCCATTAAAAATAATGTGTATTGAATCCTAAAATCATCATATAATATAATAGATCATTCTTTAAATAAGATAGACTAAGAAATGTTATTATGACTAAAGGAAGGGAATTGATTCATGAAAAAACCATTACATCTATAGTAATTTTTTAATCAAAATACACAAGAGGAAATAAAATAATATTATAATTTAAATACCAAGGGTGAAATAATTTTGTCTATAAAATTACATTTATCATTAGTAAAGAAACTATGAAAATAATATATTGTTTCAAAACATTAAAACATATCTCAATAATGAAACATTTGACATAAAAAATATTTGATCCTTTTTTTGAGTCCAAAATCTCAATGGAAATAAATAAGAGAAAAATTTTAAATCATGAAAATTAATTAAATAATAATTCAAAAATAATATTTTCTATACATTGCTCCCAAAAACAAGAAAAATGGTGTATAAAATGGACATTTTTCAAGAGATTCAAATTTTAAACTAAGAAACCCCTACCTAGTTTCCATGTTTACATTGATGAATTTAATTATCCATTAAAAACATAAAAATCTTAATTTACTATATTATTAAAAAATTAATACCAAAATCTATTTTTAATTTTCATCTCTAATAATTAAATATTTTTATATTAGTTAGTTCTTTCCGATTTCCCCATATAATTTGTTTATAGTTTTGGTCTTTTTAATTAGTATTGTAGGAGTCATGTCAATATTATTTCTCCATCCAAAGGTCACCCTTAAAATATAATAATTCGTAATTTAATGGATAAATTATAATTATTTATAAATTTTAAATTTTATTTTATGATTAATTTAGTCTTTATCATAGAAGATTAAATTGACACCGAACATTTATTTTGATGATTTTCAATCTATGAACAGTTGTTTCATAATTAATGAGTTACATATTATTGTATTCATTAATGAACTAATAAATATCATTATTTTTATATTTATATCATATTATACTAGATATTAATCATTAGTTATCATCAATTTTATATTTTTATATCATTATTCATGTTAGACGTTACACTAATCCAATCATGAACACACATTAACTCGACTAGTGTGTAAGATTAGGTTTGTGTTGTTTATGAAATAAAATAACTATAATAGAATAATTATTGTATTATTTTAATATTTTTCCATTATGAACCACATTTTAATATTTTTCATATATAATTAGAAAATATTAGAAAATAAAAAGAATCATTTTGTAGACTATAGTTCATTCAATGCACGATAACTTCTTCATTCAGTCATTTAATTCTATGTAATAGAAGAAAATAACTGATCATTTAAGTATAATAAATAAATTATATAAAAAAATTATCTCAATAAAACAATATTAATACTAATCCTGATAGGTGGTGATGATATCTCGAAACTATCCCTTCATGGAGGTAGTACTATGCAAATATACACACTAAGAGAGACATTCTTTTTATAGTTGGTGGATAAAACAAAATGGCGGTTCAATTTTTCTAATAACATATTATGGAAGAAATTATACAGATATTTTTATTATACTATTTTTATTAATGGATTATAAATTAAATAATAATATGGAAATCTAAACAATTATGTGTATCCTATGTTGACACATTGAACTTCCTCTTGATAAAGGCCTTTTATTTGAGTAACTTAGACAAGGTTTTTGGTACTATGGGAATTATGGAGTTTAAAGGATATCATAGGGAGGATATATTTGTATAATTTCAAGGAAATGTCTAAATAAGATGAGAGTATAGGATGGGTGTATGTGATCCTCCTTTTAAAAGTGAGGAAGAGAAAATTTTCTATGTAAAACAATGGTAAGGAGTAAGAATTTAAAATCCATAAAGATGGATGGGTTTGAAAATGGAAAGTTATTAATAAATCTAGCTAATATGTAAGAAGCTAAAAAATATTTTCATCAAGATCTATAGGTCATGTTAATCTTTTAAAATTGAACCACCTTTGAATAGTCTTTTAAAAACATATAATTTGTTATCAAATATTAATCATGCTAATTAGTTAATTTGAAAAAAATAAATACATCAATATTACTAAATTCTAATGTGATTAATTCTTATTTGGGCTCTATTTAATCTAATATAATCTCTAAATAATAGAAAATTAACTTTTGAATAAAAATATTTAAGGTTTTGAAAAACTATTGTTAGGAAATTTTCATTTAATTTACTAAGTTATATTACTCGTACTTAAAAATGGATTGACCATAAGTGGCTGTTATTATAATTTATATACAATTAAAATTTATATCAGATATTTATTCCAATATTTATTTATTTAGTTTTAAAATAAAAATGATTTATAAAATTATTAATCATCCAAAAATTTATCATTTACCAAGGTAACTAATAGTTACCTGGGGTGACTTAGTCTTCTTTCATAAAAATAAATTCACACGTACTATATAATTTATACTCACTGATTATAAATTTAAAATCAATTTAATTTTATTTAATTGATAAAAAATACAAATGATATTGTATAATGTATTCAGAACAATTTTTTATATATTACATTTTAAACAAATATGATTCATAGTTATTTATGTCAAACAAAATATTTTGAAATATAAAGTGTTACTTAAAAATATATTTTCTCAAGAAAATGGTTTCAAATTTCAAGGTTTTAATTATATCCATGTTTTGTTACCAAACCAATTATACTTTAGAAAAAATTATTTTCACTCTTCTTGTAATCGTCAACTATTTTTTATAAAATCCCCAAAAAATATCAAGCTAATATGAAAATAATAAATTTAAAATGTAATTGTTTTTTCAAATTAACATCTTAAAATTTTTAAACATAAAATTAAAAAAATCCTAATATATAATTATTAACTATTTTTAAATAGAATTATATATTTTGGTAAATTAATGAGTATTCAAAATTTATTTCTAATCATAAATATATCAAACATAGTTAAATATTCATTTTAAAACGAAACTTTTAAACATAGAAAGATATTTTATTTGTTTCTTAGACATTCTAAGACAGTTTAATGTTTAAGATGAATTTTATATTTATTTCTTATTTTATATTTATATATATATAAATTTATATATATTTCGTAATAATATTACCAATATTAATACCTTCAAATTATACAGCCACCATTCTATTATCTATTGGTCATAATTTTGGGGATTTCATGTTGCAAACCCATAAAACTCATTATTTAATTAATGATGAAAACATTGGAAATTACTTTATACCCCATTAAATAATGTTCATCCCGAAAATTTATTTATAATTTTTTTGGAATTTCTAAAGGTGATGAAAAGAATGATTTACCTCTTGTTATGACCCTAAATACCATAGTAAATCCTAGAAAATGTATATTTTCCTTAACCATTTCTTAGAAATTTATCTCAGAACAAAGATATAATGACAATATTAAGGGTTTAGTTTTCTTCTTATATAATTTAAAGTTATTATTATAATAATTGATAGTTAAGGATGATTTAGAATGTATTTTATCCTTTTCTAGAAATTAATGTTGTGTTAAAGTGATGATATCCATTCTATTTTAAGAAAAATAACTTGTTTTTTAGAGGGGGATACTAGGATTAAAAATAACATATTTCACAAAAACATATTAATCATACCTCCAAATATTTTCCTCAAAATAAAAATCACTCATGGTGGAGATAGAGTGTTTATGAGCCTATGTAAAACAACTGGGCAACCTCATATCGATACTCACTACATAGTTTCTTACATTCTCCCACTCATGTAGTAACCAATAGGATACTTGTTCATGGACATAGAAAACCCGTAATTTTGGTAACACTACTTGGTTATTCTATATGTGCTCATGAGCCTATGTAAAAAAACTGGGCAACCTCATATTGATAAAATTTTGTAGGACTCAATATCATTAGGATTCATTTATCATCATAGTGTTCCAACCAATATTAGATATATATTCCCAATTTCTAGATCTAAATATGTTTCAATCATTATAGTTTCACATATGTAACGTGTTTTATATAATTTATGTTTATCTTATGCATTTTAGGTTGTGGACCAAGTTATCTCAAACCAGATTTTATTTTCTTAATTAATTTTTTATATCAAACATTACATGATAACAATGTCATCTTTTGGTATATTGATTTTATGGTTATCTCCATCTATTTATCAATATAACATGTATTCATATTCTAATATATTTTAATAGATAATGGTTTAAATGGAAATTAAAGGATGTTTTGTGAAATGGTATCAAATGAATATTGATAATGAAGTGTAATGACACTACCAAAGATGAGTCAAATAAATATATGAATCATTAGGGAACAATAAATACATAGGTAGTTAGTTATTGAACACCACCATTAATTATTCTACATGAGACACCATATGTATTCTTAATTTGTTTATTGAATATTTGTTTATAAGTGTTACTATTTTATATGACAACTTATGATTCTTTACGGATTTTGATTCTTTATATGTGGAGATTTAGGTGTTGGGTGTAAAAATAATGATAAATTATTTTCAGAATTCAAACATGGTAGCCAAAAAACCCATTCTGTTATTAGAAACATGGTTTTGAAATTGTTAAATGGGTTGTGGCACACTTATAACATGGTTCTCATCTACATGGCTAGGTGATTCAAGAGTACTCATCCCTTGGATATTTTTAATTTGAAACCATAATTCTTGGTTTCTTTGAGTGTCTCATAGATGGGAAATAATTGAGATGGTTCCTTAATATATAGATTCTATGAATAATTTTGACTAATAGTTTTGTAATTATTTAGTTTCATATGAATTGTTCAGCCAATTTATTATGTGAAATTGGATTTTATTAAATGTTTTTTCATTAAAAATTTAAATCATTAGATCTTACCTATGATGTCATGATCAGTTTGTGGGCCTTTTTTTAATTGTTGTTTTTTCACGAGATGCTAGATAATGTTATTTTACCAAACCGGTCAAACAAATTTCATAAAATAATTTTAAACCCCTTGATTATTTCTTTCAATATGCTTTAAATAACTTAAAATAAATTTTTTCTTTTAATGATGTTGTAAGGGGTGGTTTTCACTATTTTTTCAACTTTTAATCTAAAAGATCAAATAGTTTTTCAATGATGACTTTTAAATTAAATAAGTTCCGGAAATGTTTTAATAAAAAAAATTCTAACATGGATGATGAGAATTTTTTTCTTGAAATTAGTTGAATGATTCTCCTTATAATAGTGGGGTTTAAACATTCTTTTCTTATCTCATTTTATTAAGTAATTTATTATTGTTATAATGTAAAAAAATTGTCTTTATGACACCATTTCAAATATATATTCATATTTTTTTTTACATTTACTACATTGGGATGCAATTTCTTCTTCTAAAGAATTATTTTTTGAAACCTCACCAAATGTCTTTACCTTATTTAATGATTTATATGTTTTTCTAGATACATTATTGTGTGTGTGTGTCTGTGTCAGATGTTCTTGAAGGAACACAATATGATTCAATTCCCTTCTTGTGATGTTGAGGTCCATCTTCATGAATTTTCTTGATGTAGATTAAGCAAAATTTCATTATGGGATTAATTGTTTCTCTTATATTCCACCGAAATATTGAATTCTTAGGAGAACCCTTTGATTTGTGTGTTGACCCCTCCATGTTTTTAGAATATTTTTTCAAAGTGGTCGCAATTTTTTGATAACCTTAATTATGTGAGATATTTGATATATTTCATAGGCTAATTCATAGAGGGACTTTTCCATATTGGGTTTGTACATTCTTTTTTTGTTAATTTCACCCTATTAATATTATTTCACTGGAAACCTGTATATTGAATTTTATTCCTCGTTTTAAATATTAGTTCTCTATAAATGGTCCAACATGGGTTTCGATATGGGTAATAGGAAATAATTTTATGACTGTTTATGTTGAGTTATCTAATGTTGATATGTTATTATAGGTTAGGTAGTTGTAACCATTGGGTTTAGATTTATAAACATGAGTTACCATAAGTGAATTTTCATATCTAAGACTACATTGATATTTTTTATTGATGACACATTTCATCATTTGATATGTCACTTAGTTACAAAATATATGGTAAATATTATTTTTTGACTGCTGGCATCCGTAAAATTAATGAGGTTGGTATTTTTTAATTTTCATGGGGACAATACCCTTTGGAAGGCTTAATATAGATCCCACATTGTTGGTTGTAACATATTAGATCATACATTTTTCCCTGGTTTTGGATCAAAATCATGGGTGGCTGATTTTTTATGTGGTACCTCATATACCTTGTTGATTCTATCATGAATTTATATATTATATAGTTTCCACAAAATTTATAACTGAAAATAAATTTTGGAGAGACATATATAAGGTCTCTCATCTTTAAAATTTACATATTGGACAATATATAACCTATAACTCCTTTGAGAGGCAATAATTAAGGTTATATTCATCTACAATATTCTTTCATGATATGTATAATTGGCTCATGGTTATGATAAGGAAAATCCAAATCCATGGATTTTAGATTTTTTACAATTCCATAAAATGGGTAGTGGATTATGGCTTTAAACAGTTATAAAATCAAGTAAATAATCTATCATAGACTCACCATTAGATTATTGATGATGTTTGTACTCTCGGAATATCATGACAACAATCCCTCATAGGTATGTTTATGATATCTTAGAATCATATATGTCTGAAGTGTACTTTAAAAAAAATAATTTTACCCACTAATTGAATCATTATGTTAATTGATCCAATATCATTGATTTTGATATTTTATAGACATTATAGTATGAGGTGTGGTCACAAATACCTTGAGATGGGTTTTACCAACATGGTCTGTGATGATTCAATGGGGTAGGGATCCTTATTGAACCATTTTTAGAAATTCACAGGGTTTTGTTGGTGGTTCTGATGTGAATGTTTGTTCATCTTGGGATCTATCTTCTCTTTACTTATGTAATTGGATTTCGATCATGTTAGTAGTGGAAACTGGTTGGTTTTATTTTAATGTTAACTATCATGGTGGAGTGAATTATGGTTTCTAGTTTCGGTTATATGATGGTACAATGTATCTTTATAGGTTGTTAGTTATTGTAGTTTCTTTTGGGTAAAATTTTATATATTTTCACATTATTAGTAGTTTTCACTTAGAGTTTTCATGATATGTGACATCAATGATAGCATACAAAATAAGCGAGTCAATTCCATAAATGTTTTCATAATTTTGTGTATGTTAGAAAAGTATATCAAAACACCACAGACCTACAAATTTGTAATATCCACATAAATTCCATCATTGAATTTTGATAAAACAATTAATGGAATTCCTGATTTAGACCACCACATATACCACATGGGGTAGGAGATACAATTTAGGTAATTATAAATTTTTAGTTATTAAATTTCATACCCAATAGATGGTTTTGGTAGAAAATCATTAATTTTATGTTTTTTGATATTGTGAATTTCCAATGTGTTCTTGAATACACAATTCCTACTACATAAATATACTTTATTTCACATTTTTTTAAAAGGATTGTTAAATTTATAGAGTCCTCGATTTAAGTCTGTATGTCACACACTCATTATATAGTTCGATAAGATGAATCATCCAATTTAAATGGATCCTACTCAACCAAAAAATTCGGTTGTCGTTAGTTTTTAGATTTTGTATCTTCGCAACTCTATAGTTAAAGAGATTCACTCTCAAGAGTCATAAGGTGGCCATTTTCAACATATTTTTGTTATTCAAGGGTAGGTTAATGGTATCTTATAGGGTCAAGGACTTATTAGAGGTGAAGGTGATGGTGTGGTTATGACAGTAATGGTTGGTTACAATTATGATCCATCTAAGATGCTATAAATATTCCACCGATGTTTTTTGGGGGTCATCTAGATAATCCTGTATATCATAAAGTAATTTTTTTAGTTTTGTACTATGGAAGTCTAAAGGGAATAACCATAAGTGATAGGAATAAAACTCCTTTTTTATGTGGTTGTAGCCTTTCATATTTTGAGGTATAGAGAATTTTTTTTCTTTTTGAGGGAATTAATCATATATAGTGGGGGGGAAATCACCAAACCTTAATTTTTTATTTCTATAATGTTCTTTTATTTTGATTTTCTTTAGATTTTGTATTTTTTGGAGGCGTTTTTTAAATTTATTTCTTCTCAAATTTTCATTAGTGTCTCTTTTTTATTTAATTAATATGTTCTTTTTAATTAAAACATAAACAGTTTATATGTTTGTTTTTACAAAAACATATGTCCTATGGCCTATGAGATGCCACAACTCATCGTGGTTTGTAAAAATCAAAGGGAATTTTAATCCCTTTTAATCACAATATTATTTAATCGAAAAATAGTAAATTATTATATAATATGATTTCATATACTATTCCAAAACACTCTATTGGATTTGAAATCGGGTGTTTATCCTAGGATATGATATTGGTGGAAATCTGATCTATTTTAAATTTCACATAATATTTAACATTAAATTAATTAAATATTTATTTCATCAACCTTGTTCACTTGATGATATATTTTAAATTGATAATCGGATTGAGAATTTCTCTATATGGATGAGTCTATAATATAGGGTTTCTCTGATGTGAGTCAAAAATCCTATCATAGGCTATATGTTTTTTCAAAGGTCACTTTTTTACTTTTATTTTTCCGTTATTTTTCGATTTGAATTTTTTCATTTTTCTATTATTTCATTCACCTTTAAATTCTTATGATTTCATCTTGTGGGATTTTTTATCACATGGATGAGAGAGGGAGAGTGATATTAGAGGTAGAGAGAGGATTAGGAACTATATAAGGCGATTTTCTTGAGGTAGATCATGGCTTAGTGGGTGTGTAGCATAGATTTTGGGTGATGCGTCTTCAATTTCCTCTGGGAGGAAGGTTTGTTATATATTTTTCTCTATCAATCCCTATATTATTTCCATATTTATATTTTTAAATACTTTTTGAGATGTCGGATACCCAATGATAGTCAATCTATGGGATTTAGAGAAACCAGAGAGTTTAGTGTCATTTGGGGGGTTTTTATTCCCGAAAACCCATGTATGTGTAATGCGGTTCATAAAACACACATTAATGTTTCTTTATATTTATTAAATATGAGTTTTTTATGAATATAAAACACATAATTATTGTGCATGTTCTGTAGTGGTGACGAAAGGTGTGGTGATGGCACGCGGTTGTTTTGTGTACATGACCATATGTCATATTAGTTACATGACTAGGGGTTATGTACTATTCTGGGATTATCTCCATGAGAGGTTACATGTCAAAGTTTGTTTCTATGGACCATATTGTGAATACATAATGGGGGACTCCCTGGGGGTATATTCCGTTAACTAGTGGTACACACAATGTTGAATGATGGTCTACACACTAAGTGGGGATAATGTACATTATAAGTTCCCCATATAAGGTACACAACATATATTGATAGGAACATGCCATCTAATTTGTTAATGTACATGACGAATGGTGTGTGGCACAGGAACATGGGGCCTTTTGGGATATATTTCATGTACCCGGAGTGCACACCATGTAGTATTTCCTACATTGGACTAATTTTCATGTTTTTTACCCTATAGTGTAAATTAGACTTATTATTTGTTAATTATAAGTGTTTTCCAATGTACATTGTGTCGGTGGAATCCTTTTCGCATTTAGAAGTCTTATGGGTTGTTTATTTGATATAGAGTGTTTGTTATGAATATTTATTTGATGTTTGGTTTTGATATCCTCCAGGGGTTGTCTTATGAGCTATGATGAATGGGTGATGGTTGTGAGCTCGGTCATTGTAATGGATTTAATGTCACATGGAAATATTATTGAGTTTTTTTGGATTGATTAAGGATAATGGTGTCATTATGTATATCTAAGGAGATATTGGATTCTCCATCTATGTTGTGAAAATTTTCTTGAGGTTAAAGAGTTTTATCTTTAGATACTATGTTTTAGGATCATGTTTATTGGATCATTTGGGTTGGGATGACTCCATGAAATAGATGTTATGATCAGGAACCATAAAGGGGATGAGATGTGTATAAAGTGATTCTTGAGGATGTGTTTCTGGGATGGTGTCTGATAAAGTTATCATTTTTTATCATAGCCGGCAGTTGATAATTACCATGTGGAATGGTTTCCATTAGATGACAAACCCTAAGAGGTTTTTTCACTTTTTATGTGTTCATGAGGACCATTTTGAAGTCCCTTATATGAATTCCTTGCTTTTGGATGCCTTTATGGGTGTGTTTCTACTTGAGGATCATTTGGTGTCAACTGAGGGTCGTTTTAGATAATTCACAACTTGTTGTGTCGTACAATTTAGATGATCTGGAGTAACCCCTCATAGGGTGACCGTCTCTTAATAATGACTTTGTTATATTTGAGGATCATTTATATGAGCTTGACATGAGATATTATGTGTTACACTAGAGTCATTAGTATAAAATACCTCTACGTTGTGACCCCTTGGGCCACAATAAAACCAATGTTTGGTTCCTTATAGTGGGATATTTAGATCACTTGGGGCTCTTTTATGGGATCAAAAGTTATAGGGTTTTCAGTGAGTCCTTTCAGTTTATTACCTTATAGTTGATCAGTATAACTAGTTCATATATTTGTATGGTGGTTTTAAGATTTAGATCATCCCATCTCTTATGGCCTTTTTCCAGGAAATTTGGGGAATTGTCTTCTCAGACCATTAGATTGAGGGGGATACCATTGGGATTTCTTGGATTCGGAGTTTCCATAGATTATTTAAATGATTCTCTCCTTTGTTCTCCAGTAATGGTTAGACATGATTATGGAGTCATTTTATTTTACGAGTTCCCCTCTCTAGTTGGGTGTTATGACTAGACTAGTGATTCTCATCATCGATGGTGATGCACTCGGAGAACAGTGGAAGCTTTATCATCCTAGTTATATATAGAGTCTTTGGGCCACTTTTTATTATGGCCATTTTTAGTGCATGGTCCATTCTAGAGTACCTTCTAAATGGGTGGGTTCTCTAGTTGCGTTGACCTAGATGATCTTGTTTCCAATTTAGATCAACCCATTAAAGACCAACATCTATGTAGATGCACTTTTTCGATTGAACTCCTATTGTTATTCCATGTGGTCAAAAAATTATTATTTTAGCGTATACTTTATAGTGGTCTTGTATATATCTGTTAGACATGCCAATTTTCATGTGGTAGGGTGAGCCACATGAAACAAACACTCTAGAGTGGTCTAGATCATGGGTAGATTTACCAAAAGTGTTAGGAAATATATTTTTTGGTTATTTTCATTGTTTTCGATACCCCTTTGGTTTCATGTTGTTTTATTTGTTTGATAACATATTATTGATTTAGAAAAATTGTGTATATCATGGGTGTATGAACTTATCATGGTAAAATATTCTAGGTTCACCATTGGAAGTGGCCAATATATATTTACATATCATCCCCTATATGTGCACTTTTGTATTCCTTCACACCTGATGTCAAAATTTTTGTTAAAGCACAAGTTTTTTGATAGAAGAGGATGACTCCCAATGTTACTGGATCGAGTGGTGATGATCATGTGGGGTATAATGTCATCATTTTGCTTCTCGAGCATTATAGAGACACGGTATGCCATTTTTATTAGTTTTTTTTAGTATATATAGATATATTTTTTTGGTTATTAAATTTTATATATGTGGTTGTCCCAATGGTTAATCAAATATTTTATGTAATTTCAAGATCAAAGTCTGTATGAATATACATTTCATTGAATTTATTATAACATTTGGTTTCTTCTTTTTATTTATTATGAAATCTATGATGTTTAAAATTGGTTATGTTTTGGTTCTTTGTTCTATTATTTGACATTGAATAAATGGTATTGTCTCCCCTTAAAATCAATTAGGCCCTCACAACTGCAAAATAACCTCTAGCATTAAGGGAAGCATGCTTGTGGTCATGTGGTAAGTCAGATCATATGATGTAATTTGCTGACCCTGTATTGTTTGTGGCAAAATGGTGTAAAATATATTTCGTTTTAAAATTTGAAGAGTTTGTAGACATGTGATCCAGAACATTGTTGGAATGTGTGATATACATAAAAATGTTGTATCATGAACACCTTTATTTATATTAATTCCATGATTCCATGCTCGAGGATTGATGTTTCCGGATTTCATTTTTATAGTTTTTTTATTTCACATATTTTGATTCACATATGTGTGTGGATTTGGGGTTCCTTATTTTTCTTCTTGGCCTATGTGAAATTGGATTGTTATCATACATAATTCTAGTAATGTAGGGTAGACACAAAATATTCATATGTGTGATGTTTTTACTTATAACTACTGTTCAACTGTTTAAAGTGACAAAAACTACTCATATGGTGATTTCTCAAATAATTAATTTGTGAAATTCTACCAAGTTAGAAGACATGTATATATTTCATCTAATGATATACCACAAGAATCATGTGGTGATAAGTTATCTGGTGATGGATATTTAGTCCCTTTATCAAGGGATACATATAAAGCCTCATGTGTCTAAGTAGCTCATCTGAAGGTAGATCAATGGTCAGTGCATGTGTGGCACAGATCTAGTGAAATTTTCTACTAGTATCCACCTAAAGGTAGGTGTTTTTTTATTTTTTTTACCATATATAAACATAGGATATTCAATTTATTTTTTAAAATAATATATGGTTTGTTAGAGACACCTTGAGGTTCTATCTATGTATTTTGTGTAGATATAAGGGATTTTTGTTAAATCTAGGTGTTTTCCATTTAGAAACACCCATGTACATGATGTCTGGTTTAAAGAACACTTGATGTGTGTTTCTTTTATTTTGGGAACATGTTGTTTTTGGGTTGACATGTCTTGTAGTAGGGGATAAACACCATGTCTTGGTGATCTATGATTTTTCGAGGGAACATGGAAGTGTAGTGTATAAGGCCAAAACCCCTAGGAGGGACACGTTCAATAGACATGTACCAATATTTTCTAGATCCTTTAAGGGGTAGATGGATGGATACATTTTTGGGGACCCAATGTTGTGTATACAGCATGGTACCCTATCAAGGTTACACTCCATGAATGGGTGGTACACGTCATGTACCTAGCATTATGCACACTAAGTGAGGGTCATGTACATGGGAATGTAACCCATTTGTTATACATGATTTTTAGTGAGAGGAACACTATATTTACTTTTGGAAAGTAATTATCGAGTGGCCTATAGCACGTGCTTAGGGGGGGCAATGGGGATACACACCCTATAATTAGATATCCCGTCATGTACTTGTTAATCCCTTGGACTATTTTTCTTATTTTTTTACCATGAAGTAAAAAAATAACATTTTAGTAGTCCATTATAAATAAATTTCATTGAGATCATGATGGTGGAATCCTTTTGGAATGTATGGGTTGTTAGGATGATGATTTCCAAGTAAAAGAGTTCATTATGAGGAATTATTCGAAATGTGGTATTAGATTCCTCCTAGGTATTGGTTTATGAACTACCAGGTATAAGTGAGGTTGGTGATATTGGTGATCATCCTAGCTTGAGTGTTCCAAAGATATTTTCATGAGGCTAATTGACCGAATTTTAGAAGATATTAGCATGTAGTATAACTGAGGTGTTCTTTGTCAACCCCTTAATGTTGATATTGGTTTCATGAGGATAGGGTTTTTAATGTCTGCATATTACATTTGAGGATTAGAGATTTTAGACCATTCATGATGGGTTGACTCAGAGGGATAATGATTATTACTAGGATGTATTGAGATTTTGTGATGAGTCTAAAGGGAATCTCGAGGATTCCCTTATGGTTTCGTTTTTATTAGTGGATTTGTTTTCATCATAGCCAATGGCTGATAGTGACTATATGGTAATATTTTAAATGGATGAAGATCCCGTGTTGGGTTTCAAATTTTTGAGGTGGTCATGAGGTCCATTGTGAATTCCCTTGTAGGTGTGATTTACTTTTGGAATCCCCTTTCGATGATTTTTTAAAAAGTATTAATTGGTGTCCACTAATATATATTTGGTTTGTTTGGAAACATGGTGTGTCCATTTTTTTGGATGACCTATAATATCCCTTTATAGAGAGTACTAATTGTTCTAGGTTCTTTTGGCCATTGGAGGATATTTGGGACTCTGATGGCCTAAATGTTCAGGTTATGGAGCAATTTCCTTGTATGATGTCCCATTGTGTTGTAACTCCAGGTTCCACGGGAGCCTCAAGGTTTTTTTATCACAAAGGTGGGTCATTGAGACCATATGGTGTATTACTTATTGGATTATGAGATATATGTTACTAGGAAATGTTATATTCTTTGTTTGATATGAGTTGATCAGTGCTTCTAGTATAGTGTTTTATTTGCTGGATTGAGAGTGGGATCATTACACATTTTCTTGGACTTTGTCCTTGATGATTGATTCAATTTTTTACTCAATAATTAACTTTTTTGAAGATGCCCTAAGGTTATCTAGGATTATGGGATATCTTCGAGTTTTGTTATAATTTTGTACTCCATCTGCTAGATGTAGCTACAGGGGCTTAGGAAGATAATGTGTGATATAGGTGAGTGAACACCTCTAACTGAGTGTTAAGCTAATTAAATGTTTAATTATCATGTCATTTTATTGCTTTTAGAGCTATGGATTATCTAAACTCAGAGTTATAGATGGATACATTGTTTCACTCTTTCATGGGTCCATCATTGGTTCTCTATCCAATTTTAAAGACTATCTGGACAAACATATTCTTTAGTATTGTCCACCAAGATGTTCCAATCACCAGTTCAGGTCATTTTGATCGATTCCTAGTGAATATTATATGGACTATTTCATATGAATTCCTATTGTTATGTCATGTGGTCTGGCATTCATTAAATTTTAAGACTTCTTGGAACCACATTGTAGATCTGTATGATGTGTCTGTTATCTTGTGCTAAGGTGATCCACGTGTTATATATCCACTACCATGGGAAGAGTGTGGGTCGATATAACTCCAATATTTTTAAAGAAGCTATGTTTGTCTATTTTCCATATATTTTTTAGCCACCTTTTTCATACATTTTTTCTTTTTCTGCCATTTTCTTTTAGTTTCCCCTATACTGGATAAATCACAAGTGCTGTCACTATTTATTGAAGAATATTATTAGGTCACCATCATGGGTGGGCTACTAATATCATTTCCCTATCAATTTCCATTCACTTTTGTTTGCATGAAGACATTATGTAAACTTTAACGTTGTAGCATAGTTTGTGTGATGAATATTTCTAAGAGATATCATTTCTTGATCCAAAAAATCTATAAATCTGGAGGCATGTAATCCGGTTAGTGAATCTTGATCATCATGGAGACCATATATGTGGTTAGGATCGGTATTGATAGTAGATCCTGATGTGTTTTATTTTTTAATTTCTTATTTTACATATGAAGTCATCTTTGTGGGTGACCAGTTGTGGTATGTTTTTGGATTCTCTAAGTCTGTATATTTGAATGTTTTACCTAATCTATTATAGTATGTTTTTCATAAGTTCATTAATTATAAATACACAAATTTTAACCCCTATGTATGTTTGGGTTGTTTCTACTGTTATTTCTCTGTTACCAAAGCTTATAGTCTACCCACTATACCATCTATACCCTCTCCATAGATCGGTCATCTCCAGTATTTTGGGAGGTTCACTTTATGCCATGTGTAAAGATAGATTGAGTGAAATGTCAAGTTGACACATGTCAGTTTTTTTTCCAACATAAATGTAAAACATCTTCTACCCATACTCATGAAGATTTTAAGTTTCTTTGTAAGAGAAAATGAGAGATTTTATGACGTGCATAATGATAAACCATTAGATTAAAGGGATATGTAATGGAAAACCAGTTTCTCAAATAGCTATGTAAGGGTATTAATTTATGTGTATAGTTTGTGTAAGGGTATATTTGACACTATGCTAGGGTAAGGGGAATTTTATATATAGTGCATAAGGTTAATCGTGGAACAACATTACAGAAACCTTTGCTAGGTATTGGTAGACTCACTTTTTAAAAGGTTTTGAAACGGTAGAGTGAGATATGAAATGGTAACTCAGTAACTATACGAGACACTTAAGAGTTGTGTCAGGAAAAATTCATGTTAACCTTGTGTTGTTCTCTTTATTTGAAAAAAATAAATATGAACATTTATTTTTGTTTCTTTTTCTCCAGAACACCCTCTAAAGGATTATTGCCTTTTTAAAATATAAAAAATCATGGGAACTAATTTCTTTAGCTCATTTAATATTTTTAACTCTATTATAATTTTTTAAAATTATATATACTCAAGAGATAATTAAAACAGTAAGTTAAAAGGTGTATTTTATTTTGAGGTTTAATTGATGTGAACTCAACCACCTGATGCATTTGTGTAAAAAAACATGTACCCTTACTAGCCATGTTTTTAATTATCCACATGAGGTTATTTCTGGTAATCTACTAAATATAGAAAATGATCCAATTATGTGGATAGTTTCAGATTTATTACATGCTAGGAGTTTAATATAATGGTTTTCATTTTTGTTCTTCCATAATTTTTCAAATAACTCTCCATTAATGTTTTCTGTGATAGAGAATGGTAGACGTTGTTTGAGGTAGGTGATTCTATATAGTGGTATAAACCATGATTACTTTATATTCTTAATATTTATTTTCATATGCTTAAATGATAATTTTGAAAAAAATATCCTGTATAGATACTTTATTATCACAATGATCTTGTGAGGACCTTTTAGTATTTATTATATTTTTTATTTAGAATAATTAATTATAGTTTTTGTAAAATTACACCTTGAATAGAATTAAGAATTTTATAAAGTGATTTTTCATTAAATATTGTTTTGTACACATTATGTATTTGATAAAATTCAAAATATATTTATATTTTCATAAAATTGTTTAAAATTATAGGAGTGGTGATACATTTCTTGTGAAAAAAATTTATTTCAAATGAGTGCTAATTATGATTTTTTTGTTAAACAGTTTCACATGGTAACATTTCATAACATTTTTTAATGAAAAAATAAAGAAAACATTAGTTTTTGTAACATGACATGTAGTTTTCTATAGGTTATTATGAGGCTATAGAAGGAAATTGGATAGCCTGATAGTGAAATTGTATAATAGGACTCGATATTTCTGGGATTCACATTCTGAATTAGTGTTCCATATTGTACAATATATTTATTCTCATAAGAAATATCACAATATGTTTCATTCAATATGGTTATATTATTGTAAATTTGGTTATCTACTCACATGTTTAACTTATGGATTTTTTAATATGGACATTGTCATTCAAGATGAATTGAATTTTAATTTTTAATTTTTTGTGCCATTATTTACATGTTCAAAATGTTATCTTTGGGTATACGGTGGTAATTTATTTCCTCATAGAGACTTGTTCCTTCACATATTTAGTTTTTTTTCAGTTCCATCAATTTTTTTTTGATTTTCCATGTATGTCTTAATGATATGTTAATTATGTCCATGTTGTTCTATAATTTTTTAAATTATTTTTTCTATATATTAGGAATAATATTTTCTCATTTGGGATGAAATTATCTCCATGATTTACAAGTTGATACCCAGATGCTAGTTTCTTGCTTTTGGTGATCATGAATGTGCTTTGTGTCTAGTATTGAGAAATCTCTAGTAACATATCTGTTTATCTAGGTATAGTTCATTACATTTTGTGTAATTAGTATTTCATATATGGTTACATTTATATTCATAATTTCTAGTATATGGTTAGTACAATCACAAATTCATTAGTTTATCTACCATACCAAATGGTTGATTTTTGATGTAATCATCACGTTATGCGTCACATTGAATTTTAACATGGTTCCATCTAGTTCCAACATTCTCTTTAAGATAATTGAGTTAAAAATAGTGAATAAACATTAAAAATATGGGGTAACTTTCATAATCATAAAATTAATTAGAACATAATATGTATTAATCATTTAAATTAACACAATTCTCTATAGTCATTTTCGTCATACCCATATCAATCTTAGGTTCACTTATTTTAGTTTGAGTTTGGTTATCTTATATTCCTCAACTTGATCCCCTAAAAAACTAGGTTTTAAATCCTTAAAAGTTATTCAAAAAGAGAGTTTCATTAGCCAAATAAAATTCCATGAGAGTTTCAGAGCATGTTGCATTCTTATGTCCACTCATCATGTATTAGGGTGTTCATTGAGTCAAATCCCAACCATCCAATATTATAATTATTACCCTTAGGTTTATCTATTCCCCAACTATATCCACTTATAATATTTACATATGGATGAATTTCTTTGGAATCCATATATTAAATTCTTATAATAATTTCAAGATATCATCTAGTACTTAAACACATCTATAGGGATTTCACTAAGGTTATCTAAACAAATACAAAAAAATAAACCAATATGAAAAAATGAAACCCTAATCTAATACCAAATTAATTTATCGATGTGAAAGTTAATATAAATAATATAAAAACACATTATTTTAATAATACATCCCACAAATAGTAACATAACCTGAGGGTCGATGGGTTTTCTGTCTTAAATACATGCTACATTAATATATTATTTTACAATATGTGTGATCATTTCTCCATATATATCATCCTACAAAACCTTTTTAAGTACCTCTCAAGATATAATCATTTTTAATAGAAATGTAATGGAAGCATAACTAAGGGTTAAGACCAAGTGTTCACCAAGAAATAAATATATCATAATTTATTATAACATAAACACAAAAGTCAATAAGAGGAATAATTTTATATCTTAATAAAAGATCCTAAAGCAGTTTATTAAAACCCTAATGTTATAAAAATATCATTATAGAAGCATGAATGATTTGAAATTGAGCCAAAAAAATAACAATAAATATAAATCTGGTGAGAATGATATAAAAAAGTATACTACTTTAAAATAAGTCATAATCATGAAAACATGGAATTTCAACAAAATAAAATAAATTTTAAAATTTTTGAATAAATTGGATAACAAAAAGTAAGTTTCTGTCATATATAACAATAAAAAATACTCTATTATGAATCCCATTTTACCCATTATTATGTGAACAAACTCATCAAATCCCCACTTGCAAATGTGAGCAAACACATCATGCCCATGCCTTTGTAAAAATACTCATTTTGTCGAGTCATGACTATATCATGCGATACAAACATACAAAAATTAATTTGTGGGAGATATAGAATCACAACCATCACCATTCATAGTATTTTGTTCCACATAAAATCAAACATCAACATATATTAAATAAAACATGGGAAAAGGAATTATTTTCTTATAATAATTACGTAAAATTTAATTAATAAATTATAGAATATTAAAATATATTTTACAATAATGATTCATGACATAATAACATATTGGGTATGGTCAAAATATTTCTTTTATATAGATGAAACATGGAATAATAACTGTGTT
Organism: Viscum album; assembly: GCA_963277665.1. Lineage (NCBI taxonomy): Eukaryota > Viridiplantae > Streptophyta > Magnoliopsida > Santalales > Viscaceae > Viscum > Viscum album. Next base: position 1,581,267,169 of record OY728150.1, on the reverse strand, counting down.
GAAAAAAACTTTTTCACAAAAACAGTTTAGACATTGTTATAAAATATAAAGTGGTATTTATTTCAAAAACACATTAATAAGAATAGAAATAGAATAAAACATCTAAAATTTGATATAAATATTTCAAACTAAATCATCATTATAAAGAATTATTGTTTAAAAAATTATAATACAAAATTAATCAAAATAATCATTTTTAAAATAATATTTAATAACGGATACCTGAAAATACATAACGTCTTCAAGAGGCTAGAGTTTAAATACATTAAAAACATTTATTTTAAAAATAATAATTAGTAATGAAAAAATTAAAATGAAATAATTTATTAAAAAAGGGGGATGGGAAAGTCATTGATATCATTTACTTTCTAAAATAATATTATGATTTGAGTAATGATAAAGACAAAATAAATTATCAAATGAAAATGTGTTGTGGGTGATAAAACATTGTATTTTGAAAGGATGGAAAATACAGTTCATAATATTAAAAAAACGATTTTTGAAATCACACATCATAAAAAAAATAAACATTTTATTTAAAATTAAGTGATATAAATTGATCGTTGGGTATAAAAACAATTTGAATTTCTCCTAGGGAAAGCAGACTATTGGGGGAAACTAAAAACATTGACATTAAAGAAAATTTCACAAAAATTAATAGGAATTATTATTGAGAAAAATGGATCTCAATGACCCATTAGTATAATAAATGAATAATAATATGGTGTGAAACATAGATTCATCATTAAAGTGTGCTAATAAATCTAGAAAATAATGTTGATTAGAATTGAACAATAATGAAATAAAATAGAAAAAATGATGGATTGTGGTCTAATGAAGAGAATTGACCCATGAAAACCCCTTAGGTCTGTTGTTAATATTGAGTAAAATGAAATTAGAATCTTGAATATCATATGTATCTATAAATACCATTGGTTAAAATTTATTATGTCAAAATACATCTACCAATTTGAATTTATAAGGAAAAAATTGTATTCAGAAATATAATGAAATCATGATACAAAAAGAAAATCTGTTTTTATTTACACCATCTAAAATTAAACATGATGTATAGCATTGACATGTCTCAAGGGATATAATATAGAGATAATAAATACATTAAATCATTTCCCTTATTGTTTAGATGAACTCTAAACTATGGTGACAAACCTTAACTACCTTAATAAATTATTCGATATCCATATTAATAACTAATTCTATTTATTATTTTCATTTATATTCATTATCTATCTGTATGTTAGTTACTGTTTGAAATCAATCCCACAATAGTTGTTTATAGTTTTTACTATTTGTAGTTATTTTTTTGGAGTGGTGTTGGTTCCCATCATCCACAAAAAGTTATTTATTAAAATATCTTAAATTCTATTGTAATTTATTAATTTTAATGATTTATTTAGTTTAATTTTTCTTTCAGGAGTACATTATCCGTTCTCCTAGAAGTAGAAATCAACAACGAATATTTTTTTGGTGATTTTCAACATATCAAGGTTGTTTTTTAATTAATGAGTTAAATGTTTATTTATTTTGTAAATAACCAATAAAAAGTAATTATTTTCATATTCATATAATATTATACGTGAAATTAATTTTCCCTAATCATACATTGAATAATTTTATAACAACATTCATGTAATTGGTGAACCAACCCAATCATAAACATGTTTTATCTCGATTAGTGATTCTGTTTAGGGATTTTTTTTATTTTTATATAATATAATTATAAGGAAATAATAATTATATTAGGTTTAAATTTTTATATTAATACATCATATTTGATTATTTTTGGATAAATATTGAAAATATAGAAAAAAATTCTGCATAGAGGTGGTAGACCACATAATACACAATTAGTGTTTCAATTACTCAATGAATGATGGGGTGAAGGGGGAAAGTAAGTGATATTTCAATAATAATAAATAACGTTTTAAAAAAAAATTTATTCCCTAATAACATAATAATTAAATCAATGATATTTGGTGAAGAAAACCTCAAATAGTCACATCGTGAATGCGGTAATCCACAAACATACACTAAAGGAAATTATTATTTTTCATTATATAAGGAATTCAATAAATAATAATTGTTCAACTATTATAATAAAATATAAAAACACAAATGTGTTGAGGTTTTTACAATTTTATTTTTATTTTTATTTTAAGAAATGAATGAATAAGAAACAAATGTTAAAAATGATATATTACATTTGTTAAGACCTTAATCATCTTCATGATGAAAACCACATATTTGAGGGAAATAGGTTACTTTTAGTGAATATTTGAATAATCACATGTAAACTATTTCAAATATAGGTTATTTCATCATCTATTCAATGAAATTTTGAAATAGGAGTGGAGAATTGAAAGGGTGGAAGTGATTCCCCTGTTTATAAGTGAGGAAGTGCAACTTTACAATGAAAAAGAATTGTAAGTATGGGGTAATAATAGAATGGAATTAAATTTTGTAGAGTTAAGTGTGGGAAGGATGTAAAGAGATGTACATAAGACTTTACAAAAAAACAATTTTTTTTTCTGAAGGTCTAAATTTCATGTTAATTTTGGGAAATTGAACCACTATAGATTTGTAATTTAAAAAATTGTAATTCATATGTAAATTTTAATAATGTCATCTAGTTTTTTTAAAAAAATATAAGTACCAACTTATTAGTAATTTTTTATTTTGTGAAAATGATTTTTTTCTCAGTTTAATCTAATTAAATTTAAAATTATTTTCATATTACTTTATAGATAAAAATATATGATGCTTTGAATAAAAATTATAAAAGGTCATTTTAATTACAATGTTTTATAAGGCTTAATTAAGAGTTATTACCCATTATATGTGTGTTAATTATTTTATATATATATATAAACATTATATTATAGATTTAATTTAAAATTAATAGATTTAATTTTAAAATGATTTTTTGGTCAAATATTATTCATTGAAATATAATCATTTTACCAGGGTAATTAATATTTTTCCAATGCAAACATAATTTCATGAAAAGAGTTAGTTGATGAAATGTTGACCATCATGTTCAATGATCCAATTAATATTTTGAATGTATTTTTTAGTGTATAGTAAATGGTGAATATTAAGGACTCAATTGATATAATTACAAAGAGGGAGATTAAAATATGTTTGAGAAGTTATTATTTTAGAGGAATTAAAAAATCATTCTATGTATAAGCATAGTATAAACATATTGAGATGATTTTAGTCAATGTAAAAACTATTAAAAATATAGATGTATGAATATTGAATATTGAAGTTACTATCAGAAACCACGAAATTGTTAGATAACGATGTGACTAGAAGAAAAAATATTGGATTGAATTGATAAAATATGAAAAATGTTCAGTTGGAGGGATATAAATTGATTACTGGATATAGGATTTCTTTTCAAAACAATAAAATAGAGTAAATATAGTTAGAGAACTAGATATAGAAATAAATGATGATTCAACATCCAAAGGACCATCAAACAGACATTTTAATATTCTATAGGATAGAGACATGCCAATTCCTGAGACTCATCTCATCATATGAACTGATGTGAAGTCTATCAGCTAGATCATATATGTTTTTGTGATCAAAATAATTTGAAATAGTATCAATAGTCAAGCGGTCAACAAAATCCAATGGATGAAATTTTTTGATTTTATCAGATAGATGATGATAAATACACTCTGAGTAGAGAATTATGGACCAAGCATCAAAGGACATTGAGTTGTACTAGACAAAGTGATGTTTAAATCCCTACTGTAGAGTGAAGTTTTTTATGTTTCATCAAACTAAGTTCCATGTGAATACTATTAAATATAAAATATACATACTGAGGGTTATGATGTTATTCGATAGATAATCATTAGTAATAGGTTATATATATATATATAAATGGATAGATATTTGTTGGAAAATCCATCAGATTGTGATTTGATGTTTCATTAGAAAAACATATAATGAAATCATCAAAAATATTTTACCTGAAAATGAAAAATAGAACAAAAATTCACCAGATAGATAATTATTAACTTGTTTCATCCAACAAATAATTCATAATAATGGAAATGGATAGACATACACTAGGTAGAGGAGTTTTAGGGATCTTTACATAAACTATGTAAATTCCTAAAAATTGTGATTATTCTGAGTTTATCAATTAACATTTTTTATCATTCAATTATTAGGGAAGATTTGAGAACATAAATATCTTCAAGAAAATTATGTTTCAGTATTTTTTCAGTCACAGTGATTGTATTAATCATATGGATGATCTTATAAAGTCTGATAAGTATCCAGTGAAATTCATCTAAGATTCATGTTGGAAATATGAATTTTACATGAGTGAAATTTTTTTAGCTTCATGTGTTTTATCTTGGAAGTGTTCCTATATAATGGGTTCCATAATATAAATATATAATTTTGTTGAAACATTATTTATATTTATAAGTGTGTGTAAGAGACAATGGATTTTTATAATGAGAATCCAACATTGGTTCCAACCTAGTGGATGAATACGTCTATCATAATGTGTGTATTTTGTTGTTACTAATATATAATCATAATGAACTTGCTCCATTTGACATATAATTTTTAGATGAATTCTACAAATAATTATTATTTCAATTTTTCAAATTATATGTTGGTTACATGAACTTTTGTGCATTATATTTTGACAAATACCATAGAGGTTTTACCATATGGTTTTCAATTGGATTGAATTTTGTATGGAAATATTCTGGACATGTTTCTGAAAAATTTTGGTCAAACATGTCCATATCTTCTTAAGATCATGAGAAATTTTCAAGGAAAACAAACTATTTAGACAGTCATTGATGATATCTAAGATTTTAAACTGGTGTTGGTTACCCAACATTCATATGGATGAAGGGAATATCTTTATACAGATGACACAGAATGAATATGAAATGATTTCATAATGTAGTTATAACCATTTGTGAATAAATGGTGCAAAACTATGATTGTTGGGTGGTATAACCAACTATATAAGAAGAGTTTATTTGGCGGGGTGTTCAATCATAGTTATTAAGTGGAATAATTAGTTATTTCAAAAACAATTTATTTTGTCTTCCATTATAATCTTGAATAATAGATGGTGTTAACGGTCCTTTCCATCAGTGTCTAATGACTAAAAAAAGGAAATACCTTGACCCACAGTGATTTATCCTTTGAAGAAACATCAAAAATTTACAAAGGCATGAACAAGGATTTATTTACACTTGGGTCATGGAAGTTTCATCATGGTCGTGCAAGTACACATGCATGCCTCATATTGGTCGCGCAGCTGACTTGTGCACCCTATGCAATTTTCACCCAATCTCTTCAAAGGCCTATAAATACCCCCTGTGGGCCCCCCATTTAGGGAGGAAAAAATCCAAAAAGTCGGATTTGAGCTTCAGGTGCCCTTCTCTCTTCTCAAACCCTTCCAAACACTTCTATGGTAATTTCTTAGCTAGAATGGAAGATCTAAAGAGGGGGGACAAGGCCTATGTGTTGGAATTCATCAACACCAGCATGCCTAAGTGGCCAGCCCTTATGGTAAATGGCCACACATGTGCGCCGCCTTATCCTTTAAATAGAACCTACACACCACACATTTAAAATTATTTAGGGATAATAAAAAGTGCTTGAGCTAGGTCTCTCCCAAGTATTACCTTAAGGGTTGACTGTTGCACAAGTACCCATGTGTCGTGCAAGTATACTTGTGCCACCTGGACTTGGGTGACCACACAGGACTTGCACGTCTCTCTCTTTTTGGGTGCCCCTCATGCCTATTCACATGATTTCTTCAAATCCACCTCTCCTGTTCATGATTTATCCTTCAGAACCATCTTCAAAACCATTTATAGCAAGGTTTTTTTGTTTGTTTCCTTATCCGAAAGGAATTCTGTGGAACATCTCTCAAAACATAGTGATTTATATATCTTTATATCACTATGGTAAGATATTTCATTCATTCAACCTCATCCTTTAAGATGAGAAGTTCCCAAATTTGGGCCTCCTTTTCAAGAGTAAACCCTAGTTATAATTCCTCTAATCTGGGAATCTTCTGTAGGAGTAAGCCCTAACTCATAAATTCAATTTATTTAGGCCTCCTTCTTCAGGAATAATCCTTAAGTTGCACATCTTCTTAAAAATTGTTCCTCCTTCACAGGAGTAAGTCCCAATCTCAAATTCCCAAATATTGGCAACCTCCTTAGGAGTAATCCCCAAGTCCCCAAACCTGGGACTCTTTTTTAGGAGTAATCCCCAGTCATAATTCCCCTAACCCGGGCCACCTTTTCAGGATGAAGCCCCACTCTTCAAGTTCTCTTAATTTTGGGCATCCTCCTTAGGTGTAAGCCCGAGTCATAATTTTTATTAAACAGACTTAACTTTTTTTATTTGGGCTTCCTTCTCAGGAATAAAATGAAATCACAAGTCCCCTCCTAATTTGGGCATCCTCTTTAAGAGTATGCCCCAATTTAGAGTGTCCAAATCTATATAAAGCACATATACCTTTATGGACCTTATTCTCAACATTCTTTTCTAAATTAAGTCCTAATATTTATCTATTAGGGCATTCATACATACATAAGACCCATATCATTCTTTGTGACTATATCTTTCATGGTACAAATTGTCTGGTTTACTGATACCTCTTGTTTCTCACACCAAACATGACTCACGTGAGCTTAGAGTGTAAAAGTAACCACGACACATCTCATTGGGTCGTTAATCATACGTTAGCCCCACAATTCATAACCGAACAACGTAGACATTGTTCTCTATCTTAAAAGTTGTGTATGTAGGAATCCTTTATGAGGTTCAATCCCGTCACCCTTTAATTATCATATATCCCATATGTCGTTAATCTATATCTTAATTAATGAACTACGTGGGTTCTGATTCCTTTTCTAACAAGGATACATAGGTAGCCCATCTGCGGGTACGATCCAAACATCGAAATAATCCATGTCCTTCTGAATGACAATAAACATCAAGTGCCCCGCTGAGTGGCTTCAAATCTAGTATGGTTATCATAATGACCAAGAGATATTTATATAATGTGTTGAAGGATACCATTGAATATAAATCTCTAAACAAATAAAAATGATTCTCTGTCGATGAAGAACCTAAAATACATATAATAGATTCTCTAAATCTCATACATATTAATTATTGATTGTCACATCTTAAGGAAAACACATTTTCATACTTGGTAGTGTAATAAGGATTCATGAACAGAATATAAATCTATAAAGAGAGTCCTGGAGTAGACAATAATTCCCCCCAAAATGGTGTGACGAGTCTGACCTCCCATCCTCTGGACTAATGAAAAATCTTAAGCCACATTGGTCCACAACTAATGAGCACATACATTTGGAAAGTAGTTCCAAATGGATATAAAATCATTAGATGTTTCCGATTCTACGAAGAGACCTGTTAGAAACAGATTGGATTGTTTGAAACTTATGCAAACGAGCTCATCCCCATTTCCAAGAGGAAACAAAAAATGGATAACCTAACGTGAATCCTTAACCAAGTTAAGATGATGTTTTAATTATTTGTTAGGCCCCTATTTAAACTCAATGAGAGGGCCAACAAAACAATAAATAACATATGTGCTCATCCAAAAGATGTAGTGTCTGAACTTATCTTGATTATGTCTGTTATATCAAACAGGTACTCTTTTCAATGATCTCTTTGCATTACATAAGTGGCTTCTATTAAATTCACCCATGTGAATGCTTTTACCACTACTCCTACGGGATCCTCGTATGCTCTGAGGATAACGTCACCAACTCAGCATCTTCAACGCTGGGTATAAAATGCACTGGTTAAGGAGTTCCATCAACACGGTACCATTCCAACTCAGGAGGCTGCTTGACATGCCCTCTAAGTGAACAACTCAAATGGGTCATACGGACAATGACGACCATCGATTAAAAAGAAGGTGGTGCCAGCCACCATTTCCAACCATTTTGGGTTGTTATCCCTGGAACGCAATCACCTGTACCTCCTATATTCTGGGGAGGTGAATGAGAAGGTCACTCAAGGCATTAATTCAAGGAAACCTGAGTCTTTCATGAGTACTCCCACCAAAAATCGCCACCAGACTCATGCGGCAGTGCACCCTCAACATGATGAGGGTGTCGTCTCCAGGCGTTCAACTCAGGTTCCTTAAACCTGAGAAGGCAAGACGAATGACATGAGGTGACGACCGATCAATAGTGAGCAGGTTCGTATCTCTTCCATCTTCTGAGATTTCCACCTACCTATCTTGGTGGAACGAAATGAGCGGGCACACACACACATCAATTTTAATTTTTTTTCCAGCAGACTCATCTGGCAGCAACACGCCATTCCTGTCAGGCAATTTTGGCAGAGTACTATAGACAAGAACATACACCTATTTAAAACTCATCAGCTTTTCAACAGGTTTGTCTAACTACAACCAAATAAGAAAAGTAATCTAATATGGTGGAAACTGATAAACAGGTATATACACCTGTTTACAATCAACAATTCTATAAGCAGTCTCATATGCCAGTATTGAAGGAAAACCATCAACCATACTTGACAAAGAATAGAAAAAAGGCACATACACCTTCCAATATTCCTCAAGACTCCCCACAGTCTCGTTTGGTAGCACATGGAGAAGTTTGTCAGAAAGCTCCGATGACAAATTTGGAGCAGGCTCAACTCTTTACCCCAATGCATAAGTAGTGTCAGAACTCATTGATAGGGAATGGAGGACAAGAGGAGTAACATACACCTACTCCTAGCATGGAATGGACATATATTCCCATTACAACAGCTGAAGTCACCAAACACATTCTAACAATGGTGAAGGAGTAGAAGAAAATCCTTGCTCATATTATCGATGCCTTCCATGATATTATAACAGCTTCAACAACATCACATGGAATGAAATGAATATCTATCCCAACTAGTGGAGTGACACATCATCAATTAACTCCGGAATAGACACACACCTCTGTTCAAGTCCAAGAGGGTTGTGGGGAATTCCCTCTCTTATCATACAGACAACCCAGTCAGGCACATACACATAATTTGAGTGGAGATAATCAGCCTAACATGGCTATTTTTCCAGAGCAGGCACATACACCTGCCCATAATAACCACTTCAAAATGTGGTTCATAAAGTGGGTAAGAAGGAGTCTAATAAAAAGACCTATTCAGAACAGCCAAGAAATCAAGGTCCAAACTGTAATAAGGCCTTGCTCTATGCTGGAGTTCTTAATGCACTCAGAAAATTTTCTGTTGCAACTCAAGATTCTACTCTCTCATTTACCAATTGTGGGAACATTAATTCTGATGGTCTACATCAGACACTTACTCATGAAGGCCTGCTTTATGACAGTTTGGTCGATCTCAATGTATCATCTTCAGATGAGAGCCACGATAACCCTCTATGTGTCCAGAAGTCTAAGGAGCAAGAGGTTTCATCTTTTGTTGTAACCCACCATGGTGGTCCTCCCCATGATGATGAATATAGCTCTGAAAGCCCTCTCCACAGTAGTATCTCGCATTTCCTGTAAAATTCCTCAATGGCCAATGCAGTAACGAGAAATCCCTCTTATATTTATGTATTTGAAAATGTGAATCCATTCATGTCTAACGCTTTACAATGTAAATTGAAATACTTTCTCAACCAGGAAATAGCCCGGGGTGTAGGTCATTCTCTGAACCACCCCTGAATCATGCATCTTCTAATTTGATAAATGATTTTTCTACCAATATTTTTGAATCTGATGAAATAATAAAGTAGCCCAAGCTATGGTCTAATAAGTTAGAAGAATCTTCATTCAATTATAAAGAGTAAGTGCTGAATATTAGAAAACAACTTGAAATAGTTTAACTGCCAGTCATGTTTTGTCCTTTGGCTGACTCTCAGTATGACATTCCAGAGATGTTGATGGAAGATTCTATTTTAGATATTCGTCTCAACATGTGGAAATATCTTTATCAATTGAAAAATAAAATATTATATTATAATGAATATGAAAATCATGTTAAGATAATATAAGGGTTGCAACACCAAATTGGCATGGCATCTCTCTCAATTTTTCAATATCTGAAGACTGAAAAGTAGCAGAGAGCCCTTCAGCATTCATGCCTTGGATCATACGAAGATTTCTCCAATTAATTTCCAATGCCCCATCTGGTATTCATATCATGGGATGGGGTGTTCATGGAGCACGACATTTCACTATACTCTCCAACCAACAAAGCCTTCCAAAAATGTTCTCATGCAATGTTATTGCCCATGGCCGGCCACAATCAATTGGTTTTCTGTGTAATCAGATGCTTGCTCAAGAACAGACCTCAACTAGTTCTTCCAAAAGTTAGGAATACAAATAACAGGATGTAGAATTACTCCTGCATCAAGAGAATGAGAATATTGAACATGGTTCTCATTTAGAGTGTGTACATCATCAAGTGATAGAAGTGTCAGAAATCATCCAACGGTCTTTTGAAACGGGTGATTTGCGTGGATATATGTGGATGCATCTAGCCAATTTCCAGACTAATGTCCACAAAATTAGAGAGATTTTAAGAAAGTCTCAGATGTAGTAGCTCAAGATCCACCCCAGCATACCAGACTGGGGACTCTTTTAACACAACCCTCAGAATCAACAAATATAATTCGAGGAGTTGAGAAGGAGCAGAAGGAACGGCCCCAGTCCACCGGACTGGGGACTTTTTTAAATCATCAATCCCAACCACAACAGAATTCGGCCTTCAATCGATTAGGGAAGAAGCCATAAGAGGACCGAATAGACAAATTATGCAGAGGTTCCCTTCACATTACAGTTCGTACAGAAGTTCCTGAGGAATCAAATCAACAAAAGGAAATGTCTTATCAAGGACATGGAAGAAGATAATATTGTAGAAATGATGATACAAGGGATGCAATGTGTATGCATCAATAATTGTCATCAATGCTATTGTTGCTGGTCCTCCAGCAGATGAGGCTCACTCCGAGGGATCAGATGAGGAAATTCTTTCCCAAGAGGCTATGCACACAAAAGAAAATGAGGAAGGTGTTCGTACACGAAATCAAAGGCTTACCCAAAATTTAGTTATTCATTCAAATAATCAACTCCCCCCTCTATGAAAAGAATCCAACAAATGGAAAGGAAAAAAATTAGGTTACATTCCACCCTACCTCTAGAGAAGGACAATCACTCTCATTAGAGGAATGGTTCGCACAACAAGAGGTGTAAATGAATGAGTTAAGGAGGTTGAATGTAGAACTACATCAAGGTAGTCTTCCTCCTAAGCATGCTGGAGTCATTCGGCAAGGGTATTTTGTTTTTGCTACTGAGATGGATCAAGAGTATCCTTATTTACTAGTACACTCTCACAGGTCTAATCCTATGGGTCATATGCAACAACAATCAATAGTGCTACCATCAGTTGCAGTAACAGCCACCACACATGTCCAAGCTCCAGTGGTTGCACTGGCTCAAGTCCAAGATCAACTGAATGTTTCTCAAAAGTTAATATATATTATTGAGTCATTAACAGCTCATTTGGAAGCTATAGAGGGAATTCTTACACTAGTTCAACTGGAGAAGAGTGATTACGTTGAATGGGTTGATGAAATTCAACCCCCATAAAATTTTTCATGTATCACGTTCCCAATATTTAATGGTTCGGGATACCCAGAGAAACACTTAACACATTTTTTCTCTCGTTGTGATCCTATGATGGGAACTCCTCAACAACAACAAGAAGTTATGCTTAGGTGTTTTTTACAGCCATTACAAGGACTTTCTTTTGTCTGGTATACAAGCTTGCAATCCCAGTCAATTACTGGATGGGACGATCTGCATCAATGATTTATTCTTCAGTTCAGCTCAAAATTTCCAAAGACAACAGTTTTGGATCTTACAAATTTTATGAAAATGGATAATGATTGAGTTTCAGATTTCATTCATCAATGGAAGGGATTAACATTTTCCCTAAGCTTAGCACTCCCTCAAGAAATTTTTTTTCCAATCTGTGTGGAATATTTGCGTAATGAATTACGCACATTGTTGATCCCAGTAAAATACACAGGAGGGTTTCGAGACCTTACTTCAATCACTCAGCAGATTGAAGGCTCTCTTATAGAGACTAAAGTTATAACTCATATAATTCCACCAGCTCCAGGAAGGATAATGGGGAAAGCAGATACTTCTACAGTTACGCTTAAACAAGCATCTGTACCTACTTCCACTTCAAAATCTTCATCTTATTGATTGGATCGACCTTTTAAGCATCAACAAGGGAGGCCATTTCTTCAAGATGATCCAAAAGATCAAAGACGAAAACAATTTGAGGATATAAAGAGAAAATTTTATTCTTTCCGAAATGAACAAGTTCATGGTTAGGTCATTTCATCTCTGGAAAATAATTTGCTTCAATTTCCAAGGCCCAAGTGGCCAAACACGGAAAGGGATGAACATCGTACCAACTATTTCCCATTTCATCAGATGTTAGGGAATCCCATTTAAGAGTTTTTTTCTTCAAATAACTCATGAAAAAGATAGTGGATTCGAGACAAGTCAAACTGAAAGGTTATTCAGCTCAGGTAGCATATATTACTGCTAAAAATCCAAATGAATAACGTGAGTTGAAAGAAGTCAAAAGAATGAATGCGCAGAAATATGATGGTTGGATGGTCCGAAAAATGACCAACCGAACTCATGCCATTTTTCGAATGCAATTGAAGAAAACAATTGTGTCTTCCTCTATGAATGCCACAACAAAACCCTCTTCATCAGAGGAAAAATACTCAAAGAAACGACATAATTCAATGAAAGATGAATAATCAGAAGATGATGAGATCATGTCAAAGCCCAATTTTCCTTTGACTCTGGCAGATTTTATGCCATATACTTCAAAGCCACGGGCACCATCCCCCCAAACGGAACAACCTAAATTTTCTAAACAGGCATATTCTTCATCAGATGAAGAGTTGATCTTTGGTTCGTTTAACATGATTCACTTAACAGATCCTTATGCCAATCACAGTTTCGATCTTCATGAGCCTGAATTCCCTATATCAAATAGAGTAATTAGAGGTATTTCTAGAGGTCTAGGATATAGAGGAAGACGTGGATATCCCAAAATCCACTATTCCAATTCTACCCCTGCTAGAACTGTATATGCAGCAGAAACTCATGGTAGAGCCCTTTAGCGGGCTCAACAAGAACAACAAAGTTCATCCACACAAGGCAGATTCAGTTCTGGAAAAATTATTCTGGAGGATCGGTTAGAGGTTACACCTTCTTCTTCTCAATAATTAAATAGATCCATTCGGTCAAATTTTCCAAAGCCAGGAGTATTTACAACTCCTACCCCCATACAAGAGGCATCTACTTCCAAAGCATCAACTTCTAAGGCACTTGTGAAACCACATGTTCATATTTGGAAACACAGACCTTTAGACCAAAAGTATGATGTCCTGAAACATTTGGCCCAACTACCAGCCAGGTTATCAATCCTAGATACCTTGAATTTATCAAAGGATCTTCGGGAGGAACTCATTGAGGCTTTGTCATGTACTCATTAATTTTCAACTAAAATTGTTGCAGCTGAAGTCTACCACGTAGAGATTGATCCTGCAGAATGTCATGTGGTGATATCTTTTATAGATGAAGATGAAGATGATGTTGTGCTTGGACATAATAGTCCCTTGTATTTATCTGGAAAGGTCAATGAAGTATACATCCGATCATCTTTCATTGATAATGGCTCAAGAGTCAACCTCATTCCTATTCATACACTTCGTCAATTGGGCCTCACAGAATCTGATTTATCTCCTTCTACTATGATACTGCATGGATATGATAAAAATGAACAAGAACCTCTGGGCGAGATTACACTCTGAACCTAGTTTCTAGATCATGTATCCAATTCAAATATCATGGTCTTTTATCCTGACATAGCCTTCAACATTTTGCTTGGATGACCATGACTACATCAACATGCAGTCATACCTTTGTCATACCATCAACGTCTCAAATATTGTTTCGATGGTCAAATTGGGACATTGTATGGTGATAAGGCCCCATTCAAAACATGTGAGTCTCAATACATTGAGGCCTAATTCTATCACATGAAGGGAAAGAAGGTATCCACGATGAATGAGGTCACCAAACATAATGCTCTTAATGGTATGGAAAAGATTCCAGTAAATCCATTCACACATGTGTTGCCTATCAGTCAAATTGACAGGATAGACCCAAATCCAAGTACTCATATTGAAACTTCCATAATGCCGATTACATAAAACAAGCCAGACGACATGGTAGAAAGTTGTGATTCAGAAAGAAATGAAGAAAGCTCAAATAGAGATGTCTTAATTTCATCTGCTGAAATCCAGCATGTCTATACTTCGCCAACCAAGCCAGAAGAAGTTGTAGCAATGTCAGAGGTTAACGATGATGTCGATTCTCAATCCATCATCTCCTCTTTATTACCCAAGGAAGACCCTTCATCATCAATGGGTTTAGAAATGGAAGCCTCTTTTTCAGGATTTTCAAATTTTAACATCTCCCCTGATCATGGAAATTGTGTTTCATCATCTACTATGAAAGTAAAAACATAAGAAATAACACATGTTGAAGAAGAAGAGGAAGATCTCAGGGATGCACCTCCCACTTTTGAAGAAGGTATCTCTACCACTATGGATGAACTCAGTGAAATAAATCTGTGTAAAAAAGAAGATCCACACCTCACTTTAATTAGTGTGGCTATGACTCTTGATGATATGGAAATGTATATTTCATTTAAAAGAAAAATGGAGATATATTTTCTTGGAACTATATAGAAATGTTAGGGCTTGATCCTGATATTTTTACTCATCATTTTCGTTTTCCAGAATAACATTGAGGATTGAAGCAAGCCTCCAGAAAAACACACCCAACGTAAGATTCCAAAATTGAAGCTAAAGTGGATAAGCTTATCAATGATAACTTTATCAGAGAAGTTCACTATCACAAATGGTTGGCTAATATTGTCCCTGTGAAAAAGAATAATGGTCATATTAGACTTTTTATTGATTTCAGAGTTCTTAATCGGCATTGTCCCAAGGATGATTTTCCAGTCCCGATCATAGAACTATTAATTGATGGAACAACTAGCTATAAAGCACTTTCCTTCAAGGATGGATATTCTGTATAGAATCAAATATTAATAGCTCTAGGAGATGAAGAATCTAAAGATTTCAGAGCCCCTCAGGGTCTGTTTTTCAATCGGGTAATTCCATTTGGCCTAAAGAATGCAGGTACAACATATTAGCGTGCCATGTTGTGTATCTTCAAAAACTTTTAGGGAAGTCTTTTGAATGTTATATGGATGATTTG
This sequence comes from Viscum album, assembly GCA_963277665.1. Lineage (NCBI taxonomy): Eukaryota > Viridiplantae > Streptophyta > Magnoliopsida > Santalales > Viscaceae > Viscum > Viscum album. Next base: position 1,581,251,759 of record OY728150.1, on the reverse strand, counting down.
GTGGTTAAATCCAAACAACATTCTAATCACTTGGCTTATTTGGATGTCATATTCCAAAAACTTCTGCAACATAATTTGAAGATGAACCCATTAAAATGTTCTTTTGAGGTAACCTCAAAATAAATTCTCGTCATTGTCATACACCCTCGTGGTATCGAAGTTGATTATGAGAAGAAAAATTCAATCCTTGGTATTTCATCTCCTCAAAATTTGAATGAATTGAGAAGACATCAAGGACACTTGTCCTATATTCCGTGTTTCATCCCCAACATGGCAGGCAAAAGTTTACCCTTCACCATATTGATGATAAAGGGAGTCATTTACCAGTGGACTAAAGAATGACAAGAAGCATTCAATATTCTCAAAAAAAATCTCTAGATTCCACCATTATTAATACCACCTATTGATGTAAGACCACTTATCCTCTATGTGAAAGCCTTAGTGTGATCATTGGGAGGCCTTCTTGTTCAAAAGAATGATGTTGGGAATGAAAACAACCTTTACTATCTTAGTTGGACTATGCTTGAAGTAGAAACCTGATATTCAAGTATTGAAAAGTGCTACCTAGCATTAATCTTTGTAGTTCAGAAGTTGAGACACTATCTTCTACATCATGTGGTCCATTTGGTATCTCCAAATAACCTCCTCAAATTTATCCTTAGTCGTCTAGTGCTTGCAGGATGTCTGGAAAGGTGGGAAGTTATTTTGCAGCAATTTGATATATGGTGCTTGTCTGAAAAAGCAATAAAGGGCCAAGATCTGGCATATTTCCTTGTTGAACACCCTTCAGTAAAATATGCATCATTAGATATTGAACTTCCTGATGATGAATTCTTCTCTATCCAAGATAATATTCAAACATGTGAAATGTACTTTGATGATGCTTCTAGAAGTCCAACAGGGATGAAAATGGATGATTCTAAATTCACCAAAGATGGGTTTGGAATTGTGCCCATTTCTCCAAAAAAAGGCAGTGCTAACCTATTAATTCTTATTGTGGGGAGGGGTTAAAAATAATGAAGAGGATTATCAAGCTCTCATTGAAGGTTTAGAATTAGTGCTTCATCCACAAGTGAATCACTTAAAGGTGAAAGGTGATTCATACCTGGTGATCAAACAATTCAATGTGGATTATTCAATAAAAAAAGAAGAGTTAATACCGTTTATGATTACTTCAGAGATTTAATGGTGGAGTTTCCTTCAGAACCGACATTTTCTCATGTCCTATGATCACAAAATGCTCAAGCTGATGCACTGGCTAATATAACCACAGCTCTGCCAGATCCAAATCATGATGTGAAAATCATCAGTATTGCACACCATCGTACAATTTCACCTTATGTTCAAACCAGAACAGAGGAAACCAATGAAATTTGTCCCATTCCTGAACCATATGGTCATACTACAGGATGGATGACACCTATTAGGGAATACCATCAAAATAGAACACTTCCACTTGATAGAGTTGGGAATGAACAAATCTGGAAATGTGTGGTCAATTTCACCCTTTATGATAGCCCAGGTCTCCTAGAGAAAATTCTCTACAAAAGTGGTTTCTATGGAAATCTCTTTAGATGCATTGATTGTGAAGAGATAATGGATGTCATGAAAGAAGTGCATGCAGGAGTCTGTGGTTCCCATCAGTCCAGACATAGACTATCTGATCAAATTTGAAGGCTTGGATACTTTTGGCCTTCAATGATACAGTATTGTGTTGATTAAACAAAGAAGTGTCATTATTGCCATGTACATGCCAACTTCATTCATCAAACCCCAGAGTTGCTTCATGCAACTAAATACTTGTGGCCATTTGCCACATGGGAAATGGATGAAGTAGGACATTATCCTTCAGCTACATCCAAGTAGTTTAAGTATATTCTTACTACGACAGACTTCTTTTCCAAATGGGTATAGGCAATACCTCTCAAAGAAGTCAGTTCTAAAAGCATTTTTAGCTTCATCAAGTCTAACATCATTACCAGATTTTGTGTCCCTCTTACCATATTGATGGAAAATGGCACCAACTTCCGTTCATCCGAGGTAAGGAAGTTGTATCAAGAATACCACATCAAATCCAACCATTAATCTCGATATCATGCAGTAGTAAATGTCGAAATAGAAGCCTTCAACAAGACTCTTTCAAACATACTGCAAAATATGGTGGATAAATATAAGAAGTCATGGCATGATAAACTATTTCATGATTTATGGGCTTATCCTCATTCATTTATTCAAGGAGAATTGGTATTGGTTCTTAGAACTCCTATGATACCAAGAAAGAAAACTCCTAAGTATAAGCCAAAATGTGAAGTACCTTACACAATATATAAGGTCTACTCCAATGGAACTTATTCATTAATATAAATGGATGGATAACTTATCACGACTCTAACCAATGCCAGAGTTCTTTTGAGGTATTTTTTGTAACACAAATACCCATATGTCCAATATGACATTACACTGGGTTTTCCTTGATGCAATGCATTAAACTACATAGTCCCATACATCCAACAAGATGTTAAACTATAACATCCTAGCTACTTAACACTAAACTATAAATAAGTCCCTTACGTCCAGCAAGATGTTAAACTTCATAACCATCGGTCCATGTATATGGCCATAAACTATTCACACCATCATCCAACATGATGTTAAACTGTGCCATCATCCATCATGATGTTAAACTATGTCCTGTTTTTTCCATACTGCATGATATTAAACTGAACAGTCCCCCTTTCATCCAACATGACGTAAAACTGTATTTTTCCCATCATCGTAGCTATTGGACGCTAAACTGTACAACACCCTTATTGTCCAACATGATGTAAAATTGTGTTCATGTCCAACATGACGTTAAAATGTGTCTCTATATTTCTCAGATATGTTGTTAAACTGTACTGCTCATTCATCCTAGAATGACGTAAGATTGAAGAAAGTCCCTTAATACGTCCTACATGATGTTAAACTGTATTTCGTCTTTTCTACATGACGCTAAACTGTACAACACAAATATTCCTCACTACAAGGCTTTAAACTGCACTGTCCTTTCATATGTGTTACATGACATTAAACTATGCATCGTTAAAGTAGTTTCTACCTCTTGTTTCTCACACCGAGTATGAATCACATGAGCTTAGAGTAATCTTCAACCATAACATCCTCTCTGGGCCACTAATCACGTGTGAGTCCAAACACCATCTTTTGGTTGTCCTCAAGTACAACTTGATCACAAATTTGTTTTTAATTGAACTACAAGGACTTTAATCCTCGCCTTCTAGGTTGGGTACGTATGAAACACCTCGTGGTTCAAGCTCAAAATCAGTCTCTTCATGTCAGTTCACCTCCGTCTTATATGATGTTGATTCGTGAAGCCGCACTCAAAACCAATTCTTTTTACATTGGTTCAGCATCGTCTCACTCTTTTTTTCATGTACAACAATAAACAACAAAATTATTTGACACCCTCACATTAGAGGGAATCGTTATTTACATTGATCTTCAATCATGTTATATTCCAAATACTATGCGCATACATGGCAATCCCCAAACTTTTTATCTGGGGTCAAACCATCATTGCACTAAAGTCCCCTTTCACCCTTCACTTGTACGAACCAAATCTGTATAGAGGTTATTTCAGGAACTACATGAGGCTTGATTTCCATATTTATGGGATACATAGGAACATTTTAGTATCCCTTGAATCCAACCCCAAATCTTTGTGCCTAACCCCAAATTCCTCTTTTCGTCCCGTGGCAGGAAATTCCCTCTATGAAAACATAAATGTGGTATGAAACCCCTGGTCTTCATTCACATCAAGTTTATAAAACACACAATGGGGGTTCAATATTATGTTTCGAGTTCTATGACTCTAAACTAAGATCTCCTACACTCTCATCCCACATGATGTTAAACTATATTTCAAGAACAATGTATGTCTTGATTCCCATTTTTATGGTATATATAGTGAAGTCTAGCACATTAATTCAGAACCCATCTACAACATGATTATCGTTAGCATTGGTCTATGTATCCCCTTCATGTATTCAACAATATTAATTTTCATATGTCATATTCCTAAACATAAATACTTCATGATCCCCATAACCCTTTTTCTTGACATCTGGTCACAAAATGTTTGATGTAAGAGATTTCTTTTGCCTAACTATGCAACACGTGCCCTTAGGAGGCCTTGCATAAACTCTCTAAAAAATTGAATTGTCAGCCAAAAGATGCAATTATAAGAAAATGAATCCAATGCCCTTAGGTGGCCTTGTATAATTTAACCCCCTAACGGGTTTTTAAAATAATGGTAACTTCATTCTTGGGGGGAAAATCACTTTTTTCCTTATTTTTCTTAATGACAATATGTAGGGATCCGCAAAAATAGCCATCCTTAACAAATTTGTCCAGTACTATTTTTCATGATCTTAAAGTATTCATGTCTATGGTTTATATTACCCTTCCCTACGTTTGGGCCAAACCTTCATGAGAGTAACATTTCATCCAATTCTTATACAATCTTGATTGGAAATATATCTCTATATTCATGTACCACTCTCTATACAGCAGACTATATTCTCTGAAAATTTTGAATCTCCATAAACATCCATTGGCTTTTATGCAGAAGAAATGTAAAATTTCTGAGAGTTCTTTTTCTTGACTATGCAACACGTTCCCTTAGGCGGCCTTGTATAAAGTAGTCTACATAATGGACTTGTCAGCCAAAAGTTGCTATTTTTTTACTATGCATCCAATGCTCTTAAGTGGCCCTGCATAATTCAGCCCCCTAACGGGTTTGTTAAATAGTTTTAACTTCATTCTTGGGAAATACTTCTTTAAATGCATTTTATCCCTTTTTTCATATCATTACTCAGATTCAAAATTTCGTAAGTCACAGTTTAAAATTTTCCCCTCCATACTTGAATGTGGTAATATGTTTTCAAACAAATTATCAATAACTGATTCAATCTTAATCAATTCTGTCAAAGCTATTTTGACCATAAACATTAGCCTTTTTATGTCTGATGTGCATGACTTTAAACTGCCCACAAAATACAAGGGAACTTTTAACAAAAGTCAAGTCCCATCTCACTAAACATACATTTCGTATGATTTAGGTAATATTGATCAATTAAAAGTTTCAATGTTATTAGGGTTATATTTATAATCCTAGTAAAAATCAAAATTTTCTTACTAGGCACATTGTCTTAGGTATAATTTAAATCAAATAGCAAAAGAAGGCATGCACAAATGATTGAAGATGAAAGTATTATTCATTGATGCGCAAGAGTTAAAAGGTCATCCACAGATTATTGTCTCTTCCCTTTTTCATGAATTATAATAGGTTTTCAAGATAACTCTTCATTTTATTTATGGCGTCCCAAGATTCATCAGCAGCCACCTTGAGTCCATTCATTTAACTGGATACAATACGAGACACAGTGATACTAGATCTTCTTGGAACAATTAAAAAAGAATGTTCTTGAGTGCAGTTTTAGAAAATTTTATGCTGATCATACACTGACTATGTTTATGTCCAAGAGACATGGAAGATGGATACATGGATTTGATAATGGAGCATTGGAAGTAAAGATCCATTTGGAGAAAGTACTCTTTTCAAATATTGTATCTAATGTTATTATAGTCTTCTCTCCATCAACTGGCACTGAAAAACAAATTAGCCCATGGTTTTCCATTTTCATATCCAAAAGGAAATGACATGGAAGAAAAATATGAAAGTTCAAACCATTGTTGCTTCTCTTAATGCATATCATAACCAATATATAGGGATAGTAGTGGGGAGGCATATCGGTCATATAATTAGTTGCATCAGGAATGTTGATTTCATGCAGATGACCATGGCCATACAGAGGCAGGTAAATACTTTGTGGGAAGTCAAGATGATACTTCATCATGTAATTGGCCAAATCTGGGAGAGTTCTATTGTAGATATCAAAATAGTTGTGGCCAGTGATGTTTATCATATCATCAATCCGCTTGCTAGCCGGTTCATTAGCCGTTCCGATTCTTCTAGAAGCCATTGAATCTGCACAAATGTCGAATAATTAACTCTTAAATGAGTTGAGTTTTCATAAAATTTGTGAAGAAAAGGGAAAAAATGGCTAAGGCATTAAGGCGTGAAAGTCTAATTTTGGCGCACAAGTATAGTTGTGTCGCGTATGTTTTGTGCGTGTAGGTATCACTGCAGAAGTCTGAATACCTCTACAGAAGCGCGACACAAAGAACAAGCAGAAAAAAAGACACTTGTGTGAAGAAGGAAACACTAGTGCAGAAAAAGTTTTTTACGTCGGTTATTTTTAATTTTTTACATCGGTTTCTAGCCGATGTTAATACGTGCGACGTTATAAATATGGTTTTTGACGTCGGTTATTTAAAAACCGACGTCAAAAACATAAAATCGCGATGTTTATCACGTCGGCTATTTTAGAACCGATGTGAAAAAGGGCCCGGAGAATGGTTTATCACGTCGGTTATTTTAGAATCGACGTTATAAAGGACCTGGAGAATGGTTTATCACGTCGGTTATTGAAGAACCGACCTGATAAACGTCCTGGACAATGGCTTATCACGTCTGTTCTTAAACAACCGACGTGATAAACAGGGGCGAGGGGGTTTATCACGTCGGTTCATATAGAACCGACGTGATAAACTGGGGTGAGGGTGGTTTATCACGTCCGTTCTATAAGAAATGACGTGATAAACCGGGCTGAGCATGGTTTATCACGTCGGTTCATATAAAACCGACGTGAAAAACCGGGGGAGGGGGGTTTATCACATCGGTTATTGTATAACCGCCATGATAATTCGGAGGGAGGCGGTTTATCACGTCGGTTATTCAATAACCGACGTGATAAACCATTTTCCAGGCCGTTTAGCACGTCGGATATTCAATAACCGACATGCTAAACCATTCTCCAGGCCCTTTATCACGTCGGTTATTAAATAACCGACGTCATAAACCATTCTCTAGGCCTTTTATCACGTCGGTTATTAAATAACTGATGTGATAAACCATTCTGCAGACCTTTTATCACGTTGGTTATTAAATAACCGATGTGATAAACTATTTTACATGCATTTTATCACGTCGGTTATTAAATAACCAACGTGATAAACCCAAATTTTTTTTAAACAGAATGCAGTGATCTTCTCTCCACCAGAATCAACCAGAAAACAAATCAAGAAATCGTACCACAAAAACAGAAGTACATCAAAATTAAGCATGTACATAGATAACATATAAAACTTACCCACTAGACAACATCCACCCTCATTTATACCCCATGGACAGCCCTCCCCCACCCAGTTGGAGCCCTCACCCTCATGTATACCCCCTGGACAGCCCTCCCCCACCCCATTGGAGCTCCCACCCTCATGTATACCCCTTGGACAACCCTCCCCCACCCCATTGGAGCCCCCACCACACTCCTGGACTGCACCCCGACCCCCGGACACCCCCAAACACCCCTCGACAACCCCCCAACCGTCTAAACAGCACCTCCTCACCCCCTCACCCCACTTTACAGCCCCCACCACACCCCTGGACAAACCCCCCACCCCTAGACAACACTCCCACACCCCTGGACGGGCTTCCCACACCCCTGGACATCCCTGCCACCCCTCAGGACTATCCCCCCACCCCACCGGACAGCCCTCCCAGACCGCTGGACACCCCCAACCCCACTGAACACACCCCCACACCCTTGGAACCCCTCCCCCACAAACCCAAATCCATACCAGAAGAACCATCAAAAGTAGACCAAAACAAGAAGTAGAGAAAAATTAAACATTCAGTTATATAACATTCAAAACTTACACTGTCAACTTCAAAAAAAAACTAAATCAAACCTAAAAAACTACCAAATACACAATTAAAACGACAATATTCAAAATTACATTTTGCATTACAAACAACTACAATTCAATCAAACCTGTAAAATAATTTGACCACTCCACTTTTATGTGTTTGATGTCTTCAGCAGTATAGGGTTGAGGGTCATCAAAAAGCTACAAATGAAAAAGAAGATAGATAATGTGTATAATGAATAAATCAAATTGAAATATTATAAAAAAGTTTAAGAGGAAATCGTACCAGGTCAAAATTCACAACTGTCCCAGTTGTTATTATTTCATACATAAATCTTAACATATAATATCCGCATTCGATGATGCCTTGTTGTTCATGACAATTCTGTTTTGAATGAGTGTAAATTCAATATAATAATTTTATGTAATAAATCAAAAAGTAAAAATTATAAATGGAAATTTACCTTCGCATTTACATATTTGATCTTTGCATTTATTTTCTTTGTGTTTTTTCAAAAGTAGACCCATGCACTGTTAGAAAACAATACGAATGGGGTATATTTAAAATTCATTATAATATATAAAACTATTGAGAAATTGAAACCTACTTTTCCAATATATTCTTAAAACTTGCCCGCACATCACCATGAACAGAGCATATCCAATAAAGAGCTTTCTCCCTTGGGAAAAAAATCCCTAACATCCAATGATTACTGATAAAAGGAAATTTAATGTTAGTGGTTTTTTATGTTAAATGATAATTAACTCTTTGAGAGAAATATGTTTCATACCTCTCACAAAAAGGCATCATCCAACATTGTTGGATTATATTCTTTTCAAATCTTTCAGCAATATAAACCATTCTTTGATCCTCAGTCAATGCACATGCTTCAGGGGAAATCAATTGCTGGTCCATGAATCCATATACTTCTGTCAGTTCATTCCTCTCACAAATTTTATAAAGATACATAATACAAAACATATATAAGTATACATCTTAAAAAAATATAACGCAGGGAAAAGGTGTTAAGACTTACATGGAAAAAATTTGCACCACGTTGATGCCCAACTTATCTCCAGTAACAAGCTCCATGATATCAGATTTTGTAATCCCCACACTTATTTCACGTCCACAAACATGAGATTCCATTGGAAACTCATAAAAACCCAACAAAAAATGTGAATATCTTGACAATCTGTCAAGACCACTGGAATCTATATCTGATTTCATAGACTGTTGTCTTTGTTGTTGTCTATATAGTATTTATTTACCTTTGAAGTATTCCTGTGAAAAAAAATTGAGAATTGTAGTAGTTTTCAAATGATAAAACAACTTTAAAAAAAATATATAACATTCATACCTCTATGGTAATGAGTCGAAGAAGTCTGGATGGCCAAACTAAAAAATGGCCGATACTCTGTCCAACTGTCGCCACATCATCTGTAGGTATTGGTACCCTAGCTGATCTATCTATAATATCATGTACAATGACCCTCTGATTCTCTACCTCTAATTGTTTAAGATGAACTGTATCTCCTATACAATATACCAACCCGTATGCTACTATATGATGTTGAGAATCATCAACATACAACTCGCAATATGTAGGATGTTGCGGAGGAGGCGTAGGATAAAAAATTGGGTCCGCAGTCTGAGGTGGGGGAGTGGGACCTACTGGCGGAGGTGGAGGATAAATAATGGGGTCTGTAGTGGGAGGTGGAGGAGTGGGAGCTGCAGTCTGAAATTGTCTTTGCATTTCTGCAAACATAGACTGCACCGAATCTCTAATCTTGTCTTCCATCGTCGCATTAATATTTTGAACTTCAGCCTACAAGGATTCTATTTTTTTTATAAACCCCCGCAATGTTATAAGTTGAAGAACGTGGAAACACTTTTCTTACCGATACACCTGCCAGATATCCTCTTACACGACCAGGATGTTCGGCCCTTCCCAATGCTGCAAATAAACTTTCTTCCCTACTAGTAGCTGTAAATGTCCCCTCTGAACTCTGCTCCTCAAGAGAGTCCTGTATTAATTAATTGAACATTTCTGTAATGATTGAAACTTATATAAAGAAAAAAGTTAACTTAAATAAATTAAATAGATATCTTACAATCCTCTCACCTACGATTCTCTATTCTTCCGAAAGATATTGCCCTTTTTTTCCCTTCCAAGATCTCTTCCATTTTTTATATCTAGATGGAGGGGATGGAGGGGCCACCTCTCCAGAACTTGAAGACTCATCTCTTAGTTGTTGAAATTTTTCCGCTATCATTTTTTCTTCCAATAATGTATACCCTCCCCGAGATAAACTATAAGGGTATACATTTTTAGATTGGATCTCTTGATGAGCGTTCCTTGTTTTCTGTAATTTAAGAATAATAAATCATTAAAAAAACATTATTAAAATCATTTATATAAGAAAGTATATAAAAGTTTACATTGCCCTTACCAGAAATGACACTTTTTTTCTACTTTTAAAAAAATGTCTCCATGTGTCTTCATCTATAAAAGGATATATACGACATGGATTGTCATGACTCCTATGACCATAAATTAAATCAGATGAGAGGGTTGATTTGAAATCCCTCCATCTCCTGACAGCCAACGATAAGCATTTCATCCTGAATCCTCCAGTGTCAGGAATATCAAATGTCATCTGATAAAGAAGAGGTTAAACATATTATATATACTAGAAACATTAAAAGAATGGTCAAACAATGACAAAAGATCTTACCAAAATCGTCTCCCACAACTGAGAGATAATCACTTTATCCACACCTCTCCAATCATCATACAGAATGCTTACTTTGGTCTTAGCCTGAGTTGCAACAAAACTCTTAAAATCATTGGCATTCGGACCTCTAGGAATGTCATCATCATCAAACTCAACTACTATCCTATGATCCTGCGTACGGGCAAGTGATAATTTTGGTAAACGTGTGCACCCACGTTTACCAACCTTTGAACTCTTCGTCCTAATAGGAGCATGTGAATTTTCATCCCCAGAGGTATGACCAGCAATATGCTCCTCTCCAGAGTCATGTGGTTGATCATCTGAATGATCTGTCATTATCCTTCAAATCAAAAAAACAAACGTCAGTTCACAAATATACAAATTCAAATATTTTAATACTACTATAATCAGAATATAGAAAAGTGTACTAGGTTACATAATAGTAAACATTGGTAATATGGTAAGCATGTTAAACAGTGGTAAAGATGGCAATGATGGTCAAGATGGTAAAGATGGTCAAGATGGTAAAAAATGGAAAAATGGTAAACCTGGTAAACATTGTAAACATGGTAAAGTAATTGTCAGTGAACAAATATACAAATTCAAATATTTTAATACTACTGTAATCAGAAAATAGAAAAGTGTACTAAGTTACATAATAGAAAACATTGGTAATATGGTAAGCATGTTAAACAACGGTAAAGATGGAAAAGATGGTCAAGATGGTCAAGATGGTCAAAATGGTAAAAATGGTAAACCTGGTAAGCATTGTAAAAAAGGTAAAGTAATTGTCATTGAACAAAAATAAGCATTTTAAAATTCATGTAATGGTTATAAACATGATAAAGTAAACTAAACAAACGTAAAACAAACAAAAACATATACTTATTTTATTTTAAAAAATGTTTTAATAAATAAAAAACTTACAATATCTAACATTTATGGAAAAAATAAATGTAAAAAAGAAATAAACATATGTTACCTGTAATTTCAGGAATGTACAGATGGATTGTTTTCCCAAATTCCTTCATCGTGATCGTTCCTTATGGCACAAACTATGTCTTCAACACGATCGTCATTATGTTCTGTTAATATTTCCATGGAAGTAGGGATCTCACATAAATCAGCATATTCATCAAGTTCATCCTCACCAACATATTGTTTTTTCCCTTGTAATACTATAGCCCACTGCATATCTGATTGATCTACTACATAAAAAATTTGTTTTGCATGTGTTTCCATTATAAAATAATCAGTTGTGTCTTCCAATCTATTCAGATTAACAAGTGTCATTCCAAATTCATCGTGTTTGACACTGTTGTTACCATTAAACCATTTACAGTTAAAAACGGGACCTTTAATTTTAAATTAATCAACCTCCCATATGTCTTCAATCACTCCATAATATGCATTTGATGCAAAAATTGTGTTTTTGTCCTTAGCACTCGAAAAATGCATTGCATCTGCAAACACCAATACACCACTATTCTGAACTGCACTTCTGTTGTCCTGAGATTTTGTATGAAATGTATAACCATTAATGTCATAACTAGACCATGTTATCACATTTAAACATGGGCCACCCACTATCCATTTTAATGTCTCTGATACATCTGATCTACCTAGTAAAGTCTTTTTAATCCATGACAAAAAAGTTTTGTTGTGCTCATTCAAAATCCACATTTCTTTATTTTTTGGATGACATTGTTTCAACTCGTTAATATGAAATGTGATATATGGTTGAGCATCAGCTATGTTATTCAAGATGTATGATTCTAACTTCTTCATCTGTTTAGCTGACAATTATTTGACTTTCAAGCCGCGAATCCCCTTTCCCTCATTATTAACTCGTTCATGGCGAGATGGAGGCAAACCTATGTGTTGAGGCATAGCCATGTAGCTCGTACAAAACTCTTCTACATCCTCATAAATATACTTTTCAATAATGGAGGCTTCAGGTCGATATAGATTTTTAACATACCCCTTTAATATTTTCATATACCTTTCAAAAGGATACATCCAATGAAGATATACAGGTCCACAAATCTTTATTTCTCGAACCAGATGAATCATTAAATGCACCATTATATAAAAAAAAGTTGGAGGAAAATACATTTCCAATTGAGAATGTATAAAAATTGCATCCTTTTCCAAAATGTTCAAAGCATTCACATCAATCGCCTTGTTACAAATTGAATTGAAAAAATAACACAACTTTATTATAGACTTTCTGACACGAATGGGCAATATTCCACGCAATGAAAGTTGTAGAATTTGTTGCATCATGACGTGACAATCATGTGATTTCATACCTATCAACATCAAGTCCTTCAATGAGACAAAATTTTTTACGTTAGAAGAATAACCTTGAGGCACTTTTGTATCATGAAGACACTGAAAGAAGCTAATTTTCTCCCTCTTCGATAATGTATGACAAGCCGGGGGAAGAAATGTTCGTCTTCCTTTAGGAGTGGGAGCTAACTCCAAACGTATTCCCATTGATAGTAAGTCTAATCTTGCATTCAACCCATCTTTAGTCTTTCCTTTAATATCTAACAATGTTCCAATCAAAGAATCACAGATATTCTTCTCCACGTGCATGACATCAATATTATGTTTAACTTCATGATACCTCCAATATGGTAGCTCAAAAAAAATTGACCTTTTCTTCCAAATATGTCTATCATTACCATATTTCTGTGTCTTTCCCAATGTCACTTCAAGGTTTTTCACCCTCTCAAAATACAGATTAGGGGATAAAGGTTTTGGAGTAGTATCAAATTCTTGTGAGCCATTAAATTCCTTTTTTAGTCTTCTATAAGGGTGTTCCATAGGCAAAAACTTTATGACCCATGTACACTATTTTCCTCCCATGATGCAATTGACAGTAGGACGTCTGTTTTTCGCAAATTGGACATGCTTTATGCCCTTTAACACTGTATCCAAACAAATTTCCATACGCTGGGAAGTCATTTATAGTGAATAGAAGCTCTGCATGCAGTTGAAAATATTCCATTTTATAAGAATCATACACCCTAATACCATCAACCCATAACAGTTTCAAATCATCAATCAACGGTGACAAGTAAACATCAATATCATTACCGGGTTGCTTTGGACCAGAGATCATTGTACTAAACCTGACATATCTGCGCTTCATACCAACATCAGGAGAGAGGTTGTAAATTACCAATAAAATAGACCATGAACTATGTGTGCTACTGAGTGTTCGGTATGGATTCATTCCATATGTGCACAACCCTAGTTGAGATTTCTTATTTCATTTCCAAATGTAGAATACTGCGCATCAATTTTCTTCCATTGTGGACAATCAGCTGGATGACGTATTTTTCCATCACAAACCTGCTCTTCAGCATGCCATCTTAACCTTTTTTCATTATGTGAATTATCAAATAAACGTTTGAAACGATTAATTATAGGAAGATACCAAAATACCTTTGAAGGGAGCTTTGTAATATCTACATCACCCTGTGATTTTTCTTTCACCTTATACCGTGATGTCCCACATTTTGGACACTCTGACAGAAATTCATATTCCTTCCTATATATAATGCATTCATTCGGACAGTCATGTATTTTCTTGTATCCCAATCCCATCAGGCATAATATTTTCTTGCCTTTGTAATGTGAATCTGGAAGATCGTTATCTTTTGGAAGAATGTCTTTCATCAATTGTAGCAGCTCTGTAAAACTTCTGTCACTCCATCTATGCTTCGCCTTCAGGTTAATCAATATTAACACCGCCGACAAAACCGTAAAATCTGTACAACCGGGATATAATGGTTTTTCAGCATCACCATATAGACATGCAACTGTCGGTTCTATCTCAATTTGTTCTGCTACAATATCGCGAATCATTTCTTCAATTCCATCGGAGTTACCATCTTGCGAATCATCATCATCAGTGACATTCCGTCCAGTTTCACCATGCCAAATCCAAGGGCTGTAACTCGGATTAAAACCATGACATATCATATGATCTTTTATCTCTCTACTTTTCAACATCTTCATATTCAAACATTTCAGGCATGGACAGAAAAAAATGTCACTACCTGGAACATTTCGTTTTTCAAATTCCAAAAAGGCATCAACACCTTCCTCAAATTCATTGCTCATTCGATGTGCCATAATCCAACTTCAAATCATTATTACCTATAACAAATATCAACAAAAAATATATATTTTTACGATAAGACAAATACATGTTTATATGAAAAAAATCATAATTTGAACGTAAAAAAATTTAAAATATAAAACAAATCTATAGGTATTTAAAAAAATATGCTTGAATATTATTTTTTTAAACAAAATATAGTTAGACATAACAGTTTTAAATTTCATTGAATCAAAGAAAACCATGACGCCTAATTATTCTCCAAATAAAATATACATCAATAAAACATAAACAAGATGATTTTTATCTGGAATAAGTGAATATGATCAGATGATACACATTTATAATAATCTCATGCCAATATACTAATAAACATGTTAAAATATAGGAATACCAAATGGAGCATATAACATGAGTTATTCATGCTTGTTGTTCAATCATTATGATCTAAAGTACTCAACACTTTCAAGTGCCAAAATCTTGAAAGTAGTAGTAGTTTTTATAAGTACCCAACACAAAATAGCTATACAAAGTAAGTGTCATGTTAGAAATATGAATATAGACCATTTGTTTTATGTTTAATAATATTTTCATATTATCTGATCATTCTGATTATATATTAGAATTACTATATCCTTTTGATCCGATATATAATCTAAGGACATTAATATTTCTTTAGAATATGTAATGTTAATATCATGGTAATGTAAAAAAAAGTATATGTCGAACTATATATATGTAACACCAATAAAAAAATACATATGTGTTTGGCCTGGGTTTCACACATAAAACAACTCATCTCACAGATTAAATTTTTGAATCATCCTACATAATACTTATTTTTATAACTTAGGGAATGAAAATAATAAAAGTTTTGATTTATGATACCCATTATGGGTAAACATGATATATATAAATATAATATCTAATCTCATAAAAAGATATCCATGGGGGTATAAGAGCATACACAAAGCACATGATCAAAAAGATAAGTGAAACAGTTCTATATAATCATAGATCATAAAACCTGAGTCCAAGTATAACAATTTTAGCATAACATAAGACATGATTTATATGATAGTGGGAACATGATTTAAAAAACCTTATTCACAAGATCACAACATTGGTATGTGGAATAACATAAGAGTGTGGCACAAACATAATCATATAATTCATAACATATGTCAATGGAAAATATAGTTTCATTCACCTCATATTGGGATATGTTAATCACCTTTCCTATAATTTATTATAATATTTCTTACGAGACACATCACATAACACATTGGACATGGTATAAACCATCTGTATCCCATATTGATCTATGATATATAATGCATTGTCAAATGCATTAGAAGGATATTATGGACCCAAATGTCACATAATGACTAACCATATATATGGGTGAATCGTGATCATCAAATCATATATAACACTTTCGTAGATCAATTAACTAAAAAAATGAAATGGGGGTCATAATTGTTTTTACAAAACATAATAATTATTAATACATTAAAACGTGTTTGGATGGTAAGATAAGATAATATACCTAATTCAATCTAATTATCGTTAAATTATTTCTACCTAGATAGAGAAGACCTTTATAAAAAATATAATTTAACTTGAGAATGAAAAGAAAGTACCCTTTTTCCTTTTTTATAATGAAAAATCTGAAAAAGGATGATAATAATATTCAGGTATTATAATTTTTTTATGAATTATTAATAATAAAAGAAATCACCTCACTTGGTTTTGTTAAAAATTGGACATACCGTCGTATTCAAGAAATCAGATACACTTTGCATGAAAAGGTCCATCATTTTTAGGAGATGACAGAAAGAAGAAATGTATTATCAGACTCACCATGAGTCTAGAATGAAATATTTGATTGTAATAGGTATGAATTGATATTTTGATGAATGCAGATGAAAACAGATGATGTTTTTCTGATCTAGGAGTTCTAAAAATCATAATTTTTTGAAAAAAAAAATTATGATGTAATAATGTTGAATGAAATTTTAAGGATAGGTATTACCGATTGTACCTAGTACAATTTCATTCATGAAAATCATTTTCTGGACAATCATATTGAAAATATGATTTTAAGAAAATAAGTACTACCAATTTTCATCCAGAAAGACACATTCCAGCTAAGTAGGAAATAATAATGCTGCTGGAAGAATGAAACGTTACAATACCACCCATTATTTTTCAGATTTTGCTGAAGCTAATCCTCAATGTTTTAAAATTAATTATTCTTTCTAAATGAATGAATAATTTGAATGGTTGTGAAGTCAAATATCTATGTTCTCATGGTCAGAGTAATATTTTTATCAGATATTGATTTATTTAGATACTTAAGAGGTTTCTCCTAATGAAGTTGCTGGTATTCAGATAGATCAATATAGCGATCATATTAGAGTTGTTACTAATTCGTATTTCAGAAGAAAATATGAAGTATAAGTGGTTTAAGAAGCTTTAATGAATCTACTTTTTCATTGTACTATAGAATTGTAAAGCGTATATCAGAATAAAAATCTAGAATAAGAGTTAAAAATAGTCTTATCCAAAATACACCTGCTTGAATGTTGCGAGTTGAATGGACATAATAACCATTTGAAATAACAAAAAATTCCACGAGATTCAAAAACGAATGAAAAGCACATCAAGAATCGAAACAAAAACGAACGAAATAAATTCGTGGAAGGCTTACTTGAATGCTGCGAGTTGAGATGATAGATCCGAGAGGAGTGAAGAAGATAAACAATGAAGCCAAAATGAGATTAACGCAGGTCGATCAAAGAGCCGATTAGGGTTTACCGCGCGAGAGAGAGATGAGTCGGCGGACTGTCAATCGAAAAATCGTAAATGACAGTCCACAGGCTTTAATTTTTTTAAATGTTTTATAACGTCGGTTATTATATAACCGACGTTATAAACTATTTTTAAACTTTATAACGTCGGTTATCTTAAAACCGACGTGAAAAATCTCCCACGCTTTGGATTTTTACGTCGGTTATTTTATAACCAACGTAAAAAATGAGATATCTACGGGTTTTTTACGTTAGTTATTTTATAAACTACGTAAAAAACCCCCCAGAGCTTTGGTTTTTTATGTCGGTTATAAGATAACCAACAAAAAAAACCAATGCGCGGGGGGTTTTTTACGTCGGTTTCCAAATAACTGACGTAAAAAACCCGATATCTACGCGTTTTTTACGTCGGTTATTTTATAACGAACGTAAAAAACCAAAGCACGGGTGGGTTTTTTACGTCGGTTATTTGGAAGCCGGTGTAAAAAACCCGATATCGACGCGTTTTTTATGTCGGTTTCCAAATAACCGACATAAAAACCCCGCGCTTTGGTTTTTTACGTCGGTTATTTGATAACCGACGTAAAAAACGCGTCGATATCGGGTTTTTTATGTCGGTTTCCAAATAACCGACGTAAAAAACCCCCCGCGAATTGGTTTTTTACGTCGGTTATAAGATAACCGACGTAAAAACCCAACAGGCACGATTTGTAACATCGGTTATTAAAATAAACGATGTGAAAAATCTACTCGCCGCATTGTTACGTCGGTTATATATAACCGACGTAAAAAATGGTGACGTAAAAAATGATTTCTGCACTAGTGAAACTTGAGTTGTGAGAGCTCGAAAGTTTGAAATCTGGTTTCTTGGTGAGAGAATAACCGCATATATATAGGCAATGTCGCACCCCTATGCGCTGAAGCATGCATAGATCACACATGCGTGATGCCATCTGCACCCTCAACACTTGTGCGTCGTAGTTCCTTGGTTTTCTCCTTTTTCCTTAGATTCACATTCTCTTTCTTTCAGATCCAACTCTAAGGGGGAATTTTCTTGACGCTACTTTCCTTCATAGAGTCTAAAAACTAAAAAATGGAAATACCTTAACCCAAAGTGATTTATCCATCGAAGAAACATAAAAAATTGATAGAGGCATGAACATGGATTTGTTTACCCTTGGGTCACGCAAGTTTCAGCATGCTCGCACAAGTGTACTTGTGTGCCTCATATTTGTCATGCAGGTGACTTGCACACCCTAGTTCATTTTTGACCAAGGTCTTCAAAGGCCTATAAATACCCCATGTGCACCGCCCATTTAGGGAGGGAAAAATCGAGAAAGTCAGATTTGATCTCTCGGCTCCCTAGTCTCTTCTCAAACCCTTCTGAACACTTTTAAGGTAATTTCCTACCTTGAACGGAAGATCTAAAGAGGGGGGATAAGGCCTAAGTGTTGGAATTCATCAACACCTATGCGCCTAAGTGGTCATACCTTAAGGAAAATGGCCACACTTGCACACTGCCTTATCTATTCAACAGAACCAGCACGCCACTAATTTAAAAGTCATTAGGGATAATACACTGTTCTTGAGCTTGGTCTCGCCCAAGTATTACCCTAAGGGTTGACCTTTGCGCAAGTTCCCATGTGTCATGCTAGTATACTTGTGTAACCAGAACTTGCACGCCCATGTAGGACTTGAACGCCTCTCTCTTTGTGGGTGCCCCTCCTGCCTATTCACTTGCTTTCTTCAAATCCACCTCTCCTCTTCAAGATATAACCTTCAAAACCATCTTCAAAACCATTTATAGCATAGTTCCTTTGTTGGTATCCTTATTTGAAAAGAATTATGTTGAACATCTCTCAAAACATAGTGACTTATATATCTTTATATCACTAAGGTGAGAGATTTTATTCATTCAACCACATCATTTACGATGAGAAGCTCCCTAATTTGGGCTTCCTTTTCAGGAGTAAGCCCCAGTCATAATTTCTCTAATCTTGGCATATTCTTTAGGGGTAAGCCCCAACTCATAAACTCCATTAATTCAGGCCTCCTTCTTAGGAATAATCCTTAAGTATCAAGTCTTCTTAACAAATGGCCCTCCTTCTCAAGAGTATGTCCCAATCTCAAATTCCCAAATACGGGCATCCTCCTTTGGATTAAGCCTCAAGTCCCCTAACCTGGGCCTCCTTTTCAAGAGTAATCCCCAGTCATAATTCCCCTAACGTGGGCCTCCTTTTCAAGAGTAATCCCCAGTCATCATATTCCCTTAATTTTGGTAATACTCTTTATGAGTAAGCCCCAATCAAAAGTTTTCTTTACCAGTCATAACTTCTTTTGATTTGGGATTCCTTCTCAGGAATAAAACCCAATCACAAGTCCCCTCTTAATATGGGCATCCTCTTCAGGAGTAAGCCCCAAGTTAGAGTATCCAAATCTCCATAAAGCACATATACCTTTATGGACCTTATTCCCAGGCTTCTTCTCTAAAGTAATTTATGATCTTTATCTATTTGGGAATATATACATACAAAATCCCCATATCATTCTTTGTGAACGAATCTTTCATGGAACCAATTCTCAGGTTTACTGATACCACTTGATTCTCACACCGAGCATGACTCACGTGAGATTAGAGTGTAAAAGTAACCACGACACATCTCTTTGGACCTTCAATAATATATAAGACCCACAATTATTAACTGAACTACGTGGATTTTTATCTCTACCATACTAGTAGAGTACGTATGAAGCCTTTCTGAGGTTCAATCCCATCACCCATTAATTCTCATCTGTCCCATAATATGTTAAACTATATCTAAATTCTGGAACTACGTGGGTTCTGATTCCTTTTCTAATAAGGATACATAGGTAGCCCATCTGTGGGTATGATCTCGACTCTGAAATACTCCATGTCCATTTGAATGACAATAAACTTCATGTACCCCGCTGAGTGGCTTTAAAACCAGTATGGTTATCATAATAACCAAGAGATATTTAAATAATGTTTTGAAGGATACAATTGACTAAGAGTATCTAAACAAATACAGATGATTCTCTATCGATGAATAACCTCAAATACATATACAAGATTCTCTAAATATCATACATATTAATTATTAATTATCACATCTAAAGGAAAGATCATTTACATACTTGGTAGTGTAATAAGGATTCCCAAACATAACATAAATCTATAAATAAAGTCTCGGAGTAGACAATAATTCCCCTCAAAAAGGTGTGAGGAGTCCGACCTCCCATCCTCTCGACTAATGCAAATTCTCAAGCTTTATTGGTACACAACTAATGAGAACCTACCTTTGGAAAGTAGGTCCAAATGGATATAGAATCATTGGATTTTTCTGATTCTACGAACAAACCCATTAGAAACCGATTGGAATGTTTGAACCTAAAGCAAATGAGGTCATCCCCATTTCTAGGAGGAAACAGATGGTAAAAGAATCTATGTTTGGGGGATAATAAACATTCCTTGGTTTCAAACCTTGTAAATGTCATCTGAGGATGTTTTATTATATATGATTTATAGTAAATATGATTTCAAGATTAATATTTAACTAGATAGTAATTGAATCATGTTTTAGAGGATAAGAAAATATATGTATGATGTAATGAAACATACTTTTAAACGTAAATGGGACCACTAATTTACCCCCCACCCCCTCTCAATGATACTACATGATTTGAGAACATAAATTAGTATAAAAGGTAAGGTACCCATTGAATGATCCATAACTAAGGATTTATTATTAACATTTAGTGAAAAACCATGGTGTTCATGTATTTGATAGAAGAAACTATCATAGTTGGAAGAATAAAATGTTTTCATATCTTCTATCTCTAGTCCATGTAGATGGAGATTTTTAAATAGTGGTATTTCATTACATTAATAAATATTCCGGGATAGCGTTTTATATGAGAAATGTTTTTACTGATTGAGAATAATACAATTACATTTTTATGGATATAATATAGAATTAATATACAAATATTGTGGTGTTAAAACAATCTACAAATTTTGGGAGAGGTTTAGATGTAGGTATAAATGAAATGAGAAAGTTAAGGATACGAATCCAAAAATATAAAGAATAATTTTTAGTGATATTATATTGGATAATTAAAAAACTATATATTAATACATCATAAATACCAATGTGATCGGTATAAATATAAGTGGTTATTGTGAAAAGTTAGAGGATTCTTCTACTATTATGTATATAATGAAAAACGTTACCAGATAAACATGACACCAAACTGTATTATTTTGAATTTTGAGATGGTTTATCTATAGATGAACTTTATATTATTGTTAAGGAATATCAAATTACAAAATCTACATTATTTTATAATAAAACTATATAAGAAATAAGATATGATGATTTTTTAAAAAATATACTCATAAATAATGATGAATAACAATAATCAGATGATTCAAAGGCAGAGGAAGAAGAATAGGACTTAAAAAATTCATTTATTTTCATTATAATATAAAAAAATAAGGAAACTTGAATGGAAAATGTTAAATTCTCTTAAATATTGATAATTTAAATATACAATTCATTTATTACAAGAATGAACTAATAATAACTATAAATATTCAATGTTATATAAAGAATATACAAATTATTAGAAATAAAAATATGAGAAAAATAATAAAATGTCTCCTGTCATAGAAAAGAAAATTATGTTATGCATAAGAGTGTAAGAAGATTATTAATCTAGTAATAAAACAAATTTTCATATTGAATTCTTATCACATGTTACAGGACGAATTGATGTATTAGGTATTGATGATGAAAGAGAATTGAGAATAAATATTTATTGGATTCTATAATAAAATGTGGACCACTAACTTAATCAAAATATAAAAATCAATAATTAATAAAATAATATAAAGAATGATTTCAAGGATATTACTTTTATGAATGGTTTTTTAAAAAAAGTAGATGAAAATAAATTTAATTATGGATCAGAGTATAAAAGTTCTTGAAAATTAACGAAATATAAATGTTATAATGATTCTTCACAGGGATAAAAGATTAATAAAAATCTAGAGACAATAGTTGGTGTGTAATTTAATCAACACTGACTAAAGTTGGCTGAATTCAAGAAGGAATTAAATATTATTAAAGAAGGTTTCACTTGGAATGGACAATATTTATCAAAAACTAAATATATTTTCCTTACAACAAAAATTATGTTCAAACAATTAGTACAATACTTCATTAATGAATTGTAATATATAGTTTAATCATATCAAACTTGTTAAAAGACTAATCCAAAAAGTATTTTATTTTTTACAAACAAAAATATCAATGTATATCGTCTCCAACTATCAATGTGACTAAAAAACTAATGATGCATCCTAAATTATCGCCCACTAATAAATAGTGATATTCTTTAAGAGATTATGACATTGAACCTTCCTCCCCATAGTTTATTAAAATTCAATAAACAAAACACATTAGATCCGAATAGTTAAATATTTGATTGATCAATACTTATCGGCTACTACTAGAATTTGGGAGATTTCAAATATATATAATATTCAGAAAGGTATAAAATCTATCTACTAAAAATTATGTTAATTAAGGTGGACCTCCAATAATCATAGTTGTAATAAATATACAAAAAAATATTCTAAGGATTAAAAAAAGTTTAAAAGGAGAATAATTATAAAATTTCAATGGAGACAAATAAAGATAATGTGGATAAATATGTGAATAGAACTGAATAGTGATCTGTTATTTCACTTTATCAAATGGTCAGGCAAGAAATATTGAGTAATCACAAAATTTTACATATGATATTGTGAGGAAAATTGGATGTATAAAATGAGAACAATATAGATTAAATGTTCTAAATAAATATAAATTAAATGATATAAAGTAAATATGAGCGGTGTGAGAAAGATGGGAATGTGATAAAAAAATTGTATGGAAATATTAATAG
Organism: Viscum album; assembly: GCA_963277665.1. Lineage (NCBI taxonomy): Eukaryota > Viridiplantae > Streptophyta > Magnoliopsida > Santalales > Viscaceae > Viscum > Viscum album. The sequence goes on along the minus strand of OY728150.1, from coordinate 1,581,228,275 downwards.
ATAAAAAATATAGAATAAATATAATTACAATTAAAATGTGACAAAAATACTCAAAATATGAATAATAGTTTCATGATTATTTTAAATATTATATTGATGAGAAGAAATTGGAAATAAAATTTTAGAAGGCTCTTCATAACGAATAAAGATCATCCAATTCCAAATCTAAAAAATGTAGAAAACATTAGACTGAGAGAATATTTTGATTCCATTAATTACATCTAAGAAACACAAAGCTTCTACATTATTTCCAATATTCTTGATTATTTGTGTTAACATGAATGCAATTTAAGGATAATAATAATTGAATAATGATATTTTATGTTGTTGATAAAAAAAATAAGTCATATTCATTTAGAAACGTTATTATCACCATGATGATGAAATTTATTCTACCCATGAAGTGGAGAAAGGTGAATCTATGAAATAAATATTATAAATTTAATAATAATTAATTATTTTTAAAAATATGAGATGTCATAGAAGTTTTGTCTTTACACTAGAGATGTTTTGTTATTTTTGGTATGATGGTTGTAGGTTATTCTATAACAAAGTTACTAATATTTCCCCTAATAAAAATATGAAAGAAGAATATTGAGGAAAATATTTCATTAATTACATTTTATAGAAAAAAATTATAACCTTTGTTATAAACTCTTTCTTTCAATACTGATTTCGTCCATGTAGACATAGATTTGTTTATTTTAATGATCTTTGTTAAGTAACTCTGTTGATATTTTTCTTACCTTATTAAAATTTTCATGTTTATGAAATGAAGGAGAAGATTTAATATGATCCTTATTTTATCCTTTTCAATTTATTTCCAATTAGGGAGATAAATATTAGAGTAAATTTTAGAAAGAAAGCATCTTATATGTAGAAAGTATTTGGAACACATATTGACATTGATGATGGTTCAAGTTTGATGTGGATATTTTCAACAACCAAAAAGAAATAATTTTCTTCAAAATAGAGTAGAGTTTCATTTTATTTAATAATTTAATATGTATTTTTAGATAATAAGGATAAAAAGAGGTTGTGGGAGTTATACAGAAAACATACATAATTATGATTAAAGAATTTTTATTCTGATTAATACGAAACATTACATATGATTTGGAATGAATTTTCCTCACAAGGATAGATGATTATATATTGATCATCAAGTTCTAGGATCCTAGAAATGTTAAATTGTGTTTTTACATGTATTTACAATGGGAAAATATGAACGACTCAATTAGAAGAAGTACATGTATGGTTCAGTACCCTATAACCATCTTCTGTGTATTTATGATTATTAGTGTTCATATATTAAAAAATTTAGTAAATTATTGTCAAAAAATTAATTTTCATTTCTTAGAAATAGTTTGTTATAATTTTCTGAGAGTATTTGTCACATGAAAAGGTCATATGAGTTCTACACATTATTAGTTCACAGAAGATCCATGATAGTATTCTTAAATATATGTGTTTTATTTCTAGATGAAATAAATTTAGGGGAACAAAAAATACATGCTATATGGGGTGGAGAATCATAGGCCATAGAGGTACTCTGTCATGGGGTTTATGATCGGTAATTTCTATGGTTTGATATTATTAGAATGAGACCCAGTTGCAAAACAGATACCATTTATATGTTTCATTGGATATTCATATCTAAAAAAATTTATATACCCATATATAATAATATTATTTTCAATTGATTTTAAAAGACACATAATATGATGTATTAAAAATCCATGATGACATATGTTATCAACAAATTAGGATTTGATGGGTGTGTCATGAGTAATATTCCATTAATGAATAATTAAAAATCATATTTTTTTAGTTTTTTATTTAATGGAAGTTGGAATATCATTTCCATTGATTGAAAATATATATCCCAAATAAATCCATTTAAATTATAGTAACACATTTTTCATAAAAAAAATTACATCATTTTAGAAGAATATTCAATACATTACCCAAAAACAGGCTTTGGTATTATAAAGTCTTAGTGTCCTGGAGAATAGTTACACAGTATTCTAATTTCATTAGATATCATTAACATATCCAATAAATATATTCCAAGTAATTAATAATTATAATTATAACCTACTTATATGTTCATTAAATTCTTGAGGAAAGGGAACCTAATAAAGGGTAACCTCATATTCTTAGTACGGATTAAAATGGATGATATTAATTGATAATCACAAGAATTCAAAAAATAATCATAATTGTGTGAGATTGTGAATATTACATAAAATGATAATATCCAATATATTAGTTGTTTTAAAACATTAACCATTCCATAAAACATTATCATTTCCAAAAAACATGAACCAAGAGAGTGATATATCATAATAAATCTATCATGAATCATTATATCATTTCATAATGGTTTAGAACCATGAAAATTCTAGAAACCATTTCATATGTCATTGTTTACTAATGTTTGATCATAAAATCATATTATATCAAACATTAGTACATGTTTTCCATATAATAATGCATCAAGTTTCATCACTTGATTACCGTAATAGGTCAAGTACATTGACTTGTTTCCAATTGTGAATCATGTACATAATCTTCATTCCAATAATTGATCAAGCACAACATATTGCTTCCCATAATAGATCAAAAACATATAATTTTTCCTCATAGTTAAAAAATTATGTATAAACATTAACAAATTCATTAGAAAGAATTATAACTCATATCCCACCCATCACATTATGAAACCCATATACATTCCATAACATCATTAAAAATTAGTCATATTTTCATTTCATTACCCATGCAAGAAAATATGATTTCATAATCATTTCATCAATCGGTTATAGCATAACCCATTAAAAAATTAATGGTTTTCAAGTATATCTCATCATCTTAATAAAAATCACCTATATAAAAAACTGGGGTGGAAAAATTGGATCATATCCCAAATAATACTTAAAAACAGCCAAGGTTGTAGTCATTAGAGAATATATAATCTAAAAATTTATCATTAAAACATTATTGAGAAATTGTTCTCTCCATTGTGAAATAAATTATTTAGAATATACAAATTTCCCATATATTAAGGAAAAAATTATATAAAAATAACCTTGGAAATTAATAGAGGATGATTTAAATCATTAAGTCGCCATGATAGACAAAAACCCCATTCATTGTGTATGCCTAAAAATGCTCTACTCATTTTCAGCATAAAGTCCAAAGTAAGTTGTTCCAAAAAAATATGTGATGATTCCTTTTAACCCATTTCTTAAAAAACAAAATATGCCTAAAAAACTAATTAAACATTATTTGGAGAATATTAAATCCATATTGAAAACAATTTTATAAAAAATACTGTAGCGATGATGAACCTAGTATCCCAGATCTAGTGACCCCTTTATTATAATGGCATAAGATATAAGGAATAATATCTAGAATGATAGAATATTTTAGTAGTCGTGGTAAACTATATATATATTTGATTCGTGCATTAAATTTAAAAATAAAAATTACCACATAATTTTTTTCAAGAATAGAATTATTCCATCTTGCATATCCCTGTATATAAAACATAGTACACATAATGAATTCTTGAGAAAGGAAACCAAATATTTTTGAGATGAAATGCACATTATGGTTAATGTATAACATATGTTTTTTAGAAAAAATAAAAACAATAAATATATACTGATATATAGCTGAACAGAGATTCAATTTATATAACTTGAATATCATTATAAGATAAGTAATAATCAATTTAGAAGGATAAATAACTGCAAATACATTCCATTCAATTAATAAATTTTGAATGAATTATAAATCTATAGAAAAATAACCTTGAAAATATCATGGATAGTAAAAACATAATTCTTAAGGAAATAAATTATTAATTATTGGATTCCACTATCTTAGGAATCATCATACCTCTAAAATCAAAACCTTTTATAAGATGGTTTAAAACTATGGCTAAAAACCTATTTATTTCTAGATTACTTATTTAACTAATTATAAAATTCCATTCATAGATGATATATGTTATACCACACCCCACCTATTATAGAAGGATTAATCTATTCCATATACTTCAATTAATTAATTTCATATAATAACAATGTGTATTATCATAAAATATCCATACTGAGTTTATAATACAGAATTATGAGTATTCCCACAAATAAAAAATAACCTTTAATTTCCAAAAAATTATATAGAATTCATATATTGTGTAACAACTAAAAATTTCCAGGATAAATGATATAAATAATTACTAGAAATTTATTTTATGATTTTACTAGGAAAGTGATAGTTGTAAAGTGAAGTTAATGAAAAAAATGAATAAAGGAAATGAATGTTAACAATATAACTAGAAAAAATAATCATAAACCATCTAGAAAAAACGTACGTTTATGTCGAATAAGTGTGGAACCATCATAATCATAGAATAAATTACACATTCCAAGGTTAACATCTAAGACAATCAATTCAAAGTGGATCTAACAAAAAAACTAATCTCCCTTATCATAACTAATATATAATCATTACTATTTTTTGATAGTAGATCAGTTACATTGACATATTTCTCATACAAGATCAATCAAATCATCTTCATTCTGATTACCTATCAACCACATTATTATATTTCCAATATTACATCTAGAACATTGACTTGTTTCACAAATTTAACCCATGAGCTATAATTATTACCCTATGAAAAGGAGGGATAAATGATTTCAGGACCACCCATCCTATAATGAAATCCATATATATATGTATTCCAAAAAATAAATATACATTCATTATATAATGATATCGTTACTCATTAAAAAATAATCTATCATAAAAATTCATTAATCCATCATATAACAGATGATGCAAAAATAAATGGGTTTTATATGCATCTCATAATCATAATCATAAAAAATCCATAAAAAATAATATGGAATTTACTATTTGATCATATCACCATAAAAACATAAGCAGCACCAAAGAGTTTTTCATTGATGAATATAAATTCCATAAAAAGATCACTAAATCATTTTTGGGGAAAAATAAAATTTCCATTTTCAAATCACTTCTTTAAAATCAAAAATTACTCAAAATTCAAGAAAAATTCTATTTGAAATGAACCTTTGAAACTAATAAGGGTATATCTAAATCATTGAATAGTTATGATGTTGGGAAATAACATCCATTCTATTAACATAAAAAAATGATTCATTTACTATGTTTTGTACAAATTCAATCATACTTAATTCCTAAATTAACATGAATATTCATTGAAAATAATTTTTTAATAAACTAAAACATGTATAAAAATTATATTAAACAATATTTGGAGAATATAAAATACATTCTATAAAAAAAATATAAATCATAAACCTGAAAGAGAAATATTTTTTAACTAATGAGTCAAACAAAATTATTTTTAAGAAACATTTTTCTATTGAGAACAAAAATAGTTGAAAATTAAATAGATACATTTATTCTCAAAAAATAACAATAATAGATAAATATTTATAGTTATATTGAGTTATTTATCATAATATATTATCATTGGTAGCATACTCGTAAACAATCCACACAAACAAGTAATTTGCACCATCAAACACATAACACATTGGTAACATCTGAATCATAAAACTCATGAATTAAATAACATTATATGATTAATTGAATCACAAAATTTTAATTATAATATTCAACAAATACACTCATTGTTTGTAGATACACCATGTAAATTATATCAATGGTGAATATGGAATGTGTCTCACAAAAATTGACGTGAGTTGAAAATACATTACCACATTGGTATCTTTTTCATTATAATATCAATGAAATTATAATATAAAATGGTGTTTTATATAACACTAATAAAAATAAATTCATGATATATCATTTCAAAGGTAATTATATAAAAATCAGAAAATTTTATAGGTTCATAACAAGATGTATGTCCCAAAGAACACAATTTGGGACTATAAACCCTTACTGCATGTCCCCACATTCATCATACATGAATGAAACTTATTTATAATAAATATAAATTTATTATAATTCTATTATATAACCCTAAAAATAGATATCATTCCTTGTTTTTTTTAATCATAATTTTTTAACATCTGTTTGTCCACAATTCTTTGTGAAAATCAATGTTTCGTGTAAAAACTACTTCTTTCATGTAGGTTTCAATTCAGTAGATTGGGTCAATTTACATTGATCATGGATACCTCAAATACATGATTTTAATAATGAAATTAATATAACAAATATTATTTAAATACATATTAATATTCACTCATAAATGTAATAAATAGGAAAATGGATTACACAGTTCTTGGAGTGTGTAAGTAGTATATTTGAATAAATGTGGTTCCCATTTTATTAATGGATGAAATAAAATAATGGAAAATAATAAATCACCTTGATAGGTTCATTTTTATTTTATATATATCACCAAAATTCATTAAATGTATCATTATTACGATTGATGACAAAATACATTGAAAACAAATTCATCACTCTATAAGGGTGGTAGTCCACATGTATGCAAGAGTGACATTATCATTTTCCAACAGAATGTTATGTAAGAAGTTGAAACTATTATTAAAATTAATGTATTATTATTATGTCAAAAGTTCCTATAAATGTGTTAAATCAATTATTATAACCATCTATGAGAGGTGGCGATGGAAAACGAATTGCATCAGTACAAAATTAGGTAGTCCATCGTACAAATGATCGATTGTTTCATTTCCCCTTTTGATGGAAGAGAAGATACTTATAGGTTATTCCATAAATTTAATAATATCTCATTATATGGTTAATATTGGTGTTATTATATGGAAATTATTGACACATTAATGTTCATGGTAATAGTAGGAGAAATAAGAAATATCTTGGTCAATACAACTTGCTTCGCTTATAAAATCCTCCATTTGATCTCTTATTAAGGGCCCTAAGGTATTTATTTTTAGAAGAAATAAACCCCAAAAATATTTATAAATATGTTTAGGAGATATTTTTACTATTTTTGGGTTTCTACAAATGACTTATGTGGTGTGAATAAGTTAGGTGTGTAGGTGGATTTTCTATAATTGATAATGAGTGGAATTTTTTTACATAGAAAAAAAATATTATTTATTATAATATAACATCAATTATGTTTTTGACCCTATTTATTTATTTTGATCATAGAAACATTAATAAAAAAGGAGAATTTGAATATATTATTTTCACATGTGAAAAATGTAATATTTGTCTGAAAATTTAATTTTATTAAATAATTCATTCCATTTATGTTACTTTTAATATTTTTATTATTGTTTATTTTAAGTATATATTAATTAAATAATTACTGTGTTATAATTGTGTGAGAATAAAAATTCAATATAAAATTCAAAAAAAAATCCAAATGAAATTATTTTCATTATTCAAAATATTACCTTCAATATTCATTCACATCCTACTTTTTTCATATTTAAACACATAATTAAAATTTTTAAACAAGAGGGCGCCATTTTTTCTTTTTCATTCCATAAAATATAGTATCAGTCACATATATGAAAAAGTGTCCAATGAGGTCATAAAATATATCCTAGGGTAAAATGGATAGAAAAAAGATGATCCAACATATTTTATTTAATTATATGGGTCAATTTCACCATTATATAGTTTGTTTAGCCTCACGGTAAACCTCTTTTAACATTAATCGTATTAATTAAATTTTTACAATGTTTTAATATTCATTGATACCAAAAATTATGTTGAAATTATTATATATTTTTAAATATATTAATTATAAATATTGAATCCATTTTAAGAATTCATTTTACAGAAATAGAAAAAGTAAATTTACAATCAGGCCCATATAGGGGTTAAAAAAATTCCGAAGAAAAAAATTATTCAAAAATGAATATTGTTTGATATAAAAATACATTTTTAAATTTATTTTACTTACCTATAATGGGTTAATAATAATATAATTACAATACTTTTACATTTTCAATAATATTAAAATAAAATTTTAATTTTTAAATAAATTAAATGTTATTGTGTTTTTCAAAAAAATTATAATTTTTTACTATTTATCGAAAAACAAATCTCTTTAGAAAAATATAAAAAATTAACTATAATTTTATTTCAATATGTTGATTTGAAAAATTAATTTAAATTTATAAAATACTTTTTCTAGAATTTTGAAAATTTATTTTTTTATATGTTTACAAAGAGTAATAAAAATATCATTTTTTGAGATAAGGTGTAATTTCAATGTCTGAAGACTGGACAAAAAATTTTGTTATTAATAATCAATATATTTAAACTAATTGAAAATATAGCTATATTCATAGTTTATAACACTGAATATTGACCCCTAAACTGTGGTAATAGGTTGTATCCATGGTTTTTTGGTCGTGTCTCTAATTCGCAAGAAAATAGGGGCCATACTACTATCACATTTGAATCCATGTATATATATATATGGACACATTTTAGAATGTTGAAATATACTAATATCCATTGTTTTTACTGTGTAAATACACCTATATCCATTGTTTGATATCATGTAAATAACTAATCCTGTATGACCCTAATGAAAAGGTTTGAAACAATTGAAATTGGAAAATATCCACAATTTCTACCATGGAAATTCCACTATATAAACAATATGTAAATATGGTTGTATCCCCTAGATATCAAAAAAAATGTACCTTGCTACACTTAATTTACTTCCCTATAAGTAGCACTCAAAAATAACTCAAACCTTACAGCATATAAAAAAAAACAAGAAAACAATATAAATTGAACTCAAACATAAGAAAAAATGTATAAAAATAATTCAATCACCTAAATCCATAAATCAATTAAATGTTTAAACCAACCTATTTTACATAAATCCACACCCTTCCAGTAGTACTCAAATAGATCTCAATCATTTTATCATATAATAGAATAAATGAATAAGAATATAATATAAACAAAACATAAACGTATATATTAAAATAATTTGAACACTTGAATCCTTACTAAGAATAATGTTTTTTAACTAATCTGCTACACTAAAATCCCAACACTTCTAAAAACACACAAATCAAAAAAAACTTGTATCTTATAATCAAAAAAATTGAACAAGAACCTAATAAAAATTGAACTCAAATAGAATGCAATATATATCATAGAAATACAAATTATCTTCATTATAAAAAAAATTAAAATATCAATATCAATATCATCATAATAAAACAAAAACTATATGTTAAAATATAATGAATATGCAATGAATAAAATTTACATCTGAACTTTTCTTCAATATCAATATCACCAGAACCATCACAACCCTCTTCATCTCCAATAGAAACACATACATCATTATCACCTCCCCTTGTACCATCAGCATCATCATCGTCAGGAACATCGACATCCCCATTGGCATATTTGCCTAAATCAGTTGTAGGAGTTGAAGAACCCCCATGAAATAAACATAAATAAATCCAAATAGATCAAAGTATTGAAAACATAAAAATGTGACACACAAAAAAGTTATAAAAATATATAGTATAATATGTTTTTATTTAGATGAACTTTTATTTATACACATATATGATATAAATCATTTTTAAATTAAACTAATACCCCCTTTAATTTTCATGCGAAACAGTATCATGGAGTTTTTCATAGATATTTTTTTTATGTTATGGAATATTAACACATTAGTAATTAATCATAATAGTAAGGTATTTATTTAATTTAATAGATTTTTAATAAAATATATAGTGAAAATAGAATATGTGTTGATAATATTTAATGGGAAAATAAATATACTCATACTATGAACATGGTGTGTCTATATAGCTGTATAAAAACATTATTGTAGTATTTTTAGAAGAAGATACTGCAAAATATGAATGGACCATTGTATGCACTATTACGATCATAATATTCCAAAGGATCCTCATAATTTATTGTTTATGATAATATATAACTAGAAGGGATTATATTACTTACATCTTCTATTAATTATGGACTACTGTTGTAGTGTGAGGAAATCAGTTCACTATGAGTTAAATGGTTTTCTTCATTGAAGTGTGATGTTGTAAAATTTATTGGTATATTATCTCCTCAATTGTAAGAGGATATGTTTCATGTGATAAAGGTATTTCTATACACTCTATTTTATTATCTGATCATAACTTTTGAGGATGAGTGATTTTGTCATTTTGATATTTGGGAAATACAAATATTTTTATTAATTTCAAAAGTTATTTAATGAGATATGTAAATATCCTGAAAAAAAAATATTACTTAAATTTTTAATAAAAAATATCATTAATGATTAAGAGTATCATTTAATTAAAAATAATAATCATAAACATTTATAAAACCTATGATTAAATGAAAATATATTAAAAAATTTAATGGTGTACATGGTGAATTAAAAAAATGAATTTATTAAGAAGATTCCATGTTGAGAAGAAATTATTTTTTAATGACAGCAAAAAAGTGATTTAGAGTTGTGATAAATATATAATTCAATTCATGTAACATAAAAAATCGTATATGAATACTATGGTTGACATGTAAAATATAAATTGCGCTTATGTTTATCTTGTAGTGAATCTTCATCACTGAACTCTAGAAACAAACCTCTATCCAAGAAAAAAAATTCATTAATAGATAAATCTTGATTCAATTGGAAAAAAATTAATATATGAATATCATGGAGATTTTTACATACTCAACTATCAATATTATTCAGGTTAATAATTTTATTATATTGTAAATAGAATTGAATTTTGAGAAACTAGAATATAATGAAACACATAGGCATAATGTTAAAAATATTATAATGGATTATATGATAATGTTCATGTATTTTAGTAATTTTCAATGTATAACAATAAGGAATGTAAACACGAAAATTTATATATATTATAGTATATATATAAACATATGGAAGAGTATGCACTGAAAATATAAAAATGTTCAATATTTATGTCTTTGTATATCCATTGCAATAATAATGACCATAAATATAAAAATATGTTTGTAAATAATAATGTTTCAATATGAGACTAATCAAATGATAATGATTTTTTATTCTTTACATGTCATCATATTTTTTACAATACCTTTATATTAAAGTATTTGAAATTATTTATTTATGATATTATTTGTATAATCATGTTCCCAAACATAATTAATGGCATTTTCACTAAGTATTTTATAATTTGATTGTATTGCAGCAAGTGTTTTAGAATAAGCATAAACATTTTCACTATCAACATCAAAATGTTTGTATTTTATAAATTTTATAAGAATTATCAAGAGAATATTCCTAGTTATAAGCATATATATGTATGTATTAAATATTTGAATATTCATGAGAAAAAGAACATGTATAAGTGATTTCTTAGAATAATATATTATAGTATTATAGTGTTCCTATAATAAAATTTAATAATAATTAGAACCAATTTAAAAAATGAGTATATTTTTATATATTTTCAGATGTATATATTATAGTTTGATTTAAAATATATATTTTTTAGTCTTTGTGTAACAATATGTCGAAGCATATTGAAAAGAATTTTGGAATGAAAAAAACATTTTTATGACTGTATTCGTGTTATTACCAAAATAATTATTTTATGAAACACAATCATATGTGAAAGAATATATTTATGTTGGTTGTTATTTATTGCAATCCTTCCATTTTTATGAATTTTAAAATTTTTATGTATTCAGGGTTTTTTATATTACAATTATCATCTAATTTTATGAAATTTATATCACCCTAATGTGTTACTTTTTCACAGATTTTTTTCTAATTATTCATGAAGTTTGTTAACGATTGATAAATTTTATATTCATATATGTTAATTTAGAACAAATTACATAGAAATAAATAAATATATATGAGAATGTATAATGTTTCCATAGATGAAACTATAAAAAATATGTAATATTATTTAAAAATACTATATATATACTGATTCAAAGGTGTTAAGAAAAAAATTTAATTAAATGAACAAACATTAATTCTGAGGTGCAAACCATAGGGGCTTCATTAAGTCAAGATAACAGAACTCGTTAATTAAAAAACTTAATTATTATAACATGATGTTATAATTGTGACAATCACCTAGTAACAATTAAAATATACCATAAAACTAATTAGTATGGTCAGATATATAGAAAATAAAAATTATAAATTTTGATATGAATTACTATACTACCTCATAAAATACTAATATATCCATATTTCTATTGGTAGTCCTCGAATTTCATAAACAAATAAAATATCAAAATTTATTTATATCAAAGACTTCTTGATGGCCTAATATATTGTAATTTAAAATTTATATTGACTGTAAATCTATTTTTTTTTCAAAATATATGGATCATGATGGTATTTAAACTCATATATATTAACCTTGATTTAAAATATAAATTTATGAATGATTTTTAAATAATACAGTCTAATACATATACATTAGTAATGTTTATTAATATATCTATATGAATATTATATTATATCCAAAGTGATATATAAATATATAATGTTTCATAAACATACAGATAAGGATTTTATTAATTTATTCATATAACTAAGTAATGATGTATTAATAAACATGAAAATTGAATTTAACATAGAGTAATAAATAAATTACATTTATTAATGAAATTTTAAGGCTATTGGTTCTTTATAATAATGAAATTGATAATAAGAGAGACTAATAGAAAAGTGTGGGTTTAACAGAAGAAGAAGAAGTAATGAAAACTAGTTATAGAGAGAGTGAAATATGTATTTGGATGTGAGAATATTAGTATGAATAATAGATCCTATTTAAAAAAATCACTATGACACACTCCACCAATTTGATATAGAATAACAAATAGTAAGAATGTGTTATCCAAGAATCTGCTAAGAGAAAACCATTCATAAAATTTTTATTCAATATTAAATTTGAAATGTCATTAGGGATATCAATGTCATCATATATATTAGAAATTGACGGTTGATGTCCAGTGATAAAGTTAGAATCAAATTCAAAGACATAAACAATCATTTGAATCATTGTATTTAAAAAAATATCATCGATATTATAATTATTAATGTGGCTTAACAAAAACAAAATAAAATAATTTAAAGATTCATTTAATAGTTTAAATTAAAAGGATCATTTTATCTACATTAATAAATGGCCTTCAATGTTCCACATTTTTTTCAAGTACCAATATGTTTTACACATAAGAAATATTAATAATTCATTGTTAAGGTTTAAATAATTTAATGGAAAAAATAATCCAAAAAATTAAATACTTTTCATGATTTATTTTATTTTATGGAGACCAATGTTATACTAACCTACAATCATAAATTTAAATTTATATTCATGTAATTATTTCTCTTAATATTTAAAATAATTCATTTTCAAACCCTTGAATAAGAAATTTACCACAAATATTATGTCGAATATGTTAATATACTAAAAGAATTTATAATGTTAAGAGGTAAATTAATATTTATTAACTTCATTAAAGAGATAAAAAAATGTGGAGTTTTAAAATGAAGGGATTCACCATCATCAAAACAAAGGTATTATTGATGAAGTGATTATGGCACTTTAGCCACTCTTTTATTGGTTATTTTTTACTCTATCTTACACAATGAAGTTAATAGTAAGTTAATCCTATCAATATATAGGATTTCCATTCTATTTAAGTATTTTTTTCTTGTATATATATGTTTGTTAATGAGAAATTAGTTTATGTGAACCAAAGAATAATCCATGATGTCCAAAATATTACGACATTGATAGAGAATTGGGATATGATATTAATAAAAATTTCATACCATGTATATTTTTTTAATGTTTTATTTATTTATTAAACTATATTTCTATGTTTAAAATGAAAGTGAAATTTTTTAAATGATTTAACAATTTAAAATATATTAATTAAATCGTAATTAATTATTTATTTTTAAGAATTTGATGCTTATCCTTATAATATATTCATTAATTAATAATATTCCAATGTGGAATATTTCATTCTATTTTATGTATTTTATGAAAATATTGTATAAATATTGTTAGTGAGTGAATGTAGTGATAAAATTTAGCAAAATTTTTTATAATTGATAAATAATAATGACTTTCCTTTCATATAAATTTGGATAATATTTAGGATTTTATATTTATATGTTCTTTAAATGGTTGATATCTCTATGATTTATTGTTTTAAATAATTATATAATTTTAAAATATTGAATGAGTATATTGATTTGAAAAATATGAATAAGAAATAAACGTTGTGAAAAAAAGATAAATTAACAAAGTATGTTGAAATATGGCCTGGTGTTGTTCAATTTTTAGTTCAATTCCCAATAAAATAACTTCTTCATTATCTATACCGATTTTTTTTTATATTTCACATACTATATTTCCTATAACCTTAATATACCCCACTAATACTATTTTATAATTATATGACTAACAATATGAAATAGTTACGTAACTTTATTTCTTACTGAGAAATTATGAATGTGTCTAGATACTATTGAAAACAAAGATAAACAGAAGAGTAACTATTATAAAACTCTCAAATAAGAACATGGAATATAAATATAAATTCTAGGAAGATTTACCACTAAAATAATCATACAAAACATATAACATGCAATAAATAGTTTAAAGTATTTCATTAGATACGATTTAACTATAAATGAAATGAAGGAAACAATCAATATTAATTTTATTAAAATTTTATTACTTTCTCAAAAGAATTATTTTTTTACCAAGTGTTAAAGATGAAGATTTAACATTTAAAATTTTCATCAGCTAAACAATATCATATGAGCCTAGTAATCACAAGAAACTTCAATAATAGTCACTTCATTATCATTGTTGATAATGTTAAAAGAATTCCATTAAAAATAACCCCCAAAGTGTATTGATAGTTTAAATAATAGATATTGTAACTAGGAGAATTATACCTAGAGTCCATTAACATAACATTATATTTTTTATGATTCTAGATCATCTATATTTTTTACATAAAACCCCAACATATAATTATGAAACATCTGGGTCTTTTTTCCTCATATATGAATCTAAGAACAATTAAAGCTTTTTTGACATATTAATGTATAAAATATATTAATATATAATTTCTATGAATATATAAATTATATCAACATAGTATATAATAATAATATAATCTATATTAACATATAAATAACTATATAATCAAATTGGAAATGATAAACAATTTATGTTATTACAAATAATATTTAAATAGTGTTCATATGTTTATTTTCAAGATAAGATGTTTCTAAAAATTAAAATATAAAATATACAGAATTATGCTATAATATTATTAAAAATATAACCATATAAGTTTGAATAATTCAATTAAATTAATTTATGAACATATATTTTCATGACAAAATTTAAAATAGAATCCCTATAATATCAATAACTAAATTGAAATACATAGTTAAAGCAATATCTTTCAATGAGTTTTGAATATATATATATATATATATATAGGTAAATGATATATGAAATAAATTATTATATAATATTAGATATTGTGATGACGTTGATATAATAATTTATTTAGTTTTTTGGGATCTTGCATCACAAGAATCACTCTGTAAGAAACTAAACTGTAATGTCAGATTGAATGACCATTCTAATTTAGGACATATGTTGTTGTAAGAATTTACTAATCTAAACTCTTATAATAAAATCCACATCCATACACTTGTGAATCAAAGCAATTAATCTTCAATATTAAATCAAAATCATGAAAATTTAGCATTTAAAACAAAATGGAAGGCCTTCGTTATATGAATAAAACTTAAGAATTATAAAATAACTTAAATACAGTTATACAATTGAACTAATACAATATAAACCCCATATTAAAATAATAAAAGAAAAAATACATTAAAAATACATTAGATGAATAAAGGGATTTCAATCAAAAATAAAATCATGCAATAATCAAACATTGTACTTTAAACTTCCCCCACAAAATAAACACACTAATGGAAACCAAAATTATTGTTTTAGTTAAAACTAAAAATATTGTAACTGACTAGAAATAATCCTTTGAATTAGATTTTTCAACAAAATAAATTTTTCATCCAATGTGGTATACAAAAAACACTGGAAAGGAAAGATTGAACTCTATTTAGAAAATAAATAGCAATTAAGAAAATATGATATCTATTTTCAAACATTTTAATTGGTTATCACTGCATGATAATTACATCATCTAGTAAATATGAATGTTAAAGAATGTTTATTCTCATGTGTTTTGATTTTAAGAATACAAAAATTTTAAACTTCTTATAAAGCTCATATTATAGATTATGAAAAATTATTATATAAAAATATTGAAAGAGTTATAAATTTTGAACAAACAATAAACAAAATAAAAATTCTAGAATGGTAATAAAAATTTATTCTTTTACATTAAAAATAATAATACATAATAATTATTCCTCGAAACAATAATACATAAAATACTTTCAAATCCATTACCCATATTTGGAAATATGTATCACAATATTATGTATCCTAGTTTATAAAAAAATGTAAAAATTTAATAAATTGTGAAATCTAAAAAAGTAAACATTCATAGAATAGAAAATAAATATTATAATATAGATTACCAAAAATAATATCTATTAAAAATAACTAGAAAACTATCAATAATTTAGGAATAATAAATTTTGTCAAAAAATAATGTTTTAACACATTATATTTATAGACTTTTATGACATCAAAAAAATATTTATACTTATTGAAAACTATTTAAGCACTTTACAACAAAATATTTTGATTCTTATTTACTACATTTATTGAAAAATATTAATACACTAATCGTATGTGATAATAAATTTAAAAAATAATGAGTTTTTATTCTATTTGTAAAAAAGTTAATTAATAAATTCATGAAAATCATTTAATTAATGATAAATTAATCTAACAAAACACATAAAATAATTTATATTTTCTGTAATAAGTTTTCATTAACTGCTATAAAATAAAATTTGACAATATAAAAATCATTAAATAATTTGGGAAAATTAATTATACATTTAATAATCATCAATTATTGGTATTATTGCTAGTTTTGTATGATCATATTGGAAAACAGAATATAGAATGTGATCTCTAGTCACCAATATAAACTTATATAAATATAAACGTGGAATAATATGAAATAAAACCAATCCCTACATTTGATAGACTCAAAGCATGTATTAATTCTAAAATGATCACATTATACAACAATAATAAAAGTGGATACAAGTAATTCATTTATGTAAGGAGAAAAGAAAAAAATTATCTTCAAGGAAGAAATAGGGTTCATAGTCTAAATAAACTAATATTATAGAAAAATAAAACTCCTTTAACAAAAAAAATTAGGGAACTCTAACTAGGTATTGATATTGTTTTCAATAAAAGGGTATGATTCAAGGATTATGCAGGAGAAGTTGTGGAAGGGATTATTTCTTGATCGTCATCTGAATGGGGTTAGTGATAAATCATTGAAGGAGGATGGATGCGAGGATAGGTCATGGTTCAAGTGATAAATTGAGAGTTTTCCTCATCATGTCAGATGATGATAATCATGGGTGGATGCGTTGAAGGAGGAGGCCACTAGGAAATGGGGTGTAACATATGAGCTATATCGTAGCTGCGTTAATCCAATGTCAGAGCCATATTGAAGAATGTGGATTGTGCAGAATTAGTGTGGCTACATAGGGGGTGTCTGAGGAGGAGGATAGTTGGTCACATCAGAGTAGTAACGGTGGTGAGGTGGGGTGAACACTTTAAGAGAGGAGGGTCCTAGGTGGTTGGATGTCCTTGTTAGAGGAGCATGATCAGGGGGATGTTGGGTGCATAACTCTATGGAGGTGGATTGTAGGATGTAGTCTGGAAACAATAATGGAAGAGTTTTGGTATAGAGAGGGAAATTATGAGGGTAGGGCTGAATTTGGGAGTGGGGATTTCCACTCCTACATGGTGCAAAAAACATGTGGGTATAAATTTATCTATACATATTCTTTATTTCCCATTGATATAGATCTTTGTATATATCCCCAATTTCATATAGTGTTACTTTATCTAAAATATTCATTCAAACATTTCAAAATGTACATGTTCCAATACATACTGCCAAATTTAATGACTATGTTAAAATAGTAATGTTATTTCATAATATTTTAATATTATATAATGGTTCATTTATGCATAGTGTTCTGTTAAATTCAATCCATTGATAAAATTTAAAATTATTTTAAAAAATTTATCATAAAATATTACGAAATTATAAAAATGTTATTCTATAGAAAATTCTTTTCTAAAAAGTTAAATAATGATACATCAAACCCATAAGATGATGACACCATCCAACAAACTGTTGGTATTAATATACTCAGATAAATATTTTATTTTCAATAGTATTTTTCTATTTTATGGTGTATTTCTTTATAACATTAGGTTATATCTCTATGATCTCCTTGGTCTGTTACTTGAGTCTAACATGGTAAATTAGGCTACTTTTCCTAAATCATCTATAGAAAAATTACTAGAGATCGACACACTATGTGTATATAGTGACTTGGTTAAATAATATTGTTTTTAATTATTTAAAATGTTGAATAAATATTATTCTTAGGAATATTTTTCTATTTATTTTTCTTCTTGATTGTATAATATTTCATCACAATATATTTGTGAGAATATTTTGTGAGAACAATGTTTATTAGTAATTTATTAATTATATAGAGAATATAATATTTATTTATTTATTAGATAATAATGAAATTATTTTATTTATTAAATATATAGTGATTATTCCCTGTTCAATAAATATTGTGGATAAATAGAGAATCTATTTTGATGGTCGAGTGAGAAATAATATATAAAAACTGTTATTTGAAAAAAATAATATTTTATTAAATAATGATTCCTTCACATGTCAAGAAATAATATAATTATTATTATAATTATACAGAACTGGTTCAATAGGTATTATAGGAATAATAACTACTAGAGTGAAATTATTATCTTTTAACCATATTTCTATTTAAACCCAATTATATTATTTCTAATCTGTGTTTAATTTCACTTGGTTGTTTACAATAACAACTATAGAAATTATCTCAAATAAGTAAAGATATAAATCCCTAAGAATGCTTTCAATTATAGAGATAAATTCTACTAATAAACCAATCTATATTCTAAATATTTCAAGGAGAATATTTCTTGAATGAATTCTCAACGCAATCTAACATGAATGACCAAAGTGTTAGGATCAATCATTCTAGCACACAAAGATTATTATGGGAAGGTTTAAAGAATTATATGGTACATTTGGATCACTTGTGGAGTTAATATTCTTAAAACACCTACAACACCACTGTGGAACGACGTAGAGATGTTGTCAGATTCATCAAAGAAGAAAAATTTCACCACAAATAAATTTTTTAATTCAATAAATTAATTACAAATAATATGTAAGCATGTTTGGTTATAGAACTTTTGATCTCTTGAAATTAATATTTGACACAATTTTATTGGTCATGACATTTATCATTGCTATAAATCTATGATTTAACATTGATTATGAAAATAAATTGATCTAGGGATGACCTATATTGATCCTTCCCATTATAAGAACTGTTATGTGGTTTTAGATCAATCTCATAATTATTTAAAATTATTTAATGATCATTGATAGATTTTAAAACTATCATCAGTTTCCAATTTCAGTTAAATATTTTTTTAATCATAATCATGAGATATGATATTATACTTCTTCATTATCAAAAATAAAATTAATAAATGATTAATTTTATAAATGAAAAACATTCAAAGAACTCATATGTACGTGTTGAGCATTCTGACCAATAAACCCCAAGATTACATTCCATGTATCCAATTGGTACATTCCAAGTACCCTTGTTTAATGCACCATGAATTAAATAGGAATTAATTCATGTCTTTGATGCATTTATTACATCTGATGCACATTTATTATACCATAGATTGACTAGGACTGCTCGGCATAGGGAAATATAGACTACAGGGAATGTGACATTAGTCTGTATTTTGTTTTCTATTATTACAAGATAAAAATGATATCTTCATTTATAGCATACATGGATGGTGACTGTGTAACATAGATACCAAACGATGGTTTTCCCACAAGCATTTCTTGTACTCCATTAATTTTTAAGGCATGGTTTTGCACCAATTCCCCATATGTGAGTTTTTCAAAGATGATGAGAATTAAACATTTCATGGCATTAGATTGTACATCAATGGGAATATTACCAAATTACAAATAATAAAAATAAATTTTTGTTCTTCATAAATATTTTACTAATGTTTTATAAGTTTTATATATTTTAAATATACTATCCATGTCATGGTATTTATATATGTACAATTTTTATTAAATATATGTGTAATGTCCATTGTCTCATATCATGTATAACTCATAATACAATTATTAGTCTACATGTATTGATAGATAACCTGCTGTGAAAATAACATGTGTTCTCTGTGTCATTTATTTTAAAATATAATTGAAATGAAATTATGTTATAAGTCATTTATGGAATATGTCTCATGAGTAAAAATTATATAAATATAATAACTATTGGGTAGTTTGGACAAGAACTCATTGTTTTTCGTCCAATGTAAATTTTTTACATGGTTAGTTTTAAACAAATTTATTTAATTTTCTTAATATTTTTACTCTTGAGAATCTCAAGAAATTTTAGATGTTAATTTAGATAAAATATTTTATTAATTAAAGAAAATAATTAATTTATTTGAGTATAATTTATTAAAATAAGAATTATTAAATTTTAATAAAAATTTTATTAAATGTGTAATTCATTTCATGTATATGGGTTATATTGATCATAAACTAGTCCTTTGTATGAGATGGTTTTCCTTTTATATTATTTTTAAATTAAATTGATGTTTTGTGAGGCATCACTCCATTTATTATGTAAGGAAATTTATGCAAATAATTTACTTTTATGTAAACCCATTAACCACTCATTTGTTTCCCCTTACTTGTGTTTGAGAAAAATCTTATGTAATGTATAGAGCTCCAAAGAGAGTGTACTTAGATCATGTTTGGAGATGTGGTGAAACCAATCTAATAGTTATATTAGTAGAAATAAAGAAATGTTCAACAAAAAAGACTTTATGGCTCATGGTATTTTTCCCCAAGGTCAATGAATTTTTTATCATCCACTACATAATCATACCATTAGTAAACGTTCATTATCAAACCACTTTGTTATATTATTTCTTTCATGATTAATTATTTATCTCATCTTGGATGTTTTTTATGATAACATGAATTAGTGAAATAATAATAATAAAATATGAAACTAAAAAGATGAATTATGAAGAAATTTTATCAAATAAATTGTTAGTAAATTATGTAAATCCAAATAATATAAACAATAATTTAATAAAGTCAAATATTTAATATTCACACAAAGATAAAAGTATGTTAATTATATAATTCTTTTCAATATACCCTTCTACTATTCACGTTAAAATTGAACCATAGTTCAAAGAACATGACATAGAAAATATAGGGTACTTTCAATTATTAGGAAATTAAAACTTCAAATTTTGGTTCAACATAACATAGTTTACAATAATGGTAAACTGCCTATGACAACATTGTTGTAACTAATTTTTAAATATTCAGAAAATAAAATATAAATATTTTAGGATAAAAATTTCAACTCAACAAATAATGGTACTATGATATAATAAAATTGTAAATTTTATTCCTTCCTAAATCCCCTCAAACAATTTGTTAGGCCCATGTTTGGGTTTTAATATGGGAATATAGATCCTTTACAATAGATTTTACTATAAATGGGATATTCTGAAGCCAATAGTGAGTGATATTGGGTTTTGATAAAATAGTGTGGTATTAATAAATAAATATAATATTTTTTTCTACTTTAAACACATAAAGTACTAAAATTATGATCTTCTTATTTGTAGAAAGATAAATTAATATGACTTTAAACACTTCACTTTGGTCCATACTTGATAAGGAGAACCTTATCACATGAAATGATCTTCAATAATGTAAAAGTCACTTATATGTTATAATATCCCATCAAATAAAATTAAACATTCTATAAAAAATTATTTTTTCTGTTCCTAATGAAGAAGCCATTGGGAAGTATTTTTCCCTTTATGATAAATATTTGTATAATGCCAAAAATGATCAATGTTTCATGCCATCATCCATGACTGTTGAGACTATTAAGAACCATGAGGACATGGATGTGTATAACATGATGCATATTCATTATCATCTCAATCAAAAGAAAAAATATAAGAGATATATGAGATTTCAGATATTATGTTTACATGAAATATTGAATATTATTTTACAGTTCTCCTTTATGTATTTATTATTTTTGGTTATATTGAATTCTAATAGATATTGAAGATTAAATCCCCATATAAGTTTCATATATATCTCATTATTTCATCACTACTAAAGACATTCTATAATTTTGTTTTTAATTATTACATGATAAATAATGAGTAAATTCTTTTATAGATTCTTATAATCATTCTCCATGTGGAAAAGAACATGGGATGTTACAAACTCAACGTACAAATAGTGAATAGGGATAGGAAAAAATGTAGAAAATGAACCCAAGACTCATAAAAATTATAAATCTCCTAAACACCATCCATTAAATATAAGGATGATCAATTGGTTTTGGAAAGGCAGAGGAAGAATTTGGTTTTTCATGAGGAAAACAAGGGCACTAGAATAGGAAAATCACCAAGAAACAATCGGAAGATGAAGGTGTCTTCATTATCTAGTATAATCTATTTATATTTACACATTAGGTATTATATATTGCTTTTGGTTCTCACATATTTATCCTAATATAAGAACAAAGAATTTAAAAAATATTTCTAGAGGATATTTGGATATGAGAGATGTCAACGGTTTAAGGATGGCTTCTCTATCCATCAGAGACAATAACCATTCATTTATAAGAGGATAAAAGATTTTGTAAGAGATGTTAGAGACACCCAATGTGATTAGATAGATAATATTTTTGTCCATGTTACAATGTTTGAAGATGTAGATATATCAGGATTGATGGAAAAAATTACTGTAGTCAACATAAAAATGATCATATTGAGAGAATAACTGATGTAGTAAGAGAAGGTAGAGATGCTACCATATACATAATTATCAACATAAATTTTTTAATTATCTTATCTAATGGATTATTTCTTGTAAAATCTATTTTAATGAGAAAAATTGAGAAAATAACATCATGGAGAAATTTATTATGATTAAATAGTCAAGGATTCATTTGACAAAGACATCAAAGATTGAAAAGAAAAATTCATGTCATGTCAAAAGATAAATCTCACCATGTAAACTAATTTCAATTATATTAGTCAAATGATACATGTGTAGAGGATTAGAATAAGCTACATGAGTATCATCTATAAAACATTAAAAAGATCTAATAGATGGTTATTATTTATTTCACTAGATGGAAGATTGTGAATTTTCAATAAGTATAGAATGAAATATAAATTTTTAAATGACATTGATTTTAATATAATAGAGTGTTATACAAAGTCATATCAAATGGAAAACTATGAATAATCTCACTAGAATGAGGGTAGTCTGAAGGCTATTGAAAATATGAAAATTGTATAGAGATATATGATATTATAATATGGATGGTCATCAGTTAAAGGTTGTATATGATGATCCCTAGATTGTGATCAGTGTGAAAATCCATCAGAATAATATTTGATATTTCATTGGACATAAATATACGAAACTCATCGGCTAGATAATTACTAAAAAATAAAAACCAAAGTATGGCCTATCATAGGGATAATTATAAAGGTGTGTCATCCTTAGAATAATTCTTAATAAAGTAAATAGAAGTATATAAACCATACAGAGTATTTCTAAGTATCTTTTCGTTAAATTTGAAAATTCATTTAAAATGGGATGATGTAGAGTTACTCATTCAAGTTTTATTATATTTCAATGGATAGGGATGTTTAAATTAGTTCCATAATGATGAGTTATGTATATTTTATGATTTATGTTGAAGATGAGTTTGGTTGAATATTTAGGATGATTTATTGATGGTTGGGAAGAATCCTATGAAATTAAATTGAGAGGAATGTTCAAAATTTGAATTTAAGTAAGGAGGAGAAAGGTTTTAAGTTCTCACCACTTCTATAAAAAATGAACTTATATAAAGGGTTTAAATATTGTAGAGATAGAAGAGTGTTAGAAAATTATAAATATATATAGAAGAGTAGAGTTGGTGAAATTTTTACATCATGAGAATCTAACCAAAGTTCACTCATAGGGGAAGAAGAGTTTCAATAGACATAACTTCATAATATTGAGTGTAACGGGCATCAAACAGGAATTTATTAATCAGAAATTGAAGAATTAAAATAGGTTATTAGATAGAGATACTTAGAAAAAAATCACATAATATGGAATTAAAGGAAAATATGTATCATTGAAAAGAGACTAATTATATAGAAACCCATCTAAAGTTGTTTATTGGAAGATATATGATTGGATAGAATTTTCTATGTAGTATTTATGGATAGGTTCTAGAAACGTTTTTATTGATAATATCAATATATTCCTGAGATAAATAGAATGTTTCAAGGACAATACAATTATAATATAATTATGGGATATCACCAAATTTTACACAAATAAAGGTGATAAAAATTTATATTGGAGGAAGATATGATCTTTCTATAGTGGATCAAAAAAAAAGAAAAAAGATAGAGCCTATACCTTAGGTTATAACCAGTTACTGAAAAAAGGCATGTTTGTGGGGGTATAACTATCTATAAAGAAATTGGATATAGTAAGTGGATTTGGAAGTATTACCAACTATGGTAGAAGATATCCTTGCATTGGGTAGAACCAAGGTTAGATAGAAGAAATATTTTTGGAGTGTAGAACTAGTTTATTATTATTCCTTTTTAATCATGAAAAAATTTATTATAAGAATCCATTTTAGCAGGATAAATAACATTTAAAGGAGTTGGTCTTTATACTAAACAATTTAAATCACATGTTCTAAACTTTCATTATATTTATTGCATATAAAAGGTGAGTTTGAGATTCATATTTGAGTAGATCATAACTCTAACAAGATTCAATGGTTTTGGAAAGATTCGTTACTATGTTTAGAATAATTTGTATAAAAATAAATGTAATCAATGATTCATCCCTCTCCCTCTTATGAATTCTACATGATCTGAGACCTTCAAGTATCCTAGTTGTAATAATTTTGTATTATGTTCAATGGGAATTTTATGTTGTTTTTCTCTTATCTATATATATATATATTCATTTATATATATTTAATTATTTTATTTGAATTTTTAAAAAACAAAAAATCTATAAATATATTATAAAAATATATATTGTTTTTTTGTGTGTTGCATCTAGAGAAAACTATAGAACACAGTATTTTTAAGGAGAAAAATCATGTCATTAAATTTATGTATTACATTTTGTCAAGGTCCCATATAACTTTGAGGAAGTTCATTATCATTAATAGAAAAAAAGTTCATCTACTAGGGAGAAGATAAATTAAAGTGGTTATACATATGTATATGATTTTTCAATTTCTACTTTGAATAAAGGAACAATATATAGAGAGTTTCAAATTATGTGCACTATTATCAATGGGATATTAATCAAGAATGTCACGGTGTTATTTACATGTAAACTATATATTATGAAATGAAAACTATAATCACTATTTTGTATAGATAACTTCATTGTTTAGTTTTTATGCTACTAAAGTTAATATTGATTCCTTATGTAACGCCCCGACCCTAGTCACCCAGAGTCGGTGCATTATTACATAACATTGGCATGATCACAAGAAAGATCAAATCTCGAAAGACCGATTGGTTTAGTAGCCATGGAAACACTAGATATATTCATAAGTTTTACATTACATCATATAATGAAAAACTACTACAACAACATAATGTCTCCCTAATCCACACTCATATCCCCACATAATATCCCTGTAGGTCATTCATAATTTACTTCTTCACTTCCTGGGAAAAATAAAACATAGAAAAGGGGTGAGCTCAAATGCCCAGTAAGGATAACAATATAGCAGAAACTTTCATAAATAAGAATAAACATTTAAGGCAATGTATAACTAAAACAAAAGCCTATCAAACTTGAACATTCAACATGGTATGGCATAAATAAAATGAAATAATTCCATTTACTTATTCACATGGATATTCTACTAATCGAATAATCACATGCAAAAATCAATAACCACTTTCATAATGTTGGAATGCATAATGCCAGACTATCATAACCACATTGTCAAGGCCTCGTGCCAAGACTACAAATAATATTTTGCCAAGGCCTTGTGCCAAGACACTATTTTGTCTCATGAGACCTACCAATGCATCGAGGAGCTATAGCGGGCTCCACCCGTCACATATTAAGTCCAATGCATTCCCATATGAAAAGGTTTAAACATAACATAAACATTCGTATTAAAACTAGCATACGAAATGTCAATAATTTCACCATAAACTATGAATGGTATAAAAATAGCACATCCACAGTCAAACATATCACAAAACCTTCAATACAATATAGAAGTTTTGTATCATAATAAATCAACTTCAAATAAGCGTGAAATCCATCAAAGGATGTTGACATAGATGAAATCAAAACACTTTTTGGAGGAATATCTCTTTCTATTTTTGAAAGCATTTAAGAGCCACATAAAATAAAACATTTTCTTGAAAATATTCTTATAATCATGTAAGGAAAGCTTTGAAGATTTTATAACGGCAGAAAATAACCGCACTCGCCGTATAAGTTAAAAAAAAGCATTCTTACCTTAATTCTGTCAAAAAGGTTAAAAAGGACCTTGTTTTGAAAACGATGGAATGATTACTCTTATAAAAAGTAAAACAAGGGTATAAATGACATTAACCCATATTCTTGTAAATAACAAAAATGTTTTGAAATACATTTTTAAGAAACAAGGATGTGGATGATAACGAGATCCCAGTACATTATTACGTATAAACAACCTCGGATAATGAAGAGATTGTGAAATAAACCATACCTTGTACTTTTCTTTGGTTGGGGTAGGTTAACATCATGTATAATGGTGAAATAATTGTTATTAAATTATACAATAATCATATACATTAATATGATACCATATATGATCTTTTAATATTGATTTGATAATAATATCTTAGTATTATCATTGTTTCGGGTGTTAACTTATATGTTTTGTTACGTAAGACATGTTTGTAAAGGATCGGTTGTATATTATTCATATCCAGAATGATATAAAGTCCTTAAAAATCATTTTTAAATCATCAAATGATAATTATACTTGAATGGATACGATGGAGAATGAATCTCATCGCGTTCGTGGAGACAGTAGTCCGTACGTATGCACGAGCGACAATATCATTCTTTTGATATTAAAATAATATATAAATGGATGGTCTATCATATATACAGAATCATTAACATGTTATATTTATTATTTACATGAGTTACACATCATTATTATACCCATCCAAAGAATAATATATTGAATAACAATTACACCACGACGTGGAGACGGTAATCCGTACGTACGCACGTATGGTGACATGTTATTCAAAGGGTGGATAGAATACTGAATATGGTTATACCATATTTATAATAACATCACAGTATATGTGAGATACTGGAGTTATTATTTTAGATTGGTAAGAACAAAGGAAGAAGAAGTGGAAGAAGAAATGAACTTGGAGAAGGGTGGTGAAATCATTACCTCTTCTTCGGGTTCTTCATCTTGATTTGATCAAAAGGGCTCCATAGGTTGGCTTTCTGATCAAACTAAGGCCCTTAGGATGTAGTGAGGGAAGTGTGGAGAGTATTTGGGCAGAGTTTGGCCGAACCAAAAGGCTTTGAAGGTGTGAAGAAATGAGAAGGAGGAGTGCCCTTTTATAAGATGGGTGAGGGGCACCTTTGGAAAAGCTAGAAATATTAATTTATAATAAATTCATATTCGGTTTCTAATGGATAAAAAGTTGAATATTCAATTTTTAAGGTGGGTATGGGTCTAAAACCACTCATCCAATAGAATTTAGACAGGTTTTGGTACTTATATTAACCTTATCTTTAATTATTAACTCTAAGTTAATTAGTTTCACTTTTACAATGTCTCTTTGTATTTTTATATAATATGGTTAATAAACATACTATATACATCCAAGAGACCCCCAAGTGGTCCATTAATGATGAACCTATCATGATATAAGTCTCTTGGCCGAACCTTAGATTTTTAGGAATTTAATATCAATTAATAATATAATATTTGTTTTAAGAACTCTTTTATGTCAATTTTGATACTATTCAATAGTTGATTTTTGTGAAACTCATAACATATTTTTTACTTCTAACAAAGTCAATTAAATAAATCCTAATATATCATATTATCCTATAAAATTAGTTTAATTCATTAAATGTTTCATATTATATTTATTTGGGTATTTATAATATCAATTATTTTATTTTTTCACTATTATAGTAATTACTGCATCATCGTTGTGTCATAAATAAAATAAATTATTTAATGTCTAAAAATTATAAATAAAATATCATTATGTAGGAAATCTTTTTATATTTCTAATTAATATTTATAATCTAAAATCAATCATGTATAACCCTATGTAACAATTGGTTTTCTAAAAGATATATGCTTGTGTCATTTTTGTCTGAATTAAAATAAAGTGTCATTATCACTTACAAGTGGATCCATGGGGTCCCAAAATCGACCCAAAGATTCCCATGGTCGACCATGTATCAACCAATAGGGTTAAGACACGTTTTAGGGTAATTTAGTATTATTATAATATTATTTTTTTAACCCTTATTTACCGGATTTACCCTTAACCATGGTAAATAAAATATTTACTGCAGTAATTATTCAAAATGTCTAAAACTAAAAGTTACCTATTTACACAATTTGAACATCCTGATTCCAAATATGGAATCCATTTTCCTAACTTCAAAACACAGAAGTGGTAGAAATTAATTTAAAATTAATTCCCGCTGTCAAAACAAAAAGCGTGTTTTTAAGAGATAATAACTATCAAAAGATTGACACTTGTTTATGTTCGGTTTAATTGTAAAATTATGTCCAATGACCAAAATTAGATTAAATGGTAAAAATATATTCTAAATATACTTTAAAACTACTAAAATTCATAATTTATCACTATTAATTATTTTGATTAAAAAAGTTGTTTTTAATTAAAATTTAGTAATTTTGACTATTCATCAAAATATGAAAGTTATCCGAAATGTACCAAAATTTCACCTTAGGCTAAATTCGATATTCCAAATCCAAAAATGATGTCCATTTTGAAATATAAAATATATATAATTTCAAAAAGTAGGTATTACTATTCATAACGGCTAGTTTAATTGGTTATGGTGTGTTAGAACTCGGTGTTGCGTACAACATACGCTATCACATTAATCAAAGAGAAGTGTACCGTAGAAGCTTGGGGTGTTACATTCTCCCCTCCTTAAAATAATTTCGTCCTAGAAATTTTTAGAATACTACCGCATGAAAAGACTCGGGTGGTTCTTCATCAGAAGTTCCTCGGGTTCCCACGTTGCCTCTTCCATCTTATGGTTTCTCCACAAAAATTTTACCAGACGCGTCGTCCGGTTTCTCAGTACTTGTTCTCTCGTATCAAGAATCCTGACGGGCTCTTCACAATAGGAAAGATTGGGTTCCAGTTCTAATTCCTCATAGGTGAGTACATGCGTTGGGTTAGGCATGTATTTCCTCAACAGAGATACGTGGAAAACATCGTGAACTTTGGAGAGACTTGGCGGCATTGCCAATCGGTAAGCTACAGCCCTAATTCGTTCTAGAATTTCGAAAGGTCCGATGTACATGGGACTCAATTTACCTTTCTTACCCAAATGTATGACTCCCTTCCACGGAGATACCTTTAGGAAAACATGATCACCGACTTGAAATTCCAAATCCTTCCTTCGATTATCGGCATAGCTCTTCTGCCTACTTTGAGCTGCTTTGATGTGATTATGGATTACTTTCACCTTTTCCATCGTTTCCTCCACCAGTTCTGGACCTAAAAGTTTTCTTTCACCAACGTCATCCCAACAGGTTGGTGTACGACATCTCTTTCCGTATAACGCTTCATATGGTGCCATCTGAATACTCGAATGGAAGCTATTATTATAGGAAAATTCTACTAGAGGTAAATATTGATCCCACATACCCTGAAAGTCAAGTGAGCAAGATCTCAACATGTCTTCTAAGGTCTGAATAGTCCGTTCTGATTGTCCATCTGTCTGAGGGTGGTAAGAAGTGCTCAAATGAAGTTCAGTATCCAGGGATTTCTGAAGACTTTTCCAAAATCTTGAAGTAAAACGGGGATCACGATCAGAAACAATTGATAAAGGTACTCCATGAAGTCTCACAACTTCATTAATATATAGTCTTTCTAGACGTTCCAGGGGTAGATCTTCTCTTATAGAAAGAAAATGTGTTAACTTGGTAAGACGATCAACAATAACCCATATTGCATCATTCCTTCTAGGAGTCTTTGGTAGCCCCATGACAAAGTCCATCGTAATATTGTCTCATTTCCACTCCGGTATGGGAAGAGGTTGCATGAATCCTCCAGGATGTTGGCTTCCAGCTTTCACTTGTTGACAAACCATACATCTTGACACAAAATCAGCAATCTCCCTCTTCATGTTGTCCCACCAAAAATGTTCCTTCAAATCTCTATACATTTTTGTGCTCCCAGGGTGTATAGAGAAATTGGAACTATGAGCATCATCCAGCAATTCACTTTTTATATCAGGTAAATCAGGAACACAAAGTCTCTTCCCGAATTTCAAAATTCCATCTTCATACACAAAGTCTCTCAATCTCCCATCATTCACAGCTTTAATCTTCTTTTGGAATTCTTTATCATCGGTCTGAGAACTCTTAATCCTTTATAGTAAAGATGGTTTGGCAACCATTTGAAAAAGCATTGATGTTTCACCTTCCCTGGTTATTCCCATGTCCATCTTCACTAGATCCATGAAAATTGGATCCCTTTCAATTCTCATATTGTTCAAAACTCCATGGTCTTTTCTACTCAAAGCATCTGCCACCTTGTTTGCTTTCCCCGGGTGGTAGTGTATTGTGCAATCATAATCCTTGAGTAATTAAAGCCATCTCCTTTGCCTCATGTTGAGTTCTTTTTGTGAGAAAATATACTTCAAACTCTTGTGATCAGTATAAATCTCACATTTTTCACCATAGAGGTAGTGCCTCCATATCGTCAAAGCAAAGATCACAGCTGCTAACTCGAGATCATGAGTAGGATAGTTTTGTTCATGAATTTTCAACTGTCGTGATGCATAGGCAATAACTCTATCATTCTGCATAAGGACACAACCAAGTCCTTTCTTCGATGCATCACTATAAATAACGAACCCATCATTCCCCGATGGTAGAGTCAATATAGGAGCATTGACTAATCTTCTCTTCAGTTCTTCGAAACATTCTTCACACTCTTTTGTCCAAACAAATTTAACCCCTTTATGTGTGAGCTTCGTTAATGTGTTAGACAATTGGGAAAAATTCTGGACGAAATGTCGATAATAACCTGCCAAACCAATAAAACTGCGTACCTCAGTTATACTCGTAGGTGCTGGCCATTCTTGGATTGCCTTGGACTTAGAAGGATCAACAGAGATTCCATCTTTAGAGACAATATGGCCAAGAAAAGAAATCTCATGAAGCCAGAATTCACACTTGCTAAACTTCCCATATAATTCATGCCTCCTCAGAGTCTTCAAGATAAGGCGCAACTGATTTTCATGATCATCGTAGGTTTTGGAGTATACCAAGATATCATCAATAAATACCACCTTAAATTCATCGAGATACTCCTTGAAAACTCTATTCATCAGATCCATGAATACAGAGGGTGCATTAGTCAATCCAAACGGCATTACAGTAAACTCGTAATGCCCGTACTTGGGTCGAAATGCTATCTTCGGAATGTCTTCCTTCTTCACACACAACTGATGGTATCGAGATCGAAGGTCAATCTTTGAAAAGTATTCAGCTCCATGTAGTTGGTCAAATAAATCATCAATACGAGGTAGGGGATACTTGTTCTTTATCGTTATATCATTGATCTCCCTGTAGTCGATACATAACCTCATATATCCATCTTTCTTTTTAACAAAAAGAACAGGGGCTCCCCATGGAGAATCACTAGGGAGAATAAATCCATTATTACTCAATTCCTCTAGTTGTTTCTTTAGTTCGACTAACTCTACAGTGGCCATTCTATAAGGGGTCTTCGATATAGGCCATGATCCAGGAATCAAATCAATCGAAAACTCAACTTCTCGTTCTGGAGGATGTCCAGGTAAATCTTCCGGAAATACATCTACAAATTCTTTCACAACAGGTACATCCTCTATTTGAACATTCCTTTCCTCACCCACAGTTATTTCATTCTCTTCCTACCCAATAATTGAATTTAGTTGAGCTACTGGGGGTGGATCTAAATAAGAATTAGGTGGTGACGATTCTGCTCTAAAGATAAGGTGTTCCTTATCATTATCATCAAGAATCGTATCCTCTTTCTTCTTACAATAAATCTTCGAATCATAGTTCGAAAGCTAGTCCATATCGAGGATTATATCAAACTCAATCATAGGTATGATGATGAGATCAACAGATAAAGAAAATTTATGTGCTCTAATGGGGACTGATTCACAAAACTTTGTTGCAATGATACTTCCCTTAGGAGTTTTAACTAACAACTCCCTTATTAAATCAAATTGGAAATATCTAATTTTCTTAGCAAACTGGGAAGATATGAAATAATGCGACGATCCAGAGTCAAATAATGCATTTGCTAAACTTGAGGAAACCATTAAATTACCTGCCACCACGTCTTTTGGAGCTTCTACCTCTGCAGTAGTGATAGCATAAGCCTGGCCTTGATCCCTTGGCCTTTTCTGAGGTAAGTTCTCCTGACTCTTAGGACATGCATTTGCATAATGCCCCATCTCCCTACAATTGTAGCACTGAACGTTGGTACCTTCCTTCTTCCCCTTGCAATCACGAGCTTGGTGGCCTTTTTCACCACACTTGTAACAGACTCCCATTCCCTTCAAGCAAGTACCAGGATGTTTCTTCCCGCATTTACCACAAGATGGATATTCAACCTTTCCTTTCTTCCCCTTTTTTCCATTCCTAGATTGATCAGCAGGTCTCTTCTTCTCTTGCTTTGTTTCAATGTCATAAGACATAGAGAATTCCTTTTCGGTCTTGATAGCACATGAGACAATGTCATCGTACGATAAAAAGGATTGTAAGACTAATGCTCGATGGAGAAATGGCTTTAACCCATCAAAGAAACGATCAATCTTACTTCTTGGGTTGCGAATATAATCTCCAGCATACCTCGCTAACCTTGTAAAGTTAGCCTCATACTTTGTGACATTCTCATCCTCCTTTTGTCTCAGACTCAGAAATTGCCTTTCCATATCTGCTCGATGGTCGCGAGGAAAGTATTTTTATAAAAACAGATCTTTGAACTCCCTCCATTCCATATTTGATACTTCATCATCTTCCTTCATGTTTTGAATCAATGACTACCATTGATCAGCACCTCCAGTGAGGCGGTAAACTGCCATGATAACTTTTTCCCTTTCACTGCTCCCCAAAGCCTGAAATATTTTCTCTAGGGAATTTATCCACTGCTCGGCTATTAAGGGATTTGTATTCCCATTGAACGTTGGTGGTTGTTGCCTCCTGAATCGATCTAACAATGATCCTCCACGCTGCGGATCAGGGTGCTCCATACGGGTAAGGTTATTATTCATAACCTGAGTAAGTTGTCCCAGTATGGTGATTTGCTGATCGACACCAGTTGCATCATCAGCCCCACTATAATTATCTTGAGCAGGAGGGAAATCACTACATGGAGTGCGTGCATTGATACGGTTTCCATTTCTTCCACTAGGCGCCATTTCTAAACAATGGCATAAACTAGATCAGTTTATGAATCAAAATACATAATCCCATACTTATAAAACACTTAACATAAATTGAACTATTTATGGATATAATCCATAATCATAAAAATGTTTTCTTTGAGGAGGTATATACTCATAAACCCTTCATAATGATTTGTAAAAAAATGAGAGTTATCCTAATCATATCCCCCGGGAGTGTCGTAACCAAGATTGCAGCAAGGCCCGTTGTCGTGCACCAGTTCCTGTTCGAGTCTAGCTAAAAGCGGTGTTTTCGGGTTTTACCCCTAGGTACATCTGTGCCAGAGCCGCCTCTACCTGCTCGTATATAGACAGGGATGTATTGCTCGGAAAAACTACAATACCAAAATTCTAGGAATTTCTTCTATACTAATCCTCAAAGTTCATCTTAAGTCTACGTGCTCTAATCAGAGTTTATCTAAATCTAGCTTCCAAGGCTTGTACTAAACTTCCTCTGATACCAACTGTAACGCCCCAACCCTAGTTACCCAGAGTCAGTGCATTATTACATAACATTGGCATGATCACAAGAAATATCAAATCTCGAAAGACCGATTGGTTTAGTAGCCTTGGAAACACTAGATATATTAATAAGATTTACATTACATCATAAAATAAAAAACTACTACAACAACATAATGTCTCCCTAATCCACACTCATATCCCCACATAATATCCCTGTAGGTCATTCATAATTTACTTCTTCACTTCCTGGGAAAAATAAAACATAGAAAAGGGGTGAGCTCAAATGCCCAGTAAGGATAACAATATAGCGGAAACTTTCATAAATAAGAATAAACATTTAAGGCAATGTATAACTAAAACAAAAGCCTATCAAACATGAACTTTCAACATGGTATGGCATAAATAAAATGAAATAATTCCATTTACTTATTCACATGGATATTCTACTAATCGAATAATCGCATGCAAAAATCAATAACCACTTTCATAATGTTGGAATGCATAATGCCAGACTATCATAACCACATAGTCAAGGCCTCGTGCCAAGACTACAAATAAGATTTTGCCAAGGCCTTGTGCCAAGACACTAGTTTGTCTCATGAGACCTACCGATGCATTGAGGAGCTATAGCGGGCTCCACCCATCACATATTAAGTCCAATGCATTCCCATATGAAAAGTTTTAAACATAACATAAACATTAGTATTAAAACTAGCATACGAAATGTCAATATTTTCACCATAAACTATGAATGGTATAAAAATAGAACATCCACAGTCAAACATATCACAAAACCTTCAATACAATATAGAATTTTTGTATCATAATAAATCAACTACAAATAAGCGTGAAATCAATCAAAGGATGTTGACATAGATGAAATCAAAACCATTTTTGGAGAAATATCTCTTTCTAATTTTGAAAGCATTTAAGATCCATATAAAATAAAAAAATTTCTTGAAAATATTCTTATAAGCTTGTAAGGAAAGCTTTTAAGATTTTATAACGGCAGAAAATAACCGCACTCGCCGTATAAGTTAAAAAAACATTCTTACCTTAATTCTGTCGAAAAGGTTAAAAAGGACCTTGTTTTGAAAACGACGGAAAGATTCCTCTTATAAAAAGTCAAACAAGGGTATAAATGACTTTAACCCATATTCTTGTAAATAATAAAAATGTTTTGAAATACATTTTTAAGAAACATGGATGTGGATGATAACGAGATCCCAGTAGATTATTACGTATAAACAACCTCGGATAATGAAGAGATTGTGAAATAAACCTTACCTTGTACTTTTCCTTGGTTGGGGTAGGTTAACCTCCTGTATAATGGTGAAATAATTTTTATTAAATTATACAATAATCATATACATTAATATGATATCATATATGATCTTTTAGTATTGATTTGATAATAATATCTTAGTATTATCATTGTTTCGGGTGTTAACTTATATGTTTTGTTACGTGAGACATGTTTGTAAAGGATAGGTTGTATATTATTAATATCCAGAATGATATCAAGTCCTTAACCATCATTTTTAAATCATCAAATGATAATTATACTTGAATGGATACGATGGAGAATGAATCTCATCGCGTTCGTGGAGACGGTAGTCCGTACGTACGCACGAGCGACAATATCATTATTTTGATATTAAAATAATATATAAATGGATGGTCTATCATATATACAGAATCATTAACATGTTATATTTATTATTTACATGAGTTTAAACATCATTATTATACCCATCCAAATAATAATATATTTAATAACAATTACACCACGACGTGGAGACGGTAAGCCGT
This sequence comes from Viscum album, assembly GCA_963277665.1. NCBI lineage: Eukaryota > Viridiplantae > Streptophyta > Magnoliopsida > Santalales > Viscaceae > Viscum > Viscum album. The sequence goes on along the minus strand of OY728150.1, from coordinate 1,581,191,795 downwards.
ACGTACGCACGTATGGTGACATGTTATTCAAAGGGTGGATAGAATACTGAATATGGTTGTACCATATTTATAATAACATCACAGTATATGTGAGATACTGGAGTTATTATTTTATAATGGTGATAACAAAGGAAGAAGAAGTGGAAGAAGAAATGAACTTGGAGAAGGGTGGTGAAATCATTACCTCTTCTTCGGGTTCTTCCTTTTGATTTGATCAAAAGGGCTCCTTAGGTTGTCTTTATGATCAAAATAAGGCCCTTAGGTTGTAGTGAGGGAAGTTGGGAGAGTATTTGGGCAGAGTTTGGCCGAACCAAAAGGCTTTGAATGTGTGAAGAAATGAGAAGGAGGAGTGCCCTTTTATAAGAGGGGTGAGGGGCACCTTTGGAAAAGCTAGAAATATTAATTTATAATAAATTCATATTCGGTTTCTAATGGATCCAAAGTTGATTATTCAAAGTTTAAGGTGGGTATGGGTCGAAAACCACTCAACCAATAGAATTTAGACAGGTTTTGGTACTTATATTAACCTTATCTTTAATTATTAACACTAAGTTAATTAGTTTCACTTTTACAATGTCTCTTTGTATTTTTTATATAATATGGTTAATAAACTTACTATATACATCCAAGAGACCCCAAGTGGTCCATTAATGATGAAACTATCATGATATAAGTCTCTTGGCCGAACCTTAGATTTTTATGAATTTAATATCAATTAATAATATAATATTTGTTTTAAGAACTCTTTTATGTCAATTTTGATACTATTCAATAGTTGATTTTTTTGAAACTCATAATAGGTTGATTACTTCGAAAAAAGTAAAATAAATCAATCCTAATATATCATATTATCCTATAAAATTATTTTAATTCATTAAAAGTTTCATATTATATTTATTTGGGTATTTATAATATCAATTATTTTATTTTTTCACTATTATAGTAATTACTGCATCATCGTTGTGTCATAAATAAAATAACTTATTTAATGTCTAAAAATTATAAATAAAATATCAATATGTAGGAAATCGTTTTATATTTCTAATGAATATTTATAATCTAAAATCCAACATCTATAACCCTATGTAACAATTTTTTTTCTAAAAGATATATGCTTGTGTCATTTTTGTCTTAATTAAAATAAAGTGTCATTATCACTTACAAGTGGATCCATGGGGTCCCAAAATCAACCCAAAGATGCCCATGGTCTACCATTTATCAACCAATAGGGTTGAGACACGTTTTAGGGTAATTTAGTATTATTATAATATTATTTTGTTAACCCTTATTTACCGGATTTACCCTTAACCATGGTAAATAAAATATTTACTGCAGTAATTATTCAAAATGTCTAAAAATAAAAGTTACCTATTTACACAATTTGAACATCCTGATTCCAAATATGCAATACATTTTCCTAAATTCAAAACACAGAAGTGACAGAAATTAATTTAAAATTAATTCCCACTGTCAAAACAAAAAGCGTGTTTTTAAGAGATAATAACTATCAAAAGATTGACACTTGTTTATGTTCGGTTTAATTGTAAAATTATGTCCAATGACCAACATTATATTAAATGGTAAAAATATATTCTAAATATATTTTAAAACTACTAAAATTCATAATTTATCACTATTAATTATTTTGATTAAAAAAGTTGTTTTTAATTAAAATTTAGTAATTTTCACTATTCATCAAAATATGAAAGTTATCCGAAATGTACCAAAATTTCACCTTAGGCTAAATTCGATATTCCGAATCCAAAAATGAATTCCATTTTGAAATATAAAATATATATAATTTCAAAAGGTAGGTATTACTATTCATAACGGCTAGTTTAATTGGTTATGGTGTGTTAGAACTCGGTGTTGCGTACAACACACGCTATCACATTAATCAAAGAGAAGCGTACCGTAGAAGCTTGGGGTGTTACACCTTAATACTTGATATGTCATTATTCATCTATTTTTTATATTTCTATAATTATTTATATCATTTTCATGTGAATATTTTTTTGGTTTATGATTTTCCATTAAAAAGATGGAATGTAGTGTATGTGTTATACTACCCATTATAAAAGGTATTTCTAGAGTTTCCTTGGTTTGAAAAAGGGATGGGAATTTTTTTGCTTCTTGGTTTAGAAAAGGAAAGCTCGGTTCTTGTTCATATTTCAAATGAAGGTTCTACTTTTTGCCACAAGGGATGCATACAGCCAGATTTGTTTTGTTCTTCAAAGGGTTAAAATTGTTGTTGTAAAGGGATATGACTCCTTCTAAAACAAAAAATAACAATTTAATAGGACCAATAATCATTTGTTGAGAGTTTTACTTGTAGACATAGGATCAATATCATGTAAACTACTATAAAAATACTTATGCTACTATTTTTACCAACATCTACGTAAATTAACACTTATAGGTATATAAATTTTTTAAAGAACTCAATTCTTCACCTCCTTAAATATATGGCCTCCCTAAATATGAATCCAAAAATTAGTATCATGGAAGGACCATGTAAGTATACATTTTTCTATTTATTATCTATGAATTATTTCTAATCATATATTATACTTAACCATTTAAGTAAGAAGTCTCTTTGAGATGGTTGTAAAAAGTTTAAATGATGCTTGTGCTCCATAAAGACAACAATTAGTTTTTGAAAACGTTTTTGGATATTGGAATTTTTGGATGAAATCATGTCCTAAATAGATGAGTATTGACCATTTTAAAACCATGGAAAAACATTAAAAAATTCTTATTCATGGTATAGATAATATTATTATTGCAAAATCTTTTAATTATTATTTAAATATAAAACCAAAAGTATATTATACAATGATATTATCCAAATGAATTATGCCTCATTTCAATATTTGGAGCAACTAATTACATAAGTGAAATATAATATAAAACCTATTATTATTCTTATAAATTGATTAGAACTAAGCTTTATATTTTGAGTTTATTATATCAAGACTTTTTAATGTGTGAAAATGAAATTGTAAAACAAATGATTCATTGACTAACTATCATTATCACTGCCATAAATGAATTAAGAGAATCATTATATTATATTGTTTTTGTTGAAATATTTTTAATATCTCTCTCTAAATATTGCAAGGTGAAAAGTTAGAAATTATTGAATATAAAAACATTAAGGAATATACTCTTGATGATATTATTTTTACATTATTTTAATATGTGTTGGAATTAAAAAAATATAGTAGGATATAAATCAAAAAATTTAAAATGGGTTTCTCTAAAATCAAAAATTAATGTAACTTGATACACATTTGATTCATAGTTATAGAAAAATTAGATTAATGAAGTTTCTCACCATTCAAACTGATTTAACAAAAAAATAAAGGATATTACAAAAAGAAAAATAGATTTTATTTCAGAGATGATTATATAACAAACCCAAAAGGAAATATTGTATCAAATGATGTTTGAAATATAAGATATTATGAATATATGAGTTAAGATCGCACTAAACCTGACTTCATTTAGTTCAATAAAAAATATAAGATTATGAAGTTGAAGAAAAATAGAATAAGATAAATTATAGTTGAACAATATTGTATATATGACTCAGATTAATCTGATGAATGTGGTCATATAAAAGAAATAGAAAATCATATCCCAATATCTCCCTCAAATAAGGTAATTAGATTCTGAAAATGAGGCATCTAATTATCCCTTAAATGAATATACAATGGATGATTTATGTGATTAATTCAGAAGGTTAAACAATGTTGTTTTATAATTTCAAAAATAAACATCTAAAATTGTATTAAATATGAAAACTTATTGAGGAAAATGAGAATAAATTTAAAGACAATTAAACATTATAAAATAATTCATTTATAAATGATGATGAAGTTTATGATTATATTAAATTTATTCCAAAAGAATGTATTGAACTCAATGATTGTCTTTGAAAATATGGCCAGGCTTACAAAATGAAAATTAATTATTTTATGGATGAAAATGAAAATATGATTATTGAAATTACATGAATAAAATGAATGTTTCAATATTTGTCAATGGTTGGGAGTATTTTTATGACATGGTAGATTTAAAAAATGAATAAATAAAATAATATTCTTAGTAATGATAATATATTAACTAAAATATATAATTTTTATTATAAAAAGTTCCATGGGAATTTATTCAATATTAATTTATTTTAAAATTATAATTACAAGACACAATACAAGATAATTTTCATTTATACATCCACAACATCTTCGATAAGAAAAAGTATTTATGTATAATATTTCTCCCAATTATTTCTTGTAAATAAATTTTTAATATATTTTTGGCGACCAAAGTCCTCTAAAAATTTTCTTTGTAAGGAATATACTATAAGAGTTTCAGAAAAGAAACTTAGAATATGTGCAGTGTATGTTCTTGGAATATTAATAGTGATTCAAAATAATTATCATAGAAAACATTTGTATGTGGTAATGAAACATTTGGATATAATTCAAAAGTTTTTTACAATGGATTTGGTGAGATTTGAATTTATGATTTTGTTATCAATTCAAATGTAATGTATCTTGTAGGATTATAACAAAATTTTATTATTATTTCCCCACTGTTTGATGATAGACTAGATGTAAAATGTAAAAATGATAATTTTATTTTTAAAAAAGTTGAATATGTCATATTTTATGAAAACAAAATTGATATTATTAATTATATAAATTTTATAGAACTATCAGACTATAATGGTAAATTATTTAGTTTCATTAAGTCATATGAAATCTTATGTCATAGTACACTCTATTATGTTAACATTATATTTTCATAAAAGATTTCCAAAAATCCAATGGTTATGTCATATTCAAAATTAAATATTGGAAGCACCTACATTTTGACTAATAAATAAATAGTAAACACCATAATGTACATTTCCATCCTATCAATTAAGTGAATATAGGTAGGACATAATAAATTTTTTAACTAAATCTATTCGAAAAAATATTTACTAATAGTATTGTAAGGAAAAGGTATGACTTTATAATTGTTGACGACTTTAATATATTTAAATTGAATTAATTTCTTACACAAAAATCAAAAATCTAGTCTAAATTTATTACTTACCCAAAAATGCATAGAAATGAAATATAGAATAATTATTTATTTATATAATGTTTTATTTGGGTTGGAGGGGTCGTGAATCTATAATTTCAATATTTATATGAAGAAAATTGATATTCTCAAAAAAAATCACATGCAGCATGAGGGAAAAATGGAGTTATGAAAATAACAAATGGGACATTAAAAGAAATGAGTAGAACCATCCTAAATTACATTAATACACTAAGATATTTATGAGTAGAGGATATAAATATATATATATTTTTTCAAATTGAGTTATTTTATGATAGGTTTTAAAGAAAACACTATATGATATTTGTAAAGGTACAAAGCAAAAAACATTATTATTTTTGAGTGTTTAGTTGTAATGTATGGAATATAAAAATTAAACAACCACTATATTAATGTGATTAAAAAATTGATGAATATATATGTATAATTCTTTAAAACTATTGTTAATCCTGGTGATTTTATAGATAATGACCCATGATAGTTGAATATTTTATATGTGTGATATTAGAGGAAAATATTTTGAAAGAAAATAATGATGATATGAACCAACTTCAAGAGGATTTTGGATATTTTAGCATTGACTTGGTTGAACAAAAAAATTAAATTCTTCCAGTTGATGGGGGGAGTTTCACTCATTCTAATTCGTGGAAAAATAGTAATGATCACCCCTTAGATTAAATGACTTGAAATATAGATTAATGATTTAAAACACATAAATTTTTTAACAAATATATATTCTTTTCATGCCTTCATTTCATATTTCTTTCTAATAATTGTTGATCAATCATTGAATCATTCATATTAGATAATTAGTGTGTGAGATGATATGAAACAATTTTCTAGATGAAATCTTTCTGATTTAGTTGAAAACCATAAATTATGAATTGACTAATACTAAATGGATTTTAAAAATTAAAATTAAAATATCTAAAAACATATTATGAATATATATTGATTAGTTTCACAAGGATATTTTTAATAGGAATAAAATTATTATAAAGAAACATTTCCACCAATTCCATTAATAGATTATATAATAATATTATTTGATTATATTTATCTCTATAGTTTTAGATTGTTCCAAATTGATGTGAAAAGTGTAATTTTAGATGGATGAATTTTAATGGAAACATATTTAATACATCCATCTATATTAGGATGTTAAAATAATCCTAAATAAGTTTTAAAACATTTAATATCACTTTATTTTATGAAGAAAACTACAAGATCTTTCTACGAAAGATGGTCGTTTTTTATTGGAAAAGTTTATTTCCCAAAATGATTGGTTGATTATACATTATATATTGAAAAATTAATATATTTATATTGTTCAAGTATATGTTTATTATATTATATATGGTTCACTATATGATATTTTTTAATAATATTTTAGAAAAAATAATTAATGAATTTAATATGATCCATATTGGAGAATCAACATTCTTCTTTGGGATTCAAATTTTTCAAATAGATGATGGACTTATTCATAATCAATCTAGATATGATAAAGAATTTATTTAATAATTTGTTTTCTATAATTGTAAATGTTTAGTAATTTGAGGATTACATTATGTAAATGGAATTTTAATGATCCTGTAAAATGTATTGATAAAAATATTTATAGAGGTATGATTTATAAATTATTATATTTAATTGATTCTTTGTTAAATTTTATGTTATAAATATTTAAATTTATTAGATACCAATGTGATACTAAATAAATTAATTTAAAATAAGTAAATGAAATCATAAAATATTTTAAATTTTTATTTATACATTATTTTATTTAATTTATAATAATATAAAATAACATAAAAATTTATTCAAATTCAAATTTTCATTGTCGTAAAATATATAGAAAATAAACATGTAGAATGTGTCATTTTCAATTAAAACTGATAATATATTAGAGTTTTATGAAACAAGATTTTGTTTCATTATCTATAATAGAATTATAATACATTAATGATGGATATTATTGTACTCTATATTTATTGATTATGAAAACAATTTCATATATAGATATTTAAATTGAAAAAAATTCTCATTTCATGTGTTGATTATTATGAAATTGTAATCATTATAAATCCTTTGTAACATTCTTGTACTAAACTAAATGTCTTTATCTATAATTTAATTAGAGACCATGTCAAAAAATGAAAAATCTATTTTGATTATATTCTAAATAATAATAAATTTGTTTATATATTTAACAAAATATTAAATTTACCTGTGATTTTTTAAAAAAAGGTTAAAATATGGAATGAAGAATGCTTTATATAATAAGTTAAAAAAATATTATTTTAATCTATTCAAATTATAAATATATATATATAATGGTTATCAAAGTATAACATCATACCACAAACAGAATCCAACTTGATGTATTATTTATTAATCAATAATTCATCATTATTGTGACATTTTGTTAGTTCAAGGTAAGTAAAATTTCTTAATGTTCTGAAATTTGATTAATTATGGAAATTGAATTTAATATTTTTTTTAAAGTCATCTTTGAAAAAAAAATTGTTTTCTATTATTAGCTAATATATTATTTAACATTTGGTTACTATTAAATTATTAAAATATCATACTATATTATTAATTTAAAATATTGACTTATTTTCATGGATCCTTGATGTTTCATACAATATACATATGATGGGATTTAAATTATGCACATAATATTTTAATGTTCCAAATGTTTTAAGAATGAAAATTTTATTTTAATGGGGTATTCCCTATTTTTATTATATATATTAAGTGAACTATTGTTTCTTTAATTCTTCTATTCTTATATGATTATAATTTATTAATTAATTAGGATTTTTCATCTACATATTAGAATCTTCATGAAATATACTACTATATTTTTTAAATATTTTTAAAAAATATTTAAACTTGTGGAAATATAGGTATTTATATATTTTTTACATATTGTACCCTTATAATGATATAATATATCATCAAAAGAGTTATATTTATCATTATAAGAAGAATAAGTTGTTTAGAAATTATTTCTAAAATGGGAAATGTGGGTTTAAACTAGGGAGACATGTTTAATTTTAGTTGAACAGGGTTATTTTTTTAATATTTTATCTTTTTAATATTTTCAAAATTTGAATGAATTTTGGAAATATTATATGTTCTATGATTCTCAAGATTGGGGAGATTTTTGAGTGGTTCCTTTCCTCCTTATCTTGTTTTGTTAATTTGAAATAAAAATTAATGTTTTTTTCATATTTATAAAATTATTATTTAATTCATTCATAAATGAGTGATAAGCTATTTTTATTCCTACCAACCATGTTAATGAATATATTATTACGTCTATTGTTTATTGAATTACTCATTACATTGGTAATGTGTATTATGAATTGATTTTTGGGGAAAACACACATTTTTATGATTTATGTTATAGATGATACATTTATGTTTTCAATATTGAATAATTATAATTCTCCATCCCATTATTTACCAAAACCATCAATAATATTTTTTATCTATATTGTTTTTAAAATCATCCCGACAAAAATTGGATTTCTCAAGAAGAAATGATGACTGCACTGTAGAAGAATAATGCTTATAACTCACATAATGATGTTTATTTTGAAAATTTAATTATTCTTACACAACATAAGTTTACGATTTCATGCCATAGAACGATTCTTATAAACCACATGATGATGCTTATAGAATACCAATTGATTTGTGTATAATACATAGTTGATTCATACATGTAATTGTGGAATGATGTTTATAAAAACTCAAGTATATATAGAAACAAAATTGATGGTTACATATAATTATTCATTTACACATTCATGATTATATAAAGAGATTCATACAAATATATTATGATTAAACAAAAGAAAAAAATAATCCTTTTGAATACATAATCATTTTTTAGAAGTTTGAGTTATCCTTTATTATGTATATCCTTACACATATTGACTTACAGTATATTTTCTGTATATTATTTTCATATTTTATTTCTTCCATAATTTTTATTTATTAATTTTCATAAATTGAAAAAAATATTGAAATTGTTTTTAAGGATAACAAAGGGTTACATGGTATAAATTATTTTTCATATTCTCTTTTTTGTATTAGAATATTACTATTTTGAAATTTTAATATTTTGAAATATGATCATTTTTTATCACATTTTTTTGGGGTTAACCATAGAACTATGGTATTTATTATTTTAGAATATATAAAGTAATATTAAATGTGTTAAACAATTTATTATTTGAATTTTATTTATTAAAATTTAATAAGGCTAATTACGACACTGAAATACTTCATTATAATTGAGGGTGGTTGGTGGGATGTATGGAAAAAAGTTAATTTTTAATGGCTATGAATATCTATAAATATTTTCTAGTGTTGTTGCAGTTGATGAATATTCTAAAAACTTGTTTTTTATATAAGATCTGAAAATTGATAATAAAAATATGTTGAGGATAACGTAACTCTAATATTTGGGATCACTAATGAAATCATGATATTATCATGGAATACATCATCATTTAGATTATTCACTCCCAAAGTGAACACTTATTCTTAGACACTCAATGTATCTTTTTTCAACAGGTTTCAGTGATGTTATAATTCCTTTGATTATTTCTATTTATATACTTTGTGAATAATGATTTTGCAAAAAAAAAAATAATGACCATAATGGATGAGATATACTATACCTTAAAAAATGTACATCTACTTATGACTTGGTTGGGTAAATTTAATGGGATTTAGTTATATCTGTTTCATGATAAAGGAATGTTTCATTCTCCCTCCACTTTAAAAAGTACATTTTGTGTTATGCCACCATCTGTGAAAAAAATTATTATTTGGGTTATGACTCTAAATTTTAAAAAGATAAGTATAAAATGTTATGACACAATTAAATATTAAATCCTTATACATGGGTTCTATACAATCATGTTTAGATAGCGAAGAGTCGATATTGGATTCCAGGGTAAGGAATAATTATAAAAATAATTTTGATAATATTTTTTTCACTGAAAAAATCTACTAGAGGTATGTTTGCTACGAAATGATTTGTGTTAAGAGAACATTGAAAAATATTTTTTCATGTAATAAGTTTCAGTAAATATTTTGTGGATTACTCCATGTTAATTCTATATGTCATTAGTTGTGGTGTAGAAATTATTTTCATGCCAGGAAAATCATGTTGGTTTTTCATTAATCATACATGGGGTTTTATTTAATCACTTTTCTAGATCAACTAAATAATGATTATAGTCATTGTTCCATGAATCCCTAGTTTCCATGTTACTGGGTTTTTTATATCTAGTAATCATTGACGTGTATTATATAACAAACATCATGTGCCTCAATATATTACGGTTCTTCTATCCTGATAATAATTTTCTTTGATCTTCATAACCATTTTTCTTCTCATTTTATAAATTTGGAGAGTGATATATATGTTATCAAAAAATTAAGTTTTCATATCTATATCTTCAAGTTTGGAATCCTTGGAATCAAATTTATTTTTATGTATTCATAAGATCATCTCAATAATGATCAAATCATCGAACTCTACACTGACATATATTATGGTTCTTACAATGTCAATCACCCTTGTAAAATTCTTCAATAGGTTCATCTTCACCCATTTTATGATCATTATACTTAAATATTTAGATCTATAATTTCTCTTTGTTTATTATTTTATTCCATATATATATGTTCTTTAAATATTCCCTAATTCCTTTAACAATAGAAATTTCCGAAACTCTATGAAACTCACTTTCACAGAGTAACAAAAGAAGAGCATTTCTAGAAGACCCGTCTTTCTATAAATTTTTATTATCAAAAGTTGTTAATGAAACATCATCTGAATGAGGAGTGAAACAATCTATAAAACCCTATAGATCATTTAAATTAAGGGACATAAGATAAGGTATCATTATATCATTATAGATATGATATTCCTTTTCAATGAAAAATGAGTCTTCTACCCGTTGGTGGAACTTTGAATAAACATCAAATCCCAATTTTTCTTACAACTTCTATATTGACTCAACTAATGGAACCATGACTCGTATACCACTTGAATGGACCAATCAGGATCTATGTGATCACAGAGGAGGATATGGAGAATATTTGATATTTTATTTGTATAATTTCCTTATTAAGAAGAAACCTTTATGTCCTATTATAGATGTATAACTTTGATGAAAACAAGAACACTTCCACAACAACAGGAACCCATGTATTGAAAAGGTTCCCTACTAAATAAGATTATCTAGTCATTATCATAGTTTGTAGATAATCTAATACCACCCAATCCTCATGAAAATATATTTTTATATATTTACATAAATCAGTGAGTAATCTTAAACTTCCATATCAGTAGAGTCAATTAATAGTGCATGTACTCCTAGCATAGGTAAAATATTTTTCAATGTTTTCTATAACAACTACAAGAACCTTAACCAATAGGGTTTATTATGTTCTCAATGTGATTCATTTATTTTATTTACACCTACTTTTCTATAAATTAATTATTCTTCATGATATTTCCTAGTAGATGGCAATAACATCCTTCAGCAAGTTGGTTGTCTTTCTAATGGTTTTTTCTTGTATAATTTATTTAGTATCTATAAGGTATAAAATATATTCATCATACATATTGACTGAAATAACTTCTGAACATCAATATATATGATCAACTTAGCATACTATCCTATAGATACACCATGTTATAAAACTCCATCAGGTATCTTTTGACAGATGCATCTTCGAGCTATATGTATCCTACCTTATAACCGATTCGACTAAATGTTTCTACACAAAATTTAAATGATACAAACTAATTGGAAATATATGTCTTTTATTCATCCTTTTGTTTTTTCTTCATAAGTTTTATCTAATTATATTTCTAATTATATTGTGCTTCATATCACCATTTTCCTTAGAATAGTGTTAGTGTGGTGATTTTGTACACCCCTTTATATAAAATTTATTGTGTGCGAAACTGTAGAAACTGTAATTAATTATTTCACTAAGAAAAAAAAAAAATTTTAATATCCTTATCATATGAAATTCTTTAGACACTTATCAAACATTATATATTCTGTATGGAGCTTCTAGGAAAACATACAATATATAAATTTTTCTAAGAACTTCCTTAATGTTAGTGTTTAGGAACATTGATAAAAATACATACCTCATATAGAAAAAAACATTTATTGTTTTTACTGTAGTATTCAATTTGGATAACTTTTAAAAATCCCCAGGAATTATTTCAAACTTGTTCATCCTTAAATAACTCATTTATTCCGTAAAAATTCATAGCATCACATTTTTCTAATGCACCTCTATCCACTATTTATGTAGATCATTGTAGGAATGTCTTAGAAGATTTATTTTAGACACTTCTTTCGTCTTTTGACATGTATTAATAAAATTCTACCATTTCCTACATATGTTAACCTCTGACTGATGATCATGGTATATAAACATCTGTCTAATTACTAAAAATAAAAACATTATGTTCAAAATCTGTCGGTTTGAAGAATTTTAGTATTTCATCTGATCATATTGTAACATATTATCTTCACAACATCACACATGTACATTTGTTTGAAATTATAAATAAATATACATACATCAATTAAATCTTTTAGATCATCCATTAAACACATATCAATAACAATGTGAGATAACATCTAATGAAATTGAGATCTTGCAAGTTACCCATACATATCCTTTATAATACCATTAATTGGGTATTAAAAGTATCAATTTACATTTATATAGTACCTAGATTACCATAAAAGGACCCATTTTACCCTCATGTACTATAAAAAGAACAATGGAATAAACAGTAGATGATGCTATTTAGAAATCTTCATACATGAATTTTGTTTGGTGAATTCCAAAAAAAATCAAAACTAGAACACAAAACACTAAAACTATTTTCATCCAGTTAGAATTAATATAGAAACAATATATATTCAATTACTCCTCCTGAAAGTTACTAGAGAAAAAAATAATAAATTAATTATCCACTAAAAGATTTTTATAATGAATCTTTTAAGCAAATTTATAGTGAAATTCTACATAAAACACATGTTAATAACATTTTTTAGATGGGATAGATCTGGAAAACTCAAGCTGATTAATTTAATCTCATTAAAAATACATGTGGTCCCATTTATTGTAAATCATGTCAAATTAAAGTGATATTTGAAGACATCAAAATAAAACTATTTTTATTAAACCATGTTATTTCATAACAATACAAACAAACACCATCTTAATATCTAAGGGCTTCCTCGAAACACTAAATGTCATCTTGGTAACAATAATCTCCTCCCCACATTAGATTTAGTTTTCAACCAAGGAACATAAACCATGAAAATTTTTCAACATATTAAATTTATTACATATCAGAAATTTCCGACAATATATATTTGAACAATGTTTATGAAATAGGGATCATTGAACAACAATACCATGTTGTACATCACAAGTAATTTATGCAGATCTTACTTTGACCTTTTATGAATCTTTTTCATCTTTTTTCTATTCCTTCCAGAAAAAGTTTAACTACATTCATTTCAAGAATCATTTAAAATTGCTCACACATGATAAAATCATATCTTACACCTTTTATAAACTCTTCAAAAATATATTTCTTTTGTTATGCTCTTCCAAAATATGTTTAAACATGTACCAATGCCTATATTTATGATATAAATTTTTCTCCCTATTTTAAAACACTATATAAGGAAAATATAAGAGTGGATTGATATAGATACCTTAACAATGAAGAGAGGTAGTTTAAAAATCCTTTATGAAACTCATCACAGGAAATGTTTCCTTCTATAACATTACATATTTTTTGATCTGGTGTTTTTTCATTTATGTTGTAATTTTATATTTTGTGGATGGGCCATATTTTAAATTGAACTTCAGAGAAAAAGTTTTAGAATTAAAGTGTGTTAGTGCATTATTTTAGATAAGTATTAACACTAGATGGGTGACTTAGGGTTTTATATGAGTTTTAAAAGTGTTGGACCCCAAAAACACCATTATCAAAAGGTTTTGGAATAAGAACATAGTTTTTTAAACCATTTGGAACTTAATGTTGAACCATGCAACCCATATTTAAACTACATAATTTTTAGGTAAATTGTGTGTGGTTGGTCACAAGGCCATGTCAGATATCTATAGTTTATAAATATAGGAGTGTATGGGATAACCAATTAATGAAAAATAATGCCCTTGTCCCACAAAATTAGTGCCACATTGATAGTGAGTGAACACAGTTGACGTAATACTTGGAAAAACTATGGGACCTATTTCAAAGGGGGTTCCCTTTGAACTGTGGAATAAAATTGTTGGAACATAGTAACTATAATTGTGTTTCCTAACACTATAGATTATTTCTATGGATCATGTTACATATTATCCCCTACTTAATAATTTCTTTCTTTTCCTCCTTTCCTATCCCTCTCACATGCACAGCAGATAGGTGATCTCTATTTTTCCACCCCTTATAATTGGAATATCTCTTTTTATTGGGATCTGATTTCAATGTCATTGGGAAAATTCTAAGCATAGTAGTAATATTTGGATACTAATTCCTTAAAATCTTATATTACATCACTATATGTAATTATTTTTCAATCAAATCTCAATTTTCCATGTTCTAGGATACTTTATATATTCTTCAATTTCCCTTATCCTGGCATGGATTGCAAGACAGTATTCGCTGAGGGAGAACCTACATGAATAAGGTTGGTTGTACATTGATTTCTAATTTTTATACTTTTGAAATAGCTTTCATGAAAAATACAAATGTGTGTGTTAACCCTATATGAACCTAAATAAAATAATTCTTATTTGTAAATCATGATTAAATTATTTTATGAGATGTAGATAGGATTTCTCAAGTCTATTTAAATATTCTAAGATAGGTGTGGGGAAATTGGTTGGTTATATTGGTTATATAGATTGTTTAAATTCATTAGGTTTATTAAATTTTGATATGGATATTTTTATTCTATGGGAATGTGAATGGAATGGCCTGACGTATGAAGGTGATGTTATTAATCGACACTGAGATGATGAGGTTCATCATGTTTATGTAACATGACGAGATTTGTGGGATAGTGTTGACCATATAAATTGAGATAATGTGATTGTTAGGTTATAGAAGATGTTGATGACTATGTTATGGATCCGAAATAAATCCCACATGTGGAACAAGGTTTCTGGTAGGTTTGGTATATATATGGTTGATGATTTATACACATCATAATTCAATAATACCTCCATTAGCGATCTTTTCATATAGATTATAATTCAATTGAGATGGAGTACACAACTCATTGTGGGTGGAAGAATCCATTAATTTACAGGATTAGGGTATGGTGTCGACCATAAATTATGGAAGAGGGATCACTATATAAATCTATGGTTAATAGTGACAGATAACATCAAATATAAGTAGAGGCTCATCGAAACATTTATGGATGATGGGCCATATTGATTGTGTGTCAGACAATTTTTTGGGGATGAGGCTTTTGCAATATGCTGGGGATAATGGGATCAGGTTATTAAAGGATGTGACCATGATTTTAGTGTTAAGATATTGAAACAATTTGGGTTAATTATTTATTAATGGATGAATCTCACTATTCCTTGTGATGTCGGGATGTTGAGTTGATGGTGAATCAAAAAAATGAAGTCAGCCGAACTTGTGAGGTAATTTTTTATGTGTTAAAGTAGTATTATGGTTTTGCTTGATGTGATGGTACATTTTTCTAGGTTTCCCCTATATTTTGGGAGAATTTTTTATGGATGAGATACCAGAGTTATTCTGGTATGACAAACTGTTGTTATATCGTTCCACTCTATTGTTGTTTGAAATAGGTAAATGCTTCCTTATGGATGTTGAAGATGGGTAATGTGGATTATGTAACTTATGCATGAGTTATGTTTCTATTTATTTTATGTATAAATACACTTTTATAAATATGGATATAATATAGGCATGTATTGGTGGTGGCCAACTGAGTTCATACTCAAACCCTACACAGTCCCCTTAGGACTCGTGTAGAATTAATAGTTTTGAGACAAGATGAGGAGCTAGGATCTTTCTCTAGGCCCTTTCTAACAGAGATTCATAGGTTCACATGATGGATGGAAGATGTACCATAGAGGTATTTTCATCTAGTTGGAATTTTTTTAGGGATTTTGAGTATGTCCTTATAAGATCGTCTTTGGGAGAGCATGAATTTATATTTTATATAACTTTATAACATGTATAAATTATATGGAATTTATCTGGTAGTTTGATTTTATTTTTTTATTAACTATGTTTCATTTATTATATCTTATTATTTTTATATTTTTTTCTGCAATAATGGTTTTGTATTTATTTTAAAATTATAAATATTATAGGGTGTAGTCTCACAAATATCACATAGTAGACCATAACATCTATTCGGCATCCTTTGTCATATTAAATACTCAAATAAGGGTTATATTAATTTTAGTATCATTATTCATAAGGGTATGTTACTATTCAAAAAGAAGCATGTTGGTTCTATCAGACTCCAAATAACTTACTGAACATAATTTTAGATAACTGTTCTTTGAAATTCAAAAGATATAAGTTGAAAAATTATGTTTAATGTCTAGTTATAAATATATTCTAAAAACAAATTTTCATGCATTTCAATTCATTTTTTAAAACTTTTGGGTGTCACATTATCCCCTCTTTCTAGAAATTAGGTCTTTACAATTTTACATACTCATTAAAATAGTGGTGGTAACTTTCCCTCATTGAATTTTTAGACTCCCATGTTTCTTCTTCAACCATGTTATTTCTCCAAAAAAGCTTTACCTAGTGGAATACCTTATTCCTCAATACTTGTTACATTAAATCAAAAAACTAAAATGGTTTCTCTTCATTATAAATGTTCTTTTTCAGCTAAACTGCTTCTATGATCAATACATGAGTTGAATCTGGAACATACTTTCCCAACCACGAAACAAGAAAAACATTATGTACCTGTGATAAACATAAATGGAAAGCTACTCAGAATGAACCTGGTTCAAATTTATCCAATATTTAAAATGGACCGATTAACCATGGACTTAACAATCCTTTCTTACCAAAACACATCACACTTTTCCAAGGAGATATTTTAAGGAATAAAAGGTCGCCTACCTTGAAAGAGAAGCATTTCCTTCTTTTATCTACATAAAATTTCATCCTACTCTGAGCTATCCTCATGTATTATTATATTATCTTCACTTTATCGGCCATTTCCATTACAAATTATATCCCCATCAACTTTCATTCACAGACTTCATCCCAAAACACTGCAATCAGACACCGCTTCACATACAATACCTCAAAAGGTTTAATCTGTATATTTGAATGAAAGTTGTTATTATATAAAAAACTCAAATAAAGAAATATTTTGATCCCATCTTCCCTAATAGTCCGTTGAACAAGCTCGAAACATATCCTCCAAAATCTGTATCGTTCGTTCGGAGTATCCATCTTATGGATGATGAAAAGTTGTACTAAAATTTAATTTTATGCGCCAAATGTTTTGAAAGCCCTTTCAAAAGATAGAAGTGAACCTCTAATCCCGATCATATACAATGGAAATAGTAACTCCGTGTAACCTGGAAATCACTTTAATGTACAGTCGAGAAATCAAATCCAATGATTTTTTTTCTCGGATAGAATGGAAATGTGCTGATTTTGTTAGCCGATCAATAATAACCCAAATCGTGTTATTACCTTGAGAATTATTTAGTAGTCCCACCATGAAGTCCATGGACATATTCTCCCATTTCCACTCTGGAACTATAAAATGATGAAGAATCCCCTTCGGTAACTGCCTCTCTGCTTTAAACTGTTGATAATTCAAACATTTGAGAGTAAAATCTTCAACATCCCTTTTCAATCTGTCCCACCAATAATACTCCTTAAGGTCTCTTTATATTTTATTACATCATTGATGAACTTAAATTGGAGAACAATGAGCATAAAAAAATATTTCTTCAACTAGGAATCACAAGGGACACACAACCTTTTTTTAAATCTTAAAACACAATCTTTATAAAGGTTAAATTCTAGAAACATACACATTTTAAACAATGCTACCTTTTTCTATGTCTCATGGTATTCCTTTGGCACTTTCTTAATTCTGTATGATAATGATGAATTCACTAAAACCTAAAAAATATAGTTATTTCTTACACAAAAAAAATTCTAATCTAAAATTTATCAAATAATTAATGAAGGGATCAAGTTATAAACATAACTTGTTTAATGATTCATGATATTTCTGACTCAAGGCATCCACCACTTTCTTTTCTTTTCCCAGATTGTAATTGATGATGAAATCATAATCCTTTATCAGTTCAAGATATCTTCTATGACTCATGTTCAATTCCATCTAAGTGAATATATACTTCAACCATTTAAAGTTAGTATATATTTGACATTTGGTTCTATATAGATGATGCCTCTGAATTTTCAATGCAGAAAAATACACCAAACAATTCCAAATCATATGTGGGAAAATTTAACTCATGAGGTTTTAGTTTTTTTAGAAGAATAAACAATTACTTGATCATTATACATCAAAATACAACCAAGTCTCTTTAAATAAGAGTCACTACAGATGACAAACACCCCATTTCAGTAAGGAAAATCTAAAACTAGATCATTCACCAATCTCTTCTTTATTTCCTGAAAACAAACATCACATTATTCTATCCAAAAAAATTAACCCCTTTTCATATTATCTTGGTTATCCGGCTAGATAATTGTGCAATGTTTTTAAAAAACCATGGGAAATAACATATTAATCTAATAAAACAATGAATCATTGTAACATTTGTGGGTCTTGTATATTCATAAAACACTCATGTTTTGTATGGAACAACTATTATAAAATTATTTTTTACAATGTTCCTAAGAAAATAAATTGCTTGTAACTAAAAATCACATTTTCTAAATATTACATACAATTTCTTTTCCTTAGAGTTTTTTAAAACAACCCTTATCTGTTTTTCATATTCTTCTTTACTCTTAGAAAATACCAGAATGTCATCAAAAAACACAACCACAATCTTGACCAAGAACTCATGATATATTTTATTCATTAGATTCAAGAATACATTAGGTGAATTTGTTAACCCAAATGGCATAACAACAAATTCATAATTCTTATATCTTGTATGGAAGGCTATTTTCAGGATATCATCCTCTTTCACATTCAGCTGATGGAATCCAGATCTCTAGTAAATCTTGGAAAAATACTGAGCTCTCGGGAGCTGATAAAAAAAGTTATCGATATGAAGGAATGGATACTTGTTTTTAATATTGATGTTATTAAATGATCTGTAATCAACTCAAAGTCTTAGGGAACTAACTTTTTCATTAATGACCAAAATTGGTGCACCCCTGGGGATGTGATAAGACAAATGAATTATTTATTACGAAAATCATGCAACTGATTTTTCAATTCAAGAAGTTCTGTATGATACATACAATATGGGGGGTTTTGAAGTTGTCTATAGATCAAGAAATATTTCAATAATTAATTCAACTTTCTGATCTGGTATTACATCAGGTAACTCAACAAGAAAAATATTAAGGTATTCATTTACCACTGGTGCATCGTTAATCTGAACAGTTCCCTTGTTTTAAACAATACGTGAAAGATTACTTTCATTGCCATATTTTAACATTTTCATAACATCTTGATATGTTATCAATTATATTTGTCCGTTCTTATATTCAAATAGTAAATCTTTATGAAAAACAACTTCTTAACCACAATAGTCAATCATAGCATGATAAACAGAAACCAATTCATTCCCAGAATAACATCAAACTCGACTAAGGAAAAAACATCAAGGTTTGTAGGTAAATTATTTCCACATACCATAATAGAAATAATCTATTAACTATTATTTTCTATAATGTTTCCCCTGGTGTTTTAATAATAACTTTTAGTCTCATTTATTGTGGTGATATTTCCAATTTAAAATAAAATTACTCTGAAATTAAGGAGTGTGTAGACCCCATATAAAAAAAACAGTAGAAAAATCTATGTAAACAAACAATGTGCCAGATATAACTTCATTGGATGGCCCGACACCTACTAAAATAGTCACAAAAGAACTCACTACACATTTCTTCTTGTATTTTGTCTTCTTTACATCATTTATATCCCTCTTTGGGTATGCATTTCCATAATGACCCATCCACCACATTGAAAACACTTAACAGTTTCCAAAATAGGATAATTATTAAGACCATTTTCATTAAAATCTTGGGAAAAATATCAAAACATACCACATCGAAAGCACAACCAAGTTTTCGTAAGATATTATCTAGGGTGCATCTAGCCACACTTTTTAGAAACTGAAAACTGGGTTTTCTTACCATCAAGTTTATTTAGTTGATTCTTATTAATCTCTCACCATCTATACCTATTCGTCTCTTTATTTAAAAAAAGCATGTGACCATAATTAAACTCCATCTATACCCTCTTAGCACATTGGACAACTTTCTCAAAACTTTTGAATTCACGGGAGGCCAATGCCCTTCAAAACATTTGCATCAATCCTAAGTAAAAGTGGTTGATTTTGCTATCATGATCCAGAATAAGATTTGGAGCATACCTCGCTACTCGACTGAAGTTATCTTCATACACAACCACTGAATCTTCCTCATTTTTCATTAATTCAGTTAATTTCTACTCCATCCAAAGACACACAACTTTGGGAAAATATTTTTCATGGAAAATGATTTTAAATTATTCCCACTCTAAGTCATCAATATTCTCTCTATCTGTGATATTATTTACCATTGACCAAAACAGGTCATCTTCACCTTCAAAACGATAAATGTAAATACTTAAATTTTGATTATCTAAACATCCCATAACATAGAATATCTTTTCAAGGGATTTAATTTATCCTTCATCAACTACTAGGTCAGAATATCCATTGAAAGATGGAGGGTGTTGTCTCATAAAATGTTCCACTATTGTCATGTTTTTTTGTTCTACCTTTGGTTGTTCTCTTACATTGATACCACTATCTTTTAATTATTGCGCTAGCAGAACCATTATTTTCACAAACTTCTCACCTCCAATCCTTACCATTCTGGGATGTAGATTCAGAAGGATATCATTTTTTCAGTGCCTCTCCTATTCAGCTTCTCAGATTCTTCTACGGAAAACCATTATAAACAACCTTATCTTAGTTGAAGAAACATGAAAATATTTAAATTCAATAAAATTTAAAACTAATCTCAGATTAAAAATCATTTATTGTATTCTATTAAAATCACCCAAACCCCTAAACATATCTAAACCATCATCTGATACACACTATAAGGACCCAACCTTTTTACATTAAATAATCATGAATTTAGTCAAGAAAGAACATCCTTTCACAATGATAATCTTTTCATGTTTAGAGATTTATAAAATTATACATAATACTGACACAACATTACAAATTAATATTAAATGGATAACATAAAAACAGTATTCATATCATCCAAAATATAAATCATTTAAAATAAAACATGATTATGTTTGAAATTATTCAAGAATATAACATTTCTTCCATAATTTTCTTACACGTCCTTATAACCAATGAGAAAAATTTAAAAACGTGGGATGAGATCGAAAAGCTCAGTAAGGGATATAAAAAAATGAAATAAGACATTGATCTATGAATACATGTAACCTGTGAAATAATTTTCAAAAGACATACTTCTCACTCTTATATACATACTTTGTGAAACATGAGATTTCTATAAGATTACAACATTACAAAAGAACATAAATAGAACCATAAAAGTATCTTGGGGAATTACTTAAAAAATCTTGTAACCCTCTATACAACCTTCTTATTTGTAACCCTCATGGACACCATACAATTTGGGTAATCAACACAGTAATAGTTGCAGTAACCATAC
This sequence comes from Viscum album, assembly GCA_963277665.1. Lineage (NCBI taxonomy): Eukaryota > Viridiplantae > Streptophyta > Magnoliopsida > Santalales > Viscaceae > Viscum > Viscum album. The sequence goes on along the minus strand of OY728150.1, from coordinate 1,581,169,663 downwards.
GACCAACCTCCAACTTACACATAACCAATGCATTGGAGGGAGATATAGGTATCACCCTTAATAATAAACAATTCCAAATAACCATAACATAACCATAAAACATGAATAATTCCAAAATATCATTGCTTTTAAATCCTGTAAAACAAAATTTTCTAAGAGGATATTAAAAGAAAAGCCCCTTACAAATATCATATAATTGAAGTGATGCTTAATATAGTGGATGTAATATGTATATAAACTATAAGTAAAAATAATTAAAAATAATATAAATAAAATTCATCACACAAACTTCTTTAATCCCACATAATCATGGATGTAGAAGGTTAACTGAAAGGATGGAAATCTAGTTAAGAATTCCCTTGCCTAAGGATTGTCTTACTTCATACTCATTTAAAACTCCTTTATAATTGTTAAAAGAGTGTTACTAATATCTTAATGAAAAATATTACTCTTTATAATACCTTATAATATCATTTCATATAATCATTTCACCTTTTAATTGTTATTATTTTTTCCCATACATTGATTTGGGTGCATTCATTACATGATTCCCATGATCAATTCATGTGATATATTCTTATCGAATATAAGTGAAATTTAATAATTGGAAATGAGTGGTATTTAATTATTTTCATAACCATAAATTATTCTACTTAACATTTTTAATTCTAACATGAGGATGATTCATGAGTTAAAACATTATTTAATTTTATTTAGGTTATTTTGGCGATTCTTCAATCATAAAGAACTCATTTTGTTTTATAAATTATTAAAATGTTTAAAAATGATTTCAGAACCTTATATATGATAAAATAAATAAATTATAATCTAGTTAAACCATAAAAATGGTTTCATTAATATTAATTAAAATTTTAATTGAAATAGAAATCACATCATCCATGATTTCGGTAAATAAACACATCATAGACGTTTTATTAATTTCATGAATATGTGGGAGAGGAGAAGAAATATAATGATTAATCTTAAATAAAAATAATGAAATCCATATTATGTATGTGAATATATCATCCATGCCTCTTGGATATGTGGAGGTCATGAAAGAAGAAGAATATAAAATAAAATTAAAATTAAAAGAATGAAAATGAAAGAGGATGTTTACCTCTTGATCTCTTCTCCATGAGATCCATCTTAAGCCCTTTGGTTTTGGCCTTTTGGTGATACCATAAGCTCTAGGACGTGGGGAATATAAATGGGATGATTATTGAGAAGAACATAGTTACGTCTCAAGGATTTAGAGGTTTGGAAGGAAGAGGTAAATGAGGGTGGCATTTATAGTCGAGGAGAGGAGGTATTTTACAATATTTTAATCATTATTATGACATTTTTTCTCAAGACTGTGAATAGTATTAATTCATGTGACTCCAAATAGTCATAATTTCATTTGAGTTCATATGAAGTGGTCTTACATCATTCTTGAATCACCAATGATGTATTAAATCAAGTATATATCATTTATCATATTTTATCATATTTTACTATTCATTAAAAATTCTAGAGTTTCATAATATTCAAAAAAATTCACCCTAAATATTTCTCAATGTGTACAATTCAAAAATCAAAAAAAACTTGATATTAACTTTCTAAATATTATTAATTAATATTTTAAATAAAATAAATTTTTTTTCAAAAATAACAATTTAAAATATATAACTCTTTTTTCACCTTGAACAATTAATCAGTATATCATTATCTTATATCCTTAATAAAATAACATAATAATATGATTTATTATTCATAAGGATCATATTACTATTAGTATCAATATTCATAAGGGTATGTTACTATTCACTAAAGAGAATGTTGGATCTTTCTGACTCCTATTAACTTACTGATCACAATTGTAGATGACCATTTTTTGAAATTCAAAATATAAATGAAGAAAAATTATGTTTAAATGTTAGTTATAAATATATACTTAAAACAATATTCAGGCATTTCAATTTATTTTTTAAAACCTTATGGTGTTACACTGGGGGATTGTTTAGGAACAATAGTAGCATTGTTTTGGGATAGGAAGAAACTGGGACGGATACTCATAAGTTAGGAAGAATCATAACAAGAATTGACATGTAACTAAATAAATGAGGTAGACCGTGTTAATGGTTACAATATGGGTGTGTTCAAAACCATTTCTGGGTGATACCTCATAGCTCGGGGAAGACATATCTTAATGTGGGTAGGTTTTAACAACTCTCATTTTTGGAACATATATTTTCCCTAAAAAATTTAAATTTTATGATTGGTATATAGACCAAATTTTAAATTGGGAATCAGAGAATAATGTAAATAATTATAATTCATTGCTAAGTTGTTTTAGATTGGGTTTAGGAATTGTTGAGTGCATCAATGGTTAGAATGAGTTTAAGGATATTTCCTCACCAAAAGCTCATTTTTAAGGTAAAATTACAGGTCCATGGTTAGTTTAAACCATTTTTCCCATAAGATTAAATTTGTTTGCCCATATTTGAACTAGATCAAGGTTAGGAAAACTATTCAAGGTTGGGTGCATGAATGTTTAAAATGTATATAGTTTTAAACATAGGGTATTCATGGTTTGTGCATAGATTCAAAAATCATTAAACCAAGATAACATGATCAGTTTCACTTATGTTTTGAGTCTGAATAGTTGAATATTTATTTCTCCAAACCTTACAGCTAAACTGTGTTGCCAATTTTATTGGTCATGGCCTTTGGAATGTGGAATCGTACAAGTTGGTGGATGATTACAGAAAATGTCATCCTAACTATGTGGTTTATTTAAAGGGGTGAAATTAAAAATTTTACCCTACCTAGTAATTTCTGTCTTCTCCAAATTTATCCTATATTTCAGATGTATAGTAGTGTGGAGCTCTTAATTTCTTCCTCATCTTAAATTTGGCCTATATCCTTTGATCGTACTTAGATTTGGATGTCTTTAAGTGAATTAGAATCATAGTATTAATTCATTCAGTCTTTTACTTCTATTATTCTTTTAACTTGTTGTTTGGAAACTTTTTCCCATCTGAGCTCATTTTCCCTATTTACTGGGTCTTTTTCGGATTCTCTAATTTGTCTTGTTTTGACTCGAATTAGAGTCTAGTATTTGATGAGTTAGTGACTTTATGAAAAAGGTTGGTCATGCTCATATTTTTACACATAATACACTTGGTATGGGATGTGTTCTTAAAAAAATATTGGTTTTCTTGGGGAATCCTTAATAAATTTACTATAATTATTAAATCACAATTAATTATTGTGATGAGATTTCGATAGGAATTCTCATTGATATTTACATATTATAAGTCATTTATGTGGTTTATGGTCAGTTCACCAGGTTATTTCAATTATTTAAGTTTTTTAAATAATTAAATTTTGATATGTAAACATGGGTTTCATGGTAATTCTATGATCATGGCCTGAACTTTTGAAGTTTTTCTGAACACCAGGACTGATACGATTATGTTCTTCAAGTTATGGGAATTACCTAAGATGTGTGGGATGGATTTTAACCATATAAATTGTGAGATTTGATATTCAGGTATAGGTCAATGATGATGACCATGTTTTAGATTGGATAAATTGTTTTTATGTGGAAAAAATGTTTCTAGTTCATTTGGTTTGGTATTTTTTGGTATTTTCACTCATCATGATTGTGAAATAGAATACATAGAGTTCTATTCATATATATGATGAAACCATTACGGTGTTTTTGACGACACATTTTCAGTGGAGGCCTCCATAATTTTAATGGAATAATTGATAGTGATAACTATTTACTATTGTGGAGGTGTTCACTGTAGAAAGTTATGGTTGATGGTAAGTGAGAAAATATGATGGGGTTTGAGTCTTTTTGTGATGTTCATGGTCGATGGGTTGGGTTTAAATTTTTTTATACCATTTATTAGGTGTTGATTCTCTCCATTTATGTTATCGATTATTATCTATTGTCCTTGGATGACAGATATCACCATGCCTTGATCTATCATTATGTTTAGCTGATAATGGATTTTAGTTTATTGAATGACGGATCAAGACATGATTTAGGATGTTTGGATAATAATCCAGTAGTGATTAAATGAATTTAATCTTATAAGACTTGTAAAAAAATTGGTGGTTGTTTCATTAGAAGGCTAGTTGTACTCGATGGGAGGCTCCATTTGGTATTGGTTGGTATAATGTTTTGAGTGACATGTATGTGGGTGATATATTGAGGTTGTTCTAGTAATACTGATTTTGTAAACATCGTTCCACTCTAGCATTGTCCAAATTAGGTAAATAACTCCACATGGCTATTTATCATGGATAAATTGGTTTATTTAAATTATGCATGAGTTTTGTTTTTATTTATTAACATATGAATAAACTTATATAAATATGGATGTAAGATAGGAACATATTGGTGGTACCCTAATGTGTTCACACTCACACCCTATATAGTCCCCTCTGGATTCTTGTTGAATTTATGGATTCAACATATTCTATGGGGCTAGGATCGTATTCCAGACTCTAGGGATGAGGGAATCACAAGTTCATGGAATGGATTCCGGATAGACCATGGATGTAATTTTCATATAGATTGACTTCTTTTTTAGGATTGTGAGTACATTTGTATATGATTATCCATGGGTGGTTATGTGCTTATATTTTTTATATGAATGTATGAAATGTATAAATTATCTACATTGTATCTATATGTATTCTTTTGGCTTTTTGTCACCTCTGTTTCATTTATTATTTCCACATATTTTTATCATTTCTTCCACATTTCCCATTTTATAAAACCTTTATTATTGTCACCACTAGGGGGTATAATCCCCCCAATATAACATAATTAGAACCATACTACTAGTCTGTGGCCTTTGGAATATGGGGAGGAATTCCAAAGTCTTAATGACCCCTCATCATGGATCATAGATTATGTGGTTCACAGTTCAGGGCACAAATCATTTGGAAAATTTTCTATGAAAATATCAAAAGATTGATCCATTAAAAGAACAATCTATAAATTTAGTTCATTATTTTCCATATTTTCTTTGATGATGTGAAAATTTTTATCCATTTTATTAGAATAAGAATTTTAGAATAAATTCTTTTTTACATTTATAGAACTTTGATTATCACATCCCATGGGAAGGGGCAACCTAAATTTAATAGACAAAAAATACAACTATGTCATCATCCACATATGTTGTATAAAAGATTGATTTGAAGTGATATACTCAACTTCATTCATGATGAGAGTTTTAGAGTTTTTCTTTTTTTATGCCAACTCACAGACCTTTATAAAACAAATAAAAAAATCCCCCAAATTTGAATTTTCTATCAACAATACAACCCACCCGATCTATATATGTATACCCAAAATGATTAATATTTCATTAAAGAGCATATTAAATTTCAGTATAATTTTTTTTTTGATAAATTTGAGAATTATTTTTTCATATATTGGATGATATTATTTTAGATAATAATTAGACATGGAACACTGAGTAACAACCTATATAATATATGTTCTATAAGTTATTATAGACAACAACATTACAACCAACTTCCTCAACTTTTTATCATTAACCTCCTTACATACTCCATCTTTTGACAACATAGTTACTGCTGAAATTGGTCATGAAAATGGCTTCAAGTCTTCTATTCTAGATGTCATTATATTTTTCTTATCATACTTCTCATGATATTAAAAACATATATATTATTTTGACAGATTTTTACCCATGAAAATACTTTATTTCTTCTAGCATGAATAATTCAAAAACAATTACCTATTAAAAACATTTGTTTCTAAATAAAGAATATTTATTAAATATGAACAGTCGATATGAGGGAAACCAATTAATTTTCTTTTTTTAGAAATTTAGTTTGAATATCTTATTCTAAAAGATAATCATTCATAAGAAAGTACCAATTTAGAGTGTTGAGACCACAATATTTTCATCAACACATAAAAATACTTTTTAAACATGCAGACATATATTTCATATATACCAAGTGTGAAGACACACAATTATCAAATATAAATGTATTAATTGAGTCCTCCACTAAGGAGGGTTAACTCTATACCCATATGAAATATTTTAAATATTCATTTTGTAGTGATATTAAGAAATATAATGATATTTTTTATTCTTTCCACTGGAGAAATGGTTTCATCAAAATCAGGTCCATCAATTTGATAGAAACATTTATAAACTACTAATTCCGTGGTTTATTTCTCATAAACTATTTAAGTCAACTTGTTTTGAAAAATCCACTTTGTATAAATCATAATATTATTTTTTTTCTTTTAATAAAAGTTCTCGAGTTTCATTATTCTTAATATGGACTAGGTCTTCATTCTTCGAATTATTACTATTACTATTATTAGGCTCTTTGTCACATTTTTCAACCATTACCTCTTTATTTTCACATTATTCCACATAAAAAATAATATATGATGATTTTTTGTGAGATAATTCATAAAATTTCATAATTGTATTTTCAAAAATATTTCCTCATTATTTACTATAATTCTAGTATCCTTTATCATTAGAAGGGTAGTCCTGAAAGATTTTATCAACAACACTATGGTCAAGCTTCACAACATTCTCACCCTTCACTTTTATGTTTCAAGGAATATAGAAATAATTTTTTTTGTTATAACATGGTGTAACATTGAAATATACCTCTTAAAGAATAATATCTTGGATTAGCCTACAAAAACATAAATTTTTAAAATTGACGGCCACTTTCATAACCTTACTATAAAAAATCAAGAAGTATAACCACGAATCAATATTATGTGAGCCATCTAAACCAAACATCAGTTTATTAATTTAGAAACACTACTCCGTTGTCGTGTATATGGTTCACAAAACTAATAAAAAATTACCCACCTTTCAAAATAATCTCTAAACATCCCCTTTCTATACTCTTCAATATTATATGTTCGAATATGCATCACAAAATATCCACATTTTTTTCAACTGTTCTAAAGCTCATAGAAATTTTGAGATCTTCTTTTTTATGTTTCAAAAACTTAATCCATGTAATATGTGTAAATTCTTCATTTACAAAAAATAGATTACTAATATTAATTTTTTTTACATACTCATGGGTCTATAAATGTCTGAATGTATTAGATCTAAGGGAATCCATCAATATATCTTGAATTTCTTATGAACTTGGGTGGAATTATTCCCATTCTATCATATAGAGAAACACAAATCTCATATTTTTTCATATAGGGATATCAAAAATATTTCCCTCCTTTTCCAGCTCGCTCATCTTTTTCTATCACACATTCCCCATACATTTATACAATATCTGATTTTATTCCATCATATTTAGATATCATGAACAAAATCAATCAAAAACCTCAAACATGTGTCACTCAGATCAGTGAGCATTTCGTAAAACATTACAATATTTTATCCTCTTACCAAAAGAACATATTTTCTAGAAAAATATTGTCAACTTCATCAAAAAGTTATGAAAACAATATTACTTTTTTTATCCCATTAGCACATAATTCCCTTTTTTATTTTATCTTTTCATCCCTAATGGTATTGTATCAACACCTACGATTCTGAGTGATTCATTATTTCCAAAAATTGTTGAACACTTCATATAATCTATCAAATTCTCCAGAAACCTCTAATATCCTATCATATATGAACAAAACATACTACTTATCGTTTTTTCCCTTGATGAATGATTTAATATATAATGTTTTCCCTTTCCATTTTCTTCATTTACATGTGGATATTTAGATTTTTTGTCTAAATGTTCTTATGTTGGTATCGTGAAAAGAAATATTTTTAAAAAACAAATCTAGGATTATCACATCTCTCAAAACTAGTTTATAATGGTTGGAGACTATTTTTAAACTCTAAACTAGATTTATCATATTGTATCCTTTGAGTGGGTTGACTCCCTCTTACAATTTTCTCCCAATTCCTATTTTGTTTTTTGTAGAATTTTTTTTATATGGGTACTATTCTATTATTTTACAAAGGCATACACAACACCAAAAGTAACCATAGGAAGAATATCTACTATTGAAACCTATATAAATTATAGAGTTGTGAACTTCTTTTTCAACCACTTCTATACCTTCCATATTGGAACTATATTGCACACAAAATATTTGGTTACCTTCTTGAATTTTATTCTTCTATTTATATTCATTCTCAACTATGAGATAATATCCAGTGGTAGAATATATCAATTAAAACATTAAAACCATATAAAAATATAAGTTTTAATCTTGTTTTATTTTTAATCAATAAAATATTTTCGTAGGATTACTCATTTCATAACTTTAATCGTATTTTGTAATAGAGTTTTTGGAATTTTAGAATTATTTAATTAGAATTAAAAACTTCTTTATTGAGAAATATCTAACACTTCCTCCTCACCTTCAACATTTATACAATATTTATATTGAGTTTATTAATTTCATAAACCAAAATCTTCATATTATAAATCTCTTTGGAAATATTGTTTTTTATTCTCTTAAATATTCTTGATTTTTTGTAAAATATTTTCTTTCTCAATCTTTTTTTTCCTCTCTAATTTTAAACAATTATCAAGAAACTATTTTAGCTACCTATTGAGCATAAACTCCATCTGAGGCTCTTCTAAATAAACTCTAATGTTACTAATTTTATCAGTAGTGAACATTTTTGCATTCAATTTTTGAATAAAAAAATTTAGTAACATCATCACTAAATTTTTCAACTTCTTCTTAACTTTAATCATCTTCCTCACACATAGAAAAAAAATTTCTCTTTTTTTATTTGATAAATTATTATATTTTACATTATAATGGGTATTTTATTTACCTTTAGTCATAATAATGGATATTCTTGAATTTCTATCATCTTAATTAATTTTTTCATCTTCCTTTCATCAAGGAAAATTTATTGAAAATTTTCTAATATCTTTATTGCAAAAGCATTTCAATAGAAAAATAACATTATTTTTTCAAGTGACTCTTTTTATTTTTTTAAAAATAATGACATAAATTCATCAAAAAATTTACTAACCTCATATTCTTACTTAAATTTACAAGATTCTTTCGTAATAACATTATTATATTTTACTTCTTTGGTGTATTTTAAGGGAAAATATTAACCATCCTTTTCTTTTTATCATTATATCATTTTATTTTATCATTATATATGTGATGAGGGTACTATAAAGATCATCTAGAGATAGAGTTTCTATATCATTATCTTACAATGGGTAATCCTTAGAATCAAATTTATCTGTAAGTACATGTAAGATCATTTCAAAAATGGTTGAATCTTTCATCTTATCACCAATATATCTAATAGTGCTAACAATGTTGACCACTATTGAAAAAAAGTCTCCAATAGATTCACCTTCACCCATTTTAATATCTTCATACTTAAATATCCCGATTTGTTGTAATGATTTCATTACTTTTGAATTTATTACAAATATATTCTTAAAAATTTCCCACAATCCATTAAAAATTTCAATTAATTTAATTCACAGAAACTCACTTTTAGAGAGTGAGAAAAGTATATCATTTCTAGATATTCATTCCTTCCTAAATGTTTTTCATTAGATGATATAGAATATCAATATCAGGAGGTGGGAAAAATATATATTTTAGCCTCAGGATCTTCATAACTAAGGGAAATGACATACGGTGAAACTATATCATTATAGATATGAAAATTATTCCCATAAAAAAGAGGAATCCACTTACGTTTACAGAATTTAGAACATCTGTAGAAAAAATGTTTTTCTTACTACTTTAAAAAAGCATCAATACAAGGAACCATCACTATCATACCACTTCATAGTACCAATTTGGATCTATGTGGTCACTAAGAGGGTGAGCGGTGATTCCATTATCTTTACATTATATAATTACATTTTCATGAAACAAAATTTTACACTAATTAATGAGATATGAATTTTTTTTAAAAAGAATATGAGAACAACTATATTAACATAAGTATTAACAAGTTTCACAACAAAATAATTCTATATAATCCTTGGTATGGTTTGAAAAATAATAAATACAACAAAATACACAATAAAACATTTCATTGTATGATCTTATAGAAAGTAGCGAGTTCACATAAACATAAAAATAACTTTAGTCAACTGAGAGTGTGTGTTCTCCATAAACAGATATTATATTTAATAACAATAATTATAAAAACAATAAAAATATTCACATATAATATACATTCATTTTTCATTATACTAGTCATATTTTCATAAATAAAATTATAACATGTATTTTATCTTCACTTTCTTATCAATTAGATTGAAATAACTTTTTTTAGTCCATTGGATACATGTCTGATGGGTTTATGAAGTATACATTTTTTTCTATCTAATATACTTCTTCTGGTGCCTGCAAATATACTACATTGACTTATAAACCTCTATCTATTTGATAACCTCATTATACAATCTATCTAATACCACATGTTGTGATACTTTGGGAAGTATATTTCGATGGATGCCTCTTGAAAATATTAAATATCATCCATATACCATATTCTTCTAAAATGTTATACACAATGTCTATGTTATTCCATTTAATGGGAGAACATCCACTATTATTCATTTATTTCATGTTTCCTCATAATGTATGTCATATATGCATTATTATTATTTGGATGTTTTCCCCACATTATCAACCATAAATAGTTTTAATATGGGGTGTTTCATACCTCTTTATATATGAATTCTCTAAGGAGAAGGGAAATAACTCAAATTCATTTTTCCAATGAACCAAAAATAAAATTTCAAATCTCCAACCAATGTGAAAATCACTAAACACTACTCAAACATTTTATATTTTTTTTAAGATTCCTAGAAATATTCCATTATCTATAATCATTTATAAAATTATATATTCTTATTGTTAATTTATTGGACAAAAATATTTATCTTAGAAAGATAAAAAATTGTTTTCAATTAATATTGTGATCATCATGTTTTTTTATTTATGAAAATTTCACAATGTTTTTCTAACTAATACATCTTTAAATGAACCATCAATTTAGTAAAATTTTGTAGAATCACTTCAATATGATGATCCTCCATAAATAGTTCCAATACAACATTATATGAAAATTTCTAAAGACTTCTTATAGACTCTTCCTTTATCAAATTACTTCCATCAGAACACTTTGACCATTGAATTTCAATGTTAACGTCTGACCAATGAACTTTTTATAATAAAAAAATTCACAAAACATAATGAAAAAAATTTTCTTCTATCCTTCAGTCTCAGGACTATCATATGTTTTTTGATCATCCAATATCATCATCACTTTTCAAATTCATACATGTCAATCCAATTAAAATTTTAAATAAGTAAACATCCTTTAAAAAATTAACATACTATATAATGAAATAAAATCAATAGAAATGTGATAGATCATCAGATGACATTTTTAATTAATAGGTTACATATATATATCTATCATATTAACATTAGAGAGGCCATTAGAAATCTCGATGCAATTCTTTGTAGTATCCTCATTACCATTATATATCCTCATGTTACCCTTGCATGGTGTAGAAACAACATAGAAAAACTCATCTGATTAATCTATACATAAATCAATGTATAACATTATACTTTGCAGAATACCACAAAGTTTCATTAAAATAACATTTTGAGGAAAAAATATTTTCCCCCCTTTCAAATTAATCTTGAAACATGATATATTTTTTTACTCATGATGAAAGTAACTAAAGAAAATATAACCATTATTAAATTAAATATCCACTGGACACTCTATCTAATGAATCTTGTCTCAAAATATAGTTAAAAGTTTTTTATAGAATATATTTTGATAATGTACATCAGATGGAATCAGTTCTATATAATCAGGTTGGTTATACCACTCAAATTACATATCTATCGAATAACATTATTTGGAAACCTTAACAATAGAATGTGATTTAAAATGATAATAAAATGAAACCCTTTTGAGAAAACCCTCAACCATTATAACAACCCAAAAAAATATCTTCTTACCATCTTCTAGATTCCTTTAACCAATTACAAGATTTTTTTCCCAACAATTGTCTTATAATATGGGATGTTAGTTATTGTATGATTCTTAGGTTGGAAGGTCTCCCATAGAATGGTTGTGTGTTCTTATTTTATTATTATATATTATTAGTTATTATGATTCACCAAGAAACTCAGATAATATTATTGACACCCCTACTAGTTCTTAGGTTATATGTGTTCTTCTAATATCTAGGTTCTCAAGGATATGTATTTTCATGAACCGTCCCCAGGGGCCCGTGCTGTGAATACCCTAAGCCCACCATCCACAGGTCAGGGGCTGACAACTAGAACCAAAGGAATAAATATCTAAAACTGGGAAGTCATTGTCTTTTTGTAGAGTAACCTCTCGCAATATAGTATGATTTCAAAGCAAAACACTATGTAAATCTATATTCAAAAGAGTTATGAAAATGTAAAGGGGGCCGGAAATACAAGGCCAATAGGAAAGTTCATGTACAAATGAAAAAGCAAGTAAAACTAAAGAAAAGTAAAGCAGGCAAAGGGTCATAGTCCGGGGTTCCTACCTGAAGGGTAGGTACATATGGCCTCCACAACACTCCACGTCAGTCAGTCTCCTTCGTGCACAGACTCGTCGTAAGGTCAACCTCCGGGTAACGTTCAGTTCTGCTACTCATCCTCAGCCAGCATTGTCTATCATCTGCAACCAACACAACATCGTGCGGGCATAGTCCGTGTAGGTTTGAGTATAAAAATACTCAGTAAGGACCCCAACACCCTCAAGGTCTTACAATATCCAACAAAGATAAACCACAAAGTATGAAATCAACAGATAACCCAACTTAGGTATATTCCCATATATATACCTAAGATATGAAGTAATCCATATCAATCAAGAGGAATCATAAGAGTTAATGAATCATCTCACATAGGTATACAAATTATGTTGAGAGATAAGGATGATCAGATATATCCACTGAATCATCAAAGGTGTCGGACCAACACATGATCCAGGACCAGCTATTCTTTCGGTCCAACACATGATCCTATAACAGAAGTCAGAACTACCATACCAACACATGATCAAGGAACAATCGTGATAGTCGTCGAACCAACACATGATACAGGACCAGCTATTCTTTCGGACCAACATGTGATCCAGTAATAGAAGTCAGAACTTTCGGACCAACACATGATCCATGAACAGTCGTCAGTGCACTGCCGACCATAGGGTTTCCACAAAGCATTCTTGATTCCGGCAGGGTTCGCTCCTCATGCCAAGTGTCCACACATCAACTTCCACCATGTCCCCTGAAGAAGTATATCAGAGGTCAGTCTTGTTATAGGGGTATCATCACAATAGATGACACATCAATCAGACACCCGTTCTGTGAGTTATTAGATTTTCAGTCCTGGGGCCCAAGATAGATTCACGTACGATCCAACCTGACTGTATCTCAACATTACACTGAACTCCAGTGCGGTATTCTCAAAGGGAATATCGTGCTCCAAAAAAACCATTGCTGATGACGGTTCATCAAATGGTCGTTAGGTTCCAATGATATGGCCAAATAAATTAACAGGGTTGGTAATGGGACTACGCCTGTTCTGACCTGGTCAGATCGACTTGGGCCAACCCAAACTGGGATGACCCAATCTAGGTCAACCTGGTCCCCCCGCTAGGTTCGGCTGGGTCGGCTGGGCCCGACATAGTAGACTGTAAGGGTGGTTTGACCTGAAGGTCACTGTGTTGGAAGCTCGGCCCGGAGGCTAGGGCCGTTTCGAACAGCACCACGTGGGGTGCGTCTTGGGCGTCTCATCCCAGAAAGCTAAGTCGGTTCAGCTAGTGACGCCGTGAAGGAAGCCTCGGGCCGGATCAGGTGGCCATCGTGGCTCGGTCGATTTAGTTGGCAGTCGGGGTGTGGGCAGGCCACGCAGGGCATGGGCAGGTCGGTAGGGCATCAGGCAGGGTGCGGGCAGACTGTTTGGGGAGCAGCTAGCACGCAGGCATGACAGCGGGGCGCGCGGGTAGGTCGTGGGGTGGTGGGCAGCGCATGGGCATGACTCAAGGTGCTGGTAATGGCATCGTTAGGCCGGCGGGGGTGCAGGCAGCGCACAGGCAGGCCGACAGGGCGCACGGGGAGGCTAGGGGGTGCTCGGGCAGTGCACGGGTAGGCCAGCGAGGGACCGAGTAGCGCGCGAGAAGGCCGCGGGTAGGCAGGTCGGTGGCTGGGCATGCCGGTTAGGCACGGCTCGGGCCGGTGATGTTTGGCTGGTAACACCAGTGCGTTGCCTGGGTGGTGCAGTTCATGGAGGCCCCAGGTATCATGGCCTTTTTCATTGGCTCCTTCGTCGCCTCATTACCTCATCGTCGTTATGTCGATAGAAACTTCACAAATAGATCGGCAGAGGGAGTCGGTCCATGGTAGTTTGGCCCCACCCTCCGTGTTTACAGATGATAACAATTGGTTAAACGAAGAGGAAGAACATTGAACAACAATTGTTTATAATACACTGCATTGATTCATTTTAAACGACGATAAGAAGAAGGACTGGAATAATACTCAAGGTAAACCCCCTACCTTTGATCATTTCTTGATAATTAAGTTGCGGGAAGAAGATGATGTTATCGGCATTCATCCCGTCTTCCATGTACTTCCAATCCAAGCTCATGCGTCAGTTCGTTGACGTTTATGAGGAGGGATGACCAGTCGAAGACTTCCCGCATCGAAAGGGGTTCGGAGGTAGGAAGTTGAGGAAGATCATTCTTTGTTTTTGAAGGTGTTTTTCATTGGGAGCCTTCTCCCAATATTTCTCCCATGTTCCTCCTTTCTCTCCACTCCACCCAGAATTATGTAATATCTAACTAATATATTAGGATCTTTTTTCTCCGTTGGTGTAAATTCAAATTTAATGATTTAATTAAATGAGTTGACTCATTTAATTAATGGTGTGGAGTTGGATCCTTTAAGGTGGAGAAGGTCAAGGGGTTTCTCCCAATTTATTGGGGAGTTAAGGAGGTTTTACCCTCCTCCATTAATAGGTGGTTAAGCCTCGTGTGGTATCTACATCTTAACCTCTCCCGGGAGGTTATTCTTGGGTGGCCCCACCACCATAACCTCCCAAGGGACGTTATGGTGTGGTGGTCCCATGAATAACTCCCAGGATGAGGTTTTAACCACCCAACCTCAACATGGAAGTTAAAAATAAAATTAAGTGAGCTTACTTTATTTTATTATTTCATATGAAAACCCAAAAACTAACTTGTATCCTTGACTCAATATCGTCAAAGTGAAAGTCTTCTTAAGAGAATATAGGCATTGTGAGTACAACAGTACACTCGAATTTCAATTCCAATCACTAGTTCAAACGTAATAAAAAACTCGCTTGTACGTTTACTGAATGTACCAAAAAAACATCAGAAATTTAATATGGGCACACCGTGCCTCAAAATCAAGCACTGTCAGCTTTCACAGACTCGTAAAAATCCCATGTATCAAAAACATTCCCACGGTATATTCAGGTCTTTACATTATCCCCACCTTAGGGCTTTACGACCCAGTAATCTAAAACTTTAAATAAGGGAATAGATTTGGGTACTGAGCATGCATCTGAGATACCCGCTCCCATGTTCTCTCCTGGAGGTTCTCGTAAATCCAGTGAATGTGCACCATAGGTATCGCCCATTCAAGTAGGACCCACTCTTGTCGATCCTCAATCTCCACTGGAACCTCCATTAAAGTGCCACATCATCGATGTCCAGCTCTCTATGGTCGATGATGTGAGAAGTGTCCTGCAGATATACCATCTTCTAGGATATGTGGACGACGTCGTTCACCCGGTGCAACTAAGGTGGAAGATCCAAGTGGTAAGACACCTAGCCTACTCTACTTAGGACCAAGAAAGTTCTGATGAATCTTGGAGATAACTTGCCACCTTGGCCAAACCTTTGTTGACCTCGTCAAGTTGAGACCCATAGAAAGACATGGTCTCCATCCTCAAACTCCAGAGGTCTTCGTATCCTATCAGTATATGACTTTTTCCTGCTCTGTGCTGTCTTCATCCCCTCCTGGATGATCTGCACCTTCTCTGTGGTAGATCATAACATCTCTGGCCCCACTAGTGCTGACTCCCTAGGGTCTATCAAGCACAAAGGTGATCTAAAAGGTCACATGTACAATGCCTCAAAAGGTTCCATCCCTGTGGTGTAGTCATAATTGTTGTTATATGAAAACTCCACCAAACGTAATTGGTCCTCCCAACTATGACTGAAGTCAAGGACATAAGCACGTAGCAAGTCCTCGAGGGTCTGAATGGTCCGGTCAGTCTGAACATCTATCTGTGGATGGAAGGCGGTGCTCAGACAAAGTTGTGTCCTTAAATCCGCCTACAACCCTATCCATATTCGGGAAGTAAATCATGCATCACAATCAGAGACAATCGTTGAAGGTATACCATGAAAATGAAAAATCTCCTGCATATAGAGGCATCCCAAGCTCTCTATTGATCCATGATCTCTGATCGGTAGGAAGTGGGCTAACCTAGTGAGTCAGTTGAAGATCACCCAAATCATGTTGGGACCCCTCTATGTAGGTGCAATACTCGTCACAATGTCCATGGATATCCCATACCACTTCCACTCTAGGACCTCTAAAGTCTGAACCAAGCCTGTTGGTACTTGGTGCTCCACATTCATTTGCTGAAAAGTGAGGCATCATGATACAAACTCTGTTACTTCCTTCTTCATACCTAGGAACCAGTGCTATCATCTGAGGTCCTAATACATCTTAGTCACACATGGATGTACCACTAGATGGGATTGTGGAACTCCCTCAACACTTCCTTCTGAAGTGAAACTGGTACCATAGTACGTCCTCTAAAGAAGATGATGTCCTCACAACCTTCATAAAATCCCAAATATGCAAGCCCTATGGATATTTGAGCGCGTCGTGTCTCATGGTCAGTGTATCCACTTTGTTCTTCCTTGACTCACTGAAGATGTGGGGGAGTGAATGTAAGAGACCGTAGAAAGGATTCTCCATCCCTATCCACAAAGGATATCTGTTAGGCAGCTACTTGCTCTGTCACCTCTCCTAGAAACTGTATACCAATTCTCTTTTTGAGAGAATCTGCAATAACATTCCCCTTCTCTGGAGTATAGACTATCTCAAATTCATAGTCCTAGAGGAACTCAAGACAACGTCGTTCTCTCAAGTTCTGGTCCTTCTAAGAGAAGATATATCTGAGACTCTTTTGATCAGAGTACACAATAAAATATTCGCCCATTAGGTAGTGTCTCCACATCTTCAAGGAGATGACCACTAATGCTAAATCTAGGTCATGGGTAGAATAGATCTGCTCGTGTTGTCTTAGCTGATGAAAAGAATAAGAGGTCATTGTTTGCTCCTGTATCAGTACACACCCGAGTCCAGTACCAAATGTGTCGCAGTAGACTACGTACCCTATGCCTTCCTCTGGAAGGCTCAAGATGGGGGCACTATTTAACCACTACCTCAGCTCCTGAAATCTCTTCTGGCATCTCTCTGACCACACGAAGGGTTTCCCCTTCTTTGGAAAGGTTAATAGTGATGCTGCAACTCTGGAAAAGTCTTGTACGAACCTCCACTAGTAACCAGCCAATCCCAGGAATCTTCATACCTTTGTCACACTCTAGGGTGGCTCTCAAGCAAGTATGGCCTCAATCTTTGCTGGATCCACTACAACTCCAGCCACCGAGATGAAATGTCCCAAAAAGTGAACCTCATGGATCCAAACATGGCACTTAGAGAGCTTTCCATAATGTTGGTGCTCGGGAAGTGTGTCCAATACTACCCTCAAATGGTAGAAATGCTCCTCCTCAGTAGTCGAGTAGATCAAAATGTCATCGATGAAAACTACGACAAAGCAATAGAGGTATGACTAGAATAACCTATTCATGTGTCCCATGAACATTTCTGGTGCATTGGTTACGCCGAAGGGAATAACCAAGAACTCATTGTGGCTATACTGACACCTGAAGGTCATCTTCTGAACATCATCATCTCAAACTCTAATTGGTGATAGCCTGATCTAAGGTCTATCTTTGAGAACCATCGTTCTCTCTTCAGCTGATGAAAGAGATCTTCGATCCTTAGGAGTTGGGTACTTGTTCTTCACGGTCACCTGATTCAGGAAACAGTAGTCAACGCAAAGCCTCAAGCTCCCATACTCCATCTTGGAAAATAGTATCGAGGGTGCCCAGGGAGAAACACTGGGTCCGATGAATCACTTCACCTAAAAGTCCTCTAGATGTACCCTCAGCTGGTGAAATTCATCGGGAGCCATCCGATATGCTGGTATAGATATCAGTGTCTTCTCGGGCTACAGGTCAATGTAGAAGTCCACCTCTTCATGAGGAGTTAGTGATGGAACATCGTCAAGGAAAACATCTGCGTACTGGTACACCACTATAGGATAGCTCAGACTCTCCACATCAACTACTCCAAGGGTAAGGCAGGAAAACTGATGAGTGATTGGCTGCACCCTCCTCCGAGTAAGTCATTCATGTGCTGCAAAGCCCCCTTCTCATTGGTGAAGGTGAACCCGATCCCATCCGTGCGGACACACCACACTTTGCACCTAATACAGTCAATCTGAGCATGGACTGTAGATAAATATTCCATACCCAAGATGACGGTGTAATGCCACGATGCCGCTATAAGGAGATCCCAGCCGAATCTCTCACCTCCTAGATTAAGCTCACACAGCTGGCACCAGTGTGTAATCAACGAGACTTCTCCCGTAGGAGTCTCTAGACATAAGGATCAATCCAACTACTCTATCGAAATCTCCGAGCTCTAAACTAGGGTAGTGGCAATGAAAGAGTGACTGGAACTAGTGTCTATAAGAACTTCAGCTAAGGTGGAATTGACACAGATTGTACCTAGAATCATATCTAGAGCACCATGGTCATATGCCTCAGCTACCTGGAGCTGAGATCTCCCCTATCCACCAGCTCCCTACAGTTAGGGTGGACCTCCTGGTGGTGGTGGCGGTAACACCTTGAATCGACGTCCACCACCAGCTGCATGGCCAGCTCCTCTACCATGTCTGCATGCTCCTTGTTGTCTACATCGATCAAACCTCTGCCTCTACCTAGGAGGTCCCTCAACTGTTTGCTGATCATCAGTACGATGTGTCGGAATGTCACGAGCCATGTGACCCTGCCCGTCGCAGGAGTAGCATTGCTCGCTCCTAGCATGACTGGCTCAATCTCGTGTGCCCCGCACAACTGAACATGTGTCCCGAGGTCATCCACCAGATGGCCTTGTTGTCTTGGACCTCAACGACATCTATCTACTCCCAGCTACAAAAGACTCTGCTGCATGTCGAATATTGATGGGTGTTGCAACTGGTGACTTCTCAACATGCAAACTCTCCTCTAGGATGGCTCTCTCTAACACCCCCACTGATGTCGGGATGCTGAGGGAGATCATCATAGCTCTGATCTCTCACCTAAACCCCTAATAGAAGGTCTGGGCCCTGAAAAATGGGACTTGCACCATATGTGGGGAGTAACGTGATAGTTCGGTGAACCTCACTGAGTACTATGACACTGTCATGATACCCTGATGTAGATGAAGTCGCTCCTGTATCTGCACCGCACATAGGGTGGCAGGGAAAAACAACACCTGAAATAGGCTCTCGAAGTCTTCCCAGATTATTTTCGCCTCATTATGCACCTTTAGCATTAGGCTCTTCCATCTACATGATTCTACCAAAAGGAGACTCGCGGCAAGGTTCACCATAAGGTCGGCTGGTGTCGCTAACAGTTTGAAGACTCTCACCACAGCCTACAGCGAATCCTCATGCCTGCTGGTCTGTCATACCCCTGAACCTGAGTGGACTCTAGCGCTAGAACTTCTGCAACCTGCTCAGTTGGTGTGCACTCTTTGAATCTTAGGCTGGTGGCATCGGTGGCCCAATGGGTAGTGGTACTACTGGTGCCTCCGCTCTGTCAGGGCCCTACACCAAGGCCTCATCGCTCGGTGGGCAATTCTTACACACAACTCTCGGAACCTTGGCTGGCTATCAGCATAGAGGCATCCTAAAAAGCAACAGGTGTGCCATGGTCAATAAGTTATGCCAACTGAGCTGACTCAACATATCACAATGAAAACTCTTGAAAACACAGACAAAATCAGTGTTTTCGTGCATTGAGACAGAAATCAGATGTCAGGGTCCTGGTGTATGGATACGTCGATCTCCGCACCAACACTGGACTCCCTGAACTGGAAATCACACTTAGTACCCTTAAAACTATTTCTTCAAAGAAAATAATTATCAGAGTCCTGATTTCTACTGTAGAACCGACCCATTTGATACCAATTTGTCACGACGCATCCCCCGGGGCCCGTGCTGTGACTACCCCAAGCCCGTTTTCCATTTGCCAGGGGCCGGCAACTAGAACCAAAGGTGTAAATATTTAAAACTCAAAAGGCATTGCATTTATGTATAGTAACCTATCTCAACAGAGTAATATCTGAAATCAATACACTAAGTAAATATGTATACAAAATAGTGCTGAAAATGTAATGGCGGCCGGAAATATAAGCCCAAAAGGAATGTACAAGTACAACTTAAAGGAAAGTACAACTGAAGAAAATTAAACCAACCATAGGGTCATTTTTTTGGGTTTCTATCTAAAAGGTAGGAACAGATGGCCTCCTCGGCACTCCACATCCATCAGTCTCCTCTGTGCACTGACTCGCCATATGGTCCACCTTCGGGTACCGTCCCGTCCTGCTACTCAGCCTTAGTCCGCGTTGTCTGTCGTCTGTATCCAACACAACATGTTGTGGGTATAGCCCGTGCAGGGGTGAGTATGACAATACACAATAGGGACCCCGAGACCCTCAAGGTCTCATATAATCCAACAGGGATAAACCACAAAGTGTGAAATCAACATATAACCCCACATACGTATGTGCCCATACATATACCTAAGTTATCAAATAGTCCATCTCAATTACATGGAAGGACAAGAGTTGCTGACTCTTCTCACAAAGGTATACAACTTATGTAGAGAGATAGAGTTGATCAGATATAGCCACTAAATCATCGATGCTGTCAGACCAACACATGATACAAGAACAGAAGTCAAAACAGTCGGACCAAAACATGATCCAGGAAGAGTCATCAGAACTGTTGGACCAACTCATGATCCAAGAATAGATATTTTTTCAATCCAACACATGATCTAAGAATAGAATTTAGAACTGTTGGACAAACAGATTATCCAGGAATAGTCGTCAGAGCACGGCCAGCCACATGGTTTCCACAAAGCACACTGTATTCCGGGAGGGCTCACTCCTCATGAAAAGTTTCAACACGTCAACTACCACGATTTCAAATGAAGAAATATCCAAAATGTTTTTCTCATCATAGGGGTCTCAATGCAACAAACATCGCATCAATCGAACGCCCGGTCTGTGAGTTATTAGCTTTTTACTCTCGGGGCCACGGTTGGATTCGTGTACGATCCAACCTGATCGTATCTCAACATTACACCGAACTCCAGTAGAGTATACTCAAAGGGACTGTCATGCTCCAAGAAAACCAGTGCCACTGATGGTTCATTAGATGGTCGTAAGGTGCCAAAGATAATTCCAAAAGAAGTAACAGGTTCGGTAATAGGCATGGGCCCGGTTCGACCCGGTCGGACCGACTCAACCCAACCCAGACTGGGCCGACCCGGTCTGGGTCAACCTGGTCAGACCCGCTGGGTCTTACCCGGCTCTATGGGCAGGTCAACCTACAAGGTTCGGCCTGGTCCTCTGGGCCCGGCCCAGCGGACCGCAAGGGTGGTTCAGCCCGAAGGTCACTGCTTAGGCATCTCGGCCCGGAGGTCGGGGCCAGTTTTTCATGAACCATGTTGGGCGTGGCTAGGGAGACTCATCCCAGAAAGACAAGTTATTTCTATCGTCTAGGCCACGAAGGACACTACAGGCCGTCTCGGGTGGTCGGCGCGGCTCGTCTGGTTCGGGCAGGTGCTGGGGTGGGGGCAGACTGTGCGGGGTGTCGGGCAGGGCGCGGGCAGGCCAGGCGGTGTGCGAGCAGGCCGCTTGGGCACTGGTCAGGGAGCGGGCAGGCCGTTCTAGGCGCGGTCAATGCGCGGGTAGGCCGCGGGGTGCATGGGTAGGGTGTGGGTATGCCACAGGGTGACGGTAAGTGCGCGGGCCGGCCGCGGTGCGACGGTTGGCGCGCGGGCAGGGCGCCGGGCATGGCATTTTGAGGCTGGTGGGGAGCGGGTAGCGTGTGAGTATGTCACAGGGTGCGCAGGTAGGGCCCGAGTAAGCCGACGGGGCACCCCGCAGCGCCCGGGCAGGCCGCGGGCAGGCGACCAGTGGTGGCCGGGTAGGCCGGTTCGGCGTGGCTGGGGTCGGTGTAGGCCGATGTTGTTCAGTAGGGAATACCGATGTGCCACTGGGTAGGTGCAGTTCTGGGAGGCCGTGGGTAGCACTGTCTTTGTTTGGGCGCCTTCTTCACCTCGTTGCCGCTTCATTTCCATACTGAATGAAATTTCACAAAGAGATCGGCGGAGGGAGTCGGGCCATGTTAGTTTGGCCCGCACCCTCTTCTTTTATGGATGATAACAATTTTTTCAACAAAGAGGAAGAGATTTTAACAACAATTGTTTACAATACATCACATCGATTTCTTTTAAATGAATATAAAAATAAGGAGAGGAATAATACTCAAGGTAAACCCCCTACTTTTGATCATTGCTCGATGATGAGGTCATGGGAAGAAGGAGATTTTGTCGTCGTTCGTTGCGTGTGCCATGGACTACCAATCCATGCTCGTGCACTGGTTCATTGACGATGATGAGGGGGGAAGATCGGTCGATGATGTCACACGTCGAAGGGGATTCTAAGGAAGAATGTCTAGGAAGATCATTCTTCATTTTCGAAGGTGTTTTTTATTGGGATCTTTCTCCCAATATTTCTCCAAAAAATTTCCTTTCTCTCCACTCCACCCAAAATTAAATCGTAGCCAAATAATACATTAGGATCTATTTTGTTCATTGGTATAAATTCAAATTGAGTGATTTAATTAAATGAGTTGACTCATTGAATTAATTGGGTGGAGTTGTCATAACAATTCAAATTGGAGATTTATATTAAGTGGCTCCAACAAATTAATGCTTGAGAGGATGCACAAAGTATATTAAAGGGGAGTTGGATCCATTAAGCTGGAGAAGGTCAAGGGGTTTCTCCCCATTTAATGGGGAGTCGAAGAGATTTTACTATCCTCCATTAATAAGGGGTTATGCCTCGTGTGGTCCCCACATTATAACCTCCCACGAGAGGTTATGCGCAATTGCGCCCCCCCCCCCCCACCATAACCTCCCATGGTAGTTTAAGGTGTGTTGGGCCCACCTCCAACTCCCAGGAGGAGGTTTTAACTATCCAACCTCCACATGGACGTTAAAAATAAAATAAAGTGAGCTTACATTGTTTTATTACTTCACACAAAAATCCAAGAACTGACTTTTATCATTGACTCACTATCATCGAAGTGAATGTCTTCTTAAGGGAATATTGGCGCTGAATGTTCAACGGTGCTCTCAGATTTGTATTCCGAGCACTGGTTCAACATTTATAAAAACCCGCTCGTACGCTAACTAAATGTACCCAAAAAAATTTAGAAATTGATCTTGGGCACACTAGGACACAGAATCAAGCGTCGTTAGTTTTCATTGACTCGTAAAAATCTAATGTATTAAAAAAAATTCCACGGGATTTCTAGGTCTTTACATGTATTTAGGACTTAATCAACAATCATCACTCTCTTCTGGACATATTATATGATTTTTTTCATATCCAGGCTTTGATAGATTACATTTATAAGATGTTTACTCCTATGGTATGTAGTGTATCATAACTATGACATATATCTATATATATTATTTCACAGCATATGTTTTTAGTGTATATGAGAATCCTCAAGAAAAGTTCTTATGATTATCATATTTATATATATACATTGGTCGTAATGGATTAAGATATGGTGTTTATTTATAATACCCATAATGGATTTCCATTTAATAATGTGATTATGGGGATGTGATAGAAATTGTTAATCAACATGAGGTTTTATTTGTGACTATATAGATTTGGTTGTGATTATAGGTATGTGGTTGTTATGAGTATACATGTCTGTGTGATATAACTTATTGGGGATTGAGAGCGCTAAGATGTGTGACAATTGGGATTTACAGTGGAAAGTTCATTTGAAAGTGGACAGAATGTAACTTTCCTTGTATATATTTTTTGATATTATGTTACCAACTTTTTTATGATAATTAGTTAGTGATCCATAGAGTGTTTGGTAATTTAAATTTCCTATTTTGGGAAATGAATTGATTTTAATGTTTATTAATTCGGGATTTACCATGCTTCTTTTACTTTTTTATGAGATGTTTTGTGGGTGGACCTTCTAAGTATATATTTATGATCACCTATATATATATAGTTACTTTGAAGAATTATTTGACCTATTTGGTCATTATTTTTTTGGAGGGTTTTTGGGGTTTTCCAGGGATCTTGAGTTGCTAACTTAACTAATGAATGTGGTTTCTATTCCTTTACCGTGTAACATATATTCCATTTGATGATTTCTTGTTGGTTTATTTATATTATAGATGAAATTTTGTATTAATTATAATTTTCTAAAAAATTATGGTGGTAATGATTTATATATATATATATATACTTTATACCCTTGGTTCAAGTCATTAACCAGGGTATTGTTGGATGTGGGCTTTAAGGAACACTTATTTGTTCCTTGATGGTCAAATGGGTTACTAATGGGTAAATCGTGACATCAATGAACATGTCAAATGTCAATTATTATTATTTTTATATAAAATACGAATTTTATAATATTATTCATTGAAAAATTATATTTATGTAATCTATATTAATTATTTATCTAATACTGTAAATAATGGATTATACACCTATTGATTCTAGCAATTATGGATAACAAATTAGTGTTAAATTTGAAATTTATAGAATTATAGAATGTGAAAAGTAATCCAGAGGTGATGAAAATCCTAAAGGTGTCAAATCTATAAAATGAGATATGGTTGAAAAAATTAAGGAATATAGTGTCAGTAAAAAATATTGATGTTATAAGCAAAGGTAAAAAAATTGAGGTGGGATTGAATGTATGTGGTAAGTTAATTAACCCTAAGAATTCCATATTCATTGGTTAGATTATGGTAAATACTAAAATTCATGTTTTGATATATATAGATATGTTGTAAAATATTGTGTTATTATTGATGAAAATAATTTGGTAAAACATTAGGGTAACATTATGGTATACTTACTCAATTAAAACAAAAAAAATAAATAGTAATATTATTAACTACTATTCAATAACCCATATAGATTTTATTTTTATTAGAATATTATCAGATAAAATTCATAATAATGGTCCCTAGAAATGTTAACAAATTATTTTTATACACTTATTATGAAAGACCATGTTATATTAGGTGATGGGAATAAATTAGGGTGACATTAATTTAAAACTATCAAATTTATCTATAGTAAAATAGTGCATAAAATTATCAATGTGAATTTATACAATTTTTCACCTTCAATAAAGAAGAAATGGTATACTATTAAATTTAAAAAATTGTATGTCTTTTAGAAATATGTTAAATCTATTATGTCATATGAAACAAAAACATAATTATATTCCATGAAGATTAATGGATCAAAATCTCAATCCACTTCCAACCCATATCATATGTTATTTATAGATCCTCATATAAATAAAAAGGGAAAAACTACTATTAGATGAAAACATATATAAATCTTGGTGATCTTGTGTAAATTTGAAATAATAAATTTTTTTATTCTTTATAATTGTATGAAATAAAAACTACTATTTATATTCCTATATTATTTATCTGAATTATTAAAATAATCCTAATATAATATCGCCAAGGAATTAAAAATTTAAGTGTCTTTAAAGTATCATTAACAATATGTATGATTTAGAGGTACTAGTGTTAGAGAGTCACTATTTTAACACTATAAGAAAAAGAAGACATAGGTGGATAAATATGATAAATTATATGTTATGTGGTTATTGAAAGATACATTAATGGAAAAAAGATATTTGTTCAGATGATGTGGTAAACTAGTTTCTTTAAAGGGATCAAAAATAATAATCTATATAACATTATCCATAATTTAAAGAGCTAAACACCCATTTTTAGGCCAGTCATTATGCTCAACGTCTTACATTTCCCGAGGTTATCAATTTTCTCATGATAGTTTCATATAATTGAAAAGTAAAAAAAATTGATACCTTTATTGTACTAAAAAAATTTATGGTTGAATTGGATTTGATTTATATATGTAGTCTCACTCGCATATCCTTTTTATGAGGGATTTGATAAAAAATTTCATAGGATATATCATATATAATAAAAATCGTCTAAAATATCATGTGACATTTTAGATTCACATTTGTCAAGATCCAAGCACCGAGCTACATATTCCACTTGAATTTATAGATATGAAAATGGTTTATCATGATATTAGAAAATTCATAGCATAGATTACTAATCATATAAGGATAAATGATGATAATGATGCGTCTACTTTAAAATTTAATTTCTATGAAAAATGTTTTATAATTAATGAAAAAAGATCAAAACAAATGTATATTTATATATAAATATAAACTGAAGTGAAAATTAGAGGTCGAGTAAGGCAGTCTAATGGATCCATATGTAGATCGAATAGTCCTTCAAGGGTACCTTTACCACATAAATTTCACTACCACATTTATTCAAAGTATACTGATCTTGAAATACAACATTCAAAAAATTGAAATATTTCCTACATTTAATTTAAAGATTAAATTTATAAATTCATCATTGATAACATAATTGGTCTTAAGAATATAAATGAAATTATAAAAAAATGAATTATTAGGACCACCAGTTGTGATATTAAAAAAGAGGTATATTTTCATTATTTATATATCAAATAGTTGATCTACAAAATTAATTAATGTTTAATGCTATTCATATTTTATATAGGTATTAATATTTTTTCAGGGTAAATTGAAGACCTTGTAAAGAAAATGTTGGATTCTTTATCCCTTATTTTACTTCTATAGAAAAATTGTTGGAGATAAAATTTGGTAAGAGCATAGAATATTAAAGGAATATTTAAAATTAAAATAATAGACATTATGACCTTATTAATACCTACAATGTTGAGGTTAAACTCTAACTTTTAATAATATAATTAATATTTTTATTTTTTATTAATTATTCATTTTAATAATGGATCTTTGGCTGGAAATTACATTTGATTTAGACGATCAAAATATATATTTCTTGGGGAATGCATGAAAATTTAACCACACAAGATTTCCCTTATAAATTTCAAATACACTAAAATTAGTATGGAACAAATAAACATAAAAATATAAATTTTAATAAGAAGTTTTTATGATAGACTTACATTTATTTATCCTCGAATCTGTAGTATGAGAACAATCAATGTGCACTTGAAACCTATGTATTTATATGAATAGATTTGTGTAATGGTATATATAATAATATTTAATTGTAAAAAAATATATATATAAAACAAATATATTTTTCAATGATTTTACAGTGCTTAAAATAAATTAGTAATATCAATTATTGTTAGTATATAAAAAAATTGGAAATATTTCATATTCTATTATCAAACTAAAATCCCAGAAGAGGTATTTCTATATGTAATTAATATTTTAGTTAAAATATTGAGAAAATATTTGTTTATAATTATTTTTTCCAAACTGTTAACATTTTTGACAATACACATATTCAAAATTGTAAATAGATTTTTTCAAATTGAGTCGGAATATTACATGGTTTTGAAATGTTTTCAAGCACCATGATGGTGTGGTTTCCTACCATTATTTGTGACATTGAATTTATTTCTTTCTAATTATAATTTTCTCATATAACCTATGACATTGAAATAATTTCATAATTAAAATAGTAGTGTTGATTGAAAATTGGTAAACCATTTGTATAGGTTTGAGATTTGAAACAACTATCTAGTAGTTTTTATCAATTTTCAACACCAAACCATGTGACTGGAGTTCATTTTGGATGAAAAAATATTTTTTTTTCATAGTAGTTATCTCTATACATGTAGATAAATATGAAAAAATATATTTCCATACAAAATAAACTCATGTTTCATGTTATGGTTGTTCCCATAGATAAAAATTATGACCTATTTTTGGACATTCTTATAGTATCAGGATTAGTTTTTTGACAATATTCAAATAATATATAGGATATATTTCCGTAACAATAATAATTATTGAAATATTTTTTCCTTGTAATTTTAAAATGGAGTTTTTATTTTATTTTATTATATTACAATTATGTTTCTATAGGAAAAGTTGATATTTTGCTTTAGAATTTTATGCTTCCAGTTTCCTTTATGATAATAAATTTTTAAATAATTTTTTTATATTAGTTACATTTGGTAGAAAATTCACTTTTTCTATTTAAAACTGACAGTTTAGTTAAAAATTGGCCTCACGTTGTGAAAACTGAGAAAACATGTTCATCTTTTCTTGATACGTTAGTAAAAATATAGATGCTTAATTTTAAAATATTATTAAATAATTTTACGTTAATTAAAAACACTATATGGATGGTGTGATTAAAAGTGTGTATTTTTATCTTCAATGTAATTTTTAGTTAAAACGACACATCACATACTTAAAAATAATAAAATATATTAGATTATCATGGTATTTTTGCAAAAAAAATCAATGATTAATTTCTATCTAGAAGATATTAACCCTTTTAATCTCACACATGGTGTGGATTATATGAATAATATAATTTCATTCAATCTAAAATGTACCATTTAATATCAAAACACATTTCACATAATCAAAATTAATAAAAACGCTAATATTTTAATACTAAATGAGATAAATATATCAGGATCATTTATAAAATACAAGAATTAACAACCCATCAATCTAACTCATGTTGGCTATGATATGACTAAAAGAGCATTTTTCAATATAAAAGTGAAATTTATGTTCAAAAAACACATCGTATAACAAATATTGAAAAAAAAAACCAAACTTCCATGTTGATTTATGAAAATGTTGTGTGCGTAATTTTTTAAATGTAGAAATTTGCATCACATCAATCTGACACACAATATGGATCATAGGAATGATAGTAAGGGTTTTCATTTAAATGCTACATTTTACGTCAAACCACGCTGCACATTAACAAAACTAAGAAAGCACACAAAAATTTTCCTGAAACGTTAGTAAAATGATTCATGGTTTGTTTCTCACATGTAATAATTAATTTTACATAAATTTGACACACCCAGTGGCTAGTGTGATTAAAATTTCTGGTTTTCAATTTAAAAGTGACGTTTCGGTTCAAAACACAAATCACATATTCAAAGATGAACAAAATCACACATTTTTACCCGATACATTAGTAAAATTATTATTCAATTATTTATGATTTTTAATAATTAACATATTATCTTCATAAAAAACATTATGGTTTGTGAGACTAAAAGTGCTTGTTTTTAGTCTAAAGATAATGCTTGTGTTAAAACCATTTCCATATATTCAAAACTAAGAAGAAAACATGATTTTTCCTAATAGACAAGGAAATATATAAATGATTCGTTATTTATGTGTAACAATTCAATAAAAATCAATATTAGGTTTTATATGGAGATTATTCCTAACTAAATTTTTTTAGTTTAAAAGATTCATTTTAATTCAAAACACAAGTCACATAATTGAAAAAATTAAAGATAAATTTCTTTGATTTTATTAATACTTCACAAAAATAACACAATATTCAATTACTACATCTATGAATTAAAATCTAATCAATATGACATAATGTTTGTTTAGTATGGTAGAAATTGTAGGTTTCATTTTAAAAATGACATATTTTAGTTCAAAATATATGGCAGGTAATAAAATCGAAATGAACACACAGGGATTAAGTTTTTACATCATAATATGTTTTATTTATGTATTATGATATCCATTTTTTATATTTTTTATTTAATAATTATATTATAATTTAATTTTTATTTATTTTTTTATAATATATTACAGAAAATAAACATTGTTATTTATCAAAGAAATAATATTTTTTCCTTGTGTGTTGGATTGATACATAGAAAATATTCTCCTATGAGTTTGCATAATTATTTTTCTTTTATTAAGAAATTTAAAAATAATTATAGTCTTATGAAATTTTAATGTAGTAGAATGTTTTATTTAAAATTCATTTTGTATTCAAGAGGTTCTATGTAAATATATCATTTGTTATGTGAGATTCATTTAATTTCTACAAAACAATTACTATTTTTCAACAACTATTATCGATTATAATTTCTACAAATTTAGAACAATATTTTATGAGTTATCCTTCCTTTCTTTATCACTAAACATTTCACTAAAAGGGATCTCTTTATCTGTTCGGAAAATGTGTTCAGAAAGGCCATTTTTATCATTGTTAAAAATAGTCCGGATATAAACAAATTTTATCAATGCTATTTTTATCATAGATAAAAAAGGAATTTATTTGGTCTTATTTAGTTCTAAAAATCATCTAACTCTAACAATAACACTCAAAACATCAGTTTTTATAAATCACTAATAAAAGTGATTTGTCATTCTAGTAAATCCAATATTTGAAGTAATGTATCTAAAAACAAATTTTTTTATCTTATATACCATAATGTTTTTTAAACTAATCAGAAAATGATAAAATAATAATAATGTTCTATAAATAAGGTTATAAAATTAAAGTTAAACATAAAAATATATAGAATGTTATATTTTTAATGGAAATATTTATCCAGATATGAATATTATTATATAAAATATGCTTATTAAAATATATGGATTAATTTAACAAACTTATTTATATTAGGTTTTATTCTTTAATATGATGTTCATTTATTAATAAAAAATTAATTTTTTTAAGTGAATTTCATTTTTCAAAAGGTAGATAATATATTGATTATAATTTAAAATAATTTAAAATTTTATTTGTTATGTTATTTTGAAAACATATATTGAAACATGAAATTTGAAAATGAATTGATGTTAGATATTATCATTCATAAAATGTTTAAAAATGATATATTTCATAATAAACACCTCTATATTCCACATCATGGTGAATGAACATTATTCCCACTTCGGGTATGATATGAGGGACTCTCTGGTATGCCAACTATAGGAGCCTGTACCAATTCATGTGAAACCACTTCCTCAATAAGGGACACATGTTATAATGGAATTATTACCATTGGGTACTCTTATTTTATTTCTATATCAGTATAATGTTTTTCACTTTTAATTTATTCATAACTCTATGTTTCAAGTACCACCTAATATTATTAACCAGATGAGTCTCCATCATACTATGTAGAGGGATCCCCAAAATAATCTATCGAATAGATCCTTTAACCAATAAACATAGTATTGTAAGATAATGTATTGAATAGTTTGTAATCAATAAGAACACGATTTTGGAGACACAACTCCCTGATAAGTCTTGGTAAAACAAAATAAAAACATCCTTGTAATAATACACATTCTCTATTGTGATTTTTCATGTGTCTTGTGCCATCTAGAAAAAAAAGAGCAAAGGAATATTTGTTTTCATTCTGTCCCACACTATAAATACATGATCTTATTGAGATATTATTATCATTTCAAAAATAAATGTTGAAATAAATTTGCTATATAAAACATTTTTATCCATGATAGGATAGGGTATATAAATGTTTGTTGTATAAATCTGTAGAATCTCCAAATGTGGAATTTTCCATCACTTATAGCTAAAAAATGAATTTGAAAATTTTAATTTATCTTTCCACATTTAATTATATAATGATTTACCTTTTATTATCTGACAACATTATGGTAATATCACTCAATATATATTTTTTCTATATTTATTACTTGTTTATATTCAAATTCCATCCCAGCATAAAAAATATTTCATATTAAAAATTATTTTTTCACTTAATAATATTTTGATACACTTTATCAAGATTAAATAATTACTAATAAAATTCTTATAAGTGTGTCAGACCATCACTAAATCATATAACCAATTGTAGAGGATGATTCAAATATCGGTGTTACTTCACAAGGGTTAGCTAAAAATGTTCTATAAAATATTCTTTATATTTTACATCTTTATATTCAGGGTCAAGATTTGTATAAGAATCATCAACATTTGTTAAATTCTCTACCAACAAGTCTACCATGTGTGGTGACATATCTCTAAAAGATTAAATATCTATATAGTGTTTTTTAGAATAATGATTGGACACTATATATTATCGCTATTATAGGACAATTCCCACTATAAATGGTGTATATTTTATAGAAAATATTGTGACATACAACTCCATAATTGAATCATGAAATTGATTCTTTACTAGTGAAAATATAAGTTTACAATCATCATCCTCAAACATTACATAAACTATATACCAAATAAATAATATATTGAATATGTTTGTATTTTATGGACTGTATCACGTAGATAACCATGAGGTATCAAAAATGAAGGGAATTTCTATGAATAACTTCTAAATTTGTATAGTCCTCAATAATTACAACTCATTCTGGTTTTCTACTATAACTAACTCATTCTGTATCAATTATTTGGTCATTCAAATATATATATATACATATATATATATATTATATATATAGTGAGTCTTAATATTACTGTTAGAAGTTTATAGAAAATTTATTTAAATAACTCAATTATATTACATTAAAATTATCATATAATTATATTTTACCACTGAAACATAATGTGGCTTAAAAGTATATAACCATTTTTAGTGTGATACATCAAATTAAAAACCTCTAAATATATTTCTCAATATGATACTGGTTGAATAGGCACTAAAACTACCACTAACCATAGCTAGGGAGACCCCTAATATCCCAATGGAAGAGAATCAATGTAATTCTCTACTACATAGATATCTCAAACTATATAAACCTAAATAAACTATTAATTAAAATATTTTTATATATTTTTATTTCTCAACATATTTGAATAATTTTCCTTATTTAAAGATTTGTTTTATTGTTATTATTATTACAACTACAATATTTTATCATATTTTAGACCATCAAAGTTAAAAATAAATAACTAATTATATATTATTTAAATGATTATAATAATATCACCTCATAAGTAAATAATTAAAAAATAAATTTATTATTTATAGTTAACATAAGAATTTAATTAAATAAAACAATTATTAATGAATGAAATTACCAATAAAAACTAATACTTTAAAAACTAATTCAAAAATTTATCTTTTAAAACTAATAAAAATTAAAAATACCTTATATATTAAATAATGTAAAACCTAAACTAGTAGATGAGAAAAAATGATGTATTTAAGAATATTATAGATTATAATGGGAGTAAATAAGATAAAAAAATTACGGGGTCATGGATCAACCTTTGTATGCATCTCAAGGAAGAGTAGGAAACAAATTTATACTCTTCTCTCAGGATTCCAAAATAAATAAGGAAATAATTTCTTTCTCTTCATATATTATGTATTTTAAGTTTTAAATTATTTCAAACATTTATTATTCACCAAATTTTGTTTAGAGCCTAAAATAGTTTAACACTATTAGTTGACATGGAAATATCATGAAATTGTTTCATGCATTTTCATCCCATATTCACAAATAGTATATCAACGATCCCAATAAGTATGTAATATAATAAAATACCACAATTATTACTTAGGATTATTGGTCATATATCCAACTAATATCTTAAATTTTTATATTTTTTTTAAGTGTAATTTTAATTCGAACAGGGTTTAATACTACCAAAATGTTTTTGTGTTTACTTTCTCAAGGTAAGATGAGTAGAGATGTAAATAAATTGATTATTGGAAGACTTAAAAATGATGAGACTATAACCAAAATATGGAAGGACTTCTATTAAATTATGGTTTTTTAGTAAGAGTAAATGTAATGATCCAGACTGACCAAAATGGATGGAATACGAATGTATAATAATGAAATCATGGTTCTAATTGATTTTATCAACCACATCCAGTTTCAAGCTAGAATAGTAAGTTTATCTTGTATTATTTGGATATGACAAGATATAAATATTTATTTCTTCACTCATCATGGGAAAAACTTATAAGTTGGGAATGAAAATTGTAAACATTCACTAAAACCAAAACATGATGACAACTCATTTCCATTATCTATGAATTAAAATACATGACATCCCATTAGTTTACATAGTTCATGGTTTAGGTCTATTCCATTTTTATGTAAATCAATTTTAGACATTTTTGGTATGAAGAAAAATGTCTTTCATTATTTTAGTTCATAAATAAATATAGGCTATCCAATTTTTAGATATCATGCGGATTCAAAACATTAGAATCATTATTTCCTTTCGAAAATATGCCTTCATAGTCTTTTTTTAATCATTTATAGTAATATTATATTTGATGAATATTATTTTAACTTCTATAATTAAAATTTTTATTCATTCATTCTAAAAAAATTTCAAAAAAGTATTTAAACAATTTTCATTGAATTTCATTCAATTATGAGTAATTATGACACATCAGAGTAAAGGTTCCAAGAGAAAAAGTATGTGAACCAAATTATTTTATCATATTCATTTATAAGAAATATATTTTTGACTGAGTATTTCCTTTTGAATTAAATGATATTATGTTCCTTAGAAATTTGTAAACAATAAGAGTTATTAAAATAGTAAATCCAAGAAAAAAATGAATTAAGTATAGAAACTGGGTGTTCATTTATCTTTAAATTTAAATGTTTAAATATTAATTTTATTTATTTTTTTAATTTCCTTGGAAATGGAATAAGATTTATTATAGAATTATAAATGGACACGGACAAATTGAAATAAGTTACATTATAAACTATAAAAAAATTAACTCATTTAATTTACAATACAGTGATATTATATTTTTAATCTGAAAACATACATTAAAATGGATTTCATAATTATTATCTTTGTAATTCTTATAAATACTTCATAAATTAAATAATTTAAATCCTAATCCCAATCAATTATGATTTTTATTGGTTTGATAATAAAATAAATATCATGGAGATGTGAAAAAAAAAATCAATTTCATAATGAAAAGGAAATGAATATATACATAAATTTGGGACACATGCAAAGAAACAATTCAATACAATAAAATCACCTTAAGAAAATTGAATTTTAAAAATAAATCCCTTATATGTATGTTGATAAAATTTATCAACAACAACATTAAAAAATACTCATGTTACTAAATGTAACATTTAACAACATCTGTAATGTACATGTTGTAATCCTTTTATGTTTATTTGAAGTAAAAATATACACATATGAATGTTGTAAAGTGCTATAAAAACAACATGAAATGTGTTTTGTTATGTGTATACATTTAATTTATTATATACTTATTTATAACCATAAAAATTTATGATAATTTTTTTAAATTTTGAATATGTATTCAATTAATGGTTATCAATTTATGAATTTAATTATTTAAAATAAAACATTATTTATCTTAAAAAACACTATTTTAAAATAATATATAATTTATATTAATTTTAATTATTATTTTTATACCCTATCAGATAAATTTACTTTGTTTCTATGAATTTTGGATATGGGGAAGAGATCCACCAACACATATTGTGAATGTTGGAGTCACACCTTCATGGAAAATCAGGATTGATATGAAATGATTTTGGATATGCATGGATATGATAGATGTCATGAGCCTCTCCCCTCAAAGATACTTGATTGAATAGAGAGAGGTACTAACCCAGGATCCCTACTTCAAATAGGCCTTGGATTGGTGACAAGAACCGAGGGTATAAAAATCTCATAGTAAAAGGCATTACCCTTTATAATAATATTATATTTAGATATATATTAATAGTCTGCTATACACTCCACAACATTATATAAAACAAATACAAAACAATTCCACAATGAATGTAAAAAAATAGGTATAGGTAAAAGTATCCAAAGTAAATACCGAGAATTAAATATATAGTAGTGACATAGCAACAGTCCAAGGGATAGAGATAGTAATGTCTAGAACACTCCACATATTCCTCACAGAAACCTAAAAATTTGTTTTTATACATAGGGTGACTATAAATGTATACTCATTAGTGAGATGTTGAAACCTCTCATGTACATGTAAAAGAAGCATCCTAATGAACTAGTGATAAAATATTACAAAATGACACTTACGTAGGTCCACTAACAAAGCCCATCCTCCCCATGTGAAGATCAAAAAATAAATCATCCAAGTATAACAATATAAGAAGAAAAATATCTATAAAGGTAATACCACATATATTTTCAAAATATTTTCCACTCTCGTCCCCCAATATTGTGCGTCTCGGTGATCTCGTCTCGTCTGTATATCACCACACTACATCATCACCACATGAAAGAGCAATATTACATTAAATATCACCTATAGGAACCTGTACCATCACATCACACCACACCTAAAGGCCCTATCTCTATCACATCAAATCTCACATCCCTTTTATAGACACCTGGTTCATCACATCACATCACTATGATTATACCTATTACTTATGGGCATAAAAGCTCAAGAATAACAACATCACATGTAAGAAAGACTAGGAATGAGAGGGTAGATATTCATTCACCCTCCCAACCAAGATGTTGGAAAAAAAGACACCCCCATATATATATATATATAGGTGTCATTATGCAGAGCATAAAGTTGGTGGGGTGTCTTTAGAAATCAGAAGGAATATAAAAATATATATAATTTCCACAAACATAAGGCCAACCTATGGATTCATGACCAAAATTATACCAACCAACCAAAAAAACATACCCACCTTCACTACCACCTCTAAATGAATCACACCAAACAAAACCCACAAGACACTATTCACTATTAAAAATTAACCCTTTTTCAAATTTCCCATTTAAAAACCAAAACACATTTAAAAATCCCACTCATTTGGTTTTTCCTACACATTAATTGATTCATTAACCATTTAAATGACATATACAATAATTAATTCATTCATTAACCATGCCCATTTATAATAAAATTCATTTATGTAATTTTGTTACTACTCAAGAAAATATCTTAAAAAATAATATCACAACAATATATAGTTGATCATCCCCATTCCAACAACCAGAAATACACTATAACAGCCACAACCATCTCCTTTTCACAACAACCATATAGCCATCACATTCCATTATAGCCACACCATATCATGGTTAAACACCATTATTCGCATGTACAACAACAACAAATCTCACATTCACACACACAAAACCACATTTTAACATCATCATATAGAATTTTCCAGATTTATCAGAGGGATTTCCATTAATTATATATCATTATTATAGGGTAATTCTCACACAAGCCATATATCTTTGTGAAATGAAAATATTATTTGAGTATAAGTGGTTAACCATTTATTCAAGGTGGAGTCATAAAAATCAAACAATAAGGCTTTAGAAAACATAAAAAAAGTAAAACTAATATATAATACCCATATCCAGGATTTTTATTCTTAAAACTATCATGGACAAACTCTATATCATTTTATCAAATATCTATACTTGAATATCAAACATTACCCTTCCCCTTAGATTTAATTAAACTAATTTATTATCTTCTTTAATTTGGTGTATACTATCTTCCCAAAATGTAATATATTAATAAACCACTCCATCATGTAAAACAATTGATAAATGAAGTAATACTATGATTTGATGAAGATTATTGACATGATTTCCTCTAAAAAAATAAGTGTTTCACGCATATGATGAAAAATCCAACAAAAAAATCCATAAACGATAGTGGAAACAAGGTTTCATGATGCTAATTAAAAGGATCTAGAATATCTAGTCTTAGGAGAAATATTGCTTGAAATGAAAAAGGAATAATCTTCATTTTATAATCAAAATATACCAAAGTAGAAGGATTTTATATCAATGAAATGATTTTATATGAAATTTAATACGGAATGAATTAAATATCAGATGGAAGGCCCATTTTAAAATATTCCTAATTTAAGAAATAGAGGATATATATTATTATTAAAAAAGAACTTAATTCCCAAAATTAAATCTTTAAAAACATATAATGTCAAAAAGATCATAATAGGGGAAATATCTAAATTTTGGAAAAAAAATAAAATATGAAGCTTCCAGGTGATACTGTCAAGAGCTTCTGTTAGGAGGTACCATCAATAGCAACCAATAAGGGAAACCATCAACTTCTACGATCATGACCAACTATTAGGATATACAAAAGGTATCTACCATCAAGAGCTACCATCTTGAGCTACCACCAAAAACTGTTGTAAGAAGCTACCACCATAATCCACCACTAAAAGCTAACTACTGACTAAGTATGTTACCACCGGAATCTACCATCAGATGTTATCACCAGAAAATTCCACAAAAATATACCAGTAGATATAGTCCATTAACTATATAAGCTACTGTAAAAATAATTCTTCATTATCCGCTATCAAGAGAGACCTTCAAGAGCTACCTTCAAGAGAAACGATCAATATCTACTATTTTGTGATACCTTTAATGGTTAAAACAAGACTAAGTCTCCTATAGTAAGAAGATACCATTATGATATAATTTTATTAGAAACTTTGTAAATACTCAATCAGGTGATACCATCAGTTTATATTGTTAAATGCAAGTGTTAGCCTCTAAAACAATCACTTTTCCACCAAAACACCTCCAAACTCTTTAGGGCCTCTTCTTGGCACCTCTAGCAGTATATTTCTCTCTATGTAATGGTCTGTAAGGTCTAGTAAGTTACATTAGATACCTCTCAAACTATTCATTCCCTTGATAATGAAAACCACTCTAAAAGGAAAGATGGAAAAGGCCCCAACAACCATGCCCAAAGATAAAACTGAATAATCTTTTCAAATATGAAACACTACCTCTATCAAACACACCAACAAAATAGAAACATCTATAACATCTCTTACAACACCAAGATTTCACACTTCTACAAAACTTCAAGTTCTCCACTTTAAATCAATACTCAATACCAAGATATAAAATTCCAAAACCAACACATAGTAGAGACTTGGGTACAAAAATAAATTAATTTCATATCCCATTTCAATATATTGTCCAATTTGGTTGGCACTATCTTTATATTTCAATTTAAATCACATCATGGTATAATGTGTCTCGACTAGGAATTAGGTTTACCCTTCTTCATATGTATGGAATCTTTGATCATACATCATATCAATAAGGAACGATTTCATCTAATTAAAAACAACGAGGTCCAAATATCACATCGTTAAAATTTAATGAAAATTAAGATAAGATCAAAAAGACTTTGGGTAATGGGAACACATCTCCATAAAATTCTCATAATAACTCTCCTTTGTACCACTATGCATCTACAATACACAAATCATTGTAAACTACTATCCTCACATAACCTTCTCTAGAAGATCCTGGATCACCACTGATCACTCTATAAACATCATGGAATCCACAATATCCAACTCACCTTGGTCAATGATTTGGGAGCCATCATGAAGATATCGATTAAGCTGAGAGTTTTGGAAGACGTTTTGAATCTATTCTAGTCATGGTGAATGTGACAACCATTAATTCACCTTACCAATGCACCAAAACTCCTCAAACATCCCAAACAAATATGGGTAAAATCTCACTCCCTATGCCAATCCTCCACTGGACAAGTCGAGCGGAGACCATCAGGAACACGTGGTCTCTAACCAGAAACTCCAATGGCCTCCTCCTATGATTGCAATATGAATCCTTATAATATTTTAATTCATTCTTCCTCTCATAAATTCATTGGAAATTCTCTAACATTCCATATACCAAAATGGCACAAAAAACTAATAACTCCCCAGCCTCATCAAAGAAAAATGAAGAGAGACACAACTGCCCAAACAAATCCTAAAATGGGGCCATCTTGGGGGATAATTTATAGTTTTTTTTGTATGAAAACTCCCCAAAGGTAAGTGATATTCCCAATATTCACTATGTCAAAGTTGATATCCCATAACATAGTATCTAGATTTGGGATAGTATACTTTGTTTTTCTATCCAAATTATGGTGGAAAACAATTTAGAGGTGTGTCTTATAGGTTTTAGCATGTTGTAGTCTCCTATTGAATTTTGAGGTAAATTGAGCATCCTAATTAGAGGAAATGGACCTCTGGAATATATGAAAATTCAATACATCATCCATATACTTTCTCTCCAAAATATTCATTGTTCTCAACTCTTTGATCACTGGGATGTCATCCAATTTCATAAAATGATTCATGATTACATGGACATCCCCACAAAACCCTATTCCTAGAAAATTAAATGATGAAATCCATTAACATGTAATCCCATTTCTACTCAAGAACACCCAAGGGTTTAAAAAAACAATGAGTAACATGATGATATACCTTTACCTAGTTGTAAACCAAACACTGATACATAGACATTCCCACTGCATGTTTTAACCAAAGCAATGAAGACTATATCCTCAAGCAATGGTATTTCATGGATACTCTTGGGTATAAAACTAAAGATTAGATATGAAACTCCCGAAGGAATCTTGTGTAAATTGAAACTATAATAAATAGTTTCCAATAAAACAATATCCAGTTCAACCATTTTATAACCACCCCTCTATAGGGTCACATTGGCCGACATGATCATTTATCACCTTCGACTCTAAGTATCTACACTAGGACACCGTCACCTATGGAATCATAGAATATTATGCTACCACAAAAAACAAGAAACCTCCCCCATCAACCACACTAATATCAAAGTGTAGAGATTAAAACATATCCATAACAATCCAACCATATCAAAACTCCCTAATCATATCCTTCCAGAACATTCAACTCAACCATATGCCCATATTAATTAATTTTATTGATATGTTGGAGATCTCAAAATCATTTCCTAGAAGAAAATCCATCCACCCCCACTACCAAATATTTTCATCATTCCCCGAAATGACATACCTCAAGATGTTATGTTCCATGAATACCAAAAATAACTACCTTATGGTGTATTTTATCAAATCATTTTCATAAACACAGCTATTAATACCTCTAAATCATCGGTTTCATTGTTACCCTGGTGGGGATGTAACTACCCTAACCCATAAGAGATCACATCCTTCCAATTAATTATAATGAATCATAATTAAAGATAGTAATCATAAAAAACACCTCAAGTATCGCCCTTTACTATAGAAACTGCATTAATGGAGAAATAATCAGTTTTCACTTCAGTTATTCAAAAACATTATGATAGTTATCATTCTTGATAAAATCCTAGTCCTTTCAGGATAAATATTTCAAGGGGTACCCAATCCATGAGAATTTGGATATGAACCTTTGATAATATCCTATAATGAAAAGGAAGTTACAAATCTCTTCCATACTCTTAGGGATACCCATGAAACAACTTTTTTGAATATGATGTGTCTAGGACTACTCCAGACTGGGACATGACATGACCAAGTAAATGTTCCTCTCGTGTCCTGAACATACACATAGACATATTTCTGTAAACTTGGTGGTGTTAAAGATCCTACAAGATGGATCTAAGATGTTTACATGCCCCTCCTCTAAATTTTATTAGATAAATATTTCATCAATTAAAATATCTAAGAATTGGTTTCATAATTCACTTAATGTGGTGTTTTTTATCCTCATGAACATAACTAGTGTATTTGTATCATCGAATGGAGTGACCAAAATACTTAAAGTGCCCATACCTATATATGGAGGATGTTATTGGAAAATAATCTGCTTTCCCCCTCAGTTGGTGATATCCTGACCGCATATCTCTCTCGGTTAACCAAATAACCCCCCCAGTAGGATGAGTATTCTTCAATCCTCATAATACAGTAGGGATTCTTGATAGTCATCTAGTTAAACCTCTTGTTTTCAATCCATAGTCTCACAATACCATTATAATTCTTTTAGAATAGCACTATATCACCCCACAGTGGAACACTAGTCTATATGAAACCTCTTAACATTTTTCATCTATCTGAATCCTTAACTTCAATAACTCGAAGGGTGTCATCCAATATGAATTCATCAAAACTAAAGAATCAATGATATGTATGTATATCACAAACTCGATATCCTGATGAATGGGTATAATGAAAACCAATTTAGGAAAATCATCCAAAAAACACTTTCATGACCCCATAATACTCCTACATCCCAGCACCCACGACTCCCATAGAAAACATAACTATAAAATAAATAATTTAATCTACATACCTCATGATTATTATTAAAAATCTAATCACCAATGAAATTTATATGTTGGAAAACACTATCTGAGGACACTTCTCTCTTATAGAAGAAATTGATAACAGATTGCATAGAATATGACCATTTTATGCTAATGCAGATCTAATATGGCTGCATATGATGCAATAATAGATAACCATGGGATTTATGGGGCCACATAATTAGTTTACAACCACATCATAGATAAATAGTAGTTCTTTCCTATAACTGGAATGTTCAGCACCAGGTGTGGGGGAATCCTCTCCACATTTAGTCCCAATGTGAGGACTAGAGGGGGGGAAATGGAGGATTCCAAAGATCTGCATCAAAAAGGGAATAAATATGGTAGGATGACAAGCTTACCATTCCTTAAATGATCTCTGACCCCTCAAGAATTCTCACCCCTATAGTACACAACTGGCAATATCCAGTACTGTAACCTCTCTGCTGATGGCCACCTCTATGACTAAGCCTATTTCAACATCATTGAACTCATGTATCATCTTCATCTTTGACACTACTTACTCTATCTCACCCCATTGGAGCATAATACTCTTTCTCCTGCTACTTAAAGGGCCTCACTTGAACGTTTTGTAGAGGTCAATGCATAACATGACCTCTACTACCAAAATAAGATCAAAGGATCACTAGGTAGGGATTCAAATGATTTACACAAACCCCACAGACTGAAAAAGAGAATTATAATTAAGTCCCCTATAAGAGCACATAAACCAATACCTCTAAATTCTATAAGGATATTGATGAGATTGACTCCCTATTGGTCAACACCTCAAAGTTACAAGCACCTGATAACTATCACTAAAAACACTACCACTTGAGGAACCTTTTAATATCTCCTCCCATGGTAAACATCCTCAAAAGTGAATATTCTTGATCAACTACTCCTTCAGAACCTCTGAATACATTGTAAATTTAATGAGAGTAACTCTATAGTAGATTGGAGGAAAGATTGCCTCTTTGATATGCCTCACCTAGGACAACTTATCTGGAAAAATAATTTGGAAAAACATAAGAGTCCCTTGAACTTGATCTCGATCTCTCTTACTTTTATTCACCCCAATATAATAGAGAAAATATTGTCCTAAATTATTTATATCATGTTTGATAAAAAGAATGTTTCTCGCAACTCCTTCTAAATGAAATCCAAAGAAATATCTACATCCTTATTCCTACCAAGATACAGTGTCCGGCATTTGAAGGGAGGCTCTCTACGTGAGACTATCATAAAATATGACCTAGTACTCCACCAGGGCCCATATTAAACTGAAGGGGCTCTTGAGATCCTAAAACAAGTTTTATGTATCTTCATCAAAAACACTACCCTCATACTTCTGAAAGTACATCCATGTAAAATACATAATTCTTTCAATTACTAATCATCCTCATTATGTAGATTATTCCTCTAGTGATTAGTTGAATTGTATTTTTGTACCTCTACATACGAGGACACACGTTGATGATTCCCTAAAGCCATACCAAACAGAGAAATAAACATTTCCAAATCACAATAGCTTGGAATTTCATAGTGGTTTATTTTATTCATTAATTCGTATTAACATACCATTAACAATCAAATTCAAATATGAATTGAAGTCCTCGTCATGCATGTACCTTTGCAAGGTCTCAACCATGTTCTCCATACCACATCACATTTTCATTCTCTAGTCTCAGACTCCATGAATCATATCATGCGTTAATATAAAATCATGTATCCTTTCCGGCCTTCCCTAGCCTTTTCTAATAACTAAGATCCACTAATGTTTTTCTCTCACCATCTCATCCAGTTATCACTATT
Organism: Viscum album; assembly: GCA_963277665.1. Classification (NCBI taxonomy): domain Eukaryota; kingdom Viridiplantae; phylum Streptophyta; class Magnoliopsida; order Santalales; family Viscaceae; genus Viscum; species Viscum album. Next base: position 1,581,125,324 of record OY728150.1, on the reverse strand, counting down.
CCAAACTCTAAAATATATTATATCCCTCGACCATGAATTTTGATAACACACTTCCATGAGATCCTCCCCTAGATATACTATAATGAAGGGAGAGTGGAAATGTCCCCCATGTCCCTCCTTCAGTTGTACCAAGGTTGTAAACTTGCACCAAAGTTATAAAAATATCGTAAATAGGAGGAATTTCAATGTATAATAATATAGGATCAGAAGATTAGATGATCCAGTGGTAAGAAACTCAGAAAAATAATATAAAAGAAATAAAAAAATCCTCTAAAAATGCATATGTAAATAAAACAGTCATGGGAAAAAGTATCCAAAATAAATTCCCAAAAGTAATGGTAAAGTAGTGACACATCAATAGTCCATGGGATCAAGCTAGCAATGTCCATAGTGGTCACGTAGTCCTATTACAAACCAGAAAATTATTTTATATATATATGATGAGAATATAATTATACTCAGTAGGGAAATAGTTAAGTCTCTCATGTGAATGTGAAAGAAGTATACTAATACACTAGTTTGAAAACAATAGAACCAAGAAGCACTGAAAAATGTCAAAAAACCAAGTCTATCATCACCCTGGAACACCCCCCAAATAACACATCCAAGTATAGTGATATAAGAATAATGATATCAATTAAGGTTACCCCACATTTCTTCCCCATCAATTTACTACTCTCACACCACAAAATTGTACGCCATAGTGGCAGCATCCCTTCTTCATATAACAACACTACCCTGCCTCCCCATAGCACGATAACATTACATTACATCTCTCCCATAGATAACTAGAACATCGCATCACACATCACTCAAAGTCACCTAGTTTATAACATCACCATTTAAATCCTTCCCATAGACGCCATTTCCATCATATCACATCACCAATATATCAATTTTTACTTTTGGCCATCATAGTTAGTGCATATCAACCTCGCTTGGAAGTGAGAGAAGGAATGTGGGGGTATCCATCCATGGATCCTCACCACCTATATATTGGGAGAATACACTCCCCATATATATATATATATCCTTATGTGTGTGGGGGGGAATCATTATAAAGTACTGGATTAATATGGGGTGGGTACTAAAATAAAAATAATTATAAAAAATTATATAATACCCACACACGCAATCCCATCTCTGGGTTAACAACCAAAAAGAGTAACAACCAACCCATAATGTTACAAACATCCACAGCTACCTCTAAATGAACCACATCACCTTATAACTACAATCTCCAATCAACCACTAAAAATTAATCCATTTTCTAGATAATCTATTTACCAACAAAAACCCAAGTAAATATCCCACTCATTCCATATTTCTTGCACATTAATTCATTCATTTACCATTTAAACCACAATGATAATTGTTAATTAATTTTTCATTTTTTCTCATTTCAATTATTTATCATTTATATAATTTAGTTACAACATAGGAAACTAGCATAACCTAGGGAATTAGATAAAAATATATATGATGAATCTAATGCCAGAAATCACACACATCCACCAAAACAACCACAAACACCTACTTATCACATCCAACATATCACTATTAATTTTCCTCACTGCTACATAATAGAATAGTTACACCATCCATTAGCCCCACGTATGACAACCCCACATTAAATATTCACACATGCCATGAAACGTATTCACATCCTCTCAAAAAATGTATATATTTATCAAAGTGTTTTCCATTACATCAATATATTTATTTTTGGGGAATTATCACAAAATCCATATATATATAAACAAAAAAATATTATCCGAGTATAAGTGGTTAATAATTTATTCAATGTGGTATCACAAAAAACACAAAACATGGTTTCACATCACATATCATAATATAACAAATTGGGAATACCAACATCCATGATTTTTTGTGTGGCAATAAACATGGATAAATTCAATTTCATAATATCAAAATTATATAAATTCAGGTAAAACATTACCCTTCACTTAGAATCAATTAAAAATTATAATATCATAATTAATCTTGAGTATATTATCCTTCAAAAACATAACAGAATAATAAACCCATATCTCATTTCACAACAATTGAGAAATGAAGGAATCCTCTACCACAAATAAGATACATCACATGACTCAGTTCACCCAAATTAAGGATGTTTGCATAATATTGAACCAACTATTAGAATACCTCAATCAAAAAGTGGATAAATGATTCTATAGACCCATGGTAAAGGCTTTGGAATATCTAGTCTGGCGTGAAGGAAATCCCCAAAGAATGAAGGAAGTGTCTTAATTTTAGAATCAATAGATATGAAATGATTGGGATTTTTTATTTCAGATATTATTTAAATATAACATTAATATGGATATCATTATATACCAAAAATATGAACCCTTTTTAAATCTCCATCCTTTTATGAAATGAAGGAAATAAATATACTCTTTTAGAAACAATCATAATTCTATTATATATGGATTTAAAACCATTTAAGATAAAAATATCCCAAAAGGGAAAACTATAATTTCAAGAAAAACTTGAATATGCGATTGTTAGGAGCTATTTTCGGGAGATACCATTAGAAAATATAACTAGGACCTACAATCTGGATCCACTATCAGAAGCTACTATCATTAGCTTCTATTTTGAGATATCATAAAGATCTGTCATAAAGTGATACTACTGGAAGCTATGGTTAGAAGCTAATGAGAGAAGATACAATCATAATATACCAAAAGAAAAACCAAGATATATGATGATGAAACCACAATAATCTAATATAGGACTAAGTCTGCTTCTTCCAGATGCAACTTTTAGGATCTGCCATCTTGAGCTACCATTAGGGGACTATTGTTAGAGCCCAATTTTATTGAAGCTTGTACTAACCTTCATTAATTATTCGACACCCTCCAATAGAGACTTCCTCTTCTCAAAATTCTTATTATAGAATTTCTAATAATGAACCAAAAGCCTACATTGACAAAAATGCTTCAGATGATTACAATAATATGGCTTCAAATGACCAAATCAGCCACATTGAAAGCACAAAAATGACTTGTTCAATGAGCACGAAGCTTGATCTGAAAAATGGGACTCCTCAAGAATTGGTTGCTCTAGCATAAACCTCTTGAACGATGGGAAACCTTTATGATAAATAAAAGATACCATATTTCAAGTTGTATATTCCTCAAAAACAAACTCACCTAAGAACACATCATCCGCTGACTTCTCAAATAAAACTTCATCGCATGAGAGTACTTCTTCGATATTCTATAGATGAAGACCCCAAATAAAAATAGTATCTACTTAATCATCATGCAATGATACATCAAGAGAAAAGGACACCAACTCCAGGATGTGGTCAACGTAGGCCATCATTATCTACTAGCCTTTCTAGAAACTCGTGATCTCTTCTACCTTCCTAGTCATAACAACCTAAGGTATATACCATTTGATAAAAATGTTCTTAAACACATCCTAAGACATCCCAAATTTTAATGAAGTCTGTATGATCACCTTCCATTTTTTAAAAACTAATCCACAAATCAATCCTAATATAGCTAGAACCATCACTACTTAGAGAATTTTAAACTATGTAAAGATGCCTTCGACATCATCAAGAAACTCCACAACATCTAACAGAACATTATTATTATTAAATAATAGAAACTACTAAGATAAACTCAACTCTTCAATGCCACTTAGGGTCAGGGAATGGTAAACAATTGGAATGCACTCACTATAATCCTCTGGGACCTTTCTGGGTCATATATTATAAATAGATGAAAAAGACAAAAACAAAATTAGCCTCAACCAAAACACATAAAAAATGATCATCCCAAAAAAAAAATCTCATAATCCAAAAATCACAAACAAAACAAGAATACTCTTTTCAAAATCCATCATTTACATTCAAAATTCAAACATAGAATCCCACCTTTCAAACCAACTTACTTTTCAAAATTGGTCAAATCATTAAATCTCACATTTCATAAATAATTATACCTTGAAACAATTTTTCATTTGATTAAACCCATTAAAACACGATTTTTCCTTTTTAAATTGGCTCAATCTGGAAAAAAATAAACCAAATCACAAATCACATCAAACACCCAAGATCATGGACTAGTGTAAATGATTACCACAACAACATGGTTAGTGGGCCATGCTTTAAGAATGCATAAATAACTATCAGGACCTTAGACTATGCACCCAGAGTCAATAAGGGTCACTACTCTATGTGAAATCACAACATTAAACTAGATCACCTCTATTATCATTCCCCATCCATCCCCTAAATCCCAAAATAAAACACTCAAATCTCAGACTACCCCTAGAAACTCGAGGATCAGAATTAGAAAGTGTTCATGATTTCCTTCCCATACCAAAATCTAGAGTTTTTACAGCCCTAATATCTAGTCTACATAAGGCTCAATATATATAAGGGTTGCTCTGATACCATTTTTTCACAAACTAGCTTGGGATTACATCCAACCCAACATGACCCAATACATGGCTTGAAGAGTGTTTCTGATCCCTAGGGGTTTGAAATTAGTGTTGATCATTAATATAAACCCATATAAATGATTTAACCCAAAGATAAATGACCAGGATAAATTTACAAACTGAAATTATAGTTGAACTAACTATTAATGAACATAATGAAATATACAACTCATCCAAATACAAAAAATGTAGAACAAAATAGAAACTAAATACAAATCCCAAACCAAACCATTATAACATGATCATTATGACCTCTTGGTCACCATCAAACATAAAACCAAATTTATCCAACAGAAAACTGAACAATAAACCTGAACCTGCAAAAATTCTTGTGTTTACCAACACTGAATGGCACAAGTTGGGCATGATCATACAACAACGCAGTAAAAAATCACCCATGAGTCCATGAACTTTCATTCTCCAATTATTCCAAAAAATATATATTCAAATTAACTAATAAATAGGTTTTTAGTCATTTAAAACAACTAAACACAAATTCGTACATGTTCCCTTCTTAAAAAAACACATGAATCTTTTACCTTTTTAAAAAGGTTCCACGGACAAAAATTAGGATCAAAAACCAAATCCCGGTAAAAAAATCTATACCAGATCAAGAAAATAAAGTTATGTGAAATGTAATACAAACAAAAAAAGAATTAATAGACTATGAGGGATAATATCCAATATGCAATAAAAATAAATAGATCATACATCTTATAAAATAATGGTAATTTCATAACATATCATGTAGAAATCCTTGTATTTACTCAATTTTAACTCACCTTCCCCCGAATAGTGTAGATCCACAATTAATAACATACTAGCCACTCTAAACTATACAATCTAGTGGTTCATCCCACCCGGCCAATAAGACAATCCAAAGGGCACTAACCAGTCAAATCGTGGTAAAAAAGAAACCACCACTCAACCCTCATGATGATGTCTAGGAATATCATGATAATAGTACTCAATGAACGGGTAGGACCTCACATGTGTTGTTCAACTATATCCAACATCCATAGTACATTCCTAGACCAATCACCAACAACACCAATGTGATTCCCCTCTCCTTGGGGGGTCTTCCATAGAGGTTCTCATCCCTAAAAATTCAATTCATAAGTTCCAATGGGACTTCACATCACATAAGATTTTAACCATTCTTCCAAAACATTAGAAATATTCTAACCTATCTTCCAAATGACACAAATAAAAAACATAATTTCCAAGGAAACAATAAGTACCAACTGAACCTTTAACATTTCCAATCCAAAAACATTTTCAAGGAAATTTCATAAACATTTTTAAAATCACAATTAAACACCAAATTCATGCACAAAATTCCAAGTGGTCTTATACATTTCAAATCCAAACCCACCTACAAAACCATTAAAAATTCCAATTTCAAATCTATGGAACCACAGAATTAAAAACAATCTTAAAGTATTTCTTATCTCAAATATTCCCATTTTAAATAATAAAACACCATTTAACATATAATTCAAGCCAAATCAATGCAATTTTCTAGATTTTCCACAATATTTAATTTACCCACTTCAGAATCACATTCCAACCCATTTTCATTGAAGTCAACTGAAAAAATTATTTTACAAACAACAAATATCCTTTGAAATACTCATCACCCACCCGAAAACATTTTGGAAACCACTTTTAAGCATTAAATTTCCAGAATTATAAAAAAACATGTAAAAAATTTTAATTAAGAATACCCATGTCAAAACATGAAGCAAAAAATTCACTATTTAAAAATGAAGTTACTATTTTAGGAATAAAAAAGCGGGAAGGGATCTAGGGCTTTTGAAAGACCAACATCCATGTGAATATCATTCCCATGGGAAATTATCATTGGTTTTCCCATCCCCGTATGATCCCCATGCACATATAGATGTGACAACATCCAATTAAACTTTTCATGTATCTAAAAAATCACCCAAACCCCCTTTTTGGTGAAACATAACTTTCTTTTAAACCAAAAAATCAACCCACACAAAATCCTCACACTATAAAAGTCACCAATTTCTACAAACAACACCCAACTCACAACCCAACCACATTTACAAAACATATCCAATTGAAAACAACACCCAAGGTACCCATTCCCACTTTAAAAGATCAATTGAAAATTTATCAAACACGTTTTGTACATTTAAATATAGCCTTAATTAACGAAAAACTTTTCGAAACCATTTTTCTCCCATTTAATATCATGAAAATACGAAAAAATGATAACACACAATAAGAATGATTGTAACATGTTTAAATCATTAAATGAATGTTCAATAATCAACAGAATGTGTGGGAACTGAAATGGATGAAAACACCTACCTCAATGACATGCGAATGAAATGAAACATTAGGAGAAGGAAAAATACACCCAAAGAGAAAGTCCATATAGAATAATATAAAATAAATAAACCCAAATAAGCTAACCCTCATCCTCATGTTTTTCAACGATGGATCTAAGCCATGAAAAACCATGAAACCATGAGATGAAGATGAGAAGAAAAGGAATGGGAAATATTTGATGATGAAATCCTGAATAATCACTAAACTTTGATGAAAAATATCACAAAATCTGTCCCAATATTAATGATAATTAAGGGGGAGCTATCTGGTTGATACCCAAATAAGTGGGGGTTAAATTATGGGTCTAATCACATAAATTGGGGTTTTAATGTAAAATTTATTTAGGTTTTAATGGGTTGTGTAGTTTTCATGTATGGATTTTTAAGTCGTACCCCAATAGTGAGAATACTACTGGAAAATGTTTCTAAACTTGTAGATTTATGTTATATAGTTTAGGAAAACCATGATCAACCCATACAACCTGAAAGATTTTCCAAAACTCTAAAATGACAACCTAAAAACGTAGAGAGCCCACCCAATGAACATTGAATGAATTAAAAGTAATGTTGGTACACCATTGTTGTCAAAAACTCCCCACCATGACACATTCTCCCAATACCTTTCACTATAAATATGCATTGAGCCAAAAAAAAATAGAAACAACCGAAAACAAAAGACTCTTGTTGGAAACTCAACCCAAAACTCAACAAAAAGATCCAAAATCATGAAAAGAATTTCATACTGGAAATTACAAGGTTGTCGTGTGATAATTATCTCCACCACAAAAACATTATTCCCACCAAAATTCTTTGAGTCGAATAAAGAAGAAAACACAAACCTGAAGTGGAATGAATCTAAATAGGGCCAAAATCTGCTCAGTGTGACCATTTACTCCACATTTCACAAACAACTATATCTAAGAAAAACAATAGTTAAAAGAATTACAAAAAAACATGATGGTTATCCCCACCATAAGAACCCAACTACCATGACAGACATTGAAACTCCCAATATAGTGGCACTAAAAAGGGAAACACAATATGAACTAGCAGAAAAATACCCACACAAGATAAACAAAATATCCACTAAAACTGGGAATTAAAGAACAACTCCACAATGGGCCAACCAAAATAAGAACTCTAAAGAAAAACAAATACCACACACATAAAAGGGGAAACTCAATGAAAATATCAAAAAGAAACATAGAAGAAAACCACAATTCATAATTTCCACAACATCCAAGAAACTCCAAAATAATCAAAATTGAAAACCATTACCCACCAACAAAAATGTATAAACACACACTGGAAAAAACAATTAATCAACTGTTCTCACACGAAAATCACAACCACTTGAATTCCAAGGGAACAAGTCCCCCACACATTTCATGAAAATGAATAAATTACAGAAATCAGGAGAACCAAAAAAGAGGAACTAAATTATTCATGCCCCAAGGTTCCCTACCCAATGTGGATTTATGAGGGCATGAAAAACATCACTCTGGGACATATGGATAGATCCCAATTGTCTTGAATCATCAGCTTCCACAGAATCAAAATATGACACCCTCGATTGAGACTTACTCTTCTATCCATGCTTCTTATATAGTTTCTTCGGATGACTGAAATGGCCACATCAATGACAAGCCTTTATAGGATTATGAAAAATATAGAATTAAATGCCCAAATTAGCTTCTCTAAAATTAAAAAAATAGACTACTATAGAAAGCGAGAAGAAATATATGATCAAGCGGAATCCTAATGAATTTGTTCCTCTAGAACACACGTATCATTAGATGGGGTCCCATCATGATAAGAAAAAGATAATGGATGTCCAACTATCTGTACTCCAGAATTAGATTTAGTTAAGAACACATCATCCACTCTCTTCTGAAATTAAACTTCACCATATGAGAGAATGTTTTTCGTAATCACTAGATGAAGACCCCAAACTAAAAAAGGTATTTTAAATGATCTGGTGATTCTACATCCATAAAAATGGAAACCAACCCCTTGAAGTGCTCAATATAGGCTGCCACTCTCTGCAGACGTTGCTGAAAATTCATGATCTCTTCTACCTTTTTCCTCTTCACCTCCATTGTAATAAATCATTGTAATAAAGTGCTCTTAAACTCTTCACAAAACATCTCAACTTACAATGAAATTGGGATGATCACCTATAATATTTCCAAAGATGGACCATCAAACAAACCCAATACAGCTTGAACCCTCACCACTTCAGGATTTCCCAACAACCCAAAGATGCATATAACTTCCTTAACCCACTTTGTAGCCTCTGATGGACATTTACCACCATGAAAGTCAATCCAGAACTGACAATAAATCAACTCTACCACCCCACTCAAAGTCTGGTAAGGGTTAACAACTTGAATATTCTCAATATAAAAATCTAGTACCATTTTTGTCGGCATACTCTGAACAAAATAAAAACACATAACCAAAATCAAAATCAACCAAAATTTAACCAAACAAGCATCCTAGTCCAAAATGACCATCTCATAATCCAAACATCAAAAATATAACAAGAATCCCCTTTTAAATAACATATTCCCAAATTTCAAACACAAAGTCCAAAATTTGAAAACCCCACTCACATTTCAAACTAGATCCAATAACTAATTCTCATATTTCAAAAAAAAATCACACATGGAAACCATTTTCCTTTTGATGTACCATTTTTTAATTTCAAAACTGAATCAAATCAGCCAAAAACACACTAAATCAATAATCTCACCAAACTCATTAGATGAGGAACTGGTGTAAATTAATGAACATGTGATTTGGTGAGTAGACCATGAAACAAGATATCCTCAATTACTAGATGACCTTGAACCATGCACTTGAAGTTTTGATGTGTCACTAATCAATGTGAGATCAAAACATGACACTGGATCACATACATTGTAATTCCTCATCCATACCCAAAAAACCAAAAATAATAATTAATTCTTGGACTACCCCTAGAAACTTGAGTATCAGAACGTGAAAGTGTTCATGACATCCTTCTCGTACCTAACTCCCAAGTTCTGACAGTGGTAATCTCTAGTCTACCTGACGCCCCAAATAACAAAGGGTTGTTATGATACCATATTGGCAAGAACCAAGCTAAGATTACATCCAACCCAACACCCAAGCTGACCCAAGATAAGGTTCAAAGGGAATTACTGATCCCCACGGGCTGGAAACTAGTTCTAAGAATCAACTTAAAACAATGGGAATGATTTATCCCCAAAATAAATGACCATGAACAATAACTAAACTAAACACATAGATGAAATAACAAAAACTAAGCATCAATAAATAGTTAACTAATCAAAATACACCAATTGATGAAAAACAGAAACTGAATACACTAACCAAATAAAAAAATACTAACATGTTCTCCACATGATGTCATGTTCACAACCAACCACAATACCAACAAGATCCATAGAAAAACTAAACTATAAACTTGAACCTACAAAACATCTTGGGTATACCATGGCTAAGTGGGACGAGTAGGGTGTGAGCATATAATATCTCAGTTGGAAACCACCACAGAGACTAAGAATTTTCTTCCCTAAATTAGTCAAAAAACACTAGTTTGAAATATATCCATAAAATGGGGTTTTAATCATTTTAAACAAACAAACTCGACATCCCAAAATTTCCAATTTTTAAAATGCAACAAAAAACTTTTGAATTTTTGAAATGGATCCACACACCAGAAACCAATTAGAAAACCAAATCCTAGTAAAATAATTCATATTATATCAAAAAAATAAATATCTATTGAATTAAAAGTAAACAAGAAAGTACAAAAAATACTAGAAGGACTAATATTCAACATGTATAATAAATAAACAGAATATACAGATAGTCATGTTATAGGTATTTTCCTAAAAATATCTTGAAGAAGTGCCCAGTCTTACTTAGTTAGGACTCACCAGCAAAAATATGGTACAAATCTAAAGTCAATAACCAATGAGACACATAAAACTAGCCAATATTTTGGAACATAATACCTATCCTATAAGTAAATCTAGGGAGTACCAACCTATATAATCAGGGTCAACAAGAAAACATCACTTGACCATATAGGTGACTTCCATGTATCCCAGGATAATAGTACACAATAAATGGGAAGTTCCTCTCATGCCTTGTTCAACTAGCATTCACTGCCATCATTCATACCTATCATAAAAAATGAAACAACCTACGTGATTCCCCTCTCCTTGGGGGATCCTCCATAGAGGTTCCCATCGCACAACATTCCATTAATATGTTCTAAAAAGGCCTTCACATCACAAAATCTTTCAACCATTTTTTTGAAACATGAAAATATGGAAACCAGGAGTCCACATCATTTCACATAAAAACTAACATTCCCATGGAAATATAAACTACTAACTAGCCCTTTAATATTTCCAATCCAAGTACATTTACAAAGCTAATAAAAAATTATTTCTAAAATCACCATGAAACACAACTTCTAAATTTAAAATACCAAATTTGACATCACATTTCAAATCCAAAACAATTTACAAAACAATTATAAAATACCTATAAAACAACCAAGGAAAAACACATTTAAAATAAGCATGGAATCATGATTAATTCAAATAAACCCATTTTAAAAAGTAAAATAACCATTTAGCACTAAATTCAAACAATAATCCATGAACATTTCTATATTTAACACAAAATTAAAATTACCCACATTAAAATCACATAAGAACCCATTTTAATTCTAGTCAACATGAATAATTATTTCAAACACACCAAATATATTTGGAAATAATAATCACACACCCAAAACCGTTTTGGAAACTAATTTTATACATTATAATGTTTATGATTATAAAATAGTCTTGGAATAAATTTTTACTGATGAATACTTATTTCAAAACATGAAGAACCAAATTCATCATTTTGAAAACATGTAACTATTTTATGAAAAAGAAATAGAAAAGGGAGGTGGAGCTCTTGAAAAACCCGGGTTCAAGTAAACATTATTCCTATTGGGCATTATCATTTCTTTTCCATCCCCATGTTCACCCCGGGCACATATCGATGTAAAAACACCCAATAAAACATTTCATGCATACATGAAATCACCGAAAAATATTTAGAAAAGCATCAGTTACTTTTAAATGTACACAAAAACTCGCACATAATCACCACACCCTAAAATTTTCTAATTTCCACATGAAACACCCAACTCACTACCCAACCAAATTTAAAAAAAAATTATGAACGGTAAAATACCACCCAAATCAAGAAATGTCACATTAAAATATCAATTGACCATTCATTAAAAACATTTTGAGAATTTAAATGTAGGAATTATTAAAGAAACCCTTTGGAAACAATCTATCAATAATTTTTCATCATGAAAACATCAAAAAAATTATTCTTACACACCATAAGAAATATTGTAACATGTTTAAAGTTTTAAACAATTGTTAAATATTTAATGGATTATTATGGAATGAAAATTAAGAGAAACACCTACCTCAATGATGTGACAATGCAACAAAATATTTGAATAAGGAATAATAAAACCTTAGAGACAATTCATACACCCAAACATGAAATATATAAAGCCACACCATCCAACCCCCATCCTATATATCATCTATGATGGATCCTAGCTAAGATAAACTAATAAACAATGAGAGGGTGAGTAGTAAAAGAGGAAAAGAAATGATTTGATGATGAAATCAAGAAGAACCACTCACCTTTGGTGAAAAAGCATCCAAAATTTGTCCCAATATGAAGGAGAGAAATGGGGGGAACCATTTTATTGATACCCAAATGATTGGGCTTCATATGGGAGATGGAATAACTTAAATTGTGTTTTTAAAATAAAATATATTTAGGTTTTAATGGGTTGTATGGTTTTTCTACATAAGTTTTTAAACCTTGTGAAACCCGTGTGAATTATATTGGAAAGATTTTCTAAACATGTTGATTTAAGTTACATAGTTTGGGAAAACCATGTTCAAACCAAGTAACCTGAATATTTTCCAAAATCCCACAAATGAAACTCTAAACACTAGGAGAGTCAACACAAAGATCCTTGAATGATTTAGACACAATGTAGTGACACATTTTGTTTCATAAACTCCCCACCATGATACATTATGCCAATACCATTAATAATAACTAAACACACGGCCAAAAACAAACATAAACCACCAAAACCAAAAGACTATTGTTGGAAACTGAACCCCAACCTCAACCAGTAGATCCAAAATCATAATAGAATATTATATATGAAATCCAAGGTCAGAGTGTGACATGATACAATATGGTGCTACCACCAGAAGCTACCATCAATATCCATTGTTAAAATCTACCACAAAGAGATATAGTTAGGATCTTCCATTAGGTGATTCCTTTTAATATAAAACACCCATATTTCCTCCTATACTCCTCCATACACCATGGTAACTCCTCCATAAAACTCTACCACATACAATCTCGCTATATAATGGGGTAGAGGGTTATAGCCATTATAATATATGTGTGTTTTGAATATGAGATCTACAATGATGTGGGTCATAAATATGAACATAGATGAATGATATTCACAATACCATAAGAAATTACAACAAGATCTCTAACCATCATCCTTGTGAAAATAAAATTCCACTCTAAGATAAAAATACATCCAATGATCGTCACACAAACAAAATTCCCAAAATAAATCCATACATTATATTTATTATTCTATAAATCATCTATAATTTTTCCACACTATACATTTTTTATTTATTAGTTTTAATCCTAAAACATATACTAATATATTAAATTTATTCATATCTCTAATTTTATATTAATATTTTTTATTTTTTATTAATATCAATTAGATTTTTTTATACTAGGTTGAAAAACCCTCATATCAATGGAGTAAATAAAATGTTAATTGAAATACTATTTTATTTTTCTATGAAACCTTAACCTTTTTATTTTTTAAATATTATGTTTGTTTTGATTTAATCATTAAATGACCATAAGTTTTTCTTATTTTATATGAAATTTTACTAATATATACATAAATATTACCAAAATTATATATAAGTTAAATTCAATGTTTAGTTGAACATATTATGTGGATTTATGTGTTAATGTTATAAATTTTTATTATCTATAGTAGAATACCAATTCATTATTTACCTAAAGATTATTTTACCTTGCCATTTTTAGTCACAACATGGTAATCAAAACAAATATTATTAAAATAATACTCTCTAAAATTCATGTTTCTTGATATTACATTAGTATATTTATGATCTATAGGATATAAAAAATAAATCTTGTTTTTTATTAATTGATCTATTGTCCAGATTTTATCACATGCCTCTTGGTTTTTATTATTGGATGTTATGGTTTGATCAGAGGTTTAATGAATTATTTCCTTTTTATTTCCTTTTGAATGTATTTAAATTCCTTAAAAAAATTGGCATTTCAACTGTGTATCTAAAAAGTATGAAAAAATGGATTACATTATGTATGGATATTAATACTATTTGATTTTTATATTATTCATTGCATGTCTTTAAAACAAAAAATTTATACTAATATTTGTTTACCACTAATAATATTTACCTATTTATTATCAGTTTTGGTTTAATTGTACTGTTTTTATGTGTTAAATGTATATATATTCTCTAAATGATGTATCTATTAGTTATTGAGTAAATAGTGTGAAAGGATACCTTATATTGTGATATAAAATTGAAAAACTCTTCCATACACATAGAGAAAACTTTTTTATGTTTTTAAATTTTATTCATAATTACATTGAGTGAGATTTCAATAATATTTTACACATAATAGATTCACTAAGAAATGAAACTAGGATCAGGTTTTAGTTATCTAAAATTTCTAATAAACTAATATGGGTCTCCATTGAGCTTAATATTGATATGATATATATTTAAAAAATGGGATAAAATTCATCTCAGTCTCTCTATAGTGAACTTGAAACAATTGGAACAATATAGAATTATATCCATGACATACTCTTTGAGTTGGATTCCGAATAATTACAGTTTGTACACTTTTTTTATGTTTATCAAGAATATTAATTCTTTTATTGTTGAGTACTGATAATATTCAATATTTTCACCATTGATATATTGATATCCATGATTATATTTTTATATTTTACAATTAATCTATTTAATGTTTTTATAACTTTTATTTTTTCCTTACTTCCATTAGTATTCAACTAGTCGGTCATTCTTCTAAAAATGTGTATATTCATTAGTTTTTTATTTTTATTAATTCAAAAATTTATTATTTATTTTATTTTTACATTCCATGATATGGATAAAAATTTTAATAAATGATTTTAGAAAATATTCTAGATAAAATGGTGACTTTCTTATTTAGTAGTTAAATTTTTATTCTCACATGGTTTGGTGACTTATTTGTGTTAGTAGTTTACCCCTTATCCATACAAAAATAAAAATTCTCATTCCCCAGAAACACATAATAACATAACATAGTTATTTATTAAATATTTAACCATTAATTAATAGTAAATGGATGCATGCAATGATTTTGGATGGAAACTTATACAAAAGAATGTTTTCCACCCATAATATTATTTATTTTTTCTTTTATATCATAATTTTATAAGTTCTCAGTTTTCAATTCCTTCCCTCGTTTTTATCTTATCAGAAATTATAGGACTGGTATATATATTTTAATTTGAAAAATAATAGAACAATTATTCCTATATTTCATTATCTATGATTTATAGTTAGATTATAAATTCTATGTTATCTTTCTATGATTCTATCCCTATTTTAATTAAGTAGTCTAGTCTACTTCATCAAGATAAAAAAATTAATTGAAATACCATATTTGTTAAGGTAATTAAAAATCATTTTCATATTGGTAATTATAACTACATACTTTAGAATAATTTTCTTTTATTATATTCATTCTATATGAAGAATTTTATGTCATCATAATTATGTGGAACCCCTACTGTGTATCTATTTTAATAGATGCATGTAAATGATGATTTTATTAGTTAATTTAATGTTAAAAAATACATAATTTATACACACGATATGGTACTAATAATGTAGAGATATTTATTTTTTCCCAATAATTTTTTCTTTAATTCATCCAACCTATTTTATTTTCCTAAATTATATTCATTTTAAGTCCCCCATTCCACATTCATGATCATAAATATTTTTTGTGTATGCATGAAGGATGAAATGATCCATGTTTTCAAACACAATAAACTAACATGTAGTTAACCATCGTAATATGATATCTTCAATATCCTCAATACCTTCCAACTGATCTATAAGAGATCTAATGAAACAATTGAATTCTAAAGTCACTCATAGTCTATAGGCTAAATATATATAAATATTTAAATAAAATTATAAAATGTTTCTCTTCATTACCTCAATTTTTCATCTCTAACTTATTAACATATTTATTAATTTTTTTTTATATTGAATAGGTGTTCAACTATTATATCAAATTGAATTCTATATCTATATACTAAGGGGTTATGGTGGCAGATGTTGAAAATTAAATTATCTTCGAGATTTCTGTAAATATTTTTTTTTATTGTAATTTTATATTCAACAAATGTGAATTCCCAAATAGCCTCCTAGTAAAATCTTATTGTCTATCTCTATATTTTCCTCTGTGGGTAATCGATGGATAAGGTTTGGGCCATAGTAGGTATATATCATAATGATCATTAAGGGTTATATATATATATATATTAATTTTTATATTTTATTTTTGGTATGTGTACAATTACTTTTATGATATTATTAGTTTTAATGGGTTATTGGAGGATTGGATCATTGTTTGTTTTATTGCATTGATGTCATGGTTCTTGGGAATTTAATCATTTTTCCTTATTGTTTGTTTCTGGTCTATGGTTTTTTTTTGGATTACTAAGGATAATATGGTGTAGAATTCTCTATAATATCTATGATCATGTAAAGAACTAATTTACCAATAGTTTCAAATATTTATTTCATTTTAATTACCCATTACTCTATTTGTGGTGTTGGGTTTTCTAAATGTTATACTAGTTTGATATTTTTCCTCAATCCTCAGAGAAGGGTATAGGAACAATTTCTCATATAGTGTGTGTATTGATTTTGGATTTTCATGGATTATTTTTATGTTGATCAGTTCATTCTTGATAAACATAATTTCAAAATATTTTAAAAACATTTATGGTCTATAGTGAAGGAAACTAGTTTTTGAAGGAGAGGAGAAGCACTATAAAGATAACAAATAGTTGAAGATTCTTGTTGTTTCTTTATGTAATTCATGTTCATAGACACATTATCAATGAAGATTTCATAAAACCATTTAATAATAATAATGAAATTAATACTCCACCATATTGGAGAAATTAATGTTTTTCTGAAAGAAAAAAACATGCCTCATGCATAACGGGGAATTCAAATTATTTTGATTGTTGCTCTAAATTCAACAACCTCTTTCTGAATGGTTCCACCTCCAACATTGAAATCATATGATCCTCCCCCAACCACCTATATCTTGGATTTTATCATGTTAGACACTAAAAAATTTCAGGATATTGATTTGGAGAAGGTTGATCTATGTCATCCCTCTCTTAAAAATGTTCATCTTTAGTCACCTCCCTCTCAATCAACCTTACCTATTCCCCTTCCTAAATTCACTCTTTAGTAAACCCAGTTTTGGGTGGTGTGAGGCTATCCTAACCTATATATTCTAATCTCATACTTTAAGGAGGTAGAATATCTCTATCGGTGGATTATAGTGGACTATTTAGAATTTTAAAAGCCTCATCTCATGCTCTTTAAAATTATTATTCAGTTTTGGTATTTATCAGAGCTGTTGAGAGTTTTGATTTCAAACTATCACTCTTTATATGTGCTTCCAGACTCCAGGGAAGACATCATCCAATCTTGTTCTAGATAATCTAATTCAGTTTTAATATTTCACTTATTTTTCTTCCACCAGTTAATATTGGTTCACCTTGGGAAATACTCTCCACAAGTATCAGTTTTGATCAACATCTTAGTTATCCCCCTCCACCTTAGAAATATTTCCTTAATTTATTCAATGAGGGATCCCTTGGATCATTTTTTTTCACCGATGAGCATATTATCCAATTTCTATATGGATTTTTGCCTCGTATTTTCATTGAGATGGATATCTCCAATGCACTTCCATATTGGGTGATTATTCAGAGTGGAGCATCAATATCCTGGTGGAAGTTATTGATCTACATAGTACCTCCATGGTTTTATACACAAAATAAATTCTAGGTTAATATCACATCATTTTGTAATAATCATCACTCTTCCACCATCATCACAGATTATTTATATGTCATGGATCGCAAGTATAATTGGGTTGATGTGGGGATTAGCCACACCATCCCACCTCCCACTCCCCATTTTCCTACTAATAAATCTGTCTCAGAACTTCCTCACACTCCTCCTATACCTCATTTCACCAAATGTTTTTCAAAGTGGCCTTCCTAAAGATAGAATTTATCAGAAGGACTTGGGGTCTATGTTGGGATCGGTTCCTCCTAGGCCAATTCCAACATCATAAACTTCAACCCTCAGAGCTAGTTACCCTATGGTAGAGAAATTGTTTTCTTTTCATCCAATAAAATAAGTCATGTTACCTTTTCCCAAGAACTTGATCCATATTTTCTCTCCCCCATTTCTACCTAAAATATCTATATTTTATTAATTCATGTTCATATTGAATCATTACATCTTGATCTTTATCGTACCAATAGTCCCAGTGGTGTCTTTACCATGTCATTACTCCAGACATACCTTTTCATGATCATCTTATTAGTTAATGTAATCACTGATGTTAATGTAAAAAACTATGCATCACCACGTCTGATCATTTCTTCCATTATTTTTTTTCATGGTTTGGGAACACTGGTTAAAATTATCTTCCTCTCAAAAAATGTCCATCGTAATAAATTATCATTTATTTTATAGCCTGGTACTATGTATGTATTATATAAAATCAATGATTTTTCCCATAGTATTGGATTTCAGAACAAATTTCACGGTGATGATACAAACTAGAATATTTTTACTTCTTTTATTAATTCAGTATCATTTGAGAAGATCAACAACTCTGATCAACACACACCAACTAAGGTCACTTCTGGTGGTTTTTTTATTCATTAAATTTATATATTCCTTGTTTTAATAATGGGAAAGAATGAATCTATGATAAGATATAGATACATTTAATGATAGGGTCATGTCTTGGGTTGTGGGATGGAAAATAACACTATAATGGACCCCTCAAAAAATAATCAAGGTGGGGTTTATGTATGGAAGTAATGGAAAGATTTTTTTCTCATATCTTCTCAAAAATGGATCATGGATCAGAGATTATCTAGTAACAATTGTATATAGAGCATTAATCAGAACCTTAATGGTCTTACATGGTGTCTTCTAGATCACTATTTCTCTATCTTGCAAAAAAAATTTATTTCCTTAACAACTATATTATCCCATATATTTCATCCTCTAGCTGAAAATTCTCATAATCTCATTATATTGGCTTCAAAAAGTGATGTTAGGGATCATTTATTTTTTTAAAAATGGTGGAATTATATAACTAATTACCGTTTAGTGGTTTCAGAGTCCTAGAACAAACCCATGAATGGACATTCATGGAAGGCATTATACAACAAGATTGGGTTTCTGAAAGGTGATCTTCATACATGATATTCATTAAAAATAGATTTTATAATTGACCAAATTTCCATCCAAAATGAGGTTGATTATATTGAATCCAGACTTGAGGGTATCTATGATAAAGACATCTCCAGTGTAATCATCGAAAGATAAACCTAGCCAACCAAATTCTTTCTACGAAAGAAAGAATAATGTGTGGGTAGTCTAGAGTTACCTTGCATAAATAGGCAAGTAGAGACATGTATTTCTTCATTTATTACCATAAATAAAGTAGATAGATAATTACCCTACAAATTAAAAATGGATTAAGGATCAATATCAAATGATCCAGATGTGGTTTGTGGTATTTATTGAGTATGATTTAAAATCTATTCATGCATATTGTAATACACTAATATAGCATGGTTATCCTAGTGTACATGTATATGTTATAAGGTCCACACCTCACATTTTATCAATATCTAACAAAGATTATTTCAAAAACATTATTTATGAATGGTTGATCTGGGAAGTGGTCACTACTCTCCTCCTATATTCTTCTCCAATCCCAAACAGCTTCCCAGAATATTTTTGTGTGGCCCCTATGATCATATTAAATGTGATGTTGTATGTTATATTTGAGATTATTTGGGGTGATTATCCCAAGTTTCCTACTCAACAACTCACAACTTTATTATTAATTTGAAGTCTCCATCCTCCTACAAATGGTTTACAACAATTAGCATGTGTAATTTTTATGGATTATTTGGGGGCTCTCATATCCTTGGCTACACTTTAGATTCATAAAATTAAGGTGGTATTAAGAAATATCATGAGTCATATTTACACTTGTAATAATTGTTTCTTGTCCTTTGGTGGAATCATTAATCTAACCAATAGTGTTATTTCGTATATTCCCACGCATGAGATATATGTGCTCAAGGTGCCTAAAATGGTTTTGAGGAATAATGATAGGTCCCTAGAATCCTTTATTTAGGATTATTACATGGAGGGTCAGATTCATAAGGCTTTAAAAAAATTAATGGACAATCCCATTCTTAGTAGGGGTCAATATTTACAACGTAGAAGATTCTATTACGCACCATCAAGCGATGCTTGTTTCAGTGTATTTGGAGGTCTGATCTCTTGGGGGTTTTTTGAAGGGATTTATTGGACTAATATTGATAATCTGGGGGGGGTGTGTCTTTTATATGGTGGTCCCTACATTTCCACATTACTATTCTTAGTTGTTATCCCAGTGGATCCATGGTTTCAATGATATTATTATTGAGTTATATAATTGTGTCTGGAATATTCTCAGTTTTCAGGTGTTCCAAACTCCCAACATAATGACCCATAAAATGAGTTCTCACAATAACATTATCCCAGACACTCTTAATATTTATTAGTGGGATTTAATTGATCACATTGAGAATTATTTAGACTCTATACAATTCATTTCCACAGATGCCTACATGGGAGTTTTTTTGGCCATGCATACATGTATGTCTTCAGCTAATATTGTTCACTCTAAAAGGGGATCATTGATATCGTAAAATGATATTATCATTAATTAAAAATTCATCATCTAGAGGATTATCAAATATTCTATCACAATATATGAGGTGATTAAGAATTTGGAGATCATATTTCAATAAATGTGTTTGTGTTATCAAATCTCGATGAAATTATTAACTATACAATTGTTTTTCAGAGGATATAGGCATAAAATTATTTTTAATGGATTCAGAGCTCTCACTATTATGGTTGTGTGGAAGAATAATGGTGATTATTTCATAAATAACTTATTCCGTGGTGTGGGTATTAATAACTAGGAGCCGAATTAGAGGACAATCCTTTTGGCCAAAAGTTATTGGATTATATAGAATATAACGAATAAATCTCATCTTGAAGGGAAACCCTGGTCTCACTACACCATTTTGGTCACTTCCAGTAGTATTGTGGTGTATTTGGGCTCCATGGTGAATTATTAGGAGAATAATTGAATATTGAGAAGGTTTTTGGTAGGTATCATTTTCATTCCTCCTTCCTTAGGATTACATAATCAGAGTAGATGGGGTTTCTATTCTCTTACCATCAGCAGCCGCAAGTTTAATATAGATATCTCTTGCATCCTTTTCCATATGATAGTATGAGGATATATCCATGACCAAAAAAATAAGTTTATATTTCCTTTCATTAGTTTCTATGGTTGGGTTTATTGGATCATGGAAAAGAATGTTCCCTTTGGAACATTCTCGAGGTTTCCCTTTGTCATAATATCACTTTTGCTGCCATTGATGCTGACTCTTAATTTATTCACAAATCCATCCATGGAAAGCCAAGAATTAACTTATATGTCTCTTAATGGATATGAATATAAAATGTTCATATTTCAAATTATGTGGGGTTTATTCACACATAGTGGGAAGAGAATAAAGTGTAATATTTTCTCACATTAAGGGGAATTTTGGAAAAACACATGTATGATTTTCAATAGCTTGGGTCCCTTGCCCACGTGTTTGTTGACCTTCTCTAATTTTAATCTCTTGGATTACACTACTTTAGATGTCCCAATTCATCCTACACCATTATGTATGGTTATCTAATAATATATTATAACCCTTTTTATGTATGATTAAAAATTAATAATATCACATTACCCATATGTCTTCAAGATGAACATGAGAGATATTTTGGATCTGAGTCCCTTTAAAAAACCATAGCATTGTTCCAACACCAAGTTAAAATCTTGGAATTGAAACTCTCACTTTTTTAATGTTATTATACTATACTCATATTTGGTTTTATAGTTGTATCATTTCTGTTGGTCATAGTGATCAACCACCTAAAAACATGAATGATAAATTCCATTTGGAATAAAGGTTCATAGTAAAATATGAATTAATAATCACAATTGAAATATATAATCATTTTTTTCACCAGAGAAGGGGTAATAGTGTGCGAGAAAATAAAAAAAGGTGTGACAAGTGTGGTTGATCACACTTTTTTTAATTGAGTTAAATATATAAGTTTTCATACATACAACTTTTTGAGTATTCATATAAAACATTATTTAATTTTTTAGTGGCTTCAATTTTTTTCATTTTTTTCATCCAAGATTTCTATAATATAATTTACTTCTGTTTGATATACTATAGAAGTACACTATTGAATTTTTTAATTAGTTTTATTTATATTTACGTTTTTTTAGAGGTTTTGATTAATGTTTATGAATATGTTTGAATTGTTTTTTAAGATAACTGATGATGTTTTTGAGTGATTTTAAATGGTTTATTGATTCATTGGTAAAATTGGGAATGTTTATAATGGTTTGAAAATATGGTTATGTCCTTTATCTATAAGGATTATTTGCGGCTATATAAGGATTTTATTGAGTTGGTAAAAATGATATTTTAGAAAATATACCACATGAAATAGAGTAATGATAAAATATATGAAATTTCAGTACAAAATACAAGACATGAAATAAAGAAATGGCGAACAATGGAAATCTCACGGAATTGAAAGTGAGATAATAATTCCCTAACAAAAATAAGGCAGCCTAACGACGCCACTTAAAATATCCAAAATGGATTGATGAGATCAAATTGGGTATCTCATCATATGAACATATAAATTACAGAAAGCGGAATATAAAATAACATCCCCCAACATAATAAAGAGGAGCTTAAAATGAATGACATAACAGAGAGTACTTAAAAAGAAAGAGAGAGGTAGGATCCCTTACCTCAAGTCCGACTTGTCTTGTTCGTTTCTTTATATTCCTTAATAATAAACTTTGTTCAATTTATAATTTCTTAAGTACCTCCTTTAAATTTTATTATTCAATTCATAACACATATTATAATTTTATAATAATTAGTTAAATATGAGAGTTCATATTAGACGTTTTTGTTGATGTTCGGTACACGAGTCAAAAATGAACTTGTTTGAAATGAATTGTCTATGTGGTTATAATTACATCATCTCTAGAATAGTATTACTGATTTAAATATCATATTAATTTACTATAAATTCATTTTATACTACTCTATAACATTGTGGAGATAAAAATTAAATGCACCGTTCATGGAGACGGTAAGTCGTACGTACGCATGAACGCTACTTTGATTTCATTGTCATATTAATGGAAATAAACTAAATGAGAGATATATATTATAATTATAGTATAATAAATATTTTATATAGGTCACATAAGTTCATTAATATAATTTTTTATACATTCCATGTATTGCATGAATGAGTCACATCACTTGAGGGGCGGTAGTCCACACTTCCTAATATTAAATTATCGCATTTGCACAACATGAAAATCTTAAAGGAAGATTTTAAATATAAAATAAATAAGTATATAGAAAAAATAAATACCATATATATCATATATAAAATATACTATCATCATAATGGCCACCATGAAAGGTAGTAGGAGATAATTGTACAATCATCGTTTCGTGAGGCAGCAGTTCGCTGTCCACAGAAACAGTATGTTCTTCACCCATTAAATGGAGGTGTGTGTAAGTGTAGCTCGAATCATTCTTATAAAATAATCCTAGTATAATTAAGATACTGTTTTGTAACAAAAAAATTGAATAAAAAGATTTTAGGGGGTAGGAGAAAAAAATAAAACAAAAGAACATAAGAGAAGACATTACCTTTAAATCAGGTAACTCCTCTAGGTTTGAACCAAAAGGGATTATTGAAAAGATTTCTACCTAAGGTAAATCATCTAGGATGAAGGGAGGTATTTTGGGAGATTATTTGAGTGGATGTTGGGGGATCCAATGGGCTTGAGGAGTGTGAGAAATGGGTATGAAGTGGGGTACTTTTATAAGGGAGAGGAGGGGCTCTTTTGGAAATCTTGAAACTATTATTTTATTATATAATGATTTTAGGTTTCTAAAGGTCCAATAATCATTAAATTAAAAGATAAGGTGTCTCATGTTCGATATAAAATCATCAAATAAGAATTGGACACATGTCAGATTTTGTTTTAAACTTTATCTTCTTATTTATTTAATTTATTCATTAATAACGTAATCATTGATCATCATTGTGTCATAAATAATTTTCTTTATTTGATTTCAAAAAATTATAAAACAATTACCATGATTTAGGAAATCTTTTTATATTTATAATTAGTATTTATATTCAAAACGATAACTTGTATTACCCCTTGTAAAAATTTATTTAGTAAAACAATAAATGTTTGTGACATTTTTATTTATACTTTAAATAAAAGGTATTAAAAACATTATCATACCCATGTGGCTCCATGGGGTCCCAGAAATTTACCCATGGATTTTCTTGGTAGGAAATGACCCATCCAATAAGGGTAGGACATGTTTTAAGGTAATTTCATATTAGTATAACATTAGGTTTACCTTTAATTACCCTTATTACCTCTAATCGCGGTTAGTAAAACTCAAAAGTAACTATTCACCAAAAATTATTTTCAACCCATTGAACCACATTTTATATACTAATGATAACCATGTATGTAGGATATTTGAAATTCAAATCACAAAATAAGAAGAATTTAATTTAAATGAAAAATATGTTTTTTAACTACCACTTAATGGTTTCACTATGTCAAAAATTAATTTTTTTCAGAAAAATAACAAAAATTAATCCTAAGATATATTTAATATTACAAATTCAAAAATTATGCCCATTTTACCAAATTCAAAACATATAAGTTGCATGAATTAATTTGATAATTAATTCCCAGTCACAAAACAAATAGCGTGTTTTTAAGAAACAATATATATCAAAAGATTGATACTTGTTTATGTCCAATTTCAGAGTGAAATTAATTCCAATGAGCAACATTGTATTAAATGGTCAAAATATATTCTAATTAAATTTTACAACAAATTAAAAATATAATCTTACCATATAAATACATTATACTGAAATGAGCTTTTGAATTAAAATACAACATTTTTCATTATTCATTAAAAATGAACATTATCGGAAAAATACCAAAAACATACACAAAGTAAATTTTGATGTCTTGATTCTAATGAAAGATTTTATTTTGTCAAATATAACATATAAAAGTGACAATAATGTGATTTAAAAAATTTTCTCCATCAAAAGGCGGTTAATCGACTATTTAATGAATATTAGAATATTTATGCGTAATATTAGATTCATTTAAATTTTAAGCCTATATCATTTATTGGATAAATGTAAAAATATTTAACACACATATATAATCATTTTTTTGTTAATTATGTTCATTACCTCCTTTACAATGTCTATTCATTTAATACCATTTAAAATAATATTATTATATTATTAGTGTGCAACGTAAGATTTCAAAGAAACTCATTTTTGCGTATTGGGTATGCAATCGAACATAGAATTCATTTTAATGTAATATTAATATTTTATTCAAAAATATTAATAAATATGAAAATTCCGTATTCTTTATTTACCTGGGATGTTACATCCTTCACCCCTTTTGGGAATTGCGTCTTCACAATTTTAAAATTGGGCTCAGAAACTTCATAGAATGTCCCACATCAGAAAAAGAGATAGTAAAACAATAACTTTAAAAGAAAGAAAGAGAAGTACAAAGGTCACCCAAGTTGTACCATAATAGGATTAAATGTAGGAAAACATATATATGGAAGTAAAAAAATGGTCATGTTCTGATGGAGAGTGATAGAAAACATGATTAGGAGAAAGTTAACCACTAAAAATCATAAACTTGTGCTGGGTTAAATGGTATTTGATTCCCCAGTAGGAAAATTTAACAGACAACATTTTTGTTTTAAGTTAACTTTCATTGATAAATTTATTTATGAGCATAACTAAATCATAAGGAAACATACTTATTTGTCGTGTACACTTTCTTCTCTTACTATATTTCTTACACAAACTCATATTTTCTCTAAAATATGAGTATTTAGGATGACTTTTTTAGATTAAGAGCGGTATAATCAACTTATTGAGAATCACCTTATCCAGAATAGATGAACTATATATTTACCATGTCTTTAGAACTTAACCAAAACCAAAATTTTTAGTACGAGATAAGATATTACCTAAAAAGGATAATCTTTTACAAAAAGTAAAGCTAATATTAATCTCCAAAACTGGTCCAACAAAACCCAAAGATCAACAGAGACCATTCAATAAACTATTGTCCATAAAATTATATAAAAGTAATCCAAAATAAGATTGAAACCCAAATTTATTAAGGATTTAATCAAATAGTATTTCAAGGTAAATTTAACATTTATCTCTAAATAAAATCAGTTACTCTTATAGTCTCATACTGAAAAGTAATTAACTTAATCCCATATCCACCATGTTAGGTTAATAATTTCCATAGATAACCCAAAATCAACTTATTCCTAATTCATAAGATCATCTAACTAAAAATAATTATCCATATTAACCAGGGACTTCACGTACTCTGTGGTAGGCGATAAATTCCATTCGCACTTTGGTTGTGGGTTTGATTCTCGTAGCTTCGTCTGAAGCGACAGGTTGTCACACGGTCTGTGTGTTGTCCTTCTTTTCAAAACAATATAATTATTAAATCATTCCCCAAAAAGATAAATAATCTTCAAAAATAACCATAACATAATTTAACCTCATGTTTATCTCATGCCTTTCATTTTCAATCGTAACATATAGTAACCTATAATTACCTCAAAAGTAAGGATCGTATAAACCCTAATGGTTACCTATATAATTATTACCTAAACTTCCACATCGAGTTGGTTATCTCGTACATGATGCATTAGATAACTCACCAAGGTTCATGTGGTTAATCATGACTCATGATAGTTTCTTGAGAATAATGACAAGAGTTCTCATTGCAGCTCCCAAATCATTCAGTTGATCTTTCAAAAAACTGTCACAATTTTCTTGACATCCACTGTTACATTCGTTCCTACTAGATCTATACATTTAATAAAACCAAAAAGGTTAGTGTGATTATATCATTAGAGACATCACATAATATCTTATGAGGAGGGTAAATACTAAGATATAATAATTCATGTAATTTTAAACTCATTCACATTATCTAAAACTATGACTCTTTCTGAAATCCAAACCATTATGGTAATGTCACTTATTCCTAAAGAATACCCTAACCACTAAAGTTATCTAAACCAACCTCTGATACCAACTATAAGGCCCCAACCTTAAAACATTACATAATATTGAATTAAATTAATAATTCACATTAAGGATCTTTTTAGGTTTAGAGTTTTAGAGAATTATGACATAACTATTACATCTCACAAGATTAAAAAGTAGACACTTCTACTTAGTTTTTATTTTTTTCATAAAACAAAAACTCATAAAAATAAACATGTATAGTTCCATGTTTTAGATAGCACGTATTTCGTTGATCCCATCCTTGACCCTATTCATAATTATGTCTTGTGGAAAACATTTCAAAAACATGGGATGAGCATAAAAAGCTCAGTAAGGGATATAAAAACATGGAAAGAAAACATTTGTCCATGTATACATAAGAATCAGTGAAATCATACTTTACTAATAAAACATAAGAACTTTAACATACCTCATGAAATCATAATATTTATAAATAACTAATAGAAATCATAAGACGTAAAGTTAACTTGAGGAATTTATAACATTCTTACATAAGGAGCAACCCTCAATGGTTAAGTTTGGAATACCCATCATAGTATATTCCCTAAATCTCTTTGGAGAAACCTTAGCGTTTAACTCCTTCATGTTACCCAATGCATTGGAGTGCTATCTCAAGCTCAACCACCTATATTTTATCATGGAACCACCTGACTTCATAAACAATTCCCAAGAACCATAACATAAACATTGCACATAACATTAGCGTAAAGGAAGGATAACATTCCCACATTGCAATAAAAAAATGACTTTTTAAGATATTCAAATAATGAATCCATTCCAAAAATTATTTTCAATGACAAAATACGTAAAAGTAGTATATGTTATTTATTTTCCTTTTAAAAACATTATGGCTTGTTAAGGAATCCAAAGATCAAATAATACTCACGGTGGTGGAAAAGGACATTACCACCGCTTACGTAAAAAAAAGATACATTCCTTTTTGTCGTTTAGTAAAATACTTCTTAGAGAAAATGTTAAATTTGAATTAAATGAAAAGTTAAAAGGGTTTTATACACCATATAAAAGAAATTGGTGTATAAATCAAAGTTTTCCTCAATAAAAGGATATTGAGACATAGTCCCTTATAAAGATGGTATCCTTAGATTAAGGATAAATCAATTACATAATTATGTGGGACAATTATAAATACACCCAATATAAGTGGATTTTAATTATAAAAAATCAGAGGGCATACACACATATTCATATCATGACATAATCAAGAAGTAGAGGTTTAACCCAATGAATTGAAATTGGGTTAAGAAGTTCACTTACAGAAATTCGACAGCCTAACAGCGTGACTTTAAAATTCCAAAAAAGACATGATGAGAGATAAAAAGGTTATCTCATCACATGGACATACAATTTACAGAAATAATGATATATAGAAACATATCCCAACATTAGAATATGTAAATTAAAATACCTAACAAAATAAGTCTTTTAAAAGGAGGAGGGTGAAAGGTTACCTTACCGATTTGGGTAACATTCAAGACGTACTTCCCACGAAAGGAGGGTCATACAATGAGGATGTAAATACCCATTAATTAAATTATATTACTCAAAGAATACAATCATGGTATGCACATAAACCACACAAAAGGAAATAGTGGAAAATGTATCATTAACACCACAGGAACAAAAAGTGTGATAAAAACCCCTTACCTCGTTGTGATCAATCGAGTCGTATGACCAAAAGATAATGAACACCAAATGAATCACATAATACCATGAATATAAATAGATTCGTGATAATATAAATGAAATGTTAGCAACAAATACACCACATAAAATAAATAAGTGGCGAACATTGGAAATCTCACAGAATTAAAAGTGAGATAAGAAATCCCTTACGAAAATTAGGCAGCCTAACAACGCCACTTAAAACATCCAAAAATGGTTTGATGAGATCAAATTGGTTATATCATCATTTGAAAATAAAAATTACCGTAAGAGGAATACAAATTAACATCCCCCAAAATTATAAAGTG
Source organism: Viscum album (assembly GCA_963277665.1). NCBI lineage: Eukaryota > Viridiplantae > Streptophyta > Magnoliopsida > Santalales > Viscaceae > Viscum > Viscum album. Next base: position 1,581,095,606 of record OY728150.1, on the reverse strand, counting down.
GAGCCTAAAAAGAATGAAATAACAGATAGTACTTAAATAGAAATTGAGATGTAGGATCCCTTACCTCAAGTCTGAATTGTCTTGTTCTTTTCCTTATATTCCTGAATAATAAACATTCCTCAATTTATAATTGAGTAAGTACCTCATTTAATGTGTATTATTCAATTTATGTCAAATATTATAATTTTATAAAAATTAGTTAAATATGTGAGTTCATATCAGGCGTTTTTGTCGATTTCGGTACATTAGTCAAAAATGAACTTGTTTGAAAAGAATTTCCCATGTAGTTATAAGTAAATATTCTCCAGAATAGTATTAATTATTTATTTATCAAATAAATCCAGTATAAAATCATTTAATACTATTCCATAACATTTGTAGATAAAATTGAAATGTGCCATTCATGTAGAGGGTAGGCCCTTCATACACATGAACACTACATTCATTTCTTTTTCATATTAATGGAATTATAACTAAATGAGAGATATATATTATAATTAAGGTATAATATATATTTTATATAGGTCACATAAGTTCACTAATTTCATTTTTATACATTCCATGTATTGCATGAACTTGTCACATCACTTGAAGGGGCGGTAGTCCACACTTCCTTATATGAAATTATCACATTTGCACAACATGAAAAGCATAAAGAAATGTTTTAAATATAAAATAAAGAAGAATATAGGAAACATAAATACCATATATATATAATATATAAAATACAGTGACATCATAATGGCCGCCATGAGAGGTGGTAGGAGATAATTGAACAATCATCGTTTTGTGAGGCAGTAGTTTTCCGTCCACAGAAACAATGTGTTCAACACCCATTAGATGAAGGTGTGTGTAAGTGTATCTCTAATACTTATTATAAAATCATCCTAGTATATTTATGATACTGGTTTTGTAACAAAACATAGGAATAAAAAGATTTTAGGGGGTTGGAGATGTAAAATAGAACAAAAGAACGTAACAGAAGACATTACCTTTAAATCGGGTAACTCCTCTTGGTTTGAACCAAAAGAGTTTATTGAAGGGCTTTATTCCAGAGGTAAGTCATCTAGGATTAATAGGGGTATATTGGGAGATTATTTGAGTAGAGGTTGGAAGATAAAAAGGGCTTTAAGAGTGTGATAAATGGGTAGGAAGTGGGGTCTTTTTATAATGGAGAGGAGGGGCTCTTTTGAAAATCTTGAAACTATTATTTTATTATATAAATATTTTTGGTTACTAAAGGTGCAATAATCATTAAATTAGAATATAATGTTTACCATTTTTTATATAAAATCATCCAATAATAATTGCAAAAGTGTTGGATATTTTTTTAAACTTTATCTTCTAATTTATTTAATTTATTCATTAATGACGTAAACACTTCATCATAATTTTGTCATAAATAATTTTATTTATTTGATGTCAAAAAATTATAAAACAATTACCACGATGTAAAAATATTTTTATATTTATAATGATTATTTATAATCAAAATTATAACTTGTATAACCCCTTGTAAAAATTTATTTAGTAAAATAATACATATTTGTGACATTTTTATTTTTACTTTAAATACAAGGTATTAATAACATTATCTTGCACAAGTGGCTCCATGGGGTCCCACAAATTGACCCATTGATTTTCATGGTCGGAAATTACTCATAAAATAAGTATAGGACATGTTTCATGGTATTTTCATATTATTATAACATTAGTTTTACATTAAATTAACCTAATTACCAATAATCACGGTTAATAGAACTCAAAAGTCAGTATTCACCAAAAATTATTTTCAACCCATTGAACCAAATTTTACTTAATAATGATAACAATGAATATAGGATTTTTGAAATTCAAATCATAGAAGTAGTAGAATTTTATTTAAATGAGAAATCTGTTTTTTAACTACCACTTAGTGGTTTCACTATTCATCAAATATTGATGTTTTTCATAAAAATACCAAAAACTAATCCTAAGGTATATTTGATATTCCAAATTAAAAAATTATTTCCGTTTTACCAAATTCAAAAAATAGAAGTTGAATTAATTAATTTTATAATTAATTCTCGGTGAGAAAACAAATAACGTGTTTCTAAGAAACAATATATATCAAAAGATTGACACTTGTTTATGTCCAATTTCAAAGTGAAATTAATTCCAATGAACAAAATTGGATTAAATGGTCAAAATATATTCTAATTAAACATTAAAAAATTAAAAATATAATCCGACCATATAAATAAATTAGACTAAAATGTGGTTTTGAATTAAAATACAACATTTTTCACTATTCATTTAAAAATGAACTTTATCAAAAAAATACCATAAACATACACAAAATAAATTTTTATCTCTTGATTATAATAAAGGATTTTATTTTCTGAAATATATCATATAAATGTGACAATAAGTATATTTAAAAAAAATTCACCATCAAAAGGAGTTTAATGGACCTTTTAAATAATATTATAATATTTATGCTTAAAATTGGATTCATTCGCATTTTATGCCTCAATAATATATTGGATAAATGTAAAAATATTTAACACACATATATAATCCTGTTTTAGTTAATTCTGTTCATTCCTTCCATTGCAATGACTAGGCATTAACTACCATTTAAAATAATATCATTATATTATTAGTGTACAACATAAGATTTCAAAGAAACTCATTATTGTGTATTGGGTACACAATCGAAAATATCATTACTTTTAAAGTAATATTAATATTTTATTCAGAAATATTAATAAATATGAAAATGTCATATTCTTTATTTATCTGGGATGTTACTCATTTTTTATAGATTATCACTTCACTTGTGAATTTACACTTTAATGTTGCATGCTTTGTAATGGATTTCATCTTAGATATGTGAGAATCTATTTTATAATATTGTTTTTTGGTATTTCATATATTTTCATTAAGGAGATCATATAATCTATCTTTCATAAAATCCATATATTTTCTTGTCCCAATGATATTTATTGTGATTCATGATTTTCTTCATATTTTACCTCTCATTTATAATTAATAAAGAATAAATATTGTTAAATTAAAATCAAATCTTATTTCGCTTTTAGATTAAGATAATTTTTATTCCATGTCCATATTTTTCAAAATTGTATTTAAATCATGCATTATATTTACCCAAATGATTTATTTAGTATATTATATTTTATACATGAATTTTTAAAAAAATTTAAAGGAATCATTCAAATGTTTCCCAAAAATTCTATTTTTTAATTCCATTACAAAAACACAAAAAGGAGTATTTCTTTTAAACATATTACATTAATATAATTGTCCACCATTATATCCATTTTTCACTATTTAGATTATTCTATAATTGTTCAACAGTTCTAAAGAGAAACATTATTTTATTTTCATGATTAAATATTATTTTATTTTCTAATAGACTTTATTTTATATAAACATCTATTTCTCATTAATTAATGGCCATATTTCATCTCATAAAAAATTTCTCATTAACATTCTCTTGAATCATTCACCTTATTATGATCATGATTCAATATAAGATACATTTCCCTTACAAATCTAAAACATTTTTGGTTCATGAAAATTCTTATTTCTTAAACAATATAGTATTTTCATATATGGTGTTTCACTTTTAATGTTATTTGATTGACTAGGTAATTGTTTGTATTCTATGTTCTTTACAAACTATATAAATTTATTGATTAGAAATCTTGTTTATTAATTAAATTTAACAATCAAAAAATTAAAATGAATTCGACATGTAGTGATGTGTGGGCTCTAATATTACATATCTTTCTGATGCATTAGTAGGTCTCATGAGACAAACTGGCTTGTTAACTTTATTAAATTGTATTTTAATGGATATCTACACATACATTAAAATTTCTTGGTGCAATTAATAGGGATAAATATATCATGATTTATGAGATCATGAAATCCAACATTATTAGTTTCCTTTATTTAGAATTTAGTTATTAGTATCCATGAGTTTATATTATTGATATTATCCATGGATGCATTTTTTATACACATTAATGATTAAATATAATGTTTTTTTAGTAATTTACCTTTCTATATTGATTATTCATTATTTACTCATGATTACTTATATCACTCATAACCCTTATTAAGAATTCGAGTTGACCCTTGTTTTTTTTCTATTCCATGTCAATATAAAAAGAAATATTTTAATGGGTTCCAACGAAATAGAATAATTTATGTTGTTAGGATTTAAATTTTATTTCCAACTTTAAATGGGAATCATTTATTTATTTGGTTTATCTAGACTACTAAACAAATTAATCATTTCAGATGTGATCCTATATATCATATGAAAATTTAATAAAGTAGAAACTATATCAAGGTTATTGGAAACCTATAAAGATTACACGTATAATTTTATAATGAAACCTATATAGAGTACATGTTGAGAAGTGAGACAGATACATGTCTTGAGAGAAACACACTACTTAAGAAATAAATACGTATCTAGAAAGAAGTTAACAAGTATAATAAATATGGTGATGAGTTTCACATTAGATATAATGATCACATTTATGTAATAAAATGTCTAAAATGTATAATTGGCAGAGAAGTAAAGAATTATAATGGAATCATAAAAGAATATTTCTGGTTAATAATAAGAAAATATCCAAGTTAAAATAAGATGTGTTAAAACTAATCAGACACAAATAAAAAAGAAATATGACTATAATAAGGCTGTGCAAGTGAGGGTATAGTATTTACAAAATTTTGATGGACTATACATATGTTTAGGTAACAATTTCACCTATAAAACCATAAAATCTAAATCTATTTTAGCTAATAGGGTAGTTTATATGTTCTAAACAGGGAAAGAGTGGTTAGAAAAAAAAATGATAAAAATAATATTCCATTAATTTGAGTTATTAATAGTCAAAACAAGGACATTATCCATGTATAAATAAAATGATGTACAAAACTAATACAAATTAGGAATGAAGTTTATTAATAAGACACAATAATTCCCTAAAATATCTTTTTATATGGGATATTGTTGGGGATGTAGAATGTTTGGGAAAAATATTATGTTTTATTGGGAAATATTTATTTCCCATGGAAGCATAAAATCACATGATTTAAATAATATATTAAAAAAATATAAGTTACAAACCAACAAGTAAAACAAATAGTGGAGAAAATTCATCAGAGATGTCTATCCAATGAATATTTAGATATAATAAGAAAATATTTGTTATATGTGACCACTAAGGTCACCATATAAAAGAATATATGGAATTACATTCATGTATAATATAATAATAATATAGAGACAAAAACAATTAGAATACAAAGAAGAAAAAAATTATATCTTAGTGGAGACACAACTCAAAATAAGTAGGAGGACAAATTCATGGATCCTTGATATTGGATTCTAGTCACATATAAATGATATACAAATATTTTAAAAATATTCAATAAAATGATGTTGATTTAAGAATTGGAAATGAGTTCCCTCTGAGGATTAAAAGAATTCAAATATCTGAGATTAAAGCACAAAAAATGAAAACAAAAAATGTTTTTATATTTATGGGATGAAACAAACCTTGTTCATTGTGAGTCAAATATGTAAAGATTGAAATAGTGTTATTTTATGAAAAAAAACATCTCTCCTAGGGATATTAAATGATTGGAAAATTGTTACCACGTGTGAAATAACCAATGGTAACATTTCACATATTGGGAACATGAGAAATTATTATTATTTGAGTGCAAAAGTGTTGAACAAAATATGTCATGGAAGATTGTGTCCCATTTGTAAAATAATTTTGAGTAATATTTTAAAGGGATAAAAAATGAAAAATTTACCTCAACTCAATATAGAAATAGAGTATATTTGTGAAACATTCCAAAAAATTAAACATCACATAAGGAAACCAAATTAGGGTAGGAATCCAATCCACAAGGCCAGTTGTGATAATACATTCAAATCTATATGGACCCATTATACATAAGTCCACTTATTGTGATATTTTTTTCATTTCCATTATTTATTATTATTCTAAAATAAAAAAGGTTTTTTCATAAAACCCAAATCAAATTCACTAGATATGTTTAAAATTTTTAAAACAACTGTTGACAAATAATTTTGGATATACATCAAAAAAATTAGATATTAAAATTGAAATGAATTAACAAGTAAATCATTTTAATATTATCCATAATATTATAAAATTAAAAATTATTATAGTACATGTTATACACCAAAATAAAATCAATTTTCAGAGTGAAATAAAAGAAATTTGGTTGATATGGGAAGAACTATGATGGAATGAAACAATATCTTAATTCGACTCAAGGGGGCACATATATTTATCATTTCCCAAATTAAAAATAACATCCTAAGGAGGAGAAACTCTAACATGACCTCATATAAGATGTACTACATGAAGAATCCAATCATGGGATACTTTTAAGTGCTTAGTAGAAACTCCTTATAAATATTAAAGGTAAAAATATGTCATAATTGGTCAGACGACTCGAGAATGAATCTTTAAGGTAAATATATAATAAAGGGTAAAGTTACTAAAAAAATACTATATTAAATGGTTGAATTATTTGAGTTGAAAATTATCGAAAATAAATAATAACTTATTGCTCTATATGAAGAAAATTTTGAGTAATTTGTTAAACATAACACGTAGAATTGTTAGGATACCAATTAATAAAATGTTTATTTTAAACTAAAGGTAGTCATTATTAACATTGATATGGACAGTGATGGGGAGGATCTCACTGAAAATAAAAAGTAGATGTAAGATAATTTGAAGAAACAAGTGGAGGTAGAAAATATAATTTTAAATAAAATTAATCTTGTTCAATGAAGAAGAATAGTGAGATAAGATAATAAAACTACTCTAATATCTCAAATTGACCCACATCCAGAGTTTAAATATGTCACGTATGATGAATGGATAAGATCTATGAAAGCGGAATTCGACATAATTGATATTATTTCCAATTGAAATCTTATCCACAAATGAAATGGAAAATGTTAATAGGGAAAAAATTTACAAAAATAAAAATAATTATAATGGAGAAGTCAGAAGGTATAAGTTCAAACATCATTGAATAGGGTAATCACACATTTATGGGGTTGGTATTGAAGATTAATTTTCTCATGTTACTTGTTTGGGGTCTAAAATAATGTTCTTAGTTGTTGAAACTCTTAAAAACTATAAAATTTATCATACGGAAAAAAATTATTATTTCTTGAATGGTGTTCATGAAGAATGATTCTATATTTAGAAGATGAGGGATTCATTCTTGAGTAAATGGTTAAAAAAATATAGCACATAGGAACCCTTCGGTACTTAATTATAATGTGTTGTAAAAAAGATTTTCCATTGATATAGTCTTGTAGTTCATTCATTGATTATCGCTCTACTCGCTATTCCCTTTATTTTATGGAATTATCAGACATTGTTGGGAGGTTTTATTTTTTAGGGTGTCCCTCTAATACCTAGATTTAATATGTATGTCTATAGAATTGATATATGTGATTTTCAATGTTTGGGTATAAGTCCCTTGCTATACTATTCTTTATTGACACTTGGTGTGATGTTACCTATGATTTCGAGTTATAATGCTTGGATTTTATTTCCTTCCATGATATATGTGATATTCTTTGGAACATTTTAACCTAAATAATTTAGAAGTATTTGATTTGGATTATTTAGAATTGTTTTACCTAGATTATTTGAAATGGGTTTATGTGGATTATTTTAAACTACATTACCTAGATTATTTGAAACTATTTTACCTAGATTATTTAAAATTGTGATAAAGAAGAATTTTTTTCCATCCATTGATATAAAAATAATTAAAATAGTTACCATTCAATGTTTTCATTAATTTTGATCATGTTTGGATTCTTTTGTAGATACATTTTATTGAAAAACTATGTGAGATCCTATGTATCTTATTATCGCACACCATACACACCCCTTAAGTGGTGTTTTGTTCCTGTTATGTTTTTCTCTATAGTGAAAGGAAGGGTCTTGTAATGAGGTGGTGAGGTTTTGGTTAGCTATGCTGGGTAGCAGGTGATGATATAGAAAAGGCACTGCAATGTGTGCAAGGTTTATACTGGCTATGTTGGCTATCCAATTGTGAGATTCCAAAATAGTTTCTTTGTATCTGATAGAGTATTTATTTCTCATATTTAGTTATTTCATTATTTGTTAGACTCATTCCTAATATTTCATTTAGATAATTTTGGGTTGTATCCATTGGATGTTTCCTTTTCACAATGGAATATATTTGTAGTTTTTCTCTTCTAATATTTATTCCTGTTGTGTATATATATGATTTATGTTTTATGCTTTAGGTCGGGAGAAATTGTTCTGTATGGTTATGTCGATGTCGGGATACTAGTCACCGTCCCAGGGGGATCAAGAATTACAATCATGTATGTGACGGGTCGGATCAATAATTGGTTTTTGGGGTACATAATTGGTTCATTATTGTTTGGTATTAGAGGAGGTTTGATGCTTGGTTTTTTGAAGTTGGTAGACTATGGATTCTATTTTTGGGACTTGATAAATATGATACAGTGAGTGTCGAGAGAGTTATTTTCATAATAAGACTAAATTTACCATTGGATATTGGGATGTGTGTCTCCTATTTTGAGTTCCTTATCTTAATATCAGTTTATGTGTATAGTTTTCTAGTTTGAACAGATTTTTTTTCTATTGATCACTTATTATATTTTGGGTGTATTGTGATAAGCCTCTGAGATATCTCTCACAGGTTCCACTGGAGTGTGCAGTGGATTCTTCTCAAGGAAATCTTCCATTGGATCAGAATCTAATATATACTATAAGAAGAGTATTTTACATCACGGATAAAAATGTACAACAAGTACATAATGTAGTTTTTGAGGTACATCCAAGAGCTATTTGAGAAAGTGACTGAACAATAGATTACATACATGAAAAGAAATCATATTTTAGGGATATAAATGAACCCTAAGAGATGAAGGACTCGTTAGACAAGATCAATTAGATATTTCATGTCAAATATACATATAATAATATCAAGGTAAAGTTCAGGGAATTCAGACACAAGTCACTCATAAAGTGATGGTGGGATTCCATGGTACAGGGAAAAAACTATGCAGTATTTGACTATAAGTGTTTCAAGACACCCCACTTCCAATAGTATTTTCAAAAGTCAATGATGATAGAAAATTATTTTGAATTCATGCCCCTATATTAGGGAGACAATTTGATGTTGGCATACACCATTTGGTTCATAGAGCTGGTAAATTCTTCTTTAGAATCATTAAAAAATTTAAAATTGAAGGATAAGAAGTACATGAAGGGTTTGTTACTAGATATTGGATCACAGTTATTTATGATGAATTATATTACATAATTTGTAATTGTATACTAAGAAATGGTGGAATATATGGATATAGAATTAAATTTTCTATATTTTTTCCTTCTCCTCCACTCATTTCCAACTTCAATGGTACACGGGGAAGGAATAAGAATTGGAATGAGCATTGTAGAGGTGGTGAAGGTTGTTTAGGGAAATGAGAATCCTCTACAAGATTAGTTACATCTTATAGTGTTCCCATGAATTTCTATCAATGTGTAATGTTCAAACACACATGATGTTCATTTCCTATGTCTTTAAATATGTGAAATGGATCTGGCCTCTATAACTACCTATAGGAATTCATTAATGATATTTGTGTGCCTCATTATGTCTAAGGATCATCGATTCCAAAGGTTACCACAACATAGTAAGTTGTTTCATAAACTATAGGGATCTAGACTTAGGCTTCAATTGTGAAGATCCATTATGTAGTAGATGAGTTTTTGAGGAAATTTAATGTGCCCTGTGACACTAAGTGGTATCTTTTTATTTAACATTTTATAGTCCCAACATTATTTGATATCGGTGCCTTACACTCATTTATTTCTCTCTATTTCATTGATATTCTTCACCTTTCATTGGATCTAATTTATGTTGTGATATATTAATTGAAACCTATTTTGTATGAGGAATGATTGGGGTTTTCGTTGTCCTCATTCAATGTTGATAGATGATGTGAAGTTACTTTGGGATTTCGCCATTCTCTATATGGATCCATTCAATATCATCATCAAAGTGTATTTTTTGATTAATCACTATACTAATATTTATTATTATCATTGATTTGTTATGTTATTTTTTCATATAGGAGATTTCTAGTGTCTCAAGGATATTGTGATTTGATTTTAGGTCATGCAGGACCTTCCGGACAAGATCTTCGGAGTTTGTTGACATTTATTTAATTTGAGCCTGATGATGTTTCTTTTGTTTTTGATATTTATGATATTCTTAAATACATTCATAACATTTCTACAAATGAATTATCAGGCCTTCCTCTATAGGGGAAGGTATAGTTAATGATATAAATAATACCATGCATATAGCATGTTTTAATACCCTCATATCATGTGGGACTCGCATAGATAAAAGAACTCAAGATTTAGTTGGATGATCTGATGGAAAAATTATATTTTCACTCTAGTGTTTCACCTTGTGGAACACCTATAATCTTTTCCAAGAAGGAAAATGGTTCACTCTAATTTTTTATAGACTATCCGAAGATGAATTTGTAAATTTCAATGAACAAGTATCCTTTGACATATGTGGATGACTTGTCAGACCAATTAAAGGGGGAAAGGTGGTTATTGAAGAGCCATCATTGGTCAAGTTATCAATAGTTTAGTGTTTTGGAGCATGATATAATGTTAATGGATTTAAATAATATTCATATCATTTAATAATATATTTTGATGCCTTTTGGTATAAATAACACTCTTTCAGTGTTAATTGTTTTAATAAATAGAATATTCTTTTACTGTCTCAACACCATTATGGTAGTGTTCACGTTTGAAATATTATTTTTTTTATAATGTGAATGATTACCATTTTCTTTCGATTATAGAAATCCTTAGGAGTCCCATTTTTATAGAAAAATTTGAAATATAGTTTTTTGATACAAGAATTCATGTTCTTGGGGTAAGTAGTATCTAAGAATATATTATTAGTTTATCCTAAGAAGGAAAAGACTATATTATTAGGGGAGGATCCAAGGAATGTCTTTTATATTTGGTGCTTCATTATCCTTACTGGATACTATTGGTGTTTAAACAAGGATTTATCTAAATCTGAATAACCTTTAACCATTCATACCATTAATGGTTTGAACATCATGTGGGATATAAAATATAATTCTTCATTCAATGAGTTTAAATGGATTCTGACATCAACTCAAATTCTGATCTTAACTAAGCCCAGTAAGGGGTATGTGTTATACTATGATGCTTCTAATTATCATTTGGATTGCATTATTATAAAATATAATCATGTTTTTTCTGATAGATCTCTTCATTTATTGTTGTATGAAATGAATTAATTCCACCCCATTATTATTTAGAGATTTCCACTGTTATCCATGAACATAATTGTTGGAGTAACTATATCTTCTGGGAGTGGTTAATTGTATTTACTGATAATAAGTGTTTGAGCTATAAATTTTCAGAGAATTTATTGATTCTATAATAGATATGGTGGGTGGAATACTTTTAGATATTTTACATTAATATCAACGACACCTCAAAAAATGGGATCATTGTTAGACAGCATCATTACATGAATATTCCATCATAGTCTACTCATGAATCGAAGGAGGTTTGGAACCTTATAGGACTCTCCACCCAGTTTCAAATATATTATTATATTTTAGGAATGGTTTTCATTGGTGTACAATTATCATCATCTCTCCTTGATTCTATTATGCAATGTCTGTAGTAGGATGATGAGTTCAAATAAATTTGAAAACCCTTGATGGTGGGATACCATTTCTAGGTGGTCACTCCTTTCAGATTGTATTATCTATTTTAGGAATCAGTTTTTTATCCAAGCATTTGTGAAGAGATCAGTTTTGTTTAACTATCACAATTTTTTATGGTTCATTCATCAAGGAACAATGTAAATGTATCATTACATGAGATGATGATTCTGGTGTCCAGGTATCGAGTGTAACATCATAGAATATATGTACCAATTGTACACCTTCTAACAAAGAAATTAAGAGAATATAAAACCTTCTAATTTGTCTTATATTCTTCTAGTTCTCGCATGGAAATGGGATGATGTGTACTTGGAGTTTGTTGCTGGATTACTATGGTCACCTTGATGGAAAAAATTTATCTAAGTAGTGTTTGACTTGTGGAAAAATTCAACTATTTCATTCCAATTTGGGAAACCACTAAAGTCGATGAGCTAGGCAAGTTTTATATGTAAGAGATAGTGAATTTAAATGGGTTTCCCACTTAAATTGTTTTGAATAAGTATTATAGGTTTACCTTATGTTTCTAGAAGAGTTTCTAAGAGGTGATAAAGACTCAGGTGATATTGAATATATATTACCATCCATAAATATAATTCCATATTGAGAATGTTATTCAGATCTTGGAGGATATACTCTATGCCTACACATTTGGTTTTGGTGTATGGATGGATGTCCATCTCAGAATGGTTTAAATTATTTAGAACGCAAATTATTAAGAATTAAATAAAATATCTCCCTAGGAGTATTTTTATTATCACCCATATAGGTAACCCCTTTGTTGGGAATTTGTGCGAAGGTCCTCTTTGGTAGGACTGAGTCCCATTCAAGAGATGTCAGTGAGGATTTGAGATATAAATTTTCATGTGGTTATAGTTCTACATCATTATAAATAGTATGGAAGTTGTTTACATCATCATTTGGATTTTTACAATCATGATGGTGTTTTCTATATTTGATTTGAACTGTTGGGTCATTTATATCATAACAAATAGGGGATGTTAACTCTAAGATATATTGGACCATTTTAGTTCCCTAGGAGGCTTGGAAGTGATGTTTATCAGTAGTAATTATCGTCTCATTTGATATTTATTCATGATGATTTCAATATATCTCAACTCAGAAAATACTATCCTAATCCCACTGATGTACTGAGTTGGTAGAATATTCAATTAGCGTCAAAGATTTGAATTTTTCATCATTTAGTGTATATCATTAACTCTCATGTGACTTTCTGGCATGGAAAGTCTATCTCATTAGTCAATATGTTATGGTGACATAGACTAGATTCTAATGAAACTTGGGAAGATGAAGCATTATTGGGGGAGAATTGGCCTCCCCTCTTTACGGATATCCCTTCTTCCATATGAATTCCTAAGGATGGATTTCCATGTACTAGTGGGGTTTAACATATTGTTATCCTATTTCATTTATTTATCATTCTTCTTATTACTTCCATTTTCATTTGGGGAAATTTTTTTATTGTGAGGATTGAGAGTGTTTTTTATGAAAAAGATATAATGTTATGGATGTATGTTTTTATGAATTAATGGATTCCATGTATAAGAGTTTTAATTGATTTAGAGGGTTCTATGTGCAATTGAAAATCATTATAGGTGGTTTGGGTTCTTTCATAAAAACATGGAATGCCATTTGTTTTCAAGATTCATTCACATCATGAACTTTTTACATGATATAAAATTAGTATAGAGGAGATGATGTGAACTATTTTGAAGCATCAAGATTTTATAATCCAAGAAAATGGTTCACATGGTAAAATGGTTGATCGAAATTATTTTTAATCTAATATGAATCCTTTTATGTGTATATTGTAAATCGTGATATTGATGTTTTGAAACATTTTCATATTATTAATGGTTTGAGGATAGATGTTTTCACCAAACTGAATATATTATTTTCTTTTGATTAAACTAGTTGGATCCTCTTTTAAAACCTAGGATCTCTCCCCAGAAATTTTGGGGACCTCCACTCCTTTCAAATAATATTATTCGGTGATTGATCTTTATGGTTTATGTGATGTGTCTCTCTTTTAAATTAATCTATGTGAATCTATATTACCATTGGTTTCATTATCATTGTTGTGTTACATTTTTAGATTCATTGTTCTTGTGGTGATGTCCTTATTTATCCTTTCATGATCCATTGTGGGTTCATCTTCTATCATTTGGTCCTTTGTTATTGGTACTATAATGGTGGGGCTTTCTATGAGTTATGTGTGAACAAACCTATCTTTCAACCTTTTATGTTTTGTAATATGATTTTAAAGTGTGTAAATCATAGTTTGGGCCTCATATTTTTTTCATCATTCCTTCTCGTGGTTTTGGATCCTATTTTGGGAATGTGTAGCCTAAGTTTGATGTAGGTTGCTACATATTTATCATATGTTAGATCAATATTAATTTCTATAATTTAATAAAAATATTTTAAATATAATTGTATGATCGATTGACTGATATGTGTGTGATTTTGTGAAAATTGCTTTTCTGGAATAGTGACCTTTCCCCTTATTTTCATAAAGGGAAAATGGTTGTTTTCAAAGCATTGTGAAATGGGATTGGGAAGTGGTTAAAAAATAGGGTTTTGATGAATCAGTTTGAAAAATGTAGCACATGAAAAGACCTTGGTACATAGGTGTAAAGTGTAGTAGCAAGCCTTGAACATTGATATCAGCAAAGATTTCACTCATGCGGAATTCCTCTACTCCTTAACCCTTATTTTTTGTGTACTTATTAAACACTATTAGGAGGTTCACTTTTTGGGGTCTTCCTCTACCCTCTTAATTTGATACATATGTCAAGAGACATGTTGCATGTGATTTTATACATCTAGGTTTGAGTTTCCTATGTAGAATAATCTATTGTGATTCTTGGAATGATGTTACATTTTCTTTTGATCTGCACTATTTGGATTTTTTAGCAGTATTGATATATGTAACATGATTTGGAACTATTTTATCCAGATTATTTGTAAATATTTTACAAATATTATTTTTAATTTTTTTACCTTGTTTATTTGAATTTGTTTAATATATGTTATTTAAAACCATTTTACCTAGATTATTTCATAATGTTTAACATGGATTAGTTGAAACTATTAAAAAGGTGACTTTTTTACCATTATATGACATAAAAATTTTAAATTTATTCTCATTCTTTGTTTTCATTAAATTTAAATATGTTCTTATTATTATAAAAATTATTTTGATGGAACACCTTGTTGTGTTCCTATGAGCGTGTAATGTCACACTTTGTGCACTCTTTATACGGTAGGTAGAACTTATTATGTCTTTCAATACAAGGAAAGGAAAGGTTTCATAGGGAGATTGCAAGGTTTCTATCAGTTGAGTTGGGTAGCTGGAACGTACACAGGAAATGTGGCATAATGAGTTGTTAATGTTTCTATCAATTGAGTTAGGTATCTATTGGTGAGAGAGTGGGTTTTTTCAGTTATCACATTGATTATTTTTCTCTAATATTTAGTATTCTCCCCTTTTGTCAGACTTGTACCTTGTAATTTTCCAACATACGTTAGGGTTGTATCGCTTGTTTTGTTTCCTTTTTTCTCTAAAATAAATTTCTTTTATATATTTTCATATATTTGTTCTTATTATGTATATATACATTCCATGTATTCTTCTTCCCATTGGAATTTTCATTCCCTTTGATTATTTCCGATGATCGGTTGATGGTCACCAACTCATGGGGATCGGGAACACCTTTCAAGTACGTAATGGTTTAGGTCAGGTGGATGTATGGTTGGGTGCGTAGGAAGGTTCATTACACACCCACATAGCCTTGGATTGTATTAATAGAAGGGTTAAAAATGTAATATTTCTCTATAACAAAGTTGTAGTATAAATGCCCCAATTATATATTTATGTTGAAAATATATGATTATTTATTATTGTGAAAATGGGGACAAAATAAAAAATTCATTTTTTTAATTAAGGGGTAGATCATTCAATTTACATGTATAATAATATATTATCATTATGGAAAGAGATTATCTCAAAATAAAAATGGTGTGGTGTCAATATTAATATCATCAGATGTAGGTTGTGATTTAATGAAATTTATTTTAATTATTTAGTTTTTGAATGAGTTAATAATGGTTTATAGAGAATCCAAATGGGGATTCTGATGTACCTAATGGAATTGTTGAAGCTGTTTTTTCAATCATTTTATAGTTCATGTGATAATTTATTATTATTATTTTTGTAATTTATTTATTCATATTTTGAAATGGTTCAATGTGAATTGATAAGGTTCTGTGATTATTTAGTTAAATTTTGACTGTTTGTTATGAGGAATAAATATTGTTATATTATATCTTCATAAAAACTTTTTGAGTCTACCTAAGGGTGGCTTCCCACTTCATAAGATTTATTTTTTTATTTTGGGTTGGAAAATTTAAATGTATGGAAACTTTTTAAGGATTATTATTGTCAATTTAAGGATAGATCATGGGATTTGTAAGGATCATCCATCGACATTTTAAGGATAACTTAGAGTATCTATGTAATCTATGGGTAAATCCATGACAATTGTTGATGATATTCCAGAAGTTCTGTATTGTATCTTAGAAGAGGCTTGAATTGAGGATGGTGTAAATGGTAACAAAATGAAGATGTTGGAACTCCATTTGGGAAAATAAATAAGATAGTTCTCATAATTAAAACCAAGATGGTATTTGGGAAAATAATTAATGGATACATCACCGGAGACATTGACATTTTCTACGGAAATAAATAAATTAAAATTTATAATATTCACTAAAAATTAAAAACAATGTCACATGCTTATATGTCCTATTCAAAAACAGGATAAGGATATTAAATTTGGATCTAGTAAAACACATTCTAAAATGGGTGAAGGTAAAATGTTCTAAATCAAAAATGGGCTTCGTCTTTTTTTTTATCGACCCACCCATTTTACATGCTCACTCCCAAGCCCAATGAGTTAACTCATATGTTATGAAAAGTATGATTTAATGGTATTTGTTACATATGTTTTGTTAATATTTTTGTAACACCCGGGACTTTTATGAGAAATATTCTGTTTTTATGTTATATAAATCATCAAAGGAATCTTTCACTACACATAACACTAGCTTGGCTTGCTTTACACGCAACTACGGCCTTCCTCGAAAGCTTGTGTCTTACGCAATACCGAGTTTTACTAAACAACGATATGCTATTAAAATATTATTAAAACTAGCCGTTATGAATAGTACTGACTGATTTTTTAATTTTATAACATTTTCTAGAATGAGGTATAAAAGAAAAATCAGTTTTTTTGGATAAAAGACATATTTTTCAAAAAATACAGTTTTGCCGCCTTTTGATGGCGCACCCACATTAAATATAGTTTTTGACATGTTTATAAATTCAATTTGACAAAATAAAATTCTTCTTTTTAATCAGGCTATAAAAATTTACATTGGATAAATTTTTGATATTTTTCTAACAACTTTCATATTTTGATGAATAGTAGAAATACGCTAATTTTTATTTAAAAACAACTTTTTTTCATTGAGATAATTTATAGGGATGAATTGTAATATTGAATGGTTTTAAAGTATAAATAGAATATATTTTTACCATTTAATATAATGTATGTCATTAGAATTAATTTCACATTGAATTCATAGGTAAAAAGATTTCAATCTTTGGCAATGTTTTAACTTCTAAAACACATTTTCTTAACAACGGGATTTATTTTAAATTAATTACTTCAACTTATATGTTTTGAATTTTGAAAAATGGATTCCATATTCAGAATCAGTGGGTCCAAATTATGTTAATAGGATACTTTTTATTTTTGGGCATTATGAATAGTTACTACGGTAAATTTTATTTACCATAGTTAAAGGTAAATCAGGTAATTAAGGGTGAATATAAGATTATAAAATTACCCTAACACCTGTCAAAATCCTATTGGATGACTAAAATTAGATTCATATCACCTATGGGTTGGATTAGATTCATTTAATGGACTTTTGTTCATGAAAATAATATAATTATTATTAAAACCAAAGAATGTGACAACATGTCACTTTTTTTAATATTATAAGTATAATAATTTTACTTTGGTGATAAACATAATAAAACATCGAACACGAATGGTCTCCAGAAATATAAAACAATTATCTAAATCATAGAAATTTATTTATAATTTTTAAGGATTAAATAATTATCATTAATTATGACACAATAGTGATGTTGAAATTATTTTTTTAATTAAAATATCAAAAAAATTGTTTTAAAATATTAAAATAAATATTATATGAACTATTTAATGTGATACACTTATTTTATAGATACATATGAAATTATATGAATCTATGAAATATTTTAGTTCGAACATATCTTCTATATATATTTTATTTAAATTCAAATAAATGAATAGTGTCAAAATTGACACTATTGTTATTTTATAAAAATAACATATTATAAAATTGTTTAAAAATCACAAAAATATTTAAAAATTATAAATTAAACTTTATATGGTCTAAAATGTCATAAAGTGTCAAAATATGGAAAATTCACCACACATATGTAATTATTTATAATAATTTAAAATTTAGAATATTATTACCACAAATAAAATTAAATTGATAAATAAGGATAAATCAAGTTGATAATGTTTAAAATAAATTACTAACATGTATAAATTTTTTTTGATTATATTACAACCCTATCTCATCTAAGATTCGTATATTAGTCATTTTGGATGTTTTTAAGTGGGGTTTGGATTTAATATAAACTAATATTTCTTATATTTCCAGAGGTTCCCCTCTCCTCCCTTATAAAAGGGCACCTCCTCCCTCTATTCCTCACACCAATTTGTGTCTTCAAGATTGGCCAAACCCTACCCATTTCACTTCCCCACTTCCTTAGAAACCTTCTAGATGTACTGGTCTTATCAAAAGACCAACCCTAGTTCCTTAAGAGAAAGTTTAAAGGAGGCACTTCAAAAAAGAGGTAATACCTTCTACCATTTTCTTCAAGTTCCATTCTTCTTATACTCCCTCTTCTTTAGTTGTTTCATTATGAGGTAATAACATCAGTATCACTCATGTATTGATATTTTATTATAAATATGAAACAACCCTATTTCACCTCTTATCCATCCTACGGAAAACGAAATCACCGCGCGTACGTACGTACGGAATACCGTCTCCACGCCGTGGTGTAATCTAATTCCCACCACCACCTTACTTGGATGGTTATAAGGGTGAAAGTAATGAATATATATATGATTATAGTAAAGTGTTATTGATTCTTAAATAGTATACATACACTCCAATACAATTCCACAATCATCGGAACGATATCATCGCTCGTGCGTACGTTCGGAATACCGTCTCCACGATGTGATGTGATTCGTTCTACATGATCTTCATTGCATAATGATTATATAAATGAATTGAATGAATTAATATGATATATATTACACTAATAACATTCTGGAAATTAGGTATCTATAACATAAAGAGAATAATATGAATTTATTCGACAAACACGCATAAGAACAAAAAGTAATAAACACACGAATAACAAGTAATAATGAAATATTACTAATAAGAAGCTAAGAATATGACCATATATGATATCATAACAATATGTATGATTCTGTAATAAGTCTATAACATTATTTAAATCATTATACAGGAGGTTCGGACACTTACAAAGCAAATCGGACATAAGGTAAAGGAAATATCACAATCTCATTTTTATCTGAGATTGTTTATACTTTTGTAATTACTTTGGTGTATTTTATCATCCACATCCATGTTTTTTCAAAATTTAATATTATTTCCATCCACCTAAAATTTTTTAAATCCAATTTTACCCTTAGGTGAGTTTTTAGTAAAATATATGAAAGGAATCTTTTGTCATTTTTTCGTACGAGGTACTTTTTGACTTTTCCGACAAAAGCACGAGAAGAATGTTTTTTTAACTTATACGGCATGAATGGATTCTTAAAACATTATTTCAAAGAAGCATCCTTTACAATTTTTCATGTTTATTTTTAATCAACTTCTTTTAGTTTAAAATTGTATGACATGTTAAGAAAGGAAAAATGTTTTTGAAGTAGAATGGATATTTTCTTCAAGAATGGAGTTCAAGAGTTTTATCAAAATTATTTTCCATCTAAGATAATATAGGGTTTTATTTCTATCCATATTATAACATGGATTTTATTATGTTGTGATGGAAATATTTTTATGAATTCCTTTATCTTATATGAATTGTTTTTTGATGTCACGATGTTTTAGATTCCCATTTTTATTACATGGGTTATGCTATGATGTATGGTTTATGATTTTGTGTGACACATAATAATGGTATAATTATGAGATGGGTGGGACCTATATCTCCCTCCAATGCATTGGGTAAAGATTTTATATCTCTTGAGATAGAAATTTCTGGAATGGCAGGTTAAACCGATTCAGTGAAACAGGACTGAAACAAGGAGTGAACTCGCTTCAGAAATGAACATTGTCCACTAAGATAGTCTTGGCAATGAGTCTTGACTAATAAGAAATGATTCTCTATGATTATGTGTGTATGGCACAAAGTTTCATGTTTTATTTTATTATTATTGGTATTTCATTTCACTACTATGATTTATCCCATGTTATGAAATTATGCTCTCATTTGCAGGTTAAGATTTCCAAAATGTTATGTTCTTATGAATATGATGAGATTGATATTGTTTTTGTTTACCCTTACTGAGAATTTGAGCTCACACTTTTGTATGTTTTCTTTCCCCAGGTCAGGAAGAATCTTATTAAGTAAGATAAGCCAAAAGGGACTATAGATATGATGAAATAAATGGGAGACAGTGTAGACGCTTTATGAACCAGTTGTTTATGCTTCTCAGTTTCTAAAGACACTATTCCTATACGGTCCTTTCAGGGTTTTGTTATATGTTGTAATACGTATGCCTCAATTTTGAAGTAATAATAGTGTATGTAAAGTATGGGTCATTATAGTTGGTATCAGAGGAAAAGGAGGTAGGAATGTATCTGATCCTTGGGAACTCTCACATGTGAGCGTTGGACGAAGCATGGCTCTCCGCCCAAGGGCTTCATGAGGAAATGGCTGCCCCTGGGGATGGTGGTGCGTCCCACCCAGGGGGTGTAGCCGCACATAGAGTTCCTGATAGGTATCAATTATAGTCCACTGGAAGTAATTCCAGACCATTATAGTTGGTATAAGAGGAAAGGTATAGTCAACCTTTGGAAACTCGGATGTGAAAGCCTTAGTAAGAACCCTAAGGAAAAGTCTGAGCATAGAACACAATCTTAGTGTTTTAAAAATGACCATGAATAACCTAGGATAAGACCTTAAGTGTGAAATTTTATATACTTGATTATGTGGTTTTCCTATTATAATTAGTGTTTCTCACACTATTCATCTTGGTTTTAGTCAATGGCTGGAACCCGAAGGAACAGTGTTAATGCTGAATGCGACGGGCAATGCAATGATTGTCCCCTGAGAAACCAAATGTTATGGGAGATGGAATGAAAAATCTTGTAGCCATGCTCACACAACATTCTCAAGCTATGAATCATGCAGGACTTCCAAATGAGCAAAGGAAGGAGCAACATTCTGTTGAATCCTAATGAGGCAGCGTCCACCTTCTTTCGGTGGGTCTACTGATCCATTAGTTGCTGAAAAATGGATTAGTACTACTAAAAAGATATTTTCAGTTCTTCAATGTTCCGAACATGATAAAGTCATCCTAGTAGTGTATTGTTTGGATGTAGATGTTGATCAATGGTGGAATCTTATTAAGAATACGAGGCAAAGGGATGAAATTTAGTCTATGGAATGGGACGAGTTCAAGAACTTATTTTTCAATAAGTACTTCCCTCGTATTCTCCGAAAAAATATGGAGAAAGAGTTTCTTGAACTAAAGAAAAAGGATGATGAATCTGTTGGTACCTATGAAGAAAATTTTGCAAGACTTTCAAGGTACGCTTCTGGTATTATTATCCAACCTGAGAGTAAGATCGATCGATTCTTTAGTGGCTTAAAACCAAGTCTTCAAAGGGTGTTAGCCATAAGGGACTTCAATAGCTACGAGGAAATCGTTCGATGTGCTCTCAAAGTCGAGATGGAGATTGGAGTAACCCATCAGTCATATGGATTTGATAAGAAGAGGAAAATAGAATTCAAAGGAAAATCTAAAGAGCACACTGAAAATAAGATGTGCTTTCCCTTATGCTCATAGTGTTGAAAGAAACATGGAGGGAGTAGTCTTAAAGGGACAATTAAATGTTTCAAATATGGAAAAGAAGGTCATAGGGAATTTGAATGCCACAATGATGGCAAGAAGATGTCTAATGATGTAAACAAAGGAAGGGATACACAGAATGAACCTACTACACTTCAATGTTTCATGTGCAAGGAGATTGGTCATTATGCCAATAAATTCCCTAATCCAAGGTTTTTTGATGATGATCGACATCAACAAAATCTTAAGGCTAATGACAAAGGAAAGTCACATGCAATTTCTATCTGTGATGTGGAGTACGATAATGATGTGGAGAAAGGTACACTTACCATCCACTCTAATGTAGAAAATGTTTTATTTGATTATGGATCCACCCACTATTTTATTTCTGGAAATTTTTCTGAGGGTATCATCGTATTACCTCAACAATTAGATGTTGAGTTAGCTATGACAACACCTAATGGCACAACAGTCGCATCAAAAGTTTATAATTCTTCCCCGATTGAAGTTTGTGGGAAAGTGCTTCCTGCAAATCTTGTTATCCTTCCAATAGTGGAATTTGATGTGATTCTTGGCATGGATTGGATTTATTTATATGAAGCTCATATCAATTTCCAAAGAAGGGAAGTCACATTTCATATTCCAGATCAATCTATGATCGTCTATCGATGCAAGGATGAACATAACCTTCTAGTGGAAATTTCTTCCATCTTATGGGTCTTTATTCCACTTAATGAAGGTTATTTATCTCAAATGGTTGGTGAGAAACTCACAATTAAGAATATGAACACTGTACGGGAGTTTGATTATGTCTTTCCAGAGGAATTGTCGGGTCTTCCACCAAATCGTGAAGTTGAGTTTTCAATAGAACTTGTACCGGGTTCTTTGCCTATTTCATAGACACCTTATAGAATGGCCCCAATTGAGTTGCAGGAATTGAAGAAGCAACTCCAAGATAATCTTGATAAGGGATTCATACACCCTACTCTGTCACCTTGGGGAGCACCTGTTCTTTTTGTTAAGAAGAAATATGGATCAATGAGACTCTGTATTGATTATCAAGAACTTAACAAGATCACTATCAAGAACAAATATCCTCTCTCATGCATTGATGACCTATTTGACCAACTACGCAGAGCTCAATACTTTTCCAAGATTGATATTCATTCAGGGTATCATCAATTATGGGTAAAAAGGGAGGATATAATAAAGACGGATTTCCGTACAAGGTTTGGACACTATAAATTTATAGTGATGCCATTTGGTCTTACTAATGCCCCTACTATATTCATGGATTTGATGAATAGAGTCTTTAGAGACTACCTTGATCAATTTGTGGTAGTCTTTATAGACGATATTCTTGTCTATTCAAAGATCAAGGAAGAACATGAAGATCACTTGAGAATTATATTGAAGACCCTGAGAAAGGAGAACCTTTATGCCAAATTTACCAATTGTGAATTTTGGCTTCAAAAATATTCATTTTTGGGTCACATAATCTCAAAAGAAGGGATATCTGTGGATCTAGAAAAAACAGAGGTTATCGAAAGATGGTCGAGACCATCAAAAGTAACAGAGATCCGAAGTTTTCATGGTTTGGCTGGATATTATCGACGTTTTGTGAAAGATGTTTCATGATTATCTAATCCTCTCACCAGGGTGACTCGAAAAGGAGTTAAGTTCGTATGGATAGATGAATGTGAAGAGAATTTCAAGGAGTTGAAAAGAAGACTATCCAGTGCACCTGTACTCACACTTCCTTGTAGTTTAGAAAGGTTTGTGATCTACAGTGATGCATCCTAGAAGGGACTGGGATGTGTTCTCATGCAAAATGATATGGTGACAGCTTACGCCTCACCACAGTTGAAAATACATGAGAAAAATTACCCAACTCAAGATTTGGAGTTAGCTGCGGTAATCATTGCATTAATGATTTGGAGGCATTACCTTTATGGTGAAAGCTGTGATATTTATATTGATCATAAAAGTTTAAAGTATATTTTCACTCAAAAGGAGCTGAATATGGGTCAAAGAAGACGGTTGGAGCTGATTAAAGATTACTACTGCTCAATTCATTACAACCCTGGGAAAGAAAACAAGGTGGAAGATAAATTAAGTCGACAAGGCCATGCCAGTTTATCTATGATGAGGATCACAAAAGATCCAATATTTATGGATTTACAAATGATGGATCTTGAAATTATAATGGAAGGGGGAAAATCATATCTTTCTCAAATGAATTTTCAACCATCTATACATGTGAAGATTGAAGAGGCACGTAAAGAAGATGTAGAGTTACAAAAGAAGGTGAGAAATGTTCCTGAATTCAACCTTTATTATGATGGGATAATAAAGTTCAGGAATCGGGTTTGTGTTCCTCCCATCCCCGAATTAAAGGAGTTTCTGGATGAGGCTCATAGTTCTTCATTCTCTATTCATCTTGGAAGCACGAAGATGTATAGGGACTTGAAAGAGTACTTCTGGTGGGATGTCATCAAAAGAGATTTTGCTGAATATGTCTCTCGATGATTGGATTGTCAGCAAGTTAAAGCTGACAGACAGAAGTCTAAGTGGATGTTACAACCATTACCCATACCCGAATGGAAATGGAAAAATATCACTATGGACTTTGTCATAGGACTTCATAATACATCCAAAGGCAATAATACTATATGGGTCATAGTTGATCGTCTTACAGAGTCTGCACACTTCATTGCTATTAGAGAGGATTTCTCTCCGGATCAGCTTGCCAGGATATATGTAAAGGAAGTGGTAAGATTGTATGGAGTACCACTTTATATTATATCTTATCGGGATCCAAAATTTACCTCGATGTTCTGGTGAAGTCTTCAGCATACTCTGGATACAGAGTTGAGTTTCAGCACTACTTATCACCCTCCGAAAAATGGTCAGTCTCAGAGAACAATTCAAACTCTAGAAGATATGTTGATATCTTACTCTATGGATTTCTAAGGTGGTTGGGATCAACACCTACATTTGGTGGAATTTTCTTATAATAATAGCTTTCACTCCTGTATTCAAATGGATCCTTATGAAGCTCTCTATAGAAAGAAATGCAGGACTCCAACTTGCTGGGATGAAGTTAGGGAAAGAAAGCTATTAGGACCTGATCATGTTGATGAAATTGAAAAAAAAGGTCAGATCTATTCAACAACACATAAGAGCAGCTCAGAGTCGACAGAATAGTTATGCCGACAACCGAAGAAAAGACCTAGAGTTTGAAGTGGGTGATAAATTTTTCATACGAATATCTCCCTGGAAGAGGGTCATGAGATTTGGAAAGAAGGGGAGGTTGAGCCCTAGATATATTGGTTCTTTCGAAATACTGGATCGTGTTGGGAAGGTAGCTTACCGATTGGCGCTTCCACCGAATCTCTCTCAAGTACACGATGTGTTCCATGTATCTCTCCTGAGAAATTACATACTAGATCCTTCACATGTACTTAGCTCAGAAGTTGTACCGATGGAGAAAGATCAATCTTATGAAGAAAAGCCGATAGAGATTCTGGATCATAGCGAAAAAGTCCTATAAAAAAGACCACTCGCTTGGTAAAAGTTTTAGGTAGGAACCACCAATTAGAAGAAGCTAAATGGGAGCTTGATGATATGATGAGGGAGAGGTATCCTCATCTTTTTGTTACAAAGTGACGAATTTCGAGGGAGAAATTCATTTTAAGGGGGGTAGAATGTAACACCCGAGACTTTTATGAGAAATATTCTGTTTTTATGTTATATAAATCATCAAAGGAATCATTCACTACACACAACACTAGCTTGGCTTGCTTTACATGCATCTACGACCTTCCTCGATAGCTTGCGTCGTACGCAATACCGAGTTTCACTAAACAACGATATGCTATTAAAATATTATTAAAACTAGCCGTTATGAATAGTACTAACTGAATTTTGAATTTTATAACATTTTAATTCAACTTTTACCTTTTCTAGAATGAGGTAGAAAAGAAAAATCAGTTTTTTGGATAAAAGAAATATTTTTCAAAAAATACAGTTTTGCCTCCTTTTGATGGCGCACCCACATTAAATCTAGTTTTTGACATGTTTATAAGTTCAATTTGACAAAATAAAATTCTTTTTTTTAATCAGGGTATAAAAATTTTCTTTGGATAAATTTTTGATATTTTTCTGATAACTTTCATTTTTTGATGAATAGTAAAAATACGCAAATTTTTATTTAAAAACTACTTTTTTCATTGAGTTAATTTAAATAGATAAATTATAATATTTAATGGTTTTAAAGTATAAATAGAATATATTTTTACCATGTAATATAATGTATGTCATTAGAATTAATTTCCCATTGAATTCATAGGTAAAAACATTTCAATCTTTGGCAATGTTTTAACTTCTAAAACTCGTTTTCTTAACAACGGGATTTATTTTAAATTAATTACTGCAACTTATATGTATTGAATTTTGAAAAATGGATTCCATATTCAGAATAAGTGGGTCCAAATTATATTAATAGGATACTTTTTATTTTTGGTCATTGTAAATAGTTACTACGGTAAATTTTATTTACCATAGTTAACGGTAAATCTGGTAATTAAGGGTAAATATAAGATTATAAAATTACCCTAACACCTGCCAAAATCCTATTGGATGACTAAAAGTAGATCCATATCACCTAAGGGTCAGATTAGATTAATTTAATGGTCTTCTTTTCATGAAATTAATTTAATTATTATTAAAACCAAAGAATGTGACAACATGTCACTTTCTTAAATATTATAAGTAAAATAATTTTGATTTGGTGATAAACTTAATGAAACATCGAACATGAATAGTCTCCAAAAATCTAATACAATTATCTACATCATAGGAATTTATTTATAATTTTTAGGGATTAAATAAGTAACATTAATTATGACCCAATAGTGATGTAGAAATTATTTTATTAATTAAAATATCAAATAAATTATTTTTAAAATATTAAAATAAATATTATATGAACTATTTAATATGCTAAAATATTTTTCTAGATATATATGACATTATATTAATCTATTAAATCTTTTATTTTGAACATATCTTCTGTATATGTTTTATTTAAATTCAAATAAATGAATAGTGTCAAAATTGACACTATTGTTATTTTATAAAAATAAAATATTATAAAATTGTTTAAAAATCACAAAAAAATTTAAAAATTATAAATTAAAATTTATATGGTCGAAAATGTCATAAAGTGTCAAATTTTTGAAAATTAACAACACATATGTAATTATTTATAATAATTTAGAATTTAGAATATTATTACCACAAATAAAATTAAATTGATAAATAAGGATAAATCAAGTTGATAATGTTTAAAATAAATTTCTAACATGTCTAAATTTTATTAGTTGATTATATTAAAACCCTATATCATCTAATATTTGGATATGAGTCATTTTGGATGTTTTTATGTGGGGTTGGGATTTAATATAAACTAATATTTCTTATATTTCCAAAGGTGCCCCTCTCCTCCCTTATAAAAGGGAACCTCCTCCCTCTCTTCCTCACACCAATTTGAGTCTTCAGGCTCGGCCAGACCCTGCCCATTTCACTTCCCCACTTCCTTAGAAACCTACTAGAGGTACTGGTCTTATCAAAAGACCAACTCTACTGCCTTAAGAGAATGTTTAAAGGAGGCACTTCGAGAAAGAGGTAATACCTTCTACCATTTTCTTCAAGTTCCATTATTCTTCTACTCCCTCTTATTTAGTTGTTTCATTATGAGGTAATAACATCAGTATCACTCATATACTGATATGTTATTATAAATATGAAACAACCCAATTTCACCTTTTATCCATCCTACGGAAAACGAAATCACCGCGCGTGCGTACGTACGGAATACCGTCTCCACGCCGTAGTGTAATCTATTTTTCACCACCACCTTACTTGGATGGGTATAAGGGTGAAAGTAATGAATATATATATGATTATTTTAAAGTGTTATTGATTCTGAAATAGTATACATGCACTCCAATACAATTCCACGATCATGGGAATGATATCATCGCTCGTGCGTACGTACAGAATACCATCTCCACGATGTGATGCGATTCGTTCTACATGATCTTCATTGCATAATGATTATATAAATGAATTGAATGAATTAATATGATATATATTACACTAATACCATTCTGTAAATTAGGTATCTATAACCTAAAGAGAAGAATAATAATTTATTCGACAAAAACTCATAAGAACAAAAAGTAATAAACACCCGAATAACAAGTAGTAATGAAATATTACTAATAAGAAGCTAAAAATATGACCATATATGATATCATAACAATATTTATGATTCTGGAATAAGTCAATAACATTATTTAAATCATTATACAGGATGTTCGGACACTTACAAAGCAAATCGGACCTAAGTTAAGGGAAATATCACAATCTCATTTTTATCCAAGATTGTTTATACTTTCATAATTACTGGGGTGTATTTTATTATCCACATCCATGTTTTTCAAAATGTAATATTATTTACATCCACCTACAATTTTTTAAATCCAATTTTACCCTTAGGTGAGTTTTTAGTAAAAGATATGAAAGGAATCTTTTGTCATTTTTCATACGAGGTACTTTTTGACTTTTCTGACAAAAGTACGAGAAGAATGTTTTTTTACATATACGGCATTATGGATTTTTGAAACATTATTTCCAAGAAACTTCATTTAAAATTTTTCAAGTTTATTTTTAGTCAACTTCTTTTAGTTTAAAATTGTATGACATGTTAAGAAAGGAATAATGTTTTTGAAGTAGAAAGGATATTTTCATCAAGAATTGAGTTCAAGAGTTTTATCAAAATTATTTTCCATCTAAGATAATATAGGGTTCTATTTCTATCCCTATTATTACATGGATTTTATTATGTTGTGATAGAAATAGTTTTATGAATTCCTTTATCTTATATGAATTGTTTTATAATGTCACTATGTTTATGATTCCCATTTTTATTACATGGGTTATGCTATGATGTATGGTTTATGATTTTGTGGCACAAATAAGAGTGGTATCATTATGAGATGGGTGGGACCTATATATCTCTGTAATTCATTGGGTAAAGATTTTATATCTCATGAGATAGACATGGATGGAACGGCAGGTTAAACCGGTTCAGTGAAACAGGACTGAAACAAGGAGTGAACTCAGTTCAGAAATGGACTTTGTCCACTAAGATAGTCTTGGCAATGAGTCTTGACTAATAAGAAATGATTCTCTATGATTATGTGTGTATGACAAAAAGATTCATCTTTTAAGTTATTATTATTGGGATTACATTTCACTACTATGATTTATCCCATGTTATGAAATTATGCTCTCTTTTGCAGGTTAAGATTTCCAAAATGTTATGTTCTTATGAATATGATGTGATTGATATTTCTTTTGTTTTCCCTTACTGAGAATTTGAGCTCACCCTTTTGTATATTTTCTTTCCCCAGGTCAGGAAGAAGATTATTAGGTATGATATGACAAAACGGACTATAGAGATGATGAAATAAATGGGAGATGGTGTAGACTCTTTATGAACCAGTTGTTTATGTTTCCTAGTTTCTAAAGACACTATACATATACGGTCCTTTCA
Source organism: Viscum album (assembly GCA_963277665.1). Classification (NCBI taxonomy): domain Eukaryota; kingdom Viridiplantae; phylum Streptophyta; class Magnoliopsida; order Santalales; family Viscaceae; genus Viscum; species Viscum album. The sequence continues at coordinate 1,581,065,824 of OY728150.1, read as the reverse complement.
TGGTTTTGTTATATGATGTAATAAGTATGCCTCAATCTTGAAGTAATAACAATGTATGTAAAGTATGGGTCATAATAATTTTCTAATGTGATCTCCCTCAAAAAATTTATCTTATAAAACATAATAGTGATAGATTATAGGGATGGGATATTTCATTGTTAAATATTAGAAAATTTCCCTTCATGAATTATTGGATATAGTATGAATTGTATGATATGTCTCACCAAGGATTATGACATAGAATACGATAGTGTACAGTAGGTGTCAGAATTGGTTATATGATATATCTAAATCATAATAATTGATATACCCACAAGCCATGAAATATACCTTTGATTGTGGATATCACACAATATCATATAACTTATATTTTCTTATATAATATATCCTAAGTACATTAGATGAATGTAGGTTTTTGGTCACATCTTTACAATATACCACTTACACTAAAGGCATATAAACCTTATATAGTAACCCAGTCCATACATATATTAACATAACATGACGTTTATGGAATACACAAAACATTACCCAAACATATTCATAAAGACCGATCTATTCTAGTACAATTGGAAACATGGAAACATAAACCCTGGTACATAAGCAAGCTACACCATCCCCCACTAGGTTCTTTGTAGCAATAATCCTTATTAGAAACATTAAACATAATACATATATTCATAACTTGGGTAAAATGAAACATAAAAAATGGGTTATCTTATATTCTCTATAAGGACAAACTAGGGAGACATATAAGCATAATCTTGAGTATAAGGGTTGAGAACATGATCAAGAAAATATAATATCATACCCAGCATATCAGAGATCACAAACATGAGTCACAACATAAATATTGGCTATTTATAAGACATGAATCGTGAGAAAATAAAGAATAAAAGCCATAAAATCATAACATAGGAATTAAACATGGAATTTTGGTAGACACATAATCATTTAATATGATTTCCATATTATCCAAGGCATCACAGCCAAGGCTATCTTGGTAGTATGGGTTCACTCCCCATATCATATTGGTAGTCATGGTTCACTCTCATGGCCATATTTGTATCATGAGGTCACTCTTCATACCAACTTGGTTGTCATGGTTCAATACCATGTCCATCTTAGTAGACAAGATTCATTCCCATGACCATCTTAGTCTATCTTATGAGATATAAATTTTTACCCAATGAATTTTAGGGATATTTAGGCCCCACCCATCTCACAATGAAAACATATATAGATGTGCCATAATTTCATAAATAATCATATCATATAACATTATATGAAATGGGTATTATAAACATGTAATCACATCATAACCTATATAAAAAATATTGGTTTTTTGATCATTTCATCATTAACAAAACCTTTGAAAATAAGTGGGTCTCAAAATAATATAACCATTGAAATAGAAATGGATTTCATCAAAATAATACCATCAAAACATAAACCCATTATAGAAGTAATATTAAGGAAAACATTGAATTGTTTCCTCATAAAGGCATTAGAAACACCAATTAATGTTATCTTTTATTTTAAATAATTTTTTAAGAATGTTTTAATAAATTTCATTGGGAAAATATCCTTTGTGCATTGAAAGCAATTTTTAAAACATAAAACCTTTTCGAAAAACATTTTCTTTTAAAATAGCCCTAAAAACATATAAAAGAAGCATAGAAAACCATAAAACGTTTTTAAAATCCTTTTTCTTTTAAATTGGGCATCAATTATCTTTTGATAACATTTTGTAAAACATGGTTTTTGAATACAATATATTTTTATATAGAGAGATAGGTGTCATATTTTACTTAAAAATGTTATCTTAAGTACCAAAGAGTGGTAATATGGTTCTAATACATGAACATATGTTTAATTAACAGATGAGAAGGAAACTCATAATTTTTCATGAGAGTTTTATTATAAGATTTCATAAAATGAATCTTAAACATAAACAATCTCAAAAAAAAATGATTAGATTATCTCAACAAACTCTTATAACATTGTAACATTGGGTCATACTATACATGCAAGAAAACAAAATTACATGAACCCTAAAATATCAACAAAATAATTATATTAAGGATATAACATTTGAAATTGAAGTATCCATACCATAAAAATAAAATAGGCGCATAACAAAACATGCGTCTACAAGAAGGAAAATTGAGAGAAAACTATTTCATTGATGTGGTAACTATTGAAACAAAAACACCATGAAATAAATATCATAAAATGGATATGATAATAACCATTAATTTAATTATAAGATATATATAATACATTCGTGGCTAGAACAAACACCACACAAAATTAATGGGTGGTGAATAAAGCATGTATCTCACAGAAATAAAAAAGTGAGAGGAAATCCGATTACATTGTGTTTTGAATCTCATAATAATCCTTAAATCCACCGGTATAATAAATAAAAATTTATTATTCATCTTTTATAGAACCATATTCATATATTTAATATCATATAATGTTTTATTATGACTTTATATTACTCCTTGTAAATCATCATATGTTAAGGTTTCACTTCGAGTAATATTCGCTTTGCTCTTCATATGTGTATTAAATTATTATATATTTAGTCCTTATACTTTTAAATACCATCTGTATCTATAAATTTTTTATTATAATTATATATAGAATATGTAATTTGGAAATTGAAAACACCATTCATGGTGATGGGAAGCCGTACGTATGCATGAATGTTGTTTCCATTTTTATTTTAGTATTGAATGAAAAAAGCTAAATGAAATATGTTTATATATATATATCATTATTCCAGTACCATTATTAAATCATAAATATCATACAATTTCACTATAATCATCATTAATACATTCTACGTAGTGTGTGAATGAATCACATAGCTTTGACAGGGAGTTAGAGAACACATCCTCAAACAAAATTATCTTATTGACAACAAAGGGAAAGTAAAAAAAGATATGTGTAGTAATAGGAATAAAAAAGCTCAAATACATAATAAATATAATATATATTATATTATAAACATATTGTACATAATTATTTCTACCATGATTGGTGGTAATGAAAATTGAACAATCATCTTTTAGTGAGGTTGTACTTTGCGGTTCACAAAAACAATATGTTTGTAACCCATTAGATGGAGGTATGGGTAAGTGTAGGTTGAACCCCTAGACTTAAAAAAATTCTATTATATTGAGAATAATGGTGTTTTTATACAATTATTGAATAAATAGAGTGTAGGGGTGGAGAATAGAAATAAAAAATGACTTTATAGAAGATGTTACCTCTAAATCGGGTAACTACTTTTGGTTTGTGCCAAAAGAGGTCCTTGGAAGACATCATTCTTGAAGGGAGGATTAATTGAAGAAGGGGGATTTTTGAGATTATTGGACCATATTTTTTAAAGTCCAAGGGGCTTGGGAGGTTAGCATAATTTTGAGGAAAGTTTTCCTTTTATAGTGGAAGAGGAGTGGCACTCTTGGAAATTTTTGAGAAGAGAATTCTACCCGCGTAGTGTATGTTAAAAGAGGTTAAAATAACAGTCCATAGTCGTTCAAAGTGATTATAGGGTATAAATTTGTAAATAAAATGGGTTTTATACAAGTTTATAGGTCTTTTTGGGTATTATATTTAAGGCTTTGTCCTTATTTATGCTTAATTTTACCTTATTCGATAAAATTAATTTTAATTACATTCACTACAATTTTTGTCCAAAAACTAATTTGACCTTATTATACATTATAAATTATTTTTATTCCAAATATGGATTCAATTTTACAAATTAAAAACATATATTTGGTAGAAATTAATTTAAAATTTATCTTCAGGTCCGATTGACAATTCAGGTTTTTGAAGTAAAAATGGTCAAATTTTTTCTATGTTTATATATCCAATATCATTGTGAAATTGGTTCTAATAACTGAAATTGGATTAATATTTAAAAATATTTTCTAATTAGTCTTTCAAAATAATTTAAAATATAATATAACCATATAAATAAATTAGATGAAGGAACAATTTTGAATTAAAATCTGTTATTTTTCACTCTTCATCCAAAAGTAATGTTTCCCCAAAAAATTACAAAAAAGTATACCCTAAGATTATTTCAACATATAAAATTAAAAATTAATGTTTAATTTACCAAATTCCATTTATTTTAATGTCTAAAATTAATTTTATAATTTTTCATAGAAGGAAAAAAAGTGTTTATTTGAGAAAATTGTTTTTTGAAACATATAAGAACTCTATAAATAATCATATCATTAATTTTAAAAATATCTTATTTATATAAAAAAATTTAAAAAATTATTTTCTAATTATTTATTTCAATTCATACTACTAATTTTAATATTTATTTTATAATTACCTCATTTAAATTATCATAACTATAAAATGATATTTCGTAGAAACATCGGTGTTGTGTGTAACATATTACCATTTGATGTTCTATGTAATGTAAGAAGGGTCAATGTTCCATTTAATGTGTGTTAAGTTCATGTTCCATGTAAGGTATGAAAATTATGTTCCATGTGAAAGGAACGTTTGACCTAGTATATTGCGAGTAAAAAATGAAAATTCAATTTATTCAAAGAAATGTCTATTAAAACTTGGGGTTTTACATTCTACCACCATTAAAATGAATTTCTCTATAGAAATTAGTCAATCTAGTAAATATGAGGATACTTTTACTTCATCATATCCCCAAGTTCTCATGTATCTTCCTCTAACTGGTGACTTCCCCACAAAACATTGGTTGTGTGAGTTGTCTGGTTTTGTAGAACTTTATCTGGGTGATCAAGAATTTCAAGAGGTTTCTCCCTGTAAGAATGATCATGCTCATATGGTATGTCTTTTTATTTTAATTAAAATTAAGGTTCAGTTATTTACTTCCTCAGGAGAGATACATGGAACACATCAGGGACTTTAGATATATTTAGAGAAAGTTCCAAGTGATCGGGTAATATCCCGATACGATCAAGAATCTAAAGGTGACTGATATACCTTGGGTTTAGTTTCCCTTTCTTCCTGAATCTCATATCCTTCTTCCAGTGTGAGATAAATAGAAAAACATTTTCACTAAGTTTAAATTTCAAATCACATCAATGGTTATCAGCACAACTTTTCTGCCAACTTTGAACTACATTGATGATGTTCAATGGTTCTAACATTCTTGACAATTTCATTAGAAATCTTAGGTCCAAAAAGATTTTGTTATCCAAGTTTATCCCAATACATTAGAGCTCAACATTTCTTTCCATAGAGGACTTCATAAGGTTCCATCTGAGTGCTGAAGTAAAAGATATTGTTGTATGAAAAATCAACTACACAAAGGTGTTGATCCCAACTACCTTTGAAATCTATAGAACAATATCTCAATATATTGATTAGGGTTTGAATTTTTCTTTCAGACTGACCATCTACCTATAGATGACATGTAGTGATGAAACTCAATTCTATATCATGTTATTGTTGAAGATGTCTCCATAAAATTAAGGTAATCCTCATATCGTGATCTGATATAATAGAATGTGGTAATCCATAAAACCCTACCACTTCTTCAATGTCTATCATATCATGATGATTCCGAGGAAAGTTTCTCTCATAGTGATGAAGTGTGTAGACTTATTAAGGTGATCCACTACCATCGATATATCATTAAACCCTTTATATGTTTTGTTTTTAATATAAGAAATCCATAGAGATGTACCACCATTTCAATTCTATTATGGGTAATGGATGCAACATCCCCTTTGAATTGTATATTTCATCCTTAAATTGTTAACATACCAAGCACTGAGAAACAGTATTAGTGATATATATCATTATGCGATCCTACCAGAAGTATTATTTAAATTCACTATATATCTTCAAACATCAAAGATAAAAATAGAGAATGAAGACCTATATGCTTCCTCTAACAACTCCATCTTCAAATTTTCTATATAAGGAACACATACACGGTTCTGGAACCTTATCATTCTATCCTGATCAAGGTTAAGCTCATAATCATTCCTTACATTATTTTTATAGCTCTCCATCTTCCTTCTTCTCCTCCTTAATCTTCAGTTTGATATATCGTTGAACATTGATTTCCAAAGGATGTGGTTTTTTCTATTCCATTAGGATTTCAAGAACCATCCTTTTTAAATCCAGAAATATTTGTACTTTTGTGATCATCATCCTGAATAAGCTTTCCTGATCCATTCGACTAAAAGCATCATCCACCTTGTTTTCTTTTCTCAAGGTGGTAATGTATTCAGCAGTCATGATCCTTTATTAGTTCCAACCATCTTCTCTGATGCTTGTTCTCCTCCTTCTATGTGAATATATATTTTAGACTTTTATGATTAATCTATATATCACAATTTTCTCAATAAAGATCATTCCTCCATAGAAATAATGAAAAAATTACCACTCCTAACTCAAAATTTGGAGTTGGGTGATTTTACTCATGAATTTTCAATTATCGTGAGCCATAAGATATAACCATGTAATTCTACATAAGAAACCATCCCAATCCCATCTGGGATGCATCACAAAATATTACAAACCCTTTTCCATGATATGGTAATGTAAACATAGGTTCACTAACTAACATTCTCTTTAGTTCTTTGAATTTCTCCTCACATTCATCTATCTGGAGGAACTTGACACCCATACAAGTTATGTTAGTCAAGGGATTAGATTGTAATGGGAAATTATCTAAAAATATCAATAATATCTTTCTAAACAAAGAATGATACATATCTCAATAATCGTGGTTGGTCAAGACAAGTATTCAATAGACTCCTTCTTTGATGGGCCTACCGTTATACCATCTCTTGAGATTATGTGACCAAAAAATGAAACTTTTTTAGCCAAAATTCACATATTATAAATTTTTCATATAGCTTATCCTTACCTAGGGTCTTTAGTATTATTCTTAGGGGATCTTAATGATCTTACATTCTCTTTTAACAGATAACAATATCATCTATAAATACTACCACAAACTGATTGAGGAAATCTATAAAAACTCTATTCATTAAATCAATGCAGATATACCAAGAATTAGTAAGACAAAAGGCATCACTATAAATTCATAATGTCAATCCCTTGTATGGATTGTCATCATTTGTATATCCTCTTTCGTTACCCTCAATTAATGATATCAAGATCCATGGTCAATCTTGGAGAAGTAATTAACTCCAGGAGATTTATCAAATAAGTCATTAATATGGGGAGATGATACTTATTATTTCTTGTGATCTTCTTCAATTCCTGATAATCAATTCAGATATGCATTGATCCATATTTATTTTTCACAAGAAGAATAGGTGCACCCCAAGGTCACACAATTGGATGAATGAATCCCTTACCATGGTTTTCTTGAATTTGATTCTTCAATTCCTGATACTCAATTGGAGTCATTCTATATGTTTTATTTGAAATTGGTGTGGAACTATGTATGATTCCTATTGAGAACACAACTTCACATTCCATGGAATACTAGGAAAATCTCCTAAAAAGTCATCTTCAAATTCTCATACAACATAAATATCATTGATGTTGGTTTTATTCCGAACCATTTGATATAAACAACCCTTTTGAATGGGGATTTAGATCAACACATGGATGAAATCTCAAAAAGTAGTTCATAATTATCATCACATGGATGGATGATCATAGAATTATTTGAAATATAGAAATAAACATCCCTTTTATGATAATTGACGTGGGATTTATGTAGGTAAAGACAATCCATGCCTAAGATGGGGTCAAATTTTACTGAAGGAAGAATGAAAATATTTTCTTAAATCGCATTCCCACAAATATCAACTAGAAATGAATCATAGTCTTGAGATGCAATCATTATACAATTAGGGGTTTGCACTGCTAATTCCACATATAACTGTTTTGTTGGAATCTTAACACCATTAGTATGTTATTAGATAAAAAATAGTCGTTATATCCATAATAAAATATGAATGTAGTAGTAATAGATTACATTGTAAGTGTACCTTTCTTTGCATTGTTATCTCACCATACATCAGAAATAGAAATTTCATGAGACTTCCCCTTACCCCTCACTATAAGTTGTTGATAATGATTATCATCATGACTAGACCATGGGTTTTGGTAGTGTTTAGCCTAATTTATTTTCTCCATTCACTTGTAGCACTTAATCGTGGGAGGTTTATTCTATTCCTCTTTTCCCCCATTCACAATGTTAGCCAATATCTTCCCTTCACTTCAAAAATAAAATGCTTGATGGGATTTCATTCCAAACTTAAAACATCTATTAGAAACATTTATGTAATTTCCTACATGATTTTTCCCACACCTATATCAAAAAGGTAATATCATCTTCCTCCTTTCATGGTTTTTATATTTTCCTTTAAACTCCTTCTTACATTTCTAGTCAAAACCTTGAGATTAATACATGACTCTATCCACCATTTCATCCATGAATTCACAATGAAAAACTATTCATAGCTAATAAAAACCTTTTTGGATAACACCTTTAAAAGAATGGGATTTAATCCATTTAAGATCCTATCATCTTTACCATTAGGTTGAATGATAATTCCTAAACTGTACTTCGCTAGTCTTTGGAAACATGTAAAAACTCGGAGCTTCGGTTTCAGGTATGGATCCCTTTGATGGATTTTAAAGGAAAAATAACGAATCTAGAAATTTTCAGAGTACGCACTATGTACTTTTTGAGTACACGCCGTGTACTCCTCGACCACTTGAAGCCGTGTGTTGGCCGAGACCGATCCACACAAATGGTGTGTAGGGTTGACATGGAGGCCGATTTTGGCAGAGCACGGAAAAACCCACTACACATAGTGTACATTAAGAGTACATGCTGTGTACTTTTTATTATTTCATTAATCGACCTGGGGTCACGCCTAATGACGGAAAACATCTTCTTCTTTGACTAATTCCATCCAGAATGTCTGAGGAGGCCGTTTCTTCTCCAAGACACCGATCTGTCCCCGGTTGTTCAAGTCAAACTCCATCGGTTGCAGAAGAATCGCAGCGGTGAGTTCTTGGTTCATCTTTAGTCTCCTTTCCTGATTCTTCCTCTCGTGTAAGTTTTCTAAGGTTGAATGTTTTAGACGTTTTTGTAGATCTAATCTGTTCTAGGATGATTCAAGGGCCGAGGTTCAAGTATATCAATCTCTGAGGATCGAGTTAGGTGGTTTGTTTCCCTACGTTGATGTTCTTTGTGTTTTGGTTTCAAAAGTGTCGGATACCCCTATCTCGGGTATCCCATGTTTATGATTTTGATCCTATTTTTTATCTGCAGTAGATTTATTTTTATCTTATGATGAATTGCTGCTAATTTATGCTTGGTTGCATGTTTGATGATCACCCCATGGGTGTTTCTCCCCCAGTTTGGTTGTTTATCACTGTTTGGCACCGTTGCTTGTGAGTTAACCCTATTACAATTGTTAGTTTACTTATTATCACTGATTACATGTTTTTTATACTGTGTAAATGCTTTTGATGTATGGTATCTATTAGCCAAGTAGTTTTTTAACTTACTTAGGGCTTCTATCAGCCAATTACGCACGACTGGACTGTTCAAGGATGCGAGAACCTGGTACGGGAGACCAAAGAGGGAATAGACAATTAAGTGCTTCCCTAGAGGGTCTGTTGGTTTTAGTTTCGTACACAGGACCTATGGGAATAGGAGTTTGTGCTTCCCAAGAGTGTTCTTAGCTACCCACTCATCGAGACCATAGGAGGAATTAGACGTAAGGGCTTCCTTAGAGAGTCTATAGATATCATTTCAAGACCATAGGGGAATTCACATGAGAGCTTCCCAGAGTGTATGTGCCTTTTTTGATTATTGTACTATAGGGGTCTGCTAGTTTTAGCCTCCCAGAGAGTTAGTGTGTATTCATGATGGTTGGTTGTGACGAGTCCACCAAGCCAAAGAACAAGCTTGGGTTTTATACTGCTTGTGTTAGGTTGTCTTTTTAGATACTTGTTGTGTTAATTTCTTATCTTGGAATAGAAACATTGATGGTTTTATCTGGTTGTGTAATTAAATGAATGTGAATGGTAATTGGTAGAATTATTTACTGCATTTATTTACCTTTACTTTTTCTATATCACTCACTGAAAGTAGGGAACAAATCTTGTGGTGGTTGCCTACTGGGATTAGTCTCACACCCAGTTTTGGGTCCTTCTTTTTTTCCCAAATAGAATATATGGTTGCAGGTGTAGTTTGGGAATGTGTCCCTTCTACCTCAGGTACTTGATTGCTGGTTGCAGCTGGAGAGCATGGGATCGGGCTTTGGTCTGCGGTGCTTCTGGAGTTTCTGTTTATATTTAGTACTTTGGTTTCAGTTGTATTTCAGCATGTTGTTTTTCTTACTTATTTCCATAGATACATGTACCATTCCGCATCATTATTATATCAGACATTGCTTTTACTTTTAGTTCAGTTATTGCATTCTATTTACTGCTTCCGCTATTGTTCATGTTTATTCTTCCGCTGCATACATTACCAAATGAGGGCATAGTTTCCCCACTGACTCACCCAGGCCCTCACTGCTAGTCGGCAGCCTCTAGAGTTTGGGGAAATCTGCTTGATGTCATGTAGCGAACTGAGTACAAGACACCAGTTATGCGGCTGCGGACTCGGGTCATTACAAAGTGGTATCAGAGGAGTTATCTTTCCATACTTTGGCTTACTCTTTTGCGACAATAGCCAGGGATATTAAAGAATGGGGAGTTAGTACTTAACTATGTCCGGGAGTAATTTACCCATGTACAGGGAAAAGCTATATTACCTAATAATTTCAATTTTTAGTTTTTTCAAGTGTTACAGTTTATTATATTTCACCATTGGGTGATGTACCTGTTTTGTTTTGTTACAGTTTATATGATTAGGGTTCTATTTTGTTGTAACCCGATGAGATGAGGGTGTTCCATCTCATGCATCATATAAGCACTTGGTACGAAATCACTATTCATTCATTTTACCATCCCATCTAGGGTTCATTAGAACTGCATGTTGTTGTGATAGATGTCCTGATAGATTACACATGTCATTGTGGTATTTGATGTGACAGAAATACTTGTTGTGCTGATAGAGTATTACTTATTTTACAGCCTGTTTAGCATGGGCACCAAGCTCTGGTCTTGGAGTTGTTATGGGCCATCGAGGATCAGAATTTGGAGGATCATTGTTTGTTATGTTGTTTACTTATTATATGCATGGTTATGATGCCAAGCTTTGATTCTCGGGGAGTATGGGCCCCCACGGATCCTAATTTGGCACATAGATGTTGTTTTTGTCACTGTTTCTAGTGTTCGGAGCAGTTTCTGAGGTACTGCCTAGAAAAACCCATAATAAATAGCGTGTACTTTATTCATACACGCCATGTAGTTTTTAAACCATGTAACTATCTATGTAAATAAAAACATGGGGTTTCCGGAAGTCTTCGGGGACACATCGTGTACCATAAGATCACGCCGTTTAGGTTTCTTTTGGGTACCAGACCGTGTCACGAACAACAAGGGATGGTGGTATCTATCCTTATACACGTTGTGTTTGTTCAGAACATGCCATGTAGGGGTCAGCCGTGTAGCTGGCCATGTAACCTGCTACACGGGTCGCTGATCCTGTCTAGTACACGTTTTGTGTTATAAGAACACACCGTGTAGTTTTCTCCTGGGTTCCCGGACGTGTCACTAACAACACGAATCGGGGAAACTTGTGTAGAACACGCCGTGTGTTATAAAACACGCCGTTTATTTTTCTCCTAGGTACTCGGTCATTTCATGAACAACACGGGTCAGTGTGATCTATCCTTATACATGCAGTGTTTGTTCAGAACACGCCGTGTAAGGGGTTAGCCATATGGCAGGCCGTGTAATAACTACACAGGCCACCAAAGCCTGGCTTGTACATGTCGTGTCCTTAGTGCACACGCTGTGTAGTTTAGAATTAGGAGGACCGTGTAGGTTACCCTGGTAAAGAGACTCAGGAAGGGGAGTGGAGTTCAAGTACACGGCATGTTTTGGGACAATGCGTTGTGTAGTCTGGAATGTTACACTACCAATGGTGGTAGAATTACATGCCATGTAAATGGTTTTAACAAACACATCGTGTATCTTAAATACACGCTGTGTAGTCTTGTTTTTCAAATTTAAGTGTTTCTCTCTCCTGTCCATGTTTGGTACTCTTGTGTTTTCTATCCTTGTTAATCCTAAATCTGGAGTGTTCTTTTGACCTTTCATGGTTATGGTACCAAGACATCCTCCCATTGAACGTCAGGAACCAGGTGGTGACTGTACGCCTGATACGGCAGACCAGGGACTACCTGTAGTTCCGTCGATCGTTCCGAACATGGAACCCATAGTGATTCCAGACACTGGTGTCGATGCTCAGTTCAAGGAGGGTATCATGAGGTTCATGAAGACCTTCCAGGGAGCTCAGCATCCTGCCCCGTCTATGGCAGAGCTGATGCGAGTCTTCTAGTAGCAGCATCCTACCACTTTCACAGGGGATGGAGGACCTTAGTTTGTAGAGTCATGGCTAGAAATCATGCTTTCCATCTTGGAGCATTTGGAGACACCCCCATACCGAAGGGTTAGGCTCGCAAATTACATGCTACGAGATTCTACCAAGATATGGTGGGATGTAGTCTCACAGGCAGGGTGCCAGTGGACTATGGCTTGGGATGAATTCTAGCGTATGTTCTATGACTACTTCTATCCAGCAACGCTGAGGGCCGACTGGGCCAAGGAGTTCATGAACATACAGCAGGGTACTCTTTCGGTTATGGAGTATTCCTACCACTTCACTAAGTTACAACATTTTTCTCCCATTCTAGGAAATGACAAGCTGTTTTTGGCAAGGAAGTTTGAGGAAGGCCTCAAACCATAGATCAGATCACAGGTGAATATCTTCCAGTTGAATTCTATTTCCTTGATAGTCAACCAGGCGTTGATCATCGAAAGATATATGATGGATACTGGAGCTCTTGACCAGGTTGGTTCAGCACCCAAGGTTGATTCATTTCATACTGACAGTAGGAAGTGCCATCGAGAGTCTACTCGAGGTGAAATGAGGAAGCAGGGTATTTCTTCTGGAAGACGGGATCTTCCGTCTGAAAACCCGGTGGTGTGCTATCAGTGCAAAAAGAGAGGAATAAGAAGCCTCAGTGCCCAAGAGATCCAATGGAGTGCCGAGATTATGGCAAGATGGGTCATCTGCAGCATTTTTGCAGGGTTCTTCTTCCAGTGGCTAGTGAAGGACGATCTGTTTCTACTCCTCAGGCAGGAGCAGGATTACCAGTCCCACAACAGACTGGGAGCTGGAGTTCTTCAAATCGATCAGGCTAGGGTAGAGGTCACGGACGTGGTGGTCAATCTCAAGGGGGATCAGCTTAGGGATATCAGGCTACTAGATAGGGCTGCAGTACAGGACATACATTTGTAGTAGAGCAGATTCATCAGGAGAAGGATCCTGGACCTTCCACAGTTCGAGGTACGATCCTAGTAGCCTCAGTTTTATCTTCTGCACGTTTTTATACTAGAGCTTCTCATAGCTTTATTTCTATGCACACTATGGAGCGATTTAGACTCACTGTCCTTACTTATGAGGATACCTTGGCACTAGACACTCCTTTGGGACATAGAACTTCTAATGTCTGTCAGTGCAAGGAGTGCCCCCTTGAGGTTGGCGGGTGTCACTTTGTGTGGGATCTTATGTCCTTGAGATGACAGGTTATTATGTCATTCTCGGAATGGACTAGCTTGTTCCATTTCTTTCATTTGTCGACTGTTATCACTGCTGGGTGAGTTTCATGTCACTAGAGGGTGGGTCTATTCTTCACAAGGGAGAATGGGACATCCAGGAAAGCAGAGCTGGACCAGAGCATCATGGGTTGGGCAGTGTTACGGCCCAGGTTTCTAGTTTATATCTGGATGATCGGGGGACCTCTCAGATGGATTTTCCTCTAGTGGTTGATCGCTGTCGTGATTTCATTCAAGAAGACTTTTCAGGTTTTCCTCCGAAGCGTGAGGTGTACTTCTCGATTGAGCTCATGCTAGGAGCAACACTGGTGTCCATTCCTCCTTATAGGATGGATACACCTGAGTTGTAGGAGCTCAAGAAGCAGCTGGAGGAGTATTAGACAAAGGGTTTCATCTGACCCAGTACTTCTCCTTAGGGTTCGCCTGTCCTGTTTGAGAAGAAGGCTGACGGTACCCTTAGCCTTTGCTTGGATTATCAGAAGTTGAACCAGTTGATGGTCAAGAACCGATATACCTTGTCAAGGATTGATGATCTCTTAGATCAGCTTTGAGGAGCTTGGGTATTCTCGAAGATTGTATTGATGTAATTTATCATCAGTTTCACATTAGGCCTTCGTATATACCTCTGACAGCCTTCCGGAGCAGGTATGGCCTCTACAAGTATACGTTTATGCCGTTCGGCCTTACGAACACGCCATCAGTTTTCATGGAACTGATGAACCAAGTGTTCCATTGGATTCCTTCATCGTGGTCTTCGTGGATGATATCTTGGTGTACTATCACAGTCGACATGACCATGCAACCCATCATGAGATAGTTTTGAGTACACTGAGGGATCATTTTCTTTATGCTAAACTCCCAAAGTGCCACTTTTGGATCGATGAGATTCACATCCTAGGTCATGTCATCTTAGAGACAGGAGTATTAGTAGACCTAGAGAAGGTGAGAGTAGTAGTTACCTAGGAGAAGCCGAAAACATCTTCAAGGTATGGAGATTCTTGGGGCTAGCTAGTTACTACAGGTGGTTTATACAAGACTTCTCACGCCTAGAAGCACTGTTGACGGGCTTGACTAAGAAGGGGTAAAGTTTGTTTGGTAAGAAGCATGTGACTCAGCCTTCCATGAACTGAAGGGGAGATTGACATCAACACCAATTCTACATCTGCCAGAGCTGGGAAGGACTTATAAAGTTTTCTGTCATGCCTCCAGCATCGGGATTGGAGTAGTGGTTATGCAGGAAGATCGTGTTGTCACATATGGATCTCAGCAGTTGAGGCCACCTGAGAAGAACTATCCTATGCATGACCTGGAGTTGGTTGTTGTTGTTCATACTTTGCATTGTTGGAGGCACTATCTCATGGAAGAGCATTTCGTGGAATATACTAACCAAAAGAGCATCAAGTCCATCTTCACGCAGTGTGACTTGAATCTGAGACAGCATAGGTGGATTGAGTACCTACAATATTTCAACTTCGAGCTTTCTTATACGACTGGGAAAGGCAATGTTGTGTCAGACGCACTTAGCAGGAGGACTCAGTTGCAGGCAGTTCAGGAGGCCAGTAGTGAGTGGCAGCTCATGGCTCTGTTCTCTATCATGCATTTGGAGGTGCAAGACATATAGGGTCAGGCGGTTCTTTCTTCTGTAGTTGTTACCTCTACCCTTTTTTATCGTGTTAGAATGAGGCAGCTATTAGAACCTTAAGGCCTTGTCCTATGAGAGGGTGTGTCAGATGGAGACCCCTCTCCGGGGTGGACAGTGGGAGATGACAAGGTGATACGATTTCGTGGTCATGTATGGGTCTCAGTGGACATACGTGAGGAGATGATGTGGTAGTTTCATGTTTTAGCTTGGGAAGTTCATCCTGGTGTCACCAAAATGTACCGAGACTTACACTGTCAGTATTGGTGGCCAGGTATGAAGAAAGATGTGGCTGGTTTTGTTATGCGGTGTTCCACCTATCAGCAGGTGATGGCAGAGCATCAGTGACCAGCAGGGCTTTTGCAGCAGTTACCCATTCCTGAATGGAAATTTAATAATGTAATGATGGTCTTCATGATAGGTTTACTGAGAACTCCTCGAGGAAATGATACGGTTTGGGTTGTAGTGGAAAGGATCATGAAGGTTTTACACTTATTGCCGATCAAGGAGACCTTCAGTGTTGATGAGCTAGGACAGTTGTACATCTGAGAGATTGTACGTCTGCATGGAGTTCCACACTCCATTATTTCAGACAGGGATGTGTGTTTTACTTTGCACTTCTGGCAGGGGCTACAGAGTTCGTTGGGTACACAGGTACTTTTGAGTACAACATACCATCCCCAGACTGATGTCCAGTTCAAGCATACAATCCAGGTGCTTGAGGATATGCTCTGAGCTTGAATTCTAGAATTTGGCAGTTCTCGGGAGAAGCATATTCCTCTGTTGGAGTTCACCTACAACAACAGTTTTCAGGTGACTATTCAAATGGAACCTTACGAGGCTCTATACGGTAGGCCATGCCGATCACCTTTATGCTGGATAGAGGCAGGAGAGGAAGCTTTGCTAGGACCTCATCTTGTTCATGAGACCTCAAAACAAATAGAGTTGATTCGGAAGAGGTTGGAGACATCATAGTCTCAGTAGGAGTCTTATGCGGATCAGCGGAGACGACCTCTGGAGTTTCAGGTTGGGGATTAGGTTTTCCTGTGTGTCACACTGAGGTTGAGACACAAAAGGATTCAAAGATAGTGTAAGCATTCACTGAGATATGTCAGGCCGTTTGAGGTTCTGGAGAGAGTCGGGCTAGTTGCTTACAGGTTGTAGTTACCTCAGAAGTACCAGGCTATGCACGACATCTTTCATGTTTCTCATCTCTGACGGTATTTATCAGTCACGTCTCATGTTTTTCAACCCAAGGAGGTTGAGTTAGAGCATGATGCATCTTTTTAAGATCATCCTATTATGATTGTTGATCATATTGCAAAATTACTCTGTGGTCGGTCTGTTCCTCTGGTACGGGTGCTATGGCAGCACGGCCGTATACAGGACGAGACTTGGGAGAGGGAGGCTGATATTCGATCATAGTGGCAAGAGTTGTTTGATTTTTCTCCTTCTATGCCTTGCTAGGGAAATTCGGGGATGAATTTTCTTAAGGGAGGAAGTATTTAAGAACTCGGAGCTTCAGTTTCAGGTACAGATATCTTTTATGGGATTTTTAAGGAAAAATAAAGAATATGGAAATTTTCAGAGTACATGCCGTGTAAATTTCGAGTACACGCCGTGTAATCCTAGACCACTCAAAGCCGTGTGTTGGCTAAGACTTGTCCACACCCACGGTGTGTAGGGGTGACGTGGAGGCCGATTTTGGTGGAGTACGGAAAAACCCACTACACATCGTGTACTTCAAGAGTACACGTTGTGTACTTTTTTTTATTTCATTAATCGATCCGGGGTCGCGCCTTATGATGGAAAATATCTTCTTCTTCACCTAATTCCTTCCAGAATGTCTAAGGAGGCTGTTTCTTCTCCAAGCCATTGATCAGTCATTATTTGTCTGAATCAAACTCTACCAGTTGCAGAAGAATCACAGCGGTGAGTTCTTGGTTCTTCTTTAGCCTCGTTTCCTGATTCTTCCTCTCATGTAAGTTATCTGAGGTTGAATATTTTATACATTTTTATAGATGTACTCTATTCTAGGCCGATTCATGGGCCGAGGTTCAAGTATATCGATCTATGAGGATCGAGGTAGGTGGTTTGTTGCCCTAAGTTGAAGTTATTTGAGTTTTGGTTCTAAAAGTGTTGGATACCCATGTGTTGGGTATCTCGGGTTTAGGATATTGATCTTGTTGTTTATCTGCCCTAGATTTCATGTTGGCTTATGATGAATTGCTGCTAATTTATACTTTTTTTCATGTATGATGATCACCCCATAGGTGTTTCACCCCCTGTTTGGCTATTTATCGCCGTTTGGAACTGTTGCCTGTGAGGGAACCCTATTGCAAATGTTAGTTTACTTGTTATCACTGATTGTAGGTGTTTCCTGCTGTTTAATTGCATTTGATGTATGGTATCTATTTTCCAAGTAGTTGTTTAACATGCATTGGGCTGCTATCAGTCAATTATTCAAGACTAGACTGCTCAGGGCTGCGAGAACCTGGTGTGGGAGATCAAAGAGGGAATAGATGATTAAGTGCTTCCCTAGAGGGTCTGTTGGTTTTAGTTTCGTATGCAGGACGTATGGGAATATGACTTTGTGCTTCCCAAGAGTGTTCTTAGTTACCCATGCATCGATACCATAAGAGGAATTAGATGTAAGTTCTTCCTTAGAGAGTCTGTAGATATCATTGCAAGACTATAGTGTAATTGACGAGAGAGATTCCTAGAGTATCTGTGCCTTGTTTGATTACTGGACTATAGGTGTCTGCTAGTTTTAGCCACCCAGAGAGTCAGTGTGTATTCTTGATGGTTGGTTGTGATGAGTCCACCAAGACAAAGAACAAGCTTGGGTTTTGTATTTCTTGTGTTTGGTAGTCTTTTTAGATACCGGTTGTGTTACTTTCTTATCTTGGAATAGAATCCTTCCTAGTTTTCCCTGGTTGTGTAATTAAATGAATGTGAATGGTAATTGATAGAATTGTTTACTACATTTATTTACCATTACTTTTTCTATATCACTCACTGACAGTAATGCACAAATCTTGTGGTGGTTGCCTACTGGGATTAGTCTCACACCCTGTTTGGGTCCTGCTTTTCGGCCTAAATAGATTATATGGTTGCAGGTGTAAGTAGGGATTGTGGCCCTTCTACCTCAGGTACTTGATTTTTGGTTAGAGCTGGAGAGCATGGGATTAGTCTCAGTACGATGTTTTTCTTACTTCTTTCCATAGATACATGTACCATACATCATCATTATTATATCAGACATTTCTTTTAATTTCAGTTCAGTTGTTGCATGATATTTACTGCTTACTCTATTGTTTATGCTTATTCTTCCACTGAATACTTTACCAAATGAGGAAATAGTTAACCCACTAACTCACCAAGGCCCTCGCTACTATTCAGAAGCCTCTGGTATTTTGGGAAATGCGGTTGAGGTCATGTGGCGAACCGGGTACGGGGCACCAGTTATGCGGCTCCGGAATCGGGTCGTTACAAAACTAGCCTCTTAGGTACCAATGGATTTATCATTATTTTCATCAACCCAGTGAACTTATTCTCCATATTGGTATATAAAATATGAGTATTGTAATTATTGAAAAATAATATCTTGAACTTGTCTCATTCCATGGATTCAATCTCATATTGGAGCCCTGTATTCTTGATTATAGTTCACCACTGCTCTGTTTCAGCTTCTAACTGATATACATCCAGAACCACTATCTCATGCTCTGAACACTAGAGAACAGAGAATATATTCTCAATAATAATGATCCATTATTCATCCACAAGTGTATTTGAATACCCTCTGAAATATTGTGTACATTTTCTAATGAAGGACCCAATATAATGTTGTTCCCTCCTTTTTTCATTTTTAATTCCAACATTATTCATAGCTTTAGAAAATTTTGTGATCATAGAAATGATGTTTTTCATTCCATACCCATAGAATTCGGTTTCTTAGGTGCATTATTGATGCATAATACATCACAATCACCATTTACACTGTTCCTTTGGGTTCCTACAATTGATTAAAACCAAAATCATGTTGTAAGATATGGTTATCTAAATTATAGATCACATAATCATGAAAATTCACATATATGATGTCTAAGTTATGAAACATTTCTTAATATATGAACCCTTATGTTTATCATATGTTATTTATACAAAAAAAAATTTTAATTCCATATTTATTTTTCATGAAGTGGCTATGAATTTGCAATGCAGATCCCACCAGAGTATCAAACCAGGTGTGCACCAAGACCCATTATCATATACTAGATTACCCCGAGTTAGGCCTAGAACATTTTGTACGATTTGTTACCACTAATTACATCAATTATAGATTCACATCAACTAGTTGTATCTAGACATGGAGGTATTTCTAGGAAACCCTTTACTCTATCATTTACCAAAATTCTATGACATTTTCCAATAATTTTTCTTATCCTTTGACTTATCCATAGATATTTCCTTAGGGTTCTCACTATGTTTTTCTCATCCTACATTCCAACGGTTAACTGAAAATTTCCTCTCATACCAACTATAGATACCCTGTCCTGATATACATTAACATTAAATAACTTTTTAAAAATACATAAAACATTATACAAAAAGATTCATGAATACCATATGAGTCTGTGGCCTTTGGAAACATGTAAATATAAACACGGCTATATAAGTGAGCTACATTATCACCTACAAGTTTCATCATGACATGGACCCTTCTTAGAAATATCAAACATAATACCTATAATTATAACTTGGGGGGAAAGGAAACATAAAATATGGTGATCTTAAATTCTTAGTAAAGCTAAACAAGGGAGACATGTAAGAATAATCATGAGCATAAGGGTATGAGAACATGATCAAGAAAATAAAATATCACCCCAC
The DNA here is from genome assembly GCA_963277665.1 of Viscum album. NCBI lineage: Eukaryota > Viridiplantae > Streptophyta > Magnoliopsida > Santalales > Viscaceae > Viscum > Viscum album. Next base: position 1,581,045,531 of record OY728150.1, on the reverse strand, counting down.
TCATATCAAAGATCATAAAAATGAATAATGGAATAAATATTGGAAGTTCATAAGACATGAATCATGGGAAAATAAATAATAAAATCCATAGAATCATAACAATGGAATAAAACAAGGAATTATGGAAGACACATAAGCATATAAATTTATTTCCATAGTATCCAAGGCATCTCTTCCAATACCATCTTGGTAGTATGGGTTTACTCCCCAAACGATCTTGGTAGTCCTGATTACCTCCCATGGACATAATTGTAGTATAAATTCACTCCTTATACTATCTTGGTACTAATTCTTCACACCCATGTCTGTCTTAGTAGTCAATGTTCATTCCCCAGACCATCTTATTCTATCTCATGATATATAAATCTTTACCCAATGCATTGGAGGGAGATATAGGTCCCACCTATATCATAATTAAATCATACATATATGTTCCACAAGATCATTAATAATAATATCATAACCTGTTAAATATAAAGGGTATTATAAACCTGTAATAATATTATAACCTGTTTAAAAATAGGAAGGTTTCACAATAATTTCAAAATATACATAACCTAGGAAATTAAGCGAGTTTCAAAATGTATATAACTAGTGAAATAGAAACGAGTATCATCAACATCATTCCATCAAGACATAATCCGTCTACAGAACGAATATGAATGGAATCATTGAATGATTTCACCTTAAAAAATGAGTAAGACTAATGGATGTTATCTTAGATGGGAAATAATTTTTAAAGAACATAAATAAACATTTTGTGGGTAAATATTCTTTCTACATTGTAATGCTTTTTAATACAAAAAAAAAATTCGAAATACATTTTCTTTTTGTATAGATTTAAAAACTTATAAAGGATGCATTAAAAACCATAAAACATTTTTATAGTCCTTTTTCATTGAAATTTGGAATCACTGATCTCTCAAAAAATCTGAAAACTTTTTTGAAAATATTTTATCAAAACATGGTTTTTGGATAGAATTGATTTCCAAACGGTGAGAGATACTATCATATTTTACTTAAAAACTATCCAAAGAAACAAAGAGTGGTGAAATGGTATTAATAAATGAGTATATCATTAATACACAGAGGATAAGGAAAATCGTGAGTTTTATTGAGATATGGATCATAGTATTTCATCAAAGGAAGAATAAACATAAAACATCTCGAAAAAAATGGGATATTGTAACAATAAACTATTATAACATGGTAACTTGGGATCATATGAACCATTTAAGAAAATTAAATTATATGAATCATTAAAAAATCATAAAAATATGTATATTCAATGTATAACATTTAAAATGTAAGAATATAATCCTCACAAATAATTTAGGTTCATCAAAAAACATGAGAGCCAAAGAAAGAAAATCAAGACAAAAATGTTTCATCGATTTGGTAGCTTTTCAAACATAAACCTCATGAAATAAAGATCATACCATATATATGATGATACATATAAATTTAGCAATAAGATACATATAATACATTCCTGTTAAGTATATAAACCACACAAATGGAATGGGTGGTGAATAAATCATGTAACTCATGAGAATAAAAAGTATGACGAAATACCATTTCCTTATGTATTCACTCTCATCGTACTTGTTCAATAAACCTATATAATAAATATATATTTTTAATGATATTTTATAAATCCACATTCTTTTATGAAATACCATATATGGTTTGATTATTACCTTATATTACACTCTTTTTAACCATCCTATGTTAAGGTTTTACTACAGGTAATATTCGCCTTGTTCTTCGTATGTGTATTAATTTGTTATATTTTTTTGTATTTATACATATAAATATCATATATTAATAGTATATGTGTATTATAATAGTCTATATACAATTTAATTTTGAAATTTAAAACATCATTCATGGATACGGGAAGTCGTACATACGCATGAATGTTGTTTCTATTTTTATTATCATATTGAAAGAAATAATGTAAATGATGTATGTATATATATATATGTATGTGTGTCAACATTAAAATATAACTATTATATCATATATATCATATAAGTTCACTAAATCCATCCTTAATAAATTCCATGTAGTATTTGAAAGAATCACATCGCTTTGAGGGGAGGTAGTCTACACTTCCACAAACAAAATTATCGTATTAACACCAAATGAAAAGTAAATAATATATGAGTTGTAAAAGGAATAAATAATGTTAAATACATTATAAATATGTTTTATAATATATATATCCGTATATATACATAGTCTTTATTACAATTTCCACCATGAGAGGTGGTATGAAAAATTGAAATATCATCATTTAGTGAGGTGGTAGTTCACCATACATGTAAACTGGATGTTTGTTAAACATTAGATGTAGGTGTGTGTAATATTAGATTGAAACCTTATCATAAAAACAATATGGTATTTTTTGACTTTTTTTTATAAAAAAGTAGTGGAATAAAGAGAATGGAGGGCGTTGAAAAGGAAAATAATGGAATATACTTCAGAGAAGTTGTTACCACTAAATCAGGTTAATCTTATTGATTTGTGCCAAAAAGATTCCTTGGAATCCTTTTTTCAAAATATAGGCTTAAATGAAAAGGTTAGAGATGGTGAGAGATTATTTTATAAGAGTTTTGGGGATCTAATAGGATTAATAGGTTTAATTAATATGGAGGAAAGGATCCCTTTTTAAATTGGATGAGGAGTGGCACTCTTGTAAATTTTTTAAGAGAAAATTCCACCCAAGTTTTTCATGTTGAATGTGGATCCAGTAAAGGTAAATAGTCTATAAATGTGATTATGGGGTCTAAATATTCCAATAAAATTTGTTTTGGGAAAGTTTCAATGAACTTTTGGGTTTTAAATTGATGGTTTAGCAATTAGTTAAACTAAATTTTACATTAATCAGTGTAATTAATTTTAATTACACTCAAAAATATTTTATTTCAAAAACTAATTAGACCATAATATAAATTATAAATTATTATTATTAAAAATATTAAATCCATTATTCCAAATTCAAGACACATATACCGTAGAAAATAATTTAAAATTGATCCCACAATCGAGTTGAAAATGTGGATTTTTTAAGTAAAAATTATTAAATATTTGCTCTGTTTTTATATCCAATATCAATGGGAAATTGGTTATAATTACATAAATTAGATTAATATATAAAAAAATTACCTAATTTAACTTTAAATCCAATTTTAAATATAATTTAACCATATATATAAGTTAGATGAAAAATAAGTTTTGAATTAAAATTTGGTATTTTTTCACTATTCATTATGAAATGAAGTTCTTGTAAAAACATATAAAATTCCCCCTAAGATAATTTATACATCATAAATTAAAAAATTAAGTTTAATTTATCAAAATAAAATTTTTAGTTATGTCTAAAATTAATTTATACATTATATAAAATATTTGAAAATTATTTATTATAATTCATATTACTATGTTCAATAGGTGGGTTATAATTTTCTCATTAAATAATTATAACAATAAAATGATATTTCATATAAAATATATGTTGTGTGTAACGTTTTCCAAGTCAATGTTCTGTATAACATATGCCATGTTAATGTTCTATTTAATGTACACCAATTTCGTGTTCTGTGTAATGTATTCCAAGTCTGCATCGGTTAAAAGGAATATTTCACTTAATTCATTGCATGTAATAAATAATAATATAATTTATTAAAAAAATGGTCCATAAAAACTTGGTGTGTCAACCCTTATGTCATTTAACCTACTAATATAACATAAACACAAACTTGTGAGATAATAACCAAAACTAATTTTTGATATCTTTGTCAAAAATTTGGAAAGATATCATTACATTTATCATGTATGACATCACATTACTTACATTTTGAATATCTGCCCAAAAACTATTTAGGATAAACTCGAAAAAACAATCTACAATAGTCAATATGTTTAGTAAAAACTGAATCCCTATTCCAGAAAACACAATGTGTGAACCCAAAATCCTTTATAGTGTTAAAAAAAGTAATTCCCAAATCCATAAATGTATGTAAAGAGATTCCTTCCAAAAAATAATTATTTTTAATCCTTCTATAAATTTATCTAATGTGATATTCATCAAAAACATAGATCTGTAAACCTATATCCATAAGATATATTGTATATGGGATTTCATAATCATACAATACTTCTATAAAAGAAATTGAGTGTCCTTGGGACATATAATATTTCAATATCGTATAACCCCCTCATTTTCTCTAAATTCTATGAGTATAGATTGACCAATATGATAAATACATCATGTCTCAAACATCTAAACAGTTCATAACATCACATCCCATTATCTAACATAATAAGAACATCACATGTACATAATTTAAATATGGGAAAACACTTCCTCACTCTATCACAATCAAGTTACCATATTTCATACAACTCATATAAGATGACAAATACCCTATTAATTAAGCTTATGTAAATATAGTGATCAGAAACATACTCAACCACCCCTTGATAAGCTTTATCATAATGAATGTATAATTAAAGTATCAATGTATGAAGGTTCTCATTATATGAATCATTACAACCTTTGGAATGGGTATTCAATAAGAAATATGTACCCCTATCAGACCAACCAAATAGTGTATGAAACTCCAAGTGGTATACTTCATGGTTTATCTAATACCCAAAACTAGTTTTGTGACCCATGAACATATTTCATATCTATATAAAAAACCATAACCACATTAACCTTAACATTTCAATATAAACTATATTAATCTATATTGAATATAATTAAGGTATAAATCAATGGAATACTTTGAGAGTTAAATTCCCATTTCACATCATGACTATTTGTAACCCACATAAATTATTGATATAGTGGAGATATTTTTTTAAAATAATTCATTTTATATTGTTAAACTCTTCTAGGAATCACTAATAGAAAAATTTGATTTCAATTTGAGGTTTCAATATTGGTTATATTATAACCAGTATAAATAATTATTATAATAATGTTAATATAATAACTGATTTTAACACTGAAACTAGCATGGTTTTAATGTCATTTAATAAAAAACAAATTTCTAAACATGTGTTTTAACATATGTTTTTTATATAACTGACTAAAACTCAAGTCATAATGGGTTTAAACATAAATTATTATATAAATGGACATAAAATATAATGTTTTAAATTTCATTTATTTTATAAATGATGTTAAATAATATATTAAATGTCAGTTATAATATAATGTAGGCTAAAAGGTATTAAAGAAATTAAATAATTCACGTCCTTATTTTCTCTTCATTCTGTTGATGAATGAATTCTTAAAACCCAAGGTTCTGCTACTCAATAATTCCCTCTCTATTTATTATCCATATACATTCCTCCACCTTTTTCATCTTCTTTCCTCCCTCAATCTGGTTTTGTATTATTCATCCTCGTTCAACTACCCTAAACCATATTTAACCAACCACAACTATATTTCTTACCTCTTTCCAAATTTCCATCATCATTAAATGTTGATATCGATTTGTAGCTGCATTTCTCCCTTACATATAATCTGAAATCTATCAAATGTTGTTTTGGTTCTCTTGGTCATATATTTATTCTCATCATCTCTATTTTTATAGTCATAATTATATTTTCTATTAGTAGTTGATTTATTAAGTGTTTTTGAATTCAAAATTGTATTTATTTATTTATTATTTTTATAAATTTTATAATGATTTTTTTATTATATTCATCTCTATATTTTATAATATTTTTATTCAATTTTTTTAAATTTATACTGTATACATTTACAAATATATATACATGATTTAATAATTGCATAAATATTTATAAATTAATAGTTTTTGTAAATTTTCATAAATTTGTATGATTAGATACTTATATTAATGATTTTTAGTATTGTTGGTATTCATTTTCAGATTATTTTTTTAATATATTACTAGATTTTATCTTTATATAAGTGTTTATAAATTTGTGATTAAATATTTGTTTTTTTATTACATGTTTATATAAAAGTTTATATTTTTTTAACATTTTTCTCTATATTATTCATATTAAGTTTTTGCCTTAGTTATTTTTTTTGTGTGATTTAATTTTTTTTATATACTAATGACTTATTATATATATTATATAAATAAATTTTTATGTTTATATATTTTAGTTTATATGTTTATATATTATTTTAATGTATGTGTTGTAAATTTTTATATTCTAATATTTGAATAAATATTTATATTTCTTAATATATTTCTATTTTATATTTTTTATTATGTATATAATTGACTATAATCTGATAAATTCATGAAGAGCTGTTGATTGATATGAGAAACGGGTTAACGATTTTCAGAATTGTTGAATTTGATGTTTGAAAATAGGGATATGATTTTCTATACATATATGATGTCTTAGAATAGAGAAATTTTAAGATCTAGAAAAATTAAATTCCATAAAATTTCTTATGGTTTTAATCATACTTATACTATAAGGATATTGTATTGATAAAATAATCACTCAGGAACAAACATTATTGAAGATATTCATCATGATATAGAGAATTATCTTAAGTAATTAATTCATAATATTTGATTTGAAAACATTAAAAGAAGAAACTATTGAACTATTTTATAGAGATGATGAAATTTAATTATTCTCAAGATTCCTAAATTTATAGTGTCATCATCTTTACATAGATTTGTTAACTCAAAATAACGAAATGGTTGGAGAGAGAAAAGATTCATTAGATTGCTTGAACATTTAAAATAGTTACTTCTAAAAGGAAACAAGAATCTGTATTCTTATTATAATGAATAAAAAATATTTTCAATGAAATTGTGATATAATAAAATATATTCAATGCTCATTGAATGTTTGTTTTAGAAGAAAGAACATAAAAGATTATCAAAATATCCCAAATTCTAGAAATCTTCGTCTAAAATGAATGATAAATCCAACTATGACCTATTCATAAATACAAGAAATAATCCACCTACTAGGGAAATATGGATTCTTATAATAATTCATCATTTAAGGAATTTATTTAAAAATTCAAATGATACATAGAGCCTAAAATGTCATATAGATGAGAAAATATACGATGTAAGCCTATGATGGCCTATTTATTCACCACTATGGACTTGATTTGATAAAAAAATTCCCAATTTTTCTATTAAAGTTAAAAACATAAGAAAGGGATTGTTCATATATGGAATGAATCCATATAAAATCCTTAGTAGATAACCAATTTCATGGCCTGTTATGTTGGTTTTTTAAAACATGTACCCATAATTATGTGGGCGTAAAAAATATGTTATGGTGAGCTTGATAATTTCTATTTAAAAACATCCTGGAACAGATATTTATTTTTATAAAAATCCTTAATTTGGAATTTTAAATTTCAATGGGATACAATTCTTAATATTTTTAATTTATATAAGAAAGTGTGTTTTATTTTATATATTACGGTAATGATCACTATAAATGGATTTATAGTATATGTGAACTTACTAAGATACAGTGTTAAGGTAAATAAATCATGTATAATTTTTAAAGTAACTTATTTCATATCATCAAAAAAAAATAGAAAAAAAGTGTCCTTGGGATATAAAAAAATTATTAATGGATAACACTTGAAAAAGATAATAAAATGATTTTTATAGTACACAAGAGTATTAATTTAACCCACAACCATTGTAAAATGAAAACTATTATATTAGATTGAAAATATTTTATGACACATTTGTAAATATATAATATTCATGTTGTAAAACAAATACATGGAAGAAATAACCCATTATGTTCTATCCAAATTATTGTAAATTATATGAGGTAAAACAGAATATTGATGTTATTAATGTTAGGAAAAATATATGAGATATTTTCCCTAGAAATTCATTTTGACATAATTGGAATTTTTAAAAAGATTAATTACTAGAAATATTGGATTTATTATCTATGCAAATAATTTTAGAGTTTTCTCCCACAATGAATCAGAATATGAAAAAAATTATCTCTATCTTGTCACACATTAAGAACGAGTGAAAAGATGAATTTTTTCACAATGTAGGAATTGAATAAATTTTCCAAGTGGTTAATATTCAAATGATTAATAATTGGTTTCATTAAAGAACATAAAGTTAATAGGGCTCAAATATCAAGAATTGTATATCTTTCATTAATAACTATATTTATTTGTACTATAAGGCATATGGATAATGCTTGTTATAATGTATATTATCAACTTCTTCTATAATTTAAATACTATTAATTCTAATTTTGTTGATCCAAGTTTGTTAACTATATTAGAGAATAAATCTATGCTAAAAAAAATAAACATGATAAGTATCTTCAACAATAAATTTATATATAATGGTTTATCTAGTGATTTATTGGGTGTGAGAGATAAAGATACATAATCATGTATATTTACATTGAATATACCCTTTTAAATGATATGAAAAAAATTTAAAGTCATATGTCAAAAATATGCATTGACCATAGGCATCTATTTCTCAAAAATATATACCATAGTTGGTGGTCAAGTTCTTTATTGACTAACTATATGAATTTTAATCTATTTACTCTCCCTACATCTCATAATTTTGCAGAAATTAGTGATGTTGATGGGATTTATGGACTAAAAGTAAATTTAATATCATAAGATATAGTGATGAAGGAACATTTAGACATTTTGAACCACAAAAGGTAGTTTTAACTATATATATCATCATATATTTCTGAATTTAGGATGTGATATCTTAAAACAAATGAAATGTTATGAATTATTGAGAATAAAAATATATTTTTTGTGGTTTAAATAGAATTTACACACTAATTATTCTATATCTAATTCCATAAAAAGATTATTCAGTAGACCAAGTGTTAATGGGAACACATGGTCTTATTTTTTAATTATAGTAACACATTTTACACTAAAACAAGAATAATAACATTACTATTAAAAATAGTATAGTAATGGTTTTTTTTGATGTGATTAATTATTAGAGTGAAAAATATATAAAAAAATGTATCAAAACCATATATTAGGTTTGTTGAAGATATATGGTAAATTGATAATACAAAATTTTGGGTATCGGTATTTAAGTGAATCTAGGTAGACAGAAACATTGGATTCAAAAAGAAAATTTTATTATTTACACTTTTTGATTTGAAATTATTTCACTAAAAATAGACACCATTTATCATAGCCACAAATAAGATGTAGATATTTTATGATATTGATCCATAAAATGATCAGTGATCCATCATATTGAAAATGAAAAAAACCATTTGTGTGATGTGTATATTTATGATTTTGTAGACTTATATGATATTTACTCATCTATTACACAGTTACCAAATTCTAGAAATGATTTTTATATAGTTATAGTTTGTTATATATGAAATCATTGCATAAAAATGATATAGAAAAAGTCTTAGTTACATACCTAATTATTTAGAGAAAATATCTATTTTTTTGTAAAACATGACATGTAAAACACTATTTATTTAACTTGGAGACATCAATATATATATTTTTATAACTTTTTCCACATGTTATCAAATTTTATATTAATAAAAATAATCTATAATTTTTTTAATAATTTTGAAATCATTTTTAGCGATTAATATTTTTTTTCTATTTATCATTTTTAAACACAAACGTTTAAAAACTATATTGGTCAAAACAATTGATGTAATTTTCCTCTTATTATGAAAAATATAATTGTTAAATATAATAATTTTTCACTTAATGTCAAATTTTAGTACAAAAAATCATAAATTTTAAAATTTTGATCATTTATTCCTTTTTTATTAATTTTTATGTTATTCAGTTTATAATACACATTTATTTAGGTAGAAGTCTAACATCATTTTTTAATGTGAAAATTTCATAATATTAATCATTTTTTCTTATGAGCTGTTCTTCGGTTGTATTAGTTAATATAATAGATATAATTTTATTTCTATAAGTAATAATTAAATTTTTACAAATATTAATAATTTTATTTTACTCCAATACAGCCATATTGATCTTTGTTAACTTCATTATCTATATAATTAAAATTGTATTCAATCTGGAATTTATTTCCATACTTGTTAATGGCTCTCTTAAGGGTTAATTTAAATGCACTAAAGGAGTTAGAGAAGTTGACCCCCTCTCTGCCATACTTTTCTTAATAAGTGAAGATTACTTTAGAAGATTGCTCGCTCACCTAGTGCATCAAAGAAATATTAAGTTCATTCATACTTCTAGAAATTTGAATGTTCCCATGAATCTATTATATACAGATGATATCATCCTTTTTTTTAAGTAGATTAAAGGAATATGCAAAATATCTAAAGTTCCCTCTCACACTATGAAGAAGTATAAGGAAAAACCATTCACTAGAATAAATCCTTTATATTTTTTGGGAAATTATTTCCTACTAATAGAAAATCCAATATTATTAATTAATTAGGTATTAAAGATGTATCCTTCCCCTTTACCTATCTTAGTGTTCCCATTTTTTAGGGAATAACCAAATCTAGTTACTTTTCTAATACTATTGAACAAATCCTCCACAAACTTTTCTCATGCAAAGAAAAATTCCTATATAGGGATAGAAGGATATGTTTAGTCAAATATATGATTGATTCTACAATGGTAAATTGTTTGATGGTTTATAATGGGATGCTTCTCTCCTAAAAAAATAAATTCCTCCATTAAAAAATCAAGTGGAAGCACATTTGAGAGGAAACTGGTCACTATTTCTTGGTCTACCTTTTTCAAACTGCTGGATATGGGTGGTCTCCACATTAAAAATATTAAACTATTTAATGATGACATACAATCCGGACTCACTTGAAATATAATTCATAATGACTCTGATTCAATTACTTTACATAAAAATAGGTTACTTGACAAATTGAAGAAAGGACATTTGAATTATTTGAGAACATCTATTTGGTCATCCCTTAAGAATGTTTTTTCCAACATCATTTATAATTATTGATATATGGTTCACCAATATTCTTCCATGAATTTCTAGCTCGTCAACTGTGTTGTTGGTCCATTAATCTCGATGGTTCACCCTAATCAACTACATGAGTACAGTGGTTATACTATTAAGGATTCTTTAAACTCAAAGTGATTTAATTTTCCTGATAATTTTATTAATGCAATTGAAAACTACCCTTTCCAACACTAATTTTTTTTTATGTTTGGAACCAACAGATAATGGCATCCTTGATTAAAAAAATTAACAACAATTTTTTAGTAATCCTAATAAATATTTTCATTAGATTAAAATGTTTCAATAAAACATGGCTAAAGACTTAGAGACTCATTCTTGTTTAGTATATTGCTTAAAACAAGGTTCCCAATGGCATTTCTATTTAATATTTTGGGATTAAAATTAGTTCTAAATTTCATATTTGTAACCAGTATAAGGAAAACATTAACTGCCTATTTATTTCTTGTGCTACTGCAACTACTCTTTGGAAGTATGTTTTCAATATTTTTTAGTTAATATGGTTACTTCATTACTCATCCAACTCTCAACTTTAATGTTTTTTGAATATATAACCCTCTCACCAAATCATGAATATTTTCATAAAAGTCATTGATAAGCTCTTAAATGTTCTCTGGTATTAAAGAAATACTCTTATTCATAGTAATTTTTTATTTAGAAAAAAAATTAGGTTATATGTGGATCCCAATTTATATTAGAGAAGCTATTCATATTTAGAAGGGACCTATCAATAACACAGTGAGTAGCTTTTGCATTCTTCATAAAAATGGAATTAATGGTATTTATGGTTATCCTGGACACAATTTCAATGTTTTCTACCAAGCTATGCTCCCAGTCTAGATTAATGTTAATGTTTATGGTGCCTCTAAAGGCCTCTTGGGCCCCATGGGTTGTAGCATAATATAAGGGTCCTTTTTTTCATTTAGCAGTTGGCCTTCTTCATCAGTTGACATATAAGGTATGTTTTGTGAGGTAACTTGAGAATAACATTCATATATATTCTGTCAATTTATATGATAAAAAAATAATACATCTACTGATGTATACAAATAATCACCTATATCCATACATATTCTGTTATTTTAGATTAAAAACTATTATATCCAAAAATAATTTACACCTGAGGAACATAAACATTTAGTGTCTTTGGACACCAGATATACAATCACATATTCATGAAAAATTATTAATATATCCCACTATATCACCGAAGGGACATAACATAGAATTGGATGAGCCAGTAAAAGGAATGCCTCGCTAGGGTTTTCTTCTTGTCACCACCTCTCCTTCCCCTACCTTGGTATATATCCACCTTCTCCTCGATTATTCTTCAATATAATATCAGGGGGCTCCGCCTTCAATGTCAGTATCGGTCTTCATGGGATTTGTTGTTGTGTCTTCCCTCGCTGTTTTCAATCCCACACATTACTCCTCTCCTCCATTCCTTTCCAGGGTTCCTTTATGGCACAGTGAGATCCAGTGGTTGATCTTCGTTTTTTGTCTAAGTTTTTTCATCGCGGGTGTCAACTTGATGTTTTTGGGGTTTTTCATGGAACTATACGTGGTGGTTGTGAAGGCGGCGATGGGTTGCAGCTTCTGATTCGTAGCTTGGATTCTTCCAGTGCGGCCTGGTGTTCATATATTTGCGATGTGGCACTATTTGTATGGATTTTGGTGGATGATCGAGCTTTCACATTTTGTTTTCTTCTGGTTTTTTGTTATTTTGACTGCATATTTGGATTGGATTGGTTTCGATTGAGATTGGCCTCTATTTTCCTCATGGCCTTTGCTATTTTTTATCTTCTTTTCCAATATAGATGGATGGATGTTGCTTTTTTGTTCATTTTTTCCTTATGTTGTTGGATCTGTTGGATTCTATTTTTGGAGTCATTGGTATTCAAGGTTTGGAAGTGATTCTCTACGGAGTAGGTTGTAACATCAGGATAGCATGGTCTCTCTTGTTAGAAATTCTTAGTTGACCTTCTATGGATGTGTTCTTCCCAGAGAATTTTTGGGAGTCCATCTTACATCACTCAATGGTTTGGGTGACCACCAAATGGAGTTTTCTAGTGGATTGTTATATTTGGACTATTGTTGATGGTCACGTTTGTGGTATTTGAGAAAGTCGATTTTAAGGTTGGTCATGCTTTTCTGAGGTTTTTTCTTTCAATATTTTGGTGGTTCCTTGGCATTATATTGGTTGATTTCAGTGTCTGCTATGATAATTAGGAGTTTTAATGATGGAGTGGTGATTTTGTATGATGAATGAGTTGTTAGGTTAGAAAATATATTTTGATCAATGGTGTTTGATGTTTTTTTTTGTGAAGTCTTTTATGATTTGTCTATTTTCCTCAAAAGTGTTTGTGAGTTTCTCACTTTTTCCTAAAATGTGTTTTTAAAATAAAAATATTAATTTCTAGTCAAAAAAATCTCCCACTACCAATAATTATACATGGTTCCCATGTAGAAATATCATACCTAATACATTCTCCAGGACCTGGGGAAATGGAAATATAAGAATGGGTGAGATGAGACGCTCAGTAAGGGTAAATAAGGGAGGTAACAATAATAGATCATTTTTATCATAAGATGATTATGAGGGTATGAGAACCTAATCATAACAAAAAAATATCATAATTCGTTACACATAAATCATGAACCAACATTCATTAAATAATCCTTCATCAAAATAAAATACATGGGTCCTTAGAGTGTATAAAAATAAATCACAAACCACGATCCATGTAAGAATAACTTAAAAAATTATATGGAATCATAATAGGATGTGTTGATTCATTCCTTTCATGGGGTGTGGAAAGGAAAATTATTTTCCACTACTAAATGCAGTGGTAGTGGTAACAAAGGGTTTTATTGGGGGATGATTTATCTAAATATAATGTTAATAAGTTTTTAGGGAAAATGTGATTTTAATTTGGTGGTTTGGTTCTGAAACTAACAATATATATTGAATAAAATTTAAAAAAATAAAAAAAATGAAGTGTTGTAACTTCCCCAGCCCGATAGCCACTAAATATGGTGCCTCGAGCTGGGTCATCAAATATTTGATGCACACAAAACCATACACTAAATGTTGTTTAATAGAGCCAAACGTATAAAGATAAAAGTTGGTAGACAATAACCACATACCAGATAAAGGATACAAAACATGTAATAAATATGGAAAAAATTAACCAACATAAATAATAAATATAGTGCATATGGCCACAACTGACAAGAAACTGAAAAAAAATTACGATATAAATATAATGAATAAACAAAAATTCATACATACATACAAGAACATACTCCATTACCAAAACTATAAAAATATCTTACACATGGTCTTGAATATCAACCCAGTCCAAAAATCCCATGTCCAACTGAATATCCCATGTGTGAACCACAAACCAGGTCCATATCATGAAAATGTAACTAAAAACAAGTAGCATCTTATCGAGTACACATGTACTAAGGGGGACCTAGTCAGGTGTAAGTACAACTCAGTAGGCCATTTCCATTGCTTTCTAAAGAAATAAACAATATATAAAATACTGCATGAAGGTAAAGAAGGTGGACTAAAATAAACAGGTAAATAAAGGAAGAATATATCAAAAAACACTAATTGTATCTATTTTATATTTTAAAACCCATATTATTGACCATGAAACCACATTATCACATGTCTTTCAAGAAGCCTAAACCATAGAGTAAGGGGGTTTACATTCTTTTATTCATAATGACGCGTTCACTGATCCAAACAATATATATATACATATCTTGTATCCTCAGTCTGATAATAAAGTGATGATAATACATTTGGGATCATTTATCCCCAGTTTGACGTCACAAACCACGCCATCCTTTGGATAATGGATCCTCATTCCAACATCCTAACCATGGAATCTTTAATACAATAGATCTTTAGTCGCACATTCTATGTTATGAAAAACATTGGTCATCCAAGAGCATCAATCTATCCTGAACCAAACATAAGGAGCCTCAATCCATATTTTAAGAGCATGGAACATCAGAATTACATCCTAACTCAAGAAAAATGTCATTGGGACATATAAAATCATTATATCCTAACCAATGGGAGTAGATCCTTGGTTCGATACCCCACTCATAAAACATAACACAGGGACAACCTTCTTTCAAATTTAACACAATTACTCAAAAAACATTCCAATTACTAAGGTCTAAATGGACATTTAAAACTAAATCATGGAATAAAAACAAATTATAATAATAATTTAGAATTATTTTTACAGAACCCTTTAAAAAACAGTCTTTATCTTTTGAAAAACTAAAAAAAATCTCTTATGTTTCCCTTTCCATTCCAATCAATTCAATGTTTTCATTAAACATTTTCGCAAAAATGGAACCAGACCCCCATTCCAAATTATCATTTGAAATATAATAATAAACCCATTTTAAAAACCCTTGAGGTAAACACTTACTTTTAAAATTTAACCCACTTTAAAAACAACATATTTCATCATTGAAAACCATGCCCAGATCAGAATCCAAAACACATCATTTAAATCATTTCAAATTTCTCCTAGGCATTTCAAAAAACCAAGATGTAATATTTTAAATTACCCCTTAAGCCAAATAGCACATGAAAATTTACTAATTAAAACCACCTAACATTAATAATTACCCTAAATCTACATTTACCAAACAATTTTACCAATTTTAATGGTTTGGAATACCCCACGGGTATACCTAGGTTAGGTCCCATATCGTCAAATAAACTAATGGGGTATGTGAATCATCCTGTACCTCAATATAAGGCCCATATCATACTCCTTAACCAAGTATATTAAAACACATCAAGGTAGTGATTTACAATAGATGAATACACATAAAACACATCAATACTATGATGAAAATCTTTAAAACTATCTACCTGAATTCCATTGGATGTCGCGCCCTTAATCTTGTCCATTTATTCAAACTAAAACATTTGTAAAGTACAAAACCTAGAATCTTTTAGAAAAGTGAGGATTAAGATTTCATAAGCATAGAAGAAAACCAATGAGGCTTATTCTATAAAAACAAATGAATAAAAGTTGAATACATACCCACAGCTTTGATTCTAACTAGAAGGCACTGTAAAATCATAAGTATCGCAGTATAAACACACATAGAGAAATAGGGGTGTACAGGGTCTTCACACAAGACGGTGGGGTTGCATGGTGTTGAAATTCATGGGAGAAACATTAAATCCAAAAAGGAAACAATTTAATTTTCCCCATTTTTAATAGTTCCAAAGTTTGGCCTCATTGTTTTCCAAACAATGAACCAACCATGCATCCCCCTCTATCGAAGAGAGAACTAGGTAGTACGCACTATCTAGCCATTAAGAATATTTTAAAAACTATGTGCCAACCATATAATCATAACTTTTTAAGGGGATACAGTGTCGGACAGTCTCATAGGCCATCCAATAGGGTTTTTATAACTATACACACCCCTCCAACAAGTTTCACAGTTATAGCCCAATGTTACTACCAATCATGCACCAACTATTATCGTGGAGGTTATTTTCTACTTTTAAAACATCTCTATGACCAGTTCCACAAAAATAAACATTAATATTTCTACAAACTGGATACATTCCAAAAACTAAAATTTTCTCCCTAATATACCTTATCTCAGGTTCAGGATTTTATAATATCCTCACTTTATAACATCTCAACCTCAAGAAAAATTAACAAGAATCGCCATTAATACACTATAAAATGTAGATCCATGAGACCCACACATCAACCACCATCTCCCAGGTTTCCTCCTTAATATGAATGTATCCTCACCCCACTCGAAAGAAAGAAACAGGATTACCCTGAAATTTTTTCCCATTGTGATCTATAATCACACACCTAATTCTCCTCAAATGATACATCAGTCTCAAACCCAACATCAACCATAAGAAAAACATAGGGAATATAAATAAACACTACCTAAATAAAAATACAAGTAAATATTTAATATAGAATCATAGTATCATGTATGAACCAATCAACACTCCACCAAATCAATTTTCTCTGATCCTAATAGCCCAGATCACTTGGGGCTAACATACTATATTTTTAAAATTTCTAATAGAGACCATAAGCTCGACATCACCTAAAAAAACAAACCATTTTATAACCACATTCCCCCGTCCTATAGGGATCCACAAATCAAGGCACATGGATTTTTTCCATATCCAAACATCTAAAGTAGAACCCAAAAATAACACTCATCATAGGGTACTCAACCATTCAAAATGAAGACATCACTCGTCACAAAAAATGAAACACCATGATGACAATTAACTAATCCCATCCAACCTGAAACATCGGCAACGTCATCAACTAGCCATTTCTAATATGGTTCTCTCCACCATATAATTTAGCTCACAACTACCATCTTCTAGGGTTTAGAACTGCCACCATTGAAAAAGACTGACAAAACCTCGGCTAAAATTTACAAACATACCTGATGCATTTCCCAAATCACTACACCCAACCATACACTATAACACCACCTAACACAAGAACCCATCTGTGCCGTCAAAACCTCCAAAATTGGCCACACCACGTCCATCTATACATCACCATTGGAAAACTATATTCTTCCTCAAAACACATTTTTATTTTAGGAATCCACTTATATTTTCAAAAAATCCATCGAAGTTGGATTACTATTCACCACATTTTATCTTTTTTCAATAATATCAGATCCATCCTAACGACCTATCCCATAACTATTTTATGGTGTAATTCCCACCATACATATCTACATACATCACTCCATGAATGTAACTAATTAGAGGAACCACACCTTACCAAAACTCATTTATCTAGATGGATGTAATTCCAGAGCTCTCTTAACATACCCCAATCAATTTCAAGATATAGGTAATGATTGCCACTAACTAGGTGTATACTAAGAATTTGTCGAAGAACACCAACAAAAGTAATCCATTACCAATGTCACAATAACTATATGGACACCATAACCTTTAAAAAATCTTGTGCTTCTCAACCCATAAGCATCTCATCCGCACTATACCAAAAAAATTGATTCATGTGGTGATTTCCAACCAAAACTCATCACAGCTTCATGACTCTCTATCAGGTACCTGTGGACCAAAATTTCATTTAGCACTACATCCACCCCACCACTAGAGTACTTCCCGCATGACCCTAGAGATTCACAATAGAAGCATAATGATCTGTTGCATCAATTGAAAAAAATAATCTCTCAGATAACCATTCTTCCCACTATGGTTTCACATTAAATGATAGGTGTCTATCAGGAGAGACTTTTTCGCCCATCCCAATCGACATCATTCTTTTAGAGTACCTTCCCAACACCTGGTCCCCCTTATATCCCTTGGTGTCATGAAATTTCATGAAGTAATTCACCAATCTCGACTCAAGATTCTATGTGATATATATCACTACAGATCTTCCCAACACCTGATTACACAACTAACTATTCCTCTTGCTCCATTGACCTCATTAGACTCAACTAATTATTAATATTATTATCTAAAAACAAAACCATTCGTAAGTAAAATACTAACCACATGACCAATCCTCACATGTGGTGTCCCCTCACTAGAAAAATAATCCATCAATGATTTGGTTTACCTAATCTAGTCTTCCCAAAACCAACAACCAGTCTATTGTTAATCATCATCAAAATAGAAGGTTCAAACATTCGAATGATCCAAATTCTTCTAAAACTAACCTTATAACTAACTACCAACACCGTATATCTTTCTTTGGAAAGAACCAAGCCATAACTATGCATCTTTTCAAAAAAATATTGAACCCACCATGCATTTATTCCACCACATAAGCACCCACTCATGCTTCAAATCACAGAGCACCAAAAATATTGTACTAACAACCCTTGATGTTATCTTCAATTTCCCAAAACCACAGACACAAAATCAGGAATTAATTTATATTTTCAGACCATTGAATTTTTAGTTTATCCTTACAATCCAATCCCACAATAGGAAGCACCCTCTATGTGGAACTAGCCAAAGTTCAAAACCACAATTGGGTCCTCACAAACCGAAAAGCACAGATAATTTATCTCACCTCTATAGCATTCCATCCTTGAAGATCAAACAATATAAACTCTAAAAAATAGAGGCACGTCTACAAATTTAACTTCTTATCTCTCTCTAAACCACACACATTGAACCTCAAAAAAATTTCTCATCGGAACCACTACTTGCCCATTTCTAAAATACACTATGTCTAACACATTCAAGAAATCATTTATTATAGGTTTCACACTAAGGATACCAACACCCATACATTGACACTATGAGATGAACACTCAATATAGTGTCCAAAACATAACTCCCATGATTACGACCCACAATGGTTAGCACACCCAAATTACTAGACAACATCTCATAACCCAAATGCAACATCCCTACCGAAGGTACCATAAAGAATAACCCTCTAATGACACATCAATACCGAAAAAGAATCACAATCTATAACCAAGTTCACAACTAAGTCACTCTAACTTCCCTAACCACCCATACATAGTGTTTGACATCCCATGATCTATCCAAAAAAATCATTCATGAACCATACACTAGGTTCTTATCTTAAACGTGTTTCTGAAAACAAGTAGCATCTACATAGGTACCCAAGTTCCATGGCGGCCTAAGTCGGGTGTGACTACAACTTTATAGGCCACCACCAATAGTTTCTAAAGTGATAAAAAATATATACAATTGTGAATATTGTTAAACTAGTTCAATTAAAATAAATAGGTAAAAAATGAATCATTTATCACATTTAAGAAAACTTAATTTATCAATTTTATATTTTAAGTCCCATACTGTCAACCAATCAAGTACACTAGAAATAGTCATTCAGAGAGCCTAAACCACATCATAAGGGGTTTACATTATTTCATTTATAAAGAAAAATTCACTAATAAAACAATATATATATGTACTTACCATAGATCCTATGTCTAATAATAAAACCATGACCATATGTTTGGGATTCTAGAGCCTCAGTCTAGCATCATAAACCATGCCAGCATTAGGAGAATAATGCCTCATTTTGACATCCTTTCTATGGAAACATTATTAGAATAGAGCCTTAGTCCCAAATCATAATCCATGAAAAACAATAGTGGAACTAGAGAATCGTTCTAGCATGAACCACAATTGAGGATCCCTAGACCATATATTTTGATCATAGTTCCTTGTGCTGAAATACTATCATGGGAAATACATCAATTTGTCCAACTACATTGTTCTATCCTAACCCATGGGAATCGATCCTATTTCCAATACACCTCTCATTAAAATTACGAAGTGGAAATTCTTTTTAACCATTTATCACATTTATGAATATATAATTTGGATTAATAAGGTCCCAACAGACATTTAAAAAAATCATGGTATAAAAAACAAATCCAAATACTCATTTAAATCATCTTGAAGCAACCTTTTAAAACATGGATGTCCCTCTTATAAAAAAACTAAAACAATTCCCAAGGATTCCATTTCCATTTCAAACCATTAAAAAAAGTCATTAAAAAAATTTTAAAAAGGGGGAACCACACCCCCATACAAAGACATCATTTGAAATCTAATTTGAAACCAATTTTAAAAACCCTTCAGGTCAACACATCTTTTTAAATAATTACCCATATTCAAAAACTAATATTCCATCACCAAAAACCATGTCCGGATCATAATAAAAAACACATCATTTTAACCATTTAAAATGACTCTTAGGTATTTCAAAAAAACTAGAATAAATCATTAAAATTTAAATATAAACTAATACCACAAAAATATAATAATTACAACAAACTCACTTTAATAATTACCCTAAACTGACATTTACAAAATCATTTTACCAATTTATAGGGTTCTGAAAACCCCATGGGTATCCCTAGGTTTGGTCTCATGTCATCAACTCACCCAACAGGGTATGTGGAAGGTCTAACACCTCAATCAATGTTCTAAATTCCTTTCCTTATTAATGGAAATTAAAACGAATCAATGAAACAAATTGGAACGACTATATGTTCATACAAGACAATAAGACTATGGGGAAAATCATTAAGACCACCTACCTAATGTATGTTGGTAACTTCTCACTTAATCTTAGCTTATGATTGAATCTCAGACAACCTTAAAATCCATAACATAAAATCTACTGCAAAAGTGAGGTTTTTTTGTTTTAGAACGTGAGAAGACTACAAATAAGGGATCCTCCAATAAAATTAAAGGAAATAGAGTCTAATAGCTACTCAAAGATAAAATTATCACTAGAAGTAAACGTAAAAGACTAAAAAACAAAGTAAAAACACCCATGAAGAAATACGGGTCTACTAGTTTGTTACCCGTGATAGAGGGGGTCTAATGGGGGGGAATTTTGTGAGATACATTTAACTCCGGATAGAAAATGGTAATTTCCTAATTTGAAAAAAAAATATTTTTTCCACATTGTTGGAAAACCCATGCTCCCATAATGCTTCCCCATCTATCCTATATGGTACCAAGACACACGGTCTAGATAGCCTCCCACACGATTTAAAAAAATGTGTGGCGGTAGTGCATCCACCACTGTTTGAATGGAGCTCAAGTTGCACAGTCTTCTATCCCACCATAAACTATTACCCTAACCATGAACACACCTCTAACAATTATCTTGGTTATGGGACATTGTTATTATTAACCCTGTGAAAACCATGCTCTCACGAATGTTTGAAAACATTTAAATATTTCATTACCATAACCCCTAGAACACCCCCAAGACCTATCATACTCACGAATACATTCCAAAATTAAAAAAGATAATGTGGAATATACCTCATATAAGGGATGGGATCTTACAAGGGTGATCAATTAATATTGTAAATTCTAATATAAATGATATGATGTTCTTTAAATTATTATTCTCTTCCAATTTTTTATTGATAAGTGATAGTATCTACGAAACCGTCCCCTATTAAAAGTGGTATAATGGTAAATGTAAGGATATTTCAATCTAATATTTTAGTTTTTTCTTACCTCTGTGACTTGTGTGTTTTATTTTAGGTGAATTACATATGATTATAATAGGTAATAACTGATCATGTTTTATTCTTCATATTAACTCAAGAGTATACATTAACCCTTCCATTCCTACTGACAATCACAAATCACATTAATACTCAACTCTGACCCATTCTATTATATATAGATCATCTATAAGAAAGGGATATTATTGATCAATGATAAAATCAATAATCAATAAATATAATATAATATAATATAATCACACTTGATAATAAACCCTTCCATTTGAATATTGAAACATCTTAATGGAAGAAGAATAATTTTGTTTACTGAAAGTATGAAGGCTCATGTATAATAAAGTAAAGCCTTCAATTAATCAATCACTCTATGGTTTCACCCCTTCGAGAATAAGGATATTTAAAAAAAATGGAAGAAGTAGACAATATGAAACTAATAAAATATAAAATAACATGGACAATCTAAATTTAGAAGAAATCAATCCATTAATAAGTCACCAATCCTAAAACTATTACACCTATTATTCTTCTTATAAGTCCTTAGACTCTATATTTTATTGTTATGTTCAAACCCATGGGATCCTTATGTGTATTAAATCATTATCTTTCCTTTTCACCCATAGTTTCTCTTCTTTTCTAGAGTCTTCAAGTCTCAATTGTGATTCATTCTTCTTAAAAATCCATACCTTTTATCCAAATATTTTATTTTTTCATTAAGTGTAATTTCATTTAGTATAATCCATGTGGGTGTATCTAAGTGGTTAAATGAGTGTTGACGTGACATACTAGATTCTTGGATTAGAGCATAGTAGAATCCCACTGTGTCTTCTTTTGAGAATAATTCATTTAATTTTTCATAATTTAAATTATCCAATGAGAGGATAAAAATATCATGCACATGTATTCATTTACACTGAAAAATAATGGGTTCATAAAATATCATATGGCATATTCAAATATGATACACCAAAATAATTCATCAATGAATAGATGACATGTCATATACACATGTTGAACATTTCATACAGGTTAATGAATGTATTCTCGATATGACTTTCTTCATTTCCAATTTCAAAAATCATTAAAAGTTATCTTTGTACTTTGTAAAGTATTATTATTAATTCGAACATGAATTTGGAAGCCCTATGATTCACGATGATGTCAACTGTAGTGTTGAACAAAGTGATATTCTGATGTTTTTTTAAAGTCTTATTGTGGAACCTTTATATGGAGTCCAGATGATTCTTATATAGCCTATGTAATCTAATAACAACCTTTACACTAGTAACTATTTCAAATCATAATTTATTGGTTACTTTTCTAAATAAAATTATCCAATTTCATTTCTTTAAATTAATCTCAATTCGCAAAAAATAATTATCAAAAAACCCAAGATTAAATTCATGATTTTATATTATAATTTAAAAGATAAAATGAGGAATTGAAAAACATGTGTTTAAACTTTTAAATTTTTAACTCCAAGTATTCCATAAAAAATTAGATATTTCCCAAAAATTACCCAAGTTGGTGGGATTAAAATCGTCAAAACATGAGAGATATTTTTTTTAAAATAATGGTTTTCAAATACCCCACACTTAATCCATGGACTCCCAGACTAGTGAATTTAAAAAATATTTCCCAACAAAAAAAATACTATTAAATTATTTATCATTTTCCTATACCTTTGGACTAGTTGTTATGAAAAATCTTCTTGGATATTAATTACATTTTAATCATTTAGTAAATTTAATAAATTTCTACATATTTTATATTCACATACACACTTATACCTACCTATTGGGAATTATTTACCTCAATAATCAATTATGGATTTCAAGAAATGTACTTCTCATTCCAATATAATGAATCCTTCGCTATATGCTTGTTGAATTTCATCAACTTTACATAATTATTCATGTTTTTATGAATATCATAAAGGATTATAAATATTTTAATGTGGATTTAAGGTTAGGGTAGTCCATAGAGAGTGTTATAAGGATTTTTTAGGTGGTTTATAATTTTGTTAAAGTACAATGCATGTTTTTAGTTTTTATCATGAATGGGACACTCCATTCTTTCCCACTTATTTTGAAATTACTTGATCCATTTAATTTTTTACGATACAATCCCCACCCCATATCATTTATGTAGTAGAAAAAAATATTTTAGTTTCCTTCAGTATTCTTAAAAAAAATTATATTTTACCACTCTTAATAGTTGAGAGGGAATCTAAAATTTTCTTCTTGTGGTTTTGATATTCTTCCAAAACTAAATTAGTAATTATTCCCCTTTCATCTTATATGTTCTTGACCCTTCCTTCAGGAAAAATAAAAAAATATTATAAATAACATCACTAGAATAGATCAAGAAATTTCATCATTTATTATAAAATTACAAATCCATTTTTACTCTAAACTCTTCCTTTGTTATTTGGTCAGTCAAACATATAAGGCTTTACGAGAATAAATTATTTCCTCCCTATTACCTCCATTTACAATAGTGTTTTTTCATATCTTAATATATGGAATTTTGTATAGTTATGAGTTTTTTGTGGGAAATAGAGATCTATTTCACTTCAATAAAGGGGTGGATATTTCTTCCCACCTTTGTATGTTACCATATCCATCATACCATATCTCATAAAATAATTTATCTCACAAAAAAATAGCAAAAATGTTTCATCACTACACAACTTGGATCAAGTAGATTCTAAAAAACAGATTTTCCAAGTATACTTTATTCCATTCTCTTATATTCATTACTATTTTTTAAGAATCTATATAAATTTTTCAACTATTTGTAGTTATTGGTTTTCATTAGATTACTCTACAACATTATTCTTAATTTGAGGTTATATATGTATAGGTTCTTTATCTCCTTCTTTTTCACATGTAGTAATAATATTTAATGGATTCAATGTGATAAAGGGATGCATCTCCTTATCACATAGAGTGGTTATCAAGCTCACATTGTCCTTTGTATTAAAGATTCATTGGGTAAGTAATTTTTTGGGATTTGTATAAAATTGTTACTGTATTGTCGCTATTGTTTCTTGACTCTCTCACTTCCCTCCAATACCTCTTAATATTTGGCTTAGGTTACTATATAGGTAGTGGTTCATAAGATGAGTAATATTTATATTGTTTTTTTTTAAATGAGTGGATATTAAAATTGATGTTGGTTTTAGGACATATTTTAAGGGTGTTAGAATGGTCGTGGATTCTAGAACTAGTATTGGAACTGGTAAGGTAGTTTTTGTGTGTACTGATTCTATTAGGGGGACTTGATTAAATTCATGGTTTCCCAAATCCACATTGGAAATTGAATTGTTCTATTAATTATATTTTTTATGGATATTCTCTTTGATTTATGTTTCCTGAGAAATGTCGAGTCACCTACACCTTAAAATACTTGTTAGTAAAAAGGTGAGGTGATGAACATAAACCATACAGCACAAATGGTAACTATTTTTCACTAATTTTATTCAAAACCAAAAATCTCACAGGTCTAGTAATCTCATGAATTCAACATTTCTATAAAAATTTATTAGTTCACGAATACCTTTTGTAATATTTTATTATATTTTTTTGATATATCTTTAATGATTCCCTTACCTTCTTTTAGTGATTTTTCTATCAAGGAATCTCTATAAGAGGCGTCTATTAAGTTATTATCATTTTCCAATAAGCTTTGGTAAGAGAACATGGTGAAATAACAACCCAATATATATTGATGTGGTAAACAGGTATGAAGTTTCCTAAATAGAACATACTAATCATAGATATTTTTTTGATAAGACTTTTGAATGGCATAAAAACCATAGTGATTTATATAATTCTAAAGGTTTGGAAGATTATCTAGATAAAGGATATATACAGATCATATCAGTAATGTATTTATCCTAGTTGAATGTTTTATGACCATTCCTTGGACACTCCTTCAAGTTAAAAGTATAATTCCTTATACTTTACTTTCTCCTTAGATCCTCCTTCAAGTTTCAACATGGAGAATACAATAGTGAATTACTTTATAAGATTATTTAGATCTTAACCTACAAAGCAATGAAATTTTCAAAGGAAATTAATTAAGATAGTTTTTATTTCAAATTTTTTTTGTTGAATTGGTATGGTGATATGAGTATTTTGATTAATGAACTATGTGTAAAATGGATTAAAGTATTTTAAAGGTCTATTATAATGATAGTAGGATTGAGTGAATACCTAAATATTCACCTAAGTATGCAAGAGATATTTAATCACTGACATATTCGAAACTCAGATTCCTAACTATATTTAGCAGAGTATTTTCAATTTCTAGATCAAAATTTTAAATATTATTATTATAAAACTGGGTTATTCATTTTTTTCATTATATTTGGCACTGACTCCATAGAAAACACATCATTTTTTGACCTATTTTTGTCTTTTGTTTTTGGAGAAACAATTATTTTCCATGTCTAATTATAATATATATGATAACCTATGTTTATATCTAAATATTACTAATCAAAATCTAATGTCACTTATTTTCTAGAAATTTTTTTTCTTTGTTTTAAAACTACAAAAAATAATAAAAACATAATTAAAAAATAAATAAATTTAGAAGAATTATAATGAATAGATCTATTTTCCAATATCAATTTTATCGTACTCTTTAATTTATTCTTTAATTTTTAATATTAATTTATATGTGATATGATCCATAAATGCCTCCCCTCTTTCCCTTTCTTTAAGGGTACTTGGAATGATGTTCCTAAATGAGATCCCATATTGGTCCACACTGATTCCAATGTGTGTATGATTTATATTTAATTACCATTAACTTACATGGGAAGTATACAGTTAAGTATTATTCTTCTTAAACGTTTAAGTGTGCCCACTCTCACTTCAACGCATATTGACAATCATTGAGAACTTCACAACTTATCATAGGCACAGTACACAATAAATTAAAAAGATATAAATGGAGGTATGTTATAGACCATCCACCAATGTAATAATCGTTAGATATATATAAAATAAAATAAAACTACACATGACTATAATATATTTCATTTAAATATCAAAACTACTTTATAAAATAAATATAATTTTAAATAATGAATCATTGAAAATATGAATTAGAATGGAAATCCTGCCCAACCCCAATTACTCTATGGTTTTATCCCACCATGTAATGGGTAAAAATATTAAGGTTAATAATAATATAATACAAAACTAAAAAAGAAAAACATAATATGATAATAATAATAAATAACAGCAATTGAGCTAGTCATGAGTCTCTATTAATAAAACTCTTAGGCCTCATGTTCTTATTAAAGGACATTTGTTTATATATCCTTCAACCATGGTTAAACCCCTTGATATCCTCATGAATTTGAAATATTTATCATTATTTTCCACTTATAATTTCTCTTCCTTTTGACGGTCAACAAATCTCTACCATGATCTATTATTCTTGAAAATCTATAGATTTTATCCAAATAATTTCACGTTTCCTTAGTTGTGATTTAGTTAAGAATAATAAAAACAGTTTTATATAAGTATATTAATTAATTATTATGTGTCATCCAAAATAATTGCTTTAGAGTCTAGGTGAATTCTCGATAGATTTATTTTTACTACCATTCGGTGGATTTTTTAGAAAGTCAGTTATCAAACTCAAGACTAAAATTGTCCTACACATGTAAAACTTTCCTTTTAAAGATTTAGGGCAACTAAAATACCATATTTAATATTTTAATATCAAATTTTAAGATAATTATTTTACACATTGATGAAATTTCATATTCCCATTCTGAAAAAGTCATCTAGGTGGTTGGATGTCTTCTGGATGATCATTTTACCTTTCTCAATTCATACCCCATTGGAATATATTATAGTAATTTATAAAGTCTTAATATTCGAAATAATTATGTAGAGGTGTATATTTTGTGATATTGGGTCAAATAGTATGAAACACTGGCCAAAGTCATATGCTCAACAATTTTTAAATACATGCAGTGGAACCTTTATAAAGAGTTCTTATGACCCTTATATGGCCTACAAAAACATAAAACTGCCTCTACACAGGTAACCATATAACCTATCAATTTCAAAACTACTTTTCCAAATTAAATTTTCCCAAATTCACAACCAAATGCATTTGAGTGTTATGCAATTTTGGGCATGTCCAACACCTAATGGACATAGTCCCTTATGGGTTTGGGTTCAAACCCCATACCTAATCTTCTCATGATATTTTTGTAACACCCCAAGCTTCCACGGTACGTTTCCCTTCGAATAATGCAATAGCGTGTGTTGTACGCAACCTCGAGCTCTAACACACACCACAACTAATTAAACTAGCCATTGTGAATAGTAATACCTACTTTTTGAAATTTTATAAATTTTATTTATCAAAATGGACTTCATTTTTGGATTCGGAATATCGAAATTAGCCTATGTTGAATTTTTGGTATTTTTCTGAGAACTTCTAATTTTTTATGAATAGTGAAAAATACTTAAAAACAACTTTTTAAATAAAAATAATTTATAGTGATAAATTATACTATTTAGTGGTTTTAAAGTATAATTAGAATATATTTTTACCATTTTATCCAATGGTGGTCATTAGAATTAATTTAACATTGAAATCGGACATAAACAATTGCTAATGTTTTGATATAAATTGTTTCTTAGAAACACGCTATTTTTTATAACAGCAAGAATTAATTAAAAAATTAATTAATGAAACTTATATGTTTGGAATTTTGTAAAATAGACATCATTTTTGAATTCGGAATATCAATTATATCATAGGGTGAAATTTTGGCATTGTTCTGAAAAACTTCAATTTTTGATGAATAGTGAAACCACTAAGTGGTAGTTAAATAACTGATTTTTCGTTTAAATGAAATATTACCACTTCTGTGATTTGATTTTCAAAAATCCGATATACATGGTTGTCATTAAGAAGTAAAATGTGGTTCAATGAGAATAAAATAATTTTTTGGTGAATAGTAACTTTTAAGTTCTTAATCGCGATTAGAGGTAATTAGTGTAGTTTAAGGTACAAATAATGTTTTAATAATATGAGATGAGCATGACACTTGTCCTACTCCTATTGTATGAGTCATGGCTGACCAAGACAACCCATGGGTCAACTTGGGGACCCAATGGAGCCACTTTAGTTGGAAAATGACATTAATATATATTTATTTAATGTTAAAATTAAATTGACACAAACATGAGTTTTTTTACTAAAACAGTTTTTAAGTGGGGTTACACAAGTCCAAATTTTGACTATAAATATTCATTATAAAGATAAAAATATTTCCTACATCATAGTATTTTTTTTATAATTTTTAGACATTAAATAAATTAAATTATTTATGACATCATTATGATGCAGCGATGACCTCATTATTTAACGATTTAAATAAAATGAGAAGATAATGCAAAATCCAAGGCTTACACTTGTCCAAAGCCTATTGGATGAGGATATTTCGAACCCTTATCACCTTATCCACGAATTATATAAGTGTGGGACCTTTAGAATCCGAAAAGAATTGTATAATAATGTAACATTTCAATCTTTCCAAAAGAGCCCCTCCTCTCCTCTTAAAAAAGGCCCCCACCTCTACCACCTTATTCACACTTTCAAGCCTTTTGGATCGGCCAACCTCTGCCCAAATACTCTCCCAACTTCTCTCCCTTCATCCTAGAAGCTTTACTTTAGTCAGAAAGCCATCTTATGGAGTCCTTTTGATCAAATCGAAAGGAAGAACCCGAAGAAGAGGTAACATTTTCATCACCCTCTTTCATGTTTCTTTCTTCTTCCACTCCCTCTTTGTTTATTACTTCAATTCTAAAATTATAACTCCAGTATCTTATATATACTTTGATGTTATTATAAATATGGAACAACCATATTCAGTATTCTACCCATCATTTGAAAGACATGTCACCATACGTGTGTACGTACGGCTTACCGTCTCCACGTCGTGGTGTAATGGTTATTCAATATATTATAATTTAGGTGGGTATAATAATGATATGTAATTCATGTAAATAATAAATATTACATGATATTGATTCTGTATATATGATATACTATCCAATTATATATTATTTTAATATCAAAATAATGATATTGTCGCTCGTGCGTACGTACGGACTACCGTCTCCACGAACACGATGAGATTCATTCTCCGTCGTATCCATTCAAGTATAATTATCATTTGATTATTTAAAAATAATTTTTAAGGACATGATATCATTCTGGATATGAATAATATACAACCTATCCATGAAAAACACGACTTACGTAACAAAACATATAAAAGAAAACGAGTAAGTTAACACCCGAAACAACGATAAATCTAAGATATTGTTAACAAAGCAATTTTAAAAGATCATATATGATATCATATGAATGTATATGATTATAGTATAATTTAATAACAATTATTTCACCATTATACAGGAGGTTAACCTACCCCAACCAAGGAAAAGTACAAGGTAAGGGTTATTTCACAATCTCTTCATTATCCGAGGTTGTTTATACGTAATAATCTACTGGGATCTCTTTATCATCCACATTCATGTTTCTTCAAAATGTATTTCAAAACATTTTTATTATTTACAAGAATATGGGTTAAAGTCATTTATACCCTTTTTTGACTTTTTATAAGAGGAATCTTTCCGTCGTTTTCAAAACAAGGTCCTTTTTAACCTTTTCGACAGAATTAAGGTAAGAATGTTTTTTCTAACTTATACGGCGGGTGCGGTTATTTTCCGCCGTTATAAAATCTTCAAAGCATTCCTTTCAAGCTTATAAGAATATTTTCAAGAAAATGTTTTATTTTATATGGTTCTTAAATGATTTCAAAAATAGAAAGAGATATTTCTCTAAAAAGTGTTTTGATTTCATCTATGTCAACATCCTTTGATGGATTTTACGCTTATTTGAAGTTGATTTATTATGATACAAAACTTCTATATTGTATTGAAGGTTTTTTGATATGTTTGACTGTGGATGTGCTATTTTTATACCATTCATAGTTTATGGTGAAATTATTGACATTTCGTATGCTAGTTTTAATACGAATGTTTAAGTTATGTTTAAACCTTTTCATATGGGAATGCATTGGACTTAATATGTGACGGGTGGAGCCTGCTATAGCTCCTCGATGCATCGGTAGGTCTCATGAGACAAAATAGTGTCTTGGAAAAAGGCCTTGACAAAATCTTATTTGTAGTCTTGGCATGAGGCCTTGGCTATGTGGTTATGATAGTCTAACATTATGCATTCCAACATTATGAAAGTGGTTAGTGATTTTGCATGTGATTATTCTATTAGTAGAATATCCATGTGAATGAGTAAATGGCATTATTTCATTTTATTTATGCCATAAAATGTTGAAAGTTAAAGTTTGAAAGGTTTTTGTTTTAGTTATACATTGCCTTAAATGTTTATTCTTATTTATGAAAGTTTCCGCTATATTGTTATCCATACTGGGCATTTGAGCTCACCCCTTTTCTATGTTTTATTTTTCCCAGGAAGTGAAGAAGTAAATTATGAATGACCTGCAGGGATATTATGAGGGGATAATAGTGTGGACGGTGGAGAAATTATGTTGTTGTAGTAGTTTTTCATTTTATGATGTAATGTAAAACTTATGAATATATCTAGTGTTTCTAAGGCTACTAAACCAATCGGTCTTTCGAGATTTGATCTTTCTTGTGATCATGCCAATGTTATGTAATAATGCACCGACTCTGGGTAACTAGGGTCGGGGAGTTACAGTTGGTATCAGAGGAAGTTTAGTACAAACCTTGGAAGCTAGATTTAGATAAACTCTGATTAGAGCACGTAGACCTAAGATGAACTTTGAGGATTAGTATAGAAGAACTTCCAAGAATTTTGGTATTGTAGAGATTTTGTGAGTTTTCTGAGCAAAACATCCCTGTCTAGATACGAGCAGGTAGAGGCGGCTCTGGCACAGATGTTCCTAGGGGTAAAACCCGAAAACACCGCTTTGAGCTAGACTCGAACGGGAACTGGTGCACGAAAACGGGCCTTGCTGCACTCTTGGTTACGACACTCCTGGGGGATATGCTTAGGATAACTCTCATTTTCTTTTCAAATCATTATGAAGGTTTATGAGTATATACTTCCTCCAAGAAAACATTTTTATGATTATGGATTATATCCATAAACAGTTCAATTTATGTTAAGTGTTTTATAAGTATGGGATTATGTATTTTGATTCGTAAACTGATCTAGTTTATGCCATTGTTTAGAAATGGCGCCTAGTTGAAGAAGTGGAAACTGTATCAATGCATGCACTCCATGTAGGGATTGCCCTCCTGCTCAAGATAATTATAGTGGGGCTGGTGATTCAACTGGTGCCGATCAGCTAATCACCATACTGGGACAACTTACTCAGGTTATGAATAATAACCTTACCCGTATGGAGCACCCTGATCCACAGCGTGGAGGATCAATGTTAGATCAATTCATGAGGCAACAACCACCAACGTTCAATGGGAGTACAAATCCCTTAGTATCCGAGAAATTGATAAATTCCCTAGAGAAAATATTTCAGACTTTGGGGAGCAGTGAAAGGGAAAAAGTTATCATGGCAGTTTACCGCCTCACTGGAGATGCTGATCAATGGTGTTCATTGATTCAAAACATGAAGGAAGATGATTAAGTATCAAATATGGAATGGAGGGAGTTCAAAGATCTGTTTTTAGAAAAATACTTTCCTCGCGACCATCGAGCAGATATGTAAAGGAAATTTCTGAGTCTTAGACAAAAGGAGGATGAGAATGTCACAAAGTATGAGGCTAACTTTACAAGGTTAGAAAGGTATGCTGGAGATTATATACGTAACCCAAGAAGTAAGATTGATCTTTTCTTTGATGGGTTAAAACCATTTCTTCCTAGAGCATTAGTCTCACAATCCTTTTCATCGTACGAAGACATTGTCTCATGTGCTATCAAGACAGAAAAGGAATTCTCTAAGTCTTATGACTTTAAAGAAAAGCAAGAGAATAAGAGACCTGCTGATCAATCTGGGAATGGAAATAAAGGGAAGAAGGGAAAGGTTGAATATCCATTTTGTGGTAAATGCGGGAAGAAACATCCTGGTACTTGCTTGAAGGGAATGGGAGTCTGTTACAAGTGTGGTGAAAAAGGCCACCAAGCTCGTGATTGCAAGGGGAAGAAGGAAGCTACCAACGTTCGGTGCTACAATTGCAGGGAGATGGGGCATTATACAAATGAATTTCATAAGCGTCAGGAGAACTTACCTCAGAAAAGTCTAAGGGATCAAGGCTAGGCTTATGCTATCACTACTGCTGAGGTAGAAGCTCCGAAAGACGTGGTGGCAGGTAATTTAATGGTTTCCTCAAGTTTAGCAAATGCATTATTTGATTCTGGATCATTGCATTGTTTCATATCTTCCTAGTTTCCTAATAAAATTAGATATTTCCAATTTGATTTAATAAGGGAGTAGTCAGTTAAAACTCCTAAGGGAAGTATCATTGCAACAAAGTTTTGTGAATCAGTCCCCATTAGAGCACATAAATGTTCTTTATCTGCTGATCTCATCGTCATACCTATGATTCAGTTTGATATAATCCTCGGTATGGACTGGCTTTCGGACTATGATGCGAAGATTTATTGTAAGAAGAAAGAGGTTACGATTATTGATGATAATGATAAGGAACACCTTATCTTTAGAGCAGAATCATGACCACGTAATTCTTATTTAGATCCACCCTCAATAGCTCAACTAAATTCAATTATTGGGGAGGAAGAGAATGAAATAATTGTCAGTGAGGAAAGGAATGTTCAAATAGAGGATGTACCTGTTGTGAAAGAATTTGTAGATGTATTTCCGGATGATTTACCTGGACATCCTCCAGAACGAGAAGTTGAGTTTTCCATTGATTTAATTCCTGGATCAAGGCCTATATCGAAGACCCCTTATAGAATGGCCACTATAGAATTAGTTGAACTAAAGAAACAACTAGAGGAGTTGAGTAATAAAGGATTTATTCTCCCTAGTGTTTCTCCATGGGGAGCCCCTGTTCTTTTTGTTAAAAAGAAAGATGGATCTATGAGGTTATGTATCGACTACAGGGAGATCAATACTATAACAATAAAGAACAAGTATCCCCTTCCTCGCATTGATGATTTATTTGAACAACTGCATGGAGCTCAATACTTTTCAAAGATTGAACTTCGATCTGGATACCATCAGTTGTGTGTGAAGAAGGAAGACATTCCGAAGACAGCATTTCGAACCAGGTACGGGAATTACGAGTTTATTGTAATGCCGTTTGGATTGACTAATGCACCCTCTGTATTCACGGATCTGATGAATAGAGTTTTCAAGGAGTATCTCGATGAATTTGTGGTGGTATTTATTGATGATATCTTGGTATACTCCAAAACCTACGAAGATCATGAAAATCACTTGCGCATTATCTTGAAGACTCTGAGGAGGCATGAATTATATGGGAAGTTTAGCAAGTGTGAATTCTGGCTTCATGAGATTTCTTTTCTTGGCCATATTGTCTCTAAAGATGGAATCTCTGTTGATCCTTCTAAGACCAAGGAAATCCAAGAATGTCCAGCACCTACGAGTATAACTGAGGTACGTAGTTTTATTGGTTTAGAAGGTTATTATCGACGTTTTGTCCAGAATTTTGCCAGATTGGCTAACCCATTGACAAAGCTCACATGAAAAGGGATTAAATTTGTCTGGAAAAAAGAGTGTGAAGAATGTTTTGAAGAACTGAAGAGAAGATTATTCAATGCCCCTGTATTGACTCTACCATCAGGGAATGATGGGTTTGTTATTTATAGTGATGCATCGAAGAAAGGACTTGGTTGTGTCCTTATGAAGAATGATAAGGTTATTGCATATGCATCACGACAGCTAAAAATTCTTGAGAAAAACTATCCTACTCATGATCTTGAGTTAGAAGCTGTGATCTTTGCTTTAAAGATATGGAGACATTACCTCTATGGTGAAAATGTGAGATTTATACTGATCACAAGAGTTTGAAGTATATTTTCTCACAAAAAGAACTCAACATGAGGGAAAGGCGATGGATTGAACTACTCAAGGATTCTGATTGCACGATACATTACCACCTGGGGAAGGAAAACAAGGTGGCAGATGCTTTGAGTAGAAAATACCATGGAGTTTTGAATGTGATGAGAATTGAAAGGGATCCAATTTTCATGGATCTAGTGAAGATGGACATGGGAATAACTAGGGAAGGTGAAATATCAATGCTTTTTCAAATGGTTGCCAAACCATCATTACTAGAAAGGATTAAGAGTTCTCAGACCAAGGATGAAGAATTTCAGAAGAAGATTAAATATGTGAATGATGGAAGATTGAGGGACTTTGTGTATAAGGATGGAATTTTGAAATTCGGGAAGAGACTTTGTGTTCCCGATATACCTGATCTAAAAAGGGAATTTCTGGATGATGCTCATAGTTCCAATTTCTCTATACACCCTGGGAGCACAAAAATGTGTAGAGATTTGAAGGAACATTTTTGGTGGGACAACATGAAGAGGGAGATTGCTGACTTTGTGTCAAGATGTATGGTTTGTCAATAAGTGAAAGCTGGAAGGCAACAGCCTGGAGGAGTCATGCAACCTCTTCCCATACCTGAGTGGAAATGGGACAATATTACGATGGACTTTGTCATGGGGATACCAAATACTCCTAGAAGGAACGATG
Organism: Viscum album; assembly: GCA_963277665.1. Classification (NCBI taxonomy): domain Eukaryota; kingdom Viridiplantae; phylum Streptophyta; class Magnoliopsida; order Santalales; family Viscaceae; genus Viscum; species Viscum album. The sequence goes on along the minus strand of OY728150.1, from coordinate 1,581,009,705 downwards.
AAATATGGGTTATTGTTGATCGTCTTACCAAGTCAGCACATTGTCTTGCTATAAGAGAAGATCTACCCCTAGTACGTCTAGCAAAACTATATATTAACGAATTTTTGAGAATTCATGGAGTACCCCTATCGATCATTTCTGATCGTGATCCCCGTTTTACTTAAAGATTTTGGAAAATTCTTCAGAAATCCTTGGATACTGAACTTCATTTGAGCACTGCTTACCACCCTCAGACAGACGGACAATCAAAACGGACTATTCAGACCTTAGAAGACATGTTGAGATCTTGCTCACATGACTTTCAGGATATGTGGGATAAATATTTACCACTGGTAGAATTTTCCTATAACAATAGCTTCCATTCGAGTATTCAGATGGCACCATATGAAGCGTTATACGGAAAGAGATGTCGTACACCAACCTGTTGGGATGACGTTGGTGAAAGAAAACTTGTAGGCCCAGAACTGGTGGAGGAAACGGTGGAAAAGGTGAAAGTAATCCAAAATCACATCAAAGCAGCTCAAAGTAGGCAGAAGAGCTGTGCCGATAATCGAAGGAAGGATTTGGAATTTCAAGTCGGTGATCATGTTTTCCTGAAGGTATCTCCATGGAAGGGAGTCATACGTTTTGGTAAGAAAGGTAAATTGAGTCCCAGGTACATCGGACCTTTTGAAATTCTAGAACGAATTGGGGTTGTAGCTTACAGATTGGCAATGCTGCCAAGTCTCTCCAAAGTTCACGATGTGTTCCACATATCTATGTTGAGGAAATACATGCTTGACCCAACGCATGTACTCACCTATGAGGAATTAGAACTGGAACCCGATCTTTCTTATTGTGAAGAGCCCGTCAGGATTATTGATGTGAGGGAGAAGGTGCTGAGAATCCGGACGACTCGTCTGGTAAAGGTTTTGTGGAGAAATCATAAAATGGAAGAGGCAACGTGGGAACCTGAGGAACTTATGATGAAGAACCACCAGAGTCTTTTTATGCAGTAATACCCAAGAAATTGCGAGGACGCAATTATTTGAAGGAGGGGAGAATGTAACACCCCAAGATTCCACAGTACGTTTCCCTTCGAATAATGCAATAGCGTGTGTTGTACGCAACCTCGAGCTCTAACACACACCACAACTAATTAAACTAGCCGTTGTGAATAGTAATACCTACTTTTTGAAATTTTATAAATTTTATTTATCAAAATGGACTTCACTTTTGGATTCGGAATATCGAAATTAGCCTATGTTGAATTTTTATTATTTTTCTGAGAACTTCTAATTTTTTATGAATAGTGAAAAATACTTAAAAACAACTTTTTAAATAAAAATAATTTATAGTGATAAATTATACTATTTAGTGGTTTTAAAGTATAATTAGAATATATTTTTACCATTTTATCTAATGGTGGTCATTAGAATTAATTTAATATTGAAATCGGACATAAACAATTGCCAATCTTTTGATATAAATTGTTTCTTAGAAACACGCTATTTTTTGTAACAGCGGGAATTAATTATAAAATTAATTAAGGAAACTTATATGTTTGGAATTTTTTATAATAGACATCATTTTTGAATTCGGAATATCAATTATATCTTAGGGTGAAATTTTGGCATTGTTCTGAAAAACTTCAATTTTTGATGAATAGTGAAACCACTAAGTGGTAGTTAAATAACTGATTTTTCGTTTAAATGAAATATTACCACTTCTGTGATTTGATTTTCAAAAATCAGACATACATGGTTGTCATTAAGAAGTAAAATGTGGTTCAATGAGATTAAAATAATTTTTTGTTGAATAGTAACTTTTAAGTTCTTAATCGCGATTAGAGGTAATTAGTGTAGTTTAAGGTACAAATAAAGTTTTAATAATATGAGATGAGCATGACACTTGTCCTACTCCTATTGGATGAGTCATGGCCGACCAAGACAACTCATGGGTCAACTTGGGGACCCCATGGAGCCACTTTAGTTGGAAAATTACATTAATATATATTTATTTAATGTTAAAATTAAATTGACACAAACATGAGTTGTTTTACTAAAACAGTTTTTAAGTGGGGTTAAACAAGTCCAAATTTTGACTATAAATATTCATTAGAAATCTAAAAAGATTTCATACATCATAGTATTTTTTTTATAATTTTTAGACATTAAATAAATTAAATTATTTATGACATCATTATGATGCAGCGATGACCTCATTATTTAATGATTTAAATAAAATGAGAAGATAATGAAAAATCCAAGGCTTACACTTGTCCAAAGCCTATTGGATGAGGAGATTTCGAACCCGTATCACCTTATCCACGAATTATATAAGTGTGGGACCTTTAGAATCCGAAAAGCATTGTATAATAATGTAACATTTCAATCTTTCCAAAAGAGCCCCTCCTCTCCTCTTATAAAAGGCCCCCACCTCTACCACCTTATTCACACATTCAAGCCTTTTGGTTCGGCAAACCTCTGCCCAAATACTCTCCCAACTTCTCTCCCTTCATCCTATAATCTTTACTTTAGTCATAAATCCATCCTAAGGAGCCCTTTTGATCAAATCAAATGGATAACCCGAAGAAGATGTAACATTTTCATCACCCTCTTTCATGTTTCTTTCTTCTTCCACTCCCTCTTTGTTTATTATTTCAATTATAAAATTATAACTCCAGTATATTATATATACTATGATGTTATTATAAATATGGAACAACCATATTCAGTATTCTACCCATCATTTGAATGACATGTCACCATACGTGCGTACGTACGGCTTACCGTCTCCACGTCGTGGTGTAATTGTTATTCAATATATTATTATTTAGGTGGGTATAATAATGATATGTAATTCATGTAAATAATAAATATAACATGATACTGATTCTGTATATATGATATACTATCCAATTATATATTATTTTAATATCAAAATAATGATATTGTCGCTCGTGCGTACGTACGGACTACCGTCTCCACGAACGCAATGAGATTCATTCTCCATCGTATCCATTCAAGTATAATTATCATTTGATGATTTAAAAATAATGTTTAAGGACATGATATCATTCTGGATATGAAAAAGATACAACCTATCCCTGAAAAACATGACTTACGTAACAAAACATATAGAAGCAAATGAGTAAGTTAACACCTAAAACAACGATAAATCTAAGATATTGTTAACAAAGCAATTTTAAAAGATCATATATGATATCATATGAATGTATATGATTATAGTATAATTTAATAACAATTATTTCACCATTATACAGGAGGTTAACCTACCCCAACCAAGGAAAAGTACAAGGTAAGGGTTATTTCACAATCTCTTCATTATCCGAGGTTGTTTATACGTAATAATCTACTGGGATCTCTTTATCATCCACATCCATGTTTCTTCAAAATGTATTTCAAAACATTTTTATTATTTACAAGAATATTGGTTAAATTCATTTATACCCTTTTTTGACTTTTTATAAGAGGAATCTTTTCGTCGTTTTCAAAACAAGGTCCTTTTTAACCTTTTCGACAGAATTAAGGTAAGAATGTTTTTTTTTAACTTATACGGCGGGTGCGGTTATTTTCCGCCGTTATAAAATCTTCAAATCTTTCCTTACAAGATTATAAGAATATTTTCAAGAAAATGTTATATTCTATATGGCTCTTAAATGATTTCAAAAATAGAAAGAGATATTTCTCTAAAAATTGTTTTGATTTCATCTATGTCAACATCCTTTGATGGATTTTACGCTTATTTGAAATTGATTTATTATGATACAAAACTTCTATATTGTATTAAAGGTTTTGTGATATGTTTTACTGTGGATGTGCTATTTTTATACCATTCATAGTTTATGGTGAAATTATTGACATTTCGTATGCTAGTTTTAATACGAATGTTTATGTTATGTTTAAACCTTTTCATATGGGAATGCATTGGACTTAATATGTGACGGGTGGAGCCCGCTATAGCTCCTCGATGCACCGGTAGGTCTCATTAGACAAACTAGTGTCTTGGAACAAGGCCTTGACAAAATCTTATTTGTAGTCTTGGCATGAGGCCTTGGCTATGTGGTTATGATAGTCTGGCATTATGCATTCCAACATTATGAAAGTGGTTAGTGATTTTTCATGTGATTATTCGATTAGTAGAATATCTATGTGAATGAGTAAATGAAATTATTTCATTTTATTTATGCCATACAATGTTGAAAGTTAAAGTTTAAAAGGCTTTTGTTTTAGTTATACATTGCCTTAAATGTTTATTCTTATTTATGAAAGTTTCCTCTATATTGTTATCCTTACTGGGCATTTGATCTCACCCCTTTTCTATGTTTTATTTTTCCCAGGAAGTGATGAAGTAAATTATGAATGACCTTCAGGGATATTATGAGGGGATAATAGTGTGGACTGTTGGGAAATTATGTTGTTGTAGTAGTTTTTCATTTTATGATGTAATGTAAAACTTATGAATATATCTAGTGTTTCCAAGGCTACTAAACCAGTCGGTCTTTCGAGATTTGATCTTTCTTGTGATCATGCCAATGTTATGTAATAATGCACCGACTCTGGGTATCTAGGGTTGGGGCGTTACAATTTTAATTTACCCAATGAAGTTGAGGGAGATATAATTTTGATCGTAACTCTTTCATAATGAAAATTATTCATATGTGTGCCATAATAACCTAAGAATAGTCATTATTCCATCATATCTTAAATTTTTCATAGAAATAAATAGTTTTGAATAAGATTTAATTCAAACATAATCAAAATACATATAGAGAATTAATGAGGATGATATCATTAGGGAATATCCCTATTAGGTCATAATGATCATTAATTAATGTTAAAATAGATGAAAAATACAATAATAAAATCATTATAATTTTTATTTGAAAAATAAAAAGAAATATCTTTTCTCATTGGTAATATTTAAAAAAGAAAACATTAAAGAACAATTGAAATAGTAATTCCTTTGAAAAACTATGAAAACATTGATGGGATTATTGATACTTAAAAAAATTAGGATGGAATAATAATTTAGTCAGTATATAAATGTTAAAAAAATTATCTTCGCATTTTTTCAAAGATAAGGTCAAAAGTGAGTTATATGTAAAATGTTGGGAAAATTCCTTCTAAAACCTTTGTAATGAAGTTTTAAAATAGCTAGAAATTAATTTAAACCATCATTTATGTATAGATCTGAACATTATTCAAAAAATATATAAAGTTTAGATATGGAATAAAAAGACTCTAAACCTTGAAGAAGAGGTAAATATATTTTCTCTTATAAGAATTATTTCAGTTGATTTTTGAACCAAAGGGGAAATAAATGATAAGAATAAATTTAAAAATAAAGGATAACTATGGAAGAATAAAACAAATTGATATATAGAAAGAAAAATCATATAATTTACATAAAATAAATTTAGACATATAAAATTATCATTGAAAATGATATGAGATGTAAGAACCCAGTTTTTTCTGTGAAACACTTTGGAATATTCATGATGATATTCCATAGCAGCGCCTTCAGACAGCGTGCGATTCTGAGCCCCGGAGTGGCCGGAATTAGATTTTCAGGTCGTTCACACTAGAAACGCTAAATAAATACGATAACTCCTAAACTGAGTTCCGGATCAGGGATCCGAGTGTACGGATGGGTCCGGAATGTAGTGTTTACCCTAGGAACGACATAAAACTTGTTGGCGCGGGATGTTCAGACCCCTCGCCCGCTCCTGGAATGTTAAACGGATAAATTAGTTAATTAATTTGTTCGTTTAATGGAGAAATGCTATTATCTCTTAAACGGTGGCTTGGATTGGAAAACTGAGGGCACCGTTGAGTTCGGAGCATGTTGTTTACCCTAGGAGTGGTATAAGTTTCGCGGGCGCAAACTGTCTGTGAAAAATGGTCCCAGGGGGCGTTTTCGTAATTTGGCAGTCTCTGAGGCTAAGTTTAATAACTTTTGAACATGGCCTCGGATTAATATTCTGAGACCGCTGTTGTACTCGGTTGGTGGTGTTTACCCTAGGGGAGTCTTAACCTCGACCCCGTCGGGAGTTTCAGATGCGGGTCTTTTGGGGGTTTTAAATTAATTAAATTGTTAATTAATTTTATTTAAACACCCCACCCCTTCTCCCTTGAACCCCCTGGCAGCCCCTCCTCTCCCTCTCCTCCTCCACCTTCGGCGAGGCAGCTCCTGAAAGGCTGCAGATCATGCGGAAAAGCGTCGGGCGAAGCCCAAGAGGTAGGATCATGCGTATTTCGTTTTTAATTCTTGCACATCCTTTGAACCTATAAACATACGTCAAACTGCTGTTGGATTTTCAAAAAAAGTCCATGGACGCGTAGTACACAATTTTTTCTTTCCGTCGCTTTTTTCAGAATCGAATTCCGAGCTCGGTGGCGTCCGCAATCATCCGCCGAAGATCGCAGGTTTTCGGGTTCCGGAGGGTTTGAGCGGCGACGCGGCTCGGCGGAGCAGGCGGCGAGCGGGTGGCTTCGGCGGTCGGTGATGCGGGGGGTTCAGCGCAGGACCGAGCGAGCGTGGGTGCTGGGGGCGACGGTGAGCAGTCGTGGATGAACGGATCGCCAGGGTGCCATGGAGGAGGCTGGCGCGCCAGTCGCGTCCGGTGGAGGAGGAAAGACCAGCGTGCGTGTCTTCCTGGGGTCAACGAAGACCGGCTTCGGCCGGTCCGTTTTAGAGGACGCAAGGACCCGCATGAGGTGGGTCCTGCATTGTAACAAGAGACCGGCCATTTGGCCGGTCGGATGAGGAGGGAAGGACCCGCTCGGGTCAAGCGGTTTGAGGCGGGCCGCGGCCAGCAGGCCGGCGGCTCGGACCGGGTCGGCCGGGGTGGATCGGCCCGGATAGGCCACCTTGCATTCGGGGGGTCGTAACTCTTAAACGGCACATCCGATTGACACGCCGTCTGTGGAAATGGAACTGTATCGACGAGGTGGTCTTTTGAGATGGTTTCGGGAATTTTTAATTCCCAAAACGATAGGCCTCGGTGGCGCGACACGTACGTCGAGGGGTTTGACGTCTCTCCGGGAATCTTGTTTTGAGCGGTGCAGACGCATGCGATGTCCGCTTTGAGTGGCGTCGGTTGTGTTGGGACCCTGGCGCAAGGGTGAATGTTTTTATGGCGGTTTCGGTCATTGAGACTGGATTTGAGGCATGGGCCCCACGGCCCGTCTTTCGAGCTGCGTGCGGCTTTTCACGCCTTTTTCACCGGACGTCCGTTGGGGGCGTGCGAGCAGTCGACGTTGGGTGTTTTTCTGAGGGCATCGTGTTGGTGCAGTCCGCCCGCTGTAATTTTGCAGGATGGTGCGGGCCCCGTGAGGGCCGTTTCTGGAGTTGACGGTGATTTCCAGCTTTATCATCGGGCGACCGTTTTGGACAAGTGAATAGTCCATTTTGTGTACTTTTTCGAGAGGATCGCAACAGTGCGATATGTTAATTGAGTTTCGGGACCGTGATGCGGGTCCCACGTGGCACCGCTCGTGTGCGGTGCGCCGAGATGCACCTTGTTCTCCAGATATCCTTTTCACTCAAGTGAGTAGTGCTTTTGAAGTGTTTTCCCGAGGGGATCGCAATGGTGCAATGCGCCCGACTGTTTTCGGGACCGGGGCCCGGGATCACGGGACACCGTTCGGGCGTGAGGCGATGTTGGTGACTTTTTCGTCGGATATCCATTTGAGGTGAGTGAGTAGTCAATATCGCATATTTTTTCGAGATGATTACAACGGTGCGATCTATTTGGTTGTGCGGAGCCTCTCACACGATCTTGTTAAATGTGAAAGGCACTCTGATGACAGTTCTTCTCACCGTGTTTGCAGAGAACCCTTGGCTTGTGATCGCATGCACTCCCGTGTGAGTGGAGAGATGTGGTTGGCTGTGCCTCAGCCGATGAGGTGGCAAGTTGGAGTTGTTACGTCGCGCCTTCGCATTGACGTTGGGTGCCGTGTGCATGATAGCCTATGGGCTGGAACAAGGTATACTCTTGGAGTATGCAGAAGCGCTTGGAGGTACATTTGGTTTGTACCTGAGATGTTCGTGTGCTTGGTTGTGGTTGACTTGGGGCCACACGTAGTGTGGGCCCCATGTGTGTGTTGTGTTCTGCATTACGTACTTTGGCCTCTCACTACGTAGATGGTCCCTATGTGTGTTTGTTGACAAGCAGAGCTGAGTGGTCTCTCCCTGGTTTCATTCTCGACGGATCGGCCAGTAACGGTGCTAGTGGCACCCCGTGATGGAACAGGCGCTGAACCCCTTTGGGTGAGTTGTTCTGGAGTTGGGTGGTTGCGCGATACCCACTCCATGTTCGGTTGGCCAGTGTTTCACCCTCTAGTGGATATGGCTAGGGCAGTTCTGAGTTTTACCCTATAGCGGGGCTTTGCAGTGGGTTACTCATCGTCTTTTCGGGTCTACCCTCCAGCAGAGACTGGGCAGTGGGTCACCCGATGCACTTAGGGTCTACCCTTCAGCAGAGACTGGGCAGTGGGTCACCTGACGACCTCTTAGGGCCTACCCTCCAGCAGGGCTGGGTAGTGGGTCGCTCGTCATCAAGTTCCAGGTCTACCCTCCAGCAAGGCTGGGCAGTGGGTCGCCTATCGACTTATTCGAGGTCTACCCTCCAGTGGGGCTGGGCAGTGGGTCGCGTGATGATGTATTATGGTTTACCCTCCAGTGGGGCTGGACAGTGGTTTGTCTGATGATGTATTAAGGTCTACCCTCCAGCGGGGCTGGGCAGTGGGTCGCCGGATGATGTGTTATGGTTTACCCTCTAGCAAGGCTGGGCAGTGGGTCACCCAGTATCTTAATATGGTTTACCCTCTAGCGGGGTTGGTCAGTGGGTCACCTGATGATGTATTAGGGTTTACCCTCTAGCAGGGCTGGGCCGTGGGTCACCTGATATCTAGTTATGAATTACCCTCCAGCAGGGCTGGGTAGTGGGTCACCCGATATCTGGTTATGAATTACCCTCTAGCAGAGCTGGGTAGTGGGACACCTATTGGCATTCCAGACTCAGTCCTCTCGACTAGGCTATTATGTGGCTTTCCTCTGTGATTACCGGAGTGGGACCCCTGGTTACGGGTCAGTGTTGTGATGGCTTTGACTTTGAAGAGACCTCTCGACTGCAGGGTAGTGACGAGGTGTGGTTTGACTTTACCTAGAACTCTCAAGTACGAGGGGTGCTTTTCCCCACTGAGATTCCTTCTAGGGATGCGATCTAAAACCGTGCAGGCGAGTCAGTGCCGCCCAAAGAGGATAGTGTCGAGGTGTGGTGATTGAGCTGCTTGGCTTGCGGTTCGGGGTAGACATGCGAGATGCTAGGCATCGATGGTGTTACCTCTGGGAATGTTGGCGTCTCACTTTTCTTGGGCTGAGCTACGGGATGGAGATCCCATTATGATCTTGTTTGGTCTTCTTGCAGAGCATAAAGATATGTATATACCTTGTTTCTGGAACCCACTTCTTGGGATTGGCTACTCTCCTTCCAGGAGAGGCAATGACACGTGGTGTATGCCACGTGCTTTCCGTGTCTAGCTTCTCATGGTTGTACGAGTCTACTCTCCTACTATAGGTAGCGAAGACTCGACGGGAAGTTCATCTTCTCACCTTTTCCAGCTCCTTGTGTCTGGATGAGTTTACTTCCTTTCTCTTGTTGGGTTGAGCTAGACTCTTTACTCCACTATGTTTTACCTTTGTTCTACTCCCTGTTTTCTCTACTGCTCACCCTTCGGTACCTCCTTTTGTTGCTCCCTCAAGCCTTAGGGGTATCCTACTGAGTATTTTTATACTCACCCCTGCTTGGTCTTTTCCCGCACTTGGTGTGCCCTTGCAGATGAAGGACATGTGGAGCGTGACTTCAGTAGAGCGTAGGAGCTTGGGAGATTGGACCGCATGCGGTGGTCGTAGCCGGGTTCCAGGTGGGAGACCCGTCAGTTTTTTTTTGTTTACCTATTTCCGGGTTGTGGCACATTTCTGGTTGGGCACGTGTTTTCCACCTTTCTCCTTTTGAGCACTTTACTTGTACTGTTTAGAGGTTGATGCACATTTTTGGTATTTATATATCAGTTGCCCTTTCTTTTTTACTCTTCTTGTATTTTCTTCTACTCTGCACTGTTGCATTGAGTTAGCTGAATTTGTGTGTACAGGTGCTTAGGCAAAGGCCTCCCCGAGTTATTGTGCCTTCGGCGCTGGTTGCCAGCCCCTGGCCTATGGAGGCGGGCTTGGGGTAGTTGCGGCTTGAGCCCGGGTAGGGTTGGGTCGTGACAAAGTGGTATCAGAGCTGGTTCATTCCTTGGGACGCTGTTCGGACATCCCGAAAAGAGGAATTGGTTGGGATATAGGGCAACAGTGTTAACGTGTCTTGAGAGTGGCTCTTAGGCCAGGGAGTCTAGTGATGGTGCGACGGCCGACGTGTCCATTCACTAGGACCCTGATAACCCGCTTGTCGACTCGGTATGCTGAGATACTTGTTGCAGGGAAAATTGGTTTGTGCATCACATAGGATTGAGTCTTTGACTGTCCTTCTTGAGTCATCTCCCAATCGGTGTTGTTGTTGGTATATACATTATGCTCATCTAACCGTGGCACTCCTTGATAACATTCAGGATGTCTCCGCGAAGATAGTCAGCCAGGATACCAGCTTTGGGTGCGTGACGATGACCCTATGAGATACGAGGCCACAGTACAGGACCCATCATGTGAGCCCCCTTCTCTGGGTGGGCTACTAGAAGCTCCCCCACCTGTTGAGCAGTAGACAGCTTCAGTAGAGCAGACGGGGCTTGAGCGCAGGTAGAGCGCGCTCTGTGAGTTCCAGTGGCAGAGACCGTTGAGGTTCAGTGGTGAGCCAGACTCTCAGGTAGCAGAAGTTTGGCTTGAGGTAGTGGTTTGCCTTTTCAGGCTTCTGCAGACGTTGATAGATCAGAGAGCGGCTTTTGCAGCCACCCCTTTTTGTGGATCAGCTTGGCGTTGGTGGAGTCTGGTGACTCGGTTTCTTGACGAGTCATCGCTTTCATGGGGAGACTATCTGTTGTTGTTTCTTGATGAGTTTTTCCCCTCCTTCTTGTGCTCCGTTCAGATTCTGGAGCTCCTGCAGTTTCCACAGGGAGGGATGATGGTGGCAGAGTACGCGGCTAGATTTGCAGACCATGCATGCTTTTACCCGTACTAGGTCCATGACGATAATCTTCGAGCGCGGAAGTTTGGGCAGGGTATCCTCCAAGAGATTTGCGCTGTCATAGTACCCTTGGGCATTTCCACATATGTCGGGGTGCTAGAGCATACGCTGGTGATAGAGGGCTTCCTGTCATGTTTTGCGGTTGGTAGTGGCAGAGGGCACGATGGAGCAGGGACATCTATTGTAGCTAGCAGGTGCCGGAGGACAGGACCTCGATGTAGGTGGCCTTCCCACTGCCGGTTTCAGAGAGGTGGTCATATACCGCTGTGACGAAAAGGCGCAGGGCCTCAGCCGAGGATGCCCTTCTGTGAGTGGATCACGGGTCGTGGTCGTACACCACAGTGGCGCCAGAGGGCACCAGGGCAGCCCAGAGAGTGCTGGTGCTATGCTTGTGATGGGCGAGGTCACTTGCCACGAGACTGCACGACCTGAGTTGCTGGGATCTTCGGGCAGGCAGCAGGTGCACCACCACGGCAGAGGCAGCACCGTGATCGGAGTAGTGGCCAGAAAGGTTGTGCTAGCAGAGGAGTGGGAGGAGCTGTAGGTGGGGGACGATGTTACGAGATCTCCCCATCAACACTAGGCGGTCCACGTCAGGCTCCGGGAGCAGACGGTCGGGACCGCGGGTTGTCGTGAGCTTTGGATTTCTATGATCCTGCAGAGCATGGGATGGTGAGAGGTACCCCTTGCGACTCTTCTACTTCTTACAGTAGAATTTTTAGGCTCTGCGTGTGGAAGGCTTTTCTCCCTGCTTCTTGTTTGAGGTGTTACCAGGGTGACGCAGGGCGTCGGTGTAACCCTGTGTTGGTAAGGAAAAAGGCGTGATACCTTTTCATTTAGTCGATGGTGTTGACTCCTTCACCTTTTGAGCATGTAAGAGAGAATCTACTGTGAAATCTTGTATGACCATATATCCATGGGTGTTTCACCATATGGATATTCTGAAGGAGTGAATCACCGGGGAGGTGAGCTACCCCCGAGGGCCTTCGAGCCGTTTGAGACCGTGAAAAGGGATGGAGAGGTGCCCTACCACATTTCCCTAGCCCCAAAGTCTGGAGTGGGTGCACGACATCGGTAATGGATGACCTCGCATGAACGGATCAATCCTTTAGTCTATGTGCGGTGACGCGGAGCTGTGCGTGGGTTCTTCTGGGTATGGGGAGCCAGGTGTGGGCTTAGTACCCTGTTTTGCTCCCTAGGTTTGCTTTTCAGGGATGAAAATATTGAAGGAGGGAATGATGTAAGAACCCAGTTTTTGTTGCGAAAGACTTTGGAATATTCTTGATGATTTTCTAGAGTAGCACCTTCAGATGACGTGCGATTCCGAGACCAGGAGTGGCCGGAATTAAATTTTCAGGGCGTTCACACTGGAAATGCTAAATAAATGCGATAACTCCTAAACAGAGTTCTAGATCAGGGATCCTAGTGTACGGATGGGTCCGGAATGTGGTGTTTACCCTAGGAACGACATAAAACTTGTCGGCGCGGGGTGTTCGGACCCCTCGCCCGCTCCTGGAATGTTAAATGGATAAATTAATTTATTTATTTATTCGTTTAATGTCGAAATACTAGTCTCTCTTAAATGGTGGCTCGGATTGAAAAACTTAGGGCACCGTTGAGTTCGGAGTGTGTCGTTTACCGTAGGAGGGGTATAAGTTTCACGGGCGCAAGCCGTCTGTGAAAAATGGTCCCAGGGGTGTTTTCATAATTTGGAGGCCTCGGGCGCTAAGTTTAATAACTTTTGAACAGGGCCTCGGATTAAAATTCTTATACCTCCATTGTGCTCGAGTGGTGGTGTTTACCATAGAGGAGGCTTAACCATGACCCCGTCGAGAGTTTCAGATACGGGTCTTGTCGGGGGTTTTAAATTAATTAAATTGTTAATTAATTTTATTTAAACACCCCACCCATTCTCCCTTGAAATCCCTGGGAGCCCCTCCTCTCTCTATCCTCCTCCACCTCCAGCGAGGCAGCTCCGGGAAGGCGGTGGATCATGAGGCGAAGCTTCAGGCAAAGCCCAAGAGGTAGGATCGTGCGTATTTCGTTTTTAATTCCCGCACATCCTTTGAACCCATAAACATACATCGAACTGCTGTTGGATTTTCGAACAAATCCCATGGACACGTAGTACACAATTTTTTTTCCGTCGCTTCTTTTGGAATCGAATTCCGAGCTTGGTGGCGTCCTCAATCACCCGCCGAAGATCGCGGGTTTTCGGGTTCTGGTGGGTTCGAGCGGCGGCGCGGCTCGGAGGAGGAGGCGGCGCGCGGGTGGCTTCGGCGGCGAGGATGCGGGGGGTTCGGCGTAGGGCTGGGCGAGCACGGGTGCTGGGGGTGACTGTGAGTGGCCGTGGACGAGTGGATCGTCGGGGTTCCGCGGAGGAGGCCGGTGCGCCGGTCGCGTCCGGCGGAGGAGGAATGACCCGCGCGCGGGTCTTCCTGGGGTCAACGAGGATTGGCTTCGGCCGGTCCGTTTCAGAGGAGGCAAGGACCCGCATGTGACGTGTCCTGCATTGAAAAAGGAGACCGGCCATTTGGCCAGTCGAATGAGGAGGGATGGACCTGCTTGGGTCCGGCGGTTTGAGGTGGGCCGCGGCCAGCGGGCCGACGGCTCGGACCGGGCCGGCCGGGGTGGAACGGCCCGGATAGGCCCCCTTGCATTCGGGGGGCCGTAACTCTTAAACGGCGTGTCCGATTGACGCGCCGTCTATGGTGGTGGAACTGTATCGATGAGACGGTATTTTTTATATGGTTTTGGGAATTTTTAATTCCCTAAATGATAGGCCTCTGTGGCGCGACACGTACGTTGAGGGGTTTGACGTCTTTCCGGGAATCTTGTTTTGAGCGGCACGGATGCATGCGACGTCTGCTTTGAGTGCCTTCAGTTGTGTTGGGACCCTGGATCAAGGGAGAAGGTTTCTAGGGTGGTTTCGGGCGTTGAGACTGGATTTGAGGCATGGGCCCCACGGCCCGTCTTTCGAGTTGCGTGCGGCTTTTCACGCCTTTTTCACTGGACGTCCGTTCGGGGCGTGCGAGTAGTCGATGTTGGGTGTTTTTGCGAGGGCATCGCGTTGGCGCATTCCGCCCGCTATAATTCCAAATGATGTTGCGGACCCTGTGAGGTCCATTTCGAGAGTTGACTATGATTTCCAACTTTATCACTGGGCAATCGTTTTGGACAAGTGAATAGTCCATTTCGTGTACTTTTTCAAGAGGATCGCAATGGTGCGATCTTTTCGTTGAGTTTCGGGACCGGGATGCGGGTCCCACGTCGCACCGCTCGTGTGCGGTGCGCTGGGATGCACCTTGTTCTCCGGATATCCGTTGCACTCAAGTGAGTAGTGCTTTTGACATGTTTTCCTGAGGGGATCGCAATGGTGCGATGCACCCAACTGTTTTCAGGGCTGGGGCTCAGGATCACGGGATGTCGTTCGGGCGTGAGGTGGTGTTGGTGACTTTTCCGTCGGATATCTGTTTGAGGCGAGTGGGTAGTCAATCTCGTGTTTTTTTTTTGAGAGGATTTAAACTGTGTGATCCGTTTGGTTGTGCGGAGCCTCTCGCATGATCTTGTTAAATGTGAAATGTGCTCTAATGGTAGTTCTTCTCGCCGTGTTTGCAGAGAACCATTGGCGTGTGATCGCATGCACTCCTGTGTGAGTGAAGAGATGTGGTTGGCTGTGCCTCAGCCGATGAGGTGGCAGGTTGGAGTTGTTACATCGCGCCTTCGCGTTGACATTGGGTGTCGTGTGCATGATAGCCTATGTGTTGGAATGAGGTATACTCTGGTAGTATGTGGGAGCGCTTGGAGGTACGTGAGGTTTGTACCTGAGATGTTTGTGCCCTTGGTTGGGGTTGACTTGGGGCCACACGTCATGTGGGCCCCATGTGCGTGTCATGTTCTGCCTTACGTACTTTGACCTCTCGCAATGTAGAGGGTCCCTCTGTGTATTTGTTGACCATCAAGGTTGAGTGGTCTCCCCCTAGTTTTGTTCTCGATGGATCGGCCAGTAGTGGTGCTAGTGGCACCCCGTGATGGAAAAGGCGCTGAACCCCTTTGGGTGAGTTGTGCTGGAGTTGGGTGGTTGCGCGATACCCACTCGGAGTTAGCTTGGCCAGTGTTGCACCCTCCAGTGGAGATGGCCAGGGCAGTTCTGAGTTTTACCCTCCATCGGGGCTAGGCAGTGAGTTACTCATCGGCTTTTAGGGTCTACCCTCCAGCAGAGACTGGGCTGTGGGTCACCCGACACACTTAGGGTCTACCCTCTAGCAGAGACTGGGCAGTGGGTCACCTGATGACCTCTTAGGGCCTACCCTCCAGCAGGGCTGGGCAGTGGGTCGCCCGTCGTCTAGTTCCAGGTCTACCCTCCATCAAGGATGGGCAGTGGGTCGCCTGTCGACTTATTCAAGGTCTACCCTCCAGCGGGGCTGGGCAATGGGTCGCTTGATGATGTATTATGGTTTACCCTCTAGCGGGGCTGGGCAGTGGGTTGCCTGATGATGTATTAAGGTCTACCCTCCATCGGGGTTGGGCAGTGGGTCACCGGATGATTTGTTATGGTTTACCCTCCAGCAGGGCTGGGCAGTGGGTCACTCAGTATCTTAATATGGTTTACCCTCCAGTGGGGCTGGGCAGTGGGTCTCCTGATGATGTATTAGGGTTTACCCTCCAGCAGGGCTGGGCAGTGGGTCACCTGATATCTGGTTATGAATTACCCTCCAGCAGGGTTGGGCAGTGGGTCACCCGATATCTGGTTATGAATTACCCTCCAGCAGGGCTAGGCAGTGGGACACCTATTGGCATTCCAGACTCAGTCCTCTCGACTAGGATAGTATGTGGCTTTCCTCCGTGATTACCGGACCAGGACCCCGGGTTACGGGTCAGTTTTGTGATGGCTTTGACTTTGAAGAGACCTCTCGACTGCAGGGCAGTGACAAGGTGTGGTTTGACTTTCCCTAGAACTCTCAAGTAAAAGGTGCACTTTTACCCACCAAGACGCGTTCTTGGGATGCGATCTAAAACCGTGCGGACGAGTCAGTGTCGCCCAAAGTGGATAGTGTCGAGGTGCGGTGATTGATCCCCTTGGCTTGCGGTTCGGGGCAGATGTGCGGGATGATGGGCATCGATGGTGTTACCTCTGGGACTATTGGCGTCTCACTTTTCTTGGGCTGAGCTACGGGATGGAGATCCCCTTATGATCTTGTTTGGTCTTCTTGCAGAGCATAAAGATATGTATATACCTTGTTTCTGGCACCCACTTCTTGGGTTTGGCTACTCTCCTTCCAGGAGAGGCGAAGACATGCAGGGTATGCCACGTGCTTTCCGTGTCTATCTTCTCATGGTTGGACGAGTCTACTCTCCTACCATAGGTAGCGAAGACTCGACGGGAAGTTCATCCTCTCACTATTTCCAACTCCTTGTGTCTGGATGAGTCTACTTCCTTTCTTGTGTTGGGTTGAGCTGGACTCTTTACTGCACTCTGTTGTACCTTTGTTCTACTCCCTGTTTGCTCTACTACTCACCCTTCGGTGCCTCCTTTTGTTGCTCCCTCGAGCCTTAGGGGTATCCTACTGAGTATTTTTATACTCACCCCTGCTTGGGCTTTGCCCGCACTTGGTGTGCCCTTACAGACGACGGACATGTGGAGCGTGACTTCAGTGGAGCGTAGGAGCTTGGGAGCATGGACCGCGTGCGGTGGTCATAGCCGGGTTCCAGGTGGGAGACCCATCAACTGGTTTTTTTGTTTACCTGTTGTCGGGTTGTGGCACTTTTCTGTTTGGGCGTGTGTTTTTCCCCTTTCTCCTTTTCAGCACTTTACTTGAACTGTTTAGAGGTCGATGCACATTTTTGGTATTTATATAGAATTTTCCCTCTCTTTTTTACTCTGCTTGTCTTTTCTTCTACTTTGCACTGTTGCATTGAGTTTGCTATGTTTGTGTGTACAGGTGCTTAAGAAAAGGCCTCCCCGAGTTATTATGCCTTCGGCTCTGGTCTCCAGCCCCTGGCCTATAAGGCCCTAGCCTTAAACCTTACTTAATCTTGAGTTATTACAATATTACACCTTGAGGATCTTTTCGGGTTTAGAGTTTTGGAGAATTAGATCATAAAACTTGCATTACATTCCACATATAAACAAAGTGGTTACATAAAGATAGTATTCTTCATTCCCATCAATGGAAACATATTTAAAATAAACATGGATTCTTTCTTGACACTTACTTGACACTATCATCATATCATGTACCTTTCCCTTTACCTGTGACAAACATTTCAAAAAAACTTGGGATGAGCATAAAAAGATCACTAAGGGATATAAAAATATGGAATGGAAACATGGGTACTCATATAAATAAGGATGAGATCATACTTTACCCATAAAACATAAGCACATTAACATACCTCATCAAATCATGAATAAATCATAGAAATCATAAGACATAAAGGTAACTTGAGGCATTCATAACATTATTACGTAGGGAGTAACCCTCTTGGTTACATTTGGAATACCCATCACAGTATATTCCCTAAATCTCTTCGGAGAAACCTTAACGTTTCACTCCTTCGTGTTACCCAATGCATTGGAGAGCTATATCGGGCTCACTAGCCCTTAGTTTATCACGGAACCACCCGTTTTCATAATAATTCCCAAGAACCTCAAAATAATCATATCACATAAAACATGCATAAAGGAAACATAACATTTCCACCTTTCAATCACAAGATATCAATACACTACATTGATATAAAAACATTATGAAACCCATTTTCGATACCAAAATAAAAGAAAACTAAAACATGGTATTTATTTTTTTCTTTTAAAAAGAAGGTATGGCTTGTAGAGGAAGCCGAAACTCAAATAACAGTCACGACGGTGGAGAAGTCGTTGTCGCCACATACGTACGACAAAAACATTCCCTTTTGTCATTTAGTAAACTCTTCGTATAAAAAAGATTCCTTTTGAATAAACGTAAAAGTCAAAGGGGTTTATACACCGTATAAAAGAAGGTTGTGTATAAAACAAAATATGCCTCAATGAAAGGAGATTGAGACGAAGTCCCATACCTCGTATCCTACTTGACCCGACCGTTCTTTAATCTCCTGAATAATAAACATGAGTTAATCTCTACTTGCTTAAGAACCTTTTTCAAGTTCATTATTCCTTTTATACCATGTTATGAACATCATGTAATCATTTAAGTTAATAATGTTCATTTTGTCGGTATTTGGTTCTTAAGTCAAAAATAGACTTCTTACACTTACATGTTGTTAATTTGGTCAAAGTTTCATTATATCCAGAATGATATTAATGATTTGGATAACATATATATCATATATATTCAGCATATACGTGTATTTATAATATTACATCACATTTAGAGGTAATAAATGAAATGCACCGTTCATGGAGACGGTAAGCCGTACGTACGCATGAACGATACTTCCATTTCTATTTCGTATTTTCTGGAATGGAATCATAATGATATAAGAGTATATTTTAATTCCAGTATAATAACATATATAATATCATTAACTTTATCCTTTACACATCCCACATATGGTATTAACGAATCAAATCACTTTCAGGGGAAGGTAGTCTGCACTTCCTAAAATGAAGATATCGTGTTTACCCATAATGGAAACAATAATGGTATGACATAAATGAAAAATACAGAAGCTTATTGAAATAATAAACATATTATATATCATATATAAAAATAGTTACATCATAATGGCCACCTTTGAAGGTGTTAAAAAAATGTTGAACAATCATCGTTTCGGGAGGCATAAATTCACCATCCACGGAAACCCTATGTTCTTTAACCATTAGATGTTGGTGTGTGTAAGTGTAGCTTGAATACATCTTATAACAACATACTAGTATATTGAAGATACTGTATTTGTTACAAAAGAAATAAATAAAAAGATTTTAGGGGGTTGGAGAAGCAAAATAAAACAAATGAACAAGAGAGAATGAATTACCTTTAAAAGTGTAACTTCTTTTGATTTGAGCCTAAAGGAATCCTTTGAAAGGATTCTGCCCAAATGGAATCCTCTAGGATGAGGAGAGGGATGTGGAGAGGATAAATGGTCAGGTGATGGCTGAGAAAAATTCTTGAGGAGTGTGTGAAATGAGGTAGAGTTGGGGGACTTTTATAATAGGAGAGGAGGCGCACTTTTGGAAATCATGAAACTATTATTTATTTTTAATGTTTTTAGAATTTCTAAGGTCCCACATTGATATATTTCGAAGATAATATGATAAGGCTTTGAAATATTCCCATCCAATAGGTTTTGAACATGTGTAGGTTTTAGATATTACATTATCTTTCCATTTTATTTAAATCGTTAAATAATGAAGTCATCGTTGCATCATAATGATGTCATAAATAATTTAATTTATTTAATGTCTAAAAATTATAAAAAAAATACTATGATGTAGGAAATCTTTTTATCTTTCCAATGACTATTTATAATCAAAAATATGATCTTTATAAACCCATGTAAAAATTGTTTTCGTAAAACATATTATGTTTGTGTCATTTTTACTTTTACATTAAATAAAAAGTTATTTACGTCATTTCCCAAACAAAGTGGCTCCATGGGGTCCCCAAGTTGACCCATGGCTTGTCATGGTCGGCCATGACACATCCAATGAGGGTAGCACATGTTTCAAGCTCATCTCATATTATTAAAACATTATTTTTACCTTAAACTACACTAATTACCACTAATCGCGATTAAAAACATAATAAGTTACTATTCACCAAAAAAAATATTTTAATCTCATTGAACCACATTTTACTTCTTAATGACAACCATGTATGTCGGATTTTTGAAAATCAAAACACAAAGATGGAAAATTTTCATTTAAACGGAAAATCAGTTTTTATAAGTACCATTTAGTGGTTTCACTATTCATCAAAAATTGAAGTTTTTCAGAAAATTACCAAAAATTCACCCTAAGATATATTTGATATTACGAATTCAAAAATGAAGTCTATTTTACAAAATTTAAAACATATAAGTCACATTAATTAATTTAATAATTAATTCCCGCTGTCAGGGCAAATAGCGTGTTTTTATGGAACAATAAGTATCAAAAGATTGACACTAGTTTAAGTCTGATTCCAAAGTGAAATTAATTCCAACGACCACTATTGGATTTAATGGTAAAAATATTTTCTTATTTAAATTTAAAACCAATTAAAAAGATAATATAATCATATAAATAAATTAGATTAAAAATAGATTTTGAATTAAAATACAACATTTTACATTATTCATTAAAAAATGAACTTTATCCGAAAGGTACCAAACATTTACACAAAGTAAATTTTGATGTCCCGATTCTAAAGAAGAGTTATTTTTGGTCCAATAGAATTTATAAGATTGATCAAAACTATATTTAATGATGTTTCGCCGTCAAAAGGTGATAAGTGAACCCTTAGTGAAAATTAGGGTATAAATGCCTAAAATTGAATTCTTTCCGTATTTTAAGCCTTTATCTTTTATTGGGTAAATGTAAAAACATTTAAAAACATATATAATCATATTTTAGTTATTTCTATCCATTCCCGCCAGTACAATGGATACTTGTTAACTAACATTTAAAATAATATTATTTTATTACTTGTGTGCAACGTAAGTTTTCAAAGAAACTCATCGTTGCGTATCGAGTACGCTATCGAACGTAGAAACCCCTTTTAATTAAAATTAATATTTAATTCGTAAATATTAATAAATATGAAAATTATTTATTCATTAATTACCAAGGATGTTACATCCTTCCCCCCTTTTGGGAATTGCGTCCTCGCAATTTTATTCACTTATCAAAATAAGTGGGGGTATTTATCTCTCATAGAATTTTTAGATTCCCATGTTGCCTCTTCAATCACATGGTTTTTCCACAAAACCTTTACCTGATGAATCACCTTATTCCGTAACACCTGCTCCCTGTGGTCAAGAATCTGGACTGGTTGTTCTTCATAAGATAGGTTCTCCTCCAGCTGAACTACCTCTGGACTCAAAACATGAGATGGATCTGGCTTATACTTCTTCAACATTGAAACATGAAAAACATTGTGTACCTGAGATAAACTCGGAGGTAAAGCCACTCGGTAAGAAACTGATCCAACTTTCTCCAGAATTTCATATGGTCTAATAAACCTTGGACTCAAATTTGCTTTCTTACCAAATCTCATAACACTTTTCCAAGGAGAAACTTTGAGAAAAACATGATCACCTACCTCGAAAGATAGATCCTTCCTCCGGTTATCTGCATAACTCTTCTGTCTGTTCTGAGTTGTTCTCATGTGCTTCTGAATTAGCTGAACTTTTTCTGCCATCTCTTCTACCAATTCTGGTCCCATCAACTTCCTTTCACCCACTTCATCCCAGAAAGCTGGAGTTCGACACCGCTTCCCATATAATGCTTGAAATGGTGCCATCTATATACTAGAATGAAAACTGTTATTATATGAAAATTCAACCAAAAAAGATGTTGGTCCAAACTTCCCTGATAATCCATAGAACAAACTCGTAGCATATCCTCCAAGGTCTGAATTCTTCGTTCTGGCTGCCCATCTGATTGAGGATGAAAATCTGTACTAAAATTTAATTCAGTACCCAACAACTTCTGAAGGCCTTTCCAAAAGTTAGAAGTGAACCTAGGATCACGGTCAGATACAATGGAGAGAGGAACTCCATGTAACCTGACTACCTCTTTAAGATACAAACGGGAAAGTTGATCGAGGGAAAAAATACCTCATATAGAAAGGAAATGAGCTGATTTAGTCAATCGATCAACAATAACCCAGATTGCATTATTACCTCGAGATGTCTTCGGTAATCCCACAACAAAGTCCATGGATATATTCTCCCATTTCCACTCTGGCACTGGTAAATGCTGAAGCATCCATTTCGGTAACTGTCACTCTGCTTTAACCTGTTGACATGTCAAACACTTCACAGTAAAATCAGCAATATCTCTTTTCATTCCATCCCACCAGTAATACTCCCACAGATCTCTATACATCTTAGTACTGCCTAGATGAACTGAAAACGGAGAACTATGAGCTTCACATAACAACTCTCTCTTCAACTTTGAATCACAAGGCACACACAATCTCTTCCCAAATCTCAAAACACAATCATTATCAATGTTGAATTCAGGAAACTTACCTTTCTGAACCAGCTCTATCTTTTTCTGCAACTCACTGTCTTGCTTCTGTGCGTGCTTGATTCTTTCTGATAGAGATGATCTCACTGATACCTGAAACAAAACAGAAGAACTTCCTGCACCAACAACTTCTATGCCAAAGTTCATCAAATCCTTAACCAAAGGATCACGTTCCAAACGCAACATTGCTAATAAAGTATCACTTTTTCGACTCAAAGCATCAGCCACTTTATTTGCTTTTCCCGGATGCTAATGAATTGTACAATCATAATCCTTGATTAATTCTAGCCATCTCCTTTGTCTCATGTTCAATTATTTCTGAGTGAATATATACTTTAAACTTTTGTGATCGGTATATATTTCACACTTTACTCCATACAAATGATGCCTCCAAATTTTTAAAGTAAAAACAACTGCTGCTAATTCCAAATCATGTGTAGGGTAATTTACCTCATGAGTTTTCAACTGTCGCGAAGCATAAGAAATTACCTGATCATTATGCATTAGGACGCAACCAAGTCCTTTCAATGAAGCATCACTGTATATAACAAACTCACCATTCCTGGAAGGTAGTTCCAAAACTGGAGCATTCACCAATCTTCTTTTCAATTCCTAAAAACAATCATCACATTCTTTTTTCCAGATAAACTTAACACCCTTCCAAGTTAGCTTAGTCATTAGACTAGATAACCATGAAAAATTTCTAACAAACCATCAGTAATAGCCTGCCAAACCAAGGAAGCTACGAATCTCGGTTACATTTGTGGGTCTTGGACATTCTTCCACAACTTTTGTTTTTGCAGGATCAACAGTTATCCCATCTTTAGAAACAAAGTGACCAAGGAAAGAAATTTGTTGCAACCAAAACTCACACTTGCTGAATTTTCCATAAAGTTTCTTTTCTTTTAAGGTTTTCAAGATAACCCTTAAATGTCTTTCATGCTCCTCATTAATTTTAGAAAACACCAAAATATCATCAAAGAAAACCACCACAAACTTATCCAAGAACTCATGGAAATTCTATTCATTAAGTCCATGAATACAGCAGGTGCATTGGTTATCCCAAAAGGCATTACAACAAATTCATAATGGCCATATCTCGTACGGAACGCGGTCTTCGGAAAATCTGCCTCCTTTACCTTCAGCTGATGGTACCCCGATCTCAAGTCAATCTTTGAAAAAAACTGAGCTCCCTGGAGCTGATCAAACAAATCATCGATATGAGGCAAAGGATATTTGTTCTTAACAGTGATATTATTCAAGGCTCTATAATCAATGCAAAGTCTCATAGAACCATCTTTCTTTTTAACAAATAAAACAGGAGCACCCCATGGTGATGTGCTAGGTCAAATGAGACCTTTCTCTAATAAATCTTGCAATTGCTCCTTCAACTCTAAAAGTTCAATTTGAGCCATTCGATAAGGGGGTTTTGAAATTGGCTTAGCATCAGGAACTAAGTCAACAGTAAACTCAACTTCCCGATCTGGTATTATTCTAGGCCACTCATCAGGAAAAACATCAGGATACTCATTTACCACTGGCACATCATTAATTTGAACAGTTCCTTTATTTTCAACGATGTGTGAAAGGTAACATTCATTTCCATCTTTTACAAGTTTCTTGGCCTCTTCATAAGTTATCAACAATAAGGGTTCATTCTTGTACACAAACTGAAATTCTTTCTGAAAAGAAACTTCTTTATCTCTACAGTCAATCCTAGCATGGTAAATAGAGAGCCAATCCATACCCAGGATAACATCAAACTCTACTAGAGGTAGAACAATAAGGTTTTCAAGTAGGTTCTTTCCAAAGATAAGGATAGGAAGATTCTTATTAATTATTTTTTCCTCAACATTTCCCCCAGGTGTTTTTACCAAAAGTTCAGGAGTCATTTCTTGAGATGGTATTCCCATTTTACTAGAAATGGTTTCAGAGATGAAAGAATGTGTAGACCCCGTATAAAACAACACACTAAAATAATCTGAAAAAACAAACAAAGTGCCTGATACAACTTCATTTAACGGCCCGACATCTGCTGAAGTAGTTGCAAAGGATTTCACCACCCCTTTCTTCTTGTAGTCTAACTGCTTCCCATCACTCATGCTCATTGTCGGACACTCATTTTCATAGTGACCCATCTCATTGCACTTATAACATTTCACTAATTGTAAATCGAATTTGGTCTTACCTTCACCTTGATCCTTTTAAGTGCAATCACGAGCCTTATGTCCCATCTTACCACATCGATAGCACTTTCCAGAATTCAGAAGACATTCCCCAGCATGCCTTTTTCCATAGTTATCCCAAAATAGAAACTTAGTTTTCTTACCATCAGACTTTTTTGAAGAATTCTTACCTTTCTCCTTCCACCTCGGTCTCTTCTTCTGCTGGTTGTTATAGAACACTTGGTCATCGGAAAACTCCATTTCCACCTTCTCAGCACATCGAACAAGATTTTCATAACTTTTAAACTCACGAGAAGCTAATGCCCTTCGATATTTTTTCTTTAATTATGAGTAAAAACAATTGATTTTACTATCAAGGTCTCGGATAAAATTTGGAGCATACCTTGCCAATCGAGTGAACCCTTCTTCATAGGTAGCCACAGAGTCTTCCTCTTGCCACAATTCCAAGAATTTATTTTCCATCCTAAGTCGAACAGCCTTAGGAAAATACTTCTCAATAAACATACCTTTGAATTCATCCCAGTCGAGAGCATCAATCTCATCAGCGTCCCTGATATTTTTAACCATCGACCACCATTGATCTGCCTCACCCTCCAAATGGTAAATAGCAAGACTAACCTTTTGATTGTCTGAACACCCCATGACATCCAAAATTTTCTCCGGTTCTTTAATCCACCCTTCAGCTAGCACATGGTCAGATGATCCTCTGAATGATGGGGGATGTTGCCTCATGAAATATTCAACCACTGACATGTTTTCATGTGGCTGGTCTGGCTGATCTCATGCATGGATACCACCACCATTTATAGCCTGAGTCAACTGCGCCATTACTGCAACAAACAGTTCAGTTCCAATTCCGACCATCCTAGGATGCTGATTCGGAAGGTTATTTCCTTCTGTATGCCTTCTGAGCACTGTTTCCCTATTTCCTCTGCGGAAAACCATTCTGAACAAACATGTCTTTGATGAAGCAACATGGTAATCTTCAAATGCTATATCATTTCAAAAATATTTTTGGATAATCATTTAATATAATTCTAACTCCTAAAGTTATCTAAACCGACCTTTGATACCAACTATAAGGCCCCAACCTTAAACCTTACTTAATCTTGAGTTATTACAAGATTACACCTTGAGGATCTTTTCGGGTTTAGAGTTTTAGAGAATTAGATCATAAAACTTGCATTACATTCCACATATAAACAAAGTGGTTACATAAAGATAGTATTCTTCATTCCCATCAATGGAAACATATTTAAAATAAACATGGATTCTTTCTTGACACTTCCTTGACACTATCATCATATCATGTACCTTTCACTTGACCTGTGAAAAACATTTCAAAAAAACGTGGGATGAGCATAAAAAGATCAGTAAGGGATATAAAAATATGGAATGGAAACATGGGTAATCATATAAATATGGATGAGATCATACATTACCCATAAAACATAAGCACTTTAACATACCTCATCAAATCATGAATAAATCATAGAAATCATAATACATAAAGGTAACTTGAGGCATTCATAACATTATTACGTAGGGAGTAACCCTCTTGGTTACGTTTGGAATACCCATCACAGTATGTTCAATAAATCTCTTCAGAGAAACCTTAACATTTCACTCCTTCGCGTTACCCAATGCATTGGAGAGCTATATCGGGCTCACCTACCCTTAGTTTATCACGGAACCACCTGTTTTTATAATAATTCCCAATAACCTCAACATAATCATATCACATAAAACAAGCATAAAGGAAACATAACATTTCCACCTTTCAATCACAAGATATCAATACATCACATTGATATAAAAACATTATGAAACCCATTTTTGATACCAAAATAAAAGAAAAGTAAAACATGGTATTTATTTTTTTCTTTTAAAAAGAAGGTATGGCTTGTAGAGGAAGCCGAAACTCAAATAACGGTCACGACGGTGGAGAAGTCATTGTCGCCGCATACGTACGACAAAAACATTCCCTTTTGTCGTTTAGTAAATGCTTCGAATAAAAAATACTCATTTTGAATAAACGTAAAGGTCAAAGGGGTTTATACACCGTATAAAAGAAGGTTGTGTATAAAACAAAATATGCCTCACTGAAAGGAGGTTGAGACGAAGTCCTATACCTCGTATCTGACTTGACCCGACCGTTCTTTAATCTCCTAAATAATAAACATGAGTTAATATCTACTTGCTTAAGAACCTTTTTCAAGTTCATTATTCCTTTTATACCATGTTATGAACATCATGAAATCATTTAAGTTAATAATGTTCATTTTGTAGGTATTTGGCTCTTAAGTCAAAAATAGACTTCTTACACTTACATGTTGTTAATTTGGTCAAAGGATCGTTATATCCAGAATGATATTAATGATTTGGATAACATATATATCATATATATTCAGCATATACATGTATTTATAATATTACATCACATTTAGAGGTATGAAATGAAATGCACTGTTCATGGAGACGGTAAGCCGTACGTACGCATGAACGCTACTTCCATTTCTATTTCATATTTTCTGGAATGGAATCATAATGATATAAGAGTATATTATAATTCCAGTATAATAACATATATAATATCATTAACTTTATCCTTTACACATCCCACATATGGTATTAACGAATCAAATCACTTTCAGGGGGTGGTAGTCCGCACTTCCTAAAATGAAGATATCGTGTTTACCCATAATGGAAACAATAATGGTATGCCATAAATGAAAAATACAGAAGCTTAAGGAAATGAATAAACATATTATATATCATATATAAAAATAGTGACATCAAAATGGCCACCTTTGAAGGTGTTAAAAAAAATGTTGAACAATCATCGTTTCGGGAGGCATAAATTCACCATCCACGGAAACCGTAAGTTCATTAACCATTAGATGTAGGTGTGTGTAAGTGTAGCTTGAATACTTATTATAACAACATCCTAGTATATTGAAGATACTGTAGTTGTTACAAAAGAAATAAATAAAAAGAGTTTAGGGGGTTGGAGAAGCCAAATAAAACAAATGAACAAGAGAGAATGAATTACCTTTAAAAGTGTAACTCCTTTTGATTTGAGACTAAAGGCTTCCTTTAAAAGGATTATGCCCAAAGGGAATCCACTAGGATGAGGAGAGGGATATGTAGAGAGTAAATGGGCAGGGGATGGCCGAGCCAAAGGCTTGAGGAGTGTGTGAAATGAGGTAGAGGTGGGGGCTTTTTATAAGAGGAGAGGAGGGACACTTTTGGAAATCATGAAACTATTATTTTATTTTCAAAGGTGTTTCGAATTTATAAGGTCCCACATTGATATCTTTCGAAGATAAGATGATAAGGCTTCTAAATATTTCCATAAAATATTTTTTGGACATGTGTAGGTTTTAGATATTACATTATATTTCCATTTTATTTAAATCGTTAAATAATGAAGTCATCGTTGCATCATCATGATGTCATAAATAATTTAATTTATTTAAAGTATAAAAATTATAAAAAAAAAATAATATTATGTAGGAAATATTTTTTTCTTTCCAATGACTATTTACAATCAAAAATATTATCTTTATATCCCCATGTAAAAATTGTTTTCGTAAAACATATTATGTTTGTGTCATTTTTACTTTTACATTAAATAAAAAGTTATTTACGTCATTTCCCAAACAAAGTGGCTCCATGGGGTCCCCAAGTTGACCCATGGCTTGTCATGGTAGGCCATGACACATCCAATGAGGGTAGGACATGTTTCAAGCTCATCTAATATTATTAAAACATTATTTTTACCTTAAACTACACTAATTACCACTAATCGCGATTAAAAACTTAATAAGTTACTATTCACCAAAAAAAATTATTTTAATCTCATTGAACAACATTTTACTTCTTAATGACAACCATGTATGTCGTATTTTCGAAAATCAAAACACAAAGATGGAAAAATTTCATTTAAATGTAAAATCAGTTTTTATAAGTACCACTTAGTGGTTTCACTATTCATCAAAAATTGAAGTTTTTCAAAAAATTAACAAAAATTCACCCTAAGCTATATTTGATATTACAAATTCAAAAATGAAGTCTATTTTACAAAATTAAAAACATATAAGTCACATTAATTAATTTAATAATTAATTCACGCTGTCAGAGCAAATAGCATGTTTTTATGAAACAATAAGTATCAAAAGATTGACACTAGTTTAAGTCCGATTTCAAAGTGAAATTAATTCCAACGACCACTATTGGATTTAATGGTAAAAATATTTTCTAATTTCACTTTAAAACCAATTCAAAAGATAATCTAATCATATAAATAAATTTGATTAAAAAGAGGTTTTGAATTAAAATGCAGCATTTTACACTATTCATTAAAAAAATGAACTTTATGGGAAAGGTACCAAAAATTTACACAAAGTAAATTTTGATGTCCCAATTCTAAAGAAGAGTTATTTTTGGTCCAATAGAATTTATAAGATTTATCAAAACTATATTTAATGAAGGTTCTCCGTCAAAAGGTGATAAGTGAACCCTTAGTGAAAATTAGGGTGTAAATGCCTAAAATTGAATTCTTTCCGTATTTTAAGCCTTTATCTTTTATTGGGTAAATGTAAAAACATTTAGAAACATATATAGTCATATTTTAGTTATTTTTATCCATTCCCGCCAGTAAAGTGGCTACATATTAACTAACATTTAAAATAATATTATTTTACTACTTGTGTGCAACGTAAGTTTTCAAAGAACCTCATCGTTGCGTATCGAGTACGCTATCAAACATAGAAACCCCTTTTAATTAAAATTAATATTTAATTCATAAATATTAATAAATATGAAAATTATTTATTCTTTAATTACCTGGGATGTTACATGGCCTATGGAGCTGGGCTTGGGGTAGTTGTGGCTCGAGCCCGGGTAGTATCGGGTCGTGACATGAGAACTAAAACCATTTCCTCAAACTTATGGTTGGACAAACAGAGTCAAATATTTTACTTCTTGGATAAAAACATTTGATAAACACATTATTCCGTTTTATATTATTATTTTGGGAAGATAAAAACCTCTATTATGTGGATACAGATGTTAGGAAGTGATTTGGGTAGATCTTGGTAGAGCTACATTGCACAATGTGTGTATATAAGTAAGGGGTGTGAAGTTCTATTTATAAGTGAGAGGAGTGATACCTTTGTAAATGCATGTTTCAATAAAATAATATAAATTTCATAAACAAAGGCATATGGTAGAAAATTGGAGTATTATTTAAGATATTATAATATATGGTTCAATTCTACTCATCCAACCAAATTTAGATATTTTTTAGTTATATTTGTGGTATTATCCCTTAGTTTGGCCATTTACCATATTAAACCTTACCGTAGTGACTAAATTTTTACCAATGTAACTAATTTTTTTAATAGAAGTAAAATGGTACTCAGTAACTAATTTGTATGTGATGATTCAAAATATGGAAACCTTATTATGAAATTCAATTTCTAAAGCTATAATAAATTAATTCTAAATTTTAGCACAAAATTCATAAAACCCGTTTTAGGGAAAATATTTTAATCATAAAAATGATTTATCCTCATTCATAATATAATAAAAACCATTATAGAATGTTAATTTTTAAGAATAAATATAATATATTCAAATTTAATTAAAATCAATACTCAATACTAATTAATTTAATTTTTTATAACAATAACACACTGAATACATAAAAAATAGCTTTAAAAAATATATCTTGTTTTACCTTAAAATTTTTTTATTTTCATTTCTAACCAAATGATAATGAATGTATAAATGATTATTTTTTTAATATATAAAAAAATTATTTTCAATAAATTTAATACTGTAAATAAAATAAAATTATATTTTAAATAAATACATAAAAATGTTTTTAATTGAATCATTTTTATTTAGTGATGATTTTTTATATCATTCATCATAAGTATTAAATCTAATTAAAATACATAATTCAATAAAATATTTAAAAATAATTTCTATAGATTCTATGGTATAAAATTATTTATTTTTCCAATTTAATTTTAACATCTTGTAATGTATTACATTTTACATTTTTATTTATCATTATTTATTTAACTTTGGTTTGGTTTCAGTCATAATATATCGGCTATAATGAATTTATTTTAGCTAAATATATGTTATGAAATCATGGGTTGTTACATATTTATTTTTCAATTTTTATTTCCTTTTAGTTTTAAATTTCTAGTAAATATTTTCTCACATAACTTATATAAATTTTTTGAAATCTAAGAAATCAGTGCAAAATAAAATATGTTTTATCAATTGGTTCCATTATATATTTCTCATATTTATATTGGGATAAAAAAATAATTATGAATCCTTTTATATTGGATTATTTTAAAAATATTCCAATGACTGTATATATTTACAGGTGATACTATCCAATTATAATATTTAAAAATACATCTTGGATTTTGTTATTAGTGAAAATATCTTAGTACCTATGTTGTGGTTTTTCCCATGAAATTAATTTCAATTTAAATTTTTAAATCATAAACTAAATAAAAAGTATAATGGTTTAATTTAATTCTTATCTAATTAGGTATCTCCACACACTATGCATACAAAATGAGATCACTTTAATTAGTGGTTTAATGGATGTAGATTGTATTTCAACCGTTATACAATATTTGAGTAAGTTATCTAGAGGTAAATATATATTTCAAATATTCGGAGAACATATCAATTAAGTGCTGGGTTCTTCTACTCCTTAATAGAAAATAATATTTGTATAATTATTGTCCATAATTCATTTTCATTTTTTCCTGCTAGAAATTTTAAATATTAGTGTACATTAGTTGTTACGCATATCATGCCCACGTGAATGTATGACATATTAGTTGTAACCTTTTAGGGTAAAGTTATGTAAAGCTTTCTTGATGTTTTAATTTTTTGATTTTAATCTGTATTATTAGTTCCTTCGAAGATACTTTTACAATTTATATATGTTTTGGTATTCAATATATGAAAAAAATTCTTTTAAATTGTTTAATAGAAAAAACATACTGATAAATAATTGAAATTAAATTTTTCCAATGTGAGATAAGGTAAATAAATTTTATATTAATTAATAATTAATTTTTCTTACAAATAAAGTGTTTATTATTTTCAAATTGTTGTTTCGTAAACATGTTTCCATCAAAAAATGGGACATGTTGAATATAATTATTTCTTTTTGGTTATTTTTTTCCGAAAATCATCTTAATAATACTGATAGATTCATAAAATCATGGTTCCACTACAAATAATATACTTCAGAACAACATGTTTTGTTATAAATTTTATAAAAAATATGGTTCCTATGGGATTTTGATGATGTTTCGTTTTATTCAAAAAATATCTTAAACCACCTTTGATGATTATTTTTATATTATTTTATAAATTTTATTATTTTATAGATATATATTTAATATTTTGTTTTGTTTTGTATTATATCGATGAATGATGTTATGTGATCATTTCCATTGAGTTTTAGTTTAATGATTGTTGTCATATTAGGATGATGGATATCTATTTATATTGTATGGGGTATTTTATTTTCAATAATGATTATTATAAAATTTTATACTCGTGGTCAAATTTGACTTGGGTTATTTTTAAAAAACTGTTCTTAAAGTCTCTATATCAATATTTAATCTAAATTTCAATATCAGTTATAAAAAACCAATTAATAAAGTGACTTTAATATATGGATACTACATATGTTTAAAATACATGTTATTATACAAAATCTTAATTTTTTTTATTAATTTCACTAATTTTCCTTTTCAGTTAGAATATTTAGAAAAATAATATATTCATTCCGAATCAAATAATGTATTTTATGTGTTTAGAGATTTCATGACCCGAATTTCTAGATCCCAACATATACTGGTAGAATACCAAGTTAGAGCTAACCTGATCATTACATAAATATAGAAACCAAATATTCTAATACATGGATATGACATATGTTCTTATGAATATTAATTACCTTACACAAATACACACATGAGGACTATAACAGTTTAGTACCATTGGAAAATTATAAAACAGTCCGATTAATTTAGGAAAGATCTTCAATTTCCACCACAAGGATCTTCCCCCTTTATTACTCCTAATCAAAACCTTTCTTCAAAACATGAGTAATGGGAACATAAGAAAGGGTGATCCAAACTTCTTATTAAGGGAAATAATTGGAGATACGTATGTATTACATGACCATGAGGGTATGAAAACATGAGCATATAATTTGAAAAACATACTCTACAAATCAGAGATCATAATCTTGTGTCATGTTATAAATATTGGTAGTCCATAATACATTAATCATAAATAAATCAAATAACATGATCCATGAGTGAATAATATTTTCATTAGACATAGAATTTTGGGATCAATATAAGAATAGAATATCTTATGTCAAGGCTACCCACCATGGTATTTATAAATTATTAGGCTTGGTAAAATAACACATGCAGATAATTCAGGAATTGTATTAACTCTATAATAAAAACATTCCATCATAGACTAACCATACATGATGGATCATTTTTTATCATGGAAAACCACTCATCTACCCTCCAAGAACATAGAACATTTATCATTATCCAAAGAATTTAAGGGAGATTTATATTGTAAAATCCTATTAAAATTTTCAGGTACTCCCCAACCTTTTTTAATCATTATTTGGTTGGATCTTGTTTAGAGGTGATTCAAGGGAAATATTATATTTTTGGATGGATCTTGGGATGTTCACTGTTGTTGTGTGGTTTTCCCAATCTATGCACCCTAATAGTGAAAACTCTGCAAACCCATGTAGTGAGGGTTTTCATGGTTTGTTAAAGGTTTGAAAAACTGTCCGCCCACTAAAGAGAAAACATGAGACCCCATTATAGGTGGATATGGTCTTGGTGAAAGGTCTGACAAATCAAGCATACATATAACACCCTGAGATTTTGGGAAATAATTTATTTCAAATTAATTTATTCCTTTTGGTATTTTTCATTTCAATCAACACTAAAAAAATTTTAAATTAAATCATTAAATTTTACTTGTGCTTTAAAAAACACCAAGATAATAATTCAAGACATGCAATATAAATTTTATCATTATATTCACAGAGAACTGATGTTAGCTTACGTTACAAGCAATACGGAATTTCCTTGATGGCTTGTGTAACATGTAAGACCCAGTTTTACCAAATAAATAATATATTGTTAAAAATGTTATTATTTACTTTATTAAGATGTTACCTAGCTATTACGTTTGAGTTTATTAATATGATTAACTAACATATGAAAATACAAGGTTGAATTCATTGGTTACAAATTAATTATAAATGAACATAAGAACAAATTCAATATAAAGGTAATGTTTTTTATAAAAACCAATTTTATAATCACAAAATAATTTTATCCTAATAAATTCAATAAATTAATATTCATTAATGATATTAATTAAGAATATATTTTATATATTCAATAAAATATTTTTTATATTCATCAAATTTATTTGATAGGCACAATATTGTAACAAACCCAATTTTAAATATATAGTGAAAAATACTGAATGGTAATTCAAAACTACTTTTTCATCTAATATATTTATTAGTTTAAATTATATTTATAATTTATTTTAAATTATAATTATATTAAATATGAAAAAAATTATTCCAATATGGGTCATTTGAATTAATTTCAATTTTAAATTGTTTATAAATGCTTACAACTTTTTAATATTTTTAATTTAACAACCCTATTTATCTCCCCATCTCCTGCATTATATTTAAAATAATTTATTCCACCTCTATGATTGGAATTTTGAAAATTGGATTTCATATTTTGAATCAGAATAATTTATATTTTATAATAAGTTAAACTATATTTTTTCCAGAAATATTAGTTAAAGTAATTAAAATTTATTACAACGATTAAGAAGAAAATTATCTTAATGAAGGACTAAGTATTAAATATAAGTCCCAAAATGACCAAGAAAGTTATAAAAAAGTAATTTTATGTATATATATAAAACCTATAATCTAATATATTTAATTTTCCTTTATTGGATTTATATTTCATTTGAAAGTCATGGGTTGAATTCTATTCCAAAAAATTTACAAGAATTTCACTCCTCAACTATAAAAATGTGCATACTCCTCCCACTTATACCCCTAAAGACACGTAAAATGATCAAACTATAATAAAATAATCTTTATATATACCGAAAAAAATCCTTTAATCCTTCATTTGGGCATAAATCCATCCAAGGAAGCCATTTTGTGAAAAGAAAAAAGAGTTACCCAAAGAAGAGGTAACATCATTCCTCAAGCTCCTCTGTTTTACTTCATTTCTCTAACCCCTAAACATTGATTATTCCATAATTATATAAAAATATAATTACCCTAAATATAATTATAATTTTTTATTTTCAGTTTTATATCATCACTTACACTCATTTTCATCTAATTGTTAATGAACATACCATTTTTTTGTACGGTGAACTCCGGCCTCACAAAATGGTGTTGTTCATTTTTCCTTTACAAACTCTCATTGTTTGAAATTTTTTAGACACTATATTTTTATAATATATATATGATATTAATTATTTATTTATACTTCTTTAGTTATTATATAAATCCAAACTTAATTCTTAACATTTTGTGTATATGTGATAACTTCGTTTGTGGAAGTGTTCACTACCACATCCTCAAAGCAATTTGATTCATTCACACATTTCCATGAATGTGTTAAGGATGTGTTTAATAACCTAATATAACATATATGACATAATAATTCCATTGGAATTATATTATACATATATACTTATATTTCATTTACTATCTTTCTTTAAATATGAAATAAAACAAAAGCAGCGTTCAAGAGTGTGTATGGTCTACAATCTTTAGGAATTGTGTATTTTGTTTAACAGGTATATATTTTATTTATTACATTAAATATTTATATAGTTAATAAATATGATATATAAATCTGATTTTACATTCTATAAATAATTAAATCATGACATATGTAAGAGTTTCAAAAATAACAATTCAAAACATGTATGATAAACAAAGAAGCTCTTATCTGAAACATTAATCTATTATGGAATTGTTAATAGACTGGTAATATAAATTAATAATTGAATCATATATGGTGTCAGATATAATAATTTTTTAATATGATCGATTAATAAAAAACATATATTTTTTAAAAAGTATCCTTCAATGTGGACAAGGAAATTCAAGACATAAGTTAAGGGAATTTCATCTCACTTTTTATTCCCATGAAATACAAGTATTATTCACCACTCATTTATTTTGTGTGGTGGATATACTACCATATATATATTCTATGATTATTATTTATATATTTATGTGTGTTAATATATCCATTTTATGATTTTTTCACATTCTTTATGTGTCAAAAGATACCATATCTATAAATTAATTTTGTCTCATTTATACTTCTTTGAGACACATTCCATGTTATGCCTCTATTATTTTCTATGAGCTGTATATACTTACATTGAGATGTTATATCATGAATCTCCATCCATTAATTATATTTTAATATTCGTGAATTTTTATTCATTACATTGTAATATGATTCAAAATATAACAATCTTGTAACAATTTATAGCCACTATCTCATAATTATCAGGATTAATTATTATAATGATTATATTAATGAAATATTATTATCTGTAACTCAAGTTATATCATGATTTATATTAAACTCTTATTATTCATGTTATATCCATGTAATGGTATAATTATTCCACTCTTTGTTACTTCAAATAATTAGGAAAAAAATTACAAAAATGAGACTATTTCTTATTTTGGTCAGAACAATTTCTTCTTTGAAAGCCATGTTTTCTAAAAATGTTTTAAAAAATGTTTTACTATAATAAAATTATGTTTAAACGATATTGTTACCCGCATATTATCTTTTTAAAAAATGGATTATAAATAAATATTCATTTTATATTTCGAACAATGCACTTTTCTAAACCATTAAGGTGAAAGTGGAATTTTCGGAACATAAAAACTTACCTGACATCATAACTATTATTTCTTTAATGATTCATTCATAAGTTCATGAGGGTATTTTTTAAAATAAAATTGTTTTCCTAATATTCTAGAATTTTTTTTATTTTCAAATTCTTTTCAAAGAAAGTGAGTTTTAAAAAAATGTTTTATGTTTAAAAAGTGTTTCAGATGTTTTCTAGATTATTTTATAAGTTTTCAAGGAAAATTATTTTCAAAATAATGTCAATCCTTTTTTAAAATTTTCATGTTATTTTTAAATAATAATGTTTTCGAAATATTATCATGATTCCATTATTATTAACCATGTTTTTTTCAAAGAACATGGTTTTCAAAATATTTTCAAGATTCCTTTATATGTTTTCAAAGCTATTTTAAAGGAAGAAGGTTTTAAAATGATTTATGTTTCAAAAATATTTATTCAAATAAAAAATATATTTTACTCAAGAAATGTTTTAAATTGAATTGAAAATATTTATTTATGATAAAATTATTTTTTTAATGGTTTTATTAAACTAATTTTAAAATAAATGCTATTTTAATTAATAAACGTTTCAAGTGATCTTTCAAAATCGTTTTATGCCTATGATTTCATAATTTTTGATATTTTATTCTTTAATGGGGATATTATCCAATAATAAGATTCATATACTTTCTTTAATGGTTTATATTTTGATAGAATGATGTTTATGACACCTCTTTTTCTTCTATACTAAAATGTTTTTGAAACTCGATTCTATTTATGAAATATGCATTGATGAAATGATTATGTGACCTATACCATTTCCATAGGTACTTATTTTATGAAATGTTTATGATACCATTTCATTTCATGGGTTATGATATTATTTTTATGAATCCAATATATTTTTATGGTTCTTGATACGATGAATGTTTTATTATCATTTGGAACTTTTATGTATGATTTTATTATATGATGGGTATATCCAATATATCCCTCCAATTTATTGTGAAAATATTTATATCTCATGATATAATTATAGAAATGAAGCTTATGGGATTGATCCACTATGGTAAGATGGGGAAACCAAATCAACTATGGGAATATGGTGAAACCAGATCCACTCTAGGGAGATAGGGAAACTCACTCTTCTACAGGGGTGTGGTGAAACCCAATTCAATTAAGTAATATAAAGAAACTAAATCCATTACAAAGAAATTATTGCGACTAGGGATGGTGGTGTGCCCCACAAAGTAGGTTTATTCTCTATTATGTGCCATGATAAGTCCTATAAATTCTTCTAGAATTATAGGGAATGATATTAAATATTTATGTGTAGAACACAATTCCATATCATACTCTTATATCATGATTTCGTGGATTATGCTCTTTATTTCCTAATTAATTAGACCATTTAAACTACTAATATTTATTCCATGATTTAGGATTACAATATTTGATATGGAGGGTATAATATTTTAATTTTATGATCACATTATTATACTTATATACTCATATTTATGCTTACATATCTCCCATGTTTACCCTAAGTGATAATCTTAGGTCACCTCTTTTTATGTTTCCATCCAGATGTTATAAGGATAATTTTATATATGATATGTCTAAGAGTGATTAAGTTCTTGGAGTACCTAGTGAGAGATATTTCTGTTCACTCATGTACTAGTATTTACATTTCCATGTTTCCAAATACACTAGAATAATACAGTCTATAGAAGTCAGTTTGTGTAGCATTTTAAGTATTCCAAAAAAATATGTAATATATATGTACATTAATACTGGGATGTTATAATTGGTATAAGAGAAAATATTTATCAAAATTTTTAAACTAGGATGATAAAATCAAAGTTCTAACTCTATGTTCATGTCTAAGGATTAGTCTAAAGATAATGAAAAGTATACCAAAATGTCTTGGAATTATTGTAAAAGAAAGAGGGAGTGGTTTCCTAGAAATATATCACTTTAGGGATTCTATAAATGGATATTATATTGGAACAGATGTACCTAGGAGTAAGAACTCAGACAAGGTGCATTGAGCCTGAATCAAGCATAACCTGGTATATGATAATGGGCCTTATTACACACTTAGTTTGACAATCCCAAGATATATTCTTTGGGAAATTAGAAACTCTTTTGCAACCATTATTATGGATTTAATTATATGTTGGATATAAGTAACTTAGAATAAACCAATGTTTTCACATATTAAATAAGGTTTCCTAATTTAGATATTTATAAGTGGATTTTCATGATTATGTGGTTCCTCACTGTGACAACTATTTCTTACTCTATGTTTTTTTGGTTTAACAAAATAGTGGGAACTAAAAAGAACTAGGTTAAAAATTAATGTGAGAGACAACTTTATAATGAGAAGTAAAATGGGATGATCATTAGAGTAAATTATGTTGTAATCATTACTAATCAATTTTCATAGAACATTATTAACAACGTTTACATTAACCAACCCTTAGACTAACTAAAGAATTGAAGGATGTTTTTTTCTAATATTTTGGGAAATATAGACCAGGTATGAAATAGGATTATGTTTCTTACATGTTGAGATTGTGGGAAGAATCACCCAAGTGAGTATCATTAAATAAAAAAAAGTTATTTTGATTGTAGAAAATAATGACACAGATAAAGTAAATATAAATGGAAAATGAAAATTTCAGTTAATGCAATGGATGGAAATATTTCACCAACTAAGGTATTACAAAAAATAATTGATTTTAATTTGAAATGTATGATAATTATGAAAAATATATGTCATAAGTGGAGGACTCAGAAAAAGAATAGTAAGGTGGTGCAAGTAATGGTTTTTCTATTGATGATGAAAAGACCACAAAAAAATATGAAAGTTATATGTTGTTCTAAGAGTATTTTATCAAGAATTATTAAATTTACTTTGATAAATGTTAAAACATGATTTTTATTACATATATTATAAAATTATTATTAAGAAATAATACGAAGAAGATTCGTAAATTGTTTATGAATTAAGTTTGATGAATAAGGTATTTATATTTTAGAATTCAAATATTATTTTATATGAAACAAGAAATATATATTTATTTTCAATATATTTTTTCTATACAGGATTTTAATGGATATGTTAAATTCTGCTAGTGTGGTAGAAAAGTGATTTATGAGAAAGTTGATATTTTGATTATGGTTTTTTCTAAATGTTGAAATAATGATTTCTGGATAAACATATACTAGATATAAATAAATAAATTAGGTGGTACATATTAACTTAAAACTAACATATGATTTCATGAAAAATTAGTCCACGTTATCATGGATGGCATTTATAACTTCATGGATTTGAGGATCAGTAATCTTTGTAATAACAAAGTATCCATGTTTTAGAATATGATTTATAAACCTTTAGGTTATTACCATGCTTCAAGATGATATATTATTAGGGTATTCACATGTTTAGAATGTGAAAAACAGTAGAAACATTATTATATGTGAGGGATCAATTCTAAGTTGATTTATTGACCTTCTTTCTGAAGATTTGTATTTTTATCATTTGGAAGGGTTATAAGGTTTACCATTTATAGACTGGTTTAAGTTAAACATCGGATGAAATTTTAGAGATAAAACCATCATCTCCCAAAATGTGGATTTATGAATAATGGATAATAAGTGATAACCATTTTTATGATATATGTAATGAACTACCATTCTATTTAGGGATCTCATCATCCGCTCATTCATCGGGAATGAAAAATTCACATTCATTTCCTAAAAAAGGTGAAGTGGAAGTTGATCAAGACATAACTAAGGGTGAGATTATACTGAATCAAGTAAGTGTATCTTCTTGGGAAAATTATCAAACTTTTATAAAAAGTATATCGAAAGAAAAAATATTATCCCAATACCTTTATTTTTTATGAATCAAATGACCTCTTTGATTATCCTTGATTTAAGGATTTGTGACTGTTAAATTTCTCCTCTCTCTGTTCTCTATAACTATCTATCAAAAATTGATAGTAAGATTTATCTTCATGTTTTGGTTTTGACTTCCCAACTAGGTTCTTTTGTGTGGAAATAGATTTATATGTTACTTTGGGGAACTATTATGCTTCCAAATTACTATTTTTAAAGGAAGTTTTAGTATTCATTTTTATGATGTGGGTTTCTTTGGAAGGAACCTTAAAGTATTAACCATTCATAACCCAAATTAATTTTGAGGGAGAAATTCATTTTAATGGGGGTAGAATGCAACACACCCAGATTTTGCGAAATATTTTTTATTCAAATTAAATTAATATTTTTGATATTTATCATTTCATGCAACACTAAAAATAGTTTTTTTATATTAAAACACTAAATACGGATTACCATATATGGAACACTAAGATAATTAGGCACTAAATGTAACATAAATTTAATCTTTCACTATCATGGAACACGTAGGTTATCTTATGTTACATGAAAGACTCGATTTCCTCATTGTCTTACGCAACATGCAAGATCATGTTTTACCAAAAAATAATATATTATAAAAAACATTATTATTTAATATAATAAGATCTAACTGAGCCCTTAAGATGATGATTATGAATAGTATTTACAAACATACTAAAATAATTGTTTGAATTAATTGGTTACAAATTAATTATAAATGAATATAAGAACAAATTGAATATGAAGAGAATGTTTTTAAATAAACTAATTTTATGCACAAAAATGAATTTCTTACAAATAAATTAAATTAATTGTTATTAATGAGTGATATTAGTGAAATATATAATTTAAATATTCAATAAAATAGTATTTATATTCACAGAATATATTCGATATGCATAAGACTGATACAAACCCAATATTACACATAAAAACATATCTTTATATAAAAGTAGTATTACGTCCTTTTAATAGAGAACCTATTATAAAAAATGGAAATTTAATAAATTTTATATGTCAAAATAAAATTCATTTTTTTCACGTGGAAAATATAAATTAGGTTATGTAGAATTTTTGGTTTTTTCTGTGATGTTTCATTTTTGGTTGAATTGTGAGAAATACTAAATTATAATTCCAATATGCTTTCACCTCGATTTTTTTTGTAAGGTAAAATTATATTAATAATTAGTTTTAATGTATAACTTTATAAAATATAAATCAATTAAACCAATTTAGTTCATTATAATCAATTTCACTTTGAAATTGGACTTACCTAACTTTGGAACATTTTTACTTTAAGAACCATCTTTATCATCCCATTTTCATGATTGAATTTAAATTAATATCTACCACATCTATTATTGTATATTTTAGAAAATAGAATAAATATTTTGTATCATCATAATTTATATATTATAATAATATCATCTTAATTTTTTCAAAAACATAAATGAAAGTAATTAAAATTAAGTACGACTTAGGGGAAAATTAAATTAATAAATGAATATATCAAAAACATAAGACCCAAAACGACTTATAAACATGTCCAAAATAAATTAGAGAGACTTTAATTTAACCTATCCTTTATCTTATTTATTGTTTTTGTTTGGATCCAATTTTAACAAAAAAACATGTGTGGAATTCCCTTTCCAAATATTTACAAGAATGTCACTCCTTATCCACTATAAAAAGAAACACACTGATCCCACTTATTCAAACCTCTAAATCCTTTTCACAATCCCAAAATATTATAAAAAAATGCCAAATATACCTCAATTTCACCTCAAATCCTTCTATTGGGATGAAATCTGACCAATTAATCCCTTTTGTGTAAAGAAAAAGGAGTTACCCAAATAAGAGGTAACATACTTCCTCAACCTCCTTTATTCTATATTTTTTCACAATCACCTAAAATCTTATTATTTCATAACTATATAATAACCTAACTATAATAAATCTACTAATATTTTCAATTCTTATGTTTTGACATGAATATACACACACTTCCATCTAATGGGTAATGAACTTATGATTTTTTTGTTCGGTGAACTGCATCCTCACAAAACGATGTTGTCTGTTTTTCCTTTACCACCACTCATGGTTGGTCATTATGATGGAAAATTTATTTTTATGACATATATATGATTTTTATGATGTATGTATAGTTCTTTAGTTATAATATAAATCTTAACTTCATGATTTCAACTTTGTGTAAATGCGATAACTTTGTTTGTGGATGGTGTGGACTACTATTTCCTTAAAGCGATGAGATTTATTTAAACTTTATAATGAATATATTAACGATGGTTTTAGTAAAAGTATATGATAACTTTGACATAATAATTTCACTATATTTGTATTATATATATATATCATTTACTTTCATTATTTCAATACAATAATAAGACAGAAACAACTTTTTTTGTACGTACGACCTACCCTCTCCATAAAAGATGTTTCTCATTTAATATTTATATCTTGTATAGAAAAATATAAATATTAATATTGTGAAAATATTAGATATATTAATCATTTTTTACATTATATAAATAAGTAAATAATTAACTATGTAAGAGGTTCTAGAATAACAAACCCAAATACGTATTATAAATCTAGTGGTTATTACCCGAAATATTACTTTAACATGGAATTGTTAATAGATGGGTAATATAAATTCATAATTTAATCTAATATGGTATTTTATATAATAATATGGTTCTTTTTTAGATTTTTAATACTATTATATTTCTTATAATTGATTATTTAACATGTATAAATAAATTCAAGACATATGGTATGGGCATTTAATATCACCTTTTATTTCTCTGAGATGCATATCTTATTCACCACTCATTTATTTTTTGTGTTGTGTATAATACCTGTGGTTGTTTTATATTATTATTATAATTAAAATTTTGGGTATTCAAATATCCATTTTATTATATTTCTTTTACTGGGTTAATTTTCAAAATCTTGCCAAATTGGTAAAGTAATTATGTCTCCATTAGCCTATTTCATGACACATGTCATGTTGTATACCTATATTTTTTTATGAGGTGTATATAGAGAATATGAAATTATATATAATGAATAATGTTATTTTTATTATATTGAAATTTTCATGTAATATTACTATTTCCATTGTATTATGATTCCAAATTACCAAAGTTGTAACAATTTATATCTATAATCTCATCATTATCGGGATTATTTAAGATTATGTTTCCATTAAAAAAAATTATTATCCCACTATCAAGAAATCTAATCAATTCTACAAACCTCTTTTTATTCATGTTATATTAAATTAATTCTTCCATTTTTCTACAATTTTTAATTAATATAATTGAGAAAATGATTTTATGGAAATGTGACTTTATTTCTCATTTCTATCAGAAAGATGTGTTCTTTAAAAATTGTGTTCTGTAAAAAAAATTAAAATGTTTTAATATTATCATATAATGTTTAATGGAGATTTTTACCCATTTATTATGTTTTTAACACAAAAAATTAAAAGAAATATTACGGTCATTTTTTCGGCCAAGTCACTTTTATAAATATTTGAGGTATGTTTGGAATGTTCAACAGGTACTGACTTACCCTCCATCCTAAATATCATTTCCATGATGATTCTATTTTATGTTTATAATTTTATTTTTTAAAATAAAATGTTTTTCATAATATTTTAGAATTTTCATTATTTTTAAATAGTTATCAATGAAAAAGTGCTTTTTAAGAATTATGTTTTAAAAGTGTTTCAAATGTATTCATGATAATATTATATGCATTCAAGGAAAATTATTTTCAAAATGATTTAAGTCCTTATTTTTATGTTTTTAATGTTTTTTCCATGAAAAAGTTTTTCAAATTTTTCCAACATTTGATTCAGAGATTTTAATGTTTTTATAAAGAAG
Organism: Viscum album; assembly: GCA_963277665.1. Lineage (NCBI taxonomy): Eukaryota > Viridiplantae > Streptophyta > Magnoliopsida > Santalales > Viscaceae > Viscum > Viscum album. Next base: position 1,580,965,285 of record OY728150.1, on the reverse strand, counting down.
ACAATTTTCAAAATATTTTCAAGATTACATTATAAGATCTCAAATATATTTTAGAATAAAAAGGTTTTCACAATGAATTATGTTTTAAAATGAATTTTTCAAAGTGGAAAATGTATTTTCCTAAAGAAATTTTTTAAAATAATTTGTTAATCGATCATTATAAGAAAAGTATTTTTCAAATAAAGGATATTATTCTTAATAAATTTTTCAAGGGATATTGAAAAATAATTCTCCATATAAGATGTCATTACTTGTTATAGTTTACTCATTACAATGTATATGAAATAAGAAAAACCTTCATATTTTTTCTTAAATGGTTTATATTATGGTGGAATGATGTTTATGACATCCATTTCACTTCCACAACCTAAATGCTTTTGAAACTTTCTTATTTTCATGGGATATGCTCTGATGAAATGATTATGACACCTATATCGTATCAATAGGTAATTTTCGGATGAATTGTTTCTGATACCCATTTAATTTCATGAGTTATTATATAGTTTTTATAAATCCCATATATTTTTAGGGTCATGATATTATTCAAGTTTTATTATATTGTGGAATATATATGTATGGCTTAATTATGTGATGGGTGGGACCTATATCTCCCACCAATGCATTGCAAAAATAATTAATTATCATAAGATAATGATGGGGATAATGTCAACAGGCCTGATCCACTCTGGGAAGATTGGGAAACTCTATCCACTATGGAAAGATGGGGAAATTTGATCCACTATGGGAAGATGTGGAAACATAATACACTACGGGAATATAAGGAAAACAAATCCCTTAAAGATAAAGTATTGTGACTGGGGATGGTGGTGTGGCACTCCCAATAGGCGTAAGCCCTAGGAAGTTCCCTGATATGTTCTTGTAATTCTTCATGACTTATAGGGAATTATATTATATGTTTTTGTGCTTTACAAAATTCCATTTCTTACTCCTATGTTTTGATTTCATGGATTATGCTCTTGAATTTATTATAATTCATGCCTTATGAACTTCTGACCACTATTAAATGATTCATGTTTATAATCATAGTTAGGTATGTTGTGATCCTAAAATGTTTTGATCACATTCTCATACCCATAAACTCATGTTTATACTTACATATCTCGCTTGTTCACCCTTACTGATCATCAGTGATCACCCATTTTTATGTTTCCTTCACCGGGTTATGAAGATATATTTTAATGTATGATATTTCTTAATAGGGGTTATAGTTTAGGGGAACATATTGGGACATAATGTAGCTCACTCATGAAATATTGTTTATGTTTCCATGTTTTTGAATGATATAAACTAATACAGTATTGGTATCTCTTAATATAGTTTTTTTAGTGTTCCCAAAAAAATGATGTAAGGAATATTTACATTAATACTAGGTTGTGATATCCCTTCCAGCTAACCATGTGTGTAGGATTTAATTATTCTAATTTTTTTTAAAGTCCACCTACCCTATTTTGGGCCCCCTACTTTAATCAAACCCAGGATATTATTCTTCTTTGAACAATATATAAGTGATGTGGTTACCCATATTTTAATGGTAATATATTTGAGTGTGTGAGGATCCCATAACCTAGAAATATCATAACTCTTGGAAGATCCCCATGTTTATCCATTTTAATTATTTTGATATATATTCCATTTATTTAAATTTCATTACACATGTCTTGTGAATTTAAATAAACTCTTTTATATAAACTTTTTATTAATCCATTATTTAAAAAAATTATCAACTAAAAATAAAATAATTATTTGTTTTAAAAACACTATTGTATCCCCATGAATGTTTACATAAAATTAAAAAAATTATTATTTTTATTTAATTTGTAATTTTCTTATGGATTACTTGGTGAGATCCTACTAGTATTTTATATCACACCATACCTATGCCTTCAGGTGTTTGTATATTTCCTCCTAGTAGGTTTGAGTAAGAAGAAACCACCACTTTGAGGTGGTATTTTTTATTCATCATTGGGATTTGATCTACTGTGTCTATTGGGGTTTTTGTTGTTTATCCACTTTTCATTTATTTTTTAGTTTTACTTTTGGTGTGGATACCTATTTTAATTATGGTATTGTTCTCTAGAGAGAGTTTAAATTTGATAATATGGACTTTTATCTATTTCTTCACCTATTTAATATTGAAAAATTGTTCTCACCTTTATCTTGTATGATGTTATGTGTTATTTTTTAACTTTTGGGGATCATGAATTCACTTTGGGCATTGTGAAGATTGGTTTGGGAGTTAGGCTACCAGGATATTTGGGCCACTTCATGAAAAATTGATATCAAAGTTGTAGTTAGTACCTATTTCCTTGATGTCAATATCCATTTGAGTAATATTTTTAGGACTTAGGAGTTAGTTTTGATTTCTTTTTTCCATAACTCACTGCAATGATCCCTACGTCACTGGGTACACTTTGGGAAAGACAACTTGAGGATTAGTTATAGTCTCATCCTTGATTCTGACATGGATATGATAAAATCTAGATCTTATATTCTTATCTATTTGTATTAATTTCCCAAGATTCTCTATTTGAGTGAAAATCTGATGTCTTCGATGTTGTCTCTTGATGATGTGTAGAATCATTCCACTAAGAATATATGTGAATTATATCTATGAGGAAACATCTGATGAGATATTTCAAGAATATCCTAGATTAGACTATAATCCAATTGAGGTTATCATGCATGTTATACAATCTATAGGCCAGGCTCTTATACTTATTCTCATTCATGATCTAGCTATGGAACCTTAGAGGGATGACTTCAGGTTTCATTATCAAGAGTTCCTTAACAAAAATCCACTAAATTTATAAGGATCTAATAATCCTCAACTGGATGAGGATTAGTTGAGAAATATCAAGCTTATGTTAGAGATGTTGGGACATAATGGTGATAGATAAGAAGAATGGGGGATAAGATATGAAAGAAATTAAAGTTATTTTCATTTACCAACTCTGTCGAGAGTCGATGTTGATGGATAAGGAACTTAACCTTTTCATACTCAATGAGGCTTATAGAACCATGGCAGAATATACGAATCAAATTGTTGAGATTGTGCAGTTCACACTATAAATAGTATCGAATGAGAAGATGAAGACTCAATAGTTCGATATAGGACTTAGATCTGATATTTTTCAACAGGTTTTATTATTGAAGATCCATATTTATACAGATGTGATGAATAAGGTTTTGATGTTTAAAATGGGGAAGGATAATAATTTAGGGTCAATGGGGGCTCTATTTTCTCCCAATAGTAATTCTATGAATATCTTTTTAGGGAAGGGAAAGCATGAGGATTCTCTACATGGTTCTCAATAGTATGGTTTTCTTGAGAAACTATAATGATAGGTATAGGACCTTTTATTTGTTACCAGTGTGGAAATATGGGGCATTCAAAATCAGTTTTCACTAAGGCACCCAAGAAATTTTTTCCTATGGATGCTTGGCTCACTTTTAGAAGTTCATCCATGTATTTTATCTTCCATATAGTGGAACAATATCATAAATGGATAATAAAAAATGTGGTAATCAGAAGTTTCATGAATAAATGGGTTCCATCGATATGCATCCAAAACGAAGCTCCTTCATATAGTAAAAGTGTCTCCAGAGGAACCATATATGGGTCCAATGGCTATGAGAGGTACCATCACCATGGATTCATCATTAGTGGCTACGTTATTTGATACTAGTGCATCTCATTAATTCATTGGGACTGGTATTTTAAATCATTTAAATCCTTCTATAGAGACTTATATTATGTGGAGGATGTTATTACACCCCTCAGAATGAAGAGAGATAATGATATTTGAGTTCCTGTTTTTTCATTCCATAATTACATATCGAGAATGCTTGGTATTTTTTATTTCTTGACATGAAAATTCTTGACATCTTTTTTGGGATGGATTTTCTGGTTTCAATTATATCTCTTGTTTATTGTAATCTTAGATGTATCTACTTTACCGTACCTAATGCGGTGTACCATATATTTTAGGGTGAATGGGACAAAAGGTTTACTAGAGACGGACCTTCATATAAATATTTGGGGATTGTTACAACAGTGTTCACATTTTATCTTGAGTGATAATCTTTTAACAATGATCTCCCTCTATTTTTCATTGATTTTCTTGACATTTTCCCTTCAAACTTCTCTATTTTATCACTAGTAGGAGTGGTAGTGTTCTCAATTTATGTAGGGTTAGGTAATCAGATAGTATCATTTCCTTCTTACCATATAGAACCAGCTGTAATTAATGTTTTTAAGACTCAGATTGATGATATTTTATAAAAAACAATTTATATTCTTGAGTGGGTCACCTTATAAGGTTCTAGTTATTTTTTCTATGAAAAATGTTGGTTCGCATCTCATTTATATTGATTAATGAAAAATAAATCAGCTTACGGTAAAAAACAAGTGTTTGTTTCTATGGATTGTTGTTATGTTTCACTAGTTGAAGGGGGTGAAGTGGTTCTAAAATATTGATATTTTATCTAGCTATCACCAGTTGAAAATAAATGATCTTAATATGTAGAAAACATTCTTCTGGAGTAGGTATGACCATTAAGAGTATCGTGTCATTCTATTTGGTATAACCAATTCTATTGAAGTAATTATGTGTTTAATGAATAGGATATTCCAAGGGATTCATGATACATTCATGATTATCATTGTGGATGGGCATAATTCTTTACTCTATGTTCAAGGAGGATCATGTGAATCATCTAAGAGCTATTCTGGAACTGTTGAGAAATCATATACTTTATGTTAATTATTTGAAATTTGATTTTTGGATTTTGGAAATGAAGTTCTTTGGATACATGATGTTAAAACATGGTATTTCAGTTGACCCTGAAAATGTGAAAGTTGTTATGCCGTGGGAGAAACCAAAAAATGTCTTTGATATTCAAAAATTCTTGGGTTTAGTGGGATATTATCTCTCTTTTGTAAAAGAATTCTCAAATTTGGATTCTATAATGACTATTGTGACTCGTAAGGGAGTAAATTTTTATTGGGATGAGAAATGTCATAGTTTTTTTTAGTAGAAATGTATCTTGACTACATCATGGTGTTAACACTTCCAAAGGTTGGGTAGGGTAATGTGTTCTTCTGCGATTCATTCTTTTTAGGTTTGGTATTTGTTAATATGTAGGGTGATTATGTTGTTTCCTATGGCTCTTAATAGCCTAGGACAAATATTAATAATTATCTGACTCATGACCTTGAACTTTTATCAATGATGCATTCACTAAAGAGTTGGAAACATTTACACTTCAAATAAAGGTTTACCATATATTCCAACCTCAAGACCTTGAGTTTTATCTTCTCTCAATAATATATAAATAGCTGCTGGAGGTGTTGGGTTAAGTAGCTACAAGATCAAAAATTCTTTTACTTTGACATCACCGAGACCTTGGGTAAAGGGAATGTTGTCATAGATGCTTTGAGAAGAAAAATTCTGACCCATATTGTGAAAGAATCTTCAGAAGAGTGGAACATGATGGACCTTTCTTCACAATTTTATAAAGAATTTTCAGAATAAAGGGTTGAAGTTTAATTATGAAGTGTTCAGTTGATAGGAACTCTTCTTAAGATGATTATTTAGTAACCAAAACATCATGATGAGATCTGTAACAGTGGAGACTCTCTTCATTATGGGGAGACCATTGATCACTTTTCTTTTTCCATGGTGGTCATTTTATGTAATCATAATCGTTTTGTTGTGCAATTAGCGGTATGTAATGTTTTGATGGAGGATTTATATAATTATGGGTGGGCAGTGCACCTAGGAACCATGAATATGTTCTATGACATGTTACATTTATTATGGTGTCTTGTTATGAGATAGAGCAATTTTTATTTTGTCTCCCATAGTTGTACTTTCCAATAGGTCAAGGTCGACCACTAAATGACATTTGATTTTCTTCAGCCACTTCCAATCCTAAAGTGGAAATGGGAAGATATTTCTATAGACTTTGTGGTTTGGTTTCCAAGTACCTAGAGAATGCATAATGTGATATGTGTTGTGATTTATAGGTTAACCAAATTCGAACACTTTATACCCATTCACAAAAAAACAAATTTGAAGAACAATGAAATATCTATTTGAAATAGATTGTTAATTTTCATAAAATTATATATTATATAGTATTCGATATAGATCCTTGGTTTACTTATCGATTTTGGAGATGCCTTTAAGAGGCACTAGGATATCAGGTTAATTTGAGTATGACATACCATCCATAGTCAGATTCCAAGATAGAAAGTGCTACATAGATTCAATAGGATATGTTATTTGCCTATATTCTACATTTTGGTGGGTCTTGGGATGACCATTTATGTCTGGTTGAGTTTAAAAATAATAATAGTTACCAGTTGATGATCATAATGGATCCTTTTGATACTATTCTTGGACGGCCTTACGAACTTCTTTTGTGTGGATTGGAGATTGGTGAAACTTCCTTGGTTGGACGATGCATAGTTAAAGATATGAAAACAAATACTCTATTGATTTGATAGAGAATATTTACAATGTAGATCCGATATAAGTGTTGTATTGACCATCATCATAGAAAGGTGGAGTTTTTATTAGGTGATCAGGTGTTCTTAAATGATTCATTTTATTTGGGCTGTCAACAGCTATGTGGGATGGTAAAACATTATTCTCATTTTGTGGGTCCTTTTGAGGTTGTTGAGTGGGTGGGAAATGTGTCTTATCATTTGGAACTTCCACCATATCTGACATCAATATGTAATGGGTTTCATGTATCTCATCTGTGAAAATATATTTATGATTCATCTCATGTTCTAAAATTGAGTGATATTGACATAGATCATGATTCAATTGTGACTAAGAATTGAGTCAGGATTGTTGAATTTGACACCAAGGTACTTCATTGGAGAAAGATACAATTGGTTTGAGTGCTATAGAATCATGGTTCTGATAATTAAAAGAGTTGGGAAAGATAGGAACTAATGAGATAATAGTGGCATCATCCTTTTTACATGGAAGCTTATTTATAGTACTTATCAGCAGATAAAGATTCTATGGTGGGGAGGTTATAAAATTCTATTATTTTTTTCAGGTACTCTTAGACCCTATTTTTTAATCAATCATTATATGGGTCTCATTTAGGGGTTCTTCAGGGAAAAATTTGAAAAATCTAGACAGCTATTGTGTTGTTCATGTTTGGGTCATGGTTTTTTCAAAACCATATGACATGATAGTGAAAATCATGAAAAATTAAGAAGTGAGGGCTTACCCAGTTGGAACACTATTTAAAAATCCATTCTCCCCCTGAGGAAAAACAATGAAACCCCATGGTATAGGTGCATGGTTAGAACTCATAGTTTGATAAAACATGTGGCCATTCCCAAATAATCATGTGCATGGGATATAGTTAGTACAAAAATTAATAAAAAAATTCCTAAAACCTATTTTGGACACCCTCTAAACCCTATTTCAAGATATTTCATTTTTCATGGTTCAGATTACTATCAATAGTACATTTGGGATTCTATAAACCACTTCCAAGGTGTATATGAGCTAGTAAATCATCATTTGATCCTCTCTATATAATAAATCTTCTTTTGTTCCTTGACTCTCACTCTCATCTTCTCCCTTCATTGGGTTCTATTTGATCTCCATGTTGATGGAAGATATTATCCTAATAGATTTATATTTTTGATTCCACCTTTGGTTCCTAGATGTTATTTTTTTAAGTTCATTATAGGATTTTTTTCATCACAGGCATTGTGATTTGTGATTACATGATGTTATGGTGGGTTTTTATCTATAAGATGATCTAATTGATTTATCCCTAAATTGATTGATTTAAATAAAATGATTTCTATTAAATTATAAAAAACCAATTAATTGAGGAATTTGATTTAGATTTTATATGGCATTAAAATTAAGAAAATACCCAATTCTAATAAATTTGGGTATGTTTTAGGAATTTTTTGGAAGATTTTGAAATTTAACTTTAGAATTTAAATTTTGAAACTAATTTTTATAATGATTTCAAATTTTTATTCAAGAAAAATGTATTAAATTGTTTATAAAATAACCCATTAGTTTTATCCTAGTAATGAAATTATTTTTGTAAACACATGATTTCATTTTTTAATATAAATTGGAATATTGAAATGGAAAATATTGTTTTTTTAATAGTTTTGATATAAATCACTCATTATTGATTATTATTTGGGGACAAGAAATCCGAGGTAGTTAGTGTGTTATTTGGGAAAACACTATGTGGATGCATAACAACTCTAACAAAACATACTACAGAATGTGACATCTCAAATGGGATGGCGATTATTCTGCGTTAACAAGTGTCTGGGGGATGTGTGTGCACATATTTCTAAGATTAATTATTCGATTTTTTCAGAATCCCATAACTTATAACTATCATCCCTCTTCGTAGATGATATTTTTTCTCCTCTATGATTATTTTGATATATATTCCATAGATTATAAAATTTCTTTAAATATTCCTTTTGTATTTATATAATTTTTTTATATAAATTTTTTATTAAGGCATTTTTTAGAAATTTTTTCATAAATTCAAAAAAAAATCATGATTTTTTTAAAATATTATTCTTTATTTCAGTGCCTGTTTAATTACAATTGAAATAATTATTTTGTTAATTAATGTTTTGTCTTCTTATTGATTCCTTGGTGAGGCCCTACTTGTACTTAGATCAAACCCTACATGGGCCTTAAGGTGTATATAGATTTCCTCCATCGATATTTTAGAAAGGGTTAAGCACGACTTGGTAGTGGTTGTTGGTATTGATCTTTGGTCTTTGAGCTATTTTATTCATTTGTACTTGGGTTTTTTATCCTGTTTACATGTAATTTTTGTTGTACATTAGCTGAGGATTCCTCTTTGACTTCTGGTATTGTTCTCCATGTTGAGACTTCTTTTGATAAAACTGACTTGAATCTATTTACTACATTGTTTTATGTCATAAAATTATTCCTACCTTTATCTTGTATTATGTCAGGAGCTAGTTTCCAACCCGTGGGGATTGAAATTCCCTTTAAGCCACGTTAGGATTGGTTTGATTTTCAATTTACTAGTGTTTCCAGGCTGGTTCGTGAAATAGGTCCAACCCATCACATGATAAAAAATACATACTTTTGAAAAAATAATATAAAACTTTCACCATATCCTAACTTATGAAAAGAAATGGGTTTCATAATCATTTTCTTATTTCATCCAAGTGTAACCCATATAAAAAAGTGGGTTTCATAAGAATTCATTCATTGTATAACCCATGAAAGATAAATGGTTTTTATAGAAAAAAATCATGGTTTACAGATATAGTAAAGAATAAGTAACATCAAAGAATTTCATCTTAGGTGAAAAATTATTTTCCAAGAAAAATACCATGGGCCGATTATTGGAGAAAACAACTTTTCGTTGAAAATTTCATTTTCTAAGACAAATCATTTAGAAAATATTTTCTTTCAAAATTAACCATGAAAAATTATAATGGAACCTTTAAAAATCATTTGAAACATTTCTTGATGAAAAAATCCTTTCTTCCTTGAAAACAACTTTTTAATAGATAAAATACATTGAAAATATTTTGCATTGAAAATAATAATAAAAACTTATAAAGAAATATTTAAAAATAAGATAAAAATTTCTTTATGAAAATATCCTTTCTTATTTTAGAAACATGGTTTCAAAGATAAAACATTTTTAAAATCTTTTTCTTTTAAATTTACCTTTAAAACATATAAAAAATATTAAAATTAATTTAAAACTTTTCTTGAGGATAAATATATATTCTTATCTGTAATACTCTTTTTAGAACATAAAAAAATATAATATTTTTCTTCTAAAATAACATTGAAAATTATAAATTATGAATCAATGAAAAAAATGTCCTTGATAATGGGGAGTTTCATTCATGATGTACATGTTAAAATGAAAATTCATTTAACCCTTTTCTTAAAACCGAAACGAGCATTGTTTGGAAAAAAATAAATATTATTTTCAAAAAATATTTAAAAATGTCAAATATAGAAAAATTTTATTTTATAAATCATTAAATAATATTAAAAAAAATGAAAACATTATTAGAAAACATGGTTTCCCAAAAAAATAAATTACAGGAAAAAGGTTTAAATAAATTTGACATTTTGTAATAATAATTTCTCCCTTATTTTAGGATATAAATAGTGTAGAACGTGTACTATTATTTTTGAAATATAAAGAATAACCCTAGTATAATAATATCCATGATTTTTTGAGGTATGGATCATAATAGTGCATCATCAGAAACACAATAATATTTAATCCTCATAAACAAATAGATTGTAACCTAAATTCATTACCACCTTATTATCTCTCAATCATAAGCCCCATGAAATAAAAAAAATTAAATGAAACTTATATTATCCTAATAATTAATAAATTTATGATATTAAATGTGAAAGTGTTTTTATATACACCTCTTTAAATAATATAAGTGAAAAGATAACATAACATACATCTTATAAAAATAAATTTGAGATAAAAATATCTTACCATTATAGTAATATTTTGAATTATAATCCCAGATAAATAAAAAGAAAAAATGAAACATTAAATGACATAAAAATAATGGAATTCAAGATATAAAATTTCAGAAATGAATTATTTAAACCACAAAAAAGAAACAAGTGGTTAATTGTCATAAGTCTCCCATAAATAATATAGATACTAGAAATCTCTTTCCTTAAATATCCCATTCTTTTATACACATTAAATAATAATATTAAATATATATAAGTTTATTATAAATATATTAATTATTAATTATTATATTTATCATTCCATATATTTTTTTCTTATTTCCTTTTATTGTCCTTTTATTAACAATTCCATGTTAAAGTCACGTTTCTGGGTAATAACCTCTTTTTTCATATATATTTTAATTTGTTACCTTCGGTCCTCTTACATTGATAATGTTTCCATAATATGAATAAAAATAATAATGAATTAATCATGAAATTTACAAATATATTATAATTTTAATACCAATCATGAAAATTGGTTTTGAGAAATGAAGTATTTTATGATCATAGAGATGGTAGGTCGTACATACGTATGAGAAACATTTCCATTTTTTAAAAATCTTTTTGTAAAGAAGTAAAGTGACATTTAAAAAATTAATAATTATAATACTATCATAAATAACATATTATTTATTTAAATATACTTATACATATCATACATTTGGGTGGTGATGAAAAGGTAGAGTCGCATCGCTTTGTAATAAAGGTAGTCCATACATACATGAACGATATTGTTCACTTTTAGTGAGTGAAAAGGTAAGAGAGATAATTATATATTATCAATGTATAATGATAAATATGTAATTAATATAAAATTTAGGTTATTTTAATAATGTATGGTTACACTTATTATCTTACATGTAAAGCGTTAGTGAAAAATGAATTACATTTCTTTGTGAGGGGTAGTCCTCCATTCACACGAGAGACGTCATTCTATCCCATATAGGATGAGAATAAAAAAATAATATAAGATATAATTACTATATAGATATAATTATGTTATATATATATCATATATATACGTTATATTCATCATCATACCCAACTGTTATAGGTGGTAATGCAAAAATTAACGGCATCGGTTCACGAAACAGTAGTACGTTATACACATGAATGATGATTTTTTAACCCATTTTATATAAGTGATGATGATTTATGATCATGAACATAATATAAAAAAACTAATTATCTTTAAAAAAATTATTTTATTATATCACTAATGATTAATAGTAATAATAGGGTTTCACAAAGAAGTGATAGAAAAATTCTTATAGATGAACGTTATATCTTCTTCAGGTATACTCCTTATGTTCGCACCGAAATCCATCCTTGTTTGGATTTATATCCATGAAATGTATTATAGGATGTAATTATGGAAGTAGTTAATTTATTATGGTAGTTATATTTTGAAAATAAATGTTTGTATGTTGTGAATAATAGAGAAGAAGGCGTGTCGTTTAACAAGTGAGGTGAGTGGCACACTTGTTATTTTTTAAACTGAAAAAGTGTGCCCACATTTTTCACATCCCCCATGTTTTGAAAATGGATAAAATTAGTAAATTATACATCATAAGGACTCAATAAAGATATAAAATATATTCTCAACAACATTTTTGGTAATTTTAACACTTATCATTTTTGTTTAACCCCTGGTAAACCCATTTTTACCTAAATTAAATCACTATTTTTTATTATTTTCAAAATTGATTTTGGTCAAAAGATAAGTTCATATTATTATAAAATATAAATTATAATTATTAAAAATATTTATTTCATTTTTCTCAATTCCATTCACATAATTGGAAAATTTTAATTTTAAAAAAAGTTGGCAGATGTATTGAGAAAGTGGGGTTTGAAAGGGAAAATTTTCAAAAGTTTACAAAGTTTTTATATCAAATTTCAATATGAAATTGATTCAAATGAACTAAATTGAATTAATATTTATATAATTGATCTAATTTTAGTTTAAAAATGATTAAAAATATAATAAAATTTTATAATTTAAATAATGAAAAGGTTGTTTTAATTTTAAAATCAATAATATTCACTATTCGTCAAAGAAGTGAAACTTTTTGAAAAAATTCCAAAAATTCACCCTATGATAATTTTGACATAATGATTTTAAAAAAGAATATTATTTTATCAAATTAATTTAATAAAATTGTAAAAATTTATTTTTTTTATTGTTTACCCAAAATGAAATATATATCATTTTTATAGAAAATATTATTTTTGAGACTTATATTGACTTTACCAAAAACTAAGTATTTTTTTATCAGTTTTTTCCCCTTAAATAAAAAAAATTATATTTAATGTTTAAGAATTAATTACTTCTATTAATATCTCTATGTTTTACATCTTGGTTATAAAAATCACATTTGAATAATTAAATTAATATATTATCAGGGTTTTGTTAAAACTATGTATCATGTGTCACACATGCTAACCCAGTGTTGCATGTAGTGAAAACTTAAATTTTTGTTGTGTGTATAAAATATATCAAATAGATATAATTTATTCAAAAAAATAATTCAGAAAAATTTGGGGTGTTACATTCTACCCTCATAAAAATGAATTTCACCCTCGAAATTCATCACTTTGATATAAACAAATAAGGATACTTCTTCATCATCATATACTAATGTTTCCATATAGATTCATCATATTGGTGGTTTCTCTACAAATATTTGACTCGGTGAGTGGTATTTTTTCATAGAACATTATATTAAGATCAATAATCTCCACCATTTTTTCCTCATATGAAATGCATTCCTCCCATGGTATGACCTATGAGTTCAGTATATGTGGAGCATTATGTATATAATTCCTTAGGAGAGAAAAATAGGACAAATCCTTCACTTGAGAGAAGTTTGGTGGAACCTTTAAATGTTAAGTTGTTGTCCGGATATGATCAGGTATTTCAATGGGATTGATATACCTCAGGCATAGTTTTTCCTTATTTCTTCAACAGAGAAATTCATATAAAGATATTCTCACCATCATCAAATTAAAGATCATGTCGGTAATTATCATCCTAATATTTGTATATACTTTTTGATTTCATTATGTGTTTTACAATGTTTCTAACATTCTCTAACATCTCATCAACTTTCTTAGGTCCTAATATCTTTCTAAAACATTGTTTCATTACATTAGAATTCTAAACCTATTTCTATAAATGGATTTATAAGGATCCATCTGAATATATGAGTAAAATGTATTATTATATTATATCTCAAATTGAATAATGGGATGATTACAAAAACATTTTAAATCCATAAAATAAGATCATAACATCTCCTAAAGGGTTTGAATAGTTCTCTTAAACTGACGATACAACTAAAGGTAATATGCACTCATGAAAATCAATTTCATATCTAGGGTTTTCTAAACACATAACCAAAACATTGAAGTAAACTCTAGGTTTTGATAAAATATAGTTCAATATGGTACTTTATGAAACCATACCACTTCATTTATGTATAAATATATTAAGAATTAACACAAGATGAATATTCTTTGGTATAGATGGAGTATGATGATCAATTGTAACCCATGTAACATTATTCCCTTTAGATGTATTAGGGACTACAACATCAAAACCCATACTGATGTCTTCCTATTTCCTTCATGGTATATATGATGGTTGTAGCATCATTTTAGACCGCTTCCTTATAGACTTGACTTGATGAATTTGTAAACATTGAGATAGTAATTTTCAAAATATCTCATTTTCTTTCCCCACAATAATTATTATTTTATATATTTTAGTAGTAGGAGTTATACTCATGTATTCCGTCGGTGGTGGATTCAATCCTTGTGGCCTTACTAGATGAAATAAGTTTTTCCCCGGCTTATGTGTTATCCATATTTTTGAAACTATATAAACAAAAACATTTCGAAATTTCAATAACCCATAATGAATTAAATACAAATATAAGATAAACCAAAAAGTGTTTACAATACCTTAAATCATTTTTCCATAAAGTTATTCCTTATCAAACCCAAAGGTTAGTATTTTAATAAATGTCTCCCAAAATCTCCTTACAAATAATAAAATTACATAACATAAAGGCTGATGAGGTGTTTCTAAGACATTTAGCTTATTATTAAACTAAAATATAAAATCCATGATGGAATCCATAACTCTTATGTTTATATTACATGGTGACATATATGCTTCTAAAAAATAACATAATCCTTAGATGTTTCATGATTCCTACAACCAAAATAATGTTAGGAAAATACATGACCAATAAAATCCTTGAATCTAAATACATAAATATGTAAATCCTTCCTTTAAAATGATTGACATAGAATAGGTCCTTCCTTCATCTAGAACATAATTCATGGTTCACGGAATTGCATCGTACAATGTCCATGTTTCCAACAAATATGAAATTGAAATCCCCAACAACTTTCCACTCTATAACCATATTTTTCACATATATTAGTTATTCTAGTCCATTTAATATATTATTATCTATTGTTTTTTCAACCATATTTAAATTTAGAAAGATGAATCCTATTTCATCTTTGTTCATTACCACACCAAATTTAAAAAAGTTCATCTTCCTCTTATTTGATGCTTGAGGAATTTTTTTCAAATTTAACATTGTTAGTTATATGTCATAATACATAATTAGGCATAATAACAACACCAATATCTCTAGTAAACAAACAAATTTTTAACAATGTCACTGAATATTGCATTAGATTCAGTTTTAATGTGATTCCCTCTGATTCTATCCATTGAATAAACTAAGAATGTATAGTTTGAGAAACTATAATCGTGGTTTAAAACAACATAAGCAAGAAAAATCCCTCATAGGATGTCAAAATCATGGAGCCTTATTTTTAATTTATTAAACAAAAGTTGTATCAAAGTTAATTCATGATATTCAACTATTTAAATCCTTCATAGTCATTTATAAGGATTTTAGTAATTATGAAATAATATTTATATGGAGTGTCAAACCAGATGTGTATCATGGACCATTTTCATTCACTAGGTGATGATCAACTCCAACCCAATTCTCCCTTTTTAGGGAAACTACCTATAGGTACATATGTTCCATAGTCACATCCACTTATATTATCCATACATGGATGAAATTTCTTGGTAACCCCTCACTCTATCTTTTTCCAACATTCTAGGTCATTTTCTTATATATTGACTCATTATCAGACATATCCTTAGATAAATACCAAGACATTCTCTAAGAAATATCTACAGGGATATAAAAAATGTTATCTGATCCTAGTTAACAGTGTTTAACTAAACCATTCCTATTATGCAATCTATAGTGACCCAGTCTTCTCATACATGGATATAACATCTCTTTAGATGAATATACATTACATTACAAAAACACATGTCTAGAGACCATAATAGATTAGTGACTTGGGAAATATGGAACACAATATACTTAAGTTATAAAATATCTTCAATATCTCACACATATATCTTCCCACAAAGTACACCTAAATAAAAACTTTATTCATAACATAATGAAAGGAAAAAAAGAAAGAGTTAACTAATAAGATATATAATGTTAAACAATGGATATAAATAAGCATAACATGAGCATAAGTGAAAGAGAATATGAGAATATCATTTTAAAACCATACCATACAGATCATAGATCATAATCATGATTCATGGCCTTATGATTGGAATTTCATAATACATTAAACAAATTTCAGTCAAATAACATGATCTATTAGATAATAACATTGGAATAGTACGTATAATTCTTTAATAAACACAATCATAAAAAAATATGATGTTAATTATACCTTCAAATAATTTCATACAATGTTAGGATTGGGATAACTACATGTGTACCTACTTTGGGATTGGGATGACCTCATGTGTACCCACTTTTGTGATTTTTATAATGACTCATGTACCCTCCTTTTCATGCTGGTGATAACCACCCTTGTGCCCACTGAGCTCATAAAACATTTATCATTACCCAATGCATTGGAGGGAGATATAGGTAACATCATCACTTGCTGAAAATCATAAAGGCATATTCCATAAGAACATAAAACATTCTTAATATCCAAACCAATAAAATTATATGGGTTTCACAATATTTTCATTATTTCCTCAAAGAATAACCTATAGAAAAATAAGTTTGTCTCATATGCATTTATTCATATTATAACACATGGAAGAGAAATGGGTTCAATAAAAATATTTTCATCATAAACATAAACCATCCAGAGAAATATTAATAATGGTATCCTTGGTTTATATACCCATTAAAGAATATGTAATAATAACGTATTTCATCGTAGATGGAAAATTATTTTAAATGAAAAATCAAATAGAAATTTTCTTGAGAAAAATAAAATTTATTTGAAAATAATTTTTTTTACATAAAATATTTTTAAAATAACTTTCTTTTAAAACACACTTTATCATTTATAATTTAATGTTAAAAACATTTAAAACATTTCTTGATTAAAATATTATTTACTATATGAAAAAAAATCTATTTAAAAAATTAAATATATTCTTTGAAATAACCATGAAAACATAGAAAGGAACACTTAAAATTAATTTAAAACATTTCATGAGTAAAATATCCTTTCCTATTTTAGAAAAACTTTTCAAAACATTAAACATTCTAATAATTTCATTCATTGAAAATAACAATCAAAACATATAAAGGTGGCTTTAAAATCATTTAAAAAATTTCATGAGGAAAATAAAATTTCACTTCAAAAATAATTTTCAAACACAAATATATTTGAATATATTTTTATTTGAAAACAAAATTTATAAAGTAATATCCAAATAAATTTTTTTCATTATGATTGGAAGGATCATTCATTTTATAAAAGATAAAATAAAAATTTATTTAACATTGTTAGTAAAAGGAAAATAGGAATTGTTTGGAAAAAAACCATATCACCTTAAGAAAGATTGTAAAAAATTAAAACAGGGTTTATAACAATAAAAAAATTATTACATTTTTAGAAAACATTGTTTGGGAAGAAAATGAATTGTCATCTAAAATGTAATTAAAGTACATTTTTATTAAAAACATTTTTTCCTTTTGTTAAATTTGAAAGAGTGTAAAAATTGTACAATTACATAATAATACCATTAATAAACATAGAAAAATAAAATTGATAATTTTATTTAGATATTTATAGTAATAGTTTTTCATTGGAAACATAATAACAATCAATCCTGATAAATTGTGAGATTTTAACATAAAAATAGTACTACTATTATAACATTGAATCGTAAGCCCAAGGAGGGAATATTGTTATATGGAAAATATAATATCATATTTATAAATAAATTCATTGTGTTACATTTCAATGTTATTGTACGCACTCCTTGTGAAATAAAATTTGTTCATAACAAAACATAATTCTCAAAGAAGGAAAATTGATTTAAAAAATCCTTACTGCTTTAGTAATATTTTAATTTGTTATCCCCAATAATGAATATAATAAAATGAAACTTTAAATATTATAGAAATAATTTGATTAATGAAAAAATATTTATAAGTGATATTATATACACAACATAAAATTTATTAGTGGTGAATTTTCATAAGACTCCCAAAAATAAAGGAGATATTATAAATACATTAGATTATGTCTCCACATAATTTGTACACAATAAAACCTCCTATATAATAAATAAATGTTTATTTTAAATATCATAAATATTAATAGTTTTTTTATCATATCATATATGATTTAATTATTTTTTTTATTATACTCTTATCAATAATTATTTTTTAAAATCACCATTTCAAAAATAACCTATTTGTTTTTCTTATATGTTCTGAAGTGTTACATTCAATCCTCTTATATTGATAATAGTTCTATAATTTATAGAATAATAATAATGAAATAATTATAATATATTACAACAATTATAATTTTAATACCAATCATGAATGGCTGTTTTGACAAATAAATAATGTTATGATAATGGATATGGCATGTTTTACATATGCGTGACTAACATTTGAATGATTCAAATATCATTATGAAAAGAGGGTAAGTTATATTTTATCTTTTAGTAATTATAATAATATCATAAATATAATATTTTTTCTTTAAATATACTTATTAATATCATCAAAATTATGTGGTGATGAAAACAGAGATCCATATTGTTTATGAAGGCGGTAGTCTACATGTACCCAAAAAAGTCATCATCTTTTAATAAGTAAAACAGTAATAAATAAAATGATATAACCTCCATATAAAATTATAAATTTGAAATTTATATCATAATTATCTCATTTATATCAAGATATATTATATATTTTATCTTCTATGTAAATAATTAGCTAAAATGAATCATATCTCTTAAAGTCATGGTGGTCTGGCGTACACTTTAGTGAAGTTATCGTATCCCCTATAGAAATGAAAGTAAAAAATATATAAATATGATATAATGGCTCAATATTTATATTTATTATTTAAATATAATATATATATATTATTTTTATTCTTCATCATACCAAACCATGATATGTGTTAATAGATAAACTAAGGACATTGATTCTCAAGGAGGTAGTCTGTCCAACACATAAATGATGATTTCATAATATATTTGATAAAATTGGTGACGGTTTTATATAATTACCTTAAAAAAAGTAACTTATTATATACAGTAGACTAAGGCTATAATATAAAAATGGTTTAATAATAATCTACATTTGTGGAGGAAGAAATAAAATAAAAATGCTTGTTGATGAACATCAACCCTTCGTCGAGTATCCTTCTTCGGTTTGAACAAATATTCTTCATATGTTTTATTTAAAAAAATAAGGATTATAGGATTATAAGGTAAAATTAGGGAAGTTATTTTTCCATTTATTTTAAAATAAAATTGATTCAAATTATTAATAAGAGAGGAGAAGCAGTGCCCATTTAAAAGTGAGATGAGTGGCACACTTATTATTTTTTGGAAATAAAAAATATACCCAAAATTTCCCCATTAAAAATGGCTCATAAATTAATAAAATTATATACTTATGCATTATAAGGTCGATATTTGTTCATAAAATATATTTTATTCAATTTTATAGGCCGTTTTAACGCTTATCGTTTTAGATTAACACACTAATAATCCCATTTTTACCATAATTGTGATAATTAATTTCAACTGTTTTCTCTATTCATTTTGGTAAAAAATTAATATTACCCTATAATATAATATAAATTTTTATTATTCTGTATATGGAATACATTTTTTCAAACAAAATTATAGAAGATTCACATTTTATCTTAAAATTAATCCTATAAACGTGTTGAAAAGGTAGGTTATTAAGGAAAAATGTTTTAAAGTTTGCAAAGTTCTAATATCAAAATTAAAATTGAAACTGATTACAATGGAATATATTAGATTAAATAATGTTTAATTTTAATAATTTAACTTTATGATAAATATAAAACATAATTTTAATCTATAAATAAATTAAATAAAAAGTTAGTTTACAATTAAAATTTAGTATTTTTTACATGAGTGATACATGGAATACATCCCCAATATGAGATTAGTTTGGTGGAATCTCTCAATGATAAGTTATTTTCTTGATGTGATCTATTATTTTAATGGGTTTAATATAACGAGGTCCTGGGTTTCCCTTATTTCTCCCATAGAGAAATTTTTAGAATGACATTCTCATCAGCATCAAATTCTAGATCATGTTAATGATTAGATATATAACCTTTATATAAAATTTTAATTTTACTTACATTTTCCTAAATGGATATAACATTATCTTCAATATCACTAGATTTTTCAAGTACTAATAGCTTTATTCTTTCTACATTATTCCATTATTTTGGATTTCTATACTTCTTTCTGTGAAGATATTTGTAAGGATCCACTTAAAGGCTTGAGTAAAAACTATTACTGTAAGAAAACTCAACCTGAGAAAAGTGTTGATTCAAACCTCTTTAAAATACATAGAATAAGATCATATCAAATACACTAGGGTTTCAATTATTATCTAAAATATAACATCCATCTCAGGATGATACATAGTGATAAAACTCAACTCTGTATAAATGGATTGATAAAGACTTTTCAGAGGCATTGAGGTAAACTCTAGATTCCGATAAATTATATTGAATGTGTAACTTCATAAAACCTTACCAATTTAATAATTTATATATTCTTAGACTTTGAAAAATATTATTTAGTATATATAATTATTGATTATTGACTGCAAGATATGTAATATTATTACCTTTAGATATTTTGGGGAGTTTGATTTCAGAACCCATGGGGATGTCTTCCCATTTCCATTAAATTATTAAGGATAGTCATATCTTCCTTTTAGACCTTTGCCTCATAATATTGTCTTTTTTTACTTAAGAATCATCAAGATAAATACACTTAAAATATATCTCTATATGTTTTACCACTATAATTAATCATAAATATAGTATTGTGGGAGGCATTATACCCTTGGTATCATTTAACTATGGGTTCAAGCCACATAGCGTTACCGGATGCAACACATTTCTACCCAGTTTGTGGGAAATCATTTTTTATGAAACTATATAAATAATAATGTTCTGAAATTTTAATATCCCATTATCAACATAACATCAAAGTTATTATAAAACATGAATTTTTACCACTATCTTTAATCATTTTCTAAAAAAGGCATCCCTCATCAAACCTAAAGGGTGGTATTTCTATAAATGTTTCCCAAAATATCATTAATCTTGATAAAAACCCATCACATAAATCCTCATGAGGGATTTTTAAGACTTTTAAATTATTATCAACCTAAAAATTTCAAAACCATGGTTGAATTAATAACTATTATCTTAATCTTTAATGGAGACATATATAGTTCCAAAAATAATGTAACCCTTATATGTTTCATCATTATTATGATCGAATTACCATTAAAAAAATACTTCTAAAACATGATCCATGAATCCAAATACATAAATACTTCAATACATACACTTAATGGATTTACATGTGATAGGAACTTCATTGTTAAAGAGATTAGATTTTTGGGAAAGTCATTGAGTTGGATAAAGTCCATGTTCTTCATACATAAGGCATTAAATTCCACAAAAAAACACACTATGACCTTATTTTCTACAAAGTTAACATATTAACATCAATTTGATATATTATTCTTGGTTATTATTCCCACCTTATTGACATGTACATAGCTTAATATTGTGTCTTCTATGTCTATTACGACATTAACTTTCATAAAAGTACATATTCATCCTATTTGAAACATTAGTAATCTTACCGAAGTTCTCATTGATAATCATATATCATGAAAGATTATTAGGAATAATAACCATATTTATATCTCCACTCATTATCCAATTTTTTCTCATAGTCACAAACATTTCCATTAGATTTAGTATTGACATAATTTATATTCGTCACATCTATTGACTGAAACCAAAAATCATAGTGTGAGAAACTATAATCATGATGGGAAAACAACATAATATTCATAAAACACTTATAGGATGTGTAAATCACGAAAAATTACTTCTAATCTTTGAAATAATTAATTTATCAAATGTAATTTCTGATAATTATCTATTTTAAACCATTATGAACATTTATAAAGATATTGTGAATTTTCAAAGCATATCCCCCAGGACTGTCAAACCATGTGTACAACAAGGCCCATTTCTTGCACCAGTTGGTGATTTAGTCCATCTAAATGCACCCTTTTCAGGGTTATTACACCTTGAACCTATATTTTATAGCCTCATAAACTTTTCAAATCTATAAAAGGTTTTAATTTCTGGTAAAACACTCGCACAATCCTTTAAAAAAATTCCAGGTCATTTTCCTATAATTTGACTCAAACTTAGACTTTTCCTTTGAGAAATACCTAAACATATCCTAACAAATATCCTTAGGGATAACACTAATTCATTCAAGTACTAGTTTGTAAATATTTATTGACATTTCCTATGATAGAAAAAATAGTGGCATGGGATTCTATAACATGAATATTACATTTTTTAGATTAATACTCATTAAATTACACAAATAAATGTCTCAGGTCTATAATAGTTTAATGAATTTAGAAACATTAAACATAACATTATTAATTCATGAAATATATTCAATTTATCTACCAAGGTAATTCCACTTCATTACTCCTACTTAAAATATTTTATCCTAACCAAGATAAATGAAACATAGGAATGGATGAGCTCATATGCTCAGTAAGGGTAAACAGGAAAGATACATAAAAAACAAATGAGCATTAGGGAATAATAACATTTTCATAACATTTAAAAACCAACCCATAAAAAATCAAAGATGATAATCTTGATTCATGGAATAAATATTGGAAATTCATAATACATTAATCACAGGGAAATAAAAGTATATAATCCATGAAGGAATAATATTTCTATATGACATTGAATTTTGGAATTAACATAAGCATTGGAAATTTATGTTAAGGATAAACACCAAGACATTCATAACATGTTATACATTGGATAACATCCCACGTACCTACTTCAGGCCTAGGTTGTCCTCTTGTGTACCCTCTTTTGTGATTCGTATGACCACTCGTGTGCCTTCTTTTTTGATATTGGGAAAACCACTTGTGTACCCTCTAATATCATATAAAATTTATCATTACCTAATGAATTGGAAGGAAATATAGGTCCCAACCATAAAATACTGAAAATCACACATACATATTCTATAATAAAAAAGCATTCAACACATCTAGGCCAATGAAATTTTATGGGTTTCATAAAAATTTTATCATTTCTTTGAAGCATAACCCATGGAAAAAGAATAGGGATTCATAATAATTCATACATCGTATAACCCAAGGAAGAGATTTGGGTTTTATTTAAATCTTTACATCCTAAATATAAGCTATCCTGAGAAAGATTAAGAATCATATCCTAGGTACATATCACTGTTAAAGCATAAGTAACATCAAAGGATGTAATCTTAGATGTAAAATGATTTTGAAAGAAAAATCACTCAAATTGTTTCTTGAGAGAAATAACACATCTTACAAAATCACATTTCTAAAAACAAAAATCTTTTTTAAAATACTTTCCATTGAAATATCATTTAAAATTTTTAAAGGATACTTTAAAAATCGTTTAAAACATTTAATGATAAAAATATCCTTTCTGACTTGAAAAACAATTTTTTAAACATAAAACATTTAGTAAATAATTTCATTTCAAAATCACCATGAAATATTATAAATTAAAATTAGAAAATAATAAAACTATTTCTTTATTATAATATCCTTTACCCTTTTAAAAACTATTTTTATAATATAAAACATTTTGAATGTATTTTTTTAGGGATATAAGTGTGTTCAAAAGGGGAAAAAATTTTGTTGATGTTTTTATTTCATGTTGTAGTGTAAAACATATGAATGTATCTAGTACATACAAGGATACTAAAGTGATTAGTATTTCAGGATTTGATACCATGTGATCATGCTATTGTTATGTAATAATGCACCGACTCTGGGTAACTGGTGTCAGGGCGTTATAGTTGGTATTAGAGGAAGTTTAGTACAAACCTTGGAAACAAGATTTAGAAAACACTGATTAGAGAAAACTACCATAAGATAGTCATTGAGGATTAGTATAAACGAATTTCATATAATTTTGGAACTTTAGATATTTTGTAAGTTTTACAATCTATACATCCCTTTTGGATACAAGCAACTGGTTTAGATCAGCTTACCACCATACTGGGACAACTCACTTAGGATATGAATAATAACCTTACCCATTTAAAGAAACCTAATCCACTATACATAGGATCAAAGTTAGACTGCCTCATGAGGCAACCACCACAGAAATTCAATGGGAGTAGAAAACCATTAGTAGCTAAGTAATGGATAAATTACTTAGAGAAAATATTTTATTCTTTGGGTAGTAACGAAAATAAAAAAGTTGTCATGGTAGTTTATCGCATCATGGGAGATGCAAACCAATGGTGGTCATTAATCCGTAACACAAATGAAGATGAAGAAGTATAGAACATGGAATGGAGGGAGTTTAAATATATTTTCTTAGATAAATACTTTCCTCATGACCATAGAGTATATATGGAAAGACAACTTTAGACTTTGAGGAAAAAAGAGGATGATGATGTCGCAAAGCATGAGGGTAACTTTACAAGGTTAGAAATGCATGTAGAAGATTATATATATAACCCAAGGAGTATGATTGAATGAATCATTGATGGGTTAAAACCATTTCTCTCTCAATCATTAGTCTCACAATCCTTCTCTTCATACGAAGATATTGTCTCATGCACTATGAAGATAGAAAAGGAATTCTATAAGTCTTACGACTTTAAACAATGAAAGAGAAAAAGAAATCTACTAAACACTCTAAAAGTAGAAATAAAGGGAAGAAGTAAAATATTGAATATCCATCCACTGGTAAATGTGGGAAAACACACCCTGATACTTTCCTGAAGGGAATAAGAGTCTGTTACAAGTGTGGTCAAAATATCTACCAAGAACATGATTACAAGGGGAATAAAAAGGATGTTACTATTGAATGCTACAATTATAGAGAAAAGGGTAAATATGAAAATGAATTTCTTAAGCACCCATTGAACTTACCTTATAAAATTCCATGGAAGAAATTCCAAGATTGTGCGTTCACTAATACTAAGGTTGATGCTCCGAAAGACTTGGTGGCTGGTAATTCAATAGTTTCCTCAAGTTTATCCAATTCTTTATTTGATTCTGGATCATCTCATTGTTTCATATCTTCCTATTTTTCTATGAAATTTAGATATCTTCAATTTAAATTAACAAGGGAGTTGTCATTCAAACCACCTAAGGGAAGTATCATCGCAACAAATTTTTGTGAATGAGTTCCTATTAGGGAATATAAATGTTCTTTATCTACAGATCTCATCGTCATACCCTTGATTGAATTTATATAATCCTCAGAATGGATTTTCTTTCAGACCATGATGAGATCATTTTTTGTAAGAAGAAAGAGGTTACAATTTTTGATGATGATAAGAAGTATCTTATCTTTAGAGAAGAAACTTCACCACTAGATTCATATCTAGATCCGCCCCTAGTAGCACTAATGTATTCAATTATTGGGGAAGAAGATAATGAAATAACAATGGGAGAAGAAAATAATGTTTGAATATTGGAAGTACCTATTGTGAAAGACTATTTTGATGTGACTCCAGAGGATTGACCTGGACATCCTCGAGAATGAGAAATTGAATTTTCCATTGATTTAATTCATGGTTCATGGCCCATATAGAAGACCCCTTATAGAATGGCCACTATGGAATTAGTTGAACTAATGAAACAACTAGAGGAATTAAGTAATGAGGGATTTATTCGTCCTACAGTTTCTCTATGGGGAGCCCCTGTCCTTTTTGTTAAGAAGAAATATGGATCTATGGGGTTGTTCCTTAACTATAGGGAGATCAATGCTATACCAATAAATAACAAGTATCCCCTACCCCGCATTTATGATTTATTTGACCCACTTTAGGGCTCTCAATATTTTTCAAAGATTGACATTCGACCTGGATACCATCAGTTATTTGTGAAGAAGGAAGTCATTCCGACGAAAGAATTTCAAACTAGGTACGGGCTTTACAAGTTTATAGTAATGTCTTTTGGATTGACTAATTCACCATTTGTCTTCATGGATCAAATGAATAGGGTTTTCATAGAATAACTTGATAAATTTGTAATGGTATTTATTAATGATATCTTAGTATACTCCACAATCAATGAAGATCATGAAAAAAACATGCGCATTATTCTAAAGACACTTAGATGAAATTAATTATATGGGAAGTTTAGCAAATGTGAATTCTGGATTCAAGATATTTCATTTCTTGTCCATATTGTCTCTAAGGATGGAATATCTATTGATACTTAAATTACCAAGGAAATCCATGAATGGTCAGAACCGACGAGTATAACTGACGTACACAGTTTCTTAGTTTAGCAGGTTATTATCGATGTTCCGTCCAGACATTTTCCTGGTTGGCTAACCCATTAACCAATCTCACATGTAAAGGAGTTTATTTTTTTATACAAAGGAGTATGGAGAATGTTTTGAATAACAAAAGAGAACATTAGTCAATTCTCCTATCCTGAATCTACTATCAGGGAATGATGGGTTTGTTATTTATAGTGATTCGTCAAATAAATCACTTGGTTGTATCCTTATGCAGAATGAGAGAGTTAATTCAAATGCATCACGACAGATAATGATTCATGAGAAAAACAATCCTACCCATGATCTTGATTTATTAGCTATATTCTTTTCTCTGAAAAAATGGAGTCACTATCTCTATGGTGAAAAATGTGAGATTTATACTGATCACAAGAGTTTGAACTGTATTTTCTCATAGAAAGAACTCAACATGAGGCAAAGACTATGGCTTGAACTACTCAAGGAATATTATTTCACTATACACTACCACCTAGGGAAGGAAAATAAGGTGGCATATGCTTTTAGTAGAAAGGACCATGATGTTTTGAATGAGATGAGAGTTGAAAGGGATCCTATTTTAATAGATCTAGCAAAGATTGATATGGGAATAACCCTGGAAGATTAAAGCTGTGAATGATGGTAGATTGAGTGACATCATATATGAAGACGGAATTTTGAAATTTGGGAAGAGGCTTTGTGTTCCTAACATACCTAATCTAAAAAGGGAATTATTGGATGATGCTCATAGCTCCAATATCTCTATACACCCTCAGATCACCAAGATGTATAGAGATTTGAAGGAACATTTTTGGTGGTACATCATGGAGAGAGATATTTATGATTTTTTGTCAAGATGTGTGGTTTTTCAACAAGTAAACACATGAAGGCAGTAGCCTGGAGGATTCATGCATCCTCTTCCCATACCTGAGTGGAAATGGGATAATATTATGATGGACTTTTTCATGGAGCTACCAAAGACTCTTTTAAGGAATGATGCAATATGGGTCATTTTTTATCATCTTACCAAGTCAACAAATCTTCTTTCTATAAGATAAAATTTACCACTTGAACATATGGTAAGACAATATATTAATGAAGTTGTAAGATATCATAGAGTAACCCTATCATTTGATTCTGATCATGATCCATGTTTTACATCAAGATTTTGTAAAATTCTTCAAAAGGACCTAGATACTGATCTTCATTTGAGAACAACCTACCACCCTCAAACTAATGGACAATCAGAACATAGTATTCAAACCAAAGAAGACATGTTGAGATTGTGCTCAATTGACATTCAAGGTATGTGGGATCAATATTTACCAATGGTATACTATTCATATAACAATATCTTCTATTCAAGTATTTATAGGGCACCATATGAAGCGTTATATGGAAGGAGATGTCGCACACCAGCTTGTTTGGATGATGTTGGTGAAAGAAAACTCATAGGCCCGGAACTTGTTGAGGAAACAATAGAAAAAGTGAATATTAACCAAACCCACATCAAAGAATCCCAAAGTAAGAAAAAGAACTATGATGATAAATGAAGGAAGGATTTGGATTTTGAAGTTTTATACCATGTTTTCATGAAGGTAACTTCATTGAAGAGTGTTATACATTTCGGTAAGAAGGGTAAATTGAGTCCCAGGTACATTGGACCATTTCAAATTTTAGAACGAATTGGAGTTGTATCTTATTGTTTGGAAATGCCTCCAAGTCTTTCCAAAGTTCATGATGTGTTCAATGTATCAAAGTTGAGAAAAAACAAGCCCAACCCAATGCATGTACTCGGCTATGAGGAAATTGAACTCAAACCAGATTTTTCATATTGTGAAGAGCCTGTCAAAATTATTGATACCAGAGAACAAGTGTTGAGAAAATGGACGACTCGTCTGGTAAAAGTTCTGGGGAGAAACAATAAGATGGAATAGGCAATGTGAGAACTCGAGGAACTTATGATAAAGAACCTCCCAAATATTTTTATATAATAATATTCTATAAATTTCAAGGATGAAATTATTTTAAGTAGGGTATAATTTAACATCCCAAGAAACCATAGTACGTGTCCCTTTGAATAATGTAGTAGCTTGCATTGTACGCAACTTGGACTTTTAACACATCACGACTAATGAAACTAGCCGTTATGAATAGTAATACCAACTTTTTGAAAATTTATAAATTTTAATTTTCAAAATGGGCTTCATTTTTGAATTCAAAATATCAAAATTAGCATAGGGTGAATTTTTTGTATTTTTCTAAGAACATTCCATTTTTGATGAATAGTGAAAAACACTACGTTATTGTTTGAAACCAACTTTTTATTTAAATAATTATTTATTTTATTTTATTTTATATTAGGTCAAAATAGATACATATTAACTATATATGTTCAATGTAATTCATTATAGTCATTTTATAGTATGTTTAGATATATATATAATTTTATTGAACTTTTTACCGTCATTTACCCACCTTCTATGTGCATTTACATATTTGCATAAAACATAATTTTACCGCTTCAATAGTTTGAATTTCAAAAATCCGAGAGACACCGTTTACATCAATAAGTAAAATGTGGTTCAATATGATGAAAATAATTTTTGGTGAATAATAACTTTTGACTTTTATTTACCATAGTTAAAAGTAAATAGGGTAATTAAGGGTAAAAATGATATTATAATTACCCTAAAACAGATAAAAATTCTACTGGATAAGTGTAATTCGACCAAAAATAACCTTAGGAATAAAATATTATCCCCTTTGGTCCACTTGGATTAGATCAGGACATTTATTATTATTTTATTTAAAGAAGAGTTAAAAGTGTTAAATTCAAAGTTTAATAACTAAACCATTTTTAATATAGAGTTAAACACACTATAAATTCTAATATAAATATTCATTATAAATATAAAAATATATCCTATATCATGGTATTTCATTTATAATTTTAGGATATTAAATATTTTAATTTATTTATAAAACAACAATGATGAAGTAATTACCTTATAAATGAAATTTTAAAATAATTGATAATATAAATATCCAAATAAATGTTAATTGAGACTTTTGATAAATTAAACTAAATTTTTAGTTTAATATGACATGTTAGGGTCTATAAAATAATTTTTTTTAGTAATCATACTGTTATGATTTTCACCAAAACCAAATACTAAATTGTGTCAAAATTGACACAATTGAGATTTTAAAACAAATACTATATTATTAATTGATATAATATTCCTAAAAATATAAGGGTCAGAAAAAGGACTCATACAGGGTTATAAATATTAATAATGAACCTCTAGGGGTACTCTTGTATTGTTATAGTATGTTTATTAACCATATAATATAAAAATACAAAGAGACATGGTAAATGTCAAACTATTTAACTAAGAGTTAAATATAAAAGATAAGGTTAATATGGTGACCAAAACCTATATAAAATCTATTTTTTTAGAGTTTTTCGACCCATACCCACCCTATCTTATAAATAAATCGTTTTGGAGACATTAGAAACCCAAAAAGATTTTATTATAAAATAATATTTCAAGCTTTTCCTAAAGTGACCCTCACCTCTCTTATAAAAGGGTACTTCTCCTTCTCTTAAATTCACACCTCAAAAGCCATTTTTCTCTACCAAACCCTGCCCAAATATCCTCCCAACTTCCTGAAAATCAACCTATATTCCTTACATGGATCATAATTCCATCCTAAAGAGACCATTTTATCAACTCAAAAGGAAACCCCCGAAGAAGAGGTAATAATTTCACCACCCTATTTCATGTTATTTTCATCTTCCACTTCCTCTTTCTTTGTTGATTCAATACCAAAATAATAAATCCATTACATTATACATAATGTTATTATATTATAAATATGTTACAACCATATTTGTTATTCTACCCATCCTATAAATGACAAATTCACCATACGTGTGTACGTACGGCTTATCGTCTCCACGTCGTGATGTAGTTTGTTATTCAAACACTTCATTATTTTGGATGGGTATAATAATGAGTATAACAGATGTAAATAACAAAAATAACATTTTAATGATTCTGTATATATTATATACCATCAAATTACATACGATTTTACCATCAATATAATGATATTGTCGCTCGTGTGTACGTACTGATTACCATCTCTGTGAACGTGATGAGATTCAATCCCCATCGTAATCATTCAAGAATAATTTTCATTTTATGATTAAAAATAATTCTTATGAAGATAATATAATTATGAATATGAATCAAATACACCTATCCATAACAAACATGGCTTATGTAACCAAGCATATAAAGGAAAATGAATCAGTTAACACCTAAAATGATGATACTACTCAAATATTATAAAGAAATAAATATTATACGATCATATATGATATCATATTTATGTATATGATTCTTTTATAATTTAATAACAATGTTTTATCTATTATATAGGAGGTTAACATACCATCGACTAAGGAAAAGTACAAGGTAATAGTTAATTCTACAATCTCTTTATTTATCTGAGGTTGTTAATACGTAAGTATCTACTAGGACCTCTTTATCATCAACATCCCTGTTTTTTTAAATTTAATTCAAATAATTTTTACTATTTACTATAATATTTTTTAAAGTCATTTATATCCTTATATCACTATTTATTTTTTGAAATTAATCTTTCCATCTTTTTCCAAACATGTTACTTTATGATCTTTTTGACAAAATTTTGGGAAGAATGTTTTTATATTATATGGTGGGTGTGGATATTTTCCTCCATTATAACATCGTCAAAGATTCCCATACAAGATTATAAGAATATTTTCAAAATAGATGTTTTCATTTATGACTAGGTGAATTTTAAATTATTTTCAAAATATAAAGAGATATTTATTTCAAACAGTTCTCATTTCATCTATGTCTACATCCTTTGATGAATTTTAAACTTTTTTAAATTTTATTTATTATGATACAAATATTTCTTATTGTATCAATTGTTTTGTGATATTCTTGACTGTGGATGTGTTATTTTTATTCCATTCATGGTTTATGGTTAAAGTATTAACATTTAGTATGATAGTTTTAATAAGAATGTGTATGTTATGTTTAACCCTTTTAATATGGGGAGTGAATTAAACTTATAAGTGATGGTTGGAGCCTACTATAGCTCCTCGATGCATCAGTAGGTCTCATTAGAAAAACAAGTGTCTTGGTACAAGGCCTTGAAAAAAAATCTTTTTTGTCTTGGAACAAGCCCTTGACTATGTGGTTATGAAGTCTGACATTATGCATTTAATCGTTATAAAATTGGCTATTGATATAGCATGTGATTATTCAACTAGTAGAATATCCTTCTGAATAACTAAATGGAATTATTTGATTTATATTGGCCATATTATGTGGAAGTTTTGTCTTAAAAAGATTTTGTTTTAGTCTTATAAATTGCCTTAAATGTTTATGCGTATTTATGAAAGTTTACACTATATTTTTATCCTTACTAAGCATCTGAGCTCACCCATTTCTATGTTTTATTTTTCCCAGGATGTGAAGAAGTATTTTATAGTTGACCTATAGGGATAGGCTAAGGATATAATTTTTTTTAAGAAGGGGAAAAATGTTATATATGTTTTTATGTCATGATGTAATGTAAAACTTATTAATGTATATGTTACTTACAAGGATACTAAATTGATTGGTCTTTCCGGATTTGATCCCTTATGATCATGCCAATGTTATGTAATAATGCATCGACTCTGGGTAACAGGTGTCGGGGTGTAAAAACCTCAGTAAACCCACTTCAAATAAAATATTAAATACATAAAATATAAATATTTTAATTAAATAACAATTAATATAGTAATTATATACACTATATAAACACAAATAGTTATATAACATGAAACATATCTCAATGAAATAGTGTTGAGACAAGGTACCCCTACTGCTATTCTCAAAATAATTCATCTGAATTAAATATTATTTTATAATAAATATATATTAATTATAAAAATATCTAATTAACATATTCATATGTACTTTTATATATCATTCCCTTTTAATTTTATAATTACCCTTTTATTAAAAATTCTTCATTAAATTCATTTTTTAGGTCAACACTGGTCTGTTTTCCATGCATGTTTTAGTTTGATGGATTCAATAATTTCACAATGGTTATGATTTTATAATATAATATATATATATATATAATTATTAATATAATATTTATTCATTATATTCCCCTTTTTAACCATTTATATGGGAAAATGATGAAAAATTAATTACATCACTTTTAGAGATTGTAGTCTTTGTGTATGCACGAGTGATGTTTTCACTACTAAATGGATAGGAAAAAATAAGGGAAAATAATTCACATTTAAATAACTATATTTATATCATTACTAACATATATATTCATCAAATATAACCTTATTATCATCCATTGAAATTAGAAATTAAAAATGAATCACGTCACATCAATTAGATAGTATTCCACATGTATGTACGACCTACGTTGTCATTCTCCAACGGATGTAAGGGAGATAAGGTAGATGATATATCATATTTCTATAATAATAACTACATATAAACACAATATATATCCATTCAATTTAACTATATAACTATCCAATAGATACAGTGATGAAAAATAAAATACAATGCTTCGGGTATATGGTAATTTGTATGTGTGCATGGGTTATATTTCTTCCCATTAGATTTAAAAGAGATAGAAAACAGTTGTACCATTAACATAAATACGTATCATTATATTTAATTTTATTTTTTATTCTTATAATTATGGTGGTATAATATTTGGAATCATTTCATGGAGAAATAAACTTGAAAAATGTGGGTAATAGGATATACCTCTTCTTTTGGTATCCTACTTTAAAAAGAAACTTAACGCTTATTAGATGGGTATTTTGGAAATAAAAGAACCATGAGTTCAAATTTAAATATTTTATTGGGTTATATGGTAAGATATTGGTCAATTTAAATGTTCATTTTGTGTGTGTAAGTTCAAATTTTAGGATCCATTTAATAAGTGATGTGTGTCACAAGATTTTAAATACGTTAAACTTTATTTAATAATATATGTTTTACTATAGTAATATTGAACCATATTTAAATTTGTTTGAAGATAATTAGTAAATAGAAGAAGGAAAATAAAAAAATAAAATTAATGAATTTGTTTTTTGGTATTTTAAACCTTATCACTAAGGTTACCCTCTCTTTTAACTATTTTAACACTTACCATGGTAACAAGACTTTTAATAAGGTAACTATTAATTATGGTATGAAATTGGGTTAGAATTATTAAAAAAAATATGAATTATTATTATTATTATGAAATAAATTTTACTAAATTTAAATCATAAATTTTTAGAAATTAATTATAATGTAACTGTGAAAAACAGGACACGAAAATTTTCAAGAAAAAATGTATTTTTCAATGATAAAGTGAATTTACTTTCATTATAAGCCATCTAACCACCATTATATGAGTGTTAATGTATTTCATTTAACAAAGTATCTACAAATTTCCTTAAAATCATTTATAATTAGTGGTTGTTTATATTTACAAAAAGAAAACTACATTATTCACATAAATATCGTATTTTGAAAAATAGCTCTATTTAGCTCCAAATATATTCATGTTTTCTTCAATGTAATTAATAATAAATATATGAATAATTATTAATTTTTTCATTTTTAAATAACAATATATTCTATTAAAATCATAGTTCATTAGTGGTCAATATGTATAATATATAAAAATATAATATCTTAAAATTTTGACAAAATTTTATTATTTTAGATATTTAAAATTTAAAATTTAATTACTAGGATTTAAAAATTAAATTTTCATTAATGAGAAATTATATATATATATATATATATATATTAATTTAGTTGGTCATATTCATATCTTCAAACCAATATATAGGGGATGATAATCCCACTTAATAATAATATTGGAATAGTATGTTATAGTATATTTAAGCTTAATGTTGCATATAAAGAACGATATCAAACACATAAAATTTATTTAAAGAAAAATATATCATGTAGCCATTAAAGGTTACATTATAACCAAATTATAATACTTTTTTTCCTCAAAATTACAATACATTGAAATAAAAAAATTAGAATTTTCTATCTTTATTACATCCTTAGGATCCCACATAGATTCCTAAATTTTATAGTTTTCCTACAAAACATTGTCTCATGGAGTGGTTTAATTTCATAACACAAACTCAACTAAATATAAAAAAATAGTTTTTAAGCATAATAAAATTCATGATCTTGTGGTACAACATCTAACTTTAGTATATATGAATGATCAAGTATATGCTTCCTGAAAATCAATATGTGGAATACATCATAAACCTAAGAGAGATTCGATTAAAGTGCCAAGTGAAATGAAACTTTTTTATGTGATCAAGAATTTCAAAATTGATGATATATATTTTATGTGTTTCCCTTGTTTAAAAATCTCATAGACCTCTTAAAAGGATATATTCATAGTAATATCTTATCACCAACTCTAAACACTTGGTATCACTAGCAATTTTCGGTATAAATTTTCAATTGACTCTGATCTTATTCGATGTGAAGTTTAATAAATATAACTTTATGTACCATTTTCTCATAAAGGATAGGCCCCAATATCTTTATTTCACCAATTCCACCCCATCTCATTTTATTTTTTCACTTTATGACTTATTGTAATTTATAAGGATCCATCATAATGCTCGAGTGATAGTTATTTTTTAATAAAATTAAAAGAGATGATGTCTTTGATCCAAACCAACATTGAAATACATACAATAATATCCCTACATATCATATATGGTTTTAATGTTCCTCCGGGAATTTCCATATATCTAAGTATGACATTCAATTATAAATATCAAATTATTATAAAACTCTTGGTAAATACTTTTCCAAAACATTGAGGTAAACCTCATATCTTGATCTAAAAATATTAAGAGTAGTACTCCATG
This sequence comes from Viscum album, assembly GCA_963277665.1. Taxonomy (NCBI): domain Eukaryota; kingdom Viridiplantae; phylum Streptophyta; class Magnoliopsida; order Santalales; family Viscaceae; genus Viscum; species Viscum album. The sequence continues at coordinate 1,580,929,720 of OY728150.1, read as the reverse complement.
AAACCCTCTCATTTCCTTAATGTATATCTAGGAAATTTAACAATGTGAGAAATATTCTCTAATAGTAATTAAATTTTCTTATTTCACAATGTTATTTACTAAATCCCAAATGGAATTATGGTCATTTTATGTTTTGGGAATTCTCACAATGAACTCTAAGGTGATGTTTTCTTATTTCTATTAGAGTGTAGGTATTGGTTCTAATATCCCATCATAATTTTTTTGACATACTTATGATGATAATATATGATGAATCGATACATATTCTCTATAACATCACATTACATGTTTTCCCACTAGAAACACTCTTTTTTCCTATACATCTTCTTACATACAGGATGAATACAGAGTGATGAATTGTGAGCTACCTCCAAAATCTCCATCTTTAAGTCTATTAAAGATAGGACACATACTCATATGTTTAACCCAATCACTCAATCATGGTTAGTTTTTAACACTAAAATAATTCTCCTTTAATTTTTCAGTACCACATCTTCCCAGATGCCTCTTTAATACTCACATGGATGGATGGTTGGACATTCATCTAAGAAAGATATAATTTTTTCCCTTTCCTCATAATTTCTAGATCTAACTATTATAAATCCATAAATATTGTATCTCATTTAGTCCTCATATTTTATAGATAAGTACTTCACTTCTAACTCAGATTATTAACCACCTTGTTTACTTGCATAAGGTTTTAGTGTATTGAGCACTCGTAATATTTAGTTAACTCCAATAATATCCATTTGTGGATATTCAAATTAATATATAAGAATATATAATTCAATACATTATGATCATTATATATATAACACATTTTAAAATTATTATAGTGATTCTATATTATAAATGAAAATATTATCATTACTATATCTATCTCATGTGTTGGGTAATATTTCTCATGAAACATTAATTTTCCTGAGGTACAAGATACTACCATGTAATTATATATATCAATGCTTCCTAATCCCATTTGGTATTTATCACTATATATCATACATTCTTATAGACTATTGGGTATTGTGCGTACATGTTCATTGAAAACCTTATTTATGGCTGCTTTAAATTTTCTTCACCTTTATTGATCTAAAAAAACATAGATCCCTTTTGTGTCAACATGATTTTTCAATTAGATATCCATGATAAATTACTGATGAATCATCGGCAATTTCTATACAATAAAACAATAAAATAGATCTTAGTCACCATGGTTAGTTTGGACCATTTCTCAATAACTATAATAATTGAAATATATAATGATATATCCTCACTTTAGATTATATAAACCAATAAGGAAACTCTTTGTAGCCAAGATTCATACTAGTTATGTTTTTTATATAGCTTCTCCCTCCTAGAGGTCACTAAAATAATCCAAAAAATATATTTATACGTATTCTTTCTCTTTGAATATATGATAATATAATTTATAAAGCCTACCAAACAAGATTTAGATTGTCTCTAAAATTATATACATTGGATTCATCGAGATATTTGGGTCATTCATAAGCCCAAATAGAAAAAATATATATTTGTAATGTCAATAAATCATATTGAAGGTTCTCTTGGGTAAATATTGATTATTGACCCTCAGTTGACGACATCAATAAAGAAGATCAATCTTTGAAAAGTATTTAGCTCTATGAAATTGCTAAAACAAGTCCTAAATACGATATAGAGGATACTTTTTATTGATAGTGATCTCATTAAGTTCTATATAATCATTGAAAATGTGCATTCTCCCATCTTTATTTTTAATAGAAATAATATTTTCATTCTATATAGATTCGCTTGGGAATATTAGAGACACCCTATACCCAAAATCTTGAGTCTGTTGTAAACATAAAACACTTCTACATATTGAAATTTATACTAAGTGAGACGGTCAAAGAAAATCAAAATTTGACATTACTATTACGTCCAACGATCACCTCACACAACTAAAATAACCACTTAGTTTATCAACATTGAGTTCAAGATACATATAAAATTTATTTTACAACATATTTGAACATTTTTCCATAAAAAAAATTTCCTATAATCCCATATAGATTCCCCAAAAGTTATACTTATTTTTATAAGATTGGGTTGGGAAACAAAAAAAAAGGTAAGCTAAAACACGTAGAAAGGTAAAACTTACCAGCCTGTCCTCAAGGTTTAGATCACCATTATATGAGGAAACATTGATAGGGTACAAATTTCTTATTGAAAAGATCTTACAATATTAATATCTATCATAAATAATGATATAAGGACATGTAATCTCATATAAACAAACATATTCCATGGAAAAATAGTGTGTAATCAAGAGATAAAAACATGATCCATGGAGAAAAATCATCTGGACAAGCTTATGACATAATATTGTAACATAAATATATTTAAAGAAATTATATGATAAGGCTAACCACCAAGGAATTTATTAATTAGTAGGCCTGGCATAATAACCCATGTACCTTCTTGGTCTTGGAATAATTCACTTCTATACCCTTGTGAATTAGAAAAAACATATCGTGTACCATTTTGGTTTGGATAAATCCCCATGTTTACCATTTGGATTTGGATAAAAAAATCCAATGTATACTTTGGTAAAGGATAAATCCTCCCTTGTACCCCTTATGTTATGATAAATCCTCCCTTTTACCACATATCTTGGGATAAATCCTTTAATATACTCTTTTTCATTCCTTAAATCCTCTTGTGTTCCCTTTATCATGGGATAAATCATCATGCATAGCCTTTGACATGGGAATAATGATCCCATGTTCTCCTTTGAGAACATTAGATATAAATTTTTCAGTGAAGTGTATGGTGATAAAGAAGAATTAATACAATTAATCAAACATATGTGTCCCAATTGAAAAAATCATTCATTGAGTCATTAATAATCTATGGAAAGAAAAATGGGTTACGTAACATTTTAAAATTGTATCAAAAAAATTTACCTTAGTAATGTGAATTGTTGATTCCCAAAATTCAATATCCCAAAAATTACCTCATAATAAAATTTATAATGTTATTTATCAAAAAAATCCATGGAATTTAAGTACTTGGATATGAATATGAAAATGGGGTAGAAATAATAATAGGGTTTTTAGATTCTTGTTTTATTAATGACATATAATAAAAGTTATCTTCACTTTGAAAAATCATTTTTCAATGGATGAAGTAAATGAATATGAATAATAATTACTTTTTAAATTAAATTTAAATAGTTGAGCATTTAAAAACTTATAAAGGATTCTAATAGAATATGTGAATACACTTTGAAAACGTTGACTTTTAAAAATTATATTCAATTATTGAGCATTGAAAATCATATAAAGGTTTCAAAAAGGTGAAGGGAAATTATTCTTTAAAGATTTTACTTTAAAAATAATCATAGATTATATAGATATAAAAATACAAAAAGGTTATCAGAAAGGAATACGGATTATAATATAAAACATTTGATTTTAAAGGAATGTAAAAAAAATTAAATATTTTTACGTACCTTTTTTAAAAATCCACATTGTAAAAAATGGTTGTAAAATTTTAATTTCAAAACTAGTAGTGGAAAATAGTATGTTCAATTTATTTAACATGTAATTATATTTCCTAAAATGAAGGATAACATTGATAATAAAATAAAATGTGGAAAAGGAGGTGAAACCATCATTAATGAGGACCAGAATTATTCTTAAAAATGATATACTATGTGAGAAATAAATTCATCAAGGTAAAATATTTTAGTTAAAAGTAATTATCCCTAAAAGGGGAGGGAAATACCAAAGAAACAAAAAACTTTCTGTGGAAAAAAAAAATCTTGGACGAAATAAATCAAAGAATATGAATCATAACTCAACAAATAGAGTTTAGTTAAGAAAACAACTTATAGAATTGTTATCTTTTAAATCAAAGGAAATTTAATAAAACAGTGTGATGTGTCTCTTTAAACACTTTAAATTTTATTAATATTAAAAAATAGATTTCAAAGGAAATAATCACACATCATGAATGAAATGTTGGTTTTCAATATCAAACAACTCTCATGGATTTGAAAGTTAGATAAAGAAACCCCTTCCTTGTAATTATCGCTTACTCAAATGTACTCTATCCTCCTAAATAATAACCATAAATATTTTAATCAATTATTCCATAACTTTATTCATATATATAATCTATTATGATGTTCTTTTGGAATTATTATACATATATATTTTAGTTTCTTATTAACTATTTTTGATATCTGCCATGAGTATTATAGATTATTTTGAATTAGTTTCAAAATAATGGTATTATGCTTCATTTATCTCCCATATCACATCATTATCAGATTATTCAATATAGAATAATAATTTTTCCAATTATTTATTGTCTCTTATTTCATTTATTTAAGGTCGTTGATGTGGTTAATAGAAAATGATTTTTTGATGAACAAGTTCTCAGATGTTTTATAATTAAAAGATAATATATTGATAAATAAATTAAATATTAAAAAAATAAATAAAACAATTAAATAATATTATATAAAATATTATAATATGATATTATAATTATATAAAATTTCATAAAATTCATTTTTTAAACATTGTTACCACTTTCACTTATGTGGTAAATCTAATCCAAACAAGAGTGTGTCATAATATTTTTATGACTTCGGATATTATTACATAAAAGGAATATATAACTTATAAAAAGATTAAAAATGTTATAAATATAATATATTTTCATTAAATTAATTATGATAACCATCAATGAATAGTGGTGATGAAAAACAAAATTCATCATTATTGGAGTTGGTAGTCCACCATACACCCGATTCTCTTCCTTTAAAAGATAATTCCCCAGTGTGGCCTTTTTGAACCCTCCACACAAAGAAACCCCCCTCCCCAATAAAGTGGTAGCACCCAAAGGTATCTCCCCAGCTAGGGAAGGAGCTGTTTCCAGCCAAGATGGTTGAGCATCCTGGTGGGTTATATACCGACAATGATGGTTTGACACAGAGATCCTTCATCAGTTGGGTTGCACCTCATTTTTCCTGCCCAGAGGAGTCTGGGCGACCCAGCAAGGGGGTGTATCCTAGGGGAGAGGCTCATCCTGAAAGCGGGCTCCCAGGATTCAAACTCTGAACCTCCAAAAGAGAAACCAGTTTTGGAAACTCAATTTCACCATCACACCACCATCGAAGTGGAAAACGTGTTGATGGGTAACGAGGTATTAGGCTGGCCAGCCCACCTACGCCCCACATGTAATGTCCCAGTTCCAAAATCCACCTAGATGTGCCCCGTACCAAGTTCGTCACATGTCCTCAAGCACATTTCCCCGAACGCCAGAGGCTTCTGACTAGCAGTGAGGGCCTTGGGTGTGATAGTGGGGAAACTATGCCCTCATTGGCAGAGTACACAGTAGAAGTAAACAAGTACATACAACATCAGAAGCAGCAAATACCAAATAGTAGTAACAGGGGAAGACTGATAAATAAACGACTAGAAAAAAATATATAAATGATGCATGATACAAATTTTCTAGGAAAGCATCTAAAGAAGTCACAATACTGAATACAGTACAAAACCCAAGTAAAAAAGGAAAATAGATAAAAACATCCTCCGCATCACAAGCCTCAGCATAGTCTCATGCTCTCCAGCTCTAGTGCAATCAAGAACCTGAATTAGAAGGGTGCTTTCCCTTATCTATACCTGCAACAATATAATCTGTTTGGGACCAAAATGATGACCCAAAAGTTTGTGAGACAACAATCGCAATAGGCAACCACTAGAAGATCTATTCCTAATATTCAGTGAATATATGGCAGGTAAAGGTAAAGAAAATAGTAAATAGGAAAGTACTTGGCAGCAAACAATCCAGAGTTTCTTGCTTATAATTTACAAACAAGTAAGTAGTCACTCAAGTAAGTAGAACGAACATGTAACCTCTGAGTAGTTCTCACAGCCTAACCTCTATGGCTCGACCTATAAATACTAGCAACCCTCTGGGAGGTACACACAGTCTCACCCCTCAATTTCAGCTAAAGAATAGACTCTATAGGGAAGCACTCATCATCAATTCCCCCTATAGTCTCGTATCTTACTAAAGGCTCTCTGGGGAAGCACTCAACGTCTTATACCCCTTGTGGCTCATGTAGTGGAACTATAGAAACTATAAAGAAGCACTTAATGTCAATTCCCCCTATGGTCTCGCATCGAAAATTAAAGATACTCTTGAGAAGCCCTTATGTCGATTCTCCATATGGTCTACTACACCAAGTTCCCACAGCCTTGTTTAAAGTCAGCAAGTATCGCATCACGTAACGGCCAAAGTAACCTAAAAACTACTTTGATAGCATTCTATATCATCTCATCATGGAAGAACAACAGTCACACCATCATACAACTAGGCATGGAACTGGAAATAGCCTAATAGGAAAAACTAGACCAAATGGTTATAATAGGCAAAACATGCCTGGGCAAAACATCCAAAGCACAGAAAATTACCCTATTCACATACAATATCCTCAACTCAGGCATATAAGAAAATCAGGAAAACAAAAAGGTAAAAATAGAAAACACACAATACCCCGTTCAAGGGTAATGGTGGAATTTTCCCAAAATACTCAAAGACATTCTACAGAAAGGCACAAACCACCTACCGTGGGGATAAGAAATCAATATACTTGAACCATAAGGCTGAAATCTCTATAAAACATCATAGATATATGAAAATTCATAAAACGTTCAACCCATGGTAATCTGTAAAAGATATGGAATCATGAAATGAGGTTCTAGTAGACGAGGTAACTCACCAATGAGGTTTCAACGCAATCAACGGAGTTCTATTCGGAGGACAGACGATTGCTCGGGGGTTCGTGGAAGATCTGTATCTGTTCGGGATCTCTCAGCCGAACGAGACCTAGAAGGAGGTGTTTCTAGAGATTAGCCTCAACCCCGGTCCATTTAATGAAAAAAAATAAAATACACGGCGTGTTATTTTGGAGTACACGCCTTGTACTTGCCTTTTCCGTACTCCTCTTTAATCGGCCTCCAAAAACCCTTAAACGGTCATGTATATGGCCCCTACCTGGCCAGTACATGGCCCTCAGCGATAAGGAATTACACGGTGTGTAGTCATAAAGACCATAGCATGTACTTTAAAAAATTTCAAAAACTCATCTTTTCTCAAAAACTCCATAAAAAAGTTAAAACATAGCTGAAAACAAGGTATGGTTCTTACACAGCACGTTCCCATCGAGGCCTAAGGTGGCCAACACTTGGGTTTATGCCAGTTCTGAATGGGGTAGAGGGTCCCAATTGTAGTTTTCTATCATATAGTGCATTTTTCCATGCGATGACTCAAACCCGAAACTCAGCATGCCACCACCTTTAAAAAACTCACCTGTGCCCCGTGAGCGTCTACCTTACACCTGATTAATGATTATATTTCTCAATGAATGTTATATGATTAATTTATATGATAAATTTCCTTTTTATATTTATAATTGTTAATAATTTAGAATATTCATCCGTAAAATCTATCCCAGTTACCCACCCAGAATGGCATTGTTGAAAAACTGAAGATATAGTTTCTTGGAGGTGGTAATACTTTGTTTTCACGATTAATGATATTTTATTTTTCTAAGTGGTTGGGAATGAATAAATAATTATTTTTAATTTAATATAATAAAAACTAATTATAATAATGAAATTTATTTCACTATTTTAATTTTATTAAGAAAAGTTTTTAGGTGAAAATTTTGGAAGAAAAAGTTATGGATTAAGTACTACTCATGTTGGGATCTTGATCATTCTCTAGAAAGTATCATTTCAAGTGAATGGATTAAGAAAAATAATTGAAACTATAGGTTTATCAGAATAAGGTAGGATGGTAAGAGGAGATAAATTAATATTTTTTAGAATAAATCCAAAGTAATAAGGGTGGAATGAGATGGTGGATGTCTTCCCCTTTAATAAGTGAATAAAAGGGCTCTTTTGGGAATACCCATTATTTTTCAATAATGTTAAGAAAATATTTAAGTGTAAATGGATCCAAAATCTTGAAATAATGAATTTTTTCATATGATATCATCTGAACATATTCTAAAACCCATTTTACCATGTTTATTAAACATTTTTCAATCCTTTTACTACTTGTTTTTTATGTTTTTCCATTTTGGTATTTACCATGATAATGAGTATTTTCACTTGTAATTTATCACTTATTAAAATATTTGATAAACCTTTCAACCAAATTTTAATTTTCTAAACCTAAATTATTTCTCCATATAGAAGCTTTAAAATTTTAAATATCACAAATTTAACTTTCCAATTAAAAAATATATAATAAATTGAAAAACATTTTTGTAACAAAATTTTTTGTTGCAATTAAGTGTTCTTAATTGTATTTATTTCTAAATAAAAAATTAATTTCTATAATTGTATTTAAAATATAATTAAAAAAATTATTAGAGTTACTTTCAAAAAATATAATTTTTTATAAGATAAAAATAACACAATTTTAATAAAATAATTCTTTGTAAACCATAGTTTCTCCATTATTGCAGTTATTTTCTATAATCTTTGTAATTATATTTTTATAACCCAAAATGAAATTAACTATAAATAAATTTTATTATCATTTTGATATAAAAAATGAAATCCATTTATAAAGATTTAATTTCCACAAGTGATGAAAATTTCTTCTTAATATAAGAAAATAAAGTGTTTTTAAATTAAAATTTTAATTAAATTTCCAAAACATTACACATGGGATTAAAAAATTCACTATAACTTTTTTGAAGAATTAATTTAATATATATATATTATATATATATAGGGTTTCAAAAACTATTAATTGATTTTTTTTGTTAATATAACATCACAAAATTGATGGTTCCTACCAAAATCAATATTTTATTATTCACCTAAAAATCAATTATATTCAAAATATATCAAAAAATTACCCTAATATAGTTTTGACATTATGAACTAAAAATTAAGTTAGTTATTTCAAATTAAAATTTGAAAATTTATAAATTTATCATTGAATTCAAAATACAATATATAAATAAAACATTCTTCTATTGAAAAAATCCCATTAAAAATAGTAAGTATCCTTAATCCTATTTTATATTAATTTATAATTAATCACATTAGTTTTATATAACATATATTTAGTCTTGTTATAATTTTGTGTCTTATATTTTTTAGATTATTTTAGGTTAGCAGTGTATTTAGAACAGTATTTAACAAAATATTTATTCAAAGAAACAAATATTGTAAAATATATCATCCTTACATTCCACCCCCTAAAATAGATTTCATTTCATAAATTTTAATTATTAATCATGGTTGAAATTAGTTTTGGGAATTATTAAAAATAGGTATCATTTTGGATATAGCATCAAATATGATATCTAAATTATTCTATTTGGAAATATTAAGTTACTTATCTTTACTAAAACAACATTAATCTTTCATGAAATCATATACTCAAGTAAGTATATAACCACATTATACATTCTCTAAAATATATATTTCCAAAAACCATTTCAATCTCCAATAAATTAAAGAAAAATGAAACCATATATTCCTCGTGATTTTGACACTGTATTTAACCATCAAAAGGTATTAATCACTAGTTCATGAAGTCACACACTAGTGAATATATACCACAATCCCAAAAAGTGATGAATTTACATAAAAATATCATGAATAAATTATCAATATCAAGGTTACCAATACTTATAAAATTATATTTTAGAATCAATCAACTCTTCATTATTTCTACATCAATCCTATATTAAACTTAAGATTTATCAATACCTCAATCATGTGTTCTTAAATATTTATCCCTAAAAAACAAATCATGCCATAAATAAAATTTTCAAGGTTGTTAATATAAGTAAATATATGTTTCCCAAAAATTAAATCATAACTACTGTATAAAAATCCTTATATTTTTTTACATAATACTCTTAAATTTTAGAAGATACCAAAATATAATTGATGAATATAATTCACTAATAATAATTTTTAAGAGTTTAATGAATTAATTTATATAAATATCTCTAACTCACCACCTTAGGTATGTTTAGGAAATTAAAATTTCCCATCATAACTGATATATACTAATTTTCTTAATAATTTATGTCGTCTTCTTTATTGAGTTATAAGATATAGTGGTTTCAATATATGTAAATCTTCGATATTCATTTTCACAGTCTTATTTCTAATAAACACTAAATCCAAAAAATTATGATAATATATAAAATATTAATTTTAATACATCAATTTGAAGATGACTTCCTATATGGCACCATAATTTTTATCATATGACACTTTGTGTTCATCCAATGTCTCTATATGTTAAATACTATAATATCGGTGGCCATTTTCCTATTATGTTCTATAAACTAATTATTTAACATTATACTCAAATTCTTCATAATTTTCTATTGTAGAAGCTGTAAATTAGACACTGAGTATTCCAAAGGATATTCAAACTAGTTGTGTAATTATGCCTCTATGTCATACAAAAGGTGATGGTTGAGTTAATACAAAACTGACCATTTTTAGGGTCACTACCCCAATGTAATTTTTTCCATATCCTATATCCCCATTTATTATATATACATGGAATTTATTACGTAGAAAATAGAAAAATATCTACTCATTCCAAAAATTTAAATGTGTTAATATACTTGTACTTGTTCCTTATATTTATCCCTATGGTCCTTATGAAATATCTCTAATCCAAATAAATAACTAACTAAACTATTCCGTAAAAATAAAAACAAATAATACTTTGAGGCAAAAATGGTGACCCAAACCCACTATCCTGAGTCTACTCCAAATAACACATACTTTTAAAAATTAAATATTATAAAAATTAAGAGGATACAGACTAATGTTTCAAAAAGTTAGAATTATTATTACAACTCACAATAACATCACCTAACTCCTTGAACCTTTTACTTTTTTTCAATTTAGTATTGGCTATATAATTTATTTATTTTTCAACCCATGTGAACATTTCACCATAATCAAATTCATATAGACTCCCTTCTAGAATTTTTAAAATCTATAATTATCTTCATAACCTAGGTAAAGGAAGCATAATAAAGTGGTGAACTTAATAACTGATAAAGGGAAAATATACCATCATGTTATCAAGGGTTATATTAAATTTTTGTGAGGATACAAGGGCAGGAGATCATTTTCTTATTAAAAACAACACGAATATGTAAGAGTTGTCTATAAATCCTGAAATACCGATATGTAACCTAATCTAAACAAACATATACCATGGAAAAAGAGGGTATAATCATGAGATGATAAACATGAGACATGGAGAATAATCATAGGCAAAAGATTATGACATAATATTCTCTAATAATGTTTTTTATATAAATCATATATTAAGGCTACCGACCGAGACATTCATCACATAATAGGCATGGTCCAATCAACTATCTACCTTCTTGGGCTTAAAATAATTCTCATATATACCCTTTTTATAGAGATAAATCTTCCTCTGTACCCTTTGGATTTAGATAAATCCCCTTGTTTACCCTTTTTCATGGGATAAATTCTCTAATATAGCTTTTTATGGGGTTAAATCCATTTTTTACACTTTATATTTGGATAAATTCTCCCACCTACCATTTTTTCATGGATTGATCCTATTATGTACCCTTTCACTAGGGGAAAATTCTACTATGTACCCTTCGTATGGGGATAAATCCTCTCATTATCCTTTATGGACCATGATATATAATCTTTACCAATGAATTAAATGTAAATGTGGGAACCAGTCTATTATTTATCTATATATGTGTCTTCTATATGAAGAAAATCATATTCTAATCATAAACAACCCTTGTAATTAAAAATTGGTTTCAAAACATTTCCATATGGTAACACGAAAATTAACCTTAAGAATTTAAATTGTTGATTATAAAAATCAATCACACACAATATTATTTCCAAATATAATTTGGAAGGTTTAGGGTTCAAATCCTAGGAGTCCACATTCGGGGTGAACCTCTCCCCTGGGATCCACTCACCTTGCCAGGTCAACCAGTTTCTGACTGGGTGGGAAAAATAAGGTGCAACCCACCTGTTTTAACAGATTCCTTGATGAACCATCGTCGCCCAGTTTTTCACCTTCTAGGACACTCTACCATCTCACTTGTAAATGGATCCTTTCAGGCTGGGGCTCTCTCCAGAATGACCTCTTCATGGGGAGGGGGTTTCCTTATCTGGAGGGTTCGAAAAGGCCACACATGTGAATTCCTGTTTCTAGAAAATGAAATTACAAATTATTTCCAATAAATAAATACTTTAGAGATATAGTGGTAAACACTTATAAAACTGTAAAATAGTTTTTAGAAAACTCATTTATCTCTAGCATACTAGAAGATGTTATAATTGCCTTTAAAAGTTTTTTTTTCAAAGTTTCTTGTAAAATATTGTAAAAATGATAAATTTGTAAAGGAACTATCAATAACATAACCTTGATAATATATAATAGTTCAAAAATGTGAATTAAAAATACCTTAAAATTTTCACTTTTAAAAAAACTACAATAATTTTCTAGTGAAACTACACTATCCATTCAAAAAGGTAAATAAAAAAAATAAAAAAATATATATATTTTTCAAAATAATATTAAATAATATAGATTTCATAATACATAAGTGTTGTCAAAAATAAATGTGGAGTGGAAGACAAAACATTTGATTTTGAAAGGATGGGAGCCCTTTTTTATATTTTTAAATACCATTATTGAAAACACGCATTGTAAAAAGTGGTAGTAAATTTTACATTTGAAAAGTGATAAGGGAATATAGTAATATCATATGAAAAAACTCATAATTATGATTTTAAATATATACAAGAACATTTTTTGGGAAGGAAAATATAGATAGGAACGGTAAACCATTGATTAAGTGGATAGTAAGTATTCTTGATAATGATACACTCTTTGAGAAATAAATTAATTCACATGACATCATTGAATTAAATTTATTCCCAACACAGTCTAAGATAATATAAAATTAAATAAAAATAATAGGGTGTATGGAACTGATATTAGAAGAATTAGATTCTATAAGGTGAATTATACCTAAAATAAGAGAGTTAAGTTACCAAAATACCTTAATACATTGGTATCTTTAGAATTGAAGAAAATTTAAATAAAGAAAATGATATGGATCTTAAATCCAAATGAATTTCTAGAATATGGAAAAATACATTCATTAGTAAGTAATAACAATATATAAAAGAAATATTGGTGTGTAATAAAAAACATGTCTCATGAATTTGAAAATGAGAAAAAGATACTCTAAACTAGAATTATTAATTTCTTGAAGGCACACGAACCTACTATATAATAAAAATTTCTTAATAACTTATTCCAAAACCTTATTCATATCTATATCCTATTGAAAAATTTATTTTATAATTTTTCATTATAGGTATGTTAGAAAGCTATTATCGTTTTTTGATATCGGGTGTAAGTAATCATGATTGTTTTAAACTAGTTTCATAATAGATGTGTAATTTTTCATTCTTCCCAAAAATTTCACTATTACTATATTAATAAAAATATAATAATTTTTTTTCTATTATTTCATATTTTCTATTCAATTATGTGAAAGTCATCGATATGTTTTGTGAAAATTATAGTTATGATGATATTGTCCTATCATGTCTGACGATAGAATGGTGATAAAATAATTAACATATTAAATATTAATAAAACACATTCAAATTTATTATAACATCAAAAATAAAATTTTATTTAACTATATAAAAATTTTATGAAATTCCTTAATCATTCATTATGTGAACATTATAACATTATTCACTTAGATGGTAAAACGAACCCAAATTAGTGTGTGTGTGTGTGTGTGTGTGTGTTACAATGATTTTATGTGTAAGGATATGTTTTAATATAATGTTAATATAAAATTTAAATAATATTAAAACTTTAATGAATATCATATATATTAACTAAATTCATTCATTTAGTCATCCATGAATATGTGTGATTAAAAATGAAATTCATCATTCATTGAGGTGGTACTTTGTAATATGCAAGAATAAAAATTCAATTTATCAACGAATGGGATAGAATGAATGTGTATAATAAATTATCATTTCACAATTAAATTTTTTAAATATATATATTATTCATTCATAAAATCCATCCTTGTTACAAGACATGAATGGTGGTGATGAAAAACATAAGTCTTTATTTCTAGAAGTTTTCAGTATATAGTACACATGATTAATGTTCTTTTATTTTTATATGTAGATTGGAATGATAATATAATACTAAGTAAATTAATATAATAACACATTATTAAACTAATGATACATTTTTAACTATATTGATACGGTAAATATTGGTTATTTAGTTGGAAATTAAGAATAAAGAGCTATAGATTTTGTAATACTCATCTTTGAACCATGAAGATTCTCTTGAAATTTTACTTAGAATTGAATGGATTAGTCTGTCTAATTGAGAAAAAATGGTTTGAAAATTAGATTTTGTTATTTTATGATAAATATGTAATATTTTTATGAATAAATTCAAAGTAATAACGGTGTAATGTTGGGAATTCATTCTTTCCCTTTTACTAGTGAAGAACAAGGCTCTTTTATGAATACCCGTTATTTTTCAATAATGGTAAGACAATATTCTAGGATCAATGGAAAAAAATATTTAAATAAAGGATTTCTGGGTGATACAGGGTCAATAAATTCTCCACCACTACTTTTACCACATTTTTTAAACATGTTTCAATCATTTTATTACATGATTTTTAAGCTTTACCATTACGGATTCTACATTAATAAATAGTTTTTACCATAATAGTTTTTCTCTTAATAAAAATATCATTTAACCATTATAAACGAATTTTGATGTCATAAACCTAAATTTAGCCTCAATAAATTATATTTCAATTTATAAATAATATAAAATTCACTTTTAAATTAGGACACATAAAATATAGAAAAAAAAAATTTATTGAAAAATGTTTTTTACAATAAAGTGTTATTAATTTTATTTTTTATTGATTACTGATTAAATTATAATTTAAATATTTATATATAATATTAAAAAATTTATAATAAAATATTTTTATAAGGGGTTAATTATTTTATTAGATAAAAATCATACAATGTTAAAAAAACTAATTTTTAAAAACAACTGTTTTATAATTATCCTAGTTATTAACATTAATCCCAGTTAACATATTTCCATGAAAATATATGAAATTGATCTTATTAAATAATATTAGCATATAGATCTTCAATATGAAATATATTTTATAAATTTGACTTTTACAAATGGTGAAAATTAATTTTAAATATAAATAAATAAAAATAGTATTTGGAGTAATGTATTGATTAAGTTTCCAAAGTATTACACATGGGATTAATAAATAAAAAATATTATTTTTTAATTATTAATTATTAATTTATAAATATAAAATTTCAAAAAGATTTATTTCATTCATAGTTTAAGATAATTTCATAAAATTGGATGTTTTTTCCAAAATCGTTATTTTCACTATTCACCAAAAAAATGATTTATTTTAGAAAAAACATAAAACATAACCCTAACATAATCTTCATATGATTAATACAAAAATGAATATAAATTTTTAAAATTATAATTCAAAAATTTATTAATTTATTCAAAATAAAAATTCCATATATAATGAAAAACCTCTTTGTTTACCCCACTAATAAAACATTATGTTTTATTAGTCCTATTTTGAATGAATTTCTAATTGAAAACATTAAATTTATAAACCATAATTTTTAATATTTTGATAATTTTTATATCTAATATGTCTTGGATTTTTGTTGGTGTTGTATATGGAATAATTTTTCAACAAGGTGTTTATTTATAAGAAAACTATATTATAAAATCTTATAACAGAAAAATATGTATCCCTTTTTCTGATTATCTTATATTTTATTCTCAAAATATTATAACTAAATTAGGGTATTTCTATAAGTATTTTTCTAGATTGGTGTAGCACAAGGTATGAGTTCTATTGATAACTCATTTTCATGATTCTTGGAAAAAAAACCTTCAGGTTATTTATCTGGATAATTCCCATTGATAGGAATATCATCAATAATGAGTTTCTACCCAATAATTTGTGATATATATATATACCTCATAAATATATATTGAGATCCATATAATGGATCTAATTTACATTGTAATTTCAGATGCATCATCACACTAACAGTCATTCATAGGTTGATTTATAATCCCAAATATGACTTTATTCCTCAAAAATTGATAGGGGATCTATATAAACAAAGAAAATACATACCCAGAATAATATCAAATTAAAATAGAGTGATTTTATAAAAAATTATATGTAGAATATTACTAAAAAACAATCATAAAGGATCTATATACTTGATATATGATCATTATACCATTAAAATTTTATATTGTTAAATCAATATATAATCATGAAGGATATAAATTAACATTAAAAAAATATTTCTATAAATGAATTTATTCGATTATACTCAAATAATATAATTCATTATTTTATCATATATTTCACCACAAAAACTTCATCATTCTATATTATATCCCTTACTAAATCCAAAATGGTTAACATGAGCATCAACCAATGTTAACCAGAAAAAGAAAAAATATAATCATAAAAATAATATTATTAATTTCCTAAGTTATGACCCCTTATTATCACCCTAAAATAATTTAGGCTCACGATATATCACATTCATTTCATCGTAGGTTTTTATAGATTTTATCCCCTCTTTCCTCATAAAGTTTCATAAAATGTAAATGGATTAACCAAAGCATATCTCAAGAGAGTTTCAAACGAGGTGTATACTTTGGTCACTATGTTATGAATAGGATAAGATCATTCTAATACCCAACTAGATTTTTCATGGTTATTACACCAAGGAGATTCTATTCCAAAGCCTACAAATAATTGTTTGTATCAAGAAAATTATGTCACTAATAAAAAACCACACAATCTCTACACAACCTAAATATCATTAATTTATCCTATACATAGACTTATC
Source organism: Viscum album (assembly GCA_963277665.1). Lineage (NCBI taxonomy): Eukaryota > Viridiplantae > Streptophyta > Magnoliopsida > Santalales > Viscaceae > Viscum > Viscum album. The sequence continues at coordinate 1,580,912,648 of OY728150.1, read as the reverse complement.
CCTTATTTTTCACTAAATTGATTCTATTCATAATCTCCACAAATAACTAATCCATAATCTAATTCCAATTAAGGTAACCTAGGTATTACATAAGAAAATTATATCATTTTATATTAATATAAAATGCATCTCGTAATAATGAACCCCAAAAAAACTGTAAATGAACAGTGTATTTCTAGACTAGTAACATAATCAACTTGTTTTACCAAAGATATATATTATGTACCATAAATTTATTATCACATAGTGACCTTCTTATAAATACCATATTTAAAGCCTTTCTTCATGACCTGGGTAAATGGAAACGTAGGTATAACACCCCTAGTTTAAATTATGTAGAATTTGTTTATGTTTTTTATATGTTTGAAAATCTAGGGATGAGTTCAGAAGAGTTGGGAGAGTCTGAAATGGTTTTGAATAAGTTTGGAGGTGTTTCTAAGGGCGCACGGTTTGAGCACAGTTAGAGGAAATTGTGTGGGTTCTCTAGGAAATTTTGTAGGGAGAGACATTGGGATTCATACGGTCGAAGCACAGTTTTCCAAAACATGTGAGGAAACTGTGAGGACCCCTTCCCTCAAGGTGGTGGCATGTTCACGGTTAGTGCACGGTTTGCCAAATCATGCGGGCTAACTGTGAGGCCACTAAAAAATAGTGTTTTTAAATCCAGGAACCCTCAAGGATGCCTCATTTCACTCCCAACCATCTCTCACTTGATCCTCACTAGGTATTTGTGGTTCTCAATGGTTGGAGGGTCTCTCCCACTCATTTTGGAAGTGAATCGAAGGGGTTTATTTGTGAATTGAAGGTGGTTCTTCTCAGGTACGTCTCTTATCATGGTTCTTTGTGGTTTCCTCTAGACCTACATCTCCCACTCTCTAATTTTTCTATAAATATTCCCATTGTATATATATCTAAGGGTGTGGTTGCCTTGGGTATTTATTTTAAGGCTTGTGGATGTTAGAGAAGAGGATCTAGAGTGTTTTTGGTCTTACGTTCGTCGGATTTTTGGGCATGGTTGCTTGTGGGTCAATTTCTTCAGAACCATAAATGTTAGTGGATTATATCTTGAATTATCTTTGCTATAACTTGAAGCTTTGTTACAATTAATTTATTTTTCTTAAAATTAATTTTTTTTATGTTCGAAATTGGTTGGAAATCCCTTTGGTGTTGTTTTTGGGGATTTTTGGGAAAAGGGGGTTATGTTGTGAAATTCAAATGTTGTGGATTTTAAAATGGATATTTTAAAATAGGTTATTGGGATTGATTTGTGAAAATGGTTGATGGAAAATGGTTTTCAATAAATATTTTGTTTATTGAAATTTTGTTGGGCATGAAAAATGATTAAATTATGATTTCAATAAATGGGAGATTTGGATTAGCATGTGATGGAAATGGTTATTTGAAAGTTTTGTCGCCTTGGTGGGTTATATTCTGAGTCCTGACTTTTTTGGAATTTATTGTGGAAGTGGGTGGGAAGACTCGCTTAAAAAGGTGATGGATAGTGGCCAGAACTACCGCCATTATGGATGGTCGTAGTGAAGCGTCGATAGTTGGAAATATAGTGAATGGGTTGGACAGATGCTCCACCGTTTTGGTTTCCTTGTGGTGTGTTACTTGCAAGGTGGAATTTTTTGTGCAAATGTGAAATGGTGAAACGGATTGAGGCATGGTTTTTTGGATTTCCTGGGTGTTTTGAGCAATCCAGTGGAAATTTCATGGTAATGTATTTTCTATCTTGTTGTAAGTTGTTTCACTATTACATGGTTTATATAAACTATTTTATATAAATGTGCTAATGGGTTTATCCTAGTGGCATGTGTAGGGATGTCATTTCGGTAAAACCTACTGGGTATTAGTACTCATCCCCTTCTTTGGCACTTTGGTTATTTTTCAGATGTCATATTCTGGGACACAGGTAAAGGTAAACCAACTCATTGTAAGTAGATCATGGTGATGCTTGGGATATGTGTCGGTGTATAGAGAATGGAGCTTGGTGTGGAGTTGTGGAGTGTGTCTTGATTTATTTTGGGTCTCTTATTTAGTCTTCTTCTTGGTACATTGATTTGTTTTAGTGTGCTTGGTTGTATTTGGAAAGTGGGTATGTTATGGATTAGTTGGTTATATTTTGGTATTGTATGGTTTTGGATGTTTTATTGACATGCATCATATATTTTTTGTGAGTGGATTGTAGGGTTGGTTGGTTGTATCTTAAATGAAAATTGTTCCCTCATTTATTCTTGAAGCCCTCTTCATTTATTGTCAGCCTTTGGCACCTTGGGAATGTCTCATAAGGCCATACAACATTCCTCCGCCCTCTCAAGCAAATGGCATGGGGAAAGATATTACAAGTGGTATAAGTTTGTTTGGTCCTTAGCATTGAAGTGAGAGAATTAGTAAGAGTCTTGGTGTTGAACATTGGTCTTGGTGTTGAAATTCATTCTCGGTTTATTCCTTCAGTCAGGATGGTAGCAAGGTGTAGGATTGTTGAAACTTCGAATGTCTAACATAAAGGTCGTAGATAACACTTTTATGATGAACTTCAAGTTACCAGGGTGTTGGGTACATAAGTGTTGAGAGACACTTATTGGAATTGGACATATCATTGTTGTGGGTGTAGCCAATGAGATTAGCATGACTGGAATGGTAGAAATGACTTCCCGATAGGATGCATATTTCATTGGGCTATAATTAATTAAGGTTTGATGTGAATGTGTGGATTTGAAAAATCTGAATTGGGTTTTAAAATTGAAGTATTTGATACATGGAAACTGGTTGTATTTTGAAAATTGGTTGATTTTCAAAACATGGTGGATTTTTAAAATAGTGCTATATGGGAAATGTAAACTTGTGAAAATATTGGTTGTGATAGTTTTTGTGTAATTGAATTCAAAAATTGTACAGACTTTCTTGTTAAAGGGTTGAAACTTATGGTTGTTTTTTGTTGATAGAAATGCCACTATGTCGGTATTGTAGAGACTAATAGGAGGAAGCTTCAGAAAATGTGGTTTCACCTAAGCCCCAGGTGAACCCGAAGCTAGTACAGAGTTTATTGTAAGCATTACAAGTAGCGGGAAGTGAAAATAAAGTTGTTAATCAAGGCATGTCGATCATGAGGTTTAGTTTCAAAGGCATAATTCACCCATATTAACAGGTGATTTAGAGTGGGAGAGGGTTGAAGCATGGCTGAACAAAATGAATAGGATATTTGACTTTTTGGTAACACATGGAGAGATGAAAGTGAAGTTATCCATGTATATGTTGGATGATCTTGCCCTTCAATGGTGGGAGCTGGCGGACCAAGCTAGGATGGACCAAAGTGTAATGCCCCGACCCCAGCTACCCAGAGTCGGTGCATTACCTCATAACATTGGCATGATCACAAAAGATTAAGTCTCAAAAGACCGATTAGTTTAGTAGCCTTGGAAACGCTAGATACATTCATAAATCTTACATTACATCATAAAGTGAAAAACTAATAACAAAGTCTTCATAGTCCACACTCATATCCTCTTATGACTATCCCTGTAGGTCATTCATAAAATACTTCTTCACATCCTGGAAAATATTAAAACATTGAAAGGGGTGAGCTCAGATACTCAGTAAGGATAACAATATTTCGGAAGCTTTCATAAATAAACATAAACATTTAAGGCAATGTATAACTAAAACAAAAACCTTTTAAACATGAATATCAACATAATGTGGCAAATGTAAAATGAGATAATTCCATTTACTTATTCACATGGATATTCTACTGGTCGAATAATCACATGCAATATCAATAACCACGTTCATAATGATGGAATGCATAATGCCAAACATTCTTAAACATTTTGTCAAGTCCTCGGCCAAGACGTCTAAAATGATTAAGGCCTCGTCCAAAATCACAAATCAAATGGGGAAAGGGACTCAGCCAATTCCACGTCTAGTTGTCTCATGAGACCTACCGATGCATCGAGGAGCTATAGCGGGCTCCACCCGTCACTTATTAAGTCCAATACATTCCTCATATGAATAGGTTTAGACATATCATAAACCATAACATAATCGTATCACATAAAACATGCATAAAGGAAACATAACATTTCCACATTTCAATCACAAGATATCAATACAACACATTGATATAATAATAACACTTTCAAAACCATTTTCAATACCAAAATAAAAGAAAGTTAAAACATTATATTTATTTTTCTTTAAAAAAATGATGGCTTGTAGAGGAAGCTGAAACTCAAATAATGGTCACGGCGGTGGAGAAGTCGTTGTTTCCGCATAAGTACGGAAAGAAAAACATTCCCTTTTTGTTGTTTAGTAAAACGCTTCATATAGAAAATATTCCTTTTGAATAAACATAAAAGTCAAAGGGGTTTATACACTGTATAAAAGAAAGTTGTGTATAGAACCAAATATGCCTCAATGAAAGGGGATTGAGACGAAGTCCTTAAAAAGATCATTTTTAAAATAAAATAGATCTATTATGTGTATTCACTATAGGTACACATAAAGAAAGTAAAAATACAAAATAGGACATAATAATATCATGACATAATTTGAAAGTAGGAGATTAACCCAAAGAATGGAAGTTGGGTTAAGAAATTCCCTTACCTCGTGTCTGACTTGACTCTACCATTCTTTAAACTCCTGAATAATAAACTAGAGTTAATATATACCTTATTAAGAACCATTTTTAATTTCATTATCCTTTTTATATCACTTATTACAATGTTATGAACATTATGTAATTATTTAAGTTAATAACGGTCGTTCTGTTGATCTTTGGTACTTGAGTCAACAATAAACCTCTTATAATTACAAGTTATTTATGTGGTAGAATATCAATTATCTCCAGAATTATATTCATGATTTAGATGTCATATATATCATATATATCCAGTATATACATTCATTTATTACGTAACATTTAGAGGTAAGAAATGAAATGCACCGTTCATGGAGACGGTAAGTCATACGTACGCATGAATGCTACTTTCATTTCTATTTCAAATTTAATGGAATTAAATCATAATGATATAAATGTATAATATAATTCCAGTATAATATAGTGTATAATACCATTTACTCCATCCTTTATACATCCCACATATGGCATTAACGATTCAAATCACTTTGAGGGGGCGGTAGTCCGCACTTCCTAAAATGAAATTATCGCGTTTACACATAATGGAAATCATAAAGTATGCCATAAATGAGAAATACAGAATCATAAGTAAAACATAAACATATTATATATCATATATAAATATAGTTACATCTTAATGGCCACCTTTGAAGGTGTTATATGAGTGTTGAACAATCATCGTTTCGTGAGGCAGAAATTCACCATCCACAGAAACCGTATGTTCTTTAACCATTAGATGTAGGTGTGTGTAAGTTTAGCTAGAATACTTCTTATAACAACATCCTAGTATATTGAGGATACTGGTGTTGTTACAAAAGAAATTAATAAAAAGATTTTAGGGGGTTGGAGAATAAAAATAAAACAAAACAACATTAGAGAAGACATTACCTCAAAATCGGGTAACTCTTTTTGATTTGAGCCAAAGGCTTCCTTGGGAAGAGTTCTGCCCAAAGTGAAGCTTCTAGGAGTAAGAGGGGGAAGTTGGGAGAGTATTTGGGCAGAGGTTGGCCAAGAAATATGGCTTGAAATTGTGAATGTTGTGGTAGAGGTGGGGGCCTTTTATAAGTGGAGAGGAGGGGCACTCTTGGAAAGTAAGAAAATTTTACATTATTATACAATTCTTTTCGGATTATAAAGGTCCCACACTTATATAATTAGTGGATAAGGTGATAAGGGTTCGAAATATACCCATACAATAGTCTTTGGACAAGTGTATGCCTTGTATTGGACATTATCTTTTCATTTTATTAAAATCGTTAAATAATGAGGTCATCGCTGCATCATAATGATGTCATACATAATTTAATTTATTTAATGTCTAAAAATTATAAAAAAAATACTATGATGTAGGAAATCTTTTTAGATTTCCAATTAATATTTATAGTCAAAAATATGACTTGTATAACCCCATGTAAAAATTGTTTTAGTAAAACATATCATGTTTGTGTCATTTTTAACTTTAACATTAAATAAAAGGTATTTATGTCATTTTCCAACTAAAGTGGCTCCATGGGGTCCCCAAGTTGACCCATGGATTGTCTTGGTCGGCCATGGCACATCCAATGAGGGTAGGACATGTGTCAAGCTCATCTAATATTATTAAAACACTATTTTTACCTTAAACTACACTAATTACCTCTAATCGCGATTAAGAACATAAAAGTTACTATTCACCAAAAATTATTTTAATCTCATTGAACCACATTTTACTTTTTAATGACAATCATGTATGTCGGATTTTTGAAAATCAAATCACAGAAGTGTTAATATTTCATTTAAACGAAAAATCAGTTATTTAACTACCACTTAGTGGTTTCACTATTCATCAAAAATTGAAGTTTTTCAGAACAATGCCAAAATTTCACCCTAAGCTATAATTGATATTCCGAATTCAAAAATGATCTATATTTTACAAAATTCCAAACATATAAGTTGCATTAATTAATTTTATAATTAATTCCCACTGTCACAACAAATAGCGTGTTTTTAAGAAAAAATTTATATCAAAAGATTGGAAATTGTTTATGTCCAATTTCAATGTTAAATTAATTCTAATTACCACCATTGGATAAAATGGTAAAAATATATTCTAATTATACTTTAAAACCACTAAATATTATAATTTATCACTATAAATTATTTTTATTAAAAAAGTTGTTTTTAAGTATTTTTCACTATTCATTAAAAATTAGAAGTTCTCAGAAAAGTACCAAAAATTCAACATAGGATAATTTCTATATTCCGAATCCAAAAATGAAGTCCATTTTGAAATATATAATTTCTAAAATTTTAAAAAGTGGTTATTACTATTCATAACGGCTACTTTGATTAGTCGCGGTGTTTTAGAACTCGAAGTTGCGTACAATGCAAGCTATTGCATTATTGAATGAGAAGCATATAGTGGAATCTCGGGGTGTTACATTCTCTCCTCCTTTAATAAATTGTGTCCTCGCAATTTGAAATTTTTCTTTGAAAATAAATGGTTGAAAATTGAAAATACCTTTGTGGAAAACCCACATTGAAAATAAGGTTAATAAAATTTAGCCTTAATAAGAGGGAAATGGAAATAAGAAAGTCACCACCAAATTATGATCTCGATAAAGAGAAAATTGGTGGAAATTAGAGACATATAATTGGAGGAAAAACGTAAATATTTGTAGGGAGTGATTGTGGTCATCAATCACAATCAACTGTCAAATTGAGGGCCTCAAAGCCTTCAATCTATGTTGATTTAAAATATCATCAGTTCAACAAGACAAAAGGTATTAGGATAACACATTTTTTTGTTTTAATATCCCTTTACTAAAGTTTAAGAATTAATGTATTCATTGAATAAGAGATAGGTATATATATATTTATGCTTGACAATTAGAGTTTCAACCTTCAACTCATCTTTCACTCAAAAAGATAATATAACTCAAAAATATTATACTTATCTTTATTGTATAAGGTTCCAAATGTTAACACATACCATTTAGATTAGTAAAACTATTTTGTAATAACCAGGGACTTCCTGTAGGCTAGTGGTAGGAAATAAAGGCCTGTCGCACTATGATTGTGGGTTCGATTCCTGCATCTTTGTCCGACGCGACGGGTTATGCCCCACCCTGCAGGTTGTCCTTTTCCTAAAACTATAGTATCATAATATTCCAAAAATAATATTCATAAATTTTTTAACCTTAAACAATACTATCCAAAGATCAACTTAATCCACTCCAACCTTTATAGTTATCCAAAATACTTCTGTCCAGACTTTCTCTAAAAGGTCTCTTAATTCCAAAATCAATTTATCAGATTCCCCAAACAAAGTAAAGTTTTTCTTATTGTCACATACTAAAATATGATTACCTTCATCATATTAAAACCTTAATGAAATCAACATGTACTGCAGTACAATCCTTATATATATATATCACCTTATTCTAATAACCAGAATATAATCCATGAGTCCAAAAGCACCAATACATTAGTTATTCTGCTTCAACTGTAGTAACAGCATAAGATTGTCCTTGGTCCCTTGGCCTTTTCTGAGGTAAGTTTCCCTGACGCTTAGGACATTCATTTGAATAATGCCCCATTTCCCTACAATTGTAGCATTCAACATTGATAGCCTCTTTCTTTCCCTTGCAATCACGCGCCTGGTGACCTTTTTCTCCACATTTATAACAAACTCCCATTCCTTTTAGGCAAGTACCAGGGTGATTCTTCCCATAATTATCACATAATGGAAAATCCATCTTTCCCTTTTTCCCTTTATCCGTCTCTTGTTCCACCGTTCTCTTCTTTTCTTTCTTTACTTTTTTGTCATAAGACTTAAAGAATTCCTTTTCTATCTTGATAGCACATGAGACAATATCTTCGTATGATGAGAAGGATTGTGATAATAAAGCTCGACGGAGAAATGGTTTTAACCCATCAAAGAAACGATCAATCTTACTTCTTGGGTTATGTATATAATCGGCAGCATGCCTCGCTAACCTTGTAAAGTTAGCCTCATACTTCGCGACATTCTCATCCTCCTTCTGTCTCAGACTCAGAAATTTCCTTTCCATATCTGCTCGATGGTCACGAGGAAAGTATTTTTCTATGAAAAGATCTTTGAACTCCCTCTATTCCATATTCGATACGTCATCATCTTCCTTTGTGTTTTGAATCAGCGACCACCACTGATCGGCATCTCCAGTGAGGCGGTAAACTGCCATGACAACCTTCTCCCTTTCGCTACTCCCCAAGGCGTGAAATATTTTCGCTAAGGAGTTTATCCATTGCTCAGCTACTAATGGATTTATACCCCCATTAAATGTTGGCGGTTGTTGCCTCATGAAGCGGTCTAACATTGATCCTCTACGTTGTGGATCAGGGTGCTCCATACGAGTAAGGTTATTATTCATAACCTGAGTGAGTTGTCCCAGTATGGTAATAAGTTGATCAGCACTAGTTTTATCTCCATATCCACAATAATTATCTTGAGCAGGAGGGAAATCCCTACACGGAGTGCGTGCATTGATACGGTTTCCATTCCTTCCACGAGGCGCCATTTCTAAAAAAATAGCGTAAACTAGATTAGTTTATGAATCAAAATACATAATTCCATACTTGTAAAATACTTAACATAAATTGAACTATTTATGGATATAATCCATAATCATAAAAAGGTCTTATTTGAGGAATTATATACTCATAACCGTTCATAGTGGTTTGTAATGAAAATGAGAATTATCCTAAGCATGTCCCCCAGGAGTGTCGTAACCAAGAGTGCAGCAAGGCCCGTTGTCGTGCACCAGTTCCCGTTCGAGTCCAGCTCAAATCTGTGTTTTCAGGTTTTACCCCTAGGTACATCTGTGCCAGAGCCGCCTCTACCTGCTCGTATCCAGACAGGGATGTATTGCTCGGAAAACTCACAAAATCTCTACAATAACAAAATTCTGGGAAGTTCTTCTATACTAATCCTCAAAGTCTATCTTTGGGCTATGTGCTCTAATCAGAGTTTATCTAAATCTAGCTTCCAAGTATAGTACTAAAATACCTCTGATACCAACTGTAACGCCCAGACCCCAGCTACCCAGAGTCGGTTCATTACCTCATAACATTGGCATGATCACAAAAGATCAAGTCTCGAAAGACCGATTAGTTTATTAGCCTTGGAAACGCTAGATACATTCATAAATCTTAAATTACATCATAAAGTGAAAAACTAATAACAAAGTATTCATATTCCACACTCATATCCTCTTCTGACTATCCCTGCAGGTCATTCATAAAATACTTCTTCACATCCTGGAAAATATTAAAACATTGAAAGGGGTGAGCTCAGATACTCAGTAAGGATAACAATATTGCGGAAGCTTTCATAAATAAACATAAACATTTAAGGCAATGTATAACTAAAACAAAAACCTTTTAAACATGAATATCAACATAATATGGAAAATGTAAAATGAGATAATGCCATTTACTTCTTTACATGGATATTCTACTGGTCGAATAATCACATGCAATATCAATAACCACTTTCATAATGATGGAATGCATAATGCCAGACATTCTGAAACATTTTGTCAAGGCCTCGGCCAAGACGTCTAAAATGATTAAGGCCTCGGCCAAAATCACAAATCAAATGGGGAAAGGGCCTCAGCCAATTCCACGTCTAGTTGTCTCATGAGACCTACTGATGCATCGAGGAGCTATAGCGGGCTCCACCCGTCACTTATTAAGTCCAATGCATTTCTCATATGAATAGGTTTAAACATATCATAAACCATAACATAATCATATCAAATAAAACATGCATAAAGGAAACATAACATTTCCACATTTCAATCACAAGATATCAATGCAACACATTGATATAATAATAACACTTTCAAAACCATTTTCAATACCAAAATAAAAGAAAGTTAAAACTTTGTATTTATTTTTATTTAAAAAAATGATGGCTTGTAGAGGAAGCCGAAACTCAAATAATGGTCACGGCAGCGGAGAAGTCGTTGTTTCCGCATAATTACGGAAAGAAAAACATTCCCTTTTTGTCGTTTAGTAAAACGCTTCGTATAGAAAATATTCCTTTTGAATAAACATAAAAGTCAAAGGGGTTTATACACCGTATAAAAGAAAGTTGTGTATAAAACCAAATATGCCTCAATGAAAGGGGATTGAGACGAAGTCCATAAAAATATCATTTTTAAAATAAAATAGATCTATTATGTGTATTCACTATAGGTACACATAAAGAAAGTAAAAATACAAAATAGGACATAATAATATCATGACATAATTTGAAAGTAGGAGATTAACCCAAAGAATGGAAGTTGGGTTAAGAAATTCCCTTACCTCGTGTCTGACTTGACTCAACCATTCTTTAACCTCCTGAATAATAAACTAGAGTTAATATATACCTTATTAAGAACCATTTTAAATTTCATTATCCTTTTTATATCAATTATTACAATGTTATGAACATTATGTAATTATTTAAGTTAATAACGGTCGTTTTGTCGATCTTTGGTACTTGAGTCAACAATAAACTTCTTATAATTACAAGTTGTTTATGTGGTAGAATATCCATTATATCCAGAATTATATTCATGATTTAGATTTCATATATATCATATATATCCAGTATATACATTCATTTATTACGTAACATTTAGAGGTAAGCCATGAAATGCACCGTTCATGGAGACGGTAAGCCGTACGTACGCATGAATGCTACTTTCATTTCTATTTCATATTTAATGAAATTAAATCATAATGATATAAATGTATAATATAATTCCAGTATAATATAGTGTATAATACTATTTACTCCATCCTTTATACATCCCACATATGGCATTAACGATCAAATCACTTTGAGGGGGCGGTAGTCCGCACTTCCTAAAATGAAATTATCGCGTTTACCCATAATGGAAATCATAAAGTATGCCATAAATGAGAAATACAGAATAATAAGTAAAACATAAAAATATTATATATCATATATTAATATAGTTACATCTTAATGGCCACCTTTGAAGGTGTTATAAGAGTGTTGAACAATCATCGTTTCGTGAGGCAGAAATTCACCATCCACAGAAACCGTATGTTTTTTAACCATTAGATGTAGGTGTGTGTAAGTGTAGATAGAATCCTTCTTATAAAAACATCCTAGTATATTTAGGATACTGGTGTTTTTACAAAAGAAATTAATAAAAAGAGTTTAGGGGGTTGGAGAATAAAAATAAAACAAAACAACATTAGAGATGGCATTACCTCAAAATCGGGTAACTCTTTTTGATTTGAGCCAAAGGCTTCCTGGGGAAGAGTTCTGCCCAAAGTGAGGCTTCTAGGAGTAATAGGAGGAAGTTGGGAGAGTATTTTCGCAGAGTTTGGCCAAGCCAAATGGCTTGAAAGTGTGAATGTGGTCATAGAGGTGGGGGGGCCTTTTATAAGTGGAGAGGAGGGGCACTCTTGGAATGTAAAGAAAGTTTACATTATTATACAATTCTTTTCGGATTCAAAAAGGTCCCACACTTATATAATTAGTGGATAAGGTGATAAGGGTTCTAAATATACCCATCCAATAGTCTTTGGACAAGTTTATTCCTTGGATTGTACATTATCTTTTCATTTTATTAAAATCGTTAAATAATGAGGTCATCGCTGCATCATAATGATGTCATAAATAATTTAATTTATTTAATGTCTAAAAATTATAAAAAAAATACTATGATGTAGGAAATCTTTTTATCTTTCCAATGACTATTTATAGTCAAAAATATGACTTGTATATCCCCATGTAAAAATTGTGTTAGTAAAACATATCATGTTTGTGTCTTTTTTTACTTTAACATTAAATAAAAGGTATTTATGTCATTTTCCAACTAAAGTGGCTCCTTGGGGTCCCCAAGTTGACCTATGGATTTTCTTGGTCGGCCATGGAACATCCAATGAGGGTAGGAAATGTTTCAAGCTCATCTCATATTATTAAAACATTATTTTTACCTTAAACTACACTAATTACCTCTAATCGCGATTAAGAACTTAAAAGTTACTATTCATCAAAAATTATTTTAATCTCATTGAACCACATTTTACTTCTTAATGAAAATAATGTATGTCGGATTTTTGAAAATCAAATCACAGAAGTGTTAATATTTCATTTAAACGAAAAATCAGTTATTTAACTACCACTTAGTGGTTTCACTATTCATCAAAAATTGAAGTTTTTCAGAACAATGCCAAAATTTCACCCTAAGCTATAATTGATATTATGAATTCAAAAATGATGTCTATTTTAAAAAATTCCAAACATATAAGTTTCATTAATTAATTTTATAATTAATTCCCGCCTTCACAACAAATAGCGTGTTTTTAAGAAACAATTTATATCAAAAGATTGGCAATTGTTTATGTCCAATTTCAATGTTAAATTAATTCTAATGACCACCATTGGATAAAATGGTAAAAATATATTCTAATTATACTTTAAAACCACTAAATATTATAATTTATCACTATAAATTATTTTTATTAAAAAAGTTGTTTTTAAGTATTTTTCATATTCATAAAAAATTAGAAGTTCTCAGAAAAATATCAAAAATTCAACATAGGATAATTTCTATATTCCGAATCCAAATATGAAGTCCATTTTGAAATATAAAATTTCTATAATTTTAAAAAGTGGTTATTACTCTTCATAACGGCTACTTTGATTAGTCGCGGTGTTTTAGAACTCGAAGTTGCGTACAATGCAAGCTATTGCATTATTGAATGAGAAGCATATCGTGGAAGCTCGGGGTGTTACACAAAGTGTGACAAGGGGGGATTTGATGAATTTTTTAATAAACAATTCTACCCTCATACGTTCAGAATTCAGTGTATAACGGAATTTATTAGTTTGAATCAAGGGAACATGGTGGTGATAGAATATGTGGCTAATTTTATGAACTTAGGGTAGTTTTCACCCGAGGTGGTGAGTAGTACATCATTGAAGGCATGAATTTTTGAAGCTGGGTTGATCTAGGAAATTTGTTCCAATATAGTGGTGCTGCGTATAAATGATTATATAGAAATGGTGAATCTAGCTATGGTGGTTGAGTGGGATATAGTCAGGGATACATGCGAGTGGAGTATTTTAATACCCATGGGAAATAGTGGGATCTCGAACATTGGGTTCAAGCAGAAGATGGAAACTTATTTCTAGGGTGGGAGCACGGCTTAGAATCTGATGGCTAGATCTGTGAATCTACCTTCAAAGCCTCAGAGAAATCTGCAATGTTCTCAGTGTTGCTTTATGGTACATATCATGTAGGATTTTTTTGAACAACCTCAAGCCTGTCAGAATTGTATGCCAATGGTACATCTATAGCATTATTGTCAGAATGCTCCATGGTCAGGGGTATTTTCACTCCTCAGGGGTCGCTGGGGTCTTATGCAACGATGGGCCAGGAGCAGCACCATACCCCTTGGAAGTAGAGTAAATTGGGTCATGGTGACTCTCGGAATACCACGACGCCTCATCAGGGTAATAAAGAGCAAAGCGTGGAAAGATAGAACTTTTTTGGAGTAGAGTAGGTTATGGTGGATGATCAGTAAGGACCATCCAGGGTGCGAGGTATGACTATTTTAAATTCAACATTGATGTAAGCTTTGTTTCATACAGGTTCTTCGCATTCTTTTATTTCTTCTTGCATCATTGATTTTTTGGTTTTACACATGGAAATGATCCCCTATGTGTTGAAACTACAAACTCCTATGAGTCAAAGAGAGTGTTGATCTTTCCTATGTAGAGTGTGTTGCTTAGTTGTGTACAACGCTTAATGGATTTGGGGTTTTTAAATTCTTGAGATGGATACATATGATATAATCCATGGAATGGATTGGTTGAAAATTTTTAAGTCCCAAATCAATTGATATGTAGGAACGGTTTGTTTTTTGATGGAGTATGGAGTTAGACATCTCTTTAGAGGGGAGAATAGTGAAATTCTAGGTGCAACAGATTTGTTTCCACCGACAATTCGAATGATCTCATATTAGTTAGCAACCTTGTTGTTGGCATTGGTTGAAGGTTTTGAGCGGAGTGTTCTTATTGTTGTTGTGGATCAGTTTATGGATGTATTTCCTAAATAATTCTCAGGATTTCCACCCGTGAGAGAAGTGGAGTTTACAATTGATCTCTTTTCGGGGACCAGTCCTATCTCACTTCCATATTACCAAATGGAACTACTAAAATTGAAGGAATTAAAGGTACAGTCGGAAGAGTTAGAAAACAAGGGTTTCATCCATCCGAGCACATCTCCATGGGCAGCGCCAGTTTTGTTTGTTAAAAAGGCGGATTGAACCTTGATGCATTGTTTTGATTATCGTAGACATAATCAGGTTATGATAAAGAACCGATAACTACTTCCATGCATTGATGATTTGTTTGACTAGTCAAGGGGAGCTCAGTGGTTCTACAAGACTTAATTGAGGTCAGGATATCCCCAATTTTGGGTGAGGAATAAGGATATCCAAAAAATAGATTTTAGAAGTAGATATAGCCATTACGAGTATGTAATTATATTCTTTGGTTTAAAGAATGCACCAGTGGTGTTAATGGAATTGATGAATCAGATATTTTAGAGATATATGGATTCTTTTGGGGTGGTATTTTTCGATGATATAGTGGTGTATTTGGGGACAAGGGTGAAGCATGAGAAACACATGGAGATAGTGTTGGGGATCTTGAAGGCTAATCGGTTGTATGCCAAATTGTCAAAGTGTGACTTTTGGATACAAGAGGTTCATTTCCTTCGCCATGTTATTTTGGAGAAGGGTGTTTTAGTTGATCTAGAAAAGATAGAGGATGTTATCTCATGGAAACTGCCAGTGAAAGTTTTCGAGATACGGAGCTTCCTTGGTCAAGCTGGGTATTATCGACATCTTATTCATCATTACTCATGATTGAATTTGCAGAAGATATCTTTGACAAGGTTGAATATCCCATTTCAATGGGATGAGGAGTTACAGAAATTTTTTTTTGGCCTAAGGTTTTCCTTACATCAACACGAATCCTGGTTTTTTCTGAACCAAGGAAAGAATACATTGTGTATTGTGATGCATCAGGATCTGTTTTGGGGTGTGTTCTCACGAATGGAGATCATGTGGTTGTATATGGCTCATGGCAGTTGAGGTTGCCTGAGAATAACTACCCAACACATGATTTGGAGTTGGAAGTAGTGGTAAATGATTTACAAATGTGGCATCATTATCTCTTCAGTGAGAAATTTACAGTGTCTACTGATCACAATATCATAAAGCATATATTTTCATAATTATATTTCAACTTAAGGAAAATGAGATGGATTGAATATCTCTAGATGATTGATTTTAATTTAATTTACACATTGGGTTAAGGAAATTCAGTGGAAGATACATTAAGAAGGAAATCAAATTCTTATATAGTGATGTAGGAATCAGATTAGTGGTAGTTGATGTCGGAAATAGCTGACATGCAGTTATAATGTGAGTACTAGTGTGACATAGCTGTATTCTTTCGGATTTTGTTGGTTCCTGACATGGCTAGTTTGGTTAAATAGGCACAGGCATCTGATTCTGTGTGTATGTAGATGAGGTCGAAACTCAATGGTGGGGAGACTATTGAGTGTTGGGAACTGAATGGGAATTCAGTCGTGTGTTTTTTGAATCAAATGGTGGTACTAGTGGCTGGTTGGGAAGAACTTATCAGGGCTTATCATCATTCCGGGTGGGCAGTCCATCCTGGAATTCAGAAAATGTATAAGTCATTGAAGGAGTAGTTTTTTTGGGCTGGTATGAAAAAGGATGTGGTCGGGTTTGTCTTAATATGCTTGACTTGTCACCATGTCAAGGAAAATCATGAGTGACCAACAGGCATGTTGTAGACTTTACCTATCCCATTGTGTAAATGGGAGAAAATAGCAATGGATTTTGTGATGGGTCTCCCAATAATGGTCCGGAAACACGATACCATATGGGTGACTATAGATCGGATCACAAAGTCTGCCCATTTCATCCATATTCGTGAATATCATACAATGGAGGATATATCAAAATTCTATATTCGAGAGGTGTTAAAGAGTCATGGGGGTCCAGTTTCTATTGTATTAGATAGAGATCTGAGGTTCACATCTCATTTTTTTTAAATCCTTACTGCAAGCCCTTGGGACACAGTTGACTATGAGCACAATGTATCATCCTCAGACGGATGGCCAATCCGAAAGGACGATACAAACATTGGGGGATATGTTAAGGGATTTTTTGATGGATTTTGGTGGTTCATGAGAGGATCACTTACAGTTGTTAAAGTTCTTCTATAGTAATAGTTATAAGGCTTCGATACATATGGATCTTCTTTGAGGCTTCGTATGGGTGTCCTTGTCGTTCTCCACTATGTTGGGTGGAAATGGAAGAGACTTTGATGGCCAAACCGAACATTGTCCAAGAGACTACAGAGAAAAAAATGTTGATAAGGATGTTGAAAAATATATCTCAATGTCATCAAAAATTTTATGTGGACCATCATCGACAACTGTTGTCGTTCAAGTTGGGTGATCAAGTGTTTTTGAGAATCTCTCCTAGGTTGGGACATCGTTGGTTTGGGAAGAAAGGTATGTTATCTCAAAGATATATTGGGAATTTTTAGATACATGAGTGGATTGGAGAGGTGGCTTATCATTTGGATTTCCACTACAGTATAGTGTACTTCACAATGTGTTTCATGTGTCGCAGTTGAAAAAGTATGAGCCTGATCGTGACCATGTGATTCGTTGGGATCATGTTGAGATAGAAATGGATGCTTCCTTACAGTAGATGCCAGTGCAAATTGTGGATAGTCAAGAGAATGTATTACATGGTAAAATAATAAATTTGTTTCATGTTTTGAGGTAGCATGTTTGGATTCAATAGGAGACACGGGAGTGGAAGAAAGAGATGGACAAGCAATGGCTTGAGTTCCTTTAGAAAGGTGATGGTTCCCTACTTTCCGAGGACGGAATGTATAGTGACCAAACCTTTTATTACATTACTATTACATCATTTAAAATATAAACAACATAATAGTATTACACAGAGAGGATCCAAAGGTTTAGTGTCTTGGGAAAACTAGGACCATATATAACAAATACACAACCAGCATGAATATTTATTTAATTTCTTCTTCTCTAACTTCTTATTGGCACTTTTCCTCTCCTAAGTAAATGTAGCCACATGAGGATATACATAAAAAGGGGTGAGATATAAGACAGGTAAGAGTATAGATTTCAACAATATATCATGGGGTGAGCATAATCATAACATAGGCAAAAGGTCATGAACATGAGAGGAGCATAAATAAAAGACTTGAAATGTGACAATGCATAAAAATGAAACATCATGTCTTAGTGATTAACTACCACACATACTTGTGAACCAAGATAGAATATTGTTCACACATCATTTCACATTTACTCATGAGATTAATAACTTTACCCAATGCATTGGAGTGCTGTATAATTCTGGGCTCACCCGTCACATTGAAACATTCATATTCTTCTATATAATTCTGGGCACACCTGTCACATCATAACATTATCATCATCATGCTTGCCACGTAGAACACATATAAAAATTTTAAATAAAAAACCAATGGAATGAAATGGGTTTCATCTCATAATAACACAATAATAAGCATTGGGTTCCCAAAATAAAGAGGGAATAACATATATGTTACAAGAACCGTCCACTATGAGTGAGAAGTAAAAGGGTTGTTCTTAAAAGAGGAGTTCTTATGGAAAAAATTTTTGTTTAACATAAAAGCCAGTGACAAACATGTATATCCTATAAAAATAGATAAAATGATGAACAAATGATCTTTAAGGAGTAACCATATAAAAAGTTGAGTGAAAAAGGGAGAACCTAAAGGATGAAAGTTGTGTTCGAGAATTTCCCCTTACCTTGTGTCTGAATGCTTCCTTCTCATTAATGTCCTATATAATGACATTATATTCAATAATTAGAAATTAAAGAACATTTTATACATTAATAGGGTTCATTTTGGTTTCATTATGTCATTTTATGTTCCTTTTTATGACTTATAGAGTTTAAAAACATTGTTCGGGAATGTTCATTTTTATGGTTTTTCTAGGTGGTTCACTTGTATTCATAAATTGAAGTACAGGTAGAACATGGGTAAACATCCAGAAATGATATTACATGTCAATAATGATATTAAAGTAGTTTTAATGATCTTATAATGAATTATATTAGATCCATATGGATGAATCATTAGATAAGAATTAAAAGATGGTTATTTGGGTCAATTTGGGCGGTTTTTTGGATCTCAATGAACTTTTTTTAACGTATCACTTAGTAATATGGCCATAGGTTATTTAAAGAACATAAAATAGCACATAAAACATATAAAATATTTTTTTTCAACCATAAAAATGGTTTGAATACCAGATCCGAAGGTATAAATGGAAGAAGAAAGCATGTCGTTCTTGAAGGTGATAAATTAACACCACACGAACAACGTTCTCTTTAATAAAATAAAAGGAAGATGGAAACGAGGTTGTATGATATAATATACCCTTAGGAAATAAAATTACATTATGTGTATAATAATTTAGTTTAAATACAATTTGGATGATGATAGGTGGGGAGAGATCAAGAAATGAACTTGAACTTGAAAGGAAATTAAAGGAGAAGAGGGAGGGAAATTACCTCTAGAATCCCCCTCTTGAGAACCTCCTTAAGGCTCTAAGATTGATCTTTTAATGAGACCAGTTACTCTTTGTTGTGGGATAGGGTATAGGGAAGGTGTTTGGGTACAGTTTAGAGAAGGATTTGAGCTTGATAGTTGTGAGTAAATGAGGGTGTGAAGGGTGGCTTTTATAGTGGAGGGGGGAGGGGTTTCCTTAATATAAAATTTATTAGTTTATTAATTTCTTCTAAGACAAAGAATAGTGAGTCTTGGATGACCAATAAGAGTAATTTTATAATTTAATCCCGATATAAGTGGGGTTACATCAGTAGAACATCACATATGACCATATAATTAGCTTATTTAGCTTATTTTGTAAATTACGGTATTGCACTATTCATCAAAAATTCAAGTATCTCAGAAAAATCACAAAAATTTACCCCAAACATTTTCCAATTAGTAGTATAAAAAAATGAATTCCATTTTTCAAAAATAATTTTCTAAATACTATTAATTTATTATTTAATTAAAATCATAATTTACTAAAAACAGTTTTTAAGATTAAAACTGATTTATAGTGCTTTAAAAAATTACATAGGGTCTTATAAAATTATCTAAAAACTATAAGACATTGATTCAATACATTTTAGGTAAATAATTATTCTTTTATATTAATTAATTAATTATAATTAATTATTTATGACTTACAAAATACCAAAATGTTTACTAAGGTCAAATTGTCACTTTCTAAGATTTCTAAATTTTATTTAATTATTCATTGGTAATATTACTCTTATGTTGGATGATTTACTATTCACAAGGGTCATATTACTATTAATAAGGGTATGTTACTATTCATAAGGTTAGGTAACTATTCACCAAAAATTATTTTTGTTTCATTAGACTCCAAAAAACATCTTCAACACAACCGTGTATGTCAGATTTTCAAAATTCTAAACACAGAAATGACAAACTTATGTTTAAATGCCACTTATCACTTAGTAGTTCGTTATGTTGTGATTTCATGTTATTTTATGAAATAATTATAAGATGGGAATTTCCTTTGAAAAACTTTGGGTCGCTACATTCTTCCCCCTTTAAGAAATTTCACCCCCGAAATTTTACTTTACACAAACAGGTGAGGGTACTTCTCTTTCATGGCCTCTTCTGGTTCCCAAGTTGCTTCCTCAAACTTATGGTTCCTCCACAACACATTGAAAAGATGGGTCTTCTGGTTGTGTAGAACCTTATCTCTCCGATCCAGAATCATTATTGGCTTCTCCATATAGGATATATCATCTTCCAGCTGCACCACCTCCAAGTTTAGTACATGTGAGGGGTATGGTATGTACTTCCTCAGTAGTGATATATGAAACACATCCTGAACTAGATTCATATTTGGTGGAAGTGAAAGATGATAGGTCACAGCTCCTATGCGGTCAAGGATCTCAAAGGGGATAATATACCTTGGTCTTAGCTTCCATTTCTTCCCAAATCGCCTAACTCTCTTCCATGGAGATATTCGAAGGAAGAATTTATCCCCAATTTCAAACTCCAAGTCCCTTTGACGGTTGTCATCATAACACTTTTACCGACTTTGAGAAGCTTTGATGTGTTTCTGGAAGCCTTGAACCTTCTCTGTCATCTCTTGAACCAGATCGAGCCCAAGTATCATTATTTCTCTAACTTCATCCCAACAGGTTGGAGTTCTACACTGCTTCTCATAAAGAGCTTCATACAGAGCCATCTGAATACTCGAGTGGAAGCTATTGTTGTATGAGAACTCAACCAATTAGAGATGCTGATCCCATCCACCTTTGAATTCAAGAGAGCAGACTCTTAGCATATCTTCAAGCATCTGAATAGTTCTTTCAGACTGACCATCAGTTTGGGGGTGATAGGACATGCTGAAATTTAATTCAGTACTCAAAGTATGTTGAAGGCTCCTCCAGAATTTAGGTGTGAACCATGGATCATGGTCAGAGAAAATCGAGAGTGGAACACCATGCAGTCTCACCACGTCCTTCACATATATCTTTTCATGTATTTCAAGTGAGAGGTCTTCCCTAATAGTGATAAAATGGTTAGTCTTGGTGAGTCAGTAAACCACAACCCATATCGCATTATTTCCCTTAGACGTCTTCGGGAGACCCATGAAAAAGTCCATAATAACATTTTCCCATTTCCAAATGGTTATAGGCAATGGTTTCATCATACCTTTGTACTTTTTTCACTCATCTTTAACTTGTTGACATACCAAGAACCTTGATATAAATTTCGCAATCTCCTTCTTCATGTTATCCCACCAGAAGTGTTCTCGGAGATCACGGTACATCTTGGTACTCCCAGGATGGATAGAGAAAGTTGATCTATGTGCATTAACCAATATCTCATTCTTTATCCTGAGTGATGAAGGCACACAACGCCGCGTTCCAAACCAAATTAAACCATCATCATCGATATGGAACTCTTGCATCTTCCCTTCCTTCACTACATTCACCCTCTTTTGTATATCCACATCATCCCTTTGTGCTTCCTTATTCTTCTCTTGGATGGATGGTTGCACAATCATTTGGGCAAGGTAGGATGTATCCCCTGCCCTTATGATTTCCAAATCCATTCTTTGCATATCACAGAAGATAGTGTCTTTCTCAATATGCAGCATGGATAGAGTAGAAGGTTCTTTTCTACATAGAGCATCAGCTACCTTGTTCGCCTTTCTTGGATGATAGTGAATAGTGAAATCATAATCCTTGATTAGCTCTAACCATCTCCTTTGATGCATGTTGAGAACCTTTTGTGTGAATATATACTTTAAGATCTTGTGGTTGGTGTACATGTCACACTTCTCACCATAAAGGTAGTGCCACCAGATTTTCAAGGAAAAAGTCATGGCTACAAGCTCTAGATCATGCGTCGGGTAGTTCTGCTCATGGATCTTCAACTACCGTGAGGCGTAGGTTATCACATTTTCATTTTGCATGAGTACACAACCCAACCCTTTCTTTGAAGTATTACTATATATCACAATAACATTCTCCACTTATCGGCAGTGTGACTACAGGTGCAGTGATCCGCCTTATCTTTAGATCCTTGAAACTTCCCTCTCATTTTTTCATCCAAACATACTTTAAACCTTTCCTTGTTAACTTAGTTAGAGGGCTTGACAATTGTGAGAAGTTTATCACAAAATGTCGATAATACCTAGAAAATCCAAGAAAACTACAGATTTCTGTGACACTAGAGGTCCTTGGCCATTCCTCAATCGCCTTTGTCTTTTAAGGATCCATAGAAATTCCCTAACTTTTGATCACATGTCCTAATAACATGACTTGATTCATCCAAAAGTCACACTTTTTGAACTTGGCGTACAATCTCTCCTTTATCAATGTCGCCAACAAAAGTCTAAGATGTTCTCCATATTCCTCCTTGTTCTTGGAGTAGATGAGAATATCATCGATAAACACTACCACAAATTTATCAAGGTAATTTCTAAAGACTATTTTCATCAAATCGATGAAGATTATAGGGGAATTAGTACGTCCAAAGGGAATCACCATAAACTCATAGTGCCCATACCTTGTATGGAAGGCAGTCTTCTGAATATCTTCTTTCTTCACCTTTACCTGATGATATCCCGAATGAAGATCCACCTTTGAGAAGTATTGAGCTCCTCTTAATTGGTTGAACTAGTCATCAATCCTTGGGAGAGGATACTTGTTGTTTATGGTGATATTTTTGAGTTCCCAATAATCGATACATATCTGCATTGTTCCATCCTTCTTCTTCACAAAGAGCACTGGCGAACCAAAAGGCAATGCACTAGGGCATATAAACCCTTTCTCCAGATTCTCTTGGAGTTGCTTCTTTAACTCCTCCAGTTCTATAGGATCCATCCTATAGAGGCACTTCGAGAAAGGAGAAGTTCCGGGTATGAGTTCAATTGATAACTCTACCTCACAATCCGGGGGAATTCGGTGTAACTCTTCGGGAAATACATCACCATATTCTCTCATGATGGGAATTTCCTCAAGGTTGGCACTTTCCGTCTACTCAACCATTTGGCTGAGGTATGCATCTTCATAGCGAATCCACACCCACAACATTGAAGTATTTTTCAAAGGAGATTCATGATCTACCTTTCATATGTAGCGGAGCATGGTATGTTTCAGAATATGAAAATATATTTCGTTTTCTCGACAGTTGATATGTGCTCTATAGAATGAGATCCAATCGATTCCCATTATAGCATCGAATTCCACCAAGGGAAGTATTACGATACTTTCTGGAAGAATATTCCCACATACACCAATGGGATAAGAGTCAAACACTTGGGTTTCAATGATTTCACCACTCGGTGTTTTTACAGATAACTCTAATTCAAGGTTTAAGGGCTTCGATTCAATAGTTCTAGCAAACATTCAAGATATAAATAAATGCTTAGAACAAGAATCAAATAAGACTTTTTCCATTCTTGAATGAATAGGAAGTGTAACTTGTATGACTTCATTATAATCCTCCACCTCTGCAGTAGTGATGGAATAATCCTTCCCTTGTTCCTTTGGCTTTGGTGGCTGTTGACGTTGATTACCCTCGAGAGATCGAGGTTTAGTGCACTAGTTTTCACAGTGCACTAGCTCCCTACAGTTGTAGCATTGATCCATGGGTGGTTCTCTCCTATCATCCGCTACATCCTCCTTCTTTTTCATGTCTTTTTTACACTCTTGAGCATGGTGTCCTTCTTTGCCACACTTGAAGCATTTCTCCATCCTTTTGAGGTAGTTCCCATTGTGCGACATCCCATATTTTTGGCTTGTGGGTCGTTGATTTTTCTTCCCACCTTTTTCATTATATCCACCAACTTGAAACTCTATTTTTCTTTTCTTATCACTATAGCCATGGGACCACTCTCCAAAATCCATCTCCACTTTGAGAGCACACCGAACAACTTCTTCATAACTCCCAAAGTCTCGAATTGCAAGAGCCTTTTGATGGTGTGGCTTTAATCCACTAAAGATACTATCAATTTTTCTATCATTGTTGATAAAAAAACTCAAATAGTACCTTGTAAGCCTTGTGAAATTCGCTTCATAGGTTGTGATAGATTCTCCTTCCTTTTTCTTGAGCTCTATGAATTCTCTCCCCATCTTCATGCGAAGATTTCATGGGAAGTAATTATTAAGAAACATTATCTTAAAGTCTTCACATTCCATTTCTTCAATTTCCTCCCTTGGCTTGGTGTTCTTAATCAAATCCCACTATTGATTGGTTTCTCCATCTAAGAGATAAACGGCTAGAGTCACCTTCTCCATCTCAGAACAGTGAAGCACAAAAAATATCTTCTCCATGGATTTGACCCACTGTTACACAACTAGTGGATCGGAAGATCCAAAAAAACATCGGTGGTCGTTGTCGCATAAAATATTTGATAGCCAGTTTCTCCCTCATTGGTGAAGCAGGAAGTTCCCCATTATTATGGTTATTATTCATTACCTGAGATAATTGGGTAAGAATTTCCAGGAATTTTTGAACTCCACCTCCCAAATCATTTGGGATGTCGTTCGTGTAATTGTTTCATTGGCCCTCGCATGAGTTGTTGGCATGATTTCTCCTCATTCCCACCATTTTCTAAAATAGAAAAGGTTAGAACAAAAAATAAGTAAACAAGTCTTGAATAAATTATTAATTTAAACAATTTATACCAAAAACATAACATATGGGATCCCTGGGTAAATATTCTTATGTGAATATTTTTACTTAGTCACATGTTGTTGGTTTTCCCTAGGGTTCACTAATCATAATTCCCAAATTAACTAAACCTTGCCTCTGATACCAACTATAGCGACCCAACCTTTTCATACATTAATATTACATAATTTCAAAGATAAACAACATAATAGTATTACACATAGAGAATCCAAAGGTTTAGTTTCTTGAGAAAACTAGGACCATACATAGCAAATACACAACAAGCATGAACATTTATTTAATTTCTTCTTCCCTAACTTCTTATTGGCACTTTTCCTCTCCTTAGTAAATGTATCCACCTGAGGATATACATCAAAAGGGGTGATCTATAAGCATAGTAATAGGACAGATAAGAACAATATATCATACGGTGAGAATTATCATAAAATAGGCAAATGATCATGAACATCAGAGGAACATAAATAAAAGACTTGAAATTTAGCAATGCATAAAAATGAAACACCATGTCTTAGTGGTTAAATACCACAAATACTTTTGAACCAAGCTATCATGTTGTTCACACATCATTTCAAATTTACTCAGGATATTCATAACTTTACCCAATGCATTAGAGCACTGTATAATTCTGGGCGCACCCGTCACATTGAAACATTCATATTGTGCTATATAATTGCAGGCGCACCCGTCACATCATAACATTATCATCATCATGATTACCACATAAAACACATATCAAAACATTACATAACCTACCCATGGAATGGAATTCATTTTATCTCATAATAACACAATCATAAGCTTTGGGTTCCCAAAATAAAGAGGGAATAACATATATGTTATAAGAACCGTCCACTTTGAGTGAGAAGTAAAAGGGGTGATCTTAAAAGGAGATTTCTTTTGGAAAGGATTTGGATTCACATAAAACCCAATTACAAACATATATATCCCAAAAAAGTAAAGATAATGATGAAAAAATGATCTTTAAGGTGTACCCATATAAAAAATGGAGTGAAAGAGGGAGAACCTGAAGGATGAAAGATGGGTTCGAGAATTTCCCCTTACCTTGTATCTGAATGCTTCCTTCTCTTTAATGTACTGTATAATGAAATTATATTGAATAATTAGAAATTAAAGAACATTTTATACATTAATAGGGTTCATTATGGTTTCATTATGTCATTTTATGTTCCTTTGGATGACTTATAGAGTTTAAAGACATTGTTTGGGGATGTTTATTTTTATGGTTTTTCTTGGGTGGTTCACTTGTATTTAGAAATTGGAGTTCGGGTAGAACATGGGTAATCATCCATAAATAATATTACATTTCATTAATAATATTACAGGAGTTTTAATTATCTTATAATTAATTATATTATATCCATGTGGATGAATCATTAGATAATAATTAAATGGTGGTTATTTGGGTCAATTTGGGTGGTTTTTGGATCAAAACATACTTGTTTTAACTTATCACTTAGTAATATGGACATAGGTTATTTCCAGAACGTTAAATAGAAAATAATATGTATAAAATATTATTTTTTAACCATGAAAATGTTTTCATTACCATATCCAAAGGTACAAATGGAAGAATAAAGCATGTCGTTCTTGAAGGTGATAAATTAACACCACACGAACAACGTTCTCTTTAATAAAATAAAAGGAAGAGGGAAAGGGGGTTGGATGATATAATAGGAAATTAGAGTCATAAAATTACTTTATGTGTATAATAATGGAGTTACAATAAAATTTGGATGAAGATATTTGGGGAGATATTAAGAAATGAACTTGAACTTGAAAGGAAATTAAAAGAGAAGAGGGTGGGAAATTACCTCTAGAATCCTCCTCTTGAGAACCTCCTTAATGGCCTAAGCTTGGTCTTTTGATGAGACCATTAGCTCTTGGACATGGGGGAGGGGATAGGGAAGGTGTTTGGGAAGATTTTAGAGAAGTCTTGGAGTTTGAGAGGTGTGAGGAAATGAGGGTGTGAAGGGTGGCTTTTATAGTGGAGGGGAGAGGGGTTTCCTTAATATAAAATTTATTTGTTTGTTAATTTCCCCTAAGACAAGGAATAGTGAGTCTTGGATGACCAAGATTAGTAATTTTAAAATTTAATCCCGAACTATGTGGGCTTACATCAGAAGAACATCACATATGACCCTGTAATTAGCTTATTTAGCTTATTTCATAAATTACGGTATTTCATTATTCATCAAAAATTCAAGTATCTCAGAAAAATCCCAAAAATCTACCCCAACCATTTTTAGATGTGTATAATCCAAAAATGAAGTCCATTTTTTCAAAATATTTTTCTATATAATATTAATTTAATATTTAATTGAAATCATAATTTACTTCAAAAAATAGTTTTTAAGATTAAAACTGATTTATATTGCTTTCAAAAATTACATAGGGTATTATAAAATTATCTAAAAACTATAAGACATTTATTTAATTAATTTTAGGGAAATAAATATTCTTTTAAATTAGTTAATTAATTATAATTATTTAGTTATGACTTACAAAATACCAAAATTTTTACTAAGGTCAAATTGTCACTTTCTAAGATCTCTATATTTTATTTAATTATTAATAGGTAATTTTACTCTTTTGTTTGATTATTTAATATTAATAAGGTTCATATTAATATTCATAAGGGTATGTTACTATTCATAAGGTTGGGTAACTATTATCCAAAAATTATTTTTGTTTCATTAAACTCCAAAAATCATCTTGAACACAATCGTGTATGTCAGATTTTCAAAATTCCAAACACAGAAATGACAAAATTATGTATAAAGGTCACTTATCACTTAGTAGTTCATTATGTTGTGATTTCATGTTATTTTATGACATAATTATAAGAAGAGAATTTCCTTTGAAAAACATTGGGTCGTTACAGAATGTCAAACGCTGTGGAGAATATAGCACCCTAGGTTTGAGGTATGTTGCCTTTTTATGCTTTTTATGTGTTTAAATTCCTTGGGATGAGTTGGATGTTGTTTGGGAGAGTTTTTAATGGTATGAATAACTTTGGAGGATTTTCTAGCGCCACATAGATTGAGCACTGTTAGGGGAGACTATGTGTGCTCTATAGGAAACTATGTAGGGGGCATATTCATATTCACACAGCCTGTATAAGGTTTGTCAAACTGTGCGAGGAAACCATGAAGACCCCTTCTCTAGATGCATTAGTGTGTGCATTGTTAGGTCACGGTTTCCCAAATCGTGTGTTCTAACTGTGTGGTCACTTAAAAATGGGGTTTCTAAATCTGGGCTCACTCGGGGGTGCCTCATTTCTCTCCAAATCTTTTCCCACTCGAGTCTCACTCGGTATTTTTGGATCTCAAGGGTTATAGGGGTTCTCCCACTCATTTTGGAAGTAAATAAAAGGGGATTCTTGGTGGATTGAATGCAGTTCTTCTTGGGTAAGTCTCCAATCATGGTTCTTTGTGTTTTCCTCTAGATCTACATCACCCTCTCTCATGGTTTTCTAGATCTACACCCGTTGTGGGTAGATCTGGGATTTTATTAGCATTGGGTGTTGATTTTAAGGCTTTTGAATGTTAGGGAAGAGGATCTAGAGTATTTTTGGTGGTGTATTTGCCAGATTTGTGGTGCGGTTGCTTGTGGGTCAATTTTTCCAAAACCATAAAGGTAGGTAGATTCTATCTCTACTCCATTTTTCTAAAACATTAATATTGGTTTTAATTAATTTTTTTTATTAAAATTATTTTTGTTTTTGATGTGCAAAATTTATTGGAAATCCCTTTGGTGACGTTTTTGTGGATTTTTGTTGAAAACTGGTTATGTTGTGAAATTCACTTGTTATGGATTTTAAAATAATGATTTTAAAATGTGTTATTGGGATTGATTTATGAAAATGGTTGATGTAAAAGGTTTTTCAAAAAAGATTTTGTTTTATTGAAATTTTTTTTGAGCATGGAAAACAATTAAATGATGATTAAAATAAATGGGTGATTTATTGAAGTGGAATGGCATGTGATTGAAATAGATATTTGCATGTTGTGTGGCCTTGGTGGGTTATATTCTGAGTTGTGACTTGTTGAAATGTTTTGTGATAGTGGGAAAGAAGACTCACTATAAAATTTGACAGATAGTGGTTAGAACTACTTTCATTGTGGATAGTCATCGTGAAGCATCGTTAGTTGGAAATGTAGTGAACGAGATGGGCGGAATCTCCACCATTTTTGTTTCCTTATTGTGTTTTTCTTGCAAGATGGAATTTTTTGTGCTAGTGTGAAATTATGAAATGGATTTTGGTATGGTTGTTTGGATTTCTTATGTGTTTTGAGCATTCTGGTAGAAATGTCTTAGTAAATGAGTGTTTGGATTTTTTTATGTTGTTGCACTATTAGATGTTTTTTATAAACTATCTAATAAAAATGTGTTAGTGGTTTTATTTTAGTGGCATGTGTAGGGAATTAATTTGGGGAAACCAATTGAGTATTAGTACCCACCCCATACTTTGTCACTTTGGTGTTTTTTGTGATGTCCTATTCCAGGACACAGGTAAAGGTAAATCATCTCATTGTGAGTGGCTCGTAGTGATGCTTGGGAGATGTGTTGGTGCTTGGATCATGGTGCTTGGAGTGGATTTGTGCAGTGTGTCTTGGTTTATTTTGTGTATCTTGTTTAGTATTCCTCTTGGTATTCTGATATGGATTAGTGTGTTTAGTTGTCTTTGGCATGTGGGTTTGTTATGGATTAGTTGGTTGTATTTTTTTATTGTATGGGTTTGGATGTTTTATCGATATGCATAATATAGTTTGTTATTAGTGGATTGTTGGGTTGGTTGGTTGTATCTCAAGGGAAAATTATTCCCCCATTAATTCTCAAAGCCCTCATCATTTATTGCTATACATTGGCACATTGGGAATGTTTCTTAAGGCCCAGTAGCATTCCTCCGCCCACTCGAGCCAATGAGATGGGGTTGGATGTTACAATAAGTAATGTTGAGATCATATTCACAATGAGGGTGAACAAAATATATATTAGAAAATGATCATATGTGAGAATAATATTTTTATATTGGTATTAAAAGATCACCATAACTTATGAAATACATTACCAGTTAGTCAAATATCATTAATAATGATTCATAGATTATATATTTTTCCTAAGAAAATATATATTTGTTAAGAGTGTTCAATCATTAATAATCAATAATAAATCATGAGAAAATAACATAATCTTAAAACATATATTTTTTGGAATAAACATAAATATAGAAGATCATTTCTTTTGGATAGAGTTCAATAGTAGATTGGTTTCACTCTTAATTTACATCATTTCTTCAGTAAAGTCTCACTTCTAAGACTATCATAGTAGAAAATATCTCATACTATATTAGGTTTACTTCCCATTTCTATTATTTCATTATTAAAGTCTCACTATCAAGACAATCATAGTGGAAATTTAACCTTATTGAACTGGGTTCAATCCCCATTCCTTTTCTAATTACCTTATGAGATATCATTTTATACCCAATTAATTAGAGTATATATAATTTTGGGCCCACCAATCACTTAATGAAAACTATTCATTAGTGTTTCACAATATAATAAAAACATTAATCATTTCATTGCACTGTGATTAATCTGTGATAAATAAATGAGTTTCTTAATGACATCATCTCAACCTAATCATATGGAATCCAAAGAAATAACATGGATTGTATCATTATAATATATACTCATTGGAGTATATGAAACATCAAAGGATGTTGTCATAGATGAAAAATAACATTAAAATAGAATTTAAAAATTTAATCAAAAAAAGAAAATATATTTTCCCTTCAATGTCTTTAAAAATTAAAAATTCCTATAATATTGAAAAAAAAAATTATTTAAGACTAAACATTAAAATAAAAAATGAATTTTCAAAGTAAATAATAATCACGATGGTGGTAAATTCATTCATGTCTTATTCATTAAAAGAGATCATTTTTTTAAAACTTTTATAAAAAGTCGAAGACAACATATTTAGAAAATTTGAAAAAAATATTTTAATCCCTTTTAAAAAAATTAAAATTTATATAAAATTTCCTTTTTAAAACATTTCAATAAATATTATATTTTTTTATCTAACAATTTTAAGAGAACTGAAATGAAAGAAAAAATTCCCTACTAAAGAAGGGGAAGTCAGGTAATCTTTTAAAAAAACAATTTTTGATAATTTTAAATATGGAAGAGTGGAAAATTTATGTGAAACACAAAAAACCTATAAATAAATAGTGGATAATTAAATATAAAAGTTTTAAAACATATGGATCATATGATTTCTCTCAATTTAAATTTAATATAGATAATCTATAGAATAAATGATATTTTAATAAAAACCTTTACTACTTTGGTATATTTTGAATCATAACCCCATTTAAAAACATAAAATAAAACATTGAGTAACATTAAAATTAATTTATTCAAGATATAATGTATTAAATGGGATGTATATACACAATATAAAAACAAATAATAGCATAACACAAAACATGTCTCAATAAAAAAATATTGAGATGAAGAACCATTATCGTTAGACATGTATTACTCTGTATGAATTCAAACAACATGTAAAATAAAAATATATGTGAAATTTTTAAATTTCAGAACCACTATTTTATATATAATAATATATAATTCCCATGTATCTTTTAAATACTATTTTTAATAATTTTTTATTACAATCAATATTCGGGTGAAAACGAGTCAGTTTTCCATGCATGTTTCGGTTTGATGATTATAGTCCATGTGCCTTTGTCCTACTAAAATAATACAAATAATATAAATAATTTCATAAAAATTATATTTATTTATTAAATACACCTTTATAACATACCATATAGGGTGGTGATAAAAAAAATTAATTACATCACTTCATAGAGACGATAATCCTTACGTGGGCACATGTGATGTTCCCACAATTTGAGGAATGGAATTATGGAAAGGTAAATCATATTAAAAATTTATAGAATCATAATTATATCATAAATATCATCTATATTAATTGAAAAATACTTATTACTATAAATGTTACGTGAAAATGAAAAATGAATAACATCGTTTCGTAAAGGTGGTAGTCCATGTGTATTCATGACAGATGTTATCTTTTTCCAGTATATGGAAAGGTAAAAATGTAAATAATATATTATACTATAGAATCAAAATTATATTGTAAAAATAATATATTTTAATTAAATTTATCTATATAACTATTGAAGAGTGAATGTGATGAAAAATAAAATAAATCGATTCATGAAGATTGTAATATGTATATATGCATGAGTGTTGATTTTATTTTCAATTAAAAATAGTGGTCATAGATAATTATTATTCCAAGTTGGTGAAGTTAAAAACTCTTGTTACATTGGCATAGTGGAATGGAGTTAGTTTTGGCATAAAATGTTTTGAAATATGTGGCATAGAAACATGATCAAGTTAGCAAAGTGTCACAGTTTCTATAAAAATCATAATATTTCAAGAAGAATATATTGGTATCATAAAATTTTTCAAAAAGGAAATATTAAATACTCTATGAATAAGAATGTTTTTATTTTTTCAAAATGACCCCAAGATCTTAATCATTCTGATATTTATGGGATAAGAAGAAAACAATCAACTCATAGAGATAAGTATTTCATTACATGTATTGATGATTTTACTCATATTACATATGTTGTGTGTAATATCTTGGAATTTAAATAAATTTTTTTAAATTGTATGGAATTATTTCAATAACACGTGCCTTGATGGAATTATATTCTGAGGCCCGATGAGCTTAGAATAGAATTTTGAACTTTTTTTATTTCACTTATGAAAATGTGTGAGCAGGTTTATCTTACTTTTGAACGGGTGCTCTGATCAAAAATATGAGGGAACTATTCAACATGGAATGTCAAGATTCACTTATAAAGGACATAAATATGACTAGAATTGGGGAGATGAAAAAGTTATTTTACATACTTTTCAAAAAATAATAAAGTATCTTAAAAGGTTAATTTATTTATTTTCTCACCATCGAGCAGTGGATGACGGCACTACAGTGTAGCAATGAGGCGCATTAAATGAAGCTTTTTAATGGATCGTTTTTGTGCAGCATAACGATGCATTAATTGAGGCATAACAAAAACACTATTTCATAAATGAAACAATGTGACGTTGCCGAGTAATAGAAGTATTACGATGTGTCTTCCTTTAATAAGCCAATGCATTGGAGAGTTGAGAATTAAACTGTGGAAATTTTGATGAACCAACAAAAAGGACTCCCTCCAATGACAAATGATGAATGTCGGTAGGATCACTAGAAAGGTAGAAGCTTTACAAAGAACGGGACTGGGAAGCGACAAATGCCAATGAAGGATGAATCTTTGAGGGTGGAGCGCTTAAATGACGAACGTCAATCAAGGTAGGGGTTTAATTATTTTATGTTTTCCTAAATATTATTCTAAAATGATGAAAGCGGGTCATCCTAAAAAAAGGATGATCTATATACCTTTAATTATTTTGGGAGGGTGGTGTTTTTGGGATTTCTATTCGGGATTAAATTATTGTTGATAGAACATCATCCCCAAACTTCCCCCTATTTTAAAACGCTAATGCAGATGGTGAAGGATGACACAAACAAGGCTAGAGCCCCTCTTATTGTGCATTCTTTGTGTCCAAGAATTTGAAAGGGGAGACATGGAGAATTTTAGGCCTTCTTAGAGAAGTCAATAACCCATAGAGGAAGTAGGAACAAGCGGCACAAAGAATGGACCACAGGAGTCGACACGGTGGTCCGCAGAGTACCCTACCAGTGATGAAGGTGTCGGCGACCGGCAACCGCGGCCACGAGTGGGGGAAGCGTGCCAGAACGATGTTCCAAGAGGTGTGTCGCAGCTGGACCAGGTAGCAGCGGAGCAAAATGGCCGCCTACTGTGCTGGCAGCCGATGGAGGTGGATGTGGG
Source organism: Viscum album (assembly GCA_963277665.1). Lineage (NCBI taxonomy): Eukaryota > Viridiplantae > Streptophyta > Magnoliopsida > Santalales > Viscaceae > Viscum > Viscum album. The sequence goes on along the minus strand of OY728150.1, from coordinate 1,580,878,652 downwards.
TGGGCGTCTACGTCGGTGGAGTGGCCCGTAGCCATGGGCCACAGTTTCACCAAGCACACGGTCTTCTGACCTCATGCGGACTCTCTAGGCATCTGAGATTGACCATTCATGTGACACCCCCATACACGAAATTTGTCTGGGCTGAGGGGAATCATTCCACCAAAGGAGGACTGTGCAGGAGGTAGGTTGAGCAGGACGAGATCGGGTCGCTAGGCGACCCAACGGGATAGACACGCTTCCAAGTCGGTCCGAGTTCAGTGATGCCTAGTAGGCCTAAACAACTAGTCAGGCCGGACTAGACAAACCCAGACCTGAACTATGTCAGTTCAGATCTGTCATATCAAACTAGTGCTGGTGGGGCCCCAATGCCGGGTTGGTTTGTTCTGTAACTCCTAAATGTTTTTATGAAATATTTCCTTTAAATAATTGTTATTTTTTAGTAGCTTACATTTCACGGAATCATCAGATTAAATGAACCGAAAGATTCCCTTATTATCAAATTATTATTTTATCGTACTCATTAGGTTATCGGGAATAATTATAACTAACTTATTAAAATACATTATTAATTCATCGGCTATCAATTATTTATGAAAATATAAATCAATTAAATATTTGTATTTTTGAGTGAATTAACTTTTTGTGTTGAAATTAAAAATATATATGTGCATTATATATTTGACAAAATATTATTTATATTCATCTAATGGATATTTTAGTCATACGGTTTGAATAAAACCTTATTTTATGTATAAAAAAAATTTAAAAGGATAAATTTACACCTTTGAATGGAAAACCCATTTTAAATTAAGATTTTGTCACATTGATAATTTTTATATGAAAACATAAACATTTTATTTTTTATCTGGATATAAAAATTTAATTTTGATAAATTTCTTATATTTTTCTCATAATTTTTATATTTTGATGAATAGTAAAAATACGACAAATTTTAATTCAAACATCTTTTTCAATCGAGATGATTTATTTGGTTAAATTATAATATTGAATTATTTAAGTATAAATAAAATATATTTCTATCATTCAATATAATGTATTTCATTATCATTCATTTTACATTGAATTCATAGAAAAAAAACATTTCAATCTTTTTCAATGTTTTCACTTCTAAAACATTTTTTCTCATTTCAACAGTGGGATTAATTTAAATTTAATTACTACAACATAGGTGTTTTGAATTTTGAAAATTGGATTCAGTATTTGAAATCACTAGCTACAAATTATGTTAATAATATACTTTTATTTTTCAGCATTATGAATAGTAACTTGGGTAATTATTTTTATTACCATGGTTAAAGGTCAATCAGGTAATTAAGGGTAAAAATAATATTATAAAATTACCTTAACACCTATAAAAATCTTATTGGATGACTAAATTAGACCCTTATCATCTATTTTTTCGAAATGGAATCACTTTATGTCCACTTACCTATGAATATGACATGCATGTAATAAAAACTAATGAATGTGAAAAAATGTCACAATCTCATTTAAATAAGTAAATTAATTTTATTATTTGGATAACTAGGAGATGATATCGACTATAGATATTCTCTCAAAAGATAAGTAATTTCATATATTATATAAAAATTATAATTTTTATAAATTAAATAACTACCGTAAATGATGACACAATAATGATGTAAAAATTATTGTTATAATAGAAATATCAAATAAATGGTTTTAAAAATATTAAAATAAATATTTTCTAAAATAATTAATGTTATATAAGAATTTTATAGGTTACTATGACATATTAGGATTGTATTAAATATTTTGTTTAAAATTTATCTTTAGGGTGGATTTTATTTAAAGTCAAATAAATAAATAGTATCAAAATTGACAATATTGATATTTTATAAAAATAACATTTTATTAAATTGTTTAAAAATCAAAAAAATATTTAAAAAATACAAAGTAAAAATTATGAGGTCTAAAATGTCCTAAAATATCCATTTATGGTCAATTAATACCAAATAAGTAAATATTTATAACCATTAAGCGTTTAAAATTTTAATACCATAATTAAAATTAAATAGAATTACTAAGTGTTGGTTAAAATGATGATTCTTAAAATGACAAGATAAGTTTTCCAAAATTTATTTTTTATGGTTTTACAACCCTGTCTCATCTCATATATGAATTTGGGTCATTTTTTAAGTTTCTATGTGGGGTTTAATTGTATTATAAATTAATATTTTTGATGTTTCCAAAAGTGCCCCTTGCCACAATTATAAAATGGCACCTCCCGCCTCACCTCTTCACATTATTTTGAGCCTTCAATCTCGGACAAACAATTCCATTTTTCCTTTTAAAATTCCTTATTCTCATTTTAGAGGTTCTGGTCTTCTTCAAAGGCCAACTCTAGTGCCCTAAGTGGAAGTCTAAAGGAGGTACGTCGAGGAAGAGGAAATATCCTATACCGATTCATTCATATTTATTTCTTCTTAAAATTACTCCTCATTAGTTGTTTCATTATAAAGTAATAAAATCAATATCACTAATATATTAATATATTATTATAAATATAAAACAATAGTATTTCACCTTCAATCCATCCTATGAAAAATGAAACCACCGAGTGTGTGTATGTACTACTTACCATCTCTACATCGTGGTGTAATCTATTTTTCACCACCACCAAAATTGGATGGGTATAATGGTGGAAATAATAACTACATATGATTTTTATAACATGATACTAATTCTGAAATATTATACACCATACACTTCAATACCATTCAATAATTATGGGAACGATATTGTCACTCATTGATACATACGACTTACCGTCCCTACAGTGTGATTTGATTCCTTCTACATAATCTTCGTTAAAGCTTGATTATATAAATGACATGATTGAATAAATATTATATATATTATAGTAATATAATTTGGTAAATTGTATAACTAAAACCTAAAATAAATAATAAGAACTTTTCTAAAAAAACATGCATAAAAACATAATGTAGTTAATACCCAAATAACAAGTATCAGTGAAATGTTACAAACAATCAGATAAAAATATGATCGTAAATGTTATCATAAAAATTATTACGATTCTGTAATAAACAAGTAACATTTTTAAAACCATTATATAGGAGTTTCAGATACATATGTAGGATATTGGACCTAATGTAAGGGATAAATTTACGAATCTCATTTTTATCTGAGATTGTTTATTTGTAAGTATTTACTGATGGTTATTTATCTTCCACATCCATGTTTAATAAATATGTATTCCAAATTATTATAAATATCCTTCTATTACTTCTAAAAGTCAATTTTAACCATTGGTAAATTTTTACTAAATTGCATGGATGGAATCTTTTATCATTTTCGGTACAAGGTTCTTTTTGGATTTCTGAAAAAATTACGAGAAGATTGTTTTTTTAACTTGTATGTCATAAACATATTTTTACACATTCATAATGCCTTATTTAATTTAATATTACCCTATAATAATACAAGGTTATTCTCACATAAAATAATTTCTACTAAAATTGTGGGGCATTTTGAGGAAGGAAAACATTTTTGAAGAAGAAAGGATATTTTCCTTATGAATAAATTTTAAGTGTTTTCTCAAAATTATTTTCCTTCTAAGTTGAAGCTTTTTAAATATGGTTATATTTATATCCCTATTATTACTATTATTTTATTGTGTTTATGGTGGAATGTAATTGATGAAATCCATTTGTTTTATATCAATTATGATGGAATGGTGTTTAAAAAACCCAATTTATTTCATGGATTATTCTATGGTGAATGTTTTTATGTTTTTGTGGCACACGTAAGAATAATTTCATTATGAGATGGGTGGGACCGATATCTACCTCCAATTTATTGGTTAATGATTTATATCTCATGATATATACATTATTGGAACAGAAAGTAATCTGGTTCAGTAGTACAAGGTTGGAACAAGGAGTGAACTCGGTTTAGTAATGGACTTTGTCTCCTATGATGGTCTCAACAATGATCCTTGACTTATATGAAATGATTTTATACACTTATGTGTATATAACACAAAATTTCATGTCTTATTTTATGACTTTTGGAATTTCATTTCACTTTTATTATTTATCCCATGAGATGATATTATGAACTTTTATATGCTGGATAAGATGTTCAAATGTTAGGTTCTTATGAATATGATATGATTGATAATTAATTTTTTTATCCTTAATAAGCATTTGATCTCACCCCCATTCATATTTTTCTTTTACCAAGGTCATAAACAAGATTATTAATTATGATATTCTTAAAAGGAGTCTAGTTTTGAAGAAATAAATGGGAGATAATATAGATGTTCTATGAACCGATTGTTTATGTTTCCAATTTTCTAAAGACATTATAGATATACAGTCCTTCCAAGGTTTTGTTATATGTTGTAAGGAATATAATTAAATTATGAAGTAATATTAATATATGTAATGTATGGGCTGCTATAGGGTCGGTCTAACCGGGTCGAACCAAGCCCACATGCAACCATCCCCATTTTACTAAAACGCAAATATCTTGCAAACCAGGTATCTGGTTGAAGATCTGTTTGCAGTGTGGAAACCCTTACGAAAATACGGAAAATTTGTAATAATATATGGAATATTTCATGGAATCTGAAATTTTATGAATGGAAGGATGAGTATTTCTCCCAAGATCAATACAGCTACATGTGGAAACCCTGCAGTTGGAAGAGACCAAAAGACTACTGACGATCGACCATGTGTGGATCAGACACTATGGACTAGTGGGAAGAAACTTTTGTGTGACCTAGAAATCCCATGGTGTGGAGTGTCTTTTGTGTGACCTAGTAGAACCATGATACTAAATAAGAGAAGTACCTATGTATGGCCATAGGTGGGTAGCGGCTTTTGTGTGACCTGGTATTCCCAGGGTGGGGAGCAGCATCTGTATAACCCAACATACCCATGGAACTCATCAGGAATGAGTACGACATCATGCTTGGTGATAATGCCTTGTGGATTGTTTGTGGATTGCTTTGTGGTATTTCCTTTCTGTTTTGGGGTCTCTACTGAGTATATTGTTAATCACCCTTGCGTGGGCTTCACCCACATGTATTATGTCCAGTGAAGATAACTGACAGCTTGAAGGAGGACTTGATTGCCCAGGACTCGGTGGTGCCCAGTGAGACTAGGCAGGCTGGGCATACTTATTTGGCTTCCAGTAGATACTCTATACTTACACATTAGGTGGGGTTTTCAGCGGATGGCTATCTAAAGTATCTTCTATACTTTCCTATTTTCTAGTTAGTCTTTTAATGGTTTTTTATTCTAGCCCAGTTGACTTTCAGTTGTAATTTCACTCATTGGATTTATAGTGACATGTTTGTTTTACATTTCCAGCTTTAGAATGTGGTTTTGTGGGATTTCATATAGTTACTTGGGAAAATTCCTCCCATTTTTAGGTTGAGGCCTTCTGTACTAATCTATAACCCCTGGCGTTCGAGAGGTGGGCTTATGGTATGTCACGGCACGGGCCCTAGGTTATGGGTCATAATGAAGTGGTATCAAAGGAGGTGAGTTATAAATCAAAGACAAAGTGTCTATTGTTTTATTTATTTGGAAACATTGTTGAATGTTTTGAATCTGACTTTCATATTTGTGGATTCCATTGTTGGTGCGGCGGCCGATGCATCCACACACCAAGACACTAAATTAATCTTTTCAGCTCTATACATGAAATCACTGGTTCCATATGTGTATCCTTATGATATTTTTGAATAAGAGTCCACAAACTAGGTATAACCTCATTTATGTGGTACATCTTAATCTATTTCAAGATGACTCCACACAAACATCTAGCTAGGATTCTGATACATGATCATGTGGACAACACACCTAACGATGAGAAATTGGTTCAATGACTAGTGATAAAGATGGACCCACTGGGTGTTTCACCGGTGTTTCCACCACATGTTGATCAGTAGTTGCTACTAGAATTATTGGTAGAAGATTTACGTAGACTTAGATTCTTACACTAGTTTCAGAGACAGTAGACATAGTGGCCCAAGCGAGCTTGGTCTTCCATGGGATGAACCTAGGACTTGAGTTCAACAGTCCGGGGTTCTAGAGTAGAGGGTGTCAGTAGGGAACTAGGTTGTGCTTCACGTGCAATTAGAAGGGACACATAGCTCGTAATTATTCGACATACCACATAGATGATTATCATATGGTCACAAGACCACTAAGTAAGAGTCATAGGTTCGATCAAGGAGGTTTGCAGGGTAGAAGATATGGTAGGGGATTAGACCAAGCAGCTGGCATTGGAAAATAGTTCAAGGTGCAACCACCACCACCCCCAGGTGGTCCACCACGGGCTCTAGGATCCGATGGATAGATAGGACTCCAACATCATGCAAAGGAGACCAATGACCATGGAACTTTAGATATTATTAGAGGTATAATCTACGTCTTCTCCATATTCGTTTTAGTTCTTATATACACAGGTTCTAGTCATTCTTTTCATTCCATGGGCCTTGTTCGAGGATCAAAGATTCTGGTAGAGTCATTGACTCGATCATTACCGTTAGATACACCTACAGGAGGGGATTCAACGACTACACCCTGGTGCCATTAGAATGAGCTTACTATAGGAGGATATATCTTTGGATTTTATATCCAAGTAGTGGTGTCCAGGCCTTACGACATCATCTTGGGTATAGACTAGTTATCCACAGTCCATGTATAGATTGACTGTTTTAGGTGAAAAGTGTGGTGTGTCCCTGAAGACGGGACTAGGTTTTCCTTCACCAGTTAGAAGGGAACCTTTTCAGCACAAGATGAATTTTCTCAGAGGAGGGTGCAACTGATCAATAACCAGTTGGCAAGACTCATTGTTGATGCGGTGGATGAGAGGATTCTGAAGTTTACTATAGTGGTGGATGAGTTTGAGGATGTCTTTCATGAGGATGTTCTGGGAACACCACCTCCTAGTGGGGTAGACTTCTGCATCAAATTGAACCTGGGTACAACACTGATATCCACACCAGCATATTGGATGGCTCCTACAGAGCTTTGTGAATTGTTGGTAATGTTAGAGGACTTGTAGAAGGAGGTATTTGTGAGGCCCACCATTTCACGATGGGTATCCACAGTTTTGTTTTCCAAGAAGGTGGATGGTAAATCGACCCTATGTGTGGAATTACAGCGCCTGAATGAAGTGAATGTGAAGAAAAAGTATCCACTACTGATAATTCATGACCTCTCTGACCATGAGAAGTGAGTAAGGTGTCTCTAGAAGATAGACATTAGATTAGGATATCATTAGCTTTGGGAATAGGATGAGGACGTACCAAAGAAAATATTTTGATATCAGGTATAACCACTAAAAGTTCTTGGTGATTCCCCTTGGCATGGACAATTCACTAGTAGTGTTCATGGGACTCATGAATAAGATCTTCTAGCCTTACCTCAATCTCTTCATGGTGGTCTTCATTGATGACTTCTTGGTGTACTTGGTGTCAGAAGAGGAGTATGATACACACCTATTGATAGTCCTTGAACCACTCTGAGAGCACCAACTTTATGGGAATCTCTCTAAGTGCCAATTTTATATTCTAGAAGTCCACTTTCTGGGACACGTCATTTCTAAGGCTGGAGTTGCAGTGGATCCTGCAAAGATAGAGGTGGTAATTTCTTGGGATCCACCCAGGAGTGTGACTAAGGTGTGGAGTTTCTTGGTGTTCATTGTATACTACTTAAGGCATGTGCCTTATTTTTCCATAGTAGCATCACCTTTATCAGCCTTGACAGTAAAGTTACCTCCCATAGTGTGGATGTATAAGTGCCAGTAGAATTTCAAAAATCTGAGGTGGATACTAATGAGTACCCCCAACTTAAGACTACCAGAAGATGGTGTTGGGTATCTAGTATTCTAAGACGCATCAGGGACCGAACTAAGTTGTGTCATGAAGTAGGAGTGGGCAGTGATCACCTATGTCTCATTACAATTGAGGCATCATGAGAAGAACTACGTGACCCATGACCTAGAGTTAGTAGTAGAGGTCCTTTCCATGAAAATTTTATGGCACTACTTGATGGGTGAATGGTTTAATATCTATTTTAACCACAAGAGTCACAGGTACATATTCTCATAGAAGAACCAGAACATGAGTCAGTAGTGATGGTTGTAGTGTCTCCAATTTTATGACTTTGAGATAGTCTATACTTCTAGGAAGGGAAACGTGGTGGCAAACATGCTCAGCAGGATTCCAGGTTCACAACTACTGAGGGAAGAAACATAGTAGCTAGTCGTGATGTAGATATAATTCATGGATGGTGATAGAGTAGTTGAGATTCAGTCAATGAAGGTCACACCCCCACTCTTACATTGACTTAGGAAGGTGCAACTTGTAGATGTGGACTATGAGGCCCGACGTGCTCAAATCTACTTAGGACATGCTCCTCGTAGATTTTCAATATGTGGGTAGCATGTCATCCTTTTTAGAGGATGCATTGTACTAAAAATGTAGTTTTGGGAGGAGGTGTTGAGGTAGTTCCGTACATCCCCTTTTGCAGCACAACCAAGTCTGGCGAGGATGTACTAGGACCTCTGATGGCAGTACTGGTCGCTAGGGATGAAGTAAGTGTTGGAAGAGTGTGTTTAATGATACCTCACTTGTTAGAAAGTGAAGGTTGAGCATCAGGTTCTATCAGGATTAGAATTACCAATTGAGGTACCGGAGTGGAAATGGGATGGAATCTCTATGGACTTAATGATGGGGATACCACAAATTAAAGGGTCATGATTCTATATGTTTGATTGTTGACCGACTCAACAAGAGGTCTCACATTCTACCCATTTGGGAACAGGGATTTGTAAAAGGTGTAGGGTACCTCTACATCTAAGAGATAGTTCAGATTCAGGGGTGCCTTTCGAGATCATCTCAGATTGTGATGCTTTCTTTACATCCCAATTATTGAAGGGATTGTAGAAGGTGTTCGGGACTTAGTTATTCATGAGAACATCTTTTCACACTCAGACAGATGGTTAGACGGAGTGGACCATATAGACCTTTGAGGAAATTCTTCATACTTGTATCCTTGATTTTCGATCATAGTTGGGAGGACCACCTACCACTGGTGAAGTTTCCATACAACAATAGCGATCACTACACCATTGGCATGTCAAAGTTTGAGCCTTGTACGGGCAGCCATGTAGATCACCTCTATGCTAGATAGACCTAGGGGAATAAACACTCTTGGGTCTATAGTCGGTAAGGGATACCATTCAAAAGGTTTAGATCATCTAGGAGCTGATGAGGGTAGCACAGAGTAGGCATATATAGTGCGCTGATAAGATATGGAGAACCTTGGAGTTCGAGGTGGGAGACCCTGTTTTCCTTTAGATATCATCCCGATGGGGATTTCAGAGATTTGGCCAGGGAGGAAAATTATCTCCAAAGTTCATTGGACCTTTCCAGATTCTCAATAGAGTTGGCGAGGTGGAAAAACACCAAGATCTTCCCCCATAGATGCACTGGGTGCATGATGTTTCCACAGGTCGTAGCTGAGGAGTTAAGCGCATGATCCAACACACCTCATCGACTGGGGCGAGCTGTAAATTTTTGATGGAGTGACGCTTATGGAGTTTCTAGTAGAGATAAAGGATCGAAAGGAGTGGGTAATTTGTGAATGGTGGATCCATCAGTTGTGCATTCGGTGGCATCATGTGAATCTCCAGGATATCACATGGGAGAAGGAGGCTATGATTCTTGATTAATACCCCAATTTATTTTATTAGTCCTTGTTTTGTGATTTCAGGGACATCATTTGTTAATGTGGGGAGAATTTCATGTCCCTTAATTTCTGAATAAATTTCTTTTTTAAATTGTAAGGAATTATTTTGAGATCACACGCATTGACGACACAGGATTCTGAGGCCCGGTGAGCCAAAAACTGAATTTTGAACTTTTTATAGTTCACTTATGTGAACTTGAAGGCAGGGCTTTCTAAATTTTGAACCGGTACTCACATCGAAAATATTAGGGCACTCTTGAACTCCAAACATCGGGATTAACTTATAAAGGACTTGACTTCAACTGGAAAGGGTCGTATAGAAAAGTAAATTTTATGATTTTTATAAAAATAATAAAATAACATAAAAAGTTTTTTTTCTAGCCATTGAACAGTGGACAACGGAAGTTCGGTATGGGGACCAGGTGCATTAAAGGAAGCTCTTTAATGGCTCATTTTTCTGCATCATAAAGATGTATTAATTGAGACATAACAGATAAGTTGTTTCTTAAATGAAACAGTGTAACAGAAACAATGCAATGTGTTTTCTTTAAAATAAGATTACATGTTTGAGAGTTGAGAATTAAACTGGGGAAATTCTGATGAACCTATGGCAAGGACTCCCTAATATGATGACTGACTAACATCGGTAAGATTTCTAGAAACATCAAAGCTTTACAAAGAATGGGATCAGGAAGCAAGGAATGCCAATGAATATTGAATCCTTGAGGGCAGAATGCTTCAAAGACAAACATTGATCAAGGTAGGGGACTAATTTTTTTAATTTTTCCCCATTCTTATTATAAAACAAAGAGCACGGATTAACCCCCCAACAATTTGATAGGTGGATCTTCCATTCAAGTAGGAGTTTGATGTTTTTGGGATTTCTATTCGGGATCAAATCATTGTTGATACAACATCATCCACAATCCTCTCCCTATTTGAAAACTCGAAAATGGAGGGTGTTGGCCGACACAAACATGGGTTGAGCCCCTCAGATTGTTTGTTCTTTTTGGTCGAGTATTTGAAAGGGGAGATAAGGTGAATTTGAGGCCTTTGTGGGGAAGTCCACCACCACGGAGGTTATAGGTGCAAGCGGCACGAAGAACGGACCATCGGAGTGGACTCTATGGTCTGCAAAGTACAATACCGGAGCTAGTGGTGGTGTTAGTGACCAAAAGGGGCAGTCATGGGAGGGAACTGGGGCACTGGGAGGAGCACCACCGCCAGCCCAAGATGAGGTGGACCGAAAGGGGCCACTGGTGGTGTTGGCGGCTGGTGGAGGTGGACATCGTTAGGAAGTCGCCTCTGTGGAGTGCCCCACAACCTTGGTCTATGGTTTTTCCAAGCACACGGTCTTGCAAACCGGTTATTCAATTGATGAGCCATTTGGGTCTTTGGGAACCTAGCGAAGAGATAGATCTTTTGGAATACCCTATAGATGATTTCATGGAATTTTCAATTCAAATAATGTATTGAAGAGTGGTTCTCCCGAGATCGAGTGTGTGACATATGGAAACCCTGCAGTTGGCTGAGACCTAAAGATAGCTAACGTGTGACCCTATGTAGATCAAATACTATGTCCTAGTGGGAAGCAGCTTCTGGGTGACAGAGTTGGCCCACGGTGGAGAGAGGCTTCTATGTGACCCAACAGACCCACGGAAATTGACAAGAAGAGTATCTCAATATGACCAAAGGTGGGAAACGGCTCCTCTATTACCCAGCATGCCCATAGTGGGGAGAAGATTCTATGTGACACATAATACACATGGTACTCATCAGGGATGAGTACCACGGCAGTCCTAAGGTTAGTGGGAAGCATCTTCTGTATCACATGGAAATCCCACTATACTCATTGAGGAGGATTTCTCTTGTATCCCAAGGTATTCGATGATGTGACTCATGGTCTTACTTTCATACTCTAGAATATACCATGTGTGAGATGTCTTACTTCGTGCAGCTAATCTATACATACCCATCATGTAGTGTATTCAGTGGATGGTTATCTATATTTTCTTTTTTACTTTTATTTTTTCTAGTTAGCATTTTGTGGAGTTTGTATAATGGCCCATTTTAATTTCAGATGTACTTGAACTTAGTGGTTTTAAAGTGTCATGTTTTTTTTACTTCTCCATCTTTGGGATTTGGTTGTGTCTGTGCGTATAGAAACACAGTAAATTGCCTCCTATTTGAAGGTCGATGCCTTCGGTGCTAGTCGCCATCCCCTGGTCTTTGGGAGGTGGTCTCGGCATATGTCATGGCACTGGCCCAGGGGGATGGTTTGTGACATTATGTATATGAATTATAAGTCACATGCTCTGAATATGTTTAAAATTTTAAGGATGAAATATGAAAAGGAATGTTAGTATTTTGTAAAGAAGATGAGAAGTGTGAAATTTTAAAGTTATCTTTAGAATCATTGAATTTTTCATGATTTCATTACACCATACACACCTCAAGAAAATTTTATTTCTAATAGTAATAATAGAAGTTTGGTAGAAATGGGGAAAATATTGTTACTTGACTAATGTCTCTATCATTACTTTTAAATTCAATACATGAGAATTATTGTCTATATTGAAAACCAATGTTTCTTTATTCCAACTACTAATATGACTCCATATGATGTTTTTTATGAGAAATATCTAATTTTGAAACACTTAGAAGTTTATATGAGTACATGTATCATTAATGATGAAAGGTGGAAATCTTGGAATATTGGAGTAGAGATGTGAAGATGGAATTTTTCATAGCTATGCTCTAGATTGAAGAGGATACAGATTTATCAATAAATAAAGTGTAATTTTATTTTATTCTATTAATATTAAAGTAATTTAAAAATATTGGGAAGATTATAAACAAACTCATGCCAATAAAAAATATAATTGGGATGAAATAATCCATGATGGAAATTCTGATACGGATTTCAACAACGGTAATCCAAATCAAGAAGAAGAATTAAAATCCTATTTTTCTAGTGATGATGAAGAATCTAGAAAATATCATCCTATGCTGATAAATAAATTCTAAGAACAAAACATTGCATGTGATCAACATCAAAAGGTTCAAACAAGAAGAACATCAAAAGTTATTACACATACATCTTTTTATTCAAGAGTTGATCCAAAATATGTGAATGAATCTTTTGAGAATCAAAAATGGGTTCATGATATGAATGAGGAGCTTGATCAAATAAAAAATAATGATTCTGGGGAACCAGTACCTCAACCAAATGAAAAGAAATTTATTGGTACAATGTGGGTTTTCATGAACAAGCTGAATGAAGATGGTAAATTTATAAGAAAAAGAACGCAAGCTTAATGTGAAAATGTAACACATAGATTGAAGTAATTGACCTGATGAAACTTTTTCTCTTATGTAAGGGTGAGAAATAATCGTAATCATTCTTTCTATTGTTACACAATGAATTTAAACAAAATTAGATAGATGTGAAGTCTGGATTTATGAATTGGGATCTTGATAATGAAGTAAATATTGAACAACCACATGGCCTTGATTCTAAGAAGGATGAAATTTATGTGTATAAGTTTAATAATTCCTTGTATGGGCTAATAAAATCATTGAGGGAATGGTATTTCAAATTAGGTACCTATAAAAAAATATGATTTTTAAGAAAGGAAGGGTTGATTGTAATCTGTAAATCCAAGAAATTAAGGGTTTTTAACTCATTTTAATTGTTTATGCTGATAAAATTAACTTTGAGGGGAATTATTAAAGAACTTGTGAAAGGCTTGCTAAAGAGGTTAAAATTTTGTTTGAAATTTCCATGATGGGAGAAATGAAAAAAATTCTTGGATAACAAATCCCAAAGAAGAAGAAAGCTGTATTTCATTCCCAAGAAAGTTAAGTTAAGGAACATATTATAAAGCTCGGAATAAAAAATTAAAATCCTTTTTTCACACTTATTTAAATGGGAACCAAATTTAATATATATGTAGAAGTGAGTGGATCCTAATGTTTTTTGGAATCTGATTGGATGTTGTTTATATTTGACTGCCTCAAGACTCAACATTTTTTATACACTTACATTATGAAAAAGATTCCAGAGTGCTACAAAATATTCACATCTGTTGGATAAAAAATAATTCATAGATTTATCAAAGGAATAATAAATTTCAGAATAATGTATAATAGATCAGGAAGTATTGAGTTTTTTGGGTATTCTAATATATATTGGGTGGGAAATGTCGATGATAGAATATCCATATCTTGTGGAGTTTTATTTCTAGGGAAAATTTTTGTTATTTAGAATAAAAAGATATAGAATTATGTAACTCTTTGCATGGATAAAGCTGAGTATGTTGTTTCTAGTCAATAAGTTAACCAACTTATGTGGATGAAAAGTCGGTTGGGATAATTACTTATTGATGTAATGTTACCCTTTCTCCAGGGAGTCAATAAGTTGACCAACTTATGTAGATGAAAAGTTGGTTGGGATAATTACTTATTGATGTAATGTTACACTTTCTCCAGGGATGTGATAATCAGAGTGTTGTCAACATTTATAGAAATACAGAACAACATTATCATTCAAAACATATTTATATCAAATAACACTTCATCAAATATCATGTGGAGAAGAATGAATTGAAGTTGGAGTATGTTTCTGTATCAAAACAACTTGCTAAAAATTTTAAAAACCCTCTACCAAAAGAATATTTTAATAAATTGAGGTTGAACCTGGGATTCCAACCTCTTTACTGAAAGGGTTTTCATTTATTGGAAGCTATATTAATTTTTTACTGAATGAGTTTTCATTTATTTTCAAGGAAATGTGAAAGGAGAAGAAATCGCCTCACTTTATAAAAGTTGGAAATCAAGCTCACAATCGTAATCAGGTTATTAGAAACAAATATATTAGGAAATTATTTTGGTTTCATAAGATGTTTTCAAGAATAAAAGATTCATTGGACTCACATTGAGTCTGAGAAAAGAATTTTTGATCATAATTTGGAATTACATTAGAGTGTGAATGGATCTTATATAAATCTGATGATGTATTTATGATATTAGAGTACTTGAAAATCATAATTTGTTTCAAAAACATTTGATTAGAGCCTTATGAATAATAGGGGGAGAAAAAGTTCTTCCAATCTCATTGAGTATTGGTTTCAAAGAAATATGTACTAGAAGGATGGGAAGTTCAATACATCCTAATGAAAGTAAGATGATTATATATCAGTCCAAATCATTTTCACAGTCATGAGGAAATCATGGTTATAAGAATGATTTTATGAAAGAATAAATTTAAAGATTTGGGGTCATAGTTTATTGATTTGAGATCACGCCATGTAGATTGGTTTCAAGTATGAGATGATTTTATTCAGAATGTGTGAAGAATAACATGTTGGTTTTAAGTCAAAACAATAAGCCACGAGATACAAATCACCAGAGTTTTTAAGATGATGTAAATCATAATTATGAAAGGGAAAACGTTTTTACGGATATCAATCCATCGAACATGGTGTTCCACCAATCATTAGAGTAATACAGAAACTTATAATCAGAAGCAATGATGATTTTAAAATAAATGGATGAAGAATTGTTTCATTGAATGTTTTTGGGACCAATGAAGAAGTTTATGTCGTTGAGACTGATGAAAAAATCAATCAAATACTGATCAAAAAACATGTTCAACCATTTCCACCAAGATGAATTGTTGAGAGAAAATAAATGTTCTAGATTTTTTAAAATATGTCAAGAGGAAAATAATTATAACTTCCTTAATAATTGAACCAAGAGTAATACAATTTTAGTTGACACCGATTATCAGAGTTAGGTAGGGATTGATTCATTACGTAGAGACTAACCCTGAAAAAATTCATGGGATGATGGAATTCATCAGATGTATGATCATCAGAATAATGAAAATAAGAAAATAAAATTTTTCTCAAACATCCACAAAAGTGTTGGAAATTAAGATATTGAATGTTTTTTTGAATAATTGTTGAAATTAATCCATACGTGATGAAAATAAGA
Source organism: Viscum album (assembly GCA_963277665.1). NCBI lineage: Eukaryota > Viridiplantae > Streptophyta > Magnoliopsida > Santalales > Viscaceae > Viscum > Viscum album. The sequence continues at coordinate 1,580,862,876 of OY728150.1, read as the reverse complement.
TTTGTATTTTAAGAAGTTCCCATGATATTTATAGGAAAATATAGGCAAATATAGTCTAAAATTATCAATAATTTTCTGTAATAATTATTGGAATTTTATATAGTTATTAGTTGATATGGAGCATCAGAATAAGAATATATTTTTGTTTGTATGGAGCAATATATTGGGCAGTGTGTTTTCTGTTAATTCTGAGGATCATAATGGGAAGACATTTAATTTTAATATCTTTCAATTTAATTTTAAAAACATAATAATGAATCTAATTTCTTCATCATAATAGGTTAATTATAATGGAAATTAGAATTTGATTGAAGATTTAAAAGAATGAATATAGCTAAATGAAGTTGAGAGAATATTTGAGATGATTTGAGAATAAATGAGAAGAGTAAAAAAGCACTAAAAAAGTCAATTATTAAGCCAAAATTTTAGGGAAATAAAAATTGTAACAAATTTGGTTACGTTGGAATGTTTTTTAGGATCCTAACTAAACCACATTTGTAACACCTATAATTAGAGGGAAATACATTTTACTTTTCTGACTGAATTACTCTTCACATGTGTAGAGAGAACATGGACCATTGAATGTTTTTAGAGAGATGGAGATTCTGAATAGATCTTTATTGAGGAGACTTTTTTAACATAGTAAGGGGAGGATTAGGGAATTAATATTTAGTTGATCATATTATTGGGTTGGATTATCAGATTGAGAATTGGATTAGTATATCTGGACTAAGGAAGAAGAAGTTCAAAATTTTTTAAGTAGTATTCCGGTAGAGTTATATTCTCATACTGAGCAATTAGACTAGGAAATTAGACTGGGTATTAGACTGAGTATCATTATGGAGTCTAGATAATTTATTAACTATTTTTGGGTAGGAAAATTAATAATTTTTTTGATGATTATATTTTTGTATGTTTAAAATGCAGCATAGTAACTAGTTTTTAAGAAACTAGTGAAAGTTTATTAACTTTTTAAAAAACATTTGTTTGATAATTTCATGATACATGGAGAATATGCACTATTGTATTTAAAATAGGGGTACACAATTATAGAGGTAAATGCTAATTGTTTTCTGATCCAAACTGATTGATTTTTAATGGATTGTGTAGTATTGGGTTGTTTCCAAACCATACCAATGATGAAGCTACTCTTATTGAGTATTGAATATTGTAAATTATTATGTTCCTATGTATTTATGATTTTTTTTACTTTTAGAAAATTCATAACTCTTTAATCAGGAGGTGAATTTTTTTTCAAAAGGAATGAAACTTAAAAGAAAAAGATATCACTAATTCACCCCCTCCCCCTCTCAGTGATATAATATTCTGGTTTAGGAAATTTAAAAAAAACTTATGTCTCCAACCCAAATAGATTGTATCATATTTCTATCAAATTATTTCATCTGTCTATAGATCCTATATTTAAGAATACTATTATGTAACTTCTAGGTTAACATCATAGCGGGAAACTTCTATATCCTTTCAATGCAAAATATACTCTTAAATAATTATCACATACTATGTCATGCAGAATAACAATATGATGTGATGATGAGTTTATTAATATTCAAAACTATGGGCATAGGTTATCATAAAGTACACATAAGATGGTTCTAGGGCACCAACTCCAATACATCACTCTCCCATGGTAGTAGTATATATTTTCTTGAACTATGTATAACTAGGCCATTTAAAGTATGATACAATACGGATTCATCATAGACACTATCAGGTCCTATAATTACCTCTCTCTACATAGTACAAGCTTGAATTATAGGAATACGTGGGTAGCATGTAATCACTTCAGGTAAGATTCTCGAGCCATATCGATCTAGAAAAAAGATCCATCACTATATCCATCCCTTGAATAATAGAAGTAACAAAAATAAAATGGATCATTTCAGAATCTATGAGTATGGGTTTTAGTGTAGAGTGGACACAGATCGTATATAAAATCATAACATTTATAAACAATTCCTAACTTTCTATTGACAACATATGGTTGTATTCTTATCATCCAGCTCCTTGGGAGAAGCATCAACCACTTTAGGGTGATGTTGGTAGAATCATATATAATGATTTAAAACTCCAGTTCTTCCTCCTAACAAAAATCTAACTCTCCTACCATAACAACATCCATAAGGAATACCCTATCCACCTCAAGGAGGTCCCAAATCACGTTAGTGAATCTAACATAGAGTTCTATAGACCTCCTAAATTCTATATACCGCACTATTTTTAAGGTAATCAAATCCCATGTGACCTAATCCTCCCTAGGATTACCAAATCTTATCCATTATATGGATAGAAACTCTCTATGACTCATACACTGGTGAACCTATTATTTAGACATCTGTATGAGTATGCCTCTGATGAGGTGACCATGACACTTGTCAACGTCTAGCCTTAGAAAACGACTTTTCTCTTAGTTACCTACCACCAACACTAAATACCAACTTATCCCATTCTAGTAAGTTCTCTATCACTAAGGACCTCTCTAAAACCATGTCATATGTTTGGATACATAGTGGAATAACTCAAAATAAAACCTCCATATATAGGTTACACTCAAACATAAATGATCAAGGTAATATATCATTAATCATGTTAAGGGAGCATATAGTAACATGATGGATACTTTTAGTATACTCTAAAAAATAAATTTCACCATATTATAGCTCTAATAAAAATGAGATGTGCACTGACCTCTTTGTAGTCAGGTGTTACCCCTCATGAATGAGACACTCAAGATCTGTCCATGGGAGATTCACCTTATTCTGGTTATGGATGATCGGATTCCACCACAAACAAACTTCCCTATAGAGAAGGAAGGATACCAATACACCATCATATCATAGGGTTTCTAAATAATGTGTAAAACATGAATCACCAATTTAATCCAATTTTTCCACTACTTCAGTTTCAAGATCACCTCAGAACCGTTATGGTCACTTTCTTTGAAACTCATGAAGTACACAAACCTATGTGCATCCTCATCTCACCCCACTCAAATCAATTTATACATAATAATTTGAGGGATGTCTACTAAGACTACTTGTAGTTTATCCGCTCACTTAACTATGGGTGTTAGAACCACTCACCAATCAATAGGTATGGAAATATCATGATCAGGCCCCTAGATGTAAGCCTCATAGATAAGCTCATTGGAAAAAAGGGTAGATGACTGACATGATCATGTCCCAAACCTGCCTCTGGATCCAATCCTGATATCAATATAGTGACATACTATAGTTTAAAAATATTAACCATCATCATTAACTCATATCTAGAAAGAAGAATAAAAATGTACATTGAAGTCAACAAATAATCCTTATATGACACATGCACCATTCACTTATTCCCTATTAATATGAATTTAGATATCTAAAATGAAAATTAGGTCACCATAGTTATATTAAATAGATATGTAGGCCACTAAACCAATATTGTGTACCTTGGTTTGAAATCCAAACTCAAAACCCTTGACACTCCTTCACCAAGTTCAAAAACCAACCTTTATAGACACCTAAATGAATATAACATCCCTAAAAAAACAATTTGATACCACTCTGATATGAACCAACCCATCAAGGTCCCCCTTCACTAGCGGTAATCTGAGTGTGCCGCCCTAAGAACACCTCAAATATTCCAAGCTCTTAGGATTGACAATGATTAGGTATATCACACATGATAGGAGTCTTTAGCCAAATTCAACTAAACTGAAATGTATATCACCATAAAGAATATAATAATGCATCCTATATCATAAAACCAATAAAAATATATAATGAATTTGAAAAATGTTATGGTTTATGAAGAGGTATAAGGGAATGACCAAAGAAAGTAAGAATAGGGAAAAACACTCCCAAATAACCAAGTAGATAACCATCATAAAGAAACTAATGTGAAGGGATCACTATCAACAACTAGAACTTAACATGAACATAATCCACTATTATGACCTCTGAGAACCATAAATTCCCACTCAATTAGTACTCTATCCAAAAAATTCTCCACTGAACTATCCATAATTTTTATAAGACATGAAATGTGTAGATGAAATGTCCATATAGGGATAAATATATACATACTCATTATGATGCATCTAAAATTACAAGAAGTAAAATACAATAATGGAAAGTCAGTTCATAGCCAAAAATTTACAGATAACATACTCAAGGAAGAAGAAAAAAATGACAGAATAAAACATGAATATTCTTTCAATCCAAAGAACTGAGGAAATAAAGCCTCAACAAAAAATTGTCCAACTTTATAAGGGAATCTACCACCCTGAGAAACCATATAATCCAAGATACCAAGCTAGAACATACCCAAGTCACCCATAAATGTATGTAACAGGGTACCCACACCTATCTGAGGTAGACATGTCATTCAAGGGAGTATTGAACCCTAATGGAGGACATGTGCCTCATTGAGTAGGGTACATCAGGAGAGGGAGGTCCAGACTCAAAGGATAGAGGATGTTTTACTTGAGAAATTAAGGAAGTACCATACTCCATTAGTCATGCATGTTGTACCCACACATCATTAGTGCCAAGGGAGCACCAACCACATGATTGATCTACTCTATGACAAAATAGGCTTTAAATAGTGCTTGGAATTATCAGCACTAGATAAAAGAACTGATAAAGGCACCATTTATCAGTGATAGAAATATCATTGAAAAATGCCCCCTTTATCATTGATAAAAAATAACAGATAAAATGGGTTTTGTAAGTTCTAAAAAAGCATAGAAAAAGGGGTCCCATTTATCAATGCTAATAAAAATGCTCTGATTATGTGAGGCCATTATCAGTAATAGAAAAAACACACTAATAAAGGGGAACCTTTATCAGTTCTAGTAAAAAATTACTGATAAATACCACCACTTTATCAGTGCTATCAAAATAGTTATGATAAAAAAGGTCCTTTATTAATGATATTAAAAATGAACTAATAAAGGGGGGTTTATTAGTTATTTTTTTACAAGTGCTGATAAAGGAAAAATTTATAACAATTTATATTTCATTAAAAAAAAAATATTAACTTATGAAAAATACTTATACTAAGGTAATATAATATATTTTTTTAAATATGATTTATATAAGACTAAATATGCATTTACAGATAATATATAAAATATTTAGTGGAAATTGATTATAAAATAACTAAAAAAGTAATATTAATTAATAAATTTCTAATTATTATTTATTAATAATCATTTAATAAAATTTTGAATAAATAAAAAGTCCAAAAATTAATAAAATCTATAAAATATGATGAAAAAGTGACTTGAACTTCAAACGGCCATAAATTTAGATCCGAGTGTCTATTTGAGCTCTACCATATATCAAATAGAATCTGGTAATGATCTCTACACACTAATGACTAAGGCAAATAACTAGTCCCATTTTTAGAGGGAACAAATCCTATAATTCCTACAAATATATGTTTTTAGTCGGGGAATCCCAACTTTTTAGCATTTTATGGCATTTTAGCCTTGCCTAAGGTGGTCTTATTTTCTTTCTTGGGGGGAGAAAAATTTTATTCCCACTTATTAAATCTATATTGATATTATGTGTTTTTGGTTTTTAAATTTTTTCTTATTTTATTGTTATTTATAATCAAATATTTAAAAATATATACATATTTTTTATATATTCACACATAAAATTTTAATTTTACAAACAATTATTTAAAAATATTCACATATAAAATATATTTTTCAATAAATACCTTATCTAAATAAAAACTAATATTCATTTTATTTAAAATTAAAATATAAATTTAATATTTATATTCCTAAACAATTAATGTATATATAATGTTTATATATAAAGATATATAAATTTGTGTGTGTGTGTATTTTTCAATATATTCTAATATATGTATATAAATTTTAATTTGTAAGGTATGTAAATTAATATAAATAGGTAAAATTATATTTATAGATTCACACATATATATATATATATATATGTATTATTAACCCAAACCCAAAAAACATGTTTTATATATGTATTTCAATATATATATGGACAAAAATGTAACAATATATATATATACCATAAAATGGAATAAATGATATATTGTAGTGGATAAGGCATGGTTGTATTAGATGGAGGTATCATTTTCAAAACACACTAGAGACAACGGCGTGCACAGGAGGGTGGAATTATCTAAATTAAAGGGGTAGTGCCTAGGTGATTGGGTAATAAGCATTGATAAAGGGGTTGGGTAGAACTAATAAAATTTAGGGAGGGTAGAGGTTCAAACAAAAAAACTAGCACCCTTTATTATTGGGGCCTTTATCAGTAATTTTTAATCACTGATAAAGGGGAAATTTAAAAGTACTAAAAAACCTAATAAAGGTGGCCTTTAACAGAACTAAATCTCACTAATAAAGGAAAAATTTATTAGTGGTTTTTAGTACTATTAAAGGGGTCTATTATCAGTGGTTTTATGAGCATTCTTTTAGAAAACCCCTTAACAATTCTAACATTTTCAGCACTTTAAAAGCACTAATAAATCCCTTTTACAATCACTATTAAAGGTCAGACTTGTAGTAGTGCCTGGTGAATCACAACCAAATTATGTGAGGAGTACTAAACTCCAATGAAATATATTTTGGAATCATTCCCTAACATGCACATTCTACTCAGGAAGTAACTAACCCCATGTCTTCCCTAATCATCTCACCAAAAACTAGTCATCCACCCTCTGGATATAAAGCCTAAACTTATTTGAAACATTAAGTAAATATCCTCACAAGGTATAACATATTACATCATCAGTATTTTATAGGTAAAAACATTATAATATCCAATCCATTACCCTAATCCAACAAATATATAAAAAGATGAATAAATTCCCATGAAGGTATTATACTAGGTCTTCTTACACTGGGCACATCATGGTCATGGCGTGAACTATATTATCATGCCACAAAACTAGATCCACCAGTTCCACATCAAAATATAAACTCCACATATCATAAACAATATTTTATCCATGTTTACATTTCCATAACAACTTCATTAATTTCATAGTTATCACCTCTATGTCATATCCAAAATCACCACTTCATGGCTCACCTCATGTATGATTAACATGGGATGTCTGATTTACATAATAGGTTATCTCCAATTAATCTTATAAAACACTGTGATAGTGGTGTTTAAGGTGAAATATATAGTATTTTTTTGTGATCCTCCCTATCAAGTATAGGGAATATATATATATGAGACCCATGTTTCATTGTATGGAAATAATTTTCAAAACCCAAAAAGATACCCCATATCACTATCTTGTTACTCTCATTGTTTTCATCATGTGTTTTCATCTCTACATCCGGCCTCCACAACCAAACACCAATGTCTTAACATGAACTTATAAGTAATGGTAGCTTCAACTAAATTAAATCATGAGAAGAAGAAGTGATTATAGATAATTAATTAGAAACGAAATATCAGACATGAGAAACCCAACAATAAGGGTTTAATTCATAAGGGAAATTCTCATAGAGATCAATAAGAATTAATAATAGTGATGTAATAAAGAAAAATATATTTAATAGTAACTAGATTCACAATAAAAATAATGAAATAAATAACATTATATGAGAAAATAGTCTAACCTCAAATTTTTCTTACCACATCTGTTCGAATCCATACTCTTGATGTGCCAAGGGACCACCAATTGATCATCATTGATTCACGGACCCTACAAGGAACTAAAGGCTCTTGAAGAACACCACTAAATACTGAAATTATTAGGGTTTAAAATAAATATTATTGAGATATAGAGGTCTTTCAACCATTTTTTATAATTAGACATAGTGTTTTTAGGGTGTAATGAAAATTGTTAAAATGAAATTCCAGAAATCTGACAAAAAATACTACAGTAATGTGCATTATTACACCCCAAAGGACCTTATTAAATTTAGGATATGAAAAACCATAATGTAATAAATTCCCATCATAACCCCTAGAAAATATGGTCCACTCTTATAACATCACATGGGTTTACCCTAGATATATAGTAAGAAAAGGTTACATTATATAATACTTCATGCATCAAATTAACCATAAATGTCCAAATAAATGACATGATGTAGGACCAACCACCATAGAATAGGGATTCCAATATCAAATTAATCAAAAGGCACTTAAATCTTCACACTTCAACCAAAATTCCATGGTGTGATGATCTAAAATATGTTACAAACTAAATTACCATTCCATAAATGTGCTCCCCAACTTGAAAATTTATCAATTGTTAAAGAAAAAAATCCATGTTTTTCAATGATCATTCTTTAAAAAATTAAGATTTTATACCATAAAATAAGCCATTAATGGGTGGTGGGATCATATCCCTCATATTTGAACATACATTTATGTAGAATCTTTTATCATATGTAAAAAATATCCTTATATTTTTTCCAAACCTATTAGAGAATCTAATAAGTCATAATCCTTGAGTATTAAATATATCATTCCATATTTTTCATAAAAAAATATTTGTTTAAAAAAAATTGTATTATTATATAATAGAAAAAAGATGAAAATATGCATCATTTACTCAAATCCAAGTGTTTTTTATATATTCCTTTTCATTTAACTATTTGATTCATTAACCCCTTGCTTCGTAATTAGAATATAAACTATGTTCTATGTTAGTTTCTTCCATTATTTTGAAATTACATATATTTTAAAAACATGTAAAATATATATTCAGTGTCATATACCATTAAAAATGAAAGAATTTATTTTCATAACATTGATACAAGATGTAAACTTTTGATAAATATTAACAATCCCCTTCAGATATCCCAGAAAATTTTCATCCTATAGAAGCATTTTATTTCCATTTTAGAACTACCTTTTGTTTTTAGTAACTAGAATAAATATTGTATCAATCAATTTTTTTTATAAAACATTAAGCCATTTATAATATTAAATAAAAATAATAACATAATAATTTCATTCTAAGTTTCTCTATCTTAAACAATTTGAAAAAATGTTGTAAACATTTTTTGAACTCATTCACATTTTTTTGAACATTTCCAATAATTATTTCTGAATGAATTTCATAACAAGATCAATCTTAAAAGTTAACTTCTAGTCACTCCAATTTATTATCACACATAATCACATTAACTATATGAATGCAAACTAAAATTACATTGAAAATAATATATCAAATTCCTTTGAAACCTCAAATGAATCATTTTTTGTTTCACATAATCATTTAGATTAATGTGTTAAAAACTTTAATAATTGGTTACCTAAGAAGGTTTTATCTAACACATATAATTATTAACTCTTTATTAAGAATGATTCTTAAGTTTCTATACTAGTATATGTGGTTTTTTACATTAATATTCTCCTTTTAAATAATTAATATAAATGTTAATCTTAATTATTATGATTCCATTTATTAATAAATTTTTATTTTATAAGTTGTGTATTGTGTTTTACAATCATTAAATAATTTATTTTAATAAATGTGATCACACTAAAATAAAAACCTTTTTTAAATTAATAATATCCATTAGTGGACCAAGATTCATATTTCACTATGAAATGAGTCTGATTTGGATTTACTCTCACCACATAGTTATTTAGGTGGTTCATCAAGTGATTTATATCACATGGGACTCTTGCATGGTTTAGTAAGAAACACCTTTTGAAAGGTCACATGTTTTTCCAGACTGGAATTTTGTGTAGAAATGGAAATTTTTTATTTCAGATGCTTGTAAGGGGTAAAATGTCCCTTTTCCCATAGAATATAATCTCAGATAATTATTTTGACCACAATTTTTGTCTTTTAATAGGTTTCTTAGATTAGGCCTGGAGTATGGTGGAAATTTGATCCGTTCAAAGTTTAGCAAAATAATTAATATTTAATATTTAATAAATTAAATATTAATTTATTCATACAAATTTGTTTGACAATGTAATTTTAATTAAGTGTTGAATTGATATTTTCCCTCTATTTTTTAGTCTGAATTGGGATTTTTGTCTAGTTGAGGCATAAACTCTAATTGGTTGTGAGGGCCAACATGGAGCCTTTTTTCTTTTTCTTACCTTTTAATTTCTTCTTCTATATCATTTCCCTTTATTTTATTCATTCCTACACTAGATTCTCACATATGCCCCTAGGGGATTATTTTACTAGACAAACGAGAGATAGGGGGAGAGGGAAAAAAATTTGAAGATATAGGGATAGAAGAATGAACTGTCGGGGAACTCGAGACACATAGGATCATTATGCAGCAACCATGGACCATGAAAATGGGAGAAACTTCAAAAAATTCCACCCAAAGGTAGCCTATTTTTAGGTTGAATCATAAATCCCCATATATTAATAATTTTTATGTTTTAATCCTCTATTATTATTTATTATAACCCCTTTAGGCTCATCTTAATTCTTCCAGGGTGAAAATGGGGGGTTTCGAGTGTTTTGGTTGTTTCTGTTTGGGAAATTCCATCTACGAGGTGTGTCGTTAGGGGAATAGACATTGTGTGTTATTTATATTAATGTAAGATGAATTTTATGTAGTATATTTCATGTATGGGTATTACACATTATGTAGTGGGATGAAGTTATGCAACCAAGTATTTGGCTAGGAAACCCATTTAAGGAGAACATTGCATGTAAGGTGCATGACCAGACCCTATGTGGGTCACATGCTATGTAGATGTACATGACTATGAAATATACAAGGCCATTCAATGTGAGGTACATAGTAAGGTATCCCATGTAGGGTCCACTCAATGCACTAGGGACTTTCCATGCTATGTATAGGTATAGGTTCATTCCTATGTTGAGTTTCGAGGTCACACACCATCTACCAGAGTACAACTATTATGTACTCCACTCATTACACTCTCTTGAGGGATTTCATTCCTTTTTACCCAAGAATCATAATTATACCCAATAGTAGTCTATTCTAAGTATCTTTTCACATAGATCATTATGGTGAACCCCTTAAGATGGTTTGAGTAATCCTGGTAGATGTTTCATTCTTTTACCTAAGTGGATAGGTTCTTCCTCCAATAATTGAATTTAGTTGTCTTCAAAGAGCGATACCCTTGATCTGAGATTATCCACGAGTTATCTATCATGATTGATGAATTTTAGAATTCCCTTTAGAAATTATCCCTTGCGGGATGTTCCCTTATAACTTAAGAGGCCATGATACCAGTTGTTTCCAAGGATCCTTTATAGGATTTCCCTGCTTACGCTTCAACCAAAAGGATCTCGTGTAGGATGCCTCTAAATTATTCCTATTATCTAGGGTCCCCTATGGGATGTCCTTTCTTATATTTAGACCTAGATAATCCTAATTAGGATCCCTTTACCTATGTACTATTTCTTGGATCCCATTTAGTATTCCTCTATTGACTTTTTGTTTGAGGATCTCACGTAGTATTCCTCCTATACCTTCTCAATTGAGGATCCTAGGTAGGATGCCTTCACTTTTATACCTTTAGTATCCCAATTAGGTTCATCTTAGTCATTAATTAAAGGGACCCATTGGGTTCCTGAATTTTTTGAACAAACCCAATCTAGTACTTTAGCTTTTGGTAGATATGGTAGCGGGTGTCACCATAGAACCTATGCCAAGATGGTAACCCTTTTAAGGTCATGTTAGTAGTGTTGGGTTTAGGCATTCTGACTACCTCACTCCTTTTTATATAATTTCACATGGTTATTGTTGATGATTTAATGATTACCAGAGGTGATTCTTGGATAGTGGTGGTAGATGTTGACATGATGTGTCTTTATTTCAATTTATGATTTCTGGGCATTCTTTCTAGGATCTTACTTTTGATCCATGTTATTTCTTATATTTACTACTATACTATAAGGTACTACCTTGGATCTATCTATTGAGCCTACATATTTGATTATTAGATTACTGGGATTTCCATAGGTTTTTATTTGTATCCAGTTATTGAGCCTATGACTTTATATACTAGCATGTCATAACTAGTAATGATGCTCATAGGTGATTACACTCCCCTGAGTGATGAGGATGTAATCGCTCTCCTTAGTTCAACATATGATGAGGATGATTATGATATCCTCAACTCGTTGGTTAAATAAAGATAATTATTTTCTCCTCACCCTAAGGATATCAGTGGACTATTATTCTCTCCTCTACTTGTGGCCTATGGAGGATGACTACACTCTCCTTAACATGTGTCTTATGAAGTATGATTACACTCTCCTTGGTTTATCATGTGATAAGGATCTTAATACACTCTCTCTCTCTCTCAAGGATCGGTCTATGAGCCCTCCATCACAATCAGGTTGTTTGAGCATGGTGTCACACACCTATGGATTGTGTTGGGCATGACATGAAAATATAGATCTTGAGGAGGGCGCATGACGTATCACAGGTGATCACACATTACAGATCACCTAAGGTTCAAACCTTTAGGGTTTATCCAAGTCGCAATATCTTGACCGCCTATGGACCTGGACCTAGGTCTCAGATAATGGACATGATTTACATTGCATGAACAACATATAATATAATACTTTTTCATTTATAGGATGTACAGACATACTTATCTATAATTCATTGTAATAGTTGTTGAAGGTGAGTGTGGCTAAACCCAAGGTTAGGATGAGTATCCCCATATGGTGGAGTAACTTGATTAGATACATTTCTAGTGGTGGAAAAAGAATGTATATTTTGATTGGGATTACGAAACTATAGATCAACTTAATGGTATTGGGCTTGAGTGGCATGACACACAGGTCAATGTCCATGATATCCAAACAATTGGGATTATGGTCCCAAGGATCGTCTTCTATTGTTTTTATGTGTTTTATTTCACTTTACTCGTGTATATAAATATTTATGTATATATGAATTGGTATCAGAATATACATATATATATTTATATGGATAATCATGATCACACTTTCCTAGTAGATCGGTATTATAGACACAAGGTTCGACTATGGTTTCATGCTTATTTTATTTACTTAACTTTCAGTTGATTCCGGACTAGGTTGAATATATTTCATTTTCATGCACTTATGGAATCAAATTTCATATGTTCAAGATTGGGGTGTACTGATGGGATTATTTATTACCCTTGAACGTGTATCCCGATGTGTTTGTGTGGGTGTGTGTAGAAATTATATCCTCTTTTCAGGATGAGCACAGATTGAATATTGGATAGGTATAAGGCCCAACATTTCATGATCGAGTTGATATTCTCATGTGGGTTCTTCTGTTTGGGTTGGTGTAGTTTGTTAGATTATGTAGATAGGGTATCTGGACTTAATCAGATTTAGTTGTAAAGAAATGTAATTTTATTTCAGTTTCTTTTTGTATTCTTTTAAATTTTTGGTTATACCAGTAGGTGACCAATGTTCTGTGTATAACATATATATTCAGGATTTTATAAAATTTTCATTAATTTATTATAGAATGTTATATTATAATTATTTTCTACTTCCTAACTATATTTATTTCTTTTTTTGTATGATACATAGATTTTTACAATGTCACTTACTCTGATATAAGGTCATTTCCTCCTAGATATCACACCTTAGGCCCTCGTTTCTAGTCGTCAGCCTCTGGAATATTGGGAGGTGTGATTGAGGCCACATAAGGAATCAGATTAGAGCACTATTTTAGTGGAATATAGGCCAGGACATAACACTTATCATAATCCATTATATGGATAGAAGAAACATCTTTCTTTTTGTATCCTTCCCAAGGGTTTATAATCTTTGTAAAACTTAAAATAATCACAAAAAAAATAAGCAACAAATTCTTATGTTCACCTCATTACATAATTTCATAACATAAAATAATTAAAGATCACCATGCTTTGGTAGACCCTATCTAGTTGAAGGATCTTGATCATGACACGTGTTCGCATTAGAAAGAATCTAATACTTAGTATTTATTAATTGGATTTAATCTCACCATGGTATCTCATATATTAAATTTACATGTATACACTGTTCTAATGATTTTATTTGAAATCACATTCCTTCCACCAAATAAACATTTTCAAATCATATTGATGTCTAACACTTTACACAACTCATAACATGTGCTATTAATCCAAACTAAAATTACACTTTCTTAACACATATCCGAATGCATCTCAACAATAATCTATATGAAATCTTTTCATTTAAATTCTTAGAATCATTTGAAATCAGTCATCCAAATAATATTAAGCTTGGACGGATAGAGATCCAACTCCTACATTTATAGAGAAGGAATAAGCCTCTAAGAAAGTGTGTTGTCCAACCCAATTTCTCTATACCCAATCTTACATTACTCAAGACGGATACCAATTCCATCACAATTCGAAATAAAATATTTTATATTAAATATAATCAACTATTTAAATTCAATCTCATAGCCAAGTTTATACCAAAGTCGTGGTATAAGAACTCTAAATAAATTATAATACCTAGTATGTAACCAATTATATGCATGCATGATAATTTATTGAAGTAGTTTAACTCATTAAAATTATTCATACATATATTCATAATATAAAACATTTATATATTTGAATAAAATAAGAAATTAATAAAATAAATAAAGAATTCGTATAACTAAACACGAGGTAAAACTATTTATAAATAATTAATAAATAAATAAATTATAAACGCTTTATAATTTATCCATGCATTATAGTTATTCCAAAATTATATAAATATAAACACTTCATATTTCTATTTAATATGTACACCTTCATGTAATCCTTTTATATGGAATTTATTTAAACATATGATATTAAATGAAATATAAACATTTTATATTCCAATTCACTAATGAAAAATTTTTACCAAATCAAAATATTTAATATTTAATATTACTTAATCCTTTATCATATCAATTTTCAAATTTTTTTAATATGGATTAAATAATTTCAATCATGTGAACTTTTAATATGAAAAATTTAAATTATTGATTATGGAAAATTCATAATTTATTAAATATAAATTCTATTATATTTTGTTTTATTTAATTCTTTATAAACACTTTATAACTTACACTAATAATTTCTATATAAACATTTTATGTCAAAATTATAATCCATACCACATAATTTCAAAAGGCATATAATATTGACATTTAATATTATTTATATTTATTTAAGAAAATTTTCACATTCAAATAATTAATTAATTTTAAACATTTAATAATTTATTGATATATAAAAATTTCATTAACTAAATAAATATCCAAAGTAAAATTTTATATAATTTATACACAACTTATAAAGTATACAATTCAATTCCTAATTAAAATTTTGAAATATAATATTTTTGTTTAACATGTTCTATGATTCAAACACATTGTAAACCATGATATTCCATCAAATCTTATAACTATGAATCATGGAATATAATTGATAAAGAAATAACATTAATCATATTCGATGATAGATAACCATGTCATGAATGAGATTAAAACTAGTATATAGTGACATATGTAAATGTATCCCAGCAATGCATAGTAATCATTTAGCACAATAAACCTATGATAAAATGATTTGGTGCATAGTAATATTTATTTTAATATATGTAATATAATAAAGGTGATATTAATTTTTTTATCCTTTTGAACAATTAAAAAAGGTGTTATCTTATGTTTCAAATAACCAAATCTTATATAACGATATGTTGAAAACTAGGGGATTTCACTGGATCCTACATTTGGATATCACATATAATATTATACAAAACAATCATGGATTTTGATATCAAATATCATAATAATTTTTGAAGTTCATAAATTAAATCATTTTTAATTATTGACAATATTAATTTTCCGAAATAAAGTATATATCCTAGCCTATGATTTCTAATATAACATAGATGGTAAATTCATTTCAAACAAGAATTAGAGACTTTAAATTCATAGAATTTATCTAATACCACTATGAGATTAATTAGAATGAAAAAACACTTTCACAACTCTATGAGTGATATTAAAAAATGAAAAACCCAAGAACACTATTCATTGAAGCTGAAACAAAATAAATATAAATTAAAGAACTATGTACATTGAATCTATGAGGATATTATACTATCATAAAAAAGATCATGATATACCACTAAATAAGAATCAAAACACTCTTCCCTCAGGGATGTATTCATGAATTAACGTGAATAACTCAATGCCTGGGAAGGACCCTCCTTACAATCTTGGTATGCTAGTACTAGTGATAAAAAATGGAAATGAATATTTGGAATTCAATGGGGAGAGCGTGAATTGTCCAAGAACATCCTCAAGAATCACCATCAAATAAATTGTTAACCCTCAATTATATAGGATTCAGGGATGGTCCCCAATCTATATATATTTACTCATATTTTTTTAAATGTGTTAGTAAATTCTTTCTGTTACAAACATTTTATGATTGAGGTTGTCATGAAATAACCCCCTGAGTATTTAATTTTATAAAACAGAATAATGATAGCTTATGTGGATGGGATACTCAAATGTTAACTATTGAAAATTGGTTTCCATCATCAAATATAAGGTGTAATATTAATTGTATAATATTAATCAATAATCCATATCATACATCATATAATATTGTATGAAACTCCCTAGTAAGATCACATATTCACTCTAAGGGGGGTCAATGTGACCCTATTTTACTAAATTCTTCATCATTGTAATTTTCCCTTTTAACATTTGAACCTCTATATATGTTAATATGAATTGATTTTCCTATGGTCTTCAAATATGTGATACCATATTTAATGTAGTAAAAAAAATTAAACCACAACATAAGGAATTTTTATAAGGTTCAACCCCAATGTGGGTCTACATGTTGTTTTGTTCAAGTGAAGTAAGACACATAGATATTCCCAATATTATTCAAGTAAATAAAAGAGAATGGAAATTTTCAACCTTTATTATTATGATGTATAAATGAGAAGTTATTGACACATCCCTGACACTTATAAGGTTTTCTAAATGATTATAATAAAATTACAGAATACATACTTCACTCTCGTTAATCTATCACCCTATAAAAACTATTACTTAATTGCTCTATAGTCTCCCTTTTAGTTTGGATAAGATTATATAAGATTTATCTATTATTAAATTCTTTACCTACTTTATCTCTTGAAAAAAGATCTCTAGTATACTCTAGAATGTCACTTCATCAATAATAAAATATCTTCTTCCTCAGTAACAATTCTTCGACTTCCAAAACATGAATAGCCACAATGGATTACTCATAGAACATGTCTTCTTAAGTATCATAGCATCAAGAGTTTATTTAGGATCATCATCATTGTTATTACGAAATCAATATACTTCTTCTTCCAGAAGAATCACAATAAATGGAATATGAATCTCAACAACCTTAGTTTTATCCTTGCTCAGCTATCTCCTTCTTCCATCCACTTCTTTGGATTATTTGATATATGGAAATCATAGGCCAGAAATTAGCTCATTATTCTTCTTATTTTTAGTCCTTGTCTTATTCTTCCTTATATGGTAGTAGTGTATGTAGTATTAGTATGTCATTAGTACTTTTCTTCTCTTATTATGAAATACATATAGAATCTCTAGGAATGTTTTTGTTTTTTTCTCTCACATTATCACCTTTTTTCTCACTTTTTCTTAATATTTTATAATATATTCAAAAATATCATGAAAATATTTAACAAATACCCAAGCCTACAATAAATTATTTTAAAATCCCATAAAAATATATCAATGATCCTCTCAATCATTTATATTTAGGCCCCATCTTGAACCATGGATCAATCACTTTAACTTTGAAAATTTATTCCTTGATGAATAGATTATGATTATATTATTTATTTCACTAAAGTTTTCAAATAATTCTTTGATTTAAATTCGTAAAATATTTATCTCAAAATTCTCTCAATAGACTCAAATAAGTATTGTGGCATTACTTATGAAGAGCCAACCATTATATAAATATTGGTTACCTCTAAATATCTTATATATCATTCTATATATTACTTTTTCATTACATGGAATATCTCAATAACTATTTTATATTGTTGTGAAGACCCTTATCTACCAACTATTATCTCAAAAAGACCCCTATGAATTCTTTGGGATCTTCAGGTGACTCTTACATTTAATTTTATTAAACATTAGATATGTTCTCAAAATTTGGATTCACTATTACAAAATAATGTTCAAATTTAGTAATTCATCAAATGTTAAGCTCTCAATATGCCCTTATATTTTCCCCAATAAACTATTATAAACTTTATATATTTATCAAATTAAATTGATGTATCACAGTGAGACTTGGAACTTTTCTAATTTCTAGACATCACGGTCTAAGAAACCCTTATATATCTAGATTAAAATCCAAGGTACTATAACATGTGCCTTATACTCTTAGGGTGAATCTTACATATCATGGTACCTTATGACCCATTTTAAATTTTTGTTCAGTAAGTCCTAGAAATCACTTTAGTAATTAGCACTTTTTCAAATTCTTTAATATTCAAAAACTCTGAATTTTCATATCTTTTTTGAAATATAATTGCTTTTGGATAAATCACCTTTTTTAAATATTCTAACATACACAGTGAGCAAGAATAACAAGATTTTATAAAATAAGAATGATGGTTGTTACCTGGAAAGATTATCATATCATCATCAAGTTTATATCTTCTGGATACGCTATCTAAAATATCATCTAATTCATATTTATTCAAATAATGGTAGAAACCTTAAATCATTTTGAATTTCTTCATCTATGAAAAAAAAAATCTAACTTTATATTTTGGATTCACTTCATATTAGTATTCAAAACTCAACATGTAACATACATAATTATGTATTTCATGTCTTTAATATATATCTCTTCCATAAATAGTTCTTTAGGATTTTATCTTTATATATGTCTCCAGCTTTAGAAAGTCTTCCATAAGTGTATATTCTATTAAGTATGAATTCTAGATACAGTTTCCAAATTTACACTTCCTCCAAATTTTCCCCATATCATCAAATCAAAAATAAATCAGACAGTGTACTCATCATCCAACAACACTTGTTATTGATTCACATAAAATATCAGTCCTACATTTATTAGATATTGTTGCTATTACTAAAAAATCGAACAATGTATCAATGTTTTTTTTTCAATATATATAATGGAATCATCTCAATCATATGATTCAGTCACCTTTTCCAAAATAATAATGGGTCCCCAAAATACCGTGGTAGAATATAATACATATAACTCATAGGATCTCTAGTTGTATCCCACACATTCAACAAATTCTTCATTGGTCTCCACATCATCACCCAAAATTTGCATATATTGACCATTCTCCTCATTAACATTTCGATAAAAAATATAAATCTCTTCATCATAATCCCTTTGGGTGTAATAATTTCCCCCTTTTTGTTTTTAATTCCCTTTTAAAATTTAATTTTAAAATTATTCTTCACATTGTTAATAAAAAATACAGATATGCAAGTGTAATGGAAAGTCTTACTCATATCACGTTTTGAACATGACTTTAAATCTCATGTTCTCTCCCTTAGTAAAACCAAATACACTTAATAGAAGAGCAGATCCATATTTATCAAAATAAATGAGTAATAAATTAATAAATACTAAAAAAAATTGTTTAACCTGGTCTTAAAATATGTCCATAAAACTATCCATCATGTGTAAACAAATAATATTTATTTTACTTTGGTATGTTCAAGTTTATTTTAATGGAATTTATAACCCTATATCAAATCAAAAAAATCCAAAATATTCAAGTCTAAAAAGGATTCTCCCCTTCAAGAAACCTTCCAAATCAACATACTCATACAATTAACAATAAAATTTAATTCAATAAAAACGTAAATGGTATAATTTCATTACCCTACTTCATATTCATATTCCTATAAAACTATCCATCTTTTTTATTTATATGAAATGATGTTATATGGTATTTTCTTAGATTGTTAACTTTCACTTAGAGGATACGCATTATTATTCATCATGGATAGTCTTCTTTATAATGTTCTATAAGAATATCCTTTTTCATTCCAATTGTAATGTTACAAGGTGTCGACAATAATATCACTCTATGATGGAAAACTCTTCTTCTTGTAGTTTTTTCAAAGTATTCAAGTTCCTAATTTTTATATATCATCTATTCTTAATTATATAAAAACAAAAAGAAAATAATTTTTTGGAATTAGGTGGGTCCCCTAATGATTCCCAATGTGTAAAATATGGCCAAGAGTTACTTCACAACATAGAAACCCTTTTTTCAATTCAATCTCAGTGATAACTCATAATGATTTCTCCTACTTGAACTTTTTATAAATGGTATGCATGGTCCTATTACTTATTAAAACCTTATTATTGTGTGTAATTATATTTTATATTAGATAGTAATAAAAATAAATTAATTTGTTCTTTATTTATTAAATTTTCTATTTCCATGTGTATGGTACATTTGATCATGAATTCCTTATAATTGTTCTCATCTTCCTTCTTGTTTGCAGACGCATGTTTTCCAACAGTACTCTTGAAACATGGAGTCAATAGATTTTTTCCTTTTTTATAAGATACTTATATCTTAGTAGCCATTTCATGCATATTTTAGGATTATTCCTAGTCTATGTTTACCTTTCATGCAACTTATCAATAGTATTTGGTTTTCTATATTTCGGAAACCTCTCATGTTCTTCCACTTGGATTGCATCCCCCAAACAAAACTATTTATTTCTATTATGAAATGATTCTCAGCGTTTCTTACAATTAATTCATATATCTTTTCCATTCATGGATTATTTTAACATATACATGATGTGTCGTTTTATACTAAAAAATAAGCATATTTTTCTTTGTGTATCATCCCTAATATCCTTCTTATTCGGTGTTTTTTTCTTAACAATTTTCTTTATCTAACACCAAAATATTGATTCATCTCTCTTTATCTTATTATTTTTCAGATTATATGGTAGTATTACATCTAAAAACATTAATAATGCTTTGTAGAATTATAAAATAACTCAACATTGTTGTGAACCCATATGGTGAAATTTCCATATAACTTCTAAAGAAATTCAAATATATTCTTAATGGAGATATTTGTCCATTTCTGTGTGTTTTGTTTCTACCCTCCAATTTTTTATTAACGTTAGATTTGATCATTATTACTATATGCCATCTATAACAATACATAATTTAAAAGTCAAACCAACATTCAATAGTCTTATTTATAAACTTTCAACAGCTCCAATAATGGCCAGTAAACACCATTCTCTTCCTTTGGGTTGTCGTACGGCTAGCTAGTACACCATATTGTCTTTTGTCCAAAACAAACATTAATTTGGGCATGAATTGGGGATCCATTATTATTTCAAATTCATACATCCAAAATTTATTTTGGGGTGTATTTATTAAAAAATAACCCTATTTTTATTTATTTTGATTTGTGATTTTTACTAGAAAATGAAACAACAATAGTTTATAAAAATTAAATGGGATAAGGGTTTCCATTACCTTTCTGCATATATTAGATATAAAAGAAGATTATTTAAACCCCCTAGTGAAACTTTTATAATAATTTTTTTAAGAAATACTCTAATCAAAACCTTTCATGGAAAAACTCATTTTTCATCTTTTTGTTAATATTTATCTTAGGAGATTTCAAAACTTCTAAAATTAATCTCTAACTCAAGAAATCTAAAATTTATATTTTTTTATAGTATTCATCTAATTTCACATTATCATGACATTACTTTATCATCATATTTATTTGATATTAAAATATTACATATTTTTCATGAAAATAATCTCTAAACTTCATTACCCTTTTGACATTGAAATATAATTAATCATTCTTATCGATCAGGTAAGATTTAAGATTTTATTCGATTGCATGGATATTTTCATCATAAGATTTGTGTGTCTCATATTTACCATCATTTATTATTTTAATTATTATTAAACTAGGTAAGTCCTTTATTTTAAAATTAATACGGTTTTCCCATCATTTAAACTAGTTAAATGAGAGTTTTTTACTTTTCTAACTTTCTATCCAATTCTTTCTCAATATCATCTGTTACCAATTCTAGATGTGTTTCTTTAGTATGTAGTTTCATAATAAAATCAAATATAAAAGTGAAAACTTATATAGAATATTTATTAAATAAATCCTTAATATCATATTAAAGGTATTCAATGGATTTAATACAAACAAACTCTTTATAGGTTCAAGATGATTCTTTATGAAGACACATCGGAATAGATGTGACTAATAAACTACCAATTCTTTAATATTAAATTAGTGGTTTTATATAAGTATCTATAAATTTAATTTCCTCTTTTGTGTGCCTACTATTTAATTTTTTGGTTTGAACTTCCATGTGGGTACTGATAGAGAAGAGAACTATACTATTTAATAAAGGTAATATAGAATATTATTCAAATATATAATTCATGTATAACTAATAAAAAATTGTGGGGAAAGAAAATAGATCCAATAATAGAAAACGTAGAATTTATGAGATACCACACAAAATTCCTCGATATGATTATTCAATTACTATGTGATGGGGTCGAATCAGTGTGACCATATTCAACATAGTTAAATACACTTAATTTGTCCTTTTAATATTAAAACCAATGTATTGTTTAAGATAAATGGATATTATTAGGATATCTGAACATATTATACCACCTAAATAGTAGTAAATACTATAAAATAGTAGTTCATTGTATTTTGACAAGGTTCAACACCAATGTGAGAATCAACTCCTTGTTATGTTTCGGTTGAGTTTGAGACACATATATTCACTATATTACTCAATTGAATAAAAGATAAGGATAAATGTAATCCTTGAATATTATTATGTATATGGGGTAATGTAATAATATATCCATTACTCCTATGAAATTGTTTAACTGGTAGCAAGTGAAGGGGAAAATAGATCTCGGACTCTCGTAAAGCTATCACCCAATAAAAGTTATTTACTAATTACACTAAAATTTACTAATTAGGTGTGACAAGATTATATTGGATCCATATGGTATCTAATTATCAAAAAATATAATTTTTTTAACATGATATTTAGTAGTATCCAATATTTCACTACATCAATAAGGAAAGATCCACTTCTTCAACATCATGTTTTTGACTACCAGAATATAAATATCTATCGTAGCATACATGTTGTCCATATTGTCTTAAGTAAATAATTATCAAGACCAAATTCAATTTTAGGATCTCAATCCATTCTCAATTTATAATATTATTCTCCCCCCAAGTTTCTTAATATAGAGAATATAATTTTTAGATAACTTTCACCATTTTAATTCTTCTTATTTGGCTTCTGTGATATAGGAATATCTTGGGTGAAGGATACACTCTTTATTATTATTCATAATATTATTTATTTTATAATTCCTTCCATTATAGTATTTTATGAAATATAAACATGTTATTAGGATTATTAATACCTTATTTTTGATATAAATTAATTTTATAAGAATATTACAATATCAGTTTTTCTTACATTCATCCATTTTTTATATAAACGGTTATTCTTCTATAATATATTCTCACTCAACAATGTGAATATTATTTATCAAAAAGTATTCAAATAATAAAAATGATAAACATAAAATATTTTTAAATCTAATAAAATTTTAGGGGTAATTCTCTCAATCATTCATCCTTCTGAATTAGTTTGAATCATGACTGAATAATAATCACAGTGATATTTTGAACCATGAAGAACAACTCCTCATTATCAAAATTATTTAACTAAAATTTTCTTAAAATTATTCAATTAAATTATCAATATATAGGTCTCAAAATTATATTAAAGTATTCAAAGAAGTTATATAGATTTAATTTTGATCTAGAAACACTTGCGTAAAGATTTTCTAAAACTACGTATCCTTGAAATATATTTTATCAAATGCTAACATTTCACCAGTAGAATTTAGGTAAATCTTACACTATTCATTAATGGTCCTTAAGTACAATCAATTACCACAAAGTGAACGTTGAGAATTATTAATAATTACCAAGTGACTCTTTTATATTCCCGAATAGACCCCTACATATGTATTAAAAACTTAGAGTCACTCTTTTATATAAAATTATGACTCTAGTATTTTGTAAAATATTATCCCCTCAAAGTGACCTTTTATATCCCACTATGAACTATGATAATCTCTATGAATTGATGTTTTATTACAGTATGACTATAGACATTTAACATTTTCAATATTCATGTCTATGTAGCCCTAGTGTATCTTGAGTAATAAGAGAGGTAATTTTACAAATTCCTTAGACTCTTGGGGTAACATTGAAATATCCAAGTAGCTTCAAACACTTATCAAATTATTTTTAAATAAATTATACAAAAACCTTAAATAAATATTATTTTTTCAACTTCTTCAATTTTCTATAACTCTAAATTTTAAAAACTTTTTTAAATCTTCTAACATTCAAATACATTATCTTCTTAAAATATTCTAACTTTCGGACTTATCATAAATCATGAAATATTATTAAAAATAATAATGTTTGTCACATTGAATAATCAGTATATCATTATTAGGTTTGTGGCTTCTGGACACAACTTTCCAGATATCTTCAACTCCATACATCTTCAACAATTCCCATTCACATTAAATAATCTTGAATTTTGTCATTTATAACACAATCTACCTTCTTATTCTGGATGTAATTCAGCACACCATCCACATATCAATAGGTAACTTCTGAAAATACATATAGGTTATCTTAAATGTACACCTCTTCCTAGAATATTGCTTCCAAACTTCATCATTGGATAAACCAATATCTTTAGTTCTTTTTCTGTGAGAATATTTTCTATAAGTATTTGACATAGATGCATGATTTAGAATCTAATTTCTTCCAACTAAACGCCTTATTTTCAACTCATACGTGTTGTAGAAAGTTATCTCAACCTCTAATAACAGTTTTAATTAATTCACATAAAATCCCCACACCACAATCATTAACTACATAGGCTACTTATAAAACAATGATTAGTATCTCAATATTTTTAAAAAAAATTATAATGGATGTATAATAGTCTTTGGATTTAATCACCTTAATGGGATTATGAATGGATATCTAAAACATAATTTTAGATAGTAATACATATATCCCATAAGAACATCAGTTGCATATCACACCTTTATCTTGTTCATTCATTGGGATCTTCATCTCACCCAAAATTATCATATATTGAATTTACTCCACTTTTACATTTTGAAAATAAAAAAACAATCTTCATCACAATCATTTGGGCACTTCATTGTAAGATAGGCCTGGGTAGATGGTATGTGATATCTATATATATCATTATATTCTATTAATATAAGGAATTAAATATACCCTTGTTTCATGTATATCATATAGTACGATATCACATGTATCATCACATATGGTACAACCTAAATATATCTCACACATATAGGCTTTATAAAATATCTCCATCATTATAGTTATTAATTTTGTTGTTCTTCATAGAGCAAAATAGAATAGTGTCTTGTTTGTGATCATCCAACAAATTACCCAATTATTAGGGATTGTAGTAATAATAATGTATCTATCAGTAGGTATAGTATTGTTGATCTAAAATTTCTACACCAACTATTATAGGCCACTTGTACATGGGAATCATTCTATAATATTTTTTTATCAATTATTTATCCTTTTGAGAACCTCTATGTTAATTAAATTTTATCAGTTAGTTTTTTTCTATTCTAGATATATCCATGACATATAAAATGATTTCTTATTCAGGCTTCCCTATATAAATTCCATTAACTACTCTAATGAATATTACTTAGGGTTTTTTTGTACTATAATTAGAATGATTAGAATAATGTGTGTTAAATTATATGATCTGTTAACATTATACCCGTAAATAATTTTCATTTCATTAGTATATATGATTTTTATGATATAAATTATGTAAAAGCGTTCTATGTATTTATATTTTATGTCTTATTTTTTATATTTTAGATAAAAAACTTGGAAAATGTGAAAATATCAAAAATATATCTGTAAAAAATCATTATAAAATATTTTTCCAAATAACTACTGTTGTTTAAGATTTATAATATTTATCAACTCATGTGTAATGTTGTTAAAATTATTGTAACAATAAAAAATTATTATTTTAAAATTTAATATTTTTTATAAGTTATTTATAACATATTATATGTGTTGTAAAAGATATATAACAATGAAAAATGTATGTGGTTAATGGTTTGTGAATTTTAACCACACGTACTTACCAAACACTAAAGGTTTTTTGTAAATTATTTTCAATAATATAAAATGTGTATTGTTAAAAACATTTTTATAGTGAATTCATAAATTTTAAAAAAATTGATCATGGATCATATACCACAACCTCATCAGTTTTAATTGAAGAATAGTTACTTTTTTCATGTAAAATAATCATAGCATACTAAAGTTGTACTAAAATACTCAAAGAGGAACATAGAGGTTTATTTTATACATATTCATATTCTTTATGGGTTAATAAACATAGGGGAGAAAACTTTATATAAAGATAAATCCATAGGTAAGAGGGGGATGATATTTATGGGGCATAACTGAAGCAATTAGTCCAATGAAAAATAATGGTATTTTTTGAAGAAAAAATATATTCCTAAGGAACTTTATGAACACCAGTTAAATTCAATGGATAAATAATAATGAATTTGATAAAGGAAACCCCCAAATTTTTTATTTTTGATCTTTTAAAATTAATTAATAATTTAAATTAAAACAATAATTACCTTGAATGTGATAATTGTTTATTATTTTTTATAAATTAGGTTGTCTCTCTTATTGTATTTTCATTATGGTGGAAAATCTAAATATGATATCCTCTAGTGGTGTCTAGATGTGTTATATGAGTCAATAAACAACACTCATGGTATTATGGGTGTAAGTGAAGAGTCACCTAGGGATTTTCATTTATAATACCCCAAGAATTATAGTATGTTATTTCTTCAAAAAAATTACCTCTTTGAAAAATTATAATTTATATAACACCAATATTTTAAAATAATATTATATCTTATATCTTGATAAACATAGAACACTGAGATTCAACAAACTAGTAAAATATTTTTATTTAATTCTAATAGTTATCTCCTAATCATTAAAATAGAGGGAATTATTTAGATTAACTAAATTATGATAATATAAATTACACAATTTATTAACATTTAAACATTGGTTACCAATTAATTAGAAATGAAAATAACGACACTTTAAATGTAAAGGATGTACTTATATAAAAATTTATTTGTTATTCTCATAATTGTATTTTATGTTAATACATTAAATTAATCACAATTGTTGAAATATATTATAAAAATTGATATGTTATTTTACAATATAATTTTTTTTAATTCATCCAATATGTTTTATATGATTAACAGAAGAATAAAATCCAATTTCAATAAAAAAGGCTATTTTTTTCTAAAAGAGAATTTGGTCGCCTTTTCCGGGTGCACCTATTTTAAATATAATTTTTGATGTATTTATATATATTTTTTGGGAAAAAAAGTTCCCTTTATAAATATTAATATCTTAATTAAATTAGAATAAATTTTTGGTATTTTTTTGATATGTTTCTTTTTTTATAAATAGTGAAAATATTAAATTTAAATTGAAAAGAGATTTTTCATCTGGTTAATTTATATTGGTTTTAAAGTATATTAAGTTCATTAATACATCAGTAAATAAAATTTATATCATTTTAATCAATTTCACAATCAAATTGGTAATAAAAACATTTCAAACTTCTGAACTTTTCACTTTAAAAACACACTTTTTCATTGTGTCTATGGGATTAGTTTTAAATCCAATTTTGAAATTTTTTTGAATTTAATATAGAAAAATAGATTAAATATTTGAAATAATAAATTAAAAATTAGGTTTTAAGGTTGATTTCATTTTTAGGTATAAAAAAATATCAGTGGAAAAAAGTTTTTGCCATAGTATAGGTAAAATAGTGAAAAGGGTTAAAGATAAAAGGTAAAAGCTTAACATTCAAATAAATTAAAACATTTAATGTCCTGTTGATGTATTTATTGATCCTAAAAGTCCAACACAACATTAATTAAAAATATAAATCATTGAAATTAATTCCAACTCAATGTGGTGGGAATTAATTATAAAATATCCGTTATTGAATCATTAAAACCCACCTCTCCCAAACTATAAATACCACCCATCACCTACCCATTTCATCTAAAAAGCATTGTGTTATCTCAAACCTCTTCCAAAACATATCCTCCTCACTCTACCCATGTCCTATTTCATTAGGTATCAACTAAATACCAAATCTGAAGTCCTCAAGGGTCCTCCGAGGAGGTTATATTCAAGAGGTAATTTTCCCTAAACACCACTCTTATTTTCTTCTCTTCTTATACTTTTTCCTCATCACTTTCATTCATCATAGTATAATAATTATAGAATCATTTAATACTTGAATTTTCGATTTATATTGGAATATATTATTACTTTATCTTTGATTACCTCCACTTATTCAAATAAATGAAACTATAGTCAAAATTATGCCAGTTAATTGTCCTTATGAATAATGTTTTTCATCATTTTCCATTACAACAATAATTTATGGTCATAAAAATATTATTTTGATCAAATAGGATTTTTAAAATTATGTAAGAAATTATATCATGTTATGGAACTAATATTTATACATAATATTAAATAAAATAAAACTAGTTTGTCATATTCGGAAAAACATCGAAAATAAAATAACAATTTATCATTATAATTTTTATCAATTGAATCATCGTCATGTTAGAAATAAAAATGATATATGGGAACATTTACAAACCCCTAAGTTCAAAAATACCATTTCATTAAACTATTTTATTTTTATTCACATTTTACATAAACATTCAAAATCATACTCAATAGAGCCGATCAAGAAACCATTTATCCAACACAGCCAAAATTATGAAAATCCTAAAATATTATTAATTAAATTATCATAAGATCTTATAAAAACAAAGTATAAGTTGTTATAAATATTAATAGTTTTCTATAATTAATTAATAACATTAATTAAAATATTATATGGGGGTTTTCATTTTTAAAAACTAAATTCAAGCATGAGACAAGGGTTTCTCATCTCACGTTTAACTTTTGTGAGATATATGTCTTATTCGCCACTATTTCTAGTATATGGTGTACATATACTACCATTTTATATATCTTATCGTAAATCTAATTATCTTAATGTTATTAAATTTTTCATTTTATAATTAATAATTTTTTGGGGCATATGGTTCGACTGATTACATAGAGGTAAGGGAATTATTAATCCAATTATTATTCATTGGGTTAAACTTCTACTTCCTTGATTATGTCATAACAAGATCATTTTTTAAAAAGACTTATGAATATATTATGTTATATTCCCAATTATTTTATGTTTATTTATAGATAATACACCTATTTTAACACCCCGAGATTTTATGAGAACTTTTTTTTAATTTAATTGATGTCTTGTGTTGTACGCTACACCAATATTAGCTTGTGCTACATACAACACTGTATTAGCTTACAGTTTACCCAAACACTATTCTAGGTTTATGTTGCATGCCAGATCCACCTTCCTCGATAGCGTGTATTGTACACAATACTAAGTTTCACTAAACCAGATATTATTATAATACTGTTATGAACTACCTATTATGAATAGTAATACCCACTTTTTGAAATTTTATAAATTTTATCTTTCAAAATGGACTTCATTTTTTGATTTGTAATATCGAAATTAGCCTAGGGTGAATTTTTGGTATTTTTCTGAAAACGTTCAATTTTTTATGAATAGTGAAAACACAGGGTTACTATTTAAAACCGACTTTTTAGTTAAATAATTATTTATTTTATTTAAATTTATTTTAAGTCAAAATAGATACATAATATCCATATAAGTTCAATGTAATTCATTGGAGTCATTTTATAATAATTTTAGATATTTAAAAAATTTATTGAAATTTTCACCGCCTTTTACCCACCTCCTAGGAGAATTTTGAAATTTACATAAAACATAATTTTACCTCTTCTATGAGTGTTAATTTCAAAAATTTTAGAGACACGGTTGATATCATTATGTAAAATTTGGTTCAATGAGATGAAAATATTTTTTAGTGAATAGTATCTTTTTACTTTTTTTGCCACGGTTAAAAGCAAATAGGGTAATTAAGGGTAAAAATGATATTATTATTACCTTAACACAAGTACTAATTCTATTAGATAAGTTTGATTCAACAAAAAACCACTTAATGAATATAATTTTATCATTTAGGTTCACTTGGATTAGATTTGGACGTTTATTATTATTTAATTCAAAGAAGAGTTAAAAGAGTTAAAATCAAAGTCTAATAACTAAGACATTTTTAATATAGGGTTATACATAAGGTAAATTCAACAATAAATATTCATTAGAAACCTAAAAAGATTTCTTACATAATGGTATTTTATTTATAATTTTTAGACATTAAATAATTTATTTATTTATGATACAATAATGATGCAGTAATTACATTATTAATGAAATATTAACAGAATAGATGATATAAATACCCGAATAAATGTAATTTGGGACTTTTTATGAATTCACCTAATTTTATAGGTTAATATGACATGTTATTATTGATTTAATTAACGTTTTTTCAAACAAATCATTATGTTATGATTTTCACAAAAATCAATTACCAAATAGTGTCAAAATTGACATAAAATAGTTTTATAAAATTATTATATTATTAATTGATATTCTTTTCCTAAAAATCTAATGATAGACTAAATAACTTATATAAGTATATATATATTAATAATTAACCACTTTTTAATCGTTTGGATTGTTATAGTATGTTTATTAACCATATAGTGTAAGAAAACAAGAAGACACGGTAAAAGTTAAATTATTTTACTTAGAGTTAAATCTAAATGATAAGGTTAAAATAGTAACCTAAAGTGTCCCTATCCTCTCTTATAAAAGGGCACATCCTCCCTCTTCTCTTTACACAATTTTGAGCCTTAAAGCTCAGAAGAACCCTAAACATTTTCCATCTAAACTTCCCTATAAACATTATAGAGGTTCTGGTCTCCTCAAAAGACCAAATCTAGTGCCTTAAGTGGAAGCTTGAAAGGGGTGTTTCGAAGAAGAGGTAATATGCTCTACTGATTCTTTCAAGTTTCTTTTTTCTTAAACTTCTTATTATTTAGTTTTTTCATTATAAAGTAATAAAATAAGTATCACTAATATACTTATATGTTATTATAAATGTGAAATAACCTCGTTTCACCTTCTGTCCATCCTATGGAAAATGAAATCACCACGTGTGCGTACGTACGGAATACCATCTCCACGCCGTGGTGTAATCTGTTTTTCCAACACCACCTTACTTGGATGGGTATAATGGTGTGAATAATAAATATATATAGTTATTATAACATAATAATGATTCTGAGATATTATGTCACCCACTCCAATTCAATTCAATAATTATGGGAACAATATCATCGCTCGTGTGTGTGTACGGATTACCATCTCCACGACGCGATGAGATTCATTCTCTATGTTAACCATTCCAGAATGATTATAAAGTGTATATATATAATGAATAATAATGATATATATTACATAATAATGCTACTGGATTTATGTATATATATATATATATATGTTTTTTACTTACTTCCATTCAATTCAATGAGTAAAGGAAAACAACATTCATGCGTAAGTACGACCTACCGTCTCCATTAATGGTGTATTTCATTCCATTTATCAATCTATCATATATATTTATATAATGAATATATATTATATATAAATCATGTTTTACATTCTGTAATTAAGTAAATCAGGAAATGAGTAATAATATCAAATCGAAAGACATACGATAAATATAACAATTTTACCCAAAACACTGCTTTAACATTAATTTACAAAAGAACAGGTAATACAAATCATAATTGAAACATATATGATATAATAACAATGAATATGATTCTGTAATAATTCAATGACATTATTTAAATCACTATATAGGAGGTTCGGATACATACGAAGCATATCAAACATAAGGTAAGGGATGACATTTCTAAACTCATTTTTATCCGAGATTGTTTATTCGTAAGTATTTACTGGGGTTATATTTATCATCAAAGTAACTATTTTATAAACATGGTTTCATGTATGTTTAATTTCCTTTTTACCCATTTATTATTTTTACTTCTTGGTAAGTAAGGAATATTTCATTTTATGTGGTACTTTTTTACTTTTCTGTAAAATGTACAAGAAGAATGTTTTTTTAAATTTTACGGCATGAAAGAATATTTACAGTTTCATAACGCGTTTTCATCATTTATATTACTCTACAAGATTTCATGATTATTTTCAACAAAATCCGTTTCTCTTAAAATTGAATGTCATTTTGTGAAAATAAAATGATTTTTAAGAAGAAATGATATTTTCCCCAAGAATTCTTTTCAACTGTTTTATCGAAACCATTTTCCATCTAATATGATATTATTTAATATGTGTATGTTTTAAGTATAATATCTATAGGATTTACATGGTTTCACTTTTCTTATGATTAAATAATATTTATTTGTTTTATATGGATTATTTAACGATGGGATGATGTTTATGAAACCCATTTTTATTCTTTGGGTTATGATGAATGATTTATGTTTATGTTGTGGCCCAAGTAATAATGATTTCATTATGAGATTAGTGGGACCTATATCTCCCTCAAATGCACTGGGTAAATATTAATATCTCATGAGATAGGCATGGATGGAATGGTAAGTTAATCTGGTTCAATCATACAGGACTGGAACGAGGAGTGAACTCGATTCAAAAAGGAACTTTGTCCACTAAGATGGTCTTGGATGCAATGCCTTGGCTACTATAGAAATCATATCATATGCATAATGTTTTGCCACAAATACATGTTTTATTCCCATTCTATTCCTTTATGATATATTCCTTAAGTACTTCCAAGATTTATTTCTTTGCTCAATATTTTGATGTTTAGATTTTATGTTCATGTTTTTGCATTCAAATGTTTATGGATTGTTTTATGTTTTCTATGGTTACCCTTACTGAGTATTTGAGATCACCATTTATATGTTTTCTTTTCCCCAGGATTTAAAGAAATGTTTTAGGTAAGGAAAAATAGGTGAAGATATTTATGGGAGATGTTGAAGATCTATCACCATGATTATAAGATAACTTTTCCGAGTTTCCAAAGACACTAAACTATTACAGTTCTTGTGTCTTTTTTGTTATGTATTAAGTATTCCATAAAAGTAATTTATTTTCCATGTATGTCAAGATTGTGTCTCTACACCTATTCAAATAATTTTATTAATACTCACTCTATTTTTTATGGGACTATCTTTTAAAAATTTATCTTTTTATGGTAGTCTTAAAACGTTATTTCTCTTCCATGTACAAGTTTTCTAAATTTGATTCAAAAAAAATTACTATTATACCATGGTTATTTAAAGACATTTTATTCACGTATTTATTTTAAAAAAATGTTTATAAATGTTTATTTTATCAATTACTTAACATGGTTATTTGAGACTTTTCGTTCAAAAATATGCAAGTAATTTTTTTTACTTATATAGAATGAGAAAATTTTACACCATCCTAAACCCTTAATGATTTGAATATTACCTTACAATTTAAAAAGTTTATCTTTAAATAAAATGTTTTCTTTTATAAATTTTCATCATTTTAAACCTATATAATTTTCTAAATGAAAAAGGGTATTTTCCTAAATAATTTTTTAAAAATATCATTTAAATTATTTTCATCTATGTCAGCATCCTTTGTGTAATATTATTCTTAATAGAAGTTGATCTCTTGTAATACCATATTTCAAATATTATTATATGTTTTTTTATCATTTATACTGGAGGTGTATAATTTTTATATCATTGTTTTATTCCATTTATTTATTCTTCATAACAATATTGAAATCCCATTTAATTCCATGAGTAACCCTTATGATTATTCCATATGTTTAATTATTTATGTGGCCCAAATATTCATGATAATGTAGTAATGGGTGAACCCAGATAGCGCTTCCATGCATTGGGTAATGTTTTAGTCTCATCAGATGTCATATTGGGATAGGGAGTAAACCTAATTCCTTTATGGGGCCTTTTCCACCAAGTAATATAGTCTTTATAGATATCCTTGACTCCAGTTTGTGTCATGTTATATGTTATTTACACAATTCCATGTTTTTTCTATTCTATCATGCCCCATGTTCTTTGGTTATTTTACAGATCATACCTAATGAACATCAATTTTTTTTCATGAATCTATATTTTGAACTTTAATATACATAGTATAATTTTAAAATGTTATGTTCATGGTCACACACCCTTATACTCTTATTATGATTTCATATGGTCATGGTATGATTTCTCTTGTGTTTACCCATACTGAGAATTTTATATTACCCTTATTAAATTACCTTTTCCCTAGGTTTTGATTAAATATGTTAATTGAACTATGCCAGGAAGGATTTTACATGGTTGATGTTGATTACATATTTTGAAAGTTGGGTATATAGGGAGATAATGTTCATATTTATGATCCAGTTAATTATGAACACAATTTATTAATATTTTTTCTAAATTTTATAAAATTATAAACCTAATAGTTCATTGGTCCTATAAGTGATCCAATATTTCCCTTCAACATTGTATGTTTTATTGGATAAAATTAGGTCACATTTATCTGTACCAAAAATAATAATGTAATGTTTATTTTTTTATCATTGGTTCTAGAAGTTTGGATTCTAGGATATTAGATTCGATATTAAAGTGGGGTTTAGTATACGTCGGTGATTACGAAATTTTATTTTTTGGTATTCTTAAGACTTATGTTTATCACCATGGGTTTATAATTTTTAGGTTAATCAAAAATTCATTACCTTAAAAACCCTTTTTTAGGATTTAAGTTATGAAATTTTTAGGTGACTAATGGTATTTTTGGTGTCATTAATTTTTTAGTTAATTATGGTTTATTACATTTTGGGATGAAAAATGAAAGTTATGAGATAACCATTAAGGTTAAAACATATTAAGGTAATTTTGGAATATTTTTCTCACATTTATGTAATTTTATAAGTATTATAATAATATATTACTAGGAAAAGGATAAACCATAGGATGGGTGACAACCGATAGCATCTGGTAAGACCATTGGAATTGAACCCACAACCAAAAGGCAATAAGGGTTTATCACCAACCACTGAGCTTTGTGATGACCTAGTTAGAATAAATTTATTTTAGTTTATTTAACATATCTAAGGGATAATGTTTATATTCATTTTAATAGAAATATGTTTTATAGATTACCGTGAAATTAAAAAGGTTTTAGTCATTTAGTGATTAATATTATTTCAAAATATGTTCACAATTGTTTTTAATCTTATATGATTAAGATAAATAGAATACTATGGGATTTTATTTAAGGAATAAATTTTTATATAAATTTTAGAATAATAAATGATTTGTGGTGTCTTAATGGTGAGTAAATTTATTTGTGTAAATGTTTATAATATCTTTGAGATTATGTGATTTAGAAAATTACTTTTTGATATGAGACATTAATATTGATTAATGTTATTTGGAGATTAATATTAAAATTTATTTTGGAAGACTATGTGATCAAATCCTACTAATTTTTGGGTTTAAATCTTAGTATAGAATAGTTTTGTGTAATTTTAAGGATACTTATTTATCGAATTATATAAGTTTAACATTGGATATCATTTCAGAATTTTATAAATTAAATTATTTTTTTATCACATAATGGTTTACTCTTTTTGGGAGATTACAACTTGTACTACACAATTTAATTTTTCTTAAAGCCTAAAAATAGGAGGAATATATTGTAATATTTTATAAATATACTTATCAATATAATTTTATTCTAGTTATTTAGGAATTAAAAAAATCATACTCATCATTTGGATAAATGGATGAGTTTTTTTAGAAATTTATTAATAGATGAAGATCTACATGTCAAGTAAGTATATTTACACATGTTCTTAGAAAATGAATTTTTGTAATTCACCAACTCTATGAAAGGGATCCCATGAAAAAAACATTATTCTTTTAGTTTTCAAATTTATAAGCTAATAGTCTATTTAATACATCATTTATTTATGGTTTTATGGTGTTATAATTTCTACTAACCATGTTCTCTATCAATCTCTATCAAAACATGATATTTTGATTTCGCATCCATGTCTTTGTTTTAAATTTTCATTAATCTTATCTTATTAAAAATCCTAATTTCATGATGAACATCACATTTAAATTACATTTTTATTAAGGGGATGTTTTATTAACCCTATTTATGAAGTGGTTTTCCCACAAAGTAATATTCAAGTATCATCTTTTAATTTTTGAAGTACAATTTTAAATTGCATGGATACAATTTATTGAAGTATGGAAGAATGTAACACCCCAATATTTTAAAGTGTGTTAATTTTTTAGTAAATTTTACCACTTTGAAAAATTATGATTCAAGAAACCCCAAGGTTTTAAAAGAACACTATGTTTGATATCTTGCATTACACAGAACACCCACCTTAAAAAACTCTAAAAATATTATTATTTAATTATAATAGTTATCACTAAGAAATTGGAATGTAAGGAATGAATAATATTAACTATAATATGAAAATATAGTTTAAATATGTTTATAAAATGAATAAATCAGTTACAATTTAATTAGTAATGAAAATAGTAACCAATTAAACATAAAGGATGTGTTTTTATAAAAACAATTATTTTTTATGCTCAAATTAAAATTATCTAAATAAATTAAATTAATCACTATTGGTGAAATATAATAATTAAATTGATATGTTACATATTCAATAAAATATTTTTTATTCATCCAATAAGTTTTATTGGATTAATATAAGAATAAAATCCAATATTAAGCATAAAAAGGTATTTTTCTAAAAGATAAGTTTTCTTACTTTTGATGGCTCGCCTATTTAAAAAATTTATATCCTTATAAGTATTATTTTAAAAAATATATTTTATTTTTGAAATTTTTAAATCAAAATTATCTTAGGGTAAATTTTTGGAATTTTTCAGAGAATCTTCATTTTTTATGAATAGTTAAAATATTGAATATTAATTGAAAAATGTTTTTTAATATAATTTATTTACATATTTAAATTATCTTTTAAATTTATTTCAAAGTATAATTAGTTCGATAATATATTAAAAAAATCCAACTTAGGTAATTGGATTCAATTTCACATTGAAATTGGGTATAAAATAATTTCAAAACATTGAACTTTACACATTAAAAAAAAGCTTTTTGGTTGTGACTTTAGGGTGAATTTTAAATATTATTTTGATAATTATATGAATAGAATTTTCTAAAATATATTAAATATTTTTAATAATAATTTTTAAATGAATTTTTAAGGTTTATTTCATTTTTAGGTAAAAAAAGCTACCTTGGAAAAAAATTATTGACCATAGTATAGATAAAATAGTGAAAATGGTTCAAGTTAAAAGGTAAAAGGTAAAAATACCTATAATATTACAACATGTTGTAAGATCCCGTGTTTTGAAACGAGTTAAAATTACGAATGTTTGTGATTTTCTTTTTATTTTCATAAATGGGTCGTTCTTTTTAAATCGAGCTCCGGAATTTTATTCCGAGTGTTGGATCACCTAAAGATGGCGTTTTTTTCAAACTTTGAAAGAAGTTTTGAGGTAAAGGGTAAGTCACACGGGTGGCACATGTTTTTTCTAACCGTGTGGTAAAACCGTGCAAAGTTGGTCTTGGAGGCTATAGCATCCTCACAGGCAGCACACAGTTTGTCTAACCGTGTGGCCAAACTATGAGAGAAGGGTGGTTGAGGAAGTAGCTAACGCACTGTTAGTGAATGATTTGTCAAACCATGCAAACTAACCATGCAGGCACTTAAACGAGATCCTTAAATTGTGAATCGCACTCGTTTTTTCCTTTATATGGCTCGTTTTTCCGTTTAAACAGCCATAAATTGGTATTTTGCTTCTCTTTTGGTCAAAGAAGGTTCTCCCATCGTTTTGGAGGCAATCTAAAGGCTTATCTTGGAAAATCGAAGCCGGTTTCTTGAGGTAGGTAGATTTCCTTCTTCGTTCTTGTTCAGTTTCACAAATCTTCTTAGATATACATCTCCTCTTCTCATGGTTTCGTATATCTGTTCCTGTTATGGGTAAATATAAGTGTATGGTTGAAAATAATGATGATTTTTTGTCTTGGTATTTCTAGGGGAAGTGATTTAAGGCGGGTTCTGGAAGAATCAACTAGTTTCACATGAGGGCTCTTCGTTCATTGTCGTTTACGTCAAAACCCAAGGTAGGGTACCAAATCTTTAACACATTGTTTAAGAATTATAGATTATTTAAATAAATTGAGAATCTGAATTTCTTTGATTTTGATATGTTGATAAAAGACACTTTTGATGTTATTAAATAATGACACCCACATGAGATAAATGAGGACTTGAACATGTGTTTATTTTAAGCATGCGTCGCTATTTTAGTTAAAGTGATATGATTAAAAATTTGAATTATTGGATTGTGGAGATTGACTATAATTATAATTAATTGTAGAATTAATTATCAATTCATTAGTTGGAATGAGTTTGTGGCCTTTACTGATTTTTCGGAATATTGAATATTTGACATGTTCGGGAGATAATTTTGAAACTGGTAATAATTAATGGAGGGATTAATTATTACATGTTAAATGGTAAATGGTTAACTAATTGATTATTGGCTAACAAGATAAGTTTTGATTAAATAATTTTTGAATTAATTAATTTTCATACATTAAATAATGATTTTGAATTTATTGTTTATTACGATGGTTTTCCAAGGGTACCTTTTTATGCATGTTATCTTTACATGCCATAATTTGTCTTGGACGGAGTCATTTAGAGATTTGATTTGTTGTTTGAGATGGTCAATAAATTATCTTGTCTTTTTTCGGAATGTTTTGAGATTATTATGGTGAGCTTGTAGATTGTTAAAGTCCTGGACGAACAATTGTTTGAATGTACGAGTCCAGACTTGTTAAATAATTTGGATAATTAAGTGTTGCATTAGTTATTCAGTTGGCTTTCTAAGAATAATTAATTGTTAATTAATTATTAATTAATGAGATACTTAATGGTCAATTAAGTGTTGAATTATTTTATAAGTGATTTCGGTTCTTAATTAATTGATGAATTAATTAACGATTTAGTTTTGTGGTGTTAGACATGATGTTCTACACCAATGATAGATGTATTTTTAGTAATGATAAATGGGTTGTGAGACAGGGAATGATGATTCAAATACTCGCGGGGAGATAGACATGGCGTTCTACACCCATCTTGCAAGAAAATATTCTTTTATGGGTCAGGGGCTGATGCTCCAAATACCCATGGGTTGTGAGACATGGATTGATGCTCTGAATACATCTGAGGGTGCTAGACATGATGTTATACACCCATTAATTAACATTGGTGTATGGGTCCAATTGTTCATGCATGAAATGATTTAATGGTTAATTAAGGATGTTGTGACATGATGTTTTGTGAATTGAAAATGAGAAATGGTTTAGACTTATTAATGAACTAGGTGAACCAGAATTAGTGGATGGACCCAGGAGCGAATCA
This sequence comes from Viscum album, assembly GCA_963277665.1. Taxonomy (NCBI): domain Eukaryota; kingdom Viridiplantae; phylum Streptophyta; class Magnoliopsida; order Santalales; family Viscaceae; genus Viscum; species Viscum album. The sequence goes on along the minus strand of OY728150.1, from coordinate 1,580,823,088 downwards.
CTATTTCAGTAGATGGGCTTAGACATAATATATGAAACATTTAATTGAATAACTTATGACGCTTTATCCAAGCCAAATCACACACTTGGATTTGGTCTTTATTTTTATTTCTTAGATGGTCTTCAGAGACATCTTTGGTGACTGACTTATAAGGGGGATGTCGGTTGTAGGCCGAATCCCAAGACTTTGATAATAAGGTTTGATTAATATATAAATGGAAAATGATTGTGTAATGATTGTTGAGTATGCATGAAAAATGAATAGTTTGGGTTCAGACACCAACTGAGGGCAGAAGAAGGTACTTGAGTATATAGTTACTTTGTACTTCTTACTTTATTTTATACACACCTTCACGTGTTTTAAATTATTTATTAAATTTATGGATTTGGGGTAGACATTAGTGGTCACGGACTACTAAGATTTATACACTACTCGGGTCGCCATTTCACTGGGTACTCGAGTAGATACTATTTGGTTGTAAGACTATGTTTTTAGCATTTACTTGGGAGATAGGAGAAGAGGAACGAGCGGAGGTTCAGGATGCTCGAGGAGATTGCCCTTGTGGATTTGATTCATTATTTATTTATTTATGCATTATAATGTAAAACATGTTGTTTTGTTTACTGTTTTCTACTTTTATATCTTAAGCATGTCATGCACGCATCTGTTTTATAATTTGGCATTGTCCACTTTTATAAAATGAGTATTATTTGCCTTCAGTTGTTTTTCATTTATCAGTTACTTCTTCCGCTTTTGTCTGTTATCCACACTGATATACCACTGTGCAACTCTGACAAGAGCGTATAGTCTCCCCAATGACAATCCTTAGACCCTCGCTGCTAGTCAACAGCCTCTGGCATATGGGGAGATGCGCTTGAGGTCATGTGGCGACTGGTCCGGCCACAGAATTACTGGTGACCTGGGTTGGGACGTTACAAAGTGGTATCAATGGTTTAGGTTTCTTTTTTTCCTTTGTCTTACTGTTTTGGGGTTGGAATATAGAAGACTAGGAATATGTCGGCGCTTGGGTTAATAGTCATGCTTGGGACTGATCACCTCATGTATGGGAAATAACCACGTGGCCAGGGATAAGAATTGTTTTTTGTAGTATTAGAGGTTACAGTTGGTATGATTTCACCTTGACTAAATGGTTAATTTTCAGTTGTTTATTGATTTTGAGAATTTTGAAAAGAATAAGTTTCTTGGCATGATATGGCAAGGAAGTTTCTTACATGCATCACCATAGGCACTTATAGATTCGCATGTCATGCATATAACATGCCATGTAGCTGCATTAGTAGGATTCCTTCTAATTTGGATTGTGTTCCTTGGGTGCAATGTCAGGTTTTATCTGATTTAGCATGCCTCTCTAGATAGCATGTTGCAGTGATAGATTTAACATTCTATAGTTATTATATTTCGTACTTCCTTGGTTATTAGAATGTTTTTTTGTTGTGACATGCTTCCCTGTTATAGCATGTTGTTGTGTTACTTCTTATGCTAACATGTTAGAGTAGTTTTTATATGTGAAAGGGGTGCTAAAGATAAAATGTTAAATAACTATTGATTGTGTTAAATGGGAGCCAAAATCCAATAATAAGGTGTATGGGCGCTTTATCGATTGGTAGGTATCCACCCATATATTTTGGACCATTAGGTTGATCATGTTAATTTCTGAATTGACATTGGTATCGATTAATAAGAGCCAATTTTCAATCCCTGGAGTGTATGGTCGCTTCATGAATTGGGAAATGATGACTCATTTTAAATGTAATGTCTTGATTATTTGTGAAATGATTTTAAATGTGAAATATGTTTAATGTTGATCTGAAATCAAATGGATATCTTCCAAAATGCAACTGGACCCAAGTAGGTCATTTGGGGAGTGTTTTTATGAGATAAACTATTTGGATGTCCAAAATTTTAATACCAGTGTGTTTTCTATTGGGTTTCTTGATAGAGAATCCAGGTTGGTTAAAATGGGATCCTTGTAGGTAGTCTTATCCTCTTAAAAGAAATTTATTTTGATAAGTTTCCTGAAAATGTCGGGATGTCAACTAACATAAATGTTTTAAAAATGGAGTATTATGAAACTTGGATGTTAAGCCATGGGGCGTTCGGAAAATGGTACTATGATGTTTTTAATTAATTCATTTGACGATTAAAGATTAAAATTGATTACATATAAGAGGCAAGGAAATGGAACCTATTGTGGTGTCCACTATTTAAAACCCTCATGTAAAGGGTAGTTTGGACTTCTATTGAGTTACCTTCAAACGGAAGCCTGAGTACTTTCCATAGGAATTCTTCTCCTTAGCAATGGCCTTATATTTTGCTTTTGAGCCTAGTGACTTGTTTGAAGTGACCTAGTTTAGGGTTGTCAGTTTTTCATGGTAAGGGGATAACCTACGGTCGGTAGCGCCCTCAGAACTTAAATGCCTTGCTATCACTATGACTTTTCTCACTCTTTTGGAGTTGTTGGGTGTCGTTTTCCTGGGTAGGACTTCCAGTTTTCAATGGAACCTTGATCTAATGGGTTTTGATATGTTTCTTCACCATGTTGTGGGCTTGAGCATCGACTAATGCTCTTTGTCAGCAGGTTAGACGTGCATCGGGCATGGTCGGCTGATTTATTGGTTGTTTGACCCTTTGTTCTTGGTAATGGATCACTGGTTATGGTGTTATCCAGGACAATAATCATATGAGGAAAAATGACTCCGTAATAAGTCTTTTATACTGTTGATTACGGTCTCCGGTCAACTCCATGTAGAGTAACATGGGAATTAAATAATCTGTTTCATTTTAATACATGGAATGGTTTTTGAAAGACCTGGGTGTTTTGACACGCCAATCTATCTGTTAATATAGCACGCTGGTGAGTGGATGATCTTTTCTTGAGATGTCATGGGAAATCCAAAGGTGAGTATTGCCACTTTTTTTATGATGAATGTGTTGCCAGGTGATGTCGAGCATTCATAACAGAGTTGGCTAGTAATAGTTTCACTGGTCTTCTTCATGACCTCAGTTTTCTCTTATTGAACTCTTCTAGACACGATGAGCTTGTCCCCTATCTTGACCTCATCATTGAGACACTTATATAGCGTCGGTCTTGTGCCATGCTACAGTTTAAATATTGTTGGGCTTGGGGAGTAGTTGTTATCTCGTAAGTACGTTAAATGTGTTGTTTCTTTGGGCTACTTCCAATTTTGTGTTTGGGCACTGTTGTTTTTAAAATATCCTTCTGATGGCATGACTTGGAAAATTTACCAGATGTTGGGTAAGGACTTCATTATACTGTCGGAGGGTTTCAGAAGAGTTTTAAAGGCACTTCGTCAGATAAAAGGCAAAAGCGGTTTTTGGGTCCGTGACGTCTTTGAGTGAAGCATGAGAAACATGTACCATTGTTTTATCAAGGTTCAACATTTTACATTGACAAGGACCTTCTAATAACCTAATATATAAGATCTGTTTTGAAGTTTGATCTTTATAGTAATCTTTGGAGCTAGTTAAAAAGGATTATCCATCAGTTTTGAGAAGGGTTAAATGAGTTTTTGGCGTTAGGAACACAACATATCACTTCTAACGAGATTAAATGACCTCGGTAGGTTGATTATTTTAGTAGTCATTCCTGATGGCTTATAGGGGATGAGAAGTTTCTAAGGTGGGTATAATGTAAGATCCCTTATTTTGAACTGGGTAAAAATTAAAAATGTTTCTGGTTTTCTTTTTCGGTTTATCAACGGTTCCTTCTTTTTAAACCGAGCTCTGGAATTTTCTTCCGAGTGTTGGATCACCTAAATATGGCATTTTTTCGAAATTTGATAGAAGTTTTTAGGTAAAGGAGAAGTCACACGGGCGGTGCACGGTTTGTCTAACCGTGCAGCCAAACCTTGCATAGTTGGTCTTGGATGTTGTAGCCTCCGCACGGGTGGTGCACGGTTTTTCTAACCATGTGGCCAAACCATGCGATAAGGGTGGTCAAGAAAGTATTTAATGCACGGTTAGGTCACGGTTTGTCAAACCGTGCGAACTAACCATGCGGGCACTTAAACGAGATCCTTAAATTGTGGATCTCGCTCATTCTGGCCTTTATATGGATTGTTTTTCCTCCTAAGCATCCATAACTCAGGATTTTTCTTCTCCTTAGGTCAGAGAAGATTCTCCAATCATTTTGGAGGAAATATGAAGGCTTCTCTTGGAAAATCAAAGCTAGTTTCTTGAGGTGGGTAGATGTTCTTCTTCGTTCTTGTTCGGTTTCTTAGATCCGCTTTGATCTACATCTTCTCTTCTCACAGTTTCTTAGATCTATTTCCGTTATTTGTAAATCTAAGTGTATGGATGAAAATTATGATGAGTTTTGGTCTTGGTATTGCTAGGAGAAGTGATCTAAGGCCGTTTCTTGAAGAATCAACCCATTTCTCTTGAGGGTTCTTCTTTCATTGTGGTTTCTGTCAAAACACGAGGTTGGGTCCCAAATCTTTAAAACATTATTTAAGAATTATAGCTTCAATAAATAAATTGAGAATGTGAATTTCATTGATTTTTTTATGTCGATGAATGACACTTATGATGTTATTAAATAATTCCACCCAAATGAGATAAATGAGGACTTGAACATGTGTTGATTTTAAACATGGGATGCTATTTTAGTTAAAGTGACATGATTAAACAATTGAATGATTGGAATGGGAAGAATGAGCATAAGGATAAATAATTGTAGAATTCATTATCAAGTCGTGAGTTGGAATGTGTTTGTGGCCTTTACTGATTATTGGAAATATTGAATATTTGACATGTTAGGGAGATAATTTGGAAACTATTAATAATTAATAGAGGGATTAAGTATTACATGTTAAATGGTAAATGGTTAACTAATTGATGTTTGGTTAAATATATACAGTTTGATTAATTAATTATTGAATTAATTAATTTGAATGCATTAAATTAAGATTGTGAATTGATTATTTGTTACGATTGTTTGGCAAGGGTACTTTTTTTTTTGCGTGTTATCTTTCCATTCCATAAGTTGTCTTGGATGGAGTTATTTAGAGATTTGATATGTTGTGTGAGATGCTCACTAAATTATCTTGGATTTGCTCAGCATGTTTTGAGATGATTATGGTGAGCTTGTAGATTGTTAAAGTCTGGGATGAACCATTGTTGGAATAGAAAGGTTCATACTTGTTAAAGAATTTGGATAATTAAGTGATGTGTTAATTATTCAGTTGGCTTGCTAAGAATAATTAATTATTAATTAATTATTAATTAATGATATGTTGAGTTGTCAATTAAGTGTTGACTTATTTGATGAGCTATTTGTGTTGTTAATTAATTGTTGAATTAATTAACAGTTTGGTTTTGTGGTGTTAGACATGATGTTCTACACCAATGATAGATGTATTTGTATGATTGATAAATGGGTTTTGAGGTAAGGATTGATGCTCCAAATACTCATGGGGTGTTAGACATGGCGCTCTACACCAAGCTTGCAAGAAAATATTCTTTTATGGGTCAGGGACTGATGCTCCAAATACCCATGGATTGTGAGACATGGACTGATGCTCTGAATACTCACGAGGGTTCTAGACATGATATTCTACACCCATTAATTAATATTGTATTTTGGGTCCAATTTTTCATACGTGAAATGAGTTAATGGTTAATGAAGGTTGTTGTGACATGATGTTTTGTGAATTGATTATAAGAAAGGGTTTAGACTTATTAATGAATTGGGTGAACCACTGTTACTGGACGGACCCAGTAGCGAATCACTATTTTAGTGGATGGGCTTAGACATAATATATGAAAGATTTAATTGAATAACTTATGATGCATAATCCAAGCCAAAGCACAAGCTTGGATTCGGTCTTTACTTTGATTACATAGTTGGTCTTCAGATATATCTTTGGTGCGTGACTTATATGGGGGATGTCGGGCGTAGGCTGAATCTCAAGACTTTCCTAATAAGATTTGAGTAATTGATAAATGGAAAATTTTTATGTAGTGATTGTTGAGTATGCATGAAAAATGAGTAGTTCAGGTTCAGACACCAGCTAAGGGTGGAAGTAGGTACTTGATTATATAGTTACATTATACTACTTACTTTATTTTATGAATGCCTTCACATGTTTTAAATTATCTATTAAATGTCTGGATTTGGGGTAGACACCAGTGGTCCCAGCCTACTGAGATTTATTTCTCACACCCTACTCGGGTTTCCATTGCGCTAGGTACCCGAGTAGATTCTATTTGGTAGCAGGACTATTCTGTTTGCATTTACTTGGGAGTTAGGATAAGAGGACCGAGCTAAGGCTCGGGATGCTCGAAGAGATCACCCTACGGGTTTTGAGTTATTATTTATTTATTTATGCATTGTAATGTAAAACATGATGTCTTGTTCACTATTTTCTACTTTTTTATCTTTATCATGTCATGCATGCATCTGTTGTATAATTTGGTGTCGGCCACTTTTATAAAATGAGTATTATTTGTCTTCTTCTGTTTGTCATTTATGAGTTACTGCTTCTGCTTTTGTTTGTTATCAACACGGATATACCGATGTGCAAATTTGACAAGAGGGTATAGTCTCCCCAATGACTATCCTTAGACCCTCTCTACTATTTTGTAGCCTCTAACGTATAGAGATACTCGCTTGAAGTCATGTGGAGACTGGTCCGGCCAGCAGATTAGTGGTGACCCGGGTTGGGACGTTTCACATGTAATGGTTGATTGAGGTGTTTATTGACCTCAAACATCCTAAAGAAATTTAATTAATAATAAAATTCATTGAAACTAATTCCACCTTAATTTGGTTGGCTTTAATTATAAAATATTCATCATTTAATCACTTTAACTCACCTCTCCCAAAATATAAATTCCACCCCCCCCCCCCATTTTGACCCATAATCCTTGAAACTCCAAAACCCACTACCCCAAAGTATCCTCATAAATCTCTAAAAAAATTAGTGATTCTGGTGTAACCAAAATACCAAATACAATGATCATAAGGGTCCTCTAAGGTGCTGATATTCAAGAGGCAATTTTCTTAAAAACACCTCTTTTATTTTATTTTCTTCTTCTAAATTATCTTCATATATTTCATCCACAAACACATAATAATTAAAAATCAAGTAAATACTTCGATTTTATGTTTCAAATATAATATCATATAACCTTACCTTTTATTACCTCCACTTATTCAAAGAAACGACACTATTATCCTAATGAACCTATTTAATCTTCTTCATGAATAATATTTTTTCTTCATTTTCCATTACCTCCATCGTGTACGGTCAAAAAACAATTATTATTGTTACATAAGATTTAAATAGTTATATAATAACCTATATAATGTTCTATAACTAATATATATATATATATATATGATATTAAATAAAACAAAACTAGTTTATGATAATTGAAAAACCCGCCAAAATAAACTAACAATTTATCATTAACATTTTTATAAAATGAATCATCCTCATGTATCAAATAAAAATTATATATAGGGAAATTTATTCTCCCAAAAGTTTATTAATAATATTTCATTTCACTATTGAATTTTTATTCCCATTTTACTAGAACATCTTAAATTATACTCAAGAGAACGGATCAAGAAAGCATCAATTGAATTCACCTAAAAAAATTAAAATCATAAAATATTATTAATGAAAGGGTCATAAGATGTTATAAAAACATAATATAATGTATTATTAACATGAATATGGTTTTTAATGAATCAATAAAATTTGTTAAAACATAATATTATAGGTTTAAGTATGAAATACTAAAGTTAATTGTGGGGTAAGGGTTTCTCATATCACTTTTTACTTCGGTGAGATATATGTCTTATTCACCACTATTTCTTATGTGGGTGTATATATAATTCCATTTTATGTAAATTAACATTAATATAATAATATTTATGGTATTAAATGTTTTATTTAATAATTAATACTATTTTTCAACATACAATTTAGCTAATTACAAATTGGTAAGGGAATTATTAACCCAATTTCAATTACTTGGGTTAAACTTATAATTATTTTATTATATCATATCAAGATTATTTTTGAAAAGAAGTTTCAATATATTACGTAATATTTTCAATTTTTTATGTGCATTTACATATAATACACATATTCAATTCATTTGATTAACGAGCACTCCAATTTATAAAGGGATTTATTTTAAAAAATATCATTTAAAAGCTTCACTTAAAACCATCTTTTTCTTCCATATACAGGATTCTTAAATTGTGTCTAAAAATGTTTTTAATATTATACCATGGTATTTTAAATTAATTTTAATAATCTTATAATTTTAAAAAAAAATTAATTATTTTTTTTACAAGATTCTTTGAGACTTTTTCAGAAAATAATACAAAACTAATGTTTTTTTAACCTATACGGCATGAGCAGAATTTTCCACCTTCATAAAGCCTTAATATTTTGAAGCCTAATTGACAAGTTTAAGAGTTTATCTTCAAATAAATTGTTTTCTTTTATAATTGATCAGTGTTTTAAACCTATTTAATTTTTAAGGTGAAAAAGGGTATTGTCCTAAATAATTTTTAAAAAATCTCATTCGTAGTATTTTCATCTAAATTTCAACATACATTATTGAATCTTACGCTTAATTTTAGTTGATTTCTTATAATACCATATTAAAATATTTTATTATATTTTATATTGATCATTTCATTGGGGGATGTACAATTCATATACCATTTTTATATTTCATTTGGTTATGCTTCACGACAATATTACAATACCCATTTCATTCCATGAGTTACTCTAATGATTATTCCTTATGTTGGATTATTTATGTGGCACACATATTCATGATCATGATGTAATGGGTGCACACAGATAGCTCTCAAATGCATTGGGTAAGGGTTTACTCTCATGATACATTATTTTGGGATAGGGAGTAAAACTAATTCCTTGATGGGACTCAATCAACAATGTGATATAGTCTTGGTAGTTACCCTTGACTCATATTTCTGTCATATTATTTATTATTTCCAAAATTCCATGTTTTATGTTATTCTATTAGGGATAATGTTATTTGATTATTTTATAAATCATGTTTTATAAATATACATGTTTTATTTCATTACTCTAGATTTTGAGCTTTGATATATAGCTTATATTTTTTAAAAGTTATATTCATGATCACACACCCTTATACTCATCTTATGATTTAATAAGGTTGTGTTTTGATTACTATTATGTTAAACCTTACTGAGAATCTGATCTCACACTTACTATGTTTCCTTTTCCCCATGTTTTAAGGAAACATGTTAAATAAATGGTGTCAAGAAGACTTTTACGTGGATGGAGTTGATGAAATTTCTTGAATGATTGTTATAGTGCGAGGTAACATAGATATTTATGTGGAGGTTGATTATAAACCAAATTTGTTAAGAGTTTTTCCTAATTATCTAAAACTATTATCCTAAAAGGTCCTCGGGTATGTGAGTTATTCAATATTTCTTTTTGATATTCTATATTTGGTTGGGAAAATTTCGGTCACATTTATCAGTATCAAAGTTATAAGTATAATGTTTATGTTTTATGAATCGGATATAATTGTGCCAATTATAGGTTATTATAGAGTTGGTATCCATAAATCATAATAAGAAATCTCTATTGTTCTCTTTTTTCCTTCATATAGAGGAAGGATGATTATTCTGGATAGATTGAGAGAATATTACAGAAGTTTTATTGTGTACGACACTCTATCGTTACAAAATTATACAGCAATTAGTTTATGTGTAAGGACAAATAATTAATAATTACACAAATTCCATTTTTCAAAATTTTTATTCAAAATAAACATCATGTTAAATAATAATAATAATATCATTACTATTATATTCTCATGATACATTCTAAACTAATTAATTAATAAATAATTTCCATTAGGACCATAACATAGCTCATCAATCCTCCTTAGAGTTTATTAAACATTGAATAAAATATATATAATAAAATAAATAAATATTATTCATTCTATAAATAAATTAATACAATATTCATTTAACTTTTTAATAAATATTTATTTTAATTTTCTTATAAAGAAATAAATATTTATGTTAATATATTCACTATATTAATGAATAAATAAATATTTATTTTTCACCCAGTATATACTAATCAAGTGATTGAATAAATAATATATTCCACAAACATGTAAATGAATATATAGATTAATACTAAATTCATGTATTTTAACTGGAATATTTGGTGACTTAATTTATGAGATTAAATTAACTAGAGTAATTGTTATTCAAAAATCCAAGAATAAAATTTATTCTTAATATTAAATTCAAATATAATTTAATTGATATTTAGGAAACGCTTATTGTGTAAACCACTTGACCTCTATGGTAGAAATAGGTTATCCTAAAATCCAAGATCAATGTTTAACAACATTTCAAGGAAACCATAAATAAAAGATTTATTTTTTCAACAACAACAACCATCCTATGAACACTACTATGTAATTAAATCCATTTTTCATGATATTTATTCAAATAGAATTCACACTTGTGTCATTAACTTATATTATTTCTTTATTATATTTGGTTCAATAAAATAAACTCATCAATAAACTATTATAGACACGGATATAATTAGATAGTTCTATTTTTAATTGAAGGGCCCGGTATATCTTCTTCCACTTACTCTAAAATGGAAAATCCACTCTAGACTTATTTGATTAATTTTATATCAATTATAAAGGATCCGTCTTCTGATGCCTCATCACGAGCATATGTCATCAAGGTTTTAATTTATATATATAAGTACATGATTCATGAAATACATTAATAATTATTTATAGTATATAGACCAATACACACATCCATAAAGAGGAATATCCAATGACAGATATGATATATAGAATTTCTATTTGTAGGTATTTCCATATAAACACCCTATATTAGATATTTTCAGGGAAAAATTCATCTGAATAAGACTTAATATTTTATGAGACTCTAGCCCTTAATATTTAACTATAATATGTACCACTTCAAGAAGATATTTTCTAGACTATTGGATTTATATTTAACAATATTTTCATATCATTTTTAGGATCTCATTATACGAATTAATAGCACAAATTACATTAATTCAAGTGAAGAAACTCTAATAGACACCCACTTTCATTAAATCCAGCATCTAAAAACTTTTAGTGCACTATCCCTCACATGATATTCGAGATTTAACTAAGATAAGTATTTAATCAATGCATCTCTTAAATTATCTTATGTGGTCACTTATCTTACTAAAACCTCACCCCTTTGAGAAGAATCACTCAATATGTGATATTTTTAACTATATTATTCATCCAATTATATCATATGGGTTCCTTTATTAGAACCAATTCAATAGTAATACCACAATATAGAGTAATTGCATCTTTACTAATAGGCTTAGCATCTATCTCTTAGAAATATTTTTTCATCAATACTACTTCATTAGATAATTTAAAGGCAACAATATAATCAATATATTATATAAAATTAGAGACCACTGGTTATTTTAAACTATTTATCTCAAAGATCCACCAACAACAAAGGACACATATTCTTTCTGTTAGTTTAGATCATTCTGATCTATATAAAAACATGTATATATGTGTCCCCTCACAACTAATTCAGCATCGCCTCTATAAACCAAGAATATATCCTTTATACACCTTGGATACTTCATGAAATACTTCACATCTGACCAATGTTTCCCACATTGGGGGGGCTGAAATATTTATACCATATTTTTAACCCTATGAAATATTAATCATGGAACATTTTATGGTATACATGATATATCCAATCTCAAATGTATCAGGGATTCTAATAATTCTATCTCTCTTATCTTATCTCTAAGAACCCATTTTTTTACGGAAAAAAAATTGAACCGTGTAACATTATAAATTATCCCCTCTGGGATTATTTCATATTAAATCTCTATAATACCTTATGAGTATATACAACATAATGGCTGTCATCATTATAAGATTTGAATTTCCAAGGGAATTTGAACATTTTACCCATTGAGTGGTCTTTTCATGAGTTTGAATTTATATTTATATTTAAATAGTTAGATTCCATTTTTTAGAGTTTTTCAAGTGTGTTTTGTAGTCTGGGATGTGGAGAAGGTTCCCAGGTGAGTCTAGCAATATTTTAGGGTGAGCTATAATTTTTAGAGAGATTTTACCCTAGTGTAAAGCTTAAGACACGTGGTTTAGGGGAAATCATGTGGTTACTATTACGTAGGGGATGTTTTCATTTGTTTTTATAGATAATGGTGAGTGAATGATTAATGGATAAATATTTGGATATTAGATAAAACTATATGGGTTCAATTGCCTTTAAGTCTGTGGTGCACAGTTTGTGAATGGTTGCAAATGAACTATGTGGAAACCATGTAGGTATTAAAAATTGAATATAGTAATTTATTTCGTTTTTGTTGCATGGTTTGGTAAACTATGTGACTAAACCCTATGAGTGGATCCAACATAGCAAGTGACTATAACATTGTTGACTAATAGTTTCTCAAACTATGCAACCAAACCATTTGTCCTACCCCTTTCTCTCAAAAAAGGTTAAATAAACCTATTCACCCTTCATTTTTTATCCCAATACCTAATATGTTATCCCTAAAGTGTGTAAAACCCATGGGAACCATATACCCTTAGATTTTTCTTTGATTCCCCATGAAAATTGGGTATTTGAGTGGCATTATCTTGCCTTTATATAATGAGTTCTTCCCTAACCACCACTTTTCTTCTTCTTCCTTCATTATAGTTTAGTATTTTATATATTATATATCTAGATGATTTCCACCATATAATAGTTGAAATTAACCCATTTTTTAAATCATTCGTGTGGTTTGGTGAGAGGACGTCCTTTAATGAGGAACACACGTCATCACTCCCCGATTCAATGAAAATATGATGCACAATGGATTTTTCTAATGTATTTAAATACATTAGGAAAAATTTCTAGGTAATAAGGTGTCTCTTATTAGATATTTTTTAATATATGACTTCAAGGATATGTTATCAAAATTTCCAAATCCATTGGTCATGAATTCGAAGACTGAATGCACCTCAGTGAGATTTTAAGATATTATACCAATTTTTTGAATGATTAATTATAAATTTTTATAATTAATTTTTTATATCATGTAGTGTGAGGAAAGTTCCTAGGGTGTTGGTGGGGTTTGAATTCAAGGTTGATTCTTCGGTATTTTTTCTTGAGGTATGTTGGTTGTTTAGTTATTGTGTAGTTTCCCCACATGATTGTCATTTATTACTTTTATAAATTATTATGAGTATTTTTAGAACCCCAAGAGGGATTTCTAGGCTTTCTTGGGAATTATGGGTCTCAAATGTCTCATTTATGGGTTTTATAAGAAATATCTCTCTCTCTATTGGCTTGTAATTCAAGGATACAACTCATGTGTTCTTGGGTGACAAATACAGGTAGTGAAGGTAAAGATTTGTGGAATTCTTCATTCCCTATTAATATGTTTGGACTTAATCATGGCCCCTTTAATGTGTGTATTTCCATGTAGGATGTGATAATGTGAATTTTAGGTACATAAAAATTGTGGTGTGATTTTTCTATTAATTTAGTTTGATCAGGTGTTTCCCAATGAGGTTTTGAATTTTGGGACCCTCCAGGTAATTGGTGTTCAAGGAAGTTTTCTAATGAGGTTAATATTGAGATATATCTTATAGGAGAGGTAGTTTGAGACTCATGTGAGGGTAATAATTTTGATGTTCTACTTGAATTAAGGTTTATAAGATTTCTTGATTTTTTATTATTTAGAAAATTATTATAATATGGGAATGAGTGTTTTATTGGATGAGTTTGTTTAGACAACACTTGGATGTCGAGATTGGATACTTAATGTTTGAGTAGTTTGGGACCTCAGGGTGGTTACTCAAAGTTTCGGTTGGTTGGATACTCTAGTATGGGATGAAACTGTGGGTTTTCTGGTATGTTTTAGTGAGGTTAAACAAAGGTGATTTTGGTCTATGGGTCCCATTAGGATGCTAATGTGGTTTTCGTGATGTTTGAGGGTTTTCTTAGGGGTGGGTTTCATTGAGGTTCGGTTGGATTTTGTCAATGGATTCCTGAATATATTATTATAAAGGTATTGTACTGGGTTTTTCAGGATGAAATAGTGGATAATTTATAGGTTACTCTGTTTTTTATGTGGCTCAATGGAAAATGGTTCTTTCATGTTATGTTGACTATTAAGAGGGTTAGTGAGAGCCCGATGTGGATGTGAAGATACTACTAATGGGATTGATAATTTCATCAACATGTGTTTTATGGATTATAATAGGTATTTTTAGGATATTATTTCATATTGATATAAATAAGTATTATACCTTTGGGATATTATTATATTGAAAATTGGACCAAAGATTCATTGGATGATCTCCTCCACTTGCAGTTGTTAGGTAGGTCTAGGGAGCTGGTGGATGGTTTGGAGGAGTGAAACACCTCTAGTTTAGTGGGTGGAAATAAATATGGTTGCCTCTTATATTACTAAATATTGAAAAGGTATCATAGATTTCATTGAGCCCCCAATGGTTATTGATCCCAGTTAGTTATACAGGAACTCCATGTTATGGTCTAGTTCCAATAGGGTGGGTTATATTTCTTATCACATATTTAGACAATACTACTAGAGTACTAGGCCTTGGTAGTCATGTATGTGGTCGTATTTTATAGATATAGTTATCAAATGGGAACTATAATTTAATATTATTGTCATTATTATCATCTTGGAGATCCTTTATAATCTAGTAGATGAACCTGTAGTTATGTGGGACATATTCTCTAAGGATCTCATCTCTAGCCAAAGTAGGTTCAGTTGATCTCAAGGGGTTTACATCTTGATAATCGATGTGGATTATTTTATTTATTCATGTTATTTCTTGTTTGTTTATTTGTGTATTTAGTTTTTTAATTTTTATACTAGTGGTTACGATTTGATAAGGAAGACCATATCACATTCATAAACATTTTTTATGATATTAGATGTTAGGTACCACCAATGGGAGTGACCTAGTGAGCATTTATTTCTCATAACCTATAATGGAACTTTAGTGTTCATTTAGAAAATTTTTTCTACATTCAGGTTGAGAATATATTTCACAATGAACTAGTTGAGGACAAGTTATTCATAATCAAGCATGATCACTCAATGTTGTTTGGGGACAGAGATAGATTAATTCAACACATGTATGTTGGTGAGGTTGAGGTGTGGATTATAAATAGTAGTAGGTACCTACGTATTTTATTGTCTTTTGTTTATCCTATATATGTGTTTTTCTTATTTGGAGATTAGTTGATGTTTTATATTCTTATCTTTTTATTTTGTATATGGTAGATATTTGGTCTTGGAATGTGATAGATCATGTGATGGACCTTTGAATTGTGGATCACAAAAACCATTTTCAATGGTGGTAAGGATTGTTATTCTTGGTATTTGTCTATATGGTTTTATGATTTCACTATTGTTTATGAACCTATGTTTTTCGATTTATGTTTTATGGGTTTTTTTTATCTCCAGCCATTAGAAAGATGAAATTATTCTTGCATAATTCTAGACATGTATTATCCACATGACATGTTCTTGTTTCTTTATGATATCACTGACAATGAAGGTTCATTTGTTTAAATTTTCACCATAAAAACATTAATGTGTCATCCCTTATAGATATTTATGGAATTATATTAAATTAAATGATTTTTTTTCTTTCTGATGACAATTCAAGTGGTTCATGTGGTGAAAATCTCATTCGTGATAGAAATGGAATCACTTCACTGAGGGGTATATAGAGATCCTAGTGTATCAGTGTATGCCTTGTATGACATGGTGGTGTCTTGATGAGTTCATAGGGTTTGGATAAGATAAAAGTTTCCATGGTGTTGTATTTTCTTTGAGATGTAATTTGGTTAAGCATGTGGATTCCTTAGGAATTAGAGGTATAGCACTAAGAGTGCTCTCAGTTTTGAGGTCTTTATGAGAGAAAAGGTATGGTTTGATATATGGACCTATTTGTTTACAGTTTCAATTTTTTTGCAAAAATGGGAAATTATTTAGGAACTCTTCATTTTTTTAAGGATTCTTGGTTGGTGGGTAGTTTTATGATCATCTTTGGTAGGTTTCAGGTGCCTTGTTTATAAAGAGCAGCATCAAGGGTGATCCAACATATTAGAATTGACTAGTGTGGGGAGCATGGTCAATGGTTCAAGAATGTAATCCTAGATTTATGGGATTTCAGAAATGTGAGAATGATTCTTCTTTTTTTATTGGGTTAAAGGGGAGAATGCAACCATTGTGATTGGGTTAGTCTGTGTAGGTTGATATATAAGAACTTGTGATAGGTTCTTGAAGCATCTCTCTTCCTTGAAAGGGTGAGGCATAGTTGATTTTTTTTAAAATAAATACATGTTATTAGAGGGATCATGAATTATAATTATTTTGAGTGTTATTTGGTTCATGGATTTATGTAATAGACTGTGCATGGTTCTATTGATTATTGTTAACGTCGTGGGGGTAATTAATAAGTGAATTAGCGTAAACTTTATTAGGATGAAGATCGATGAGCGGTGTGAGGGAAGGCATATAATGGTGTGTATACCATTTTTTTGGTTAATATGATCCTCATTTCAAAAGGATCGTTGTTTGTAAGGAATGTTGTTCATGGTGATTTAGAAATAAGGTGGTTCTATTTCATGGTGGTGTCCAGGTATAAGCATGTTATCCACATCCAGTCATTACATTCAGTAAAGAATGGAATGTGGTTAGGTTGGTTGGTGTCTTGCTTGTGTGGAAATAGTGATTATTCTCTTATGGTGGGTATTATCCTCATGGACATTAATGAATGAACCTCATGTTGGAAAGGGTTATGGGAGAGATTATTTCAATCGTTGGGAGGACATTATGGCACTTGACCACTGGTGTGTGGGTAAATGAGAGTGTATCAAAATTCATTGAGAATACCAGATTTAGAATTTTGAAATTAAATTGGATAGAGTATGGATTTTGGATTAAATATCAGGTTGGATTTGGGATGATATGAGGGTGATTCATATCAGTTGTGCATCTATGGTTTAGGTTGAGTTTTTTGGGAGGAGTCAATAAGAGAAGTTCTAATTGATGGTTATTAGATAGATTTGAACATTGGGTGGTGGAAATTTCATTGAAAACGTCAATATAGAAAAGTTTTGTGTGTTTTTAAGATTAAATCAATCCATTTAAGGGGAAGGAAACATATTTGTGTCTATTGGTTGGATCTTCACCACAAAAGTGTGTTTGTAAATCAAAGGCTGAACAGGGCAATTTTCAAGTGAATAAAAAACATAGTAGGTTTATCATTTAAAATTAAAAACCATTGAGGCAACTCGAGGTAAATAATCATTATGGTTAAAATTTTTAAACAACCTAAGTCATTATGAGTTGGTAAATTCAAGGGAAATTTTAAATTTCGACTCACTAGTATAGAAATTACAGAATTAAGATTGGGATTGAGATTCTAATAGTATTAGAACATTTTGTAAGTGTGTCAAATGTGGATTATTTTTTGGTACCTGGATTGAGTTCTCGAGATAGCCTTAGGAGCTTTGGGTGAATTTTGAAGCTTTTTTGGGGTTTTACATAGACATCTGGCTTCATTAACACAATTTAGTGAAAATAATGTTGACACCTATACAGAGGATATTTTTTAGTTCTTTTTTAATATTACATAATTATCATGCACTACTAGTGCATAGTAATGGACTAACTATGATTGTCTCAAATTAAAATGTGTGGGTAGAGTTTCATTTATTTATGAGGTAGGAGTATGGTACATGGTAATATATGAACCATGTGTAAACCATCAAGGTTTTGAAATCATGATCTAGTGTTTTTTGGAATGGTTAGATCAAGGTTTGTTAAACTTTGTGGACAAACCATGTGAGGAGTGTTGTCTAGGATAATTCCTATCATTTTTTGGCACACGGTCTGGAAAAATAGACGGAAAAATTATGTGTCCTACCCAATTTTGTTAAAATGGGTTAAATGACCATTTTCCCCCCCATTGATTTTTATCCTCCCCCCCCCCCAATAATTTACCCTCAAGCATGAGAAAAATAATGTAACAATTATCCTTTAGTTTCACTATTGATTACATTTGTAAATGAGGAGTTTTGATGGCATTTTTCCAACTATCTAAGGTAGTTTCTTAGTATCCCTCATCTTTTCTTTTTCCTCCCTCCTTATGGTTGATTTTTATTGGTTATAGTTTAGGTTTGTTATTGATTTCCCCTTAATAATGGTGGAAAAATTCCCTATTATTAGTTTTTTGGTATGTCTTTGTGAGAGGATGTCTCATGATGGGGAAAGAAGACCATCTCTCACCATTTCAAAGAAGGTATTATTCTTAGTATATTTTTTAAGGTTTTTAAACAAATTTTTTGAATTATTTTTATAATCGGGTGTCTCTTTTTAGGGATTTATCTAGAGATGATGTTGTGGTTTTTGAGGACCTTCCATGTGTGGTTGGTTTCATTTTAAGATAGACTATGTTCTTGAATTAGATTTTGGGAAATTATACCTATTTGTTAAATTATTAATGATTAATTATAAACTGTAAAAAATAATTGTTTCAATTTTGTGGCATGAGGTTGGTTCCTATAGTGTTAGCAGAGCATGGAGTCATTATTTTATCATTGGTTTTTTTATTTTGAGGTTGGACAATAATTTAGTTCTTATGTTGTTTTCTTACTTGATAGTTCATTAATTTTCATAAATGATTATAATTTTTTATTAGATATCCCTTAAGGGATGTTTTGGGATATCTTAGGGAAGTATGGGTTTTAGATGTCCCAAAAATGGTTATTTTTAAATTATCTCTTCCTCATATATTGTAATTCGAATATGAACCACTTGTGTTCTTAGAAGATATATATAGTTAGTAAGAGGGAGGATTTTTTTTCTCCAACATACCCAGGTAATGTGTTTGGATATCTAAATAGTCTCTTTTGGGTGTTTCTTCCATTGTAGGATTATATGATGTGGATTGCAGGCACTTAAAGGTCATATTGTAGTTTTATGAAGTATTCAAGGTTATTTGGAAGGTTCCCATAGATGTTTTGGGTCTATTACCCTCTCGGTAAGTGGTGTGTGGTGAAGTTTTCCCATGAGGTTAAGATTTACAACTATCTTCTAAGAGATGTGGTTTGTGAACCAAGAGAGGGTCATGAGCTTAATTCTCATCTTAGATTAGGGTTATCAAGGGTTTTTTATTTTTAATTATTCAAATAATTCCCAAAAGTTAAGGATTAGTGTTTTATTGGATGATTTTGTTTGGACGTATCTTAGATGTTGAGACTAGTCTTTTGAGGTGTGAGTGGTTTGGGCCCTTAGACTAGTTTCTTAAAGTTAAGGTTCAAAGGTGTCTTTGTATTGTGATAACATAGTGGCGTGTTAGGAAAACATAGGTTAAAGTTTATAGAATGTGATTTGGGTCTATGATTCCCTTAAGTATCCATTGAGTGGGTGTTGATATTCATGGTTTCCCTCATGAATGAATGTCTCGTCAAGGATTAGTTAGGTGTTATTGATGGCTTCTTGAGGATAATATTGTGATGCTATTGGCCTAAGTTTATTGGGATGAAATATAAAAACCTTTATTGGTCATCATTTTATTGATTACATTCAGGGGACAATGGGTGTCCCATGTTATGTTGACCCTTGAGAATGTGGTTAGAGTTCAGTGTGGTTGGGTTGATCTTGCATAAGGTTTAGTAATTTCAACAACCTGTTATATCATGGCATATACTAGGGATATTTGAGGCTTAATTTATTAATTATTAAACTTATGAGGATTACTTTAGGATACTATTGGATTGGGTATTATCCATGAGATTTATTAGGTGTTTTCCTCTACTGGATGGTGCTAGACATGTCTATAGAGCTAGTGGATAGTTTGGATTTGTGAAACAATCAAGTTTAGAAGTTAGATATAACTAGAGTTTGGTTTTCATGGTCTTGAAAATTTATAATGGCCTATTGTTATTATTATTATCCCTAATTGTAATGGAACCTAATTATTTATAAAGCAATACAAAGTTATGGGACGGTTCTCTCAGGGATGGTTAGAGTTCATACCACAAGTTTAGATTGTACTATTGTAGTCATAAAGCCTAAGAGTGGTGTGAGTGGTTTTCATAGACACGTATGACTATGAAATAGGTTCTATAACTCATGAATTTGTGAATTTATATCATCATAGAACTCCTTTGTGGTTGGAAAGACATGCTTGTAGTCAAGTGAATTGGTGAGTCAATTTTCCTAGGTCCCTCATATCTATCCTGAGCAGGTTCATGAGATCTTAGGTGGTGTAGAGCATAAGGATTGATAGGTAGTATTTTATTTATTCATCTTCTTACTACTTCGTTCCATGGTTTATAAATTTTTTTATTTGTATGATAGAAGTTATGATTTGACTTGGTTGGGCATATCATGTGTATATGAACTTATAATAATAGAATATTTTTGGTACCACTATTATGGGTTTCCTACTATGGGATTATCTTTTACTACAAGTATAATAACTTTGGGGTATGTATAGACCTAGATGTATACTTTCAGGTTGATCACACATTGCATAGTGGATCATGGGAGGCCCCCCAGTGTTACATGGTCAAGTTAGATCACTCAGTGGATTTTGGGGACCATGTAGGATACATTAGACACTTTTTGGTGGCTGGTTTTGAGATACAATATGTATGTAGAATTAAGTACTTTTATTTTTTAGTTTAGTCGCTTCATCCTGTATATGTGGTCATCCAAGTTGGTGATCAGTTGATGTGTTATAGTTTGACAGTGATTTTGTACACCACATTCTCTTCCTTATATTATATTATTCTTTAAATAATTTTCATTGTGTACCATAATTTTTATGGATGTGTATGAGTCTAGTTATTTTCTGTAATTATTTCACTCTAATATGAGTTTGTATTCTCCCCACATTATCTTTTATACCCTCAATACTAGTTAGAATCCTATGGAATATAGCATGGTGAACTCATGGCCTTATAGTGATCCCGATCGAGTGACATGTTTGGTCAACCCGAGTCAATTCATAACATGTAGCTTTACTTTGTATAAGTATTATATTAGATATAATACAATACATCCTGATCCCTATATTTCAGGTTGTTTAACTTAAGTATTTCATATAGAATAATTTGTTTAATGATAACTTAATTTACTATAAGACCATAATCACATTTACCACCAGTAATATATCAATAATATATACTACTACAGAATCTTTTAAAGTGAAACTAATCCTCTTGTAGACAAAATTATCACCTTCATTATTTATGAAACCAAGTTCTCTAATAACTTCATCAAGAAGAATGTCTCACTATCTTGACACTTATTTCAAAATGTAAATTGATCTCTACAGCTTTCATACCTTATTATAATTATTTAGTGTATTGAACACTTCTATTTGTGTCATGTAAACATCTCCCACAAGGTTTAAATTAATGGTAAATGTCTTGGAATATATTTTCCAAATCTCATAATAATGGTAATCTTTTATGGAATATCAAATTCTAATAGATATTAGTATAGTGTCTAGTGAAAAAATTACTTCAACGTTCATAACTTGACATTACCTAAACCATTTAGTAACCATACATTCTTTTATAGTACTCACTTTAACATAAATATCCAATTTATTCTTAAAAAAACATTAACACCCAAAGGGAAATACATCAACTATATGATCTACCAAAACCTAGAATTTATTTTATTGTATGGAATCCATTTCAGAATTCATGTATTCTTCTCACTTCACAACATTTAAGTTGTAAAATATTTCATTATAAGAGATAGGTATATTATATTTATCTAATAATGTGTCGCCTTCATTATTGACTATAAAACCATATCTCTCTAATTCCCTAATAACTTTGGTGCTCCAACAGATTCCTTCTATCTTAGAAACAACTACTTCCACTAGAGTTAATTTAATTTCTCCTACTCTAACTCCTGCATATCAAGATCTTTAACTTCCTTGAAGTCTATCATTACCCATATTTCTTTGAAAGATAATATCCATTTCAAGGAACATAGTTTGTTTTTTCATGTTTACCTTTTTATTTGAGATATATTATAGATAATTTCCTAGTATTTCTATATGATATCCTATAAATATACACTTTGTCACTCAAGATTCATGTTTCTTGATAGAATTATCCTTAACAAATGTTTCAAATTACCACATGTAAAAATGTGACAAAAAAATTCTTCTCATACAATTACTTATATTTTATTATGCATTCCACTTTATTTGGAACCAGTTTGATTATGTTTGCTGTAGTCTATAATGTATATCCCCAAAAGGATAATGGAAGCAATAATCTTCATCAATTTCACTATGTCAAAAAAGGTCTGTCCCTCCTTCCACTAACACCATTACACTATGGTGTATAATGATGATTGAGTTGAAATTGTATCTGAAATTTTTTTAGATATTTTATGAAATCTTCATTAAGATACTCACGACATCGGTTTGAGTGGAGTTTCTTAATCTTCTTACCAACACAATTCTCCACTTAAATTTAGTATTACATAAATTTTTCAAGGAATTTAAAATTATACCTCATTTAGTTGATATATCCATGTCTACTAGATCCATTAGTAAAATTTATGAATTAATAGTATCCACCTATATATTCTAAGAAACAAATATTCACACGCATCCATGTGAACAAATTTTATATGTTCTTAATCTTTTTAATTTTTTCCACAAAATAGAGCATCAATCATTCTATTTATAAACAAGTATGAAATATAACCAAGGTTTAAAACTCAAAAGAATCTAAATACACTATTTTATATCATTTTTTTAAACTCCAATATTTTACATGACCAAGATAATTATTCCATAAATTTGTGTGATATGAGTCATGTGAACTTGATTTGTTATCAATTATGATAACTTCATTTTTATATTCTAGTATATAAAGTCCATTTTGTAATATCTTGGTTTTTCTAATGAGGTAATGATCATTTTAATTCAATCTCAATTTCTTAGATTTTATTGAGTATGAATTCCTTGTGAGGTCTAGGGAGTTTTAGGGGTGTTTGGGGCTTGTTTGGAGCTCATAACTCAACATTTCAAGAAAATTAATTGGGCCACATGGTAAATAGAAAATTTTATGGCCAATCCACATGGTTACTACTAACCATTATGGGTTGGAAAGATATAAAAAAAGGAAACACATTATTCCTAAACAGTGTTCCCAAGACCACACACTTGTTCAGGAAGATCTATAGTTTTTAGCAGAGACATGCAACATAGTTTGTGCATGCTATCCCAAACTGTGCACATAAATTTTTATGGGTCCCTCTTTACGAAGATAAGGGTTTACATTTTACACACATTTTAACTAACCATGTGGCCAAAATATTCCCTACTAATTGTTTTTGGAAATTATGGTTTTCCCATTAAATCATTAAAAACCTACACACCTTTATTGTTTTTCATATCCAGTGGATATAGGGGGTTAATTTTCCTCCCATTGAATCTCTACTCCTAGTATGGTGTTCCATTTTGTTATATAGACACCAATTAAAGAGTTTTTCATCTCACCGGATCCACATTGTTGACTTTTCCATTCATATTGTTCCTTTCGTCATTTTTCTCTCTATAGTGAGAGTTATTTTGGTGACTGATTATATGCCTCATTTATTGGTTTTTTCTCTGTTTCTCCATTTTCTTCTAATCTATGTCTATTTTGGGGATAATACTAGATTATTGTTCTAATTTGGGTATTCATTAGGTGTTTTATACCTTTCTTATAAAGTTTCTTTTTTTTTATATACCTTATTATTTTTGTGTTGTATGTCATGCCTTCTACTGTTTCCCTAAAATTAATGTAATTCTTTGACTAAATTGATTAGAACCTATTTTGGTAGTCTGCATAACATATTCATATGGTTTGAGGTCATTTAACCTATCCTAATCCACCCATGGTGTGTTCCCTTATATTTTTATGTGATTAGGACACATGTGGGGTATGTTGACCCAACCCTTATATTTGTGAGAATTAAATGATTCATAAGAGGAGTTTTATTCCTTTTATGGGGATACATATGATAAATGATTAATTTTTTAATTTGGAAATTATTCAATTGGGTGGTTGAACTCATGGTATGTGAATGACAATCAAATTGGGATATGAAATAATATGATGAATTCAAAATGGTAGTGTATACAATAGACATTTCTAATCCTCAAAACCCAATTCCATTGGATTTAGTGGAAAATTTTATACCCTGGATTCAGATTATGGAAGTGGATGACTTAGACATTTCTACTCCTAGGATCCTGATTCCATAATATTCCATGGACATTATTACTCCATAGATCTAGTTTATGTTGGATACCAAAGACATTTCTACTCCTTAGATCCATCTTTTTTTGACTCTCCATGGACATGATCTATATACATTCTCTTTAGTATACACAAAAGTCATTACCAATTTTCCATCAAAATTATTCATTTATGGGATGAGGATGCCTTGGCCATTTATACCTTGGATCCAACCCTTTGGGGCCTGAAACATGACTACATAGAATAGGCTATTGTGGATGCGTTATCCTGAGTATAGATGCCCCTTGTTTATGGGTTCTTGATTATTGTTCATAGGGATCCATATTTGGATTAATAGGATCAAATCTTCGTTTTACACTTACTTTTATTACTATTATATATGTGATACACAAAACACTAATTCATTATTTATACATAAAATGGACATGTTATAGACACTATTATTGGTAGCCTAAAAAGTGTTATCGCACACTTTATTTGGGTCACCTTTGGTTACGTGGAAAAACATCATTGTTTTAGGTAGGGACTGGGTAAATCACCCACTTTATTATGATTGATTTGATCATTGTTTATGAGAAGAGGAGCACAAGACTGATATATGCTTGTGATAATAGCTATATATATATATATCATTTTTGCTATTTTTGTTCTTTTTATACATGTACTATGTGGGATTACTATTTCCGTGTATTGACTTCCATCTTTTATAGAGATATGACATGATCTTCATGTTGTATATGACACTCATTTTGGTTTTTTTATTACTATTGATTCTTAGATATTATTTTTTTCAATTGTTTGATATTCTTCCACCTACTTATTTTATTTTTGTACCAAGGTGTTATGTTGATATGAGGTTATGGTATCCCTACTATATCACCATAGATACTAACTCCTAGTCAAATTCCACTGGTGTATAGGGAGGTGCACTTGAGGCCATGTGATCCACCAGATCAGGGCACCATTTAGTGTCTCCTAGGTTGGGATGTTACAAACTAGAATCGGAGATAATTTTATTTTCTTTCTATTTTTATACAAAAGATAAGAGACTATGAATTAATTGAAAATTGGTCATGTGTTTTTAATGGGAGTTTCTAACCAACATATAGAGAAAATACAAATTACTTATAATTAATAATTATTTTTCTATATTTTTTCTATATTAGTTTATTTGATTCCACTAGTGGGTGATAAACTTGATATTTTATGTTCCTTTTGATTATAGATTTTACCATTTCCTAATGATATTAGGTCATGCCATCTCATATATCATTTTAAACACCTTATAGGATTCACATTCTATGCATACTACATTCCATATAGGATGCATTACTTGACTAAATGATATTTATTATGTGTGCCTTGAATTGTATAATTGTTTTCGGATAACGATTCTTGCATAATATTTAGAGATATAAATAGGTACTCATATTTCATGTCATAGCCTAAATAGTGTTTTTTACATATTTTTCCTTAGCACTAAATTATGGAAGTTTGATTCATGGACTATTGGTCGTATGGTATATAGTGAGTAATGGTTAAGATTTAATGGTCCCCACACTTAAATTTACAAGTTGTATCGGCCCTCATATGTTAGAAGTGATGATCCATTTACTTCAACCATTTAAATACAATTATAATATAATTATGAATTTAAAAAAATTGTAATTAATAAATTGAAAGGTCATCGATAAATAGAGCTTCCAATTACACTACACAGTCAATATATCGGGATCTAGGCTATAAAATAGAGAACTTAACCTAGATTCAACTTTACGAGGGGGAAGTAGGTAGTGTCTTCGATGTTTAATACAAATTTTCCAATTACCCAGTTTTGGGTTAAGTAGTAGCAAGAGTGGTGTGACTTTCTTATAGGATGGCTTCAACCTATCCTATTGTTATTTTTTTGTCTTGACTTTACCGACTCTTTTCATAGGCATGTTCTTGGAATTATAGAGGTAAGACACCATGATGAACACCTAACATGTTCCTAGAGGGTAATGAAAATAATGATCCAGAGGGGGTGGGACCAACACAACCAGTAGAACATCTAGTAGGACCTTTTGCGAGAACACAATTTATACTAGATATGGGTGTTTATTCTTAAGGGAAAGTTGAAACCATATTATGGAAGAAGGAATACGGGTTGAATTTCACACTTAATGTTTGCTGATGATATTTTTCACTTTTTGAATGGAAACAGTGGATCCTTGAAGCACCTCAAAGACATCTTGGATAGATATGGCAGGTTTAGTGGACAATTCATAAATCCTTTGAAGAGTAATATATTTACTTTGGATAAATGCCCCGGGAGGAGAGGCAAGGTCATTTAGGGGATCCTAGGCTACAAGAAGAAACAACTATCTATTTTATACCTTGGGGTACCAATCTCTTGTGGCCGAATCAAGAAACTCCACATCAATGAGATTCTTGATCATATTTGGGGAAGGATATTTAATTGGAAAAATAAGCTACTGTCTTTCGGAGGACAGGTTATGCTCATTAACAGTGTTCTTCTATCCATTCCCATGCATATATATTCGGTTATCAAGCCATCAAAAGGTACAGTGGAGAGAATGCAGCGTATTCTTAATACCTTTTTATGGGATGATAGAATGGATGGGCAGTGTCATTGGGCATCTTGGAAGCAGATGGAATGTCCAGAGGAAGAAGGTGGTGTTGGCATTCTTGACATCCAAGACACCATCTTGGGTTTGCAGGCATGGTTGGCCTGGGATGTCATTGTGGGGGAGTCCCTTTGGGCGAGATTTTTCAGAACACAGTATGGTTGGCAGGGGGAGTTTAACAGGTAGGGCGTGACTGGATTGGCCAAATTCAAGTTTTCACATATAGAGAACTTATCTAGATATGTCAGCTGGATTGTTGTATGAGGGGACATTAGCTACTGGGAAGATAACTAGGCTGGAGAAAGGATGGCCTTTTCTGGTTGTCCATATCCTTGTATCTCCTTCAGGGTAGCAAGTGACAGGTATGATTTCATTCATGCAACACATAACTCCAACCAGTTAAACCTGTTTGAGGTCATAGTGATGTGCGAGGATCGGGACTTGTGTTGCTTTACGGAAGCAAGATTGCGGGGGTATAATGTCTGTGACTACAAGAAAATACTTCAGAGAGATCGCTCTATTGAGGAATGGGGATCAGTTTCTTGGTGCAAGGAGATTCTGGTGAGAATGAACTTCCTGGTGTGGAGGATTAAAAATAGAGCCGTTCTGATGGAGGAAAATATACAAAAGAAAGGGGTCTTCTTGTTTTCATGATGTTACTTATGTGAGCAACCAGATTCAGAAACGACGGCACAATTATTTTTCCAAGGGCAATGGGATTACTCTATTTGGTCACACTTCACGCACCCTTCATTCCCTATGGGTTAGTCCCAGTTTTCCCAGGATTTTATGTCGGTATGGCTCTCGGGTACTGAAGACAGAACAATGGAATGGACTGTAAGGTCTATCATCCTGATTTCTATTTGTTGGGTTATATGAGAGGCGAGGAATCAGGTTAGACTGGGAGCCAAAAGGTCTCTTTTTTCTATTTAGTTTCGGCATGAAGCTCTCATTGTGGAGTTGTATTCGCTTGTGAAATTTGGGCTTTCCTCGGTTGCAATTTCCACTCTGATTAACCGGACATGCATTCACCTTAGAGGGAGGGGATGTTGGGTGAGGTGGCAACCTCTGAGGCATGGCTTGAAGCTGAACATTGATGGCTCCTTCATGGGGGAGTCATGAGGGGTGGTGGCTTGCTTCGAGACTACTAGGGATCGCTTCTTCTGGACTTCCGTGCCTTTTATGGTCCAAGGAACTCTTTGGGTGCAGAAGTCCGGGCACTCCTCTCAGGCTTGATGTTTTGTAGGCGGAGAGATTTGCAGGTGACGGAGGTGGATTCCGATTCTGAGGTTCTTGTTAAGGAATTACAGGGGGACCACGAGACACCTTGGGAATTGATGTATCTCATTTGGAGGTGCAAGGCAGAGACCAAGCATGGAAGGATTATTCATCATAGTTTGAGGGAATCTAAGTTTGCGGTGGATTCACTTGCTCGCCTTGGTAGGCAGGAGGAGTCACTTAAGATCTATGATAGCCTACATTCCCTTTCCCTTGAGTGCTCCCCTATGGTGCAAGTGGATTCCCTTGGACTTCACCACTTTATCCCTCCTTGAAGGGTTGTTCCTTGTTTTTCTTGTCCTCCTCTAAATGGTAATAAAAAAGTAGATATCAGTCATTCAGTGTTTATTAATAGTTCCATGAGGGTTATTTACTCTTTATGAAGACCATTTAGGGATCCAATAGCTTTCCTCATATATGGTAGAGCGGATACATGTATCATAGAAGCATCATCCATCCATGTTTTCAGGGTATGGTGGTCCACAGGTTGCTAAGTTGTGGCTTGAATCTTTTCGATCGATTATTGAACCAAATGGAGACACCTCCTCATAGGAGATTAAATCTCATTGCATATATTCTTTTAGGAGAAACTAAGAAATGGTTAGATGTTTTAAACTAGGATGATATTCTTCATGATATGGTATGTAGGGATTTTCAATCTAGTTTTATTTTTATTTATTTCTAAAGACTTTTATAGAATATAGGGTCAGGGAGTTTATTCAGCTCGAGTAGGTTACAATGACCGTTATAGAGTATTCAATGCACTTTAGAGAGATTCATCACATTATTCAAATTTATATTATTGATGAGTTTTCCCGAGTATGACACTTTTAGGAAGGTCTCAATCTTTATATTTGGTCACACAACAATGTGTTCTAGTTGACCACTATTACAAATTAAGTGAATCATACAGTTATTACTAAACAAAACCTAAGGGGAGTTGGGGGTGTAGTAGAGTAGTGGATCCTCTTGACCTAGTGGTTCTATGTCTAGTTGGAAAAGCATTTTGAGGCTATTTGTGAGGGTAATAATATACAAAGTGTGAGTGCTGGTAGTAATTTCATATTTCAACTGTGTAGAAGATGGGGACATATGAGGAGTTATTTTGATAGAGATATAGTTGAGTGTTAAGTATAAACTACAATGGGTCATGTATAGTGATTATGCAAAACCTTCCCTCTAACAATTTTTAGAAGGGGTTCGAATCTAAATCTATGTTCATGAGTGAGATTCATAGCTCCACATCTGGCATGGAGTTAGGGTAGTGACAGTCATTCAAGCCAACATTGTGGTCATGAATGAGGTATCCATGTAACAAATTTACAGCGAAAGTATAGTGGTCATGATTCAGGTAGTGATAATGTAATAGTTCAGGCTAGATATATTCTATATAGCCTACAACTGAGGTGCATAGCGTTAAGCCATCTATAGTGAGAGTTTTGATCTTATTAGCCTCTACTCTAGTATCACTACTACAGAACACACCATTAAGAGTGCTGGAATTTATTAGCAGTAGAAAAATGTGCTAATAAAGTTCATCTTTATCAGTGCTGATAAAAGGAACTCATTACCATCGCTTTTTTTGGCACTAATAAAGGTTTCCCCATATCAATTCTTATTTTAGAAATCATAAAGGTTACCCTTTATTAGTTCTTTCTTTTTAGAACTGATATAGGAATCACATTATTTTATGTTTTTCACTGATAAAGAGTACCTTTTATCAGCATTTTTTAGCACAAATAAAAGGCTAATATAAAATGAAATAATAAAACAAATAAAAAAATAACAATTTCAATAATTGATTAACTATTTATAAAAATTAATAAATAGTATATATTAAATCTATAGATACATAAAATGAATAAAATGAAATATTTAAACAAATAAATATTTAAAATGAGTTAATTAAGAAAAATATTAAACATTTTATTAATTAAATAATTATTGATAAAATTGAATAAATTTAATATAAATATATATATATATATTATTTATTAATAAAATATAGATATTAAATATAGATATATAAAATGGATAAATTATAATAATTAAACCAAAAAATTGAATATAAAAAAATTACAAAATTATTTAAAAGTTTGTTAATAAAAACTATTAATAGAAATAAAAAAGTATAATATATTAATATATATATATATTAATTATAAATAGTAATAAATAATGTATATTAAACATATGTATATATATAATGAATTGAATATTAATTAAAAACATATTAATATCTTCTTCGTATTTAATATTGATTGATTTTTCAATTTAGAATATATCAAATCCCATGCTTTAAATTGATTTCACGTACATATATATATGTAATTAATGCATTTCTATAAACAGACGCATGCACAAATATATTTACGCAAGATACAGAAACACATACAACTAATATTTATGTAAATTACTAAAATTTTAGTATATTTTAGAATTTCATTATAACATGATAATTTTAATTTATTAAGTTTTTAATCAGTCAATTTTATTTATTTGTTTCTAATACTGTTACATTTTGGGTACTCATTTTTAAAAAAATTTATTTTTTATTTTATTTTCAAATTTTATCATTTTGTATTATTTATTTATATATATTTATTTACAATGTTTTATTATCATCAATATTTATTAATCCACTTTAATATATATATATATATATGTGAATTCCTATTTTTTAAATAATTTATATTTAATTAATAAAACATGTTCATTTTTACAATATTTTTAAAGTATACTCATTTGGAAATAATCAATTTAATTTATTTTAAAATTCATGTATTTAATATTAAATATCCACTAATAATGTTAAAAATTTATTCTTACATAAATATTTATCAATAAATATTTTTATAAATGTATATTTAGTATATTTATAAATTTATATCTTCATAATTATTATTTTTTAAATATTAATTTATATAATTATAAAAAATAATTATTTATATTTAAAAAATTATAATATTATAACAAGTCTATTTATATAATTATAATTATAAATCCTTTATCATCACTAATGTTATATCACTAATAAAATGAATGTTAAGCGGTGTTTTTAAGTGGTGATAAAGATCGATCATTATTAGCAATAAAATGGCATTGTTAAAAGAAATATTTATCAGCGTTAAAACATTAATGATGATAAATATGAATTTTTTCAATGCTAATAAAACATTTATAAACTTCTCTTTTTTCAGCAAATGTCAATTTAGAAATGAAAAAAGGGATCTTTATCATTGTTTTACAAAAGTGCAATTAAAAGATTCCCCAATCTATTTAAAATAACCCTAACCAGGACTCAGTCACTCATGATTCTCAAGATCTCGTAGAACTCCTCTTATTCTAGCACTATTCCTCTATGTTTCATTGTATTAGTAATGGTTAGAACCCATTTTATTTTATTTTTTACTTTTCTTCTATCATTCTTTGACTTTTTTGGTTCCATGTTTTGTGTTTTTGAGCTGTTCTTAACCATGATAAACCCAACATCTCATGTCATCACCACTAAAATACAATGAGTGGTTTTATTTCATATTTTTTCTCTATATACAACGGTTTTAAATAAAGAGAAGGATGTTTTAATATTGTAAGGTCAGTCAACATATGTGTATGGGCCTATATGGATAAATTAAATATATTTTTTACCACACACTACTGCCAAGGAAATGTTGGATGTATAGCATGATCAAATTGAATTTTTTTTCAATCATTTAAGAGTTTAGCGCAATTCTCAAACATGTTCTCTATATTCCTTTACAATTACACAAGACTTTAGTGATTATGAAGTGTTTTGTGGTGATGTTCTGACCTAAATTGTGAATTATTTTGGTAAAGTAGGTTAAAATTTTTACAATATTGAATTAGAGTGAAACTAGGGATATTGCTATTGATTATATCCAAATGGAAAAACTATCCATACAAACGAATTAATCCACAAATATTTCTCTATAGCATAATTATTTTGGATACTTGAGTTACCATATGAAATCATGGTTGTTTTTTGTTTATTTATTACTTTACTTATCTTCTCAGGCCGCATGACTCTTATTTAAGTGTTGATAAGTTTGAATTGGTAAGAATATATGAAATTTCAAATTCATTTGTGTCTACATTTAATTTCTTTTCTATAATCAATTATAATTTTTTAAGAGTAGAAACATGAATAATAAATAAATAGTTCATTCTTATTTACTTATTAGTGATGATTAGGTTTATATAACTTATTAATTGATTGTATTTATTTAGAAACCACATTTATCGATTCTATAATTTAGTTGTATTTAAAATAATTCTTACAGTATATTTTAAATTATATTTAGAGTATGAAAAGACTTATTAAAATAAAAATGAATGAGAGAGAGGGATAGGGGTGTAAATTTAAGATAGATTATTTTGTTCCTATTTCTAAATGATTATTTTCTTTTGGAAGGTAAAAATTATGTGAATTTATACATTAATATAGAATATGTAACCAATCTAAAACCTATATATACATAGTTAGGAACCAATAAACATCCTCTAAATGATAGAACTTATATTGATCCTCATGAACTAAAGTTAACTGTAGATCTAAATCAAGCTATGTGGTATAATTTTCAATAATGAGAACATATAGTATTTATGGTTCCTATAAGATCTTATGGTAATATATCATAATAAAAAATTTAGGATTTAATTTATTAGGATAATTTCATTAATAAGATTATAAGATTATAGATAAATATTGAGCATAAGTTGAAATTTTCATTCTTTAAAGAGATGTATGTTATTGGAGGGATCTTATCTTGGATTAAAAAATTCCAAAATTGGAAGTTGAGGAACACTTGAGTAGACATAAGTGATGTCAAATATAGGTGGGATGAAATTCATTTATTCAAGACTATTAGCGTGGATGTAATCAAATTCCTCTTTAATTTAGGTGACTTTTTGTGTGATTCCAATAGTGTAGGTTCCTAGGACACTTTAATCCTTAATGCCTCTTTGATGTGAAACATTTCTATTGATGTGGTAATTTGGGGAACCTCCAACGGTCCTTTTTATATATTTCTTCTAGGAATGGCCATTAAATATGACATGTAGATTATATATGGCTGAGAAATTTATTGATGTTGCTATACAGGGTTCTTCTATAGTGATAGGTACAATCATAGTATATTATACTCTTGTTGATGGTCTTAGGACACAGAATCTTCCTATTATTTATTTATGATTATCTTATATTTCATCTGAAGTTGGGATTATAACTTATTAATAATGTTATTAATACCAACATTATTTATAAGTAAATATATTGAAAAAAAGTAATCAGTGTCAATTTTATTCAATATTGGTAGGCACAAGTGGGTATAAAATTCTGAATTGAGTGTCAATGTTCTCTCGAAGTTGATGAGTATAGAGACACCTAAATAATATGGATGTAATATGTGATAGATTTCTAAATTGAGATATTATAATGGGAATATATAGTCATTTTAATGATTTTTATATCATTATTATGACATATTTTGATTTTATTTTTCATATGAGACCATTGCAAACAGAATCTCCATCTGATGTCATGAAAGAAGCATAAAACACATAATAGTCGCATGAAACAAAAAAAAATCATAAAAATATACCTCGGGTTTCAAAAATAAGGTTGTGTAAATAATGATTCATTTTAGTAATAATGATATACAATAAAATACATTGCATGCATAAATTTCATAATTTCATGCATCTTACATGAAAATTATTACTTTCTTGAATGAATATATAATATTTCAATACTACAATACAACTAAGTTTCACTAACTTTATTTAATCTATCCTTAAATTCTTGATTCTATTCCATCTCTAGATGAGGGATTGGACTCCCTCTTTCAAATTAACCTTCCACTCATCATTGTGGTTCCAAATTTCCTTAATGACATACCTCCGACCCAGATTGTATTCATTAATCTCCATCAAATTTTCTATTGTGGCTTTAAATACATCATCTATGAACTAATTCTTCATCACATTCAGCCTTACATCCACCTCATTAACTACTTATAGAGAATGAAAAAAATGACATTGAAAATTTAATCAACACATAATTATTGAATATTTTTAGTTTCTTGATATGAATTTTCCTATATGACTCACTCATTTAATATTTTAAAACACTCCATCAAAAATTGATTTTATTTTGAGTCCAGACATATTGGATCATATTAGAACTCTACAATTAATTATAATTGGATGAGAATACAACTATTATAAGTGATCTCATAAAAATACTTGTGTTGAACATTTTTTTTGTAATAAAAACATGCCAAACACACCTTTTGGTTATCTTCTCCATAATCCTTGATAAACTTAAATGATTGCCAATCTGAATCTTGGAGGTATTCCGTTCACAATGAGTAGAGATCCATGAACCTATTTCCAGATTTATCTTCATGATAATTTCTCTTGGTAACTTGGAGAAATGGTTAGTTTTGAAGCTCTCCCATCCACCTCACACCAATACCCCCATAAGTTCTATCTCAATTAAACCCTACCAAAAAAAGAATCATTTCAGAGGAAGTATAAAATGATAAATGTTTGTGAGTGAAAGTAAAAGATTGTAAGTGTAATTCATGTGTATTTTGATGTTCATTACATCATTTATTCAATATAATATGTAATAATCCATAATTAAAATTTAATTTAATATATTTTTGAACCTTAGTGGAAACTCGATAATCATCCCCTAAATAGATATTTTTGGAACTACTCTAAGTAGCAGTTACTCAAAATGCTCACATGTACACTGTATAGTATGACTTTTTGTTATATTTATTTAATAAAAATAGTTATATATCAACAAAATATGGTAGATAAATATAAAAAACAAAATCCAATAAAAAAATTTCTGGAGGTATGTCATCAATGAACATTGGAACCACAGTGATGGGAGGAAGGCTAGTTGGAAAGAGGGAGTTGAATCCATTATCAAGAGATAGAAGGCAATCAATTTTTGAGGATTTATTAAATAAAGGTATTAAAGGTAATTTTTACTATAGTATTGAATTATTATATCTTTGTTAAAGAAAGTAGCAATTTTATGCAAGATTCACGCAATTTTTGAATTTTATGTGTGGAGTGTATTGTGTTCTTGTTATTAAAAACAGATTAAATGTCTGAATACTCATTCAGAAAATATCTTCGGAACATGATGATGTTACTAATATCATGGAAGAACAAACTACTGATGATGAAAATGTGGAATTATTAGGCGATCAACAACCTATTGATGAAAAAAACAACAATGAAGCAGCATCAAAGTTTTGAATAAATTATCATATGAAGAAGCTAGGGTAGAAAATTTGAGGTTGGTTGGTATCAATCTGGCCTACCTATTGACCCCAATAAGTCAAATTTCATTATTTATCTTTGGGTCTGAATAATGACGCATGTGCTTATTGATATTGACTCATGGCACCATGTTTAACCTGTAGAAAAGAAAATTGTTTGGAATGATATAGCGTTAATGTTATAATATATATTCTCTAATTTAATAAAGAACTATATAATGAAATGTTTCTAAATTTTCATTATTCCTTGCAGACTAAAATTTTTTGGAAAATTTTTATAATATATTTCTCTTAAGAGTCACTCAAAAATACCATAGAGGCTTCTAGAATCATTTGACGAAGTTACATATTAGGATTGCAGGGTGAAAATAAAGCTCAACCCACCACATAGTTATGCACACATTATAACGCATTAAACACTGACTGCCTTCATCAATTATCGCAATGAGATATTATTTTAGGTTAATTAAATTTGATAATATATTATCTTATATTATTTATTTTATCAAACTTTATTCAAATTTATTAATTTATGAAATATAAAAATAGCGTTGAAAATAAAGAGTGTGCATCAAAACCAATGTACCCTTATCACAAAGGAAGGATGGGGTATGCTTCATTAGATAAAAATTTGTAGGTACATTAAATCAAAAATAAAATTATAATTATGTGATATGAAAAAATATATGATCCTTTGTTTATATAAAGGATGATGAATCAAAATATAAATCCACTTCTATCCCACATCATGTGTTATGGAAGAAACCTTGTGTAAATAAGAAGGGTAAATTAGTTGATGAAAACACAATTGCAGTACAGGGAGAATGTGTAAGTATGACACAATTTTAATTCGTTATGATTTATGATAATATTACACAAAAATATAAATTTATGTTCATATTTTTTTATATAGTTTAGACAATATAATTGACAAAAACCATACCAGAAGAAAAAACTACATTCAATAACTCTAAAGAAACCTAAACAATATGGTCACATTAGAGGATTAGGTCATGGAATCTCTCCTCAAACTTATTTCAAGAGGATAAAACCACATGAAGATATATATAATATTACAATATGATTTCATACATAAATAAACTCACTATAATATATTATTTTGCAATCTGGTTTGGTAAACCAATGTATAAGAAATGATCAAAGGAAACTGGAAGTGGAGAAAACATCTGCAAAATAAACAAATGATCCCACTACCTTTGAGGCCAGTAATTCTCCCCAACCTCATACCTTACCTAGGGTAATCAATTTTTACAGTACTATTTCTCTTAAACCTGAACCAAACAAATTATGATAACTTTATATTACTAAAATTACCCAGGGTACTATTGTATTTCATTTTGTTCTATATATGTACATGTATCATCGTGTTGTGATGGGTACAATGTATAATATACTGGGAGACCAGATAGGCAATCAAGACCTCTAAAAAGATCACATGAGAGAGGGTATTGAGATAGCTTATGAGGTTACTGCCGATTTGAATGTTCCACTTGATGGTCTAGATATTACAATGTTCGAAAATATTATTAGAACTTTCATAGCATATCCATCTAATCGTATAATGATACATGAGGTAGGTCTTAAAAATCATATTAAAACATGTAAGAGTTGATGATAAAAGTTCTAAAGTGAGGTATAATATTACATATGGATAAATCGGTGGAGTGACTGAAGGTCAAATCAAAAATATCTAGTGAATCAACCAAGAAAAAAAATGAACTTTTGAGTGTACCTTCTCCCCACCAGTTCTATAGGAATATTTATTATCATTAAAACTTCATGAAGATACCAAATTTAAAGATAAAACCTTCTTTTACATTGAATTTGAAGAAAAAGTATATAGAAATTCCTTCACATACATAATTGGTTTTGAGTCACTAATTAAGATTCTTCAGCTTGAATGGTTGGTCCTCTTAGTTGTGAATACATACATAAGATACATTTTCATAATAATTCTATACAAATAGTGACATAATATTTTTGTTAAAGTTAATAAATATTCATATTTTGTATAGGAATTTATATTTCAACTATATAATGGGAAGATCGTGCGAAGTGCGACTTGGATTCATTAATCTCTATATCATTTCTATGCCAGAACATACTATTAATGAGGAAGAAATTAATAATAAAAAGGTTGATTTACATAGAGAGTTTAATAAAATAGCCTAAGATGGCATACTCTTTTTATTACTACAATAAAAATTTAAAACTCTTCAATCTAATCACCTAAAATCCATTTTTATTTTTTTTATTACTTAATTGTGTTTTTTTTGGATTCACTATCTATTGATAGAAGTCAACATGGGAACCCCATATATTTATTTTTTGGATCCATGGCATGGATATTCAATTAACTGATAAATCATTATGTGTATTGTGAATATGTAATACACTAAAATCAAAATTTTAGAGATAAACTTTCAATTATATGTTTAGTTTGGCTTATATCATAAATTTTGTTATGATAGGGAGATCACTCGATACAGGCTAGATCATGGCATGAAGTTAGGGTATAAACAGAAAAATTCTATGGATTACTAAAAATGGAAACTTATTATGGTATATATATAAATATTTATCTATCAAAACAATTTAATTATTTTGGTCAGTGTTTCTACAGTTTCTGAAATAATAAAATAACTTTGATTGTAGATATTATCTTATAAAATTAACGATATAAATCATAAATCATGAAAAGACCAACATCCCCCATTGGGTAATTTTCAAAGGAAATTACAATATCATTAAATATATTACATTATCATTTTTTGTCTATATTTTTTGAGTATAATAAATATTTCTGACAACCTAGTTTCACAAAATAATAAATCAATTTGTTTAGAGATGAGTGGGTAGTGTACTTTTTGGTAGAATGTATCCCAACAACAAATTTAGGTGATTACCTTCTATTTTTTATCTAGTATGAGTTATGACCTTTGAAAGATATTTTGGGTGTGAAATATTAGTGTCATAAGGCTTATCTATTATTTTTCATCTCTTTCTCAAGGAGAATAATATTGGAGGAAACCAATTAGTTTAGAATCACTGAACAGTAAATAATAAAATTGTTGAGAAATTGTAGAGGTAGTGGTGGAGGCAAAGGTAGAGGTGAAGGAAAAGGTTGAGGTGAAGGCAGAGGCACAGTCGAAGGCAGATTCAGTGTATGATATTGATGTGGATGAGGATCTAGAGGTGAATAATGAGGTGGAGACTTAGGAAGAGGAGGATAATAAGGGCTTGAATAAAAAGAGTAAACTTGTGGGATAATGAATTAGAATGAGTATCATACCATGATTGTGTTTTCGAATAATTATTTAAAATTGAACACACCACCTGTTACTCAAGATAAGTTACATTGTTCAAGTGTTTTCGGTGATTTATTGAAATAATATCTTTAACCACTTGTTTATGTGATTTTATACTGGGTAGTAATCGACTGGTAAGATCATTCTGTATTTGAAGCTTCAATTTATCCATTAGTGTTATTGAAGAAACTCATGTACAAATACAAATAATAAATCAATTATATAATCCAACATAAATGTATGAATAAATATGTGCGTAATCAACCACCAAAGTCATCAGGTCTGTCAAATAAATATTAAAGGAAACCAATAACTGATGTATCTTGGTCATCGAGGAGGGATGGTGTCAAAATATCTTTTATCAGTTTAAAATTGACATTTTAATAC
This sequence comes from Viscum album, assembly GCA_963277665.1. Lineage (NCBI taxonomy): Eukaryota > Viridiplantae > Streptophyta > Magnoliopsida > Santalales > Viscaceae > Viscum > Viscum album. Next base: position 1,580,783,709 of record OY728150.1, on the reverse strand, counting down.
AAAAAAAATTATCACTCACTAAAAAATACGAAAATATGCTCAAAATGCCTTGATTACATTGGAAAATAGTTCATAATTTATTTGTTACATTTTGAATTAGTCTCATATAAAACCCACATGTGATGCCAATTGTATCGCTCCAAGTGCATGATTCCATTTTAAAATGACACTTTAATAAAAAACACAATTGGTATACTCAAAACCAATTAAACATGTTATAATTGTTTCTATACATTAGTACAAAGTTCCATAATTCATTTTAAGTGTGTAGGATTTTTTTGTGCCCTGATTCAACGCACAGTATGACCAACATGACTCCAAGTATGTCTTTTTATTCAAAATTGGCATTAATTTTAGTGAAAAAAATAACTAACATACTCAAAACTAAGAAAACACATTTGGATTTTATTGTTACTTTAGTAAAATTATCTATAAGTCATTTTTTACATGTAGGAATCAACCACAACTCAATACAATTCCCGGTGTGACTTTTATGACTATAAGTGTTTTTTCTTAGTTTAAAATTGATATTTTAATACAAAAAAAGTATCAATCACAGAAAAATAAGAAAACATAATCATATTATCTTGATAATTTTATAAAAATATACATATTTTATTTTTGAAATGTATGAATGAGTCTCATGTTATACCCACACTTGGTTCCACCTGTATGGCTCAATGTTCATGTTCCCATTTTAAAATGACATTTTAGTAACAAACACAAGTTGCCCACTCAAAAATAGGAAATATATTCTGATTGTTTTAAGTCTTTAGGAAAACTCTCCATAATTCATTTGGGATAGGTAGGAATCAGCTTCACCTCAATCTGATGCACAGTGTGACTGGTATGACTCCAAGTACAACTTTTTATTCAAAATTGACAATAATTTTAGTGAAAAAACAACAGCCATTCTAAAATCTGAAAAAACAAATTTAGATTATTTCATTACATTAACAGAATTATCTGTAAGTAATTTTTGAAATTTATGAATTAGTCTCACCTCAATCTCATGCTCGATGTAATTGGTATGACTCAAAGTGTCCACTATTAGTTTAAAATTAACATTTTAAAGTAAAAAAGTGTCGCCAATTATAAAATAAGAAAACACACTCATATTGTCTTTTTAATTTGGTAAAATGGATTATAATTCATTTTTAATGTATATAAATCATTCTCATTTCAAACCAACAAACTATTCCACCTTTACGGCTTAAAGTGCATGTTTCTAGTTAAAATAACATTTTAGTAAAAAAACAAAAATGGCTTACTCAAAACCAAGGAAACACATTTTGATTCATTTAATATTTTAATAAAATTATTCTAGAGTCATTATGTATGTGTATAAATCATTCTCACCTCAATCTGATGCACGGTGTGATCGGTATGACTCTAAGTACTTATTGTTATTTAAAATTGACATTAATTTTACTGAAAAAAACAACTCACATACTCAGAACTAATAAAACACTTTATTATTATTTTTCTACATTATTAAAATGACTCATCGGTCATTTTTTATGTGTAGTAATTAGTTACACCTCAATCTAACACATGGTGTGACCGGTATGACTCCAAGTGTCCATTATTAGTTTAAAATTGACATTTTAATAAAAAAAGTCTCACTCACAAAAAATTAAGATAACACATTCAGATTATCTTGATAATTTGTAAAAGGATTTAAAATCAGTTTTTGATGTGTATAAATCAATCTCATGTCAAAACCACACATTATTCTACTATTATGGCTCAAAATGTTTGTTTGTAGTTTAAAATGACATTTTAGTAAAAAATAAAAATATGGTACTGAAAAGTGAGGAAAAACATTATGAATGTTTTGATACTTTAGTAAAGTGATATGTGAGTCATTTGGGACATTTATGAATCATATAATCCTCAATATAACACATGGTTTTACAAATATGACTCCAAGTGGGTATTTTTATTCAAAATTAACATTAATTTTAGTGAAAAAAACAGATGACGTACTGAAAATCGAGAAAACACGTTTGGATTGTTTTGGTACTTTTGGAAAATGATCAATATGTCATTTGTGACACGTATGAATCATATAAACCTCAATTTGACATAAAATGAGACTGGTATGACCCCAAGTGCATCTTTTTATTCAACACTGACATTAATTTAATTCAAAAAAACAACTAAAATACTTAAAACAGAGAAAATGCATTCAAATGGTTTTATTACTTGATTAAAATTATCCATAAGTCATTTTTGAAATGTATTAATTAGTCACACAAAAATTCAACTTTAATTGTGACTGGTATGACTCCAAGTGTGCTTTTTTATTTTAAATTTTCATTAATTTCGGTAAAAAAACAAACATACTCTATAATGGTGTTTTTTTCTTTTTTTTTAGATATTTTATTTCACTTAAATTAATCATTTTTATCCTATTTTGGTAATTTTATTTATTGTTTCCGGTGATGTAGTGTGTTTTTAGAGCACACTACATATGATTCTGGTGATGTATTGGTTGTAACATCACACTATAGTTTTCACCTTTATGAGCGCTACTAAATTTACTGATAAGAATCCCTTTGTTAGTGATTTTATAAGAGATGAAAAAGAAATCCTTTATTAGTTTTTTTTAAAGAGATGATAAAGGTACGTTTAATAGTGCTTCTAAAAGAACAGATAAAGGCTCCCTTTATCAGTACTTTTATTTACACTGATAAAATCCTTGGACTTTTAACCACACTAATAAAATCATGTTCTAGCAATGTTTAAGGAATTTTTGTAGTAGTGTATCTTATTTTATCAATATAGGTGCTTCTCATAGAATCATATCCATACCTGTTTTGAAGATCCTAGAGAATGTTGTTGAATTTTTTGATTTCCTTATAACATTGGGACTCTGTTGGGGATTAGGTTGAAGATTATTCTCTTGTACAAAGAATTACCCCTTCAGGTAGGTGGGTGTCACATATTATGAGATCTTTTTTTCTCTAGATGATAGGATTTGGCATTATACTCAGTATGTTATAGATATTATCTTATTATTCTCATGTTGGTTTTTATTATCGAATGGTGACATTCACATCACCGGGCAAAAATATATCTTGGAAATTATTTTGGGAAATTAACTCTTGAAGGCCTAATTTTTCCTTTAATGGTTCAATAATTTTCTTTTGTGGTTGAACTCATGGTTTCTCCCTTTTACCTTAAAACTTTTTGAATAATAAATAATTAATTTTCTGCAGTCTAGAGAGGGAGAACTAGACTCATGAATTTTGGGTTGGGAAGGATGATATACTAGAATTCTTGATTATATAGGGATGACCTGCGAATAATTTAAGAGTATTTTTCAGTAGTGGTTGATTATTTCTAGGATGTTTTCCTTAATGATTTTTCTATCTTACCTACCAAGAGAGAGGTGGAATTTTCCATTGAGTTGGTTCTAGGGCCTGCACTAGTATCCATTCCTCCAAATATGACAGCTACTATGTAGTTGTAGGAGATAAAGAAGTAGCTACAAGACTTAGAATAAAATGGGTTCATATGATCCAGTACTTCTCCCTATGGTTCTCCATTCCTTTTTTGGAAATAGGTGGATAAATCCCTTAGGATATGTGTGGATTGCCAAAAATTTATCCATTTTCCAGTTAAGAACTAGTATATCTTTCCATGGATAGATGATCACATCGACTATCTATGAAGAGATCAGGTTTTCTTGAAGATTTATTTGAGATCAGGTTATCACCACGTATGTGTTCGACCTTCAGAAATACATCATATAGCTTTTTCTAACTTGTATGGACAATATGAGTAACTGGTTATGTTGTTAAATCATACAAATGCACCAAAAACTTTCATGGCACTGAGTTATCAGGTCCTTCATCTATATTTAGATGCATTTATGGTGGTATTCATGGACTAAATCTTGTTTTATTCTCACAATCAACATGACCCTTCCAAAAATATTGAAATCATATTGGATAGACTAAGAGATCATTAGTTATATGCTAATCTCAAAAGGTTCCACTTTTGGATGGTTAAGATTCACTTAATGGGTTGTATTATCTTAGAGAAAAGGAGTATTAGTTCACCCAAATAAATTGAGAGATATAGATTCATAGATGTATCCCAGGGATGTCTTTGACATACAGAGTTTTTTGGGGATATCTAGTTGTTACAAGAATTTTATACAGGACTTATCATGCTTGGAAGCACCTCTTATGGGATTTACTAAGAAGGGTGTGAAGTTTTTATAGTCAGATACCTTCAGGGAATCCTCTTAAGAGATAAAAGAAATACTAACATCATCACCAATTCTCATTCTTCCATAGCCAAGTAAGATCTATACTGTATATTACAATGCATTGGATATCAGGCTATGAGTAGTTATGATATAGGAGGAGTGATTCATGGAATACATGTCTCCTTAGTTTTGGAAACACGAGATGAGCTACCCGACACACTGTCTCGAGTTATTAGTTGGTATACATTGATAGTGTTGTTGGAGGCATTATTTTTTGGGACAACATTTTGTGGTTTACATGGACCACAAAAGCATCAAGTACATATTTTCATATCATGAGTTGAATACAAGTCAATTATGGTGGCTTGATTACATACTGTCTTTTGACATCGATCATTCCTACATGCCAGGAAAGTTTAATGCAGTTATTGATGCACTGAGTAAGAGGAATCGTATATAGGCAGTTTAGGAGGATACTAACAAGTGATTTCTTATGATCTTATTCCCATAGATGCACTTGAAGATTTAGAATGTCCAAGGGAGAAGTTTTCTCTCAGTCTTAGAATTGAAATACACTCTTCTGGCTAGATTGATGGTGACACAATTATCTGATGTTGATTGCCTAGTCCTATAAGAGATCATAGCATCTAAAGACCCACCTCATAGTTGGACCATGGGAGAGGATCAAATTATACACATACATGGTCATGTTTGAGTTCTAGAAGACAAAAATGAGGTGTTGATACAGGAGTTTCATGCATTATCTTGGGCATTACATTCAGTTGTTACTAAGATGTATTGGGATTTACGTTGCCAGTATAGGTGGAAGATTATGAAATGTGAGGAAATTGTTTTCATCACAAAGTGTTCCACCTATCAGAAGGTGAAGGTAGAACACAAGTGACCAATAAGTATTTTACAACATTTTTCAATCCCCACGTGGAAATGGGTGATGTTGCATTGGATTTCACGATCAGGGTTCCATGGTTACCTCAAGGTAGTGATATCGTATGGGTTATTATGGACAGGCTCACAAAGGTATCCCATTTCATGTTGATTGGGGAGGCCTACTCAGTAGATGAGAATAGGAGACTTTATATCTATGATATTGTGTTCCTTCATGGGATTCCTTATACCATTATATCAGATAGGGATTCCCAGTTTACATCTCATTTTTGGAAAGTCTTGTAGAGGGTGTTGGGTACACAAGTGATTCAAAACACTAGTTACCACCCTCATACTGAAGTCCTGTAAGAGTAACCTATATAGGTTCTATAAAGATTACTAAGAAAATTTATCCTTGATTTCGGGGGATCTTGGTTGAGGAATATTCCCCTATTGAATTCTCCTACTCAAATAGCTATGAGGAGATGATAAAAATGGTGTCTTATTAGGCCTTGTATGTGTAAGAACCTAAAATTTTCTAGATATGTATTAATATTTTTTTATGTATTCTTTCACCTTTATTTATGTTTTTTTTTGAGTTTTACCATGGGTGCGTTTGGGCGAAAATTGGAGAAAAATGGAAGGAGAAGCAGTTAAGCTTGATTAGAATATGGTTTTCCAAAACTGTGTACCCAGTCCAACTAACCATGTGAAGCCAAACATAAGGGATTCTCATTCCTAGTTCATGGAGTGTAAAACATTCCAACCTGAAAGGAGAAACCATACACCCCCCCCCCCCATAAGAGGCACACGGTTTGTAAATCTGATCCCCTTCCCTGAAAACAATGCATTGATTTTTAATTGAACCAAAAATTAGATTTTAAAATCCTGAAACCACTAGCCATCACACTAATTCTTGAGGGCCCCAACCTCTGTTTTGATGATTCAAATCCTTGATTGAAGATCTTCACCCATCCTTGTAAGATTTCTTAATATCATATGGTTTTCTCCCTCTCTACCATGTTTCTCTCATCCTTTGAAGGGATTAATTCCCCTACTTTGATTGAAATAGATCAAGGATTCTTGGATATTGATTCAATTAATATAGGATTTAGGTTCTCATTCTAAATCTCATTTTTCAATGCATTCTTGATTGATCCGCTTCAGATTGGTGATTTTTATTGGCTGATAGATAATCAATGAATTGAGGTAGGTGTTTTAAATTACAAAATCATATTATTGATTAAATTACATTTATATAATTGTATGAATTTCAATTTACATGATTAGGAAATTATATTTATAATTTAATTGATATGTTTTAATTATCCTTTTTTAACAATTCAGTTAATTGGGAAAAGTGAAATGTGGAATTAAATAAATTAATTGTTGAATTAATAAATGGTGTATTGGGATTGTGAAATTGAATGAAAAATTGGATTGATAATTGTTTATTTTATTTATGGATTATTTAAAAGTGGAATTAGAATAATTAATTATTGAAATTATTATTGGGATCTAGAGATTGTGAATAGAATTAATTAATTGTGGAATTAATTGATGGGATTTTTTTTATTATGAAATTTATTTAATTGGATTAATTAATCATTCAATTAATTAACTATTATTTAGATTGTGAATTATGGCATGAATGTTAATGTTGACTAACCTAGAATAATGTTTTATTTTTGATATATGTGTGATTGTGATAAATGTGTGTGAAATATAGTTTTATTCTTCAAAATCCCATAGTGATAAATTGACTAATATTAATGTGTGGGATATGGTCTACTGCTTCAAAATCCCATGTTGATAAACTGAATGATAAATTAGTATCGGACATGATCTATTACATCAATGTCCCAGAGTGATAAATTAATTTATATTTGTGTGTGGGAAATGGTATGTTGATTCCAAATCCCATAGTGGTAAATTTATTGATAAATGAGTGTGCAACATGGTATTCTTTTTTCAAATCCCACTTTTGTGATTATTTGATAAATGATTTTGGGTCACAAACTACTACTTCAAAATCCCACAGAGTCCAAGGCATGGTGACCGAGACCTAAAATATTGGCATTGGACCATTTTTCAGTTAGCCATATTATTAATTAAAATGAAACGGATAATGAAATCCCATTCATTATAATGAATTGTGAATTGTATATGTGGAATGGTTCAGACTCTAACACTGGTGGAAGTAGGTATTGATAGTATGGCTTTCCTCATGAACCTGGGTGTTATGTGGATAAATAAAGAATAATTGAATAAATATAAACTATTTTATTTATTTCATTCATTTTTTCTTTATAAAACTAAAAATATAATTTTGACTAGATATTGTGTTAGAAGTTGGTGTTGGGGGCCTACTGAGTTATACTCACACCCTACATGGACTGCCTGATTAGTACCCAAATATATTTCAATGTTGCAAGACATGTTAAGGGAAAGGAACCTATATTAGATTGTTGAGTCAGATAGAGCATGGATTGTGGAAATTGATGTGGTTATGGACCATATTGGAATTTTTTAATGTCTTTTTAAATTTTTGGGTTTTTCATATTGAAACTTGACACATATTAGCATGAAATTTCTATGGTTCTTATTTGGATATTATATTTTCTGCTTTGGTAATCATGTGACATTGGTATTATTATGGTTATGGTTATATCTATTGGTTATTTTTTATTAATTTTCTTCTGCTTTATACTTTGATAAAGAGGGTATAGTATCCCCATGATCAATGTTAGATCCTCGCTACAATTCAATAGCCTCTAGTTAATGAGTAGTAATTCTAGAAACCATCTACAAAAATGTATGGACACACCAGAGTGCAGAACCAAGGCCTGGATGTTACAAATTGGTAACAAAGGAAGGTTTTATTTACTTTTTATTTTGTCTTTCTAATCAAGAAATATAGATAGAATAATTTTATGAGTTTTTCCATGAATAATATCTCATGATTTGGAGTATCTAACCTATTTATGAGGGTAAAATCCAAGTACCTATAGTGTGGTTGTTATTATTGATGTGTATTATTACAGATTGTGTTATTTCACCTCGAGTGATCCACTTGTTGTGTCACGTGAAAATTATTTCTGAGATTTTAAGATATTTTACTCATAGAAAAGTATGGCATGAGATTTGATTGTGCATTAATATTTCTAGTAACTCATGGTTATTTTATTATGTGCATCATTTTAGGCACGCAAAGGAAAATGGGTTTTAGGAAAGTGCGGAAAATTGAAAAAAAAATTCATGGTTGTGTAATTGAAATAGGAAAAGGTTCCTAATGTGAAATTGAAAATTCAAGGTTTTTATATAATATGAGTAAATGGGTGTCCAATGTAAACATTGAATAATGAGATTGATTTTAACCTTTATTAACTATGAACTAGTTGTAAGATGGTTAAGCGTAGTGATAACGCCTCAATTTTGACGGTGTAGTGAGGATGGGGAAAAATAATTATTGTGGATTAATGTGATTTTTACCAATATGTACATGTGATAATAATTTAGTATGTTTCCTAAAGTGTTTTATAGAATTATAATGATATTCCATCATTATTATTCTTGTTGAGAAAATGATAGGACTACATGGTCAGATAGGCTCCTCTAATAGTAGAACTTGAGTCACCGATTATTTCGTGTGATGAAATTGGAGACCAGTTCCAAAAAAAAATTTCTAGGTTTATGAAATTCATGGAAAGAGACCTAGTGTGGGTGATGAGAATCATTTATGATTTGGTGAGGGATTTCCAGTTGAATCACCCTCTGACTTTCACTGAATAGGGTGTATTTGAAGGATTAGAGCTATGGATTGAATCTGTCGAGACCATACTTGAAAACATGGAGACTCTTGGTAAGAAGAGATTCAAATTATCTACATTTATGTAATGTGTTAAAGAGAAACAATGGTTGTATGTATAGACATGGGAGTAATATCTAAATATTATGGAGTGGAATGAATTTTAAGAGAACTTCTTGTAGAAATTTTATTTTAGGATACTCAGGAAGGAGAATACAGTTGAGTTCATGTGGCTGAATCAAGGGAGTATGACTACGATGGACTATACTAGAAGATTTAAATAATTGTATCAATTTCCCCTATATTGGAAAGCTATGATGCTACTACATAAAAATGGTTTCAAGAGAGGATTAAATATGAAATTAAGTCTCAGGTGAATATATTTAGGTTAAAGAAGTTTTTTGAAGTTGTGAATCCGGTTTTCATATCTGAGGGAAACCAAAAAGAGGCTTCTAGTAGAGGAGTTGTGGTTTCTACAGGATGGTCAGAATGTACATCATCTATGGCCAGGAAGCATCGCTATGAGAATGTTAGCCACGGAGAAGCTTTAGTTACATAAGTCCTCTCTCATGTGAACTATCACTAGTGTGGTAGGTCAGGACACAATCTTAGATAGTTTATCTAACCAATGGTAGAGTGTCGTGGTTGTAGCATCAAGGGACATCTACATTGGTTTTTTAGGAACCCATGACATATGAGTAGCGATGGAGTATCTAGATAGATCCGGAGTGTAGAAATGGGATTGTCTATACCATATCAGTCTATCAAATAGAATTATATTGGCCATTGTAGTATAGGTAGGGGACGGGGTTCTTTTAAGAAAGAATTCCATTATCAGTAGAGTGTTGTAGCTCAGGGGACTCATACTACATCATAGGGAAGAGGTGTAGGATAGCTACATGTCATTCATTCTAAATGTTTTATAGAGAGGTTGGACCATTGGAAATAATAGGAACTATTCTTGTAGATTTTGTAATATATGGTGCCTTATTTGATAAGTGTTCCTCTCGTTCCTCAATTTTTACACAACTTGTAAATTTTTTGCTCCTAAAAGTGGATTCCATGAGTAGGGTTTTGATGGTAGACACACAATTTGGAGTATGATCAGGAGACATCTTTTAGTGAAAAGGGTGTTCTATTATGTTTGGGGACTATAATTTCATTTGGGACCTTTATATTCATGAAATTTTAGGATTTGACCTAATTTTGGGTATGGACTTGTTAGTATTATACCAAGCCCACATGAATCGTTTCCTAAGGGGAGCGACTTTTATGTCTCCTAGGGGTGACTCCTATATTCACCACAGAGTGTAGGAAATCTAGGTAGGATGGGTAAGGATAGTTCATCAGAAACTAAAGGATCTCACAACCTTGGTTTCTAGTTTGTTGCTAGATAAAACTTGTGTAATGTATGATGTCTTTCCACCCATATTGGATAGGTTCTAAAATGTGTTTCCTAAGGACTTATTAGAGTTTTCACCTAAGAGATACATGGAGCTTACAATTGATCGCATCCAGGGGGTGAGGCTAAATATATTCCACCATATAAAATGACACTAACAGATCCTCAAGATATCAAGAATAAACTATAATATATGATGGATAAGGGTTTTATCTATCTGAGTATGTCACATTGGGGTTCTCCAGTCTTGTTTTCTAAGAAAGATGTTGCAACACTATGCTTATGTGTTTATTACCGGAAGTTGAACTGGATGAATCAAAATAATTGTATCCTCTTCTATGTATCGATTATATATTTGACCAGATGAGGGGAGCTTATGTCTTCTCCAAGATTGAATTTAGAATATGGTATCATTAATTTAGGGTTCTATTATCTGATATACTGAGGACTACTTTTATAAGAAGGTATGGCCTTTATGATGTCATTGGGATGTTGTTCGAGCTAATGAAATTACTAGTAGTGTTTATGGCCTTGATGAAAAAAATACTACACCCATACCTAGACCATTTTGTTGTAGTGTTCGTGGATGAAATCGTGGTGTACTCCAGGACTAACGACGATCATGCCCAATATATTGACATCATCCTGAGTACACTTAGAGAGCGTCAATTATTTGTTAGTCTATTGAAATGTGAATTTTTTTTGATCATATAAACTTCTTAGGATACATCATCTCATAAGAAGGTGTGTTCGTGGGCCCATAGAAGGTTTAGATAGTTGTATCTTAGAAGCATCCTAAAATTTTTTTTGATATCCATAGATTTCTGGAGTTAGTAGGATATTATTAGTGATTCATTTAGAAATAATCCCATTTGAAAGCACCATTTTTTCGCTTTAACAAAAAGGTTATAATGATTTAATGGTATGGAGCATGTGATAAGTCCTTCCAGGGGTTGAATGAGTTCTTGAAAATGAGACTAATCTATATCCTAAAGAATCGATATGAATGGTATACAATGTTTTGTGATGCTTCTAGGATCAAAGATGGATAATTATTCATGAAGGGATATCCTATTATGGTTTATGGGTCTTGGTAGTTGAGTCCACATGAATGGAACAACCCTATGCAAGACCTCGACTCAGCTATAGTGGTTTATACTTTGAGGTGTTGGCAGCATTATCTGTTGGGTGATAAGTTTACTATGTACACTGATCACAATATCTTAAAGTTTATATTTTTTAAGTGAGATTTAAATCTCTATAAAAATATATGTCTTGATTATAAGCATTCATTCAACTTTTATCTAGTGTATACACCATGAAATGGAAACTGTGTTCCTAAGGATTTGAGTAGGAAAACTCAAACTCAGATAGTTTTGGAGTCTTATACTGAGTAAAAGATAATGAATTCACTGGATGAGATGCATATCGTGGATCATGAGAGTTGGGACTAGAGGACACCCATATCAATTACATTCAAGTATGCACTTTAGATCTAGATTTGAGATAGGCAGTATGAGGATATGGAATGTTTGTCCTTAAGGGAAGTCCTTAAGGGTTTGGAGACACATTCATATTGGACCATGGATGAGGATGAAATAATCTATGTAAGGAAGTATTTTATTGTTCCTATGATTATGTGGGAGGAGATGATGTGTAAATGTCATGCCTTGAAATGGGTGGTGCGTCCATGTGTGAACAAAATGTACCATGAATTATGAAGAACATTTTGGCAGTCATGCATGAAAAAATGATATATAAGGGTTCATGACATGATGTCACACCTATCAATAGGTGAACATTGAGCATCAATGACCAGGTGGTTTACTACAGCTATTTCCCATTCTGAAACAGATGTGGGGTGACATTAATAAAAAATTTATAGAGGGTCTCCCAAGGAGGCCTCAGAAGAATCATGTTATTTGGGTGGTTGTGGACCATTTGACAATAGTAGCACATTTCTTACTGGTATAGGATCCTTTATTAGTGGAGACGTTTGGAGACCCATATGTTCAAGAAATATTCCATCTATATAGGGTGCCACAAAGATCTTTTCTAGAATATGGCTCTTGTTTTACTTATAAATTATAATAGAGATTGCATAAGGCACTTGGTACATAGGTTTTATTGAGTATGACATTCCACATATAGACATATGGGAATTTAGATCATAATATACAGGTTCTCGAGTATATGATTTAGGCGTGTTCCCTAGACTTCAGTGCATCTTTGGAGAACCACCAAGAATTGGTGGAGTTTTCCTATAAAAAAATTATTAGGTTAATATATAAATAGAACTATATAAGGCGCCATTTAGTAGGACATGAAGATAACCTCTATGCTGGATAGAGGCAAGTGATTCAGAGCATACGGGACTAAGTCTTATGGAGGAGACACCAGACCAGGTTAAGTTGATTCAAAAGCATTTGGCTATGGATCAAAGTATATAGAAGTCATATGATGATAGAAATCCATAGCCCCTAGAGTTTACATAGGGTTATTGTGTGTTCCTTTGGATGTCTACTAGATTGGGACACTGTAGGATACTAAGAAAAATAATGTTGTAACCTAGGTTTGTTGTGTTGTTTGACGTTGTGGAGGGAATCAGGCAAGTGGAGTATCAATTGGATCTTCCACAGAGGTACAGTTCAATGCATGATGTTTTTCAGGTTTCACAAATTCAATGGTATAACCCCGACCCTTATCATGGGATTCGGGTAGTTGATTTTGAGATTGAGGTTGATATACCCTTTGAGGGGCATCTGATACGTGTGTCAGATCATAGTGATAAAGTGTTGCGGGGAAAGATTGTGCTGATATTACATGTATTGTGGAAACTTGGCCATGTGTTACAGGATACATGAAATAGATAAGGGGATATATGGCCTCAGTGTCTCATTCTCTTTTAATAAAAGTATTAGTGATACCTGGAAGTACAGTTCGAGGATAAGTTGTCATAAGGTGGGGATATTGTAAGAACTCGATATTTTCGGGAGATGTCTTTACCTTTTTTTAGGTATTCCTTCACATTATTTTAATTATATATATGTTTTGTTTTACCTTGGGTGAATAAGGGTGAAAATTGGACAAAATGGGGGGAGGATATGCATGGTGGGCACACAGTTTTACCAAAATGTGTACCAAGACAAGCTAACCATGTTAACCCAAACAGAGTGGATTCGCACAACATGCATAAGGATTATCCAAATAATCACCATTTTAGGAGTAACCATTACCCCGCCCCACTAGAAGAGGTGAATAGTTAAGGCCAATGTTGTGAAAACTGTGTGACCCCACCTAGAAAACCATGTGCGGGTTTTCAATTAACTCAAATATTAGATTTTAAACTCTTAAACCCCACATAATTCACCCCAATTAGACCCAACTCATCCCAAAAAACAATTCAGTCATTTTTTGAGCCTCTTAAATGAATTCATAAGGCTCACAACCCCATTTCATGAGGATTCAAATCCCAGATTTAAGATTTGCCCCTATCCGGGTAAGAGATCCAAATCTTGTGTGGTTCCCTCTATCTCTTTCAAGTTTTTGTCAACCTTTTGAGGGATATTTTCCTTTTTTTGAAGGATAAATATCTAGGTTTTTTTTTGGATCTTGATTCATTTAATCTTGTATTTTGGTTCCTAATATAGATATTTTTCTTCTTCACATTCTTGATTGATTCACTTAAAATTGGGGATTTCCATTCTGTGATCTCTCGTAAATGAATTGATTTAGGTTGTCTAAATTCTAATAAAAAAATCTTGATTATATTACATGTGTGTAATTGTGATAAATTAAATTCCCAAGATTAGGTGATTGAATGGATAATTAAATTGATTTGTTTTAATTGTCATGTATTAACAACATAGGTTTGTAGGGTAAATTAAAAGGTGGAATTGAATTAATTCATGGGATATTGTGATTGTTAAATTGAATGTGAAATCAAATTAATTAATTGTTGAATTAATTAATGGATTATTAAAAGTATAATTGGAATAATTAATTTTTGAATTAATTATTGTGATATATAGACTGTGTAATGGATTAATTAATTATTGAATTGATTAATAAAAATTTTTCGATTATGAAATTTATCTAATTTGATTAATTAAATGTTGAATTAATTAATTGACGATTTTATTGTGAAATGTGATAAAAATATTAATATTGATTAACATTGAATGATGTTATATATGTGATATATTTTTTATTGTGATAAACATGTGTTGGAAATTGTCTACTACTTCCAAAGCCCATAGTGATAAATTAATTGATATTTATGTGTGGGATATGGTTTACTACTTCCAAATCCCATAGCGATAAATTTATTGATAAATGAGTGTGGGACATGGATTGTTGATTCCAAATACCATAGTGATAAATGATTGATATTTACGTGTGGGAAATATTCTATTGCTTCCAAATCCCATTGTGATAAATTGGTTTTTAAATGAGTGGTGTACAAGTTACGATGCTTCCAAATCACACTTGTGTGACTGTTTGATAAATGATTGTGGGACACTCACTACTACTTTAAAAGATCATGGGGTCATAGGAGTGGTGACCATGACCCAAAAAATCATTGTAAAATGGTTCCAACTAGTCATATTATAAATTTTAATGATATGGATAATGAAATTCCCTTTGTTATAATGAATTGCTAATTGAATATGTGGTATGGGTCTAAATATGGAACGGTTTAAAGTAGGAATTGAGAGTGTGGGAGTCCTCATGAACCCAGGGGTTTTAAATAAATAGTAATTGAATAAATGTAAACTATTTTATTTTAATACTTTCATTTATTCTTTATGAAACTTCATAATCTAATTTGACTGGATATTATTTTTAATATCATTTTTGGTGGTCTATTGAGTTGTACTCACACCCTACTCAGGCTGCCTGATTGGTACCCGAATAGATTTCATGGTTATAGGATAGGTTAAGGGCATGGTCCCTATATTAGGTGGATGATTTGGGATGGAGTAAATATGACCGAATCAGTCATGATTTAGGACCTTCATAAGAGTTGTCAGTGTCTTTGTTTATTTTTGGTTTTTTCATTTTGACACTAAACACGTATTGGAATGATATATCTACTGTTTAGTTTTGAATGTTGTATTTCCTAATTTGGAAAACATGTGATATTGGTATTATTCTTGTTATGGTTATAATTTTTATTTTATTTTTTATTTTCTACTATTGTGATACTTTGATAAAGAGGGTACAGTCTCCCCATGAATGACATTAGACCCTCTGTTCTAGTCAACAACCTCTGGTGTATGGGTATGTATGCTTGAGGTCATGTAGAAAACCGACTCAGGGCACCGGCATGTGTCACCTAGGTGAGGATGTTACAGTATGGTGGGTTATGTTTATTGCCTCTTTGTTGGTTAGAGGTAAGACAGGTAGTGTTGATTGGACTGTGTCTTATGTAGGATAATTTGGGGTAGTTAGAGTTTATCATAATGTGGTTGGATACTTGATAGTATAGAAATAAATCTTATGGTGATCACCATTGATGACATATGAAGTTCATTGTTGGGGATCATATCTTTTAAGGTATCTCACCGAGGCTATTACATATATGGGTTAGTTGATATAGTAAGATTTCACTATGATATGTTGGGTCATTCAAGATTCTAGAGAGATCCATATTGGTATCCTATAAGTTGAATTTTCCTCAGAGGTACCAATATATACATGACGTTATCCATTTTTCTCAATCGTGACATTATCACATAGACCAATCTCATTCTCAATAGCTTGATGAAGTTGAGATATAGCTATATGTGTCCATTGAAGATCATCCTATTTTTATTGTTGATAGGGGTATGAATTCCTTCGGAGGCTAGACAGTTCCTCTAGTATGGGTGTTATGGAAACATGATTGGTTAAAGGATGAGACATGGGAGTGGGAGGCTACCGTACATGCATTGTAACCGGAGTTATTCTCAGATAATACTTAACCTCCCTTGGAAGGGAAATTTGTGGATGAATTACTTTAGGGGGATATTTTAATATTTGGGGTTTTCCTATAAGGTTTGAATCTTTGGAGTACCAATTTAATTGCATAGTTTTAACATAGTATTAATTCATATTGAGGTTGCATGAGTTTTTGGGGTTTTTCGGACTTTTTTGGATCCCAAAGATCAACTTTCTGGGAAAAGAAGCTAGGCCTCATGGATAGTAAAACCATGTAGCCCAAGCCGTATGGTTACTATTAACCACTTGGATTATTACATAGAGAATAAAAAGGAGCACAATTTTCCCAAACCAATCACCCTAGGTATTATTCCCATGAGGAAACACTAATTTAAAAATTTCATATACTGACGGTTTGGAACCATTGTTATAGGTCCCCAAACTATTAGTATAGCCTACACTAACGGTTTGGGAATCCATTGGGTGATTTAGTGTTGGGAAATACCTATCTTAACTGTTTGTATAAAAACATTGGGAAAGACATATCATAATGATTTTCCATACCGTTGGTATAGGTATTTCGCAATGGTTCCCAAATTGTTGGGATAGATAAATCTAAAAAAGAGTTCCAATAAAGTACTGAACCCACAACCTCCACGTTATATATCAAAGAATTTACCACTATCCTATAGTTACCTTTATGAATATATTTAAATAAATATATGTTCGTGTGTGTGTAATTTATATATTAATTTATTTGATGATATTCGAAAAAAGTATTCAGAAAAAATAAGGGCACATATCCCAATGGTTCTCAAAACCATTGGGATAGGAATTTCCCAATATTTTCGATAACCTTGGGATAGGTAACCACACTATCCCAATAGTTTTCCCAAACTAATGGGAAAATTGGTCTCAAAATACCCTTTTCCAACATCATTCCAAAACCATTGGGAATATTATACCCATTCACAATAGTTTGGAAAATCGTTGGAAAAATTCATGCAAAGTAACCATTCCCAAAAGTTTTGGAAAACCATTGGGAAAAGTGGACCCTTTCCCAATGGTTTGGGTAATCCTTTAGGAAAAGTGTCCACCAATTACTCTCCCCCAACGGTTTCAGCAAAAACATTGAGAAAAGTGGACCCTATCCAAATGCTTTGGACAAACTATTTGGAAAAATGGTGTCAAAGTACCCTTTTCCCATAGTTATGGCCAAACTATTGGGAAATGGGACTTATACAAACAGTTTTTATAAACTTTTAGTATAGATGTGTTGGTATAGGTAGGATTTCTAGTAGTAAAACTTCTATAATTTTTAGTTGAGGCATGCATCGTTATTTTCACATGGTTTTCTAAACCATGTGCGGTCCCCATTAAGGTAGACAAAGGTACACTATTAGTACATGGTTTTTCCAACCATGCGGCCAAACTATGCACCACTTAAATTTTGGGGAAATTATAGTTTTTTCATTAAATATTTAAAGACATAAACCCATTTCTTCTTTTTCATTTCCAACATATGGGGGGTTTATTCCTATCTCCTTGAAACTCCTCTCCTAGGGTCGGGTGTCATTTCTTCATATGAACTTCAATTCAAGATCTCTTCATCATCTTAGATCTACATTAGGGATTTCCTCATTCAACTTGTTCATTTCATAATTTTTCTTCATACAAATGGAGTTATTTTTGTGCAATATAATATTCTTTATTTTAAGGGATTTCATATGTTTCTTCATTTTCCTCTGATCTAGGTTGAGTTATGAGTATATACAAGATGAGTTTTCTTCCATTGGTATACCATAGTTGTTCTATAAATTTCCCCTAAGTTTTGGTGTTTTATACACTTCTTTCCATTATTCCATATTCCATACCATCTGGTATTTCCCCTAAAATTGATTTAATTCCTTTATTAAATTGATTGGAACCTATTAAAGTTGTCCACTTACCACTATTATATGGTTTGAGGTCATTCACCTTAACGTGAGCCACTCACGGGGTGTGTTTTTACCTTTTGATGTGATTAGGCCAGCCATGGGGTGTGCTGAGACTACCCTTATATTTATCATAATTAATTGAGTTATAGGAGAAGGTTTATGCCTCCTTTTCATGTGGATATATATGATAAGTTGTTGATTTTTTAAATGGGGAAATTTGGAATTTGTAGGTTGAACTCATGGTGTGTGAATGATAAGGAAATGGGTTATGAAATGAGATGAGTAATTGATAACGGTAGTGGATTCTTAATAAATTATTACTCCTTGGATCCTAATTATGTTAGATTCCTTAGAAATTTTTACTCCATGAATCATGATTTTGGTGTTGGATTCCATAGACATTCCAACTCCTGGGATCCTAATTCCATAGGATCCTGATTTTGGTTTATTTATTATAGATTCCCATTATTCATGGGATCTTCATTATTGTTCATAGAGAGCCATGTTTCGTTGGACTGTATCGTATCTGCATTTTACACATACTGTTATTACTATTATACCTATTATATACTACACACAACTTCATTTTTTATACACAGATTGGAAATGTTATAGACACCATTGGTGGTAGCCTAATAAGTATTATCTCACACCATATTCAGAATGTCATTGGGTACCCCAAATTACTTCATGAATGCAGGTTGGGATCAGGGAAAGTGACTTCTTTATGATTATTTATTTGACCTTTGATTAAAAGTAGTAGAGCACATGTCCAAGCTATGATTGTGATGCTAGAAGGAGATAGTTTTGTTTGGTTATTTTTTTCTTTTGACATTTGTAATATTTGGGATACATGTTTCCATGTATTTCCTAATATTTTATATTGATACAAGATATGATCACCATATTACATATGACATTGATTTTGGTTTGATTATTTTTATTAATTTGTGGATGATATCTATTGTTCAGTTATTTTATATGCTTCCTATTATTTATTCTTCTATTGTACTACTATGTTACTTTTACATAAGTTTATAGTATCCCCACTGTATCACCTTAGACCCTCACTACTATTCAAAAGAAACTGAAATATGGGGACGTGAACTTGACACCATGTGACCCACCATCTCGAGGCACTATTTAGTGGCTCATGGTTCAGGAAGTCACAATTATTCATATGTATCATCCCATCACATATTTTTATCTTTAAAATTTTAGAAACTCTAATTTTTGAACATGGGAAAAAATACATCCCAGTATAAACAATACTTTGATATTATTATTTTTTTAATGTTAGGAACATAATAAAAATTATTTAAAACTAGATCAATCCTATTATAAATAAGATATAGTGTTCTGAAATATTCATCACAATTAGTCTTTCTGCATTGGTATCTTGAAGATCAACCTCTCCTATGGTAATCTTCTATAATCTGCATGGTTCCAATGTTCTTATACAAATGTTAGATCTACAATCTATATACAATATCTACTTTATATAAATAGTGAGATTAAACGTGATAAAAAATATACCTAAAGCATCCCCTTTCATCTTTATTGCTACACAAAAGTTCCTCCAGTGGCCTTTCTTAACACATAAAAAATATACACCATCTAATTCTTTTTCCATTCTCTAGATCTTTCTCTTTTTATAGGGGTAGTGAAAAGGTTCCTTAGACTTATAATAATCCTTAATCGTTTTTACATTTCCTTTATTCTTATTCACTATTAGGATAGATGGTTTTTCATTATTTATTTCTTTATCCACATGGTGAACCTGTAAGAAGATATCTAGGTGACTAGTCTCAATATTGGTTATGTTTAAATTATAAATAAAAATGAGAAGATGTGAGGAAGATAGGTGAGTATGAGGTCTGTTCAAAATTACTTCAGAAACCTAAAACCTATAATTTTCAAATGATTAATATTTCCAATCATTTTACCTATATGAGGTACATCTTGCACACCTTCTAAAATTTTTCAAGTAAAAAGTTCCTTGGAGATCACATACTTCTATTGTTTTTATTTCTCTTGATAATTATCAGTAATGTGAGATAACTTTTTGTATGCATCTATATATTCATGAGTCTTCTAGAGATAACTAGTTGTGGATGATATCATGAGGTATTTTACATCCAATGCATCATCCATATGTTTCAAGAATACATGAGTACCACTTCACATTCCTCTTTAAAGAGTCTAGTAGGAACTAGGGACCCAAAAATTTAGAAATTTCTACTTGGGAATGGTATAATATTCAAGATATGGTACTAATACTAGAATTTTTCACTTGTTTAAATATTTTCTTTATATAATTATGATCTTTATGATATCATACTGATTAAATGACTTCTTATTTTCATATAATAAATATATGCATATTTTATTACATTATCTTGATTTCAATTAATGTTGTGATAGTTTAATTTTATTATCCCCTCGTTATTTTATCAAAATCCAATATCCATCTCTATTTGATTTATAAGATTCAATATATTGTATAATCTATTAGAAAGGACCCATATTCCCCTTTAAATAAGTAAAAAATAGATAGTATCAAATCAATTAAAGGTAATTTGGTTTCCATCAAAATACATTAACTCATAGTTCCTTGATCTATTCAGTGGAGTCCACAATCCAAAACCTTAATCTCATCTTTCATCAAAAAATTCCTCTGAGTGACACCGTGTCATAGGTGGAACTAATATTGATTCTAATTTGGTTATGTCAACTTAATCCTTTTAATGGTAATCCCTAAAAAATCGATGTATCATGAGAGGGTTTAGACCAATACTTAAAACAATAGTTGTATTCTAACTCAAGTAATGGAAGGCACATCATGACTTAATATTTTCTTTGAGAAATTTCATTTAATGTATGTGTAAATATTCTTAATTTTATTCTTAAGTTGATTTCCAATACTAACCATATTTTAAATAATTAACTAACCATTTTTAATGAAATAATTTATGCATAATTCATTTATTTTATATTTTACTTAATATTCCAGCTAATTTATTTACATTATGTGTTTTTGTTTAATAATACAAATAAACCATGAATCACAAAAAAAAATAAACATTCAGTTGAAAAATAAAATTAATAAGTGATATAATTATGATAATTTATCTAAAAATTGGATTATTGAGCGGGGAAAAACCAAACTTAACCCTAGAGTTAGTAAATCAGCAAGACCATGACCTAGAGAATGTTACAGTATTCCTCTTTTAACCCATGTATCTCCTTGGTTGGTTTCAATGCACCTCAATTCCTGAATAGTCACGTCTTGTTAAGATACTATTCCTTTATAAGTTCTTACTCACATAAGGGTGAGGGAAACAAAGGGGTTATGGTTACACAAATATAATTCCTAGACATGTAAGCATGCATATGATAAATAAGGATGGGATGATTCACATATCATCATATTTAATTTAATAATAAATTTATCACAAACCCCATGGAATAAATAATTAAATAAAATACAATACAAGACGTACACAAGTTAGTCAATATCATGATCAATAAAATAATACAAGGATTTTGAATTTAACCTTATTAATATTTATTTCAATTCATATTATTTAACATAAATTTACTTTAATTAATAAATTGGTTCATTAACATAATATTTTGTTTCAACAATCATTGAGATTTCCCATCTTGTGAAATATTAAATATATAAATTTAATTAATTTTAATTTAAAATTATTGATTAGATGGTGTTTACTCACAAGGTCACATGGTGTTTATATTTTATAATACAAATTAAATTAAATTATGGAATTTAATATATGTGTG
Organism: Viscum album; assembly: GCA_963277665.1. Lineage (NCBI taxonomy): Eukaryota > Viridiplantae > Streptophyta > Magnoliopsida > Santalales > Viscaceae > Viscum > Viscum album. The sequence continues at coordinate 1,580,761,729 of OY728150.1, read as the reverse complement.
TATTTGTGTGTTTGTGTGTGAAATATACTATAGGTGACATAGATTACTCCCAAATGTTTCTAATTAAACCAATTTTTAGAGTTTATCCCGTATACATCTTGTTTTGGTACTCATCATGGAATTTTAAATATGATCTATAGTGTCCTTATCATGTGCTATATACTTACATTGAATGTATTACTATACGGCATGTCGCAATATAAATAGTGTTCTGTTATATGGGTTAATCTATGTAGTTTATGTTGTATGTCTGACTACAAAATACTCAATTTGTATATATAAAAAGTACCATTGGTGATTCCAATGAAATGCACGATTTGTATGATAACCATTTACTTTCTGTATTTCTATAATTACATAGACAATAATTTATTAAATCATTCAATTCCTTACTAACTACCAAAAATAGATCAGTGTGTACCTAATGCGGATTAATACCTATTAAAAATTGTGTGTATAGTTAGCTACATTTCATGTACTTTGGTTTCTATTTTAATTATCTCCATGATTTTCTTTCACAACATGCATATCTTGAATTCTAACTTTCCTGAGATAGAGTGAGTTTCGTGGTGTGGAGATCAAGCTACACATCATGTGATCTATTTCTCTCCACTCTCATTATATTCCTTGAATCTCAACCTATATCTCACAAGGATTCTATAGTGTTACAAGATGTGTATATACTGATACACACTCTATAACAAATTTGTGTCATGTTTCTTAGTGGGAAGTCAGAACTTGGTGTGCAATGGTGAAACACAATTTAATCGCAAGGATTTTATTGATTTATATAGGGTCAATGATGTTTGAGGTTACATGAAGAAAACACTAGCCACATACCATATATTACCTATCAATCCACATACTATATATTGGTCAATATGTGTAATGTAATTATGTCACATACTTACCACAACATGGGGAGTTTTGATTTTTATGGCCTACCTTTCTATGGTTTACCATGGGTAAATTGTTTTTACTCTTCAGTTACACAATGTCTATATGTGTAATTCGGCCAGTATGCTTAGCACCTCTGAATGGGATCCTTGATTATTATTCATATTTTTTTGGTATGTTCTTGGTAATATAAATTTAAACTAACTTGTTATCATGAAATGTATAATTAAGGGAAAAAAATAAACATCAATACAAATAAAAAATGTTCAAAAAAATATTAAATAAATAAATATTATAATTTGAGTTCTTAGATAACACTCTAAGGCTTTGAGACATAACGAAATTGGTTGATTCAGTGCCCAATAATGTTTGTTTGTCTAATCCAATGGATGATCATGAGGAACATGAGGAACCCTGGTAAAATCCAATGGATAAATCTCGAGTTACATGACAATGGAATCCCTATAATGTTCTAGAGAGGATCATTCATATTTAATTCATAATAAGTTTAAAATAATAATTACCATGAAAATGATAATTCTTTCTTATTATTGAAAAATTTGGTATCCACACTTGTCATTTAATCATTATAGTAGTTAATACAGACTATAATTACTCTAGACATATCCAAACATGTTCCATAAATCTCTAAAAATACTCCAAGTATTTTTGTGTTCTTGCATGGAGGAACCTAGTGATTTTCATTGGTCATTACTAATCATTATAATAAATATTCTTTTTTATTTCTAGTTCATGAGAGGTATGGTTTGATTATTCTATATGGATTGGGAGAATACAAGATAATTTTTCATTTATAGACAACTCTATCATTAAAAAATGATATAATTAGGAATTTTTTCTAACTGTTAAAAAAATAATTAATTGCACAAATTCCCATTGTAAATTTTTTTCTAAGTAAACATAAAGTTGAATATTATTATTATTATTATTATTATTATTATTATTATTATTATTATTATTATTATTATTAATATATTAACAGGACATGTGCTAAACTCTTTGATTAATAAATTAATTCCATCAATCCCTTAACTGAACAATTTAATCATCTTCGGAATTTATTTAGCCTTGAAAGATAAATATCTAATACTATAAATATTATTTTTCCAATAAATAAATAAATAACATATTCATTAAACTTCTGAAGAAATATTTATTTTAATATCAATGTAACTAAATAAATACTTATATTAATCTTTTCACTAAACTGGTGAATAAATAAGTTTTTATTTATGATCTACTAAATAATAAATAAGATATTAGATTAATATTATATTTACTAAACTTATGAATAAGTATTTATTTTATAATTAAACACGCATATTCTAAAAAAATATCTGGTAATTGAATTTATGTGATAAATTAAACAAGAATAATTATTATTCCACATTTTGAAAATAGTATTTATTTAGAAAATTAATTTTTTATAGAATTTAACTGTGATTCAGGATACAATTATTTTGTGACACTATAGGCTACTTTATGAGTAGAATTATGTGAACTTACCTATATTACAATATTAGCCCATAGAAATACATCAAGTAAACCACAAAAAAAAAAAGTTAATGTCACAATTACAACAAACTTCCTATGAATTCTACTATGCGATATAATAAAATTTCCATAGTTTCTCATTAAAAATGTTTTATATATGTTTCATCAACCCATATGCTTGATTTATTTTCCTTAACTCTCTATAATTAACGAATCAAGGGATTAATATTACTGTGGATTTAATAAAATAGTTTCATTTCAATAGAAGATCCATAAATATCTTCTTTCACATACCCAAAATGGAAAAATTTGTTTCTTGAAATATTTAATTAATGTTGTATAACTTAAGAATCACCTAACATATGTTACCTTATTGTGTGAAATTTTCATTAGGGTATTTATACATACATAAAATTACATGATTCTAGATATAAACTAAAAATTATATTAATTATAGGTACCAATATACATTTTCTGGAATAGGAATATCCCATGACACATAAAACATGTGGAGTTCCTATTGAAATTTGATTCCTCATAACTTTAATATCTTGGTGATTACCAAATGAAAAATTTCTAATAAGAAGTATAAATTTATTATGATCCCCCAAGGCCTGATAGTCAAAAATTATATATTTCTTATTAGTTATATTTTATCAAGACTATAGGATTTATATTTAAGAATATTTTCATATAGTTTCAAGGTTTTTGATATAGAAGGGAGCTACTATATCGTTTTGGTGCAAAAGAATATTCAATGGAAATTATGTTAGAATGCATGTAGATGTTCATGATATGGGTCTCACATTCCTTCTTTTTAAAGGTATCCATTCTATCACCACCAAGGGTGATGCTAATATCACCTTTGATCGAAATATAAGGATGGATCGTATTCACTGTAGTATCCAAATTTTTAGGACCCATTTTCCTTCCTTAAAAAACACATCTATCATTCATAAATATGTTTTTATATTATTTTAATAAAATAGGAAATAAGTTATATTTGATATGAATCAAACCAATAATTCTTTATTAATTCAAAGTGGAACATTACGACAAAAGTATACGAAACTAAGTGTTAAATACCATAGATTACTACATTACATATATGGCTACAGACCCTCAAAGTACATAAATTAAAATGGTATAATAAATATAAAATAATATATTTTGATAAATATGAAATCCCTTGTATCACATCCACTCTTAAGAATCACAGTTAGTAGAATAAATACTATAATGAGAAAAAACATCATCAAAGAAGAAAATATTTTTTAAAAACAAAATGAAAACTATGGTAATGAGAATTGTGATTTGTGAAGTTTGAATAGAATGAATTTATATGATGCAATGGGAATAGAAAATACTTTATATAACAATTATATATTACCATAAATTCATTACGTATAATGCCAATAAAAATATTACCTATTGAGAAATATCGATATATAAATGATATACATAAGTTTTATTTAGATATAAATTTTCATTATAAATATTTTATTATAAATAAAATAAATGACTTTCGAATAGTATTAAAATAATCTAATTCACTTCGTAAAATTTCATTGATTTTAAAGAAACTAATTTCATATATTACGTATTTTTGTTAAATTTTAATTTTTAAATAATTATATTAATAAAAAATAACATAATGATTAGTAAAATAAATTAAAAACATATAATAAAAAATTAATTAACAATAAAAATACCAATTTAATTATCCGTGGATAATAAATATTTCAAAACACTATTTTTATTATATTTTATATGTTTTTATTTAAAAAAGAAATTTACCCGATCTAGAGTATAAAATTTTGTAAAATATATATTTTATTTTAACAAATTATTAGCCATTCATTCATTTATTATTAATTAATTATTATTAATAATAATATCATTCATTGTTGAAAAGACTTATTTATTAAAGAATTGTTTTTCTATGTGTTGTGTGTCTTTATTTTAATAAGTGAAAATGATTATTATTAAAGAGTTAGTTAATTTTATTATAAAATTAAAATAAATATTAAGATACCAATGGACTGATTATAAAACAAGAAATGTTAATTAGATGTGATTAAAATGTTAAATAATATTTTTATATAAAAGGATGGTTATAATAAGTCTTGGGTGTTATCATATTAATAAAATAAATTAATCGCTTTTAAAGGATGATTATAATAAAATTTTATACTTAAATTAACAAAAAAATATTTCCACGCATTTAATTATTATTAATTTATATGAAATAATAATAAGAACACTTAATGTTTAAAAAGTAATTTCTCAACCAAAATATTTTTTTTCTATGCATTTATTATTTTCATTTAAAAATTTTATTTTTCAGATTAAGAAATTTAATTTGATTAAATATATTTCAAGTTTTAAATTTAGAAAATAATTTGAAAAGTTTAATTTCATTTTTAGGCAAAAAAATAGTTTATCGAGGTGAATAGTGGATGACATCGGTAAACCGTAAAAATTATAAAAAGTATTATTTTTTTAATTAATGTATAAAACCTATAAAAACAAAATAAAAGTGGATAATAGATATAATATAGATCCTCCTTGTTTTTATCTACTTATGGGGCCACTTTTCATTCAAAAATGAACCTCATCTTCTTTTTAGTTATGGGAAATTTCAAAAATTCCACTCAAACTCACTTATAATAGGACCACCTTTCACCCCTTACAAACCCTCATACCATTTGATTTTTATATTCAATAACTACCATTATTTACTCTATTAATTCATTTTTATAAATTTTGTTTCTTTTGGTCCCATGAAGGAGTCATAAATCTTTCATTTTGAATGAATCCATTTAGATAATTAGAGCATTCATCTAAGTAAGTAACAAGTTATTCCCCAGAATTCTAAATTGCCTTATATTATACAATATTTTTAAATCACTCTCCCCACTTTAGTGAAGTTATAATAATATTTTCATGATTCTAATAAAATTATATTACAATAATATAACTATTTACTCTTGTTCATTCACTAGGAAAACATGTTCTTGATTTTTTCAATTCAATAACCTACATAAACGATGTTAAAGTATCTTTCTTTTTTAAAAAATGAATGATTTTAAAGACATTAATAATGTTAATATATGATATTAAATATTAATATATGTTTTAAATATTGTTGTTTAATAGTTACATAATAATGATTGGTTATTATAAATTAAATTGTAATTATCATAAAATTACATGAAACATGTTTCTCAAGGATTCCATTCTCACAAACCATAACCATAACTTCCATAAAAAGAGCACAAGAATAAGTAAATAATTTATTACATTAAAATTATTAGTCATTGAATGGTGTTCAGGTATCAAATAATAGGAATTCACATTTTCATTACAATACTTGTATGAAACAATCAAATTCAATAACACAGGATAATGGAAATGAAAAATAACTAACTAATATATGATTATAATTAAAGAGTATAAAATTTATATATATTAATAAGGTTATAAAATAATTTATTTATATATTTATGTTTATTATACAAGAGTTTAAATCACTTTATGGAATTAGGGGTAAAATAAATGGTTTCTCATCTCAATTTCCCTTTATTCAGATATGCATTATATTCACCACTTGTTTTCTTTTGTGTGATTAATATTATTTATATGTATGTATTATTAAAATATTTATAAGGAAATTAAAATGATTTTAAAATTCATCTCATATTATCTCTTTCAATTAATTATGATTCAAAAGTTACCAGAGATGTAAAGTTTTTTTCCAATATCACTTTTAAATTAAAATTATCTATGTTTAAATAGCTATTTTGGGAAATTATAAGAATTTTACTTATAAAATACCATTTATTTTATTCTCTTATGGTTAATTCACGGATTTAAATTTTTTTCCTACAATTCCACCTCTCTTTAGTTCACAACTCTATCGAAAGGATTGTTGTAAATGGAGTAGATCGTGTCTCTTATTTTACAACAAGGAATATTTCTTTTCAATGTTCATGTTCATTATTTTCTTTCATAATAGTATTTCACTATAATAATTATATTTATTAAGTATTTTTCATATAGTAATTCAATTTATTAAAAAAATAATAAAAGTAATCTCTTTTTTATGTTTTCTTTACTAGCCAATTTTACACTATCTTTGACTTTATTTACAAAGGTGTGAAAAGAATGTTTGTTTATGTCTTATTTATAAATTAATTTTTCCACTTTAATCATTTGTTTTATCTAGTAATATTCATTTATTTGTTTTCTTGTTTTTATAAAGTAATTTTTATTCAATTTGTTTTAGAAAAAAATCATTTAAAATAAAAGTTATCAAAAATATAAGGGGTACATCTTCTTATTTATCAATGAATTTTTTTATTAATATTATAAATTTTTTTATATATTTCATTGTCCTTTAATTTTTATTATTATTCACTTAAAATATAATATAATTACACCATCCACCATATTTTTCTAGAATGATTTTGATTATGCCTTATGGAAATATTCTCGAAACTAGTTTCTTTCTCATAGGTTAATTAAGTAATGTTGGAATTATAAATTTTTATTGGTCATATAGATTTATTATTTATGGTTTTTCATTATTTCAATGGTTTGATTACAATTATATATCCCTCCAATGAATTAGGTAATTTTTTATATCTAATGAGATGACAAGGAATGGGGATAAAACCAAAAACCCTAAGGAACATTTTCCATTATATGATGGATGGAAACAAAATTATATAGACATAAAATGCAATGGTTAAATCATTATATCACCTGATATGACATGTCATATACTGGGGTGAGAACCCAATCCACTATGGTACTATACAAACATTTTTATAAAGGATTAATAAGGGATCCTTGAAATAATTAATGATTTTATATACGTATGATTGTGCCAAATATATATGTTATGTTATGTGCTTATTATATAGTCTCGTGACTCATGATTATTGAATCATATTTCCACTCACATATAACTATTGTATTATATTTTTCCTATACAGAATATCATGATTCATTAATTTTGATCCAATTTTTATTGGGTAATATCTTGTTATGCTATATGAATTAACCCCAATTATGTTCTCATACGAACATGTTCATTTAATCCACTCTTATGATCTTGGATTTTTATCTCTTATGATTACCCAGACTAAGAATCTAGGCTCACCAACTTCTTATTATTCCATTACCAAGGTTATGTAAAATAGTATACTATATTATATGTCTAAATGGGTTTCTCATTTGGTGAAACTACCTAAAAAATCATAGTGTTGTAAAATAAGTTCTTAATGTTTCTCGTCTTCAAAAACATTAAAACATTAAGTTATAGGGTTTGATTTAACATTATATATAATTATTATTCATCTAATATGATATAATATGTATATATATTGTTTTTAGTTCTTCTCAGTTGGTATCAATGTGGGATTTAGTTATTTTGGGGGATTACATTATGAATAATAATAGTATAGAATATAAAAACATATGATAAACCAAAAGTGATATAGAGTAAATATAAAATTTCATAGGTTAAAATTAAGGTGAGATAATTTAGAGAATGATAGGATTTATTTCCCTTAGAAAATGATTTCCAACTCCGGTAGTTATTTATTGATACTCATAATGACCTTTCTAGTTTCTATCAAAGGGTAGAACCAGGAAAATTTGAGTTAACAATGAGTGTTACGAAGAGTGAAAACCCAAAAGATAAAACAAATGGGATGGGATATAGAGTACATACCTTTATTTAAACTAAATAGTGAGTTATTAATAATAACTTAGACTATGTCGAACTCTTTGATGCACTAAAAAATGAGTAACATGCTATTGAGTCCTTTATGTTCCAAAAAAAGCTGGCCTTTAGTGTATATTTTGATCCACTAATAGTCAAATAGTGGATTTACGCAATAAAAATGATATTTTTTGTTCTCAGTTATTCATCGTAATAAAAAAATATTTTGGTTGTCTAATGATTGGAAAATGAATAGGATAAATAGTGGCCCTTGATAAATAATATAATGCCAAATGAAAAAAATAAACTACTAGTATTGTAAGTAGTTTAAAAAGATATATTTAAATAATTATTTTCCATGAACTCTTTTTAATAAAATTTATAGATAATTTACTGAGTTTAAGATAAATGGGGAAGAATCCAATGGTACCTATAAAGAAACATTTATGAGACTTGCAAGGTATGCTTTGGGTTCTATCATACACCCTAAAAGATATATCTATTGTTTATTTAGTGGCTTAAAACCATCTATTTTAATAGTGTTAGCTATAAGGTACTTTGGTAGCTATAAATAAATTTATCATTGTGTTCACAAGGTAGAAATTAATATTAAAGACTCCTATTGTTCTTACGGTTTAGGGGAAAAGAATAAAAAAATGGTGTTTTTAGAAAAATAAAATGATAATACCAATTATGTAAAAAAAATCTTTATATATTATAAAAAAGAGGTAAAATAATGAAGGAAAATTCATTAAAGGGACAAATAGATGCTTCAAGGGTGGAATCAAAGGCCATCAAGAACATAAATCTCAAATATATTTGAAGAATAAAAATAATGATCACCTAGAACCACCCATAATATAATACTTTATTTATAAGAAGTATGGACATTATTACAACCAATTCACTAATCCAAGGTTCAATGATGAAAATTAGAATTAGAAACCACCTAAGCTGAGGGATAAAGGTAAGGCTTATGTGAAGTGGATCATGAAAATGTAGTGGTGTATGGTACACACATTATCCACTCAATAATTGAAAATGTATTATTTAATTCTGATTCTACTCACTTTTATATATGAAAACTATTTTAAGGGAATTAAATTGTCACACTAATGATTATATAAGAAGTTATTGATGAAAAATACTAGTTGTGTGATGATGGCATGACAAGTCTATAATTCTTCTCTGATTGAATTTTGGGGGAATATGGTTCCTACAAATCATATTATTCTCCCTTTAGAAAAAATTGATTTTATTTTGGGAATGGATTTTTACTCTCCACATAGATCCCGTATTAATTTCTATGATAGGTAAAACACATTTTGTATATCAAATATTCCCGTTGTATTCTATTAGTGAAAGTTTGACTATTAAATCCAAATGGGAATTACTTCCACAATATTGGTCTTAATACCTAATCATGAGGGTTTTTTAGATCAAAAAATTGGGGGAAAACCAATATTGTGGTTATTTATATTATGTGGGAAGTATTTAGTTTCAAATTCTTATTTGAGATAGTGAGGTTGATACCTCATTATAAATTATATCTTGATTTTTTTTATCTTATGTATTTTCTCAACTATTTTTATCAGAGGGAGAAAAGTAAAATTATGAGCATGTAAATTATTTGGGGGTGGGGAGAATATGACACCCCAGGTTTTAGAACCCATTTTATTTCCTTAAACTACATGAATATCATTCATAAATATTTTTTTCTATTAATGAACTAGAGTTGAATAAAGGTCAAATAGGATTTGAATGAAACTCACAACACTTTATTCATTCAAAATAGAACTTTACAACAAAAGGACATGAAACGAAGTATGGTGTCCCATTGATTAATCCATCTAATGAATTTTTTTATTATTGATTTTTTTTATTAATAGTGATTTTTAAGGGTGAAAAATATATGTAAAAAACTAATATTTTTACAAATAGAAAATCCACTAAATCATCTTCACCCTTCAAAATCATTATTAATAAAAAAACCTATAATAAGGAAAGACATTAGAAAAGAACACAGAATATTGTAAAATTGAAAATGAAAACTATAGGAATATGATGTTTAATTTTTGAAGTTATAATATAATGAATTTAAAGGATATAAGAGGTGTAATAGAGTTATTACTTGACTATTATAAAATGGTATATAGTCATTGGGTATAGTTCCAATAAACATATAAACAGTCCGAGATTATTAGTATATAATTGATATAAATGACTTTTATTTGGCTATAAATTTTTATTAAAAATATTTTATTTTAAATAAAATAATTTTTGTGGGAATATAATTAAAATAAACTAATTCACTTGGAAAAATATCATTGAATTTAAAGAAACTATTTTTATGAATTATGTATTTTGGTCAAAAAAATAACTTTAAGGGAATGATATCAATTAAAATAAAGTAATGATTTTTAAATAAAATTAATAACATAAGAGAAATAATTGAGGAAATATAAGTAATACTGATTTAATTTTACATGGATAAATAAAAAAATGTGTTTTTAGAAACATTTTTTTATTATATATTATTAGTTTGGAATAAAAATAAAAATTTTCACACCTATATTATAAAATTTAAAAAAAAAATTATCTAAAAAATGAATAAAAATTAATTAATTGTTTATTAATTGGTTTTTAAAAATAAAAAATCATTTAATGGTCAAAAAGACTTATTTTTTAATGAATCATTTTCTATGTTTTATGTATTTTTATATTAAAGAGTAAAAATGACCACCATTAAAGAATGATTTTATGGGTTTATAATTTTAAAATAAATATTATAACAAAAATAAAATGATAAAAAAGAATGTTTATAAGAAAAATAATTTTAATAGGATGTGATTGAAATGAAATAAAAAAAGAAATTTAATCAAATGATTATTCCTCTAAGTGTCGTGTTATTTTTATTAGAAAATTAAATTGAACATTTTTTAAGGTTTATTATAATAAAATATAATGTCTATATTTATATGAAAATATATTAATAAGCATTTAATTATTATTAATTGATATGAACTAAAAATAGGAACACTTAATATTTAAAAATTTATTTTTCAACAAAAAATATTTTTTTATATATTTTAAGTTTTCAATTGAAAGTAAAATTTATCATATTTTGATATTGAATTAGATTAAATGTAATAAATATTTTAATCATAATTTTTAAATTAGGAAAAAAATATAATTTAATTTTCATGCATAAAAATAATTTATTGGGGTGAATGGTGCATGACATTTGCAAACTGTAAAAAATATAAAATATAGTATACATTTAAATAGATTTATAAAACCAATAAATAATATTATAAACTCGGGAAATTGTGTTAACATCAAAAATCATTGGGTTTACCCACTTATAGGGACACTTACAATTTAAAAATGATCTTATATTACGATTATATAATGATAAATTACAAAATACCACTCAAACTCACATATAAAAGGACCTCTCTACTACCCCTTCTAAATGAGTCATACCATTAATTTATAACTTTAATACCTACCCATTTTTTCAATCCTAAATCCTTATTATATTTCATTTTTTTACTTTTCCTAATAAGGAATCCGAATTCTTCATTTTTAAGAAAATTGTTTCGAGAATGTGAGAATCCATCAAATTAAGTACCTAGTTCTTTACTATCTTTTTAAATTACCTTCTCATTTGGAATATTAATAAATAACATAATACATTGTAATGAAGTTGTATTTACATAATTATTATTATTATAATACTATATTACAATTATATAACCCTATACTCTTGTTAATTTATTAGTTTAACATGTTCATCTGTGGGTAGGTTCAACAATCAACATGAATGATGTTATAATATCTTTACTCTTTACAAAATAAATTAGTATCAAGAAATTATTACTAGTAATATAAGATATTATGGAGAAATATATGTTCTTGATTTGTTTTAGGAATGGTTACACAAAACTTAATGGTTATTATAAATTAACTTGTTTTTGTAAAAAAATACTCCCCAAACACTCATCATGAATTCCATTCTCACAAACCATAATCATACCTTCCATAAATTGAACATGGTACTAAATAAATCATTAAATAAAAATTATTTCATTGCCTTTAATAATATTTTAATTATGAACCAGATATCAAACAATGGGCATCGATATATTTATTACAAACCCTTTATGAAATAATACAAATTACTAACATCATATGATGAAAATAAGAAATAATTAACTAATACATAATTATAATTGAATATTATAAAAGGAAAATTATGTGAATTACGTTTTCAAATTAGTTATTAAGATGTTTATGTTTATTATATATTAATATAAATCACTTTTAAGGAAGTTTTGAGTATAGGTAATAGTTTCTCATCTCAATTTCCCTTCATTGCTATATTCTTTATATTCAGTACTTTTCTTTAGTGTCATGTATATACATACCATGAATTTTTTTAACATAATTCTCATACAATGAAATGTATTTAGAATTCCATAAGGTTACAAGGGTGTCTCTTCAAATATCACTTTGAAATTGAAATTTTCTATGTTTAAATTTTTAATTTGGGAAATTGTACGTTATTTCTCTCTAAGACCTTATATATTTTCTTATATTATAGTTATTTATAGTTTTTACATTTTTTATTACCATTAAACCTTCTATTTGTTGACAATTATAAAAAAGGATTCTTGTAAATATAGTTAACCTTGTCTCTTCTTTTTAAGTCTGGAATCATTTCCACTATGATAAAATTATTTATCAAATTTTATAAATGTATTTGTATATAATTATATTATTTATTAATGTAGTTTTCTATTGGCCTTAAATTTATTTGAAACATAATGAAAGAAATTTATTTTTAATTTTTTACACGTTTCATTTTCTATTTCCATTGAATTTCTTTAAAAAAGTGTTAAAGTATTATTTATTTTATATATTCCACATGAATGTATTTTACCTATATCTTCATCATTTTTCAATATAATGATTAATATATGTTTTCATATTTTTTCAATGTAATTTATATTCACTTGGTTTTATAAATAATTTTCATTTAAATTAATAGTTATTAAAAATGCAATGGGTATTTCTTATTATTTATCAAAGTAATTTTCTAATACTATTATAATATTTTTTATATATATTTAAATATCCATTTTTATTTATTATGCTTCAATGGGGATGTTCTATCATGATACCATCCACCTCATTTATCGGGATGATTTATGATTATTCTTTATAAAAATATTTTAGAAACCTCATTATTTCCCTTGGTTTAATTAATCTTTAATGGAATTAATATTGTTTATATTTATTGTGGAAAACATATGTATGGTTTTTCATTATTTAATGGGTGGTATTGGAATTTTGTATCTATAAAATGTATTTTTTAAAGATTTAAATCACATGATATGAAATATAATGGGGAGTAAAACTAAACCCTTAAGGAACTTTATTCATTATGTGATAGGTGGTCCTGGAATTATATATCTCTCCAATGCACTGGTTAAATCATTATATCACATGAGATGACATATCATGGACTGGGTACTAAACCTAGTCCACTATGGTACTTTTTCCGCTATTTTTAAGGGAATGGGGGGTGAACCCAATCCACTATGGGATTGTCAACTATGTGATGATGATCTTTGTAATTAGTCTTGACCTAAGTAATGATTTGTTATACTTATATGTGTGTCAAATTATTATTTTATGTAATGTACCTATGTTATTTTATCTGGATCATGATTATTGTCTCGTGCCTCCACACTCCTACTGCTCATGTCTTTTGTTATGCCCAAAAATTTATTTCATGATTCATGATTTATGAACCATGTTTCATTATGTATGATTTTCTTATGTTATATTCATGCACTAAGGTTATTATCTCAAACCCTCATTTCAATCTTGTGTTTTTATATGATCTTAAATCATTATATCTTATGATTACCCTTATTTAACATTTATGCCAACACATTTCATTGGTTTTCATATCCAAGGTTACAAAGAAGAGTATAACACATGATATGTATGGATCAAGGTCTAGTGTGGTTAAACTATAGATAAATGTTAATATTATTGTAAAATAATTTTCTTATGTATATAATCTATAACGCAATAAAAATATGTGTTCTATGGTGTTAATTATTAATAAATGTAATGAATATTAACCTATAATGAAATAATATGCATTTATTTTATGCTCAGGATTTCTCATCACTTCCCTACAATGATTTTTCTTCCTTGTCTATGACTCCCTCATAAATTTTATACATGTAATTGAATCTTGTTCCTGACTCTATTTCTATTTAGAAATTGGTTAATTACATAACATGCTTCCCTAGTATGGTAAAAACCTTATGGTTAGATTTCATGAGAAACGTTGGGTTTCTTGGGCATGTGTATGCTACTTAATCTATCTTCCTCAGAACGTTCCATGAGATCATATTATGTTTATCGCCTGAGGGAAATTATTGGGTGTATAGTTTATATATAGGTATCAAGGTTGCATTATCTTCCTTAGGGTAGGCCATAAGGTCATCTAATTCTAGTCACATAACGAATCTTAGGCTCATCAACAATGGAGTCCTAGGCTCTTCTCCTAAGTTATCCTAGGATCTTTCCCTAAGAAATATTGTGATTATAAGGAATCCTATTCTTTTCTCCTAAGGAAGTATAGGATTTTGATATAACAAGAAAGGTGGATAATATTATACTTATCACATAGGGAATATTATGATTTTTCACATAAGGAAATAAAGGTCCCTCTTACCATTATCACTTAAGGGTGGTAAGTATTTAAATCTTATATAGTTGGACCACTTATTACTATCACATTATAAAGGACATAGTTTTAATTACAAAGGGAACTGATGCTATTATAACCATCATATAAGTGAAATCATAGTTTACATTACAATTAGAACTACTCATATTATGTGTGTCGCATAAGTGTGGTCACAGTTTAAAATCATTTAGGAATTGATCCTCTAATTCAGATCACATATGGGTTGTCACTGTTTAAAATCTATTGGGGGTTAATAAAATTAATATCATTAAAAAATATTGGTCATGGTTTAATATCTAGTGTAATATTTTGGGATATTTGGTATACCTTAGGATGAAGATCAAGATTTGAAGATACCACCTACTAAGGGGGATATGGAATGGTGATAATATTGGGTAATTAATATTAAAACTCAAATATATTTTCTACATATCTTGTTGAAATTAGAATCAAAATTCGCATGGTTCATGTTGAATATTTTAAGGTCATGTGATAGGACTGGTCCAATAATTCAAACAGTATGAGGTTAGGAAACTTTTTCATGAAATTGAAGATAAAAAATTGATAGAGTGGTGCTTATGTACAAGAACTGCTTAGTTTCTTCAAACTATAAGATAACACATGAAAAGTTAGTTAATGAGGAAAACCCTCAGTAGGAGGCACATTTAGTGGCATGTGTAGTTTATTGGACTAAGGGTAGAACCATTAATGAGGACATAAATGTGTAATACAACTAAAAGAAGGCCCTAATCCTTCTAGAGAGAAGAAAGGATATGTGTGGGCCTTACAAGCTGACATGCACATTCCTTGTTTGATGAAAAGGGATAAGATGTGGGACAAAAAAACTTTGATCATGTGTATAGAGTTCTCACAAGTGGTTTTGGATAACGTAAATATGGTCCCCTAATGCACATGTGTTTTTCAAGGATACCTGGTTGATATTTTTTTATTTACATAAGCATGTAATAATGTGTGTACCCCAGATCGATCTCATGTGGTGTCCACTTACAATTTTTTTTATTTTTTTACTATAATATTCTAAGAAATATACTGGTAAATTAATATACTAATATAAATGGGGTTTTAAAAAAAAGATGCAATGATAAATATAATATACAGAAATGTTAGTAGAAAAAGATTTTTTCTCTCATGAGTTTATATAAATGAAATTATTATTAAAAATAATACTCTTCATACCTTATTCAGTGTGTCTTATCATACCACAACCTAATGGTAAAATTTCTATTACCTATCATTGATAAATCTATATTAGGGTAATACACTTCCTAAATCCATCTAGTAGAATTCTTCATAGACCAATACTATTCAAGTTATACTCCCATATAAGATTCAATCAAACCATGAAGTAAAGCATGATTAATAACAAGAAGAACTCAATAGTGGATAAAATAGAATGAAAGATTACCATAATAAATTTAACCACCATTGAAATTCATAAAACTATATCAAGAAATAGAATTGAACAATAATGAAATCAATAAAAACTACTCCCTCCATTAAAAAATAGAGACTTTATTTCTATATTTTCATATAGATGAGAATATAATGGAGGGAGAAACCACTAGTATAAAATTAGGATTTTGAGCTAGAAAAATTTAGGGAACTACCAAATGGATATCTCCAACCATTACCCATACCCCACCCATATTTACATCGATTTCACCCCAAACACATAGGGCCCAACCCCCCTTCCCCTCCTAGAGCGCCACTCCTCTCTCATTGAGACTGCTCCCCTCTCTACCTCCTCATTTCCATCCACTATCAAGCACCCTCATTGTGTTGCACCTAATCACCTAACCACAGATCCCGAATCCTTGTCCTCCTACTCCCCACACCATCGATCCCACCCCCCCTCTCCCACCTCTTTACTGCACTGCAATTCCTTCCCCATCCACCGAGTCCCGATCCATACCTCCCTAATCTCTCCGCCATGGATCCCCCCCCCAAATGAACTGACCCTCCCGTACCCTGGTGCCCAACCACAGGCACTCACTACCATCCCCCTAGTCTTCTCCCCCTCACTGTAGACCCTCCCTCAAGGTCCAGCCAGTGCCACTACCCTATTATTAGCAAGAGAGTTCCATTGTGAGAATTATTTCCTCCTTAATCAAGGTACAATGTAAATTTTTAATTTTGGAATTTGGTTTTGGGTACCATATTTCATAAATTTCATGTGTGAATTTTTTAAGTATAATTTCTATTATGTAATTGGTGTTTCTTGTTCTTTTATAATTAATATTGAATAGATTTCATTTAAAAACTCAACATATGAATTTTTTTTAATTTTTAATGAAATCAATGTATGCGATGAATCATTATTTTATTTAAATAAATGATCTTTAATTGGTCTACAATTTCTTCTCAATTGGTTTGAAATTAGTATAAAATTGGTATGTAGTTGGTTTATAATTGGTCAGCAGTTTTTATTCGACTTCCCCCAATAGTTATACTACAATCATATTTATTTTTCAATTTTTCCGCAATTATTTTTTATTTGAAATATTAGATTCATTATTTTGTATTTATTTTTTAACTAATATTAACCCTTTTCAAAAAAAAATTCAATAATTAGTTTGATGAATATTTCATTTTTCATGCAAGGTTTTTTCACGTATCACTATTGTAGAGATTTATGCTTCTTTTAAATCATTTAATATAGGGTTTTCCATGATTAATTTAAAATTTATTCATTCTATTAATTTTTCAATTTATTTTAATTTGTTTACCTATTTACATTATGATACACTTCATATTCAAATCTATTGTAGTTTTGAAAAGCATTAAAAACAAATGTTTCTTTGATTATAAATCATTATTATTGCTAACAATAGAATATAATTGAATTTATAATTAGAATGACTCAAATATATAATTAATTTTTCAATTATAACTATTCGTAAATGCACTGGATTATTTTTACATATATTTTTTGTACACTAAACATTTTTCTCATGTTAAAAACATTACATAATGGAAAATTTCTTATTTAGATTTGTTATATATGCTGAATTGTACTGATTGAGTTAACCAAAAACATACTCTAATGAAAATAGTAATATGAAAATTGGATTTGGAATATAACGGTATGTACGGATAGAAATAAACATTTTATAGGGATAATTTTAAACATTTTATAGAATTAAACTATTAATATTTAATAGTTTGTATTCAGAATAATTTAAAAACATCCTAGAGATATAAAAAATCTATGCAGACTTTCGTTAAATTTTATAATTATTTTTTTATCCTAAATTTTTTAGTTTATAGATTTAATGGAATTATAAATTGTGTTTCTATAAATTTTATGTATATATTTAAAATTTCATACATGTTCTTTTTTAAAATTTCCATTATAGTTTTTTATGTATCAACTCTAGATATGTGTAGTTGATGCAATTTATCCTCTATTTGGGTTAAACGTATGTTTTTTACTATAGTATTGACTCTCAAAAGTCATGACTATATTTTTTTAACATAGTTACTATTATTTTATCAC
Organism: Viscum album; assembly: GCA_963277665.1. NCBI lineage: Eukaryota > Viridiplantae > Streptophyta > Magnoliopsida > Santalales > Viscaceae > Viscum > Viscum album. The sequence continues at coordinate 1,580,743,294 of OY728150.1, read as the reverse complement.
TATATATATTTACTCTTATTTATTTGATTTTACAATATAATTTTTACCATATTTTAGTTGTGTAGTTCCTATTGTCAGGTCATCACCTCCTCTCCAACCATTAGCTCTTCCTTGGCATAGAAGGTTCAACTTCTCTCATTCTTTTTATACTATACTGCACAAATTCCATAATCTATTTGGACCTTGTCTCTAAATTATACCATGATACTAACGTATTGAGGGATGTTATTTTCTACCAGTTAATTGGGTGTTGTCCATTTTTATACTATACGTTAAAAATACTAAAATATGTTCCTATACTATAAAGTTAAAAAACATATATTACATTAAATAATTAATTTATATTTTTCCTATATTTTTTACATCGATTCATGTTTTCTTATAATTTTTGTATGCTTATTACCATAATCCATCATAGTTATCTTCAAATATCAGCTTAAGTTATAACAAAATAAACTTTTTCATTTCCTCAGGAAACGTATATAAGGATAAATCTTGGGTTTCAAATAATCTTTGAATACCATCCAGTGTTATAAGAGAATACAATTTTTCATTTTCTTGGGAAATCCTTATAAGGATAAAGATCAAGTTTCAAGTAATATTTATTTTTTATTAATTTTACTTTTATAATCATGAAGTTCCTATAATTTCCATTATTTCTTTTGTAAAATAGGCTCTCTAGTCTTTTATCGAATTGACATTTCTTATTATGTATTCTTCAGAATTGTCTTTTAGTTTTTTGATATGATAAAACTATTAATATTGGATTTAGGATTCTCACTACCATTTATACTTATTTTTGTAGTCTATCCATATTCTTGTAGTTTTCTTTTTCTTACCAATCAAATTTACCATGATATTTTTTATAAATTCATTCTAAATTATTAGTTTATTGATGTTTCATACATGGTTGATTTTTTTTTTGGAATTTACTATGTATTATAAATTTAATTTATGAAAACTATTAGGTCAATAATATTGATGTGTAGTGACTGGGTGAATCTATAAACAATATAAAATTAATAAATGATGTGTTGTATATTTAGGCATGCATTCAAATATGTAGTCGACATTATTATACTATATTTTTACTCACAATAAAACTATATTTTCAATATGTGATATTGTAGTATCAATCTATTTGAGAATAGTTTGTTTGTTCCATTCCATGTGATTTATCTAGATATTGAGGTAATTTTATGATATCTGTAGGTTCAATGTTTCCATTTTTATTGCTTATCACGAAATAAGATCACACGTTTTTTGTATATTTTATGTGTGAATGTTTTCATGTTTTTTCATGTGATTATTTAACCATTTTATTGGTGATAAATTATCTTTTAATTTCCCTTCCACTATTCTATATTTATGATCACTAATTATGATTAAATTCATATAATTTTTCTTTAATTTAAATCAATTATTCTCCTGTAATTATACTTGTGTTCTTTTTTATTTTGATATATTCTTTTCCTTACTGAAATCATTTATTTGTTTGTTTTGGAAGTTTCAATGTAATTAAGACGCATGAGATGTGTTTTGGATGTTGGAATACAAATTTTACATAATATATGTAATATTATCTTTATTAGGAAGATTAAAATCCATTTTAAAATCTTAACACCACCCCTTATAATATATAAATATCAAGCTTGGTGGATAATGAGGTTTTTTATTTGGGACCACTCTATAGGTTTTGTATGCATTATTGAATCTCATTATATTGAATTTTTTAAGTGGCATAAAATTCGTTTTTTGGTCAAATTCGAATTTTTCAGGTTAGAGTGGTCCATGGAAAAAATTATAAATCAGTGTGTTGTGAAATTTTAGTTGTTACATGGGAAGACAGTCCCATATTCATGTCTTATCACTTTCTTTCCACTTCTATTTTTCTTTAGGTGTGTTTATACAAGGTTTTATTATTTTATTCAGTTTTCCATTAACATGATTTCTATTCATAATTTTTTGGAATTAATTTTGAATATGGTGTACGTTATATAAATGATGTAAACCATAAAATTATTTTTTTCTCATTAGTTCCCATTTGTTCCTATATTGGAAGTTTTTTCAGATGTAAATTCTTGGTTGCGTGACTTCACCAATATATCATTGTTGTCCTTTTATTCAATAGTACACATATATGTTCTCTATTACATTAGTAACCTTTATATTAAATTCACAATTCATGATTTATAATATGATATTCCTTTCCATTAAAAATTATTACAAATATATCATCATTACCTTTTTTCTATCCTTTTCCATTATACAATGGAAACATTGATTAAAATTATATATACCTCACAAACCTCTTTTAGATTCATAACTTGTGTAATTAATATATGAATACATTATATATTGTATGTGCATAGGTGTATGCAATATATGTATGTTATGCAACCATTTTTTTATAAATGATATACTTTTGTGTGCATACTATGTGCATACATTTTTTGAAAGTACACACAAATATACTTGTGTTTTGTTTGATAGGTATGATGAAAAATGCACTATTAATGTCAAAAAACACTAAAATGTGTGTTTAAAGGTTAGATCCATAGAAAACTACCTCATTATGACTTGAAATAATAGTAAAATTATCTTATTATTATACATGATATGTACAAGTATATGACATATCAATCGGACGTGTAGCTTGTGAGGAACGAATGAATATGTGGTTTCTAATGATATAACCCACTTTAAAATGGTGAATATGAGAGTCAAAACCAACCAATCAAGCATTGAATGACATAAAATAAATCTAAAAAGACCATGAAGTGGATATTTAAATTTTTTATCATATGGAACATCAATTAGAGGTGTTGTTTTCCCGAAAAGACCAAAAACACACTTTTAGTATCATAAAACACCAAAACGCGGATTTAATAGTCATAGTAATAGAAAAAATTCAATAATGACTTTAAATCATAGGAAAAACATATTTTTATTATTTTTTCCATGTACATGTATACAGTATGTCAATTGGATGTGTGACATGCACAGAATGATTGAATATATGGTTTTTAACTATTTTGACACCCTTTAAAAGGGTGTGCGAAGGGGTCAAAACCAATCAAACAAAATAAGAATTCCATAAAATCAGAATAAAACAACTGTGGAGTTAATTTTTAAATGGTTAAGCTGATAGTATTTAAATTAGATATTTGGTTTTATTAGGATGATGAAAATTTTACTTTTAGTGTCACAAAACACCAAAACATGTGTTTAACAGCCATATGGATAGAAGACGAACTCAGAATGAACTAAAAATACAGTAAATTCATATTATTATTATTCTAATTGTTTACATGTATATGAAATGTCAATCCAAAAGGTGTTCTATGAAAAATGACTGAATATGTCATTTTTAATGATTTAGTGCCCTTTAAAAAAGTGTTCCTGGGGGCGAAAACTAGCTGAACCTCCTCCAAATTCCGTAAAATCAGAAAAAAAACAACTATGATGTTAATTTTGAAATGTACAAGTAGAAGGAATGTAAATTGGTGGTTTTTTCCTATAAGGACCAAAAACACACTTTTAGTGTCATAAAACACCAAAACACATGTTTAACATTGAGATCTGTATAAAATGGCATCATAATGACTTGAAATAAAAGGAAAACCATCTTATTATTATTAATGAAATGTAGGAGTAAACAAAACATCACTGATGAATTCTATCTACATGAAATGATTGAATATGTGGTTCTTAAATATATTAGTCCTCTTAAAAGGGTGTGTCAATGGGTAAAAACCAACTGAATGACCTATGAAAGCCATGAAATAAGATTAAAAAACAATGAATTGAATTTTGAAATGGTTGAATAGAAGGTATATCAATCAGTGTCATAATTTTATTAGGATGATGAAAAATGAAATTTTTGTTTCATAAAACACCAAAACATGTGATTAACAGTCAGATCCATAACAAACGACCTTTTAATGTATTAAAATTATAGGACAACCATCTCATTATTATTCGTGATGTGTAAGGGTAAATGAAACATCATCCGGATGTGATTTCTACACAAAAAAATAGAATATGTGGTTCTTAAAGATTTAATTCCATTTAAAAATGTGCTTCATGGGGTCAATACTATCCAAAAGACCTCCAAATTCCATGAAATGAGAGAAAAACAATCGTGCAATGGTTAAGTAAATAGTATACAATCAGAGGTATCGTTTGACTGGGATAATGAAACATGCACTTTTATTGTTGTAAAAAACTAAAATTCACATTTAACAGTCAGATCCATAAAAAACCTCTAAATTAATTTAAATAACTATAAAACCATCTTTTTATTACTAGTGACATGTATGAGAATATGGCATGTCAATCAGTCATGTGTTCTATACAGAACGACTGAATATGTGGTTTATAATGATTTGACACCTTTTAAAAAAGTCTGTCTAGGAGGAAAAACCATCCGAATAGAATCATAATTCCATTAAACCATATTAAAATAAATTTGAAGTGAATTCTGAAATAGTCGTGCAGAAGGTATGTCAATCGGAGGTGCTTTTTGATTGGGATGATAAAAAATGCACTTTCATTGCTATAAAACACCAAAATGTGTATTTAACAGTCACTCAATAGAAAACAACCTCAGAATGACTTAGAATAATATGAAACCCATATTATTATTAATCGTGATCTGTACGGTCAGATAAAACCTCAATCGGATGTGTGGTTTGCATAAAATGGAAGAATATGTGGTTTTAAAAATCTTACGCCCTTTAAAAAGGTACGTCCAAGGGTCAAAACAAACTGAACGACCTTTGAATTCCATGAAATCAGTTGACAATAAACATGAAATAAGTTATGAAATGTTTAAGTATATAGTATGTCAATCAGAGGTTCTATTAGACCAAGATGATAGAAAACACACTTTTAGTGTCATAAAACACCAAAACATGCATTTAATGGTCAGATCCATATAAAAAGTCCACATAATGACTTGAAATAATAGGAAAATTCAATTATTATTAATATTGACATGTATGACCACATAAAACATCAATCAGACATGTGGTTTTCTCAGAATAACTGAATATATATTTTTTAAAAGATTTCACACTCTTTAAAAAGGTTTGTCTGGGGGTCAGAACCATAAAATAACCTCTGAATGCTGTGAAATCAGAAAACAACCCATAAAGGGAATTTTTAAATGGTCCAGTATATAGAACCTCAATCCAACATGAATTTTTCTTGGGAGTACTAAAAATACATTTTTAGTGTCATAAAACACCGAAACTCGCTTTTAATAGTCATGTCTATAGAAAACAACAACAAAATGAATTAACATTATAGTAAACTATCATTATTATTATTCATGACATGTATGGTTATATGAGACATCAATTGTACATGCGGACTGTGTGGAACAACTGAAGATTTGGTTTTTAAAATTTTGATGCCTTTTAAAAAGGTGTGTTCTGGGGTCAAAATCAGTCAAACAGCCACAGAATGCCATAAAACCGGATGAAATCAACACTAAAGTAAATTATGAAATGTTCATGTAGATAGTATATCAATAGGAGGTTTTGTTTGATTAAAATGATGGAAAATCAACTCTTAGTGTCATAAAACACCAAAACATGTGTTTAACAATCAAATGCATTGAAAACTGCGACATTGTGACTTGAAATCAAAGGAAAACCATCTTATTATTATTCGTGACATGTATGAATAAATGGAATGTCAATTGGACTTGTCTTCTACATAGAAAAATTGAATATGTGGTCTTTAAAGAGTTGAAACCCTTTAAAAAGGTGCAGTTGGGGGAAAAACCAGCCGAATGGCCTCTGAATTCCATGAAATCTGGCAATGACATCTATAAAGTGAAATTTCAAAGGGTCAAGTAGATAGTACATCAATCATATGTTTTATCTGATCGGGAGGACATAAATATTAATTTTATTGTCATAAAAAACCAAAACATGCATTTAATGGTTAGATCTATAGAAAACAAACTCGAAATTTCTTGGAATCATATGAAAATTTCCTTATTATTATTCATGACATATACGGGGAGATGAAACATCAATCAGACCTATGGTCTATGCGAAATAGCCAAATATTTTGTTTTTAATGATTTGATGCCCTTTGAAATGGTGCATCAAGGAGTAAAAACTAGCCGAACAACTACCCAATATTATGAAATCTGGAAAAACCCCATGAAGTTAATTTTGAAATAGTCGAGTAAATGATATGTCAATCAGAGGTTCAGTTTGACTAGGATCACGAAAAATGCAATTTCAATGTCATAAAACACCAAAATGTGAGTTTAATGGTCCGATCCATAGAAAATGATATCGAAATAATTTTAAATAATTTTAAAATCATCTTAAAATTATTCTTTATGAATACGAGAATAAATCATTTCAATCGGATATGTGGTCTGCTCAAGGTGACTGAATATGAGGTTTTTAAAGATTTTATTCCCTTAAAAAAGTTTTATTCACTGTTAAAAACCCACCAAATCAAATCTAAATGCCATGAAATCAAATAAAAACTACAATACAATGAATTTTGAATTGTTCAAGTAGAAGGAATGTTAATTTGAGCTTTGTTTTTCATGGGATGACCAAAAACAAAATTTTAGTGTCATAAAACCCTAAAACACATGCTTAACGATTAGATCAATAGAAAATAATCTCATAGTGACTTGAAATCATAGTAATACTATCTTATAATTATTATTTATGTGTTTTAGATCATGTCACTTTAATCGAACATGCATTCTATGTTGGATTACTGAATATGTGGTTCTTAGAGATTTGATGCCCTTTAAAAAGGTACACTCAGGGGTTAAAACCAACCAAACGACCTTTGAATGCAGTGAAATTACATGGAAATAGTTGTGAAGTGAATTGTAAAATGTTTGAGAATAAAGTATGTCAATCGAAGGTTTATTTTTATTATGATGATGGAAAACATACTTTTAGTGTCATAAAACACCAAAATGTGCATTTAACGATCAAATCTAGAGAAAAAGACCTCAAAATTATTTGAAATCATAGGAAAATTGTCATATTATTATTCATGATGTGTAAGATCAGACAACAAGTCAATCCAACATGTTGTCTCCTCGGAAAGACTGAATATGTGGTTTTCAAAGATTTGTCGCCCTTTAAAAAGGTGTATGTAGGGGTAAAAACCAACCAAATGACATCTAAATTTCATGAAATTTTATGATTACAATTGTAGTTTGAATTGTAAGATTTTTAAGAAGATAGAACATCAATATGATTTGGCATTTTTCTAAGAGGACTGAAAATGAACTTTTAGTGTTAGAAAACACCAAAACTCACATTTAATAAACAGATCCATTTCAAATGATCTCATAATGAAAAAAAATAATAGGAAATTAATCTTATTATTATTCATGATGTGTAAAATAATATGGAATTTCAATTGGACGTGTAGTCTCTATCATAAGATTGAATATGTTTTTTTAAAGATTTGATGCCATTTAAAAAGGTGTTCAAAGGGGTCAATACTAGTTGAACAACCTTTAGATGATGAGAAATCAAATAATAACTCTTAGAGTGAATTTGGAAATGGTAGAGGACATATTACATCGATCAAATTCATCAGTTGACCAAGATAACAAAAATACACATTTAGTGTCAGAAAACACCAAAACATGCATTTAATGGTCAGATCTATAGAAATTGACCTCGAAATGATCTAAAATCAGTGTAAAATCATCTTATTATTATTCTTGACTTGTAAGAGCAGTCAAAACATCAATTGGATGTGCAGTATTCTTGAAATGACCAAATGTGTGGTTTTCAAAGATTTGATGCCTTTTTAAAAGGTGTTTTCAGGGGGGCTCAAAACTAACTAAACGGCATCTAAATGTCATGAAATCAAAACAAACCAATTTTAGGATGAATTTTGAAATGTTCAAGCACAAATAACATCAATGTGAACTTGAGTTTTTCTAAGAGGGTAAATAATGCACTTTTAGTGTCATAAAACACGGAAAACCTGTTTAATAGTAATATGCATAGTAAAAAATCTCTTAATGACTTTTAATCGTACTAAAATAGTCTTATTATTTTTCTTGACATGTAATAGTGGACGAAAAATCAATATAATGTGCGATCTATGAAGAATGAATGAATATGTGGCTTTTAAAGATTTAATTCCCATTAAAAAGGTCTGTATATGATCAAAACTAGTTAAACGACCTCTGAATTCCATAAAATTAGATAACAACAACTTTGGAGTGAATTTTTAAATGATTAAGAAGAATCTATTCCCAATGTAGGTGTCGTTTGATTGGGATTATTTAAAACACACTTTTAGTTTCATAAAACACCAAAATGTGAATTTAACAGTCAGATCCGTAGAAAACAAGCTCATATTGACTTGAAATCATAGAAAATTTGTCTTATTTTTATTATTGATTCATGTGAGTAGATGACATGTCAATCAGACATGCAGCCTACTTGTAACAATAGAATATGTGGTTTTAAGGATTTAAAACCCTATGAAAAGCTGTGTTCGGGGGTCAAACTAGCCAAACAACCTTTGAATGTTGTGAAATTACACGACAACAACCATAGAATGAGTTTTAAAATGGTCAAGTTGACAGTACATCAATCATAGGAGTCATTTGTCTGGGATGATGGAAAAATCACTTTTAGTGTCAAAAAACACCAAAATTTTGCTTCAATGGTCATATGTATAGAAAATGACATTGTAAAGACTTTAAATCGCATGAAAAACATATTATTATTATTATTATTGATGTGTATAAGTGGAAGGTGTTTCAATAAAATGTGTATTCTACCTGAAAGGACTGAATATGTAGTTTTTAAAGATTTTAGGCCCTTTAAAAGGTGCCTGTGAGGGTCAAAACCAATTGAATGGCTTCTAAATGTAATGAAATCAGAAAAAAAATAATTCTTGTGTAAATTTTGAGATGGTCAAGTATACAAATCATTAATCTGAATTGGTGTTTACTAGGTATCACCGAAAACACACTTTTAGTGTCATAAAACACCAAAACGAGCATTTAACAATCATATCCTTATAGAATGACCTCTAAATGACATAAAATAAAAGGAAAACCATATTATTATTATTGGTAATATGTATCATGAGACTATGTGTCACTCAAATGTGTGGTCTACCTGAAACAACTGAATATGATGTTTTTAAAGGTTTGAAACCCTTTAAAAACTCACAGGGGGTCAAAACTAGTTGAACAACCTCTGTATGTTGTGAAATAAGACGACAACAACTATGTAATTAATTTTTAAATAGTAGATTATAAGTTACATCAATCGGAGCTTCCTTTTGGATTAGAAGACAAAAAAACCCTTTTAGTGTTATAAAACACCAAAACATGCATATAACATCTAGATATATAGAAAATAACCTCGAAATTACTTTAAACCATAGGAGAACTATTTTATTATTATTATTGATGTGTACGAGTAGGAAACACATCAATTAGAAGTGTGGTATTTTAGAAATGGTAGAATAAGAAGATATTAATTTAAAAAATAGAAATTATTAATTTATATTCAAAATCAAATAACATGCGTTTGTTGTACTAAGCTTTAATTGAAATATTTTATTACATTTCAATTAAATGTTGAGATTTTTTATTTTAATAATTATTTTATTAAATTTTCTCATGCAGTTTTATTTGATTATAGGTGTTTAGCTTGGGAGATAATAGGGAAAAGATATTTATGTTCATGTGGTTTTATATATTTTTGAAATATTTTTTTTATATTTCAAATATAGTGGTTTTTTGTAATGTTTCTATGAATTTTTTTTGAATAAATAAAAACATTTATAGTCACCTCCATATGGTGGTCGCTATAGGTCTCACCTGGTGGGTTATAAAGATCACCATTTAGTGGTCCCAATAGTCGATCTCGAATGAGTCTATAGTGACTTCCAAACATGTCTATAAAGACCGACATCTTATAGTTTCTATAGGTGATCCCAATACCATTTATAATGTCCACCAAATAGTAAACTCTATAGAAAACAAGGATGGGTCTAAATCATCCACCATTTGGAAGATGTTACATGTACACTATAGACCTTTAGTGATGGCTTTTGGGGGTCGCAAAAATCCATTTTTATACTAATGAAACATAGAGAAAAAATAAAATGATAGAAACTTGGAGATAGAGAGACAAAAGACAAATATATATTAAAAATATTCATTTAAAGTATAATAAATAGGATACTAGAGTTAATATAATATAAAGAACCTAAAATATTTTTTATATTGAAGTTGGATTGAAATTTAAAGGTAGCATGTAGCAGTTTCTGGTGCGCATGGGCTAGCTAGGTTGCATGTTTTCATGGAAAATGGGTTGTGCATGAAAAACTTCATGTGGTATTTTTCCAAGTGGCAGTGGCGGTAGTTTTTTCCATTGATCATTCATTACATGTTCATGGTTTTGAATGAGTAACTCCACATGGAATCCACTCGAAAATGATATTTAATGAATTTTTACTCCCCATATACAAATAAAATTTCGATATTATCCTTAAAATGATTTCATGTGTTCATCTCAGTTGTATAGATCGTGATCATTGTAAATTCCACGACATGCTCACTATAGTTTAGTGATAGTTCTCAAGTTGTTTGGATGCTTTCCCAAGACTAAGGCTTCTCCCATGTAGAAGGGATCATTGGTTATCCATTATTATGTATGAGACATCACTTACCAAACACATTTTCTTTATAACAATGAGTATCCACCTTACCTATTTTGAACTTTTGTTTTTTATATGTGGATGTATTAGTTGAAAATCATTATGACAAGCTTGTTTTGTAAATGTTCAACCATTTAGAACATACTAGAAAGAAGTTACCTACTCCATATTTCTCCCATATGTTGATAAACTAATGGTTTTAACCTAATGTTCCTCCCAGAAATCACGACACATTATTTACCCTTATACAGCTGGGGACCAGAGGATTACCCTTATATACGAGCCTATTTTCATAATCTACCTTGACATGGCTCAAGTTGGGCACCTTTACATAGAACCTTTACACATCTGTTTTTTACTACCATTACATACTCGTATTACCTACCCTTACATAGTATGGATTAACTACCTTCATGTGGCACAACCTACATCCATAAGGGAAACTCAAAAAATAAAAATACATAGTTTAAAATAAAGATTCATCCAAAATTAATTATAAAATATTAAAAACAACTAAAAATCATAAAAGTGAATTCATATTAAAAATTTAATTCCTAAAGTTTTGAAAAACAATTATGACTCAATATTTTAAGCCACTTTCAAATTTATGAAAAATGTATTCTAAAAAATAAAAAGTGATAATTACCCTTAAAATAATAAAATTTTGTAGATATTATTAATGAATTACAACAGAAAAAGTGAAAATATGATTTTTATCATTACCCTACACATTAAATATTTCACTTTTAAAAAATCATCTCTACTAAAGTAGAAACAAACTTCACAAGTTAGAAATTTGAAACAAAACTCAATTCTCACACCTAAGGAAAATATTGTACCATATACATGGATAAAAATTCCATAACTCCTCACCAATCATACAATTCCATTCAATTTCATGTTAATTCACATTTTCATTCTATACCTACCTCCATGGAAATTTATTTCTCTCTCACTATGAATTTTAAATATGGAGATTTTCTCATTTATAAGGCATGCAAGATCTCTATATTATATTTATCTTCTGATTAAATCCACTTTTTAATTTCAAAATTTTGTTCATCATAAGGTATTTTTATGAGTTTTTATAAAGATGATGTTTTGAATGTTTTTTATGTTTTGGGTGAAGTGGGAGCAATGGATGGAGAATTCCCAGCTCATCTTTTTTTAAGATCAATGATTAATCTGATATTTACATGATGACATAGTAATCAACAGAATTTAAATAAAGAATATATACAATATAAAAATGTTGAAACCATAGTACATGACCATCACATATTATTTATAATTAATTTAATCAAGTAAAGAATTAATTTTTGAGAAATTCTCTCTTTGTTGATGGATTTGACAACACCACTATGTTGTACAGTCACTTTTTTGAAGGAATCAAGAATATATTCCCTCTAATGATGATCCACACATGTTCAAAAAACATCCAAACATGGTCGTAGAAATATATGGTTGCTGGTGTGGAAGATCCTAATGCTTGTGTAATTCACATTTGCCCAACCCCAGAATCGCTTCAAGGAAGGGTTCTCTTCGTTCCCTATACTTGAGATCGGTGGTAGAGTATGATAGCTCTCTATTATTGATAGAGTTCTTATAGTGTTATCTCTTTAGTGATTTGAGAGGATTCTCTCTGGATTTTGTTTTTTACAACAGAAAATAAATTGGATCTCTTAAAAAATAATTTAATTGGGTTTATATACCATTGGGGTTACAAAAATAATTATTGCATATATGCTATTTTTATTTCTCTAATCCTTATGTAACCCCATGTTTATAATAATAATAATATTATTATTATTATTTATTGACATATGATAAACCCGTGAATTAAATTAAATATTATTTATTAAAATAATATTCAATATAAATTATTTCTCTCCAAAAAATTAAACTTGATCCTCCATTCATCCACAATATTTATTGATCATTAAATAATAAATATTTATTTAGTAAATAAATATCACTTAATTATATTCAAATAAATAAATATTATATTCTCTAAATAGAAAAGAAAATATTTATTAAATATTCTTCCTATATAATATTCTCTAAAAGAACTTGTCACAAAATATATGTGATCAAGAAAACAAGACTAATTATTCAACCACATGTAGTAATAACATTTATTCAACTTTCTAAATAATAAATAATAGTATATTATTTAAGTGGTATTATGGACACACCTAATGTGTGACCCTCTAGGCCTCTTTCTTATTGGAATTCGGTGAAAAATAAATAAATACTATGTTTAGCATCTAAAAACATTCCAAATCACCCATAAAGAAAAAATTAATGTTATAATGGAATAATGAAACATACATATGCTTACTGTGTAATATAATCTCTTTATCGTGGAATCTCTAATCAAGAAAGTTGCTTGCTAATGTCATCAACCTATTGGATCGACGACTCTTCCTTTATCTTTTAGAAAATTAAACATTCCTATAGAACACCATGTTCATGGATTAATTTAGGCTATATTATTTCTATAAAATTTCCCAATTAATCAACATCCATTAAAGAATATAAGGGGAAAATCCTTTCTCACATTATTCACTAATTTAATATTACTCGTGATCACTACTGGAAAGATGATCTTTCCCAACACTTCTATACCAATGGTTTGTAAAAACCGTTGGTATAGCTACCCTTTCCCAACGGTTTTGGTGAACCGTTGGGAAAGGTCTCAATTCCCACACCCTTTCCCAACGGTTTGAAAGAGTGACCTTTCCCAACGGTTTTGGTGAACCGTTGGGAAAGGTTGTGGGAATTGAGACCTTTCCCAACGGTTCACCAAAACCGTAGCCAAGTAAACCGTTGGGAAAAACCACCCACTAATTAAAGGGCTATCCCAACGGTTTTCAAAACCGTTGGGATAGGTTCTTTAATTTTTTTCCAAATCTACTAACCAAGAACATTATATAAATCAAAATTTTAAATAATTATGATAATACTTATATATATTGATGAAATTATGTTTACAATAGTGATGTTAGCTTAGTGGTTAAGTCGTTCGATTATAAACGAGGGGTCCTGGGATCAAATCCCAGCGGATGTTTTATTTTTGGAATTTCTATACCAACGGTTCCATTACCGTTGGTATAGATTTCTTATTACCTATACCAACGGTTTTGGAAACTGTTGCTATAGACCTATCCCAACGGCTTACTTGGCTACGGTTCTTCAAACCGTTGGTATAGGCTGTACCAATGGTTTGGAGGCCTATACCAACAGTTCCAAACCATTGGGAAAGGTTTGTTTTCCAGTAGTGGATGCATCTAACCTATCCTACCACGTATCGAACATGTGTGGTCATGGTTTTCATTTATACATTAAATTACATGACTTATAATACTCATTAATAACAATCTTAATTTCTAAGGATCGATACATAAGTTCATATATAGTAACATCTAAGGATACATATAAATGTGTTTTTCTTACTAGTGGGTCTCATTCTCATAATTTCCTACACAGGAAATTACTGAGGGAGTACACCATGAGAAGGCGCCTTAAAGTCATATGAGTATCTAACACTAATAGAATATATAATTTATGTCCCTCAATTAATTTCATCTATATACTGAAAATATAATTAAGAATAGGGTCATGGAACTTCTAGTTTCACATTGTAGATATGATCTCTTATGACCTTTCAGTACAACAGCTACTCTTAGGACATAATCACATACTATGTCATGCAAAAGAAAAATATTGATGTGATAATGAGTTTATTAATATAATAAACAATTAATATAGGTTATCATAAAGTAAATAGTGGTTTGTCAAATGTAACAAACTCCAAAAAGTTTCAAATATAATAGTATCAAAGGTAGAATACAGAGGGTTGGGATCAAAAGTGAAGAAAATTCATGGGAATAGTTTCACTCAAGAATGGGTTCGCCTCAATCCCCTTGAAAAAAGTAACCTACAAACATCTCATGATATCCTTGGGTAGTCCACACTTGATCATTTAAACAAAAAATTCATTTTATCCCTCTTCCATCATTTTATCAACTTTTTCTCATTTCTTATATTTGTAATTTTATATCAATTTTTTTGTTTTTGGTAAAAGAGTTATACTTGTGGCCTTACAGTTATGGTGAACTCTTTGGAATTATATTGAATTATATTTTAGGACACTTTTCCTTCTTTATAACATGAATATTATTTCACTAAATCCATACTAAATAATTAAAACCTTTCAATTTCACCTCAAATAAGTTCTTAAAATTAGGAAAACACAATCAAAATCCTCCCCCCACTTGAGATCAACAATAATCCTGAATTAAACTTCTAGAGAATGTTGGGAAGGTATAAATAGAGTATAATATGTTTTCCAAACAAGTTATTTCATGGATACTAAGGAATTAATAAAGGTTATATTTAAAGGCTGGATAAAATAATATTTGAATTTAAAAGGGACTATAAAAATGATTCCCCAATATTGCTTGAAACATTCCATAGAAACTAACATATTTAAAATGAAAAATTAATAATTTTGGGATCATATGACATGAATCAAAACTCTCAATAACTAAAAATTAGAAATTTTATTTAAAATGGAAATTTTAAGGAAAAATTGGGGACCAACTGAAAATTCAGGTCAACACTGAACCTCGAACAACATAATATATAACCTTACCTTTTCAGAAAAATTTAAGATAATTGGAATAATTTACCCTATATAAGTTCCATTCAATTTAGTTTAACTACATGTATGTATCATCCATTATGATAACCTATAAGAGTTATTCCATCTTTTCCTAAGTCTATAAATACTCTTCTTGGATTATAATACATTTTTTCAATCCACATGTCAAAAATCCAATCTTGTTTCTTAATCCAATAATCCTTATCTTCATTAAGGTCCAATTGACGCACTATATAGAACATTATGTTGAAATACTTATATATATATTATATTTAAATAATCTTAAAATATATCATCTTTAGAGAGTATAATTAGCTCTAGTGTGACTTTTTCCTTTCCTAAATCCTTCAAAACAACATCATTGGATCTGATTCCTGATGCACTAAGTCATGTTTTTTGTTAAACTAATACAGGGATAATTTAGAGTTGATGTAAATCTCTCCCATTCCCAGGTTTCCTTCCTATATTTTAATAAGATATTATTTAATATCATCTTAATATTCCTCTTTAAAAATAAAATAACCATAAAGGGTTGGTTATTGCGCATATAGATTTAAAAGAAACTATATTGCATCTATTTTAGATACCAACACATCTAACATAGCCCCTACCACATTCTTAGGCCCTTTGACCTTATTTGAAGGTCTAGTGACCATTGGTTTCGACATATTATAATAGCCCTTACAGTCATTTTTTATTATACCTTTTCTTACAGGATAATTCTATGAATCACAAATTCCTTTTTTCTCATTCCTTGAAACAATCCCTATAGTCAATATTGCTTGATGATTTAGCTCACATCAAAAAGAAGATTGATATTTTTCTTCTATGTCACTAGACTTGGGTTCTCCCTAGTTTTTTTAAACAACTTTCTTTTTTTTCCAATATAGAATGATATAATGTCACACCTCGTGATTAGTGTTTCCTTCAAAATTTTCATTCAACTATTTGAATAAATTCTATATAACAATTGAGGTAGTGGGATTACAATTAAAATCTAGAGGAGGATACTATAGATTCCTTCAAATGAGATCCTCTTGCGGGAGGGCTTCCCTGAGGAGTTAACCTAGGTTTGGGTTGGGCCATTCCAAGGCTTAGATCATCTACATAGGACACTATAATAGATGATGGATTCCTAATCGTCTCACTAACCTATAATATTTAAATTCATATTTAATCAAATGAGATCTGGTTGCAACCACCGAGCATTATTCTTTTAACCTTGATTATACTATCACCAACAAAAATTCCTCTATTTCATTTAACCTGACCAGAATCACCTTCAATTAAAGATCCTCAACATTTTCTACTCGAGGAAGGTTCTTGATATAATGATAGATTTAGGATGAATGACCTTCAGAAAAATAGAGCTGTAAATATTTGGACCAAAATTCCTAGAAGACCTATTGCTTATGTTGATATTGACCCTCTATATCAATCCAAACAATATCCCTATTGGGGGATGAAATATGAACCTTGATAAAAATATAGAGCACAATTGGATGACTTAAGGTTCAAGTTTTCTTATCATAATGGAGAAATAGTCCAACCAAATTGCCAATTAGCTTGAATATGGATATGTTTTGTAAAGAGACAGACAGTCCAGGGTGACTAATCTAGTGAACTGATAATAGAAAGACATGATTTATATATAAAGAAAAGGAACATCTCAATAAATAAATATTCACCAAAATTAGGAAGTGAGGGGCTCTAGAACACAAACTAATAAGACCTTCATCGTCATCAAACTGAATGATGAGGATAACCCTGCCATAGATTGCCTTCAAAGGCCATAAGATTTGTTGAAAAATTGTTCATAAACATTGATGGAAGTTTATTTCCCCCAGAAGAAACTATTCAATTATAAGAAGAGAAGGGAATACACTACTATGAACTCATTTTGGGTGACAGAGATGGAGGAAAAAACCCTCCAAAAATTTCTAGTCTTTAAGAAACACTAATATCGAATGGAAGGAGGGAATGAAGATGGGGTCTAATAATGGAAATATTGTCCATTTTTCATTCTCAATTCATCCAAAATTTTAAAAAATATCTCACCTTACATCATCAAATTTTATGCCCTACAAGAAGGATCGATACATGTAATAGGAAATTCATATACAAATCCATTATAAAATTATATCACGACATTAAAAATGACTAATATATAATGAATTTTAGTTTTTTTTTGGGGGGGGGGTCATAAAAGTTTTTATTTTTTAGGTTTTTTATGAAAAATAACATGTGTAAGCTATTTCCCTCTGGATAAATATAACTTAATTATATTCAAATTAATTAATAAATAAATATTATATTCACAAAATAGAAAGAAAAATATTTATTAAATATTCTTCCTACATAATATTCTCTAAAAGAAATTGTCACAAAATATATGTGATAAATAATACAAGACTAATTATTCAACCACATGTAGTAATAATATTTATTCAACTTTCTAAATAATAAATAATAGTATATTATTTAAGTGGGATTATGGATACACCTAGTGTGTGACCCTCTAGGCCTCTTTCTTAGTGGAATTCAGTGAAAAAAACATAAATACTACATTTGTCATCTAAAAACATGTTAAATCATCCATAAAGAAATAATTAATGTTATAATGGCATAATACAACATACAGATGCTTACGTTGTAATATAATCTCTTTATCGTGGTATCTCTAATAAAGAAAGTTTCTTGCTAGTGTCATCAACCTCTTTAATCGATGACTCTTCCTTTGACTTTACAAAAATTGAACATTCATATAGAACACCATGTTCATGGATTAATTTAGGCTATATTATTTCTATAAAATGGCCTAATTAATCAACATCCATTAAAGAACATAAGGGGAAAATCCTTTCTCACATTATTCATTAATTTAATATTACTCATGATGCATCTAACATATCCTACCACGTATCAAACATGTGTGGTCATGGTTTTCATTTATACATTAAATTACATGACTTATAATACTCATTAATAACAATATTAATTTCTAAGGATCAGTACACAAGTTCATATATAGTAACATCCAAGGATACAAATAAATTTGTATTTCTTACTGGTGGGTCTCATTCTCATCATTTCCTACAGAGGAAATTACTAAGGGAGTACACCATGAGAAGGCACCTTAAATTCATATGAGTATCTAACACTAATAGAATATATAATTTATGTCCCTAAAATTATTTCATCTAGATATAGAACATATAATTAATAATAGTTTTATGGAACTTCTGGGTTCACATTTTAGATATGAACTCTTAGGACCTATCAGTACAACAGCTACTCTTAGGACATTATCACATACTATGTCATGCAAAAGAACAATCTTGATGTGATAATGAGTTTGTTAATATTCCAAACAATTAATATAGGTTATCATAAAGTAAATAGTAGTTGGTTCCAGGGAACAAACTCCAACAAGTTTCAAATATAATAATATCAAAGGTAGAATAATGATGGATGGGATCAAAATTAAAGAAAATTCATGGGAATAGTTTCACTCAAGAATGGGTTCTCCTCAATCCCCTTGAAAAAAGTAACCTCCAAACACCTCTTGATATCCTTGGGTAGTCTAAACATGATAATTTAAACAAAAATTTCATTTTCTCCCTCTTCCATAATATTATCAACTTTTTCTCATTTCTTATATTTGTAATTTTATATCAATTTTTTTGTTTTTGGTATAAGAGTGATACTTGTGGCCTTCCAGTTATGGTGAACTCTTTGGAATTCTATTGAATAATATTTTAGGCCACTTTTCCTTCTTTATAACATGAATCTTATTTCACTAAATCCATAATAAATAAGTAAAAACTTTTAATTTCATCACAAATATGTTCTTAAAATTAAGAAAACACAATCAAAATTCCACCCCCACATGAGATAAACAATAATCATGAATTAAACTTCTAGAGAATGTTGGGAAGGGATATATGGAGTATAATATGTTTTCCAAAAAAGTAATTTCATGGATACTAAGGTATTAATATAGGTTATCTTTAAAGGCTGCATAAAATAACATATGAATTTAAAATGGACTTTAAAAATGGTTCCCCAATATTTCTTGAAACATTCCATAAAAACTAACATATTTCAAATGAAAAAATAATAATTTTGGGATCATATGACATAAATAAAGACTCTCAATTACTGACAATTAAACATTTTATTTAAAATGGAACTTTTAAGGGAAAATTGGTGACCAACGGAAAATACAGGTCAACACTGAACCTCAAACAACATAATATATCACCTGACCTTTTCAGAAAAATTTAAGATAATTGGAATCATTTACCCTGTATAAGTTCAATTCAATTTAGTTTAACTTCATGTATGGATCATCCATTATGAGATCTTATAAGAGGTATTCAATCGTGTCCTTTATCTAGGTATACTCTTCTTGGCATATAATACCTTTTTTGAATCTACATTCCAAAAATCCAATCTTGATTCTTAATCCAAGAATCCTTCTCTTCATTAAGGTCCAATTGAAGCACTCTATAGAACTTTATGTTGAAATCCTTATATATAGTTTACATTTAAATAATCTTAAAATATATCTTATTTAGAGTGTATAATTAGCTCTAGTGTGACTTTTTCCTTTCCTAAATCCTTCAAAAAAACATCAATTGGATCTGATTCGTAATGCACTAAGTCATGTTTTTTTGTTAAACTAAGACAGGGCTAATTTAGAGTTGATTTTAATCCCTCCCATGCCTAGGGATACTTTTTATATTTTAATAGGATCTTCTTTACTATCATCTTAATATTCCTCTTTAAAAATAAACTCATCATAAGGGGGTGGTTCTTGAACATATAGATTTTAAAGCACCTATATTGCACCTATTTTAGATACCAACACATCCAACATAGCCCTTACCACAATATTAAGCCCATTGGACTTACTAGA
Organism: Viscum album; assembly: GCA_963277665.1. Taxonomy (NCBI): domain Eukaryota; kingdom Viridiplantae; phylum Streptophyta; class Magnoliopsida; order Santalales; family Viscaceae; genus Viscum; species Viscum album. The sequence goes on along the minus strand of OY728150.1, from coordinate 1,580,723,006 downwards.
AGATCTAGTGACCTTTGGTTTCAAAAGATTAGAATAGCCCTTAAAATTGTTTGTTATTATCCCTTTTCTTATAGGATAATTCTAGGAATCACAAATTCCTTTATTCCCATTCCTTGAAACAAACCCTTTGGTCAATATTACTAAATGATTTAGCTCACATCCTAAAGCAGATTGATATTTTTCTTCTATCTCACTAGATTTGGGTGCTCCCTAATTTTTTGAAAGAACATTCTTCTTTTTCCAATATATAATGATATAATGTCACACCTCGTGATTAGTGTTTCCCTCAACATTTTCATTCAACTATTTGAATAAATTCTAGACTTAGATTGAGGTAGGGTGCCTACAATTCAAATCTAGTGGAGGATACTATAGATACCTTCAAATGAGATCCTCTTGCAGTAGGGCATCCCTGAGGAGTTAACCTGGGTTTGGGATGGGGCATACCAAGGCATAGATCTTCTACATAGGACACCATAATAGATTATGGATTCCTAATAGTCTCACCAACCTATAATATTGAAATTCACATTTAATCTAATGGGATCAGGTTGCAACCACCGAGCCTTATTCTTGTAACCTTTATTAGACTATCACCAACAAAAATTCCTCTATTTCATTTAACCTGACCAGAATCGCCTTCAATAAAAGGATCCACAACATTTCCCACTTGGTGATGGTTCTTGATATTATGACAGATTTAGGGTGAATGACCTTTAGAAAAATAGAGCTTAAAATATTTGGACCAAGATTCCTAGAAGACCTATTGATTATGTTGATATTGTCCCTCTATATCAATCCAAACAATATCCATATAGGGGTATGAAATATTAACCTTGATAAAAATCTAGAGCACTATTAGATGAATTACGGTTCAAGGTCTCTTATCAAAATGGAGAAATAGTCCAACAAAATTACCAATTATCTTGACTATGGATACATTTTGTAATGAGACAGATAGTCTAGGGTGACTAAAATAGAGTACTGATAATAGGGGGACATGATTTAAATATAAATCAAAGGACCATATCAAAAAATAAATATGCACCATATTTAGGAAGTGAGGGGCTCTATAACACAAACTAGTATGACCATCTTCATCATCAAACTTAATGATGAGGATAACCCTGTCATATCTTTCCTTTGAAGGCTATAAGATTTGTTAAAAAATCTTTCAAAAAAATTAATGGAAGTCTATTTCCCCTAGAAGAAACTATTCAATAATAAGAAAAGAAGGGAATATGCTACTATGAACTCATATTGGGTGACAGGGAGGAAGGAAAAATCCCTCCAAAAATTTCTAGTCTTTAGGAAACAATAATATCCAATGGAAGGAGGGAATGGAGATGGGGTCTAAGAATGGAAATATTGTCCATTTTCAATCTCAATTCATCAAAAAATTTAAAAATATCTCACCCTACATCATCAAATTTTATGCCCAACTAGAATGATCAATACTTGTAAGCTATTTCCCTCCTAAAAGATGTCAAAAAATTGATTTCTGAGGATTTTTTATAGATCCTCAAACAATACATTATTAATTTATGTAAGAATACAGTATAGTGTATACCTTGGTGTCAATCTCATGTAGAGGCCACTTATGAACATTTCTCTATTATTGTAACTATTATAATCAAAATAATATACTACTAAATAAATATACAAATATAGTGGGGGGTTTAAATTTATTTGATATGTACATAAATAAAAATAATACACAAATAGATTCTCATGAAATATATTATAATAAGACTACATCTATTGTGAGTTCATATAATTTCATTCATTATTATAAAAATATAATTTGGATACCCTATTAAATGTGGCGTGTCAATCCACACTCACCTTGTCATAATTGTTATTAACTCACATCAAGAAATCTTCATATGGTAAAATACTCTTCATAAATCTATCTGAGAGGAATTTTCATTGAATAAAACTATTCAATCCACACTCCATCATATGTATGAGTAAAACAATTAAGGGATGAATGATTGATAACAAGGAACAAAGAACTTCACAATAGAGAAAATAGGTTTGTTTCTTACTAAAATCAATTTTACCATCATTGAAAGTATTATAATGGAATAAATAAATAACCGTGAAGTGTAACAAACTTAATAAAAATAAAACTCTCCCTTAAAAAAAGTGAGGTTAGTTTTCTATTTTCATGGATATAAAAATAACATAAAGGGAGAAAATACAAATAGAAAATAGAAATAGATAGGGAATAAAATGTTATAGTAAAAAATTTATATTTATAGAAAAATAAATAAAATAGTAAGGTTTGTCTAATATTGAACACCCATAATATTTTTTATAGTTGAGTGAGATTTAAATTTATAGGTAGTATGAAGTAGTTATTAGTTCAAATGGGTTGTATGTGTCACATGATTTCATGGGGAATGGGTTTCAAATATAGCACATTGCATGAGGTTCTGTTAGGTGGTAGTAGTGGTAGTTGATTATTTTGATTGTTCTTCACATATACATGGTTTGAAAGAACAAACTCCACATCGAATACACTGATATTTGATGATTTTAGAGTCCTCCAATATATATTGAACTTTGATATTCATTTTAAAATGATGACACATTCTTAGCTCAGTTGTAGTGATGATGATTTCTTATAAAGTCCATGAAATGGTCACTACAACACTACAAAGATTCTACAGATATTTTGATGATTTTCCTAGGCCATGGCCTCAACCACATGATAGGGATTTATGGATGGAATTTTTAATGAGTGAAAAAATGATTTTGGTACCCTAACTCTCTACACCTATAGTTATCCTCCTTCCCATTATGAACTCCCCATTTTGTATAGGTGGTTTTCCTAGTCAAAATGGCTTATGATATGGGTGTGGTAAAAATATGTGACAATTTTACACTCACCTCACTGAAGTGAATTGTTACATATTTCACCATTGCATAGCGAAATCTTTTTTTTTACCTAGGAATATATCCTAGTAACCTTGATATAGTTCCTTACTTATATTTGCGCATATAAGGGACCATCAGTTTAACCTTACATGGGATCCTGAATAACTTTTAAACCTTGACATGTCTTAGGTTTGTCACTTTTATGTTTCTCTTTTACACATCCTTCTTTGATTATATTGAAATAATTTTATTAACTATTATTAAAAAATATATATTATCTACCTCCACACCTCAAAACCTCCATAAAGGTAACTCAAAAATTAAAATAAAAAGAGTTTAAACATAGCCTTTTTTCAAAATTAATTACAGTATAATTAATTTAAGATACATGAAAATGATAGCTCTTCAAAAAGTAGATTCGAGAAATGATTAAATATAAATTAAAACTCCAAAATTTCATTTATTTTCACATTTTAGCATAGTTTATTTCGTGAAAATAAATGAAATTCTGGAGTTTTAATTTATATTTAATCATTTCGTGAATCTACTTTTTGAAGAGCTATCATTTTCATGTATCTTAAATTAATTATACTGTAATTAATTTTGAAAAAAGGCTATATTTAAACTCTTTTTATTTTAATTTTTGAGTTACCTTTATGGAGGTTTTGATGTGTGGAGGTAGATAATATATATTTTTTAATAATAGTTAATAAAATTATTTATTTTGAGAAAATAAAAATGTCATAATTACTTTTAAATTGATATAATGGTGTGTATATTTTCAATGAATTCTAAGCACATATATGTGAAAGATGGGTTTCATCCGTCCTACTCACTATTGATTCCCACGTAAGTTACTCTCATAGAGATGGATTAAATGGAATTCCATTATAATAGTTTTATTAAAAATATGTGTTGCATGAAACTGTGACTTGCGTGAATCCTTGGCCTTTTGTTTAAATTGTGTACATTATTGGAGGGGGTAGTACAAAAAGTCTCAAGTGAAACCTAATGCATTAAAGGGATTTAATAAGTTTATTTTCATAATATTATCACCTGTATGATTCTATATAGGTTTCTTTGATTTCACAAATCATTGATGTTTAGTTTTCATGAATTGAGAGTTTTATATTCCCTAAAATTTTCAATCCATTGTCCTAAACCTTAAAATGGGGAGGTAAAAATTCCCCAAAACCAACCTATATTGTTGTTTTTTTCCTATTAGTGGTAGTTTAAACCACTATAAAACCAATTAGTGGTGATTATTTATACTATTTCTCATTTCAATATCAGCAATCAAATAGTGGTCATTTAAAATTACATTGTGGTGGTTTAGACAAATGTTGTTTTTTTATATTTATCAATAGTTTTCAAACATTTAGCAGTGGTTATTATCATATAATTTTTATTTAATAAATGTAGAAAAATAAATGTACCACCACAAACTAATGTAGTGGCAGTTTTATTTTAGTAGTAGTTTATAAGAACCTCCAAAAAATAAAAAAAATATTTTGAAGAAAAAAACTCTACTAATATGTATATCGGTAGTTCTTGTTAGTGGATGTTTATAGAAACTATATTTGAATATTAAAAATAACATAAATTATAAAAAATTAAAAATAAAAAAAAATAGTTTATACAGAATACAATGAAACTAAATATAAATTAATTAAAAACATAAATAAACTATAATATAGAAAATGAATATATAATAAATAGTTATACATCCATTATATAAAACACACTTGTGTATATGGAAATAATTCAACAACCATTAATCATTAACTCAGTTATCAAATATACTGCATAATTCCAACATCCATCCTTAACCCATCATGTATATCTCTCCACCTCCTCTATATCCATCCACCTCCATGGATACACTCTTTATACAAGAAACAGATTACATCCCTATCATATAAACTAAAATAAAATTAAGGAAAAAATAAGAAAAATTGAACATAAGAAATAAAAAAATATAACATAATCCATGATAATTATTAATTGTACCATAAAAACTATAAACCATTATGGTTTCATTAAAAATAGTTTCATGGATCATAAAACTCCACCCCATTCCTATGACCGGAATCTTTTACTTTCAATAAAAAATAAAAATATGCATGAAAAGGAACATAATATATTAAAAATTTCGCACATAACATTTTTTATCTTTTTAATTGAACATATGACATTTTATCATAAAAAATGATATATCACCGAACATATCATGGCTTAAAATGAATATATGAAAATTATCTAGGAAATTAAGAATTTAAACTCAACCAGGACACTATTAAAACATAAAATTACATATTCAAGGTATGATTCAACTCTTGCAACTCAAAATGGATGTGTTTATAATAATATTAGTCTTCATATTTCAATTTCTTTTACTATTACACTCATTTTATAGAATATATACCTCTTAAATTCAATACATAAAACTATAAAACCATTTCACAATAATCCAATCTTGGAAAATTAAAATTATTCAAATTATTTCCCACAATTAAATCAGTGTAATAATTAAACTGTACCATACATTACCTTTAGAAACTTTCCGAGTATAAGAGTATAAAATTAGGAATATCAATTAAAAAATAAATCTATATAGTTGAAATTCACTCCAAATAATGATCCAACTTCATGCTTCTCCTAATTCCAAATTCATATCATTGACTCTACCCAAAGCTTAATGGAACAACATACAAAGGGTAAAAATTTTATAATTTCATTTTGATTCAAATGAAAAACTCCTTAGTGGAAAAACAAATTTAAAATCAATGGAATCATTCATTTTTCAATCAAATGTTTTAAAAACTAAAAAATAAATCATGTTTGTTTATGAAAAACACATACATTTGCTGAAAATGATCAAGTAGAATCCAATTCCCACAATTAAGCATTCAAACTCACCCCAAAAACATTCGTGGATAAAAATTTCATATTTAATACATAATTCAACTCTTAGGAATACAAATTTATGAGTAGATAATAATATAAATATTCATATCTCCTTATCCATTACCATATAGATAAATTTACAAAATTGATTCTCACTTCTATAATTCACCACCAAAACCTACCAAATCATTACCCAATATACCTTTCATGGTAAATAATCAATGTTTTTATCTTTATTTCTTATTATTTAATTGGAGTAACCATCAAACCAAATAATTTATACCCACTATGAAATTTCATAGTGTATGAGTATAAAGTTATGAATACTATCAAAGACCAAATCTATATATTCTAAATTCACTCTAAATAATGTATCAACTTCCAACCTCATTAGTTGTATTTATAAGCCTCAGGCTCATGGAACTCAGTGTCTCTTGAAAGATATATCACACACATGGAATTTTTCTCTTGTGCTGTGCCTAAAGATATATTTTGTGGAAAATTTTGGCATGCTCAAAAATCTATGGAAGTGCAGTTCTTTGTCCTTCAGAATCATACAGCTGGGGCTATGAGATAATTTCCCCTTATTCTCCAAAATTGCTTATTTGGGTAATTATTCTTCCTTTATGACTCCTAGATGTGGTTTTAGTTTTACAAATACACCCACACCCAATAGAATTGGAATGAATAGGAGTGATTAGTATCAAATTCTGAAGAAAATACTAACATTAATGAATTTTGTCCTTCTATTTTAAGCAACTTGAGTCACCCTTATACATATAAATTGGGGTGGGGACCCCATAGGGGACTATAAGGTTTCACATAAATTCATCACTTTATCTCTTTTCATAAAAACTCATACCATGTGTGAGTGTCTTTTGAAAAAACTATTATCTTTCACATGAATCACTGCATACAAAATAATTCTTCCATAATTAAGGATTCTGTGAACCAGAATTCAAAAGCAAATCAATATGCACTTTCATAAACACTACATGCATTAAAATTACTAAAAATGTTTTCCTTATAGTTTTTCATATAATTCATCATATTAATTCCCAAAACACTAAAGATTATACTATTTAGTTAAATTATATTGTAAAGAACCACAAATACAGGACAATAAAATAGATTCATCCTCAGCATAAAAATATAGTGGATTCATTGATAGAGGAATTGAGGGGATGCCTAAAGATCTGGGAGCAACCAAGTTGGTATGATTCCAAAATATTGATTAACCTTAACAATGTGTAAGATTCATGGGGGAAAACACTAAGAATATTGGAATTCTATTTTAGAAAAGGGAAGTGGGAGAAAGGAATGTTGTGACTACATGAGTCTGAACCATCATATAAAGTGGGGAATTGGTAGAGGATGATCGTTGACCATTTTTTAAATGCAGGTTTCACTACCATATCACTGGTAATGGGGTATAAAATATAAATGAAAACCATTAACCATGTTTGGAACACAGATTCCACTACAATATTTCTAGGAATATGAGAAAATAAAATTGGGGATGGACATTAACCATGCATGATACACAGGTTTTTCTACATTAATATGAAGGTGTATTTCTCAAGGATTCATACTATGGATGGAAGGCAGGACAAGACTAGGGAATCATGTTTTCACTGTAAACCAAGGGGTTATATTTTAAACATTGAAGGGTGGTGATTCAAACTGAGGACACAAAGTGTTTTTTATAGAGGGAAGGATGATCAATAAGAGTTTGAGAACTTATAGGGATACACAGTCATGTATCTAGACTATATAAGGGGTGTCCCAAAATATATAAATCTCTTTTGGGTCTTTGTAACATATATAAATTCCAACCCTGTGACATATATGAGAATAAGTATCGATTATTCTCTATGAAGGGATCCAATATGATTCCAAGATTTTTTACAATTTAGGGTTATATAGCTTAGACCATATGGTTATCACGCATAGACCATTTTGGTGATAGATTTTAAGATCTTATGGCTTGGACAATGGGATGAGGTAGTCCATATGTAAAATGGAAATGAAACTTTTATGTGAATTGAGTACTAAATGCTAATATATACAACCCATGTGATGTGTGAAAAAAATTTAAATCCAAGATGTGTTGACCAAAGGGTAATTCATTTTAAGGTCAAAAATCTTTGGCCATGGGTTGTTCTTAGTAAAATTTCAAGAACATGGGCCATACATTGAATCTAGTGAAGGGTCATATGGCTCAAGCTGTATGGGGATTATACTTTAAGGTATTGGGGATAAAACCATTGGGGTGCAAGAGTTTAAGTTCATATAGCTTGGACCATGGGATAATTAAGTACATATGGAAAAGGAAAATAAAACCCCAGCATGAATTAAGTTCCAAATGATAGTATATACCCAAACAATGAGTTCATAAAATTTAAAGTTGCAATGCATGTACCCTGTGGTGTTATATTTTATGTTTACATATTATCAATCATCTCCTTTTAGAAATATTTCCTCTTGGTGTTAGGTGATTGGAGGGTAAGGGGAACCCATTAGAGGGGAACTTAACAACAAGATGAGGTAGGGGTGATAAGAGATTTATGTCTAGGTTTAGGGATGAAATTTCTTGGAATCACAATGTATCATATGGGATAGAAATAAAGCCAAATATAGTTCCTAGGGGAAATTATTTTTGTGTAAACCATGATCATATACAAAAGGGGGAAACCTATGGATGCCCTGATGAGAAAATGGGATCACCTCCAAAACCAACATGACATGGTAGGATTCTTCCCACTAGGAAAAAGAAGTTTGAGTAATAACTTTGTAGTTGAAAATGGGATAAATAATCTAGGTTTCACTGCATATCCTGTTAAGGGGAATCAATTAGAATATAGATATAAGGTTGATTCTCTAGGTTGGTCTAGATTGTATGTAAGAGGATGAATGGTAATAGTATAAGTGTTGGGAAGTATACGGAGCTCAACATAGGCTAAATTAGTGAATATAAAATTAGGATAAAATGGGTTTTTTCTTTGTATCTAGGCTAGGGATTGGGGATCCTGACATGAGTATATATCCTCTAAAATGAGAATCAATCCAAGTGTAGTTCTAGTGGTGTGGTGAGAAATACAAACTAAAATTATAGTATGGTAGAAGAAAAATTCCCTTATAAATGGGGTGTCTTATTATATGATAAAAAACCAGTAACATAATTTAAATTTATGGGATATGGATGGTACTGTGTAGTTTAACACCATACGAAAAGGAAAGTTTCCATGTAGTTTAATGTAAAATTGTTCTGAAAATAATTATTTTGTTTAATGTCTTGTGACAAGGATGATAATCATGTGGTTTCAAATAATATGGTGGGGATGAAAGGGGTTATAATATTTAAATTCATGTAGCTAAGACTTGGAGTGAGTAGTGAAATTTAACATCATTCTACTAGGATAGAATGGATTTCCCTTCTTTTGATTTAGATGAATATTAATTGAGCTAGTGAAACAATAAACAATATCATATAAGCTGATGTGAGCCTTGATGAGTGTGAGATACTAAGGTAAATATAATATTATACATCTTCCATAAGTGAAAATGATAGGTATATGTGGGTTTGGGTCAGGATGTTGCATTAACCTCTATCAACAAACCTATGAAGATGGAAAACCAGTTGGGTGTGGTTACAAAAGAACAATTCACCTTTCCAATGTGTAGATATGAATGAGGGGTATAACACCAAGGGTTTTAAATATCTAATTTAACCATTAGATTATAGGTAGAGTAAATATTCACTTAGAATGTCTAAATTTGGAAGGAACGTGTCTTACATGCTTAGGGAGAATTATAACCAAATTTAGAGCTTGAAAATCCATTGTTTTACTATCTGGTGATGGTGGAAGACAAGTTTAGGATGACTCCTAACCATGTTCTATACATTGGTTGCAACATTTTCTCTCAAAATATGTTAACTCCAAGAAATATACCATGGACATGAAGTAGTCGGAGAATAGGGTACTATGTCATTAATATAGATTAAAGAGAATCCATTTGTAAATGAATGACAATTGGAAAATTCAAACTCTAAAGACACAAAGTGTAGATTTGATGGGAGGGAATATTCTCAATGGGTGATTAAGTATTCTTGAGCGATGTCCTTATACACTAAGCATGTTAAAAGTATATTTCAGTAAAAATGGAGTGTCGACTCCACAAGAAACTTGATAATGAGATTCTGTCATGCCTCGGGGGGAAATAATTTGGTCCCTAAAGCTTCATAGTTGAAGTTTATATAGCACTAATGGAATTCTACTATTGTTTCATGTCAAATATCTTGGACTATTGGGATAAGATGGTCTATATAGCAATGGGTGTGACACCCCAAACCTACACTGATAGATCTAGTGCTAAAAAAATATTCATTACAAATAAGATTTGATACCAAATATGACATGTTGAACTTAACCATTCATAAATAAAATATCAATAACCAATACTGAGTCACTTATATACCCAATAATATTTAGGTTTATTGTTTTAGATAATTTGGAATGAAAAAACTTCTCCTAACAAAACCATTATCTTTATCCACAAATATGTCATTTTCCCAACTAAACATAGAATTCCTCATATTAAAATAAGTATTCTCATATCCCGTGAAATTATCCACACATCATGCCCTTATATACATATCATATATAGTACTCATAATCATTACCTATGGAAATTGAAATATAATAAAGGGTGATCTCTAATGCTAGGTAAGGGAAAACTTATCTGTGGGTCATGAAGGAGTTAAATAAAAACCATGTGAGAAAAAAAATTAGATAAATATTTAATTAAAAGGATAATATAACTATAATAGTTGTCCATAATTCATAATATAAGGACATATAACCTGAAATGATCAAATATATACAATGGTATAATAATATGGAAAAATATGACAATAATCATGATCTATAGAACATCCCATAGATATGAGGCATAACATGTAAATGTGGAATAAGTATAAGTATAGTAAATTATGGAATATTTAAAAGTTAACTACCAACAACATTATAAAATTAGTTAACCATTCATCACTAATTTTTTCCTATAACATAGTGGATCCTATATCATAACTCAGACCTCATAATTATCTCAAGAGATATAAATAATCAACCAATGTGTTTGAGGAATATATAGGAACCCACCATCCACATTATGATAAACCATACATTTGTATTCTACTTGAATACTACTATACATATCTCTGATAAAACCGCTTATAAATAAAATGGGTTTCGTAACATTTTTAAATGGCATCACATAAAATAACATCAAGATTTAGATATGTTGATGCCAGTAATAAATATCCTAAATTATATCATTAAATCACATAGATGATGATCAAAAACATTACTTTAAAACGGGTAGATATTTGAGAAGACGAGATGAATATTTATATAAATATATAAAGAAGAGATTTTAGAAATCATTTTAATCGTTTCCAAATATAGAAGTCACTTTAAAAGTTTATTTTCATGAAATTAAATGGAATAATTTATAAAAATCACTTTAAAATAATACACAATAATGAAACATTGAAAATAAATAAATTTTATATAACTTAATTTAGATTGGAAGATAAAAATATAAATATGTAGAAGGAAAATAGAGGCTTTGAACCCTACTTTAAAAATATACATAAGTGGAATGAAATAAATTTAATTATTATCATAAAATACGATACAATATTTTCAAAATTAAAATTTTACAATACAATGGTAATCAAATTTATAACTTAAAATCATAAAAATTGAACAGTAATTTTTATTAAGAAAAAATGTTATAATATAGGGAAAATAAATTCATGCGAAAAACATTAAAATGATATTATTTTTACACTTTTTTTAAGAAAGTAAAAAATGGATCATATGGAAAACATTAAAAATATTCCTTATAAAACTTCCTAAACATAGTAAAAAAATATTTTAAAATATATTTAAACAATCATTGAAGTATATAGAAAAACATTCTTTGAACATTATAAAGGATATGGATGAGTAGTAAAAAAGAAACATTATTAAGGATGTAAAGTATTCATAACTACATAATATTTTTATTAGGGTTGAAATACATAAAATAATTATATTTTTATATAAATATTTAATTTCTTTATATATAAGTAGAATATTCATTATATAATATAATAATATAATAATAAAATAAACATTGGAAAAAAATTCATGGAAGAAGATTTATAACCCAATAAAAGGAAAATTTAGTCGATAAGAACATTACGAACAAAGAAAGTTAAGAAATATAAATCAATAAGGGAGTAAAGGATTCCATAAATTCATAAAAATTATATTTAAATGGTGATAAAACATTCAATAATATTAATTTTATTCGTAAAGGAGAAAATGTATAATTGAAGGACAATACATGAATTGAGTGAAGGCTTGGAAAGGACCTTATCAAGAATATAACATGTGTTGTAAGAATCTATAAAGGGAGATATTATGTGGAGTAAATTGCAATAAACATATAAAAATTAAATATAAAAAAAATAACCAATGCTTATCATTCACATAATTGTAGAATAACATAATCAATGAATGAATGATATAACTCAATGAAGGGGAATTGAGTTAAATATACCATTTAAAGTTTGATAATATATTATTCAAAAGAACATGGAAGGATATAATAAAATATAATTTTAAATAATATGAATAAAAGTTTAATTATGATAAAATAAATCAATGGATAGTAAGTATATCATGTCAAAGAATAATAGGTTTATAATTTGAGATATATCACAAGGAATGTAAATTGAGAAAAATAAACCATACCATGGTTTTTTTCTTGGAAGAATACAGAATAAACTAATATATCATAATCATAGACTCATTAACCATATATTTAATATCCTTATTAATGTTTATTGACTTCTATATTAATCTTTTATATTCATTTATCAAATAGTTATCACTTATTTTTCAGTGAATATTGATCATCAGTTGTTAGTAATTTTAATTTTTCCTTGTTTATTTTAGTTTAATTATTTCAAAAACAATTCCATATTTATGATTTTATAATATAAAAATTATTATAGGTACATTGTATACAATCCATAATTTTTTATTAATTTCCATGCCCATTTCTTGATAGTTTTTTGTACGGTTCTCCATGATGAAATCCATAACACACTTATTTTAATTTTTAACAAAGAAAAGGTGGTATATTAATAATGAGTATAATTTTAATATTACCATTTACATAACAAATAAAAATATTATTTACTTATTAATGTCATATATTACCATTAATTAAGTATTTATAACCATCAATGATTTAAAAAAATTGCATAGTTCATTAGGGTGGTTAAACCAACCAAAATAAGAACATGATATAAACAATGGCTGAGTATGATTATGAAGTGATTTTATTATAATATCTTTGTTAGAGAATAATGAAGATATTATTTAGATGTTATTAAATAGATAAATAATTATTTGAAATATTTCTGTGGAGAATATAAATTTAAAATAATGATAAGAAGTTGTTAATTATAAGTAATAAATTGTATCTCCACTTGAAAACCTTCTTCATTTTTGAAGGGATTGGGTAAATCTATAGGGACCAGAAGCTATCAAATGAGGGAGACTATTTTTAGTTAATTAAAGAATTTGTATTATAGAGATGAACTATGATTATAAGTGTGTATGTTAATGGATGATGGAGGGGTTCTTTCGTAAATGAGAGGACTAATTTTTTTGTAAATACTTATTAATTAATAAAAAAATAAAAGTCAAGGAAAGTGGATCCAAATTTTAAAAATAATTAATATAAGATTATTTTGGGTCATTAAATCCCTCATAAAATCATTTACATATAATTTTAATGAAATTTGAGGTCCTTACCCCTTGATTTAACACCCTTTTATTATTTTAGCCTTTACATGATGACTAACTTTTTCCTTAGTAATTTATTTTTTTGACTAAAACTTTTATTGATATCATTAAATCATTTGAAAATTATAATTACAAATATTAAATAAATTTTATCTGATTAAATTTCTAAAATAAATTAAAATTTAGTTTTATATAAAAAGCGAATAATTCTAGAAAATATTTTTTACGAAAAAAGTATTTTTAATCATAAAAATATGTTTATACTTATTTAGGAAAATAGTATTGACTCCCATGAAATTTATTGTTTTATGATTAAAAAAATAGTGTTATTTTTCTTTCATGTCAATCCAAAATAGAATATAATCTCTTGAATGTTTCATGAAAAGGAAAATGGTAAAAATAGTTTTTTATTAGAATAAAATAAAATATATGTTTGAAAATGTCAAACATTTGTTTCTAAATTCCAAATATTATTTTTAAATGAATTATTAAAATATTTAAATACATATTTTATTGAGAAAATTGTTTCCTAATTTTTAATTAATGCTTATATTTTGACGATATCGTAAAACTTACGGTATTTATAAAGGTGATATTTTTTACAATTTCCTAAAAAATAATCCTTTTTAGAAAAATAAAAAAACTAAACCCTAAGATAATATTGAAAAGATAAATCCAAAAATTAGTTTCATTTATCAAAATTAAAATTCTAAAATCGTTTAATTTAACTTTTATATAAAAACAAATATAATATATAATAAAAACAATGTTTCGAAAAAAAACAATTTTGTTTAGTAATGAATAATTAAATCAACATTCCTCAAAGTGGATTAATTATTTCTTGGATTTTATTAATTTATTTATCTAATAATTCGGTGAAATTTGTCAATATATTTTGTTAACAACATTCTTCAAAATTAATAAATTTTAGAAAAATACATATTTAATTAAAACGATTCCTATAGAATAAAAGTTGTTTTCATAAATCATTTTTTTCTATTTATAAAATCAATTATTTTGTTTCAGTTAAATTATTTTTTTGTGAAAATATATACATTTAACATCTGAATAAATTTATTAATGTAAAATATATATTAATTATTAGGAATCATTAATAGTATACGCAATAGATTTAAACCCTTTCAATTTGATTCATATCTTGTATGATTAATTTTCTTCTGAAGTTCAAATATTTTTACATAAAATATTTATAATTGAACTAAATATTTTTTTAGGAATTAAAATGTGTCATAAAACATAGTCCAATAAGTTATAACACCTAAAAAATTAACCCTGCAATTTCTTTTACTTGAAAAACAATTGAGGCTATCTATAATGTCAACAAGACTCCTGATAACATTTATGATGTGATACCAACCTCACTATCATAGGAAAGACAAGGAAACTCATATTTTACCTCATAATATAAATATTTCAATATTTTAATTTTTTATAACCATTTATTCTCAATTTTATTTTTTTGTGGGTTATAGGAGTTTTTAGAATCAAATATTTTCTAGCTTCATTATAATGATCTTTTACTCAACCAAATACTAAAACCAAAAATGTTATGATAATAACAACAAAAATTTAAAGGATTAATATAAAAAATAAATAAATATATGTCTTATCCAATTATACCATCACTTCAACTCACTATACATTTGGTTCAAGTATGACACTATTGGTCCAAACTATAACTCATTTCATTTAACTCAGATTTCAATATGTTTCATCCTCTTAATTACAATGAGATAATCCAAATAAATTACTAAACATAAATTTGAAAATATCTAATTTACTATATTTTAAACTCAAAAATAAACCTATTCACCCAAAAATAAACTTACTCTTTTATCCCCAAACAATATAAAATCACATATTAATCAATATTACCTTAATAAAAATAGTCTCAAAAATATATTTACCTTTTTCAAAAATTAACTAAACAACTTTTTCACAAAATAAATTTTCTACCCATAAGTTTATCTAGATTATTACATCATGATATATTTTATGAAATATTTCCCTTTAAATAATTTGATTTCTTCGATAGCTCGTTTTACATGAAATAGCGAGTTTAGACTAACTGTTTTTCATTGTTAAAATATTATGTTTACATTGTCGCATAGTTGTTGGATTGGTAGGTAAGAATAGTAGTAAATAAATTATGAAAAATGTATGGTCAAAACATTTATAAAATTAATTCATTATTTTCCAAATGTTTATAATTATAAACAAAAATTACTTGAATATAAAAGTAAATTTTTTTCTAAAAAAAATTACACATGCAATATATTTTTAATAATAAATTAAAATAATCACTATTAGGGAATAATTTTAATTAAATTTATATATTATTTACTTGATAAAAAAATTTAAACATTCAATAAATATTTTTCTAGGAATAGGATAAGAATAAAAGCACTTTTATAATAAAATTGTATTTTTATATAAGCAATTTTTATGACATTTTTCACACTTAATTTAAAATTAATTTCATAAATTTATAGATATTTAATTATATAAAATTAATTTGAAATTTAAAATAAGTATTTTCAAATTTTTTAAATAGGACCTTTTTATTTTTTGTTAATATCAATAGTAACGGTGCTAAAATTTATCACCTCTACAAAGGGTAAATTAGGTTAATCTAAACTAAAAATAAGAGATAAAGCCCTAATTTTTCATCCTAATTATTATTAGATGAATTTCATTAAACCATTCTCACATTACGATCTAAATTTATTATTTTAATGAATATTTTCCCTTGAAAATGATTTATATATTATTTAAATCAAACAAACTAGAAAAATGTCTCTCTCTTAGTTTTAAATATCCTTTATGTTTCAACATAAGTAAAATACTTGTTATGAATGAATATTAATATTAATTTTTTAAATAATAAAATTTAATTAATTATTTAAATTTATTTATAATTTTAGGGAATTAAATATTTACATTAAATGCTTACACAATGCCGAAATAGAATTTAGTCAATTATTGAAAAATTAAAATAAATGATTCTGAAAATTTTAAAACTGATATAATTTGAGTAATTTATAGTGTTAAACTATTTTTATAGGTTAATATGATATATTATTATTGAGTTAAAATTTTATATTTGAATTAAAACATTTTATTTTTATCCTTTAAGTTAAACTAATTGAATGGTGTCAAAATTGATAATAATTATATTTTATGAAAATTGCAATTCTCAAATTATTTAAAAAGCATTAAAATATTTAGATAAGACACTTTGGATAATATATATTCTAAAATTTTATAAATTTGAAATTTATGGGAAAATTTCACCTAATAAGTAAAAAATTGCAACCTTTAATTTTGAAAAATTTGTTACCATGGTCAAAATTAAAATTGGTTATCTAAGGGTTAATCAAAATGATAAGGCTTAAAATGACACTAAAATTTGAATAAATTATAATATTTTATGGTATTAGAAACCTATATAACTTAATATTATAATTCCTGTTAATTTGGAGAAATTTTTCCTACAAATGAATTTATTATAATTTAATGACTTAAGAAATTCCAAAAGTTCCCCTAACCTCAATTTGAAAGGCCTTATCCTCCCTCCCTTATTTAAAAAAAATTGATCCTTACAAATCAAAAAAAATTCACTGATTTCCCTTAAAAATATATATATATACATTATATAGGTAATTTTATTACCATAATACCATCCCTAGATCCCTTTAGAGGGGATTTAAAGGATTCATTTCAAAGAAGAGGTAATCGCCTTAACAGGTCACATTCTTTTCTACACTTATTTACCTATAATAAATCAATTGTATTTATTATAAAATAAAAAATTAACTATCCTAAATATTCTAAATTGTTATTAAGATTTTAAAAATACCATTATAATCCCACTTTTCTATCAAACGTGAAGAGTATGTATCACCTATCTATATGTATGGCTTACCGTATCCACCTAACAATAAAATTCATTTTTCAACACCATATTTTATAGTGGGGTATTATGATGGTTTTAATATTTATATATTATATTTGTGACAAAATTATACTTCTGAAATTATAATATCAGATCTAGATACTTACCATAAAAGCCTTTGAGAAAGGATAATGTTGTTCGTGCGTATTTTTGCACTACCACCTCCACGAAGCGATGTGATATGTTTTTCATTCATAATTTAAATGGATGGAAATGAGAATGAATTTGAATAATATATATCATATATATGATTTTATAATAATCTTTTATTGTTGAATTAAAATTTATCGATCTTTTGTTCTAGCCCTCGAAAAAAACAACGTTCACGTGTACATATAGCATGTCGTCTCCATGAACAATGTAATTCATTTTTTTATATCTATATTTTATATATAAGTAAAACTATTTATAAAATGAATAACTATGATATTTATATCATGATTAATATTATTTTTATTATTTAACCAATATAAATGTACATGGGCTGAAACTACTGAAATAAAATACTCATGATCAATGAAATTGTTAACAGTAGTAAATAATGATTTTAATAAAGAATTATTAATTAAAGGGGTATTTAAAATAATATAAAAATATAATATATGATATTATAAGTATGAAAATTACTATAGTGTATAATTATAATAAATTTGAATTTATTATATAGTAATTTAGTTTGATTCTAAAGAAAATATAATTTGAGTACAGGTTTTATATCACAATCACATTGTTTATTAGGATTGATTATGGATATTCCTCCAACAATGAAATATTATGATATATACCTTAATAAAATAATGAATTTTATTCTTTTATGGACATTTCATTGAAATAAATCTTTTATTTTCATTTTCCTCAGATTATATTTTCAAGAGACCAAAAATATTCTATTAAGGAAAATCGACTTTATTTCTCTCTTTAGTAGAAAAACGTCTCTTTCTTCCATATATATGTTTTTTTAAAAAAATGAATATTTATACTATTATAATATGATTTTTAATTCATTTTTATCCATTTTTTAATTTTAAAATTGGTTATAAAGGAATCATCTTTTCTTTTTCAAAATAAGGTACTTTGTGACTTTTCTGACAAAAGTATGAAAAAAATATTTCATAACTCGTACAGAATGAATATATTTTACCACCATTCAAACTAATTTTTTATTTTTATATTCCTTTATAATATTTAATATTTATTTTCAAAGAAAACCATTTCCTTTTTATTTGTGAATTTTTTTTAATAAGTGATTTAAAATGGAAAGGTTGTTTTCACCCAAAATATTTGAAGTATATTTTAATGTTATTTATATTCGTCAAATACAACAACACTTTTAATTCACTTATTCTTTAATAGGGTTATAATCAAATGATAAAATCCCTATTCATTCTATGGATGGTTTATTTTTATGATTACAATATTTTTATGAAACCCATATCTTTTCCATGGGTTATGCTATGATGAAATGTTTATAAACCCCATTTGTTTTCATGTGTTCTAATATAGTGAATGATTTGTGATCTTTTAGAATACATATATATGGTTTTCATTATGTGTAAAGTGGGACATATATCTCCCTCCAATGAATTGGGTACTTATTAGTATCTCATTAGATAAATAAGACTATAATATAGAGTAAACACAGATTAGTAAGGGATTTTGTCCATTGTGACAATATTGGGAGTGAACCTTGACTACTACGATAGTTTGGGGAGAGAACACATTCCACTGTGATAACCATGGAAATAATCATTTAATACTAAGTAATTTATTTTATCTGCTTATATCTATTTTGTAAATCAATATCTTATTCCTAAGTTAAGATTTCATTGTTCATGTTCTTTCATTCACTTTTGATTCATGTCTTATGGTCTTGAAATATTTATTCTATTAATTAAGATTATGATCTTTTATATGTAGGGTATGGTTTTAAAACATTAATATCATATTATTTTAACCTTATTATCATGTTATACTTATGTTATTATTGGTATCTTTGTTTTTTACCCTTTCTGGGCATTTGATCTCACCCTTTTCTTCTGTTTCCTTTCCCCGAGTTATATAAAATGGTATTAGGTGTGATATGTCTAATAATGTTTCTAGTAAAAAAGAAATAATCGGGAGATTATGTAGATATTTTAGGACGTATTTTTTTGTTTCTAGGTTTCCAAAGATACAAGAATTGAATGATTCTATAATGGATATAAATGTTATGTTATTAATATTCATCTATTAAGATTTAATATCTATGAATGAAAAGTATGAGTTCTATAGTTTGTATCAAAGTAAGGTTTAGTTATCCTTTACAAACTATGATGAGAAAACTTTTGTAAAAACTCTTGGGATAACTCTAAGTATAGGATAAAATCATAAAGTATTGTTAATGATTGTGAATGAACCAGGCTAAACCAAAGGTTTCATAAAAGAATGTATCATGATTTATACATTCTATAAATGATCTTTCATGATTATGTGGTATCTTTTCATGATTATTTTTTCTCACACTATGATTTATGCGTTTAGTTATTTAATTCAACCTAAAGGAATCATTTTAATACTAAAATCAATGTAAAATTAAATAATTATTCTCCTGAGAAACCAAATGTTATGGGATATCTAATGAAAAATATTATTGATATATTCACACAAATTTTTTAAACAACTTATTATATTTATCTTAAAAAAATAAAAAAGGAGGTAACATCATGATGTTTGGTCTTTCATGAGGAAACTTCCACATTCTCTTAGTATATCTAATAATCCACTATTAATTAATAAATAGATCATAAAAATTGAAAATATATTTTCCGTTATTTAGTGTTTTGAACATGAGAATTTCATTCTGTTTGTTTATCCATTGTAAGGAAAAGCATATTAGTGATGAAATCTTATCAAGAACATAATAGAATAAATAAAAAATTAAATCTATATAGTGTGATAATTGTGAAGCCTTATTTTTTTAAAATAATTTTCCTTATTCTTAGTATGAAAATAGAGAAATAATTCATTGAGTTAAAGGAGAAGAATGATGAATTTTTCAGTACTTATGAATAAAAATTCATAACACTTGTGAGTTATGATTATGGTATTATCATCCAACCTAAAAATATGGTTGATCAATTCTTTAATGGATTAAAACCAAGTCTCCAAAGGTTTTTATACATAAGGGAATTCAGTAGCTATGAATAAATTTCTTGATGTAATCTCAAGGTGGATATTAATATTGGAGTTACCCATTCATCTCATGGTTGTGATAAGAAAATAAAAATGTAATTAAAAATAAATTCTAAAAATTGTAGAGAGAAGAATATGATCCCTTCATTGTGTTCAAAGTGTGGTTGGAAACATGGGGTGAAATTTTTTAAGAAGATCTGTTAAATGTCTTAAGTGATAAAATTAAAGTCATGGGTCAATAAAACCTTGAAGTGATGGGAAGAAGTTAGCTAATAATTTGAATAGTGATAAAGCACCATATAATACACCACCTGCACTCCAATGTTTAAAATTCAGTGAGTATATTCAATATGATAACCAGTGCCCAAATTGGATGGTTAATGATGAAAATCGATATCAAAGACTTATTAATTCCACATATAGAGGAAAATATCCTACCCCTAATATTTTTAATGATGGGTTCAATAATGTTGTGGTGAACAGCATACTTAAAATCTACTCTATAATAACTAATGTCTCATTTGATTCTATATATACCCACTCATTTATAACTAAATACTTTTATAAGGGTATCACAGTAACACCTCAAAAATTATATGTAGATTTAGTGATACAAACCCATAATGGAATAATGATTGCATCCCAATACTATGATTCTTCTCTGGTTGAAGTTTATGATAATGTTTTTCTTATAAATATTTTCATTCTTCCTCTAATTTAATTCAATGTTATTTTGGGCATTGATCAATTTTTTTGAAGTGAATCCCACGTCAATTTTTGAGTAATGGAAGTATAGCTTGATATTCTAAACTAACCATTGATCGTCTATCAGTGTGATAAATAGAATAAACTTTCGATGAAAATTGCATTCATCATATTGGTAATAATTCATATTCAAAGAGGGATTTTATCTCATATAGTTGAATAAAAATAAAAATTAAAGATATTACTATCATTATAATGTTTATTGATGTCTTTATAGAATAGTTTCCTAATATTCCCCATAATCATGAAGTTTTGTTTTTAATAGAACACATACCTAGTGTTACACCTATTTCCAAGACTCTATATATAATGTCCTCGATTGAGTTACAAGAATTGAAGAACCACTCTAGGAGGATCTTAAAAAGGTATTTATTCAGCCATGTGTGTCAACTTACAGTATGTCTTTTCTATTTTTTAGGAATAAAGATGGATCAATGCAACTTTGTATTGATTATAGAGAACATAACAAAATCACAATCAATAACAAGTATCATCAACCCCATATTAATGACTTGTTTGATCAACTACATAGATATAAATATTTTTCCATGATTGATCTTCATTTTGGATATCATCAATTGAGGTATAATAAGGAGTATATACCCAATACGACATTTGATAAAAAGTATAGACACTATGAATTTATAGTGATGCCTTTTAGTCTTACTAATTCCCCAATTATATTCCTAGATTTTATGAACATATTATTTACAGATAACCTTGATCGCTTTGCAGTAGTATTTATAGATGATATTGTTATATATTAAAAGTTCAATGAAGCCTATAAATATCCTTAGATAGTTTCGTTATAGAACATAATAAAGGATAAGATTTATGAAAATTTTAATAAGTGTGAATTTTTCCTTTGGAATGTTTTTGTTCCTGGTATATATTATCTCAAGTAAGGGTGTATTAGTAGACCCTTAGAATAAAGAAGTTATTAAAATAAGACCCAAACCAACCACTATGACTGATATCTATAGTTTTCGTAGTTTGGATGGATATTATCAATGTTTTCTAGAAAAAAAATCACAGTTATCAAACCCATCCATAATGATAACATGGAAGGGATCGAAGTTCCTTTGGATGGATAAATATAAATAATGTTTTAAGGAACTGAAGAGAATTATAGTCATTAGGTCTATGATTTAATTACCATATAGTGGATAAGGGTTAGTAATCTATAGTGACACATCAAATAATATACTGGTGTGCATATTCACACATATTGATCATGTAGTGGATAAGGGTTTGTAATCAGTTTATTCATAGAGAAAGGTGTCACATATATAATGATCATAAAATTTTAAAGTATATTTTCTCTCAAAAAAATATGAACATGTTCCAAATAATATGGTTGGAGATGAATAAAGATTATGAATAATCAATACAATAACTCCATAGTAAAGCGAACAAGGTGGCATATTCTCTTATTAGAAAGGATCATGATAGCTTGTATATGATGAGGATCACGAAATACCCAATATATCGTGACTTGAAAACAATGGGTCTTTAAATCTTAAAGGAAGAGGGAAATATTATATTAATAAAATGAGTGTTCAACCATCTATCAAAGTAAAGACTATTTAGGAACAAAATGAGTGTGTAGATCTGTAAAAGAAAGAGAGTAATTTTATTAAGTTCAACCTTCATTGTAAATAAATAATAAGGTTAAGAGACTATGTAACAGTCCATTCGGTACCAGAGTTAAATAAGGATTTGACGGTTGAATCTCATAGTCCATTATTCACTATTAATCTTAGAATTTCAAATATGTATAGTGATTTGAAGGAGTATTTATTGTGTGATGGAATGAAGAGAGATATTATAGATTTTTTTATCTTGATGCTTGGAATGATAGAACGTTAATGTTGAGATATAAAAGTCTAAGGGGATGTTAAAACCATTAACCATTGCATAATAGAAATGGTAAAACATCTCTATAGATTTTGTAATTGGACACCACAAAAATTATAAATGGTATAATGTTATATAGGTTGCAGTTTATCACCTTAACAAGTCATCACACTTAATTTTCATTAGATAATACTTCTCTATTGATCAAATTACACGTTTATACATTACTAAAGAGGTAATATTTCATTTTGTTCCATTATAATTGTATCTGATCGGGATCCAAGGTTAAGCTCAAAGTTTTGTAGATGTCTTAATTAGGCTCTGGATATAGAGTTATGTTTCAAGACTTCTTATCATCCAAAAACATATGCTCATTCATAAAGGTCAATTCAAACTCTAGAGGAAATTTTGGGATATTATCTATGTATTTCAAATGTGGTTGGGAACAACACATTCCTTTAGTTGAATTTTATTACAACCATATCATTCACTCAAGTATTTAGATGGATCTTTATGAATTCATTTACAGTAGGAAGTGAAAAAATCTAAAATTCTAGAATTAATTTTTAGAAAGAGATCTATTAGGACCTATTCAATTTGAGAAAAAGGTATAGAATTTTAGATCCATTCAATAGCACATACGAGTAGATAAGAGTTGAAAAAAAAGTTATACTGATAAACATCAAAAATATCTACAGTTTGATGTTGGTGAGAAAGTGTTTATATGAATATCTCAATAGAAGAAAGTGAAAATATTTAGAAATAATGGTAGTTTAATCCCTCAGTATATTGGATATTTTAAAATTCTTGATTATATCGGGATGATGTATTATCGATTGATGCTTCCATTGAATCCGTCTCAAGATCATGATGTATTCCATATATCTCTCCTAGGGAAGTATAAACCCGATTTCCCACTTGTACAAAAATCATAGGTCAAACCACTCAAGAAATATATTTCTTATAAAGAATAATCAGTATGGATTCTGGATCATTGAGATAATGTTCTATGATACAAGACCACTTACCGGGTCAATGTTTTGTGGGGAAATTACTAATTTGAGGAAGCTATATAGGAACCTAGGGATGTGTTGATGGAAACATGTCATTGTATATT
Source organism: Viscum album (assembly GCA_963277665.1). NCBI lineage: Eukaryota > Viridiplantae > Streptophyta > Magnoliopsida > Santalales > Viscaceae > Viscum > Viscum album. Next base: position 1,580,698,462 of record OY728150.1, on the reverse strand, counting down.
TGTATTAGAGTGATGAATTTCGAGGAATAAATTCATTTTAAGTGGGTTTGAATGTAGCACTATAATATTTTTTATAGAATAATTCTCTTAAAATAATTTGATTTCTTCAATAGATAGCATTACACGCAATAGCGAGTTTAGATGAACCGCGTACCATTAACTAAATATTATGTGTCCATTACCACATAGACATTGGATTGGTGGGAATGAATAGTAATAAATAAATTATTAAAAATAATTATCTACACATTTATAAAATTAATTCATTAGTTATAAAAAATTAGAATTTAAAACAAAAATAATTGAAAATAAAAGTAATAATTTTTTTGAAAAAAAAAATTATAAACACAACATATTTTAATTAATAAATTAAATAAATCAATATTAGTGAATATTTTTGATGAAATTTATATTTTCTTTAATTAATCATATGTTTATAACATTCAAAAAATATTTTTCTATGCATAGTTTGACAATAGATCTAGTTTTATGCATAAAATGTATTTTTCTAAAAACAATTTTTATCGCATTTTACACACATAATTTTAAAATAACTTCTAGAATTTATAGTTATTTAATTAGGAATAACAAGCTACATATTTATAATCTTGGTGTTCAAATTATAAAAATAGTCCCCTTTTATTTTTTGGTCAATATGAATAGGAACTGTGGTAAAATTTGACACATCGGTAAAGGATGAATTGGGTTAATCTAGATTAAAAATAAGTGATAAATTCATAACTAATCAAAATACTTATTATTTTTTGAATTAAATTCAATCCTACCACCATAGGTTATAAATATTTTAGTTTAATGGACATAAATCCTTGAAAATGATTTATATATTATTTAAATCAAATAAAGTTACAAGATGTTTCTCTCTTAGTTCTAAATATCATTTATGTGTTCACATATGAACAAAAACATATTGTAAATTATTTTTATTAATAATTTTATGAATAATGAAATTATATTCATTTTGGTAATATATTTATAATTTTTATCCACTATATAATTATTTTAAATGCTTATGCAAATCCAAAATAGTTTTTATTGAATTAATGAAAAAATAAATTAAATGATTTTGAAAATATTAAAAGTGATCTAATTTTCTTATGTTATATTGTTGCATGAATTTAATTTTCGAATATGACATATTAGTGTCGTGTTAAAATATTATATTATAATTCAAGATTTTCTTTTATGACTTTTAAGTCAAACTAAAAAAACAGTGTCAAAATTTACAATAATGATATTTTATCGGATTAACATTATTTTTAAACTATTTAAAAATAATAAAAAATTTAAATAAGAAAATTTGGATATTATTTTTTCTATAATTTTATAAATTTGTCATTTACGGTCCAATTTTCACCTTATAAGTAAAAATTACAGCCTTTAATATTGAACAATTTTCTTGCCTGGTTAAAATTATAATCGGTTAACTGAGGTTTAATCAAAATGATAGTATTTAAAATGATAGTAAGACATGGCTACATTATATTAGTTTTAGGTAATAAAATACTATAAAAAAATTTCTTCAAATACCCAGCAATTTAAGGGAATTTTTCTATAAAATTAATTTATTATAATTTAATCCTTTTAGAAATTTCAAAAGATTCCATCACCTCAACTGTAAAGGGGGGCCTCCTCCCATGATTATTTACACCACATTGATCCATATAGATCATAAAAAAATCAAAAAAAAATCTTTTATAAACTCAACCATAAACATTATATGGGTACTTTTATTCCAAAAAACTAACCCAATATGTCATGAACCAGTTTGTTTGCCTACAAAATAGGCACCTAAATCATTCCATGGAAAGACCAAAAGGGCATTCCCATTTCTCCACAGGCTGACCCAAGTGCTCGGGTATCATAAACAAGATATGGGGAAGATTTATCTGAAATTATAAACTTAAAAAACCAATAAAAAAAGTAAAATGAATCTGGATTTTTCAAACCAAACCATTCTTTACAAATATTCAGAACAGAATTACATACTTTAAAAAAATACCAAACACCACCACAAGGGGAGAAAACCATAATCAACAGCCTAAGAACCCTCCCATGTAAATTTGATGTCACACACATTCCATCTCTATGACACAGCATCAAGAAGCACCGCTAGAACCTGAACCACTGGTTCTCAAATCTTTACCCAAACCTTCAACACACATTAACAAGTATACATACACCCAATGGTGTAGTTAGGGTGAAATATTAAGCCGAGTAGTATTCCACACAATAAAAGATTCAATGTGATGAACATTTTATGACAAAAATATTGCATGTTTTCTAAATAAGAGATGCTAGTAATAGTTTCTAAAAGATGCAACATTAAATGAAAACAATTTTTAAGGGGGTAATCTTAAAGAATGAACACGTTTAAATAAAATAAATAAAAAAAGGAATTTTTCTAGCCAAACACACCATATTTTTATGGGGAATATCATATAGTCAATGAGCGCTAGTCATGGAAACACCCCTAGGCACTAGTTAGTTATGAGCGCCAAGTACCTCATATCTCGGTGAAAGTAACCATGATGAATATTCGTTCTCATGCAAATGAGCCACTAGTAGGAGAATCACCCATAACCTAATGTTCCCCAACATTATCATCATTAAAGTTCATTTAGTATTTTCAACTTCAAACTTTATATCTGAAATAGGGAAAAAACTTCTCTGGATCACTAGCAAACTAGTACACATCCGCCCACCTAGATACCTGAGTTTTCCTTTTTTTGGGCTCAAACAAGTTCCACATCCATAAAATACCATTTTCTCATAAATATTCCATTTAAAAATCACACACACATCAAAAATAACACACACATTCCAAAAAATACCACATTTCACATTCAAATCCATTTTAACATCAGAATCACACCAAAATAGCAAACAAACTTCTTTTTCACCCAACTCACAATTTAATAAATCATTTTAAAAAATTATAAAACATTATAAAAACATCTGAAATCAAAAGTCACCACTTTATCTTTTGAAAAAAAATTAGGAATATACACCCACCAAAACATTACATAAACATCATTTTCACAGTTTTTACAACATGATAAACCAGTTTAAATTTTCATAGAACACTTTCAAGAAGCACAAGAAGGTTTTACACATAAACCCCATTCAAAAAACCACTTTTAAATCCAAAATCACTCCACAACCCAACAAAATCAAAATTTTCAGCCCAAACAACATTTAATAAATCACTTTCATATGTTATAAAATGAAACCAAATATTACCACAATAATTACACATGGAAAACACCCTACTTAAAGAAAAAATGCAACTATAAAATTAAACGCTTAACCAACTCCATCAAAAAAGGTTTTTTCACCACACACAACATATGAGGAACATTAAAAATAATTAAATCAAGCAAGATAACTCATCAAGAAATTATTACACATGTAATCACTTACCCATTGGGTCAAAACCCCAAAATCTTTGTACAAAACATCAACTACACCACCGCCACACCATAAGGGAGCGAAAATGAACCTAAATCCACAATATTGATCCAATAAACTCAAAAATAAACCCTGGATACGAAACCCTAGTTTCTGGACATTCATAACTTCAAGGATTAGGGAATAATTCCAAAGGAAAAGGAAGAAAACAAATAGAGAATCACTTGAAGATTTTTTGGATTTTCTTCATCAAATATCCCTTCAAAAATTAGTTCTAAGGGATTTCGGGGGATCTTAGAGACCTCACATGGATTTTAGGTTCTAAATTAAGAAGAAATGGCTGGATTTTGGTTTCTTTCCAAAGAGGAAATGGGAATTACAAAATGTATTTAATGAACTGGATAGGGTTGCACAATTTGGTTGCATGGTTTAACAAACCATGTGGACTGTTCTGGTCACCCAAAAACATGCCATTTTGTTCTAAATTTAATGGTGTCCTAGGGGGAATTCAAGGGGGAGAGATAGTCCAAGGATAGGTGTAAATATTACCCAAAATAAAATTACCTTTTCACCCCAGGAATCATCTAACTCAACGGTATAAACCACCCAAAAAACATACCCCACAAAAGGTTCCACTAGAAGTGTCACAAATTCGATTCCAATTCACTGAATCCTTGTACCTTCCCTTTAATAAAAGACCAGTACAAATACAATGCAACACTTCCAAGAATAATGACTTAGATCAAGAACACCTGAGGCACCAAACCTAATCCTGGAACACTGGGAAACTAAGAGAAAGAAAAGAACCAAAAGAGTATTCAAAAAAAGCATGGAAATTGAGAATTTGGGTGTAAAACATCTCCCAACCATAAAGATTTCTTCCCCTGAAAATCCATAGCTATTTCAGATGAAAAAAAATCCCAAATAATAGACCATGATAAACTCCCTTTCCAAATTTTTACCCTCCTTTAAAAGGACAAACACCACCAGTTGATCAAACCAAGGAACAGAATACTCTCACCAACCAAAAAATTCCATCCTTATCTAGAATGGTCAAACATATTAAAACTACATCCCAAAACAAAACACCTCAAATACTGCCAGATGAAGCTCAAGGAATCCACCTAAAATGAATAATGAACTTGAATAACACTACTGGAACATTACTTCAACAAAACCCTTGGGCATGCTCCAATCCCACCTTTACCCATTAAAGAAATTGGAGGATAGATAGCTTTGAATGAGACAAACTACTACCAAGCCAACACAAAGGAGAAAATTTATTCACTGATACGGGGTGACCCAAATGGACTTCCCACCACAAGGGACCTCTTAATTTTCTAAGATAGAACCAGGACACCAATTAGGGGAGGCCCCAATGGTCTCCCCAACATGAGGAGTAGACTAAAATTAGAAATTTTCCAATGATAACTTATGTGACACATTGGTGGGTCTACTGACCATAAGAACCAACCATCTTAACTGACTAACATGATATGAGACAAAAACACCCCAAAATTTTAAAGATTTTTCAAGGACGCATGGTTGGTTCGAATAGTTTGGTAAATAGTATTCTAACTGTGCAAATAATTATGTCAAAAGAGGAAACTTCATACAGTTTCTGAGGTAGAGGCGCATGGCTGTGTGGAGAAAATGTGGTATCTACTATCTCTGATCACACGGTTCCCTAGGTTGGCACACTGTTACTACTAACCATGCGCAAACTGTGTGCTTCAACCTGACTAGCCCAAATTTTAAACTTTTTTCCAAATACTCAAAGAAACCCCAAGGGGAAAAACATAAACTCGGTCTATAATGTGGGAAAAAGGTCCTCCCACCTCATTCTGCCGAACGGGAACAACTGGAGCATGACTAAAATACCAAAGGTTTAAACCATTCCCATCATTCATGTCGAGGATGGGTATTAGACCGAATACTTTCATGACCCTTGTATTTCCCCTAATATGTGTCGGCTTTACTCCTAGACCTATATTTATAGCTCAGATGATTGAAGCATCACCTGCCTCACATTCAGGCTCAAGAAATTCTGAAATAGAACTTCTTCCTTTGGTTTCATAGTGATTACACCTCGATCCAAAAACATAACTAGGGCACAACATATCCTACCAACTGCTTACCTTATCATGGTATCCTCATTAAGAAAGGGACTTAGTTGATGTACATGCATCACATCTTTTACCACGAATAAGAAACAAAATAATGAAAACACACATAATACACCTTCACATAGAACAAGGAATTCAAAATTCATGGAAACAGAACAAGCTTCAATTTAAGAAGAATCCCTTGAAAAGTTTTGTAACATCTACGTTTGTCCTTATAAGCTAACATAACAACCCAAGACATCACTGAACATGACCCTATCATTTGACAGAGACACTACTATGAGTGGAACCCTAGACAGAGTTCCAAGTACCATGAGACAAATGCAAGCAACCATAATAGCTTTAAATTAATGGATTTTTATACATTGGTGGCTAACACAAACTCTTGCTTCAAAAAGACTGACAAAGAACCTAGAGGCCCGCTTAGAAAACATATTTCACTGACAACCCTAGATAGATTTCACCTTTGATGAATCAGGAAACATCAGCAATGAAGGTCTATTTAAACTGTCTACAACAATCTCCCTCTACCAGAGGATCCACACAATTAAAAAAGAAGAGGGTTACAATCAATATCCAAATATCGAGAATAAATTCCTTTTTTTGGTCAACTGGAGGATATTCCAATAGTGAATCACTAAGTTCCACACATCAATCATGCATTAACTCTTTATGGGGGCATACCCTAGAAAATAAGAAAACCCGAGGACCCAAACAAGCTGGTCCTTTGGTAATAAAACACCACAAACCAGAACCAAACACATTAGGGGAACCACCACGAGGGCCTCCCAACTATTTTCTCAAAAGAGACCACTGACCAACACATCATTACAACTTACTAGTGAAACACAAGCCCCAAACATTGAACAAACAAGAGGGGTTCTCAAACTCAAAGCGTTCAACAAAAACAATCCCAAGTGCACATAAAACACACGACCCAAAAACCAATTTTCAAGAGATACAATTTTAATTAAAAATCATTTTTTTGAAAGTAAATGGGGTTGGTGGTTAGCGCATTCACCAACGGTATCTCATCAGCCACACACATGCATGTTTTCATGCCACACTAGGCACCTTCCTCATATCAACCCTAGAACTCATCCATTCATGCCATTAGCCATCTATATTTCCATATAATCCCATACATGTGCTCACCCATGAGGATACCAAAGACCAAAACCAAGCCTTTCCTCCTTTCAAAATCAAAACATTCTACCCACAACTTCTCTTTCTCAAAACCGTCAACCTCAAAATCAGAAACCAATTCAAATATAAAAAACCTTTTCATAAAAAAAGGAACCAACTTCTAATTAAAACTCACTTTCAAATCCTACACATAAATTTCAAAACATCCCATCTCATTTAAAAATGCTTCTGAATTTATAACAAACTACATTTCATCAACACCCATTTATTTGAAAACGCATTTAACCTCATTTAAAAAAAATTAATATTTCGTAAAAATTTTCAAAGCCCGTTTATTACTAAATCAAAATCCATCTTCAAACTCCATGCCCTAAATTCCAAAACACTTTATTGAATTCAAAACACATTTCAAAAGTTTAGAAAATTCTATTTGAAACAGATTTCCAAAACCGACTTTAACATAATTCATACTTTCAAAAGAGGTGTAAGCACACAATTTAACATTTCAAAACAATTCTCAAAATTCACTTCCACAATTTCAGAAATAAAACCAATTCTGTTATACCATAAAATCATTTCAAAAAAATCCCAATTTTTAAAATCAAGTCATTTTTTCTTTAAAACCATGTTTTTAAGATCCCTAAACAAAAGGACACAAGACAAAGAGGGAGGAAACTAGTGTCGGTGGTTGAATTGGACATATAGTCTGTATCCATATTCTAAACACTTCACCACTATAGAGAGTGTTCTAGGAAAATATCCATGGCTCTACAGGTCTTTCCTGGGTATGTGATCTCACAGATACCATTAAACCAACTCTCTTTTTATTTCCCCAATCATAGATGAACCATGAGAACAAAAGAACTAAGATAAAACCCAACTTACCCTTGAAAAATGAATCCTATAAGAAGGTGGGATGGGTAGGAACACTACTCATAATCATAATGTCAAGCCATAATATAAAATATATATCCTACTCAAACCCTTTCCCAAAAAGACATGACCCAAAAAAGTGAATCTCCTCTAATACCATTTTGTCTTGAATCAGATTTGGACACCTTTCAAACTGGCACCCAAACCAGTCCTTGAAAACACCCGAAGGGATTTCTCAATCCCCATAGGCATGCACTAGTTCCTGGGTATCCTAAAAAAGATATGGGAATGATTTACCTAAAATTATAAACATAAAACAACCAACAAAAACTAGTAAAACAAATCTGGATTTTTCAAACCGAACCATTATTTACAAAAAATCAGAACTAAATTACATACTTTAAAAAAATCCCAAAGACTACCATAAGGGGATAGAACCAAAAGAAATATACCAAGAACCTTCCCATGTCAACGGGATGTCACCCTGAATCCATATACATGACACCACATCAAGAAGGACAGATAGAACCGAACCACTGGTTCTGAAATATTTACCCAAACCTATGGAAAACATTACCAAGTCTACTTACACCCAAATTTGTAAGTAGGGTGTGAGCATAATCCTAGTAGGATGCCACCAAAGAAAATATTCCATGTGATAAACATTTTAGGATAAAAATATTGTAAGTTTTGTAAACAAGAGATGCTAGTAACAGTTTCAAATAGATGAAACTTTAAATAAAAACTATTTTCAAGTGGGCTATTTTAAAGAAAGAACACTTTTAAATAAAACACCCAAGATATAGAATTTTTCTGGACAAACACACCATATTTAGATGATTAATATCATATAGTCAATAAGCACTAGTCATGGGAATACCCCTAGGCACTAGTTAGTTGTGAGCCTCAGGTACCTCGTATCTCAGTGAAAGTAACCATAATGAATATTCGTTCTTGTGCACTTGAGACACTAGTAGAAGAATAATCCATAACCTAGTGGTCCCCAACATCATAATCATCATAATTTAGTTAATTTTGTTGTGATCAAACTTTCTATGTGAAACTAGGACAAAACCTATATAGATTACTATCAAACTAGTACACATCCACCCACATAGCTACCCAAGTTATCCCTTTTGGTGCTCAAACATGTTCCCCATCTATAAAATACCATTTTCTTGTGAATTTTACATTTAAAAATCAAACACACATTAAAAAGACCGTACATATACAAAAAAATACCTCTTTTTACATTCAAATTCATGTTAACATCAAACCCACACCAAAACAGCCCAAAAACATGTTTCGTACCCAACTACCAATTTAATAAATCATTTAAAAAATATATAAAATATTCTCAAAAATTTTTACATAACAAATCAACACTTTCCCTTTCAAAAACCCATTATAAGAATATAATCCCACCAAAATAGTACATAAACATCCTTTTCACAATTTTCGTAACTGAATATACAATTTAAAATTTTTATAAAACACTTTCAAGAAGCATAGCAAGGTTTTGCACCTAAAACCCATTCAAAAACAATATTTCAAACCAAGAATCACACCAATACCCTAAAAAATTAGAATTAGAATCCTAAAAAACATTTAATAAACCACTTTAATATGTTGTAAAATGAACCCAAATGTTACCACAATAATTGCACATGGAAAACACCCAATTTAATGAAAAAATGCAACTATAAAATTAAACGCTTGACCAACACCATCAAAAATGGTTTTCACACCACACACAACATATGAGTATCATGGAAAATAAATAAATAAATCATTATAACTCATCAATAAATTATTACTCAAGGAATCACCTAACCTTTGGGTCAAAACCCCAAAATCATTCTACGAAATTTCAATGGCACCACTGCCGCACCATAAGGAAGTGAAAATGAACCTAAATCCTTGATATTGAGCCATGAAACTAAAAAATAAACCATAGAAACGAAACCCTAGTTTCTTGACATTTTGAACTTCAAGGATGAGGAAATAAACCCAAGGGAAAAGGAATAAAATGAAGAGAGAATCACATACTTGAAGAATACTTAGAGTTTCCTCATATAGTATCCCTTCAAAAATGAGTTCCAAGGGAGATTGGGTGATATTGGAGACCTCCCATGGATGTAAGGGTCAAAATAGGTAATAAATGGTAGAATATGAGTTTATTCTGGAAGGGAAATGGGGATCAAAAAATATATTTATTGAGCTAGACAGGGCTTCGTGGTTTGGATTCATGTTTTAACAAACCGTACAACCAAATCGTGTAGCCAGTTCTAGCCACCTAAAAACATTCCATTTTGATCTAAATTCAAGGGGGGCTAGGGGGATTTAAGGTGGTGAGATAGGCCAAGTATAGGGTAAATAATACCCAATATAAAACCATTTTTCACCCCAAAACTCATCTAACTCAAGTTCATAAACCACCCCAACAACATATCCAACAAAAGTTTCCACCAGCAGTGTCACAAATTTGATTTCAATACACCCCATCCTTGTACCTTTCCTCTAATAAAATGAAATGCCAAATACCATAAAATACTTCCAACACTAATTACATAAATCAAGAACACCAAATACATAAAACCTAATCCAAGAATACCCAAAAACCAAGAGAAAACAAATAACCAAAAGGGTATTTGAATAAAATCATGGAAATTCAAAATCAATGTGTAAAACTAGATCCATTTATGGAAGATCGGAAGGATTCACTTCAAAGAATATTTAATCACTTTAACTGGTCACTTTATTTTATACTGATATTTATATGGTATATATCATAAAATTAAAAGATAACTATACTAAATTTTTTTAAAATTTTAATATTATTATTATTAAAACGCCATTAGAAACACTATTTCCCATCAAATGAGAAGTGAAAGTATTTCTACTGCTTATGTACTGCTTATAGACTTCACATAGAAATACAATTTATTTTTCAAAACCATATTTTATCCATTGGTATTATGTTGTGTTTAATATTTTCGTATTATATTTATGAAATAATTACACATCTGAAATTATAATATCACATATACATATTTACCATGAAATAATTTGGGGAATGATAAATTCATTCATGGGTACGTGTGGACTACCACCTCCACGAAGTGATGTGATTCATTTTTTATTTATATTATAATCGAATAGAAATGATGATAAATTTGAGTAATTTATGTGATATATATGATATAATAATTATCATGTAAAATTAATTAATATGTATCTTTATTTCCTTCCATCCTTAGAAAAATGAAAAAAACATTCAAGCGTACATACGACCTACCATCTCTATGAAGAGTGTATTTAATTTTTCTATATCTAACTTTTATAGATTAATCTAAATATGTATATAAGGAATATATATGATATTTATATGTTTATTAATGTTATGGATATGTTATGAACAATATAAATGTACAAGTAGAAGAACTACTAAGCTAAAATACACATAATCAATGAAATAGTTGACACCAGGAAATGATGATTTTAAAAAAGAATTATTAATAAAATGGTGTATTGAAATGATATAAAAATATAATATATGATATAATAAGTATGAACATGATTCTGGTATATATTTATAATAAATTTGTATTTATTATATAAGAGGTCAGAGTGCCTTCAAATCAAAGAGAACTTGTGGTAAGGGTTTGATGTAACAATTTCATCATTTATCAAGATTGATTATCACTAAGCCTATGATAATGAAATATCATGATCCATATTTCAATAAACTTATGAATTTTCTTATCATGTGGTTATTTATTTATAATAAGTGTTTTATTTTCATTTTCCTTATCTTATATACTTGACATACTAAAAATATATTTTTAAGGGAAATCGACTTCATTTCTATCTTCGAAAAAAAGATAATAATTTTCTTTCATGTATATTTTTTCTAAAAATGTTTTAAAGAAGGTTTTAAGTATTATAATATGATTTTTAAATTCATATTTACCCATGTTTTACTTTGTGAAAAAAATTTTGAAATGAATCTTCTTGTACTTTTCATAATGAGGTACTTTAGTACTTTTCTGGCAATAGTGTGGAAGAAATATTTTTTAACTTATACAAAATGAATTGATTTTCCTTCCATCATGATTAGTTTTTGTAATATTCTTTTAAAAATTTGGATGGTTCTTTTAAAATAAATTTTTTTCATTATATTTGTGTATTTATTTAATATGTGAATTAAAAATAAAAGGTTTATCTTCATAAAGAATTATTTAATGGTCTTTTAATGGTATTTCTATACATCAAAGAAAAAAACCCTTCAATTAACTTAATATCTACTTGAGATATGATCAAATGATACCATCATTATTGATTCTCTATATGGTTTATGTTTATAATGAAAATATTCTTGCGGAACCTATTTATTTTTCATAGGTTATGCTATGAAGAATTATTATTAAAACCCAATTCTTTAAATGGGTTATGATATTAGAAATGCTTTATGATCTTATAGAACACATGTGTATGATTTTCATTATTTTATTGGTGGTACTTATATCTCCTTCTAATTAACTATATAAATATTAATATCTCATGACATAAATAGTTCTATAATAGAGAGTGAACTCAGCTCTATAAAGGATTATATCCACTATGATAGTCTTGGGAATGAACGCTGACCACAATGATGGTTTGAGGAGTGATCCCATTCCATAATGATATCTTCATAAATGAGACTTGAATATTTACAAAATTATTTTATCTTCTTATGTGTATGATACATATTTATGTCTTATTCATAAGTTAAGATTGCATAGGTCATGTTCTTCTATTCCATTTTGATTCATGTCTTATGAACTACCATGATTTGTTCTACAACTTAATATTATGATCTTTGATATGCATGGTATAGTATTAAAACATTAAGATCATTTTATTATATAATTATGCTCAAGTTATGTTATGTGATCATTGATATATCACTTGTTTATCCTTTCTGAGCATTTGATCTCACCCTTTTCTTATTTTTACTTTCACTAGGTTATGAAGAATGATATTCAGTATGATATTTCAAAGAAGGGTACTAGTTATAAATAAATATATACGATATGATATAGATATTTTATGAACCTGTTTTTTATGTTTCTAAGTATCCAAAGATACAAGACCTAAATAATTCCAGTGTGGATGGAAATATTATGTAATTAATATTCGTATATCAAGATGTAATAACTATGTATGAAAATTATGGGTCTTTATATATATATCTCAACTTATATTCCCAAAATTAATTAACCCAATGTCTCAATTAACCATAAATACATCAACCTCTAATAAAATACAATCCTTAAGTGTTATTTATAACTCAATCATGTATTTTTTTCAAATACCCAACAAACACCTCCTAAATATCATTAATCACATTATATCCAAATCAAAAAAAACTTAAAAAGATAATACATTTAGTTGAATATATTATCTCTATTATAATTATCAACCTTGGATAGTAAATAAAACTTTTAAATTCTTCTCAAAGGATAACATCCTAACCTATAAATTTACCTAAACTCTAATCTGATACCTACTATGATGCTCAAAACCTACACTACTAGATCTAGTGAAAAAACAATATTCTATAAAAACTATATTTGATACCATCTACAACAACCCAAAATTAACCATCTATAAGTATAATATCAATAAGCCAAATTGATTCACTTACATACCCAAGATCTGTTTGGTTTAGAGTTTTAAATAATTAGGAAACACAAACCATTATATAAACAAACAATTATCTTTCTCCACTAAAATTTTGTTTTTTAGGACTAAATCAAGAATTTATTATATTATAATAAGTCATCAATAACTCCCCTATAATTATCTAAACATGAAACCCTTATAGATATATCATATGTAATACTCTTCTTAATAACATGGGAAAATATAAACATAAGAAAGGGTGGGATCAAATTCTTAGAAAGGGAAAACTTATCAAGGTTCATGAATGTGTTAGATCATAAGCATATCAGAAAACATAACCATGGGGTTAATATATGATTAAAAGAATCTTGTGACTATAATATTATTCATTAAGGCATGGTAGAACGATATATGATTCTAAGATAATAAATATATATCATCGTGTAAGAATACAAAAACATAAGACAATAATCATGATCTATATAACATCGCATAGACATGAGTCATATAATATAAATGTAGAATAATAATAATAATAATAGGAAATCATAGTACATTTCAAGGTAAACTAAAAAGAACAAAATGAATATAGTGGATCAATAATCACTACATGTGTCCCATAACATGGTGGACCGAGTATCATGACTCGCCCTATAATTATCTCGTGGAATATAAATATTTAACAAATAAATTGGAGGGATATATAATACCCCATATTTCATATAATGATAAACCATACTTATGTGTACCACATGAAACCAGTCATATATATCATAATGAAAAAACTCAAGGAATGAAAATGGGTTTCATAACATTTTCAAATGATGATTCAAAAAATAAAATTAGAATTCAATTAGTTGATACCAAAAATAAATCTCCAAAAAGAAGTATATCATGAAATCACATGAAGTATAATAATTAATATTTCTATATAAGAAATATATATTTTGGAATTGGAGAGAAAAATGGAAGTGAATACATGAAAGAGAGTTTTAAGAAATCAATTTAATCATTGTAATACAATTCAATGTTATAAGTCACTTTCAAAATTAGTTTTCATTAATGTGAGATGAAGGTTGTATAAAACATCATTTTAAAATAATCCCTAATAATTGAACCTTGAAAAAAATTAAATAAATAAATGTAGAGTTGAAGGTATCTATGTTCTCACAGTAGAACCAGGTCAGTGTGTCATCTGGTAGCTCCTCACATATGTGTGGTAGTGGACGTGTCTAGAAGGCCAGATGATTTTGTGTGGCTTAAAGTTGGGGAAGAATTCCACATGAAACAACCATTTTTTTCGAATCATGGTCTGATTATTGCTTTACATGCAAAAAACTGGGTCACAATATGAATGTTTGCAGGTAGTTAAGTCAGTTGAATACTGGGTCTCGAGGCAACGACAATAGTTTGGTCGCTGGTTATAGAGAAGGGATAATGGAGCCATCGTTACTGGGTGCCCCCAGGGACCAACCTAAAGCAGAGAAGTTATTGGATAAGAGAATATATGACAATCCGAAGGTGGCGAATATCTTTGAATGCTTGAGGAAGGATCTGGGAGCTCCCCAAGTTGCTGGGAAAGACCCTTTAGGCTTAGTGGGAAGTGGTGTTGTTATTGTGGATGGCTCTTTGGATTCCAGTCATGGAACTTATGCACAGGATATGAGAGCAGGTGGTGGTATAATTGATGAAGGTCGGTCACAATCGACTGGGGAAGGAAGCTCCAAGGATGGCCAGGACTAGGCTGAACCAAGACCAGGCCACAATAGAGTGTTGAATGATAAACAAGGTCTTCAACTGAGAAGGATATTAACATGAATAATCTATTTGATCACATGGATGATGAGGGTTGTGCAGAGGAAATCAATAGTAGCCTCTCTGAAGCAGAGTCAAGAAAGGAAACCTTAGAGGACAATAACAATGACGATGCAATGGGAGATTGTGGTAAGGGTCTTCACAACCCAAGGAGGAAGAGGGGGAACAAGGGAAATAGGGATTCAGGGAGTAACAAGCCCAACAAGAAAAACATTAAGGGGTGTAAATACTACTCAGACCTTCTTAAACCAATGGAGACACGGTAGGCTAAAAAAGTTTGTAACATCAAGAAGTAGGAACTCTAGGGAGTGGAGGGAAGCAAGAAAAATCATGGGCCAATTGGTTAAGTCAATGAGGATATAAAGGGGAATGATCTTCTAGAAACATCGATGGTTTCTCAAGGGGAGGCAGTATAGCAGCAGGCTGGGTAACTTACTGAAGGGAATCTTCTGCAGTCTGAAGATGTGCAGCTAGTGGAGGTTGAAGACACTGAGGTCATGCCTAATGGACAGTAGGTAGAGGCTTCTATAGAACCTGAACATGTTCTGGAAATGCTTTTTTCATTCAAGAGAAAAATTAGAGGAGAAAACCTTTATGATTAAGGCCACAAAAGATGATGCAGAGAGGATGATGGGAAGAGTGATACACAGGGATACTAATAGTGAGAAAAGTGAATGGATTGACAAATAAGCCTTATCTTGATCAGAGGCTTCAATGAAGGGAGGATCAATATTGACAAGTACCTCCAAGCTTGGGATCATCTAGAAATACACTTTGAAGACCTAATAATAGAGGATCAAGGCTTACAGGTACCCCTTTACTCGAAATTATATAGGGAGAATGCCTCTAATAATCTCAAGTTAGTTTTCAACAAGTATGCGGTTTACTTAAGTGTTGTACCCGGTTGAACTTGGGGTTTCTCACTTTTCCTTAAAAGTGTTTTGTTAATAAAAACTTTAACTTTCATGTCATATAAATCAAGGTGAAATAAAATATAAATAAATCACAGGTTATAATGAACGTAATGTAAAAGTAACATTACTACTAAAAGAAGGTTATAATTTAATTAAAGGAAATTGAGTTTAGAATCCCCATATGGGATTGATAACATATGATTCAAAAGAAAAAGTAGATCATGAAATAGAATTTTAAATCATCTGAATAAAATTTTATTTATGAGAAATTAATTTCAATGGAAACTAATTTCATCAATTCAAAGAATAATATGTGCGTATTTGAAATATATCTAAAAGAATGGAAATTGAGAAAAAGAAATATTACCTTGGATCTCAATTGCTCAGACATATTTTAACCACCTATATAATATCATAGTCTCATTAATAATATATTTCATAAAATTATTCATATTTATTACCTTTTATAACAATCTTTTAAATTCATTTATTTTGTAATTTTAATTTTTTTAGTTAATATTGATCCTCAATTGTAAGTAGTTTTAATTATTCCTTACATGTTTTGGTATAAAGGTTTTGATCATCAATCCATGTTCATGACTTAATCATCTAATAAATATTAAAGGTAGTATAATATAGGTTCTATAAATATTTTTTACATTCCAATTTAATTCAATAGGAGTATTGGGTACGGTTCTCTGAGTAGAAATCTATACCCAGCTTGTTTTGGAAAAATTTAATAAATAAAAGGTGGTATATTAATAATCAGTAAAATCTTAATATTACCACTAGAAAACCAAAAAAATACTATTTACCTATTAATTGCATATATTACTAGTAATTAAGTTTCCATAATACTTAATGGTAAAAATTTATTGCAACAATCATGTAGGGGGTTAAACCGATCTAATAAGAACATGATATAATCAATGGATGGGTACGATTATGAAGTAATATTATTATAATATAATAATTATATAAGAATAATTATATTATTTTTATTTTTTTAAAGAGATAAATTAGAATTGAGAAGAGGTGGATGAATATTATAGATGAAAAATAATGATAAGAAGTTATTACTAAGAAAAAAATTCATAACATCTATGGATGAGAAGCTACCCAATGTGAGAGAGGCGTATTAGGGAAAAAATATTGCATGGTACTTAGTGATATTCTAATTTTAGGTTTGTACTTGAAGGGATATTAGAGGGATCCTTTTATAAGTGTGTGGTGTTTTATTTTTTGTAAATTTTTATTACTTAATATAAACAAGAGAATTTAATTTCAAGTAAATTAAATATAAATTTAACAAATAATGAAGATAATATGTGTTTAGGTTGACCAATATGTCCTAAAATTATTTAAAGACAATTTTTTAGGATATTTTAGATATTTACCTCTTAATTTTACACTTTTTATTTTTTTTTGGCCTTTACCATGGTGACTAATGTTTACCTAGGTAACATATTTTTATATATATAAATAAAATTCGCCACATTAGATAATCTAGAAAAATGATTTCAAAAATTAAATCTATTTTATTTGATTCAACTCCTAAAAGTGTTAAAAAATAATTATAATATAAACGTACATGAAGTAGAAAAATATTTTTTAGAAAAAAGTGTTTTAAGCATTATAATAAATTTATAATTATTTATTCCAATAGTATTGATACCCATGATATTTATTTGTTATATTACTATAAAAAGGATATTTATTTCTCTATCAAACCAATCAAAAAACTAATGGTGTCTCTTGAATATTTAATAAAGGGAAATTGACTAAAAACTATTTTTTAAAATAAAATATAACTTAGCTTCCAAGATATAAAAATAGGTTTCAAAATTCAAAATATTATTTTTATATTAAATTTTTATTCATTAAATACATATTTATTCAAGAAAAATGTTTTATAAAATTTTATGTCATGTTTATATCATGATGATATCATAAAATTTGTGGTATTTATAAAAATTGTAGATTTTATTATTCAACAAAAAATGACATTTTCAATGAAAATAAATAAAAAATAACACTAAGATAATATTAACATGCTGAATAAAAAATTATTTTCATTTAATGAAATTAAAATTCTAAAATTTTAAAAAAATCACTTTCAAATAAAAACATATATAATATACAACAAAAACATGTTTTGGAAAAAAATGATTTTTGTATGATAAACAATTAAATTAAGGTTCTTTATGTTTCCTTAATTATTTCTTAAATGTTTTAAATTTATTTTTCCAATTATTAATTTAATTTCATCAATAATATTTACTAATATAATTCTTTAAAATTAATAAATTTAACCAAAAACATATTTTATAAAAAAATACCATTAGAATAAAAGGTAATTTTACAAATGAATTTGTATCATTTTTTCTATTCTAAAAACATATATTTTGTTTCAAATAAATAATTTATTGATAAAATATATATATTTTACATCTAAAAAAATATTTATATCAAATGTGTAATGTCTTCTAATCTGGAACTCTCGAACGTGGCCTGAAATGGTTAGTTATGAGACCTCAAGCATGCCTCCTTTTATGCCAGAGAATACCAACTATCAAAAAGGGTTTGATAAGTATAGTAGGGGGACTATACCCCCTGGTATGAATTTTCATAAAAGTTTATAAAATTCATAATAAAATGGTCATGATCAAAGTAAATACACAGCGGAAGCCAATAATAAAATCTGACTAAATAACCAAATAAATAAATAAAGAATTATGTAATGATGATTTCGAATGTAACTAAAAGTCATTCCAAAATAACACAACAAAAAGAATATAAAACTAAAATAAAATACTCAACATCTCGAGTACTGAACCCCATGTTGGTCCCATCTCCTAACTTGATCCCATCTATAAAAAAGAAATCTACAGCAAGGCCTTTTTCCTTTATTGAAACCTATATGCATGAAATCTTCTCAGGTACCAAATAGTGACCCAAATAGGGTGTGAGTATAACTCAGTAGGTCAACACCACAGCATCTAAAATAATCCAATCTGAAAAGAAGAGTATGCAATACAGTAATATATAGGAGTATTAATTAATTAAAAATTTCATAAAATAAAAAAGAAACCTGCTTCAATTCTGTGCCGAAATATTTCTAATCATCTCATATGATCATGCCAACCACAGACAAATAACCAAGGTTTAAAAAATAGGCATAGGATCCATGCTTGAAAATCTCTCAGCATGTTTTATGACTATTCTAGCCATAACAATATAACCATGGTATATTCACAACCATCAATCCTGGTCAAATCCCTACAAGCATTAAAGCATCTCAGATAATTCCCTATAATCATTACATCCTAGGACTAGGCATAGCCTTATCTCTATAAGCATTACAACATGGGACTACACTAAGATCGCTCAATATTAGTATTTGATAATATAACTATGCAAGTTCCAGGACTGATCCTGATATATAAACATTACTTCATGGAACACAATCCTTCTCATATAGCATGGATATCACAATATCACATCACAATTCTGAATGGTTAATTTTGAAAATTTTCATTCTACTTTCATATACCATTCACAATTTAATTTTCAATTGATTAACAATTACATCAATAATAAAAACCAAAAATTAGGGATTATATAACAATAAATAACACTAGGTCTCATGTCATGATAAACATACTTTAAGTCATTTTCCAATTCAATTGTACTCATGGTTTCCTCACCCCATGGGTATCGATAAGCCAATTAAAATCCATTTCAAACCAAAGGAATTCGAGGAATAATTCCATTAGTATATTTAATTAATTTTTCATCACCCAATGATGGATCTATTACAATATTGTACAAACTTGAAAATTATCAAACTATAGGGTTAAAATTTAGACTCCATACCTTTAACCAATGATCCAACAATGCTTCCAATGGCCAACTCCTATGAGGAAGAAGGTTTAGAAGATTAAAAAGAGGTTCTTGGATCCAAACTAATCAATATCAAAACAAACAATTCAATTGGTCAATTTATTTAATAAAATGGTTGGAGGAAGATAAGGAACAAACATTAACCAAAAAAACTTACCAATGATCTCTCACACAAATGGGATGTCCATAATGGAATTTGGAACCACAAAATCACATGGAGAAAGACCAAGGGTCAATATGAGAGGACCTTCAGTAGATTAGAGTAAAAATAATAGGCACATAATGTCTAAAATATCAGGTTAGGAATTTAAATAGCTTGTAATTTGATTATATATCATGTAAATGTTCGTAATTTAATTATCCAAAAAACTCATCACCTCATATTTATTTTAATGAAAACCTCAAATAATTACGTGATGTGAAATCTCTTTAAAAATCATGTAAATGTTTTGCAGTTGATTTTCCCACCCATTTTCATTTTAAAAAAACCAAACCTATTTAATGGTTTCTCAACTCACAAAGAACCCATGAAATGCTTAACTCGTTTATTCTCAGACTCCATAAATTCAAACAAGCGTATATCAACAATCTTTAATTCATTTTATCCAAAAAGCTCTCATCTTGGATACTCTTCGATGCCTCTAATGTTCCCTTGTAACCCAAGAATGTGTTTCTTAAAAAAACATATTTTCATAATGAAAACAAAATAAAAATAAATTATTAATGAAAAACTCAGAGAGATATGTGCCTAGAAAAATATGGGATCTTACAACCTCCCAACCCTATAATAGATTTTCCTAGAGCTTCTCAAAGTGTCACTGAGAGGTCTCATCAGAAAATTCAACAATAATATTTTCATATCAGAATCCCTCTCTTATGCCTCCTTCGAAACTCACCCATTCTACCACTACGTCCAAACCAATGGTATAGTCTTACCCTGAAGATATTTCTCACTACGATCCACAACCTGCATTGAATGATCACCAAAGGCCACATTAGCCCAAAGATATATGTCTTCTATGTCTATCACATGAGAAGGGTCATGATGATATCTCTATAGATTTGACATATAGAACATGTCATGCATGGAACTATGGTGTTGTGGAAGGGATAAATGGTATGCCATTAGACTGATCATTCCTACTATTTCAAATAGCCCAAAAAATCTAGTCACTAGAATGCCCTTTTTCCTGACACGGTGTTTCCCTAACCTAAGAAACACACAAAGGATAACATGTTGACCAACATCAAATTCTAGAGTCCATCTCCAATGGTCGACATGTGATTTATAATTACTCAGTGTAGTCACCAATCGTTATCTGATCAACTGAACCTATTTAGATGTCTCGTGTACGAGACTAGGCCCAACAAGTGTTGACTCACCTACCACTAGACAAAAAAAGCGGTGAGTGGAATGAACTTCTAAAAAAGCCTCAGAAGGTAATATTTGAATCAATTCATGGAATATATTATTATATGAAGACTCCATGAGTTCCATATGTTGCTCCCACAAACCACCAATATCCAAAACCCAGGTTCGTTAAATATCCTCATTAAACTGAATATTCCACTCATATTGACCATTAGACTTTAGATGATAGATAGTGATTAAAATAACTCATGATCCCATGGATTTCTAAAGACCCTTCCAAGAAATATGATGTAAAATGAAGATCTCTATTTGAAATGATACACATTGGAACACCGTGCAACTAAACCACCTCAACCACATAAATATTTCCTAGTTCATCAACTCCAAAGGATTCCCTAAAAGGTAAGAAGTAGCTACCTTAGTCAATAGATCCACAAAAACCCAAATATTATCACTCTTAAGAGTCATCCTAGGTATTCCTATAAAATAATAAATGATAAAATCCTCCCATTTCCACATAGGAGTGGGTAAAGACTACAAAATAATAGTTTTCCTCTGATGCACATCATTCACCTCCTAACATGTGAAGCATCTAGCCATAAAGTTCTCACCTCCTTTTTTATTCCTAACCACCAGTACTATTTATGAAGATCACGATACATATTTGTTAACCCAGTATTCACTTACTATCTAGAAGCATGAAACTCCATCATCTTATTATGAAATTTTATAGGATCCCATACTCGACCATAGAAAATAAGAGAATTATCATAGTTGAGAGACCATCCTAGTGGAATCACCCCACTATATAATTTTTCTCTTAGAACTAAGAGATCCATATTAGACAACTAATCATTCATAATCCAATCCAAAAGCATGGGTATAAAAAAATTTAACGTCATAGCTACGCATCCCTGAGATTACTGAACATCCAGATGTACATTTGCAAAGAGGTCCATTATCCACTACTCATCCCAAGACTACCATACTACCTATTTCTGTATCTTTTATCTGAAAGTGTTAGAAATGATGTTTTCCTTTTTGGTTATATAATCCAATTAAAAGTTGAAAGACTGTATATACTCGACCCACCTCCTCTACTAGAGGTTCAAATCCCACTATGAAAATATGTAACAAATGATTTTGTGATCCATGTAAACCAAAAACCACTCACCAATGAGATAGTGTCTCCAACATCTTAGGAAATGCACCACCTATGTTAACTCCATATCATGAATAGGGTAATTCCTCTCATACAGTCTCAACATCCTTGATCCATATTGAACCACATGATCCCCTTTCATTAGAACTGCTCTAAGACCTACCCCAGATGCATCACAGTATATAGTATATGCTTTACCCAGCACAAGTAATGTGAGTATAGAAGTTGAGGTCAGCCAGACATTTAGTTCCAAAAAATCTCTTTCGCATGCATCATAATAAACAAACTTCGCCTACTTATTCATCATTCCAGAAATTGTTTCTATGAAATGAGATAAATATAAGATAAACCACCAGTAATAACCTGTTAAACCTATAAATCTTTGAATTTAGAATAAATTATTGGTTTATTCCTAATATACATTAGCTATGACATTTTATGGGTCCACTGACACTTCATTATCAGAGATGACATGGCCCAAGAAGTGAACTTCATTAATCCATAAACTGAGTTTGGTAAGCTTGCAAAAAAAAAATTCTCTCTCAATGTACTCAAGAAGATGTAAAGATATTTTTCACGATTGTATGCTGACTGGGAATACACTACGATATCTTCATAAAAACTCACCATGAACTAATCTATAAATGGATGAAAAATCCTATTCATTATGGCCATGAATACCATAGGTGAATTAGTCAACCCAAACATCATCACTATGAATTCATACAATCCCTACCTACTTCTAAAAGTATTCCAAAGTATATATGATCATCTCACCCTTAAATTTTGATATCCTGATAGCAATTAAATATCAAAGAAGATCATAGTACCACTCAAGTGATCGAAAAGATCATCAATGCATGGAATAGGATACTAGTTCTTGGACACCATCTATTTCAACCTCCAATAATCTACACATAATAATAAAGATCTATCTGCCTTTTGGTGAAGAGAACTGGAGAACCCAAAGGATATGTACTCAGTCGTATGAAGCCCTTGCATTATAGATACTCCAACTGAACTTTCAAGTCATAAAACTATGCTATTTACTTTCGATAAGGTAGGATTGAAACTGGATCTGCTCCCAGCACAAACTTGATCGTGAACTCGGTATCTTTCTTGGGAGTTAATCTATAGAACTCATCAAGAAATACATCTTGAAAATTCTCTACCACTAGAGGAAAAAAATCCTTTTATATTCCACCATTATATTGTGTAATACCAGATATCTAAGTTATGATACTATCTAATATTCACTAAATTAGTCTCACACAATTGGCCTGAAGATCCCCTCACCCTGGTGAGAATAACTTATTCCTTCTAGATATAGGAAAGTAACTCTCCTCCTATAATATTTGATATGATCATGGTATAAAACTAAAAAATTCATACCAATAATGAATTCAAACACGTCATTTTCATTATGAATGGTTCCCAAAAGAAATTATAACCATAAATATCTAGAGAACACACCTTACAATGTTTGGTATTTTCTAACCGAACTCCCAATGGTGTGTCAATGTTTAAAACACCATATAAAATTTCCACATCCAAGCCCAAACCATTATCAAAAAGAGTATACAGAAAAGAATGTGATGCTCCTACATCAAACCAAACAAAAATTATTGTAGATGATACTAGAATCGTACCTCTGATGGTAGATGGTCCTACATCCACATTAGTCGGAGTAGTCTACATAACATGTAACTAGATTCTCCCTATACCCTGGGCTTCAGTCTGACTACCCAAAAATATTTACCTTTCTATGTATAGTTGATCATGAAATGGGTACCACGTCCCCTACCACAGCATGAACAGACTCTGGAATTCTATCTATTAGCCTACTGAGGGCTAGATGAGCCCCTTCTTAACTCTATTGCATGTCCTAATTCTCTTCCACTAGTATTCTATGGAAATTTCAAAAAGAACCTCTTAATGTTACCCAATCTACCATAAATATGACACCCAACTACAAGGAAATGACACTAATGGTGGTTATGGCCAAACACTCCACACTGATAGCACTGGAATAGAACATTATCTTATGATGGTTTTTCACTGCCCTAACTACACTATACACTACTGCTTTAGTAGATACTGTCATAATGTCACTTCTTACCACTCCATGAAGAACTCCCAGATCACCCTATTGAAATTTCCTAGTTGATTCTTAGGGCCTCTCTCGAATTCCCTTCTATTATGAGTGCTTGATTATTCATGTATTCGAATATTCATTAATAGAAAAAAATTAACTATGAACTAATCTCTATTTGAATACCATCTTAGAAATTTCACACCATAGAGATCTCATCAGCTACCAAAGATGTTTCAAAGGACTATGGATCGGTAAAATGTCTAGCATAGTCCAGTACTAACAAACCCTCCTACCTAAAATGTATGAACTCGTGATCTTTTTCATCCCTCGAGGTCTCAGGATAGAAATGTATTAGGAACTTTGTCTCAAATTCTTTCCAGGATGGCTCATCATACTACCTATCTTTCTCTAGAACATCCCACAAACAATTGGTAAGTCCATGAAGCATATCTTCATCATGCTTAAAACTTATATTCATAGGGGTATTAAGATGGTTAAAGATTTTAAACAATGTCTCAATTCATAACTCGGATTCCTAGGGTCCTCCTTCTTGAGTAAACATAGGCAGATGCTACTGCTAAAACTCTCTTGTCATCTCATACATCGAAGGAACTGTATGAATAGTCTCCCTTTCCATGGATCGCATGACCCTGAGGAAGATTCTACAAAATTGAACATCCATGTTCTTCTCAAGAACTATAGGAATCTCAGATTCAGGTGTGTTTAGAGAATGTTAATTTCCACTCTCCTAATGCTAAAGTTGCAGATGACATGGAGGAATTTTTTGTATAAGACAAACACACACCTTAGAAAATTGGATAGCAACAAGGTAAACCCAATAGGTGACTAAAATAGGGAACCACTAGTTCATTTCTCTCTTGAAATGTCTTACAAGTTTTTTATCATGACACAAAAACTCATTTCATTTTTTAGAGAAACAAATATCTTATATCACAGTTTAACAAAAATTAAATATCACATGAAAAAATAAACATACCCCTATTATGAAAAATGTATGTCAATATGTACCTATGTACCTATTATGATGCTTGAATTATCATCTCATGACATAATGGTCCATGAGTACAAATATCAAGAAATAATGACAACATAAAACAATAAAATCACACAACATGTGAATCACTCAAGGTGAAATAACATCAATTGAAATAATTACACAGCATAAATAACAATCCCATCCTGGGGTACTTGGATTTTTTCCCATACATGGTTTAGCTACTCCCATGGGAAAACTCATTACCAAGTCCTAGGAAATCCTAATATCTTTTATACCTTTCCCAAATAGTAAAGTATATGAAAATAAAACCTACCCCTTTGATGCCACTTTGTAATGTACCCCAATCTGGCACTCTCCAACATAGAAGAAAAGGGTTGGTTATGAGACCTCAAGGGCACCTCCCCATATGACATAGGCTACCAAATAACTATGGGGGTGTGATATTTATAGTAGGGATACTATATCCCCTCGTATGAAGTTTCATAGCAGTAGAAACAATTCATAATAAAATAGAAATAATTGAAGTAAATTCATAGAGGAAGGCAACAATAAAACACAAATGAATAATCCAATAAATAAATAATGAATAATGTAATCATGTGATGGAATGTATCTAAATGAAATGATAGAAAAGTACAATAAAAATACTAGTATACTAATAGTCTTGGGTACTGATCCCCTGGTCGGTCCCATCTATGAACTTCATTCTATCCACAAAAAAGCCATCAACATCAAGTTCCTTTTCCCATTTCCAAACCTACATCCATGAAATCAACTTAGGTAAAAAAACATCAGTCTGAATAGGGTGTGAGTATAAATCAGAAGGTCAACACCACCATGTATAAACTAAACCAGTATGATAATAATTATATGTAATAAAGAGATAAACTTGTGTATTAATTAATTCAATAATTAACAAAATACAACAATAATCTACTTCGAATCTATCCTTGAATATTTCTGAGCATCTATTATAACCATGTCAAACACAACCATATAACCAATTTAAAACAACCTACTTCAGTATCATGCCAAAATTCCTTTTAGAATTTCTTATGACAATGCCAACCAAAACCATATAACTGTGTTATATTCCAAACTTTCAGTCCGATTCAAATCCCTATAAGCATTACAATATCCAGGATAAATCCCAAAGGCATTACATCATGGGATTGAGCATAGGCCAATATTTATGATCATTACAACATGGGAATGGGCCCATCACACTCGATATCATCAATACAATATATAAGTGTGCTAGTTCAAGAGTCGATCCTGATATATAAGCATTACAACATGGAGAATAATTCCTATCCTACAACATGGATATCACAATATCACATCCCAATTCCTAATGGTTAGTTATGAAAATTTCCATTCTACTTTCATATACCACTTACAATTCAATTCATAATTGATTAAAAATTATATCAATAAGAAACAAGCCACGAATTAAGGTTTTTATAATAAGAAATAACTCTCGGTCACATGTCAGGCTAAAAATTATTTAAGAATTTTTTCAATTCAATTATAATCATGGTTCTCTCACCACATGGGTAACCATAAGAAACTTAAAAACCATTTGAAACCAAATGGATTGAAGAAAGAATTTCATTTATTTATTTATTTAATTTGGGGGCACACAACGATGGTTCTATCACAATATTGCATAAACATGGAAATTATAAAACCATAGGGGTAAGATTTAGACCCCATACCTTTAACCAGTGATCCAACAATGCTTCCAATAGCCAAAACCCACAATAAAGAAGGTGCAGATGATTTCGAAGAGGTTATTAGATCAAAAGTGATCAATATCAAAACCAATAATGCAATCGGTAAAATATTTCACAGTAATGGTTGGAGAATAAGGAAGAGAAGGAATAAACCTTAACCAAAAAGGCTAATCAGGGATCACTCACACAAACATTACATCCAAAAGGGAAGTTAGCACCCAAAAATCACTAAGAGAAATCCCTGGGGTTGAGGAGAGAGGATATAAAGTGGATTAGAATGAAAATCATCCACATATTATATTCAAAATAGTAGGTTATGCATTTACCTGGCATGTAATGTGCTTACAATTCTTGTAAATGTTTTTAATGGAATTCTTCAAAAAAAACTGTAACCTAGAATTTATTTTATTAAAACCATTAACCAATTACATGATGATAAATCTCTTTACACAGCAAGTAACTATTCTATAGTTTATTTTTAATCCCATTTTCTCTTTAAACAAACCAAACCTCATCAAAGTATTCTAAAGTCACCATGAAAATTTGAAACCCTTAACCCATTTATTCTTAGACTCCATTAATTCAAACAAGTATACATCCAAAAACTTTAGGTCATTTTCTCTATAAAATATCTCCTCAAGAATACTCTTAGGACCTTCTCAAGTTTCTTGAAAACTCAAGATTATGTTTATTCGAACAACAAAATTTCATGATGAAAACATAACAGAAATAAAACATTAACAAAAAATTATAGAGAGACATAATTATAAAAAGTATGGATCTTAAAGAAGGTATACTAGAAATTCCAAATCCATTAATATTATACTCAATGGATTTATACCCTTTTAATGTGATTCATTTATTATGTGATTTATTTCCTTATCAAATTAAAATATTTTAAAAAAACATATTTATAACTTATAGATATATTTTTTAGGAATGAAAATATTCCTTAAAACTTGGTGTGTCATAATGGGCTAGGTAAACATGTTATGAACTAGAAATTGAACACCAATATAGAAAGACTCGAAGGAAAATGAACATGGTTTAAGGTCATGATACTTGGACTAAGGGGTGTGGTTTATAGTTTAAGGTCTTAGAAATCATAACATAGGAGGGATATTAAGGTAGTCTATATACAATAATAGGGGTAGACAGATAAGTAATCCCAAAAGAAATTAAAACCCAATTTATAATATTGAAAACCTAAAAAACATCTACACTGAGCTTAAGGACATGATTTTTGGACTATGGTTCCCAATATAAGGTTATATGACTCAGATTATGGGGGATCTAGAGTTTGAGGTTCTATATTGTAGACCAAGGGGTGTGGTAACCTATTTATCAATGTGGACTAGATGACATCTAAACATGAATTAATGTAGGGTTCCATATAGATGTAGCTGGCCTTGGGAAATAGCTAATATAGTTTAATTTCATAGTGCTCAGATAATATCCTTGGAGACCAATGATGTCTCAGTTGTAGGTAGGTGAATGGACTCAATAAAGGGGCTCTAAACACTGAGATTAGGTGGGTATAAAGGGATATTTACATTTGGGCCCAAGATTAGAGATTTAGGTGTCACTACTTATCCCATGGTACTGGAATTAATCCACTTGTATTTCTTGGATGTTGTCCGATAGGTGAATAACACCGATAGAAAAGGGGATGTCATATTAGGTGAGGACTCTAATATAGTTCTATAGTTTAATAATTATACAAAACCATGTCAACTATATAGTTATAAGAGATATATCTTGGACTAAAGTTGGTGCAATTTAATATCATGCAATAACAATGTTAATTATATTGTTTAATGTAATATGGTGAGGATGATTATACATAGTTCAATGTCATATGGATAGGAGTAATGTGTGATGTAGTTAAGGTTCATATGATTAGTACTTATTTTGAGCAGTTTAGAGTCATGTAGAATAGTATTCAAATAGAAGTAGTGTAAATTCATGTGGAATTGAGTAAATTTTGTCGAGTTTAATTTCAAGGGATAAGGAATACATGTCTTTCAATTTAATAAAATATGATAAGAACTACATTTCATTAAATTTAAAATCATGTAAAAACTAACATGGGAACCCAATATGAAGTTATAAAAATTATTTCCTGAGGAACCTCATGTTAATGGGATGTGTAATAAACTCTCCATAAATGCTAATCAATGAGTATTCACCATTGAAGTAAATATTATTAATGTTTAAGGGTCTTTCCCATTTGATCTATAACCTCAATGAATTTCTTATGGGCATCATTGAAGATATTAATTCCTACACAAAAGCCCCCTTGATGAATAAAAAATGGTGTACCTTATTATTGAATACTCTATCCACTCAATTATAATAGAACTCGAGGTTATGGAGTGCTTATACACTATTTTCATTGAGGGGTTATAAATAAACTAACAAGGATTTTGACCTTCAAACCTACGTCAACTGATCATAGGTGGCTATCTAAAGTGATGGTAGTTAAACCTAGATGGGAAGCACTGCTTTTTTTCTATACACTTGGGAGTAAAGGATCTTCTGATTCAAAATTTTACCCATGTTTCGATATACCACAATTCACTAGGGAGATTTTCATACGAGTTTTTCTTATTCAAATACATTATATTCTGTATAATTTTTTTGAGGAATTTTTTTAATACCATAAATTATCCATTTTCTAGTGTGTCATAGTGGAATGTGTCATTGAACTAAATGTTTACTTGGCATGATTCTTCAACTCAATGGCTTGGAAGTAAGTGCTATTATTTATGACAATCAAGTAAGTGATCCTAAACTGATGAATGATGTGGTATTTCATGATCTTAATCTTGAACCTCATTGTGATCTCCTTTAGAGGAATGGCATTATACCATTTTGAAATAAACTAGTGGTCGTAAGGATAATCTTTAACTATCAGGATATTGTTGGTAGTTATGGACTAAAAATTTTCATTCCCTACATGGAGATGGTATAAGAGTACTTTTTGGTTGATGCATTAAATTGGATTGAATCTAGTATTCATTAAACGTTTTGGTGAATTCCATACAGTCATAAACCATGGTCAGCTAAAAGTAGTGTGACCTTCAAATCTAGTGGGAGATATCTAATCATATCTGATGAGCTCCCCAATCCCCAGCATGAACCACCAATAAGACCTGGGAAATTTATTTTCTTTTGATACCACTGAGAGGGATTCTTTCAAATCTATACTTATACAGGACTTTCTATGAATTGGGGTCCTTTTAAAGGAAAAAATTATGTCCATGCTAGCAAATTTGTTCTCTCTCTACTTGAATTAATGTAAATGTTCTATGTTGGAGGTAATCAATTAAGTGATTCATCTAATCAAATTCTACTATAATTGTTTGGGTTATTGGGGTCCTTCTAGGGAGGGACCAGTATTGAGTTGGTTAACCTCCCAATCTTCTCTATTAGAATTGGTAGGTGAAATCAATTACTAATGCGCCACTTGGATGATCAAGTTGTCTAGTTCTATATCAGATATAGATCTCACTATGTTTTTTAGGGTGTCTAATAAATTTTTTGAGACTTTTGGATATGATACACCTTCTTCTCTAGAGGTAATATGGACATTAACTCATGAGTACACTTGAGAAAGGGGAAGATCTCCAATTTTTAATAGTATAATCATCATTAATCGACTTAATAACTAACTCATAATTAAATTTCATATGAAATCAAGGGATCTAAAGCTCAATATCCAACTCAAGTATAGTACTGAAGAATTGATATTCTGTCAAATTATTAATGAATATCTCCAAAATGAGGAGAGATTATAACTTTAGGGACTTTGAAGGGGTGATAATATAAATTCTAAGTCTGAACCTGTTGATTTCATATTTTTTTAACCTATTCCCAATCAGGGTCTAGGAGGCACCATAAAAATGAATTTACCCTTGTAGAACTGCTTAATCATTGAAGATAATGGTCTCATCAAGAAACTTAACATCCATGGGTATATCCTTTGAGGTTGGGAGGGCGATAAGAAAATCTTTCGATGTTTTTCCCTCAATAACCATTTAAGGGGTGAACATGATGCTGAATTACTAGATATTCACTAAACACCATGCCAATCATCCAACCAGTATTTGGAGATTAAGGATATAATTTAATGGTTCAATATGTTATATCATCTTGACCTCATTATGTTATAGATAATAACACAAATTTTGGACCCTAGAGACCAGCGCAAGGGAGTTCTTATCGGTGAGATCATATCTTACATCAGTATCTGGCATCAAGAAACTGAGGTAGTATATATTTTTTCATTTCCCTTGTTATTCTTATATGATAAGTGGGAACCAAGGGACTACTCAAGGTTTATGACATAGAGGATCAAAGCTTTCTCATGGATGTGTGACATCAAAACTTTGGATCACATCAAGTACTAATCTATGTCATTAAATACACATTGGAATTATTTATCCCACTATTAGGTGGTTCCTTCATTTATCATCTTGGAGATGCACTTACACTTTCCTGCTAGGTTAGTGAAGAATTTCCAAATGTAATCTAGAGACCCATGAAATCCTCACAACTCATATAGGTTTCATGAAGGGGAAATTTCAAATATTTCATTGATCTTCTTTAAGTTTATATCAATGCCTATGTACCAAATAAAAATGATAAGGAATTTTCCAGAGGTGTCCTTGGATACACACTTTAAGTGGTTCATCATCATATTTCACTTGTGCATAATGAAAAACACTTTCTCGAGGTTGTGTAGATGGTTATAGTTTTTTCAAGATTTGACCACCAAATTATTCACATAGAACCCCACAATCATTACTAGAATGAGTTTGAGGATGTGATACATGGATTTCTGGTTGATTTATCTAGTATTATCCAAACTTAATGGAATCACCTAGTAGTATTATATTTCTTGGGGTTCCTTGAATGTAGTTCCCTCCTCATATTTCAGGGGCATATGATTTAATAATACCCAAAGTATTAATCTGTAAAGGAGACGGCTTGGAAGCTAGTAGTTATCTCTATCAATAACTTTGTAACTAGGATTGGGAATCCATCCTTTGAGAAGTTGTGAATGAGGTCCTAGAAGTTGATTTAGACTATAAACTTTCTATTCTTATTCCTAACTATGATATTTTTAGCCAGTTTCTTAGGGTATTAGACCTCCCTAAAGATTTTTTCTTTTATTATATTATCAAATTCATAATAAACCATGGAACTATGGGAAGGTTACATCCTTCTAGCCATGTGGTTTTATCCATAGTGTCCAACAGGAAGGTTGATATAGTGTACAATGGACTGGGGATTTAGTTATGATATATCTTTATAGCTCATTATAAATATTACATGGTGTTACTTCAAGAATGAAATGTACTACTCTTTTTTATTGGGAGTCATGATGGTATTGATCAATTTTATCCTTGATTCTTCCTCTGTATCGAGGTTCACCTATATTGGTTCATCAATGGTGGTCAAAACTATTTTTTTCAAATGAAAGAGGGGATTTATTTAGCTCTTCCTCATCAGAAGTATAAGGTATGGAGGAATCATACAATTCATTAGGCATAATCAATTCTGGAAAGCAATCATATACCTATGTGGGGTAGAATATTCAAAATCATGTTTTTATCCTTTAGAATCTATGAACACCATATTAACAAATTTAATTTCTCCTATACCATTTGATCTTTTTCAGAGTGTTCCACCCACCATGTCAAAACATCATAGATTAAATGATTGATTGTGGGTCAATACTTCTCTTTGTTGGACATCATTGATAAGTCAATTAATAGGAATATGGAAAATTTTCTAATTCATGATGGTGGATTTTTTATCCAACCTTGTAATCTCTAATACTTCATTTGAGTAGTAAGTGATATAGATGTACTCCTTTGTTTTTGGAATTATTATGTAGTGTTATAGTTCTAAAATTGTTAATTACATATAATGAATAGGTAGTATAAAGGTACTATTTAAGTAATCCTAAGGATCTAGTAAGGTGTTCATAAAGTCATTAGGTTCATTTATTCTATAAAATTCTTTGACTAATGGATGGTTTCTAACCCTTTTTCAATACACAATGTCAATGTAATTGGTTTTGCATGAGAAAATGCAGGAAGAATCACCCTGGAGCACCCTTAGACAATTGATGAGAGAGTATTTAAGGAACTGGTGATATGATAGAGTGATGGTTTCATGAAATTGTGGCCAAGGTCTTACCAATAAGGTATTGAGAGTAGTGTTTTTTGAGATAACTAGGAATTCAGTATTGTATTCCAAATAACAAAAAATGTCCTACAGTTGAATAATTACAAGTGATTTATGATTCCTATTTTTATATCCCTAAATTTCCTAGTAAGACTATTTTAGAATAAACTCTTTGTATCGTAGTTTATATAGGACCTAGTTCAGGATGTAGCTGATCTAAGAACCATTATCAACCAAGCGCCAACGTATATCGATATCATTAAGCTTGTCTGAGAGGTACAGGGCATATGTTTTCTTGAATTAATATTCCCTCACATTAATCAAAAAAGGATATCATAGCTTTGAAATATTTGTTTTTTCCTTATACTAAAAGGTACAATTTATTGTCATCCATAATGGCATCAAACTCTTGAATTATCTTTTGTGTTTTGATGATAGATTTAGAATTTTAATTTGACAAACAATGTGAATAAAGGATTAAGTATTATTCTGGGAAATAGATGAGGTGATTGATCACACTATACTTCCCTACTAGGGGTATGTTTCTACTCATAAGGGGAGGATTATTGTACATGAGGTATAGAGGTCCCCAATGGATAAGGTGTAGGTGTATCGTTGATACCCACTAAATTCTATCAATGATTAAATAGGCGTGACTCATCCAAGAAATCAACTAATCAAATGTAATGTAGATCTATATTGTAGGATGTTATCACAAATATTTGTTATTTTTGAGCTTAGATAAATGCCTACTCTCTTATCTTAGCAGCTAAGAATGAATTTTAATGGATAGAACCCTAATAATTAGGCTTTCCTGGGGGAATTTTCCCTAGACTCGAGAATTTTAGTTGGAGGATCAATGAGGAAATGGTTCACATTATTTATCTTTAAGCCTTACATAGTGGTCCACCAATCTGATGGAATTAGTAGAGATAAAATATTTTTCCTCATCATATTATTCCTTTAGTTACTAGTGGAATAGGGAGATTTCTCCTACTATAAAAGGCATGAAATTTATAAGGTTATAAACCATATTTGGAACTTGTAGCGACTTCTAGTCATTATTTTGGTGTCAGTGTTTGTTACTTTGATCATTAGAGAGATTTGATTCTGATAGTGTCACCTAAGAGGATAAATTATATAGTTAGGGTGTGGTATGATTAATGTTTTGTTGACATTGAATTTACCCAGTCATTTAATTTTTGTGCTCTTTACCTCAATGCCTACTATCATTCCCTAACATCTTCACCATTGTTGGGTCTGATTGAAATGCTCATGACATGTTCCCAAAGGTTTTACAACTCCACTACACCTTGATCTAAAATATTATTGATCTAATAATTGAATAAAAATTAGACATACATGGAATTCCCAATCATACTATTGTAGGGGTAATTGTTTGGATGGTTCTTAAAATCGATATCACATAGACTCCAGATTTAAAGAAGTTTGAGAAAGTTTTTTTCAGGAAACATATGAATAAGTTACTGAATTTTTCACACTTAAAGGGGTATAATTTTTTCATATTCATATTGAAGGTTTTAGTTTCATGTCCCAACACAATAATAAAACATAATTTCAATACTTCTAAAAAGGTGTTGAATACCTAAGAAATGTTAAAAGACAACCTTTATCATTTCTTGATCTATGTGAAAGTGAATAACTGTTGTCCTCTTCCATGGATTGATGATTTATTTGATTAGATAAATGGAGCTATTTTTTTCTAAAATATCAATCTTTACTTGGGATATCATTAGATGTAGGTAAAAGGTTTGGTTATTCTAAATATATTTTTTTGTATTCTTATGAGCATTAAGAGTTTTCTATCATGTCATTTGTTGTGATAAATTATCCAGCTATGTTCATGTGTTTTATGAATGTACTGTTTAGAGAGTTCCTAGATTAGTTAATGGTGGTTTTTATCGATGACATCCTTAGGAACTCTGTATCTAAGAAGGATCATGTAGAGTATCGATGTCCTATTTTGGTAGTTCTTTATCATAATAAAATATTCATGAATCTATAGAAGTGTTATTTTTGGGATAATGATGTTCATTTATTGGGTCATATCATATCCTCGAATGGTGTATCAATATATCCATTGAATATTGAGGCAGATTTTTCTTTGGTGTCCCCTAAGATAGTTGCAAGGGTACGGAGTTTCCTTGGTCTTGTAAGATATTATAAAAGGTTCATAGTTGATTTCAATTGAGTTGTGAATCCTATAAAATCCTTTAATATAAATTATTAGGCATTCATGTTTAACAATCAATGTCAGGAAATTTTTAGTACTAAAAGAAGAAGTTGGGTAGTGCTCTAGTTCTTTTTTTAGAAGAGGGAGTTCATTTAATGTTTTTCTACGATGCTTTGTATATTATTTCATGTTGTGTTCTAGTGAAGAAAATATAGATTATTTCTTATGGGTCTCTAAATTTTTATCCTCATGATAACAACTATGCAAACCATGATCTTTAGTAGGCCATAATCATGTTTTCCTTGAAGTTAGAGAGACATTACCTCATTGGAAACTGTTTTCTATTTTTTACCTATCACAAGATCCTAGGGTATGTGTTCTACCAATTTGAAATAATCTTTTGAAAATGATTGAGGATAGAATTTTGTCAAGATTATGACTTAGGGATTTCTTATACACTGTGAATGGGTAATTTTTTAGTAGATCCATATAGAAATAAGACATGTAGTGATTTCATGTGTGAATTATGAGATTCTTAGAGATTAATGGAAGAGATCTTAGTAAAGAATATTTATATAAGAGAGGTTGTTAGTAGAGGATACCTTTATCATATGATAAGGCAATCATATTTGGTGTAGTACATAGATTATTCTAAGCTAATGGATTCTACATTAGAGGCATAGAGACATGTATTTTTCTTTGTTTATTCCATTGATAGTTGTTATGAGGTTAAAAAAATCGGGCGTTGTTCTAGGGGAGGCTTTTCATCCCTTTGGGGATGTGTCAGGTGGTTCTACATGAGGTCCGTATCTCAACCTTACTCGTATATTATGGTGTAAAAAAGATGTAATGAGCTATGATTGGTTTATTTTGGTGACCTAAGTTTAAGAATTTAGTTACAGAGTTTTTTGCCTGATGGTTGGTTTGAAAAAAGGTAAATCTTGAGCAGCATGTTCCAGATGGTTTTCTCTATCCATAGGATGTTCCTTAGTGAAAGTGGGAGGGAATATTTATGGAATTATTCACCATCTTACCTCATGATCATGGAGTCCTTGTTTATATATTGGTGACAGCGAACTATTTTTCAAAATTTACTCACTTTATAGTGATCAAGGATTCTAGATCAGTGGTATTTTTATCGAGGTAGTACCTAAAGTAGGTGGTGAAGCTCTATAGATTCTTGAGGATGATCATCTTGGATCTCGATCCCCAATTTACCTCTAAGGTGTGGAGAGGACTCTATTTTGATTTTAGATCTTGGTTATTCCTTACCACTGCTTTCCATCTGTAGATAGACAGTCAAATAGAGTAGACCATTTATAATCTCAAGGAAATGTTCTACTCTTGTGGCTTGTATTTTAGAGGTTTATGTATGAGGTGCCTATCTTTGGTTGAGTTTTCATAAAATAATAGTTTACACTCTATAATTGGTATGTAACCATTTGAAAATTTTTACATATGACTTTTATTCATTATTTTTCTAGACTGGGGTCAAATAGTAACTAATTCTTGGGCTGAAACTAGTATAGAGAATGAAAGAGATGGTTCAGGTGCTTCTTGAGAGGATGAAAGTGGCATTGGATCATTAGAAGTACTACCATAGGAGGAGACCATTGGAGTTTGTTTTTAGATATCATGTGTTCCATTAGGTATCTCCTAATTATAGGTTATGAAGGTTTGGTTCTGGGATAAATATTTCTAATTGCTTTGTTGGACTCTTCAATGAATTGGCTCATATTAGATCTATTACATATCAGATAGAACTTCTCTTGTATATGGGATGGATACATAGTGTCTTTAATTTTTCATAGATTTTTCTTTATCATCATGAAGAATCTAAAATAGTAAATTAAGGTGTGATAGATTTATATGATGATACAACCTTCATGGAGTGGCCTATGGAGATCTAAGACCACTAGAAGAAGGTATTTCATGGGAAATTTATTCCTTTGGTTTGTGTCTTGTGGTGAAATGGTGGAGTGGAGGAGAGTACCTAGGAACGTGAGTCATAGATATACTCTTAGTATCCTAATATTTTTTTATCTTAATCTCTTACCTTATAGTGATGGTCATTTTCATGGTTTTTTACCTTTATTTGGTATATCAAATATTTTTCTATTCCTTGATGCCTTTTTTGCAACCTCTCTCATGTTTGAGAGGTATCTCCTCCCAAAGAGTGTCTAGGATCTAGTTTTTTGTGTTTAATATTTTTGAACCATGTTCTTATAAGTGAGGTGGTTGAGATATTATGATGGTGATAATATTCAGAGGTATCTCATAGGGTGTTTTTTTATACAACAACTTTTCATTTACTTATCTATGGGTTTGGTTCCAAATTCCCAAAGATGAAATTTTTTTGGGAAGTATCTCATGTTAGTGACTAGATCCTTATATCACATTCCATTTAATGTTTTTAAGGACTTTGGTGCTTATTAGAGTCCTTAAAAAGGATCATTAGTTTTTATTAACTAGATTCTATAATTAGGAGGAGTTTATGATGTGAAACATAGTTTATGTCAGGAGTGGTAATTAATGATATGAAGTGGTTGTTTGAGGACTGCATAAGAGTAGTTTGTGGGGTAAGTTCATGACGTGTATGGTATATTCACAGTGTATAAGGGTGAAGTATCAACTTTAATAAATCCATCTGCAAAAACTCACAATGTAAACATGTAGTTCATGATGTGAATTAAACCTAGGTTTGGTGGATCTTGTGATATTTTTTTAAGGTGTTAAATTCAAGATATTGACGCCATGAACAACCCATTCACATCATGAAAATTGATTAGGTATAATGATGATAAATCTTATTATAACCTCATTTATCCAAAAATCCTTCAATTCTCACCCAATCCTAAGAGACTATAGGATGTCTATAAAGGCATTTTGAAGAAATTTTGAAAGTTATTGATCCCCAGCTTTCCATGTTCAATCATTGATGATTTAATGTGAGTTTTCCCTCTTTATCTTTTGGTTTCTTCATTGATTAGTCTTATTTACTACTATTATTTGTTTCCAAGATATGTTGGTTGATCTACTTGTTTTTATGAAGTTATTTTTATGTTTTTTTCACGGTTATGGTGTGGTATTCTTGGAGGAATATTGTTTCCTTACGGGAGAGGTGATTGGAGATATGATAGTTGTTTCATTCTCATTTAAGAACATTCAAATCCTTTTGGTAGGTGATTCATTGATTCCCGTACTATTTTATGTGTAATCATAAATTTATCAAGATTTATATCTTTGGGGGGATAATCTAATTAACCATAATAAATATTAAATCAAATGATGAAAATAAATAGTTTATGGTTATAGTGATAACATGTGTTTTTTCACCATGATAGTGGTTTCCCTATTGATTTTCTATGTATTGTGATATCTACATTTATTATTTGTTAAAAAAAATTACAATTGGGTTTAGTATTTTAATATTATGAAAATGGTTAAATAACACAAAGTTGGGGACGTTGTTGTAAAAAGGGTTAAAAATACATGTTTGTTGAATACATTTATTCTTATAATTTGATGGAAATAAAATGATGTTTAATGCATGTTTAATTAAATTTTATCTTCCATATTTTAATATAATTTTCTAAGTAACATAAATTCTAAAAATATTTTTGTTGATAATAATATAGAAGAATATTAATTGAAATGTTCTTTCTTAAAGTCTGTTGAAATTATAAGCTTTTCTTTAGAGAATTTTTAAATAATTTATCACTTTTATTGCTAATGACTTAGGTTTCCTATGGTTTTAAACTATAATAAATGAATTATTAAATCCAAGATCGTAATAAAACTGGTTATTTGGTAAAAAATGTTTGGGGATGAGAAATCCTATTTTCATGTGGAGGCTAGATGCCATGTTTTCAGATCCTATATTCCATGTTGAATCTATTTGTTTTTTATTTCCTTATGTATTACTCTGTATGTGATCCCTGATATGTGATGTGATGTAATCCTAGGAGCACTAATGGATTTTCAATAGATGGATGGGGAGGCCAAGGTTTGTGGCAGTAATTGGCACCTGATATGGCAGATGCATGGTGATATGCATGGTGGTGTCGGGGATGAAATCAAGATTGATGGAATGAGTTGAAATTAGATTTTACCACTACTATGTTGAAATATGGGATTCTTTATTATTTATAAATATTCTTAAAGTCTATATGGCATGGTTTCTGGTTTCTGAATTTTTTCCCCACCACTTAGGGAAGCTCGTTGTGCTTTGTTATAAATCTATTTTATGGTAACTTAGGAAATTTCCAAGACTAATTGAAATTTTGGAATTATAGTGAATACTAAATGTTTTAACCCATGGTTTTGGTTCTTGATGGAGTGAAAATATTGATAATATTGTGGAGCCATAGAATCAATTGGATTATACTTAGGGAACATGGACTTCACTTGGAGGATAATGAAATGTGAAATTTAATAAGGATAATTAATGGATAATGAATTGATTAACATAAAGTGAAATGTTAAATGGAAAAAATTAATTAAATGTATCTCCTTTAATTCATGTGTACTTATTGGATATCTAGTTATTAGCAGTCAGAGCCAGGAGTCTAAGAGAAGATAATTGTAGTTGAGACAAAGATAATGTTAATGCATAGTGTGATTAGGAGATATATTATATAATGTATATTATTTGATTTCATACACTAGACTATCAATGTAGTTAGGGAGACTGACACCCAATAGACTTTGGGAGTATGTTTTACCAAATATCTAGGTTAGTGAGGAATAGATGGATGACTACACCCACTGGCCCCACACTCTTATCCTATTAGTATTATGTGATTGTATACATGGTTGTTATTTTTACCCATATATGTTTGTAGAGGGTTTTAAACTATTATGGTTATTTTAAACAAAGGTATCTATACATATATATATATATATATTATCCTATGGATTATTATAGGTCTAATGTGAATGGTTTATCATGTATTGAGGTATGATATGTGGAATTTAGGCTTTGTGGATCCTCAAAATTACTCAGTTATTATCTAAAGATGTGGAATTGAATGATGTGATGATGTGATAAGAAGGGTGCATGCTATTTGATGAGGTTATGTGATGTATAAGATTCATGTTAGGATACATTATCCTAGGTTTCTTTGAGCTATCTTCTTTTGGGGAGAGATGGATCAAGTATGTGTGATGTTGGGGAAGAGTGGAAAACCAATGGGGAAATGGAATTGGGTATAAATTCCCATAAATTTCAAGGAAATATTTTTCTTAATTTATTTGGGATTTTACAAGTATGTAGTTTCTGAAGTCACCTGATTCTGAGGCCCGGAGTGCCCAGAATCAATTTCTGAATTTTAGCTCAGGTACATTTAGTGAATGAACGAATGGGTTTTCCTAACTTTTGAACCGTTGCTCAGAATCAAAATCTGAGGGCACCGATGAAACCGCAGCGCCCATAATTGCTTAGGAAGACCTTTTCTGGAGTTTTGTTTACTCAAGAGGTGTTGTTAAATAAATGGTTTAACTAAAGAGTGAAATAAAATTTACGCTACAATTTTATTTCTATTCTAAGTAATTATAACCTATGTGTTGAAGTTTAGGTGGGACCAACTAAATCCTAACTCCTCTTGATAGGATATTAGTGATGTGGGCCCCAAACTACCCCCACCTTTTAAAATTCTTCTAACCTCTCATAAAGTTGGAAAACCCCCCATTAATATGTAACTCACCTGCTCCCCCTCTTTATTGCTTGTCAAATCTCACATTAAATTGATTGATTAAAGTTATTCAATGAATTTAATTTTGAGTTTGAGTTTTTGATGTTTTGAAAACGCATGGCATGTGTTAATAAAATAAGGGAGGCCTTATTTTATTTGGGGTTGTTCAGTTATGTGGGGTTTTTGGGAGAGGATACTCAAAGTCTTGAGGATCTTCATCTTCTTCACTGGAGAACGTGAAGAATGCCAAGACTTCGACAAAGAACGTCGTCACCGCAAGGAGAGATCAACGTGTCATCTCTTCTCCTCTCTGCAGCCAGTGTGTGATGCCTTTCCCGTAGAACAATGATGCACCTTCCTTCATTCTTCTTCTCGTCTCAAAGGAAGGGAGACGCCACTCCTCCTCGGACGTTCTCCGTAAACATATACGGAGCATCACCACGCGATGCTGTTTTCCCACGACGATCATCGTTCGACAACCTCTTCGAGGTAGGGGTTTGTTTTTACATTCGTGGTTATTTATGGAATTCAACATTACATAAATAGCAGAATGTTATGTATTGGAATGAAGGAGACACGATTCCATCGCACCATGTGGAAACGAAGGAATCGCAGCCAGTGTGGGTCGTGTCGAAGAAGCGTGGTGTGGTCGTGCCGCGCCATTGAGACCAAAAGAGGCTGCGGCCGAAGTCCGGCAGTGGTGGAAGGGCGTGGCACCGTCGTGCCGCGCTGGATGGCCAAGAGTTGCGGCCCATGGCCATGGTGGTTCGGGAAGGTGGTCGGCTGATCCGGCCACCGACACACCCTGGAGGCGGGACCCCCGTGGGTCCCACATGAACCGAACAGCCGGCCATAAAGGTCGGCCGCTTCCCTGGAAAACAGGGGGTTGAAACCCTCAGTCAACGGACATGGAAGACCCCATAGGATCAGCCGTTCATTTCAAATGGGGTGGTGGCCTTCCCCCCTTCCGCGTCCGCTGAGCACGTGGGCGCCCGCACCGAGCTGAACCATCTGGGTCGGGCTGGACCGCCCATACCAGGTTGGGCCGCCCGCGCTGGGCCGGATCCCTGCGCCGGACCGGGCCGCACCGGCAGGGCCGGGCTGCTCCAGCCGGGCTGGGGCACACCAGTAGGGTCAGGCCGCACCCTACCGGGCCGGACCCGGACCCGGGTTGGGTCGAACCGGTTCGGGCCGACCCAGGGGATAACGGTCCGGGTCGGACCGGGCCCGAACCCCCTACTTTCAGACAGTTCCGTTCAAACGCCCATTACTTGGGCGACGGACCTCTGATCGATGCACAGTCAGTTGCATAGAGATACTTAGATTGAGAAGGTCGTTTCAGTTTATTACACTCAAGGTTTTACAGAAATTTTTGTACGGCCTAGTTGGTTCGAACATTAAACCAACCGGGGTCTCGGAGCGGAAACGCTTATAACTTGAGCCTCAGACGTCTGATTGATGTGCCGTAGACTTTGTTGGATTCCTCTTAGTGAGACGGTTATTTTGGCTTACTTCGCTCGAGGTTTGGATGCAGTTGGAGTATGGTCAGGTTGGTTTTATCTTAAAAACCAACTGGGCCCCTGAGACGAAAAAGCCAATAACTATTAGACCGGGCGTCCGATTGTGGCATCATCTGTCGAGTTGAGTTCCTAGTGTCGAGACGGAACTTTGGGATACATCAACTCTAGACTTCGTGTCATTTGATGTATCGACCCCCCTTGGCTCGTGGAGCGGACCCTCCCAGAATCGAGCTTGCTGTGTGCGGGAACCCTAGAGCTGGCTGCGACTACGACGATGACGACGACTGTACTGGGATCCTCCATGGGTTCGGCAGCGATGACATCCGTACTTAAATCCTATGTGGGTTCGACGGCGATGACTACTGTTCTTGTATCATGTGTGGTTCCAGAAGTACTTGACTACTGTTTTTGTATCCTCTATGGTTCCAGCAGTATTTGACTCTGTACTTTTTTCCTATGTGGGTCTGGCAGAGTAGCTGGTCTTGTATCCTTTGTGGGTCTGATAGCTTAGTTGGTCTTGTAAACTGTGTGGGTCCGATAGCTTCGATGAATCTATGGCTACATCTGATCGTCTCTATCATCTTACGAAGAAGTATACCTATGTGAGCTGAGTCATAACTTACAATCAATATCATAAATATGATTGTTGTGCTTTCCTGTGTGGATTGGGTTGTGCCTTCCTGTGTGGATTGGGTTGTGAATTCCTATGTGGAATGGGTTATGTCATTCTTGTGTGGACTGGGTTGTATCTTGGGCTCGTTTGCTGGAGCTAAGCTGGAAGTGGTGACTTAGGTATATTTATGGGCATATACCTAAGTAGAGTTGGTTGTTACTTTGTGATTGTATCTTTCCTTTGTGGTTTATCCTTCGTGGATTCTGGGAGACCTTAGGGGGTCTCGGGGTCCCTACTGAGTAGAGTATACTCACCCATGCATGGGTTATGCCCGCACTTCATTGTGTTGGATGCAGACAACGAACAGTTCTGATCGAGGTAGGAGTTCGTGGAGCTGGATGGTACCTGGAGGTGGATCACTGGATGAGACTTACTCGGAGAGAACGGCTGGAGCTGAGGAGCCGAGGAGGCTATCTGTACCTACCCTTTAGGTGGGAATTCTAGAGGACGGTTAGGACTTGCTGCTTTACTTTTCTGTTGCGGTGATTCCTTTTCAGTTGTACTTTACTTTCATTTGGGTTTGTATTCTGTCCCATTTACCTTCCAATACTTAATTTTGTACTCGGTATACTTAGTGTTTACTCAGCTTGCGTACTCTATGGTGTTTGTTTTTTTTATAAAGGCAATGTCTTCCCCTTTTATCGGGATTTACACCATTAGTGCTAGTCGCCAGCCCCAGGCCTAAGGAAGGCGGTCTTGGGGTAGTAACAGCGCGAGCCCTGAGGACGGGTCGTGACATTGGGGTACCCTCATTTGATATTAATTCAAATGTCCACATGTGTGTGATACTTGATGAGAGATATCCATGGTGAGGTTGGGAAATTAGAATACCTATTTAGGTGAGAAATTAGCTTCGCTTGTCTTTAACTAGACATTAGAATACTTTTTTTATCTTTTTAATGAGAGGCTTGAGGGATGATCCTAGTGAGTATACATGTTATCATCACCCTATATATATAAACTATTTTTTAGGTCAGTAGAAGAAGGTTCATGATTTGGATGGAATTTACTAGATTATGGGTTTTTTAGGAGCTATTTGTAATTTCATGGTCCCTTCTGAGGATTATCTTTTGGTAATTTTAGTTTCCCTTAGAGTTATTTATTTTTATAAAATTTCATTCTTATATTTGTGAACTTTTACTTTTATCTTTAGAGTGTTTTTTGTGTGTTTCTATCTTATCTATTGTTGTCTTTATTTTAGAGGGTAATGCCTCCCATATATATGTATAATATTCCTTGGGTGATTGTCTCCAACTCATGGCCTATTAGATACAGGATTTAGGAATCTTTATCTCCTTTCTATCAATTTCAGCATTGGGGGTACCT
Organism: Viscum album; assembly: GCA_963277665.1. Classification (NCBI taxonomy): domain Eukaryota; kingdom Viridiplantae; phylum Streptophyta; class Magnoliopsida; order Santalales; family Viscaceae; genus Viscum; species Viscum album. Next base: position 1,580,653,599 of record OY728150.1, on the reverse strand, counting down.
TTAGGGTGTGGGGTTCATGAAAAGAGTTATCAAAACAAGGAAAAAAATGAAAATAGTAAAAAACTTTAGGAATGGTGGAGTAAATGTAAAATATAATGGATGGAGGAAAGATAAATAAAGTGTGAAATATAAGAGAATAGTGATAAAAAGGATGAGAAATTGATAAAGTTTGGGAGATCAGGCTATTCTAAATCATAAAAATTATTTATTCAATCATCAAAAAATTAAAATTTGTGGAAAAATATAAAAAGGGAATTAGAGTTTCCTCGCTACCAATTTACTATCCAACTATGTTCAACTACCTCAATGAAGGATTGGTTCACCAAAAAACTCAAAAAATTAATGTTTCTCACAAGTGAAATAAAAAATAACATTTTCCAAATTAAGTAATTTAGTTAATGTTTTTAGGGATAAAATGACACTCTTATCTCCCATAGATATGTAAACATTGTGAAAATTATACTAATGGATAATTAAAATAAGAAAATTAAATAAATGAATCAACACTATGAAAATTTGGGAAAAATAGAGAAATATTCAACTCATATTCACATAAATCCCAAATAAAACTTAAGTATAATTTTCAATATATAAATAATAAATATTTTCAATAAACACATCCTAGAAACAACAAAAATAAAGAATAAAGGAAAAACGATTTAGAATCCTTCTTTGTTGATCTTGTCCCTCTCTCCAACTCTTGATTCTTTTGAGTCACCGCTTTTAAGAGTTTCATCTATGTGTTTCATTTACTCTCCCAAATATCTCTAAAAATGGGTATTTTCTCATAAAATGAAAATCCCCCTATTTAAGATCTCACCCCACCACTTCCAATTCACACCTTAAACATTGTTAATTTCACATGTCATTCATCATTGTCTCTAACTACCAGAGTATTGGGAGTTTTTTGTGTCATTCAATCACAGTAGTTGTGGTTTTAGAATATCCTTTCAAAAAACTTATCCACCTACACATGCACTATGTTTTTACAATTGGATCCTCCATCATCATAACATTAGGCATTAAAAACTTCCACCAGATCGAGATTTGTTCTATATTTACATCCAATTAGCTTTTAAAATCAATAAAAATACATCTTGGAAAACAATTTTAACACTCAGGAATTATCGAGTTCATGAATATTGAAAGTTATCCTACTTCATCTAGTCGATCTCGCTGGTTCAATATCTCTAGTTGATCAAACCGGTTTATATTTATTCTCTTTAGAAAATTTCATTGAGTGAGTTATAATTTGAAAACCCAACTTCAAATTACCTCCAACAGCTTCAACATAAAATCTGATCAACCACTCTTCTTTGTTCAATATTCTTGGTGTGAAATTATTAGCACCTTCAAATTCACAGCACTGGGAACCATGGAATTCAATCAACACTAATTTCAATTAAAAATCACTTCTTCAACTTCTTAACCTCATTGGGAATTAATTCTAACACCTATCATGCGCTCCTCTTCATCAGTGCAAATATTACCCATAAGAGAACTAAGTAACCTTTATTCTTTATTATATTCTTGAAAACAAAAATAGAAACCAATTATCACAATTGTCTAATATTTAATTTTTACCTAGCTTTAGGAATAATCTTGGTCGCTCAATATAGAAATGTTCTCTTCTACAATGATTCCTAGTAAGATTTATCCTTTACTTGACTTGGAATAAATCTTTCACAAGGATTCGATAACGATTTATCGACTTCATCCCTATTCTTATAGTTAAGTCTCATATTTATTCAATTTTATTTCCTTTGTTTTGATTCAGGTCAGTTTCTTCCTTGTAAATTGGGTTCATTCAGATTCAATAAGCATTATAATCGCTTATCATCATATCTCAAAGGGGAATCCAAAAATCCCAAGCTTATAATCTTGGTCAAATGGATCAATAACTTACTTCGTCCCAGATTTATTTTGGCACCAAAATCAATGTTTTATCAATGGTTTAACCAAATCATGGAATCCAACAAGCCAATACTTCTTTGACAATTCAGGAATTCTTAGGCCTCATCGTATTTTTTTGGTTTGAAGATCTCATCTCAAGAAAATATTAATCCCTTCATTATTTAGATTCCTCCATAAAACAAAGATTCTATTATTCTTAAAATCCTTGTATCTGAACTCCCCCTCTTTATTTTTATTTTTAGATTGATTTATATTTGTTTGGTGCTAGTAAGTTGGATTTTAATCTAGTTTGAAAAAATATCAAACAATATGAAGATAAAGTTTCCCCATTTTGATTTTAATCAGTGAATTTAGGTTCTAATTACTTGAAATCAACCAAGATTGAGGTAGAATTTTCTTATAATGATCACTCCAATTATCTTATTGTGGGAGTATAAATTTTATTACTAAGTGCGTCTTGTAAAATTGTCTCACGAAAAGGAGACTAATTTGTCTTATGGAAATTAACTTATGAGAATGGATTTTATTTATCTTTTGGGGACCTCTAACAATTTTTATTCGGGGGATGGATAAAATATAATACAGGTTTTTTCAACAATTATCTTACAATAACTTCTCAATTTTGAAATTAAACTATAATTTTAAATTCAGAAAAAAAAATATTTAAAATGAGTTCAAAATTAAAATTTTAAAATGTAAAAACATTCTTAGAATTTTTAAAATTAAAGATGACAAAATTTAAACCCAAAACATATATTTAAAATTACAAAAAAAGGTATTTTAAACATAAAAAATTCAAACAAAGAAATGCTTAAAGGGTTTAAATTAATTTTCCAATGAATATTCCACCAAGATCAATAAAAAATAGTTCTTAAAATTATATAAAAATTAAGAACAAATAAAATACAATTAATTATTTAACCAAAATCTTCATTTTTACAAAAAATATTAAATAAAAAATAATTTGACCACAAAATAATACGACCCCCAAAAAATCTCATTTAAAGAACATTTTTGGTAGTGCTATGAGATATAGAAATATATTTTTTTCTAAATTAATACTATGTTCGATAGCTTGTTGCACATCTAAGACCAAACTAAAATTAACCATAATATATTTATTATTAAGAAAATTTAAGAATAATAAAACCTATAGTAAATAAAAATGATTATAATCCCTTATGAAATGCATGAGAAAACATAATTAAGAACACTTAATGTTTTAAAATGGAATTTTTCAAAAAAAAAGTAGTTTTTCTTTTTATATATTGAATTTTTATTTAAAAGTTAAATCTATGCATTTTTGAATTTTAATTTTATAAAATTATCTTAATTTTTAAATTCCACTTATCAAAATTAACCTAAGGTATATTTTTTATATTTTTCTAAAAAATTGATTTTTAGGTGACTGGTAAAGATTACTGATTTTGCTGATACCATACCTTTATGAAATTATCATATTATAATAATGCGGTAAAATTCATAGAAATTTTTTTATAAAAAATATATATTTATAAATTAAAATAAATCAATTAAAAATACTATGTTGAATTTATGAAACCAGTGTTTCATGTTTTAGAAACAATTATTTTATTCTTAAAACTATTTTTATTCACTTATATTAAAAATTAGTGTTCATCATCTATAGAATATAAATATGAAAAAATGAATTTCATATTTTATACCAAGAAGATCATATTATGTAATAATTTCAATTTAGTTTTAGGTATACAAGTATAATTACTAAGATTGAAGTTAATGACCTTTGTGAAAGGGTTATCTTCAAAGAATTGTTTTATTAATGTTGTGATATTTTTATCAAATAACTTAAAATGAAATATTTTATATTTATTCGCTAACATGAATTTTTCACATTTATATAAATATTTTATAAAGAATTTAATTTATAATTAATATATATAATTTTAATAACACTTAAAGGTGAAAACAACATTTTTCTATAAAATAAATTTTTAAATATTAAATATTTTAAATTAAAAGTTAAATTTCACTTATTTATAAATTGTTTTAGAATATATGTATATTAAATTTTGGTTCAAACCCCCGATTTTTTTAATAAGTAAAACATTGTATTTTTTATCAAAAATAAATTACTCGGTTAAACACTACTTACCAAAGAAAAACCAGAATGGTAAAATAGAAAAAACATGTGTTAAATGGATTGAAATATGTTTAAAATTGTGTTAATATGATTAGAATTGGATTTTTAAAACTTATCTCATCCCAAACTCTATTATTTCTCACTTTGTAATCCATTTATCCATGAATTGGGTCATACCATTATTGCAAAATAATGGTTACTCACAAAATTTTCATTTTCTTAACTTATAAAAGGGGAATGCTCCCACACCTTCATGCCACATATATTCCTTAGAATTTAATAATAAAACATTGAAATTTTAATCCTATGAGAAACCTCTATCAATTTTATAATCATATGGTCTCAATGAGTTATCCAAATCCCTACATTTTAAGGAGACATTCAATAGAATATTTAAGGTCCCAATGTGAGTATTACTTAATCCTTAACTTTTCCTTCTTAATTTTTCAATTCCAAAACATTCCTAAAAGATGTAATATAATTAATTCAATATCATTATTATACTTTATGTTATTATATTAATGGAGCAACCATAATTTATTCATTCATATCCACTTATTAAAATAAAATAATCCTGATCTTGTGCAAATGCGGACTCTCGCCACCATTAAAAGAAGCCTTACATTTTTAATTACAAACTTTTATGGTAGATAAAAATGATGGGTTTGATAAATTAATTGTATTAATATTTAAAAATTATAATTTTCAAATTATAATTTATCATATACCTCCATTCTAACTCATTCATTGAAAAATGGAATCATGAATTGTGCGTACGGAAAACTACCGCCTCCACGAATTATGAATTCAATTTTTCCTCACCACTCTACATGGATTTTTCTAAGAATAAATTTAATGATGTTAAATGATATTTATGAAATTTTTAGGCACATATAAAAATTTTATTAACATTATATAAAAACATTACCTTAATAGAAAAATCATTATAACACATTGTCATTTGTGTTAGTTATTGCCAGCTACATGAACGGTGTTATGGTGTTTAAACCATGAATTATTAAGGAAATTTATATAATGGTAATATAACTTAATAATATATTATTTAATTTTTTTAACTATTATGGAAAGTTATTACTATTTTTTAATATTTTTATTAATATATCACTTTTTGATCATCAAACGGGTTAGATTTAATTCATCGTAACTTCCTTTTTCACTATCCACATCCACGACTCTTTCCAAATGAAATGGAACTTAAGGAATCATATAAAAACAATGATTATTATATCTTCAATAAAATTATATTGATGAACATTGGGAGAATAATTAAAAATAACACCTTTATTATGAAGCCAATTCAAAACGATCAAGATTATCCACACCCAATATCGAAAATAGATAATAACTAACTAATATACATATAGATAATAATTATAAAATATATTTATAAAAGGTTATATATATGAATAATATTTTTGTATAAGTGATTGAAATAGTTTGGTTTATTATATAGGATGTTAGATCAAGTTCAAGAAATCATGAATACAAGGTAATGGGTTCTTCATTTACAAGGATACTTTCAAGAGATAGAACATGACATAGCTCTTTAAACTATACCTAAAAATGTATTTTCCCATAATAATAAAATTCATGGGGCTTAAATATCAATATAATTTTCTTAATTTAAATGGATTTTTATTCAAAATATACCAATGTTTTAAGGTTTATTTGTCTCTACTTTCAATTCCAAGATACATGTTTCATATCACACACCATCACTTCTATTGTATGGTGTATTTACTACTATATTATCTTCAAGTATAATTAATATTTTTAATTTCATGATATTTTTATGTATATTTAATTTTAACCCTCTTATTTTTATGTTACTATTACTATAAGGGATTTTGGAAACTCAATTCTCATTCAATGAGTTATGATTATTATTCTTAAACTTATAAGTTTATAAAATTATTCTCTTTGATTTGATCATGTCATCTATTATTTATTTTGAGGACTGGCATTTCTACAACATAAACCAGTTTTTAAATTTACCCTGATTCATGAATTATGATATCCCTACGGGATTTAGTTAACTTGAATTTCCTTTCATTGAGTTAAAATTTTATTCCTATAGAATCATTCTTTTATGATTGATAAATTATTTGGAATTCTATTTCATAAGATATTTTCTCTTTTCTATCTATGGAAAATTATGGTTTCAACTCAAATATTTTTTTAGGATTAATTTATTACTCATAAAAGAGAAATGTTTTTAATAAATAAACTCTCAATACTTTAAAGATAGTTTTCCTAGATTACCATGTTCATTATTCACAAAAATGGTTTCATTTTATTCTTTTTAAATCTAAATATATGTTTACTCATGTCACATACCTATTTTCAATTACAAATTTTAAAAGGACATTTTTACTACTAATTTTTATTATATGGGTTTAATCTCTTTCAAAATATTAAAAATGTTTCCATCATTTAAAAATAAAGTGTTTTATCTTCCACTCCATATTAATATTTTTATAACCTTTTGATATTTCAATTATATATTATTGAAGTGACTTTTTAAAAATTAAATTTTATCCAAAGTTTTAACTCCACATTTTCAAAATTGTCATTTCAAGGTGACTATAACATCATCTTTTGTGGTAGATATAAAATATTTATAAAAACTATATTACAGTCTTGCTATCATTTTCCAGTTTATATATAATGGACTTATTTCCTTAGAATTTATATTCCATAAACCACCCTCTAAATGTAATTTTTCAATACTCTTTTGTAGTGATTTAATTATTAGTATCATTAATTTTTATTCTAAATAGATAAGAATTTTGTGTGTGTAAATTATCATGGCATGCTTTGTGCGCATGATTGTACATATACATGATCATATGTAACTTTGTACACGTTATTTCTAATGGACATGATCATATATCGATTAGTTCACATGATGTTTTGTGGACATGATCAAGTATATAATTGTTCAAAATATTATTTATGTACATGATCATATTTTACTTTGTTCACAATTTCTTAGTTTACTGTAATTATGCCACATTTCTATGTATTATTACTATGATTATGCACGATGGTTCGTGTTTATTATCCCACTCGTATTCCATGTTACATTTTTTTATTTTGATATTACATTTCCTTTTATCGTGACTTATGGATAATTCTTGTTGTTCCATTTTTCTTTTAGTAATATATTTCTCCCTTTCTCATGTTTTCTCATATTCTTATGATTTAACCCTTTATTAAATGTTTAATTTTTTCCCTTATAGAGTATCTAAGAGTACCCATTTATTATGTTTTCATTCCCCAGGTTAAGAGGACAATTATATCTTATGAGAAGTATAAAATGGGGTCTATAATGATTTTATTATGAAGAAATGTTCATGAGTGTCATAAAATAATTTTTCTATTTAGTCAATCATCAAAGACACTAAACATTCTATTATTAGGATTGTGTGATTATTTGTTATGTATAGAGTTTAACTTATGGAAATAATGTAAAATACATATTTATTTATCTTGGGTATTTATACATGGTATCATATAATGTTTTAGTTATTAATGAGGGTTATTTTAGTTATTTTAGAATATTATGATAGGAGAACATTTGTGAAAACCCTACGGGTAACTATAAATAATATCTCTAAGTGTAGGATAACATTCTAAAGTTTTAGTAAAGTTAGGATTTCTTGACTTCCTTGAAATTAAATCTCTTTATGGATACTATAAATTGGATACACATATGTAACAAATACACAAATGGGTAATTACATTAAAAAGGTTGGTTTGGTATCAACTAAATCTTCACTATAGTGCATGATGAGCCGGCCTAAAACTACACACATGACTAGAAACTCTTAAGGGATGTAATTTAGTTGATCACATTATATTTATAAGATATTATGAAAGATTTATTTTACTCATTAAAATAAATAATTTGGTAAAGTATTGTGATATAACCCAGCCTAAAGGAATCTAAATTGAACAAAAAGTTATTTGGGTTGAGCTGAAAGTAAATGTGATGGTTTCGAAGAAAAATATATTTAATGGTTCAGTATTTTATGAGAATAAAAATTGTAATTATCTTATTATCATTGATCATTACTTATGTTAACCCATTTTTGTTTTATTAATGTCAATAGTAAGGAAAAAATTATCTCACAATGGGTGTGGTGCAAAAAAAGTGGTGACTATACCAATGAAAAACCAAATGAGATGAGAGAAAGAGTAAAACATATTGTGGTGACTCTCACTAAACTCTCCCAATTTATGAGTAAGAAAAAAGAACATGTTGAGATCCATAATTCACCAATGAGGATCATATTTCTTTTGAGTATTTCATGCAATAACATCCAACCCCCTTCAATGGATTTTCCGATTTAGTGATTACAGAGAAATATATCATTTTGATAGAAAAGATATTTTCCATTCTCTAGTGCTCAAAATATGAGAAGGTTATTATGGCCATTTATAATTTTTATAGTGGGGATGACCAACGGTGGACTCTCATTATGAATACAAAGGAAAAAAAGGGAATTGTACAATATGAAATGGACATAGTTCAAGAAATTACTCTTCATAAAATACTTTCATCAAAATCTTGATACAAAAATGGAGTAAGAATTCCTAGATCAAAAACAGAAGGAGGGTGAATCCATTGGAACTTATGATCCAAACTTTATGAGACTCCTAATATATGCCTCTTTTTAGTACTAATATTTAAAATAGAATTGAATTATTATTTAAAATACTAAAACTAGGTCTTCAAAATGTAATATCTATACTAGAATTTGTTAGTTATGAATAAATTGTTCCATGTGCACTTAAGGTTGAAATAGAAAATGGATACTCTCAGTATTTTAAAGATATTAATAGTAAAATGAATTTTCCTTGAAATTGAAGTGATAAATCACCTTGGGGAAAGATATTTCAATCACCTATGTGCAAAAATGTGGTAACAAGAACCCAGGTGATTACTGAAAATGAATAAGAGAATTTTTTATTCATATAAGGCTTGGACATAGGGAATGTCGTTATCAAAAAGGGGTGAATATTATGACCAATGAAACATGTTAGTAAATAGTCCCAACTAATGATCCAGTCACACTTCAATATTTCAAATTCAAAGAGTTTGGACATTATGAAAATAGATTCCCTAAACCATAGTCAAACTAGGATTATTGGTATTAGAAACCTCCAAAAAAGGTAACATGGAAGAAACGATTCAATGATTACCAATAAATTGGATTTTGGTCATTAAGTAACATTTATCCTCTACTCTGAAGCTATGGATGTCCTATTTGAGTTTTATTATTAGAACCCAAGTAAATATATGTTGTTTTTAAGTGAATTAAATCACCACCTAGGAGATTTCATTATCACGGAAAACATTTGTTTGTTTTTTTATTGTATCCCAATATGGATTTTTTGGGAATATTTTAACACCTTGAGATTTTTATGAAATATTTATCATTAAATAATTTGATTTCTTAGATATATTATGTTATAAGGGACACTGAATTTAGACAAACTATATAACATTATAAAATTATTTTGTGTCTGTTATCACATAATCATTGGATTGGTGTATTTGAATAGTAATAACTAAATTATGAAAAATAAACGGCCTAAAAATTTTAAAAAATTAATTCAATATTTTTCAAATTATTATAACTTAAAATAAAAAATATTTGAAAATAAAAGTGATTTTTTTCTTAAATATTTTTTTATGAATGTAATATATTTTTATATTGATAAAATAAATTAATAAATATTTGTGAATTATTTTAATGAAATATATATATATTATTTACTCGAACAAATGTTTTCAAAATTGATCTAATATTTTTCTCGGAATAGGATAAAAATAAATCCACTTTTATACTTAAAATGTATTTTTTTCTAAAAAAATATTTTTTATCACATTTTGTGCACTTAATTTACAAATAATTTATTCAATTAATTTGATTTGAATTAGATATAATGAATTTTTTACCTGAACATGATAAAATATATAATTTATAATATTTTTTATTTTAATACATCTTGGATAAGGGGAGGGAAATATATTAGAAGAAAAGAAAGGAATTTAAATGAAAACATGTGAAAAAAGAAGGGGATTCTTACTCTTGATCTCTTATCCTTGAGATCCTCCTTGAGGCCTTTGGTTTTGGAATCTTGGTGATACCAAAAGGTCTTAGATGTGGGTAAGATCCTTAGGGAGAGGATTTGGTAGAACATAGAAAAATATAAAGGATTTATAGGTGTGGGAGGAATAGGGGAATGAGGGTGGTATTTATAGTGGATGAGAGTAAAGGTTTTACATTATTTTAATCATTAGTTTAATATTTCTGCTCAAGACTGTGAATAGTATTGATTCATGTGACCTAAAATAGTAATAAGTTCATATGAGTTCTAAATAAGTGGGATTACATCAGAAATGAGGTCAAAATAGTGTATTTAACTGATAAGTTGAATATATGGTATTTTACCGTATTTCACTATTCATCAAAACATCAAGAATTTCTAAAAAATCCCAAAATTTCACCCCAACCATTTTTCGATGTTTATAATTCAAAAATGAAATTATTTTTTAAAAAATAATTTTCCAAATATTATTAATTTAATTTTCAAATAAAATCATAATTTATTCAGAAATAACAATTTTAAATCTATAACTCATTTTTTAACACTTTTAAAAATTAATCAACTTCTCATTATCTTATAACCATTAGAAAATAAAATAATAATATGATTTAATTTTAATAAGGGTCATATTACAATTCATATTACTATTCATAAGGGTATGATAATATTTACCCAAAAAAAGTTGGTTCAATCAAACTCTAAATAACTTACTTCCCACGACCATAGATGACTATTTTTTGAAAATCAAATCTTTGAAGAAAAAAATATGTTTAAAGTATAGTTATAACTATATAATTAAAAAAAATTCATGAATTTCAATTTATTTTTTAAAAATCTAGGTTTTTTACATTATCCCCACCTTCTAAAAATATAATCCTTGTAATTTTACTAACTTATTTAACAAGTGAGGGTACCTTTCCGTCATAGCATTTTCAGATTTCAATGTTTCTTCTTCAACCATGTGGTTTTAGCACAAAATATTTACCTAGTGTATTACCTTATTCCTCAATAATTGTTCTCTTTGATTAGGAATCTAAACTCGTTTCTCTTTATAAGAAGGGTTCTCCTCCATGTGAACTACTCTTGGACTCAAGACATAAGATGAATCTGGAACATACTTTCTTAACATAGAAACATGAAAAACATTTTGTACCTAAGAAAAACTCAAAATAAACTCTACTCAGTAAGTGAATGGTCTAAATTTCTCTAGGATTTCATGAGGTTCTATGAACCAAGGAATTATCTTTCCTTTCATACCAAATCAGATAAGACTTTTCCTTAGTGATATACTAAGAAAAACATGATCACCTACCTCAAAATAAAATTGCTTCCTCCTATTTTCTTCATAACCTTTTTTCCTGCTATGAGTTATCCTCATGTGTTTTTGGATCATCTTCACTTTCTCATCCACTTCCTCTACTAATTATGGTCCCATCAACTTCCTTTCCCCAACTTCATCAAAAAAAGCTGGAGTTCTACACTACTTCCCATACAATGCCTCAAAAGGTGTCATTTGTATACTGGAATAAAAAATTTTATTATAAGAAAAGTAAACTAAATAAAGATGTTGATCCCAAATTCCCCCAGAGTCCATTGAAGGAGATCATAGTGTATTTTCCAAAGACTGAATCATTCGTTCTGACTGCCCATCTGATTAAGGATGAAAAACTGTGCTGAAATTTAATTATATGCATAACAACTTTTGAAGGCCCTTTCAAAACGTGGAAGTGAAACTGTGATCCCAATTAGATACAATGTAAATAGTAACTCCATGTAACTTGACAATATCTTTGAGGTACAATCGAGAAAGGTGATCCAGATACATTATATCTTGAATAGGGAGAAAATGTTCAAATTTAGTCCGTCGGTCAACAATAACCCATATTGCATTGTTACCTCGAAAAGTATTTGGTAGTACCACAGGAAAGTCCATGGATATATTCTCCCATTTCCACTTCGGCACTAGAAAAGGCTGAAGCATATCCTTTGGTAACTATATCTCTAATTTAACCTATTATCATTTCAAACATTTCATGGTGAAATTAGAAACATCCCTTTTCATTTCATCCCACCTGTAATACTTTCGATGGTCTCTATACATCTTAGTACTTCCAGGATGAACTGAAAATAGAGAAATATGAGATTCAGATAACAATTCATTCATCAACTGGGAATCACAAGACAGAAAAAACATTTTATCATATCTTAAAAAACAATCTTCGTCAAGGTTATATTCTGGCAACTTACACATTTTAACCAATTCTACCTTTTTCAAAATCTCAAGGTATTTCTTTTATGATTGATTAATTATATCTGATAATTATTACTACACTAAATCCTGAAACAAAATATAGGTATTTATTATACCAAAAACTTCTAATCCAAAATTCATCAAATCGCTAACAAAGGGATCGTGTTCCAAACATAACATGGTTAATGATGCATAATATTTTCGACTCAATGCATCTGTCACTTTATTTTATTGTCATGGATGTTAATTGATCGTGTAATCATAATTCTTTATCATTTAGAGCCAAATTCTCTACCTCATGTTTAATTCCTTTTGAGTGAATATATACTTCATACTTTTATGGTCAGTATATATTGGAAATCTCACTCCGTATAAATGATGCCTCCAAATTTTGAAAGCAAAAAACCACATCTGCAATTTCCAAATCCTGTTTGGGATATTTGAACTCATAAGGTTTATGTTTTCTTGAAGCATAAGCAATTACCTAATAATTTTTCATCAAAACACAACCAAGTCCCATCAAGGAATCATTACTATAGATGAAAAACTCACCATTTCGGGAAGGTAAGGCCAAAAGTAGAGCATCCACCAATCTCTTCTTCGGTTCATAAAATCAAACATCACATTATTATATCCAAAAACATTTAACCCCTTTTCATGTTAACTTAGTTATAGAGCTAGATAATTGTGAAAATGTTTTAACAAACCATTATAAATAACATTTTAATCTAAAAAACTATGAAGCTCTGTAACATTTTTAGGTATTGGTCATTCATCAAGAACTTTTTTTTGGCAGGATCAATTATTATTCCATTCTTATTTAAAATGTCACTAAGAAAATAAATATTTTGCAACAAAAAATCACACTTGATGAATTTTCCATACAGTTTCTTTTCCTCTAAGGTTTGAAAAACAACCCTTAGATGTTTTTCATTCTCCTCTTTACTCTTATAAAATACCAGAATGTAATCAATAAACACAACCACAAACTTATCTAAGAACTCGTGAAATATTCTATTCATAAGATTCATAAATTCAATAGGTGCCTTAGTTTAACCAAATGGCGTAACAAAAAATTCATAATTCCCATATCTAGTACGAAAATCTATTTTTGAGATGTCATCCTCTTTCACCTTCAATTGATGGTAACCGAATCTGAAGTCAATCTTGGAAAATTATTGAGCTCCCTATAGATGATCAAACAGTTCATTGATATGAGGCAAAGGGTACATTTTTTAACATTGATGTTATTCAAGGGTATATAATCAATGCAATGTCTCATGGAACCATCTTTTCTTTTAACAAACAAAACGGGATCACCCCATGGTGAAGTGCTTGGATGAATGAAGCCTTTATCAAGAAAATCATGAAACTAATTTTCAATTCAATAAGTTACAATTTAACCATTAGAAATGGGGTTTTTGATATTATATTAGTATCAAAAACTAATTCAATTGTGAATTTAACATCCTGATCAGGAATGACACTGGGTAACTCGTCAAAAAAACATCAATGTATTCATTTATCATAAGCACGTCATTAATCTGAAGAGTTTCCTTATTTTCAACAATATGAGATGGATAAATTTCATTTATATCTTTAAATATTTTAACATATTCTTGATATTGTATCAATTTTATGGGTTCGTTCTTGTTTACAAACTGAAATACTTTCTAAAAACAAATGTTTTAGCTCTACATTCAATCTTATCATGATAAACTGAAAGCCAATCCATTACTAGAATGACATAAAACTCTACTAAGGTCAAAATAACAAGGTTTGAAGGTAAATTATTTTCACATACCAAAATTGAAAGATTCTTATAATCTATATTTTCAATAATATTTCCCCTTGTGTTTTAACGATAAGTCCTAATCTCATTTATTAAGGTGATTTTTCCAATTTACCAAACAATTCCTCAGAAATAAAGGAATGTGTAGACCCTATATCAAAAAAATCTTTACAAAAATATGAGCAAAAAAATAAGGCACCTGATACAAATTCATTTGATGGACCAACATCTATTGATATAGTCTCAAATGATCTCACTACACCTTTATGCTAATAGTCTAGCTTCTTTGCATCATTCGAATCTCCCTTTGCGCAGTCATTTTTATAATGACCCATCCCTCCATATTTAAAACACTAAATAGTTTCCTTATCAATATTAGTCCTAGGATGATTTTCATTACAATCTTGGGCTATATATCCAAAATTACTACATTGAAAACACTTCCCGGTTTTGGTAAGGCATTCCTCATGGTGCTTTTTGCCATACTTTTCACAAACTCAAAACTAGACTTTCTTACCATTAGATTTATTTGGTTGATTCTTACCCATAGCTTTCCATATGGACCTCTTCTTCTCCTTGTTTTAAAAGTACACATAATCAATAGAAAACTCCATCTCTACCCTCTCAACACATCATACAAGTTTCTCATAACTTTTGAATCCACGGTAGGCCAATAACCATCGATACCTTGGATTTAATCCTAAGACAAAGTGATTGATTTTGCTATCAAGATCCAGAATAAGATTTGGAGTATACATCGCCAGTCGGGTGAAGCTTTCTTCATACATAGAAACTGAATCTTCCTCCTATTGCTTCAATTCAAGTAATTGATTCTCCATCCTAAGTCACACCACCTATGGAAATTATTTTCCAAGGAATAGACTTTTTAATTCATCCAAATCTAAAGCATAAATCTCCTATTTATCCCAAATATTTTTTCCCTCAACCAGAATTGATCAGTTTCACCTTCAAAATGATAAATATAAAGACTTACCAATTGATTATTTGAATATACCATAATATCAAATATCATTTTAAGGGATTTAATCCATCCTTCAGTTGCGACTGGGTCAAAAGATCCACAGAAAGAAAGAGGGTGTTGCCTCAAAAAATGTCCCACTATCATCATGTTCCCTTTTGGTAGATCTGGTTGTTCTATTTCATGGATGTCACTACCATTTATTTCCTATGTTAGTTGTTCCATTACTGTCACAAACTTCTCAGTTCCAATCCCTATCATTCCGGGTTGCAGATTCGGAAGGATATTATTATGTCTGTGCCTCTCCACTTCTGCTTCCAAGTTTCTTCTGCAGAAAATCATTTTGAGAAAACATATCTTAGTTGAAGAAAAATGGTAATATTTAAATCCTATATCATTTCAAATTAACCATAGAGTAAAAAATAATGATATTCTATTAACATCATTCGATACCCAAAAGTTATCTAAACCATCCTCTAATACCAACTATAAGGATGCGAACTTATTACATTACATAATCTTGAATTATAGTCAATAACTCACTTCCTTTAATATTGAGGATCTTTTAAAGTTTATAGTTTTATAGAATTTGGATATAATACAAACATAACATTCCACATTCATATACAATAGATACCACAAAAAAATAGTACCCATTTCTTCCAAAATATGAATCTTCTCAAATAAAACATGTTTTATTTGAATAATATTCATAAAAATTAACTTGGATTCATTATTTGTCTTACACGTCCTTATAAACTATAAAAATCATTTAACAACATGGGATGGGAAAAAATATCAGTAAGATAAATAAAATAAGGAAAGAAAACATTATCACATGAATACTTGTAACGTATGAAATCATTTTCAAAAAGACATAATTGTTACCCATATAATCTTACTTTATGAAACGTGATATTTCCACAAAACATATAGAACATTAGTATAAATATAAAGGTATCTTTGGGAATTAATTACAGAATCTTGTAACCATCTAGTCTACCTTATAATTTGTAACCCTCATAAATGTCTTAAAATATAACCCTCACGGCTACCTTTTTATGTAACTATCGCAGTTACACTTGGAGTAACCATAAGGCAGACCTCCAAATTATACATACCCAATAAATTTTAGGGAGATATAGTTCCCAAAATTCATCATAATGATCCCCAAAAACCAAAACATAATCATACAAAATGAATAATTTTATAAAAACATTCACTTGGAATTTTGTAAAAGTAGAGGTTTAAAAGAGGATTTTTAATGGAAAGTCCCTTACAAGTGTCACATAATTGAAGTGAGATTAAATATATTGGATGGAATATGTATATACACTAAAAATACACATAATTCAAAATAAAATAAACAAAATATATCACACAAAAAATATTAATACAACATAAATAATGTAGTATAAAGTTAACCCGAAGAATGGAAATTGGGATAAGAAATCCCTTACTTTAGGTTTGCCTTACTTAAAACTTGTTTAAACATCCTGTATAATAGTTAAAATAGTTTTATTAATATTATCAAAAAATTTAATCTTGATTATAATACCTTATATGATCATTTCATAACATCATTTCACCCTTTAATTGTTAGTATTTTGTTCCTTCCATTGTTTTGGGTGCGTTCTTTATATGATTTCCATGGCCGGTTTGTATTTAGTTTTCTTTTCATAAGGAAATGAAATTAAAGAGGTGGAAGCAGATGGTATTCCTATGTTTCAAGAATATAAAATTATACCATAAATTATTTTTTCCATATATTTTGATGGATCATTAGATAAAACATTAATGATATTTTTTTAGATCAATTTTGGTGGTTCCTAGATAATCATGAACTTATTTCATTATATAATTTAATGTCATGAAAATAAGTTCACTACAAAACAAAAAATATGTTAAATCATAAACTATACATTCGGTTTCAACCATTAAAAGGGTTTTATGATCATCTTTGAATTAAGTAATGGAAATTTCAAACACATCGCCCCCGATTTTGGTAAATCAGAACATCGCATATGGTGTTTTTATTTTTAAAATAAGAGAAAGAGGATAGGAAAAATGACGATGAATTTTAACACAAACATGATAACATATATAATATATAAGATCATGTAGATTTCATACCTCATATATGAGGGTAGGGAAAGATATTATAATAAAATAAAGGGATTGAAATAAAAACACATGAAAAAGGAAGAGGATGCATACTCTTAATCTCTTCTCCTAGAGATCCTCCTTAAGGCCTTTGGTTTTGGCCTTTTGGTGAGACCATAAGGTCTTATATGTGGTAAATGGACTTGGGGAGAGGATTGGGTAGAAATTAGACAATTATCAGGGCTTGAGAGGTGTGAGAGGAAGAGGGGAATGAGGGTGGTATTTATAGTGGAGGAGAGGAGGGGTTTTACATTATTTTAATCATTAGTTAAATATTTTTTCTCAAGACTATGAATAGTCTTGATTAATCTGACCCCAAATAGTAATAATTGAAAGTGAGTTAGAACCAAGTGGGCTTACAAAATCCATGATTCCCAAAATATTGTATTTAACTAATAATTTGAATATATAGTATTTTATCGTATTTCACTATTCATCAAAATTTAAAGAATTTCAGAAAAAAACAAAAATTCACCAAAGACATTTTTTGACGTATATAATTCAATAATGAACTCAATATTTTTCAAAATAATTTTCTAAGTATTATTTTTTAAAATTTTTAAATAAAATCATAATATATTCAGAAATAACAATTTTAAATCTATAACTCATTTTTAAACACCTTGAAAAAATAATCAACATCTCATTATCTTATAAAATTAATAAAATAAAATAATAATATGATTCAACATTCATAAAGGTAATATTACTATTCATGTTACTATTCATAAGTGTATGTTACTATTAGCCAAAAAAAACTTGTTGGTTCTATTAAAATCCAAATAACTTACTGATCACAACTGTAGATGACCATTTTTTAAAATTCAAATCATAGAAGCAGAAAAATTATGTTTAGAGGATAGTTATAACTATATACTTAAAACAAAGTTTCATGCATTTCAATTTATTTTTTTTAAACCTTGGTCTATTACAAAAAAATGTCTAAATTTTATTTTTTTTATGTGATTAAAACCCTATCCTACCATATATTTTAATACATGGTCAC
Organism: Viscum album; assembly: GCA_963277665.1. NCBI lineage: Eukaryota > Viridiplantae > Streptophyta > Magnoliopsida > Santalales > Viscaceae > Viscum > Viscum album. The sequence continues at coordinate 1,580,635,231 of OY728150.1, read as the reverse complement.
TTGGAGGCTTTTGTATTAACAAAAACTTTATTATAATTTAATATTTTTCAAAATTTCAGAAGTGTCTCTCGCCACAATTATAAAAGGGAACATTCTTCCCCAATTATTTACATAAAATTAAGCCATATATCTTGAAAACCCGCTATAAATTTCTCTTCAATAATTCTCTAGACACATTATAGAGGTTATTTTCTTCCCAAATTACAAACCTTATATCCCCTTAGATGATATTTAATGGAACAGTTTCAATGAAGAGGTAATCACCTTAACCAATCTATTTCTTTTCTAATTTTCTTTACCTCTGCTATACATATGGTATTTATCGTAAAATAATAACATTAGTATCCTAAATACACTTAAATTTTATTATGATTATGAAAAAAAACCATTATTCACACTCCTTCTCATCAAATGATAAGTAAAAGTATTGTGCGTGCATACGTATGTCTTACCATATCCACATAGAGATAAAATTTATTTCTACTTGCTATATTTTATGGATGTGTATTTTGATGAATTCAATTTTTATATATGATAATTATGAAATAATTACAAAATGGTAATTTTAATATAACATATAACTTCTTACCTTCCAAATAGTTGGAAAACAACAACGTTGTTCGTGCGTACGTATGGACTACCACCTCTACAAAGCGATGTGATTTGATTTTCATTTCCATTTTACTTGGATGGTAATAAGGATATATTTAATGAATATATATTATAAATATAACAATATAATGATTGTACAAAGTTTAATTATAATTTAATTTTCTTTTGTTCCAATCATTAAAAAATGAAAACAGGGTTCATGCGTACGTACGACCTACCATCTCTATGGTGTAACTCATTTTTGTATCTATAACTTTATGTATGAGTAGAATCATGTATATAATAAATATATACTATATTTATATCATGATTAAAATTTTTTATATGTTTGAAATAAAATAAATTTACAAGGATCGTAAATATTGAACTGAAATATTCATGATAAACGAAAGTGTTAACACCCTAAAATAAAAATTTTAAGAAACAATTATTGATAAATTAACGTTTTTAAATGTTAAAAATGGATATAATATGATATTATAATTATTGAAATTAAACTATTATAAAATTTTAATAAATTTAAATTTATTAGTCAAGAGGTTAGGGTGGTTTTGAAGTAAGGAAAACATGAGGTGAGGGTTTTATTTCACAATCTCATCCATATTTAGGATTTTTTGTATTTTTAAGTCTCCACTTTGGAGTATTTTTAATCCATATCAATGTTTTTTAAAAAAATTTAAATAATGTTTTTTCTATTCTTATATGATTTTTTAATGTCTTTTTTATCCATATTTTACTTTGGGGAAATGGTTTGAAATGAATCTTCTTATCATTTTTCAAATGAGTTACTTTGTGACTTTTATGAAAAAAAATTGGAAGGAATATTTTGTTATCCTATATAGCATGAATAAATTTTTCATCATCATAATTGCACATCTTTTTAAAAAAAAGTTATTTCAAAATGGAAAGGTTATTTTCCATGAGAATTATTCCATGTGATCTTTCAAAATTATTTTACATAAAAGATGAAATCCTTTGATGTTACTTACTATTTAATAGTATATTATCTAAGGATACAATCATAACTTTTTATTAAGAGGGTTTATTTTTATAATGAAAAGGAAAAATGTTTATGAAACCCATTTATTTACCATGGGTTATGCTATGATTAAATGTTTATGAAACCCATTTATTTTCATAGATTCTAATATGATGAATGTTTTTTGATCTTTTGGAACAAATATGTATAATTTTAATTATGTGATGTGTGGGACCTATATGTCCCTCAAATGCATTGGGTAAATTTTTATATCCCATGACATAACTATGGGATGCATGTTAATGTGCTTGATCTATAATGGGATTAAATTTCGTGTGCTGGATCTACTATGGGATGAAAGTTGATATACTTAATCTACTATGGGATGTAGGTGGTGATGCTCGATCTTTTATGTTTTGATGGAATTGTTAGTTACCTTTGAATTTATAAAATGGTATTTATACCTATGTTGCTTCCATACATTTATAGCATAATCTTATTATTCATGATTGGTTTATGATTATTTTTAACAATTATGATCCATGCCTTTGGAAATGATAAATTTTTATGTCATACCTCGCGATTGTAGTCTATAATAGATTAGGTATGGACATTGTAAGTTATCTTCCTGAAATCATACTCTTATGCTTATGTTATGGTTTCATATGATCATAGATTGGTATCTTCCTTGTTTACCCATACTGGGCTTCTAATATCACCCTTTTCTTATGTTTCCTTTCCCCTAATTATGAAGAAAGCTTTTAAGTATGATATGTCTTATAAGGGTTCTAGTTATGAAGAAATAAGTGAGAGATGATATAGACATTTTATATACAAGTTCTTTATGTTTCAAAGTATCCAAATATACTAGACCTTAGTTATTTTTGTGTGGATTGAAATGTTATGAAAATTCATCTATTAATATTTAATATCTCTGTATAAAAATTATGGGTCATTATAGTTGGTATCATGGAAAGGTTTAGTAAACTATGGGAAGCTAGGATGATAAAACTTTAGTTATAACCCTAGGAAAAATTCTAAGCATAGAATACCATCCTCAAGTCATAGTAATGATCATGGATGACCTTGGCGTCTTGATTTATACATCCTATAAATGATCTTATTTCATGATTATATTGTTTTACTCTATGATTATTATTGATAAAACAATTATTTTTGGTTTTATTTAATGGTTGGAACCCAATGGAATCAGGTTAATGCTGAATGTGATGGAAAATGAAATTAGTTTTCTCTATATAAACCAAATTTTATCGAATATTGAATGAAAAAATATTATTTTTATTCCCACATAACTTTCTCTAGATAGGAACCATGTTGAAATTCCAAGTGATTAAATGAGGGAACAATGTTTTGTTGAGTCCTTCCTGAGTAAACGTCCACCTGTTTTTAGTGTATCTTATGATACACTAGTAGCTGGTAAATGGATTATCACAATTGAGAAAATATTTTATATTCTATAGTTCTCATAACATGTAAATTTTATCTTATCCATTTATCATTTTGAAGGTGAAGTGGTTCAATTATATAACCTTATTAAGAATATGATACAAGAGGAAAAAATTGACTTAATAGAATGGGATGAATTTAATAGGATATTTCTTAATAAGTAATTTCATCATATTAAATTATAATGATGGACATTAATTCCTTGATCTTAATAAAAACTATGATGAATCCATTGGCACTTACAAGGAAAATTTTAAAAGACGTGCAAGGTATCATTATGGCTTAATCATTATCCCTAGAAGAAAATTTGGGAAATAATTTGGTGGCTTAAAATAAAGTCTCTAAAATTCATTAGCTATAAGATACTTTAGTAGATATAAATAAATTTTTCAATACACACTCAAGGTAGAAAGAAAATTTGATATTCTCACCATTCTCATGTTTTTTATTAAAAAAAGATTGAGTCTCACGAAATATTGAATAAATCACATGTTGGAAAGAAATTCTAGCCATATACATTACAAAAATGTGTTAAGTGATATCATATGAATTTCTTGAATTGAACTGGGCGGTTATTTATATGTAGAAATGGTGGTAATAACGCCCATGATTGTCTAAAGGTGAAGAATACTTCAGTAAATGTAGTGGAGGAAAATAAGGCAAAAAATAATACACCACTTATGCTATAATTCTTAAAATTCAATGATTGTGGGTATTACTTAAATTAATACACGAATCAAAAACTATGTGATGATCATCATCAACAGCCACCTAATCCAAAAATAAGGAGGAAAATCTCTTGCAATCATGACTTCCAAAGTGGGTCACGAGAATGACATGGTGAAAGGTATACTTATCATTCATTTTAGAACTACTAATGTATAAGTTAATTCTAACCCATCACAATATTTTATATATAATGAATTTTCAAAGGGTGTTGAATTACCAACTCAACAATTAGATATTGAGTTAGTCATGAAAACTTTCAATGGTATGGTGCTCGCATCTCAAAACTATAGTTCATCGCTGATTGATGTTTGCGGGAAAGTGATTCGTTCAAATGTTGTGATTCACCATTTAATTGAATTTATGTGATTATGGGAATGGATTTTATTTATTTATATCAATATCATATAAATTTCTAATGGAGATAAGTCACAGTTCATATTTAATCTAATGGGATCTAGTTTTAACCACTGAGCCTTATTCTTGTAACCTTGATTAGACTATCACCAACAAAAATTCCACAATTTCATTTAACCTGACCAGAATCACCTTCATTCAAATGATCCTCAACATTTTCCACTTGGGGAATTTTTATTGATATTATGATAAATTTAGGATGAATGACCTTCAGAAAAATAGAGCTGTAAATATTTGGACCAAGATTCCTAGAAGACCTATTGCTTATGTTGATATTGACCCTCTATATCAGTCCAAACAATATCCATAGAGGGGGATAAAATATGAACATTGATAAAAATATAGAGCACAATTGGATGAATTAAGGTTCAAGTTCTCTTATCATAATGGAGAAATAGTCCAACCTAATTACCAATTACCTTGAATATGGATATGTTTTGTAATGAGACAGACAGTCCAGGGTAACTATTCTAGAGCACTGATAATAGAGGGACATGATTTAAATATAAATCAAAGGACCATCTCAATAAATAAATATTCACCAAATTTAGGAAGTGATGGGATCTATAACACAAACTAATAAGACCTTCTTTGTCATCAAACTAAATTATGAGAATAACCCTGTCATAGATTTCCTCTTAAGGCCCTAAGATTTGTTGAAAAATCTTTCAAAAAATTGATGGAAGTCTATTTCTCCTGGAAGAAACTATTCAAATACAAGAAGATAATGGAATACGCTACTATGAACACATATTGGGTGACAGTGATGGAGGAAAATCCCTCTAAAAAAATCTAGTCTTTAGGAAACACTAATATCGAATGGAAGGAGGGAATAGAGATGGGGTCTAAGAATGGAAATATTGTCCATTTTCATTCTCAATTCATCCAAATTTTTAAAAAAAAATCTCACCTTACATCATTAAATTTTATTCCCTACTATATGGATACATACATGTAATATGAAATTCATATACAAATCTATTATAAAATTATATCTCGACATTAAAAATAACTAATATATAATGAAGATTAGTTTTTGGGGGGGTTTGAACTTTTTGATTTTTTATGTTTTTTATGAAAAATAACATGTGTAAGATATTTCCCTCCCAATAAATATCACCTAATTATATTCAAATTAATAAATAAATTAATATTATATTCACTAAATAGAAAGAAAAATATTTATTAAATATTCTTCCTACATGATATTCTCTAAAATAACTTGTCACAAAATATATGTGATAAATAAAACAAGACTAATTATTCAACCACATATAGTAATAATATTTATTCAACTTTCTAAATAATAAATTATAGTATAATATTTAAGTGGGATTATGTATACACATAGTGTGTGACCCTCTAGGCCTCTTTCTTAGTGGAATTTGGTGAAAAAAAACATAAATACTACGTTTAACATATAAAAACATTCCAAATCACCCATAAAGAAATAATTAATGTTATAATGCCATAATACAACATAAATATGCTTATTTTGTAATATAATCTCTTTATCATGGAATCTCTAATCAAGAATGTTTCTTGCTAGTGTCATCAACCTATTTGATCGATGACTGTTACTTTGGCTTTTCGAAAATTGAACTTTCCTATAGAACACCAGGTTCATAGATTAATTTAGGATATACTATTTCTATAAAATGTCCTAATTAATCAACATCCATTAAATAACATAAGGGGAAAATCCTTTCTCGCATTATTCATTAATTTAATATTACTCGTGATGCATCTAACATATCTTACCACGTATCGAACATGTGTTGTCATGGTTTTCATTTATACATTAAACTAAATGACTTATTATACTCATTAATAACAATATTAATGTCTAAGGATCAATACACAAGTTCATATATAGTAACATCTTAGGATACATATAAATGTGTATTACTTACTGGTGGGTCTCATTCTCATAATTTCCTACACAGGATATTACTAAGGGAGTACACCATGAGAAGGCGCCTTAAAGTCATATGAGTATCTAACACTAATAGAATATATAATTTATGTACCACAAATGATTTCATCTAGATATAGAACATATAATTAAGAATAGTTTCATGGAACTTCTGGGTTCACTTTTTAGATATGAACTCTTATGCCCTTTCAGTACAACAGATACTTTTAGGACATTATCACATACTATGTCATGAAAAAGAACAATCTTGATGTGATAATGAGATTGTTAATATTCCAAACAATTAATATAGGTTATCATAAATTAAATAGTGGTTGGATATAGGTAAAAAACTCCAAAAAGTTTCAAAAATAATAATATCAAAGGTAGAATACAGAGGGTTGGGATCAAAAGTGAAGAAAATTCATGGAACAGTTTCACTCAAGAATGGGTTCTACTCAAACCCCTTGAAAAAAGTAACTTACAAACACATATTGATATCCTTGGGTAGTCCACACTTGATCATTTAAACAAAAATTTCATTTTCTCCTTCTTTCATAATTTTATCAACTTTTTCTCATTTCTTATATTTGTAATTTTATATCAATTGTTTTGTTTTTGGTAGAAGAGTGATACTTGTGGCCTTCCAGTTACGGTGAACTCTTTGGAATTCTATTGAATGATATTTTAGGAAACTTTTACTTCTTTATAACATGAATCTTATTTAACTAAATTCATAATAAATAAGTAAAACCTTTTAATTTCACCTCAAATAAGTTCTTAAAATTAGGAAAACATGATCAAAATCCCCTCCCACTTGAGATAAACAATAATCATGAATTAAACTTCTAGAGAATGTTGGGAAGGGATAAATAGAGTATAATATGTTTTACAAACAAGTTATTTCAAGGAAACTAAGGGATTAATAAAGGTTATCTTTAAAGGATGGATAATATAATATATGAATTTAAAAGGGACTTTAAAAATGGTTCCCCAATATTGCTTGAAACATTCCATGAAAACTAACATATTTCAAAAGAAAAAATAATAATTTTGGGATCATATGACATGAATAAAAACTCTAAATAACTAAAAATTAAACATTTTATTTAAAATGGAACTTTTAAGGGAAAATTTGGGACCAACGGAAAATACAGGTCAACACTGAACCCCAAACAACATAATATATCACCTGACCTTTTTAGAAATATTTAAGATAATTGGAATCATTTTCCCTGTATAAGTTCCATTCAATTTAGTTTAACTTCATGTATGGATCATCCATTATGAGATCCTATAAGAGTTATTCCATCTTATCCAAAGTTTATGTATACTCTTCTTGGCTTATAATACCTTTTTTGAATCTACATATCAAAAATACAATCTTGTTTGTTAATCCAAGAATCCTTATCTTCTTTTTGGTCCAATTGAAGCACTCTGTAGAACATTATGTTGAAATACTTATATATATATTTAATATTTAAATAATCTTAAAATATATATTCTTTAGAGAGTATAATTAGCTCTAGTGTGCCTTTTTCCTTTCCTAAATCCTTCAAAACTTCATAAATTGGATCTAATTCTTGATGCACTAAGTCATATTTTTTGTTAAACTAAAATAGGGATAATTTAGAGTTGATGTAAATCCCTCCCATGCACAGAGATCCTTCCTATATTTTTATAGGATATTCTTTACTATCATCTTAATATTCCTCTTTAAAAATAAACTCATCATAAGGGGTTGGTTCTTGCACATCTAGATTTTAAAGCACCTATACTGCGCCTATTTTAGATACCAACACATCCAACATATCCCCTACCACAATCTTAGGCCCATTGAACTTACTAGAAGATCTAGTGACCATTGGTTTGAATAGATTATAATAGCCTTTACTATTTTTTTTATTATCCCTTTTCTTACAGGATAATTCTAGGAATCACAAATTCCTTTATTCCCATTCCTTGAAACAAACCCTTTGGTCAATATTGCTTGATGATTTAGATCACATCCTAAAGCAGGTTGATATTTTTCTTCTATGTCACTAGACGTGGGTGCTCCCTAATTTTTTGAAACAACTTTCTTCCTTTTCCAATATATAATGATATAATGTCACACCTCATGATTAGTGTTTCGCTCAACATTTTTATTTAACTATTTGAATAAATTCTAGACTTATATTGAGGTAGGGGGCCTAAAATTAAAATCTAGAGGAGGATAATATAGATAAATTCAAATGAGATCCTCTTGCAGCAGGGCTTCCCTAAGGAGTTAACCTAGGTTTGGGATGGGCCATTCCAAGGCTTAGATCTTCTACATAGGACACCATAATAGATGATGGATTCCTAATCCTCTCACCAACCTATAACATTGAAATTCAGATTTAATCTAATGGGATCTGGTTGCAACCACTGAGCCTTATTCTTGTAACCTTGATTAGACTATCACCAACAACAATTCCCTTATTTCATTTAACCTGACCAGAATCACCTTCAATCAAATGATCCTCAACATTTCCCACTCGGGGCAGGTTCTTGATATTATGATAGATTTAGGATGAATGACCTTTAGAAAAATAGAGCTGTAAATATTTGGACCAAGATTCCTAGAATACCTATTGCTTATGTTGATATTAACCCTCTATAACAATCCAAACAATATCCATATAGGGGGATGAAATATGAACCTTGATAAAAATCTAGAGCACTATTGGATGACTTAAGGTTCAAGTGCTCTTATCAAAATCGAAAAATAGTCCAACCAAATTAACAATTAACTTAAATATGGATACGTTTTGTAATGAGACATACAGTCTAGGGTGACTAATCTAGAGCACTGATAATAGAGGGACACGACTTTAATATAAATCAAATGACCATCTCAATAAATAAATATGCACCAATTTTTGTAAGTGAGGGGCTCTATAACACAAACTAGTAAGACCTTCTTCATCATCAAACTTAATGATGAGAATAACCCTTTAATATCTTGCCATAAAAGGTCATAATATTTGTTGAAAAATCTTTCAAAAAAATTGATGGAAGTCTATTTCCCCTAGAAGAAACTATTCAATGATAAGAAGATAAGGGAATACGCTACTATAAAATCATATTGGGTGACAGGGAGGGAGGAAAAATCCCTCTAAAAAACATATACATGGTTTGAAAGAACATAATCCACATCAAATACACTTGGAAATGATATTTGATGATTTTAGAGTCCCCCCATATAAATTGACCTTTGATATTATCTTTAAAATGATGACACATTCTCAGCTCAGTTGCAGGGATGATGATTTCTCATAAAGTCCATGAAATGGTCACTACAACTCTACAAATATTCTATATACATTTTAATGATTTCCCTAGACCATGGCCTCAACCACACAATAGGGATTGATGGATGGAATTTTTGATGAGTGGCACAATGCTTTTGGTACCCTATCTCTCTACACCTATAGTGATCCTCCTTCCCATTATGAACTCCCCATTTTGTATAGGTGGTTGTCCCAGTCAAAATGAATTATGATATGGGTGTGGTAAAAATATGTGACAATTTTACACTCACCTCACTAAAGTGAATTGTTACATATTGCACCATTGCATAGCGAAATCTAGGTGTTTACCTAGGCATATATCCTAGTAACCTTGATATAGTTCCTTACTTATATTTTTGCATCTAAGGGACCATAGGTTTACCCTTAAGTGGGATCCTGGATAACTTTTAAACCTTGACATGGCTTAGGTTTTTCACTTTTATGTTTCTATTTTACACATCCTTCTTTGATTATATTGAAATACATGTATTAACTATTATTAAAAAATATATATTAGCTACCTCCACACATAAAAACCTCCATAAAGGTAACTCAAAAATTAAAATAAAAAGTGTTTAAACTTAGCCTTTCTCCAAAATTAATTACAGTATAAATAAGTTAAAATACATGAAAATGAGGGCTCTTCAAAAAGTAGATTCCTAAAATGATTAAATATAAATTAAAACTCCATATTTTCATTTATTTTCACATTTTAGCATAGATTATTATGAAAACATAAAAATTCCATAATTAATCTTAAATTGATAAAATGGTGTGGATATTTTCAATGAATTCTAAGCACATATATGTGAAAGATGAGTTTCATCAGTCCTACTCACTATTTATTCCCATGTAAGTTACTCTCATGGAGATGGATTAAATGTAATTCCATTATAATTGTTCCATTAAAAATATGTGTTGCACAAAACTGTGACTTGCGTGAATCCTTGGCCTTTTGTTTGAATTGTGTTCTTTATTGGAGGGGGCTTCACAAAATAGTCTCAAGTGAAACCTAATGCATTAAAGGGATTCCATTTGTTTATTTTCGTAATATTCTCACCTGTAAGATTCTACATAGGTTTATTTGATTTTACAAATCGTTGATGTTTAGGTTTCATGAATTGAGAGTTTTATATTCCCTAAAAGTTTCAATACAATGTCCTAAACCTTAAAATGGGGAGGTGAAACGTCCCCAAAACCAACCTATAATGTTGTTTTTTTCCTATTAGTGGTAGTGTAAACCACTAGAAAACCAATTAGTGGAGATTATTTAAACTATTTCTCATTTCAATATCACCAATAAAATAGTGGTCATTTAAATTAATTAGTAGTGGTTTAGATAAATATTGTTTTTTTATATTTATCAATAGTTTTCAAACATTTAGCAGTGGTTCTTATCATAAAATTTTTATTTAATAAATGTAGAAAAAGAAATGTACCACCATAAACTAATATAGTGGTGGTTTTATTTTAGTAGTAGTTTATAAGAACCTCCAAAAAATAAAAAAAATAATATTTTGAAGAAAACAAATCTACTAATATCTATATTGGTAGTTCTTGTTAGTGGATGTTTATAGAAACTATATTTGAATATTAAAAATAACATAAATTATAAAAAATTAAAATTAAAAAAAATATTTTATACATAATAAAATGAATCTAAATATAAATTAAATAAAAACATAAATATAATATAATATAGAAAATGAATATATAATACATAGTTATATAGCCATTATATAAGACACACTTATTTATATGGGAATAATTCAATAACCATCAATCATTAACTCAGTTATCAAATATACTGCATAATTCCAACATCCATCCTTAACCCATCATGTATATCTCTCCACCTTCTCTATATCCATCCACCTCCATAGATAGACTCTTTAAACATGAAACCGACTACATCCCTATCATATAAACTAAAATAAAAATAAGGCAAAAATCAGAACAATTGAACACAATAAATAAATATAATATAATAGAACCCATGATAATTATTAATCATACCATAAAAACTATAAACCATTATGGTTTCCTTAAAAATAGTTTCATGGGTCATAGAACTCAACCTCATTCCTATGACCGGCATCTTTTACATTCAATACAAAATAAAAATATGCATGAAAAGGAACATAATATATTCAAAATTTTGCACATAACATTTTTTATCTTTTTAATTGAACATATGAGATTTTATCATAAAAAATGATATATCACCCAACATATCAAGGCTTAAAATGAATATATGAAAATGATCTAGGAAATTAATCATTTATACTCAACCAGGACACTATTAAAACATAAAATTACATATTCAAGATATGATTCTACTCTTGCAACTCAAAATGGATGAGTTTATAATAATATTAGTCTTCATATTTCAATTTATATTACTATTCTACTCATTTTATAGAATATATACTTCTTAAATTCAATACATAAAACTATAAAACCTTTTCCCAATAAACCAATCTTGGAAAATTAAAATTATTCGAATTATTTCCAACAATTCAATAATTGTAAGAATTAAACTGAACCATACATTACCTCTAGAAAATTCCTAGTATAAGACTATAAAATTAGGAATATCAATTAAAAAATAAATCTATATAGTTGAAATTCACTCCAAATAATGAACCAACTTCCTACTTCTCTTAATTCCAAATTCCTATCATTGACTCTACCAAAAGTTTAATGGAACAACATACAAAGGGTAAAAATTTTATAATTTCATTTTGATTCAAATAAAGAACTACTTAGTGGAAAAACAAATTTAAAATCAGTGGAATCATTCATTTTTCAATCAAATTTTTTAAAAAATAAAAAATAAATCAAGTTTGTTTATGAAAAACACATACATTTTCTGAAAATGATCAAGTATAATCCAATTCCCACAATTAAGCATTCAAACTCTCCCAAAAAACATTCATGAATAAAAATTTCAAATTTAATACAAAATTAAACTCTTAGGACTACAAATTTATGAGTATATAATAATATAAATATTCATATCTCCTTATCCATTACCATAGAGCTAAATTTACAAAATCGATTCTCACTTCTATAATTCACCACTAAAACCTACCAAACCATTACCCAATATACCTTTCATAGTAAATAATCAATGTTTTATCTTTATTTCTAGTTATTTAATTGGTGTAACCATTAAACCAAATAATTTATACCCACTTTGAAATTTCATAGTGTATGACTATAAAGTAATGAATACCATCAAAGACCAAATCTATATATTCTAAATTCACTCTAAATAATGTATCAACTTCCAACCTCATGAGTGGTATTTATAAGCCTCAAGCTTATAGAACTCAATGTCTCCTGGAAGATATATCACACACATGGAATTTTTCTCAAGTGTTGTTCCCTAAGATATATTTTGTGGAAAATTTTAGCATGCTCAGAACTCTAGGGTGGTGCAGTTCTTTGTCCTTCAGACTCATACAGCTAGTGTTGTGAGATAATTTCCCCTTTTTCTTCAAAATTGCTTATTTGGATATTTTTTTATCCTTTATTACTCCTAGTTGTGGTTTTATTAATATAAAAACACCCACACCCAATAGAATTAGAACCAATAGGAGTGAGTAGTATCAAATTCTGAAGAAAATACTAACATTAATGAATTTTATCCTTCTGTTTTAAGCAACTTGGTTCACCCTTATACATATAAATTGGGGTGGGGACTCAATAGGGGACTATAAGGTTTCACATAAATTCATCACTTTATCTCTTTTCAAAAAAACTCAGACCATGTGTGAGTGCCTTTTGAAAAAACTATTAGCTTTTACATGAATCACTGCATACAAAAAAATTCTTCCATAATTAAGGATTCTGTGAACCAGAATTCAAAAGCAAACCAATATGCACTTTCATAAACACTACATGCATTAAAAGTACTAAAAATGTTTTCCTTATATTTTTTCATATAATTCATCAGATTAATTCCCAAAACACTGAAGATTCTAATATTTAGTTAAAAGAGATTGTATAGAACCCCAAAGACAGTCCAATAAAATAGAATAATCCTCAACATAAAAATATAGTTGATTCATTGATAGAGTAATTGTGGGGATTCCTATAGATATGGGAGCAACCAAGTTGGTATGATTCCAAAATCTTGATTCACCTTAACAATGTGTAAGATTCATGGGGGAAAACACTAAGAATATTGGAATTCTATTTTAGAAAAGGTAAATGGGAGAAAGGAATGTTGTGACTAAATGAGTCTGAACCGTCATATAAAGTGGGGAATAGGTAGAGGATGATTGTTGACCATGTTTAAAATATCGGTTTCACTACCATATCACTACTAATGGGGTATAAAATATAAATGCAAAATATTAACCAAGTTTGGAACATGGATTCCACTACCATATTTCCAGGAATATGAGAAAATAAAATTGGGAATGGACATTAACAATGTATGAGACACAGGTTTTTCTACATTAATATGAAGCTGTATTCCACAATGATGCATACCCTGGATGGAAGGCAGTACAAGACTAGGGAATTATGTTTTCACTGTAAACCATGGGGTTATATTTTAAACATTTAAGGATGGTGATTAAAACTGAGGACACAAAGTGTTTTTTATGGAGGTAAGGATGATCAATAAGAGTTTGAGAACTTATAGGTTTACTATGTCATGTATCTAGCCCATATAAGGTGTGTCCCAAAATAGATAAATATCTTTGGGTCTTTGTAACATATATAAATTCCAACCCTTTGACATATATGAGAATAAGTATCGATTATTCTCTATTAAGGGATCCAATATGATTCTTAGATTTTCTAAAATTTAGGATTATATAGCTTGGACCATATGGTTATCATGCTTACACCATTTTGGTGATAGATTTTAAGATCATATGGCTTGGAAATGGGATGAGGTTGTCCATATGTAAAATGGAAATGAAACATTGACGTGAATTGAGTACTAAATGCTAATATATACAACCCCTAGGATGAGTGCAAAAAATTTAAATCCAAGATGTGTTGAAAAAAGGGTAATTAATTTTAAGTTCATAAATCTTTGACCAGGAGTTGTTCTTAGTAAAATTTCAAGAACACGGGCCATAGGTTGAATCTAGTGTAGGGTTCTATGGTTCAAACTGTATGGGGATTCTACTTTAAGGTATTTGGGATAAAACCATTGGGGTGCAAGAGTTTTAGGTCGTATAGCTTGGACCATGGGATAAGTAAGTAAATATGAAAAAAGGACAAGAAAACACCATCATGAATTAAGTTCCAAATGATAGTATATACCCAAAGGAGGAGTTAAAAATATTTAAAGTTGCAATGCATGGACCTTGGGGTGTAATATTTTTTGTTTACATATTATCAATAATCTCCTTTTAGAAATATGTCCTCTTGGTGTTAGGTGATTGGAGGGTAAGGGGAACCCATTAGAGGGGAACTTAACAACAAGATGAGTTAGCGGTGATAAGAGATTTATGTCTAGGTTTAGGGATTAGATATCTTGGAATCGCAATGTATCGTATGGGATAAAAATCAATCCAAATATAGTTCTTAGAGGAAAATATTTGTGTCTAGACCTTTATCATATAGAAAAGGGGGAAAACATATGGATGCCCTGATGAGAAAATGGTATCTCCTCAAAAACCAACATGACATGGTAGGATTCTCCTCACATGGAAAAAGTAGTATAAGTAATAACTCTGTAGTTGAAAATGGGACAAATAATCTAGGTGTCACTGCATATCCTATAAATGGGAATCAATCTGAATGTAGATATAAGGTTTATTCTCTATGTTGGTCTAGATTCTATGGAAGAGGATGAATGAGAATAGTATAAGTGTTGGGAAGTATACGAAGCTCAACATAGGCTAAATTAGTGAATATAAAATTTGGATAAAATGGGGTTTGCCTTTGTATCTAGGTTGGGGATTGGGGATCCTGACATGAGTATATATCCTCTAAAATGAGAATAAATCCTAGTGTAGTTCTAGTGGTGTGATGAGAAATACAAACTAAAATTATGGTATGGTAGAAGACTAATTCCCCTATAAAGTGGGTGTCTTATTATATGATAAAAACCCATAACATAATTTAAATTTATTGGATATGGATGGTACTGTGTATTTTAACACCATACGAAAAGGAATGTTTCCATGTAGTTTAATGTCATACAGTTTGGAAAATAATTATGTTGTTTAATGTCTTGTGACAAGGATGATAATCATGTGGTTTCAAATAATATGGTGTGGATGAAAGGGGGTTATAATATTTAAAGTTGTGTAGCTAATACTTAGAGTGAGTAGTGAAATTTAACATCATGCTGCTAGGATAGAATGGATTTCCCTTCTTTTGATTTAGATGAATATTAATTGAGCTAGTGAAACAATAAACAATATCATATCAGCTGATGTGAGCCTTGGTGAGTTTGAGATACTAAGGTAAATATAAGATTATACATCTTCCATAAGTGAAAATGATAGGGATATGTGGGTTGGGGTCATAATTAAGCATTAACCTCTATCAGTAAACCTATGAAGATGGAAAACCAGTTGGGTGTGGTTACAAAAGAACAATTCACCTTTCCAATGTGTAGATATGCATGATGGGTATAAAACCAAGGGTTTTAAATATCTAATTTAACAATTAGATTAGAGGTAGATTAAATATTCACTTAGAATGTCTGAATTGGTAAGGAAAATGTCTTTCATGCATAGGGTAAATTATAACCCAATTTAGAGCTTGAAAATTTATTGTTTTACTATCTGGTGAAGGTGGAAGACAAGTTTAGGATGACTCCTAACCATGTTCTGCACATGGGTTACAACATGGTTTCTCCAAAGATGTAAACTCCATGGAATATACCATAGACAAGATGTAGTCTGAGAATAGAGAACTCTGTCATTAATTTAGATTGAAGAGAATCCATTTGTAAATGAATGACAATTGGAAAATTCTAACTCTAAAGACACAAAGTGTATAGGTGATGGGAGGAAATATTCTCAATGGGTTATTAAGTATTCTACAGCTTTGTCCTTATACATTAATCATGTTAAAAGTATATTTCAATAAAAATGGAGTGTCAACTCCACAAGAAACATGATAATGAGATTCGATCATACCTCAGGGGAAAACAATTTGGTACCTAAAGATTAATAGTTGAAGTTTATATAGCACAAATGTAATTGTACTATTGTTTCATGTCAAATATCTTGGACTGTTTGGATAAGATGGTCTATATAGCAATAGGTGTGACACCCCAAACCTACACTGATAGATCTAGTGCTAAAAACATATTCATTACAAGTAATATTTGATACCAAATATGACATGTTGAACTTAACCATTCATAACTAAAATATCAATAACCAAAACAGAGTCACTTATATACCCAATAATATTTAGGTTTATTGTTTTAGAGAATTTGGAAACAAAAAACATTTCCTAACAAAACCCTTATCTTTATCCACAAAAATGTCATTTTACCAACTAAACATAGAATTCCTTATATTATAATAAGTATTCGCATATCCGGTGAATTATCCACACATCATGCCCTTATATTCATATCATATATAGTACTCAAAATCATTACCTAGGGAAATTTAAATAAAATAAAGGGTGATCTCTAATTCAAGGTAAGGGAAAACTTATTAGTGGGTCATGAAAGAGTTAAATAATAACCATGTGAGAAAAAAATTTAGATAAATATTTAATTAAAAGGATAATATAACTATAATAGTTGTCTTTAAGTCATAATATAAGGACATATAACCTCAAATGATCACATATAAACAATGGTGTAATAATATGGAAAAATATGAAAATAATCATGATATATAGAACATCCCATAAATATGAGGCATAACTTGTAAATGTGGAATAAGTATAAGTATAGTAAATCATAGAATATTTCAAAGTTAACTAACAACACCATTATAAAATTATTTAACCATTCATAACTAGTTTTTTCCTATAACATAGTGGATCATATATCCTAACTCAAACCTTGTAATTATCTCAAGAGATATAAATATTCAACCAATGTGTTTGAGGGATATATAGGACCCCACCCTCCATATTATGATGAACCATAAATATGTATTCTACTTGAATTCTACAATACATTTCTCTAAGAAAACCTCTTATAAATAAAATGGGTTTCGTAACATTTTTAAATGGTATCACATAAAATAACATCAATATTTGGATCTGTTGATACCAAAAATCAATCTCCTAAATCATATCATTAAATCACATAGATGATGATCAAAAACATTACTTCAAAATAGATAGATATTTGGGAGGATGAGATGAATATTTATATAAATAGATAAAAAAGAGATTTTAGAAATCATTTTTATCGTTCCCAAATATAGAAGTCACATTCAAAGTTTATTTTCATGAAATTAAATGGAACACTTTATAAAAATCACTTCAAAATAATACCCAATAATGAAACACTGAAAATAAATAAATTTTATATAACTAAATTTAGGGTGGAAGATAAAAATATACATATGTAGAAGGGAAAAAGAGGCTTTGAACCCTACTTTAAATATATACATAAGTGGAATGAAATAAATTTACTTATTATCATAAAATATGAAACAATATTTTTAAATTTAAAATTTTACAATACAAAGGGAATCAAAATTATAACGGAAAATCATAAAAAATGAAATATTATTTTCATTAGGAAAAAATTTTATAATTTTGGGAAAATGGATTCATGCGTAAAACATTAAAATGATATTATTTTTACACTTTTGTTAAGAAAGTAAAAAATGGATCATATGGAAAACATTAAAAATACTCCTTATAAACCTTCCTAAACATAGTAAAAAATATTATAAAATATATTTAAACAATCATTTAATTATATAGAAAAACAATCTTGGAACATTATAAATGAAATTGATGTATAGGAAAAAGAACCATTATTAAGGATGTAAAGTATTCATAACTACATAATATTTTTATTAGGGTTGAAATAAATAAAATATTAATATTTTTATGTAAATATTAAATTTCCTTATAAAAAAGTAGAATATTCATTATATAATAGAAAAATATAATAATAAAATAAATATTGGAAAAAAATCAAGGAAGAAAATTTTTGACCCAATAAAAGGAAAATTTAGTTGATAAGAACCTTACAAACAAAGTAAGTTAAGAAATATAAATCTATAAGGGAGTAAATGATTCCATAAATTCATAAAAATTATATTTAAATGGTGATATAAACATTCAATAATTCTAATTTTATTTATAAAGGAGAATATGTATAACTGAAGGACAATACTTGAATTGAGTGGAGGCTTGGAATGGAAACCCTTATCAAGAATATAGTATGTGTTGTGAGAATCTATAAAGGGATATATATTATGTGGAGTAAATTACAATAAACCTAAAAAAATAAATATAAAAAAATAACCAAAGCTTATAATTCACATAATTGTAGAATAACATAATCAATGAAGGAATGATATAACTCAATAAAGGGGAATTGAGTTAAGAATCCCATTTAAACTTTGATAATATATTATTCAAAATAACATGGAAGGATATAATAAAATATAATTTTAAATTATATAAATAAAAAGTAAATTATGAAAAAATAAATCAATGGATAGTAAGTATATCATGTCAAAGAATAATAGGTTTATAAGTTGAGATATATCACAAGGAATGTAAATTGAGAAAAATAAACCATACCATTGTTTTTTTCTTGGAAGAGTACAGAATAAACTCATATATCATAATCATAGACTCATTAACCATATATTTAATATCTTTATTAATGTTTATTAACTTCTATATTAATATTTTATATTTATTTATCAAATAGTTATCACTTAATTTTCAATAAATATTGATCATCAGTTGTTAGTAATTTTAATTTTTCCTTGTTTATTTTAGTTTAATAGTATCAAAAACAATTCCATATTTATGATTTTATATTATAAAAAATATTATAGGTACATTGTATAAAATCCATAATTATTTATGAATTTTCATGTCCATTTCTTGATAGTTTTTGTACGGTTCTCCCGGATGAAATCCATAACACGCTTATTTTAATTTTTCAGAAAGAAAAGGTGGTATATTAATAACGAGTTTAATATTGATAATACCTTTTAAATAACAAATAAAAATATTATTTACTTATTAATATCATATATTACCATTAATTAAGTATTTATAACCATCAATGATTTAATAAAATTGTATAGTTCATGTGGGTGGTTAAACCGACCCAAATAAGAACATGATATAATCAATGGCTGAGTATGATTATGACGTGATTTTATTATAATATATTTATTAGAGAATAATTATAATATTATTTAGATGTTATTAAATAGATAAATCAATATTTAAAATATTTATGTGTAGAATATAAATTTAAAATATTGATAAGAAGTTGTTACTTATAAGAAATAAATAGTTTCTCCACTTGAAAACCTTATTGGTTTTTGAAGGGATTGGGTAAATCTCTAGGGACCATAAGCTATAAAATGAAGGAGACTATTTTTAGTTCATGAAAAATGTTGTATTATAGAGTTGAACTATGATTATAGGTGTGTATGTTAATGGGTGATAGAGGTGTTCTTTCATAAATGAGAGGACTAAAAAAATTTTAAATACTTATTAATTAATAAAAAAATAAAAGTCAAGGAAAGTGGATCCAAATTTTAAAAATAATGAATATAAGATTATTTTGGGTTATTAAATCCCTCATAAAATCATTTATATATAATTTTAATGATATTTTAGTTCCTTACCCCTTGATTTAACACCCCTTAATTATTTTAGCCTTTACATGATGACTAACTTTTTCCTTAGTAATTTATTTTTTGGACTAAAAATTTTATTAATATCATTAAATCATTTGAAAATTATAATTACGAATATTAAATACATTTTATTTGATTAAATTTATAAAAGGGATTAAAATTAACTTTTATATAAAAAGCGAATAATGCTAGAAAATATTTTTTACAAAAAATGTATTTTTAATCATAAAAATATGTTTATACTTATTTAGGAAAATAGTATTGACTCCCATGAAATTTATTGGTATATTATTAAAAAAATAGTGTTATTTTTCATTCATGTCAATCCAAAATAGAATATAATCTCTTGAATGTTTGATGAGAGGGAGAGTGGTCAAAATAGTTTTTTATTAGAATAAAATAAAACATATGTTCGAAAATGTCAAACATTGGTTTCTAAATTCCAAATATTATTTTTAAATGAATTAATAAAATATTTAAATACATATTTTATTGAGAAAATTGTTTCCTAAATTTTTAATTCATTATTAAATTTTGATGATATCATAAAACTGATGGTATTTATAAAGACTGTATTTTTTTACTATTTCCAAAAAAAAATCATTCTTTCTTGTAAAATAAAAAAATAAACCCCAAGATAATATTGAAAAAAGCCAATACAAAAAATAGTTTCATTTAAAAAAATTAAAATTCTAAAATTTTATAATTTAGCTTTTATATAAAAACAAATATTATATATAATAAAAATAATGTTTCAAAAAAAAAATTTGTTTAGTTATGAATAATTAAATCAACATTCCTCAAAGTGGATTAATAATTTATTGGATTTTATAAATTGATTTATCTAATAATTCCTTGAATTTTTTCAATATATTTTATTAACAACATTCTTTAAAATTAATAAATTTTAGAAATATACATATTTTATTAAAATAATTCCTATAGAATAAAATGTATTTTCATAAATCATTTTTTATATATTATAAAATCAATTATTTTGTTTCAGTTAAATTATTTTTTTGTAAAAATATATACATTTAACATCTAAATAATTTTATTAATTTAAAATATATAATAAATATTAGGAATCGTTAATAGTATACCCAGTAGATTTAAACCCTTTGAATTTGATACATATCTTGTACGGTTAATTTTGATCTCAAGTTTAAATATTTTAACATAAAATATTTATAATTGAAATAAATATTTTTTTAGTAATTAAAATGTGTCAAAAAAACATAGTTAAATAAGTTATAACACCTAAAAAAAGTAACCCTGCAATTTCTTTTACTTGAAAATCAATTGAGGCTATCTATAATGTCAACAAGACTCGTGATAATAGTTATGATGTGATACCAACCTCACTATCATAGGAAAGACAAGGAAACTCATATTTTACCTCATAATATAAATATTTCAATATTTTAATTTTTTATAACCATTTATTCCCAATTTTATTCTTTTGTGGGTTATAGGAGTTTCTAGAATCAAATGTTTTCTATCTTCCTTATCGTGATCTTTTACTAAACCAAATACTAAAACCAAAAATGTTATGATAATAAAAACAAAAATTTAAAAGATTAATATAAAAAATAAATAAAAATATGTCTTATCCAATTATACCATCACATCAACTCTCTATACATTTGGTCCAAGTATGACATTGTTGGTTCAAACTATAACTCTTTTCATTTAACTTATATTTAAATATGTTTCATCCTCTTAATAACAATAAAATAATCCCTATAAATTACTAAACATAAATTTAACAATATCTACTTTACTATATTTTAAACTCAAAAATCACTAAAACCTATTCACCCAAAAATAAACTTACTCTTTTATCCCCGAACAATATAAAATCACATATTAATCAGTATTACCTTAATAAAAATAGTCTCAAAAATATATTCACATTTTCTAAAAATTAACTAAAACACTTTTTCACAAAATAAAATTTCAACCCATAAGTTTATCTATATTATTACATCATGATAAATTTTATGAAATATTTTATTTTAAATAATTTTATTTCTTCAATAGCTCATCTTAAATGCAATAGCGAGTTTACACTAACTGTTTTTCATTATTAAAATATTATGTTTACATTATCGCATAGTTGTTGGAATGGTAGGTAAGAATAGTAGTAAATAAATTATGAAAAATGTATGGTCAAAAATTTTATAAATGTAATTCATTATTTTACAAATGATTATAATTATAAGAAAATATTACTTGAATAAAAAGTAAAGTTTTTTCTAAAACAATTTACACATGCAATATATTTTTAAAAATAAATTAAACTAATCAATATTAGTTAATGATTTTAATTAAATTTATATATTATTTATTTTATAAAATTTTCTAAACATTCAAAAAATATTTTTCTAGGAATAGGATAAGAATAAAACTAGTTTTATAATAAAATTTTATTTTTATGAAAGTAATTTTTATCACATTTTTCACAGTTAATTTAAAATTAATTTCATAAATTTTTAGATATTTAATTATATAAAATTAATTTTAAATTTAAAATAAGGATGTTCGAATTTTTTAAATAGGACCCTTTTATTTTTTGTCAATATGAATAGTAACTGTGCTAAAATGCATCACCTCTACAATGGGTAAATTGTGTTAATCTAAACTAAAAATAAGTGATAAAGCCATAATTTTTCATGCTAATTATTATTAGATCATTTTAATTAAACCATTCTCACATTACGATCTAAATTTATTATTTTAATGAATATTTTAACTTGAAAATGACTTATATATTATTTAAATCAAAGAAACATGCAAAATGTCTCTCTCTTCGTTTTAAATATCCTTTATGTGTTAACATAAGTAAAATACTTGTTATGAATGAATATTAATATTAATTTTTTAAATAATAAAATTTAATTTATTATTTAAATTTATTTATAATTTTAAGGTATTATATATTTACATTAAATGCTTGCACAACGCCGAAATAGAATTTACTCAATTAATGAAAAATTAAAATAAATGATTCTGATAATATTAAAACTGATATAATTTGAGTAATTTATAGTGTTAAAAAAATTACTGGTTAATATGATAATTATTATTGTGTTGAAATTTTATATTTGAATTAAACCATTTTATTTATATCATTTAAGTTAAACTATTTGAAGTGTCAAAATTGATAAAAATATATATTTTATGAAAATTGTAATTCTTAAATTATTTAAAAAGCATTAAAGTATTTAAATAAGAAAATTTGTATAGTATATGTTCTAAAATTTTATAAATTGGAAATTTATGGGAAAATTTCACCTTATAAGTAAAAAATTGCAACCTTTAATATTGAAAAAGTTGTTACCATGGTCAAAATTAAAATTGGTTATCTAAGGGTTAATCCAAATGATAAGGCTTAAAATTAAACTAAAATTTGTATAAATTATATTATTTTATGTTATTATAAACCTATATAACTTAATATTATAATCCTTGGTAATTTGGAGTAATTTTTCCTGAAAATGAATTTATTATAATTTAATGACTTGAGAAATTCCAAAAGTTCCCCTAACCTCAATTTAAGAGGCCTTATCCTCCCTACCTTATTTAAACAAAATTGATCCTTACAAATTAAAAAAAACTTCACTGATTCCCCTCAAAAACTTATATATATAAATTATATAGGTAATTTTATTACCATAATACCAACCCTAGATCCCTTTAGAGGGGATCTAAAGGATTCATTTTAAAGAAGAGGTAATCACCTTAATAGGTCACATTCTTTTCTACACTTATTTAACTCTAATAAACCTATTATATTTTTTATAATATAAAAAATTATCTATCCTAAATATTCTAAATTATTATTAGGATTATGAAAATACCATTATAATCCCACTTTCCAATCAAACGTGAAGTGAATGTATCACGCATGCATATGTATGGCTTACTGTATCCACCTAACAATAAAATTCATTTTTCAACACCATATTTTATAGTGGGGTATTATGATGAGTTTAATATTTATATATTATATTTATGACAAAATTATACTTTTGAAATTATAATATCATATCTAGATACTTACCAAACAAACCTTTGAGAAAGGATAATGTTGTTCGTGCGTATTTGTGGACTACCACCTCCACGAAGCGATGTGATATGTTTTTCATTTATATTTTAAATGGATGGAAATGAGAATGAACATGAATAATATATATCATATATATGATATTATAATAATATTTTAGTGTTTAATTAAAATTTATCTATATTTTGTTCAATCCTTCGAAAAAAACAACGTTCACGTGTACATATAGCATGTCGTCTCCATGAACAATATAATTCATTTTTTTATATCTATATTTTATATATAAATAAAAATATTTATAAAATGAATAAATATAATATTTATATCATGATTTATATTATTTTTATTATTTAAAAAATATAAATGTACATGGGCTGGAACTATTGAAATAAAGTACTCATGATCAATGAAATAGTTAACAGCCGTAAATAATGATTGTAATAAAGAATTATTAATTAAAGGTGGATTTAAAATACTATAAAATTTTAATATATGATATTATAAGTATGAAAATTACTATAGTGTATAATTATAATAAATATGAATTTATTATATAGTAATTTAGTTTGATTTCGAAGCAAATAAAACTTGAGTACAGGTTTTATATGAAAATATCATTGTTTATTAGGATTGATTATGGATATGCCTCCAATGATGAAATATTATGATATATACCTTAATAAAATTATGAATTTTATTCTTTTATGTACATTTCATTGAAATAAACCTTTTATTTTTATTTTTCTCATATTATATTTTCAAGAGACCAAAAATATTCTTTTAAGGAAAATCGACTTTATTTCTCTCTTTAGTCAAAAAACATCTCTTTCTTCCATATATATGTTTTTTATAAAAAAAAATTAAAGAAGATTTATACTATTATAATATGATTTTTAATTCATTTTTATCCATTTTTAAATTTTAAAAATGGTTTTAAAAAAATCATCTTGTCTTTTTCAAAATAAGGTACTTTGTAACTTTTCTAACAAAAGTATGAAAACAATATTTCTAAAAAACATACAGAATGAATATATTTTACCACCATTCAAAATAAGTTTTTATTTGTATATTCCTTTATAATATTTCATATTTATTTTCAAATAAAACCATTTCCTTTATATTTGTGCAATTTTTTTAATAAGTGATTTAAAATGGAAAGGTTATTTTCGCCCAAAATATTTGGAGTATATTTTAATGTTATTTATATTCATTAAATACAACAACCCTTTTAATTAACTTATTCTTTACTTAGGTTATAATCAAATGATACCATCCTTATTCATTCTATGGATGGTTTATTTTTATGATTATAATATTTTTATGAAACCCATATCTTTTCCATGGGTTATGCTATGATGAAATGTTTATGAACCCCATTTCTTTTAATGTGTTCTAATATAATGAATGATTTTTGATCTTATAGAACACATATATATGATTTTCGTTATTTGAAAAGTGGGATATATATCTCCCTCCAATGAATTGTGTAATTATAAGTATCTCATTAGATAAATATGACTAGAATATAGAGTAAACACGGATTAGTAAGGGATTTTGTCCACTGTGATAATATTAGGAGTGAACCTTGACTACTATGACAGTTTGGGGAGCGAACACATTCCATTGTGATAACCATGGAAATAATAATTTAATACTAAGTAATTTTTTTTATGTTCTTATTTCTATTTCGTAAATCAATATCTTATTCCTAAGTTAATCTTTCATTGTTCATGTTCTTTGATTCACTTCTGATTCATGTCTTATGGTCTTGAAATATTTATTCTATTAATTAAGATTATGATCTTTGATATGTAGGGTATGGTTTTAAAACATTTATATCATGTTATTATAAACTTATTCTCATGTTATACTTATGTGATTATTGATATCTTCTGTTTTTACCCTTACTGGGCATCTGATCTCACCCTTTTCTTATGTTTACTTTCCCCGAGTTATATAAAATGGTATTAAGTGTGATATGTCTAATAATGTTTCTAGTAAAAAATAAATAAGCGGGATATTATGTAGATATTTTAGGACCTATTTTTTGTGTTTCTAGGTTTCCAAAGATACTAGAATCGAATGATTCTATAATGGATCTAAATGTTATGTAATTAATATTCATCTACTAAGATATAATATCTATATATGAAAAGTATGAGTTTTATTGTTGGTATTAAAGTAAGGTTTAGTTATCCTTTAGAAACTATGATGAGAAAAAAAAAATTAAGAACTCTAGGGATAAGTCTAAGTATATGATAAAATCATAAAGTAATGGTAATGATCAGGAATGTACCAGGCTAAACCATAGGTGTTATAAAAGAATGTATCGTGATTTATACATTCTATAAATGATATTTCATGATTATGTGGTATCTTTTCATGTTTATTTTTTCTCAAACTATAATTTATTCATTTAGTTTTATAATTGAACCAAAAGGAATCATTTTAATACTAAAATCAAAGTAAAATTAAATAATTATTCTCTTGAGAAACCAAATGTTATGGGACATGTAATGAAAAATATTATTGCTCTATTCACACAATTTTTTTAAACAACGAATCATATTGATCTTAAAAAATAAAAAAGGAGGGAACATTATTATGTTTGGTCCTTCATGAGGAAACTTCCACATTCTCTTATTATATCTAATAATATACTATTAATTAAGAAATAAATCAGTAAAATTGAAAATATATTTTCCATTATTTAGTGTTTTTAACATGATAATTTCATTCTGGGTCTTTATCCTTTGGAAGGAAAATCATATTAGTGATTAAATCTTATCAAGAACATAATAGAACAAATAAAAAATTAAATCTATATAGTGGGATGATTTTGAAGCCTTATTTTTTAAAAATAATTTTCCTTCCTCTTAGTATGAAAATATAGAAATAATTCCTTGAGTTAAAGGAGAAGAATGATGAATTTTTCAGTACTTATGAGGAAAACTTCATAACACGTGTGAGTTATGCTTATGGTTTTATCATCCAACCTAAAAATAGGGTTTATCAGTTCTTTAATGGATTAAAACCAAGTCTCCAAAGGTTTCTATACATAAGGGAATTCAGTAGCTATGAATAAATTTCTTGATTTAATCTCAAGGTGGATATTAATATTGGAGTTACCCATAAATCTCATGGTCTTCATAAGAAAATAAAAATGTAATTAAAAATAATTTCTAAAAACTGTAGAGAGAAGAATATGATCCTTTCATTGTGTTCAAAGTGTGGTTGGAAACATGGTGGAAAATTTTTTCAGAAAAACTATTAAATGTCTTTAGTGATAAAAGTAAGGTCTTGGGTCAATAAAACCTCGAAGTGATGGGAAGAAGTTAGCTAATAATTTTAATAGAGATAAAGCAGTTGATAATACACCATTGGTACTCCAGTGTTTTAAATTCAATGAGTATATTCAATATGATAACAAGTGCCCAAAATGGATGGTTAATGATGAAAATCGACATCAAATACCTATTAATCCCATATATAAAGGGAAATATCCTACCACTACTATTTTTTATGATGGGTAAAATAATGTTTTGTTGAACAGCATACATTAAATCTACTCTATAATAACTAATGTCTCATTTGATTCTATATATACCCACTCATTTATAACCAAATACATTTATAAGGGTATCACAATAACGCCTAAAATATTATTTGTCGATTTAGTGATACAAACCCATAATGGAATAATGATCATATCCCAATACTACGATTGTTCTCCGGTTGAGGTTTATGGTAATTTTTTTCTTATAAATATTTTTATTCTTCCTCTAATTAAATTCAATGTTATTTTGGGCATTGATCAATTTTTTTGAAGTAAATCCCATGTCAATTTTTGAGGAATGGAAGTATAGAAAGTTATTATAAACTAACCTTTGATTTTCTATCAGTGTGACGAATAGAATAAACTTCTGATGAAAATTACATTCATCATATGGGTTATAATTATTATTCAAAGGGGTATTTTATCTCATATAGTTGAATAGAAACTCAAAATTAAATATATTACTATCATTAAAAAGTTTATTGATGTCTTTATAGAATAGTTTCCTAATATTACACTAAATCATGAAGTTAAGTTTTTAATAGAACACATACCTTGTGCTACACCTATTTCCCTGACTCCATATATAATGTCCTCGATTTAGTTACAAGAATTGAAGAACCACTCTAGGAGGATCTTGACAAGGTATTTATTCAGCCATGTGTGTCACCTTACAGTATGTCTTTTCTATTTGTTAGGAAGAAATATGGATCAATGCAACTTTGTATTGATTATAGAGAACATAACAAGATCGCAATCAATAACAAGTATCATCAACCCCATATTAATGACTTGTTTGATAAACTATGTAGATATAATTACTTTTCCATGATTGATCTTCATTTTGGATATCATAAATTGAGTTACAATAAGGAGGATACACCCAAGACGTCATTTAATAAAAAGTATAGACGCTATGAATTTATAGTGATGCCTCTTAGTCTTACTAATTCCCCAATTATATTCCAAGATTTTATGAACAGATTATTTACAGATAACCTTGATCAGTTTGAAGTAGTCTTTATAGATGATATTATTATATATTAAAAGTTCAATAAAGAGTATAAATATCCTTAGAGAGTTTTGTTAAAGAACTTCAGAAAGGATAAGATTTATGAAATTTTTAATAAGTTTGATTTTTTCCTTTGGAATGTTTTTTTCATGGTATATATTATCTCAAGTAAGGGTGTATTAGTAGACCCATAGAATAAAGAAGTTATTAAAATATGATCCAAACCAACCACTATGACTGATATCTATAGTTTTCGTAGTTTGGATGGATATTATGAATGTTTTCTAGAAAAAAATTCATAGTTATCAAACCCATCCATAATGATAACACAGAAGGGATCGAAGTTCCTTTGGATAGATAAATATAAATAATTTTTTAAGGAAATGAAGAGAAGTATAGTCATTAGGTTTATGATTAAATTAACATATAGTGGATAAGGGTTTGTAATCTCTAGTGACGCATCAAATAATGGGCTGGTGTGCATCTTCACGCATATTGGTCATATAGTGGATAAGGGTTTATAATTAGTTGAGGTATTTTATTCATAGAGAAAGGTGTCACATACATAATGATCATAAAATTTTAAAGTATATTTTCACTCAAAAAAATATAAACATGTGCCAAAGAATATGGTTAGAGATGAATAAAGATTATGAATACCCAATACAGTAACTCCGTAGGAAAGTGAGCAAGGTGGAATATTCTCTTATTAGAAGGGATCATGATAGCTTAAATATGATGAGGATCATGAAATACCCAATATATCATGACTTGAAAACAATGGATCTTAAAATCTTAAAGGAAGGGGGAAATATTATATTTATCAAATGAGTGTTCAACCATCTATCCAAGTAAATATTATACAGAAACAAAAGGAATATGTAGATCAGTAAAAGAAAGAGAGTAATTTTGTTGAGTTCAACCTTGATTGTAAATAAATAATAAGGTTAAGAGGTTGTGTAATAGTCCATTCGGTACCAGAGTTAAAGAATGATTTGATGGCTGAATCTCATAGTTCTTTATTCACTATTCATCTTAGAAGTTCAAATATTTATAGTGATTTGAAGGAGTATTTATTGTGCAATGGCATGAAGAGAGATATTGTATATTTTTTTATCTCAATGCTTGGAATATTAGAACGTTAATGTTGTGATATAGAAGTCTAAGGGGATGTTAAAACCACTACCCATTATATAATAGAAATGGTAAAACATCGCTATAGATTTTTTAATTGGAACCCACCAAAATTATAAAGGGTATAATGCAATATGGGTTACAGTTTATCACCTTAACAAGTCATCACAATTAATTTTCATTAGATAATACTTTTCTATTGATCAAATTACATATTTATACATTATGAAAGAGGTAATATTTCATTGTGTGCCACTATAATTGTATTTGATCGGGATCCAATGTTTAGCTCAAAGTTTTGTAGATTTCTTAATTAGGCTCTGGATATAGAGTTAAGTTTCAAGACTTCTTATCATCCAAAAATATATGCTCATTCTTAAAGGTCCATTCAAACTCAAGAGGGAATTTTGGTATATTATCTATGTATTTCAAATGTTTTTGGGAACAACACATTACTTTAGTTGAATTTTATTACAAACATATCATTCACTCAAGTATTTAGATGGATCCTTATGAATTAATTTACAATAGGAAGTGAAAAAATATAAAATTCTAGAATTAATTTTTAGAAAGAGATCTATTATGACCTATTCAAGTTGAGAAAAAGGTATAGAATTTTAGATCCATTCAATAGCACATATGAGTGGCTAAGAGTTGAAAAAAAAAGTTATACTGATTAACATCAAAAATATCTAGAGTTTGATGCTGGTGAGAAAGTGTTTATATGAATATCTCCATGAAAGAGGGTGATAATATTTTGAAATAACGGTAGTTTAATCCCTCAATATATTGGTTATTTTAAAATTCTTAATTGTATCGGGATGATGGATTATCGATTGATGCTTCCATTGAATCCCTCTCAAGATCATGATGTGTTCCATATATCTCTCCTAGGGAAGTATAAACCTGATCATCCACTTATACAAAAATCATAGGTCAAACCACTGGAGAAATATATTTCTTATAAAGAATAATCAGTATAGATTCTGGATCGTTAAGGTAAAGTTCTATGATACAAGACCACTTACTAAGTCAATGTTTTTTGGTGAAATTACTAATTTGAGGAAGCTATATAGAAACCTGGGGATGTGATGATGAAAACATGTCCTCTTATATTTGTATCAGAGTGATGAATTTTAAGGAATAAATTCATTTTAAGTGGGTTTGAATGTAGCACTATAAGATTTTTTATAGAATAATTCTCTTAAAATAATTTGATTTCTTCAATAGATTGCATTATACGCAATAGCGAGTTTAGATGAACCGCATAACATTAAAAAAATAGTATGTATCAATTACCACCTTGACATTGGATTGGTGGTAATGAATAGTAATATATAAATTATTAAAAACAGCTATCTACACATTTATAAAATGAATTCATTAGTTAGCAAAAAAATTTAATTTAAAACAAAAAATATTTGAAAATAAAAGTAATGATTTTTTTTGAAAAAAAATTCATAAACACAACATATTCTTATTAATAAATTAAATTAATCAATATTAGTGAATATTTTTTATGAAATTTATATTTTATTTACTTGATAATATGTTTATAACATTCAACAAATATTTTTCTAAGAATAGTTCGACAATAGATCTAGTTTTATGCATAAAATGGATTTTTCTAAAAACAATTTCTATCACATTTTACACACATAATTTTAAAATAATTTCCAGAATTTATAGTTATTGAATTTGTAATAACAAGCTAAATATTTATAATCTTGGTTTTAAAATTATAAAAATAGTCCCCTTTTATTTTTTGGTCAATATGAATTGTAACTGTGGTAAAATTTGACACCTTGGTAAAGGATGAATTAAGTTAATCTAGATTAAAAATAAGTGATAAATTCATAACTAATCAAAATACTTATTATTTTATGAATTAAATTAAAACTTTACCACCATAGGTTATAAATGTTTTATTTTAATGGACACAAATCCATAAAAATGATTTATATATTATTTAAATCAAATAAAGTTACAAGATGTCGCTCTCTTAGTTTTAAATATAATTTATGTGTTCACATATGAACAAAAAAATATTATAAATGATTTTTAATAATAATTTTATGAATAATTAAATTATATTCATTTTGGTAATATATTTCTAATTTTTATCCACTATATAATTATATTAAATGATTATACAAATCCGAAATAGTTTTTATTCAATTAATGAAAAAATAAAATAATTATTTTGAAAATATTAAAAGTGATATAATATTCTAATGTTATATTGTTGCATGAATTTAATTTTTGAATATAAGATATTAGTGTCGCGTTAAAATATTATATTTTAATTCAAGATTTTCCTTTATGTCTTTTAAGTCAAACTAAATGAACTGTGTCAAAATTTACAATAATGGTATTTTATCAGATTAACATTATTTTTAAACTATTTTAAAATAATAAAAATATTTAAATAAGAAAATTTGGATATTATTTTTTCTATAATTTTATAAATTTATCATTTATGGTCTAATTTTTACCTTATAAGTAAAAATTATAGCCTTTAATATTGAAAAATTTTATAGTGTGGTTAAAATTATAATCTATTAACTAAGGTTTAAACAAAATGATAATATTTAAAATGACACTGAAACTTGGATAAATTATATTGGTTTTAGGTAATAAAATCTTATTAAAAAATTTCTTCAAATACACATAAATTCAGGGGAATTTTTCTATAAAATTAATTTATTATAATTTAATCCTGTTAGAAATTTCAAAATATTCCATCACCTCAACTATAAAGGGGGGCCTCCACCCTTGCTTATTTAAACCACAATGATCCATATAGATCATAAAAAACTCTTAAAAATTCTTCTATAAACTCCACCATAAATATTATATGGGTACTTTTATTCCAAAAAACTAACCCAACATGTCATGAACCAGTTTGTTCGCCTTCAAAATCGACACCTGAACCATTCCATGGAAAGAAACAAAGGGAATTACCATTCCCCAAGGGCTAACCAAAGTTCATGGGTATCATAAAGAAGAAATGGGGATGATTTACCTAAAATTATAAACTTAAAAAACCAATAAAAACCAGTAAAACGAATCTGGATTTTTTAAACCAAACCACTCTTTACAAAAATTCAGAACAGAATTACATACTTTAACAAAATCCCAAACACTACCACAAGGAGAGAAAACCATAATTAACAACCTAAGAACCCTCCCATGGAAATTTGATGTCACCCTCAATCCATCTCAATGACACAACATGAAGAAGCACCACTAGAACCTGAACCATTGGTTCTTAAATCTTTACACAAACCTATAATAAACATTAACAAGTATAATTACACCCAATGGTGTAAGTAGGGTGAAATATTAAGCCCAGTAGTATTCAACACAATAAAATATTCCCTACGATAAACATTTTAAGGAAAAAATATTTCATGTTTTGTAAATAAGAGATGCTAGTAAGAGTTTCTAAAAGATGCAACTTTAAATAAAAACAATTTTCAAGGGGGCTATCCTAAATAATGAACACTTTTAAATAAAATAAACAAAACACTAAATTTTTCTATCTAAACACCCCATATTTTAATGGTGAATATCATATATTCAATGAGCACTAGTCATGGGAACACCCCTAGGCACTAGTTAGTTGTGAGCCCCAAGTACCTCATATCTCGGTGAAAGTAACCATAATAAATATGTGTTCTCGTGAAAACGAGCCACTAGTAGGAGAATCACACATAACCTAGTGTTCCCCAACATCATCATTATAGTTCAGTTATTCTTTTCAACTTCAAACTTTATATCTGAAATAGGGAAAAAACCTCTCTGGATCACTATCATACTAGTACACATCCACCCACCTAGATACCTGAGTTTTCCTTTTTTGTGCTCAAAAAAGTTCTACATCTATAAAATACCAGTTGATCATGAATATTCCATTTCAAAATCACACACACATCAAACAAAACACACACATGACAAAAAATAACACATTTCACATTCAAATCCATTTTAAAATCAGACCTACACCAAAATATCTAAAAAACTTTTTTTGCACCCAACTCACAATTTAATAAATCATCTTAAAAATTTATAAAACATTATCAAAACATTTGAAATAAAAAATCACCACTTTATCTTATGAAAAAAAAAATTAGGAATATACACCCAACAAGATATTACATAAACATTATTTTCAGTGTTTGTACAACATGATAAACCATTTAAAATTTTCATAGAACACTTTCAAGAAGCACAACAAGATTTTTCACCTAAAACCCATTCAAAAATACCACTTTTAAATCCAAAATCACCACAAAACCCTACCAAATCAAAATTTTCAGCCCAAACAACATTTAATAAAGCACTTTCATATGTTATAAAACGAAACCAAATATTACCACAAGAATTACACTTGGAAAACACCCTATTTAAATAAAAAATGAAACTATAAAATTAAATTCATAACCAAATCCATCAAAAACAGTTTTTTCAATACACACAACATATGAGGAACATTAAAAATAATTAAATCAATCAAGATAACTCATCAATAAATTATTACACATGGAATCACTTACCTATTGGGTCAAAACCCCAAAATCTTTGTGCAAAACATCAACTGCACCACCACCACGCCATAAGGGAGTGAAAATAAACCTAAATCCACAATATTGAGCCAATAAACTCAAAAATAAACCCTACATACGAAACCCTAGTTTCTGGACATTCATAACTTCAAGGATTAGGGAATAATTCCAAAGGAAAAGAAAGAAAACAAACATGGAATCAATTGAAGAATTTTTGGATTTTCCTCATCAAATATCCCTTCAAAATTAAGTTCTAAGGGAGTTTGGGGGATCTTAGAGGCCTCACATGGAATTTAGGTTCTAAATTAAGAATAAATGGGTGGATTTGGGTTTCTTACGAATGGATAAATGGGAATTAAAAAATGTTTTTAATGAACTCGATAGGGTTGCACAATTTGGCTGCATGGTTTAATAAACCAGGGGGACAGTTCTAGCCACCCAAAAACATGCCATTTTGTTCTAAATTTAAGGGTGGACTAGGGGAGATTCAAGGGGGAGATATAGTCCAGGATAGGTGGAAATATTAAAAAAATAATATGACCTTTTCATCGCAAGAATCATCTAACTCAAGGGTATTAACCTCCCAAAAAACATACCCCAAAAATGGTGCCACTAAAAGTGTCACAAATTCGATTCCAAGTCACTGAATCCTTGTACCTTCCATTTAATAAAATACAAGTTCAAATACAATCCAACACTTCCAAGAATAATGACATAGATCAGGAACACCTGAGACACCAAACATCATCCTAGAACACAGAGAAACTTAGAGAAACCCAATAACCAAAAGAGTATTCAAAACAAAGCATTGAAATTGAGAATTTGGGTGTAAAAATTCTCCCAACCATAAAGATTTCTACCCCTGAAAATCCATAGCAATGTCAGATGAAAAAATAAATCCCAAATGATAGACCAAGACAAACTCCCTTGCCAAATTTTCACCCGCCTTTAAAAGGCCAAACAACTCCAGTTGATCAAACAAAGGAAGAGAATACTCTCACCAACCAAAACATTCCATCCTTATCTAGAATGTTAAAACATTTTAAAACTACATCCCAAAACAAAACACCTCATATACTACCATATAAAGCTCAAGGAATCCACATGAAATGAACAATGAACCTGAATAACACTACTGAAACTTTACTTCAACAAAACCATTGGGCATTATCCAATCCCACCTTTACCCATTAAAGAAATTGGTGGCTAGATAGCTCTGAATGAGACAAACTAATACCAATCCAACACTAAGGAGAAAATTTAGTCACTGATACGGCGTGACCCAAATGGACTTCCCACCACAAGGGACAACTTAATTTCCTAAGTTAGAATCCAGACACCAATTAGGGGAGTCCCGAACGGTCTCCCCAGCATAATGACTAAACTAAAATTATGCATTTTCCAATGATAACTTACGTGACACATTGGTGGGTCTCCCCACCATAAGAACCAACCATATTAACCAACTAACATGATATGAGTCAAAAACACCCCAAAATTTTAAATATTTGGAACGGACGCATGGTTAGTTCGCATAGTTTGGGAAATAGTACGCTAACTGTGCAGATCATTATGTCCAAAGAGGAAACTCTGTATGGTTTTTGAGGCTAACGTGCATGGCTGTGTGGAGAAAATGAGGTATCTACTATCTCTGACCACATGGTTCCCTAGGTTGGCACACCGTTACTACTAACCATGCGTAAACCATGTGCTTCAACCTTCCTAGCACAAATTTTAATCTTTTCTCCAAATACTCAAAGAAAACCCAAGGGGAAAATCCTGAACTCAGTCTGTAATGTGGGAAGAGTGTCCTCCCACCTCTTTCTGCCGAACGGCAACAGCTCGAGCATGACTAAAATACCAAAGGTTTAAACTATTCCCATCATTCATGTCGAGGATGGGTATTAGACCCAAGACTTTCATGACCCCTGTATTTCCCCAAATATGTGTCGGCTTTACTTTTAGACCTATAGCTAGATCTCAGATGATTGAAGCATTTCCTGCCTCACATTCAGGCTCAAGAAATTCTTAAAATGAACTTCTTCCTTTGGTTTCATAGTGATTACACCTCGATCCAAAAACATAACTAGGGCACAACATATCCCACAAAATTCTTACCTTCTCATGGTATCCTCATTAAGACAGGGACTTAGTTGATGTACACGCATCACATGTTTTACCACGAATAAGAAAAAAAGAATGAAAACACACATAATACACCTTCACTTAGAACAAGGAATTCAAAATTCATTGAAGCAGAACAAGAATCTATTTAAGAAGAATCCCTTAAAAGGTTTTGCCACATCTACCATTGTCCTTATAAGCTAACATAACAACCCAAGAAATCATTGAACATGACCCTTTCATTTGATAGAGACACTACTATGAGTGGAACCCTAGACAGAGTTCCAAGTAGGACGAGACAAATGCAAGCAACCATAATAGCTTAAAATTAATGGATTTTTATACATTGGTGGCTAACACAAACTTTTACTTCAAAAAGACTGACAAAGAACCTAGAGGTCCTCTTAGAAAACATATTTCACTAACAACCCCATATAGCTTTCACCTTTGATGAATCAGGAAAAATAAGAAATGAAGGTCTACTTAAACTTTCTACAACCAATCTCCCTCTACAAGAGGATCCACACAATTTAAAAATAAGAGGTTTATAATCAATATCCAAATATCAAGAAGAAATACCTTATGTTGATCAACTAGAGGATATTCCAACAGCGAATCACTATGGTCCACACATCAATCATGCATTAACTCTTTATGGGGGCATACCCTAGCCAATAAGAAAACCCAAGGACCCAAACAAGTTATTCCTTTGGTCAAACAAATACCACAAACCATAACCAGACACATGAGGGGAGCCACCACAAGGTCCTCCCAACCATTTTCTCAAAAGAGAACACTGACCAACACATCATTACAACTTACTAGTGAAACACAAGCCCCAAACATTGAACAAACAAGAGGGGTTCTCTAACTCAAATCATGCCACAAAAACAATCCCAAAAGAAAATAAAACACACGACCCAAAAAACAATTTTCAAGAGGTCAAATTTTAATTAAAATTCAATTTTTTGGTAGTAAATGGGGTTGGTGGTTAGCGCATTCACCAATGGTATCTCATCGGCAACACACATGCATGTTTTCATGCCACACTAGGCACCTTCCACATATCAACCCTAGAACTCATCCATTAATGCCATTAACCATCCATATTTCCATATAATCCCATGCATGTGGTCACCCATGAGGATACCAAAGACCAAAAACAAGCCTTTCCTCCTTTCAAAATCAAAACATCATACCCGCAATTTCTCTTTCTCAAAACCGTCAACCTCAAAATCAGAACCCAATTCAAATATAACAAAACATTTAAAAAAAAGGAACCAACTCCTAATTAAAACTCACTTTCAAATCCTACACATAAATTTCAAAAAATATCTTCCCATTTCAAAATGCTTCTGACTTTATAACAGACCCCATTTCATCAACACCCATTTATTTGAAAACTCATTTATCCTCATTTAAAAAAAAGTTTTAATATTTCGTAAAAATTTTCAAAGCCCATTTATTACTAAATCAAAATCTATCTTCAAACTCCATGCCCTAAATTCCAAAACACTTTATTGCATTCAAAACACTTTTCAAAAGTTTAGAAAATTCTATTTGAAACAGATTTCCAAAACCCACTTTAACATTATTCATACTTTCGAAAGAGGTGTAAACACACCATTTAACATTTAAAAAAAATTATCAAAATTCACTTCCACCATTTCAGAAATCAAACCATCTCTGCTATACTAGAAAATCATTTCAAAAAAATCAAACTTCTTAAAATCAAGTCATTTTTTCTTTAAAACCAAGTTTTTAAGATTCCAAAACAAAAGGACACAGGACAAAGAGAGAGGAAACTAGTGTCGGTTGATGAATTGGACATATGGTTTGTAGCCATATTCTAAACACTTCACCACTATAGAGAGTGTTCTAGGACAATATCCATGGATCCACGGGGCTTTACAGAGTATGTGATCTCACTAAGTCCATTGAACCAACTCTCTTTTTATTTCCCCAATCATTGATGAACCATGAGAACAAAAGAACTAAGATAAAACCCAACTTCCCCTAGAAAAATGAATCCTATAAAGAGGTGTGATGGGTAGGTACACTACTCATAATCATAAAGTCAATTATTGAAAACACAAGATCTATCTTACCCAAAACCTTTCCCAAAAATACATGACCCAAAAAGTGAATCTCCTCTGATACCATTTTGTCATGAATCAGATTTGGTCGCCTTTCAAACTGGAACCCAAACCAGTCCTTGGCAACACCCAAAGGGATTTACCAATCCCGATAGGCTCGCACTAGTTCCTGGGTATCATAAACAAAATATGGGAATGATTTACCTAAAATTATAAACATAAAACAACCAACAAAAACTAGTAAAACAAATCTGGATTTTTCAAACCGAACCATTATTTACAAAAAAATCAGAACTAAATTACATACTTTAACAAAATCCCAAAGACTACAATAAGGGGATAGAACCAAAATAAATATCCCAAGAACCTTACCATGGTAATGGGATGTCACCCTGAATCCATCTCCATGACACCACATCAAGAAGGACAGATAGAACCCGAACCACTGGTTCTGAAATATTTACCCAAACCTACAGCAAACATTACCAAGTCTACATACACCCAAATGTGTAAGTAGGGTGTGAGAGTAATCCTAGTAGGATGCCACCCAAGAAAATATTCCATGTGATAAACATTTTAAGACAAAAATATTGCAAGTTTTGTAAACAAGATATGCTAGTAACAATTTCTAATAGATGCAACTTTAAATGAAAAACTATTTTCAAGTGGGCTATTTTAAAGAAAGAACACTTTTAATTAAAACACACAAGCTATAGAATTTTTCTCGACAAACACACCATATGTAGATGATTAATATCATATAGTCAATGAGCACTATTCATGGGAATACCCCTGAGCACAAGTTAGTCGTGAGCCTCAGGTACCTCGTATCTTAGTGAAAGTAACCATAATGAATATTTGTTCTTGTACACATGAGCCACTAGTAGGAGAATCATCTATAACCTAGTGGTCCCCAACATTATAATCATAATAATTTATTTAATTTTGTTGTGATCAAACTTTATATGTGAAACTAGGACAAAACCTCTATGGATTTCTATCAAACTAGTACATATCCACCCACAATACTACCCGAGTTTTCATTTTTTGAGCTCAAACATGTTCCACATCTATAAAATATCATTTTCTCGTGAATATTAAATTTAAAAATCAAACACACATCAAACAGACCACGCACATACAAAAAATACCTCTTTTCACATTCAAATTCATTTAAACATCAAACCCACACCAAAACAGCCAACAAAAATGTTTCGCACCCAACTAGCAATTTAATAAATCATCTAAAAAATTTATAAAATATTCTCAAAAAAATTGACATCAGAAATCACCACTCTATCATTCAAAAACCCATTTTAAGAATAAAATCCAACCAAAATAGTACATAAAAATCCTTTTCACAATTTACGTAACTGAATATACAATTTAAAATTTTCATAGAACACTTTCAAGAATCATAACAAGGTTTTTCACCTAAAACCCATTCAAAAACAATATTTTAAACCCAAAATCACACCAATACCCTAAAAAATTAGAATTGAAAGCCCAAACAACATTTAATAAGCCACTGGAATATGTTATAAAATGAACCCAAATATTACCACAAGAATTGCACATGGAAAGCACCCAATTTAAAGAAAAAATATAACTATAAAATTAAATGCTTAACCAACACATTCAAAAATGGTTTTCACACTACACACAACATATGATTAACATGGAAAAAAAATAAATAAAGCATTATAACTAATCAATAAATTCTTACATAAGGAATCACCTACCCTTTGGGTGAAAACCCCAAAATAATTCTACAAAATTTCAACGGACCACTGCCGCACCATAAGGGAGTGAAAATGAACCTAAATCCATGATATTGAGCCAAGAAACTAAAAAATAAACACTAGAAACAAAACCCTAGTTTCTAGACATTTTGAACATCAAGGATGAGGAAAGAAACCCAAAGTAAAAGGAATAAAATGAAGAGATAATCATATACTTGAAGAATACTTGGAGTTTCCCCATATAATATCGCATCAAAAATGAGATCCAAGGGAGATTGGGTGAGCTTGGAGACCTCTCATGGATGTAAGGGTCGAAATGGGGAAGAAATGGGAGAATATGAGTTTATTCTGGAAGGGAAATGCGGATTACAAAATATATTTATTGAGCTAGACAGGGATTCATGTTTTGGCTTCATGTTTTAACAAACCGTACGACCAAATCATGTGGCCGATTATAGCCACCCAAAAACATTCCATTTTTCTCTAAATTCAAGGGGGCCTAGGGGGATTTGAGGGGGTGAGATAGGCCAAGTATAAGGAAATAATACCCAATATAAAACCATTTTTCACCCCAAAACTCATCTAACTCAAGTTTATAAATCACCCCAACAACATAGCCCACAAAAGTTTCCACCATAAGTGTCACAAATTGGATTTCAATACACCCCATCCTTGTACCATTCATCTTATAAAATGCAAGGCCAAATACAATCTAATAAATCCAACACTAATTACTTAGATCAAGAACACCAAATACATAAAACCTAATCCTATAATACCCAAAAACCAAGTAAAAACAAATAATCAAAAGGGTATTTGAATAAAATCATGGAAATTAAAAATCAATGTGTGAAACTAGATCCATTTATGGAATATCGGAAGGATTCACTTCAAAGAATATTTAATCACTTTAACTGATCACTTTAGTTTATACTAATATTTATATGGTATATATCATAAAATTAAAAGATAAGTATACTAAATTTTTTTAAAATTTTATTATTATTATCAAAACACCATTAGAAACCCTATTTTCCATCAAATGAGAAGTGAAAGTATTTCTCTTATGTATGTACTGCTTACAGTCTCCACATAGAAATACAATTCATTTTTAAAAACCATATTTTATCCATTGGTATTATGTTGGGTTTAATATTTTCATATTATATTTATGAAATAATTATACATCTGAAATTATAATATCACAAATACATATTTACCATCAAATCATTTGGGGAATAATAACTTCATTCATGGGTACATGTGGACTACCCCCTCCACGAAGCGATGTGATTTGTTTTTTATTTATATTATAATCGAATAGAAATGATGATAAATTTTAGGAATTTATGTGATATATATGATATAATAATGATCATGTAAAATTAATTAATATGTATCTTTATTTCCTTCCATCCTTAGAAAAATGAAAACAACACCCAAGCGTACATACGATCTACCGTCTCCATGAAGAGCGTGTTTGATTTTTATATATCTAACTTTTATAGATGAATCTATAATATGTATATAATGAATATATATGATATTTATATGTTTATTATTGTTATGGATATGTTATGACCAATATAAATGTACAAGGAGAAGAACTAGTGAGCTAAAATACTCATAATCCATGAAATAGTTAACACCAGGAAATGATGATTTTAATAAAGAATTACTAATAAAAGGGTGTATTAAAATGATATAAAAAGATAATATATGATATTATAAGTATGAAAAAGATTCTGGTATATATTTATAATAAATTTATATTTATTATATAAGAGGTCAGAGTGCCTTCAAATCAAGGAGAACTCGAGGTAAGGGTTTGATGTCATAATTTCATTATTTATCAAGATTGATTATCACTAAGCCTCTGATAATGAAATCTTATGATCCATATTTCAATAAAGTTATGAATTTTCTTATCATGTGGTTATTTATTTAAAATAAGTGTTTTATTTTCATTTTCCTTATCTTATATACTTGACATACTGAAAATATATTTTTAAGGGAAATCGACTTCATTTCAATCTTCAGAAAAAAGATAATAATTTACTTTCATGGATATGTTTTCTAAAAAAATTTTAAAGAATGTATTATGTATTAAAATATGATTTTTAAATTCGTATTTCCCAAGTTTTACTTTGTGAAAAATGTTTTGAAATGAATCTTCTTGTACTTTTCAAAATGAGGTACTGAAGTACTTTTCTATCAAAAGTATGGAAGAAATATTTTTTTAACATATACAAAATGAATTTATTTTCCTTCCATCATGAATAGTTTTTTTTAAGATTCCTTTAAAAATTTGGATGGTTCTATTAAAATAAAATTGTTTGCATTATATTTGTGTATTTATTTAATATGTGAATTCAAAATGAAAGTTTTATCTTCCTAAATAATTATTTAATGGTATTTTAATGGTATTTCTATACATCAAAGAAAAAACCCTTCAATTCACTTATTATATACTTGAGATATGATCAAATGATACCATCATTATTCATTCTCTAGATGGTTTATGTTTATAATGAGAATATTCTTAGAGAACCTATTTATTTTTCGTAGGTTATGCTATGAAGAATTATTATTAAAACCCAATTCTTTACATGGGTTATGATATTAGGAATGCTTTATGATCTTATAGAATACATGTGTATGATTTTAATTATTTTATGGGTGGTACCTATATCTCCCTCTAATTAACTATGTAAATATTAATATCTCATGAAATAAATAGTTCTAGAATAGAGAGTGAACTCAGGTCTGTAAAGGATTATATCCACTGTGACAGTCTTGGGAATGATCCTTGACCACTATGATGGTTTGAGGAGTGAACCCATTCCACAATTATATCCTCATAAATGAGACTTTAATATTGAAAAAATTATTTTCTCTTATTATGTGTATGATACATATTTATGTCTTCTTCCTAAGTTAAGATTTCATAGGTCGTGTTCTTCTATTCCATTTTGATTCATACCTTATGAACTACCATGATTTTTTCTACAACTTGATATTATGATCTTTGATATTCATGGTATAGTATTAAAACATTAAGATCATTTTATTATATAATTATGTTCGATTTATGTTATGTGATCATTGATATATCACTTGTTTATACTTTCTGAGCATTTGAGCTCACCCTTTTCTTATGTTTACTTTCACTAGGTTATGAAGAATGATATTAGGTATGATATTTCAAAGAAGGGTACTAGTTATGAAGAAATATATACGAGATGATATAGATATTTTATGAACCTGTTTTTTATGTTTCTATGTATCCAAAGATACTAGACCTAAATAATTCTGGTTTGGATTGAAATATTATGTAATTAATATTCGTATATAAAGATGTAATAACAATGTATGAAAATTATGGGTCATTATATATATTTCTCAACTTATATTCCCAAAATTAATTAACCCAATGTATCAATTAACCATAAATACATCAACCTCTAACAAAATGATATCTTTAAGTGTTATTTATAACTCAATCATGTATTTTTTTCAAATACCCAAAAAACCCCTCCAAAATATCATTAATCACATTACATCCAAATCACATAAGACTTAAAAAGATAATACATTTATTTGAATATATTATTTCTATTATAATTACCAACATGGATTGTAAATAAAACTTTTAAATTCTTCTCAAAGGATAACATCCTAAC
The DNA here is from genome assembly GCA_963277665.1 of Viscum album. Taxonomy (NCBI): domain Eukaryota; kingdom Viridiplantae; phylum Streptophyta; class Magnoliopsida; order Santalales; family Viscaceae; genus Viscum; species Viscum album. The sequence continues at coordinate 1,580,591,018 of OY728150.1, read as the reverse complement.
CTATAAATTTACCTAAACTCTAATCTGATACCCACTATGATTCCAAAAACATTCATTACTAGATCTAGTGAAAAAACAATATTCTATTAAAACTATATTTGATACCAACTACTACAACCAAAAATTAACCACATATAAGTATAATATCAATAAGACAAATTGATTCACTTACATACCCAAGATCTGTTTTTTTTAGAGTTTTAAATAATTAGGAAACACAAACCATTATATAAAAAAACTATTATCTTTTTCTGCTAAAATTTTGTTTTTCAGGACTAAATCAAGAATTTATTATATTATAAAAAGATATCAACATCTCCCCTATAATTCTCTACACATGACACCCTTATAAATATATCATATGAAATACTCTTCTTTATATCTTGGGAAAATATAAACATAAGAAAGGGTAGGATCAAATTCTTAGAAAGGGAAAACATACCAAGGGTCATGATTGCGTTAGATCATAAGTATATCAGAAAACATAAGCATGGGATTAATATCTTATTAGAAGAATCTTGTAACTATAATATTATTCATTAAGGCATGGTAGAATGATATATGATTGTAAAATATTAAATATATATCATGGTGTAGGAATAAAAAAACATAATACAATAATCATGATCTATATAACATCGCATAGACATGAGTCATATAATATAAATATAGAATAATAATAATAATAATAGGAAATCATAGTACATTTCAAGGTAAACTAAAAAGAACAAAATGAATATAGTGGATCAAGAATCACTACATGTGTCCCATAACATGGTGGATCGAGTATCATGACTCACACCCTATAATTATCTAATGGAATATAAATATTTAACAAATGAATTGGTGGGATATATTGGACCCCATATTTCATATAATGATAAACCATACTTATGTGTGCCACATGAAACCAATCATATATATCATCATGAAAAAACTCAAGGAAAGAAAATGGGTTTCATAACATTTTCAAACGATGTTTCAAAAAATAAAATTATAATTCAATCAGTTGATTCCAAAAATAAATCTCCAAAAATAATTATATCATGAATTCACATGAAGTATAATAATTAATATTTCTATATAAGACATATATATTTTGGAGGTTGAGAGAAAAATGGAAGTGAATACATGAAAGAGAGTTTTAAGAAATCATTTTAATCATTTTAATAAAATTCAATGTTAGAAGTCACTTTAAAAATTATTTTTCATTAATGTGAGATGAAGGCCATATAAAAAATCACTTTAAAATAATACCGAATAATTTAACCTTGGACAAAATTAAATAAATAAATGTAGAGTGGAAGATATCTGTGTTCTGACAGTAAAACCAGGTCAGTGTGTCATCTGGTAGCTCCTCGCATATGTGTGGTAGTGGACGTGTCTAGAAGGCCAGATGATTTTGTGTGGATTACAATTGGAGAAGAATTCCATTGGAAACAACGAGTTTTATTCGAATCGTGGTCTGATTATTTCTCTACGTGAAAAAAACTGGGTCATGATATGACTGTTTGCATGCGGTGAAGTCAGTTGAATACTGGGTATCGAGGGAACGACAATAGTTTTGTTGCTGGTTATAGGGAAGGGATAATGGAGCCATCTTTACTGGGTGCCTCCAGGGACCAACCTAAAGCAGATAAGTTGTTGGATAAGAGAATAGAGGACAATCTGAAGGTGTCGAATATCTTTGAACGCTTGAGGAAGGATCTATCAGCTCCCCATGTTGCTGGGCAAGACCCTTTAGGCTTAGTGGGAAGTGGTGTGGTTAGCGTGGATGGATCTTTGGATTCCAGTCATGGCACTTATGCATAGGCAATGAGAGCAGATGGTGGTATAATTGATGAATTTAGGTCACAACCGATTGGGGAGGGAAGCGCCAAGGATAGCTAGGAGTGGGTTAAACCAAGACAAGGCCACAATAGAGTGTTGAATGATAAACAAGGTCTGCAACTGAGAAGGACCTTGTGCTGTATTAACCTGAATAATCTATTTGATCACCTGGATGATAACGGTTGTGCAGAGGGAATAAATAGTAGCCTCTCTGGAGCAGATTCAGGATAGGAAACCTCATAGGACAATAACAATGACAATGAAAAGGGAGAGTATGGTAAGGGTCTTTACAACCCAAGTAGGAAGAGAGGGAACAAGGAAAATAGGGATCCAGGGAGTAGCAAGTCCAACAAGTAAAAAACTAAGGGGTTTAAATACTACTCAGGACTTCCTAAACCAATGGAGACATGGTAGGATAAAAAATGTTGTAACATCAAGAAGCAGGAACTCCAGGGAGTGCAGGGTAGCAAGAAAAATCATAGTCCAATTGGTGAAGTCAATGAGGTAATGAAGGGGAATGATCTTCAAAAAACATCGATGGTTTATCAAGGGGAGGAAGAAGAGCAGCAGGCTGGGTAACTTACTGGAGGGAATCATCTGCAGTCTGAGGATGTGCAGCTGGTGGAGGTTGAAGACACTGAGGTCATGCCTAATGGATAGTAGGGGGAGGATGCTATAGAACCTGAACAAGTTCTGTAAATTCTTATGAATTCAAAAGAAAAATTAGAGGAGAAAACCCTTACGATTAAGGACACAAAAGATGATGTGGAGATGATGATGGGAAGAGTGATACACAGGGATACTTATAGTGAGCAAAGTGAATGGATTGAAAAACAGGACCTTATCTTGATTAGAGGATTCAATGAAGGGAAGATCAATGTTTTGGAACAAAATGATTTTTTTACAATAAACAATTAAATTAAGGTTCTTTATGGTTGATTAATTATTTATTAAATGTTTTAAATTTATTTTACCAATAATTAATTTAATTTCATTAATATTATTTACTAATATCATTCTTTAAAATTAATAAATTTAACCAAAATCATATTTTATAAAAAAAAATCCTTTAGAATAAAAGGTAATTTTACAAATGAATTTGTATCTTTTTTCTTATTCTAAAAACATATATTTTGTTTCAAATAAATAATTTATAGTTAAAATATATATATATCACATCTAAAAAAATATTTATATCAAATGTGTAACGTCTTCTAATCTGTAACTCTCGCACACGGCCTGAAAGGGTTAGTTATGAGACCTCAAGCACGCCTCCTCGTATGCCAGAGAATACCGACTAGCAAAAGGGGTGTGATAAGTATAGTAGGGGGACTATACCCCCTTGTATGAATTTTCATAGCAGTATATAAATATCATAATAAAATGGAAATGATGAAAGTAAATACATAGCGGAAGACAATAATAAAATCTGACTAAATAACTAAATAAATAAATAAGGAATGATGTAATGATGATTTGGAATGTAAATAAATGTCATTCCAAAACAACACAACAAAAAGAATATAAAACACAAATAAAATACTCAAAGTCTCAGGTACCAAACTCCATGTTGGTCCCATCTTCTAACTTGATCCCATCTATAAACAAGAAATCTATTGCAAGGTCTTTTTCCCTTATTGAAACATATATCCATGAAATCTTTTCAGGTACCAATAAGTGACCCAAATAGGGTGTGAGTATAACTTAGTAGGTCAACACCACTGCATCTAAAATAAACCAATCTGATAAGAAGTGTATGCAACAAAGTAATATATAGGAGTATTAATTAATTAAAATTTTAATAAAATAAAAGAGAAACCTGCTTCAACTTTGTGCTGAAATATTTCTAATCATGTCATACGATCATGCCAACCACAACCATATAACCAAGGTTTAAAAAATAGGCATAGGAGCTATGCTTGAATATCTTTCATCATGTTTTATGAATATTCTAGCCATAAAAATATAACCATGGTATAGTCACAACCATCAATCCAATTCAAATCCCAACAAGCATTAAAGCATCTTGTATAATTCCCTATAAGCATTACAGCCTAGGACTAGGCATATCCTTCTCTCTATAAGCATTACAACATGGGACTACACTAAGATCACTCAATATCAGTATTAGATCATATAACTGTACAAGTTCCAGGACTATGCCAGATATATAAACATTACCTCATGGAGCACAATCCTTCTCATACAGCATGGATATCACAATATCACATCACAATTCTCAATGGTTAATTCTGAAAATTTTCATTCTGCTATCATATACCATTCCCAATTTAATTCGCAATTGATTAACAATTACATCATTAATAAAAACCAAAAATTAGGGATTATATAACAATAAATCACACTAGGTCTCATGTCATGCTAAACATACTTTAAGACATTTTCCAATTCAATTGTACTCATGGTTTTCTCACCCCATGGGTATCCATAAGCCAATTAAAATCCATTTGAAACCAAAGGAATTCGAGGAATAATTCCATTAGTTTATTTAATTAATTTTTCCTCATCCAATGATGGATCTATTATAATATCATACAAACTTGAAAATTATCAAACAATAGGGTTAAAATTTAGACATCATACCTTTAACCAATGATCCAACAACGCTTCCAATGGCCAACTCCTATGAAGAAGAAGGTTGAGATGATTAAAAAGAGGTTCTTGGATCCAAACTAATCAATATCAAAACCAACAATTAAATTAGTCAAAGTATTTAACTATATTTATTGGAGGAAGATAAGGAACAAACATAAACCAAAAATACTTACCAATGATTACTCACACAAACAGGATGTCCATAATGGAATTTAGAACCACAAAATCACATGGAGAAAGACCAAGGGTCAAGATGAGAGGAGCTTCAGTAGATTAGAATAAAAATAATAGGCACATAATGTTTAAAATATCGGGTAAGGTATTTACATAGCTTGTAATTTGATTATATATCATGTAAATGTTCGTAATTTAATTCTCCAAAAAACTCATCACCTCATATTTATTTTAGTGAAAACCTCAAACAATTACGTGATATGAAATCTCTTTACACATCCAGTAAATGTTTTGCAGTTGATTTTTCAACCCATTTTCATTTTAAATAAACCAAATCTATTTCATGGTTTCTCAACTCACCAAGAACCCATGAAATGCTTAACCCGTTTATTCTCAGACTCCATAAATTCAAACAAGCGTATATCAACAATCTTTAAGTCATTTTATAAAAAAGCTCTCATCTTGGATTCTCTTTGATACCTCTCAAGTTCACTTGGAACACAAGAATGTGTTTTTTAAAACAACAGATTTTCATAATGAAAACAAAATAAAAAGAAATTATTAATGAAAAACTCAGAGAGATATGTGCCTAGAAAAATAGGGGATCATACAACCTCCCCACCTTATAATAGCTTTTCCTAGAGCTTCTCAAAGTGTCACTGAGAGGTCTCATCAAAAAAATTCAACAATAATGTTTTCATATCAGAATCCCTCTCCAATGCCTCCTCCAAAACAAACCCATTCTACTACTACATCCAAACCAATGGTATAGTCTTACCCTGAAGATATTTCTCACTACGATCCACAACCTGTATTGAATGATCACCAAAGGCTGCATTAAACCAAAGATCGATGTCTTTTATGCCTATCACATGAGAAGGGTCTAGATGATATCCCTATAGATTTGAAATATGGAATATGTCATGCATGGAACTATGGTGTTGTAGAAGGGATAAATGGTATGTCACTAGACCGACCATTCCTACTATTTCAAATAGCCCTACAAATCTAGTCACTACAATGCCCTTTTTCCTGACACGGTGTTTCCCTAACCTAAGAAACACCAAAAGGATAACATGTTGACCAACATCAAATTCTAGTGTCCATATCCAATGGTAAACATGTGATTTCTAATTACTCAGTGTAGTCACCAATCGTTATCAGATCAACTGAACCTATTTAGATGTTTCATGCACGAGACTAGGCCCAACAAGTGTTGACTCACCTACCACTAGACAACAAAAGAGGTGAGCAGAATAACCTTCCAAACAAAGCCTCAGAACGTAATATTTGAGTCAATTATTGGAATATATTATTATATGAAGACTCCATGAGTTCCATATGTTTCTCCCACAAACCAACAAAATCCAAAACCCAGGTTCGTAACATATCCTCATTAAACTGAATATTCCACTCATATTGACCATTAGACTTTAGATGATAGATAGTGATTAAAATAACTCATGATCCCAAGGATTTCTAAAGACCCTTCCAGAAATATGATGTGAAATGAAGATCTCTATTTGAAATCATACACATTGGAACACCATGAAACTGAACCACCTCACCCACATAAAGATTTCCTATTTCATCAACTCCAAAGGTTTCCCTAAAAGGTAAGAAGTAGCTACCTTAGTCAATCGATCCACAAAAACCCAAATATTATCATTCTTAAGAGTCATCCTAGGTATTCCTATAAAATAATACATCATTAAATCCTCCTATTTACACTTAGGAATTGGTAAAGACTACAAAAGAATAGTTGTCCTCTGATGCACATCATTCACCTCCTAACATGTAAAGCATCTAGATATAAAGTTCCCACCTCCTTTTTGATTCCTAACCGCCAGAACTATTTATGAAGATCAAGATACATCTTTGTTAACCTAGTATGCACTTACCATCTTGAAGCATGAAATTCCCTCATATTATTATGAAATTTTGTAGGAACCCATACTCGACCAGAGAAAATAAGTGAATTATCACAGTTGAGAGACCATCCTAGTGGCATCTCCCCACCATATAATTTTTCTCTTAGAACTGAGAGCTCCATATTAGACCACTAATAATTCATAATCCAATCAAAAATCATGGGTATAAAAAATTTCCAAGACACAGCTATGCAGCCCTGAGATTACTGAACATCTAGATGTACATTTACAAAGAGGTCCATTATCCACTACACATCCCAAGACTACCATACTACCTATTTCTGTGTCTTTTATCTCAAAGTGTTGGAGATGATGTTTTTCTTTTCAGGTATATAATCAAATTCAAAGTTGAAAGACTGTATATACTCGACCCACCTTCTCTACTAGAGGCTCAACTCCCACTCAGAAATATGTAACAGATGCTTTTGTGATCCATGTATACCAAAAACCACTCACCAATGAGATAGTGTCTCCATCATCTTAGGGAATGCACCACTTATGTTAAATCTATATCATGAATAGGGTAATTCCTCTCATGAAGTCTCAAATTCATTGATCCATAATCAACCACAAGATCCACTTTCATTAGAACTGCTCTATGTCCAACCCCAGATGCATCAAAGTACATAGTATATGCTTTACCCAGCACAAGTAAAGTGAGTATAGGTGTTGAGGTCAGCCTGACTTTTAGTTCCAAAAAATATCTTTCGCAAACATCATAATAAACAAACTTCGCCTATTTATTCATCATTCTAGACATTAGTTCTACAAAATGAGATAAATATAAGATTAACCACCAGTAATAACCCGATAAACCTATAAATCTCTGAATTTCGAAGATATTATTGGTTTATTCCCAATATACCTTAGCTATGAAATTTTATGGGTCCACTGACACTTCATCCTATGAGATGACATGGCCCAAGAATTGCACTTCATTAATCCAGAAACTAAATTTGGTAAGCTTGCAAAAATTTTATTCTCTCTTAATGTACTAAAGAAGATGTAAAGATATTTTTCACAATTGTATGTTGGCTGGGAATACACTACGATATCTTCATAAAAACTCACCATGAACTAATCTATAAATGGATGAAAGATCCTATTCATTATGGCCATGAATACCATAGGTGAATTAGTCAACCCAAACATCATCACTATGAATTCATACAATCCCTACCTGCTTCTAAAATTAGTCCAAGGTATATATGATAGTCTCACCCTTAATTGATGATATCCTGATATCAATTAAATATCAAAGAAGATCTTAGTACCACTCAAGTGATCGAAAAGATCATCAATGCGTGGAATAGGATAGTAGTTCTTGGCCACTATCTGATTCAGCCTCCAATAATCTACACATAATAATAAAGATTTATCTGCCTTTTGGTGAACAGAACTAGAGAACCCCAAGGATATGTACTCAGTCGATTGGAGACCTTGGATTATAGATACTCCAACAGAACCTACAAGTCTTAAAACTCTGCTATTTCCTTTTGGTAAGGTAGGATTGAAACTGGATCTGTTCCCAGCACCAACTTGATTTTGAACTCAGTATCTTTCTTGGGAGTTAATCTATAGAACTCATCAAGAAATAAATATTGAAAATGGTTTACCACTAGAGGAAAAATTCCATCTATATTCCACCATTATATTGAGTAATACCAGATATCTAAGCTATGAGACTATCTAATATTCACTAAATTCATCTCACACAATAGGCCTGAAGATCCCCTCAGCATGGTGAGAATAACTGATTCTTTATAGATATAGGAAAGTAACTCTCCTCCTACAATAGTCGATATGATCCTGGTATAAAACTAAAAAATCCATACTAAGAATGAATTCAAAGCACGTCATTTTCAATTTGAATGGTTCCCAAAATAAATTATAACCACCAATATCTAGAGAACACACCTTACAATATTTGGTATTTTTTAACTGAACTCCCAACGGTGTGTCAATGGTTAAAACACCATATAAAATTTCCACATCTAAGACCAAACCATTTTCAAAAAGAGTATATAGAAAAGAATGTGATGTTCCTATATCAAACAAAACAAAAGTTATTGTAGATGATACTAGAATCGTACCTCTGATGGTAGATGGTCCTACATCCACATTAGCCGGAGTAGTCTAAATAACATGTAACTAGATTGTCCCTATACCTTGGGCTTCAGTTTGACTACCCAAAAATATTTACCTTTCTTGGTATAGTTGCTCGTGAAATGGGTACCACATCCCCTACCACGAGATGAACAGCCTCTAGAATTCCATCTACTAGCCTGTTGAGGGCTAGATGAGACCCTTCTTAACTCTAATGTATGTCCTAATTCTCTTCCACTAGTCTTATATGGAAATTTCAAAAAGAACCTCTTAAGGTTACCCAATCTACCATAAATATGACACCCAACTGCGAGGTAAGGACATTAATGGTGGTTATGTCTAAACACTCTACATTGATAGAACTGGAATAGAACACGATCTTGAGTTGGTTTTTCACAACCCTAACTACACTATCCACTATTGCTTTAGTAGAAACTGTCATAATTCCACTTCTTACCACTCCATGAAGAACTCCCAGATCACCCTATTGAAATTTCCTAGTCGATGCTCAGGGCCTCTCTCAAATTCCCTTCTATTATGAGTGCTTGATTCTTCGTGTCTTTGAAGATTCATTAAAAGAAAAAAATAACCTATGAACTAATCTCATATTGAATACCATCCTAGAAATTTCACACCATAGAGATCTCATCAGCTACCAAAGATGGTGAAAAGGACTATAGGTCGGTAAAATGTCTAGCATAGTCCAGTACTAACAAAACCTCCTACCTAAAATGTATGAACTCGTGATCTTTTTCATCCCTCAAGGTCTCAAGATAGAAATGTATTAGGAACTTTGTCTCAAATTCTTTCCAGGATAGATCATCATTCTACCTAGCTTTTTCTATAACATCCCAGCAACAATTGGTAGGTCCATTAAGTATATATTCATCATGCTTCAACCTCATATTCATAGGGGTATTCAGATGGTTGATGATTTTAAAAAATTTCTCAATTCATAACTTAGATTCCTAGGGTCCTTCTTGAGTAAACATAGGCAGATGCTACAGCTAAAACTCTCTTATCATCTCATACGTTGAAGGAACTGTATGAATAGTCTCCCTTTCCAGGGATCGTATGACCCTCGGGAAGATTCCACAAAAATGAACATCCATGTTCTCCTCGAGAACTATAGGAATCTCTAATTCATGTGTGTTTATAGAATGTTAATTTCCACTCTCCTAATGCTAAAGTTGCAAATGACGAGGAGGAATTTTTCCTGTAAGACAAACACACACCTTAGAAAATTGGATAGCAACAGGGTAAACCCAATAGGTGACTACAATAGAGAACCACTAGTTCATGTCTCTCTTGAAATGTCTTACAAGTTTTTTATCATGAAACAAAAACTTATTTCATTTTTTATAGAAAGAAATATCTCATATCACAGTTTAACAAAAAGTAAATATCACATGCAAAAATAAACATACCCCTATTATGAACAATGTATGTCAATATGTACCTATGTACCTATTATGATGCTTGAATTATCATCTCAGGACATAATGGTCCACGAGTACAAATATCAAGAAATAATAACATCATAAAACAATAAAATCACACAACATGTGAATCACTCAAGGTGAAATAACAACAATTGTAATAATTACACAACATAAATAGCAATCCCATCCTGGGGTACTTGGATATTTTCCCATACATGGTTTATATACTCCCATGGTAAAACTCATTACCAAGTCCTATGATATCCTAATATCCTTTATACCTTTCCCAAATAGTAAAGTATAAGAAAATAAAACCTACCCCTTTGATGCCACTTTGTAATGTACCCTAATCTGGCACTCTCAAACATAGAAGAAAAGGGTTGGTTATGAGACCTAAAGTGCACCTCCCTATATGACATATGCTGCCAAATAACTATGGGGGTGTGATATTTATAGTAGGGATACTATATCCCCTCGTATGATGTTTTATAGCAGTAGAAACAATTCATAATAAAATATAATTAATTGAAGTAAATTCATAGAGGAAGGCAACAATAAAACACAACTAAATAATCCAATAAATAAATAATTAATAATGTAATGATTTGATGGAATGTATCTAAATGACATGATAGAAAAGTATAATAAAAATACTAGTAGACTCATAGTCTTGGGTCCTAAACCCCAGGTTGGTCCCATCTATGAACTTCATTCTATCCACAAACAAGAAATCTACATCAAGTTCCTTTTCCCATTTCCAAACCTACATCCATGAAATCTACTCAAGTACAAAACATCGGTCTGAATAGGGTGTGAGTATAAATCAGTAGGTCAACACCACCACGTATAAACTAAACCAGTATGATAATAATTATATGTAATAAAGAGATAAACATGTGTATTAATTAATTCAATAATTAACAAAATACAACAACAACCTACTTCGAATCTGTCCTTGAATATTTCTGAGAATCTATTATAACCATGTCAAACACAACCATATAACCAAGGTAAAACAACCTACATCAGTATCATGCCAAAATACCTTTGATAATTCCTTATGACAATGCCAACCACAACCATATAACTATGTTATATTCCAAACTGTCAATCCGATTCAAATCCCTATAAGCATTACAGTATCCAGGATAAATCCCAAAGGTATTAGAGCATGGGACTAAGAATAGGACAATATTTATAATCATTACAACTTGGGAATGGGCCTATCCCACTCGATATTATCATTACAATATATAATTGTGCAAGTTCAAGGGTTGATCCCGATATATAAGAATTAAAAATGGAAAATAATCCCTATCCTACAACATGGATATCACAATATCACATCCCAATTCCCAAAGGTTAGTTATAAAAATTACCATTCTACTTTCATATACAACATACAATTCAATTCATAATTGATTAAAAAATATATCAATAAGAAATAAGCCACAAATTAGGGATTCTATAATAATAAATCACTCTCGGTCACATGTCCTGCTAAACATTATTTCAGACATTTTTTAATTCAATTATAATCATGGTTCTCTCACCACATGGGTAACCATAAGCAATTTAAAAACCATTTGAAACCAAATGACTTGAATAAATAATTTCATTTGTTTATCTAATTAATTTGGGTGCACACAACGATGGTTCTATCACAATATTGCATAAACATGGCAATTATCATACCATAGGGTTAAGATTTAGACCCCTACCTTTAACCAATGATCCAACAATGATTCCAATAGCCAAAACCCACAATAAAGAAGGTGCAGATTATTTCAAAGAGGTTCCTAGATCAAAACTGATCAATATAAAAACCAACAATGCAATTGGAGAAATATTTCACTGTAATGGTTGGAGAAGAAGGAAGAGAAGGAAGAAAACTTAACCAAAAAGGCTTATCAGGGATCACTCACACAAACATTACATCCAAATGGGAAGTTAGCACCCTAAAACCACTAAGAGAAATCCCTAGGGTTGAGAGGAGAGGATCTAAAGTGGATTAAAATGAAAATCATCCACACATCATATTCAAAATAGAAGGTTATTCATTTACATGGCATGTAATGTTCTTACACTTCTTGTAAATGTTTTTAATGGAATTCTCCAAAACAACTGTAACCTTAGATTTATTTATTAAAACCCTTAACCAATTGCATGATGTGAAATCTCTTTACATGGAAATTAACTATTCTATAGTTTATTTTTCATCCCTTTTTCCCTTTAAACAAACCAAACCTCTTCAAAATATTCTAAACTCACCAAGAAAATTCGAAACGCTTAACCCATTTATTCTTAGACTCCATTAATTCAAAAAATTATACATCCAAAAACTTTAGGTTATTTTCTCTATAAAATATCTCCTCAAGAATACTCTTTGGACCTTCTCAAGTTTCATGAAAACTGAAGATTATGTTTATTTGAACAACAAACTTTCATGATGAAAACTTAACTGAAATAAAACATTAACAAAAAATTAGAGAGATATATACCTATTAAAAGAACGAATCTTAAAAAAGGTATACCAGAAATTCCAAATCCATTAATATTATACTCAGTGGATTTATACCCTTTTAATGTGATTCATTTATTATGTGATTTATTTTCTTTATCAAATTAAAATATTTTAATAAAACATATTTATAACTTATAGATATATTTTTTAGGAATAAAAATATTCCCTAAAACTTGGTGTGTCATAATGGGCTAGGTAAACATGTTATGAACTAGAAATTCAACGCCAATATAGAAAACCTCAAAGGAACATGAACATGGTTTAAGGTCATGATACTTGGACTATGGGGTGTGGTTAATAGTTTAAGGTCTTAGAACTCATAACACAGGAGGGATCTTGAGGAAGTCTATATACCACAATAGGGGTAGGCATAAAGGTAATCCCAATATAAATTAAAACCCAAATTTTAATATAGAACTCCTAAAAAACATATACACTGAGCTTAAGGACATGATGTTTGGACTATGGTTCCCAATTTAAGGTTATAGGACTCAGAGTATGGGGTATATAGAGTTTGAGGTTCTATAGTGTACACCAAGGGGTGAGGTTATATATTTATCAATGTGGAATAGATGACATCTATACATGAATTAATGTAGGGTTCCATATAGATGTAGCTGACCTCGGGAAATAGTTAATATAGTTTAATTTCATAGTGCTCAGATCATATCCTTGGAGATCAATGAAGTCTCAGTTCTAGGTAGGTGAATATGACTCAATAAAGGGGCACTAAGCACTGAGATTAGGTGGGTGTAAAGGGATATTTACAATTGGGCCCAATATTAGAGATTTAGGTGTCACTACTTATCCCGTGGTATGGGAATTAATCAACTTGTATTTCTTGGATGTTGTGCGATAGGTGAATAACACCGATAGAAAAGGGGGTGTCATATTAGGTGAGGACTCTAATATAGTTATATAGTTTAATAATTATACAAAAACATGTCAACTATATAGTTTTAAGAGATGTATCTTGGACTAAAGTTGGTGCAGTTTAATATCATGCAATAACAATGTTAATTATATAGTTTAATGTAATATAGTGAGGATGATTATACATAGTTCAAATTTATATAGATAGGAGTAATGTGTGATTCATTTATGGTTCATATGATGAGTACTTATTCTGAGCAATTTAGAGTCATGTAGAATAGTCATCAATTAGAAGTAGTGTAAATTCATGTGGAATTGAGTAAATTTCATCTAGTTTAATTTCACGTGATAAGGACTACATGTCTTTCAATTTATCAAAATATGATAATAACTACATTTCATGAAATTTAACATCATGTAAAAAGGACCATGGGAACCCAATATGAAGTTATGAAAATTATTTCCTGAGGAACATCATGTTAATGGGATGTGCAATAACCTCTCCATCAATGTTAATCAATGAGTATTCACCATTGAAGTAAATCTTATTAATGTTTAAGGTTCTTTCCCATTTGAGCTATAACCTCAATGAATTTCTTATGGGCATCATTGAAGATAATAATTCCTACACAAAATCACCCTTGAAGAATAAAAAATGATGTACCTTCTTGTTGAATACTCTATCCACTCAATTCTAATAGAACTCGAGGTTATGCCCTGCTTATACACTATTTTCATTGAGGGGTTATAAATAAACTAACATGGATTTTGAAATATCAACCTTCATCAACTGGTCATAGGTGGCTATCTAAATTGATGGTAGTTAAACCTAGATGGGAAGCACTACTTTTTTTCTATACACTTGGGAGTAAAGGATCTCCTGATTCAAAATTTTACCCAAGTTTCGATATAACCACAATTCACTAGGGATATTTTCATATGGGTTTTTCTTATTCAAATCCACTATATTCTGTATAATTTTTGTGAGGAATTTTTTTAATACCATAAATTATCCATTTTTTACTGTGCCATAGTGGAATGTGTCATTGAACTGAATGTTATACTTGTCATGATTCTTCAACTCAATGGCTTGGAAGTAAGTGCTATTATCTATTAAAATCATGTAAGTGATCCTAAAATGATGAATGATGTGGTATTTCATGATATTAATCTTGAACCTCATTGTGATATCCTTTAGAGGAATGGAATTATCCCATTTTTAAATAAACTAGTGGTCGTAAGGATAAACTTTAACTATCAGGATATTGTTGGTAGATATGAACTAACAATTTTGATTCCCTACATGGAGAAGGTCTAAGAGTACTTTTTGGTGTAGATAATATTAATATATTGATGCATTAAATTGGATTGAACCTAGTATTTATTAAACTTTTTGGTGAATTCCATACAGTCATGAACCATGGCCAGCTAAAAGTAGTGTGACCTTCAAATCTAGTGGGAGATATTTAATCGTATATGATGAGCTCCCCAAGACCAATCATGAACCACCAATGAGACCTGGGAAATTTATTTTCTCTTGATACAACTGAGAGGGATTCTATCAAATCTATACTTATAGAGTACTTTCTATGAATTGGGGTCCTCCTAAAGGACAAAATTCAATCCATGCTAGCAAATTTGTTCTCTATCTACTTGAATTAATGGAAATGTTCCATGTTGGAGGTAAGCAATAAGGTGATTCATCTAATCAAATTCTACTATAATTGTTTTGGTTATTGGGGTCCTTCTAGGGAGGGACCAGTATTGAGTTGGTTTACCTCCCAATATTCTCTATTATAAGTGGTAGGTGAAATCACTTACTAATGTGCCACTTGGATGATCAAGTTGTCCAGTTCTAGATCAGATATGGATCTCACTATGTTTTTTAGGGTGTCTAATAAATTTTTGAGACTTTAGGATATGATAAACCTTATTTTCTAGAGGTAATATGGTCGTTAACTCATGAGTACACTTGAGAAAGGGGAAGATCTTTAATTTTTAATAGTATAATCATCATTAATTGACTTAATAACTAACTCATAATTAACATTCATATGAAACGAAGGGATCTAAAGCTCAATATCCAACTCAAGTATAGTAATGAGGAATTGATATTCTACCAAATTATTTATGAATATCTCCAAAATGATAAGAGATTATAACTTTAGGGCCTTTGAAGGGGTGATAATATAAATTCTAAGTCTGAACCTGTTGATTTTAGATTTTTTTAACCTATTCCCAATCAGGGTCTCGGAGGCACCATCAAAATGAATTTACCATTGTAGAACTACTTCGTCATTTAAGACAATTGTCTCATCAAGCAACTTAACATCCATGGGTATATCCTTTGAGGATGGGAGGGAGATAAGAAAATATTTCGATATTTGTCCCTCAATAACCATTTAAGGGGTGAACATGATATTAAATTACTAGAGATTCACTAAACACCATGCCAATCATCCAATCAATATTGGGAGATTAAGGATATAATTTAATGGTTCAATATGTTATATCATCTTGACCTTATTATGTTATAGATAATAACACAAATTTTGGACCTCTGAGACCAAGGAAAGGGAGTTCTTATCGATGAGATAATATCTTACATCAGTGTCTAGCATCAAGAAACTGAGGTAGTATATATTTTTTCATTTTCCTTGTTATTATTATAGGATAAGAGGGAACCAAGGGACTACTCAAGGTATATGACATAGATGATCAAAGCTCTCTCATGGATGTGTGACATCAAAACTTTCGATCACATCAAGTACTAATTGATGTCATTAAATACACATTGGAATTATTTATCTCACTATTAGGTGGTTCCTTCATTTATCATCTTGGAGATGCACTTACACTTTCCCACTAGGTTAGTGAAAAATTTCCAAATGTAAGCAAGACACCCATGAAATCCTCACAACTCTTATAGGTTTCATGAAGGGGAAATTTCAAATATTTTTTGATCTTATTTAGGTTGATATCAATGCTTATGTACCAAATAAAAATGATAAGGAATTTTCTAGAGGTTTCCTTAGATACACACTTTAAGTGGTTCATCATCATATTTTACTTGTGGAAAATGAAAAACACTTTCACGAGGTTGTTTAGATGGTTCTACTTTTTTCAAGATTTGACCACCAAATTATTCACATAGCACCCCAAAATAATTACTAGAATGGGTTTGAGGATGTGATACATGGATTGCTGGTTGATTTATCCAATATTATCCAAGCTTAATGGAATCACCTAGTAATATTATATTTCATGGGGTTACTTGAATGTAGTTCCCTCCTTATATTTCAGGGGCATATGATTTAATAATACCCAAAGTATTGATCTATGAAGGAGACGACTTGGAAGCTAGTAGTTATCCCTATCAATAACTTTGTAACTAGGATAGGGAATTCATCCTTTGAGAAGTGGTGAATGAGGTCCTAGAAGTAGATAGAGAATATAACCTTTCTATTCTATTCCTAACTATGATATTTTTAGCCAGTCGCTTAGGGTAATAGACCTCCCTAAAGATTTTCCCTTTTACTATATTATCAAATTCATCCTCAAACATGGAACTATGGGAAGGTTGCATCCTTATAGACACGTGGTTGTATCAATAGTGTCCAATAGATAGATTGATATAGTGTACAATGGACTCGGTATTTTGTTATGATATCTCCTTATAGCTCCCTATAAATATTACATGGTGTTACTTCAAGAATGAGATGTACTACTCTTTTTTTATTGGGAGGAATGATGGTATTGATCAATTATAGCCTTGATTCTTCCTCTGTATCAAGGTTCACCTATATTGGCTCATCAATGGTGGTCAAAACTATTTTTTTCAAAGTAAAGAGGGGATTTATTTAGCTCTTCCTCATCAGAAGTATAAGGTATGGAGGAACGATACAATTCATTAGGAATAATCAATTGTGGAAAGGCATCATATACCTATGTGGGGTAGAATATTCATAATCAGGTTTTTATCCTTCTAAATCTTTGAACACCATATTAATAAATTTAATTTCGATTATCCCATGTGATCTTTTTCAGTGTGTTCCACCCACCATGACAAAACATCATAGCTTAAATGATTGATTATGGGTCAATACTTCTCTTTGTTGGACATCGTTGATAGGTCGATTAATAGGAATACGAAAAAATTTCTAATTTATGATGGTGGATTTCTTATCCAACCTTGTAATCTCTAATCCTTCATTTGAGTAGTAAGTGATATATGTGTACTCCTTTGTTTTTTGCATTATTATGTAGTGTTATAGTTTTAAAATTATTAATTACATATAATGGATAGGTAGTATAAAGGTAATATTTAAGTAATCTTAAGGATCTATTAAGGTGGTCATAAAGTCATTAGTATCATTTATTCTCTAGAATTATTTGACTAATCGGTGGTTTCTAACCCTTTTTCAATACAAAATGTTAAGGTAATGGGTTTTGTATGAGCAAAGGGGGGAAGCATCACCCTGGAGCACCCTTACTCAATTGATGAGAGACTATTTAAGAAAATGGTGATATGATAGAGTGGTGGTTTCATAAAATTGTGGACAAGGCCTTCCCAATAAGGTATTGAGAGTAGTGTTTTGTGAGATAACTAGGAATTCAGTATTAGATTCAAAATAACAAAAAATGTCCTCTAGTTGAATAATTACAAGTGATTTATGATTCCGATTTTCATATCCCTAAATTTCCCGGTAAGAATATTTTAGAATAAACTCTTTGTATCCTAGCTTATATAGGACCTGGTTCAGGATGTAGTTGATCTTAGAACCATTATCAACCACATGAAAATGTACATCGATATCATTGAGCTTGTCTGAGAGGTACAGGGCATATGTTTCCTTGAATTAATATTCCCTCACATTACTCAAAAAATGATATGATAACTTGGAAATATTTCTGTTTGCCTTATACTAAAAGGTACAATTTATTGTCATCCACAATGGAATCAAACTCTTGAAGTATCTTTTGTGTTTAGATGATAGATTTAGAATTTTACTTTGACAAACAATGTGAATAAAGGATTGAGATTTATTCTGGGAAATAGATGAGGTGATTGATCACACTATACTTCCCTACTAGGGGTATTTTTCTACTCCTAAAGGGAGGATTACTGTACATGAAGTATAGAGGTCCCTAATGGATAAGGTGTAGGTGCATCGTTGATACCCACTAAATTTTATCAATGATTAAATAGGCGTGACTCATCTAGGAAATCAACTAATCAAATGTAATGTAGATATATACTATAGGATATTATCACAAATATTTTTTATTTTTTAGATTAGATAAATGCCTACTCTCTTATCTTAGTAGCTAAGATAGAATTTGAAATGATATAACCCTAATCATTAGGCTTTCCTGGTGAAATTCTCCCAAGACTAAAGAATTTTAGTGAGAGGATCTATGAGGAAATGGTTCACATTATTTATCTTTAAGCTCTACATAGTGGTCCACCAATCTGATGGAATTGGTAGAGATAAAATATTATTCCTCTTCATATTATTCCTTCAGTTTCTGGTGGACCATGGAGATTTCTCATACTATAAAAGGCATGAAATTTATAAGGTTATAAACCATATCTGGAACTAGTAGCGGCTTCAAGTCATCATTTTGGTGTCAGTGTTAGTTACTTTGATCTTATAGTGATTTGACTCTGATAGTTTCACCTGAGAGGATAAATTATATAGGTAGGGTTTGGTATGATTAATCCTTTGTTAACATTGAAGTTAGCCAATCATTTAATTTTTTTGCTCCTTACCTCAAGGTCTACTATCATTCCCTGACATCTTCACCGTTGTTGGTTCTGATTGAAATGCTCATGACATGTTCCCAAAGGTTTTCCAACTCCACTACACCTTGATCTAAAATATTTTGGAGCTAATAATTGAATAAAATGTATACATACATGGAATTCCCAATCATACTATGGTAGGGGTGATATTTTGGATGGTTCTTCAAATCGAAATCACGTAGACTCTAGATTTAAAGAAGTTTTAGAAAGTTTTTTTCAGGAAACATATGAATAAGTTACTAATTTTTTCACACTTAAAGGAGTATAATTTTTTCATATTCATATTTAAGGGTTTAGTTTCATGTCCCAGCACAATAATAAAACATAATTTTAATAGTGATAAAAAGGTGTTGAATACCTAAGAAATGTTAAAAGACAACCTTAATCATTTCTTGATCTATGTGAAAGTGAATAATCGCGGTACTCTTCCATGGATTGATGATTTATTTGATTAGGTAAATGGAGCTATTTGTTTCTCAAATATCAATCTTTAGTTGGGATATCATTAGAATTGGGTAAAAGGTTAGGTTATTATAAATATATTTTTTGATATTCTTATGAGAATTAAGAGTTTTCTATCATGTCATTTGGTGTGATGAATTATCCAGTTATGTTCATGGGTTTTATGAATGTAGTGTTTAGAGAGTTCCTATATTAGTTAATGGTGGTTTTTATCGTTGAAATCCTTAGGAAATCTGCATCTAAGGAGGAGCACGTAGAGTATCGATGTCCTATTTTGGTAGTTCTTTATCATAAAAAAATATTCAGGAAGATATAGAAGTGTTATTTTTGCGATAATGATGTTCATTTATTGGGTCATATCATGTCCTAGAATGGTATATCAATATATCTGTTGAATATTGAGGCAGATGTTTCTTTGGTATCCCCTAAGATAGTTGCAAGGGTACGGAGTTTCATTGGTCTTGTAAGATATTATAAAAGGTTCATAGTTGATTTCTATTGAGTTGTGAATCCTATAAAAGCCTTTAATATAAATTATTAGGAAATCATGTTTAACAATCAATGTCAGGAAATTTTTAGTACTAAAAGAAGAAGTTGTGTAGTGCTCTAGTTCCTTTTTTAGAAGAGGGAGTTCATTTAATGTTTTTCTATGATGCTTTGTATATTAGATCATTTTTTGTTATGGTGAAGAAAATATATATTATTTCTTATGGGTCTCTAAATTTATATACTCATGATAATAACTAGGCAAACCATGATATTGAGTAGGTAGCAATCATGTTTTCCTTGAAGTTAGAGCGACATCACCTCATTGGAAACTGTTTTCTGGTTTTTACCTATCACAAGATCCTAGGGTATGTGTTCTACAAGTTTGAACTAAACTTTTGACACCACGAACGACCCATTCACATCATGAAAATTGATTAGGTATAATGATGATAAATCTTATTATAACATCATTTCTCCCAAAATCCTTCAATTCTCTCCCAATCCTAAGAGACTATAGGATGTCTGTCAAGGAATTTTGAAGAAATTTTGAAAGGTATTTATCCCCACCTTCCCATGTTCAATCCATGATGATTTAATGTGATTTTTCCCTCTTTATCTTTTGGTTTCTTCTTTTATTAGTCTTATTTTCTACTGTTATTTGTTTCCAAGATATGTTGGTTGATTTACTTGTTCTTATGATGTTATTTTTATGTTTTTTATCACGGTTATGGTGTGGTATTCTTTGAGGGATATAGTTTCCTTATGGGAGAGGTGATTAGAGATATGCTAGTTGTTTCATTCTCATTTAAGAATGTTAAAATCCTTTAGGAAGGTGATTTATTGATTCCCCTACTATTTTATGTGTAAACATAAATTTATCAAGCTTTATCTCTTTGGGGGGATAATAGAATTAACCATAATAAATATTAAATCAAATGTTGAAAATAAATAGTTTATGGTTATAGTGATAACATGTGTTTTTTCACCATGATAGTGGTTTCCCTATTGATTTTCTATATATTGTGATATCTATATTTATTATTTGTTAAAAAATTTACACTTGGGTTTAGTATTTTAATTTTATGAAAATGGTTAAATAACACAAATTTGGGGATGTTGTTGTAAAAAGGGTTAAACATATAGGTTTATTGAATACATTTATTCTTATAATTTGATGTAAATAAAATGATGTTTAATGCATTTTTAATTAAATATTATCTTCCATATTTTAATATAATTTTCAAAGTAACATAAATTTTAAAATTATTTTTTTTTATAATAATATAGAAGAATGTTAATTGAAATGTTCTTCTTTAAAGTATGTTGAAATTATAAGCTTTGATTTAGATAATTTTTAAATAATTTATCACTTTTATTGATAATTACTTAGGTTTCATATAGTTTTAAAATATAATAAATGAATTATTTAATCCAATATGGTAATAAAACTGGTTATTTGGTAAAAAATGTTTGGGGATGAGATATCATATTTTCATGTGGAGGGTAGATGCCATTTTTTCAGGGCCTAGATTCCATGTTGACTCTATTTTTTTCTTATGTATTACTCTGGATTTGATCCCTGATATTTGATGCGATGTAATCCTAGGAGCACTAATGGATTGTCAATGGATGGATGGGGAGGACAAGGTTTGGGGTAGTAATTGGCACCTGATATGGCAGATGCATGGTGATATGCATGGTGGTGTCAGGGATGAAATCAAGATGGATGGAATGAGTTGAAGATGGGTTTTACCACTACTATGTTGAAATATGGGATTCTTTCTTATTTATAAATATTCTTAAAGTCTAGATGGTATGGTTTCTTATTTCTACATTTTTTCCCACTACTTAGGGAAGCTCGTTGTGATTTGTTATAAATATATTTATGGTAGCTTAGGACATTTGCCAGAGTAATTGAAATTTTGGAATTATAGTGAATAATGAATGTTTTAACCCATGGTTTTGGTTCTTGATGGAGTGAAAATATTGATAATCTTGTGGAACAATAGAATCAATTGGATTATACTTAGTTCACATGGACTTCACTTGGTGGATAATGAAATGTGAAATTTAATAAGGATAATTAATGGATAATGAATTGTTTAACATAAAGTAAAATGTTAAAAAGAAAAAATTAATTAAATGTATCTCCTCTAATGCATGTGTACTTATTGGATATCTAGTTATTAGCTGTCAGAGCCAGGAGTCTGAGAGAAGATAATTGTAGTTGAGACAAATATAATGTTAATGCATAGTGTGATTAAGAGATATATTATATAATGTATATTATTTGATTTCATACACTAGCCTATCCATGTCGTTAGGGCGATTGACACCCAGTAGACTTTGGGAGGATATTTTACCCAATATCTAGGTTAGTGAGGAATAGATGGATGACTATACCCATTAGCCCCACTCACTTATCCTATTAGTATTATGTGATGGTATACATGGTTGTTATGTTTACCCATATATTTTTGTAGAGGGTTGTAAACTATTATTGTTATTTCAAACAAAGGTATCTATATATATATATATATTATCCTATGGATTATTATAGGTCTAATGTGAATGGGTTCTCATGGATTGAGGTATGATATGTGGAATTTAGGCTTTGTGGATGCTCAAAATTAATCGGTTATTATCTAAAGATATGGAATTGAATTATGTGATGATGTGATATGCAGGGTGCATGCTATTTAATGATGTGATGTGATGTATAAGATTTATTTTATGATACATTATCCTCAGTTTCTTTGAGATAGATTCTTTTGGAGAGAGATGGATCAAGGATGTGTGATGTTGGGGAAGAGTGGAAAACCAATGGGGAAATGGAATTTGGGTACCCTCATTTGATATTAATTCAAATTTACACATGTGTGTGATACTTGATGAGAGATATTCATGGTGTGGTTGGGAAATTATAATACCTATTTAGATGAGAAATTTGCTTCGCTTGTTTTTAACTAGGCATTAGAATACTTTTTTATCTTTTTAATGAGAGGATTGAGGGATGATCCTAGTGAGTATACATGTTATGATCACCCTATATATATAAACTATTTTTCAGGTCAGTAGAAGAAGGTTCATGACTAGGAAGGAATTTACTAGCTTATGGGTTGTTTAAAAGCTATTTGGAATTTCATGGTCCCTTCTGAGGATTATCTTTTGGTACTTTTAGTTTCCCTTAGAGTTATTTATTCTTATAAAATTTCATGCTTGTATCTGGGAACTTTTACTTTTATCTTGAGAGTGTTTTTTGTGTGTTTCTATCTTATCTATAGTTGTCTTTATTTTATAGGGCCATGCCTCCCATATATATGTATAATATTCCATGGGTGATTGTCTCCAACTCATGGCCTGTTAGATACAGGCTTTAGGCATATTTATCTCCTTTCTATCATTTTCAGCATTGGGGGTACCTTTAGGGGGTGGGGGTCATGAAAAGAGTTATCAAAACAAGGAAAAAATGAAATTAGTAATAAAATTTAGGAATGGTGGAGTAAATGTAAAAGAAAATGGATGGAGGACAGAGAAATAAAGTGTGAAATATAAAGGAATAGTGATAAAAAGGTTGAGAAATTGATAAATTTCAGAAGATCAGGCTATTCTAAATCATAAAAAGGATTTATTCTTTCATCAAAAAAATTACAATCTATGGAAAAGATATAAAAAGGGTATTAGATTTGCCTTGCTACCAATTTACTATCCAACTATGTTCAACTACCTCTATAAAGGATTGGTTCACCAAAAAAACTCAAAAAATTAATGTTTCTCACAAGTAAAATAAAAAAATAACATTTTCCAAATTAAGTAATTTATTTAATGTTTTTAGGGATAAAATTACACTCTTATCTCTCATCGATATGTAAACATTGTGAAAATTATGCTAAAGGATAATTAAAATAAGAAAATTAAACAAATGAATCAACACTATGAAAAGTTATGCAAGAATAGAGAAATATTCAACTCATATTCACCTAAATCCCAAATAAAATTTAAGTATCATTTTCAATATATAAATAATAAATATTTTCAATAAACACAACCTAGAAACAACAAAATAAAGAATAAAGGGGAAAAGATTGAGAATCCTTCTTTGTTGATCTTCTCCCTCTCTCAAACTCTTGATTCTTTTGAGTCACCACTTTTAATATTTTCATCTATGTATGTCATTTACTCTCCCATATATCTCTAAAAATGGGTATTTTCTCATAAAATGTGTAACACCCCAAGCTTTCATGGTACGCTTCCCTTTGAATAATACAGTAGCATGTGTTGTACGCAACATCGAGTTCTAAAACACACCACAACTAATCAAACTAGCCGTTATGAATAGTAATAACTAATTTTTGAAATTATATTAATTTTATAATTCAAAATGGACTTCTTTTTTGTATTCGTAATATCGAAATTATCCTAAGTTGAATTTTTTTTTTATTTTCTGAGAACTTCCAATTTTCTATGAATAGTAAAAAAATACTTAAAAACAACTTTTTTAATAAAAATAATTTATAGTGATAAATTATAATATTGAGTGGTTTTAAAGTATAATTAGAATATAAATTTACCATTTTATCCAATGGTGGTCATTAGAATTAATTTTACTTTGAAATTGGACATAAACAATTGTCAATCTTTTGATGGATATTGTTTCTTAAAAACATGCTATTTGTTTTGACAACGGGAATAAATTATAAAATTAATTAATGTAACTTATATTTTTGGAATTTTGTAAAATAGACACCATTTTTGAATTCAGAATATCAATTATATCTTAGGGTGAATTTTTGGTATTTTTCTGAAAAACGTCAATTTTTGATGAATAGTGAAACCACTAAGTGGTGGTTTAAAAACTAATTTTTCATGTAAATGAAACATTACCACTTTTATGATTTGATTTTAAAAAATTCGACATACATGGTTGTCATTAAGAAGTTAAATGTGGTTCAATGGGATTAAAATAATTTTTTGGTGAATAGTAACTTTTAAGTTTTATTAATCACGATTAAAGGTAATTAGTGAAATTTAAGGTAAAAATGATATTATAATAATATTAAATTACCTTTAAACTTGTCCTACCCTCTTTGGGTGAGTCATGGCCGACCAATACAATCCATGGTTAAACTTGGGGACCCCATGGAGCCACTTGGGTAAGAAAATGACATTAGTAACATTTTATTTAAAGTAAAAATAAAATTGACACAAACATGTGTTGTTTTACTAAAACAATTATTACATGGGGTTATATAAGTTACATTTTCGACTATAAATACTCATTGGAAATATAAAAATATTTCCTACATCACGGTAATTTTTTATAATTTTTAGTAATTAAATAAATAAATTTATTTATCACACCACGATGATGCAGCGATTACCACATTAATGAACTTTTTAAATAAAATGAAAATATAATGTAAACTTTAAGACTTAAACTTGTCAAAAACCTATTATATGAGTATATTTATAACCCTTATCACCTTATCCTAGAAATATATAATTTTGGTACCTTTGAAATCCTAAAATCACTTCATAATAATGTAACATTTCATGACTTTCCAAGAGTGCCCCTCATCTCCTCTTATAAAAGGCCCCCACATCTACCACCTAATTCCCACCTTCAAATCCTTTTGGATCAGCAAACCTCTACCCAAATACTCTCTCAAATTCCCTCTCTTACTCTTAGAAGCCTCACTTTTGGTAGAAATCTTCCCAAGGAAGCCTTTGGCTCAAATCAAAAAGAGTTACCCGATTTTAAGGTAATGTCTTATCTTGTGTTCTTTTGTTTTATTTTGCTTCTCCAACCCCTTAAAATAATTTTATTCATTTCTATTTTAAGAACACAAGTATCTCAAATATACTAGTATGTTGTTATGAGAAGTATTTTATTTACACTTACACGCACCTTCGTCTAATGGTTAATAAACATACTGTTTCTGTGGGTGGCGAATTACTCCCTCACGAAACGATGATTGTTCAATGTTCTTTTAACACCTCTCATGGTGGAGATTAAGATGTAACTATATTTATATATGATATATATTATGTTTATGTTTTCCTTATTCTTCTTTATTTTTCATTTATGGCATACCATTATCATTTCCATTATGGGTAAACGTGATTATTTCATTTTAGGAAGTGCGGACTGCCGCACCCTCAAAGTGATTTGAATCGTTAATGCCATATGTGGGATATATAAAGGATGGAGTAATTGATATTATATATGATATTATACTGGAATTATAATATAACTTTATATCATTATGATTTCATTCCATTAAATATGAAATAGAAATGAAAGTAGCGTTCATGCGTACGTAGGGCTTACCGTCTCCATGAACGGTGCATTTCATTTATTACCTCTAAATGTTATGTAATATTATAAATGAATGTATATACTGGATATATATGATATATATGATATATACATCATGAATATAATTATGGATATAATGTATATTTTACCACATGAACAACTTGTAATTATAAGAAGTTTATTTTTCACTCAAGTACCAAAGATCGACAAAATGACCGTTATTAACTTAAATAATTACATAATGTTAATAACATGGTAATAAGTGATATAAAAGGAATAATGAACTTGAAAAAGGTTCTTAAGAAAGTATAAATTAACTCCAGTTTATTATTCAGAAGGTTAAAGAACGATCGAGTCAATTCGGACACGAGGTAAAGGAACTTCTTAACCCAATTTCCATTCTTTGGGTTAATCTCCTACATTCAAATTATGTTATGATATTATTATGTCATATATTGTATTTATACTTTTCTTATATGTACATATATCTAATACACATAATAGATATATTTTATTTAAAAAATGATCTTTTTAAGGCACTTTGTCTCAATCTCCTTTCATTGAGGTATATTTTGTTTTATACACAACTTTCTTTTATACGGTGTATAAACCCCTTTGACTTTTACTTTTATTCAAAAGAAATATTTTTATACTAAGAATTTTTACTAAACTACAAAAGGAATGTTTTGTCTTACGTACGTGGCGACAAGTACTTCTCCGCTGTCGTGACCATTATTTGAGTTTCGGCTTCCTCTACAAGCTATAACTTTTTTTAAATAAAAAATAAATACCATGTTTTACTTTTCTTTTATTTTGGTATTGAAAATGGTTTTAATAATGTTTTTATTATATCAATTTGTTGTATTGATATCTTGTGATTGAAATGTGGAAATTTTATGTTTCCTTTATTCATGTTTTATGTGATACGATTATGTTATGGTTTATGATATGTTTAAACCTTTTCATATAACGAATGCATTGGACTTAATAAGTGATGGATGGAGCCCGCTATAGCTCCTCAATGCATCGGTAGGTCTCATGAGAAAAACTAGTGTCTTGGAAAGAGGCCTTGAGAAAATATTATTTTTAGTCTTGGCACGAGGCCTTGGCTACGTGGTTATGATAGTCTGGCATTATGCATTCCATCATTATGAAAGTGGTTATTGATATTGCATGTGATTATTCGACTAGTAGAATATCCATGTGAATGAGTAAATGGAATTATTTCATTTAATTTTTGCCATATTATGTTGAAGTTAAAGTTTAAAAGGCTTTTGTTTTAGTTATACATTTCCTTAAATGTTTATGTTTATTTATGAAAGTTTATGTTCTATTGTTATCCTTACTGAGCATCTGAGCTCACCCCTTTCTATGATTTATTTTCCCAGGATGTGAAGAAACATTTTATGACTAACCTACAGAGATAGTCTTAAGGGGATAGAAGTGTGGACTATGGAGACTATTTTATTGTGATTTTTCACTTTATAATGTAATGTAACATTTATGAATGTATCTAGTGTTTCCAAGGCTACTAAACTAATCGGTCTTTCGAGACTTGATCTTTTGTGATCATCCCAATGTTACATAATAATGTACCGACTCTAGATAACTGGGGTCGGGGCATTAAATTTGATATCAGAGGCAGTTTAGTACTAACCTTTGAAGCTAGATTTAGATAAAATCTGATTAGAGAACATAGCCCTAAGATAGACTTTGGGGATTAGTATAGAAGAACTTCCTAGAATTTTGGTATTATAGAGATTTTGTGAGTTTTCTGAGAAATACATCCATGTCTGGATACGAGCTGGTATAGGTGGATTTGGCACATATGTACCTAGGGGTAAAACCCGAAAACACCGCTTTGAGCTAGACTCGAACGGGAACTAGTGTATGAGAACGGGCCTTGTTTCACTCTTGGTTACGACACTCCCAGGGGATATGCTTAGGATAATTCTCATTTTCTTTACAACCCATTCTGAAGGGTTTATGAGTATATACTTCCTTAAAGAAAACATTTTTATGATTATGGATTATATCCATAAATAGTTCAATTTATGTTAAGTGTTTTGCAAGTTTGTGATTATGTATTTTTATTCATAAACTGATCTAGTTTGTTCCATTGTTTATAAATAGTGCCTAGTGGAAGGAATGGAAATAGTATCAATTCACACACTACATGTAGGGATTTCCCTCCTACTCAAGATAATTATAGTGGAGCTGGTGATACAGCTGGTGCTGATCAACTAATCACCATACTGGGGCAACTCACTCAGATTATGAATAATAACCTTACTCGTATGGAGCACCCTGATCCACAACGTGGAGGATCAATTTTAGACCGCTTCATGAGGCAACAATCGCCAACATTTAATGGGGTACAAATCCATTAGTAAATGAGAAATGGATAAACTCCTTAGAGAAAATATTCCATGCCTTGGGGAGTAACGAAATGGAGAAGGTTGTCATGGCAGTTTACCGCCTCACTGATTCAAAACATAAAGGAATATGAAGAAGTATCAATTATGGAATGGAAGAAGTTTAAGTAAATTTTCTTAGAAACATACTTTCCACATGACCATCGAGCAGATATGGAAAGGCAATTTCTGAGTCTGAGGCAGGAGGAGGATGAGAATGTCGCAAAGTATGAGGTTAACTTTACAAGGTTAGCAAGGCATGCAGCAGATTATATACGTAACCCAAGAATTAAGATTGATCGTTTCTTTGATGGGTTAAAACCATTTCTTCGCCGAGCCATAGTCTCACAGTATTTCTAATCTTTTGAAGATATTTCCTCACGTGCTATCAAGATAGAAAAGGAATTATCTAAATCTTATGACAATAAAGTAAAGCAAGAGAAGAAGAGAACAGTGGAACAAGAGACAGATAAAGGGAAATAAGGGAAATAAGTATTTTCCATTATTCGATAATTGTAGGAAGAATCACCCCGGTACTTGCCTAAAAGGAATGAGAGTTTGTTATAAATTTGGGGAAAACGGTCACCAGGCTTGTGATTGTAAGGGAAAGAAAGAGGCTCTCAATGTTGAATGCTACAATTGTAGGGAAATGGGGCATTATGAAAATTAATGTCCTAAGAATCAGGGAAACTTACCTCAGAAAAGTCCAAGGGATCATGGATAATATTATGCTGTTACTAAAGTTGAATTTGAATAATTAATGTATTGGTGCTTTTTGACTCAAGTATTATATTCTGGTTATAAGAATAATGTGATATATATAAGGATTGTACTGCAGTACTTCTTGTTTTCATTAAGGTTTTAATATGATGAAGGTAATAATATTTTTGTATGTGATAATAAAAGAAACTTTACATTGTTTGAGGAATATGATGATACAATTGATTTTGGAATTTAGAGACCTTTTAGAGAAAGTCTGGACAGAGGTATTTTGGATATCTATAAAGGTTGGAATTGATTAAGTTAAACTTTGGATATTATTGTTTAAGGTTAAAACATTTATAAAGATTGTTTTTGGAATATTATAATACTATAGTTTTAGGAAAAGGACATCCTGCAGGTTGGGGGATAACCCGTCGCGTCGGACAAAGCTGTAGGAATCGAACCCACAACCATAGTGTAACAGGCCTTTATTACCTACCACTAGCCTACAGGAAGTCCCTAGTTATTAACAAATAGTTTTCCTAATCTAAATGGTATGTGTTAATATTTGGAACCTTGTACGATTAGGATAAATATAATATTTTTGAGTTCTATTATCTTTTTGACTGAAAATTGGTTTGTGGTAAAAATTTATAAAAGAATGAAAGTCTACATGAAAAGTATGTATATTTCCTTACATTCTTAGTAAATCTCCTAAATAAATTCCTCAACTTTAAGAAAGGTAACTTAAAACAAAAACGTTGTCAGTTAACATTTCCTACTGGGGAATCAATGATCGTTTAACCAATCACAAGTTTCTGATTTTCTTGTAGTTAAATGTTCTCCTAATCCTGTTTTCTATAACTCTCCATCAGACCTTGATGGTTTTTTTCTCTTCCATATCCATATTTTAATAAAATCATAGTATGGACTATCTCGGGTGACCTTGGTACTACTCTTTCTTTCTTTTAAAGTAATATTTTTATTAACCTTATTTCTAATGTGGGTTTTCCACAAAGGTATTTTCTACTTTTATCCTTTTATTTTCCAAGAACAATTTCAAATTTCGAGGACAGAATTTATTGAAGGAGGGGAGAATGTTACACCCCAAGCTTTCATGGTATGCTTCCCTTTGAATAATACAGTAGTGTGTGTTGTACGCAACTTCGAGTTCTAAAACACACCACAACCAATAAAACTAGCCGTTATGAATAGTAATAACTACTTTTTGAAATTATATTAATTTTATAATTCAAAATTGACTTCATTTTTGTATTCGGAATATCTAAATTATCCTAAGTTGAATTTTTTTTAATTTTCTGAGAACTTCCAATTTTCTATGACTAGTAAACAAAATACATAAAAACAACTTTTTTAATAAAAATAATTTATAGTGATAATATATACTACTAATTGGTTTTAAAGTATAATTAGAATATAATTTTACCATTTTATCCAATGGTGGTCACGAGAATTAATTTCACTTTGAAATTGGACATAAACAATTGTCAATCTTTTGATTGGTATTGTTTCTTAAAAACATGCTATTTGTTTTGACAACAGGAATAAATTATAAAATTAATTAATGTACCTTATATTTTTGGAATTTTGTAAAATAGACACCATTTTTTAATTCAGAATATCAATTATATCTTTGGGTGAATTTTTGGTATTTTTCCAAAAAACTTCAATTTTTGATGAATAGTGAAACCACTAAGTAGTAATTTAAAAACTAATTTTTCATGTAAATGAAACATTACCACATCTATGATTTGATTTTCAAAAATCTGACATACATATTTGTGATTAGGAAGTAAAATGTGGTTCAATGGGATTAAAATAATTTTTTGGTGAAAAGTAACTTTTAAGTTTTATTAATCGCGATTAAAGGTAATTTGTGAAATTTAAGGTAAAAATGATATTATAATAATATGAAATTACCTTTACACGTGTCATACCCTTATTGGATGAATCTTTTCTGACCAATAAAATCCATGGGTCAACTTGGGGACCCCATGGAGCCACTTGGGTAAGAAAATGACATTAATAACTTTTTATTTAAACTAAAAAAATTGATACAAACATGTGTTGTTTTACTAAAAAAATTATTACATGGGGTTATATAAGTTAAACTTTCGACTATAAATATTAATTGGAAATATAAACATATTTCCTACATCATGGTAATTTTTTTATAATTTTTATGGACTAAATAAATAAATTTATTTATCACACCATGATGATCCAGCGATTACATCATTAAGGAACTTTTTAAATAAAATGAAAAGATAATATAAAATCTAAGACTTAAACTTGTCAAAAACATATTGGATGAGTATATTTAGAACCCTTATCACCTTATCCTTGAAATATATAATTGTGGGACCTTTGAAATTCGAAAATCACTTCATAATAATGTAACATTTAATGACTTTCCAAGAGTGCCCCTCCTCTCCTCTTATAAAAGGCCCCCAACTCTACCACCTTATTCACACCTTCAAAGCCTTTTGGTTCGGACAACCTCTGCCAAAATAATCTCTCAAATTCCCTATCTTACTCCTAGAAGCCTCAATTTGATCAGAAGTCTTCCCAAGGAAGCCTTTGGCTCAAATCAAAAAGAGTTACCCGATTTTAAGGTAATGTCTTCACTTGTGTTCTTTTGTTTTATTTTGCTTCTCCAACCCCCTAAAATATTTTTATTCATTTATTTTGTAACAAAATTAGTATCTTAAATATAATTGGATTTTTTTATGAGAAGGATTTGATTTACACTTACACATACCTTCGTCTAATGGTTAATGAACAAACTGTTTCTGTGGGTGGCGAATTACTGCCCCACGAAACGGTGATTGTTCAATCTTCTTTTAAAACCTCTCATGGTGGCCATTAAGATGTAACTATATTTATATATGATATATATTATGTTTATGTTTTCCTTATGCTTCTGTATTTTTCATTTATGGCATACCTTTATGATTTCCATTATGGGTAAACGCGATAATTTCATTTTAGGAAGTGCCGACTACTGCCCCCTCAAAGTGATTTGAGTCGTTAATGCCATATATGGGATGTATAAAGGATGGAGTAAATGATATTATATATGATATTATACTGGAATAATAATATACCTTTATATCATTATGATTTCATTCCATTAAATACGAAATAGAAATAAAAGTAGGGTTCATGTGTATGTACGGCTTACCGTCTCCATAAACGGTGCATTTCATTTCTTACCTCTAAATGTTATGTAATATTATAAATGCATGTATATACTGGATATATATATAATATATATGATATCTAAATCATGAATATAATTCTAGGTATAATGGATATTTTACCAAATGAACAACTTGTAATTATAAAAAGTTTATTTTTGACTCAAGTACCAAAGATCGACAAAATGACCGTTATTAACTTAAATAATTAAATAATGTTAACAACATGGTAATAAGTGATATAAAAGGAATAATGAACTTGAAAAATGTTCTTAATCAAATAGAAATTAACTCCAGTATATTATTCAGGAGGTTAAATAACGATCGAGTCAAATCGGACACGAGGTAAGGGAACTTCTTAACCCAATTTCCATTCTCGGGGTTAATCTCCTACATTCAAATTATGTCATGATATTATTATGTCCTATCTTGTATTTATACTTTCTTTATATATACATATATTTAATACACATAATGGATATATTTTATTTAAAAAAACTATATTTGTAAGGGACTT
The DNA here is from genome assembly GCA_963277665.1 of Viscum album. Classification (NCBI taxonomy): domain Eukaryota; kingdom Viridiplantae; phylum Streptophyta; class Magnoliopsida; order Santalales; family Viscaceae; genus Viscum; species Viscum album. Next base: position 1,580,557,592 of record OY728150.1, on the reverse strand, counting down.
CGTCTCAATCTCCTTTCATTGAGGCAAATTTTGTTTTATACACAACATTCTTTTATTAGGTGTATAAACCCCTTTGACTTTTACTTTTATTCAAAAGGAATATTTTTATACGAAGCCTTTTTACTAAATGACAAAAGGAATGTTTTGTCTTACATGTGCGGTGACAACTACTTCGTCGCCTCCTTGACCATTATTTGAGTTTCGGCTTCCTCTACAAGCCATAACTTTTTTAAAATGAAAAATAAATACCATGCTTTAATTTCCTTTTATTTTGGTATTGAAAATGGTTTTGATAATGTTTTTATTATATCAATTTGTTGTATTGATATCTTGTGATTGAAATGTGGAAATTTTATGTTTCCTTTATGCATGTTTTATGTGATACGATTATGTTATGGTTTATTATATGTTTAAACCTTTTCATATAAGGAATGCATTGGACTTAATAAGTGACGGGAGGAGCCCGCCATAGCTCCCTGATGCATCAGTAGATCTCATGAGACAAACTAGTGTCTTGGAACGAGGCCTTGACAAAATCTTATTTTTAGTCTTGGCACGAGGCCTTGGCTACGTGGTTATTGTTGGGCAAAAATCCCTCAAGGTAACATTACAGTATTTTTGGGTTGATTGTGTTTGTTGACAAAGCAGGTTTCCATGAAGAAATTGTCGAGTTCTAAAGAAATTGTTGACAATCCTTGTTGACAAAGAACGATGACAAAGGAAAGGACGATTTGGAGGTGGTACAAAAGAGCAGTACAAGGCATGAGTTTCGGGAAGATGGGATGCATGGATTGGATTTTGCGAAGACCAGAAAAATAGAGGTGGTGATGCTTCGCGATTATGGAAAACCTTCGCGAACGTCAGTGTTGAAGTGAATCGCGGCGGTGAAGGGCTTTGCGATGGAGCTTCGCGGCGACGGCTCGAAGGAATGTTGACGATAGTGCTCCGCGATTACGATGAGCTCTGCGAATGGAAAATTTCCATGGTGCTTCGCGATTTGGACAGAATTCCGGCAGAAACTTTGGAGCTTTGATATTTGAGATGACATGGCGTTGACTTTGCGCGGAAAGCTCGAGGGTCGGTGGAATCGCCTATAAATAGAGGTCGACCCCCTCGAGAGAAGTAGAGAGAATTTTCAGAGAAGATCATTTGCTCTCGTTTTGAGAAGGTGGTTCGCGGAGCCAGTGTGCTTCGCGAAAGAGGAGCTTCGCGGCAGCTATTTTAGCTCCGCAAAACCTGCGAGCTCCGCGTTGGCTTACTAAGCATCGCGAGGGACGTTGCTTTGTGACAACTTGAGCTTCACGAAAGTGCTTCACGAAAGTTCTTCGCAAAAAGGTAGGTGCTTCGCGAAGGCTTGTTTGAGCTTCGCAAAATTGGGAGCTTCGCAAAGTAGGGTGCTTTGCGAAGGTGTTTCCAAAGTGAGTTTCCCAATGGTCAGAGGAAAAGTGGTATTCATCAGTGGATGAAAGTTGGACTATAACAAAGCATATATCAACAGTTGAAGATGCATTATTTCATGCAAATGAAGAGACCTATAGTTCTATAAACTGTAAGTGGATTCCCTTCTAGAGCAGTGAGATTAGGAAGAGGAAGAAGGTGATCCTCTCCACCGGCAGTGAGCTAGAGAGAGAGAAATAGGGAGTGACCCTTGGGAAAGCAGTGAGCTGACCCTAAAGTTTGTAAAGTCAGTGAGCCTGGGCATAGAAGTTAGCTAGCCCGAACTTTGTAATCCACAGCTTGTGAAGTTTAGTGGAATTGGTACGACTGGAAACTTGTCAGCGTATGCTCCTTGGACGTAGCCTTTTGCAGTGAACCAAGTAAAATTTGTGTGTCCTGTGCATGCTTTACTTTTTTTTTACTTTGTGTAACAGGAAAGAGAGATAAGAGTGATTTTCTTAACAGTGAAACAAGATCAGAACGGGCATTAATTTGAAATTAGTCATACCCTGAATCACCCCCCCTCTCAGGGTATTCAGCCTTGTGGACCTAACAATTGGTATCATAGGGAAAGGTTGACAGTTGTTCTTCTCTCAAATGGAGGTTAAAAATCATAGAGGGATTCCGATCTTCGACGGATGTAATTTTCAGATATGGAAGAATCGAATGCAACATTGTTTCCGATCTTTGGGAATGGATGTGTTTTCAGAAGCTATGCATGGTATCACAGCTGATATTACTAGTGGTGCATTATCAGAAGCAGAGCATAAAGAGTTGGACGCTGATTCCAAAGAAATCAATTCCTTAGGGTGATCCCTTTCCAATCCCATATATACAAAGGTGATGTCATGCAAAACGTCACATGCCATGTGGGAAAATATTTTGAATATTTATGAAGAGGATACAAAAGTCAGAGAGACAAAGCTGCAAGTGTTGTGGAATAAGTATGAAGATCTGAGAATGAACCTGAATAAGTCTGCTGATGCATTCTTTTACAGGGTAAATGTTGTGGTAGAAGACATGCGGGGTCTTGGAGAAATTATCAAAAATATCAAAATTGTGAAGCGCATATTGAGAAAACTTCCACCCCGGTTCAATCCAAAAGTTTCTGTTTTGGCAGATAAAGACCCAAAAGAACTGACATTGGATAACCTTCACAGCACTCTTGTTGCATATGAAATGAGAAATGATGATAACGAGACTGTGGATAAGGGGAAATCCAAAGAGGTGGCATTCAAGGCCATGAAGAAACTCACCATTTAAGATTCTAATGAAGAAGAAGAGACAGATGAGGTGATGTCATTCATTTCTTCAAATATGAAAAGAGGAATAGGAAAGTTTAAAGGTAAACTTCCACTAGCATGCTTTCGATGTGGAAAGGTTGGTCATCTTGTGGCAAGATTCCCCAAGAAATTTCAAGATAACAATGATGAGGATAATGAAATTGAAATTCCCAAGAAGAAATCTTCAGCCTATGTGAAAGGGAAGAAGTAGTTCAAGAGAAATTTCTTCAAGAGGAAGAATCTTCTTTCACAAGAAATAGACAGTTCAGATGAGTCTAAGGATGAAGAGGTTGAGGAGTTTTAAAATTGTAAAGATCATAGAGAAAATGCTATGGTAGCGGTCGTCGGTAGTTCTCAGGAAAAGGAAGAAACTGACGTTGGAGAATAGGAAGAAGAAGTTGAAGGAAGAGTTGATATGGAAGCCGAATTGGAAGAAGCTCTTGAAGAAATAGATGTTTGGAGAGCCAAAACGAAGAAAGCCAATAAATTGGTTCATGATGCCAAACTCTATATGAAACAACAGGATGAAGAAAAGTCAGAACTGTTAGAAGAAATTGAAAGACTAAAATCCTCAACACCAGAGAGCTCAGAAAATATTGTTGAGCATAAGCTTAAAATTGAGGAACAAACGAAGGAAATTTATTGTTTGACTAACATAGGAAAGGAGAAGGTCAGACGTATCAAAGAGCTTGAAGAAGAAGTGGTCAGTCTGCGATGAAAAATGAAGGATCAAGAAAAACTCTTGACCCTCAATGTGATATCAGAAAATCAGGCCATTCAGAAGACAGAGAAGATGAAAGAGGAGGCTCATAGTTTAGCAGGATTGAAGCAGCAAGAAAGCTCAAATTCTAAGGTTGATTCAGGGCTTGATAAGAAACAAAAATCGGTGGCAGTTAATGTCAGACCGCAAGCACCCTTCCCGAAATTGAAGGTTTATTTGGGCACAAAACAGAATCAGAATATTCATAGATCCCAAAGGGAAAATCGTAGGGCTGAAGTATCAAGAAGGAATGTAGCCTATATCAGGTGTTATTGCTGTGGGAAAATGGGACATTCACAGTATATGTGTTCCATAGCGAAGAGATATAGAAGGGAACAGGAACAGAGATGGTAGCCAAACAGAGAACGGTTTTCCAGAACATATTTTGAAGGACACTATTTTTGGTGTGGAGGATTTGGGCACATGGCTCAGTATTGTACTTTGACCATTCAGAGAAATGTGCCAAAGCAGAATCAAAACGTTCTCAAGCAGCAGGTTAATAAACCGACAGTTGAGTTAAAAATGCAGAATAGATTTGAGAATTTGAAAAATGAGGCTGGTCCATCATACTTTGAGAAAGAACAGAAGTCTCAATCCATGTCGAGTGTGAAAGAAAAAGTATGGACCAAAAAGAAGAAAAATGAGAAGGCCGTGGTGGCGGAAATTGACCTTAAAGCATCAGATCGATCTGGTGTTTGGATCCTTGACAGTGGTTGCACATCCCACATGACGGGTAATAAGGATCTTGTTACAGGCATCAAATATGACAAAGAAGGAGTTGTCAAATTTGGAAATGATGAAGGCCTGAATATTGTTGGCTCAGGGAAATCCAAGTTTGGGGGCAAAGAGATGAGACGTGCTGAAGTCTTGGTAGTATAGTGTCTCAGTCATAACTTACTCAGTGTCAGTCAACTATGTGACTCTGGTCACTCTATCCGAATTACTGAGAAGATGTGTGTTGTGAAAGGAAAAGATGGAGCAGCTGTTCTACAGGGAAAAAGGTCAAATGGAAATCTCTACCTTGTAGGTGGTGAAGAAGATACATGTCTTTTATCCAGAGAGGAAGAAAACCAGTTGTGGCATAAGTGACTTGGTCAACTATGCCAACCATCTATGAAGGATCTCGTAAAGTGTGATGCTACTAGAGAACTTCCCAAGCTATCATGTGATCGCACTCATACGTGTGATGCTTGCCAATAAGGTAAGATCATCAGAAAGACATACAGGCCAAAGGAACAGAAATCAACTAGAGTGCTCGAACTGGTTCATGCTAATGTATGTGGACCTATCTCACCATGAGCTATAAATGTGAAAAGGTACTATGTCCTTTTATTTGATGACTATAGCAGAATGACCTGGGCATTCATCATTACCCATAATATAGAGGTGTTCAGTTGCATAAAGCAGTATAGAAGGGAATCAGAAAAGATGCTTGGGCAGAAAACTCTGAAGTTTCGTACTGATAATGGTACAGAATTCACAAACAGTCTAGTTGAAAACTATCTCGAGAAACATGGGATACGGCATCAAGTTTCATCGGTAAGAACTCCCCAACAGAATGGAGTGGTTGAAAGGAGAAATCAGATCATCAACAATATGGCTAGAACGATGCTTATTGATAAAGACCTACCAGAGAAATTTTGGAAGGAAGCAGTTTTGACATCGGTCTATGTTTTGAATAGGTCTTTATTGTGTCCAAATAAAGGGAAGACTCTGTATGAACTGTGGTACGGAAAGAACCCAACGTTGAAATACTTTCAAATATTTGTAGGTAAGTGTTTTACCATAAAAAAGAAAATCACACGAAGTTTGAGGCACGGGGAGATGAGGGGATATTCCTTGGCTACTCTGGGAAAATCAAAGCATATAAATGTTTCAACAAAAGGCAGGGAAAAATCATTGAGAGAAATGATTTCACTATAGTTGAAAATGTACAGAATACTCAACGATCCAGTGAACAGTTCCTGGATGAAATTGATGATGAGGTAAGAAACCTAGGGGGAGAAGAAGTGGCAGAAGCTGACTCAGAAGAAGATACTGATGATGAAGAAGAAAGTGTCAAGTCTTTGTCTGCAAGGAAGCCAAAGTGTCGAGCTGAAATTGATAGGCAGAATATCATTGGTGATCAAACATCTCTAGTTCAGACTCGAAGAATGAAATCATTATAGCAAACATCATTTTTGACTCAAGTGGAGCCGAAATGTTTTTCTGATGCAGCTGAAGATGAAAACTGGGTTCAGGCTATGAACGAAGAGCTTGAGCAGATTGAGAAGAACCAGACATGGGAGATTGTTTCGAGGCAAGCAGACAAGAATGTAATTAGGACTAAATGGGTTTATTGCAACAAGATGAATGAAGATGGAATAGTGATTCGGAACAAAGCATGACTAGTGTGAAAGGGGTACTCCCAGATCTAGGGAATAGATGTAGATGAGACATTTGCACTGGTTGCAAGGCTAGAGACAATCAGATTATTTTTGTCCATAGCAGTGCAACGAAAGTTCAAAGTGTTCCAGATGGATTTCAAATCCGCATTCTTGAATGGGGTTCTGGAAGAAGAGGTGTACATTGAGCAGCCAGATGGTTTTCTCATTAATGAGGATGAGAACAAAGTTTTCAGGCTGAATAAGGCATTGTATGGGCTGAAACAAGCACCAAGAGCATGGTACTCAAGGCTTGATCAATACTTGAAGAATCTTGGTTTTCAGCGTAGAGGAGTTGATTACAATCTCTATTTCAGTAATGACAGTAATCAAAGGATGATGGTGTTGGTTTATGTCGATGACATAATATTTGGCGGATCAGATGAAGCTCAGTGCAGACAGTTTTCCGCATTCATGAAAAATGAGTTTGAAATTTCAATGATTGGAGAGATAATGTTTTTCCTTGGTCTACAGGTGAAACAAGGAAGGAATGGAACATTCATTTCTCAATATAGATATGCCAAGGAGGTCCTAAGAAGGTTTGAAATGGAAAATTCCAAGGAGATAAAGACTATGGTTTCCACCTGGATGAAATTATCGAAAGATGAAGATGGCAAGGCAGTTAATATCACAGAATACAGGCAAATTATTGGAAATTTGTTGTACTTGACTGCAACAAGGCCTGATATTGTTTTCGCCACATGCCAAGTAGCGAGATATCAGAGTAATCCCAAGGAAAGTCACATGCTCGCAGTGAAAAGAATACTTCATTATATCAAGGTCACGGTGGATTTCGGCTTGACATATACTGATAAATCTCAGACAGAGTTATTGGGATATACTGATGCAGACTGGGCCGGTTCAGCAGATGATAGAAAATCAATGTCAGGTGGTGCATTCTATCTTGGTGGATTGTGTATTTCTTGGATAAGCAAGAAGCAAGATTTCATTTCATTGAGCACCGCAGAATCTAAGTATATTATGTCCACTCAAGCATGCACACAGTTATTATGGATGAAGCAGCAGCTTGAAGATATGGGAGTTGAAGTGAAGTCTCCGATCTGAATCTAGTGCGACAACTCAAGTGCTATAAATCTTAGCAAAAATCCCGTCCATCATTCAAGGACAAAGCACATTAATATTAAGTATCATTTTATCAAGGAGAAGGTTGAGCAAGGAATCGTGAATTTGGAGTATGTGCCTACAGAGCTACAGGTTGCAGACTTTCTGACAAAGGCCTTACCCTAGGAAGAATTTGTAAGGCATCGACTGGCTTTGGGAGTTCAGTCGATTCCCCGCACTTAAAACAGTGTGGATTTGGAACCACCCCCTCTCCCCGAGGTATGATGTGTTTTCCCTAATTTGATGATATGTGTTCTCTACTATGCTAAAGACTACAAAGGAGTGACCTTTGGGTTCATTGAAAAATGGGGAGAAAATGGTGATTGATTCAAGGGGGAGACAGTGTGCCTATACGCGAAATCATGATAGATACGGGTAGAAGCTGACCAGTGGAGTAGCCAGATAGGGGTAGAAATGAGAAAGGGGGAGCGTATTAAATCTGACGATGCTAGAAGTGATCGATCAAAAACTAGGATCGTGATAACAGTGGAATAGTGGTGTTAGAATGGTGAGAGAAGGTTTCCAGCTATCACTAATTAGGATCAGTGTGGCTCAAAAATTGGTATCAATTTATGAATTGGTATCAGGTTGGAATCGAAAATTTGTGTTTGACATGAAGTGATTCATTGATGAACTTTTCATACTACTCTTGTTTCTCACACTGAGCATTGCTCATGTGGGCTTAGAGTACATGTTAAGTGAATCCTTGAACGCTATCAGAATCGCAAGAGGCGAATGGTGGTAGCGGCTGGAAGAAGACTCAGTGAAAAAGTACAGAAAATCATTCTGAGCAGAGTTGTGAAGAGTTGTCAACAAACCCAAAGGGGGATATTGTTGGGAAAAAATCCCTCAAGGTAACATTGCAGTATTTTTGGGTTGATTGTGTTTGTTGATAAAACAGGTTTCCATGAATAAATTGTCGAGTTCCAAAGAAGTTTTTGACAATCCTTGTTGACAAAGAACGATGGCAAAGGAAAGGAAGATTTGGAGGTGTTACAAAACAGTAGTACAAGGCATGAGTTTCGCGAAGATGGGATGCATGGATTGGATTTCGCGAAGACCAGAAAAATAGAGGCGGTGATGCTTCGAGATTACGTCAAAGCATCACGAACGTCAGTGTTGAAGTGCATCCCGGCAGTGAAGGGTTTTGCAAGGGAGAATCTTGGTGACGGTGCGAAATAATGTTGAAGGTAATGCTCCGCGATTACGATGAGCTCTGCGAACGGAAAATTGCAGTGGTGCTTCGCGATTTGGACAGAATTCTGGCAGAAACTTCGGAGCTTCGCGATTTGAGATGACGTGGCGTTGACCTCGCGTGGAAAGCTCGAGGGTCAGTGGAATCGCCTATAAATAGAGGCCGACCCCCTCGAGAGAAGTAGAGAGAATTTTCAGAGAAGATCATTTTCTCTCGTTTTGTGAAGGTGGTTCGCGGAGCCAGTGTGTTTCACAAAAGAGGAGCTTCACGGAGGCTATTGTAGCTCCGAGAATCCTGCAAGCTCCACGTTGGCTTACTAATCATCACGAGAGACGTTTCTTTGTGACGACTTGAGCTTCACGAGAGTTCTTCGCGAAAAGGCAGGTGCTTCGCGAAGGCTTATTTGAGCTTTGCGAAATTGGGAGCTTCGCGAAGTAGGGTGCTTTGCGAAGGTGTTTCCAAAGTGAGTTGCCTAGTGGTCAGAGGCAAAGTGGTATTCATCAGTGGATGAAAGTTGGACTATAATAGAGCATCTATCAACAGTTGAAGATGCATTATTTCGTGCAAATGAAGAGACCAATAGGTCTATAAACTGTGAGTGGATTCCCTTCTAGAGCAGTGAGCTTATGAAGAGGAAGAAGGTGATCCTCTCCACTGGCAGTGAGCTAGAGAGAGAGAAACAGGGAGTGACCCTTGGGAAAGTAGTGAGCTGACCCTAAACTTTGTAAAGGCAGTGAGCCTGGGCATAGAAGTGATCTTGCCCAAACTTTGTAATCCACAGCTAGTGAAGTTTAGTGGAATTGGTACGACTGGCAACTTGTAGGCATATGCTCCTTGGACGTAGCCCTTTGCGGTGAACCAAGTAAAATTGGTGTGTCATGTGCATACTTTACATTCTGTTTACTTTGTGCAATACGAAAAAGAGAGAAGAGTGTTTTTCTTATCACCGAAACAAGATCAGAACGGACGTTAATTTTAAATTATTCATACCCTGATTCACCCCCCCTCTCAGGGTATTCAGCCTTGTGGACCTAACAGTTTTGATAGTCTGGCATTATGCATTCCATCATTATGGATGTGGTTATTGATATTTCATGTGACTATTCGACTAGTAGAATATCCATGTGAATAAGTAAATGGAATTATTTCATTTTATTTTTTCCATATTATGCTGAAGTTCAAGTTTAAAAGGCTTTTTTTTAGTTATACATTTCCTTAAATGTTTATGTTTATTTTTGAAAGTTTCTGCTTCATTGTTATCCTTACTGAGCATCTGAGCTCACCCTTTTCTATGCTTTATTTTCCCAGGATGTGAAGAAATATTTTATGACTGACCTAAGGGATAGTCTGAAGGGGATAGAAGTGTGGACTATGGAGACTATGTTATTGTGATTTTTCACTTTATGATGTAATGTAACATTTCTGAATGTATCTAGTGTTTCCAAGGTTACTAAACTAATCGGTCTTTCGAGACTTGATCTTTTGTGATCATTCCAATATTACATAATAATTCACTGACTCTGGCTAACTGGGGTCGGGTCGTTACAAAATGAATATCCCCCTATTCAAGAACTCACCCCACCACTTCCAATTCACACCTTAAACATTGTTAATTACACATGTCATTCATCATTGTCTCTAACTACCAAAGTATTGGGAGTTTTTTGTGTCATTCAATCATAGTAGTTGTGGTTTTAGAATATCCTTTCAAAAAACTTATCCATCTACACATGCACTATATTTTTATAGCTGGATCCTCCATCATCATAATATTAGGTAATGAAAACTTACACCAGATCGAAATTTGTTCTATCTTTACTTCCAATTAGCTTTTAAAATCAATAAAAATACATCTTGGAAAACAATTTTAACAATCATGAATTATCCAGTTCATGTATCTTGAAAGGTTTCATACTTCATCTAGTTGATCCCCCGGGTTCAGTATCTCTAGTTGATCATACCAGTATATATTTATTCTCTTTAGAAAATTTCATTAAGTGGGTTATAATTTGAAAACCCAACTTCAAATTACCTCCAACAGCTTCAACATAAAATCTCATCAACCACTCTCTTTTATTCAATCATCTTGGTGTTAAACTAGTCGCACATTCAAATTCACAACAGTGGGAACCATAAAATTCAATCAACACTAATTTCAATTAAAAATCACTTCTTCAAATTCTTTACCCCATTGGGAATTAATTCTAACACCTATCATGCGCTCCTCTTCATCAGTGTAACTATTAACCATAAGAGAACTATGTAACCTTTATTCTTTATTCTATTATTGAAAACAAAAATAGAAACCAATTATGTCAATTGTCTAATATTTAATTTTTACCTAGATTTAGGAATAATCTTGTCCTCACAATGTAGAAATGTTCTCTTCTACAATGATTCCCAGTACGATTTATCCTTTACTTGACTTGGAATCAATCTTTGACAAGGATTCGATAAGGATTGCTCAACTTCAACCCTATTCTTATAGTTAAGTCTCATATTTCTTCAATTTTATCTCCCTAGTTTTGATTCAGGTCGGTTTCTTCCTTGTAAATTGGGTTCATTCAGATTCAATAGGCATTATAATTGCTCATCATCCTATATCAAAGGGGAACCCAAAAATCCTAAGCTTAGAATCTGGGTCAAATGGATCAATAACTTACTTCATCCCAGATTTAGTTTGGCACCAACATCAATGTTTTATCAATGGTTTTACCTCATCATGGAATCCAACAAGCCAATACTTCTTCGACAATTCAGGAATTCTTAGGCCTCGTCGTATTTTTTGGTTTGAAGATCTCATCTCAAGAAAATATTAATCCATTCATTATTTAGATTCCTCCATAAAAATTAGATTCAATTATTCTTAAAATCCTTGTATATGAACTCCCCCTCTTTATTTTTATTTTTAGATTGATTTATATTTGTTTGGTTTTAGTAAGTTGGATTTTAATCCAGTTTGAAAAAATATCAAACAATCTGAAGATAAATTGTCCCCATTTTGATTTTCATCAGTGAATTTAGGTTCTAATTATGTGAAATCAACCAAGATTGAGGTAGAATTTTCTTATAATGATCACTCCAATTATCTTATTATGGGAGTATAATTTTTATTACCGAGTGCCTCTTGTAAAATTGTCTCACGAACAGGCGACTAATTTATCTTATGGAAATTAACTTATGAGAATGGATTTTCTTTATCTTTTGGGTACCTATAAAAATTTCTATTAGGGGGATGGATAAAATATAATACATGATGTTTTCAACAATTTTCTTACAATAACTTCTCAATTTTGAAATAAAAATAAAATTTTAAATTGAGAAAAAAAATATTTAAAATGAGTTCAAAATTAAAATGTAAAAATGTAAAAACATTCCTAGAATTTTTAAAATTAAAGATGATAAAATTTAAACCGAAAACATATATTTAAAATTACAAAAAAGGTACTTTAAACATAAAAAAATCCAACAATGAAATGATTAAAGGGTTTAAATTAATTTTCCAACGAATATTCCACCAAGATCAACAAAAAATATTTCTTAAAATTATATAAAAATTAAGAACAAATAAAATCCAATTAATTAATTAACCAAAATCTTCATTTTTACAAAATATATTAAATAAATAACAATTTCACCACAAAATAATATGACACCCAAAAAATCTCATTTAAAGAACATTTTTTGTAGTGTTATGAGATATCGAAATATATTTTTTTCTAAATTAATACTATGTTCGATAGCTTGCTGCACATCTAACACCAAACTAAAATTAACCATAATATATTTATTACTAAGAAAATTTATGAATAATAAAACCTATAGTAAATAAAAAATATTATAATCGCTTATAGAATTCATGAAAAAATATAATTAAGAACACTTAATGTTTTAAAAAGGACGTTTTCAAAAAAACAAGTTTTTCTTTTTATATATTGAATTTTCATTTAAAATTTAAATCTATGAATTTTAGAATTTTATTTTTGTAAAATTACCTTAATTTATAAATTCCATGTATCAAAATTATCCTAAGGTATATTTTTTATATATTTCGAAAAAAAATTGATTTTTTGGTGAATAGAAAAGAATACTGATTTTGCTGACGCAATACCTTTATGAAATTAACATATTATAATAATGAGGTAAAATTCAAAGAAATTTTTTTATAAAAATATATATTTATAAATTAAAATAAATCAATTAAAAATACTATGTTGAATTTATGAAACCAGTGTTTCATGTTTCAGAAACTAGTATTTTATTCTTAAAACTATTTTTATTCACTTATATTAAAAATTAGTGTTCATCACCTATAGAATATAAATATAAAAAATTGATTTCATATTTTATATCAATAATAACATATTATGTAATAATTTCAATTTAATTTTAGGTATAAAAGTATTATTACCAAGATTGAAGTTAATGACCATGGTGAAAGGATTATCTTCAAAGAATTGTTTTATTAATGTTGTGTTATTTTTATCAAATAAATTAAAATGAAATATTTTATATTTATTCTCTAACATGAATTTTTCACATTTATATAAATATTTTATAACGAATTTAATTTCTAATTAATATATATAATTTTAAGAACACTTAAAGGTGAAAACAACATTTTTCTATAAAATAAATTTTTTATATATTAAATATTTTAAATTAAAAGTTAAATTTCGCTTATTAATAAATTGTTTTAGAATATATGTTTATTAAATTTAGGTTCAACACCCAGATTTTTTTAATAAGGAAAACATTATATTTTTTATAAAATATAAATTACTTGGTTAAAAACTACTTAGTAAAGTAAAAACCAAAATGGTAAAATAGAAAAAACATGTGTTAAATGGATTGAAATATGTTTAAAGGTTGTGTTAATATGATTAGAATTTAATTTTTCAAACCTATCTCATCCCAAACTCTATTATTTATCACTTTGGAATCCATTTATCCATGAATAGGGTCATACCATTATTGCAAAATAATGGTTACTCAAAAAATTTCCATTTTCTTAACTTATAAAATGGGAACGCTCCCACACCATCATGCCACATATATTACTCATAATTTAATCCAAAAACATTTAAATTTTAATCCTATGAGAGACCTCTATCAATTTTATAATCCTATGGTCTCAATCAGTTATCCAAATCCCTATATTTGAAGGAGACATTCAAGAGAATGTTTAAGGCCCCAATGTGATTATTACTTAATCCTTAACTTTCCCTTCTTAATTTTTCACTTCCAAAAAATTCCTAAAAGAATTAATATAATTAATTAAATATCATTAGTATACTTTATTGTTATTATATTAATGGAACAACCATAATTTATTCGTTCATATCCACTTAGAAAAATAAAATAATCATGATCTTGTGCAAATCCGGACTCTCGCCTCCATTAAACGAAGTCTTGCATTTTTAATAACCAACTTTTTTGGTAGATAAAAAGGATGGGTTTGATAAATTAATTTTATTAATATTTAAATATTATAATTTTCAAATTATAATTTATCATATACCTCCATTCTAACTCATTTGTTGAAAAATGGAATCGTTAATTGTGCGTACGGAAAACTACCGCCTCCACGAATGATGAATTTAATTTTTCCTCACCACTCTACATGGATGTTTATAAGAATAAATTTAATTATGTTAAATTATATTTATGAAATTCTTAGGCATATATAAAAAATTTATTAACATTATATAAAAACATTACCTTAATCGAAAAATCATTATAAAACGTTGTCATTCGTGTTTGTTTTTACTAGCTACATGAACGGTGTTATAGTGTTTAAACCATGAATTATTAAGTAAATTTATATAATGGTAATATAACTTAATAATATATTATTTATGTTTTTTAACTATTATGGAAAGGTGTTACCATTTTTTAATATATTTATTAATATATCACCTTATGATCATCAAACAGGTTAGAATTAATTCATCACAACTTCCTTTTTCACTATCCATATCCATGACTTTCTCCAAATGAAATGGAACTTAAGGAATAATATAAAAACAATTATTATTATATCTTTAATAATCTTATATTGATGAACATTGGGAGAAGAATTAAAAATAACACCTTTATTACGAAGCCAATTCAAAACGATCGAGATAATCCGCACCCAATATCGAAAATAGATAATAACTAACTAAGATAAATATCGATAATAATTATAAATTATATTTATAAAAGGTTATATATATGAATAATATTTTGGGATAAGTGATTGAAATAGTTATGTTTATTATATAGGAGGTTAGATCAAGTTCAAGAAATCATGAATACAAGGTAATGGGTTTTTAATTTACAAGGATACCTTTAAGAGATAAAACATGATATATCTCTTTAAACTATACCTAAAGAATGTATTTTCCCATAATAATAAAATTCATGGGGTTTAAATATCCATATCATTTTCTTAATTTAAATGGATTTTTATTCAAAATATGCCAAAGTTTTAAGGTTTATTTGTCTCTACTTTTAATCCCATGATACATGTTTGATATCACACACCATCACTTCTATTATATGGTGTATTTACTACTATATTATCTTCAATTATAATTAATATTTTTCATTTCATGATATTTGTATAAATATTTAATTTTAACCCTCTTATTTTCATATTACTATTACTATAATGGATTTTAGAAACTCAATTTTCATTCAATGAGTTATGATTATTATTCTTAAACTTATGAGTTTATAAAATTATTCTATTTGATTTGATCATGTCGTCTATTTTTTTTTAGAACTCACATTTCTACCACATAAACCAGTTTTTAAAATTACTCTACTTCATTAATTATGATATCCCTATGAGATTTATTTAACTTGAATTTCCTTTCTTTGAGTTAAAATTTTATTCCTTGAGAATCATTCTTTTATTATTTATAAATTATTTGCAATTCTATTTCATAAGATATTTTCTCTTTTCTATCTATGTAAAATTATGGTTTCAAGTCAATTATTTTTTCAGGATTAATTTATTACTCATAAAAGTGCAATGTTTTTAATAAAAAAACTTTCAATCCTTTAAAGATGGTTTTCCTAGATTTCCATGTTCATTATTAACAAAAATGGTTTCATTTATTCATTTTAAATCTAAATATATGTTAACTCATGTCACATTCATATTTTCAATTACAAATTTTAAAAGGACATTTTTACTACCACTTTTTATTATATGGGTTTAATATCTTTCAAAATATTAAAAAGGTTTTCCATCATTTTAAAATAAAATGTTTTATATTCCACTCCATATTAATTTTTGATAACCTTTTGTTATTTCAATTATATATTGTTGAAGTGACTTTTTAATAATTAAATTTTATCCAAAGTTTTCACTCCACATTTTCAAAAATGGCATTTAAAGGTGACTATAACTTCATCTTTTATGGTAAATATAAAAGTTTTATAAAAACTATGTTATGGTTTTTCTATCATTTTCCTCTTTATATATAATGGCCTTATTTCCTTAGAATTTATATTCCATAAACCACCCTCTAAATGTAATTTTTCAACACTCTTTTGTAGTGATTGAATTATTGGTATCAACAATTTTTATTCTAAAGAGATAAGAATTTTGTGTGTGTAAATTATCATGTCATGCTTTGTCTGCATGATTTTATGTACACATGATCATATGTAGCTTTGTGCACATTATTTCTCATGGACAAGATCATATATCGATTAGTTCACATGATGTTTTGTGTACATGATCGAGTATATAATTAATCAAAATATTAATTATGTAAATGATCATATTTTACTTTGTTCACAATGTCCTAGTTTACTGTAATTATGCCACATTTCTATGTATTATTACTATGATTATGCACGATGGTTCATGTTTATTATCCCACTCATATGCCATGTTAAATTTTTTTATTTTGAGATTACATTTCCTTTTATCATGACTTATGGATAATTCTTGTTGTTCCATTTTTCTTTTAGTAATATATTTCTCCCTTTATCATGTTTTCTTATATTCTTATGATTTAACCCTTTATTAAATGTTTATGTTTTTCCTTTATACAGTATCTAAGAATACCCATTTATTATGTTTTCATTCCCTAGGTTAATATTATAAGTATATCTTATGAGAAGTATAAAATGGGGTCGATAATGATTTTATTATGTAGAAATGTTCATGATTGTCATAAAATAGTTTTTCTATTTATTCAATCATCAAAGACACTAGACATTATATTATTAGGATTGTGTGATTATTTGTGATGTATAGAGTTTAACTTATGGAAATAATATAAAATTCATATTTATTTATCTTGTGTCTTTATAGATGGTATCATAGAATTTTTTAGTTATTAATGAGTGTTATTTTAGTTATTTTAGAATATTATGACAAGAGAACATTTGTGAAAACCCTAGGGGTAACTATAAATAATATCTCTAAGTGTTGGATAACGTTCTAAAGTTTTGGTAAAGTTGGGATTTCTTGACTTCCTTGAAATTAAATCTCTTTATGGATACTATAAATTGGAAACATATATGTAACAAATACACAAATAGGTAATCACTTTAAAAAGATTGGTTTGGTATCAACTAAATATTCACTATAGTGAATGATGAGTCGGCCTAAAACTACCCACATGACTAGAAACTCCTAAGGGATATAATTTAGTTAATCACATTCTATTTACAAGATATTATGAAATATTTATTTTAATCATTAAAATAAATCATTCGGTAAATTATTGTGATATAACCCAGCATAAATAAATCTAAATTGAACAAAAAGTGATTTGGGTTGAGCTGGAAGTAAATGTAATGGTTTCGAAGAGAAATATATTTAATGGTTCAGTATTTTATGAGAATAATTATTGTAATTATCTTATGATTATTGATCATTGATCATTACTTATGTTAACCCATTTTGGTTTTATTAATGTTAATAGTAAGTAAAACATTATCTCACAATGGGTGTGGTAGAAAAAAGTTGTTATTATACCAATGAGAAACCAAATGAGATGAGAGAAAGAGTAAAACATATTGTGGTGACTCTCACTCAACTCTCATAATTTATGAGTAATAAAAAAGATCATGTTGAGATCCATAATTCACCAAGGAGGATCATATTTCTTTTGAGTGTTTTATGCAATAACATCCAACCCCCTTCAATGGATTTTCAAATCTAGTTATTACAGAGAAATAGATCATTTTGATGGAAAAGATTTTTTCCATTCTCCAATGCTCAAAATATGAGAAGGTTATTATGGACATTTATAATTTTTATAGTGGGAATGACCAATGGTGGACTCTCATTATGAATACAAAGGAAAAAGGGAAATTGTACAATATGAAATGGAAGTAGTTAAAGAAATTACTCTTCATAAAATACTTTCATCAAACTCTTGATACAAAAATGGAGTAAGAATTCCTAGATCAGAAACAGAAGGAGGGTGAATCCATTAAAACTTATGAGCCTAACATTATGAGGCTCACAATATATGCCTCTTTTTATTACTAATCTTTCTAATAGAATTGAATGATTATTTAATGTCCTAAAACTAGGTCTTCAAAATGTAATATCTATAATAGAATTTTTTTAGTTATGAATAAATTGTTCCATGTGCACTTAACATTGAAATAGAAAATGGATACTCTCAATATTTTAATGATATGAATAGTAAAATGAATTTTCATTGAAATTGAAGTGATAATCACCTTGGGGAAAGATAATTCAATCACCTATGTGCAAAAATGTGGTAACAAGAACTGAGGTGATTACTGAAAAGGAATAAGATAATTTTTTATTCATATAAGTCTTGGACATATGGTATGTGGTTATCAAGAAGGGGAGAATATTATGACCAATGAAACAGGGTAGTAAATGGTCCCAACTAATGATCCAATCACACTTCAATATTTCAAATTCAAGGAGTTTGGACATGAAAATAGATTCCCTAAACCATAGTCAAACTAGGATAATTGGTATAAGAAACCTCCAAAAAGGTAACATGGAAGAACCGATTCAATGATTACCAATAAATTGTATTTTGGTCATTAAGTAACACTTATCCTCCACTCTGAAGCTATGGATGTCCTATTTGAGTTTGATTCTCGAAATGCAAGTAAATCTATGATGTTTTTAAGTGAATTAAATCACCACCTAGAAGATTTCATTATCATGGAAAACATTTGTTTGTTTTTTATTGTATCCCAATATGAATTTTTTGGGAATATTTTAACACCTTGAGATTTTTATGAAATATTTATCATTAAATAATTTGATTTCTTTGATAGATTATGTTACATGGAAAACTGCATTTAGAAAAACTGTGTAACATTATTAAATTATTTTATGTCTGTTATAACACAATCATTGGATTGGTGTATCTGAATAGTAATAACTAAATTATGAAAAATAAATGGCCTAAAATTTTAAAAAAATTAATTCAATATTTTTCAAATTATTATAATTTAAAATAAAAAGTATTTGAAAATAAAATAGATTTTTTTATTAAAGATTTTTTTATGCACACAATATATTTTTATATTCATAAATTAAATTAATAAATATTTGTGAATTATTTTAATGAAATATATATATAATTTACTCGAACAAATGTTTTGAAAATTGATCTAATATTTTTCTAGGAATTGGATAAAAATAAATCCACTTTTATACTTAAAGTGTATTTTTTTCTAAAAAAATATTTTTTATCAAATTTTGTGAACTTAATTTAAAAATAATTTATTCAATTAATTTTATTTGAATTAGATATAATGAATTTCATATTTAGTATCTAGACTTTCTGATTGGATAATTTGGCCCCTTTTATTTATGATCAATATAATAGTAACCATATTAAAATTTATCACCATAGTAAAGAGTAAATTGGGTTAATATGCATTAAAAATAAGTGATAAGGATATAAGTTTTCATCATAATTCTTATTAGATGAAGTAAATTTGACCAATAACATATTAGGTTTTAAATTTATTTATTTAATGGACACTTTTCCATGAAAATGAATTATATATTATTTAAATCAAAGAAATCTACAAAGTGTCACTCCTATTGTTTTTAATATCTCTTATTCAAACACATAGGGAACAAATCTTGATATTAATGAATATAATTATCTATTTTGAGATTAATAAAATTATTTTCATGGAAAAAATTATATATAATTCTTAATAATTATATAACCATAATTTCTTAAGAAACACCAATGCAGTATTTATCCATTCAATAAGAAAATATAGAAAATTATTTAAAAATTTTAAAATTGAAATAATTTGGGTGGTTTAATGTGTCCCATTTATTTTATATATCTATATGACATATTAGGGTGTAAATTGCAAACACATCATCAATGATTTTAGAAAATCGGCACATGGCGGATGGTGTTTTTATTTTTAGAATAAGAGAAAGAGGAGAGGAAAAATAATTATGAATTTTTTACCTGAACATGATAAAATATATAATATATATTATTTTTCATTTTAATACATCCTGGATAAGGTGAGGGAAATATATTAGAAGATAAGAAAAAAATTAAATGAAAACACGTGAAAAAGGAAGGGTATTCTTACTCTTGATCTCTTCTCCTTGAGATCCTCCTTGAGGCCTTTGGTTTTGGAATTTTGGTGATACTAGAAGGTCTTGGATATGGGGAAGATCCTTAGGGAGAGGATTTGGTGGAACATAGAAAAATACAAATGCTTTATAGGTGTGGGAGGAATAGGGGAATGAGGGTGGTATTTATAGTGGATGAGAGTAAGGGTTTTACATTATTTTAATCATTAGTTTAATATTTCTACTCAAGACTATGAATAGTATCGATTCATGTGACCTAAGATAGTAATAAGTTCATGTGAGTTCTAAATAAGTGGGATTACATCATAAATGAGGTCAAAATAGTGTATTTAATTGATAAGTTGAATATATGGTATTTTACCGTATTTCACTATTCATCAAAAAATCAAGAATTTCAGAAAAATCCCCAAATTTTACCCTAACCATTTTTTGGTGTGTAGAATTCAAAAATGAAAATCATTTTTTAAAAATAATTTTCCAAATATTATTAATTTAATTTTCAAATAAAATCATAATTTATTCAGAAATAACAATTTTAAATCTATAACTCATTTTTTTAACACTTTTAAAAATTAATCAACTTATCATTATCTTATAACCATAATAAAATAAAAAAATAATATGATTTACTATTAATAAGGGTCATATTACTATTCATATTACTATTCATAAGGGTATGATACTATTCACCCAAAAAAAAGTTGGTTCAATCAAACTCCAAATAACTTACTGCTCACGACCATAGATGAAAATTTTTAAAAAATCAAATCATTGAAGAAAAAATATATGTTTAAAGTATAGTTATAATTATCTAATTAAAATAAAGTTTCATGCATTTCAATTTATTTTTTAAAAACATAGGTTTTTTACATTATCCCCACCTTCTGAAAATAGAATCCTTGTAATTTTATTAACTTATCTAACAAGTGAGGGTACCTTTCCCTCATAGCATTTTCAAATTTCCATGTTGCTTCTTCAACCATGTGGTTTTAGCATAAAATATTTACCTAGTGGATTACCTTATTCCTCAATAATTGTTCTCTTTGATCAGGAATCTAAAATCGTTTCTCTTTATAAGAAAGGTTTTCCTCCATGTGAACTACTCCTAGACTCAAGGCATGAGATATATCTGGCACATACTTTCTCAACATAGAAACATGAAAAACATTTTGTACCTAAGATAAACTAAAAATAAAATCTACTTAGTAGTTTAATGGTCCAAATTTCTCTAGGATTTCATAAGGTTTAGTGAACCATGGAATTATCTTTCCTTTCTTACCAAATTAGATAATACTTTTCCTTGGTGATATACTAATAAAAACATGATCAGCTACCTCAAAATAAAAGTCTTTCCTTTTATTGTCTTCATTACCTTTTTTTCTTCTATGAGCTATCCTCATGTGTTGTTGGATCATCTTCACTTTCTCATCCACTTCCTCTAATAATTATGGTCCCATAAACTTCCTTTCCCCAACTTCATCACAAAAAGCTGGAGTTCTACACTACTTCCCATACAATGCCTCAAAAGGTGTCATCTTTATACTGGAATAAAAACTTTTATTATAAGAAAAGTCAACTAAAGAAATATGTTGATCCCAACTTCCCTCATAGTCCATTGAACAAGATCATAGTGTATTCTCCAATGTCTTAATCGTTCATTCTGACTACCCATCTGATTGAGGATGAAAAACTGTGCTGAAATTTAATTATATGCATAACAACTTTTGAAGGCCCTTCCAAAAGTTAGAAGTGAAACTGGGATCCCAATCAGATACAATGAAAATAGGAACTCCATGTAACCTAACAATATCTTGGAGGTACAATCGAGAAAGATGATCCAGATACATTATATCTTGAATAGGGGGAAAATGTTCAAATTTATTCGGTCGGTCAACAATAACCCATATTCCATTATTACCTCGAAAAGACTTTGGTAGTACCACAGAAAATACCATGGATATATTCTCCCATTTCCACTTCGGCACTAGAAAAGGCTGAAGCATCTCCTTTGGTAACTATCTCTCTACTTTAACCTATTAACATTTCAAACATTTCATGGTAAAATTAGAAATATCCCTTTTCATTTCATCCCACCTGTAATACTTTCGATGGTCTCTATACATCTTAGTACTTCCAGGATGAACTAAAAATAGAGAAATATGAGATTCACAAAATAATTCATTCTTTAACTAGGAATCACAAGATGCAAACAACCTTTTACCATATCTTAAAACACAATCTTCATCAAGGTTAGATTCTGTCAACTTACACATTTTAACCAATTCTACCTTTTTCAGAAGCTCATGGTATTTATTCTGTGATTTATTAATTATATCTGATAATGATTACTACACTAAAACTTGAAACAAAATAGAGGTATTTACTATACCAACAACTTCTAACCCAAAATTCATCAAATAGTTAATTAAGGGATTGTGTGCCAAACATAACATGGTTAATGATGCATAATATTTTTGACTCAATGCATCTGTCACTTTATTTTCTTTTCATGGATGTTAATTGATCGTGCAATCATAATTCTTTATCATTTCGAGAAAAATTCTCTACCTCATGTTTAATTCCTTTTGAGTGAATATATACTTCATACTTTTATGGTCAGTATATATTGGACATATCACTCCATATAAATGATGCCTCCAAATTTTGAAAGCAAAAAACCACAGCTGCAATATCCAAATCATGTGTGGGATAATTGAACACATAAGGTTAAAGTTTTCTTCAGGAATAAGCCATTACCTAATCATTTTTCATAAAAACACAACCAAGTCCCACTAAGGAAGCATCACTGTGGATGAAAAACAAACCATTTTGGGAAGGTAATGCCAAAATTAGAGCATCCAATAATCTCTTCTTCAGTTCATAAAATAAAACATCACATTCTTATATCCAAAAAATTTAACCCCTTTTCGTGTTAACTTAGTTAGAGATGTAGATAACTGTGCAAATTTTTTAACAAACCATCAGAAATAACTTTTTAATCCAAAAAACTATGAATATCTTTAACATTTTTAGGTATTAGTCATTCATCGACCACTTTTTTTGGAAGGATCAATTGTTATTCCATTATTATTTAAAATTTCCCTAAGAAAATAAATATTTTGCAACCAAAAATCACACTTGATGAATTTTCCATACAGGTTCTTTTCCTCTAAGGTTTGAAAAACAACCCTTAGATGTTTTTCGGTCTCCTATTTACTCTTATAAAATACCAGAATGTAATCAATAAACACAACAACAAACTTATCCAAGAACTCGTGAAATATTCTATTCATAAGATTAATAAATTCAATAGGTGCCTTAGTTTAACCAAATGGCGTAACAGAAAATTCATAATTCCTAAATCTAGTATGAAAAGCTATTTTTGAGATGTCATCCTCTTTGACCTTCAGCTGATGGTATCCGAATCTCAAGTCAATCTTGGAAAATTATTGAGCTCCCTTGAGATAATCAAATAAGTCATTGATATGAGGAAAAGGATACATTTTTTAATATTGATGTCATTGAAGGGTCAAAAATCAATTTAAAGTCTCATGGAACCATCTTTTCTTTTAACAAACAAAACCGGAGCACCCTATGGTGAAGTTCTAGGATGAATGAAGCCTTTTTCAAGAAAATCATGAAACTAATTTTCAATTCAATAAGTTACAATTGAGCCATTATAAATGGGGGTTTTGATATTGTATTAGTATCAAAAACTAATTCAATAGTGAATTTAACATCCCGATCAGGAATGACACTGGGTAACTCTTCAAAAAACATCAATGTATTCATTTATCATTAGAACATCATTAATCTGAAGAGTTTCCTTATTTTCAACAATATGAGCATGATAACTTTCATTTATATCTTTCAATATTTTCACTTATTCTTGATATTTTATCAATTTTATGGGTTTTTCTTATTTAAAAACTGAAACACTTTCTGAAAAACAAATTTTTTAGGTCTACATTCAATCTTAGCATGATAAACTGAAAGCCAATCCATTACTAGAATGAAATAAAACTCTACTAAGGTCAAAATAACAAGGTTTGAAGGTAAATTATTTCCACATACCATAATAGAAAGATTATTATAATCCATATTTTCGATAATATTTCCCCCTGGTGTTTTAACAATAAGTCCTAATCTCATTTATTGAGGTGATATTTCCAATTTACCAAAAAATTCCTGAGAAATAAAGGAATGTATAGACCCTGTATCAAAAAAAACTTTAGAAAAATATGAGTAAATAAACAAGGAACCTGATAAAAATTCATTTGATGGCCCAAAATCTATTTATATAGTCTCAAAGGATCTCACTACACCTTTATGCTAATAGTCTAGCTTCTTTGTATCATTCGAATCTCTCTTTGGGAAATTATTTTTATAGTGAACCATCCCTCCATATTTAAAACACTAAATAGTTTCCTTACCAAGATTAGTCTGAGGATCATTTTCATTACAATCATGGGCTATATATCCAAAATTACCACATTGAAAACACTTCCCGATTTTGGTAAGGCATTCCCCATGGTGCTTTTTTCTACACTTTTCACAAACTCAAAACTAGACTTTCTTACCATTAGGTTTCTTTGGTTGATTCTTACCCATAGCTTTCCATATGGACCTATTCTTCTCTTTGTTTTAAAAGTACACATAATCATTAGAAAACTCCATCTCTACCCTCTCAACACATCAGACAAGTTTCTCATAACTTTTGAATTCACGGTAGGCTAATGACCTTTGATACCTTGTCTTTAATCCTAAGACAAAATGATTGATTTTACTATTAAGATTCAGAATTAGATTTGGAGTATACCTCGCCAATTGGGTGAAGCTTGCTTCATACACAGCAACTGAATCTTCCTCCTTTTACTTCAATTCAAGGAATTGATTCTCCATCCTAAGTCACACCACCTATGGAAATTATTTTCCAAGGAATAGAATTTTAAATTCATCCAAATCTAAAGCATAAATCTCTTATTTATCCTTAATATTTTTGACCCTTAACAACCATTGATTAGTTTCACCTTCAAAATGATAAATGTAAAGACTTAACTATTGATTATTTTAATATACCATAACATCAAATATCATTTTAAGGTATTTAATCCATCCTTCAATCATGACTGGGTCAAAAGATCCACAGAAAGCATGAGGATGTTGCCCCAAAAAATGTCCAACTATCATCATTTTTCCTTTTGGTAGCTCTAGTTGTTTTATTGCATGGATTCCACTACAATTTATTTCCTATGTTATTTGTTCCATTACTGTCAGAAACTGCTCAGTTACAATACCTACCATTCCGGGTTGCAGATTTGGAAAGATATTATTCTGTCAGTGCCTCTCCACTTCAGCTTCCTAGTTTCTTCTACAGAAAATCATTCCGAGAAAACATATCTTAGTTTAAGAAAAATGGTAATATTTAAATCCTATATCATTTCAAATTAACTACAGAGTAAAAAACAGTTATGATATTCTATTAAAATCATTATATCCCCTAAAGTTATCTAAACCATCCTCTAATACCAACTATAAGGATGCGACCTTATTATATTACATAATCTTGAATTTTAGTCAATAAATAACTTCCTTTAATATTGAGGATCCTTTAAAGTTTATAGTTATATAGAATTTGTATATAATACAAACATAACATTCCACATTAATATATAGTAGATACCACAAAAAAATAGTACCCATTTCTTCCAAAATATAAATCTTCTCAAATAAAACATGTTTTCTTTGAAAAATATTCATAAAAATTAACTTGGATTCATTATTTGTCTTACACATCCTTATAAACTATGAAAATCATTTAAAAACATGGGATGGGAAAAAAATATCATTAGGATAAATAAAATAAGGAAGGAAAACAGTATCCCATGAATACTTGTAACGTATGAAATCATTTTCAAAAAGACATACTTGTTACCCATATAATCTTACTTTGTGAAACGTGAGATTTTCCACAAAACATATAGGGAATTAGTATAAATATAAATATATCTTTGGGAATTAATTACATAATCATGTAACCCTATAGTATACCTTATAATTTTCAACCCTCACAAATTTCTTATAATATAACCCTCACGGCTACCTTTTTATGTTACCATCGTAGTTACACTTGGAGTAACCATAAGGCAGACCTCCAACTTATACATACCCAATAAATTTTAGAGAGATATAGTTCCCAAAATTCATCATAAACAATCCCAAATAACCAAAACATAATCATACAAAATGAATAATTTCATAAAAAGATTCACTTGAAATTTTGTAAAACTAGATGTTTAAAAGAGGATTTTTAATAGAAAGTCCCTTACAAGTGTCACATAATTGAAGTGAGATTAAATATAGTGGATGGAATATGTATATACACTGAAAATAAACATAATTCAACATAATATAAACAAAATATATCACACAAAAAATATTAATACAACATAAATAATGAATTAGAAAGTTAACCCAAAGAATGGAAATTGGGTTAAGAGATCCCTTACTTCGGGTTTGTCTTACTTAAAACTTGTTTAAACATCCTGTATAATGGTTAAAATAGTGTTATTAATATTATAAAATAATATAATCTTGTTTATAATACCTTATATTATCATTTCATAACATCATTTCACCCTTTAATTGTTAGTATTTTGTTTCTTCCATTGTTTTGGGTGCGTTCTTTACATGATTTCCATGGCCGGTTTGTATTTAATTTTCTTTTCATATGGAAATGAAATTACAGTAGTGGAATGAAATGGTATTCCTATTTTTCAAGAATATAAAATTATACCATAAATTATTTTTTACCATATATTATGATTGATCGATAGATAAAACATTAATGATATTTTTTTAGATCATTTTTGGTGGTTCCTAGATAATCATGAACTTATTTCATTATATAATTTAATTTCATGCAAATAAGTTCGTTACAAAAAAAAATGTTAAATCATAACCTTTAAATTCTTTTTCAACCATTAAATGGTTTTTATGATCATCTTTGAAGTAAGTAACAGAAATTTCAAACATATCGCCCAAGATTTTGGTAAATCATAACATCGCAGATGGTGTTTTTATTTTTATAATAAGAGAAAGAGGATAAGAAAAATAATGATTAATTTTTACATGAACATGATAACATATAGAATATATAAGATCATGTAAATTTCATACCTCATATATGAGGGGAGGGAAATATATTATAAAAAAATAAAGGAATTGAAATAAAAACACATGAAAAAGGAAGAGGATACATACTCTTGATCTCTTCTCCTCGAGATCGTCCTTAAGGCCTTTGGTTTTGGCCTTTTGGTGAGACCATAAGGTCTTATATGTGGTAAATGGACTTGGGGAGAGGATTGGGTATAAATTAGACAATTCTCAAGGCTTGAGAGGTGTGAGAGGAAGAGGGGAATGAGGGTGGTATTTATAGTGGAGGAGAGGAGCGGTTTTACATTATTTTAATCATTAGTTTAATATTTTTTCTCAAGACTAAGAATAGTCTTGATTAATCTGACCCTAAATAGTAATAATTGAAAGTGAGTTATAACCAATTGGTCTTACAAAATCCCTGATTCCCAAAATATTGTATTTAACTAATAATTTGAATATATAGTATTTTACCGTATTTCACTATTCATCAAAAATTACATCATTTCAGAAAAAAACCGAAAATTCACCCAATCCATTTTTTGAGGAATATAACTGAAAAATAAACTCAATATTTTTCAAAATAATTTTCAAATTATTATTTTTTTAATTTTTAAATAAAATCATAATTTATTCAGAAATACCAATTTTAAATCTATAACTCATTTTTAAACACCTTGAAAAAATAATCAACATCTCATTATCTTATAAAAATAATAAAATAAAATAATAATGTGATTCAACATTCATAAGTGTAATATTATTATTCATGTTACTATTCATAAGTGTATGTTACTATTCACCAAAAAACTTGTTGGTTCTATTAGACTCCAAATAACTTACAGATCACAACTGTAGATGACCATTTTTTAGAATTCAAATCATAGAAGCGAAAAATTTAGGTTTAGAGGATAGTTATAACTATATACTTAAAAAAAAGTTTCATGCATTTCAATTTATTTTTTTTAAACCGTGGTCTATTACAAAAAAATGTCTAAATTATATTTTTTTTATGTGATTAAAACCCAATCCTACAGTATATTTTAATACATGGTCACTTGGAGGCTTTTTTATTAATAAAAAATTATTATAATTTAATCTTTTTCAAAATTCCAAAAGTGTCTCTTGCCACAATTATAAAAGGGAACTGTCTCCCCAAATTATTTACACAAAATTAATCCATATATCTTGAAAAAACTCTATAAATATCTCTTAAATAATTCTCTAGACACATTCTAGAGTTTATTTTCTTCCCAAATTAACAACCTTATATCCCTTTAGATGAGATTTAATGGAATAGTTTCAAAGAAGAGGTAATCACCTTAACCAATCTATTTCTTTTATAATTTTCTTTACCTCTGCTATAAATATGGTATTTATCATAAAATAATAACATAATTATGGTAAATACACTTAAATGTTATTATTATTATTAAAAACACCATTATTCACACTCCTTCTCAACAGATGATAAGTAAAAGTATTGTGTGTGCATACGTACGGCTTACCATCTCCACATAGAGATAAGATTTATTTCTCCTTGCTATATTTTATGGATGTGTATTTTGATGAATTTAATATTTATATATGATAATTATTAAATAATTACACTATGTTAATTTTAATATAACATATAACTTCTTACCTTCCAAACAGTTGGAAAACAACAACGTTGTTCGGGCGTACGTATGGACTACAACCTCCACAAAGCGATGTGATTTTATTTTTATTTCCATTTTACTTGGATGGTAATAAGGATATATTTAATGAATATATATTATATATATAACAATATAATTATTGTATAAAGGTTGATTATAATTTAATTTTCTTTTCTTCCATTCATTATAAAATGAAAACAGGGTTCATACGTATGTACGACCTACCATATCTATGGTGTAATTCATTTTTTTATCTATAAATTTATGGATGAGTGGAATTATGTATATAATCAATATATACTATATTTATATCATAACTAAAATTTTGTATATGTTTGAAATAAAATAAATTTACAGGGATCGTAAATATTGAACTGAAATATTCATGATAAACGAAAGTGTTAACACCCTAAAATAAAAAATTTAAGAAACAATTATTGATAAATTAATGTTTTTAAATGTTATAAAGGGATATTATATGATATTATATGAATTTAAATTAAACTATTATAAAATTTTAATAAATTTAAAATTATTATTCATGATGTTAAGGTGGTTTTGAAGTAAGAAAAACTCGAGGTGAGGGTTTTATTTCACAATCTCATCCATATTTAGGATTTTTTATTTTTAAGTCTCCACCTTGGGAGTATTTTTAATTCATATAAATGTTTTTTAAAAATGTTTTAAATAATGTTTTTATTATTCTTATATGATTTTTTAATGTATTTTTTATCCATATTTTACTTTGGCGAAATGGTTTGAAATGAATCTTCTTATCTTTTTCCAAATGAGGTACTTTGTGACTTTTATAACAAAAATTTGAAAGGAATGTTTTTTTATCCTATATAGCATGAATAATTTTTCATCATCATAATTGCACATCTTTTTAAAAAAAAATATGTGATTTCAAAATGGAAAGGTTATTTTCCTTGGGAATTATTCCAAGTGATCACTCAAAATTATTTTACATATTAGATTAAATCCTTTAATGTTACTTACTATTTAATGGTATATTATCTAAGAATATATTCATAACTTTTTATTAGTAGGGTTTATTTTTATAATGAAAATGAAAAATGTTTATGAAACCCATTTATTTACCATGGGTTATGCTATGATTAAATGTTTATGAAACCCATTTATTTTCATGGATTCTAATATGATGAATGTTTTATGATCTTTTGGAACCAATATGTATAATTTTAATTATGTGATGTGTGGGACCTATATGTCCCTCCAATGCATTGGGTAAAGTTTTATGTCCCATGACATAACTATGGGATTCATTTTAATGTGCTTGATCTATAATGAGATTACAGTTGGTGTGTTGGATCTACTATGGGATGCAAGTCGATATACTTAATCTACTATGGGATGTAGGTGGTGATGCTCGATATTTTATGGTTTGATGGAATTTTTAGTTAACTTTGACTTTATAAAATGGTATTTATACCTATGTTGGTGCCATACTTTTATAGCCTAATATTATTATTCATGATTGGTTTATGATGATTTTTAACACTTATGATCCATGCCTTTGGAAATGATAAATTATTATGTCATAACTTGTGATTATGGTCTATGATAGATTAGGTATGGGATTTGTAATTTTTCTTCTTGAAATCATACTCTTATTCTTTTGTTATGGTTTCATATGATCATAGATTTATATCTTCCTTGTTTACCCATATTGGACTTCTAATATCACCCTTTTCTTATGTTTCCTTTCACCTAATTATGAAGAAAGGTATTAAGTATGATATGTCTAATAAGGGTTATAGATATGAAGAAATAAGTGTGAGATGATATAGACATTTTATATACAAGTTGTTTATGTTTTAAAGTTTCCAAATATACTAGACCTTAGTGGTTATTCTTTGGATTGAAATGTTATGAATATTCATCTATTAATATTTAATATCTATGTATAAAAATTATGGGTCATTATAGTTGGTATCATGGAAAGGTTTAGTTAACCTTGGCAAGCTAGGATGAGAATACTTTAGTTAGAACCATAGGAAAAATTATAAGCATATAATACCATCCTCAAGTCATAGTAATGATCATGGATGACCTTGGTTTCTTGATTTAGACATCCTATAAATGGTTTTCTTTCATGATTATGTTGTTTTATTCTAAGATTATTATTGATAAAACAATTATTTTTGGTTTTATTTAATGGTTGGAACCCAAATGAATCAGGTTAATGTTGAATGTGATGGAAAATGAAATTATTTTTCTCTACATAAACCAAATTTTATGGAATATTGAATGAAAAAATATTATTTTTATTCCCACACAACTTTTTCTAGATGGGAACCATGTTGATATTCCAAGTGAGTAAATGAGGGAACAATTTTTTATTGAGTCCTTCCTGAGTAAATGTACACCTTTTTTTAGTGTATCTTATGATACACTTGTAGCGGATAAATGTATGATCATAATTGAGAAAATATTTTATATTCTCTAGTTCCCATAACATGGAAATTTTATCTCAGCCATTTATCATTTTGAAGGTGAAGTGGTTCAATTATATAACCTTATTAAGAATATGAGACAAGAGGAAAAAATTGACTTAATGGAATGGGATGAATTTAATAGGATATTTCTTAATAATTAATTTCCTCATATTATATGTACAATGATGGAGAAGGAATTCCTTGATCTTAATAAAATCTATGTTGAATCCATTGGCACTTACAAGGAAAATTTTACAAGACGTGCAAGGTATGATTATGGCTTAATCATTGTCCCTGAAAGAAAAATTGAGAAATAATTTGGTGGCTTAAAAGAATGTTTCTAAAATTCATTAGATATAATATACTTTGGTAGATATAAATAAATTATTTAATACACACTCAAGGTAGAAATGAAAATTTGATATTCCCACCATTATCGTGGTTTTGATTAAAAAAGAAGATTGAGTCTCATGAAAGCTTGAAGAAATCACATGTTAGAAAGAAATTCTAGCCATCAACATTAGAAAAATGTGGTAAGTGATATCATATGAATTTCTTGAATGGAACTGGGAGGTTATTTATATGTAGAAATGGTGGTCATAAAGCCCATGATTGTCTAAAGGTGAAGAATATGTCAGAAAATGTAGTAGAGGAAAATAAGGCACAAAATAATACACCACTTATTCTCAAATTCTTAAAATTAAATGATTGTGGGTATTACTTAAATTAATTCATGAATCCAAAACTATGCGATGATTATCATCAACATCCACCTAATCCAAAAATAAGGAGGAAAATCTCTTGCAATCATGACTGCCAAAGTGGGTTATGATAATGACATGGTGAAAGGTACACTTATCATTCATTCTAGAACTGTTAATGTATAATTTAATTCTAACTCATCACAATCTTTTATATATAATGAATTTCTATAGGGTGTTCAATTACCAACTAAACAATTAGATATTGAGTTAGTCATGAAAACTCTCAATGGTACGGTGCTCGCATCTCAAAACTATAGTTCCTCTCTGATTGATGTTTGTGGGAAATTGATTCTTTCAAATCTTCTGATTCACCATTTAATTGAATTTATGTGATTATAGGAATGGATGTTATTTATTTATATTAATATCATATCAATTTCTAATGGAGATAAGGCACAGTTCATATCCCCAATGAACCACTTATTGTTTATCGGTGTGAGGATGAATTTGAATTTCCAATGGTAATTACTTCTATCTTGTAGTCCTTAATTGCTATTCATTAATGGAATAAATCTTAGATGGTTGTGTAAAAATTCAACCTTGAGGATAAACCTATTGTTCAGGAGATTTTTAATGTTTTTCTAGAATATTTTTTTGTTCTTCCACTGAATTTTGAAGTCGAATTTTCAATAGAACTCATACCTAGGTTTGATCCTATTTCAAATACTCCTTATAAATGGCCTCAATTGAGTTGCAAGAATTGAAGAAGAAACTTTAGGAGAGTCTTGATAAGGTATTCATATATCCTAGTGTGTCACCTTAGACTGAACCAGTTCTTTTTATTAAGAAGAAAGATGGATTAATGCAACTATGTATTGATTATTAATAACCAAACATGATCGCTATCAACAACAAGTATCTTCTACCCCATATTTATGACATTTATGATCAAATGTGTGGAGCTCAATACTTTTTCAATATTTATCATCATTTTGGATATCATAAATTGTGGCTTAAGAAAGAGTTAACCTTGGTTTGGGATGGTCCATTCCAAGGCATAGATCTTCTACATAGGACACCATATTAGATGATGGATTCCTAATCGTCTCACTAACCTATAATATTGAAATTAATATTTAATCTAACGGGATCTGGTTGCAACCACCGAGCCTTATTCTTGTAACCTTGATTAGACTATCACCAACAAAAATTCCTCTATTTCATTTAACATGACCAGAATCACATTCAATCAAAGGATCCTCAACATTTTCCACTTGGGGAAGGTTCTTGATATTATGATAGATTTATGATGAATGACCTTCCGAAAAATAGAGCTATAAATATTTGGACCAAGATTCCTAGAAGACCTATTGTTTATGTTGATATTGACCCTCTATATCAGTCCAAACAATATCCATAGAGGGGGATGAAATATGAACCTTGATAAAAATATATAGCACAATTAGATGACTTAAGGTTCAAGTTCTCTTATCAAAATAGAGAAATAGTCCAACCAAATTACCAATTATCTTGAATATGGATACGTTTTTTAATGATACAGACTGTCGAGGGTGACTAATCTAGAGCACTAAAAATAGAGGGACATGTTTTAAATATAAATCAAAGGACCATCTCAATAAATAAATATGTACCAAATTTAGGAAGTGAGGGGATCTAGAACACAAACTAATAAGACCTTCTTCATCATCAAACTAAATGATGAGGATAACCCTATCATAGCTTTCCTTCAAAGGCCCTATGATTTGCTGAAAAATCTTTCAAAAAAATTGATGGAAGTCTATTTCTCCTGGAATAAACTATTAAATGATAATCAAAGAATGTAATACTCTACTATGAACTCATATTGGGTGGTAGGGAGGGAGGAAAAATCCCTCCAAAAATTTCTAGTCTTTAAGAAACACTAATATCAAATGGAAGGAGGGAATGGAGAAGGGGTCTGAGAATGGAAATATTGTCCATTTTCATTCTCAATTCATCCAAAATTTTAAAAAAAATCTCACCTTACATCATCAAATTTTATACCCTACTAGAAGGATCAATACATGTAATAGAAAATTCATATACAAATACATTATAAAATTATATCTCGACATTAAAAATAACTAATATATAATAAAGTTTAGTTTTTTTTGTGGGGGGGGGGGGGTTGGAATTTTTTATTTTTTATATTTTTTATGAAAACTAATATGTGTAAGCTATTTCCCTCCCAGTAAATATCACTGAATTATATTAAAATTAATAAATAAATAAATATTATATTCACTAAAAAGAAAGAAAAATATTTAATAAATATTCTTCCTACACAATATTCTCTAAAATAACTTGTCACAAAATATATGTGATAAATAAAACAAGACTAATTATTCAACCACATGTAGTAATAATATTAATTCAACTTTCTAAATAATAAATAATAGTATATTATTTAAGTGGGATTATGGATACACCTAGTGTTTGACCCTCTGGGCCTCTTTCTTAGTGGAATTTGGTGAAAAAAACATAAATACTATGTTTAGCATCTAAAAACATGCCAAATCACCCATAAAGAAATAATTAAGGTTATAATGGCATAATACAACATACAGATTCTTACTTTGTAATATAATCTCTTTATCATGGAATCTCTAATCAAGAAAGTTTCTTGCTAGTGTCATTAACCTATTTGATCAATGACTCTTCCTTTGACTTTTAGAAAATTGAACTTTCTTATAGAACACCATGTTCATGGATTAATTTAAGCTATATTATTTCTATAAAATGGCCTAATTAATCAACATCCATTAAAGAACATAAGGGGAAAATCCTTTCTCACATTATTCATTAATTTAGTATTAATCATGATGCATCTAACATATCCTACCACGTATCGAAAATTTGTTGTCATGGTTTTCATTTATACATTAAATTACAAGACTTATAATACTCATTAATAACAATATTAATGTCTATGGATCAATACACAAGTTCATATATAGTAACATCCAAGGATACATATAAATGTGTATTTCTTACTGGTGGATCTCATTCTCATAATTTCCTACAGAGGAAATTACTAAGGGAGTACACCATGAGAAGGCGCCTTAAAGTCTTGTGAGTATCTAACACTAACAGAATATATAATTTATATCCCTTAAATGATTTCATATAGATATAGAACATATAATTATGAATAGTTTCAAGGAACTTATGGGTTCACATTGTAGATATGAACTCTTATGACCTTTCAGTACAACTGCTACTCTAAGGACATTATCACATACTATGTCATGAAAAAGAACAATCTTGATATGATAATGAGTTTGTTAATATTCCAAATAATTCATATAGGTTATCATAAAGTAAGTAGTGGTTGTTTATAGGGAACAAACTCCAACAAGTTTCAAATATAATAATATCAAAGGTAGAATACAGAGGGCTGGGATCAAAAGTGAAGAAAATTCATGGGAACAGTTTCACTCAAGAATGGGTTCTCCTCAAGCCCCTTGAAAAAAATAACCTCCAAACACCTCTTGATATCCTTGGGTAGTCCAAAATTGATCATTTAAACAAAAATTTCATTTTCTCCCTCTTCTATAATTTTATATACTTTTTCTCATTTCTTATATTTGTAATTTTATATCAATTTTTTTGTTTTTAGTAGAAGAGTGATACTTGTGTCCTTCCAGTTATGGTGAAATCTTTGGAATTCAATTGAATGATATTTTAGGCCACTTTTCCTTCTTTATAAAATGAATATTATTTCACTAAATCCACAATAAATAAGTAAAGCCATTTAATTTCACCGCAAATAAGTTCTAAAAATTAGGAAAACCCAATCAAAATCCCCCCCCCACTTGACATCAACAATAATCATGAATTAAACTTCTAGAGGATGTTGGGAAGGGATAAATAGAGTATAATATGTTTTCCAAACAATTTATTTCATGGATACTAAGGGATTAATAAAGGTTATCTTTAAAGGCTGGATAAAATAATATTTTAATTTAAAAGGGACTTTAAAAATGGTTCCCCAATATTACTTGAAACATTCCATAAAAACTAACATATTTTAAATGAAAAAATAATAATTTTGGAATCATATGACATGAAAAAAAACTCTCAATAACTAAAAATTAAAAAATTTATTTAAAATGGAACTTTTACGGGAAAATTGGGGACCAACAGAAAATATAGGTCAATACTGAACCTCAAACAACATAATATATCACCTAACCCTTACGGAAAAATTTCAGATAATTGGAATCATTTACCCTGTATAAGTTACATTAAATTTTGTTTAACTTCATGTATGGATCATCCATTATGAGATACTATAAGAGTTATTCTATCTTTTCCTAAGTTTAGGTATACTCTTCTTGGCTTATAATACCTTTTTTGAATCCACATGTCAAAAATCCAATATTGTTTCTTAATCCAAGAATCCTTCTCTTCATTAAGGTCCAATTGAAGTACTCTATAGAGAATTATGTTGAAATCCTTATATATATATATTTGATATTTAAATAATCTTAAAATTTATCTTCTTTAGAGAGTATAATTAGCTCTAGTGTGACTTTTTCCTTTCTTAAATCCTTCAAAACAACATCAATTGGATCTGATTCTTGATGCACTAAGTCATGTTTTTTGTTAAATTAAGACAGGGCTAATTTAGAGTTGATGTAAATCCCTCCAATTCCCAGGGATCCTACCTATATTTTAATAGTATATTATTTACTATCATCTTAATATTCCTCCTTAAAAATAAACTCATAGTAAGGGGTTGGTTCTTGCACATCTAGATTTTAAAGCACCTATACTGCGCCTATATTAGATACCAACACATCCAACATATCCCTTACCACAATCTTAGGCCCATTCAACTTACTTGAAGATCTAGTGACCATTGGTTTCAATAGATTAGAATAGCCCTTACAATTTTTTGTTATTATCCCTTTTATTATAGGATAATTCTAGGAATCACAAATTCCTTTATTCCCATTCCTTGAAACAAACCCTTTTGTTAATATTGCTTGATGATTTAGCTCACATCCTAAAGAAGATTGATATTTTTCTTCTATGTCACCAGACTTGGGTGCTCCCTAATTTTTTGAAACAACTTTCTTCCTTTTCCAATATATAACGACAGAATTTTACACCTCGTGATTAGTGTTTCCCTCAACATTTTCTTTTAACTATTTGAATAAATTCTAGACTTAGATTGAGGTAGGGGGCCCACAATTCAAATATAGAGGAGGATACTATATATACCATAAAATGAGATCCTCTTGCAGCAGGGCTTCCCTGAGGAGTTAACCTGGGTTTGGGATGGTCCATTCCAAGGCTTAGATCTTTTACATAAGACACCATAATAGATAATGGATTCCAAATCATCGCACCAACCTATAATATTAAAATTCAGATTTAATCTAATGGGATCTGGTTCCAACCACCGAGCCTTATTCTTGTAACCTTGATTAGACTATCACCAACAATAATTCCTCTATTTCATTTAACCTGACCAGAATCACCTTCAATCAAAGGATCCTCAACATTTCCCACTCCGGGAAGGTTCTTGAAATTATGACAGATTTAGGATGAATGACCTTCAGAAAAATAGAGCTGTAAATATTTGGACTAATATTCCTAGAAGACCTATTACTTATGTTGATATTGACACTCTATATCAATCCAAACAATATCCATAGAGGGGGATGAAATATGAACCTTGATAAAAATCTAGAGCACTATTGGATGATTTAAGGTTCAAGTTCTCTTATCAAAATGGAGAAATATTTCAACCAAATTACCAATTATCTTGAATATGGATAAATTTCGTAATGAGACATACAGTCCAGGGTGACTAATCTAGAGCACTGATAATAGATGGACATGATTTAAATATAAATCAAATGACCATCTCAATAAATAAATATGAACCAAATTTAGGAAGTGAGGAGCTCTAGAACACAAACTAGTAAAACCTTT
Source organism: Viscum album (assembly GCA_963277665.1). Lineage (NCBI taxonomy): Eukaryota > Viridiplantae > Streptophyta > Magnoliopsida > Santalales > Viscaceae > Viscum > Viscum album. The sequence continues at coordinate 1,580,519,827 of OY728150.1, read as the reverse complement.
TCCATCATCAAACTTTATGATGATAATAACCCTCTAATATCTTGCCTTCGAATGCCCTAATATTTGTTGAAAAATCCTTCAAAAAAATTGATGGAAGTCTATTTCCCCTGGAAGAAACTATTCAATGATAAGCAGAGAAGGGAATACGCTACTATGAACTCATATTGGGTGACAGGGAGGGAGGAAAAATCACTCCAAAAATTTCTAGTCTTTAGGAAACACTAATATAGAATGGAAGGATAGAATGGAGATGGGGTCTGAGAATGGAAATATTGTCAATTTTAATTCTCAATTCATCCTAAATTTTAAAAAATATCTCACCTTACATCATTAAATTTTATGCCCTACTAGAAGGATCAATACATGTAATAGGAAATGCATATACAAATCCATTATAAAATTATATCTTGACATTAAAAATAACTAATATATAATTAAGTTTAGTTTTAGGGGGGTTTTGAAATTTTTGATTTTTTATGTTTTTTATGAAAAATAACATGTGTAAGCTATTTCCCTCCCAAACAATGTCACCAAATTGATGTATGATGATTTCTTATGGATCCCCAAACAATACTTTCTTAATTTACGTAAGAATACAGTATAGTGTGTACCTTGGGGTCAATCTCATGTGGAGGACACTTATGAAAATTTCTCTATTATTGTTACTATTATATTCAAAATAATATACTACAAAATAAATATACTAATATAGTGTGGGTGTTTTAAATTTATATGATATGTATATAAATCAAAATAATACAAAAACAGATTCACATGAAATATATTAAAAGAATACTACTTCTATTGTGAGTTCAAAGAAATGCATTCATTATTATAAAAACATAATTTGTATACCCTATTAAATGTGGCGTGTCAATCCATAGCCACCTTATCATTATTGTTATTACCTCACATAAAGAAATCTTCATGTGGTAAAATACTCTTCCTAAAGCTATCTAAGAGGACTTTTCATTGAATAAAACTATTCAATCCACACTCCATCATATCTATGAGTAAAAAAATTAAGGGATGGATGATTGATAACAAGTAAAAAGAACTTCACAATGGAGAAAATAGGTTGGTTTCTAACTAAAATAAATTTTACCATCATTGAAAGTATTATAATGGAATAAATAAATAAAAGTTAAGCATAATAAACTCAATAAAAATCACACCCTCCCTCAAAAAAAGTAAGGTTAGTTTTCTATTTTCATGGAAATAAAAAATACATGAAGGGAGAAAATACAAATAGAAAATAAAACTAGATAGGGAATAAAATGTTATAGAAAAAAATTATATTTGTAGAAAAATAAATAAAATACTAATGTTTGTCTAAGATTTAACACCCAGAATATTTTTTATAGTTTAGTGAGAATGAAATTTATAGGTAGTATGAAGTATTTCTTAGTGCAAATGGGTTTTATGTGTCACATGATTTGAAATCTATGTGTTTACCAAGGCATAGATCCTAGTAACCTTGATATAGTTCCTTACTTAAAAATGATATCTGGTGATTTTAGAGTCCCCCCATATAAATTGACCTTTGATATTCTCTTTAAAATGATGACACATTCTCAGCTCAGTTGTAGTGATGATGATTTCTCATAAAGTCCATGAAATGGTCACTACAACTCTACAAAGATTCTACATACATTTTAATGATTTCCCTAGACCATGGCCTCAACCACACAATAGGGATTTATGGATGGAATTTTTGATGAGTGGCACAATGCTTTTGGTACCCTATCTCTCAACACCTATAGTGATCCTCCTTCCCATTATGAACTCCCCATTTTGTATAGGTGGTTGTCCCAGTAATGGCTTATGATATGGGTGTGGTAAAAATAGGTGACAATTTTACACTCACCTCACTGAAGTGAATTGTTACATATTACACCATTGCATAGAGAAATCTATGTGTTTACCAAGGCATAGATCCTAGTAACCTTGATATAGTTCCTTACTTATAATTGTGCATCTAAGGGACCATCAGTTTACCCTTACGTTGGATCCTAGATAACTTTTAAACCTCGACATGTGTTAGGTTTGTCACTTTTATGTTTATCTATTACACATCCTTCTTTGATTATATTTAAATACTTGTATTAAATACTATTAAAAAATATATATTAGCTACCTCCACACATCAAAACCTCCATAAAGGTAACTCAGAAATTAAAATAAAAAGAGTTTAAACTTAGCCTTTATCCAAAATTACTTACAGTATAATTAAGTTAAAATATATGAAAATAATGGATCTTAAAAAATTAGATTCATGAAATGATTAAATATAAATTAAAACTCCATATTTTAATTTATTTTCACATTTTAGCATAGTTTATTATGAAAACATAAAAATTTAAAAATTACTCTTAAATTGATAAAATGGTGTGAATATTTCCAATTAATTCTAAGCACATATATGTGAAAGATGAGTTTCATCTGTCCTACTCAATATTGATTCCCACGTAAGTTACTCTCATGGATATGGATTAAAAGTAATTCCATTATAATTGTTCCATTAAACATATGTGTTTCACGAAACTGTGACTTGCGTGAATCATTGGCCTTTTGTTTGAATTGTGTTCTTTATTGGAGGGGGTTGCACAAAATAGTCTCAAGTCAAACCTAATGCATTAAAGGGATTTCATATGTTTATTTTCATAATATTTTCACCTGTATGATTTTACATAGGTTTATTTGATTTTAAAAATCGTTGAAGTTTAGGATTCATTAATTGAGAGTTTAAGATTCCCTTAAAGTTTCAATCCAAAGTCTTAAACCATAAAATGGGGAGGTGAAACTTCCCCAAAACCAACCTATAATGTTGTTTTCTTCCTATTAGTGGTAGTTTAAACCACTACAAAATCAATTAGTGGTTATTATTTAAACAATTTCTCATTTCAATATCAGCAATAAAATAGTGGTCATTTAAAATTACTTAGTAGTGGTTTAGAGAAGTATTGTTTTTTTATATTTATCAATAGTTTTAAAACAATTAGCCGTGGTTTTTATCATAAAATATTTATTTTATAAATGTAGAAAAATAAATGTACCACAACAAACTAATGTAGTGGTGTTTTTATTTCAGTAGTAGTTTATAACAACCTCCACAAAATAAAAAAATAATAATATTTTGAAGAAAAAACTCTACTAATATGTATATTGGTAGTTCTTGTTAGTGGAAGTTTATAGAAAATATATTTGAATATTAAAAATAACATAAATTATAAAAAATTAAAATTAAAAAAAATAAATTTTATACAGAATACAATGAAACTAAATATAAATATACTACAATATAAAAAATGAATATATAATACATAGTTATATAGACATTATATAAAACACACTTATATATATGGAAATAAGTCAACAACCATCAATCATTAACTCAGTTATCAAATATACTGTATAATTCCAACATCCATCCTCAACCCATCATGTATATCTCTCCACCTCCTCTATATCCATCCACCTCCATAGATAGACTCTTTATACACGAAACCGACTACATCTCTATCATATAAAATAAAATAAAAATAAGGAAAAAATCAGAACAATTGAACACAATAAATAAAAAATATATAATATAATCCATGATAATTATTAATCATACCATAAAATTAATAAAAAATTATGGTTTCCTTAAAAAATAGTTTCATGGATCATAGAACTCAACCCCATTCCTATGACCGGCATATTTTACTTTCAATAAAAAATAAAAATATGCATGAAAAGGAATATAATATATTCAAAATTTCGCACATAACATTTTTATCTTTTTAATTGAACATATAATATTTTATCATAAAAAAATGATATATCACACAACATATCATGGATTAAAATTAATATATGAAAATGATCTAAAAAATTAAACATTTAAACTCAACCAGGACACTATTAAAACTTAAAATTACATATTCAAGATATGATTCGACTCTTGCAAATCAAAATGGATGATTTTATAATAATATTAGTCTTCATCTTTCAATTTCTATTACTATTCCATTCATTTTATAGAATATATACTTATTAAATTCAATACATAAAACTATAAAACCTTTTCCTAATAAACCAATCTTGGAAAATTAAAATTATTCAAATTATTTCCCATAATTCAATCAGTGTAAGAATTAAACTGAACCATACATTACCTCTAGAAAATTTCCTAGTATAAGAGTATAAAATTAGGAATATCAATTAAAAAATAAATCTATATAGTTGAAATCCACTCAATATAATGAACCAACTTCCTACTTATCCTAATTCCAAATTCTTATCATTGACTCTACCCAAAGTTTAATGGAACAATATACAAAGGGTAAAAATTTTATAATTTCATTTGGATTCAAATGAATAACTCCTTAGGGTAAAAACAAATTTAAAATCAATGGAATCATTAATTTTTCAATAAAATGTTTTAAAAAATAAAAAATAAATAATGTTTTTTTATGAAAAAAACAAACATTTTCTGAAAATGATCAAGTAGAATCTAATTCCCACAATTAAGCATTCAAACTCTCCAAAAAAACTTTCATGAATAAAAATTTCATATTTAAAACATAATTCAACTCTTAGGACTACAAATTTATGAGTATATAATAATATAAATATTCATATATCCTTATCCATTACCATAGAGCTAAATTTACAAAATCGATTCTCACTTCTATAATTCACCACCAAAACCTACCAACCCATTACCCAATATACCTTTCATGGTAAATAATCAATGTTTTTATCTTTATTTCTTGTTATTTAATTGGTGTAACCATCAAACCAAATAATTTATACCCGCTATGAAATTTCATAGTGTATGAGTATAAAATTATGAATACCATCAAAGACTAAATCTATATATTCTAAATTCACCCTAAATAATGTATCAACTTCCAACCTCATGAGTGGTATTTATAAGCCTCAATCTCATGGAACTCAATGTCTCCTGAAGGATATATCACACACATGGAATTTTTCTCTTGTGTTGTGCCTTAAGATATATTTTGTGGAAAATTTCATCATTCTCAGAACTCTAGGGTAGTGCAGTTCTTTGTCCTTCAGACTCATACAGCTTGGGTTGTGAGATAATTTCTCCTTATTCTCTAAAATTGCTTATTTGGGTAATTTTTCTTCCTTTATGATTCCTAGATGTGGTTTTAGTAATATAAATACACCCACACCCAATAGAATTGGAACCAATTGGAGTGAGTAATATCAAATTCTGAAGAAAATACTGACATTAATGAATTTTATCCTTCTGTTTTAAGAAACTTGAGTCACCCTTATACATATAAATTGGGGTGGGGACCCCATAGGGTACTATAAGGTTTCACATAAATTCATCACTTTATCTCTTTTTAAAAAAACTCAGATCATGTGTGAGTGCCTTTTGAAAAAACTATTAGCTTTTACATGAATCACTGCATACAAAAAAATTCTTCCATAATTAAGGATTCTGTGAACCAGAATTCAAAAGCAAACCAATATGCACTTTCATAAACAATATATGAATTTAAAGTACTAAAAAATGTTTTCCTTATATTTTTTCATATAATTCATCATAATAATTCCCAAAACACTGAAGATTCTACTATTTAGTTAAATGAGATTGTAGAGAACCCCAAAGACAGACCAATAAAATAGATTCATCCTCAGCATAAAAATATAGTGGATTCATTGATAGAGGAATTGAGGGGATGCCTATAGATATGGGAACAACCATGTTGGTATAATTCTAAAATCTTGATTCGCCTTAACAATGTGTAAGATTCATGGGGGAAAACACTAAGAATATTGGAATTCTATATTAGAAAATAGAAATGGGAGAAATGAATGTTGTGACTACATGAGTCTGAACCATCATATAAAGTGGGGAATAGGTAGAGGATGGTCATTGACCATGTTTAAAATTTAGTTTTCACTACCATATCACTGCTAATGGGGCATAAAATATAAATAAAAACTATTAACCATGTTTGGAACACGGATTCCACTACCATATTTCCAAGAATATTAGAAAATAAAATTGGGGATGGACATTAAATATGTATGAGACACTGGTTTTTCTACATTAATATGAAGGTGTATTCCTCAAGGATGAATACCCTGGATGGAAGGTACGACAAGACTGGGGAATCATGTTTTCACTGTAAACCATGGATTATATTTTAAACATTGAAGGGCGGTGATTCAAACTGAGGACACAAAGTGTTTTTGATGGAGGGAAGGATGGACAATAAGAGTTTAAGAACTTATAGGGTTACACTGTCACGTATCTATCCCATATAAGGTGTGTCCCAAAATTGATAAATCTCTTTTGGGTCTTTGTAACATATATAAATTCCAACCCTGTGACATATATGAGAATAAGTATCGATTATTCTCTATGAAGGGATCCAATATGATTCCAAGATTTTTTACAATTTAGGGTTATATATCTTGGACCATATGGTTATCATGCTTACACCATTTTGGTGATAGATTTTAAGACCTTATGGCTTGTAAAATGGGATGAGGTAGTCCATATGTAAAATGGAAATGAAACTTTGATATGAATTGAGTACTAAATGCTAATATATATAACCCCTAGGTTGAGTGCGAAAAATTTAAATCCAAGATGTGTTGACCAAAGGGTAATTCATTTTAAGGTCATAAATCTTTGACCAGGGGTTGTTCTTAATAAAATTTCAAGGACATGGGCCATAGGTTGAATCTAGTGTAGGGTCTTATGGCTCAAACTATATTGGGATTCTACTTTAAGGTATTGGGGAAAAACAACAAGGGTGCAAGAGTTTAAGGTTTTATAGCTTGGTCCATGGGATAATCAAGTACATATGGAAAAGGATAAGAAAACCCCATCATGAATTAAGTTCCAAATTATAGTATATACCCAAAGGATGAGTTCAAAAAATTTAAAGTTGCAATGCATGGACCTTGGTGTGTTATATTTTTTGTTTACATATTATCAATCATCTCCTTTTAGAAATATGTCATCTTGGTGTTAGGCGATTGGAGGGTAAGGGGGACCTATTAGATGGGAACTTAAAAACAAGATGAGGTAGGGGTGATAAGAGATTTATGTCTAGGTTTAGGGATGATATATCTTAGAATCACAATATATAGTATGGGATAGAAATCAAGCCAAACATAGTTCTTAGGGGAAAATATTTTTGTATAGACCTTTCTCATATACAAAAGGGGGAAAACATATGGATGCCCTGATGAGAAAATGGGATCACCTCCCAAACCAACATGACATGGTAGGATTCTCCTCACTTGGAATAAGTAGTAAAAGTAATAACTCTCTAGTTGAAAATGGGATAAATAATCAAGGTGTCACTACTTATCCTATAAATGGGAATCAATCTTAATGTTGATATAAAGTTGATTCTATATGTTGGTCTAGATTTTATGTAAGAGGATGAATGGGAATATTATAAGTGTTGGTAAGTATACGGAGCTCAACATAGGCCAAATTATTGAATATAAAATTAGGATAAAATGGGGTTTGTCATTGTATCTAGGCTGGGGATTGGGGATCCTGACATGAGTATATATCCTCTAAAATGAAAACAAATCCAAGTGTAGTTCTAGTGGTGTGATGAGAAATAAAAACTAAAATTATATTATGGTAGAAGACTAATTCCCCTATAAATGGGGTGTCTTAATATATGATAAAAAACCCATAACATAATTTAAATTTATGGGATTTGGATGGTACTGTGTATTTTAACACCGTACGAAAAGGAAAGTTTCCATGTAGTTTAATGTCATACTATTCAGAAAATAATTATGTTGTTTAATGTCTTGTGACAAGGATGATAATCATGTGGTTTCAAATAATATTGTGTGGATGAAAGGGGGTTATAATATTTAAAGTCGTGTAGCTAAGACTTGGAGTGAGTAGTGAAATTTAACATCATGCTGCTAGGATAGAATGGATTTCCCTTCTTTTGATTTAGATGAATATTAATTGAGCTAGTAAAACAATAAACAATATCATATAAGCTAAGGTGATCCTTGATGAGTGTGAGATACTAAGGTAAATAGAAGATTATACATCTTCCATAATTGAAAATGATAGGGATATGTGGGTTGGGGTCAGAATGTTGCATTAACGTCTATCAGCAAACCTATGAAGATGGAAAACCAGTAGGGTGTGGTTACAAAAGAACAATTCACCTTTCCAATGTGTTGATATGCATGAGGGATATAACACCAAGGGTTTTAAATATCTAATTTAACAATTAGATTATGGGTAGAGTAAATATTCACTTAGAATGTCTGAATTGGGAAGGAACATGTCTTATATGTTTAGGGTAAATTATAACCAAATTTAGAGCTTGAAAATCTATTGTTTTACTATCTGGTGATTGTGGAAGACAATTTTAGGATGACTCCTAACCTTGTTTTATACATGGGTTCCAACATGTTTTCTCCAAATATGTTAACTCTAAGGAATATACCATGGATAGGAAGTAGTCTGAGAATAGGGCACTCTGTCATTAATATAGATTGAAGAGAATCCTTTTGTAAATGAATGACAATTGGAAAATTCAAACTCTAAAGACACAAAGGGTTGAGGTGATGGGAGGGAATATTCTTAATGGGTGATTAAGTATTCTAGAGCTATGTAATTATACACTAAGCATGTTAAATGTATATTTCAATAAAAATGGAGTGTCCACTCCACAAAAAACATGATAATGAGATTCGGTCATGCCTCAGGGGAAAAAATTTGGTCCCTAAAGCTTCATAGTTGAAGTTTATATAGAACAAATGGAATTGTACTACTGTTTCATGTCAAATATCTTGGACTGTTTGGATAATATGTTCTATATAGCAATAGGTGTGACCCCCCAAACCTACACCGATGGAACTATTGCTAAAAACATATTCATTATAAATAAGATTTGATACCAAATATGACATGTTGAACTTAACCATTCATAACTAAAATTTCAATAACCAAAACTGAGTCACTTATATACCTAATAATATTTAGGTTTATTGTTTTAGATAATTTGTAAACAAATAAATTCTCCTAACAAAACCCTTATCTTTATCCACAAAAATTTCATTTTCCCAACTAAACATAGAATTCCTTATATTATAATAAGTATTCGCATATCCCGAGAAATTATCCACACATCATTCCCTTATATACATATCATATATAGTACTCATAATCATTACCTAGGGAAATTGAAATATAAGAAAGTTTGATCTCTAATGCTACGTAGGGGAAAACTTATCAGTGGGTCATGAAGGAGTTAAATAATAACCATGTGAGAAAAAAAATTATATAAATATTTAATTAAAAGGATAATATAACTATAATAGTTGTCCTTAAGTCATAATATAAGGACATATAACCTCAAATGATCAAATATATACAATGGTGTATTAATATGGAAAAATATGATAATAATCATGATCTATAGAACATCCCATAGATATGAGGCATAACATGTAAATGTGGAATAAGTATAAGTATAGTAAATCATAGAATATTTCAAAGTTAACAAAAAACGCCATTATAAAATTAGTTTGCCATTAATCACTAATTATTCCCTATAACATAGTGGATACTATATCATAACTCAGACCTAGTAATTATCTCAAGAGATATAAATCTTCTAACAATGTGTTTGAGGGATATATTGGACCCCACCCTCCACATTATGATGAACCATACATATGTATTCTACTTGAAGTCTACTATACATATCTCTAAGAAAACCGCTTATAAATAAAATGGGTTTTGTAACATTCTTAAATGGTATCACATAAAATAACATCAAGATTTAGATTTGTTGATTCCAAAAATAAATATCCTAAATTATATCATTAAATCACATAGATGATGATCAAAAACATTACTTCAAAACAGATAGATATTTGGGAGGATGTGATGAATATTTATATAAATAGATAAAAAAGAGATTTTAGAAATCATTTTTATCATCTCAAAATATAGAAGTCACTTTCAAAGTTTATTTTCATGAAATTAAATGGAATACTTTATAAAAATCACTTTAAAATAATAACCAATAATGAAACATTGAAAATAAATAATTTTTATATTACTAAATTTAGAGTGGAAGATAAAAATATACATATGTAGAAGTAAAAAAGAAGCTTCGAACCCAACTTTAAATATATACATAAGTGGAATGAAATAAATTTACTTATTAACATAAAATACAAAACAATATTTTTAAAATTAAAATTTTACAATACAATGGGAATCAAAATTATAAAGGAAAATCATAAAAATTGAAAAGTAATTTTCATTAAGAAAAAATTTTATAATATTGTGAAAATGAATTCATGCGAAAAACATTAAAATGATATTATTTTTACACTTTTGTTATGAAAGTAAAAAATGGATCATATGGAAAACATTAAAAATACACCTTATAAACCTTCCTAAACATAGTAAGAAATATTATAAAATATATTTTAACAATCATTGAAGTATATAGAAAAACATTCTTGGAACATTATAAAGGATATAGATGTGTAGGAAAAAGAACCATTATTAAGGATGTAAAGTATTCATAACTACATAATATTTTTATTAGGGTTGAAATACATAAAGTATTAATATTTTTATGTAAATATTTAATTTAATTATAGATAATTATAATATTAATTATATAATAGAAAAATATAATAATAAAATAAACATTGGAAGAAAATTAAAGGAAGAAAATTTATAACCTAATAAAAGGAAACTTTAGTTGATAAGAACCTTACGAACAAAGTAAGTTAAGAAATATAAATCTATAAGGGAGAAAATGATTCCATAAATTTATAAAAATTATATTTAAATAGTGATATAAACATTCAATAATTTTAATTTTATTCATAAAGGAGAAAATTTACAATTGAAGGACAATACTTGAATTGAGTGGAGGCTTGGAATGGAAACCCTTATCAAGAATATAACATGTGTTGTAAGAATATATAAAGGGGGATATTATGTGGAGTAAATTACAATAAAACTAAAAAAAATGAAATATAAAAAAATAACCAAATCTTATAATTCACATAATTGTAGAATGACATAATCTATGAAGGAATGATATAACTCAATAAAGGGGAATTGAGTTAAGAATCCCATTAAAGTTTGATAATATATTATTCAAAAGAAAATGGAAGGATATAATAAAATATAATTTTAAATAATAGGAATAGAAAGTAAATTATGATAAAATAAATCAATGGATAGTAAGTATATCATGTCAAAGAATAAAAGGTTTATAATTTGAGATATATCACAAGGAATGTAAATTGAGAAAAACAAACCATACCATGGTTTTTTTCTTGGAAGAATATAGAATAAACTCATATATCATAATCATAGACTCATTAACCATATATTTAATATCCTTATTAATGTTTATTAACTTCTATATTAATCTTTTATATTCATTTATCAAATAGTTATCACTCATTTTTCAGTAAATATTGATCATCAGTTATTAGTAATTTTAATTTTTCCATCTTTATTTTAGTTTAATAGTTTCAAAAAAAATTCCTTATTTATGATTTTATAATCTAAAAAATAGTATTGGTACATTGTATAAAATCCATAATTATTTATGAATTTCCATGTCCATTTCTTGATAATATTTTGTACGGTTCTTCATGATGAAATCCATAACACACTTATTTTAATTTTTGACAAAGAAAAGGTGGTATATTACTAACGAGTTTAATATTAATATTACCATTTACATAACAAATAAAAATATTATTTACTTATTAATACCATATATTAAATTTAATTAAGTATTTATAACCATCAATGATTTAATAAAATTGGACAGTTCATTTGTGTGGTTAAACCGACCCAAATAAAACATGATATAATCAATGGTTGAGTATGATTATGAAGTGATTTTATTATAATATCTTTATTAGAGAATAATTATGATATTATTTATATTTTATTAAATATATAAATCAATATTTAAAATATTTATGTGGAAAATATAAATTTAAAATAATGATACGAAGTTGTTACTTATAAGGAATAAATTATATCTCTACTTGAAAACATTCTTGGTTTTTGAAGGGATTGGGTAAATCTCTAGGGACCAGATGCTATAAAATGAGGGAGAATATTTTTAGTTAATGAAAAATATTGTATTATAGAGATGAACTATGATTATAGGTGTGTATGTTAATGGTTAATGGAGGAGTTCTTTCATAAATGAGAGGACTAAAAAAATTTTAAATACTTATTAATTAATAAAAAAATAAAATTCAAGGAAAGAGGATCCAAATTTTAAAAATAATGAATATAAGATTATTTTGGGTCATTAAATCCCTCATAAAATCATTTATATATAATTTTAATGATATTTGATGTCCTTACCCCTTGATTTAACACCCTTTCATTATTTTAGCCTTTACATGATGACTAACTTTTTCCTTAGTAATTTATTTTTTTGACTAAAAATTTTATTGATATCATTAAATTATTTGAAAATTATAATTACAAATATTAAATACATTTTATTTGATTAAATTTCTAAAAGAGATTAAAATTAACTTTTATAAAAAAAGCGAACAATGCTAGAAAATATTTTTTACAAAAAAAGTATTTTCAATCTTAAAAATATGTTTATACTTATTTAGGAAAATAGTATTGACTCCCATGAAATTTATTGGTTTATGATTAAAAAATAGTGTTATTTTTCATTCATGTCAATACAAAATAGAATATAATCTCTTAAATGTTTGATGAAAGGGAGAATGGTCAAAATAGTTTTTTATTAGAATAAAATAAAACATATGTTCGAAAATGTCAAACATTGGTTTCTAAATTACAAATATTTTTTATAAATGAATTATTAAAATATTTAAATATATATTTTATTTAGAAAATTATTTCCTAAATTTTTAATTCATGCTTATATTTTGATGATATCACAAAACTTACGGTATTTATAAAGACTATATTTTTTATTATTTCTTAAAAAATCATCCTTTTTAGTAAAATACAAAAAATAAACCCCAAGATAATATTGAAAAAACAAATCCAAAAATTAGTTTCATTTAAAAAAATTAAAATTCTAAAATTTTATAATTTAACTTTTATATAAAAAAAATATAATATATAACAAAAATAATGTTTCAAAAAAACAATTTTGTTTAGTTATGAATAACTAAATCAACATTTCTCAAAGTGGATTAATTATTTCTTGGATTTTATTAATTTATTTATCTAATAATTCCTTGAATTTTGTCAATATATTTTATTAACAACATTCTTTAAAATTAATAAATTTTATAAAAATACATATTTTATTAAAACAATTCCTATAGAATAAAAGGTATTTTCATAAATCATTTATTCTATATTCTAAAATCAATTATTTTGTTTCAGTTAAATTATTTTTTTGTGGAAATATATACATTTAACATCTAAATAAATTTATTAATTTAAAATATATATTAAATATTAGGAATCATTAATAGTATACCCAATAGATTTAAACCCTTTGAATTTGATTTATATCTTGTATTATCAATTTTCTTCTCAAGTTAAAATATTTTAACATAAAATATTAATAATTGAAATAAATATTGTTTTAGGAATTAAAATTTGTCAAAAAACATAGTTCAATAAGTTATAACACCTAAAAAATTAACCTTGCAATTGCTTTTACTTAAAAAACAATTGAGGCTATCTATAATGTCAACAAGACTCATGATAACATTTATGATGTGATACCAACCACACTATCATAGGAAAGAAAAGGAAACTCATATTTTACCTCATAATATAAATATTTTAATTTTTTAATTTTTTATAACCATTTATTCCCAATTTTATTATTTTGTGGGTTATAAGAGTTTCTAGAATCAAATGTTTTCTAGCTTCATTATCATGATCTTTTACTCAACCAAATACTAAAACCAAAAATGTTATGATAATAACAACAAAAAATTAAAAGATTAATATAAAAAATCAATAAAAATATGTCTTATCCAATTATACCATTACTTCAACTCACTATACATTTGGTTCAAGTATGACACTATTGGTTCAAACTATAACTCTTTTCATTTATCTCAGATTTCAATATGTTTCATCCTCTTAATCACAATAAAATAATCCCTGTAAATTACTAAACATAAATTTAACAATATCTACTTTACTATATTTTAAACTCAAAAATCATTGAAACCTATTCACCCAAAAATAAACTTACTCTTTTATCCCCAAACAATATAAAATCACATATTAATCAATATTACCTTAATAAAAATAGTCATAAAAATATATTGACCTTTTCTAAAAATTAACTAAACCACTTTTTCACAAAATAAATTTTCAACCAATAAGTTTATCTATATTATTACATCATGATAAATTTTATGAAATATTTCCCTTTAAATAATTTGATTTCTTCGATAGCTCGTCTTACATGCAATAGCGAGTTTTGACTAACTGTTTTTCATTATTAAAATATTATGTTTACATTATTGCATAGTTGTTGGATTGGTAGGTAAGAATAGTAGTAAATAAATTATGAAAAATGTATCGTCAAAAATTTTATAAAAGTAATTCATTATTTTCCAAATGATTATAATTATAAGCAAAAATTACTCGAATATAAAAGTAAATTTTTTTCTAAAAAAATTACACATGCAATATATTTTTAATAATAAATTAAACTAATCACTTTTAGTGAATTATTTTAATTAAATTTATAAATTATTTATTTGATAAAATTTTCTAAACATTCAATAAATATTTTTCTAGGAATAAGATAAGAATAAAACCAGTTTTATAATAAAAATATATTTTTAGGACCTATTTTTTGTGTTTTTAGGTTTCCAAAGATTCTAGAATCGAATTATTCTATAATGGATCAAAATGTTATGTAATTAATATTTATCTATTAAGATGTAATATCTATGTATGAAAAGTATGAGTTTTATAGTTGGTATCAAAGTAAGGTTTAGTTATCCTTTAGAAACTATGATGAGAAAAATTTGTAAGAACTCTAGGGATAAGTCTAAGAATATGATAAAATCATAAAGTATTGGTAATGATCATGAATGAACCAGGATAAACCAAATGTGTCTTAAAAGAATGTATCATGATTTATAAATTATTTAAATTATCTTTCATGATTATGTGGTATCTTTTCATGATTATTTTTTCTCACACTATTATTTATGCATTTAGTTATTTAATTGAACCTAAAGGAATCATTTTAATACTAAAATAAATGTAAAATTAAATAATTATTCTCTTGAGAAACCAAATGTTATGGGATATGTAATGAAAAATATTATTGATATATTCACACAAATTTTTTAAACAACGAATCATATTGATCTTAAAAAATAAAAAAGGAGGTAACATCATGATGTTTGGTCCTTCATGAGGAAACTTCCACATTCTCTTAGTATATCTAATAATCCACTATTAATTAATAAATAGATCAGTAAAATTGAAAATATATTTTCCATTCTTTAGTGTTTTTATCATGATAATTTCATTCTGGTTGTTTATCCTTTGGAAGGAAAATCATATTAGTGATGAAATATTATCAAGAACATAATAGAACAAATAAAAAATTAAATCTATATAGTGGGATGATTTTGAAGCATTATTTTTATAAAATAATTTTCATTATTCTGATTATGAAAATAAAGAATTAATTCATTTAGTTAAAGGAGAATAACGATGAATTTTTCAGTACTTATGAGGAAAACTTCATAACACTTGTGAGTTATGCTTCTGGTATTATCATCCAACCTAAAAATATGGTTGATCAATTCTTTAATGGATTAAAACCAGGTCTCCAAAGGTTTTTATACATAAGGGAATTTAGTATCTATACATAAATTTCTAGATGTAATCTCAAGGTGGATATTAATATTGGAGTTACCCATCAATATCATGGTTTTGATAAGAAAATAAAAATGTAACTAAAAATAAATTCAAAAAACTGTAGAGAGAAGAATGTGATCCTTTCATTGTGGTCAAAGTGTGGTTGGAAACATGGTGGGAAATTTTTTCAGAAGACCTGTTAAATGTCTTAAGTGATAAAAGTAAGGTCATGGGTCAATAAAACCTCGATGTTATGGAAAGAAGTTAGATAATAATTTGAATAGAGATAAAGCAACAGATAATACACCACCTGCACTCCAGTTTTTTAAATTCAATGAATATATTCAATATGATAACCAGTGTCCAAATTGGATGGTTAATGATGAAAATCTACATCAAATACCTCTTAGTCCCATATATAAAGGGAAATATCCTACCACTACTATTTTTTATAATGGGTACAATAATGTTTTGGTGAACATCATACTTAAAATCTACTCTATAATAACTAATGTCTCATTTTATTCTATATATACCCACTCATTTATAACTAAATACTTTTCTAAGGGTATCACAGTAACACCTCAAAAATTATATGTAGATTTAGTGATACAAACCCATAATGGAATAATGATCACATCCCAATAATATGATTCTTCTCCGGTTGAAGTTTATGGTAATGTTTTTCTTATAAATGTTTTCATTATTCCTATAATTTAATTCAATGTTATATTGGGCATTGATAAATTTTTTTGAAGTGAATCCCATGTTAATTTTTGAGGAATCGAATTATAGCTTGATATTCTAAACTAACCTTTGATTGTCTATCAGTGTGATGAATAGAACGAACTTCCGATGAAAATTACATTCATCATATGGGTTATAATTCATATTAAATGGGGGATTTTATCTCATATAGTTGGATAGAAACTCGAAATTAAATATATTACTATCATTAGAAAGTTTATTGATGTCTTTATAGAATAGTTTCCTAATATTCCACTGAATCATGAAGTTAAGTTTTTAATAGAACACATACCTAGTGATACACCTATTTCCATGACTCTATATATAATTTCCTTGATTGAGTTAAAAGAATTGAAGAACCTCTCTAGGAGGATCTTGATAAGGTATTTATTCAGCCATGTGTGTCACTATACAGTATGTCTTTTCTATTTGTTAGGAAGAAAGATGGATCAATGCAACTTTGTATTGATTATAGAGAACATAATAATATCACAATCAAAAACAAGTATGATCAACCCCATATTAATGACTTGTTTGATCAACTACGTAGATATAAATACTTTTCCATGATTGATCTTCATTTTGGATATCATCAATTTAGTTAAAATAAGGAGGATATACCCAAGACGACATTCGATAAAAAGTATAGACACTATGAATTTATAGTGATGCCTTTTAGTCTTACTAATTTCCCAATTATATTCTTAGATTTTGTGAACAGATTATTTACAGATAACCTTGATCAGTTTACAGTAGTATATATAGATGATATTATTATATATTAAAAGTTCAATGAAGAGTATAAATATCCTTATAGAGTTTTATTAAATAACCTAATAAAGGATAATATTTATGAAAATTTTAATAAGAGTGAATTTTACCTTTGGAAAGTTTTTGTTCATGGTATATATTATCTCAAGTAAGGGTGTATTAGTAGACCCATAGAATAAAGAAGTTATTAAAATATGACCCAAACCAACCACTATGACTGATATCTATAGTTTTCATAGTTTGGATGGATATTATCAATGTTTTCTAGAAAAAAAAATCATAGTTATCAAACCCATCCATAATGATAACACAGAAGTGATCGAAGTTCCTTTGGATAGATAAATATAAATAATGTTTTAAGGAACTGAAGAGAATTCTAGTCATCAGGTCTATGATTAAATTACCATATAGTGGATAAGGGTTTGTAATCTATAGTGACGCATCAAATAATGGACTGGTGTGCATCTTCACGCATATTGATCATATAGTGGATAAGGGTTTGTAATCAGTTGAGGTATTTTATTCATAGAGAAAGGTGTCGCATACATAATGATCATAAAATTTTAAAGTATATTTTCACTAAAAAATATATGAACATGTGACAAAGAATATTGTTGGAACTAAATAAAGATTATGAATACTCAATACATTAACTCCATAGAAAAGTGAACAAGATGGCATATTCTCTTATTAGAAAGGATCATGATAGCTTGTATATGATGAGGATCATGAAATACCCAATATATCGTGACATGAAAACAATGGATCTTGAAATCTTAAAGAAGGAGGAAATATTATATTTATCAAATGAGTGTTCAACCATCTATCCAAGTAAAGATTATATAGAAACAAAATGAATATGTAGATCTGTAAAAGAAAGAGAGTAATTTTCTTGAGTTCAACCTTGATTGTAAATAAATAACGAGGTTAAGATACTGTGTAATAGTCCATTCGGTACCAGAGTTAAAGAAGGATTTGACAGCTGAATCTCATAGTTCTTTATTCACTATTCATCTTAGAAGTTCAAATATGTATAGTGATTTGAAGGAGTATTTATTGTTTGATGGCATGAAGAGAGATATTGTAGATTTTTTTATCTTGATGCTTGTAATGTTAGAACGTTAATGTTGAGATATATAAGTATAAGGGGATGTTAAAACCATTACCCATTGCATAATAGAAATGGTAAAACATCGCTATAGATTTTTTAATTGGACCCCACAAAAATTATAAAGGGTATAATGCTATATGGGTTGCAGTTTATCACCTTAAAAAGTCATCACACTTCATTTTCATTAGATAATACTTATCTATTGATAAAATTACATGTTTATACATTATGAAAGAGGTAATATTTCATTGTGTTCCACTATAATTGTATATGATCGGGATCCAATGTTTAGCTCAAAGTTTTGTAGATGTCCTAATTAGGCTCTGGATATAGAGTTAAGTTTCAAGACTTCTTATAATCCAAACATATATGCTCATTCTTAAAGGTCCATTCAAACTCTAGAGGAAATTTTGGGATATTATCTATGTATTTAAAATATTTTTGGGAACAACGCATTCCTTTAGTTGAATTTTATTACAACCATATCATTCACTAAAGTATTTAGATGGATCCTTATGAATTCATTTACAGTAGGAAGTGAAAAAATCTAAAATTCTAGAATTAATTTTTAGAAAGAGATCTATTAGGACCTATTCAAGTTGAGAAAAAAGTATAGAATTTTGGATCCATTAAATATCACATACGAGTAGCTAAGAGTTGAAAGAAAAGTTATACTGATAAACATCAAAAATATCTAGAGTTTGATGTTGGTGAGAAAGTGTTTATATGAATATCTCCATGGAAGAGGGTGATAATATTTTGAAATAATGGTAGTTTAATCCCTCATTATATTGGTTATTTTAAAATACTTGATTGTATTGGGATGATGGATTATCGATTGATGCTTCCATTGAATCCGTCTCAAAATCATGATGTGTTCCATATATATCTCCCAGGGAAGTATAAACTTGATAGTCCACTAGTTGAAAAATCATAGGTCAAACCACTGGAGAAATATATTTATTATAAAGAATAATCAGAATATATTCTAGATTGTTAAGATAAAGGTCTATGATACAATACCACTTACCGGGTCAATGTTTTGTGGTGAAATTACTAATTTGAGGAAGCTATATAGGAAGCTGGGGATGTGATGACGAAAACATGTCCTCGTATATTTTTATCAGAGTGATGAATTTAGAGGAATAAATTCATTTTAATTGGGTTTTAATGTAGCACTATAATATTTTTTATAGAATAATTCTCTTAAAATAATTTGATTTCTTCAATAGATTGCATTACACGCAATAGCGTGATTAGATGAACCGCGTAACATTAGCAAAATATTATGTGTCCATTACCACCTAGACATTGGATTAGTGGTCATGAATAGTAATAGATAAATTATTAAAAACAACTATCTACACATTTATAAAATTAAATCATTAGTTATCAAAAAATTAGAATTTAAAACAAAAAATATTTGAAAATAAAAATAATGCTTTTTTTGAAGAAAAAAAATTTATAAATACAGCATATTTTTATTAATAAATTAAATTAATAAATATTAGTGAATATTTTTGATGAAATTTATATTTTATTTACTTTATCATATTTTTATAACATTAAATAAATATTTGTCTAAGCATAGTTTGACAATAGATCTAGTTTTATGCATAAAATTGATTTTTCTAAAAACAATTTTTATCACATTTTACACACATAATTTTAAAATAAGTTACAAAATTTATAGTTATTGAATTAGAAATAGCAAGCTACATATTTATAATCTTTGTGTTCAAATTATAAAAATAGTCCCCTTTTATTTTTTGGTCAATATGAATAGTAACTATGGTAAAATTTGACACCTCAGTAAAGGATGAATTGGGTTAATCTAGATTAAAAATAAGTGATAAATTCATAACTAATCAAAATACTTATTATTTTATGAATTAAATTCAACCATTACCACCATAGGTTATAAAATTTTTAGTTTAATGGACACAAATCCTTGAAAATGATTTATATATTATTTAAATCAAATAAAGTTACAAGATGTTTCTCTCTTAGTTTTAAATATAATTTATGTGTTCACATATGAACAAAAACATATTATAAATTATTTTTAATAATAATTTTATAAATAAGGAAATTATATTCATTTTGGTAATATATTTCTAATTTTTAACCACTATATAATTATATTAAATGCTTATGAAAATCCGAAATAGTTTTTATTCAATTAATGAAAAAATAAATTAAATGATTTTGAAAATATTAAAAGTGATATAATTTTCTTATGTTATATTGTTGCATGAATTTAATTTGCGAATATGACATATTAGTTTTGTGTTAAAATATTATATTATAATTCAAGGTTTTCCTTTATGTCTTTTAATTCAAACTAAATGAATTGGTCAAAATTTACAATAATGATATTTTATCATATTAACATTATTTTTAAACTATTTAAAAATAATGAAAATATTTAAATAAGAAAATATAGATATTATTTTTTCTATAATTTTATAAATTTGTCATTTATGGTCCAATTTTCACCTTATAAGTAAAAATTACAGCCTTTAATATTGAAATGTTTTCTAGCGTCATTAAAATTATAATCGGTTAACTAAGGTTTAATAAAAATGATAATATTTAAAATGAGACTAAAACTTGGCTAAATTATATTGGTTTTATGTAATAAAATCCTATAAAAAAAATTCTTCAAATACCCAGCAATTCAGGGGAATTTTTCTATAAAATTAATTTATTATAATTTAATCCTTTTAGAAATTTCAAAAGATTCCATCCCCTCAACTGTAAATGGGGGCCTCCTCCCATGCTTATTTACACCACATTAAGCCATATAGATCATAAAAACTCTAAAAATTTCTTTTATAAACTCCACCATAAACATTATATGGGTACTTTTATTCAAAAAAACTATCCCAATATGTCATGAACCAGTTTGTTCACCTTCAAAATAGGCACCTAAACCATTCCATGGAAAGAACCAAAGGGCATTCCCATTCCCCAAGGGCTGACCCAAGTGATCGGGTATCATAAACAAGAGATGGGGATGATTTAGCATAAATTATAAACATAAAAAATCAATAAAAACTAGTAAAATGAATCTGGATTTTTTAAACCAAACCATTCTTTACAAAAATTCATCCCAAACAACATTTAATAAAGCACTTTCATATGTTATAAAACGAAACCAAATATTACCACAAGAATTTCACATGGAAAACACCCTATTTAAAGCAAAAATGAAACTATAAAATTAAAATCATAACCAAATCAATCAAAAAACGGTTTTTGCACCACACACAACATATGAGGAACATTAAAAATAATTAAATAAATCAAGATAACTCATCAAGAAATTATTACAAATGGAATCACTTACTCATTGGGGGATCTTAGATACCTCACAAGGATTTTAGGTTCTAAATTAAGAATAAATGGGTGGATTTGGGTTTCTTCCGAAAGGGGAAATGGGAATTACAAAAAGTTTTTAATGAACTGGATAGGGTTTCAAAATTTGGGTGTATGGTTTAACAAACCATGTGGACTATTCTAGCCACCCAAAAACATGCCATTTTGTTCTAAATTTAAGGGTGGTCTAGGGGGGATTCAAGGGGGAGAGATATTCCAAGGATAGGTGGAAATATTACCCAAAATAAAATGACCTTTTCTCCCCAAGAATCATCTAACTCAAGGGTATAAACCTCCCAAAAACATACCCCACAAAATGTGCCACTATAAGTGTCACAAATTTGATTCCAATTCACTGAATCCTTGTACCTTCCCATTAATAAAATAAAAGTTCAAATACAATCCAATAATTCCAAGAATAATGACTTAGATCAAGAACAACTGAGACACCAAACATAATCCTGGAACACCGAGAAACTAAGAGAAAACCAATAACCAAAAGAGTATTTGAAACAAAGCATGGAAATTGAGAATTTAGGTCTAAAAAATCTCCCAACCATAAAGATTTCTGCCCCTGAAAATCTATAGTAGTGTCAGATGAAAAAACAAATCCCAAATGATAGACCAAGAGGAACTCCCTTGCCAAATTTTCACCCGCCTTTAAAAGGCCAAACACCTCCAGTTGATCAAACAAAGGAAGATAATACTCTCACCAACCAAAACATTCCATCCTTGTCTAGAAAGGTAAAACATATTAAAACTACATCCCAAAACAAAACACCTCATATACTACCAGATGAAGCTCAAGCAATCCACATGAAATGAACACTAAACCTGAATAACACTACTGCAACTTTACTTCAAAAAAACCATTGGGCGTGCTCCAATCCCACCTTTACCCATTAAAGAAATTTTTGGCTAGATAGCTCTGAATGAGACAAACTACTAACAAGACAACACTAAGGAGAAAATTTAGTCACTGATACGGGGTGACCCAAATGGACTTCGCACCACAAGGGACAACTTAATTTCCTAAGATAGAATCAGGACACCAATTAGGGGAGGCCCGAACGGTCTCCCCAGCATAAGGAGTAGACTAAAATTAGACATTTTCCAATGATAACTTACGTGACACAGTGGTGGGTCTCCCCACCATAAGAACCAACCATCTTAACCGACAAACATGATATGAGGAAAAAACACCCCAAAATTTTAAAGATTTGGCACGGACGCATGGTTGGTTCGTATAGTTTGGGAAATATTACGCTAACTGTGCAGATCATTGTGTCCAAAGAGGAAACTTCATATGGTTTCTAAGGCTAAGGCGCATGGCTGTGTGGGGAAAATGTGGAATCCACTATCTCTGATCACACGGTTCCCTGGGTTGGCACACCGTTACTACTAAGCATGCGCAAACCATGTGCTTCAACCTACCTAACCCAAATTTTAAACTTTTCTCCAAATACTCAAATAAAACCCAAGGAGAAAAGCATGAACTCGGTCTATAATGTAGGAAAAAGGTCCTCCAACCTCTTTCCATCGAACGGGAACAACTCGAGCATGAAAAAAATGCCAAAGGTTTAAACTATTCCCATTATTCATGTTGAGGATGGGTATTAGACCCAAGCCTTTCATGACCCTTGGATTTCCCCAAATATGTGTCGGCTTTACTCCTAGACCTATAGATAGAGCTCAGATTATTGAAGCATCACCTGCCTCACATTCAGGCTCAAGAAATTCTGTAATGAAACTTCTTCCTTTGGTTTCATAGTGATTACACCTCGATCCAAAAACATAACTAGGGCACAACATATCGCAACAAACTTCTTACCTTCTTATGGTATACTCATTAAGATAGGGACTTAGTTGATGTACATGCATCACATATTTTACCATGAATAAGAAAAAAAGAATGAAAACACACACAATACACCTTCACTTAGAACAAGGAATTCAAAATTCTGGGAACCAAAACAAGATTCTATTTAAGAAGAATCCCTTCAAAGGTTTTTCCACATCTACCTTTGTCCTTAAAAGCTAACATAACAACCCAAGACATCACTGAGCATGACCATTTCATTTGACAGAGACACTACTATGACTGGAACCCTATATAGAGTTCCAAGTAGCATGAGACAAATGCAAGCAACTGTAATAGATTCAAATTAATGGATTTTTCTACATTGGTGTCTAACAAAAACTCTTGCTTAAAAAAGATTGAAAAAGAACCTAGAGGCCCTCTTAGAAAACATATTTCACTAAAAACCCCAGATATCTTTCACCTTTGATGAATCAGGAAACATAAGAAATGAAGGTCTACTTAAACTGTCTACAACCAATCTCCCTCTACAAGAGGATCCACACAATTTAAAAAGAAGAGGGTTACAATCAATATCCAAATATCAAGAAGAAATTCCTTATGTTGATCAACTAGAGGATATTCCAACAGCAACTCACTATGGGCCACACATCAATCATGCATTAACTCTTTATGGGGGCATACCCTAGCCAATAAGAAAACCCAAGCACCCAAACAAGCTGGTCCTTTGGTCAAAAAAATACCACAAACCAGAACCAAACACATGAGTGGATCCACCACAAGGGCCTCCCAACCATTTTCTCAAAATTGAACACGGACCAACACATCATTACAACTTACCATTAAAACACAAGCCCCAAACATTGAACAAACAAGAGGGGTTCTCAAACTCAAAGCATGCCACAAAAACAATACCAAAAGCACATAAAACACATGACCCAAACAACAATTTTCAAGAGATAAAATTTTAATTAAAAATCATTTTTTTGATAGTAAATGGGGTTGGTTGTTAGCGCAATCCCCAATGGTATCTCATCGGCCACACACATGCATGTTTCACACCCAACTAGCAATTTAATAAATCGTCTAAAAAATTTATAAAATATTCTCAAAAAAATTTACATCACAAATCACCACTTTATCTTTCAAAAAACCCATTTTAAGAATATAATCCCACCAGAATAGTACATAAACATCATTTTCACAATTTGTGTAACTGAATATACAATTTAAAATTTTCATAAAACACTTTCAAGAATCATAACAAGTTTTTGCACCTAAAACCCATTCAAAAACAATATTTTAAACCAAAAATCACACCAATATCCTAGAAAATTAGAATTGGAATCCCAAAAAACATTTAATAAACCACCTGAATATGTTATAAAATGAACCCAAATATTACCACAATAATTTCACATGGAAATAAACCAATTTAAAGAAAAAATGAAACTATAAAATTAATCGCTTAACCAACACCATCAAAAATGGTTTTCACACCACACACAACATATGAGTAACATGTAAAATAAATAAATAAATCATTATAACTCATCAATAAATTCTTACACAAGGAATCACTTACCCATTGGGTCAAAACCCCAAAATCATTCTACGAAATTTCAACAGCACCACTGTCGCACCACAAGGGAGTGAAAATAAACCTAAATCTATGATATTGAGCCAAGAAACTAAACAATAAACCCTATAAACGAAACCCTGATTTCTAGACATTTTAAACTTCAAGTATGAGGAAACAAACCCAAATAAAAAAGAATAAAATGAAGAGAGAATCACATACTTGAAGAATACTTGGAGTTTCCCTATATAATATCACTTCAAAAATGAGTTCAAAGGGAGATTGGGTGATCTTGGAGGCCTCCCATGGATGTAAGGGTCTAAATGGGGAAGAAATTGGAGAATATGAGTTTATTCTGGAAGGAAAATGGGGATTACAAAATATATTTATTGAGCTATACAGGGATTTGTGGTTTGGCTTTATGTTTTAACAAACCGTACGACCAAATCGTGTTGTCGGTTCTAGCCACCCAAAAACATTCCATTTTACTCTAAATTCAAGGGGGTTTAGGGGGATTTAAGGGGGTGAGATAGACCACGTATAGAAGAAATTATACCCAATATAAAACCATATTTCACACCAAGACTCATCTAACTCACGTTCATAAACCACCCCAACAACATAGCCCACAAAAGTTTCCATCATAAGTGTCACAAATTCGATTTCAATACACCCTATCCTTGTACCTTTCCTCTAATATGTTGCAAGGCCAAATACCATCTAATGCTTCCAACACTAATTACCTAGATCAAGAACACCAAATACCTAAAACCTAATCCTATAATACCCTAAAACCAAGAGTAAACCAATAACCAAAACGGTATTTGAATAAAATCATGGAAATTCAAAATAAATGTGTGAAACTAGATCTATTTATGGAAGATCAGATGGATTCACATCAAAGAATATTTAATCACTTTAACCGATCACTTTATTTTATACTGATATTTATATGGTATATATCATCAAATTAAAAGATAAGTATACTAAATTTTTTTAAAATTTTATTATTATTATTAAAACACCATTAGAAACCCTATTTTCTATCAAATGAGAAGTGAAAGTATTTCTCTTACGTATGTACTTCTTAGAGTCTCCACATACAAATACAATTCATTTTTCAAAACCATATTTTATCCATTGGTATTATGTTGGGTTCAATATTTTCATATTATATTTATGAAATAATTATACATAGGAAATTATAATATCACATCTACATATTTACCATTAAAACATTTGGGGAATGATAACTTCATTCATGGGTACGTGTGGACTACCACCTCCACGAAGCGATGTGATTCATTTTTTATATTTATTATAATCGAATAGGAAGGATGATAAATTTGAGGAATTTATGTGATATATATGATATAATAATGATCATGTAAAATTAATTAATATGTATCTTTATTTCCTTCCATCCCTAGAAAAATGAAAACAACAGTCAAGCATACATACGACCTACCATCTCCATGAAGAGTGTATTTCATTTTTCTATATCTAAATTTTATAGATGAATCTAAATATGTATATAATGAATATATATGATATTTATATGTTTATTATTTTTATGTATGTGTTATGACCAATATAAATGTACAAGGATAAGAACTACTAAGCTAAAATACTCATAATCAACGAAATAGTTAACACCAGGAAATAATGATTTTAATAAAGAATTTCTAATAAAAGGGTGTATTGAAATGATATAAAAAGATAATATATGATATTATAAGTATGAACATTATTCTGGTATAGATTTATAATAAATTTATATTTATTATATAAGTGGTTAGAGTGCCTTCAAATCAAGGAGAACTCGAGGTAAGGGTTTGATGTCACAATTTCATTATTTATCAAGATTGATTATCACTAAGCCTCTGATAATGAAATCTTATGATCAATATTTCAATAAACTTATGGATTTTCTTATCATTTGGTTATTTATTTAAAATAAGTTTTTTATTTTCATTTTCCTTATCTTATATACTTGATAGACTGAAAATATATTTTTAAGGGAAATCGACTTCATTTCTATCTTCGGAGAAAAGATAATAATTTTATTTCATGTATATGTTTTCTAAAAATGTTTTAAATAATGTTTAAAGTATTAAAATATGATTTTTAAATTCGTATTTACCCATATTTTAATTTTTGAAAAATGTTTTGAAATGAATCTTCTTGTACTTTTCAAAATGAGGTACTTTAGTACTTTTCTGACAAAAGTATGGAAGAAATATTTTTTTAACTTATACAAAATGAATTTATTTTCCTTATATAATGAATAGTTTTCATTAATATTCCTTTAAAATTTTTGATGGTTCTTTTAAAATAAATTTTTTTGCATTATATTTGTGTGTTTATTTAATATGTGAATTCAAAATGAAATGTTTATCTTCCTAAAGAATTATTTAATGGTCTTTTAATGGTATTTCTATACATCAAAGAAAAAAACCCTTAAATTCACTTAATATCTACTTGAGATATGATCAAATTATACCATCATTATTCATTCTCTAGATGGTTTATGTTTATAATGAAAATATTCTTACGGAATCTATTTATTTTTCCTAGGATATGTTATGAAGAATTATTATTAAAACCCAATTCTTTACATGGGTTATGATATTAAAAATGCTTTATGATCTTATAGAATACATGTGTATGCTTTTAATTATTTTATGGGTGGTACCTATATCACACTCTAATTAACTATGTAAATATTAATATCTCATGAAATAAATAGTTCTAGAATAGAGAGTGAACTCAACTCTGTAAAGGATTATATCCACTCTGATAGTCTTGGGAATGAACCTTGACCATTATGATGGTTTGAGGAGTGAACCCATTTTATAATGATATCCTCATAAATGAGACTTGAATATTAAAAAAAATTATTTTCTCTTCTTATGTGTATGATACATATTTATGTCTTCTTCCTAAGTTAAGATTTCATAGGTCATGTTCTTCTATTACATTTTGATTCATGTCTTATGAACTACCATGATTTGTTCTACAACATAATATTATGATCATTGATATTCATGGTATAGTATTAAAACATTAAGATCATTTTATTCTATAATTATGCTCAAGTTATGTTATGTGATCATTGATATATCACTTGTTTATCCATTCTGAGCATTTGATCTCACCCTTTTCTTTTGTTTCCTTTCACTAGGTTATGAAGAATGATATTAGGTATGATATTTCAAAGAAGGGTACTAGTTATGAAGAAATATATGTGAGATGATATAGATATTTTATGAACCTATTTTTTATGTTTCTAAGTATCCAAAGATACTAGACCTAAATAATTCTGGTGTGGATTGAAATATTTTGTAATTAATATTCGTATATCAAGATTTAATAACTATGTATTAAAATTATGGGTCATTATATATATTTCTCATCTTATATTCCCAAAATTAATTAACCCAATGTATCAATTAAACATAAATACATCAACCTCTAAAAAAATACTATCCTTAAGTGTTATTTATAACTCAATCATGTAGTTTTTCAAATACCCAACAAACACCTCCAAAATATCATTAATCACATTTCATCCAAATCACATAAGACTTAAAAAGATAATACTTTTATTTGAAGATATTATCTATATTATAATTATCAACCTAGGATATTAAATAAAACTTTTAAATTCTTCTCAAAGGATAACATCTTAACCTATAAATTTGCTTAAACTCTAATCTGATACCCACTATGATTCTCAAAACATACACTACTAGATCTGGTAAAAAAACAATATTCTATAAAAACTATATTTGATACCAACTACTACACCCCAAAATTAACCATCTATAAGTATAATATCAATAAGCCAAATTGATTCACTTACATACCCAAGATCTGTTTGGTTTAGAGTTTTAAATAATTAGGAAACACAAACCATTATATAATAAAACAATTATCGCTCTCCACTAAAATTTTGTTTTTCAGGACTAAATCAAGAATTTATTTTATTATAATAAGTTATCAACATCTCCCCTATAATTCTCTACACATGACACACTTATAGATATATCATATGTAATACTCTTCTTTATAACTTGGGAAAATATAAACATAAAAAAGGGTGGGATCAAATTCTTAGAAAGGGAAAACTTATCAAGGGTCATGATTGTGTTAGATCATAAGCATATCAGAAAACATAAGCATGGGATTAATATATGATTAAAAGAATCTTATAAATATAATATTATTCATTAAGGCATGGTAGGACGATATATGATTGTAAAATATTAAATATATATCATGGTGTAATAATACAAGAACATAAGACAATAATCATGATCTATATAACATCACATAGACATGAGTCATATAATATAAATGTAGAATAATAATAATAATTGGAAATCAAAGTACATTTCAAGGTAAACTAAAAATAAAAAAAATGAATATAGTGGATCAAGAATCACTACATGTGTCCCATAACATGGTGGATTGAGTATCATGACTCACACCCTATAATTATCTCATGGAATATAAATATTTAACAAATGAATTGGAGGGATATATAGGAATCCACATTTCATATAATGATAAACCATACTTATGGGTGCC
This sequence comes from Viscum album, assembly GCA_963277665.1. Classification (NCBI taxonomy): domain Eukaryota; kingdom Viridiplantae; phylum Streptophyta; class Magnoliopsida; order Santalales; family Viscaceae; genus Viscum; species Viscum album. The sequence goes on along the minus strand of OY728150.1, from coordinate 1,580,489,955 downwards.
ACATAAAACCAATCATATATATCATCATGAAAAAAACTCAAGGAAATAAAATGGGTTTCATAATATTTTCAAACGATGTTTCAAAAAATAACATTAGAATTCAATCAGTTGATACCAAAAATAAATCTCCAAAAAGAATTATATCATTAATTCACATGAAGTATAATAATTAATATTACTATATAAGACATATATATTTTGGCGGTGGAGAGAAAAATGTAAGTGAATACATGAAAGCAAGTTTTAACAAATCATTTTAATCATTGTAATAAAATTCAATGTTAGAAGTCACTTTCAAAATTAGTTTTCATTAATGTGAGATGAGGGCCATATAAAACATCACTTTAAAATAATGCCCAATAATTGAACCTTGAACAAAATTAAATAAATAAATATAGAGTGGAAGGTATCTATGTCCTGACAGTAGAACCAGGTTAGTGTGTCATCTAGTAGCTCCTCGCATATGTGTGGTAGTGGACGTGTCTAGAAGGCCAGCTAATTTTGTGTGGAATACATTTGGGGAAGAATTCCATTGGAAACAAGCAGTTTTGTTCGAATCGTGGTCTGATTATTGCTCTTTATTCAAAAAACTAGGTCATGATATGACTGTTTGCAGGCGGAGAAGTTAGTTGAATACTGGGTCTCGAGGAAACGACAATAGTTTGGTCACTGGTTATAGAGAAGGGATGATGGATCCATCGTTACTAGGTGCCTCCAGGGACCAACCTAAAATGAAGAAGTTATTGGATAAGAGAATAGAGGACAATATGAAGATGTCAAATATCTTTGAATGCTTGAGGAAGGATCTGGGTTCCCCCCACGTTGCTGGGAAAGACCCTTTGGGCTTAGTGGGAAGTGGTGTGGTTAGCGTGGATGGCTCTTTATATTCCAGTCATAGAACTTATGCACAGGATATGAGAGCAGGTGGTGGTATAATTGATGAAGCTCGGTCACAACCGACTGGGGAGTGAATCGCCGAGGATGTCCAGGACTGGGTTGAACCATGAGAAGGCCACAATAGAGTGTTGAATGATAAAAAAAGGTTTACAACTGAGAAGGACCTTGTCCTGTATTAACTTGAATAATCGCTTTGATCACCTGGTTGATGACGGTTGTGAAGAGGGAATCAATAGTAGCCTCTTTGGAGCAGAGTGAGGAAAGGAAACCCTAGAGGACAATAACAATGATGATGCAATGGTAGAGTATGGTAAGGGTCTTTACAACCCAAGGAGGAAGAGAGGGAACAAGGAAAATAGGGATCCAGGGAGTAGCAAGGCCAACAAGAAAAAAAACTAAGGGGAGTAAATACTACTCAGCCCTTCCTAAACCAATAGAGACATGGTTGGCCAAAAAAAGGTTGTAACATCAAGAAGCAAGAACTCCAGGGAGTGGAGGGCAGCAAGAAAAATCAGAGGCCAATTGGTGAAGTCAATGAGGTTACGAAGGGGAATGATCTTCTAAAAACATCATTGGTTTCTCAAGGGGAGGAAGAAGAGCAGCATGTTGGGTAACTTACTGGAGGGAATCTTCTACAGTCTGAGGATGTGAAGCGAGTGGAGGTTGAAGACCCTGATATCAGGCCTAATAGACAGTAAGGGGAGGCAGTTATAGAACCTGAACAAGTTTTGTAAATGCTTATTCATTCAGAATAATAATTAGAGGAGAAAACCCTTACGATTAGGGCCACAAAAAAAAGATACAGAGAGGATGATGGGAAGAGTGATACAATAGGATACTAATAGTGAGAAAAGTGAATGGATTGACAAACAGGACCTTATCTTGATCAGAGGCTTCAATGAAGGGAAGATCATTATTGATGAGTACCTCCAGGCTTGGGATCATCTAGAAACACACTTTGAAGATCTAGTAATAGAGGATCTAGTCTTACAGGTACCCTTTTCCCCAAAATTATATAGGGAGAATGTCTCTTATAATCTCAAGTTAGTTTTAAACAAGTATATGGTTTACTTAAGTGTTGCACCCAGTTGAACTTGGGGTTTCTAACTTTTCCATAAAAGTGTTTTGTTAATAAAAATTTTAACTTTCATGCCATATAAATGAAGTTGAAATAAAATATAAACAAATCACAGGTTATAATGAACATAATCTAAAAGTAACATTATTACTAAAGGAAGGTTGTATTTTCAATGAAAGAAAATTGAGTTAAGAATCCTAATATGGGATTGATAATATATGATTCAAAAGAAAAAGTAGATCATGAAATATAATTTTTAATCATATGAATAAATTTTTATTTATGATAAATTAATTCAATGGAAAATAATTTCATCATTTCAAAGAATAATATGTGCATAATTTGAAATATATCTCAAGGAATGGAAATTGAGAAAAAGAAATATTACCTTGGATCTCATTTGGTCAGACATATTTTTACCACCTATATAATAATCATAGTCTCATTAATAATATATTTCATAAAATTATCCATATTTATTACCTTTCATAACAATCTTTAAAATTCATTTATTATGTAATTTTAATTTTTTTAGTTAATATTGATCTTCAATTGTAAGTAGTTTTAACTATTTCTTGCCTGTTTTGGTATAAAGGTTTTGATCATCAATCCATGTTCGTGACTTAATCATCTAATAAATATTAAAGGTAGTATAATATAGGTTCTATAAAGATTTGTTACATTCCAATTTAATTTAATAGGAGTTTTGGGTATGGTTCTCTGAGAAGAAATTCATACCGAGCTTGTTTTGGAAAATTTTAATAAATAAAAGATGGTATATTAATAATGATTTAAATCTTAATATTACCACTAGAGAACCAAAAAAATACTATTTACCTATTAATTACATATATTACTGTTAATTAAGTTTCCATAATACTTAATGGTAAATATATAATGCAACAATCATGTAGGTGGTTAAACCGATCAAATAAGAACATGATATAATCAATGGATGGGTATGATTATGAATTAATATTATTATAATATAATAATTATATAAGAATAATTATATTATTTTTATTTTATTAAAGAGATAAATTAGAATTGAGAAGAGGTGGATGAAGATTATAGATGAAAAATAATGATAAGAAGTTATTACTTACAAAAAAAATCATAACATCTATGGATGAGAAGCTACCCAATGTGAGAGAGGCTTATTAGGGAAAAAATATGGCATGGTACAGAGTGATATTCTAATTTTAGGTGTGTACTTTGAGGGATGTTGGAGGGATCATTTTATATGTGTGTGGTGTTTTATTTTTTGTAAATATTTATTACTTAATATAAAAAATAAAAGTTATTTTCAAGTAAAGTAAATAGAAATTTAACAAATAATGAAGATAAGATGTGTTTAGGTTGACCAATATGTCATAAAATTATTTAAAGACAATTTTTTAGGATATTTTAGATATTTACCTCTTAATTTTACACTTTTTCTTTTTTTTTTGGCCTTTACTATGGTGACTAATGTTTACCTAGGTAACATATTTTTATATATATAAATAAAATTGGCCATATTAGATAATCTAAAAAATTATTTCAAAAATTAAATCTATTTTATTTGATTAAACTCTTAAAAGTGTTAAAAAATAATTTTAATATAAAAGTTCAAAAAGTAGAAAAATATTTTTTAGAAAAAAGTAATTTAAGCATTATAATAAATTTATAATTAGTTATTCTAATAGTATTGATACCCATGATATTTATTGGTTTTATTACTATAAAAAGGATATTTATTTATCTATCTAACCAATAAAAAAACTAATGGTGTCTCTTGAATATTTAACAAATGGAAAATGACTAAAAACTATTTTTTTAAATAAAATATAACGTAGCTTCCAAAATATAAAAATAGGTTTCAAAATTAAAAATATTATTTTTAGATTAAGTTTTTATTCATAAAATACATATTTATTCAAGAAAAAGGTTTTATAAAATTTTATGTCATGCTTATAACATAATGATATCATAAAATTTATGGTATTTATAAAAATTGTAGTTTTTATTATTCAACAAAAAATGACATTTTCAATGATAATATATAAAAAATAACACTAAGATAATATTAACATGCTGAATAAAAAATTATTTTCATTTAATAAAATTGAAATTCTAAAATTTTAAAAAAATTACTTTCAAATAAAAACATATATAATATACAATAAAAAAAAGGTTTTGGAACAAAATGATTTTTTAAGATAAACAATTAAATTAAGGTTCTTTATGGTTGCTTAATTATTTCTTAAATGTTTTAAATTTATTTTACCAATAATTACTTAAATTTCATCAATAATATATACTAATATCGTTCTTTAAAATTAATAAATTTAACCAAAAACATATTTTACAAAAAAAGCCTGTAGAATAAAAGGTAATTTTACAAATGAATTTGTATCTTTTTCCCTATTCTAAAAACATATATTTTGTTTCAAATAAATAATTTATAGTTAAAATATATATATTTTACATCTAAAAAAATATTTATATCAAATGTTTAATGTCTTCTAATCAGGAACTCTCGCACGTGGCCAGAAAGGGTTAGTTATGAGACCTCAAGCACCCCTCCTTGTATGCCAGAGAATACCAACTAGAAAAAAAGGTGTGATAAGTATAGTAGGGGGACTATACCCCCTGGTATGAATTTTCATAGTAGTATATAAAATTCATAATAAAATGTAAATGATCAAAGTAAATACATAGCGGAAGACAATAATAAAATCCGACTAAATAAAAAAATAAATAAATAATGAATGATGTAATGATGATTTGTAATGTAACAAAATGTCATTCCAAAACAACACAACAAAAATAATATAAAACTCAAATAAAATACTCAATGTCTTGGGTACCGAACCCCATGTTGGTCTCATATCCAAACTTGAGACCATCTATAAACAAGAAATCTACATCAAGGTCTTTTTCCCTTATTGAAACCTATATCCATGAAATCTTCTCAGGTACCAAACAGTGACCCAAATAGGGTGTGAGTATAACTTAGTAGGTCAACACCACTGCATCTAAAATAAACCAATCTGATAATAAGTGTATGAAATAAAGTAATATATATGATTATTAATTAATTAATAATTTAATAAAATAAAATAGAAACCTGCTTCAACTTTGTGCCGAAATATTTCTAATCATGTCATACAATCATGCCAACCACAACCATATAACCAAGGTTTAAAAAATAGGCATAGGGTTCGTGCTTGAATATCTCTCAGCATGTTTTATGACTATTCTAACCATAACAATATAACCATGGTATAGTCACAACCATCAATCCAGGTCAAATCCCTAAAATCATTAAATCATCTCAGATAATTCCCTATAAGCATTACATCCTAGGACTAGGCATAGCCTTCTCTCTATAAGCATTACAACATGGGACTATGCTAAGATCGCTCAATATCAGTATTAGATCATATAACTGTGCCAGAAACAAACATTAACCAAAAATACTTACCAATGATCTCTCACACAAACGGGATGTCCATAATGGAATTTGGAACCACAAAATCACATGGAGAAAGACCAAGAGTCAAGATGAGAGGAGATTTAGTAGATTAGAATAAAAATAAGAGGCACATAATGTTTAAAATATCAGGTTAGGAATTTATATAGCTTGTAATTTGATTATATATCATCTAAATGTTCGTAATATAATTCTCCAAAAAACTCATCGCCTCATATTTATTTTAATGAAAACCTCAAACAATTACATGATGTGAAATCTCTTTACACATCCTGTAAATGTTTTGCAGTTGATTTTTCAACCCATTTTCATTTAAAACAAACAAAACCTATTTAATGGTTTCTCAACTCACCAAGAAGCCATGAAATGCTTAACCCGTTTATTCTCAGACTCCATAAATTCAAACAAGCATATATCGACAATCTTTAAGTCATTTTATCCAAAAATCTCTCATCTTGGATACTCTTCGATACCTCTCAAGTTCCCTTAGAACCCAACAATGTGTTTTTTAAAACAACAGATTTTCATAATGAAAACAAAATAAAAAAGAAATTATTAATGAAAAACTCAGAGAGATATGTTCCTAGAAAAATATGGGATCTTACAACCTCCCAACCTTATAACAGCTTTTCCTAGAGCTTCTCGAAGTGTCACTGAGAGGACTCATCAAAAAAATTCAACAATAATGTTTTCATATCAGAATACCTCTCCTATGCCTCCTCCAAAACTCACCCATGATACCACTACATCCAAACCAATGTTATAGTCTTACCCCGAAGATATTTCTCACTACGATCTACAACTTGTATTGAATGATCACCAAATGTCACATTATCCCAAAGATCGATGTCTTCTATGTCTCTCACATGAGAAGGGTCTAGATGATATCTCTATAGATTTGACATATGGAACATGTCATGCATGGAAATATAGTGTTTTGGAAGGGATAAATGGTATGCCACTTGACAAACCATTCCTACTATTTCAAATAGCCCTACAAATCTAGTCACTAGAATGCCCTTTTTCCTGACATGGTGTTTCCCTGACCTAAGAAACACCCAAAGGATAACATGTTGACCAACATAAAATTCTAATGTCTATCTCCAATGGTCAACATGTGATTTATAATTACTCAGTGTAGTCACCAATCGTTATCTGATCAACTGAACCTATTTAGATTTCTCATGCATGAGACTAGGCCCAACAAGTGTTGATTCACCTACCACTAGACAACAAAAGAGGTGAGCGGAATGACCTTCTAAACAAAGCTTCAGAAGGTAATATTTGAATAAATTCTTGGAATATATTATTATATGAAGACTCAATGAGTTCCATATGTTTCTCCCACAAACCACCAAAATCCAAAACCCAGGTTCGTAACATATCCTTGTTAAACTGAATATTCCACTCATATTTACCATTAGACTTTAGATGATAGATAGTGATTAAAATAACTCATGATCCCAGGGATTTCTAAAGACCCTTCCAGAAATATGATGTGAAATGAAGATATCTATTTGAAATGATACACATTGGAACATTGTGCAACTAAACCACCTCACCCACATAAAGATTTCCTAGTTCATCAACTCCAAAGGTCTCCATAAAAGGTAAGAAGTAGCTACCTTAGTCAATCGATCCACAACAACCCAAATATTATCATTCTTAAGAGTCATCCTAGGTATTCCTATAAAATAATACATCATCAAATCCTCCCATTTACACTTAGGAATGGGTAAAGACTACAAAAGAATAGTTGTCCTCTGATGCACATCATTCACCTCCTAACATGTGAACCATATAGCCATAAAGTTCCCACCTCCTTTTTTATTCCTAACCACCAGTACTATTTATGAAGATCACAATACATCTTTATTAACCCAATATGCACTTACCATATAGAAGCATGAAACTCCATCATCTTATTATGACATTTTGTAGGAACCCATACTCGACCATAGAAAATAATAGAATTATCAAAGTTGGGAGACCATCCTAGTGGCATCTCCCCACCATATAATTTTTCTCTTAGAACTGATAGCTCCATATTAGACAACTAATAATTCATAATCCAATAAAAAAGCATGGGTATAACAAATTTCAAAGTCACAGCTACGCAGCCCTGAGATTACTGAACATCCAGATATACATTTGCAAAGAGGTCCATTATCCACTACTCATCCCAAGACTACCATACTACCTATTTCTGTGTCTTTTATCTCAAAGTGTTGGAAATTATGTTTTACTTTTTAGGTATATAATCCAATTAAAATTTGAAAGACTGTATATACTCAACCCACCTCCTCTACTAGAGGTTCAAGTCCCACTAAGAAAATATGTAACAGATGCTTTTGTGATCCATGTATACCAAAAACCACTCACCAATGAGATAGTGTATCCAACATCTTAGGGAATGCACCACTTATGTTAACTACATATCATGAATAGGGTAATTCCTCTCATGTAGTCTCAACTTCCTTGATCCATAATCAACCAAATGATCCCATTTCATTAGATTAACTCTAAGTCCAACCCTAGATGCATCACAGTACATAGTATATGCTCTACCTAGCACAAGTAAAGTGAGTATAGGTGTTGAGTTTAGCCTGAATCTTAGTTCCAAAAAATCTCTTTCGCAAGCATCATAGTAAACAAAATTCACCAATTTATTCATCATTCCAGACATTGGTTCTACAAAATGAGATAAATATAAGATAAACCACCAGTAATAACCTTATAAACCTATAAATCTCTGAATTTCAAAGATATTACTGGTTTATTCCCAATATCTCTCTCAATGTACTCAAGAAGATGAAAAGATATTTTTCACGATTGTATGCTGACTGGGAATACACTACGATATCTTCATAAAAACTCACCATGATCTAATCTATAAATGAATGAAATATCCTATTAATTATGGCCATGAATACCATAGGTTCATTAGTCAACCCAAACATCATCACTATAAATTCATATAATCCCTACCTGCTTCTAAAAGTAGTCCAAGGTATATATGATAGTCTCACCCTTAATTGATGATATCCTAATATCAATTAAATATCAAAGAATATTTTAGTACCACTCAAGTGATCGAATAGATCATCAATATATGGAATAGGATACTAGTTCTTGGCCACCATCTATTTCAACCTCCAATAATCTACACATAATAATAAAGATCTATCTGCCTTTTGGTGAAGAGAACTGGAGAACCCCAAGGATATGTACTCAGTCGTATGAAGCCCTTGGATTATAAATACTCCAACTGAACTTTCATGTCTTAAAACTCTGCTATTTCCTTTCGGTAAGGTAGGATTGAAACTGGATCTTCTCCCAGCACCAACTTGATCATGAACTCGGTATCCTTCTTGGGAGTTAATCTATAAAACTGATCAAGAAATACATCTTGAAAATGTTCTACCACTAGATGAAAAAAAATACTTCTATATTCCACCATTATATTGAGTAATACCATATATCTAATCAATGATACTATCTAATATTCACTAAATTATTCTTGCACAATCGGCCTAAAAATCCCCTCACCCTAGTGAGAATAACTGATTCCTTCTAGATATAGGAAAGTAACTCTCCTCCTATAATAGTCGATATGATCCTGGTATAAAACTAAAAAATCCATACCAAGAATGAATTCAAAGCACGTCATTTTCCATATGAACAGTTCCTAAAAGAAATTATAACCACCAATCTCTAGAGAACACACCTTACAATGTTTGGTATTTTCTAACCGAACTCTCAATGTGGTTTCATTGGTTAAAACACCATATAAAATTTCCACATCCAAGCCCAAACCATTTTCAAAAATAGTATACAAAAAATAATTTGATGCTCCTATATCAAACAAAACAAAAGTTATTGTAGATGATACTATAATTGTACCTCTGATGGTAGATGGTCCTATATCCACATTAGTCGGAGTAGTCTACATAACATGTAGCTAGATCATCCCTATACCCTAGGCTTCAGTCTGACTACCCAAAAATATTTACCTTTCTTGTAATAGTTGCTCATGAAATGGGTACCACATCCCCTACCACAGCATGAACAGCCTCTGGATTTTAATCTACTAGCCTGATGAGGGCTAGATGAGCCCCTTATTAACTTTAATGCATGTCCTAATTCTCTTCCACTCGTCTTCTATGGAAAGTGGAAAAAGAACCTCTTAAGGTTACCCAATCTACCATAAATATGACACCCAACTTCGAGGTAAGGACACTAATGGTAGTTATGGCCAAACTCTTCACACTGATAGCACCAGAATAGAACATGATCTTGAGATGGTTTTTCACTACCCTAACTACACTATCCACTACTGCTTTAGTAGAAACTGTCATAATGTCACTTCTTACCACTCCATGAAGAACTCCAAGATCACCCTATTGAAATAGCCTAGTCGATGCTAAGGGCCCCTCTCAAATTACCTTCTATTATGAGTGCTTGATTCTTCATGTATTTGAAGATTCATTAATAGAAAAAATTACCTATGAACTAATCTCATATTGAATACCATCCTAGAAATTTCACACCATAGAGATACCATCAGCTACAAAGATGGTGCAAAGCACTATAGGTCGGTAAAATGTCTAGCATAGTCCAATACTAACAAACCCTCCTACCTAAAATGTCTGAACTCGTGATCTTTTTCATCCCTTAAGGTCTCAGGATAGAAATTTATTAGGAACTTTGTCTCAAATTCTTTCCAGGATACCTCATCATACTACCTAGATTTCTCTAGAACATCCCACCAACAATTGGTAGGTCCATGAAGCATATATTCATCATGCTTCAACCACATATTCATAGGGGTATTGAGATGGTTGAATATTTTAAACAATGTCTCAATTCATAACTCGGATTCCTAGGGTCCTCCTTCTTGAGTAAACATAGGCAGATGCTACAGCTAAAACTCTCTTGTCATCTCATACATCGATGGAACTGTATGAATATTCTCCCTTTCCATGGATCACATGACCCTCAGGAAGCTTCCAAAAAATTGAACATCCATGTTCTCCTTGAGAACTATAGGAATCTATGATTCAGATGTGTTTAGAGAATGTTAATTTCCACTCTCCTCATGCTAAAGTTGCAGATGACGAGGAGGAAGTTTTCCTATAAGAAAAACACACACCTTGGAAAATTGGATAGCAACAAGGTAAACCCAATAGTTGACTAAAATAGAGAACCAAAAGTTCATGGTCCCTTTTGAAATGACTTAATAGTATTTTATCATGACACAAAAACTCATTTCATTTTTTATAGAAACAAATATCTCATATCACAGTTTAACAAAAAGTAAATATCACATGCAAAAATAAACATACCCCTACTATGAACAATGTATCTCAATATGTCCCTATGTACCTATTATGATGCTTGCATTATCATCTCATGACATAATGGTCCACGAGTAAAAATCTCAAGAAATAATAACATCATAAAACAATAAAATCACACAACATGTGAATCACTCAAGGTGAAATAACATCAATTGTAATAATTACACCACAAAAATAGCAATCCCATCCTGGGGTACTTAGATTTTTTCCCATACATGGTTTAGCTACTCCCATGGGAAAACTCATTACCAAGTCCTAAGACATCCTAATATCCTTTATACCTTTCCCAAATAGTAAAGTATAAGAAAATAACACCTACCCCTTTGATGCCACTTTGTAATGTACCCCAATCTGGCACTCTCAAACATAGAAGAAAAGGGTTGGTTATGAGACCTCAAGCGCACCTCCCTATATGACATAGGCAACCAAATAGCTATGGGGGTGTGATATTTATAGTAGGGATACTATATCCCCTCATATAAAGTTTCATAGCAATAGAAACAATTCATAATAAAATAGAAATAATTGAATTAAATTCATAGAGGAAGGAAACAATAAAACACAACTGAATAATTCAATAAATAAATAATGAATAATGTAACTATGTGATGGAATGTATCTAAATGACATGATAGAAAAGTACAACAAAAATACTAGTAGACTCATAGTCTTGGGTCTTGAACCCCAGGTCGGTCCCATCTATGAACTTCATTCTATCCACAAACAAGCAATCAACATCAAGTTCCTTTTCCCATTTCCAAACCTACATCAATGAAATATACTCGGGTACAAAACATCGGTCTGAATAGGGTGTGAGTATAAATCAGTAGGTCAACACCACCATGTATAAACTAAACCAGTATGATAATAATTATATGTAATAAAGAGATAAACATGTGTACTAATTAATTCAATAATTAAAAAAATACAACAACAAACTACTTCGATTCCTTCCTTGAATATTTCTGAGCATCTATTATAACCATGTCAAACACAACCATATAACAAGGGTAAAACAACCTACATCAGTATCATGCCAAAATACCTTTGAGAATTTCTTATGACAATGCCAACCACAACCATATAAATATTTTATATTCCAAACTGTCAATCTGATTCAATTCCCTATAAGCATTACAGTATCCAGGATAAATCCCAAAGGCATTACAGCACGGGACTGAGCATAGGCCAATCTTTATAATCATTACAACATGAGAATGGGCCTATCCCACTCCATATCAGCATTAAAATATATAAGTGTGCAAGTTCAAGGGTCGATCCTGATATATAATCATAACAACATGGAAAATAAGCCACAAATTAGGGATTCTATAATAAGAAATCACTCTCAGTCACATGTCATGCTAAACATTCTGTAAGACATTTTTCAATTAAATTATAATCATGGTTCTCTCATCACATGGGTAACCATAAGCAATTTAAAAACTATTTGAAACCAAATGACTTGAAGAAATAATTTCATTTTTTTATTTAATTAATTTGGGTGCACACAATGATGGTTTTATCACAATATTTCATAAACATGGCAATTATCAAACCATAGGGTTAAGATTTAGACCACCTACCTTTAACCAATGATCCAAAAATGATTACAACAGCCAAAACCCACAAGAAAGAAGGTGCAGATGATTACAAATAGGTTCCTAGATCAAAACTAATCAATATCAAAACCAATAATGCAATAGGTAAAATATTTCACCGTAATGGTTGGAGAAGAAGGAAGAGAAGGAAGAAACCTTAACCAAAAAGGCTTATCAGGGATCACTCACACAAACATTACATCCAAAAGGAAAGTTAGCACCCTAAAATCACTAAGAGAAATCCCTAGGGTTGAGAAGAGAGGATCTAAAGTGGATTAGAATGAAAATCATCCACACATCATATTCAAAATAGTAGGTTATGCATTTACATGGAATGTAATGTTCTTACACTTCTTGTAAATTTTTTTAATGGAATTCCTCAAAAAAATTAAATTTGGATTTATTTTATTAAACCCCTTACCCAATTACATGATGCGAAATCTCTTTACACGGCAAGTAACTATTCTATAGTTTATTTTTTATCCCATTTTCTCTTTAAACAAACCAAAACCTCTTCAAAATATTTTAAACTCACCAAGAAAATTTTAAATGCTTAACCCTTTTATTCTTAGACTCCATTAATTCGAACAAGTATACATCTAAAAACATTAGGTCATTTTATCTATAAAATATATCCTCAAGAATACACTTTGGACCCTCTCAAGTTTCTTAAAAACCCAATATTATGTTTATTCGAACAACAAACTTTCATGATGAAAACATAACTGAAATAAAACTTTAACAAAAAATTAGAGAGATACATAACTATAAAAGTAGGGATCTTAAAAAAGGTATACCAGAAATTTAAAAGCCATTAATATTATACTCAATGGATTTATACCCTTTTAATGTGATTCATTTATTATGTGATTTATTTCCTTATCAAATTCAAATATTTTAATAAAACATATTTATAACTTATAGATATATTTTGTAGAAAAGAAAACATTCCCTAAAACTTGGTGTGTCATAATGGGCTAGGTAAACATGTTATGAACTAGAAATTGAATGCCAATATAGAAAACCTCAAAGGAAAATGAACATGTTTTAAGGACATGATACTTGGAATAAGGGGTTTGTTTCATAGTTTAAGGTCTTACAACTCATAACATAGGAGGGATCTTAAGGTAGTCTATATACAAAAATAGGGGTAGGCATAAAGGTAATCCCAATAGAAATTAGAACCCAAATTATAATATAGAAAACCTAAAAAACATCTACACTGAGCTTAAAGACATGATGTTTGGACCATGGTTCCCAATTTAAGGTTATAAGACTTAGAGTATGGGGGATCTAGAGTTTGAGTTTATATAGTGTAGAACCAGGGGTGAGGTAATCTATTTATCAATGTGGACTAGATTAAATCTATACATGAATTAACGTAGGGTTCCGTATAGATGTAGCTGACCTCGAGAAATAGTTAATATAGTTTAATTTCATAGTTCTCAGATCATATCCTTGGAGACCAATGACGTCTCAGTTTTAGGTAGGTGAATAGGACTCAATAAATGGGCACTAAACAATGAGATTAGGTGGGTGTAAAGGGATATTTACATTTAGGCCCAAGATTAGAGATTTAGGTGTCACTACTTATCCCATGGTATGGGAATTAATCCACTTGTATTTCTTGGATGTTGTGCGATAGGTGAATAACACTAATAGAAAAGGGGTTTTCATATTAGGTGAGGACTCTAATATAGTTCTATAGTTTAATAATTATACAAAAACATGTAAACTATATAGTTTTAAGAGATGTATCTTGGACTAATGATGGTGTAGTTTAATATCATGAAATAACAATGTTAACTATATAGTTTAATGTAATATGGTGAGGATGATTATACATAGTTCAAATACATATGGATAAGAGTAATGTGTGATGCAGTTAAGGTTCATATGATGAGTACTTATTCTGAGCAGTTTAGAGTCATGTAGAATAGTCTTCAATTAGAAGTAGTGCAAACTCATGTGGAATTGAGTAAATTTATTCTAGTTTAATTTCAAGTGATAAGGACTACATGTCTTTCAATTTAACAAAATATTATATGAACTACATTTCATGAAATTTAAAATCATGTAAAAAGGACCATGGGAACCCAATATGAAGTTATGAAAATTGTTTCCTGAGGAACCTCATTTTAATGGGATGTGTAATAAAATCTCCATCAATGCTAATCAATGAGTATTCACCTTGGAAGTAAATCTTATTAATGTTTAAGGGTCTTTCCCATTTGAGCTATAACCTCAATGAATTTCTTATGGGCGTTATTGAAGATATTAATTCCTACTCAAAATCACACTTGAGGAATAAAAAATGGTGTGCCTTCTTGTTGAATAATCTATCCACTAAATTATAATAGAACTTGAGGTTATGTAAGGCTTATACACTATTTTAATTGAGGGGTTATAAATAAACTGACAAGGATTTTGACCTTTCAACCTACATCAACTGGTCATAGGTGGCTATCTAAAGTGATGGTAGTTAAACCTAGATAGGAAGAACTTCTTTTTTTCTATACACTTGGGAGTAAAGGATCTCCTGATTCAAAATTTTACCCAAGTTTCGATATAACCAAACTTCACTAGGGAGACTTTCAGATGATTTTTTCTTATTCAAATCCACTATATTTTGTATTATTTTTATGAGGAATTTTTTTAATACCATATATTTTCCATTTTCTAGTGTGTCATAGTGGAATGTGTCATTGAAATAAATGTTATACATGGAATGATTCTTCAACTCAATGGCTGGGAAGTAAGCACTATTATCTATGACAATCATGTAAGTGATCCTAAACTGATGAATGGTGTGGTATTTCATGATCTTAATATAGAACCTCGTTGTGATCTCCTTTAGAGGAATGGCATTATCCCATTTTGAAATAAACTTGTGGTCTTAAGGATAAACTTTAACTATCAGGATATTGGTGGTAGATATGGACTAAGAATTGTGATTCCCTGCATGGAGAAGGTCATAGATTACTTTTTGTTGTAGATAATCTTAATAGATTGATGCATTAAATTGGATTGAACATAGTATTCATTAAACTTTTTGGTGAATTCCATACAGTCATGAACCATGGTCAGCTAAAAGTAGTGTGACCTTCAAATCTAGAGGGAGATATCTAATCGTATCTGATGAGCTCCCCAAGCCCCAGCATGAACCACCAATAAGACCTGGGAAATTTATTTTCTCTTGATACAACTAAGATGGATTATATAAAATCTATACTTATAGAGGACTTTCTATGAATTGGGGTCCTCTTAAAGGAAAAAAATCAGTCCAGGCTGGAAAATGTTTTCTCTCTCTACTTGAATTAATGTAAATGTTCCATTTTGGTGGTAATCAATTTGGTGATTCATCTGATCAAATTCTACTATAATTTTTTGGGTTATTGGGGTCCTTCTAGGGAGGGACTAGTATTGAGTTGGTTCACCTCCCAATATACTCTATTATAAGTGGTAGGGGAAATCACTTACTAATGTGCCACTTGGATGATCAATTTGTCCAGTTCTAGATTAGATATGGATCTCCCTATGTTTTTTAGGGTGTCTAATAAATTTTTTGAGACTTTAGGATATGATACACCTTCTTCTCTGGAGGTAATATGGCCATTAACTCATGAGTACACTTGAGAAAGGGGAATATCTTCAATTTTTAATAGTATAATCATCATTAATTGACTTAATAACTTACTCATAATTAACTTTCATATGAAACCAAGGGATCTAAATTTCAAGATCCAACTCAAGTATAGTAATGAGGAATTGATATTCTGCCAAATTATTTATGAATATCTCCAAAATAAGGAGAGATTTTAACTTTAGGGCCTTTGAAGTGGTGATAATGTAAATTCTAAGTCTGAACCTATTGATATTAGATTTTTCCAACCTATACCCAATTAGGGTCTAGGAGGCACCATCAAAATGAATTTACCATTGTAGAACTGCTTCATCATTCAAGACAATGGTCTCATCAAGAAACTTAACATCCATGGGTATATCCTTTGAGTTTGGGAGGTCGATAAGAAAATATTTCGATGTTTGTCCCTTAATAACCATTAGAGGGGTGAACATGATGCTGAATTACTAGATATTCACTAAACACCATGCCAATCATCCAATCAGTATTGGGAGATTAAGGATATAATTTAATGGTTCAATATGTTATATCATCTTGACCTCATTATGTTATAGATTATAACAAAAATTTTGGACCTCAAAGACCAGGCCAAGGGAGTTCTTATCAATGAGATAATATCTTACATCAGTATCTAGCATCAAGCAACTGAGGTAGTATATATTTTTTCATTGCCATTGTTATTCTTATAGGATAAGATGGAACCAAGGGACTACTCAAGGTCTATGACATAGAGGATAAAAGCTTTCTCATGGATGGGTGACATAAAAACTTTGTATCACATCAAGTACTAATTTATTTCATTAAATACACATTGGAATTATTTATCCCACTATTAGGTGGTTCCTTCATTTATCATCTTAGAGATGCACTTACACTTTCCCGCTAGGTTAGTGAAAAAATTACAAATGTAATCTAAACACCCATGAAATCCTCACAACTCTTATAGGTTTCATGAAGGGGAAATTTCAAATATTTCTTTGATCTTCTTTAGGTTGATATCAATGCCTATATACCAAATAAAAATGATAAGGAATTTTCCAGAGGTGTCCTTGGATACACACTTTAAGTGGTTCATCATCATATTTCACTTGTACATAATGAAAAACACTTTCTTGAGGTTGTTTATATGGTTATAGTTTTTTCAATATTTGACCCCCGAATTATTCACATAGCACCCCACAATCATTACTAGAATGGGTTTGAGGATGTGATACATGGATTTCTGGTTGATTTATCCAGTATTATCTAAGCTTAATGGAATCACCTAGTAGTATTATATTTCTTGGGGTTCCTTGAATGTATTTCCCTCCTCATATTTCTGGGGTATATGATTTAATAATACCCAATGTATTAATATATGAAGGAGATGACTTGGAAGCTAATAGTTATCTCTATCAATAACTTTGTAACTAGGATAGGGAATTCATCCTTTGAGAAGTGGTGAATGAGGTCCTAGAAGTTGATAGAGACTATAAACTTTCTATTCTTATTCCTAACTATGATATTTTTATCCAGTCGCTTAGGGTATTAGACCTCCCTAAAGATTTTTTCTTTTATTATATTATCAAATTCATCCTCAACCATGGAACTATGGTAAGGTTACATCCTTCTAGCCATGTGGTTTTATCCATAGTGTCCAACAAGAAGGTTGATATAGTGTACAATGGACTGGGGATTTAGTTATGATATATCTTTATAGCTCCTTATAAATATTACATGGTGTTACTTCAAGAGTGAAATGTACTACTCTTTTTTATTGGGAGGCATGATGGTATTGATCAATTTTATCCTTGATTCTTCCTCTGTATCGAGGTTCACCTATATTGCTCATCAATGGTGGTCAAAACTATTTTTTTCAAAGGAAATAGAGGATTTATTTAGCTCTTCCTCATCAGAAGTATTAGGTATGGAGGAATGATACAATTCATTAGTTGCAAGGGTACTGAGTTTCCTTGGTCTTGTAAGATATTATAAAAGGTTCATAGTTGATTTCTATTGAGTTGTGAATCTTATAAAAGCCTTTAATATAAATTATTAGGCATTCATGTTTAAAAATCAATTCCAGGAAAGTTTTAGTACTAAAAGAAGAAGTTGGGTAGTGCTCTAGTTCTTTTTTTAGAAGAGGGAGTTCATTTAAAGTTTTTCTACGATGCTTTGTATATTATTTAATGTTGTGTTCTGGTGAATAAAATATAGATTTTTTCTTATGGGTCTCAAAATTTAAATCCTCATGATAATAACTATGCAAACCATGATCTCGAGTAGGTAGAAATCATGTTTTCCTTGAAGTTAGTGTGACATTACCTCATTGGAAACTGTTTTCTGGTTTTTACCTATCACAAGAGCCTAGGGTATGTATTCTACCATTATGAACTAAACTTTTGAAAATGATTGAGGATAGAATTTTTACAATAATATGACTTATGGATTTCATATACACTGTGAATGGGTAGTTTTTTAGTATATCCACAGAGAAATAAGTCATTTAGTTATTTCATGTGTGAATCAGGAGATTCATAGAGATTAATAGAAGAGATCTTAGTGAAGAATCTTTATATAAGATAGGTTACTGGTAGAGGATACCTTTTTCATATGATAAGGAAGTCATATTTGGTGTAGTAGATAGAGTATTATTAGCTAATGGATTCTAAGTTAGAGGAATAGAGACGTCTATTTTTCTTTGTTGATTCCATTTATAGTCATTATGAGGTTAAAAAAATCGGTTGTTGTTCTAGGGGATGCTTTTCATCCCTTTCGGTATGTGTGAGGTGGTTCTACATGAGGTCCATAGCTCACCCTTACTGGTATATCATAGTGTGAAAAAAGATGTAATGAACTCTGATTGGTTTATTTTGGTGACCTAAGTTTAAGAATTTAGTTACAGAGTTTTTGTCCTGATGGTTGGTTTCAAAAAAGGTAAAGGTTGAGCACCATGTTCCTTATGGTTTTCTCTATTCATTGGATGTTCCTCAGTGGAGGTGGGAGGACATATTGATGGAATTATTCACCATTTTACCTCATGATCATGGATTCATTGTTTCTATATGGGTGATAGTGAACTATTTTTCAAAATCTACTCACTTTATAGTGACCAAGGAGTCTAGATCAGTGGTGTTTTTATCGAGGTAGTACCTAAAGTAGGTGGTGAAGCTCTATAGAGTCTTGAGGATGATCATCTTGGATTTTAATCCCTAATTTACCTCTAAGGTGTGGAGAGGACTCTATTGTGATTTTAGATCTTGGTTATTCCTTACCACTGCTTTCCATCCATAGATAGATAGTCAAATAGAGTAGACCATTTATAATCTCAAGGAAATGTTCTACTCTTGTGGCTTGTATTTTAGAGGTTTATGGATGAGGTGCCTATCTTTGGTTGAGTTTTTATAAAATAATAGTTTACACTCTATCATTGGTATGTAAACATTTGAAACTTTTTACATCTGACTTATTTTCATTATTGTTCTAGACTAGGGTCCAAGAGTAACTAATTCTTGGGCTGAAACTAGTATAGAGAATGAAAGAGATGGTTCAGGTGCTTCGTGAGAGAATGAAAGTGGCACTGGATCATTATAAGTACTACCATAGGAGAATACCTTTGGAGTTTGTTTTTAAATGTCATGTGTTCCATAAGGTATCTCCTCATTATGGATAATTAAGGTTTGTTTGTGGGATAAATATTTCTCCTTCCTTTGTTGGACTCTTCAATGAATTGGCTCATATTAGATCTATTAAATATCAGATAGAACTTACCTTGCAGATGGGATGGATACATAGTGTCTTTAATTTTTCATAGCTTTTTCTTTATCATCATGAAGCCCATAAAATAATAAATTAGGGTGTGATAGATTTTTATTATGATGCAACCTTCAAGGAGTGGCCTATGGAGATCTAAGACCACTAGGAGAAGGTATTTCATGGGAAAGTTATTTCTTTGGTTTGTGTCTTGTGGTGAAATGGTGGAGTGGAGGAGAGTACCGAGGAACATGAGTCATAGATACACTCTTAGTATCCTAATATTTTTTTATGTTTATCTCTTACCTTATAGTGATGGTCATTTTCATGGTTTTTTACCTTTATTTGGTATATCAAATATTTTTCTATTACTTGATGCCTTTTTTGCAACATCTCTCATGCTTGAGAGGTATCTCATCCCAAAGAGTGTCTAGGAGCTAGTTTTTGGTGTTTCATGGTTTTGAACCTTGTTCTTATAAGTGAGGTGGTTCAGATATTATGATGGTGATAATATTGAGAGGTATCTCAGAGGGTGTTTATTTATACAACAACTTTTCATTTACTTCTCTATGGGTTTGGTTCCAGATTCTCAAAGGTGAAATTTTTTTGAGATGTATCTGATGTTAGTGCCTAGATCCTTATATCCCATTCCATTAAATGTTTCTAAGGAATTTGGTGCTTATTGTAATCCTTAAGAAGGATCAGTAGTGTTTATTAACTATATTCTATAATTAGAAGGAGTGTATGATGTGAAACATAGTTCATATCTTGAGTGGTAATTCACGATATGAAGTGGTTGTTTGAGGACTACATAAGATCAGTTTGTGGGGTAAATTCATGACGTGTATGGTATATTCACAGTGTATAAGGGTGAAGTATCAGCTTTAATTAATCCATCTTCAAAAACTTACAATTTAAACATGTAGTTCATGATGTGAATTAAACCTAGCTTTGGTGGATCTTATGACAAGTTTTTAAGGTGTTAAATTCATGATATTGACACCATGAATGACCCATTCACATCATGAAAATTGATTAGGTATAATGATGATAAAACTTATTGTGACCTCATTTCCCCCAAAATCCTTCAATTCTCACCCTATCCTAAGAGAATATAGGGTGTCTGTCAAGGCATTTTGATGAAATTTTTAAAGGGATTGATCCCCAGCTTCCCATGTTCAATCATTGATGATTTAATGTGATTTTTCCCTCTTTATCTTTTGGTTTCTTCTTTGATTAGTCTTATTTCCTACTATTCTTTGTTTCTAAGATATGTTGGTTGATCTACTTGTTCTTATGAAGTTATTTTTATGTTTTTTGTCACGGTTATGGTGTGTCATTCTTGGAGGGATATAGTTTCCTTACGGGAGAGGTGATTGGAGATATGATAGTTGTTTCATTCTCATTTAAGAACATTTAAATCCTTTAGGTAGGTGATTCATTTATTCCCCTATTATTTTATGTGTAATCATAAATTTATCAAGCTTTATCTCTTTTGGGGGATAATATAATTAACCATAATAAATATTAAATCAAATGATGAAAATAAATAGTTTATAGTTATAGCGATAACATGTGTTTTTCCACCATGATAGTGGTTTCCATATTGATTTTCTATATAGTGTGATATTTACATTTATTATTTGTTATAAAAACTTACACTTGGGTTTAGTATTTTAATTTTATGAAAATGGTTAAATAACACAAATTTGGAGATGTTTTTGTAAAAAGGGCTAAACATACATGTTTGTTGAATACATTTATTCTTATAATTTGATGGAAATAAAATGATGTTTAATGTATGTTTAATTAAATTTTATCTTCCATATTTTAATATAATTTTCTAAGTAACATAAATTTTAAAATTATTTTTGTTGATAATAATATAGAATAATGTTAATTGAAATTTTATTCCTTAAAGTCTGTTGAAATTATAAGCTTTGCTTTAGAGAATTTTGAAATAATTTATCACTTTTATTGCTAATGACTTAGGTTTCATATGGTTTTAAACTATAATAAATGAATTATTTAATCCAAGATGGAAATAAAACTGGTTATATGGTAAAAAAAGGTTTGGGGGTGAGAAATCATATTTTCATGTGGAGGCTAGATGCCATATTTTCAGGGCCTAGATTCCATATTGACTCTATTTGTTTTTTATTTCCTTATGTATTACTCTGTATGTGATCCCTGATATGTGATGTGATGTAATCCTAGGAGAACTGATGGATTGTCAATAGATGGATGGGGAGGCCAAGTTTTGTGGCAGTAATTGGCACCTGATATGGCAGATGCATGGTGATATTCATCGTGGTGTCGGAGATGAAATCAAGATTGATGGAATGAGTTGAAGTTGGGTTTTACCACTATTATGTTTAAATATGGAATTATTTCTTATTTATAAATATTCTTAATGTCTATATGGTATGGTTTCTTGTTTCTGCATTTTTTCCCACTACTTAGGGTAGCTCGTTGTGATTTGTTATAAATCTATTTTATAGTAGCATAGGAAATTTCCAAGAGTAATTGAAATTTTGGAATTATAGTGAATAATAAATGTTTTAACCCATGGTTTTGTTTCTTGATGGAGTGAAAATATTGATAATCTTGTGGAACTATAGAATCAATTGGATTATACTTAGTGCACATGGACTTCACTTGGTGGATAATGAAATGTGAAATTGAATATGGATAATTAATGGATAATTAATTGATTAACATAAATTTAAATGTTAAAAGGAAAAAAATTAATTAAATGTATCTCCTTTAATGCATGTGTACTTATTTGATATCTAGTTCTTAGCAGTCAGAGCCATGAGTCTGAGAGAAGATAATTGTAGTTGACACAAATATAATGTTAATGCATAGTGTGATTAGGAGATATATTATATAATATATATTATTTGATTTCATACACTAGACTATCCATGTAGTTAGGGATACAGACACCCAGTAGACTTTGGGAGGATGTTTTACCCAATATCTAGGTTAGTGAGGAATAGATGGATGACTACACCCACTGGCCCCACTCTCTTATCCTAGTAGTATTATGTGATGGAATACATGGTTGTTATGTTTACCCATATATTTTTGTAGAGGTTTGTAAACTATTATGGTTATTTCAAACAAAGGTATCTATATATATATTATCCTATAGATTATTATAGGTCTAATGTGAATGGGTTCTCATGGATTGAGGTATGATATATGGAATTTAGGCTTTGTGGATGGTCGAAATTACTCGGTTATTATCTAAAGATGTGGAATTTAATGATGTGGTGATGTGATATGTAGGGTGCATGATATTTTATGAGGTGATGGGATGTATAAGATTCATGTTATGATATATTATCCTAGGTTTCTTTGAGATATCTTCTTTTGGTGAGAGATGGATCGATGATGTGTGACATTGGGGAAGAGAGGAAAACCAATGGGGAAATGGAATTGGGTTACCCTCATTTGATATTAATTCAAATGTCCACATGTGTGTGATACTTGATGAGAGACACCCATAGTGAGGTTGGGGAATTATAATACCTATTTATGTGAGAAATTAGTTTTTCTTGTTTTTAACTAGGCATTATAATACTTTTTTTATATTTTTAATGAGAGGCTTGCGGGATGATCCAAGTGAGTATACATGTTATGAACACCCTATATATATAAACTATTTTTCAGGTTAGTAGAAGAAGGATCATGAATAGGATGGAATTTACTAGCTTACGGGTTGTTCAGGAGCTATTTGGAATTTCATGGCCCCTTCTGAGGATTATCTTTTGGTACTTTTAGTTTCCCTTACAGTTATTTATTTTTATAAAATTTCATGCTTGTATTTGGTAACTTTTACTTTTATCTTGAGAGTGTTTTTTTTTGTTTCTATATTATCTATTGTTGTCATTATTTTAGAGGGAAATCCCTCCCATATATATGTATAATATTCTATGGGTAATTGTCTCCAACTCATGGCCTATTAGATACAGGATTTAGGCATCTTTATCTCCTTTCTATAATTTTCAGTGTTGGGGGTAACTTTAGGGGGTGGGGTCATGAAAATAGTTATGAAAACAAGGGGAAAATGAAAATAGTATAAAAATTAAGAATGGTGGAGTAAATGTAAAAGAAAATGGATGGAGGAAAGAGAAAGAAAGTGTTAAATATAGGGGAATAGTGATAAAAAGGTTGATAAATTGATAAAGTTTGGGAGATCAGGATATTCTAAATCATAAAAAGGATTTATTCTTTCATAAAAAAATGAAAATTTGTGGAAAAGATATAAAAGGGGAATTAGAGTTGCCTCGCTACCAATTTACTATCCAACTACGTTCAACTACCTCTATGAAGGATTGGTTCACCAAAAAAACTCAAAAAAATAATGTTTCTCACAAGTAAAATAAAAAATAACATTTTCCAAATTAAGTAATTTAGTTAATGTTTTTAGGTATAAAATGACACTCTTATCTCCCATCCATATGTAAACATTGTGAAAATTATGTTAAAGGATAATTAAAATAATAAAATTAAACAAATGAATCAACACTATGAAATGTTATACAAGAATAGAGAAATATTCAACTCGTATTCACCTAAATCCCAAATAAAATTTAACTATCATTTTCAATATATAAATAAAAAAAATTCAATAAACACATCCTAGAAACAACAAAATAAATAATAAAGGGAAAAATATTGATAATCCTTCTTTTTTGATCTTGTCCCTCTCTCCAACTCTTGATTCTTTTGAGTCGCCGCTTTTAAGAGTTTCATCTATGTGTGTCATTTACTCTCCTATATATATATAAAAATGGGTATTTTCTCATAAAATGAATATACCCCTATATAAGAGCTCACCCCACCACTTCCAATTCAAACCTTAAACATTATTAATTTCACATGTCATTCATCATTGTCTCTAACTACCAAATTATTGGGAGTTTTTTGTGTCATTCAATCACAGTAGTTGTGGTTTTAGAATATCCTTTCAAAAAACTTATCCACCTACACATGCACTATATTTTTACAGATGGATCCTCCATCATCATAACATTAGGCAATGAAAACTTCCACCAGATCAAAATTTGTTCTATCTTTACATCCAATTAGATTTTAAAATCATTAAAAATACATCTTGGAAAAAAAATTTAACACACTTGAATTATCCAGTTCATGAATCTTGAAAGGTCTACTACTTCATTTAGTCGATCCCCCTAGTTCAATATCTCTAGTTGATCAAATTGGTTTATATTTATTCTCTTTAGAAAATTTCATTGAGTGGGTTATAATTTAAAAACCCAACTTCAAATTACCTCCAACAGCTTCAACATAAAATATCATCAACCACTCTCCTTTGTTCAATATTCTTAGTGTGAAACAATTAGAACCTTCAAATTCACAGCACTGGGAACCATGGAATTCAATCAACACTAATTTCAATTAAAAATCACTTCTTCAACTTCTTAACCTTATTGGGAATTAATTCTAACACCTCTCATTCACTCCTCTTCATCAGTGAATATATTACCCATAAGAGAACTAAGGAACCTTTATTCTTTATTCTATTCCTGAAAACAAAAATAGAAACCAATTATCTCAATTGTCTAATATTTAATTTTTACCTAGCTTTAGGAATAATCTGGGACGCTAAATGTAGAAATGTACTCTTCTACAATGATTCCCAGTACGATTTATCCTTTACTTGACTTGGAATCAATATTTGACAAGGATTAGATAAGTATTGCTCAACTTCATCCCTATTCTTATAGTTAAGTCTCATATTTCTTCAATTTTATCTAACTAGTTTTGATTCAGGTCGGTTTCATCCTTATAAATTGGGTTCATTCAGATTCAATAGGCATTATAATCACTCATCATCCTATCTCAAAGGGGAACCCAAAAATACCAAGCTTAGAATCTTGGTCAAATGGATCAATAACTTACTTCATCCCAGATTTAGTTTGGCACCAACATCAATGTTTTATCAATGGTTTTACCTCATCATGGAAACCAACAATCCAATACTTCTTTGAAAATTCAGGAATTCTTAGGCCTCATCATATTTTTTGGTTTGAAGATCTCATCTCAAGAAAATATTAAGCCCTTCACTATTCATATTCCTCCATAAAACATAGATTCAATTATTCTTAAAATCCTTGTATTTGAACTCTCCCTTTTTATTTTTATTTTTAGATTGATTTATATTTGTTTGGTGTTAGTAAGTTGGATTTTAATCCAGTTTAAAAAAATATCAAACAATCTGAAGGTCAAGTTTCCCCATTTTGATTTTCATCAGTGACTTTAGGTTCTAATTACTTGAAATCAACCAAGATTGAGGTAGAATTTTCTTATAATGATCACTCCAATTATCTTATTTTGGAAGTATAAATTTTATTACCGAGTGTGTCTTGTAAAATTATCTCACGAAAAGGAGTCTAATTTATTTATGGAAATTAACTTATGAGAATGGATTTTCTTTATCTTTTGGGGACCTCTAAAAATTTCTATTAGGGGATAGATAAAATATAATACAGGTTGTTTTCAAAAATTATCTTACAGTAACTTCTCAATTTTGGAAATAAACTAAAATTTTAAATTCAGAAAAAAAATATTTAAAATGATTCGAAAATTAAAATTAAAAAATGTAATAACATTACTAGAATTTTTAAAATTAAAGATGATAAAATTTAAACCCAAAACATATATTTAAAATTACAAAAAAGGTAATTTAAACATAAAAAATTCCAATAAAGAAATGCTTAATGGGTTTAAATTAATTTTCCAACGAATATTCCACCAAGATCAATAAAAAATAGTTCTTAAAATTATATAAAAATTAAGAACAAATAAAATCCAACTAATTAATTAAACAAAATTTTAATTTTTACAAAAAATATTAAATACATAATAATTTCACCACAAAATAATATGACACCCAAAAAATCTCATTTAAAGAACCTTTTTTGTAGGGCTATGAGATATCAAAATATATTTTTTTAAAAATTAATACTATGTTCGATAGCTTGTTTTACATCTAACACCAAACTAAAATTAACCATAATATATTTATTATTAATAAAATTTAAGAATAATAAAACCTATAGTAAATAAAAAACTTTATAATTGCTTATAAAATGCATGAAAAAATATAATTAAGAACGCTTAATGTTTTAAAAAGGAATTTTTAAAAAAAAAGGAATTTTTCTTTTTATATATTGAATTTTCATTTAAAATTTAAGTCTATGAATTTTAGAATTTTAGTTTTATAAAATTATCTTAATTTTTAAATTCCATGTATCAAAATTATCCTAAGGTATATTTTTTATATTTTTCTAAAAAAATTGATTTCTAGGTGAATGGTAAATAATACTGATTTTGCTGATACCATACCTTTATGAAATTATCATATTACAATAATGAGGTAAAATTCATAGAAATTTTTTTATAAAAAATATATATGTATAAATTAAAATAAATCAATTAAAAATACTATGTTGAATTTATGAAACCAGTGTTTAATATTTTGGAAACTAGTATTTTATTCTTAAAACTATTTTTATTCACTTATATTAAAAATTAGTGTTCAGCACCTATAGAATATAAATATAAAAAATGGATTAAATATTTTATATCAACATGCTCATATTATGTAATAATTTCAATTTCATTTTAGGTATAAAAGTATGATTACTAAGATTGAAGTTAATGACCATGGTGAAAGGGTTATCTTCAAAGAATTGTTTTATTAATGTTGTGTTATTTTTATCAAATAAATAAAAATGAAATATTTTATATTTATTCTCTAACATGAATTATTCACATTTATATAAATATTTTATAACAAATTTAATTTCTAATTAATAAATATAATTTTAAGAACACTTAAAGGTGAAAAAAACATTTTTCTATAAAATAAATTTTTTATATATTAAATATTTCAAATTAAAAGTTAAATTTTGCTTATTTATAAATTGTTTTAGAATATATGTTTATTAAATTTAGGTTCAACACCCAGATTTTTTTAATAAGGAAAACATTATATTTTTTATAAAATATAAATTACATGGTTAAAAACTACTTACCAAAGTAAAAAACCAAAATGGTAAAATAGAAAAAATATGTGTTAAATGGATTGAAATATGTTTAAATATTGTGTTAATATGATTAGAATAGGATTTTTCAAACTTATATAATCCCAAACTCTATTATTTCTCACTTTGGAATCCATTTATCTATGAATAGGGTCATAACATTTTTTCAAAATAATGGTTACTCACAAAATTTCCATTTTCTTAACTTATAAAAGGGGAACACTCCCACGCCTTCATACCACATATATTCCTCAGAATTTAATCCTAAAACTTTGAAATTTTAATCCTATGAGAAAACTCTACCAATTTTATAATCCTATGGTCTCAATCAGTTATCTAAATCCCTATATTTGAAGGAGACATTCAAGAGAATGTTTGAGGTCCCAATGTGAGTATTACTTAGTCCTTAACTTTTTCTTCTTAATTTTTCACTTCCAAAACTTTCCTAAACGAAGTAATATAATTAATTAAATATCATTAGTATACTTTATTGTTATTATATTAATGGAACAACCATAATTTATTCATTCATATCCACTTAGAAAAATAAAAGAATCATGATCTTGTGCAAATGAGGACTCTCACCTCCATTAAACGATGTCTTACATTTTTAATTACCAACTTTTATGGTAGATAAAAGGGATGGGTTTGATAAATTAATTTTATTAATATTTAAAAATTATAATTTTCAAATTATAATTTATCATATACCTTAATTATAACTCATTCTTTGAAAAATGGAATTGTTAATTGTGTGTACGGAAAACTACTGCCTCCACGAATGATGAATTTAATTTTTCCTCACCACTCTATGGATGTTTCTAAGAATAAATTTAATGATGTTAAATGATATTTATGAAATTTTTAGGCATATTTTATTAACATTATATAAAAACATTACCTTAATCGAAAAATCATTATAACACGTTGTCATTTGTGTCAGTTTTTACCAGCTACATGAACGGTGTTATAGTGTTTAAACCATGAATTATTAAGGAAATTTATATAATGTTAATATAACTTAATAATATATTATTTAATTTTTTTAACTATTATGGAAAGTTATTACTATTTTTTAATATATTTATTAATATATCACCTTTTGATCATCAAACAAGTTAGAATTAATTCATAACAACTTCCTTTTTCATTATCCATATCCATGACTTTCTCCAAATGAAATGGAAAATAAGGAATCATATAAAAACAATGATTATTATATCTTTAATAATCTTATATTGAAGAACATTGGGAGAAGAATTAAAAATAATACCTTTATTACGAAGCCAATTCAAAACGATCGAGACTATCCACACAAAATATTGAAAATAGATAATAATTAACTAATATACATATAGATAATAATTATAAAATATATTTATAAAAGGTTATATATATGAATAATATTTTGGGATAAGTGACTTAAATATTTATGTTTATTATATAGGAGGTTAGAGAAAGTTCAATAAATCATGAATATAAGGTAATGGGTTCTTCATTTACAAGGATACTTTCAAGAGATAGAAAATGGCATAGATCTTTAAACTATACCTAAAGAATGTATTTTCCCATGATAATAAAATTCATGGGGTTTAAATATCCAGATCATTTTCTTAATTTAAATGAATTTTTATTCCAAATATATCAAAGTTTTAAGGTTTATTTGTCTCTACATTAAATTCCATGATACATGTTTGATATCACACACCATAACTTATATTATATAGTGTATTTACTACTATATTATCTTCAATTGTAATGAATATTTTTCATTTAATGATATTTTTAATGTATATTTAATTTTAACCCCCTTATTATTATGTTACTATTACAATAAGGGATTTTGGAAACTCAATTATCATTCAATGAGTTATGATTATTATTCTTAAACTTATAAGTTTATAAAATTATTCTCTTTGATTTGATCATTTCATCTATTATTATTTTTTTAGTACTGACATTTCTACCACATAAACCAGTTTTTAAATTTACCTTGCTTCTTGAATTATGATATCCCTACAGGATTTAGTTAACTTGAATTTCATTTCTTTGAGTTAAAATTTTATTCCTTGAGAATCATTCTTTTATGATTGATAAATTATTTGGAATTCTATTTCATAAGATATTTTCTATTTTCCATCTATGGAAAATTATGTTTTCAACTCAAATATTTTTTCAAGATTAATTTATTACTCATAAAAGTGAAATGTTTTTATAAAAAACTATCAATCCATTAAAGATAGTTTTCCTAGATTTCCATGTTCATTATTCAAAAAAATTGTTTCATTTATTATTTTTAAATCTAAATATATGTTTACTCATGTCACGTTCCTATTTTCAATTACAACTTTTCAAAGGACATTTTTACTACCACTTTTTTTTATATAGGTTTAATCTCTTTAAAAATATTAAAAATTGGTCCTATCCTTTCAAAATGAAATGTTTTATTTTCCACTCCATATTAATTTTTGATAATCTTTTTTTATTTCAATTATATATTATTTAAGTGACTTTTTAAAAATTAAATTTTATCCAAAGTTTTCACTCAATATTTTCAAAAATGGAATTTCAAGGTGACTATAACTTCATATTTTATGGTAAATATAAAAGTTTTATAAAAACTATGTTATATTTTTGCTATCATTTTCCTCTTTATATATAACGGCCTTATTTCCTTAGAATTTATATTCCATAAACCACCCTATAAATTTAATTTTTCAATAATCTTTTGTAGTGATTGAATTATTGGTATCAATAATTTTTATTCTAAAGAGATAAGATTTCTGTGTGTGTAAATTATCATGTCATGCTTTTTTTGCATTATTGTACGTATACATGATCATATGTAGAATTGTAAGCATTATTTATCATGGACATGATCATATATAGATTAGTTCACATGATGTTTTGTGTACATGATCAAGTATATAACTGTTCAAAATATTATTTATGTACATGATCATATTTTACTTTGTTAACAATGTCCTAGTTTATTGTAATTATGCCACATTTCTATGTATTATTACTATGATTATTCATGATGGTTCCTGTTTATTATCCCACTAATATGCCATGTTAAATTTTTTTATTTTGAGATTAAATTTCCTTTTCTCGTGACTTATGGATAGTTCTTGTTGTTCCATTTTTCTTTTAGTAATATATTTCTCCCTTTCTCATGTTT
Organism: Viscum album; assembly: GCA_963277665.1. Lineage (NCBI taxonomy): Eukaryota > Viridiplantae > Streptophyta > Magnoliopsida > Santalales > Viscaceae > Viscum > Viscum album. The sequence goes on along the minus strand of OY728150.1, from coordinate 1,580,458,904 downwards.
TCTCATATTCTTATGATTTAACCCTTTATTAAATGTTTAAGTTTTTCCCTTATAGAGTATCTAATATTACCCATTTATTATGTTTTCATTCCCTAGGTCAAGAGGATAAGTATATCTTATGAGAAGTATAAAATGGGGTATAGAATGATTTTATTATGTATAAATGTTCATGAGTGTCATAAAATAATTTTTCTGTTTAGTCAATCATCAAAGACACTAAACATTATATTATTAGGATTCTGTGATTATTTGTGATGTATAGAGTTTAACTTATGTAAATAATGTAAAATACATATTTATTTATCTTGGGTATTTATAGATGGTATCATAGAATGTTTTAGTTATTAATGAGGGTTATTTTAGTTATTTTAAAAGATTATGATAAGAGAACATTTGTGAAAACCCTAGGGGTAACTGTAAATAATATCTCTAAGTGTAGGATAACATTTTAAAGTTTTGGTAAAGTTGGGATTTCTTGACTTCCTTGAAATTAAATATCTTTATGGATACTATAAATTGGATATATATATATATATGTAACAATTACACAAATGGGTAATCACTTTAAAAATGTTGGTGTGGTACCAACTAAATATTCACTATAGTGCATGATGAGTCGGCCTACGACTACACACATGACTAGAAACTCCTAGGGGATATAATTTAGTTAATCACATTCTATTTACAAGATATTATGAAAGATTTATTTTACTCATTAAAATAAATCATTCGGTAAAGTATTGTGATATAACCCAGCCTAAAGGAATCTAAATTGAACAAAAAGTGATTTGGTTTGAGCTAAAAGTAAATTTGATGGTTTCAAAGAGAAATATATTTGGTTCGGTATTTTATGAGAATAATTATTGTAATTATCTTATGATCATTGATCATTACTTATGTTAACCCATTTTGGTTTTATTAATGTCAACTGTAAGGAAAACATTATCTCACAATGGGTGTGGTGGAAAAAAGAGTTGATTATACCAATGAGATACCAAATGAGATGAGATAAAGAGTAAAACATATTGTGGTGACTCTCACTCAACTCTCCAAATTTATGAGTAATAAAAGAGATCATGTTGAGATCCATAATTCACCAAGGAGGATCATATTTCTTTTGAGCATTTCATGCAATAACATCCAACCCACATCAATGGATCTTACAATATAGTTATTATACAGAAATGGATCATTTTGATAGAAAAGATATTTTCCATTCTCCAATGACAAAAATATGAGAAGGTTATTATGTCCATTTATAATTTTCATAGGGGCTATTACCAACAGGTGGACTCTCATTATGAATACAAAGGAAAAAAGGGAAATTGTACAATATGAAATGGGAGTAGTTCAAGAAATTACTCTTTATAAAATACTTTCATCAAACTCTTGATACAAAAATGGAGTAAGAATTCCTAGATCAGAAACAGAAGGAGGGTGAATTCATTGGAACTTATGAGCCTAACTTTATGAAACACAAAATATATGACTCTTTTTATAACTAATCTTTAAAATAGAATTGAATTATTATTTAATTTTCTAAAACTATGTCTTAAAAATGTAATAGCTATAATAGAATTTGTTAGTTATGAATAAATTGTTCCATGTGCACTTAAAGTTAAAATAGAAAATGGATACTCTCAGTATTTTTAAAGATATGAATAGTAAAATGAATTTTCATTGAAATTGAAGTGATAAATCACCTTGGGGAAAGATACTTCAATCGCCTATGTGCAAAAATGTGGTAACAAAATCCCAGGTGATTACTGAAAAGGAATAAGAGAATTTTTTATTCATATAAGGCTTGGACATAGGGTATGTGGTTATCAAAAAGGGGTGAATATTATGACCAATGAAACAGGGTAGTAAATGGTCCCAACTAATGATCCAATCACACTTCAATATTTCAAATTCAAAGAGTTTGGACATTATGAAAATATATTCCCTAAACCATAGTTAAACTAGGATAATTGGTATAAGAAACCTCCAAAAAAGGTAACATGGAAGAACTGATTCAAGGATTACCAATAAATTGGATTTTGGTCATTAAATAACACTTATCCTCTACTCTGAAGCAATGTATGTCCTATTTGAGTTTGATTCTTGGAACCCAAGTAAATCTATGATATTTTTAAGTGAATTAAATCACCACCTAGAAGATTTCATTTTTAAGGAAAACATTTATTTGTTTTTTTATTGTATCCCAAAATGATTTTTTGGAAATATTTCCACACCTTGAGATTTTTATGAAATATTTCTCATTAAATAATTTGATTTCTTTGATAGCTTATTTTACATGGAACACCACATTTAGATAAACTATGTAACATTATTAAATTATTTTATGTCTGTTATCACATAATCATTAGATTGGTGTATATGAATAGTAATAACTAAATTATGAAAAATAAACGGCCTAAAAATTTAAAAAAATTAATTCAATATTTTTCTAATTATTATAATTTAAAATAAAAAATATTTGAAAATAAAAGTTATTTTTTTCTTAAAGATTTTTTTATGCACGCTATATATTTTTATATTGATAAATTAAATTAATAAATATTTGTGAATGATTTAACGAAATATATATATTATTTACTTCAACAAATGTTTTGAAAATTGATCTAATATTTTTCTAGGAATAGGATAAAAATAAATCCACTTTTATACTTAAAATGTATTTTTTTCTAAAAAAATATTTTTTATCACATTTTGTGCACATAATTTAAAAATAATTTATTCAATTAATTTGATTTGAATTACATATAATGAATTTCATATTTAGTATCTAGACTTTCTGATTGGATAATCTGGCCCCTTTTATTTTTGATCAATATAATAGTAACCATAGTAAAATTTATCACCATAGTAAAGAGTAAATTGTGATAATATACATTAAAAAATAATTTATAAGACTATAATTTTTCATCATAATTATTATTAGATGATGTAAATTTGACCAATAACATCTTAGGTTTTAAATTTAGCTATTTAATGGAAACTTTTCCATGAAAATGAATTATATATTATTTAAATCAAAGAAATCTACAAAGTGTCACTCCTATTGTTTTTAATATCTCTTATGCAACCACATAGGGAAAAAATCTTGCTATTAATGAATATAATTATCTATTTTTAGTTTAATAAAATTATTTTCATGAAAAAAATTTATATATAATTCTTAATAATTATATAACCATAATTTCTTAAGAAACCCCAATGTAGTATTTATTCATTCAATAAGAAAATATAGAAAATGATTTAAAAATATTAAAAGTGAAATAATTTGAGTGATTTAATGTGTCCCATTTATTTTATAGATCTATATGACATATTAGGGTGGTTATGAAAAATTATATTCTAATTACCACTTTTTATTAATTTATTTATATTAAAATTAAATTAATATAATTAATAATAATAAAATTTTATTAAATTAATATTTTTTAAAATTATTTAAAATTAATAAAAATAATTAAATAAGACAAAATGCATATGATATAGTCTAAAAGTTTACAAATTGGTCATTTATGGGAAAATTTTCACCTTATAAGTAAAAATTATAAAACTTTATATTGATAAAGTTGTCACTATAGTTAAAATTAAAATTGGACAACTAAGAGTTAATCAAAATGATAGGATTTTAAAATACACCAAAATGATAAGGACTCGGCCTTATTACATTACATAATATTGAATTTTAGTCAATAAATCAATTCCTTTAATATTGAGAATATTTTCAAGTTTAGAGTTTTATAGAATTGGGATATAATACGTGCATAACATTTCACAATAATATAGAGCATATACCACAAAAAAATAGTATCCATTTCTTCCAAAATATAAATCTTTCCAAATAAAACATGTTTTCTTTGATAAATATTCATAAAATTTAACTTTGATTTTCTATTTGCCTTAAAAATACTTATAACCTGTGAAAATAATTTAAAAACTTGGGATGACCACAAAAATCATAGTAAGTGATATAAAAAGGAGTAAAGAAAACATTAGCACGGGGATACTTGTAACGTATGAATCATTTTCAAATAGACATACTTGTCACCCATATAAACTTACTTTGTGAAAATTGAGAATTCCACAATACATATATAACATAAATAGAACTATAAAGGTATATTTTGGAATTACTTACATAATCTTGTAACCCTCTAGGCTACCTTATAATTTTTAACCCTCACATATACCTTACAATGTAACCCTCACTACTACCATATTGTGTAACCAACGCAATTACACTTGGAGTAACCATATGGCCAACATCTAACCTACACATACCCAATGACTTGGAGGGATATATAGTTCCCACCCTTAATCATAAAAAATTCCCAATAATTGTAACATAATCATACAAAATGAAAAATTTTATAAAAACATTCACTCAGAATTTTGTAAAACTAGAAGTTTAAAAGAGAATTTTTAATGGAAAGTCCCTTATAAATGTCATATAATTGAAGTGAGACTTAATATAGTGGATGTAATATGTATATAAAATATAAATTTTCATAATTAATCATAATATAAACAAAATTCATCACACAAAAAAATTTAATACAACATAAATAATGAAGTAGAAGGTTAACCCAAAGAAGGGAAATTGGGTTAAGAATTCCCTTACCTCGGGTTTGTCTAACATAAAAATTGTTTAAACCACCTTTATAATGGTTAAAAGAGTGTTATTAATATCCTACATAAACATACTCATGTTTATAATACCTTATATGATCATTTCATAACAACATTTCACCTTTAATTTTTAGTATTTTGTTCCTTCCATTGTTTTGGGTGCAATCTTTACATGATTTTCATGGTCTGTTTGTATTTGATTTTCTTATTGTATGGAAATGAAATTCTAGAAGAGGAATGAAATTGTATTAATAGGTTTCCAGAATATATAATTATACTATAAATAATTTTTTTATCATATATTATGATAGATCATTAGATAAAACATTAATGATATTTGTTTAGAACATTTTTTGTGGTTCCTTGATAATCCTGAAATTGTTTCATTATATAATTAAATATCATGCATATAAGTTCATTACAGAACATAAAATCAGTTAAATAATACAATTTAAATTATTTTTCAACCATTAAAATGTTTTTATGATCATATTTTAAGTAATTAATGTAAATTTCAAACACATCATCCATGATTTTGGAAAATCGGCACATCGCGGATGGTGTTTTTATTTTTAGAATAAGAGGAAGAGGAGAGGAAGAATAATGATTAATTTTTTACATGAACGTGATAAAATATATAATATATAATATTTTGTATTTTAATACATCCTGGATAAGGGGAGGGAAATATATTAAAAGAAAATAAAGGAATTTAAATGAAAACACGTGAAAAAGGAAGGGGATTCTTACTCTTGATCTCTTCTCCTTGAGATCCTCCTTAAGGCCTTTGGTTTTGGAATTTTGGTGATACTAGAAGGTCTTGGATGTGGGGAAGATCCTTAGGGAGAGTATTTGGTAGAACATAGAAAAAATATAAATGCTTGATAGGTCTGGGAGGAAGAGGGGAATGAGGGTGGTATTTATAGTGGATGAGAGGAAGGGTTTTACATTATTTTAATCATTAGTTTAGTGTTTCTACTCAAGACTATAAATAGTCTCTATTCATGTTACATAAAATAGTAATAAGTTCATGTGAGTTATAAATAAGTGTGATTACATCATAAAGGAGGTCAAAATAGTGTATTTAACTGATAAGTTGAAAATATAGTATTTTACCGTATTTCACTATTCATCAAAAATTCAAGAATTTCAGAAAAATCCCAAAATTTCACCTTACCCATTTTTCAATGTGTAGAATTAAAAAATAAAATTAGTTTTTTAAAAATATTTTCCCAAATATTATTAATTTAATTTTCAAATAAAATCATAATTTATTCAGAAATAACAATTTTTAATCTATAACTCATTTTTAACACTTTTAAAAATTAATCAACTTCTCATTATCTTATAACCATAAGAAAATAAAATAATAATATGATTTAATATTAATAAAGGTCATATTACTATTCATATTACTATTCATAAGGGTATGATACTATTCACCCAAAAATATTTAGTTCAATCAGACTCCTAATAACTTACTACTCACAACCATAGATGACTATTTTTTGAAAATCAAATCATTGAAGAAAAAAATATGTTTAAAGTATATTTATAACTATCTAATTAAAACAAAGTTTCATGAATTTCAATTTATTTTTTAAAAAACTAGGTTGTTTATATTATCCCCACTTTTTGAAAATAGAATCCTTGTAATTTTATTAACTTATTTAACAAGTGAGGGTACCTTTCCCTCATAGCATTTTCATATTTCCATGTTGCTTCTTCAACCATGTGGTTTTAGCACAAAATATTTACCCAGTGGATTACCTTATTCCTCAATAATTTTTCTCTTTGATCATGAATCTAAACTCATTTCTCTTTATAAGAAAGGTTCTCCTCCATGTGAACTACTCCTGGACTCGAGACATGAGATGAATCTGGCTCATACTTTCTCAACATAGAAACATGAAAAACATTTTGTACCTAAGATAAACTCAAAATAAAATCTACTCAGTAGGTGAATGCTCTAAATTTCTCTAGGATTTCATAAGTTTCAGTGAACCGTGGAATTATATTTCCATTCTTACCAAATCAGATAAGACTTTTCCTTGGTGATATACTAAGAAAAACTTGATCTCCTACCTCAAAATAAAAGTTCTTCCTCCTATTGTATTCATAACTTTTTTCCTACTATGAGCTGTCCTCATTGTTGTTGGATCATCTTCACTTTCTCATCCACTTCCTCTACTAATTATGGTCCCATCAAATTCCTTTACCCAACATCATCACAAAAAAGCTGGAGTTTTACACTACTTCCCATTCAATGCCTCAAAAGGTGTCTTCTGTATACTGGAATAAAAACTTTTATTATAAGAAAACTCAACTAAAGAAAGATATTGATCCCAACTTCCCTTATAGTCCATTTAAAAAGATCATAGTGTATTCTCCAAAGTCTAAATCGTTCATTCTGACTGCCCATCTGATTGAGGATGAAAAACTGTGCTGCAATTTAATTATATGCATAACAACTTTTGAAGGCCCTTCCAAAAGTTAGAAGTGAAATTGGAATCCCAATCAGATACAATGAAAATAGGAACTCCATGTAAACTGATAATATCTTTAAGGTACAATCAATAAAGATAATCTAGATATATTATATCTTTAATAGGGAGAAAATGTTCAGATTTAGTCGGTCGGTCAATAATAACCCATATTGCATTGTTACCTTGAAAATTATTTTGTAGTACCACAGAAAATTCCATGGATATATTCTCCCATTTCAACTTCTATACCAGAAAAGGCTGAAGAATCTCCTTTGGTAACTATCTCTTTACTTTAACCTATTAACATTTCAAACATTTCATGGTAAAATTAGCAATATCCCTTTTCATTTCATCCCACCTGTAATACTCTTGATGGTCTCTATACATCTTAGTACTTCCAGGATGAACTGAAAATGGAGAACTATGAGATTCACACAACAATTCATTCCTTAACTGGGAATAACAAGACACAAACAACCTTTTACCATATCTTAAAACACAATCTTCATCAAGGTTAGATTTTGTCAACTTATATATTTTAAACAATTCTACCTTTTTCAGAATCTCATGGTATTTCTTATGTGATTGATTAATTATATCTGATAATGATGACTACACTAAAATCTGAAACAAAACAGAGGTATTTACTATACCAACAACTTCTAAGCCAAAATTCATCAAATCGTTAATTAAGGGATCGTGTGCCAAACATAACATGGTTAAAGATGCATAATATTTTTGACTCAATGCATATGTCAATTTATTTTCTTTTCATGGATGTTAATTGATCATGAAATCATAATTCTTTATCATTTAGAGCCAAATTATATACCTCATGTTTAATTCCTTTTGAGTGAATATATACTTCATACTTTTACGGTCAGTATATATTGGACATCTCGCTCCGAATAAATGATGCCTCCAAATTTTGAAAGCAAAAAACCACAGCTGCAATTTCCAAATCATGTGTGGGATAATTGAACTCATAAGGTTTAAGTTTTATTGAATCATAAGTAATTACCTAATCATTTTTCATCAAAAAACAACCAAGTCCCATCAAGGAAGCATCACTGTAAATGAAAAACTCACCATTTTGGGAAGGTAAGGCCAAAACTAGAGCATCCAACAATCTCTTATTCAGTTCTTAAAATTAAACATCACATTCTTCTATCCAAAAAAAATTAACCCCTTTTCATAATAACTTACATAGAGAGCAATATAACTGTGCAAATTTTTTAAAAAACCATCAGAAATAACTTTTTAATCCAAAAAACTATGAATCTATGTAACATTTTTAGGTATTGGTCATTCATCAACCACTTTTTTTGGCAGGATCAATTGTTATTCCATTATTATTTAAAATGTTCCTAAGAAAATAAATATTTTTCAACCAAAAATAATACTTGATGAATTTTCCATACAGTTTATTTTCCTCTATGGTTTGAAAACAACCCTTAGATGTTTTTCATTCTCCTCTTTACTCTTATAAAATACTAGAATGTAATCAATAAACACATCCACAAACTTATCCAAGAACTCATGAAATATTATATTAATAAGATTCATAAATTCAATAGGTGACTTAGTTTAACCAAATGTCCTAACAGAAAACTCATAATGCTCATATCTAGTTAAAAATGCTATTTTTTAGATGTCATCCTCTTTCACCTTCAGCTGATGGTATTTGAATCTCAAGTCAATCTTGTAAAAGTATTGAGCTCCCTAGAGATGATCAAATAAGTCATTGATATATGGCAAAGGATACTTTTTTTTAACATTGATGTTATTTAAGGATATATAATCAATGAAAAGTATCATGGAACTATCTTTTCTTTTAACAAACAAAATAGGAGCAACCCATGGTGAAGTGCTTGGATGAATGAAGCCTTTATCAAGAAAATCATGAAACTAATTTTCAATTCAATAAGTTACAATTGATCCATTATAAATGGGGGTTTTGATATTGGATTAGTATCAAAAACTAAGTCAATTGTGAATTCAACATCCCAGTTAGGAATGACACTGGGTAACTCATCAAAAAAACATCAATGTATTCATTTATCATTAGCACGTCATTAATCTTAAGAGTTTCATTATTTTCAACAATATGAGAAGGATAACTTTCATTTATATCTTTCAATATTTTCTCATATTCTTGATATTTTATCAATTTTATGGGTTTGTTCTTGTTTAAAAACTGAAACATTTTCTGAAAAACAAATTTTTTATCTCTACATTTAATCTTAGCTTGATAAACTGAAAGCCAATCCATTACCAGAATGACATAAAACACTACTAAGGTAAAAATAACAAGGTTTCAAGGTAAATTATTTCCACATACCATAATATAAAGATTCTTATAATCCATATTTTTGGTAATATTTCCCCATGGTGTTTTAACAATAAGTCATAATCTCATTTATTGAGGTGATATTTCCAATTTTCCAAAAAATTCCTTAGAATTAAAGGAATGTGTAGACCCTGTATCAAAAAAACCTTTAGAAAAATATGATTAAACAAACAAGGAACCTAATACAAATTCATTTGATGGCCCAAAATCTATTTATATAGTCTCAAAGTATCTCACTACACCTTTTTGATAATAGTATAGCTTCTTTGTATCATTCGAATCTCTCTTTGAGCAGTCATTTTTATAATGACCCATCCCTCCATATTTAAAACACTAAATAGTTTCCTTATCAAGATTAGTCTTAGTATCATTTTCATTACAATATTGGGATATATATCCAAAATTACCACATTGAAAACACTTCCCAATTTTGGTAATTCATTCCCCATGGTGTTTTTTTCCACACTTTTCACAAACTCAAAATTGGAATTTCTTACCATTAGATTTCTTTGGTTGATTCTTACCCATCACTTTCCATATGGACCTCTCATTCTCCTTGTTTTAAAAGTGAACATAATCATTATAAATCTCCATATCTACCCTCTCAACACATTAGACAAGTTTCTCATAACTTTTAAATTCACGGTAGGCCAATGACCTTTGATACCTTGGCTTTAATCCTAAGACAAAGTGATTGATTTTTCTATCAAGATCCAGAATAAGATTTAGAGTATACCTCACCAGTTGGGTGAAGATTTCTTCATACACAGCAACTGAATCTTCCTCCTTTTTCTTCAATTCAAGGAATTGATTCTCCATCCTAAGTCACACCACCTATGGAAATTATTTTCCAAGGAATAGACTTTTAAATTCATCCAAATCTAAAGCATAAATCTCCTATTTATCCCAAATATTTTTGACCCTCAACCATCATTGATCAGTTTCACCTTCAAAATGATAAATTTAATTACCTTCCTATTTATTATTTGTATATACCATAACATCAAATATCATTATAAGGGATTTAATCCATCCTTCAGTCACGACTAGGTCAAAAGATCCATAGAAAGAATGAGGGTGTTGCCTCAAAAAATGTCCCACTGTCATCATGTTCCCTTTTGGTAGCTCTGGTTGTTCTATTGCATGGATTCCACTACCATTTATTTCCTATGTTATTTGTTCCATTACTATCACGAACTGCTCAGTTCCAATCCCTGCCATTCTAGGTTGCAGATTCAGAAGGATATTATTCTTTCGGTGCCTCTCCACTTCAGCTTCCTAGTTTCTTCTGCAGAAAATCATTCTGAGAAAACATATCTTAGATGAATAAAAATGGTAATATTTAAATCCTATATCATTTAAAATTAAACATAGAGTAAAAAACATTTATTATATTCTATTAACATCATTCTATCCCCAAAAGTTATCTAAACCATCCTCTAATACCAACTATAAGGATGTGACCTTATTAAATTACATAATCTTGAATTTTAGTCAATAACTCACTTCCTTTAATATTGAGGATCTTATAAAGTTTATAGTTCTATAGAATTTGGATATAACACAAACATAACATTCGAAATTCATATATAGTAGATACCACAAAAAAATAGTACCCATTTCTTCCAAAATATAAATCTTCTCAAATAAAACATGATTTCTTTGAAAAATATTCATAAAAATTAACTTGGAATCATTATTTGTCTTAAACGTCCTTATAAACTATTAAAATCTTTTAAAAACATGGTATGGGAAAAAATATCAGTAATATAAATAAAATAAGGAAAACATTATCCCATGAATACTTGTAACGTATGAAATCATTTTCAAAAATACATACTTGTTACCCATATAATATTACTCTGTGAAATGTGAGATTTAAAAAAAACCTATAGAACATTAGTAGAAATATAAAGGTGTCTTTTTGAATTAATTACATAATCTTTTAACCCTATAGTCTACCTTATAATTTGTAACCCTCACAAATGTCTTACAATATAACCCTCACGACTACCTTTTTATGTAACCATCGTAGTTACACTTGGAGTAACCATAAGGAAAACCTCCAACATATACATACCCAATAAATTTTATGGAGATATAGTTCCCACAATTCATTGTTAATAATCCCCAATAACTAAAACATAATCACACAAAATGAATAATTTCATAAAAACATTCACTTGGAATTTTGTAAAACTATAAGTTTAAAAGAGGATTTTTAATGGAAAGCCCCTTACAAGTATCACATAATTGAAGTGGGATTAAATATAGTGGATGGAATATGTATATACACTGAAAATACACATAATTAAACATAATATAAACAAAATTGATCACACAAAAAATATTAATACAACCTAAATAATGAAGTATAAGGTTAACCTAAGTAATGGAAATTGGGTTAAGAAATCCCTTACTTCGGGTTTGTCTTACTTAAAACTTGTATAAACATCTCGTATAATGGTTAAAATAGTGTTATTAATATTCTAAAAAAATATAATCTTGTTTATAATACCTTATATGATCATTTCATAACATCATTTCACCCTTTAATTGTTAGTATTTTGTTCCTTCCATTGTTTTGGGTGCGTTCTTTACATGATTTCCATGGCCGGTTTGTATTTAATTTTATTTTCATATGGAAATGAAATTACAGAAGTGGAATGAAATGGTATTCCTATGTTTCAAGAATATAAAATTATACCATAAATTATTTTTTACAATATATTATTATGGATCATTAGATAAAAAAATGATATTTTTTTAGATCATTTTTTGTGGTTCCTAGATAATCATGAACTTATTTCATTATTTTATTTAATGTCATGAAAAGAAGTTCATTACAAAAAAAAATATGTTAAATCATGAACTTTACATTCTGTTTAAACCATTAATATGTTTTTATGAACATCTTTGAAGTAAGTAGTGGAAATTTCAAACACATCACCCACGATTTTGGTAAATCGGAACATCACAGATGGTGTTTTTATTTTTAAAATAAGAGAAAGAGGATAATAAAAATGATGAAGAATTTTTATATGAACATGATAACATATAGAATTTATAAGATCATGTAGATTTCATACCTCAAAGATGAGGGGAAGGAAAGAGATTATAAGAAAATAAAGTAATTGAAATAAAAACACATGAAAAAGGAAGAGGATACATACTCTTGATCTCTTCTCCTCGAGATCCTCCTTAAGGCCTTTGGTTTTACCATTTTGGTGAGACCATAAGGTCTTATATGTGGGAAATGGCCTTTGGGAGAGAATTTGGTAGAAATTAAAAAATTCTCAAGGCTTGAGAGGTGTTCCAGGAAGAGGGGAATGAGGGTGGTATTTATAGTAGAGGAGAGGAGGGGTTTATATTATTTTAATCATTAGTTTAATATTTTTTCTCAATACTATGAATAGTCTTGATTAATCTGACCCCAAATAGTAATAATTGCAAGTGATTTAGAACTAAGTGGGATTAAAAAATCCCAGATTCCCAAAATAGTGTATTTAACTAATAATTTGAATATATAGTATTTTACCGTATTTTACTATTCATCAAAAATTAAAGAATTTCAGAAGAAAAAAAAAACCAAAAATTCACCCAATGCATTTTTTGATGTATAGAATTCAAAAATGAACTCAATATTTTTCAAAATAATTTTCTAAGTATTATTTTTTTAATTTTTAAATAAAATCATAATTTATTCAGAAATAACAATTTAAAATCTATAACTCATTTTAAAACACCTTTAAAAAATAATCAACATCTCATTATCTTATAAACTTAATAAAATAAAATAATAATATGATTCAACATTCATAAGGGTAATATTACTATTCATGTTACTATTAATAAGTGTATGTTACTATTCACCAAAAAACTTGTTGGTTCTATTAGACTCCAAATAACTTACTGATCACAACTGTAGATGACCATTTTTTGAAATTAAAATCATAGAAGTGGAAAATTATGTTTAGAGGATAGCTATAACTATATACTTAAAAAAAAGTTTCATGCATTTCAATTTATTTTTTTAAACCTTGGTCTATTACAAAATTTGTCTAAATTATATATTTTTTATGTGATTAAAACCCTATCCTACCATATATTTTAATACATGGTCACTTGAGGATTTTGTATTAACAAAAAATTTATTATAATTTAATATTTTTCAAAATTCCAAAAGTGTCTCTTACCACAATTACAAAAGGGAACCTTCTTCCCCAATTATTTACATAAAATTAAGCCATATATCTTGAAAAAACCACTATAAATTTCTCTTAAATAATTCTCTAAACACATTCTAGAGGTTATTTTCTTCCCAAATTACCAACCTTATATCCCTTTAGATGAGATTTAATGGAACAATTTCAAAGAAGAGGTAATCACCTTAACCAATCTATTTCTTTTCTACCTTTCTTTACCTCTACTATACATATGGTATTTATCATAAAATAATAACATAAGTATCCTAAATACACTTAAATTTTGTTATGATTATGAAAAAAACCATTATTCACACACCTTCTCATCAAATGATAAGTAAAAGTGTTTCGAGTGCATACGTACGGCTTACCATCTCGACATAGAGATAAAATTTATTTCCCCTTGCTATATTTTATGGATGTGTATTTTTATGACTTTAATGTTTATATATGATAATTATGAAATAATTACACTATGGTAATTTTAATATAACATATAACTTCTTACCTTCCAAACAGTTGGAAAACAACAACGTTGTTCATGCGTACGTATGGACTACCACCTCCACAAAGCGATGTGATTTTATTTTCATTTCCATTTTACTTGGATGGTAATAAGGATATATTTAATGAATATATATTATACATATAACAATATAATGATTGTATAAAGGTTAATTATAATTTAATTTTCTTTTGTACCATTCATTAAAAAATGAAAACAGGGTTCATGCGTACGTACGACCTACCATCTCCATGGTGTAATTCATTTTTTTATCTATAACTTTATGGATAAGTCGAATTATGTATATAAAAAATATATACTATATTTATATCAGGATTATAATTTTGTATATGTTTGAAATAAAATAAATTTACAAGGATCGTAAATATTGAACTGAAATATTCATGATAAACGAAAGGGTTAACACCCTAAAATAAAAATTTTAAAAAATAATTATTGATAAATTAATGTTTTTAAATGTTATGAAGGGATATTATATGATATTATAAGTATTTAAATTAAACTATTATAAAATTTTAATAAATTTAAATTTATTATTCATGAGGTTAGGGTGGTTTTCAAGTAAGGAAAACTTGAGGAGACGGTTTTATTTCAAAATCTCATCCATATTTAGGATTTTTTATATTTAAGTCTCCACTTGGGAGTATTTTTAATCCATATCAGTGTTTTTTAAAAATGTTTTAAATAATGTTTTTACAATTCTTATATGATTTTTTGAAATCTTTTTTATCCATATTTTACTTTGGAAAAACGGTTTGGAATAAATCTTCTTATCTTTTTCCAAATGAGGTACTTTGTGACTTTTATGACAAAAATTTGGAAGGAATATTTTTTATCCTATATAGCATGAATAAATTTTTCATCATCATAATTTCACATAATTTTAAAAAAAAATAAGTGATTTGAAAATGGAAAGGTTATTTTCCTTGGTAATTATTCCAAGTGATATTTCAAAATTATTTTACATATAAGTTGAAATCCTTTGATGTTACTTACTATTTAATGGTATATTATCTAAGGATACAATCATTACTTTTTATTAGGAGGGTTTTTTTTATAATAAAAAGGCAAACTTTTTATGAAACCCATTTCTTTACCATAGGTTATGCTATGATTAAATGTTTATGAAACCCATTTATTTTCATGGATTCTAATATCATGAATGTTTTATGATCTTTTGGAACAAATATGTATAATTTTAATTATTTGATGTGTGGGACCTATATGTCCCTCCAATGCATTGGGTAAAGTTTTATATCCCATGACCTAACTATGGGATGCATGTTAATGTGATTGATCTATAATGGGATTAAAGTTGGTGTGCTGGATCTACTATGGGATGCAAGTCGATATACTTAATCTACTATGGGATGTAGGTGGTGATCCTAGATCTTTTATGGTTTGATGAAACTGTTAGTTAACTTTGACATTATAAAATGGTATTTATACCTATGTTGGTTCCATACTTTTATGCCCTGATCTTATTATTCATGATTGGTTTATGATGATTTTTCACACTTATGATCCATGCCTTTGGAAATAAAAAAGTTTTATGTCATAACTTGTGATTATGGTCTATGATAGATTAGGTATGGACTTTGTAAGTTATGTTCTTTAAATCATACTCTTATGCTTATGTTATGGTTTCATATGATCATAAATTGATATCTTCCTTGTTTACCCATACTGGGCATCTAATAGCACCCTTTTCTTATATTTCCTTTCCCCTAATTATGAAGAAAGGTATTAAGTATGATATGTCTAATAAGGGTTATAGTTATTAAGAAATAAGTGGGAGATGATATAGACATTTAATATACAAGTTGTTTAGGTTTCAATGTTTCCAAATATACTATACCTTAGTGATTATTTTGCATATTGAAATTTTATGAATATTCATCTATTAATATATAATATCTGTGTATAAAAATTATGGGTCATTATTGTTAGTATCATGGAAAGGTTTAGTTAACCTTGGGAATCTAGGTTGAGAAAACATTAGTTAGAACCCTAGGAAAAATTCTAAGCATAGAATACCATCCTCAATTCATAGTAATGATCATTGATGACCTTGGTGTCTTGATTTAGACATCCTATAAATGGATTTATTTCATGATTATGTTGTTTTACTCTATGATTATTATTGATAAAAAAATTATTTTGTTTTTATTTAATGGTTGGAACCCAATGGAATTAGGTTAATGTCGAATATGATGGAAAATGAAATTATTTTTCTCTATATAAACCAAATTTTATGGAATATTGAATGAAAAAATATTATTTTTATCCCCACACAACTTTTTCTAGATAGGAATCATGTTGATATTCCAAGTGAGTAAATGAGGGAATAATGTTTTCTTGAGTCCTTCCGGAGTAAATGTCCACTTTTTTTAGTGTATCTTATTGTACACTAGTAGCTGATAAATGGATGATCACAATTGAGAAAATATTTTATATTCTATAGTTATCATAACATTGAAATTTTGTCTTATCCATTTATCATTTAGAAGGTGAAGTGTTTCAATTATGTAACCTTATTAAGAATATGAGACAAGAGGAAAAAATTGACTTAATGGAATGGGATGAATTTAATAGGATATTTCTTAATAAGTAATTTCCTCATATTATATGTAAACTGATGGAGAATTAATTCCTTGATCTTAATAAAAACTATGATGAATCCATTGGAACTTATAAGGAAAATTTTACAAGACGTGCAAGGTATGATTATGGATTAATCATTATCCCTGAAAGAAAAATTGAGAAATAATTTGGTGGATTAAAAGAAAGTCTCCAAAATTAATTAGGTATAAGATAATTTGGTAGATATAAATAAATTGCTCAATACACACTCAAGGTAGAAATGAAAATTTGATATTCCCACCATTCTCGTGGTTTTGATTAAACAAAGAAGATTGAGTCTCATGAAAGCATAAATAAATCACCTGTTGGAAAGAAATTCTAGCCATCTACATTCCAAAAATGTGGTAAGTGATATCATATGAATTTAATTAATGGAACTAGGAGGTTATTTATATGTATAAATGGTTCTAATAAATCCCGTGATTATCTAAAGGTGAAGAATAGGTCAGTAAATGTAGTGGAGGAAAATAAGGCACAAAATAATACACCAATTATGCTCTAATTCGTAAAATTCAATGATTTTGGGTATTACTTAAATTAATTCATGAATTCAAAACTATGCGATGATCATCATCAATAGCTACCTAATCCAAAAATAAGGAGAAAAATCTCTTCCAATCATGACTGCCAAAGTGGGTTACGAGAATGACATGGTGGAAGGTACACTTATCTTTCATTCTAGAACTACTAATGTATAATTTAATTCTAAATCATCATAATCTTTTATATATAATGAATTTTCAAAGGGTATTGAATCACTAACTCAATAATTAGATATTGAGTTAGTCATGAAAACTCTTAATGGTATGGTTCTCGCATCTCAAAACTATAGTTCCTCTTTGATTGATGTTTGTGGGAAAGTGATTCCTTCAAATCTTGTGATTCCCCATTTAATTGAATTTATGTGATTATAGGAATGGATTTTATTTCTTTATATCAACATAATATCAATTTCTAAGGAGATAAGTCACATTTCATATCCCGAATGAACCTATGATTGTTTATCGGTGTGAGGATGAATTTGAATTTCCAATGGGAATTACTTCTATCTTGTAGGAATTAATTCCTATTCATGGAAGGAATAAATCTTAGATGGTGGTGGAAAAACTCAACATTGAGGATAAACCTATTGTTCAGGAGTTTTTTAATGTTTTTCTAGAATAGTTTTTTGTTCTTCCACTGAATTTTAAAGTCTAATTTTCAATAGAACTCATACCTATGTTTGAACCTATTTCAAATACTCCTTACATAATGGCCTCAATTGAGTTGCAAGAATTTAAGAAGAAAATTTAGGAGAGTCTTGATAAGGTATTTATAAATCCAAGTGTGTCACCTTAGAGTGAACCAGTTCTTTTTATTAAGAAGAAAGATGGATCAATGCAACTATGCATTGATTATTAATAACCAAACATGATCACTATCAAGAACTAGTATCTTCTACCCCATTATGATGAATTTTATGATCAAATGTGTGGAGATCAATACTTTTTCAAGATTTATCTTCATTTTGGATATCATAAATTGTGGCTTAAGAAGGAGGATATACCCAAGAAGACATTTTGTTTAAGGTATAGACACTATTAATTTATAGTGATGTCATTTGTTCTTATTAATTCCCCTATTATCTTTATGGATTTAATGAATAGATTATTTAGAGTTTACCTTGATCATTTTTTGGTAGTATTTATAGATGATATTGTTATCTATTAAAAGTGAAAGTAAGAGCATGAAGATCATTTGAGGATTCTGGTAAAGTCACTACGGAAGGATAATCTTTATGAAAAATCTATCAAGTGTGAATTTTGGATTTAGAATATTTCATTAATGGTTCATTAATATCAAGTGATTGTATATCAGTAGACCCTTTTAAGAGATAAGTTATTTAATGTTGGCCCATACCAGCCACTATGACTGAGATCTATAGTTTTCTTGGTTTTGATGGATATTATTGGTGATTTTTAGAGAATTTTACTCGACTATCCAATAACTCACCTTGTTAACTAGAAAGGGATCCAAGTTCCTTTTAATCGATGAATGTGAGGGATTTTTTAATGAAATTAAGAGAAGTAAAGTTAGTAAAAATATTTATACACTACCCTACAGTGGATATGGTTTTGTAATCTATAGTGATTCATCAAATAAGGGGTTGGGATGTGTCAGTATTCATAATTAAATGGTTATATCTTAATGTCTCATCAAAATTAAAGGTCCATGAGGGAAATTACCCAACCCATGATTTAGAGTTAACAGTGGTACTTTCTCATTAACGTTATAGATAAATTATCTTTATAATAAAAATTGGGACATATATATGAATCATAAATGTTTTAATTATATCTTCACATTGAAATAAATAAATATATTCCATATAGGTTGTTTGAATTTATCAAATATTATGACTACTCAATAAATTACCACCCTAGGAAAGAAAAAAAGGTAGAAAATTCTCTTAGTAGAAAGGATCATATGAAATTATATATGATGAGGATCACAAAAGATCCAATATTTCTTGACATTAAAATTATGGATCTTGAAATATTGAAGGAAGGGGTGAAATATTATATTTCTCAAATGAGTGTTCAATAATCT
This sequence comes from Viscum album, assembly GCA_963277665.1. Classification (NCBI taxonomy): domain Eukaryota; kingdom Viridiplantae; phylum Streptophyta; class Magnoliopsida; order Santalales; family Viscaceae; genus Viscum; species Viscum album. The sequence continues at coordinate 1,580,439,461 of OY728150.1, read as the reverse complement.
ATCCAAGTGAATATTAAAGAGGCGTATAAGGAAGATATAGAGATCCAAAATAAGGTAATAAATTTTTCTGAGTATAAACTTAATTATGATGGAATAATGAGATTTAGGAACTGTGTATATGTTCATTCGGTAAAAGATTTGGAGAAAGAGCCAATGGATGAAGCTTGTAGTTATTCATTATCTATTTATCTTAGAAGTAAAAATATATATAGAGATTTTAAATAGTATTTTTGGTGGGATAGATTTAGAAGATACATTATAGAGTATGACTCTCAATGCTTAGTATGTTATAATGTTAACTCAGAGATGTTGAAGTCTAAGGGGATGTTACAAATATTACCCATACCAAAATGGAAATTAGAAAACATCATCATGGATTTTTTCATTAGACTCCAAAAAACATATAAATAGAATAATTTGGTTTGGTTTGTAGTTGAATGCCTTAAAAATTTAGCATAGTTAATTTATGTTAGATAATATTTCCCTCTTGATAAACATACTATGTTATACATTAATAAAGTCGTAATATTTCATGGTTTACCACTATCAATTGTATTTGATCGGGATATAGGGTTTACCTTAAATTTATGGAGAAGACTTTAGTTGGATCTAGAGACATATTTAAATTTTATCACACCTTGTCATACTAAAACATATGGTCAGTATAAAATAACCATTTAAACTTTAGAATACAACTTGAGATATTTCACTATGAATTTCATTGGTGGTTTGGATCAACACCTTCCTTTGGTGAAATTTTCTTACAATAATATCCTTCACTCCAATATTCATATGGATCATTAAGAAGGCCTATAGGTTAGGAGGTGAAAATATCCAACATGATAGAATGAAGTTGGAGAAATAAATCTATTGGGACCTGATCTAGCTGAGGAAATGGAAGATAACATTAGTTCTATTCAACAAAACATAAGAGTCGATCAGATTCAACAAAAAGGTTATGCAAGTAATCATCAGAAATATTTAGATTATGAATTTACTGAAAATTTATTCTTATGAATATCTACCTATAAGAGGTTGATGAGATTTGGAAATAAGGTAAAGTTAAAAAAATTATTGTATCGGGATGGTAGCTTATCGATTGGAGTATCCACATAATCCCTCTCAATTTCATGATGTGTATCATGTATCTCTCCTGAGGAAGTATAAACTCAATCCTTAATATATAATGAACTCATAAGTTATTCCACTTGATAAAGATCTGTATTATGATGAAAAATTGAAAAATCTTATGTATTGAAGATATAAATTTATATGAAACAATACCCCTCACCTAGTAAAAGTTTTGTGGGGTAAACCCCAATTAAATAAAGCTAATTGGGAACCTAAGGATGTAATGTGGTAGAATTATCCTGATATGTTTATATTAGAGTGAAAATTTTTAAGGGTGAAATTCATTTTAAGGGGGTTTAATTTAACACCTAGAGATTTTTATGAAATATTTCTATTTAAATAATTTTATTTCTTTGATAGCTAGCATTACATGCAACATCAAGTTTAGATGAACCGTGTAACCTTATTAAATTATTATGTTCCAGTTATCACCTAGTCATTGGATTAGTAGGTATAAATAGTAAAAAATATATTATTAAAAATAAATGATCTATACATTTATAAAATTAATTCATTATTTGTCAAATGATTAGAATTAAAAATAATAATTATTTAAAAATTAATGTGATTCTTTTCCAAAAAATAGTTTGTATCCATGTGATATATTTTTTATATTAATAAACTAAAAAAATAAATGTTGGTGAATGATGTTAATGAAATATATATATTATTTACTTGATCATTTTTTTAAGAAATACATAAATATTTTCCTCGACATAAATAAGAATAAATCTAGTTGTAGGCTTAAAATGTATTTTTTTTTTCAAAAAGTATTTTTTTTCATATTTTCCACACAAAATTTAAAATTTATTTATGAAATTTATAGGTAATTAATTATATAAAATGAATTAGATATTTATAATCAAGAGTTTCAAATTTTGTAATTGGGAACCTTTATTTTTCGTTATTACGATTAGTGATCGTAGAAAAATTTATCTCTTCAGTAAAGAGTAACTCGAGTTAATCTAGATTAAAAATAAGTAATAAGGCCATAATGTTTCATCATATTTATTATTTTATGAAGAAAATTATACCCTTAACACCTTATGTTCTAAATTTAGTTATTTAATGGAAACTTTTCTATGAAAATGGATTATATATTATTTAAATTAAATAAACTTGTGAAATGTCATACTCTGTTTTAAATAACTATTATGTGTCCCCATAGTGAAAAAATATAGTTATAAATGAATATAAGTTTATATTTTAATATTTATAAAGTTAATTTCCTCAAATAAAGTTATTTCTAATTTTTAGTAATTATATAATGAACTTAATTTCTTAAGAAACACCGACGTAATATTTCTCTATTTAATAAAAAAATATAATAAATGATTTTTAAAATTCTAAAAGTGATATAATTTTAATGATTTAATGTTTACTATGGATTTTATATATATATATGACATATTAGGTTTGTTTTAAACAATTATATTCAAATTCACCCTTTGTATTGATGTATATGAGGATAAATTAAATTAATAGTGTCAAAATTTACAATAATAATATTTTATCAGAAAAATATTTAATTAAATAATTTTAAAAAAATAAAAGTATTTATATAAGGAAAAATGGATATAAAATGGCTTAAAATATAGTAAATTTTACATTTATGGTCCCATTTTTACGTTATAAGTAATAATTATAACCCTTTAATATTAAGAGAGTTTTCATCATGGTTAAAATTAAAATTGGTTGACTAAGGGTTAATAAAAATGATAATTTTCAAAATGACACAAAAACTTGTATAAATTATATTTTTTATGGTATTAAAACCCTATAAAACCTTATCTTTTAATATTTATCCATTTGGAGGCATTTTTTAGAATTCATTTATTATAATTTAATGCTTTCAGAAATTCCAAAAGAACCCTCTCACCACAATTATAAAAAGGAACCTTCTCCCTAACTTCTTTACATCACTTTCTGCATTATATATCAACCAAACACTATAAATTTATCTTATAATATTCTCTATACATATAATATATTTTTTGGTCTTCCCAAAATACCAACCTCATTGCCCTTTTGAGGAGATCTAAAGTAATCATTTCAAAGAAGAGGTAATCACCTTAACCAATCTCTTTTTCTACTTTTATTTAAATCCTATATATCTCTGGTATTTATCATAAAATAACATATATATTATCCTATATATTCTGAAAATTTTATTATGATTATTAAAACACCATTATACTCTCACCTTCCCATCAAATGAAAAGTAAAAGTATCGCTCGTCTGTACATATGGATTACTATCTCTACATAGTGATACATTTCATTTCTTAAAACTATATTTTAGGGATGGGTATTCTGATGGGTTTAATGTTTATATATTATAATTATGAAAAAATTAAAATTCATTAATTTTAATATACTATCTACCTATTATCCATCTAAATCATTGAAAAATGATAAAATCGTTCGTGTGTACGTGTGGACAACCACCTCCACAAAGTGATGTGATTCATTTTTCATTTCTCTTTTACTTTGATGGTAACAAGTATATCTTTAATAAATATGTATTATATATATAAAAATATAATTATTATTTAATAGTTAATTATTATGTACCTTTATTTCGTTCCATCTGTTAAAAAATGAAAACAACGTCCATGCGTATGTATGACCAACCGTCACCCTGAACGGTGTAATTATTGTTTTATCTCTAACTTTTTGGATAACTATAAATATTTATCTATTGAATATATATATTATATTTATATCATGATTAATATTCTATATATTATTTAATCAAGATAAACACACAAGGATCATAACTACTGAACTAAAATATTCATGATAAATAAAATAGTTAACACCTGAAAATAACAATTTTAATAAGGAATTTTCTATTAAAGGGGTGTTGAAATGTTATAAAGGGATAAAATATGATGTTAAAATTATAAAAATTACACTATTACATAATTATAATAAATTTAAACTTATTATACCCAAGTTTAGAGTGACTTTAAAGTAATAAAAACTCGGGTTATGGTTTTATTCCACAATCTTTTCAATATTCGGGATTGTTTATGTTTAAGTCTCTACTGGTAAATATTTCTATTCCATATCCATGTTTTATAAAAAAATTAAATAAGTTTTTTACCATTCCTATATTATTTTTTAAAATCATTTTTATCCTTGTTTAACTTTTTACAAAGTAGTTTGAAAGTAATCTTCTAATCGTTTTTTAAACGAGGTACTTCGTGACTTTTCTAAAAAATATGGAAGGAATGAATTTTTAACTTATATGTAATGAACTAATTTTATAACCAAAATGAATCATTTTTTCTTTGAATATTCCTTTATAATTTCCCATTTTTATTTTAAATGAAAAATATTTCCTTCATAATTATGAATCTTTTTTAAAAAATATTTGATTCAAAATGGAAATGTTATTTTCGTTAATATTTATTCCAAGTGATCTTAAAAATTAATTTTACATATAAGATGAAATAATTTTACATTAATTAATATTTAATGGGATAATATACAATTATACCATCTTTATTTTCTTTCTGGATGGTTTATGTTTATGATAAAAAAGATGAATTTTTTATAAAACTCATTTCTTTTCCATGGGTTATGATATGATGAAATTTTTTATGAAATCCATTTATTTTAATGGGTTATGATATAATGATTGATTTATTATATTTTGGAACACATATGTATGATTTTCATTATGTGATGGGTTTGACCTATATCTACCTCCACTGCATTGGGTAAGGTTTTAATCTCATGATATAACTATGGGATGCAAGTTAACATGATTGATCTATTATGGGATACATGTTGATGTGCTTGATCTAATATGGGATGTAGGCAGTTATTCTTGATATAATATGGTTTTATGGTCTTAGTATTTTACCTTTTAATTTTGAAATTTTATTTATACCTATGTTGGTGCCACACTTTTATGGCATGATCTTATGATTCGGGCTAGAGTATGATGATTTTTCATTCTTATGATCCATTCCTTTGTAAATGATATAGTTTTATTCCAAAAATAAGGTTTATAATCTATGATATAATGGGTATGAATTTCATAATTTATGTTATTTATATCATACTATTATGCCTAAATTATACTTTCATATGATCATATATTGATATCTCTTATGTTTACCCTTAATGATCATCTGAGCTCACCCTTTTCTTATGTTTCCTTTCCCAAGGTTATGAAGAAAGGTATTAGGTATGATATTTATAAGAAGGTTTCGAGTTATGAATAAATAAGTGGGAGAGAATTTATACATTTTATGAACCAATTATTTATGTTTCCAAGTTTCCAAAGATACTAGACCTAAGAGATTCTGGTCTAGATAGAAATGTTATGAATATTAATATATTAGGATGTAATATATACATATAAAAAGTATGGGTTTCTATAAATATAATTCATGTGAATATTATTAATTCTTCCATTATATGAATTTTATGTGAAATATGAAATTGATTATCTCTCTCTACATATATCCCACATCAATTATGAGCACATGTTTAATATTTCAAACCAACCTATGATCATCTATCAGTGAAATGATGAATATGAAATCTCTAGAGAAAAAATATATTCTATAAGTTGTGATACCAAATCATGAGTAATTTTTATCTCAAATTATTGGAGAAGAACACAATATAATGATTGACATATTCTGAGGTAAAATAATATATTTACTATGTTTTTTTATATCAATCTATAAAATATATCATCAGTCATGACTATTAGGCTTATATAGGGATCTTAGAGTGATATTTCCCTGAGAGTGGGGTGAATTAAGGTATCAATATCAATGAAAATTAGAAGACTTACGCTATTAAATGTTACAATTTCTATATAGTAAATTGACCTCTAAACCTTGAGGGTCACTTTTTATACACATGAACTAAATATTCTTATAGTTAATTATCTGTTTTGGTGTGAATACATAAATTAAGTAGAGACATGATTATTTAATTGGTTAACCCTCACTGGGTTGCATCCATAGAGCATGCAATAACATTATGCCATGCAGAAAAATCCACCATGAATCTCACTACTTACACATGTTTGGGATATTTCACTCCTATTTTCATGATCATTTCCTTACAAGTTTAGGGACACCCCACTACTTCCCAAGGGTCATTCCCTTGAACCTTTCTTATTTAGATCATTGTTACAATAGGGAATCACTTTATTCCTCTTCCTTTGATCACTTCTCTAGAAATATCCACACATTGTTAATAAACATATGTTTCCCTTCTCTACCTACTTTGAATTCCTATTCAAACAAGGTAGATGTATTAATTTAGTTCTGGAAATCTATGTATTCACTTACATGAAAATACTATAATACAAAACCTTCTTATTATTTACATAATATCTCTATAACAACTTTACTTTGTTTTGGATTATAAAACAAAACTCCTTCTTCTTATTCTTTATAAAATCCCTCATTGGATTCCAAGTATTATTCTTTATTGAATAATTAGGTAACTCTCTTAAAAAATAATATTGGAATAAATTCACTTTTCTGGATGCAGCAACTCCTCATTCTTCTTCTTATCTCAATCTTCAATGGTTTACAATTATTAAAGAATTCTATCCCCTCACTAGAACAAACTATCCTTTCTCTCAAAAAAATGGATATGGAAAAATATACTCTATAAAATTCTCTCACTCTACCTTCTTATTCTATAAGTATTTTAAAATAGTGAAAATACCCATTTCTTCTTGCGAGAGATCAATTAGTGTGATATAGAAATTATTATCTTATATACTCATTATCACATGAGATGTAAATGACATTTTAAAAGTCTTGAAATTAATCTTCAATTCTCTAAAAGTCTTGTGTTATAACCACATGTATACTTCACAAAGATAAAACAACCCAAGAATATCACTAACTGTATAGACTGTATTTCCATATCTAAAAAAAATAAATGCCTGAGAATATCTCTATTTTTACAGCCAGTATTTTAATAAAATATAGAAAAATGAATATATTCCTATAATTATATTTTCTTCTTTATTATTCCAAATTATTCTTTATAACTATATGTAACCACTACATGGATATTATGTCTTTTAATTTTTTCAAAATAAAATATTAATTAACTTCACAATAATTATGGATATTATTTAACGCATAATTTACTAGAATTATTCTTCATTAATGTTGTATGAATCACGATCTGAATTTTATGATATTATTCATTAAAGTATTGTCTTGATTTCACTATAATAATCAATATATCTCCTTAATTCATGATCATCATCATGCATCTTCATATGCTTGCACCTCATGCATAGTTTCAATTCCAGTTAAGCTCACATTACAAGCTTCTTCACTACAGTGTAGACATCTTTTAAATGGTAGAACACTAGTGAAAATAGGCTTTCTCATAGTCAAATAATCCATCTTTACAAGTCCTGATGAAAACAAAATAGCCAATTTTATAACATAAATAAATTTTGAGGATGGTCGCATAGTTGATGTTTCTCACTTAGTTGATGTTTGTACATATCCAATTCCTACAGTTATTCATGACACATACCAGATTCATGTTTTCATTCTATCCAAGTAACCAATTTTCTAACATATTCATTTTATCCATGTACCTGATTTTCTCACATAGTTCTCATTTACACATACCTGATTTTCTCATACAGCATTTTTTCACATACCTAATTTCCTCACAAACTAGATTAGCTCACATAGCTATTTTACTGATCTGAAACCTTGTAGTTGATGTTATTACATAGCCAAATCCATTTTTCTTTGCATGTGATCTTTTATACCCTTACATAGATTATCTTATCTTTTCTAAGATTTACATAGAAGGTTGGATACCCTTAAAAATCTCAAAAATATTCATCATACCTTTACATATGGTCCTATAAATATTTATGCATGGGTGAGATACCCTTACAAAAGTCATAAATCCTTCATTATATTTTAATTCAACTTCCATATTATGGATTGAATGAATCCTCTAAAAATTACCAAAAAATCCAAGATTTGTATTGCTAACAAATAAATTCCACACATATTATCTAAAAATATCGTGTTGATTGTCAATAAATCATATTGTTAATAAATATAATCAACTCTATACTTTATTTTGGGTTCAAAAATTTCCCCCTTGGGTTTATATAAAAACATCCTATTGAAAATATTACCATGAAATCAAGTGAAAAAATCTATATTCTCACTTTTCTATTTCCTTCTCAACCCTTATTTTCAATAAAATAAAAGGGTTTAATCGATGTTCTTCCTCCCCCTTGAACTTTTGAAAAATATAGTAAAATATCCATTTACCCAAAAAAAAATCAAACATTATATCAATATTTTATTTTCATCCATTAAAAAAATAGATTTACTTATCTTCCATATCCTTCTTATTCAAGGGAACATCATCTTCACATATTCTTCCTTTGTTGTAGGGAAATATTCCAAGAAATATCAACTGCCCTTGGGGATATATTCTCTACATAAGGATAATATTTTCACCTATTTAAAAAAAATTATTCCATGGAATCAACCACATTTTGATTATCCAAAAAATTTAAAATCACTTATTACACAATCCAATCTTCTTTTCTATTGATTTTTTCAAGAAATACACTAAGTTGATTTACAGCATTACACTTGGGATGTCAATAAATCCTCTAATCCTACTAATTTGGAGCTCAGTGTAGGAAACATGAGTTTTCATATACAATAATAAGGTTTTCCATGTTACTCATGAATATTAGGAAACAAAAAAAACATATCTGGATTTTCCACTTTCAAAACACAACATGTGATCTTTATTACTTGACACCAAACCATTATCAAATAACATTAAATTTCTTGATTATGAGAAACAAATCACATATTGAAGTAATTGATATCATTTGATAAAAATTTGAACCACTTATTGCAAGAGTGGTTCTGTTTTACCAAATATACAATTTTAAATCCATTTCTTTAAGATCTTAGAAAGATTCAAAATCATTTAATTAGGACAAATATACTATGATGTTCAGCACAACTCCCCCTAACACTTTTTCACCAAACACTTCTTAATTATATCACTTTTTGTATAAAAAATGGTGGTGCCCCTACTTGGTAAAACTCTTCAAATTTAGTAGATTTTGGTTATCCAAAAATCATTAGATGATACCAAACAAAAAATCACTTGTTATAAGAACAAATATATTGAACATAAAATTAATTTGTGTGGTTGTTGTAGTTTCCTAACTATATTCTTTCTTTTTAACACCTAATTCAACCATAAATCCAGATACTTTTTTTTAATATTAACCAAGCCTAATTTCCATGTATTTTCAGTATAGAAATTATCCACAAGCATGAATTTTTAGTCATGATACCAATTGATAGAATAGTTATCAATTAATCTTTGAAACACCGTTGAAATACCTATTTTCATAAAAAAAATCTTCTTGTCTAAATTTTCATTCAACTCCTTTTATATGTTTTTCAAACAAAAAACCCCTTAGATCATATATGTCCCTTAATTATTATTTTATTAATATAAATGGTGAAATAATAAAACATATGGTTACATTGGTCCCTCAAGTTTCCTCAAGTTGAGTAATAGGATCGGCCAAGATGAGCCAACCAATTACCACCCACCTTTCCGTTTCTCTTTTTCAAATTTTAGGAAAGGAATGCAATTATCTATTCATGTTCTTCATTATTACTTGTAGATGAAAAACTAAACCTATTTTCAAAGGATATTACTTTAATGATACCAATTTCATACTTCTTTTCATGGTTGTTACCATTTCCTTCCCTCATTGGATTGGGATTTTCCACAATTGGGGAATTGATCACACTTGAAAAAGTAGCATCTTGGTTTGTATCACAAGTAGATATAACCTTCTGATATCTTCTCCATTACATCATTACCTTTTCTTATTAGTGGTTTTTTGTATTAACACTTCTTAAATCCTATTACATGATAGAAAAAATTACATCCTAGAATACATCTTCTTTGGTGGAGTCAACTTCACATTCTCATCCACCTTCTTTATACTTATAACAACTTATCATTTTTTTTATAGATTTTTATTCCTTGCCTCCAAGATAGTTTTTATGAGTGATCAGATTTTTCTACTTTATACACCCTTAGTTAAGGCACATTTTCATTCTCAAAAACATTGAACCTCTTTTCCATGTTAATATTCATTCTTCCAGGATAACCACTCTCTTTGTAAGTTATAGGAGTGGAGTGTCTCTATATTGATTCTTTATTATTTAATGTATTTATCTTGCTGAAATACCTTTCTATTTTAATAAGTTTATAACAAATGTAACATGTATTATAATATTAATACCACATTTTTTCACTCCTTGAATTATATATCGGTACTTCTAGAGGTCTTCTCACTTCTTTGAGCTTGTTGGCTCCAAAGAATCTATCCATGATGTGCCGAAATATTCTACAATAAGATCACTTTGTTTCTTTCTTCATTTGTGGAACCACACTTCCATATTTTACATAGAAAAAAAACCTTATTATATTTTTCATATCTAGAACACTATTTGTTACTGCACGAGTTTTATTGGCTTTTGGTGGGATATTTATCTTCTCTTGAAAGGTGTTCATTCTCTCCTCAAGGTATCTTATATTATTATTTTTTCCTTCCAATTTTTAAGCCTTAACCTTCAATTATTACTCTATATCCATTTACATCATGATCTCTTAGTAAATATCTTCAATCATATAACTTTTATCTTTCATCTTTTTTCCCATTTTCTTTATGCTGAAATTTAATTACACTTCTTCATTCTTCAAAAACTTTTTTTCCAAGGATATATATTTAATCATTGAGTCTTTTACTCCATGTACGATACTCTATATATCATCGTCATCATTTCATGAGCTTTCCTTACAATAGTATCTTGATTTTTTTCCATTTCATCATAATAATCATATTTTATTTTCATCGCTAATAGAGAGTCTAAAATTTCAAATCATTTCTCTGAATTAGGGTTATAATTAGAGATACAATAGGTTCATATTTTGAATCCTCATAATAAAATAATTTCAAGGTTGAATTCTTATTTTTCTTCTTCTTTACTTTTTTCATAAGGCATTTTTTACTTGGCTAATCTTCATTACTAAATAAATCTTCCAATCTCACCCAATAGTCTTTGGATGACTTTCAATGATTCTCATATTTGTGTAAGTATTCATTAAGATACTCCTTTAATGATTCCCTAACCAAAGAATCAATTAAATTTTTTTCTTTGATTTGTTTCAAAGGTAGATTTTTATCTACTCAGCATAAAAAATCCATATTCTACCAATTATTGAGAAAATCCGAGAGAAACTTCCATGAATCATATGAACTTGTTTTTAAATTATTTGAAATCCCTTCCATCAAGTAATTATACTTTACTATGGATGACATCTTCAAGACATATTCAGATCAAAGTAGATAAATAAAAAATTCAAAATGAACTTATCTCTTTGATACCAATTGTTAGGATTATATAAGGGGCATATAGTGATATTACCCTAAGAGGGGAGGGTGAATCAGGGTAGTCTTGTCAATGAAAATTAAAAAGCATACTCCTTTAAATGTATCACTTTCCCCATAATATCATGACCTATCAACCTATAGGGTCCATTTAATATTCTAAAAAACTAGATATTATTAGAGTTTATTGATCTGTTTTGGTGCCCATGCATAAAGTAAATATGGACATGAGTATTTACTTGGTTCACCCTCACAAGGATATATCCAAGGAGCATGCATTTTCATTGTTCCATGCACTAAAATCTACTATTAATATCATTTCTTATAAAGGTTTGTGCTAGGACACTCTTATACCTAGGATAACCGCCTTACAAGTTTAAGAAAAACTCACTGCTTCCCAAGAGTAACTTCCTTTAAACTTCCTTCTTTAGCTCACTACTGGTGGAAGGAATCACCTTCTTCCTATTTCTTTAGTCACTTCTATGGAAAGGATACACACATAGTTTATGGAAATATATGTCCCATATCCATCAACTATTAATGAATCTTCAACCACAGTATATTATCTAATGTAATTTTAGTAGGATGCCACTTCACCTCTTTGAAATTACCATAACATGGAACCATATTCTTCTTTCCATAATATTCAAATAAAAAATTCACTTTGATATCAACATATAAAAAAATACTCCTTCTTCTTCTTTGGAAAACCATTCATTGCATTAAAAGTATTCTTCTTTCCAGAATATATCTAGAACTCCCTGCTAGAATAATAATGGAATAGCTTCACTTTCTTAGATTTAGAAACTCTTTCTTATTTGTCTTGTATTGATCATTAATGGTTTTCAATTATTCAAGAATTCCATCCCCACATGAGAACAAACTCACATAACTCTTAATAAATCATATGTGGAAAAGTATTCTCTATTTCTCTCTCCTTCATTTATAGATATTTAAAAATAGTGTAGATCCCCCATTCTTATTATGAGAGATAATTTTTTTTGATATATAAATTATACTCTTATATAATCATTATCACATGTGATGTAAATTCCATTTTAAGACTCATAAAATGACATTTGAATTCTCTATAAGTATCAGGATATAATTTCCTGGATATTTTACAATGGAAAAACCACTTGAGAATATCTTCATCAATTCAACCTATATTTCTATATCTATAAAATATGATTTTACAAGAGTATCTCCATTTTTACAGCCTGTATTGGTATAAAATATGGAAAACCAAATGTATACCCATAATGATCTTTTATACCATATTATCTTTCATAACCTTTTCTTAATAATAATATGTAACCTTTAGGTGGTTATTATTTATTTTAATTTGGTCCGAATAAAACCTGAATTAACTTCATAATAATTATTAATATTGTTTAATGTATAATTTTCTATAATTATTCTTCTTCAATATTTCATGAATTTCTATCTGAATATCATGATATTATTTATTAAAGGATTGGCTAGATTTCATCATCATAATCATTATATCTCCTCAACCCATGATCATCAGCATGTATCTTTATATGCATTCACCACAAGTATATTTTCTGTTGCAGTTAATCTCATAGTGAAAAATTATTCACTATGATGTAGACATCTCTCAAAAGGTAGATCATTGATAATAGGGTGCTTTCACATAGAAAAATAATCCATATAGACAAATCATGATGAGAACAATGTAAGAAATTATGAGACATAGTCAAATGTGAAGGATTGTCACACTTAGCTAATGTTTCTACATAGTCATTCTGGACACATACCTAATTCACATATTTGTTTTGGTTATATACCAAATTTTCTAAAATATATGTTTTTCCATATACTTTATTTTTTAATATATCCATTTTTTCACATACTAGATTTTCTCACATCATCATAATTCCCACATACCTTATATTCTCTTGTACTAGATGGGATCACATAACTATTTTGATAATCTATGGCCATGTAGCCAATGTTGTTATATAGACAAGTCCATGTTACATTATGTGTGATATTTTTTATACTTACATAGATTATCTTGGATTTACTGACCTTAATGAAGGGTGTTGGTTTCCCATAAATAACTCTAAATTATTTAGAATACCTTTATGTATAGTCTGAGATACTTTTATGCATGGATAGACTACCCTTATATAATTCATAACTTCTTAAAAATATTTTACTTCATCTTCAAAATTATGTATTGAATTAATCCTTCAAGCATTACAAACATATACAAACTTTATATAGAAAACAAATCCATTCTATGAATATTGTTAATAAATATCAATTTAATTGTCAAAAGACATATTTTTAATAAATCCACTCAACTCCATACTTCATTTGGGGTTCTAAAATATCCCCTTGTATTTAGTTTACAATATACTCTTGACAATATTAACTTGAATCAAAGTGAAAAAATATCCATTTTCTATTTTCTATTTCCTTATCCCCCCTAATTTTCAATAAAATAGATGTTTCTAATCCATATTCTTCTTATCCCCGTATATTTTTTAATGATAAAGTAAAACAATCATTATACAAGATAAATTCCCCCCTATTTCAATAAATTATTTTCATACTTAAAAATAATAGATATACTTATCTTCCTTATCCTACTTATTTAAGGGAACATCAAATTCACATATTCTCCCCCTTGTTGTAGGGAAAGATTCCAAGAAAGTTCAACTCCCCCTTGGGGATATCTTCTCCACCTGAGGATAATATTTACCCCTTTTTAAAAAATCTGCATTCTTTGGAATCAACCACATGTTGATTAGACAAAACCTTTTAAAGAACATGTTACACAAGATAATCTTCTTTCATTTTGATTTTTTCAATAAATCCACTAAGTAAATTTAAAACATGGCACTTAGGATGTTAAAAAATCCTCTCATACTAATAGGTTAGATCTTCTTGTAGTAAATAATATTTTTGAAATACTACAACAAGTTTATCCATTTCACTCAAGAATATTAGGAAACACACAAAACAAATTTGTATTTCCCACTTTAAAAACCCAATATGTGATATCCATCACTTCACACCAAACTGTTAGTATATAACATTAAAGTACTTGGTTATGAGAAATATACACCATTTTTAAGTAATTTATATAGATTTACAATCATTTTACACCACTTGTTGTAAGAGTGTTTCAATTTATACCAAATATATAAATTTAACACAACGCCTTCTAGATCTTCATAGGCTTAACAAACTTTTGATTTGGTTTAATAGCCATTAATGTTTAGCACCACTCCCCCTAAAACTTTTTCTCATGAAACTACTTGATGATATCACTTGTTGGTGTAAAAAATGTGGGTGTCTCTTATTGTGAAAAATCTTACAATTTAGAAAAATTAGTTATCATTAAAGGATCATATGATATAAAACACAAAATCACTTGTGATAAGAACTAATATATGAACATAAAATTCATTTTTGTGGGTGTTTTTGTTTCCTAATCATCTTCTTTCTTTTTGTGACCAGATTCAACCATATAACATGATACCCACTTAGTTTAATAATAGACATGATTTTTTCCTTGTATTTTTATCTTAGAAATTTTACACAATCATGCATCATCGGCCTTCATACCAATCGATACAAGTAGTTATCAATTAATTTTTGAAACATAACTGAAATATAAATTTTAATGAAAAATTATACTTTTGTATATTTTTATTCAAATACATTAACATTTTATTTTCAAAAAAAATCACCCATTAGATCGTATATCCCCCTTAATTCCTCACATATTCACAAATAGTTAGATATAATAAATTATATGAGGAGATACATCCCATAAAGTTTCTCAAGTTGAGGAATAGGTATGTACAAGATGATTCAACCCATCACAATCCACCTTTCCTTTTCCCTTTTAATATTTTTATAAATTAATTTTATCATATCTTCAAGTTATTCATTATGACTTGTATTCTAACAAGTCAACCTCCTAACAAATGACCTTACTCTCAAGCTACCACTTTTATATTTCTTTCCATGGATATGAGCATTGTCATCCTTCTGTGGCTTGGTATTTTCTATAATTGTGGAATTTATCTCACATGAAATATTAGATTAAAGGGTTTCATCACTAGTGGATCTCCACTATAGATTTATTATCCATTGAATATTCCTTTTTTCCTCTTACTATTTTATGTAAAACAACTTCGGAAAACCTATTCCTTGATGAAAAAAAGTGGGATCATGAAATAAATCTTCTTTTGTGGAGTTAACTTTATAGATATTCCACATTCTTTAAACCTAGAACAACCTATTTTTTTCTTCTAGATTATCTTCTTTTCAGCTAAGGGACTATTTGTGAGTGTGTATGTTTTGGTGCTTGATTCACCCTTCATTTATGGTCATTTTCATTCTCCAAAACATTAAACCTATTTTCTAACTTACTATAACTTCTTCAAGGATAATCAATATCTTTTTAACTCATAGGAGTGTAGTTTATTTATATGTCTTATTTAGCCTTCCATTAGTTTCTCTAGTTACAATACCTTTTAATTGGACTAAATTTAGAATAAATAAAACATCTACCATAATATTCATACCTAATTTGGATTCTCTATGAATGAGATGTTGGTACTGGTGCATTTATTATCGATTCTTTGGGCTTATTGGCTTCAAATAATCTACCCATGATGTTCCCAAATAATCCAAAAAAATCACTTTGGTACCTTCATTATATTTTCAACAACACTTCCATATTTTTAATATAACAAATATTTTCTTCCAAATTTCAGATATGGAACACTTTTTTTTGCTTTACAAGTTAAGGTGGATTTTGGAGGGATCTTTATCTTCTCCTTAGAGGTGTTTATTCGCTCCTCATGTTGTCTTATATTCGTATCTTTTCCTTCCAATTTTTCATTCATCACATTCAATTATTTCTATATGTCAATTTACTTCATGGTATTTTGGGAAATATATTCAATAATATCACTTTGATCTTTCATATTTCTTCCCATTTTCTTCATATTTAAATTCAAGGCCACTTATATATTATTCAACCTCTAATTTTCCAAGGATAATTCTTCAATAATTGATTAGTATACTTTGTTCATGATTCTCTATCGATCGTAGTCTTTGTTCCATTAGAATTCCATTGAATATCAACTTTTTTTATTATTTCATCATAAGAATAACATATTCTTTTTAGCTACAAGAAAGAGTATAAAATTTTACATCCTTTATCATCATGAGGGTTATAATCATAAATAACATCAGGTTTATATTTAACCTTGGCTGGAGAACAAAATTTTTAGGATGAATTCTTCTTGGTTTACTTCTTCTGTTCTTCTTTCCTAAGTCATTTCTCACTTGGACTTTCTTCACTTCCAAACAACTATCCTATGATGCTTCTATGATCAAATAATCAATTTTTATTTTTCATTAATCTATTTTAGTGATAAATCAATGTATTCTAAAAAGAAAAATTCAATATTCTACCACTTCTTGAGAAACTCCAAGAGAAACTTCCAAGAATTGGATAAACTCTTTTATATATATTTTTAAATTTTTTCCATCAAAGTATCCTACACCATATATGACATATTTATCACATCTTTAGATCTAATTAGAGAAATAAAAAATTGAAAATGAACATATCCATTTGATACTACTTGGTAGGATTATATAGGGGTGTGGAGTGTGATAACCCTTAGAGGGGGTGGATCAAGGCATCACTATAAATGAAAATTAAAACATTTAATCCTTTAAATGTCTCACTTTACCTATATGATCTTGACCTCTTAACCTTAAGGGTTAATTTTTTATTCTCCTTAACCAGATATGATTATGGTTTCTTGACCTGTTTTGGTTAGCATGCATAAAGTAAATATGGACACTAGTATTTTCTTGGTTAACTCTCATTGGGTGACATATAAAGGGCATGAATAGGCATTGTTTCATGAACCAAAATAAACTCTAAAGCTCACTACATACACAGGTTTAGGCTAGGTCACTCCTATGCTTAGGTTCACTACCTTACAAGTTTTCGGATAGCTCACTACATCTCAAGGGTCACTCTCTCAAAACATAATTCTTTGGATCACTATAAGTGGAAAGAACCACCTTATTCCTCTTAAATTTCTCACTGCTCCGAAATGGATCCACACACATTTTATGGACATATATTTCCCTTATCCAATAACATTGAATTCATCTTCAAACAAGGCAGATGCACTTAGGAAGTTTTAGTGGGACTCTTCTTCACCTCTATGAAAATACTTGGTACATCACCTTATTATTCTTTCTAAAATATCCCTAGAACAACTTCACTTTGTTATGGACATAGAAAACAAAAAATCCATCTTCTTATTCTTTTAAAAATACTTTAATGGATTCAAAGTATTGTACTTTATAGATTAATCTAAAACTTCCTTCTAAACTAGAACGGATTCACATTGCTAGATGAAGATACTCCTCCTTGTCTTGATCCTCAATGGTTTCCTATTCTTTAGGACTTCCAACCCCCCCACTAGAAAAAATTCCCAATAATCTCATAGAATCATATATGGAAAAGTATTACCTATACAGATTTGTCTCTCTCTATCATTCTTTTACAGATATTTTAAATAGTTCATATCGCCCTTTCTTCTTGCGAGAGATCATTTTGTGTGATGCATAAATTCTTATCTTAGATACTCATTACCACATTTTATTTAACTTCCATTTTAAGAGTCATAAAATGACTTTTAAATTCTCAACAAATCTTGATCTATAACTAAATGAATGTATCACAAAGATAAAACTGCCTGATAATATCTCTATCTATATAGCCTATATTTCTATATCTGTAAAAATATAACTTCTCAATAATATCTCCATTTATAAATCATATATTTCCATAAAATAAGGAAAATAAATTTTATACCCATAATGATAATTTCTTCTATATTCTAATGTACAACTTCTTCTACAAAACTGTATATAACCCTTATGCGGTTATTCTTTCTTTTAATTCGGTCAAAATGAAACTCAGATTAAATTCACATCAATTTCGGATATCGTTTGGGGTATAATTTCCCAAAATTATTCTTTTTTAATCCCACGTGAATAATTATCAAGATATCATGATATTCTTCAATGTGTCTTTATTACAAAATTATAATCAATATATCCTTTTATTACATGATCATTGGTATGCATCTTCAGATGCATGCACCACAATCAAATTTTCAGTTGGAGTTAAGATCATGGCTGAATCTTCTTCATTATAGCATGGATATCTTTAAAATGGCATAACACTAAAAAAATTGGGATTTCGCATAGCAAAATTGTTCACATAGATGAATTCTAATGAGAATGATGTAGTTGATTGATCGGAATAGTCAAATACAGAGGACGGTCACATAACTGATGTTGCTCAGGCAACCAACATTGGTATGTAGCTGATTTACCTAGTTTTTCTAGCCATGTACCCAATTCATGTAGTTGGTCTGTCCACATACCTAATTATCTCAGGTAGTGGATTCATCGACGTATCTAAATTGCTTACATAGCCATTTTTTCATGTACTTAATTTTCTCACATAGCCATTTTGTCTACATACCCAATTTTCTCACATATTGTATTAGATCATGTAGTTGTTTTTCTTATCAATAACCAAAGAGCCTATGTTATTACATATAAAAATCTAATTTCCCTTATGTAAAAGATTTTTAACCTTTACCCAGCTCATCTTGTAATTTCTTACCTTTACTTAGGGAGTTGGATACCCTTACGCATCCCCAAATTCTTAGGCATACCTTTACACATGGTCTGAGTAACCATTAGGCATGTGTGATATTTCATTACACAAGGCATAACACCTTTAGAATGTTTTACTTTAACTTCAATATCAAGTATTGAATGAATCATCCAATTATTACCAAAAAAATCCAATATTTATATTTCCAACAAATTAATTCCACACATATTATCAATAAATGTCTAGTTGATTGTCAACAAATCATATATTCAATAAATCCACTCAAATCCATACTTTATTTGGGGTTTAACGGTATCTATGTCATATATACTCTTAGTTATTTTGTGATAATTAAAACTAAAAGGACACAAATTATTTAATGGGGTAGAATGTAACTCCCTGAAATTTTGGGATATATTTTTTCAAAGTTAATATTATGCCCGATGGCTTGCGCCACAAAAAAAATCCAAACTAAAATGATTCATGAAATATTTATTTCTAAGAAAATTTAAGAATAATAAAACTATGAATAAATAAAAAAAATTAATAGATTATAAAATGCATAAAAATGTGATAAAGAAGTCTTAATGTTTTTAAAATTCATTTTCCAATAAAAATGGTTGTTCTTAATATATCTAGAATTTTCATTTAAAAAAAGAAATTTAAAAAATTTATAAGTTTTATTTTATAAAATGATATGAAGTTTTTAATTACACAGATATAATTTATCCTAAGGTTAATTTTTTATACTTTCCTAAAATAATTGATTTTTACATAAAGAGTAAAAAAATATTGATTTTCCTAATACTGTCACTTTTATAGCATTATGATAATTAAATAATGGATTAAATTTTATGTAAAAAATTTTCTATAAAATTATATATTTATAAACTAAAATAAACCATTTAAAAACAATTTTTTGAATTTATGAAACCTATATTTAACATTTTGGCAACTTAATTAATATTTTACTTTAAAAAATGTTTTTATTTTCTAATATTAAAAATTGGTTTTTATCATTTTTATAAACTAAAACTAAAAAATGTATTTAATAATTTAGAAAAAAAATTTAATATTATTTAATAAGTTTAATTTCATTTTAGGCATAAAACTATGATTACTAATATTAAAGTTAATGACCATGGAGAAGGGGTTATTTTCACAGAATTGTTTTAGTAAAGTTATGTAGAATTGTTTTAGTAAAGTTATGTAATTTTTATCTAATAAATTTAAATGATCTATTTTACATAAAGTGTCAGATATTATTTCTTCACATGTATACATATATTTTATAACTCATTTAATTATTAATTAATGTTATGTAAGTGATAAGATAAAATCATATATACTTTTTTATGTCAGTTAGTTAAGGATTGTAATTTCTTTATTTGATAATATGCTCAGAATGTGCTGGATTTTATAGAAATGAGGCTTCCAAGGTACCAAAGGAGAAAATGAAGAAAAGGGGCATAATTTTCCTATTAAACATCATAAAATCTCAATACACGATGTGTAGTAGGGTTTCACAACATCCAAAAAGTTGTGAAGCAAGTCATGAACCAAGTCGTGAAGATTACACGTCATGAACCCTTTAAATGAGAAATATGCTCTGAAGATATAGATGGATAGAAGGTATATGTCATGAGTCTGGGATACATGACGTGAAAGCGGTCAAATCTTCAAATCTCAGACAAGATATGTGTAAGATATGTGGAGATTAAAAATATCGATAGAATATCATGGATCGAAATTACAAGACATGAATCCCATTACACGTCATGTAATTTTTTGCCTATAAGTAAAGTCAAGAAGTAGATTTGAGAGAGTTTTTCAAAGTAGAAAACCTTTGTGTTTTTCATTTATATCATCATCATCATCATCTAAAATTTTTATTCAAGGAAAAGGGAAACATACAAGTCGGACTACAAAGGTAGGTCACAAAAACCACAACACTATAGGGGTCTAAAGTAGTGGAGACTGAGGGAATCCTCTCTAATGATATTGATCCATACCTTCTTCAAGCTATGGATTTCATGAAAAAAATTGTCCCTGAACATGGAGAATCGAGCGAGGCCAGATAGTCTGCTACTTTGTTACCCTCCCATCAGGTGTGGACCACCTTGGTGATGTTTTCGAGGATGGAACAACACTTTATGACGATATACTCAATCAACCAAGGGAAAACACCAATGTCGTGAAAGGAATTACACAATATCAGTGAATCAGTTTCTGCTTCCAAAATGGCTAGACTTCACTACCGATATACTGTAAGGCTTGTAAGCATGGTCATGGTCTCTTCCAGTAGGGAAGTGTCATGGCCAAGCTGGATGGAAAAGGCCAGGATGACTGATCCATTGTTGTCACAAACAATGCCCCCACCATGCATAACTCATGAGATGCAGGATCCACCAGTGTTCAACTTTAAGCCCCTAGGAGTAGGGAACCAACAAACCAATTTTCATGTAGATATATTATTGTTAGTAGGGGAAATATTGGAAGTAGGTTTAAACCTCTGCAATGAGGGAACCTCCCTCCAGAGGTTGAGAGCCCTGCCCATATCATGCAACAGGTTGTTATTGTGAATAAAAATCAGGTGGCCTATCAAGGACACACCCTCCTGAACCCACCTGTTCCTTGCATACCACAAGCCCCAGCAGCCTGCATGTAACAAACCTGTGTGAACCCTTCTCTCCGGCCCATCCTCGGCTGTGCCATGGAACCAGCGATCCAAAAAGGGGTGCTCTGCCATGGATGGACTGGATAATGCAATGAACATTACATAATAATTCCATACCTCCATCACCCATTCTCTCTCAATGAATAGATGAATTGATGTTTCCTCTTTATGGATCCTATAGTAAACACATCTTGAAGCCATGGGAATGCCACACCATTTGATATTCTAGTCGGTAGGGACAGATTTATTCTGGATTCTCTAGGTTGGAAAATTATATTTTGTGGGAATGTTCTTGGCCCAAAGAACACTATTCCACACATCGTCAGTGGTTTCCCTAGAAATGACTCAGAGGTATTCCTTAAACATGTAAGATCCAGATGGAGACAGGGAGAATACGCAACTATCAGGAGTGGAGGAGAGCTTAATGAGTTGGAACTGATCCTACTGGTCCTTGTCTATATTAGCATTGGTGAATTCTGGGTAGATACTAGCTTCTCTAAAAGAAATGTTCGTCACTGGACAACCTGGATATTTGAGGACCACCCCACTCCAATTGTCATACCATAAAGAGACCTCACCATTCCCAACAATCCATCAAGAGTGAGGTCTAAGGGAGTTAACAAAGGGTTCAATTTCATTATATAAGGAGGAATAGTGTCCATCACTTGCAGCCCAGTCCCTAGAATAATAGTCGTGTATGGTGATCCCCCATAAGGTTCGTCGTTCCAGCACCCCCCAATCCATATTCGCAAGCATGTAGGAAAGGGTGTCATTAAGACTCTGGACATTGATACCACCTTCACCAATAGGTCGCGCTATCCTGTGCCAAGAAGCCCAGTGTCTTTTACCCTCACACACTGGATCCCAAATAAAACCAGCAAAAATTCGGTCCGTATTCCTAATGAATCCTTTAGGAACCTTAATGGAGGATAGAGAATGAACTGGAGTAGGCAGAAGCACGTTGTTCACTAGTGAAATCCTTCCTCCAAAGGATAAGTACTTGTTCTTCAAATTAATAACCCGCTCTGTAATCCTACCGATGAGGAAATCAAAATCACAGATAAGTAGACGCCATGAGGATAGACGGGCTCCAAGATAATTCATGGGAATATCTCCTCACTGCATGCCCAGAATATGACCTGTATATTGAAACTGTCAAGCTGAAGTGCCTCTTGAGATGTAAAAATTACTCTTGTTCTTATTTATAACTTGCCGACTCCAATGGCTATACTCTTCCATAACCTTAATCAGGCCACGAACAGATCTGTTGGCTGCATTAATGAATATGATGGATTCATCCGTGAACATGAGGTGTAACACGGATGGGTAGCTCATTCTTCTGCGATATAGATGAATCTCACAATTACTTAGGCTGCGTTGAATGAGATGACTAAGGACATTCTGGGCAATGATGAAAAGGGTTGGGGAAAGAGGGTCACCCTACCTTAATCCATGAGTAGTTTTGAAGAACCTGAAAGATTTCCCCATGAACGATATCACTAGCCATACATAGCTAAATCAACGAAAAAGGATGTCAATATTCTAAGGTGAAAGATCCATACTTGCAAGAACCTTGTTGATGAAGCTTCATTCCACACGGTCGTATGCCTTACTCATATCAAACTTGTGTGGAATTCATTTTCACCCTCATTTCATGTAAAGAGTTAATTGAATTATGATTTACATTTCTTAACCCTGATTTCATGCTCATCCCCATTAACAATTTAAATTATTTCATGATTATGAACTATTTCAATTCAATCACTCTTAGTATGTTGAGAACAATGTCAATTCTTTAGTTATTTTCACTTGATCTTACCACGAGTGGTTAAACCACCTGTGGTAGGGATCGAGAATAGGTGTAATGCCCCAAGGCTTTAAAAAATAAACTAAAATGCAAGAATTTTTTTTTAATTATATATTTATAACTAAACTTTAATCTTTTTCCACTTATTTTTTTTTTTTGAAATTTGAAGAATTGTCATCTACAATTGTGTTTAGTAAGTTATTTGGAGTCTGATAGAACCAACTAGCTTTTTGGTGAATAAAAAATACCCTTATAAATAGTGATATGAATAGTAATACAACCCTTATTAATAGTAAATCATATTATTATTTTATTTTATTAAGGATATAAGATAATGATATGTCGATTAATTTTTCAAGGTGTTAAAAAAAGAGTTACAGATGTATAATTATTATTTTTGAATAAATTATGATTTTATATAAATATTAATTTAATAATATTTATAAAATGGAGTTCATTTTTTAATTCAACACAAAAAAAAAGGTTAGGGTGAATTTTTTTAAATTTTTTGAAATTATAAAAAATTTCATGAATAGTAAAATACGATAAAATATGATAAATTCTGAATACTTGATTTACTAAATCATAGGTGATGAAAGGCTGATATAAGACCACTTGGTTCGAACTCAAATGCCATTATTACTATTTTGGGTCACATGAATTAAGACTATTCATAGTATTGAGAAAAAAATTATAATAATTATTAAAATAATGTAAAATACCACCTCTTCTCCACTATAAATACCCCCTTATTTCTCTCTTCCTCCCACACCTCTCAAGCCTTGATCCTTACCTAAGTTATACCCAATATTATTTCCAAGGCTCTTCTCTACGTCCTAGATCTACTGGTCTCACAAAAAGACCAAAACCAAAGGCCTTAAGAAGGATCTCCAGGAGAAGAGATCAAGAGATAAACATCCTCTTTTGTTTTCTTTCTTTTCTTTTCATTTTCATTTCTATTATTATTATTTCCTCAACTCCACTTATCCAAGTTACATGAATGATCTATTATATTAAATATTCTATATTTCATCAAGTTTATGTATTACTTACCACTATACTTCTTCTCCTCTTCCACGTATTCAAGAAATTGAAACATCGTCTCTGATGTGTCAATTTACCGACATCGTGGACGATGTGCTTTTAATTTCATTTAAATTCATCAAGACTAGTCATGAAATCATTTTTATGGTTGAACCAGATTATAATTTATGTATTTTATCTTATTTAATGTTCTGGAATCATTTTTCCCACATGTCATTAATTTATAAAACAAAATGAGTTCTTTACGATCGAAGAATCGCCAAAATAACCTAAACAAATATAAATAATGGTTTAACTCATGAATCATCCTCATGTAAGAATTCAAAATGAAAAATGGTATATTTATGGTTATGGAAATATGTAAATACCACTCCTTTATAATTCTGAATTTTCACTTCCAATTGACAAGAATATCCATCATGAACCGATCAGGGAAATCCTGTAAAGAACGCAACCAAATCAATGCAAGGAACAAAGTACTAAAAATTAAAGGTTGAAATGATGTAATGAAATGATATTATAAGGTATTATAAAGATGTATATTATTATTATTTAAGATATTAATTACACTCACTCAACCAATATACCAGTGGATTAAACAAGTTTTAAGTAATACAAACCCTAGGTAAGGGAATTCTTAACCCAATTTCCATTCTTTGGGTTAAACTTCTAACTCATTATTTATGTGGTAGTAAAATTGATTGTTTGATTTTTTTTTTATATTATATTGAAATATATGTATTTAAAAAGGATATAAATATTCCATCTACTCTAATAAGTCCTACTTTAATTATATGATATTTGTAAGGGGGTTTTTCTTTTAAAATCCTCTTTTAAAATTCTGTTTTACAAAATTCAAAAACAATGTCTTTATATAATTATTCATGTTGTATGATCATTTTCTCATTCTTAGGAATTTTTTATGATAAAGGGTGGGACCTATATCTCCCTCCAATGCATTAGGTATGTGCAATTTAGAGGTCGGTCATATGGTTACTCCAAGTGTAACTGCGAAGGTTACACAAATTGTAAGGTAGCTGTGAGGGTTACAAATTATAAGATACCTGAGAGTGTTAAAAGATTATGTAAATAATTCACCAATATACCTTTATAGTTCTATTTATGTTCTCATTTAATGTGGTAATATTTTTTAAATCTCATGTTTCACAAAGTAAGTATATATGGGTGATAAGTATGTCTTTTTAAAATGATTTCATACGTTACAAGTATTCATGGACTAATGTGTTCTTTACTTCATTTTATATCCCTTACTAAGTTTTTTTTCACATCCCATGTTTTTAAATTATCTTCATAGGTTATAAGGATGTGTAATACAAATAATGAATCCATGTTAAATGTTTGAATAATTTTCAAAGAAATCGTGATTTATTTGAAAAGTTTTATATTTTAGAAGAAATGAATACTATTTTTATGGAATACACTCTGTATTAATGTGTAATGTTATGTTAGTATTATATCCAATTCTCTAAATATATAGACTTTAAAATATCCTCAATGTGAAAGAAAGTTATTTTTTGACTATATTCATGATTATGTAATGTAATAAGGTTGGGTCCTTATAGTTGATATCAGAGGATGGTTTAGATAAGTTTAGAGGTTAGGGTGATGTTAATAGAATACAAAAAAAATATTTTTACTCTATGGTTAATTTGAAATGTTATAGCATTTAAATATTACCATGTTGCTTAAACTAAGATATGTTTGTTGAGAATGGTTTGTTAGGCCGGAGAAAAACGGGAAGGATGGCAAGAGGGGGGGTGAATTGCCTTTTTAAAAAATAATAACAAATTAAAATCAAAGTTGAAAGTGCAGCGGAAAGTAAAGAGGCAAGACACAAGAAATTGATAACGGAGTTCAGCCAAAACCCGGCCTACGTCTCCGCTCCCAACTCAACCGTTGAGAGATTCCTACCGCTTGCTTTTCAATGGTTTAAGCAAGAAACCCACTAGGCTTTGAGGTAGCACTAGGACCTATTACAGCTTGCTTTTGGTGGTTTAGCAAGAACCCAATTGCTTTTAATGGTTTAGCAAGAACCCACTATCCTTCTTACAGGTGAAGGATAGCTCACCTATGTCTCAAGCTATTTAAAGGAAAGCTTGACAACCTTTTCACACCTTAGTGGTGATGTGAAACCCAAAAGAAAGAGGAATAGAAAAGGAGTTGGGGTTTGTAGGCACAAACCCAATTTTAAGCTTAAAATAAATAAAACACTAAAAACCGTGATTGGGAGAAGCCTTGGGCACCTTTGATTGATTGGAGATGTTGAAGGCCACTTCCAAGCTTCTTTGATGGTGCTCTTGGATGTGGAATTGGATTGGAGCACGTTGGGTTCCTTGAGGAAATCCGCCGGAGGTTCGCCAAAATGATCAACAATGTGTCCGGTGGCTTGTGTGTAGTTCCGGGGCTTCCTAGGCCTTTATTTATAGGCATGGAACCCATTGGGGGCCTTCGGAGCCGTTGGAGAGGCTTAAAGAGCCGTTGGGATCCAAGTGGGCCAGCCTGGTCAAACTGCAACGGCTAGTTTGACTGGCTCCACCTGCTGGCCGGTACAGTCCCACCGGTTGGCCGGTGCTTGCAAAAAGGAGGAGGGACTCTATCCAGGTGCCACCGGCTGGCCGGTGGTGAGGCCATCGGTTGGCCGGTGGCAAGACAGTAGCTTTCTATTCTGTGCAGGTGCCACCGGCTGGCCAGTGCTGAGGCCACCGGTTGGCCGGTGCTGAGGCAGTGGATGAGACTGTTTGGAGAGGGTGCCACCGGCTGGCCGCTGGTGTGACACCGGTTGGCCGGTGGTCTGGACAGAGGAATCCCTCTTGTCCCGTCCTCCATCGGCTGGCCGGTGGTCTTCCATCGGTTGGCCGGTGGACTGAATTTCAGTTCACTTTTGGCTTCTTCTTGGCCTAAGACCTTGGCAACCTTTTGCCTATCAACACAAACACTTAAAACACAATTAGATAAACATGAAAGTGATTGTGATCATGAAAATTAAACCACGAGGGGATAGGAGAGGTACAACAATCTCCCCTTATTTTGATGATCACAATCACCAAAATAATTAATGTAAAATACTGAAATTGAAAGGAAATGCTAAGCACGATGAAAAGGATTCTCCCCCAATCAATCAAGAAATTTCTCCCCCTTTGTGATTATCAAAATAGCGTGGGGCATAAAACTTGATTGAGGGAAAAGATTTGAAAAACAAGATTGAGATTTGAAAATCAATTGAGATTTTTGAAATTGAAATGAAAATTTGAATAACATTTTGAATTGAAAATTTGATACCAAGAGTTGAAATTGAAGGTTTGAATTGAAAATTTTGAAATTGAAATCAAAAGGGCTTAAACGATCCTAACTCCCCCTAAATAAAAACAATAAATCACCGGGGAAAGGAAGTAAATTTTGGCCCGGAGAGACTCGCAAGAAGGGATTTTTCAATCCAAACTTGTCTCATAGCGGGTCTTCTCCTATAAAATTCGTCCGAAAAGTAAAAAGATTTGGGTTGACCGTACCGGGCGTTTTTACAATTACATTCATAAATAAGGTGCCCGGGTTTTTTACAATAATTGCAAAATTTAAAACTGGAGCTCCCCCTTACAAAAACAGTGGGTGCATGGGAGGAGGAGGCTTGGTTGGTATAGCCAAGTCCTTGAGTGGTCCTAGAAATTTGTTGGGAACCTAGGAGATTGTTCAAATTTTGTTCCCCTTGGGTGAACTTAGCTAGGGTCTCCCTTAGGTCTTTGATGGTTGATTCCATGGAATCAACATTTGGGAAATTTTGGATTTTGAGGGACATCTCCTCCTTCTCTTTGAGAAGTTGTTCTTTTTCGGAGGAGAGTTTTTTGAAAGACTTTTTTAAAGCAACAAATTTTGACGATAAAGCATGAAAACCTTTTTCTAGTTGGTCTCTAGCGTGTGAGAGTTCTTCATAAGAAAGATGATTAAAAGAATTAGAAGATGAGGACGAAGAAGAGGAAGATGATACCTCATGTTTTTCCATTAGGCATTTTTTACCTTGGTCGCTCGAGAAGAAGGAGGAGAATGAAGAGGTGGAGCTATCACTCCATGTTGCCTTTGAATCCTTCTTCTTCTCCTTTTTCTTGGCCCTTTTCTTGTGGAGTGGGCAATTGGACACGGATTTTTCATCGGGTTCTTTCTTGTTGTCGGGTTCTTGCTTTTGAGCCTTCTTAGTGCCTTCATGGGTTAGCTCTAAACATTTCCAAATATAATGTGAAGTAGAGCAAGAAGAAATGCAATTAAAAACATTACGGTCAAGACCACAATGAAGAGCGTTCATGGCTTTGCCATCAAGCTCAAAAAAAGCAATGTCATTGGGGGTCCATTTGGATTCGTCGGGGGAGGAGAGCGTAAAACCATGCATAACAATTCTATAAATTGGATAGCCAATACTTTTAAGAAATGTGGTCATGCGGGTTTTCCAAAAACTATAATCGGCTCCATCAAAGAATGGAGCACGATCCAAAGAATTTCCTTCGGGGGATTGAGAGGAAGAAGCGGTAGAAGCCATCAAAAAAAAGGATCTTTAATTTGAAACCGGTTAAGGAATTATTCAAATACGTCCTCTGATACCAATTGTTAGGCCGGAGAAAAACGGGAAGGATGGCAAGAGGGGGGGTGAATTGCCTTTTTAAAAAATAATAACAAATTAAAATCAAAGTTGAAAGTGCAGCGGAAAGTAAAGAGGCAAGACACAAGAAATTGATAACGGAGTTCGGCCAAAACCTGGCCTACGTCTCCGCTCCCAACTCAACCGTTGAGAGATTCCTACCGCTTGCTTTTCAATGGTTTAAGCAAGAAACCCACTAGGCTTTGAGGTAGCACTAGGACCTATTACAGCTTGCTTTTGGTGGTTTAGCAAGAACCCACTTGCTTTTAATGGTTTAGCAAGAACCCACTATCCTTCTTACAGGTGAAGGATAGCTCACCTATGTCTCAAGCTATTTAAAGGAAAGATTGACAACCTTTTCACACCTTAGTGGTGATGTGAAACCCAAAAGAAAGAGGAATAGAAAAGGAGTTGGGGTTTGTAGGCACAAACCCAATTTTAAGCTTAAAATAAATAAAACACTAAAAACCGTGATTGGGAGAAGCCTTGGGCGCCTTTGATTGATTGGAGATGTTGAAGGCCGCTTCCAAGCTTCTTTGATGGTGCTCTTGGATGTGGAATTGGATTGGAGCACGTTGGGTTCCTTGAGGAAATCCGCCGGAGGTTCGCCAAAATGATCAACAATGTGTCTGGTGGCTTGTGTGTAGTTCTGGGGCTTCCTAGGCCTTTATTTATAGGCATGGAACCCATTGGGGGCCTTCGGAGCCGTTGGAGAGGCTTAAAGAGCCGTTGGGAGCCAAGTGGGCCAGCCTGGTCAAACTGCAACGGCTAGTTTGACTGGCTCCACCGGCTGGCCGGTACAGTCCCACCGGTTGGCCGGTGCTTGCAAAAAGGAGGAGGGATTCTGTCCAGGTTCCACTGGCTGGCCGGTGGTGAGGCCACCGGTTGGCCGGTGGCAAGACAGTAGCTTGCCATTCTGTGCAGGTGCCACCGGCTGGCCGGTGCTGAGGCCACCGGTTGGCCGGTGCTGAGGCAGTGGCTGAGACTGTTTGGAGAGGGTGCCACCGGCTGGCCGCTGGTGTGACACCGGTTGGCCGGTGGTCTGGACAGAGGAATCCCTCTTGTCCAGTCCTCCATCGGCTGGCCGGTGGTCTTCCATCGGTTGGCCGGTGGACTGAATTTCAGTCCACTTTTGGCTTCTTCTTGGCCTAAGACCTTGGCAACCTTTTGCCTATCAACACAAACACTTAAAACACAATTAGATAAACATGAAAGTGATTGTGATCATGAAAATTAAACCACGAGGGGATACGATAGGTACAACATGGTTGTCCACAGAATAAACAGGAAAGGTGAATTGGAGAGGCACCGACGGAATGATATCCTTCCAAATCTGCAGCCTGGAATGATAGGGATTAGAACGGAGTAGTTTGTGACAGTATTGGCTCAGATAACACAAGAAATAAATGGTGGTGGTATCCATACAAGAGAAAAAATAGAGGTACCACAACGTATCATGAAAATTGTGTAACATTTTATGAGACAACACCCTCCTACTTTCAATGGATCTTCTGACCTAGTAGAAGCTGAAGGATAGATAAATCACTTGAAAATATATTCAATATTATGGGATGTTTAAATAATCAAAAGGTAAGTCTTTCTATTTATTTTTTTGAAGGTGAAGCTGATCAATGGTTTTCAATGGTAGATAATATCTAGGACAGAGAGGATATTGATGCCTTAGAGTGGGATGAATTTAAAAGTATTCTCCTTGAAAAATAAATTCCTAAGGTGGTGCAACTTAGGATGGAGAAGAAATTCCTTCAATTAAAGCAAAAGGAGGAAAATTTATTGGATGTGTTTGAAGTGAAGATCACCCAACTGACGAGGTATTCTCCAAATCATATTCGGGATCTTGATATAAAATCAACCACTTTTACTCAGGATTGAAGCTAAGGTATCAAAGGGTGTTGGCCTCCTATCAATTCAAAAGTTATGAGATACTTGTCCAATGTGCGGAGAGGTTAGATATAGAGTTTTTTGAAGATCATGTGCATTTTGAAAACAAGGAGAATGAGAGGTATAGATGGAAAGTGATGGGTAAGAATCAACCAAATAAATCTGATGGTAAGAAAATCCAATTTCTAGTTTCTAAAAAGTGTGGAAAGAATCACCCTGGTGAATGTCTTACCAAAACTGGGAAGTGTTTTTGATGTGGTAAATTTGGACATATGGCCTGATATTTAATGAAAATGATCCTAAGACTAATCCTAATAAGCAATCTGTTAAGTGTTTTAAATGTGGTGAGATGGGTGATTATGCAAATGCATGCCCAAAGAGGGATCCAAATGATGCAAAGAATCCAGACTATAAGTAGAAAGGTGTAATGAGATATTTTATGACTACGTTAGTATATGTCATGCCATACAATGAAGTTGTATTAGATACTTTGTTTTTTTACTTATATTTTTCTAAAGTTTCATTCAATACGGGGTCTACACATTCCTTTATTTCTAAGAAATTTTCTGGTAAATTAGAAATATCACCTCAACAAATGAGACTGAAACTTATTGTTAAAATACTAGGGGTGAAATATTATAGAAAATAGGAATTATAAAAATCTTTCTATTGTGGTTTGTGAAATACTTTACCTGTAAACTTTTTTTCCCATAGTTGAGTTTTATGTTATTCTGTTAATAGATTGGACTTCTATTTATCAGGCTAATATTGATTATAGATCAAAAGAAGTTATTTTTTAGAAATAGTTTCAGTTTTTATACAAGAAAGAACCCATAAAATTGATAACATATCAGGAAGCTAAAAAACTGTTGAAAGATGGAAATAAAATTTATCTTTCTCATATTGTTAAAAACAATTGAACTATTCATATTAATGATGTGCTAGTGGTAAATGAATACCTTAATGTTTTTTTTGTTGAGTTACTTAGTGTCATACCTAATCAGGAAGTCAAATTCACAATTGACTTAGTTCCTAATGCTAATTTGATTTCAAAACCTCCATATTTTATGGCTCAAATAGAACTTCTTGAATTGCAAAATCCATTGCAGGATTTTATTGATAAAGGCATCATTCATCCTAGCACATCACCATGGGGTTATCCTGTTTTGTTCATTTAAAATAAATATGGTTCCATGAGATTTTGCAATGATTATAGAGCTTTGAATAATATCACTGTTAAAAAAAAGTATCCTCTGCCTCATATCAGTGACTTGTTTGATCATCTCTAGGAAGATTAGTACTTTTCCAAGATTTAATTGAGATATGGATACCATCAGTTGAAGGTGAAGGGGTATGACATCCAGAAAATAGCATTTTATACTAGATATGGTAATTATGAATTTGTTTTTATATTGTTTGGGTTAACTAATACACCTAATATATTCATGAATCTTATGAATAAAATATTTCATGAGTTATTGGATAAGTTTTTGGTTGTGTTTATTGATGAAATTATGGTATTTTCTAAGAGTAAATAGGAGAATGAAAAACATCTCAGGGTTGTTTTACAAACCTTAAAGGAAAAGAAACTATATAGAAAATTCTGAAAGTGTGATTTTTTGTTAAAAAATATTTCTTTTTTGGGAACATTATAAATAATAATGGAATAACAGTTGATCCTTACAAAACAAGAGTGGTTGATGAATGGTCAAGACCCAAAAATTTTAAAGAGATTCATAGTTTTCTTGGATTAGAAGGTTATTACCAACGGTTTGTTAAAAACTTTTCATGGTTATCTATCCCACTAACCAAGTTAACGTGAAAAGGGGTTAAATTTATTTGGATAGAAAAATTTGATGTTTATTTTTAGGAACTGAAGAAGAGATTGGTGAATGATCTAGTTTTGTACTTGCATTCCCAAAATAGTGAGTTTTTCATCTATATTGATGCTTCTTTGAAGGGGATTGGTTGTGTTTTGATTAATAAAAATCAGTTAATTTTTTATGATTCAAGACAACAAAAACCCCATGAGTTATATTATCCCACACATGATTTAGAATTGGCAGGTGTGGTTTTTTATTTGAAAATTTGGAGGCATCATTTATATAGAACCAAATTTCAAATATATACTAACCATAAAATACTGAAATATATATTCCCTCATAAGGAATTAAACATGACTCAGATAAGATGGATTGAACTAATAAAGGATTATGATTTCATGATCAATTACCATCTAAGAAAAGAAAAAAATTATTGTATGCCTTGAGTATGAAATATCATGCATCATTAACTATGTTACATTTAGAACATGATCTCTTAATTAATGATTTGATGAATTTTGGATTAGAAGTTGTTGTTGAAGGAAATACCTCTATTTTTTTAGGTTTCAATGCAGTCATCGTTATCAGACAGAATTAAGCAAGTGAAAACGGAAGACCATGAGCTACAGAAAAAGGTAGAATTGGTTAAAAAGGGTAATCTGCTTGAATTTAACCTTGATAAAGATTGTGTTTTAGGATTTGGTAAAAGGTTGTGTGTGCCTTTTGATTCCTAGTTAATTAAATATTTTTTTTTTGAAGCTCATAGTTCTCCATTTTTAGTTTATATTGGAAGTACTAAGATGTATAGAGACCTTCTGGAGTATTACTGGAGGGATGGAATGAAAAGGGATATTGTATAATTTACTGTGAAATGTTTGACTTGTCAATTGGTTAAAGAAGAGCAGAAGTTACTGAAGGGGATGCTTCATCTATTTCTAGTGATATATTTCAAATGGGAGAATATATCTATGGACTTTGGGGTGGGACTACCTAATACTTCTTGAGGTAACAATGTGATTTGGGTTATTATTGATTGGATGAAAAAATCTACACATTTCCTTTCTATTCGAGATACAATATAATTGGATTAGCTTTATTGATTGTACCTCAAAGAGATTGTCAGGTTACATGGAGTTCCTATTTACATTGTATCTGACTAGGATCATAGGTTCACTTATAACTTTTGGAAGGGCCTTCAGAAGTTTCTGGTTATAGAATTAAATTTCAGCACAGCTTTTCATCCTTAATCAGATTGGCAGTTAGAATGAATGATTCAGACTTTAGAGGATATGCTTCGAGCTTGTTCAATGGTCTACCAGGGAATTTGGGATCAATATATTTCTTTAGTTGAGTTTTCTTAAAATAACATTTGTCATTCCAGAATATAGATGGCACATTTTGAGTCATTGTATAGTAAGTGGTGTTGGACTCTATCCTTCTGGGATGAAGTTCCTGAAAGTAAGTTTATGGGGACATAATTAGTAGGGTAAGTGGATGAAAAAGTGAAGATGATCCAATAGCACATGAGGAGATCTCAGAGCAGGCAGAAAAGTTATGCTGATAATAGAATGAAAAACTTCTCTTTCAAGGTAGGTGACCATGTTTTCCTTAAAATCTCTCCTTTGTAAAGTGAGAAGTGTTTTGGTAAGAAATGAACGCTAAGTTTGCGGTTCATTGGTCCTTTTGAAATCATGGAGAAAGTTAGAGTAGTTGCATACTAAGTAGCTTTGCCTCTATGTTTATCTTATGTACATAATGTCTTTTGTGTTTCGATGTTGAGAAAGTATGTGCCATATTCAACTCATGTTTTGAGCCCAAAAAAAGTTCAGCTGGAAGAGAAC
The DNA here is from genome assembly GCA_963277665.1 of Viscum album. NCBI lineage: Eukaryota > Viridiplantae > Streptophyta > Magnoliopsida > Santalales > Viscaceae > Viscum > Viscum album. The sequence goes on along the minus strand of OY728150.1, from coordinate 1,580,404,407 downwards.
CTTTCTTATAAAGAGAAACCAGTTTAGATTCTTAATCAAAGGAAACAAGTATTTAAAAATAAGATAATTCTCCAGGTAAAGGTTTTTTGGAGAAACCACATGTTTGAAGAAGCAACATGGGAGTCTAAAAATTCTATGAGGGATGGCATGATCACTTGTTTAATAAGTAAATAAAATTGCGAGAACACAATTTCAAGAAGGTGGGGATAATGTAACACCCCAAGGTTTTAAAAAATAAACTAAAATGCATGAAACTTTGTTTTTATTAGATATTTATAAGTACCCTTTAAACATAATTTTTTCGCTTCAATTTTTTGAATTTTGAAAAGCGGTCATCTACAATTGTGTTCGGTAAGTTATTTGGAGTCTGATAGAACCAACTTGTTTTTGGTGAATAGTAACATACCCTTATAAATAGTAATATGAATAGTAATATTACCCTTATGAATATTAAATCATATTATTATTTTATTTTCTTAATGATATAAGATAATGAGATGTCAATTAATTTTTCAAGGTGTTAAAAAAAGAGTTATAGATTTAAAATTGTTGTTTTTGAATAAATTATGATTTTATTTAAATATTAAATTAATAATATTTAGAAAATTATTTTCAAAAAATGGAGTTCATTTTTGAATTATACGCATTGAGAAATGGTTGGGGTGAATTTTTGTTAATTTTCAAAAATTCTATAATGTTTTATGAATAGTAATATATGATAAAATCCAATAAATGCTAAATACTTGATTTACTGCATCATAGGTGATGTGATGTTGATATAAGACCACTGGGTTTGAAATCACATTCCATTATTACTATTTGGGGTCACATGAATTAATAATATTCATAGTCTTCAGCAAAAATATTATAATAATGATTAAAATAATGTAAAATACCTCCTCTCCTCCACTATAAATACCACACTCATTTCCCAATTCCTCCCACACCTATCAAGCCTTGAGTCTTACCTAAGTTCTACTCAAAACTCTTCCCAAGGCTCTTCTCCATGTCCTGGAGCTACTGGTCTCACCAAAAGGCCAAAACCAAAGGCCTTAAGAAGGATCTCCAGGAGAAGAGATCAAGAGGTAAACATCCTTTTTTATTTTATTTCTTTAATTTTCATTTTCTTTTCTATTCTTCTTCTTTCCCCACATCCCCTTATCCAAGAGGAATGAATGATCCAGTATATTACATATTTTTTATTTCACCATGTTTATGTTAGATTCACTATTATACTTATTCTCCTCTCCCACATATTCAAGAAATTCAAACATCGTCAGTGATGTGTCGATTGACCAACAACATGGATGATGTGATTTAAATTTCATTTAATTTCTTTACTATGGGTCATAAAAACATTTTTATTATTGAACTAAATTTTACTTTATGTATTATATCTTATTTAAGGTTTAGGAATCATTTTTCACACATGTTATTAATTCATAAAACCAAATGAGTTCTTTATGATCAAAGAATCGCCAAAATAACCTAAAAAATATCAATAATGTTTTAACTCGTGAATCATCCTCATGTTAGAATTAAAAATGATAAATGGTATAATTTATGGTTCTATAAATATTTAAATACCAATCCTTTACAATTCTTAATTTTCACTTCCAATCAACAAAAATATCCATCATGAACTGATCATGGAAATCTTATAAAGAACACACCCAAATCAATGCAAGGAACAAAACACTAACAATTAAAGAGTGAAATGATGTAATGATATGATATTATAAGGTATTATAAAGATGTATATTTTTATTTAATATATTAATAAAACTCTTTTAACCATTATAAAGTAGTTTTAAATGAGTTTTAAGTAATACAACCCCAAGGTAAGGGAATTCTTAACCCGATTTTCATTCTTTGGGTTAACCTTATACCTCATTATTTATGTGATCATAAATTTTTTTTGTGATTTTTTTAGTTTATATTATATTTAATTATGTTTATTTACAGTTTATATACATATTTGATCCACTCTAATAAGTCCCACTTTAATTATATGATATATGTAAGGGGGTTTTTCTTTTAAAATATTCTTTTAAAATTCTGTTTTACAAAATTCAAAAACAATGTTTTTATGTAATTATTCATGTTGTATGATTATGTTATGCTTCTTGGGAATTATTTATGATGAAGGGTGGGACATATATATCCCTCCAATTCATTGGGTATGTGTATATTGGAGGTATTTTGTATGGTTACTCCAAGTGTAACTGCGATGGTTACAAAAATTGTAAGGTAGTGAGGGTTACAAATTATAAGGTAGTCGATAGGGTTATAAGATTTTGTAAGTAATGACCCAAGATACCTTTATGGTTCTATTTATGTTCTTATGTAATGTGGGAATCTTTTGGAAATCTCATTTTTCACAAAGTAAGTACGTATGGGTGATAAGTGTGTCTTTTGAAAATGATTTCATACATTACAAGTATTCATGGAAGAATGTGTTATTTCCTTCTTTTCATATCTATTAATGGGATTTTTGTACTCATCCCATGTTTTAAAATGATTTTCACAGTTTATAAGGGCGTGTAAGACAAAGAAGGAATCCATGTTAAATGTTTGAAGAATTGTCAAAGAAATCATGTTTTATATGAAAAGTTTTATATTTTGGAAGAAATGAATACTGTTTTTATGTTATCCACTCTGTATTAATGTGTAATGTTGTGTTAGTATTATGTCCAAATATCTAAAGTTTAAACTTGAAAAGATCCTCAATGTGAAAAGAAGTTATTTCTTTACTAAATTCATGATTATGTAATTTAATAATGTCAGTTCCATATAGTAGGTGTATTTGAATATAATAAATCTTTAATTCTCAATTTGGTAACCTTAACGATTAGTAATAAGGAAAAATAATATTTGTCTATTTGATTCATTTGAATATCCCCAACCACGGGATATTTGATTGAAATACCCAATCCTGGTGGAGTAGATTATGTTATGGACAATAGCATAAAATTATTTATACCTTAGAATCCAATCTTAATGCATATAGATTGTCACTATTTCCTGATAAAGGAATAGTTACATCTTAGGTAGAACTAGTTGATTTGACAAAAATCAACTAGTAACCTCCACTTATTTCACAGCCTAAACCTTATGATCCTACGAAGTTATAATTAAGATCACATTTTATATAGATCCACAAAATTGATCTTTATCCCTCTATTATTTTGGAATCAAACCATCATCTCTCTAAATTTATCATTCCCAAACTAAACCAATCTAAAAGGACTCCTACACCAAAATGTTCTAAGCCATTTATTTTCAATTCCAGCTTCCTTCCCTGTGGGATCAACCTCAGACTTTCACTATATTATGACTTTATAGAAAGTGAAGTTTGGTAAAACAACACAATTCTAGTTTTACCACAGTCCACACAAATTCAATGATGCATGCAGGCATGTCAATAAGATTAAGATCACTTAATGGTGAAAAAAAAATTTCTACAAAACTTATTTTCTGTATATTAAATTTTTTAATTTAAAAGTTAATTTTCTATTATTTTAAGTTTATCTATATTATATGGGTATTAAATTTAGGTTCATCCCACCCAAATTTAGCAATATAGATTACCATATATTTTTAATATAATATAAATTACCTAGGTCAAAAATAGTTACCAAGGTAAAAACCAAAATGGTAAAATGTAAAAACCAAGTTGTAAAAGTATTGAAACATGTTTAAAAAATGTTTTCATATGAGTTATAGAGTATTTATCGACCTTATAACACCCATAACTTCATTCATTTCTCACTTTTGGATTCATTAAACTTTGAATAATTTCATTCCATTATTGAAAAATAATTTGTATTCACAAAAGTTCCCATTTCTTCACTTATAATAGGGGAACACTTACACCCCACCATTCCAGCCTTATTACTTTGAATTTCAACCTAAAACTCTAAAAAATTTCTCCTAATAGAAACCTATTTCAAGTTAAAAATCCTATGTATAATATCCTAACATTTTCTAGATATGTATCATTCTCATTTACAGTTACTCTTTTTCCTTGTTTTGGTAATGAATTGGCTGAGTCTTGTCTTAGGTGTGTTCAGGTGAATTTTAGAAGTTTTTTAGGGAGTTTCAGTAGTGTAAGTTTGGTGCATATTTTTCCAAATCCATGTGAATATGATAGAAAAGTGTGAACCATTGTGACAGTGGGGTTTTCATGGTTAGAACATAGTTTTTCAAACCATGCACCCTCTTAGTAGAAACTATTCACCCCTAAGATGAGGCACAGGTATGGGTTGAACGATTTGGAAAACCATGCACCCTTACCTAGAAAATTATGCAAGTGTGTATTATTCCTCTAAAAATTTTAATTAAAATTTTTAACCCCTAATTTTTAACTCATAAACACCCTAGCTCAGACCTAAACACATTCCAATATTTTTTAAATCTCCCTGTAGGATTCTAAGGTTCCTCAAATATCATTCTTGAAATATCTATGATCCATTTGAAGGATCATCTCTCTGTTAGTAAGTTGTTTTCCCCATTTGGATTCCTCTCTCTACCGTCTCTCTTTCTATATGAAGAGTAATGTTTTATCCACTATTAGAAATGGTTTAAATCTAATTTTTCATAGATCTTATTCCATTTGATATTGTGTCTAGGATTTTTTGTTAGATCTTCCACATTGTTATGATCTTGATCGTTATGATTCAATTTGGTATTTTCATTTAGAAAATGCTCATCAACAACATTGAGGTATGTGGTATTAATTTCAATTCATATACTCTTGAATTATATTCCTAGTATGTAATTGTGTAATTTCAATTGCCACATTTGGAAATTGAATCTTGAATGGGATTAATTAATTGGGTAAATTAATTTATGAAATTATGAAATTGGTGGGATATTGGGATTGTAGAATTGGTGGAATATGGAATTATGAAATTGGATAATTAATGGAATTATGGGATTGGTTTGTAATTGGAATTAAAGGTACTTTTTGGATTAAACTTGTAAGGTTAATGGGTATTATGATTAAATGTTGATAAATCGTTTAATTGTGAATTGTTCATATTTTTTCATGTAATATAAATAATGAACCGTGATTGTTGTGATAAATTGAAATGGTGTCCCATGATGAAAATGTTTGATTATAAGGTCAATGATGATTAACCTTGATGAATGTGAAATATGTGATATATGTTTGATTGATTAATAAATGGGGTGTAGGATACGGACTGAGGCTCCAAATACCCACGAGGTTCTAGACATGAAATTCTAGGTCCAAATGCATGCATGTGAATATTATTGTATGGGATAGTGACTCATGCTTCAAATACCCATGGGGTGTGAGATGGGGAATGATGCTCTAAATACCCATGAGGTTCTATACAAGGAGTTTTATACCTAAAATGTTGGCATTGGACTAGCATTCCAACTAGCCATGAAATGAAATTTAATTGAAATGATTGATGAAATCCATGATATAATGAATTCTGATTCTCTATGTGATATGGTTCAGACTCCATCATAAGTCGAATTAGGTATTGATGGTTCAAGTGTCATCATGAAGCTGGGTAATTATGTTGTTAATTAAAGAATAATGAGTTTTGGAAAAAAAAATGTTAGTTATATTTTATCCTATATTGAATTTTATACATTGTTATAGAATGGATATTATTTTAGATGTCATTGGTGGTGGCCTACTGAGTTATACAAACCCCCTACTTAGGTTGCCTGATCGATACCCAAATAGACTTCATATTTCTAGGACATGATAAGGGAAAAAGCCCTATGTTAGATGGTTGAGTAGGGATAAAGCATCGATGAGGGAACTAGACATTGTGTCGAGACCCTCTTGGGAGTTTTTAGTGACTTTATTTTGGTTTTTCATTTGAAAATTGACACATATATGGTATGAAATGTCTATAGCTTTAGTTTGGTTATCATTTTCTAATTTTGGTTTATCATGTGATATTGTTCTGTATTGGTTATGGTGGTATTATAGATATTTTTTATTATAATTTTGTTATTATTTATTTATTCCACTTTTTATACATTGAAATAAAGGGTATGGTCTCTCAATATTATATGTTTGGCCCTTGATGCTATTTGAAAGACTTTGGCATATAGGGAGGAATGCATGAGGTTATCTGGGGAATCGGATCGAGGCACCGGAATGTGGCACCCAGTTTGGGATGTTAAAAAGTGGTATCAGAGGGTTTTTTTATTTTCATTTATTTTTTCTTACTATTTTGAAAAGGTAGATATGAGACTATGATGAGTCAGGTCTTGGTTAAGAGATCATGCGTAGGAGTATCTAACCCATGTACGTGGGTAAAATCTAAGTACTTGGGGTGGGATTACTATTTGATGTTTGTTATTATAATTATATGATATTTCACCTTGATTGATTCACTTTTGTGTGATGTTATTTATTTTTTCTAAAATTTTCTTCATGGATCGGCATATAATTATATTTGTATATACATGCATTATTTTAGTAACTTGGGATTATTATGTGACATGTACCATTTTAGGAACACATAGAAAATCATGTTTGGGGTGATTCTCTTAAATGGAAATGATTATCTTGGTTGTGTAATTTAAACAAAAAGTTGCCTACTACGAAATTGATAATTGTAAATAATGATAAATACAGTAAATTAAATGGATAAATGGGTGTCTAATGGGAAACCTTGATATATTAAAAACATTTACCCTAAGTTATTCATGAACCATGTGTGGGATGGTTTAGGGTAGTGTTATCACCTCAAATTGAATATGTGGTAGGGTATGGGGATGAATTGTTATGGATTTATGTGGATCATACTTATAGAAATGTGATAATTTAGTGTTATGTATCATAAAAAGTGAGTTTTTCATTGTAGATATATTCCTCCATGAAGACGCATATTGATAGGATGATAGGAGGGAATTGCTGGGAATGTGCCTCCAGTACCTGAAGTAGAGGCTTCGATAGTTCTGGGTAAGTAATATAGAGAGAAGTTCCATGATAACATTTCTCAGTTTACTTAATTTATGGAAAGATATCCAAGGTGGGTTGTAAAGAGTATGTCAGGCCTAAAATAAGAGTTTCAGTTATAGTAGCCTCCTACATTTACCAGAGAGGGTGGACCTGAGGAGGTTGAGTTCTGGATTGAGTCTATCCAGATGGTCCTTAGATATTTGGATACTCTAGTTGATAAGACAGTCAAGACAATAGTTTATATGTTATGTGGACAAGAAAATCATAGGTGTGACATCCATACTCAGGATGGAAAGCTAGAGAATATGGATTGAAAGGTATTTTAGGATAAGTTCTTGGAGCACTTTTACCTAGAGATGCTCAGGTACAAGAAGATATCCAAGTTCATTAGGTTGATCCAGGGGAGTATGTAAAGCATGAAATGCATTGGTATCTTTAATGATTTGAAGCTATTTATTCTAGGGTTAGTGGGAGATGAGGAAACTATGGTTAAATGATTTCAGGATGGGAATAAATGGGATATTAAGTCCCAATTTAATATATTTTCACTAAAAAATTGAATTTTTGAATCCATATCTCATTTCTGAGGGGAACCTGAAAGAGACTTCCAGTGAGATGTAATGGTTTTTGTTGGTTGTTCTAAAGGTACGTCTTCCAATGGTAGGAAGAATCACTATGATAATGTTAACTACAGTAGTGGAAATCAAAGTGGCTAGGGGGGTGATTAGTTACTCAAGACATTACTCAAGTGCTCTACCACTAATGCTGCAGGTCGGTTCACTTTATTAAATAGTGCCCTCGACCATTTATAGAGTTATAAGAATGTGTAAAAAAGGTATCTCTATAATGGTTATACATTAACCCATGATAGGTGGGTAATGATGGAGATAGGTAGAATCAAAGTGTGGTAATGGAATATTATACCCCAAATCAGTCTGGAAGTTGGAGTTTTATTGTTCATGGTGGTTGAGGTAGTGGATGTGGTACTTTGGGGAAAGAGATCACATATTAGTAGAGTGGTTAAATTCAGGATACTCAAACTGTAGCATAGGAAAGAGGGTTAGGACAATTATATGCAGTTCAGGCTTCACTTGTGGATAGAGAGGTTGGACCAACAACATTCAAAAGTACTATTCTTATAGATTTTATGCTTGGTAGTTCCCTATTTGAGACCGGTGTCTCTCATTATTATATATATGAACAACTTTGTAATGGGCTGAGTTTGACCATGGAGTTTGTGAGTGGAATTATTATAATTGATACACTGTTGGGAGTACGGTTGAGAGCCATCTATTAATGCAAGGGGTGTTCTCTTGAGGTTGGGGAGTGTCATTTCTACTAGTAGTGTACTGATCCCACATGGATTTTTAGCACCAGAGAGTGACCTTTACATCTCCTAAGGGTGACAATTATGTTCATCATGGAAAATGGGATATCAAGGTGGGTCATACAGGTCTAGTTCATTAGAAAATGGGGGATCTCACCGCTCAAGTTGTAAGAATTTTACTGGATGATGGGGGTGTGAAGTGGGATGTCTTTTCAACTATAGTGGATTAGTTTTGAGACATATTTCCTGAGGAATTCTCAAGGCTTCAACCTAAGAGATATGTGGAGTTTATTATTGAGATCATGCTTGGAGATAACCAAGTTTCCATTGCACCTTATATAATAGCACTAACAAAGCTTCAAGATATTAAGACTCACCTATAATAGTTGATGGATAAGGGATTTATCTATCTGAATATGTCTCCTTGGGGTTCTCTAGTCTTGTTTGTTAAGAATTATGATATTAAATTGCACATATGTGTTTATTACTGGAAGTTGAATCGAATGATAATGAAGAACGGGTATCCTCTCCAATGTATCAATGATCTCTTTTAAAATTTTATATGAGCTTATGTTTTCTCCAAGATTGATTTGATATCGGGGTATTATCATTTGATATTTAGGCCTTCTGATATACCATGGATATATTTTAGAAGCGGGCATGAATTATATGATTTTATTGTGACATTGTTTAGGATGATGAACGCTCTGAAAGTGTTTATGGACTTGATGAACTGAATCTTCCACCTGTATCTAGATCAATTTGTGGTTGTTTTTATGGATGAAACATTGGTGCACTCCAAGACTAATGAAAGTTATTCCCAACATCTTGAAATCATCCTGAGTACACTTAAAGAACATAATCTATACACCAATCCATCTAAGTATCAATTCTAGATTGATCAAGTAGATTTCTTGGGTCACATCATCTTAGAGGAAGTTCTATTAGTGGACCCATATAAGGTGCACATTGTGGTTTCTTGGGAGTAGAACAATAACATTTTTGATATCCGTAGCTTTCTGAGGTTGGATGGTTATTATTGGAGGTTCATACAGGATTATTCCCTCTTGGAAGCACCAATTTCAAGCTTAAGTAAGAAGGTAGTTAATTTTGAATGGTCTAGAGCATATGACAATTATTTTTAATAGTTAAAGAAGTGTTTGAATAAAACATTTATTGTGATCCTACTGGAGATGGGTGTATAGTATACAATGTTTTTTGATGCGTCTATGATAGGATATGGAGCAGTGTTAATGTAGGGAGATCGAGTTGTGGTGTATAGGTCATGGTATTTGAGGCCACAAGAATGGACTCACCCTACTCACAACTGTGATTTAGTAGTAGTGGTTTATACTTTGAAATGTTGGTAGCATTATATGTTGGGTGAAACTTTTACTATGTATACCAATCATAAGAGTTTAAAGTATATATCTTCCAAATGATATTCAAATATCCAATATTGTAGGTGGGTTGAGTATATGTAGTCATTCGATTTTGAGAAATCATATATGCTTGGGAAGATAAATAGTGTTGTTGACACTTTGAGTAGGAAGACTCAAACTCAGGTAGTTTAGGAGGCTAGTTTTAAGTGTAAGATTATGAATTTACTGGTATAGATATATATTGTGGTTCCAGAGGTCCAGGAGAAGATGACCCTTGTATAAGTATCAGTTGAGTCCTCACTTCTGGACTGGATCAGGGAGAGGAAATATGATGAACTAGAGAGTTTTTCCTTGAAAAATATCCGTGAAGGTTGGGATTCACCTTTAGGTTGGACCATATATGAGTATGAGATCATCTATGTTAGGAACATTGTTGTTATGCCTATGATTATATGGGAGGAGATGATGTGTGATTTTCATGCCTCAAATTGGGAATTCAGTCCAAGTATGACCAAAATATACCCTAGCCTACATCGATAGTATTGGTCAAAAGGAAAAAAAGTAGATTTTAGGTTTTGTTACATTATGTTACACCTATCAACTGGTGAAGGTTGAGGATCAATGACCCAGTAGTTTACTACAGCTATTTCCCATTCCAGAATGGAAATGGAACATTGTTAGTATGGATTTTTTGGTAGGCCACCTAAGGACTCCATATAAGAATGATTTTATATGGGTGTTTGTGGACCAACTGATAAAATTAGTACATTTATTGCCTATCCTGGATACTTTCTCAGTGGATCAGTTGGGATACTTGTATGTTTAGGAGATAGTTTTTCTACACGGGGTGTCACGGAGTATAGTTTCATAGTATGACTCATGTTTCACTTCACACTTCTAGTAGGGATTATAGAACAATATTTTTACGTAGGTATTTCTAAGTATTTTTTTTTACCCATAAACGGTTGGGAAGTTGGAGCATACTATATAGTTTTTGGAGGATATTCTATGGGTGTGTGTTCTAAACTTTCATGGGTCATGGGAGAAGCACCTAGAACACATTGATTTTTCCTATAAAAATAGTTATCAGGTGACTATAAAGATTCTACCATATGAGGATATTTATGGTAGGCTATGAATATCACATTTATACTAGATATAGACAGGTGATTCAGAGTTATTGATATCGAGTCTCATGTAGTATACGTCGGAGCATGTTTAAAAAATTCGAAAATGAATGGTTATGGATCAGAGTAATTAAAATACATATTCTAGTAGATGTTTACTACCCCTTGAGTTTAAATTGGTTGATTATGTGTTCCTTTGGGTGTCACTAAGATTGGGTCACCGTAGGATTTGGAGGTGGGGTGAGTTGGCACCCAAGTTTGTTGGACCTTTCAATATTGTAGAGATAATCAAGCTAGTGGTTTACTGATTGACTCTTCCAAAGAGGTAAAGTGCTATGAATGGTGTTTTTTATGTTTCATGACTTTGGAATTACCACCCCAACCTTTCTCTTGTGATCTATGTTGATGATATTGATTTTGAGACCCACTTTTCCTTTGAGTAGCATCCAATACGAGTTATGGATTACAGTGAGAAAATATTGTGGGGAAAGACTATGCTGATAGTTTTAGAATTGTGGAAAAATGGATGTGTTCATGAGTAAACATGGGAGATATAAAAGAATACGTGGGATCTTTGGACTAACCTTTTTACCTTTAAATCTTAGAGATTCTTGGGAGTACAGCTTGAGATCAAGCTATTATAAGGTGGGGTGATTGTAAGATTCAAAAAATTTATAGAGATGTATTGTGCTCATTTATAGGTACTATTTTTTATTTTTTTGTTATGATTTGTTTGAGGAATATCCAATGTCTGTTTGGGTAAATTTTGGAAGTTTTTAGAGGGTCTATGGGTAGTTCATGGTTGGTGTATGGTTTTCCCAAACCGTGCACCTAACCCAGAAAACCATACACCCTTGAGAAATTGGGGTTTCCATGCTTGGCACATGGTTTTTCAAAATGTGTGACCTATTAGTAGAAACTTTTTACCCTTATTATTATGTGCATTATTAAGGAACACGGTTTGTAAAACTATGCACCCTAACCCAGGAATTCATGGGTGCAGGTTTTATTCCTCTAAAAATTTAAATTAAAATCCCTTACCCCTCGGTTTTAACCCCAAAACACCATAGATCAAACCTAAACTCATTATCATGTTTTTTAAGCTCTCATGAGGATTATAAGGCTCCTTGAACCTCATTATTTATGAATCAAAGATCCATTCAATGGATCATCTCATGTTTGGTAAGTGGTTCTTCATTGTTTGGATTCCTCTCCCTCCCTTCCCTCTTTCCAAATGAAGATGAATGTTTTATCCACCATTGAAAAAGGTTTAGATCTAGTTTTTCATGGATCTTATTTGGTTTGATATTTTTTCTAAGATTTGGTCCTAGATCATACACTCCATTGTCATCTTGATCATTTTGGTTCAATTTGAGGTTTTTGTTTAGAAAACACTCATCAACGACCTTGAGGTAAGTGATATAAATGTTAATTCCCATAGTCTTAAATTTTATTACATGTATGTAATTTGGGAATTTCAATTTCCACATTTGTAAATTTAATCTTGAATTGGATTAATTAAATAGTTAAATCAATTAATGAAATTATGAAATCGGTGGGATAGTGGGATTATGGAATTTATGGAATATAGAATTATGAAATTGGTCAATTAATGGTATTATGGGATTGATTGATAATTTTAATTAAGAGGATTTATTTGATTAATATTTTAGGGTTAATGGGTATTATGATTAAATGTTGATAAATGGTTTAATGGTGAATTTTTCATATTATTCCATGTGAGTAAATGGAAGAACCATAATTATTGTGATAAATTGAAATGGTGTACCATGATGAGAATGTTTGATAAGAAGGTTATTGATTATTAACCTTGATGAATGTGATATATGTCATATATGTGTGATTGATTAATAAATGGGGTGTGGGATAGGGACTGATTCTCCAAATACCCATGGAGTGCTATACATGATTTTATACACCCAAATGCATGTATGTGAATATTATTGTATGGGATAAGGAATGATTATCCATATAACCATGGGGTGTGGGAGAGGGACTGATGATCCAAATGCCCAAGGGGTTCTAGACATGGCGTTATAGGCCTAACATGTTGCCATTATACTGGCATTCCAATTATCCATGAAATAAAATTGAATTGAAATGTATGGTGAAAGAAATGATATAATGAATTGAGATTCCTTATGTGATATGGTTAAAACTCTAGCATAAGTTGAAGTAGGTATTGATGGTTTGGGTGTCATCATGAACTTGGGGAATTATGTGGTTAGTTAAAGAATAATGTTTTGTGTAAACATCTTACTTTTTTATTGTATTTTATTTTTATACAACTGCATGCACTATTATGGACAAAATATTGTTTTAGTCATCATCGGTGGTGTCCTATTGAGATGTACTCATGCCCTACTCAGGCTGTCTAATCAGTATTGGATAGACTTCAGGTTTTCAAGACATGATAAGGGTAGGATCGTTATATTGGATGGCTAAGTTGGGATGGAGCATGGATGAGGGAACCATACAAGGTGTCGGGACCCACTTGAGAGTTTTTAGTGTCTTTATTTTGGTTTTTCATCAGACACTTGACACATATATGGCATAAAATATATACAACTTTTGTTTGGATATGCTTTTCCTATTTTATCTTATCATGTGATATTGATCTGTATTGGTTATGGTATTATTTTGATTATTAGTTATTCCCATTTGGTTATTGTTTATTTATTGTGTTTTTGTGCATCTTTGATATAGAGGGTATAGTCTCTCCATGTTTTATATTAGACCCTCGCTACTATTCAGCAGCCTCGGGCATATGGGGTGGCTCACCTGAGGTCACGTAGTGAACCATCTCAAGGAACCATAAAATGGAACCCAATTCAGGACATTACACTATTGTCTCAATTATTTATCCTAATCCTTTTATTTCTAAGGATACTTTCAAGAGAAAGTTTGAGGTACTAATGTGAGTATTACTTAATCCTAAACTTTTTCATCATAATTTTTCACATCCAAGCTGATCTTAAAAAAATAATATAATTACATTAGTATCATATATATACTTAATTGTTGTTATATTAATATAACAACCATTATTTATTCATTCCCATCCACTTATAAAAATAAAGGAATGTTGATTGTGCATATATATAGAATACAACCTCCATGAAACTTCATCTTCCATTTTACATCACTAACATTCATGTTTGGAAATAAGGATGGTTTTAATGAATGAATATTTTGAATATATCACAATTATAATTATTAAATCACAATTTATCATATACCTCTATTATATCTCATTCATTGAGAAATGGAATCATTAATCATGCCTAGTGGGATACTACCTCCATGAATGGTGAATTTCATTTGTCATCAAAAACCTACATTGATGGTTATAAGAATGAATTTAGTGAAGGTAAATTATATTTATGAAATCCTTATGATTCTTTAAAAGTTATATTAACATTATATAAAAACTTTTCCTAAATCAAAAAAAAATCATTATAACAGTCTCTCATTTGGATCGATTTTTACCGCATATGTGAATGATGTTATAATGTTTAAACCATGAATAATTAATGAATGTTATATAAAGTAAATATAATTTAATAATAATATATTTTTTAATAATTATATAAATTTATTATTAATATTTAATATATTTATTAATATATCACATTTCAATCATCAAACATGCTAGAACTAGTTTATTTCAACTTTTTTTTCACAAACCATATCCATGAATTTCACCAAAAGAGATAGAAATTAAGGAATAATTGGAAAAAATAATTATTATATCTTTAATAATATAATAATGATTAAATTTGGGATAAGAATAAAGAATAACACCATAATTAAAAAACTAGTTCAAAATGATCAAGATTACTCACTCTCGATATTGAAAATAGAAAATAACTAACTAATATACATATAGATAATAATTATAAAATAAATTTATAAATGGTTATATATATTAATAATAATATATAATAAGTGATTAATATAGATATGTTTATTATAAAAGAGTTCATATTGTGTTTAAGTAAGCAGGAATACAATGTAAGGGGTTATTTCTCTCATTTTTAATTCATGGAGACATATTACTTATTATACACCATGATATATTTAATATTGTGTGATTACTACATAAGGAATGTATTTTTTCATATTCATGATATTCATGGGGTTTAAAGATCCATCTATTTTTTATTAAAATGGATTTTGATTCAAAAGATACCAATGTTATTATGGTTATTTGTGTCTATTTTCAATTCCATGAGAACATGTTTGATATCGAAAATCATCTCTTATTTTATATGTTGTATTCACTAATATATTTCATTAAATTACAATCAATATATTTCATTTCATGATATTTTAATTTCTATTTCATGGTAACCCTCTTATTCTTACATTACCATTACCATAAGGGTTTTTAGAATCTCAATTCTCATTTAATGAGTTATGATTGCTCTTCCTGGATGTATAATTTGGTCACATTATTCTATTTGATTTTATTAGGTGGAATTTTTTCTTTTTTTTATGTGTATTTATGTTTCTTACACATAAACCCATTTTTAAATATCTTTTTTTTAATGAATTATGATATCTGTATGGGATTTGGTTTACTCAAATTTCTTTTCTTTGAGTTAAAATGTTATTCTCTAAGTTTCATTCTTATATATTTGATCAATTATTTTATTTTCTATTCCATAAGATAATTTCTCATTTCTATATGGATAAAATGATTTTTTTAACTCAAATATTCTTTCTCAATAAATTTCTTTCTCATAAAAGTGCAATGTTTTTAAGAAAAAAATTTGCATCTCCTTTAATGATAGTTTTTCCTCTATTTCCATGTTCATTTTTCTAAAAAATTATTTACTTTATTTTTTTGAAATCTAAATATGTGTTTACTCATTTAGAATTCCTATTTTCCATTTCCAATTTTTAAAGTTAAGTTTTATTATATCTTTATACAATTTTATTTTTCAGCAATGGTATTTCAAGATATTAAAAAAGTTTTTCATCCTTTCAAAATAAAATGTTTTATCTTCCACTCTACATTCTTTTTTATAACCTTTATTAATTTTAAATTATATATTATTGAAGTTTATTTTTAAAAATTAATTGTTTTCCTATGTTTCCAATTCACCTTTTCAAAAATTAATTTTCAAAGTGACTATAACTTCATCTTTTACATCAAATATAATAGTGTTTTCTAAGAACTATTTTATGGTTTTCCTTCTATTTTACTTTCTATCTCTATAGGCTGTATTTAAATTGAAGTTATTTTTCATAAACTACCCTCTAAATTTTCTTATAACATACTCTTTTGGGATGATTGAATTTTAAGTATGAACTATTTTCATTCTTGAGGTAAATTTTGGTTATACCATCTTGAAATGTTATAAAAAATCATTTTTTCCAAGGGTTCTTTATGATGTGATGAATGATTATTTTCAATTGGAACACATATGAATGGATGATTGATGGGTAGGTTCCTATATCACCCTCCAATGCATTTTTTATGTTTTTATATCTCATGATATAAGGATTTTTTATGTAAACACAATCATGTTATGATTTGTTCGCATGATTTTGTGTCGACATGATCACGTATAGTTTTTTTCATAGGATTGTGCATGGAAATGACTGAATATAGATGTGTTAACATGATGTTGTATTTACATGATGACACATATATTTTTTCACAATATTGTGTGTGGACATGATCACATTGTTTTTTTCATAATGGCTTGGTTTACTGTGCATATTACAAATTTATATGTCTCATGCCTATGATTATGATTTATGGTTAATGTTTATTATAACGTCCTAGACTCAGATGCCACCCAATGTTTCCCTGATCCCGATTGGCCACATGGACTCAAGCACATCTTCCCAAACATTAGAGGCTGCTAACTAGTAGTGAGGACCTAGGTAAGTCAGTGGGGAGACTATGCCCTCATTACTAGAATGTCACAGTGGAAGTAAAACATATAATAAATAGAAAAAAAGAAATAAATAGAGGTCAATTGAAAGTAAGACAATATAGGAATACATATCAATAACAAGGAGTATCTCATATACAAAATGATGAAGATGATACAAGTATCTAGAAATCATCCAAAACAGTACATGGCAATACAACACCGTACAAGTATCCCAAAAAGAACCAAAGATCAAAAAGTGTTTGTTTCATCACAAACCTCATCTTGATCCTATGCTCCCATACTCTAAATCCATAGTCAACAACTTGTACCCGGGCGCTTTCCCCTATCATCACCTGTAACCATAAAATATGTTTGGGTCCCTAAGGAGGCTGAAACAGCGTGTGAGATAAACATCTCAATAGGCAACCACCTAGGTCTATACAGTTCTAACAGTAATATAAAAGTTTTATCAAGTGTAAACAAATATGTAAAGTAAATTTAATTCCCATGGCATACATATATTGCAATAATTTAACTAAACATCCCCTCAAGGCTACCTGAAATAGAGTCATCTCTTAACAAGGCTACTATAACAAATAATAAGGTGAAAAGGAAATACCCTACTTCCATCAATGTCAAGTAATCTACATCCACACTATATAAGGAGTCAAGAATCTCATGGCCATGATGTATAGTGAAATGTAGACCCCATGGGTAGGATCTAAGGTGTCACCTACCAAGTAATCCATGAAATAAATCTAGACCACAAAGGGTCGGATCCAAGGAGCTCATCCAAGGCATCCACATCTAGTCCCATGGTCATCCCAGTGGAAACTTAGTATAGGCATTGGTTAGAGTTATAGGAGCATGTTCACTGACATGTCCTATGAGAGTCCAAGAAATCCAAATCCACAAGGTATCAAGGCTCGAGGCATCCCATAAAATCAAGACCCAAGGGGAAGAGTCAACTAAAGGCATCCACTACTGTGTTCCAGATTCATGGAGAGCAGTCCATGTAATCTATCAAACCATTCATTCAAAATAAAAAATTCAAACCTCGTTTCAGTATACCCACTCACACAACCATGTACAATCCAAGAGTATACCCACCCATGCATTACATTTATAAATAACTATTCATATGGGCCTACCCTCCCATATTCACTATTTAACATTCCATTAATCAATTCATATAGGTATACCCACCTATATCACCCATTTAACAATACCAGCTAATCAAAAAAAGCATCGAATTACAAGATATAACTAATTAAGGAGGCAGTACATCTCCTAACGATACAAGAAAATCACTTCATAATGAAAGTTTGGTTTCTATGGTGGCGGTTTAAACCGCCGCCTTATGCTTCTATGGCAGTTCTATAAAACCGCTGATAAATTGGGTTTTGGTGTACAATATGTAGTGGTTTCCTTAATTTAGCAGTGGTTTCGAGTAACCTTCATAGTAAACACATTTTGCGGCGGTTATTGTGGTTTTGGCGACGGTTTTCTCAGAAAAAATGAAACATTTTTTGGCGGTGGTTTAAACCACTGCTAAAAATAACTTAATTTTTTCCAGGGCCAAATGTCGTCAAAACCACACAAACCACTACAAAATGGTAATGAAAAATGAGAAATGTTTACCGACGGCTTAAACCGCCACTACAAAAAACGCATTTTTTTACAATAACCACCACTAAATCAAAAAAAACTACCACTAAATTATACTATTCATGTATATAGCGGCAGTTTTAACCACCGATAATAGTAAGATACCAAATTATAGTGGCAGTTTGAACCGCCATGAAATATGGTCCATTTACAAAGCAGTGGTTTAAACCACTACTAAAGGTAGATTTAAAATAAAAAATTGTAGTGGATTCTGCATCCCCAATACCCGTACCCTGAAAAAACCCATTTTAATATCATTATTAACAAAATATTTCACCACTACCAAGAAATTAACACCAGATCACACAAATCATGAAAACCTATAATCATACAAACTTATAACCTACAAGCCTAAAAAAGTAGAATCTTGAAAATATAATAAACTTTAAAACTACAGTATTCGAACCTATAAACATGAAAAACTAGACACCTAAAAACTTACCTACTAAAAAACATTTACCCTTCACTATTTTAGAGTGATATTCAATAATACTAGAAACCTTCAAACATGAAAACCTATAAATTAATAAAACATAAATCCTATAATCCAAAATCCTATAGACATCAAATCAAAGAAAAATGAAAATTGTAAAAAAAATGATACCATAAAACCTATAACCTAATTTCCTATGAACTATAGACCTATACACCACTAGATAGTAAACCTGTAAACATGTTACCCTATATCTTTTATACTGGTAAAACCATAATCATGAAAAATAATATAAAATGATCCTACAAACTTCAAATATTGAGAACCCAAATCATATGGACCTTTAATTCTATGTCATATAAATACTAAACCACTAACTTTTTACTATTAAATAAGAAAACATGTAAACATGTAATCCAGAAAATTTTATAATTCCAAACATGTATTCCTTTAAACTGGCAATCATTCAACCAACAAACATTAAAACTAATGATTTTTTAAAAAACAAAACTAAAACTTATAATACTTAAAACATGGAATCCTCCTACCTATATAAAAGAATCTTATAACTTTAGAGATCATTAAACATGATATATTCATGACTAAAATCCTACAATATTAAAAACTTCCTTATTGAAAACAAAAAATGTGCAAACATCCAACCATAAGCCTAAAAATAAAAACATATGAAATCATAAAATTTTAATGCCTGCAAACTGAAAGCATGAAACATAATAAATATGAAATCTATAAATTTTAAAATAGATTGGATAAGCTATTTCTAGAAATTTGATAAACTATAATTCATGTGAACATATGACTTTAAAATATGTAAAAGACATCTTATAAACATGAAAATGTAAAATGTGAAAAATTGAACACTTGAAATGTACAAAAAATGATACATATAACATGAAATCCAATAAAAAATTAAATAAAAAACAAAAAAATGTATAAACTGTTAAATAAAAACAAAAAAGACAAAAAAAATATGTAACTAGAAACCTACAAACCTACATACCTGAAAAACATTAAACCTAATACTTACAAAATTGGAAACATAGAAACTAGAAACTTCTAATGAGAAACACTGAATCCATAAAACCCATAGATTTAAAACCTCCATATTATAAATCCTATAAACTGTAAAACTATAAACCTATGAATTTTTAATCTAAAAAACTTTAAAACTTGAATGTAGTGAATCTATATGTCTGTGAAACTAAAAAAAATTAAACATCCAAATTTTCAACTAAAAACCCCCTAAACTACATAAGTATAAATATACATTTTCACATCTTATCAAGAAGAGGCTAGGCCACATCCATGCTCTATGGTGTAACTATTCCTAAAAACTTATAACCACTAAAAACTCCACCATTAGCCACTTTGTTGAAGCCATTATCTCTATGATAAACATATGATTATTTTAGAAATAGCACCAAAAACCTCCTCCTGATCCTATACACCATAGATATAACAAACTAAAAAAATTTACACATATTATTATATGATTGGTAAATATAAATAACCATTAATAAAACATAAGGATTGTAAATTCCTAGTGTCTTTGGAAGACTGGGTTCATAATACATAAAAGGAAACATGATAAATCAAGAATATTTTAGGTCATGAAAATGTTTGGTGACTACTATGTGCCACACATTATACATATAAAAATATTGTTACTGACACCCTCTACACTAATCATTATCCGATGATGAAGACATTTTGTCACCCTCTCCACCTCCACCTCTACTTCCTGCTACTGGCACCTGTAAGAACATTATATTGAAAATAAAATATTATTGTATATTTATATTTAAATTTAAAACCAATAAATGTTTGAAAACTGAATTATTTTGAATTTTTTTAATTTACCCGCTCACCACCAGATGATGCACTAAGACTGGGGACAGATCTGGTTGTCTTCTGATATAAATCAATCAACACTTTTTGCAAAGTGGATATCTGAGTCCCCTGTTCCTGGACTATGTTCTGTAGAGAAACAATCTCTCTATGAGCATATTGGGGTATAAAATAACTACAACCAGGAGTAGATATAGCTAAAATTCCCGATGACCTACCAAATACCTCAGATGGTACGGGTCCCAAACTCATCCCGCACATTTGTCCAGGATGCTTCTTCCTAAGGACTTTACCAACTAAGTCATCATGGGAGATTGGGTAGGACTATGCGGGATATACATCCCATAGTTCTTTAATTTTTACCTATAAATCAAATATAATTCATATTAGAAATAATATATATATTAACATAGTGACAAGTGATAATAATTTATTATAAAATTAGTTTATACCCCAACATCTTTGGAAGTCTCATTAACAAAACTTCCATCATATTTTTTGTGTACATATAACCACACTTCTGTTCGGGATGCCTGGTGACCTAAACTTTGTGGCTATATTAAAAAAGAAAAATCAACAATTTAACATATTAAATAGATATTATTGTCTTATAAATATTTTAAACTAATTAAAAGATTACCAGAGTTGATCATCTTCAAAAAAATATTTGACCCTGTAGTGTGAGGGATGACTTGCTTATCCCAACTTGCTGCATTCTTCCTTGAAAGATCCTAAAATAAATAAAACATAATTTAATTTTTATGTATTAAATTTCATCTACTTATCATATACATGCATAAATGTACAATGAGATTAATATGATAATATATATTTAAATACCATCTTCTTCTCATCATAATGTCTATCAACAAAAACATTCCATTGCACTTTGGGTATCCCATCAGGTAGCTTTTCATACATCTGTGGGGATTTCAATGAAGTTTCATTGACATTGCTCTGCAATATCTATTTAAATTCTTTCTATTTCTTGCTTATATTTTTCAAAACCCACTTTCATGCTAGCACATCAGAAACCGTAAAGTGGAATAACATCTGTACATAGAAATTCATTTTGAAAATATTATAATTTAATAACATAATGACATTAAATTACACTATAATTTATTAAAATTACCTTTATTTAGGAATCAAAAACTTAATTTTTACAAGTTTAAGGCATATTCCTCCAACCATCATACGTAATCGGAAGAGAAATCAGCTTCACGGCCAGCTGGCCTAGAATTTGGCCAAGAAATCCTACGGTGTCATCCATAGGGATCTCATAGGAATCAAATGGGACAACTATCTTCTCTCTGGTCAAATTCCATACATCTAAACTTTTCATATTTTTCTCTATACTTTCATTGTTTCCATCTTTTATGAACAAACAATTAGTATAAAAAAAGTACAATAAATTTATTCATATTAAAATTTGTACCTATATTAGTCACCCTTCAGTATCACCAAGAATAACTAGAAGTGGTTCCCCGCTCTCTCAATCCGGAGGCTCCTAAAAGAGAAACCGACGAATGAATAGCTGAAGGGATGCTTATAGAGGGTGTGAGAGATATTGTAGGGGCGATAGTGTAGGGGGAAAGAATATGGTATCTCATATGCCATAGGAAGGGATACATATGGATCATAATCTGTCGGTGTGGTTGATGAAATAGTATAATGCTTCCTCCTTGGAATTCCGTTCATTTAATCAAATAAAATTAAGTTCAGAACATATATTTAAAAAAAATTATGCAGAAAAAAAAATATTAAAAATGATAAAATATGCACAGTACTAAAAATATATATATATATATATAACAAAGCCTATCAAAATTGAATTTATATTAAATTTATGGGTAGAATTGAGTTTTTGGTTATAACAATTCATTTGTTCAATATTGAAGTAATAGGTGGAATTTCATTATTTGTAAGAAAAACTATCAAAAAAAATTAGCTACAAAGATGCTAAATAGGCCTTTAGTTGCAAGGTAATGCATTTAAGTAGATGTTTTCTTCGATCTAACATTTTGATTTATCAACCATATAGCTCTAAATAATGGTGAAAGGAAGATGTACATTATTTTTTGTAATAATTTGTTATAAGGTTCAATGAAAAGGGGAATTTAATGTGATGCAATCCAGGGTGAGTATTATCCAAAAATTAAATCTGATGATTTGATATATCCAATGATGTTTAAAGGAATATAATTTTTTTGAACAACTAAGGTATATAAAACAATATTATGAAGTTATGAGAAATTCAAAAATTATGTACCTAAAGAAAAGAATCTTCAAATATTGATGATGTTCTAGATATTGAAAATATATAGGAAACGTGTAGTTTTAATCTATTATGTATGTTGTCTATACTCTCCCATTCTCATATAAATAAAAATGTTTAAATGTAAATGAAAATATTAATTTGTGAAGGAATAGTAATAAATATTTTAAAGAGGGAAAAAACTCATATATTATGGTTGAATTTTTTTGATCTTTTTGTTGAGATATAAGAATGAATATATATTGAATGAATATACTATAAATTAACACATAAAATAATATTTAATAATAGTTGAAATAACCTTTGAAATTTTAATGATTTCCATAATGTTTGAGTTAATAGCACTTTTTTATATTCCAGGAATGGAACACATAGACATTGATTTAGCCAATTCATGTCCTACTACATTAAGAAATTTAATTTCATCCTCCTCTCAATAAATTCAAGCCTTAAATTCAATTTAGTGGAAGAAAATTGGAGAAGGAGAAAAAGTTTGAAGAATGATCCACCCTAACCCTAAGATGTCAATAAGGGGGGGTTGAATTGAGTCGTTAATAGGGAGATAAAATTGATCCATAAAATTATTAACATTGAATTATGTATTTTTTCCTAATAAATCCCAATACTGATTTAGATGAATGAAATGTTTTTGAGAAGGAACTAATTCAATTTGATGATATTAAAATACAATTAGAGTGATATTATATAAAATGTAAAAGTCCCTATATAAAATGATTCACATATAATCCACCTCATAATGAGATTCATGTCAGGGTCATACATGTTAGGAGATTCCTTTTATAAAACTTCATATTCATATATGACCAAATCCACAAAGGGGTACTAATGTATGGGGATTCACATAAAAAAATTTCACATATGAGCATCATCAAATGAGTCAAACACATATGGAGTTTGATGTTAAGATACATGAAATAGGGGAGGATCTCAATGTAAGGGTGATGATGTAATGGGATTTATGAATGAAACACATCATAAAGGGATCTATTTTAGTGTTATTGATGTAACAGAAATGAGAATAGAGTTTTGGTTAATGAATAGGGATTTGGAGTTAGAGATTTAAGTAAGAGGATACATGTAAGGTTTTTTTTAACTTATATTAGTACAGTGAATTCATGGATTTATATCTAAAAAATGGGAATAAATTAATATGAAGAATATAATGATCTTAAAATAAATAAAACATCAAAATAAGATTAATATTTAGTATGATTCTTATTTAGAATGTAGTATCAAACAACATGTGATATTGTGCAATGATAATGTGTAGGTTTACATGACATTAATTGTTTTTTCCACATCATAGTTCCATAAAAACATGGAGTATATCAATGTTTTTATTTATTGAATATCTCATAATTATTGAATGTATGAGTCTAAAGAATAATTAAAATGGTGACTGTGGCTCTAATTTAAATAAGCTCAAATGAGGTGATAAATTAAGAATCTATTAACTAGTTTTATATATGACATCACTAATATTGTCAATGTTCATGGATTTTCACAATTTCATTTTCAAAAACTAATATTCATGATATTATTTTGTTATAATATTTATATTAAAGATCCAATAATGAAGTGTGTTCACTAAGAAGAACATTTTATAAATAAATATTAATGGATATACTTAATTGTATTTAAGGAAGAGATCCAACTACATTTACGAAATTCCTAATCATCATAGAAGGAGAGTTGATGCATCCAAGAAGCACCAATGCGTTGATGAGATTACCAACACTGTGATAGATTTTCTTGATTGATAAAGTCCAATCAATAAAATATATGGGAAAAAGGCTGGATGTGTGGACATGAGGAAGGAAATGGACAAACAATAAATCACTTATGTTCCTATAATTATGTTACTACAAATAATACCAACTCCAGTGGAGGATTTGAGGGGCGGTGAGGTGGCAGCGAGGTGTAGTGAAGTAGTGGTGAGGCATGGTGAGGTGAAGCAAAGTGTGGAGAGGGTCGACAAGATGTGGTGAGGCATGGCGAGGGGTGGTGAGGAACAGAGAGGCATGAAGAGGTGTGACGAGTTGCGAAAAGGGTGGCGAGGCACAGCGAGTCGTGGTGAGGGGTAGTGACAGGGTCGATAGGGCTTTAGGGAGTCAGGGGGTTAGGTGTTTGGGGGTTTCGAGGGAGGGGGAGAGTGTCGTGGGTATGAAAATATTTAATGGTTTAGTGGCGGTTTACTAAATCGCTACTAAACTATCAGTTTGGTGTAGTGTAAGAAGATATTCAAACCCATTAAGGCATCTAAGGGCTTACTCTAACTAGAAAATCACAAGCACACACCCCTTAGGTGGTTTAAATAGAAATAAACATATTAATTACTTAAGGTGTAGCCCATGGGGGACCTCAAAATGGGCAACTGGTGTCAATACACCTAAACGGAACCTACGTTCATCTTCACTAGGCCCGACTAAGACTACCAAGAGTAGCTTGCTCTAAAATAGGGTCATGCCAAAAATTCCAATGAGCGGTGAAAAGGATAAATTCCCAAAAAGCACCTGAAAAGCCAAAAGAAGTTATAGGCCACCTACCTCAGCTCGGTAGTAGAGAGCTCATCCAGTATCAAGTCCTGATTCGTCTTGGTTTAGGAGATATTTGAAGAGTGGATGGAGAATGGTATATTAGGGAATATGATCCTAAAATCAAATAGTGAAGCTGTTGTTTTTGAAGAATCAATAATGGATAAAAAGGAACCAAGGACATACCATTATGAATCTGATGAGACAAACCATGTTTGAATCAGAGGTCAGAAGGAGACTCGGGATCGATTCCTAGATTAGGATCCCTTGAGAGATTTTTCCAAGCTCTCTCTAGTTTCCATTAAAACTAAAATGGGTTTTAGGTTTAAAGTGGAAAATTCTAATTTAATTAAAATTTAAAAAAACTCACATAGCAGGATCATACAGTTTACCTGTATGATTTCCCAAACCCTGTGGAAACCATGAGCAATTCACTACTATCAAGGGGCACATTGCATGGTTTCTCTGCCCAGTCTGACAAATAATGTAGAAACTGTATGAAAATGGTCTTTCAAAAGTCTTCAATTTATCAAAAATTATGCACGTTCATGTGGCCACTACTATACGGTTTTAGAAACCAAGATGAAGCTACTGCCTCCACTCGCATGGTTAGTCTAACTATGTGGAAGGCCATTTCAAGCCCAAAACTTGGTTTTGAGCTCTAAATGATCCCTAGACACCTCCAGAACACCCATGATAAAACATGTTACATATGTAAGGTCACAACATAGCATTTAAACTTTAAAAAAAGGATATGTACCTAATAAAAAATCCAAGTTTCTTATAATCTTACCACCTTATAGAAATTCATCCCCTGATTGCTCTCTAAAGGGTAGTCAAGATTAATCTGAGAAAAACTCTGGCCACTGAGCACATATATCATCCTCCCGCTCCCAAGTCTCATCCTGTAAATGGTCATGCTGCATAGAACTCATACTAGAGGAACTGACTGGCCTTGGAGAACCATTCTGATCCTATCAACGATACGAATTAAATGCTCCTCAAATGATGTATCAACCTGAAGCTCAACCTCCCCAAGCTGAAAAACATGATATGGGTCTGAGTGATAGTGGCATAGCTGAGATACATGGAATATGTCATGCATGGATTAGTACCTCTGAGGTAATAGTAATTGATATAAAATTGAACTGAATCTCTCCAGAATCTTGATCGACCCGATATATCACTGTGAAATCTTACTCTATCTCTTGATCAACCTATGTCCCAACCTCGTTGAAACACATAAGAAAACTTTATCCCCAACCTCGAACTCTAGGGTTCATCTATGATGATTATCATATGATTTCTGATGAGACTGTACAATATCCATCTTCTTCTGTATTAACTGGACCTGCTAAGAAGTATCATCCATGAGACGCGGTCCCAGTAAAGCTGCATCACCTGCCTCTAACCAACATAGGGGAGAATGGAATGGCCTACTGTATAAGGACTCTTAAGTTGTCGTCTGTATCATTTCTTGGTAACTGTTATTATAGGAGAACTTAACCTGGGGAATATACCTCTCCCAAGATCCCCTAAAATTTAGGATGCATGCTCGTAGCATGTACTCTAGTACCTGTATTGTAAACTCTGACTGGCCATCAGTCTAAGGGTGGTATGTTGTGTTAATAAGCACTTGTGTACCCAGTACCCTCTGAAAACTCTTCCAAAAACAATACATCAAGCGGTTTTCCCTATCCTAAATGATAGTGCATGGGACCCCATGCAGTCATACCACCTCTCAAATATATAACCTTTCGAGCTCATCAACACTGAATGTCTCCTTGATCAGAAAGAAATGAGTGACCTTCATAATACTTCTAACAACAAACCACACAACGTATTTACCTCAAGAAAACCTTGGAAAACCAATCATCAAATCCATTATGATGTTATCCCATTTCCACTCTAGGATGGGTAACTACTCTAAAAGCCCAGTCATCCACTGATGTTCTGCCTTCACCAACTGACAAGTGGAACACCTCGTAAAAAACCAACTTCCTTAATTTTCATATCTGGCCACCCTTACTAATGGTGCAAGTCATGGTATATATTGGTGACCCTAGGATGCAATGTCCAAGATAAATCATGAAACTCCTATATCATCTCCTCACATATATCCACTGTAAAAATCCATGGATTCGCAGGACCTCATACTTTCCTATCGTCCAACCAGGAGTAGGGTCCTCACTTTCCACACACTCCCATAGAACTAGGCCTTCTGAATCTGATAGCTGCCCCATCCTAAATCTGTTCATATGATTTGATTTCCCAGCTAAGGATGATAGAAAAGACTTCCTCTACCTAACATGCATCTCCAGATGCATCTCAAAGAACAACTCCATAAGCTTCCACTTGCTACCAGCTTACTACACTGTATATATCTGATTTCTCCTTCTCAGTGCATCAGCCACTGCATTGCCTTTACCTGGCATGTTGGAAAGATCGAAGTTGAAGGACTATATTTACTCTACCCACCTTCACTTACTTAGATTCAGACCACGCTGCATAAAGATATACTTGAGGATTTTGTGGTCTGTGTATACCACAAAATGCTCTCCCAGATAATAGTGTCTCCAATAGTGCAACGTCTGTACAACTATAGCTAACTCTATATTGTGTGTAGGGTAATTACTCTAGTGAGGCCTAAACTATAGAGATCCATATTCCGAAACTCAATCTCCCAGCATTAACACTACCCCCAGCCCAATACCTAAATCACCACATAAAACTATGTAACTATTTCCCTACTAGGGTAGGATCAGGACTGGTGCTGATGTTAAGCTTCCTTTCAGCTTCTAAAATTATGTCTCCCAAGAATATGATTAAACGAACCTCACACCCTTCTTTTTCAAGCTCTTAAATGGCGCTACAAAGTGTGTGAATTCCTGTATAAATCTTTTATAGTAACCAGCTAGCCCTAAGAAACTTCATATGTCAAAAACGTTCTTGGGATGTTCCCAGGAAACTACTTCTCTCACCTTCTTTGGGTCCACTAACACTCCTGTCTTTGAGATGATGTGACCCAGGAAGTGAATGTGCTCCATCCAAAAGTGTCACTTTGTGAGATAACAATATAACTGATTCTATCTCAATGCATTAAAATTGATATAAATATGATTGGTATGGTTGTGTAGATTATGATAATATACCAAGATATCATCCATGGAAACCACCACAAAAGAATCCATGTAAGGATGGAACACTCTGTTCATCAGTGCCATGAAAATTGTTGGCGCGTTCGTGAGACCGAACAGCATAACTAGATACTCGTATAACCTACACCTACTAATAAAGGTCATACAAGGTATGTCTAAAGGTCAAACACATACCTAGTGATATCCTAACCTTAAATAAATCTTTGAGAATACTCAAGGTCCTCAAATTTGATCAAACAGGTCATCTATATGTGGTAAGGGATATCAGTTTTTAACCATCAACAGGTTTAGTTTTTGATAGTCCACACATAGCCTAAGAGTTCCATATGTATTTTTTACAAAAATAACCAATAAACCCCATAGATAAATACTACGTTAAATAAACCCCTTCGCCTTCAAATCCTCTAGCTGCCTCTTGAACTCTTATAACTCTGTCGTAGTCATCCTGTAAGGAGGAATGGATATTATTGCAGCTCCTCACTCTATCACAATGGAGAAATCTACATCTTTATTAGGAGATAAAATAGAAATTCATCAGGAAACACATACTTGAAGCACTCAACCACTAGAAGGAAGTCCACCTGACTCACTCCCTGATCATCCAGAAACAACCTAGCAATCTGGGCTATCATCTGCCTAGCCCACGATTCCCATGTCCAACTCGACTCGCCTAGACATCTCATTCACCTTTGTGAATGAACACTGAACCCTATAGTGATGTGAAATTCACCCTTTAGTTATATCAATCAATATACACTCATTAAGAAACTAACTAGTCCATACTAAGAATGACGTTAAACTCTATCATCTCGAGGACATATAAACTCTAAACGAAGTGACACCCTCCAACCTCAAGGGGACACTCCATACACTAGTTCACATCACTCATTCTAATTATCAATAGTGTTTCTAGAATAATAACACCCTTAGAAATAAAAACCACAAGCTAAAGGTTTTTAGCCAACTGTGAAGATATAAAACTTTGTGATCCACCTATATCAAAAAGAGCATATGCATTCGTAAAAGCTACTAAGATCGTACCTATAACTATAGATGGTCCAGGATCCTAGTCCTATTGGTTCTGTTGCATATCATAAGTCCTGCCTATACAACAGCCCTGTGACACTTTATAGATTCCCTGAGTTGATCCAACCTATTTTCTTTGAGAACCTGGGGTAGGAATACCATGGCCACGACCACCACTACCTTGGCCTAACCAGCATGAACTTCCCTATCTCTCTACCTAAGGTGGAGCTAAAGAACCTAATCCTGAACCTGAGGTCAAAGCTGAACCCCTACCACTCACATCTAGAGGGAAGGTCCTATAAAACTGCTACATGTTCCCCATCCTTCTGCAAGCTCGTCACTAGACTAGGTTGCGGTCGCACTAATTCTTCATGTGGCATCACCTACCACACTGATAGAAATACACCAAGCTACCTACACCCATAGCCTAACTAGCACTAACCTAGTGGGAAGCCTCGAAACGGCACTTCCTTCCTAAAGATGTAGATCTTCAAGGGAAAAAAATAGCACTCCCCTATTCTGTACACCCAGCTTCCCTCAAGGTCTGCTTTGTGATCATTACCTAATTAACAATATCAGTGATTGAAGTCAATCTGAACATGTTGAACTGAGACTTGATAGCATGGATAAGAAATTCCTCAAAGAATCTCACTCTAGACATCTCATTATAAAGATACATGGGAACAAAACACTGAAAATTAGTAAATTGTGTCGAGTATTCCATTATCGTCATCACGCCCTGCTTTAGACGCATGAACTCACTAGTATGCTTTTCTTGCAGAGTCATAGGGTAAAAGTAGCGAAAGAAGCAGGTTTGGAATTCAGCCCAACCCATATTCCATAGCCATTCATTCTGGTTCAAAACATTACACCATCCCTGAAGCCCTCAACCACTATAGGGAAGTCCACCTGACTCACTACCTGGTCATCTAGAAACAAACTAGCAATCTGGGTTGTCATCCCGCCTAACCCATAATTCCCATGTCCAACTCGACTCACCTAGACATCCCATTCACCCTTGTGAATGAACATTGATGGTGCACCACTAGAGTTCATCGTGGCGGGTCATCAATAGTCAAGGATAGCTACGGTGCTCCTTGGAACATCTACATATATCGAAATAAGCCTTCGTAGAACTGTGCCTTAGCACCTGTGTTTGAAACAGCCCCTGGTGCCTCAGCTAGCACTAAATAAGGATCAACTGATATCCCATGTACAAATGCCTCTAGAGAGTGGTCATCACCTCCCTCACGGTGTACCACTAGAGTTCATCATGATGGAATGTCTCTACAATTCCAAACACATGCCTCAGAAAGGAGAACATCAAATCAGGCAGGTTGAAAGTGTAGGACGGGTCAAAACCCCTCCTAAAAACCAATTCAACCCATAGTGTACTCTTAAACCTAGGATTGTATAAAGAATAGCCATCAAACCAATAGAAACTATACCTCTTTCCCACTCAAAATTTGGGTCTAAGACAAGTCTCTAACCATCATTTCAAGTATCCATTTTTTCACATTCAGTTATCTAGGAAATTTCACCAAGGGTTACCAATTCCAAATCTATGAGGTCTCATAACACCTCACGAACCCAAACATGGTTCCCATTAAAACCATATATATATCAAGTTCTTTTAGTATTTACATTCCATAAGTGCAACACTTTCCCAATTTATAAGGGCCCATATCCCTTCTGAATTGAAATATGGTATCACCCTTCATATATATTGCACCCAAACTAACACCACAGAAGACACATCTATCACATCAGCTATCACAACAACATGAAATAACAAAGGCATCTTAAATGGCATGGAAAAATGCATGTAATTTGATTCTAAAAAGTTTCTATATGATGCATGAGATGTAATACCCTCATTTCATCAGGTTGAAACTAAAATAGAACCCACAACTACATTAATAGTAATAGCAGAAATCAAGTGTGTCACCCACTGGTGAAATCGAATCAAATGTAACCATAAAATCCAAAAAAAATAGAAATCCATTTGAGGTCATTTGGATTTTACATGTACATGGGGTATCTACTCTAGGGTAGAGTTTATTACCAAATCCCATTTCATTCCTATTATTGTCTAACATTGCCAAACAATAAGGAAAACTAGCAAAAAACCTACTTTGATACAACTTTGTAATGTCCCAAACCTGGATTCCACGCAATGGTACCCTGATCCCAATTGGCCACATGGCCTCAAGCGAATCTCCTCAAATTCTAGAGGCTTCTAACTAGCATCGAGGGCCTAGGGGGTTAGTGGGGAGACTATTCCCTCATTACCATAGTATCACAGTGGAAGTAAAAAATACAAGAAATCACGGAAATGAAATAAGCAGCAATCAACTAGAAGTATGACAATATAGGAATATATATCAATAACCAGGAGTATCTCATATACAAAATGATGCATATGATAAAAGTATATAGAAAACATCTAGAAAAATACATGGAAATACAACATAGTAAAAGTATCAAAAAAAGAACACAAGACCAAAAAATGTCTCTAGCATCACAAGCCTCAGCTTGATCTTATGCTCCCCTGCTCTAAAGCCACAGTTAAAAACATGTACCAAGGTGATTTCCCCTATCATCACCTTCAACCATATAATTTGTTTGGGTCTCTTGGGAGGCCCAAATAGGGTGTGAGATAAACAAACCCAATAGTCAACCACTCAGGTCTATACATTTCTAACAGTAATATACAAATGCTAGCAAGTGTAAACGAAGAGGTAAAGTAAAGAGAATGCCCATGGAATATGCGTACTGTAATAATTAAACTAAACATCCCCTCAAGGCTACCTGAAATAGAGTCAACTCTTAACAAGTCATCTATAACAAATAACTATGTGACACAACCACACTGTACTTCCATCAATGTCAAGTAATCCACAACCATGTTGTATAAGGAGTCAAGAATCTCATGAACATTCTTTATAGTGAAATGTAAACCCCAAGGTCCAAATTCAAGGTATCATATGGCAGGGAATCCATGAAAAAAATCTAGACCATGAAGGGTTGGATCCAAGGAGCTCATCCAAGGAATCCAAATCGATTCCCATGTGAATCCCGGTGAAAACTTAGTCTAGGCATTGGTTGGAGTCCTAGGAGCATGTGTACTGACATGTCCTGCGCTAGTCCAAGAGAGCCAGATCCATATGGTAGAAAAGCCTAAGGAATACCATGGAATCAATCCTCAAGGGGCATAGTTAACCCAAGGAATCCACTATCGCATTCCAAATCCATGGAGAGGAGTCTATGGCATCTATAAAACCATTCACTAAAAATTAATTTTTTTTATTATCATAAACCCTCATTAAGGGAGAGGGGAACCCAACATGACATCAGTGACTTAAAACATTCAATCATGCCCCCACAATACAAGGTCACAAGTAAAAAAACAACCAAATTCAATACAGAGGTAACTACTCCCCAACATCCATCATGATAAGACCATCTTTCACCATCACATCGTTGCTCGGAAAACTGTACCATGCAGGATTGCACGGGCTTGTAACCGATGGAAATTGACATACCCTCTCGAACAACCAAATCCAAATACCAATGGACAGTGAAAACTCTATGCTCTGAACCTCTTCTGGAAGACCCCTATAGGTGATCTGGTTACCATGCCCCAATGACAGCAGACCGCAGTGCCACGACGAAAAACCCCTCAAAATTCATTCCACACATTTCAATGCCCAATCTACAAAAACTTCACAAATTTGACCATCCAACAACATTGATCTTACCACCATGACAAAATCACAAAAATCCCCATGAATGAAAACCACTACCGCAACAAACCACAACACCACTGACGCCGCAACACCGAATCAATCCAATCGCAAATCACGAACCCCATTCCAAAACATAAACCAGAATCGAATCCAACCGCTCAAAATCGAAACCAAAAACCGCATTCAAGAAATCAACATAAAAAAACACTTCACTAAAAAACATAACTCAAACAATATCCTCTAGAATCTTGAATCATAAAGCTCGTCGCTGCCTTCAAACCGCACAAGATGACTAGATCCACCAAATGAATCCACAGCCGATGGAGAAGTGTGGTGGTGAACTTCATCACAGTAGTTGGAAACTTGAAAAATGGATCCTCACTGTGCCGGCCTGAAAGCCTCATCCAGATAGAGCATGAAAACGGCCAGCAACAGTGAGATTTTTTGGCTTGTTCAAAGCCATGGAGCCACGCCGCCATAAGAAGACACACCACACGCCACCAAATTGTTGGCCTAATCACTGAGGGGAGAAACACAGCCGATTCGCGATGAGAGAGATGAAGGAGGTGGCGAGGATAAAAACCCTAACACGGAGCCCCTTACGGGCTCATGTCCAAGGAATCCTATCAAACTATTCATTCAAAATAAATACTAAGCCTCGTATGAGTATACCCACTCACATAACCCAGTACAATCCATGAGTATACTCACCCATGAATTACATTTACCAATCACCATTCATATGGTCCTACCATCCCAAATTCACCATTTAACATGCCATTAATCAATTCATATAGGTATACCCACCCATATCACCCATTTAACAACACCAGTTAATCAACAATGAGCATCGAATAGCAATATATCACTAACAAAGGAGGCAGTACATATCCTAAGTAGATATTCAAACCCATTAAGGCATCTAATGGCTTACTCTAACCAGAAAAGAATAAGCACACACCCCTTTGGTGGTTTAAATAGGCATAAACATTTTAATTCCTTAAGGTTCACCCCATGGGTGACCTCAAATTGAGAAATAGGTGTCAATGCACCTAAACGGAACCAATAGGCATCCTCATTAGGTCCAATTAAGACTACCAAGAGTAGGTCGCTCAAAAATGGGGTCGTACTGGAATGTTAGATGGGTGAAAAAAAGAACGAATGCCCAAAAAGCACCCAAAAATCTGAAAGAAGGTATAGACCACCTACCTTAGCTCAGTAGTAGAGAGCTCGCCCAGTATTGAGTCCTAATTCATCCTGGATTTGGATAGATATGAAGAAAGGACAAAGAATGAGATATTAAGGCATATGAGCATAAAATTAAATAGCGCAGCTTTTGTTCTAAAGAATCAAGAATGGCTAAAAATGAATCTAGGAATTTTTGGTATGGATCTTATGAGATAAACCGCAATCGAATCAGAGATCGGATGGAGTCTTAGGATCGATTACTAGATTAGGCTCCCTTGAGAGCTTTTCCCAGGATCTCTCCACTGTCTGTTTAAACCAAAATGGGTTTTAGGTCTAAAATAGAAAATTTCAATTTAATTAAAATTTAAAAAAAAACTCATACAGCAGGCTCACACGATTTACCCACATGGTTTCCCAAACCGTGCAGAAACCGTGAACAGGTCACTCCCTCCAAGGGGCACATTGTATGGTTTCTCTACATGGACTGGCTAACCATGTGTAAACTATGTGAAAATAGTTTTTCAATATTCTTAAATTTCTCATAAATTCTGCATGACCATTCGGCCACTACCGCACAGTTTCAAAAACCATACGGAAGCTACTACCTTCACTCGTACAGTTAGTCTAACCATGTGAAAGTCATGCACAAACTGTGTGCCAAGCTATTTAAAACCCAAAACCTGGTTTTGGGATCTGAATAAGGCATGGACACCTCTAGAACACCCATGATAAAAAGGGTTACATATATAAGGCCAAAATGAAGCATTTAAACTAAAAATAAAAGGATTCAAACCTCATAAGAAAACCTAGGTTATTGCATTTATTATCTCACACTCTTATGTCATCATATATGTTTGTTATTTTGAGAATATATATCCTTATATAATAAATTATGGAGAACCCTTATTGTTCTATATTCATTTAATTTTACATTTTTCCCCTACTCTTGTTTTCTCATATGATTATGATCTAACCCTTAATGAAATGATGTTGAGTGTTGAGAATCTGAGCTCACCCCTTTATTATATTTTCATTCCCCAGGTTAAGAAGATAAGTATATCTTATGAGAAGTTTATAAGGGTTCTGGTGTAGTTCGATTAAAGATAAATTTTCATGAGTATTATAAATTAATTTTTTTATATAGTTGATACTCAAAGACACTAAACATTCTGTTATTGGGATTGTGTGATTATTTTTTAGATGAAAATTTTGACTTAAGGAAATGATGTAAAATAAAGATATTTTTAGCTTAGGTCACTATATTTTGAATGTAAATAATCATTAAAATATCAATTAATATCAATAAAATATATAGAAAAACATATTAAAATTAAGTCACATTGATCCTCTTTAGTTTTTTCCCCACCCATCCACCACTGAACATGAGGTATCATAAAATATTTCTTTTCCACTTGGTCTACTTGTATTAAGGTATTTGGGGGGGGGGGTAATTATCATGGTGGGGATAATTCTCTATAAAAAAATCCATTAGTGATAGTTTTTTTTTCTATTAGTGGTGGCTTACACTATTGCTAATTAGTTTAGTGGTAGATACATAAACTGATGTGTATGTCATGGGAAGTATCCATTTAACAACAGTTTTCTTCTTTTATCAGTGGTTTTTATATGTTTTTTATGGGGGAATTTAATGGTGGTTTTTTTTTAAAATTACCTAAAAACAAAAAAGATAAAATGAACCTAAACACTGCTAGTATATTTAGTGGTGGTTGTGTTTAGAGGTAGTTAATATAAACCACCACTAAAAAATAATTTTAGTTATTTATTTAGTGGCGCTTTATAAAAACCATGGCTAAAAATTTCTTTTCAATTTAATTTTTAAAAAAATTAATAAAAAATATAAATATAAAAACTCTAATATATAAGAAACAAAAACATAAATACATAATAAAACCATTATACATACATCATATATCCATAATATTATATACATTTATCCACAATCACCATAATATTATTCTCCATAAAATTAGTCAACTAATAAACTTTGCCAACCCATATCATAGTCATCAATATATACATATAAAATATGTCCACCAATAACCAATTCTCAATACAAATCCACCCAACAACCTTCATTGCATCCATATACCTCCAAATCACCTCATCAACTAGAACCAACCACCTCATCTCATCAACTAGAATAAAAAAGACCAAAATTAAAACTGAACATAATAAATCAGAATTAGGGTAGAATAATTGATAAAATTTAAACATACCACTAAAACTAAGAACCATCACGACTACCTTCTGAAGAATTTCATGGATCAAAATGGTCAAACTACTGTATACTATTGGTATCTTTCACCAATAATAAAAAAACAATATTTAAGAAAATAAATGTGAAATAGAAAAGACAAAGAATATATTCAGAATTTTGCACATAAAATTTTTTATTTTTTTAATCAAAAAGAAGAAATTTTAACATAAAAAATAATATATCATGAAAAAAATTAAAAACATAAACTTACCTATTTAATACATGACTCAACACTTGAAACTAAAAAGGGATAAGTATATAACATTCTAATTAATTTTTAAATCGACATATGGTGTGATTGAGATTTACTTAATAAAGAAATTTTAAAGACTTTGGTTTGAAATCATGTCATGTATTTCAAAAATAACTCAACCATTTTTGTCCCATAATTTCACATCAACCTGAGGTCATTTTCTATGGTTTTGACCATTACACACAAGTTTTAGTGTTTCAAAACACAAAAAAACGTGTCTACGGTCATCCTGGGAAAACCATAACCATAATGATGTTTTGTTAATTGCTATATTTCAAAAATAAATATATGGTATTTTTACCTCCAATTTCTTGGTAATCCAACATCATTTTCTTAGTTTTGATCCCCTGAAACATGTTTTTAAAGGTTTTGGTACCTTTAAAAATTGTTTACCAATTTATTATGACAATACTACACATTGGATTGAAATGTTTTCTATGAATACATGACAAAAATAATTCAATAGTGGTTTCCCCATGATTTCATATCAATATGAGGTTTTTCTATATGTTTATGATCATTACATGAATGTTTCAGTGTTTTAAAACACTAATAAAGCATTTACAGGCATCCTAGGAAAGCTGTAACTTGGATGACTTGTCGTAAATTCCTAGATTTCAAAAATAAATATATAGTTATTTTCCTCTACTTTCATATAAATCTGATAATGTTTTCCTAGTTTTGACCCCCCCCCCCCAACACACATTTTTAAAGGCTTTGGTACCTTTAAAATCGTACACATCAAAAATAACTCTAAGGGGGTTTTCCCATGATTTCACATCAATATGAGGTTATGTTCTATATTTTTGGTTGTTAAATTCACATTTCATTGTTCTAAAACCCTAAAAAATATTTTACAGGAATTTTAGGAAAACCATAACTCTAAATGATGTTCCATCAGCTACTAAATTTCAAAAATAAATCTACAGTCATTTTCCTATAATTTCAGGGAAATCTGACATCATTTTCTTGGATTTAACCCCCGACACATGTTTTTAAAGGTTTCAGTGATATTAATAACTATTTACCAAGTAATTATGACAGCATCGCACATCATATTGAAATTTTTTATGTGAATACACATAAAAAATATATAAAAGGTTGTTTTCATATGATTTCATGTTAATATGAGGTCGTATTCTGTGTTTTTAACCATTACACGCACGTTTTAGTCTTTCAAAACACTAAAAATGTATTTACAGGAATACTGTTAAAATAATAACTCAGAATGACTCTATATCAGTTCCTATATTTCACGATTCAATCTATAAAATTTTTTCTGTGATTTAATGTCATCACGACTTCGTTTACCTTGTTTTGACCCCCCAACACATGTTTTTAAGGGCTTTAGTACCTTTAAAAACTATTTACTGAGTCATTATGACAACATTCCATGTCATATTGATGTTATTTCTATGTGTACACATAAAAAATAAGTAAAAGGTGGTTTTCCCATGATTTAATGTCAATATGAGTTCATTTTATATATTTTTGACCATTAAATGCACA
The DNA here is from genome assembly GCA_963277665.1 of Viscum album. NCBI lineage: Eukaryota > Viridiplantae > Streptophyta > Magnoliopsida > Santalales > Viscaceae > Viscum > Viscum album. The sequence continues at coordinate 1,580,365,737 of OY728150.1, read as the reverse complement.
TTATAATATTTTAAAGCACTAAAACATATTTACGAGCATCCTGGGAAAATCATAACTCTGATTGATGTTATATTGGGTTTTAAATTTCAAAACTCAATCTGAATTCATTTTCCTCTAATTTCATGGTAATCTGATATCATTTTCCTATTTTTGACAACACAACACACGTTTTTAAAGGCTTTATTACCTTTAAAATTGTTTATCGAGTCATTTCAACAACACCGCTTTTCAAATTGATGTGTGTTATATTATTACACAAAAAAATACTCAAAGGTTGTTTTCCTATGATTTCACATCAATCTGAGATCATTTTATATGTTTTTTACAATTGCATGCATTTTTAGTATTTTAAAGCACTAAAAATGTGTTTATGGGCTTCCTGAGCAAATCGTAACTCAAAATGACATGTCATTCATTCATACATTTAAAAAATAAATCTATAGTAATTTTTCTCTAATTTCATAGAAATATAACATCAATTTCCAAGATTTGACCCCCCCCCCAACATGTTTTTAAAGACTTTTCTACTTTTAAAAACTATTTATTGAGTTATTCTAATAACATCGTAAGTCGGATTGATGTGTTATATATTCTTACATATCCAAAATAACTCAAAAGTGCTTATTCCCATGATTTCATGTCAACAAAAGGCGACTTTCAATGATTTTGACCATAACATGCATGTTTTAGTGTTTTAAAACACTAAAAACACATTTATAGACATCTAGGGAAAACTGTAACTCAAAATGATGTATTGTTGGTTCCTACATTTCAAAAATAAATCTATGGTAATTTTCAACTAATTTAATGTAAATATGACACCGTTTTCATGGTTTTGACTCCCACCCCCAACACATGTTTTTAAAGGTTTTAGTACCATTAAAAGTTTTTTAATAAGTTCTTCCACTAGCACCACATGTCGTATTAACATTTTTTCTACATGTACACGTCAAATATAAATCAAAGGTGGTTTTATAATGATTTCACATCAATATGAGGAAATTTTATATGTTTTTTACCATTAAATGCATGTTTTAGTGTTTTTAAACACTAAAAAAACTTTTATAGGAATCCTAGACAAACTATGACTTGGAATGAAGTGCTTTTTGTTACTATATTTAATAATCAATCTATGTTCATTTTCCTATGATTTCATGGAAATATGACATTGTTTTCCTTATTTTGACCCCCCGACACATGTTTTTAAAGGTTTTAATGCTTTTAAAATCTATTTACTGAGTAATTTCGACAACACTGCAAATCAGATTATCATGATCTTACAACAATAAGAGTTCTTTTTCTATGTTTTTGACCGTTACATACACTTTTTAGTGTTTTAAAACACTAAAAACACATTTACATCCATCCCAGACAAACCAAAACTTGGAATAACATTTAATTGGTTCCTACATTTCAAAAATAAATATATTGTTGTTTTCCTATAATTTATGTAAATCTAATGTTTTTTTCCTAGTTTTTAACCCCTGACACGCATTTTTAAAGGATTTGGTAACTTCCAAAAACTGTTTATCGGGTCCTTCTGACATCACCGCATGTCAGATTGACATGTTGTATGCGTGTGTACACATCAAAAATAACTCAACGATATTTTTTCCATTATTTTTTATCAATATAAGGTTGGTTTTATGGTTTTTACCATCACATACACATTTTAGTGTTTTAAAACAAGAAAAACAAGTTTATGGCTATCCTAATAAAACTGAAACTCGTAATAACATGTTATTAATTCCTACCCTTAAAAAATCAATCTACAGTCATTTTCTTCAGATTTAATTAAAATATAATGTCTTTTTTCTATTTTGACCCCCCACCACACATTTTTAAAAGGATTTAATACCTTTAAAAATTATTTATCGAGTTAAAATAGAGAAAATAATATCAGATTGTTTTTAAATTTAAGGATAACAATCTATAATTTATTTTTTATATCTAGGATTCAACCACACATAAATTCAGAAAGAATGTGTTCAGTATGACTCAAAGTGTGTGTTTTTAATATAAAATTTTCTTTTTAGTTTTATTTTTGGAAGGTATATTTGTTCTTTATAAATGTGTGAATAAAATATGGAATTTATAATTTACCTCAGTAGGATGAGCTGTAAGGTTTGAAATTCCCTAGGTATCATGTTGTTCATCTACTAAAATACAAAAACAAAAGCATTATTCCTTATAAACCATCATTGATTTAGTGTTTTCCTATAAGATTCTTGTTCTTTTACTTTTTCTTTTGACCTTGAAATTTATTTTTGTGATTTCTAACCAACAACATTACTCAAATAACCACTGTGTGTATCAGTAACTAATAATGATGCCCTAGAAAAGACAGATGATGGAGCATGCCCAAAACTCATCCTTTATAAATTTCTAGGATTCTCTTTCCCTAAAATTATTATAATTGCATCATTCTGGGAAATCAATGATGATTGTGAAGGGTTCTCATCCCAAAGTTCTAGAAATTTAACCTATTAATACAAAAATATTTTCAATGATTTTTTAAAATATATAAACTTAATAATATTATCTAATTAATAAATGTTTCATTACTATGTATTATTATTTCATTATGATAAAAACATAATATTGAAAAATAAATTATAACAACAAACGAGCCTTAAACCCAATTATTTGGGGTCAGATACATGTATAAAATGACACCAAATTAGCACTGTTTGATCCATGTATCTAGTCACATTTAATTAGGTTTAATTATTTTTTGTTGTTATAAATTATTTTACATTATTATGTTTTTATAGTAATTAAAGAACATAAAATAGTAATGAAAAGAACTTACTCCAACATCTTTGGTAGGTTCATTTACAAAAATTGTCATTGGATTTTCTATGCACTTTAAACCACATCTCTGTTTAGACAACAGAGTAACCTAATTCATTATCCTTTATAAAAAAATATAAACAAATTATAAAAAACTTTGACTTATAATAAAATTATATAAATAATGACATATAAAATACAATCCAAATTTTTTTTTTTTTATCAAAAAAACTATGAGTCCTAGAAATATTAGGAATGAATTTTTTCTCAGGATTCACAATATTTTTTTATATGATTCCAAAACAAATTGAAAAAGTAATTAAAAAATATAATTTTATTGGGATTATTTTTTTACGATGCTATAAAATATAAAGTTATATCATGAGATGCATCTCTATTAATATCAACAAATAGCTTCCATTGCTTATGAAAAATACCTTTAGGCACTTTCTCATACATCTATCTTGAGATCAAAGATGACACATTAAACTCATGTCATGATCTATATTTAAAATATCTCTATTTCTTATCCAAATTTTTTAAATTCCATGGGTGTGAAATGGAGTCATGGACATAAAAATGGAAAAACATACAGAAAAAAAAACATAACGCTTTATAATTAAATTATAAAATTTTACTCAAGTGTTTTAAATTAGTTATCAATGAATATTAAATTAATATTACCTTTACTTGATTATCGAAAACCTCGTCTTTCCAATCAATGAGAATATTCCTCCAATATTTATAATTAATGGGAAATCCCACCATATCACAAGAAAGATACCCAAAAATTTTCTCATAGATTCTGGCAGCGTCACCAGTAGGTACCCTAAACACATAAAATGGAATGATAATCTTGAAGTACTTCAGGTCCCCTACATCTATCGTGTTCATATTTATATATCTTCTATTTTTATATTTATCTGTTTGACAAATGAATTAAACAATTAATAAAATATATATTTTTTTGTATAATGAAATACATATGAGTAATGGTAACTTGAAAATATCCCCTATATAGAGAGGTGACTAATTTCACTATCACCAGAGGTGAATCAGGCAGTGGGATACCAATAACATCTGGGAAAATAGCTGAATCTCTAGTAGTCTAGGGTAAAATGGAATAACTATGATCCACTAAAGATGACAGATGTGGAAATGTACTCGAAGATGTTGATCATCTAGGATATTTAAATTTTTTTGTTCTCATCATTCCTATAATTAAAATGGTTCAGATATATTAAATGTATAAAAAATAAAAAACTGAAATATTTTTAAAAAAATGAAAAAATAAAACAATGTATATATGTAAAAAACACTTATCAATGAGAAATTATAATATTTTTTTACCTCCAGTTTATACATTAAATTATCTTCATCTTCATTGTCTTCATTGTTATCGAAATCCATTACAACAAGTTCTCTATTTTCAACCTCTCTTCAAAATTATATTGTTTTGATATTGTTAGGAAAAATTGTTCAATGTTTTTTGGTTAATGAGGTTCACTTTTACAAAATACCAATTGATCTTCATCACCCATATCATATAATTCTCTCTGATTTAAGTGTATAATAACACTCCAAGACATATTTCATCATCCACATAATAAACCATATTCTCTTGTGAATCTAATATAAATGGATCATTCTCTACACATTCACTAGTATGGATCAAGTGATAGAAGTTGATAGAAGTAAAATGTAAGAAATATTTTATTATACCCTTATCAATGTTTACTAACTTGTAATTTAATAAGATAACTGAAAACTGACTATGATTGTTTAATTCAATTATATAATTCAGATTTCCATAGTGACCCACCTTTTCAAGGATAAATACACCACTATTTGGATTCACCATGACAAATACAATATACATATAAATTAGGGAACCATTTAAATATAAAATTCTCAAATACTTCATTTCTATTCAGCCATCGCTTGAATTTTCAATTAAGAAACAAACATTTTATTTTACCATCCACTGATTGGTTTGAAATTGCATAATCTAAAAATTATTCCAAACCCTTGGCATACCAAGGTGTGTTTCAAGGTAAATTAATTCAACTTTTATCCATAGGTATTTTATTTTCACTCTTCTCCCAGTACATTCAGATATAAATATATAAATGGTTAATCAAACAAGTACAATCAAAACTAAACATCACTCATCTTTATATTGTTGGATCACCAATTCTATCCTATAATTCTATAAGTAAAGTATATAAAATCTTGGTGAACATACAATTATACTCATTATGTTCTTACTTGGAAAATATCATGCTAGTTTGGAAGAATCATAGTAAAACATTAATGAATAATCAATAAAACCAATTGGTTGCCCATCCCCAAATCAACCATTATCCCAAACTCACTAGGGCTTACTCGCCAATAATTCATGACTGATAAATGAATCATGTGATTAAAAACTATTTATAACCCCATGGATGAATAGGCATTCATCATATAAATGAATCCTGAACCTTATTTGTAATAATAATTAATGATAGTTATGTGTATAGGATTCCTTAGTGATAACCTTTATCATTTGATTATACTATATGATATATTGCATAATGATATAGACAAAACAATCATACAATATTAAAAAATTGTACCTTACCATTGGGTATCACACTCATTGGGAAAATGGGAAGAGGGGTCATCATTGGGGATCATTATTAAGGATCATGGGGTTATTGTGGGGTCATCATCGGGAATCAGGTGGAGTCAAAGTCATGAGGATCAGAGGTGAGGGTGGGGTGAGTGGCAATCATTGTCAGGTAAGAGGGGTGATCTATTGGGGAGAAGGAGGTGGAGGGGAGGATAGATCTGTCGAAGAGAATGGGGATCATCATTAGGGAGGAGTGGGGTCTAGGGGTAGGGGTGGTGTCTAGTGTTGGGGAGAGGTACGGCTGAGGGGGATGGGCGTTCACCGACATTGGGGAGAGGTGGGGTTGAGGGATTGGAAGGAGGGGAGTGGCTAGGGAATTGGGTGGGGAAGGGGAGGATATTTTTTGTTTTTAAAATCTACGAGGTGGTTTAAACAAAATTTACACTAAATATTAAAAAAATAGTGATGGATTCATTGTAACCACCCCTATATTATAAATAATATTTAATACAATTTATTTAGTGGAAATTATTAGAACTTCCACTAAGACCTATTTTTTATAGTGATTGCAACACCCTCATGTTGCTATTGTGGTTAATTATTTATTTTCTTAGGTTGTTTTAGAGTTTTTGAGTGTTTCCCTAGTGTTTTCAGGTGCTTCATGTGACTTGGGTAGTTCTTGAGGCTGCAATATATAGACAATGCCACAGCCTAGGGCCTTGCAGTGTGATGTGTGGGGGGGGGAGAGGACCACACCGTATCCATGGTATTTGTGACATGGATATGAGGTTTTTTAAGGGTTATATATAGGTTATGTAAAGGTTAGGGATTAATATATAGTAAATTTGATGGAAAGTGTTGTGGTGGATGTTTTGTAAAGGTAGAGAGTGTCGCATAAAGGTAAACCCATGTCATAGGGCGACACCATTGGGGGTGCATAGAGTAATACATAAGAAAACCCAAACATGGGTGTACCCAATGTCGTAGTCTATAAGGAAAAGAATTCTCGGGTCCAGGCTATTCCTGGCCCCCACAAAATTTATAAAACAAAAAGACACAGACACTGCAGACAAGGGAGGGGAGGGGTCGATCGACCCACACCCAAAATCCCCTTACAACCCACGCCAAAAAAGAAAAACAAAGAGAGAAAAAGACTCAAAAACAGACACGATAGCAGCAGCATCACTTCACATCTAGCCAGTACCAGCATCCAGCAGCACCACATCCATTCATCACAGTTACAGAGCAGCAGCAGCACAACCAAACCAACTAGTCCCAGCAACCAGTAGTACCAAAACTGACAACACAGCCAATCACAACTAGTAGCATCAAGCACCAGCACAACCGTAGCCAATCCCAACCACTATCACTTCCCAACAACCAGCAGGGGATTCCCCTCTGGAAAATGAAGGCTATAGTGTGGGGTATGGGGCTACGCTATAGGGGTTCATCCAGAAGGCACATTATGTCATGGTGTATAGGCTGCACCGCATAGCACAATGGTGAGGGGTGAGGCCCCTTTTCCTTTTTCAGTCCAGTTATGTTATAGTCCCTAGACCACATCATAACAAATAATCCCTAAGAAGCATTATTTCATGGTCTCAGGACCATACCACAGCTGCTCTTTGCTCAGTTTTTAAAAAAAATCAGATTTATGATTACCTTGTCAATTTCAAGAGATTATCCCATCCTTCCCCCATATTTTCATTTAATAGGTAGGGAACCATGACCTAGGTAGTTCTCTTTTACTTAATTATCCATATTTTTATTCTCCTTCATCGATTACAAGTGGATTTCTTAAGGTAATCCCCTATGTTGTTATTCTTATCCCATATTCCTTCTCTTTCCTCCCCTTTTCTCTCAGGTTCACTTCCTCCCTAAAACCCTAGGGTCATACATGGTCAGATTAGTGTTTAGAGGTGAGTATAACTTAGGGGTTTTGGATGTTTGGTCTTATAGAGGTCATCTCTTTACTTGTTGTAGAATTATCCATCGAAGGTGATGACTTCCAACTCGATTATTGTTGAACCAAGGTAGGTGTTTTTGTGTAATTTTTTAAATGGAATTTCATGGTGTGCTTGAGAATTTTAAATGTTTTATTTTTTAAATTACTCCTAAATGTGATAGTTTTCTTGGTCTGGTAAATGGTTGTCAATTGATTCCCACTTGACATAAAAGGGTATTTAATGTTTTCCTAGCTTTTCAAGGGATATTTAAATACAAAATGTCTTAGAAATATTTTAAAATTATATTTAAAGATATAGTTAGATTCATTAAAGGATTTAAACCTATTTTATTCATGATATGGATAATGATCAATGTTTTGTATTTTTAGGAGGTTTATAAAATGAGGAATTTGTTCTTTAATGGTTTCATGTGTGGGTTTAAATATAATTTTTTAAGAAATATTTTATAAACTAATTTTAAATTTTGATAAGAATTTTTCACTCTAATTTAGCTTTCAAGAAGGATTATTTTTCACTTCTAAAGGTTTTAAATGTGTAGGTGTGTGAACCCCTCTTTGTGCCCCCTTTACTTGTTTCCCTTTATGGGGGTGTTTTTTGTATGTGGATACCAGGTGGTGGATAAAAAGGGGATATTTCATATTAAGTAGTAGGAGGTGCGTGTGAGATTAATGTTTATTATTTATGATGGTTGTATATATTTCTTGTCTTATGACCCTCACTTTGTTTTAGTCATGGGAACTAGAGTAACTAAGTGGGAAGTCTGTATATATTCCACACTAGATAGTCACACACTAATAGCATCCATTCTAGTGTGAAATATTAATATATGGGGAATTCCCATGGTGATATTTGTAAGTTCTCATCTTTTTTAGGTATGTCCCACTTTGAGGTTTTTATTAGACCTCTTTTGTTTGGTTTTTCCTTGTCTTTAAACCTTGGTGGTCGAGTATCGTTTGGAGATGGAGATATTTGTTGGGGAATATGACCTAAACTTCACGGAAATATGTTTATTTTAATTTATTTATTTTGGGTATAAACATTTTAAATGGGCTTTAAATGGTTTTTCAAGAGTTTATAAAAATTTGGAGGTCATTTGGGATCTTCTGTGAAAGTTGGTCTCAAAGTTTCCTATGGGAAATTTACATGAAAAGTAAATGTGTTACACAATATCTAACTATTTACAGGTAGATTCCATGAAATGAATAAATATTTTGAATTGATTCATGATGTGAACTTGTTACACATCATGAATCGATATTACATGACATGTAATGTTTAGGTAGGGTTAAATTCACCTAAGGTGATGCGAATTTTGGTGTACCTCATAAATCGATAATTACACATTGTGTAATACATTTACACACCATTTATTTCTTGTATGGTCATTTTTAAAGACACAAGTGCTTATGTTTTCATTCCACCCAAATTAATCCCATCCTCTCTCAAGCCCTATGTAATTTCCAAGCAATTTTGGAGCAACTTCCTCTATTTCAGATGTCCTGATCAAGATATCAATCCTTTGTGAGTTGTTTTTTTTTAGGTTTTCCTTTCTCTTCCACTTTCTCCTCTTTATCATGTTATAATATTTTGAAAGTTCTAGAAATTGTTGTTGATATTAATCTTTTGTGATATGGTTCTTTTTATGATCTTATGTACCTTCTTTATTGTTGGCATTATCAGTTGTAAGCTTTGTATTGATCTTCAGTGAAGGTAGGTTGTCTAAAACCTAACTCTATGGTCTGTTTAATTGTTAAGTATGTGCAATATTGTTATTGCACCAAAAATACATGAAAATAAATTAACTAAATGATGAATTATGATAAGTCATGGATTGGATTATTCCTTGGATCCCTTTGGATTCAATGGTGTTGTGACCTAGCTTGTGGCTACCCATTGGGTGAGTGAAACCTTGAATAATAATGAATTGAATAATGCATTAAAATATATTTAGCATGAAATGGGACCTCGTGTAATTTTCTTATGATAATTTCACCATAGAAAATGGTTAAAGTGGTTATTGAAATGGATATGTTTGATACGATATTATTGGGTGAAAATTGGCATGTTAATGGTTTAAGACCCACTTGACCTCAAAAATTATTTTTTTTATTAAAAAACAATTTTGTAGAAAAGTGAGAAACCATAAAAGACAATCAAATTAGAAGGTTAGCCAACACAAAAGGATATCACAAAGCTTTTGAAAAAAAGACTAAGATTATTAGAACTACATTCCCAATATAATCCCCATTGAAGTACTTCAACCTTCATGCTCGGGTCATCCTAAATTAACTCTTCAAAGTGATTAGCTAGCTTATCCCAAGTCTATATATATTCTTCCACATTGATCTTTCATGCATTGAAACCCCATTCCAAAATAAAATATTGGTGGTTGATTCATTACCTTTGTTTCTTACTAACATCTATTTTAACCTCTCTTTCTAGAATTCTTTCAACCTCCTCCCTTACAGCATTAAGTTTGATATGATTTTCATGCATTTATTCATTAGAATGAATAATTAAGTCAAGATATTTATTCTTCTCTCATTCCTTCTTTCCTTCTACCCCACCCTCCCCTTAATTTTGTATGTCTCCACACTTAGCTTTAAGATTTTCACTTCTTGGGATAGAACATTATAGATCTTGAGGTTTTGGTTTATATTCCTTTTCTTTTTCCTTGCTAGATAATCTTTTTTTCATCGGTTTAGGTAGTTGGGTGTAGTCCTTTCTTCCTTTAGATCCCTTCCCTTTTGTCATGATGCAGCACCCCGAATCACGGTTCCCCTTTCGACCCTCCTTCTTCCTTGGGCTATGGATACCTCTAATTCCTGCTCCCTCCTCACTACTAATAGAAAATTGACTAGAGACCTTGGCATAATTCTCACCCTTAGAGAGAGCCTGAACACCTAAGGGATACTCTACGAATAATGGTGCGCCCACATCTAGAGTAGTCTCGAGGGCCTGAACCAAAAGGTCATCCTTCATACCGCCACTGGATATTCAGTCTATTTCCTAGGCTTAAATCGGACCTTCCTCCATCAATACCTCAAAATGGTTAATGAGACAGATGGTTGCCTGGTCATTTTTTGGTTTGGACATGGTCATTGTATTTACTCCATCCCCTATAAATTTGGTCTTCTTGGTAACTGTAGATCCTCCTTTACTTAATGTATCATCCACATCTACATAATAAAGGGAATGACCATGAAAAAATTAAACTTCATTATATTCAGTAGATTCTCTCTCCTAAGTAACTAAATTATTCTGGTCTAGTGCAACCTGAGATGGAGTCCTTGGCACTGGAGGCACATTAACCACCTTGAAACTGGAACCCAAGGCACCATCCTACCCAGTTAGAAAGCCTCAATTCTTCACGATTTTAGAAAATGAAGGAGAAACCAAAGGAAAAAATAGATAATCCTCATCCAGAATCGGTCCTACTTGATGGTTGACATACAAATCACACTTCAAGGTATTAAAGATATCAGAGACCTTAAGATCTTTAGGTTCTTTTTCTTTCTGAAAATGACAAGTATTCCATGATTCCTTAGAATCTATATTGTCAACTGTGATAACTGAGGGAGATACATACCCATTTTGTGGAACATCATTCACCAACCCAGGGTGAATTGAGAAACTCTTCTGAAAAGAAATGGATAAATTCCCCAAGCGACGACAAGAAGATCAGAATTCTATCCGAGATCCAAAAACTACTGGTTTTTTTCACCAAAATTCCTCCCCAAAGGGGATATATATACATTCAATAGGAGTTTTGGAAGTATCCACCTCAACATAAATGCGTGGGGAGATGGGATGACACACAGACTCAGTTCTACTATCTGGATGTTGAAATGAAAATATAGAGGGCTTGGCCCAAATGCTAAAATTCTTATACAAAGGGTTTTCTTAGTTTTTTAATTATTCCATGGTTTGTGTTTATGTTTGGAATAGCTGTGTTACATGCTTAGTGATATTTAAGCATGGTGCCGAAGTAGGTTGATTGTTGTATTATATTAAGTTAATTAATTAATACACCTATTTATCACTTTATTATATGAACTTATTTATGAGAATAGTTTTGTTTGGACATAGTGGTATTAACCTACTAAGTTTTACTCACACCCTATTTATATCATTGTTTGTTACCTGAGAAGATTGCATGGATGTAGTATTAGACAATAGAAAGGGACCTTATTGTTGATTGTTGATTAGTGGATGGGTTGGATTTGGAGATGGGACCAACATGGGGTTCAGTACTGGGTTCTTTTGAGTTTTTTTATGTCATCTAGTTTACTTATTTGTATTACTTTCAGTTTGAAATTTAGATGCATTTCATCTTGTCATTACATGGTTCACTATTGTTTGGTTTATTGGTTCCTCTTTTACTTCTCAGTTGTTTTTTGTACTATTTTTTTATTTTTCATTGCTCTAATATTTATTTAAAATATTTATTTTCAATGTATTTTAACTCTAAACTAGGGGTTATATTCTCCCCATTATATTCATCACATCTCTGCTACTAGTCGAAAGCCTCTGGAATATGAGGAGGTATGCTTGAGGTCTCATAAAAAACCTGATTTGGCCATGTGAGGGAGTAATAAATATGAGGACATTACAAAGTGGTATCATAGTAGTGGGTTTTCCTTTTCTATTTCATTATTATTTGGGAAAGTTAGAAATGATACTAGGATATTTTGGGGCTTGGTAATGAGATTTTTCATGGGATTAGCTAACCCAAGTAAAGGGGGAAATCCAAGTGCCCAGAGATGGGATTATTGTTTATGATGTTCACTTATTATGGTTGATGTTATTTCACCTTGAATGATTCACATGTTTTATGATGTTATTAAAAATGGTTGGGTAAGGGGAACTAAAAAGCTATAAATAAAACACAAAAACACAACCATGCAGGAAGTGAGGGAGAATCAAACCTGAGACCTCCCTAACACCCCACAGGTCCCTTTTCCACTAGGCTAATCCCTAGGGGAACATTTTTTGTGATGTTATTAATTCTTGAGATTTGTACTTATGGCTTGGCATGGTATGTGATTATTATGCATGCATCATGATAGGTACATAGGGATATATCTTGAAATTAATTATTCATGATAGAGATATAATTATTTCATGTGATATACATGCCTTTATAAAATTTGAAGTGGGATACATGTTATATCTAATAAATGGAAATAAAAAAAATCATTATGTCATGATAAAACACATGTAATCCATGTTTAGAGAGACCATGATCCAGTGATTCTCTATTATTTTCACCTGTTTAGGTTGAACTTGTTATTATAAAGTGTTCTAAGGAGTGTGCCTATCTTATATAGAAAATTTATCCTCTACATCTTTGAATTGAGAATCAGGATAGTTAAAATCATTAGACTCCAAATATAGATGAACTGGAGATTCTTGTAGATCCTGAGGATCATATGGATGTTTAGCTTTGTGACAAATTTCTGAGGGTCATTTGATCCATGGAAAGAGAGACCGTTCTCACTTTACCTTCGATGTTTGAGCTGATTAGAGTATCAGATACATTAAATGCTTATGTTTACTGGGGAGGAAGGCCCCCTAGAAGCTAAGTTCTAGATCAATTCAGTCCAGATGATCTTCAAGCACCATGAGACACCCATGGATAGAAGGGTGAAGCTTTCTTCATACATGCTTCATGGACCTTCCAAGTTTTGGTGGTACATTCTTGATTAGGATGATAAATAAGAGGAGTTATCCTGTAAGGAATTTAAGGTGAATTTTTTGAGACACTTTTATCCATATATATTGAAGGATGAGAAGGATTGCTAGTTCTTGCACCTGACTCTATAGGGTATGTCATTGATGGACTACGTTGTACGTTTCATCGAATTACATCACTTTTCACCATCTTTAGAAGCTTATGATATCTCTAGGTAGATATGATTTTAGGATGGGGTTTACTATGAGATCAGATCACAAGTGAATATATTTATCTTGAGTATCTTTTTGTATGTGATGAATCAGGCACTCATCATGAAAGGAAATCTAAAAGAGGCCTCAAGTAGTGGCTAGGTTATTTCTGTAGGCAGAACTAGGATCTCTTCTTCTAGTAGCATGAAGATCCACTATTATAGTTATCACTAAGTCAATAGTGGGAAAAGTAGTTTGGTAAGTGGGTATCCATCTCATGACTGTGTTCTGTTGTAGTGATATCAGTGTGGCAAGTTGGTCCATAAGAGGCCTCAGTGTCTGTACCCCACTTTGGAGTGTCATGATTTTGTAAAGTTGGGTAATATTCATAATTTTTATAGGAACTTCATGTATAATTGTGGTGGCAGGGGATTAGGACAGGTACCAAAGTTTGGTAAGAGCTCAGATACCCCTCAACAGACTAGTAGCTAGAGTTCCATTGGATGTTCAAGTCAAGATAGGGTACATGGTACCCAAATACAGAAGTGGTTGTACTAGGTAGAAGGAATAGCTCAAGTGAGTTAGATTGGAGCCCAGGGTAGAGGGTACAGTTAGCTGCATGCTATGTAGACTACTATGGCTATTGTGGATGCAATACCTTCTACCATCATAGGTGCGATTATTGTATAATCTACCATTTCTTGTGTTTTTTTTAATATAGGATAATCACAATATTTTTTATCTTCTCTTTTTAAAAATGTTTTGGGATTGGTTGTGGAAATATTGGATGGTGTTTTGACCATTTACACACTATTGGGTGTGCATTCAAAGGATATCAAGCATTGAAAGTTGTGTTCTCTTGAAATCAATGGTTACCATTTCTTTTGGGAACTGGTGTTGGAAATGATAGGTTTCAATTTGATCCTTGTTATGGATTGGATAGTTCTATACCTGACTCATATTAATTTTTATTATAATACACTTACCTTTATATCTCCAAAAGGAGGAATCTATTTTTAACAGAGTGAGTGGGATCTTTAGGCTTGTCATGAAGGACCAATTCAGTTAACATTGGACTATCTCATAGATCAGATAGTAATACTTGTTCTAGATGATGGTGGAATTTAGCAGGATATTTTTCCTCCAATGGAAAAATATTTTCAGGATGTCTTTCCTAACAAGTTCTATGGATTATCACCCAAGTGAGAGATTGATTTCATGATCTAGTTGGTGTTAGGAGTAGAGACAGTTTTTGTACCGCCTTACAGGATGGCACCAAAAATCTTTGGGAGTTTAAATTTTAGTTAGAAGATATAGAATCTAAAGGTTTCATATGTCTTGTTACTCTCCATGGGGTTATCTAGTTATTTTCTCATATAAGTCTAATGGTAATTTGTTCTTATGTGTGTATTATTTTAAATTGAACCAGATAACGTTCAAGAACTAGTATCCCCTTCCACATATCAATGACCTCTTCTATTAGATTATAATAGATAAGATCTTATCCTAGATCAATTTGAGATCAGGATACCACTAGTTGAGGGTGTGACCATCATACATACCTTGGACTGCTTTTAGGAGTAGGTATGGCTTGTGTGTGTTTGTAGTTATGTCATTTGGTTTGACGAATGCACTGGCAGTATTCAAGGAATTGATGAATCGAATCTTTCAACCTTTTCTAGATCGATTTGTGGAGGTTTTTTTGATGAAATATTAGTGTACTCCCAATCAGAAGATGATCATGCCCAACATGTTGACATCAACTTTAGTACTTTAAGAAAGAATCAACTTTACACCAAGCTAACAAAATGTAGTTTATAGATTAATAAAGTACACATCCTCATGTAATATCATAGGATAGAGTGTCAGTGGACCCAGATAAGGTAAAATCCATGTTATCCTTGGAGTGACTCAATAATGTCTTTGAGATTCTGAGTTTTTTAGGTTTAGAAAGTTACTACCAGTTCTTTATCTAGGACTTCTCCCATTTTTTTGTACCGATGTCCAAGCTGACCAAGAAAGGGGTGAATTTTCTCTTCTCAAATGATTTTGAGAGAGATTTTTAGGAGCTAAAAGGTAGGTTTAACTTAACACCTATCATCACTTTACCTATGTCGGGTAAAGAATATACCATGTAATATGATGCATCCAAAGTTGGACTCAGAGAATTTATGATGCTGGAGGATCGATTGGTTACTTATGGATCCATAGAGCTAAGACCACACAAAATGAATTATCCTACTCATGATCTAAAGTTTTTAGTGGTGGTACATGCCCTGAGATTCTAGAAACACTATATTTTGGGTGATAGGTTTGTGGTGTACACGGACCATAAGAACCTCAAGTATATATTTTCTCAATGGTACCTAAACCTTTAATGGGGGAGTTGGGTAAAGTATCTACAGTCTTTCAACTTTGGGTTGGCTTATACATTGAGCAAGGGAAACTTCATTTTCAATGGATTGATCTTGAAGATGAAGATAGAGGCAGTGTGGGAGTCTTATGATGAGTGGTGAATGACGGAACACTTTACATACATGCATCTAGATGTTTAGGAGTCCTAGGGTGGAGTTGCTCTGACTTCGATATCTATTATACCTATGCTTTTGGACCAGATAAAGATATATCAGTTATCTGATATATAGGGATTAGTTATTAGAGATAGCTTATATGGTGGGGAGACACCATCAATATGGTCTCTTGGTAGTGTAAATTATCTTCTCTTATGTGGCTTAATATGGGTTCCTACGGGCTTGTGCGATGATATGGTGAGAGAGTTTCATCTTCTAGATGGGTAGTACAACTGAGTTTGACAAAGAATTATTGTGATGTCTATAGACAATACTAGTTTTCATGAATAAAGAAGGAGGTATAAGGATTTGTGGATAAATGCTTCACTTGTCAGTAGGTGAAGGCCAAGCATCAGGGGCCTATTGGGCTATTATAGCCTTTTCCCATTCTAGAGTAGAAATGGGGTGATGTCACTGTGGATTTTGTGATAGGATTACCCAATACACCTCATAATAATTATGCATTATGGGTGATCATAGATTAACTAGATAAGGTAGCCCAATTTCTTACTCGTTTCACATCATGGTTCTAGTAGGTTCTTCTGAATGATCTGGTATCACATGTTTATTTGAGAATATCTTATCATCCTCAGACTAACGGTCAATCTGAGTGTACTATTCAGATTATGTAGGATATGTTAAAAGCCTATGTTTTGTATTTTTGTGGTTCATATGAGTAGAATATATAAATTTTATAGTTTCATATGATAACATATTCTAGGAATCAATCCAAACAGCACCTTTTAAGGATTTGTATGGAAATTCATGTCATTCACCTCTTTGTTGGTTGGAGGTAAGTGAGTCAGTGCTTGTTGGAACTAGTCTCATATAGGATATGTAAAAGTAGGTTCATTTGATCAGGAGGTAGTTGGTAACCATGTAGAGCAGGGAATAAATCTTATTCTTACCACTATAGATGACCTCTATAGTTCTAAGTTGGTCATCTTGTTTTACTTCAAGTGTCGCCTAGGTTGGGGAAACACCATATCAATAAACAAGGAAATATAACACCTAAGTTTATCAATACATTTGAGATAGTGTAAAGGGGAAGTCTAATGGCATACTAATTATCCCATCCACATAGCTAAAGTGTCATTCATGACATGTTTCATTTTTCATAGCTTTGAAGATATCATCTTGTATCTTCTCATGTGGTGGATGTAAACAACATCAATCTTTGTGTTAATGCATCCTTTGAAGAGAATTTGATACATATTTTTTACTTTAATGAGAAGTATCTTTGGGGTAGGACTACTCCTCTGGTTCAAGTGCATTGGAAGTATGGGAGTGTTCAGAAGGAGACCTGGTAGAGGTAATATGATATGTGAGAAAAATGGCCATACTTGTTTGGTGAGACCCAATAGTGATTCTTAGAGCATCTTAGGGATGGGTTTTTATGTGGTGGGGAGGTTGTAAGATCCCATATTTTTTAGGTAAATCTATATTAAGTTTTTCATTAGACCTCTTTTGTTTTAGTTTTCCTAATCCTTAAACCTTGGTGGTTAAGTGTCATTCGGAGATGGAGAGATTTTTTAGAAAAAATAACCAAAATTTTGGGGATATATGTTCATTTGAATTAATGGAGTCTGGGTATATATAGCGACCCTAGCCTTTTACACATAACATTGCATAATTTTAAGCATAATAAAACATCATATTATAATCCAAGGATCGTAATGTCTAGTGTCTTGGAAGACTAGGTACATAAAACTTTAAACATGGGACTAAAAACACCTCTTTATTTCATCTTCATAAAGAGATCTTAACTTCCTTTGAGCCCTTACATATGTATAGGGTACCCTAAGGATCACATGAATGAAGGGATGAGTTAAAATCCTAGTAAGGGAATAAACATAAGTATAAGGCTTTAGCACATGGGTTAGAGATCATGACATAAAGATATAAAATGGCATATAAAATCATAACATATAAACATGGGATCATATAAAAATTGAAACATAGGAATGTGGTAGAAACATAAATCATGATTGTAGCACTATTCAAGACTTTTTGCATATAGAGGAGCACAATTCAAGGTTAACCACCAAGACCATTGCACATGGTAGCACAATCCAAGGCTAGCCTCCAGAACTGTTGCACATAACATCTCATGAGACTCAACTTTACCCAATACATTTGATGCTATATAGGTGTACCCATATTATCATGTTCATGAAAATGCTTTCCATATATAGAATCATACATAATCAATCATAAACATAAGGTCACCCATGGAAATAAATGGGTATCATAATCATGTCATAAAGCATAAAGAATGGGTGTATCATAAAAGTGTCCATGAAAGAAAGGAATTAGAACATAAATGGACATTCATAAGGTAAAGTAGACATATATCATGGTAAGTGATTTCAAATAGAAGTTACAACATGTAAAAATATTATTTAATAATTTTTATCATTACAACATTTTAGTGCAGTTCTAAGGAAAACACTAACAAGAATTTAAAATTGAAAATAGAATAGTATTTTGTATGAAATCAGAAGTGATAAAAGAAGGTTTTCACAATAAAAACACTAGTTTTATAAAAATAATGGTGTCTAAAAACATATGTTAGATCTCACTTGAAATTGTGTACAAATACAAGAAGTTCCCTTAAAGGGTTTTGATTTTTGGGAAGCATTGAGGAGAGAACCACTTAAAAACATGTACATCCCTAAAAGAGAATTATGATTGGACCTTGATACATGAGTTTAAAGTGTGTACACAGAATTTAGAATATGTACATAAAAATAATAGATAACTTCATTTGGGTAAAAATAAATATAGAGCAACCTGAATGAATAATGGAGATTCGGGTAGAATCCTTTACAGAATATTGACATGGTATCGGGTGTACTTAGGAGGGCTTAATGAGAGATAAAGGGGATTATATTCTTCTATAAATAATTATGGGAGTATGGAGTAGGTGATAAATGTCACCCAATCATTAGGAACTACACATAAAAGTACATAACATAGAGGAGATTCATGAATAAATGTGTGAAAGAGAGGATCTCTTACCTTAAGTCTGATGGTGTTATTTTCTTGATCTTAATGACCTTAATATTCAAATTAGGTTCATTAATTAATAATTCCATAACCTCCACTGAATTTTATAGATTTATTATAAAATTATTAAGTTCATCCATGTCCTTTTCTATGAGTTAAGAGATTCAATTTCATTGTTTGGGAGCGTTTTCTTCCTTAGTTTTAATGATCAGTTCCTTATATTCATGTTCGGATAAACATGTATGATGAGAATGGTTTTCCAGAACTGAATTTATATGAAATTACTGAAAATCCATAAGATTATGTGGTTATAAAATTAATTTGGTTATTTGGATTGAAGGATAATCATTATATAAAATATTAATGATAAACGCTTGGATTAATTTGGCGATTTTGCTCAAAATTAACATGTTTTGTATTATTATTTTACATCATGTGAGAAAAATAAATAGATAACATCACATTAGATAAAATACATATTTAATAGTATATTTTATCCATAAAAGTGGTTTCATTACCATAATTGAATATGGTAACATAAATTGATAACCCTTCGTCTTTGAATGTGAAAAATTAACACATCTCAGACAGTGTTTTCATTTCTTTCATATAAAAGAAGGGGAAAGAAGAGATAATAATGAATAATTACATTAGAATAATAAAATTACAGTACATGTATGGTACTATATTTTTCATACCATTTGGATGAGAAGAGGTTAGGAAAGAAAAGAGAACAAAGAAACATGAAAAAAAATGAAAGAAAGGAAAAGCGGAATTTACCTCTTGAATTAATCTTCCTTGAGAGCCTCTTAAGGGGAGAGTATTTGGTATTTTAAGGATACCAAGGTATGATAGACATGGGGGAGGATCTTGGAGAGAGATTTGGGAAGAATTTAGGGAATTCAAAAGGCTTGAGAGGATTGAAGAGGAGGGGAGTGTGGGTGGTTTTTATAGTGGTGGGGATGTCATGCACCGAATCTAGTCGCCGCCAAAACCGAAAACAACCTGACTCGTGGCAAGTCCCAAAGGGATTTCCTGATACCCACGGGCTGGCACAAGTGCCTGGGTATCAAAAACTGAAAATTGGGAACGATTTACCTGAGTTTGTATACTTAAAACAACAAATGAATCCAAGAAATCAAATCTGGATTTTTCAAACCAAAACATCTTTTACTAAAATTCAGAAATGAATTACACAATTTTAAACAATGTTTAAAGACCATTAAAAAGGTAAAAACTCATTAAATGACAGCCCAAGAACCTCCACATGGAAAGAGGCACCACCCTCAAGCCATCTCCATGACACTACATCACAATGAACTGCTAAAAACTCGAACCAAAGGCATAAAACCTGAACCCAAACCTGTGACACAAAATAAGAAAGTCTACTTACACCCAATGGTGTAAGTAGGGTATGAGAAAAAGCATAGTAGGATACCACCACTAAGATATTCTATATGATAAACATTTAATGACAAAAATCATGCAAGTTTTCAAAAACATGAATAGCTAGTTACAATTTCTAAAAGATGCAACTTTGAATAAGAACAGTTTTCAAGTGGTCTATTTTAAAGGATTAACACTTTTAAAATAAACACCAAAGCTACTGAATTTTCCATTAAAATGTACCGTATGCCAATGGTAAGTATAAAGTAACTAATGAGCACAAGCAATAGGAAATAACCCCTAGGCACTAGCTAGCTGTGGGTCCCATGTACCTCGTATCTCAGTGAGAGTAACCATCCAAAATTTCCATTCCCGTGCATGATCCACTAGTAGGGAACATACCCATAACCTAGTGGTCCTCAATCATCATCATCATAGTTTAGTTATAGTTGTAAGCGTCAATCTTGCTAAGTGAAACTGAGGCCAAACCCCACGGATTCACTAGCATACTAGTACACGTCCACCAACCTAGATACCCGGGTTTTCCCTTTGTGATCAAACAATTTCAACAAGTCAATGAATATAATTTTTACATGAAAATATCATTTCCATATCATAAATTCACCAAACAACCCACATGTATACAAAACAAGTCACAAAAGTCCACTTTTCATTCAAATACCTTTTGAAATCAAACTCACACCAAAATAGCCCACAACACTTTTTGCAAAACTTTCACAATACAACACATCCTTTAACAACTTTATAAAGTCCCTCCAAATATGATAAACATCACATAACATCCCACACACATGTTTCATAAAACCCTTTTTATAAACAAAATCCGTTTTTCACATCGCACTCACAAAAACAGCCCACATCACGTTCACACCTCTTTCACATTTCAGTAAATCCATTAAACATTTTTATAAAACATTTCCAAGAGGATACACATAACATGACAGAACTATTCACATTTAAATTGGTCTATTTGAAAGTATAAACAATCCAAAACAGTTTTCCAATATGGTTTCATCTCTTACATAAATCATTAAACCATTCAAAACTTTCATAAAACAATTCTAAAGAGTGTACCAAATATTTTCACATAAAACCCATTTCAAAACCGTATTTCAAGGACAAAATCACACCAATAAAAATTCAAAACAGAAATGGAATCCCCAAAAAAATTTATTAAACTACCCCCAAGTGTTATAAAAACACCTCAAACAATACCACAAAAGATCCACATGAAAAGCACACATTTTCAAAATCACTTTCAAGAAGTACAATAAGTTTTTACACCTTAAACCCATTAAAAAACCTCTTTAAAACCTAATGTCACACCAATACCCTAACAAATCAGAATTTTCATCCCAAACAAGATTTATTAAACCAATTTCATATGTTATAAAACACACCCAAACAATACCCAAAGGGTTGCACATGTAAAACACCCAATTTTAAGCTAAAATGAAACTATAAAAACAAATGCTTTACCAAATCCAACATAAACAGTTCCTGCACAAAATTAAGAATATTAGGAATATGAATAATAACTAATTCAAGCAAACTAACTCATCTAGAAATTATTACAGATGGAATCACCTACCTTTTATTCTGAAACCCTCAAAACATGGTGTGAAACATCAACCGCACCACCGCCGCACCTCAAGGAATATAAATCCAACCCTAGACCACAATATTTGACCAAAAAGACACCAAATCAAACCCTAGTTTTGAACCTCAACTTCTTTACATGAGTAACTTCATGAAAGGGTGAAAGAAACCCTAAGGAAGGGGAAGAAATCAAGGAAAGAAACACTTACTTGAAACATCTTGAATCAAACGAACCAAATACACCACAATTTGAATCTCCAAGCAACTAAACCTGATATAGAGGCTCTAATGGGTTTGAGAAGGTAATTTGGGAACTTAAATGGGGGAAAAAGAGCATAAATTGATGGATTTATGAAAGAAACGATTTACCACTTCAAATATGGACGATTTGAGAAATCCAGAGACGTTTCGCCCAAATTCTGGACACAAATGAGCTCCAAAGTGGAGAAATAGATATTGGGGGTTCTCCTTAGGTTTTTGGATTTGATTGGGAGGTGGAATCACCGAATAATAGTAAATATTGAATGAGATATTAAAATAATAAAAATAAAACTTAAAGCAGGAAATGGGATTTCGGGATAGCCCAAAACCTTAATAAAAACCCCAAATCCCTCATGATTATGGATATTTATGAGGCCCAAATAGATATGGTGATTTTAATATATCAGGGTATGACAATTGGGAAGTTGAATGGGTATAAAATAGTAAAAATTGAAGGAGTTATAGAAGAAACAAAATTTGTTTTTAAATCTGGAATTGGGCTCACGGTTTGGCCCAAATTTTCAAAACCCACCATTTTCACCAAAATGAGTGGTAAACCCCCAAAACAAATCAGGAATGGAAATTAAATGAAAAATGAATTTAAAAAAAAGTCATGGGTGTGAAAATTCTCCCCACCATAAAGCTTTCCACCCTTGGAAAGTCACATCAAGGATAAAGAAAAAAACCAAACCCAACCAAAAGGCAGAAATGGACTCCTTTGTTAAACTTTGCCCCCAAAGGCCAAAACACCTCCAGTGATCAATTAAGGAAGGAATACTTCACAACCAAAACTTACACCTCTTTACTGAAATGATCAAGCACATTCAGGATTTATCCTAAAATAAAACTCCTCAAACACTATCTGAACAAGGATCAAGCAATTTACCCAAACAAATAAGAGCATCGAACAAGGTTACACTTAACTTGATATAACTAAACCATTGGGAACTCTCCAATCCCAATGTTTACCCAAAGAAGATGTAGGTGGTTATATAGCTCCGAACGAGACTACCCACTTCCAAGCCAAAACCAATTAAAAAAGTGAGTTACTGGTATAAGGATACACAAATGGGCTCCCCAACCATAAGAGACAACTTAAATTTTTTTCCCGAGACAGAATCAAGACACTAACAGGGGAGCCCCAAACAAACTCCCCGGTACAAGGGGTAGAATCCCATTACGCATTTTCAAAATAATATACATGGGACTCATAGTGGGTCTCCCCACCATCAAAACCAACCATCTTAACTGACCAATACGGTCCGACACAGAAAAACCCCAAAACTTAAAGAGTTGGGACGGCTGCACGGTTAGCCCGCACAGTTTGGGAAACTGTGCGCTAACCATGTAGATCCTTATACCTACATGGTTTTATGGTGAATGTTTACTACTAAATGTTCACTCAACATTTCTAGACAAATCTAAAACCTTTCCCCTGAACCCAAAGGAATCCAAAGGGGAAAAGAAATTCACTGGGAGATAACATGGGGATGAGGCCCTCCACCTCTTTCCACTGAATGGGAACAAAAAAAAGCAAGATGACAATATCAAATGTTTAAACTATTCCCATCTCTCATAATGAGAACAAATCTTTGTACAAGGTTAAAAACTACACTGGGAATTCCTCTGACTACGTGCCAGCTTCTCTCCGGGACCTATGGCTGGAGCTGGAATGATTGAAGCATCTTCGGCCTCGCAGTTAGGATTTGGAAACCCCCAAATAGAATTTCTTCTTTCGATTCTACAAACAACTACATGAAATCCCAGATGGGTTCACCAAGAAAAAACATAATCAAAAACTCACTTTACCCTAACATGGAATTTCACTGAAATAATGGTTTAGAGGATGCCCTCACATCACACCTTGTTTCTTCAGGTGAGAAACAATAGAAATAAAGGACACATATAAACACCTTCCTCTAAAATAGAGGATATCGAGATCTCTCGAAAGTATAAACACTTCTAAAAAATATAATCACAAAATATTGAACAATTTCACCTTTACAATCAAACGATCATGCAACATCACAACACGTCACTAAACATGACCAAAGTGACTAATATAAATAATACAAGGAGGGGGACTTATACAACATCCCCAAATATCACAGCATTCCAGAAAGTGTCCATAACAGCCTATCGTGGCCAGATTTCCCACACGGGTGGTTTAACATAAACCCCTTCTTCGAAGAGACTACAAAGGACTCAGATGCCCTCTTAGACACTATCCATACTGACAACCCTAGACAACTTCCACCTTCAAAGCATCAGGTAGCTTAAGAAACTAAGGTCTTTTTCAACCATCCATGAGAACTCTTCTGCAACAAGAGGATTTGAAAAAAAACAAGAATTTAAATGGTGTAGACTCATTCTACAAATCTCAAGAAAAAATTCCTTACATTGATTAACTGGAGGATTTTCCAATGGCGAAACAATCCGGGTTGCACTTCAGGTGAGCACTAACCCTTAATGGGGGAGTACCCTATCCAACAGGAGTACCCAAGGACCCAACCAAGCTGGTCCATTGGTAAAAACATGCCACAAAACAGATCCAAACACATTAATGAAACCACCGTAAAGGTGTTCGGAAACATATCTCATAGGAAACTACTAACTGGTCCTTCTACTCAGCTTACCGACCAAACACAAACCCAAAACACAGTTCAAACAGGAGGGGTTCTTGGACTCAAAACATCCCAAAATATCAACATTTTCCAAAAACACACAATATACACCAACCCAAACAATTCATCAAGACATAATGTTTTCCATTAAAAACATTTCTTTGAAAACAAAAAGTTCAGTGACTAGCGTATCCACCAATGGCACCCCATGGGCCTTACACATGCATGTTTTTGTACCACAGCAGGCACCCTCCTCATATCCATCCAGGAACTCATCCATCCATTCCATTAACCATCCACCATCCCCTATAACCCCATGAATGTGGTCGCTCATGGAAAAACCAAAGGTTAAAACAAAAATCCTTTCCACTTTTCAAAACCAAAATAATCAACCAATACTTCCTTTTCCTCAAGACCAATAACCATGGAATAAAAAACACCAATCATTCAAATGAATACTCACTTTAAATTCATATAAATAAATTTAAAAACATATCATCCCATTAAAACACCCTTTGATTGTTTATAAAACTCTATTGGAAATACTTTTTCAAAACCAAATTCAATATAGTTCCTGGTTTCAAAAGAGGTGTAAGAACACAATTTTCTATTTCAAAATAATTCTAAAAATTCAGTCCCACCATTTCATAAATCAAACCATTCCCTCTTTATTTCAAAATCTTTTCACAAAAACTTTTCTCTTCTTAAAACCAAGTCACTTTAAAACCAAAGTTCCAATATTTCAAAACTAAAGTACAAAACAATGCGAGAGGAAACTAGTTTCAGTGGGTGACTTGGACATATGGTTCAAAGCTATATTCCAATCACTTCACCATCACAAATAGTGTTTTAGGGAATATCCTCGGCTCTACATGGCTTTACAAACCATACGAGCTCACTAAGACCATTACCCAACTCTCTTTTCATTTCCCCAAATCATCATTAGACCAAGAAAACCAAAATACATAGATAAATCCCGACTTCCCCTGGTGACGTGAATCCCATCATGAGGTGTGGTGATCAAGCACACTACCCATAACTAGAATTTCATGTCCCAATAATCTTAACTCTAGACTATCCCAACTATTTCCCAAATAACATGACTCAAATAGAGCAAACCTCCTTTGATACCATTTTGTCACGCACCGAATCTGGTCACCACCAAAACTGGAAACCAACCCAACTCATGGTAAGTAACAAAAGGCGTTCCCGATCCCCACGGGCTAGCACAAGTTCCTGGGTATCAGAAACTGAAAATTGGGAATGATTTACCCGAGTTTGTATACTTAAAACAACAAATGAATCTAAGAAATCAAATCTGGATTTTTCAAACCAAAACATATTTTACTAAAATTCAAAACTGAATTACACAATTTTAAACAATGTTTGAAGACCATTACAAATGTACAAACTCATGAAATGACATCCCAAGAACCTCCACATGGAAAGAGGCACCACCCTCAAGCCATCCCCATGACACTGCATCATGATGGACCGCTAAAAACCCGAACCAAAGGCATAAAACCTATACCCAAAACTATGACACAAAATAAGAAAGTCTACTTACACCCAATGGTGTAAGTAGGGTGTGAGCCAAATCCCAGTAGGATAACACGACTAAGATATTCCATATGATAAACATTTAAAGATGAAAAGCATGCAAGTTTTCAAAAACATGAAAAGCTAGTTATAATTTCTAAAAGTTGCAAATTTGAATAAGAACAGTTTTCAAGTGGGCTATTTTAAAGGATTAACACTTTTAAAATAAACACCAAAGCTACTGAATTTTCCAGCCAAATGTACTGTATTCCGATGGTATGTATAAAGTAACTAATGAGCACAAGCAATAGGAAATAACCCCTAGGCACTAGCTAGCTGTGGGTCCCAGGTACCTCGTATCTCGGTGAGAGTAACCATCAAAAATTTACATTTCCGTGCACGATACACTAGTAGGGAACATACCCAAAACCTAGTGGTCCTCAATCATCATCATCATAGTTTAGTTAGAGTTGTATGCGTCAATCTTGCTAAGTGAAATTGAGGCCAAACCCCACGGATTCACTAGCATACTAGTACACGTCCACCCACCTAGATACCTAGGTTTTCCCTCTATGCTCAAACAATTTCAACAAGTCAATGAATATAATTTTCACATGAAAATATCATTTACATATCATAAATTCACCAAACATCCCACATGTATACAACACAAGTCACAAAAGTCCACTTTTCATTCAAATGCATTTTGAAATCAAACTCACACCAAAATAGCCCACAACACTTTTTTCATAACTTCCACAATCCAACACATCCTTTAAAAACTTTATAAAGTCCCTAAAAATATTCTAAACATCACATAAAATCCCACTCACATGTTTCATAAAACCCTTTTTATAAACAAAATCCATTTTTCACATTGCACTCACACAAACAGCCCACATCATGTTCACACCTCTTTCACATTTCAGTAAATCCATTAAACATTTTTATAAAACATTTCCAAGAGGATACACATAACATGACAGAACTATTCACATTTAAAATGGTCCATTTGAAAGTATAAACAATCCAAAACAGTTTTCCAATATGGTTTCACCTCTTACATAAATCATTAAACCATTCAAAACTTTCATAAAACAATTCTAAAGAGTGTGCCAAATCTTTTCACATAAAACCCATTTCAAAACCATATTTCAAGGACAAAATCACACCAATACAAATTCAAAACAGAAATTTCATCCCCAAAAACATTTATTAAACTACCCCCAAGTGTTATAAAAACACCTCAAACAATACCACAAAAGATCCACATGAAAATCACACGTTTTCAAAATCACTTTCAAGAAGTACAATAAGGTTTTACACCTTAAACCCATTAAAAAAACCTCTTTAAAACCTAATGGCACACCAATACCCTACTAAATCTTAATTTTCAGCCCAAACAAGATTTATTAAACCAATTTCATATGTTATAAAACACACCCAAACAATACCCAAAGGGTTGCACATGTAAAACTCCCAATTTTAAGCTAAAATGATACTATAAAAACAAATGCTTTACCAAATTCAACATAAACAGTTCCTGAACCACATGCAGCATATTAGGAACATGAATAATAAGTAATTCAAGCAAACTAACTCATCTAGAAATGATTACACATGGAATCACCTACCTTTTATGTTGAAACCCTCAAAACATGGTGTGAAACATCAACCGCACCACCGCCACACCTCAAGGAATATAAATCCAGCCCTACACCACAATATTGGACCCAAAAGACACCAAATCAAACCCTAGTTTCGAACCTCAACTTATGGACATGAAGAACTTCATGAAAGGCTGAAAGAAACCCTAAGGAAGGGGAAGAAATCAAGGAAAGAAACACTTACTTCAAACATCTTGAATCAAACGAACCAAATACACCACAATTTGAATCTCCAAGCAACTAAAACTGATATAGAGTCTCTAATGGGGATGAGAAGGTAATGTGATGACTGAAATGGAGGAAAAAGAGCAGAAATTGAAGGAGTTATGAAGGAAACAATTTACCTCTCCAAATCTGGACGATTTGAGAAATCCAGAGACCTTTTACCCAAATTTGGGACACAAATGAGCTCTAAAGCGGCGAAATAGATATTGGGGGTTCTCCTTAGGTTTTTGGCTTCGAGTGGGAGGTGGAATCACCAAATAATAGTAAATATTGAATGAGATATTAAAATATTAAAAATAAAACTTAAAGCAGGAAATGGGCTTTCGGGCTAGCCCAAAACCTTAATAAAAAACCCAAATCCCTCTTGATTATGGATTTTTATGAGGCCCAAAGGGATATGGTGATTTTAATATATCAGGGTATGCCAATTGGGAAGTGTAATGGGTATAAAATAGTAAAAATTGAAGGATTTATTGAAGAAAGGAAATTTGTTTTTAAATCTGGAATTGGGCTTATGGTTTGGCCCAAATTTTCAAAACCCACCATTTTCACCAAAATGAGTGGTAAACCCCCAAAACAAATCAGGACTGGAAATTAAATGAAAAATGAATTTAAAAAAAATCATGGGTGTGACAGGGGAGGAGGTTTTTCTTAAAATTTTAATCATTACTTTATTATTTTTCCATAAAACAAGAAATAGTGATGATTATTTTGAACAGAAACAGTAATATCTTCATGTCATTTTGAACCAAAGGTGCTTATATCATCCATGACTCATTAAATAGTGTATTTAACATATAATGTATATATATGGTAAATTATTGTATTTTACTATTTAACAAAAATTAAAGTATTTTAGAAAAATCCCAAAAATTCACCCTAACCATTTTTTGATGTTTAGAATCCAAAAATGAAATCCATTTTTCAAAAATAATTTTTTAAATATGACTAATTTAATTTTTAATTAAAATAATAATTTACTTGAAAAATACAGATTTTAAAACTATAACTGGTTTTATAATGTTTTCCAAAAATTACATAAATCCTTATAAAATTATCTTAAAACCAGAAGACCTAAAAACAATAATTTATGAATACATTTTATAAAAATACATTATCTTTTTTAATTATTAAATTATTCATAAATTTTTAATTAAATATTTATGACTTATAAAAATACCAACACTATCATATTGTCACTTATAAGATGGATAAATTTTATTTATACATTCATTAGTAAGGTTACTATTTACTTGGATGATTTAATATTCATAAGGGTCATATTACTATTCATAAGGGTAACATTACTATTCATAAGGGTCAGTTACTATTCACCAAAAATTAAGTTTGTTTTATCGGACTCCAAACATCATATTGATCACAACCATGTATGTCATATTTTTGAAATTCAAATCACACAAATGACAATATTATGTTTAAAAGTCATATAGTACTTAGTAGTTCATTGTGTTGTGATTTCTTGTGATTATATGACATAATTATAAGAAGGTAATTTCCATTGATAAAACATTGGGTTGTTACATTATTCCCCCTTATGAAATTTCTCCCTTGAAATTTCATTTTACATTCTAAGCCATAAACATGTGTGGATACTTTTTGTTCAATGCTTCCTCTAGTTCCCAAGTTCCCTCATTGTAATTATGGTTTTTCCATAGTACTTTGACCAAGTGAGTAGTCTTATTATGTAGAACTTTATCTCTATGATCCATGATCTTCACTAGCTTCTCCTCATAAGAAAGATCATTCTCTAATTGTACCATATCTAAAGAGAGTACATATGAAGGATCTGGTATGTACTTCTTTAAGAGGGACACATGGAAGACATCATGTACTTTAGACATAGTAGGTGGAAGTGCCAATCGATAGGCCACATCCCCGACACAATCAAGAATCTCAAAGGGTCCGATGTACCTAGGACTTAACTTTACTTTCTTCCCAGACCTCATGACCTTCTACCATAGAGATATACATAAAAATACCATGTCTCCAACTTTGAACTCAAGGTATCATCGATCATTGTCTAAATAACTCTTTTGTCGACTTTGGGCTGCCTTGATGTGCTGCTAAATGGTTTTCACCTTATCCACCATTTCTTTGACCATTTCAGGTCCTATCAGCTTATGCTCACCAACTTCATCCCAACATGCTGATGTTCTGCACTTTTTCCCATAAAGGTCTTTGTATGGTGGCATTCAGATGCTCAAGTGGAAATTATTGTCGTAGGAGAATTCGACCAATTTAAGATGTTGATCTTGTCCTCTTTTGAAGTCCATAGAACATGCTCTCAACATATCTTCTAGTGTCTAAATAGTTCGATCAGATTGGCCATCATTTTAAGGATGATAGTTCATACTAAAGTTCAGTTCAATGCTTAGAGCATGTTGGGTACTTTTTTAAAACTTCAAGGAGAATCTCAGATCTCAATCGGATACAATATATAGTGTTACTTCATGCATCTTTACCAATTCTTTGATATATATCTGTGCAAGATGATCTAATGAGAAGTCATCTCAAATCGTGATAATGTGATCTGTCATTGTAAGATGATCCACAATGACCCATATATTATTTTTTCCTCTAGATGTCCTTGAAATTTCAGTGACAAAGTCTATGGTGATGTACACACACTTCCATGTTGGTATGGGTAGTGTTTGCATCATCCCCTTAGACTTTTATCTTTCATCCTTCACTTGTTGACATACCTGGCACTTTTATGTATACTCATCAATCTCCTTCTTCATATTGTCCCACCAAAAGCTCTCTCATAGATCTCGATACATCTTTTTTCTCCTTGGGTGAATAGAGAAGGTTTAGTTATGTGCATCATTTAAAATCTCATTCTTTATATTTAGATCGGATGGTATACATAATCGTGACCCAAATCTTAAAACTCCTTCCTCATCAATCATAAATTCAAAGTATTTCCCATTTCTAATGGCTTCCACCCTTTCCTGAATTTCCACATCTTTTCTTTGAGAATCCTTTATTTTCTCCATGAGGCATGGTTAAGAAATAATTTGAGAAAGGATTGATGATGTTCCTCCCTTAATTATTCCCATGTCCATTCTCTTCAAATCTAAGAATATTAAATCATTTTCAATTCTCATCACTGATAAAGATGCAGGATCCTTTCTACTTATAGCATCTGCCACCTTGTTTGCCTTATCGGGATGGTAGTGGATTGAGAAATCATAATCCTTGATGAGCTCTATACATCTTCATTGGCATATATTAATCTATTTTTGTATGAATATATATTTTAGACTCTTGTGATCAATATGTATCTCACACTTCTCCCCATAGAAATAATTCCGCCATATTTTTAACACAAAGATCATAGCTTCCAACCCCAAATCATGTGTAGTATAGTTTTTCTCATGGATTTTTAGATACCTTAAGGCATAGGCTATCAATTAATCATTTTTTATCAGCCCACATCCTAATACCTTCTTTGAAGCATCATTGTACACCACAAATAGTTCTCCACTTGTTGGGAGTGTGAGTATTAGCGCAATGATAAGCCTCTTTTTCAACTCCTTAAAGTAGTCTTCACATTCTTGAGTCTAGAGAAACTTCACTCTCTTCTGTGTCAGATTGTTCATTGAGTTTGAAAATCATGAAAATTTATTCAAAAAATATTGATAATACCTAGATAGACCTATAAATCTACAGATCTTCATTACATATATTGGAATGGGCCACTCATCAATTGCTTTTGTCTTGGAAGGGTCCACTGATATCCCTTTGCTAGTGATAACATGCCACAATAATGATAATTCCTCTATATAGAACTTGAATTTATTGTACATTTCATATAGTTTCTCCCTTCTCAAAGTCTTTAGCACAGTATTCAAATGCTCCTCATGTTCCTCCTTTCTCTTGGATTATATTATAATATCGTCAATAAATACAACCACAAATTTTTTAAGGTAATCTATAAAGACTCTATTCATTAAATCCATGAAAATTGATGGATAATTAGTGAGTTTAAAGTGAATCACTATGAGATAATAGTGTCCATGCCTCATTATAAAGAAAATATTGTGAATATCTTCCTTCCTCACCTTTAATTGGTGATATCTCGAATGAAGGTCCGCCTTAGAGAAATAACTATCCCTAAGAAAATGACTGAAAAAAGTCATCTATTTATGGTAGGGGATACTTCTTCTTTACTGTGATTTTATTGAGCTCATGATAATTAATACAGAGGCACATTGATTCATCCTTCTTCTTGATGAAGAGAACTGGCACACCCCGTGGTGAAGCACTCGGGTGTATAAAACCCTTCTCCATATTCTCCTGTAACTGCTTCTTCAGCTCTTCCAGATCTATATTTTCTATTCTATAAGATGTCTTTGATATAGGTAGGGATCTATGAATAAGTTCAATTGAGAACTAAACCTCTCGATCAGGATGAAGACCAATCAACTCTTCAGGTAATACATCAGTGTAATCCCTCACAATGGGCATGTCTTCAAGCATGATTCTCTCCTTTGTCTCAATCATTTGAACTTGACATGCCTGCTCATAAGGAATTAATATCCACACTTGAGACAATGATTCTAAAAGAGATTAATCTTACTCCTTATACTTTTAAAGAATTGGAGGATGCTTCAGGATGTAAATAATGGTCTCCCTTTCCTAATAGTTGATGTTGGCTTTGTATAAAGATAGTCAATCCATGCCCAAGATAACATTGAACTCCACTAAAGGATGTATAAAAATATTTGAAAGGAGGTTCAGTCCAAAAAGCATTTACCAGGGAGTTATAAACCTTGGACATAATAATTTCCCCATTCTCTATTCTCATAGATAGCATATCCTCCAAATTTTGAGGTGGTGTTTGAATAGTTTTACTAAACATTCAATAGATAGAAGAATGCGTAGAAATAGAATCAAATGAATAACTAGCATGCCTTCCACCACATTTTTGTTCGGATCCACCTCAGCAGTAGTGATAGAATAAGCCCTTCCTTGTTTCCTGGGAGGTTGTTGTTGATTTCCTCCGACGACCCTTGGCTTAGGAAAATTGTTCGCATAATGCCCATGTTCCTTGCATTTTTAACATTACACCACTAACTGAGCATTTATCTGAACCTTCCTTTCTTCTCCCACATTAGTGGGAATCTTCATATATGGTTGGAAATTTTTATCCAGATGTCTCATCCTTCCACATTTGAATCAATTCCCAGTTCCCTTTACACAATTCCTAGGATTCTTCTTCCCATAATTTTTACATGTGGGACGGTCAGGCTTCTTTCCATCATGGAATTTATTTTCTAAACCATCCACATTAGATTCCATTTTCACCTTTTCTTTATTGGTCCCATGATACCACTAAGAGTATCTGATATCCATTTCAACCATAAGAGAATAACAAACAATCTCCTCAAAGCTGGTGAAAGCTAGAATTGCCAACAATTTTCATAGACTCATATTTAGTCTACTAAAGAATCGATCCACCTTGATTTTGGTGTTCATGACAAAGCCACTGGCGTACCTTTCATCCTTGTAAATTTTTCTTCATACACCCTGATTGACTCATCTTCCTTTTGCTTGAGTTCAAGGAACTCTCTTTCCATCTTGAGATGGAGGGTTCAGGGAAAAAAATTATTGAAAAATGTTCTCTTGAATTCCTCCCAATCCATGGAATCAATTTCCTCCTGAGGCTTCATATTCTTGATCAATGTCCACCTCTTATCATCTTTCCCATCAAAACGATAGACTACTAGCACAATTTTCTCTTCTTTTGAGCACTTGAGGATGTAGAATATATTTTCAATGGAGTTAATTCACTATTCTGGGAGGAGGGGATCAGAAGATTCACAAAACATGGGAGGCCTTTGCCGCATAAAGGATTTTATGGAAAATTTCTCTTTACTTGGTGGAGGAGGGAATTCCATGTTATTAAAATTACTATTCATAACTTGAGTTAGATGGGAAATTACTTTCATGAAGTTTTGAGCACCCATTCCCATCATATCAGGCATATCATTTGGGAAATATTCATATTCACTATCACATTGATTATTGGAACATGTTCTTATATTTCCCTCCATTATCTAAGAAAAATAATGTACAATTAGAGGGCTTGAATACTTGGCTATTAAGCATAAAAAGTAAACTTTGAATATAAGAGGATAAACTTGTAAATGAGAAGTATATCCTAACTTGTGATTCCTTATGTTTCAATATAGGTTATCCTTGATCTATTTCTTAACTTATATTCTTATGGGTTTTTTTCATTCCCTTAGTAATGATTTTTACCAAGATCATGAATTTACCAAATCATATCCCCCAAGAGTGTCAAACCAAGAGTGCAGTAAGGCCCATTGTCATACACCAGTTCTCATTCGAGTCTAGATCAAAGCGATGTTTTTGGGTCTTACCCCAACATACATTTGTGCCAGAGCCACCTCTACCTGTTTGTATCTAGACAAGGATGTATTTTCTTGATAAACCACTTACTCTATATTTACCAAAATTGAGGGGTGTTTTCTTATACTTAGTCTCATCCTTAAGTTTCTTACTAAAGTTATCTATTCCTAATCTCCAAAAATAACTAGACCATCCTTTGATACTAATTATAGAGACCCTAACCTTTTATATATAACATTACATGATTTTAAGCATAATAAAACATAATATTACAAGCCAAGGATCGTAAAGTCTAGTGTATTGGAAGACTAGGTACATAAAACTTAAAACATGGGACTAAAACACACTTATTTATTTAATCTTCATAAAGAGATCCTAACTTCTTTTGAGTCCTTAAATCTGCATAAGGTACCCTAGGGATCACATGAATGAAGGGATGAGATAAAGGCCTAGTAATGGAATAAACATAAGTATAAGTCTTTAGCACATGGGTTAGAAATCATGACATAAATATATAAAATGGCATATAGAATCATAACATATAAACATGGGATAATATAACAATTGAAACATGGGAATGTGGAAAAAACATAAATCATTACTTTAGGATGAGTCAAGGCTCATTGCACATAGATGAGCACAAGTCAAGGTTAACCACCAAGATTGTTGCACATGGTAGCGCAAGAAAGGGATAACCGCTAGGACTATTACACATAATGTATCATGAGACTCAACTTTACCCAATTCATTAGAGTGATATATAGGTTCACCCATATTAACATGTTCATGAATATGTTTTCCACATATATAATCATACATAATAAATCATAAACATAATGGAACCCATGGAAATAAATGGGTCTCATAATCATGTCATAAAGCATAAAGAATGAGCGTATTATAAAAGTGTCCAAGAAAGAAAGGAATAAGAACATAAATAGAAATTCATAAGGTAAAATAGGCATATATAATGGTAAGTGATGTCAAATAGAAGTGAAAACATGTAAAAAAGAGTATTTAAGAATTTTTTTATTTGAAACATTTTAGTGTAGTTCTAAGGAAAACACTAACAAGCATTTAAAATTAAAATGGGAATAATGTTTTGTACAAAACTAAAAGTGATACAAGAAGGTTTTCATAAAAAAATAATTGGTTTTATAAAAAAATGGTGGATTAAAATATATGTTAGAGTGCACTTGAAATTAGGTACGAATTCATGAAGTTTCCTTAAAGGGGTTTTCTTTTCGGGAAGTATTGGGGAGGGAACCACTTAAAAACATGTACATCCATGAAAGAGAATTATGATTGGACCTTAATACATGATTTTGGAGAATTTAAAAATAATTTATAATATTTACATAAAAATAATAGATAACTTCAATTAGGTGAAAATAAAGATAGAGCAACCTGAATGAATAATTGAGGTTAGGGTAGAATCCCTTGCGGAAAATCAGCATGGTACTGGGTGTACTTAAGAGGGATTAATTGGAGAGAAATGGGTTTTTATTCTTTTATAAATCATGATGAAAGTATGGGGGAGGTTTGAAATCATACCCCATCATTAGGAACAACACATAAAAGGACATAACATAGAAGAGATTCTTGAATAAATGTTCAAAAGAGAGGATCTTTTACCATAAGTCTGATAGTGTTCTTAGATTGATCTTAATGACCTGAATAGTCAAATTAGATTCATTAATTAATAATTAAAGAACTTATACTACATGTTATTGATTTATTATAACCTTATTAAGTTCATCCATGTCTTTTTTGATGAGTTAATAGGTTCAATTTCATTATTTGGGAGTGTTTACTTCCTTGGTTTTAATGATCGGTTCACTTATATTCATGTTCGGATAAACATGTATGATGAGAATAGTTGTCTAGAATTGAAGTTATATGGAATTATTGAAAATACATAAGATTAAATGGTTATAAAATTCATTTGGTTATTTGTATTGAAGTTGAATCATTATATAAAATATTAATGATAAACACTTGGATTAATTTGGTGATTTTTTTCATAATTAACTTGTTTTGTATTATTATTTTAAATCATGTGAGAAAAAGAATTCTAGAACATCAAATTATAAAAAATAAATATTCAATAGTCTGGTTCAACCATAAAAATGGTTTCATGACCATAATTTAATATGGTAGTATAAATTGATAACCCGTCGTCCTTGAGTGTGATAAATTAACACATCTCGGACAGTGTTTTCGTTTCTTTCGTATAAAAGAAGGGGAAAGGAGAGATGATAATGAATTATCTCATTAGAATAAAAAAATTATAGTACATTTATGGTAATTTATTCATACTATTTGTATGAGGATAGGTTAGGAAGTAAAATATAACAAAGGAACATGAAAAAAAATGAAAGAAAAGAAAAGAGGAATTTACCTCTTGATTTAATCTTCCTTGAGAGCCTCTTAAGGGGAGAGGATTTGGTCTTTTGAGGAGAACAAGGGCTTATGGACATGGGGGAGGATCTTGGGGATATATTTCGGTATAATTTAAATAAGGAACAAGTCTTTAGAGGATTTAATATAAGTGGAGAGTGTGGGTGGTTTTTATAGTGGAGGGGAGGAGGGTTTTCTTAATATTTTAATCATTACTTTATTATTTTTACATAAGAGAAGAAATAGTGATGATTCTTGTGAATAAAAACATTAATATGTTCATGTGATTTTTAACCCAAGGTGATTACATAATCCATGACTCATTAAATAGTGTATTAAACATATGATGTATATATACGGTAAATTAGCGTATTTTACTATTCATAAAAAATTCAAGTATTTCAGAAAAATCCCAAAACTTTACCCTAACCATTTTTTGATGTGTAGAATCCCAAAATGAAATCCATTTTTCAAAAATAATTTTCTAAATATTATTAATTTAATTTTTAATTAAAATCATAATTTACTTGAAAAATGCAGATTTTAAAACTATAAATGATTTTATATTGTTTTCCAAAAAATACATAAGGTCTTATAAAATTATATTAAAACCAGAAGACATAAAAACAATAATTTATGAATAAATTTTATGAAAATAAATTTAATTTTTAATTATTAAATTATTCATAAATTTTTAATTAAATATTTATGACTTAGAAAAATACCAACACTATTATATTGTCAATTATAGGATGGATAAAGTTCATTTATACATTCCTTGGTAAGGTTACTATTTTTATTGGACAATTTACTATTCATAAGGGTCATATTGTTATTCATAAGGGTAACATTACTATTCATAAGGGTCAGTTAATATTCACCAAAAATTAAGTTTGTCTTATCAGAATCCAAACATCTTACTGATCACAACCATGTATGTAATATTTTAGAAATTAGAATCACATAAGTGACAATATTATGTTTAAAGGTCACATAGTACTTAGTAGTTCATTATGTTGTGATTTCATGTGATTATATGACATAATTATAAGAAGGGAATTTTCATTAATAAAACATTGGGTCGTTATAGTATAAGCATGTTAGATGGGATTATGAGTTTTTTCTGTGATTTTGGAAGACTTCAGAGGTGGTTCAGGATCTTCTATAGAAATTGGGATTAAAGATACTTACAATACATTTAAACATTGTGTAAATGTGTTACACGATGTGTATCTATCTCTAAAAAGATGTCGTGAAATTAAAAGATGTCATGAATTAATTCATTATGCGAACCATTTACACACCATGAATCAACATTATATGATGTGTAATGTTAGGGAAGGGTTAAATTCACCCAAGGTGACATGAATTTTGATGTACCTCAGAAATTGAGAATTGTACATCTTGTAAAACATTTACATGTTGTGTATTTCTTGAGATGGGTGGTTTTAAACCCATGAGCGCTTATGCTTTCATTCCATCCATATGGAGCCTCTTCTATCTCAATCCCTACATGATTTCTAGGAAATTTTTTATCACCTTACTCCATTCTAGATGTCCCAATTAATCAATCAATACTCACTGAGTTTTTATCTTAGGTTTTCTCTTCTCTTCTGCTTATTCCTCATTCTTGTTATGTAATCTTTTGACCATGAAGGAAATAGGTGTTGATCTTGAACTTTTGTGCTCTAGTTCTTTTTTCGATCTTCTTCACCTTCATTCTTGTTGGTGTTATTAGTTGGAATAATTGTGTTAATCACTGATAAAGGTATATTTTAACACCCTGAGATTTTAAAAAACACTATGTTTAATAGCATATACAACATGCAATTCCAAGCTTAAACAAACCATGAAATATTATTATTTAAATATGAACATTATAACCTATCCTTTAAATTGATAGGTATAACAATTATTAACCAAATTATGAAACATATATATATATAGCACCTCCTCGTTATAATTTTATTAATTAATGCTCTGTGAATATGCACTTGATTTTTAGTAATGAAATTTTATTCTTTAAAAATGGGTTTTCTTCTTCTTTATGAGAATATTATAATTAATTTATATAAATTTTATAAAAAGTATCTGAAAAAATGAATTTTAATTTTAATTAATTTGTGAAAATTACCTTAGGATGAATTTTTGTGAATTTTCTGAAATATTTTATAAAGGGCCTTTTTCTAAAAAATTGTTTTTCTATGCATTTTTTAGTTTAATATTAAATTAAATTATAAATATTTTGTGTACCAAATTTTGAAAAATATATTCTATATTTTGAATCAAGAGTTTCAAATTTAGTAAATAGACCCCTTTTATTTTTTGTCAATATGAATTGTAACCTTGGTAATTTTTGTTACAACGGTAAAGGGTAAATCGGGTAATTAAGGGTAAAAATAATATGATAAGGA
Organism: Viscum album; assembly: GCA_963277665.1. Classification (NCBI taxonomy): domain Eukaryota; kingdom Viridiplantae; phylum Streptophyta; class Magnoliopsida; order Santalales; family Viscaceae; genus Viscum; species Viscum album. The sequence goes on along the minus strand of OY728150.1, from coordinate 1,580,326,363 downwards.
CTAAAAATTGACCCTAAAACTTGTCAAAAATTTACTAGGTGGGTAATTTTAGTCCATAATTATTCAAGGTTTTAATATATGTAATTTTATTTCTATTTTTAAGTGATTATGATATTTATAATATTTTGTTTTAGGAAAATTCAAAGATGTCACACTCATGTTTTTAATAACTATAAAATTTTTAATATGGGGTTATCCAGAGGATATGTTTCACTATAAATATTATTTTGAAATATAAAAGATATATATTCATCATGTTAATTTATTTTTAATTTTTAATGAAGTAATAATTACCTTAAATGCTTACACAAAGCTGATGCAGTAATTATTTAATTATTTAAAAAATCAAATAAATGATATTAAAAATATTAAATTAAATATAATTTTATATAATTAATGATATAAAAAAATTATAGATTAAATTGAAATTTTAGAGATATAATAAAAAAAATTAATTTTAAGTTTTATCTTGATATTTTTATTATCAAAGTAATGAATAGTTCTAAAAATTGACATTTTGAATACTTTATAGTAAAAAAATTATTAAATTATTAAAAAATCCTAAAAATCTTAAATTCATCAAAATTAATGGTATGTGGTTAATTACATCTACCATATTCCATTTATGGGTCTTTATTCATTTCATAGTAACATTATTGACCCATATATAGTAGAAAATGTTAATAGTACGGTAATTGTCAAAAGAGTTGATGGAAGGTTAAAACAAAAAAGATAAGGGTGTAACCATGACTTAAAATTATCCAAAAGTTATTATATAAATAATATTATACTATAATAAACTTATTCTTAAATTTTAGTTGTTTAATGGACACTTTTCCATGAAAATGACGTATATATTATTTAAATAAAAGATAGTTACAAAATGTCACTCTCTTTGTATTTAATATCTTTTATGTGTCCGAATAAGGAAAAAATCATGATATGAATGAAACTAAATATATATTATGATATTTATTAAATTATTTTTATTATATACATTTATTTTTATTTTTTATGAGTTATATAATTACCTTAAATTCTTATTAAATGCTAATACCGTAATTATTGAATTAAGAGAAAAATAAAATAAATGATTTCAAAAATATTAATTTTGATATAATTTGAATTATTTATTGTGATGAAATAATTTTATAGATCTATATAACATAATATAGAGTTTTAAAATAATTATATTTGATTTTTCCCTTTGTATTGATGTATTTGAAACCAAATTAAATGAATAGTGTCAAAATTGACATTAATGATAATTTATCAAAATAATATTTTATTAAATTATTTAAAATTAATAAAAATATTATCTTCATAATTTTTAATTTAATTTAGTTTAACACATCATACATTTTCTATTTATAAGTCATTTTTCATTTATAGTAACATTACTAACCCTTTATGATTAAAAAAGTGGTTACTACTGTTGAGGTCAAAAATAACTAACCAAGGGGTTAATCAAGATGATAAGGCTTAAAATGACACCAAAACATGTCTAAATTATATTTTTTTATGGTATTAAAATCATTTTTCATATTATCTTCTAATCCCTTTCCATTTGAAGGCATTTGGAATAATGAATTAATTTATTTTAATCTTTTGAGAAATTCAAAAAGTGTCCCTAACCTCAATTATAAAATGGAACCTCCTCCCTCACTTATTCACATAACATTGAGCCATATATATCAAAAAATACCTACCTGTTTCTCTTCCCAATATCCTTATACAATTTCTGGAGATCCTGGTCTTCCAAAAATACCAACTCTAGTGTCCCTAAAATGAGATCCAATGGAAGTTTCTTTAAGAGAATGTAATTGTATTTACTGACTCATTCAATTTTATTTCTTATCATACTTACTATTAATATATTCTTTCAATTATAAATTAATAAATATATTATCATAAATATAATTAAATGTTATTATATTTATGATACAACCATTTTCCATCTCTTCTTCATTCTATGAAAATAAAAAACATCACCGGTGTGTACATACAGCTTACCATCTCCACATAGCGGTGTAATTCATTTTTCATCACCACTTTAATTGGATGGTTATAAATATGGGACTAATGAGTATATATTATATTTATGACATAAATATTATTCTATAAAGATTAATTACTATTAACCTTTCTATCATTCCATCCATTAAAAAATGGAAATAACGTTCAAGCATGTGTACGGCCTTCCGTCTCCATGAACGGTGTTATTCATTTTTTTGTCTATAACTTTTAAGGATTAATATAAATCCATATATAATGAATATATATGATACTAATATCATTATTAATATTCTATATATGATGTAACCATGATCAAGGTATAAGTACTGAGACTTTAGAATCAAAATATACATGAAAAATATAGTTATCACCCAGAATAGTAATTTAATAAAGATAAATGGCTGATAAAAGGTTATAAGAAAATAATATATTGTATGATATATATGAGAATGGTTTTTTAATATATTTATAATAAAATTATATTTATTATACAGAATGCTTGGGCATGTATGAAATAAATCGGACCTACGGTAAGGGGTTTTTGTATCACTTTTTTCCTATGGGACACATGCTTTATACACTACTTGTTTCTTTTGTTTTTTGTATATACTACCCATGAATGTACTTTATGAGACTTATCCTTTATATTATGGTATTTACATATTCATATAAGTTTCTTTCTTTCATGGGTATTATGATTCAAGTGATACCAAAGAAGTAAGGTTTTATTTCACAATCTCATCATTATTAGAGATTGTTTATGTGTAAGTCTCAGTTGGGGAATATTTCTCTTCCATGTCCATGTTTTCTAAAAAAATAAAAAAAAGTACTATTCTTCAAAAATTATTTAAAATTTTTTTTACCCATTTTTTGACTTTTTACAAAATGGTTTGAAAAGAATCTTTTTTTTGTTTTTGAAGTGGTGTTCTTTGTAACTTTTTTGAAAAAGAATATGAAAGGAATATTTTTTAACTTATAGAAAATGCATGGATTTTTTCATCATTATGGTGCATTAATTATATGAAGCTTACTTTACAAGTTTACAAGGTTCTTTTCAAAGAAACATTTTTCTTTTATAATTGTGTAGTTTTTTATTTCAAAATGAAAAATGGTATTTTCCTTAAGAATTTTTCAATGGTCTTAATAAAGTTTTTTCATATATGTCAACATACTTTGTTGAATATTATGCTTCATTTAGTTTGATATATTATGATACCATGACCCATATTTTAATTAATGTTTTATGATCAGTTTGACTAGGAATGTACTATTTTTATACCATTCTCAATATTACATTGGATAGTTTATGATTTTGTTTACTGATTGTTGAAATTTATTAACATTTCATATACTAGTTTCAATATAAATGTATATATTGTTTATGATTAACCCCTTTCATATGAGGAATGAATTTTACATAGTAAGTGATGGGAGAGGCCTCCTATAGCCCCTCGATGCATCGGTAGGTCTCATGAGACAAACTAGTTTGGATATTAGATGAGATCTTACTCATTTATGTATAGTGTCTTGGTAGAAGACTTGATGATATGTTTATAATGTTCTGAATTATGCATTCCCTCATTATGAGATTGGTTATTGATTTCCATGTTATTATCTGATTAGTTATGATATCGATGGATAAGTTTTATCTCATGTTATTGTGGAATTCTTTGATCATCATAAATTCCAATCATATTATACTCAAGTTATTGATTAAATGTCATGTGTTTCATTTATTTACCTTTACATATTGATTATGTATTATTTATTCATAGATTCCATTTTACGCTTACCCTTACAGATCATCTTAGATCACCCTTTTTATTATGTTTATTTTTTCCTAGGATGAAAAGAAGTATATTATGTTTGATATACATGGATAAGATAGGAGTATTATGTTGTTCTCATAGTAATTACTATGTTTTCTTTTATGTTTTAAAATTTAATGTTAATTTCAAGTATGTATCTAGTTTACCAAGACTACTAAACTATTCGGTCCTTCGATATGTGAGTCCTTGTATCTTATACCAATTTAATAAAATAACCACTGGATTTGGCCTACGAGATTTGGGGTGTTTATAGTTAGTATCAAAGGAATTTTAAAAGAAACCTTGGGAACTAGATTTAGGTAAATATAAATTAGGTAATATAACCCTGTGACTAACTTTGAGTATAATTCTAAGTATAGGATAACATCCTATATATTTGGCAATGACCATGGATTACTTAGGTTAAAACTAAGGACTCATAGAGTGAGAATTTGGTGTCATGATTTAGATAAAATTTGAATAATATTTCATGTTTATTTGACAGCTCACTCTTATTATTGTATCTTAATGCTTACACTTTGTTTTTTGGTTTTCTTCAATGGTGGGAACTAGAAAGAACTGGATTAACATTGAATGTGATAGAAAATGTGTTGAATAGAATTAAAATGGGATGATGAAAAAAGTAAAGGATTTTGTGATTATCCCAAATCAATTATAATGATATATGATTAACAATATACAACTTAACCAACTCTTGGACTCGCCAAAGAATACAATGATAGAGTTCACTGAGAGCTCAGAAGGTGGATACCATGGAGAAAAAAAGATTCAGTTTTCTATAGGTTGAGAATGTGAGAAGAGACACCCAAGTGGTTGTCTTAGATGAATGGGAAGATATTTTGGGTGTAGAAAAGGACATAAGGTAAGTAATTTATAAGGAAAAATGAAGATTTTGGTTAAATAAATGGATGAGTGTAATGGTATCCCTAAGGTATTATCAATGGTTTAATGTTATAAATTTGGAAAGTATGGGAATTATGAAAATAGATTCCCTATGGGGAACTATCATGAAGAGAATCAGCAATTTTGTATGATTAATGGATATTTTTCTAATTATAAAGTGACTACAAATGATATATGAAAGGAAGGAGACAATAAGTAATAAGATGATGAAGCATAGTTAATGGATTAGGAATGATATGGAATGATTGAAGTTATAATATATTTAGAATCAAGAATTATGTTGTAAATGTATTTTATCATTGATAATATAGTCATAATAATAATGAGATATATAATTATTGTACTATAGTACTTATTTAAGGAATTGGAAGCATGAGATGAATAGTACTAGTAACTAAGAGAAGTAATTGTTTGGAAAGTTTAAATTTTTGAAAACACGTGATTTGGGGAAGATAACCCTAAATATGTGCCTGATATTGGGATAATAATGATAAACAAATGCTTAGGGGATAGTATTGGTGGCCATGAAAATGGATAGTGATTTGATGATAAACTAATTCATGATGGAGTTTATTGAATTTTTGAAATTTATGAAATATATTTGATAATTTGATATTTTATTTAAGGAATAAGGGGAGAGTTAATCCTTGAAATCATGCATGTTTTCATTACAGTTTTAAGGTGATCAAGGTATTCACACATTATGTATATTACATTAAGAGGTACTTTTGGGGTTAATGGTATATTGATTTTTGAATTATAGTGACTTTATTTATAAATTTTTGGGTCTTGAATTTGGTCAGACATATTTTGGAGGAGTTTTATGATTAACTATGTATGGATTGGATTAAAATAAACCTTGTTCGTTATTGTTGATGTTTTATAAGTTAATTTATTTATATATATTGGATAAATTATGTTAACCATTTTGTTTTTGGTTAATATCTGAAGATATGATGAGTATATTATTATCCTTTCTTGGATTATCTGATCCATTAAAAGTTGATCTTAGTGATCAAGGCATTAAATATTCATCATATTTGTTATTTAGAGAAAAAGATGAGATTATTTTGGAAATGTATTAAAGGCTAAAATTCTACATTTCAAGTAAGTATATTTCATTATGTTACTAGTTTAAATGGTAAAGTAATACCTCAACTCTAGGAAAAATAATCTTATGAAAAAAATGTTATCCCATAACCTTCAATTCTGATGAATTGATGGTCTTTTATACATCTATAGTTTATAATTTTGAGATTGTTAACTTTCTCAAGATCATTAACTATCTTGAAATAAATAATCACTAGACATTACTTTTATTCCATGTCTATATCTTCACTTACCACTAATGTTCTCATATTCAGAATCATAGTTTTGTGGTGACCTTTGCATTACCATTTCCCTCTTTTTAAGAGGAATTTTTATTAACCCTTTTTACAATGTGGAATTTCCACAAAGTTATTTTAAAATTTCTAACATGTGATTATAGATAAAAAGTTAAATTGTGAGGAAATAATTTATTGTATGAGGGGAGAATGTAACACCATGAGATTTTAAAAGAACATTATATTCAATGGTGTATACAACACACAACACCGAGCTTAAATGAACCCCAAAATATTATTATTTAAATATGACCATTATAAAAAAATTGTTAAATTGGAGAGTATAAATATTATTAACCAAATTATAAAATATATATATATAGGACCTACTCAGTGCAAGTTTATAAATTAATGTTTTGTGAATAAGTACTTGATTTTTAGTAAATAAATTTTATTCTTTGAAAATATTTTTTCTTTAAAAATGGGTTTTCTTACTTATTATGAGAATATTATAATTAATTTACAGAAATTTTAGAAAATTTATTTGAAAAAATTAATTTCATTTTTAGATTTATCTTGTTAAAATTATATTAGGATGAATTTTTGTAACACCCCAGGTAAATAAAGAATATGACATTTTTATATTTATACCTATTTGTGAATAAAATGTCAATATTAATTTAAATGGAACACTATGCTCGATGTCTTACCCAATACGCAACAACGAGTTCCTTTGAAATCATACGTTGCACTCTAATAATAAAATAATATTATTTTAAATGGTAGTTAACACATAGCCGTTGTATTGACAGGAATGAATAAAAATAACTAAAATATGATTATATATGTTTGTTAAATGTTTTTTACTTTTATCCAATAAATTTTAGAGGCTTAAAATGAAAATGAATCCAATCTTAAGCATTGAATACACTAATATTTTTAAAAGATTGTTTTACTGCCTTTTGATGGAAAACCATTTTTAAATCAAACTTTTGACAATTTTATAAGCTCTATTTTTCAAAATAAACATATTATTTATTATTTGTACATTGAAATTTACCTTGGGTTAATTTTTGGTATTTTTCTGACAATGTTCATTTTTCAATGAATAGTGAAAAATACTGCATTTTAAATCAAAACTGCTTTTTCATATAATTTAATTATATGGTAATATTATCTTTTTAATTTTTTTTAAAGTTTAATTAGAATATATTTTTACCATGTAATTCAATTATGCTCATTGGGATTAATTTCACTTTGTAATTAGGCATAAACAAGTGCCAAACTTTTCATAAATATTGTTTCTAAAAAACCCGCTATTTGTTTTGACAACGGGAAGTTTTTTTAAATTAATTATTGCAATTTATGTGTTTGGAATTTGGTAAAATGGATTAAATATTTTTAATCAGAAGGTCCAAATTATGTAATTAAGACTCTTTTGTTTTTGGACATTATGAATAGTAATGATGGTAATTATCTTTAATTATCTTGATTAATGAGTAATCGGGTAGTTAAAGATAATAAGATAATATAATAATAATAAAAAATGACCACAAAATGTGTCCTAAGGCTACTGTTTGTCTCATGGCCGACCATGGGATGCCTTGTCCCAAACTTGGGGGGCCCATGGAATCACTTTTGTGAGAAAGTGACTTTTTATCTTTTTATTTTTAAAGAATGTTAAATGTAACAAAGAATGTATCACCTGAGTAAAATATTTTTAATTTTTTCTACATAAATGATCTTTTGGACTATAAATAGTCATTGGAAATCTAAAAATATTTCCTACATCATAGTATTTTTTTATAATTTTTAGACATTAAATAAATTAAATTATTTATGACATCATGATGATGCAGCGATTACCTCATTAATAAAGGATTTAAATAAAATGGAAAGATAATGTAAAATATAAGACCTAAACATGTCCAAAACCTATTGGAGGGTGGATTTAGAACCCTTATCACCTTATCCTTGAAACACATCAATTTGGGACCATTAAAATCCGAAACTCATTTGAAAATAAAGTTACATTTTATACCTTTCCAAGAGTGCCCCTCCTCTCCTCTTATAAAAGGCCCCCACCTCTACCTCCTTACCCACACTTCCAAAGCCTTTGGCTCGGATAAAACCTGCCCATTTTGTCTCTCCACATCCCTCTATAACTCCTTGAAGCCTCACTTTGGGCATAAGTCTTCCCAAGAAAGCCTTTGAGCTCAAACCAAAGGGAGTTACCCGATTTTAAGGTAATGTCTTCACTTGAGTCCTTTTTGTTTCATTTGGCATATCCAACCCCATAAACTCTTTTTATTCATTTATTTTGTAACAACTCCAGTATCTTAAATATACTAGGATGTTGTTATAAAAATTATTTGATCTACACTTACACACACCTTCGTCTAATGGTTAAAGAACATACTGTTTCTGTGGTTGGCGATTTTCTGCCTCACGAAACGATGATTGTTCAATATTCTTTTAACACCTTTAAAGGTGGCTATTATGATGTAACTGTATTTTATATATGATATATATGGTATTTATGTTTACTATATGCTTCTGTATTTTATATTTAAACCATACCTTTATTCTTTTCATGTTGTGTAAATGCGATAATTTCATATGAGGAAGTGTGGACTACCGCCCCCTCAAGTGATGTGACTCGTACATGCAATACATGGAATGTATAAATAATGAAATTAATGAACATATGTGACCTATATAACATATATATTATACTGTAATTATAATATATATATATATATCATTTATTTTTAATTCCATTAATATGACAAAAAAAATGAAAGTAGTGTTCATGCGTACGTACGGCCTACCATCTCCATGAATGGTGCTTTTCATTTTTTTATCTCCAAATGATATGGAATATTATAAAATGAATATGTACTGGATATATATGATATTTTAATCATTAATACTATTCTTGAAATTATTTACTTATAACTACATGGGCAATCATTTTTCAAACAAGTTTATTTTTGACTCATGTACCAAACATCGGCAAAAACGTCTGATATGAACTAACATTATTAAACAATTATTATAAAATTATAATATGTGATATGAACTGAATAATAATCTCTAAATTAGGTCCTTAGGAAATTATAAATTAACCAAAGTTTATTATTCAGTAATATAAAGAAACGAACAAGACAAGTCAGACTTCAGGTAAGGGATCTTACTCCTATCTTTCTTTTTAAGTACACTCTTTTATGTCATTCCTTTTAAAGCTCATATTTATTATTATTGGGATGTTATTTTATATTCCTATTACTGTAATTTTTATGTTAATATGATGAGAGACCATATTCTCTCTCATAAATCCATTTTGGAAGTTTTGAGTGGCGCCATTAGGCTGCCGAATTTTCGTAAGAGATCTAACCTCTCTCTTTCTTTTTAAGTACTCTCCTTTATGTCACTTCTTTTAATATCCTCTTTATTATGTTGGGGGATGTTATTTTATATTAATATTTCTTTAAACTTTATGTTAATATGATGATATACCCTATTTTCTCTCATCAATCCATTTTGGAAGTTTTAAGTGGCGTCGTTAGGCTGCCGAGTTTTCGTAAGGGATTTTTCATCTCACTTTTATTCTCGTGAGATTTATGCTACATTTGCCACAATTTCCTTTGAGTGGTGTATGTACTGCCCATTATTTTACTCATTGTATAATATACTTTCATTTATGAGTATTTACATCAATGTTGTATTGTCCTTCTTTCAAGGGGTGCATGTCTCGAAAGATACCCATGTCGGTAAGGGAACCTTTCTCCCTCCTCTTTTTAAAAGACTTCTTTTGTTATGTCTTTTAATTCACATACTATTATGTTGGGATATGTTCTTCTATATCCTTATTGATTTAAATTTTATTTCCATGTGATGAGATACCCTTTTTATCTCTCATCAACTCATTTTCTGAATTTTGTAGTGACGCCGTTAGGCTGTCAAATTTTCGCAAGGGAACTTCTTAACCCAAATTTGATTCTTTGGGATAAACTTGTACTCCTTGAATATGTCATTATATAAATATGTGTGAATAACCTCTGATTTTTTTACACTTAATATCCACTTATATTTCGTGTATTCATTTGTCACACATAATTATGTAATTGATTTATCCTTAAACCAAGGATACCGTCTTTTTATGGGACTTCGTCTCAATCTCCATTCATTGAGGAATATTTTGTTTTATACACAACTTTCTTTTATATGGTGTATAAACCCCTTTGACTTTTATGTTTATTCAAAAGGAATCTTTTTTATACGAAGCGTTTACTAAACGACAAAAGGGAATGTTTTTGTCATACGTATGCGGCGACAACGACTTCTCCGCCGTCGTGACCATTATTTGAGTTTCGGCTTCCTATACAAGCCATACCTTTTTTTAAAAGAAAAATAAATACTATGTCTTACTTTGGTATTTAAAATGGTTTTGATAATGTTTTTGTTATATCACTGTGTTATTGATATCTTGTGATTGAAATGTGGAAATGTTATGTTTTCTTTATGTACGTTTTATGTGATACGATTATGTTATGGTTCTTGGGCATTATTATGAAGATGGGTGGTTCTGTGATAAACTAAGGGCGGGTGAGCCTGATATAGCTCTCCAATGCATTGGGTAACGTGAAGGAGTGGAATGTTAAGGTTTCTCTGAAGAGATTTAGAGAATATACTGTGGTGGGTATTCCAAACGTAACCAAGAGGGTTACTCCCTATGTAAGAATGTTATGAATGCCTCAAGTTACCTTTATGTCTTATGATTTCTATGATTTATTCATGATTTGATGAGGTATGTTAAAGTGCCTATGTTTTATGGGTAAAGTATGATTTCATTCTTATGTATATATGAACTCATATTTCCTTTCAATATTTTTATAACCCTTACTGAGATTTTTATGCTCATCCCAAGTTTTTTTTTGAAATGTTTTTCACAGGTCAAGGGAAAGGTACATGATATGATGATAGTTTCAAGGAAGTGTCAAGAAATAATCCATGCTTTATTTTTAAATATATTTCCGTTGATGAGAAAAAAATGAATATTATCTTTTATGTAACCACTTTGTTTAAATGTGGAATGTAATGCAAGTTTTATGATCTAATTCTCTAAAACTCTAAACCTGAAAAGATCCCCAATGTGTAATCTTGTAATAACTCAAGATTAAGTAAGGTTTAAGGCTGGAGCCTTATAGTTGGTATCAGAGGTCGGTTTAGACAACTTTAGGGATTAGGAGTTTTTGTTAGACACATGATTAGTCCCTGTATCTATTATTTCAGTTAAATCATTGTTTTATAACTTTTTTCAGGTCAAGTAAAGTCGGTTACGAATGGAAGGAGAAGGATCTCAAACGATATTCCTATCTCTTCCTGATGACATGCTTGCAATAATTATTGCAATGTCATGTTCAGATGATTGTGAAACTTTTTCTAGCATACAACTCACTTGCAAGCAGTTGTTTGAGATATCAAACACCTCCACTATACCTCATTATCTTCGTGGATCATGGGTTGTTTTTAGACAAATACTATTTTCACAATATTCTCATATTTTCAAGAAAGGTAAATATTATCAAGGTATTTTCAAATATTTTACCTTATCACAAAAATTTGAAGCATATTATGATTTTAAAAATGGTGCTGAGGAAGGAGACCCCTGCGCAACCTATTTATATTTGCTTTTAAAATATAGTCTCTCATAACATACTTATGGTATTTTAAAAGGACCAATAATAGAAAGTTTCAACTCAAATTCTGTCCAACTATTTTATAGAAATCATGTTTTATCAGATGTTTTGGAATTATATGTCATACATGATTATTTTCCAAAACAGTTTTTCTGTGAACACCCATATGACCCATGTTGTACAAGGTGTATTTGGATGGAGGAATCAAATGATTTTGAAAGATCTCTAAATCATTGTTGTAATGCATGGGACTTCTACCTACTTGAGCAAGATGACTATGAAACCGAGTGGACGCCATGATCAAGGTATGATGTTATTCATTTTGGGAATCATTTTATTTTATCTTATGGTGGTGAAATAAGACTTCAAGAATTAAGATGTTGAGATCGTAACTAATTTGGATGAAAATGAGAGGTATAAGGAAACTATTAAGGTTAAAATATGTTAGGGTTATTTTTGGAGTTTTATAAAAAGGATAACACACAGACCGTGTGACAACCCGTCGCGTCAGACAAAGCTTCAGAAATCGAACCCACAACCAAAGTGCGACTGGTATTTATCGCCTACCACTGGACTACGTGAAGTCTCTGGTTAGTTTGACTGATTCTTTTTTAGTTAGATGATTTTATTAATTAAGAGTAAGTTGATTTTGGGTTATCTATGGAAATTTATTAACCTATCATGGAGGATATGTGATTAGGTTAATTACTTTTCAATACGAGACATTAAGAGAAATTGATGTTGTTTGGAGATAAATGTTACGATTTAACTTGGAAGACTATGTGACTAAATCCTTAAAATATTTGGGTTTCAGTATTAGTTTAGTTTACATTGAAGAATTTTATGGACAAATTGTTTATCGAATGGTCCTCGTTGAACTTTGGGTTTTGTTGGACAAATTTTGGAGATTAAGAATAGATTTTCTTTTTAAAAAGGGTTATCCTTTTCTGGATTATCTGATCTTGTACTAACCTTTTTGGTTTTGGTTTTGGTTAAAGTCTAAATCCATGGGAAGTATATAGTTCTCTTTTGTGTATTAGTTGATTCTCTAGAAGTTGATTATAGTACTCTTAATGTGAACAAGTCTTCCTAAATACTCGTCTTTTGGAGAAAATATGAGTTTGTGTAAGGAATCTAATAAAAGCTGAAAGTCAACATGATAAGTGATTATGTTTCCTTATGAATAAATTCCTCAATAAAAAGTAACTTAAAACAAAAATTTTGTCTATTAACTTTTCCTACTGGGGAATCAAATACCGTTTAACCCATCACAAGTTTGTAATTTTCTTGTGGTTAACTTTCTCCTAAACATGTTTTCTGTCACTCTCCATCAGAACATGACCCTATGTTTTCTCCTCCATGTCCATGTTTTCCTACATGGAATCCTATTATGGGTTAACTCGGGTGACCTCTGTACTTATCTTCCTTTATTTTAAAGTGATTGTTTTACCTACTCTTTTTCTGATGTAGGACTTTCAAAGATGTTTCCAAGCTCAATTTTAAAATTGCGAGGACGCAATTCCCAAAAGGGGGGAAGGATGTAACACCCCAGGAAAATAAAGAATATGACATTTTTATATTTATCCCTATTTGTGAATAAAATGTCAATATTAATTTAAATGGAACACTATGCTCGATGGCTTACCCAATACGCAACAACGAGTTCCTTTGAAATCATACGTTGCACTCTAATAATAAAATAATATTATTTTAAATGGTAGTTAACACATAGTCATTGTATTGACAGGAATGAATAGAAATAACTAAAATATGATTATATATGTTTGTTAAATGTTTTTTACTTTTATCCAATAAATTTTAGATTCTTAAAATGAAAATGAATCCAATCTTAAGCATTGAATACACTAATATTTTTAAAAGATTGTTTTACTGCCTTTTGATGGAAAACCATTTTTAAATCAAACTTTTGACAATTTTATATGCTCTATTTTTCAAAATAAACATATTATTTATTATTTGGACATTTAAATTTACCTTGGGTTAATTTTTGGTATTTTTCTGACAATGTTCATTTTTCAATGAATAGTGAAAAATACTGCATTTTACATCAAAACTGCTTTTTCATATAATTTAATTATATGGTTATATTATCTTTTTAATTCGTTTTAAAGTGTAATTAGAATATATTTTTACCATTTAATTCAATGATGGTCATTGGGATTAATTTCACTTTGGAATTAGGCATAAACAAGTGCCAAACTTTTCATAAATATTGTTTCTAAAAAACCCGCTATTTGTTTTGACAAGGGAAAGTTTTTTTAAATTAATTATTGCAATTTATGTGTTTAGAATTTGGTAAAATGGATTAAATATTTATAATCATAAGGTCCAAATTATGTAATTAAGACTCTTTTGTTTTTAGACATTATGAATAGTAACGACGGTAATTATCTTTAATTATCTTGATTAATGAGTAATCGGGTAGTTAAAGATAATAAGATAATATCATAATAAAAAAAATGACCACAAAATGTGTCCTAAGGCTACTTTTTGTCTCATGGATGACCATTGGATGCCTTGTGCAAAACTTGGGGGCCCCATGGAATCACTTTTGTGAGAAAGTGACTTTTTATCTTTTTATTTTTAAAGAATGTTAAATGTAACAAAGAATGTATCACCTGAGTAAAATATTATTAATTTTGTCTACATAAATGATATTTTGGACTATAAATAGTCATTGGAAAGATAAAATTATTTCCTACATCATAGTATTTTTTTTATAATTTTTAGACATTAAATAAATTAAATTATTTATGACATCATGATGATGCAGCGATTACCTCATTAATAAAGGATTTAAATAAAATGGAAATATAATGTAAAATCTAAGACCTAAACATTTACAAAACCTATTGTATAGGTGGATTTCGAACCCTTATCACCTTATCCTCAAAACACATCAATGTGGGACCATTAAAATCCGAAACTCATTTGAAAATAAAGTTACATTTTATACCTTTCTAAGAGTGCCCCTCCTCTCCTCTTATAAAAGGCCCCCACCTCTACCTCTTTACCCACACTTCCAAAGCCTTTGGCTCGGCCAAAACCTGCCCATTTTGTCTATCCACATCCCTCTATAACTCCTTGAAGCCTCACTTTGGGCATAAGTCTTCCCAAGGAAGCCTTTGAGCTCAAACCAAAGGGAGTTACCCGATTTTAAGGTAATGTCTTCACTTGAGTCCTTTTTGTTTTATTTTGCTTCTCAAACCCCATAAAATATTTTTATTCATTTATTTTGTAACAACTCCAGTATCTTAAATATACTAAGATGTTTTTATAATAATTATTTGAGCTACAATTACACACACCTTCGTCTAATGGTTAAAGAACATACTGTTTCTGTTGTTGGCGATTTTCTGCCTCACAAAACGATGATTGTTCAATATTCTTTTAACACCTTTAAAGGTGGCCATTATGATGTCACTGTATTTTATATATGATATATATGGTATTTATGTTTACTATATGATTATTTATTTTATATTTAAACCATGCCTTTATTCTTTTAATGTTGTGTAAATGCGATAATTTCATATGAGGAAGTGTGGACTACCGCCCCCTCAAGTGATGTGACTCATACATGCAATACATGGAATGTATAAATAATGAAATTAATGAACATATGTGACCTATATAACATATATATTATAATTTAATTATAATATATATATATATATATCAATTTGTTTTAATTCCATTAATATGACAAAGAAAAAATGAAAGTAGCGTTCATGCGTACGTACGGCCTACCATCTCCATGAACGGTGCTTTTCATTTTTTATCTCCAAATGATATTGAATATTATAAAATGAATATGTAATGGATATATATGATATTTTAATCATTAATAATATTCTGGAAATTATTTACTTATAACTACATGGGAAATCATTTTTCAAACAAGTTCATTTTTTACTCATGTACCAAACATCGGCAAAAATGTCTGATATGAGCTAACATTATTAAACAATTATTATAACATTATAATATGTGATATGAACTGAATAATAATCTCTAAAGGAGTTCCATAGGCAATTATAAATTGACCAAAGTTTATTATTCAGGAATATAAAGAAACGAACAAGACAAGCCAGACTTGAGGTAAGGGATCCTACTCCTCTCTTTCTTTTTAAGTACACTCTTTTATGTCATTCCTTTTAAAGCTCATATTTCTTGTTATTGGTATGTTCTTTTATATTCTTATTACTGTAATTTTTATGTTAATATGATGAGATACCATATTCTCTCTCATCAATCCATTTTGGAAGTTTTGAGTGGCGCCGTTATGCTGCCGAATTTTCGTAAGAGATCTAACCTCTCTCTTTCTTTTTAAGTACTCTCATTTATGTCACTTCTTTTAATCTTCTATTTGTTATGTTGGGGGATGTTCTTTTATATTAATATTTCTTTAAACTCTATGTTAATATGATGAGATACCCTATTTTCTCTCATCAATCCATTTTGGAAGTTTTAAGTGGCGCTGTTAGGCTGCCGAGTTTTCGTAAGGGATTTTTCATCTCACTTTTATTCCCGTGAGATTTATGCTAAATTTGCCACAATTTCCTTTGAGTGGTGTATGTACTGACCATTATTTTACTCATTGTGTAATATACTTTCATTTATGAGTATTTACATCAATGTTGTATTGTCCTCCTTTCACGGGGTGCATGTCTCGAAAGATACCCATGTCGGTAAGGGAACCTTTCACCCTCCTCTTTTTAAAAGACTTCTTTTGTTATGTCTTTTAATTAACATACTATTATGTTGGGATATGTTCTTATATATCCTTATTGATTTAAATTTTATGTCCATGTGATTAGATACCCTTTTTATCTCTCATCAACTCATTTTCTGAATTTTGTAGTGACGTCGTTAGGCTGTCAAATTTTTGCAAGGGAACTTCTTAACCCAAATTTGATTCTTTGGGATAAACTTGTACTCCTTGAATATGTCGTTCTATGAATATGTGTGAATAACCTCTGATTTTTTTACACTTAATATCCACTTATATTTCGTGTATTCATTTGTCACACATAACTATGTAATTGATTTATCCTTAAACCAAGGATACCGTCTTTGTATGGGACTTCGTCTCAATCTCCATTAATTGAGGCATATTTTGTTTTATAAACAACTTTATTTTATACAGTGTATAAACCCCTTTGAATTTTATTTTTATTCAAAAGGAATCTTTTTTATATGAAGCGTTTACTAAACGACAAAAGGGAATGTTTTTTTCATACGTATGCGGCGACAACGACTTCTCTGCCGCCGTGACCATTATTTGAGTTTCGGCTTCCTCTACAAGCCATACCTTTTTTTAAAAGAAAAATAAATACCATGTTTTACTTTGGTATTTAAAATGGTTTTGATAATGTTTTTGTTATATCACTGTGTTATTGATATCTTGTGATTGAAATGTGTAAATTTTATGTTTCCTTTATATACGTTTTATGTGATACGATTATGTTATGGTTCTTGGGAATTATTATGAAGACGGGTGGTTTCGTGATAAACTAAGGGCGGGTGAGCCCGATATAGCTCTCCAATGCATTGGGTAACGCAAAGGAGTGAAACGTTAAGGTTTCTCTGAAGAGATTTAGGGAATATACTGTGGTGGGTATTCCAAACGTAACCAAGAGGGTTACTCCCTACGTAAGAATGTTATGAATGCCTCAAGTTACCTTTATGTCTTATGATTTCTATGATTTATTCATGATTTGATGAGGTATGTTAAAGTGCCTATGTTTTATGGGTAAAGTATGATTTCATTCTTATGTATATATTTTGTTTCTTAAAATGGAATTCCCTTGTGTGGCCTTTTCGAACCCTCCACACAAGGAAACCCCCCTCCCCACGAAGAGGTCACTCTGGAGAGAGCCCCAGCCGGGAAGGAGTCGTTGCCAGCCGAGATGGCAGAGCGTCCCAGAGGGTGACAACCCGAGCGGCGATGGTTCGTCAAGCAATCCGTCAGCACGGGTGGGTTGCGCCTCATTTTTACCACCCAGTCAGAAACCGGGTGACCCGGAAAGGCGTGTGGATCCCGGGGGAGTGGTTCGCCCTGAAAGCGGACTCCCAGGATTCGAACCCTGTACCTCCCAAAGAACGGCGTTGTTGTACCCCTCTCCTTTACCACTACGCCACCGCCGAAGTGGAAAACGTGTTATATGGGTAACGAGGTATAGGGCTGGCCTGCTCACCTGCGCGCCGCACGCCCCCAGCTAGGCCCAAGGTGGCCAACCCTTGGGCATGGGCCAGTTCCCACGGAGTCGAGGGGACGAGAGGTTCGCTGACAAATGGTGCGCATTGCCTTTGTGAGGACTCGAACCCGGAACCTCAGCGACGGGTCGCCACCGCCTTGAACCAACTCACCCATCCTCCGCGGGCAAACGTGTTGTATGGGTAACGAGGTATAGGGATGGCCTGCCCACCTGCGCACCGCACGCCCCCAGCTAGGCCCAAGGTGTCCAACCCTTGGGCTTGGGCCAGTTCCCACGGAGTCGAGGGGACGAGAGGTTTGCTGACAAATGGTGCGTGTTGCCTTTGTGAGGACTCGAACCCGGAACCTCAGCGACGGGTCACCACCGCCTTGAACCAACTCACCCAGCCCCCGCGGGCCTTATGTATATATGAACTCATGTTTCCTTTCCATATTTTTATAACCCTTACTGAGCTTTTTATGCTCATCCCAAGTTTTTTTTTGAAATGTTTTTCACAGGTTAAGGTAAAGGTACATGATATGATTATAGTGTCAAGGAAGTGTCAAGAAAGAATTCATGCTTTATTTTTAAATATATTTCCATTGATGAGAAAAAAATGAATACTATCTTTTATGTAACCACTTTGTTTAAATGTGGAATGTAATGCAAGTTTTATGATCTAATTCTCTAAAACTTTAAACCTGAAAAGATCCTCAATGTGTAATCTTGTAATAACTCAAGATTAAGTAAGTTTTAAGGTTGGGGCCTTATAATTTTTGAGAATTTTCTGAAATATTTTATAAAGGGTATTTTTCTGAAATATTTTATAAAGGGTATTTTTCTGAAAAAAACAGTTTTTCATTGCATTTTTCAGATTTAATTTTAAATTAAATTATGAAACTTTTGTGTATTGAATTCTAAAAAATGAATTCTATATTTCTAATAAGAGGGTATAAATTTATTAAATAAACCCATTTTATTTTTTGGTCAATATGAATAGTAACCTTGGTAATTTTTGTTACCATCGTAAAGGGTAAATCGGGTAATTAAGGGTAAAAATAATATGATAAGGACTATAAAATCACCCTATAACTTGTCCTGATTTTATTTGATGAGCAATTTTCATCCATAATTATTAAAGGTTTGAATATATGTAATTTTTTTCCATTTGGAAGTGATCATAATATTTATAATATTTTGTTTAAAGAAAAGTCAAAGATACCACACTCATGTTTTTAATACATATAAAATTTTTAATATCAAGTTATCTAGAGGTTATTTTTATATATAAATATTCTTATGAAATATAAAAGATTTATATTAATCATGGTAATTTATTTTTAGTTTTTAGTAAATAAATAATTACCTTAAATGCTTATATAACGTTGATGCAGTAATTATTCAATTATTGGAAAAATAAAATAAATGATATTAAAAATATTAAAATAAATTTAATTTTATATAATTAATGAGATACAAGAATTTTATAGATGAAATTGATATTTTAGTGATATAATAAAATATTTTTTTTGAATTATAAATTTTATCTTGATATTGTTAATGTCAAAGTAATGAATAGTTCTAAAATTTGACATTATAAATATTTTATAGTAAATAATAATTTTTTAATTTTTTAATAATTTCATAAAAATATGAAATTCATCCCAATTAATTTATATGGTTAATTAAATATACCATAGTCCATTTTTGGGTCTTTTTAATTTTATTTTAACATTATTGACCCTTATATAGTATAAAAGTTTAATAGTACGGTAATTGTCAAAAGAGTTAGCGGGAGGTTAAAACAAAAAGATAAGGGTATAACCATAAACTAAACTCCTACAAAAATTATTGGATGAATACTAATTGGTACATATCACCTTAGAATTTAATTTTAATTGTTTAATGGACAATTTTCCATTAAAGTGACTCATATATTATTTAAATCAAAGATAGTTACAAAATGTCAAACTCTTTATATTTAGTATCTTTTATGTGTCCACATAGGAAAAAAATAAATATATGAATAAACATATATATCTATTTTGATCTTAATAAAATTAGTTTCATTGTAGAAATTTATTATTGATTTTTAGAAATTATATAATTACCTTAAATGCTTGTGAAATGCTAACATAGTATTTATTAAATTAACAAAAAAATAAAATAAATGATTTTAAAAATATTAATTTTGATTTAATTTGAATAATTTAATGTGTGAAACGAATTTTATATTTCTATATGGAATATTATTGTGTTTTGAAAGCATTATATTTTAATTTCCACTTTTTATTGATGTGTTTGAAGTCAAATTAAATGAATAGCATCAAAATTAACATTAATAATAATTTATCAAAATAATATCTTATTAAATTATTTAATATTCATTAAAATATTATCTTCATCCATATGAATTTAATATAGTTAAAAACATCATAAATGTTCCATTTATGCATCATTTTTTCATTTATAGTGACATTATTAACTCTTTATGATTAAAATAGTGGTTGCAGCGGTTAAGGTCAAAAATAACTAACCAATGGGTTAATCAAAATGATAAGGCTTAAAATGACCCAAAAATAAGTATAAATCCTATTGGTTTATGGTATTACAACCCTATATAATATTATATTTAAATTCATTTTCATTTAGATGAATTTTTCATGGTTAATTAATTTATTATAATCTTTTGGGAAATTCCAAAAGTGTTCCTTACCTCAATTATAAAAGGGAACCTCTTCCCTCAATTTTTCACACCACATTGAGCCATGTAGATTGAAAAATTCCTGACCATTTCTCTTCAAAAAAATACTTATAAAAATTTTTGAGTTCCTTGTTTTCCAAAATTACCAACCTTAGTGTCCCTAAAAGGAGATCCCAAGGAAGTTTCTTTAAGAGAATGTAACCATCTTTACTAACTCTTTAAATTTTATTTCTTATTCTACTTCCTATTAATATGTTGTAAAAATTATAAATTAATAAATCTACTATAACAAATATACTGAGATTTTTTTATTTTTTTGGGACAACCATTTCCATCTCTTCTCCATCCTACAAAAATCAAAAACATTGTTCTTGCGTACGTACAGTTTATCGTCTCCATGTAGCAGTGTAATTAATTTTTCATCACTACTTTACTCAGATGGTTATAAATATGGAAATAATGTGCATATTTATATTTATGAAATAAATATTATTCTTAAAAGATTAATTACTATTCACCTTTTTTCATTCCATCTGTAATAGTGTCCATGCGTACGTGCAACCTTCTGTCTCCATGAATAGTGTTATTCATTTTTCTATCTCTGTCTTTTAAGGATTACAATAAATAAATATATAATGAATATATATGGTATTAATATCATGATTAATATTCTAGAGATTATGGAACAATGATCAAAGTACAAGGACTAAGACATTTGAATCTAAACATACATAAAAAATGAAGCAGTTATCACCCAAAATAGTAATTTAATAAAGATAAATAGGTGATAAAACAGAATAAGTAAATAATATATTTTATTATATAGAATATAATTTTTATATAATATATTTATAATAAATCCATATTTATTATAAAATGGGTTCAGATACATACAAAGAAAATCAGACCTATGGTGAGGGATTTTTGCCTCACTTATATTTTTGTGGGACACATAATTTATACACAAATTTTTTCTTTTATGTGATAGATATACTACCGATGAATTTATTTTATGATTATTATCCTAAAAATTATTATATTTACATATCTATCTAAGTTTTTTCCCTTCCATGGGTCTTATGATTCAAATGATACCAAAGCGGTATGGTTTTATTTCACAATCTTATCATTATTCGGGATTGTTTATGTTTAAGTCTCTGATGGGGAATATTTCTATTCCATATCCATGTTTTCTAAAAATGTTTTCAAATAATTTTTCTACTATTCTCCTACATTAATTTAAAATTATTTTTACCCATTTTATAATTTTTACAAAAGGGTTTGAAATGAATATTTTTATCATTTTCTAAACGAGGTTCTTTGTGACTTTTCTAGAAAAAATATGGAATGAATGTTTTTTAAAATTTTATGAATGAGTATATTTTTATGATTTCATGATGACTTAATTCTTTAAATGTTACTTTACAATTTTACAAGGTTCTTTTCAAATAAAATTTTTTCTTTTATAATTGCACAGTTTTTTAAAAATAATTGATTTCAAAGTAAAAAGGGGGTATTTTCCTCAAGAATATTTCAATGATATTAATAAAATAATTTAATCTATGTCAAAATACTTTATATAATATTATGATTAATTGAGTTCTATCTCTTATGATACCATATACCATATTTTATTGAATGGTTTATAATCAGTTTGAATGGGAATGTACAATTTTGATACCATTCACCATATTACTTTGGATGGTTTATGATTATGTTTATTGATTCAGGAAAGTTATTAACATTTTGTATGATAGTTTAAGCATTAATGTATATGTTAATTATGTTTCACCCCTTTCATATGAATAATTAATTGGACTTAGTAAGTGATGGATTGGGCCTTCTATATCCCTTCTATGGATCGATAGGTCTCATGATACAAACCAGTTTGGGTATTGGATTTTGTCTTGCCCATTTATGTATGGTGTCTTGGTCGAAGCCTTAAAGGTATGTTTATGATGTCCAACATTATGAATTCCCTAATTATGAGATTAGTTATTGATTTCCATGTGATTATATGATTATTTATTACATCCATAGATAAGTTTTAACTCATGTTATTAGGCATTATTTGGTTATCATTTATTCCTTCCATATTATGATCAAGTTATTGATTAAATGGCATTTGTTTTAGTTATCGACATTTCTATATTGATTATTCCTTATTTATTTATATCTTCCATTGTACTCATACCCTTACTGAGCATATTATCTCACCCTTTTTATTATGTTTATTTTTCTCCAAGATGACAAGAAGTATATTATGTTTGTTATATAGGGATAATCTAGGAGTATTATGGTGTTTTCAAATGAATTATTATGTTTTATTTTATTTTTTAATATTTAAGGTGAATTTAAAGTATTTATCTATTTTACCAAGGCTAATAAACTATTTGGTACTTTACGATTTGATTCTGTGTATCTTATTCTAATGTAATAAAGTATCCACCAGCTCTGAGCTACTAGAGTTAGGGTGTTTACATAGGTGGTGTAAAACCTAAACTTATGGTCTGTTTAATTATTAAGTATGTACAATATTTCAATTTTGACAAAAAACATGTGCATTAATTAATTAAATGATGGATAGTGATAAATCCTAGATTGGATTGTTCCTTGGATTCCTTTGGATTCAATGGTGTTAAAACCTAGCTTGTGTCTACCTATTGGGTGAGAGGACCCTTGAATAATAATGAATTGGTTAATGCCTTAACGTATGTTTAAAATGACATGGGAACTTAGGTGGTTTTTGTGTGATAGATTCACCTTAAAAAATGGTTGAAGTGGTTATTGAAATGGATGTGTCTGATATGATATGATTGGGTACAAATTGGCATGTTAATGGTTTAAGACCCACTTAATAAATTAAATGTATAATTGAACAACAAATAGTAATTTGAGTAATTAACCATTGCAGCTGATTATATGATATTGTGATATCCTTGTTTTTATGACTTTTTTTGTGATTTCATGTTGTAATGCTTATATAGTGGTTGTGGCCCAGTTTCATGTTGTAATGCTTATATAGTGGGCGTAGCCTATTTTGATTTTGTAATTCTTATATAGTAGGCATGGAATAGTTTCATGTTGTGATTTTTATAGAGGGCGTGGCCCAATTTCATGTTGTAATGATTATATAGCAAGCATAGCCTAGTTTCATGATAAAATTATTATATAGAGGACTATGCCTCGATGCTTAAATTATTATATTGATGGTTGGATCGGATGCTAAAATGCTTATATAGAGGGCTTGTATCAGATGTTGAAGTGCCTATACAGAGGGATTTTCCTGGTTTTTTTATTATTCCATGGTTTTTTTTATGGTCAGAATGGTTATGCGACATGCTCAAAGATATTTCAGCAGAGTGCTGAAGCAAGTTGATTATGGTATTATATTAAGTTGATTAATTAATACACATGTTTATTGCTTTATTGAATGCACTTATTTACCTGAATCATTTTGTTTAGACAAGGTGGTTTCAACCTACTAATTTATACTCACATCTTATTCAGGCCACCATTTGGTACCTGAGTAGATTATATGGATGCAGGATTGGACAAGGATAAGGGACCTTGTTGCTAATTTTTTTTTCTAGATGGGCTAGATTTTTAGACAAGACCAACATGGGGATAAGGACCATGGTATTTTGAGTTTATTAATATCATAGGTTTATTTTATTTTTATTACTTTTAGTTTTACATTTAGATACCTTTCATCATGTCAATATATGGTTCTCTATTATTTGGTTTATAGGTTTCTCTTTTACTTCCCAGTTGTTCGCTGTATTGTTTCTACTATTTTCTATTACTATAATATTTATTTATACTATTTATTGTTTTTGTATTGTAACTTTGAACTAGGAAGTATAGTCTATCTATTATACTCATCACACCCCCGCTTCTAGTCAGTAGCCACTGGTGTGTGGGGAGGTGCGCTTGAGGTCTCATAACCAACCTAATTGGGACACATGAGAGATTTTAGGGTCAGGGGACATTACAATGTTGTGTAGGTTATTCGGGTAGTTTTCATTTTTTGGATTCACCATAGTCCATAAGGTTGATTATTGTTTGGTAAAATCTTGGATTTTTTCACGTTAGGACCTAGGGTAGAGCCCATGACACCTTTTCCTTGATTAGTGGGTATATATTGGGGATTCCCTTGACTTCTTTTTATATCCCCAATTTGTTTGACATGTGTGACACCCTTTTTTATTTATTTTTATTTCATGTATTCATTTAATTTGATGTCATGGTGACTTATGATTGTTTTTTTCATTCATACAGTGTGTGTGGGTTTTTTAAAGGATTTTAGAAATAGTTTAAACAGGATTTTTTAAATGAAAAAGAGTGTTTTAAATGGAAATGGGTTACCTTGTATGGAATGTGTGGATTTTAAAGAAATGTTTTAAAGTGATTGTTTTCATTTAATTCAAATAAAAGGAATGTAAGTTTATAAAACACTTATTTGTGTGATATTTGGTTTCATGTGATTATGTATGAATAGCTTAATTTTTCTATTATATTTCAAACTATATCAAATGAATTGTATTTTAAAAGGAATTTCACAAATTCTTTGGTGAAATAATACTGGGCTCATTTTATCACATATTGCATATACTAATGGGTATATGATTCTTCTATTGTTTCCTTTTTGGTTTTCTTGGTTGTTTCCTCTTTTCTTTGTTGATGCTCAAGTTGGTCGTGTAGTTGTGGTAGTGGGATGTGATGAGTGACCATGGGTCATTTGGCAATGCTTGGTAGTGTTTTTTCTTCAGTTTTTTATTTCATTTTGGGATGTGCAGGTAATGGATTTATATACCTAGAACTATCTTTTATCTGTTTGTTTTTTTATATAATGACATTGATTCATTTATGTTTAGTTAATTATTGATGGATGGTTTTTTGATGCTTAATTGTTTTTGTTACTTATTACTTTAGATATATTTTATTTGTTATATTGGTTTAAAGTGTGGATATCCAATATACGAATGGGGTATGATGGGTTTATAAGTGGAAGTACCCTTATTGGTTTTCAATTTAATGAGAAAATAATTCCCAATTGTATGATTCTCTGATTCATAGGCACTATTTTCTAGTCCATGGGGATAAGAAACATCCTTCGTATCATATCGCGAGTCAAGTTGGGTGATGGGTCAAGTTGAACCAGGCCAGTTCATGATAATAAGTGAGATGGTTATTTGGGGGGTTTATAAGATTGTATTCAACCCTGATAATTTTTCATAGTGGCATTCCATGTTCTGCATGGTGGTGTATCGAATATATAATACTCAATCTAACACATTTTCAATTATGAGATGTTAATCCCTTGGTTTCAACTTCTGGAATGGGGTCTTCCAGATAGAACTTGTGTCATGCCCTTTATTTGATAGATGTATTTCTAATCCAAAAAATTACATTGGGGTTATGCCAAATAAACACAGGACTATTCTGTAAGGAACTAACCTGGTTTACCCTCAAACCTAGCACTTGACCTGATCTGTTACATACCTGAAGGTTGTTCCCGATCCTCATGGACTAGATACAAGCACCCAGGCATCAAACAACACCCTAAGGAAATTATTTCTCCCAACCTAAATGAATAACACTGTAATATATATACATACTCAAAGAAGAAATAAATATCAAAAGACTGATATGTGTGTGTGTGTGTGCCATAACCTTAAGATGACAGCAGAAACAAAACAACCACTAAAGTAGCTACAAAATCAAAGAGACAAGTCCAAATGTAAAAATAAAATAAAAACAAGCAACTACTCCATGTGATAGTGTGGGAAAATTTCTACCATCTCACTACAAGTTACCCAACTTAGTTGGTACGAAACCCCACCACCTCATTGTGGCACCTTTCTTGTCCCTACATTGGAAGACATACAAAGGTGTATGCACCATCAAAGGTGTCTATAGGATTTGATCTAATAGGATTAGTAGGATCCCACCTAGGTGTTCCATAACAATTATCTATATGAAAAATCTCATATTCTCATTTCAAAATAAAACATGGAATCATAATCAGTAAAGTAGTTTTATAGAAAACATAGTAAACATTTTCTTATTCCGTGATTCTAAAGAAAAAGCAGGAGTATCAATTTCAAAGAACATTTTCCATATTATCATTCATAAGCATCAGCATTCGTATCAAGGCTAAAACAATACAATCCAAACATGAAAAACAATAGTAGTATCATAGGTATCACAACACCAAGGAATACAATAGGTTAGGTAGGAGACTACTCATACCCAAAAATATATGAATAGTGCACTGTGGTACCTAAAGCCAATGATCTACACTGCAGGACCAGGGAGAAACCCCAACATCATATATGCATCTAGAGCCAATAATCTACACTCTCAGATAAGAGGAACACCCTGAAAGTGAACCCCCACAATGGATGATGGCCTCAAGCTTAACCTTCCACCTAGTACCCAAGGTAACCCATGTGATCATTTTCACAATCATATCAATGTTTTGAAAAACATTTGAAAACCATTTATGAAATTCAACATTTAATAGGGTAACCATACCCACTTATTTTTCACAAATCATTCATTTCTATGAAAATACCTATTTTCTTCCCATTTATCAAAAAACTAATGAAAAACCACTTTTCTTCAAAATCCCTTTCCAACACACACAAACAATTATGAAAATTTCATACCAAATTATTTAAAAATAAATTTATAGAAATAGATAAATATGGTTTATCAAACATGGGCTGGAGATAGAACCACCTACCTCAAAACTCAGGTCACACACGCCTGCAGCGAGATCCACCAATCAACAAAAACTCAACGATGTCAAAAAAAGTCCCTAGAACCTAGTCCAAAAATATCAGAATTGATCCAATTGAGAAATAGTATCAGTGGATAGAGGAAACACCACATGCATCAATAACAAACACCCATTATACCATAACCAACAAAGGAACAACATTCAAAATGAGATCACACAATGGATCTGGAAGAAGATAAGAAGAAACACCATTTCAGACCAATGAATCTGATAACACAACCCAAGGGTGATACTACGATCAATGGAAATTAATAAGTAGAATGGTTACTCACTCGAAGAGATGAACCATAACCTCAATGAAGATTGAATTCTAAACAGATCAATTTGGAAGGAACATAGTCTCCTAAAATCACCAAAGAGGAACCCTTGGTTGAGATAAAAGAAGAACTGGTAGATGAATAGATACTCAAATCTTATAAAATGACCTAAAAATTGCTTCTCAGGGAATTACTCAATGTTTAATTCCATTACACATCATGAAACTCGTGATTTATAAATATGCCGAAAAACCTATCATCGCGGATTAAAATCCAATCTTTTATTAACTCACGATGTGTAAAAACTCATCACATCATGTAACCTCTCACAATGTGAATCTTTCTCATGGAATAGACCTAGCAACCATTACACATCATGTAACCTAGTTACATGGTGTGTAAATATCCTACAGCCTACAAAAAATCTAGAAATTAACATCTAAAACTCCATACCAAAAATGGGAACTCAGAGAGAGGGAAAAACTTACCTAATCAAGGTAATGGGTTGTTACAAACTCCCCACCATAAAGAATTTCTATCCCTAGGAAGCCATGTGGAAGATGTAACCCCTGGAAAAAATAGGCCACTGCTCCCTCATCAAAAAATAGCATTCCCAAGTCTCATGAGAATCTGATTTGTGTTTCCATAAAACTCTGATCAACATAATTGACTTCCCATACAAGACTTTTACTTGAGAGTCAACGATTTCAACTGGTTTCTCCAAAACAGAAACATCTATCTCTAACTCAATTTCTTCTCAACTCAGAATGTAAGTGGGATTGGGTTGATACTTATTGAGCTTAGATTTGTGGAAAACATCATGAATACCTCTTAGTTAAACTGGTAATGATAACTAATAAGAAACCTTTCCAAGTTTCTCAAATACCTCAAAAGGTCTAACATATCTCGGAGCCAACTTTCTGTGTTTTCCAAGCTAACAGTGACCCAACCAAGGAGAAACATTCAAGAAAACGTATTCACCAACAGAAAACTCTAAAGGATAACACCACAAATCTATATACAATTACTATCGAATTTGGGATTTAAACAGACGTCGATGTACATCCTGAATCTTTACTGATGTCTCCTGGACCAAACTTGGTCTAACCAAAGATACTTCGCCCACCTCATCCCAATAAATAGATGATCTACATGGGTGACAATAAAATTCCTCAAACAGAGCCATTCTAATCGAACTGGTAACTATTATTATAAACAAAATCAACTAGTCCCATATAGATATCCCATGATCTGCCAAAACCCAAGACATAGGAATGAAGCATATCCTTGAGGATCTAAATCACACAATCTATCTTGTTATCTTTCTGTGGATTATAAGTTGTGATCAAAATGACCTGATTTCACATCGCCTCTTGGAGACTCCTCTATAACCTTGATATAGACCTAAGATCCATATCCAAAACAATGGTAGAGGAATTCCATGTAACCTCACAATATCCTGCACATATAGCTTACTTAGATCTTCAACCTTAGTGGTATCCTTAATTGAAATTAAATGAGTAGACCTCATCAACCAATCAATAACAACTTGGATATCATTTCTTCCTCAGGATTCTATGGTAATTCAATAACAAAATACATGGATACATTATCCCATTTACAAACCAGCACTTGAAGAGTCTGAAGTAAACCAGAGGGTTTCAAGTGCTCTACCTTTATCTGTTGGAAGGTGTAACTGCGGGACACATAATATGTAATGGCATGATTTATACTCAGCCACCAGAATCATCATCTCATATCATAATACATCTTCATAGTGCCTGAATGAATGGCCCATGAAGAGATATGAAAATTAAAAAAAATAAACTCTTCAAAGATGCTGGGATAACAACCTGCTTCCCAAAAATAGATCATACCATCTGAAGAGAGAGACCAACCAGAAATGGTCTCCCCGCCATAAAGGCTTTCTCAAATTTCACTGAACTCATCATCATGCTTCTGAATATTCAATAGAGACTCTAGGAGATATGATGATAACTGAATACTATTCATAATCATGCCTAAAACATCCTCTTGAGCATCTAGGTGAAACTGAGTGAAATTCCCCATAAGGTTCCACTCCTCCTTCGATTCTAGAACAGCCTGTGACGATACTTTCCTACCAAGAGCTTATTCAATGAAATTCTCCTTCCCAAGGGTGTAGGTGATATCGAATTCAAACATATGAAGGTATTCTAGCCATTTTCTCTATCTAAGATTCAAGTATTTCTAAGAAAAGATATAACTCAAACTCTTGTGATTATAAAATACCATGAACCTCTCCCCAAAAAGATAGTACTACCAACATTTTAGCGCATGAATAACTACAGCAAGCTCTAAATCATGAGTGGTTAATTCTTCTCATGTGGAAAAATCTGATGAGAACCATAAGATACCACATGGTCATCCTACATAAGCATGCAACCCAAACTAGAACTAGAAGCATCACAAAACACCATGTATCCCTTACCAGACTCAGGTAATATTAGGATAGGAGCCGATGTCAGAAGTCATTTTAGTTCATCAAAAGAAGATGGACACTTCACATCCTGGGTGATTTTCTCCACTTTCTTGGTAAGGGAAGTCAAAGGTGACACCAGATTAAAGAAATATTTAACAAACCTTCAGTAATATCCAGCAAGACCAATGAAACTTTGAAACTCAAAGATATTTTGTGATTCTTTCCATGACAATACAACCTTATCCTTTTTAGGATCAACTAACAATCCATGTTTAGAAACCATAAAAACTTCACTTCTTGAATATAAAAATTAAATTTCAAAATATTTCCATACAAATGGTGACTTTTCAGAATTTCTAGAACCAAACTCATATGGTGCTCGTACTCATGTTTAGATTTTGAATATACCAGAATATCATCCAAGAACAATTCCACAAAAGTGTCAAGATATTGATGGTATATCTGATTCATTAAAACCATAAAAACTACTGGAGCATTAGTTAAACCTAAAGGCATCACAATATATTCATAATTTTCTTACATGCTCTTAAAATTTATCTTCAGTATATCAGACTTCTAAACTCTAAGCTGGTGATAACCTGATCAAAGATCAATCTTTGAAAACCACTTTTCCCCCTTTAACTAGTCAAACAAATCATCCGCATGAAGAAAAGGATACTTGTTCTTAACTATTACTCGATTCAACTTCTGATAGTCCAAAAACAATTGAAGTGAACCATCTTCCTTCTTGGTGAAGATCACAGGGGTTGCCCAAGGCGAAACACTCAGGTGAACAAACCCTTTTTCCAACAGGTCATCCACCTAAATCTTAATCTCTTTCAGCTCCTCTAGTGTCGTACGATAAGAAGGTATCAATATCAGTTGTATCCCTGACACCAGGTCAACTGTAAACTCTACCTCTCTCTCTGGAGGAAGATTGGATAAGTCATCTGGGAAAATTTCATAAAATTCTCAAACAACAATGGTAAGATCAACACCAGAAGAAACATCCTCTGGATCAATCACAATAGAAGACAATAAACTCTTGGGCTTTAGGCGGGAAGGCCCTACATGACTAGACCTTGGGTCCCACTCCCCCTAAAACACATGAGAACTCCCATCGGTAGCAAGAAATAAAACATGATAATGATAACAATAAACCTTAGTTCAATAAGTGAATAGCCAATCCATACTAATGATGATGTAAAATAGATCCAAATCAAGAATGAGAACATTCTAGACCAACTTCATATCGACTATCATTAATGAACAAGGACACTGAAACCCCTGCTCTTTCCTCTTACCAAGGGGTGTTTATAACTCCATAACAAAGGACATAAGTTCCATTGGAAGTTTAACCATATTGAAAAAATGTGAAGATAAAAACAAGTGGGACACACCAGTATCAAATAAATAAATTTCTACAGAATATACAATAAAGATATACCTATCACTATCACTGGACCTGCATCGACTTCCACTGGACACTCATATACTGCATGAAAATGATTTACTCCTGAGGCTTATGGATAGATCTCTATAGTATTTGAAGTATTTTATTTCCCTATAGTAGCCTTTGGAGCTGATGAACCATAAATATAATGATGCATATACATAGCCTGACAGAAGTGTTGTAAATGACCAACATGTCCACAGTTGTTGTACATATTCATGGGCATAGGAAAAACATTTCTTATTTGTCTAACATTTCCACACTGATAGCAAGTAATATTTACACTACTGGTTATAATAGATGGTGTAGAGGAGGCTTGCTACTAAGACCCACCTCCACCACTCCTCCGATGATCTTTCCACTACTTTTTCCTCCCATGTGCTCCACTGAATATGCCACTAGATGGAAGAGAAGAGGTGTAAAATACAAACTTTCCTTCCATATTTATCTCTACCATCATAGATATATCTACCATCTCCATATATGTAGAAATATTTAACAAAAATATCTGTGATATTATATCCAATCACAAACCCTTAAAGTACTTATGATCCTTCAATTATTCATTCTTTACCACGTTCAGAGAAAAATGGACAAGCTCAGCAAACCGGTTGGTGTACTCCAACACCAAACACTCTCCTTGTTGCAAAGAGAGAAACTCCAGATGTTTTTCTAGCATCAATGACTCTGGAAAAAACTATTGTAAGAACGGAGTTTTAAAAACATTCCAATCCAAGGCCACATATCTATCTATCTGGACTAGGAATCCCACCATCGCTTACTAGAACCCTCGAGCCTGAACACTGCACACTTCACCTTGATATTCTTAGGTGTCTACAGAGATTTACAGATTTGATTGATCATATACATCCAGTCCTCCTCCTATTGAGTTTTATTTTTTCCTATAAAGGACGGTGGCTTCTCATGTAATAATTCTCGTGATCAATCTCCCTATCCTTCATCTCTTGGTTGTACCTCAATAACTACATTCTGAACTCATGGAACATTCTGATCAACAAAACAAACTTCCCATACTATAGCCTCAATGAGATTCTGATCTATAGGTATATTCCCTTGAGGAGCATCAGCTATACCCTCTTGAGGAACTTGTCGAAGACATCTCAGAGGCATACTCTTGAACACTGAAACAGAAGGAATGATTAGACAATAGAGTAAATCTTAGTTCAAACCAAAAAAACCATATTCATAAACTAATATTTAAAAAAAACCAACACTAGAGACACATATCCCAACATCCTATGGAAACTTGAGTCTTATCACAACAAGATCTGGCTAGGAACTTATCACAACATACATCTCAAGTCCTAAAAATCCTATCTTCAATCCAAAAAATTTCCCAAGACAAGGACTCTTGAGGACAGACCTCCTTTGATACTAGTTCATAATGAACCAACCCGAGTTACCCTCAAACCTGGCACCTGACCTGATCTGTTACATACCCGAAGAGCGTCCTGATCCCCATGGGCTAGCAGAAAGCAGCCGGGCATCGAACAACGCACCAAGGGAACAATTTCATCCAACATAAACGAAGAACATGGAAATATATATATATACTCAAAGCATAAATAAATAGTAGAGGAATTATATGTGTGTGTGTGTGTTCCATAATCGTAAGAAGACAGTGAAAAAAAATAACCACTAAAGTAGCTACAAACTCATAGAGAAAATTACCACAACAGAGTACAAAAAAATAAGAATCTACTCCATGTGATAGTGTGGGAAACCTCCAACCATATCACCACCAGCTACCCAACACAACTGACATGAAACCTCACCACCTCACTGCGAAGCCTTTCCTTTCCCTACATTGGAAGACATATAACAGTCTACACACCACCAAAGGGGTTCATAGGGTGTGGTCTAACAGGCTCAGTAAGATCCCACCCAGGTGTTCCATAAAAAGTATTTATATAATAAATACCACATGCTCATTTCAAATAAAACATGGCATGATGATCAATAAATAATTTTTATAGAAAACATGTTAAACATTTCCTTTTTCCATAGTTCTAAAGAAAAAGCAGGTATATCAATTTCCAAGAACATTTTCTATATTATCTTTCACAAGAATAAACATACATATAAAGGATAAAATAGTACAATCCAAACATAAAAAACAATAGTAGCATCACGGGTATCACAATACCAAGGAATATAATAGGTCATGCAGTAGACTACTCATACCCTAAAATCTATGAACAGTGCACTGTGGTACCTGAACCCAATGATCTACACTCCAGGACTAGGGAGACACCCCAACATGTGAAACCCCAACATCATATATGTACCTAGAGACAATAATCTACACTCTAGGACAATAGGATCACCCTGAAAGTGAACCCCCACAATGGATGATAGCCTCAAGCTAAACCTTCCACCTAGTACCTAAGGTAACTCATGTGCTCATTTCCACAATCATCTCAATGTTTTGAAAACCATTTATCCAATTAAACATTTAATAGGGTAACCATACCCGCTTCTTTTTCACAAGTCATTCAATTATTTGAAAATATCCATTTTCTTCTCATTTATTAAAAACCAAGGAAAAACAAATTTTCTTCAAAATCTATTTCCAACACACACAAACAATCAATCTAATTTCATACCAATTTATTTATAAATCAATTTATAAAAATGTAACAATACGATTTATCAATCATAGTCTAGAGACAGAACCACTTATCTCAAAACTTGGCTTGCACGCACCCGCAACGGGATCCACCAATCAATGAAAACTCAATGATGTCAATAAAGGCCCTATAACTTAGTCCAGAAATATTAGAATTGATCCTTAGAATTGATACAATTGAGAAAGAGGTTTGGTGGAGAGAAACACTACATACCTTAATAATGAACACTTTCCACACCACGACCAATAACATAACATGATTCATAACAAGATCACACAAAAGATCTGGAAGAAGATAAGAAAAAACATCATTTCAAACCAATGAATCTGATAGTTCAACCCAAGGGCACTACCGCGATCAATGGAAATGAATAATTAGAAAGGTTGCTCACCCAGAGAGACTCACCACAACCAAAAAAAAGATCAAACAATGAATGGATCGATCTAGATGGAACAGATTCTCCCAAAATTACTATAGAGGAACCCTTGGTTGAGAGAAAAGGATATCTGATAGCTAAATGGACTCTCAAATCCCATACAGTTCCCTAAAAATCCCTAATCTGGAAATTACATGATGTGTAAAGGCATTACACATAGTGAAACCCATGATGTCCAAATATAATGAAAAAATAGTCTTCACTGATTAAAATCCAATCTTTAATTAACTCATGACATGTAAAAACTCATCAAGTCATATAACCTTTCACAGCATGAAACCTTCTCATGGTATGCACCCAGCAACCATTACACATCGTGTAACCTAGTTACATGACATGTAAATCTCCTACAGCCTATAGAAATCAACATCTAAAACTCCACACCAAAAATGGGAAATTGGAGAGAGGGAAAAACATAGCCGATCAAGGTAACAGGATGTTATATATTCCAAAGTAACATTCATGTCATTCCACTATTTTTTCTTTTCCATGTTTCTTATCTTATCAGTATTTGGGTATTTTTGGTAGCATAAGGGGTGTTATACACTTTGTTTAGATTATTAAACTTCTCTAAAATCCTTGAGTATATCTAATGAATAGGTCATGGTATATTAGATTGACGGTTAATATTATTTGATGGGTTTAAATATAATAACTTGGATAATGATTAGACTCTAACAAAATTGAAAAACAACTAGTAACATATGCATTGAGCTTACCTATTGGTTTTGGTTTCTATTAAGGATGGTTCTTATGATATAAGGATGTTTTATTATTTATCCCTAGGAACTATTATAGTGGGTAGGTTTAGGTAGATAGTAGTGTGAATATATTTTTGGTATGTACTTGGATTTATATATATTCACAAGAATGGATATTTCCTTAAGACCTTAAATGGAATGTGTGAATTGTTTCTCTTCACCTTCCTGAGGTCCAGGAATGGAATTTTTTACGATGGGGGTACCAAAGACTTCTAATTACTATTAATGATAGATGGTTGATTTTGGGATATGGGTTTTGATAATTTAATTAATTATACTTCATTTTATTTGAGTGATCGGTGTACTATTCATGAAGTAACCACCACCTAAGGTTAGTTTTATAGAGTATAACCCAATATCTAAGTAATATGGAGACTATTGGGTGCACAAAACATTATGTTAATTTCTCATACCCATTTATGGATTTGGTTTTAATTATTTTTATAGATTTGATTATGCTAGAAAAGATTATTAGTGGTAATTTGTAAATAACTGGGTCTAGCTATGATTGATGTTGGATGGTGATGATTTTTATGAACCCTTATTGGTTATATTTTGGTGTTGTGTGATATTATATATTTATACTTTGTATTATGGGAAGTGTGAACATAATGAGTTATGGAGTAGTTTTAATAGACCTTATTTAGGGATGGGATGGATATTTATTTTTTAAATACTACACACCTTGCATTAGTACGCACTAATAACGTTGAAATTTTTGGGAGTTATAGAGGAGGAATCTATTGAATATGTGTTTTTACTTGCCACAACTTTCTATACATCATTTAAGACCTTTGGGATTGATTTGGTGAATTATTGGCTGGTGATAGATTGGGAAACCATAGTGTTTATAGGATCATGGAATATTGAAGCTTATTTTTATACCATTGAGGTATATAAGATTTTTCTTTGGTCATTTATATTTTGGGGTTTAATGATTGTTTTACATGGGTGATTTTTTCTTAGATTTGAGATGTTTTCCAACTTTAATTCATTGTTCTTTTTTATGTGATTATCATTGATATTTGTTTTTTTCATATTATGTTTTTTTTCATTTACTTCATTCTTCTATAATTTTAGAGGTAAATTCCTTCCATTTTGATTGCTTATACTCTCGACACTAGTTATAAGTCTCTAGCCTATTGAAGGTGGACTTGGGGTGAAACTATCATTCTCATTGATGATCAATGAATGGGTCTTAAAAAGTATGATCCATGGTAGAAAGAAACATTCAAATTGAGGGTGAAAAATAAAGATATTTTTAGAGATAAGACATATCAATATGAGTCACTACCACAAATCCCTCTTTTATCAGCATTAGAAATTTCTTTTATTAGCGCTATAAAAGCATTGATAATCTAAGTGTCATTAAAAGGGGATCCCTTTTATCATCACTAAAAAATTCATGATAAATCCCACTTTCATCAGTGCTAAAAAAAGTGATGATATCAGAACTCAAATCCCCCTACCACCCCTCCTTTTAATAGCACTTGTCTAGAACCCCACACCGCTTTATCAGTGCTAGGTCACCTACTTCAAATGCTCGTGCACCCCTTCCTTCACTGGGTTTATGGATTTGTACCTTTACCACTCCTCTATATTATTTTGTTCTATATTTTATGATATATTTATTTATTTATATATATTTCATTAAATTTTTTATCCATATATTTATATATATATTTATATAATTATTTTTAAATACATATATAAAATATGTTTTGTGTGTGTGTTTATAAATACATACATATATTTATTTATTTATATATGTGTGTGTGTCTATAAATATAACTATACATATTTATATTTATGTGCATATATTATATATTTATATTTATATACATATATTAGAATGTATAGATAAATATAATATGTTTGTCAATACACACACACAAATATATTTACATATATATATATATAATATAGAATAATTGTATAGGTATATAAATATTCATATATTTTTATTTTAAATAAAATGGATATTATTTTTTATTTAGATATGGTTTATATATATAGAAAGATATTTTATATGTAAATATGTTTACATATTTATTTATAAAATTAAATTTTTATTTTTGAATATATACAAATATGTATATATGTTTATATATTTAATTATAAATAATAGTACACTATGAAAAATGATAAAATTTGAACATCATAATATCCATATAAGGGTAAGCCTTAAGAATGAATTGAGTCTCCACACAAAAAAAGACTCCCTTAAAATAGGATGAGATTCCATCAAATGTTAAAAAAATGGGGGTACCCCAACAAAAAACACAGTTTTTTATGCATTTTGGACATTTTTTTACCTCAAAAAATTTGATTTCAGGGTCCCCACTAATCACCATAGCATATATCTTTTCACAATATTCAATTTGATATGTGGTTGAGCTCAAACGGACACCCAAATCAAGATTTATGGCCGTTTGAAATTTGAGTCATGTTTTCAACTTATTTTAGATTGTTTATTAATTTATTGATTTTTTATATCTTCAAACTGTTATTAAATGAATATTAATCAAAAATAATTATAAAATTTTTAATTATCATTTTTTTAATTATTTTATAAACCATTTTCCACTAAATATCTTATATATTAAGTTTGATTACGTATTTCGTGTTATATAAATAATATTTTATAAAATATATTATATTTATATTAATATAAATATATTTATATATTAATGTATGATTTTTAATGATATATAAATTTTTTTATAAAATATAATTTTTATCAGTTCTAAAAACAATCGTTCTGGCACAGATAAAAGTACTGTTTATCAGCGCTAAAAAATATTGATAAAGGGGGTAATTTTATGAGCACTAAAAAACACTAATAAAAGGTTACTTTTATGAGTGTTTTTAACGCTGATAAAATTATCCCCTTTATCAGTACTTTTTTTAAACATTGATAAAGGGTAGCACTAGATAACGCCAAATATGTGGTAGTGAGTGAAAATGAAAAATCATTGTCCCTGAATATAAAATTTTAACAAGGAATCATATGAAATGTCATAAAAGAAGAAACCAAACATGAAACACATTAGATTGTTTGATAGTAACTATGTTATCAAAGTGATCGAAAAGCATCTTGGAAAGTTTTATGAGTGGGTGGAAGATGGTATCTTTCTTGGGTACACACTAAAAATAAGTTATCATTGTTACTAATAAAATATGAGAAAAATGATTGATGGTTTTGATGTCATGGTCATTAAAGATAAGCCAAATAGAAGAAATCATCTCGAGATTGAAGAAGAAATTTAAG
Organism: Viscum album; assembly: GCA_963277665.1. NCBI lineage: Eukaryota > Viridiplantae > Streptophyta > Magnoliopsida > Santalales > Viscaceae > Viscum > Viscum album. The sequence continues at coordinate 1,580,287,565 of OY728150.1, read as the reverse complement.
AGACACAATTTTGAATTTCTAGAAAGTTTGATGCATATGCAGGGATCTAATTGATCATGAAAGAAATTGACATTTTAACATAGGTAAATTTAGAAAAAAAACATATATGCACTATGTTTATTGGTTATCTCTGAATTTGAACTCTGGGTTAGAAGTCAATTGGGATAGTTTATCCACTATAAAAATTTGATTCAAGTTATGTGGGATTTAAGTTAAAACCTTTGAATATATTTTGAGATGCTTAGTTTTCATATTGAGAATTGTGATCAAATGATTCATGCTCAATTAACCATGTGTTTTAAGCATTCACTACCATAGATCCGGGAAAGCGATGTTCTGGATTTTATCACTGCTAATCATAAAGCACGAATAAAACTCACACCTCTATCAGTGCTAGCTAAAAGTGCTTATAAAGGTAACATTTATCAATGCTAAAAAAACACTAATAAAGGTGTGTCCTTTACCAACACTTTTTTTAGCACTGATAAAAAAATTTAATAAAAAATATTATTAATATATATAAAAGTATTATATTTATATTCAAAAGTAATGTTTATTTATATACATTAATTAAAGATAACATGTTTATGATTAATATATATTTTTTAATAATTCAAATATATGTATATAGTGTTTTATAAAATTTATTTATAAGAATATAAATAATTATATATATATTTAATTAATTATAAAACTATAATAATTTTTAAAATATATTTATTTATTTATTATATTTATAATTATATATAAATATTATTTAAATATATTTATTTATAATTATAATTATATAAATAAATATATATTTAAATAAATATATATCTCCAATGAATTTGATTATTAAATATATATATATATATATAAAGAGATGATGATGATATTCATGGACATGATTGGTGTTATTTATGTTCATACATTGATGCGTGAGTACGTATAATGTGATGACGCGTGCATATATTATGCATTCATGACTCATGAATGTTTATTTATGCATTGACACCCTTATTAATCATGCTTTCCATATATATGTGATGACTCGATTTTTATAATCTATACCTTATTAGGTACGATTCATTCATGTTATACCCATTAACTTATTATGTTCCCATAAATGCTTATAAAATTACAATAAATATATTTAAATAATAAATATATTTATTATATTTATAATTATAAATTTTTAATTATATATAAATAATTTTTAAATATATTTATTTATAATTATAATTATAACTATATATATTTAAATAATTATAAAATTATAATAAATACATTTATTATTAGTATATAAATATATATGAGTATATACAAATATTTATAAATATATTTATTTATAATTATAATTATAACTATATATATTTAAATAATTATAAAATTATAATAAATACATTTATTATTAGTATATAAATATATATAAGTATATACAAATATTTATAAATATATTTATTTATAATTATAATTATAATAAATATAAATAATTATAAATAATTATAAAAGTATTTCTATCCATTTAAAATTCCACTTCAAAACCCCTTCTTAAATTTCAAATTCTAGTTCACACACAATATTTTAAATCTAGTCGCTTTTTATACTTTATAAAACATTTACTCACATCGATGTATTAAATCCCTTGGGTCTCATGCAACGACTTGGATTTTCAAAAAGGTACGGATTGTTGTTTTAAAAAATATAGAAATTTATTTTTTATTTGTGAAACCATTATTATATTCAATAATCGTATTTTTTATTATGAAAAGGGTTTTCAAACAATATAGATTTTATTTTTTTATATTTCCAAAAGTGAAATCTTCTCTATTATATTTATAAATTTCCTTCAATAATTTTTTGTTTTTGATCATATGGGATGATAAACCATTTTTCAATCTTTCCATTTTCTTTCAAGTGATTCATGAGATCCATCTTCAATTGAACATCTTTTGTGTATTTATTTTTTAAAATATTAATATTACTAAATCAAATAAGATGGATATGAATAGAGAATGGATGGATTTAAATCATATGAAAAAAAGAGTATGAATATGGGGTGAAAGAGTTCATCAAGTTTGCAAAAGATCATGCATATGACCCTTCTCAAATCCTTTGTCTGTGTTTATGCTATTTTTATTCAAGACTAATCAGTCCAAAGGAGTTGGAAGAACACTTGATCTGATAGAAAATTGATCAAATTTATAAATGTTGGAATAGACACGGAGAAAAGGCGAATGTAGCTAGTGACTGGTATAACACTGTGTTTTATGAATCATCTAATATAATTACAAGTGTGTAAAATGAAGAATACCATATCGAGGATGTGATTACAAGTGTGAATGATGATTAAGATCGTATTGAGTAAATGAAAATGACAGTTGAAGATTAAATTTTTTATTGTCGGAAATTGTTTGAGAAGTTAAAGAGATGTGAAAAGATGTTATTTTATGCTGGTTTCACTAAATATACAGCATTTTCAGCCATACTAAAATTGTATAATTTGAAAGAAAGTAACAGATGGAGTGACTCCTGTTTTACTGAACTACTTTCTCTCTTGAATGATATGCCCCCAGAAGATAATGAGCTCTCTAGAAAAACATATGATGTTAAAAGAATGCTACATATAATGGGTATGATCTCTAAAAGAATATATGCCTGCCAAAATGATTGTATACTATTTCTCAAGAACCACAAATCACTTAAAGAATTCCCAAAGTGTGGTGCTTCTTGATAAAAGAAAGATGAATCTGGTCTTATAAAAGTTTTATGGTACTTTCTAATAAATCCAAGGTTTAGGCGCATATATGGAAGAAGGGAGACTGTAAGAAAATTTACATGCCACGTAGATATAAGAAATAAAGATGGGAAAATTATTCACCCAGTAGACTCCTCAGTGGAATAAAATTGATCATGAGTATCCTGAATTTGGAAGTGAGTCGAGAGACCTTAATCTTATGTTATCTACAAATGGAGTGAATCCTTTTGGTTTTCAAAGCAACACTCATAGTACATGTTCCATTATGTTGATAAATTATAACCTTCCACTATGGTTATTCATAAAATAAAAATGCATCAGGTTATCTATGATTATATCAAAACCAAAACATCCAAGTAATGATATTGATGTTTATTTGGATCCATTGATCGAAGATTTGAAATTATTGTGGGATTCAGGTGTCACGTTGTATGATGCTTACAGAAATGAATATTTCTTATTGAGATCCATGTTGTATGGGATGATAAATGATTTTCCTGGTTATGAAAATTTGTCAGGATATAGCATTAAAGTAACTCAAGGGTGTCCCATTTGTGAACAAGGTTCATAGTAAATTAGGTTTAAATAATCATTAAAGACTATGTTCCTAGGACATTGCAGATTTCTTGTAAAGACCCATAAATTCCAAGGAAATTTTTTTTTTCCTTAATTTTCTTTGGAATTTTACAACAACGCAGTTTCTGACGGCACCTGATTCCAAGGCCCGGTGTGCCCGGAATCATTTTCCGAAGTTTGGCTCGGGTACGTTCAGTGAACGGACAAGCGGATTTTTCTAACTTTTGAATCGGTGCTCGGAATCGAATTCTGAGGGCACCGACGGAATCGTAGCATCGGTAATTGCTTAGAAACACCTCTTTCGGAGTTGCGTTTGCTCGGGTGTGGTTTTTAATTTTTGGGCTTAAAGTTAAGAAATAAAATAATTTGTACGACAAACTTTATTTTTATTTCACTTAAAGTCGTTTAAAGACCACTTAAAAGCTGCTTAAGCTGGGTTGAAGCGGATAGGGTGCAATTCAAAATATCCTACCCACTTGGTAGGATATTTGTGAGGTGGGGCCCCCACGAGCCCCACCGTTTCTTTTCTTTTTATGTAACGCACCCGCACCCCCCTATTAAAAGAAGTCAACTGTGCGCTTTTCTGGTTAAGAAACGCCCCAATTTAATTGGGCAGTTAAGTTTTACAATTAATTCTTCGAATTAATTGTTCGTTTCTTATCTTTCGTTTTTCGAATTCTTAAGTTGATAATAAAATAAGTTGAGGACTTATTTTATTTTTGTTTGAGGGGTTTGTGTTGTGTAAAACCTTTGGGAGAGCAGAGGGAGAATTCTTCGTTCTTCGACGAAGAACGTGAAGAACGCGAAGAACGCACCACCTCTGACGAAGAACGCTCGTTTTCCTTCCACGGAATTTCTATCCTTCCGCAGTGAGACTCTTCAACGGATCTTCTTCTTCCCCTTCATCGTCAACGGATCGACGAACAAGCTCGGAAGCGGAATCGGGTAGCAAGCGACGACGGCTTCCCCTTCCCTCGATTCGGACGAACACCAACGTCCCCCTTCGACGTCGTCATCCTCGCGACGCCTTACCGCGACGAACCTTGAACGACGACACCTCATTCCGATCGGCTTATACCCAAGGTAGGGGTTTGTATTCATTTATTTATAATTGTTCGTGATGATGATCGTGGATTACAACCATTTGTTATCGAATAACGCGAGGGGGTCGGACCGCACAAACATGGCCGACCCTCCTCCTTTTTTTCGTGTTGGTTTCTTGTGGTTGGTACGAGAAAGCGTGGTGCCGTCGCACCATGCGGTTTCAAGTGGAAGATATGCGCGGCGCCGTCGGGCCGCGCCGTGAAAGGAAGAACAAGAACGCGACGCCGTCGCGCCGCGTCGAAGAAACCCGAAGATATCCGCGGACGGAGTCGGGTCACGACGAAGGGGCGCGGCGCCAGCACGTCGTGCCAGAGAACCGCGAAGACGGCACGTTTCGTTTTGACGTGCGGATTGACGGGCAATGACAAACGAATCTGCAAGGGAGTTTTGAGAGCCTCGCAGTGAAGATCGGGTCCCGGGAGGACCACTGGCAAAGACCGCACACAAAACGGACCACCGGAGCGCTTCCGGTAGCCCGAGGAAACTCCCGCCGGCGCGCCACGCCGGCGCGGCGGCGCCGGCGGTCGGAGGCAGCGGCTGGCAGCGGCCAGCCGCCAGGCGGCGGCGGCGCCCGGCGCGCCGCCGGCAAAACCTGTCGCGGCTACGACACGGTTCCACGTCCGCGCGGAACCGGTGGAGGGACGCGGCTAAGCCGCCGCGTCCGGTTGACTCGGGGTGGCCCCACGAGGGGCCGCGCTTCTCATCCGCGGGGGCAGCACGCCCCCCGCCCTCGGCTCGGCCGTAGCCGCCGAGCCGACCCGCCGGTTCAGCCGGGTCGCGCCAGCCGGGCCAGTCCAGCTAGGTCGGACTCAGGTCGGGCCGACCAGGGGGGGGGGGGGTCGGGCCGGGTCGACCCGGGCCCAGACCCCCCGTTTCCGGACCGTTTTCGGTCGAATGCTCGTAAATTGAGCTACGGGCCTCCGAACGACGCGCCGTCAGCGGTAACACGATCTTTGGATCGAGACGGTCGTTTCGGTATATCGTACTCAAGGTTTTGGATTACTTTGGGTTCGGCCGGGTTGGTTTGGATACGAAACCAACCGGGCCCTCGGAGCGGAAACGCTTATATCTTAAGCTTCGGACGTCCGATTGACGTGCTGTCGAATTTGATGGATTCCTCTAAGTGAGACGGATCTTTTGGCTTACTCCGCTCGAGGTTTGGATGCCGTCGGAGAGCGGTTGGGTTGGTTCTCTCACGAAACCAATCGGGCCTCTGGAACGAAAAAGCCAATAACTCACAGACCGGGCGTCCGATTGACGCGCCGTCTATCTCATTGCGTTCCTATTGACGTTACGGAACTTTTGGCATCCTCTACCCGAGTTTTGGATGCAGATGGATAGTGGCCGGGTTGGATCGCACCGAAATCCAACCGGGCCCCTGGAACGGAAAAGCTGATACCTTTCTGACAGAACGTCCGTTTGACGAACCGTCAGCGGCGTTGGTGATCTCGTTGAGAAACGGTCCCTATGAGTATACCCTATGAGTGTTCGGGGTATAGTTGAGTTACGGCCGGATTGGTTCGCACACGAAACCAACCGGGCCCCTAGGACGAAAAGGCTAGCAACTCACAGACCGGGCGTCCAATTGACGCGTCGTCTGTTGCGTTGAGACCCCTATGACGAGGCGGTCCTTTGAGATAATTCTTCGTGGGACTTTGAGATACTTGGAGTATCGACTTGTAGCTCGTGCAGCGGACCCTCCTAGAGACGAGCATACGGAGTACGGAGACAGTATAGCCGGCAGAGACCTAAAGACTGCTTGTCCGATTCGATTCGGAGTGGCTTACGTAGCCCAGTGGGGAGCACTACTTTGTGAGGTGGCAGACCCACAGCGGAGGAGCACTACTATGTGAGGTGGCAGACCCGTGGTACTCGACAGGAGGAGTACCTCTGTAGGCTATGAGGGGGGAGCACTACTGGGTTGGGTGGCAGACCCCGGTGGGAAGCACTACTGTGTGAGGTGGCAAGCCCGCGGTACTTGACAGGAGGAGTACCTCAGCAGTCTTAGGTTAGTGAGAAGTACCTCGGAGTCGTGACAGGACCACTGTACACTCCAAAGACGGAGCTCTTCAGCAGTTACGATTTCGATGATGAAAAATCATGGTTGAGCTGAGACTTTTGACCTTTGTGTTTACCTCATGTTTGAGATGGGTCACTTGATAACTTAGGTATATGTATGGGCATATACCTGGGTAGTGGTTATCCGTTGATTTCACAATCCTTGTGTTTCCTCATGACTGAGATGGGTTACTTGATAATTTAGATATATGTATGGGCATATATCTAAGTAAAGGTTATCTGTCGAGATCTTCTTGTGGTTATCCTTGTTGGTTTAGTGAGACCTTGAGGGTCTCGGGGTCCCTACTGAGTATCGTTATACTCACCCCTGCACGGGCTATGCCCGCACCTCGTTGTGTTGGTTGCAGATGACAGGCAGTGCTGACGGAGGCCGAGTGTTCGAGGACTGGTCGGTACCTGGAGGTGGACTACACGACGAGTCAGTACCCGGAGGTGGACTTCACGACGAGACGACACACAGAGGAGGTTGACGGACGAGAGCGTGGAGGAGGCTATCTGTACCTACCCTTCAGGTAGGATCCGTGGTGGATGACCAGGAGTTGCGCTATCTGTACCTACCCTTCAGGTAGGACCCGAGGAGGACGACCCAAGAGCTACTTCCTTCTTCCAGCTATTTATCTTTTTGCTGTTGTACCTTGTTCAGTTGTAGTTGTACTTTCTTTTGGGTTTGTATTCTGGCCCATTTACATTTCATCTTTACTTTTGTACTTAGTGTTTTGCTTCCGCTTGTTCTCTGTGGTGCTTGTTTTCTTTTATAAAGGCAATTCCTTCCCAGTTATCGAGATTTTACGCCTTTGGTGCTAGTCGCTAGCCCCTGGCCTATGGAAGGCGGGCTTGGGGTAGTCACGGCACGGGCCCTGAGGATGGGTCGTGACAAATTGGTATCAAAGAAGTTCGGTTCTACCGCAGAACTTATAACTCTAATGTTTCTTTCTGTGAAGCAATAGTGTTAAGAGTACCGAGTGTGGTTTTTCAGTTCAGGGAGTCCAGTGTTGGTGCGGGCGGCCGACGTATCCATACACCAGGACCCTGACAACTGATTTCCGACTTTGTGCACGAAAACACTGATTGCGTGTGTGTTTTCCAGAAGTTTTATTTAAATGTCATCTCAAACTAGGTCAACTCACCAGGTATAATCTTTTGACCGTGTCACGTTGTTTCTTTCAGGATGTCTCCCCGTGGACGACCAGCTAGAGCCCCGAGAGTGGTGCGTACTGACATCCCGACGAGCGACAAGGCCTCAGTACAGGGCCCTATCCCAGTTGAGGCACCAGCGGAGGCACCAGCGGTACTACTACCCGTTGGACCACCGATGCCACTAGCCCCAGCAGCAGAGGATGCACGTCGCCTGAGCGCACTGCATGAGTTCCAGCACCAGAGGCCACCCAGGTTCCAGGGAGGGACGGACCCGCAGGTGGCTGAGGATTGGCTGGAGGCTGTGGTGAGAGTCTTCAGGCTAGTGGGTACGCCGACAAATTTCATGGTGATCCTTGATGCCAGCCTTCTTCAGGCAGCAGCAGGCAGATGGTGGAGCCTGATGCTTCAGATGCATGACGAGGCGACACTTCTATGGGTGGACTTCTAGAGCCTATTCCGGGAAGAGTTTGTACCAGCCACCCTTCGAGCGGTGCATATACAGGAGCTACTTCAGCTGTGGCAGGGCAGCATGTCAGTGGCGCAGTACTCAGCGAGATTCACAGACCTCTCGTGCTACTCCACAGATATGGTACGGGACCCGTTCTTCAGGGCCCGAACCTTCGAGCAGGGGCTCAGGCGGGAGATCAGAGCTTTGGTTGTATCGCACAACATTCCGACGCAGACAGGAGTGTTGGAGCGAGCCCTCTTAGTGGAGAGTTTCCTTGCTGAGCAGTCTCCAGCAGCAGGACCCACCACTAGCCGACATGTGGCAGAATCTTCTGTAGCGGGCAGTAGACAGATGACGCAGGGGTCCAAGAGGACTAGACCTATAGGTGGTCGACCGCGTGACTCAGGGTCGGTAGTGCGAGGCACCAAGGGAAGTGATAGAGCCAGACCTGCCATGAAGTGTTACTGTTGTGGCGGAATTGGTCACATATCACGTGACTGTCTGACCCGTCATGGAGATGACCAGCAGTTAAATGAAGAACCTCCGAGGCAGAGGCAGAGGTTCGATCAGGGTGGACCGCAAGGAGCAGGCGGCCATGGAAGAGGAGATAGCCGTGCAGCTAGAGGTGGACGACGCTTCGGGATGTTGCCACCACCACCAGGAGGCCCACCCCGACCGCAGGGGACAGGAGGACATGGGAGAGCTCAGCTTCAGGCAGCTGAGGCCTACGGTCATGGAGCTCTGGAAGCAGATGGACAGGAGTGGAACTAGTGGATATGTCCCTTGTACTTATAGTTCCATATTGCTGTTGTAATTGTGTCTTTGTACTATGAGCTGCAATAATAAAAAGACACTTATCTTTGTTTGTTTTCCTGTCCTTTTGTTTGGTTGATACTGAGTGGTCCCGGTTAAGACTGTTGACTTGACCCTCACTTTCGAGATTTATACTAGAGGAGACCCAGTGACCTCATACTGATGCCGATAGTGTGACTCGACCCTTGGAGGTGAGTGTGACAGTTGGATATCTTGGTAGTTACGTCGAGGCCTTACGACGTCATCCATGGCATGAATGCATCATTCATGTCAGGATTGACTGTATTAGGCAACGAATGTGGTTCATCCAGGGGATGAGACCGGATTTCTCTTGTCGGCAAAGAAGAAATCATAGCAGCTCTTGTGAGACTAAAGAAGGTCCAAGTCATCCAATAGCGGATGAAGACTGCACAGTGCAGTAAGAAACAGGAAACCGATGCCAGTCTTAGAGACTCAGGCATGTTACATGTTTCAAGAAGTGGAAGCTTTAAGGATAGATGAGTCTGCGAAGTAGCAGACATGGAGGCAGATCTAGGAGAGCAGTATGAGGTGGTGTACATCTTAACATGTTACAAACACCCGCCTTAGTTATCCCCGCCAGGCTCAGGGAGCTGGAGGGAGGTGGAAGATTTTGGCTGCTTGCGGTCAAGGAGTGTGACCCAATGGATCTAGAAATGATTCAAGGGACAGTCTGTGTCCACTACTAGCTGCTGTAGTAACGGACGTCGATATGAATCATTCCTTGCTTTCACAAATATTGTTCCAGACCTAGAGTTTCTGGTAATCCGTGGACTTGACCCTCACGTATGGAGATACCTTGGGAGGAGACTCGATAATCACACTTACGCCGACGGTGTGGTCAGATCCTCGAGGCGAGAGTTTCAGTTGGAATCTCTTGGTGGCAGCGTCGAGTCCTTACGACGTTGGTTTGAGTATGGACTGGGCAATCACAGTTCATACACAAATTGACGGTATTAGGCAAAAAGGTTGTGGTTTAACCACGACGTCGGGATGGGTTTTCCTTGTTCGGTGGAAAGAAAACCCCAGGCAGCACAGGATAAACTCATGCACAGGAGGGTGCGACCGATCACTCTTGAGTCGGTCAACCTTACCCTCGTAGTAGCAGTCATTTTGAGTTTCAGTTCTAACATAAAATGGAGACCTCTGGAGTTCGAGGATGACGATCACGTCCTTATACGGATCTCACCTCGATGAGGTTTGCGGAGATGTGTCCAGGGAGGCAAGTTATCTCTGAGGTTCAACGGACCTTTCTAGGTCCTTAGCTGGGTAGGCGAGGCGGTTTACCACTTGACCCATCCACTTCAGTTGCACTAGGTGCATGACATTTTCCACGTATCCCAACTGAGGAGATACATGCTTGACCTTTCGTATATCATCGACCATGAGGAGCTGGACGGTGGCGATGAGGTGACTTCTACAGAGGTTCTTGTGGGGATCGAGGATCGATAGGAGCGGATCCTAGGAGTACGGTCGATTCCTCTTGTGCACTTTCTTTGGCAGCACGGGAACCTTCAGCTGAGCACATGGGAGCGGAAGGCTCAGATGCGTGCTCAGTACCGCCTTTGTATCCCTAAGTTTGTGGTGAAGCTTTATGGGGACGTAAAGCCCTGTGGTGTGAGTAATGTAAAGACCCGTAAATTCCAAGGAATTTTTTTTTTTCTTAATTTTCTTTGGAATTTTACAAGAATGCAGTTTCTGACGGCACCTGATTCCGAGGCCCGGTGTTCCCGGAATCATTTTCCGAAGTTTGGCTCGGGTACGTTCAGTGAACGGAAAAGCGGGTTTTTCTAACTTTTCAACCGGTGCTCGGAATCGAATTCTGAGGGCACCGATGGAATCGTAGCACCGGTAATTGCTTAGAAACGCCTCTTCCGGAGTTGCGTTTGCTCGGGTGTGGTTTTTAATTTTTGGGCTTAAAGTTAAGAAATAAAATAATTTGTACGACAAACTTTATTTTTATTTCACTTAAAGCCTCTTAAAGACCACTTAAAAGCTACTTAAGCTGGGTTGAAGCAGATAGGGTGCAATTCAAAATATCCTACCCACTTGGTAGGATATTTGTGAGGTGGGGCCCGCACAAGCCCCACTGTTTCTTTTCTTCTTAAGTAACACACCCGCACCCCCTATTAAAAGAAGTCAACCGTGTGCTTTTCTGGTTAAGAAACACCCCAATTTAATTGGGCAGTTAAGTTTTACAATTAATTCTTCGAATTAATTGTTCGTTTCTTATCTTTCGTTTTTCGAATTCTTAATTTGATAATAAAATAAGTTGAGGACTTATTTTATTTTTGGTTGAGGGGTTTGTGTTGTGTAAAACCTTTGGGAGAGCAGAGGGAGAATTCTTCGTTCTTCGATGAAGAACGCGAAGAACGCGCCACCTCTGACGAAGAACACTCGTTTTCCTTCCACGGAATTTCTCCCCTTCCGCAGCGAGACTCTTCAACGGATCTTCTTTTTCCCCTTCATCGTCAACGGATCGACGAACTAGCTCGGAAGCGGAATCGGGTAGCAAGCGACGACGGCTTCACCTTCCCTCGATTCGGACGAACGCCGACGTCCCCCTTCGACGTCGTCATCCTCACGACGCCTTACCGCGACGAACCTCGAACGACGACGCCTCCTTCCAATCGTCTTATACCCAAGGTAGGGGTTTGTATTCAATTATTTATAATTGTCTGTGCTGATGATCGTGGATTAAAACCATTTGTTATCGAATAACGCGAGGGGGTCGGACCGCACAAACACGGCCGACCCTCCTCCTTTTTTTCGTGTTGGTTTCTTGTGGTTGGTACGAGAAAGCGTGGTGCCGTCGCACCATGCGGTTTCATGCGGAAGATATGTGCGGCGCCGTCGCGCCGCGCCGTGAAAGGAAGAACAAGCACGTGACGCCGTCGCGCCGCGTCGAAGAAACTCGAAGATATCCGCGGACGGAGTCGGGCCACGACGAAGGGGCGCGGCGCCAGCACGCCGTGCCAGAGAACCGCGAAGACGGCACATTTCGTTTTGACGTGCGGATTGATGGGCAACGACAAACGAAGCCGCAAGGGTGTTTTCAGAGCCTCGTAGTGAAGATCGGGTCCCGGGAGGACCACTGGTGAAGACCGCACACAAAACGGACCACCGGAGCGCGTCTGGTAGCCCGCGGAAACTCCCGCCGGCGAGCCACGCCGACGCGGCGACGCCGGCGGTCGGAGGCGGCGGCCGGCCGCCAGGCGGCGGCGGCGCCCGGTGCGCCGCCGGTAAAACCCGCCGCAGTTGAAGTCGCGGCGGCGACGCGGTTCCGCGTCCGCGCGGAACTGGTGGAGGGACGCGGCCCAGTCGCTGCGTCCGGTTGACTCGGGGTGGCCCCACGAGGGGCCGCGCTTCTCATCCGCGGGGGCAGCACGAACCGACCCGGCGGTTTGGCCGGGGGGCGCCGGCCGGGCCGGTTCAGCTGGGTCGGACCCGGGTCGGGCCGACCCGGGGGGGGTCGGGCCGGGTCGACCCGGGCCCAGACCCCCCCGTTTTCGGTCAAATGCTCGTAACTTGAGCTACGGGCCTCCGAACGACGCTCCGTCAGCGGCAACGCGGTCCTTGGATCGAGACAGTCGTTTCGGTATATCGCACTCAAGGTTTCGGATTACTTTGGGTTCGGCCGGGTTGGTTCGGATACGAAACCAACCGGGCCCTCGGAGCGGAAATGCTTATATCTTAAGCTCCGGACGTCCGATTGACGTGCCGTCGACTTTGATGGATTCCTCTAAGTGAGAAGGATCTTTTGGATTACTCCGCTCGAGGTTTGGATGCCGTCGGAGTGCGGTCGGGTTGGTTCGCTCACGAAACCAACCGGGCCCCTGGAACGAAAAAGCCAATAACTCACAGACCGGGCGTCCGATTGACGCGCCGTATGTCTCATTGCGTTCTTGTTGATGATACGGAACTTTTGGCATCCTCCGCCCGAGTTTTGGATGCATATGGATAGTGGCCGGGTTGGATCGCACCGAAATCCAACCGGGCCCCTGGAACGGAAAAGCTGATACCTTTCTGACAGAACGTCCGTTTGACGAACCATCAGCAGCGTTGGTGATCTCGTTGAGAAACGGTCCCTATGAGTATACCCTATGAGTGTTCGGGGTATAGTTGAGTTACGGCCGGATTGGTTCGCACACGAAACCAACTGGGCCCCTGGGACGAAAAGGCTAGCAACTCACAGACCGGGCGTCCGATTGACGCGTCGTCTATTGTGTTGAGACCCCTATGACGAGGTGGTCCTTTGAGATACTTCTTCATGGGACTTTGAGATACTTGGAGTATCTACTTGTAGCTCGTGGAGCGGACCCTCCTAGAGACGAGCATACGGAGTACGGAGACAGTATAGCCGGCAGAGACCTGAAGACTGCTTGTCCGATTCGATTCGGAGTGACTTACGTAGCCCAGTGGGGAGCACTACTTTGTGAGGTGGCAGACCCACAGCGGAGGAGCACTACTATGTGAGGTGGCAGACCCGTGGTACTCGACAGGAGGAGTACCTTTGTAGGCTATGAGGGGGGAGCACTACTGTGTTGGGTGGCAGACCCCGGCGGGAAGCACTACTGTGTGAGGTGGCAGGCCCGCGGTACTCGACAGGAGGAGTACCTCAGCAATCTTAGGTTAGTGAGCAGTACCTCGGAGTCGTGACAGGACCACTGTACACTCCAGAGACGGAGCTCTTCAGCAGTTACGGTTTCGATGATGAAAAATCCTGGTTGAGCTGAGACTTTTGACCTTTGTGTTTACCTCATGTTTGAGATGGGTCACTTGATAACTTAGGTATATGTATGGGCATATACCTGGGTAGTGGTTATCCGTTGATTTCACAATCCTTGTGTTTCCTCATGACTGAGATGGGTTACTTGATAACTTAGGTATATGTATGGGCATATATCTAAGTAAAGGTTATCTGTCGAGATCTTCTTGTGGTTATCCTTGTTGGTTTAGTGAGACCTTGAGGGTCTCGGGGTCCCTACTGAGTATCGTTATACTCACCCCTGCACGGGATATGCCCGCACCTCGTTGTGTTGGTTGCAGACGACAGGCAGTGCTGACGGAGGCCGAGTGTTCGAGGACTGGTCGGTACCCGGAGGTGGACTACACGATGAGTCAGTACCCGGAGGTGGACTTCACGACAAGACGACACACAGAGGAGGTTGACGGACGAGAGTGTGGAGGAGGCTATCTGTACCTACCCTTCAGGTATGATCCTTGGTGGACGACCAGGAGCTGCGCTATCTGTACCTACCCTTCAGGTAGGACCCGAGGAGGACGACCCAGGAGCTGCTTCCTTCTTCCAGCTATTTGTCTTTTTGCTATTGTACCTTGTTCAGTTGTAGTTGTACTTTCTTTTGGGTTTGTATTCTGGCCCATTTACTTTTCAGCTTTTCTTTTGTACTTAGTGTTTTGCTTCTGTTTGTTCTCTGTGGTGCTTGTTTTCTTTTATAAAGGCAATTCCTTCCCAGTTATCGATATTTTACACCTTTGGTGCTAGTCGCCAGCCCCTGGCCTATGGAAGGTGGGCTTGTGGTAGTCACGGCAAGGGCCCCGAGGACGGGTCGTGACATTTCTACCCTGATGACATAAGTACCAATCTTGAACGAAATCATTCGATGGAAGTTCAGAAGAACGTATATCACCATCTCCACTGAAAGATGATCAACTGACTGAGAAATTAAAATATGTGGACACTACTTTTAGTAAACTACTTTCAAAAAACCTTATGAAAGACGATTAGAAAAATAGATCAATTTTTTTTAATTTTCATACTAGAATTGTCTGTACGTCAAAAAAAATCTTAATGTTATGCATGTTGAAAAAAATGTATGTGATAGTGTAGTTGGAACATTACTAAATTCTCCTAAAAAATGAAGGATGAAATTAAGGCTATATTGGACATGGTTGACATGGGAATACGAGAAGAGTTGGTGCCAGTGAAGGGTGAAAAATGAACTTTTCTTCTTCCAACTTCTTACACTCTTTCTAGACAGAAGAGATATCATTTTTACAACTTCTTGAATGATGTAAAGGTTTTAGAGGGGTATTTATCAAATATCAAGAATATCATGTCAATTACTGATTTAAAGTTAAAGGGTCTAAAATCACATGACTACCATGTTTTGATTCAATATCTAATTACTATAGCTTTACATTTCATTTTTTCTAAGAATGTTTGTCATACAATAACCAATCCCTTTTTCTTTTTAAAATCTATATGCATCAAAGTTATAGACCCGATGCAATTTTCAACTATAGAAAAGGAAATTATCATCATATTATGTGAATTGGAAATATTCTTCCCACCAAGATCCTTTGATATGATGGTTCACTTGATGGTTCACTTTGTGAGAGAGATTTGATTATGTGGTCTTATACACTATAGATGTATGTATCCTATTGAATTATATATGAATATTTTGAAAGGGTATCTCAAAAATTGAAGTCGTCCATAGGGTTGTATTACAGAGCGATATGTTATTGTGGAAGCAATTGAATTATATACTGACTACCAATATGGTGTGCAAATAATTGTTCTACCAAAATATTGTCACACTGGGTGGCTTGTAGGTGAAGTAATTTCTAGAAGATATGTTGTCACAATCAATATTACAAATTGATAGCAATCCCACCTTTATGTTTTGCATAATAGTTTAGAGGTTTCCCCATATATTGAAACCCACAAATAAATTATTAGACATTTGAATCCATCAAGGGTTGAAATATGGATATTAAATACATATAATCAACAATTTATAGGATGGTTTCAAGACTATATTTTTAAGGAGTCATATAAAAATCAATTTTCAATTTCAGAATGAATTCATTGGATGGTCAGAGGACCAAGTGTGTATGTATTATCTTACAATGGTTATGTAATTAATGGTTATATGTTCTATACAAATGAACATGATGAAGGAAGTACCATGCAGAATAGTGGAGTTACACTTATGGTTTAAGTGATGCATATTTCTAGTACTAAGGAAAAAATCCAATTTATACGAATATGTCATACTTTGGCATCATAAAACAAATATGGTAGTTGAATTATACAATATTCCAAGTGTTGATTTTTCAATTCAAGTGGGTTGATAATAGTAGTGTTGTTAAAATAGATGAATTGGGATTCATGAAAGTAGATTTTAGTAAGTAAGAGTATAAAGATGAACCATTTATAATGGAATCATAGGAAGTATAAATATTTTATATTCTATATCCCGTAAACCAAAAGTGGTCAATTATTCTGTTATCGACCAAAACCACTGAAGGGTCAGATGAAAATTCAACTAAGAATGACCCTTTCATTGTTACATCACAATCTATTTATAGTAGTCCCAATATAGATGAGGTTTTTTATGTCGGAAGATACCACAATGAATGGATTTGGATACTCGATAGAGGGGTAAAATCTCTTCAAACTTTAAAAAAATAGTTCAATAATAATTTTTAAATTTTTTTGTAATATACACTAAGTTACCTCATGTTATTATTTATTCACTACTACATTTATGTAATCTAGATTAAATGTCAAACCAATTATAAAGATAATAAATTATTTAGGTGATGATTCTCTCAATCCTAAGGAACAACAGGTTTCTCAACCTGCTTCTGCTCCCAGAGCAGAGGAACAGTAGGTTTCTCAACCTGCTGCTACTCCCAATAATGAGGAACAACAACCTTATGTACATGTAAATGATACCAAGATGAAGATAATATTGATGATGAAGAACTGATGTTACAAAAAAATAGGAGCATCGTTGTGTGGCGGTGTTAGAAAAAAATATTAAGGAGAAAAAAAAGGTATCAAATTAGAGGTCGGGTGGAATGCACGCAACCAACATGTTAACCCCAACAAGGCCATGTTCAATAGTTACATTGGGCACATCACTCATCAACGCATTCCAATGTTTGTAGATTCATGGTACCATGTTGTTCCCATGTTTAAGACATTAATTTGGGAACATATTATGGTAAAATTATGATATTCTTTATTTATTTTACTAAAAAATAAAATGATGAAACATTGACTTACTCTTCATAGTTTCTTACAAAGTGAATTTATAGTATATGAATCCCATAAGAAATATATATTAATTATTTCTATAAGGATTCATAGAGGTTTTCACACAATTATAATGATATTTCATCTTAAAGATATTGAAGGTAAAATAAACCTGCACTCACTGCTTATGTATGCACACCTGATAACCCAATAAGCATGGGATGTATTTACTGGCTGTCATGTGGAGAAGTATTTTCATATACATTGTGGCTAGTAATAAATTATTTGAAAATATATGTATTCATAACTTTGATTTAGAATTTTTTATTTATGAAATATAAAATGAGTGCTAAAAATAAAGAAGGGGTAGAAAAACCAACGTACCCCAACTGTAAAGCAAGGATGGGGTATGCTTCACTTGAAAAAAAATTGGTATGTATTTTAAATCTATCGTAATAATTTTATGTGACATGAAAAACAAAATAATTATGTTCCATTGTTTATATGAATATTGATGAATCTAAATCTACAACCACTTTTATCCTATGTCATGTGCTATGGAATGAGGCACGTGTAAATAAATATGGGATAATAATAGATGAAAACACACAAAAAGTATGACATAATAAAATTTTATTTTGCTTTAAATCACTATTACATACTAATGATTACTTATTTTCTTATATTTTCTATCTAACATAGTCACAAAAATCATCAACACCTGTACCAAATGAACACCTATTATTGGTGGCCTTGAAGTGGACAGAATAGTATGGTCATGTCAGAGGTGAAAAGTTTATAGTGGTGAATAAAAGAGAAGAAACAACTCAAGAAAAACCAATGAATGAAGATCCCACCCCACCCCACCCCCCCCCCCACCCCCCCACCCCCACCCCCCCACTAGCTTTGAGGCAATCCATTCCCCTCAAAGAGCTATCTTAGTTAAAGAAATCAATATTATAATAATTGTTTCTTTGAAGACATTGATGCCTTCCCTATATTAATATTCTATAGGTTAAAAATGATTGTGATTTATATCTATCAACATCCACACATCACCATATATTGAGGGTTACAGTGTTCAATATCCAAGATAATGGTCTACACAACAGACCACTTCTAACAATTCAAGTGAGAGTGGCTACTATCATACCTCATGAGCAGTGTTGAGATACCTATTCCACTTGATGATAAAGATATTCATACGGTCGACCAAGCTATTTTAATATTCATCACATGGACTTCAGATCTTGTAAATACACATGTTTATAAGGAGGTATTCATTTCCAATTTATTTTTCAATCTAAACATTTAACAATTAATGAAAAAAAGTATAAACCAATGAATGTTATTACGGACAGACAAAGGGAAGGGGTGAAACGAAAGTTCAACTCAAAACCATCTAAAGGATCAACCAACTGATTGAAAAGATCATTCGAAAACACCTTTACCCCACCCATTCAATATTCTCATTTACTAACATTGAAGGTAAATTCGGATATAAGGTTAAAAATAGTAGTAATCACATAGTTGGTTTTGAAGAAAAAATGTATGAAGATGGTGTTATAGACTACATTGCTCTTGAGAATGTAAATGAAATCTTCAACTATGAATGGATAGGAGGATTGGTTGTAAATGTATACATGAGGTATGTTTTCATGATTTTTTTTTCCAAAAGCTGATATATTATGTTAATTATGACTAAATATTTTTCATATTTTTTTTCAGGCATACATATCAATACCATTTGAAGGGATTACCCCATAAACATAAATTTGGACTCATTAGTCCTCAAATCACTTATACAGAACAACCTAAAATATATTCAATAAAAATGAATGAAATAGTGAAAAAAATATCCAAATTTTTTAAAAGAAAACTTATGGATGATAGACACTTCTTAATACCAATGATGCAGGGGTAAAAATATACAGTTTAGTCATATCAAATATATTTTCATTTCTTTAATTACTTATTCCTTTTTGTGTTTTTAGGCAACATTGGATGCTTATTATAGTTAATTTAGATAGTCAAAAGATTTATTTTTGAGATTCACTGCATGGATATCCAAAAAACTAACCACACATGATGGCATTTTTCAATTTGTAATACACTACACCCAATGTTTTAGAACTAAACATCAAAATATATAATTTATATTATGTTTTAATGAGAATTATGTTATGATAGGGAGGTGTTTAAATATCATGAAATTCATGTCATGAGGATAGGCATTAAGCACAAGGATCCTGAAAAGTTCTATAACTAGAAGATTATCAGGGTATATATAATAAAATTTCATTATCCAAACACATATCAAAACAAATTGATTATTTTCTTCAACGTTTCTACAGTTTTTGAAATAAACAAATGAAAAATATTGTGGTTATTATGTTTGTAAATTTATGAGAGGGATCATATTCCATCAATAAACTAGCATCCCCAAAGAGGTATTTTTTAAGATAATTATTATTTCATTTAAAATATTTATTAGTCCTTTGTGTATTTATATTTTTCTAGTACTATTATCCTCCAAATCATTGTTTTTAATTTCATGAAAAATCCACATTGAGGGAAAAGTGGGAACTACACATATTACACCTTACAATTTCATCCAAAAAATCATATTCATGTAATGATACATATTTTCTTAGAAATGAATGGGCAACATACTTGATGGAAGAATGTACACAAATAGCATGAATATGTTACTTCTATAGAACTAATAGACTTTTTTATATTTATTTTTAATTTATTTATTTTTAGTATTACTCACATAAGAATTTTTTCTAATACAAGTGGATTCCTTTATTCGAGTTTGGGTGGTTTTTTCGAAGCTTCTCATGCTCGTGAGAGATTAAACTTCATGGATACAACTGAGATAATGACAATAAGGAAATGGGTCAAGAATGTATACAACCATCATGAAGAGGTGAATTCCTACTACTCATTTAAGTAATTTTTTATCATTTTATCTACTATTTGTCAGTTATTTTACTTATCATTTTTATCTAATAATTATTTAGTTTTTTCATAGATCTTTTAGGAAGTCATATTTTTCTTTTAATTATCTGCAGCAAGCCACAAAAGAGATAACATGTTTCTTTCTACCAATGTTACCATGATTTCCATTGCTTTTCTTTGTCAATTTACCAATATTGCATATTTATTTGATGTTATTAACTTAAAAAACATTCTCGTTGTTGAAAAATATAAGAGTATAGGAAGGTTTTTCAGCTAAAACATCAACTCAATATGTAGTGTTGGCAGTTATGGAAAGAAATACAATGGAAAGAGTTGTAACATTAGCAGTTTGGATTGTTTTGATACTTTAAGACATTGATCTATAATTCATTCGAGACATGTAGGAATCAATGACACACCTCAATCAGACACACGATGTGACCAGTATGACTCCAAGTGTGTCTTTTTATTTAAAATTGACTATAATTTTAATAAAAAGGACAACTGGCATACTCAAAACTTAACAAACACATTTATATTGTTTTGATACTTTATAAAAATAATCCATAAGTCATTTAGGATGTATAGGAATCAGCCACACCTCAATCTAATACACTATGTTCCCAGTATGACTCAAAGTGTTTGTTATCATTTTAAAATTGATATTTTAGTTCAAAAGGTTCCACTCACTGAAAACTGAGAAAAAATGCTTGGATTGTCTTGATAATTTAGGAAAATGATTTATATGTCATTTTGACATTTAGGAATCAATCTCTCATTAAACCAACACACGATGTGACTGGAACGACTCAAAGTGTGTGTTTCTAGTTTAAAATGAAATTTTAGTAAAAAAGACAAGTGACATACTGAAAACTGAGAAAAAATGTTTAGGATGTTTTGATACTTTAGAAAAATAATAAATAAGTCATTTGATATGTGTAGAAATCAGCCACACCTTAATCCAATTCATGGTGTGACCGATATGACTCCAAGTGTGTCTTTTTATTTAAAATTGACATTAATTTTAGTAAAAACAACAATTGACATACTCAAAAAAAATCAAACGCATTCATATTGTTTTGATACTTTAAAAATGATCCATAAGTCATTTGTGACATGTAGAAATCAACCTCACCTAAATCTAATTATATGACTCAAAGTTTCTGTTATCAGTTTAAAATTGACATTTTAGTTCAAAAAGTATCACTCACTAAAAACCAAGAATACACACTCAGATTGTCTTGAAAATTTAGTAAAATCATTCATAAGTCATTTTTGATGTGTAGGAATAAATCTTATGTCAAACTGACACATGATGTGACCAGTATGACTCAATGTGGGTGTTTCCTGTTTAAAATGACATTTTAGTAAAAAAGACAAGTGACAAACTCAAAACCAATAAAATGTATTTAGATTGTTTTTATAATTTAGTAAAATGATCCATAAGTCATTTAGGACATATAGGAATCAGTCAAACATCACTATAATGCATGGTGTGACTAGTATGATTCCAAGTGCATCTTTTTATTTAAAATTGGCAGTAATTTTATTAAAAAAGACAATTGACATACTCAAAATTGATCAAACGCATTCGAATTGTTTTGATACTTTAGTAAAATGATCCATGAGTCATTTTTGATGTGTAGGAAATAGCCTCACATCAATCTAATGCATGATGTGCTCTATATGACTCAAAGTTTCTATTATCATTTTATAATTGATATTTTAGTTCAAAAAGAGTCACTCATTGAAAACTAAGAAAATATGCTTGGATTTTTTTGATAATTTAGGAAAATGATTCATAATTAATTTTTGGCAAGTAGAAAGTAGTCTCATGTCAAGCTAACACATGATGTGATCGGTATGACTCAAAGTGTGTGTTTCTAATTTCAAATGACATTTTATTAAAAACACAAGTGACATAATAAAAACCATTCAAACACATTCATATTATTTTTATACTTTAGGAAAATGAGCCATAAGTTATTTTTGATGTGTATAAATCATATAAACCTCAATTTGATGCATGGTGTGACTGGTGTAATTCTAAGTGTGTCTATTTATTTAAAATTGTCATTAATTTTAGTAAAAAGGATAAGTGACATATTGAAAATAGAGAAAACCCATTCGGATTGTTTTGATAATTTAGGAAAAGGATTCATAAGTAATTTATAATGTGTAGGAATCAACCCTGCCTCAATATGATGCACGGTATGACCGGTATAACTCTAAGTGTTTCTTTTTATTTAAAATTAACACTAATTTTAGTAAAAAGAACATGTGACATACATAAAACCAAGAAAACACATTCAGATTGTTTTGATACTTTAAGAAAATTATTTATAATTCATTTTTGATGTGTAGAAATCAATGTCACCTCAATATAATGAATGGTGTGACCGATATGACTCCATGTGTGTCTTTTTATTTAAAATTGACATTAGTTTTAGTAAAAATAACAAGTGAAATACTTAAAACTGAGAAAATGCATTTAGATTGTTTTGATACTTTATGAAAATGATCCATGGGTCATTTTTTATGTGTAGGAATCAACCATGCCTCAATCTGATGTACGGTGTGACCGGTATGACTCTAGGTGTGTCTTTTTATTTAAAATTGACATTAATTTTAGTAAAAAGAACAAGTGACATAATGAAAATTGAGAAAATGCATTCGGATTATTTTGATACTTTAGGAAAATGATCCATGATTCATTTTTTATTTTTTTAAGAATCAACCGCACCTCAATACGATGCACTGTGTGACTGATATGACTCCAAGTATGTATTTTTATTTTAAATCGATGTTAATTTTAGAAAAAAGAAAAAGTGACATACTAAAAACTAAGTAAACACATTATAATTATTTTTATACTTTATAAAAATGATCCATCAGTCATTTTTGATGTGTAAGAATCACCCACACCTCAATCTGATGCACAGTGTGACTGGTATGACTCAAAGTATCCATTATGAGTTTAAAATTGACATTTTAGTTAA
This sequence comes from Viscum album, assembly GCA_963277665.1. Classification (NCBI taxonomy): domain Eukaryota; kingdom Viridiplantae; phylum Streptophyta; class Magnoliopsida; order Santalales; family Viscaceae; genus Viscum; species Viscum album. The sequence continues at coordinate 1,580,264,676 of OY728150.1, read as the reverse complement.
AAACATGTGTCACTCATTAAAACCTAAGAAAATGTTCTCCAGTTGTCTTGATAATTTAAGAAAGCAATTAATAAGTTATTCGTGACATATAGGAATCAATCTCACATCAAACCGACACACGATGTGACCGATATGACTCAATATCACAAACTAGCTTGGGTACTCTAGTAACCCGATAACTGAGCTAGCACTAACATAGCCCGAAGGGCGTTCCCAATCTCCATGGGTTAGAAACTAGCACTTGACATTATAAAAAATTAAAGTGGGAATGATTTTTCCACTAACAATGTGGAAGTAAAAGAGACAAGTCAATAATGCATACAGAGTAAACTCCACTAGGAGAGCTGTACCAAAAGTCAAACAAGAAAAATAGCCCAAAGTACTACAACTAAGTACCATAAAATAGTAAAAACTACCCCAAGTCCCAAAGGATGCAACTCATCAAGTCTGCAGATTGATATCTAGAACCACCTCCAAGTGGTGATTTATCTCTACTTGAACCTGGAAGGAGATAATTTACAAACACCTAAAGGCACAGGTAGGGTGTGAGCTAAAATCTCATTAGGGTCTTACCAAGGATTCCATAATAGATGCCAATATTTAATTAACCAAATAAAGAGCTTTCAATTTTCAAATAAACAGGTTTGGTATTTCAAAATCATATTTAAACAAATCATGCTTTACATTTTAAAAGATGGAATACATTTCAAATGATGGAAATACTTTAAACAAATGGATTAAATAAACACCTTTTATATAAAACAGTTTATATAAATCTGAAGGCATGTAATGTAATTCACAACAATGGAATATTTTCATTTGAAATAAAAATAAGTGAGAAACATGGTCATACGCCTAAGAAGGTACACTAGTTCAAGGCTATAGGGACCCCACACTCAAGGTGACACAGAAATATGTACATACGCCCCTTTGAAATTAGGCTAAAGAGGGCTCATCGTCATTGCCTAAGGGATATGACGTGCTTCATTTATGTTTCGGAATGTTGTAAATCATAAAGTGTCATTCAAATAACTCACTAAATATCTAAGGTTTACATATGATATAGTAGAAAAATAATTATGGGAAATTCATTTTAAAACTGTTTAAAATACAATTCATCTCATTCTCCATTTCAAATATTCCAATTTCCATTCAAAAACCATAATAAGGGTTTTTAATCAAAGGCATTCCCTTTTTCCAAGATATAACCCAAAGGTTACTATCAAAACCATTTTAAGCCATTTTTACCAAATAAAATTTGAAATCAATTTCATCAAATTAATTTCCACAATTTTCCATCAAGCTAATTTCACAATTTAAATTCAATAATTTAAAGTTCATTAATTTCCATCCAAATTCACTGGAATTGGGTCTTTTCTCCAATTTCATGCCAAAACCAAATTTCCAAAACCAAACTCCCCAATTCAATAGAATTGGGTTTTTTAATAAACTAATTGAAAGTGGTTTTAAGTAAGTGAGTTTAAATCAAACAATTGAGATTAAATCAAGAAATTCAGGTTAAATCAAATTTTTCCATCATAAAGAAACCACCTATCTTTCATAGAAACACAAGGCCTGCAACAGAACCTTCTAACAAGAATGAAGGCACAAAAGATATAGTAACTCAACCTAGAAACAATATTCAACAACACAAGTTTTAGATCCATCAATCCCAAGATGATCTATTAAAATCCAAGGAGAGAAAGAGAGAGATAAAGAGACAGGGAGAATGTTTACCTAGAAAGTCACACTATAATCGCAACAATGATCAATCACTAATTAAAATGTATCAGAAGGGTTTGAGGGATCCAAAATTTCCTAGGTATGACTCTTGGGTTGATATAAAACAAAACTAAAGAGAAGGAATAGAAAAATCATCCAGGTTGTCTATTTAAAAAACAACCATTAGGACTTTACATGACGTGTAACCCAATTACACATCGTGTAATTTAAAAAAATCCTAAAATCACTGAAAAACTATCACCTTTTGATAAAATCGTATTTATTATTATTTTAGAATTTACACAACATGTAACCATATTACATTGTGTGTAAATCCCCAGCAGACTGTAGAATAAACTGTTTTCTGCTAAGAATCCAACAAATCTATGACTTCACCATTATAGGTATCCTCCTCATTCTTTCTCATCCCTACCCAAACAAAAAAAAGGAAAACCATGACTAGGTTTAAAATGTACCTGTTAGAAGAGTAATGGGATGTTATAACCTCACCACTATAAAAACTTCCTCTCCCTAGAGATCCTTTCAAGAAGCTTTCTTATCAAAAAGGTGAGACCGCTACTCTCTCATCAGTGTCTCGCATTCCCATGTCTCATGAAAATCAGAACTGTACTACCATAGCACTCAAACCAAAGGTATTGAACTCCCATGAAGTACCTTAGTTTTAGAATCAACTATCCTGATTGTCTATTCTGTCATGGATAAATCAGGTTCAATATCAAGATCCCTCTATCTTAGACTATGAGATGGATCAGATAGATACTTTTTTAGCTGAGATACATGGAACACATCATGTATCAACATTAGCTTTGGTGGAAGTGCTAAATGGTATGAAACATTTCCCACCTGTTCAACAATCTCAAAAGGTCCCACAAAATGAGAAGCAAGTTTCCCTTACCACCCAAGCCATCGATGACACAAACGAGGTAAAACTTTCAAAAACACCTGGTCACCAACTGATAATTCCAAAGGCCTGTAATGACGATTAGCATAATACTTGTATCATCTCTATGTCATCAACATCCTCTGATTAATCAACTAAATATTAATTGTCTTCTCTTGGACTAAGCTCAGTCCAACCAAGGAACTTTCACCGATTTTCGACCAATACAACGAAGATTTACAAGAACTGACATACAAGGCCTCAAAAGAGCCATTCTGATCATGGACTGGAAACTATTGTTGTAAGAAAACTCAACCAGTTCCAAGTGATCATATCAAGCACCACCAAAGTTGAGAACACAAGTGTGAAACATATCCTCAAGAATCCGTATATCTCTTTCTATCTGGCCATCCGACTATGGATGGAACGTCATACTCAAATGGATGTTAGATCTTAGTGACTCATAAATGACTCTCCAAAAGTAAGAAGTGAACTGAGGATCCCAATCAGAAACTATAATAGAATGAAATCTGTGAAAACGAACAATCTCTTTCACATAGAGATTTCCCAAATCCTCAAATTTGGTTGTATCTTGAATGGGTATAAAGTATGCTGATTTAGTGAGCATTTCGATCACAACCCATATCAAATTCTCCTTTCTCTAGGTATGTGGCAACCCAACCACAAATTCCATAGATATTTCATCCCACTTCCAAGTAGGGACCGGAAGTGGCTGAAGAAAACCCAAAGGTTTATGGTGCTCGACCTTAACCTATTGGCACGTATAACAATGAGAAACAAATTCAAAAATGACCTATATTATTATTGTCCACTAGAACTATTTCTGCATGTCATAAAACATTCATGGATCTTACATGCACTGCCCAAAGGGAACTATGACAATCCCCCACTACATCTTTCATTACTGAAGTCGGTGCCACAAAATGGTTCTGAAAGCATAGAATACCCTCTTTAGAGAAAAACCAATAAAGCATGGTTTCCCCACTATTGAGAGAGTCTCTAATGCTACAGAACTCATCATAAATATTTTTTTATTGAAAAATCATCTCGATAAGAGCAGATGTCAACTGAACACTGGATATAGAAACCTCAGCCCCTGATTCCTAGACTCCAATATCCAATTGTGCAAAGAGATCCATCAAGTTTCACTCTTATGATGATTCTTTCACTGCCTAGGTTGGAATTTTCCTACTCAAAGCATCTACAATGACATTCCCTTTCCCCGGGGTATAGGCGATGTCGAAATCTAAAGACTATAGGTATTCCACCCAACACCTCTAGCATAGATGTTAAACATTTTTGAGAAAATATATAAGTCAAGATTTTGTGGTCTGAAAACATGGTAAACTTTTCTCTAAAAATAGTGTTTCCAACTCTTAATCACATTCATCATAGCTACGAGTTCAATTTCATGGGTTAGATAATTCTTCTAACATAGTCTAAGCTAATGAGGTCCATAAGAAACAACCGGGTCACCTTGCATAAGAACGCAGGCCAAACCTGAACCCGATGCATCACAGAATACAACATAACCCTGTCCGGCCTTTGGAAGAGTCAACACCGGTGTAGTAGTCAAAAGATGTTTCAGCTCAACAAAATAATTCTGACATTTCTCATCCCAAGTAAACTTTACTCCCTTCCAAGTTAGTGTAGTCATCAAAGAATCCAAATTTGATAAGTCCTTCACAAAATGTTGATAATATCTAGTTAAGTCCATGAATCTCTGAATCTCGAAGACATTTCATGGTTGCTTTAAATTCATGACAGGGTTCACCTCCTCAGGATCAACTAATATTCCTTATTCCAACACCATGTGTCCCAAGAACTTCACTTCCTAAATCAAGAAATCACATTTTGAAATCTTGGAATAAAGTTGGTGATTTCCCAAAAAACTCAACACTATTATCAGATGATGCACATGATCCTCCTTCAGCTTAAAGTAAATTAGGATGTCATCCAAAAAGACTACCATGAAGGTATCAAGATACTCGTGGAAAATCTTGTTCATCAAATGCATGAATATTGTATGAGAATTGGTTAGACCAAAGGGTATGAAAAGTTACTCATAATGTCCCTACCTACTCTAAAAGAAGGTTTTCTAAATGTTAGGTTCTTTTATCCTCAACTGATGGTAGTAAAAACAAATATCAATCTTTGAGAACTAATTCACCCCTTTCAACTGATCAAACAGTTCATCAATCCTTGGTAACGAATATTTGTTCTTTACCATAACTTTATTGAGATTTCGGAAATCAATTCATAGGTGATGTGAATCATCATCCTTATTAGCAAAGAGAAATGATGCCACCCAAGGTGACATGCTTGGGCGTATAAATTCTTTCTCAAGAAGATCATCCATTTGGGACTTCAGATCTTTCATTTTAGATGGTGCCATACGGTAAGTGGGAATAGATGTTGGTTGAGTATCAGGAATTAAGTCAATAGAAAACTCAACCTCCCTTACTGGGGGAAAACCAGAGAAGTCGGAAGGAAACACGTTAGGAAACTCAACAACAACTATAAGGAGATAACCACTCAAATATTATTGCTCCAGATAAAATGAAAACACATATATAACTTTCCCCAACTCTAAATAAGAAGGTTCGGCTCTACTCGACCTTGGGTCCCATTCTCCTTGAAATAAGTAGCACGCACCATCGGGTGTAGTGAATGAGACCCATCGAAGATAAAAATAAATTTGTGATTTATTGGAAATGAGTCAATCCATCTTGAAAATGACATCAAGAGATTCCATGTTGAGAACCAAAAAACTCCAAGCAAGCTCAACATCTGGTAGATAGAAAACACAAGTGGGACTACAGAGACCCTTATCTCTCTTCATACCCAGAGGTGTAGTAATATCCATTGCACAAGATAAAATCTCCATAGGAAGATTAAGAAAATTAATAATACGGTTTGAAATAAATGAATGAGACACACCAGTATCAAATAGAGCAGTCGCTAATGATGAAGCTATTGTAATGGTACCTCTCACGTTTGTTGGACTCATGTCCGCTTCCTATGGAGACTCTTCCACTGCGTGAAGAAGCTTCATTTCAGATGTTTGTGGCTGGAACCCTTTTGCATGTGAAGCATCTGATTATGTTGTAGTTTTAGAAGTTGATGATGATCTAGTGATACTATGAAAAGTGGAATAAACATTCCAAAATCTCTACAAGTAACCCGAGAATCTGCAAGATCCACAGTTCTTGGGTGCCTCAGTGCAAACCCTCTTTGAATGTCCTGTATTTCCACACTAGTAACAAACCAAAGGACCTCTTCTAGGCATCGCAGGAGGTTTATAAAATCCCTACTATCGAGAACCACCACAATAATCATCACGCTTCCTATTTCCCTTAGAGGAATGCACACTACCACTGGGAGTGAAGGAAACTCCTGATAACCCTAAATTCCAACTGGGTCCATCTCGACCATCAAAACTCTATCTAATACATCAACATAATAAGACAACTTAAACAATAAGACATGACAATGAATATCCTGAAGAAGTCCCAACTCAATCCTTCGAGCCTTAATTTTCTCATTCAATGCTATCTCAGGTGCAAAATGCATGAGCTCGACAAAACAATTTACATACTCTGTCACAGTCCTATCATCCTACTCAAGTTTGAAAAATTCTATATCCTTAGCCAATAGCATACACTCTGGATAGAACTACTTGGTGAAAATAAATTTGATGTATTTCCACTATAATCCCTCATGTTTCTTCATCGTCCACATCATGTCTCACCATCTCCTACTCGGTCATTCCAGCATAAAGGTGGCACAATTCACTTTGATTTTGTCAGGTGTGTTTAAGAACCCAAACAAATACTCGATCCCGCTCAACCATTCCTTAGCCTTTTGAGGATTATTCAATCCCTTGAACACTGGTGGCTTCTAGTGAAGGAACTCTTGAGAACAAGTCTTGAGAACATCCCTCTGAGGTTCCACAGCTAGAGACTGAATGGGAACTGGAGGTGGTTTCTGTCCTAGAGCTTAGACAGTGTGCACAATCACCTCAACTATATTCAGATACACAAGGGGATTCACTTGCTGAGGTTCGATAGAAGATTCCTCTTGGATTCAATTTGTGCATCTTCTCAAAGGCATGGTGCTACACAACATTAATAGACAACAAATAAGACATCATATTAATACTCAAATAGAACAATAAGGGAAATTTATCCCAACAGATAAAGTAAACAAGATTTGGATTTCACTCTATCCAAATAAAAACAGGTAAAAGACTAAAACTAATCCTCAAAAAGTATTTTCCAAACCACCCTTAGTGACTTAAGTTTCATTGCGATAAGTGTTGACCAGGCACTCAATCACAATTACCTCCTAAGTACCGATAATATTACACAATGCATACTGACTTCAAGATAAAAGCTCAACCTGGACCTTTGATACCACTTTGTCATGAACCATCCTGAGTACCCTAATAACCTAATAATTGATCTGGTCCTGACATAGCCTGAAGGGTGTTCTCGATCCTCATGGGTCAGTGAATAGCACCTTTCATCATACAAAATGAAATTGGAAATGATTTTTCCACTAAATATGAGGAAGTAAAAGAGAAAATTCAGTAATGTATACAAAGAAAACTCCACTGGGATATTTGTAACAGAAGTAAAATAGGAAAAACAGCCTAAAGTACTACAACCAAGTACCAGAACACTGGAAAAACTACCAAATTCCCAAAGGATGCAACTCACTAAGTCCAAAGATCAGCAGCTAGAACCACCTCCAAGTGGTACTTTACCTCTGCTCAAACCTATAAGGAGATAATCTACAAACAACTGAAGGCACAAGTAGGGTGTGAGCTAAAATCCTGGTAGGGTCTTAATAAGGATTCCATAATAGATTCCAAGATTTAATTAATCAAATAAAGAGCATTCAATTTTCAAATAAATAGGTTTGACATTTTAAAAGCATGTTTAAAAAAATCATGATAGTTATTTCAAAAGATGGAATACATTTCAAATGATGGAAATGCTTTAAACAAATGGATTAAATAAACACCTTTTATATAAAAAAGTTTATATAAATCTGAAGGCATGTAAAGTAGTTCACAATAATGGCATATTTCATTTGAAATACAAACAAGTGGGCAACATGGTCATATGCCTAAGATGGTACGATAGTTGCATGCTATAGGGACCCCCACACTCTAGGTGACACAACAATATGTATATACACCCCTTTGAACTCAAGATAAAGAGGACTCATCACCATCACCTAAGGGATGTGATGTGCTTCATTTATATTTTGGAATGTTGTAAATCGTAAAGGGTTGTCCAAATAACTCACTAACTACCCAAGGCTTGCATGTGCTCTAGTACAAAAAGAATTATGGGAAATTTATTTTAAAAATATTTAAAATATAATTCATCCCAATCTACATTTAAAATATTCCAATTTCCATTCAAAAATCATAACAAGGGTTTTTAATCAAAGACGTGATCTTTTTCCAAGATAGAACCCAAAAGTTTCTATCAAAACCATTTCAAGACATTTTTACCAAATACAATTTGGAATCAATTTCATCAAATTAATTTCAACAATTTTCCATCAAACCAATTTCACAATTTAAATTTCACCAATTTCCATCAATTTCTCAAACACAATTCACTGGAATTATGGGTTTTTACCAATTTCATGCCAAAACCAAATTTCAAAAACCAAACTCCCTAATTCAATGGAATTGAGTTTTTTAATAAAATAATTGAAATAAATTTCAAGAAAGTGAATTTAAATTAAACAATTGATATTAAATCAATAAATTCAGGTTAAATCAAATTTAACCATCATAACGAACCCACCTACCTTTCACGAAAACACAAGGTCTGCAATGGAACCTGCCAACAAGCATGAAGGTGCAGAAGATTTAGGAACTCAATATAGAAATAATATTCAACAACATGGGGTTTAGATCCATCAATCCCAAGATGATTTATCAAAATCCAAGTAGATAAAGAGAAAGAGACGAAGAGATAAGGAGAACGCTTACTTAGAAAGTCACACCGCAACCGCAACAATGATCAATCGCTGATCGAAATGACTCAAGAGGGTTTGAGGGCTCCAAATTTTCCTAGAGAAGACTCTTAGGTCAAGAGAAAAGAAAACTGGAGAGGAGGGATATAAAAATCAGCCAGGATGCCTATTAAAAAACAATCATCGAGACATTACATGATGTGTGATCCAATTACACATCGTGTAATTGAAAAAATATCAAAATCGTCAAAAAACTCATCCCCTTTTGATAAAATCATATTTATTATTATTTTAGAATTTACATGTCATGTAACCATATTACACGGCATGTAAATCCCCAACAGACTGCAGAATAAATAGTTTTTTACTGAGAATCCAACAAATCATTAACTTCACCATTATAGGTATCTTCTCAATTCCTTCTCAGCCCTACCCAGACAATGAAAAAGGGAAGTCATGAAAAGGTTTAAAACGTACATATTAGAAGAGTAATGGGATGTTACACTCAAAGTGTGTGTTTCTAGTTTGAAATGATATTTTATTGAAAAACACAAATGACATACTAAAAATCAAGTAAACACATTCATATTTTTTTGATACTTTAGGACAATGATCCATAAGTAATTTGTGACGTGTAGGAATCAACTGCACCTCAATATGACGCACGGTGTGATGAAAATAAATATAAATGTGACTCAAAAATGAGAAAAAAAATTCGGATTGTTTTGATACTTTATGACAATGATTCATAACTCATTTGTGACGTGTTGGAAACAACCGCACCTCAATATGATGCATGGTGTGACCAGTATAACTCCAAGTGCCAATTTTTCAATGCAAGTGGGTTGATAATAGGAGTTCTATTAAAATAGATGAATTGGGATTTGTGAAATTAGATTTTAATAAGGAAGGGTACAAAGAAAACCCGTTTATAATGGCATCATAGGAAGTATAGGTATTTTATATTCCAGACCCTACAAACCGAAAGTGGTCAATTGTTCTGTTATCGACCAAAACCACTTAAGGGTCACATGAAAATTAAACTGAGAATGATCCTTTAATTGGGACGTCACAATCATTTTTGTAGCGGCCCCAATGTATATAAGGTTTTGTATGTTAGAGGAGACCATAATGAAGGGATTTGGATACTCGATAGAGGGGTAAAATCTCTTCAACCTTAAAAAAAGAGTTCGATAATCATTTTAATTTTTTTATAATATACATTGCATTATCTCATGTTATTATCCATTCACTGCTACATTTATGTAATCTAAATTAAATGTCAAACCACTTCTGTAGATAATGAATTATGCATGTGTTTATTCTCTTAATCCTGGGGAACAATGGGTTTCTCAACCTACTGTTGCTCCCAGTGCAGAGGAACAATAGGTTTATCAATCTTCTATTGCTCCAAGTACAGAGGAACAATGACCTTCTACACATGTCGATAATAGCAATCTAGAGGAAGAACATATTGATGATGAAGAACTGATGTTACAGGAAAAAAAGGAGCATCGTAGTGTGACGGTGTTAGTAAAAACTATTAAGGAAAAAAGTAAAGGCATCAAATTCGAGGTCGGATGGAATACACGTGGCTAGAATGTTAACCCTAAAAAGGCCATGTTTGGTAGTTATATTGAGATCATCACTCAAAAATGTGTTCTTATTGATGTAGATTTGTGGCACTATGTTGTACTCACGTTTAAGACACTAATTTGGGAAGAGATTATGGTAACATTATGATATCCTTTATTCATTTTACTAAAAAATAAAATAATGAAACATTGAATTACTCTTCATCATCCCTTATAGAGTGAATTTATAGTAGATAACGCCCAAAATAAATATATATTAATTATTTCTGGAAGGATTCATATATGTTTTCATGCAATTCTAATGAGATTTCATCTTAAATATGCTAAAGGGAAAATAAAATCGCACCCATCGCTTATGTATGCACACTTGATAACCCAGTAAGTGTGGGATGCATTTACTGGCCATCATGTGGAGATGCATTTTTATGTACATTATGGTTTTTAATACATTGTTTGACAATACGTGTATTCATACCTTTGATTAATAATATTTTATTTATGAAACAACAACTGAGTACTAAAAATAAGGAATGAGTAGAAAAACCAACGTACCCCTACCATAAAGCAAGGATGGGGTACGCTTCACTTGGAAAAAAATTGATATGTATTTTAAATCTATCGTAATACTTTTATGTGACATGAAAAAACAACATAATTATATTCCTCTCTTTATATGCAAATTGATGAATCTAAATCCACAACCAGTTCTATCCTATGTCATGTGTTATGTCAGAGGCATGTGTAAATAAATATGGGATACTAATAGATGAAAACACACAAAAAGTATGGGAAACATGTGTAAGTATGACATAATAAAAAATTATTTTGCTTTAAATTGCTAATACATAACAATGATTACTTATTTTCTTATATATTTTTATCCAACATAGTCATAGGAATCATCAACACTTGTACCAAATAAACACCTATTATTGGTGGCCTTGAAGTGACCAGAATAGTATGGTTGCGTTAGAAGTGAAAATTTTATAGTGGTGAAGAAAAGAGAAGAAACAACTCAAGAAAAACTAGTGCATGAAGATCCCACCCCACCCCACCCCCCACCCCCAGAATAGTATGGTCTCGTCAGAGGCGTGAGCTTTAGGGTGACACCCCAAACATATTTTGAGAAAAAAAACAACAGGAGGATAAAGATAAAGAAATGGCGGAGATGAAAGAAAGATTAGATACCTTAAAAAGAGCAATTTCATTGGCAGATTGAGTTGATAGAAAATGTTATGGTGGGGAAGCAAAGAGAAGAAACAACTCAAGAACAACTAGTGTGTGGAGATCCTGCCCCACCCTTCATCAGCTTTGAGGCAAGCCATTCCCCCTTAAAGAGTTATCTTAGTTGAGGTAATCAATATTATAATAATTGTTTCTATGAAATATGAATCAGACAGACATTGATACCATTCCTATATTGATATTCTACATGTTGAAAATGATTATGATTTATATATATCAACACCCACTCATTTCCTTGTAGCGAGGTTTATGGTATTCAATATCCAAGATAATTGTGTACACCACAGATCACTTCCAACAGATCATGTGAGAGTGGTGACTGGTATAGCTCATGAGCCGAGCATTGAGCTATCTGTTCCACTTGATGATGAAGATATTAATACAGTCGACCAAGCTATTGGAACATTCATCATATGACTATCAGATCTTATAAATACACATGTTGACAAGGAGGTATTCATTTCCAATTTATTTTTCAAGATAAACATTTAACAATTGATGAAAAAAGGTATGAACTGATGAATGTTATTACGGATGGACAAAGGGAAGTGGGTGAAATAAAAGGTCGACTCAAAACCATCTAAAGGATCAACCAACCGATCGAAAAGATCTTCTGAAAACACCTTTACCCCACCCATTCAATATTCACATTTACTAACATTGAAGGTCCATGCGGATATAAGGTTACAAAATGGTAGTAATCACATAGTTGATTTTGAAGAAAAAAATGTACAGAGATGACGTTACAGACTACATTGCTCTTGAGACTGTAAATGAAATCCTTAACTATGAATGGCTAGGAAGCTCAGTTGTAAATGTATAGATGAGGTATGTTTTCATGATTAGTTTTTACAAAAGATGATATAATATGTTAATTGTGACTAAATACATTTCATATTTTTTGTAGGTGTATTTATCAATACCAATTGAAGGAAATACCCCATGAACATAAATTTGGACTCATTAGTCCTCACTTCACTTATACATAACAACCTAAAATATATTCAATAAAAATGAATAAAATAGTGAAAAAAATTGGCCAAAACGTTTGAAAGAAAACTTATGGATGACAGACACTTATTAATACCAACGATATAGGGGTAAAAATTTACAATTTAATCATATCAAATATATTTTCATTTCTTTCATTACTTATTCCTTTTTGTGTTTTTAGGCAACATTGGATGCTCATTGCAATCAATTTGGATACTCCAAAGATTTATTTCCTGGATTCACTACATGGATATCCAACAAACCGACCACACATGATGGCGTTTATCAATTTGTAATACACTACATCCAACGTTTTAGAACTAAACTTCAAATTATATAATTTATATTATGTTTTAATGAGAATTATGTTATGATAAGGCAGTGTTTAAATATCATGAAATTCATGGCATGAGGACAGGCATTAAGCACGAGGATCCTGAAAAGTTCTTCAACTGGAAAATTATTATGGTATATATAATAACATTTCATTATCCAAATACATATCAAAACAAATTACTTATTTTTCTCAATGTGTCTCTAGTGTCCAAAACAAACAAATGGAAAAGATTGTGGTTATTATGTTTGTAAATTAATGAGAGAGATCATATTTCATCAACAAACTAGCATTCCTGGATAGGTATTTTCAAATATAATTACTATTTATTTTAAAATATTTATTAATCCTTTGTGTGTTTATATTTTTCCAGTACTACTATGACTACTAAAAAAATTGTATTCACAAGACGATATAGATTTGCTTAGAAATGAATGGACAACATACATGATGGCAGAATGTACACAAATAACATGAAGATGTGACTTCCATAGAAATAATGGATTGTTTCATATTTATGTTTAATTTATTTAGTTTTATTATTACTCACATAAGAATTTTTTTCTTATACAGGTGGATTCCTTTTAGTTGGGGTGGTTTGTTTGAAACTGTTCGTGCTTGTGAGAGATTGGACTTCAACGCTACAACTGAGATAACAACAACAAAAAAATGGGTCAAAAATGTATATAACCATCATGAAAAGGTGAATACCTGCTACTTATTTAATTAATTGTTTCATCATGTTATCTATTATTTGTAAGTTATTTTCCTTATCATTTTTATCTAATGCTTATTTAGTTTTTTTCACAAATCTTTTGGGAAGTCATATTTTTCTTTCAACTATCTGCAATAAGCCACGAAAGAGATAACATGCTCCTTTCTACCAATGTTACCACGCTTTCCATTGTTTTTCTTTGTCGAGCTGCCAACTCTACATATTGACTCGATGTTCTTAACTGAAAAATCATTCTCGTTGTTGAAAACCAGAAGAGTATAGGAAGGTTTTTCGGCTAATAATATCAACTCAATATGTAGTGTTGGCAGTTAGACAAAGAATGACAATGAAAAGAGTGGTACCATTGGCAGTTTGGATTATTTTGATACTTGAATACAGTGATCCAAAAGTCATTTGGGATGTGTAGGAATCAGCAACACCTCAATCCAACACATAGTGTGACTGGTATAACTTCAGGTGCGTATTTTTATTTAAAATTGACTTTAATTTTAGTAAAAAAGACAAATGATATACTCAAAAATGAATAAACGTATTCAGATTGTTTTGATACTTTAAAAAATGATCTATAAGTCATTTAAAATGTGTAGGAATCAGGTGCACCTCAATCTGATACATGATGTGTCCGGTATGACTCAAAGTATCCGTTATCATTTTAAAATTTACATTTTAGTTTAAAAGGTGTCACTTACTGAAAACCAAGCAAACGTGCTTGGATTGTCTTGATAATTTAGAAAAACGATTCATAAGTTATTTTTGACATGTAGGAATCAATCTTGCATCAAACCGACACACGATGTGACCGGTATGACTCAAAGTATGTGTTTCTAGTTTAAAATGAAATTTTAGTAAAAAAGAGAGGTGACGTATTGAAAATTAAGAAAACGAGTTTGGATTGTTTTGATACTTTAGAAAAACGATACATAAGCCATTTGATGTGTGTATGAATCAACTGCACCTTAATCCAACGCACAGTGTGACCAGTATGACTCTAAGTGTGTCATTTTATTTAAAATTGACGTAAAAAAAAGACAACTAGCATACTCAAAGCCAAGAAAACGCATTCAGATTCTTTTGATACTTTAGGACAACTATCCATGAGTCATTTGTGACGTTTAAAAATCAACTACACCTCAATTTGATGTACGGTGTGGTCGGTATGACTCAAGGCATGTGTTTTTATTTAAAATTGACATTAATTTTAGTAAAAATGACAAGTGGTATACTGAAAACCGAGAAAACTCATTTGAGTTGTTTTGATACTTTAAGACAACGATCCATGAGTCATTTGTGATATGTAAGAATGAATCGCATATTAATTCGGCGCGCGGTGTAACTGATATGACTCTAAGTGTGTTTTTATTTTAAATTGACCAAGTAAACGCATTCGAATTGTTTCGATATTTTAGGACAACGGTTCATGAGTCATTTGTGGCATCTAGTAATCACTCACATCTCAATCTGATGCATGATGTGACCAGTATGACTCGAAGTGTCCGTTATGAGTTTAAAATTGACATTTTAGTTCAAAACATGTGTCACTTATTGAAAATCAAGCAAATGCACTCCAATTGTCTTGATAATTTAGGACAACGATTCATAAGTCATTTGTGACGTGTAGGAAGCAATCTCATATCAAACCGACAAACGATGTGACCAGTATGACTCAAAGTGTGTGTTTCTAATTTGAAATGACATTTTAGTGAAAAACACAAGTGACATACTGAAAACCGAGCAAACACATTCAGAATGTTTAAATACTTTAGGACAATGATCCATAAGTAATTTGTGACGTGTAGGAATTAGCTGCATCTCAATCTCATGCACGGTGTGGCCGGTATAACTCCAAATGTGTCTTTATTTAAAATTGACATTAATTTCATTAAAAAGAACTATTAACATACTTAAAATCGAACAAACGAATTCGGATTGTTTTGATACATTATGACAACGATCCATAATTCATTTGTGACGTGTTGAAATCAACTGCATCTCAATACGACGCATGGTGTGACCAATATGACTCAAAGTGTGTCTTTTTATTTAAAGTAGTCATTTTATTAATGTATTTTTTCATATTAATGTTTAATTTATTTCTTTATAATATTACTAACATAAGATTTGTCTTATTATATTGGTGGATTCTTTTGTTCGGGTTTAAGTAATTTGTTCGGCAAATGATACAATGGGCGGACTTTTTTGAGAGATGATCATGGATGTCAAAGACGATGAAACATTAATGTTTTTAAGTGTTTGTGGATAATAATTGTAAATGTAATTATACTAAATATTGTTTGAAATGTATATAGTAGTGTGTTTTTTTTGTATTCGCGATGTAAAATTTATTTCAATTAAATTATTTATTTTGATTCAAAAAACAGGAAAACCTAACTTCATTTTGACCCCCTTCCCCTAACTCTGGAATCCCTTTCCCAAAGTCACATCTCTACACTCGTATTATGAAAAATACGTATTTATAAAAGATTTGGTGAAATGGGTTTAAAATTGTATTAGAGTTAGGGTTATCTTAAAATTTAATAAAAATTTTATTATGGTTACATTCATGTCATGGATCGCCTTCACCCGAGTTACCATCCATGACCAAATGGAGGCGCCCACCAAATTTGGAATTAGTTCATCCTACGGTCCACGTCGCACGCGTGGGGTATTTAACGATACTCATCAAATTATACAAATATTTTTTTTTAATTATGATATAATGATATATACAAGGATTCCTTCATCAAAATAAAAATAAAATAAAAATGTTGTAGACAGGTGTCAAGATTTTAAAGGAAAAGAAAATTTAAAGTGAAATTAAAACGACGGCGATTTTTTTAAAGAAAATCACCATATTTATCCGCTCTCGGAGGAGAACAGCAGCTGCTCCAAGTATTCCGGGCCGAGATCTTCGAATACGACGACGTTTTGGGGGGGCCTCTCTTCATTTTCCCGGCCGTCGCTGTAATAACGGCGGTCACTGATGTCGGGGCAGGCGCTTTTCTTGGGCGCCGCCTTCTTCCGCCGCAGGGAGTGGCGCCGCTTGAGCGCCACCACCGGGGAGCACCCGCGCTCCTCCTCCCCGCCGCCGCATCCTCCGCCGCCACAGTTCAACTCCCGGAGCGACTCCATCACCCTCTCCGCCGGGAAATTCAGGACGGCGGCGGCGCCCCGGGAGGAGAGCGCCGCCTGGTCGTACGCCAGCGCCGCCGCCTCCGCACTGTCGAACGTCCCCAGCCACACCCGGACGCCGTGCCGGGTTGAGTCCCTGATCTCCGCCGCGAACTTCCCCCACGGCCGCCGCCGCACGCCCCGGTAGGACCTCCCCCCCTCCCCCTCCCCCTCCTCCCTGGCGTCGCAGGAGGTCACCTCCTCTTCCTTCGCACGTGGTCCAGACGCGCCGCCGCAGTACCCGCCGGAGGAAGTGCGGTCGGAAAACTCCCCGTCCCCGCCCTCGGCGGCCAGCAGGTCGAGCAGCAGCATCTCCTGGGAATCGTTGAAAGCGAACGGGAGGGGGGAATCGCCGGAGCCACCGGCGAACTGGCCGCCGGAGCCGTCCCAGACGGCGGATCCCGGCGGGAATTGGGAGAACTGGTATGGGTGCGGGATGAAAGGAGCATAGTCCATCGCCACGGATTTAGGGGGGAAATGTAAAAAAGAAAGAGTTCGGGGGCTTCTTAGGAATGTTCTTAAGGTCCGTAAACTTCGAGAAATATCGCCTACCCTTAAATAGACAAGCTTCTCTACGCCCCTTTATATATAAAAAAAAATCTGGATTTATTTATTTTATTTTAATAGGTTTTTTGTGTTTACTTGAAAAAAACGAGGGGAGGGAAAATGTGTTATTTGATTTATGAAATCAATTAAATTAAAAAACAAAATGAAGGGCCGGGACGTGAGTGAGGGAAAGAAGGATCGGGGAAGGAGGGATGAATGTGGGCGATGGCGGCGCCGGCGCGGGTCCGGGTCGCGGCTCGGGCCCGGAAGAATGATGTCGCGGGGCTTCGAGGACACGTGGGCTTATTATGGAATCAATTCAGCTCAAAGAGTCCTTATTAAAACATTAAAATAAATACAAATTGATTAAGTTAGTGTACGGTATTCAGATTTATTTAGCTGATTTGACTAAAACTAAACAGATGCAGGGCTCTTAATCGCGCTGCCGAGCCTAACCCTATAAAGCAACACTGACCTTTTAACACTAAATTTACCCTCTCAATTTCCCACAATTTTCGGGAGCATCATGTTTTGTACAGGAATTGTGTTTTAAATGCTAGTTATTTATTATAATTATAATAGAAAAATATAATAATTTATTACTTTGTTAACATAAACCGCACCGACATTGTGTACAGTTCATGTTCTTTCCCATTATGTTTGTTCCTCTATGAGTGAACTGATTAAATCAATGAAATTAATGTTGGAGTTGGTGATTTAGAACCAATTTCTTTATGCTTTATAATAACTTGTATCCATGTTTTTTTAATGTTAATAAACTCCTTATCATGATTGTTCTTTTACATAACATAGTATTTAATAATGTATTAAAAGTAGTTGTCGCACTAAAAGGTCATAGCAGTTCCCTACTATGATGAGAACCCGAAATTGCTACAACACTATTCTTGAATATATGTTCTATAGTCGAACAAAATCATTTGAGGGATACAAATGATACAAACTATCATGAGTGAAAACTCATAGAATTTTGAGACACATTCTCATGGTGTACGTCCTTGGTAATATTTAGTATGAATATTATAAGAACGAGACCCGTCAATAGGAAATCTACATTTTTATGTGTCATTGGATGTTCCTATCTACGAACGTGTGTATTGATCCTTAGACTTTATGATTATTATTAATGAGTATTATGAGTCGCGCACTTAAATGTATTGACGAAAACCATGACAACAGATGTTCACGTCAAAGTAAAATATGTTGGGTGTGTCACGATTAATATTGCATTAATGAATAATACGAGAAATGATTTGTCACTTCTGTTCATTAATAGAAGTTAATATCTTAAACCATTTGATGAAAATGATATAGTCTAAATAAATCAATGGTCATGGTGTTCTATAGGTGAGTTATATTTCCGAAAAATCAAAGAAACAGATATCGAACAAATAAGTTGATGACACTGACATTCAACCTGTTTGATTAGAGATATTGTGGCAAATGAATTATATTACACGGTAAACATTCGTATGAGGTGACATATCATTGCGACGTTAACTCCTTTCTCTATAGGTGTCTTGGCGTGTTGCTAGACGCTAACCTTAGACTTTAGGCTGCTTCACCCCATGTCACTGAGAAATAGGCTTAAATGGTCACACACTAAGTGTATCAAGAATCTCAGTTAAATAATATATTATTATTTAACAGGTGATTTTTTTTTATTCCCGTACGTGGTTTAATAATTATTCATGTATGTTTGATTGCATATAAATATTTATTTGATGTTTAGTAAATATAATATTTATTATTTATTGGCAAATAATGCAGTTGCAACATCCTGTTACCGTTTTCAAGTATTCCTAAACCCCTCTTTCGATTGAGCTTTGGTTGGGTTTCGTTTGGAGTTTTTTCGAGTATTTTTAAGAAAATTTTAGAGGTTTCTAGGCTGGAGCACGGTTTGCGCACGATCTGCGCACGGTTTGGCAAACTGTGCGTCAGTGCCAGGTTTTGGACAGTGAACTCCGCACAGTCTGCACACAGTTTGCCCTAACCGTGCGCAGTTTCCCAGGAAACCATGCAGATGAGTTTTTATAGATCCGAAATTTTTATTAAAATTTCTCGAGCCCCCTTTTTAGATCCCGATTGGACCTCCTTCATCCCAAACGCGTTTCTCCCTTCGTTGGAGCTCACAAGAAGGATTCTTGGCCCCTCGAGCCCCTTCCGAAAGCAATCCGAAGCTAGGCGAACGTCGGTCGATCTTCTTCCAGTTAGTTTCCTCCTCCCATTCTCTTCCTCCCGCGATCTCTCTCTTTCTCCTTAGGGTTCCATGGATCTTGGTATTGATTTGTGGATCTAATACCCTTTGTTTTTTGGATCTTAAACTTAGGTTTGATTCCTGTTTGTGTGATCTTCGTTCTTCATGGACAAATCCCGATTAGGGTTTGACATTGCGAGATCCATTGTTTTCGGCAGGTGGTTCTGTTACAATGTCCAATTTTTATTGAACCTAATTGATTTGTCTAAATTTCAATTGTTTGGATTTAAATGCAATTGCTTAGATTTGAATCAAATGGCTTTCAATCCTTTTGTTGGAAAAACCCAATTCAGATGAATTGAGGTTTTTGAGGAAAAAATGAGTTTTTGGCTTGGAATTGGAACTTGGTGAGATTTAAATTGTTTAATTTAATTTTTTGTTTTGATGAGAATTAAATCAATTGAAATGTTGATTTTAATTGAAAAAAATTTTATTTGATGGAAAGTTTGTGAAAACCCCCGATTCAAGTGAATTTGGGGTTTGTGATGAAAATGATGGAATTGTTTGATTTGGTTTCAAACCCCGGTTTTGTGAAAAATTGCTTAAAATGTTTTGATGAAAACCTTAGGATCTCATCTTAGTGAAAAGACATGTTTTTGATTAAAAACCCGTTATGGTTTTTAAGGAGAAAAATTGGCATGTTTGAAATGGCGAATGAGATGAATTGCATTTTCTGTTATAAAATGAATTGCCCATCATTGATTTGTACTTGAGCACGTGCAAACCTTAGTTAGCTAGTGAGTTATTTTGGGTGGCACTTTACGATTTTACAACGTTCCAAAACTTCATATCAGCAGATCCCATTCCTTAGGCAATGACGATGAGATCCCTTTACCTTAGGCCTAAAGGGGCGTATGTACATACTTTGTCGTATTCACAGTGTTGGATCCCTATAGCTTGGAACTATCGTACCTATTTGGCACATGATCATGTTGCTCATTTGTTTGCATTTTTGAATGCATATATATACCATTGTTATAAACTGTTTTACATGCCTTGAGAATTTATATAAACTCACTACTAGAATTTTACACTTTACCAACGGTTCACAACCGTTGGTAAAGGCCTGAAAACCGTTGGTATATAGTATACCAACGGTTCCCTCAACCGTGGCCAAGTAAGCCGTGACAATAGGCCTATACCAACGGTTCTGTGAAAACCGTTGGTATAGGTGTCAAAATAGAAGGTATACCAATGGTTTGCTAAAAGCCGTTGACATATGTGTGTTAAATATAACATATACCAACGGTTTGTGAAACTGTTGGTATATGTGTGTTACACTTATACCAACGGTTTACAACCGTTGGTATAGAGGAGATATGGAAAGCCATAAGGCTATACCAACGGTTCTGTTATAACCGTTGGTATAAATCTATACCAACGGTTATAACAAAACCGTTGGTATATATTTTCTCAACTCCAAAGCAGCAGACCCCTTTCCCCCTCTCCAGACCTGCAACAACACAACTCCACAACAACACACCTCCCCCTCTCTAGACCTGCAAAAACACCAATAAAAAATCCCCATCCAAAGTATTCAAAATTTAGAATTCATTCCATAATTTAGAAATTTAGAAATTTAGAAATTCAAATGCAATAAATGGTTCCTGATGTGTTAGTGGGAAACATTGGTCAATCTCGACATATGAGATGGGTTATTGGAATAGCCTACATGTTTTTCATTGACTTTTCAATTAGATTTAGGGGGTTTGTGGCTAATTGTAATTTGCTCTCCTGGATGTGATGTGAGATGAATCCCCATCTTGGGTAGTGGATATGAATATTCAATTAAGTCTTTCGAATTAGGTACCCAAAGGGACTTTGGTTTGGTCCTAGAACCCACTGTTTGAGGATGGGATTGAGGTGATCCATGGGGCTATGGTGTCACCATATGTATTCCTCACCATTGGGGTATTTTTATGAGACTTTGAAACTTATTTTTCAAGAATCTATGTGTAGATTTGTTGACCAATTTGTTATATGGTATGCTTGAGTGTTCATAGGTTTCATATGAAATCACTATATGATATTTATTTATTGTATGTTATTGTATAAAATGAACGACCCATGATTGAGAAGTAGAACATGAGTGTTAGTGCATGTTCATGACGGGATGTCGAGACTCATTCCTAATACAATTCATGTTTTTCTATATATACTATGACCCATTGTGTTTCAATCTATACCTTGTGAATATTTTCTTCTAATAACGTATGACCAATAAACCATATTTTATTTTTTATCCCTTAATTTCAAGAATCTATGTGTAGCCTTATGAAAATTTTCCGTATGCTAGTTGTTGTTTTCACTTAAAATATTGTCCATTTTAAACAAAAGTGAGACACTTTGAGTGATACCAGTCACACCGTGCCTCAGATTGAGGAGGGGTTGACTCGTACCTGTCACAAATGATCCATAGATCATTGTGCTAAAGTATCAACACAATCCGAATGCGTTTGGTCGGTTTTTCCGTTTGACAATTGTTGTTTTCACTTAAAATCCTGTCAATTTCAAACAAAAGTGGGACACTTTGAGTGTTACCCATCACACCGTGCCTTGGATTGAGGCAGGGTTGACTCGTACACGTCACAAATGACTCATGGATCGTTTTCCTAAAGTATCAACACAATCCGAATGCGTTTGATCAGTTTTTCATATGCCAGTTGTTGATTTCACTTAAAATGCTGTCCATTTCAAATAAAAGAGAGACACTTTGAGTGATACCAGTCACACCGTGACTCGGATTAAGGCGATGTTGACTCATACACATCCAAAATGACCCATGGATCATTGTTCTAAAGTATCAACACAATTCGAATACGTTTGGTCGGTTTTCCGCATGTCAGTTGTTTTGACTTAAAATGTTGTCCGTTTTAAACAAAAGTGGGACATTTTGAGTGGTACCAGCCACACCTTGCCTCAGATTGAGGCGGAGTTGACTTGTATATATCACAAACGACCCATGGATCGTTTTCCTAAAGTATCAACACAATCCGAATGCGTTTGGTCGGTTTTCCATATGCCATTTGTGGTTTTCACTTAAAATGCTGTCCATTTCAAACAAAAGTGAGACACTTTGAGTGATACCGATCACACCGTGCCTCATATTGAGGCGGGGTTGACTCGTACCCTTCACAAATGATCCATGGATCGTTTTTCTAAAGTATCAACACAATCCGAATGTGTTTGGTCAGTTTTCCGTATGCCATTTGTTGTTTTCACTTAAAATCTCGTCCATTTCAAATAAATGTGAGACACTTTGAGTGGTACCGGTCACACCGTGCCTCAGATTGAGGCGGGTTGACTCATACACGTCAAAAATAACCCATGGATCATTGTCCTAATGTATGAACACAATCCGAATGCATTTGATTAGTTTTTCTGTATGCCAGTTGTTGATTTCACTTAAAATGCTGTCCATTTCAAATAAAAGAGAGACACTTTGAGTGATACCGGTCACATTGTGCCTCGAATTGAGGCGGGGTTGACTCGTACACGTCACAAATGAATCATGTATCATTGTTCTAAATTATCAATACAATTCGAATACGTTTGTTCGGTTTTCCGTATGTCAGTTGTTTTGACTTAAAATGTTGTCCATTTTAAACAAAAGAGAGACACTAAGAGTGATACCAGCCACACCGTGCCTCGGATTGAGGCGAGGTTGACTCTAACATGTCACAAATGACCTATGGATCGTTGTACTAAAGTATCAAGACAATATGAAAGAATTTGGTCAGTTTTCCATATGCAAATTGTTGTTTTCACATAAAATCCTGTCTATTTCAAATAAAAGTGAGTCATTTTGAGTGGTACCGGCCACACCATGCCTCAGATTGAGGCGAGGTTGACTCGTACACGTCACAAATGACCCATGGATCATTTTCCTAAAGTATTAACAAAATCCGAATGTGTTTGGTCTATTTTCCGTATGCCAGTTGTTGTTTTCACTTAAAATCTTGTCCATTTCAAACAAAAGTGAGACACTTTGAGTGATACCGGTCACACCGTGCCTCAGATTAAGGCGGGGTTGACTCGTACCCATCACAAATGAACCATGGATCATTTTTCTAAAGTATCAACACAATCCGAATGTGTTTGGTCGGTTTTCTATATGCCAGTTGTTGTTTTCACTTAAAATGTTGTCCATTTCAAATAAAAGTGAGACACTTTGAGTGGTACCGGCCACACCATGCCTCAGATTGAGGCAGGGTTGACTCGTACACATCACAAATGACCCATGGATCATTTTCCTAAAGTATTAATACAATATGAAAGTGTTTGGTCAGTTTTTTGTATGCAAGTTATTGTTTTCACTTAAAATCATGTCCATTTCAAATAAAAGTGAGACATTTTGAGTTGTACCGACCACACCGTGCCTCGATATGATTCACTAACTACATAAAAGGAGTGGCTATGATGAATTAAAATCAAGTTGATTCATATAATCATGACACTTGAATTTTAGAATGAAAATAGAAAACAAATCAAACTGCAATTATTGGGCATGTCATGCCACACACAACACCACCTGGTTTAAGTCAAATCAAAAGAGAAACAAACAATAATAGATTCAAAATATTAAAACTAAGTTAAGCCTTACCGATTTGGAGTGTAGAAAAAAAAAATTGATTGACTTCAGATAAATCTATAGGGAGGAAGGAGTTCCCAGACTGGGTAAAGAGAGAGGGATCTTGTTTAGACCAAATCAAAACAGAAAAAAATAGATGAATAACATTAGGACTTACAGATTGGAACTAAATAATTGATTGATTGAAGAGGTTGAAGGAATTTTCAAAGATCGGGGAGTTTTGAAACCTGGATAGGGAGTTGCCTGCCGTCTCCTCGTACAACTCACGAATAAAAAATAGGGTGTTTTTGTGTGATTTCAAGTCATTCCGATGTCGTTCGGTATGCATTTGACTGTTAAATGCGTGTTTTGGCCATTTACGACACACAAAGTTCATTTTCGGCCACCAGAGTCACACGAAACCTCTAATTGACGTGCCGTCTGGGCGACCATTTCACAATTCACCCACCCTTTGTTTTTATCCGATTTCATGGCATTCCGAGGTCGTTCGACCGATTTTGACCACCCACGCACACTTTTCAAGCACATCAAACACCTAAAAAACACATATTCAGTCGTGCCACACAAACTGCGCGTCCGAATGACATTCCGTCTCCTCGTACACCTCACGAATAATAATTAGGGTCTTTTTGTGTGATTTTAAGTCATTCCGATGTCGTTCAGTATGCATTTGACCATTAAACACGTGTTTTGGCCATTTACAACACGTGAAGTGCGTTTTCGGCCACTACAGTCACATGAAACCTCTGATTGACGTTTCGTATGACCGATCATTTCAAAATTCACCCAACCTTTGTTTTCGTCTGATTTCATGGCATTCTGAGGTCGTTCAGCCGGTTTTGACCACCCCACACATGCTTTTCAAGCGCGCTAAACACCTAAAAAACACATATTCAGCCGTGCCGCGCAAACCGCACATCCAAATGACGTGCCGTATCCTCGTACAACTCACGAATAAAAATTAGGGTGTTTTTGTGTGATTTGAATTCATTCTGATGTCGTTCGGTATGCATTTGACCGTTGTGTTTTGGTCATTTACGACATGCGGAGTGCGTTTTCGGCCATCGCGGTCACACGAAACCTCCGATTGATGTGACTTCTAGCCGACCATTTCACAATTCACCCACCCTTTGTTTTCATCCGATTTCATGAAATTCTGAGGTCGTTCGGCTGGTTTTGACCACCCCACGCACGCTTTTCAAGCGCACCAAACACCTAAAAAACACATATTCAGCCGTGCCGCACAAACCGTGCGTCCGAGTGATGTGTCGGCTCCTCATACTCCTCAAAAATAATAATTAGGGTGTTTTCATGTGATTTAAATTCATTCCGATGTCGTTCAGAATGAATTTGACTGTTAAACACGTGTTTTGACCATTTACGACACGCGAAGTGCGTTTTCGGCCACTACGGTCACACGACACCTCTGATTGACATATCATCTGTCCAACCATTTCACAATTCACCCACTCTTTGTTTTCGTCTGGTTTCATGGTATTCCGAGGTCGTTCGGCCGGTTTTGACCACCCCACGCATACTTTTCAAGCGCACCAAACACCTAAAAAAACACATATTCAGCCGTGCCGCACAAACCACGCGTCCAAATGATGTGTCGTCTCCTCGTACACCTCACGAATAAAAATTAGGGTGTTTTTGTGTAATTTAAAGTCCTTCTGATGTCGTTCGGTATGCATTTGACCGTTAAACATGTGTTTTGGCCATTTACGACACACATAGTGCATTTTCGGCCACCGAAGTCACACGACACCTCTGATTGACGTGCCGTCTGGCTGACCATTTAAAAATTCACCCAACCTTTGTTTTTATTCGATTTCATGGCATTCCGAGGTTGTTCGGCCGGTTTTGACCACCTCACGCACACTTTTCAAGTGCGCCAAACACCTAAAAAACACATATTCAGCCGTGCCGTGCAAACCTAATGTCTGAATGACATTCTGTCTCTTCGTACACCTCATGAATAATATTTAGGGTGTTTTTGTGTGATTTTAAGTCATTCCGATGTCGTTGGGTATGCATTTGACCATTAAACGCGTGTTTTGGCCATTTACGACACACGAAGTGCATTTTCGGACACTACGGTCACACGACACCTCTGATTGATGTGTTATCTGACCGACCATTTCAAAATTCACCCACCCTTTGTTTTTATCTGATTTCATGGCATTCCTTGGTCGTTCAACCAGTTTTGACCACCCAACGCACGCTTTTCAAGCGGGCCAAACACCTAAAAAACACATATTCAGTTGTGACACGCAAACCGCGCATCCTAATGACGTGTCGTCTCCTTGTACACCTCACGAATAATAATTAGGGTGTTTTCATGTGATTTCAAGTTATTCTGATATCGTTCGGCATGCATTTG
The DNA here is from genome assembly GCA_963277665.1 of Viscum album. NCBI lineage: Eukaryota > Viridiplantae > Streptophyta > Magnoliopsida > Santalales > Viscaceae > Viscum > Viscum album. Next base: position 1,580,238,166 of record OY728150.1, on the reverse strand, counting down.
ACTATTAAACGCATGTTTTGGCCATTTACGACACGCGGAGTGCGTTTTCAGCCACCGTAATCACACGATACCTCTGATTGACGTGACATCTAGCCGACCATTTCAAAATTCCCCCACCCTTTGTTTTCGTTCGATTTCATGGAATTCCGAGGTCGTTCGGCCAATTTTGACCACCTCACACACGCTTTTCAAGTGGGCAAAACACCTAAAAAACACATATTCAGCTATAACACGCAAATCGCACGTCCGAATGATGTGCCGTCTCCTCGTACACCTCAAGAATAATAATTAGGGTGTTTTTGTGTGATTTCAAGTCATTCTGATGTCGTTCGGCATGCATTCGACCGTTAAACGCATGTTTTGTCCATTTACGACACACGGAGTGGTTTTCGGCCACCGCAGTCACAAGACACCTCCGATTGATGTGACGTCTAGCCGACCATTTCACAATTTACCCACCCTTTGTTTTCGTTCGATTTCATGGTATTCCGAGGTTGTTTGGATGGTTTTGACCACCCCACACACACTTTTCAAGCGCGCCAAACACCTAAAAAACACATATTCAGCTGTGCCGCGCAAACCGCGCGTCTGAATGATGTTCTGTCTTCTCGTACACCTCAGGAATAACCCATGGATCTTTGTGTTAAATTATCAAGACAATCTGAATAGGTTTGGTTGGTTTTCTGTATGCCGATTGTTTTTACTTAAAATGATGTCCATTTTAAACAAAAGAGAGACATTTAGAGTGATACCGGCCACACCGTGCCTTGGATTGAGGTGGGGTTGTCTTTTACACATCTCAAATGACCATTGGATTTTTGTCCTAAAGTATCAACATAATCCAAATATGTTTGGTCAGTTTTTCATATGTCAGTTATTGTTTTCACTTAAAATGTTGTCCATTTCAAACTAAAGTGAGACACTTTGAGTGATACCAGCCACATCATGTCTCGGATTGAGGTGGAGTTGAATCATACCCATCACAAATGACCAATGTATCATTTTCCTAAAGTATCAACACAATACGAATGCGTTTGATCAGTTTTCCATATGTCAGTTGTTGTATTCACTTAAAATCCTATCCATTTCAAATAAAAGTGATACACCTTGAGTGGTACCCGGCCACACCGTGCCTCAGACAACACCCCCACCCCCCGGACAGTCCCCCCTTACCCCGGAAAACCCCCCACCCCCAAACAGCCCCCCCCGGACAGCCCCCCTCACCTCAGACAGCCCCACCCCCGGACAGCCCCCCGCACCACCTAGACAGCCCTCGCACCACCCGAACAACCCAACCACCCCCCAAACAGCCCCCCCTCAACCCGTACAACCCCCACCCCCCAGAAATCCTATGACCCCCCGAACAGCCCCCCTCACCCAGGACAACCCCACCCCCCGGACAACCCCCTCACCCTGGAAAGCCCCCCCAACCCCCGGACAACCCCCACCCCCCGGACAGCCCCTCCCTCACCCCGGACAACCCCCCACCTCGGACAACCCCACCCCCGGAAATCCCTCCACCACCCGGACAACCCCCCGCACCACCCAGACAGCCCCCCGCACCACCCGAACAGCCCAACCACCCCCCATACAGCCCCCCTCAACCCGGACAGCCCCCCAACCCCCGGACACCCCCCCCGACCCCCCCGAACAGCCCCCTCACCCCGGACAACCCCCTCACCCCAAAAAGCCCCACCCAAACCGCAACCCCCAGACAACCCCCCACCCCCCGAACAACCCCCCTCACCCTGGACAGCCCCCCCCCACCTCAGACAACCCCCACCCCCGGAAATCCCCCCACCCCCCAAACAGCCCCCACCCCCCGGACAACCCCCTGCACCACCCAGACATCCCCCACACCACCCGGATAGCCCAACCACCCCCCCGGACATCCCCCCATCAATCCAAACAACCCCCACCCCCGAAAATCCCCCCCGACCCCCCAGACTTCCCCCCACCCAGGCAGCCCCCCCACCCCGGACAGCCCCCACCCCGGACAACCCCCCAACACCCCGGACAACCCCCACCCCCGGTGGACAACTCCCCCGACCCCCCGGACAGCCCCCACCCCAGACATTCCCCCAACACCCCGGACAACCCCCCCACCTCCGGCCGGATAGCTCCCCACCACCCGGACAACCCCCCCACCCTGGACAGCCCCAACCCCGGACAGCCCCCACCCCCCGGACAGCCCTCCACCCCCCGTACATCCCTCCGCACCACCCATACAACCGCAAAGAATCTAAGATGTTTCACCTCCGATGGAGGGTTAAAGATTTAATTAATTAAATGGATCTGATGGGATGGAGAAAATCTAGGTTAAATCAAAATAGAAAAAAAACATACACATCAAAATCAAAACAAAAAACTAAAATATTAGATGAATAATAATAATAATAAGGTGACACTTAAATATTTTAAGTTTAGAAAGAAGAAAATACCTGATTTGAGATGGATCTAATGGATATTTAGTAGTTCAGATGGGGGAAGTCGAGCGAGGATGGCCTGTGGCTGCTGCACATTCAGTCCCGTTCACGAATGAGGAGGGCTGCTAATTGGGGGAAAATTTTCCCAACGGTTTTTAAAAACATTTGGGAAAGAGTGCCTATCCCAACGGTTTATATAGAACCGTTGGTAAAATACCCTAAAAACAGGCTTTACCCAACGATTCTATAGAACCGTTGGTAAAGCCTCCTATAAACAAGCCTTCCCTAATGGTTCTAGAGAACCGTTGGTAAAGGCTCCTACAAACAGGCCTATACCAAAGGTTTTGTTAAACCGTTGGTATTACCTCCCTTTCCCAAAAGTTTTTGTAAACCGTTGGGATAAAAGTTTTGGGAAAACACCCATTTCTAGTAGTGATTATTTATATAAAATGTTTATTTAATCCATTTTTGAGAATTGCTGTTTATGCAAAGTATCCTTTCATTAAAGGAAAATTCCATCTTTTGAAATGTTTTTCATCATTTGAAATGTATAGCATGGTTTGCTAAAGGTATTTCAATCTTTTAAACTATAGATCATTATTTGTTTAAATATTCTTTGTTAATTCCAAACTTGTTTATTTTAAAATTGAAAGCACATTTTGGTTAAATTGATATTGGCATCTGTTATGGAATCTTTGGGTAAAATCCTACCAGGCTTAGGCTCACACCCTACTTGTGACTTCAGGTGTTTGTAGATTATCTCCTTCCAGGTTTGAGCAAAGAAAAATGATCTCTTAGAGTTGGATCCTGCTGCTGAACTTTGGTCTTGGTGAATTGTGTCCTTATGGACGTTGGTCAGTTTCCCCCTTTTTGTACTTGGGTTGTAGTACTTTGACAGTTGTGCCTGTTTAACTTCTGGTACTTTACTTCTAGTGGAGTTTTCCTCTGCTATGCATACTGTCTTTTTTTATTTTATTTCCGCATTGTTAGTGGAAAAATTGTTCCCACTTTCAGTTTGTATGATGACATTTACTAGTTGCCAACCCGTGGGGATCGGGAACGCCCTTCGAGCTATGTCAGGACCGACTCGGTTATCGGGTTACCAAGGTACCCAGGTTGGTTTGTGACAGTAGTTATATTTATTTAATAAATAAATAGACATTATTCAAAACTCGATAAATATTATAGAGGAATGACAGACCGCGTTTAATGATCCGATGAGAAATGATAATATTGAATACTATTTAATTAAATAATATTTAATTATAATTTGCAAGATAAACGCGTGTCAAGAAATAATAATAATAATATTATTATTTGACATGGGGTTTTTCTATGATTAAATAAAAATAAAGGCATTTGTGCAATTATTTTATTTTAACCCTAGCAATATAAATACCCAATTATATTATTTTATCATAAGCTGATTTGGTTGTGCACAACGATTCAAGGAGAATCCTCTCAAATCTAGAGAGCTCTATTCTCCAAGAAAGCTCCCAAGAATGGTGAACAATCCCCCTCCACCAGATCAAGGAGAACACTTTGGTATCGATTCTCAAGGCAATCAAGACGGACGATGCAAGCACAATGATCTTCCATGCTAGCACCCAAAGACTCCTTCGACGACGTATGGAGATTCCTGGAACACGTGTGGATCACTGCTAGAGGAAATTTACACTTGGTTTCTACAACGCAATGATGATGCACCATAGATCTGTCTATATACACATCAATGAAGAAAGAATTCCTTATAGGCGATTATTTATCTAATTAAATTAATTATAAACAATATGTGTTGATCCTTCTCTCTCAGTTCTGGTGCAATTCTTCTTTATCTATTTCTTCGACTCAATTTCATGGATCATGGTGTTCATCATCGTATAGATCCCAGATTGATAATTGATTATAGAAAAAAAATTAAAGTTTGGCATCTCCCATCGCATGCTTCCATTGCACCCAGAACCTACAAGTGGTATCAGAGGAGACACACAATTGTTTATAATTATTTAAGATCATTGGTGATTTACACATTTATAATTTAATTTTTCAATTCAAGCTTAATCGTTCTTTTAATTTGAATTGCGAGATTTGTTTCTTCCTCATTCATTTCTTATAGATCTAATCAAGTCGTTTAATTTTTTTGATTGAAATAAAATTGAGAAACTCATCTAGAGGAGCTAAGAATTCTGCCCGAATAACACAGCAGTACACGTCGTGTAACCAAAGTTACACACCGTGTAGTTGTGTTCAATACACCAGGAGTTAATTTGGAAATTACTCAACCCATGTGCATTAATGAAATGCAGTGTAGTTAATTATTACACCGTGTGTTGACCAGGATAGACTGACGCACGCTCAGCTAGACTACACGCCATGCGATCCATTGGACATGGCGTGTGGTCCCTTTGTGTCAAAGACAGACCGTGTATTCAATACACAACCTACCTGATAGGTGACCATGTAAAACGAAGTCAATACAACATGTGACCCATTGGGCATGCCATGTACTCTAAATTTTTTGAGGCATAAACCATATGCCGAGTCCCTAGGTGCATGTCTTAGATAAACGGTGAGAGGTGTACACACCATGTAGATCAGATCTACACACCGTGTACTTATACCAAGTTTCATAGATTTAAAATTTATTTATTTTACTATGAAAACCATGATACATGTACTTGCGCGTGGACGTAAAGATAGGACACACCATGTGATAGGTTTTAATATACATAAATATTTAAATGTTTAATTAATATTTGTGTAATGTTCAAGATCTGCATATCATGTATGAGTCGTATTACAAGTTGTTACTCTACGTACATTGAATCATAACATGTGACTAAAAAATCATGTAATTCGTGTAATCATCCGTGAAGTACACGCTGTGAAAGTATGTGATAATTCATGTATGCCATATGTCACAAGAGTAAAACAATATACGAGTATAATACATGTTGGGTAGATTTGGACAAGTATTCACCGTGTTGCCTCTAAGGTACATTTATGTACAAGGTTAATTTTAAATTAATTTATTTAATTTGTTTAAAATTATAATGGATTAAAATATCAAGAAAATTCAGATAATAATTAAGATAAAATGATTGATTAATTAAAGATAATAATTAATCGATTCGAGCACGATTTATCTTAAATAAGAACTATTAAAGAATTGAATGTTAATTTTATTAAATGCACAATACATTACATGCATGTGGATGATCATGAGCTAGACCAGACCTTTTGTATGTGATTGGTTTCATTTAATTTATTATTAAATTAAATTGTTGGTCTGTGTGTCTTGTCTCATCATTATTATGTTGGGCCTGCATGCCCATGATTTCTTTTATGTAACCCCCTTTTTCCCTTTACCCGCGCATGAGTAAAAGACATATGTAATGGATAGAGTTCACAAGCTAGAAGAGTTCATTCAAGTTAGGATCCAAGTCAAAACCAATCCAAGGAGATACAAAGGTTTATAGGAGGAAAAATGAAAACACGAACCTAAGATTGGTTCAAGGTGTTTCTCCCCTAGGCCAGCGGTTAGTTTATCAACTGCTAGATAAACTAACCATTAAAACAATATCACAATTATACCCTTTATTTTATTTTTGTCAGTTGCATGGTTCTTCATTATAGATGTTTTTTTCTCGATCACATAATTAATGAATTAAAAAGCATTCAAGATGGAACTAAAATAAATTGGCTTATGCATAAATATTATCTAAGACATGGTTAATCACTTATGTAATCCCACTTAATATTTACAATCATGTAATAAAGAAAATAATTTTAAATCTACACATAAAAGATAAAATCTCTCAATAAAATATTAAGTCGATATAGCCTTCCATTACTTCAGTTAGAATCAAACCATACACTGGTAGAAATAAGACATATACCAATGGTTTTGGCTAAATCATTGGTAAAGGTCACTAATTTGGACCTATACCAACAGTTTAGCCAAAACCGTTGGTATAGGTCACTTATATGGACCTATACCAATGGTTTTGGCCAAACCATTGGTATATGTCACTAATTTGGAACTATACCAACGGTTTGGACAAAACCGTTGGTATATGGTCACTTCTATGGACCTATACCAACAGTTTTGACTATTGGTATAGGTCCAATATAGTGACACTATACCAACAGTTTTGGCCAAACCATTGGTATAGGGTGGACCTATACCAACAGTTTGGCCAAAACCATTGGTATAGCTCAAAAAATCAAAGCACATATACCAACAGTTCTCAAAAGCGCTGGTATAGGTCTATAACAACGGTTTTGAGAACCGTTGGTATAGGTACAAACATTATTTTATGGAATCTTTCATTAAATAACATTAAATAAATCAAAATTCAAAATAATTATGAATATACATATATATATTTATGAAATTATATTCACAAAAGTCATGTTAGGTTAGTGGTTAGGTCGTTGGATTATAAATGAGAGGTGCTGGGATCAAAACCAAGCAATGTTTATTTTTTTGAATTACCCATACCAACAGTTTTATAAAACCATTGGTATAGGTTTTTCATATGACCTATACCAATGGTTTTTCAAACTGTTGGTATAGGTCTATACCAACGGTTCTGGGAAAACCATTGGTATAGACCTATCCTCACGCCAAACTAGCCAACGGTTCTCCAAACCGTTGGTGTAGGCTATACCAATGGTTTGGAGACCTATACCAACGGTTTCAAACCATTGGTGTAGGGTATTTTTGTATTAGTGATAGTTCAAAGTGTTTGACCGGCCAAAGTTGGGGTACTTTCAATTATCGAAGAATTCTAACATGAGGTTTTGGGTTGACTTGACTCAGTTCACATCAAGGGTTGACTATTAAAAAAGGATTTGGTGTAATTGAGAGTCAAAGGTTGAGGAAATATAAATTAATGATTTTAGGATTGGGGAGTCCACTCAGCAGATCAAGGAACTGTGAGTTAATACAGCTGGAATTTGAAATTCCTACCTAAAACCATTCAATTTGTTTGACCAACCAAAGTTGGGGTAATGAGAAGAGAAATATGGATCCTTGCCACTTGAATTTTCTAGAAAAAAGATATTCTGAAGCCAATGGTGAGGGCTATTGGGTTTTGATAAAATAGTGGGAGACTAATAAATATAATATTTATTTATTTGTCTAAATTTTATCAGAAAAAGTACTAAAATTATGCTTATCCATTTTATAGAAACAACATTAAAAATAAAATGAAACATATCATTGCGATCCATACTCAAGAAGGAAAACCTTCTCACCAGCATGAATTTCCAAGAATGGAAGAGGCGTTTGCACATCATACTTTTCCATGAAATAAAATTATATGTGCTAGAAGAACCTTTACCAATTATGCCTGGAAATAAGGCAAGTGATGAAGAACTATTTCTCTATGAGAAACATCTGAATGATGCTACAGATGTTCAGTGCTTCATGCCATCATCCATGTCCAATGAGCTTTTAAAGAAACATGAGGAAATAAATTCATATAGCATGATGTATCACCTTTGGGATCTCTATCAAGAGAATACGAGACAATAGAGGTATGAGATCTCCAATGATTTTTTTTCCATTAAGCTTGGAGAGTCTGCAGCAACCGGGCCTCATACAGTCAAGCTTATTGGCTACATTGAATGCTTGGACATCTTAGGGATTAAGTCCTCGGATGAGTTGCACTCATACTTTTATCACTACCCAAGACCATCTCCAGCTTTATTGTGAACTAGTACTCACCCGTGCATTCACACAGTGATATAATGTAAGGCTCTAACAAATAACCCACTACTCAATAAAAAAACATGATTCAATTCTCAAATTAAATACATGTTATAAAGGTCAAAAAACTATTTAATTATCAAATTAAATACATCATCCACTTCTCAATGAGAGTATATGCAGTCTAAAAAATGAATCACATATCATATTTAATACAAGTAAAATAAACTATTAACTGAAAAAAATAAAATGACCCACTGCTTGAAAATATACCCTTGATTTAGTCTTCCATGACGTTGTATTTATCTAAAATCGAGTGTTACTCCATCATGTCACCTTATAAGCAGGATCAAAACCTTGCATGAATATTGATTATACTGAATATATTGAAAACATAAATGTGTGGTACAAACTATTGCAATAAAGTGTTAAAAAAATTACAAATTATTTTAGAAACTACCTATAATTATCTATGTGTGGGCCTTTATAAGGTGAGAGAGAAATGTTGGCTTATGAAAAGTCACTATGTATAATTATCTTCAGTGCACATGAATTGTGTGACATTAAAATTAGGTTAATCTTATGTGTTATGTGGTTAGACCATGTAATAATCATTAAGCACCAATTATAATGTCATAATACCAACTACTGCATCTTCTAGTCATATTTAACAATATGAACCATTTCTCTTATAAAACATGGTACTATATTTTTCAACATCATGAACGATTCCTACAATTTCTTCATTTTAGAACATGATCTCGTGAACCAAGAACACAACATAGGTCTAATACCGCTAAGGGGGCTGAAATGATCAAAAGACCCTTATTTATCTTATAGGAAACAACTAGAATCCCAAAATTCTAAGAACACCATGCATGAAACCCAACACTATGATGAATATTAATTAAAGAACCAATTTGTATACCTTTCAGTGGACTGTACTTATATAAAATTCATCATTCATATTTTTAATGAATACCCCTCCAAAGGTTTCCATCGAACCTCCCTCTACAGAGTGTATCTTCAGGCCAACATGAATAACTCAATTATCAAGAAATATTTTCCAACATTACACAATAAAGTGTTAATAAGTTACAAATTATTTTAGTACATCTGTAAAAGATTATTATTTAAGGATCGATATAGTAATTTTTAAAACAAACCAACCAAAGAAATTTTGTTAAAAAGTTACAACCTGTTTAACAAATTAGTGCACAAAGTGCATGTCATACAGGCAAATAAGTGTAGTTTATGGGGTAATTAGAGGGAATGTCTCCATGTAAACCTGTTATAATCTCAGTCATCAATGATCTTTGCATCTTCACTATAGCTGTCATAGCATCTATCCCATATTGGGTGTCTGCAGACCTGTGTTAAATATGGGGTGAGAAGGAATCTAATTAGAAAATTCACCAATTAGCAATAGATTTATCTCAACTCCTATGTAATTTGATGGACAATTTGATTTAGATAATTACAGCTATACAGGAATCAAATATGTACTGAATGGTGGTGTCTTTGACTATAAGAGTAGTTGCAACTACAATCTGCTTAAAAATTTCTAGATCCCTGCATGGAGAGAGGCAGGAACACATTATTGCTGGTTAAACACATATAGAACCTCTATTTACCTATAGTAAAATCTCATTAAAAGAGAATGCAGGTGAGAAGATGACCACCCCCAATATGATTCTTTATTATATGGAGACAAGCTAGGGAATCCACTGGTACCTCTATGTCCCAATTGAAATATACAGTAAGAAAAGGAAGGTCCAAAACTATATTGATATGTATATGTGAGAATATACAGAATACACATATCATACCTGAAACTATCTCAAGTAGTACCTGATCTTGTCCATCCCTTGTATGCATCATCATATGGTCCCAAAAAATGGCACCATGAGTTTGTAATAGACCACATATAGCTGGTGGTGGGATTGGATTGAAACATTATCTATCTAGAGCTCCTTTTAATCTTGCAGCATCTTTTACTCCTCAAATGAATCCACCTCCTGAAGGAAAACACTGTAAAATACAAGGATACCCCTAACTACAGTGATGCCTTTCTAATAGAGGTCCATCCACACTACTACTATAGTGATAGTGAATTATTATATTGGTTGTGAAATTTGGAACCATATCTTATCTAAAAATAGATGCATTTAATTTTCAACATCCCTACTATATTAATATGTACATAGATATTAGGTAAATTTCTAGAATAAAGTTCAATATATGTACACAGAAATTCAAAAATATATGTACAAATGTATTAATATGTACACGTTCTGGACAGTCAATCTCTATACACATATATGGTGTTGAATCCCCCTAACATGCAAGCATCATATAAGATTTTTTTTCAGGAAAATAGTATAATATTGTAAATGTCACTTGCTTCATGTGCTTGACACAAAATGAACTCTGATGGCCTATCATGATTTAAATTGTTCGTAATCGATGTATATAATAGTGCAAAACCAATGTAATAAATGTACAAATAAAAGAAGTGACCTAACCTGAAGAAGCATCGAAAATAGGTACAAATTTCAGATTTTTGGGCACATCTTGATGTGTTTATCGAATATAATATCAAAGTGAAATAATTAAAATAATTAAATTTTTAATAATTTATACTCTTCGGATTCACATGAAGACAATCATAAACTTACAATTGAATAACAATGCTAATAAAAACAATGACAAAAATTGATCAAAGCATAAAATTTAGAATCTAAATATAACTTTTGAAAAATTCAACTTGAGAGGAATTTCAGTTCTTAACTTTATCGAAATATATCATTCCAATAAATTTCTGAAAAATAATAATGAAGATAAGCAATTCCAATTGAGAACCTCACATGCAAGCACCATTTAAGATTTTTTTCAGGAAAATAGTATAATATTGTAAATGTCAGTTGCTTCATGTTCCTGACATAAAATGAACTCTTATAGCCTATCATGATTTATATTGTTTGAAATCAATTAATATAATAGTTTGTACCCAATGTAATAAATGTACAAATAAAAGAAGTGACCTAACCTGAAGATGTAGTGAAAATAGGTACAAATTTCAGATTTCTGGGCACATCTTGATGTGTTGATTGAATAGAATATCAAAGTGAAATCATTAAAGTAATGAAATTTTTAATAATTTATACTCTTCTGATTCACAAGAAAAAATCATAAAAAACACAATTGAATAACAATGCTAATAAAAACAGTGATAAAAAATGATCAAAGTTAAAGCATAAAATTTAGAATCTAAATATAACTTTGGGCTAATTCAACTTCATTGGAATTTCAATTAACTTTAGAAACATATAACATTCCAATAAATTTCCAAAAAATAATAATGAAGATAGGCAATTCCAATTGAGGACCCGTATCGAGAAGCGATAAAACCAAAAAGTCAAGAGGGAAAAATACATCCATGTATACACATTTAAATCATGAATCTTTCCTAGAATATCTTTAAAATTAATATAGAGTTTATAAACTATGAATAAATATATTTTATTGAAAGAATGGAGTTATTAACCTTTGTGTTTAATGAAATAAGAAAAAAAATTAACATAGGTGACACAATAGTCTTTTATATAAAAATGATAATTTACAGACAACAAAATATAGGAAAAAAATAATAGAAAATCTATAACTAAATGAAAAATATTGTATATAAATGAATAATTAGAAGAGTTAAACATGAAAATTATAGATTTCATAAATTAAATGAATTAAAATGGATTTGGAAAAAAATAAAATAGTAAATGAATCCTAGAGAATTTTGACAATTTTAATGATTGTGATGGATAATATTACAATAAATATTAATTTATAATTGATAAATAGTCTAAATACATACCTTTTATACAATTCTCCCCTCCCAACCATTTTGTAAGGCATATTACAATAGCGTTGTCAATACTATTTCCAATGATGCTTGTCCTAAAAGCATAATTCACATTAATTAAATGATAACTATACCATGTGATCATTAATTACAAGAGTATATATGTTAATTTTAATCTAGAAAATAAGATGATATATAAATTTCACCCTTTTCAATGCCATTGATGTTGGAAGATGAAGCAGAATCACCTAAACTGGAGAATTAAACCTAAAAATTATAGATTTCATAAATGAAATCAATTAAAATGGAATTGGAAAATATAAAACATTAAATGAATATAAAAGAATTTTGACAATTTTAATGATTACAATGGATAAAATTATAGTAAATAGTAATTGATAATTGAGAAATAGTCAAACTACACACCTTTTATAAAATTCTCCCCACCCAACCCTTTTGTAAGGCACATTGCAATGTCGTTGTCAATACTATTTATAATGATGCTCGACTTGAAAGCATAAATCACATTAATGAAATGATAAAAATATCACATGTTCATTAATTATAAGAGTAGACATATTAATTTTAATCTTTCAAATAATATGATATCACAATTTTACCCTTTTCAATGCCATTGATGTTGGAAGATGAATCAACATCACCTAAACTGGAGATTTCACCCATACATTAAAAACATTAAACAACCAAACATGAAACTGCATCATATTATAAAAATGTGAGTCTAGGGTTAAATTACATATTTGAGGATGCAATTGAGTAAAAATAAAACTTGTCATGATGTAAAAAATGGTGTGGTAAAACCATACCTTTGGCGACGATGGATAAGTCGACACCGTTACGGAGGGCGTGAAGCAAAAGATTAGACGAAATTCAATTTACCAGAAATAGATGGCTATTGAACATGTCAGAGGAGGGTGTGGAGAAGCAGTAAAAATCCAGTGGGTGTCATAGAAAGTCCCAACAAAAATCGTGAGTAGGAGATGCCGAAGTAGGGCATGGAGTATACAGAAGTAAAAAATTGCAGTTGGTACCGTAGAAATACCCGATGGAAATCGTGACCTGGTGGGGGTTCAATATAATGGAATGATATTGGTATGAAAAAGAGTATGGATTCACTCGAAGGAGTTAGTGGGGAGGAACTAATGTTGAAGAGGATTTAAATATCAGGTAGGATGATTGAGGTATTTTGCAGGAACTGTAGGAAGTGGGTAGGGGAAGCAGGTGGGGGAAAATACTGAGACGGAGGCGATAATGCGAGCGATAGAGAGAGAACGCAGGTGGTAGAAACCCTAGGAAGCTTGGGAAATCATGTATGTGAATGAGATGCGAGGGTGGGAGGGATAAAAGGAAACGGGTTTTTGGGTGAGTCGAGTATGGTGCGAGACAGGTATGGATAGATAGGGAAATCGATGTGGAGCCCAAGCGGAGCCAGAGCTGGAGGAAGACACTAGAGGTGGATGGATAATCATGGGAGGAAGATGATGGAAGAAGGAAACCCTAAGCAGGAAGATGGGTCACGGTAAGGTGGAGCTCATATTCGAGTTGCAATGGGTATAGCAGGTGTTTGATTAGAAGTAGGAGGGTTAATTAGTAATTGGATAGGCGAAGTTGGTGACATGGCTGTATGTGGAGGTGACACGTGAGCAGGGAGATACCCATGTTTAGTAGATATAGTAGATTATAATATAAGCAATAATGAGAAGAGTATTTCTGAACTTCTGACCTTGATTCACCAAGTGGATAAGGACATGGGGCGTAACAAACCCACAATTCTTATAGTGAATAAGAAGAGGAAGGACAAGGAAAAGGGGACCAAGACTTATAAATAGTCTAAAGCTCCCGAGCACCATCCTACCAAGAAAAAGAAGATCTAGAGGTAGGAGAAGGAAAAGGAGGAAGTCTGTTTTTCATGTGACAAGTTAGGCCACTAGAAGAGAAACTGCACCCAAAATCATGGGGAAGATAAAGGTGTGTTCATTATAGAGTGTAGTCTTTCCATATCTACACATTGGGTATTAGATATATATTGTGGTTCTTACATATATATCTAAATTCAGGGACCAAGTAGATTATGAAAGATTTCCAGAGGAGAGGTGGATTCGCGAGCTACCAATAGTGCAAGGCTGGCTGCTCTGGCCATCGGTGACTACCACCTTTCATTGCCAACGAGAATTATTTTGGTTTTATGTGATTTTTATTATATACCTACTGTTACCAAAAACATAATTTCTGTATCAAGTTTAGATATAGATGGATTTATTTTCAATTTAAGAAATAAAAGTTTTTTCTTTTATAAGGACAACATATGTTATGGTATGACACATTTGAATAACATTATGTATGTATTAAATTAAGAAAACCAAGTGTTGGAAATTGACAACGAATCAAGTTTATATGACTCATATACCACCCAGCTTTGGCATCACTATCTTGGTCATGTAAATGAGAATCGTTTGACAAAGCTCTGTCAAGATGGTTATTTAGACTCATATAATCTAAAACCACTTGATAGATGTCATGCTTATTTACAATAAAAAATGACCAAACTGCTATTTGGTGGGCAGGGTGAAAGAGTCACAGATCTTCTATGATTCATACGCACTAATGTGTGTGGTCCATTTATAGTATAATCTAGAGGTGTGAATATTCTTACCTCATAAATTTTACTGATTATTTGAGTAGATACAACTATATCTACTTAATGAGGTATAAGTTCGAGTCCTTTGAGAAATTTAAGGAATTTAAGAATGAAGTAGAGAATTAAATTGGTAAGAAGATAAAGAAGATTCGATCGGATCGAGGTGGTGAATGTTTTAACCAAGAGTTCATCGAATTTCTATGGGAGTTTGGGATTCTATCTCAACTCAATCCACCATATACACCATAGTGGAATGGTGTTAGTAAAAGAATGAATTGTACCTTGTTGGACATGGTAAGGTTGATGATGAGTCATGAAGATCTTCCATTATCCTTTTAGGGATATCCATTAAAAACTATGGAATACACATTAAACCAAGTACTAACTAAAGCGGAAAATAAAATTCCCTTTGAGCTATGGAGTGCAAAGAAACCCATTTTATCAAATACATGTGTATGGGGTAGCGAGGCATTTGTTAAGGACTTCTCAGGAAAAAAACTAGCACCCCAGGGCATGAAGTGTATCTTTATAGGGTATCCCAAGTAAACAAAGGGATACTACTTATACAACCCCTTAGGAAAGAAAGTGACTGTCAATAGACATGATATCTTTCTTGAGAGGGAGAAAATCCTTAAAAAGGATAGTGAGGGAAAGATTAACTTTGATGAAGTTGATGCTCAAGATACACATGAGTTGGTACAACAATAAGTTCCACAGGTCCCTGTGGAAGAAGTAGTTCCTGAAACACAAGTACTGCGTAGGAGTATAAGAGAGGTAAGAGAACCAGAGAGATATGGTTTTCTAGTCACTGAGGATGGTGACTCATTATTGTTGGACAATGATGAACCTATCTCATAAAAGGAAGAAATAGAGAGCTCAAAACCTACAAGATGGATAGAAGCTATGAATTCTGAGATGGATTCCATGTATCATAACCAAGTTTGAGTTCTGGTCAATGCACAAATTGATATAAAGCCTATTGGCTGTAAATGGGTATTCAAGAGAAAACTGGATGCGAAAGATAAAGTAAATACCTATAAAGCAAGGATAGTGGCTAAAAGTTTTAAACAACATCAAGGTATTGAAAATGATGAAACCTTTTATCTATTTGCTATGTTTAAATCCATAAGAATCATACTTTCCATAATAGCTCACCATGACTATGAGACTTGGCAGATGGATGTCAAAACTGTATTCCTTAACAAAAACCTTTAAGAAGATATCTATATAACAAAACCAGAAGGGTTTATGACTCTAGGTGATTTCAAAAGGATTTGAAAGTTTCATAGATCCATTTATGTATTGAATCAAGCATCTAGGACATGGAACATTTGATTCAATGAATCCATAAAATAATCTGGTTTCATTAAGAATGAATGTGATCTGTGTATTTACAAAAGTTTTAATGGGAATGCGGTTGTTTTCCTAGTAGTGTATGTTGATGACATATTACTTATTGGAAATGATATACCGGTATTAGAATCTATTAAGGACTAGTTAAACAAGTGTTTCTCCATGAAATACTTAGGTGAAGAAGCCTACATTATAGGGATCAAGATCATTCATGATAGATTCAAGAGGCTACTTGGACTAAGCCAAAGTACATATATTGACTAGATACTAAAGAGATTTACTATGGAATAATCCAAGAGGGGATTGGTTTCAGTGTCACATGGTTTACATCTTTCTAAGAAAATGTGTCCACAGACACAACAGGATAAAGATAGAACCAGAAAGATCCCATACACTTCAGTGATAAGACCAATCATGTATGCCATTCTATGTACTAGACTTGATGTTTCCTATGCATTGAGCATGGTAGAAAGATATCAAACTGATCCAGGAAAACAACATTGGACTGCTTTTAAGAATATCCTTAAGTGTTTGAGAAAAACTAAGGATATGTTCCTGGAGTATGGAGGAGATGAGGATCTTGTCATCATAGGGTATACTGATGCTGGTTTTCAAACAGATCAGAATGATCTGAAGTCGTAATCAGGATTTATTTTCTATCTCAACGGAGGAGCTGTGAGTTGGAAGAGTTCAAATTAGTCAGTTGTAGCTGATTCTACAATGGAGTATGAGTATATAACGACTTTTGATGTAGCTAAGGAAACTGTTTGGATTCAAAACTTTTTCCAGGATCTTGATGTGGTACCTAGAAGTAAAGACCCTATCAAATTGTATTGTGATAATATCATAGTAGTGGCTCTTGAAAAAGATCCAAGGTCACACAAACAGACAAATCATATACTCTGGAAGTATCACCTCTTGAGGTATTTCTATTAGAGGGGTGAAGTTATTGTAAGTAGAGTAACCATAGAAGAGAATGTGGAAGACCCCTTGACTAAAGGCCTATCTCAGCGGAAGCATGAGTATCATGTGAGACCTAGCAGACTGAAGGTTGTTAGTAGTTGACTCTAGTGCAAGTGAGATTCTGTTGGAGTTAGTGCCCTAGAACCAACTTCTTTGTACATTATGATAATTTGTATTCATATTTTTGAATATTAATAAACTTTTTATCACATCACGATTGTTCTTATATGTAACATAATATGTGATAATGTCCTAAGAGTAGTTGTTGCACTAAAAGATCATAGAAGTTCCCCGTTATGATGAGAACTCAGAAGTGATACGACACTATTCTTGAATATATGTTATATATCCATATGATATCATTTGAGGGAAAAAATGATACAGGATATTAGGAGTGGTGACTCATAGGACTTCGAGGTACAGTCTTATGGTGTATGCCCCTGGTAACATATAGTATGGATATTATTAGAATGAGACCTATTAGTAGGAAATCCATATTTCTATATGTCATTGAATGTTTCTATCTTTGGACGTGTGTATTGGTCCTTAGACTTTAATATTATTATTAATGAGTATTATGAATCACACACTTATATGTATTGATGAAAACCATGATGACATATGTTCGTGGAAAAGTAGGATATGTTGGGCGCATCACAAGTAATATTGCATTAATGAATAATGTGAGAAAGAATTTATCTATTCTATTCATTAATAGAAGTTGATATCTTAGACCCTTTTATGGAAATGATATAGTTTAAATAAATCCATATCCATGGTGTTCTATAGGCAATTTCTATTTCTGAAAACATCAAAGAAAGAGATATCAAGAACATAGGTTGATGACACTAGCACACAACCTTCTTGATTAGAGATATTGTGATAAAGAGATTATATTACATGATAATCATTTGAATGAGGTGACATGTTGTTGCGACATTAACTTATTTCTCTATGGGTGCCTCGGTGTGTTGCTAGATGCTAACCTTGGAATTAGGCTGCTTTGCCTAATGTCACTGAGAAAGAGGCCTAGAGGGTTACATACTAAATGTATTCAGAATCTCAGTTAAATAATATATTATTATTTATTTTTAACAGATTTAATAAATATTATTCCCATACATGTTTTAATAATTATTCATGTATTCTTGATCGAATATAAATATTTATTTTCTGTTTATTAAATATAATATTTATTTATTTATTGGTGAATAATGCAGTGATATTTATTTAATAAATAAATAGATATTATTCAAGATCCGATAAATATTGTGGAGGAATGGTGGGATGAGTTTAATGGTCCAATGAGAAATGATAATATTGAATATTATTTAATTAAATAATATTTAATTACAATTTGTAAAATAAGCACGTGTGAAGAAATACTAATATTACTATTATTATTTGACATGGATTTTTTCTAGGATTAAATAATAATAAATCCACTTGTGCAATTATTTTATTTTAACCCTAGCAATATAAATGCCCAATTATATTATTTTCTCATAAGCCGATTTGGTTGTGCACAATGATTCAAGGAGAATCCTCTCATGCCTAGAGATCCCTCTTCTCCAAGAATGCTCCCAAGAATGGAGAGCAATCCTCCTCTACCAGATTAAAGAGAAAATTTTGGAAGCGATTCTTGAGGCGATCAAGGCGGACGACGTAAGTGCAAGGATCTTTTGTGCTAGCACTTAGAGACTCCTTTGGCGATGTATGTAGATTCTTGGAACACATGTGGATAACCTCTAGAGGAAATCTACACTTGGTTTCTACAATGCAATGATGGTGCACCACAAATCTATCACTAGACACATTAAAGAAGAAATAATTCCTTAGAGGTAATTATTTATCTAATTAAATTAATTATAAACAATATGTGTTGATCCTTCTCTCTCAGTTCCGGTGCGATTCTTCTTTATTAATTTGTTTGACTCAATTCTGTGGATCATGACATTCATCGTCATATATATCCTAGATTAATCATTGATTATGGAAAAAAATTAAAGTTGGGCATTGACCATCACACACTTACAGTGCATCCAGAACCTACAATTATGATAGAAACCCACTATCAATGGAAATAAAACCTCCCAACTCTAAAGAATCAAGTGAATGACCCTAACTGCTAGGTCACCCTTTGTATAGGTAAAAGTAGTTGGAAAAAAATTTATCCCTACTTAGTGAACAACCCTAACCACTAGTTCACCCCCGTGGGGGAAAAACGGTTGAAGATAAATTCACTCATGCTTAATGAATGACCCTAACCACTGGTCACCCACATGTGGGAAAAAATTATTGAAGATCAATTCATGCATGGTCAGTGAAAAACCCTAACCATTGAGTCACCCTATGGGGGAAAAAGAGGCTGAAGTTAATTTCACTCATGCTTAGCAAATAATCCTAACCACCAGACCACCCCTATGAGAGCAAAAGTGGTTCAAGGTAAATTCACATTACTATAAAGCCTATTTTTATCAGTTCTAGAAATTGAACTTATCTATGTTAAATAAGCACTTATATTATCATCTATGATAAAAGTCTATCATTTTTATTAGCATTAAAAAATGATAATAAAAACGATCACTTTTATGAGTGTTGACAACAACACTATCAATATCTTAATTTGGATAAAGATTAAAATTCAAATATAATAGAAATATGAAGGATCTCATGTGTGTGATTTCATGGGAATCATCAAGGTGTATTTATTACATTTATTATTTTCTTGAATATGATTACTCGTTTTGTTCTTTTTTATATTTTCAAAATATCAAGATTGTCAGTTTATCATTCATTGAGAAGGGCATAGACCACCCAACTGATAGATGGCATAGTGGTGCACAATCGAGGACCATAGCCACTGTGTTTGGTGAGGTATGGGGTTCTATTCTTGGGAGCCCGCTCTTGGGGGAATTTTCGCCTACCATTCTCTACTCTCCTTACCGGGTCACCTGATGTCTCATTGGGTGGGCAGAAGGGTGCATACCACCTAGCTGATGGATTGCTGTGTCGAACCATCACTGATCAGACTATTACCCCATGGGATGCTATGTCATCTTGGATGGAAATGGATCGTTCCCAGCTGGGGATTCTCCGGATGACCTCTTCATAGGAAGGGGTGTTTCTGGGTATGGAGGGTTCAAAAGGCCTCTCCCAGTGATTCCCATTTTAAAAGAAGAATATAATTATTTCTATATTTTGAAGAATATTGAGATTATTATATTCTCACTTTTATGTTTTTATGATTGTGTTTTATTGTTTCATTTATAATAGTGGATCATATGTTTTGAAGTAGTGATTATGATCCTTACAGTTTTTTTTCTTATAAATAGGAATCCAAATCAAGAAATGAAAGTAAGTGCATGATATTCATCATTCGACCTAAAAGTGTTGTGGTGACATGATAAACCTCATTGTTCTATCATACATTAGAGTTCATCAATTGATATTAAAGGTGATTCATTTTTGAGACTACTTTTTTGAAAGTTTGCTGGTTTCCTGATGTAGAGACCCGTATCTTGATGTACATGGACATTACATTACATTTGCGGAATACTTAGTACATAACAAAAAAAAACACACAAGGATCGTAATAGTTTAGTGTCTTTGGAAACTCGAAACGTAATCTTCTAATCGTGGTGAAAGATCTTAAACATCTCCTATAAAGATCTTCCTTTTTTTTACCTAAAACCTTTCTTTATATCCTGGGGAAAAGAAAACATAAAAGGGTGAGCTCAACTGCTCAGTAAGGGTAAACAAAAGAAATATCAATCACATCGTATTCATAAGAACATAACATTTTGGAAATCTTAACCTGCAAAAGAGAGCATAATTTCATAACATAAGATAAATAATGGCAGTGAAATGTAATCACAATAATCATAACTTAAAACATGAAACTTTGTGGCATACACACATAATCATAGAGAATCATTTCTTGTTAGTCAAGACTCATTTCCAAGACTATCTTAGTGGACAAAGTCCATTTCTGAATCGAGTAACCCTCGTTTCAGTCCTGTTTCACTGAACCGGTATAACCTACCATTCCAGCCATGTCTATCTCATGAGATATAAAATCTTTACCCAATGCATTGGAGGGAGATATAGGTCCCACCCATCTTATAATGAATCCTTTCTTATGTGTTCCACATAATCATAAATCATACATCATCGCATAACCCATGTAATAAAAATGGGATTCTTAAACAACATGACATCATAAAACAATTCATATAAGATAGATGAATTCATAAAAATGTTTCCATCACAACATAATCAAATCCATGTAACAATAGGGATAAAAACAGAACCCTTTTGTTATCTTAGATGGAAAATAATTTTGATAAAATACTTGAACTTCATTCTTGAGGAAAATATCCTTTCTGCTTCAAAACTCTTTTTCTTTCTTAACATGTCATACAATTTTAAACTAAAAGAAGTTGATTAAAAATAAACTTTAATACTTGTAAAGGAATCTTCTTGGAAATAATTTTTTTAGAAATCCATTCATGCCGTATAAGTTAAAAAAAACATTCTTCGTACTTTTGTCGGAAAAGTCAAAAAGTACCTCGTACGAAAAACGACAAAAGATTCCTTTCATACATATTACTAAAAACTCACCGAAGGGTAAAAATGGATTTAAACAATTGTAGGTGGATGGAAATAATATTAAATATTGATGAAACATGGATGTGGATGATAAAATACACCCCAGTAAATACTTACGAATAAACAATCTCGGATAAAAATGAGATTGTGATATTTCCCTTACCTTAGGTCCGATTTGCTTCGTAAGTGTCCGAACCTCCTGTATAATGATTTAAGTAATATCATTGACTTATTAAAGAATCATATTCATTGTTATTATATCATATACGGTTCACTTATGACTTTATATTACCCGTTATTTTGTAAATTCATGTTAAAGTAGCGTTTTGGGTAAAATCGTCTCATTTGTCGTTCGTGTTTTTAACTTGTAATTATTAATATGATTACTTGGATCATGATTACTTATATCCAGAATGTAAAACATGATTTATATATAATATATATATTCATAATATATATATATATATAATATATCGATAAATGGAATGAAATACACCGTTCATGGAGACAGTAGTCCGTACGTACGCATGAACGCTGTTTTCGTTTCCTTATTGAATTGAATGAAATTAAGTAGATGAAATACATATAAATATACATAAATCCAGTATAATTATTATGTCATATATTTCATTAGTACTTATTATATATACTTTATAATCATTCATGAATGGTTAATCATTGAGAATGAATCTCATCGCGTCGTGGAGACGGTAGTCCGTATGTACGCACGAGCGATGATATCGTTCCCATAGTCGTGGAATTGTGTTGAAGTGTATGTATACTATTTCAGTATCAATATAACTTTATAATAATCATATATAGTTACTCATTACACCATTATACCCATCCAATTAAGGTGGTGACGGAAAATAGATTACACCACGGCGTGGAGACGGTATTCCGTACGTACGCATGCGCGGTGATTTCCTTTTTCCGTAGGATGGATAGAAGGTTAATTAGAGTTTTTTCATATTTATAATAACATATCAGTATATAATAAATACTTATGTTATTACTTTATCATGAAACAACTAAAGAAGAAGAAGTTGAAGAAGAAAGAAATTGAAAAAGATCGGTAATGGATATTACCTCTTTTTGACGCGCCTTTTCTTAGCCTCCACTTAAAGAACTAAGGATGGTCTTTGAAGAAGACCAGGACCTCTAGAATGATACTAGGGAAGTGGAGAAGGGATTTTGGAAGGGGTTGGCCGAGCTTGAAGGCTCAAAGTTGTGTGAGGAAGAGAGGGAGGAGGTGCCCTTTTATAAGGGAGGAGAGGGGCACCTTAGGAATATCTCAAAATATTATTTTATATTAAAGTCAAAATCGGTTTATAATGGTTCCAAAGGGTCTTATTTCGAAGCTAAAGTGGGGATGGGTCGAAATCCTATCAACAAATAGGATTTAGACAAGTTTAGGTTATTATTTTAACCTTATCAATTAGATTTAACTTTAAGTTAAATAATTTAACTTTTATCGTGTCTTTTTGTTTTCTTACACTATATGGTTAATACACTTACTATAACATGCCAAAAGAATCCCAAATTATTTATTATTAATATATATATCCTTATCTAAGTCATTTGGCCGAACCTTAGATTTTTAGGAATAAAATAACAATTAATAATATAATATTTGATTTAAAAACTATTTTGTGTCAATTTTGACACTATTTGATATATGATTTTTGTGAAAGTCATAACAGAATTATATGTTCGAAACAAGTTGATTAAATCAACACTAATATATCATAGTAACCTATAAAATTAGTGTAATTCATAAAAAGTCTCAAATTACATTTATTTTGGTGTTTATAACATCAATTATGTCAATATTTCATAAATAAGATAATTACTGCATCATCGTTGTGTCATAAATAAATTAAATTATTTGATGTCTAAAAATTAAAAATAAAATACCATTATTTAGGAAATCTTTTTAGATTTCTAATGAATATTTATAGTCGAATTTATCTTATGTATAACCCCATATTAAAAATGTTTTAGTAAATAAACTTTGATTTTAACTCTTTTAACCCTTCTTTAAATAAATTAATAATAAATGTCCTAATCTAATCCATGTGGGCCTAAATGGTCATATTTTATTCCTAAGTTTGTTTTTGGTCGAATTAAACTTATCCAATAGAATTAGGACATGTGTTAGGGTAATAATAATATCATATCTACCCTTAATTACCCTATTTACTTTTAACCGTGGTAAAAAAAAAGTCAAAAGTTACTATTCACCAAAAATTATTTTCATCTCATTGAACCACATTTTAGTCGTTGATATTAACCGTGTCTCTCGGATTTTCGAAATTCCACTCACAGAAGCGGGAAAATTAAGTTTTATGAAAAATTCAGTTTTTTTTAACTACCACTTAGTGGTTTCACTATTTATCAAAAATTGAAAGTTTTCAGAAAAATACCAAAAATTAGGCCTAAGCTATATTTGATATTATGAACTCAAAAATGATTTCTATTTTATCAAATTCAAAACATATCAGTTGCATTAATTAATTTAAAAATTAATTCCCGTCGTCAAAACAAAAGGCGTGTTTTTAAGAGATAATAACTATCAAAAGATTGAGACTTGTTTATAACTGGTTTAAATGTGAAATTATATCCAATGACCAACATTGTATTAAATTGTAAAAATATATTCTAAATATACTTTAAAACCACTAAAATTAATAATTTATCACTATTAATTATTTCGATTGAAAAAGTTGTTTTTAATTAAAATTTAGTAATTTCCACTATTCATCAAAATATGAAAGTTATCCGAAAATTACCAAAATTTCACCCTATGCTAATTTCGATATTCCGAATCCAAAAATGAAGTCCATTTTAAAAAATAAAATTTACAAAATTTCAAAAAGTGGTTATTACTATTCATAACGGCTAGTTTTAATAATATTTTATTAGCATATCGTTGTTTAGTGAAACTCGGTATTGCGTACTACACACGCTATCGAGGAAGTTCGTGATTGCGGGTAATGCAAGGCAAGTCAAGGATGCGTGTTGTGCAAGCTCCTTTTGGTGTAGCGTACAACACAGGACATTAATAAAATTAAAAAGAATATTTTTCATAAAATCTCGGGGTGTTACATTCTACCCCCCTTAAAATGAATTTCGCCCTCGAAATTCGTCGGGGTTATAAATGGTTTACTATTCAAAAGTTTCTTTAATCGAAACCCACATCGTAAAAAGGAATACCAAAACCAATCTTTAAAAACAAAAGTATGAAACGTAACGGTTACCCAAATAAACTAATCATTGGGTTTCCACATAGGTGAAAATATGGATATGAAAGAGAAATCTAACCATCATGTTCTGATGGAGAGTGGTAGAGAACATGGCTATGGAAAAGCCAGCAATCACAAAGCCATAAATTTGTGACGATCTAAGGTACCATCTGATTCATCAGATATAAGATCACTAGGACAACATTTTTGGTTTTCAAGATCGTTTCCCTAAAGTTAAAGAATTTGAATTAGAATAAATACTTACTTTATTTTGGTACAATCTCACTGTTGTTCGTGCCTTTAACAATTTCCACTTCATCTCATAAATAAATGAAGTTGAATTTGTTATTCGTGAAGTGTTAGCAGATCATGTGATAGAATGACGGGTCATTCCATCTGTCTCAAACAAAAGGTTAGAAAAAATTATATACATAAGTCGATCTATAGTGAGATTAATCATATATGGTTCCTAAAATGGACTTTATACTTCATATATCAAACTGCTTAATATAATAAAACTAGTTTCTAATAAACAGGGACTTCCTGTAGGCCAGTGGTAGGCGATAAAGGCCAGTCGCACTTCGGTTGTGGGTTCGATTCCCACATCCTTGTCCGACGCGATGGGCTGTCGGCCGTCCTGCAGGTTGTCCTTTTTCTAAAACTATATTACTATAACATCCCATTAATAATATCGAGAAAAATTCTATCCTTAAACAATACTAACTTATGTCCAACATAATCCATTCCAATCTTTAGGCTTATCCATAATACTGCAGTCCACTCTCATAACATAGTGAAAACGATTACCAGAGATTTAACACCATCGTCGATCCCCATATATCATAAGATATGTTTTGTTGGTCACATTCCAAACATTCAAAGTACTTAATCATGTATTCTTTTGAATACCTTAGTGAAAACATGAATGCAGTTATAATTTAACACTTTCCACATACCAAAATCCTCAAAATTCTATATACTCAAACCATGATATCACTTAGTCCTTATATCAATCATGAGCTCATGAATACAATCAAACATCTCATTATCTTCTTTTCCCTTCATTATGCTCATATCATCTGTTTACCAAAAAAAAAATGTCTCAATCACTTTTCATGGTTACCGGTACCATAAAATTATTGAAAACCACAATAGACCAAAACATAAATATTCCAATATTCCACAATACTATATACAACATTATTTTGGAATCCCATTACATAAACACTTAATCATTCCACCACATCGTTGTCATATTCAACATCGCCAATAGTGATCGCATGTGACTTCCCTTTGTCCTTTGCCTTAAGTGGTTGATCATGTTGATCATCACTAACCCTTGGATTAGGGCATTTATTAGCATAATGCCCCATTTCCTTGCACTTGAAGCATTGAAGTGTTGGTGGTGCGTTCTCTGCAGTGTTTGCTTTATTCACATCATTAGAAACCCTTTTTCCATTACTTCGACACTCAGCCGCTCGATGACCTTCTTTTCCACACTTAAAACATTTTCTAGTCCCTTTAAGACAATCTCCACCATGCTTCTTTCCACACTTTGTGCATAAGGAAACATTCATCTTCTTTTCACCATTATTCTGAGTTTTCTCCTTGAACTCCATCTTTTGTTTCTTGTCAAAACCATGATATGGATATGTAACACCAACTTCCATTTCTACCTTGATAGCACAACATACAATTTCTTCATAGCTACTGAAGTCTCTTATAGCTAATGCCCTTCGAAGACTTGGTTTTAAGCCACTGAAAAATCGATCAACTTTACTTTCAGGTTGGATGATAATGCCAGATGCATACCTTGCAAGTCTTGTAAAATTTGCTTCGTATATACCAACAGATTCATCATCCTTCTGCTTCAGCTCAAGAAACTCCTTTTCCATCTTTGTTCGAAGAATACGAGGGAAGTACTTACTGAAAAACAAGTTCTTGAACTCGTCCCATTCCATGGACTCAATTTCATCTCTTTTCCTCGTATTCTTGATAAGATTCCACCATTGATCAGCTTCACCTTCCAAACGATATACTGCTAAGATGACTTTATCATGTTCAGAACATTGAAGAACTGAAAATATCTTTTCAGTGGTACTGATCCATTGTTCAGCAACAAGTGGATCGGAAGACCCACTGAAAGAAGGTGGACATTGCCTCATGAAGGACTCAATAGAATATTGTTCCCTTCTCTGCTCATTTGGAAGTCCAGAATGATTCATAGCTTGTGTAAGTATAGCAATAAGATTTTGCACTCCATCTCCCATAACATTTGTTTGTTCAGGAGGGCAATCATTGCATTGTCCATTGCATTGATCAACACGGTTCCTTCGGGTTCCAGCCATCGTCTAAAACCCAAAAAGAATAGTTTGAGAGGAAAAAATCATACTAGGGAAGACAACATTATAAAGGGGGAGTATCCTCAATATCTAACTTCTTAGGTTAAATTCTAAGATCGTTACCGTAGTTATAGGACTGTATCCTATACGTATACTTATCCTTAGGGACATCCCTAGACAAACCTTATAAATATCTCTAGGGATCTCACTAAAGTTATCGCATCCTAGTTTCCAAAGGTTTACTAAACCTTTCCTCTGATACCAACTGTAGAGACCCGTATCTTGACGTACATGGACATTACATTACATTTGCGGAATACTTAGTACATAACAAAAAAAACACACACACAAGGATCGTAATAGTTTAGTGTCTTTGGAAACTCGGAACGTAATATTCTAATCGTGGTGAAAGATCTTCAACATCTCCTATAAAGATCTTCCTTTTTTTTACCTAAAACCTTTCTTTATATCCTGGGGAAAAGAAAACATAAAAGGGTGAGCTCAAATGCTCAGTAAGGGTAAACAAAAGAAATATCAATCACATCGTATTCATAAGAACATAACATTTTGGAAATCTTAACCTGCAAAAGAGAGCATAATTTCATAACATGGGATAAATCATGGCAGTGAAATGTAATCACAATAATCATAACTTAAAACATGAAACTTTGTGGCATACACACATAATCATAGAGAATCATTTCTTGTTAGTCAAGACTCATTTCCAAGACTATCTTAGTGGACAAAGTCCCTTTCTGAATCGAGTAACCCTCGTTTCAGTCCTGTTTCACTGAACCGGTATAACCTACCATTCCAGCCATGTCTATCTCATGAGATATAAAATCTTTACCCAATGCATTGGAGGGATATATAGGTCCCACCCATCTTATAATGAATCCTTTCTTATGTGTGCCACATAATCATAAATCATACATCATCGCATAACCCATGTAATAAAAATGGGATTCTTAAACAACATGACATCATAAAACAATTCATATAAGATAGAGGAATTCATAAAAATGTTTCCATCACAACATAATCAAATCCATGTAACAATAGGGATAAAAACAGAACCCTTTTGTTATCTTAGATGGAAAATAATTTTGATAAAATACTTGAACTTCATTCTTGAGGAAAATATCCTTTCTGCTTCAAAACTCTTTTTCTTTCTTAACATGTCATACAATTTTAAACTAAAAGAAGTTGATTAAAAATAAACTTGAATACTTGTAAAGGAAGCTTCTTGGAAATAATTTTTTTAGAAATCCATTCATACCGTATAAGTTAAAAAAAACATTCTTCATACTTTTGTCGGAAAAGTCAAAAAGTACCTCGTACGAAAAACGACAAAAGATTCCTTTCATACATATTACTAAAAACTCACCGAAGGGTAAAAATGGATTTAAACAATTGTAGGTGGATGGAAATAATATTACATATTGATGAAACATGGATGTGGATGATAAAATACACCCCAGTAAATACTTACGAATAAACAATCTCGGATAAAAATGAGATTGTGATATTTCCCTTACCTTAGGTCCGATTTGCTTCGTAAGTGTCCGAACCTCCTGTATAATGATTTAAGTAATGTCATTGACTTATTAAAGAATCATATTCATTGTTATTATATCATATACGGTTCACTTATGACTTTATATTACCCGTTATTTTGTAAATTCATGTTAAAGTAGCGTTTTGGGTAAAATCGTCTCATTTGTCGTTCGTGTTTTTAACTTGTAATTATTAATATGATTACTTGGATCATGATTACTTATATACAGAATGTAAAACATGATTTATATATAATATATATATTCATAATATATATATATATATAATATATCGATAAATGGAATGAAATACACCGTTCATGGAGACGGTAGTCCGTACGTACGCATGAACGCTGTTTTCGTTTCCTTATTGAATTGAATGAAATTAAGTAGATGAAATACATATAAATATACATAAATCCAGTATAATTATTATGTCATATATTTCATTAGTACTTATTATATATACTTTATAATCATTCATGAATGGTTAATCATTGAGAATGAATCTCATCGCGTCGTGGAGACGGTAGTCCGTATGTACGCACGAGCGATGATATCGTGCCCATAGTCGTGGAATTGTGTTGAAGTGTATGTATAATATTTCAGTATCAATATCACTTTATAATAATCATATATATTTACTCATTACACCATTATACCCATCCAATTAAGGTGGTGGCGGAAAATAGATTACACCACGGCGTGGAGACGGTATTCCGTACGTACGCACGCGCGGTGATTTCCTTTTTCCGTAGGATGGATAGAAGGTTAATTAGAGTTGTTTCATATTTATAATAACATATCAGTATATAATAAATACTTATGTTATTACTTTATCATGAAACAACTAAAGAAGAAGAAGTTGAAGAAGAAAGAAATTGAAAAAGATCGGTAATGGATATTACCTCTTTTTGACGCGCCTTTTCTTAGCCTCCACTTAAAGAACTAAGGATGGTCTTTGAAGAAGACCAGGACCTCTAGAATTATACTAGGGAAGTGGAGAATGGATTTTGGCAGGGGTTGGCCGAGCTTGAAGGCTCAAAGTTGTGTGAGGAAGAGAGGGAGGAGGTGCCCTTTTATAAGGGAGGAGAGGGGCACCTTAGGAATATCTCAAAATATTATTTTATATTAAAGTCAAAATCGGTTTATAATGGTTCCAAAGGGTCTTATTTCGAAGCTAAAGTGGGGATGGGTAGAAATACTATCAACCAATAGGATTTAGACAAGTTTAGGTTATTATTTTAACCTTATCAATTAGATTTAACTTTAAGTTAAATAATTTAACTTTTACCGTGTCTTTTTGTTTTCTTACACTATATGGTTAATACACTTACTATAACATGCCAAAAGAACCCCAAATTGTTTATTATTAATATATATATTCTTATCTAAGTCCTTTGGCCGAACCTTAGATTTTTAGGAATAAAATAACAATTAATAATATAATATTTGATTTAAAAACTATTTTGTGTCAATTTTGACACTATTTGATATATGATTTTTGTGAAAGTCATAACAGAATTATATGTTCGAAACAAGTTGATTAAATCAACACTAATATATCATAGTAACCTATAAAATTAGTGTAATTCATAAAAAGTCTCAAATTACATTTATTTTGGTGTTTATAACATCAATTATGTCAATATTTCATAAATAAGATAATTACTGCATCATCGTTGTGTCATAAATAAATTAAATTATTTGATGTCTAAAAATTACAAATAAAATACCATTATGTAGTAAATCTTTTTATCTTTCTAATTAATATTTATAGTCGAATTTATCTTATGTATAACCCCATATTAAAAATGTTTTAGTAAATAAACTTTTATTTTAACTCTTTTAACCCTTCTTTAAATAAATTAATAATAAATGTCCTAATCTAATCCATGTGGGCCTAAATGGTCATATTTTATTCCTAAGTTTGTTTTTGGTCGAATTAAACTTATCCAATAGAATTAGGACATGTGTTAGGGTAATAATAATATCATATCTACCCTTAATTACCCTATTTACTTTTAACCGTGGTAAAAAAAAGTCAAAAGTTACTATTCACCAAAAATTATTTTCATCTCATTGAACCAAATTTTAGTCCTTGATATTAACCGTGTCTCTCAGATTTTCGAAATTCCACTCACAGAAGCGGGAAAATTAAGTTTTATGAAAAATTCAGTTTTTTTTAACTACCACTTAGTGGTTTCACTATTCATCAAAAATTGAAAGTTTTCAGAAAAATACCAAAAATTAGGCCTAAGCTATATTTGATATTATGAACTCAAAAATGATTTCTATTTTATCAAATTCAAAACATATCAGTTGCATTAATTAATTTAAAAATTAATTCCCGTCGTCAAAACAAAAGGCGTGTTTTTAAGAGATAATAACTATCAAAAGATTGAGACTTGTTTATAACTGGTTTAAATGTGAAATTATATCCAATGACCAACATTGTATTAAATTGTAAAAATATATTCTAAATATACTTTAAAACCACTAAAATTAATAATTTATCACTATTAATTATTTCGATTGAAAAAGTTGTTTTTAATTAAAATTTAGTAATTTCCACTATTCATCAAAATATGAAAGTTATCCGAAAATTACCAAAATTTCACCCTATGCTAATTTCGATATTCCGAATCCAAAAATGAAGTCCATTTTAAAAAATAAAATTTACAAAATTTCAAAAAGTGGTTATTACTATTCATAACGGCTAGTTTTAATAATATTTTATTAGCATATCGTTGTTTAGTGAAACTCGGTATTGCGTACTACACACGCTATCGAGGAAGTTCGTGATTGCGGGTAATGCAAGGCAAGTCAAGGATGCGTGTTGTGCAAGCTCCTTTTGGTGTAGCGTACAACACAAGACATTAATAAAATTAAAAAGAATATTTTTCATAAAATCTCGGGGTGTTACACCTGAGCTCCATCATCTTCATCCAAAGAGAGGCCTGAGAACTACCTAATCAAGTCTCAAACTTCTTCATCGACAATCAATCATTCGGTTTAATAGATGTATTCTTTTATTGTGTTTTATTATCCTACACTGTATTATCTGACTTAGTTTAAATATCCATAGGGTTATACTACCCTTAAAAAAGGTACATGGGTTCTACCTTTATGTATAAATGGAAAGAGGTCTTATAGTTTCATCTTGAGATTCTTGAGTTACACTTAACCCATAAAATAGCAGATGTCCTAGGGCCGCACCTTTAAAAGTATCGAGTTCCATGTAACTCTTAAAATATAGAAGTTTAGAATTTAACATTTAAAATTATAAGTAGGGTCTTCACCTGTATGTGGCTGATTTTTTTCTAAACCCATAAAAGAAAAGGGTTTTGGGTTGTGACTCCAAGTGTACAAAGGTCATACTATAAAGGGTAGTGACTCCCCTTAAAAAGTCATTTTCTTTTTATAGTGGGTACCATAGCTCTCTGGGATAGAAGTGTTGGAGTTTGTTCCCTAGAACCAAGTTATGTGTACTTTATAATAAACTTGTTTTCATGGTTTTGAATATTAATAAACTTGTTATCACATCATGATTGTTCTTCTACATAACATATTATGTGATAATGTCCTAAGAGTAGTCGTCGCACTAAAAGGTCATAGCAGTTCCCTGCTATGATGAGAACTTGGAAGTGATATGACATTATTCTTGAATATATTTTCTATAGTCAGAATATATCATTTAAAATACACAAATGATACAAGGTATTTGGGTTAGAGACTCATAAGACTTTGAGGCACCTTCTGACGGTGTATGCCCTTGGTAATATCCAGTATGGATATTATGAGAACGACACCCTCCAGTAGGAAATCCACATTTCTATGTGTCATTGTATGTTCCTATCTACAGATGTGTGTATTGGTCTTTAAACATTAAGATTATTATTAATTATTATTATGAGTCGTGCACTTAGATTTATTGACAAAAACTGTGACGAAAGATGTTCACAACAAGGTAGGATATGTTTGGTGCATCATGAGTAATATTGCATTAATGAATAATGTGAGAAAGGATTTTTCCCTTTTGTTCTTTAACAGAAGTTGATATCTCATGACCTTTGATGGAAATGATATAGCCTAAATAAATCCATGTCCATGGTGATCTATAGGCAAGTTCTATTTCTGGAATGTCAAAGAAAGAGATATCAAGCATATAGGTTGATGGCACTGGCATGCAACTTGGTCGATTTTAGATATTGTGATTAATGGATTATATTACACGATAAGTGTCCGTATGAGGTGACACGTCATTGCAGCATTAAATTCTTTCTCTATAGATGCCTTGGCGTGTTGCTAGATGATAACTTTGGACTTTAGGCTGCTTCACCTAATGTCACTGAGAAAGAAGCATAGAGGATCACACACTAAGTGTATTCAAAATCTCAGTTAAATAATTTATTATTATTTATTATTTAATATGTTGAATAAATATTATTCCCTCATGTGGTTTAATAATTATTCATGCATGTTTGATTGTATTTATTCCATCACTAGTTATTCAAGAGAATATATTGTGAGTTGAATATTTAATAAATATTTACTTTCCGTTTAGTGAATATAATATTTATTTATTTATTGGAGAATAATGTAATGATATTTATTTAATAAATAAATATAGATTATTCAAATCCTGATAAATATCATGGAGGAATGACAGACCGAGTTTAATGGTCTGGTGAGAAATAATAAATATTGAATATTATTTAATTAAATAATATTTAATTATAATTCAAAAGTTAAGTATATATCAAGAAATAATAATAATAATAATATTATTTTACATGGGATTTTTCTAGGATTAAATAAATAATTAAGGGCACTTGGGTAATTACTTTATTTTAACCCTAGCAATATAAATACCTAATTATGTTATTTTCTCAAGACCTAATTCAGTTGTGCACAACGAGTCATGGATGATCCTATTAATCCTAGAGGGATCCCTTCTCTAAGAACACTCCCAAGAATGGAAAGCAATCATACTACACCGTATCAAGGAGAAGTTTTGGAAGCGATTCTCAAGGTGATCAAGGCGGACGATGAAATCGTAAGGATCTTCTATGCTAGAACTTAGAGACTCCTTCGGTGATGTATAAAGATTCTAGGAACATGTGTGGATCAACACTAGAGGAAATATACACCTGGTTTCTACAATGAAATGATGGTGCACAATATATCTATCACCAGATTCATCAACGAAGAAATAATTCCTTAGAGGTAATTCTTTATTTAATTAAATTAATTATAAAAAATATGTGTTGATCTCCTCTCTCTCAGTTCCGACCTTATTATCCATTGTTTATTTCTTTGATTCAATTATGTGGATCACAATGTTCATTATCATATATATCTCAGATTGATCATCTATTATGGAAAAAACAAAGTTGGGCACCACCCATCGCACGCTTCTAGTACGCCTAGAACCTACAAGTGGTATCAGATGGGGGCACATAATTGTTTATAATTATTTAA
The DNA here is from genome assembly GCA_963277665.1 of Viscum album. Lineage (NCBI taxonomy): Eukaryota > Viridiplantae > Streptophyta > Magnoliopsida > Santalales > Viscaceae > Viscum > Viscum album. The sequence goes on along the minus strand of OY728150.1, from coordinate 1,580,203,952 downwards.
AAATCATTGATGATTTACGCATTTATAATTTAGTTTATCAATTCAAGTTTAACCATTCTTTTAATATGAATTGCAAGATATGTTTCTTCCTCCTTAATTTCTCATAGATATAATCGAGATGATTAATTTTATGATTAAAATAAAATCGAGTATCTCATCCAAAGGTGCTAAGGTTTTTTGACTGAAGAACACTAGACTACATGCTGTGTAATTGGAGTTACATGACGTGTAATAATGTTCAAAACATCAAGATTTGATTTAGAAATCAATTCATTATTATTCATTGATTATTTCATTAATTACACCATTTACTACACTACGTGTTGACCAGAATTAAATGGCACATGATCAGCTGGACTACACACTGGGTAGCCGATGTACACAATGTGTACTCCCTTTGGGTCAGAGATGATATGTGTATTCCATACATGACCTACCTGATTGGTGACCATGTAACACAAAGTAAACACGACGTGTGGCCCATTGGACATGTTGTGTACTCTAAATTTTCCAAGGCACATAGTACATGCCGAGTCCCTAAGCGTGTGTATCAGATAGACTATGAGAGGTGTACACACCATGTAGAATAGATCTACACTCCATGTACTTATAATAATTTATGCATATTTAAAATTTATTTATTTTACTATGTAAACCTTGAGACATGTACTTGCATGTGGTTATAAAGATAGGAAACGCCATGTGATAGGTTTTAATATACATAATATTAAATATTTAATTAATATCTGCATAATGTTCAGATCTTCATATCATGTATGATTTTCATTACAAGTTGTTACTCTATGTGCATTTAAGTATAACATATGATCAAAAAATCATATAATTCGTGTAATCGTCCGTAAAGTACAAGTTGTCAAAGTATGTTATAAGTCGTGTATACCATATGTCACAAGAGTAAAATAATATACGAATATAATACATGTTGGGAAGAATCGGACGAGTATTCACCATTTTTCCTCCAAGGTAAATTTATGTACAAATTTAATTTTAAATGAATTTATTTAATTTGTTTAAAATTATAATTGTCAAGAATCTCATGGAAATTCAGATAAGAATTAAGATAAAAGGATTGATTAATTAAAGATAATAATTAATCGATTCGAGTATGAAATATCTTAAATAAGAATTATTAATAATTGAATGCTAGTTTTATCAAATGTGTAATTCATTTCATGCATGTAGGTGATCATGATCTAGACCAAAACTTTTGTACGTGATTGGTTTAATTTAATTTATTATTAAATTAAATTATTGTCATGCATGCCTTCTCTCCTCAATATTATGTAGGGACTACATGCCTATGGATTCTTTTATGTAAACCCCATTTCCCCTCACCTGTGTGTGAGTAAAAGGAATATGTAATGGATGAAGCTACCAAGCTAGTGGAGGTGGTTCAAGTTCAGAGCTGAGGCGAAACCAATCTGAAGAGATTTATAGGTGGATAGGTGGAAATCCACAACACAAACCTTAATTGGGTCAAGGTGTTTTCCCCTAGGTTAATAGTTAGTTCATCAACTTCTAGATAAAATAACCACTAATAAGTGCTCAGGGTCATACCACTTCATTATTTTATTTACGTTAGTTGCATGGTTATTTCATTATGGATGTCTTGTCACAATAACATAATTAATGAATTAAAAAGCATGAAAAATAAAACTAAAACAAATCAGTTTATGCATAAATATTATCTAATACATGGTAAATCACTTAAGTAATCCCACTTAATATTGAAAAGAATGAAATAAAGATAATAATTGTAAATTTACACATAAAAGGATAAAATCCGTCAATAAAATATCAAGTCGGTATATTCTTCCATTACTTCGATCAGAGCTGAACCATAGTTCAAAGTGCTTGAACAACCAAAGTTGGGGTACTTTCAATTACTGGGGAATTCTAACATGAGGTTTTGGGTTGAAGTAACTTGGTTCACATCAATGGTTGACTAATAAAGTAGGAATTGGTGTAACTGGGAGGCAAAGGTTGAGAAAATATAAATTAATTATTTCATGATTGGGGAGTCTACTCAGCATATCAAGGAACTGTGAGTTAATGCAGTTGGAATTTGGAATGCCTAACTAAAACCATTCAAGTTACTTGACATACCAAATTTGGGGTAGTGCACATGAGACTCAGCACAGTTGGTAAGGTATCCTTAAGTACATACACAATACCTAGGTTCAAAACCAGGTAGAGGCATATTTCCGAGGGTACTGTAGAAGTATTGTAGCAGGTACTGTAGTAGTACTGTACACTGTGTGGTACTGTATTAGAACTGTACATTGTGCGAGTACTGTAGAAAAACTATACACTGTATAGGTACTATAGGAGAACTATACATTGTGTGGGTATTGTACCAGTTACTGTAGCAAGTACTATAGCAGGTACTGTTCGGTACTGTAGTAGCTAGAACTATTCACCTTGGGCCACTGGTTTGGGCCTGGAGCCCTTAAGGCTTTCGGGCCACCTAGGGCTTCAGGTCAGTAGGGATTTCGGGTCACCTTTAAGGCCTTTGGGATACCTCAAGGCCTTCAAGCCACATGTAGTTTCCCCAGACACACTACAAAAAAGAAGCAGCCCCAGAAGAGGATTCAGAGCAGGTGCACTCACCAGAGCAGAACCAAATGAATTTTTCAGAATGAGAGGGTATGACTATGCTATCGGGACCACCCTGTGCTTTCATGGGAATCCTAGCCAGATGGCCATGCAAAGGTGGAGAGTTACTATCATGATGCAGATGCTGAGGAGGGGCAGTTCCTTGTAGATAGTTTGGTTGAATTCCCTAAGACCTTCAGGTCATGTAATCTCCTAAGCCTATGGGCCATGTAATCTCTGAGTCTATGGGACTTGTAAGGGTTCCCTCTCATCCCTTGAAAGGGGGGTTATCAAAAATCAATAAAAATGAAGGCCTTCTGGCCATTCGGGCTACCAAATTTGGGGTAGTGTGAAAGGGAATATGGATCCTTTCCACTAGAATATCCAAGAAATAAGATATTCCGAAGCCAATGGTGAGGGCTATTGGGTTTCGATGAAATAGTGGGAGACTAATAAATATAATATTTATTTATTTGTCTAAATTTTATCAGATAATGTACTAAAATTGTATTTATCTAATTTGTAGAAACAATAATAAAATGACATCAAACATATCATTGCGATCCATACTTGATAAGGAAAACCATATCACCAGCACAAATTTCCTAGAATGGTAAAGGCACCTACGTGTCATCCTTCACCATGACAGAAAATTGTATGTTCTAGAAGAACCTTTACCAATTACGCCTATAAATAAGGAAAGTGATGAATAAATATATCTCTATGAGAAACATCTGAATGATTCTAAAGATTTTTAGTGCTTCATGCTATCATCCACGTCCAATGAGATTTTGTAAAAAAATGAGGATATTGATGCCTATAGTATGATGTCTCACCTTTGGGATCTCTATCAAGAGAAGGTGAGACAAGAGAGGTATGATATCTCTAATGATTTGTTCACAACTAAGCTCAGAGATTCTGCACCAACTGGGCCTCATATAGTTGAGATTATCAGCTACACTAAACGCTTAGACATCTTAGAGATTAAATTCCTAGATAAGTTGCATACAGATCTCATAATTTCAACACTACCTAAGACCTTATCCAGTTTTATTGTTAATTACAATATGATAAATAATGAGAAGAGTCTTTTGGAACTTCTTACTTTAATTATCCAAGTGGATAAGGTCATGGGATGTGATAAACCCATAGTCTTTATGGTGAACAAGATAAATAAGAACAAAGAAAAGGGGACCAAGACTTATAAACAATCTAAAGCTCCCAAGCACTAGCCTTCCAAGAAGAATAAGATCTAGAGGTAGGGAAAGGAAAAGAAGGAAGTCTATTTTTCATTTGGAAATCCAGGCCACTGGAAGAGGAACTGCACCTAGAATAAAGGGGAAGCTAAAGGTTCATTCATTATTGATTGAAATATTACCATATCTACACATTGAGTATTAGATATATCTTTTGGTGATCACATATGTATCCAAATGAAGGAACCAAGTGGATTCTGAAAGATTTCCAAAGGAGAGGTGGATCTACGAGCTTCCAATGGTGTGAGGATGGCTAGTCTAGCCATTGGTGACTACCAACTTTTATTTCCAATGGGAATGATTTTGGTTTTAAGATAATGTTATTGTGTTCCTATAGTTACCAAGAACATAATTTATGTGTCATGTTTAGATAGAGATAGGTTTATTTTCAAACATGGAAATAAAAGTTGTTTATTTTAAAAGGAAAACATATGTTATGGCATGATACATTTAAATAACAGTCTTTATGTATTAAATTATGAAAACTAAGTGTTGGCACTCGATAAAGAATCATGTTCACACGACACATATAACACCCAACTATGGCATCAATATCTTGGTCTTATAAATGAGAAGCATTTGAAAAATCTCTATCAAGATGGTTATTTAGACTCTTATGAACTAAAACCACTTGATAGATGTCATGCTTGTTTATAAGGAAAAATGACCAAACCACCATTCAGTGGATAGGGTGAAAGGTCCACAGAACTTCTAGGATTGGCACACACTGATGTGTATGGACTATTTCTAGTAGAAGCTAGAGGTGGATATTATTACTTCATAACTTTTACAAATGACTTGAGAGTAGATATGGATATATCTACCTGATGATGCATAAGTCTGAGTCCTTTGAGAAATTCAAGGAATTCAAGAATGAAGTGGAGAATCAACTTGGTAAGAAGATAAAGAAGATTCAATTTGATTGAAGTGGTGAATATATTAACCAAGAGATTGACCTTTTACAGGAGTTTGGGATTATATCTAAACTTACTCCACCTTATACACCAAAGTTGAATAGTGTTAGTGAAAGGAGGAACCGTACCTTCACTAAAAAACAAAAACATCAGATTAGAGGAGATTTATTAGAGGGGATTCTATAAAACTCCCTCTAAATTCATTTTCTGTATAATTAGAGGAGGTTATGCACAAACCCTTCTAATCATCGAATTTAGAGAGGGTTATGAACCCCCTCTAAATTCATTTTTTGTAAAAATTATAGGGGGTTATGTGCGACATTCACTAATCATATAATTTAGAGGGGGTTATGAACCCCCTCTAATTTCTTAAATTAGAAGAGGGTTTTAACCCCCTCTAAATTTTTTAACATTATTTTTTAATATCTGTTTGGATTTTAGAGGGTGTTTTGAACAAACTCTAATTTAAGAAAATGTATAGGGTTCATAACCACCACTAATCAATGAGATTAGTTTTGATTCACAACCTCCTATAATGTATTAAATTAGAAGGGGGTTCAAAACCCCCTCTAATGTCTTAAATTATAGAGGATTCAAAAACCCCTATAATATATTAAATTATAGGGGGTTCAAAATCCCCTTTAATGTCTTAAATTAGAGGGGGTTCAAAACTCCCTCTAATGTATTAAACTAGAGGTGGTTCAAAACCCCCTATAATGTCTTAAATTAGAGGGGGTTAAAAATCCCCTCTAATGTATTTAAATTAGAGGGGGTTGTGAACCCACACTATTTAAAAAAAATTCCATTATATATATATAAATAATTAAAACACTACATATAAATGTATTTAAATACATTATATGAACATATTATAAAAAATATTTATGTGATTGTGTTTAATTGTATTTAATTGTATTTATATGTATACATAAATATAATTTTATAATATTATTTAAATTAATATATATTTATTTATATAAATTTTATTTTATATAATTTCAATTATATATAATATAAATTCACAAACATATTATATAAATATAATTTATTTAAAAAATATACCATATAAAAATGCATGCTTGTAGTTTTTATAATTTATATTATAATAATAAATATATTTTTAAATAATATGTTTATGATTTTATATTACATATAAGTAATATTATATAATATATGATTTATAGAAATAACTATATATTAATGTGCATAATAATAAATATATGTATCGAAATGCATTATATAAATATTTTTATAAATTGTATTTCATGTAATATTAATTATACATAATATACATATTAATTATACATAATATACATATTAATTATATATAATATAAATTTTTATTTCATATAACATTATATAAATATTTTTATAAATTGTAATTAATATGAAATATTTGTATAAAATGTATTTCATATATATGAATTTCATATAACATTTATTATATATAATATTATACAATTTATACAAATAAATATATATTAATCTAAATAAACATGTATATAATATATAAATATGTATTTAAGTATATAAATAATGTACATAAATATATTTATAAATATGTAAATATATGTGTATATACATAACATAAATATTATTATAAAATATATTTTCTCAAATGTATATAAATACACAGATAAAATATATAGTTTATATAAATGTATAAATTTAATATAATTTAAATGAATTATAATATAAATGTATAAATACATAACATAAAAATAAATATATTAATTTATATAAAATTATATATAGGTTATATATGTATATCTATTTAAATATTTATTTAAATATTATTTACTTAAATAAGCTTCAATATATATATAAATACAAAAAAGTGAACTTATAAGAAAGAAATAAATCTAGCATAGTGGTTGAGGTGCGATAGTATTTTCTTGTAGGTTCCAAGATAAAATCACACTGGAGGAGGTTTTTTACAAGGGGAGGATTTACGAGGGAACTACAGGGGAATAGGGCAGCCTTGCAGGGGGGGACTGGTCACGCCATAAGTTACGGGAGGGTGAGGCGTGGGTAAGGATGAGGTATGGGAGGGGTTAGATGAGTACGGAAGGGGCTGGACGCACACTAGTGGGGCTAGAATGAGGATAAGAGGGGAGGAAAGGTGTAACGCCCCGACCCCAGTTACCCAAAGTCAGTGCATTATTATATAACATTGGCATGATCACAAGGGATCAAGTCCCGAAAGACAGATCAGTTTAGTAGCCTTGGAAGTACTAGATACAAACATAAGTTTTACATTACATCATGAAATAAAACAACAACAACATTTTGTCCCCTTTGAACACATTTATATCCCTTAGCATATCCCTATAGGTCAACCATAAAATACTTCTTCACATCCTAGAAAAAATAAAACATAGAAATGGGTGAGCTCAGATGCTTAGTAAGGATAACAATATAGTAGAAACTTTCATAAATAAGCATAAACATTTAAGGCAATGTATAAGACTAAGAAACAAGACTTTTAAACTTAAACATCAGAATAATATGGAAAATATAAATCAAATAATTCCATTTACTTATTCACATGGATATTCTACTAGTTGAATAATCTCATGCAATATCAATATCCAATTTCATAATGATGGAATGTATAATGTCAGACTTCATAACCACATAGTCAAGGCCTCGTGCCAAGACTGAAAATAATATTTTTTCAAGTCCTTGTTCCAAGACACTAGTTTGTCTCATGAGACCTACCGATGCATTGAGAAGCTATAGCGAGCTCCAACCATCACTTACTAAGTCCAATGCATTCCTCATATGAAAAGGATTAAACATAACATAAATATTCTTATTAAAACTAGCATACGAAATGTCAATAATTTATCCATGAACCATTAATGGTATAAAAATAACACATCCACAATAAAACATATCACAAAACCTTCAATACAATATGGAATATTTTTATCATAATAAACCAACTTCAAACAAGTTTAAAATCCATCAAAGGATGTTGACATAGATGAAATGAAAACTATTTGAAAGAAATAAATCTTTATATTTTTAAACCATTTAAAAGTCACATAATTATAAAAGAAAACATTTATTTTGTAAATATTCTTATAATATTGTAAGAGAAGCTTATAAGGTGTTATAATGGCAGAAAATAGCCGCACCCATCGTATAAGTTAAAAAAGCATTATTTCCTTAATTTTGTCGAAAAGGTTGTAAAGGACCTTGTTTGGAAAATGACAGAAATATTCCTTTATAAAAATATTATAAAAAGTCAAACAAGGGTATAAATGACTTTAAACCATAGTATAAAAAATAGTAAAAATATTTTGAAATACATTTTTTAATAAACACAGATGTGGATGATAAAGAGGTCCCAGTAGATACTTACGTATTAAGAACCTCAGATAAGTAAAGAGATTATAGAATTAACCCTCAACTTGTACTTTTACTTAGTCGAGGGTATTTTAAACTCCTATATATTAGTTAGATAATTGTTATTAAATTATATAAGAACCAAATACACAAATATGATATCATAAATGATCTTCTAATATTGCTTTGTTAATAATATTTCGGTAGTATCATTGTTTCAGGTGTTAATTGATTCATTTTCCTTTATATGATAGGTTATGTAATCCATTTTTGTTATGGATAATATGTATTTGATTCATATACAAAATGATATTAAGTTCTTAAAAATTATTTTTTAATCATAAAATGAAATTTATTCTTGAATGCTTACGATGGGGAATGAATCTCATCGCGTTCGTGGATACGGTAATCCGTACGTACGCATGAGCGACAATACCATTATATTGATGGTGAAATATTATGTAATTGGATGGTATATCATATATAAAGAATCATTAACATGTTATATTTATTATTTACATCAGTTATACTCATTATTATACCCATCCAAATAATGAAGTGTTTGAATAACAAACTACACCACGACGTGGAGACTGTAAGCTGTACGTACACACGTATGGTGACTTGTCATTCATAGGATGGATAGAATAATGAATATGGTTATACCATATTTATAATAACATCACATTATGCATATGTTATTGGAGTTATTATTTTGGTATGGGAATAACAAAGAAAGAGGAAGTGGAAGAAGGAAAGAACTTTGACAGAGGTGGTGAAATTATTACCTCTTCTTCAGGTGTTTCCTTTTGATTTGATCAAAAGGACTCCTTAGGTTGGATTTATGATAAAATTAAGGCCTCTAGGTCAAATAGAGCGTATTTGGGAGGATATTTGGGTAGATTTTGGCCGATCCAAATGGCTTTGGAGGTGTGATTTTTAGAGAAGGGGAAGTACCTTTTTATAAGAGAGGTGAGGGTCACTTTAGGAAAAGCCTGAAATATTATTTTATTATAGAATCATATTTGGTTTATAATGGCTCAAAAATAATTTATTTATAGGATAAGGTGGTAATGGGTCGAAAACCTCTCAACCAATAGGTTTTAGATAGGTTTAGGTCACCAAATTAACTCTATCTTTTAGATTTAATTCTTAGTTAAATAGTTTACCTTTTACCATGTATTCTTGTATTATTATATTATATGATTAATAATATTACTATAAAATTCCAAGAGAACCCCAAGTGGTTCATTGTTGATATATATAACCTTATAAAAGTCCTTTGGCCAAACCTTATATTTTTAGGAATATTATATCAATTAATAATATAGTATTTGTTTTAAAAACTCATTTATGTCAATTTTGGCACTATTTAGTATTTGATTTTTTTCAAAGTCCTAAAAACTTGATTACTTCGAAAAAAATTCATTTAATCAACCCTAAAATGTCATATTAACCTATAAAAGTCTTTTAATTAATCAAAATTCTCAATTTACATTTATTTGGATATTTATAATATCAATTTTTTAATCTTTCAATAATAAGGTAATTACTACATCATCATTATGTCATAAATAAATTTAATTATTTAATGTATAATTTTTTTAAATAAAATACTATTATGTATGAAATATTTTTATCTTTATAATTAATATTTATAGTAAAATTTATCTTATGTATATTCCTATATTAAAAATGGTTTAGTTATTAAACTTTGAATTTAATACTTTTAACTCTTCTATAAATAAACTAATAATAAATGTCCTAATCTAATCCAAGTGGACCTAAAGGATCATATTTTATTCCTAAGGTTGGTTTTGGTTGAAATAAACTTATCCAATAGAATTAGGACATGTGTTAGGGTAATTATAATATCATTTTTACCTTTAATTACCCTATTTACTTTTAACCGTGGTAAATAAAATTCAAAAGTTACTATTCACCAAAAATTATTTTCATCTTATTGAACCACATTTTACTTTCTGATGTCAACCGTGTCTCTCATATTTTTGAAATTCAATTCACCGAAGCGATAAAATTACTTTTTATGCAAATTTTCAAATGCGCCTAGAAGGTGGGTAAAAGACGGTAATAAAAAGTTCGATAAAATTTTATATATCTAATATTATTATAAAATGACTCCAATAATTAAAATTTAAAATAAATAGGTATTATGTATCTATTTTTACCTAATATAAATTTAAATAAAATAACTAATTATTTAAATAAAAAGTTGTTTTTAAACAATAACGCATTATTTTTCACTATTCATCAAAAATAGAAAGTTTTTAGAAAAATACCAAAAATTCACCCTAAGATAATTTCGATATTCAAAATTCAAAAATGAAGTCCATTTTTGAAAATAAAATTTATAAAATTTCAAAAAGTGGGTATTACTATTCATAATGGTCAGTTTGATTGGCCATGGTGTGTTAAAACTCCAAGTTGCGCACAACGCAAGCTACTACATTGTTTAGAGGGAAACGTACTGTGGAAGCTTGAGGTGTTACATTCTTCCCTCCTTAAAATAATTTCATGATAGAAATTTCTAGAATATTACTACATAAAAATATTTGGGTGGTTCTTCATCATAAGTTCCTCGGGTTCCCACATTGCCTCTCCCATCTTATGGTTTATCCATAGAACATTCACCAGACGAGTCGTCCAGTTTCTCAACACTTGTTATCTGGTATCAAGAATCTTGAAAGGCTCTTCAAAATAAGATATATTAGGTTTCTATTCTATTTCTTCATAGGTGAGTACATGCGTTGGGCCAGACATGTATTTTTCTTAACAGTGATACGTGGAACACATCATGAACTTTGGAGAGACTTGACAACATTTCCAAACGATAAGTTACAACTCCAATTCGTTCCAGAATTTTGAAAGGTCTGATGTACCTGGGACTTAATTTACCCTTCTTACCGAAATGTATAACACCCTTCCATGGAGATACCTTCAAGAAAACATGATCTCCTACTTGAAATTCTAAATATTTCTTTCAATTATCGACATAGCTGTTTTTCCTACTTTGAGCTGCTTTGATGTGGGTTTAGATAATCTTCACATTTTCCATTATTTCCTCAACAAGTTCAAGGCCAATGAATTTTCTTTCACCAACATCATCCCAACAAGTTGGTGTGCAACATCTCTTTCCATATAACGCTTTATATGGTGCCATCTGAATACTTGAATGAAATATGTTGTTATAGGAAAATTATACTAGAGGTAAATATTGATCCCACATACCTTGAAAGTCAAGTGAGTAAGATATCAACATGTCTTATAAGGTTTTAATAGTCCGTTCTGATTTTCCATCAGTTTGAGGGTGGTAGGCAGTGCTGAAAAAAAGTTTAGTATCAAAGGCCTTGTGAAGACTTTTCCAAAATCTTGATGTAAAACAGGGATCACGATTAGAAAAAATTGATAGGGTTACTCCATGAATTCTTACAACTTCATTAATATATAGTCTTTCTAAATGTTCAAGTGTTAAATCTTCTCTTATAGCAAGAAAATGTGCTAATTTGGTAAGACGATCAATAATGAACCATATTTCATCATTCCTTCTAGGAGTCTTTGGTATCCCAATGAAAAAATCCATCATAATATCATCCCATTTCTACTTAGGTATGGGAATAGATTGCATGAATCCTCTAGGATGTTGTCTTCCAACTTTCACTTGTTGACAAACCATACATCTTGACACATAATCAGAAATCTCTCTCTTCATGTTGTCCCACAAAAAATGTTCCTTCAAATCTATATACATCTTAGTGCTACGAGGGTGTATAGAGAAATTGGATCTATGAGTATCATCCAACAATTCCCTTTTTAGATCAGGTATGTCAGGAACACAAAGTCTCTTCCCGAATTTCAAAATCCCATCTTTATATATGAATTCGATCAATATCCCATCATTCACAACTTTAATTTTCTTTTTAAACTCCTCATCATTAGTTTGATAACTTTTTATCCTTTCTAGTAAATATGGTTTGGCAAACATTTGAAAACGTATTGATGTTTTACCTTCCATGATTATTCCCATATCCATCTTTAGTAGATCCATGAAAATAAGACCCCTTTCAACTCTCATCTTGTTCAAAAATCCATGATCCTTTCTACTCAAAGCATATACCACCTTATTTTACTTCCCTAAGTGGTAGTGTTTAGTGAAATCATAATCATTGAGTAGTTTGAGCCATATCCTTTGCCTCATGTTGAGTTCTTTCTCTGAGAAAATATACTTCAAATTCTTGTGATCAGTATAAATCTCACATTTTTCATCATATAGGTAGTGTCTTCATATCTTCAAAGCAAAGATTACTGTTGCTAACTCAAGATAATGAGTGGGATAGTTTTGTTCATGAATTTTTAGCTATTGTGATGCATAGGAAATAAATCTATCATTTTGCATAAGGACACAACCAAGTCCTTTCTTTGAAGTGTCACTATAAATAAAAAACCCATCGTTCCCTGATGGTAGAGTCAAGATAGGAGAATTGACTAATCTTCTCTTCAGTTCTTCAAAAAATTCTTCACACTCTTTTGTCAAAACAAATTTAACCCCTTTACATGTGAGCTTGGTTAATGGGTTTTCCAATCGGGAAAAATTCTGGACAAAACACCAATAATAACCTGCTAAACCAATAAAACTGCATACCTCAGTTATACTCATCGGTGCTGGCCATTCTTGGATTTCCTTGGTCTTTGAAGGATCAATAGAGATTCCATCCTTAGAGACAATATGGCCAAGAAAAGAAATTTACTGAATCCAGAGTTCACACTTGATAAACTTCCCATATAATTTATTTCTTTTAAGGGATTTTAAAATAGTGCACAAGTGATTTTCATGATTTTAATAGATTTTGGAGTAAAACAAGATATCATCAATAAATAAAACTACAAATTCATCAAGATATTCCTTGAAAACTCTATTCATTAGATCCATGAAAATAGAGGGTGCATTAGTCAGTCCAAAAGGCATTACTATAAACTCGTAATGCCTATACCTAGTTCAAAATGCTGTTTTTAGAATGTCTTCCTTCTTTATACACAACTAATGATATCCATATTGAAGGTCACTATTTGAAAAATATTGTGCTCCATGAATTTGGTCAAATAAACCATCAATGCGAGGTAGGGTATACTTTTTCATTATTTTTATAGCATTGATCTCCATGTAGTCAATGCACAACCTCATAACTCCCACCTTCTTCTTAACAAAAAGAACTGGGGCTCCCCATGGAGAAATAATAGGGAGAATAAATCCATTATTATTTAATTCCTCTAGTTGTTTCTTTAGTTCCACTAATTCCACATTGGACACTCTATAAGGGGTATTCGATATGGGCCTTGAACCGGGAATTAAATCAATGGAAAACTCAATTTCTCATTCTGGAGGATGTCTAGGTAAATCCCTTAGAAACACATCAATATATTCTTTAAAAATAGGTACATCCTCTATTTGAACATTCCTTTCCTCACCCATAGTTATTTCATTCTCTTCCTCCCTAATAATTGAATTTAGTAGAGCTATTGGGGGTGGATCTAGATAAGAATCAGGTGGTGATGTTTTTGCTCTAAAGATAAGATACTCCTTATCAACATCAAAAATTGTAACCTCCTTCTTCTTATAATAAATTTTCGCAACATGGTCCGAAGGCCAATCCATTCTGAGGATTATATCAAATTCAATCATGGGTATGACAATGAGATATGAACATAAATAATATTTATATGCCCTAATAGAAACAGATTCACAAAAATTTGTTGCAATAATACCTATCTTATGAGTTTTGACTGAAAAATACCTTATTAAATCAAATTGGAAATATCTAATTTTCTTAGAAAAATGGGAATATATGAAACAATACGATGATCCAAAATCAAATAAAGCATTGGCTAAACTTGAGGAAACCATTAAATTACCAACTACCATGTCTTTAAGAGCTTCAACCTCAGTAGTATTGATCACATAAGCTTGGCCTTATTTCCTGGGCCTTTTATAAGGTAAGTTTCCTTGGCGCTTAGGACATTCGTTTGCATAATGCCCCTTTTCTCTATAATTGTAGCATTAAACATTGAAAACCTCTTTCTTTCCATTGCAATCACGAGCTTGGTGGCCTTTTTCACCACACTTGTAACGGAATCCCATTCCCTTCAGGAAAGTACCAAGGTGTTTCTTCCCACATTTACCACAGGATGGATATTAAAATTTTCCCTTCTTCCCCTTATTTCCATTTCTAGAGTTTTCAGTAGATCTCTTCTTCTCATTATTTTCTTTAAAGTCATAAGACTTAGAGAATTCATTTTATGTCTTGATAGAACATGAGACAATATCTTTGTATGATGAGAAGGATTGTGAGACTAATGCTCAATAGAGAAATGGTTTTAACCCATCAAATAATAGATCAATATTACTCCTTGGGTTATGTATATAATCTGCTACATGCCTTACTAACCTTGTAAAGTTAGCCTCATACTTTGCGACATTCTCATCCTCCTTTTACCTCAGACTCATAAATTGTCTTTCCATATCTACTCAATGGTCACATGGAAGTATTTTTCTAAGAAAATATTTTTAAACTCCCTCCATTCCATATTTTATACTTCTTCATCCTCCTTTGTGTTTTGAAGTAATGACCACCATTGATCTGCATCTCCCGTGAGGTGATTAACTGCCATGAAAATTTTTTCCCCTTCACTACTCCCCAAAGCATGAAATATTTTCTCTAAGGAACTTATCCATTTATTAGCTACAAATGGATTTGTAGTACCATTGAATGTTGGTGGTTGTTTGCTCATGAAGTATTTTAACATTGATCCTTCACATTGTGGATCGGGGTGCTCCATACAGGTAAGGTTATTATTCATAACCTGAGTGAGTTGTCCCAGTATGGTGATAAGTTGATCTGCACCAGTTGCATCAAAAACTCCACTATAATTATCTTGAGTAGGATGGAAATCCCTACATGGATTATGATCATTGATACCATTTTCATTCCTTTCACTAGGCACCATTTCTAAACAATGACATACACTAGATTAGTTTAGGAATCACAATACATAATTTCAAACTTGTAAAACACTTAACATAAATTGAACAGTTTATGGATATAATCCATAATCATAAAAATGTTTTCTTTGAGGAGGTATATACTCATAAATCATTCATAATGGTTTGTAAAGAAAATGAGAATTATCCTAAGAATATCCCCTGAGAGTGTCATAACCAAGAGTGCAGCAAAGCCTGTTGTTGTGTACCAGGATACCCTGAGTCAAGCCCAAAACTCCTTATCAGAGTTTTCACTCCTAGGTACATCTTTTACAGAGCCGCCTCTACCCCCCCGTATCCAGACAAGGAAGTATTTCTTGGAAAATACACAAAATCTCTACATTACCAAAATTCTAGGAAGTTATTCTATACTAATCCTCAAAGTCTATCTTAGGGGAATTTTATATAATCTGAGTTTTTCTAAATATAGCTTCCAAGGTTTGTACTAAACTTCCTCTAATACCAACTGTAACGCCCCAACCCCAGTTACCTAGAGTCAGTGAATTATTACATAACATTGGCATTATCACAAGGGATCAAGTCCTGAAAGACCGATAAGTTTAGTATCCTTGGAAGTACTAGATATAAACATAAGTTTTACATTACATAATGAAATAAAACAACAACAAAATTTTGTCCCCTTTTAACACACTTATATCCCTTATCCTATCCATAAAGGTCAACCATAAAATACTTCTTCACATCCTGGGAAAAATAAAACATAGAAAGGGGTGAGATCAGATTCTCATTAAGGATAACAATATAGCGGAAACTTTCATAAATAAGAATAAACATTTAAGGCAATGTATAAGACTAAAACACAAGCCTTTTAAACTTAAACATTGACATAATATGGAAAATATAAATCAAATAATTCCATTTACTTATTCACATGGATATTCTACTCGTCGAATAATCTCATGAAATATCAATATCCAATTTCATAATGATGGAATACATAATTCCAGAATTCATAACCACATAGTCAAGGCCTCGTGCCAAGACTACAAATAATATTTTTTCAAGGCCTTATGCCAAGACACTAGTTTGTCTCATGTGACCTATCGATGCATTGAATAGATATAGCAGGATCCACCTGTCACTTACTAAGTCCAATTCATTCTTTATATTAAAAGGTTTAAACATAACATAAACATTTGTATTAAAACTAGCATAAGAAATGTCAATAATTTATCCACAAACCATGAATGGTATAAAAATAACACATCGACATTCAAACATATCAAAAAACCTTCAATAAAATATGGAATATTTGTATCATAATAAATCAACTTCAAACAAGTTTAAAATCCATCAAAGGATGTTGACATAGATGAAATGAAAACTATTTGAAAGAAATAACTCTTTCTATTTTGAAACCATATAAAAGTCACATAATTATAAAAGAAAACATTTATTTTGGAAATATTCTTACAAGATTGTAAGGGAAGCTTCAAAGGTGTTATAACGGCGGAAGATAGCTACACCCGCCATATAAGTTAAAAAAACATTCTTTTCTTAATTTTTTAGAAAGGGTCGTAAAAGACCTTGTTTGGAAAACAACGGAAATATTCCTTTACAAAAATATTATAAAAAGTCAAAAAAGGGTATAAATGACTTTAACCCATAGTCTAGGAAATAGTAAAAATGTTTTGAAATATATTTTTTAAGAAACACAGATGTGGAAGATAAAGAGGTCCCAGTAGATACTTATGTATTAACAACCTCAGATAAGTAAAGAGATTGTAGAATTAACCCTTACGGTGTACTTTTTCTTGGTCAAGGATACTTTAACCTCCTGTATAATAGTTAAATAATTGTTATTAAATTATAAAAGAACCAAATACATAAATATGATATCATATATGATCTTATAATATTGATTTGTTAATAATATTTAAGTAATATCATTGTTTCGGGTGTTAACTGATTTGTTTTCCTTAATATTCTTGGTAACGTAAGCCATGTTTGTTATGGACGTAACACCCCGAGATTTTATGAGAATTATTCTTTTTAATTTCTTTAATGTATTTTGTTGTATGCTACACAAAGATTATCTTGCGCTATACGCAACACCGTATTATCTTGTAGTATATGCAAAACTATTCTTGGATTACATTACACGCAAGAGTAACCTTCCTCGATAGCTTGCGTTGTACGCAATACTGAGTTTCACTAAACAAAGATATGTTATTAAAATATTATATAAACTAGCCATTATGAATAGTAATACCCACTTTTTGAAATTTTATAAATTTTATATTTCAAAATGGACTTCATTTTTGGATTTGGAATATAGAAATTAGCCTAGGGTGAATTTTTGGTATTTTTCTGAAAACTTTCAATTTTTGATAAATAGTGAAAACACTGAGTTATTGGTTAAAACTGACTTTTTATTTAAATAATAATTTATTTTATTTAAATTTATTTTAGGTCAAAATAGATACATAATACCTTTATAATTTCAATGTAATTTATTAGAGTCATTTTATAATAATTTAGAATATATAAAAATTTTATTGAACTTTTTACCGTCTTTTACCCACCTCCTAGGAGCATTTGCAAATTTACATAAAACTTAATTTTACGGCTTCTGTGAGTTGAATTTCAAAAATTTGAGAGACACGGTTAATATCAAGGAGTAAAATACAGTTCAATAAGATAAAAATAATTTTTGGTGAATAGTAACTTTTTACTTTTATTTACCACGGTTAGAAGTAAATAGAGTAATTAAGGGTAAAAATGATATTATTATTACCCTAAAACATGTCCTAATTCTATTGGGTAAGTATAATTATACAAAAAACAACCTTAGGAATAAAATATGAACCTCTTTGGTCCGCTTGGATTAGATTAGGACACTTATTATTATTTTATTTAAAGAAGAGTTAAAAGAGTTAAAATCAATGTTTAATAACTAAAAAATTTTTAATATAGGGTTATACATAAGATAAAGCCGACTATAAATAATTATTAGAAAGATAAAAATATTTCCTACATAATGGTATTTTATTTATATTTTTTAGACATTAAATAATTTAATTTATTTATGACACAATAATGATGCAGTAATTACCTTATTAATGAAATATTAACATAATTGATATAATAAATACCCAAATAAATATAATTTGAGACTTTTTATGAATTAAACTAATTTTATAGGTTAATATAACATATTAGGGTTGGTTAGATGATTTTTTTTCTAAGTAATAATTCTTTTATGAATTTAGAGAAAACAAAATACCAAATAGTGTCAAAATTGACATAAAAGAGTTTTTAAAACAAATATTATATTATTAATTGATATAATGGTCCTAAAAATATAAGGTTCGGAAAAAATACTTATATAACAATATATATGATATTAATGAACCAATTGGGGTTCTATTGGCATTTTATAGTAATTTTATTAACCATATAGTGTAAGAATACAAGAAGACACGGTAAAAGTTAAATTATTTAACTTAGAGTTAAATCTAAATGATAAAGTTAAAATGGTAACCTAAACTTGTCTAAAACCTACATTACATCATAAAGGGAAAAACTAAAACAAAAAAGTCTCCATAGTACACACTCAGATCCCCTTAGACTATCCCTACAGGTCAGTCATAAAATTCTTCTTCGCATCCTGGAAAAAATAAAACATAGAAAGGGGTGAGCTCAGATGCTCAGTAAGGATAACAATATAGTGAAAACTTTCATAAATAAGCTTAAACATTTAAGGCAATGTATAACTAAAACAAAAGCTTTTTAAACTTGAACTTCAGCATAATATGGTAGAAATAAAATGAAATAATGCCATTTACTTATTCACATAGATATTCTACTAGTCGAATAATCATATGCAATGTTAATAACCACTTTCATAATGATGGAATGCATAATTCTAGACTATCATAACCATGTATTCAAGTACTTGTTCCAAGAATACAAATAATATTTTGTCAAGGCCTTGTGCTAAGACACTAGTTTGTCTCAGGAGAACTACCGATGGATCGAGGAGGTATAGTGGGCTCCACCCATCACTTACTAAGTCTAATGCATTCCTCATATGAACAGGTTTAAACATAACATAAAAATTATTATTAAAACTAGAATATGAAATGTAAATACTCTCTCCAGAAACCATGAATGGTATAAAAATAACACATCCACAGTCAAACATATCACAAAACCTTCAATACAATATGGAAGTTTTGTATCATAATAAATCAACTTCAAATAAGCTTAAAATCCATCAAAGGATGTTGACATATATGAAATCAAAATTATTTGAGAGAAATATCTCTTTTTTTGAAATCATTGAAAAGTCACACATTTATAAAGGAAGTAATTTAAAAGAGATTTTTGAATCAAAGTGTCCCATAACACTTTGAAACTTTTAAAAAGAAATATCATTTCAAAACATTCATGTACATATAAATAAATCCTTAAAATCATTTTGAAAACATAGACATTAATTAAAAATATTTAGATAGATAAATCTTTAAAAAATTTAAAATTCTGATCTTGATAAAGATTAGCTTTCACAAATTCTTAAAATATTCATTTTGAAATCATTTAAAAGTCACATAATTATAAAATAAAACATTTACTTTCAAAATATTATTATAATCTTGTAAGGGAAGTTTCGATGATTTTATAATGGCAGAAAATAGCCGTACCCACCGTATAAGTTAAAAAAATACATTCTTACCTTAATTCTATCGGAAAGGTTAAAAAAGACCTTGTTTGGAAAACGACAAAAATATTCCTTTATAAACTTCTTATAAAAAGTCAAAAAAGGGTATAAATGAATTTAACCCATATTCTGTAAAATAGTAAGAATGTTTTGAAATACATTTTTAAGAAACATGGATGTGGATGATAAAGAGGTCCCAATAGATAATTATGTATAAACAACCTCGGATAATGAAGAGATTTTGAAATAAACCCTTACCTTGTACTTTTCCTTGGTCGAGGGTAGGTTAACATACTGTATAATAGTTAAATCATTGTTATTAAATTATACAATAATCATATACATAAATATAATATTATATATGATCTTTTAATATTGCTTTGTTAATAATATTTTAGTATTATCGTCGTTTCGGGTGTTCACTTACTCATTTTATTTTATATGTTTTTTTAGATAAACTGCGTTTGTTATCCATAGGTTGTATCTTATTAATATACAAAATTATATCAATTACTTAAACATTATTTTTAATCATCAAATGAAAATTAGTCTTTAATGGATACGATGAGGAATGAATCTTATCGCGTTCCTGGAGACGGTAGTCCGTACGTACGCACGAGTGACAATATCATTATTTTTATATTAAAATAATATATAATTGGATGGTATATCATATATAAAGAATCATTATCATTTTATATCTATTATTTAAATCAATTACACATAATTATCATACCCATCCAAATAATAATGTTTTGAATAACAATTACACCACGACGTGGAGACGGTAAGCTGTACGTACGCACGTATGGTGACATGTCATTAAAAGGATGTATAGAATATTGAATATGGTCATACCATATTTATAATAACATCAAAGTATATAGAAGATATTGGAGTTATTATTTTAGAATGGAAATAACAAAGAAAGAAGAAGTTGAAGAAGAAAGGAACTTGAAAGAGGGTGGTGAAAACATTACCTCTTCTTCAGGTTCTTCCTTATGATTTGATAAAAAAAGATCCTTAGGTTGGATTTATGATAAAACTAAGGACTCTAAGTTTAAGTGAGGGAAGTTTAGAGAATATTTGGGTAGGTTTTAGCCGATCCAAAAGGCTTTGAAGGTATGAATTTGAGAGAAGGGGAGTTCCCTTTTATAAGAGGAGTGAGGGGCACCTTAGGAAAAAATTAAAATATTATTTTATAATAAATTAATATTCGGTTTATAATGGCTCAAAATTGATTTATTTCTAGGATAAGGTAGGTATGGGTCTAAATACACTCAACCAATAGGTTTTAGACATGTTTGGATCACTTTATTAACCTTATCTTTTAGTTTTAACTCTGTTAATTTGTTTTACATTTACCATGTCTCTTTGTATTTTTATATTATATGGTTAATAAACTTACTATAAACTTCCAATTGACCCCCAAGTGGTCTATTAATGATAAACCTATCATGATATAAGTCCTTTGGCCGAACCTTAGATTTTTAGTAATAGAATATCAATTAATAATATAATATTTGTTTTAAAAACTCTTTTATGTCAATTTTGACACTATTGGGTATTTTGTTTTTGATAAATTCATAACAGCATTATTACTTAAAAAAAAATTCATATAACCAATAATAATATGTCATATTAATGTATAAAATTATTGTAATTCCTAAAAAGTCTCAAATTACATTTATTTGGGTATTTATAATATCAATTATCTTAATCTTTCATTAATATGGTAATTACTACATCATCATTGTGTCATAAATAAATTAAATTATTTAATGTCTAAATATTATAAATAAAATACCATTATGTAGGGAATATTTTTATATTTCTAGTGAATATTTATAATCTAATTTATCTTATGTATAACCCTATATTAAAAATGTTTTAGTTATTAAACTTTGATTTTAACTCTTTTAACCCTTCTTTGATTTAAATAATAATAAATGTCCTAATCTAATCCAAGTGGACCTAAATGATAATATTTTATTCCTAAGGTTGTTTTTGGTCGATATACACTTTTCCAATAGAATTAGGACATGTGTTAGGGTAATATTAATATCATTTTTACCCTTAATTACCCTATTTATTTTTAATCATGGTACATAATAGTAAAAAGTTACTATTCACCAAAAATTATTTTTATCTTATTGAACCACATTTTACTCCTTGATATTAACTGTGTCTTTTGGATTCTCGAAATTCCACTCACAGAAGCGGTAAAATTAAGTTTTATGTGAATTTGCAAATTTTCTTAGGAGATGGGTAAAAGACAGTGAAAAGTTCAATAAAATATTTATATATCTAAAATTATTATAAAATGACTCCAATGAATTACACAGAAATTATATAGGTATTATGTATCTATTTTGACCTAAAATAAATTTAAATTAAATAAATAATTATTTAAATAAAAATTCGGTTTTAAACTATAACTAAGTGTTTTTCACTATTCATAAAAAATTGAAAGTTTTCAGAAAAATACCAAAAATTCACCCTAGGATAATTTCGATATTCCAAATCCAAAAATGATGTTTTTTTACCAAATTAAAAACATATAAGTTTCATTTATTAATTTAAAATTAATTCCCGTTGTCAAATCCAAAAGGTGTATTTTTATGAAATAATAACTATCAAAAGATTGACACTTGTTTATGTCCAATTTCAAAGTGAAATTACTTACAATGACCAGCATTGGATTAAATGGTAAAAATATAATCTATTTATACTTATAAACCATTAAAATGTATAATTTAACACTATTAATTATTTTGATTAAAAAAGTTGTTTTCAATTAAAATATAGTATTTTACACTATTCACCAAAATATGAAAGTTATCAGAAAAACACCAAAAATTTATTGAAACTAAATTCTTATGTCATGATTCTAAAGAAGAAGTTTATTTTTTCAAATTGAATATATAAATGTTTCAAATATTGGATTTAAAAAGAGTTCACCATTAAAAGACGGTAAAAGTGCATTTTTTGAAAAATACTTCTTTTATCTGAAAAAAATGAATTAGTTCTTACATTATGTATAAGAAACTCATAATATAGATTCTAAAATTATAAGGATTATATAATGTTCAAAATTTAGTTAATACCATTCATAACCGCTTTTGAACGGCTAGTTTGGTAATCTTGTGGTGCTCTTGAACTCGGTGTTGTGTGTAGTGCAAGTTATTGAATTACTTTGAAGAAATAACGTACTATGAAATCTTGGGGTGTTACATTCTTCCCTCCTTCAATAAATTGTGTCCTCACAATTTTAAATTGTTCTTCATAAATAAAAGGTTGAAAATAGAAAATATCTTTGTGGGGAAACCCATATCTAAAATTGGGTTAATAAAATTTAGTCTTAATAAGAGGAAAAGTGGAATGAAAAATTCACCAACAAATTATAATCTTGATTAGAAGAACATTGGTGGAAATTAGAGACACCTAATTGGAGGAAAAAAGTAAATATTTATAGGGAGTGATTGAGTTCATCATTCACAAACAATTATAGAATTATGGGCCTCAAAGCCACCAATCTATGATGATTTAAAATACCATCAGTTCAACAAAAACGTAAGGTATTAGGATAAAACATTTTTGGTTTTATAACGCCTTACTTAAAGTTTAAGAATTTATTTCTTCATAGAATAAGAGAAGAAAAAAATGTATACTTGTCAAGTAGAGTTCCACTCTTTAACTAATTTCTACCACAAACTCATCTTTCACTCTAAAAGATAATAGGACTTAAAAAAATTATTCTATTTATCCTATTCATATAGGGTTAAAAAAATGAATTTATAATTCATCTACCAGACCCTTAAAAAAACTACATTATTCAATCCAGGACATCACGTGGGTCAGTGGTAGGTGATACACCCTAGTCGCCCTTCGGTTGCGGGTTCAAGTCTCGCGGCCTTGTCAGACACGACGGGTTGCCGCCTGACCTCCGGGTTGTCCTTTTATGGAAATCCAAAAAATAATCTCAAACTAGAATTATCTAAAATAATTTTGTCCAAACTCACAGTCCAAAATTTATAAGGAAGGTAAACACAATGAAGATCCTTTTTTCCGAGTAATAACATGTGAACAGCTTCATCATGTATTCTTTTAAAACACTATAACATCTTGAATTACCATAAAACCTTATTGATTACATTCATGCTCCCTTATTCATTATAGAATACTGGATATACTCCTTTTATCCAAAACTTTTTTAAACTCATGCAATAATGGAATATACAAATCATTAATAGATTTCATGGTAGTCAAGAATATCCAATATAATTTATCCAAATCAATCATGTATTATTCCAAAATCACTACCTCAGTATCAGAACCATATTATGGTTTATATTTCTCTCAACCATATATTTTCCAAAAATTTAACCAGCTATTGAGTCACTTTTCTTGGTTCCACACAATCTCAAGTCCTTAATAAAATAGTACTATAGTACAATCCTTATATACTCCATAATTATTATAACCATTACATCGTTGATACAACACTCAAATGACATAATTCTTTAATAACAACATAAGAACTCTAATCATTCCTCCTCATCTGTGGTAGTATCATAACTTGATTATTATCCAATATCATCATTTGGGGCATACTCTGATGATTTGGACATTGGTTTGCATAGTGTCCCAACTCCTTGCAGGTGAATCATTGTACATTTGAAACCTTTTTCTTACCCTTACAGTCACGTACTTGGTGTCCTTTTTCTCCACACTTATAACAAACTCCCATTCCCTTCAGGCAAGTTCCAGGGTGTTTCTTCCCACAGTTATCACATATGGGAAAATTATTCTTTTCCCTCTTCCCTTTATCCATCTTTATCTCTTCCATAATTTTCTTCTCTTGCTTGCCTTCAATTCCATAGGACTCAGAGAATTCTAACACATGATACTATTTCTTCATATGTTAAGAATACATGGGAGACTATTTCCCTTCTAAATGTTGGGTTAATACCTGGAAAGATATGATCCTTATTACTCTTTGGATCATACGTATTTCTGGAGTTCACATTCCTTCTAATCAGCGCCATTTCTATACAATGGTATACACTAGATTAGTTTATGAATCACAATACATAAATCCAAACTTGTAAAACACTTAACATAAATTGAACAGTTTATGGATATAATCCATAATCATAAAAATGTTTTCATTAAGGAAGTATATAATCATAAACCCTTCAAAATGGTTTGTAAAGAAAATGAGAATTATCCTAAGCATATCCCCTGGGAGTGTCATAACCAAGAGTGCAGCAAGGCCCGTTATCGTGCACCAGTTCCTGTTTGAGTCTAGCTCAAAGCGATGTTTTCAGGTTTTACCCCTAGGTACATCTGTGCCAGAGCCGCCTCTACCTGCTCGTATCTAGATAGGGATGTATTTCTCGGAAAACACACAAAATCTCTACAATAACAATATTCTTGGAATTTATTCTATACTAATCCTCAAAGTCTATCTTAGGGCTATGTGCTCTAATCAGAGTTTATCTAAATCTAGCTTCCAAAGTTTGTACTAAACTTCCTCTGATACCCACTGTAATGCCCCGACCCCAGTTACCCAGAGTCGGTGCATTATTACATAACATTGTCATGATCACAAAAGATCAAGTCTTGAAAGAAAAATTAGTTTATTAGCCTTGGAAACACTAGATACATTCATAAGTATTACATTACATCATAAAGTGAAAAAATACAACAACCTAGTCTCCATAGTCCACACTCATATCCCATCAGAAAATACCTGCAGGTCTGTCATAAAATACTTCTTCACATCCTGGAAAAAATAAAACATAGGAAGGGGTGAGCTTAGATGCTCAGTAAGGATAACAATATAGTGGAAACTTTCATAAATAATCTTAAACATTTAAGGCAATGTATAACTAAAAAAAGCCTTTTAAACTTTAACTTCAGCATAATATGGTAGAAATAAAATAAAATATTTCCATTTACTTATTCACATGGATATTCTACTAGTCGAATAATCACATGCAATGTCAATAACCACTTTCATAATGATGGAATGCATAATGCCAGACTATCATAACCACATAGTCAAGGCCTTGTGCCAAGACTACAAATAAGATTTTGTCAAGGCCTTGTGCCAAGACACTAGTTTGTCTCATGAGACCTACCGATGCATCGAGGAGCTATAGCGGGCACCACCCGTCACTTAATAAGTCCAATGCATTCCTCATATGAATAGGTTTAAACATAACATAAACATTCGTATTAAAACTAGCATACAAAATGTCAATACTTTCTCCATAAACCATGAATGGTATAAAAATAACACATCCATAGTCAAACATATCAAAAAACCTTCAATACAATATGGAAGTTTTGTATCATAATAAATCAACTTCAAATAAGCTTAAAATCTATCAAAGGATATTGAAATAGATGAAATCAAAACTATTTGAGAGAAATATCTATTTTTTTTTAAATCATTGAAAAGTCACACATGTATAAAGGAAGTAATTTAAAAGAGATTTTTGAATCAAAGTTTCCCATACCACTTTGAAACTTTTGAAAATAAATATCATTTCAAAACATTCATGTCTATATAAATAAACCCTTAAAATCATTTTGAAAACATGGACATTAACTAAAAATATTTAGAAAGATAAATCTTTAAAACATTTAAAATTCTGTTCTTGATAAAGATTACCTTTCACAAATTCTTAAAATATTAATTTTGAAATAATTTAAAAGTCACATAATTATAAAATAAAACATTTAATTTAAAAATAGACTTATAAACTTGTAAGGGAAGCTTCTACGATTTTATAACGGCGAAAAATAGCCGTACCCGCCGTATAAGTTAAAAAAGACATTCTTACCTTAATTCTGCTGAAAAGGTTAAAAAGGACCTTGTTTGGAAAACAAAAAAAAGATTCCTTTATAAATTTTTTATAAAAAGTCAAACATGGGTATAAATTAATTTAACCCATATTCTGTAAAATAGTA
Source organism: Viscum album (assembly GCA_963277665.1). Taxonomy (NCBI): domain Eukaryota; kingdom Viridiplantae; phylum Streptophyta; class Magnoliopsida; order Santalales; family Viscaceae; genus Viscum; species Viscum album. The sequence goes on along the minus strand of OY728150.1, from coordinate 1,580,177,093 downwards.
AGAATGTTTTGAAATACATTTTTAAGAAACATGGATGTGGATGATAAAGAGGTCCCAATAGATAATTATGTATAAACAACCTCAGATAATGAAGAGATTGTGAAATAAAACCTTACCTTGTACTTTTCCTTGGTCAAGGGTAGGTTAACCTCCTGTATAATAGTTAAATAATTGTTATTAAATTATAAAATAATCATATCTATAAATATGATATCATATATTATCTTTTAATATTGGTTTGTTAATAATATTTTAGTATTATCGTCGTTTTGGGTGTTCACTTACTTGTTTTCTTTTATATGTTTTGTTACATAAGCCGTGTTTTTTGTACATAGGTTGTATCTTATTCATATCAAGAATTATATCAAGTACTTAAAAATTATTTTTAATCATCAAATGAAAATTAGTCTTGAATGGATACGATGGGGAATGAATCTTATCGCGTTCGTGGAGACGGTAGTCCGTACGTACGCACGAGCGACAATGTCATTCTTTTTATATTAAAATAATATATAATTGGATGGTATATCATATATACAGAATCATTATCATGTTATATTTATTATTTACATCAATTAAACATCATTATCATACCCATCCAAATAATAATGTTTTGAATAACAATTACACCACGACGTGGAGACGGTAAGCCCTACCTACGCACGTATGGTGACATGTCATTCAAAGGATGGATAGAATAATGAATATGGTTGTACCATATTTATAATAATATCACATTATATAGAATATACTGGAGTTATTATTTTATAATGGAAATAACAAATAAATAAGGCGTTTAAGAAGAAAGGAACTTGAAAGAGGGTGGTGAAAACATTACCTCTTCTTTGGGTTCTTTCTTTTGATTTGATCAAAAGGGATCCTTAGATTGGCTTTATGATCAAAATAATGCATCTAGGTTTAAGTGAGGTAAGTTTAGAGAATATTTGGGCATGGTTTGGCCGAGCCAAAAGGCTTTGAATGTATTAATTTGAGAGAATGGGGAGTTCCCTTTTATAAGTGGGGCGAGGGGCACCTTAGAAGAAACATAAAATATTATTTTATAATAAATTCATATTCGGTTTATAATGGATCCAACTTGATTTATTTAGAGGATAAGATGGGGATGGGTTGAAATATACTTAACAAATAGGGTTTAGATAGGTTTGGGTCACTTTATTAACCTTATCTTTTAGTTTTAACTCTTAGTTAAATAGTTTGACATTTACCACGTCTCTTTGAATTTTTATATTATATGGTCAATTAACTTACTATAAACTTCAAATACACCCCCAAGTGGTCCATTAATGATAAAAATATCATTATATAAGTCCTTTTTCTGAACCTTATATTTTTAGGAATAGAATATCAATTAATAATATAATATTTGTTTTAAAAACTCTTTTATGTCAATTTTGAAACTATTGGGTATTTTGTTTTTGATAAATTCATAAAAGCATTATTAATTCTAAAATAATTCATATAACCAATAATAATATGTCATATTAACCTATAAAATTATTTTAATTCATAAAAAGTCTCAAATTACATTTATTTGGGTATTTATAATATCAATTATCTTAATCTTTCATTAATATGGTAATTACTGCATCATCATTGTGTCATAAATAAATTAAATTATTTAATGTCTAAAAATTATAAATAAAACATCATTATGTAGGGAATATTTTTATCTTTCTAATTAATATTTATAATCGAATTTATCTTATGGATAACCCTATACTAAATTTTTTTTAGTTATTAAACTTTGATTTTAACTCTTTTAACCCTTCTTTGATTTAAATAATAATAAATGTCCTAATCTAATTCAAGTGGACCTAAATGATAATATTTTATTACTAAGGTCGTTTTTGGTCGAGATACCCTTGTCCAATAGAATTAGGACATGTGTTAGGGTAATATTAATATCATTTTTACCCTTAATTACCATATTTACTTTTAACCGTGGTAAATAAAAGTAAAAAGTTACTATTCACCAAAAATTATTTTTATATTTTTGAACCACATTTTACTCCTTAATATTAACCTTGTTTCTAGGATTTTCAAAATTCCACTCACAGAAGCGGTAAAATTAAATTTTATGTGAATTTGCAAATTCTCCTTGGAGATGGGTAAAAGACGGTGAAAAGTTCAATACAATTTTTGTATATCTAAAATTATTATAAACTAACTCCAATGAATTACATTGAAATTATTTAGGTATTATGTATCTATTTTGACCTAAAATAAATTTAAATTAAATGAATAATTATTGAAATAAAAATTCGGTTTTAAACTATAACTCAGTGTTTTTCACTATTCATCAAAAATTGAAAGTTTTCAGAAAATACCAAAAATTTACCCTAGGCTAATTTAGATATTCCGAATCCAAAAATGATGTCTGTTTTACCAAATTAAAAACATATAAGTTTCATTTATTTATTTAAAATTAATTCCTGTTGTCAAATCCAAATGGCGTATTTTTAAGAAATAATAACTATCAAAAGATTGACACTTGTTTATGTCTAATTTCAATGTGAAATTACTTACAATGACTAGCATTGGATTAAATGGTAAAAATATAATCTATTTATACTTATAAATCATTAAAATTTATAATTTAACACTATATATTATTTTGATTAAAAAAGTTTTTTTCAGTTAAAATATACTATTTTTCACTATTCACCAAAATATGAAAGTTATCAGAAAAACACCAAAAATTTATTAAAACTAAATTCTTATGTCCTGATTCTAAATAAGAAGTTTATTTTTTCAAATTGAATATATAAATGTTTCAAATATTGGATTTAAAAAGGGTTCACCATTAAAAGACGGTAAAAGTGCATTTTTTGAAAAATACTTCTTTTATCTGAAAAAATGAATTAGTTCTTACATTATGTCTAAGAAACTCATAATATGGATTCTAAAATTATAAGGATTATATAATTTTCAAAATTCAGTTAATACTATTCATAACCGCTTTTGAACGGCTAGTTTGGTAATCTTTTGGTGCGCTTGAACTCAGTGTTGTGTGTAGTGAAAGTTATTTAATTACTTTGAAGAAACAACGTACTATGAAATATTGGGGTGTTAAATTCTTTATATATGATATACCATCCAATTATATATGATTTTAATATCAAAAGAATGATATTTTTGCTCGTGCGTACGTACGGACTACCGTCTCCACGAACGCGATGAGATTCATTCTCCATGATTAACCGTTCAAGTATGATTATAAAGTATATATAATAAATAGTCATGAAATATATGAAATAATAATGATACTAGATTTATGTACATATATGTTTCATTTACTTAATTCTATTCAATTCAATAAGGAAACGAAAACAACGTTCATGCGTACGTACGGCGTACCGTCTCCATGAACGATGTATTTCATTCCATTTATCGATCTATTATATATATATATATTATATTCTGAATATATATTATTTATAAATCATATTTTAAATTATGGATGTAATTAAATCATGATATAAGTAATGATATCAAGAACAACAAGTCCAAACACGTACAATAAATGAAACGATTTTACCCAAAACACCACTTTAACATGGAATTGACAAATTAGCAGGTAATATATAGTCATAAGTGAATCATATATGATATCATAAATATTATTATGGTTTTTTTACAAGTTAATAATATGTTTAAATCCACTATATAGGAGTCTCAGACACATACGGAAGAAATTGGACATAAGGTAAGGGATTATTTCGTCTCACTTTTATTTCTGTGAGACATATGCCTTAATCACCACCTATTTCTTTTGTATGGTGTTTATGCTTCCCATGAATGTTTTATGATTTTTATTATGAAGGATATGATACTTACATATGCATGTAATTTTACTTATTTTATGACATGTATTATTTCACCGATTATAAATGGTAAGGGATAATTGTTCCAATCTCATTCTTATCCGAGATTGTTTATTCGTAAGTATTTACTGGGGTTATATTTTTCATCCATGTCCATAAAAATGTTTTCATAAAGTGTTTAATATTCTTCCATGTATGTTTAAAGTAATTTTTACCCCTTTTTAACTTTTACTTTGTGTTATTAAAGGAATCTTTCTTTTGTTTACCACACGAGGTACTTTTTGACTTTTTCGGTAAAAGTATGAGGAGAATGTTTGTTTTTTTGACTTATATGGCGTGAATGAATTTTTACAGTTTCATATTGACTTTTCTTCATGAAATTTACTCTACAATATTTCATGATTATTTTCAATAAAATCCTTTTATTTTAAAATTTCATGTCATTTTGAGAAAATAAAATGATTTTGAAGAAGAAAGGATATTTTCCTCAAGAATTCATTTGAAGTGTTTTATCGAGACTATTTTCCATCTAAGATGACATTCTTTAATATGGTCATGTTTCAAGTATAATGTCCCTATTATTTACATGGTTTGATTTTGTTTATGATGAAATGATATCCATTGTTTTATATGGATTATGTTATGATGGGATAATGTTTATGAAACCCATTTTATTTGTTGGGTTATGATGAATGATTTATTTTTATTTTGTGGAACATGAATGAATGATTTCATTATGAGATGGGTGGGACATATATCTCCCTCCAATGCATTGGGTAATTATTTATATCTCATGAGATAGACATGGATGGAACGACAAGTGAATCTGGTTCAGTAATACAGGACTGGAACGACAAGTAAACCCGGTTCAGTAATAGACTTTGTCCTCTATGATGGTCTTGGCAGCAATGCCTTGGATACTATGGAAATCATAACATGTGCTTAATGGTTTCCACAATTACATGTTTTATTCTCATGCTATTTTATCATGGTTAATGTTCCTTTTTGATCTATGCCTTATGCACTGCCAATATTTATGTCATTACTCATGATTTTGATGTTTTATGTTCATGTTATTACATTCAAATTTTTAGGGATTGTTTTGTGTTCTACATGTTTACCCTCACTTAGCATTTGATCTCACCCTTTTTATGTTTTATTTTCCTCAGGATATAAAGAAAGGTTTTAGGTAATAAAACAAAAGGGGAAGATCTTATGGGAGATGTTGAAGATCTTTCACCACAATTAGAAGATTATGTTTTCGAGTTTCCAAAGATACTAAACTAATGCGGTCTTTGGGCATCTGTTTTTGTCGTGTATTAAGTATTCCACAAAAGTAATATAATGTCTATGTACGTCAAGCTTTTGCTCTCTAAAGTTGGTATCATAGTGAAGGTTTAGTCAACCTTTTGAAACTAGGATGCGAAAACTTTAGTGAGATCCCAAGAGACATTTCTAAGGTATGTCTAGGGATGTCCCTAAGGTTTAGTATAACTATAGGTTACAGTCCTAGAATTATGTTAACGATCATGAACAAGCTAGGGTAAAACTAAGGTGTCATGGATTAAATAACGTGTGATAAGTTAGAATTTTTATGATTATGTGGTTCCACGTTATTTTAAATATTTCTTACACCATGGTTTTTGGTTTTAGTCAATGGAGGGAACCGGAAGGAATTGGGTAAACATTGAATCCAATGGACAAATTAGTGACTATGAGCAACAAAATTTCGTAATGAATAGAAATAAAGATATTGTGATTATGCCGAATCAGTCATCGTGATATATGATTAATAAGGTAAACTTTAGTGGTATTCCTAATTCATCAAATAAGAGGAAGATGGACTTTTATGCATGTTCGCATGGTGAGGAGCATAGAGAAAGGAAGATTGAGATTTCTAAAGAAGAGAATAAGAACCTTGATGAATATATCAAATGAAGGGGAAGATGTTATCTGTGTGGGGAGAAGGGTCATAGAGTGACAAACTGTTATGGAGTTCAATGTCTTATCTGTGGAGAACATGGGCATTACCCAACTCAATGCCCTGACCAAAGAGGTTACTTATAAATCAAGGAAAGAATTATTCCATGAAAATCATCAAAGAGGATGAATTGAAGTGTTTATGTATTTGTATTCAAGAATAATGTTGTTGAGGTACTTTTATGGTATATTGGAATATCTATGTATCGGTTTATTGTGGGTTTCAATAATTGTATGGTACCGATAACCATGAAAAGTGATTGAAATATTTTTGGAAAGAAGATGATATGCGCATAATGAAGGGATAAATAGATAATGAAATGTTTGATATTATTAATGATCTCATGACTGATATAAGGGCAAAGTGATATTATGGTTTGAGTATATATAAATTTTGGGATTTTGGTATGTGGAAAGAGTTGACTTTTGACAGCATTCATGTTTTCACTAAAGTTCAATGGGTATTAATTTTTCAAGAGAATACATGATTAAGGAATTAAATTTTTTGGAATGTGACCAACAAGATATATCTTATGATATATGGTTAATAAATGATGGTATTCACATGCTCGGTAGATGACATTTCTAGTATTCATTTTCTTTATACTATGAGATTGGATAGAAGTATTTTGGATAAGCCTAAAGAATGAAATGGATTAAGTTGGACATCAGATAGTATTGTTTAAGACTAGAACCTTTTTTCGATATTATTTATGGAATGTTATAATGGTGAAGTTTTAGAAAAAGGAAAACCTGTAGGACGGGCGACAACCCATCGCATCGGACAAGGCTACGAGAATCGATCCCACAACCGAAGTGCGACAGGACTTTACCTCCTACCACTGGCCTACAATAAGTCCCTAGTTTGTAGAAATTAGTTTTATTTTATTACTTGGTATGATAGATGAAGTATAAGTCCATTTTTGGAACCATGTATGATTAACCTCACCATAGATGGACTTACGTATATTTAATATCTTATGCTAACCTTTTATGTGATAGAGACAGATGGAATGACCTATCATTCTATTTCATGATCTTCTAATACTTGAAGAATGACAAATTCAGCTTCATATCTTTAAATAAGAGATGAAGCAGAAATTATTCATGGAATGACCAATGATAGTTTTACACTAAAATCAAGTAAGTATTTATCCTTATGAAAAAATTCATCAACATTAGGGAAATGATCTTGAAAACCAAAAATGTTGTCCTAGTACTCTCATATCCGATGAATTAGATGGTACCTTAGATAATCACAAATTTATGGCTTTGTGATTGTTTGGTTTTTCATAACCATGTTTTCTACCACTCTCCATCAGAACTTGATGGTTAGATTTCTCTTCCATATCCATATTTTCACCTATATTCTTCTATGTGGAAACCCAATGATGAGTTACTTGGGGTATCCGTTATGTTTCTAACATTCCTTTTTAAAATGGTGTTTTTGTATTCCTTTTTACGATGTGGGTTTTTATGAGAGAAACATTCAAGTAGAAAACCATTTATAACCCCGAAGAATTTTGAGGGAGAAATTCATTTTAAGGGGGGTAGAATGTAACACCCCAAGATTTTATGAGAATTGTTCTTTTTAATTTCTTTAATTAGTTTTTTTGTACGCTACACCACTATTATCTTGCGCTATACGTAACACCGTATTATATTTTCATATATGAAACACTATTCTTGGCTTGCGTTACATGCAAGATCAACCTTCCTCAATAGCTTGCGTTGTACGTAATACCGAGTTTCACTAAACAACGATATGTTATTAAAATATTATATAAACTAGCCGTTATGAATAGTAATACCAACTTTTTGAAATTTTATAAATTTTATCTTTCAAAATGTACTTAATTTTTGGATTTGGAATATCGAAATTAGCCTAGGGTGAATTTTTGGTATTTTTCTGAAAACTTTCAATTTTTGATGAATAGTGAAAACACTGAGTTATTGGTTAAAACTGACTTTTTATTTAAATAATAATTTATTTTATTTAAATTTATTTTAGGTCAAAATAGATACATAATACCTATATAAGTTCAATATAATTCATTAAAGTCATTTTATAATAATTTAGAATATATAAAAATTTTATTGAACTTTTTACCGTCTTTTACCCACCTCCTAGGAGCATTTGCAAATTTACATAAAACTTAATTTTACCGCTTCTGTGAGTTGAATTTCGAAAATCCAAGAGAAAAGGTTAATATCAAGGAGTAAAATGTGGTTCAATAAGATAAAAACAATTTTTGGTGAATAGTAGCTTTTTACTTTTATTTACCACAGTTAAAAGTAAATAGGGTAATTAAGGGTAAAAATGATATTATTGTTACCCTAAAACATGTCCTAGTTCTATTGAATAAGTATAAATCGACCAAAACCAAAATTAGGAATAAAATATGAACCTATTTGGTCCAATTGGATTAGATTAGGACACTTATTATTATTTTATTTAAAGAAGAGTTAAAAGAGTTAAAATCAAAGTTTAATAACTAAAACATTTTTAATATAGGGTTATACATAAGATAAATTAGACTATAAATATTTATTATAAATATAAAAATATTTCCTACATAATGGTATTTTATTTATATTTTTTAGACATTAAATAATTTAATTTATTTATGACACAATGATGATGCAGTAATTACCTTATTAATGAAATATTAACATAATTGATATTATAAATACATAAATAATTGTAATTGGAAACTTTTTATGAATTAAAATAATTTTATAGGTTAATATAACATATTAGGGTTGGTTAGATAAATTTTTTTCGAAGTAATAATGCTGTTATGAATCTAGAGAAAACAAAATACCAAATAGTGTCAAAATTGACATAAAAGAGTTTTTAAAACAAATATTATATTATTAATTGATATAATGGTCTTAAAAATCTAAGTCTCATCCAAAAGACTTAAATAATAATATATATGACATTAAGGAACCAATTAGGGTTCTATTGGTAGTTTATAGTAAGTTTATTAACCATATAGTGTAAGAATACAAGAAGACACAGTAAAAGTTAAATTATTTAACTTAGAGTTAAATCTAAATGATAAGGTTAAAATGGTAACCTAAACTTGTCTAAAACCTATTGGTTGAGATAATTGCGACCCATCCCCACCCTATCCACTAAATAAGTCACTTTGGATCCATTATAAACTGAATATGAATTTATTATAAAATAATATTTTAAGTTTTTCCTAAGGTGCCCCTCACCCCTCTTATAAAAGGGCACTCCCCGTTCTCTCTAATTCACACATCCAAAGCCATTTGGCTCATCCAAACCCTTCCAAAATACCCTATAAACTGTACTCTATTCATCCTAGAGGCCTTCCTTTAGTCATAAATCCAACCTAAGGATCCTTTTTGATCAAATCTAAAGGAAGAACCCGAAGAAGAGGTAAATATCTCACCACCTATTTCAAGTTCCTTTCTTCTTCCACTTCCTCCTTCTTTGTTGTTTAAATTATAAAATAATAACTCCAGTATATTATATATACTGTGATGTTATTATAAAAATTTTACAACCATATTAGTTATTTTATCCATCCTATGAATGAAAAAGTCACCACACGTGCGTACGTACGGCTTACCGTCTCCACGTCGTGGTGTAGTTTACTATTCCAACATTTCATCATTTGGATGGGTATAATAATGAGTATAAATGATATAAATAATAAATATAACATTATTATGATTCTTTTTATATGATATACTATCCAATTATATATGATTTTAATATCAAAAGAATGATATTGTCGCTCGTGCGTACGTACGGACTACCATCTCCACGAACGCGATGAGATTCATTCTCCTTGATTAACCATTCAAGTATGATTATAAATTATATCTAATAAATAATAATGAAAGATATGAAATAATAATGATACTGTATTTATGTACATATATGTTTCATTTACTTAATTCCATTCAATTCAATAAGGAAATGAAAACAACATTCATGTGTAGGTACGACCTACCGTCTCCATGAACGGTGTATTTCATTCCATTTATTGATCTATTATATATATATTATATTCTGAATATATATTATTTATAAGTCATTTTTTAAATTCTGTATTTTATTAAATCATTATATAATTAATGATATCAAGAACAACAAGTCCAAACACGTATGATAAATGAAACGATTTTATCCAAAACACTGCTTTAACATGGAATTGACAAATGAGCAGGTAATATAAAGTCATAAGTGAATTATATATGATATCATAAATATTATTATGGTTCTGTTACAAGTTAATAATATGTTTAAACCCACTATACAGGAGTCTCGGACACATACGGAAGAAATTTGACATTGGGTAAGGGATTATTTCGTCTCACTTTTTTTTCCTGTGAGACATATTCCTTAATCACCACCTATTTCTTTTGTATGGTGTTTATTATTCCCATGAATATTTTATGATTTTTATTATGAAGGATATGATACTTAAATATGCATGTAATTTTCCTTATTTTATGACACATATGATTTCACCGATTATAAATGGTAACGGATAATTGTTTCAATCACATTCTTATCTGAGATTGTTTATTATTAAGTATTTACTGGGGTTATATTTTTCATCCATGTCCATAAAAATGTTTTCATAAAGTGTTTAATATTATTCCATGTATGTTTAAAGTCATGTTTACCCCTTTTTGACTTTTAATTTGTGTTATGGAAGGAATCTTTCTTTTGATTACCATACGAGGTACTTTTTGACTTTTTTGGTAAAAGTATGAGGAGAATGTTTGTTTTTTTAACTTATACAGCGTGAATGAATTTTTACGGTTTCATATCGCCTTTTATTCATGAAGATTACTCTACAATATTTGATGATTATTTTCAATAAAATCCTTTTATTTTAAAATTTCATGTCATTTTGAGAAAAGAAAATGATTTTGAAGAAGAAAGGATATTTTTCTCAAGAATTCATTTGAAGTATTTTATCGAGACTATTTTCCATCTAAGATGACATTATTTAATATGGTCATGTTTCAAGTATAATTTCCCTATTATTTAAATGGTTTTATTTTGTTTATGATGAAATGATATCCATTGTTTTATATGGATTATGTTATGATGGGATAATGTTTATGAAACCCATTTTATTTGTTGGGTTATGATGAATGATTTATTTTTATTTTGTGGCACACGAATGAATGATTTCATTATGAGATGGGTGGGACCTATATCTCCCTCGAATGCATTGGGTAATGATTTATATCTCATGAGATAGACATGGATGGAATGAAAAGTGAATCTGGTTCAGTAATACAAGGCTGGAATGACAAGTAAACCCAGTTCAGTAATGGACTTTGTCCGCTATGATGGTCTTGGTAGCAATGCCTTGGCTACTATGGAAATCATAACAGGTGCTTAATGGTTTCCACAATTACATGTTTTATTACCTTCCTATTTTATCATGGTTAATGTTCCTTTATGATCTATTACTTATACAATACCAAGATTTATGTCATTACTCATGATTTTGATGTTTTATGTTCATGTTCTTACATTCAAATGTTTAGGGATTGTTTTGTGTTCTCCATGTTTACCCTTAATGAGCATTTGAGCTCACCCTTTTTATGTTTTCTTTTACCCAGGATATAAAGAAATGTTTTAGGTAATAAAAAAAGGGGAATATATTATGGTAGATGTTGAAGATCTTTCAACACAATTAGAAGATTATGTTTCCGAGTTTCCAAATACACTAAACTAATACAGTCTTTGGGCATCTATTTTTGTCATGTATTAAGTATTTTGCAAAAGTAATACAATGTCTATGTACGTCAAGATTTGGGTCTCTAAAATGGATAATATGTATTTGATTCATATTAGTAACAATATTAAGTTATTAAACATTATTTTTTATTCATAAAATGAAATTTATTCTTGAATGCTTACGATGGGGAATGAATCTCATCGCGTTCGTGGAGACGGTAATCCGTACGTACGCAGGAGCGACAATACCATTATATTGATGGTGAAATCGTATGTAATTGTATGGTATATCATATATAAATAATACTTAACATGTTATATTTATTATTTATATCAGTTATACTCATTATTATACCCATCCAAATAATGAAGTGTTTGAATAATAAACTACACCACGACGTGGAGACGGTAAGACGTACGTACACACGTATGGTGACTTGTCATTCATAGGATGGATAAAATAATTAATATGGATGTACCATATTTATAATAACATCATAGAATGTATAATTCACTATAGTTATTATTTTGCTATGGTAATAACAAATAAAGAGGAAGTGGAATAAGAAAAGAACTTTGGAATAGGTGGTGAAATTATTACCTCTTATTCGGGTGTTTCCTTTTGATTTGATCAAAAGTTATCCTTAGGTTGTATTTATGATCAAATTAATTCCTCTAGGTTTAAGGGAGGGTAGTTGGGATACTATTTGGGTAGAGGTTGGCTGATCCAAATGGCTTTGGGGGTGTGATTTTGAGAGAAGGGGAAGTACATTTTTATAAGAGAGGTGAGGGTCACTTTAGAAAAAACATGAAATATTATTTTATTATAAAATCATATTGAGTTTATAATGGCCTAAAAATAATTTATTTAGAGGATAAGGTGGGTATGGGTTTAGAAAATCTCAACCAATAGGTTTTAGATAGGTTTAGGTCATCATATTAACCTTATCTTTTAGATTTAACTCATAGTTAAATAGTTTAACTTTTACCATTTATTCTTGTATTATTATATTATATGGTTAATAATCTTACTATAAAATTCCAAGAGAACCTCAAGTGGTTTATTATTGATATATATAACCTTATAAAATTCTTTTTTCCGAACCTTATATTTTTAATAATATTATATCAATTAATAATATAGTATTTGTTTTAAAAACTCATTAATGTCAATTTTGACACTATTTAGTATTTGATTTTTGTTAAAGTCCTAACAACTTGATTACTTAGAAAAAAATCCATTAAATCATCTCTAAAATTTAATATTAACCTATAAAATTCGTGAAATTCATCAAAAGTCTCAATCTACATTTATTTGGATATTTATAATATCAATTTTTTAATCTTGCAATAATAAGGGAATTACTGCATCATCATTGTGTCATAAATAAATTTAATTATTTAATGTATAAAAATTATAAATAAAATACCATTATTTCGGAAATATTTTTATATTTCTAATGAATATTTATAGTCGAATTTATCTTATGTATAACCCTATATTAAAAATGGTTTTGTTATTAAACTTTGAATTTAACACTTTTAACTCTTCTTAAAATAAAATAATAATAAATGTCCTAATCTAATACAAGTGGACCTAAAGGATAATATTTTATTAATAAGGTTGGTTTTTGTCGAAATAAACTTATCCAATAGAGTTAGGACATATTTTAGGGTAATTATAATATCATTTTTTACCATCAATTACGCTATTTACTTTTAACCGTGGTAAATAAAAGTCAAAAGTTACTATTCACCAAAAATTATTTTAAACTTATTAAACCAAATTTTAATTACTGATATCAACTATGTCTCTCATATTTTTGAAATTCAATTCACAGAAGCAGTAAAATTTTGTTTTATGCAAAATTTGAAATGTGCTTAGAAGGTGTGGGTAAAAGACGGTAAAAAGTTCGATAAACTTTTATATATCTAATATTATTATAAAATGAACCCAATAAATTACATTGAACATAAATTGGTATTATGTATCTATTTTTACCTAATATAAATTTAAATAAAATAACTAATTATTTAAATAGAAATTTGGTTTTAAACAATAATGCAGTGTTTTTCACTATTCATCAAAAATTGAAAGTTTTCAGAAAAATACAAAAAATTCACCCTAAGCTAATTTCGATATTCGGAATTCAAAAATGAAGTCCATTTTGAAAAATAAAATTTATAAAATTTCAAAAATTGGGTATTACTATTCATAATGGCTAGTTTAATTTGTTGTGGTGTGTTAAAACTCTAAGTTGCACACAACGCAAACTATTACATTATTCAAAGGGAAACGTACCATGGGAGATTGAGGTGTTACACAAGGTGAACTAAAAAAACATTAAAAAAATTATTAGAGTCACTTTTTGTAACTACGTCTAATATTGCTCTCAATTAGAGGGGATTAAAACCCCATCTAACATTGGTTTCAATTTGAGGCGGTTTTAAGAACCACCCCTAATATGAAGCACCCGAATCAATTAGAGGTGGTTTTAACCCCCTCTAATTTGAGATTTTCTAGTGAAATTAGAAGGGGTTAAAACTCCCTATAATCTAACCACCGCTAGTTGCAAGCTAATTTACCAGCACTTATTGAAAACTACCTCTAACATAATGTGGTGGGCACATTAGGAAAAATTATGGGTAACTTCCTCTAATGCATTTTGAGGGGGTTATAACCCCTTTTAATCTAAAAAATAACCCCTTCTAATTGGGGATTTTTTTTAGTGCTTGTTGGACATGGTAAGGTTGATGATGAGTCAGGCAGATCTTCCATTATCCTTTTGGGGATATGCATTACAAACTATGACATACACATTAAACTGAGTACCAACTAAAGCAGAAAATAGAATTCCCTTCTTGCTATAAAGTGGAAAGAAACCCATTTTATTGCATACATGTGTACGGAGTTGTGAGACATTTGTTAAGGCCTTGCGAGGTAATAAACTAGAACCCCGAGGCATGACATTAATCTTTATAGAGTATACCAAGGAAACAAAGGGATACTACTAATACAAACCCTTAGACAAGAAAGTGACTATCGCTAGACAAGCTGTCTTTCTTGAGAGGGATCACATCCTCAAAAAGGATAGTGGGAGAAAGATTGATTTGGATTAATTTGATGCTGAAGATACACAAGAGTTGGTATAGGAACAGATTCCATATGTCCCCATGGATGAAGTAGTTTCAGAACACATGTACCGTGTAGTAGCGTAAGAGAGGTAAGAAAAACAGATATATATGGTTTTATGGTCACTGATGATGTTTACTCACTAATGGTTGACAATGATGAACCTATATCCTATAAGGATAAAGTAGAAAGCTCAGAACCTACAATATGGCTATAAGATATGAATTTTGAGATGGATTCCATGTATCAGAACCAAGTTTGGGTTCTCATTGATGCATCAGTTGATGTAAATCCTGTTATTTGCAAATGGGTATTCAAGATGAAACAGAACATGGAAGGTAAAGTAAGTACCTATAAAGAAAGGATAGTGGCTAAAGGGTTTAAACAATGTCAAAGAATTTACTATGATGAATCCTTTTCAATAGTTTCTATGTTTAAATCCATCAGAATCATACTTTCTATAGCAGCTTACCATGACTATGAGATTTGGAAGATGGATGTAGAAACCGCATTCCTTAATGTTAACCTTCAGTAATATGTTTATATGACACAACCAGAAGGGTTTCCAACTCTAGGTGATGTAAAAATAATTTACAAGTAGAAGAGATCCATTTATGGAGTGAAGCAAGCATCTAGGTTATAGAACATTTGATTCGACGACACTATAAAAAAATTTGGTTTCATTAAGAATGAATGAGACCCATGTGTTTAACAAAAGGTTTAATGAGAATGCAGTCATTATCCTAGTAGTATATGTTGATGACATATTACTTATTGGAAACAACATACAAGTCTTAGAATTTGTTAAGGACCAGTTAAACAAGTGTTTCTTCATGAAGGACATAGGCTAAACAACCTATATTCTAGGGATCAAGATCATTCGTGATAGATCCAAGAGAATTCTTGGACTAAGTCAAAGTACACATGCTAACCAGATACTAAAGATATTTAGTATGGAACAATACAAGAGGGGATTTGTTCCAGTGTCACATGGTTTACATATTTTTAAGAAAACGTGTCCTCAAACACAATAAGAGAAAGAGATAATGAGTAAGATCCCATACGATTCAATGACAAGATCAATCATGTATTCCATGTTATGTACTAGACTTTATGTTTACTATGCACTGAGCATGGTAGAAAAATATCAAGAAGATCCAAGAGAACAACATTATACTGTTGTTAAGGCTATCCTTAAGTATTTGAGAATAACTAAGGATATGTTCTTGGTGTATGGAGGAGATGAGGAGCTGGTAATCAGGGGTTATAATGATGCTAGTTTTAAAAAATATCAGAATGATATGAAGTTTCAATAAAGATATGTTTTCTATCTCAAAATAGGAGTTGTGAGCTAAAAGAGTTCAAAGCAGCCAACTGTCGCTGATTCTACAGTGGAGTCCGAGTATATAGCATCTTCTGATACTATAACAACCCTGCTCTTTATTAAAAACATAAACATTATTTACTACATAAAATATTCACTTGATACAACATGGAATTTCGATATTTCAAGTGTCTTTGAGGCTTAGGAACATTACATAATGACTTAAAACATAAAACACAACATTTTTATTCAAAACTTCCTTTACAAGAACACTACATTCCCTCGTACTTAGCATTGCATGTGATAACCTGAGGACATGCATAAGAAAAGGGTGAGCTATAAAGCCCAGTAAGGTAGTAAAAAATACATAACATGAAGAATAAAATACAAGTTAGGAAATAGGCATATCAATGGAGCATAAAAGAAACATGAACATAAAGGTATGATAAAGCATGATCATCACAACATAGAAATGAGGCAACAACACTTAACATGGTATTAACATGAGACAAGGATCATTGCACATGGGGCATGAGTAAACCATCATTTCACTTAAATTATAATGATTAAACCCTCATCGCACTTGATTTATCATGATAATAATCTTTACCCATTGCATTGGAGCGCTATCAGGGCACACCCTTCTTAAACATTTCATTTCATGCATAAGTGTGCCACAAGATCATATACCATAGATTAATTAAAAATCATAATTTATTTCACGGTAAATGAATTGGAAATTAATACATGAAACTCTTCCATCAATATGTAAATATGCATAAAGTTTAATACCCTTGATAGATAAATGGGCATGATATTCACTACACAATGATTTTGGCTTGGAAAATGGTGGTGCAATTTTGGCTGTATAACAACGTGACATAAGACTTCATAAAAAAGGTTTATGAGAGAGAAAATGGTGTGTCATAATATTTACATGAAATGGATAGTAAGGGGGTCATATAGATAAATTTACCAACATAAGTAATAGAATTTGGATTCATAATACAAAAGAATTGCTTGAATGTAAATGAGGAGAGAGAAATTCCTTACGGAATTTCCGCATGGTGATGAGTGCACATGGGAGGCATTAATGAGAGAGAAAAGGGGTATATCATCATTCAAAAATTAATAGGGAAGTATGGGGGAGGTGTAAAATTATACCCCAACATTTATAATTGAAAATAAAAGGGCATAATAATATTAAGAAACTTGGATAAAATGAGAAAGGAAGGAATCCTTTACTTGGAAGTGTGATCCCAAAGGCTTGGGAGGGGCTTGGGAGATGCTTCTTGGGAGGTTGGAGAACCTTGGGAGGATTATAAATATAAGAGGGTAAAGTTTGGACGAACTAAAAAGGATTTGAGTGAAGAGGAAGTGGGATCTTGGGTGGGTTTATATAGGAAAAGAGAGGGAATTCTTTATCATTTAGGTTTGGAACACCACACATTAAACTTATCAAAACCACAAACCAACCCATGGTTTTGCCCATGCTTTTTTCCAAAGGGGAGTTTAAAACATTATTTTATATGGCCAATGGACTAACTTCTTAAAATAATAGGGTTTCTTATGTGGAGGTGAGTCACACTCTCTAGGAAATCAGTTTAAAAAGTTAAAATGATTTATAAGTCTTGAAGGGTCCACTAAAGCATTGTAAAATAAATCAAAAAAACCTAAAATCATATTATTTTAATGGTTAAACATATATTGGCCTAACATAATGTTTATATTATTTTATTACATCACTATTGGTTCATTATGATGTAATAAAATATATTATATATTTAAACTGTAATTAATTTTTACCCAAAAATTTGGCTCTCTCAGAAAATTATGAAAAATTCACCATTGAATAATTTCAACATCCTAATTCCAAAAGTAATATTCATTTTATCTAAATAATTTTATAAATATGTGGATTTTTACATTTAAAATAAAAAATGACATTTATCAAAAATTCATGGGTTTTGACAAAAATAACTTTCAAACCTTAATAAAAACCACAATAGTATTCATAATAATTATACAATAATTTATATTATATAAAAATTAATTTAGTAATAATATTAAATTAAAATATTATTTAATTCCAAAATCCATTAATTTATCAAAATAGATTTCTTAATTAACTAAAAATTTTATTTTTTTAATTTTAAAAACTATTTACAGAGTAACAATAATAAAATAAAAGTATATTATATATAAAAAAATAATGTAAATAATCATAGTACTAGGGTCTCGTTACATAAACCCTTATAACACCCGCATAATACTGAAGGGTAAGGTGTGCGATGATGACAGACTCTTGGGGTGGCTCAGATAACATCGCTCGGGTGGTAATCTCTATCAACTTCAACTTCTCCTATTGGTGGTTTCATTCAAGCTTAACATATTGAAGCTCAGCTTGGGCTTCATCAAGAGAAAATCCCAATGACTCCACCTCCTTTCTAAGCTCCGACAAATGGGCTTCGTATGGAGAAATTCTACTGGATTAGGCCATCGCTTCCTTTTTTTGAGTAAATTGGATTTGTTAAAGCCCTATATTTATACTAATCATGTGATCACTATTTAACAGCTATATTAACAACAGTAACAATTCTTAATGGTATTTTAAAATCCAAAAACATAAATCCAAATAATTGCATATGTTATATAACCATTTTACATAATAAGACATTTAATTAGATCAAGAGGGATTTCCATTAATAAAAGTTTGGGTCATTACAATCTTCCCCTCTTAAGAAATTTCTCCACAAAAATTTCCTTTTACCACACTAAAACAGATGCGGGTAACTCTTCTTCATCACTTCCTCTGATTCCCATGTTTCTTATTCAGACTTTTGGTTTCGCCATAACTCCTTGACGAGGGGCATTGTCTTATTTCATAGAAAATTTTCTCTATGATCTAAGATCTTCATTGGATTCTCTTCATAGGAGAGGTCATTATCTAATGGTTCCACCTCTGGATTGAGTATATGTGGTGGGTCAGGTATATACTTCCTCAAGAGTGATACATGGAATACATCATGCACTTAAGATAGGTTTGGTGGGAGTGCTAGTCTATAGGCCACTGATCCAATGCGATCAAGGATCTCAAAAGGGCCGATGTACCTTGGACTAAGATTTACCTTCTTCCCAAATCACATAACACCCTTCCACGGTGATATATAGAAGAATACCATGTCTCCAACATCAAACTCTAGGTCTCATCTGCGATTATCAGCATAGCTCTTTTGTCAACTCTAAGCAGCTTTGATGTGCTACAGGATGGTCTTAACCTTCTACACTATTTCTTCGACCATTTCTAGAACTAAGAGTTTTTTCACCCTAAATTAATCCCAACATGCCGGTTTTCTACACCTCTTCCCGTACAGGGCTTTATAAGGAACCATTTGGATGCTTGAGTGGAAACTATTTTTGTATGAGAACTCAACAAGAGAAAGATGTTGATACCATCCTCCTTTGAATTATATTGAGCATGATCTCAACATGTCCTCAAATTTTTCGATAGTCCACTTAGATTGGCCATGAATTCAAGGATGATAAGCCATACTGAAGTTCATCTCAGTATCCAGAGCATGTTGAAGACTCTTCCAAAACTTAGAGGTCAATCTTGAATCTCGATCAGATACAATAGATAGTGGTACTCCATGGAGCCTTACCACATCTCTGATGTATGTCCATGCCAGTTGATCCGGTGATAAATCCTCCTGAATTGCAATGAAGTGTGAATTCTTTATAAGATAATCCACAACATCCTAGATAACATTGTTTCTTTTGGATGTCTTCAGAAGTCTGGTGATGAAGTCCATGGTGATGTTCTCCCATTTCCATGCTGGTATGGGTAATGGTTGCATCATCCCCTTAGACTTCTGCTGCTCAGCCTTCACTTAATGACATACCAATAACTTTGATGTATACTCAGTGATATCCTTCTTCATATTATTCCACCAACAATGCTCTGGGAGATATCGATACATCTTTGTGTTTTCTGGGTGAATAGAGAAATTTGAACTATGTGCATCATCCAAAATTTCCTTCTTTAACTCTGGATTTGATGGAACACATAGTTTTGACCCAAATCTCACAATTCCTTCTTCATTGACATTGAACTCTGAGGATTTCCTTTTTCTAATAGTTTCTACCTTCTTATAAATTTCCACATCATCCTTTTGAGAATCCTTTAACCTTTACAAAAATACCGTTGAGCAATCATTTATGAAAGGATTGGTGATGTTCCCTTCTTTATGATTCCCATTTCTATATTCATCAAATCTAAGAAGATTGGATTATTTTTAATTCTCATCAATGATAGAATCACTGGGTCCTTTCTAATTAGATCATCCTCCACCTTGTTCACTTTCCCAGGGTGGTAATGGATTGAGCAGTCATAGTCTTTGATCAGCTCTAACCATATTCATTGGTGCATGTTCAAATCTTTTTGTGTGAATATATACTTGAGGCTTTTGTAGTCTGTATATATTTCACACTTCTCCCCAAAGAGGTAATGCCACCAAATTTTTAAAGTGAAGATCACTACATACAACTCTAGATCATGCGTTGGATAGTTTTTCTCATGAAATTTCAATTTCCTTGAAGCACAGGCAATGACTTTGTTATTCTGCATCAACACACAAACCAGTCCCTTCTTCAAAGAATCACTAAATTCCACAAAAATTTCTCCACTTTTGGGTAATGTGAGTACGAGCGTAGTGATAAGCCTCCTTTTCAACTCCTTGAAGCTCTCTTCGTATTCATCACTCCAAGAAAACTTTACTCCCTTCTGAGTTAAATTGGTAATAGGGTATGACAATCATGAGAAATTTCTCACAAATTGGCGATAATATCTAGATAACCCCAAGAAGCTATGGATATCTGTTACCAATGTTGGCCTCGACCATCCCTCTATTGCAGCTGTCTTGGAGGGATCCATAGATATCCCATTGCTTTTGATGATATGGCCCAAGAATGAGACATCCTTCAACCATAAATCACACTTGATATACTTTGCATAAATCTTTTTTTTTCACAAGGCCTCTAGTACAGTTCTTAGATGTTCCTCATGATCCTCCTTGGTTTTGGAGTATATTAGTATATCATCTATAAAGACTACCAAAAATTTGTCGAAGTAATTTCTAAAGACTCTATTCATCAATTCCATGAAGATTTCTGGAGAATTAGTGAGTCTAAAAGGCATTACTATGAATTTATAGTGCCCGTACCTTGTATGAAAAGCAGTCTTGGGGATATCCTCCTTCTTCACCCTTACATGGTAATATCCCAACCACAAATATACATTGGAGAAGTATTGTGCTTCACGTAGCTGATCAAACAAGTCATAAATTCATGGGAGAAGATACTTTTTCTTTATCATGATTTTTTTGGGCTCATGATAATCAATGCTAAGGCGCATTGACCCATCCTTCTTCTTGATGAAGAGGACTGGTGCACCCCATGGTGAAGCACTTGGGTGTATAAACCCTTTATCTAGATTCTCCTATAGTTGTTTCTTCATCTCCTCAATCTCCACAACATCCATTCTATATGGAGTCTTGGATATTGACAATGCCCCAGGTATAAGGTCAATTGATAATTCAACATCTCTTCTAGGAGGAATACCGGGAAATTCATCAGGAAACACTTTTTCAAATTCCCTCACAATAGGCATGTCTTTAAGGATGGTTTCTTTCTTAGACTCAATCTGACTGAAAATTATTATTTTTATTAATAAAAAACACTTTTTCAGGAAAAGTGAGAAACCATAAAGTCCAACATGACACCCAAACAACCCCAAGAAAAAAAAGAAAGAAACAGGGTCTGCCTCTTTCAAGCAACATAAACAACCACCATCCCCCATGTAGGACCACTCGACAATCCCATGCATTCATGGTACCTCCTGATGGAAAAACCATCCCACTCAGTCAACCAAATCCCAAATGGCTTGCAAAGGTGATGGTAGAGTGCTATAGCCCAACTGACGCTGATCCTGGCAAGATGTCCTGCGAAATACAACCAAAAGGCACACAAAAACCCACAACTGGGTTCTAAACCCCAGTTCAGTATCTCACAAACATAGAAAATAGGGACCAACAATTAACTAGAAACATTAAAGGTTAATTTGAGCTTACCAAACTACGCTTACCTGAACAGCTTCCAAGATAAGGAGGAAACCTGGGTGTTTGGAGACTCTAACCACAAAATTTCCAGCTCCGAAGCCGTCTGATCCCAAGTTTGGATATACTCATCGATGCTAATATTCCCTTTATTAAATCACCCAATAAGGATAAGGTCCTGCTTGTCCACCCAAACATATTTCTCCTCACTAAGTGTTTCTTTTAAAGGCCTCCCCATCATTTTAGCTACCTCCTCTTCTGAAGTAGTGAGCCACAACACTTGCTCGTTCACTTCCTCTTCATTTCTCAGTAAAAGGTCCAAGGATTTTTCACCCTGAACCCTTGAAGGCTGCATGACCACCTATTCCAGGGAGTCTTTAATGTCACTAGCTTTCCTAGAAGACCGGGTTTCCATAGGGGGAGGTAAATTGAAATAACCCCTCATTCCCTTCCTTCTCAAACCAATTCTATCCCTATTAGGGATTGACACTTCAATTTTTGGAAGAATGGGTTCGAGCCCATTTCCATTGCCTCCCCCCATTTACAATATTTGGAATATTCTAAGTTGTACCTGGATCAACCTCAGCCAATCCTTCAAACCGGTTGTTCAGAGGAATTGAAGACAGACTCTTGACAACCTGAAAATCTTGTAATAAAACTGATTCCTGTATCTTCCCTTTCTCACCACATCCCTGACCATCACCCTCAAGTGGTGGATTCACCTTACTTTTCATGGGAGGAACCAAATTTGACTGACTCCCTGCCCTTGAAATGCTCACATTATTACCATCACCTTGATTCATACCTCCATCCATCTTACAACAATCAAGAGGCAGGTGGACATCCAATGCCTCAACATCAATTCCATCTCCCGCCAGATCCTGCCCAAGAGATTCAGGCCTTCTCCCAGCCGTTTCACTACACCCAGCCACCATGCTCCCCATATGAGACATCTCCTGATGAATCTAAGCTTCCTTTAAATGCATTCCCGCACCATCCTCTGAAATCCTTCCTCCTACAACTCCCTCCTTATGAGCATAAAAATCCCTGCCACTATCCCTATCCTCCATTCTTCCTGTAGGCTGAACATCCTGATAGTCATCCTCCATCAAGGGACCTGGCCTCTTGGGAACTGATCCTGGAATGTTCCCCTTACCCAAAGTCTTCTTACTTGGGGAACCCCTTCGACATACGCCCGAGGAATGCCCCAACTGATTGTAGAAAGAGAAAAAATATGTCCAGTTCTCGTAAACCACACGTTTTTTACATCTATACTCCTCACCAATGGTGATCTAGACAAATTCAAATGGAATTCTGGATGCATCCATTTCCACCCATATCCTCGGATTAATAGGATGACAGACCGATTCAGTATGACTATCAGAACACAAAAACCTACCAACAAGATTTCCCAACATACGAATAACAGAGGGGTTCTGGAAAGGTAAGGGGAGATGGGGGAAACTAACCCAAACCGCTGAGGAATGGGAATCTCAATGCATGTGGAAATCTAAGGACCAATGAATCAGAAGAAACTAGAGTCCGTTGAAGCTTAAAGGGGCACTCGACCAGGCACAGATGAGATCCTCCTCAGAAGCAAAACGGATCATAATATGACGATTGTCGAGCAGACCCACAATCGCTCTTTCTTGCAGATCCCATGAAACAAAGAAAAATATATCGAACTAATCAACTGAGGGATCTTCTATCTAAATTGTGCAACCAATTTTAGGTTCAAGAGCGAAGCAGATCCGGAAAATTCTAAATCCGAAAGTTGAAGATTAGGAATACCATCAATTAGATCTAGGACCTTAGGGAAAAGCGGAACTTCCTGAAAGGGGGGAAGGAAATCAGGGTTAGAAAAGGGGAGAAAAGTAAATCTTGTTCTCATACCGGCTAACAAAGATCCTTCCCCCATAGGGGGAGGAGGGACCATCACAGGAATCGCCACCGAGAGGAGCAGTGACCTAGGGTTCCTCTGCTCTTGTGATCCTTTCATAGAGAGTCACCCCCTAGAACTACAGAAAAATAATACCCTTAGAATCAATCATCTGAGCCAGATATGCATGCTTATAGGGCAGTAATATCCACTTTTGAGATAATGGTGCTAAAGAAGATTGAACCTCTTCCTCTCACTTGTATAGAATCAGGGGTAGATTCTCAATATTGAGAGTGATTTCCCTCTCACGAAAATTTATGTTGGTTCTATATAAGTAAAGCCAATACATGCCAAGAATTATATCAAATTACACCAGAGGGAGTATGATGAGTTTCACTGGGAAGTTCAATTCAAAAATTATGATAGGAGAGGAGTTATATTCATGGGATTCAATGATTTCCCCATTTTCCGTACTCACCGACATCTTTACTTCCATGATTTTTGGTGGTGTTGGGATTGTTATACTAAACTTTCAAGATATAAAAGAATTCATAGAACCAGAATAAAATAGTAGGTTCACTATTCTTGAATGAATAACTATATTTCCTATCACCACTTCATTTTTGGGTTTTACTTCGGCGGTAGGGATGGAAAAATCTCTCCCTTACTTCCTTGGAGGTTGTTGGTTGCCTCCGAAAACCCTTGTCTTAGGGAACTAATTTGCAAGGTTCCCTAGTTCTTTGTAGTTGAAGCAATGAACAACATGTTGTGGGCCAAACAAAGAATTCCTATCCTCTGTCACAGTCGCGTGTTTCTCTTGTTGGAAATTAATGGCTAGGTGCCCTTCTCTTCCACACCTAAAGCATTTCCTCATCCCCTTCTGGTAATTTCCAAGGTGCTTCTTTCCGTACCTTTGGAAAGTGGGGTGATGGATCTTCTTAGCACCATTGGATTTATCCATAGGACTATCAGAATTGAAGTCCACCATACGCTTCTTATCCCCATGATACCCATGGGATTATCCAATCTCCATTTGAACTTTGAGGGTACATCAGACAATTTCCTCATAGTTATCGAAGTCACGAATCACCAGGGCTTTCCATAGGCTAGGTTTTATCCCACCAAAGAAGTAGTGAACCTTACATTTGGGGGTAACGACAAAGATGGAGGCATATCGTGAAATCCTTTTGAAGTTTTCCTTATACACTCAGATGAATTCTTTGTTTTTTTTCTTGAGGGAAAGGAAGTCCCTTTCCATCTTAAGTCAGAGGGTGCGCAAAAAATATTTATCGAAAAACATTTTCTAAAAATACTTCCATTCTAGTGCCTCAATCTCCTTCTCATGCTTCGTATTTTTTTATCAATGTCCACCATTGATCAGCTTCACCCTCCATACGATAAGCATCTAGAAGAACATTCTCTTTTATGGAACATTGAAGGATAGAGAAGATCTTTTCAATGGAGTTGATCCATTTTTTAGTAATTGAGGGATCAGATGATCCATTAAAATTAGGAGGCCTTTGTCTCATGAAGCTCTTGATTGTGACTTGTTCTTTCTTCGGGGGGGGGGGGGGGGGGGTTGAACGTTCCTCTTAACCCATGTTTCTATTCAAATATTGAGTTAACTGAGAGAGTATTATGATAAAGTTCTTAATTACTGCTCCTATTATATTGGGCATTTCATTACACTACTGGAAAACTAACCTTTACCAACGGTTTGGAACCGTTGGTATAGGCCTCTAAACCGTTGGTATAGCCTATACCAACGGTTTGGAGAACCGTAGCCAAGTAAGCCGTTGGGATAGGTCTATACCAACGGTTTTGGAAACCGTTGGTATAGGTAATATGAAATCTATACCAACGGTAATGGAACCGTTGGTATATAAATTCCAAAAATAAAACATCTGCTGGGATTTGATCCCAAGACCCCTCGTTTATAATCGAACAACTTAACCACTAATCTAACATCACTTTTGTAAACATAATTTCATAAATATATATATGTATTATCATAATTATTTAAAATTTTGATTTATATAATGTTCTCGGTTAGTAGGTCTGGAAAAAAATTAAAGACCCTATCCCAACGGTTTTCAAAACCATTGGGATAGGTTAGGGGTGGGTTGAGTATTTTTGGTCGAAGGTTGGATTTTTGCTTTTTTTTCCCAACGGTTTTGGTGAACCGTTGGGAAAGTCCACTCTTTACTAATGGTTTTAGTGAACCATTGGGAAAGAGGCTCAAAACACACCCTTTCCCAACGGTTTTGGTGAACCGTTGGGAAAGGTCACTCTTTCCCAACGGTTTTGGTGAACCGTTGGGAAAGAGGATCAAAACACACCCTTTCCCAACGGTTTTGGTGAACCTTTGGGAAAGAGTGACCCTTTCCCAATGGTTTCCCAAACCATTGGGAAAGGTGGGGAAATCTATGGCTTTCCCAACGGCTTTGGTGAATCGTTGGGAAATGGTAGCTATACCAACGGTTTTTACAAACCGTTGGTATAGAAGTGTTGGGAAAGATCATCTTTCCAGTAGTGTTAGAACAGTCATCAATTTGATCTTCACATTAGTTGTTAGACCGAGTCCTCATATTACCGGCCATTAACTAGAATAAATGGAAAGTTAGGGGTAACACATAAAGTATAATCCAAGGAAAAAAACAGATGACTTATAAATAAATTTTATTTCCTTAACTTACGAATCTATAGGCTTTAATCTATATTATCCATGATATACTTTATAACATATATTCTTAGGGTCATTTTTTTAACTCCCTTAATAATGTTTCATACTAAGCTTGTGAATTTACCAAATCATATCCTCTGAGATTGTCATAACCAAGAGTGTAGCAAGGCCCATTTTCATGTACCAGGATACCCCAGGTCAAGCTCGCGACTACTTGTTGGAGTTTTCACTCCTAGGTACATCTGTTCCAGAGCCACCTCTACCTGATCGTATCCAGAGAGGGATTTATTTTCTTGATAAACCAATTAATCAATACTCACCAAAACATAGGGATGTTTTTATTATACTTGGTCATATCCCCAAGGCTTCACTAGGGGTTTCTAATCCTAATCCCAATAATAATAAAACCTACCCTCTGATATAAACTATAACAAAATTGCTCTTTATTACACACTTAAACATGATTTATTACATAAAATATTCAATTGATACAATATGAAATATCGAGAGTTATAGTGTATTTGGGGATTAGGAACATTAAATAATGAATTAAAACATGAAACACAACATCTTTATTGAAAACTTCCTTTACATGACCACTACATTCCCTCGTACTTAGCATTGCATGGGATAACATGAGGACATGCTTAAGAAAAGGGTGATCTATAAAGCCCAGTAAGGTAGTATAAAAGGATTAACATGAAGAATAAGATACATGTTAGGAAATAGGCATATCAATGAATCATAAAAGAAACATGAACATAAAGGCATGATAAAGTATGATTATCACAACATAGAAATGTGGAAACAACACTTAACATGGTATTAGCATGAGCCAAGGCTCATTGCACATGGAGCATGAGTAAAACCTCATTTCACTTGAATTATCATGAGTAAACCCTCATTTCACTTTACACATCATGATACTAATCTTTACCCAATGCATTGGAGCGCTATCAGGGTGCACCCTTCTTAAACATTTCATTTCATGCATAAGTGTCCCACAAGATCATACAACATAGATTAATTAAATATCATAATTTATTCCACATTAAAGGAATGTGGAATTAATACATGAAACTATTCCATAAATAAGTAAATGTGCATAAAGGTGAACACCCTTGATAGAGAAATGTGCATGGTATTCACTACACAATGATTTTGGCTTGGAAAATGGTGGTGCAATTTCGGCAGCATAATGACGTATCATAAGACTTTATAATAAAGGTTGATGAGAGATAAAAGGGTGTCTCATAATATGTACATGAAATTGAAACTAAGAGGGTAATATAGAAACATGTCCCAACATAATTAATGGAATTTGGATTTATAATACAAAAGAATTTCTTGAATGTAAATAGGAGTGAGAAATTCCTTATGGAATTTCGGCATGGTAACGGGTGTACATGAGAGGAATTAATGAGAGAGAAAAAGGGTATATAATCATTAAAAAATAAATATGGAATTATGGGGGAGGTAAAAAATCATACCCCAACATTTATAATTAAAAATAAAAGGGAATAACAAAATTAAGAAACTTGGATAAAATGAGAAAGGAAGGAATCCTTTACTTAGAAGTGTGATCCCAAAGGCTTGGGAGGGGCTTGAGAGAAGATTTTTGGGAGGTTGAGGTGCCATGGGAGGATTATAGAGATAGGAGGGAAGATTTTGGATGAACTTAAAAGGATTTTAGTGAAGAGGAAGTTGGGGCTTGGGTGGGTTTATATAGGAAAAGAGAGGGAATTATTTATTATTTAGGTTTGGGAAACCACGCATTAAACTAATCAAAAAAACAAACCAAACCATGGTTTTTTTAGAAGGGGAGTGGAAAAAATTATTTTATAATTCCAATGACCGAAACTTTTAAAATAATAGGGTTGATTATGTGGAGGTGAGTCACACTCTCAAGAAAATTAATTTAAAAAGCTAAAATGTTTTATAAGTCTTGAAGGGTCCACTAAAGAATTTTAAAATTAATAAAACAAATCTAAAATAATATTATTTTAATTTTAAAACATATATTAGCCAAACATAATGTTTATATTATTTTATTACATCACTATTGGGTCATTATGATGTCATAAAACACATTATATATTTAAACGGTATTTAATTTTTACCCAAAAATTCGACTGTCTCAAAAAATTATAAAAAATTCACTATTGGATAATTTCGACATCCTTATTCCAAAAATAATATTCATTTTATCTAAATAATTTTCTAAATATTTGAATTTTTACTTTTAAAATAAAAATTGATATTTATCGAAAATTCATGGGTTTTGACAAAAAATAGCTTTCAAACCCTAATAAAAATCACAATCATATTCGTAATAATTATATGATAATTTATATTATATAAAAAGTAATTTATTAATAATATTTAATTAAAATATTTTTTAATTCAAAAATACATTAATTCATCAAAATAGATTTCTTAGTTAACTAAAAAATCTATTTTTTCTTTAAAAAACTATTTAGAAAGTAACAATAATAAAATGAAAGTATATTATATATACAAAAATAATGTACATAATCATAGTACTAGGGATTAATTATGTAAACTCTTATAACACCCGCATAAGACCAAAAGGTAAGGTGTGTGATGGTGACAAACTCTTGTGGTGGCTCGGACAACATCGCTCGGGTGGTAATCTCTATCAACTTCCACTTCACCTGTAGGCAGTTCTGTTCGAGCTTAACGTATTGAAGCTTGACTTGGGACTTAGTCAAGAGAGAAGCCTAATGACGCCACATCCTTTCCAAGATCTGACAAATGGGCTTCGTATGGAGCAATTATATTGGATGAGGCCATCACTTCCTTTGTCTGAGTAAATTGGATTTTTAAAGCCCTATATTTATACTAATCATGTGATCACTTTTTAACGACTATATTAGCAACAATCACAATTCTTAACAATATTTTAAAATAGAAAAACATAAATCCAAAGAAGTTCATTTGTTTTATAACCATTTTACATAATAAAATATTTAATTATATCAATAGGAATTTCCACTAATAAAAGTTTGGGTCATTATAGATGCAGCTAAGGAAGCCTTTTGGATTGAGAACTTTGTTTAGAAGCTTGATGTGGTACCTACCAGTAATGAACATATCACATTGTATTGTGATAACACTATAATGGTGACTCTTGAAAAAGAGACAAGGTCACACCAATGGACAAAGAATATACTTCGATCGTATCATCTCTTGATGGATTTCTATCATAGGGGTGAAGTTTCAGTAAGTAGAGTACCCACAGAAGAGAATGCGTTGAACCCCTTGACTAAACACCTATCTCATTAGAAGAATGAGTATCATGTGAGAGATAGTGGACTTAAGGTTGTTAGTAGTTGTCTCTAGTGAAAGTGGGATTCTGTTGGAGTTGGTTCCCTAGAACAAAATTCTTTGTACTTTATTATAAACTTGTATTAATTATTTTGAATATTAATATACTCCTTATCACATCCTGATTGTTTTTTACATAACATAGTATGTGATAATGTCTTAAGATTAGCTGTATCACTAAAAGGTCACAACAGTTCCCCACTATGATGAGAACCCGGAAGTGCTATGACATTATTCTTGAATATATGTTCTATAGATGGACAATATAATTTTAGGGACACAAATGATACAATCTATCTGGGGTGGAGACTCATAGGACTTTGAGGCACCTTCTCATGGTGTACTCCCTTGGTAATATCCAGTATGGATATTATGGGAACGATACCTAAAATTAGGAAATTCACATTTCTTTGTGTCAATGGATGTTCCTATATGTGGATGTGTGTATTGGTAATTGTACTTTAAGATTATTATTAATGATTATTATGAGCCACACACTTATATGTATTGATGAAAATCATGATGACAAATGTTTGCAGTGAGGTAGGATATATTGGGTGCATCACAAGTAATATTGCCTTAATGAATAATGCGAGAAATGATTTGTCCCTTCTATTATTTAATGGAAGTTGATATCTCAGGCACTTTTATGGAAATGATATAACCTAAATAAATCCATGGCCATGGTGATCTATATGCAAGTTCTATTTCTAGAAAGTCAAAGAAAGAGATATCAAGCATATAGGTTGATGACACTGTCTTTCAAGCTGCTCAATTTGAGATATTGTGATAAAGGGATTATATTACATGATAAGAATCTATATGAGGTGACATTTCATTTCGATATTAAATTATTTCTCTATGGGTACCTTGGTGCGTTTCTAGACACTAACCTTGGACTTTAGGCTACTTCGCCTAATGCCACTAAGAAAGAGGCCTAGAGGGTCACGCACTAAGTGTATCCAGAATCTCATTTAAATAATATATTATTATTTATTAACTAATAGGTTGAATAATTATTATTCCCAAACATGGTTTAATAATTATTCATGCATGCTTGATTGTAGTTATTCCATCACTAGTTATTCGAGAGAATATATTGTGAGCATAATATTTAATAAATATTTATATGCTGTGTAGTGAATATAATATTTATTTATTTATTGGATAATAATGCAGTGGTATTTATTTAATAAATAAATAGACATTATTCAAAGACCTATAAATATCATGGAGGAATGGTAGACCGAGTTTAATGGTCCGGTGAGGAATAATAAATATTGAATATTATTTAATTAAATAATATTTAATCATAATTCAAAAGTTATGTGCATGTTGGGAAATAATAATATTAATATTTTTATTTGACATGGGGGTTTTCAAGGATTAAATAAATAATTAAGGTCACTTGTGAAATTAATTTATTTTAACCCTAGAAATATAAATTCTTAGTTATTTTATTTTCTCAAGACCTAATTCAGTTGTGAGTAACGAATGTTAGAGGATCCTATCAAGCCTAAAGAGCTCCCTTCTCTAAGAATTCTCTTAAGAATGGAAATCAATCCTCCTCTACTGGATCAAGGATAAATATTTGGAAATGTTTCTCAAGGTGATCTAGGCGGACGATGCAAACGTAAGGATCTTCCGTGATAACACTCAGAGACTCCTTTGGCGACATATGGAGATTCTTGGAACACATATGGATCACTGCTAGAGGAAATATACACTTGGTTTTTATAATTCAATGACGGTGCACCACTGATCCATCACCAGATTCATCAAGAAAGAAATAATTCCTTATAGGCAATTCTTTATCGAATGAAATTAATTATAAACAATAAGTGTTGATCTACTCTCTCTCTCTATCTTGGTTCCAACATTATTATCCATTATCTATTTCTTTGATTTTATTACATGGATCATGAAATTCATCATCATATAGATCTTGTATTGATCATTGATTATGGAAAAAGCAACGTTGGGAACTGCACATCGCATGCTTCCACTGTGTACGAAACCTAAAAAAAGGGTGTGAAGAGTATACGTAGGTCCACATTGAACCGAAAAACTATAAAAATTCTCATGTTCATCATTTTATATTTCTACTACATAATTTTTTTATCTCTAATAAAAAATTCATAAGTGGATTAATAGTTTAAAATTAAAAATTCACAACCTCTTGCCTATTTCCATTACCCCTTTGGGACTTAACAATGCGGTGTTGTCAAGTTTGTCTCATGATTACTCATCTGTTAACATTTTGTGGTGGATCACTAAGTACCTATGGGTTTGGACTGGCCCATTGAGTTTTAAGAGTGGAAATGGGATGAAATATCAATGGATTTATCGATGGGGCTTCCACGGTCAGCAAGAGGTCACGATTCTATTTGGGTGATCATCAACTGAATAACCAATTTAGGTTGCTTACTTGTTATTTGAGAGTCGTGTTAAGTGGATATATTGACATGTTTATATGCATTGGTGATCATAAGACTGTATGGGATACCCTTGATGATCATTTCTGACTAAGACACTCGATTTACATCTTGATTATAAAGATATTTAAAGGAGGATTTTGAGAATCAATTTTGATTAAGTACAATGTTCATCATCAAACTGATGGTCAGACTGAGCCAACTATTCAGGTTCTTGAGGATATTCTATGGGCTTACTTGTAAGGATTCAACTATATTTGGTAGAATCAACTTACTCTAATAGATTTTGTGTACAAAAATAGTTACCACTACAACATTGGAAAGACACCTTTTAAGGCCCTATACGAGGGATGATAAATAAAGTTTAGGTGATCTAGAAGCGGATGAAAACCACTTAGATCCATTAGAAGTTCAATGATGACTGATGATGGGGGCCTTTGAAGTTTCAGGAGGGAGATCATGTGTTCCTAAAGGCCCCTCCACAATGTGATTTGTAGATATTTTGTCAGGAAGACAAGCTATCCTCGAGATTCATCAGTTTGTTACAAATCCTCTATTGGGTGGGGGAGGTTTATTATTGATTGACATTGCCCTGTAGTTCGACCGGGTGCACAATATCTTCCACATGTCATAGTTGAGGAGATATATGTTTGTACCATTTCACTTCATTTATTGGGGTGAGATGGGCAACGAGGACGGTGCCACCTTCTCAGAGTACCTGGTGGCAATCGAGGACTATCCATAGAGGTCTCTTCATAGATGTGCTATTACATTGGTGCACATTCTTGATAGCATGGAAACCTTTAGGAGAACTCATGGGAGAGTGAGAACTAGATGTGACCTTAGTACCCTCACATTTTCAAGTAGGTGGTTCTTTTTGGGGTGAAAAGTCTTGAAGGTGGGGAGGTTGTAATGACCCTATATTTTGATGTTTGACCCTTTATAATATTTTAAATAATCATTCTGAGGTTGTTCATAATATCATTTCTTAATTGAATTTGGAAATAATATATATAGTGTATATTAAAAATTGAAGTAAAAGAGATGTCATGACATGGACTTTAGTGTTGTGGTGTGAAGGGTTGGAAACAATATGGTTCTTATGTCATGATGTGGGGGGAATAATCCTTGATAGGTTGGATCCACATTGTTTTAAGGAGAAAGTATAGTCACAACATTAAGGGTGTTGGTCATGACATGGTGATTTTCACCACAACATGGTCGTAGTTGGTTTAGTGTGATGCCTGCGGTCCTACCCTTATGTGATTTAATTAATTAATTATTTAATTTATGTTATATCATCTAACCCTAATCCCCTAGTATTTAAAGTTACTCTTGGAATATAATTAGGATTTAATTTAAACCATAATTAGATAGGACAGAGAGGGGAGGATTGTGAGATTTGGGTGCTATTGAATGCAAGCTATGTGAAGGATTGAAATTAGACCCAGATAATTGACATGATATTCAATAGTGATCGATACAAGTGTAAGGCAAGGATTTTTTACTTTTAGGTTTTTTGTTCTTTGTGACTTTGAAAATGAAATTCCATTCTTTTCTAGTTTTCTAAATTTATTGGCCTTGTGATTTATATTCTTTAAATTTATTTCTTGAAACCATTTATCATGTGATGAATTCTTTTTTATTAATCATCATTTAAGATTATATGCCCAATAAATGGTGGCATGATCCTAGAATTATAAACAAAATATTCTTTAAAAAATTTTCTTTTATCCCCCCTGTTATTTATTTTTTCACCACTGGAAATTAGCATGGTTGAAAATTCAATAAATTGGGATTATATTGATGAGTGATGGAGATTCAGGTCCTATAGTCAGCAAATTTGGTTACAAAATTAATGATAAGTACATGAAAGATCAATGTCAGGAAACAAAAGATCATTGAAAGGTGCTAGAATGTGGTTTTTTGGAGTGTATTGGCACTGCAGGAATCAAGGATATGTGAAAACTAGTTACAGATAGTTTTTCCAATGAGGAATAACTGAAAATAAACTATCCGAGACATGATAGTGACGGACTAGAATTTGACAGTGATTTGGGTCCAATTAGAGGAAATGCAATGACATAACGATTCATAAAATTCT
The DNA here is from genome assembly GCA_963277665.1 of Viscum album. Classification (NCBI taxonomy): domain Eukaryota; kingdom Viridiplantae; phylum Streptophyta; class Magnoliopsida; order Santalales; family Viscaceae; genus Viscum; species Viscum album. The sequence goes on along the minus strand of OY728150.1, from coordinate 1,580,142,506 downwards.
ATCACATGTAGGTTTCCATGTCATGATAAAGTAATTCATGAAATAATGAGGGGGGGGGGATAATCCTAGATCATTTCATGGTAAAGAATGGAACAATGTGAAGATTGGATGATTGAAGTTCATGGAATAGAGGAAGGGTGCCACAGTTTGACAGTCTTGAGTGTAGAAAATGATTGATTCACATATCATATGTTTAGGATATCATGTGAAATGTTTTAATCTTACATATGATCATGACATGGTTGAGGATTACATGGAGTTAAAGTTGGAGTGAATAATGAGAATCCATGGAATAACAGTGCGTGCTATAGTGTGATGGCCTATAAATAGAGAGGATTATAGATGGTGGGAAAATGGTCATTCCATGAGACTCCCTTTACACTGGGCCATCACAGTGTGATCAAAAAGACCTCACAATGATGATGTATTTCTAGAGAGTTGATGTGAAAACATTTTTTTTCATGAAACATGATGATGAAATTCAATTTAGTATATGAGGAAATATACAAGGTGATATGTATATTTTAGTATCTTTAGATTTATAGGGACATTGATGGGGATTGGGCATTGTGATCAAAGTGGTCATAGGTTTAGGTACCCCTTTGTATATTGTGTGCTACTTAGAAAGGTATTGGTCTCCAATATCACTGATAGAGTTTGGTACTCCCCCACATGCTCGAGATGTGGGTCCTCTATCTATGGAGTTAGGTCCTCCCTCATTTGTTGTGTTCTACTTAGGGTGTGAGTCCTATATCTATGGAGTTAGGCCCCAACCTCATTTATTGTCTTCTAATCGGGGTGCTGGTCCTCCATATATGGAGTTAGGTTCTCCCTCATCCGTTGTGTGCTACTCGATGAGGTGTGAGTCTTCCATTAAAGTGACAGATACATAAAGAGGGTTGTTAGTTTGGTAGTTCAAATTCTTGGGGATTTTTATATTTCTATTATGGTGGGGATGTGAAGATAAGGAATATGTAATATGTATAGAGTTATCTCATTTAAAGAATATATGGGTTTTATTTTTCTCATGGGTTATTCTTTCCTTCCTTACAGTTTTGAGCTGACTGGTTATCTTATTATACCATTTTTGGGTTTCATGGTGTCCTACTAGGTAGTCATATACTCACCTCTATATAAGCGTCTTCACCTGAATGTGTCATGTCTTATACATATGATGGATAGTTCATCTGTGACCTTGGTGGACAAGTTATTGGTGGAACCTAGTGGTACCCGGAGGTGGGAGAAACGAATGGCGTTTGTTTTTAGAGCTCATTTGTTAAGGGAAAATCTTTAACTAAGCTATTTAGGTTGTTTGTTCCTTTGGATTAATGGACATGTATCTTTCAATTTCTTCATTATGGTTTATGCACTGGTTACTCCTTTATGGATTTTATCTTTTTCCACATGCATGATATATTTCAGTCAATTTTATTTGTCTATTATTCATTATTATGTCATTTTTGGAGATGTGTGTTGTGTATAGGTGAATTAGGATAAGGTCTCCCATTATGTGTGATATGTATACTTAGTTCTAGTCACCAAACCCTGTCCTATTAGCGATAGGCTTAGGGTGGGACAATTGACTTACCACTGCCCAAGAGGGGTCCCAATGGGTCAGGTCATATCATCAGTTTCATCCTCTCCATACATTCATTCTTCAAATACAATACATGCCATATTATTATCATAGAACACTATATATACATGAAATTGTAATGTTACTAAACACAGAAGTGTAATTAGCAGTGTAAAAGTACTCTTATAAGGTCATTTCAATCTATTAGCTGATCATTTAGATTGTCTTCAAATGACCTTTTATTTCCCATTCTGTTTCTCCTTCTATAATAAAAAACCTTAGTTAAGATCTTTTTCATTAATTATAAAAGTTTTTCTTATAAAATAAATTGTAAAGGATATACCTCATTATCATCATTTATGTTTATATGATTAAATGATCATGATATGAAAGTTCAAATGGAAATTTTGGCCATGTGAACACCAATATCATCAAGGGGAATAGGTATATTGGTGCTCGACTCTTGAGATACATGAATCCATACTCTCATGTGATATTTTAGAAGTTATTTATTCTATATAATATCTCCTTAGATATTATATATTTTACCTCTCATAACTAGGAAATGAGTGGGTGTTTATGTATATGAATCAAAATCAATTTCTCCTTGTAGAATTTTAGTATAATAAATGTATCAGTAGTTATTTGATTCACATTTAACAGAAATTGTTATGAAAAAATCGATTACCAAGGGTAAGTCAGGACTTTAAGGGGAATTTTTAGCCTCAAAAACTGGTGGGGGGTGGGGTCTCTTCATGTTGTGGTTTCTAATGTGTTGATTCTTCTTGTTGTTCCCTTCTAAGAAACTACTTTATCACCTCAACCTACTAATTAAATTGTTCTTTTAGTGTATATATTTGTGCATATATATTTTTCATTTTGACACACACAACACACACACATATCCCAATTTCTTTCATTTCTTAAAGTTTTATTAGGGTGACACACCAAAAACCATACCTCTAACACGTCTATAATATTATATCTAATTCAAATCCACTAAAAGAATTTGTCCATTGAGTAAATAATATGATGATTATTGTGTCTAAAACAGATAAAAAATATTGGAAAATAATCAGTAATTTTTATGCAATGATATTTTAAAGTATAAAAAATTTATATTATGTCATACTTACACATGATTCCCATAATTTCTATATTGTTTTATCTACTATTTGTCCTTTCTATTTACATGATCCTCCTTCCATAACACATAACATGGTATAGAAGTGGATTGAGATTCTGATTCATAAATCTATATATAAACAAAGGAATATAATTATGTTACTGTTTTATATCACATAAAAGATTTACTACAGATTTAAAATACATTCCATTTTTTTCATGTAAAGTGTACCTCATCCTTGATTTATAGTAGGGGTGAATTGGTTGATGCACACTATTTATTTTATGCACCCCTTTACTGTTTCATAAGTTGAAAATTCTGAATCAAAGTGATTAATACATGTAATGTCAAATAAAATAATACTAATTACAATGTATCTTAAATGTTTCATATTCCTTAAAACCAATGAATGAATCCCATATTTCATCATTTATGATGTGTGTGTGTATATAGGGTGGTTGGGGTTTTACTTTCCCCTCAGTATCCCTAAGATGATGTTTTTTAAGAAGTGTCTGAAATTATCTATGACTCTTTCTAGTGATCATCAATATGAATTTCATCTGAAAGTCTCCTAATATAAATATACTCTGTAAGGGGTAATGAAGAGTAAATAAATGTTTAATTATTTTATTTTTTTGGTAAAATAGAGAAATTATATCATAATGTTACCCTAATTTCTTCCCAAATTTTTACCTTCAATGTCGGCACAAAATTATGATTTGTATCTATATCAATCTATATATTAATTCGAGTAATAACCCCAATGTCTCTAATTGAAATAGACATTTTGGGGTTAATAAGTTGACAATTTTCATTCTATCCAACCTCAAATTTTAGACCATCATACCTTGCCTAAACAAATTTTTCTAACACTGTCATGACACACCTCTTCTATATTTTTTAACCATACGTTCTTCACCATTTAACATTTTCTCAATTTAAACATCTTCAATATATTGTACCTCAACATTGGTAGCATCAAAAAGTTTAGAATCCATTATATAGTGACCTTGAATTTTTGTACATAAATATTATATTTTTTAGATGAATATTGAATACATTTAAAAAATACACCCTCAATGATTATAAAGGTTTGGTGACTTTAGAGACAAGATACACAATATTCTTCTTTCACGAAATATATTCAACACCCCCCCACAAAGATCTTCCTATTTAGAACTCTTCATAGAAGTATGATACTTAAAACATTTTCTCATAACTTGGGAAAAGGAAACACAATAAAGGGTGATCTTAGATGATCAGTAAGGGTAAACATGGGAGATGTCAATCAATGATCTTATGAAAGAATTAAATAAGTATAACAATATGATATCATGACTATAACTACAAAGTTCATACCCAATTTTTCATATATCATAAACATGAGTCATGGAATAAATATTTATAATTTAAAATTTCATAAATACTTAGAGTGAGAAATCATCAGAAATCAATCACAAACCATAAGTTCATGTCAAAAAAGCATGGCACTATTATAGGTATAGAAACCATTTCATATGTTAAGGTTAAATATTGAGACCATAAAATCATAGTACATCAGGAATCCCTACTTGTTTCCCATATCATAACGAATCATACATCACCACCTACATCCCATAGCAGATCAAGCACATCGAATTGTTTCCCAAAGTAGATCAAGCACACCGACTTATGTCCTATAATTATCTCATGAGATATAAATATTTACCCAATGCATTAGAGGGATATATAATTCAAATACCACCCATCACATAAATAAAACCATACATATGTGTGACATAACATCATTAAAAATTCATCATATCATCATATCATAACCCATAAAAATAAAATGGCTTTCATAAACATTTCATAAATCCATCATAGCATAACCCCTGGAAAATAATTGAGGTTCATAAAAATATCATCATCATAATAATAAACCATCCAGATGAAGAATGAGTATAGTACCACTGGATCATATCCCTAGTAAAACATAAAAAACACTATTTTTTTTATCATTTATGAATAAATATACCATAAAAATATTAGTAAAACATTCTTTATGAAAATAAAATATCCATTTTGAAATCAAATATTTAAAATATAAAAATTTCTAAAATATTATATAAAAAATTTTCTTTTAAAAGAACTATGGAAACTTATAAAGGAATCTTCAAAGAATTTAGTGTTTATAATGGTGGTAAATTAAATTTATTTTATATAAGTTAAAAGAAAAGATTCCCTTCATACTTTTGTAAAAAGTCAAAAGTACCTCATTTAGAAAATGAAAAGAAGTTTAATTTTTAATACATTTTATAAAAATTAAATAATGTGTTAAAATGAATTTAGAAAAACATAGATTAATATTGAAAACATTATTCAAATTATTTTTAGAAAACATGGATATAGAAGAAAAAGGATTTTTGACCGAAGAGAGAAATAGAGTCAGTTTTCCTTAAAAAAATTATTTCGATTTCTTGAGTACTTAAATTGATGAAAATTAAAGGAAAAAATGAATTCTCTATAAATAAACATATGAGTTTAAAAATTAAATGGATTTATTATATAAGGATCATATAATTTCCTCAAAGGAAATTCAAACATAAACAATCATGATTAAAAATAGGATTGAAACATAAATCCCTTACTACTTTGGAATCTTTTGAATTGTAATCCCCATGAAATAATAACTTCAAATGAACCTTTAAATATCATAAACATGATGGGATTCATTATATAACATATCAAAGTGGCTGTATATACACCTCACAAAATAAGATCGGTGTATAACCTAATATATGTCTCAAAGAAGACAAACTAAGATGATAAACCCTTACCTCAGGTATGACTTCCTTCGTAAGTGTTCGAAACTCATGTATAATAACTTCAGGTTTATTATAAATATATTATAGAATTATAATAATATATATCGTACCATATATTATTTTCTTATATCCTTTTATTACCTTTTTATTAACCATTCTTTATTAAAATCACTGTTCTGGGTGATAATTGCCTCGTTTTTCATGTATGTTTTGGTTCAGTAGTTAGGGTACTTGTATTTTGATCATGGTTATATAATATAACTAATTTTAATAATGATATAAATATCATATATATACATTATATACATATTTAGAGTCATCCATAAATGTTACAGATAGAAAAACAAATTACACTGTTCATGCAGACGGTAGGCCGTACGTAGGCATGAATGTTGTTTCCATTTTTTGGACGTATGGAATGAAAGAATGGTAAATAATAATTCACCATTAAAAATTATTTTTTATTTAATATATATCATATATATTCATTAAATATGTTGAGAATTTATTTTCTCAATAATACTCTATGAATGTTATTGATTTTGATGCTAACAAATACCTTTGTTTGTTTACTAATGAAATCGCTTTAAATATTTTTTAGGAATATATTTATTGAGAAATTTATCTTTTATAAGGGTTAAATTATTTGATTAATTATTCTTGAAGTGTTTGAAAGTAATATCGAAACACTGTATACACCCTACATTTCTAAGTATAACGTATTCTTTGAGAACCCTTTGTTCGGAATAAAACGTATAGATTATGAACCCTAAGCTATTGGAAAAGTATGGATCAACAACCCTATATTTGGAAGTAACCATAATTTTAAGAAATAAACATATAGTTCATCAAAATTAATTTTTTACACAACCATATGTTGTCAAATGTACTTTTTGAGTTTGTCTTTATGTAAAGGAACCCTACATTTGACTTGGTCAACGATGAAGTTTTAAATTTAATATACTTTCCTAGTTTTATATAACTTTTCAGTAATAGTCGATATCTATTTAAATATGTTTTATGAATAATTCAAAGGATTTTATTCAATGGATTAAATAATTCCTATTTATAAGGGATGTTATGACTCTTTTTGAATGGTTTGAATTCAATTGATCATGATTTATTAGGCGATATTCTTATATCTATTAAAACCAAAAGTAATCCAAGTTCTCTTGTTAAATACCAAGAGTTATTTAATTATCTATGTGATATATTTTTGAATACAAAACTGATTCTAAAATAAAAAGATCAAACATCTCTGTTATTTTGAAATAACTACACTTTGGAGACATACATGTTTCAATTTTGTGTTGTTTAAACTGCTAATTAATTGTTACTAATCCTATTTGTCTGCTACTATTTTTATTAAAGATCAATTGAAATCTATATCTATTCAAATTTTTTATTTCTTTAATATATTTATTTTTGAAGGATAATATCCATTTTCTGTCAATTTCTACTTCAACTATGAACAAGAATCTATTTATTCAATCAAATCAATATTTATTGATTTATGGGAGTATCAGTTCCTTGGAGTCATTTGTGGTGGAGTATCAACTTTTGGGAATAATATTTGGATTTTCAATTCTATATAAAAGAACCAGAAGACCCTATAAAAGCCTTACTATAACAGTGTCAACTACTTGTACTCAGTTGTTAAGGTATTATAATTAGAGGACTTGTTTAGTGAAAATCACCAAGCTCGCTGAGATAGTGTTGGAGTGGACTGAGGAATATTTATGCCTTGAAACACTATAAAAATTAATGTGTTCTTATAATCTATTTTCCACTACTCAACTTACTTAAATAATAGAATTATGTATATCATTATAAATCACAAAGAGGGATAAAAGTTTAAATCTATCTAGATTTCTAAAAAAACACAATTCACCACCCTCTTGTGTATCTTTTTATTATTATGAACTAACAATTGGAATAAAAGGAGTGATTTTTGAAGAAATACTATAGGCTCTAGGAAGCTCAAAGTAAAAGTTCTATACAAAGGAAAATGTCAATGATAGAACTAAAAGAAGGTATGCCAATGATCATTTCTCCTTAATTAATGGTGATAATTATGGATGATAGAAATATTGATGATTATATACTTTAAAAATCTTGGATTCAAAGTATACAAGAAGTTTTTCAATCCATATGAAATTATTGAAAAACTAGAAACATGGGATGCAACTAAATAAGTTTAGTATGATGTCAGTTCAAGAGCAATGAATGCTATCATATGTGGACTTGTTCTATATGAATTCAATAGAGTATCTCAATGTTATTCACCTATGAAATTTGGAAAACTATTGTTGTTTCCTATGAAGGAACTGGAAATTTCATACAATTTAGGTACATTATTTCAAATTCAAAATTAAAAAATTTCAAAATGTATGATGGTGAAAGAATCACTCAGATGAATGAGAGATCAATAATGATATCCAATGGTATCACTACATTAGGAACTTCAATTTCACAATCAGACCAGACATTGAAATTTCTTATAGTTTTACCCTCTAAGTGGAATAAAATATTTGCTACTATAATACAATTAACACCTATTAAATATTTGGAAATAAATGAATTAATTGGAACCTTGATAATGTATGAAACAGAGATGTAAGATGAAGCGGAAGACCACAAAATGATAAAAATGGAAAATAATGCCCTTAATGTTACTTCTAAGAATCATGAAAATAAATCAAAAGAATATGTTACATTATCAAGTGATTAAAAATTTTCACATTCTTAAATGTTTTTAGCTCAACTAGCTATAAGATTCATAAAATTCTATAAAGGGAAGAAAGGATTCAAGAAGACCATTAAGAAAGATAAAAGAGAATCTAAATAAGTACAGTTATATTAATGTAAAATGATGGGGAATATCATACCTAATTTCCCATAGTTAAATTAAGAAAATATAAATATGGATAATAAATAAAGTAACAATCATATGAAAATTGATTATGAGAAAAAAGGAAAGAAAGATATGAAGTCTACTTGGAGTTTTTCTGAAAAATCCAAAAGTTCTTCTAAACCCAACTCCTAAAAAGACATAATAGATCCAAAAGAAAATATGTGCTTTATGTCTAAGGAAGAATATGAGGTACAATACTATTATTATTCTTCTTTTGATTCTGAAAGCTTCTTTAATAGAAAATTAAATGCTTACTACTCCATGTTTGAATAAATATATGAATCTTAGTGAAAAACATAAATCACAAAAGAATATTCATAATGTTATTTTAAGTGAAAAAGTTGTCATATAAATTAAACACCAAGAATTAAAAGAAAAATTTAACAAATTAACTTCAAAATGTTTTAGTCATGAAAACAGAATAAAAGAATTACTAGTGAAGTTGTGCCATTCAAAAGTACTTTTAGCATATCAACTAAAAGATAAGAATATTTAAATTATATTATTGTAAAAAATGTTATCAAAATGAAAAAATATGGAATAGAAATCAATGGTGAAAAATCAAAATTATATAGAAATTACTCTGTACCTAGTTCTAAAAAAACAACATATTAAGAGTCACTTTTTTCTATTGTGGAATTAAGGGACATTACTCTAATGAATGCTATTTAATAAATCCCTAGAATAGTGAAATTAAAAATTCTTTTAATTAAATTTTTTTTTCTAAAGAATATACAAAATTGTTTTAAAAAATAATGAAAATATGGTTTCCCAGATCTTTGCATGCTGACATGGCTAGACCCAAGAAAATACGTGTAACGACCCGATCATTTATGAATAAAATTCCCGTTCTTTTAATGTATTATAGAAAATGCATGCACTATTTTTTTATTTATTGTGTTTAAATGACCATTAAGTATCATTACCATTAATAAAATTTTTGTTTAATAATTATCACATGACTGATATAAATATAAGGTTTTTAAAAATAATCCTTTGGACTTAGAAAAAGGAGAGGATGGCCTCATCCAGTAGACTCGGGCCATATGAAGCTCATTTTTTAGAGATCGGAAAGGAAGTAGTGTCATTGGAATTATCTATTGACCAATACCAAGATGAGATTCAACACGTTAATCTTGAATGGATTCTCTTACGAGAGAAGTTCGGGTTAATAGAGATTACCACCCGGGTGATTTCATCCGAGATGCACCAATAGTCTGTCACCATTGCACACCATACCCTTATGTATTATGTGGGGGTTATAAGTGGTTATATAATAAGGTATTAGTTACTTATTGTGTAATCCCTTTTTATAAATAAAAGTCTTATTCCATCAATTCCTTTATAAGAATAGTATTTCTTAAAAAAACAACAAATTTGATAAATTGATTTTTCGGGTAAAAATGATACTTTTGAGAAATGTATACATTATTGTATAAAACTAATTTTTTTATTAATAATATTATAAAAAATTATTTTAAATTATAATTATATCGGTTCCTTATCTATAAATGATTAGGTAATCAGTTTGATAAGAGTTACATTTTTATACGATAAAGCAGAAAGTGTATTTTTAGAGAATTTATTTTAAGGAATTAATTAAATTTTTATATAATTAATTTTTTAATAAAATATTATTATCAAATTAATTTTATTAATAATAAATTATTATATATTTTTTATGAAGTAAAATGTAATTTTTATTAATGTTTGAGAACTGTTTTTGTTAAAACCCATGAATTTTCAATAAATGTCAGTTTTCATTTTCAAAGTTAAAGTTCACATTTTTAGGAAATTATTTAAATAAAATGAATATTATTTTTGGAATCAGGATGTCAAAGTTATCCAATGGTTAATTTTTCATAATTTTCCGAGACAGTTGATTTTTGGGAAAAAATTAAATACTGTATAAATAAAATATGTGTTTAATGACATCATAATGACCCCAAAATGATGTAATAAATACTATAATGGGTATTATATGCCAAATATATGTTTTCCAATTAAAATAATGTAATTTTATATTTGTTTTAATTATTTTATAAAGCCTTAGTGAATCCTCCAAAATGTATAATATACATTATGATTTTAAATTCATTTATTTAATAATGTGACTCACCTCCACATAATAAAGACTAATATTTTATTATGTTCGACAATTTTCCATATAAAATAATTTTTTACACCCCAATTTGGAAAAAAACATGTTCAAAAACCATGGGAAGGTTTGTGGTTTTGAATATTTAATTATATAGATTCTAAAACCTAAGTTTGTGAAATATTAAAGAATTCCCCTCTCATTTCCTATATAAACCCACCAAGCTCCCACTTCTATTCACTCAAAATCCTTGGAGCACATCCCTAATCTTATATCCTCTCTCTATAATCTCTCAATCTGCCCAAAGCTCTCAATAAGCCCCTCCTCAAGCTCTTGAAGTCACACACTCAAGTAAGGGATCTCCCACCCTTCTCTTTTATCAAGCATTCTTTTTCATGTTATGACTTTTAAATTATTTTATTCCTATATTGGGATATGTTATTAAATATCCTACTTACTTTAAATTTTATTTATAAATTAATAGATCCTATTTTACTCTCATTTATTCTTCTTATGAACCCTTATATACACCCGTTACCATGCCAAATTTCTATAAGGGATTCCTTCCTTTCTCGTTTTTATCAGAGTTTCTTTATGTTGTAATACCCTTTTAATTTCAATTAAAAATGTCGGGGTATGATTCAAAACATCCCCCATACTTCCCTTATTATTTTTTAATGACGAGATACCACTTTATCACTCATTAATTCCTTCCGTGTACACCCGTTACCATGCCGAAATTCCGTAATAGATTTCTCTCTTCTTATTTCCATTCAAGTATTTATCCCATATTATACATATAAATTCCATTTCATATGTTGATATATTATGTTCCTTGATACCATTACTATATATTTTATGTATAAATTATGATAGACCCCTTTCTCTATCATCAACCCAACTTATGAATTTTCATATGATGACGTTATGCTACTGAAATTACACGGCGATTTTCCAAGCCAAAATCATCGTGAAGTGAATACCCTACCCATTTCTCTATCAAGGGTATTAAGCTTTATAAAAATATAAATATTTAATGGTACTTACATGTATGTATTCCACATTCCTTAATCTTGGAATAACTTATGAATTTGAATGGTTCCATGACATATGATTCATGTGGAACACTTATGCATGAAATGAAATGTTTATAAAGGGTTTACCCTGATAGTGCTCCAATGAATTGAGTAATGTTTTTTATCATGATATGCCAAGTTTAATGAGGGTTTAATCATGCTAATCCTTATTAAATGAGGGTTTACTCATTCTAATTCATGTGCAATGAGTGTTTACTTATGATAATCTATGTGCAATGAGCCTTGGATTATGCTAATATTGTAACGCCCCGACCCCAGCTACCCAGAGTCGGTGCATTACTTCATAACATTGGCATGATCACAAAAGATCAAGTCTCGAAAGACTGATTAGTTTAGTATCCTTGTAAACACTAGATACATTCATAAATGTTACATTACATCAGAAGGTGAAAAACTACAATAACAAAGTCTCCATAGTCCACACTCATATCCTCTTCTAACTATCCATACAGGTCATTCATAAAATACTTCTTCACATCCTGGAAAATATTAAAAAATTGAAAGGGGTGAGCTCAGATGCTCAGTAAGGATAAAAATATTGCGGAAGATTTCATAAATAATCATTAACATTTAAGGCAATGTATAACTAAAACAAAAGCCTTTTTAAACTTGAACTATAGCATAATATGGAAAAAATAAAATTAAATAATGCCATTTACTTACTCAAATGGATATTCTACTAATCGAATAATCCCATGCAATATCAATAACCACTTTCATAATGATGGAATGCATAATTCCAGACTATCATAACCATGTAGCCAAGGCCTCGTGCCAAGACCACAAATAAGATTTTGTCAAGGCCTCATGCCAAGACACTAGTTTGTCTCATGAGACCTGCTGATGCATCGAGGAGCTATAGCGGGCTCCACCCGTCACTTATTAAGTCCAATGCATTCCTCATATGAACAGGTTTAAACATATCATAAACCATAACATAATCGTATCACATAAAACATTCATAAAGGAAACATAACATTTCCACATTCCAATCACAAGATATCAATACAACACATTGATATAATAAAAAGACTTTCAAAACCATTTTCAATACCAAAATAAAAGAAAATTAAAACATGGTATTTATTTTTATTTTTAAAAAAGGTATGGCTTGTAGAGGAAGCTGAAACTCAAATAATGGTCACGGCGACGGAGAAGTCATTGTCGCCACATATGTACGGAAAGAAAAACATTCCCTTTTTGTCGTTTAGTAAAACACTTCGTATAAAAAAGATTCCTTTTGAATAAACATAAAAGTCAAAGGGGTTTATACACCGTATAAAAAAAAGTTGTATATAAAACCAAATATGCCTCAATGAAAGGAGATTGAGACGAAGTCCTTAAAAAGATCATTTTTAAAATAAAATAGATCTGTTATGTGTATTCACTATAGGTACACATGAAGAAAGTAAAAATACAAAATAGGACATAATAATATCATGACATAATTTGAAAGTAGGAGATTGACCCAAAGAATGGAAATTGGGTTAAGAAGTTCCCTTACCTTGTGTCCGACTTGATTCGACCGTTATTTAACCTCATGAATAATAAACTAGAGTTAATATCTACCATTTTAAATTTCATTATCCTTTTTATATCACTTATTACAATGTTATGAACATTATGTAATTATTTAAGTTAATAACGGTTGTTTTGTCAATTTTTGGTACTTGAGTCAACAATAAACTTCTTATAATTACAAGTTGTTTATGTGGTAGAATATCCATTATCTCCAGAATTATATTCCTGATTTAGATGTCATATATATCATATATATCCAGTATATACATTCATTCATAATATTACGTAACATTTAGAGGTAAGAAATGAAATGCACCGTTCATGGAGACGGTAAGCCGTACGTACGCATGAACGCTACTTTCATTTCTATTTCATATTTAATGGAATGAAATCATAATTATATAAAGGTATAATATAGTTCCAGTATAATATCATATATAATATCATTTAATCCATCCTTTATACATCCCACATATGGCATTAACGATTCACATCACTTTGAGGGGGCGGTAGTCCGCACTTCGTAAAATGAAAATATCGTGTTTACCCATAATGGAAACCATAATGGTATGCAATAAATGAAAAATAAAAAATCATAAGGAAAACAAAAACATAATATATATCATATATAAAAATAGTTTCATAATAATGGCCACCATTAGAGGTGTTATATGAGTGTTGAACAATCATCGTTTCGTGAGGCAAAAATTCGCCATCCACAGAAACAGTATGTTCTTTAACCATTAGATGTAGGTGTGTGTAAGTGTAGCTCGAATAATTCTTATAACAACATCCTAGTATATTGAGGATACTGGTTTTGTTACAAAAGAAATGAATAAAAAGTGTTTAGGGGGTTGGATAAGAAAAATAAAATAAAAGAACACAAGAGAAGACATTACCTTAAAATCGGGTAACTCTTTTTGATTTGAGCCAAAGGCTTCCTTGGGAAGAGTTCTGCCCAAAGTGAGGCTTCTAGGAGTAAGAGGGGGAAGTTGGGAGAGTATTTGGGCAGAGGTTGTCCGAGCCAAATGGCTTGAAAATGTGAATGATGTGGTAGAGGTGGGGGCCTTTTATAAGTGGAGAGGAGGGGCACTCTTGGAAAGTAAAGAAAAGTCACTTTATTATAAAATGAGTTTCGGATTTTAGAGGTCCCACACTTATATAATTCGAGTATAAGGTGATAAGGGTTTGAAATATACTCATCCAATAGGATTTTGACAAGTGTAAGCCTTGGATTTTACATTATCTTTTCATTTTATTTAAATCGTTAATTAATGAGGTAATCGCTGCATCATCATGGTGTCATAAATAATTTAATTTATTTAATGTCTAAAAATTATAAAAAAAATACTATGATGTATGAAATATTTGTAGATTTCCAATGACTATTTATAGTCAAAAATATGACTTGTATAACCCCATGTAAAAATTGGTTTAGTAAAACATTTCATGTTTGTGTCATTTTTTACTTTAACATTAAATAAAAGGTATTTATGTCATTTTCCAACTAAAGTGGCTCCATGGGGTCCCCAAGTTGACCCATGGATTGTCTTGGTCAGACATGGCACATCAAATGAGGGTAGGACATGTGTCAATCTCATCTCATATTATTAAAACATTATTTTTACCTTAAACTACACTAATTACCTCTAATCGCGATTAAGAACATAAAAGTTACTATTCACCAAAAAATTATTTTAAACTCATTGAACCACATTTTACTTCTTAATGAAAACCATGTATGTCGGATTTTTGAAATTAAAAACACAGAAGTGGTAATGTTTCATTTTAACGAAAAATCAGTTTTTTAACAACCACTTAGTGGTTTCACTATTCATCAAAAATTGAAGTTTTTCAGAATAAGGCCAAAATTTCACCCTAAGATATAATTGATATTCCGAATTCAAAAATGATGTCTATTTTACAAAATTCCAAACATATAAGTTGAATTAATTAATTTTATAATTAATTCCCGCTGTTACAACAAATAGCGTGTTTTTAAGAAACAATTTATATCAAAAGATTGGCAATTGTTTATGTCCAATTTCAATGTTAAATTAATTCTAATGACCACCATTGGATAAAATGGTAAAAATATATTCTAATTATACTTTAAAACAACTAAATATTATAACTTACCACAATAAATTATTTTGATTAAAAAAATTGTTTTAAGTATTTTTTCACTATTCATAAAAAAATTCGAAGTTCTTAGAAAGTTATAAAAAATTCAACTTAGGATAATTTCGATATTAAGAATACAAAAATGAATTCCAATTTGAAATATAAAATTTCTATAAATTTAAAAAGTGGTTATTAATATTCATAAAGGATACTTTGATTAGTTGCGGTGTGTTAGAACTCGAAGTTGCGTACAATGAAAGCAATTGCATTATTGAATGAGAAGCTTATCATGGAAGCTCGGGGTGTTACATTCTACCCTCCTTCAATAAATTGCGTCCTCGCAATTTGAAAATTTTCTTTGAAAACAAAAGGTTGAAAATAGAAAATACCTTTGTGGAAAACCCACATCGGAAATAAGGTTAATAAAATTTAGCCTTAATAAGAGGGAAATGGAAATGAAAAAGTCACCACCCAATTATGATCTCGATTAGGAGAACATTGGTGGCAATTAGAGACAAATAATTGGAGGAAAAACGTAAATATTTGTAGGAAGTGATTGAGGTAATCAATCACAAACAAGTGTCAAATTGAGGGCCTCAAAGCCTTCAATCTATGTTGATTTAAAATATGATCAGTTCATAAGGTATTAAGATAACACATTTTTTGTTTTAATATCCCTTTACTAAAGTTTAGGAATTAATTTATTCATAGAATAAGATCTAGGTATCTATATATATTTATGCTGGACAAGTAGAGTTTCAACCTTCAACTAATTTCTACCACAAACTTATCTTTCTCTCAAAAAGATAATAGAGCTCAAAAATATTATATTTATCCTAATCGTACAAGGTTCAAAATATTAACACATACCATTTAGATTACGAAAACTATTTTGTAACAACCAGGGATTTCCTATAGGCTAGTGGTAGGTCATAAAGGCCTGTCGCAATATGGTTGTGGGTTCGATTCCTGCAGCTTTGTCCGAAGCGACGGGTTATCGCCCAACCTGAAGGTTTTCCTTTTTCTAAAACTATTATAATATTCCAAAAATAATATTCAGAAATGTTTTAACCTTAAACAATACTATCCAAGGTTCAACTTAATCCATTACAAACTTTATATTTATCCAAAATACTTCTTTCCAACTCACAGTCCAAATTTTATAAGGAAGGTAAACATAATGAAGATCCTTTTTTCTGCGTAACAACATGTGAACACCTTCATCATGTATTGTTTTACAACACTGCAATTACCAATGATCCCTTATTCCTTATAGAAAAATAGATATACTCCTTCTATCCAAAAATGTATACAAATCATTAATCAGTTTCAAGGAAGTTAAGAATATCCAATATAATTTATCCAAATCAATCATATATTATTCCAAAATCACTATCTCAGTATTAGAACCATATTATGGTTTATCTTTCTCTCAACCATATATTTTCCAAAACTTTAACTTGCTGTGGAGTCACTTTTCTTGGTTCCACACAATCTCAAGTCCTTGATGAAATAGTACTGCAGTACAATCCTTATATACTCCATAATTATTATAACCAGTACATCATTGATACAACACTCAAATGACAAAATTATTTAATAACAACATAAGAAATCTAATCATTCCTCCCCATCTGTGGTAGTATCATAACTTGATTATTATCCAATAACATCATTTGGGGTATACTCTGATGATTTGGACATTGGTTTGGGTAGTGTCCCCACTCCTTGCAGATGAAGCATTGTACATTTGAAACCTTTTTCTTACCCTTGCAGTCACGCACTTTGTGTCCTTTTTCTCCACACTTATAACAAACTCCCATTCCCTTCAGGAAAGTTCCAAGGTGTTTCTTCCCACAGTTATCACATATTGGAAAATTCTTCTTTTCCCACATCCCTTTTTCCATCATTCTCTCTTCCATCCTTTTCTTCTCTTTCTTCCCTTCAAAACCATAAGACTCAGATAATTCTTTACTTATCTTATTAACACATGATACTATTTCTTCATATTTTGAGAACACATGGGAGAATATTTCCCTTCTAAATGTTGGCTTAATACCGTGAAAGATATGATCCTTCTTACGCTTTGGATCATACGTATTGCTGGAGTTCACATTCCTTCCACTGGGCACCATTTCTATACAATGGAATAAACTAGGTTAGTTTATGAATTGCAATGAATAATTCCAAACTTGTAAAATACTTAATGTAAATTGAATGGCTTATGGATATAATCCATAATCATAAAATTTTTTTCCTTGAGAAAGTATATACTCATAACCCTTCATAGTGGTTTGTAATGAAAACGAGAATTATCCTAAGCATATCCCCCGGGAGTGTCGTAACCAAGAGTACAGCAAGGCCCGTTGTCGTGCACCAGTTCCCATTCGAGTCTAGTTCAAAGCGGTGTTTTCGGGTTTTACCCCTAGGTACATCTGTGCCAGAGCCGCCTCTACCTGCTTGTATCCAGACAGGGATTTATTGCTCGGAAAATTCACAAAATCTCTACAACAACAAAATTCTAGGAAGTTCTTCTATACTAATCCTCAAAGTCTATCTTTGGGCTATGTGATCTAATCAGAGTTTATCTATATATAGATTCCAAGGTTATTACTAAACTGCCTCTGATACCAACTGTAACGCCCCGACCCCAGCTACCCAGAGTCGGTGCATTACTTCGTAACATTGACATGATCACAAAAGATCAAGTCTCTAAAGACCGATTAGTTTAGTAGCCTTTGAAACACTAGATACATTCATAAATGTTACATTACATCAAAAGGTGAAAAACTACAATAACAAAGTCTCCATAGTCCACACTCATATCCTCTTCTGACTATCCATGCTGGTCATTCATAAAATACTTCTTCACATCCTGGAAAATATTAAAACATTGAAAGGGGTGAGCTCAGATGCTCAGTAAGGATAAAAATATTGCAGAAGCTTTCATAAATAATCATTAACATTTAAGGCAATATATAACTAAAACAAAAGCCTTTTTAAACTTGAACTTTAGCATAATATGGCAAAAATAAAATTAAATAATGCCATTTACTTACTCACATGGATATTATACTAATTGAATAATCCCATGCAATATCAATAACCACTTTCATAATGATGGAATGCATAATGCCAGACTATCATAACCACGTATCCAAGGCCTCGTGCCAAGACCACAAATAAGATTTTGTCAAGGCCTCGTGCCAAGACACTAGTTTGTCTCATGAGACCTGCCGATGCATCGAGGAGCTATAACACGCTCCATGATGTTATTAATATTTTCATGACTTATTATATTCCCCCTTTACTTATTTTATATTAAATGTGCATAATTTGTGTGAAATATTAATGTTTTAATATTAAGTATAATATTTGAGCATTTTTAGAAGTAGTCAAATTGAGTCAGTGTAATGTTTTAATTATAACTATCACTATAATGATTCAAATTGTGTGGTTCTTGTTTTTTAGGATTCTAATTTCAATATAAAGCATTTCATTAGAAGGAACCATGATCCAATTCTGCTATTTGAAGGGTCATATGGTCCTCACAAACAAGACCAAAGAATCTGTGAACAAACTGGACCAGCCTTGAAGATTGATTTACTGGGTTCAATCCAGAAGTCCAAAAACATTAAATCTTCACCATAATTCGGGGGACACTACATTTCATCTTGGATAAAAATTTCATTTCCCAAATCCAAGAACAAGGGGCCCAAATGAAGCTTTGAAGTCCAGCCCACCATTCTGTCCGAGAATTAAAATCAGTATACTATTCATGACATATCTCATGATGTAAACATCAAATAGATCTGAGATTTTGCAGTGTTAAATAGGCGATATATGCAGCCGACTTTGTTTAAGAAGTCATTCGGATTTGAAGGTATCTTCCTGTTAAAAAATCCATTCACATTTTGTCCATCGAAAAAGCATGGATAGAAATGGACAGTTTACCTTTGTTTAATAAAACCGCCATAACTTTGTCTCCACTTGTCCAAATGCCTCCATATTTTGATAGTAGTCGGCCAACATTATTGTATACAACTTTGAAGAAGGAGATATTTGAATATTAGGCTTTCTGAATAGCCAAATTGGCGATTCAAGTGGAGGGACAGATTGGGAATGAAAACAGTCCACTCCTTGGGCTATAAATACTCTCCCCTTCTCTCCTTGAGAGGGGTTGGCATTTCAGAAGATAGGAGATCATATTGGAACGACCAAAGCTTTGAAAAAGTCTTGGGAGGAACTGCCATACTCAAGTTTTCACTTGAGATACCTTTCCTCCTCTCTTTGTTTTCACTTACTTTTGTGTTCTTCATTTTTGTAATCTTGTAATTCTCTTTCTTTGTAATTCTGTTTTAATGCAAGTTACTTCTTCAATATCTATTATTCTCATCCACCTTCTGTAGTTTAATATTTATGTTCCTAAAATAGTTTAAATTCAGTTCAATCCCATTCCCTTCTTTTGCTTCCTCATTCAATCGAAAATACATTTTTAATTATCATCATCGTTCGTGTGTGTGTGTCAACGTACCACTCTTTTCTAATCCCTTTCTTTTTATTCTATTCTTAATTTATCATCATAATTATTGTAACCAGAATATTAAACATCCAAATGGATGAGTAAATTTCTCATTGGGGTGAGTTTTAATTTAGGTATGTTAAGTGATTGAGAGTTTTGCTCGATGAGTATTCTTTAAATTAATATTGTGTATGTTAAAATTAATATGTCATGGATTAATGATATGTTTTGTTTAACGAGTGGTTTCCATGGATTATTGGAACCATAAATACACTACCATAAATAAGTTTTGATTGAGATTAGAACCCTAAGTTAAGTTAAGGCTTGGATTAAAGCCTTCACACTTAGGAATTCCAATCAACGTCAACTTATGACATGGGTGTTAATTTAATGCAACACAAAGTAAGGCTCAAGGATATCACATGCTTAACTCCCCAATGATGAACTCACCCAAATATTTATCAATTTGGTAAATCAAACATAATCCATAAATCATTTCAATTAATCTCTGCAAACAAACCCCCCTAATCAAAATACAATCAACTAAAAACAAACGACTATTACAAAGTATCATCGCCGAGGATTCGACCCGAGTGCTGCTATACACATTAGCAGAGCACCGGAATTTTGACCAGTCGATAGGCGACAATCGGCCGTGCGTTTCAAATGGCGCCGTTGCCGGGGATGGTTCTTTAAGTAGTCATTCGTTTCTGGTTATTGTCAAAAAAACAAAAAAAAAAAAAATTTTAAAAAAAAATTGAAAAAAAAACACAAAGAAAAACCCGTCTTCCTCTTAAAAATCATAAACTGAAAAAAATAAAAAGAAAAAAAACCATCTTCCTCTTTCTTCCAAAATCTCTCTGAATGCCCCGTAGCCTTCCAAAAAATTCCTCGGATTTGTTTGACCCTGAAATTGAGAGAACACTTCGCCAACTTAGGAGGAACATAGGAGATACTCAAATAATTCAAGAACCAGTCCTCATCCAACCAATTGAAATTGAAATGGACAATCCTAGGGAACAAACCCTAAAAGAAATCGCTGCCCCTGATATGAATTACCAACCTCTTGGTATTCAATATCCAAACATAGAGGCTGACTTCGAACTCAAGTCGGGTTTGATTCATCTTCTCCCTCATTTTCACGGGCTAGCCGGTGAGGATCCACATCTTCACCTTAAAGAGTTACAAGTAGTATGCTCTACCATGAAGCCTCAAGGGGTTTCTAAAGAACAAATCAAGATTAGAGCTTTCCCATTTTCCCTAGCGGATTCTGCCAAGTCTTGGCTCTACTACCTCCCACCTGGTTCCATAAACTCATGGGTTGACATGAAGAGAATTTTCCTTGAGAAGTTCTTTCCTGCTTCCCGAACAGCTTCTATCCGAAAGGAAATAAGCGGCATCCGTCAATTCCCTAATGAATCACTCCATGAGTACTGGGAGAGGTTCAAAAAGCTTGTGGAAACTTGTCCACACCATCAAATCCCTGACCAACTCCTGATCCAATACTTCTATGAGGGGTTATTGGCTATGGAGCGAACTCTCATTGATGCTGCAAGTGGTGGTGCTCTTGTTGACAAAACTCCTGCAGCTGCACGAGAACTCATAAGCAGCATGGCTGCAAACACGCAACAATTCCATACTCGAGCACATGCTCAGGTTAAACAAGCCCAAGAGAATCAATCCATAGAGCCCAACAAGATGACTGAGTGGATGAGTGAACTTACAGGTCTTGTGCGTCAACTAGCGGTGGCTACCAAAGCCCCAACCTCATCTTCTCCACAGTCACTATTCCCTAGACCTATCAAGAATTGTGGAATATGCAACTCTCCATCTCATCCGACTGACACATGTCCACAGCTTCAAGATGATCCATCTGATTCATCTAGTCCAATGGAGCTCAATGCGACATATGCTCAACGAAACTTCAACCCTCAACAATCAGGTCAGTTTGTTAGAAACTTCAACCAACCCCACTCTGAGCCCTTCTCTTCTACATTTAACCCACCTCTGAGGTATGGTAATCCCATTTATCATCCTCCTCAGTTCCCTCATCAAAATCCAAACCAGTTCCAATATGGTCAAGGTGGTGGTAACTTCCATCAACCTTATCCTTTTGTTCATCAACCTCAAAGGAACAATCCTCCTTCTGGATTCCACTATCCTAAGGAGCCTTCCCAATTCCCCACCCAATACAATCGCTTTCCCAAGAACCAAAATCAAGGCCAACCCAATTTGGGACAAGCCTCTTCTTCTAAAAAACCATGGGAAAGTGCTATAGAGGATCTTGCTTCCTTCACCTGTTCTAGCCTTAAGAACATTGAAACCCAAATAGGTCAACTTGCATCCCACCTTAGCCAGCAACAACCATCCAATTCATCCCAACTCCCAGCTCAACCATTAGCCAACCCTAAGGGTAATGTAAGTGCGATTTCACTTAGATCGGGAAAGCAAATTGCTATGCCCCATGCTGATTTCTCTACCTCCCCTTTCGATGTTGATCTAGAAAATGAAAAGAACAAAAATCTGGAAAAGGAACTTGAATCCACTCCTTCACCTCCTTCCATTCCTCTAAGGAACCCAATTCCTTTTCCTCAAGCCATCTCCAAGCCTAAGAAGTCCTTTGAACCTGATCCTGAAATGCTTGACATGTTTAGACGTGTTGAAGTGAACATCCCCCTCTTAGATGCCATCAAACAAATCCCTAAGTATGCCAAGTTTCTTAAGGAATTGTGCACCCATAAAAGGCAACTTAGAAACATTGAAAATGTTTCAACCCAACAGTCCATTCCCATGAAGTGCAAAGATCCAGGGACCTTCACGGTTCCATGTCAAATAGGGAGTTCCAACTTTGATGATGCACTCATAGACCTTGGAGCCTCAATAAATGTCATGCCCAAATCCATTTTCTCCAACCTTGGTCTAGGTCCCTTGCACCCAACGGGTGTTGTCATTCAATTAGCCAATCGAAGCACTACCAGTCCTGAGGGGATAATTGAGGATGTTCTTGTTCGGGTCAATGATCTTATCTTCCCAGCTGATTTCTATGTCCTTGACATGGAAGGTGATACGAACTCTTCTCGATCTCCCCTAATTCTAGGAAGACCATTCCTTATGACATCTAAAACCAAAATTGATGTCCATGCTGGCATCTTATCCATGGAATTCGGTGACCAACTGGTCAAGTTTAACATTTTCCAAGCCATGCGATACCCATCTGAGGATCACTCTGTATTCTCAATCCATGTTTCTGAAACTCCCTCTGAGAGTGTGTTGAATCCTAATCCATCATGTTATTCCTGTTCTACCAATATAGGAGTTTGTGAATATTGTATCCTCATTAACCAAGTGATTAATGGTGAAATTGATGTTGACATTACAAATGCAAACTCCATGGATCTAAAGGATCTTGAAAACTCTTTGGAATATCATCTCACCTCTGACCTCCAATGATCCAACATGGATGGTATTGAGAAAAATGAACTAGAATGATCATTTGTTGATTCAGATCAGATTATCCCACATTCATCCTTTCCTATCCATGATTCTGAAAATTCTGTTATATGTGAAGTGAACCTTGAACCAATGTGTTTATATTGTCCTGATGGTAGTGATGTTTGTGATATTTGTACCCTAATTAATAAAGTGATCACTGGTGAGGTTGAAATTGACCATTCTTTGGCGAACAACATTGAAGTAAAGGATATTGAAAATTTTATTCAGTCTTATGACTCCACTAATCCTCATTACTCTACATCGGTAAGTGATGAAATAAATGAGTCAAAAACAATTGGGATCTCATACTCTACTTTTGTGTTATCCGAACCTTACATAAATGAACCATCAGAATTGAGACATCTTCTTGAATTTCCAAGAATAGAAAATCATCACTTTGTGGATAAAATCATTCCTCACATTGAAGACCAAAGGGAGGATAGTCATATTATCTTTCCACCCCAATTGAATTGTAAGCACACCAACAAGGATGGGAAGAAATTATCCAATGAATCATCAGGCCTCCCAAAGAAAAAGTTTTTCTGGAAGCACACTGGAGTTGAGAAAATACGATGGCCACCGTCAGACTATGGGTAGTCCACTGCAATTGTCCAGCTGTAGACAAATAAATGCAGCGCTTCTTGGGAGGCAACCCATGTTTTCTTTTACTTTTATGAAATTTCAATTTCTTTTTAGATTTTCATTAGATGAATAATGAATTTTATTTTTCAGGTAACTTCCCACTGTCCTGGAACCACCTCGACTTCCACCAAATCCCAAAATTCTCTAGCCGACCCACCACTAGATGGAGATGGCAACCCACCAAATCCAAACTAGGGGGCACCTCTTTCCCTTTAACTCTCTCTCTCCTCAATCTCTCTTCCCTCTCTTCTACTCTCTATTTCTTCTTCTTCCTCTCTCCCTCTCATTTTTTTACAACATTCTTCCACAACCTTTTTTCTATTTTATCTTTTGTGTGGATGTGTCATTAAAAATAAAAAAATTTAAAAAAATTAATTAAAAAAAATGAAAATTGAAAAAAGGGGTGTCATAATTACTCATCATCCAATATTGAAATTCTGTCCAACCATTTTGGGGAGTCAAAAGGCTTGTTTTAAACTCAAATATATTGAATTTTTATCTCAAACTTGGGTAAACAATTTTGTGTCAATAACAAACATTTTGAATAAACAATTTTTGGTGGAAAATGATTCTCCCCTACCGTGAGGAATAACATTAGCCTTCATACCAAGGTCATCTATGGCCATCTTTTTCATTGTGTGTCTTCACCACTGATTGTGAGTCTTGAGTTTGTAGACCTTCGAGCTGAATTTCCATCTTTTGTGTGCATTAATATGATAGAGGAATTTTCTAAGCCACATGAGAATCAGAATAGCCAAATAGCCTCCCGTTACCCTTACATTGATCCTACTTTTGAAAGCCCCTTTGAGCCTATGAAAACCATTCTTTTGATAGCCACATTATAAGCCTAATACCTTGTCCCACCCAACATCTTCATGGATTTTCATTTTACAATTTATTGAAATTTAAGTGTGGGGGGAATGGACTTCATTTTTGGGCGTACTTTCATTGATTTACAATGCGTCATCTTATGCTTGAGGGCAAGCATCCATTCAAGTGTGGGGGAGAGGTTGTAATTCTGTGAGCTTTGGGTGTATATGTGTAATTGTCATTTGTACAAAAGTCATTGAAAAGTGTTCAAAAAAAAATGAAGAAAATTATATTAAAAAAAATGAAAAAAAGGAATGGGTTGTGTCTTGGGTGGGTCAAAAATCATTCATCATCAACCTTTGATCGTGTTATAACTACTAAAATTAGTTCCATGAGAAGATCAAACATGGGTTGGGAGATGACTGTAAGACTTGTTTCAAGCACAACTTTCGAAAAAAAAGAGCAAAAAGAGAAAAAAAAGAACACTTGAATCATCTTGTATTGTGTCATTATTGGAAGTCTTCCATGTTGTACATATTCCATCATCTCACCCTATTCCATTTTTAATATCCCTCACTTTTCATTCATCACACATTCATTCCCTTGTAAATATGTGTTTCTATTTCCTTTCAAATCAAATTTCAAAAAAAAAAAATGTGCATTGATTTTTCCATGTTGGTGTTTTTAACCCCTCTTTTCCTTTGGACATTATATACCTACCGTCCCATAGCCACTGAAAAACCCCTTAAAAGACCTCTTGATTCTTGTACACATTAGATTTGGGAATGGAAGCTGAGAGATCTTACAAACTCTTGATTTTCACTTTTTGTTGGTGAATGAGTGAACCTCCTAAAATACATTTTTATCATCTTGAGAGGAGTAAGTTTTGAGTGCCTACATTTTCTAATTCAAACCTTGAACATGAAAAAATGAATTGTTTCTGATGCATTATTTTGAACCAAATTTGTGATGGAATTCAATATGGATGAGTGAAATAGTCTAAACCTCCCCTGATTGGAGAAAACAAAATTTTAATATTTGTTGGTGAGTGAAAATGATTTTGTCATGTTTTTATATTTGTTGCACATGAGGACACGCGCAAATCTAAGTATGGGGGAGTTGATGTTATTAATATTCTCATGACTTATTATATTCCCCCTTTACTTATTTTATATGAAATGTGCATAATTTGTGTGAAATATTAATGTTTTAATATTAAGTATAATATTTGAGCATTTTTAGAAGTAGTCAAATTGAGTCAGTTTAATGTTTTAATTATAACTATCACTATACTGATCCAAATTGTGTGGTTCTTGTTTTTTAGTATTCTCCTTTAAATATAAATAATTTCATTAGAAGGAACCATGATCCAATTCTGCTATTTGAAGGGTCATATGGTCCTCACAAACAAGACCAAAGAATCTGTGAACAAACTAGACCAGCCTTGAAGATTGATTTACTGGGCTCAATCCAGAAGTCCAAAAACATTAACTCTCCACCATAATTCGGGGGACACTACATTTCATCTTGGATAAAAATTTCATGGCCCAAATCCAAGAACAAGGGGCCCAAATGAAGCTTTGAAATCCAGCCCACCATTCTGTCCGAGAATTAAAATAAGTATACTATTCATGACATATCTCATGATGTAAGCATCAAATCGAGCTGATATTTTTCAGTTTGAAAGAGGAGGTATAGGCGGCCGACTTTGTTGAAGAAGTCATTCGGATTTGAAGGCAGCTTCCTATTAAAATATCCATTCACATTTTGTCCATCGAAAAAGCATGGATAGAAATGGACAGTTTACCTTTGTTTAATAAAACCGCCATAACTTTGGATCCACTTGTCTAAATGACTCCATATGTTGACAGTAGTCGGACAACTTTATTGTCTACAACTTTGAATAAGGAGATATTTGAATATTCGGCTGTCTGAATAGCCAAATTGGCGATGCAAGTGGAGGGACAGATTGGGAATGCAAACAGTCCACTCCTTGGGCTATAAATACTCTCCCCTTCTCTCCTTGAGAGGGGTTGACATTTCAGAAGAGAGGAGATCATATTGGCACGAACAAAGCTTTGAAAAAGGCTTGGGAGGAACTTCCATACTCAAGTTTTCACTTGATATACCTTTCCTCCTCTCTTTGTTTTCACTTACTTTTGTGTTCTTCATTTTTGTAATCTTGTAATTCTCTTTCTTTGTAATTCTGTTTTAATGAAAGTTACTTCGTCAATATCTCTTATTATCATCCACCTTCTGTAGTTTAATATTTATGTTCCTAAAATAGTTTAAATTCAGTTCAATCCCCTTCCCTTCTTTTGCTTCCTCATTCAATCGAAAATCCATTTTTAATTATCATCATCGTTCTTGTGTGTGTGTCAACGTACCACTCTTTTCTAATCCCTTTCTTTTTATTCTATTCTTAATTTATCATCATAATTATTGTAACCAGAATATTAAACATCCAAATGGCTGAGTAAATTTCTCATTGGGGTGAGTTTTAATTTTGGTATGTTAAGTGATTGAGAGTTTTTCTCGATGAGTATTCTTTAAATTAATATTGTGTATGTTAAACTTAATATGTCATGGATTAATGATATGTTTTGTTTAACGAGTGGTTTCCATGGATTATTGGAACAATAAATACACTACCATAAATAAGTTTTGATTGAGATTAGAACCCTAAGTTAAGTTAAGGCTTGGATTAAAGCCTTCACACTTAGGAATTCCAATCAACGTCAACTTATGACATGGGTGTTAATTTAATGCAATATAAAGTAAGGCTCAAGGATATCACATGCTTAACTCCCCAATGATGAACTCACCCGAATTTTTATCAATTTGGTAAATCAAACATAATCCATAAATCATTTCAATTAAGCTCTGCAAACAAACCCCCCTAATCAAAATACAATCAACTAAAAACAAACGACTATTACAAAGTATCATCGCCGAGGATTCGACCCGAGTGCTGCTATACACATTAGCAGAGCACCGGAATTTTTACCGGTCGATAGGCGACAATCAGCCGTGCGTTTCACTCCACCCATTACTTATTAAGTCCAATGCATTCCTCATATGAAAAAGTTTAAACATATCATAAACCATAACATAATCGTATCACATAAAACATGCATAAAGGAAACATAACATTTCCACATTCCAATCACAAGATATCAATACAACACATTGATATAATAAAAACACTTTCAAAACCATTTTCAATACCAAAATAAAAGAAAATTAAAACATGGTATTTATTTTTCTTTTAAAAAAAGGTATGGCTTATAGAGGAAGCCGAAACTCAAATAATGGTCATGGTGGCGGAGAAGTCGTTGTCGCCGCATATGTACGGAAATAAAAACATTCCCTTTTTTTCATTTAGTAAAACGATTCTTATAAAAAATATTCCTTTTGAATAAACGTAAAAGTCAAAGGGGTTTATACACCGTATAAAAGAAAGTTGTATATAAAACCAAATATGCCTCAATGAAAGGAGATTGAGACGAAGTCCTTAAAAAGATCATTTTTAAAATAAAATATATCTCTTATGTGTATTCACTATAGGTACACATGAAGAAAGTAAAAATACAAAATAGGACATAATAATATCATGACATAATTTGAAAGTAGGAGATTAACCCAAAGAATGGAAATTGGGTTAAGAAGTTCCCTTACCTTGTGTCCGACTTGATTAGACCATTCTTTAACCTCCTGAATAATAAACTAGAGTTATTACCTACCATTTTAAATTTCATTATGCTTTTTATATCACTTATTACAATGTTATGAACATTATGTAATTATTTAAGTTAATAACGGTTATTTTGTCGATTTTTGGTACTTGAGTCAACAATAAACTTCTTATAATTACAAGTTGTTTATGTGGTAGAATATCCATTATCTCCAGAATTATATTCCTGATTTAGATGTCATATATATCATATATATCCAGTATATACATTCATTCATAATTTTAGGTAACATTTAGAGGTAAGAAATGAAATGCACCGTTCATGGAGACGGTAAGCCGTACGTACGCATGAACGCTACTTTCATTTCTATTTCATATTTAATGGAATGAAATCATAATTATATAAAGGTATAATATATTTCCAGTATAATATCATATATAATATCATATACTCCATCCTTTATACATCCCACATATGGCATTAACGATTCACATCACTTTGAGGGGGCGGTTGTCCGCACTTCCTAAAATCAAAATATCATGTTTACCCATAATGGAAACCATAAAGGTATGCCATAAATGAAAAATACAAAATAATAAGAAAAAAAACATAATATATATCATATATAAAAATAGTGTCATCATAATGGCCACCATTAGAGGTGTTATATGAGTGTTGAACAATCATTGTTTCGTGAGGCAAAAATTCGCCATCCACAGAAACAGTATGTTCTTTAACCATTAGATGTAGGTGTGTATAAGTTTAGCTAGAATAATTATTATAAAAACATCCTAGTATATTGAGGATACTGGTTTTGTTACAAAAGAAATGAATAAAAAGTGTTTAGGGGGTTGGAGAAGAAAAATAAAATAAAAGAACACAAGAGAAGACATTACCTTAAAATCGGGTAACTCTTTTTGATTTGACCAAAGGCTTCCTTGGGAAGAGTTCTGCCCAAAGTGAGGCTTCTAGGAGTAAGAGGGGGAAGTTGGGAGAGTATTTGGGCAGAGGTTGGCCAAGCCAAATGTCTTGAAAGTGTGAATGAGGTGGTAGAGGTGGGGGCCTTTTATAAGTGGAGAGGAGGGGCACTCTTGGAAAGTAAAGAAAAGTCACTTTATTATAAAATGAGTTTCGTATTTTAGAGGTCCCACACTTATATAATTCGAGGATAAGGTGATAAGGGTTCGAGATCTACTCATCCAATAGGTTTTTTACAAGTGTAATCCTTAGATTTTACATTATCGTTTCATTTTATTTAAATCGTTAATTAATGAGGTAATCGCTGCATCATCATGGTGTCATAAATAATTTAATTTATTTAATGTCTAAAAATTATAAAAAAAATACTATGATGTAGGAAATATTTTTATCTTTACAATTACTATTTATAGTCAAAAATATGACTTGTATAACCCCATGTAAAAATTGTTTTAGTAAAACATTTCATGTTTGTGTCATTTTTTACTTTAACATTAAATAAAAGGTATTTATGTCATTTTCCAACTAAAGTGGATCCATGGGGTCCCCAAGTTGACCCATGGATTGTATTGGTCGGCCATGGCACATCCAATGAGGGTATGACATGTTTCAAGCTCATCTCATATTATTAAAACATTATTTTTTCCTTAAACTACACTAATTACCTCTAATTGCGATTAAGAACATAAAAGTTACTATTCACCAAAAAATTATTTTAATCTCATTGAACCACATTTTAATTCTTAATGAAAATCATGTTTGCCAGATTTTTGAAATTCAAAATACAGAAGTGGTAATGTTTCATTTTAACGAAAAATCAGTTTTTTAACAACCACTTAGTGGTTTCACTATTCATCAAAAATTGAAGTTTTTCAGAATAAGGCCAACATTTCACCCTAAGCTATAATTGATATTCCGAATTCAAAAATGATGTCTATTTTACAAAATTCCAAACATATAAGTTGCATTAATGAATTTTATAATTAATTCCCGCTGTTACAACAAATAGCGTGTTTTTAAGAAACAATTTATATCAAAAGATTGACAATTGTTTATGTCCAATTTCAATGTTAAATTAATTCTAATGACCACCATTGGATAAAATGGTAAAAATATATTCTAATTATACTTTAAAACCACTAAATAATATAATTTACCACAATAAATTATTTTGATTAAAAAAATTGTTTTAAGTATTTTTTCACTATTCATAAAAAAATTCGAAGTTCTCAGAAAGTTATAAAAAAATTCAACTTAGGATAATTTCGATATTACGAATAAAAAAATGAAGTCCATTTTGAAATATAAAATTTCTATAAATTTAAAAAGTGGTTAGTAATATTCATAACGGCTACTTTGATTAGTTGCGGTGTGTTAGAACTTGAAGTTGCGTACAATGCAAGCTATTGCATTATTGAATGAGAAGCGTATCATGGAAGCTCGGGGTGTTACAAATATCATGTTGTATGCTGTTGCCACATTTACATGTTATGATAATCATGCTATATCATGACTTTATGTTCATGTTTCTATTATAATACATTGATATTTCTATTTCCTAACACATATTTTATTCATCATTTTATGCCTTTTTTACTCCCTTACTGGGCTTTATTGCCCACTCTTTTATTATGTATGTCCCCAGGTTATCCAATGAAATGCTAAATACGAAGGAATATTGTGGTCATGTAAAAGGAGTTTTCAATAAAGATGTTTTATTTTATTTCTTAATTTGTCATGTAATATTCCTAAGACCTAAACAAACTATATCTATCGATCTTTTGGGTTGTATTAAGTGCAATTTTATGTAATAAATCATGTTTATTTGTGTAATAAAGAGCAGGGTTGTTATAATATGTGTACCAAAATAAACTATTGTTTAAATGATTTGTATTAAAAATGTCATAAGAATAAAAATATTGTATGTTATATGGATAGTGGATACTCAATACAAATGAGTGGAGACTGTTCTAATTTTTATACATTAGAAAAATTTGATGGAGGGATGATTACCTTTAGAGATAATGATAAAGGAAAAATAGTTGGAGTTGGATTAGTTGGAGACCCAAAATCAATTTCAATCAGCAAAGTGCTATATATTCAAGAGTTTATGTAACACACCGACCCCTATAGACTAGATCTGGTGAATTACTTATTACATAGGCATGCTTAAAAGGAATGAAATTCTGAAGGAACAATCTGTTTAGTAGTCTTTAAGAAACTACATAAATATATAAAACTTGCATTATAATGAGAAAGGTAACAAAATACAATACATAACAAAAACTAAAAAAACTGTATCCAAAGAAACTTAATAAATGATATCCTCCTCATAACCTATTGAAGGTAAAAAAATGAAAGGGGTGAGCTCAAACACTTAG
This sequence comes from Viscum album, assembly GCA_963277665.1. Lineage (NCBI taxonomy): Eukaryota > Viridiplantae > Streptophyta > Magnoliopsida > Santalales > Viscaceae > Viscum > Viscum album. Next base: position 1,580,110,723 of record OY728150.1, on the reverse strand, counting down.
TAAGGGTTACAAATAGCAGAATCAAGAATCAACAATAACTGAATCATAACCAAATTGGCATAATCAATATGGCATGGTGAATAAATGAAAGACACATGCCATTAATAAACTAAGAATTAAAATGCATCCATAGATTTTGTCATAGTGAAAACCTCATGGATAGTAATAACTAATTTTTTTAAAGAGAATTATTATTAATTGGATGTCATGTATCTGAAACATGATACTATAACACTCTTAAAAAAGTTTAGTTCTGTGGGTAGAAACCCGTCTGATTTTTGGAAACAAACTCGAAGAGTTTGTCACCAACTGATTTGTCTCATGAAACCCGTGGATGCATCGATGGGCTATAGAAGACCCCACCCATCACTAAGAGTCCAAATCATTCTTTATAAATAGATTTAATACAATTACCATATGCCTTCTTAATATCTATATAGAGTAGAGAGTACAGATTCATCAATATTTCTATGGTTAAAACAACATTCCAAATAAACACCATATGTAAAATGGTATATGACTTAAGAAAATAATCATATCCATGCTAAAAGAAAGTGGATATTTACCAAAACTATAATTTCAAATTAAAAATGATCTCAAATGGGTAGTATATACACCACATAAGAAATATTAGGTTCGCAATACTAAGTAGGTCTCAATGAAACAGAAATTGAGAGAAAGTCCCTTACCCCAATTGTAGTCAATTAAATCGTATGTCCAAAAATGAATAAACATAAAATGAATCACAGAATACCATGAATATAAATAGAATAATTATATTATATATCAAATTTCAATATCCATATACTACATACAATAAATAAGTGGCTAACAATTAAAATCTCACAGAATTCAAAGTGAGATGAGAAACCCCTTACAAACATTTCAGCATGGTAACAGATGTTCTTGTGAGGGCTTAAAGAGAGGTAAATAGGTATCCGATAATTTATATATCATAAGGTAAGTATGGTGGATTTGTGAAAACATACCCGATTAGTAGGATTTAAAAATAAAAGGACATAACATAGGGGAATTTTTGAACAAAAGTGTGAGAGAGGATCCCTTACCTTATGCCCAATGATGTTCTTGATTGAACTTAATGACCTGAATAATCAAATTTAACTTCATTAATTAATAAGTACATAACCTCATCAACATTTATTTTATATAGTATAACCTTATTAGGTTTATTCATTCCCTTTTTGATGGGTTTAAGAGATTCAATTTTATTATTTTGGAATCATTTTTTCCTCAGTTTTCATGACCAGTGTACATGTATTTATGAATGGAAGTTCATTTGAAATGTGGTTAAACATACAGAATTGTAAATATATATTATTAGTGAAATTATAAATGATCTTATAATGATTTCAGGTTATATATGTTGAAGATGACTCATTAGTTAAAAGTTATTGATAAGCACTTGGATTAACTTGGCGATTTTGTGCATAATGAACTTGTTTTGTATTGTTATTTTGTATTATGAGTGTAAAGATTATAGAAAATTTCATAAGGTAAAATATATATATTATGATCTGGTTCAACCATTAAAATTTTTTCATGACTAGTCTTGAAGATAGTAGTAGAAATAGAAAACCAGTCATCCTTGAATGTGATAAATTAACACATCTTAGACGGTATTTTCATTTTCAGTGTATGAGGTGGGGGAAAAGAGATATGATGATGAAATATTCCATTAGAATAATAAAATTACAATACATGTAATGTACTATAATTATCATAACATTTGGATGTTGGGTACCCCTCCTCGAAAATCTCCTTATGACCTTTGTTTTTGGCCTTTTGGTGAGACCAGAAGGTCTTGGACATGAGGAAGGATCTTAGGAAGATATTTGAGCAGAATTTAGGCAAGTATTGAAGCTTTAGTGGTGTGTGAGGAAGGGGGGGGGGGGTGAGGGGTGATTTATATAGTGGAGGGGAGGAGGGATTTTACATTGTTTTAATCATTATTTTAATATTTTTCTCAAGACTATGAATACTATTGATTCATGTGATCCCAAATAGTAATAATGTAATGTGATTTCGAACCAAGTGGGCTTTCATTAGTCTTGCATCACCTATGATGTAGTTAAACAATTATTTAGCATTTATCATAATTTATCGTATTTTACTATTCATCAATAATTTAATAATTTTAGAAAAATTCTAAAAATTCACCTTACCATTATTCGATGTGTAGAATCTAAAAATGAACTCCATTTTTTAAAAATAATTTTCTAAATAAGATAAATTTAATTTTTAATTAAAAACATTATTTAATTGAAAAATACCAACACTTAAAATACTCATCTTCATTTTTAAGGTGCCTAAATTTTATTTATACATTCATGAGTAAGGTTACCATTCATAAGGGTTGTATTACTATTCATAAGGGTAGCTTACTATTCATAAGGGTATGTTCCTATTCATAAGCGTAAGTTACTACTCACTAAAAATTAACTTGATTCTATCAGACTCCCAATATCACCTTGATTGCAACCATGTATATCCATTTTTCAAAATTCAAAACACAAAAGTGGAAAATTTAAGTTTAATGGATAGGTTATGACTATCTCTTAGATAACCAAGTGTTGTTTCAAAGAAACTCAGTGCATTATGAAATATAGTCTATCTTATCAATCAAATGAATTTAATAGAAACATACCATAAAATGTTTGGGGTGTTATATTATTCCCACCTTTGGAAATTTCGTTGTTGAAATTTTTCATGTTTAAATCTATCTAAAAATATGTGTGTGGTTCTTCTTCATAACTTCCTCTAGTTCCCACATTTCTTCCTCCATATTATGGTTTATCCAAAGAACCTTTACTGGATGAGTTTTACAATTTCACAATACTTTCTCCCTTGTGTCAAGAATATCAATTTTCTCTTCACAGTATGACAAATCTGGTTCCAATTCTATTTCTTCATAGGTGAGTACATGCATTGGGTCTGGCATGTATTTCTTTAACAATGACACATGGAACACATTATGAACTTTGGAGAGACTTAGTGGAATTGCTAAATAATAGGCTACAACTCTGATCCTTTCTAGAATTTCAAATGGTCCGATGTACCTAGGGATTAGTTTCACTTTCTTACCAAACCTTAAGACACCCTTCCACGGAGATACTTTTAAAAATACATGATCCCATACTTGAAATTCCAAACCATTTCTCCGGTTGTCAGCATAACTCTTTTGCGTACTTTGGGATCCTTTAATATGTGCCGCTTTAATATGGGCCTGAATTTTATTTACCTTTTCTATTGTATCTTAGATAAGTTCTGGGTATAAAAGTTTCCTCTTGTCAACTTCATCCCAACAAGTTTTAGTTCAACACCTCTTACAATATAATTATTCATATGGTGCCATTTGAATGCTAGAATGGAAGCTATTATTTTAGGAAAATTTTACCAAATTCAACTATTGATCCCACATACCTTTAAAGTCAAGAGATCATGATCTCAACATATCTTCTAGTGTTTGAATAGTCCTTTCATACTATCCATCGGTTTGGGGGTGATAAGATGTACTCATATGAAGCTCAGTATCCAAATCCTTCTGGAGACTTTTCCAGAATTTTGATGTATACTGGGGATCTCAATCGGACACAATCGATAGAGGTATACCATAAAGTATTACAACTACATTAATATAAAGTCTTTCTTGGTGTTCAAGTAGTAAATCCTCTCTTATAGCAAGGAAATGTGCTGATTTTGTGAGATGATCAACAATTACCCATATTGCATCATTCTTTCTAGGAATCCTCAGTAGTCCTATGAAAAAATCCATTATAATGTAAACCCACTTCCACATAGTAATAGGTAGAGGTTTCATCACCCCTCTAGGATGTAGTCTCTCTACCATCACTTGTTGACAAACTAGACACCTTGACACGTAGTCAACAATTTCTCACTTAATATTATCCCACAAAAATGTTCCTTCAGATATCTATACATATTTGTGTTACCAGGATGTATAGAATAGTTTGAGCTATGAGCATCGTCTAATAATTCACTTTTTAGCTTAGGTACTGATGGAACTTATAATCTCTTCCCAAATTTCAGAACTCCTTCCTTATACACAAAGTCTTCCAATCTCCCATCCTTAAAAACATTAATTTTCTTGTATAAATTCTCATGGTCTTCATAGATTTTGGATTATACCAGGATATCATTGATAAATACCACAAAAAAGTTATCAAGATATTTTTTGAAAACTCTATTCATTAAATCCATGAAAATAAAGGGTGCATTAATCAGTCCAAAATGCATCACTATAAACTCATAATGTCCATACCTAGTTCAAAATTATGTCTTTTTAATATCTTTCTTTGTCACACATAGCTGATGATATCTAGATCAAAGGTCAATCTTTGAAAAATATTGTGCTCTATGAAGTTGATCAACATCAACCTTGAGATAATATGCTGGCAACACTACCTTTTCATTTTTATTTCATCATAATTCCATGAATATATTTTCAAGTGGCTTGATCCACTGCTCTGCTACCACTGGATTAGAAGTACCACTAAAATATGGGGGATTCTACCACATGAAACGATCCAACATAGGTGTATCATGGTTATTCATCACAACCTGAGTAAGTTGTACCAATATAATCATGATCTAATCCGATACAACATTGACTGTGTGTGAATTATTCTAATCATATTCCCCAGGAGTGCCAAACCAAGAGTGCATAAAATCCCATTGTTGTGTACCAGGATACCCCATGTTAAGCCCAAAACTTCTTGTCAGAGTTTTCACACCTAGGTATATCTGTTCTAGATACACCTCTACCTGTTTGTATCCAGACAGGGATGTATTTTCTAGAAATATCTACACAATATATTCCTTACCAAAATTCTAGGATGTTCTTGTATGTTTTTTTTCAAATACTACCTTAGGGATTTGTTCCCTAATTTATATTTTCTAATCTAGTTTCCATGTTTTCTACTAAAGTTCCTCTAATACTAACTGTAACACCCCAACCCCTCTAGACTAGATCTAGTGCATTACTTATTACTTTAGCATGCTTAAAAGGAATGAAATCCCAAAGGAACAATCAGTTTAGTAGTCTTGAAGAAACTAGATACATACATGAAACTCATATTATAATGATAAAGGTAATAAAAATACAATACATATCAAAAACTAAAAAAATGCATCCACAGAACTCAATAAATTATCTCCTCTTCATAACCTATTGAAGGTAAAAAAATGAAAGGGATGAGCTAAAATGATCAGTAAGGGTTACAAATAGAGGAAGTCTGAATCAAAAATAACCAAATCATATACAAATAGACATAGTCAATATGGCATGGTGAATAAATGAAAGACACAGACCATTTATAAACTAAGAATGAAACGGCATCCATAAATTTTGTCATAGTGAAAACCTCATGGATAATAATAACTAAAAATGAATAAATAGAATTTTTATTAGTAGGAAATAATGTATCTTTCACATGATACCATAATACCATTAAAATGTTTTAGTTCTGTGGGTAGAAACCCGTCTGATTTTTGGAAACAAAATCGAAGGGTTTGCCGCAAACTGATTTGTCTCATGAGACATGTCGATGCATCGAGGGGCTATAGTGGGCCCCAACCATCACTACAAGTTAAAATTATTCTTTATACATATATTTAATATAATTTCCATACACCTTCTCAATATTTTTATAAAGTATAGAATACAGATTCATCAATATTTCCATGGTTAAAACAACATTCCAAATAAACACCGTATGTGAAATGGTATACAACTTAAGGAAATAATAATACCCATGATACCAGAAAATGGATATTTACCAAAATTATAATTTTAAATGATAAATGATCTCAAATGGGTAGTAGATACACCACATAAGAAATATTAGGTACACAATACCAAGTAGGTTTCAATGAAACGACAATTGAGACAAAGTCCCTTACCACATTGTAGTCAATTGAATCATATGAACAAAAATAAATAACCATAAAATTAATCAAATAATACCATGAATATAAATAGAATCATGATATTATATATCAAATGTCAGTACTCATATACCACATACAAGAAATAAGTGGCGAATCATGGAAATATCATGGAATTGAAAGTGAGATGAGAAACCCCTTACAAACATTTCAGCATGGTAACAAATGTTCTTGTGAGGGATTAAAGAGTGGTAAAGAGGTATACCATAATTTATATATCATAAGGGAATTATGAGGTAGGTGTGAAAACCTACCCTATTATTAGGATTCAAAAATAAAAGGACACAGCATAGGGGAATTATTGAACAAAAGTGAGAGAGAGGATCCCTTACCTTATGCCCGATGGTGTTCTTGATTTAACTTCATGAACTAAATAATAAAATTTATATTCATTAATTAATAACTAAAGAACCTCATAAACATGTACTTGATATATTATAACCTTATTAGGTTCATTCATGGCCTTTTTTATGGGTTTAAGAGATTCAATTTTATTATTTTGGAAGCATTTTCTTCCTTGGTTTTGATGACCAGTTTACTTGTATTTATGAATGGAAGTTCGTTTGAAATGTGGTCAAACATACAAAATTGTAAATATATATTTTTAGTGACATTATAAATGATCTTATAATTATTTTGGGTTATATAACTTGAGTATGAATCATTAGTTAAAAGTTATTGATAAGTGCTTGAATTAACTTGGCGGTTTTTGTGCCTAATGAACTTGTTTTGTATTATTATTTTGTATTATGAGTGTGTAAGGATTCCATAAAATTTCATAAGGTAAAATAAATATATTATGATTTTGTTAGACCATTAAAAAGGTTTCATGATCAGTATTGAAGATAGTAGTATAAATTGAAAATCTCTCATCCTTGAATGTGATAAATTAACACATCTCGGACGATATTTTATTTTTTAGTGTAAGAGGTGGGGGGAAAAGAGAGATGATGATGAAATATTCTATTAGCATAATAAAATTCCAGTCCATGTAAGTTAATAGAATTATCATAGAATTTTTATGTGGGTAGGTGAGTAGAGAGCAACAAGAGAATGGAACTTATAAAATAATTTTAAATAAAAGAGAAGAGAGGTTCACCTCTTGAGTACTCCTCCTTGAGAATATCCTCCTTGAGAATCTCCTTAAGGCCTTGTTTTTGGCCTTTTGGTGAGACCATAAGGTCTTGGAAGTGGGGGAGTATCTTAAGGAGGTATTTGAGAAGAATTTAAACAATTCTTGAATCTTGAGTGGTGTGAGAGGAAGAGGGAGTGAGGGGTGGTTTATATAGTGGAGGGGGTGGGGGGGGAGGGGGAGGGATTTTACATTATTTTAATCATTATTTTAATATTTTTTCTCAAGACTATGAATATTCTTGATTCATGTGATCCAAAATAATAATAATGGCATGTGATTTTGAACCAAGTGGGCTTACATTATCCTTGCATCACCTATGATGTAGTAAAACAAGTATTTAGCATTTATCGTAATTTATCATATTTCATCAAAAATTCAAGAATTTCACAAAAATAAAAAAATTAGCCATAACCATTTTTTGATGTGTAGAATCCAAAAATGACTTCTATTTTTCAATTTTTTTTCTAAATATGATAAATTTAATTTTTAATTAAAAAAAATATTTAACTGAAAAATACCAACACTTAAAATATTTATCTTCATTTTTAAGGTGCCTAAATTTTATTTATACATTAATGAGTAAGGATACCATTCATAAGGTTCATATTACTATTCATAAGGGTAGGTTACTATTCATAATGGTATGTTACTATTCATAAGGGTAAGTTACTATTCACTAAAAATTAACTTGATTCTATCAGACTCCAAATAGCACCCTAATCGAAACTGTGTGTGTCCGTTTTTCAAAATTCAAGACACAAAAGTGGAAAATTTAAGTTTAATGTCTAGGTTATGACTATATCTTAAATAAAAAAGTGTTATTTCAAAGGAACTCAGTAATTTATCAATTATAGGCTATCTAATGAATCAAATACATTTAAGAGAAACATACCATAAAATATTTGGGGTGTTATAGTTGAAGCACAGTTTGATAAGTATCTCTCAACTCTGTGATGATGGATTTTATGCTGATTTCTCTAATAATTCATGCTCTTTTTTAAAGAAAATATTCTTAGATTTAGAGCACCTAAAACTGAAAATTTTTATACCTTGGATCTTAATTTTTTGTGTAAACAAATAGTGAATTGTTTAACTATTGAGGGAAATGAATCTTGGATTTGGAATAGGAGTCATGGACGTGGAAATGTTTTAAATTTTTTTAAGAAAATCTTGGTCTCTGATTTTTCTAGTCTTAAATTTGATAAATATAGATTTTGTGATGTATTCCAAATTAAAAGAAACACTAGTCATCCTTTAAATTTTTTAACAAAGTTTCTACATCCATACCACTTACACTTATCCACATGGATTTCTTTGGAGTATCCAGAGTAGAATTCTTGGATGGTAGAACATATGTATTTTTTGTTGATGACTTTTCAATATTTACATGTTTTTATTTTCTAAAACATAAAAATGAGGTTTTCTTTGTTTTAAAAAGTTAGTGTAAGATTGTTCAAAATGAAATTTTTTTTAAAATAATTTCATTGATAAGTGATCATGGTAGAGAATTTAAGAATAAGGAGTTTAATTATTTTTACTAAAACTTAGGTATTAAACACACCTTCTCCACACCAAGAACACCTCAAAAAAATGGAATTATAGAAATAATAAATATAACTATTTAATAAATGGAAATAATGATATTAAATGAATATAGTCTTCTAACCTACTTTTGGGAAGAATCTGTAAAAATTTCTTTTCATATCATGAATAGAGTTTTAATAAGACCACTTCTTAAAAAGACACCCTATTAACTATGGAATAACAAAAAAAATAAGGTTAGATAATTTAAATTGTTTAAATTCATGGTGTATATGTTGAATACTAAGAAAAACCTTGGTAAATTTGATCCAAACTCTAATGAAGGAAGCTTTCTTGGATATTCTACTACCTAAAAATATTATAGAGTGTATAACAAAAATTCAAGGATTGTTGAAGATACTTTTCATGTGAATTTTGATAAAAGTGACTCTTTTTATCATTGGAAAATTCAAACAGATGAAGTTTCTGATTCATTAGACAACATGAGACTTGAATAAACTAAGATTAATTTTCAAAAGAAATTAGATGAAATTTAGTCTAGTTTAAAAGAATATAAAACTGTTGAACCTGAAAGTGTCTGGCCTAGACAACGTATAACTATAAAGGATCACCCTTTAGAAACTATAATAGGAGATCTAGATACAAGAGTAAGAACTAGAAGGAATATAGGAAACCCAGAAGAATTTTATACCTTCCTATCACAATTAGAACCTAAGAAAATAGAGGAATCTTTAAAAGATGAAATTTAGAAAATGGATATGCATAAAGAACTTATCCAATTTAGTAGAAATGACATTCAAAAATTAGTTGAAAAACCATCTAATTATTTAGTAATAGGAACCAAATGAGTTTTTAGAAATAAAAAAGATGACCAAAGAATAATTACTAAAAATAAATATAGATTAGTAGTAAAAGAATACAACTAGGAAGAAGAAATTGATTATGATGAAACCTTTTCACCTGTTTCTATATTAGAAGCTATCAAAATCCTTCTAGATCATGCATATAATATGAATTTTAAATTATATCATATGGATGTAAAATTGGATTTCTTAAATGGATATTTAATGGAGGAAGTTTATATTGAACAACAACGTGGTTTTGAAAATCCCCATATACCAAATTCATTTTTCAAACTTACTAATGCTCTTTATGGACTTAAACAAGCACCTAGAGCTTGGTATGAAAGATTAAGTTCTTTTCTATAAGAAAATGAATTTTTTGTAGGATTATCATATCCTACTCTCTTTAATGAAATAGTTTCTCCTAATACATTATTAGTACATATTTATATAGATGATACTATTTTTTTTCAACAAATAAAAATCTCTGTAATGATTTTTCTAATCTTATATAAAAGGAATTTAAAATGAGTTTGATGGAAGAATTAAATTTACTTTTTGGTTTCAAAATATATGAAAAGGATTTAGTAAATGTTATTTATAAAAGTAACTATATTATTGATTTATTGAAAAATTTTGGACTAGAATACAATAAGAATTATAGAACTCCCATGTGTACCAACATTAAACTTTATTTGGATGAAGCTGGAAACCCAGTTAAAAAAAGTTATATAGTGGTATGATCAGTAGTTTACTATATCTTACAATTATAAGACTAGAAATTATGTTTTATGTATTTCTATGTACTAGATTTAAATCAAATCCAAAATAATCCCATCTTAATATTGTTAAAATAATTTTTAGATATTTAAAAGGAACTGTTGGCCTCCTCTAGTTTTAATGTTCACAAATAATGATTCATTAAGTTAAATAAAGTTAAATTATGTTTAATCATGTCTAATTATGTTCATATGATATTAATCTATTCTTTTTGTGTTTTACATCATAAGATAAGTTGAAAAAATATGACTAAGTATAAGTCACCATTATGGTGAACTGACTGTCTTACTGTCAGAAATCTCACTGATGGAAGAAAATCAGCTAAGCATGAGCTACCGTTGATATTGAATTACTGTTGGGAAGTTTGACTATCATCTGTCTCACCATCAGCACAAATGCTGAATTCTGACAAAGGACGAGACACCGTTATTCAATCTACAGATAGTTCAACTTAGAATTTTTGTTAAGTATGAGTTACCATCGCATCAAGATTCCATTGGAATCAACTCCAAAAATTGGAAAAGTATGACTCACCATTGCATCAAGATACTTATAGTCTCATTCCATAATTTTTGAAAAGTATGAGCTACTGATAGCTGATTCACTGTCAAGTCAACCTACCATCAGAGAGACTCACCGTTCCCGAGTCACCATTCCAACACACTATTCCTGATTTACCATTCCAACACACTATTCCTATGACATCATTCCAAGTCACCATTCCAAGTCATCATTCAGAGACACCATCATTTCTTACTTTTTTATTTAAATTCAAATTTTTTTCTAATGGTCATATTTGTGAAACTTAGTACTAATACTTATATTAACGAATTTTCCGTCTTTTGTAGACAACCTTTAAATCAATGTTAGACTATATTATGAGGTAAAAGGTACCTAGATGTGATCAAGATCATGATTCTTGTCAGCTAAAATGTATAAAACTAATACCTGATCAAAAAGATAAAGAGTGTGGAGAAGTCATGCACCTAAAAAAACTCAAGAACTACTATCTATGGAAAAATGAAGACACTACTGAGAACTCAGACCAGATATTTTTTGCAACAATACACAAAGAGAGGAGAAGGACTCATTGAGAAAATCATATACCTCACTAGAAACTGAAGAAAAAATCTCTCATGACACTATATTTTGCCGTCTATTTCTGAATGTAGACTCGAGATAAATTTCAACATAACATCCAAGAGTTTCAAGCTATATTTCCAATAACACAAAGCCTTCTAACTCTATTTATTTTTATTTATGCTTTTCTTGTGTACTGTTTTTACATTACGAGAAGTGTGTGTCTATTTTTTCTGGTAACACACATTAAATCCTATGAAAAACTATAAGATACACTGATATCTTCACAAACTATCTTTTACACCTTACAATACCCACTGATAACAGTGGAAGAGGTCTATGTGTGGCCGGTTTGGTTTTTTCACTCCCATTAAAACTATGGAAGAGGTCTAGTTAACTTGGATAGTTGTGTATGCTATGTTTACCCATATATAGGGTTTGGATCAATGTTTATTTACATAAACTTCTTAGTGGTAGGTGATCACCGAGGGGAGAGGATTTAGTCTGAGCTTGAGACTGAAGCTCTTGTTTAAATTCCACTATGTTCTTTCACGATTAGTTTTCCCTATTTATGTTTATTCAAATCATAAAAATTCACTTTTATTTGATATTTAATCTTATATAGTGTTTATATTATAAATTTATTTAGTATATTTATTTCAAAATTTAAATTAATAATTCATATTGTTCTAATAGATAACTAATCACTGTTTGATAATTCCTTCAAATAATCAAATCTTTTATAAACTGCTCCTTTGATTATCCGGGATGTTTTGTATTTAAAATTGGGGTAATTATTATTAAATCTTTTAGATAGAAATTTTTATAGGATCACAATGCACCCCCTCTTGAGTGTCCTACTCTGACCAGTATTTGGTATCAGAGGATTCTTACTTTTTAGGTTTCAATGTTTTTAAAGTATTCAAATATTTTCAACTACGATTTTAGTTTTGTTTTTAAAGATATAAAATCTTTTGTCAGTTCAAAATATATATTTATTTAAAACTTGTTTTTATTATTTAACATGGATAATAGATAGTAAGGTTCTGCTACCAATACACCTCCCTATTTCAATGGCACAAATTATGCACAGTGGAAAATCCAAATGAAAATGCATTTAGAAAGAATGGGGTTTGAAATATGGTCTGCTATAGTCAATGAATATAAAATTACTGATACTACTAGAAATACTTGGGATTTACTAACTAAGGAAGACTAAAATAATAATTTCAAAGAAATTAATTATTTATATTGTGATCTAGGTGATGAAGAATTCAATAATATTTGTACATGTAAAACAGCCTTCAAAATTTGGGATACCTTAGATGTTTCTGTAACACCCCAAGTTTTTTAAAAATAAATACAAATGTATGGAACTTTATTTTAAAGTAGATATTTATAAATATCCTTTAAACATAATTTTATTTCTTTTATGTTTTTAATTTCGAAAAAGGTTCATCTACAATTGTGTTCATTATGTTATTTAGAGTCTATTGGAACCATCTTGTTTTTTTGTGAATAGTAACACACCCTTATGAATACTAATATGAATAGTAATATGACCTGAATGAATAGTAAATATTATTATTAATTTATTTTCTTAACGCTTTAAGATAATAACATATTGGTTAATTTTTATTTGTGATATAGAAGTAGTTACAGAATTAGAATTATTAATTTTTGAATTAAGTATTCTTTTATTTAAATATTAAATTAATAATATTTAGAAAATTATTTTCTAAAAATGGACTTCATTTTTGAAATCTATACATCGATAAATGGTTAGGGTGAATTTTGGGAATTTTTCTGAAACAGTTGATTTTTTGGTGAATAATAAAAAATATAGTTTTTAGTTTCGATGTGTTAATGACATCATTAATGATATAATAATGATGTCATAAATCTGGTCGAATTTTTTATAGTTAAATAATATTTGAGGTGTCCCAAGTGGCTTATACCATAGGAAAATACCTTGGGGAATCCCATGGTCTTGCAAATACCACTCATGAGGTGTCCCTTGAAAATTATTAAAATATTCCCTTACTTTTCCTATAAATACCAACCCATTCCTTAATTAACTTCATTAATAATTCCTCCTAAAAAAATATCTGGCCTCCTTTCCTTCATAATAGTCCTCTCACGGTTTATTCAAGCCCCCAAGTTCCCAACCTTCAAGTTCTAAGGGTTACTCTACAAGGTAAGAAAATTCTCAATTTCTTTCTTTTTTTCCTTTCAGGTTCTCTTTTATGTGGTATAACTTTCAAGTTTCCATAACATGTTCTTATTTACTTATTATTCTTGATCTATTATGTATTATTATTCATTTCTGGATGGGTGAACCTTTTCCCCTCTCTTTTTAATATTTTCTAAAACCATGTTGTGTTGCCGTTAGGCTGCCGAATTATTATAAGAGATTTCTCACTTTTTCTTTTATTTTGAGTTCTTCATTATGATTTATTCATATATCCTTAACCAAGAGGCATGAAATCTATATAAATCATGTATATTAAGGATTTTATCATGTTTATGGAAAATTCCTCATCATTATTCTTTTCCTCTCCCACTTATGTAAGGAATAAAAACACTGTCCGTGATGTGTCGAATTACCGACATCGTGGACGATGTGATTTCAATTCTCATTAATTCGTTCAATTCTGGTCATGAAACCATTTATATGGTTGAAACAGGTTATAATATATGTTTTATTACTCAAAATTGGTTCTTTAATTCTATTTTACTCATGGTTCTAATTTATAAGACAAAATGAGGTTGTTATTATCAAAGAACCACTAAAATGATCTAAACGAACATCATTAATGTTTTAACCTATGAATAATCCTAATATTAAAAATCAAAATGATAAATGGTATAATTTATGTTACTGTATATATTTAAGTACTACTCCATTCCAATTCTTGAGTTTCACTTCCAAACGATAAGGACGTCCATTATGAACCAATCATGGAAATCATGTTAAGAACTCACCCAAAAACATTACAAGGAGCAAAATACTAACAAATAAAGGGTGAAATGATGTTATGAAATGATAATATAAGATATTATAAACATGAAAATGTTTCTATAAAATACTAATAACACTCTTTTAACCATTATATGGTAAGTTTAAACAAGTTTTAAGTAAGAAAAGCCTGAGGTAAGAAAATTCTTAACCCGATTTCCATTCTTTGGGTTAACCTTATACTTCACTATTTATGTTCTATTTAAATTGTTTGTGTGATGGTTTCTGTTTATATTATGTTTCATTATGTGTATTTAAAATATATATACATACTCCATCCACTCTATTAAGTCTCTCTTCAATTTTATGATATTCATAAGGTGATTTTCTTTAAAAATCTTCTTTTTAAATTAGATTTTACGAAATTCCAAAGTAATGTTTTTATGGAATTATTCATGTTGTATGATTATGTTTTGGTTATTCGGAATTAATTATTGATGAAGGGTGTGACCTATATTTCCCTCCAATTAATTGGGTACGATTAAGTTGGAGGTCGTCCGTATGGTTACTCCAAGTGTAACTGCGATGGTTACACAAAGTAAGGTAGTCATGAGGGTTACAAATTATAAGGTAGCCAATAATGGTTAAAAGATTATGTAAATAATGCCCCAAGATACCTTTATGATTATATTTATGTTCTCATGTTTTGTGTTTATGTTTTTTTAAATCTGATGTTTTATAAAGTAAGTATATATGGGTGATAAGCATGTCTTTTGAATGTGATTTCATATGTTACAAGTATTATTGGACAAATGTGTTTTTTTATATCCATTAATGAGATTTTTTGTTCTCATCCCAAGTATTTAAATGATTTTCACAGGTTATAAGGATGTTTAAGAAAGTTAAGGAAGCCAAGTGAATTTTTTTAAGATTTATCAAATAAATCATGTTTTATTTAGAAAGTTTTAAATTTTAGAAGGAATACTTTTTTTATGGTATCTACTCTATAATAATGTGTAATGGTATGAATGTATTTTCCTAATTATCTAAATCTCTAAACTTGAAAAGATCCTCAATGTAAAAGGAATTTTTTTCTTGACTAAATTCAAGATCATTTATGTATAAGGCTGGGTCATTACAGTTTCACATCAAGGAAACACTAATGTTAAGGAAATGAGGCTTAACACATATAATATTAAATATGATAACTTCAAAATGAATCTTGAAGAACCTATCTTTGAAATGTATCTCAAGATCAATGAGATTTTAAATATAATGATCTCACTGGGAAATAAAATCACTGTAAAATAACAGATCATGCAAGTTTTGAGATGTCTTCAAGAAAGGTGGAGAGTGACCTCAGTATCAATTAGAGAATCTTGTGACATCGATGAACTTTTTGTAAAGGAGATGATATGTAAGATGATGATGTATGAGGAAGAACTGAAGGTTAACAGAGAAGAAGATGATGAACCTAGAAGGAATTTAGTGTCTTTTAAAACCACTGCATACAAGAAGAAATAGAAAATTCAAGTTCCTGCTGAAAGTTCTAGCAATAAAGATTCATCAACTGATAGTGATGAGGAAATGGATGAACTAGCCAATAGATTTAAGAAATTATTCAAGAATAAGAAGTTCTTTAGAAAGACTAGATACAAAGATAAATATGATAATAAAGTCAATTGAAAAAAGGATTGGAAAAGAAGTGGTAATACCAATGAGATTGTAACGCCCCGACCCCAATTCCCAGAGTTGGTGCATTATTTTAATACATTGGCATGATTACAAGAAATCAAGTCCCAAAGGACCGATCGGTTTAGCAGTCTTGGAAAAATATATCACATACATGAATGTTACATTTTCACTTTAAGACGTACAACAAAACATAAATAATATTTATGAATGCCATTATTCCCTTGGCTTAACCCTACATATCAATCACATTACACTTCTTGGAATCCAGGGAAAAATAAAACATAGAAAGGGGTGAGCTCAAATGCTTAGTAAGGGTAAGCAATACAGCGGAAACTTTCAAAAATAAGCATAAACATTTAAGGCAATGTATAAAACTAAAACAAAAGCCTTTTAAACTTGAACTTCAGCATAATATGGCAGAAATAAAATGAAATAATTCCATTTACTTATTTACATGGATATTCTACTCATCGAATAATCACATGCAATATCACTAACCACTTTCATAATGATGGAATGCATGATGCCAAACTTTAATTTCTGTGTCAATGCCTCGTGCCAAGTCCTAAGGGATAACTGTAACCAGAACCCAACCCGGAGATCCCCTGTAACTGGACTCCATTCCGGAGTGGCTCTAATAACTAGACACTAACCCAAAGTGCCTCTAATAACCGAACACCAACCCGGAGTGCCTCTAATAACCGGACACTAACCCGAAGTGCCTCTAATAACCGGATACCAACCCGGAGGGTCTGCTGTAACCAGACCCCAACCCAAAACATACTAGTCTAATACATTCATCTTAAGAAGAGGATGAAATATAACATAAACATTCGTATTAAAACTAACATACAAAATGTCAAAACTTTAATCATAAACCATTAATGGCATAAAAATAACTCATCCATAGTGAAAAATATCACAAAACCTTAAATACAATATGGATTATTTTTATCATAATAAATCAACTTTAAACAAGTGTAAAATTTATCAAAGGATGTTGACATAGATGAAATCAATACTATTTGAGAGAAATATCTCTTTTTTTTTGAAATCATTTAAAAGTCGCATAATTATAGAGAAAACCTTTATTTTGAAAATATCTTTATAATCTTGTAAAGGAAGCTTCAAATGTGTAATAACGGCGGAGAATAACCGCACCCGCCGTATAAGCTAAAAAAGACATGTTTACCATAATTTTGTTGAAAAGGTTAAAAGGTAACTTGTTTCGAAAATGTTGGAAAGATTTCTTTTAAAAACAAATAAAGTCAAATAAGGGTATAAATGACTTTAACCCATTGTCTATTAAATAGTAAAAATATTTTGAAAGAAATTTTTATGAAACATGGATGTGGATTATAAAGAGGTCCCAGAAGATAATTACGTATAAACAACCTCGGATAATGAAGAGATTGTGAAATAAACCCTTACCAATTTAGTAACATACGAAACATACACCCCATGAAAGAGGTATCATACAATGAATATGTGAATACACATAAATTAAAGTGTATTACACAAAGAATACAATTATAGGCAGTACATACACCACACAAAAGCTAATAGTGGCAGTATGACATGAATCTCACGGGAATAAGGAGTGAGATGAAAACCCATTACCTTGCACTTTCCTTTAGCCGAGGGTATGCTTAACCTCCTCTTCTTCGGGTTCTTCCTTTTGATTTGATCAAAAGGGCTCCTTAGGATTGCTTTATGACTAAAGTAAGGCCTCTAGGATGAAGAGATTGAAGTTGAGAGAGTATTTGGGCAGGGGTTGGCCGAACCAAAAGGCTTTGAAGGTGTGAATTAATGATATGGGTGAGTGTCCTTTTATAAGAGGGGTGAGGGGAACCTTTGGAAAAGCTAGAAATATTATTTTATAATAAATTCATATTCGGTTTATAATGGCTCCAAAGTGGATTATTTAAAGATTAAGGCGGAGATGGGTCAAAAAATACTCAACCAATAGAATTTAGACAGGTTTGGGTTACTATATTAACCTTATCATTAAGTATTAACTCTTAGTTAATTAGTTTAACTTTTACAATGTCTCTTTGTATTTTTATATTACATGGTTAATAAATTTACTATATACATACAATCAACCCCCAATTGGTCCATTAATGATACACCTATCATGATATAAGTCTCTTGGCCGAGCATTAGATTTTTAGGAATTTAATATCAATTAATAATATAATATTTGTTTTAAAAACTCTTTTATGTAAATTTTGACACTATTCAATAGTTGATTTTTGTAAAAATCATAACAGAATGATTACTTGAAAAAAAGTCATTTAATTCAATCCTAATATGTCATATTATTCTATAAAATTAGTTTAATTCATAAAAAGTCTCAAATTACATTTATTTGGGTATCTACAATATCAATCATTTTAATTTTTCACTATTATGGTAATTACTTCATCACCATTGTGTCATAAATAAATTAAATTATTTAATGTCTAAAAATTATACGTAAACTACAATTATGTAGTAAATCTTTTTATCTTTCTAATGAATATTTATAGTCGAAAATCCACCATATATAACCCTATGTAAAAATTGTTTTTCTAAAAGATATATGCTTGTGTCATTTTTGTATTCATTTTAACTTAATTAAAATAAAGTGTCCCTATCACTTAAAAGTGGAACCATGGGGTCCCAAAATCGACCCAAATATGCCCATGGTCGGACATGTATCAACCAATAAGGTTAGGACACGTTTTAGGGTAATTTTTTTATTATTATAAAATTATTTTTTAACCCTTATTTACCAGATTTACCCTTTAACCATGGTAAATAAAATATTTACCGAAGTAATTATTCAAAATGTCTAAAAATAAAAGTTATCTATTTAAACAATTTGAACATCCTGATTCTAAATATGGAATCCATTTTTCCAAATTCAAAACACAGAAGTGGCAGAAATTAATTTAAAATTAATTCCCGCTGTCAAAACAAAAAGCGTGTTTTTAAGATATAATAACTATCAAAAGATTGATACTTGTTTCTGTTCGGTTTAATTGTGAAATTATGTCCAATGGACAACATTGTATTAAATGGTAAAAATATATTCTAAATATACCTTAAATCCACTCAAATTCATAATTTATCATTATTAATTATTTTGATTAAAAAAGTTGTTTTTAATTAAAATTTTGCAATTTTCACTATTCATCAAAATATTAAAGTTATCCGAAAAGTACCAAAATTTCACCTTAGGCTAAATTCGATACTCCAAATCCAAAAATGAAGTCCATTTTGAGAGATAAAATCTCTAAAATTTTAAAAAGTAGGTATTACTATTCATAACAGCTACTTTGATTGGTCGTGGTGTGTGTTAGAACTCGAAGTTGCGTACAACACACGCTACTGTATTATTAAAAGAGAAGCATACCGTGGAAGCTTGGGGTGTTACAGAGATAGTCTATTATGAGTGTAAAATAAAAAGACATGTGAATGATGAATTTTCAAAACTGAAGTACAATAAGAAGTATGAGGACAAATACAAAAAATACAAGAAGGCTATGAAGGCTACCTAAAGTGCTTCTGAGGACATATCTAGTGAATCTGAATCATCTCATGATGAAGAGGCTGACAAAGTCAACATGTGTTTTATGAAAAATGCATCTGAGGTAACCTTAGTATCTCCTACACAGAATTCTTATTATTCTAGAGATAAATATGAAAATGACAATTATGATAATATGACCAATGAGGAAATGTTTGAATACTATAAAATAATTGAGGATACTTGAAATGAAATAAATGATAAATATAAATATCCCAAGAAACAAAATTCCCTTCCTACTATTGTTAAAACTGAAATAACTATCGATAAAGGGAAGAATTCTCAACTTCTCAATGAGAATACTAAAATCAAACTTTCTAATGATAAATTAACGATATACCTATTTATTTTTGGGAGGAATCTATGAATACAACTTTCTATATAATTAATAGAGGTTTAGTTAGACTAATCCTAAAGAAAACCCCCTATGTGCAATGGAATGATAGAAAACCCAAGTTTAATTACAACAAAGTTTTTAGTTGCAAAGCCATTATTCTAAATACAAAATACAATCTTGAAAATTTTTCATTCAAGAGTGTTGAAGGAATATTCCTAGGTTATTCAATCTCTAGTAAATTATATATAGTCTTTAATAAGAGTGTAAAATGTGTGGAAGAGTTTATGCATTTCATGTTTGATGAAACAAATCCACATTAATCTAGAACCTCCTAATAAAATATTAAGGACAATATTTCAAATCTAGGCTTAAATACTAAATCTTCTAATTCTTTTTTAAAACAAGTAGAAAAATACAGTTCTATAAAATCTCCATATTCTGACTAAAAAGAACCCAAACTTGTAGAAGAACCTGAAGTAATCATACATTCTTTTTCTAGACCTGTTATAAATCCTAAAAACCAAAATTTAGATGCTGTGGTTAGAGAATTATACAAAGTAAGACAAACTAGAGATTCTCTAAGGAACCGGGTTAAACATCATGTCTTTTTTTTTCACATCTTGTACCTAAGAACATCAATGATGCAATCAATGATGAATTATGGATGACATCTATACAAGAATAATTAAATTAGTTTTAAAGAAACAAAGTTTGGAAACTTATTGATAGACCCAAATACACATTGATAATAGGAATTAAGTGGGTGTTTAGAAAAAAAGTTGATGAAGTTGGAACTATAGTAAGAAATAAATACAGACTGGTTTCACAGGGTTACAATCAAGAAGAAAGCATAAACTATGGATAATATTTTTCACCAGTAGCCCTACTTGAAGCCACTAGAATACAACTAGCTTATACAACACATCTATATTTCAAACTTTATCAAATGGATTTCAAAAGTGAATTCCTGAATGGTTATCTAGTTGAGGATGTTTTTGTTGAAACCCCCCAGTTTTACAAATCCTCATTTCCCAAATCATGTTTTCAAATTAACAAAAGCTTTGTATGGTTTAAAAAAATCTCCAAGATCTTGGTATGATAGGCTCAACACTTTTCTTATTTCTAAAGGTTTTTCTAAAGGTATAGATGATTCTACTCTTTTCATAAAAAATTTCTAAATATGATTTATTTGTTTAAATATATGTTGATTATATTATTTTTGGATCTTCAAAAAATTATTTATGTATTGAATTTTCAAAAATTATGAAAAATGAGTTTGAAATGAGTTTAATAGGAAAACTCAAATTATTTCTTGGATTTCAAAATTTTAAAAATAAGGAAGGTATTATTTTGAATAAACATAAATATATTAAAGATATTTTAAAACATTTTTGTTTGGATAACACAAAAATTAGTGATACTTTTATGAGTACCACTTGTAAATTGGATCTTGATGAAAATGGAAAATTAGTGGATCACACCAATTACAGAGGTATGATTGGAAGACTTATCACCGCTAGCCGACCTGATACTTTGTTCAGTATATGTATGTGTGCTCATTTTCAAGAAAATCCTAAAGTGTCACAATTAATTTCTATTAAAACTATTTTAAAATACCTTGAATATACTACCAACTTAGGACTATTCTACCCCAAAGGACAATCATTTGACTTAGTTAGTTATTATAATGCTAATTTTGGTGGTTGAAAGTTAGATAGATTAATCAGCTCTCGAACATCTCAATTTTTGGGAAAGTCTATAGTTTAATGGTGTAGTAAGAAATAAAATTCTATTGCATTATTTACTACTGAAGTTGAATACATAGCTGTTTCTAGTTTTTGGGCTCAAATTTTGTGGATGAAACACACATTACTCGACTATGGATATCAATTTCAGAATTTCCTTATAAACTATGACAAAAAAAGTGATATTAACATTTCTAAGAATCCAGTTTCTCATTCAAGAACAAATCATATTAATGTAAGACATCACCTTTTGAGGGATCATTATCAAAAAATTGATATAACTCTTTAATTCATTGGCACTGAACATCAACTTGATCATATTTTTACTATGCCATTAAATTATGATAGAATGAGTCACATTAGACTTGAGTTTGGGATGATCAATTTTGAGTGACTCACCATTGGGACTGACTGTTGATGACTCACTGTTGGGACTAACTGTCTATAACTCACCATTGGGACTCACTATTGATGAATCACCATTGTGACTCACCGTTGATTACTCATTGTTGCGACTCACCATTTATGACTCACCATTGATGACTGGCCATTGGAACTCATCGATGATGACTCACCATTAGTACTCACCTTTGTGTCTTACTGATATTTACTTTGTTATTTTTTTGGCTCATACTTAAAATCACTATTTTATTTATTTTACTTTATTTTATACCGTATTTGAAATTTATGATTTTGAAATCCCTAAATGATAAAAACAAAATCGATCCAAATCATTTATCACTTACTTTACTCCTTAAACTGAACGTTTCTCTCACAAACCTCTAATTCCTTCTTCCTTTGAACCAAAACCTTTTCAATAGACTGA
Source organism: Viscum album (assembly GCA_963277665.1). Lineage (NCBI taxonomy): Eukaryota > Viridiplantae > Streptophyta > Magnoliopsida > Santalales > Viscaceae > Viscum > Viscum album. Next base: position 1,580,088,223 of record OY728150.1, on the reverse strand, counting down.
ATGAAGCACTTGTCTGAGACATCTTCAGACGAGTCTCATCCTTCGAAGAAGAAAAATGGAAAATCAAGTGATCCTAAACCCTAACCTCTTAACCCTAATATTTCTAGAAGAATATTCATTTCCAAAAAGAAAGTGCATGAAAATTAGATCTTTTCAAGTAAGTATCTTGTATTGAAAGTATTGAAAGAACAAGGTTGGTTGGAATGGTTCTCCAAAAAAAAAACTGAGCTCTCTATCTGAATTTAGTTCCTGAGTTTTATTTGCATGCAGAGTTTATTATTGAGGTAATAGAGGAGTTTTGGATAAAGTCAAGAATAAATGGAAGACATCTGATGTTCCTGTAAGTGGCTTTGCATCGCTAGGTTTTCCCCCTATTGCTTCCTTCCTCCTCTCCACATCAGATCGACAATGTCTCCTCTCCTCAGTGCTTCTACTTGGTGTGCTCATGGTGTGAGCTTCCTCTTTCTGTGGCAGCGTCGTGTGAATTTGTGGGCTCAACCACTCAACAATTATAATATTTTTCAGCTCATCTTCATGCCTCATCCTCCTATATGGATAGGGATTCCCATTATGGTGTGATAAGGGTCCATTGGTCAAGTACCAAAAACAACGGTGTAAGGGATAAAGCCTCATTTATTCATCAATAGTGGGTGAATTGAGAGGTTCGATGTGGTCTTCGAGTGAGGTCTTAAAGGAGGCAATGGTATTGATGATCTGGATTATGGTGGGCCATTTATTTAGCATGTTCTGGCGTTCGAGTGACTGACAATATGTTGATGATTTTTAATTCCTTGATTTCTATCTCATGTACTAGTTTTAAATGTGAACTAATATGCGTGATTCTATTTTTTTTGTTTATTATTTTTTGATGATCTATTTTATTCTAGATTCGATTTTGGTGGACTGACTTTGGTGGAGGAGAAAGTGAAGGCGTTATGGTAAAGGTTGTCTTGGTATGTGTTGAATTTTCCATGTTAGGGTTGAATCTTTAAATTTGTGGTTTGTTTGTGGCACTGCGGTATGTGATTTTTGGTCAAAGAAACCAGTTCTTCTACAAGTCATTACTGTAGAAGAGGTCCGAGTTTGAAGTTTTCACTGGATCATCGCTATCTAAAATTAGATGTTTGAGAGGGTATGGTGATCACCATTGATACCAGGCCCATTCACCCTTGTACATGATAGCTAGATAAGTAGTGTTGAGATGGTGGATGATGATCCTATATTTTTGATGCTGGGGAGGGGCTTCTATTTTCATACTTGAATTTGGTAATTTTTGGCCTTGATCCTTTGGTCTATGGGGAATGATTGTTGTTTTATGTCCTTCATGTCATCCTGGATTCCCCCTAAAACCTTAAAAGGGGTCCACATTATAAAAAAATTAATTTCTAGTTAATGTAAAAAGGATTTCCTTTTCTTCTATGAAATGGTTTGAGTGCTTTAGGGCACCTCATGACTGTAATTATGATGATCGCCAAGGTAGTGTTCCTCATTCAAGTGATATTTTTAGTTATAAATTTTTTTAACTGAGTTGACCAGTTATGGTATCACCAGAAGACCAATAACAACTGAACTGGATAGAGAATTCTGATTGTTGTTTAAGTTTATTCAACATCAACTTTTCTTAAGGAAAGGAGAATTCGCCTCTTTAAAGTATCAAGATGTTTATCTGTTGTATATGATGAAGCAAGGGAACAGGATTAACCTCTAAAGATATCTTGTTGTTCATATGAGTGATATTATCAAGCCTCATTCAAATTCAACCTCATTTTTTTATTCAATGCTTATCTGCACCATGTTAAAAGTTAAAGGAGTGGTGAATGAAGGTGAAGAGACAATCATAGAGTGTGATGAATTTTTCATTTAAAATGCTATAGTAAAAAGAATGAGGATTAGTTGAAATCCTTGGAAGAGATAGCGGGTGGTAGATAATGATAAAATCTATGAAGAATTCGATCCTGTTCAATATCCCACAAGACCAAAAGATATGGATGACCCTAGTCTAGGACCAGATGATGTTTTGGAGTATTTATATGAGGAATAAGAAGAAGCTGAGGAAGATAAAGGAAAATAATCTTATATTGATGATATAAGTGATCCTGACATTATAGGAAGTCCTGAAGGAATGAATTATGGATCTCCTAGCCCTCCAAAATCTCTTTCCATAAGAGAATATATCCTAGATGATTATGATAAGTAGGAAATAGAAGAGTATAAGGATGGTGAATATTCTAGTGAAAGTGGTAGTGAAGAAGAAGAAGAAGAGAATGATGAAGAGAAATAGAATCAATAAGAGGAAGAATATGAAAATTAGGAAGATGAATAATAAGAGGAAGAAGAGGCTGGTGAAGTATAAGAAAGTGATGGAAATGAAGAAGAAAAAAAAGTGGTAAAGTTGATGGTGAATCTAGTGGTGAACCTGATCATCCTATCAGTAATAAAAGACCTACTGAAGAACCTAAAACCCCCATGGAAACTATTTTAGTGGAAAAGAAACTAGTTTTATAACTTCAAAAGGATACAGATTCAGTGTTAGTTAAGGAAGATGTTCTAGTTGTTCAAGTGTAAGAACAAGTTTATGTTTAGAAGAAATAACATGTTGAGGGGGAGAAATAGTCTCATAGAGTTATAATTTCTAATATTACCCATTTTGATGTAAAAAAATTAACTTAATGGGATAAATATATTAGATACATCACATTGGGATTGAACTATCTAGATTCTGAAGATGAATCGGATCCAGCAATGGCTCCTGCTTCTTCTCCTACTCCTGCTCCTGCTTCTTCTCATGCTTGTGCTCCTACATTTGTGTATTTTCCTAATAACTATGTGAGCCATAATGATTTTAAAGTTTTTAAAGAAGATTTATGTTCTGTTTTCAAAGAAATATTCCAACCTCAACCAAATCTAGTGGAAAGTGTTAGTGACCGTGATGCTGCTATGCTGTCAGATAAAGTTATCTCCTAGATTCAACCTCAAATGGTTTCTAAGCTTCAGGAAGTAAGGATAGAGAATAAGATATTGAGTAATGAGATGGATACTCTAATTCCTATTGTTTAAGGCATGTATTATGAATATAGAGAATATTTGGTAGGTTTTTTCAAAAGTCTTAGAGATACATCATCTGAGGATGATACGCCTCAGCCTCTAACACTTGATATGGATATTTTAAGATCAATCATTAGAGATGAATTAAAAGGCACCTTTACCTTTTCTATTACTCCTATTGACTCCTTTAATTTTTAGATAATAAGATCAGTGATCTAAGAAGAACTGTAGACTATTATGGGTAGTTTATATCTGGAGATCTTAAACAAAATTAAATAGAACAATAATCATGTGCATGACATGGTAAGGTTTTACATGAAAGGGGCCACTAATGCTTAAGAAGAGATCACCAAGAAAGTAGATTTCTAATTTAAAAGGATTTATTCCAAACATAAATCGGATAGTCATTTAAAATACTTGGTTTAGAATTTGAGGCTGCCTTCAGTCACACATGCCTTCAAGGAACAAGTTAAACAACTCAAGGAGCTCACTCCCACCCTTCAGATGTTCATGTAAAATAAGAATAATTTTACTAAGGCTATAGAGAAAGGTGAAAAAATTATTATGGATTTCATCAACCTTTTTGAATCCATACATGCATGTTCAGAGTGATTCTGTTTTAGAAATAGAGGCCTTCCCCATTATACTTGTGATTGAGAATATGCCTTCATGTTTATTATAATGCTTAGTTGATCCTGAGTTCAGAGCTGTTGTTACTCAAAACCCTTTTTCTCCTCTTCCTACAAACTTTCAACCTTTTTCCATGACTCTAGCTCAGGATTTTAGTCATCTAAGGCCTATTATCTATTGATACCTTACAACCCCTTCTTATACTTAAGTTCTTACCTCTAGTGTACCTTATAGAGTTCCCATTCATAATATTTATACATATGCTCCTTTTATACCTCCTGTTCCTCCATTTGCTTCAACCGATAAGGGAAAATCAGTCACAGATCCTTCCTTTGAGAAGAATTGATTTTGGATTGTTCTTTAATAGGGATGTATTTCAAACTTTTTCTCATTTAATATACTAAATTTTTATCATGAAATAAATTATATCTTTTCTCTCTTATCTTATATTTATCTCTTGTTATTTACTCTTTTATCATATAATTTATTTGTTTTCTTTTTGATAACCTTTAAAGGGGGAGAATGAGTATGGAATTTGGAGCATAAATATGGCATTAAATTTGAAAATGAGATTTAGTGTGATATTTAATTTTATTTTCATTTATTTATCTTATAATATCATCTCTCATGATATATATAACATGTTAAGCAGAACAATTATCTTTTGTACTTTAATAATTATGAATAAACTATTAATTCCATGATTTGTGATCATCCAAAAGGAGAATATTGTTGGACTCCTCTACTTTTAATGCTCTCAAATCATGCTTTATTAAGTTAAATCAAGTTAAATCATGTTTATACATGTATAATTATGTTCATATGATATTAATATTTTCTGTTAGTGTTTTACATCATAAGATAGGTTAAAAAAATATGATTAAGTATAATTCACCATTAAGGTGAACTCACTGTCTCACTGTTGGACATCACACTGATGGCATTAAATTCGCTAAGTATGAGCTACTGTTGATATGGATTTATAGTTAGGATGTATCACTACCCACTGTCTCACTGTCAGTATAGATGCTGAATTCTTACATAGGACGAGGCATCATTATTCAACTTACTGATAACTTAACTCAGAATTTTCCTTAAGTATGAGTCACTGTTGCATCAATATATCATCAAAATGAACTCTAAAAATTGGAAAAGTATGATTCACCTTCACATCAAGATACTGATAGACTCATTTCAATTTTTTTGCAGAGTATGAGCTACTGATAACTAAGTCACTGTCAATTCAACCTACAGTTAGAGCAACACACCATTAAAGAGTCACTGTTCCAACACACCATTCCTGAGTCATCATTACAACACACTTTTCTTGAGACACCATTCCAAGTCACCATTTGAAGTCATTTTTCAGACACATCGTCACTTATTACTTTGTCTGTAACACCCCGAGCTTCCACGATACGCTTCTCATTCAATAATACAATAGCTTGCATTGTACGCAACTTCGAGTTCTAAAACATCGCGACAAATCAAACTAGCCGTTATGAATAGTAATAACCACTTTTTAAAATTATAGAAATTTTATATTTCAAAATGGACTTCATTTTTGTATTCGTAATATCGAAATTAGCCTATGTTGAATTTTTGGTATTTTTCTGAGAACTTCTAAAATTTTATAAATAGTGAAAAATACATAAAAACAACTTTTTTAATCAAAATAATTTATACAGATAAATTATACTATTTAGTGGTTTTAAGGTATAATTAGAAAATATTTTTACCATTTTATCCAATGGTGGTCATTAGAATTAATTTAACATTGAAATTGGACATAAACAATTGCCAAACTTTTGATATAAATTGTTTCTTAAAAACACGCTATTTGTTGTAACAGCGGGAATTAATTATGAAATTAATTAATACAACTTATATGTTTGGAATTTTGTAAAATAGACATCATTTTTGAATTCGGAATATCAATTATAGCTTAGGGTGAAATTTTGGCCTTATTCTGAAAAACTTCAATTTTTGATGAATAGTGAAACCACTAAGTGGTAGTTAAATAACTGATTTTTCGTTTAAATGAAATATTACAACTTCTGTGATTTGATTTTCAAAAATCCGACATACATGGTTGTCATTAAGAAGTAAAATGTGGTTCAATGAGATCAAAATAATTTTTTGGTGAATAGTAACTTTTAAGTTCTTAATCGCGATTAGTGGTAATTAGTGTAGTTTAAGGTATAAATAATACATTAATAATATGAAATGACCTAGACACATGTCCCAACCTCATTGGTTGAGTCATGGCCGACCAAGACAAGCCATGGCCTAACTTGGGGACCCCATGGATCCACTTTTGTTGGGAAATAACATAAATTACTTTTTATTTAATGTTAAAGTGAAAATGACACTAACATAAATTGTTCTACTAAAACAATTTTTAATTGGGGTTATACAAGTCCAAATTTTGATTATAAATAGTCATTGGAAAGCTAAAAAGATTTCCTACATCATAGTATTTGTTTTATAATTTTTAGACATTAAATAAATTAAAGTATTTATGACATAATAATGATGCAGCGATGACATCATTATTTGACGATTTAAATAAAATGAGAAGATAATGCAAAATCCGAGGCTTACACTTGTCCAAAGCCTATTGGATGAAGATATTTCGAAACCTTATCACCTTAGCCTCGAATTATATAGATGTGGGACCTTTAGAATCCGAAAAGCATTTTGAAATAATGTAACATTTCATTACTTTCCAAAAGTGCCCCTCCTCTCCACTTATAAAAGGCCCCCACCTCTCCCACCTTATTCACACCATCAAGCCATTTGGCTCGGCCAACCTCTGCCCAAATACTCTCCCAACATTCCTTCCTTACTCCTAGAAACCTCACTTTGGGCAGAACTCTTCCCAAGGAAGCCTTTAGCTCAAATCAAAAAGAGTTACCCGATTTTGAGGTAATGTCTTTTCTAATGTTGTTTTGTTTTATTTTTCTTCTCCAACCCCCTAAACTCTTTTTATTCATTTCTTTTGTAACAACACCAGTATCCTCAATATACTAGGATGTTGTTATAAGAAGGATTCGAGCTACACTTACACACACCTACATCTAATGGTTAAAGAACATACGGTTTCTGTGGATGGAGAATTTCTGCCTCACGAAACGATGATTGTTCAACACTCATATAACACCTCCAAAGGTGGCCATTAAGATGTCACTATTTTTATATATGATATATAATATGTTTTTGTTTTACTTATGCTTCTGTATTTCTCATTTATGGCATACTTTATGATTTCCATTATGGGTAAAACGCGATAATTTCATTTTAGGAAGTGCGGACTACCGCCCCCTCAAAGTGATTTGAATCGTTAATGCCATGTGTGGGATGTATAAAGGATGGAGTAAATGGTATTATACACTATATTATACTGGAATTATATTATACATTTATATCATTATGATTTCATTCCATTAAATATGAAATTGAAATGAAAGTAGCGTTCATGCGTACGTACGGCTTACCGTCTCCATGAACGGTGCATTTCATTTCTTACCTCTAAATGTTACGTAATATTATAAATGAATGTATATACTGTATATATATGATATATATGATATCTACATCATTAATATAATTCTGGATATAATGGATATTTCACCACATGAACAACTTATAATTATAAGAAGTTTATTGTTGACTCATGTACCAAAGATCGACAAAACGACCGTTATTAACTTAAATAATTACATAATGTTCATAACATTGTAATAAGTGATATAATAAGGATAATGAAGTTGAAAATGGTTCTTAATAAGGTATATATTAACTCTAGTTTATTATTCAGGAGGTTAAAGAACGGTTGAGTCAAGTCAGACACGAGGTAAGGAAACTTCTTAACCCAATTTCTATTCTTTGGGTTAATCTCCTACTTTCAAATTATGTCATGATATTGTTGTGTCATATCTTGTATTTGTACTTTCTTTATGTGTAATTATAGTGAATACACATAATAGATATATTTTATTTAAATGATATTTGTAAGGGAACTTCTTAACCCAATTTCTATTCTTTGGGTTAATCTCCTACTTTCAAATTATGTCATGATATTATTATGTATTATCTTGTATTTTTACTTTCTTTATGTGTACCTATAGTGAATACACATAATAGATCTATTTTATTTTAAAAATGATCTTTTAAGGACTTCGTCTCAATCCCCTTTCATTGAGGCATATTTGGTTTTATACACAACTTTCTTTTATACGATGTATAAACCCCTTTGACTTTTACGTTTATTCAAAAGGAATCTTTTTTATACGAAGCGTTTTACTAAACGACAAAAAGGGAATGTTTTTCTTTCCGTACTTATGCGGCGACAACAACTTCTCCGCCGCCGTGACCATTATTTGAGTTTCGGCTTCCTCTACAAGCCATCACTTTTTTTTAATGAAAAATAAATACAAAGTTTTAACTTACTTTTATTTTGGTATTGAAAATGGTTTTGAAAGCGTTTTTATTATATCAATGTGTTGTATTGATATCTTGTGATTGGAATGTGGAAATGTTATGTTTCCTTTATGCATGTTTTATGTGATATGATTATGTTATGGTTTATGATATGTTTAAACCTATTCATATGAGGAATGTATTGGACTTAATAAGTGACGGGTGGAGCCCGCCATAGCTCCTCGATGCATCGGTAGGTCTCATGAGACAACTAGACGTGGAATTGGCCGAGGCCCTTTCCCAATTTGATTTATGGTTTTGGCCGAGGCCTTAATCATTTTAGATGTCTTGGCCGAGGCCTTGACAAAGTGTTTCAGAATGTCCGGCATTATACATTCCCTCATTATGAAAGTGGTTATTGTTATTGCATGTGATTATTCGACCAGTAGAATATCCATGTGAAGAAGTGAATGGCATTATCTCATTTTACTTTTGCCATATTATGTTGAAGTTCATGTTTAAAAGGCTTTTGTTTTATTTATACATTGCCTTAATTGTTAATGATTATTTATGAAAGCTTCCGCATTATTGTTATCCTTACTGAGCATCTGAGCTCACCCCTTTCAATGTTTTAATATTTTCCAGGATGTGAAGAAGTATTTTATGAATGACCTGCAGGGATAGTCAGAAGAGGATATGAGTGTGGACTATGGAGACTTTGTTATTGTAGTTTTTCACTCTATGATGTAATGTAACGTTTACGAATGTATCTAGTGTTTCCAAGGCTACTAAACTAATCGGTCTTTCGAGACTTGATCTTTTGTGATCATGCCAATGTTACGAAGTAACGCACCGGCTCTGGGTAGCTGGGGTCGGGGCGTTACATTGTCATTTAAATTCAAATTTATTTTTAATGGTCATATTAGTGAAACTTAGTACCACTAATTATATTAATAACTTTTTCTATATTTTGTAGATAATATTTAAATAAACTTCATACTACAGTTTGAGGTATGAGGTACCTAGATGTTATTGAGATCATGATTCTTTTCGGAAGTAGTGTATAAGATAATGCCTGATAAAAAAGATAAAGAGTGCGGAGAAGTCATGAACCTAAGAAAAACTCAAGAACTACTAACTGTAGAAAAATTAAGATACTATTAAGAACTCAGATATAAGAACCTTTTTGCAGAAACACACAAAGAGAGGAGAATGACCCATTGAGAAAATAATATACCTCAATGAAAAAAGAAGATAGAATCTCTCACAAAATTCTATTTTTCTGTTTATTTTTGAAAGTTGTCTTGAACTACATTTTAACATAACATCTAGGAGTTGCAACCTAAATTACCACTCACATAGATCCTTATAACTCTATTTCTCTTTATTTATGCTCTACCTGTGTATTTATTTTACATTTTGATCAGTGTGTGTCTATCATTTCTATGTACACACATTGAATCCTATGAAAAACTAGAATATACATTGATATATTCAAAAAATATATTTTACACCTTACTCTACCCACAAATAATAGTGGAAGAGGTCCCTATGTGGTCTGTTTGGTTTTTTTCACTCCCACAAAAACTATAGAAGAGGTCTAGTTGACCTGGATATTTGTATATATTGTTTTTTACCCTGATCTAGGGTGTGGATCAAAATTTATTTATATAAATTTATTGGTGGAATAGGATCACCCAGTAGAGAGCATTAAGTCTCATCTTGAGACCGAACCTCTTGTTTAAATTTCTTTGTGTTCTTTCAAGTTTACTTTTCACTATTTTTGTTTATTTGAATCATAAAACGTCACTTTATTTTGATAGATAATCTTAGATAGTGTTTATATTAGAAATTGATTTAGTATATTTATTTCAAAAGTTAAAGTAATAATTCATATTATTTTAACTGATAACTAATCACTCTTTGAGGAATCCTTCAAATAATCAAATATTTTATAAACTGCTCCTTTGATTAACTGGGCTATTTTTTATTTCAAATTGTGCAACTTTTATTAAATCTTTTTGAAATTTTTATAGGAACTCAATTAACCCCCCTCTTGAGTGTCCTACTCTGACCAATAGGAACTGTTTTTTAATATTTACTTTACTAAAAAATTTATGATTTTAATTTAATTTCAAATTCAGATACTGATTTCGGAGGTTGTAGATTAGATAGAAAAATTACATGAGGAACCTCTCACTTTTTAGGGAATTTTTAAGTTTCATGTTCAAGTAAGAAACAATATTTAGTTTCTCTATCAATAGTTGAGTGAGAATATATATCTACTGGTATTTACTGTGCACAAGTGTTGTGTATTAAACACACTCTACTAGACTTTGGACTTAATTTCTATAATATGTGATAATAAAAGTGAAATTAATATTTTAAAAAATCCTTTAAGTCCAAAGATTAACTTGATGATATTGATATAAGGCATAAATTTCTAAGATACCATGTTATAAAAGGCCAAGTCTTCAGAATTTGTAAATAATGAATATAAACTTTCTGAAACTTTCTCTAAACCACTTCCCACTATTAGTTTTGAATCTATTAAGGGGGAGTTAGGTATATTTAATTTTAAATAAATTTTTATTAATAATTTTATTTAATTTTGTATTAATTATTTATCCATCATTATTTTATTTACTAGTTTTTTTAAATAAATCAAGGATTTATTATTATTTTTGAAATCACATATTTTTAAAAGAAAAATAAATATTTTTTACTCTGAGTATTTCACTTGAGAAACCAAACCGATGTCACCAAAAACCATAAAAAATATCTCTCACTCTTACCCTAAATTTTGAACCCTTTCTACTTTCATAGCACTCTTTTCCCCCTTAGAATCCATAGAATCCAAACCTCAAACCATCATATCCTTTGGAATGATAAACATGAAGAGGAAATATGAAGGTGGAACGTGTGAATCAAAGTGTCAACACGCTACAAGAACTTTTTGAAAATATCTCCAGGGTAAAGTTATTGATTTTGAATGGCTATATTAGTCGAATATTCTATTGAAACAAGATATATACTATTAAGGATTAGAATTCATTTTCAATGAAGAAAATACTAAGTATGTGTTTGATAGAGAAGCAAAAAAGTTCTATGAAAATTCCATGTTTAGTTTTGGAGACATAGATGATGTCTTCATTTCAATGATAAATGACATGGAATTTTATATTTATTTAGTTGAAATAGAAAAGATTTTTTATTTTCCCCATTAAGGGTTTTTTCACTTAGATCTATGATCCATTAGAGATAAATAATATCAATCCAAATATATTATTTATTTTCTTCTCAGATTGAATCTTATTAGAAAGATTTTTTGTAAAGGATCTTGTAGCTGAGAAATAGGTACTGGTAAAATTCATTCAATTTATAATACTTACAAGAATTTTTGAGTTAGAGAAAATTATCAATCAAATTTTTATATAATGTTTTAGATGATGAGTGACATCAAGTTTAATTTCATAAGGTATATGCTATGTTATATGCATCATTGCTTTTAAAAATAAGTGAGGATGTACTTTTTCCTATATTGAAGGACTTTTTATCTGCATTTGTAAAAAAAGAACAAGATTCAAGATATCTAGATAATCATTTGGTGCCATCATAGTTATATTTTTAATGATGAAACTTTCATAAAATTAGGTTTCTTTTGGATTAAACTTAATGGAAAACTACTACTAGTTGGTGCTGATGTCTAATGAGAATATGGTGATATTGCTTAGGGGGAGTAATAAAATTTAAAATCTGCTAGTTTAGTATATATTCATGTAGAAGAAGTTGGATAATATAGAATATATAATGTTTTTAGAACAAAAATATGAAGGCTTATGTATGATTCCTTTGATCTAGATCTTGCAAGAGATTTTCATCAATAACTTGAAGAATAATCATAAGAAGAACACAATGGGGACCTTTTTACATGACCGAGACAAAGAGAAGAAACTATATATCAGGCCCCATAATCTAAAGTTTTTGAAACTAAAGAAGTTGATGAACCAATATTTTTAAGAGTTTAAACTACTCATGTGGAACATGAAGCTGAGAAAAAAGATCATGAAGAAGAATAGATTGAGGAGAATGCTCATGGTAATGAGAAATATCAACCCTTAGTAGTTAAAACTAATGAATTAGTTTAAAATAAAATAGTCTCTACTAATATAGAATCTTTGAAAAATAATTATTATGTATATACTGAGAAGGCAGAAGTTCTTGATGATTTAACTTCTTTTTTTAGTGAGAAAGATAAAGGCCAGTAGTTAGCTATAGTTGAAATAGGACAACCCTCAAGAAACGAAGAAGAAGAATCTTCTTATTCTATTAATGATCAAATTGAATAGTTAGTCCTAAAGTTTAATAAGATAGAATAATATAATTCAACCTTTCATAGTGTGTTGGAGACTACTAAAAAATATTTAGAGGTTTCAAAAAGATAAACTATTCCAAGAGAATAATTAGAATAAATTCTTGTTCAAATATAAACTCTCAGAGAAAATTCTATTTCTAGATTAGATTTTGATGCCTTTCAAAGAGAAATGGCTGATCATATTGGGAAGCTAAAAGGATAATTAGTTTCAAAGAAAGATTTTGGAGATTTAAATAATACTTGGGAAGATAGTTTGAATCGATAAGGAGTATCTATAGTCAATCAAGAGTTTCCACCTCTAATCCTCCCACTTCTCTAGATTTAATAAGAATATTTGAATTGATTTCTACAGTTCTATCTTCTTTTAATTATTGGATTCATAATCTTTAGTGTGATAGTTCTCCTCTAAATATGTTGTTGGACAATAAAAGAGATCTAGTTGAGAAATTAACATCATATGAGACTAGTTTAAGATATATTATTAATATTTTAATTGATATTCTCTCAATGTTTTTTTAGTTTGAAGAAAATGTTAATGAGTTTTTGATAGTGAATTTTATTGAAAGTTTGAAAATAAGTCAGGATTCAAATATTTTGATAAAACAGTGGGATGATATGTTTAATAATAATTTCATATGCATGATAGTAGAGTTAAAGGATGTTCACTAGGTAGTTTTATCTTCTTAATATTTTGAAACCTCATCTGAATAAGAACCTTAACCCTTATTTAGTCCCACCTTTTAAAATTTTTCAACCAAATGTTTATTGTAATTAAAAAAATATATTTAGTGAAATTGTTTTTTATCATATATTTTTGTCTATAAGTTTATTATTATTTTTTTAATTTCTATTTCCAGAACAAATATCATTTTTTATTAGACTATAATAAATTCATTGACAACTATGTGCTATAGTGAATGTGTTATAAACCATTTTTATCACTTTATTTTTGACATCACAAAAAGGGAGATAAATTTAGGTAAACACAAAATTATTAATTTTATGTTAACCAAAGATAATGAGAATTTAAATATTCAACATTAAATTCCAACTATAATTTCTATCATATCTCTTTAAAGACAATATTTCATTTTTGTTCACATTTACTATATTTTTTATAAGTTATGTTATATGGTTTTGGTGATCATAAAAAAGGGGGAGATTGTTAGGCATGTATTATGTCAACAATAATCTATGAATATTATTGATTTTTATGCTCACAAATACCCTTGTTTATTTACTAATGAAATTAATTTAAGTATTTTTAGGAATCTATTTCTTGATAAAGTTATCTTATTAAAAAGTAAAAGTATTTGATTAATTATTCTATAAATTTTTGAAAGTAATCTCGAAAAACTGTTTATACCCTATATTTTCAAGTGTAATGTATGGTTTGAGAATCCTACATTTGGAATAAAATGTATGGATCATGAACCCTATGCTATTGGAAAAGTATGGATCAAAAAACCTATATTTGGAAGAATCCCAACATTTGAGAAACAAATATATGGTTCATCAAACCAAATTTTTTAGACAATTACACATTGTCAACTATACTTTCGAAGTTCATCTCTACATGAAGGAACCCTCTGTTTAACTTGGTCAATAATGGAGTTTTAAATTTAAGATATTTTCTATGAGTTCTGAAATGGTTTTACTGATATTAAATATTTATTTAAATATATTTTATGATTGATTCAAAGGCTCATATTTAATGGATTAAATCATTCCTATTTCTAAGGGAAGCTATGAATCTCTCTAATTGGTTTGAATTTAATTGACCGTGTTTTTTTAGGGTATATTATTCAATATATTAAAACTAAAATTAAGACAAGTTTCACTTGTTAAATACCAATAGTGATTGTATTATCTGTGCGATACATTTTTCAATAAAGAGTTGATACTGAAATAAAAATATCAAACATCTTTATTATTATGAAAAATCTACACTTTGGAGACATAAATGTTTCAATATTTTATTGTATAAACTACTGATTAAATATTACTACTACTATTTTTGTTTTTCTATTTTTATTGAAGATCATTTTGAATTGTTATTTCTTAAAATCTATTCTTTCTTGATGAAATTTATCTTCTAAGGATATGATTCGTTTTCTGTCAGTTACTACTGCAACTATGAACAATAATCTATTAATTCATTCAAATCAATATTTATTGATTTATTGGAGTATTGGATTCTTGGACTTAGTCATGGTGGAGTATCAACTTCTAAGACCAAGATATGGATTTTTATTTCCTTTTAAAAGAACCTAAAGGCCCTGTAAAATCCTTTTTATAAAGGTTTCAATTACCTTTACTCAGTTGTTAAGGTCTTGTGATAAGAGGATATGTTTAGTGAACATCAATAATCTCATTTAGAGAGTTTTTATGGAGTGGAATAGTGGATATTGTTTTCCCAAAACCATTATAAAAATTATTGTGTTCTTCTTCTCTGTTTCCCCCTGCTCAACTTACTTAAAGAAGAGAATAATGAAAATCTACATAAATCACAAAGAGGGATAAAAGTGTGAATCTATCTAGATTTATAAAAATAAATATTTAATACCCTATTTTGTATCTTTTAATTATTTTTTCCTAAATAAATCTATCCTTATTACCATCCATGTTAAAATAAAATAGAAAATATATCACATCACTTTGTGGTGGTGGTAGTGCACACGTACGCACGAACAACACTATCATTTTCCAACAGATTAGAAGGTAAGAAAGAAGATGAGATATTATAATTCAAAAAGTATAATTATATCATAAATATAATATATATACATTAAATTAATCCATATTTCTATCCATGATAGGTAGTGATTTAAAACAAATTACATCTGTTTGCGAGATAGTAGTCTATCGTACACACGATCAATGATTTTGATTCCCATTTGATGAAAGAGGAGATGGATATTGGTTATTCCATTAACATAATAACATCATAGTATATGGATGATATTTTTATTATTATTTCATTATATTTGGACAAATTTTTAAGGAGTTAGAAGAATAAATAAAATGAAATTGCATGGTTAAAAACTATACCTCTTCTCCAGACAACCTCTTTAGGTTTACACCTTAAGTCTTACTAGGATGATTTTCTAATCAAACCAAGAACTCTATTTCATTATGAGGGATTCAAGGAAGGTATTTGGGTAGGTATTTTATAAAACTAATATATCTATAAGTATGAATAGGATAGGAACATAGGTTCTTGTAACACATTGATATTTTAATGAAATATTTCTCTTTAAATATTTTGATTTCTTCTGTAGCCTGTGTTACATGGAACACCAAGTTTAAAAGAACTGTAATATAGTATCAAAATATTATTATTTTAACATTAACATTATAATATATCATTTATATTAGAGGGTATGAATATAAATAACCATATTATGAAATATATTAATGCATAAGAAATAAACACTTAGTTTTTAATAAATTCATTTTATTCTTCAAAAAATTTGTTTTCTTCAAAAAAAGATATTGTTTTCTATAATAAAATAATTATATTTAATTTTGAAACTTTTATAAATTTATTTGACAAAATAAAATTTATTTTTGAATTCAAAATGTTAAAATTATCTTAGATTTTTTTTTTGGGAATTTTCTAAAAATTTAGAAATTTTAATGAATAATTAAAAATATTGATTTACATAGAAAACCGTATATTATTTTAAAAAATATAAAAATTAATATTATATTTTTGATTAGTTTTAAACTTCTATTGGTTACTTTTAATTATAAATAATCAAATTTTGGTATTTGAAATGAATTTTATACATGAATTTATTATAAACAAATTTTATACTTTAAAGGGAATTTTTCAGAAAAAATGTTCCCTGTTGCATTTTTTATAGTTTAATTTTAAAGTAAATTATGAAACTTCTTTATTTTTAATTTTAAATAATGGATAATATATTTGGAATTGGAAGTTCCAAATTTAGTATAAAAATACCTTTTATTTTTTGGTTAATATAAATAGTAACCATGGTAAACTTTATCATCTCGGTAGAGGGTAAATTAGGTTAATCTAGATTAAAAATAAGTGATAAGACCATAATTTTTCCTCCAAATTCTCATTGGATGAATTAAATTCAACACTTAACACCTAAGTTTCAAAATTGGGTTATTTAATGGACAATATTCCATTTAAATGACTTAGACATTATTAAAATAAATGAAAGTGACAAAATGTCACACTATTATTTTTAATATGTATAATATTTTTAACATGGTGTTAATAAGAAGATATACTTGAATAAAAATATTATTTTTTTCCTAACCTGTCCCAGTGGGCCCTATTCCGTGACACCCCAAGCCCTCCTCCAATAGGCTAGGGTTTGATGACTAGCACCGAGTAGGCATATCACTAACATGATAGGAATTTACTTAGTACCTGTACACACACACACATTCTCAAGATCACTAAATGCTGAAATGTAAAAATAACTAAACCACCAATGCATTCATACATCTATAACCCACAACTAGAGTATGAAATGAAGTAAATAAAGTAAACATGGTCAAATACAATCCCTCCAAAAGAGTCTGAAACACAAGTCCAACATGAAAGTAAAGGGACTATTGTCTAAAAGCCATAGAAATACACCTTGGTCTATCCAATCTCACTAAGCACTGTCTGGTCCTATTCCACCTCGTACTCTATCAAAAGGTAGATCATCTACATAATACATGACACATGTGGGCAAAGCCCGTGTAGGGGTGAGTATAACAATACCAAGTAGGAAATTACGTAACCATAAAGCATACAACAAATAAAAATACAGTTAGATCTACACAGGTATATATCTAAAACACATATAACAAGAATATCCAGATATACTCAACAAGGGAACATAGTCTATAGGTAAGTCACAACCATAGTATACCACACCTTAGATTCCATATCAAAGGATCCACAAAGTACTCTTCTAAGAGAACACACTACTGAGTCTAATATCACTAATAACGTCCATCTGAGAGGTGTTACTCATCAGGTCTTATCATGAGAAAGAACATGCTGATAGTATGAAGAGATATGATACACATATGAGAATCACTCCCAAGGCCATGGGGTGATACCAATAAACTCAATCTAGATTAACCTCCTAAGTAGAGGATCGATGCCCCTGTAGTGGTGCCTAGAACGATAACAAGAACTCTTTATAGGGTATGAAGATTAAGAGAGGATCTCACTCTGTGCCTCTTGGAGGGATTCTAATGACTCTATCCTAGAAGTTATGATGAAGGGATCATAGTCCTAGGATTAGAAAACAATTCCATGCTAACATTTCAGAAAAGGATAAGGGGAACGAACCCTACCAAAACTTGTCTAAGATATAGAGGAAAAGAGATCCAAGCCATGTATAAAAGAGTACATGGTGTGTAATAGGTATTGCACGTCGTGTCCCTTGACCCTGGGACCTTCTCATATAAATGACTTGTGTACCCAAACCATGCCTGTGTAGCACTACATGGTGTGTAGGCTAACTATGTAGTCTACCAGTGTTCTAGTACATGAATTAAGCCCGTGTACCCATCCAATGGCCCGAAGGCCATCATTTTTTTTATTGATTTTGATAATACACCTTTCAAGGGGTGAGGTGGAACCCTTACAATGCCCATAGGCATAAGTATTACATTTCCCACAAGACATAGAGGAATTCATTGCCCGTAGGCTTCAAATATTACATATAACTCATATTAACTACTTAGAACTGCTCCTCCCCAACATCTTCACCATGAAATCATATCTCCACCTTTACATGGCTGTTAGACTAGGCTATCCCATGCATGCTCATGCTTGTCCCAATGGTAGGTGCCATACCCTCTCATTCCTTCAATTCGAGTAGCTTCTTCTGTGGTGAAAGCACCTTGCTCATCCTCCTTTAGAGCTTGTTCCTTGTTGGTTGTTTGGTTTATATCTTCACTTAAGGTGGCCCGAAGGGCTTGAGGTGGCCCGAAGGCCTTACTGGACCAAAGTCTTGGGTGGCCCGAAGGACTTAAAGGACTCAGGGACCAAATTGGTGGCCCAAAGGCCTAAATGGGGGAAAATTCCTAGCTACTACAGTGCCAACCAGTGCCTGCTACAATACTCACTACAATACCTGCTACAGTACTGTACAGTTCTTGCTATAGTACCTACTACAATACCTACTACAAGACTGCTACAGTACTGGTACAATACTGCTATAGTACCCCCCCATAAATTATGCCTCTGCCTGGATTTAATCCCTGGTCACCTGGATGCACTTAAGAGTCCTCACAAACCAGGATGAGGTTCATGTGCTAAGCCTATGTACCCATTTCCATGTACCAGTACACAGTTTGGCCCATGTACTTTGTCCAACCTGTGTTCGTGTGGGGGAGTATACACTATGTAAGAATCTTGTGTACTCCACCCCATGTATGCATACTCTCCAAAGTACATGCTGAGTATTTGGGGAGGGAAGATGCAATATGTAGGATGGGACATATTCTATGTGATGTTTAAGTTCCTCCTAAAACCCTAGCCACTAGCAATGGGGCCCCACACAGTGCATAGATCCGATTTACAAGCCATGTTGTTCACGATTTTTTAGAATCCTAGATCTTATCGTGTGCTTGATCCGGTGCCTCTGGCATTCAATCCAGTGATAATTTCACCATTAAATTAAATATCCAAGCTCATTCAAGCCTTACCATCATCAAACCATGCATTCTTTCATCATATATACTCGAAAAATAGATCAAATTTCCATTCTTCATTGTGCACTGAAGAATGATGAAGAACACAAATTTAGATATTCTCCATCATCCGAATCTCTCCATATCTATCATCTCACCTCCTCCATGTCATGTTAATCCCATATATACGATATCATATTGTTTCACTAAGAATTATGTGTGCAACGATCGATTGATCGGGATTTGTCGAGCCGTAGGCCAAACAAAGAACACCCACAACAAACGATGAATACAGGGAGAAAACTTCAATAATAGATTTAAGAAACAAACCCTGATTGATGTTTGTGTCTATCTCAATCCATCACAATTAGAATAAAAATAAAAGAAATTAATAAACATAAGTAATTATCTTGATAAAACCCTACAATCATACCCATCCTATAAGATGATTGAACCATGGATCAATATGTTGGTAAATTGGTCCGCGTTTGTCATAGAAATAAAAAATAGGGAATAAAAAAAATCAAAACACAGACCCTAACTCGATTTGGTTTGATCAATAATAAAGAACAATGTGTTGTCTTCATTGTTGGCAAGATCCTTCAAATCTGAGGAGCGTTGTTATTTGATCCACAATTCTATTATCATTCGCCTAAGAGAATCTTCTTTAGATATCTCCAATGACCCTCCAATATCTCTTTGGTTATGAGACTAACCATTTAATTTTAACATAATAATATTTTTAAAGACTAAACGGTCTCTGCATCAAAAAATGAAATGAAATAATTTTATTTAATTATTTTATTCATTTCTGTGACTGTGATGAATTTTCCACAAACGACCCATGCCGACTAATGTTAAGGTGCAACTAGGGTAAAAATCTCATTTTGAACTCAATAGTGCCCTTAGATTTATGATTTGAGAAACTTTTTAGAAGTTAGTCCAATTTTTTAAGAAAACTGCATGCATACTATTTAATATATTTAATATATTTTAAACATTTGTTTTGGGCACAATAGGCATCATAATTGCATGTATTTTGAGTGTCTAGTCTAAAAAATAATCCATATAATATCCCAAAACAATACAAAAAAATACAAGACATTAAATTACCTCCACCTTGGGGATTTACATCCCTAAAAATAAAAAATAAGGGGTTCTAAAAAAGATGTGGGTACTGAGCATGAATAAGAGCCTCCCATTCCCATGTGCTCTTTGAAATATTTACATGCTTCCACTAGACATACACTGAAGAAATCAATCACTCATAAATAATCATCTCCTAATGACCCCCAATCTCCACTGGGTACTCAAAACATGTCTCTCCAACCTCTATGTCCAGCTCGGCCCAGTCGATAACATGTGATGGGTCATGCATATACCTCCTTAACCGTGACACATGAAATACGTTGTGAACCCGGTCTAACTAAGGAGGTAGAGCTAAGTGGTATGCCACCTTTCCAACTCTACACAGTATTTGTAAAGGGCTAATGAACCTTAGGTATAGATTACAACCTCGTCCAAATCTCTCTAATCCACATTGAAGTGAAACCCATAAGACTTATGACATATATATATAGTCTTCATGCACTATAGGATAATTTTCACCTTCTATGTTATAGCTCGCACCTACTCTGAGCCCATGTGTGCTGAATCTCATAGTCAAGTCCATCAAAGTGGTGAACTACAAGGTTTCCCGTACAAAGCCTCGAATGGTTCCACACTGATGGTGGAATTGTAAATATTTTTTTTATGAAAACTCAATTAGTGGTAGGTGACCCTCCCAAATATGACCAAAGTCCAACATGCAAGATCAAAGCATTTACTCCAGAACCTGAATCATCTGCTTAGTCTGGTCATCATTTTGGAGCTAAAATGATGTGCTCAAGTGTAACTAGGTCCCAAAAACCTATTATAATTCATTACACAACCGAGATGTAAAGAGATCACCATGATCAGAGAAAATCATCGATGAGATTATATGGATTCAGACTATCTACTATATGTAGAGGCTTCCTAAGATCTCTAATAAACTCTGCTCTTGTATAGCTAGTAAGCGGGCTAACTTAGTTAGTCAGTCTACAATCACTTATATGGAATCATGTCCCTTGTACATATGTGGTAAAACCATCACAAAGTCTATATATATCTCATCCCACTTCCATTTTGGTAACTCAAGGGGTTGAGCTAAACCTGCTCAAACTTAGAGCTCAACCTTCACTTTCTAACAAATAAGGAATTTAGAGACAAATTCAGCCACTCCTTTCTTTATACTTGGCCACCAAAAATGACGTTAGAGGTCCTGTCATATATTTTTTACAACTAGATGTACCACAAAAGGATACATATGAAATTCTCTTATAACCTATTCCCACAAAATCACTGGTACCATCATACATTCTCTAAATAGAACGATATGCTACCCACCTTTAGAATATTGATCAGGAGCATGCCCTGTGGATATATGAGCATGTAGGGTCTCACAGTCGGTATCCCCAAGATGTGCCTACATGACTCACTATAAGAGTGTAGGGGTAAAAACCATTGACTAGAGATAAGCTACTCCATCTCTATCCATGAAGGATAATAGCAACATGGACAACTACTCTGAATCCTCATTCAGCAACTACGAACAAGATCTCATGATGAGAGAATCCGTTACAATGCTCCCCTCCCAAGATTATAGAAAATTTAAAAGTCATAATCCTAGAAAAACTATAACTATCTCATATGTCTCAAGTTTAGATCCTTTTAGGATAAGATATACCTGATAATTTTTTGATCGAATTATATGATAAACCACTCACCCATCAGGTAGTGTCACCACATCTTGAATTTGAATACTACCACTACTAACACAAGATCAATGTTCACATAGTTCTATTCATGTGGGCTCGACTAGTGTGAACCATAGGCAGTCACTGCTTACCTCTTCATCAAAACCCAAACAATCTCGGTTGTTGATGCATCACAGAACTCTACGTACTTGACACCCTCCTCTAGCAATCTTAATATGGGAGTGCTCATCAAACCCTACCTTAACTGTTGAAAAGTCTGCTAGAACCTATCTATCCACATGAAAGGCTATCCCCTTTGAGTCAAATTTATAATGGGTGATGATATCCTGGAGAAATCAGGTATGAATCTCTAGTAATATCTTACCAACCCAAGGAAGCTATGCACCTCCATCACACTCTTGGGTGGAACCCAAGCTTATACTGCCTCGACCTTGGCCAGGTCCACTGCCACTCTATCTTTTGAGATAATGTTTCCCAAAAAATGGACCGCTTGAATCAAGAGCTGGAACTTAGATAGATTTTCATAAAGATGGTTCTCTCAGAGAAAGTCTATAACCATCCTTAAGTGTTTATCACGCTCCTCCTTAGACACAGAATACACAAGGATATTGTTGATGAAGACTACCATGAGCTAATTTAAGAAAGGATAAATGATCTATTTTATGAGTCCCATGAACATTTCTAGGGAATTCGTCATGCCAAAGGGAATCACCAAGTACTCATAGTTAAAACAACGACATCTGAATGCCATATTTGGTATATCCTCATCTCGTACTCACAACTAGTGATAAATTGATCTGAGTTCAACCTTTGAGAACCATCGAGCCACTCTCAACTGATCAAAGAGGTCATAAATCATTAGTAGTGGATACTTATTCTTCACAGTCACCTAGTTCATGCAGTAGTAGTCCACACCTAACCTCACACTCCCACATGCCTTCTTAGAAAACAAAACTGTGGCTGCCCAGGGTGAAACACTAGGTTGAACAAAGCCCTTCCTCTACAAGTCCTCCAAGGTCCAGGCTATCCAAATGATGAGTAATATCCTAAAACCTCCTATGAAAAAGTCAATCCTGCACTTCATGGGTTTTCTTTTTCACCTATAAAATAAAACCTGGTTCCTTCACCATGGACACATCACACCCTTCGCCTAAAATAGTCAATCTGGACATGAGATTTATATAACCAATCGATACCGAGAATGAAGTCGTAATACCTCGACACTGATATTAAGAGATATCAACTAAAACAATATAATCCAAGAGCTTGGTTACATTTTCATCAGAAGTGCATGATCATAGAGGCTTCTCTAGTAGGACTCTACAAGTGTAAAGATCAAGTCAACGATTTTCCTAGAATCTCTAAGTCTAAAACAATGTACATGAAAAAATGGAATGACTAGAACCTGTGTCTATCAGTACTAAAACTAAGGTTGAAAAGACACATATTATGCCTCGAATCATTTTTGGGGCCTCCAGGTCATAAGATTTAATCTCCTATAGCTATCCCGTAACCTGTCCTCTAGCACCCCGAGTCAGGCATGGGCCACCTAGGGGTGGTGGTAGTAACAAGTCAAAGCATCGAACACATCCTAATACTCTACCATATCCTTTACTGCATCCACCACCATACGAACCTACCTTCTCCTGATACTACCTCTACCTTGGCAGACCATCTATGGTTTCTCTGTTCACAATATGGTAGGTCAAACAATCTCGGGTGAGATATCCTCTTCCACCACATGAGTAGAACTACCTCTCTCTGGGATGACTTGACCCACCCTATGAGCCCGGAACTAAAAATACTCCATCTTGGAAACTCCTCTTAAAACATATCCCATGTCCATGTCCCTGATACTGATGTCGGATCCCTGATGCCGAGGTCTCTGCTCCCGCTTTCCCACTGCTTATCCAAGAAACTCTCAACCACCAAAGCTCGATCTAACACCCTAGCATAGGTAGGAAATCATATAGGGATAAAATTGGATAGAATGTCTCTACAAAGACCTAACTTGAAGGTACAATACCTAAATAACTAGTCTCGAACCATATCCATCGAGTACCTAGAGAAGTTGGTAAACCTTGATGAATACTTCACTACTGTCATACTGCCCTGCTAGAGCTGCAGAAGCTCCTGGATACGTACATCCCTCAGTGTATCTGGTGAGAAATACTCTCTAAAAAAATTCTTTAACTCTTCCCATAAAAGAGTTGCCTCATCATAATTTTGGGTTGCTAAACCTCACTATCTCTCTGCCAAACCATGAAGAAGGCTCGCTGGCAGGACCACCATCTGATCTACCAATGTCCTAACTAGATGGAAAACTTAGGTCAACACCTCAAGTCATTCCTCATACACCTATGGTTTGGGATCACCTTGGAACTTGAGGGGCCTATTTCACTGAAAATCATGAAGTACACTCAACCTACGCACCTCATCCGCTGGTATTGTAGGTACCATGAGCTGCTCTATAGGTGGTATGACTGGTGCATCACCTAGATGAAATATCTTAGGAACTAGTCCCTGTATTGATGCATCATCACCGAGGGGATCATACTCATGATCATCATGATGAATCCTAGATGGTATAAATCATAGAGGAATCCTAAAAGTAAAAATGATGTACCACAGTCAATGAGTATATCTGGAGAGATGAATCAACAAGGAAAAGGAACCATAACCCATTCCTATATGATGCATGTACCATTTTTTCATTAGGACCAGTGCTCTCATATATCGAGTCAAAAAGTAGGTTATTAGAGTCCTGTTGTATGGATACATCATTCTCCGTACCAACACTGGAGTCCCTGTACTGAAAGCTGAACTCGAAACACTTAACACTGTGTCCCCCAAACAATATCACAGGATCTTGGTCCTAAGGTAGAAATAAAATCCTCTGATACCACTCTATCATGACCCATACAAGTGGGTATCATTCCATGACTCCCCAATCCCACCTCCAATAGGCCAGGGGCTAGTGAATAGAACCAAGTAAGCATATCACTAACATGGGGGGAATTGTCTAAGTACCCCCCCCCCACACACACACACACTCACACACACATATCCAAGCTCAGTAAATTATGAAATATAAAAACAAATGAAACACCAATTATTGAATACATATATATCCCATAACCAGAGTATGATAGAAAGTAAAGAAATTAAACAGGGCCAAATACAATCCCACCATAAGAGTATGTAACACAAGTCCAAAATGAAATTAAAGGGAATGATGTCTAGAATATGTAGGAAAACACCTTGATCTATCTGATATCACGAAGAACCATCTAGTCCTGGTCCACCTAGGACTCTGTAAAAATGTCAATCATCTGCACAAGACATGACACGTACAGGAAAATACCATGTAGGGGTGTGTATAACATTACTTAGTAGGACACCCCAAAACCACAAAGCATTCAAAAAGGAAAATATATATATATCTATATATGTATATGTATATATCACATATAAAAAGAATATCCATATATACTAAATAAAGACACACAATCTATAGGTAAGTTACAACCATAGTATACAAGACCTGGGATTCCAGATCAAAGGATCCACGAAGCACTCATCTGGGAGAACACATTCTCGATTCCAATAGAACTGATGATGTCCATCAAAGAGGTGATGATCTATAGGTATCTTCCTGATAAAGAATACAATAATAGTCCTAAGATATATGATACACAGATGAGGATCACTCCCAAGGACATGGGACGATAAAAAAACTCAATATGGATAAACCTTCTAAATAAAGGATTGATTCTCACATAGTGTTGGCTACAAAGATACCAAGAAATCCACCTAGGTCATGAAGATAAATAGAGGATCTCACTCCAGGCCTCTTATAGGTATCACAACAACTCTATCCAAGAAGTCATGTTGAAGGGATCATAGTCCTAGGAGTAGGAAAAAAATCCATAATAACATTCAGGTAAAGGATAAGGGGAAAAAACCCTTACAAAACTTGTCCAATATATGAAGGAAAATAAATACAGGCTACATATAAAAGAGTACACAATTTGTACTAGGTGTTACATACTGTGTCTTTTGACCTTGGGTCTTGCCTGTGTAAATGGC
The DNA here is from genome assembly GCA_963277665.1 of Viscum album. Classification (NCBI taxonomy): domain Eukaryota; kingdom Viridiplantae; phylum Streptophyta; class Magnoliopsida; order Santalales; family Viscaceae; genus Viscum; species Viscum album. Next base: position 1,580,062,186 of record OY728150.1, on the reverse strand, counting down.
CCATGTCATCAAACCATGTCTGTGTAGTACTACATGACATGTAGTCTTCCCTTATAGTCTACCCATGTTCTAGTATATGTATTTATCCCATGTACCCATGTCCATGTACCAGTACACATCTTAGCCCATGTACTTGGTCCAACCTGTGCCATACGGGGGAGTACACACCGTATAGGCATCCCATGTACACCACCTCGTGTCCATGTAATCTTATAAGTACACACCGAGTATCCAGAGAGAGACCAAACACCATGTAGGATCTTCCACATACATGTTTATGTTTAACTTCATCTATAAACCCTAGACAACACCAAGGGGGCCCCACCCAGCATGTAGATCTAGTTTACACATCGTGTTTTTCTAGATTTTTCAGAATCCCAGACCTGATCCTGTGTTCGATCTGGTGCCTCCAACCTTCGATCTAGTGATTTTCACCATATAATATAATATCTAAGTTTTTACAGTCCTTACCATTGTCAAACAATGCATTCTGTCATCAGATCTTCTAAAAAATGGATTAAATCATCGTTCTTTGTTGTGTGCCGAAGAATGCTAAAGAACGTGAATTTGGGTATCCTCTATTATCCGAATTGCTCTGTATCCATCATCACACCTGATTCTTTCCATAAGTATTCTAAATATATGATATTGTATTGTTGTAACAAGAATAAGGTGTGCAATGATCAATTGATTGGGATTTTTTGAGCTGTGGGTCAAACGAAGAATGCCCGCGACGAACAATGAATGGGGGGAGAAAATCACAAGAATAGATTTGAGGAATGTACCTCGATCGATTTTCATATCGATATAAATCCTTCACAATTAGAATGAAAAGTGAATAAGTCAATAAACATAAGTAATTCTACCAATAAAACCACAAAATCATACCCATCCCGTAAGACGATTGAACCGCAGATCAATCTGTTTGTTGGTTGGTTCGTGTTCATCGTAGAAATCAGTAATGGAGAATAAAAAAATAAAAACACATGCCCTACCTTGTTTTTTTGATCACTGATGAAGAAATATGCATCGTATTCATTGTTGTAAAGATCATTCGAATCCAAGGTGTGTCGATCTTCGATCTGAAATTCCATCATCGCTCATATGAGAGAATCATCTATATATCTCTCCAACAACCCTCCAATGTCTCTAAGGTTATGAGGATAACCCTGAAATTATAAAATAATAGTATTTTTAAATAATAAATGGTCTCTACATGGAGGAGATGAAAAAAAATAATTTTATTTAATAATTTTTTTCTTGCGGCCACAATGACTTTTCCACAAACAACCCGCACAAACTAATGTTAAGTCACTCCTAGGGAAAACCTCAGATTCTGAACTCAATGGTGCCCTCATATTTTGGATTTGGTCAACCATTTATAAGTTATTCAACTTTTTTAGGAAAAATTCTTGCGCATGATATCTAATATATTTAATATATTTCAAAAATTTATTCTGGGCACACCAGGCCTTGGAAATATAAAATATTTATCTTTATCATGGTAATTTATTTAGTTTCTTTAAGAATTAAATAATTACCTTAAATTCTCACACAACACTGATGTAGTAATTATTCAATTAATAGAAAAATAAAATAAATGATAATAAAAATATTATGACTAATATAATTTGAGACATTTACGTTGATACATGAATTTTATATAATAATATGAAAATTTTAAGATATAATAATATAGTTTTTTCAAATTTTAATTGTTTTCTTGATGTTTTAAAATCTCAAAGTAGTGAATAGTATAGAAATTGACTATAATGATATATCATGGGATTAATATTTTATTATTATTTTTAAAAAATAATAAAAATATTTAAAAAATAAAAATTGATTATGATATGATCTAAAATTTCATAAATTTTCTATTTATGGTCAAATTGACACCATATAAGTAAAAATTACAACCATTTAATATTGAAAAATTTGTCACCGTTGTTAAAATTAAAATAGGTTAACAAAGGGTTAATCAAAATGATAAGGTTTAAAATAAAACCAAAACAAGTCTAAATTCTGTTGGTTAATTATATTATTACCCGATTGTGTATTATCATTCAATCCATGTCCATTTTGTGTTATTTTTATAGAAAATAAATTTATTATAATTTAATCTTTTGAAAAATTCCAAAATACCTCTCTCCTCCCCTTATAAGTACCACCCCTCACAACCCCTTCTACTCACACCATACAATCCTTAAATCTTTAAAAATATCTACCAAAAACTCTCCTCCCCACTCTCCCCATGTACAAGTTCTTCTAGTCTCATTAAAAGACCAATTCCAAGTTCCTAAATGGATCCTGCAAGGAAGTAACATTCAAGAGGTAACTTTCTTTAACCACCTCTCTTAATTTCTTTTCTTCCACCACCTTATCTTAACCTCATTCATCCATCATATCATAAATAATCAAGTATCATTTATATAATATAATATTATATTTCTAATGTAATATTTTCTATCTAGCCTCTTTTTCTCATATCCTCTTATTCAAATAAAGGAAACCATTGTCCAAATTATAGCGATTAACCATATCCATGGATAATGAGGTTTTTTTAATTAACTCCTTTAAGGATATTTATAAAACTATTATTATGGTTAAATATGATTTTAATAAGTATATTATAACATATTCCATGTTTTGGAGCTAATATATATATACATAACAGTAAATAAAATAAAACTAGTTCATGATGGACAGAAAAACCACCATATTATACTAAACATTTATCAATTATGTTTTTTTCAAATGAATCATTCTCATGTCAGAAAATAAAATAATATATGGGATTATTTAACCTTTTTAAGTGTATTAATACTATTTAATTTCAACTTTGGACTATTATTTCAATTTTATAAGAACTTCCATAATTACACACAAATGAAATAACCATGAAACCATGAAAGAAAAATTCCCGGAACAACAAAATTAAACTTTATAACTCATAAAAATGGAGATAAATGAACTTAATAAAATTATAATAAATAAAATACATGTTTAAGAGGTTTTTAATAAATAATTTAATGAATCTAATTTTATTATTCATTGAAAGTGGAGAATACATTCAGACATAAGGTAAGGGATCTCTCTGAACCTCTATATTTCATTTGGGTAACACTTTCTCTTTATTTTACCCAATTTATCCCTTCATTATTATTATATAATTTTATTATATTATTTTTATATGTACCAAACATATTTATGTATCTTAATTCATATTTTTTGATGGGGAAATTACATGTTTTATAAGGTTCCCTTCTTAATTCCTCTTGATAAGCAAACCCGATTAAAGGAAAATTCTCGTTTTCTTACCAATTTTAAAGTACACTCTATAAACTATTTTAAGACTCCAATATTTTTATAAAATAGCTCAGTTATTATTAAAAACTATTTTAGTTCATTTCTTCTTTTATGGAAATAATTATTCCTTTATCCTCTTTAAATACTGTTTATTATTTTCCTTAAAACCACACTTAGGTGGAACATTCCTAAAGTCACGTCACCACTTTTTTTAATGTTTTCACTGTGGTTAAAATTCATCATTCATGATATATTTTTAAATTTATTTTTTTAATTTCCATGAGTTATTTAAATCCATTCTTTCATTAATACCATAGTTTTACACCCTTTGGTTATGCCTTATGACATGATTACAATACCCATTTCTTTCCATGGGAAAGCTTTATATTTATTCCTTATGCTTGATTATTTACGTGGAACACATATGGATGAACATGTTATGATGGGTGAACCCAGATATAACTCTAATGAGTTGGGAAATGTTTTAGTCTCATGAGATTTTATGTATGGGATTAGAGAGTAAGCCTAATCCATTATGGGACTCTGTCAACCATGTGATATAGTCTTGGAAGTTAGCCTTGACTCATGTTTATTTCATGTTATATGTTTTGACCAATTTACTATATTGACATGATCATATTATTCTATGTTATATATGTTATGATTCCATATGTTTATTCATAATCTATTCCTTTTATGTTATCATGTGATGTGCTATGCTTTATTTTCATGTTTATTCCCTTATTATGATTTTTTCCTCATCTCTTTTGTCCATGTATTCCCCAAGTGATCCTATGAATGTATAGTATCTCAAATTTAGTTAGGAGACCATTATGAATATTAATAAAAAGATTTTTTATTCTAGTTTCATGTTTCTAAATTATTTACCTAGTTTTCTAAATACAGTAGACTTTTTGATACTTGGTTTGTATTTTATGGATAATTATAATTTAAAATCATGTAATAGTATGTGTAAAATGATTTAGTCATTGTAGTTAGTATCAAATCATAACCTAGTTATTTTTGGGGGTTATGATTAAAAAATTTAGTAAGAACCCTAGGGATAATTTCATCAGTATAAATAACCTATATTAAAACTTAGGGAATCACAAGTAAGGATATAATTTTTATTTATAAGTTTATACTTCTATGTTAATAGTTTCTTTTTTATATTATCATTAGCTAAGTATTCATACCCACTATTTTTTTCTTTTTAGTTAATGGCTGTAAATAAGATAAAACATTCTAACAACCAATTTGATAATAAATTCGATAATTTCCCAAATGATATGCTAAACCTAATGGGAACAAGAGATCAAAAATTCATAATTGTACTATCTCAAATAGATCAAGTTATGAATAATTACTTGAATCATGTGGAATACCCTCCTTCTCTTAATAAAGATATTGTTTCAATCTTATACTTTATATAATAAAGGCCTTCTCTCTTTAGTAGATCTTTTAATTCCATTGTTGTGGAATAATGGATTAAATTCATTGAGAAAATATTCTCTATTCTATAGTACTCATAAGAAGATAAAGTTGTGATGGTAATCTATAATTTTTATGGTGAAGTTAATCAGTGTTGAAAACTAATAATGAACAAGAATAATAAGGAAGAAATTGATTCCATGGAATGTGAAGCATTCAAGAAAACATTTTTCAATTAATATTTTCGATGAACTCTTTTTATTAAAATGGAGAGGGAATAACTTAGACTAAAGAAAAAGGAATATGAGTCTATTAGAGCATATGTAGTAAAATTTAGAAGGCTTCCATGATATAATCACAATTTTTTCATGATCACTAAAATAAATGTGGATAAATTATTTAGTGGATTAAAGTTGAATCTATGAAAATCATTGGAAATTAGAAACTTTGAAAGCTATGAGGAGATTTTATATTGTTCCCTTAATGTTGAGATAGAGACTGGAGACTCTTAGTGGTCTCGTGGACTTAGAGATAAAAAGTGGAAGATATAGTTTAATATGAGAGGATAAATAGATAAATCTCATGGAGGAAAGAAAACCTATCATTCCACATGTCAAAAGTGTGGGAAGAAGCATCCTAAGAATTGTCTAAAGGGAACTAAGAGATTATTAAAATGTGGAAAAGAGGGGAATCGATCTAATCATTGTCGAAGGGATATGAAGAATCCCACTAACATTGAAGAATAAAGGAAGGTTCAGATCAACACTCAACCTATAGTTTAATGTTTCAGCTACAAGGAACATGGGAATTATGCAAGCCAATTCCCTAATCCAAGGCTTATTAGAGAAAATAAATAACAAAAAGCTTTAAAGTAGCAAGGAAAGGAATATGATATCACTACTACTGAGGTGGATCCCGATAATGATGTAGTGATAGGTATGCTTGTAATACATTCAAGAATAGAAAATTTACTATTTGATTATGATTTTATTCATTATTTCATATATTATAAGTTTATTATAACTATTCAAACACCACCACAAAATATGGAGGTTGAGTTATTTTTTAGAATAGAAAATGGGGAAGTTATTGTATCTAAAGTATATATCTCCTCTTTGGTCAGTGTCTATATATTGGGACTCCCAGAAAATCTCATTTTACTTCATTTTGTGGAGTTTGATTCTATATTTGGAATTTATTGGATATCTTTATACAAATCCAATATCAACTGTTGGGTGAGAGAGATCACTCTTCACATCTCGAGGAATCCTTCAATTCTGTACAAGTGTAAGGAGGAGGAATAATTTTCTTTAGGACTATCAAATGAAGTGTGGGTATTATTGACTTATGAAAAATCATATCTAGATAAAATGAATGAGACAAAGGATATGATCATTATTGAAGACATTCCCAGTGTGATGGACTACACTGATGTGTTCCTTAAATAATTTCCCAATATTCCTCATGATCAATAGGTTGAGTTATCAATTGAAATTAAATGTAGATCTCTAAAAATATCAAAGAATCCTTACAGGATGGAAACCATTGAGATATAAGAATCGAAGAAGTAGTTATAAGGGAATCTGGACAAGGGTTTTTACACTCGAGTGCATCAGCATGGGGTTTTCCTGTCCTCTTAAACAAGAAGAAGGATAGATCAATGAACCTATTAATTAATTATCATGAGCTCAAAAAAATCACAATAAAGAACAGGTATCACCTTTTATGGATATATGAATTTTTTTATCTACTACCGGGGCCAAGTATTTCTCTAAGCCAGAACTTTGGCCAGGATATCACTAATTAAAGGTGAAAAAGGATGATATTCCCAATACTAACTTTCAAATGAGATATGGATACTATGAGTTCATAGTGATTCCCTTAGGACTCACTAATTCCTCAATAATATTAATGGTCTTAATGAATAGAGTCTTTAGAGATTACCTTAAAAAATTTGTGGTAGTATTTATAGATGATATTCTGATATACTCCAAGAGAAAGGAGGATCATGAAGAGAATTTTAATACCATGATAAATAATTTATGAATGGGGAAACTATATAAAAAGTTAAGTAAATGTGAGTTTATATGGAGCAAGTACAATTCTTGGGGCATGTTATCACCAACAAAGGGATATATGTAGAACCTTCTAAGAAAGAGGAAATTGAGGAGTGGCCTAGACCATCATCTATAACATAGATCCATATTTTCCTTGGTCTAGCCGGGTATTACCAACAATTTGTGATGAAATTTTAATGATTATCAAATCCACTAACCAAGATGACTCAGAAAGGAGTAAATTTTTTTTGGACCATTGAATGTGAAGACTAGTTAAAAAAGCTGAAAAATATCCTTATCACTACACAAATACTTACACTACCCACAAGTAGGGAACTCTTTTTGGTATACAACGATTCATCAAATGAAGTATTAGGATATTTACTGATGCAAACTGAGAAAGTGATAGCCTACACCTTAAGGTAAATAAAATTTTATGAAAAAAACTATCCCACACATGAATTGGAGTTGGTGACTATGATCTTCATATTGAAAATATGGTGGGATTATCTTTATGGATAGAAGTATTAGATATATACTGATCGCAAGGGCCTAAAATATATATTCACATATAATAATATTAATATGTTCCAAAGAAGATGGTTATATATCATCAAGTATTATGAATTCTCAATCCACTACCATCCTAAAAAATCAAATAAATTGGCATATTATCTATGTATAAAGTATCCTGAAACTTTATCAATGATGATAATTGAGAAGCATTATACATTCTTAGTCTTACAAAGGATGGAAATGTGAATCATAAGGGAAGGAACATCATCACTCATTTCTCAAATGATTTCTCAACCATCCCTTATAGAGAAGATAAAGGATTCTTAAAGAAATGATGTGGAAATTTAGAAGAAGGTTGAAGCTATCATAAATGGGAAATCACATGAGTTCAAAATTTATGAGGAAAGAGATGTAATATTTGGGACACGATTATGTGTACCATCAAATCCTAAGATAAAGAGGGATATTTTTAATGATACACATAGCTCAACATTATCTATCCACATAGGGAGAATAAAGATGTATCAATATATCCAAGAGCACTATTGGTGGGAAAATATGAAGAAGGAGATTGCTGAATATGCATCAAAATGCCTAATATGTCATTAAGTAAAGGCTGAAAGGAAAACTTCTAAGGGGATGATGCATCCATTACCTATGCCTACCTGGAAATGGGAAAACATGACCATGGACTTTTTCATTAGACTTACAAATACATCTATAGGAAATAATGCTATATTAGTTTTTGTGGATCCAATTATAAAGACAACTCACATTATTGAAATTTGAGACGATTTCTCACTCGATCAAATTGAACGAGTATATATCAGAGAAGTGGTGAGGTAGCATGGAGTAACATTTTTTATTGTATCCGATTGAGATTCAATATTTACATCCATGTTCTATAAAAGTATCAAACATGATCTAAACACTATGCTAAACTTCAGTACAACTTATCACCCTCAAACTAATGGCCAGTTTGAGTAGACCATTCAGACATTTGAATATATTTTGAGAGAATTCTCAATGGACTTCAAATAAGGATGAGATCAACATCTTCAACTGGTCGAGTTCTCTTACAATAACATTTTCCACTCAAGCATCCAAATGGCCCCATATGAATCTAATTATGTTCTTTTAAATTAATTTTATACATGAATTCAATATAGAAATATTTTATACTTAAAAGAGTATTTTTTAGAATAATTTTTTTTCATTGAGTTTTACCTCTTTAATTTAAAATTAAATTCTGCCACTTTTGTGTTTTGAATTTTGAAGATTCTACATTTGTAATCAGGAGGTCCAAATTTAGTAAATCTACCAGTTTTATTTTTAGTCAATATGAATAGTAACTGTGGTAAAATTTATCATCTCAATAAAGGGTAAATCAGGTTAATATAGATTAAAAATAAGTGATAAGGCTATAAATTTTCATTCAAATTATTATTTGATGAATTAAATTTAACCCTTAAGACCTAAGGTCCAAAATTAAGTTACTTAATGCATAATTTTCCATGAAAATGACTTTGACATTATGAAAATCAAATAAAGTGACAAAATATCACACTCTTATTTTTAATAAGAAGAATATTTTTAATATGCGTTAACCAGAAGATATACTTGACTAAAAATTTTATTTGGAATTATTAAATATTTATATTCGTAATTTTAATTTATTTAATTTTTTCTGGAATTAAATTGTTACCCTAAATGCTTACACAACACTGAAGAAATAATTATTCAATTAATAGAAAATTAAAATAAATGATAATAAAAATATTAAAAGTTATATAATTTGAGATATTTAAGGTGATCCAAAAATTTTATTGATTACCATTCCATTTTTTGGATATTATAAAATATTTGTTTCTAATTTTACTTGTTTTATTGACATTTTTAAATTTCAAAGTAGTGAATAGTATTGAAATGGATAGTAAGGAATTTTTTTGAGATTAATATTTTATTAAATTATTTAAAAGTAATAAAAAAATTTAAAAAATAAAATTTCATTATGATATGATCTAAAATTTTATAAATTTTCAATTTATGGTCAAATTGACATCATATAAGTAAAAACTAGAATATTTTAATCTTGAAAAAGTGGTTGCCGTAGTAAAAAATTAAATTGCTTAACTAAGGGTTAATAAAATTGATAAGGTTTAAAATAAAACCAAAAGATGTATAAATTATATTGGATGATAAGATTACAACCTTATATTATATTATCTTTGAATCCATGGCAATTGTTTTTTCATTTGAATAGAAAATTAATTTATTTTAATTTAATATTTTGAGAAATTTCAAAACACCCTTCTCCTCCCCTTATAGATTTCACCTCTCACAATCCATTCTCCTGACACCATCCATGACTTAAATCATTCCAAATATCTTTCAAACAAAATCCTCCCCAATCTCCCCATGTCCAAGTACTGATGGTCTCACCAGAAGACCAATTACAAGTTCTTAAATAGATCCTTCCAAGAAGTGATATTCAAATGGTAACTTTCTTTAACCACCTCTCTTAATTTATATTCTTATACTACCTTCTACTCAATTCATTCATCCATTATATAATAATAACTCCATTACCATTTATATACTGAAATTTTATATTTATAATGAAATATTTTCTATCCATCCCTTTTTTCTCATATCCTCTTATTCAAAGAAAAGAAACCATTGTCCAAATTATTATGATTAAATGTCTCTACAGATAATGAGTTTTCCTTTTTATCACATCCTAAAAGGATATTTACAAAAATATTATTATGGTTAAATCATATTTTAATAAGTATATTATAACTTATTCCATGTTCCAAAAATAATATATAGACATAATATGAAATTAAACAAAACTAGTTGGCAATGGATAGAAAAACCCCCAAAATAAATAAACTTTTATCATTAATGTTTTATAAAATGAATCATCCTCATGTAAAAAAATAAAATGATATATGGGATAATTTTAAACTTCTAAATTTTATTAATACCATTTCATTATTTTTTTGTAATAGAATTACTATTTGACAAGGACTTCCATAATTATGAACAACTAAAATGACCTTGAAACCATGATACTAACACTCTCAAAACTATGCAATTGAACCTTATAAATCATAAAAATGACCATGAAAGAACTTAATAAAATTATAATAAATAAAATAAATATGTAATATGTGTTAATTAAGAAATTAATTAATCTAATTTTATTATCTAGGACATTAATTTCAAGTACAGAATGCATTCAAACATAAGGTAAGGGATCTATTCAAACCTCCATATTTCCTTTGGGTTACACTTTATCACACTTTTCCTCAATATATACCTTCATTATTCTTATATAATTATCCTTTATTATGTGTATATTCACCAAAGATAATTATGCAGCCCAATTCAACTTTATTTTATGGGTAATTACATATTTTATAAGATTCCCTTCTCAATTCCTCTCGATAAGAAAACCCTATTAAAGGGAACTTCTATTTTTCTTACCCATTTTCAAGTAGAATCCATAAATTTAATCCTCTAATATTTTGCTAAAATAACTAAATTTATCATGAAAAACTATTTTAGTTCATTTATGGTTTTATGGAAATAATTATATATTTATCCTTTTTAAAGACTCCTTATTATTTTCTTTAAAACCCACTTAAGTGGAACATTTCTAAAGTCACCTAACAACTATTTTTAATGTTTTCAATTCATATGGACTTCATTATTCATGATAAATTCTTATATTTCTGTTATGATTTTCCAATAATGATTTAAATCCATTATTTCATGGACACCATTGTTATAATCCCATTGGTTATTCCTTATGACATGATTAAAATACCCATTTTTTTCCATGGGTAACCCTTATATTTATTCCACTATTTATTACTTATTCTTTATTCTTTATGTTTTACACATATGAATGAACATGTAATGATGGGTGTGCCCCCGATAGTGCTCAAATGCATTGGTTAATGTTTTAGTCTCATGAGATGTTATGAATGATATTAGGGAGTAAACCTAATCCATTATGTGACTCTGTTGTCCATGTGATATAGTATTGTAATTTATTCTTGACTAGTGTTTATGTCATTTTATATGTTTCTTCTACTTTACTATGTTTCCATGATCATATGATTTCATTTTATCTATGTTATGTTTCCATATGCTTATTCATGATCCATTCCTTTTATGTTATCATGTGATGTGCTATGCTTTATTCCCATGTTTATTTTACTTACTAGGATTTTTATTCATTCCTTTTGTCAATGAATTCCGTAGGTTATAATTTGTAGTTATATGATATCAAAGGAAGTTAGGATATCTTTATGAATATTTATAAAAAGATATTTTATTCTAGTTTCATGTTTCCTAATTCTGTACCAACTATTATAAAGAATCTAGAATTGTTTATACTTATTTTGTATTTTATGGATACTTATTCTTAAAAATCATGTAATAATATGTGTAAAAGGCTTGGGTCATTATACTGCACTATTATAAGTGAGGAGAGGGGTACTTTTGGAATTTTAAAATGATTAACATATAGAAAGGATATTCTCTATCCAAATTATTCCAAATGGATATAGATTAGAATACAAGGAAGGATATGATTAAAATCCCATCAACCAATAAAATATAGAAAGCTTTAAGTGGTGTTTTAAAGATTTTATTTTGGTTTAACCCCTTAGTTAACCTATTTTAATGTTAACCATGACAATGTCCTTTTTACTCTTAAAAGGATATAATTTTACTTATAAGGTGACAATTGGCTCATAAATAACCAAGGTATAACATTATCGACCAAATCATATTGACCTTGTCCTCTTTCAAAATTTTATATTTTTTAAATAATTTAATAAAATATTATTTTCATAAATTATCAATAATGTCATTTTTGACACTATTAATTTAACATTACATTAAGGACACTGAGATAAAGATTGAATTTAAATATATTCTTTTCACACATCCCTAATATTTCATATGTATCTACAAAATTTGCGGAACATTATAACTCAATCAAATTATATTACTTTTAATGTTTTAAAATAATTTATTTTATTGTTCTATTAATTGAAGAAATATGGTATCAGTGCTGCATAAGTATTTAAGCTAATTATATAATTACTAAAAATTATAAATAAATTACCATCATGAAAAAAATTTCATTATTCTCAAAATAACTATTAATATTTGTTTACAACTTGATTTTGTCCCTATGTGAACACATATTATATTTTTTATAAGGGAGTGGAATTATGTCTTTTTATTTATTTTAAATATTATATAAGTCATTTTTATGGATACGTGTCCCTTAAAAAAATAAATTTTGACCTTATCACATCCTCGGTTTTAGGTATACAATTATTTTTTATGCTTTTATTTTTACATTTGGAGTTGTGGTTAGTCGTTGGAAGTATTTTAAGATTTAAAAAAGAAAATAACTTGGAGTAAACTGCTGGGAAAATATGTGGGAAATATTTATCCCATATAGTATGGTTTTACAATGTAAATATTTCTGGGAAGATGTTCAAGGTGTAAAAACTATTAACACCATAAAAATAGGTTTTCCTAGTAAAATAACCAAGGCGATGGATTTTTTGACTTTGGTGACCCGATGATGAATTTATGAAATAAATTCTTAGTTTAAAAAATAAATAGTTAGGTCTAGAGGGTTTTCCTTTGAAAAATAGATTTAATTTATCATTCACTTCTATTTTTATAATCACAAATGCTAGGGAAAACCTAGGTGATTTCCGATAATCTTGGACATCCAGAATCCTTCCGTAATGAATCTTTGGAATTAATTTTCGGAATAAAATGTTAGGATATCCTCCTTATTTATTATCTTATATCTCTTCTATTTTGTCTCACATGGAACCATAGATCAGTGTGTAAAGCCAAATATATGGACTTTCATTTTTATTTAATTAATCATTTTATATTTTTAATGGGAACAAAAAAGAAGAGATTGATTTGTGAAATCATCTTGGTTCATTTTCACTAATCTTAATCAAGGTTGGTGTCTTTTCTCCCACTATATTATTCTATAACTTTTTGGCCTGAATCTTGATATATTTCTCTTATACTTGATTGGAAATATCATGAGTAGTTTATGTTGAAATCCCTTATTTTGATGTAATTTTAGAAAGGAAGTTTTGAATGATTCTCATGATATGTTTTAGTTAAATGTTTTCAAAGGACATAATTTTAAAAAGAAATGTTTTTGAATAAATTTTTTGATGTGGATTATTGTCTTGGAATACATGTTGGTGTGTGTTCATATTGCATTTTACGAGGCCTTGTTGAAAAAAACTTAGTGATTGATGCTAACTAAAATGAAATATGGGGATATGAACTTTTGGAGACATAGTGAAGGGAAGATTTATACTATCAGTGTTGGGATTTTCATTAATCATGCATGTGTTTATGTAACTATGTTACATTAAAATGGGTATGCCAAGTGGGAATTGGAAGGATTGATTTGGTTAAATTAATTACTTTAATATTTACCTTTTGATAAATTATTTTGATATTATCTTCCTATTATTTATATAAAATGTGATAACTTGTTCTTGTCTTTATGAATTGTGTTGGGAAGTCTTTGGGAAAATCCTATTGAGTAATATACTCACCCCCTTCTTGGGAACCTTGGTGCAGTTTCAGATGTTGACTACTAATATATAAGGAAGGGTTATGTTTCTTACTTCCTTAATGGTGATCCACGATGTCATGGTTTGGTTGTTGATGTTGGATATGGGGAGTGTTTTCATCTTGGTCTAGTATGATGCCACTTTGGCGCCAATGTCTTTCTATTTGAAGTCTTTTCCTTGAACCTTTATTTTTTTCCGCTATTACTCATATATTTTTTGTAGTGGTATTTCATTGAGTTACATGATTGTTAATTCCTGAATAGTGTACCTAGATTATATTATATTCTTTCTTTTCATATGTTTTTGTATTATTCTGAGAAAATCATCCCCCAATGGTTTTCTAATCCCTTGGAATTTATTGCCAGCCTTTGGTGTCCCAAAGACATCACCTAAGTTTAGTAACATCTTCACCTGTTCCCAAGACAATGTGTGAGGGGTGAGATATTACCAATACTAAGGTGATAGTATTTAAATTATTTTCATCTAATAATAATTAAGATAACTTTTTTGGGCCTTATCACTTAGTTTTATCCTAGGTTAACCTCATTTACCCCTTTACCATGGTGACATTTTTTACTACTTTTACTGTTCATTATGATAAAAAATTAAGATGAATTTATTAAATAATAATGATTTTTTTCTTATTATAAATATGTAATCTATTTTAACAAGATAAATCTATATAAGTGGTATAAATCTTATAAGTATCCCACAAAGTTCGATGAAAAACTGTCTTCTGAAAAAATTGCCTTTTTAGGTCTAAATGTATTTTTATTATAAGATCATATATAATGTTGATTCATATGTAATTAATTAGACTAATTATATATTAATTATTCTTATATTAATTTAGTATAAAATTAAAAATATTATGGAGATTTTTCAATGAAAATAAATGATAGTTTTACAAAAAATTGTATTTTGACTATTCAATAAAAAATCAATATTTTTAGAAAAATACTAAAATTTCACCCTAAGTTAATTATAACATGATGATTTGAAAAATGAAGTTAATTTTGTAAAATAAATATTATAAAATTGATATAAATTAATTATAATTTCAACAAACAAAATTAAATAATTATTTGATGAAAATTCATTTTTGAAGCACAAAATTAATTCACTAAAAAATTGAGTACTTATTTCCTATGAATTACTCAAAATATTTTTATTGAGTAGGAAATTTTTATATTTAATAATTTGGTTATTAATATTCATATTACCAAATTTATGATCTTGGTTATAATGATCATGTTTAAAATATAATATTTTACTAGTATATTGTAGTTTGTTAAAACTCAGTGTTGCGTGTAATACAAGATATTAAAGAAATGACATTTATTTAAAAATAATTATATTATAATATATCAAGGTGTCATATTCTCCCCCATTTAATAAATTATATCCTTTTAATTCAAACTTGTGCATGATAATTAAGGGTTTTACATCTAAAAATACCTTTTTTTAAATCCCACATCATAAAATGGGTTAATAAAACTTACTCTTTAAAATAGGGAAAAGTAAATACAAAGGTTATTACATAACTAGGTTTCAAAGTAGAAGAATATTAGTGGGATGTGAAAATATATAAATATATAAAAAAATAATTTTAAAATAATTATGGAGAGTTATAAAGACCATTGATCAATAGAAAATTAATGATCAAGTGAAATTTAGTTACCAAAAAATTATAAACCACTGAGATGTTAAAAAGGACATTGATTCATAAAAAATGAAGGTAAGTGGTCAGTATATTTGTTTTAAGATCCTTTTCCTAGAGCTAAGGAATTTATTTACCAATTATATGAATAACATGATGAAATATTTTTACTTGATAGGTTAATTTATTTCTTTAAACAATTTCCACCATAATATAATCTTTTTGACCAAATGATGAGAATTCAACATGAATTTTTCATGCTTGAAGCACTAAAATCAACTTTTTATGGATCAAATAATCCAAAAAGGATAAAAATATCTTCCACCTATCATTAGTCATAAAAAAAATCAAAATGGTTAGTACAAGATAATTATCAAAATAAATAGACCATCATATGATAAAATAAAACTTTATCCACTAAATCCTCAACAAAACACCCAAATTTCAACTTATATAATTAAATAAGTAAATAAACTTAAAATCCTTAAATATTGCATACTAATATTGAAACCCAATTATTAGAATGATTTTATCACTTATTATTCAAATAAAAATGTAACATCTATCTCCAAATAACATTAATCACTCTTAAAGTCTCATAAAAAAAGTATATGTCCTAATCATATAATATACAAGATATGATAATCATTTCCATTAATAACCTGAATCTCCATAAATCCAAATTAAAATCATATATTCTTCCAAAAAGGTAATTAAACCTTTATTCCTCAAATAAAATCCCGTAATTTCATGTTTACCTTAATCATATAAGGTTATCAAAATAGTGAACTTATTCTAAAATAATATTAATCACATAATCACCAAATAACTTTTCAATCTGATGGTTATCTCTATGATAAAACATATATTCAGAAAATCATATTAATATTTATCTGTCACATAAATTTAAAAAACATTTCAAACTAACAAAGACATCACATAGGCCAATGGTAGGTATTATGACTTTATTTCTCTTTTATTTTGGATTCAAGCCCTATGACCTTTCAAGATGTGACAGGTTTTCCTTTTTTATAAAACTATATTAATACAATTCTTATACCATCCCCAAAAATATGATAAAAATCCTTAAAAACAACCTTAATAATCCAAATTAATATAAAATATAAAGTTTATCAATATATTTAAACTTATTAAAAGATAATTCGTATAAAAATAATACTTCATGTGAAACCTAAGGGTAACATATACGTTATCCCAATAAAACATCTCCCAAAATGTAATTAATCACATTAAGATCCCATAACTTAAAATCACAAAAGGGGTATTTAATAATTTGAAATTATGACCAAACTTAAACTCATAAACCAATGATGTTGTTCATAACTCTTAAGTTAATCTAATATTAAGACATATATACTTCAAAAATTAATACAATCCAAATATGTTTCATGATTATTATTACCAAAATTCCATTGGTAAAAATACTTTTGCAACATAATTCATGAATCCCATTATATAAATACTTCACCCCTATCACTTCAATGATCAGTAAAACACATGTCCTTTCCTGGTTTAGGAGTAAATCTTTAGAAGAGTTCATTGACTTGGATAATTCCTAAGATCCACACATTTAAGACAATGAACTGCACATGGATCTCTATGATGAAATTTATTTATTTCCATTTAACTCCTCATTTCCCTCATATTTTTTCATCTATTTCCCATTATTTTCGACACCTAAAAAAGTTTCATATTCCATTGAGGGATTATCCTAGGTTTCCTTCCATATTTCTTTCACAAAGAAAATTGATCCTTCTTTCCTCTATGGTCTCCACATGAGCTCTTAGAAGACCCCATACTTATCTTCTTTGTTGAGTCCAAGAGTTGGTTAATGTATATATTGTTAATCATATATCATGATAACCAATTAAGAATAATCAATAGGTTTCACTTTCTAGATCCCATTTCACTTGGTTTCTCATGAGGATAATCATTCCATTGTGTTCCATATTCAATATTAACACAATTCCTCATGGTTCCAAACATTTATTAAAATAAAAAAGCACAGTGTTATCATTAATAATCATAGTGAGAAATCATGAAATATATTTCATATGATTTATAAATCATGATCCCTTATTTTTAATCTAATACACCTTAGGTTTAACCTATTTTATTCATGATCATCATCTATTCACATCCTTAACAATGGTTCATAACGAAAATATGAATTTCCCCCTGAATATCCCTCAGGAGTGTAAAAACAGATAAATAGTAAGGGAAAAATCACTATGCAAAAGAATAATAGATGAGATATGCTTGACCAACTCTTTTCATGGTTGTAACCCTTAGGTGAATCTATGAAAAAACCACATCCAATTTTTGTTTCCAGATAGATATGTATTTCTAATTAAACCACATAATATATTTCTTACCAAAAATATAGGTTGTTATCCAATACTAAGACATATCCCAACGGGTTTCACCAAATATTTCTAGCCCTAATATCCAAATATTGACTAGACCCTCCTCTGATAAAACTATATCAACCTCAAGTTTTCATACATAAGTATTAAATCATTTTATATTAATATTCAATGAATTTAATAAATTAATGACCATTAATCATAGAGGGTTAGTGAATTTATATTATAGATACAAAATTTTATTATTTCTGGAAATACCTTCAACATATTCTATAAATATATTCCCATATAGTACAATTTATATACATGACCTACTTAAAAAATTTCTTCATAAGTTATGGAAAGGAAACATATGAAAGGGTGAAATCATATTCTCTGTAAGGGTAAACATGGGAGATATAAATAGATAATCATATGAGAGTATAATATAAGAATAAGGCTAAGAGATAAAGGCCTTAAATTAAAAATTTTATATAAAATCTATCATAGATCATAAAAATGAGTCATGAAAAAAGTCATTATCATTTCAAATGACATGAATCATAAGAGTGAGAAATCATTATAAATCAATCATGAACCATAAGTTCATGTAATAAAAGTGTGTCACCATCATAGGTGTAGAAACCATTTAATATGTCAAGGTTAACTACTAAGAACAAAAAATCATAGTTGATTGGGCATCCCTACCTATTTCCCATATCATAATAGATTGGGTATCACCACCTACATCCCATAGTGGATTAAGCACATCGAACTGTTTCCCATAGTGGATAAATAACACTAAATTTCTTCCCACAATTTTTTTCATGAGATATAAAACATTAACCAATGAATTGGAGGGATATATAATTCTAATATCACCTGTCACATAATTAAAAGCATACATATTTTTTTCATAATATCATTAAAAATTCATTATATCTTCATATCATAACCCTTTCAAAGAAAATGTGTTTCATAAACCTTTCATCAATCCATTATATCATAACCAAGGAAAATAAATGGGTTTCATAAAAATATAATCATCATAATCATAAAACATCTAGAGAAAGAATAAAAAATAAACCATTGGATAATATCCAAATTTAAACATAAGAAAAACCAAAGGTTGTTTTTGATGATGAATAGAAATACCACAAAAAGATCATTAAAACATTCCTAAGGAAAATAAACTATCCGATTTGAAATAAATTCTTTAAAATATTAAAATCCACAAAATATTATGAAAAAAATTTCTTTGAAAATAACTATTAAAACTTATAAAGTTGGTTTCAAATTATTGAGTTGTCATGACATCGATAATTTTTGTTGATGTAATATAATTTAAAGGAAAAAATTCCTTTCATAATTTTATAAAAATCCCAAAAGTACCTCATTTGAATAACATAAAGAAGATTACTTTTTAATTTTTTTGTAAAAAGTAAATAATGGGTTAAAATGAATTTATACAATAATATAGAAATATGAATAATATTCTATGAAACATTTTTAGAAAATATGGATATGTAAGAAAAATAATTTTTAATTGAAGAGAGAAATAAATTCAGTTTTCCTTGAAAATAATTATTTCAGTCTCTTGAGTACTTAAATTGAAAAAAATCAAAGTAAAAAATTTATTCTCAATAAATTAATACAGTAGAATAAAAATTAATTGGATTTACCAAATAAGGATCATATAATTTACTCAATTTAAATTCAAGCATAAGCAATCCAAATTAAAAATTAGATTGGAACATAAATCCCTTACAACTTTAGTGACTTTTGAATTATAAGCACCATGAAATAATAAAACAAAATAATAAATTAAATATCATGAACATAAATATATTAATGATATAGTATATAAAATGGGTTTTATATACACTTAAAAAAAGAATATAGGTTTATAACATAACATATGTCTCAAAGAATACAATTTGAGACAATGAACCTTTATCTCAGGTTCGACTTACTTTGTATGTGTTCAAATATTATATATAATAAATAGAGTTTTATTATAAATATATTACATAACCATAATAATATATGTCTTACTATATATTATTTACTTATAAACATTTACCATAGGTTTATTAATAGTTCCTTATTAAAATCCATATTCTGGGTGATAACTGCTTGTTTTTGTGTATGTATTAGTTTTTTTAGTTTTGGTCCTTGTACTTTGATCATGGTTCCATAATATACAGAATATTATTCAGGTTATATATCTCATATATATTCATTATATTCATATTTAAATTAATCCAATAAAGTTATATATAGAAAAATGAATTACACTGTTCATGGATATGACATA
Source organism: Viscum album (assembly GCA_963277665.1). Lineage (NCBI taxonomy): Eukaryota > Viridiplantae > Streptophyta > Magnoliopsida > Santalales > Viscaceae > Viscum > Viscum album. The sequence continues at coordinate 1,580,041,880 of OY728150.1, read as the reverse complement.
TCGTATGTATTCCTGAACACTATTTCCATTTTTTTGATGGATGAAATAATTTTTTTTAAAAATAATTCACATTTAAATAATTTTTTTATATCATATATGTCATATATATTCATTAAATCTATTCTTTTTACCATCTATTTCAAAATAAAAAAAATGTATCACATTGATTCTTGGAGACGGTAGTCCAAACGTACGTAAGAGCAGTGTTATTATTTACCAATGTATTGTAAGGTAAGAAGATAGATGTTATATTATAATTAAAAAAGTATAAGTATGTAATAAATATCATATATATAAATTAAATCCATATTTATATCCATCCTTGATAGATGATGATGGAAATAAAATTACATTGGTTCGCGAGGTGGTAGTCCGTCGTACACACAATCGACAGTTTCGTTTCCCATTTGATGGAAGATGATATGGATATTGGTTATTATATTAACATAATAAGATATAAATATATTTATTATAATGTTATTATTATTTCAGTATATTTTGATAATATTTTAAGGAGTTATAAGAAGAAATAAAATGAAAATGCATTGTTAAGAACTATACCTGTTATTCGACAACCTCTTTAGGTTTATACGTAAATCCTTACTAGAAATGTTTTATAATCAAGACAGGGACTCTTGGACATTATGAGATATTTATATAATTTATTTGGTAAGTTCTTGGCCAAAATTGAAGGATCTTGAAGTGTGTAGAGGATAGGAGAGGGGGCACCGTTTTAGAAGTGAGGGAAGAGACACATTTGAAATTTTCTAAGAGATTAAAATATAAAAAGGACATTATCTTATAAAATGATTCAAAATGGCCAGATATTTGTATTTAAGTTATAATGTTTTTGAAATTCCATGAGAAAATAAAATATTAATAGTTTTAATTAGTGTTTTAAACATTATCTTTTTTAACCCCTTATTTAACCGATTTTAACCATAACCACAGTAACATGTTTTTCACTGTTAAAGGACTATAATTTTACTTATACGGGGAAAATTGGATCATAAAAGGGAAATGGATGAAATTTTAGACCATATATTATTAAAATTATACTCTTTTAATAGTTTTATAATTTTAAAATAATTTAATAAAATACTATTTTCGTAAATTTCCAATAATGTCATTTTTGACTCTAGTAATTTAATTTGACTTTAAAGACACCATGAAAAATATGGAATTAAAAGATATTATTTTCACACATCACAAATATATATTATGTATCTAAAAAATTCATGTAATACTATAAATCAGTCAAATTATATTAATTTTAATATTTTGAAAATAATTTATTTTATTTTTCTGTTAATTATAGAAATATTTTACCGGTATTGCGTAAGCATTTAATGTAACTATATAATTAATAAAAATTATAAATAAATAACCATAATGAAAATAGTTTCATTATAATTAAAATAACTATTAATATTCATTAATAACTTGTTCTTTTACCTATGTTAAAACATAATATATTTTTTAAAAGTAAGAGAGTAATATTTTGTCTTTTTCATTGCTTTAAATATTATAAAAGTCATTTTCATGGAAAAGTATCCCTTAAACAAATATTATTGGATAATAAGGTGATAATTTTTGAATCAATTTAAAATAGTAATAATTAATTTGAAAAATTATGGCCTTATCACTTAGTTTTATCTTAGGTTAACCTGATTTACCCTTTAACTACAATGATATATTTTTGACATTTTTACTATTCATTATGGAAAAAATAAGTTGACCTTATTAAATAATAATAATTTCTCTAAGTCAAAATATGGAATCTATTTTACCAAATTAAATATCTATAAGTGGAATAAATCCATTTTAAAAGTATCATGAAAAGCTCAATGAAAAATAGTTTTACAAAAAAATTATATTTTTAAGTCTAAAAGTATTTTTATACCATGATCATGTATAATTTTGATTCATTTGTAATTAATTATATTATTAATAACTAAAGTATAATTATATTAATTTATTAATGAATTCAAAATTTTATGGGTTTTTTCATTGGAAATAAATGATAATTTTATAAAAATTGGTATTTTTCACTAATAATTGAAAAAACAATATTTTTAGAAAAATGAAAAAATTTCACCATAATTTAATTTTGAAACGGTGATTTAAAAAATAAATTAAGTTTTTTAAAACAAAAAATCTAAAATTTAAATAAATTAATTATAAGTTCAACACATAAAATGTATTAAAACCCATTTTAAGGAAAATGCATTTTTGAAGCATAAAATGACTTCACTAAGAAAATGAGTATTTATTTACTATGAATTACGCATAAAAATTTTAATGAGTAGGAAATTTATATATTTAATAATGTGGTTATTACTATTAATACTTTTAAAATTAACGATTTGGTTATAACGAATTTGTTTAAATAATAATATTTTAATAGTATATTACAGTTCATTAAAACATTGTATTATGTGTAACACAAGCTATCAAAGAAATAAAATTTATTTTAAAATAAATATATTCTAAAATATTAGGGTGTTAAATGTTATCCAAAAAAGTATTTAAGCATTTTATTTAGATTATTTAAATACAATAGTGTATATATAATATTATAAGGAAATATGTTATATATAAACATACTAATTAAAGACAAATGAAATATTCAATGAGCTCTTTTTTTCTTTAAATTTTGAAGTGATTTGGTCCCTCTAATGAGTATCCAAATACAGTCCTAATGGTCCCCTATAAAATACAAGAAATCGTACATATTAGGATCACTGTTAAATGATTGTGATGTCTAAATGAAAGGGTCATCCTCAATGGAATTTTCATTTGACCCAAGAGTTGTGTTAGTCAACAATAGAAAAATTGTACAATTTTTGTTTGTGGGATATAAGGAATAAAATAATTTTACTACCTATGATTCCATTATGAATGGTTCATCCTTATACTATTTATTACCAAGATTCAATTTCATTAATCCTAATTCATTGCCTTTAACTGCACTCTAGCTATCAACCCATTAGTATTGAAAAATTAGTACCTGAAATATTGTATAATTTTACTCCCATATATTTTCAATATAGAAAAAGTATGGAATATTCCAGAAAATTGTATTTATTTCTATGGTACCAAATATATGTATCAATTCCTCTATAAGATTAACTCCATTATTTTTCATTATACTAAGTTTATCATCTCAATTTTTATAGAATATATAAATATTAATTACATACCATTACAAGACAGTAGATGTGAATTTAGTCCTCTATCTATAAATCTGATCGATTCTAAAATTTAATTCATATTTGTAGATAAATCCTTAAAAATATGGTCTCAAAACCATCTGATAACCTTTTGATTATGTATATTTAATATCCATCTTACATTCCTTAATGGATTAAAATACCTAAGAATTAAATTGTGAGTTTCAATGTATGGATTTACCTCTATACTATTATGTAAAACATAAAGGTTATCCTTCTCCCACTATATAGTAGTAATTGTAACTTCTCTTCAAGAAATTCATTCACCCATAAGGTGCATATTGTGATGAGATTTTGGGAGACAAATGCAATCCAAATTAGATAGGTAGTTGGTATAAAATTCAAGAATTTTATTAACAATACATCACTCTAGAATACATCCAATTATATTACATTGATTTTGGACATATCCTTTCAAAATATGTATAGATATTTCAATGGGGCACATCCATATATAATGTACAAGACTATATAGTCATATCTCTCTAACCAAGGGAACCATAAAGTGAAACACTATATCAAAGAATAATGATGGTAGTAACATATCCAATTCACTTAATATGGTAGTAATTTCCTTTTCCATTATTAGAAAATTCACCGGGACTATAACTTCACTACATATTTCTTTGAAAATAAAGAAAATATTGGTTAATGTGTGTCAAAATATTTTAAGTAAAATGAAATATAAAGCTACAAGAATTATATCTTTCATCATAACCTGATAGTAATTTGATTTTAAATATTTTAAATTAAAATTAATCATCATTATTATATTATTTATATTTTATTAATAATCCATTAGAAACCTTACACTATTAAATAAGTTGTAAAACTAAAATCTCTCTTACCTGGAAAGAGTGTAAGCTATTGGAGGAAGAAAAGTTTTCCTTTCATCCTTTATTGGAACAAAATCATCCCTTATCCCCATATAAATCATGTACAACCTGGCCTTAATGACATATTTTTTATTATTAAATTTTTTTAATGTGTCAATGATAGTAACACATAATTGTTTTTCTATGTGCATAAAATCAAGAAAATCTCTTATGTAAACATAATTCCAATACGACAAATAAAAAAACATCTATTTTTTAACATGTTTATTTTTTCAAAAAGGGTATTCCAAAAATGGTGAAATTATCCTTTACTTTAACATACTATTCATAATCTATTAATGGATAAGATGTTCCACCTTCTTTAAAATTCCCATAAAATTGTGTTTTCCACGATTGTTACTTTTGTCATCAAGGTAAAAATTTATGATTACTTAGAAACACTATTTTTAAGGAATATTTCCTCCTGACTAAGTTTATAGTTGGTTAAAAAATGGGACACAAAAACATTCTTTTAATTTTATATCCTATAATATTTTTTTAAGAAGGAAATTAATTTATCATCATAAACAACATGGATCATAATGGGAACTATTAATTTACATGAACATTATAAATTTAATTGTAATTGTTTGGAATTCCTAACCAAATAATTTATTAGAATTTAGGTTATGAAGGTGTTTAGGGGATTTTTCAAGGTGTTTGAGGAGTGGACAATGGAGTTTAATCTAGAATTACCATTGAGTAAGGATTTTGCATCATGGAGGCTTATTTTGTTCTATAAATGGGATGTCTATGATATAGAGAGATCTATTAAAGAATAGAGCCTTAGAGGTGGAGTTTTTATGGATCTTATATTTTTATAATTACTGTGAAATGGTTACTAAGCTATGGTGTAGAGTACTAGAGGAGGAATTCACGTGGTTCAATCAATTTTGAGGTAGTTGTGCTATGGAGTTGGGTTACAACATAGCCTTATTATTCAAAATTTAATTCTATAACATGGTAATTTCTCTTACACTATAGTTATTCTCCTAGTGTATAGGATCTATGGTGTGGACCACTCTGTATTTATCATTTGAGGTTTTGACCAACCCTATTTTAGCATAGTACCTTTATTTACATAATAGTCTTACCCTGTGTTAGAACTCTTTCACTTTATTAATGGGTGTTTTTGAGCCATGGTCTTGTCTTTTCTGGTTTTCCTATAAATTCTCAAACCCCTTCAAACCCCATCTCCCTCTAATATTTTCTCATGACTCTTGGGTGAATTCTAAGATATTTTTAGGAGATATTCTAGCCCCTAATTATTATATTTAATTCTTAGAATCCAGATATAAAGAATTATGAATTACAAGGTGATCCCTACCTTTTCTCCTTATTTTCCCCAGTTCCTTATTTCAGAGAAGGTTTTTATTTGAGAGGTATATATATTTTGTAGTGTTATAGAGGGAGATTATATGGGCTATTGTGTTCAAGGTTTATTGAGGAATTTTCCATTCATTTTTGTGCTCAGAATTTTTTTTCCTCTTGATCAATCAATGCGAAAGAATTTAGAAATCTTTTTCAAGGTAGTGGAACCTCTCTATATCTCCCTATTTTATGAATATATGGGGATTAAATTCTTTTATATTCCTTTGGTAGGATGATATGGGTCATCTTAAGAAGATAATTAATTGGATAAATCTAAAATTGAATGAGAAATGGGATTACTCATATGTTTTTAATGTTTTTATGATTTTTCCAATGTAAATATATATTATTGTTTCCATTTCTAAAAACCATGACTATTGGAAGCCTTTATTTTGTGGTAGTTTAGATAATTGTGAAAAACTTGTTGGGATGATTGTATAAACTCACCCAGAATTAAATGGTTAATTACTTATATATGTATAATTAATTGGTTAACCATGTAAATATGGAATTTTGTGATAATAACCATGCTAAAAATAATTGATGTTACATGAAATCACTTGAACCAAAAATGTGGTGAAAATGTGGATGAGGAAATATAATGTCATGTGCTATTGTTCTTGTCAAGAGTCTATGGTACTGTGAACCCTATTGGGGAATTTATGGGGATGGTGGTGAATGTATTGGGTAAAAAATGTATTGGGTAGTGAAGAAGTGGTCAATTTTCAGGGGATGTGTTGTGGGATTATGTGAGTTGGTTGTGATGTGTGTTTGTTTTAGTGAGATGGTTTTTCATACATTGTGATGTGGTGATGATCAGTGTGGGGTTGATGATCTCTTATGTTGTGTGGTCATGTTATTTTTATGATTTTCTATAGAATAAATTGAAATGAGAAGAATAAAATTATATTGGTTGTTAAATGAATAATTATGGGATGTAATTCAATATAAGATTAAGATAAAATTGATGTGTAGTAATTTGAGTAAATGAGTTTAATAGATTATGGGATGAAACCTAATATGTGATAATTGAATTAATTAATTGAAAAATAATGAACTAATATTTCTATGTAATTGGAAGTTGAATTTTTGTGGTTATGTGTGGTGGTTTTGTTTCATGATGCATTTAGTGGTGGTAGTAGTTGTGATAGATATCGTGTGGTACAATTTTAGTGATGAGTACACTAGTGAAGTTGATGTTAACTCATAGGCTAGGTATTTTTTCTATCTATTTATCATGTACATTATGTTATTTCTGTACACACTACACTTAATTTGGTTAAATATACCTACACTCAAATTTTTATGGTTCCAGATGTTTTAACCAGCATTAATGATGATGGTGATATAGATGTATGGCTACCCCCTCTTCTCCCCTCTTCCTTTAGCAGTAGTGATGATGATATGAGTTGGTGTTGAAGATCAACCAGTGATTATGGGTTGGTGTTTTAGATCACCCAGTTTTGATATGTTAATGTTGGAGATCTCCTAGTGATCAAGGGGCTGTGATATGTGGTGGGGGTCATGCATGCTGGGAGGAGAGATCAAGGTTGATGTCCTTTATGTTCATGATACCCTACTACGATGAATATGATATATGGTTATATAGATGAGGTTGTGATATAATGAGGTTTTGAAGTGGATATTGGTTGATGCCAACACTATATGTTATACCTTGTATGACGTTTTTATAGATAGGGATGCATCCCAAACCACATCATAGATTGATTAATATGTTATGTGATATGTAGGGAAAAAATGAGATCACATGATGTTTGATGTTGGGGTGTGAGAATAGAAAATCAGTGGAGAATCAATTCCACGAAACCTTTTATTTATATTCTTTACTACTACATTACTATATTGGATGTGCTATATAGTGAGTGAGCCATAGTGATTTTAGGTTTTTTTAGTTGACATATTTTAGTGCATGTTGGTTTAACTATTTGTTTACTGATGCATTAATATTATATTTTCACATGTTTATGAGATAACTTGGGTATGTTTTGTTGAGTATATATGTTTTGATTACTCTACATATATATAAAATGTTTTTATGTTTCCAAAAGTATTTTAAGGATCAAGTTGGACATTTCTATATTGGATTTTAGAGTTTTTGTTGGGTCCCTACCATAGGATTTTTTTTTTGGATATTTAGTTAGAGAATTTTATTTTTTATTTTCTAATGTTGTTCATGAATTGTGGAATAGTCTTGGTTTGTTTTCATATTATGTTATGGAGTTTTTTTTGGTTGATTTATCATATCTCTTGATCTTTATTATTATTGAGGGAAATGACTTTCATATATAATATTTTTATACCCTCAGTGATATTCACCAACCTGGGGCCTACTAAAGGTGGGACTCCGGGATCATTATATCTATTCCTTCATTATCGGCCAAGGAGGGGTACCTTTGGAGGGAGGGGTTGTGATAGAGTGATATCAAAGGTTTTTTTGAGTCATAGGGTGGATTTTGGAGTTAAGAACTGTGAGGATTACATGGGTTGGTAGGGAAACAATGTTAGTCAATATTTATATGTGAAATAATATAGGGATATTGGCAAGGATATAGGATTTTAGGCCCCCATGATCTGATGTGAGGACTCCTAGTCTACCAAATGACCTAGTTAGGTAGTGTCACTTGTAGGGTAGATATTCAGGAGATGTAAATTTATCATAATTGTTTGTATTCATTTCCTAATTGGGGTGAATTTTATGATTAAATAAAAAAACTAATTAAATGATATTTGATAAAATTCCATGTTGCTGATCTTAGGGATTCTTCTTGTTTCTTAAAAATGGTTCCCAATCACCATCTTCATGTAGCTTAGGCAGTAGAGGTTCAACAGGATGATCTAGTTGATTATCATAGGTCTGACCTGGCATAGAAGAATGAGGCTTGATAGAGGACCTTACATGCATTTTAGTAGTGGAGCTTAGGGAATTATAAGGGGAGCATCTCTGATTCAAATACAAAGCACTAGTCATGGGATCCTGAGGTCAATTTTGTTTTTATTCTATATTAGGATGATTTTTGGGTGACATTGTAATTTATCCTTATGGGAGGATCTACACATCAGTGATGGATTTTGTATCTTAGTGAATAGAAGGAGGTAGATGTTTTGTTGACTTACTTTCAAGAGGAATTTTATCAGGAGTTCTTTTCATCAATGATAAAGGTATAATTGAGGCAGTAGATGATTTATCTCTAGTATGGAATCTTGAACATTTGGAATCTTTGGATCATGTTCAAGGACCTATTTCAATTTTTTCTAATGTATTTATAAATTAGGAGTCTGGATAATAGTCTCTAGAGGAGGCATTGCACACAACGATCAGGTATGTAGTCACCATATATATGTTTCCTAAATATTTGAAGGTTTAGATGTAGTTATAGGTTTTCAAGAGAATTATTTCTCTAGGAGGTGAGCCTCAAGAGAGTAACCAGAAAAGGATCTTGAGTAGAAGGGCTTTGGGAATTGGATAAAAAATTTCTAGGAAGTCAGGGTTTAACCAGTGGAGAACCGACATCAAAAGAGATTTTCATGTAAATATGGATATAGTGGTTCATGAGTACCTAACAAGGGATTCCTATTTTCATTCTATGTATGTGGGGTTCTTGGTCACCACTAGAATCTGTGTTCAATTTCTCAGGTAGGATGGTATTAAATGGGTGGTCAGGACCCTTTTTGGTAGCCATAATAGTTGCCTCCAATGTAGTACCATCCACAAGGATGATCAAAATTTGTTCAACAGCTGAGGGCAAGTGGAGTTATAATTGGGTACCCTCATGATGTTCCTCATACTTAGGTAACTAGGCCAAATTGCGGTCATATATTCAATTATTAGAGAGGTAGAGGATCAGTTCATGGATATGTGCATGTGATGGAGGTTCTAGTTCTAACAAGTCCATAGGTTGTCCAAGGTAAAATTAGTTTAACATCTACCCTTTTTTGCACATTGTTTGATTCAGGAGCCTCATACTCCTTTGTTTTTCCTTATTTGGTTTGTTATTTGGGACTAGAGGTGGAGTGAATTTCTATTCCACTGGTGTTATCCACACCATTTTGTGGTTATGATTCTTTGTTTGATGTGTTCTAGGGATGTTTACAGGTGATTGGGTATAAAAATTTAGTGGGGGATTTCTTCTTGATATATATCAAACCATATGATGTTATCCTTGTCATGGATTTTCTGTATATCATGCATGCATTTATCAATTTATTTTAAAAGAGTGTTTCATTTTATGACATGGAGGGTCAGCGAGTGGAGTACATTGGTGAATAGGGTTATCAAATGGGTGGAAAGAAAGTAAAGCCGCTTTTATCACAGCTGGAAGAGTTATGAATAGAATATCAAGCATAAGGTGTTACCTAGGTTGTGGAGGGGTTTCTTAATGTATTCCTAGCTGAAGTTTTGACACTGCCACATGACATGAAATTGAGTTTAGGATATATTTACAACTTGGAATGTATTTTATTTTGATATATTCTTATCATATTTCTCTTATGAAGCTGCATGATTTGAGTCTTTATATTGATGATCTCATGCAGATAGGTTTTATCTAACTTAGTGTGTCTCCTTGTATTGCTATAGTATTGTTCTCCAAAAATGAGTATGGTAGTCTAAGATTTCATGTATACTACTGAAGCTTAAATCTGGTAATGGTCAATAATTATCACCCCCTCCCAAGGATTGATGATCAGTTTGACCAACTTAAGGGAGAAAGTGGGTTTTTGAAGATTTAATTTTATTATAGATATCATTAGATGAGGGTGAAATATGGGGATATCCCAAAGAGTGTAACTATGTCACTCATGACCCGGAGATAGCAATAGTCATGTTCACACTAAACCTAAGTAGAATTACCTCATCGGTGTTTGCTTCGTGGATTCTATGGACCACATGAGCTTGGAATATGTCTTATATCAGTGGGATAATAATTTACTCTAGTAGAGGTGAATGTAGTTTCTTCAATACTATAATTTTGAGATCTCTTATATCCCAAAAAAGGGTAATTTTTTTACAATGCACTAAGTCAGATGTCCCAAGGAGATTTGGTTTGAGAGTCTAAATTTTTTTGGAGAAGGATATAGTTTCTTGTAGAAATGAATCTTGATATGGGGGAAAAGTGTTTGAGGTTTTATTTATCATATGGTTATGGAATAATCCTTGATATAGTAGTTGTAGGAATCTTAGTGGGTATTTTCCATAGTGATTTTCATTGGGATGGTTGGAAGATGGTTGAAATATGGGGTTGTTTCGTGGAAGGTTATGCATTCTGTTGGTGATTCAAAAGTAAGTTCTATATGAGTTTCATAGCTCACCTTTAGCGGTACATACTAGTGTGTATAAGATATGATGTGTCTTGAGGAGATAGCTTTGGTGGTCTGGAATGAATTGTTCAGTAATAGATTCCCGGGAATGGTGTCTAGTCCGTTAGTAGGTGAAGGAGAAGAACCAATTTCTTAGAGTGTTGTTTCCACCTTTATATTTCCTTAGGTGGAAATGGCTGGACATTTCATGGGATTTCATCACTAGATTATCTAAGTCTCAGGGTGGATGTGATGTATTTTGGGTGATTGTGTACAGACTACCAAATTTAATTCATTTTTGGTGATTTATGAATCAATTTCGTGGATTTTTTGACTAGGTGATATATGAATGAAATGGTTAGGATTGATAGGGTACCAAAGACCATCATATTTTTTTTGATCCTTACTTTACCTTGTAGGTATGGAGAGGATTTAATCATGAATTTAGCTCCCAATTGTACCTTAGCACTCATTTTCATCCATAGAAAGATGGGAAGACAAAGTGAAATATCCAGATGATGGAGGATTGGTTGTGAGCTTTCCTCTTGGATTTTTGTGGATCATGTATAAAGAACTAACCTCTAGAAGAGTTTTTCTATAAAAAAAATATCAATATTCCATTTTCATGTCTCCGTTTGAGGTTTTTAAGGGAATCCGTGTCATTCTCTATTATATTGGATAGAGGTCGGGGAAAAAATGGTTCTTGGTCCTAATGTAGTATAGATCATTATAAAGAAGATCCAGATGGTCTGATTGCAGATGAAGGTGGAAAAATATATTCATAAGGCAAATAAAAATCATAGGTCATGGCCCCTAAAGTTTTAGGTCAGAGGCCATGTTTTCTTAAGGGTCTCCCCTCATTGGGGGTAGTGGAGGTTTGGTAGAGGGAGTAAGATTTGTCCTTGGTTTATTATGAATTTTGAGGTGATAAAGAATTTTTTAAAGGTGGAATATTATTTGGTGCTTACACTATATACAGTAAGGATATATGACGTCTTCTATGTGTCCCATATTCATTTGCATCTTCATAATAACTCCCAAATCATTAACTTGGGAGAGTTATATATTGAGGGTACACAACATATATAGAATGACTAGTAGAGGTCCATGATCATCGATATAAGGTTTTGAATGGATGAACCATTTTTATGGTTCATTTTTTTGGGGAATGGTGTCTTAGAAGATAGTACTTAGTAGGGTGAGTTATAAATGCATTCCCAACACCCTAAGTTGTTTTGAGTTTTTCATTGTAATGTTTTTCTTTGATGATGTGTTTTCTAGATCTTACTGGTTTACATGATGTGCCTCTCCCTTGATAGTGGAATATGTTATAGATTCTATCATATTAATATGGGAAAACCCATTCTCAATCAATATTTTTTGTATTTATTAAATTTTTTAAAACCATTCTGGTAAGTTAGTGCGACCCAAAGTTGACAATATCTTGATATGAAGGGTGGTTTTTCTTGATTTGTGTATTTGGAGAAGTGTCATGTAGTGGTTGTTGGCTTGGGATATATGAAGGTTGAAAGGTTAGTTCAGATTTATACATGTAATAGAGGTGGATTTTGGTTTGTGTGTGATGGTTACAATGTTCATTCGTAATGAGATACCTAGGAGGAATCTCATAGAGTGGTTGTTCACACCCCTTCCTTTTCCATTTTCTAGGTTTTCTTTTGATTCTTGAGTATAAGATTTTTTAAGAGGTATATAATGCAATGGTCTAGAATTACCAAACCATTAATTTTTGGGAATTAAGGTGATGGAGGTGTTCAATAGAAGTTATTAAGGGGTTGATGAGTTTATGGTGGAGTTTCAACTGATGTTTTAGGTGGGGAGGTATTTTTTGGCATGAAGGCTTATGCTATGGTGTAAATGGGGTTTCTACTTCATGGAGAGATTGGATGCAACATAGATCCTTGTATATAGAGTTTTGATGGTTATTACTTTTCAAAAATTGTTTTATCAAGGTTACTAAGCCACGGTGTGAATTCTTGGAGGATGGATTCTTGCGATTCTATTGATTTTGCGGTAGCTATTCCTTTGAGATGGGTTTCAGCGTAGCCTTTTTATTGGTGATTTAATTCTGTGACATGGTGGTTTATTTTGTTTCATGTTACTTCTTATAGTTTATAGGATTTTTTGGATAGACCTTATCATGTTTCTCAAACATAGTTTTGAACAACCCCATTTTAGTGTAGTCCCTTCCTTTACCTCCTAGTCTTGTCATGTGTCGGCACCCTTGTGCTATAATGAATAGTGTTGCACTATGGTCTTCTATTTTCAAGTTTTCCTATAAATTAATGAACCCAATAAAACCACAAATTCCTTTAGTCCTTTCTCTAAACTCTTGGAAGACACTTAGGTTATTTTAGGAGGTATTTTACCCCCTCCTTGTGGGATTTGATTATAGACATATTAAGATCGTGTGTTGGAAATTATTAGGTGATTCTTCCCTTTTCCTTCTCATTTTTATCTATTCCTTGCTCGAGAGAAGGTTTTTCTTTTGGAGATGGATGGTTTGGGTAGTTTTATGGAGGGAGATTGATGGGGATACTGTGTTCTAGGATTATCAATGTGTTTTAATCTTTTTTTGGTTCTTGGTAGTTGTCTTCCTCTTGATATATCCTTGTGAAATAAATTGAAAATATTTATTTAGTTAGGGGATCCTCATTCTCATCCTTTTTTGTACATATGTGGGGATTTAATTATTTTATCTTAATTTGGGTGGATGGTATATGTAATATTAAGAAGATAATTAATTGGATAAATCTGAAATTGAATTGGAAAGTGGATCACTCATATGTTTTTACTATTTTTTGATTCTTCCTATGTGGATATATATGGTTGTTTCCATTTTTAAAAATCAAATTTGTTAGGATTCTTGCCTATGTTATAGTTGTGATAACTAATAAACCCTTGTTGTGATGATTATTTAAACTCACTTTAAATTAAATGGTTAATCACTTATATATGGATAATTAATTGGATGCCCAAGGAAATATGGGATTTTATGATAATAACCATTCTAAAGAAGAAGTGATTTTATGTGAATTTCCTTGAACCTGAACCGTGGTAAAAATGTGGAAGTATAAATGTGTTTTTGTAATTGTCATGAGTCTATTGTTTTCATGTGAACCCTTTTGGGGATTTTATGGTGATGGTTGTAATTGGACCGGGTTTATAATTTATTGGGAAATGATGTAATGTTTTTTTTGGAATGAGACGTGTTGTGGGATGATGTGTTGGGGTTGTGATGTGTTGTTGTTACAATGAGATGGAATGAAATACAATGTGTTATGGAAATGATTAATATGTAGAGGATGAGGCATTATTGGGTGTGGTTGTGTTAGTTTCTTGATTATCCATGGAATTAATTGAAATAATGAAACTAAAATGATATGGGCTAGTAAATGAATAAGCATGGGATGTAATTAAATATAATTTTGGTCTGAAATTAATCTGTGTTAATTAGATTAAATGAACTGAATGAAGTGTGTAATGAAACCTAATATTTGATAATTGAATTAATATATTAAAAAATAGTGAAATAATATTTTCCTATAAATGAAATTAGAATTTGTGTGGTTATGTGTGATGTGTGGAATTTGGTGGTGGAAGTGATTTTGAAGGATGTCATGTGGTGTAGTAGTGATGATGAGTACACTAGTTCACTTGGTGTTCACCCATAGGTTGGGTGTTGCATGAAATTTATATATCATGTACTTTATGTTATTTCCATATGCACACCACCTAAGTTGTATAAACTTACCAACACCCAAATGTTTTGGGTTCTGGCTATTTTTACCAACATCTAGGTTGGAGGTGATTTGGATGGATGACTACCCCCTCTCCCCTAATCTTCCTTTAGTAGTAGTGATGATGATGTATATTGGTATTGTATATCACCTAGTGATGATATGTTGGTGTTGGAGATTGTCTAGTAATGATGAGGTTGTGATATATAGTGGGGGTTATGTGAGCTGGAATGAGTGAATGGGGTTGATTTCCTTCACATTCATGATACCCTACTTCCCTATAAATTAGGTATATTTATGTGGATGTGGTTATGATATCATGAATTAGTGATGTGGATATTGACTGATTTTAAAACTAGATTCTAGGCCCTTTGAGTGGTTTGGATATGTAGTGATGTTCCCCAAGCCACATCATATATTTATGATTATGTGATGAGATATGAATAGAAGGAATGGGAGAACATGACATTTGATGTTGGGACATTAGAGAAAAAAATCAAAAAGGAATAAATTTCAGGAAACTTTTCTTTATATTCTTTGATACTTGGTCACTATGTTGGAATCACTATTTGGTGAGTGTTCCATAATGAGACTGGGTTTGGTTAGTTGACCTATTTAGGTGCATGTTAGTTCTACTATTTGTTCATTGGTGCCTTAGTATGATATTTTCACATGTGCATGAGAGGCCTTAGGTATTATCCTACTGAGTATACATGTTGTGATCACCCTAAATATGTATAGACTATTGTTTAGTTTCTAGGAGGATTTCAAGGACTGAACTGGATATTTCTAGCTAGGATTTTAATGTTTTTGTTGGGCCACTATCGTAAGATTTTTAATTTGGGTATTTATTAAGATACGTTTATTTATACCTTTTGACCTTGTTTATGTATTTTAGGATGGTATTTTTTTTGTTTTTATATTATATGGTGGAGTTTATTTGTGGTTGATTTATCATAAATCTTGATCCTTTTTAGTCCAAATAGTTTACATACATAGAGTGGGTGGGGGGTGGGGGAGGGGGGGGGGGAATCATGGTATGAAAGATTAAAACAAATTCCCCTTTGGACCATGTTTCATATTAAAAAACACTCTTTTCTCCCTTACTTGTAGCATTGTATGAGTAGAAATGAAATCATGAAAAAGACAAAAAAATTACTTGGTTTGAGATCTCTGGGCTATGTCCAAGGAGCATACGACAAAAATTTTCTAATGTACCAAATCCACTATAGTGCACAACTGTTATAAGTTTCAGATATAACTCACCGTCCCTCCTAATTTACAACCAATCACAATTTGAAAGATGACTTCTCTCTGAATTGAATTGTGCTCACAACTGTTTTAGAAGACTCTTATTTTGATAAATTTATCAATATTGTTTATACCTCATTTGGTTCATCATGAAGATCTACCCTTATCCACTTTATTAATACTTCTTTACCATATAATTATTGGGGAATCCCTTATAGTTTGTGAAATATTCACTTTTATGAAACCACTTTCTCAACTTTAATGAAAACATCCAATTATTCATGAAACTTTTGAAACCTTCATGAAAATTTTCCTTTCACAAAACTCAAAACCATTAAAAAAACTTATAATATTTCATGAAACTTATTTCCATAATGAAAATGATGTTCTTATGAATCCTTCATGCAAGTAATTATTTTGTGAAATTCCTTCGTGAAATTAGAGAATTTAGATTTTTTTTATGGATTCATCTCTTCAACTAAGGGGGTATCTACCTATTTATAGACATCACCACCCCTTCCTGAAACTTTAAGGCTCACCACGAATTTTTCATGAAACTATTCATTCATCTTCATGAAACTCCTTTTCTTTATGACGATTCTAGGAAAATTTTCATAGTCACGAAAGTTACCATATTTTTTAAAACTTGTCATGAACGTTTTTTTCCACAAAAGTTATTGATTTTTTTCTTTAAGACTCAACACTATTTTTAAAAACATAACTTGGATAATCTCCAAACCTTTAGGAGTATAATATTTTGATAATTCCATTCCTTTTTTTTATATTCCCATGAGTTAGTTCTGGAAATCCAACATTTTCGAAACTTGTCCTTTCCTCTGAATTTTGGACCCAATTTTTTTTCAAACACTGGGAAACAATTCTACCTTATACATGAAATTTTATATACCAATTACATATCTTAAAAACCTATATCTTGAAGCTTTGTTAACATAATTTGTCAAAAATCATGTTGGAACTCCACAACTAACCTTTTCAACCATCTTTTTCAATAAATACAATCAACCTAAAAACACTGCAAATTTGACTTGAGGGATTTTGGTGAAAAAATATCCGCTTTTGGGTTTGTTGACAACTATAATCCCTTTTATACCACTTTAAATCTTCTTATATCATTTAAAAAAAATCACTTATTGTGATTCCAAATAGCTATCAAAGATTTAATCAACACACACTCTAAGCCCACATGAGCTTTTCTTAGAAGATAAATAAGAATAACATGAAATTTTCATCAATGAATCACTTCATTCCCAAAATGGAAAACTTATTTCATCATAAACCCCATATTTCATGATATATATACTTTTATAGATCATCTTTAACATCATAAAATTTAAAATACCCCCTAGTTTGATTCTCCCCTGATCATCTTCTCCCACCCTCTACCACATTCTACCCTATTCTTGACAAATATATTTTCTAAACCCTTTTCAATGAACCCAAAGGTCACTTATTTGTGGTCTACAACACAATAAAGAACAAATATCAGTATAGGGGAAAACTTACCATACCTCAAGAGAGGGGGTTCCACTTACACACTTATTTAAGCGTGGGGAGTCAAAAAAACTCCAAGAGTCAGTTGATGATGTTAATATTTTTAACTGGGAAAATCCTTCATTAGAATATCTTTAATGTGTGGTTCTATAGGAATTTACTCCAAATTTATAATCCCATGATCCAACTTTTCCTTAATAAAATGATACTTGATTTCATTGTGCTTTATCTATGAGTGATGAACTGGATTTTTTATAAGATTTATAGAACTTGAATTATTGTAATTAATTCCAATAAGATAATTAACTTCAACACCCACATAGTCAAGTTGTTTCTTTATCCACAATAACTGCATGAAATATTGAGTAGCCATAATATATTAATCTTCTGTAGTGATCTATTAAATTAAATATTATTTTTTTCTTATCCAAGAAATACACAATCCTCAAAAATAGAATGCACCACGAGATGTTGATTTTCTATCATATGCTGAATCATCGCAATATATATTTGTATATCTAAATAAATCTTGTTGAGATTTGTTATTATATAGAAAACCAAAATCTACCATTCCCTTGACATACTGAAGTATTATTTTTTAATTATAGAAAGTGTCTTTCATTGGGATTACTTTGATAGAGCGCTACTTAGCATGTCGAAAGAATACCAAGTTGTGTCATTGTTAAATATAATATACATCCAATTATCTTCCTATATTATACGTAATTAACTAATTTTCCTTCATCATATCATGATAGTTTCATCCGGGTAACCATTTGAGTTTTCATTTCCTTGGAATTATCTATTCCAAATCTTTTTTGAACCTCATTGACATATTTGGATTGGGAAATGAATGTTCCATTTCTTCCTTGCATCACCTATAAACCAAGGAAAAATGTAGTTCTTCAATCATTGACATTTAGAAATTGATTTTCATCAATTATAAAAACTGTTTGCACTGTACTTCATCTGATCCACCAAATATTATGTTGTAGACATACACAAAGACCTCATCCTTTGATTACTTTCATTGTTGACATAGAGATTATAATCAACTCCTCCATGCTGAAAACTAAGGTTCCTCAAAAAACTAATCAAGTATTGAATACCATGATCTCAATTATTTCTTCAAACCATATAACACCTTTCTTAGTTAAAAAACTCTACTGTCATATTAATGAATGAGAAATCCATCTAGATGCTCAATATACACTTATTATTCCAAAAATCCATTCATAAACCCCAACTTGACATTTATCTGTAAAACTTTGAACTTTTGTTGCCCCACTATCAATAATAATTAGTCAATATTATCGAGGATAGGAATAGGTGAAAGTGTCTCATCAAAATCTATTCCCACGATATGAGCGTATCCCTTGTGCACTAGTCATTATTTTTTTCAAATTACCAATCTATCATCATTTAGTTTTTTTAGAAGACCCATTTGGTCCCAATGAAATTGTTACCTACCAGTCTTGAAACAATCACCATTGTCTAATTATTCTCAATTTGGTCAAGATCTTCATTTGCAGACTAAAACCAGTTCTCTTATTGAGATTCTTCTTTAAAATATTTAATCTCTACCTAATATAACAAGGATTAATGCTATAAATAATTCACTCTATGTGTTTGAACTGGAAGTGCCTGATCACTAATGATGATTTTCATGTCAATTTTAGCTATAATCTTAGGCTTCCATTCATATATAGATTTGAATTTATTCTGATCATCATCAGTATCTTCTTCTAAATCATCATTTCCAATTTATACTCCCCTACGCTACTTAGCTTCCCATAAATTTCATGAAGGAATCATTCACTTATTGTTGAAAATTATCTTTATTTTTTACTCTAGTGACATCATTTCTTTTAACAACTTTTCCCAGCCTCTTATTGAAGCATTAATATGATTTTATTTTTCTTGAGTATCCAAGAAATATCCCCTCATACACATGAGACTTAAAATATTTTTTTTCTCATTATTGAGAATAAAAAACTTACTACCAAATACTCAAACATATTTCAAGGTTGGTTTCTTTCTTTACTATAACTCATATATAGTCTTTTCTTCTTTCCGATATAGAAAAGCTCTATTGGATATGTAGATTGATGTCAAGAATTATTCCTTCCAAAATTTATCTACTTGTTAATTTTCAATAAGAATTATTTTAGCCATGTTGTTTATGATATGATTTATCCTCTCAACCACTCCATTTTATTAAGGAGTTCTCACTGCCGAAACGTGGCGCCTTATCCCATGTTTCTCAATATAATCCCCCACTTGGATATTTGTGAAATCCTTGCAATTAATTATTTAAAACTTTAGAATCTTTTATCCAAATATCCTTTTAGCTTCCCTATGATATTGTTTTATGCAACTAAACACACCGAACTCGTGGTCAATGAAAAATATCTATGCTATGCTACTGAAATTATCCACAAAAAGTACATAATAAATCTTCCCACCAATGGATCTTAGTGAGATAGGTCCAAAAACATCTGCATGAACCAATTCAAGCACTCTAGTTGAATTTTATTATTTTTCCTTATGTGAATTTATAATAATATTCCATTGTTAATAATAATTACACGTGTGAGTTTTATCATGTGATATATTGGGGAGATCTAAAGATATATCACATTTGAACAGATCTTCTAGTGATAGTTAACATAGATGGTTAGTCCATTTATGAAAAAATATAGTATATTGAACTTTGTATAGAAATCATATATCCTCTTCTCCACTCATAAGGTAGATATTACCCTTCACACACTTTTCTTATAAAATAATTGAACCATATTTTCCCTTGATAATACACAACTTCTTGGAAAATATTATAGCATGATCTAAGTCAAAAAATTGACTAAAACTTGGAAATTTGTGATTGATAGTTTAACGAACAAGAAATCAGCATGTTTCATATCATTTTCTCTAAATTTGTCTTTTAACAAGCCAATAATATTTAGGACTTCATCATTTCAAAATTTGATAAGACAATCCTTGTTATATTTGATGCCTATAATAAGGTCCTTATTTCCAATTATATGGGATATGAATCCAATTTCTAGGATCCATAAACCATCATGATCTAATTATTTATTAGAAATATCTTCAACCACTACCCACTCATCTATTTTCTTTTTTATCCTTTTCATTGACTTCATACCTATTATAGAATTCTATTCTAGATCTTACTTTGATTATGGTGGAACAACTTCATCTTATAAATCTGTATATCAATTCTTCATTTTTATCTCGTTTGATGATTCTTTGAGATTATACTTTTGACTACTTTGGGAGCACTTAAGAACATTCCACTATATTATTGATGAGTAATATATTTCCATGTTTCAAAATCCTCCACTATAGAAATTGTGAACATAAAAATAATTCATGGAATATTGAACTCTACATGTCTTCCTTTTCTGTTCTTATTCCCTTTGGTACCTTTTAGATTTGGAACATACATTTTTGGGAATGTCCCATATTTCCACAATAATAACACCTAATATGAGGTGAAATCAAATGAGTCATTATTTTTGGACCATTTGTTCCTTGGAATCTATAGACCTCCTGATTTTTATTTGTACCCAAATAAATTTTTAACCTCTGAGTGGGTTATTGTGGTCAGACATCAATTATCTCAACTTTCTATTTGCGATCAAGCCTTATACCGACATTATCATTTGGACATGATTGTTGCTTCTATTTTTATGAAATTATATGCTCCACTTTCATCTTTTCTATCTCTCGAGTGATATACTTTCCTAAAGTCATACTGGGATCTAAGAGTCTCTATTGATCTTATAATTTTTTTCATAGGTCGAAAAATTCATATTCAAGTTCCTTGATATGTTTTATTTGATCATTTTCTATGTTATTCAACCCATAAATCACTCTTTTCTTTCCTTCAACTTTGATATTATACTAAAAAACTTTATATGTGTTTTATGTAATTAAAGAACTAATCTTTACAATTTGTTCCTTCAGCTCATACTTATCTTCTTCCTACTATTGCATATAGAACTTGGAATCATGAACCACTCTGTTGTCTTTATTCGTTTTTTCTCACCAAACATCTATCTCCTCAAGAGGGGATTCTAATTTGGCCTCGAGATCAAACCTTCCTTAGACTTATCCTTCATTATTTATGATTTCCTCCCTTGTTTGGGAATCACCGAAAACTAAAACCATAACATTTTTACTTGATCCTTGCAGTTATCTATCTCTTATACCTCATATTCTTAAGTTCTCTCATTCTATTGTGAAAAAATATTATTCTTTTTGAAGAAATTTCTATTAAATATTTTCTTACCTTTCACATAGGATAAATATTTCTTCATGGGAATTGTGACTTTATGCCCATCATCTTCTTGAAATTTATTAGGGAACTTTTCTATAATAGGTCCAACATTTTCACATCGAAAGCATACTAAAGGAAGTTTCCCCATGAACTTTACTTTTACTCTTCATAGTTTTGAGGAAAGGAATGATATGAACTCATTCATATACTCTTCCTACAAACCATCCTCTATATTGAGTTTCTTTATGGACGTGAATGCCCCCTCATTGGATTTTCATTTTTCTATAGCCTCATTAACATCATATCTCATCTCATATGAAACCAGGGTACAATGTAAACTATCAAATGTCAGCACTTTTGGATATTTTTCCTCCAGTACAGAGACTTTTGGATTGAACCAAGGTGTTTTCCATCCAAGGATGCACTTGACTATATTTACATCATTGAAGAGTTATCTAAGACCACACATATCTTCCACAATAATATTTCCTAATTCAAAGAATGTATATGTAGTGTCTCGGATTTTTCCATGTATTATTTTTAAAAATTATATGGAATTTTTATGAGACCAGGAGTAGAGACAACACATCATTCTGAGGCCCAGTGAACCCAGAATGGTGGTTCGAACTTTTTTTTTAAGTTAAGTTAGTCGGCACATGTGCGCAGTTGTGCCAGTTTCCAAACGGAAGCCTGGATTAAAAATAAGAGACCACCATTGCATCCATGACAATGACTTTACCTAAGAACAGGTCTAACATCGACTGACATGGGTCTAGGGAAAAAGTTAATTTTTGGACATTTTCAGTAAAATATCATAAAATAAATTCGCAATGTTTATTTTATTTTATATGGAAACATCCGCTGCAATGCGGCGATGGGGAAACTGTTTCTTTAATAAATTCCACGTATTAATGAGTCAAGAATGGAAAGCTTGACTCATTAATACCACAATGTATTTTTAATGCCAAAAAAATTTCCCTTTTTATTGGGATAATTGAATGTCGATCATTGGTGGAAGATTGAGAGAAAACTCTGGGTAAAATCCGTGACGCTTTGGAGAAAACTCTTAGCGATGAATAATGATGAATCGATGTTAAGAGTCACTATGCCAATGAAGTTGAAGGATCTCGGTGATGACAGTGGCACGAACCATCCTTCGTCAGCAATCGAACTCTTCATGAGGCAGGGGTTTGTTATTTAAATTCTTTTTCCCACCTGTTTTAAATGATGAATGCAGATCAACCACGAAAAATTTGATCCACAAATTCTTATGATCTTGTAGGAGGGTTTTATTGGGATGATTCGTGGAATTGATCCATGTTGAATTATTGTTCTTTGATTTTGATCCATTTAAGCCTACTATTGGGAGCGGATCAATGCCTTGGAGAATGATGGAGGAGGTTCGTTCCTTGATTTTTCTTATTGGATTTTCCTCCCCCCTTTCACACGTTCTTCACGTTATTCATGGAGTGATGAACAACATATCATTGTGCATACGTTTTGTGACATAACGATCCCAAATTGAAGATTAGACACCATATCGACCTTGCGAAGGTGTGACGATGATGGCAGATGACAAATCAGACCGGATCGGGAGGGGATGTTCTTCGAGCGTTCTTCACGTGGGTGGATCGTTGCATGTTTTCAGAGCCAATCAGAGGTCTGAAAACAACGGAATTGGATTCATGGTGTTGGGGTGACCAAAACTTGGGAGTTTTAGGGAGATCAGACAGCCGAATCAATGATCAGGGTAGCATGGGAGGCGCGCTGGTGAGGAGCATCATTTTTGGAAAATTCTAGGAAACACAGCATGTACTTCCAAAGAACACGCCGTGTAGTACCGGCGGTGGAGGATAGGGCTTCTGGGGTCAGAGAGGAATCACACAGTGTGTGACCCTAGTTACACGACGTGTTGAAATTTCCCCAAAGCTTGGCGTGTATTTTGGAAGGTACACGGACACGGGATGGACTACACGGCTTCAAAACACGACATGTACTCTCTATGCAACATGGAATAGGTGGGCTTGGGGAGTCACAGTGCGGGCCCCACTGGGACGGGTCATGAAAGAGTGGTATCAAAGGTGGTTAGTTCTACCTTAGGACCAAGAGTCCATGAGATTGGTTTGGGGCAACAATGTTCAGTGTTTCGAGATCGGATTTCAGGCCAGAGACTCCAATGTTGGTGCGGTGGCCGACGTATCCATATGCCAGGAATCTGATAACCTTATTTTCGACTTGTTACATAAAAACACTAGTTGTGGGAAAATAAAATAAAGGTCCATGCGTCATGTAGGAATGAGTTGTGTTTTCCATGTCCTTTGAGTCAGCTATCCAGATATACTCATGCTACATCTTATTTCTTTACAGGATGCCTCTACGACGCGTAACCGCTAGGATGCAGCAGTATGATCATGAGGATGACCCCCTCAGTGATGAGGATTCGATATAGGGACCAGTTCCCCAGGTGTTTCCACCAGGTGGTGCACCTACTATACCACCACCAGTAGAGCTACCCGTGGTACCCGCAGTACCGACCGACGAGGAGCATAGTCTTAGTGCACTCCATGAGTTCTAGAGATAGATATCCCTTAGGTTCTGAGGTGACCCCAAACCTTAGGTGGTTGAGGATTGGCTTTAGGCAATGACCAGATTTTTCTATCTAGTGAGGACTCCAGCAGACCAGATGGTGATCCTAGGGGTGAGCCTTCTTTAGGTTTCGGTGGGATGATGGTGGAGTTTGACCACACAGACTTCCGATGAGGAGAATATTTCATGTACAGATTTCGAGAAACTCTTCAGGGAAGAGTTCTCTCCAGTTATGCAGAGAGCCTTACGCATCTAGGAGCTTCTTCAGCTGCAGCAGGGCAGTATGACGGTAGATGACTATTCATTGAGGTTCACCAACCTCGCCCGATACTCAATGGATATGGTCAGGGATCAGTACTTCAGAGCTCGGACCTTCGAGAAAGATATAAGATGAGACATACAAGCTAGTGTTGTGACTCTATGAATTCCAACATATTCTGGAGTGCTCGAGCAGGCTTTGGTGATCGAGAACTTCTTGGTGGCACAAAGACAGTTGACGACATTCAGCAGCAGGCAGACAGGTGCGGAGACCTCGACTGTAGGGATCCGACGTCAGGCGCAGGGATAAGGACTTGAGAGACATCAGAGGAGGATCTAGGATAGGGGATCGAGAGTACATGGATCTTAGGATGGATCTAGTCATCCTAGGGAGAAGCGGTGCTACACATGCGATGGTAGGGGACATCTCGCTAGAGATTGTCCCACCCGTCGAGCTGTTGATAGAGAAGCAGTGGATGGACCACTGAGGCAGAGACAGAGAATGGAGTAGACAGAACTGCCAGACGGCAGATGTGGAAAAGGAGCAGGGAGAGCTATAGGTGGTGAATGATACTTTGATCTACTTCCACCACCACCCCTAGTAGGTCCACACGAGGCTCAGGGAGCTGGGGGATAGGGGAGGGGACAACTGCATGTGGTTGAGGCGTTCGACCCAGGGAATCCAAGGATGATATGAGGTATGATCTGTTTCTTCTCTACCTTAGCTACCGTACTTATAGACACAGGTTCTAATCATTCCTTCATCACTACATGTCTTTTCCAAAACCTTGATATTCCTGTAGAACCGTTGACTCGATCCTTATGCGTGGAGACACCTGCGGGAGGAGACTCGACAATCACACACCTTTTCGGATAGTGTGATCTTACCCTTGGAGGTGAGAGTTTTGTTTGTAACCTCTTGGTGGTAGCATCGAGGCCGTACGACTTCATTCTCAGTATGGATTGGTTATATTTGGTCCATGCCCAAATTGACTATTTTAGGTGAAGGGTGTGGCCTGTCCGCCGTGATGGGACAAGGTTTTCCTTTTTCAAAGAAAAGGAGACCCAGGAAGCATAGAATTATCTCATGCATAAGAGGGTACAACCGATCAATCATGATATGGATAGCCTTACTCTCAGAGAAATAATTGTTGTAAGCTCTCAATTCCTAGCAGTAGTCGCAGAGTACAAGGACGTATTTCCTGAAGATGTTACAGGAATAACTCCCTACTAGGAAATCGACTTCTGGATTGACTTACACCCTGAGACGACACCGATTTCATCACCAGCATATCGGATGACCCCCGTAGAGCTTCACAAGATGAGGGTGAAGTTGGAGGATTTTTAGAGCAAGGGTTTCATAAGACCCAACATTTCACTCTAGGTGGCCCGAGTCTTGTTTTCCAAGAAGGAAGATGGGAGTTTGAGGTTGTGCGTGGATTACCTGTTCCTGAACCAGGTGATGGTGAAGAATAAGTATCCACTACTGAGGATCAATGACCTCTTTGATCATATGAGGGGGGAACGATGGTTCTAGAAGGTTGAACTTCGATTAGGTTATCACCAGTTACGAGTACAAGATGAGGATATACCGAAGACGACCTTCAGATGCCGCTATAGTCACTATAAGTAATTGGTAATGCCTTTCGTTGTGATAAACTCCCCCATAGTGTTCATGGGACTGATGAAATGGGTCTCCCAGCCGTACCTGGACTAGTTCATAGTGGTCTTCATCGAAGACATCCTTGTGTACTCGGAATCATAGGAGGAGCATGTGAGAAACCTTCAAATAGATCTAGATGTACTCCGAGAGCATCAACTTTTTGGGAAGCTCTCGAAGTGCCAGTTCTAGATTTATGAGGTCCACTTTCTGGGACATGTCATCTCAACAGATGGAGTAGCTGTGGACGCA
Source organism: Viscum album (assembly GCA_963277665.1). NCBI lineage: Eukaryota > Viridiplantae > Streptophyta > Magnoliopsida > Santalales > Viscaceae > Viscum > Viscum album. The sequence continues at coordinate 1,580,015,505 of OY728150.1, read as the reverse complement.
GACAAGGTGGAGATAATGTTATCATGGGAGCCACCTCGGAGTGTGATGGAGTTGCGGAGCTTCCTTGGGTTGGAAGGATATTATCGGAGATTCAGCCCTGATGTCTCCTGAATAGCAGCACCAATGAAGTACTTGACCAAAAAGGGGAAACCGTTCATGTGGATGGAGAAGTGACAACAAGATTTTGAGCATCTGAGATAGAGTTTGACAAGCGCACCAATCTTGAGATTGCCAGAGGAGGGTGTCGAGTACATTGTTTTCTGTGATGCATCAGGGACCAGGCTTGGCTATGTCTTGATGCAGAGGCAGGCAGTGATTGCTTATGGTTCACGCCATCTTAGAACACATGAGAAGAACTATGTGACCCATGATCTCGAGTTGGCTGCGGTAGTATTTTCATTGAATATGTGGTGATACTACCTTATGGGAAAGCGGTTTACCGTCTAATCTAACCACAAGAGCCTCAAGTACATCTTTTCGCAGAAGGATCTAAATCTAAGTCAAAGGTTTTTCCTAGAGTTCCTCTAGGATTATGATTTTGAGATCATCTATACTTATAGGAAGGGAATCAAGGTGGAGGATGCTCTTAGAAAAAGGTGGATCTTATAGCTGTTGTGTGAGGTGACAGAGCAGTTAACTAGGTTGCAGTTATCCTTCATAGACCGAGAGGATATAGCTTACCTACAGTCAATGGTTGTAGCCTCTACACTCTTAAAATGGGTGAGGGAGGTGTAGCTAGGAGATGTCTAGTGTGTGGATTTATGTGCTCAGTTATCCGTAGGACATGATCCTGATAAATATTCTCAAGGTGGGGAGCACATACTTCTTTTCAAAGGTCGCACTGTTGTACCAGTGACATTGCAGGAGGAGTTCTTGAGGGAGTTTTATACATCCCCCTTGGCAGTACATCCTAGAATGGAAAAGATGTACCAGGATCTTCAATGACAGTTCTGGTGGTGAGGCATGAAGATGGCAGTAGCAAAGTTCATTTCCCAATGCCTCACATGCCAGCAGGTGAAGGCTGAACACCAGGTTCCAGCGGGATTAGCTCACCACTTGGAAGTTCCAGAGTAAAAATGGGATAGAATATCGATGGAATTCATGATAGGATTACCACATAAATCTAAGGGATATTATTTCATCTGGGTGATCATTGAACGACTCAACAAGTCGGCCCACTTCCTAGCTATCAGCGAGAAGAGTTCCATAGAGAGCTTAGGACGCCTCTATGTGTAAGAGGTATTTCAACTTCATGGAATCCCTTAGATTATAGTCTCAGATCGAGATGCCTACTTTACATCCCATTTGTGGAAGGGATTGTAGGAGGCCTTTGGGACTTAGCTATACTTGAGCATGGTGTTCCATCCCCAGACCGATGGTCATACAGAGAGGAACATTCAAGTTCTAGAGGATATATTGTAGGCTTGTATCTTGTACTTTGGTCACAGTTGGGATGGCCACCTACCACTAGTGGAGTTTTCGTATAATAATAGCTACCACTCCACTATTGGTATGGCACCGTTTGAGGCTTTTTATAGGAGACCCTGCCGGTCACCGCTTAGCTGGACTGACCTCGGAGAGTCATCACTCATGGGTCCATAGTTGGTGTGAGCTACCACTGAGAAGGTACAGATCATCTGAGAGCAGATGAAGAATGAACAGAGCTAGTAGAAGTCTTATGCTAACAGACGACGGAGACCCCTGTATTTTGAGGAGGGAGACCACGTCTTTCTTCAGGTCTCTCCTCGTCGAGGGTTATGGAGATTTGGCCGAGGTAGCAAGTTATCTCCAGGGTTCATCAGATCTTTTCAAATACTGCACATAGTTGGCGAGATGGCATACCACCTGGATCTATCGCTATAGTTGCATCAGGTACATGACGTATTCCACATGTCGTAGATGAGGAGGTACGTGGATGACCTATCGCACGTCATCAACTGGGGTGAGCTGGACATCGAGGATGGAGTGACCTTTGCTGAGTACCCGGTGGAGATCGAGGATCAGCGGGAGAGGATCCTTTGTGTGTGATCGATTCCCTTGGTGCATGTTTGTTGGAAACACGAGAATATTTTGGAGAGCACGTGGGAGCGGGAGGCTCAAATCCATGCCCAGTACCCACATCTTTTTGAGTAGTCTTGTTTTGGCTCTTTGAGGACGCAAATCCCCAAGGTGGGGAGAATTTAGTGTCTCAAATTTTTCCGTGTATTATTTTTAAATATTATATGGAATTTATACGAGACCAAACGCAGAGGAGGCACATCATTCTGAGGCCTGGTGATCCCGGAATGGTGGTTCGAACATTTTTTTAAGTTAAGTGAGTCGGCACTTGTGCGTGGTTGTGGCAGTTTCCAAATGGAATCCCGGATTGAAAATATGAGGGCACTATTGAATCTAGGATGAAAAATTTACCTAAGAAAGGGTCTAACCTTGATCGAAATGGGTCGAGGGAAAAAGTTAATTTTTTGATGTTTTCAGTAAAATTAAATAAAATAAATTCGCAATGATTATTTTGTTTTATATGGAAACATCTGCTGCAGCGCGACGACGAGGCAGCTGTTTCTTTAATAAATGCCACATCATAATGAATCAAGAATCGAAAGCTTGACTCATTAATACTGCCGTGTATTTTGAATGCCAAACACATTTCCCTTTTTATTGGGATAATTGAACTTCTATCGTTGGTTGAAGATTGAGAGAAAAATCTGGGGAAAATCTGTGGGTCTTTGGAGAAAACTCTCAGCGATGAACGACGACGAATTGAAGTTGAGAATTGCTGTGCCAATGAAGATGAAGGATATCGGTGATGACGGTGGCATGACCCACCCTTCATCAGCAATCAAACTCTTCCTAAAGTAGGGGTTTTTTATTTAAATTCTTTTCCCCGCCTTTGATTTAAACAATGAACGCGGATCAACCATGAACAAGTTGATCTATGGATTCTTACATTCTTTAAGGAGGGTTTTATTGGGATGATTTGAAGAATTGATCCATGTTGAATTTTTGTTCTTTGATTTTTCTCTATTTAATCCTACTAACAGGAGTGGATCAATGCCGTGCCGAACTGCGGCAGAGGTTCATTCCTTGATTTTTCTTATTGGATTTTCCTCCCCCGTTTTTTTCACACTTTCTTCACATTCTTTGTGGAGTGATGAACCAAAAATCGTTGCACATATGTTTTTGAGACACAATGATCCCAAAATGAAGATTCGACACCACATCTACCTTGCGGAGGTGCGACGATGATGGCAGACGATGAATCAGACCAGATAGGGAGGGACCATTCTTCGAGCGTTCTTCACGCGGGTGGATCATTGCACATTTTTCAGAGCTAATCGGAGGTCCGAAAAAAATGGAATCAGATTCAAGGTGTTCGGCAGACCAAAACCTGGGAGTTTCAAGGTGATCGGATGGCCGAATCGACAATCAGGGTAGCACAGGAGGCGTGCCAGTGAGGAGTGTTGTTTCTGGAAAATTCCAGGATACACGGTGTGTACTTCCGAAGAACACGCTGTGTAGTACCGGCAGCGGCGACTTGGGTTTTGGAGGTCATAGAGGAATCACACGGCATGTGACCCTGGTCACATGGTGTGTTGGACTTTCCCCAAAGCTCAGCATGTATTTTGGAAGGTACACAGACACAGGATGGACTACACAGATTCAGAATACGGCGTGTACTCTCTATGCAGCATGGCATAGGCGGGATTTGGGAGTCACGGCATGGGCCCCACTGGGACAGGTCGTGACAGCATATACAGACTCATTGGGATGCATTATAAGGTCCTCATTTTGTTCCACATAACCTATAATTTTTCTTCTTTGAATTTTTAATCACCTTCACAGATATTTATTTACATTCTCTACATGTAACGTGTAGAGTTATATGACATCAACTTCATATAGATAGTGTTAGATAAATTTCCTCCCAAGGCATTGATTTCTTTAACATTAATATCCAATTATCTTAAGTTTTATTTTGATAGAAATACACCATCCAAAATATAAGAAATACTATAAATCACAGCTATAAAGACACCCACACCTAATGATCGAAAGTAGTGCTATATCCGATTCATTCACTACTAATTTTTTTCCATCAAAGATCAGAATACATTTCTGATTAACAAACTCAATTGAAATCACCAAGATAAAAACATTTATTTGAACATTCCCTCTAATAATAATTATTAGTCCAAATATTGAAAGTTCAATGAGGAGGGTGTGGGGAGGGGTGAATCGAGGTATGAAAGTTTAAAACAGCTTCCCATTTTAATCATGTTTCTCTATTAATCAAAACAAACCTCTCTCCCTTCCCCATTATAATTCAAGAGTACAAACGAAAACATTCACAAGACAAATCAATTTTACCTAGTTCACCCTCACTAGGCTACATCAATGAAGCATACAATGATAATTTTTAGATGTACCAAATCCACAAAAGTTCACAGTAGTTAGAAGGTTCAGAGAAAACTCACTATCCCTCCTGGTTTAAAAACAATCACAATTTGAAAGCTCACTATTCTATCAACTGAAGTGTTCCCACTACTCCTTTATAAGATTCTTATTTTGATCTCTTGATTCAATATTGTTTACACATAATTTGGTGCATCATGAATCTCTATCTATATCCACTTTATGAATAACTCTTTACCACATAATTAATGGGAAACCCATTATGGTTCGCATAAGATTCAATTTCATGAAACCAGTTTCTTAGATTTCATGAAACTACCCTATTATCCAGAAATCATCTCAAACCTTCATGAAAATTTTCCTTTTGCGAAACTCAAACATATTCATAAAACATTTTAAGATTTCAAAAAACTTCCTTTTTTTAGGAAACTGATGTTCTTTTAAATCCTTTACACAATGAAATATTTCACAGAATCCCTTCATGAATTTAGAGAATTTGGATTTTTGTTAAGGCATCCTCTCTTCAAATAAGGGGTGTATCCACTAATTTATATACATTTACAAACCTTCATGAAACCTCAAGCTCACTAGCGTTTTTTTTAAAACTCTTCATTCATGATCATGAAGCTACCTTTCTTGACGAAGTTTCTGGGAAATTTTTCATAGTCGTGAAACTTACCGTCTTTCGTAAAAATTTCCATGAACATTCGTAGTCACAAAACATACAGACTTTTTACATCATGGATCAATAGTCTTTTTTGAAATATTCCTTTGTGAATATTCAAACCTTCACGAGACCATTTTTTTAATTTCATTCCCTTTACATATTTTATGAGGCAATCTTGGAAGTCTAGCTTTTGTGAAACTTTTCCCTTTATCCAAATTTTAACCCCCAAAAATCTAGAAAACACTTGGAAACAATGACACATTGTACATGAAATTATATGTACTACTTCTAGATCTTTCATACTTCTATCTTGAAGATGTTTCATCATAATTGGTCAATGATTTCACTAAAACTCCACAACTGACCTTGTTAACCCACTTTGTCAACCAACAAAATAAAACTAAAAACACTTCATGGTTTCATTGAGGGATTATTTCCCAAGAATACTTATTATTTTTTAGTCTAATTCTTTCCATATGTGATATTTTTATACCCTTAGTGGTAGTTGAAACTTGAGGCCTACTGAAAGTTGGACTCAAGAGTCATTGTCTCTATTATTTCACTGCTATCCTATGAGGGGTACCTTTAGAGGGAAGGGGTCATGATAGTAACACCTAAATTCCACATCATTTTTATATCTCTAATCACTAGATCTAAATAAGTATAAATATTATTACAAGGCTATTTTGGTCATAATATAAGAAGTGAACACAAAATTAACTTTCATTTAATGAATAAGCATAGTGGAAAGTTATGATTTACCAACATGACCATCCATGTACTAGTAGTGGTACTTTTTACACAAAAAGGATTCATTCCATATATATATATTAAAAGACAAATATTTCTCATCTCCTTTCTAAATTTAGGATACTAATTATCAAATTATTTACATTCAGGAGAGTCTGATAGGATATGAGGTTTCTAATTTTGAATTAATATATTTGTATTCTTCATTATTTTTCTTATAGTCTCCTCACTTATGTTTAGAAATATAAACCTTATAATAATTTAAAAATACAAAAAAAATCAGAGGACTTGATTCAACTTTATTGCATCAAGACACAACACACTTAGGATGTTTGGTAGGAGATTCATGGTCCTTTTGAAATAATATAAATTCATTTTGACTGACATGTATTCTTTTAGAGATCATATCCATTGAATATAACATAAGTGAGACATCATATATTCTGCAAAGAAGATCATTATCTTTTGGTAACATATAATTCAAGAGAGAAAGTAGTTCTATAAAGCTGGTGTCACTCAGTTTGTTTCCACTTTTCAAATTATATTTCATAAGTATAACTTAAAATGTTTTTTATTTATTATAATCAACATAAAATGATATATTTACAAAATCTTTGACTTCTCAAAAATCTTTGGACAATTACGAAGGTCCTCTTAAACTATTGTTTTCAATTCCTCAATACGATCTCCACCGCCATTTAAAATAAAACTCATATAAGATGATATATAAACCATAGAGTTATCCATTTCACTATCTACATTTTGTTATTCCCCATGTTTAGTCGAACATCTATAACTTTGACCTATTCTGTGATAGATCTTGTGTTCTTCCAACTCATTTAGAAAAATTCATCTTGAATAACAACAATAACATAAACACTAAAAAATGATTTATTAAGGTTCATTTACATTATTTGTTGAAAATTTTATGAACTCTTTAACCCTATTATCATACTCTTTTGTCATACGATTGACATCTATCCATTTTTCAATTCATATTCATCATATTTAGTTAAAGAATATTTATATTTAACAAAAACTAAATAAATACATAGAAACATATTTAATGGAAGCATTCTTGATTTTGTGAATTAATATACATCTTATTATCAGGTTACAACACTAATTTCATTCCTTTTCTAAATAAAACCACTTTTAAAATTCAACACTCATAATATCTAATATAAATTATTTTACATAAACAACTTGTTAGAACATATGAAGATAAATAGTTATATGAGTAAAACATATAATTACGCTAATCATTTTATCCTAAGAAGACATATATCCCAATCCATTAAATTTTTAGAATGGATTCATCAAGGGAGATAATGAAATTCAGCATTATAACAAAAAATAATATATTACTATCAATATTATCAATAATTTTTATTTATTTATGAATTTAAATAACACTCAAATCTTAATTTTTTTATGTAAGTTTGTATAAATTTTATTTTAGAAAAAATAAAAATAGGGTAACTTGTGGGTCATATAGAGAATGATCTTAATAGATCTTGTTTTAATAAACTTAATTTTACATAGAATATAAATTTTAAAGTACAAACCATATTTTTTACATGGTAAAATTGGTGAGTTATTGGTTTTGAACAATATTACAGGATGCAAGGACTCTAATGGATTCAGTAGTATCTTGATCACCACCTATAGTTTCATTCACTTAATATGATCTTTGTTTAGATAAAAATGTCCTAGTATATTATGATTTTGATCCAATATATTGAAATAATAAATAAGAAAACTTTATGGGGAACAAGTAAATCAAATATGTCAACTAGTTTGGAAACATATATAACCCTAATTAGAGGAATAAACTAATCCTTTTCTAAAGATATTTTCATGGGAAGAAAGGACCACATTTTTCAATACCATTGAGATGATCACCATGAAATATAATTATTCAAAACAAAAACCCACTATTGAAGTCTTGCAAGGACTTAAATCAAAAAAATGTATCACTATAAAATTTATATAAGTGTTATTACTATTTATTTGATATGTTTATAAAAATAATTTCCTTAGTAGTGGAATAATCTTAGAATCATGATATATACTTATATTGAAATAAATCATCTATAAATAAATGATTGGGTTCAATATAAAATATTAATCTACATTGGGAAAATTTAAAAAATGGTTCATGAGGTAGTCTAGTTTTCTTCTCAACAAAATGAAGAAATATTCTCATGATGAAGAAGTTGTCATATTATTTCAAAGTTATAAATAAAAAACAATGAAATTTAATTGATGAAAATTTTAAAGATAATTTTATTATCAATGATTATGAAGTTGTTTTGAGTAGTATAGATTATTTAGGCAATATTTTGTAAAATAGAAGTTGGGGGTTTCATGTACAACATTTTGTTCAGAAAGAACAACCCAAAAAACCTAAAAAAATCATGCTAGATCAGTTGAGAAATCCTTAAAAATAAGTTATGAAAAGAATAACTTAGGTTTTTAGGGTTGACTCATCCACAAAGTTTGAGAGTGACTGCTAAAAATTTGTAGTTCATTGAGAGCTTGAACAATAAGGAGGAGGGGAAGGCACTATTAGGGTTATTCTAAAATATATCATTAATTATATACATGTATAATTATATTCATAAATAATTATATTCATAAATAAAAAATTTAAAATATATAAATTACTTAAATATAAATATTAATTACTAATTGTTGTAATATAAATATAATTTTTTTCAATTATAAAGTTACAAAAATTCCAACTATAGGTTCATTTTATATATTCATTTAATGATTCAAAGTAGTATATTTTAAATTACTAATTTACACATATGACTATATTTATATGCATATAAATATATGTTTGTGTGCATGTGGGTGTTTGAAGAACTCAAGGACATGTGTGTGTAGGTGAAACCAACACATACGTACATATATCCAACGATATATAATTCATATAATATCAATCTTATTATAATTTCTATATAAAATAAAGTAAAATTCATTACTAATATATAAAAATTATTATATTAATATATATATATATATATATATTACTAATAACTAATTATATAAATGCATATAATATTGGTATTATACACAATGGTTTATTATAGGTAGGAGGATTACAAACAATCAAACACATACACTCTAGTAACCTCATTGGGTCAAGCCTAATCCCCCTAGGATTGAAAAAACCCATTGAAGCCTATTTATTACATTTTTTATTACCTGAGGGCCTAATGAAATAATGCCATTACATGATCTAATAAGACCCATAAGTAATAAACAACATGGCCCAAGTCCCAAAGGCCTTTTATGCACCACCTAAGCTCTAGTGGCATCTCAATCATCTACCGTTCACTAATGCAACCGACACCAAGACATTGCTATCTCTTATTTGGGTTGGACTGTGCCTCCATACCTTGCCATTTTGGGGTTATCATCTACACCATTGATTGTCTTAGTGATCTTACATCCCCTTAGCCAGGGATCCTTCCGCTGTGTCACTAGCTTACACCTTTGAGTGGGGGTCCTTGTTCGCTCCATCGACCGCTTCAGTGGATTTCCCTCTTGTACCAGCTATTCTCAAGGGATTATACTACATCACCGACCTTGGATTGCTCCACTAGCCCTTGTCATAGAGGGATCCTTGTCTGTATTGATAGACATTGAAGCGCCCGACCCTCTTGTACCATATACCGACCGCACCATTATCCCCCACTGCTTGCGCCACCCAAACCTTCCGTTTATCGTCAACCCCACCGTCAAGCAAGGTACTATTAGTGAAGGTTTCAACATACCCTCCTACCTCACGCTACAAATTAGGCTCTGTTTCCACTAGCCACTGCCTACCCCCGCTGTTGAGTGGGGGCCCTTCTTTTCCCACACAACACAAGCCTATCTACCTATTGGAGACAAAGGTCCCCAGTCATCTCGCAAAAAGTCTTCTAGGAAAAAACCTACCCCAAATATTGAGGGGAAACATAGGTGTTTGTGAGTTGATCCCTCGACATGTGATGCCACTGACATGATACATGTACCACTTAATTGCAACCCCATTGGCTTAGAACAATTCATAATAAAAAATATTAATATTATACATAATAATATTTTTAATTAATATAAATTGTATTTAAATATTATTAGTTATATTTTCAAAAATATTATTAATTATGTAAATAAATAAATATTTTACACCAAATAAAAGCACGTAGTTATATTTATAAATATTATAACTATATTGAATTTAAATAAAAAATATTTTCAATACATTTTAATAATTAAAATATAAATATTAATTTTTCAATTAACTTTATTTTTAAAAAATATTCTATTAATTATTTTTATAGATAAATTAAAACTTTTAAAAAAATTATAAACTACACACACAAACACATATATATATTATCAAAATGCATTTATATATAATTGAAATAATTATATTTGAACAATATTAATTATTGGTATTATAAATGATGATATATATATAAAAATAATGTTAATAATATATTCAAATAAAAAACATTTCTATATAATTACTTTTTTTTATAATTAAAGTTCCAAATTTTAATTCATTTAATTAAATTATAGATATTATTCTTATTAAAGGATAAATTTATACTGATAATTATATGTATTCTAACTATACAGATGAACACCCATACAGACACATACATACACATACATACCCATACATACACATACATACACATACATACACCTACAAATACACATCCATATGCATACATGCACATACACATACACATACACATACACATACACACTCATACATAAACATACCTAAACATACATACACATACACATACATACACACAATACTCCTTCTCTCCCTCACACATACATACATACACATACATACACTTACATACACATACACATACATACATACATATACAGACAAACACATACACACACATACACACACAAATATTCATTTATATATTTATATAATTATTTAAATAAAAATTTAATATATTATATTTAAATAAACATTTTTTAATGTAATTAAATAAGTTTTTAAATATTTTTATTTATTAATATAAATTTGATATTTTTGTTATATAAATTATGAAAATAAGATAGATAATCATTTTTTATTTTAATATGAATTATTTTTTTACATATATATTCAATATATAAAAATATTTTAATATATTATTTATATATTTTATAATATATAATCAAATAAATAAATATATGTAAACACACACACATAATTATAAATCTATATGCATATTGTAGACATATATGTATATTATAAATTATATAATATGAATATAATTATATAACTTTATATATGAAATATATTTAATGTATTGATATATTTATTTATATAGTTCACATCAATATATTTTAATTTATATATACATATATATAATCATAATTACATATATAATTATAAATAAGTACAAAATAAAAAACAAAAGTATAAATGTGTAACGTCCTGCCCAGGTTCACTGTGAACAATTACCGGATCAGAGCACCATGTGACCTCATGCATGCCACCCCATATGATAGAGGATGATTGATAGTAGCATGAGTCTATAGAGGCACTATGTGGAGACTATAATACATATATTAGAGTGAACAATATCATTAAAATAATCAATTATAATACTTGTAATAATACCCACTAAGAAAAAATAAATTGATCATGCCATAATAAATAATTTTCTAGCATATAGGCAACAAAGAATAATCACCAACTAGGATGATCACATATAAAAATACAAAAAAACTAAGAATCAATAAGGGATCTATGATGTCACTGACCTATACCATATCCCAGCCTCTTGTCCTACTCGAGCTGCTCTAGCTCAAATATGAAAACTCAAACCTCTTCCCAACCTGTACCTGAAATCACATGAGAGTATAATCGGGTATGCCAGTGAAATGGTAGCCTAAGAAGAGTGGGAGTACATAAATTAGTAGGGAACCACCAACACGGCCTTTTACTATACTGACAGTGTTGGGATATGTGCGTGTGACATGCACAAAATAAATACATAAGTTGCTGAAAAAAATAAATAAAACCAACCACAATACTTGATTCATCCTAATGTAAAAATAGATTTTAGAATATAATGATGACCATTCCAACTAATGTTGAAAATTACCTAAGTGAACATACATATACCTGGGCCATGGCTAATAATCATCGTCGATCCACAAGTCCACGTCCCTAATTGACCATACCCGCTTCAGCCTATGCTGAAGTTTCTTTGAGAATGAGCTCACCTCAGGGGAAACTCTATCCTCTCACTGGGGATCCCATGATCACACCTATATAATGATGAGTAGTGTACCTTGGGGTGTTACCAGACATCCCTCATCCTTAAGACCCCAGGCTGAACCCCACAGTAGTACTTGGACATTCTTCACTATAAGTCTGATGTTTGATTCCTAAAAGTGGAGTTCCTCAGAAATCTAGTACATCCAACCATGAATGATTCATGAGTGACCTAAAAATCAAAGTGATTACCCTACTTGGATCCCATGGTCACTCACCTAGGCATTCAGTATTTTTAGAATCCTTAGACAATCTATCTCTAGTGAATCCACTTGATCCTAGGGGTATCATGGGCATCAATCGAGAGGACACAATAGTCACTATTATGATGTTAGACCTGTGGGATCAGGGATATACACCCACTCAACACCTCATAAAACTATTTTAATCCTAGGAATCACATAAATTAATAATCATCTACTTGTATTTCCATTCGAATCCTAGCACATAAAAATCTTCATTGATATCACTATATCAAAGGAATACTCACCATCCCGAGAATTACTGTATGCATATCATATCATTTCTCTAATGACGGATCCTAGGTACCACCTCTAAACATCCAATCCTACATAAAATGTAATATTGAATGTTATACAAGCTAGGAATCTACCCCCAATTTACTGTGAAACTGAATCCAAAATATACTGGGCATCCTAGGGCCTCATCCCTATCAATTAGTGATTTATGGGCATCTTGGGCTATCACAATAGTTCTAGGAGTGTTATCATATTCTTAAGAGTATTGGGAAATCACATATCATAAAAAAAATAATTAAATTAAAATATAAAAGGGGATGAATAAATGACCAATACCATATTCCTCATCACAACTCCTTTAGTATTACAAGTTGGTTCAGGTTCTAAGTGAAGCCCAAAACTATATCTACCTACAGCCACATACATCCGCTCAGGGTCATCTCTTTATGGGTCACCCACAGGGGTCCCCAATATCATCACTATAATAGAGGCATCCCATTGTTTACCCCCGATCACAACTCGTCTCTCGGATAATACTCAATGCTTGGAGGACGTCCCGTCCATCCACATCATAAAAGTCATCTTATAGCCTCACATGACTTTGTGGAATGCAACATAAGATATAATATTGAGATATTCCAAAAGTCCCATCTCTATGTCCAGGGTCACTCAAAGCTATCCAGCTTACTCAACCCATTTTTAGTCTGCATAGGTTTTATCCAACCAAGCCTAACCCATTTCAAGGTCCTCACCCAACTGACTAGGCCATCCATCCCAAGTCTCATCAAACGCTCATATTGGGGGTGTTCAAGTGTCCATGTATCTTTTTATTTTAAGCCTTGACCGTTGGTGGTTGAGGCTCTATGTTAATACATAAGGTCCTTAGTGGACTTGGAACTATACTCCTTCATTTCAGGAATTTTAAATAGAATAAAAAATTTAAATTAAATTCACATTTCATTTAAATTAGAGAAACTATTTAAATTAAACAATTCATTTAAATAAAAAGGTCTACACCCTCAGTGGAATGACTACATTACATACACATCGTAAACTAAATGAAATAATTCACAAGGAGAGTACTGAGGACCAACTATCTTAAGGAAAAACCATTTCCATTTTAATTAGACCACCCGCTAGCTTTAGATAGGCTATCCAAGTGTCTCCCAAGACTATCCATGATCCAAAACCATCAGAAACTCACCTGAGTCCCTAAAATAATAAAAAATACCACATTAATTAATTATAAGATTTATAATTAATCAATCTATTAAATTTTAAATATATTAAATCTTTGAAAATATCACTAGTGGACTCGTCACACTAGAAGCACAACCAAACACATGATATTGAACTTTAATGTAACCAGACCTCATTCTAGGAAAAATACCTAACACATGATGGTGAAATAAAAAAAATTAAATTTATGGAAAAACATTAAATAAATCCATAGTGCCACACAAATTTGTCAAAACAACTACAGACGAAACCCATACATCATCTCGAGACATCATCTATGAGGGAAGAGAGAAATAACCATTGATATCATAAAATTACCCCATGATAACATGGAATCAGAATAAATTCCCTAAACCCAAAACCTCAAAATCAAGGATTAAGGAAGGAGGAAACCAATAGAGATCAACGAGGCAGAATATTTCCTTATATTGGTATAAAACCCCTTTTAATATACCCTATTTGAATTAGAACGGGAGGGACTAAGGAGTTTCTTGGACCTAGTTCTCTGGAGAAATTAGAAGTGTATAGAGGCTATTCCACTACTAAAAACATTGAGGGGGAAAATATCATTTTCATCTTCAAATTCCCCATCAGCTATCCGATGGTTGCAGAATACAACTTGAATATATAAAAATCCCATCAGTGCTCTCGTGAACCTCCCACCAACCATTTCACCTCAATTATATATACAAAATACCTATTTTGATAATTTATAACCTTTGAAATTCAATTATAATACCTGGTTCAAAATTTGGCTCCCTCACTAATTGAAAATCCAATTTCCTCCTTGAAAAAAGGCCCATCCATATGCACAGGAAATACAAACCCACCACTATATCACTTATTGTCCATGAGATTTCCTAGAGGTCTTATATTTATTTATCCCAAACCATCCTGGATTCCAAACCCTACTCAAATATCCACATTATATCCTTGAATTCCCAACATACCCTTATAGTGTAACTTCAAGACAAGATTCTTAAATCACTAAAACCCTAGAAAACGATCATAATTCTTATCGAAACATCTAGATGGAACCCATGAAATACATTCAATATGAGACAATCACATGTATTCATCCTATTTATTATCTGATCTATGGTTTTCCCCACCATAATTTATATCTTAACATGGTCAAATCCAATACCTTGATGCTCCCTACCACTAGAATTGTCTATCGAAACACAATCTCAATGGTCCATCAACCTGATTGGCATGGTTCCCAACTTACCACACCTGGAAATACATGAGAACACCCTTCAAACATTGATACCCATTATAATTTAAAAATTTCATGTTAAAAAGAATATAGAAATCATCCAATAACCATTCTAATATACAAAATTTTCCATGAAAAGCCCCGAACAAAACTCAAAACACACCCATCATGTCTAAAGAAATACACCTTATGTGGTTTTTAGATCATCACAAAAAATTTCACTCAAAACCACTAGTCAAACAAAAACTCCTTCTAACAAACCATATTGAGGACACCTAGTTCCTACCATTAGTATGTTTGAAAAATAGTTGAT
The DNA here is from genome assembly GCA_963277665.1 of Viscum album. NCBI lineage: Eukaryota > Viridiplantae > Streptophyta > Magnoliopsida > Santalales > Viscaceae > Viscum > Viscum album. The sequence goes on along the minus strand of OY728150.1, from coordinate 1,580,000,130 downwards.
CATATTCAGACCATCTCATAAATACCCTAATCCCAATACAATTCTTAGACTCCACCCATCATAACATCTTGATTCATATTTGATATTATCTAAGGATTTATGATCTACTTGGATCCATCTCTTACTGACACCAAAATTCCACAATGACATCCTAAAGGTTGGTTTCATGCTTCCATGATCCCTCCAATTAAAATGTCACATCTCCATGACTTACATAAAAAAACTGTCATAGGAGTGAACTTCTCATCACATTACCAATCCAAATTCCTAATCACCATTCTCTATGCCCCATACATTACTAAACATATTTGATGGATGTGGATAAACATGCTCTTTCCCAAGAACCAACCCAAAACATAACTCATTATCCTTTCACAGCCCAAGGGAACATCATCCATAACATCCACTGAAATTCATCCAAAATGAGGGTCACCACCCCCAACCAACCACTGCTGTACTTCACGCTATATTGATTTATGTATACCACTCCAAGAGTATATCCTCATCAGGGTTATCCATAACTACATGTGTTCCACTCCTCTCGAGCCACACTCCTCATTCTATCAATACCCAACGAGGATTGAGTCGGATTGGTCATGCCACAACAATTAGTCCATTCTCAATGTATCCTATACCAGAGAGGGGTATTTATCATTTCATAATAACTCCTAATAATCCATGGCCATAACATCACATGAACTCTCATCATCCCATAGATCTCACTCAGCCATCACCGATCTAAACTTCAAAAAGTCCCACACATAAAATCAATGCGTTATCTCAATTATATCTAAAAAAATGGGCATACACTCTAGTACCTACCAAATGCAGAAACTTGACCCATACTTCCATGAGTAGAAATCCATTATAATTAAGACCGCGCTCCTAAACTTTGAAAATGATACTTGGCATGTCTATTTCACCTAACCATTGAACTCTTATCACTACTCTTAAAAATTAAGTACTTTACCCATGCCTTGATTAACCATATTATTATCCCACATCCTATGCTATTCTAAAACCAAAATCATCTACCCATTCTTTCAATGAACTTCTAAAGTGAATTCAAATTAAATAGGGGTAGGTACCTGAAAATTCCTTCCCTTAAAATCACTGTTACCACTAGATCACTCAAGGAGTGTTCTCATTAACTGAATTCACTATCATGCCTATGCTACAAATCCACCAAGTACCTCCTATGTGTTGGTATATATGTAAGAATTTACTCATGTTATTCATTCCTTAAGGCACTTACCAACCAGGGATAACCATCATAATGGTTACTCTCTCACACACACACCAGACACCGACTCACTAAGATGTTGAGTTGTGTCTCAACAGTCACTAGGTTCTCTCATCTTTCCCCAAGGTCCATTCTCATCTCATGGTATGTCGTCCATGATCCCGTCTCAGAGGTTGCATAATTACTCACGTACCAAACTAACAACTCTACAGTCTCACATCCATATCTACGAGGCACCTTATGCCAAGTCATCAGCCTAATGGGCAATTGATTCTCACTAAATATCCACCCATGAGACCACTCCCTCAAGAATAAAAACTTATCCAAGGTCATAAATACACAACAACATCATCTTAGATGATCCGTACCAAAGAAAAAAACACAAGGTTCAGTTAGAATTTCATTCCAAGATATATGATAAAACACCATATAGGTTATTATTGACAGTTTAAATAACCAAACCTATAGGGTAAATCAAACCGACATCACACTATAGAGATCTATATCTATTGAACCACAATCACATTATTTAGTTAAGTAGAGTTCTATTCCACCATATAGGTTTTCACTTCCACTTTAAATAACCAAACCCAATAAATAGAAACCCACTATGGTTTTTTCACTATAGAACCACATTCCTCATAGAACTACTAGGGTCACCTCATGTCTGGTATACCAAGGGACTATGTCACCATCATTCACATTTGTATCACCATAGATCCATATGACCAATCATCAGAAGAAAAAACATATATATATCACTCCATCTGAGTAGAGTGCCTCTAAGTACTTATATGGAAAAATGTAATATGAGTAGTTCTTGAAATTTTAAATAACTGAACCTCTAATCAGTGGCACAAAAATAACACTGGAAGGTCCCTATATTCTGTGTGAATCCTATGTTCCAACTCATGATGCATGCGGGTGCCTATTGTCTCCACATGCCAAAATCCCTTATCTGATAATTCATCAAAAATCTCAAACATCTTGTGCATCACCCAAGGTGAAAATCATAACATACATAACATCAAAAATCTAGAACATCAATCCCATCCTTGGGAACTTGTAATTCTTACTAGTGAAGGAGTTTATGACGAACCTTCCTAGTATCCATCAAAGGTTCTAACTCTTGAATACCATATCTCAAATAGTAAGAAAAATAAAAACAACCATGATACCACTTTGTAATGCCCTACATTGGTTCACTATAAACTATAACTAGGAAGGACCTCTATGTGACCTTAGGCAAACCTTTCCCATATTCCAAATAATTCCAAATAGTAGTGAGGGGTCTATAAAGTAACCATAGAGAGAATATACTGTAACACCCCAAGATTTCACGGTATGCTTCTCTTTGAATAATACAGTAGCGTGTGTTGTACGCAACTTCGAGTTCTAGCACACACCACAACTAATCAAACTAGCCGTTATGAATAGTAATACCCAGTTTTTGAAATTTTATACATTTTATCATTTGAAATAGACATAATTTTTGTATTGAGAATATCAAAATTAGATTAGGGTGAATTTTTGGTACTTTTTGGATAACTTTCATATTTTTATGAAAAGTGAAAATTACTAAATTTTAATTAAAAACAACTTTTTTTAATCGAAATTATTAACAGTGATAAATTATGAATTTGAGTGATTTTAGAGTATAATTAGATTATATTTTTACCATTTAATCCAATGTTGGTCATTGTAGAAAATTTCACATTTAAACTGGACATAAGCAAGTGCTAATCTTTTGATAGTTATTATCTCTTAAAAACACGCTTTTTGTTTTAACAATGAGAATTAATTTTAAATTAATTTCTTCCAATTCTGTTTTTTGAATTTATAAAAATGGATTCCATATTTAGAATCAGGAGGTCCAAATTGTGTAAATAGGTAACTTGTATTTTTAGATATTTTGAATAATTAGTTCCGTAAATATTTTATTTACCATGGTTAAAGGGTAAATCCGGTAAATAACGGTAAACAAATAATATTATAATAATAATAAATTACCCCAAAACGTGTCACAAACAGATTGGTTGATACATGTCCGAACATGGTCATCTTTGGGTCGATTTTGGGACCCCATGGATCCACTTGTAAGTGATAATGACAATTTATATTAATTAAGTTAAAGTAAATACAAAAATGACATCAGCATATATCTTTTAGAAAATCAATTTTTACATAGAGTTATATATGTTATATTTTCTACTATAAATATTAATTAGAAATATAAAACTATTTCCTACATAATGCTATTTTATTTATAATTTTTATACATTGAATAATTAAATTTATTTATGACAAAATAATGATGAAGTATTTTGTTTATTAATGAGAGAATCAAATAATTGTTATTATAAATGTTAAAATAAATATAATTTGAAAGTTTTGATGACATATACAATATTTATTGGCTAATATGACATGTTAGGATTTCTTAAATTTTTTTTTTTCGAATTAATAAAGTTTTTAAGACTTTAACAAAAATCAATTATTAAATATTGTCAAAATTGACATAAATGAGTTTTAAAAAAAAATATTATATTATTAATTAATATTCTATTCCTAAAAATCTAAAGTTAGGAATAATAACTTATATAATGATAGGTTTATTATTAATGGACCACTTTGGGGTTTCTTGGAAGTTTATAGTAATTTTATTGACTATATAATATAAAAATACAAAGAGACATGGTAAATGTCAAACTATTTAACTAAGAGTTAAATAAAAAAGATAAAGTTAATATAGTGACCCAAACCTATGTCAAACCTATTGGTTGAGTGGTTTTCGACCTATACCTACCTTAACCTTTAAATAATAAACTTTTTATCCATTATAAACCGAATATGAATTTATTATAAAATAATATTTATAGATTTTCCTAAGGTTCCCCTCACCCCTCTTATAAAAGGGAACTTCCCCTTACCTCTAATTCAAACCTTCAAATATTTTTTTCTCGGCCAAAACTGGCCCAAATATTCTCTCAAATTCCCTCAATTTAACCTAGAGTCTTTATTTTGACCAGAAATCAAACCTTAGGAGCCCTTTTGATCAAATCAAAAGGTATAACCCGAAGAAGAGGTAATGTTTTCACCACCCTCTTTCAAGTTCCTTTCTTCTTCAACTTCTTCTTTCTTTGTTATTTACATTCTAAAATAATAAATCCAGTATCTTATATATAATTTGATGTTATTATAAATATGGTACTACCATATTCTGTATTCTATCCATCCTTTGAATGACATGTCACCGTACATGCGTACGTACGACTTACCGTCTCCATGTTGTGGTGTAATTATTATTCAAAACATTATTATTTTGATAGGTATGATAATGATGTGTAATTTATTTAAATAATAAATATAACATGATAATTATTATTTATATATGATATACCATCCTATTATATAATATTTTAATATCAAAAGAATGATATTGTCGCTCATGCGTACGTACAGACTACCGTCTCCACGAACGTGATAAGATTCATTCCCTATCGTATCCATGCAAGTCTAATTCTCATTTAATGTTTAAAAATAATGTTTAAGGACTTGATATAATTATGTATATTAATAAGATACAACCTATCCATAACAAACATGACTTATGTAACAAAACATATAAAATAAAATGAGTAAGTTAACACCTGAAACGATGATAATACTAAGATATTATTAACAAAGCAATGTTAAAAGATCATATATGATATCATATTAACGTATATGATCATTGTATAATTTAATAACAATTATTTCACCATTATATATGATTTTAACCTACCCTCAACCAAGGAAAAGTACAAGGTAAGTGTTTATTTCACAATATCTTCATTATCCAAAGTTGTTTATACGTAATTATCTACTGGGACCTCTTTATCATCCACATCCATATTTATTAAAAATGTATTTCAAATCATTATTAATATTTTACACACTGTGGTTTAAGTTCATTTATACACTTGTTTGAATTTTTATAGGAAGTTTAAAAAGGAATATTTTTGCCGTTCTCCAAACAAGGTTATTTTTAACCTTTTCGACAAAATTAAGGTAAGAATGTCTTTTTTTAACTTATACGGTAGGTGAGGCTATTTTCTACCACTATAAAATCGACGAAACCTTCCTTAAAATATTATAAGAATATTTTCAAAGTAAATGTTTTAATTATGTGGATTTTAAATGATTTCAAAAAAAGAGATATTTCTCTCAAATAGTTTTTATTTCATATATGTCAACATCCTTTGATGAATTTTAATCTTATTTGATGTTGATATATTATGATACAAAAATTCCATATTGTATTGAAGGTTTTGTGATATTTTTGACTGTGGATGTATTATTTTTAGACCATTCATGGTTTATGGAGAAAGTTTTGACATTTCCTATGCTAGTTTTAATACGAATGTTTATGTTATGTTTAAACCTGTTCATATGAGGAATGTATTGGACTTAATAAGTGATGGGTGGATCCCGCTATAGCTCCTCTATGCATCGGTAGGTCTCATGAGACAAACTAGTGTCTTGGCACAAGGCCTTGGAAAAATCTTATGTAGTCTTGGCATAAGGCCTTGACTATATGGTTATGATAGTCTAGAATTATGCATTCCTTCATTATGAAAGTGGTTATTGATATTGTATGTAATTATTCGACTAATATAATATCCATGTAAATAATTAAATGGCATTACTTCATTTTATTTCTGATATATTATGATGATGTTAAATTTTGAAAGGCTTTGGTTTTAGTTATACATTTCCTTAAATGTTTATTCTTATTTATGAAAGTTTATGCTATATTGTTATCCTTACTAGGCATCTGAGCTCACCCATTTCTATGTTTTATTTTTCCCAGGATGTGAAGAAGTATTTTATGAATGAACTGTAGGGATATTATGAGGGGATATGAGTTTGGAGACAAGATGTTGTTGTAGCTTTCATTCTATGATGTAATGTAAGACCTATGAATATATCTAGTATTTCCAAGGATACTAAACTAATCAATATTTCGAGATTTGATATTTTGTGATCATGCTAATGTTATATAAGAATGAACCAAATCTAGGTAACTGGGGTCGGGGCGTTACAGTTTGTATCATAGGAAGTTTAGTACAAAGCTTGGAAGCTAGTTTTAGATAAATTATGATTAGAGCACATATACCTAAGATGGACTTTGAGGATTAGTATAGAAGAACTTCTGAGAATTTTGTATTATAGAGATTTTGTGAGTCTTCCAAGAAATATATCTCTGTCTGGATACGAGCAGGTAGAGGCGACTTTGGTACAGATGTACCTAGGGTTAGAACCCGAAAATACAGCTTTGAGCTAGACTCAAACGGGAACTCGTGCACGACGGCGTGCCTTGCTGAACTCTTGGTTATGACACTCCTGGGGTATATTCTTAGGATAATTATAATTTCCTTTACAAACCATTATGATGGGTTTATGAGTATATACTTCCTCAAAGAAAACATTTTTATGATTACTAATTATATCCATAAACTATTCAATTTATGTTAAGTGTTTTACAAGTTTGAATTTATGTATTGCGATTCATAAAGTAATCTAGTGTATGCCATTGTTTAGAAATGGAGCCTAGTGGAAGGAATGGAAACCATATCAATGCATGAACTCCATGTAGGGATTTCTGTCCTGCTCAAGATAACTATAGTGGAGCTGGTGAAGCAACTGGTGCTGATCAACTAATCACTATACTGGGACAACTCAATCAAGTTATGAATAATAACCTTACCCGTATAGAGCACCCAGATCCAAATAGTGGAGGATAAATGTTAGACCGATTCATGAGGAAACAACCACCAACATTCAATGGGGGTAAAAATCCACTAGTAGCTTAGCAATGGATAAATTCCTTAGAGAAAATATTCCATGCCTTGGAGAGTAGTGAATGTGAAAAAGTTATCATGGCAGTTTACCGCCTCAATGGATATGCTGATCAATGGTGGTCATTGATTAAAAACAAAACGGAAGATGATGAATTATCAAATATAGAATGGAGGCAGTTTGAATATATTTTCTTAGAAAAATACTTTCCTCATGACCATCGAGCAGATATGGAATGACAATTTCAGAGTCTGAGACAAAAGGAGGATGAGAATGTCGCAAAGTATGAGGCTTACTTTACATGGTTATAAAGGCATTAAATAGATTATATACGTAACCCAATGAGTAAGATTGATCATTTATTTTATGGGTTAAAACCATTTGTCTGTCGAGCATTAGCCTCACAATCCTTCTCATCATACAAAGATATTTTCTCATGTGCTATCAAGATAGAAAAATAATTCTCTAAGTATTATGACTTTAAAGCAACTCAAGAGAAGAAGAGATCTGCTGATCACTATGGGAATGGGAATAAGGGGAAGAAGGGAAAGGTTGAATATCCATCCTGTAGTAAATGTGGGAAGAAACACCCCGGTACTTTCTTGAAAGGAATGAGAGTCTGTTACAAGTGTGGTGAAAAAGGCAACCAAGTTCATGATTGCAAGGGGAAGAAAGAAGTTACAGATGTTCAATGATAGAACTGTAGGGATATGGGACATTATGCAAATGAATGTCCTAATAATCAGGGGAACATAACTCAGAAATGGCCAAGGGATCAAGGACAAGATTATTCTATCACTACTACTGAGGTAGAAGCTCCGAAAGACGTGGTGGCAGGTAATTTAATGGTTTCCTCAAGTTTAGAAAATTCATTATTTGATTCTGGATCATCGCATTGTTTCATATCTTCCTAGTTTTCTAAGAAAATTAGATATTTCCAATTTGATTTAACAAGGGAGTTATCAGTTAAAACTCCTAAGGGAAGTATCATTGCAACATGTTTTTTGAATCAGTCCCCATTAGAGCATATAAATGTTCTTTATTTGCTGATCTCATCATCATACCTATGATTGAGTTTGATATAATCCTCAGTATATATTGGCTTTCGAACCATGATGTGAAGATTTATAGTGCAGCCGGTCCCGAAAAGTTTCCAGTATATTTCTATAGGGATACATGGGAGGTGGTTAAATGGGATCTGTTTTGGGCCATTGTGGATTTCTTTTGTGGAGGGATCATCCCCCGAATTGCGGCTGCAACTTCTTTGGTTCTCTTGCCGAAGTCTAAATCTCCCTCTTCTCTCAATCATTATCGGCCGATTGGCATGTGAAACTTCTCATACAAAGTTTTGGCTAATGTGATCAATCGGAGGCTGTCATGCTATCTACCTCGGTGGGTCTCCTTGTAGCAACATAGTTTCATGCATGATCGATCAATATAGGGGGCCATGGTGTTGTCCCAGGAGATGATGAGGGATTTGACCAAAAAACCTCAAGGGTTTAACGTGGCGATCAAGCTTGATATGAACAAGGCTTTTGATAGGTTGGAATGGGGTTTTATTAACAGGGTTCTCTCCAAGATGGGTTTCTCAAAGTGGGCATGCGACATAGTTTTCAGGTGCGTTTTCTCGCCATGGTTGGCGGTGTCCTTGATGGGGAGAACGCATGGTTTATTGAAATCTGTGCGGGGTCTTCGACAGGGTGATCCGATTTATCCGAGTATTTTCATACTGATGGAGGAAACACTTAGTAGGATGATTAATAAAGGTATTGGTAATGGGGAGATACTTCCTTTCAGGAGGAAACATGGAAGCCTTTCTATCTCACACTTAATGTATGCTGATGATACTATCATCTTCAAAAATGCTGGAAGGAGGTCGATTCGGGAGTTCAACAAAATTTTGGAGGAGTATTGTCGATGGAATGGGAAGTTTGTAAATAGGGAGAAGAGTAACTTTTACATTACTAGCTCATGTGGTGCAGGGAGGGTGAACAGGTTGAGCAGCGAGCTAGGAATGGGGAAGGTATCTCTCCCTATGGATTACCTGGGTACACCAGTTTCTTCTGGTAGGATGCGTACCAGGGATTTCGACAAAGTAGTGGGTAGGATGATGACCCACATTTTGGATTGGAAGAATCATTTTTTATCATTTGGGGGGTGCATCACCTTAGTGAACAACGTGCTTTCGGCGGTGCCAGTGCATGCTATGGCTTCCATGAGTGTGTCGAAGGGGGTCATCAGAACCATGGATAGAATTATCTATCGGTTTATCTGGGGTACCTCGCTAGAAAAGAAAAATATGTGGGTTGCATGGGGGAATATGGATCGGCCGTTTGGGGAAGGAGGAATCAATGTCAGGAGCCTGGAGGAGGCAATGCATGGGGTTTGTTCAAAGCTTGCATGGGAAATCATTGAGGAATGTATGATTTGTGGGAGAAGCATGGCTCAGATATACTTAGCATGTGCGAATCGTCCTTTGGGCGGAGCATCGTCTCTGTGGGTTGCTGTGTGTAATATCGTTCCAACCCTTCTTCCATATTCTCAATGGATTTTCAGGGAGGGAAGCATCCTGTTTTGGAAGCAGAACTGGTTGGGGAAGGTGCTGAAGTATTCTGGGTGCCCGGCTCCTTTTATCACCTTTAGAGAGGATAGTTCGAACCCTCTATTTTTCAGATCAATTCTAGATTCCTCTCAACGGATTGTTTTTGACTCTATCGTGCTTAATTCAGAGAAGAATAGGTGCGTTTATACACCTTAATGTTCAGTTAGGTTCAGTGCCAATGTTTTCCGCAGAAGCATAGGTTTTGGTGGTCCTCAACTGAGCGGGAGCTGGAACAGAGTGGTCTGGTGGAAGAATATTCCATCAAAGCTTAATTTCTTTACTTGGCGGTTGCAGTATAATGCTATTCCATCTGATGATAACATCAAAAGGATGGGTATTAGTATGGTCTCTTATTTCCATTTCTGTGAGTGCAGGAAAGAGGGGATCATGAACCATATTTTCTTCGAGGGTGATTGGGATCGTGAGGTGTGGAGCTTCTTTGGAGGGCCTGTAGGTTTTACCTCTCACGCTGGTAACTATGAGAGCTTCTTGGTGCAATGGTTCCAAGGATGCAGTGAAAATATTAGAGAGACTGAGGCTCAGGATTTTGTTCTCAATGCGGGTTGCTAGATTCTTTGGCGAGCAAGAAATAATGCTGGGTATGAAGGGATGCTGTCCACGGGGAGGGTGGTGGTGTCCAGAACTAGGTGTCTGTTGTTGGACCTAGTTGGCGCGGCGGGTATTGGGAAGGAGGCGTCTGCATTTCATTGCTTGCAGTCCCCACTTGCTGAGGCTAGGAGGAATGGTTCCTGGGTGCAGGGTAACTGGATCCGTTGGTCGCTGCCAGAGGAATGTTTTAAACTCAATACCGATGGGTATGAGATGTGGTGGGGTCTTACATGATCACAGTGGAACTGTGGCCTTAGCTTTTTCGGCCTATTATGGTAGAAAAAATTTGGTCCGGGCAGAGGTCCTTGCAGTGCTCACATGGCTATCCATGTGTAAGCAGAGGAATCTGAGCATCGCTCAGATTGAAACTGATTCAAACATTGTCCAGGAGGCCTTGATTGGGAGGGGTATCAATCTATGGTCCATCATCTATACTATCAGACAATGTAAGGCTCTCCTCTCGGATAGAGTTAGGGTCACTCATACTTTGCGTGAAGGGAACAAAGTGGCGGACTACTTGGCCTACCTTGCGGTCTCATATGATCCTGTGGTTTGTTTTTCAAATATCTCTCTTTTTAAACTGGAGGGGGTGAACCTGATTAAGAGTGATGCTCTGGGGCTGCATTATTTCTGGCCTCCCTAGGTGCAGACCCCTTTTTATTTATTATATCTCCTTCTTTCCTTTTGAAATAAAAATCTTAATGTTGGATGGATGGGAGGAAGAGAATGAAATAACTATGGGTGAGGAAAGGAATTTTCAAATAGAGGATGTATCTATTGTAAAAGTATATGTAGATGTGTTTCCGGAAGATTTACCTAAACATCCTCCAGAATTAGAAGTTGAGTTTTCCATTGATTTAATTCCTAGTTCACAGCCTATATCGAAGACCCCTTATAGAATGGCCACTATGGAATTAGTTGAACTAAAGAAACAACTAGAGGAATTGAGTAATAAGGGATTTATTCTCCCTAGTGTTTCTCCATGGGGACCCCCTGTCCTTTTTGTTAAGAATAAAGATGGATCTATGAGGTTATGTATCGACTATAGGGAAATCAATGCTATAAAAATAAAGAACAAATAAACCCTAACTCGCATTGATGATTTATTTGACAAACTGCATGGAGATCAATACTTTTCAAAAATTTACCTTCGATCTGGATACCATCAGTTGTGTGTGAAGAAGAAAGACATTCTGAAGATAACATTTCGAACCAGGTACGGGCATTATGAGTTTACAGTAATGCCTTTTGGATTGACTAATGAACCCTTTGATTTCATTGATCTAATGAACAGATTTTTCAAGGAATATCTTGTTGAATTTGTAGTGGTATTTATTGATGATATATTGGTATACTCCAAAAGCTATGAGGATCATGAAAATCACTTGCGCATTATTCTAAAGACTCTTAGAAGAAATGAATTATATGGGAAGTTTAGCAATTGTGAATTATGGCTTCAAGAGATTTCTTTTCTTGGACATATTTTCTCTAAGGATAGAATCTCCATTGATCCTTATAAGACAATATCAATCCATGAATGTCCAACACCGATGAGTATAAATGAGGTACACAGTTTTATTGGTTTAGCAGGTTATTATCGACGTTTCGTCCAGAATTTTGCCCGATTGGATAACCCATTAACTAAGCTCACACGTAAATGGGTTAAATTTGTTTAGACAAAAGAGTGCGGAGAATGTTTTTAAGAACTGGAGAGAAGATTAATCAATTACCCTATATTGACCCTACCATCATGGAATGATGGGTTAGTTATTTATAGTGATGCATCGAAGAAAGGACTTGGTTGTTTCCTTATGCAGAATGATTGGGTTATTTCCTATGCATCATGACAACTAAAACTTCATGAGCAAAACTATCCTACTCATGATCTTGAGTTATATGCTTTAATCTTTTCTTTGAAGACATGGAGACATTATCTCTATGGTGAAAAATGTGAGATATATACCAATCACAAGAGTTTGAAGTATATTTTCTCACAGAAAGAAATCAACATGAGGCAAAGGAGATGGCTTGAATTACTCAAGGATTATGATTGCATGATACAATACCCCCCAGGGAAGGAAAATAAGTTATCAGATGCATTGAGTAGAAAAGATCACGGAGTTCTGAACAAGATGGGAATTGAATGGGATCCTATTTTAATGGATCTAGTAAAGATGGACATGGGAATAACCATGGAAGGTGAAACATCGATACTATTTCAAATGGTTGCCATTCCATATTTACTAAAAAGGAAAAAGAGTTCTTAGACTGATGATGAAGAATTTGAAAAGAAGATTAAAGCTGTGAATGAGGGGAGATTGAGTGACTTTGTGTATGAAGGTGGAATTTTGAAATTTGGAAAGAGACTTTGTGTTCCTGATAAACCCGATCTAAAAAGGGAATTGTTGGATGATGCTCAAAGTTGTAATTTCTCTATATACCTTGGGAGCACCAAAATTTATAGAGATTTGAAGGAACATTTTTTGTGGGAAAATATGAAGAGGGAGATTGCTGATTTTGTGTCAAGATGTATGGTTTGTCAACAAGTGAAAGCTGGAAGGCAACACCCTGGAGGAGTCATGCAACCTATTCCCATACCTGAGTAGAAATGGGATAATATCACGTTGGACTTTGTCATGGGACTACCAAAGACTCCTAGAAGGAACGATGCAATATGGGTCATTGTTGATCGTCTTACCAAGTCAGAACATTTTCTTTCTATAAGAGAAGATCTACCAATTGAACATCTAGGAAGACTATATATTAATGAAGTTGTGAGACTTCATGGAGTACCCCTGTCAATTTTTTCTGATCATGATCCCCGTTTTACTTCAAGATTCTGGAAAAGTATTCATAAGGCCTTTGATAAAGAACTTTGTTTGAGAACTGTCTACCACCCTCAAACAGATGGAAAATCAGAATGGACTATTCAAACCTTAGAAGACATGTCGAGATCCTGATCACTTGACTTTCGGGGTATGTTGATCAATATTTATCTTTGGTAGAATTTTCTTATAACAATATCTTCCATTCGAGTATTCAGATGGCACCATATGAAGCGTTATACGGAAAGAGATGTCGCACAACAACCTGTTGGGATGATGTTTGTGAAAGAAAACTAATAGGCCTAGAACTGGTGGAGGAAACAATAGAAAATCTGAAGGTAATCCAAAACCACATCCAAGCAGCTCAAAGTAGGCGGAATAGCTATGCCGATAACCGAAGGAAGGATTTGGAATTTCAGGCAGGAGATCATGTTTTCTTGAAGGTATATCCATGAAAGGGATTTATACGTTTTGGTAAGAATGATAAATTGAGTCCTAGGTACATCAGACCTTTCGAAATTCTAGAACGAATTGGGGCTGTATCTTACCATTTGGGAATGCCGCCAAGTCTCTCCAAAGTTCACGATGTGTTCCACGTATCACTGTTGAGAAAATAAATGCCTAACCCAACACATGTACTCACTTATAAAGAAATAGAACTAGAACCCGATCTGTCTTATTGCGAATATCCCTTCAGGATTCTTGATACAAGAGAATAAGTGCTGAGAAACCAGACGACTCATCTGGTAAAATTTCTATGGAGAAACCATAAGATGGAAGAGGCAACGTGGGAACCCGAGGAACTTATGATGAAGAACCACCTGAGTCTTTTCATGAAGTAGTATTCTAGAAATCTTGAGGATGAAATTATTTTAAGGAGGGGAGAATGTAACACCCCAAGCTTCCATGGTACGCTTCTCTTTGAATAGTACAATAGCGTGTGTTGTACACAACTTTGAGTTCTAACACACACCACAACCAATCAAATTAGCTGTTATGAATAGTAATACCCACTTTTTGAAATTTTATACATTTTATATTTCAAAATGGACTTCATTTTAGGATTCTGAATATCGAAATTAGCTTATGGTGATTTTTTTTACTTTTCGGATAACTTTCATATTTTGATGAATAGTGTAAATTTCTAAATTTTAATTAAAAAAAACTTTTTTAATCGAAATAATTAATAGTCATAAATTATAAATTTGAGTGATTTTAGAGTATAATTAGAATATATTTTTACCATTTAATCCAATTTTGGTCATTGGAAATAATTTTACATTTAAACTAGACATAAGCAAGTGCCAATCTTTTGAAAGTTATTATCTCTTAAAAACACGCTTTTTGTTTTAACAATAGGAATTAATTTTAAATTAATTTCTCCCAATTATATGTTTTGAATTTAGAAAAAATGATTCCATATTTAGAATCAGAAGGTCCAAATTATGTAAATAGGTAACCTGTATTTTTAGACATTTTGAATAATTACTTCGGTAAATATTTTATTTACCATGGTTAAAGGGAAAATCCAGCAAATAAGGGTAAAAAATAAGATTATAATAATAATAAATTACCTTTGTTATAACCCTATTGGTTGATACCTGTCCAACTATGAGAATCTTTGGGTCGATTTTGGGACCTCATGGATCCACTTGTAAGTGATAATGACGCTTTATATTAATTAAGTTAAAGTAAATACAAAAATGACATATGCATATATCTTTTAGCAAATAAATTGTTACATAGGGTTATATATGTTAAATTTTGACTATAAATATTAATTATAAGGATAAAAGGATTTCCTACATAATGGTACTTTATTTATAATTTTTATACATTTAATAATTAATTTTATTTATGACACAATAATGATACAATATTTTATTTATTAATGAAAGAATCAAATAATTGGTATTATAAATGTTAAAATAAATATAATTTTAAAGTTTTGATGACATGCTAAAATTTTATTTGTTAATATGACATGTTAGGATTTCTTAAATTAATTGTTTTATAATTAATAATTTTTTTTAAGAATTTAACAAAAATCAATTATTAAATATTGTCAAAATTGGCATAAATGAGTTTTTAAAACAAATATTATCTTATTAATTGATATTCTATTCCTAAAAATATAAGGTTCAACCAAAAAACTTATATAATGATAAGTTTACTCTTAATGGACCATTTGGGGGTAACTTGGAAGTTTATAGTAAGTTTATTGACTATATAATATAAAAATACAAAGAGACATGGTAAATGTCAAACTATTTAACTAAGAGTTAAATAAAAAAGATAAAGTTAATATAGTAACCCAAAACTATCCAAAACCTATTGGTCGAGTGGTTTCTGACCTATATCCACCTTAACCTTTAAGTAATACACTTTTGAGCCATTATAAACCGAATATGAATTTATTATAAAATAATATTTCTATCTTTTCCTAAGGTGCCCATCACCCCTCTTATAAAAGGGTACTTCCCCTTCCCTCTAATTCACACCTTCAAAGCCTTTTGTCTCAGAAAAACACGACCCAAATATTCTCTCAAATTCACTCACTTCAACCTATAGGCTTTATTTTGATCAGAAATCCAACCTAAGGAGCCCTTTTGATCAAATGAAAATGAAGAACCTGAAGAATAGGTAATGTTTTCACCACCCTCTTTCACGTTCCTTTCTTCTTCAACTTCTTCTTTCTTTTTTATTTCCATTCTAAAATAATAAATACAGTAAATTCTATATAATATGATTTTATTATAAATATCGTACAACCATATTCAGTATTCTATCCATCCTTTGAATGACATGTCACCATACGTGCGTACGTACGACTTACCGCCTCCACGTCGTGGTGTAATTGTTATTCAAAACATTATTACTTGGATGGGTATGATAATGATATGTAATTTATGTAAATAATAAATATAAAATGCTAATTATTCTGTATATACGATATACCATCCAATTATATATTATTTTAATATCGAAAGAATGATATTGTCCCTCGTGCGTACGTACGAACTACCGTCTCCACGAACGTGATAAGATTCATTCCCCATCATATCCATGAAAGTATAATTATCATTTTATGATTAAAAATAATGTTTAAGAACTTTATATCATTCTATATATGAATAATATGCAACCTATTCATAACAAACACGACTTATGTAACAAAACATATAAAAGAAAATGAGTAAGTTAACACCCGAAACGACGATAATACTAAGATATAATTAACAAAGCAATGTTAAAAGATCATATATGATATAATATTAAAGTATATGATTATTTTATAATTTAATAATAATTATTTCACCATTATACATGAGTTTAACCTACCCTCAACCAAGAAAAAGTACAAGGTAAATGTTTATTTCACAATCTCTTCATTATCCGAGGTTGTTTATATGTAATTATCTATTGGGACCTCTTTATCATCCATATCCATGTTTCTTAAAAATTTATTTCAAATCATTCTTACTATTTTACATAATATGGGTTAAAGTCATTTATACCCCTGTTTGAATTTTGATAAGAAGTTTATAAAGGAATCTTTCTATCATTTTCCAAACAGGGTCCTTTTTAACCTTTTAGACAAAATTAAGGTAAAAATGTATTTTTTTAACTTATACGGTGGGTGCAGATATTTTCCACCATTATAAAATCAGCAAAGATTCAATTAAAATCTTATAAGAATATTTTCAAAGTAAATGTTTTAATTATGTGTCTTTTAAATGATTTCAAAAAAAGAGATATTTCTCTCAAATAGTTTTGATTTCATCTATGTCAACATCCTTTGATGGATTTTAAGCTTATTTGTAGTTGATTTATTATGATACAAAACTTCCATATTTTATTAAAGGTTTTGTGATATATTTGAATGTGGATGTGTTATTTTTATTCCATTCATAGTTTATAGAGAAATTTTTTACATTTCGTATGCTAGTTTTAATACGAATGTTTATGTTATGTTTAAACCTGTTCATCTAAGGAATGCATTGGACTTAATAAGTGACAGGTGGAGCTCTCTATAGATCCTCGATGCATCAGTAGGCCTCATGAGACAAACTAGTGTCTTGGCATAAGTCCTTGACAAAATCTTATTTGTAGTCTTGGGACAAGTCCTTGACTATGTGTTTATGATAGCCTGACATTATGCATTCCTTCGTTATGAAAGTGGTTATTGATATTGCATATGATTATTCGACTAGTAGAATATCCATGTGAATAAGTAAATGGCATTACTTCATTTTATTTTTTCCATATTATGCTGATGTTTAATTTTAAAAGCATTTTGTTTTAGTTATACATTGTGTTAAATGTATATGCTTATTTATGAAAGTTTTCACTATATTGTTATCCTTACTGGGCATCTAATCTCACCCCTTTATATGTTTTATTTTTCCCAGGATGTGAAGAAGTATTTTACGAATGACCTGCAGGGATAATATGAGGGGATATGAGTGTGGAGACAAGATGTTGTTGTAGCTTTCATTTCATGATGTAATGAAAGACTTATGAATATATCTAGTGTTTGCAAGGATACTAAACTAATCGGTCTTTCGAGATTTGATATTTTTTGATCATGCCAATGTTATGTAATAATGCACTGACTCTGGATAAGTTGGGTCGGGGCGTTACATATAAACCTCATATCAGAGTTTCAAAATATCAATAAAATATCCAAAAATAATACACATTAGGGTACATAGGAAGAATAAATAAATAGATCATGCCATAATAAATAAAATATTGACTTACAGTCATACATAAATGATCTCCCACTTGGATAATCACATATAAAAATACCAAATAACTTAAAAACAAGAGGGGATCCATGATTTCACTGAGCTATACCATATCCCATCCTTCTATCCTACTCAAGCTTCTTCAGCTTAAAAATGAAAACCTAGACATCTGCCCATGTTATACCTACAACCAAGTGAGAGTATGCTCAAGTACCCCTGTGCAATGGAATACTGATCAATGTGTGATTACATACCTCAGTAGGGAACACTGACATGGTTCCATACAATATTATTAATCTAGTGTATTGTGCTTGTGGCATGCTGAGAATAAATACATAATCCCCTAAACAAAATTAATAAACCAACCACAATACATCCTTTGGTCTGATACCATAATTTCTCTTGGCACATCATGATGATAGTTCCAACCGGTTTATAAACTAAATTAGGGACACACACATATATATTTAGGCCACTACTAGTCCCACCAGCTAGCTGGTGGCTATATACTGCTTGCCGTCCAACCTGAATTCCTTTTGGTGCTCTTTTGAGTCTCCCAATCACCATTTAATATCCATTACATGTCCTACACATCTCTGTTGAGAGGTTCCAACCTTCAAAATTCATTTTTTAAGCTCGATTCAAAATTTACTTCCCCCAATAATTGAAAATTTAATTTCCTCCAGAAAAGGAATGTTTCTACGCCTGAGAATTACAAAAATGATTATATATATAAATTGTATTTATATAAATATTTATATTTATTGTGTGTGTGTGTATAATATTTCAACTCAACACATATGTACGTCGATATACAATGCATATAATATTAATTTTATTGTAATTTATATATAAAATAAACCAAAATTAATGAACAATATATAAAAATTATTATATTAATTAATATTATTATATAAATATTAATAATTTCTAATTATATAAATGTATATAATGTTAGTAGTATCATGTGATTTTGTTTAATAATTATTAAATATATTTAAATATTATTAATTTTATTTACAAAAATATTATCAATTATACAAATGAATAAATATATTACATTAATAAAAATTTATAGTTATATTTATAAATATTATAATAGTATTATACTTAAATAAAAAATATTTTCAATACATTTTACTAAATAAAATAAATATTAAATATAAATATAAATTGTATTTAAGATATTATATTCATTTTTTTATTTTTATATCAAAACTTAAAAATAATTATAAATTACATATACATTGATATATATATATATATATATATTCCTATATAAAATTTAATCCTTACATTTGAATGACATTAGTTATTGGTATTATAAATAATTAAATATATATTGAAAATGGTTGGGGAGGGGGAATTACAAATCTACAAAGAAAATAAACAACACACACATGGAGGAAGCTAGAGAGGCTCGAACTCGAGACCTCCCTAACACCCAGAGGGACACTACCACTGAGCTGTGCCCCTAGGAAAATGATGACATATATATTACAAATTACCAGGGTAGGGAAATTACAAATATACAAAGAAAATACACAACACACACATGTAAGAAGTTAAGAAGACTCAAACTCAAGACCTACTAAGCACCCCATAGGGATACCACCACTATGTCTTGCCCTGAGATAAATAATGACACATATAATAATAATAATATTTAAAAATTAATTTTCTTGATATAATTCATTTTTTATAATTAATGTTCAAAATTTTAATTCACTTACTTAAATAAAAGATATTATTTCCATTGTAGTATAAATATATATTTATAATTAAATAGATTATAACTATAACACACACACACATTATTATTTAGACCCAAATGTGTGTGATTTTTTACTGTATTTGTGTATGTATTTACACTAAACGAATGAGATATGTGAAATTTAAAAACCAAAAGTGTGTGTGTGTGTGATAAATAAATAAATATAAATAAATATAAATTATATATTTATAAGATAAATATTTTATTTGTTCTAGGATTAACATTGATAAATGTTAACTTTTATCAGTTCTAGAAGAAGCATTGATAAAGTTCAACTTGTTTTAGTGATAAATAAAGCATTGATAAAGGTCGACTTTTATCAGTACTCATTTCTGGAAATAATAAAATTGGATCTTAATTAGAACTTACTAAAAGGACCAACAAAAGCTAGTACTTTTATTTTTATGAATATATAGTAGTTCCACCAATAATGGAACATAAAGATGAAATGTTACCACTTCTTAAAATACATTGAAAGTAATTTCACCCATGATGGCCCATAAAGCCTAAAGGTGCCCATGACTTCCCTAACTAATTTTTATTTCGTGGGATTCAAACCATAGTCTATTTACCCCTAAATACAAAGTGACCACATGACATGTACCACTATGATTTATACAAGGGGGAAAATAGTTGAAGGTAAATTCATCCATGATGGCCAACCAATCCCATAGGTTCCCATCTCTTTCTTGAATAATTTTAAGATGGTGATACTCAAACCCCAGGATAGTTCCCCTTGAGCATAGAGTGGCCACCAGAAATGTATTTGAATGTTCTATGGTGTAACAAAAGCATCAAGTAAGACCACATTTTTTATTTTTTTTAAATTCAATAGAAAACATAGAATAAAATGAAAAAAAAACTCATTGAAATTTTATAAACATTTTCATGTACATTTAATTTATATTTAATTTAAAAACAAATACTTAAACTGTGATATTATTCTTGATCAATCTTTGTCATCACCAATTTTGTTAAATTTTTATTTCATTGGAGAATCGTACTGAGGACCACCTAGACATTTCTACATATGGTCTAAGAAACTCCAAATAATATTATTGATCTTTTAGGAACTATAATGAGTTAAACAAGTGATTTAAGTCATTCCCCATTATAAAAAATATCGGATATATTACTCTATCTCTAAAATTTTATATAAAATGGATTATTCTCTTTAATTTTATCTCTAGAATTTAAGAGGGGAATTTTCTTGAGAATCACCCATATCATCACCATGACACTTTTTGGTTTTATAAATTAGTTTAGTATTAAAGAATAACAATAAATTCCATCCTTCTAATTTAATCCTAACAAAAACTCCTTGTCATCTTTCTTTAAAATAATAATAAAATAATTATTGTTTTTGTTGAAAAGAAATATAGAATCTATGTCACCTATCTCTTAAATATAAATAAAACTATTGAAATTAATTTAAATTTATATTTAATATTTAAATATAAAATATTATATCAATAAATATTTATTTAAATGATATTAAAATACTTTACATATGTCACTACACTTAAATAATAATACTTATAATTTTCAGTGACTATTGATGATCTATTATCATTTATTAAATGAATAAATATATATTTAAATTTTATGAAATATATTTACTGGATCATTAACTTGATCTGAATCCTCTTATAAAATTATTAAACATTGAATGATCACATATTTTTTGATAAAATAAAATAAATATTATATTCACTTAACTTGAGAATAAATATTTATTTATATATATTCACATTACTTAAATAAATATTTATTTTAAATATTCACAAAACTTGTGAATAAATAATTATTTCTGAATAAAAAATAAGATATTAAATTCAACTCATATATTCTAAACTGAAATATCTCCTGATTTAATTTTTATGATCAACTAAAATTGAATAAATATTATTCCAAGAGTTGGGAATATATTTATTCTTAAAAAAAATATTAATTGAATTTAATAAGTTTCTAGATACACATTGTGTGCGAACCTATAGACTTTTTTCTTAGTAGAAATAGGTATAACTCACATAAATTCTCAGGTTTATGTCTCATAACATGCCAAGAAACCCATAAAAGAATATGTTAGTGTAGAAACTTCATCAATATTCTTATAAAAGATGTTGTGTAATACAATACCTTTGTCAAATGATATCCCATTAAATATGACGCATACTTGTTTCATCGTACTATATACTTGATTTATCATTCTTTGAATTTACAAAGTGAACTTGTCTATAAACCACAATGGACACATGTTTTTTTTTCCGAAAACTTCCTTCTTAATCCATGGGATAAATAAGTAGTGACCCTGATCCCGATGCCCATACGATACGCTAGTCGAGGTTCCAATGACCCCAAGGTAACTACAGGATCCCAGGGTCTAGAGAATAGCATTATGGGTCATATTATAGAATTTGGTAAATGATTTACCCACTTTAATTATAAATAAAGGCCATGGATAGATTCTACTTGAAATTTAGAATGACTTATCCGAAAGTCGGATATTCCCAAATAGATATCACTTTCAAACATGATATATAAGAGTATAAAGTTATATAAACATAAAATAACTCAAAAAAATAATGAATAAAAAACCAAATCTAAATACATACTACCATTTACAAACAATATGTTGGTCGGAGTGGATACTCAAGAGGGGGGTGAATTGAGTTCCAATTAAAATTTCTGTTAAAATATTATCTATTTAAAATCCCCCAATTTATAAAACAAGTTAAACTATAGTGAATTTATACAGATTGTAAATGTTCACTTAGATTCTCAAAGATTGATTAGATCTCAGTTAATTTAACCACAAGATTAAACTGACTTTTGAAACTAACCTACTGATTTACAATAAGTGTAAACACTTACTAATTTAACTATCAAAGTAGCTTTCAAATAGTTTTGTATTTAAAAGTAATAATAGCAGAAAAATAAGATATATGTAGTGTACTATAAAATTAAACTAAAGATTCACAGCAGATATAACAAGAGGTTCAGTCTCAAGCCGAGAATTAGTCCTCTCTAGTTTATATAAATTTGATCCACACCCTAGATCGGGGTTAACAACAGTTTACAAAATTGTCTAGGCCACGCAGGGACCTCTACCACTATTCTTCGTGGGAAACAAAACAAAGACCAGGCCACACAAGGACCTCTTCCACAGTTGACGAGGGTAAACAAGAGTTAAGATATTTGGAGCGAGGATTTAGATATCCTCCAGTTCAGTGCAGGAGACAGTGTGTGTATACAAAATACAGAGTACACTACACTGCTTGAAAACTAATAAATAAATCACTTAGAGAGAGCAGATAAGAGTTTAGAAAACTCTAGTGATTATCAATGCAGCTCTGGACTTGTTGGATTGAGCAGGAATGCTTCTGAGTCCTCTGGTTTTTCTGTTGAAAAACAGAGTGTCGTAGTCAGCTTGTCTTCTACAGGAATGAAAAAGATCTCTTGTCTCGTCGTGTGTTCTTCAGTGGAATTGGTTTGCATTCATGAGAATTCTTTGAAAGTCTGGAAATCTCCTTTTTTTATCAGGATTCTTCTTCTTGTAGTGCTCTTGGTGTATGTAAGTTCTTCTCGTTGTATATTCACACTTTCACGCCACTTCACTTCTTACACGTGTACTGTATCTCAATATTTCTTATATTCCACGAGTTCTGGCGGTAGGAATGATTCCCTTTTCATAGGTACGAGATACAGTTTCCTGACATTCCAACAACTATCATTAAATAACATTAATTGCATTAAAAACATCAAATATGACCATTAGTATTATTTAAATAATATTGACAAAAAGTTAAGAAACGGTGTCACAGTGATTATGTAAACGGTGTCTTCTTCACAGTATGAGTTTCACGGTATGAGCTTCACGGTATGAGCTTCACGGTATGAGCTTCATGGTATGAGCTTCACGGTATGAGCATGTCATGGTGTCTAGATCATGGTGTCGAGGTCAAATTTTTTCCTTCACGGTGTCTGGGTCACGGTGTCTGGGTCACGGTGTCTGGATCACGTTGAGTCCTTCACAGTGTTTGGGTCACGATGAGTCCTTACTTAGACAAATATCTATATTTAGACTTAGACAGAATATGTAGAATATGGATTAAGTTTAATCGTTAGAGAGTAATAGAACTTGAATCACAAACATAAAGGCTTGATAATATATGTAAAATTTTTGATCATTTATAAGACTTGTAAATAATAAAGAGAGTAATTAACATCCATAAGATTTGTTATCATTAAACCATGATGTGTAGTTATTATTGAGATTTAAGACCATTATCAAGATGTGCAATGAAGATTGAGATTAATTAATAGTAAAAGGATTTATGATCATTAAAATATGATTAACACATGAGGAGTCCAACAATATCCCCCTTTTTGATGATCACAAATCAGATATAGTCAGAAGATAAATGAAATGTAACTTTAAAGATACTATCATAGTAAAAACATTATAGAACTAACACTTGTAGTTTTTCTCCCCCATTTATACTTGTAGATTTTTCTCCCCCTTTTATACTTGTAGATTTTTCTCCCCCTTTTGGGATTATCAAGAAGTAGAGAAAATGAAATGAAACTCGGCAGTTGGAATTAAAAAAATGGTGCAGAATACAACATACAAGAGAATTACAAACAGTAAACAAGAAATGACATCCCATCAAAAAGAAAACAGTCTCTATAATCTTCAAGGATCCATCTTTTCCTTGACTTTATCAGCAGCAGGAGTTGGTGCTGAAGTAAAATAAGGCATAGATGCAGTAGAAAAAGATGGTATGGGTAGACCTTCAAAAAAAGATGGAGTCAAAGTGGGAGTAGTAGAAGATCAAGGCTTAGGTTGGTCAAGAATGACTGGCCGGATCTGAGAAAGAGCTTGGCTAACTGACATGGCAGTTGAGGCTAAGGCAGGTAGAGCAGGTCGAAGGGGTGCAATAGCTGGAGCCACGATAGCAGTACTCTGCACATGAAGATATGACTACAAAAGATTGATGAAATCAGTAATGATTTCACCACCATATAGCATAGCCTTTTCAAAATCATCCTTATTCTCCATAAACTTTTCCAGCAATCTAGTGAACTGTGTAAGTTTCTAAACTTGAGTTTTAAAAGCTTGAGTCACCAGATGGATTCTCAAATTTTCAACAAGATATCTAAAGTGATCTGTCATATCACTTTTCTAGAAAATCCAAGAGAGATAAAGATCTATTTTCTTGGTTATCTCTTGTTGAGCATCATTGGATATCTTAGAATGAATCCTAACCAAGTCCAGTGCTCTATCACTATTCTTAACCACTTCTATCAAAGAAGATAGATCCAAGCCACTAAAGGCGCTCTGAATTTCTTCCTTGATTATGGATCTCAGCATAGAATCATCCAAAGAAGATGTGGAGGTATGACCAGAAGCAGGTGAAGCGTTGACAACTTCAGTTAGAACTTTGAGCTGTTTCAACACTTTTTGCAGGCAACCTGTGTATTCATCTGTAAGCTTATTCATATTTTCCACAAGTTCTCTCATGCGTTATAGCATCTTGGTGTGTCTTTTTCCAATCTTTTCAGAAAAAGAAAGAAGATATGGATGAAATTCGGACACAATTTCCCTAGAAAGGAGGGAATCAGATGGCTCAAGAGAAGTACAAACCAGTGCAGGATCAGAAACAGGAGCAGGTTCTGATCTCAAGGATAACTCATTCTGCAAATTTGCTATCATATTTTTCAGATTTGCAACATTAGCACTCAGCAGCTTATTCTCAACTCTGACTTCTTGAATTTCTCAGATCATCCTTGGTTGAATATACAAGATAATATTTTCCAAGAGAATTGATGCATCTTCTTTACTTAACTGAGTTACTGGACGAGGTTGAGTGGAGACAATTTTCTCAACTCCTACTAACAAAGTTTCTCCAAAAACATTCAGATCATCTTTGGTCACAAAGGAGTGATGCTCAGGTAAGGGTGCAGGTAAAGGTAGTGGTTCAGATTCTGATTGAGGTTCAGAGTCATATTCAGACTCAGATTCTGATTCGAATTGAGGTTGGGGCTCTGGTTCTGGTTCTGGATGAGCTACAGACTTCAGTTGAAATAGAGAAGAAAGATCTATTCCTGTTGTAGACACTTTCTCTGACTCATTCACATCATAAAAGCTTGGGAAAACAAACCGGGTGTGTACAAAGTATGAGACAACAGGTTGAGATGCTTCAGCAGATCCAGCTTTTGTAATCTCAAGATTTTATGGTTCCTCCCCCTCAAATTGTGCTTCCCTTTCATATTCTTGAGGATCAAGAACATGGATAAGATCCATAGTATCATCCCTAATCTCTTCAACAAACTCTTTCCTTGCCAAATGGAAGGCAATTTCTATCCTCTCTTAAGTAAAGGGAATTATCTCAGGAACCGATTATTCCACTGGTTGAACTTCCAGACTTGATTCTTTCTCAACAAAAGACCCCCTTCAATAGGATTAGCCTCTAAGGTTTCTTGCTGTTCTGAATCAGAAAAACCAACTTCCTTGCAGCATTAGGATGAGCTTCTGGATTTACATCCGCACTAGAAGCAGAAGCTTCCTCTTCTCTCAAACTAACATCAACTTCCTCTTCTTGAGGTATTTCAACAGGGATAACAGCAGGGACAATAGTCCTTTCTTTGTCAATAGGATCTGTTTCCATTTGTGGTATTTCGACCTCTTCTCTCTGAGATACTTCAGCAGTTACTTCCTCTTCTTCTTCTTCTGAAAACTCATCCACTTCATCTGGTTCCAAACCAGGACCAGATAGATTTTTAGGCCTTCTTGGATAGTCAACAGGATTAAACTTTTTATACACATGATCATTTTCCTCAACCCACTGCTTCTTCCTGGGGTTCCAGATAATCTTCATCCTTCTGATGATATGCATAAATAGGCATAAATCAAGGTCCTCTAACCTTTCTTCATTCAGTCCAACCATCCATTTTGCAACTAACATAGCGTAAATCATCCTTGAGTAAAACAAGGAGGTGGATATGGAAGTGAGTTTGATCAGCTCACAGATATGGTTGATAACATACTTGCATAGGTTGATCATATGGCCATTCTTCAACAGGTGAATCAGGAACACATCCTGATACTTAATCACAGCAAAATATCCTTTTCTTGGACTAATCAAATTTTGAACAAATTTGAACAAAAGTCTAGTCTCCCCATCTAATTCCGCAGCTATGGACCTTCACTTGGTGCCATTTCTAGTCAAGTTTTCCAAAGCAGTCTCCAGGTCAAAGTTGTCGGTTGTTAGAGCAGGGTCTCTCTGGTAATCCTCACACACTCCTTCATGGGAAATCCCTAGGCATACAGCCCACAACCTCAAAGAGAAAGATCACTTTTGACCATTTATCCAACTTGTCACCACAACGCTTTCTCCAAACTCAAAAGAAAGATTTACATTCTGATAAAATTGAGATACCAATCTCGGGTAGATCGCTCTATTCTATCCATTGAACCATTCAAGCCATCCTTGATCTCTTAAAACTTTTAAAACTAAAGATCTGCTAGACATCAACCACTCTGGGAAAACTTCTTTTTCATGTAACGCCCTGACCCCAGCTACCCAGAGTCGGTGCATTACTTCGTAACATTGGAATGATCACAAAAGATCAAGTCTCGAAAGACCGATTAGTTTAGTAGCCTTGGAAACACTAGATACATTCATAAGTCTTACATTACATCATAAAGTGAAAAACTAATAACAAAGTCTTTGTACTCCACACTCATATCCTCTTCTGACTATCCCTGTAGGTCATTCCTAAAATACTTTTTCACATCCTGAGAAATATTAAAACATTGAAAGGGATGAGCTCAGATGCTCAGTAAGGATAACAATATTGCAGAAGCTTTCATAAATAAACATAAACATTTAAGGAAATGTATGACTAAAACAAAAGCCTTTTAAACTTGAACATCAACATAATATGGCAAAAGTAAAATGAGATAATTCCATTTACTTCTTCACATGGATATTCTACTGGTCGAATAATCACATGCAAAATCAATAACCACTTTCATAATGATGGAATGCATAATGCCAGACTATCATAACCACGTAGTCAAGGCCTCGTGCCAAGACCACAAATAAGATTTTGTCAAGGCCTCGTGCCAAGACACTAGTTTGTCTCATGAGACCTGCCGATGCATCGAGGATCTATAGTGGGCTCCACCAGTCACTTACTAAGTCCAATGCATTCCTCATATGAATAGGTTTAAACATATCATAAACCATAACATAATCGTACCACATAAAACATGCGTAAAGGAAAAATAACATTTCCACATTTCAATCACAAGATGTCAATACAACACATTGATATAATAAAAACGTTTTCAAAACCATTTCTAATACCAAAATAAAAGCAAGTTAAAACTTTGTATTTATTTTTCATTTAAAAAAAGTGATGGCTTGTAGAGGAAGCCGAAACTCAAATAATGGTCATGGCAGCGGAGAAGTCATTGTCGCCACATATGTATGGAAAGAAAAACATTCCCTTTTTGTCGTTTAGTAAAACTCTTCGTATAAAAAATATTCCTTTTGAACAAGCGTAAAAGTCAAAGGGGTTTATACACCGTATAAAAGAAAGTTGTGTATAAAACCAAATATGCCTCAATGAAAGGAGATTGAGACGAAGTCCCTAAAAAGATCATTTTTAAAATAAAATAGATATATTATGTGTATTCACTATAGGTACACATAAATAAAGTAAAAATACAAAATAGGACATAATAATATCATGACATAATTTTAAAGTAGGATATTAACCCAAAGAATGGAAGTTGGGTTAAGAAGTTCCCTTACCTTGCGTCCTGTCCTGACTCAACCGTTATTTAACCTCCTGAATAATAAACTAGAGTTAATTCCTATTTACTTAAGAACCTTTTTCATGTTCATTATTACCTTTATATCCCTTATTACCATGTTATGAACATTATGTAATTATTTAAGTTTATAACGGTTATTTTTTCGATCATAGATACATGAGTCAAAAATAACATTCTTATAATTACAAGTTGTTCATGTGGTGATATATCCATTATATCCAGAATTATATTCATGATATAGATATCATATATCTCATATATATCCAGTATATACATGCATTTATATTATTACATAACATTTAGAGGTAAAAATGAAATGCACCGTTCATGGAGACGGTAAGCCGTACGTACGCATGAACGCTACTTTCATTTCTATTTCATATTTAATGGAATGAAATCATAATTATATAAAGGTATAATATAGTTCCAATATAATATCATATATAATATCATTTACCCCATCCTTTATACATCCCACATATGGCATTAACGATTCACATCACTTTGAGGGGGCGGTAGTCCGCACTTCCTAAAATCAAAATATCGTGTTTACCCATAATGGAAACCATAAAGGTATGCCATAAATGAAAAATACAGAAGCATAAGTAAAACATAAACATGTTATATATCCTATATAAATATAGTGACATCTTAATGGACACATTTGAAAGTGTTATATGAGAGTTGAACAATCATCGTTTCGTGAGGCAGAAATTCTCCATCCACAGAAACCGTATGTTATTTAACCATTAGATGTAGGTGTGTGTAAGTGTAGCTAGAATCCTTCTTATAAAAACATCCTAGTATATTTAGGATACTGGTGTTGTTACAAAAGAAATGAATAAAAAGAGTTTAGGGGGTTGGAGAAGAAAAATAAAACAAAACAACATTAGAGAAGACATTACCTCAAAATCGGGTAACTCTTTTTGATTTGAGCCAAAGGCTTCCTTGGGAAGATTTATACCCAAAGTGAGGCTTCTAGGAGTAAGAGGGGGAAGTTGGGAGAGTATTTGGGCAGAGGTTGGCCGAGCCAAATGGTTTGAAAGTGTGAATGAGGTGGTAGAGGTGGGGGCCTTTTATAAGAGGAGAGGAGGGGCACTCTTGGAAAGTAAGGAAAAATCACTTTGTTATAAAATGAGTTCCAGATTTTAGAGGTCCCAAACTTATATAATTAGAGGGTAAGGTGATAAGGGTTCGAAATAGACTCATAAAATAGGTCTTTTACAAGTGTAAGCCTTGGATTGTACAATATCTTTTCATTTTATTAATATCGTCAAATAATGAGGTCATCGCTGCATCATAATGATGTCATAAATAATTTAATTTATTTAATGTGTAAAAATTATAAAAATAATACTATGATATATTAAATCTTTTTAGATTTCCAATTACTATTTATAGTCAAAAATATAACTTGTATAACCCCATTTAAAAATTGTTTTAGTAAAACATTTCATGTTTGTGTCATTTTTTACTTTAACATTAAAGAAAAGGTATTTATGTCATTTTCAAACTAAAGTGGCTCCATGGGGTCCACAAGTTGACCCATGGATTGTCTTGGTCAGCCATGGAACATCCAATGAGGGTAGGACATGTGTCAAGCTCATCTCATATTATTAAAACATTATTTTTACCTTAAACTACACTAATTACCTCTAATCACGATTAAGAACTTAAAAGTTACTATTCACCAAAAAATTATTTTATTCTCATTGAACCAAATTTTACTTCTTAATGAAAACCATTTATGTCGGATTTTTGAAATTCAAAACACAGAAGTGGTAAAATTTCATTTAAACGAAAAATCAGTTTTTATAAGTACCACTTAGTGGTTTCACTATTCATCAAAAATTGAAGTTTTTCAGAACAATGCCAAAATTTCACCCTAAGATATAATTGATATTCCGAATCCAAAAATGAAGTCCATTTTTAAATATAAAATTTCTATAATTTTAAAAAGTGGTTATTACTATTCATAACGGCTACTTTGATTAGTCTCGGTGTTTTAGAACTCGAAGTTGCGTACAATGCAAGCTATTGCATTATTGAATGAGAAGCGTATTGTGGAAGCTCGGGGTGTTACATTTCAGGTACAACTGTACGAATTACCAGGTTTGGGTTTAGAGGTCCTTCAGGAGCTATCCTCGATATCCTCTTCTGTTTCTTAGAGCGACACTTCTCAGACGAGGGTGAAGATGGACGCTTCATCCTTGGCATCCACTGAAGGTTCGGGCGAGAGGGAAGAGAAGGTTCAGAAGATAGTTCAGGAAAGGAATCGAATGAAACCCTTAAGTTTTATCATTTGGGAAAGTCAAACGTCCTAAAAAAAAGCGCGGGAAATCAAATATTGGTAAAATAAAATTTACGCGATACGGGTTAACATAAGAATAAAAATAAACTTCACGGTGAGACCGTGAGCAGGCGTTACGGTGTGATGAAAACTAGTCATCACGGTGAGATAGTTGATAGTCGTCATGGTGAGACAGTGAGCATTCTGTGCAGTCATGGTGAGATAGTAAGTTGACAGACCGTGAGCATAAAGTCTTGATGGTGAGACAGTGAACATAAAACAGTAACTTAGAAACAGTGACCATGAAACCGTAAAGTAAAATATAGTAAAGTATTAAACATTGAGATCAGTAGGATATTTACTTATGATTAATCTTACCAAGATCATGTATGATGTAGTCTAATCTTTCAGAATTTAATGGTTTAGTGAATATATCAGCAAGTTGATATTCAGTACCATTGAATTCCAAAGTAATATCACCTTTTTGATAATGATCCCTCAAAAAGTGATGTCTTACATCAATATGTTTTGTCTTAGAGTGAGAAACAGGATTCTTAGAAATTTTAATAGCACTTTTGTTGTCACAATTTATTGGGACATGTCTTAATTGATATCCATAGTCCAGTAATATGTGTTTCATCCACAAAAT
The DNA here is from genome assembly GCA_963277665.1 of Viscum album. Taxonomy (NCBI): domain Eukaryota; kingdom Viridiplantae; phylum Streptophyta; class Magnoliopsida; order Santalales; family Viscaceae; genus Viscum; species Viscum album. Next base: position 1,579,968,698 of record OY728150.1, on the reverse strand, counting down.
TTGTGCACAATAACTGCCAGCAGCTATGTATTCAGCTTCTGCAGTGGATAATGCAACAAAATTTTGTTTCTTACTACACCATGATACTAGTGACTTTCCTAAAAGATGACACATTCCAGAGGTGCTTTTTCTATCTAACTTATATCCAGAAAAATGAGCATCAGAATAACTAAGTAATTCAAATGATTGTCCTTTGGGATAGAACAGTCCTAAATTGGGATTATGCTTGAGGTATTTGAAAATTCTCTTTACAACATTTAAATGTGACTCTTTAGGATTTTCTTGAAAACGATCACACATACACACACTAAACATAATGTCAGGAAGACTAGCAGTTAGGTAGAGTAGACTTCCAATCATTCATCTATAAGTGGTTTGATCAACAGATTTACCATTTTCATCAAGATCCATCTTACAGGTGGTACTCATGGGAGTGTCACTACTTTTTGTGCTATCTAATCCAAAACATTTTAAAATATCTCTAGTATATTTACTTTGAGTTAAAATAATTCCATTATCATTTTGAAAGATTTTAAATCCAAGAAAGAATTTAAATTCACCCATTAGACTCATTTCAAATTCATTTGGCATCATTTTAGAAAAATCAGTACATAATGTAGTTTTTGAAGATCTAAAAATAATATCATCTACATTAATTTGTACAACTAAAACATCTTTAGAAATTCGTTTTATATACAGAGTAGGATCAGCTATTCCTTTTGTAAAACCTTTAGAAATTAGAAAAGTACTTAGTCTATCATACCAAGCTCTTGGAGCTTGCTTTAAACCATATAAAGCTTTTGATAATTTGAAAATATGACTTGGAAAATGAGGGTTTGAAAATCCAGGTGGTTGTTCAATAAAAACATTCTCAGTAATATATCCATTTAAGAATGCACTCTTGACATCCATTTGATATAGTTTGAAATTTAGATGTGCAGCATAAGCAAGTAAAATCCTAATAGCTTCTAATATGGCTACGGGAGAAAAAGTATCCTCATAGTCAATACCTTTTTCTTGACTATATCCTTGTGCAACTAGCCTAGCTTTATTTCTAACTATGTTTCCAGACTCATCAACTTTGTTTCTAAACACCCATTTAGTGCCTATTGTGAAAGTGTCCTTAGGTCTTTCAACAAGATTCCAAACTTTATTTCTTTAAAATTGATTGAGTTCTTCTTGCATATCAATTACCCAAAATTCATCATTGATAGCTTTATTGATATTTTTAGGTTCTAACTATGAAATAAAGGCTTGATGTTCATCCTGATTTCTTAGAGAAGCTCTAGTCTGTGTCCCTCTATCAAGATTTCCTACAACAACATCTAAAGGAAGATTCTTTATAATTATTGTTGATCTAGTAAAGGTAGGAATAGAAATTTCAGGATCTTCTCTAGGTTTGGGTTCATTAGCAGCAGATTCTGGAATAAGTCTAGAACTGGTTGTCTTTATAGCAGGTTCATTAGATTTTTCATTAAGGTCCAGAACAGATAAATATTCTTCAAGATTTTCAAGAGAAGTTTTAGGCTCATGTGGATCAGTTTCATCAAACTTGATGTGAACAGATTCTTCCACACATTTGGTTCTCTTATTAAAAACTCTATAGGCTTTTCTAGTTAAATAATAACCAAGAAAAGTTCCTTAATCACTTTTAGAAGAAAACTTATCAAGATTATCCTTTGTATTAAGAATAAAAACTTTACAGCCAAAGACTCTGAAGTAATTAACTTTAGGTTTTCTATTGTTCCACAACTCATAAGGGGTCTTCTTAAGAACAGTTCTAATTAAGACTCTGTTAATGATATAACAAGCTATATTGATAGCTTCAACCCAAAAGTAAATAGGCAGGTCATATTCATTAAGCATAGTTTTAGCAATTTCTTGCAGGGTTCTATTCCTCCTTTCTACTACACCATTCTGCTGAGGTGTCCTAGGAGCAGAAAAATTATAAATATAGCCATTCTGTGAGAAAAAGGATTCAAATTCATGATTTTAAAACTCATGGTCATGATCACTTCTTAGGGTTTTAATCTTAAGTCCACTAAGGTTTTCTACAGATGTGGAGTATTTGAAAAAGTAAGAACAAGCATCACTTTTGTGAGCTAAGAAGTATACCCAAGTATATCTAGAAAAGTCATCTACTAGGACATAGACATAGTGATTACCATTTAATCTAGAAACTCTATATGGTCCAAACAAATCCATGTGAACCAACTCGAGAGGTTGAGAAGTTGAAACTTCTTTCTTTGATTTAAAAGAAACCTTACGTTTCTTTCCCTTTTTACAGGGATTACAAAATTTGTCATTTGGAAACTCAATTTTAGGTAGGTCTCTAACTAAGTTCTTCCTAGTATGTTTTCTAAGTGAGTGTAAATTGCAGTGTCCTAATCTTCTATGCCATAACCAAGAATTTTTATGAAAAACATTTAAACAGGTAAAATTTTTCTTAGCTAAGGAATTTAAATTAACAGCATAGTCATTTTCATTTCGCAAGGTAGAAAATACTAATTCATTTTTAGAATTAAAAACATTACAAGAATAATTTTCAAATTTGACATTGAAACCATCATCACATAATTGAGGAATACTTAACAGATTATATTTCAGTCCATCAACAAATAGAACTTTAGAAATTAATACTGAGTCAGTGTTACCAATCTGGCCTAAGACGATGATTTTCCCTTTAGAATTATCACCAAAGGTGACATGACCTCCATCAACCTTTATTAAGCTCTTGAAGCACGAGTAATCCCCAGACATATGTCTTGAACATCCACTATCCAGATACCATGTCTTCTTGTGGGAACTCTTCAGGAAGGTTTCCTACAAAACAGATTTAAATAGAAAATGATTTTGGTACCCAAATCTTCTTGGGTCTAGACCGGTTAGCAATCAAAGATTTTGGTACCCATATTTGTCTTATGGGTCTCATATAATTTTCAGAATCAAATGATTTTGAAAGATAAAATCTATTAGATTTATAACTAAGTGAATAACTAGTTGAAGCATATAAATGTCCAGAACTAGAACTTGCAGTATTCTGTCCAGATTTAGGAATAAATCTATTCTTGGTAATCTGTCTCTGTCCAGGTTGGTATCCTATACCAGTAGTGTATCTAGGTGCAATATACTTACCTAGCATTTGATTAAGAGTATATTTTCCATTTGTGAACTTTTCTAAATCCTTCCAACGTTTCTCATTTGATAATTTCAGTTCAGTGTTTTTTTTAAGCAGCTGAGAATTCTTTTCCATTTCTATGTCAAGATAAGATTTATGTTTAACAGTTAAAGAATACTGTTTCTTTAAACCTTTATATTTGTCTTTCAAATCATTACAGGTTTCCTCTATCATATCACAATATTCAAACAGTTCAGATTTTGACATATTTTCAGAATCAGAATCATCTCTAGAATAATAGGAATTTAAAGCAGGAGTTTTAGATTCTACCTCAGAAGTGTTTGTCATAAAACACATGTTTGCCTTATTTCTGTTTTGAGCCTCAGGGGCTTCAGATTCACTGGAGATATCCTCAGAAGAACTCCGAGTAGCCTTCATGGCTTTCTTATACTTATTATCCTTATACTCATATTTCTTCTTGTATGTCAGCTTTGGACAGTCTACTTTTATATGTCCTTTTCTTTTTAATTCGTAGCAGACAACTTCATCAGATTTGTCAGATTTCTTCTAGTCCTTTTTCCAGTGTCCCTTGTTGTCTTACTTACCTTTGTAATTTGATTTTCTGAAAAACTTCTTCTTCCTATAAAACTTCTTAAATCTTCTGGCTATGTGAGCCATTTCTGCATCACTGTCAGATGCACTTTCAATTTCTTCACATCTTGAGCTATCACTTACATGAAGCTTCTCCTTATCTTTATTCTTTGAAGTAGTAGTCTTGAAAGCCACTGACTTCCTTTTTGGTTCATCTTCTTCTTCTTTGTTTACCTTAAGATCTTCTTCAAAAATCATTAACTTACCAATAAGTTCCTTGACTGGAATTTTACCAATATCACAAGATTCTCTGATTAAAACAGAAGTGCCCCTCCATTGGTTTGGTAGACATCTCAATATTCTCATAATTTGTTCCTTTGCTGGAACAACTTTACCAAGTGAATTCATTGTATTGACTATCTCATTGAAACTGAGATACATATCAGAAATAGGTTCATCAGTATTCATCTTAAAATTATCATATTTAATAGTATAATTATTAAATCGAATTTCTTTAACATTGGTTGTTCCTTCATGAGAAACACCCAAAGTATCCCAAATTTCAAAAGTAGTTTTGCAAGAAGAAATTCTGTTAAACTCCTCATCTCCTAGAGCACAGTACGAGTCATTCATAGCTTTACAGTTATTATTGTAAGCTGTCTTTGTAGGTTCATACAAAGTTATTATTTCAGTTTCTGGAATGTTATATTGAGAATATATAGCAGTCCAGATATCAAAACCCATTCTTTATAAATGAATTTTTATTTTAAGTTTCCACTGATCATTGTTTGTACCATTGAAGAAAGGTGGCCTGTTAGTAGCAGCACCCTCTAGTCTATTGTCCATAGCTAGATTTTAGAAAGATAATTTAAAGAGATAAAATTTAGAACTAACAAAAATTTAAGATCTTTAAATATGAAACTAAAATCACAGTTGAAAAACAGAGTATTTTAAAAATCCTTGAGCAAAAACAAATCCTCTGATACCAAATGTTGGTCGGAGTGGATACTCAAGAGGGGGTGAATTGAGTTCCAATTAAAATTTCTGTTAAAATATTGTCTATTCAAAATCCCCCAATTTATAAAACAAGTTAAATTGTAGTGAATTTATACAAATTGTAAATGTTCACTTAGCTTCTCAATGATTTATTAGATCTCAGTTAATTTAACCATAATATTAAACTGACTTTTGAAACTAACCTACTGATTTACAATAAGTGTAAACACTTGCTAATTTAACTATCAATGTAGCTTTAAAATAGTTTTGTATTTCAAAGTAATAGAAGTGGAAAAATAAGATATATGTATTGTACTATAAACTTAAACTAAAGATGCACATTAGATATAACAAGCGGTTCAGTCTTAAGCCGAGACTTAGTCCTCCCAAATTTATATAAATTTTATCCACACCCTGGATCAGGGTTAACAACAGTTTACAAAACTGTCCAGGCCACGCAGGGACCTCTACCACTGTTCTTCATGGGAAACAAAACAAAGACCAGGCTACACAAGGACCTCTTCCACAATTGATGTGGGTAAACAAGAGTTAAGAGATTTAGAGTGAGGATTTAGATATCGTCCAGTTCAGTGCAGGAGATAGTGTGTGTATACGAAATACAGAGTACACCACACTGCTCGAAAGTTAATAAATAAATCACTTAGAGAGAGCAGATAAGAGTTTAGAAAACTCCAGTGATTATCAATGCAGCTTTGGACTCGTTGGATTCAGCAGGAATTCTTCTGAGTCCTTCTCTGGTTTTTCTATTGAAAAACAGAGTGTCGTAGTCCGCTTGTCTTCTACAGGAATGAAAAATATCTCTTGACTCATCGTGTGTTCTTCAGTGGTGTTGTATTGAATTCATGAGAATTATTTGAAAGTCTGGGAATCTCCTTTTTTTGACCAGGATTGTTCTTCTTGTAGTGCTCTCGGTGTATGTAAGTTCTTCTCATTGTATATTCACACTTGCATGCCACTTCACTTCTTTCACGTGTACTTCATCTCAATATTTCTTATATTCCATGAGTTCTGGCGGTAGGAATGATTCCCTTTTCATAGGAATGAGATACGGTTTCCTAACATGCCAACAACTATCATTAAATAACATTAATTTCATTAAAAACATCAAATATGACCGTTTGTATTATTTAAATAATATTGACAAAAAGTTAAGAAACAGCGTCACAGTGATTATGTGAACGATGTCTTCTTCACGGTATGAGCTTCATGGTATGATCTTCACGGTATGAGATTCATGGTATGACTATGTCACGGTGTCTAGCTCACGGTGTCGAGGTCACGGTTTGTCCTTCACGGTGTCTGGGTCACGGTGTCTGGGTCACGGTGTCTGGGTCACGGTGTCTGGGTCATGGTGTTTGGGTCACGGTGTCTGGATCACAGTGAGTCCTTCACGGTGTCTGGGTCATGGTGAGTCCTTACTTAGACAAATATCTGTATTTGGACTTAGACAGAATATGTAGAATATGGATTAAGTTTAATCGTTAGAGAGTAAGAGAACTTGAATCATAAACATAAAGGCTTGAAAATATATGTGAAATTTGAGATCATGCATAAGACTTGTAAATAATAAAGAGAGTAATTAACATCCATAAGATTTGTTATCATTAAACCATGATGTGTAGTTATTATTGAGATTGAATACCATTATCAAGATGTGAAATAAAGATTGAGATTAATTAATAGTAAAAGGATTTGTGATATTTAAAATATGATTAACACATGAGGAGTACAACACAATACAAAAAACATATCAAAGATGATAGGGCCTTAGTTGAGATAAACCTAATGCTGAAAAGGTAATGTGGAAAATAGAGAATTTGACCATATCTCCAACAGTGCCAAATATGAAGTGGGAATCAATCCCGCTTCCATGATATACATGATCAATAAGACAAGAGGACCCAAAAACTACCTGTATTACTATGTATACCATAAAAGAATAGCATAACTGTATACCCATCAAGGTATCTATGCAAGGGATGAGAATAAATAATCAGTATGGAACCTCCAATGGTGTCTCAACTCAATAGTGATATAACAAGTTTATAAATAAACATGTTTACACATTTAGATATATATATATATATATATATATAATGAAATAATTTTATCAATCAACAAAAATTATAACAAATCAATTCATGGATCAACCCTAGCTACAACTAATAACTCTCTTTATCGAGAGGGGCCATACTCGTAATACAAAATTCAAGCCTATCCGAGGATCTAAGTTTACATACCTATACTATTACCTATGGTTGGTAAATAACATACCTGTATATAATGAAATAATTTATGTACATGCACCCAAACACATATATAGATGTGTGTGTAACTAGTTAGAGCCCTTAAAACCCATATCGAGGGAAAGAGAATCTTATATAATGAGTTATATAAATGCAATAGACCATCCTTGGTAAAAGGGGAATATGTTTAATGAGTTAGTACATTGAGATACTATCCCAAAGCATCAAACTATATACTCGGTTTAGGTATAACAACCTATCCCATGATTTTTACCAGTATGTCATTAGCTGATGAACCTATTCAAACATTTTATAAAAATAATATACAATATGCATGAAATACACATGATCATTCTAAAAGAACCAAACATGTCATACAAGAAGAAATAGATATGTTTAAAATTTTATTACAAGCTATATCAACCAACATACTTGATATAATAAATAAATAGTATTCTTAATATAATAGAACTGTATCCATGTTGAATATACCCAACTACTAGACTACACAAGCATGGAAATAACCAACATGGATTTAAATAATGAAAGAAGTAAAAATATAGTCCAAGAATACAATAAAATATTCAACAATTCAAACATCATAGTGTCAATCCCAAAGGAAACTCGAGTTATGAGGTAATACATCCCCAAGACATAATAGTTAGAAGTCAAACTAGGGAAAAATATGGAGATAAAATAATCGTAGATTTGGTATGAACATGCCATGGGAGGTGATAAATTGAACCTTATAATAGCACCACTTAGACTAAAATATCCAAGGAATAGCCAATAACTTGAGGTATAAGTCCCTAAATGGCTATCTATTACTTCCAGTTTGGTCTAATGACCCTCTTTGACATAAATCCTTAATTATGAGTTTAAAACCATTATTTTATTTGAATTAAGATTTTATTTTTAAGTCAAAACCAATATATTTTAAATAAACAACTAAAACATATCTTAACATGTGAAAACCTATGAAAAAAGGAATACTGGGAGCCCATTTCTATTAGGATCACATAGGGATCCATCTATCATTGGGGGGTAGTGAATCAATGTTGTTATACTTTTATTCCAAATGTTCTTTTATCCCATTATCACAACCTCACTTATTCAGTGAGAGGATATATCTTTTTTTATCTATATTTTGGTTATTATATAGTTATAGAAAAGGAAACCAATGCAGGAGAACACTAGGATTTTTTTGAACATGTTCACCACTATTTTAGGATGACAACATCCCTAATACATTATAGTTATTATTCAACACACACAACTTTCATATTTTTATCCAAAGAACCAAGAGAAATGTTTTGGACTTGAACTCATTTATCTTAGAACCAACAAGGTAAAAGTAAAGTAATGGATTTATGTACTTTTGTACAGGAGAATGGGATTAAACTTCCTTGAAGTAATATCACCTTTATTGGCTTGAGTCCGTCCTAGACAATATAAATTGATCTCATTCCTCACATTCAGTAGTTAAGTGGTCTTCCTCAAGATTATTTATACTTCTATAGTATAATACTATAGGTTGGATATATCACCTTCTATATATTGGATATAATTAGAAGTAGTATAGCATAAAACTCTTCTCTTCATCTTTTTCTTTTTCATTGTATAGGTAACACACTGGGTCTCTCTAAATTTCTCCGATACAATAGTATTTTTCAAGAACAAAACATCGACACTCTCTTCTTATTCTATCAACTTAAATAATATTTTTGAATACACACATAGTTTACAATCACCATGTCTTTAATTATTATTCTTCTCATATTTTATATTCACTTCAATTAAAAAATATGGAATCTCAAATTTTTCAAAATCTTTGACATTCAAGTTCCTGAAATATTAGTCTTCAAAAACACATTATTCTTAGTCTTTGTTTTTTTAATCCTCTATACTATTTTGTATTTCTAAAGACTCACTTTTGGATCTCTATGAAATTATGAATATTGTGATCTCATCCTCTCTGTAAAATCCAATATATATACTCCATTAAAAATTCCTTCCACATGTGCATGGGATCATATAATGAAGACGTGGCTCTTTTTCTTATGGTATGGGGCTAAACTCAACATCATAGAACTGTCCTCAGATGGTTCTCCATTTATCATGTATTGAATCTTGATCCATGTATGATTAGGATGTTTGATCTATGAAGAACATAACATTATCCTAATTTGATTTATTCTTAAAATTATCATAGTATTTATTATGATATTATTTCAATTATTTAGAATATATTCATTATGAAAATATTGATTTTTAGTGTTTTAAAATCCTCTAAAAACATTGAATTTTCCATATGTAGAATATCAAATGAGGTGAAAAATTATTACTCATAAAATATTATATGGGCTATAATCTCAACTAACTTATCTGCGACATAATATTCCTACATATAAATAAAATATCTTACGTTGTGTGAAATTTTTATTAAGGCCCTAATAAATATTGTATATATAGAGGACACATCATAAATGGGTCATTACATTTCAATTTAATTCAACCAAAAATATATTATGGGTAATGGAATTTTATTACTCGTGATAAAGATCCTACGAGTTGGCCTAAATGTGTAACACCCCAAGATTTTGAGAAATATATATTTTTTAAATAAAATTGACATTTCATATATTTTTAATTAAACAAAATATCGAGTTTATATTGCATTATATGAAACACTAAGTTTTTAATTCATTATATGTAACACTGAGTTTATACATAACACCAAATTTTGTTTGTGTTACATGCAACTCTAAGTTTTAATGAACCGTGACAAACAATTAATATTATTATTTAAAAAAAAGACTGCAATCACTTAGTTATTAAATTGGAGGTATAAATAGGTATTATTTTATTTTAAATATTATTTATAATTATTTTTTATAAAGAAAACATATTGATAAAAAAAATAATTAATTTTTCAATAAAGTCTTTATATGTTTCAAAAACAATATTTTCTCCAAAACCGTTCTATTTATTTCATTTTTTGAACAATAAAAAAATTATTTTTTTAAAAATTTGGAAAATTAATTTGGTGAAATATATTTCATTTTTGAAATCATAATATAAAAAGTATTATTGGGTTAATTTTTTATATTTTTATAAAATGTTCTATTTTTTGATGAATAGTGAAAAATACTGAATTTTAATTGAAAAATACCTTTTCGTTTAATTAATTTATAAAGCTAAATTATTTTTAAAATTTATTTTATACTAATATTAGTTAAATTATACACCAATTAATCCAATATAGATAATTTTAATCAATTTCATGTTGAATTTTGATATAAAATCTTTGTAAAGTCTTGTATATTTTCTCTTTAAAAACCCAATTTCTTGAATCCTCTATATCATTAACTTTAAATTAAAATTTTTCACTTGTATGTGTGGAATTTGGTAAAGTGGATTAAATATTTTTAATAATAATAATAAATATTATCTAACAATTTCAAATTATTTTCTCGCCAAAATTAATAGTAAAAAGACACTACTACAAAAACGGGCAAGGGAAGCGTGCCCTTATAACAGTGCTAAGAAAAACCGCTGATAAAGGATACCCTATATCAGCGCTAAAATTACAGCGCTGAAAAAGCTAATGTTTATCAGTGCTTTCTTAGCGCTGATAATAGTAATATTTATCAGCGCTAGAAAAGCGCTGATAAATATGATCTGTATCAGCGCTAAAATTTTAGCGCTGATACAGTTGGTCTTTATCAGCGCTCAAAAAGCGCTGATAAAGGTTCGCCTATATAAGCGCTAAAAAAGCGCTGATACAGAACACCTCTATCAGCGCTCAAATTTCAGCGCTGATATAGGGTATCCTTTATCAGCGCTCAAAAAGCGCTGATAAAAATTATCTTTATCAGCGCTAAAAAAGTGCTGATAAAGAGACCCTGTATCAACGCTAAAATTGTAGCGCTGATACGGGGAATCTTTATCAGCGCTTTTCTAGCGCTGATAAATCATAATATTATTAGCGCTAGAAAAGCGCTGATAAAGCTAGATTTTATCAGCGCTATAATTTTAGCGCTGATAAAGGTAACCTTTATCAGCGCTTTTTTAGCGCTGATAAAACCTTAGTCGACTTTTTTATAAATTCGGTCGCACAGTGCCCTCATTTTATCGCAGCTAAAGCCCTCGCGGAACCGTAACCCTTCTACTCTTCTCCCAAATACTGCTGCTGTGTTCGCTTCGCCGGAGCTTGCCGCCCTCGGTACACTCGCCGTCCTCCGCCGCCCGCAACACCCTCGGCCGACCTCCACCGCCTGCCGCCCTCGACTGCCCGCAACGCCCTCGGCCGCCGTTCTCTGCCGCCCTCGGCCGCCCTCGGCCGCCCTCGGCCGCTCTCCTCCGCCTCCGCCGCCCTCCGCCTCACTCGGCCGCCCTCGGTCGCCCTCCGCGGCCGCCTTCCGCAACCCGCAACGCCCTCGGCCGCCGCCTTAAGGTAACAATCTATGAAAAATATGTATATGTTTTCATATAGATAGATTGTGTATAGCTGATTCTCTCTAAGTGTACTCATGATGATGTCCAGATGTTGGGAATGATCATCATTATTTTGGTATTACAACAATATGTCATCCATAAAACAACTACAATCTGGTCTAGGTACAAGTGAAATATTCAACTCATCAAGAGAATAAATGCCATGGGGAATTCGTCAACACAAATTTTATTATGAAGAATTCATAAAAACTATACATGATTTCAAAATTAGTTTATAGTATATCTGAATTTCTCAACCTCAAATGATGATAAACAAACCTTAGATCAATCTTAGAGAACAATATGGAACCCCTCAGCTGGTCAAATAGGTCAAAAATACAAAGAAGTGGATATCTGTTCTTAATTTTCATTTGATTCATATTCTATTAATAGAAACACATATGTAATGTTCTGTCATCCTTCTTGGAAAATAAAACATGAGATCCCCAAGGTGACATACTCGAGCAGATGCACCCTTCATAATCTAACTCCTCTCATTGAGTTTTATGTTCCTGAATCTATTCTTGTTTCATTCTGAAAGGCGTTATATAAAATGGCTCAACTCCACGCATCAGCTCAATCATGAACTCAAAGTCTCTTTTAGGTGGTAGCCCTGATCAGTTCTCATGAAACACATCCTAGAACCAGTCTACTACTGGGGGAAATATTTCTTGTTTCAATCCATTATCGTCAAGAAAAATATTCGTAAACTGGTCTATGTTCTCACCTAGTTGTGGAAGAACTGGTCCTACATGGTCTACCAAGATATCCCATTCTCCATAAAAGACATGGTCTCTACCCTTATGAGGCATGACGGTCACTCATCTACGGTAACAATCAATGTGATATTGATTAAATACCAAAAATTACATCATCACTATCTATTCAATACATATCATATCAAGCATGTATAAATCCAAAATGAAACAATACTCACAAACCATGAGGGAACATCCCTTACGAAGACAGATGCCTTCTAATCACACCCCCAATGGTGTGTTGACCAACATGATCCCACAAAAGTACTCTAACACAAAACAGAAACCATTTACCAAGAGATAAGATATAAAATAATGATAGGATCCCCTATTACAAGTCTCCTTTAGGTTCCCCTATTCGGTGATATGTACCAATATAGATCATCCATCACTACCCATATTACAAGTGTTCATGTAGAACCTATATATATGAACCATCATGATACATGATTGACACTTCACTAGTGGTCAAAGTCATAGGCCTAACATGTGACCAGACCTACCTCATTGATTGAAGATGACTAAAAACCTCTCTAAGAGAAAAATCCTCTCACATAGATACTCTATCCACCACCACCCTAGTGGAAGATATCATAATGGTGAATCCTACTATCATAATATGTACCACTAGATCATTCAATTGAAACCGCCCTACCACCACTACAAGTCTCCTTTAGGTTCCCCTTGGAAATGAGAACCTGATCCACCACCTCAACAAACCTCATAAAAAATATATTTACCTGGGACTTAATCTCACATCTAAGTCCATCCTAATTTTTTTTCATAGATACCTTATCTCCTGTCAACATTAGATAAAAACATTACTGGTATGTGAAGAATCTAACATAATCTATCATTATCAAACATAATTATGTCAAACATATTAAATATTCATATTTTCATTTCCTCAATGTCGTAGGTTAAAAGTGCTCCATGAACATATCCTAGATTTTCTTCCAAGTCATTCCCTCCATATGCTCATCCCAAGACTAAATATCACAGTAGATCATTGTTGGACCCCATAACATATACGCTACCAACTCTACCCTATTCTACTAAGGAGTAGAAAATTTATCTAGAATATTCTAGATGATCTAAATTTAGAACTTATCTACCTTGGGTCCACCCTCTCCAGAAAACATCAGAGGGTGTTGCAACTGAACCTCTATTTTCAAGTCAAACACACTCGGCACTTCCAACCCTTGTCATTTCTTCATAAATTGTATAAAACAAGAAAGGTAATCCAAAAACTACTATTCCCTCTATCACTCATGATTAATGGGGGAACCTGTACCACTACTAGAATGAATCCTGAGTGCCTATACAAATCATAATAGAGATGATAATGAATTTTAAATTGTACAATGGATTATTTATTTTAATTATTCGTTCTTTATCTCACATGCATTCTAAATATAGTTTTTGTATCCTGAGTGCCTATACAAATCAGATAGAATCTCTAGTGGATGCGTTTGGTTTCTCTCTGATAAAGGTATCTCTCATCGATTGGAAATCCTCTATCTCCTGTTATATCCTCCTTATAGAGTGATAGATAATCATCTTTTTAGTGAATCTAATATTCTTTTTTATGAATCTTGATTATAGGTTAGACTACTTGATCTCCTTCCAAGGAAGTGGTTCCCTTCTACTGTATTTGGAAGTCTTGTTTTGTGTACTTGAACCATAAATACTAATATTTGAGATTCAAATAGGATGAAGATGAATAAAGATTGGATGGATTCTAATCGTTTAACAATAGAGTACGAGAACGGAGTGAAAGAGTTCATCAAGTTTGCAAAGGATCACACAAAGGATCCTTCTCAAATCCTTTGTCCGTGTTTACGTTGTTGTTATTCTAGACTACTTACTCCAGAGGATTTGGAAGAACATTTGATATGTCACGGAATAGATCGGAGTTATAAATGTTGGAATAAACACGAAGAAAAAGCGAATGTAGCTACTGACTGGGATAAAACTGCGTTTTATGGATCGTCAGATATGAATACAAATATAGATAATGAAGAAGACCGTATGAAGGATGTGATTACAGATGTCAATGATGATGACGATCGTATTGAGGAAATGATAAAGACAATTCAAGATGAACCCCGTGATTGCCCAAAATTGTTTGAGAAGTTAAAGAGTTATGCAAAGACACCATTGTATGCTTCTTGCACTAAGTATACAACATTGTCAGCTGTACTGAAGTTGTATAAATTGAAAGAAGGCAATGGATGGAGTGATGTCAGTTTTACGGAACTACATGATCTCTTGAATGACATGCTCCCGGAAGATAACGAGCTCCCAAGCCGGACATATGAAGCTAGACGAATGCTACGCTCGATGGGAATGATTTCTGAAAGAATACATGCCTGCCCGAAAGACTGTATATTGTTTAGAAAGGAGAAAAAATCACTTAAAGAATGCCCAAAGTGTGGTAGTTCTCGATACAAGAAAGATAAATCCAATCCTACGAAAGTTGTATGGTACTTTCCAATCATTCCAAGGTTTAGGCGTTTATATGGAAGTGAAGAAACTGCAAGACAATTGTCGTGGCATGCAGATAAAAGAAATAAAGATGGGTTATTACGTCATCCGGCCGACTCTCCTCAATGGAAGAAAATTGATCATGAGTATCCTGAATTTGGAAAAGAGCCGAGAAACCTTCGTCTTACGTTATCTACAGATGGAGTGAATCCTTTTGGTTTTCAAACCAGCACTCATAGTACATGGCCTGTTATGTTTCTAAATTATAACTTGCCACCCTGGTTATGCATGAAGCGAAAATTCATCATGTTATCTATGCTTATATCAGGACCAAAACAACCAGGTAACGATATTGATGTTTATCTGACTCCTTTGATCGAGGATTTGAAGTTATTGTGGGACTCAGGTGTAATGTTGTATGATGCTTATAAAAGTGAATACTTCACATTGAGAGCGATGTTGTATGGGACAATAAATGATTTCCCTGCTTATGGAAAATTTTCAGGATATAGCATTAAAGGAACTCAAGGGTGTCCCGTGTACGAAGAAGATACAGAATCAATTAGGTTGAAACATTCATCGAAATCTGTGTTTCTAGGACATCGTAGATTTTTACCTCGTCGGCATAAGTACCGATCTTGGACGACATCATTCAATGGAAGTTCAGAAAAACGCACAACACCGTCTCCACTAACAGGTGATCAGCTGTTTGAGAAAGTAAAAGATATGAACACTGTTTTTGGAAAACCATTTTCGAAAAACCTTATGAAAATCGGTTGGAAAAAGAGATCAGTTTTTTTTTGAATTACCATACTGGAATTGTTTGTACGTCAGAAATTTTCTTGATGTGATGCATGTGGAAAAAAATGTATGTGATAGTGTTATTGGAACGTTGCTAAATGCCCCTGGCAAAACAAAAGATGGAATTAAGGCAAGGTTGGACATGGTTGACATGGGAATACGAGAAGAGTTGGCTCCCGTGAAAGGTGATAATCGAATGTTTCTTCCTCCTGCTGCTTATACTCTTTCTAGGGAAGAGAGATATCAGTTTTGCAACTTCTTTAATGATGTAAAGGTTCCAGAGGGGTACTCATCAAATATCAAGAACATTGTGTCAATGAATGATTTGAAGTTAAAAGGTTTGAAATCACATGATTGCAATGTTTTGATGCAAGATCTAATTCCTATAGCTTTACGTTGCATTTTACCCAAGAATGTTCGTCATACGTTAACCAAACTTTGTTTCTTTTTCAAAGCTATATGTAGCAAAGTTTTATACCCGGGGAAATTGCCAGCTATGGAAAAATAAATTGTCATCATATTATGTGAATTAGAAATGTTCTTCCCTCCAAAATTCTTTGATATGATGGTTCATTTGATGATTCACTTGGTGAGAGAGATTCGACTTTGTGGTCCTGTGCACTATAGACGGATGTATCCTGTTGAACAGTATATGAAGATTTTGAAAGGATATGTCAAAAATCGAAGTCGGCCAAAGGGTTGTATAGTGGAGCGATATATTATTGAGGAAGCCATTGAATTTTGTATTGAATACATATCTGATGTGGAAAGAATTGGTCTCCCGAAATCTCGTCACACTGGACGCATTGAGGGTGGGGGAATTTCTGGAAGAGAAGTTGTAACAATCAGTATTACAGATCGGGAGCAGGCTCATCTTTATGTTTTGCATAACAGTTGGGAGGTTGCTCCATATATTGAAACTCACAAAGAAATTCTTAGGCAGTTGAATCCATCGAGGGCTGAAAAATGGTTAGAAGATACACATAATCACCAGTTTATAGGATGGTTTCAGGACCATATTTTTAAGCAGTTGGATGAAAATACGAATTCAATTTCAGAACGACTTCGATGGCTAGCCGCTGGACCAAGTGTGTATGTATTATCTTACAGTGGGTATGTAATTAATGGTTATACATTCTATACGGATGAACATGATGAAGAGAGTACCATGCAAAATAGTGGAGTTACACTAGTGGCTGAAGCGATGCATGTTTCTGGTAGTAAGGATAGAAATCCAATTTATGCAAATATGTCATACTTTGGCATTATCAAACTAATATGGGAGTTGGATTATACGACATTTCAATTGACGATTTTTCAATGCAAATGGATTGATAACAATAGTGGTGTTAAAATAGATGAATGGGGATTTGTGAAAGTTGATTTCAGTAAAGAAGGGTAAAAAGACGAACAGTTTATAATGGCATCACAAGCGGTACAGGTTTTTTATGTTCCAGATCCCGCAAACCGAAAGTGGTCGATTGTTCTGTTATCGTCCAAAACTATTGAGGGTTCCGATGAAAATTCAGTTGAGGATGATCCTTTTAGTGGTACATCACAATCAATTCGGAGCGGTCCCAATGCAGATGATGTTTTTTATGTTAGAGGAGACCACAATGAAGGGATTTGGATTGTCGATAGAGGTGTCAAATCTCTTCAACCTTTGAAAAAAAGAAAGAGAGTTCAGTAAACAGGTTATATTTTGTTTGTAATATAGATCTTGTTATCTCATGTTATTATCTTATCATTACAGAATTTATGTAATTTGAATGAACTGTTCAACCACTTTTGCAGATAATGACTTCTGCACATTCTGGTGCTCCTAACCTTGAGATTGAACAAGTCTCACAAGCAGCTGCTGCTGCGGCTGCTGCTGCTCCTGTTGCTCCTGCAGCTCATGCTGCTGCTACTGTTTCTCCTGATGCGACTCCTGCTGCTCCTACTGTTGTGGCTCCTACTCCTCCTCCTGCTGTGGCTCCTGGTGCTCCTACTGCTCCTGCTGCTGCTCTTACTACTGCGGCTCCTGGTGCTCCTACTGCTCCTGCTGCTGCTCTTGCTGTTGCGGCTCCTTCTCTTAGTGTTGAGGTCCAACAACCATCAGCACATGCCGTTGATATCATAGTAGATGAACATATAGATGATGTTGATATCGATGAAATGGTCAGGAATGAAGGACCGACGTCGCAGAAATCACAAGTGCATCGTAGTTTGACAGTGTTAGCCAAAATTCTTAAGGCGAAAAGCAAAGGCATCAAATTTGAAGTCGGATGGAATGCACGAGGCCAACTTGTGAATCCCAACAAGGCTATGTTTAGCAGTTACATTGGAGTTGTCACTCGTCAACGCGTGCCGATTGACATAGATTCATGGCACCATGTTGTGTCCGGGTTGAAGGCTGTGATCTGGGAAGAAATTACGGTAACATTATGAATTTATTTCTTTAATTAACTAGCAAATAAAATGATGAAACAGTGTCTTACTCTTCTCAATCTCTTGCAGAGTACATTTATAGTAGACGACTCACACAAGGATTATGTACTAAGTCTTGCAGGAAAGATTCATCGAGGTTTTCGTACTATTTTAACAAGATATCACCTGAAAGATTCTAAAGGTAAAATAAACCCGCACCCACCCATTGTCTATGCGCACCTGATATCCCAAGAAGCATGGGATGCATTTATTGGCCGTCGTGGGGATGAGAAGTTTCAGGTACATTGTGAGTGATAATACGTTGTTTGAGGATACCTGTATTCATCACTTTGGTTGTCAATATTTCATTTGTGAAATAGAAACTCTGTACTGAAAATAAGGAACGTGCATCAAATCCAACATACCCCTATCGTAAAGCAAGGATGGGGTACGCTTCATTAGAAAAGGAAATGGTACGTATTGTAAATTTACAGTAATATTGTTAGGTGCCAATAAACAACATCATAATTATCTTTCTATGTTTATATGTAGATTGATGAATCTAAAACCAAATGCACTTCTATCCCACGTCATGTGCTATGGAAGGAGGCACGTGTGAACAAAGAAGGGAAGTTAATAGATGAGAACACACAAAAAGTGTGGGAAATATGTGTAAGTATGACACAATGATAAAAATATTTGTTTAAAATTGCTATTACATAAAAATAATTAGTTTTTTTCCTATATCTGACAGTCACAGGAATCAGCTACTCCTGTAGCTGATACAGACCTATTATCGACGGCTTTGAAGCATCCAGAAAAATACGGTCGTGTCAGAGGTGCAGGGTTTGGGGTGACACCCCGAGTATATTTTGAGAAGAAGAAAAAAATGGATGATACAGAGAAAAAATTGGAACAAATGAGCGAAAAAATAGCAACCCTTGAAGAACAATTTCAATGGCAGGGAGAGTTGCTAGCAACTTTTATGGGTGGGAAGCAAAGGGAGGACACAACTCAGGAACAACCACCGCATGAACATCCTGCCCCACCCCCCACCAGCTTTGAGGCGAGCCATTCACCTAAAAAAATGTCTTAGCCGTGGTAATCAATATTCTAATAATGGTTCCCATGAAATATGAATCAGACAAACACTGATAATTTATCTATACTGATCTTCTACAGGGTGATAATGATTGTGATTTATATCTGTCAACACCCACCTATCACCTTGTAGCGAGGGCTACAGTGTTCAATATCCCAGATGCCACACTGCATAATAGACCACTTTCAAAAGATCATCTGAAAGTGACGATTACTGTATCTCAAGACCCAAATGCAATGATACCTATTCCACTTGATGACGATGATATTAATATGGTCGAAAAGGCTATTGGGACATTCATTGCATGGCCGACACAACTTGTAAGAGTACATGCAGACAAAGAGGTATTTATTTCCTTTTATTTTCAAGCTAAACCCTTAACAATTAATGAAAAGAGTGTCTGAATCAATGATTGTTGTTATAGACGGAGAAAGGAAAGGGGGTGACTAACATCGGCTCGAAACCATCTAAAGGATCAACCAATCGATCCCAAGGAGCTACTGAAAGCACAATAACACCACCTGTTCTCTTTCCACATTTACTAGCATTGAAGACTCATGTGGATACGAAGCTAAAATATGGTAATAGTCATATAGTGATTTTCGAAGATAATATATACGGAGAGGAAAGTCAAGATTTCGTTGCTGCTGAAAATGTAAATGAAATCCTTGAAAACGGTTGGTCAGGAGTCACTGTTGTAAATGTATATATGAGGTATGTTTCCATGAATTGATTTTCTAAAAGCTGATCTAATGTGAAAATTATGACTAAATGCATTTTATATTGTTGACAGACGCATTTATGAAAAACAGTTGAAGGGATTTTCCCATGAGCCATGATTTGGACTGGTTAGTCCTCATATCACATCAACACACCAAACAAAAATAGAGTCATCAAAAAGGGATGCAATAGTGAACGACTTGCTGAAAACATTTGAACGCAAGATTACAGATGACAGACTTTTCTTAATACCAACCATGCAGGGGTAATACTCTATGATTAAAGCATATCAATTATATTTTCACTTTTTTTATTACTTATTCCTTTTTGTGTTTTTAGGCAACATTGGTTGCTAATTGCGGTGAACTTGGATACTCCGAAGATTTATTTTCTAGATTCAAAGCTAGGATATCCATCAAACCGACCATACATGATGGAGTTTGTGAATCTGTAAGACACTAAATATTACGTTTTAGGTATAAACATAAAGTAATATAATTTTTATTATCTTTTACTAAGGATTCTGTTATGATAGGGCTGTGTGTTAATATCGTCTAAAAAAAGGAATGAGGACAGGGGTTAAGCATAGGGAGGCGAGCAAGTAATACGTCTGGACAAATATCAGGGTATATATAATAAAATTTCACTATCCAAACACATCTTAACACAAGTTATTTATTCTCCTAATGATCAATTTTTTTGCAGTGTCCAAAACAAACAAACGATAATGATTGCGGTTATTATGTTTGTAAATTTATGAAAGAGATCGTTTTTCATCAGCAAACTAGCATCCCTAAAGAGGTATTTTCAAAAACAACTACTAGTTCGTTTAAGCTATTTATTATTTCTTTATTTTTATATTTTGCAGTACTACTATGACTGCCGAAAAGCCTCATACTCACAAGACGATATAGATGTGTTCAGAAACGAGTGGGCCGCATACCTGATGACAGATTGTACACAAATACAATGAATATCTGACTTGGGGACATGTACAATTGGTGGTCATTTTTGAGAGGGGTTAAGGGGATCATAAAATGAAATATTGTTGTATGTAAATGTTCGTAGAAAAATTGTAATTGTTATTAAATAAAACATTCTTTCTCCAATGAGTCATTTTTCCATTTTAACAGATGATATGCACCAGATATGCACACATTCCCCACTTTTAGATCGTTGTCTACTACAATGATCTTCCAAACAATATTTGCATTAGAACGCTCATGATACATAGAGCAATTCACTGTCCACCTTCGAGAATGATCTGAAGCACAAACCATGACAGCATTATGTTTTTCCTTGAAAATTCTCTTGGCAAACTGGAATGGCAACTCACTCTTGTGATTTTGCGTCTCTACTTGTCTGTTCATGTGTGCAGCTATTGCCATTCCACTTCGCTAAGAGAATTTTCAAGGAAAAACATAATGCTGTCATGGTTTGGGATTCAGATCATTCTCGAAGGTGGGCAGTGAATTAATATATGTATCATGAGCATTCTAATGCATATCTTGGTTGTCCTTAAGTTTCAGCAGAATCCGAATGCGTTTGGTTGGTTTGCCGTATGTCAGTTCCTGATTTCACTTAAAATTAAGTCCATTTTTAACAAAACATAGACACTGTGAGTGGTGTCGGCCACATCGGGCCTCAGATTGATGTGGGGTTGACTCGTACACGTCACACATGAGTCATGGATCGTTGTGTAAAAGTATCAACACAATCATAAGCCGTTAGATCGGTTTGGCGTGTGTACGTAAAATATTGTCCCTTTTAAACAAATTACATACACTTGGAGTGATACCGGTCACACCGCGTCTCAGATTGAGGCGGGGTTGACTCGTACACATCACATATGACCCATGAATCGTTGTCCTAAAATCTCAACACAATCCAAAGGCGTTTGGTCGGTTTCCCGTATGTCAGTTGTTGATTTCTCACTTAAAAATAAGTCCATTTTGAACAAAACAGAGGCACTTGGAGTTGTGTCAGCCACAACAGGCCTCAGATTGAGGCGGGGTTGACTCGTACATATCACATTTGAAGGTGAGTATGCATACACGATAGTTGACCTTCTTAGAGAAGAGTTTCTGGAAGAGTATAAAATACATGAAGCAATGAAGATCATTAGAGTGTTGGAGCAAATGTGGTTGCTACAAACAATGTGGAAATCGGCTTGTGCAAAGCGACCTAAGTTACAACTTGCAGGTATTGTACTCTATTTTTTCTGGAAGGTATCATTCGAAAATGCATTTAAACTGAAACCTTCCAGAAAAAAATAGAGTACAATACCTGCAAGTTGTAACTTAGGTCGCTTTGCACAAGCCGATTTCCACATTGTTTGTAGCAACCACATTTGCTCCAACACTCTAATGATCTTTATTGCTTCATGTCTTTTATACTCTTCCAGAAACCCTTCTCTAAGAAGGTCAACTATCGTGTATGCATAATCACCTTCAAATGTGACGTGTACGAGTCAACCCCGCCTCAATCTGAGGCCTGTTGTGGCTGACACAACTCCAAGTGCGTCTGTTTTGTTCAAAATGGACTTATTTTTAAGTGAGAAATCAACAACTGACATACGGGAAACCGACCAAATGCCTTCTGATTGTGTTGACACTTTAGGACAACGATTCATGGGTTATATGTGACGTGTACGACTCAACCCCGCCTCAATCCGAGACGCGGTGTGACCGGTATCACTCCAAGTGTATGTATTTAGTTTAAAATGGACAATATTTTACGTACATACGCCAAAATGATCTAACGGATTCTGATTGCATTGATACTTTTTCACAATGATCAATGACTCATGTGTGACATGTACGATTCAACACCCCATTAATCCGAGGCCCGGTGTGGCCGACACCACTCACAGTGTCACTGTTTTGTTAAAAATGGACTTAATTTTAAGTGAAATCAACAACTGACATACGACAAACTGACCAAACACATTGGGATTCTATTGAAACTTAAGGAAGGCTATCCATGGGTCAAATGTGACGTGTAATATTCAACCCCGCCTCAATCAGAGGCGCGGTGTGACCGGTATCACTCCAAGTGTATGTATTTAGTTTAAAATGGACAATATTTTACGTACATACGCCAAACCGATCTAACGGCTTCTGATTGCGTTGATACTTTTTCACAACAATAAATGACTCATGTGTGACGTGTACGATTCAACCCCGCATCAATCTGAGGCCCGGTGTGGCCGACACCACTCACAGTGTCACTGTTTTGTTAAAAATGGACTTAATTTTAAGTGAAATCAACAACTGACATACGACAAACCGACCAAACACATTGGGATTCTATTGAAACTTAAGGACAATGATCCATGGGTCAAATGTGATGTGTACGAGTCAACCCCACCTCAATCAGAGGCGCGGTGTGACCGGTATCACTCCAAGTGTATGTATTTAGTTTAAAATGGACAATATTTTACGTACATACGCCAAACCGATCTAACGGCTTATGATTGCGTTGATACTTTTTCACAACGATCAATGACTCATGTGTGACGTGTACGATTAAACACCGCATCAATCCGAGGCCCGGTGTGGCCGACACCACTCACAGTGCCTCTCTTTTGTTCAAAATGGACTTATTTTTAAGTGAAATCAACAACTGACATGTGGCAAACCGACCAAACGCATTTGGATTCTGTTGAAACTTAAGGGAAATGATCCATGGGTCAAATTTGACGTGTAAGAGTCAACCCCAACTCAATACGAGGCCCGGTGTGGCCGACACCACTCAAAGTGCCTCTATTTTGTTCAAAATGGATTTATTTTTAAGTGAAATCAACAACTGACATACGGGAAAATGACCAAACGCCTTAGGATTGTGTTAACACTTTACTACAATGATCCATGGGTCATATGGGACGTGTACTAGTCAAACCTGCTTCAATCCGAGATGCGGTGTGGCTGGTATCACTCCAAGTGTATCTATTTTGTTTAAAATGGACAATATTTTACATACATACACCAAACCGACCAAACACATCCGGTTTCTATTGAAACTTAAGGACAACGATCCATGAGTCAAATGTGACGTGTACGAGTCAACCCCGCCTCAATCCGAGGCCCGGTGTGGCCGACACCACTCAAAGTGCCTCTGTTTTTGTTAAAAATGGACTTAATTTTAAGTGAAATCAACAACTAACATACGAGAAACCAACCAAACGCATTCGGATTCTGTTGAAACTTTAGAACAACGATAAATGGGTCAAATGTGACATGTACAAGTCAACCCCGCCTCAATACGAGGCTCGGTGTGGCCGACACCACTGAAAGTGCCTCTGTTTTTGTTAAAAATGGACTTAATTTTAAGTGAGAAATCAACAACTGACATACGGGAAACTGACCAAACACATTAGGATTCTATTGAAACTTAAGGACAATGATCCATGGGTAAAATTTGATGTGTATGAGTCAACCCCGACTCAATCCGAGGCCCGGTGTGGTTGACACCACTCAAAGTGCCTCTGTTTTGTCCAAAATGGACTTATTTTTAAGTGAAATCAACAACTGAGATATCCACCTCACATGTAGTGTAGACCCTCCCCCAAGACTTGGCATGAATTTTTGAGATACACAAACATGGGGTGGATTACATGGCTTTCCTACATGGAATATATCCCACTACATGTCTTTAATGAGCCAGGTACGCAGTTTATCCCTTGTACAGATACACAGGAAGAATCACACGAGATCAACGTCATGTACTAACATAGGGAAAGGGTGCATAAGAGGACACAAGATCAAAGGGTAACACATATATGTTTTTTAACATGCCATGTAATTTCCTATTGATATGACATGTATATTCACACAGGCAGCTGAACATTGGAGTTACCCAGGGTAAAGCGATAAGGCATGTGACCCTTTAAATGACACATAATTTTATGTACCATGATTGATCTCTTTGAACACTATATCAAGGACATATTTCATTAGGGTTGGCTCCCATGATCCTTCCTAGGATGGTTTTGGTATCTTTTCCGACTTACAGTAGTACGATCGCTTCAGCAGGACGTCCTAGACATAGTTGGAGTCTCTCTGAAAGTCCTGGAGTGAGATCATATATCTATTTTTGAGGTCCAGGTAGAGTCATGTATCAACGCAACCAATCCTACCAGAAATCGATCCTATATATAGAATGTTAATCTTTATGTCTCATTACAGTCCCCCAATTTATGATATGTTACCTTTTTTGTATTAATATACATAATTACTAAGGGTGATGGTTGGGAGAGTTAGGATATCCTTTTTATGTATTGCAGAATGATTCAAGGAGCACGGGCTCTGCACGATTTGTCAAAACCAAGTGGCAATCCAAGGAGAAACAATGCATAGTGGAATGTTCTAGTATTTATCTTCTGAGTTGTGTAGGAATATTTTGTGATACTATGTAATGAGGTAGTTTTGGTTTCTGGGTAGATAGTATCTAACTCATGGTAAGAACACTGTTTGGTTGGGTTGTGATCGGTTGATGACATGCTTGTGGTTGATATACTGGTTTTTGTGCAGATCTGTGGTTGATATACTGGTTTTTGTGCAGGTCTGCTCGGCTGGCTGTACTAGTGCAGGTTTTTTATTAGCAGCAGGCAGGGATTTAACAGCGCTAAAAAAGCGCTGTTAAAGGCAACATATTACAGCACTTTTTAGCGCTGTTAAAGGTATCCTTTAACAGCGCTTTTTTAGCGCCATTAAAGGTGACATTTAACAGCGCTTTTTTAGCGCTGTTAAAGGTGACATTTAACAGCGCTAAAAAAGCGCTGTTAAAGGACCCCCCCCCCTTTATCAGCGCTGAGTTTTACAGCGCTTTTCTAGCGCTGTTAAATCCCGATTTTAGCGCTGTTATTGCCCGTTTTTTTAGTAGTGAGAGTAAATATTATTTACTTAGTTTAAGTTAAAAATGAGTTTACTGGGGGTTAAACTAAAATGATAGGGGTAAAAAAGAACCCAAAACTACTAAATAAAAATTTTATGGAAATATTTAGACCTTATAACTTATATTATATATAATAATTTATTTTTTTTATTTATTTCATGATCAAAATGTGGGTACACATTTTTCTTTTAAAAAATTACAAGTGTGCCACTCACCTCATTCATAAAAGGCCATCCCTTCTTCTATCATACTCACACCTTAAAACCCCTTTTTTAAACCAATAACTACCCAAATAACTTTTAAAATTCATTAATATCATACTAGAATACTTAGTTTGGATAAAAATATGACATGGGAAGTCTTTTGGTGCATAACTAAGGAGGATACCCAAATAAGATGCAACGTTCATCAACGGGCATTTTGGTTTTATTTATTACTCATCCTCATTAAATTATTATTATAACTTGGTGATATAATAAAATAATTATCTTAAATATAATTATATGTTTCTATGATAATAAAATAACCTAAAACCATATCCACTTCCATTACATGGGTTACGAAATCATCGTTCGTGTATACGACGATCTACCGACTCACGAACCAATGTCATTCGTTTTTCCATTACCATATATAAAAATGGTAAATAATGATGTATTTATGGTTTATATATTATATTTATGAAATAATTATGATTATTAAATTATTATATCACTCATACCTTTATGATTTCCATTTTTTTGGAATACGATAACATTCACTCGTGTGAATGGCTGACTACCACCTCATGAAGAGATATAATTCATTCATAATTTAAATAGAAGGTAATAAGGATGGTTTTAATTAATATATGTGATATATATGAAATAAAAATGATACTATAATTATAATATATCATTCATCTTTATTTATTTCAATACGTCAAGAAAATGGAAACAATGTTCATGTGTACGTAGGACTTACCGTCTCTATGAATCGTGTATTTCATTTTCTATCTCTATATTTTTTATATTACTATAAATACATATATAATTAATATATATGATATTTAAATAATTTTTAATATTATTGAGATTAGGGAGACATGATTAAAGTAAAATAATAAAAAATAACCAATCCAAGAATTCATGAAATACAATGTAGTTATTTATTGAAACATGACTTTAACATGAAATTATTAATAAACAGGTAATAAATGGACATAAGTAAATCATATATGATATGATATATGTTTTTATGGTTCTTTAATATATGTACAATGAAATTATATTTATTGTACATGATGTTTGACTGTGTATGGATGATGTCGATTCTTAAGGTAAGGTTTTTCCATCTCACTTTTTAATTTTGTGAGACACATGCCATTTTCACCACCTTTTTATTTTATATGGTGTGTATAATTCCTTGGAATGTATATTATGATGATTATCCTAAAAAAACTGGGTATATTATATATTATAAGATCTCTCTTTCATGGGGTTTATGGTTCAAAAGTCAAAAGACCGGCAAGGGATTTTTGTCTTGAATTTTTTTCTTTCAAACAAATGTTTTATTATGCACCTATATTTCTTTAAAAAGTATATATAAATTCCCTTTGGCATACAATATAATGAATTTATTTATCTAAATTATATTTTAAGTTTTATTTAATTATGTTCATTCATTGTACTTACATTTTAAAGTTTCCAAAGTGGTAATGGTTTTATGTTACAATCTCATTGTATATTAGGATTATTTATGAATATTTTTCTAATGATAAAATAATATGATACAAATCTCAAGAAACTAATGAATTTTATTCTCCTATAGTTATTCATGATATTAATAGTACCATTTTTCTACTCATTGGTATGTAAAATAATTGAGAAAATATTTTTAAGAAAATATGACTTGATTTCTGTCTTCGGTCGGAAATATGTTTTATTCCGAAACCATGTTTTCTAAAAATGTTTTCAAAAATGTTTTACTATTATACTATGAATTTTAAAATAATTTTTTACCCATGTTTTACTTTTTAAAATATTTTTTTGAAAGTAATATTCATGTTATTTTCCAAACTTTTACCATTTGGATTTTACTGAAAATGTGATAGGAATCCTTGTTTTAATATGTACGACATGAATGAAACTTCCTTTCATCATGACCATTATTTTTTGTGAATATTACTTTATAAACTTCAAGGTTATTTTCAAATAAAAACATTCTAAAAATGTTTTATGTGTTATTTTTTTTCAAATCAGAAAATATATCTTCATCAAAAAATGTTTTAAATGATTTGAAATTTTCCATTATAACTTTTTAGATTATTTTAAAAGAAAAGGGTTTCCAAAATATTTTATTAATTTTTAGTTTTAAAAAGTGATTTTGAAATAAAGGTTAATTTTCTTTAGAAAAGTTCCAAGTGATTTTTATTTCAGAATCATTCTCCATCTAAGATGACATCATTTGAGGTTACTTATGTAACACCCCAAGAATTTAAAATATTTTCATTTTATAATAAAATTAATTTTGTTTCTAACTTGATTTATAAAAAACACCATGTTAAGCTTAAACTACACACATCACCGAGTTTGCTTGCATTACTCACAAGAATAAGTTTTACGACCTTATAATGACACACCTATATTAAAAATAAAATTTGACACTTTTATAAATTTTATTTGTTAAAATAAACTTTACTTTCGAATTCATAATTTGAAAATTATCTTAGTATTCATTTTTGGTATTTTTTTTGAGAGGTTTCATTTTTTCATGAATAGTGAAAAATAATACATTTTAGTTGAAAACCGAATTTTAGTTTAAATAATTATTAATGTTAATTTATATTTTAAATTTATTTTAAATTAAAAATATATCAATTATATATCTATTAGTTCAATTTTGGTCATTGGGGTCACTTTTATGTTTAATTTAGATATAAAAACATAACAAACTTTTGAAAATTTCACATAAAAACTCGTTTTCTCACCACGTCTGTGGGATTAGATGTAAATTTAATTTTTACACTTATGTGAATTTAATTTGAAAAGATGGATATACACAGTTTCAATCACTTTAATATTTAGAGTCTAATTTTATCAACTAATAATTTGACCAAAAATATTTGTGATAGTGATTAAAATCAATTACAACGATTAAGGTTAAATTCTGCTTAAAAAGGGTCTAAACCAAAAAATCAAGGAACAAAAATGGCTTATAAACTTGTACAAAAGAATTAATATGACCATAGTTAGACCATAACCACTATTTTTTGGAATTTTATCAGTTATTTTAATACTATTCCATGAAAGGGACCTATATAACAAGTTAAGTAAGGATAAAGACAAAAAAGAACCTTCCTTACCCTTAACATCTCTAAAAATTTAGAATGTGGAATGAGATATATAGTTTCCATTATAAACATTATTTTTAAAGGTAAATGATTTTTTTATCATGATAATTTAAATTTATTTTTTAGTGATTAATTAGTTATTTAAAATTCTTAATAAATACAAACTTAGTGATTATTTAGTTGATAATTCAATAAAATTAATGTTGATAAAAACATTAAAAGTAAAGTAAATTTATTTAATTATTGTTTTCCATTATATTTATATATTAATATATCATTTTAAATATATTTTAACTTAATATATTTTAATTACAATATTTCTTTGATATTGGTGAATTAAAATTAAATAAATAATGTCAAAATTGACAATAATGTTATTTTAAAATAAATGATATTTTATTAAATGATTTAATATTTATAAAATTCCTAACTTCTACCAAGTTATTTTTAAGTGTTAATAAATATAAAATATGGTCCATTAATTAACCAATTTATCTTTTATAATTATCACATTGACCCATATATAGTAAAAACACTGTAATCTTGGTTCGGGTTAAATGAGTGTTTTTGCACGTTACATGTGTTGGTTTTAAAATTAATTTCCAACACACATGATATTTTTATTTTGTAAATTAAATATACTATTAATAAATCATTTTTTATATATTTTATAATAAATCTTACTTTAATTTATACTTTATGGTTAAATTACATAAGTTAGAAAACTAGTTATCTAAATTAAAAACCAAATAGAAAAATATAAGGAAAATTATAAGTTAAAGAAAAAAATTATAAAAACACCCTTATTTTTGTGTGATTGAGGTTTTATTTATCAAAATTTCACTTTAATACATTATTCGTTAATTTATAGGAACATGAGGTAAGGGAGAACTCCAAATTGTGTTTATCTTTTTATATTTACTAGAATGCCACTCCTCCTCCACTATAAAAAAGCATTTACTCTTACCCTTCCTTACACCTCTAAATAGATTTTGGATCATAAAAAATCTTCCCAAATAAGTTCCCAAAATACTTCCTATAAACCTATAATCATAAAATTTGGAATAAATGAAACCAAGTAATAATTTTGGTAAATACGAAAATGAGTTACTCAAATAAGAGGTAATGTGCTTCAATAATCAGTTTTGTGTTATTTCTTTCTCAAACCATTAAATTATTCTTAATACATTATTATATAATAAAATAAATATCATAAATATAATGGGATGTTTTTATGTTAAGTTTTAGACCTACATAAACACACACCTCCATGAAATGAGTAATGAATTTACAGTTCTTGTGTTTGACAGACTATTGCTTTGCTAAATGAGGTCATTCATTTTTATTCTACCACATCCCATGGTTTGGAATTATGATGGAAAAATTGTTTTTATATGATATATATGAAATTTATTTTTCATTTATGCTTCTTTATTTTTTATATTAAGCACACCATTATGTGTTCCATTGTGTGCAAATACAATAACCTCATTTGTGGACGTGTGGACTATCACCTCCTCAAAGCGATATGATACGTTCACAAATTACATGGTTTGTATTAAAAATGGGTTTAGTTAAACATATGTGACATAATATATATATATATATATATATATGATATTCATCACATAATTACCTTTCTATAAATATAATATATCATTTTCTTTATTACCCTTTTCACACACTAAAAAAGTGATAACGTCGTTCATGGATGGGCAGACTACCACCTCCTCAACGCGATGTGATTCCTTTTACATCATCATAATTATATATATAAGTATATATGATTAATTAAAATGGTATTGATTATTTAATTAATATTCTATAAATATAAAATTTTATTTACCTTCTTTCCATAACGATCATTAAAAAATGGGAACGTTACTCATCCATACGTATGACCTACCATCTCCATGATTGTAATATTGGTTCATTTTTCATAACCATATTTAATGATTGTTTTTAAAATAATAATTGATGTATAAATATGATAATCATATCTTGTTTTTTATTCTGGATATGTTTATGTAATGACCCCTTGGAACATAGTGTATATACTAATTTCATTTTTGACACATAGACCAAATTTGGTCAAAACACCCAATATAAACATAATTGTTTAAGTAGTTGTATAAAAATTTTAATAAGTTAATTAAAATTAATAATAAAATTGAAAAAAGGTTCCCAGGAAAGTAAATAATTTACATAATTTTATTATTTTCTAAGATAAAGACACACATGATAAGTCGAACTCAAAGCAAGGGTTTCTTATCTCACTTTTTTCTTTCTGGAGGAATACACCATTTTCAATAATTATTTACTTTATGTACTGTATATTATTACCCATTTTAATTTAATATATTTATTCTCTAATATTTCATGGTATTATAATTTTTAATTTAAATTATCCCATCCAAGAATAGGATTACAAGAATAAGATCAGATGGCTAGGTGTATTATACACAGGGTGAGTCCTTCCAGACTCAGACACTGTGCATATTATACACAGGGAGATTCAAATCCATTTCTTAGTTAGGGAACATGCAATGCACTTTGGTCTTGGTCGGGTCCCCCTTTTGGAGTTGAGTGTTAACCATACACATGTTTTTTCCATGGGGTGTTAGTTGAGTGGTACCCACTGGTTGTACCCCTCGCTCTCTATGGGAAATAGCACATGCTTAAGTCCCGCAAGATTTGGAAACTATGCATATTTTACCCAGGGAAATTCAAAGCCATTTCATAGCTGGGGAATGTGTGGTGCACTCTAGGCTTGGTCGAGGCGCCCTCTGGGAGTCGAGTGTTAACCATACACAAGTTTTTCACATGAGACTCATCCCAGTTGGTGGGGACTCAGAAAGTACATCCAAGAGACCTGAGATCAAAAATAGGTAGAGGATTATTTCTTAGTTACTATAGTAGGTAATATAGTAGGTACTGTACGATACTATAACAGCCAGAACTATTCATTCGTTTTGGCCTTTAGGCCACTGGTTTGATCCTCGAGTCCCTTAAGGCCTTCGGGCCACCAAAGGCCTTCAGACCAGTCAGGATTTTAGGCCGCCTCAAGGCCTTTGGGCCACCACAAGGCCTTCAGGCCCTGTCGAGGTCTTTTGGACACCTCAAGGATTTTAAGCCACATAATAATATAGATATATCATATTTATTGAAAGTGAAAAGACTCTAGATGAGCATTCATAGTATTCACATTCATCAGTTCATGGATAACCGAATTTGAAAGATTGAGAGGGTATGACATTACCATCGGTACCGGGAATATACAGATCTATATAGGATAGATAGCTAACCATCCATGTGATGGGAGAGAGCTAAAATTACTACATTTTATTGGGAGGGGAAGTTATAATGTAACGACCCAAAATTTCATTAATGGAAAATCCCTCTTGATCCAGTTAAATATTTCTTTATGTTTTTATATGATGTCAACTTCTTTAGTTTAACGTTAAGATTTGTGACCGTTACTTTTATAGCCGTTGAACAGTGATCATCTGGGTAGTTTAAATATAAGGCTTTAACGAAACCATTTTTTACTCAGACAAAGGAAGCGATGGCCTCATCCAGTAGAATTGCCCCTTACGAAGCCCATTTGTCGGAGCTCGGAAAGGAGGTGGCGTCTTTGGGCTTTGCCCTTGACCAAGCCCAAGCTGAGCTTCATCAAGTCAAGCTCGAACGTGATCGTCTACGGGAAAAATGGAAGTTGATAGAGATCACCACTCGAGCGATGTTATCCGAGCAACCCCAAGAGTCTGTCACCATCGCACACCTTACCCTTAGGTCTTATGCGGCTATTTTAAGGGGTTATGTAACAAATAAGTAGAACCATGTTCATGTACATTATTTTTTTTTGTATATAATAATGAATATAATTTCTAGTCATTTTTGATACATTGTAATTAATTTTTAAAGTACAAACGGTGTTTTTAGTTATTACTTAATTAAGAATTATATTTTATAAATTAAAGGATTTTTGAATTAAATAATATTTTAATAAAATATTATTATTAATATTAAATTAATTTTTATTAAATATAAATGATCTTATAATTTTATGAATGCAATTAAAATTTTTATTAAGGTTTGAAAGCCATTTCTGTCAAAACCCGTGAAATTTTTATAAATGTCGGTTTTTATTTTAAAAGTGAAAATTCACATATTTAGAAAATTATTTAGATAAAATAAATATTATTTTTGGAATCAGGACGTCGAAATTATCCAACGGTGAATTTTTCATAATTTTCTGAGACAGTCAAATTTTTGGGTAAAAATTAAATACCATTTAAATATATAATGTGTTTTATGACATCATAATGACCCAATGGTGATGTAATAAAATACCATAATCCTTAGGCTCGGCCAATATATGTTTTATCATTAAAATAATGAGGTTTTGGGTTTGTTTGACTCACTTTTCAAAGCATTAATGGAGCCCTCAAGACTTATTCAACACTTTTCCTTTTTAAAATTAATTTCCATGGGAGTGTGACTCACCTCCACATAAGCAACCCTAATTTTTTAATAAGTTCGGACCTTGGCCTTGTAAAATATTGTTTTCCTCTTCCCTTTTCCAGAAACCATGGGCAAATACCATGGGATGGTTTGTGGTTTGGATTATTTTAATATAAGGGGTCCCAAACCTAAATAATAAAGAATTCTCTCACCTTTCCTATATAAACCCACCCAAGCTCCCACTTCCTCCTCATCCAAAGCCCTTGAAGTTCGTCCAAACTCTGCCCTACTCTCTCTAGAATCCTCTCAAGGTGCCCCAAGCTCCCAAGAAGCCTCTCACAAGCCTCTCTCTAGCCTTTGGAAGCACACTTCCAAGTAAGGGGTTTTCTTCCTTTCTCATTTTTTGTCAATTTTCTTTAAGTTGTTATTGCCCTTTTTATTTCATTTATGAATGTTGGGGTATGGTTTCGCACCTCCCCCATACTACCCTCTTATTGTTTGAATGATGGGAGAACCCTTTCTCTCTCATTAAATGCCTCCCATGTACACCCGTTACTATGCCGAAATTCCGAAAGGAACTTCTCTCTCTCCTTTTACATTCAAGCAATACTTTTGTATCATGAATCTAAATTCCATTTCTATTGTTGGGACATGTATATATATGATCTCCTTACTGTCCATTACATGTAAATATGATGAGGAACCCCTTTCTACCTCATCAACCTTTTTTATGAATTCTTATGTCACGCCGTTACGCTGCCGAAATCGCACCGATTTTCTAAGCCAATGTCTTTGTGTAGTGAATACCATGCCCGTTTCTCCATCAAGGGTATTCAACTTTATGCACGTTTACTTATTGATTGTAAAGTTCATGTATGAATTCCACATTCCTTTATCGTGGAATAAATGATTATGTTTTATGAATCCATGTTTTATGATCCATGTGGCACACTTATGCATGAAATGAAATGTTTAAGAAGGGTGCGCCCTGATAGCGCTCCAATGCATTGGGTAAAGTATAGTATCATGATACGTCATGTGCAATGAGTTTTGACTCATGCTAATTCAAGTGCAACTAGGGTTTACTCGTGCTTCAAGTGCAATGAGGGTTTACTCATGCTCCATGTGCAATGAGCCTTGGCTCATGCTAATTCAATGTTAAGTGTTGTTGCCACATTTCCATGTTATGATTATCATGCTTTATCATGCCTTTATGTTCATGTCTCTCTTATGCTCTATTGATATTCCTATTTCCTAACATGTATTGTACTCCTCATGTTATTCATTATGTAATCCCTTACTGGGCTTTATAGCTCACCCTTTTCTTATGCATGTCCTCAGGTTATCCCATGCAATGCTAAGTACGAAGGAATGTAGTGGTCATGTAAAGGAAGTTTTCAATAAGGATGTTGTATTTCAAGTTTAAAGTTTTTATGTAATGATCCTAAGCCCCAAAGACACTAAACCTCTCGATCTTCTTTGTTGTATCAAGTGAAGTTTTATGTAATAAAGCATGTTTAAGTTGTAATAAAAAGCAGGGTTGTCATAGTTGGTATCAGAGGATAGGTTTAGTTATTTTTGGGATTAGGAAACCCAAGTAAAGCCTTAGATACAAGACTAAGCATAATAAAAACATCCCTAAGTTTTGGTAAATACTAAGTAAGTGTTTTATCATACAAATACATCCCTGTCTGGATACGAGCAGGTAGAGGCGGCTCTGGCACAGATGTATCCTAGGGGTAAAACCCGAAAACACCGCTTTGAGCTAGACTCGAACGGGAACTGGTGCACGACAACGGGCCTTGCTGCACTCTTGGTTACGACACTCCCGGGGGATATGTTTTGATAAATTCACAATCTTAGTATGAACCCTTATTAAGGGAAAAATTCCCCTAAGAATATATGTTAGAAGGAAGATCCTGAAAAGCCTGGATTGAATCCTATAGACTCATGAGTTAAAGAGATCAAAGTTTATTTATAAGTCATCAACTTTTGTCTTTGGATTACCCTCTATGTGTTACCCCTAACTTTCCTTTTATTCCAACCAATGGCCGGTAATAGGAGAACTCGGGCTAACAACCGTTGTGAAGATCAGTGTGATGATTGTACTAATGAGATGCCCAATCCGATGGGAGCGGGAATCGCGAACTTTGTCACGCTTCTCTCTCAGCTAACTCAAGTTTTGAATAGAAACACTGGTCAAGAGGAACGTTCAACCCCCCCTAATAAAGAACAAGTCGCTATTGAAAGCTTCATGAGACAAAGGCCTCCTACTTTTAGTGGATCATCCGATCCCACGATTGCTGAACAATGGATCAACTCCATTGAAAAGATATTCTCCATCCTCCAATGCTCTGAAAAAGAGAAGGTTCTCCTGGCAGCTTATCGTTTGGAGGGTGAAGCTGATCAATGGTGGACGTTGATCAAAAATACGAAGCCTGAGGAGGAGATCGAGGCTTTGGAATGGAAGGTATTCCGGAAGATGTTTTTCGATAAATATTTTCCACGCACCCTCCGTCTTAAGATGGAAAGGGACTTCCTTTCCCTCAAGCAGAAAGATGAGGAATCTGTGGGAGCGTACGAGGAAAACTTCACAAGGCTTGCACGATACGCTTCCGGCTTTGTCGTTACCCCCGAATGCAAGGTTGACCGCTTCTTTGGTGGGCTGAAGCCTAGCTTGCGGAAAGCATTAGCGATCCGTGACTTCGACAGCTATGAGGAAATTGTCCGATGTGCCCTCAAGGTTGAAATGGAGATCGGAGAATCACAGGGGTATCATGGGGACAAGAAGCGGAAGGTGGACTTCAATGCTGGTGGTCCGATGGATAAATCCAACGGCGCTAAGAAATTCCAGTACCCCACTTGCCAAAAGTGTGGAAAGAAGCACCCTGGAAATTGCCTTAGGGGGACAAGAAAATGCTTCAAGTGTGGAAGAGAAGGGCACCTAGCTGTTAACTGTCAGCAAGAAGGACCCGCGGCTGCGACGGAGGGGAGGAACGCTCCATTCGAACCTCAACGCGTTGTTCAATGCTTCAAATGCAAAGAACCGGGTCATTTTGCGAATCAGTGCCCTAATCCAAGGGTTATCGGAGGCAATCAACAACCTCCAAGACAGCAAGGAAGAGCTTTTGCCATCACTTCTGCCGAAGTGAACCCCGACAACGAAGTGGTGACAGGTACGCTAGTTATTCATTCAAGAATAGCGAACGTACTTTTTGATTCAGGTTCTACGCATTCTTTTATATCTCAAAAGTTTAGTAGAATAATCCCTGCACCACCACAAGTCATGGAAGTAAAGATGTCGGTGAGTACGGCAAATGGGGCAATCATTGCATCCCATGAGTATAAGTCCTCCCCTGTTATAATCTGTGGATTGAATTTCCCGGCGAACCTCGTCATACTCCCTTTGGTGGAATTTGATGCAATTCTTGGCATGGATTGGCTTTCCTTATATAGAGCCAACATAAATTGTCGGGAGAGGGAAATCACACTCCATATGGAGAATCGACCCCCGATTCTTTACAAGTGTCAGGAGGAAGATGAATCTCCTTTAGCTCCATCATCTCAAGCATGGATATTACTGCCTTATGAGCACGCATATCTGGCTCAGATGATTGAGTCCAAGGAAGAAACCACCCTTGAAGAAATGCCTATTGTGAGGGAATTCGCTGAAGTATTTCCCGAGGAACTTCCTGGTCTTCCTCCAAGAAGAGATGTTGAGTTCTCAATTGAACTTATACCTGGGGCGCTACCAATATCCAAGACTCCATATAGAATGGCTGTGGTTGAGCTTGAAGAACTGAAGAAACAACTACAGGAGAATCTGGATAAAGGGTTTATACGCCCAAGTGCATCACCATGGGGTGCACCAGTCCTCTTCGTCAAGAAGAAGGATGGGTCAATGCGGCTTTGCATCGATTATCGTGAACTTAACAAAATCACGATAAAGAACAAGTATCCTCTCCTAAGAATCGATGACTTGTTTGATCAGCTGCGTGGAGCACAGTACTTCTCCAAGGTCGACTTGCGGTCGGGATATTATCAAGTAAGGGTGAAGAAGGAAGATATCCCCAAGACTGCTTTTCGTACAAGGTACGGGCACTATGAATTCATAGTAATGCCTTTTGGACTCACCAATGCTCCAGCAATATTCATGGACTTGATGAATAGAGTCTTTAGAGATTACCTAGATAAATTTGTGGTAGTCTTTATAGATGATATTCTAATATACTCCAAAACCAAGGAGGACCATGAGGAGCATTTAAGAACTGTACTGGAGACTTTGCGCAAGGAGAAGCTCTATGCCAAGTACAGCAAGTGTGAGTTCTGGTTGAAGGAGGTCTCATTCTTGGGCCATATCATCACAAGCAATGGGATATCTGTGGACCCCTCCAAAACAGATGCAATTGAGGGATGGCCGAGGCCAACATCGGTAACTGATATCCGTAGCTTCTTGGGGTTAGCTGGATATTATCGACGATTTGTGAGAAACTTCTCACGATTGTCCAACCCTCTTACCAAGCTAACTCGAAAGGGAGTAAGGTTTGCTTGGAGTGATGAATGCGAAGAAAGCTTCAAGGAGTTGAAAAGGAGGCTTATCACTGCACCTGTGCTCACTTTACCCACAAGTGGGGAGCTTTTTGTGGTATTCAGTGATGCTTCGAAGAAGGGCTTAGGATGTGTGCTGATGCAGAATGATAAAGTGATATCCTATGCCTCAAGGCAGTTGAAAATCCATGAGCGAAACTATCCAACGCATGATCTGGAGTTGGCGGCGGTGATCTTCGCCTTGAAAATCTGGCGGCATTATCTCTATGGGGAGAAATGTGAGATATATACTGACCACAAGAGTCTTAAATATATATTCACACAGAAAGAGCTTAATATGCGCCAGAGAAGATGGATAGAGCTCATAAAGGATTATGACTGTTCAATACATTACCACCCTGGGAAGGCGAACAAGGTGGCGGATGCCTTAAGTAGAAAGGATCCAGCAATTCTATCAATGATGAGAATTGAGAAGGATCCAATCTTCTTAGACTTGATGAAGATGGACGTGGGAATCATAAAGAAGGGAACATCATCAATCCTTTCACAAATGATTGCTCAACCATCTCTTTTGGAAAGGTTAAAGGATGCTCAAAGGGATGATGCGAGAATCCAAGAAAAAGTGGAAGCTATCAAAAAGGGAAAATCCTCAGAGTTTAATGTTAATGAAGAAGGAATTGTGCGGTTTGGGAAAAGACTATGTGTCCCATCAAGTTCGGAGCTGAAGAAGGAACTTTTGGATGATGCACATAGTTCAAATTTCTCTATTCACCCAGGGAGCACAAAGATGTATCGAGATCTCCGAGAAAACTTTTGGTGGGATAATATGAAGAAGGAGATCGCCGAATATACATCAAAGTGCCTGGTGTGTCAGCAAGTGAAGGCAGAGAGGCAGAAGTCTAAGGGGATGATGCAACCATTGCCCATACCAGAATGGAAATGGGAGAACATCACCATGGACTTCGTCACTGGACTTCCAAGGACATCCAAAAGCAACAATGCAATCTGGGTTATTGTGGATCGTCTTACAAAGACTGCACACTTCATTGCTATTCGAGAGGATTTCTCTTTGGATCAACTGGCACGGATATATATCAGGGAAGTGGTACGGTTGCAGGGAGTACAACTATCTATTGTGTCGGACCGAGATCCAAGATTTACCTCTAAGTTTTGGAAGAGTCTTCAACATGCTCTGAATACTGAACTGAACTTCAGTACGGCCTATCATCCTCAAACTGAAGGCCAATCCGAGCGGACTATCCAAACACTTGAGGATATGTTGAGAGCGTGCTCAATGGACTTTAAAGGAGGATGGGATCAGCATCTTCCTCTGGTTGAGTTCTCTTATAATAATAGTTTCCACTCAAGCATCCAAATGGCACCATATGAAGCTCTGTATGGGAAAAGGTGTAGAACACCGGCATGTTGGGATGAGGTCGGTGAACGTAAGCTGCTTGGACCAGAAATGGTCGAAGAAATGGTGGAGAAGGTGAAAACCATTCAGCAGCATATCAAGGCAGCCCAAAGTCGACAGAAGAGTTATGCAGATAATCGTCGACGAGACCTTGAGTTTAAAGTCGGAGACATGGTGTTTTTACGCATATCTCCGTGGAAGAAGGTCATGAGGTTTGGAAAGAAAGGGAAGTTAAGTCCAAGGTACATCGGCCCATTCGAGATTCTTGATCGTGTTGGGGCTGTGGCCTATCGACTAGCACTTCCACCTACTATGGCCAAGGTGCATGATGTCTTCCATGTATCCCTCTTAAGGAAGTACATACCAGACCCTTCACATGTACTCTCTTCCGAGGTGGTACAATTAGAATACGATCTTTCTTATGAGGAGCAACCAGTGAAGATCTTAGATCGTAGAGAAAAAGTTCTACGAAATAAGACAATGCCCCTCGTCAAGGTGTTGTGGAGAAACCACAAGTTTGAAGAAGCAACTTGGGAGTCAGAGGATATGATGAAGCTAAGTTACCCACATTTGTTTTAGTGTGGGAAAAGGAAAATTTCGAGGGCGAAATTTCTTAAGGGGGGAATGTTGTAACGACCCAAAATTTCATTAATGGAAAATCCCTCTTGATCCAGTTAAATATTTCTTTATGTTTTTATATGATGTCAACTTCTTTAGTTTAACGTTAAGATTTGTGACCGTTACTTTTATAGCCGTTGAACAGTGATCATCTGGGTAGTTTAAATATAAGGCTTTAACGAAACCATTTTTTACTCAGACAAAGGAAGCGATGGCCTCATCCAGTAGAATTGCCCCTTACGAAGCCCATTTGTCGGAGCTCGGAAAGGAGGTGGCGTCTTTGGGCTTTTCCCTTGACCAAGCCCAAGCTGAGCTTCATCAAGTCAAGCTCGAACGTGATCGTCTACGGGAAAAATGGAAGTTGATAGAGATCACCACTCGAGCGATGTTATCCGAGCAACCCCAAGAGTCTGTCACCATCGCACACCTTACCCTTAGGTCTTATGCGGCTATTTTAAGGGGTTATGTAACAAATAAGTAGAACCATGTTCATGTACATTATTTTTTTTTGTATATAATAATGAATATAATTTCTAGTCATTTTTGATACATTGTAATTAATTTTTAAAGTACAAACGGTGTTTTTAGTTATTACTTAATTAAGAATTATATTTTATAAATTAAAGGATTTTTGAATTAAATAATATTTTAATAAAATATTATTATTAATATTAAATTAATTTTTATTAAATATAAATGATCTTATAATTTTATGAATGCAATTAAAATTTTTATTAAGGTTTGAAAGCCATTTCTGTCAAAACCCGTGAAATTTTTATAAATGTCGGTTTTTATTTTAAAAGTGAAAATTCACATATTTAGAAAATTATTTAGATAAAATAAATATTATTTTTGGAATCAGGACGTCGAAATTATCCAACGGTGAATTTTTCATAATTTTCTGAGACAGTCAAATTTTTGGGTAAAAATTAAATACCATTTAAATATATAATGTGTTTTATGACATCATAATGACCCAATGGTGATGTAATAAAATACCATAATCCTTAGGCTCGGCCAATATATGTTTTATCATTAAAATAATGAGGTTTTGGGTTTGTTTGACTCACTTTTCAAAGCATTAATGGAGCCCTCAAGACTTATTCAACACTTTTCCTTTTTAAAATTAATTTCCATGGGAGTGTGACTCACCTCCACATAAGCAACCCTAATTTTTTAATAAGTTCGGACCTTGGCCTTGTAAAATATTGTTTTCCTCTTCCCTTTTCCAGAAACCATGGGCAAATACCATGGGATGGTTTGTGGTTTGGATTATTTTAATATAAGGGGTCCCAAACCTAAATAATAAAGAATTCTCTCACCTTTCCTATATAAACCCACCCAAGCTCCCACTTCCTCCTCATCCAAAGCCCTTGAAGTTCGTCCAAACTCTGCCCTACTCTCTCTAGAATCCTCTCAAGGTGCCCCAAGCTCCCAAGAAGCCTCTCACAAGCCTCTCTCTAGCCTTTGGAAGCACACTTCCAAGTAAGGGGTTTTCTTCCTTTCTCATTTTTTGTCAATTTTCTTTAAGTTGTTATTGCCCTTTTTATTTCATTTATGAATGTTGGGGTATGGTTTCGCACCTCCCCCATACTACCCTCTTATTGTTTGAATGATGGGAGAACCCTTTCTCTCTCATTAAATGCCTCCCATGTACACCCGTTACTATGCCGAAATTCCGAAAGGAACTTCTCTCTCTCCTTTTACATTCAAGCAATACTTTTGTATCATGAATCTAAATTCCATTTCTATTGTTGGGACATGTATATATATGATCTCCTTACTGTCCATTACATGTAAATATGATGAGGAACCCCTTTCTACCTCATCAACCTTTTTTATGAATTTTTATGTCACGCCGTTACGCTGCCGAAATCGCACCGATTTTCTAAGCCAATGTCTTTGTGTAGTGAATACCATGCCCGTTTCTCCATCAAGGGTATTCACCTTTATGCACGTTTACTTATTGATTGTAAAGTTCATGTATGAATTCCACATTCCTTTATCGTGGAATAAATGATTATGTTTTATGAATCCATGTTTTATGATCCATGTGGCACACTTATGCATGAAATGAAATGTTTAAGAAGGGTGCGCCCTGATAGCGCTCCAATGCATTGGGTAAAGTATAGTATCATGATACGTCATGTGCAATGAGTGTTGACTCATGCTAATTCAAGTGAAACGAGGGTTTACTCGTGCTTCAAGTGCAATGAGGGTTTACTCATGCTCCATGTGCAATGAGCCTTGGCTCATGCTAATTCAATGTTAAGTGTTGTTGCCACATTTCCATGTTATGATTATCATGCTTTATCATGCCTTTATGTTCATGTCTCTCTTATGATCTATTGATATTCCTATTGCCTAACATGTATTGTACTCCTCATGTTATTCATTATGTAATCCCTTACTGGGCTTTATAGCTCACCCTTTTCTTATGCATGTCCTCAGGTTATCCCATGCAATGCTAAGTACGAAGGAATGTAGTGGTCATGTAAAGGAAGTTTTCAATAAGGATGTTGTATTTCAAGTTTAAAGTTTTTATGTAATGATCCTAAGCCCCAAAGACACTAAACCTCTCGATCTTCTTTGTTGTATCAAGTGAAGTTTTATGTAATAAAGCATGTTTAAGTTGTAATAAAAAGCAGGGTTGTCATATATAAGTTGTCTTTTTTGGGTTTATTTCCTAAAACCCATAGGTAATGTAATTTCACTTAAGCCTTAGGGCCTTGTAAGGGTTCTCCCTTATCCCTTGAAATGTGGATTATAAAAACTTAATAAAAATTGAATTCCTTTAGGCCATTTTGGAAAGAGGGGTGGGGGAGGGGTTAAATTATAGTTTAAAAAACTCAGTTTAAGAGAATTAATCTAAAAAAACCCAAATCCTCTTTAAGTAAGATTATTAAACTCAAAACTTAGTCTGATTAATAGAGCCACAAAATTGGAATCATAGTATTTATGATTATATTAGAGTAAAAATATTAATCATTATGAATCTGATTTTTCAGAGAATTTTTATTATCGTAATCAGAGTTATTACAATAATATAATAATAATAAAAAGATTAATACAATGAATCACTTTCAATTAAATGTGTAGTGGAATATACACTTGTAAACAATAATAAATATATTAGATAAAAAATATAAGAATGTATGAAAATATAATTAAAAAGATAACTCTTTTAACCTTAAGAAAAATGTAGTCAACAAACCTGAGTAAAGGTATTTATTATTTTATACTTATAGTAAAGTCTGTATTTCCTTATCAAGAAATACCTTTATGTGATGATCGGAATAGATATGTCTTTCTATATATGGAAGCCCTCGATCTGAAGAATGGATTCTATATCTTCCTATCCTCTGAATACCTAGACTATTATAATGATCAAACAAGAATACAATTTCAAAATTTATTAAGGAAAAATCCTTAACAAGGATTCCTTTAGAATGAAAAATCTCTCTAAATAAATACAAAGACTAAGAATGAGTAGTTCATGCTATAAAATATTTAGAAATATTGATAGAAAAAAATGAATTAACTCCAAGATCTTCAAATGAACTGGTATTTATAGGCATCCTTCCAAAAATCACATAACTTTCATATTTCCATGTTTGTTGCAACATCCTTGGAAAACTGGAACTTAACAGATCATCATAACAGAATGTTCAACGTCATATTGATTAAAACCATTATAGTTTTAAAGATTTTCCTTTCGATAGAAATAAGTATTTTGTTTTCTGATTAGAAACTTGAGTCATTCTGATGGACCTGCTTACAATTTTCATTATGATAATCTTTATAAGTGTTAGTTTGATTATATTGATACCAGTATCAGTCTAATTGTCGATACTTTTATCAGTACGATAGACTTGACAAAAGTCCAACTTTTGGTCTGATAAAGGTGAGTTTGATCTATTGAATACATACTCATTATGATTATAATATTGAATGAATGTATTTTTTATATTTACAATACTTTAGAAATTAATCTATGTATGATAAAATGTAATCTTTTTAATAAAAAAATACTAAGAAACTTGGGAAATAAAAAGCTAGTAACCAATTTTTAATAAGGATTTTATGATTTCAAAAACTGAAGGAATAGAAAAGTAATAAGTATAAGTTCTGAATAAAAAATATTCCCTTTTTTGGAAATCAAAAACCCCAAAAATTAGATGAATAATAACTTAAAAAACTTACAGTTCATTTCTCTTAATGCGTAGTTCTTAAAATAAGTATAACTTCTGACTCAGAAATATCCCCCATTCTAGAAATCACAAACCCCAAAATGTATATGAAAAATAACATAAAAAACTTATAATCCATTTCCTTTAAGAATAATGTATTATGATTAAATCTTTAAGACATAACTCTTCCTGATTTTTTAACTCTTCTGAATATGATGGGGAGTATGATATTGAATACTACGAACTCCACCGTAGGATAATATCTCCCCATAAGGATAGTATTATCCCATTTAATTTAAAAAACTCTACCTTTATATAAAACCTCCCCCAACTTAA
The DNA here is from genome assembly GCA_963277665.1 of Viscum album. Taxonomy (NCBI): domain Eukaryota; kingdom Viridiplantae; phylum Streptophyta; class Magnoliopsida; order Santalales; family Viscaceae; genus Viscum; species Viscum album. Next base: position 1,579,924,156 of record OY728150.1, on the reverse strand, counting down.
AACTTCTCCTTATTTATGAACTTCTCCCACATATAATAATTTCTTCCCCTTCGTGACTTTTAAAAAATGGGGAAGGATCTAAATTTCCTAAAATGTTAAAAAGGTAAAAAATGAACTAATATTGAACAATATAATAATACAAGAAAATATTAAGAACATTTAACTAATCAAAAATTAGAAAACATTCATAAAAATAATAATTGTATGAAGAGACAATTTATTAATTACAACCCATTAAAAAGTTTTTACAATATAATTACAATAAGAGTTCAAGATAAAATTTTATTCTTTCTTCATCAAGGACTTTACAAAGGCTTTCATATTTTTGAACTATTTCTAGTATTTCTCTATATTATTTATTATTTCTTCTTGGGGATTTATCTGTTTAACTTCCTTAGAAACTTACTTGTTTTGATCTCTTAAGAAAATCACTTCATTTTCACAGGATCAAAGTATGGAAATATTAAACTGTAAACCTTAAATATTTTATTTCAAAGAATTCAGATTCTTGGTATAATCATCAGTGACATTTTTAAAGTCTTCCTTAAAATTCACCCAATATTCCATATATTTTTATAACTAATTAAAATAACTTTTTGATTATACTATAAACTTATTATATTCATCAAATTATTTTTCATGCATTTGAATATCTCCATCAAATTTGTTATACCATTTAACCATATAGTTTAAAGACTTATTATGAACATGGGAAAATTTTTGTAAAGTATTCAACTCAACTTCAATAATAATCACTAATTAAATTAAAACTTTAATAGGGTTTTATTTATGATTTCATATTTCTTAAATAAGAAGACTTTGAGATTCAAGATTAGGAAAATATGAAATTATTCCTTCTAGGCTTCTAAAAACTTCAATAATGTATTCAAATCCATTCTGATCAATTATTCTAGCTGAATAGGATTGATCTTGATTTGGTTTATGTGGTTTGGTTCTACTCGTATTAACTTCTATTTATTTACATTTTTTCTTGTCTTTCTTTAAAATGACTTTTTAAACATATTTGGAAAGTTTCTTTTTTTATACACCTTCTTATCATCAGATAACTCCATGATATATACATCATCAATATCCGCCTTATCATCAACCATTTTATTTGAATTCTGATGTTCTACCTCTTTGTTAGACTATGATTGCGCATATTATTCTAATGAGGATTATTCTCCTTTATAACTACTAGATTTTTATTTTTTGTCAGCTTTGGAGGGTATACCCAATTATGATGATGATGATGGATTTAATGAATTATTTTCTGAATGAGTTTCTTCTTCATCATACCCTTCCTTATCTTTATCTTTATCCTGGTCCACCTCATCTTCTTCCACTTATTCTTCAATATTTTCTTCGTTTTTTGTACTCTCATTCTTATTATTAATTATATCACTCATTTTATTCTTTCCCTTCTCTGTAAAATTATTCATTAATATCCCTATCATGATTTTTTTTCTAATTGTATTTGAGTTTTGGAAGATCCTTTTCCTACTGGTTCAGGTTTTGATTGATTTTCATGAACTACTAAAACTGATTATTCTTAAGCCACCTTATTTTTTCTTTTTTCTATGATAGAAGAAACAAAAAAATGTAAAATAGATATTTCTTAAAAATACAATTCACCATCTGGATTCACCTAATCAGTTTGATAAGTTCTTAAAAAAACCTTCTCAGATGCCCTTTCAAATCATTTCAATGAATTCTTACAAAGCTGTGCTTCTATCAACCTTTTTATTTTCTTATTATTCTTGGATTATTTCTATAGTGTTTTGAAAACATGGATTTTTAAATATTTTTATTTATCCAGGTTGATTCCTAACTTTGGATCACTTGGTTTCTCCAATTCTTTCTTTTTCATCCATTATTCAAAAACATCATCCGAGACATTCTTCTGTTTCTTAGGAGGAGAAGTATCAACATTTCTCTTCTTTTTCTTATAATATTTTATAGAATTTATTGATGTATTATCCTCCAACATAGCTCCATAAACCTTATTAATAAACTTCCTTTATTTTCTATCAAAAACCATCCTCATTATATTCATCTATCATCACTTATAAATGATATTTTCACCTTTTTTTGATACGACTTGTTGGGTACTTTGAAAATACCGATACAGTTTACAACCATCTTGATTATAAAAGAGAGGAACATGATAATCTTGGATTTTATTATGACTGTTTTCATGTTTTTGACTATGAGAAGAATGAATTTTACAAGATCTAACTTTCTCATATTGACCAAAAATTCCAAAACGAAAACATCATATACTTTCAAAGCATCTCTATATCCCTTCCTTGGTTTTTATTGCCTTAAATCCAAAAATAAACTACCTGATATATGGAGGGAGGTGTGAAACATTCGTTACTTTCTCCTAATGAGTAAATAATGAATCTTTTATTTTACTTTTATCAAAATTTCCAAGACTATATATCAGATTATTTGAAGGACAATACGCTTCTAATTCATAAGGTATTCCAACCAAACTGGCTAGTTTCTTATTTGATAACTTGTGCCTATTTCCATATATCATAAAAGATTTTTTTACTCCTCATCCTATTTGAATAAGTTAACAAATTCATAAGATTCATGATCCACATCTAGGTAATACAAATCAAAGTCCTTATCTAGTTTTTCTACACACTTAGATTCCCATCCTTAAAAACCAATAATATTCCTCAAAGTAGATTCATATTTTTCAAAGAAAGATTTATCGACTAAAATCTAACAAATTACATAACACTTAGTAATATACTCTTTGTTTTCCGCCATATTTGGAACTAAAAATTTTTAATTAGATTAAAAGGAAGTTTTTCAAGCTGGGTTATTTAAGAGGTACATCAACTCGGGAGAACAAATCTTGAAAAACCAATGTGGGACAAGGGGTCACGACTCCTTATATAGGCGTTTGAAATGAAAATTCAGCTTAAAAATTATATTTTATGGTTAATATTAAACGCATTCAGATATGATGGTTGTAATTATTCTAAAGAATGTTTTTGGAGAATTTTGAACTCTATTAATTTTTAACATTTTTATTGGAATAAGAATGACTTTATTGAGAACGTTTTTTAAAAAAACTATGAAAAAAATAATTTTATAAAACTATAAAAGTATTTTTTCTAAACTAATAATAATGATATAGTGAAAACACATAAAATAATATAATATTACCTTTCAAAGTGGAAATATCCATCGATATGATTAACCTGTTCTTGTTGGTTTTTGTAAACTAAAACAGATTTCGATAGTTTGATAACAGAAAAATAAATAGTTTTAGTAGAAATTTAATTATGATAACTTTTCAAAATAAAACTGAATATGATATTTTTTATTAAGAAAACTAAAAATGAAACTTTCGTTATGAAATAAAATTTTGATTATTCTTCATAGAAAATTAAAATACAATTATTTTGGAAGTAAAAAATTATTACGATAAAACATTATTATCAAAATTTGAATATGAAAAAGTTTTTATGAAATTTGAGTCTAAAAAATTAATAAATTTTTTAGATTCTGAAAATTATTTTTAGAATTCGGAATCTGAAAATTTTATAAAAAATACGAGTTTGAAAAAATTCACTATGATAAAAAAGTATTTGAAAAACTAACATTTTTAGAAAATAATATTTTTTTGGAAAAAAACAATCAAATGTACCTCCCTATGAAATTGATTATATTAATGTAAGGATATGGGTAAATAAGAAAAATATTTGAATGATTATTTTATATTTATCATTCCTTGTTTCTGTTTAATGTATTTAAATCTATCATATCGAAGAGGTTTTATAAAAATGCCAGTAAGTTGTTCTTGCATTATGATGAATTGTAAAATTATTCATCCTTTAAGTGTGTGATCTCTAAGTAAATTATGTGTTATATTTTTATATCTATAATTTGAGTGATGTTCTAGGTTTTTACTTAATGTAATGTTACTTGTATTTTCACAAAGTATTTGAGTTTTAGTAAAACCCATGCAATAGTCAGTGAGTGTGTGTTGCATCCACAACACTTGATCACAAAAACTTCCAACTGCTACATATTCAGCTTAAGAAGTTGTAAGTGATATTGAGTGTTGTTTCTTAAAAGACCAAGAAACTAGATAATATTATCAAAAATGAAAATTTTCATATTTTCTTTTCCTATCCATTCTATATCCACCAAAGTCAGCATTTGGAAGAACTTTTTAATTGAAAAACATTTTCAGAAGAATAGAAAAGTCCAAAATCCATAGTTCCCTTGAAATAAAAAACATTCATTTTATAGATTTTAAATGGAATTATTTTGGAATTTCTTGATATATTTCACATAGGAATATATAAAACATTCAATCTTGATGAATAATAGTAAAGTAAAGTAAGCCTCATATCATACCTCTAAAAATATTTTTACAACTGGTTTCCTAGCCTCATCAAGATTGAGGTCATTGGAGGTACCAAAAAGAGTAATTATACTTTTAGTTTTATCATATCCAAATTTTTTAAGATTATATTTTATATACTTATGTTGATATATAAATTTTTTTTCTAGTTTTTGTGATATATGAAAACTAAGAAAATATGTTAACTCACCCATCATACTCATTTCAAGCTTAGATTTCATAAGATTTGAAATGGAATCTGTTAAAGATTATTAATTTAAACATAATATATTTTCATCAGCATAGATTTGTTCAATCATAATATTTTTATTAACTTCTTTTCTAAATATAGTTGGATTCATATCTCCCTTAAAAAAATTATTTTAGAACAGAAATTTGTTTAACCTATCATACCAAGGTCTTGGGGTCTGTTTAAGTCTATATAAATATTTCTTAAGTTTATAAATGTATTTTGTATTCTTTGTATTTTAAAAATAGGTGCTTTTCAACATAAAATTACTCTCGAACACATCTTTTATGAATAATACACTTCACATCTGTTTGAACTTTTTTAATACTAAAGAATGGTGTAAAGGCTAAATGTATTCTGAGAGATTATAGTATTGCTACCGGTGCATAGGTTTCTTCATAATGAATTACCACTTGTTGATTAAATAACTTATAAATATTTCTAGTTTTATTTATAATAATTATTTCATTTTCATAACTTTTATTTTGAAAAACCAATTTTACTCAAATTATAGAAGTTTCTATAAGGCATTCAACTAAAGTCCAGAATTTTTTCCTCTCAAACCCGTTGATCTCATCTTACATTGCCTTAATCAATTCCCCATAACCTAAATCCTTATCGGTATTCATAGGTTCAAATTAGGTTAATAAATTTAGATGTTCTATTTCATTTCTTAAGGAACTTATAACCTTAACTAGTTGGTCTACATAATCAATTATACCTCACTAGGATGATTGTAAACAAAAAATAGACTTGTTGGGTTTTGAAAAGTATTCTCTTCAGAATAAGGTAGAAAATATTCCCAAAGAATAATTTCAGAAATAACTTCTTGAGTTATTTGATTATGAGAAGATCCATCTAACAATAGTTGAAAATTAGTTTTAGTCATAACATTTTGAGGATATCAGTTGGGGTTATTTAAAAAAAGTGCCAGTTTTATAAAACTTAACATGTACTATTTTATCAACAATATTATAATTTTTGTTAAAAACACTATAAAAATTAGGAGTAGTTTATGACCTAAAAATATTACTGTATCATATTTGGGTGAAAATATATTTAAATTATCTTTATTATTTAGGATGTATACTTTGAAACTAAAAACTTTGAATAAGAAACATTTGGGTTTCTACTTGTCCACAACTCATATAGAGTTTTATTAAGAAAAGTTCTAATTAAATCTTGATTTATAGTATTTCAGCTAGTACTAACTGCTTAATACCAAAAAATTTTAGCTACTAAGTATTCACTTAATATAGTTATAGGTATTTCCTGAAGAAATATATTTCTTCTTTCAACTACACAATTTTTCTAGTGGGTTCTAGGGGATGCAAAGTTATGTTCTACACCATTTTTTTGAATTTTAGCTTGGGCTACAAATTTTTTAAAAATAACTAAAGTATTTGGATTTCTTAATGAGAAAATAAACCCAAGTATATCTAGTGTATTCATGAACTAGGACATATAAATAGTATTTTCCACTAATACTCCCTGTTTGTGTAGGACGAAATATGTCCATGTGCACTAACTATAAATTATCATAATTTGATATTTCACTAATAGATTTAAAAATAAACTTATGTTTATTACCACATTGTCAAGGGTCATTGAATTTTAAAGTATAAACCTATGTTCTAGTAGATCTTTACAAGTCATTTCTTAGTCAACTTAGATAAGTTTATAAGGTTACAAGGCTCTAAATTTCTATTCCAAAACCAATATTGATCTTCTATTTCACTAAGTTAATATAATACGTGGTTCCTAATGTATTTTTAGTTAAGGTTATAAACATTCTCAAACGGATTGGTAGAAAAAAATTCAACCTGGGAACTATGTACAAGGCATTTATCAATCCTAAATTTCACAAGGTATCCTTAATCACATAATTAACTTATTCTTATATGATTGTGATTAAGACCTTTAACAAATAAAACATTTGAAATAAGATTTTTTCCAATAAGAACAATGTTTCCTATTCCAATAATATCTCCTTGACCATTATCTATAAAATTTAATTTACCACCTTTCATCTTGATTATCTTCTTGAAGAAGTCATTATTTATAGTCATATTCCTAGAAAATTGACTATCCATATACCCTATATTCTTGTTGTTGGTACTACCTTTGTTTTACTAAAAACAAAAATAATATACTTTTAGAACCCAAACCTTATTGGGTTCGGTAATGTAAGAAAAAAACCTTGGGTGAGCACATTTGTTTTAAAAAATAGGCTTTATGAAACATGAGTAAGTGATCCTTATTTAATGAACTTTTAATTTTCTAGTGCCCAACACTTTGGCACTTATTTCAAAAAATTTCTTTTTTAGGAAAAATTCACTATTATATAAAACATGTTTTTATAGGTAAAACCCATTTTGAGACTAATTCTATGTGAATGAATTTTTCTATAAATTTTATCAAATTTTTATTTACCAGTGATAAGGTTTGATGAAAGTTTCTTCGATGAAAAAATTTTATATTTTATTTTTATAAATAAATTATTATCCATGTTAGTAATATTTTTTGAATTAAGTTTGTCAAAACTAGTTTTCAAACTATTTTTCTTAGAAATAAAATTTTCTAAATCATTATAAATAGTTTAAGTTTCAGAATTCATTTGATCATGATCTTTTAAGAGATATGAAATTTCATTTGTTAAAACATTTATTCATGAATTATCATTATCTATATTAGATTTATTATTATTTATCTTTTTACAAATTTTATAATTATTATTTTCTAAAAGTATTGAAAAATAGGAAACTTCATCAAAAGAAGGTTAAATATTATCTTTTGCTGAGGTAGATTCTCTATCAGATTATGTAGAGTTTTTCTCAGGAAGAAAATTTTCATTTAAAGACATATTGGTGAGATATTTGGTTGTGTGTATCTTTTCTATGAAGAATTGATTTACAATAGTTATATCAGCATAAAGACCTAATTTCTTCTAAATAGAACTTTCATTCTCAAAAGATTTTTCATAAGAATCACCACTACGAGAAATTCAAGTTTTAGTAGTTTTTATAACATTATTACCATTATATTTGTAATACTTTTTTTAGCATTAAATTATGAAATTCATTCTTTTCTATCTTTCCTTTTCATCTTTGGACATTCTGGTCAAATATGTCCATCTTCCTTACACTCATAATATTTGAATTCATCTTTCTTGTCACTTTTATCCTTATGAACTTTCTTATAATGACATTTAAAATATTTCTTTCCCACTATCTTATTTTTTCTTGTGGTGTGGTTGGATAACTCACTCTTATAATGTTCAGAAGTACTAGAATAAGATTGAAAAACAATGTTCTTATTTCTTAAATATTTTAAAACCTTATTAGCTGATTGAAATTTAGTAGGTAAGGTAGATGTTATAGGAAAGGAAACACCACCTTTTTTTCTATTTCTTAGCATATATTTAGAGTCTTCCCTCATACTACATTAGGGTTCCAATAAAATCATCAAGATTAAGATTATTTAACTTCCTTGTATCATCAGTAGTGGTTATTTTTTATTCCCACTAATTAGTCTTAATATTAATAATTTTATCAACAAGGACTTCATCATCAAGGCCTTTTTCTCCAATAGATTTTAAATTTTTTATGTTGGTTATAAAATTATAGTTCATATTTGCAAAAGATTCTCCAAGAATAAAATCAAAGGCCTGAAAATTTTCTCTTAACATAGCTCTCATGATTTTTAAAACCTTACAAGTTCCAAAATGTGTGACTTCAAAATTTTTCTAGACACAGTTTGCGTCTTTCAAATAATATATATGACTATATATAATTCTTTTCCTGGCACATAAAAAAGTATTTTTTACTCTATAATTCAATTGATATTCCCATTTTTAATGATGAGTAAAAGCAATTACTTCCTTATTTGGAATATTATAATCTCTAGTTAGCATAAAAAAATTATCTACCCCAGTGTTGATAATAAAATTCTTATTTCTATCACTCTAGTACTCATTATGAACACTATCAAAGAGATGTGGTCTATTTGGATTTATATTTTCTATTAAACCAACATTAAGACCTGCTATCCTAAAAAAATAGAAATACTATTTTATACACGTTAGTGTAACAAATGTTTATAAACAAATAGTTTATATAAAATACTTTAACAAACTTTCATTAATAAAGAACTAAATTCTCAATAAATATTGAGAAGTGGAATACAAATATGATACCAATTGTAGGATCATAAGAGTATGATCATATGGCTATACTTACAAGTGTAGGGGTGTGGGGGGGGGGGGGTGAATTATAGCTCTAAAAACTTATTTTAAAATAATTAAACTAAACAAACCCAAATCCTATTTAAATAAGATTATCAGAGTAAGTTCTCAATATAATTGAAATAGTCATAGAATTAGAATCACAATATGTTCATTTATATTAGAGTAAAAATTGTAATCACTATAGATCCATTTTATTATATAATGTTTATTATCATAATTAGGGTTAATAAGATAAAAAAACAGAATATAAAGATGAATACGATGGCTTAGTTTCTATTAAATTTACTATAGAATATAAACTTGTAAAAATCAAGTAATACAATTTATAAAAAATTTAAGAATTATTTATAAGATATTTAAAAAGATAACTATTTTTTACTTTAAGAGAAATTTAGTCAATAACCATGACTAAAGGATTCCACTATTTTATTTTTATAGTAAAGTTTGTATTTTCTTACTAGGAAAGCCCTCAATATGATGATAGGAATGGATCTATCTTCCTATCCTTAGAAGCCTTTAATCCAAATATCAGATTCTTTATCTTCCTATCCCTAGATTTTCCCAAACATTATGAGTATTTGACACAAATAAAATTTCAAAATTTCATAAGAAAACATCCCTGACAAGGAATCCTTTGTAACAAAAAACTCTCCTTAAAGAAAAACAAATACTAAGAATTATCTATTCATGCTATATAAAAATTAGAAATCTTGAGATAAAAAATTTCTTTAGCTATAAACTCATCAAATGAACCAGTATTTATAGGAATCCTTCAAACTGTCACATAGTTATCATATTTATAATTTTTTTACAATGACCTCAGGCAACTGAAACTTAATAACTCATCATAACTGAATGTATGATTTCGTATTGATTAAAACCTTTAAAGTGTTCAAGGTTTTCCTTATTATAGAAATAATTCTTCCATATTAAAATTTTAAATTTTAGTCAGTCTAATGGAATTCCTTAAAATTTGCATTATGGTAATCATTATGAGTGTTAGTTCGATTGTATTAGTTCCAATATGAGTCTGATTGTCAAGAATTTTTTCAGTATAACAAACATGACAAAAGTGTTGCTTTTAGTCTGATGAAGGAGTGTCCAATTTATCAGAAACACAATCATTACGATAATAGTAATGAATAAATGAAAATTTTATATTCATAATAATTTAGAACATATTCTATTTATGGTAAAATGTAATGTTTTCTATAAAAATATACTAAAAAATTTGGGGCATAAAAATTCAGTAAACAAGTTTTAAGAAGGTTTTTGTGATTTCCAAAACTAAAAGAATAGAAAATTAAGAAGTAGAACTTATGAATCAGCACTAAAGGGTTTTGACTTGAAAATTTCTATGTGTCAAAAGTTATCTTTGCAATATCCCTTTCTTTTATTAATGATAACTTTATATAGAAAAAATCACGTCTTTGTGATCATTTTTATTGTCCATTACATTTTAAATATCCATATTTTCATGCAACAAATATAATTTTTTCCTAAATAGTATACCATTTTTATATAATATTTTCACTTTGATAATTATTTCAATTGTTGGTAAATCCATATCCTTTTCTTAATACAGATATTTTATGAAAAGACATATTATTCACTAATTAAATAGATTATTCGATATATGTGGAATGCTTTGGACATGAACTATATAAATTGGGGACTAGTTAATGTATGCCCCTCGATGCATTTGTCGTCTCATGGGAGGAATTAATTTAGAAAAACCCTTCATGTTTATAATGAGTATGTTTTAAACTGTATTTTGAAAGGTCCTGATGGTATAGTAAAGGTTATCCAAAACAATTTGTTTTGTACCAAGTGTGTTTGAAAACATATTTTTAATGGTCTTGATTGTAAAGGTTTCGTGAACCTGAGAAACATATAGTTCAATAATCAAGAATTGCCTTCATCATAGTTATTATTATCTTGAGGATTTTAAATATTTAAAAATATATGGATATATTTCATTATCATTTTATTGATTATATGGAATGTGGGTTCAGTTCCTTTTACCTTTCCATATTGATTATGATAATTGATTAATTATTACTTTCACTGTACTATACCTTTAATGATCATTTTATCTCACCCTTATTTTGTTTCATTTCCATAAGACATGAAGATAAATTCTTGGAATGAGTTTCAAGGATTGAGATCATTTTATTTTTTTATGTAATATATTTTTTATCCCAATGTAAAATTGATATTATGTTTGTAATATGGTTTTCCAAAACTACTAAACTGATCGGTACTTCGAGATTTGATTCCATTTATTCTTTCCAATTTGATAAAGTAAAGCACCAGATCTAGGCTTTTAGGGTTGGTGCATTTAAACTTATTATTTATTGTGGATACGATCCAAGGATACCATTTTTTATTTATCTTAATGGTTTATGTTTATGATGAAAATGTATTTATGATACTCTTTTCTCGTCCACGGGTTATATCATGATTAAATTCTTATTAAACCTAGTTATTTTTTCACAGGTTATGCCATGATGAATTTTTTAAATGATTATGAAACCTATCTATTTTCCACATGTTATGAAATGATGAAATGTTTATGAAACCCATTTCATTTGATGGGTTATGATATGATGAATGTTTCATGATCTTGTAGAAAAAATATGTATGATATTCATTATGTTATGGGAGTTACCTATATCTCCCCCAAATATATTAGGTTAATATTTATATATATTGAGATGAAAATGGAAAAAAAGTTGATGGGCTTGATCCACTATGAGAAATAGGTGTTTCTTGATCCACAAAGGGAAATAGGTGTGTCCAAATCCATAATGGTAAATAGGTGATAAGTCTTGATACACTATGTAGATTGTTATTGTAGTGAACCTTTTTGTATTAAATGGTTTGATATATTTATTATGGTTCCACACTTTTATGACATGATATTTTGGTTTATGATTAATTTATGATGATTTATCACCCTTATGGGCTATGTTTTGATAGATGATAAAGTTTTAGTCTATGAATCATGTTTATGATCTTTTAAAGGTTGGGTATGATCTTATTAAGTCATATTAATGATCAAATACCCTTATAATTATTTTATTCTTTTAAATGATCATAGATTTATATATCTTATGTTTACCATTAATGAGAATTTGATCACCCTTTATTATATTTTCTTTCATAGGTTATGAAGAAAGGTTTTGGCAGGGCATGCCTAAGATGATTACTATGTTAGAATATATTTTTCAAATCTGTTAAAGATATTTCACAAAATTAGAAGATTTTGTACCAATTATACAAATAAACTAAACTATTACAGTCCTTAGGTATGTGTTTGTTCAATGTATTTAATATTCTTATGAAAAGATGTAATATCTATGCATGAGAAGCCTATATCACTATAAAATGTGTTATGTGTAATAGAAATATATTACTCATTGATAAAATTTCATAAAATATCTAAAAACAATTATAGGCAGAGAAAATGTCTTATATGACACACAAATATCATATATGTGGATCAAATAGCTTTCACATATGATGTTTCCATTATCATTTTTCAGATCTACTCTCAGGATCAACTTTTTACATAAAAATACTTCCCTCATCTTTGACTAGATCCACTTTAACTCATCTCAAAGTCTTCTCAACCAATCAAAACAAACTTAGATCCTTATCATTAACTTCAATGAATATCTCAAACAACTTTGTGTCTTTATCCAGAAGTTCCTCATTATATATAAACCTCAGATACAATAATCAAAATCTTTTAGATGGATCCTCACCACTTAATCCATTCTTTTGTTTTTAAAATCAACTATATAATATCTTATATTGGACTACACTCACATAATTCCAATAAGTGTTGTAGAAAAAACTTCCTCACCTCTTGTAATTTTCATAGATTTTAAGATAATCTCAAACTATTAACACAATTAAAGGCTACCACCTTAAACCTCTACACACATGTTCATTAGGTAAACATCACAACTTACAACTATCTTGGACAATATATGTATGAACCATAGAGATATTAATAATGGAATCATGTTACATTTTATTTTGAATTAATTTTCACATAATCAGTGGTAGAATATCATTTTAAAACTTCCAATCCTGGAAGGTGAATCTAAAAGCCTAATATAATATTCACAATGTCCTAAAAATAATAATACCATGATTGGGAAGTCCATTATTCTCAATAATATTGGGAACTTCCAAATTACTTACAATTTACCTAACTTTCATATTCTGAGAAATATTCTTGGTTACATTATAAAATATTCCAAGAAAAATTTCATAAACATATTAATATCATGTAACTTATCTTAATGCCATTGATCCTCATTGAATAGAATTCAACACAAATATAAAGTGGGTTCATTAATCCCCCCTTTGTATTTGTTGTCAATACCAACTAGAAAATGATATATGAATATGTGATCTTACTCAAATCATTCTCCTTTCTTATTTTCTTGTTTCTATATCATAATGAAAATAATTACAATGAACATGAGAGAGGATGGTATCACTTTATTCTTATGCAATGGGATATCAAATATTCCACTCTAATTCAACTTGAGCCATGCTTAGTGTAGAAAACAAGACGATTTTATTTAAAAATAAAATATATCTACTAAACAACAAGAAATGGTACCAATTTATAAAAATTATTACTATAACTCATTTAGGTGATATCCAAGTGTTCTATGGATGAAACCAGACGACTTCAATTGATAAATTTATTTATCTTTGGAATAAATACCCGATTTATTAGGCTCATCTCAACACACAAGCCAAAAACATTCAACTATATTTAGTAGGTTATATATCATCCCTACTATCAATTATAATTTTCTTATTCACTTAACATTTATTAAAATAATTTTGTAACCCTTAATATCAGACTTTATTCTATCATAAATTGGAACGAGAGAATATTTATACATACCTCATCAATGAATTTTTCAAGCACTTTACAAAAATTATAGATTTTTATGGAATAAATAATTATTGTGGATTCTAAATAGAAAATACCACTCACTAGGTGATCAATATATTTTCTTCATTAAGGTAGTTATTTTATTTTGATTTTATTTAGATTAAAAATTGGAAAATCATACTTTGATGGTGACTTCTTCATATATGGAATATAAATTCCATCTTGTTTCCCTTCATAAATTATCTTATTCAATTTTGTATCTAGTTTTGATAACACACATTTATTATTTATTTTTTCTCTTAATATTTAGATTCCAATTATGTTCTATATATAGTAGGCACACAAATAAAACATAAAATATTTGGAAATAAGGTGGAATTTCTTTGTCTAATTATAGTAAGAAAAAGGATGAGAATCCTTTCTCAACCATGACACTATTTTATTTTCTACTCTTGTATTGATGGAATTATTAGTGTATACTATTTAGTTTTTCAAGTTAAGATTCAATTTTAGAATAATGGGATCTTTTCTTCTCTTATTTCATGGGATTATCTTTTTAAAATGATTCATTAACGTATATTCATAACTTTGTGAATTTTTTTTATAGGATTTGTTTTTTATGTTTTTATAATTGTGAAACACTCATTTGAGTTTTATCCTACTTTATTTATCCTCCCACACAACACCTCAATATCCATTTTTTATCATTGGTGATAACCACTCCTGAAAATAAATTTCTTTTTTATGTAGAATCTTTGTTTTTCCTTTGGATCTTTATATATCTTAGGATTTAATTTCAATTAATTTCTCCAAGTTATCTGGTTATATTTGCTAACATAATTTAATAATGTTTTAATAATTTTTGGTTCTTCCACGTGGATTTTTATAATATTTATTCACAAATACAATCCTTTTATTTTTATTTTGGATTGATTTTTCACTCTTATCAGTCTGGATTCCATTAACAGATCCATCAATGAATTGTTTTCCTGTGTCTATAGGTGTCAATTTTTTCCAAAAAAGAATTAGATTATCCTTTTATGTGTAACTAACTCTATTGAATTCAAGGTCTTGGTTTGAGTAGTCTTTATCTTTTTTCCTATATACCAAGGATTACTCACATACATCCTATTCTAGATTCTTGGGAATGTCTCCTTTAATATATTTCTCCCATTTCTTTCCCAATTTTAGCATGTATTAATTATTCATATTTTTGGGTAATTTTTTCTTTTTTGTTTTTGAAGATTGTATAGTTATTTTTGAGTGGAATAGATCCTCATTATGGCCTCATACTTTTGAATTTTATAAAATATTCTCTATTATTTTAAATCTGTTTGAAACAATCAAACTTTTTCCTTCTTTTGTGAATATTAAACTACCTAGTTTTTCTCCCCCTCTAAGAGGACTTTGATATTATTCTATAGGTTAACATGTTATTCCAATATTACAATTCTTTATTCCCATACCTATTATATTAATAAAAAACCACAAATCTTGTTTTTCTTCATTTCATTGTATACCATCCATAATATCAAGAATTGAGAGTATGTTGTTTTTGGGTATTTATCTTTTTTTAGAATTTTATTAGGGAACATATCCTTATATGATTTCTTCTAGACACCCTATATATAGTGGTAGTGTGCTCAAAATTTTAAATTATCCACTTTTTTATAGAGTTTGAGTTCAAATCTTTATATACAAGGAAACAAATTTAGTACATATATTTTTTAGAGATGGATGGTATGTTTCCTTTTGAGGTTACACGATATTGATTCTTGGGTGATATTAGGGTATTTTTTCGACAATATTAAATTATTTTTAGTATAAGAATCCCTTATAACAGATTTTTGGAACCATATTTTATTTTAACTTCTCATAAAGAAACATTTTTTGGTATTTATATATTATTAATTTTAACTTCAAACTCCAATCATTTCATATTAATAATGTATTTTTCATTTTCTTCTATATTTTTTTATATTAAATTTTTTTCTTGTTATTCTCAAGATCATATTCAAAAAATTTTATTTTTTATTATAGGATATGGTCTAGTTCTTTAATTCCTTTTACATTGACCTCTAATTGATAATTTTTAATTGTAACCATCTCTTCAAATTCATGGTTATTTTATCCAAGCCCCTAAATTATTGTTAATCATGAATTGTAGTGGGATATTATTTCCAAAAACTTGAGAATATTTCTTCAAAATACTAAATCATGATATTTAAGGATCCCACCTATTTATAGTGATTTATACACAACAATATCCTTTCTTCAAAATCTTTATCCAAGTTTTCTGAATTTTCCTTAAGCTGGGTGTTCTCTTATTGCGTGATTTTGATAGATCCACAAATTAATGTGACTACTTCTCAAGGAAATTTATGTATAGAAATTATTATAAAGGAATAATAATTATCATACACTTCATTATATGATTATTCAAAGTTATGAACTTCCCCTATTTTGCATGGATCATCTGGAGGAAAATTTTGAAAAGAAATATTTATTACCCCTTCTTCTTATAGAGATCATAAACTATATATGGTGGAACTATTGTCCATATACTTGGTAGTTAATTACACAACTAGATATTCACATACCATTCCTGATTTTTCTTTAAGAGGATTTATAAATGGGAAGATATATTTTTATTCTTATTTAATTAATATTAATGGATTCACATCATGAGACATATTATAAACAAAAATATTCTGATGATCTCTATTATGAAATCATTATTAAATAGAGTGTTATTGTTCTGTTCTTTCTTAGATGTGTTCTTTCTTGGATTATTTCTCCTAATTTTTTTCATGTTCTTCAGTTCCTCTATAGAAATCACTTCTAAGGTTACTTTGTTAAGAAACTCATTGGCTTATTCAAACATGAAATTCATAAATCCATTGAAAATAAAAACTCAATTATTAAAAAAAACAAGAAATATGAGAATACAATAGAGGTGTGACCCAATCCAGTAATAATTTTTAGGATCATAATGGTATGTTTTGACACTAAGGGGTGGTTTAATTAGTGTTAGTATACTTTTATTCCAATTTTTATTTTATCCCTTTATGGTATATTAATTTTTTTGTGAGTGAATTTCTCTCTCTCTATCTCCTTCTCTTAGTCGATATATAGATATAGAAAAGGAAAGTAACATAATAGAACAATATGGTTTATTAATTATATTTACCTCATTTATAGTATGGCTACATCCTTGTCAAGCTATGGTTATTATCTCATGTTTATAGATTCGTTCATATTATCAAAAGAAGAATGAGCAAGGGTATGGAATAAAACCAATTTATCCTAAAAATGAACTAGTATAAATATATTTATGTATTTCTTTCCTTTATTACAAGAGAATGGGATTTCAATTCCATGAAGTAAGATCATGTTTGTTGGATTGATTCCTATATATACTATATCAATTGATCTTCTTCATCCCTTTCAATAGTCAAGTTGGCCACCTCAAGATTCTGTATACTCCTAAAATAGAATAATGTATTGAGTGGATCCTTGAATCACTTCATGTTTTGACAATTAAAAAGTATAATATCAAAGTTAATTATAATTTTAATAACTTTACAAAGTATTATCTTTAGTTTTAGTTTTATTTTTATTATTTATAAATCTTAGTACATTGATAACTTTACTTGTTTTATTATCTTTAACAAAATTATTAATTAAGTGCTACTTAATATTTTTATCTTTTATATTGATCGAGGAAGTATTTACTTAGACTTTATTTTTATTCTTTTATAATTTAGTTTTCCTTTAGTTTGTTATCTTATGTGTTTATTGAAGTATGATTAAATTTGATTATATATTATTATTCTTTACTTAAAATATCTTTATGTTTCATATTTTTATTGTTTAAACATATTCTATAGGTTTCATATTGAGTCCACAAGATAAATAAATCATTCTGGGATTTTAAATATCATTAGGAGTGTTTTTATACTATTCACCACATTGCCAAATTTAAATCCACATAACCAAATTGTTATTCATGTAGCTGATTTATAGTTCATGTTTCTGATTTTCTAGAATCTGGTACCTTTTGTAATTTGAAAATATATTAAGATATTCAACTCCAAATAAGGTGATTCCTTTTGTATTCTAAAGATAAAAAATTATATACATTAAATTAGAAGACATAAAAAATTGAACGTATATCTATCATGTTATAATTTATGTTAGAATTCACTACATGTTTTTAGTCTAAAATATCTAGTTTTTCAGAATAGTTCAGATACTGTATTTTGATGATAAATGGGGAAAAATAAATTTGAATAAATTTATTCTCAATTATTTTTAAATATAATGAAATTATCTAAATATAAATCAAATAGTCCAAAATCTAATACTTTCGTTTAGAATGTATGTTTAAGGTCTGAACTTTGATAAGCCAATATTTTTTTTCAAAATTTTAGAACCCCTTATGTGAATTAAACTACGTATGAAATTTACTTATTTGAGAAGTGGATAAGTGGATATCCATCTTTGTGAAAATTATTTCATACATGAATAATTTTTATACATATTAATAAATGTTTATGTGATTTTTTTATGTGAAATTGATATTTAAATTCTCTTATGTAAATTAGTTACATAGATTCTATTTCATAAATTCACTTTTTTGATATTCACCTACATGAATTTGGATACGTCAATTTTCTTATGTTGTGATATTTGGATATGTAGAGGAAAAATGTTATGAAAAAATCACTTACAAGAATTTTCCTATGTGGTTATTCATATTTCTATAGGTTTTTGTAAAACCTTGAAATATGAAATGTCTTTATGTATATTTTATATTTCAATTTTCTGCAACTTTATATTGAATATTATTAATGTTTTATTCATTTTTGAATTAGTCATTAACTATCAAGAAGGCATGAAAACTCGGTTTAATATGTTTAATGAAGAATTAACTGAGATTCATATGGTATTAAGAATGTATAGATATTCACTCCGGATTTTTTGAACTACATTTATTAATAATCAGTCTGGGTTGAATATATAGAGTTTCTATCAAATATTATCAGGGAGTTTTTTGAGGAATATTAATATTGATTATTAACTACTGTATTTATAGAAATTGAAGACAATGTTCACATGTATATTAATTATCTATCTTTTCTGAAAAATGCATGCAAATCATATATCTGGAAAATATGTATGAGTGAAGTTCAAATTTGAATTTGGAATATGAAAATTTAATCTCACATGATTTATGGGAGTATTACAACGAATTTATTTTCAAATTTTAAGAATATATTCACTAAATTATTAATTATTCTTATATTGTTATAATAATTTTATGTACATCATGTTTTTAATTTATGTTGTGTTAAAAGATGTTTCCATGTGAAGTTTTTTAATCATTGGAATTTATAAAGGATATTTGTGGAATTTAAATTGGAGGAAATAGTCATTTATATTTTGGTATATAAAAAGATCAAAGAATTCATTGAAGAAAGATGTTATGTGACTCCTCTTTTAATTTATCTATTGAAAAGTTTGAAACTAATACCTATTTCTTATTTATTCAAATTCTTGCTGAAGTACACTTCTAGTTGCCCGAGCTGTAATAATTCAATATATTTAAGGGCCTGAACATTTCCAGATCGAAATGTTTGCATCTCCATAAATGATTATTCACTTGGTTATAATATTTTATTATTTAATTTTACTATAATTCTTTAGGTTGTATTTTATCACTTAATGTGTCTTGTATGGGGTTATACTACCCTAAAAAAGTACTTCTAGGTTTAGTATATCCCATTATAAGTCTTGGATTAGTCTTTCCCCTCATAAAATTCGGATTCACTTAACCCGTAAAATACTATAAGAAATGGATATTCATGTAAGAGTTTAGGTTTAGTTTACCCCCTTATAAGTCTGGGTTCTTCTTGACTCATAACACAGAAGAGGTTTGGAATAAGCCCATGAAAGTCTAGGTTGGGTCTGTACCTGTAAAAGACTCGGTTAGGTTTTCTCCTATAAAAGGTTGGGTTCCATATAAACCCAAAAAGGAAAGAAGTTAGGATTAAGCCTATAAATGTCTAGTTTGGGTCCTCTCCTATGAAAGGTTAGGATTTTTATTAACCCATAAAAGATAAGGGAATTGGGTTAAGCCTCTAGGTGTCAAAAAGGAAGATGTAAAGAGTTTTAAATATCCTTTAAAAGTGATATACCATAGTGGGTGCCATCTCTCTCTATTTGAGATTGGGGTAATTATTTGAGTAGGATCATTTAGATTTGATCCACTATAAAATATCTTATAATCATATTTAACTTTCTAAAGTTTCTATTCTCTATTATTTCTTATATCGGTGGGGGGGGGGGATTTTAATTATTGAATTGATCAATTTCTTCTCTTAACTTTTAACCTCTAAATAATTTTTTAAATAAATACAATTCACCCCTCTTGTTTATTTCCATCACTTCTCAGGGACCTAACATTTAGTATCATAGGGTGGTTATTATAATGATATGGATAGTTAGCAGCTTTTTATGATACCTAACAATTGTTATGAGAGACACACCCTTTTAAGAGTTGAGCACTATCATTTTTATCCTAATATAAAACAAATGGTATTAGTGCTTGTCTTTTCTTTAGGTTAAGTTTAGTTAAATGTTATGTATGATACCTAACTATTGGTATTAGTAAAGGAACCTTTGAGGATATATTATTTTTTCTCTTTATTTAAAATCTTATAATTTATATTGGAGGTTGGATCATTTAGGATATATTATTCTTTATTTTTTTATATTAATTATGATAACATTTTATCATAGTCCTTAATAAAAATAAGGGGAAGATATTTTTCAGTGATGGATAAATTAAAGAATAAAAGTGGTTTCAATCTAACATTTCCACCAATTTTAAATGATAGTAATTATACTCTGTGAAAGATCTAGATAGAATCTTTTCTAAAGATCATTGATATTTTATTTTGGGATATTGTGATTAAATATTATGATTTACCTAAATCCGAACCAGTTGTTTTGAAATGATAAGATTCTATTAAATATTATCTTAATTACAAGGCTATGAATATTATATATTATTATTTTAATGGAAATATTTTTTAAAAATTTTATAGTTTCAACTCTTCTTTTGATATTTGGAAACAGTTTGAGAAAACTACCTTTGAAGAAGGAGATACCATGAAATATATTTTCTCTTACTATAGAAAATATGGACAGATAAATAAGGAGTGTCCAACCATGAGAAGGGAAAACATAATTCTTTTATAGTTTATATCATTCAAGGTAATTAAAATTTTAATTTAGATTGTTCCAATATTATTTTTCATAGATATAGGAAGACAAGGCATATTAAACCCAATTTTATGAAGATTAAAAATCAAAGTAGGGTCATAAAGAAATAAAATAAATCTGTGACTACTTGGAGTGATTATAAAAGTTCATGAAATAAGTATGAAAGTCAAAAAGAAACAGGTAATTTTTAATTTCTTTAAAAATATTCTAGGGTAACACTTTTACCCCCACATTCTGTTTCAAGTTATCTTAGTTCATATTCTATAAATATGGAAATTTATATGTGACAAATATAACTAAATATAGAGATTTTATTTCTAATTATCAGGTTTTTATCAATTCTATAAATGATGAGCCAATTATTAAAGATCTAAATGAAGTGTGTGATTCATATGAAGATCAAATAAAGTAAATTAATTCTATTCATGTATTACTCAAATATAAATATAAAAGGGTTTCAGAAAAGAAAATTATATTATCCTAAAAGTTTAATAATTTTTCTGAAGATAAGATGGTTTTATCTCTTCAAATTGAAAAATTGAGAAACATAAATATTGATTCTAAAATATTGAAGCTTAAATATAAAAATTATATAATTAAATATTTTATTTCCATGAATAATGAATTTCAATTAAGAAGGTATAATTTATTGTTGGATTATATTTATAAAGTTGAGGATCAATGTAAGAATTGAAAAAAGGAAAACTAAAATCTTTAAACTAAAGTTTATAATTCACATGGAAATATTTCTGATGATTTGGAATTTATTTAAAAATAAACAGAAAGGATGTATAATTAATTATATAAGATTATAAATTAAATGGGTTCCACGAGATGGGAAATTTATAATAAATTCGTTTCAAATGTCAATATTAGAAATACTACTTATTTTAAAAAAATTAATGATAAAATGAATGAATTTAGTTGTGTTTTATTTATTCCTATTAGTTTAAAAAAAATATTGAATGTAAAATATTCTATAAATTATTCAGTTAACTACTTTAAATGTAAATCTTATAGTGATTATTCTTGCGATTTCCATTTGAAGTTCACTGAATATTTTGGTCACAAAAAAGACTTTTATATCTAAATCTGATTTCAAGGTGAAATTTTAAAAACCGTAAACTACTTGGGAAGATAATGGTATATATTTTAATTAAACTAAAATAAATCCATTATTTATACCTAGTTAATTGGTATTTTCTTATCCTAATGTTCAACATGGATTTCATTAATGTATTATTCTTATCACATTGCATAAGTATAATTGTGTTAGTATTTCATTTTGGATAATCTTGAATACTCTATATAATTTTGGGATGCAACCATATATTTTTTAATTTGATTTATATATTTATATGGATAGTAAATATGTTATTTATTTTTAAAATTTTGTTTAATTTTATGATATTATCATTTGGTTACATTGAAAATTATTTAAATATCTTATGACATGTTTTGTGGCTCCTTGTGATATTAAAATATTTTTTTAAAGGCGTGTTCTCTATTAGAATTAAAATTATTCTCTTAATGTTTTGATATTTTTATTTTGAAAATAGAGTATTAGTTTAGGGGGAGTTACTCTTATTTTTAAATGTGATTAATAAATTTAAATGTGTGTACTTAAAGTTTCTGTTCACTGTTTGGACTAAGCTATAACTAAGGTGGATATTATCATTTGAAATTTAAATTATTTTAATTAATATATATATAAAACTCATTGATTATTTGGGATAAAACATTATTTCAATTATTAAATATGTTTTATAAAATTATACTTACATTAAGTCTATCTCAATCATGTTGGAATATGATTTTTTATTTTTATTTGAGAATACTAAAATTATTATTTAGTTCCCAAAATGATAAATTTAGGGGATTCTAATATGTGTTTTTCTTTTTTAAATCTTATCATGAAAATTTAGGATTATCTTATATATTTTGTTGATTATTTTATAATCATGGAGAATAATATTTAATTTTCAAATTTATGTGGGATTTTTAGTGGTTTATGTGTTAAAATTTATTGAATTATATGTAGTTTTCATGTATTGAAGATTTCAGTTTTTCATGAATTCTATAAAATATGGAAATTATTTTTTAGTTTACTTTTTTTATTTTTATTTATATCTTTTTTTATATTTTAATTTTATGTTTTATCATACTTACTAGATGATGTTAACAAACTATTTAAACTTTTAATTTGCATAAAAGGATTTTTTATGAATGTTTTCTTATTATTTTTCATAAAATAATTGAAACATTCTTCTCATATTATCGCGATGGATGGTTTTAAAGTGGACGATTGATATATGTTTTTGAAATATGGATGTTTAAGAAATTTATGAATCACAATGTGTTTTATTAGTCTTTTTATATTTAAAGTGAAATAGTTTCTAGTTATTAATTTCAAAGAGAGAATTTTTCTATTGAAACTTTATCTTTTTGATAACTTCAAAAAGGGGTAGAAGTTTTGAAATTATACATGGTTTTTTAATTATCAAAAATAGGGAGGGGATGTTGAGTGGATCCTTGAACCAATTGAGGCTTTGATAATTTCAAAAATACTGTATCATTATTAATTATAATTTTCATAACTTTAATATTTATTATCTTTAGTTTTTTATTATTTTTATTTTTTATAAGTTTTAATACATTTATAACTTTCACTATTTTATTATCTTTGACATAAGTCTTAGTTAAATGTCACTTTTGATTGTTATCTAATATATTAATCATTGTAGAATTTTCTTAGAATTTATTAGAATTATTATCTAATTTAGTTTATCTTGAGATTATCCTATTATGTTTTTATTAAAGTATGATTAACTTAGATTATATATTATTATTATTTTCTTAAAATTTCTTTAGATTTCATTTTTTATTGTCAAAAAAATGTTCTAAAAATTTCATGTTGTAAGACCCCGAACTTCATGGAGGTATGTCATTGTTTAAATTTTGGTTTAAATATCTTAAATCTGGTTAGTGGAATATTTATTGAGTATATGTTGAGACTATAGGGTGTTTTAGGGGTTTGGAACAAAATAGAAGGATAAAAATGGCCACCCATGGATGTTTCAGGGATGACCAAGCCCCCAAACTATGCTAACAAGGAGGAGGGGTGCATGACTAAACAAACAATGCAGGGGGGAAACCATGTAGATTTTGACGTCGGTATTTCTCTTGCTTGATGCATGGTTTGTCAGAACGTCAAAAATCCCTAGGTAACTAGGTTACTTGGACACCTCTTGGATAGAGGCAGTCATATGATTGGTGCATAGTTTGGAAAATTATGTGGCAAAACTCTTCACCCCATTAAAAAGTTAAAAATTACCAAACTTCCCCATTAGGAGCTTAATTTCTTCACCCAATTTTCTCACTATTTATTCCTCCTCCGAGCCTAGTGATGAGAAAAAACCCTCAAGACCTCCCAAGGGTTAACCTCATTCGTTTCTAGGCCATTTGGAGTGCCGTTGGTTATAGATTGAAGATCATATTAAGTCTAATCCTTCTCTTGCTTCAATTTTTTTGGATTGGGGCTTGTGGTTTCATTTATCTTCTTCTAAATCTCAAAAAAACTTCTTTTTATGGTAGATCTTATGTTGAGTCTCCAAATTGTGCTTGAATCTAGATCTAAGGATAAGGTTAAGGGTATATTCATCTCTATATTTTAGGTAGATGGTTTATATGTTATATCCCATAGTTTTATTATCGATTTTTTTATGTACATTTGTGTTATTGGTTCCTTCTTGTTGTAAATTTGATAAATTTGATAGGGTTTGGTAAAATGGTTGGATAAATGATAAAATGAACCTATTATGATCCCAATCTGATGCATTGACAAATATTTGACCAATTTAGGGACACATATGGGGTTCACCAACTTTCCCAAACATGGAAAATTGTAATGTTAAGTATAGGGTAAATTTGTTTTGAAATATAGCCCTTGATAAATATGTTGACATTTTAGTTTAAACAAAAAGATGAATCAATGGTAGTTGTTACTAGTTGTTAATAATTGAAAAAAGGATTGTTTGGCATGTTGTGAAAAAGGGTTAAATGGATTAACGTGAATGTGTCAAATGGATTATGAATTTGTAATGGAAATGAATAAATGGATTAAGGTGTATGAATTTATGAATGTGATAAATGTTATAATTCATGTAAATTGAGGAATGGCTTAAATGGGTTAATGTATGGAATTTTTTGAATATGCTAAATGGGTTAAGGTATGAAAAGGGAAATGGGTTAAATGTATTAAGCGATATAGATGGTAAATGTGTTAATGGGTTATGGCCTAATATTGTGTTATATGTAAATGAATATGAATTGTGATTTTTACATGTATTGAATATGTTTGGTTTGTTATATGTTATATATGGTTAATGTATAAATAAGCACGTGCACAGGTCTTGGTAGTTTTGGGGTATTAGAATTAAGGATCTATACCCACAGGTTGGGTTATACTAAGGCTCTAAACCCCACCCCATAATGTATGGGTTAAAGAAGGGGTCTGGGGCTCTATTACCCTAACGATTCCATTTGATGAGACTACATGGACTGAGGATCCAAGGTAAGTGTGATGTATTTTATATTCTATATTTATCCCTAGTGATATAGGGAATTTTATTATCCACTTATGAAATATAAATGACTGGATTTGGCCATTGTGCAAATGCTGTAAATGCCTAACCCATAGAACTTGAGATGAAATAAATTATGAAAAGAATAATGTATAAGTGACCAAAACATAAATTAAGATGAAAATGGCCAAAGTGAATATTATTAACTAGTGGAACCCAAGTCTTGTTTTTCTTATCTCATCATTTACCTTGTACTTAAATTCACTATCTGTTTTAACTAAATATTTTGTATACACTATTGGTGGTGTCTTACTAAGTTTTACTCACACTCTTTCTATGCCTCCTTAGGTACCTGAGAATATTTCATAGTTGTAGGTCAAGATAAGGAAAAATACCCTATGCTAGGGATTTGAGTTGGGCTTGGGATATGAATTGTTGAGCATCCAAACTTGGAGTCATGACCCATTTTGGGGATTCAACTATTGGTCTTTCTTTTGGTCTTTCCTTCACTATTGGGACTATTAGCAAGACATGTCATAACTTTTGTTCGGTTGTGGTTGTAAACTATTTGTGAATTAGTTAGTAATTCATGTTTCTAAATTATTGTTTATTATTACTTTATTTCATATGTTTTTTTCTATGGCTTACTCTAATAAAGTGGGTATAGTATCCCCACCCGATTCATCAGACCCTCACTACTATTTGGAAACCTATAGTGTATGGGGATGCATGCATTAGGTCATGTGGTGACCCATCTTAAAGCAGCAATTTAGTGGATTCTGCGTCAGGGACATTACAGATGTTGAGTTCCAAAGCTAAATAAGAGATTTGGGAATTTTAAATATCATTTAGGCATGATTTTTTTACTGTTCACCATGTAGCCAAATTAAAACCCACATAGCCAAATTGAAATTCACGCAGTTGATTTATGATCAATGTATCCAATTTCCCATAATCAGTAACCTTCATAATTTTAAAAATATATTGAGCTATAAAACTCCAAATTTGTTTATTCTTATTACTTTGTAAAGATAAAAAATTATATTTATTTCAATAGAGGATATAAAATTATGAATTGATTTATATCATGTTAGAAATTAGGTTATAAGAAACTATATATTTTAATTATGAGATATTTAGCTTTTTAGAATGGTTTTTCTGTTATAGTTTGATGATAAATTGGGGTAAATAACTTTAGAAAATTTTATTCTAAATTATTTGGAAAGAAAATGAAATTATCTAAATATAATTCAACTGAAAGAAAAGATAATACTTTTTTTAGATGGTATGTATCATGTATGAAATTTTATAAGTCAATCTATTTTTCTAAATTACATAATCCCTTATGTGAATTCATCTATGCGATTAATTCTCTTATTTGAGAAATAGATAACTGGATATTCAACTATGTGAAAAGTATTTCCTACACGAATATATTAAATAATTAGTAAGGAATGGTTACATGAATATTATTACATGAAATGGATTCTTAAATTATCATACATTAATAGGTTACATATATTCCCTTATATAAATTTACTTACGTGACATTCACTTATGTGAATTCACCTACGTCGATTTTGTAATGTGGTCAGATTTGGATGCCTGAAGTAAAAATTAAACATTCAAATCACTTATGTGAATTTTTCTATCTGGTTATTAAAAATTCTATTGTTTTTTATAAAACCTGTAAACATTATCTGTTTTCTTTGTATGTTTTTTATTTCAATTTACTACATGTTTATTATGAATATTTTTAATGTTTTATTTATTCTAAAATTACTTATTAATCATCTAGAAGTCATGGAAAATTGTTTTATGCCTTCTAATGATGAACTAACTAATATTAATATGGTATTAAGCATGTATGGATATTAACATTAAATTTTTAGAACTAGAGATATTAAAATTCAAACTGATTAAAATATAAAAAGTTTTTATAGAATATTTTTAAGGAGTATTTTTGACGAATAATAGTATTGATTAACAACCGCCGTATTGATTTAATTTTAAGACACACTTCATTTGGTTATTAATTGTCTTTATTTTCTGGGAAATATATGTGAATAAATTATATGGAAAATAAGCATGAGTGAAGTTCAAATTTGAATTTGGAATATGGAAATTTAGTCTTTCCTGAATTATAGGTGTATTCCAAAGAATTCATTATAATTTGTTTTTGAATATATTCACTTCTATATTAATATGTCATTTATTTTTCCAATAAATTTTTGTACAATTTTTTATTTATTTATAAAGTATTAAAATATATTTCCATGTTGGGGTTTTATATCATTTGAACTTAAGAATGATATTTTTGGCATTTAAAGTGGAGAAAAAAACCATTGCTATTTTGGTATATAAAAAGAACAAAGAATGCAATGAAGACAGAAATGATGTGACTCTTATTTTCTTTTTTGAGTTTCATAGTTCAAAACTATGTCCTGTTGATTCTATGTTCAACTATTTTATAAAGTAAACTGCTGGTTACCCAAGTTTCATTATTTCAACTTTTTGAAGGGCATGAGAAATAATTAATTCAAATGCTAGTATCTCAATGTATGATCATTCTATAAGTTAAAATATTTTATTCTTTCATTGTGATGTAACTATATGGATTGTATTGTCTCACTTAGTCCATATTTCTTGGGGTTATGATACCCTAACAAAAGGTATATCTAGGTTTAGTCTGTCCCCTTATAAGTATGGGTTTATTTTTTCCCCTCAGAAAGCTAGGTTTTTATTAACTCATAAAATAGTAGAGGAAATAAATTCTTTTATAAGAGATATTTTTTAGTCTATGCACTTAGAATAATGGGATCCACTTAAAGCATAATGTAGAGTAGGTTCACACTAATCCTATAAAAGTCTAGGTTAGGTCTGAACTTGTAAAAGACCTGGTTAGGTTTTCTCCCATAAAAGGCTTGGTTCCAACTAAACTTGAAAAACAGAAAGTGGTTAGGATTGAGCCTATAAAATTACAGATTATTTATTCTTATATGAAAGTATGGGTTTCTGTATAAACCCATAGAAGACAGGGGAATGGGGTTGAGCCTTTATGTGTAAAAAAAAAAGATGTAAAGAGTTTCACTATACTTGAAAATTAATATAACATAGTGGACACCATCTATATGAGTTTTTGGTTGGGGTGATGAGTAGAGTAGGATAATTTAGATCCAAAACACTATAAAAATTTACTATGTTCATCTTTTTTTTTCTTTTTTTTGAGAAAACAATTTTAAATAGATTTTATTCATTTCCAAAATGGGTAATTATTCTTGTTTTTAAAATTTATTTATCCAATAATCTTAAAAGGGTATTTTTTATCTATGTCAACATCCTTTTATGTTCTTTATTTTAAACTTGGGATATGTTATTTTGATACCATGAAACTTTTTTCTATATATTTCTTATAATTATAAAGTTTTAAGAAGTATTCATGAAACCCATTTCATTCCCAATGTTTATTTATGATGTAATGAAATAATGAATGTTTTTATGTTTTTATAGAATAAATTTGAATGATTTATTATTACGTAACATGTTGGGTCTATTAAAGACTTATAGTACATTGTTAATTTTTATATGTCATGATCTGAAAGAGGCACATGGGCAGTTATTCCATGCCTAATAAGGCACATGGGTAGTTAGCTTAATACTAAGAAGGTACACTAGTGGTCAGACCAAGCCTAATATGGTACACGAGTGGTTATTCCAAGAACAATAAGGTACACGAGTGGTTATCCCAAGCCTAAGGAAGCACATGGGTGGTAAAAAAAAGCCTAATAAGGTACACTAGTAGTTATCCCAAGCCTAATATGGTATAAAGGTGGTTATCACAAGTCTAAGAATGTATACATGTGGTTATCCAAATCCTTATATACAATGAATGTCTTGGTGGGTTGCCTAAACATATTTTTTATATTCTTATGTTTATGAATTAATCTTATTTCATATTCTCATACATATGTTATGAGATTTTTTGATGTTCTCCACCCTTATGAATCCTGTATTTTGTTACAGAAACACTTTATTCCAGGTCTCATGATTCAAAATTCATGTATTTAGGTATGACTACCTTGGAAATGATTCTTGACTAAGGAAATTGTTTTTGATGCATATGTTTATTCCAAAATCTTATGTTATGTAACATTATCATGTTATGATGATTCATATCTTATGTTGTGATAAAATCCTTATTCCTAGATTTATTATTGATAATCCTTGTATATTTGGGTATGAGTTTCTTATATTATGATCATGGACCACAACTATGGTATCATACCCACATGCTTATCTTATGATCACTTATGATCATCAATAATCATATCTTATGCTTACCCTTACTGAGAATATGAGATAACCCTTTCTTGTATTTCTATTACCTAGGTTATGAAGATGAGTATAACTAAGTAAATGTCTATAAGGGGATTTAGTATGTTGTGATTTTAGAGAAATGATCTTAATATGATTTTTGATGTAGTTAATATATAAAGACACTAAACCTTTTGATTCTTGAGGATGGGAGATTATTTATGTTATGTGAGTATTAAATTATTCAAATAATGTGAAAAAATTTCTTATTATACTAGGAACATCTCAATTTGTATCAAACTCTATAAATGAAGAATGTGTTTTTAATATCAGATCTAGGAGTGTGGTTATGGGGCATCTCATTCTTCCTCAACTATATCTTCTTAGCAGTATAGATTGAAAAACTCTATTCTTCCTCACTACAACATGAATAAAACTCTTGATTTTATTTCTTGAAAACCAATTGATTTTCTATGTAGAATTGGTTTGATAAATACTGTTCTTTCTTCCTCCTTCTTTGAGGGCTTATTCTTCTTCTCTTATCTTTTCTAAACCCACACACACTCACAAAAGTAACTTCCTATTACTTATAAATCTTCTTTAATTCTTGATTTTTATAATCTCATATGCTTGGTTGGATGTATTAAATTTATCCTATAATCTCCAAAGTCCATAAACAAATTACTGATAATATTTTCTTCATGATATATGAAAATAAATATTGTAAAATACCCACTTTTGGGTTCCCATTTTTTT
The DNA here is from genome assembly GCA_963277665.1 of Viscum album. Taxonomy (NCBI): domain Eukaryota; kingdom Viridiplantae; phylum Streptophyta; class Magnoliopsida; order Santalales; family Viscaceae; genus Viscum; species Viscum album. The sequence goes on along the minus strand of OY728150.1, from coordinate 1,579,893,418 downwards.
CAACTCCAATGATGTTCCAAAGATACAATTAATTTTTTCACCTCACATGGTTGAAAAAATATTTCTTTTATTGTACATAATGGAATAGATCCTTATTCCTAAAACTCAAAACAAACCTACTTAAAATGTTTCAAAGATTTATAAAATAAAACAACATCATTTGTAGCTAAATTTTTTTTGTTCACAACATAGAGTGCATTCATGCAGACCTGTACAGATTTCATATTGAGTCCATACATAGTAGAAATTTCTCAATCCTTATTATTCATAAAATTACATATATTGAATTAAAAAACTGTTAAGATATTTAAACTGTTAGAACAAAATAATATAATAAAAAATTATTGTTTTTTCATTTCTTGATTTAATTAAATTTGGAAGTACCACATTTTAGGAATGGGTAAATTCTCAGCCTTCTATATTATAATAACCCTACTTTATATTACACATAAATTAATGATTTATTACATAAGATTAAACTTAATATAACCTGAAATATCAATAAGACTAGTGTATTGGGGAATTAGACACTTTACATAAGAACTTAAAATAGAAAAACATTCCCTTTATTGGAAACTTTCTTAACATGATCATAATATTCCATCAAAGTTAAAACTACTTGGGATAACATGGGGACATATATTAGAAAAGGGTGATCTATAAATAATAATAACCGAATAAACATGGAATAACATTAATATGGTAGTAAATTTTAGAAAATTGGTATATCAATGGGGAATAAAAGGAGTGAGAATCATAAACCTGAACAATGAGGCATAATATGACATGATAACATAAATAAAACACTAAAAATATGGAAAAAAATTAAATCACTACATCATAAAAATTGGTCAAGGATTAATTCCAAGAAATCATGATAGAAAAAGTCCCATAAAAGAATCAGGTTCCCTCATGGCACCAACATGACATCTAATGAGACTAAACATAACCCAATGCTTTGGTGAAATATATAATTCTAGACGCACCTGTCACATTCATTTCATTTGCATGCTTAAGTGTACCACATAGATCATAATAAATGGATTCATTTGTCATCACATTTTTTTTCACGATCATGGATTGTGGAATAAATAAATTAAATTCCCTAATCAATAAGTATAAGTTCATAAAGTTGAATACCATTGATTGGAAAATGAATATGTATTCACTACACAATTCCTTGGCATGAGAAATCATGGTGGAATTGTGACAACATGAAGACTTCAATTAAAAATTAATAAAATGGGTCGATGAAAGAAAAAGTGGTCTCTCATAATTCATAAATAAAATTCATATTAATAGTTACATGGAAAAACATATCCCAATATTATGAATTGAAAATGGGTAGTATAAAATAATAAATAAACTTGAATACATAGGAGAAGGTGAGGATACCTTACATTGAATGTGTGACTCCAAATGATTGAGAGTATCTTCTTGAGATCTTGGGGGAACCTTATGAGGACAATAGTGTCACGAACCATCCTCGGGGCCCATGCCGTGACTACCCCAAGTTCGCCTTCCATAGGCTAGGGGCTGGTGACTATCACCAAGGCGTAATTACCGATAAAAGGGAAGGCATTTCCTTTGTAAAGTAAACAAACACCACAAAGAAATCAAGTAGAAGTAAACACTAAGTAAAAACTAGGTACAACAGTAAGTGCAGATAAGTAAGTGGGCTAGAATACAAACCCAAACTGAAAGTAAAGTACAACTGGAAAGGGAAAACATCAACTGAAAGTAAAGCCACAACGTCGATCTGTCCACTGGAAGTCCCACCTGAAGGGTGAGTACAGATTGCCTCCACAGCTCCTCGGGTCCAGCCGTCCGCTCCGAGTACGTCCCGCCCAGTGGTCCACCTCCAGGTACCGTCCTACTCCACAAGCCACAACCATGATCAGCGTTGTCCGTCGTCTGCAACCAACACAACATAGTATGGGCATAGACCGTGCAGGGGTGAGTATAAGATACTCAGTAGGGACCCCGAGACCCCCGATGGTCTCCCAGAATCCACAACGGATAATCCACAAAGGAAAGATACAATCATGAAGTAACATCCGACACTACTTAGGTATATAACCATACATATACCTAAGTCATCAATTCCAGTTCGACTCCAACATCTGAGCTCAAGTACAACCCAGTCCACATAGGAAATCACAACCCAGTCCACACAGGAAAGAAAAACGTAACCCACACAGGATAGCACAACACAATCCACATAGGAAAGCAAAATAGGATTCAGCTCACATAGGTATACTTATTCATATGACGATAGAGATGATCAGATATTGCCACTGATTCATCTAAGCCGTCGGACCCACAAAGTATCGATAGGTACTTACCCTCGCAATGACCCACAAATGATCTGACCCATATAAGATCGATAGGTAACTAACCCCCGCAATGACCCACACAGGATCTGACCCACCCAGGATCTGTAGGCACTGGCCCACACAGGACCGCTGAGCGCCGAACCACACTGGATCTGACCCACACAAGATCGGTAGCACAGATCCACGTAGGATCACTGAGTGCTGTAGTTGTCGCCATCGAATCCACGTAGGATTTCTGCACAGTCATCATCGTCATCGCAGTCGCAGCCAGCTCTAGGATTCCCGCACAGAGCAAGCTCGTTCGGGAGGGTCTGCTCCACGAGCCGAAGGGCTGATACATCAACTGACACATAGTCCTGAGTTGATGTATCCAAAAGTTCCGTATCGTCAATAGGAACTCAACGTCACAGACGGCTTGTCATTCAGACGTCCGGTCCGAGAGTTATTGGATTTTTCGTCCCAGGGGCCCGGTTGGTTTTTAAGTCAAAACCAACCCGCCCATACTCCAACTGCATCCAAACCTCGAGCGGAGTAGGCCAAAATATCCATATCACTTAGAGGAATCCAAAAAAGTTGACGACACCTCAATCGGACTTCCGGAACTCAAGTTATAAGCGTTTCCGCGCCGAGGGCCCGGTTGGTTTCGTGTACGAACCAACCCGGCCGAACCCAAGGTACTCCGAAACCTTGAGTGTAATATAATGAAATGACCGTTTTGATCCAAGGATCGCTACGCAACTGACGGTGCATCGATCGGAGGTCCGCATCCCAAGTTTTGGGCGAAAGACCGTCAGAGGTCCAAAAGTGGGGGTTTCGGGCCCGGATCGACCCGGCCCATGACCCCCTGGGTCGGCCCGAACCGTGGAATCCCGACCCGGGTCTGGGTCCGGCCCGCTTGGGCGTGGCCTAGTGTGCTGGCCAGGTGACTCGGCCGAACGGCCGAGCCGTTCGAGATGCGGCGGTGGGGGGGGGGGGGGGGGGCTGGCCCCCGCTTGTTGTAACTGCGGCCCCATAATGGGGGCCGCTCATGTCTGGCCATCCGGGGGTTTCAAACCCCCGGCTCTTCCACTGTCCGGCCGGCTCGCCCCGGCCGGCCGGCTTCTGCGGCCACGGGACCGGCAAGGCCGGTCCCCCCTGCTCCGACGCCGGCGGCCCGATTCTGGCCGCCAGTTCCCCTGCTCCGCTGTGGCCTTGGAACGTCCGGCATGGCGCGAAGGCGCCGCGCCCCTCCGTCGCGGCCCCGCTCTGACCGCGGTGCCTTCGGTGTTCTCCAGCATGGCTCGACGGTGCCACGTTCTTGTTCGATTCAAAGGCGTGGCGTGACGGCGCCACATTCTTGTTCGATTCAAAGGTGTGGCGCGATGGCGCCACGCATACCTTGCCGCATGACCCCGTGCGGTGCGATGGCACCGCACCATCCTTGTTCCATTCCACCACAAGGAAGACAAGATAAAAAGGGGAGGAGGGTCGGTCGTGTTTGTGCGGTTCGGCCCCCTCCCATTAACTGGTAACAGGTGGTCCAAAAGTACGAGGAAAGATGACAGATGAAAACACGAATATCATCAATAATAAAAGATATCCCTACCTCGTCGAATTTGATGAGCGAGGATTCGTCGCGGAAATAACCATCGTGGAAGAAGGAATCATGGAGGGAGGATCGTCACGTTGCGGAGAAGCGTCGCGGAAGAAGTGTCGCGGAAGGAGCTTCACGGAAGAAGCGTCACTGGCATCACGGTACATGGCGTCTTGTAGTCGATCTCCGATGGTTTGGCATTCTTCGTCGGAGGTCGGCGTGTTCTTCGTCAAAGAATATGGCTTTTCTCCCAATCCTCTCCACACTACAAGTTCCAACAGAAATAAAATAAGAGTTGTCTTATTTTATTAAGGCACAAGCCAACGTTTGAATTTCAAAAAGAAACAAAACAAACAATTAATTGAGGAGTTTAAAACTACCCAATTAATGAGGCGTTTCTTATCCAGAATAAATGCAAGGATTGACTTAACTGAATAGGGGGGGGGGGGGGGTGCGGGTGTGTTACTTAATTAAAGGAGGGGGGTTGAAAAAGGTGTAAGAAAAGGTGGGGATCATGTGGGACCCACCTAACAAATATCATACCAAGTTGGTAGGATATTGTGGGTCCCACATCAACCACTTAACTTAAGTTAAGAAAAATAAAATAACAATTGGTCGTACCACTTTTATTTTATTTCTTAACATAACCCCAAACATTAAAAACCACATCCGAGCAAACAAAACTCCAGAAAAGATGTTTCTAAGCAAAAACCGGCGATGCGATTCCATCGGTGCTCTCAGAATTTGATTCCGAGCACTGATTCAAAAGTTAGAAAAACCCGCTCGTTCGTTCACTGAACGTACCCGAGCTAAACTTCAGAAAAAGATTCCGGGCACACCGGGCCTCGGAATCAGGTGCCGTCAGAAAATGCATTCTTGTAAAATCCAATAGAAAATTAAGAAAAAAATTCCTTGAATTTTTAGGGTCTTTACATCACTCCCACCTCAGGAATTTACGTCCCCGTAAAGATACATCAAAAACTAGGGAAAAAAATGTGGGTACTGAGCACGCATCTGAGCCTCCCGCTCCCAAGTTCTCTCCTGGAGGTTCCCATGCTTCCATCTGATGCGAACTAGAGGAATCGACCATCCACGTAGGACCCGCTCCTGTTGATCCACGATCTCCACCGGGACCACCGCAAAAGACGCCCCATCATCAACGTCCAGCTCCCCATGGTCAATGATATGCGTCGGGTCATGCACGTATCTCCTCAACTGAGATACGTGGAAGACATCGTGCACCCGGTGCAAATGATGTGGTAGAGCCAGGCGATAAGCCACCTCGCCAATCCTGCTAAGTACCTGGAATGGTCCGATGAAGCATGGAGACAACTTTCCGCCTCGGCCAAATCTCCGCAATCCACGTCAAGGTGAGACCTGTAAGAAGACATGTCTCCATCCTCGAATTCTAGTGGCCTCCGCCTCCTGTCAACAAAAGACTTCTGCCAGCTCTGAGCAGTCCTCATCTACTCCTGGATGACCTAAACCTTCTCTATCGTGGCTTGGACCATCTCTGGTCCCACAAGGGCTGACTCCCCAGGGTCTGTCCAGCACAGCGGAGATATGCAAGGTCGGCCGTATAACACCTCGTATGGTGCCATCCCGATGGTGGAGTGGTGGCTGTTGTTGAATGAGAACTCCACCAAGGGTAGGTGGTCCTCCCAGCTGTGACCAAAGTCGATGAAACAAGCGCGGAGCATGTCCTCGAGAGTTTGAATGGTCTTCTCTGTCTGACCATCTGTCTGAGGGTGAAAGGCGGTGCTCAGACGTAGCTTCGTCCCGAACTCCTCTTGCAACCCCTTCCAAATCCGGGAAGTAAAGCGAGCATCTAGATCGGAGATGATAGTTGATGGCACACCGTGAAGCCGTAAAATCTCCTAAACGTAAAGACGTCCCAATATCTCCACTGAGCCTTGCTCTCTGATTGGTAAGAAGTGAGCCGACTTGGTGAGTCGGTCTACAATCACCCAAATGGAGTCATGACCTCTGGAAGTGCGTGGAAGTCCAGTCACGAAGTCCATAGATATGCCGTCCCACTTCCACTCCGGGACCTCCAAGTGCTGTACCATGCCAGCTGGTACCTGGTGCTATGCCTTCACCTGCTGGCAGGTGAGGCATCAAGAAACGAACTCTGCCATAGCCTTCTTCATGCCCGGACACCAGTGCTGTCATCTGAGATCCTGGTACATCTTTGCCACTCCAGGATGTACCTCCAAAGGGGAAGTGTGAAACTCTCTCAACACCTCCTCTCGTAAATAAACTGGTACCAAGTTACGTCCTCTGAAAAGGGCATCGTGCTCTCCTCCCACAGAGAATCCATCAGGTGCCTATACTGAGGATATCTGTGCACACCGCGTCTCACAGTCGGCGTCCCCACAATGTGCCTCTCTGACCTGCTGTAGTAGTGGAGGAGTGACTGTGAGTGACTTAAGGAAGGCTGCTCCATCTCTATCCATGAAGGATATCCGCAAAGTGGCTAGCTGCTCTGTCTCCTCCCCAAGTAGATGAATGCCCGTCCTCTTGCTGAGAGCATCGCCTACTATGTTCCCCTTCCCAAGAGTATAGACTATATCAAAGTCATAGTCCTGGAGGAACTCGAGCCATCGTCGCTGTATCAGGTTCAGGTCCTTCTGAGAGAAGATATACCTGAGACTCTGATGGTCAGAATAAACTGTAAAGCGCTCACCCATCAGATAGTGTCGCCACATCTTCAGAGATAAGACCACTGCTGCTAACTCCAGGTCATGGGTAGCATAGTTATTCTCATGCGGCCTCAACCGACGTGATCCATAGGTGATCACTTCCCGCTCTTGCATCAGGACACATCCGATTCTGGTCCCTGATGCATCGCAGTAGACTACGTACCCTACTCCCTCCTCCGGCAACCTCAAGATAGGTGCGCTAGTCAATCTCTGTATCACCTCCTGGAAGCTCTGTTGACATCTGTCTGACCACAAAAAGGGTTTCCCCTTCTTCGTCAAAGCTTAGAGTGGTGCCGCAACTCTGTAGAAGTCTGGCACAAATCTCCGGTAGTATCCAGCTAGTCCCAAGAGACTCCGCACCTTCGTCACGCTCCTAGGTGGCTCCCAAGCTAGCACTGCCTCGATCATCGCAGGATCCACTGCAACTCCCGCCTCAGAGATGACGTGTCACAAGAAGTGGACCTCACGTATCCAGAACTAACACTTCGAGAGCTTTCCATAAATCTGGTGCTCTCGAAGTGTGTCTAGTACAACCCGCAAGTGGTAGGTGTGCTCCTCCTTAGTGGTCGAGTATATCAAAATGTCATCGATGAAGACCACGACAAATCGATCGAGGTATGGCTGAAAGATCCTGTTCATGAGGCCCATGATAACTGCTGGAGCATTGGTTATTCTGAATGGCATAACCAAGAACTCATAATGGCCATACCGACATCTGAAGGCCGTCTTCTGCACGTCCTCGTCCTGAACTCTGAGCTAATGATAGCCTGACCTGAGTTCTTTCTTTGAGAACCACCATACTCCCTTGAGCTGATCAAAGAGGTCATTAATCCTATGTAATGGATACTTGTTCGTCACTATCACCTGGTTCATGCGACGATAGTCGACACAAAGTCGCAAGCTTCCGTCCGCCTTCTTAGCGAACAATATCGGGGAAGCCTAGGGAGAAACACTAGGTCGGATAAATCCTTTGCCCTGAAAGTCCTCCAACTGTACCCGTTTCTCTCGAAGCTCAGTGGGGGCCATTCGATATGCTGAAGTGGATATCGGGGCTATCTTGGGGTATAGGTCAATATAAAAGTCTACCTCTCTACGAGGAGGTAGTCCTGGAACGTCATCGGGGAAAACGTCCGCACACTGATCCACCACTACAGGAAAGCCAGGACTCCGCACGTCAACTACTCTTAGGATGAGGCTATCCAACTGATGAGTGATGGGATGTCCTCTCCTTTGAGGAAGTCCATCCTGTGCTGCGAAGGCTCCCTTCTCACCGGTGAAGGTGAACCTGCTCCCGTCGGTGCGTACACACCGCACCTTGCGCCTAATACAGTCAATCTGGGCATGGACTGTAGAGAACCAATCCATGACCAAGATGACGTCATAAGGCCTCGACGCCGCTACAAGAAGATCCCAGACGAAGCTCTTGTCTCCTAGAGTAAGCTCTCATTGCCGGCACCCGTGCGTAATCGTCGAGTCTGCTCCCGTAGGAGTCTCTAGCCATAAGGATCTAGCCAACGGCTCTGTCAGAATCTTCGAGATCCGAACAAGGGCAGCGGCTATGAAAGAATGAATTTCTCCTGTGTCTATAAGAACTACAGAAAGGGTGGAATAGACACAGATAGTACCTCTAATCATCTTGGGTGCACCGTGGTCGTAGGCCTCCGCTGCCTGAAGCTATGCTTGTCTCTGCCCGCCAGCTCCCTGTGGTCAGGGTGGACCTCCTGGTGGTGGTGGTGGTAGAGCCTCAAAGGGTCGCCCACCATCTGCTGCTCGGCCATCTCCTCTGCCTCGTCCACCTGCTCCCTGCGGACCGCCACGGTCGACCCTCTTCCTCTGCCTAGGTGGCCCCTCGACCATCTGCTGCTCCTCGGCACGACGGGTCACGCAATCACGAGCCATGTGGCCCTGCCCGCCGCTTGCGTAGCACTGTCTGCCTCTCAAAAGACTGGATCCACGCTGTGTACCCTTCACTGTTGAGATAGTGTCCTGAGGTCATATGCCTGAGGGTCTGGTCTTCCTGGACCCATGAGTCATCAGTCGACTGCTTACTGTAGAGGACTCTGCTACGTGCCGCCCTGCGGTAGGTCTCGCTGCTGATGTAAACTCAGCTAGAAATCTCTCGATGAGAAGGGCTTGCTCCAGTACCCCTGCCTGAGTCGGAATACTTAGGGAGATCAGCGATGCCCTGATCTCATGCCTGAATACTTTCTCAAATGTTTGGGCCTGGAAGAATGGGTCTTGTACCATGTCTGTCGAGTAGCGCGAGAGATCGGTAAATCTCGCAGAGTACTGGGTGACCATCAAGCTGCCCTACCACAGCTGTAGAAGCTCCTAGATGCGCACCGCACAGAGGGTGGCTGGGACGAACTCCGAGTGGAAGAGGCTCTCAAAGTCCTTCCAGAGGAGATATGAATCATCATGCTTCTAGAGCATCAAGCTCCACCATCTGCCTGCTGCCGCGTGAAGTAGGCTCGCTACGAGGATCACCATGAGCTCAACTGGTGTCCTCACTAACCTGAAAACTCATACAACTGCCTCCAGCCAATCCTCGGCTTCCTGGGGGTCCATCTCCCCCCAGAACCTGGGCGGTCGCTGCCGCTGAAACTCGTGCAGTGCACTATGGCGACGTGCATCGTCAGCGGCTGGGGCTGGTAGCATCGGTGGCTCGGCGGGTAGAGGTACTGCAGGTGCCTCTGCTGTCAAAGGGCCCTGTACCGAGGCCTCGTCGCTCGGTGGGCTGTCGTCACGCACAACTCTCGGAACCCTAACTGGCTGCTGTTGTGGGGCCATCCTGGAAAGAAACAGGTGCGCCATGGTAAAAAAGTATACCTGGTGAGATGACACAAAGTAATCACAAAGAAAACTTGAAACACACATGCAATCAATGTTTTCGTGCATTAAGTCGGAAATCAGAAGTCAGGGTCCTGGTGTACAGATACGTCGGCCGCCACACCAACACTGGACTCCCTGGACTGATAACCACACTCAATACTCTTAACACTATTGCTTCACATAGAAAAAGATCAGAGTCCTGAGTTCTGCGGTAGAACCGAACTCCTCTGATACTAATTTGTCACGACCTGTCCTTGGGTCCCGTGCCGTGACTACCCCAAGCCCGCCTTCCATAGGCCAGGGGCTGGTGACTAGCACCAAGGATTAATTCCTGATAAAAGGGAAGGAATTGCCTTTGTAAAGTAAACAAACATCACCGAGCAAGAAAGAAGAAGTAAACACTAAGTAAAAACTTTGTACAACAGTAAGTGCAGAAAAGTAAGTGGGCCAGAATACAAACCCAAACTGAAAGAAAAGTACAACTGGAAAAGGAAAACATCAACTAAAATTAAATCCGCAACGTCGATCTGTCCACTGGAATTCCCACCTGAATGGTGAGTACAGATCGCCTCCACAGCTCCTCAGGTCCAGGTGTCTGCTCCGAGTACGTCCCGCCCAGTGGTCCACCTCCAGGTACCGTCCTCCTCCGCAAGCCTCAACCACGATCAGCGCTGTCCGTTGTCTGCAGCCAACACAACGTAGTGCAAGAATAGCCCGTGTAGGGGTGAGTATAAGATACTCAGTAGGGACCCCGAGACCCCCGAAGGTCTCCCTGAATCAACAAATGATAATCCAAAAAGGAAAGATACAATCACGAAGTAACATCCGACACTACTTAGGTATATGCCCATATATTTACCTAAGTCATCAATTCCAGTTCGGATCTAACATCCGAGCTCAAGTACAACCTAGTCCACACAAGAAATCACAACCCAGTCCACACAGGAAAGCAAAAAGTAATCCACAGAGGATAGCACAACACAATCCACATAGTAAATCAAAACAAGATTCAGCTCATACTGGTATACTTCTTCATATGACGATAGAGATGATCAGATATTGCCACTGATTCATCTAAGCCGTCGGACCCACAAAGGATCGATAGGTACTAACCCCCGCAATGACACACAAAGGATCTGACCCACACAAGATCGATAGGTAACTAACCCCCACAATGACCCACACAGGATCGGACCCACACAGGATCTGTAGGCGCTGGCCCACACAGGACCGCTGAGCGCTGACCCACACAGGATCTGACCCACACAGGATCGGTAGCACTGATCCACGTAGGATCACTGAGTGCTATAGTCGTCACCGTTGAATCCACGAAGGATTTCTGCACAGTCGTCATCATCGTCACAGTCGTAACCAGCTCTAGGGTTCCCGGACACAGACGACGCGTCATTCGGACGCCCGGTCTGAGAGTTATTGGCCTTTTTGTCCCAGGGGCCCGGTTGGTTTTTATGTCAAAACCAACCCGAATGTACTCTAACTGCGTCCAAACCTCAAGAGGAGTAATTCAAAGGATTTGTCTCACTTATAGGGATCCAACAAAGTCGACGACACGTCAATCGGACATCCGGAGCTCAAGTTATAAGCGTTTCCGTTCCGAGGGCCTGGTTTGTTTCGTGTACGAACCAACCCGGCCAAAACCAAGGTACTCCAAAACCTTTAGTGTAATATACCGAAACGGCTATCTCAATCCAAGGATCGCTACTCAACTGACGGTGCGTCGGTCGTAGGTCCACAGCCCAAGTTATGGGAGAAAGACCATGAGAGGTCCGAAAGTGGGGGTTTCGGGGCCGGAGCGACCCGACCCGAGACCCCCTCGGTTGGCCCGACCCAGGTCTGGGTCCCGACCGCTTGGGCGCGACCCGGCGTGGCCCAGTTGGTGCGGCCCGATGCGCTGGCCATGTGACTTGGCCGAACGTCCGAGCCGTTCGTGATGCGGGGGGGGGGGGGGGGTGCCCCCCGCTTGTTGTAACCGTGACTCCATAATGGGGGCTGCTCACGTCCGGCCAGCCGGGGGTTTCGAACCCCCGGCTCTTACACTGTCCGGCTGGCCGGCTTCTACCGCCACTGGACCAGCAAGGCCGGTCCCCTCTGCTCCGACGCCGGAGGCCCAATTCTGGCCGCCAGTTCCCCTGCTCCACCGCGACCTATGCCGCGACCTTGGACCGTCCGACGGGGCGTGATGGCACCGCGCCCCTCCGCCGCGGCCCCACTCCGGCCCCGGTGCCTTCGGGGTTCTCCGGCACGGCATGACGGCGTCGCGTTCTTGTTCGATTCAAAGGCGCGGTGCGGCGGCGCCGCACATACCTTGCCGCATGACCCCGCGCTGTGCGACGACACCGCGCCATCCTCGTTCCATTCCAGCACAAGGAAGACAAGATAAAAAGGGTAGGAGGGTCGGCCGTGTTTTTGCGGTCCGGACCCCTCCCGTTAATTGGTAACAGGTGGTCCAAAATTACGAGGAAAGATGAAGGATGAAAACACGAATATCATCAACAATAAAATAAATCCCTACCTCGTCGAATTCTATGAGCAAGGATTCATCACAAAAATAACCATCGCGGAAGAAGGCGTCGTGGAGGGAGGATCGTCGTGTCGTGGAGAAGCGTCGCGGAAGAAGGGTCGTGGAAGGAGCGTCACAGAAGAAGCATCACTGGCGTCGCGGTACACGACGTCGCGTAGTCGATCTCAGATGGTTTGGCGTTCTTCGTCGGAGGTCGGCGCGTTCTTCGCGTTCTTCGTCGAAGAAGAAGGCTTTTCTCCCAATCCTCTCCGCGCAACAAGTTCCAACATAAATAAAATAAGAGTTGTCTTATTTTATTGACGCACAAGAAAACGTTTGAATTTCAAAAATTAACGAAATGAACAATTAATTAAGGAGTTATAAAACCGCCCAATTATTGAGGCATTTCTTATCCAGAATAAACGCAAGGGTTGACTTAACTTAATGGGGGGGGGGGGTGCAGGTGAGTTACTTAATTAAAGGAAGGGGTTTGAAAAAGGTGTAAGAAATGGTGGGGCTTGTGTGGGACCCACCTCACAAATATCCTACCAAGTGGGTAGGATATTGTGCGTCCCACATCACCCACTTAGCTTAAGTTAAGCAAAATAAAATAAAAATTAGTCGTACCACTTTTATTTTATTTCTTAACTTAACCCCAAAAATTAAAAAACCACACCCGATCAAACACAACTCCGGAAAAGATGTTTCAAAGAAAAAATCGGCGCTGTGATTCCATTGGTGCCCTCAAAATTTGATTCCGAGCACCTGTTCAAAAGTAAGAAAAACCCGCTCCTTCGTTCACTGAACGTTCCCGAGCTAAACTTCAGAAAAAGATTCCGGGCACACCGGGCCTCGGAATCAGGTGCCATCAGTAACTGCATTCTTGTAAAATCCCAAAGAAAATTAAGAAACAAATTTCCTTGAATTTTTCAGGTCTTCACAACTAGAGAGTGTAGGGAAGAATAATAAAATGATCCAAGGATTCTAGGTGAAGATGATTGAGAGCTTGAGTGTATTTATATTGGAAATGACTAAGAAATTCCTTATCATTTCTAAAACTTAGGTTTTAGACTCTATATAATAAAATAACCAAATCTAAAAACCTTAACATGATTATCTACCATGGGTTTTCCAAATGGGAGTGGTTTCAATTATTTTATAAGGCCAAGGGACTTTATTAATAAAATAAATCCCTTTCTTATGTGGAAGTGAGTTAAACTCATACATAAATGATTTTAAAAGCTTAAAATATTTTAATGGTTCTGGAGGATTCATAATTTATTTATAAAATAATAAAATAAACATAAAAGAAAATTATTTTAAATATAAAACATATATTTTATCATGGATACCCTTTATAGTATTTATTACATCACTTTTGGATCATTAGGATGTCATAGTACACACTGTATTAAATTTTTAACTGAAAATTCGACAATCTAGGAAAATTATGAAAAAATAACAATTGGATAATTTAAAAATTAATATTCCAAAAATAATATTTATTTAGTCTAGTTTTTTTTAAATACATTAATTTAAACTTTTAAATTAAAAATCGATATTAATTGTGAAATGGTGGGTTTTTTTGGAAAATAACCTTTTTTGAAACCTTATAAAAATTACATTTATCTTCAAAAAAATTATATGATAATTTATATTTGAGGAAAATTATTTAATAATAATATTTTATTAAAATATTTTTTTATTTTAAAAAATCCATCAATTCATTAAAATAAATCCTTTAATTGAATTTGAATATTAACCAAAAATACTATTTTTGTTTTTTTGTATCAAAATAAAAATAATTTCTAATAAAAAATAGGATGAAAATGTATTCATTATTATATAGAAAATAATGTATATATTAATATTTCTAGGGTATTGATTCATATCCCTTTAACACACTAGAAAACTTTCTAAGGTTAAGGTGCATGATGATGAGACTTTTATGGGGTGGTATAACGTACATGGTTTGGGCCATGATCTCGATGATATTAAATTTCTCCCATAAACGTTTTTTTCTCATGGGTATTTTTTTGGATATCATATTGGGATTGGTCAAGGGAAAATACTAGTGATTCTATCTTCCTTTAAATATCTGACAAATGGGATTCACAATGTATGATCCTACTGGTTGAGGTTATAACTTCCTTTGTCTGTGTTAATTGGATTTGTTAAAACCCTATATTTGTACTAATAATGTGATCACTATTAAATGGGTATATTTTCAACAATAATGATGCTTAAAATCATTTAAATCTAATAGGATATAATAAAACCAAATAAATTCATGTTTTTTCTAAAACTATATTACATAATAATACATTTAACTAAGTCTCAAGTGGAATTTTGTTGGTAAAATTTTGGGTCTTATCAATATTCCCCCTTCAAGAATTTAAACCTACAAATTTGCATTTCCCAGACTAAAACAAATGAGAGAAACTCTATTTCATCACTTCCTCTAATTCATACATCGCTTCTTCAAACTAGTGGTTTCTCCACAACATTTTGACCAAGAGCATTGTCTTATTTCATAGAACATTTTCGCTTTGATTTAAGATCATAACTCTATTCTCTTCATATGAGAGATCACTCAAAAATGGTACCAAATTTGGATTGAGTACATTTGAGGTGTTTGGTAAGTACTTTTTCAATATGGATACATGGAATACATCATATAGTTGAGATATTTTAGGTGGAAGTTCTAGTCGATAGGCCATCATTCCGATGAAATCAAGGATCTCTAAGGGGATTATGTATCTTAGAATATGATTTACCTTCTTCCAAAATATCATAACTTTCTTCCATGGAGATAGGCAGAGAAATACCATGTCTAGAACATAAGACTACAGGAATCATTATTGATTGTCATCATAACTCTTCTGTCGAATCTGAGTAGCCTTGATGTGTTGCTAAATAGTCTTGTTATTTTCCACCATTTCCCTGCCAATTTTAGGACCTGGCAGTCTATATTCCACAAATTTATCCCAACATTCAGGTGTTATGAACCTATTTCCATAAAAGTCTTAATAGGGATCGTTTTGTATTTTTGAGTGGAAACTGTTATTGAATGAGAAATCAACCATAGAGCCTTTTAAGTCAATTGAGGATTCTCTCTACATTTACTCAAGTGTCTGGATATTACACTTAGATTGGATATTAGTTTTTAGGGTGATAATCCATGCTAAAGTTCAAGTCTATATTTAGATAATGTTAGAGAACCTTCTAGAATATAAAGGTAAATCTTGGATCTCTATGAGATACAATCGATAGTAGTTTTCCATGAATCCTCACCACTTATCTAATGTATATCGATGAAAGTTGACTGAGTGATAAATCCAATCTTATCACAATTAAGTATGAAATATTTTTAAGACAATCCACCACCACCCATATAACATCATATCCTCTTTATGTCTTTGAAAAACCAGCAACAAAGTCCATGTGGATGTTTTCCCATTTCCATGTTGTCATGGGTAGTGGTTGCATCATCCCCTTTGATTTCTACCTTTACACTTTCACTTACTGAAAAAAATACATCGTTTTGTATATTCCAAAATATTCTTCTTCCTATTGTTCCACTAATAGTGCTCTCAAATATCTTGATACATATTTGTGATTTCTAGATGGATGTTGAATTTTGAGCTCTGGGCATCACCCAACAACTCCTTTAACTCTGGACTTAATGTTATAAATAGTCTTGACCCAAATATCACAACTCTTTATTCATTAACATTTAACTTTGAGGATTTCCATTTCCTTATAGTTTCTACTTTCTTATGAATTCCTAAGTCATAACTTTGAGCATCCTTTAACCTCTCCAGAAGTTATGATTGATCAATAATTTGTAAAAGTATTGATGATATTCCTTTATTTATGATTCCCATATCCATCTTAATTAAATATAAAAATATAAAATCCTTATAAATTATTATCATTGATAAAAATTATATATCCTTTCTACTTAGTGCATTTGGAAATTTATTCGCTTCTCTAGGGTGGTAGTGGATTGAGTATTCATAGTCCTTAATCTGCTCTAACCATCTTTGTTGGGGCATACTCAGCTCTTTATGTGTGAATATATACTTGAGTATATTGTGATCCCTATGTATTTCATATGTATCCCCAAATAGATAATGCTACAATATTTTCAAAAGGAAGATCACTTATGCCAACTCCAGATCATGCAATGGGTAGTTCTAGTTATGAACTTTCAATTACCTTGAAGCACATGCTATTACTTTTTCATTTTTAATTAACAAAATCCCAATCCCTTATTCAAATAATCACTAAATTTTATGAAATTTTTTTCACTTGTGGGTAGTGTAAGATTAAGTATAGTTATAAGACTCTTTTTTAGCTCCTTGAATATCTATTCATATCCATCATTACAAGAAAAAGTTACTCCCTTTTGAGTTATCTTGGTTAGAGGGTTTGACAACCATGAGAAATTTCTCAAAAATCGATGATGATACCCTGATAATCCAAGGAAAATATGGATATGTATCATAAATGTTTGACTCAACCATCCTGCAATTTTTTTTGTCCTTGAAGGGTCCAATAATATCCCATTTCTGGTGATTATATGACCCAAGAATGAGAATTACTTCAACTGGAACTCACATTTGTTGTACTTTGTAGAAAGACTCTCCTTTGACAATGTCTTTAGTATAGTGCTTAGATAATCCTAATGACCCTCATTTTTTAGGATAATATTAGAATATAATCTATAAAGACTACCAATTTTTTTTCGTGATAATCTCTAAAGAATATATTCATCAATTACATGAAGATATCTGGATCATTATTGACTTCGAAGGGAATTACTATGAAGTCATAGTACCCATACCTTATATGAAAAGTAGTATTGGGAACATCCACCTTCTTCAACCTAACTTGGTAATACCCCGACCAAATATCCACCATAGAGAAGTATTGTGGTCCACTTAGCTGATTGAACAATTTATCATATCATGGTAGAGGATACTTGTTCTTTATTCTGATCTTGTTGAGCTCACGATTATCAATGCAAAGGAATGTTGAACCATCCTTCTTATTGAAAAAGAGAAATGGTGCACCTCATGGTGAAGCACCTGGGCATATAAAACCATTATTCATATTCTCATATAGTTTTTTTCTTAAAATCCTCAAGTTCCAAAACTAACATTCTATATGGAGTCTTGGATAATGATAATGCCCCGGGTATAAGATAGATTGATAATTCTACCTCTTAGCTAGGAGGAAGACTGGGAAAATATTTAAGAAACACATCATTGTATTCCTTAAAAATGGGAATGTCTTCAATAATTATTCTTTAATTAGAATCAATCATTTAAGATAGATACACTTTCTCATAGGGTAATGATATCCATTCTTGAGATGTTGGTTCAAAAGAAGATTCATCCTCCTCCTTGCACTAGTACATAATTGGGAGGAGTTATATACTTAGGATGCACTAATTTTTCCATTTCCCATTTTCACTGACATCTAAACTTCCATGATTTTTGGTGGTGTTTGAATATTTCTACAAAACTTTCGTGATATTATGGTATTTATAAATCCAAAATCAAATAGTAAATTCAATATTCTTGAATGAATAACTAGGTACATTTCACCACTTTGTTTTTAGGATCCACCTCCATGGTTGTGATAGGAAAATATTTCCCTTGCTACCTTGGAGGCTATTGGTTTTCTCTGAAAACCCTTAGCTTAGTGAATTGGTTTGAAAATTACCTTGGTTCATTGTAGTTGTAGTAATGATTATTGCACTAAGGGTTGGTTGGAGTACTTCTATACTCCAATGCATTATTGGGGTTCCTTTTTTGTCAATCGCTTACTAGGATCCCTTCCACCCCCACATAATGTTTTTCCTCTACCCCTTAGGCAATTTATGGGGTGCTTCTTTCCACACATTTGACATGTGGGATGTTGAAATTTATTTCAACCGTTATAATTCTACATAGGAAAGTAAAAATTAAACTCCACCTTTTGCTTATTATACCCATGATACCATTGATATTTGATATCTATATTTAGATTTTGAGGGAAGATCAAAAAAATTCCTCATAGCGATCAAAGTCTCAGATAATTAGGGATTTTCATAGACCAATTTTTATCCCACTAGAGAAGTGGTTTACCTTGAAATTAGGGGTAATAAAAAAGTTGGGGATGTATCATGCATGTCTTGTGAAGTTTTCCTCTTAGGCCCCAATAGATTCGTCATCTAGTTTTAAGGGAAAGAAAATCCCTTTTCATTTTAAGTCAGATAATGTGAGGAAAATATTTATCAATTTTTTTATGGAATTCCTTCCAACCCATCATTTCAATGTCTTCTTTTGGCTTAAAATTCTTGATATATTTCCACCACTTATCAGCTTCTCCCTCTATACAATAAACAACTAGTTGAACTTTGTTTTTCTTAGAACATTGATGTATAAAGAATATTTTATCAATAGAGTTGATCCATTGTTCCATGATTTGTGGATTAGGTAATCCATTAAAATTAGAAGGATTTGGCACATAAATGACTCAATTATAGATTCTCATTTCTTAATTAGATTTGGAAAGTCCCCCTTTTCCTAGTTTCTTATTCATAACTTGAGTCAACTAAGAGAGTATAGTCATAATGTTTTCGATTCCCACTCCCATAAGGTTTGGAATATCATTGGCTCAGCCATCACATTTCTCATCACATTGATTTTTTACCTGATTCCTCCTATTTTATTCCATTAGATAGAATAAAGGGAATATTTATTATGATTGTTTTCAAACTATTAAACATATAAATAGAAATCCAATGACATTAATGGGATAACTTGTAAATAACATGTATTTCCTTAACTTATAAATTTCTAGGCTTCAATCAATGTTATCCTTGATCTATTTCCTTACATAGACTCTTATTGGAATATTTGTTACCCTAGTAATTGTTCATAATGATATTATAAATTTACCAAAGAATATCCCACAAGAGTGTTAAATTAGGCATGCATCAAGGCCTATTGTTATGAACCAGTTCCCAGTCGATTCTATCACAATGCGGTGTTTTTGTGTTTTACCCTTATGTACTTCTGCTTCAAGGACACATCCACTTATAATATCAAGATAGGGATTCATTTTCTTGGTAAATCACTTAATCAATATTTCCCAAAATTTATGGATGTTTTCTTATGCTTAGAATTATCCCTAGGGATTTCTCTAGAGTTTTCTAATCCTAATATTAAAAATAAATAAACTTTTCCTTCGATACCATCTATTACAAACCCAATCTTTATTAAAAGTTAATTCATGATTTATTACATAAGATTAGAATTAATAAAACCCAGAGGATTGATAAGTATGGTGTCTTTGGGAATTAGGTACATTACATAAAAAATTAAAATAGGGAAATTATCCTCTTTATTTAAAAATTCCTTAACATGATCATAATATTCCATCAAACTTAAAACTATAAGGGATAAAATGAGGACATACATAAGAAAGGGGTGAGATATAAATCCCAGTTAGGGAATAAACAAGGAATAACATGAATAAGGTAATAAATTTTAGACAATAGAAATATTAATGGGGAATAAAAGGGGTGATAATCATAAACATGAACAATGAGGCATGATATAACATGATAACATAAAGGCTGTAACGCCCCGACCCCAGTTTCCCAGAGTCGGTGCATTATTTTAATACATTGGAATGATTACAAGGAATCAAGTCTCAAAGGACCGATCGGTTTAGCTGTCTTGTAAAATAGATTACATACATGTATGTTACATTACACTTCATAACATACAAAAAAACATAAAAAATAATTTATTAATGCCATTATTCCCTTGTCTTAACCCCACATATCAATCACAATACACTTCTTGGAATCCTGGGAAAAATAAAACATAGAAAGGGGTGAGATCAAACGATCCATAAGGATAAGCAATACAACAGAAACTTTCATAAATAAGAATAAACATTTAATACAATGTATAACAAAAACAAAATCCTTTTAAACTTGAACTTCAGCATAATATGGAAATAATAAAATGAAATAATTCCATTTACTTATTTACACAGATATTCTACTTGTCGAATAATCACATGCAATATCACTAACCATTTTCATAATGATGGAATGCATAATGCCAGACTATCATAACCATGTAGCCAAGGCCTCGTGCCAAGACTACAAATAAGATTTTGTCAAGGCCCCTTACCAAGACACTATTTTGTCTCATGAGACCTACTGATGCAATTTTTTTAGAAGGTACTTACGTTTAAAATTTGTCAAATATACTCCAATGTTTTTTAGAACATTATGCAGGATTTTGAAAACAAAATAACTAATTATGAGACTTCTCGACTAATTACAGGCCATGAGGGGTCCACGCCCAATCCCTTCCTGTCTACCAGACTCAAGAGTCGAGTTTTCGGAAAACATTTTTAAGCTTGCGTTAATTATGTATACATTTTCACCAGATTTTCATATTTTTGAGAGACATATCTCTTTTTCATGAAAACATTTAAAAGTCACAAAATTTGGAAAAGAAGTCATTTAAATAAATTTTTGAATCAAAGTGTCCCATGCCACTTTGAAACTTTTGAAAGGAATTAACATTTTAAAAACATTCATGTCCATATAAATAAATCCTTAAAAACCATTTTGAAGACATGAACATTAATGAGAAAGATTTAGAAGAATAAATATTTAAAACATTTGAAATGATGTTTTAGTAAAAAGTCCCTTAAAATAGTCCCTTTTAAAACTCTTTAATAAAACATGGACAAGGATAATAAATATGTCCCAGTAGATACTTACATAAAAACAACCTCAGAAAAAATAGAGATTATGAAATTAACCCTTACCAATTTGGGAACTTACAAAACATACACACCATGAAAGAGGTATCATATAATGAATATGTAAATAAACATAAATTAAAGTGTATTATATAAAGAATAAAATTATGGGCAGTACTTACACCACACAAAAGGTAATAGTGGAAATATGGCATGAATCTCACGGGAATAAGGAGTGAGATGAAAACCCCTTACCTTGCACTTTCCTTTAGTCGAGGGTACGTTTAACATCCTGTACGAAGATCGTTGTATGTTATTAAATTATACCAGAACCATATTAATATTTATGATATCATAAATGATTCATTTATGACTTTATGTAACCATTTAATAATAATTTCCATGTTAAATTAGCATTTCGGGTAATAATCGTTTTCTTTATCGTAGGTGTTATAACTTGTTACCCTTGATTGTATCACTTAGATAATGATTTAAATACTTCAAGAATATAAAACATGACAAATATATCATATATATTTAGAATATAAATATGTATAATATACATATATATGAAATGGAAAACACCGTTTATGGAGACGGTAGTCTGTACGTACGCATAAACGCTGTTTCTGTTTTCATATAGTATTGAACGGAAGTAAGTGAATAAGATATATGTAAGTACATAAATACTTATATATATAAATATATATATCTCTAGTATCATTATTATGTCATATATTACATACTTATTAGTAATATATATTTTTATAATCTTCGATGAATGGTGAACTTGGAAATGAATCTCATCGCATTGTGGAGACAGTAATCCGTACGTACGCACGAGCAAAAATATCATTCTTTTGATATTAAAATATTATATAATTGGATGTTATATCATATATAAAGAATCATTATCATGTTATATTTATTATTCACATGAATTATACATCATTATTATAAGCATCTAAATAATAATATATTGAATAACAATTACACCACAACGTTGAGACGGTAGGCCGTACGTACGCACGTATGGTGACATGTCTTCAAGGGATGGATAGAATAATGAATTTGTTTGTTAAATAATTATAATAACATCACAGTATATATAAGATACCGGAGTTATTATTTTAGAATGGAAATAACAAGGAATGAATAAGTTGAAGAGGAAAGGAACTTTAAAGAGGGTGGTAAAGACGTTACCTCTTTTTTAGGTTCTTCCTTTTGATTTGATAAAAAGGGCTCTTTGGTTGGATTTAAGATCAAAATAAGGCCTCTAGGATGAAGTGAGGTAAGTTTATAGAGTATTTTGATAGGTTTTGGCCTAACCAAAAGGCCTTTAAGGTGTGAATAATTGGTTAGAAGTTGGGTCCTTTTATAAGGGGGGGGGGGTGGATCTTTAGGAAAAACATAAAGTATTAATTTATATTAAATTCATATTCGGTTTCTAAAGGATAAAAAGTGGATTATTTAAAGCATAAGGTGGGTATGGGTTGAAATACTTTCAACCAATATATTTTAGGCAGGTTTGGGTAATTATATTAACCTTATCTTTTAGTTTTAACTCTTGGTTAATTAGTTTGACACTTACCATGTCACTTTGTATTTTTATATTATATAGTTAATAAACTTACTATATACATCCAAGAGACCCCCAAGTGGTCAATTAATGATAAAAAAATAATTATATAAGTCCTTTGGCACAACTTTAGGTTTTTAGGAATATAATATAAATTAATAATATAATATTTGTTTTAAAAACTCATTTATGTCAATTTTGACACTACTCAATAATTGATTTTTGTTAAAGTCTTAACAACATTATTAATTCGAAAAAAATTCATTTTAGCAATAATAACATGTCATATTAACCAATGAAATTCATGTATGTGATCAAAACCTTCAAGTTATATTTATTTTAACATTTATAATACCAATTATTTAATTCCTTCATTAATAAGGAAAATACTGCATCATTATTGTGTCATATATATTTTTACCTTTTCAATGTCTAAAAATTATAAATGAAATATCATTATGTAGGAAATATTTTTAGCTTTATAATTAATATTTATAATAAAAAATATATCATATATAACCCTATTTAAAAATTGTTTTTCTAAAAGATATATGCTTATGTCATTTTTGTATTTACTTTATCTTAATTAAAATAAAGTGTCCCTATCACCTACAAGTGGCTCCATGGGGTCCCAAAAGTCGACCCAAAGATGACCATGGTCAGACATATATCCAACAATAAGGTTAGGACACGTTTTATGGTAATTTATTATTATTATAATATTATTTTTTAAACCTTAATTACCAGATGAACCCTTTAACCATAGTGAATAAAATTTGTACAGAAGTAATTATTCAAAATGTCTAAAAATAAAATTTACCTATTTAAAATTTTTGGAAATCCTGATTCCAAATATGGAATCCCTTTTTCTAAATTCAAAACACATAAGTGGCAGAAATTAATTTAAAATTAATTCCTGCTGTCAAAACAAAAAGCGTGTTTTTAAGATATAATAACTATCAAAAGATTGACACTTGTTTATGTCCAGTTTAATTGTGAAATTATGTACAATGACCAACATTGTATTAAATGATAAAACTATATTCTAAATATACTTTAAAACCACTCAAATTCATAATTTATCACTATTAATTATTTTGATTGTAAAAGAGGTTTTTAATTAAAATTTAGTAATTTTCACTATTCATCAAAATATAAAAGTTATCCGAAAAGTACCAAAATTTCACCCTAGGCTAAATTCGATATTCTGAATCAAAAAATGAAGTCCATTTTGAGAGATAAAATTTATAAAATTTTAAAAAGTGGGTATTATTATTCATAACGACTACTTTGATTGGTTGTGGTGTGTGTTAGAACTCGAAGTTGCATACAACACACGCTACTGTATTATTCAAAGAGAAGTGTACCATGGAAGCTTGGGGTGTTACATTATAAATTTTTGATGTCCCCATTCTAAAGAATAAATTTATTTAGTCAAATTGAATATATAAAAGTTTAAAATATTGGATTTAAAAAGGGTTCACTATTAAAAGTTGGTAAAAGTGCATTTTTGAAAAATACTTCTTTTATCTGAAACAAAATGAATTTGTTCTTAAATTATGTATAAGAAACTCATAATATGGATTCTAAAATTACAAGGATTATATAAAGGTCAAAATTTAGTTAATAATATTCATAACCTCTTTTGAACGACTTGTTTGGTAAGTCATGGTGTGCTTGAACTTTGTGTTGCGTGTAGTGCAATTTATTGAATTGTTTTGAAGAAGTACATATTATGAAATATTGGGGTGTCACATTCTTCCCTCCTTCAATAAATTTCATCCTCGCAATTTGATATTGTTCTTTGAAAATAAAGGTTGAAAATAGAAAATATCTTTGTGGGAAAACCCACATCGGAAATTTGGTTAATAAAATTTTTTCTTAATAAGAGGGAAAGAGAAATGAAAGGGTCACCACCAAATTATGATCTCGATTAGGAGAACATTGGTGGAAATTAGAGACATATAATTGTAGGAAAAACGTAAATATTTATAGGTAGTGATTGAGGTCATTAATCACAAATAAGTTTAAAATTTAGGTCCTTAAATTCATCAATCTATGATGATATAAAATTCCATCGATTCAACAAAGAATAAGGTATTAGGATAACACATTTTTGGTTTTAATATCCCTTCAATAAAGTATAATAATTAATTTCTTCATAGAATAATATGAGAAGAAAAATATATACTTGAAAAGTAGAGTTCCATAATTTAACTAATTTATACCACACACGCATCTTTCACTCTAAAAGGTAATAGAATTTAAAAAATATATTCTATTTATCCTATTCGTTTGGGGTTAAAAAAATTAATTTATAATTCATCTACTAGACCTTCTTAAAATAAACTAAATTATTTAATCCAGTACATGTCGTGGGCCAGTGGTAAGTGATACACCCCAGTCGCCCTTCGGTTGCGGGTTCAAGTATCGCGACCTTACCGGTCGCGACGAGTTGTCGCCCGACCTCCGGGCTGTTCTCTTATGACAATCCAAAATTAATCTCAAACTAGAATTATCCAAAGTACTTATGTCCAAACTCATAGTCCAACATTTATAAGGAACACAATGAAGATCCTTTTTTCCGCGTAATAACATGTGAACACCTTCATCATGTATTCTTTTAAAACACTGCAACATCCTGAATTACCATAAAACCTTATTAATTACATTCATGCTCCCTTATTCTTTATAGAATAATGGATATACTCCTTCTATCCAAAAATGTTTTAAACTCCAATAATGACAAATCATTAATCAGTTTCATGGTAGTCAAGAATATCCAATATAAGTTATTCAAATCAACCATCTCTTATTCCAAAATCACTACCTCATCATTAGGACCATATCAAGGATTACCTTTCCTTCAACAATGTATTTTAAAAAAGTGTCACTTACTATTAAGTCCCTTTTCATTGAACCATATAATTTCAAATCCTCAATAAAATAGTACTGCAGTACAATCCTTATTTATCTCCACAATTCATGTAACCAGTATATTGTTGATACAACACTCAAATAAAATAATTCCATGATAATAACATAAGAACACTAGTCATTCATCTTCATCTGTGGTAGTATCATAACTTGATTATCATCCAATAGAATCATTTGGTGCATAGTCTGATGACTGGGACATAGGTTCGCGTAGTGTCCAAACTCCTTGAAAATGAAGCATTGTTCCTTTGAAACCATTTTCTTACCCTTGCAATCACGTACTTGGTGCCCTTTTCCTCCACACTTATAAAAAACTCACATTCCTTTCAGGAAAGTTTCATGGTATTTCTTCCCATAGTTATCACATATGGGAAAATTATTCTTTTCCCTCTTCCCTTTATCCATCTTTATCTCTTCCATCCTTTTATTCTCTTGCTTCCCTTAAAAGTCATAGGACTCAGTAAACTCTTTAGTTATCTTATCAACACATGATATTATTTCTTCAAATGATGATAATACATGGGAGACTATTTCTCTTATAAATTCTGTCTTAAGACCATGAAAGATATGATCATTCTTTCTCTTTGGATCATGTGCATTGCTGGAGTTCTCATTCCTTCTACTGGGCGCCATTTCTAAACAACAACATACACTAGATTAGTTTATGAATAACATTATCTAATCCCAAACTTGTAAAACACTTAACATAAATTAAATAGATTATGGATATAATCCATAATCATAAAAATGTCTTCTTTGAGGAAGTATATACTCATAAACCCTTCTTAATGGTTTGTAAAGAAAATGAGAATTATCCTATGCATATCCCCCGAGAGTGTCGTAACCAAGAGTGCAGCAAGACCCATTGTTGTGCACTAGTTCCCATTTGAGTCTAGCTCAAAGTGTTGTTTTCAGGTTTTACCCCTTGGTACATGTGTGCCAGAGCCACCTCTACCTACTCGTTTCCAGATAGGGATGTATTTCTTGGAAAACTCACAAAATCTCTATAGTACAAAATTCTAGGAAGTTCTTCTATACTAATCCTCAAAGTCTATCTTAGGACTATGTGATCTAATCAGAGTTTATCTAAATCTAGCTTCCAAGGTTATTAAGAAACTTCCTTTGATACCAACTATAACGCCCCTACCCCAGTTACCCAGAGTTGGTGCATTATTTTAATACATTGGCATGATTACAAGGAATCAAGTTGCGAAGGACCGATCAGTTTAGCAGTCTTGGAAAATGGATTACATACATGAATGTTACATTACACTTCATAACATACAAAAAAACATAAAAAATTCTTTATGAATGACATTATTCCCTTGTCTTAACCCTGTATATCAATCACAATACACTTCTTGGAATCCTGGAAAAAATAAAACATAGAAAGGGGTGAGCTCAAACGCTCAGTAAGGGTAAGCAATACAGAAAAAACTTTCATAAATAAGAATAAAAATTTAAGGCAATGTATAACTAAAAAAAAGCCTTTTAAACCTGAAATTCAGCATAATATGACAAAAATAAAATGAAATAATGAAATTTATTTATTCACATGGATATTCTACTAGTTGAATAATCACATGCAATATTACTAACCACTTTTATAATGATGGAATGCATAATGCCAGACTATCATAACCACGGAGCCAAGGCCTCGTACCAAGAGTACAAATAAGATTTTGTCAAGGCCTCGTGCCAAGACACTAGTTTGTCTCATGAGACCTACCGAAGAAATTTTTTTAGAAGATACTTACGTTTAAAATTACTCAAATATACTCCAATGTTTTTCTGAAAACATTATGCAAGCTTAGGAAAACAAAATAACTAATTCTGATACTTCTCGAATAATTATTGGCCATGATGGGTCCACGCCCAATCCCTTCCTGTCTACCACACTCAAGAGTCGAGTTTTCTGAAAGCATTTTTAAACTTGCGTTAAATATGTATACATTTGCACTGGATTTTCATATTTTTGAGAGAAATATCTCTTTTTTCATGAAAACATTTAAAAGTCACAATTTTTTTAAAAGAATTCATTTAAATAAATTTTTGTATCAAAGTGTACCATACCACTTTGAAACTTTTGAAATGAATTAACATTTTAAAAACATTCATTTCCATATAAATAAATCCTTAAAAACCATTTTGAAGACATGGACATTAATGAGAAATATTTAGAAGAATAAATATTTAAATCATTTGAAATGATGTTTTAATAAAAATTCCCTTAAAATAGTCCCTTTTAAAACTCTTTCATAATACATGGACAAAGATAATAAATATTTCCCTGTAGATACTTACGTAAAAACAACCTCAGATAATAAAGAGATTATGAAATTAACCCTTACCAATTTGGTAACTTACGAAACATACACCCCATGAAAGAGGTATCATATAATGAATATGTAAAAAAACATAAATTAAAGTGTATTACATAAAGAATACAATTATGGGAAGTACATAAACCACACAAAAGGTAATAGTGGAAATATGGAATGAATCTCACGGGAACAAGGAGTGAGATGAAAACCCCTTACCTTGCACTTTCCTTTAGTTGAGGGTAAGTTTAAGCTCCTGTACAAAGATCATAGTATGTTATTAAATTATAACAAAACCATATTAATATTTATGATATCATACATGATTCATTTATGACTTTATACTAACCATTTAATAATAATTTCCATGGTAAGTTAATATTTCAGGTAATAATCGTTTTCTTTATCTTACATGTTTTAACTTGTTACTCTTGATTGTATCACTTAGATAATGATTTAAATACTTAAAGAATATAAAACTTTATAAATATATCATATATATATTTAGAATATAAATATGTATAATATACATATATATGAAATGGAAAACACTGTTTATGGAGAGGGTAGTCCGTACGTACGCATAAACGCTGTTTCTGTTTTCATATAGTATTGAAGGGAAGTAAGTGAATAAGATATATGTAAGTACATAAATAATTATATATATAAATATATATCTCTCCAGTATCATTATTATGTCATATATTACATACTTATTAGTAATATATATTTTTATAATCGTCGATGAATGGTGAACTTGGAAATGAATCACATCGCGTCGTGGAGATGGTAATCCGTACGCACGCACGAGCAAAAATATCATTCTTTTGATATTAAAATAATATATAATTGGATGGTATATCATATATACAGAATCATTATCATGTTATATTTATTATTTACATGAATTATACATCATTATTATAACCATCTAAATAGTAACATATTGAATAACAATTACACCACAACGTGGAGACGGTAGGCCGTACGTACGCACGCATGGTGACATGTCATTCAATGGATGGATAGAATAATGAATTTGTTTGTTACATAATTATAATAACATCACAGTATATTTAAGATACTGGAGTTATTATTTTATAATGGAAATAACAAGGAAAGATTAAGTTGAAGAAGAAAGGAACTTTAAAGAGGGTGGTAAAGACGTTACCTCTTCTTCAGGTTCTTCCTTTTGATTTGATCAAAATGTCTCCTTAGGTTAGATTTATGATCAAACTAATGCCTCTAGGATGAATTGAGGGAAGTTTAGAGAGTATTTGGGAAGGGGATGGATGATACAAGAGGCTTTGAATGTGTGAATAATTAGTTAGAAGTTGGGTCCTTTTATAAGGGGGGGAGGGGCTCTTTAGAAAAAACTTAAAGTATTAATTTATAATAAATTCATATTCGGTTTCTAAAGGATCAAAAGAGGGTTTTTAAAAGTCTAAGGTGGGGAATGGGTCTAAATCCTTTCAACCAATAGATTTTGGACAGGTTTGGGTAATTATATTAACCTTATATTTTAGTTTTAACTCTTGGTTAATTAGTTTGACACTTACCATGTCACTTTGTATTTTTATATTATATAGTTAATAAAATTACTATATACCTCAAAGAGACCCCCAAGTGGTCCATTAATGATACAAAAATAATGATATAAGTCCTTTGTCCGAACCTTAGGTTTTTAGGAAGAGAATATAAATTAATAATATAATATTTGTTTTAAAAACTCATTTATGTCAATTTTGTCACTACTCAATAATTTATTTTTGTTAAAATCTTAACAACTTTATTAATTTGAAAAAAATTCATTTAAGAAATACTAAAATTTATTATTAACCAATAAAATTCGTTTATGTAATCAAAACTTTCAAATTATATTTATTTTAACATTTATAATACCAATTATTTGATTCTTTCATTAATAAGGAAAATACTACATCATTATTGTGTCATATATATTTTTTTCTTTTTCAATGTCTAAAAATTATTAATAAAATATCATTATGTTGGAAATATTTTTAGATTTATAATGAATATTTATAATTTAAAATATATCATATATAAACCTATGTAAATTTTTTTTCTAAAAGATATAAGTTTATGTCATTTTTGTATTTACTTTGTCTTAATTAAAATAAAGTGTCCCTATCACCTACAAGTGGCTCCATGATGTCCCAAAAATCAACCCAAAGATGCCCATGGTCGGAAATGTATCCACCAATAAGGTTAGAATACGTTTTAGGGTAATTTATTATTATTATAATATTATTTTTTAACCCTTATTTACCTGATTAACCCTTTAACCATGGTAAATAATTTTTTTACTGAAATAAGTATTCAAAATGTCCAAAAATAAAAGTTTCCTATTTACACAATTTGGACATCCTGATTCAAAATATGGAATCCGTTTTTCCAAATTCAAAACACAGAAGTGGCAGAAATTAATTTAAAATTAATTCCTGCTGTCAAAACAAAACGCATATTTTTAAGATATAATAACTATCAAAAGATTGACACTTGTTTATGTCCGGTTTAATTTTGAAATTATGTACAATGACCAAAATTTTATTAAATGGTAAAAATATATTCTAAATAAACTTTAAAACCACTAAAATTAAAAATTTATCACTATTAATTATTTTGATTAAAAAAGTTGTTTTTAATTAAAATTTTGTAATTTTCACTTTAAAGAAAAATATAAAAGTTATCCGAAAAGTACAAAAATTTCCCCCTAGGCTAAATTCAATATTCCAAATCCAAAAATGAAGTCCATTTTGAGAGATAAAATTTATAAAATTTTAAAAAGTGGGTATTACTATTCATAATGGCTACTTTGATTGGTTGTGGTGTGTGTTAGAACTCGAAGTTGTGTATAACACACGCTACTGTATTATTCAAAGAGAAGCGTACCGTGGAAGATTGGGGTGTTACATTGTAAATTTTTGAAGTCCCCAATCTAAATAATAAATTTATTTAGTCAAATTGAATATATAAAAGTTTAAAATATTGTATTTAAAAAGGGTTCACTATTACAAGTTGGTAAAAGTGCATTTTTGAAAAATATTTCTTTTATCTGAAAAAATGAATTTGTTCTTACATTATGTCTAAGAAACTCATAATATGGATTCTAAAATTATTAGGATTATATAAAGTTCAAAATTTAGTTAATACTATTCATAACCTCTTTTGAACGGCTTGTTTGGTAAGTCATGGTGCGCTTGAACTCGATGTTGCGTGTAGTGAAAATTATTGAATTGTTTTGAAGAAGTACATACTATGAAATCTTGGGGTGTTACAAAGGAAACATGGCAAATGTGGTGGAAACATAAAAAACTACATCATAAACATAAGTCAAGGATAACTGCTAAGAAATCATAATGGAAAAAGTCTCACAAAGGAATCAGGTACATTTCCTATCCTGACATGATGTCTAATGAGACTAATTATTTTCTAATGTAATAGAGTGCTATATAATTCAGGGTTTCCATCACATTCCTTTTATTATCATGTTTAAGTGTGCCACATAGATCATAAAACAAGGACTCATTTATCATTTCATTTTATCCCATGATCATGGAGTGTGTAATACATAAATTTAGGTCCAAGATAAATAATTATATGTACATAAAGGTGAATATCATTGATAGAAAATAGGTATGGGTATTCAATACACAATTGTTTGGGATGAGAAATCACGGTGGAATTTTAGAAGGATAACAACATCAGTTTAAAATTAATAAAATTGGTTGATTATAGAGAAATTTTCCTCTCATCATTATAAAAGAAAATAGATAGAAATAGGTAAATTTAATAATATATGCAAACATTATGAATTTGAAACAGAAAGCATAAGATAATTAAGAAACTTGAATAAATAGGAGAAGGTGAGGACCACTTACCCTAAGAGTGTCACAAAAAATGATTGATAGGAGATTACTGAGAGTTTTTGGGAAACTTGGGAGGTCTTTAGAGAGGGTAGGGAAGAGTATGGATATGATCCAAGGTTTTATAGTGAAGATAAATGGGTGCTTTGGTGGGTTTATATAGGAAATGAGTGAGGATTTATTTATCATTTCTCAAAATTTGGTTTTGGACTCTATATAATAAAATAACCAATATTACCATGATTTTGAATATATTTTCTTCCTAATGGGAGTGATTTTCATTATTTTATAAGGCCAGGGGACAATATTAATAAAATAATACCATTGCTTATATGTAAGTTAGTCATACTCTTAAGGAAATGATTTAAAACTTGAAATATATTAATGATTTTATAAGATTCCTAAAGGCTTTATACAAGTAGTAAAATAAACATAAAATCAAATTATTTTAAAGGGAAAACAAATATTTGGTCATGAATACACTTTATAGTATTTATTAAATCACTTTTGTGTCATTATAATGTTATAATACACACTGTATATTTATACCGCATTAAATTTTTACTAAAAAATTCTACTCTAACAAAATTATGAAAAATTCACTATTGAATAATTTTGACATTATGATTCCAAAAATAATATACATTTTATTAAATTAATTTTCAAAATATAATCATTTACACTTAAAAATTAATAATCAATATTTATTAAGAAATTAAGGGTTTTTTGATAATAATAGTCTTCAAACCCTTATAAAAATTACATTTGACTTCATAAAAATTATATGATCATTTATATTTGATAAAAATTATTTAAAAATAATATTTTTTTAAAATATTATTTATTTCAAAAATCCATTAATTCATCAAAATTAATTCCTTAATTGAATTTGAATATTACCCAAAAATGCAATTTGTGTTTTATTATATCAAAATAAAAATCATTCATAAAGTAATAATAATATGATTAAAATATATTCATTATTCTATAAAAATTAATGAACATACTCATATTTATAGGGTCTTTATACAAATCAATTTAGTGCACCAGTAAACTCCTTAAGGGTAATCTACGTGATGGTGAGACTTTCATGGGGTGGTTTGATGTTCATGGTTGGGTCCGTGATCTTGATGATATTGAATTTATCCTGTAAAAAGTTTCAATCATGATTAAGTTGTTGGATCTCATATTGGAATTGGTAAATTGAAAATACCAGTGATGATATCCCTCTTAAAAGCTCCAATAAATGGGATTTATAGGGTAGGATCCTACTGGTTGAGGCTATCACTTACTTTGTCCATGTCGATTAGATTTGTTAAAACCCTATATTTATACTAATAATGTTATCAATATTCAATGAATATATTATTAATGGTAATGATTATTAATGGTCATTTAAAGCTGATAGGATATAATAAAACCAAAGAAGTGCATGTGTTTTCTATAACCATATTACATAATAAGACAATTAATTAAATCATAAGGGAAATTTATATATAATAGTGCGTGTCTTTAAATATATTATATAGAAATCCTTTATAAATATAGGTAAATTGATAATCCATTTTGAATTATTAGGAATTAAAATATGATCGATAGATCAAGCATCAATGTAACTTTATTTGTATTATTCTTCAAAACCCATGAATTTTTTCTTATTTATAAAACTGAACCACATAAAAACATAATTGTGTCATGGATATAAATAAAATCATGATATTTGGAAATTTAACATCAAATTTATTATCTTTATATTTCAATTTCATCAAAATTATAAATTCTATAAAGTTATAATTTTAGGATTTAAAAAAGTCTCTCAAATTATTCTTCTTTTATCTAATATTATTATATAAGTCTCGAAGAAAATATCTCATGATTTCAAATGGTAATCAAGAACCCTTCTTGGTGTTTGTGATGTTTATCTCACTGAAGAATATATTTAGAATTGAAATATTTATTTTTCACCTCAGATTATAAAATTTGGAAAATCAATTTTTTCTAGTTTATATAAATTCAAAAAATCTCGAACTGTTGATGGTAAAAAATGATAAACATCATGCATAAACAATACTGGATGATGGTTATGTAGTACCAAATTGAATATTACACAACATTTTTATTATGGTTATAAATATTCTTAAATGTTCCATGCACAGACAATACTTTTCAATTTTCTCAGAGTTTCTAAGTTGATATAATTATTACGCAGGCTATAAGTCATAGCTAATTTCAGCATAATTCATAGAACTTTCAGAAATAATTCAAATTAATTTAAATATTATTCTACTAAACTCTACCATTAATTTAATCCATATCTAATATTCATATAAGATTATTTTCCTTAAAATTTAAATAACTGAATCTCTAGATACTCTAAGGATAGTTTTTTTCTCTTTATGGAATTAAATCTCCCATTTTAGGTTAGTTTTATCTTATTTGAAAAATATATTAAAATCTGCGCATAAGTATTCTCATTGGGATAACCTTTTTTTATAAACAATAGTGATTATTTTAGAGAAAAAAGTTATCCATAAGTATTAATAATGTTTTAGAAACATACAATTTTGTTTTTTTGGGGGGTTTTCCATATTTTTTTTAATAATTTCTAAGATCTTATACTCACTTGAACACACAGATAAAAAACATTGAATTACAAGTTAATCTCTTACCAGATTTTCTAATATAGTCAGCACTTAATAAACATAATTTATACAAGTTAAAACAAAGATGGGATAATGAAAATAAAACCCCATCCATTAGATTTTTAAGGGGATTTAAAAATTTTCATATTCATTATAATTTTATAAATCTTTAATAGTTTTAAATAATATTTGAAACTTTATCCTTAAAGTAATTCCATCCACACTTATTCCCTTTAAATTACCAACTTTGTCACTCCCAAACAAGAGTATTGGGAATAGGGTGGATCATCCAACTATACCTCAACTTGAGGTCTTGGGGTGGGGTCGATTTCTATACCAAGTGACTCCTTTTTCTGAATGTATAAACTGTTTATACCTCTTTAGGATTACTTTAATATTTGAATTCCATGTTTCACCTTTATTGAAAATCGTTTAATTTTTCTTTATTTTAACTTTACCCTTAACTAGAATAACATTATTTAACATAAAATAGAGCATAGTTTGATTCTTTTTAGTTTTCTCTATCCTCCTGACCACTTCTTACTGGTCTGGCCTTATGATGAGACAATATTTATTCACATGAAAAATCTTTGATTATTGTGTAGACTCTTTATTTTTAGTAATATATTTATAATTAAAGCCTATGGTTCCATACTTGTGTTTATTATTTTTCTAGAATATACATTCATACACTTTATGAATTTATACCCAACCTGTTGGAACTTTGCACACACTTATTAACCATATTTGAGATACACTTCTTAGGAATCCTATAAACCACTCATAAGGACTGTCAACCACTAATTCAACCAGGTTATCTCTCATTGAATGGATTCCTTATTAGATTATAGGTTAATCCCCTTCATCTAGACATTAATATAAATTTCTCAATGTTCTATAATGTGAAATCTCTTTCTGTACTAGAAGAATACTTTCCCTATAAGTTTAACAAAATTATAAGTACTCTTGACTATATTATTTAGAGTAGCGTGTTAAAAAATCTTTCTCATTGATCTACTCCTCAAGGAAAAATTTGCATATTTCTCCACCTTCTTACTTTTATGTAGTGTTATTCTCTTATCATCAGCATAAGAGTTAGAGTGAGATGGTATATACCAAGAATCCTTATAGTCATGAATTTTTTTTTGTAAAACCCATAAAATTATTACCAGTAATCAAATATATTCCTTTTGAATATTTTTTTGTCATATGTGAAGTTTTCTTCTTTACAACAGGTTGTCTTCTTATTTTAGTATTTATCCCCTCTACTTTTGGTCTTCTCTAATTTCCACATACTAACATATTATGACAGTAAATAATAGCCATATTCCCAATCCTCTAGCAATGAAAACATATCCGAATAAGTATTTTTTTCCTAATGCATGAAATCTCACCACATTTACATGCCTACTGTTTTCAGGTTGGAAAACCAACTTTTTGAGCTCCTTTTGGGAGAAAACTTTTTTGTGAAATTACCAGCATACAGTTACCTTATTAATAAATTTTCCATTATTTTTACTCCTCCATGGTTGTAAAATTTTTAAATTTGAATATTCACTTCAATAAAAAATAGATTTAGAAGAAACATATTTTCCAGATTTTTTAGGTAACCTTTTAATATGAGTTTGAGGTGAAAGTTTCTCGAGATGCCCTAAAGATTTATTTACCACTATAATGAGTTCATTTTTATAGAAAATACAGCTCAGATACTTTGGTGGTATCATTTTTCATGTTAGCTATTTGGGAAGGGTTACCTTGTATTGAATCTAGTTTTTTTAGTTTTGTTTCCATATCTAAACACTTAAAAATAAGAGTATTCTCTTCAACTAGAACTGAGTTTAGTATTTCTTCACAAAATACTTCATATTTTAAGCACTTTCATCAAGTGTATTTATAATTTTTGGTAAATACTTGTTTAGATTTTTTATCCTCCTATCTTTGATATCTATTTATACATCCTTAACATTAATAATATCTTTATGACTTTCCAATATGTCATATATCTTCTCCAAATTGATTTTATGACCTATTCTTTCTCGTCAATGTAGAATCAAAAAGTATCTACAATGATAGGAAATTTTTCTTCAATAATTTTTAAATATTTCTTCTTGGATTTTAACTCCTTTATGAGAGTGTTTTATTTTTGAAACTATTCTACTATTCCAATTTACATTTCTTTAACATTACTTACTACCTTTGTTTTTTATCATGAAACTACTAGATTAACTCAAATAAACATATAAAAACTTCACTAGAAATTTTATTTATTCATTAATTAACCTCAAATTAGGGTTATTAAATATATTCCACATATCACTCTCACAACATGTTTATGAAACACTATAGAACTCATAATTAACATATTTTTCAGATATAAACATACCATTCAAATTAAATTAATATAATAGGGTAACCTATTCATTTTTTTAGAATTTTTATTCTTTCTGGACTATTTTTATCCCTATTTAATAATTTCATAGAAGACACTTCCAAATCCATTTTGATAGAGATAAAAACTGATTACTCTATCTAAGGAACTTCTTTTAATATTTCAAAATACACTTCATATATTCTTATAAAAGAAACTAGACAATATAATTTTAAAAATAAATAAAATATTGAACATTGTGGTTTATTTTAATTGAAATAAATAGTGTAGAGAAAAATTAGATATAACCTCATCTTGATACCAATTTAGTATCACAGTTGGTTTATACAGGTTCACTTGGGGGTTGGGGGGGGGGGGAGTTAATCAGGTGTTGTCAAATTATTTTACCAAAAACCAATTCATATTTTAATCCTATAAAAAACTTTGGATTTGAACCTAAAATGTTAGATAATGTAGATATATCCATTTTTTATTATCCTAGCATAAACTTATATGTAATACATATAAAATAGTAAACATGGAATATGTGTTTTTATAGGGTTCAGTTTCAACAAGATCCCAATCCTTACTATGGCATATTATTATCTTGTCTATAGATTTTAAACTCTAAATATTTTTATAAATATAAGTGGAAGTGGGATATTATTATCCTAACCCACTCTCTAACCAAATTACACAGGTTAGGTAGTTCACAATATCACACATGTGAACCAAGATACATCCCACAAATTCTCTTGATGTTCGCATCACACCAACCATCTTCTCAGCTTTCCTTCTCCTTTTTAAGAAGATCACTAGAACTACATAGGGACAAAACTACACCCAAAAACAATAATCTTTTTACTCAAACCATATATTATTTACCACCTTTAAGTATTCAAGAACAACTTATACAATTACTTTGTTCACTACCTATCATTCAAGTCCTTCTTAATTTGTTCACATGATTCCTCAAGCTCAAAATTCTCAAAATCAACATTTTAAGCTTGAGGAAACAAATTTATCAAAGATCACACAACATCAAATTTAGGCACTCAACCTCATTATTACTTCTTCCTTGATTGTATTTTCCCAAAAGTAAAAATCCATCCACTCTATTATTCCTTGCTATAACATGAAACAATCTCTTATTTTTCATTCTTGAAACCCAACTTAATTTCTACATATATTTTGTTTGGAAGATGATTCTTCTTATTCCTCATTTTCAAGAGATTTTTCTTCTTCCCTTAGCTTTTTTAGATCAACACATGAAATAACATATTCCTCCTACATCCCACTTTCCTTTATTTTTAATACTTTTTACA
Organism: Viscum album; assembly: GCA_963277665.1. NCBI lineage: Eukaryota > Viridiplantae > Streptophyta > Magnoliopsida > Santalales > Viscaceae > Viscum > Viscum album. The sequence continues at coordinate 1,579,855,614 of OY728150.1, read as the reverse complement.
ATCTCAAATGTATGGGTGACTATATTAAATTGGTCCTCTCATTTCCAATATCCATTAATAAATTACTGAGAATACTTTATCCGTGTTATTCATAAAGTAATATTATAAAATAAAAACCATTGTGTTCTCGTGATTGTATTTTTAAACTTAAAGGATATCCAAAGAATACCCTTAATTATTTCATCTCACATGTTTGATTTTTTTTATTCCTCTAATAGGATCAACTTTTTCTTCCTCAAAATCTCATCAACTTAACATAAAATATTTCCATGATAAATAAAATACTCCAACAAATTTTTTTGACTGATATTCCCTCATTATCATACTTGAGTGTATCCATGAAGACCCTATAAATCTTGAATTAAGTATATAAAAAAGTAACTCAACCCTTTATCTTCATCAAAAAATTACCTTGAAACTTAAATATTTTGTGATATTTATACTTTGAGAATGAATAACTTGCATCGACTAATTTATATTTTTGAATTTATAGATTTAACTAAATTTGAATATCCATCATTTTAGGAAGGGTTAAATTACTATCCATCCATATCAAATTCTCCACCTTTAGTAAGATCAGTAATTCACTCATTCATCACTAATTATAAATATTAAAACCCCGATGGACATCTCGAGATTATATGTAATTTATCTTCATTATTCTAGGAAATAAATGAACTTTTAATTTTAATGAATAATGAAACTCTTAAAATGATACTTGTATCTTGGTTATAAATAAATTCATGATATTTAGAACCTAAACCTCTTCTTTAGCATATTTGGATGTAATTGTTTTATTAGAATTAAAAATTCTGAAACCTAAATAATTCAAAATTTATTAAAGTCTCTCAAATTCTTTTTCCTTGATTTGGAATTTTTTATTTAAAGCTTAAATTTTATCTATCATGATTTTATGCTTGAATTACAGACCCTTATTAGTTTTTTTATATTTAGATCATTGATTAATTGATTTTTTATTAACAAATTTAACTTTATCCACAGATTATATAATATAGGAACTAAGTTTCTCATTCTTCAGAGATTCATAAATTGTCTTAATATTGAATCTTATAAAGTATTTAAATTTTATTTATGTGATGAAACTAAACTTGTTAAACTCTTAAATCAATACCCAAACCAAAATATTACAAACCTGAAGGGCATTCCGGATCCCCATGAGCTGGCGACAAGCACCTAAGAATCAAATAAAAACTCCGAAGGACAACACCGATGATCTTCATATTATTTTTATCAACTCTAAACTGTATCTATAAACTGAATTATATCTTAAATAATCACCGAAATCTTATGAATGAGACTCATTCCTATAAGAGGGTTTTAAAAACATGCTAATTATGAATGTGATTGTTTTTAGATGTTTTCTATTATTTTCATGAAAGATTTTAATTAAAGGAAAATCACCTCACATTGTTTTCATGAAAATTGTTTTGACCATCATATTAAAAATAATATGAATCAGATTTCTTGAAAAGATCCATCATATTTAAGAGAAGTCAGCTAGAAGAAAAGTATCATCGGATTTACAATGAATCTGGAATGAAAAAGTCAATCATTTTGAGGAATAATATTTCTATAAGTAAAGTGTCATCAGATTCACTATGAATCCGATATTGAAGGTGTGATCAAATTGAAGGAGAATCAGAGTCTTCAGGACTATGATAATTTAAATGTGTTGATGTTTTAATGATCTTTGAGTTTCCATAAATTATGTATTTGTGGTAAAACTTGTGATGAAAGCTTGATGAAGTAAAGGGGGAGTTAAAGACATACTGATAAATCATATTCAGATTGATCAAATCTAGATGAAGAGTGAAAGAGATGTTGTAGATTGTATTTAGGACAATCTAAATCAGCATGATTGTATTATGGACAATCGTATTCTGGGTGAATTGAAAAATAAATATGGTTGATGGAAATGATACGAAGTTACAATATTTTCTATTTTATGATAGACTGTTGTATAATGATCCTTAAATAATTCAAATTCAGGACACAAGATGAATGTTGTAAAAGAAGAAAGTTAGAAAATTCAACGCATTCCAGTCTTAAGTTCATCCTAATGGGTTTATCATATTCATAAAATTTGATTAGACTCAGTATGTTATCATAATTAGAGTTTCATGAGACCAATGTTTGAAAAGAAGAGAAAATAATGTTATCAACAATGTAGTTAACCATTTAAAATGGGTTGAATTACTTTGTTTATCATTCAAGTGGATCAAGAGAAGAATGGAAAAAAATTACTAGACGTGTTGTTGAGGTGGAGCGTGAAATTTAAATAATTTTTCTTTTCAATTAGTACATAGGATCGCATTGAAGAAATAGAAATGAGAAATCTGATCTGAGATGAAATTTGAAAATAAAGTATGAAGAAGAAACAAAAATTGAATGAATTTTTGATAAGATTCGATAAAAATTGCTGAAGTTATATATGTGCATAAAATTAAAGGAATCAAGCACATTTTAGTGAATTTGGTTGAATGGGGAAGTTTTGGGGATTCAATTCAAAAACTGTAGAGACTCGAAGCCTGACGTACATTGACATTACATTACATTTGAGGAATACTTAGTACACAACAAAAACACACACACAAGGACCGTAATAGTTTAGTGTCTTTGGAAACTCGGAATATAATCTTCTAATCGTGGTGAAAGATCTTCAAAAATCTCCCATAAAGATCTTCCTTTTTTTTACCTTAAACCTTTCTTTATATCCTGGGGAAAAGAAAACATAAAAAGGGTGTGCTCAAATGCTCAGTAAGGGTAAAAAAAAAGAAATATCAATCACATCATATACATAAGCACATAATTTTTAGAAATCTTAACCTGCAAAAGAGATCATAATTTCATAACATGGGGTAAATCATGGAAGTGAAATGTAATCACAATAATCATAACTTAAAACATTAAACTTTGTGGCATTCACACATAATCACAGAGAATCATTTCTTTTTAGTCAATACTCATTGCCAAGACTATCTTAGTGGACAAAGTCCCTTTCTGAACCGAGTCACCCTCGTTTCAGTCCTGTTTCACTGAACCGGTATAACCTACCGTTTCAGCGATGTCTATCTCATGAGATATAAAATCTTTACCCAATGCATTGAATGGAGATATAGGTCTCACCCATCTCATAATGATACCATTCTTATGTGTGCCACAAAATCATAAATCATACATCATTGCATAACCCATGTAATAAAATGGAATTCTTAAACATCATGCCATCATAATCCATAAACAATTGATATCATTTCATCATAAGAAAATTTAAACCATTTAAATCATAGAGAAATTTTACTTGAAACATACATATCAAATAACTTCATCTTATATGGAAAATAGTTTTGAAAGAACACTTGAAATGAATTCTTGAGGAAAATATCCTTTCTTCTTTAAAAACATTTTTCCTTTCTTAACATGTCATAAAACATTAAAATAAAAGAAGTTGATTCAAAATAAACCTGAAAACTTGTAAAGGAATCTTCTTGGAAATATTGTTTTAAAAATCCATTCATGACGTATAAGTTAAAAAAACATGCTTCTCGTACTTTTGTCAGAAAAGTCAAAAAAGTACCTCGTACGAAAAATGATAAAAGATTCCTTTCATATCTTTTACTAAAAACACACCGAAGGGTAAAATTGGATTTAAACCATTGTAGGTGTATGTAAATAATATGTCATATCGAGGAAAGATGAATGTGGATGATAAAATGCACCCCAGTAAATGCCAATGTATAAACAATCTCGGATAAAAATGAAATTGTGATATTTCCCTTACCTTAAGTCCGATTTGCTTCGTAAGTGTCCGAACCTCCTGTATAATGATTTAAATAATTTCATTAACTTATTACATAATGATATTCATAGTTATGATATCATATATGGTTTACTTATGACTTTATATTACCCGTTCTTTTGTAAATTCCATGTTAAAGAAGCGTTTTGGGTAAAATCGTTTCATTTATCGTAGGTGTTTGGAATTGTTGTTCTTGAAATTATTATTACTTATATCATGATTTACTTACTTCCAGAATATAAAACATGATTTATATATCATATATATTCAGTATATATATATATAATAGATAGATAAATGAAATGAAACACACCGTTCATGGAGACGGTAGTCCGTACGTACGCATGAACGCTGTTTTCCTTTCCTTATTGTCTTGAATGGAAGTAAGTAGATGACATACATGTATACATAAATCCAGTAGCTTTATAATGTCATATATTTCATTATTATTTCTTATATATACTTTATAATCATTCTTAAATGGTTAACACGGAGAATGAATCTCATTGCGTCGTGGAGACGGTAGTCCGTACGTACGCACGAGCGATGATATCGTTCTCATGATCGTGAACTTGTGTTGAAGTGTATGTATACTATTTCAGTATCAATATCACTTTATAATAATCATATATAGTTACTCATTACACCATTCTACCCATCCAATTAAGGTGTTAGCGGAAAATAGATTACACCACGGCGTGGAGACGGTATTCCGTACGTACGCACGCGCGGTGATTTCCTTTTTCCGTAGGATGGATAGAAGGTGAATTAGGGTTGTTTCATATTTATAATAACATATCAGTATGTAAGTAATACTGATATTATTACTTTATCATGAAACAACTAAAGAAGAAAAAGTTGAAGAAGAAAGAAATTGAAAATATCGGTAATGGATATTACCTCTTCTTTGAAACGCCTCTTTAAATCCTCCACTTAGGGAACTAAGATTGGTCTTTGAAGAAGACCAGGACCTCTAGGATTATTCTAGGGAAGTGGATAAGGGATTTTGTCAGGGGTATTACGAGCTTGAGTGCTCAAATTGGTGTGAGGAGGAGGGGGAGGAGGTGTCCTTTTATAAGGGAGGAGAGGGGCACCATAGGAATATCTCAAAATATTATTTTATATTAAAGTCAAAATCGGTTTATAATGGTTCCAAAGGGTCTTATTTCGAAGTTAAAGTGGGTATGGGTAAAAATACTATCAAACAATAGGATTTAGACAAGTTTAGGTTATTATTTTAACCTTATCAATTAGATTTAACTCTAAGTTAAATAATTTAACTTTTACCGTGACTTTTTGTTTTCTTACATTATATGGTTAATACACTTACTATAACATGCCAAAAGAACCCCAAGTTGTTTATTATTAATATATATATCATTATCTAAGTCATTTGGCCGAACTTTAGATTTTTAGAAATAAAATAACAATTAATAATATAATATTTGATTTAAAAACTATTTTCTGTCAATTTTGACACTATTTGATATATGATTTTTGTGAAAGTCATAAAAGAATTATATGTTCGAACCAAGTTGATTAAATCAACAATAATATATCATGTTAACCTAGAAAATTAGTGTAATTCATAAAAAGTCTTAAATTACACTTATTTTGGTATTTATAAGTTCAATTATGTCAATATTTCATTAATAAGATAATTACTGCATCATCTTTGCGTCATAAATAACTTAACTTATTTGATTTCTAAAAATTACAAATAAAATACACTTATGTAGTTAATAATTTTAGCTTTTTAATGAATATTTACAATCGAATTTATCTTATGTATAACCCTATATTACAAATGTTTTAGTAAATAAAATTTGATTTTAACTCTTTTAACTCTTCTTTGAATTAAATAATAATAAATGTCCTAATCTAATCCAAGTGGGCCTAAATGGTCATATTGTATTCCTAAGCTTGTTTTTGGTCGAATTACACTTATCCAATAGAATTTGGACATGTGTTATGGTAATAATAATATCAGTTTTACCCTTAATTACCCTATTTACTTTTAACCGTGGTAAATAAAAGTAAAAAGTTACTATTCACCAAAAATTATTTTCATCTCATTGAACCAAATTTTAGTCCTTTATATTAACTGTGTCTCTCGGATTTTCAAAATTCCATTCACAGAAGCGGTAAAATTACGTTTTATGCAAAATTTAATTTTTAACCTACCACTTAGTGGTTTCACTATTCATCAAAAATTGAAGTTTTTCAGAAAATGCCAAAATTTCACCCTAAGCTACAATTGATATTCCGAATTCAAAAATGATTTCTATTTTACAAAATTACCAACATATAAGTTACATTAATTAATTTTATAATTAATTTCCGCTGTCACGACAAATAGCGTGTTTTTAAGAGATAATAACTATCAAAAGATTAACACTTGTTTATGTCTGGTGTAAATGTGAAATTACATCCAATGACCAGAATTGTATTGAATTGTAAAAATATATTCTAAATATACTTTAAAACCACTCAAATTAATAATTTATCACTATTAATTATTTCGATTAAAAAAGTTGTTTTTAATTAAAATTTAGTAATTTTCACTATTCATCAGAATATGAAAGTTATCCGAAAAGTACCAAAATTTCACCTTAGGCTAAATTCGATACTCCGAATCCAAAAATGAAGTCCATTTTGAGAGATCAAATTTCTAAAATTTTTAAAAGGTGGTTATTACCATTCATAACGGCTAGTTTTAATAATATTTTAATAGCATATCGTTGTTTAGTGAAACTCGGTATTGCGTACTACACACGCTATCGAGGAAGGTCGCGATTGCGTGTAGGCAAGATGCATGTTGTGCAAGCTCCTTTTGGTGTAGCGTACGACACAAGACATTAGTGAAATTAAAAGAATATTTTTCATAAAATTTTGGGGTGTTACATTCCACCCCCTTAAAATGAATTTCGCCCTCGAAATTCGTCCGGGTTATAAATGGTTTACTATTCTAAAATTTATTTAATAGTAACCCACATCGTAAAAAGGAATACCAAAACCAATATTTAAAAACAAAGGTATGAAACGTAACGGTTACCCAAATTAACTAATCACTGGGTTTCCACATAGGTGAAAATATGGATATGGAAGAGAAATCTAACTATCATGTTCTGATGGAGAGTGGTAGAGAACATGGATTTGGAAAAGACAGTAATCACAAATCCATAGATTTGTGATGATATAAGGTACCATCTGATTCATCAGGTATAAGATCACTAGGATAACATTTTTGGTTTTCAATATCATTTCCCTAAAGTTGAAAATTTGAATTAGAATAAATACTTACTTTATTTTGGTAAAATCTCACTGTTGTTCGTGCCTTGAACAATTTCCACTTTATCTCTTAAATAAATGAAGTTGAATTTTTTATTCGTGATGTGTTAGCAGATCATGTGATAGAATGACGGGTCATTCCATCTGTCTCAAACAAAAGGTTAGCAAAAATTATATACATAAGTCGATCTATAGTGAGATTAATCATATATGGTTACTAAAATGGACTTATAATTCATATATCCTACTGCTTAATATAATAAAACTAGTTTCTACTAAACAGGGACTTCCTGTAGGCCAGTGGTAGGCGATAAAGGCCAGTCGCACTTCGATTGTGGGTTCGATTTCCACAGCCTTGTCCGACGCGATGGGCGGTCGCCCGTCCTACAGGTTGTCCTTTTTCTAAAACTATATTACTATAACATCCCATCAATAATATCGAAAAAACATACATCCTTAAACAATACTAACTTATGTTCAACATAATCCATTCCAATCTTTAGGCTTATCCATAATACTGCAGTCCACTCTCAGAGATTTAATTCCATCGTTTATCCCCATATATCATAAGATATATCTTGTTGGTAACATTCCAAACATTCAAAGTCCTTAATCATGTATTCTCTGGAATACCTTAGTGAAAACATGAATGCAGTTAAAAGTTAACACCTTCCACATTCCAAAATCCTCAAAATTCTATATACTCAAACCATGATATCACTTAGTCCTTATATTAATCATGAGCTCATGAATACTATCAAACATTTCATTTTCTCCTTATCCCTTCATTATGGGCATATTATCTACTTTCCAAAATATTTGAATCACTTTTCATGGTTACCAGTACCTTAAAATTATTGAAGACCACAATAGACCAATACATAAATATTTAAATACACCATAAAAGAACCTCAACAACATTATTCCTGAATACCAATACATAAACACTTCAGTCCATCCACTTCAATGATTGTCCTGGAAGAAGTCCTTCCTTGATTTAGAAGTAACTTTTTAGGTCAGGGCATTGAGTTGGGTAATGCCCATGTTCTACACAAATAAGACATTGAACTCCATAACAGTCTGTCACTCTATGACCCTTTTCTCCACACAGATAACATCGGTCCCTCCATTTGAGGTATTCCTCAAGGTTCTTCTTCCCTTCTCTAGAAATCTCAATCTTCCTTTCTTTATTCTCCTCAACATGCGAACATGCATAATAGTTTATCTTCTTCTTCTTTGATGAATTAGGCATACCACTAAATTTCACCTTGTTAATCATATTTCGCGATGACAGATTTGGCATAATCACAAGATCTTTCTCTCTAGGAATTTCACAATTTTTTTCCTCATAGTCACCAATTTGTCCATTGGATTCAATGTTAACCGAATTCCTTCTGGTTCCCTCCATTAACTAAAACAAAAAAAGAATCTTGTGAGAGGAAAAAATCATGATAGGGAAAACAACATAGTAAAGGGGAAGTACCCTTAATATCTAACATCTTAGGTTAAATTCTAAGATCGTTACTGTAGTTCTAGGACTGTATCTTATACGTATACTTATCCTTAGGGACATCCCTCGACATACCTTAGAAATATCTCTAGGGATCTCACTAACGCTTTCACATCCTAGTTTCCAAAGGATGACTAAACCTTTCCTCTGATACCAACTGTACAGACCCGAAGCCTGACGTACATTGACATTACATTACATTTTCGGAATACTTAGTACATAACAAAAACACACACACAAGGACCGTAATAGTTTAGTGTCTTTGGAAACTCAGAATATAATCTTCTAATCGTGGTGAAAGATCTTCAAAATCTCCAAAAAGATATTCCTTTTTTTACCTTAAACCTTTCTTTATATCCTGGGGAAAAGAAAACATAAAAAGGGTGAGCTCAAATGCTCAGTAAGGGTATACAAAAGAAATATCAATCACATCATATACATAAGCACATAACTTTTGGAAATCTTAACCTGCAAAAGAGATCATAATTTCATAACATGGGGTAAATCATGGTAGTGAAATGTAATCACAATAATCATAACTTAAAACATGAAACTTTGTGGCATTCACACATAATCATAGAGAATCATTTCTTGTTAGTCAAGACTCATTGCCAAGACTATCTTAGTGGACAAAGTCCCTTTCTGAACCGAGTCACCCTCGTTTCAGTCCTGTTTCACTGAACCAGTATAACCTATCATTTCAGCCATGTCTATCTCATGAGATATAAAATCTTTACCCAATGCATTGGAGGGAGATATAGGTCCCATCCATCTCATAATGATACCATTCTTTTGTGTGCCACAAAATCATAAATCATACATCATTGCATAACCCATGTAATAAAATGGGATTCTTAAACATCATGCCATCATAATCCATAAACAATTAATATCATTTCATCATAAGAAAATTGAAATCATTGAAATCATAGAGAAGTTTTACTTGAAACATACATATCAAATAACATCATCTTAGATGGAAAATAGTTTTGAAAAAACACTTGAAATGAATTCTTGAGGAAAATATCCTTTCTTCTTTAAAAACATTTTTCCTTTCTTAACATGTCATAAAAATTTAAACTAAAAGAAGTTGATTTAAAATAAACATGAAAACTTGTAAAGGAAGCTTCTTGGAAATAATGTTTTAAAAATCCATTCATGACGTATAAGTTAAAAAAAACATTCTTCTCGTACTTTTGTCGGAAAAGTCAAAAAAGTACCTCGTATGAAAAACGACAAAAGATTCCTTTCATATATTTTACTAAAAACACAAAGAAGGGTAAAATTGGATTTAAAACATTATAGGTGGATGTAAATAATATGTCATATCGAGGAAACATGAATGTGGATGATAAAATGCACCCCAGTAAATGCCAATGTATAAACAATCTCAGATAAAAATGAGATTGTGATATTTCCCTTACCTTAAGTCCGATTTGCTTCGTAAGTGTTCGAACCTCCTGTATAATGATTTAAATAATGTCATTAACTTATTACAGAATCATATTCATTGTTATGATATCATATATGGTTCACTTATGACTTTATATTACCCATTATTTTGTGAATTCCATGTTAAAAAAGCATTTTGGGTAAAATCGTTTCATTTATCGTAGGTGTTTGGACTTGTTGTTATTGACATTATTATTAATTATTTCATGATTTACTTACTCCCAGTATATAAAACATGATTTATATATCATATATATTCAGTATATATATATATATAATAGATATATAAATGAAATGAAACACACCGTTCATGGAGACGGTAGTCCGTACGTACGCATGAACACTGTTTTCCTTTCCTTATTTTCTTGAATGGAAGTAAGTAGATGACATACATATATACATAAATCCAGTAGCTTTATAATGTCATATATTTCATTATTATTTCTTATATATACTTTATAATCATTCTTAAATGGTTAACATGGAGAATTAATCTCATCGCGTCGTGGAGACGGTAGTCCGTACGTACGCACGAGCGATGATATCGTTCTCATGATCGTGAAATTGTGTTGAAGTGTATGTATACTATTTAAGTATAAATATCACTTTATAATAATCATATATAGTTACTCATTACACCATTATACCCATCCAATTAAGGTGGTGGCGGAAAATAGATTACACCACAGCGTGGAGACGGTATTCCGTACGTACGCACGCGCGGTGATTTCCTTTTTCCGTGGGATGGATAGAAGGTGAATTAGGGTTGTTTCATATTTATAATAACATATCAGTATGTAATTAATACTGATGTTATTAATTTATCATGAAACAACAAAAGAAGAAAAAGTTGAAGAAGAAAGAAATTGAAAAGATCGGTAATGGATATTACCTCTTCTTTGAAACGCCTCTTTGAATCCTCCACTTAGGGAACTAAGATTGGTCTTTAAAGAAGACCAGGACCTCTAGGATTATTCTAGGGAAGTGGAGAAGGGATTTTGGTAGGGTTTGGCCGAGCTTGAGTTCTCAAATTGGTGTGAGGAGTAGGGGGAGGAGGTGTCCTTTTATAAGGGAGGAGAGGGGCACCTTAGGAATATCTCAAAATATTATTTTATATTAAAGTCAAAATCGGTTTATAATGGTTCCAAAGGGTCTTATTTCAAAGGTAAAGTGGGGATGGGTCGAAATCATATCAACCAATAGGATTTAGACAAGTTTAGGTTATTATTTTAACCTTATCAATTAGATTTAACTCTAAGTTAAATAATTTAACTTTTACCGTGACTTTTTGTTTTCTTACATTATATGGTTAATACACTTACTATAACATGCCAAACGAACCCCAAGTTGTTTATTATTAATATATATATCCTTATCTAAGTCATTTGGCCGAACCTTAGATTTTTAGGAATAAAATAACAATTAATAATATAATATTTGATTTAAAAACTATTTTGTGTCAATTTTGACACTATTTGATATATGATTTTTGTGAAAGTCATAACAGAATTATATGTTCTAACAAAGTTGATTAAATCAACACTAATATATCATAGTAACCTATAAAATTATTTTAATTCATAAAAAGTCTTAAATTACACTTATTTTGGTATTTATAACATCAATTATGTCAATATTTCGTTAATAAGATAATTACTGCATCATCTTTTTGTCATAAATAAATTAAATTATTTGATTTCTAAAAACTACAAATAAAATACCATTATGTAGGGAATCGTTTTAGCTTTCTAATTAATATTTACAATCGAATTTATCTTATGTATAACCCTATATTAAAAATGTTTTAGTAAATAAACTTTGATTTTAACTCTTTTAACTCTTCTTTGAATTAAATAATAATAAATGTCCTAATCTAATCCATGTGGGCCCAAATGGTCATATTTTATTTCTAAGCTTGTTTTTGGTCGAATTAAACTTATACAATAGAATTTGGACATGTGTTATGGTAATAATAATATCATTTTTACCCTTAATTACCCTATTTACTTTTAACAGTGGTAAATAAAAGTAAAAAGTTACTATTCACCAAAAATTATTTTCATCTCATTGAACCGAATTTTAGTCCTTGATATTAACCGTGTCTCTCGGATTTTCAAAATTCCATTCACAGAAGAGGTAAAATTAAGTTTTATGCAAAATTCAGTTTTTAACCTACCACTTAGTGGTTTCACTATTCATCAAAAATTGAAGTTTTTTAGAAAATGCCAAAATTTCACCCTAAGCTATAATTGATATTCCAAATTCAAAAATGATTTCTATTTTACAAAAATTTCCAACATATAGGTTTCATTAATTAATTTTATAATTAATTTCCGCTGTCACAACAAATAGCGTGTTTTTAAGAGATAATAACTATCAAAAGATTAACACTTGTTTATGTCTGGTGTAAATGTGAAATTACATCCAATGACCAACATTGTATTGAATTGTAAAAATATATTCTAAATATACTTTAAAACCACTAAAATTAATAATTTATCACTATTAATTATTTTGATTAAAAAAGTTGTTTTTAATTAAAATTTAGTAATTTTCACTATTCATCAGAATATGAAAGTTATCCGAAAAGTACCAAAATTTCACCTTAGGCTAAATTCGATACTCCGAATCCAAAAATGAAGTCCATTTTGAGAGATAAAATTTCTAAAATTTTTAAAAGGTGGTTATTACCATTCATAACAGCTAGTTTTAATAATATTTTAATAGCATATCGTTGTTTAGTGAAACTCGGTATTGCGTACTACACACGCTATCGAGGAAGGTCGCGATTGTGTGTAGGCAAGATACGTGTTGTGCAAGCTCCTTTTGGTGTAGCGTACGACACAAGACATTAGTGAAATTAAAAGAATATTTTTCATAAAATTTCGGGGTGTTACAAAAATCATCCTTGGATCTCCTATAAAAGGGAGAAGTACTTTTTACTTTATATGTGGTCTGAAATGGAGGCACTGTTCACTAGAAGAGAGAATATTTTACTTTATAGTGAGATAAATAATTTTCCATATTGTACTATTTTGAATAAGTTTTGAAGGATTGAGGTGAAAGGAGAAGATAAAAGATCACAACATTCTTCAGCTAATCATCATATTTAGTGATCATCATTTTTAGCAGATTATCATATTCTACTTGTCATTGTATTCAGATGGTCACTTTTTTAGGCGGGATAATCAGATTGGGATTTTCATGTTTGGATTTTTGAATTGAGGAAGAAGGAGTTTTGGATTTTCTTGATCATTTCCTAGCAGATTCATAACTATCATATTGGGAAATCATATTTGATGAATCAGAATGGGATAGTTGGATTGTGAGAATCAGACTGGGAAATCAAATTGCAATTCTATATCAAAGTCTTTAAAGTTCTTACCATCTTCTAGGTTAACAATTGAAGAATGGTTTTCAAAATAATAAATCTTATTACATTTAAAAGAAGCATAGGTGACATGAGTTGTTACATAAATATTTTTACCCTATTTGTGATAAGAGAATGCACACACACTTTTGGATTGTCTTCAAAGTACTATATGAGTGAAAGTGTATATCCTACTCATTTTCTTAAACCAAAAGGATTTATTTATAGTGTATTGTGTGGTATTGGATCAACTCTAAACCATACCTAATACATAGATATTCTTGTTAAATAATGAACCCTGTAAATGATTGTGTTCTTTTGGATGCATGTTTGAATTATTTCCAGTAGGGAATGAAATCTTTAATAAGAGAGATTTTTTTTTATTTTCATGGAAATATAAAGGAAATTTTATCACTAATTTACACCCTACCCATCTTAGTGATACAACTATAATAATTAGGCACTTTCAACTTGTATCTGAGAATAAATTCTCTTCAATTTCTCTTTGATGATGTTTTGAAGAGAAGATCATAAAGAATTTGAATTGTATGAAAAGTAAAGGTATTCCAATTTTCTATGGAAAGAATTATCAAATCTGGAAAGATAGACTCATGGGTTATCTTATGTCTATTGGATAAGATGTTCTTGATGCTGCAACATATGAGTTTCCTCCCATTGATTATAAAGTTACTCTTACATTTATTCATAAGAAGAATCTGGAGAATGATTGAAGGGCCAAGAATTATTTATTATCATCACTTTATGAAAGTGAATTCCTTAGGGTAAAAGGATTTTCCTTAGAAAAATTTATATGTGATAAATTGAAAAACATATATGAAGGGAATGAAAAAGCAAAGAAAGAAAAATTAAAAATTTGGATATTTAAGTATGAATATCTAAAGATGAATTGATAATAATATGTTGGGGACTTCTTTAGAAGGGTAAATGACATTGTTAACACTATCCGTTTGTCTTGATTAAAAGTTATATGATTATAAATTTGTTGAAAAGATACTAAGAATCCTTCCCAAAAATATTGATGAAATTTTTTTTTATTGGAAGGCAGAGATCCTGAAACATTATCTCTAGATGATTTGAATATCAGTCTCATTACTTGTGAAATGAGAAGAGATAAATTTATGAGAAGAAAAAAAAGTTTATATAGAAACGTATTTCAGTGCTATGAAATAAAAACCAAATAAAACTCTTATTGAATATGAAACTGGTGAATGGATTTTCAAAAATGAGGTATGTAAACATTTTGATGATATTTTATCCTTGTTTTCTAAAAATGTGAAAAGAGGTACATAGAAATACAAAGGGAAACTTCCCCTGATTTTTTTTAATGTGGAACTGTAGGATAATTTATGGTTAATTGTCCTCAAAGAAACAAATAATAGGATTTTGTAAAGAATAAATAAGGTTAATAAGATCATAAAAGAAACAAGATTAAAAAGGAAAATCATATTCTATAAGGAAAGATAGAAATTTTTTCAAATCTAAAATAAGTTTCTTATGTAAAGATGAAGAAGAATAAGGTAGTGATACTAATTCCAAAAAATTTGTTGAGTATGGTATTGGGAATACATATATTTAAATAGTGAATGACGAAGAATTCAGAAATTATATTTCCAAATAAAAAGAAACTGAACGTAAATTTCATTTGAAAGAAGATTTGAAATAATGTCTGAGAATGATCAAAAGGATTGAAAAGAAAAACAAAAAATTGGAAGATGAATATTCCTCAAAAACTAATCAAGAATCTTTTTCTGAAGAGAAGGTTAAGAATATAAAAGAAGTTGATTATTTGACGAAATATCTTGAGGAAGAAAATAATCATAATGAGAATCTGGAAGTAAAGTTGAAAGCAAAATAAAAAGAGTTAAAACTTGACAAATAAAAAATTTCTAAAGGTGTTGAGAAAAATACTAGTTTCAAAATTTTATCTCTGAGTGTGGTGAAATTTCTTATATGAAAGATGTAAGTGTTTCTCAAAGGAAGACTTCTGGGAAAGTTATGTATGTGGCCAAAACCAACAATGTTGGGAATTTAGAAGTTTCTAAAAATATTGAATCTAAAAATTATTAATTCAAAAAAGTTTTCAATACTTATTGTTTTGATAGATATGAAAAAAGGAAGATTCTGACTAAAAGTAGAAGTATTTGTGGATCAGAAAAGAAAGACAAGAAGGTTGATGAGAAACAAATTTACAATTCTGGTCAGTATAGAAGTTTTAGAGGAAAATACATTTTATATGGCTACTATTGGTATTGTGGTAGATTCAGACACTTGGTTAATATGTGTCGGTTCAGCCAATAAAATTAATATTACTCCACAAGTTATGAAAGGAAAATGTTAGTTGGGGGGGGGGGGGGTCAATTACCTCAAAATAAGAAATCTGAGAAGGATGTTTGAAAGAAATCTGAGAAGGTTGGTGTGGAGATCAGAAAAATTGGTTCTAACCTTTAGAAACTATTTGTGAAAGATATGAACAACCTAGACACCATGAAAAGGATGTATTTTATTGTTAATGGAACAAACAAGATTCTAAATAATTATCAGTAGCTGAAAGTGAAGAAGGAAAAGAAAAAATAAAAATCTCTTATTGTAGAAACTGCTTTGAAAGCTACAAAAGGAGAACAACATTGGATTATTGATAGTAGGTGTTATTTTCATATGATATGAGATTATGTTTTGTTAAATAATGTGAAATACTTTAGATAATTAACAATAAAATTTTTAAATGATAAATCCCTAAAAATCAAGGTGTTGGGTTAGTCATCATTGGGAAAGAAAAGATGAAATCCAAGAAAACTTTGTATATTGTTGGGAGGAAACAGAATTTGCTAAGTTTTTCACAATTTTTGTGATGAGGGTAAAAATTTTATCTTTACAAAATATGGATTTGTTGTGAGAAGTTATTAATATGAACAAATAGTTAAAAGAGGACAACTTATAAAAGGGAATTTGTTTCAAGTTGGTAAAATTCAAAACTCTTATTTCTTGAGAATGGTGGAAGTGAATCAATTATGGCATGAAATCTAGGACCTATATTTCAATGAAACATTTTCAAATTTTAAAATAAAGATAGTGTATGAGACATTATTGATTTTCCAAGAATATATTGATGTTACACTATTTTTTAGAAAGAAAATATTACAACTGTTGTGCACAAGAGTGTTGAGATTTGTTCAAAAAACCCTTAGAGATTATGCATTTTGATACCTGTAGTCCAATGAGAAAACCATAAAAAATGGAGATAATTACTTAATAAAATTAATTTATAATTTTAATTTCATTACTTTTTTTATGTATATGAAACATAATTCAGATGATTTTGAATTGTTTTAAAAGTTTTATAGGGAAAGATGAAAAGGAATGTGAGTATTCAGTGAAGAAGTTAAAAACCAACAATGGAGGTGAATAAAGAAGTAAAGAGTTTTAAAGTTATCTAGAGAAGCATGAAATTATTCATGTGTATATTTTCCCATTCAATCCTCAATAAAATAAAGTTGCTAAAATAAATAATAGAAGTTTGGTGGAAATGGGAAGAACTATGTTAATGTAAAATGGTCTTTCTCATTACTATTGGAGGCAAGCCATGAGTAATGATGTTTATATTCAAAACTAATGTTTATAAAGTAAAATATTGGGTACAACTCTATATGAATTGTTTTATGAAATAACTCTATGTTTTAAACACTTAATATTTTTTGGGAGTCCATGTATTATAAAGAACAAATTTAGAAGCATTGGAAAGTTTGAACAGAAAGGAGAAGATCAAATTTTTCTTGGGTATGATCTGAAAGGAAGAGGATATAGATATTTAAACAAATAAATAGGAATAATATTTTATTCATTTTATTTGAAAGTAGTTTAAATATACATGGAAGAAAACTATTTTCCATTAGACAAGGAAGTAGTGTAGGATAAGGAAAGTTCTGGAAACAATTATGATAATGATATAGAAAATTGTAGTCATCCATGAGAAGAATAATCCAACTTATCTATTTCTAGTGATAAGTAAGATACTCAAAAATCACATCCTAGGATGATGAAGCAAGTGGTCACCCATAATATTATTAGGGATCAACATCAAAAGGTTCAAACAAAAAGAACAAAAATTACTATTACACATACTTCTTTATAGTCAAAAGTAGATCCAAATGACGTGAAAGAAGATTTTGAGAATCCAGAATGGGTTCAAGCCATGAATGAAGAATTGAATTAGATTAAGAAGAATGATAAATGGGAACTCATACCCTTGTGATAAAACAAAAACATTATAATCACAAAGTGGTCATTTCTTGCTATTTATGCACAATGAGGTTACAAGATCTTTCAAATGGATTTTAAATCCACATTTTTAAATGGTCATCATGATGAGGAAAATTACATTAAAATAAATTGTGGATTTGTTGTTAGGAATAATGAAAGTTATTTATTCATATTGAATAAGACATTGTAAAGGCTAAAATAAGCTTCAAGATCATATTATTCAAAATTGGATACTCTCTTAAGGAAGATGATTTTAAAGAAGGGAAGCGATGATAGAAAATTTTATGTTAGAGAAATTCAAGTGCATTTCATCATTATAATTGTTTATTTTGATGAAATTATATTTTATGGGAATTATGGAAGAATTTTTGAAAGATTTTTTGAAGAGATGAAAAAGGTTTTTAAAATGTCAATGTTGGGGGAAATTAAATACTTTCTTGGGTTATAAATTATATAAATTAATAAATACATTTTTCTTTATCAATAAAAGTGTTATAAGAAACTTCTAAAGAGGTTTTTCATAGAAAAAACAAAACCATTTTCTACCCCAATTTCAATAGAAATAAATTTGACAAAAATATGGAGTAGGAAAAGAAGTTTATACAAAATAATTTTAGATTATAATTGGAAATTTATTTTTTTTGAATTCCTCATGTCCCAATATTTTTCAAGATGTTACCTTATGCACAAGATTTTAGAGTGATCTAAATAATATAATTTACTTACTGGAAAAATAATTCTTAGATACATCAAAGGAATGAAAAATTTCAGAATCAAGTATGAAAACTCATATTATATTGATTTATTTGGGTATTTATATGATGATTGGGTACGAAATGTTTATGATAGATGATCTACATTGGGTGGAGTATTCTTTCTAGGAAATAATTATTTTATTTTTCAATCAAAGAAATAGAATTTTGTAACTCTCAGTATAGCTGAAGCTGAGTATGTTGCTTCCACTCAATCCACTACTCAACTTATATGAATGAAAACTCAATTATAAGACTTAATTATTGAAGTTAAGTTACCCTTGCTCTTGGTTTTTGATAATAAAATTACAATCAATATCACCTGAAATTCAGTTCAACATTATCATTCAAAAAATATTGATATCAAATATCTTTTCACCAAAGTGCATGTAGAGAATAATTAATTGAATATGGAATATGTGCCTACATCGGAACAAATTTCTAACATTTTCACAAAAGCTATATCAAAGGAATAATTTTCCAAATTGTGGTTTACCATGGGAATCAAAATTATTTATCATTAAGGTCGATGTATGTGTTTCTATCCCCTATCTCATCTTACCTTTTGATAGTGTTGTCATGGAGGAGAATTGATTTCATTCATAATTCTATCCTTAAAAGGCATGTAAAAAGGGGAAGTTGTGGGTAAGATGTGAATTAAACATTTTATTATGTGTGATATATTCTAATTTTTTTTTGGATTGGTTGTGATATTTTTTTTGTATACCATGAAATGTGAAGAGGTTGATAAAGAAAGGAAGAAAAGCTAATGAAGTTTCCATAATCACTTCTTTTGGACAACATGGTTTTTCTGTAAATTATTCTTATTCACTAAAATGATTTAGCTCACATAGGCTTAGAATTATTGATAAGTAATCCATTTATTAGGGATGAAATACTTAGTGATTTATGAATCTTGGTTGACAACAAAATATAAAGAGAAAGATTGTTATGATCGAGCTAATGATGAAGGTGCTTGTTTCAAATGTTATCTTTTGTTGACAAGAAATATTTTGTAGAAAAGAAAATCACCTCACTTTTTTTGGTGATTTTTTGGGACCATAATATTCAAAATATTTAGAATCAAATTTCTTGAAACGGTCTATTGTATTCTGGAGATACTGGCTCGAAGAAAAGTCTCATCAGATTCAAACTGAATCCAGAATAAGAAAGTCGATCATTTTGAGAAAGAATATTGCTGGAAGTAAATGTTCATTGGATTCACCACGTATCCTGTATAGAAGGTGTGATTATATTAAAGGAGTACTAGATTTGGCATGAAAATGATAAATAAAATATGATTGTGATTTTCTAATATTATTGTTCTCATAAATCATGATTTTGTGGTTAAACTTGTGATGAAATCTTGATGAAAGAAATGGGGAGTGAAAGAGATGTTGATAAATAATATTCATATTGATCTGATTTGGATGAAGAGTGAAGGAGATGTTATAGATCATATTCAAGCCAATCATAATTGGGATTATTGTATTATAAACAATAATACTTAGGATAAATTAAAAAATAAATCTAGTTTATGGAATGGATGGGAAGATACAATACTTTCCATTGTATGTCAGATGATGCTAAAGATGATCCTCAAAGCATTAAAAGTCATGATACAAGTTTATGGTTGTGAATGAAGAAATTTGGAGAGGTCAATGTATTCCAACCTTGAGTTCATCACAATGGGTTTATATGTTTCATAAACACTAATCGAACTCGATATGTTATCGTAATATGAATTTCTTAAGATCAATGACTGCAAAGAAGATAAAATAATATGATCAACAATATAGTCAACCATTTAAAATGGGTTGAATTTATTTTTTTTATCAATTAAGTGGATCAATAGAATAGCTGAAGAAAATATATGGAAGGTTTTTTGAGGGGGTTTTTTAAATTCAAAGAATATTTATTTTCAATTGGTAGAGACCATCGTATTGAGTAAATCATAATGAGAAATTAGATTTGGACTGACATTTGAAAATAAATTCTGAAGAAGAAATGAATTTTGAAGAATATTTGAGAAGAGAGAAAATTTTTGAAAGTCAGTTATGCACTTGAAATTCAAGGAACCATTAAAATTTTGGTGTATTTGGTTGAGCAGGAAAGTTTTGGGGATTCCCACAAAAAACCATCCTTGGGCCACCTATAAAAGGGTGAATTACTTTGAACTTTTTATGTGGTATAACATGGATGTACTATTCACTAGAAGAAATTGAAGCTCCAATTTTCTAGGTAGATAAATAAGTTTCCATGTTGTGCTATATTGAAGAAGGAGTGATGGATTGAAGTGAAAGGAGAAGAGACAAGATCAAATCACTATTCAACAGATCATCATCTTGAGTGATCATCGTATTGAGCTGACTATCTTATTCTGCTTGTCTTCACTGTGCTACATGTGTGAAAGGGTATATCCTACTCATTGTAATCCCACCAAAAATATTGATTTCTAGTGTATTGTATGGTATTAGATCATTTTATAACCATACCAAGAACGTATCTATTCTTATTGAATAGTGAACCTTGTAAATGATTGTGTTCCTATGAATGTGTGTTTGCATTTTTTCAGTAGGTAATGAAATATTTAATAGGAGGAGAAGGGTATTTAATTTGAAAGTAAACATAAAATACATGTTATTTGGGATTCACCCATCCCCTTCTCAGTGATGCAATTGTCCTGATTGGGAACTTTTAAAGAGTCCTCACCCACTTATTCCCAATAAAGAGGTGACCTGCACGAGTGAGCATAAAAATCCTAAAAGGGATCCATTTTGATCGATGATTGATAACTATGGATATAAGAAAAATAAATTATTCATAGATGAATACCCCATGATCCACCAAAATCCAAGAAACATGTATACAGAAAATCCTCAAGGATCTAAATACCATGCTCTATTTTACTATCTATGTGTGGATGGTAAGATGTACTCAAACTAACTAGAGACCCCATAAACTCTTAGATACTTTTCTAGAAACATGAGGTAAATCTAGGATACCTTTACAGAATAATGGGAAAGGGAACCCCATGAAACTTAATAAAATCCTACACATATACCTTACCTAGGTCTTTAACTTTAGTGGTGTCCTTGATCCGAATGAAGTGAGACAAATTTATCAACGGATCAATCACCACCCATATGGAATTACTCCCTTGGGGAGTCCATGGTAACACAACTAAAAAATATATGGACACCTCACACCATTTACTAACTAGCACTAAAAAGTTTGGAGCAACCCAGAAGGTTTTAGATGATCTTATTTTTCTATTGGTAGGTGTAATAGTGGGACACATAATCTGCAATGTCACACCTCATACTCAACCACTTGAATCACCGTCTCATGTCATAATAGATCTTTATAGTACCAAGATGAATGGACCACAAAGAAATATTATAATTAGAAAAAACTAAGTTCCTCAATGATTCTAGGATAACAAACCAATCACCATAATGGATAATACCATCTAAAGGGACATACTGATGAGAAACTGTCTCCCCCCATATAGGGTTTCTCAAATTCCCTAAATTAATCATCTTTATGTATACCCTACAGAATATAATCAATGAGAGATTATGATAATTGAACACTAGTTAGAACTGTACCTAAAACATTCTCATGATCATCCAAGTGCAACTAAGAAAATATATCAATAAGTTTTCACTCCTCTGATTCTAGAATAGTCGATGGTGGTAATTTCTTAATGAGAGAAGTTGTAACTACATTCCCCTTCCCTAGGGATTAGGTGATGTCAAAGTGGGGGACCACATAGATTATTTGGAAGATCATGGTATGAATGTTACTTTCCTTCCCAACTTTTCTCACTTTCAACCTGAGGGGGTGAACCTGATTCGAGGGGATGACCTTGGTCTCTAACACATTAGGCCTCCCTAGGTCTCAGCCACACTACTCTACTTCTACTGTCTTTTAGAATAAAAATAATGATGATTATGATAATGATGATGATGATGATGATGATGATGATAAAAGACCATGAAACTCTCCCCAAAATGATTGTTCCACAACCATTTAAGTGAATTCATAATCACATAAATCTCTAATTCATGAGTGGGGTAATTCTTCTTATGCGATTGAAGTTGGAGAGTGATATAAGATGCCACATAACCATTTCCCCATTTAAATAGTCTAAAACACCATACACACAAGGAAAATGATACTTATTCTTAACCATTACCCAATTCTACTTCTGATAGTCCACACACAATTCGAAAGAACCATATTTCTTCTTGGTAGAAAGAACATGGTATTCCCAAGGTGAAACACTAGAGTGAATAAAGCCTTTTACCATGAGATCATCCAATATAATTTTGATATATTTCAACTCTAGTAGTGCTATAAAATAAGATGATATATATATATATATATCAATGGTGTATTTGGAACAAGATCAATTTTAAATCCTATATCACTCTCTGGAAGAAGATCAAAGAAATAATCTAGGTAAACATTGAGAAAATATCATAAAAAAGGAAAGATTTACCCAAAAAATAAACTTCGTTAGGATCAATTAAAATAGTAGAGAATAAACTCCTGATTTGGTAGGAAGTTACTACATGAAGAGACTCAAACCACAGTCTCCCTAAAACACCCAAGATCTCCTATCAACCATAAGAAATTAGTCATGCCGACAATAAAGATCAACCTCAACATGATGAGTGATACGTCAATCCATCTTGATGATGACGTTAAACAGATACAAGCTGTTATCTATTAAATCCTATACTAAATCTGCATCATCTATAAAAAAAGAACAAGTTAGATACCAAAACCCCTATTCTTTAATTTTCCCCAGAGGTGTCACTAACTCAATAATAATGAGAATGAGCTCTGTTGAAAGTTTAAGCACATCAAAAAATGGGAAGATATAAAAGAGTAAGTGGCACCTGTGTCAAATCAATCAGTTTCTACTGAATATGAAATTAATATGGTACCTCTAATTATTAATGGACCCATATATTCTTCTACTAGAAACTAATAAACTGCATAAAGGTACTCACTTCCGAAGCCTTTGGCTAGAGACCTATAGAATATGAATCATGTCATTGCACCATAATAACCTTTGAAGTTGAAAATCATTGACCATAATGTTACGTAGAAACATCATGAAAGAATCACTATAGATTTCCTTAGTTTCCAAAACAGTAACACATATTGACAGGTATAGAAAAAGAATACAGGGTGTGCCCAAACTTTCCACACTAATAAAAGGTTATGGGAACATTACTAGCTGTAATTTAATGTTCATAAGAGGTTTTCTACTAAGAACCACCCCACCACTCATACAATGATCATTAGACTTTCTCCAACTCCCCTAAGTTCCACTGAAGCTTCAACTAGGTGGAAGAGAAGGGGTAGAATAACCATCCTTTCCAACTAATCATTATATTCCATTATTTCCCTATCTATTATCTCTATATAGGTACAAATATTTAGTAACAATACCTATGATATGAAATATACTCACAAACCCTGTAGGTACTTTTAAGTCTTTAGGTGGTCGTTTCTGACTACATCTAGAGAAAATGAAGCAACTCTATGAATTGATTTTTGTATGGTGACACAGAATGCTATCCCCATTACAAGGATGGAAACTTCAGAGACATATCCACTATTAATGAATTTGGAAACAATTACTCAAATAAGTGGATCTTAAAACCCATCTAGTCTAAGCACACTTGTCTTTCCACCTATACCATGGAATCCAACCATTGCTTGCTAGGGTCTTAGAGTCTAAACACCAAGCACATTACCTTGAAATTTTCATGTGTGTCCATAAATTCAATAATTTGATAAATATTTTCAAGCTAGTCCATTACCACTTGAGGTTCATTCATACTCTTCAGGTATAGTGTATTATCATGTAAAAAGTCCCATTATTAATCCATTTCTTCTAAAACTCCAATATATACCTCAAAAAAGCATTATGGAATTTGTTACATATTGGTTGATAAAAGTTACTACCTATATGATATCCTTGATAAGATTTTAAACTAGAGGTAAATTCCCTTAATGATAATCTATTGTACCCTACTAAGGTGATAATGAAAGAAATCTCTCAGGCATACCAATACACACTGAAACAAATGAAATGATAAGGAAATAATATAATCTTAATTAAATCCAGAAATCCATTATTGAAAATTAATATTAAGATCAATAACTCAAGGCAAGAGATACACATCCCAACATCCCATGGTAACTTGCGTCTCGTCATGGTAATAGGTAGTCACGAACTCACTAAAACCTACCTCTCAAGTCCTGAAAATCATATATCCAGTATTCCAATTTCCCAAAATTGATCACAACCTACAATCTCATAACAAATTGTGACAAACCTCACTGAAATACCCTCTCAAACTGGTACCCAACCCGAAATTTCACTAACCTAATGGGCATTCCCCATCCCCATAGGTTGAAGAATAACACTCGATAATCAATAACAATCAAACAGAAATTTTTTTACAAAACCAAAGTAGAAAAAATGATATATATATACATAAATACATAATAGGAAGAAACAATAGAAGAGTAAAATAAGAAATATATGTTATAGAAAAAAAATGAAACAATAGAATCAAAATAAACTAATAGTAGCTAAACAATATTCAAGGTACTTGTCTAAAAAAAGGAAAAATTAAACTACAATAGTTACTCAAAATGATGGAATGGGAAAACTCCCAATATCTCACCACCATCTACCCATACATAGCTTATAGAAACCTCACCGCCACACTGTGACACCATTGCTTTTCTTGCATCAAAAGACATAATGAGGTATACACACCAACAAAGGGTGTGTAAGGTGTGATATAAATAGGTTTAGTTGGATCCCACCCAGGTGTTCCATATCAAGTATCTATAAAAAAATCTGAGCATTCTCAACTTTAAAGAAAACAGTTCATGATAATTAGTGAAATAGTTTTTATATCAAAATAATGTTAAAATATTTTCCCCTTTTTCCATAGTTCCAATGAATCCAGTTAAAACAATTTCAAATCATATCAAATATTTCAAAACAGTCAAACAAAATCATGTATCATATATCATATCAAATACAAATCAGTACAATCCAAAATCATAG
Source organism: Viscum album (assembly GCA_963277665.1). Lineage (NCBI taxonomy): Eukaryota > Viridiplantae > Streptophyta > Magnoliopsida > Santalales > Viscaceae > Viscum > Viscum album. The sequence goes on along the minus strand of OY728150.1, from coordinate 1,579,830,033 downwards.
GTAACATATGCCAAGAATCATAAAAGGCGAAGGTAGCTAGAATAATAGTACCCAAACATTGACAATTTCGGACATGAAGTATCTAGATATATGCATAGAATATAGAGAGTATAGGAACAAAATAGTAAGTGAACCTCCCAATAGGTCTAATATGTCCCTAAAGAACAAGCCTATGGAGAAAAGGAATACCCCGTGAGTGAACCCACAAGAGTGTCAATGAATGAGGCCAATTACTACACATTCCACCCAATCACCTAAGGCTTACCACGTGATAAATTTTTAAAACCATTTAAGAAAAACCATTCTTTGAAATAAATTTCATAAATCCATTTCATAATGCTTTGAAATTAACTTTTATTTTTTGAAAACTAGGGGAAACTATCTTTCCTCAAAAACCCATTTGCACACATGCAATTAAATCATGGAAATTCATTTATTAAACAATTTATATAATCAGAGTAGAATGGTACACCCAACATAGATTAGATATGGAACCATCTTCCTTAGATGTGGGTTTCACATGACTAAAATAGGATCCAACAAAAAATAATAATTCAAAGACAAAAAATGGAGGCATTATAATCAATCTTATATCTCAGAATCAATTTAACAAGAAAAATTGTCATTAGAGAAGATAACACAATATATATATTTAGAAAATTTCTCGCTGCACCACAACCAACACGAAGGTTAACATATGTATAAATACAACAAAATGATTCTATAAAGGATCAATAGAATCAACACTAGAAGGCCAAAAATCTAAAAACATTACACACTGATGTTTTTGTGTCCAATGGAAATGAAGAAGTAGAAAAAAAAATTACCTGAAGAGATGCAAGGAAACCAAAACAAAGATCAATTTCCAAAAAACTCATCTAGAGGGAGTGGATATCCCCAAAATTTTCTTGTATAGATTCTGTGTTTTGAGATAAAATCTTGCATTCGAAACAAAAAATAAATCATATGTCCAGCTCGAAAAAAACCTATAGGCCATGAACATTACATGATCTAAATCCCTAGTTTATGATGTGAAAACCCAGAAAGCAATATATACTGAAAAAGGAATTTCCATGGTTAAAAAAACACCAATTAAAATTTTCATAATGTGAACCGGTATCATGATGTGTATACATTTTACACTTAGAACTAGTTCATGAAATTATCTTGATAATAGATTCCTTTCATGTAACCAATTCACAACGTGAAATTGTTCAATAGGAAGATTCTACAGAAACACTTATTAAAATACCCTAAGTTAACCTAGACCCCTAAAGGAATCATATTAAGTTTTTTCTCATTTATACCTTGAATCCATAAATTACAATGAGCATACATAACCAAAATTTATTTTGTTTTACCAAAAAATGGTTCTTTATCCTCAAAAGTCACAAAACTCACACAAACAAAGAGGGAAACTAAAAGTGGGATAAAAAATACCTGAAATAAGTTAATAGGATGTTATAGTTTACATATATTGATTCTTATATAGATGATTCTTATAAAATCTAAAAAATAATGTCTATATAGTCATAATTAATGCTTAAATAGAAGAAATTCCCGGTTACACAATGCCTTATCCTTGAAAACTTCAATGTCTCATGCTTATGTAGTGGAATTAATGGTTACACATAGTAAAATCATGGTTACACAGACAAAAGTTATGGTCAAAAGGCAAGTTGATTCTTATACAAACATGTTTTATTGTTGCATAGAATAATCTTTATGTATATGCATCACTAAATGATCATTACATGGTTCCAGATTGATTCTTTCACAATGCAGGGAATGATGTTTCTACAAAATCCTGTATGATCCATAAATATCTTGGATTGTTTCGATATATCAAGGTTTCCAAGATGATATAATGGTTATTAAGGCTATACATATTTTTTAATGTTCGTAATAATTCACATACTCGACAAAAACAATTCAAACTAATTTTAGGCTTTCTAATGAACTCCATCCTTCATTTTATCCATCTGAAATCTTCGCCCAAGAGTATTTTTCCATGAATTTAATCAACCAAAATGCTAGATACTCCATATAATTTAATCACCCATTTAGGTTAGATTTTTATTATTTTATAAACATATTACAAGACTTATAAAACAAACAAATTTTCATCCTTTATCACATATTTAGTAAATTTATATTGACAACAAATATAATTCAAACTTTTACAAACCCAAGGGTACTTAAATTATGTTAATTATATAGTTAAAAAAATGTGTATTATTTTTTTCCACATAAAACCAAGATACATGTATGATGTTGGATATGAAGGTTAAGTAATTTTTGATAGTGACCCCCACCCCCAAAAAATAAATCACATTTAATTATATTTCCCTAATAACATTTTAAACAATGATCTTGAATTGTAAGGTGAAGAAGAATAAGAAGAATACAAAGAAGTAATGTTCGTAATATATTTTTATGATAACTTTAAGAAGAACAATGAAACTAATTGTAAGATTTGATATGAATATTTTTTAAGATTTAATTGTATAAATAGAAATGTAATAAATTATAATAAAATTAAATTTTTAATTAAATTTGTTATTTTGTTGATAATTTTTATTAGAATGTTATTCTCAAAGTGGTTTCAATATGGTAGATACTCTTGATCATAAGAAATAGTTTATACTTATACTACCTAGAGTATATAAGGAGTACAAACGTGTCAGTAAACTGATGCTACATAGGTTTTTTCAATTTCATAGGAATGCCAGTATGCTGCTATTACATTGAGTACAATAGAAGTACATGAAAATTGATCTACCAATTCTATAGCGAGTCCATCAGTTGTACATGAAAACCATTATACTCCGGCTACCTAGAGTAAGAAAATTGATTTACTAATGCTATATAGGATATAGTTTATCATATAAAATGCATAATGTTTTTACTATATTGTATTCTATTATTATGATTTAATTCATAGGTATTTATATTTGTGAGGATTTCAAGGCATTAGGATATTATATTGTGACTAAGTTACTATAGAGTGTCTTCCAACATTTCATTATTATTAGTATGTATTAAAACATGATAACATGAGTATCTTAAATACTTATATAATTTTGTTAATTAATATATTAAAAACGATACAAATAATAAATGAATGGTGTCAAACATCAACATCTAAGATGTTTATAATTTCATAGAATTGAAAATATTCATCCCATTTGATGTATATAGGGAACCAATAGAGGATGTTATGGGAATCTTTGTGTAGAATATAGTATAATTTGAACGTGTGGAGGTGTCGTTCCCTTTTAATTATTTGAATTAGAGTTATATTATGTTATATTACTATAATGAGTTTCCTAATAGTTAGATAAAGGTACTATCTTAATTATGTATTTATATAAAATTAAATTGAATAATATTTTTTAGCATTTTAATAGTGTAATTATTTCTAAGTATTTTATTTTTAGATATTATTTCATTTTGATGTGGCTGATGCAATTTCACATCCATGAATTTTAAAAAACATAAGAAATAAACTGAATTATTTTAAATCGATAACATGGAAGGAATTTAATGAAACATCTATTTCAATGTTATAAATATATGACAAGGTCATTTAGGTCATGCCTTAGGACCATTAGAAGGAATTTTTTGATCATCATGAGGCCAAATAACATCAATTATATTATTATATGTTAGTATATTAATAAAACTCTATTAGTAAAATTTCAAAATTTATTTAGATATAATTATTTATGGTTTAATATATGAGAAATAAGGCTAGTCATGAGAAATAAGTAATTCCCTATACATCTAGGTCAAATAGTTGCTATAGGAAACAAGATGGTATGGTTCTATTTGATTTATTGAAATATATATCTATACCAATTTGAGTAATATTGTTTTTTCGTAAATTTAATTAATTTATTATTTTTGATATATATTAAGGAGGTAGGTAACCTTTTAGGATGAAAATAAATGTTTCTTGATGTTTCTCAAAAAATAACATAAGTTTTATGAATAACCCTATAAAAACATTGAGGTAAGAAATTTGAATTTCCCCTTAGTGTTATTTAATTAATTTAAAATTCATTGTTATTCAATTTTCATCATAAACATAATTATGTGTGGGATTCCAAACCTTCACTCTCAGATTTTGTGTCCTTTTATGATTTTACAACTTGTGTTTTAAGAAAATATCATTATGGTTGTGTGATAGGGATGGGTTGTGGACTATCTCCATCATGGGTCTTTGGAAGGTCACATACAAGTTTTTCATTGATGAAATCTAAAGAATTTAACATATGTTGGTGATCCTAAAGCATAATTGGAAATTCATAAAGTTAATAATACCATTAATTATCATCTACCAGTTATTAATACACTTGATGATTGGGTCTTAGATTTCAAGAATACATTAGTTACTGTGTTTTAAAGTATAAATGGTAGATTCTTGGGGAAATAATGGCATTAATAGGGGATTAAAGACCATTAATATTCATAAATCCATGATTTTTCTACATTTTTTTAATTTCATTTTGTTTTATAGAGTATCTTCATTCACTACACTCACATTAACTCATAAAAAAGTAACCTTATATGATTTGTTTTAGTTTAGCTAAGGTCACATTAGTTATTTTTAGTTTGATTTGGTTTGGATAATTTTGATTATATTGGTCTAGTTCAGTTCGATTTGGTTCTTATTTATTCTATTCCATTATATTCCATTCAATTAATTTAGATTTTTTAGAATTAATTTTAGTTTTGTTTAGATTGAGTTATATCAGACCACACTATGTTAGGTTGTTTTTTATGTAATTTGATTTGATAAATTTTAATTCAATTAGGGTTGCATTGTTTTTTTTCAGGATAACATGGTTTTATTTGATTTGGTTCATTTTTTTAAGTTCTATAGAATTATAGTCAATTTGGTTTATTTGGGATATGTTTAATTTTGTTTCTTTACATTCAGTTTATATTAGTTTGATTTGGTTTAGTATGGTTTAGAGTGGTTGAGGTCGTATTGTTTTGAATTGACTATCTTTGGTCCAATTTGATTCTTCATCAATAACATCAAGTTAGTTCAAGAATTTTTTTTTCACTTGGTTTAGTTTTATATAATTTTGTTTTTTTCTATTCAATTTTTATTAGCTTGCCTCTGATCATTCTAGGTTTACTTTAGGAAAATCATTTTAAATTTTCCCCAGCAAGGTTTTGTTAGTTTTGTATTTTTTGTAAAATATTTTTGAATTGAATCTTATTTTATTTTATTTTACTCAGTTTATCTTTGTTTTTTTGGTTATTTTATATTTATTTGGATCATTTTGGATGTATTCTATTTAGTTCAATTGGGTTTTAATTGATTTAGTTAAGTTTGGTTATATTAAGTCTAATGTAGTCCAAGTGGAGTCAAGTTAGGCTTGGTCTTATTTCTTTTGAAAGATTATGTTTGATTTGGGTTAGTATAGTTTTATTAAATTTATTCTAGATATGGATGGATAGAGGTGAATTTATTTTGTTTAGGTCAATAAAATTCATTTCAAGTCTGTTTGGAAATATTAAAATTTTTTCTTTTTGGGTTTGGATAATTCATTTTATGTTGTTTTTTCTTATGTTATGTCCTATTTTATAAAATTTAGTACAATTAAAGGTAGTTCATTTTGATATAGATTATTTCATTTTTCTGTAGGTTTTTTTTCAATCTAATTAGTTTTATTTATTTCAACATGTTTTAGTCTAATATATTTTCATTTAGTTATGTTTTTTTCATTTTGGTAAAGGTCTTGTAAGTCTCATTTAATTTTTTTTGTTCTATTTAGGTTAGGTTGGATTTATTTGATTCATTTCAGTTCAGTTCAATTATCACTGGTTTCATTTGATTCCTTTCAAATTTGGTCTAGAGAGTTATATTTTATTTTAATTGGATTGATTCAATATAGTTTGGTTCTACTCTATCCATTCTGGTTTAGATTGGGTTTATTCATATCTCTTTTTTTGGGAGGTTTGGTTTGGGTTGGATTGTTGGATTGGTTCAATTTAGTTTTTATTCTATATGGTATAATTCCAATAAAATAATTATAGATTAGTTTTCATGAAATGGTTTCTTTTTGTTTAGTGTATTTTGGTACTTTTTAATACATTATAGTTTTGTTTAGTTAGGATTTATTTAGTTTAGTTATATTTGGCTTAATTCAATATGGTTCTAGTTGAGTTTGGTTTTATTATTTTATGAAATTTTATTTCAATTTTTTCATATTAGAATATTCTAGCTCACTTATGGATATGTGTTCTAATTTATTTTAGTTATACTTAGTTAAGTTAAGTTTATTTTATTTAATTACATACGTCCTTTATTTGGTTTGGTTTTGTTGTTTTTGGATCATTTTAGTCTCGTTTTTTATGCTTAGTTTGAATAAAATTTAATATTATTGGAATATGTTTGATAGTAATATGGATTTAAGTACATTAAATATAGTCCCTATAGGTATAAAGTAGGTAAGTTTGTGATGAGAAAGATTACCCATATATGGAAAGTAAAGGTGATCATTGTGGTATAGTAGTAGGGGAGAGTTGTTTTGGATAATTTTTAAAAAATTTCATAACTTATTTACTTAGTGGTGAATATTTGTTTAATTACAATATTATGTAGTTTTATTATATAAAGTTAGTTTTTTTTATTTTGAGGCCATGAAATATTTTTTCTGGTTATGTTATACTGGATAGACTAATTATATATATATATATATATATTTGTTGTCTATATATTTTTATTGATGGGTGGAGTGTATTAGGGCTATATGTGAATTCATTTTTTTCCATTATACTATACCATATTTATCATCCATTTTAACCATAGATAATTTAGTAATGGTGGTAGAAAATACTATTAAATATATTATAAAATTTTATAGATGAACTATATTTAGCAACATTTATGTCAATCGTCATTAAATATTTTACATTTGGGACAACTTTAGTATCATTTTGCATAGAGTTTATACTTATTTAACTGTGGTTTTATAAATCCCTAGTAAAAAAGATTCCTTTTTCATGATAAATTAGAAAAAATGTTATAAAACAATTACCAACATACAATATAACATTGGTTTTTTTCAACCAATGTGAAATGTCAGAGCTATGGTTAAAACCACCACTAAACATTAAAAACAACCAATATGGATATATTTTCCTATTGGGATGTCTCTTGATGCTTGGGGGAAAGGTATATGTGAGTTAATACCAATTAAGATATTGTTAATAAAACATTTTTCTTACAATAGGAGTTGTATTACTCTAACAAATACCATTCTACCCTATAGTATGTTGTGTAGATAACCTTTACAGTGGATGATAGTTTTAAACATACTTTTTAGGAAATTTACTCAAGAGTTTTGGAAGTATTTTTTTGTTTTATTTGTTTGTGATATTCTCAAGTATTAGCTTAAGGCTCCATAAATAAGTGTTATGATGAAAAGAAACTATGTTTTGATGAGTTATACTGAATGCGAACATGGGGAGTACAAGAAACAATGCAATCGATCTTTCATAAGATTAAAGTTTATGCTAGGTAAGAATAATCTTCAGTGTAATAGGTTTATAAATGAATAAATAAATTATAATGAAGAGTAAATATGGTATAATGAATTGATGACTGTTCCCTGAAGAGAAGAACCTTGCCTAAATAGACTCATTGAAGAGTAAAGTAAAGATACGTAAGAGTAATATCTTAAGTAACACACCATAATAAGTAATATCATGATAAAATTAGTTTTGAGATGATAACTATAGAATTAAATCATACTATAGTGATAGTTAGTGAAAAATTAGTACCACAATAGTTTGGGATCCTTGTGGTATCACATCATTAGGAAACTGTTGATGTCACAATGTGTTGGATCACTCCTTAGTGACTACGCCACAAGAGTCTTGTGGATCATTGGAATTAAAAGTCAATGGGATCCTACTACAATAGTTATGGTCATTACCTATGAGGTATTCCATATATAATGTCAAAAATAAAGGGATAAAAACCAAACATTGTGACAAATATTTCCACACACAATGATGGTTAATATTATTCCGGATTTAATTTTCATTTTTATCAGATTTGGCCATCTGGTCATGAGGAAGGAGGTCATGTCACAATGATTTCCTATAGTATAAAGAAAATTGGGGGTATTTTCCAATTATAAGCATATGAAATTGTGACAAAACATTAAGTTATCCTATAATTTATTCTATAAAGAGTTCTTGGTAGGCTTTGGATGAGATTTGAGGAGAAGAACCAAGGTGCATACACAATCCCAATTTTAGATGCACTTGAGGTGAGGGACGTTGATATTGATTGACCTTTTCCAAATTCTCATTCCATGTTGTACATGGGAGTTCAAGGAAAACCCCTTTCTCCTATCCATGTTCTTATTGATAATGGAATATGAATACGGGTTGCAGGATCATAACTATTTCACATTGGGGATTAGAAAATTGATAAAAAGTGATGGAGAACCTTGTATTTAATTCTTGTGTCATGTGTGTTCTATCTCACTCTTTATATCATCATAAAATCATCATTATGACATCTATATATAATAAAACAAAACAATAAATATTTTTTAGGAGTTATTTTTTTGGTTAACCAATGATTCACCCTCTTAGTGGTGGTTTACTCTCTCATTGGCCAATTAATTGGTATCAGAGAATTCTTGTAACAATTACAAGTAAATTTTACTAGGGTTTTTATATTTATTTTAATTTATTGTATCTTGGGTTGATTATATCTATGAATAAATTAAATACTCTCAAAAAAAAAAGAGTTACTTTCTTCGATGAAAGGGGATTTTATGTATAAAGAGGACAATTCCATATTTTCTATCACTTTCCTTGAAATTTCTTAACATCATATAGAATGGTTTAAATCTTATAGATGTTGGTATAGAGTATACTTTATTGGACAAGAATAATATTGAAATTTATTAGAGATTGTTTCATGCATTAATTTTGTCCCTCTCAACTACATGATATCCATAAGGGATAAATGAAAGTAAAATTTTATTATTTTAAAACATGTTTGTATGAGTTCAAATATATAAATATGGGAGAGGATAAAATAAAGGATGAATTCATCATTCGGGTAAACAAAATTGCGAGCTCAACTCGAATCTATTTATATATTCATGAAGATTATACCATGTTAAAGAATATTATGAGAATCCTCTGAGATAAATTTGATTCAAATATTTGTTCTCGTGAAGATATATACATGGATAAGTATACCATAAATAACATCAACATTTTTTTATTTCATATGATATGATAAGAGAGACATATTAAGGGAGAAAATGAAATTTTTAGAATGAGATAAATTTCAAAGATACAAAAGGGTCAATAAAATTTTCCAAATAAGACTAAAGTGGATAAACCTATAGATGATGTTTTGTAAATGGATTTTGTTTAATTTATATCATTTTTTTCTAAAGTCATGAAATATGGAAATGAAAAGTAAAAATTTAAGCTTTTATTCAAGTGTTTGAATTTTTAAATGATTGGACACTTTTTAGATAGATGCACTGAGAAATAACAATTTTAAAATAATGATGGTTAATCTAAGAGGCCATCAAGAAAAATAAATAAGGTGAAAATTGGTTTCAATTGGTGAAGATTATTAAAAGGAAAAAAGGTAGGATAATACGTTATAAAATAATATTTTTTTCTCAATTTAGGATGTCACATCTTATGTTGAATAAATTGAAAGAGAGTAAGAGTACTCCGGGGATGAAGGGAAAATAGATTTCATAAAAAAACCCAATTATCCAAATTATCCTTTGAGTAAATAAGAGGGATAGAATTCCATATATGAATAATTAAATGATAATGAATCACCTAAGGAGTTTCAATTAAGAATTTATCTTTTGGTGTGCTTAAAAAAATAAAATGTTTGAGAGAGGAAATAAAATATATAAATTTAGGAATGATTTATTAAGTAAATATATTGATGAATGAAAATAAAAATACATTTTTTAGATTCTAGTAATTTTTATAAGAAATATACGAGATATTTTTTCTATACTTGAAGATATATGAAAAATTATTGATATTACCACTACAAAAATCATTTCCAAGAATGAAGAAATAAGTGATCTTGAGTTTAATTTGCTTGAAGTGGATAATTCCTTGAGTTCATGAATTTTGTCGATGAAGTTTTTAGATTTTATAAATAAGTATAGAATGTTTCTAATGCTACTTAGAATATCAAATATTGTCCTATTGTATCATGAATCATTATTTTGGACACACAATCCTTTAGGATAGATTTTGACAGTTATAATAAAGGTAAGAAGAAGGAGAATGCACCCATTTTTCTTTTTGATGATGAAGTTAGAAATTCCAAATGCAATCAGGTGTATAAATAGAAGAATACTGAGTATAATACTAAGGAAATGTTTAAGGAAAAGGATATGGATTCTACAAAAGAGTTGTTTAAAAAATATAGTAGATAATTAAATTTATGGAATAGAAGAAAGTTGGTTTTGAAGAACCTATCAAATATCTAAGGATATTTCACATTGAAGGAAGATATTAGTGTTGCAGGGTCTATAAAAACAAAGAATATGTGTGCTCGTAAAAGTTTTTAGTTCCAAAACCAATGAGATGATATGGATCATGGGGGAGAAAACTTGAAATTCCAAAATTCCATCCTAGATATAATTCAAAAGAAAATGTAAAATTTTATAGTACCTTTGATTGTATTGGTGAAAATTGTAAAATATGTTATCAACCTAGAAAAACTTCCAGTATGTGTCTCATAATTCTACTAGAGAAATTAAAAATATATATATCAGGAGGTTGAATAAATAATATCAAGAAATTTTAGTTGTGGTTACTTATAAATCTATAAAAGGAGAGAATCATTGGATACTCAATAGTGGATGCATGTCATAGATTACTGAAAATAAGAATCTCTTTAATGATATTCTAAGTTATGATTTATGATTTATTAATTTAAGAAATGATTAATTACTCAATACCTTATGTATTTAATTCACCATGATTGGTAAGAGTAAATTGGATGATGTTATCTTTTTTAATGGGATGAAAAACAATATTTTGACTATTTCTTAAATTTTTGACTATCATAATGTTGTGATATTTTATATTTTTCTAGGATAGTTTCTTTATAAAGATTACAAAGGATAATATAATCGTGATGAAGGGATAACAAACTAGTGATAATCTATTTCAACTTTATAATGATAAAGATTCTTAATGTATTATAATGAGGGAAGAAAATTTGAAATGGCATAGAAGACTTGATCATTTAGGGTAAATGAACATGGAAATTTTGATCAAGAATGAAACAATAATGAATCCACTGAAGTTTCATCATAAAAGTCTCAACACCTATGATACATGTCATAAAGTTAAGATATTAAACAAGAGACACAAAAATGTGGGGATTGAGGTAAATAAACCTCTTAAGATGATACACTAAAATGTGTGTGTTCCAAGGAGATTGAAGTAATCAAATAGAGAAAAGCACCTTAGGATTTTTCTAATGATTTTACTCATATGATTTTTGTTTATTTTATGTTGAGTAAATCAAAATCCATTAAAAAACTCAATCACTTTTGGAGAGCTATTGAGAATTAATTAATATGTTTTTTAAAAATATTTTGGTCCAATAATTATTCCAAATTTAGGAATAAAGAGTTTGAATAAAATATAAATAATCATTTAATTTTTAGCATTTTATTAATCCTTAAATTCCCAAACAAATGGAGTTAATGAGAGGGAGAATCAAAGTTTGGTGGACATGGAAAGAAACATGTTGTCCAAGAATAATACCTAAAAGTTTTTTTGGAGCCATGAACCATAATTAACTATTTATATTATCAATAAGTACTTAATTCAACCTAACTAAGTCATCATATCTTATGAGTTTTTTTTGGAAATAAGTTGAACTTAAAGAATATGAAGGTATTCTGAAACCCTTGTTTTAATATTAATGTAAAACATTTGCGAAAGCTTTATAAGAAGGAGAATAGAATTATATTTATTTCATATAAACCTATTTTAAAGGGTTACCAATGCTAAAATAAGAATCCAAGGAAATTTATTGATATTTTTAATTTAATTTTATTCAAAATAATTCAAAAACACCACTACCTATCAATGATGAATTTGATGAAGCTCTTGGATAAAATTTTGGAAAACACAAAATAAGTTCAAGTGTTTAAAAGGGTTATTTAAAGTCTCATGCTGATTTAGAATTATCTAGTGATGAGGAATCTTGTGGCGCCCCATAAATATAAATGTTTAAATGACTAAATGATTTTAATCATGTCTACTATGTGAACATTTCTTTTCATAATCCTATCTTATTATAACTCTAATGTGAAGGATGATTGTCCTAGATTAGTGATCAAGATGGGAGACATCTTGGGAAGTTTTCTATGGTGTATGTGATTAAAGACAATGAACGCTGGAAAGAACAAGTGTTAGAATATGGGGAAATTCATTATTCTGATGATTTTTTCAAGCACATGGGTAGGCCATAGGCAGGGGACCACATATGTGTGGGGGAAGTAGTGGTTCTCTATGAGCCAGGACCCAAAAACCTTATTAAGGTGGGATTTCTGTGCTGTCATCAGGGCCCAATTGTTACATTGGTACCAAAGGAAGAACCCAACTAGAAGTTAAATTGGATTATCTGGGTTGAAATGTAGGGTCTAAAATTAGGATTTTTTGATTTAAAGGGCAGGTGGAGTGGGTGAATGTAACACCCCATAATGATAATGGTTTAAATTAGAAAATGATATAAATCATTTCAATAAGGTGCACATTTATTTTTAGTAGGCTAAATGATTATAACTCCACAGTTAATAATTCTTGGCATGAAGTAGTAGGAGGAGCCCAACCATTAGTGAAATGGAACTATTTGGGTTGAGATGTAGTGTCCATAATGAAGATGTTTTTATTTAAGGGGGGGGGGGGGAGTGGGTGAATGTAACACCCCATAATTATAAACATTTAAATTATTAAATGATATGAATCATGTCAACAAGGTGAACCTTTATTGTAATGCTCTGAACCCAGTTACCCAAAGTCAGTCAATTATTTTAATACATTGGCATAATGCAAGGAAATAATGTCCCAAAAGACTGATCAGTTTAGTATTCTTGGAAATAGACTGCATACATCTACTTCACATTATAATTTTAAACATAAAATACAGCATAGATCATTCTTTGAGAACACCATTATTCACTTTTAGATTAACCTTTCATATCAATCATAATACACTTTTTGGAAATCCTGGGAAAATAAAACATAAGAAAGGGGAGAGCTCAGATTCTCTGTAAGGGTAAACAATTTAGCAGAATATAACATATACAATAGGCATGGTGAATAATCAAAAACACATGCCTTTAAAACTAATAAACATGAACACTTTATGGAATAAATACGAGCTGAGAAAATAATTCCATAATAAAACATAGTCATGGGTATTCTACTAGTCGAATAACCACATGAACCATCAATATTATTTTCATAATGAGTGAATGGATAATGCCATACATTCTAAAACATTTTGTCAAGGCCTCGGCCAAGACATCTAAAAATTATTAAGGTCGTGTCCAAAACCATATATCAAATTTGGAAAGGCTTCAACCAATTCCACATCTAATTGTCTCATGAGACCTACCGATGAATTTAGGAGCTATAACGGGCACCACCCATCACTCACTAAGTGAAATACATTCCTAAAATGAAAAGGTTGAAACATAACATAAATATCCATATTAGTATTGGCATATGAAATGTCAATACTTTAACCATAAACTATGAATGGTATAAAAATAACACATCCATATTAAAACATATAACATAACCTTTAATAAAACATGGAAGATTTTTATCGTAATAAATCAAATTCAAACAAGTTTAAAATCCATCAAATGATATTGACATATTTGAAAATGATTTGTAAAAATCTTTGAGATAAATATCTCTTTTTCATGAAAACATTTAAAAGTCACACCATTTATAGAGGAAGAAATTAAATAAAATTTTGAATCAATGTGTCACATACCACTTTGAAACTTTTGAAAGGAATTAAAATTTTAAAAAAATTCATGTCCATATAAATAAATCCTTAAAAACCATTTTGAAAACATGGACATTAATCAGAAAGATTTAGAAGAATATATATTTATAACATTTAAAATTATTTTTTAGTTGAATAGTACCTTAAAATAATCATTTTGAAAAGTATTTTATGAAACATGGACATGGATAATAAATATTTCTCAAAAAATACTTACAAATAAACAATCTCAGATAATATTGAGATTGATGAATTAACCCTTACTTTGCACTTTCCTTGGGTAGAGGGTATGTTTAACCTCCTGTATAAAGACCACAATATTTTATTAAATTATAATAGAACCATATTAATATTTATGATATCATACATAATTCATTTATGACTTTGTACTACCCATTTAATAATAATTTCAATGTTAAATTAACATTTCAGGTAATAATCGCTTTCTTTGTCGTACATGTTTCTACTTGTTACTCTTGATTGTATCAATTAGATCATGATTTAAATACATGGAGAATTTAAAAAATTATTTATATATCATATATATATTTAGAATATATATATGTATAATATATATATATATATATATATATATATATAATGGAAACCACCATTTATGGAGACGGTAGGCCGTACGTACGCATAAACACGGTTTCTGTTTTCATATCATATTGAACGGAAATAAGTGAATAAGATATATGTAAGTACACACACACACACACATATATATCCTGTAGAATTATTATGTCATATATTACATACTTATTAATGATATATATTTTTATAATCATCGTTGAATGGTGAACGTGGAAATGAATCTCATCTCATTGTGGAGACAGTAATCCGTACGTACGCACGTATGGTGACTTTGTCATTTATAGGATTTATAGATTAATGAAAATGGTTGTACCATTTTTATAATAACATCATAGTATATAGAAGATACTAGAGTTATTATCTTATAATGGAAGTAACAAAGAATTAGGAAGTGGAAGAAGAAAATAACTTGAAAGTGGTGATGAAATATTTACCTCTTCTTCGGGTTCTTCCTTTTGATTTGATCCAAAGGGATCCTTAAGTTGGATTTTTGAACAAATAAAGGCCTCTAGGAATAAGGGAGGAAATTTTTTAGGATATTTGGGCTGGGGTTGGCCAAGCCAAAAGGTTTGGAGGTGTGAAATTAAGAGAAGGAGAAGTTCACTTTTATAAGAGAGGTGAGAGTCACTTTTGGAAAATCATGAAATATTATTTTATAATAAAATCATTTTCGGGTTTAAATGGCACCAAAATGAATTATTTAGAGGATAATGTAGAGATGGGTCGAAAAACCCTCATCAAATAGGTTTTAGACAGGTTTAGGTCGTCATATTAACCTTATCATTAAGATTTAACTCTTAGTTAAATAGTTTGACATTTACCACGTCTCTTTGTATTTTTATATTATATGGTTAATAATATTACTATAAAAAGTGAAGTAAACCCCATGTGATTGATTATTAATATATATAACCTTATATAAGTCCTTTGGCCAATCCTTATATTTTTAGGAATATCATATCAATTAATAATAAAATATTTGTTTGGAAAACTGAATTATGTCAATTTCGACACTATTTAGTATTTGGTTTTTGTGAAAATCATAACAGCATGATTACTACAAAAAAAAATTATTTAATAAACCAAAAAATTTCATATTAACCTAGAAAATTAGTGTAATTCATCAAAAGTGTAAAATTACATTTATTTGGATATTTATAATATGAATTATTTTAATCTTTCTTTAATAAGGTAATTACTGCATCATCATTGTGTCATAAATAAATTAAATTATTTAATGTCTAAAAATTATAAATAAAGTACCAATATGTAGAAAATTTTGTTATATTTCTAATGAATATTTATTGTTGAATTTATCTTATGTATAACCCTATATTAAAAATGGTTTAGTTATTAATCTTTGAATTTAATTCTTTTAACTCTTTTTTAAATAAAATAATAATAAATGTCGTAATATTCTTTAAGTGGAACAAAGTGGGTCATATTTTATTTTAAATATTGTTTTTAGTTGAATTATACTAATCCAATAGAATTAATACATGTGTTAGGGTAATTATAATATCATTTTTACCCTCAATTACCCTATTTACTTATTACCGTGATAAGTAAAAGTCAAAAGTTACTATTCACAAAAAATTATTTTCATCTTATTGGACCACATGTTACTTACTTATGTAAACCGTCAAAGCAGTAAATTAAGTTTTATGCAAATTTGCTAACGTGCTTAGAAGGTGGTAAATGCGGTTAAAAAGTTCATTAGAATTTTATACATCTAATTTTATTATAAAATGACTCTAATGAATTACATTGACCTTATATTGGTATTATATATCTATTTTGACTTAAAATAAATTTAAATAAAATAATTAATTATTTAAATAAAAAGTTGGTTTTAAATACTAACGTATTGTTTTTCACTATTCATAAAAAATTGATAGTTTTCAGAAAAATACCAAAAATTCACCCTTAGATAATTTTGATATTATGAATTCAAAAATGAAGTCTATTTTACCGTATTAAAAACATATAAGTTTCATTTATTAATTTAAAATTAATTCGTGCTGTCAAAACCAAAAAGCGGGTTTTAAAAAAAGTGAAAACTATCAAAAGATTGACATGTGTTTATGTAAAATTTAAATGTGAAATTACTTATAATGACCTAAATTGTGTTAAATGATAAAAATATAATCTAATTATAATTCCAAAAAATTATAATGAATAATTTATCACTATCAATTATTTCTATTAAAAAAGTTTTTTTCAATTAAAACATATTATTTTTAACTATTAATCAAAATATGAAACTTATCAGAAAAGTATCAAAAATATATCCAAACTAAATTTTTATGTCCCGATTCTAAAGAAGAATTAAATTCATTAAATTGAATATATAAAATTGTCAATTATTTGTTTTAAAAAGGGTTCTCTATTAAAAAGCTGTAAAATTGTATTTTTTGAAAAATACTTATTTTATCTGAAAAAGATGATTTTGTTCTTATATTATGTCTAATAAACACACAATATGGATGTTAAAATTATATAGAGTATATAAGATTAAAAATTCAGATAATAGTATTCATAACCACTTTTTGAACGGGTAGTTTAGTAAGTTGTGGTGCGCTCGAAGTCGGTGTTGCGTGTAGCGCAAGCTATTGAATTACTTTAATGATATAACATACTATGAAATTTCAAGGTGTTACATTCCACCCTCCTTAAAAAAATTGTGTCCTCGCAATTTGAAATTGTTTTCGAAAATAAATGGTTAAAAATAAAAAAATACCTTTGTGGAAAACCCACATCAAAAATTGGTTTAACAAAATTTACTCTTAATAATAGAAAAAGAGAAATGAAAAAGTCACCAGAAAATTATGATCTTGATTAGGAAAAAATTGGTAGTGATTAGAGACACATAATTTGTGGGAAAACATAAATATTTATAGGGAGCGATTGAGGTCATCAGTTACAAACAAGTGTAAAATTGAGGGCCTCAAAGCCATCAATCTAATATGATGTAAAATATCATCAGTTCAACAAAACATAATGTGTTAGGATAACACATTTTTGGTTTTAAGATCCATTCACCACAGTTGAAGAAGTAATTTATTCATAGAATAAGAGGAAAAAAATATACTTGGCAAGTAGAGTTTCATCCTTCAACCAATTCCTACCACAAACTTATCTTTCACTCCAAAAGATAATATGATTCAAAAGTATTCTATTTATCCTAATCGTATAGGGTTTCAAAAATAATGAATTTATAATTAATTTTTTAGGCTATTTAAAAAAACTACATTATACAAGTCAGGAAATCACATAGGCTAGTGGTAGGTCATGCACCCCTGTCACCCTTCGGTTACAGGTTCAAGTCTCGCGACCTTACTGGACGCGACAGGTTGTCACCCAACCCCCAGGTTGTCCATTTTATGACAATCCAAAAATAATCTCAAGAAATGATTTAACCTTAACAATAGTATTCAATGTCAAATTTAATCATTTCCAACCTTTAGACTTTTCCAAAATACTTCCGTCCAAACTCAAAGTCCAAAATTTTTAAGGAAGGTAAACACAATGAAGATCCTTTTTTTCCATGTAATATCATGTGAATAGATTCATCATGTATTCTTTTAAAACACGGTAACACCCTGAATTATCATATAAAAGTATTGATTACATTCATGCTCCCTTATTCCTTATAGAACACTGGATATACTCCTTATATCCGAAAATGTTGTAAACTCCAACAATGATGGAATATACAAATCATTAATCAATTTCAAGGTAGTCAAGAATATCCAATATAATTTATCCAAATTAGTCATATATTATTCCAAAATCACTACCTTAGTATCATAATCATATTAAGGTTTATATTTCTCTCAACCATATATTTTTCAAAAATTTAACCTGCTATTGAGTGACTCTTCTTCATTCCACACAATTTGAAGTCCTTTATGAAGTAGTACTATAGTAAAATCCTTATAAAATCTATAATTCTTATAACATGTACATCATTAATACAATAATCAAATGAAACAATACTTTAATAACAACATTAGAACTCTTAATCATTCCTCTTCATCTTCGGTAGTATCATATCTTGATTATTATCTAATATCATCATTTGGGGTATACTCTGATGATTTGGACATTGATTCGCGTAGTGTCCCAACTCCTTGTAGATGAAGCATTGTACATTTGAAACTTTTTTCTTAACATTTCAATCACGTTCTTAGTGTACTTTTTTTCTCCACACTTATAACAAACTCCCATTCACTTCAAGAATTTACCATGTAGATTCTTTCCATAGTTATCACATATGGGAAAATTTTTCTTTCCCCTCTTCCCTTTATCCACCTTTCTATCTTCCACACTTTTCTGCTCTTGCATCCCTTAAAATACATAGGACTCAGAGGATTCTTTACTTATCTTATTACCACATGATACTATTTATTCATATGATGATAATACGTGGGAGATTATTTCCCTTTTAAATGTTTTCTTAATACCATGAAATATATGATCCTTATTAATCTTTCGATCATGCGTATTGCTGGAATTCGCATTCCTTTTACTAGGTGCAATTTCTAAACAACGACATACAACAGGATTGTTTATCAATATAAATTCATAATTCCAAACTTGTAAAATACCTAATGTAAATTGAAAATAGTATGCATATAATCTATAATCATAAAATGTTTTCTTTGAGGAAGTATTTACTCGTAAATACTTCATAATGGCTTATAATGGAAATGTGAATTATCCTAAGCATATCCCCCAGGTGTGTCGTAACAAAGAGTACAACAAGGCCCATTGTCGTGCACAAATTTCCATTTGAGTCTTGCTCAAAGTGGTGTTTTCAGGTTTTACCCCTAGGTACATCTGTGCCAGAACCACCTCAACCTTCTCGTATCCAGACAAGAATGTATTGCTTGGAAAATTCACAAAATATCTATGTTACCAAAATTCTAGGAAGTTTTTCTATACTAATCCTCAAATTCTATCTTATGGTAATGTTATCTAATCATATATTTTCTAAATATATTTTACAAGGTTATTGCTAAAATTCCTCTGATACTAACTGTAACGCCCCGACCCCAGTTACCCAGAGTCAGTGCATTGTTTTAATACATTGGCATGATATAAGGAAATCATGTACTGAAAGACGAATCAGTTTAGCAGTCTTGGAAATAGATTACATACAACAACTTCACATTACAATTTCAAACATAAAATTTAGCATAGATCATTCTTTGAGAACAAAATTTATCCCTTTTAGCTTAACCTTGCATATCAATCATAATGCACTTCTTGGAAATCCTGAGAAAATAAAACATTAGAAAGGGGTGAGATCAGATGCTCAGTATGGGTAAACAATTTAGCGTAAGATAACATAAACAATAGGCATGGTTAATAATTGAAAACACATGAATTTACAAATAATAAACATGAACACTTTGTGGTAGAAATAAGAACTGAGTAAATAATGCCATAATAAAACATAGTCATGGGTATTCTACTAGTCGAATAACCACATGAAACATCAATATTATCTTTATAATGAGGGAATGTATAATGCCAGACATTCTGAAACATTTTTTCAAGGTCTCAACCAAGACGTCTAAAAATGATTAAGGCATCATCCAAAACCATATATCAAATTCGGAAAGACCTTGGCCAATTCCACGTCTAATTGTCTCATGAGACCTATCGATGCATTGAGGAGCTATTGCGGGCTCCAACCATCACTTACTATGTCCAATACATTCCTTATATGAAAAGTTTGAAACATAACATAATCATTCATATTAGAACTAGCATATGAAATTTCATTACTATAACTATAAAATAAGACTGGTATAAAAATAACACATCAATATTCAAACATATCACAAAACCTTCAATACAACATGGAAGATTTGTATCATAATAAATAAACTTCAAACAAGTTAAAAATCTATCAAAGGATGTTGAAAAAGATGAAAATGATTTGTAAAACTCATTGAGAGAAATATCTCTTTTTCATTAAAGCATTTAAAAGTTATACAATTTAGAAAGGAATACATTTAAATAAATTTTTGAATCAAAGTGTCACATACCACTTTTAAACTTTTGTAATGAATTAAAATTTTAAAAACATTCATGTCTATATAAATAAATCCTTAAAAACCATTTTGAAAACATGAAAATTAATGACAAAAATTTAGAAGAATAAATATTTAAAACATTTAAAAATATTTTTTTTGTTAAAGAGTACCTTAAAATAATTATTTGAAAATTTATTTATAAATCATGTACATTTATAATAAATATTTCCTAGAAAATACTTACACATAAACAATATCAGATAATAATGAGATTGATGAATTAACCCTTACCTTGCACTTTCCTTTGGTCGAGGGTACGTTTAACATCCTATATAAAGACCTTAGTATGTTATTATATTATACCATAACCATATTAATATTTATGATATCATACATGATTCATTTATGACTTTATACTACCCATTTAATAATAATTTCCATGTTAAATTAACATTTGGGGTAATAATCGCTTTCTTTATCATATCTGTTTTTACTTGTTACTATTGATTGTATCACTTATATCATGATTTAAATACTTAAAGAATATAAAACATGATTTATATATCATATATATTTATAATATAAATATGTAAATAGACATATATATGAAATGGAAAACACCGTTTATGAGGATTGTAGGCCATACGTACGCATAAATGCTGTTTCCTTTTTCATATCATATTGAAAAGAACTAAGTGAATAAGATATATGTAAGTACATAAATATATATATCTCCAGTAGAATTATTATGTCATATACTACATCATTATTAATGATATATATTTTTATAAACATTGTTGAATGATTAATGTGGAAATGAATCTCATCGCGTTGTGGAGATGGTAATCCGTACAGACACACGTATGGTGAATTTTTCATTTATAGGATGGATAGAGAAATGAAAATGGTTGTAAATTTTTTATAATAACATAAATGTTTATAGAATATACTAGAGTTAATATCTTAGAATGTAAAAAACAAATAAAGAGGATGTGGAAGAAGAAATGAACTTGAAAGAGGGGATAAAATATTTACCTCTTCTTCGGATTCTTACTTTCGATTTGATCAAAAGAGCTTCTTAGGTTGGATTTATGACCAAATTAAGGCTACTAGGAAGAAGGGAGAAAATTTGGAAGGATATTTGGGAAGGGTTTGGCCGATCCAAAATGATTTGGTGGTCTGAAATTAAGAGAAGGAGAAATAACCTTTTATAAGAGAGGTGAGGGTCACTTTAGGAAAATCTTGAAATATTATTTTATAATAAAATAATTTTCAGTTTCTAATGGATGAAAAATGAATTATTTAGAATCTAAGGTGGGTATGGGTTGAGAAACCCTCATCCAATAGGTTTTAGATAGGTTTAGGTCATCATATTAACCTTATCTTTTAGATTTAACTCTTAGTTAAATAGTTTCATATTTACCATGTGCCTTTTTTTATATTATATGGGTAATAAACTAACTATAACAAGCAAATAAATCCCCATGTGGTTCATTTTTAATATATATAACCTTATATAAGTCCTTCGGAAAATCCATAGATTTTTAAGAATATTATATCAATTAATAATATAGTATTTGTTTTAAAAACTCAATTATGTAAATTTTGAAACTATTTAGTATTTGGTTATTTTCGAAAATCATAACAGTATGATTAATTTGAATTTTTTTAATCAACCCTAACATGTAATATTATCCTATAAAACTAGTTTAATTAATAAAAAGTCTCAAATTTCATTTATTTTGATATTTATAATATCAATTATTACAATCTTTCATTAATAAGGTAATTACGGCATCATCATTGTGTCATAAATAAATTAAATTATCTAATGTCTAAAAATTATAAATAAAATACCATTATGTTGAAATTGTTTAATATTTATAATGAATATTTATAGTCAAACTGATCTTATATATAACCCAATATTAAAAATGGTTTAGTTATTAAACTTTGAATTTAAATCTTTTAACTCATCTTTAAATAAAATAACAATTAATGTCCTAATCATATCCAAGTGGATGAAAGGGGGTAATATTTTATTCCTAAGGTTTTTTAGTATAATTTTACTAATCCAGTAGAATTAGGACATGTTTTAGGCTAGTTATAATATCATTTTTACCATTAATTACCCTATTTACTTATAACTGTGGTAAATAAAAGTCAAAAGTTACTATTCACAAAAAATTAGTTTCATCTTATTACACCAAATTTTCCTTATTGATGTCAACCATGTCTCTTGGTTTATTTAAATTTAACTCACAAAAGCGGTAAAATTAAGTTTTACGCAATTTTTCTAACATTCCTAGAAGGTGGGTAAAAGTGGTTAAACAGTTCAATAGAATTTTATACATCTAATTTTAATATAAAACGACTCCAATGAATTAAATTGAACTTATCTAGGTATTATATATCTATTTTTACTTAAAAAAATTCAAATAATGTAAATAATTATTTCAATAAAAATCCAATTTTAAATAATAGTGTAGTGTTTTCCACTATTTATCAAAAATTGAAAGTTTTCAGAAATACAAAAAATTTACCCTAAGCTAATTTTGATATTATGAATTCAAAAATTAAGTCTATTTTAAAATATTCAAAACATATTAGTTTCATTTAGTAATTTAAAATTAATTCCCATTGTCAAAACAAAAAATCAGGTTTTTTTAAAAAGTAAAAACTATCAAAAGATTGACATGTGTTTATATCAAATTTAAATGTGAAATTACTTATAATGACCAAAATAGTATTAAATTATAAAAATATAATATAATTATACTTTCCAACCATTAAAATGAATAATTTATCCCTATAAATTATTTTGATTAAAAGAGTCGTTTTCAATTAAAACGTAGTATTTTTTTTACTATTCATCAAAATATGAAAGTTATCATAAAAGTACCAAAAATATATCCAAACTAAATTTTTATGTACTACTTCTAAATAGGAATTTAATTTAATTAAATTAAATATATAAAAGTGTAAAATATTGGTTTTAAAAAGGGTTCTCCATTAAAAAGCTTTAAAATTTTATTTTTTAAAAGATACTTATTTTATCCAAGAAAAGGAATTTGTTCTTATATTATGTCTAATAAACACATAAATTGGATGTTAAAATTATATATAGTGTATAATATTCCAAATTCAGTCTATACTATTCATTAACACTTTTTTAATGGTTAGTTTAGTAATTTGTGGTGCACTCGAACTTGGTGTTGTGTGTAGCTAGCGCAAGCTATTGAATTACTTTAATGAGATAACATACTATGAAATCTTGTGGTGTTACAATTCTTTTCCGTAGCCTACAAGATTATAAATCCATAGTTAATAATTCATGTAATGAAGACATTATCAGGATAGGTGACCTCATGGGAAGTTTTCTAGGGTGTGTGTGAGTTAGGACAAAGGAAATTGGAAATAAAAAGTTTTGGATTGTTGGATAAAATCATTAGTTTGATGATCAATTTGGGGACATAGGTGGGACCTAGTTAGAGGAACACGTGTTGGTGGTGGTAAACAATTGTTCATGATGGGTTAGGACCCAATGACCATGTTATGGAAGTGTGTTTATATTGTTAGTGAGGCCCAGTTGTTAAAACATTACAAAAGAAATAGTTAAATGACTAAATTATATGACTCATATCAACAAGGTGAACCTTTATTTTTGGGAGCCTACTTGATTAGAACTCCATAGTTAAGCATGATTTTCATGGAGTACTAGTTAGGAAAGGTGTCCTCCTAGGAAGTTTCCTAGGGTTTGTGCGAGTTAGAAAAAATCACACTTGAGAGAACTAGTGTTATATTGTAGGGAAAACCATTTGTCCAATGATCCATTCAGGCACTTGGGTGGGCCCCATGTAGGGGACCACATGTCTGTGGGGTAACTAGTGGTTCCAGGTGTGAGAGGAGTTGAAGACAATGTTAATTCAGGGTGTGTGTGCTATCAGTAGGGTGAAGTTGTTATAATGATACCAAGGAAAGGGTAAACTAAGTTTACAAGACTAAGAAAACATAACTAAACTAAGAACATACTTAGAGATATAAGAAAAAAAGTTCAATACTGAAAGTGTTTGAGTAATTAAGATCATTCAAACATGATTTTTTATGTTGAACAAAAAACCTTTGAATAATATTTTAAACATAAAGATTAGATTATGACTATTAAATAAGGGTGGAATAAAAATGGGAAAAATTGTACTTAAGATTTTTTTTCATGTCCCCAAGATGAGAATGTGATTGGAACAAACTAGTTTTTTAGGAATAAGCTCAATGAGAAAGGGGAAGTATTATGAAACAAATCTCATCTTGTTTTTAGGGGACACTCTCTAATTGAGGGTATTTAGTTTGATGAGACATTTTATCATATAAGGCGTGAAGTGATTTTAAAAATTCTTGTGTTTTACGATCGATGTAATTATAATGTTTTAAAAATAGAAGTAAATTCAACATTTATGAATGGATAACTTGTGGAAGAAGTTTACATTTAATAAATAAAAGGTAATATCCTTAATGGTGATGGTACTCTAGTTTTAATGATAAATAAATATTTATAAGGTATCAAATAAGTGATCCAAGAATGGTACTTAAAAATTTATATCAACTTAAGGAGTATAAATTTCATTAAAGGAAAAATGTATTAAAATATCCATGTCTAGGGCGATAACAAAAATCCACTCCGAGTGATTGTGTATACTAATGATATATATTTTTTTTCAAAAATAACGAATAAAATTATGAGGAATTCACTACTAAAATGAGGAAACACTTTGAGATTACATTGATTAGTGAGAATTTTTTTTTTTTGGGTTTTTAAGTAAGAAATAAAAAAATTCTATGTATCTCTTGCAAGAAAATTATACTAATGAGTTATTGAAAAATTTGGAATGGGGAAATCGAGAGAGGCATCCGCTCTTCTTGTATATGGAAATCAGTTTTGTATTGATGAAGTAGGAAGGAGTTTAGATCCAATAGAGATTATAAGGATTATTTGTAGTCTATTTACTTGACAACATCATGACATGATATCGTTTTTGTGGTTATACTTTTTTTCCGATTCTAAAGTAATCCTAAAGTGTATCATTGTAAGATAGTGATGCTAATATTATTCTATATTAAATGAAATATTTTTTTTAGTTTAAGGTGTTGAAATAATACATCAGTTTATCTTTATGATTTTTTTATAATGTTTGGGATGAAGATATCAGTGATGTGTTTATAGGTGGATGATGCGTGTCATGGAATTTCAAGAGTAAACATTTTATCACATTATGTATAACAGAATATGAATATGTTGTGGAAACATTTGACATGAAATAAATGAAATGGATGGATATTTATCTAGAAAAAATGAATGAGGATCACTCATATCAATTAATTATTGGGTGTGACAACAAAAGTTCAATCAACTTTTCAAATAATATAATGAAATATTAATGGTCAAAATATATTGATATTAAGGGAAACTTAATTACAAATAAGGTAGAGTATGGTTATATTTTATTTTATAATATTCCAAAAATGGTGCAAGTTGAAAATATCTTGATAATACTCTTAACCAAGGATTCCTTCTAATACTTGAGAGTGTTTTTGGGAGTTTATTCTATCCTCAAATCCATATAAGTTTTCATGGTTGTATTACCTATTTAATTCATTTTAATTTGTTAATAAAAGGGGAATATAAAACTATATCTTCTTAAAAAGGGTTAGATACACTATATTTATTTTTATAGGTAAATTTAAAGTTGGATACCTGAGGTGCTGAAGCTAAAGTAGAGAGAAGAGTGCATGTGTTGATTTACATTTCCTGTGAGGATTCACATGTTTCTAACAAATACAAAGGGTGATATTTAGGAACCTTAAGAGTTTTGGTGGATATATTTTGATGTTTTTAGTTTATTATTGATTTTATAGAAGTATCTCATGATGTTAACTTAAAAAGGGTGTAGTAAGTTGATTTCAATTGAAACATGGTCTGCATATAATATTTGTTACACTGAGAGTTGGAGTGAACTCACAAAAATTAATCTACCCTATGGTATGGTGTGTAGATATCAATCATATTAGAGTCATGGCATGGCTATACTCCTCATAAAATTTATTATTAAGTTATGGATGTTTTTTTATATCTATTTACTTACAATATTCTCTTGGATGAGTGGAAAATTCTTTGGAGATGATTTATGATGAAAAGGAACCGAGTTTTTTTTTGAGTTGTAGTGAATCAAAAAATTAAGAGTAAATAAAACACCATGTCCAGTCCGGTATAAGATTATTATTAATTCTATATAAGAATAATCCTAACTGTATTAAATTTATAGATTAATAAAAAAATTATATGTAAGATTAAATCCAGTGTGCTACTTGGATGACTTCATTATGTAGAAATTAACCTCATTGTAATGTTCTCACATAAGAGTAAATTGAAAATATGTGGAATTAATCACTTGAATATAATATTTTGAGAAGTAGTATCATTTTTAATGACTTTTAAATTGAAAAATGTGGAATAAAATTTGACCATAATGACAGGTAGTGAAAAATTAATACCGTGTTGTTTTGGGAGTTAAGAACTCTCACCATATTACAATGACTCATAGTAAAACATGTTGGATCCTACCATAGTTCTTAAAAAATGAATATTTTTTAACTCATTTTAATAAAATTAAAATTTATCATGTTGAAGGATTTTTGGTTATGCCACATGAGTTTTTTATAGATAATGGTAGATATGTGGGGATACAAATCACAAATGATGATTATATATTCCATAACAAAATAATGTTCATGAAAATTTTTGATTTACATTCCATACATATTGAATCTAGATATCATGAAAAAAGGAAGGATTCCACACCGTTATTATTTATTATGCTATAAATAGAAGGGGGTGTCTCCCAGATATAATTATGGTTGATTGTGACAAATATATGATTTGGACTACCATTTCTTGTAGTAAGAGTTCCGAGAAGGGTCTAAATGAGATTTGAGGAGAAGAAAAAGGGGGCCCACACAATCCATATTTTATATGAAATTGAGAAAAAGGAATAATATATTGATAAATTAGATTATTCATATCATTATATCATGTTCGTGGGTGTTTTGGGACATCTACTTTATCCTATACTTGTTCTTATTGATAATAAAATAGAAATACAGATAGTAAGATCACAAAAATTTTACACCAGAGAATAAACACTTAATAACCAAGATTAGTGAACCTTTTATTTCATCCTTGAATTGTTTTTATTCTATATCACTCTTTATTTCATTATCACATCCTCATCCTTTTATCTATACACATTAACAGGTAATGAGAAATTTTTTTTGTCAGTTGGTGTTTTCAATTCACCACTAATTATCCGCAGGTCTCAGTGGTGTTTTATTTTATCCTAGGCCTTTAAACAAGTTATATATTATTATATTAAATCCAAAGGGAATAATACTGTCTTTAATATATAACTAATTCCATTTCACCTATGACATACCCAACACATGATACTTATTGACGAGGATATGTTATTAAAGATTCCATCCCTGGCTCAGAGTACGTGATTCATTATTTACATTAATAAGGATCTCAATTCAAAGGAAAAATATACACATTGATAGACAGGGATATCCAGTGGCATATAAAAATAACGGAATTACTATTTTTCAGATTTTCCACAAATTATTCCATATTAGAGATTACAAAGAGAAAACATCTTTAGAATAAGTCACAATGATTATAATCCCCCTATACCAAATAGTCAGACATCATCCATGTACTATCAGATTAATGTATCAATACCATTGAATATATTATATTACAAAATTTCCAAGGAATATCTATAAGGTGACCCAAGTATAATATAGAAAAAATATTATATCATTATAGATGAATATTCAAACTATATTATAATAATAAATTCCCTATAAATGTAACACTTTGATTTATTTGTTGACTGGATACATAAAAAAACTACCTTATAAAATATCTTCAACATATCCCACAATGTTCTTCTCACATAGTATCCTTATTTTCCATATCCTAATAAAAAACATTCATTATTGATTGGGTAAAATAAACAGAAGATAGGGTGAGATCATATGGACAGTAAGGGTAAACATGGGATATATCAATCGATGATCATATACAAGCGTAAGATAAGAATGAAAGTATGAGATCATGATCATAAAATATAAATTTCATACCCAATATGTCATATATCATAAACATGATTCATGTAATAAAACATAATCATTTCAAAAGATATGAAACATAAGAGTGAGGAATCCGCATAAATCAATCATGACCCAAGATAAAATATCAGAATCATTTGAAAATTCTAGATGAATTAAACGAATAAATCATAAGAATAATCATTATAATATCATAGTCATTATAAATTCATCATGGAATATCCTAAATAGGATAATTACAACATTCTCTTGGGTGTAACTTATATCATGTTAACTTCATTATATCTTATAATTTTATTAAATCTATTATATCTTAGGAGTTTCTTAACCCCATCATCTCTTAATAGTTTATTAACTCCATCATCATTTCCCATTTCATTAGAGGGATATATAATTCTAGGTCTACCTATCATATAATAAAAATATATTGATATGTCTTCCATAGAATTATAAATCATTCATTATATAAACATGGAATAACCCATGGACAATGAATGGGTTTGAAGAAATATCTTCATCATAATAATAAATCATATAGAGAAATTATAACAATGATATTAGTGGATCATATGCTCAGAAAACCACAAGTAGCATAAATTGAAGTTATTATAGATGAAAAATTCCATTGAAAGATCATTAGAATATTTCTTGTGGAAAATCACCTTATCATTTTGAAAACTCTTATTTAAAATTTAAAAATTCCCAAACTTTTATAGTGTAAATTTTATTTTAAAATAAATATAGAAAAATGTATATATATTTTCAAATCATTATGAGATCATGATGGTAAGGAATTCTGTTCATACTATTTACATTAAAAGAGAACATTTTTTCACACTTTTGTAAAAGGTAAAAATGGATTGTTTGGAAAATATTTACTTGAATATTACATTAAAAAACTTGAAAATACTTTAAATGTTAATAAAAATAAAAATTTTAAAACATTTTTGGTATCGGTGAAAACTTTCATAAATCAGTTTTGAAGAGCATGGACATGAAAAGAAATTTTCTATAACCAAATAGGAAATAAGGCTGACTTTTCATAAAAAAGTTATCAATCATATTATGTAAAAAAGAGAGGAAAATTTTAATAATATATAAAATTTTTTGGAATAAATATAAGAAAATAAAATATATGGGGTTTAAAGGAAAATATTCATAAAATTTCCCTAAATTGAAATTTAGCATATACAGTCCTAAAAGAAGAGGAGATTGTAACATAAACCCATACTTTATATATCAACTTTCTTAATATAAATTTGAACCTCCTATATAATAAATATATACTCATTATGAATATATTAAAAATCCATAATCATATATATAATACTATAAATGATATAACTATAACATCTTATCACTTAATAATTCTTTATAAAAATCATTGTTCCAAGTTATAATAACTTTGTTTTTCATGAAATTTTTGGTTCATAAGTCCCTGTACCTATACATTGATCATGGTTACATAATATTAATAATTTTAATCATTTCAAATATACCATATTTAATCATTAAATACACTTTTATAACTATTTACATAATTCTGTGATGAAAAATGATTACATTACTTCATGGAGATGGAAGTCCATCCCTACGCACGAGTGTTGTTTCCATGATTCAATGAATGGAATGAAAGAAAATTTAATAATAATTCCCCATTATAGAGTAATAATAATATAATAAATTTTATATATATTTATTAATTCCATTATCATAACCATGAACGTGAATCAGTGATGAAAACTGAAATGTATTGCTTTGTGTAGGTGGTAGTCCACAAGTACAAACATGCAATGTTTCTTTTTCCCATATGATGGAAAGGCTGTGGATAGTCGTTATTAAATCATAATAATAAAAATTAATCACATTTTAGATAATTAATTCATTAATTTTTATTGTATACCATATATTTGGAGGAGTTATATGAAGAAATAAAATTCAAAGTACTTAGTTTAGAGTTATACGTCTTTATTGAGAAACCTCATTTGGCTTATACCTTAAGCCTAGAAAGGATAATATTTTGGAAAGTGGAGAAGATATATGATATGGGGAAGGTATAAAGTATTGAATAAGGGTAGGTTTTGTATGATATATAAGAATAAAACTTTGTGAATAAGGTAGTATAATAAGCGCCCTTTTATAATTGAGGGGAATGACATACTTGGAATTACTTAAAAGATTAAATAATATATGTATCATAATCATGCCAAGTGAATCCAAGGCACCCAAAACTAAAATATAAGTTTTTATATTGTATAATTAAACTCAAAAATCTAATTTATACAATTTTTTGATATACTCTAAGACTTATCTCCTAGTTAAATCACTTTGAACCCATTTTAACCATAACCATGATAGCTTAACTTGTTTACTATACCATAATTATATGAAAAAAGTATAAATTTAATTATAAAAACATTTAGAAATTATATAAATTTTCTTTGAAACCATTTATTACTATTCAATTTATTTTTTCGGTAGAAATTTCTTTTAATATAAAAATAGAAAATGCATAAAAATAGTTTTTAGGAAAATACTCGAATTTAGTGTAAAAATCATCTTATATTGAAATCATATGAAAAGATGGTTATAATGAATTTGTTTGTTTATTTAATAATAATAGAGTAGTTTTTTATACTTTTGTATTAGGCTTAATTAATTAAATCCTTCAGCCTTATAATTAAATTAAACAACCTGAAAAATTGTTTTTAATTTGAATAAAATATAGCTTATATTCAAAAAAATAAAAATTTAGTTAAAAAACTCAAAATAACATTTAGAAATACATTATTTAACTCATCAATAAAATATTTGGTCTAAAAATACTCATCCAATAGTATAAAGGCATGTTTTATAGAAATGTTAAAGCTTTACCCCATAGCTTGAACACATTTTTACTTGTTTTACTGAGGTAACAAATATTTAGCATGATTACTATCAATGATGACCAAAAATTAAGTTGAACCTATTAAATTATATTAATTTTTATGATTTAAAAGTTTCCATCAATTTTATAATATTAAATTTCTATATTAGAATAAATTAATTTTAAAATAAGCATGAAAAACATAATGAAAAATGGTTTTAGTAAATACATTTTAAGCCTAAAACAATATTTATTATTATTACATGTCTTTCTAAAAGAAATGTAAAAAAATTAATGAATATATAATCTATAAATTTCATTAAGTCATTTATGAATGGAGTTTAATTGAAACTATTAAAAAATATATATTATCCGCATAAAAAATTATTTTTAGAAAAACATTTCTTTTACCTACATATGATTTTATTCTAAATTCTAACCAATTCCCAACCAGTTATTTCATTTTATTAATATGTGAGAAATAATTATTCATAATTTATTTATTCCTTTTCATACCCATAAATATAACATCTGGATAATATATTTCACATTAAATATTAATATTTTAACAGTATATCATGGCTCATTTAAACCTGTAAATGTTTGTAAATAAAGATATCAAATAAATTAAATTTATTTTAAGAGATATATTTCTTAAAATATTAGTATTTTAATTTCGATCCTACCTTATAAGAATTTAACCCATGAAATTCCACCACTCTGATACAAACAACTGATGATACTTACACATCATCAGATCCTTGGGTTCTCATAGAGCTTCCTTTAAATTATGGTTTCACCAAAAATATTTGACTAGGTGTGTGGTGTTATTTCATTGAGATTTATATATTCAATCTATAATCTACACTATTTTTTCTAATAAGATAGTGATTTCTCTAATGGAATAACCTTTATGTCAATTACATGTGAATGATCAAGTATGTACTTCCTTAGGATAGATACATAGAACATATCATGAAATTGATAGAGATTTGATATAAGTGACAAGTGATAAGATAACATTTTAATTGGATCAATAATTTCTAACCGAAAAATATATCAAAGGATCATATTTCCCTTATTTATATATCATAAAACCTTATTCTAAGGAGATATTAATAGGAATAACTTATCACTAATGTCAAAATTTAGATCACGCTGAAGATTGTCAATAAAACTTTTCTTTCGACACCAAGATTCCCTAATGTGATGTTCAATAGATCTACCCTTTTCTTAAATTTCCCTAGATTTCTTAGGTATAAATATCTTTATTTCTCCAAATTAATCCCAACACATTATAGTTCTACAAAACCTTCCATAGAGGGATTCATAACGATCTATCCAAATACTCAAGTGAAAGCTATTGGTGTATGAAAACTTGACTGTATAAAGGTGTTGATTACAACCACATTTTAAACCCATAGAAAATGTTCTCAACATATCCATTAGAATTTGAGTGATATTATCAAATAGACCATTTTTCTAAGGATGATATACAATGATAATGTTCTATTTATTAAAATATTTCTGAAGGATTATCCATGACTATAATGTAAACCTAAGGTCCCAATCAGATATAATAGAAAATGGTACTCCATAAAACCTTAACACTTCTCTAATGTGTACCCTAAAAATATATTCAAGATATAAATATTACTTAATGAAAATAAAATGTGATTCTTTCATAAGGTGATCTACTAAAACCAAAATAGCATTTTCCCTTTAGGTTTTTTGGGGGGTCTCATGATGAAATCCATTGTAATGTTTTCAAATTTCCATTATGTTATGGGTAATGGTTAAAAAATACCCTTAAAGTTTTGTATATTAGACTTAACATGATGACATACCAAACAATGAGTTATAAACTCTAAAATATTCTATTTTATGTCATCCCATCAAAAATAATCTTTCATATCTCTATACATCTTCATACTTTGAGGATGGATAATTAACTATAAACTATAACCTTCATCTAATAACTCATTTTTAAATTTTTATATTTATGTAAAACATAATATTTTATTGAACCTTATCATTTGTTAAAATTCTTGGTTGAAATCAGGATCATTCCTGACCTTCTTCTATAGTTCCACATCTTCCTTCTATCCCTTCTTAATCTTCACATGTATGGATGGCTGAACTTTCGTATAAGAAGGATAAAATCCAACCCATTTACTAATGAACTCAATATCCATATCTTGAATATCCATAAGTATTGGATCTCTTTAAATACTCATCATGGAGAAATTAACATGGTATTTCTAACACAGAGCATCATCCACCTTATTTTCCTTCCATGGGTGGTATTGTGTTTAGAAGAAAAAAAAATTAATTAATTCCTACCATCTAATTTATCTCATATTAAAATCTTTATATATGAATATATAATTAAATAATTTATGATCCATATTTGTATTAAACCATTCACCATAAGGATTTTCCACTATTTTTTAATGAAAAAACTAGCACTTCCACATATAAATCAGGAGTGGGGTAATGTTTCTCATAATTTTTCAATCAATGTGAGTTAGAGGCTATCACCATATCATTATACATCAGAAAGAATCAGAATACCTTCTTTGATGCATAATTTTAGATCACAAACCCTTCACCATTTCAGGGTATTATAACCAGGAGTTCACCGATCAACCTTCTCTTATGATCCCTGAAATTTTAATCAAATTCATATATAGAAATAAAATTTGATCTCTTTCAAGTTAACTTTTTATTGGATTATATATTTATAATAAATTCCTTAGAAAGCATAGATAGTATTTGACCAAACCAAGAAAACCGTATATCTCTATCACCATTGTTGGTTTGGGCCATTGTTCATTAACTTTTATCTTTGAAGGATAAATTGATATATACTCAATTTAAATTATATTACCCAAGAATGAAACTTTATATAACCATAATGATACTTTCTAAATTTGGAATATAAATTATATTTTATTATGGTCTTTAACAATATTAAAATTATCTTCATGTTCTTCATTTCTCTCAAAATATAAAAAAATATCATCTATAAAGACTACCAAAAATTGATCATGGTAATATCTAAATAATTTATTCATTAAATACATGAAGATAATGGTTGAATTTGTATGTCCAAATAAAATCACTATAAATTCATAATAACCGTAACTCATATGGAAGAATGTTTTTAGTATATCATCTTTCTTGAACCTCAACTGAAGATATCCAAAATGGAGGTCAATCTTGGAAAAGTATTTATCTCCCTATAGTTGATAACACATCTCATCAATATAGGTTAGATGATACTTTTTATTTATTGTGATCTTGTTATGTTCTCAATAATAAATGAAAATATGTATTGAACAATATTTTCTTTTAACAAAAATAAAATGTACAATTAAATGTATCACTCTAAGGAATATGAATCCCTTATCAAGGCTCTACTATAGTCTCTTCTTCAATTATTATAACTCAATCTAGGCAATTATATTTGGATTTTTTTGAAATAGGTGTAGCTCCATATATAAGTTCTATTGAAAAATCATTATAATTATTTAAGGGATAACTAATAAAGTCTTCAAGAAATAAATCATCATATTTATAAGTAAAATAATATCTTTAATGTTGAGTTTCTACCCCACCATTTTCATTTTTTTGGTATCAATACCTCTAAATCTATCCAATTTTCATAATATTTATATGTTTCCTTATTAAGAATGTATATTTCAAACATAAAAGATATACTAAAAAAATGATATGGAATTGGAACATGATATATCATATTAAGAGAAACTTATTCCAATTATTGATATAAGGGAACACATACTAAGGAATAAGACAACATGAATTGTGAATGTTCTGTGTAGAAATTCCAATTTTAAAGATGTTACATGTGTACCTAAAGAAATGATGAAAGAGTAATTCGACCATTTTTTATAGGAAAAAGTCAAATTTAAATGATAGAATTTCTCAAGGGAGGAGTATGTAATAACCAAAAAATTAATTATACAATAACAAAATAACACTTTTTTCATAATGAATATTTTATTATACAAAACAATGCATGTTCATAGAAATTATATTACAAAAAAGTACATGTAATGTAATAATAACTATCATAATATCTATTACTAGTAATGGGATATGGAAACCTAAAAATAGTGATCACACAGTAGCATACTAAATAGGATCAAACTCACCCAGGAAAATTAAAATTGTTGTGAAAACTATTAAAATAAAAGTAAACCTTGGGAATATAATTTAAATTATCATTGGAATTGTAAAAACCTTTGAGAATAAAGTATTAAACATTGATGAATATGGGATATATATGGATTATAGAGGGAAAAGAGACCAATGTTATTTGACTTTTACATGACCATCAGTCAATATGACAATAAGTTAATATGAACATTGGTCAATACAATTGTTGAGTATTATGACCATTGCTAATAATGATACCATTTAAATTAGTGTTTTTAAAGGGAAATAACAATTGATAATTGATTCAAAGAGAGAAATGATAGCCTCGACCAGTAGAGTCATGTATTTTTAATCCCACTTTTCAAAATAGTAGAGTCATGCATTTTGATCCATTATCCTCTCCTCCAACATTCTCCCCTAATTAAAGAATTTTTTTAATCTAATATTCTTTGACATCCAATTAGTTAGTTTTGAATCATTCTTCTCTTCTATTTATTTTTTTTATTTTTATATATATATGAAAACCATACCAAGATACGATTAGGTCAAAATTCTTATGGATTATTTGAAATAATTTTATTTTATATATTTTTTGTTATAGTATGGCATAATAAATGTGTTTTTAATAGATATAATATTTTTTTAAAATTAGTTATCCACTACTTTTACATAAATCCAATATTTTTTTCATATATATTTTATGATTATTTAATTAATTAATATAGTAATTTGTTTATTTTATTAATGTACTATGGGGTTATTTTATGTCCTATGATTATATTGAATAATTAACGAGTTACTTTTACTTATATTAGTATAACCTTGTATAGAATACTACTTTTCCTGCTTATATTTACATAGGTCAGTGCACCATTAGATAAGTTAAAATTTTAGTCTCAACTTTAAGTAGGTATTGAATATCTTCAATGGACCTTATGTAGATTCTTAATTTTTATTCTAATACCTTTATCCATCCTCCATTCCATTGTTCAAGTACCTTTACATAGTTTTCCAATTCCTCTTATATAGTTTGTATAACCTTCATCAACCATCCTTCATGTAATTCAAGACACTTATTGACAAGAGGACTCATCACCTAATCAATCCTATAAGATTTACATATTTAAATATTTAAATATCCCCCTTAATACCTATCAACAATTTCTATTTGAATAGACATGAAAAATATCATTTTTAAATAATTTAATTCATCCTATATTGAAACTTCAAATACAATAAAACTTTCATATATAATCCAAATTATTCTTTTAGATTCAAAAGAGTGAATTACCCACTTGGAAATGAAATTTCCACAAAAACTCTATGACTATTGACTTGGAGCTTAGTTTATAAAACATGGGTCAATGTTAATATTTTAAAATATGTCTATATTTCACTAGAAATTAATAAAACATATTAATAATTGAGTAGTTAAATATTCTTATGATCAAAAATAACTTATCACAAAAACTATTAATACATGAACTTTAATGAACATGGGTGAGGAAAATATCACTTGAAGAGCTAGTTGACATCCCTGACAATCCATATATTCCAATCTCACTATAATTAATTATTTTTTAAAATGAGGCAAATTAGATTTTAAGAGATAATATTTATCTGTCTTAGATTTTTTGAACCCCTAAACCCTACTTTATTAAAATACTTTTTTAGAATAATTATTTTTCCAAGTAACTTTTGAATATCCTAAAAAACACTCAAATAATACTAAAATGTTATTTAATAATAAATAAATTGAAATAATTTATGAATATCCTAACTTTATTAGTAATAATAAATCTGGAATTTAAACCATTAATTACTCAAAACTAGGCTTGAAATACACTATACCTTTAATATTTTATAAAAATGATATATATTTTATCATGTATGGTCAAATTAAAAGTGTTCTACACTTAATTCTCGATTTGTGAAATTTCATAATTATCTAGAAATTTCATTTTGTTGTGCACACTTATTGTTTTTAACAATCATTTTAATCCAGACATGGTGAATAAACCCAATGGATTTTATCTAACCATTTTTCCTACATCACTAAATTTATCATATTTAATAACAAAGTAAACGAGGAAAGGGGGTACCTCGGACATCCTCATGTGAGTGATTATGGTTGTTCATGATAAACTGACTCTTTTGTTCTATTATTCCTCCAATCCCTTCTAGTTGTTATTATTTTTAAAAACCAATTGTGATGATTCAATTCCAAATGTTCTCTATGTGAATATTTATCCTTCTTGTCTTGGGTTCCTTCACCATTTTGAGACTAACCCCACTAATAATTGTCTATTATTTTGATACCTTTTTCTTAAACCCTTCATCTTGTTTCCTCTTCCAATAAAGGGACATTCCACTAACTTTAATGTATTTCCTTTTGGAGTGATATGTGATATAATTAAGGAATAATATATTCTTTTATTATTATTTAATATCCATAAGAGTCACTTCAAACATATTCTACTTTAGTTAATCCTTATTTAAGGGCACTTAGTTCACAATTTATACATACTCTATGTGTATATAGACCAAATTTAATCTAAAAGTTACTTTGTAATGAATTTTGTAATCATAGTTTAAATTTTTTATTTGAATATAATTTTTCCATACAATATAATGGACATAAAATGGATGTATCATACCGATTATATTTCAATTGAGTTTCACAAGAAATTTCATATTTTCTTAGAGTTTTTATTTAATGCTACTTCAGATGAAGATTTTATATATCTTCCACTTTATAATTATATTATAATACCATGGTTATATTTGGAATAAGTTATCTACCATTTAAAAAAATTTGGATTTCAAACAAACTATTATGTTTGGGGTCACAATAGAGAGATGTGACAATCTTCTGCTATTCATAAATGGAAAGAAAGAACTGGTATAAAGAATTTGATATTTGATTGGTTTCCATTTGTGCATCATCATGAGGGGGATAATATTATAGTTCATGAATATAGTTATATAAATACATACAAAGAAAATAATGAAGATGAGGATGTAGAGAGAGTGAAAAAATTAATGGATGAGTCTAGAACTCCGACATATGAAGAATGTAATAAAATGATAAATTTAGAATTTTAAAGTGTTTATATCATAGAAAAACTATGTATAGAATTGATAATACTTGTATTGATTATATTCATACCTTTTAAATTTCTTTCTAATGGTGTACATATTCCCAAAAATCATTATAAGGCATTAAATTTAATTAATCATATTGGATTATCTACTAATAAAATTCATGTGTGTCCAAAATACTATAGTTTATTTTGGTAAGAAACAATAGAACATAATGTATTTAAAGTATGTGGAACATCTCTATGTAAGGAAAATTCATATGTAA
The DNA here is from genome assembly GCA_963277665.1 of Viscum album. Classification (NCBI taxonomy): domain Eukaryota; kingdom Viridiplantae; phylum Streptophyta; class Magnoliopsida; order Santalales; family Viscaceae; genus Viscum; species Viscum album. Next base: position 1,579,790,716 of record OY728150.1, on the reverse strand, counting down.
CATAAAATCATATTCCAAAGAAATTCATGTGGACCTTTCCATTAATTCACAGGCTTCAAAATCTACACAAGTCAACATAAATATCATCCAATATAAGATAGAATGACACTAAGATAATTAAAGATAATAATGAGTTAATTCTTCATAAATATGTATTATCATGGTGGTAATTTTTTGCACAACATCATAATTTTTCATTTGAGGTGTGTAATGTTTTTTTGGGTCTATCCTATGATGGTTTTGATTCGTTTGGTCAAATGCTTACTGCTCAATGAAAAAGACTATTTTTTATTCAAGTTTATAATATTCATCCAAAGATTTGTATGAAAAAACATTCAATTTATTATGTATAATAATATATGTACCTTCACATTCTTGAAATGATATAGATGCGTACTTTAAAAATTTAATAATAGAGTTGAGTCATCATTTTGATATCGTGTGGGAAAATTCTATGCTTCTTTAAAAAATATATTTCAGATGCGTGCTACCCTTCTATGGATTATAAATAATTTCTTTACTTAAGTAATTATTTATGGTTGGAGCATAGAGGTAAAAATATCATATCATATTTTTATGAAGAATGCAATGTTGAGAAGACTTAAAAATCATCATAGTCTCTATTTTAGGGGGCATTAGGCATTCTTTCCAATAGATCATCAATACAGGAAGAATCTCTAAAGGTTTGATAATACTATTGTTAACGAAAACCCACCTGAACATATGCAGGAACTAATATTCTTAATGAATTGTGATTTTTTAATTTTTTCTTAGGTAAAGGTCAGTCGAAATCTAAAATGAGGAATAATGTTGAACCCAAATCCACATACAATTGGAAAAAGAAAAGCATTTTTTTGTGTTTCCATATCAGTCTTCCAATTTGTTACGTCATTGTTTAGACGTAATGGAAATTAAAAAATATATATGTTAAATGTTTCTTTTAGTTTTCCAAAATATCAATGGGAAGACCAAATATTACATATGAACTCACTGGGAATTACTGGATTTAGTTATTCGACCAGTACTACATCCTGTGTGTATCAGTGAAAACAAATAGAAATTTACTTTTTCTTCTAATGTGGTAAGACATTTAGAGAAAAATAAAATTCTAGATGTTTTGGAGAATATCAAGGTTCCTGAGGGATATTCTAGTAACAAATATAAATGTGCTAATATAAGGGAGTTGAAACTAACATTTGTAAAATATCCTGATTATCACATTATTTTTACTAAATTTATTCTAATAGTAATACTAAATTTTCAATCGAATAATTTTTTGGTGACTATGATTCTTTATTCCAATTTTATAGATTATTTTGTGCTAAATGGTTATCTATGTTTTTCTTGGTAAAAACACAGTAAGAGGATTCATTAAATATGTGTGAGTTGAAAAAAATTTTCCTCCCACATTTTTATCTTGAAAGTTACATTTAACAACTCATCTTATAATTGAAACAAATATTTGGGGACCCATTAATTTTCAGTTGATGTACCCAACTCAAATAAATATATTCTCAATTAAATATTATGTTTGATATAAGAATAAACTTAATGGTTCCATTATGAGATGTTATTTGAACCAAGAATGCCTGGTTTTTTGTTCAATGTATTTGTATTATGTGAGAACAAGGAATAACCAAACAATGAGAAATGAAAATGAGTATTATGGGGAAATTGAGCCCTCATTTCCATCTATTCCCCAAATAGGTGGAATTCTTGGGTTATATACACCACCAACATTGAGCCTTGAAGAGCTTAATATGAAACATAACACAGTCTTGTTTTACCGTGGTTTGTTTAATGAATATATCAAGTAAGTAATTTTAATTTTTATATTCTATACCATACTATGAAATTTCATTTATACCATAATTTTTTTTATCATTTTATATAGGTAACATAAACAAATTATAGTAAGTGTTTATTGATCTTTTATTTTGATAAAGAGAGATGATTTTAATAAAAAAGAGTTCCAGGTTTGGTTGAAGTCAAAGGTATGACCATTAATTCAATTAAATAAAAATAAATATATTCATTTAATTATATTATTCATATATATTTTAGGTATTGAGTTTACCTATTCAATCTGTCTCACAAGAATTAAGAGAGTTGGATTTTGGTCCCAATTATCTAGTTCCCGAATGAAAATATTTAACAATCAATGTGAATAAATTTGTTACAAATGACTGAGCGGTGAAAATAAGAACACAATATGAGGGATTTATGTTAATTACAACAATAGACTATTAATTCAATTCATTATATAGCATTCCCCAATATAAAAATGTGTCTTATTATGTACTTTTTGACAAAATATTGTTATTAGATTACTACTCTTGAGTCAATATGATGAAATGAAAATGGTTTGATTCAATAACACTACATGATACATTTATTGATGAATGTGTATTAAGAGTAATTTTGATGACTCACTTCTTGAATTTCGATGAACTATATATTTTGGCATCAATGGAAAAAATATTCATTTTATGGGAAAAAATAATCTAATACATAATTATAGTGCGATTATGGAAGTAATCCCCAAAAATAGTTTTCTTGATGGTAGGGAAAAAATTGACACCATTAACGCCCCATTGGTGTTGAAAAACATATTTTAATTGATGACTCAAATTTTCCCATTGTGAGAATTTATGTTGAACTTGAATTAATGGTGTGTAATATATAGAACCAACTATATATATTTGCAATTCATTTAGTTTTCCTTGACATGGGTTTCTCAGGTTTCTATTACTGTAATTACTTCAATTTAGTTTCAATTTGGAATGATATGTTTGTTTTCATTTCATTTAATTATATTTATTTCAATTTAGAAAACTCAGTTTTAAAAACATCTCACTCGGTTGTAATTATAGTTTCTAAAACATTTTATGACATCTTTTGTGACTTATTTGAATTATATGTTTTATGATTTTTTAAAAAAATATTTATAAAAAATAGAAATATCATTCATATGAATATTATGAAAGATATTGAAGACGGAATATATTATTTGATAATGATTTATGGATGCGTGAGATAGGGTTATCTCCTATGGTTCCCTTAGTGAGTATTATAATTGGAATATTTTTCTTCTAAATTGTGTTTAATTTCATGTTCTTATTATTTAATAAATTTATTTAGGGATATTCATCTAAAATAGAGTTTAATTATCCTCATCCTACTAGTATGGGTCCAAGTGAGGTTTCTCCTAGAGCTACATGAATCACCTATCATAACCATTTACACCCTGACTCACCACTAGAAATCCTATATACCTCACATTTTCATCCTCCACTTTATCCTCTAGGTATGTTCCCACCTATGCCTCCTTCATCATATTATTTATCCTCTTATTCATATACCATATCTATGCTGCCTCCAGGGATGTTCCCACTTATACCATATCCATATCCTATGATTTTTCTATGAACCATCTATCATTATCATATTGTGTCTAGGACACCTCCATTTCCTATTATCCATCTAGAATCTGATGATTTTTTTCTTTTATCTTCCAATCTAGTGCATGTAGATGGACCAATGAATTCATTGGAATAAGCACATCCTTGAGAGGATACCAATTCAGAACATCCCATAGATCTATCTGATCCTAATGAGTAGTATGAATAAAGTTTTTATAAGTTTGTAATATTATATCATATCATTTTCTTCCTGCTTTACTATGAATTAATTATTCTTTTTCTCTATTATCTTATTTAGTGGAATTTTATAATAGGTGATGTGGGCTCACCCATTTGAGTGAATCTTGGAATTTTCAAACACAAAAAATTGAGGACTATAATGAAAACAATCAGATTATAGGTAAAAATGCTAGGTATTTTAGATGTTTTATGGAAGCTTTATCCAAGTACAACGATATCATTCCAGTGATACTAGTATCATAGAGTCCTATCAGTAACGAAATCATGGAGAAATTATGAGTGGAGATATGGGTACATTTTTTTGTTAAATTTATATCTATATTATTTTTGTATTTATATGAATTAAAATGTTCTCTACAGCATTAGTTTAACATTCCGGGCAGTGGAGCTGCTAAGATCACACAATTGATGGATCTTAAGAAGTTTAGGAGATCATATAATTAGGAGACATATATTGGTTGGAATAGTAGAGTTAGTTATGATATAGAGGGTGTACCAATATTCACTGATTTTCTAACAACACAATATCAAGATATTATTTCATATTGGAAGCATAAAGAGTTTAATTTATTATTAATCTTTGATGTTTTTCATTAAATATTTAATTCTTATTAATTATGTTGAATTTTTTTAGGGTCCATTAAAATAAAAAAAATTGTAAGTTTTTTATTGATATTTTAAATTTTGATATGTAATTAATAATTAAATATATTTTTTATATTTAAAATAGTGTTCCCTCGAGGACAACGATGAGAAATAAGGTGACAAAATTGGTCCAAATGATAATTTAAGATAATTATTATATGAGGAGCTCTAGGGAGAGTCTGATATTGACCCTGGGGAAGCATCATCCACACTAATTATTGGCCCTCATTGGGCATCTCTCAAACCACTTACAACAATGAGATGAAAAAATGAACATATAGAAGTAGCTAAGGATAAAACAATTTCAATACAGAAGAATTAAAGTGGTAAACTGGTCACGAAATATTTCTTGCAATCTATTTCAATTATATTTCGATCACTTCCATTAGAGGATGATAGTGTTATTGATTCATGTATGGAATAAATTCTCTTTATATATGGTGCACTAAGTGATTTAAATGAGGTTACTAGTACCGGTTGAGGTGATGATGTTGTTGGTGGTAGTGGTGATGGTGGTGATGATGATGATGATGATTAGGGTTCTCTAAATGATGATGTTGGTGATTTTGGTGATGAGGATGTTGGTGATGGTAATGAGGATGAGGATTAGGATATTGTTGATGGGGGAGATATTTCTCCCCTCCATTTTTTGGTTATCAGTAAAGAGATGTTTGGATGCTTTTATTGACTTTAATTGATCAATTGTGTGGATATATATGTATTTTATAGTATAGTAAATGCTTTGAAAAAAAATTAAAAGTAGTTTTTTGAATGATATATATATATATAATATTTCATTTAATGTTTACTGTGGTTTGTATTTTGTTTATAGGTTTTATCATTGTTTGTGTGGTGGGGATGGATGGTCTACCACTGGTTATTGAGTATAGGTAGCTATACAAACGGTTCAATGAACCATTGGTATATCCTATATAGGGGACAAGCTATCCCCATGGTTTAATAAAAAATATGTGTATTATGAATACCTTATTTTCTATACTTATTTCTTAAGAACCCATAGTTCATAGAACTATTATTATATAATATACATATGGTTTTGTGTTTATACTAATGATTGTAAACCATGGTCATAGGGTAAGTTTTTAGTATGGAATTTTTCCTCTTTTACTATAAACGCCCACCAATCCCACCATTCATATCCACTTAAAAAATATTATCCATGAATTATGATAATTTTTCACCCCAAAGAGTTTTTTGAAGGTGTATTCAAGGTTTTAAGGTCATATCCTTAAGTTCTATGAATCAAATCATCAAGGTAAGGGAATTATACACTTTTTCTTTTCCATTTAAGTACCCCTTTTATGATATGTTCTACAAGTGTTTAATTAATCTATTTTCATACAATTTTTTATCATACTATTACTACCAAAATAGTGTTTTATCAATTGGTGACCTTTTTTACCTCCCATTATACACTTTCCTTAATCTATGTTGTATACCATCGTGCTGCTAAATTCATTTCTTGAATTTATTTCTTTTACATGAAAAATATTTATATTATGAATATCGAAACCCCTTATTATAAATGGAAATTCAACTAGATGAAAAATAATTTATTTATTTTGGGATTTACATGTATGAAACCCATATTCCCTTTTCTTGGGTTAAAAATAATGTAATGTTCAAGTATTTAAGTGATTTTGTGTTCAAAGTTTTTATACGAATACCATTATTTATTGTTACCATGATGTTGATGAAATGATTTATTATGATCACACTGGATAACATGAATTAATACATATGAAGGGTGAACCCTGATAAAACTCTAATGGAATGGGTAAATAATTACTCTCTAAATATTTTATGATTTATGATACCTTGGTGAATAACTTTAGTAATGATGCTTTATGGAACCTTTCAGATAAACCTTGATGATATTATTATAAATATATCATTTTTATTTTGTAACAACATTTCCATGTTATTTATCATGTTCTTATTATTATTATATTATTGTATGCATTTTGATTTACCCATTAGGGTTGCTCATGTTTTTTTCCTTTATTTATCCCTTATTGGGCTTTATGATCACACTTTTCTACCGTTGTATGCCCAATAAATTACAAGTTATGAGGTGACCTAGGTGGAATAACAATGGAGTATTTAAAAAGGATTAAATAATGATTTTGTTAATATTTTACTTATTTAATTCATGTACTATATTCATAGTTTCCAAGACACTAGACCTCAAAATATCCTTTGAAGTTATTAGTTTTATATTTTGTTAAGGAATTATGTTAAAGGTCAAGTATTACAAGTATGGGATGATATCGAAATACCCAATTAAAAATCACACAGAATCATAAGATTTGATCATTATGCATGATAAAATTACACATATTATAGAATAAGGACATATAACCTAAACAGAATCATCATGAATGCATAAAAAATACCATATAATAAGAATGTTGAAACATGGGATAACAATTATGAGAAATAGGACATAATATAGGCATGTGGAACAAATATAAGCATAAGAGAACATAAAAATGTGAACATAGATAACCAAAATAATTATTATGAATAATTTTGTGATCATAAGTAACCTAAATCAGGCCCATGCATAAAGTTATGATTATATACAACTGTTATCACGTCAATTCATATTGTTGTGAAAATAGGTAACCACAATCATATCCATTCATAACATCATTATCTCATGGGATATAAAGCTTTATTTAATACATCATAGGGTTATATTAGGTCCTACCATCATATAACAATAAAGAATTTGTATTTATGTCACATTAAATAAATCACACATCCTATCATGAAAACCCCAGGAAAATAGATTTGGTTTTAAAACATTTTCTAATGGTATTAAGAAAAGTAAAAGTAAGAATTGGATCAGTTGATACCAATAAAAAGATCAACCAAAATAAGTATATCAAAAGAATATTTGTTAGGTTATTCAAGAAACATAACTCCATTAGAGATAAAAAAAATTTTAGGCATGGAGGAAAATAGATAAAACAATATAAAAAGAATTTCTATAAATCTTTGGTAATGTGTTCATAAAAATAAGGTTTTTAGGTCATATTAAAAATAATTTCCCAAATAGGGGTATCAAGAATATTTTAAAAACCTATAAATTACTTCAAATAATGTATATTTAAAATTAAATTATGTTAAATATGATTAAATGTTCAGTTTACATTTCAACAAATATGTAAGTGAAGAGAAATATATTTTTTTTAAGATTTTTAGTTAGTTCGAAAGAAATCCACATTGAAAAAATAGTTATAATTTTTTAAATAGAGATATATAGAAATATGAAAGGTACATAATATATTAAATATTTTTATTTTGAAAGGAGTTTTTTTGAAAAGAATAAATAGGAACACTGGGGAGAAAGATCTAACAGAGAGGATAATAATTATTCTTAATAACTTCATATTTTTATGAAGAAATAAATATATTAAAAAAGAAGATTTTGATATTGAAATGTAATTTAACCAGAGAGGGTAAAACTATAATATTACAAAAGGAATGGAAAGAATTTTCCAAATATCGATGAATATAGTCAAATAGAAAGGATTATTACTTAGAAAAATGAGTTTGAGTCAAGAAAAACATTTATGAATTTAATAAATAATAAAGCAGTAGAAAATGAAAGAGAAAACATGAAATGGAACTTTAAATACCATGAATAAAATGATAATAATGATAAATATGTCAAATTCATAGTATATACACTATATAAATTAAAATATGTGTATAATTTGAAACCTATCTGAATTAAGGGAAATTGTGATGAAAAACCCTTACCTTGGATTCTCTGTTGGTCAGATGTGCTTATAACCTCCTACATAATCAATTTTCGTCTATTATTATTAATCTATACATAAACTTACTTATATTTATTTTCCTTTATACCATTCATTAAAAATTTCTTTTTTCAAATTTATTAATAATTCTTTGTTGAACTTAATAATTAATTGTTAATTTTCCTGTTTGTTTCATGCAAGCTTCAGTATGGTGATTTTGGTCCTTGATTATTTTTTGTATTTTAATCACCTCTAAAATGATCGTGGATATTGTATTGGTGTGTTTTATGTAATTATATAGTTTATTTGTTAGGTTTTTCAAAATTTATTGGGATGATTGATAAAGATCATTTAAAATATCCCTTTTATGAATTTTGATTCAATAAAAATGAAATGATTTAATTAACAAATATACTTATATATATTAACATTCCAAAATTATGAAAAATTATTATTTTCATAATTATTAAACATTATATAATCATTAATTTAGGTGGTAGACCTATCCAAAATAATAAAAATTTATATTGAATGAATGAATAAGAACATGTAATTGTATAGATATAATATAATATTTATAGAAAAATAGTAATTTATATTTTTTATAAATGTGATAAATCAAATTGAAGAATAGTTAGATGAAAAAGAAAAATAAATGTGTGTAAAGTGAATTTCAATTATAAGTTTAAAGGTGGAATGTTCTTGTAATGGCCCGGACCTCTCTGGTCCATTACTTTGTGAAAATGTGGTGTTGGAGGTGTTCCGGGAGGTCAAGGTGACTTATCCCCAACACTTTGACAAATTTCTAGTTCTGCGAACAGTGTTTCCAGTTTTATGAACAGTATCGGTAGGTGAACAATGTTTCTATCAGTGAGGTTCAGTGAACAGTGTTTCTATCGGTGAGGTTCTATCGGTGGAATTCTATCGATAGACTTGAACAGTGTTTCCAGAACGGTAACCTTCTAACGGTGACCTTATAACGATAGACTTGAACAGTGTTTCCATAATGGTAACCTTCTAACGGTGACCTTATAATAGAAGACTTGAACAGTGTTTCCAGAATGGTAACCTTCTAACGGTGACCTTATAAAGGTAGACTTGAACAGTGTTTCCAGAATGGTAACCTTCCAACGGCGACCTTATAACGGTAGACTTGAAAAGTGTTTCCAGAACGATAACCTTCTAACGGTGACCTTATAACGGTAGACTTAAACAGGGTTTCCAGAACGGTAACCATCTAACGGTGACCTTCTAACGGTGGACCTGAACAGTGTTTCTAGAATGGTAACCTTCTAACGGTGACCTTCTAACGGTCGACTTGAACAGTGTTTCCAGCTTCCTACAGTTTCTCCCCTTTGACGTTTCCTTTGACTTAAAATACATTTAAAGCCTTGTTTTAAGGACTCTTAAGGCCGATTCAAATGCCATAAATCCTATATTAATTATTCCTAAGGCCAGGATGTATTTACTTGGTCAAACCACGTGGGTTAATGTGATCCGTTTTTAATGGAGAATTAACCGGATCTTAAACCATCACCCAATTAAATCTTTAAAAAGGGACGACATATCATTCTCCTTTATTATTTACCTTTGTTCTCAGCTAAGAGACGCTAGAACCTTTCAATCTTTCCCGTAGAAGTTTCACAATCAAACTTTACTCCTAGGATTGGTTCTGCTCTGATTTGGATGCAACCAAATTGTGTCGGTCAATCTTCCCAATAAGGTATGTTTTATCATCGTTCCTTTGGGATCATCTTCTCTTGTTTCTACCTTCCATATTATACCATGTAATTTACAAGATTCTAATGTGTTTTTCTTTGGGTTGGTTGGTACTGTCCTACCGTGGCATCCTCCGGTGGATGCAGTTGTCATGATAGGAGGATTGTGACCCGTTGTGTGGATAAAAGACTTCAAGAACTCTTCGAGGTAGGGGATTCATGGCTTCTCTAATTGTATATGTGCAATCATAGAATTAACATGATTTAGTCCTTTGGATCAAAATGAAATTGACCTAATTAAATACTTGAACCGGATTAAAATAATTGGTTGATCGCATGTTGTTTCTTTATACCATGATAATGGTTTGCCTCATGTTTTTCTAGATAGAGTGATATCTATGATTTCTTTGATTTGTTGTTCGTTTATGATAGAAATTGATAATGAACATAAATCTGGAATTAATTGTTAATTAATTGGCTAAAGATAAAGAGTCATGTAAATTAATCTGGTTATTTCAATTGTTGTCGTTGTTCTAATTTGAGGATAATAAAATTAGGGAAGTAAGCATGGTTATTTAATTGTGATAGCTTACTGATTAGGTATCTCGTAATTGGAACCTATGCATAACAAATCTGCTAATTCAATATGGATTAAAGTACATATTGTGTGGGAATTTCTAAAAGGGTTCTGAGTTACCCTCTTGTTTGTTAAAGGGTAAAGAGCCCATGATGTGATGTTTGTTTTCCTGCTGCTTGTGATGTAATGTGAGCTTGGATGGCTGTTGTGATGTGTGGAGGCATGGGGACATGTGGTTGTGGCAGTGGATGACGCCTAGGGTGGCGAGATGCATCAGCTTATGCATGTGGGTGTCAGGGAGGACACCAGGGGTGATGGAATGGGATGGATGTGGTTGCTGGATGCTTGTGGATTCTTTGAATGCTTATTTTCTTTGCTTTTCCCCACTGCTCAAGGCATCTGGTCTTGCATACCCTTCTTCCAAAGGAGGCGAAGATGTGTGGGGTATGCCACGTTCTTTCCGTGTTTAGCCTCTCGAGGGAGAATGGGTCTATTCTCTTTCTATAGGCGGCAAAGACTCGACGGGTAGTATATCTACTCACCGTGTTGAGCCTCCTTTGTGTTTAGAAGCATAAGATGCTTTTCTAGAATTCCTGGGAATATGGAAAATTAATTCTGTAACGAATGTTTGATTTAACGGTGAAAATCCACGGGGATGGAAATAATAGAATTTAAAGGTGATGTGAATCTTAAAAGGAGCAGTTGATTTTGAATGTGATGCCAATTCAGTTTAATGTGGAATTGGTCATGGTTAATTAATGTTTAAAGAATTAATTGACGTACAGTGGAACTGATAAAATGAGAATGGAGTAATCTAATAAAACTCTTGAAATGTTTGTGTGCTTATAGGACACCTAGTCTTAGAAGTAGTAGCCTGGAGTCTGAGAGACGTTAGCTGCAGTTGTATGTAAGACTAGGTAATGCCCATAGTGTGGATGTGAGTTATATATATATATTATGTACTTTTTGTGTTTCTATACGCTACTACACCCTGTCTGTAAGGGCAACCGACACCCCAGGGATTCTGAGCCTGGGGGGGATTTTCCCCAACATTCTGATGGGAGGTTGAATGGATGACTACCCCCTTTGGCCCCACTCTATTATCTTGGTAGATACATGTGCCAACAGGCACAACAGTTAGATTCCCCATATATGTGTGTAGAGTGATGTAATGGCTTGTGGAAATTTCACACACATATATTCTAGATATAGTATCCTATAGACTACTATAGGTGTAACGTGTATAGGCTGTGATGGCTTGAGGATCCATACACGGTGTATGGGCTATAATGGCTTGAGGTATAATACCCGACGTATGATACATGTTATGCAGGCTGTGGTGGCTCCCGAAACTTAACTGGTTACTTTTGGTTGGAAGGATGGTGTGGTGCTTCTCCCAGGTGTCTGCGGGAAAGCCTTTGAGGTGCACGAGGTGTAGATTGTGGAGATTAGCCAGGGTGTTTGCGGGCAAGCCTTTGGAGAGAGATGCACATGACGTATGTCGTTGGGGAAAAACGGCAAACCAGTGGGGAAGTAGTAGTGGGGTAACCTTGAAAATCTTTACTATATGCTATATTCTTGTATGCGTTACTTAGTGAGAGTAGCCATGGTGAGGTTGGGAACTTAGTATACCTGTTGAGGTGACGAGTTAGTTTCACTTATTGTTCACTGGGCTTTAACATGCTTTCTTTACTTTTGCACGAGAGGCATGGGGAGGATCCTACTGAGTATACTATTATACCCACCCTATGTATATATAAAATGTTTTTCAGGTCACTTGGAGCAGGTTGGAGATCAAGCTGGTTACTACTAGCTTGTGGTTAGAGGAGGAGTTGTTCGGGCTTGTGGTCGCTGCTGTTTCACTTTATTTTGGGTACTTTTAGTTTCCCCTTTCAGTTGTAGTAATTTTTCATGACATTTCATATTTGTACTTGGATTTATTTTATATTTTAGTTCTGAGTTGGAGTTGATTTGAGTCTATTCTATCTCTCTCTTCTGCATGTGTTCTCTTAGAGGGTAATGCCTCCCATTTGTGTGTTTATTATACCCTCGGTTCTAGTCGCCAACCCGGGGCCTACTGGAGGCGGGACTCGGGGGCCATTATCTCTCTTCTCACATTGCTGGCCTAGGAGGGGTACACTTTGTGGGGAGGGGGTCGTGACACAGTGGTATCAAAGTTCTGGTTGAGGGATAGGATGGAGTTTGGAGTTAGGCACAGGTGGGGATGCATGGGATGGTAGGGTAATAGTGTCATTCATGTTTTTCCAGTGGGGTAAACACTGGAGACTGGCAGAGACATAGGAGTTTAGGGCTCACTATGATCTGTTGCATAGACATTTAAGTTTTCGATGGATACTAAACAAAGTGATACTGGTTTCAGGGTAGAAACCTAGGAAATGATCATGCATCATTATTCTTTGCACCTGTGTTTGAATGGGTAGACCTTGGGATAGGTAACCTAAAATTAATAAAACAAAACAATTAATTAATTAATGTTGAGTCTTCCATATTATAGGCTTAGGAGCTCTAACAGTTTTTATTTTATGGGTATGCCTCCAGGTTGACGTCCTCGTCAGGTTTGCGTAGAAGATGCCCAGCAGGCTGTTCCAGCAGATCACCACCGGGTAGAGGTTGGCGATGATGACACTTGGAGGAAGACACTCCAAGAGTTTCAGCGCCAGAGTCTACAGAAGTATGAGGGATCCATTTCAGATGCAGTCACAGAAGACTGGTTGGAGTAGGTCGAGATAGTCTTTAGTTAGATTCGTGCTCGGAAGGAACACTGGGTGTCCTTGGTTGTGACGATGCTGCGTGGGGAAGCGAGGCGGTGGTGGTTCTTGTTCCTTGGGGATCGTGAGGAATTAGCGATATCATGGGAGGAGTTTCGAGACAGGTTTATAGTCGAGTTTCTTTCTTCTACTGCGAAGGCCTCCAGTCGCCAGGAGCTTCTTACACTTTTATAGGGGAGCTCCAGTGTTCAAGTGTTTGGAATCCATTTCAGGAACCTTCTACGATATGCTTCAGACATGTTACCATATGAGGAGGCCAGGGTGAGGCATTTCGAGGAGGCTTTTCATCCAGAGATCCAGCGCCAGGTCACCGCATTTATGCTAAATGAATATCTTGAGGTTCTGGCGAGGGCAGAGGTTATTGAAAGGACTTTGGATAGGACCAGATCGTCACGAGATGGGAATCGTCATGATTCCTCACGAAGCAAAGCTGTGGTCCGAGGATCTCGGTTTTCAGGGAAGAAGAGTTTCCATTCACCTGGGGGTAGGTCCCATCCCTTCCCATCTCATTTCTCCGGAGGCAGAAACTCTCAGGCCTATTCCAAGGGATGAAGTGCTTGTTTTTCTTGTGGTGGTCGTTGTCATTAAAAGCAGGAGTGCCAGACTTTTCTGAGCAGTAATCATGCACCACACGCTCTGCTCCAGGTTCCTCCGTTGAGGCAGTTCCAGCCGAGGCAGCAGCAGCAGGTTGCACTAGCTTTAGATCACCAGAGGGTAGATGGAGCAGGCGGAGGACAACCCCATGACGCTCCCCGTCCTCAGAGAGTAGAGCGTGGCCGTGGTGGTGGTCATCATCAGGCTCAAAGAGGCCGTGGAGGAGGTCGTGGTTAGCTTTATTCTCTAGCGTTGCCAGCCCCAGGCGAGCCAGATGTCGTTCGAGGTACCCTTTTCTTGTTTTCTACCTTGGTGTATGCCTTGTTTGATTCAGGAGCAACACACTCGTTCATATCACCTACCCTTGTCCATGATTTGGGACTTGAGGTAGAGAGGCTTCCTGTGCCCTTGGCGTTGACTACGCTAGTTGGAGGTCGAGCCGACTTGTTTGAAGTATGTAGAGACTGTGAGCTAGTTTTGGGGCAACACCACTCTTGGGGAGATTTCATATGTTTACGAATACAACCATATGATGTCATACTTGGCATGGATTGGTTGTATTCGGTGTAGGCTATTGTGGATTGCTACTGGAGGAAGGTCATTTTCTTTGATGCAGATGGAGAGAAAGTGGTGTTTGTTGGTGAGAGAGATCATCGGATGAGTCATAGATGAGTTCCATCCTTATCATCCATGATGGCAGGGATGATGCTTAGTTATTCAGAGGTTCAACAGTTGGCGTTTACTAGGGTTGTAGAGGAGTACACTGATGTCTTTCCAGAAGAGGTTGTATCCTTACCCCCTCAATGAGAGATCGAGTTTGGGATCGAGCTAAATCCAGGAGAGTCTCCTATCTCTATGTATCCATATAGGATGGTCCCTTCTGAGTTATGAGAGCTACTTATTCAGCTTGATGCTCTATTGCAGTGCAGTTCTTTTCGGCCATGTGTGTCACCGTGGGGAGTGCCAGTTTTGTTTGTGATAAAGGCTGACGGCAATTTGCGGTTTTGTGTCGATTATCGTCGATTAAACCAAGTGAAAATAAAGAACTGCTATCCTCTTCCACGAATTGATGACCTATTTGATCAACTGAAGGGTGCAAGTTGGTTCTCAAAGATCGAATTGCGGTTAGGATATCATCAGATGCGTGTAAAGGATGAGGATATCCCAAAGACTGCTTTCCGTTGTCGTCATGGGCATTATGAGTTTGTTGTAATGAAATTCCGCGTGAAGAATGCTCCAGCTGTTTTCATGGGGTTGATGAATGCTGTGTTCCGTGAATTCCTGGATACGTTTGTTGTCGTTTTCATCGACGACATCCTTGTGTACTCCACATCTGAAGAAGAGCATGCAGAGCATCTACAAGCTGTTTTGGGAGTTCTTCGCCAACATCAATTGTTTGGTAAGTTTTCTAAGTGTGAGTTTTGGGCTCGAGAAGTTCGTTTCTTGGGGCATGTTGTGTCCCAACAGGGAGTAGCTATGGATCCTTCAAAGATAGAAGCAGTGGTGTCTTGGGCAGCTCCCAAGACCGTGTAAGAGGTGCGAAGTTTCCTTGGTCTCACAGGATATTATAGGAGGTTTGTAGCCAATTTCTCCCGATTTGCGACTCCTCTGACAGCTTTGACCCGGAAGGATCAAGCCTTCATATGGACTGATCTGTGTCAGGCAACTTTCTAGTATCTAAAGGAGAAGTTGGTAAGTTCTCTATTCCTTTGTCTTCCAGCAGAGGGATTCCAGTTTGATGTTTTATATGATGCTTCACATCTGGGGCTAGGCTGTATTCTCATGCAGTAGAGGTCAGTTGTTTCTTATGGGTCTCAGCAGTTGCATCCCCATGAATGAAACTATGCCACCCATGATCTTGAATTGGTAGCCGCGGTGTATGCTCTGAAGTTGTGAAGACATTACCTCATTGGTGAGCACTTTGTGGTTTTCACTAATCATAAGATTTTGAGGTATGTTTTCTCCCAACATGACTTGAACTTGCGGCATCATTGGTGGATGGAGTTCTTGCAAGAATATGACTTTGAAATATCGTATACACCTGGAAAAGGGAATGTTGTAGATGATGCACTAAGCCAAAAGTCACGTAATGATGTTGTGCGTGAATCTGGTGATTCCTGGAGAGTGATGGAAGAGCTATCAGCTTTTCATCTTGATTTGGGAGAAGTTGGGGGTAGAGGTTGTCTTTTACAGATGATGGTGCAATATTCCCTGATGAAGAAGGAGGAAGAGTCTCAGTTGGGTGATCTAGAGGTGGAAGTTTGGAGAGACAGAGTTGTTTGTGGTGAGGCCCCTGATGGTTGGTCAGAGGATGAACAACATCGAGTGTTGTATCATGGCAGACTTTTTGTTCCCTTGGCGATGCGTGAGATGGTTCTCCAAGAGTTCCATAGTTCACCCTTGGCAGTACATCCTGGTGCGACGAAGATGTACCGATCCTTGAGGAGTCAGTTTTGGTGGCTTGGGCTGAAGCATATGGTTGCAGAGTGTGTGTCTCGATGTTTAGTCTGCCAAAAGGTGAAGGCCGAACACCGTGTTCCTGGTGATCTTCTTCAGCAATTAGATATTCCTTAGTGGAAGTGTGAGGACATATCAATGGACTTTTTTACAGGTTTACCTCAAGCTTTGGGAGGACATGATGCTATATGGGTGGTAGTGGATTGTTTAACAAAGTCGACCCACTTCATAGCGATCAAGTAGTCGAGATCAATGGAAGTTTTGTCGAGGTAGTATATAGAGGAGGTGGTGAGACTTCATGGAGTACCTTGGATGATCATTTCTGATCGAGATCCTCATTTTACCTTCAGGGTGTGGAGAGGTCTCCAACATGCTTTTGGCTCTCAACTGGGCCTTAGCACTGCTTTTCATCCTCAAACGGATGGTCAGACAGAGCGAACCATCCAGACTCTTGAAGACATGTTGCGCTCTTGTGTTATTGATTTTGGAGGTTCATGGATGAAGCACTTACCTTTGGTAGAGTTCTCTTACAATAATAGTATTCACTCTACCATCGGTATGGAGCCATTTGAAGCCTTGTATGGCCGGCCATGCCATTCTCCGTTGTGCTGGATTGGGGTCGGAGAATCAGCAATTCTCATACCAGAACTAGTGCAGAAGACAACAGAGATGGTTCAGGTGATTCGTGAGAGGATGAAGACAACACAGGATCGTCAGAAATCAAATGCTAATCAAAGAAGGAGACCCTTAGTGTTTAATGTTGGGGATCATGTGTTTCTGAAGGTGACTCCCCGTCGTGGGCAACGAAGGTTTGGTCGTGGAAGTAAGCTTTCTCCCCGGTTTGTTGGGCCTTTCGAGGTGTTAGCTCGTGTTGGAGCTGTGGCGTATCGTGTAGCACATCCCCCTCAGATGAGTCAGATACATGATGTTTTCCATGTATCACAGCTCCGTCGTTATCTTCATGATGAATCTCATGTTATCGATTGGGGAGAGATTGATATTGATGATGATACAACCTTTGAGGAGCGACCTGTGGAGATCCAAGACCACAAGGAGAAGGTGTTACTTGTGCGTTCTATCCCCTTAGTTCGTGTCTTCTGGCGACACGGTGGCATGGAGGAGAGTACATGGGAGCGTGAGTCACAGAAACATGCTCAGTACCCACAGTTGTTTAATTTTTAAATCCTTTCATGTAATGATGTTACCTTTATGGTTATAACTTTCATGTTTTATTTATGTACCTTAATGTGATGTTATGATTGAATTTTTTGGATATGGATTGTTTGTTCCCCTACTCTCGGATGTCGTAGTTTTGTTCCAGCTTTCGAACAACTCATGGTGGTTTTCCCCTGAGAGTTATCATTTGGGGTGGTTGTTCGGACCCCTCTTTTCTTCTGGGTTGGTTTTTAATTCTCGAGGACGATAATGTTTTGAGAGGTATCTCATAGTGATTTCCATATTTTGGAATATCTCCCAAACAAAATTTCACTCAAGCCGCACTTGTTGAAGTTCAGCATGATCTCTGTCTTTGGAATGACCAAGTGATTCTACCTCCTTTCCAAGATCATAAAAATGATTGGAAAATTGAATACTTATACTACTTGATTTCATTGCTTCTCCATTCTATATAGTTTTCATAATGTGGCTACTTCAATTTATACCCACCAATTTAATGAGTTTGTTATAACAATCACATTTTAATCAAATACTACTTCCAATAAACATAGAATTTTTCTCATTAAATATTCTTATATCTAATTAGGGTTTCAATGACCATATAATATTAATGTCCAGATAAATTCAATGGATACAGAATCCCTATGATGGCATAAGGCCAATGATCACATAATACTAATGAACATGTAATACCAAAAACCATCAATACATATTATATTCATTTATATAAATTTACACAGTTAATGAAAATCATTCACCTAATTCTCTAATTTCTTTTGTAAATATGTTTATCCCATTTCTAAAATGTTTTATTTTTTCAATCGTTATTGTTGGTTTTATGATTCTCATGGAAAATTGAGATGAAGAATATTTCAGTAATATTGTATTTTTATATACTTGTAGTTTTATTTCTTTACTAATTTTTTTTATTTATGTTTCATTTAAATATATTATAATTTATTTCTTTTTTGAATTTTAATTATCTATATAAATGAAATAAAGAAATGTTAATTTTATTTAGATATTTTGTGTAATATAATCTATCATGTATTTAAAGTATATTTAGTACTAAAAGTTTGGGGTGTTTTAACAAGAGATACCCATTGTTTATGAAGATTCATAATTCCCAAAGTATAAATTATATCTCAAAGGGAACTGAGTATTTCCTCCATTCCTCAAGTCTTGAGAAGTGAAACACATATCATATTGTCTACCCATACTCCACATATTTCAAAAAATTTCTCTGTAATTATAGTAGGGTTTCCGCACCTCACTGAGGTGTGAACATCAGTTTTAAGGGTATCAAACCCTAACATAATAATAATCTACAAACCAAACCACTGAAGGACATTGATCTCTATAACTGGAGAATCCACTCCAGGTCACATGTTGGAGTATCGAACCCAATTATAGAATGGGAACCTGATCATCATTAAGATCAAGGGAGAACCAACGATATGCTAAAATAGGGGACCCACACCCTAAGGATATATGACTCATAACCAAAATACTTTGATTGTATTACCTAATCTAGAATATATATACAGGACATCCTTCCTTTCATAAATACATCTCCATTGGTTACCTTCCCCATTTCTACACCAAACACCTATCCCATAATCCATCATAATATATATTAATTTGTAGAACATGATCTATGTCAATAACCATGGAAACATACATTATAATCATTGTAATGAACTCCATCACATTTTACGTAGAAAATATATAGAAACCTATATTTTAAAACACATTAATTCATGAATTATTATATAAAGG
Source organism: Viscum album (assembly GCA_963277665.1). Taxonomy (NCBI): domain Eukaryota; kingdom Viridiplantae; phylum Streptophyta; class Magnoliopsida; order Santalales; family Viscaceae; genus Viscum; species Viscum album. The sequence continues at coordinate 1,579,771,528 of OY728150.1, read as the reverse complement.
TGCACATTATACAATCCCAAAATAATTTTAGGCATAGTGTATTTCATAAATTTGATACATAGAATAAAAAATTTCAATAGTAATATATTGAAATTATTGAAAACTCCCTTAACGTGATCCTATAATTTCATAATTCTTCAAAAATTGCACGATATAACCTGAGGAAGTAAGTAAGAAAGGGATGAGCTATAAAGCACCATAAGGTAATAAACAAAGCATATAATAAGGTAAAATAGTAAATGTGATTCAAGAGGCATATCAGGGTAACATAAGAGGAATTATAATAATAATATTAAATAATAATGCAAGACATAACATGATATCCTAAAGGCAACATGGGAATGCAATGAGAAAATTAACGATGAAATCATAAACCTAGGTTAATGATAACCACTAGGACATCATAACAGAATAAAAAATTACCATAAAAAATTAGGTTTACTATATAATCCAATTCATTGAATATCATGAGTCTAAGACATTACCCTACACATTTGATTACTATCGGGGTGAAACCATCATTTTTATATCATGTAAATGCATATGTGTGCCACATGAATCATAAAAAATAAAGATTAATATCATCAATTGTAATCCCATGATCAAGGTTTGTGTGTTTTAAATATGTATTCCAAAATAAATTAAGGATATGTACATCTAGGTGAATAATAATAACTGAGGATAAAGATGGTATTCTCAATAAAAATGGTTGTGATGAAATAATTATAGGATAATTTTGGAAACATAATGGGGGTACATAAGGGTTGATGGGAGGGATTAATGAGGGTGAAAGGGGAATATAATCACTTAGAAATTATAAGGGAAGTAATAGGGATGTGGGAAATAATATACCAACATGAACAATTGGAAAACATGTATAATATAAAAGAGATGCTTGAAAGTAGAGGAGAAGGAGATGATCCCTTACCTTGAGAGGGGATTTCCCATATCTTGGGAGGAGCTTCTTAAGAACATAAAGACACCTTGAGAGTACTATAAAAAGTTAATTGAAGATTAATTTAGTTCTAAAAGGATTTATAAAAAATATATTATATAGGTTGAGTGGGTTTATATAGAAAATTGGAGGATATTACTTTATTAATTTCCAAACATAGGTTTTAGAATCTATATGATAAAGTAATAAAAATGAAAAACCATACCATAGTTTTTCCTATGGTTTCTACCAAATTGGAGTGGTTTTCATTATTTTACATTTTAAGAACAAATCTCATTAAAACAATACCCTTGTTGATGTTAAAGAGAGTCTTGTTTACCAATAATAGGTTTATAAACATTTAAATATAGTATTATTTTTGGAGGATTCATTAAGGGTTTATAAGATTAGTTAAATAACCTAAAAAATACATTGTTTTAATAGGAAATATTTATTTGGTAGTTGAGTATTTTATGACATATATTATATCACTTTTCGGGTCATTATGATGTCATAATACATACCATATATTTATAAAAAAAATAATTTTTACTTGAAAATTTTGAAGTCTCAAAAAATATGAAAAAACATCCTTTGAAGAATTTAAAAGCTGTGATTTCAAAAATAATATTTATTTTAACAAAAAAATATATAAATATGAGAATTTAATCTTTTAAATCAAAATATCCATTTATTGAAAAATACTGGTTTATTTTAACATTACTGTTTTTTGATGCTTATAAAAATTATTTTTGAATTCATAAAATTATGTTATCATTTATATTTAGTAAATATTATTTAATAATAATATTTTATTAAAATAACATTTATTTAGAAAATTATTGAAATCATTAATAATAGTGTCCTGATAGAAACTATATATTTCCCAAAAATAAAATTTGTGTTTTTATCATTTCATAATATAATTTTTATCAAAGGAATTATTTAATCATTTAAAAATTAATAATAAAAAAGAATCATTAAAGGAGATTATAAAAATTCATACTATAAGGGTCTAGATACATATCCCTTTATTACAGTAGTTAATTCCCTAAGGGTAAGGTATATGATGGAGATATTTTATTAGGGTGGTTCAATGTACATGGTTTGGATTGTGATCTTGATGAGCTTGAAATTATCACATAAAAAGTTTCATTAATGATTTAGTTATTGAATCTCATATCAGGTTTGATTAAGTTACAATCCCAATGATTCCATCTCCCTCCAAAACTATGATAAATTGGATTTATAGGGTACGATCCCACTATTTGAGTCCATCGCTTATTTCGTCTTTATCAATTGGACTTTACCACAAACATTAATAAAGTAATATTAGTGGCCACTATACAACGAATATATAATCAATATTTATGATTCATAACATTATTTTAAATTTTACAGACCATATAACTTTTCAAAAATAACGAAATTAGTGTTTGTTTTTTCTATAACTCTATTACTTGATAATGCGTTTATTCATTCAAAAAGAGAGAATATAATTTATAAATTCTCAATTTGTTATATTATTTTCTCTTAATACATTTTAACCTAGTAATTTTAATTTCATAAAATAATATAGATGAGTGTAATTATATTTCATTGCTATATTCACTACCCATGGTGCTTCCTCAAAATTGTGGTTCTACCATAACACTATGACCAGGTGAGTTCGCTTGTTTTGTATAACCTTATCCATACAATATATGATCTTCAACAAATACTGGTCATATGAGAGATAATTCTCTTAGGGAACCACCTTTGGATTAATTAAATGTGAGGGTTATAATATAAACTTACTCAAGAGTGATACATTGAACAGAAAATGTACTAGAGATAGGTTTGTTGAGAGTGCGAGTCGATGTGCTTAACCTACTTCGGGATTTAGGTGGTCATGTATGGTCCATTATTAAATGGAAAATATGTATGTATTCTTGATAAACAATGATTTTATGGTATTGGTAGTTAACAATGACATATGAAATGGTTTTTAATCTTATATTAGTACCATATTTTTAAAACATGAAATTTTGGTTATTGATTGATTTATAACTATTTATCACTCTTCTAAATAAGAAATTTTTAAATGTTAAAATTTTATTCCATGAATCATGTTTATGATCCATTATATATTTTTATGAACTTTTTAAGTTATTCTCATAATCTCATACCGTTATTATAATCTTATTATTTCATATAACCATCGATCGATATCTCCCATGATTACCCTTACTGAGATTCTGAGATCACCCTTTCTTATTTTTACATTTCTTAGGTTATGGATAACGATTTTAGTAGGTTATGTTTATGAATATTTCTATATGGGAAGATATTTATGTGTGATATTGATGATCTTTTATGAAATAAGAGTATTATATACTTAGTCTCCAAATACACTAAATAAATATAGTCCTCATGTTTATATTCATGAAATTTATTGAATATTATTCAAAAAAGATGTAATATTTATGTTTAAAAATCATGGGCTGCTATAGTTGGTTTTAGAGGATTGTTTTATTCAATATTTATAGTGTAGGATTTGATAGATTTGGTGAAAACCCTAGGTATAAATATAAGTATTTGATTACACCATAATTTTTTTATTGACCATGGATATCCTAGGTTAAACTGAAGGTATAATTGATTAGTAAGAAGGTGTTATGATTTAGACATCCTATGAATGATTTTCCATTATTTATCACTATGATCAAAAAAACCTAATGGTCAGACAAACCATTTCAATTTTAATAAGTTAGTGTAGATATAATTATGAAGTTGATGTGGTTATACATAAGATCCACTATTGATGTACCCTATTTGATATTAGTTATATGAATTCCTATATATCAATAAATGCCTCAAGGAATGTTAATTCATATCATCAATGATTAATTTTTTAGTCAATAGTGAATAACCTTATTGGTATAATGTTCATATATCAAGTCTTTGATTATTATCTAAATACCATTTATGGGAAAGTTCTTCTTAAAAATCTTATGAATATTTATATAGTTGAATTCTATTGATTTTATGCATCGATTATATTTATATATATGGATACCATATCGATTTTCAAGGAGAGTAATTCACATTTAATATTTTAAATAAACTTATGATAATTTATCTATGTGAGAATGAATTTGAACTTTCAATGGAAATTACTTATATCTTATGGGTCATAATTCCTATCCATTAATGCTATTACTATTAGATAGTCGAGGATAGACCTAAAATTAATGATAGTAATATTGTTTGGGAGTTTGTTGATGTATTTACTGAAGAATATCATGGTCTTTGTCGAAATTCTAAAGATGATTTTTCAATAGAACTCATACCCAGTGATGCCACTATTTTAAAGACTCCAGATAGGATGACCATGATTGAGTTGTAGGAATTGAAGAAGAAATTCTAGGATAATCATGTTGAGGGATTAATTCATCCAATATAATGATCATGGGGTGAACCTATTATTTTTGTTAATAAAAAATAAGGATCAATGTGACTCTTCATTGATTGTCCAGAACATTATAAGATCATTACCATGAACAACTATCCTATCCCCCATATTAATCACTAATTTTTTCAACTACATATAGGTAAATAATTTTATAAGATTCCCCTTCATTATAGATATCATCAATTGAGGTTTTTTAAGGTGTATATACCCAATAAATCCTTCCATATGGGGTATGAGAATTTTGAATTTATTATGATTCCATTTTTGTATTACAAATTCCCTCTTATATATTTATGTATTTAATGAATAAAGTCATTATAGATTTCCTTGATCAGTTTGTGTTTGACTATAGAGAAGATATTCAAATTTTTTCAAATTGTAATGAAACACATGAAGATCACTTTAGAATTTTTCTGAAGACCCTTAGAAATGATAAGTTGCATGAAAAAAATCAGCAAGTGTGTATTTTGGATTCATAAAAATTAATTATTGGGTTATATAATATCATGTTATGGTATTTCAATGGATCCTTCATTGAAAAATGTTTTTGAATGTTAGATCCAAACAACCTCTGTTACTGAGGACCATAATTTTCTTAGTTTGGAGGGATATTATCCATTATTTGGTGAGGAGTTTTCATAGAAGTATAATCAAATAACTACATAATCTTTATATGGGTTTATGTTCTTGTGGATAGTTGAATGAGTAGAAATTTTCAGGTTACTAAGGAGATGGTTAGTCGATACACTTATTATTACACTAACCTTTTCTAGAGAGGGGTTTATAATCAGCAGTGACGAATCAAGGAATGGACCAGGATGTTTTCTTTATATAAAATGATATGGTGATAGGTTACACCTCACTCCAATTTAAAATATATGAGAAAAATTATCTGACTCATTATTTGGAGTTAAATGGGATACATTTCATGTTAAAGATATAGAGGATTTATCTTTATAATGAATTTTGTGACATATATACTAATAAAATATTTTTTAAGTATATATTTAGACAAAAAGAGAATAACTTGTTTCAGAGAAGATGGATGGATTTTATTAAATATTATGACTACTTAATATATTACCAACCTTTGAAGAAAAAACAAGGTTTTGAATTATCTATGTTAGAATTAACTTTCTATTTTTCTCACTAAGAGTATTTAAATATATCAAATTCTTATGGATTTTCAAAATATAGAACATCAAATCATGAGGATAGGGGACATATCTGATATTATCCTTTGAAATTGCAACCATCAATCTATTATAGTATCAAATAGATGTGAAAATAATAAGTATATTTGAGAAAGAAGGTGAGGAATATTTCTAATTTAAACTTTTATTTTGAAGTAATTATATGTTTCAAGAACTGTGTATGTGTTCCATCTTTACTAGACACAAAGAATTATCTATTGTATAAATTTCACAGTTCCTCATTATATATTAATCCTTGATGTATGAAGATGTATAGATGTCTAAAATAGTATATTTAGTGAAAAAACAAGGAAAGAGAAATTAAAAATTATGTATCTTTATACTTGGTATATCAGTGTGTTAAGGCTAAGAGTTAGAGATCTAAGGGATTGTTACAAGAATTACCCACAGAAGAATGGAAATTGGAAAACATCAGCATGGGTTTTTTTCATCACACTCCCCCAAAAATATAAAGTCCATAACACTATTTGAGTTTTATTTGATCATATTATGAATTAAACATACTTTATTTACATGAGAAAGTATTTTTATTTGGATCATATTACCAGGTTATACATTAATGGAAGTTGTGATATTTCAAAAAGTACCAATTTTATTGTATCTTATCAAGATCCAAACTTTATATTGATGTACTAGAAATGTATTTATCAAGATCTGGATATAGATCAAGGTTTCAATAATAATTATCATCCCAAGATTGATAGTCAGTATAAGAGAACCATGCAAACTGTGGATGATTTTTTTGAGATCTTATTGTCCATAATTGATTTTTTTTTGGTATTGACACCATTCTCTTTTCAAGTTTTCTTGCAACAATAATTGAGCATTCAGATGGATTTTTATGAGGCCCTCTGTGGTAGGAAGTACAAAAATCCAAGATGATATTATGAAGTTGATATTTAATTCTATCAGAAACTAATATATCAAAGGAAATGGTAGAGAAATTTAGATATATTCAGTATCACATAATATAATTACAGAGATGATAGAAATGTTATGCTAACAATCGTTGGTGATATATATAGTTCAAAGTTGGTGAAAAAGTATTTCTCTAAATTTCTATATTGAATATTCTTATGATATTATGAATGAGAGTAATGTTGATACCAAGTTATATCTTACACTTTGAGATACTTAATCGAGTAGGGATAGTATCCTATCGCTTGTAACATCCACCAAACCTATCTAATGTTCGTGAGGTATTCCATATATCTCTTCTAAGGAAGTAAATACCTGATCCATAACAAGTACTAAACTCAAAGTTCATACCAAAATATCATGATATTTCCTATGAAGAATAACCAAAAAAATATTTAATCGTTGAGATAGAGTGTTATGCAACAAGACTACTCACCCGATTAAAGTTCTATAGTGGAATCATATATTCAAAGAAGATACTTAAAAACCTAAGGATGCAAAACAATAGGGATTTATTCATTTTTTTATATTAGAGTGAAAATTTTTGAGGGGGAAATTAATTTTATCGGGGGTATAATGTGGCACCTTAAATTTTTTTATATCTTCTTCTTTTTTTATTTCATTGGTATCTTTATTTACACACAACACCGATTTTAAACGAACCAGAACATACTAGTAGAATATTATTATTTAATGTGACTGTTGTCACCCATATATTGGATTAGTGTGTATGAATATAATGAAATAAAGTTTGAAAGAATTATGGTTTACATATGTATAAAATTAATTCATTGGTAACCAATTAATTTGAAATTAAAATAAAAAACGTTTGAAAATAAAGAAGCAGTTTTTATGGAAAATTGATTTTATGTGTACGATGTGTTTTAATATTAATAAATTAAATTAGTTACTATTAGTGAATTATTTTAATGAAATTTATATTTTGTATATTAAATAAATATTTTTAACATTATGGAAATTTTTTTCTATTCATGAGATAGAAATAAATCCAGTTTTATGCTTTAAAATGTATATTTTCAGAAAAAGAGATTCATCAAGTTTTGTACACATATTTTAAAACTAATTTGATTAAATTATAGAAATTGAAGGATAAAAAATGGATTATGTATTTGGGATCAACAGTTTCAATTTTTTTAAGTAGGTCCCTTTTATTTTTAAGCATTATGAATAGTAACCATGGTAAAATTTATCACCTCGGTAAGGGGTAAATCAGGTTAACATAGATTAAAACTAATTATTAAGGTAAATATTTTACAAATTAATTCTTATTAGATGAAGGTTATTTTAACCATATCAACTTAGATTTAAAATATAATTTTTAATGGACAATTATCCTAGAAAATGCCCTGTATAATATTTAAAGCAAAGAAATATACATAATGTAACTATTTATCTTTTACATATGTATTGTGTGTTTACAAAGGAACAAAAGAGAGTTATGAATAAATATTAATAAGTATTTTTATATTTTTTTGTGATGGTAGTTTATTTATTATTATTACTGATTATATAATTACATTAAATTCTTACACAATACCGACATGATTTTTTTTCAATTAATAGAAAAATAAAACAAATGATTTTAAAAATATTATAAGTAATATAATTTGAGTGTGTTATATTCTTACATGAATTTTATAGATGAATAAAATATATTAGTGATGTTTTTATGGATTATATTTTTATTTTATATTTTTATTTATTTATTTGAAGTAAAATTAAATGAATAGTGTTAAAAATAAAATTAATGATATTTTATGAAAATAATATTTTACTAAATTATTTAAAAATATTGAAAATATTTAAAAGAGAAAATGTGGTTTATTTATTGTTTAAATGTGATACATTTTTCATTTATGAGCCAATTTTCAACACATTATCTATATTATTACTTCTTAAGAGCGAAAAATATATTATTATGGTTAATCTAAAAATATGTTAACTATGAGATTAAACAAAAAGATAAGGTCTAAAACACCACTTTATCCAATAAAATTTTTATTGGTTAGTGAACTTCCACCCTCCTAAAACCTTATATTTTTTTCTATGTCCTTTTTGGAATTATTTCTCTAGATAATGAATTTATTACACTTTAATATTTTAAGAAATACAAAGAGTGACCCTCCCCTCACTTATAAAAGGGAGCCCATCCTTTCTCTTATTTAGACTACTTTGAGCATTTTATATCGAAAAAACACTAAAAAATTATATTACAAACATATTTATACATATTATATTGATTATGTTTCTTCAAAAAGACTAACCTTATGGTCTTTATGAGGATATTTAAAAGATTTATTTCAAAAAGAGGTAACCACCTTAACCGATCACTTTATTTTTAATTCTTCTATTAAACATTTAATTTTTTATACTTATCATAAAATAAAAAAATTAAGTTTCATATATACTATTTAATTTAATATTACTATTAAAACACCATAATCATCCCCTATTCCGATGAAATTTTTATTGAATGTATCACTCATGTGTACGTATCACTTACCATCTCCACGTAGGGACACAATTCAATTTTCATCACAGTCATTTATGGATAAATATTTTTTGGGTTTTAGTATTTTTAATTATATTTAGGATATAATAATTATTTACTAAGGATAATATAATATCAACATTCTTACATTTCTAACCTTTGAAAAATAGTATCATTGCTCGTGTGTATTTGTGGACTACCACCTCTATAGAGAGGTATGGTTTATTTTTCATTTATACTGTTCATGAATTATAATAAGGATATATTTTATAAATATATATTGTTTATAATATATTATAATTATTATAAATGGTTAATTATTTATATTTCATCCATGATGTCTTCTAAAAATCAAAAACAATTTTCATGCATACGTACAACTTACTGTCTCCATGAATGATGAAATTCATTTTTCTTTCTTTAACTTTTATGGACGAATATTAATAAATATATATATATATATATAATGAATATACATGATATTGATATCATGATTTAAATTTTACATACTCTGGAACCATAATCAAAGTACATAGACCCGGACTACTAAACCTTCACCTACATAAAAGAAATGAAGTAGTTATCACCCAAATAATGCTTGTAATAAAAAAATTGAAAAATTGGGTGACATGATTTACCAAATAAATCATATATGATATGATATATATTAATATTTTTTTTATAATATATCTATATTAAATATATATCACATAGATTATTTTAATGTGTATGAAGGTTGACAATACTTGGGGTAATGGATTTATGTTTCAATCCTATTTTTAATTGGGATTGTTTATTCTTGAATTTTAATAGTGAAAATTATATAATCCTTTTATGGTAAATCCATTTAATTTTTCATATGATATATGAATATATGAGTAATACATTTTTTATTTTCATTTTCCTTTATTTATTTACACAGTAGAACGGTAGTTAGTTTTTAATGAAAACCTAAATTATTTCTCGCTTTCGGAGAAAATACTTTTTCTTCCATATTTTTGTTTTGTAAAATTTTTTTCAGTATTTTTTTAATATTATACTATTATTTTTAAACTAAATTTTTATCCATGATTGAATTTTTACATAATGGTTTAAAATTAATTTTCTTTTCATTTTTGGAATGTGGTATTTTTAAATTTTTTTAAAAGTGATAAATGAATGTTTTATTTTAACTTATTCAGAAGGAAAAAAATTTACTAACATCATAAGAATTAAATGATTTGAATATTCCTTTAAAACTTTTCAAGTTTCTTTTCAATGAATATATCTCCCAAAAAAATGGAATATTTTTTAAAATCTTAAATAAGTGATCTCAAAGTGAAAGAGTATTTTCCTCTAGAAATATTTAAATTATTCTTTTAAAGGAATTTTCATCTATGTTATTATTCATGTTTTAGTTTTATATAAGTAGAATCTAGTCTATATTCTATAAGGAATGAGGTCACATCATGATACTTGTAAATGATATAAATAGAATGGGGATTCTTCTGAAAATTAGAGAAAATTATTCTTATGTTAATTCCTTTTAGAGAGAGTTCCTAGGATGAAATGTTTATATTTTAAAATAAGAACAAGGGTATGCATGAAATAAAAATTTTAAATGCACTTTAGGTGTGGGATGGAAAGATTGATTGACTAATTGAATCTTGTCATTTTATCTTGTTATTCATATTTTTAATCTATATTCAGACCATTATCCTTATTCTTATGGAAAAGAAAATATAAATTTGTGTAGAGGGATCCTAACCATTGAACACTGGGGATTATATACATGATACCATGATTTAAATAACCTTGTATTTCATCCTTGTTTTTTTAGTGTTATATCTCAATATTTCTCTCATCATTGAATCCTTGTCATGTGACCATACACACAAATAGGTGACATGGAAGATTATTTTAAGAGTTTATATTTTCTATTTACCCCTAATTAACCCACCTCTATGTGGTGTTTTAATCTCCCATGATCTAATTAATAAGAGATATATTCCTCTATTAAATCATAAGGGACAAATACTTTCTTAACCATTCAATTAATTCCATATCACTTATGACAAGCCCAACACATGCTACCTTAACATGAGAATATCATGTCATGGATTTCATCTATGTGTAATAGTACATGATTCAAGATATACCTGAATAATGATAATAATTCACTGAAAAAATACACATCCTCATAGATGAGAATATCCATGGGCACATAAAAAATTTGGAATTTATTTATATGAGTTTTCCCTAATGGCCTCCCTTCATAGAGATCTATAATTTAAAAATTAATATGAATAAGTTACTATGTTTATAATCCCCAATCACCTAATAGTGATACAACATTTGTGTCTTGTTATATTGAAGAATATTGACCAAATGGAATATGTTTACCCCCTAAAAAGTTGAGGTGAATCATGGTATGTTGATCATTTGAAAAAAAACTTTCACCAGTGATCTTTTCACATTGTTATTATGAGAACTCCTCTACAACAAAACCAATATGAAGTGATACAAAAAATAACATAGGCGAAAACAAAAATTTTATTTTTTCCATCGAGTCAAGTATAATCCATGGATCATGCAACAATGATGTGCAGATGCACTTAAAACTCTAAGTAAACTACTTTTTTCTTAATATTTAGAGTTTTCACACTAAATCACTAAGTTTACAAACATCTCAATATAAATAAAATCTATACTCTTATCCACTTAAATAGTAAACTACTTATGAAAGTGTTTTATCCTATATCTTCACAAATAGAGATTAAGTTTATACTAAGAACGGTGTATCAATTAACTTCACTTTCATAAAGTTAAAAAAATCCATGAACCTCTAGTTAGGTATCCTCATCGTTCTTCCTTATCTTAAATTATAGAACTACTTTGGAACCCCTTAATTTTTTGTCTATTTTTTTCCCATAATTATACATTCATGATCCTTTTTTAACTATTTGAAGGGAAAGGTATTTCTCACCTCTTGAGGGAGTCTCTTGATTGACCTAATAACGATCTTTAACACAGTATCATTATGTTAGGAAAATTTATTAAACTATATTTATACAATTTGAGATAATATATTCAATTTAATTCAATTAATTCTCTCTTTAAATATAGAAAATTTAAATATACAGGTTTGATAACTTGATTTTTTCCAAGTGCAAACATCACAATCTGGACATGATTCCTACCATCATGATTACCCCATGATATGTATTGTTCCATCACAATTTTCAAAACATAATCTTTTAATTTCAAAGATTTAGCTTGTAAATAAAACCATGGAGAGAACTATGTAATTATCCTTTAACTTACAAACCATGACACAAGGTTCATCACATGGGACTAACCACCCTATTGTCTAGAAACCTGGTATCATGATGTGAGTAGTTAGGTCAAAATAGGATGCTAGCACCTCTAGTACCATATAGGGCGAGGGGGAGTTTCATGAACAGAACATAAATCATAAAGAAACTCTTTCCCACCAGAAGGCCATCTATTCTGATGGGTAAATGATCCCTAAGGGAGACAAAAATATGAAGTAGTGAGGGAAAAAAAATTATTGGATGGGTAGGTAGATCCTTTTATATGGTATTAAAGAAAAAATGGAAGAGCTGAACCACTCATATATTTCTATGATAGATATTTTTGGATATAATAGGCAAACCCTCTTTGAAGTTTATAACATGGTTATAACTGTTTTGGTGCCCAGAATCCAGACATCGTTATGATACCTGTTAAGTAACGCCATTATTCTAACACCTCGAGTCCCACATGGTGAGAGGGGTAGATTTATGTTAAGAGTATAAATCATACGAAAACTTTTTCCCATCACATGGGATTTTTTAATGATGGATGATGAGCCCTAGGGTAGACAAGACAATGAGGTGATGATCCAAAGTAGAAAAAATCATGATTAGAGGGGTGTGAAAGTCTTGATTATTGTTTTTATTGTAAAATATGTCTCTAGGGTTTTATGTGGTTTGTTTAAATGATAAATTTACATGAATACTGTTTCTAAATAGATGATTTCTATGTGATGTTGGAGTCCAAAAGTGTTTTTGAAGTAGTTAGAGGAATTTTTTCGGTAGAACAAGAGTATTTTCATAATACTTTAGGTCACACTATGACTAGAACTCATAGGGTTAATTATATGGAAAAGGAAGAGTTCATAAGGATAATTTGAGGGATAAAGGAGATTACTCAATGAATTTGTATGTTTGACTCATGTTTTGAATGGTTATGGCAGGACGTGAGGTTGAATTTCACTAGAGTTAGTGTGTAAGATACTGTAGTACAAAAGAGTGATTCACACTATGAAGAGAATTATTTTTCTATAATTGGAACTTTATAGGAATCCATAATTTAATTTTTTAGGAGTAGTGTTCACTCCATGATGGTTCATTTCACACATAAGTGTGTTTCAATTAAATTTTAGTGGTTCTATTTAGGTGAGGCTCACAATTTTATTAGAAGGATTCCCCAAGATAGATTCTAGATGAATAACATGCGGTCTTCCTAAATTAGCCTCGCACCGTGAATCAAATTATTACACCTTGAAATGATAAAGAATTGAAATTAATATAAAGGTCTAATCCATGATTTTTGGATTAAGTAATGGTTACATGTCATGAATTAAAGGGGTTTTATTTATCCCCAACTTTTAGATCTTAATATTTCACAATGAAGACTATATCCAGAACACAAACATGAAAAAATTAATATTGTTTACACCCTAAGAAGAGAGTCATTCCTTGAATATGCAGTTTCAATATCAATTGTAAATGTAGTTGAAATTAAATTATGGTTTAATGGATCAAGATTCTAAGGTTCAACATATAAATAATGGAACATAATGGCCATTTAAATTGTTTTGCTGCGCACGATGGGATCATGGGGGAGAAACGTGCGCTACCTGACGATTGATTAGAGAAGATTGGGTTCTACTTAATCACTCATATCAGGTGAACCGTTTTCGCCTCGAAACTCCCAATGGTTATATATATAGCAATACATGGACCTTCTTTCCAAAGGCAAGTTTTTGATGGGTGGTTTGACCAGTGATGCTTAAGAACTCACATTGGTCGAGAGGTTGGGAAGTCAGGCTCATCACACCCTTTTGGGGGGAATTATTTCTTATTCTAGGACTCTCTTAAACATTTAAGACGTATTCATATGTTCGTGAATCTTTGGTTTATACCCAAGAATAGTATCCACGTGTTATTGCTGATTGGAAATTGTCAGCTAAACGTAGGGATTTAGAATCATTTAGGCCCAAGGTTTACCATCCCTCATGGATTAATGTCTTCGAGGAGTTGAGACTCATTGGGACGATGCTGGTTTAAAGCCTCATAACTGGGTGCTCTGGAGTTTATTTTCATACAAGGGGGGACAGATTAACAACTTTAGCATTTGGATCGAACCCGTGATATGGGCTTCCTACGAATCCTTGTGAGGAGAATCAGAGTCCTCGTAGTTCGAAACAATAATTTAATGTCATGCAGGATGAAGGATGAACTGACATGAAGGTGGACTGGTAGTCCGATGGGTAATGGGATTTAACCTCATGGAGGCTTTCTACGTACCATGGCTTAACATGGATCAAAGTCCTCGTAGTTCACATTGTGGGTGGGGTTAGGGTCGGTGCTCACTCTATGCCCACGTGAGTCATACTCAGTGTGAGAAAATAGAGGCAGCAGAGACCCGATGATCACGTCACAAAAGGTGAGTCTGTGAGAAGCAAAGTGGGGCTTATGCATTGAGCAGACCACGGTGCCAGGAATTAATTTAGGAGGGAGGCCCGATGGCAAAAAATCCGAGTAGGAAAGGGACATGGCCCCGACAAAGAATGGAGAAGAACCCCTCTCCACCACGCCATTCCTTGGCCATGGATGTGGGGGAAGTACGGAGGTGCATGGATGCTTCCTTCTAATGGGTAGTCCTCCACTCCCCATGGAGGGGAGAAGTGCCCCAGTCCTAACAAGTGGAGGGGCAGAATGGGGACTCCCGGGCTCGGACCCCGCGTTACAGTGGGAATGAGAACCCAGGAACGCTTCAGGAATCTACTCAAGGGCCAGGGCAACCCCTTCGTCCTCACCTACCATGGGTATGTGAACTCAGAACTGCATGCTGATTCGCATGAAGGTTACATCACATGGGTCTGGTGGCTCTGGTGGAGGCCTCAGCTCATGGCTGATGAATGGGCCAATGAGGGGGTTGTGAAGAATCAGGCTGGATTGGAAGGATTTTATCTGGCTCGGGGAATGGGAACTCCAAAGGATTTTGCGGGCCACACAGATGTATGAGGGGTGGCGCCCTTCGTGTAGGGAGGACGTACATGACTGGAGAGGCCGTTAGCGAACCAGGTTGGTCTACGGATAGATGAGAATCCCACGAACAAGGTTGGTTTGCGGCTTCGGGTTCAGCCTACATACCAAGTTGGTTCGCGGAGGGGTCCACGCGAGCAGTGGTGGCCGAGGGAGGCGCCGGTCAAAGGTTCATCAGTCGGGGCTTCGGCTGCATAGGAGGGTACTACACGGTGTGACTGATCGGAAAAGGGGAATAAACTCCCTAGTCTGCAGGGAGTGCATCCGCGGAGGGGCCATGGTTCACAGTCTTCTCTTCTCTGTTATTTTAAGTTCTTAGTTCACCAAGTTGTTATGCGTTTTCGGTTCCTTATTAATTCATTTCCACCTTCATACCTATTCTGGTTCGCGAACTGGAACTTCGCTATTTGAGAAATCCTAGGCTCCTTCCTTCGAAATCCTTCCACCCAAATCTGATCGATCTCCTCCCCTTTTCCCCTCTCCCACGATCTGCTTTTATAGAAGGCGTAAAAAGAAGTATCTGTGGCCATGTGACACCTTTAGTGGAGGCCCATGATCACAAACCCGGTTTACAGATTCCTTGGTCGATCCGAAACTCTCGAGGGGCATTGAAAACACCTCCCCCATGAACCAAACTAGCTCAAGGAGTGCTTCTCGGATGCGCAGGGTTCCACCTCTATTCCACAAACGACAACGGATGCGGCCCGGGCTGGTTGACGCGATCTGCGGCTAGGGCGGTTCATGATGGTGGACCAGGTTGGTGCCCGTCCTGCTTCATGCCTGTGGAGGATCCATGGCTCTGTTTTGAGAATGACCGTGGTCCGCAGAGGGGGAAATTCGCAGAACCGACCGCGTACCGTTATCATTGGACCGGTCCACGGACCAATTCATCTTGTGCCATCCATAGTATTCTTGACACTTTCCCCAAATTATTTAGGGGGAAATTAGGTAGAATCTCCCTTGATTTAAAGGGGATTCTCATTCTCCTTTGAAAAAATTTCAGGACCCTAAAAATGGCCCCCATCGGAATGTAGTCTGATTGGAACGAAGAGGAGGCCAGTCTGATGTAGAGTGGTCCTAAAACTTGGATGGTTTTCTATATGGGAGTGGACCCGGTAGGGGACCATACCTATAAATATGGGGTCCCTTCCTTTGTATTTTACTGGATTCTTTGTAAAACCAGATATCTATTACATTTTGTCTTTGTGTTCTCATTCCTTAACGAAGCGCCTCGTCTGTGAACTAGTTTCCACTTCTGTGAACAATTCCTTGTTCATATCCACCTTTACCCACAGACCAATCTCCCAGCCACGAACTAACACTTTTAATTAACTAAAAAGTAAGTTACGATAGGCCATGTAGGAACTTGCTCCATGGTTTTGATGGTCTGTGGACTGAAATCTTCCAGAATTTGAAGATTTCTTATGTCTTCCGAACCGAACTATTTTAATCCGAGATTAAGACTCTACGGAGCAACCTGGTTTGCGGTTTTCTGGCCAACCATTCGCGGGCAAGAGTACCGCGGACCCCTTCCACATAGGGTTGGTTCGCGGGATGCAGTCATCACGAACCACATTTTGAGGCCTGCTTGCGGACCTCGTCCTGAAGGCTTCCTGAATCCTTTTCCATATACTTGGTATTTTTGTCCAGATTTTATTATTTCAGACTGACAATTTTCTTGGTTTTTATAACACAGGGAGAAAATGTGGTTCCCCCTTGACCTGCACCCTGGACTGCTACCGAGCCTCTCTCAATCAGCAATAAACACCTAAATGACATGGCCAACCCTATTCAGGATGGAATCCGCCACTCCCCACTGTACCCCTTCCTTGATGATCTGCTCTCCAAGTCCCAGTAGAAGTACCCCTTTTCCAATAGACTTCTTACCTACGGGTTCAGTTTACTATCCGATATGACGATTCTGGTACCATCTCATGTCAAAAATCCTGTAGCATGGATATTTACTAGCACTATCCCTCGATCTACAATATCCTCTAGAGGGTGGCCTGCCCTAAGGGATACAGCTGCCGGATCTATGTTGAATCACCTTCCCGTGTCCCCGACAGGAGAACAATGTCAGCAGAACGAGGCAATTCATTGTTACCGGAGCATTGCCCGCAATGCTATGGTAAATGACCAGCATGGATGGCCAGCGGACCAGGACCTTCGGCCCGAAGGGGTATTTAAGTCATTGGATTGGGGGTGGCCATTCTATGTCCACCAAAGCTGTGCAGAGTTTGAAGTATAATTGCGATCCGTAGGCTTATATGAAGATTCCTAGGTGTCCCAAACCTATACCCATCGGCCGCAAGCCCTCGCTAGGAAACTTATCAGCCGTTGGAGTCCGGACACCAACAAATTCCATATAGTCCATGGGGAGGTGGGTATTAGTCTTTGGGACGTCATCCAGATTTCAGGGGTCCCGATCGTTGGGGGTATGTATGATGAATTTCTGCCTCCCTCTTCTGTGTGGGACAACGAAGAGAGGATCCTCCTGGAAAAGTGGCTTATTGATCTGGCCCGGGAGCATTCGAAGGATACATCTTCGAAACATATTGATCTGTATCGTGACTGGATTAAGGATTTTTACCAAGAGATCAAGTTCATGGATCTTCCATGTAGGGCCATGAACTTCCCTATCATGGAGTCCCGAAGGCCGAGGGGTAGCTACTGGCTGACCCTAGAGGAAGTCGAGTTCAACGACTGGGACTGGGAACTTGTTTCAGACATTGATCAGTTTCTTCGTCTAGTGGCATTTATGGCCATGTTCTTGTGTGGCTAGATATTGCCTGTACCCGAGACTGGTGGCATGCAGTTCTCTACTTTTGTAATGGAATCATAGCTGGCTACCGACAACATCATCAACTTGGTCATCCCAGTATTGGCTCAGATTTATTAGTTGCTTAGAAATATTACCGATGGGTGTCGGCCTAACCGGGTAGCTGACCCTTTTGAGATTCTCTAGGGATGGTTGGGAGCACCTATCAAGAACTGCTACACTTTCATCAACCCTCTTCTGATTCCGGGCACCGCATTCCATCCGTACTTGCAAATGACCAGTGGGCTTATGCCCGAAGAGTGGGTGACCCAAGATAAGGATGGACAAAAAACGGTTCAGAATATGCATCTATTGTCGAGTCGGATCTCGAGTTATGATCATTTCAATTTCTGACCATATCCCTCCCCGACCGGTGCAATTGAGAATGCCATATCCGAGGAGTTTAGCTAGCGGGGCTACATCTTTTCCTCAGAGTGGGCATTCTGGTGGCTCGTATCGGTGGGAAACTGATTTGTGAGGGGTACAGGCCTTGCCAATTCAGGCGTCAATTTGGCTGCGTTCAGGCACTATATTCTCCCGCACTAAATGGTGCCCACGAGAACCGCCATATAATGGTGGCCAAGAAAATGTGGTTAATGTTCACCCAAGAAGATACTGGCTGCGAGGTTATAACTCCCGCGCTTTCAGACTCCATGCCTTTCTTGTCCAATAGCTATACCGAATCCTGGGTGCAATCGTACCCGAATGGCCAGGTAAGGCTGTGGGTGCCCACTACCACAAGTCCTAAGCCATCTAAGGGAAAGATGAAGTGAAAGGGGGATAGTGCTTTAACCAGGCCGGGAAAGGTTCTTCGCAACCTTGTCGGTCCCGTGCTTCCGGGGAAGATTTTAATGGACAGAGGTGTATCCTATCATGCCCTCAATGCTGCCCGAAGAAAGTTGGTTATCCCATTGATGCTGCCTTCCCGACGACCTGGGGTCAATGGGACGAATTCAAAGGCCAATCATTATTTCATAGCCAGTACCCCCATTCATTGTGGCAGTATCTCCAAGAATCTATAGTGGCATTTGATGGGTTGGGCAACATATCTTCCCCTATTGACATTCTTTATGATGTGGACCCATAGAGGGCCGATCAGTATTTCCGGGACCTCGAGGCCTATATTTATGCATGCCAGGGTTATGCGGTATTAACCCTCCGAGTCCATGCCATGCTGCTATTGGTGACTGATGAGGAGGGGAAAGAGAGTGATCACTCTTTAGGGGGCGATGATTTCAGTGGTCCCCCTGCCACGACTGAAGCAAGGGAATTCCCCCCCATCCCATGAGGTCCCGATGATAGGTTTCTCCAAAGAGTTCTAGGGCAGCAATGAGATCTGGAAAACAAACACGAGCATTGGCACCCCCACCAGCCCCTGCCGCTGCCAGACCCTCTTAGGTTGATCCCGCCAGCTAGCTATTCTTGTTACGTCCACATTTCCAGGCATATGGAGAATTTGGGATGACCTGAGGGCTAGTGGCTCAGATGAAGAGGTTTGGGTGTTACTCCAAATGGGCCCTCTTGAGCTTCCGGGTATTGGGACTATCTTCGCTCCGCCCCACTTGCTGCTGGAAGAGGATCTGGATGAAATAGTCACCTAATTGAAGGATATGGATGCATACGTTCATTCAATTTGGAACCGGATTTATGGGTCTACCTGGGTGTCCATGATGATAAGACATCCCAAATCTTCTGATCCCGAAGGAGAGGTTGCCCTACTAGTCCATTCCGGCTTTCCTCCTTCTTTTCTGTGAAGGTTCTAAAGTTTGTTCCCTTTATGCAGGGTGCTGAGGAATCCTAGGGGGAAATTATTTCCCCGAAGTATACCCCCCGTGGTACCGCGGCAGGAAAACATGCGCTTTCATCTACAAGGATCATCGAGTAGGGGTCTCCTGGCGCAGCTGAGCTCATGGTAGAGACCATTACGGACCCAGCTAGTGTATTTCCTCCTCCAGCTCCTCTCAGCTTTCTGTGTGAAGAACTATCCCCTGGGAAAATCCAGAGATGTCAGTAGGCATCCCATTTATTGGAACATCTTAGACAAGGGACGTTGGGTAATCATGAATCCTGTTTCCTTGATTGAAAACTCGTATATTTTGATTCTTCCAGTTATAAACTATTTTGGTGCATGGTGTAGGGCCACTCGGAGACGTGGCCGTGGCTACCCAAGTGGTCGTACCTTCTTCCCCCTTATTATCTAAGGGATCATTTGCATCCACACCTGAGCGTGATGAGATGGTGGGCCCCACTGAAGGGGCTAGTGGTATGGATTCTTTGCTTCTACCTTCATCAATCATAGATATGTCAGAGGAGGAACAATTCGATGTTAAGACTCCCACTGGTCATACGGCCTTTATAATTGCGGGGGAGGACGGGGCACCTGTGATTATCTAAGAGGCCCCAGATCCGACAGGGTCAGCTGCCTCAGGCCCGATGGGTCCTGTGGCGATGGAGGAAGAGCCTATTATTAGGCCAGTTGTCAGAAAACCAGAGCGGACCATCATTCTGTTTACTGGGGGAGTGATTTCCCTGAGCTTGATCTACATAGATGACCTCTTGGGGAAATCTTTGGGAGTTGCTAGCCTTGGGTGTGGCCTTAGTTCCTGGACACCTCTGGGGGTTTCCAGGACTCCTTTGACTCTTGAAGATGTAGTGTCTTCCTCGAGTGGTTGCGGCAGCACATAGCTTGAGGATACCGACGCCTTGATGACCTGGGGTAAGTTCCTCAATCTCTTGATACTGACTCCTTTCTCTTACCTTTTTTGATGAGGGATAATTATCTATAATATCAACTTTCGGGCTTTAGGACCATGAACTTTGGTGTTAGCGATTATGCCGTCGGATCCGATCGTGCCTGTGACCACAACCGTCGGGGGTGAAGTTTCCACGGTGCCAGAGTTTGCGGGTGAAGCCGCATCGGATCCCTCCTTATTGACGTTCATCCCTGAGTATGTATCTTCATCCGAGAGTGACTCTGAGCCTAATCAAAAAGTCTTTTCCAGTCTTTGACCAGCCCACCAAAGGGCTTGGGAGAAAATTTGGAAGCTGATTTCTCAAACGCCCTTGGCTGAGATGCCGACTAAATTAGTGAGACTGCGCAATCTGTTTATGATTCTGGGATTTGATGGATTTGACAACCATGGTATTTATGATATAGTCAAGAAGGTGGTCACTGGCTGTGAGAGACTGGGTGGTTTCGAATCTCACCTTTTTTTTCTCAATCTGAAGCCTACCTTTCCACGACCCGGCAACTTTTCCTAACTGAAGCTCATGATCATGCCGTGGTGGTCACGAGATGTCATGGAGAAGTCATTAAGTAGAGTTCTCGACTAAAAGTTTTGATGAGTGACATACAGCGGCTATAGCTAGAGGAGACTGATGTAAGAGCCATAATTGAAGAAGGGGAGTGGAATATGGAGGAGGAGATGAGGGTGGGCTCAAAGGCGGCATAGGAGTTGGAAGCGCTGCGGGCTGGCGCAGAAGCTGAGACAGCCTTACTGCAAAATCTCTATCAAGCAATTGAGGATTTTCATCAGTGCCTAATACAACTTTGTGAATCCTCTAAAAATATCATGTAACAACCTTTCATGCCATAAGAGGCTGCATATTGTGGATACCCTTCTTATCAACTTTGTTATTGAACAAAGAGATGTTTCCCCTTATCACTCTTATTTTCCTCTCCTGTGATCTCCTGTGATAGAAAAATTTTGACATGATTTTCATATATGATAATTCACCAAACTTAGAATAATAAGAGTTCAGGAAAATTGGAAAAAAAGAAACGAGCTCTAATTTTTGCCTGGACCATGAGATCCAGCGAGCATAGTTTGACTATTGCTGGGGTTTTGTAGGAAAACCCCACAAAATTTTTGCCTTTTCTTTTAATAACCTAATTTTTCCTGGGCCCATTTTATGTGGACCCAACGGGTATGGATTGACTTTTTCTTAGGTCGCCCTTTCTAGGTTTTTGGCCAAACGGGCTTTGCGACTCTTTTTTTGTGAGCGGTTTAAAGTCCCACCGACATGACTATCATTACTGATGTTTTAGGTCGAACATATTTGACCAGATATGGTGGGGTGAGGTCCCCAACGTGGTTTAGTTGTTCAAAAAATGTCTCTATATCCTTCAAACGCATGTGGGGGGAGCATGTTTAGATTTTAATGACATACATGGAATGTCACAAGGCATGGGAGCCGTATCAGCGTGCAGAGGTGAGAAAACATTACCCAAGGTAGACTTGACTTTGGTAGATGGTCCAGGGGTGATCAATATGTTGAGCCGCTGAGGGAATGGTACGCATAGTCATGCAAAGATGTCCTTAAGTTGATTATTATTCATTTTCGATGTCCTGAGGACTTCATGGAAGTCTGGATAATGGAAACCACCATGGGTGGCTTGGAGAATTATGAAAACCTCCAGGGGTGGTTCAGAGAGGGTGTGTGACATCTGAGAGGGTTTCAGAACATCTATATTAATCAGAAATGTGGAATCGGGGTCCTTATCCTACGCATTTATCTAGATGAAAGGATGTTTGGAGCTTGGAGTAGTTTAAAGTAATGAAGCTGGGACATCATTTAAAATTGAATGGATTCTCCTAGTTCTCGGTAATCTCATCAGAGACGTTCCAGCATATTCAGATAGGGTTGTGAAAGAGGCTAATAAACTATAGCTCAGTGGGTTTCTGAATCCCGAGATGAACATGGGGGCTCAGGGGGAAAGAGGCGTACAGAGAAAAGCATTGCCTAAATAAATATTTCCTTTAGTAAACGGGACAGGGGCAATCAATATGCAGGGCCGCTGGGGGTATGGTATGCATAGTAATGAAAAGGTGTCCTTAGGTCAATGATTTCATTCCCCCGATATCCGAGCAACTTCAGGGAAGTTGAGAATCGGGACCACCAGTGGTGGCTTATGAGGGTTCATCTTTTTCTGAGTACAACGTATGGTTTATGAGGAGAGGGTTTTTGGATAAGGGAGAAACATCTAGGCTAAATTTACCAATAATGTTTGAAGTTATTCCTTCTCACACTAGTGTGAGACGGTGGTTTGTGCAGGTCTGACCCATGCACTGAGGGATAGAGAAAATCCTTTGTTCCTTACTAAACCCTATAACAGGTTTGACCGTGTAGTTTAACGTCATGCAGCAAGGACGACTTCCGTTTAGTTTAACTTCATGAGGTAAGGACGAGGAGCATTATTAAAGGAAGTTGTGCAGTTTAACATCGTGCAGCGAGGACGGGGGGAATTTTTGCCGATGCTGTCCAGTTTTAACATCATACAGTGAGGATAGGGGGTGTTTTTAAATCAGTGGAAATGCGTGTAGTTGGAGGCATTTTCCTAGATATTTAATTCTTGGTCTTTGCAGCTTTATGCCAAGCGGACAAGATGTTCCTTGCAGTTTAATGTCATGCGGTATGGACGTAGATGCAAAGGATGCACTTGATTAGAATGTAACTGGGCTTGAACATCCCGGCATGCCCAAGACATTGAGAGGGGTTGATTGGTGTAAATCATGGTTTCGAGGATTCTTGGATCAAGAGAAATGATATAGGGGCTATGAGGCTGGTAAGCGTACGGAGCTAGGAAGAGTATCGCCTGAGGAAATCTTTCCTTTGGTAGATGGGCAAGGGGCAATCAATATGCAGAGCCGATGAGGGAATGGTATGAATAGTCATGCAATGGTGCCCATGGGTCAATAACTTTCCACTTCTGATGGTCATGAATGGTTATGAGGATCCACGATTGTCCAGGCCACTATGTCTGTCCTTTGGTAAGAAAATATCTGGACACGTCGGGCATATTCATCCCTGGTTACTGTTAAATCTTAAAGAGCTCCCTGTGCTGATTTATCTTGCGCGCAGAGGTGTAATTTCACTCCATGTAGTTTAATGTTGTGCGGTATGGATGAATTACTCCTAGTTTAGTGGTAATAGAGCTTGGACCATCGGGTGACTATTTCTACATTCACTCGAAGGATAACTGAGTTAACATGATCTGATATACTCTGAACAGGGTTGGGGATGGAGGTTGTAAATTGTAACTCTGAGGTTTCCCGGATCAGGAGATGTGGTGTGGAGGATCTAAGGCCGGTAAGCATACGGAGCTAGGAAGAGTACCGCCCGAGGAAATCTTGCCTTTGGTAGATGGGCCAAGGGTGATCAATATGCAGAGCCACTAAGGGAATGGTATGCATAGTCATGCAAAGGTGTCCCCGGGTCGATGAATTTCCACTTCCGATATCCATGAATGATTATGAAAATCTGAGAATGCTCACAGTACAGAGTTCCGCATGAATTCTTAATGATGTCTAAGCATAAAAGAAACATCTTCAATGAAATTGTCTGTTGAGTCAATGTATCCTAGCCCTGGCTTGATGTTCGTAGATGTAGGTCGTCATGTGAACTACGGGCAGATACATAGGCTAACCGGGTAGGGATACCCAAGCAACGTATGGATGTGAAGGGGGGGGGGGGGGGGTGAACTTGTAAACCACTGTGCCATAAATTTCTGGATCAGGAGATATGATATGGGGGCTCTGAGGCCGGTAAACATACGGAGCTAGGAAGAGTACCGCCCAAGGAAATCCTGCCTTTGGTAGATGGGCCAGGGGCTATCAATATGCAAAGCCACTAAGGGCATGTTATGCATAGTCATGAAAAGGTGTCCACAGGTCAATAACATTCCACTTCAAATGGACATGAATGGTTATGAAGATCCGTAATTATCCGTGTTGTGGAGTCTGATGTATAGAGAGGATGCATCCAAATGCGCAAGGAGTATTTACATATTGTTTGGCCATATATCTTGGGTGGGTCGTGATGAAGTCCATGCAGTTTTAACATCATGCGATGAGGATGAAGTCTGTGCAGTTTTAACGTCGTGTGGTGAGAACGATGTCTATGCAGTTTTAACGTCATTTGATGAGGGCGAGGTCCGTGCAGTTTTAACGTCGTGTGGTGAGGATGAAGAATACACCCCGTACAGGTATGGTCCGTACACGGGGGAAGAGGGCATTTTTTTAATCTTCATTCTTCAATGGCTAGGCCAGGATGGGAAAACCTGATGTAACTATGCATCCTACGAGGGTAGGAATTAAGCCACGCGTAGTTCCCTGAAGGAGGTACACCCAGTGCAGGGTTAGTCTATACATAGGGGGAAGAGAATTTTTGACTTTCATTTGGGGACGGCTGGGCTAGGGTGAGGGACCCTAGAGTCCCTACATATCCCACGAGGGCAGTAATCAAGCCTCATGTAGTTCTCTAAAGTCTGTTCAGTTTAACGTCGTGTGGTGGGGATGAAGAATTCACCCTGTGCAGGTCTGGTCCGTACACAGGGGAGAGAGAGTATTTTTTTTCTGAAATGGATGGGCCAGGATGGGGAACCCTGGAATCACTACATATCCTGTGGGGGTAGGAATCAAGCCTCTCCAAGTTATTTTGGGGAATACACCCCGTGCGAGTCTGGTCCGTATGGGGGAAGGGGGTATTTTTGGCTTCATTTGAGGTGGTTCGGCCAGGGTGTGGAATTTTGGCGTCACTACGTATCCTGCGAGGGCAGGAATCAATCCTCATGTAGTTCTCTGGAAGACAATACACCCCATGTAGGTCTGGTCCATACATGGGGGAGAGGGGACCTTTTTTTCTTTTATCCTTATCTGTGCTGTTAAACGTCATGCGGTAAGGACAAGGAATACACACCGTGCAGGGCTGGTCTATACATGGGGGGGGGGTGGGTGGGAATTTTTATCTTTTATTCAGGGGTGGCTAGGCCAGAATGGGGAATTCTAGCATCACTACGTTTCCTACGAGGGAAGGAATCAAGACTCGTGTAGTTCTCTGAAAGAAGTACACCTTGTTTAGGTCTGGTCCATACACGGGGGAAAAGGGAATTTTTTTTCTTTTAAACCTCAATTGGGGGTGGCTTGGCCAGGATACAAAGCCCTGACATCGCTACATATCCTACGAAGGAAGGAATCAAGCAGTACGTAGTTCTCTGAAATAAGTACACCCCATGAAGGACTGGTCTGTACACGAGGTAAGGTGACATTTTTTTAATTTTATTTCATTTGGGAGTGGCTGGGCTAGGATAGGAGATCCCAGTGTTGATACGTATCCTGCCAGGGCAGCAATCAAGCCTTACTTAGTTCTCTGAAATCTGTGTAGTTTAACGTCGTGCGGTGAGGATGAAATACTCTTAGTTTAGGGTCATAGAGTTTGGACCGTTGGGTTCTTGGCAGTTTAACGTCCTGAATCTCAGACAATTAATGATTTCAGTTATAACAGTGAGGACGAAATACTCATAGTTTAGGGTCCTAGAGTTTGGACTGTTGGGTTCTTGGCAATTTAAAGTCCTGCAGGTCGACGATAACTGCTTTTAGTTATGCTGGTGAGGATGAAATACTCTTAGTTTAGGGTCATAGAGTTTGGACTGTTGGGTGCTTGGCAGTTTAACGTCATGCAGCTCAGACGATAACCGCTTTTAGTTATGCTGGGGAGGACGAAATACTCTTAGTTTAGAGTCATTGAGTTTGGACCGTTGGGTGCTTGGCAGTTTAAAGTCCTGCAGCTCAGACGATAACTACTTTTAGTTATGTCGGTGAGGACGAAATACTCTTAGTTTAGGGTCATAGAGTTTGGACCATATGGTACTTGGCAGTTTAACGTCCTGTAGCTCAGATGATAACTACTTTTAGTTATGCTGGTGAGGACGAAATACTCTGAGTTTAGGGTCATAGAGTTCAGACCATTGGGTGCTTTGCAGATTAAAGTTTTGCAGCTCAGATGATAACTACTTTTAGTTATGCCGGTGAGGAAAAAATACTCTTAGTTTAGGGTCATAGAGTTTGGACCATTGGGTGATTGTCAGTTTAACGTCCTGAAGCTCGGATGATAACTGCTTTTAGTTATGCCAGTGAGGACAAAATACTCTTAGTTTAGGGTCATAGAGTTTGGACTGTTGGGTGCTTGGCAGTTTAACGTCCTGTAGCTCAGACGATAACTGCTTCTAGTTATTACAGTGAGGATGAAATACTCTTAGTTTAGGGTCATAGATTTTGGACCGTTGGGTGCTTGGCAGTTTAACAGTCTATAGCTCGGACAATAACTGCTTTTGATTTCTATGTGAAATACTTCTTTAGGAATCTCGCATTTATAGTAGTGGTAGTGAATTGCCCGTCCATGGAGATCAGGGAATATGATCCATTGTAGTAGACTTTTTTTATAACATATGGTCCCTCCCACTTGGGCTCCACCTTTGAAGGTTTCTTTTCAGGTATCACTAGGGTCCGGGGGACCAATACCAATTCTCCTTCCAAGAAAGACCGAAGAAGAACCTTTTTATTGAAGGCTCGCGCAATCTGGTTCTGATATACTTCCAGATGGTGCAAAGTGTGAATTCTCTTCTTGTCTAGCTGTTCTAATTCACCTAGCCACTTTTCTAATTTCTCATTGTTGGATAATTGATCACAAACGAAAATGAGGAGCGAGGGTAATTGGAGCTCAATGGGCCGGACCACTTCTGTTTCGTATACTAATGAGTACAAAGTAGCCCGAGTAGCGGTGCAGATTGTGGTTCGATAAGCCTAAAATGCATGAAGGAGTTTATCCAGCCACAATTTCTTGTCTCTGTCCACAATTTTCTGTAGAATGTTGGATAGGGTCTTGTTTAAAGCCTCTATCATTCCATTGTCCGCTGCGTGGTAGTGGGATGAGTGGTTAGCCTTCATACCATATTCTTGGTATAGTTTCTCCAAATCAACAGAGTAGAAGTTGGTGCCGTTATCCGTCAGTATGGTATGAGGGACACCAAATATGGTGATGATATTGGTTTTCAAAAAGTTGATGATGTTTTTTTCCCCAATATCCTTAAGGGGTACAGCTTCTGCCCATTTGGAAAAGAAGTCGGTTGCTGTGAGGATATACTTCAGCTGTTTGGCTGTGGCGGGAGTATATGGTCCCACAACATCCATTCCCCAGATGGAAAATGGCTAGGATTACATATCTTGATGAAGTAAATCCAGGTTTTGGTGTATGAAGTTGTCATGAATTTTTCATGAGTGGAATTTTGCGGTAAAGTGCTTGCAATCTCGTGCCACGGTGGTCCAATAGTACCTAAGCCTTCGATCCTGATGGGAAATCTCAGACCCCAACTGATGTACCCAACATACTTTGGAATGTAATTCAGTCATGATGGCAACAGGTTCTTCTCCATCAATGAATCTGAGGAGGATTCTACCAGGGCCTTGTTTTTAGAGGACCTTTTGCTGACCCGCACCGCCGTATAGGATAAAGTTGATTTCCCTTATCCGTATTTTCTCTCGTTTAGCCCTGTCTAATGGAAGTTCTCCCCATTGAAGGTAGTTTGAAATGGGGGTCATCCAACAGGTGTCAGGAGCATATGGCTCCAGGACAGGACTAACTACATTTATTTCTTCCATTTTGGAATGAACATACAACAAGACTATTCGACAATGAGAAATACTAATAGTTGTTTCATCCCGATCTGGGTCAGCTAGGGCTGTGGCCACATTAGCTAATGCATTGGCCTGAGCATTTTGAGACCGGGGAATATAGGTCAATGTTGGTTTTGTGGAGAATTATTCCATTAACCCTCAGACATGGTCAAATAGGGGAATTAGCTTCTCCTTTTTAATAAAAAAGCCACTGTTAACTTTCTTGATGACCTGTTCCAAGTCACCTTTTACCATAAGGTGTTGTACTTTTGCCTGGAGTGCAAGCTCCAGACCCACAATGAGGGCTTGATACTCCACTTCATTGTTCGTACATCCTTCTAACAGAAGGAAGGAATATGTTAAGACTACCTTTTCTAGGGACATGAGTATTATCCCCAAGGCCACCTTGTTAAATTTGGGATCTTCCATCCTCTTCCTGGTTGGGCTTCAGGATGCTCCGTCAAAGTACATTTCCCATGCTGTGAACTCCTCTTAAACCGAGAAGATGTCTTCATCAGGTAGCTCGGCGTCCGGCGTGGTGGTCTCCATTGAAGGGTTCTCTGCCAGAAAATCTGCTAATGCCTGGCCCTTGACGGATTTCTGAGGAAAAAACTGGATGTCGAACTATTTCATGATGACTTCCCATTAGGACAGGCGCCCGGTCAGCATTGGGCAGCTAAGGATGTACTTGAGCGGGTTACTACACGAGACCAAATGGACTTCATGATACTGTAGACAAAGTCACAAATTTTTAACTGCCAAGACCATGAACAAACAACTCTTCTAGATGTTTGAGTATCGAGTCTCAATATCAATCATGGTTCAGCTGAGGTAATAGAGACTATTTTCACTGCCGATGTCATTCTTTTGTGCGAGGAAGGCTCCCAGCGACCACTCTAGGGCTGTCACGTATAGGATGAGAGGTCTTCCTTCAATTGGGGGCATGAGCACTGGTGGGCTTAAGAGGTACTTTTTTAGGCTGTCGAATGCCTCTTGGCAGTCATCTTTCCATTGGTATGTGACTCCTTTCTTCATTAACCTGGTAAAGGGAAAAAATTTACCTGCCAGATTGGCTATGAACCATCTGATATAGGCCAGCTACCCTTGGAATACTCTCAACTCAGTAATATTGCAGGGAGGT
The DNA here is from genome assembly GCA_963277665.1 of Viscum album. Classification (NCBI taxonomy): domain Eukaryota; kingdom Viridiplantae; phylum Streptophyta; class Magnoliopsida; order Santalales; family Viscaceae; genus Viscum; species Viscum album. The sequence goes on along the minus strand of OY728150.1, from coordinate 1,579,741,772 downwards.
GGAAGGCCAAGGATAGCCTTTGTCTTTTCAAGGTCGACTTTGATTCCATGATGGCGTACGACGAAGCCAAGGAATTTCCCTGAGGTAACCCCGAAAGCGCATTTCAAGGGATTCATCTTCAGGATGTGTTGTCAAAGTTTGTTGAAGACAGTTTCAATATTTGACAGGTGATCCGAGCGCTGTCTTAATTTGACCACCAAGTCATCCACGTAGCATCCGATGAATCTCCCCAGTAATGGTTTAGAGAAACAATGCATGGCGCGTTGATATGTAGCAACGACGTTCTTGAGACTAAATGGCATGGCCCTGTAACATAATATTCCTTGAGGGGTTTTGAAGGTAGTGGATTCTTTGTCTCCTCATGCCATCCAAGTCTGATTATACCCAGAATAACTATCCATGAAGGATAGAGACTCATACCCAGCCGTTGCGTCGATTAATAATTCGGTAATCGGGACTGGGAAATCGTCTTTCGGGAAGTGCCAAGTGAGTTCTCTGAAATCAATGCAAAGGTGGATTTGTCCGTTATTTTTCTTGACAGGGACAATGTTGGCCAACCAGATAGGGTACTGGACCTCATGAGTGAAGCCAACATTAATAATCTTATCGACTTCAGCCTCTATTTTGACGACATGTGAGGGGTGCGTTCTTTTAGAGGCTTGTTTATAGCCCTGGTGGTCTTCTCGTAGACTTAAGTGGTGGGTCGCCACTTCGGGATCGAGTCCCGGCATTTCTGTGTAATTACAGGGAAAAATACTGGTGTTGCTTCATGAAAGTGGTATATACCTCATGCTCTTCGGGAGACATGGCTGCACTAATGAGGGTGGGCCTCAGGTCTTCCTCGGTTCCTAGGTTTATTTACCTGAGCTCGTCCACAGTGGGAGATATACCTTACTCAAATGCAAGAGGTGCATCCCTGAGATCTTCCTTCTCCTCTTCCTCCAAACCCTCATCCTCTTGCTCCGACGAGGGGAGAGTTCTCAGCATGGGCTCTTAGGAGTCTGGAGGCGAGGCATTGAGGGCATCCTTGCTCAAGTATTCACCCCCAATTTGAGGTTCAGCGGTCATTTCAGCACCACTATGATCAGGCTTCATGGCTGAAGTCATGAGGACAGTTGAGTGTGTGTCCAGGGTTGAATCGCTGCTCTCAATATGGTTGATGGGCAGTACGTAGTCTCTACTAAGCAACCTGAGGGGGTTATCAGGAACCATTTCTAGAACATTTGGAGCGGGGATCCAGTCAATACTATCAAGCGAAGGCTTCTTTTTCTTTTTCTCATAAAACCCGACGTCAATGTAGTGTGACTCGGAGAGCTCGAAAGGGGCCTTGTCAGCATGAAATGTCACACTTTTTCCATTGACACAATATTTGATACACTGGTGGTAGGATAAAGGAATGACCATGTGCTTATGGAGCCATGGCCTTCCAAGTAGGGCATTGAACGCTGTGTTCTGGCGTACCACCAGAAATTTCAAGTAGGCCACAAGGTCGCCAAAATGGGTTATCATCTTGATTTGTCCCATTGGCTTCTGTTCACTCTGGTCATAACTCAACAGGGTTGTGGCTTAGTGGATTAGGTCATCCTCACTGTATCCCAACTTGTGGAGTGTTCGTAGTGGAATGAGGTTAACTCCAGAGCCATTTTCAATAAATACTTTCCGGTTACCAACATCATTTAGTGTGCCAGACACATGTAGTAGTTTGATATGTCCTTTCATGATGGAATCTTCATCCTGATTGGTGAAGGAAATCACTATATTTCATTCAGTTGGGCCAGTCTTTGTCCTGTAAATCTCGGCAGCAGCTACCTCGACTAGGAACTCTTGTAGGCTGAGAAAGGCATCAATAAGCGCCTCCCAGAGATCATCTGAAAAACTCAGGGCATCCAGGATTGAAATCTTGGCTGGTACTGATGACAGCTGCTTAAGGATATCGTATTTTTTCTCCAATGTCCGATGCTTCTCCGTTGGTGGGAGAGTTTTAGCAGGCACTCTAGGAGTTTGATCACGCAACAAGGAAGGATCAGACACGGGGTTGGAGGTTGACAGTGTTCCCACATTCTAAGGACTCGGCCCGACCGGTCTGTTTGTGCGCAGTAGGCAGCTATACATCTGTTCTCCGTCTGATGACTACCGTAGAATGACAGGGCCAGAGTGGCCGCATGTGGAGGTGGAGGGATATTATTTCCCTTATTGAGTCAGTTTAAGGGATCTCCCATGGGTTTTCACAATGTTAACGGTTTGGGCCGGGGTAAAACCATAGGGTTGGTTTTGGAAACGACTGCGCCTTCCCCGATATCCTCTGCCTCTTCGATTCCTCCTCTCGACCCGTTGCATCAGGAACTCAGGTTCATAAGCATACCCTTTGTCAGGGAATGATTCCATTATATGGATGATGTTGATGGAACCAAATATTAGCTCCTTAGCCTGTGACAGGTCAACCTGGTCGGTTGTCCCTGATTGTGCCACTTGGTGGGTCGGTGACCGTGGCGCCAAGTTTGAGGGCATAAAATCAGATACTGTCGGGGATAACTTTGGACTTGTTGCGGACTATTCTTCTTGCACTTGTCTCCCCCCTTTTTAATTATTTCTGGATGGTCGGCTCATGGAGGGTTTCCAGGATGATATTTTCGGTTGCATGGCATTAGGGGTTGTTGGCGGCAACACCGTCTACTGTAATTCAGCTCGGAGTATGCCCTGAGCTCGGTTGATAGTCTTTCGAGTCATCTAGCTATCAAATTTATGCCCCTTCTTACTGGTGACTTCCTACAACCCCTCCCCTTTTTTGAAGTCGGTGGTAGAAATATATGTCACACGTGCTGGGGGTGGTCCCAGTTCGACATGCCCGGAGTCTACCATCCTTTGTAGGGGGTCTTTGAAGATGAAGAATTCCGAGATACTATTCCATAACATTCGATGGTAGGGATAGTGATCTGGCCTGTCATCACAGATAACTTCTTCGGGCTTCCTTGGCTCCAGGAGGCTGAGCAAGTTGCAATTCATGGCGGTGATGAAATAGCTGCAGACATGGTCCTCTTAGAATGAGTATAATTTTTGCCTTCATTCCTCAAACTAGTTCCATTTCGACCATCTCTTATCATCCCACTTGGGAAGAGGCGGCCCCTGATATACAGGGGTCCCTTGATGATTTGGTGGAGGCCTAGGTAGTGGACCAGGTGTAGGGGATGGCTTGAGCATGACAGATGACACTTCAGCTCTAACTGTTTGCTTTGCAGGAGCCTGTGAGGCTATTCGGGACTTCATATTGGTCCGCTGTAGGGAGTCTTCAATTCTTTGGGCAATGGCCGAGAGATGGAAGAAGGCAGTGTTGCAATCCACTGGTATGAGAAGTGTTTGCAGCTCATCTCAAAGGATATCGATGCATATGGCCAGCATCTCGTCTTGAGGCATTGGCCTGTTCAGAGAGTTGGTCAGACCCTTCCATCTGGCGATGAAATCTGAGCCCCTCTCGTTCTCCCTTTGTTTTCAATTCCTGAGGTCGTTGACCATTGTTTTAGGCAACGTCAAGCTAAAGTGGAACTTGAACTTCTGCCCAAGGTCTTCCCAGATTTTTATTGACTGAGCGAGTAGACTCGTATACTAGACGAAGGCAGATCCTTGCAAGGTCCGTACGAAGCATCTAGGTTTCACTGCTTCTTGTTTTTCCGGTGTTCCCATCATAGGGTCCCAATAAGATGAGTAGTGCATCAAGTTCTTTTCCAGATCACCTGAACCATTGAAAATAGGGAATACAGGGATCCCAAAATTGGGTGGAGGAGGCGTTTTGTTCACCCAATCTATGTAGGGAATCTTCTCTAGTTGTATCGGAGTGCGTCATCCTTACATTGCTTCCAATCGAGCTGTTAGTGCTTCGATGGTGCTGGAAAGTCCCTGGTTTACATCCTGTTGGGTCCGGTCTTGGGTGGGTGTAGCCCAATGCATTGCCTTAGGATCCAGCTTGGCTGACACCGAGGGTGCGTATGCCATTTATGAAACATTTAGATGGTTCAGACGTACTTGCACAGGTTTCTTCCTAAGTGGAGGGAAGTCATGGTATTCACCCGAATCCATGTTCAGGTAGTTAGACAGACCGGGCGCCTCATTGGGCAGGGGCCCTGACCGTGCTTCTTCTGTCGGGGAAAACCTTGGTCGTTGAGGTGCACTTGCTGGGAGTGCAAGGTGTGGATCTTCTTGGGAAGCACTTTCAATAAGATGGTTCCTCCAGAGTAGCTCAGCATTAAGCCACCTCAATTATTTCATTTCCTCCTCCTATTGAGAAAATCTCTCTTTGATCATAAGTGGATCATTTTTATTGAGAGAAAGAGGTAGGTTAAAAATAACCGTTCCTTTATTCTTATCCTTGTTGGAAGCTTACAGGGTTAGTGGAGGAGGGTTAGCTGAAGGGGAATCCATCTTTACAGTGTCCCTCTAGTTCTGGGTGTGCACACCTGGTTGTTCTTTGTGAGTCACAGCCTGACTGAAACCATCATCCTCTAATCAATCCAGATTTTCATCATCTCTGATGTCACCCATGGGGTTATCCTCTATGGAATTTATGGATGCATATAACGGGGTGGAGGAGACATCATCTTCCAAATAGGAAGAGGATCTACTATTCCTTTTACTGTTCTTCCCTTTCATGTCCCGGGATTGCTTTTGGACTCCTTGATGAAGGGAGACATGGAGAGTCCTTTGATGCAACCTTATGGTATACCTCTCTTTCAGAGGGGATGATGATTCAAACGACGGGATAGGGCAGGAACCTCCTCTTTTGACTGTCCTCCCTAGACGAGACAATACTGATTCTCGTGGGGGAGGTTGTTGTTGAGGAGGTAAAAATGCCCCCATCCCTGAGGGATGGGGTTGGATCCGTTCCTTGGATGTTGAGTCTTTTCCCGTTTTATTGGTCTTACAGAGGCATTTTTTGTTAAAAATTCCCCCAGCCCTATAGGCTGGGGTTGGCCCTGAATTACGGCAGCGGCTGCTGCTATCGCTACTTGCCTGATCCTGTGTGCCCCTATTCAGGGGTGAACCAGATCTGATGTCGAGTTCTCTTGAGACTCAATCCCCTCCGGGGAGGCTGGCAATGACCGTTGATTGGACTCTCTTAAGCGAGAGGCTTATTGTAGCTTTATGTGGCCCAATTTTAGAGTTCGTGAATGGATTGTTCCCACCAGAAATGATGCTTCTGGGACTTACTCAAGGCCTGTCTCTACTGGGTGGGTCGCCTTTTCCGAATAAGGGGACCACTCAATCACTGTATTTCCGTGATGGCGTTGCAATACACTATGCCGAATGGGTTCTTCTGGGTGTAGAGTAGACTGAAATGAAGAGCTCCATGTTCTCCCCATCCTATGATATGGACTCCCATGGGAGCGTCACCAATGAGGTGGCGCAGCTGGTGCAGTGCATGTTGGCAAGCCAACTCTATGTTTCCTTTACGCCTCTCAGGTCGTGGTTGTCACGCCGACAGAAGAGCTTCTAGGTCGATGTGATGTAGTATGTCATCTATTGTCTTGACGTGATCTACATACCCATCATAGGGCAAGAAGCTTGATTTCAGCCGGTGGAGGGTTGCCCACATATTGGAGCGGATGTCGTGCGCACATTCCTCTGACAACTTTCTATGTATGTCAAATTGAGAGGTGACCGTAGGCCAAAACATAACCGGTACATCATCTCTAGCTAGTCATTTCCTCAGGTGCAACATATCGGCATACTCCTCCACTAGTGATTCCTCTACCTGGTTGTCCCAATTGAGGCATTGACCGATAGTGTGGCTGGTGGCAGTGGGGCCGGTAGGTGTTGAATTATCATATGGGTGATTCCGGGGTGGTTCAGAAGATGAGCGTGGCCCCAGACCGTCTCCTAATTGAAGAAGGGTGTCGTTGGCGACTAGATGGGAATATAACATGCTCAATCTCGTCCTTCTGTGTGCCTCGACATATGGGGGCTTTTCTGTGCTTTATTCGGCATGGGTAGGACATTCTTTTGGATATGATATGTCACTATGGGGAGGGGCTTTGCAATGGCAAATGCAATGGTGAGGACTACCATCACAGTTGCCACTAGGAGATAACCTGCGGGGTACACCATAGGGAGGGCCTTCAGAATGTACCGCAACGAGGGGTGGGACTTCTCGTTGAACAACGTCTAGGTGGGGAGGGCCTCCGCTATACATGTCGTAATGGAGAGGGCTACCATTACTTCTTGACGCCTCACTACATAGAGGACTTTTGCAGCGGATACCTAGGGGAGGACCACCAAGGAGTTTCGCAGTAAGGGGAGAACCTTCTGGCTGCGTAGCGTTGTTACGAGGAGGACCTTCGCAAAAAATGCCATCATGGTGAGGATGACCGTAATGGTTTGACATTCGATGTTCATCCTGGGGAGGACCTTCAAGACACACTATGACAAGGGGAGGAACTTCTTGTTTCTTGGGGCCACTGCAGGGATGACCTTTGCAATGGTGGCCGTGGTGGTGAGGACTACCATCACAACTGCTGAAATGGCGAGGACTACCATTACATATAAAATAGGGAGAATATCTGTGGGGTACACCCTGGGGAGGGCCTTTAGAATGTACTACAATGAGGAGAGGGCCTTCTCGTTTCTTGACCTCTCTACGGGGAGGACCTCCGTTATCAGAGTGGCGAGGACTACCATCGTGATATGATGCCTGGCTACGTAGAGTGTCGTCGTAATGTAACCCCTGGGAAGGACCTTCAGGGTAGGCCACGACAAGGGTAGGACCTTCTTGTCGTGATGAGATGTCATTGCGGGGAGGGCCCCTATAGTTGCGACTATGATAGCGAGGACTACTATCATAATCTGTGGTCCCACTACACGAAGAGTGTTTGCTGTTTATACCCTGGGGAGGACCATCAGGGTGGTCCATATCAAGTGGAGGGCCTTCTTGCTGCTTGATCTTCTAGCCACGCAGAGGGTTTCCATGACTCGCATCAAAAGTTAAACTCTTGTGATGGATCGTTAATTGCCCGTGGGGGAGGCTCCCACGAGTGCTCTCGGGAGGGCCTTCAGAGCTGTTGGTAGCAACATTGTGGGGATGACCTTCGTAACTTCTACTTCCAGTCCCAAAATATGGTAATAGGTGGGCAGGGTTATGAGCCTTCGATATGTTCTTAGCGTTATCGGGAACCCCAACTTCCAGCAGAGCGGATTCATGAACCTGCTCTTTATTTTCTGGCTACCTTTGGCGCGTTCAGGGCACTTTTTTGTGGGCAGTGGGGACCGCCTACTGTTGACAACGACCTTCACCTTTGGGTCCCTGTCTAATTGGGTCCCGTGATGTTACCGAGATATGCCGATAAACATCTTGACTTTTATCAGGGATATATGCCTGCTCTGAAGCATCCACCATGAAGGATGGGTGTCCCCCAGTTGGAACGAGTGAAGCTACTCGATCCTGTTTCCCTTGCATCATGGAATATAGCCAGAGACCCTCCTGGGTAGAAGTAGGGATGCAAATATGCTCCAAGGTAGCTATCTCGTCTCTTAGATAAGTTGCCTCAATTGGGGATATAAGCTCACATGCCCGATTCCTTGCTGTTTCCTCTGATGCAATTACATTCTGGAAAGTCTGCAAGATATGATCTGGGATCGATACCTGCTCCATAATTTCCGGGATATGCAGAGAGACATCTTTGGCTGGAATGGGTATTAAGTCCCATTCCGATATCGGAGTAGGAATATATGGCTCCGGTCCTAAATTGGTTAGTGGGTACTGACAATTCTCTTGTGTTGGGGTAGGTGAACGAATCTGCCCCTGTGCCGGGATATGCTGACTTATCTCTCCATTTTCCGCCACATCGGGATGGACGACTTTACTTGCATCAGCAGGGAACTGGCACTGCATATATTGGTTTCCCACCGTATCGAGTTAGTGGCCTTTGTTAGTAGGGAGACGTTCTTTCCTTTTAATTGCCTCCATATCTAGATGGTGGGCTTTGTTGATTTCCACCATGACATGATGGTAGGCGTGAAGAACATTTTCTATAAGCTGGTCCTACAGGCGCTGGGTCACTATCACGTCGGGTTGGTGGGCTTCATGACCTTGGGCAGGGAAAGGGGCCTGCCTAATAGTTGTCGTCCAGTGTGAGTGAAAGGCTTAATGGAGCTCGATGGGGATTCTCGTCTGCTGGTATGATGCCGCCATGTCTGGGTGGAAGACTCTAGAAGATCGGACAAGTGTATGTGCCTGCTCATGATACTTCTCCGTGACTGGGCAACAGATCTCCTCCTCAGGGACAAGGGTGATGATCGGTCCATGGTTGTATGTTTTCCTCCCTCGTCGGGTGGTCCAAGGGGCCAGAGCTTGGGGGGTGTGGGCCTGTATCCTTGGGGCCAAATTCTCCTTAGTATGAGGATATTGAGTCGCGACATAACCACGACGACACCTTCCGGAAAGGGCCTTAGAGCGTAACCCTTGTTCAGCGGGGATTAATTCCTCTTTGTTGAACTCATCCACCTACCTAATATAAGGGAGGTAAGCGTTGTCCCATTCTGGGGATAGACTCCCGAAATAGTTTGAGAGAGAAACATTGGCCGTCTAGATCTTATTTTGTGGCCGCTGCTAGGCAGGCGACCAGCGAGTCTTGGCGGATTGGGGGGCGTGCATGGCCGCCTCCACCATTGGGAGAGTACCGTTCAAGTTTTACTCTCAGATCAACGCATATGAGACCCACCTTTGAAGATGTTGGGTAGGTGATGGGGTCCTCCATTGGTGAGGAAGTCCGATCATTGCATTGTTGTAAGCACGCGCATGTGAGTTCCTTCACGATGCCGTCGGATTGAAGGGAGTTCTGAATGGTACCTATAAAATATTTTAACAAATACAAACAAAAAACCCATCAAAGAAGCATCTCATGATTCCTTGCGTAATTAATGACCTTGCTTGGCCCTCCTCGTGAGTAGAAGGGGGAACAGAGTGAGATTAGGTTAAATTCATCATTCTTGGTTAAAGATTCACGTCGGGTTCACCATTTTTTTTCGCAACACATGACGAGATCGTGGGGGAGAAATGTGCACTACCTGTTGATTGATTAGAGAAGATTGGGTTCTATTTAATCACTCATATCAGGTGCACCGTTTTCTCCTTGAAACTCCCAACAGTTCCACATCCAACTATACGTGGACCTACTTTCCAAAGGCAGGTTTTCACTTGGTGGTTTGACAAGTGATGCTTAAGAACTCACATTGGTCTCGAGGATGGGAAGTTGGGCTCATCACACCCTTTTGGGGGGAATTATTGCCTGTTCTGGGACTCTCTTAAGGATTTACGGTGTATTCATATGTTCGTAAATATTTGTTTTATACCCAAGAATAGTATCCATAGGTTATTCCTGGTTGGAAATGGTCAGCTAAACATAGGGATTCAGAATCATTTAGACATGAGGTTTACAATCCCTCATTGGATTAATGACTCCGAGGAGTTGATAGTCGTTGGGGCGACACTAGTTTAAAGCCTCATAACTATGCGCTCTGGAGTTTATTTTCGTCCAAGGGGGACAGATTAACGACTTGATCATTTGGATCAAACCTATGATATGGGATTCTTATGTATATTTGTGAGGGGAATCTGAGTCCTCGTAGTTCAGAAGTATATTTTAACATCATGTGGGACGAAGGATTAACTGACGTGAAGGTGGACTGGGAGTTCGATGGGTAATGGTCTTGAACCTCGTGGAAGCTTCCTATATACCATTCCTTAACATGGATCAAAATCCTCGTAGTTCCCATTGTGGGTGGGGTCAGGGTCGGTTCTTACTCTAAGCCCATGTGAGTCATGATCGGTGTGAGAAACAAGAGGCAGCAGCGACCCAACAATCATGTCGTAACAGGTGTGCCCGTGGGAAGCGAAGTGGGGCTTACATGCTGAGCGGCTCATGGTGACAGGACTTACTCTAGGAGGGAGGACCGATGGCGACAAAGCCCAGTGGGAAAGGGACTTGGCCCCGAAGAAGAACAGAGTCACACCCTTCCCCACCACATCCTTCTTTGGCTATGGTCGTGGGGAAGTACGAAGGTGCATGGGTGCTTCCATCTGATGGGTAGTCCGCCACTCCCCATGGAGTGGAGAAGTGCCCTAGTCCTAACAAGTGGTGGGACATAAAGGAGACTATCAGGCTCGGAACCCAAGCTACCGTGGGAATGTGAACCCAGGAACACTTCGGGAATCTTCTCAAGGGCTGGGGAACCCCTTCTCCCTCGCCTACCATGGGTATGTAAACTCAAAATAGCGTGTTGATGTGCCTGAAGGTTAAATCACTTGGGTCCGGGGGAACTGGTGGAGGCCTCGGCTCAGGGCCAATGAATGGGCCATTGAGGGGGTTGAGAAGGATTAGGCCAGATTGGAAGGATTTTATCTGGCTCGGGGAATGGCAACTGCAAAGGATTTGGTGGGCCACACAAATGTATGAGGGGTGGTACCCTTCGCGTAGGAAGGTGTTACGCGACTGGAGAGGCTATCCGCGAACCAGGGTGGTCCGCGGACTGATGGGAATCCCACGAACCAGGGTGGCCCGCGACTTTGGGTTCATCCCCCATACTAAGTTGGTATGTGGAGGGTTCCATGAGAGTAGTGGCGGCCGAGGGTGACGCCGGTCGGAGTTTCATCGGTTAGGGCTTCGCCCGCATAGGAAGGTGCTACGCGGTGCAACGGATTGGAAAAGGGGCATAAACTCCTTGGTCCATGGGGAGTGAATCTGTGGAGGTGACATGGTTCACAGTCTTCTTTTCTTTGTTATTTTATGTTCACGGTTCACCAAGTTGTTATGCGTTTTCGGTTCCTTATTAATTCATTTCCAGCTTCATACCTGTTCTGGTTCGCGAATTGGAACTTCACTGTTTGCGAAATCCTAAGCTCCTTCCTTTGAAATACTTCCACCCGAATATGATCGATCTCCTCCCCTTTTCCACTCTCCCTTAATATTATTTTATAGAGGGGGGAAAGAGGTGTATCTGTGGCTACGCGGCACCTTTTTTGGAGGCCCATGACCGGAAACCCGGTTTACAGATGACATGGTCAATCCACAACTCGAGGGGGGCATTGAACGCACCTCCCCCGCGAACCAAACTACCTCAAGGAGTGCTTCGCGACCGCGCAGGGTTCCACCTCCAATTTGTGAACAATAGTGAATACGGCCCTGGCCGGTTGACGCGGTCTGTGGCTGGGGTGATTCGTTATGGTGGACCGGGTTGGCTCCCATCCTGCTTCGCACCCACGGAGGATCCCCGCCTCTCTTTCATGAACGAAAGTGGTCCACGGAGGGGGTGCTTCGCGGAACCGACTGCGTACCGTTATCATTGGAATAGTCTTTGGACTAGTTCGTCTTGTGCCATCCTTAGTATTCTCCACACTTTTCCCCATTTATTTGGTGGGAAATTGGATAGAATCTCCCTTAATTTAAAAGGGAATTCTCATTCTCTTTTTTGGATTTTTCAGGACCCTACAAAAAACCACTCAATTTGCCTGAAATATTTTTTGAGTTCATTATGAAGATGATTTAATAAAAACTATTGGATTAAGGATTGGATACTTATAAGTTTATAAAATTTCATTGAAGAATTATCAGTGAATAGATATGTTTTTCATAATAGAGAAAGATATAAATAGATTTCAGAGAGGTATTATAGAGTTATGTTATAATTGTTAGCGAATAATAATAAGGACATCTAGGAGACTGTCTTTTAGAAATATTTTTATTGTTTTTTCATGTGAAATAACGAGTATATGATCAAAACACCATTATTAGTGTTATCTTATTCTCAATTCAAGAATATCATATCATAAATTCTTATAGGAGTAATGAATTCATTGTGAATTTGAGAGAAGTGTTGTTTCAAATGAAGAAGGCTACAAACTAGGAGGGTCAATTCAATGACTAAAAAAATTATAACAAAAAAGTAGTGAAATTAATTATTTCCTATGAATAGGAACATTTCCATTAATGATCGTCTAATTATCTTATTTAGTTGAACCAATTAAAAAATTATATCCATTATATTTTTCATTTATCAATTTATAACATATTAGGGGAAGAGATATATTTTTCATTCTTAAAGGGAAAAATATTGTTTGTATGGTTTGAGAAAACAAATTCCGAATAACCTAATTCACCCCCTCTTAGGGTATTCAATGTTGTTTGATATTAAAAAGTGGTATCAAAGATAAATGTTTTGATGGATATTTCTCTCTCTATAGCTCTATGGTAGAATTTTTCAATGATAAATAAATTCCTATTTTTAAAGGTAACAACTTTCAATTATGGAATAAGTAGATGTTTTACTAATTTATATGATTAGGTATGTATGTGTGCAAGATGGTTATGGATGAAATATAAGCTAGTATAGGGAGTGGAGAATTATCAGAGAGGGTTCCAAAGGGGTTAGATTCAAATTCCAAGGTCATTAAATCATTATGTGGTGTTTTGGAAAATCCTATCTACACAAAGGTTATGTCATGAATAACCTCTCATTCTATAAGGGTGAAATTTATAAATATTTATGAAGGAAATTCAAATGTTTGAGAAGAAAAGATGAAAGTGTAGCTAAAATTATAAATATTATGAATGAGTATGAATGAGATGGTCGTCATATAATTTATCAAAAAAATATCCTTGATAAAGATATTCATAGACTTGGATAGATCATTAGTGATGTAAAAATTCTTAATAGTTTCATGGTAATTCTACCTCCATGTTTCAATATGAATGAATCGATAATAGAAGATAAATACCTAGAGAAGTTGACATTGGATAGTTTTCATAGCGCTTTCTTTACATTCGAGATGAAAGACAACAAAAATCAGTTTATGGAAAAGGATAACTCTCAAGATTCTTAATTAAAAGAATTTATATACATTTTTTGAAAGAATATATAAGTGAATGAGAAGTTATAGAGGTAAATACTTTCTTTTATAGTAAGATTATAATGGTAAACAGAAAATTCAAGGAAATGATTCATGTTTATTTCGTGATATATGGTGCTGGAGGTCATTATTCTACTATGTATCCTAAGAATTTTCAGGATTATGATGTGGAGTAATAACCTATGTGGACACCTTTTAAATGTGAATAAATATAGATAAAATTTCAAAAAATAAATACAAAAAAATAATTTTTTTATCTCATGAAGGATAAATCTCAGATGAGATAGAAGTTTAGGAGGTTATAGATTTTATGTATCTCCATGAAGAAGTCATAAACTATTGTAGATGTTCCAAGAGTGGAAGAATATTAATATGAAGTAGACGAAATATAGGGGAGAGTTAACCTAAAAGATGAACTTGAAGATTCTCTATAGAAAATTTATATTTGGGAGGATAAGACAGAGAAAGGTAAGTGAGTTTTACAGGACTCCAAACATTATATGTAGTAACAAGAAAATAAGAATACCTAATAATAAAGTGGAAATACAAAAAAATAAATCAATATATTTTAGCAACTTAGAGAAAGAAGTAGATTTTAGGATCAAAATTGAAAAGTATGAATAGATCATAGAAATCTTGACCCATACAGTAAAAAAGGTAAAAAGAATTGATTATCTCAAAAGTGAATTTGTGTTATTGTAATGAAAGTGTGATAACCCTTAATGACTTCTTACTCCCAACATGAAAGTAGTATGTGTGAGTACACCAGCTTTTAAAGAAGCTAAATATGCTTCCATGGAATCTTTTGAGTGTCTTGTACAATACCCATAAGTCATTGTTTCCTAGTAAAAGGAAAATTAATGGTGGGGAATGAACAAAAAATAGTCCTTATTGATGAAGAAAACCAAAGTCTCAACACTGAAAAATTAGGATGATTTGTTTGGTACTCAAAAGATTACAATTTATTTCAAAAAGGTGGAAGAGATGAAAACTAAAATATGTTTTTTATTTCTGTGGGAATATAGGACATACCTAATACATTTTCTCTATTGATAAAATAATTTGTTGGCCAAAATAATTCAATAAACATACAAGAAGATATAATTTATTATTATTTTTATGGTTACTGATTTTTTGTGAGAAGGATTTTGGTTCAAGGAAATTAATTATGCATAATGGGTACAAAATATGTTACCAAAGGTGACCCAAAGAAGTAAAAAAATAGATTAAAGTAGCATCTAGAAAGATAAAAATCTAAAATATATTTATAGCCTTATGAGATAAAGAATAAAGAACATAACTAGAAGTGGAATAAAAAAATTCACAAACAAATAAAGTGATCTAATAGTTAGTGTTCAAGGAAAATAATTTTGAGAAGACTAATGTTTCTAATATTGTATTGAGGGAAATACATAGAGATTGTGTGTGGATATTTGATAGCGAGAATACTCCCCATACATTTGGAAATAAATAACTCATTTCTAATATTAAATATGAAAAGGATAGTGTTTTATATTTTTGTAATAATTATTAGTAAAAGATTATTAGCTCAAAAACGTCCAAAATAGGTTGAAAATTTCTTAGGTGCACAAAAGTATTTTTTGTTGAAGGACTTATCCACACATTTCTACGTGTGAGTTAATTTCATGGCTCAAACCTAGAAGTTATGTTTAGCAAGAAAACTTCAACTGTAAAAGAATGATATGGATCATTTTTGTAGAAATAAAGGAATACCATGTGAAACCATTATCTTATTGATATACGATAAGATGTGTTCATTGCATAAAAAGAGTAAGAAAACCAACTATAGAAGAAGTGTCTTGTCTATCTGAGCTAAAGATCTTTGGATAACCTGGTGAAAAATAAAGGAGATTGAGAATACCCCAAGATCACACTAGATGAAACTCATGACATTAAAACTTGTTAAAAATTGGAAATCATTAAAAATACCATCAAGGAAAATAATAATTAATCATTAAGATTGCTCGAGCTAGTGCATGTGGACTTTTGTGGGTTGATGAAACCTAATGAATTGGCTGCAAAATTTTAATTAGTCTTGTTCATTTGTGATATTATTAGTATGTCATAGATTATGGGGGTTTATATAAAATCATAGGTGTTAAATTTCATTACCCAATAATGGATCCTAGTTGAAATATTGTTGGTTTTAAAAATTTTAATGATGTAAATTGATATTGGAATGAGATTTTCCTATAACTAGGTAGTGGATTACCTAGAAAAATCAATATCATGTTTCAAAAGTTTGGACTTGTCAACAAAATGAAATTATTTAGTGGAGGAAACAAACCATTAATCCAAATGGATAATATGATTCTCATCGAGAATAATATAATAGAGGCATATTGTAGGGTGGTAGTTCTTACATTATTTTTACCACCATTATGAAATTACTGGATCTAAATGAAGAGAAAAATCCCTATGAAATGTTTTTAAGGAAGAATATAACAGTCAAATTATGATAACCCAATGGAAATATCATCTAAATTAAATGACCTTAAGTTATTTTTTCATTTCAATACAATCCCAATATCATTTAGGCTTCCTGTTTTAGAGATTTTAAACAAAATATTGATTAACAAAACCTAGGTGTTTTTCAATGAATGGATAGTGTTTCCTGCCATATAGGAAAATTATTAATCTATAATAAGTCTTAAACAACTTCCAAAAATTAATCACATAATATACACATCAAGATACATCTTACAAATTACAAATATTTATTAATTAGAGAAATGGAAACATAAAAAAGGAGTGAGCCGAAACACTCAGTAATGGTAAGCACAAGTAATAACCCTTAAAGATCATAAATTGGAAGAAAATAATAATATGGGTTTGATAATTTAATAAATGAACATTAAGTCTAAATAAATAATTTATATGAAATAAAAAAATGAATTTATAAGGCAAAAATAATCTAATGAGGGGTTTATAATAATTACATGAATAATTACATGACCATGAGTACATGATTAATTTAATGATTTTGAGTATATACACTACCAGAAAAATGGGTTTCCACATTGCCAACCTTTAACTACACTAAAAAAAGTTCTGATAAAGGGGGTACGTTTATCATTGCTAAAAAAGTGCTAATAAAGGCACCCCTTTAATAGCATTTTTTTGCGCTGTTAAAGGGGACCCTTTTATCAGCGCTTTTTTTGTAGCACTGATAAAGGGGAGATTTATCAGTGTTTTTTCCCTAGAGATGATAAAGGGTATATTTCAAAAAAATATATTTCATAAAAAATAATATATTGATGTCTAAATATATAAGTATATTTATATTGATATAAATATAATATATATGTTTGAATATGTTTTAGATAAGTACAATTAAACATTTCCACTTGATATATAAGATTTGTAGTGAAAATGGATTATAAAATATCATAAAAAATTTATTAATTAATAATTTTCTAATTATCAATGACTAATAATAAAATAATAACAATTTGTAGACACCAAAAATGAAAATAATCAATAAAAGATCTAAAATAAGTTGAAAATGTAACTCAAGCTTCAAAGGACCACAACTTTTAATCCGAGTGTCTATTTGAGATATATAACATATCTAATCGAATCCTATGACAATATCTACACACTTTGGATCGAAGGGAACCTTCTATGACATTTTTTGAAGCCAAAAAATGCCCTAAAGGCCTCCAAAACTGAGTTTTTTCGTCCCGATATCCAAATTTTTAACATTCAATGGAATTTCATACTCATTTCTGGGGGTGTTTTTGACATTTTTCACTAGGGTCTGAATTTATTCTAAGGGGTTACATTTATATTGATATTATGGCTTAGAAATTTTATTGTTTTTTCACAATGTAATGTTATTTATAATCAATTATATAACAATATATACATATTGTTTTATATATTCACCCGTAAAACTTTAATTTTACAAATTAATTATTAAAGATATTAACATATAAAGTATATTTCTCAATATACAAGGCTTATCTAAACAAAATATTAATATCCATTTTATTTAAAATACAAATATATTTATATTTACATACGTATATGGTGTGTGTGTGTGTGTGTGTGTATTTGTGTGCGTCTGAATTGACAAATTGATTTATATTATCTATTCTAAACATATGTGTATACATATTAATATATAATATTTGTAAATATATATAAATATGTATAATTATACTTACAAATACACTTATTATATGTGTGTGTTATATATATATATATATATATATTTATAAATACACAAAAAAAATATTTTATAAATGTATTTAAAACTAATCTTATAAATATATATTAATATACAAGTAAATATTTTAATATATTAATATATTATTATAACTATATATATATATATGAATATAACTAAATATATATATTAATATAACTAAATATATATATATATTAATATAGATATATATTTGTTAATATAAATATATATTAATATACGAGAAAATATAACTAAATATATATAGAAATAAATAGATATATTAATTAATGAAGAGAAAAGTAATATGGTGGAGTGGTAAAGGATTAAGTGTAATGACCCGTAAATTTCAAGGAAATTTTTTTCTGAATTTCTTTGGAATTTTACAGGTGCGCAGTTTCAGACGGCACGTGATTCCGAGGCCCAGTGTGCCCGGAATCAGTTTCTGAAGTTTAGATCGGGTACGTTTAGTGAACGAACGAGAAAATTTTTCTATCTTTTGAACTGGTGCTTGTAATTGAAAAACGAGGGCACTAATGAACTCACAACACCGATAATTGCTTAAGGGGACCTTTACCGCAGTTGCGTTTGAAGTGAGTTGAGAATTATTAACTTGGAGTTTAGTTAAGAAGTTAAATAAATTTGTTAAAACAAATTTATTTCTAATGAAGTTAAATCCTCCAATGTGTGGATATATGAGAGGTTGGGCCCACACAATCCCCATCCTCTCATTTTCCCATAACTCTCTCCAACCCCCCCACTTAGCACCTCTTCAATTTAATGTGACCACTCCTCTTATTATGACAACCCTTCACCTCCCAAATTAAAATTCCATCAAGGGTTTGAAAGCTAAAATGGCATGATTGTATTATATATTGGGGAGCCTTCACTCAATTATGGGTTGGAAAATATTTTGGAGAACCTTGTGGGAAACCTCTGGAGATATTTAGAGAGATATTTAAACCCCCGATGAAGAATTATTCTCCAACCACGGGCCTTCCAAGATCTTCGACGAAGAACAATCCTTCAACGGAGTTCGGATTCTGACGAGTCTCTGACGCTCAAGATCTGATATGAAGTGTAAGGCGGACGCAATGATCGATGTCAACTCCATTATCTTTCCATGGCTCAATGACGTGCAACGTCATAATCAAGGTAGGGGTTATCTTTTCTTGTTCAAGACTTTATCATCTTTCTTTGTTGCTTAAGGAGTTTGCTGCATGATATCGTCGTAACGAGAGGAGATCAGACCGCATGAACATAGCCGATTCCCCTTCCCTCTTCTTTGTTGATATTCTTTGAAGTTGGATGCGGAGGTACACCGTGTCGTTGCACCGTGCGGTGGTCGGTAGGGAACCGCGGCTATGCAAGGTCGTGGCGAAGGCGGCGCAGTGCCCTTACACCGCGCGGAGACGAAGAGAACCGTGGCCGGAGCAGGCCGCGGCGGTGGTGCGCGGCGCCGTCGTACCGCACTGGTGAGACGAGCTTTGGCCAAAGGCTGCGACAGACAAGCAAGGGCGGACGGCCAAGCCGGCCGCTAACGACTTCAGGAGGCGGGACCCCCTCTGGGTCCCGCAGAGCCTCGCGAACTGGCCGATTGTAATGTCCGGCCGTTACACGGAAAACGTGGGGGGGGGGGGGGTGGTTTAACCCCCCTGACCTGTTGCAAGGGTGGACCCCATTGGGTCCGCCATTTCCAGAAAAGGGGGTTGCGCCCCTTGCGTCCCGCTCGGCCAGCACCGAGACGCAGTCGACTTCCGAGTCGGGCCGGGCCACGCCATCCGGGCCAGGACACGCCAACCAGGCTGGGCTGCGCCCAACCGGGACGGACCCGGACCTGGGTCGGGTTGACCCGGGG
Source organism: Viscum album (assembly GCA_963277665.1). Classification (NCBI taxonomy): domain Eukaryota; kingdom Viridiplantae; phylum Streptophyta; class Magnoliopsida; order Santalales; family Viscaceae; genus Viscum; species Viscum album. The sequence goes on along the minus strand of OY728150.1, from coordinate 1,579,722,815 downwards.
GGTATTGGGTCGGGTCGGACTGGGCCCAAACCCCTATTTTCGGACCATTTTCGGTTAAACGGTCATAACTGGCGTTTGGGACCTCCGATCAATGTACTGTTAGTTGCGTAGGATTCCTTGGATCTAGACGGTTATTTCGGTATATTAAACTCAAGGTTTTGGCGAAGTTTGGGTATTTCTGGGTTGGTTCGAACTCGAAACCAACCGGGCCCTCGGAGCGTAAACGCTTATAACTTGAGGACCGGACGTCCGATTGACGTGCCGTCGACTATGTTGGATTCCTCTTGATGAGGCGGTTCTTTTGGAATACTCCACACTAGATTTGGTTGTGGTTTGACCATGGGTGGGTTGGATTGTACCCGAAATCCAACCGGGTCCCTGGAACGGAAATGCTAATAACTCATAGACCGGGCGTCCGATTGACGCGCCATCTGTTGCGTTGAGACCCCTATGATGAGGCAGTCCTTTGAGATACTTACACATGATATTACATGACACTTGGTAGTATCGACCAGTAGCTCGTGGAGCAGAACCTCCAGGAGACGAGCGTATGGAGTGCTGAGACATAGTAGCTGGCTGAGACTTGAGGACTGCTGATCAATCGACTCAGAGTGATTCAGATGGCCCAGTGGGGTGCACTTGGTTGTAGTAGAAGACCCACAGTGGAAGAGTGCTTGGTTGTAGCGGAAGAACCGCGATACTCGATAGAAGGAGTACCTCTGTAGGCTATGAGGGGGTGCGCTTGGTTGTAGCGGCAGACCCATGGTGGGAAGCACTTGGTTGTAGCAGCAGTCCCACAGTACTCGATAGGTGGAGTACTTCAACATTCCAAGGTTAGTGGGAAGCTCTTGGTTGTAGCGGCATACCCACTATACTCGACATAGGAGGAGTTCTCCAGAAGCCGTGGTTTCGACATCAGGAATAAAATCTTGGTTTGAGCTGAGTCAATGACCTTTGTGTTTTCCTCATGATTGATATGGGTTATTTGATAACTTAGGTATATGTATGGGCGTATACCTAAGAAGTGGTTATCTTTTTATTTCATAACCTTTGTGTTACCTCATGATGGATATGGGTTACTTGATAACTTAGGTATAAGTATGGGCTTATACCTTAGTAAGGGTTATCTGTTGGGATCCTTTTTGTGGTTATCCTTGTTGGATTTAGTGAGACCCTGAGGGTCTCGGGATCCCTACTGAGTATTGTTATACTCACCTCTGCACGGGCTATGCCCGCACCTCATTTGACAGAGACTGAGTGTATGGGGGCTGGATGGTACCCGGAGGTGGACTTCATGACGAGATGGTACTCAGATGAGGTTGGTGGTAGAGGCCGTTGAGGAGGCTATTTGTACCTACCCTTCATGTAGGATTTGAGGTGGACTTCAAGACAAAATGGTACTCGAAAGAGGTTGGCGATGAGAGCGTTGAGGAGGCTATCTGTACCTGCCCTTCAGGTAGGATCCGAGGTGGATGACCCAAGAGCTGCTCCTATCTTCCAACTGTTTGTCTTTTCCATGGTACATTCGTTCAGTTGTAGCTATATATTTTCAGTTGAGTTTGTATTCTAGACCATTTAATTTTCAGCACTATCTTTTGTACTTAGTGTATTACTTCCTCTTGTACTATGGTTGGATGTGTATATGTTTTATAAGGAAATTCCTTCCCAGTTATTGGGATTTACGCCTTTGGTGCTAGTCGCCAGCCCCTGGCCTATGGAAGGCGGGCTTAGGGTAGTCACAGCACGGGCCCCGAGGACGGGTCGTGACAAATTGGTATCAGAGGAATCAGTTCTACCACAGAAATCAGGACTCTGATAAATATTTTCTGTGAAGCAATAGTGTTAAGAGTACCAAGTGTGGTCTTCAGTTCAGGGAGTCCAGTGTTGGTGTGGCGGCCGACGTATCCATACACCAGGACCCTGACTACTGATTTTTGCCTTAGTGCACGAAAACACCGATTGCGAGTGTGTTTCCAAAAGTTTTAAAGTCAGCTCAAACCAGGTCAGATCACCAGGTATAAATCGTTAGACCATGTCATGTCTGTTCAGGATGCCTCCACACAGACAGTTAGTTGGAGTTCCGAGAGAGTAATCGATGACAACCCACCGAGCGATGAGGCTCCGGTGCATGGCCCTTTTACTATGTTGGCACCTTCGAGTGGTGTACCAGTAGCACCACCACCCATTGGGAAATAGATGCCACCAGTTGTACTAGCAAATGGTGCATGCCGATGGAGCTTGTTGCCCGAGTACCAACAGCGAAGGCCTCTGTGGTTACGAGGTGAGATAGATTCCTAGGTAGCAGTGGACTGGATGGATGCGATTTCTAGAGTTCTACACTTAGTTTAGACACGAGTAGAGCAGATGGTGATCTTATCTACTGGTGTTTCTCAGTGAGTGACCATGAGGATGGCCGACCTAGTGATGAGGCTTCAGTATGTGAACCGATTCCTGAGATAGTACCTTTAGGTAGTGAGCCAGCTATATCACTAATTTTTGGACAACATTTACAACTGGAGGTACCGGTAGATGACATATGTAGGTTTAGTGCCTTACACATGTTTCAGAATCAGATACCCTTAGGTTCTGAGGTGAGCCCGACTCACAGGTAGCCGAGGACTGTCTTGAGGAGGTGTATGAGAGTTTTCTAGAGCTATACAACTTTGACAGGACGACATGTCGGTAGCTGAGTAGTCATCGAGGCGTACTGATCATTCTTTGTACTTGATGACTATGATTCGATCAGTGCATTAGAGCAAGGACCTCTGAGCGAGGTGTGTTTAAAGGATATCCAATCTAGCATCCTTTCCTCTATGAATTCATACTTATGTTAGGGTGCAAGAGAGAACCTTTGTGGTTGAATTTTCTTTGGCTGAACGAATATAGCCAGTGAATGTTAGCAGTGGGAGGATGTGAACTGGCGCCAGTTTCAAAGACATGGGTGTGTAAAATGTTTCAACAAGAGGAAGTGTTAAGGACTGATGAATTTGTAGAGTAGCAGACATGGATGTAGAGCTGGGAGAGCAGCATGTGGTGGTGTACATTTCAGCATGTTACAACCACCTGCCTTTGTAGACCCTGCTAGGCTCAAGGAGGTGGAGGGAAGAGGTAGAGAGTAGCTGCATGCGGTCAAGGAGTGCGACCGAAAGGATATATAGATGATTCGAGGAAAGATATGTGTCTACTATTAGCTTCCGTAACAATAGACACTAAAATGAATCATTCCTACCTTCCACAAATCTTGTTCTAGACCTAGAGTTTCTGGTTAAGCTATTGACTTGACCCTCACGTCTGTAGTTACCTTGAGAGGAGACTCAATGATCACACTTATGCCGACCGTGTGATCTGACCCTAAAGGAGAGATTTTCGGTTAGAACCTCTTGGTATAAGCGTCGAGGCCTTACGACATTACTTTGGGTATGGACTGGAAAACCACAGTTCATACACGGATTGACAGTATTAGGCAGAAGGTTGTGGTTTACCTACAACATTGGGATGGGTTTTTTCTTGGTCAGAAAAAAGGAAACCCCAGGAAGCACATGATGGAATCATGTAGAAGTGGGTGAGGATGATCACTCTTGAGTCAGCCAACCTTACCCTCGTGGAAGCAGGAGTTTTGAGTTTTAGTTATAAACACGAAACAGAGGCCCCTAGAGTTCGAGTATAGAGATCACGTTTTCTTACGGGTCTCACCTCGATGAGGTCTACAGAGTTTTGGACAGGGAGACAAGTCATCTATGCGTTTCTTCAGACCTTTTGAGGACCTCAGTAGATTAGGTGAAGTGGCTTACCATATGGCCTTTCCACTTCAGTTGCATTGGGTGCACGACATCTTCCACGTATCTCAGTTGAGGAGATACGTGCATGACCCAACCCACATCATTGATCATGGGGAGATGGACATTGATGACGGAGCTACATTCATAGAGTTTCTGGTGGAGATTGAGGATTGAAATGAGTGGGTCCTAAGTGGATGATTTATTACTCTAGTGTGCATTCTTTGGCAGTACATGAACCTCCAGGAGAGCACATGGGAGCGAGAGGCACAAATACGTGCTTGGTACCTCCTTTAGTTTCCCTAGTTTGTGTTGTAGCTTTACAGGGACGTAAATCCTTGAGGTGGGTGTAATGTAAAGACTCGGAAATTTCAAGGAATTTTTTTTCTTAATTTCTTTGGAATTTTACGAGTGTGCAATTTCAAACGGCACCTGATTCTAAGGTCCGGTGTTCCCGAAATCAATTTCTGAAGTTTAGATCAGGTACGTTCAGTGAACGAACGAGCAGGTTTTTCTATCTTTTGAACCGGTGCTCGGAATTGAAAACTGAGGGCACCGATGAACTCACTGGGACGGTAATTGCATAAGGGGACCTTTACCGCAGTTGTTTTTGAAGCGGGTTGAGAATTATTAATTTGGAATTTAGTTAAGAAGTTAAATAAATTTTTTAAAACAAATTTATTTCTACGGAAGTTAAATCCTCCCATGTGTGGATATATGAGAGGTGGGGCCTACATGAACCCCATCCTCTAATATTCCCATAATAGTCTCCAACCCCCCCACTTATCACCTCTTCAATTTAATGTGACAACTCCCCTTATTATGATAACCATTCACCTCCCTAATTAATATTCCATCAAGGGTTTGAAAGCTAAAAGGGCATGATAGTATTATATATTGGGGAGCCTTCACTCAAATATGGGTTGGAAAATATTTTGGAGAACCTTGTGGGAAACCTCTGGAGAAATTTAGAGGGAACTTTAAACCTCCGACGAAGAGCATTTCTCCAATGACAGGCCTTCCAAGATCTTCGATGAAGAACAATCCTTCAACGTAGCTCGGATTCCGACGAGTCACCGACGCTCAAGCTATGATATGAAGTGTGTGGAAGATGCAATAATCGACGTCAACTACATTCTATTTCCTCGGATCAATGAAATGAAACGTCATAATCAAGGTAGGGGTTATCTTTTCTTGTTCAATACTTTATTAAAGTTCTTCGTTTCTTAAGGAGTTGGCCGCATGATATTGTCGTAACGGGAGGAGATCGGACCGGACAAACACGACCAATTCTCCTCCCCTATTCTTTGTTGATCTTCGTTGAAGTTGGAAGTGGAGGCACATGGTGCCGTTGCACCGTACGGTGGTTGGAAGGGAACCATGACCATGCAAGGTCGTGGCGAAGGTGGCACGGTGCCGTTGCATAGCATGGAGACGAAGAGAACTGCGGCCGGAGCAGGCCGCGATGGTGGTGCGCAGCGCCGTCACGCCATGCCGGTGAGGCCGAAGAAGTCCGCAGCTAGGAGTGGGCCACGATGCCATCAAGCCGCACCGGTGAGACGAACCATGGCTTATGGCTGTGGAAGACCAGCAGGGGCGACCAGACGAGCCGTCGACTCTAGGAGGCGGGACCCCCCTGGGTCCCGCAGCGCCTCACAAACCGGCCGACCATAATGGCCGGACGTTACCCAGAAAACTGGGGGGGGGGTGGTGTAACCCCCCCCCCCCCACGACCTGTTGCTAGGGCAGACCCCACTAGGTCCACTGTTTCCAGAAAAGGGGGCCACGCCCCTTGCGTCCCGCTCGGCCAACGCCGAGCCGTGACTGCCTTCTGAGCCAGGCCGTAGGCCGCACAGACTGGGCCGGCCACGCCCAGCCAGGCCAGGCCACGCCAGCCAGGCTGGGCCACACCCGGACCAAGGTCGGGTCAACCAGGTTTGGGCTGACCCAGGGGGTATTGGGCCGGGTCGGACCGAGCCCAGACCCCATATTTTCGGACCTTTTTCGGTTAAGCGGTCGTAACATGAGTTGTGGACCTCCGATCAACGCATCGCCAGTTGCGTAGGATTCCTTGGATCAAGACAGTAGTTTTGGTATATTACACTCAAGTTTTTGGCAATGTTTTGGTATGTCCGGGTTGGTTCGAACGCAAAACCAACCGGGCCCTCGGAGCGAAAACACTTATAACTTGAGGACCAGACATCCTATTGACGTTCCATTGACTACGTTGGATTCCTTTTGATGAGACGGTTCTTTTGGATTACTCTACACTGGATTTGGTTGTGGTTTGAGCATGGCCAGGTTGGATTGTACCCGAAATCCAACCAGGCCCCTGGAACAAAAATGCTAATAACTCACATACCGGGCTTCCGATTGACGCGTTGTCTATTGCGTTGAGACCCCTATGATGAGGCGGTCCTTTGAGATACTTTAGTGTTAGATTACATGACACTTGGAAGTATCAACCAGTAGTTCAAGGAGCGTACCCTCCCGGAGATGAGCATACAGAGTGCTGAGACCTAGTAGTTGGCTGAGACTTGACGACTGCTGATGAATTGACTCGGAGTGATTTGGATGGCCTAGTGGGGTGCACTTGGTTATAGCAGCAGAACCATGGCGGAGGAGCGCTTGGTTGTAGTGGCAGACCCGTGGTACTCGACAGAAGAAGTACCTCTGTAGGCTATGAGGGGGTGCGCTTGGTTGTAGTGGTAGACCCATGCTGGGAAGCACTTGGTTGTAGCAGCAGGCCCACAATAATCGATGGGTGGAGCACTTTAGTAGTCCATGGTTAGTGGGAAGAACTTGGATGTAGCGGTAGACCCATTATACTCGACAGAGGAGGAGTTCTCCATCAGTTGTGGTTTTGACATCATGAATAAAATCCTGGTTTGAGCTGAGTCAATGACCTTTGTGTTTTCCTCATGATTGAGATGAGTTATTTGATAACTTTGGTATATGTATGGGCATATACCTAAGAAGTGGTTATCCATTGATTTCATAACCTTTGTGTTACCTCATTATTGAGATGAGTTACTTGATAACTTAGGTATAAGTATGGGCTTATACCTAAGTAAGGGTTATCTGTTGAGATCCTTCTTGTGGTTATCCTTGTTGGATTTAGTGAGACCTGGAGGGTCTCGGGGTCCCTACTGAGTATCGTCATACTCACCCCTACAGTGGATATGCCCGCACCTCATTGTTTTGGATGTAGACGACAGACATCACTGATAGAGACCGAGTGTATGAGGACTGGACGATACCCGGAGGTGGACTTCACGACGAGATGATACTCGGAGAAGGTTGGTGGGTGAGAGCGTTGAGGAGGCTATCTGTACCTACCCTTCAGGTAGGATCTGAGGTGGACTTCACGACAAGATGGTACTCGGAGGAGGTTGGCAGTGAGAGTGTTGAGGTGGCTATCTGTACCTTCCCTTCAGGTAGGATCTCAGGTGGACAACCCAAGAGCTTCTACTATCTTCCGGCTGTTTTCCTTTTCGGTTGTACTTTCATTCAGTTGTAGCTGTATCTTTTCAGTTGGGTTTGTATTCTGGACTATTTACTTTTAAGCACTACCATCTGTAGTTAGTGTATTACTTCCTCTTGTACTCTGGTTGGATGTGTATATATTTTATAAGGCAATGCCTTCCCAGTTATTGGTATTTACGCCTTTGGTGCATGTTGTCATCCCCTGTGCTATGGAAGGCGAGCTTGGGGTAGTCCCAACATGGGCCCCGAGGATGGGTCGGGACATTAGGTGTGTAGGCGGAAGGTCCAGAGTTTGAATCTAGGGGGAGGCAGGTCACACACGCAAGTGGAATAAAGGCTAACAATGTTAATGGGTGGGTGGGGACAATGTTAAAGAGAGTGTGGGGTGTTCTGGCAGGGGCATGCGAGCAGGGGTGGGGGGAGATGCTAAAGGGGGCTTCAAGCACTATTGAAGCCCCTCCCGAATTGCAGATTTTTTTTATTTTTTTTAATGTTTTTTAATTTTTATCAACACAAAAAAAAGCACAGATAAAGGACCCATTTATGAGCACTTTTTTAATCACTGATAAAATACCCCTATTATTAGTGCATTTTTTTAGTGCTTATAAAGGGGAACCCTACCTTTATCTTCGTCTCGATTAACATCACTTTTCTAGCACTGTTAATGCCATTTTTTAGTGCTGATAAAGGCTATATTAGTAGTAGGGATGAGTTATAACATAAAAATGTGGATAGAAAATAATCAAGATACATTTGTAATCATATCACCTAGGTTCATCAATAAGTTTTCAGAAAATCATATTATCATGTTTATTCATCAAGGTATCATAAAAAATAACAAGTTATGATGCTTGGGTATCATGCACATTTCATCTCTAGAGATTAATTCTTTATCTAATGAATTCTAAATTTATCAGGGTGATCCCTTAATATTACCAAGGTTGTAAAATAATAAAAAGTAAAACATTATCAATTCATTATTCAATGTTTTCATGAAAATTTCATCTCTATAGATTAATTCTCTACCCAATGAATTGGCGCATTATCATGGCACACCTTTCATTTTTCTATCCTCATGTGTTCCAAATCAATCAAAGATCATAAGAACATATCATTTTAACCCATGAGTAGGGATTGTGGATTTCAAACAAAAAATATATAAATCAATAAAATAATGTTAAATCATTGTGGATATACTTGAATTATATTATAATTTGGTATTCAGAACTTTTAAATTCAATGAATGACTTTTAAAACATAAATAAAGACAAAAGGGGTTATGGATTGGGTTAAACGAGATAAAAATAGTCTCTAATCAATTGGGAATCGTTTATAAAGTAAAGGGGTTGATTATTAACACATGTAAGAATAATTAAACTTAATCAAAAATACATATAATAAGGTAAGAGCTCAAGTTAAAAATAAGTGGAAGTGAATAAAGGTGTGATTTCAACAACATGAAAACTATATAAAAGGGACTATGAAATGGGATTAATGTGAGAGAATGGAAGAATATCATTAATATTATAGATGTTGTTTAGTATAGGATTTATTGTGAACACATTTAATCATAATCACATGGAATTGAAAAATATTACAAATAAAGAATATATTTAATTGAAAATAAGAGGGGGAGAATGAAAGAGTGATTTTGGTCGCATGACAACTATACAAAAGGGATTGTGAAATGGGATTAATGTGATAGAAGGGTATTATATTATCAACATTTAATCATTTGAGAATTAAAGTATTGATTATGTACACATTGAATCATAATCACATTGAATTCAAATGGCTTACAATAACATTAGGTATTGAATTAAAAATAGGAGGTAAAAAATAAATGTGTGATTTCGGCAGTACGATAGCTATAAAAAAGGGACTGTAAAATGGGATTAATGTTATATAAGGATATTTCTCCACCAATATTTCATCATATATTAGGTAAGTTATTAATCTTTAACACATGGAATCATAATCACATGGAATTCAAAAGGGCTTAACCCAAAATAAGTGCATGAATCTAAATGAGGGGGAGGAGAACCCTTTCATTTTTATGTTGCTTCCTAAAGATGAGAGAACTCATTAGAACCTTAGGAACTACTTTGGGGATTTTTATAAGGATAGGGAAAGTAAATTCATAACCAATTCCTTTTGGGGTGTAGAGGAATGATATAATGGGAGGTAGTGAGCTCCTTTTATAGGTGAAAGTGAGGTGCTTTCCCATGGAAACTAAAGTTAGGTAAGGGGTAAGAATGGAATGACATTGGTGTTAGGGTTTTTAGTTGGCCCAATTGATGAAATTTTAGTAAAAAAACTAGATATAAATTTATAACATAATAAATTTATTCTAGAAGGTCTAAATTTAATGTTTATTTCATAAACATCACGTCACATTATGTTACCCCTAATCTTGGTAATTATGTTATCAAAATAATTAGATGACCAATATTTCCAAATTTTGAAATAGTGAATATCAATTTGGGATCTATGTAACCTAATTAAATTTCAAAATATAATGATTTTATCTTTTAAATTAAATCATATAATATGTAAAAAAATCATTTTTGTAGAAAAAATTCAAATAAAATTCTTGGGATTATTAATATTATTTTACATTAATTAAAAATAAATTCTAGTATAGATTTACTTATATATATATGTATTTAAACATAATATTTTAGTATTTATTTAATATATATCCATTTGTTTTAAAAATAAACAATATTTATAAGAGTATTATTTTTTGAAAATAATAGTTTTATCGTAGTAACTAATATATTCCTTGGTAACATAATTTTATTCCAAAAAGTGAAATTTTCATTATTAAATATAATAAAAATTATTTATATAATAAATTAATTTTATTAAATTCAATTTATGAATTTGATAAAAATTAATTTTAATATTTTTGCGTACAAACCTATTTTTGGGAAAAGTTTATTTTTAAGTTTCAAATTTATGTGTACGATAAAATTATCAATTCTTATAATTTTCATGATATATATTAGTTTATTATAAAACTTTTAAAATTTATTTGGATTTGAAATATATCCAAAATATAATTTTTCCCAAATAATATTTTATTAAATGAGAAGCCCAAACTCATTTTCATTTACTGGAAAATATTACTTAAGTTCATAAAATAATAATCCAAGGTTTTATATATTTATATTAGTAATTTAAAATGTATATTTTTATATGCTTCATTAATGAAAATGTTTTATTAAATTGTAGTACATAATTATATAGAAAGATTAATAATTTTGGTAAAAACTTTATTTTTCACTATTCAATTAAAAATTAATTATTTTAGAAAAAACTGAAAAAACCCTAATCTAATATGGATATAATTAAATTATAATACTAAGTTTATATAATCAAATAAAAATTCTAAAATTTATAAATTTATATTTTAATTATGAAATATAAATAAAAACTATTTAAATAGAAAGATAAACATTCTTTTTCTTTAAAAGTAAAAATGAGAAATATATAAAATACATGTGATAAATAAATTATCAGATTAACAATTACATACTAATATAAACCTAATTACTAGTTATATAACCCTTTGGATCCCATCATAAGATCCAAGAAGAAGGTAAGATCTTGTGGAAGTAGAGGGTGGTGATTATACTAGCATACCTCTTTTGGAAATTTACAAATGCTTGAAACCCTCTCACATTTTATTTCACTCATATCATAATTATTGGTTTTCAGCTTAGGATTATTCTTGGAAAAAACATACTGAAGCTACCACCTTTACAAGATCTAATAAATGAGCTTCATAATGGATACTTCCACAAACTGATAACTTTCCTTTCCTTTTTCATAATTGATTTCCTAATATGGATACTTGATTTTATACATGCTAATTTAACCACTATATTATAATAGTAGAGTTTTATTTTAACATATCTGGGTTTAGTTTTAGTTTTTTCACAAAACGTCCTAATGGTCCCCATTCCACGACCACCCCAAGCCCACCTTTAATAATCTAGGGGTTGCCGACCAGCACCGAGTAGGCATATATCACACAAAGGAGGCCTTAGCCAAATGTACCTATACACACATACACACACATCTCAAATTCAAGACAATAATAAAATATAAAACAACTAATAACCATGTATACATACATCTAAAATCGCACCATCAGAGTATGACTCCAAGTACTAGAAATAAAATGGGACCAATATAATCCCACTACAAAGAAACTGAAAATAAGTCCCACATGTAAAGTGGTTAAGGACTGCTATCAATTGAACTACAGGAACACACCTCGGTCTATCTGGATCACTAAGATCCATATGGTCCTAGTTTTTCTAGGACTCCGTCAAATGGTTGTTCGTTTTCATAAGACACGACATATGCTGAAAAATCCCATGAACGATTGAGCATAAAAACACACAGTAAGAAATTATAAATTCACTAAGAATATAACATGATAAATAACAGTCAGATCATCATATGTATATGTCAACAACACATATAACAATGACATCCAGATATACTCAACATAGACATAGTGTTTCAATGTAAATTCATCACTATAATTCCATAAAAATATTTCTTCTCTAAGGTTCCATATATAACTATTTTGATAGAATACACTCCATGATTTAGAAATCACCAATTGAGTCTATCTGAGATGTCATGCTCATCGGGTCTCACCATATTAAGTACATGTTGTAAGCTTGAAGTGAACAATACACTTATGGGATCACACCCAAGTTCATGGGGTATACCAAAAACCCAATCCAGATTAACCCACTATATAAGGGATTTATGCCCACAAAGTTTTGGTTACAGTGATACCAATAACCCCATCTTGGGAAAAGAGGATGATAAAGGATCTCTCTACAGGACTTAAAAAATGATTCCAACAACTCTATCCAACATTGATGTTCCTCAAGGGGGATCACCATCTTATGCATAGGAAAAAATGCCACACTAAACCCTCAATGAAAAGGATAAATGGAATAGAATATAATGAATTTTTTCTAAGATGAATACTATAATCTCTCTAAGACATATATGAAGGTGTATATAGCATGTACTATTAGTATATGGTGGTCCCCTTTTACACCAAGTCTTACCCATGTATCACAAACTATGCTCATGTATGTTCTTGTGTTTGAGTACACAGTGTTTTCAAACCCATGTACTACTGATCGTGTCCATGAATCCTTTATGGTATATGTTGAGACACCAGGTAAGTGTCACATGGTGCGTGAAACATTTCACATGACTTGTGATACTTTTCCTCTCTGTAGAAACCCTAGCACCACAAAGGAGGTCCCGCACAATGTGTGATCCTGAATTAAATGTCGTGTAACCTTGATATTTTATTAATTCACAATTTTTCTTCCATGATCAACTGCACCTCTATCCCCTTTGGTTTCATCACAGATCTCACCCCTAGAACATTGATATAGTCTAATTGAGCCTCAACGTTGCATAATCCTTGAAGATCATTCCTCGATCCACTCGGAAAATATTATTCAAGCCGCACCATCATCACACACCAAGGATAAAAAATGGATATCCCTAAATTGACCGATGACTAATTATTTACTTTTGTAGCTCAATCATGTTGTTTATCTAAACCTATATATGTGATAACAATACGTTACGCCAAGAAACAGGTGAACATCGATTTTTTATTCAACATTTTTCAAATCACTGGAAAAAAATAATTCTACTAATGATCACATGAGGAAAAGTAGGATAAATTCATGAAAAAAATTGGAATAAACATTGTTTGTGTTTGACTTCACCTTGATTTTTTCCATTATAATGACGAATGAGGATCCAAAAATAAAATAAAAAATTCTCCCAAACTCCATACAGATAAATTCATACCCACAATGCGATCAATCCTCAAATCAATTTATTGGTCGATTGGTAAATTTTCTTCATAAGAATAATAAAACAGGGATAAATTCAAATAAAAAACATCCTAAATTGATTTGGATCAATCACTGGTGAAGAAAAACCACAGTTTTATGTTGTTATCGAGATCAACATGTTCTGTTGTACATCATCAAATGATCCATGATCTAGTCGTTGTTCTCACATGGAAGCTCCTCGAATACTCTCTGCAATAGATTTAGGGTCATGAGACTAAACCTAAGATTCCATAATAACCTTATATTTATAGGAAGAATCAGGTCATGATGTTTTAATTAAATAAATTAATTTATTTAAATGTTCTCTCATGGTCACGCCCAACCTGAATGATCGATGCGTTCAAGGGTTTTGTAGCAGCTAAGGTAAAACCCAAACACTGCAATCAATGTTTCCCTCATATTTTCTGATATTAGAATTCATGTTGAAGTTATTTTACTATTTTAGAAAATCTAGGCATGTGTCATATTTAATATATTTTAAAAATTAATTCTGGGAAAACTAGGACTAAGAATATCATGTTGTATCACTACCTAGCTCCAAAAATAATCCATAAAATATTACAAATAAAGACATGAAAAAATATGAGTCATTACATTCTCTCCACATTGGTGATTCACATCCTAGAAAGAAAAAATACAAGGCCACACTAAGAGATGCAGCTACTAAGCACGCATATGGGTTTTTTACTCCGTGGTTGTCTCCTAAATTTTCTCATACATCCACTGAAAACACACTTGGGGAATCAATATCTCATAAAGGGACCTCTTATGTTCTTCCTCAATCACTGCCGTGTAATCATATAAAGTAGATCTATCCTTGATTTCCAGCATTACCCAGTCGATAATATGAGATGCGTCATGAATGTACCTCCTTAGATGCAACACATGGAAGACGTCATCTACCCAGTCTAACTACAGTGGTAGGGATAAGTGGTAGGACACCTCTAAAACTCTTTATGTTATCTAGAATGTGCAAATGTGTCTCAATGAAATTGTGTTTCCCCTTCCAAATATATGCTTCCCATGTCGAGTTGAGAACACCAGGTAAGAAATTTCTCCCTCACAAAACTCTAAAGGGCCCCTTCTTTGGTCTGTATAGGAATTATAATGGCTTTGTGAACTCTTCATCCACTCCTAGATAATCTACACCTTCTCTCTTTTAGATCTCACCAAATCTAGGCCCATTGGTGAAAACTCTCCAAGGTCGACCCAACATATTTGAGACTTGTAGGGTATCCCGTACAAGGATTCAAATGGTGTCATACCAATGGTGGAATTATAGATGTTTGTTGTATGAAAACTACACCAATGATAGGTTATCTTCAAACTATGGAAAAAATTTGACATGAAAACTCAAATCATGTCCTCCATTACCTAAATATTCCACTCACTCTGACCATCAGTCTGAGTGTGAAATGCCAACTCAAATGCAGTTGAGTCCCTAAACCCCCCTGAAATCCCTTCCACAACAGATATTTGAATAAATCATCCCAGTCAAAAATGAACATCAAGGTAATTCCATAGATTCAGACCACATTCTTCATGAAAAGGCTTCCCAAGGTCTTAGATGAAATCTTCTCTCGAATAGGTTGGAATTGGGACGACTTGGTGAGTTGTTCTATGATAAGTCAAATATTATCATGTCCCCTATAAGTGTGTGCTAACCCTGTCATGACCTATCTCGGTGGGGCCTGTGATGTCACTTCCGAAGCCCGCCTCAAATAGGCCAGGGGCTGGATAGTAGCACCGAGTAGACATATTACTAACATGAGAGGAATTTCAAAAGTATCTGTACACATGCACAAAACTCCAAGACCACAAATACTGAAAATTAAAAACCCAAAAGGAACAAAATACATGCATACTAATGAACCCAAAAAATGTAGTAAAACATAAGAAAAGTGAAGAAAGTAAAATTGGGCCAAAATACAAGCCCAAAAAAATAGGAGTTTGAAAACTACTAAGTCCAACCTATAAGTACAAAGAGGTACTAGGACTGCTACTCATAGCTGTAGGAATACCTCAACCTATAGAGAACTCAGAAAGCTCAGTTCTGTCTTAGTCCTCCCTATACTCTGTCAAAAGGCTTCTCATCTACACAAGACATGACATATGAGGAAAAGCCCGTATAGGGGTGAGTATATAAATACTCAGTAGAGGACCCTGAAAACCACAAAGAAACAAAAAAAGTAAAAGTATAGTCATATCTAAATTGTATATGTCTACTAAACATATAGAAAGAGAAACAGAATCCCTATATACTCAAAACCCAAACCCATAGTCTAGATAAAATTCACACAAACGCAAACCACTGCTAGGGATTCAGTTCGAAGTTTCCACGAAGCACTCGTCTGAGAGAAATCACTCCAGGAGTCTAATAGATCTGATATCATCTGTCTGAGAAGTACTGTTCATTATGAAGGATCACGAGAGATAGATACACTCTTTCCGGGAGAACACACTCCTGAGTGGGGAAAGATTATGATACACAAATGAGGATCACTACCAGGGCCTTTGACGACACCGTAACTCATCCGGATTCACCTGATAAGTAGATGATCAGAATTCTGTAAGAATATTCACATCGATACATGACTCTACCTAGGGTCAAGAATGGATATAAGATCTTTCTTTGGGCCTCTCGGAGGGATACTTGACTCTATCTTAGAAAGTCCTATTGAAGGGATCATACTCTTGTGGATGGAAACGATACCTGAACTTTAATGGAATGAGTAAAAGGGTAAGTAACCCAAGTGGAACTTATCCAAGGAATTGTGAACAAGAGGATCAATCCACGTTCTATGATATAAACACCGTGTAGAAGGGGTCACATGAAATGTCTCGCAACTCTGGGTGCTTCCTGTGTGTAACGACCCGAGTCAAAGGGAACCTGTCATGTAAAAAGGTAAGTACACGGTGTGTATAACAGACCACAAACCGTGTCTGAGTTACTGGGGTTCCCTCTGTGTACAAGGTCATACTTCCATACATGGTTTCAACCCGTGTGTCATCTCATGTAATTGGTACACGGGGTGACCCGTGTAACTGGTCTAGTCAGGTCGTGCGGTGGAGTACACGGTCGTGTACTCCACCCCATGTCTGTGTATCACCTAGGACACACACCGAGTCCCGCGTAAGGACCTACGTACCGTGTTCTTTGGAGAAAACATCGCATCATCACCTCAAGCACCACATAACTCTAGATTTCACTTAGCCGGACCCGCACAACGTGTTCTTCGAGATACATGCCGTGTGTTCTATAAATTTCTAGAATCATAGGTTCTTCACTAGCATGCTTCCAGTGATTCCCATTCTTCAATCCAACCACCCGGTCGTGTCAAAAATCCATGGTTGAGGTTTACCCTACATCGCAAGGCAGTTTCCATATGTTTCAGGCCTCTGATTGGCCCCAAAAACACTTACTGATTTACCCACACGTAGAATGATCAATGAACGATAACTCCCAAACCATGTCAATTCGTCCACCGCTTTCACGTCGCACCTCCGCTGGGTCGTCATGATTCCAAATCTCTTTTTTTGGGATCGTTGTGCCAAGAAATAGGCATTTAATAATTCATCATTTATATCCCCACGAAGAACGGGAAGAACGCGGAGATGAGGGAGGAAGAAAAACCAACAACAAAGGAGGAATGAACCTCCTCCATCATTCATCCCAGTTTTAATCCTCTCCAACTAGAAACTTTTAACGGGGAAAATTAAAACATTAAACATGAAAAAATAAATCCCTATAACAAACCCGATAAAGAAAATCCCTCCCATTAGTACGATGATGCGCGGGTCAACTGATTCGTGGTTTGATCCACGTTAGTCTTTTAATTAATGAATAGTGAAGAAAAAATATAAAACATAACCCCTACTTCAGAATGGATAAATCGCTAACAAAGGAAATATACTGCCATTGATGTCAAGATCCTCCAACTCTGTTGGTGCAACAATTCACAATTTTGATCAGTGACGTTCATCGTCAAGAAGACTCTACAAAGCTCCCATAAGATCTCTCAATTTATCCCAATATCTAACATTTTATTAACCCATTTAAAGAAGGAAACATGATTCATCGTTTCTTCATGCTGTGACATTAATGAGTCATAATTTCTATTTCTGAGTCATTTTGTCATGTTATTAAATTTTGAAACAACTATCCCGTCATTTCACTGGAATGAATGTTTCCAAATAAAATAAAATAAATTTTTCTTTATTTTATTTTATTTTACTAAAAACATCCAAAAATTAACTTTTTCACTTGACCTATGCCGGTCAAGGTTAGGCACAGTATTAGGTAAAGTCATTATCCCGGATGCAACAGTGGCCTCATATTTTTAATCCAGACATCTGTTTGGAAACTGCCCCAACCGTGCACACCCACCACCTCACTTAACATAATAAAATTCAAAAAACCACTTTGGGCTCACCAGAGTGATGTGTCATCTCGACACTTGGTCCCATAATAATTAAATATAATATTTAAAAATTAAACATAGAAAAATCCAAGATATTACATTCTCCCCACCATAGGGACTTGCGTCCTTGAAAATATAAAACAAGATCTACTGAAAAAGATGATGGTACTGGGCCCGGATCCGAGCCTCCTACTCCAACATGCTCTCTTGAAGATTCTTGTGCTTCCATCAGATGTGCACCAAGAGAATTTATCAACTATGAAGGGTCTTCTCCTCCCGATCCTTGATCTCTATTGGGTACTCAACAAATGTCACTCTATCCTTGATGTACAGCTCGCCCCTGTCTATGAATTTTGAAGGGTCATGCACGTACCTCCTCTGCTGCGACACGTGGAAGAAATCATGTTCCCGGTGCATCTGCAGTGGTAGAGCTAAGTAGTACGCCACCTTGGAAACTATACACAGTATCTGGAAAGGATTGATGAACTTTGAAGATATCTTGCCACCCCGACCAAATCTTTGAAAACCTCGTTGAGGTGAGACCTGAAGGAAGACATGGTCTCCATTCTCGAACTCCAGACGTCTTTGTTGCCTATCATCATAACACTTCTGCTGGATCTGTGCAGTCTTCATCTTCCCCTGGATGGTCTGCACCATTTCGGTGGCAGCTTTCTCTAACTATAGACCAATGAGTACTGACTTTTTGGGGTCGGTCCAGCAAAGCGGTGAGCGATAGGGTCTCCCATACAAATCCTCGAACGGTTCCATACCAATAGTGGAGTGGTAGCTATTATTGTACGTAAAATCCACCAGTGGTAGGTGGTCCTCCGTACTGAGACCAAAGTCCAAGATACTAGCCCACAACATATTCTACAGAACCGGAATGGTTCTCTCCGTCTGACCATCTTTCTGGAGATGGAACACTTTACTCAAGCGTAACTAAGTCCCAAAATCCTCCTACAATCCCTCCCACAACCTGGATGTGAAGTGGGCATATAGATCCAAGACTATCATTGAAGGGAATATATGAATCCAAACTATCTTTTGTACATAGAGGCACCCTAAGACCTCTACGAAACTCTTCTCTCTAATAGCTAAAAAGTGGGCCGACTTGGTTGGTCGATCAATGATCACCCAAATGTAATCATGCCGCATGGACGTATGTGGAAAACCTATCACAAAGTCCATTGAAATTCCATCCCACTTACACTCTGGAACTTCCAGGGGGTGAGCTAACCCCACTAGAACCTGGTTCTCAGCCTTCACCTACTGGCACATAAGGCACTGAGAAACAAACTTTGATACGACCTTTTACATGCTTGACCACCAGAATTACAGTTAGAGATCCTGCTACATCTTCACCACACCAGGGTGTATCTCCAAGTGGGATGTATGAAACTCCCTCAGAACCTCCTCTGGAAACACCACTGGTACAATAGTGCATCCTCTAAAAATAAAAACATGCTCCCCACATTGTGAATATCCATTAGGAGCATGTCCTGTGGATAACTGAGAATGTAAAGTCTCATAATCAGCATCCCTAAGTTGTGCCTCCCTAACTCACTGTAAGAGTGGAGGGGTAACAACCATCAATTGAAGTTAAGTTGCATAATTTCTATCTACAAAGGATAAATATAACGTGGCCAATTGTTTTGTAATCTCACTGAATAGATGAGATCTCGATCTACTTCTAAGAGCATCAGCCACCTTGTTCGCCTCTCCACGAGTACAGATGATCTCAAAATTGTGTTCCTAGAGGAACTCAATCCAAAGCCTCGGTCTCAGATTTGATTCATTATATGAGAAGATGTATTTGAGGATCTTGTGGTCAGAGTAGACGATAAACTGATCACCCATAAGATTGTGTCCGCACATCTTCAATGTGAAAAATACTACTTCCAACTCAAGATCATGGGTTGAATAGTTCTTCTCGTGCGGTCTTAGCTGGAGTTAACCGTATGAAATCACCTCCTGTCCTTGAATTAGGACACAACCACGCCCGGTACCTGATTCATCATAGAAAAATATATACTCGACACCCTCCTCTCACAATATCAAGACCAGAGCATTTGTAAAACTCCATCTCAACTACTTGAGAGCCTGTTGGCACTTCTCTATCCACATGAAGGGTTTCCCCTTCCTAGTCAATGTTGTCATCAGTGCTGATATCCAAGAGAAACTAGAAGGTGGACCTTCTAAATCCAGAACTGGCACTTAGAAAGCTACCTATAATGCTGATGTTCATAGACTACGTTTAGAACCATCCACATGGGTCTCACGTGATCTTACTCTAATGACAATTACACAAGGATGTCATTGATGAATACCACTATGAACTGGTCTAACAATGGTTGGAAGATCCAGTTCATAAGTCCCATGAACACTGTGAGGGTGTTTGTTATGCCAAAAGGCATCACCAAGTACTCATAGTGACCATAGTGGCATCCTAATTCCTTCTTCGATATATCCTCTTCCCAAACTCATAACTGGTTGTAACCTAACTGAAGGTCATCCTTTGAGAACCAACGTACCCCTTTCAGCTGATCAAAGGGGTTTTCGATCCTCGGTAGTGGATACTTGTTCTTCTCCAACACCTGGTTCAGGCCGATCCTGAGCTGCCTGGGTCTCCTTTTCACTAACAAAGGAAAAAATCATCCCATCACTGCGAACACACCGCACTCTTCACCTAAAAGAGTAAATCTATTCATGGAGCAAAGATATCCAATCCATATAGAAAATGATGTCATATGGCCTCGACACTGCCACTAAGAGGTTACAACTAAAACTCTCACCTCCAAGGGTACGATCACCTTGTCTTCAAAGGTGCATGATTATCGAGTCTCCTCCCATGGGTGTCTCTAAGCATAAGGGTCGAGTCAATGACTGTGCCAGAATCAAAAGGTTTCACAAAAGACATGTGGAGAGGATACAATTACTAGAAGCAATGTCTATAAATACAACATATAAGGTAGAGAAGACGTTGATCATGCCTCAGATCATCCCTGGAGTCCCTGGGTCGTACGCCTCGACCACATGCATCTATCCTTGCCCCTTTCCCCTAGCTCCTTGAGCCTAGTGGGAACCACCTAGGGGTGGTGGCGGTAGAAGGTGGAAGCGTCTTCCACCACCTGCAGCTCTCCCTACTCCTCTACCACATCCTCCACCTGGCGTGTCTATCTGCTCCACTCTCTTCCTCTTCCTCAGTGGTCCACCCAATGCTTCTCTGTCAATAGCTCGACGGGATGAATAGTCTCTAGAGAAATGTCCCCTACCACCACATGAGTAGCATCACATCACCCTAGGATGATTGGATCTAGACTAAGATCCCTAGACTATTGATCTCCAGTCCTGAGTACTCCTGTAACGTCCCCCACGTCCTAATCCCTATGCCTAACGTCATCTACCTGCTGTTGAGGTATCCACACCTATCTACCAGATTCTGATTGTTGTCATCTTTCTCTACTCTACCAAGATGCTCTTGATCAACAAGGCCCGCTCAAACACTCCAGAAGAATTCGAAATGCATAGAGGCACGAAGATAGCTCAGATTTCACATCACAAACCTTGCTCGAAGGTCTGATCTCTAAAGTACTAATCCCTAACCATATCCATTGAGTACCTGGAGAGTTTGGTGAACCTCAATGAATAGTCAGCTTTCGTCAAACTGCCCTGTTGGAGCTGAATAAGATCCTTGATACGCACTTCCCTCAACATAACTGGAGATAAATCCTCCCTAAAGATTCGCTCAAACTCCATCCAAGAAATAGTCTTCTCGTCTTGGGCCTGAGTGGTCAGACTCTACCATCATCCTGCGGAACCCTGAAGAAGCCTCACTCCTAGGATCACCATTTTGTTTTCTAGTGTCCTCACTAGATAGAAAACCCTGGTCACTGCCTGAAGCCAATCCTCATCCTTCTGAGGTCCGAGATCGCCTTGAAACTTGATGGGTATATATCTCTAGAACTCATGGAGCGTGCTCAGACTGCGCCCCTCATCTGTCGGTACTGCAAATACCATAGGCTTCTCCACTGGTGGTGGGATAACCAGTGCACTACCTGTATGTAATGATTGAGAAGCCTAGTCATAGAGGGGGTCATCCCCATGATCGAGATGCTAAATCCTTGTGGGTAGGAATTACAGAGGAATCCTATAAGGAAACAAGATGTAACATGGTCAATGAGTATATCTGGATAGCTGACACAGTGGACATGGAAAATATAACCCACTTCAATATGATGCATTTACCATTATTTTACTTCCCCATAACTAGTGTTTTCATGTACCGAGTTGGAAAGTAGGTTATTAGTGTCCTGGTGTATGGATTTGTTGACTGATCGCACCAACACTGAAGTCGTTGGCATGAAATCAAATGTCGAAACACTCAACACTATTTCCCCAAACCAATCTCACAGACTCTTCGTTCTAAGGTAAAACTAGCCAGATCGTCATCTACCACTATGTCACAACCCATCCCGGTGGGGCTCACACCGTGACTCCCCATGCCTGCCTCCAATAGTCTAGGGGCTGGTGACTAGCACTGAGTAGGCATATTACTGACATGGGAGGAATTGCCTAAGTAACTGTACACACACACATATCCAATCCCTCAAAGGTTGAAAAGTAAAAACCACTAAGGAACAAAATGCAGTCATACAACTAAACCAAACCAACAGAGTACAACAGAAGTAAAGTACAAAAAGTAAAACTGGGACATAATACAAGCCCCCCAAAACAAGAGTCTCTAAACTACAAAGTCCAACTTGTAAGCATAAAGAGGTACTGGGACTGCTACTTGTTGCTGTAGGAACACTTTGGCCTGTAGGGAACTCAGAAAGATCGGTCCAGTCCTAGTTCACCCTGGACTCCTTTAAAAATCTAGTTGTCTACACAAGACATGACACATGATGGCAAAGCCCGTGCAGGGGTGAGTATATCAATACTCAGTATAGGACCCCGAAACCACAAAGCAACACAAAAAGTAAAGGTATAGTTATCTCTACACAATATATGTCTACTGAACATATGGAAAGCGAAACACAATCCATATATACTCAAAACCCAGAACCATATTCTAGAGACAAGTCACACAACAACAAACTGCTGCTAGGGATTTAGTTTGAAGGTTCCATGAAGCACTAGTCCAAGAGATATCACCCCATGAGTCTGATAGCTCTGATGTTGTCCTCTCGAGAAGTAATGTTCATTAGGAAGGACCATGAGAGATATATACACCCATAATAGGAGAACTCAATCCTGAGTGGGGAAAGATTATGATACACAGATGAGGTTCACTGTAAGGGCATTGGAGGATACCGTAACTCATCCGGATTCACCTACTAACTAGAGGATCATCTTCTTGTAGGAATAGTAACATTGATACCTGACTTTAACTAGGGTCAAGAATGGATAGAGGATCTCACTCTGGGTCTGTCTGAGGGATACCTGACTCTATATTAGAATGTTCTACTAGTGAGATCATACTCTTGTGGATGGAAACGATATGTGACATTCAAGATAATGAGTAAAAGGGGAAATAACCAAAGTGAAACCTATCCAAGGAATGGTGGAAAAGAAGATCAATCCATGTTCTAGGATATACAGACAGTATAGAAGGGGTCACACACCATGTCCCATGACTCTAGGTGCTTCCTGTGTGCAACAACCTGATTCATAGGAACCATGCCATGTAAAAAGGTAATTACACGGTGTGTAGTATGGACCACATGCCATTTCCGATTAATAGAGGTTCCCTCCATGTATGCGGCCATGTGCCCACACACAGTTTCGACTCGTGGGTCATCCCATGTATCTAGTACACATGGTGACCCATGTAATTGGCATTGTCTGGTCATGTGGTGGAGTACATGACCATGCACTCCACCCTATTTCTGTGTGTTGCCTAGGATACACACCGAGTCCCGCATAAGGACCCAAATTCTGTGTTCTTTGGAGAACACACCATGTGATCACCTCAAGCACCACAAAACCACTTAACTAGACCCACATGATGCTTTCTTCGGGATACACACATTGTGTGCTAGAAATTTCCATAATCACAGGTTCTTCACTGGTACACCTCTAGTGATGCCCATTCTTTGATCCGACCACCTGATCATCATGAAACTCCAAGGTTGAGGTTGCTTCAACACCACAAGGTAGTTTCCGTGGTTTTAGGGCCTCCAATCGGCCCCAAAAATGCGTACCTATTTACCCGCATGAAGAACTCTCAAAGAACAAGTACTCCCGAACCATGTTGATTCGTCCAACTCAATCATTGTCACACCTCAGCTCAGTCATCATGATGCCATATCTCTGTTTTGGGATCGTTGCGCCAAGAAATAGGCGTGAAACGATTCCTCCTTCATATTCCCATGAAGAACATGAATAACACAAAGAAGAGGGAGGAAGAAAAACAAACAACAAAGTAGGAAAGAACCTCCACCATCATTCATGACATCATTAATCCTCTTCTGTTATAAAGTTTGAATGGGGAAAATTAAAACATTAAACATGACCAAAGAAATACCAAGAACGAACCCGATAAAACAAATCCCTCCCACCAGAATGATGATGCCCTGGTCAACCGATTCATGGGTTGATCCACATTCATCATTTAATTAAATAATGGGGAAGAAAAAATATAAAACATAACCCCTACAATGAGAATGGATCGATCACTAATGAAGTAAATCTGATAACTTTGCCATTGAGATCCTCCAACTCTATTGGTGCAACAATTCACACTTTTGATTGATGTCATTCATCACCGAGAGGACTGTCCAAAGCTCCCAGAAGTTCTCTTAATTCATCCCCACATCTATCATTCAATAAACCCATTAAAATGAGGGAATAATTTTCAGCGTTCCATCATGATGTGACATTAATGAGTCAGTATTACTATTTTTGAGTAATTATTACATGGATTTAACTTTTGAAATAGCTGCCCCATCATTGCGCTGTAGAGAATGTTCCCAAATAAAAATAAAATAAAATATTCTTTAATTTATTTTATTTTACTAAAAACATCAAAAAAATAACTTTTCCCCTTGACCCATTATGGTCGTGATTAGGCCTGTTCTTAGGTAAATTCGTCATCCCAGATGCAACAGTGCCCTAAAATTTTTAATCCATGCATTCGTTTGGAAACTGCCACAACCATGCACACTCACCCACTCACATAACATAAAAAAAATTCAAACCACCATTTCGTGCTCAGCAAAATGACGTGTTGTATCTGTGATTGGTCCTATAATTATTCCATATAATATTTGAAAATAGAACTCGAAAAAATTTGAGACATTACAAACCCCATCATGATGTCCATGTATATTCTATCACACTTCCACTCTATCACTTCAAGGGGTTGAGTTAAACCCACCAGAACCCGGTTGTTATCCTTCACTTGATGAAACTTAGGGAATCAATAGTCAACTGTACAACTCTATTATTTACACCTAGGTACAATAAATGACATCCGAAGTCTTAGTACATCTCCACCACACTAGGAAATACAAACAAGGGACATGTATGAAAATACCTTATAATACCCTCCCAAAATTTCAATTTTAACATCTTTCATCATATGAAATGAAAACAATTCCCCAAACTTTAGAAAATCTAACAGGATCATGTCTAGTGGATATCTGAGTACATAGGGTCTCATAGTTGGTATCCCCAAGACGTGACTCCTTGAATCACTGTAAAAGAGGAGGTGTAACAACCATCGAATTGAGGGGCTCTTCCCCCCATCCCAATCCACAAATGCTATCTAGAATGAGGTCAACTACTCTAAATCCTCACTCAGAAACTATGAACATGATCTCATACTGAGATTAGCTTCTATCATGTTCCCTGTCCTTGGAGTATATACAATCTCGAAGTCATAATCCCAGAGAAACTCTAGAAATATCTTATGTCTCATGTTAAAACCATTTTAGGAGAATATTTAATTTATAATATTTTGGTTAGAATGGTTAATAAATGACTCAACCATTTGGTAGTGTTTCCACATCTTCAGTGTGAAGAATACCACTACTAGCTCAGGATTGTGGAATGTGTATTTATGCTCATGTGGTATCAACTGATATGAAACATTAGAAATTAACACATAACTTTTCATTTTAACACACCCAATCTTGTTCCCTGATGCATCAAGAATGCTATGTAGTCAACACCATCCTTTGGAAATCTCAAAATGGGAGTTATCTTTAATATCCACCTTATCTCCTAGAAATATTTATGGCACCTTTATATCCACACAAAGGCTTCCCATTTTGTCACGACCCGACCTCGGGGCCCGTGCCGTGACTACCCCAAGCCCGCCTTCCATAGGCCAGGGGCTGGCGACTAGCACCAAGGCGTAAAATCCCGGTAAACAGGGAAGGCATTGCCTTTATAAGTAACAACCACCACAGAGTCAGCAAGCGGAAAGTAACTACAAAGTGCAGAAAAGTAAAGGGGGCCGGAATACAAGCCCAACTGAAAGTACAACTGAAAAGGAAAAGAACAGCAACTGAAGAAAAGACGGCGGCCTCGTGTCGTCCACTGGCAATCCCACCTGAAGGGTGGGTACAGATAGCCTCCAAGCTCCTCGGGTCCCATGTCCGCTCCGAGCACGTCCCGCCCAGTGGTCCGCCTCCAGGTACCATCCTGCTCCACGCCCCAACCGAGATCAGCGCTGTCTGTCGTCTGCATCCAACACAACAAGGTGCGGGCATAGCCCGTGCAGGGGTGAGTATAAACTACTCAGTAAGGACCCCGAGACCCCCCAAGGTCTCCCGAAATCCACAAAGGATATAGCACAAAAGAAAGGGGCAACCACGAAGAAACAACTGACTCGACTTAGGTATATGCCCATACATATACCTAATTCCCCAATTCTAGCTCTGCTCACGAGCTCAAGAACAACTCAATCCACACAGGAAAGCAAGACTCAAATCCACAAAGGAGAGTAAACAGTAAATCCACATAGGATAGTTCAACACATTCCACAAAAGAGAGTAACATAAGATTCAGCTCAACCAGGTATACTTTTTCAGATGACGTCAAAGATGATCACTGATCCATCTAAGTCGTCGGACCCACGAAGGATTGATAGGTACTAACCCCCGCAAAAGACCCACACAGGATCGGGCTCACACAGAACCTGTAGGCAGTGGCTCACACAGAACCGGTAGAAGGACCCACACAGGATCGGTAGCACTGATCCACGTAGGATCGCTGAGTGTAGTAGTCGACGCAGTCCACTGAGGATCTCTGCACAGTCGTCGCCGCAGTCCACGAAGGATCTCTTCTCTGTCGTCGTCGCAGTCCACGGAGGATCTCTACTCTGTCGTCGAAGTCACAGCCAGCACTAGGGTTCCCGCACACAGCGAGCTCGTTTAGGAGGGTCCGCTCCACGAGCCGAGAGGCTGATACATCAACTGACACGTAGTCCGAAGTTGATGTATCCAAAAGTTCCGTATCGACAACAGGATCTCAACGCAACAGACAGCGCGTCAATCGGACGCCCGGTCTGAGAGTTATTGGCATTTTCGTCCCAGGGGCCCGGTTGGTTTTTAGGGCAAAACCAACCCGACCGTACTCCGCCTGTGTCCGATCCTCGGGCGGAGTATGCCAAAAGTTTCGTCTCACTTAGAGGAAACTACCACAGCTAATGGTACGTCGATCGGACGTCCGTAGCTCAAGTTATGAGCGTTTCCGCTCCGAGGGGCCGGTTGGTTTCGTGTACGAACCAGCCCGGCCGAACCCAAAGTCTTCCGAAAACTTGAGTGTAATATAACGAAACGACCGTATCGATCCAAGGATCGCGTAGCCGCTGACGGTTCGTCAATCGGAGGTCCTAGGCCCAAGATATGTGCAAAAGACCGAAGAGGG
Organism: Viscum album; assembly: GCA_963277665.1. NCBI lineage: Eukaryota > Viridiplantae > Streptophyta > Magnoliopsida > Santalales > Viscaceae > Viscum > Viscum album. The sequence goes on along the minus strand of OY728150.1, from coordinate 1,579,695,341 downwards.
CCCGAAAACGGGGGTTCTGGGCCCGGGGCGACCCGGCCCGAACCCCCCCTGGGGGTCGGCCGAACCGGGTCGACCCGACCCGGCCTGGGTGCGGCCCGGCCGACCGGACCGGCCGGCTCGACCTCGGCCGAGCGGCCAAGGGGCGCCGCGGGTTTGACCCGCGGCTTAGGTGGAACGCGGCCCGCGCGGGCCGCGTGTTGGGTGGCCGGACCGCGGACGCGGTCCGGCGGTTCGCCGCCGCCGCGGCCGAGCCGCGGCGGATCCTCCGGCGGCGCGCCGGGCGCCGCCGCCCCCGGTCACCGGCGCCGCCGCGCCGGTGACCCGCGCCGCCGCCGCCTTCCACGGGCCGCCGGAGTTGCTCCGGTGGCCCGATTCCTCTCTCGTCTGCGCCGTTGCTCCTCCCGGGGGCCGATCTTCACTGCGGGATCAACGGATCGCCCTTGCCGCACGGTTCGTCGTCGCTTGCCAAAACCGCACACGAAAAGGATCGGCGGAGGGTTGTCGGGTCTTGTTCGTTAGACCCGCACCCTCCGCGTTAGTCATAAACAACGGGAGAAAGGGGCTACAACAATTTTTAATCAAGATAAAAATTGTTCACTTCCTTTTCTTTTAAACGGCAATTCAATTTTAATTAAATGAAAATATTCATGCCGGTTCTTTATTCAAAAAGAAATAAAAACACGGGAATGAATCATCAAGAATTAAATCCCTACCTTGTCGTCGGCGTCGGACGAGAGGTCGTCGCGGATATGGTGATCGTCGCGGAAGAGACGCTCGTCGCACCGCGGGAAGGATTCGCGCCGACGATCTCCGGATCAAGATCAAACGGATTTAATTAATTTAAATCCATTGATATCAAATTATAAAAAGGGAGAATTTAGAAGATTCGATTCTCACCTTTAACCGCCGATCGTAGGTTTGCCGCGGAAGAAGAAGCGCAGAAGAAGAAGAAGAAGGTCGCGGAAAAGTTTGTCGACGTCGCGGATCACGGTGTGCGTCGTCGAATTTTGGTTCCGGCGTTCTTCGCGTTCTTCGCGTTCTTCGCGTTCTTCGCGGGGAGGGTGGAGGCCCAGAGAACAAAGAGTAATCCTCCAAAATAGACACGTTGGTCTATTTTATTAAATCGCCAACGAACGCAAACGCGTAAGTAACGACCCATTAAATTCGTTGAATTAATTCAACGAATGAAACAGCCCATTTAATTCATGAAATAAACCGCCCAATTAAATGGTCTGTTAAGAAATTAAAGAAAACGCGCCGGTTGACTTTTCAGTTACTTTGACGGGTTTTCGCGGGTGCGTTACTTAGCGAAAGAAACGGCGGGGCTCGTGCGGGCCCCACCTCACAAATATCCTACCAAGGGGTAGGGTATTTCCGGATAGCACCCTATCCGCTTTAACTCAGTTCTAGTGGCTTCCAAGCAGCTTAAGTGAAATAAAATAAAGTTGTCGCACAACGTTTATTTTATTTCCGACTTAAAGCCCAAAATTTTAAAAAACCACGGTTGAGCAAACGCAACTCCGGAAGAGGAGTTTCTAAGCAAATACCGGCGCTGCGATTTCATCGGTGCCCTCAGAATTCGATTCCGGGCACCGGTTCAAAAGATAGAAAAACCCGCTCGTCCGTTCAATGAACGTACCCGAGCCAAACTTCGGAAATTGATTCCGGGCACACCGGGCCTCGGAATCAGGTGCCGTCTGAAGATGCGCTCTTGCAAAATTCCAAAGAAAATTAAGAAAAAAAATTTCCTTGAAATTTGCGGGTCTTTACATTACTCCCACCTCAGGGCTTTACGTCCCCGTAAAGATACATCAAAAACTAGGGGAACAAATGGGGGTACTGAGCACGCATCTGAGCCTCCCGCTCCCAAGTGCTCTCCTGGAGGTTCCCGTGCTGCCATCTGACGCGCACAAGAGGAATCGACCGCCCACGTAGGACCCGCTCCTGTCGATCCTCGATCTCCACTGGGACCTCCGCAAAAGTCACCCCATCGTCCACGTCCAGCTCCCCAAAGTCGATGATGTGCGTCGGGTCATGCACGTATCTCCTCAGCTGAGACACGTGGAAGACGTCGTGCACCCGGTGCAACTGAGGTGGTAGAGCCAGGCGATAAGCCACCTCTCCTATCCTGCTGAGGACCTGGAAAGGCCCGATGAAGCGTGGAGACAACTTGCCGCCTCGGCCAAATCTCCGTAAACCACGTCGAGGTGAGACACGCAAAAAGACGTGGTCGCCATCCTCGAACTCTAGTGGCCTCCGCCTCCTGTCAGCATATGACTTCTGTCGGCTCTGAGCTGTCCTCATCCTCTCCTGGATGATCTGGACCTTCTCTGTCGTGGCTTGGACCATCTCTGGTCCCACGAGTGCTGACTCCCCAGGGTCTGTCCAGCACAACAGTGATCTGCAGGGTCTGCCGTACAACGCCTCGTATGATGCCATCCCGATGGTGGAGTGGTAGCTGTTGTTGTACGCGAACTCCACCAAGGGTAGGTGGTCCTCCCAGCTGTGACCAAAGTCGAGAACACATGCACGGAGCATGTCCTCGAGTGTCTGTATGGTCCTCTCAGTATGACCATCCGTCTGAGGGTGGAAGGCTGTGCTCAGATGGAGCCGCGTCCCGAACGCCTCCTGCAACCCCTTCCAAAGCCGGGAAGTGAAACGAGCATCTCGATCAGAGACGATAGATGATGGCACACCGTGAAGCCGTACGATCTCCTGGACGTAAAGACGTCCCAAGCTCTCCACTGAGCCCTGCTCTCTGATGGGTAAGAAGTGTGCCGACTTGGTGAGTCGGTCGACAATCACCCAAATGGAGTCGTGACCTCTGGAAGTGCGTGGAAGTCCAGTCACGAAGTCCATAGATATGCCGTCCCACTTCCACTCCGGGACCTCCAAGGGCTGTACCAAGCCTGCTGGTACCTGATGCTCTGCCTTCACCTGCTGGCAGGTGAGGTATCGTGAAACGAACTCTGCCACAGCTTTCTTCATGCCCGGCCACCAGTGCTGTCGTCTGAGATCCTGGTACATCTTCGCCACTCCGGGATGCACCGCCAAGGGAGAAGTGTGAAACTCTCTCAGCACCTCCTCTCGTAAAGCGACTGGTACGAAGGTACGTCCTCTGAAAAGGATGTCGTGCTCTGCTCCAAGGGAGAAGCCATCAGGCGCCTGACCTGAGGATATCAGTGCACGCCGGGTCTCACAGTCAGCGTCCCCACGCTGAGCCTCTCTGACCCGCTGTAGAAGTGGAGGAGAGACTGTGAGAGACTGAAGAAAGGCTGCTCCATCTCTATCCACGAAGGATATATGTAAGGAGGCTAGCTGCTCCGTCGCCTCCTCAAGTAGCTGAATGCCCGTCCTCCTGCTGAGGGCATCGGCTACCACGTTCCCCTTCCCAGGAGTATAGACTATCTCAAAGTCATAGTCCTGGAGGAACTCAAGCCATCTCCGCTGTCTCAGGTTCAGGTCCTTCTGAGAGAAGATATACCTGAGACTCTGGTGGTCAGAAAAGACTGTGAAGCGCTCGCCCATCAGATAGTGCCACCAAGTCTTCAGAGCGAAGACCACTGCTGCTAACTCCAGGTCATGAGTGGCGTAGTTCTGCTCATGCGGCCTCAACTGACGTGATCCGTAGGCGACCACGGCCCGCTCCTGCATCAGGACACACCCGAGTCCAGTCCCTGATGCATCGCAGTAAACTACGTATCCAACTCCCTCCTCAGGTAACCTCAAGATAGGTGCGCTGGTCAATCTCAGTCTCAGCTCCTGGAAGCTCTGCTGACATCTGTCTGACCACACAAAGGGTTTCCCCTTCTTTGTCAAGGTTGAGAGTGGTGCCGCAACTCTGGAGAAGTCTGGCACAAATCTCCGATAGTATCCGGCTAGGCCCAAGAAGATCCGCACCTCCGTCACGCTCCTGGGTGGCTCCCAAGCTAGCACTGCCTCGATCTTCGTGGGATCCACTGCAACTCCCGCCTCAGAGATGACATGCCCCAAGAAATGGACCTCACGTAACCAGAACTGGCACTTTGAGAGCTTGCCATAAACTGGTGCTCTCGGAGTGTGTCGAGCACAACTCGCAGGTGGTAGGCATGCTCCTCCTCAGTCGTCGAGTATACCAAAATGTCGTCAATGAAGACCACGACAAATCGGTCGAGGTATGGCTGGAAGATCCTGTTTATGAGGCTCATGAACACTGCTGGAGCATTGGTTACGCCGAACGGCATAACCAAGAACTCATAATGGCCATACCGACACCTGAAGGCCGTCTTCTGCACGTCCTCGTCTCTAACTCTGAGCTGATGATAGCCTGACCGGAGGTCTATCTTCGAGAACCACCGCGCTCCCTTGAGCTGATCAAAGAGGTCATCAATCCATGGCAGCGGATACTTGTTCCTCACTGTCACCTGGTTCAGGCGACGATAGTCGACACACAGTCGCAAGCTCCCGTCCGCCTTCTTGGCGAACAATATCGGGGAAGCCCAGGGTGAAACACTGGGTCGGATAAACCCCTTGCTCTGCAAGTCCGCCAACTATACCCGCAGCTCTCGAAGCTCGGCGGGGGCCATCCGATATGCTGGAGTAGATATCGGGGCTGTCCCGGGGTACAAGTCGATGTAAAAGTCTACCTCTCTATGAGGAGGTAGCCCTGGAACGTCGTCGTGAAAGACGTCCACGTACTGGTCCACCACTGCAGGAAAAACTGGACTCCGCACGTCCACTGCTCCTAGGATGAGGCTAGCCAACTGATGAGAGATGGGCTGCACTCTCCTCCGCGGAAGTCCATCCTGTGCTGCAAAGGTTCCCTTCTCACCGGTGAAGGTAAACCTGCTCCCGTCGGTGCGAACACATCGCACCTTGCGCCTAAAACAGTCGATCTGGGCATGAACCGTGGATAGCCAATCAATGCCCAAGATGACGTCGTAAGGCCTCGACGCCGCTACAAGGAGATCCCAGCCGAAGCTCTCGCCTCCTAGAGTAAGCTCACACTGCCGGCACCAGTGCGTAATCGTCGAGTCTGCTCCCGTAGGAGTCTCTAGCCGTAAGGATCGAGCCAAAGGCTCAGTCGGAATCTCCGAGCTCCGAACAAGGGCAGAGGCTATGAAAGAGTGACTCGCTCCTGTGTCTATAAGTACTGCAGCAAGGGTGGAATAGACACAGATCGTTCCTCGAATCATCTCTGGCATGTCGGGGTCATAGGCCTCCACTGCCTGGAGCTGGGCCTGTCCCTGCCCTCCAGCTCCCTGTGGTCGAGGTGGCCCTCCTGGTGGTGGTGGGGGTAGAGCCTGGAAGCGTCGCCCACCACCCGCTGCTCGTCCAGCTCCTCTGCCTCGTCCGCCTCCTCCCTGCGGACCGCCACGGTCGACCCTCTGCCTCTGCCTGGGTGGCCCCTCCACCGTCTGCTGCTCCTCTGGTCGGCGAGTCGGGCAGTCACGAGCCATGTGACCCTGCCCGCCGCAGGAGTAGCACAGCCTGCCTCTCGGAAGGCTGGCACTCCGCTGTGTGCCCCGCACTGCTGAGCCGGTGTCCTGAGGCCGTCTGCGTGGGGGTCTGGTCTGCATGGACCCGAGAGTCATCCGTCGGCTACCTGCTGCCGAAGACTCAGCTACCTGCCGCCCTGCGCTAGGTCTCGCCGCTGAAGAAGGCTCTTCCAGGAAGCTCTCGATCAAGAGGGCTCGCTCCAGCACTCCCGCCTGGGTCGGAATGCTGAGGGAGATCAGCGACGCCCGAATCTCCTGCCGCAAGCCCTGCTCGAAGGTCCGGGCCCGGAAGAAGGGGTCCCGTACCATGTCGGTCGAGTAGCGAGATAGGTCAGTGAACCTCGCCGCGTACTGAGCGACCGTCATGCTGCCATGGCGCAGCTGGAGAAGCTCCTGGATGCGCACCGCTCGGAGGGTGGCCGGGACGAACTCAGAGCGGAAGAGGCTCTCGAAGTCCGTCCAGAGCAAGGATGCCTCATCGTGAACCTGGAGCATCAAGATCCACCATCGTCCTGCCGCCGCCTGCAGGAGGCTCGCCGCGAGAATCACCATGAGATCCGCTGGTGTCCTCACTAGCCTAAAGATCCGTACCACCGCCTCTAGCCAGTCCTCGGCGGCCTGGGGGTCCGCCTCACCGCGAAACCTGGGCGGTCGCTGGCTCTGAAACTCATGCAGTGCCCTGAGGCGACGTGCATCGTCAGCGTCTGGTACTGGTAGCATCGGTGGCTCGGCGGGTAAAGCTACCGCCAGTGCCACTGCTGGCAAAGGGCCCTGCACCGAGGCCTCGTCGCTCGGTGGGCTTCCGTCGTGCCCTACACTCGGAACCCTAGCTGGCTGTCGTCGCGGGGCCATCCTGAAAAGGAGAACAAGAGCACCACAGTCAGAACAGTATACCTGGTGAGCTGGCACAAGTAATCACAAGGAAAACTTGAGACTTTCATGAAGCAGATCAGTATACCCGGTGAGCTGACACAAGTAATCACAAGGAAAACTTGAAACACACTCGCAATCAATGTTTTCATGCATTAAGTCGGAAATCAGGAGTCAGGGTCCTGGTGTACGGATACGTCGGCCGCCGCACCAACACTGGGCTCCCTGAACTGATAACCACACTCAATACACTAAACACTATTGCTTCATATAGGAAGAAAAGACGATCAGAGTCTGCGGTAGAACCGACCGCCTCTGATACCAATTTGTCACGACCCGACCTCGGGGCCCGTGCCGTGACTACCCCAAGCCCGCCTTCCATAGGCCAGGGGCTGGCGACTAGCACCAAGGCGTAAAATCCCGGTAAACAGGGAAGGCATTGCCTATATAAGTAACAACTACCACAGAGTCAGCAAGCGGAAAGTAACTACAAAGTGCAGAAAAGTAAAGGGGGCCGTAATACAAGCCCAACTGAAAGTACAACTGAAAAGGAAAAGAACAGCAACTGAAGAAAAGACAGCAGCCTCGTGTCGTCCACTGGCAATCCCACCTGAAGGGTGGGTACAGATAGCCTCCAAGCTCCTCGGGTCCCATGTCCGCTCCGAGCACGTCCCGCCCAGTGGTCCGCCTCCAGGTACCGTCCTGCTCCACGCCCCAACCGAGATCAGCACTGTCCGTCATCTGCATCCAACACAACATGGTGCGGGCATAGCCCGTGCAGGGGTGAGTATAAACTACTCAGTAAGGGCCCCGAGACCCCCGAAGGTCTCCCGAAATCCACAAAGGATATAGCACAAAAGAAAGGGGCAACCACGAAGAAACAACTGACTCGACTTAGGTATATGCCCATACATATACATAAGTCCCCAATTCTAGCTCTGCTCACGAGCTCAAGAACAACTCAATCCACACAGGAAAGCAAGACTCAAATCCACAAAGGAGAGTAAACAGTAAATCCACATAGGATAGTTCAACACATTCCACAAAGGAGAGTAACATAAGATTCAGCTCAACCAGGTATACTTTTTCAGATGACGTCAAAGATGATCACTGATTCATCTAAGTCGTCGGACCCACGAAGGATCGATAGGTACTAACCCCCGCAAAAGACCCACACAGGATCGGGCTCACACAGAACCAATAGGCAGTGGCTCACACAGAACCGGTAGAAGGACCCACACAGGATCGGTAGCACTGATCCACGTAGGATCGCTGAGTGTAGTAGTCGACGCAGTCCACTGAGGATCTCTGCACAGTCGTCGCCGCAGTCCACGAAGGATCTCTTCTCTGTCGTCGTCGCAGTCCACGGAGGATCTCTACTCTGTCGTCGAAGTCACAGCCAGCACTAGGGTTCCCGCACACAGCGAGCTCGTTTAGGAGGGTCCGCTCCACGAGCCGAGAGGCTGATACATCAACTGACACGTAGTCCGAAGTTGATGTATCCAAAAGTTCCGTATCGACAACAGGATCTCAACGCAACAGACGGCGCGTCAATCGGACGCCCGGTCTGAGAGTTATTGGCATTTTCGTCCCAGGGGCCCGGTTGGTTTTTAGGGAAAAACCAACCCGACCGTACTCCACCTGTGTCCGATCCTCGGGCGGAGTATGCCAAAAGTTTCGTCTCACTTAGAGGAAACTACCACAGCTGATGGTACGTCGATCGGACGTCCGTAGCTCAAGTTATGAGCGTTTCCGCTCCGAGGGCCCGGTTGGTTTCATGTACGAACCAACCCGGCCGAACCCAAAGTCTTCCGAAACCTTGAGTGTAATAAACCGAAACGACCGTATCGATCCAAGGATCGCGTAGCCACTGACGGTTCGTCAATCGGAGGTCCTAGGCCCAATATATGGGCAAAAGACCGAAGAGGGCCCGAAAACGGGGGTTCTGGGCCCGGGGCGACCCGGCCCGAACCACCCCCTGGGGGTCGGCCGAACCGGGTCGACCCGACCCGGCCCGGCCCGGTTGGGCCGGGTCCGGTCCGGCCTGGGCGCGGCCCGGCCGACCGGACCGGCCGGCTCGACCTCGGCCGAGCGGCCAAGGGGCGCCGCGGGTTTGACCCGCGGCTTAGGTGGAACGCGGCCCGCGCGGGCCGCGTGTTGGGTGGCCGGACCGCGGACGCCGTCCGGCGGTTCGCAGCCGCCGCGGCCGAGCCGCGGCGGATCCTCCGGCGGCGCGCCGGGCGCCGCCGCCCCCGGTCGCCGGCGCCGCCGCGCCGGCGACCCGCGCCGCCGCCGCTTTCCGCGGGCCGCCGGAGTTGCTCCGGTGGCCCGATTCCTCTCCCGTCTGCGCCGTTGCTCCTCCCGGGGGCCGATCTTCACTGCGGGATCAACGGATCGCCCTTGCCGCACGGTTCGTCGTCGCTTGCCAAAACCGCACACGAAAAGGATCGGCGGAGGGTTGTCGGGTCTTGTTCGTTAGACCCGCACCCTCCGCGTTAGTCATAAACAACGGGAGAAAGGGGCTACAACAATTTTTAATCAAGATAAAAATTGTTCACTTCCTTTTCTTTTAAACGGCAATTCAATTTTAATTAAATGAAAATATTCATGCCGGTTCTTTATTCAAAAAGAAATAAAAACACGGGAATGAATCATCAAGAATTAAATCCCTACCTTGTCGTCGTCGTCGGACGAGAGGTCGTCGCGGATATGGTGATCGTCGCGGAAGAGACGCTCGTCGCACCGCGGGAAGGAGTCGCGCCGACGATCTCCGAATCAAGATCAAACGGATTTAATTAATTTAAATCCGTTGATATCGAATTATAAAAAGGGAGAATTTAGAAGATTCGATTCTCACCTTTAACCGCCGATCGTAGGTTTGCCGCGGAAGAAGAAGCGCAGAAGAAGAAGAAGAAGGTCGCGGAAAAGTTTGTTGACGTCGCAGATCACGGTGTGCGTCGTCGAATTTTGGTTCCGGCGTTCTTCGCGTTCTTCGCGTTCTTCGCGTTCTTCGCGGGGAGGGTGGAGGCCGAGAGAACAAAGAGTAATCCTCCAAAATAGACACGTTGGTCTATTTTATTAAATCGCCAACGAACGCAAACGCGTAAGTAACGACCCATTAAATTCGTTGAATTAATTCAACGAATGAAACAGCCCATTTAATTCACGAAATAAACCGCCCAATTAAATGGTCTGTTAAGAAATTAAAGAAAACGCACCGGTTGACTTTTCAGTTACTTTGACGGGTTTTCGCGGGTGCGTTACTTAGCGAAAGAAACGGCGGGGCTCGTGCGGGCCCCACCTCACAAATATCCTACCAAGGGGTAGGGTATTTCCGGATAGCACCCTATCCGCTTTAACTCAGTTCTAGTGGCTTCCAAGCAGCTTAAGTGAAATAAAATAAAGTTGTCGCACAACCTTTATTTTATTTCCGACTTAAAGCCCAAAATTTTAAAAAACCACGGTTGAGCAAACGCAACTCCGGAAGAGGCGTTTCTAAGCAAATACCGGCGCTGCGATTTCATCGGTGCCCTCAGAATTCGATTCCGGGCACCGGTTCAAAAGATAGAAAAACCCGCTCGTCCGTTCACTGAACGTACCCGAGCCAAACTTCGGAAATTGATTCCGGGCACACCGGGCATCGGAATCAGGTGCCGTCTGAAGCCGCGCTCTTGCAAAATTCCAAAGAAAATTAAGAAAAAAAATTTCCTGGAAATTTTCGGGTCTTTACACATTTTGGGGCAAATATTTCCATGGAGTTTATATTGTTTAGAAATTATGTATGAACCTCCAATAGTTTCCTTCAAACCAAAGGAGACTTTGCACCTCCATCATTCTATTGCGGGGGTGCTAAGCTAACACCGTCTATACCTTTTCTTGGACCACTACTACACCATCTACTGAGATAACATGTTATAGAAATTAGATGTCCCCTATCCAAACCTAAAACATTGAGAGATTCCCATTAATATGGTTATCTAAGAGTACATCTACACCAATTCTCAATTGTCTCATGTGATACCCCTTAGACACTAAGTACACTAGGACATGTTTGATGAAGAGTACCACAATTCAATATATGAATGTTTTAAAGATCTCATTAATGAGTCCCATGAACACATATAGAGTATTTTTCATGCCAAAGGGAATCACCAAGTACTCATAACGATCATAATGACATAAAAAGCCATCTTCAGTATATCCTCACCTTGTACAATCAACTGGTGATAGCCTAATCTGAGGTCAATATTTGATAACCATCATTCCCCTCTGAACTGATCAAAGAGGTCCTCGATCCTTGGTAGTGGATACTAGTTCTTTACGATATTTATTTCTAGGGGAAGTAAATACACAAACAACTTCAAGCTCCCTTCCACCTTGTTGGAAATTAATAAATGGGATACCTCGGGTGAATCACAGGGTCTGAAATATCCCTTACTCTATAATTCCTCCAACTGAACCCTCATATCCAAAAGTTCTATGCGATCCATGTGATATGTTGGTGTAGATACCAGGCCCATCCCGTGGTGTAGGTCAACGCAGATGTCTATCTCATAGTGGGGAGGTAATAATGGAACGTCCTCAGGAAAGGAATCCTTGTACTCCACCACTACGGTAGGAAACTAAAAACTCATAGGATACACTACACCAAAGGTCATCATATCCAAATGATAAGTAATTTTTGGCACTCTACAATTCTTGAGCCCATCCCACTCAATCTAGTTTTTCTTTCGCACACAAAAAAATATCATCTCATCACTATAGATTTACCACACCCTCCTCCTGAAATACTCTACACATGCATGAATTGTAGATAACTATTCCAGAGATAAGATGATGTATTAAGGCCTCATCATTGACAAAAATAGATACCAAATGAAACTATCACGTCTAATATTTAGATCACACAATCGGAAAAACTGTGTGATCTACGGGTCACCTCCATTAGGTGTCAATAAGCACAAGGGTTGAGCCAAAAGCTCAATGGGAATCTATTAGTATCTAACCAGATAGGTGTAAATAAAGTAATGACTTAATAATATATCTATTAGTACATTAGATAATGTATAAATGTCCCAAATCGAACTTTGTATCATACCTAGAGTCTCTAGGTCATAACCCTCAACTACTTGTAGCTACCCTTTCACCTTCCTCAAATCCTTGAGCCTAGTTTGGACCACATGGAGGTGGTGGTAGCAATAAGTCATAATGTATTCCATCTCTAGTTAATCTCCCAACTCCAATTCTATGTATTACACCCTACAGACCTACATTATTGTAATTTCCCACCCTAAAATCCACTTAGTGTTTCCCTATGATGGTCAACCACACGACCTCAATCACACATGCCCATATGCTAGAAGTTTCTAACAAGAAGTGAGGGCCTAGGTTGTGTCTGTGGGGAGACTATGTCATCATATATCAGAGTATAACACAATGTTAGAAAATAAATATATGTCGTGAAATCATAATTAGTTAGAAACATCTGAATATTAAAAATAAATCCAAAAATTAATAAATAAGAAGAATTCAAATCAATAATAAATAAAAAGAACTATGAAAATATCACAGCTATACAAAAATAGGGTATATAGGATACAAGGGAACTGAGTATATACCATATGCTAAAAAAATTAAAATCCCAAAAGCTACCACTAATAGAATCACTAGAATTGGATTTTTACTTTTATCCCATAATCCATCATAGAACTCAGAATCAAAAAAAGGAAGGTAGATTCTCCCCTTTATCTATAAATAAAATCATGAATTCTACTTGGGTACCAAAGGTGTCCCAAGAAGGATGTGATATATACTCAGCAGGACCCCACAATTAGTTCTAGATAAATTCAATTTTCCGTATATAATGAGTTTTGTTCCAATAGTAATAAATGAATGGTAATAGATAAATATATAAATAAATACAATAGCGATGGTTGCTCATGGTATACATAACCGAATGTACCTACTTCAGCCTAATATAGATCTCTTTGGACCAAGGTAACCTGTGAAAGTATTCTATATAGTAAAGGGTTATTATAAAAAATGAATCAAAACGTATACTATCCCCATGCATGTGATTTATCTTGGTGGCTGTATCTTAGGAACATAGTTACACATTCATGTTCTTTAATTTAAAAATCATCTTTATAATTAAGAATAGGCACCTAAATACCATCCATTGTGCTCTATATAGAATCCCAAGTATCACTCCTTGGGCGCTGTAAATTACCAATAATGTGAGAGTCTATCTAAGGTGATCCATAAATGATGTCTGAAGTATCAATATCAGCATTGAATGAAACAAACCCTCCAAGGCCATCCTTAATTTCATACATTGGGGAATGAGTATCACTCGTGACCTAATATAACTATCTATCCACTAAGCCTATCCATGGTGTCTCCCTCAGGGAACTGGTATCACTCACATGTATGTAAGGTAAACACACATTGAGTCTATCCTAGGAACATAAAGTATCTATCCCTACATGCATACAATTCATTTAAAAATTCTAATTATTTATAAAAAATAAACTATCCAAGGAATCCCTTTAGGATCCAATTATCACCCTCCGTAAAGATATGTTGTATGAATTTGTAATCATGAATCATTCCATTTATAAATAAATTTCATTTGAAACATTCTAAACAAGGCTTGGGATTCATTTAAAGTAACAAATTCAACTAGGAATAGGGAATATGGCCTAATTCATGGCCAATATATTTCTAAATTCAATTCATATTTCCTAAATAATTTATTTTGTGACAACACAACATTCGTGGATAGTATAACAATTTAAGGTAGAGAGAAATTTTGGTATCAAGGAAAGAAACAACCATAGGGGTGGCCCATGTCAATGAATACAACCCCTGATGTGAGTTTCAATTATCTAGGATCAAATTATGTATGATGATGAATTTTGATTAATTTACTAATAATTTTTTATGTCTCTCTTTATAAGTCTGAAACATGAAATGATATTACATAATATAAAAGAAACTAAACTTGAGGGAAAGAAACTAATCCAAATACCATAGCTTCATAGTTCTCTCCTCATCCAATGTTATCCCTTGAATTGAGACAGAATGGAAAAAAATGAAAGAAAAGAAATATTTTATAAAAATATGGAAAATGATCTCACACCAAAATAGTGAAAGGTACTAGAAGGGAAACATGGGATAGAAGGTAGAGTAGTGTAGATATTATGGAGAGGGATCCAATTCACCTGACCTTGAAGGAAATAAAGAACTTATGAGGATGAAATGAAAAATCTTAGGTTGTATTTAAGGAGGTGATTCATGTGAGGGAGATGGACTGTTATACTAGGAAAATTAGGTAGGAATAAAGTATAGGGATTAAAAAATTTCAAGGGAAAAATTTAAATTTACTTTCAAATAATTGGTCGAATGGTGTGGCCTCATGGTTAGCTAGAAAGTGCATTAAAAGTGCACTCGAACCTATCTAATAACACTACTCACATGGGCTAGGTGCATGGTTTGACTAACCACGCACAACCCATGAAAAAATCCACTATAAATGATGTCTTCAATCCCACATGGTGAATGCGGCTTGGATTTTGTGGTTATAAAAAACCGTACAACCTCTAATGCGTATTGGTTTCCTCAAAAGATTGAGAAGTATAGTTATCACTAACCGTTCTCCACTACTACAAAAAACGGGCTTTATCAAAACTCAAAAGGAGCTTTAACTATGCTAAAAAAACACTGTAAAGATCATCGCTGATAGGGGGTCCCATTTATCAGCACTAAAAATCACTGATAAAGGTATCCTTTATCAGCATTGATAAAGGGAGCCATTAGAAGTGCTAAAAATGCGCTGATAAAGGGAGCCTTTATCATCACTAAAAATGTGCTGATATAGGGAGACTTTATCAGTACTAAAAAACCGCTGATAAATACCCTGCCTGCTGTAACATAAAATTTTACAGCAGCACACCCAAACAAGACCTGTAAACAAAATCAGCATATCGATAGGTATACCCATACCAAATCAACACATAATTCACAATGTAATTACCACAAGAATACACAAACAACAATTATACCCATACAGAAAGTATACCCATACACCATTAACACATAATTCATAATTTAAATAAATAGATAAAGAATTCAATTTGAAATTCAGGGGGTTAGGGGGCTGTTCAGGGGTTTGGGGTGGCTGTCCAAGGGGGTAAGTGGTGTCCAGGGGGTGGGGGTGTCCGAGGGGATGGGGGTGTCTAGGGGGGTGGGGGTGTCAAGGGGGGGTGTCCTGGGGTGGTGTCCATGGTGGTGTCCAGGGGGTTGTGTGGTGTCCAGGGGGTTGGGGGGGGGTGTCTAGGGGGTGGGGGTGTCCAAGGGGAGTGTGGGTGGTCTAGGAGGTTGGGGGAGGGGGGGCTGTCCAAGGGGGGTGGGGTGGTGTCTAGGGGGTGGGGGTGGCTTTCCATGGGGGTGGGGGTGTCCAGGGGGTAGGGCGTGTCTAGGTGGTGAGGTGGTGTCTAGGAGGGATGGGGGGGGGTTGTCTAGGGGGTGGGGGGCTATCCAGGGGGTTGGGGGTGTCCGAGGGGATGGGTGTCCAAGGGGTGGGGGGGGGGGGGGGCTTTCTAGGGGGTGGGGGTGTCTAGGGGGGTGTAAAGGGTGTAGAGTGGTGTCCAGGGGGGGTGGGGCAGTGTCCATGGGGTGGGGTGGTGTCCAAGGGGGGTGGGGGTTGGTGGTCCAGGAGGTTGGGGGGATATCCAAAGGGGTGGGTGGTGTATAAGGTTTTGGGGTGGCTGTCAATGGGGGTGGGGGTGTTCAGGGGGTGGGGGTAGCTGTCAATGGGGGTGGGGGTTGTCTAGGGGGTGGGGGTGTCCAGGTGGTGGGGTGGTGTCTAGGAGGGGTGGGGTGGGGGGCGTGTAGGGGGTTGGGGGATGTCGAGGGGGTGGCGGGATGTCCAGGGTGGTAGTAGTGGGTGGTGTCCATGGGGGTGTCCAGGGGAGGGGTGGTGTCTAGGGGGTTAGGAGGCTTTCCAGGGGGTGGGGGTGTCCATGGGGTGGGGGGTGTCCATGGTGGTGGGTGGTGTCCAGGTGGTGGGGTGGTGTCCAGGGGGGTGGTGTCGGTCTACGAGGTTGGGGGGTGGGGGGGGGGTGGGGGTGGGCCTCTCCAAGGGGGTGGGGTGGTGTCCAGTGGGTGGGGGTGGCTCTCCATGGGGGTGGGGGTGTAATGGGGGGTGGGGGTGTCTGAGTGGTGGAGTGGTGTCTAGGGGGGCTGGGGGGTGGTTGTCCAGGGTGGTGGTGGTGAGGGGATTTCGATGGGGGTGTCCAGGGGGGTGGGGTGGTGTCCAAGGGGTGGGATTGTGTCGAGAGGGGTGGGGTGGTGTCCAGGGGGTGGGGGGAATTAATGGTTTCAATGAAATGTATTTCATTGATTTTAAGATCATTGGTATTTTTAAAATGGTTTTCGAATAGTGATCATTTCAATAGTACGTGTTTATTTAGGAAAAAATGAATACTTTTGGTGTGTATGGTAGGAAGGCGGATTTACATACGTCAGTTGTTGTTTTCACTTAAAATTCTGTTCATTTTAAACAAAAGAGAGACACTTTAACTGATACCGGCCACACCGTGCCACAAATTGTGGAGAGGTTGACTCATACACGTCACAAATGACCCATGGAGAATTCTTATAAAGTATCAACACATTATGAATGTGTTTGTTTGGTTTTCCATACGTCAGTTGTTGTTTTCACTTAAAATTCTGTCTATTTTAAACAAAAGAGAGACACTTTGAGTGATAACAGCTACACCATGCCTCAGATTGAGGCGGGGTTGACTCATACACATCAAACATTACCCATGTATCATTCTACTAAAGTATTAACTCAATATGAATGCGTGTGGTCAGTTTTCTATACATCAGTTTTTGTTTTCACTTAAAATTCTGTCCATTTTAAACAAAAGAGGGACACTTTGAGTGATATCGGCCACACCGTTCCTTGAATTGAGATGGGTTTGAATTTTACATGTCACACATGACCCATGGATTTTTCTACTAAAGTATCATCACAATCAGAATGCTTTTGGTTGGTTTTCCATATGTCAGTTGTAGTTTTCACTTAAAATTATGTCCATTTTAAACAAAATAGTGACACTTTGAGTGATACCGGCCACACCCTACCTCAGATTAAGGCAAGGTTGACTCTTACACATCAAAAAGGACCCATGTATATTTCTCCTAATGTATCAACACAATATGAATGTGTTTGGTTGGTTTTTCATACATCAGTTGTTGTTTTCACTTAAAATTCGGTCCATTTTAAACGAAAGAGAGACACTTTGAGTGATACCGGCCACACCATGCCCTGGATTGATGAGGGGTTGACTCTTACACATCACACATGACCCATGGATAATTCTACTAAATTATAAACACAATTTGAATTTTTTGGTCAGTTTTTTCTACGTTAGTTGTTGTTTTCACTTAAATTTCGGTCACTTTTAAACAGAAGAGAGACACTTTGAGTGATACCATCCACACCATGCCTTGTATTGAGGCTGGGTTGACTTTTAATCATCAAACATGACCCATGTAATATTAAAATAAAGTATCAACACAATTTGAAAGTGTTTTTGTTGTTTTCCATACATTAGTTGTTGTTTTCACTTAAAATTCTATCAATTCTAAACAAAAGAGTGACACTTTGAGTGATATCGGCCTCAACAGGCCTCATATTAAGTAAATATTGAATCATACATGTTAAAAATGACCCATTTATCTTTATCCTAGAGTATCAACACAATAAGAATGCGTTTGGTTGTTTTCCTTACGTCAGTTGTTGTTTTCACTTAAAATTCTGTCAATTTTAAACAAAAGAGAGACACTTTGATTGGTACCGGCCACACCGTGCCTCGGATTGAGGCGAGGTTGAATTGTACACATCACAAATGAATCATGGATAATTATATTAAAGTATTAATAGAATAAAAATCCATTTTTTTGGTTTTCCATATATAATTTATTGTTTTCACTTAAAATTCTGTATTTTAAAAAAAAAAGACAGACACTTTGAGTGATACCGGCCCCAATGTGGCTTATATTGAGGCGATGTTGACTCATACATGTCATAAATGACCCATTTATCATTATAATAAAGTATCAACACAATCCTAATGTGTTTGGTCAGTTTTCTGTACGTCAGTTGTTGTTTTGACTTAAAATTCATTCCATTTTAAACAAAAGAGAGACACTTTGAGTGATACCAGACACACCGTGCCTCAGATTGAGGATATGTTGACTCATAAATTCCACACATGAACCATATATAGTTCTACTAAAGTATCAACACAATAATAATGTGTTTGGTCAGTTTTCTATATGTCAGTTGCTATTTTCACTTAAAATTATATCCATTTTAAACAAAAGAATGACAATTTGAGTGATATCGGCCACAAAATGACTCATATTGAGGATAGGTTGACTCCTAAATGTCAAAAATGACCCATTTATCGTTCTAATAAATTATCAACACAATAAGAATGCATTTGGTCGGTTTTCCGTACATCAGTTGCTGTTTTCACTTATAATTCTGTCCATTTTAAACAAAAGAGAGACACTTTGAGTGATACTGGGAACAATGTGCCTCATATTGAGAAGGGTTTGACTCATACATGTCACACATGACCCGTGAATCATTATCAGAAAGTATCATCACAATCAAAATGTGTTTGGTCAGTTTTCTATACGTCAGTTGTTTTCACTTAAAATTCAGTCCATTTTAAACAAAAGAGATACAGTTTGAGTGATACCAGTCACACTGTGCTTTGAATTGAGGTGGGGTTGACTCGTACACATCAAAAATGACCCATGGATCATTCTCCTAAATTATCAACACCATCTGAATGATTTTGGTCAGATTTCTGTACGTCTGTTTTTGTTTTCACATAAAATTTTGTCCATTTTAAACAATAGAGAGACACTTTGAGTGATGCCAGCCACACCATGCCTCGGATTGAGGCGGGGTTGACTGGTACACGTCGAAAATGTCCCATGTATTTTTCTACAAATGTAACAACACAATCTGAATTCTTTTGGTTGGTTTTTCGTACATCAGTTGTTGTTTTCACTTAAAACTCTTTGTATTTTAAACAAAAGAGAGACACTTTGAGTGATACCGGCCACACCATGCCTCAGATTAAGGTGGGGTTGACTTATACACATCAAAAATTACAAATTACTCATTAGAGAATGGATGTTTTATTATCTAAATCTCAAAGAAAAGTGGTTCATCATTCTTGCGTGTTTCTGGTTCATTTCATCTGTTAAAATGGACAAATGACTCATTGGAGATAGGATTTTTTATTTAATAACAATTATTATTTTCCTACGAACATTTATATACAACAATGTTTCTTCTTTTGATCTCCTTAACCCCTCTAAAAAATGTCCACCTATTGTACACGTCCCCGAGTCAGATCTTCATGATATTTGTGTATAATCTTCCATCAAGTATGAGGCCCACTCATTTCTGAAAAAATCTATATCATCTTGTGAATATGAGGCTTCTCTACAATTAGAGTAGTACTGTGAAATATATAAATAAATAATTGTTAAATAATTTAAATTAAATAGTAGTTGTTTTTGAAAATACCTTTTTTGGGATCCTATTTTATTGATGGAAAATGATCTCTCTCATAAATTTACAAACATAATAATCGCAATCATTATCGTATGTTTGTTTTGGACACTGAAAAAACATTAATCATTAGGAGAATAAGTAGCTTGTTTTGATATGTGTTTGGATGGTGAAATTGTATTATATATACCCTGATACCGGTCCAGATGTAGTATTTTCTCACCTCCTTATGCTTAGCCCAGGTCCTCATCACTTATTTTAGACGATATTGATACACCTCCCTATCATAATAGAATCCCCAGTAGAGGATAATTTAAATTATATAACTTTAGGTTTATACTTAAAACAAAGGATTTAGTGTCTTACAGATTTAAAAAATCCATCATGTGTGGTCGGTTTGTTTGATTTCCTTGCATTGAATCCAGAAAATAAATATTTGGATTATCCAAGTTCACTACAATTAGTATCCAATGTTGCCTCAAAAGAAAAAAAGGAATAAGTAATAAAACAAGTGAAAATATAATTAGTATCCTTTAATCGTAGCGTTTTACCCCTACATGGTTGGTATTAGGAATATTCTATCATCTATAATCTTTCTTTCAAATGTTTTTAGCAAGCTTTTCACTATTTTATCCTTTTTTATGGCTCTAATTTTGTTAGTTGTATTGATGTGGTATGAGGACTAACTAGTCTGAATTTTGGCTCATGGTAAAATCCCTTCAACTGTTTTTCATATATACACCTTCTAATAATATAAAATGCATTTATTCATAATTATCACATTATATCAGCTTTTAGAAAATCAATTCATGAAAACATACCTCATATATAAATTTAAAACTATGATGCCTAGCTAACCATATTCAAGGATCTGATTTATATTTTTAGTAGCAACTAAATATTTAATTTTTTTCTCCGTATATATTCTTTTAAAAAACAACTATATGACTACTTCCATTTTTAGCTTCATATCCACATGAGTCATTAATGCAAGTAAATGTGGATAGATAACAAGTGCGGTTATTGTGCTTTCAGTAGCTCTTTGGGATCGGTTTGTTGATCCTTTATATGCTTTTGAGCCCACATTTCTTGTCACCCCTTCCCTTTCTCTGTCTATAATAACATTCATTGGGTCAGACCTTTTTTTCATTAATTGTTAAAGGTTTATCTTGAAAAAAATGGAAATAAATACCTCTTTGTCCACATGTACTCTTAAAAGTTATGGAGTCCATGCAAGGAATGCCCAAACAGATTTATTTAATGTATGAATATCATCGTCATCAAGTGGGATATGTAGCTCTGCATTTGGATCATGAGATAAAATAGTCATCAATTTCAGATGATCTTTTGGAAGTGGTCTATTATGCAGCATGTCCTTTGGGATATTAAACATGGTATCCCTCACTGCAAGGTGATAGGTGGGTGTTGACAGATATAAATCACAATCATTATCACCCTGTATAAGATCAGTACATGAAAAATACTAGTGTTTGTCTGATTCACATTTCATGGGAACAATTATTTGAATATTGATTACCATAGCTAACAATACTCTTTGTGGGGAATGGCTTGCCTCAAAGCTAGTGGGGGGTGGGGTGGGATCTTCACACGCAGGTTGTTCCTGAGTTGTGTCTTCTCCTTGTTTACCACCCATAAAAGTTGCTAGCAACTTTCCCTGCCATTGAAATCACTCTTCAAGAGTTTCTTGTATTTTTATCATTCGTTTCATTTCTTCATCTCTATCATCAGTTTGTTTTTTCCCAAAATATACTCGGGGTGTCACCCCAAACCTCGCACCTCTAACTCAACCATATTGTTCTAGCCACTTCAATGCCATCAATAATATGTCTGCATCCTCTACAAGAGTAGCTGATTCCTGTGACTTCCAGATATATGAAAATATGTAATTATTATTATATAATAGTAATTTAAAACAAAACTTTTCATCGTGTCATACTTACACATATTTCCCACACTTTTTTAGTGTTTTTATCTACTATCTTCCCTTATATATTCACATGTTCTTACTTCTATAGCACATGGCGTGGGATAAAAGTGTCTTTGGGTTTATACTCATCAATATACAGATAAATATAGAAAGAAAATGATGATGTTGTTTCTTGGAACCTAACAATATTACTATATGTTTAAAATATGTACCATTTTCTTTTCTAGTGCAACTTACTCCATCCTTTCTTTACGATAGGGGTATGTTGGTTTTGATGCACATTCCTTATTTTTAGTACAAATTTGTTGTTTCATAAATTAAATATTGACAATCAAAGTGATGAATACACATATCCTCAAACAACTTATTTTCAGCCACAATTTATATGAAACTCCCCATCCCCACGATGGCCAATAAATAATTCCCATGATTCATGGGATATCAGGTGAGTGTAGATAAGGGGTGGGTGTGGGTTTATTTTACCTTTGGAATCTTTCACGGGACATTTTGTTAGAATAGTTCGAAAACCTCGATGAATCCTCCTAATATGACATAGTACATAATTATAGTGTGAATCATCTACTATAAATGTACTTTTCAAGATATTGAGAAGGTTAAGATACCGTTTCATTATTTTATTTAGTAGTAAATTAAAGAAATAATATCATAAGGTTACCGTAATTTCTTCCCAGATCACATCCTTCATCCCAGACACAACATGGTTCCATGAATCTATGTCAATCGACACACGTTTCCGAGGGACAATTCCATTGTAACTACTAAACATAACCTTGTTGGGATTCACATGTTGGCCACATGCATTCCATCCGACATCAAATTTTATGCCTTTTATTTTCACCTCATAAACTTTGGCTAACACCATCAAACGACAACACACTTGTGTTTTCTGCGACGTTGGTCCTTCATCCCCAACCATTTCATCGATATCAATATCATCAACATGTTTATTTGAAATGGTAGCAATGGAATACGCTGATGGTTGTTGAACCTCAACATTAGGAGGAGCAACAGGTTCAAAAACTTGTTGCTGCTCTCCACTATGAGCAACAGCAGCAACAGCTGCTTGAGATACTTGCTTAGCCTCGAGGTTAGGAGCACTAGAATGTGTAGAAGTCATTATCCACAAGAGTTGTTGAACAGTTAATTTAGATTACATAAACTAGTTTTATCCAAAATTACTATGGAATATCATAGATTTTGTTACCAAAATTAACATTAGAAATAGAAAATTAAGGTTAGTGAACTTAAATTCTATCATGAACATCTAAATTACATGCAATAACTCTCCCTCACCTTCCCCAAACTCATACCTAGAATCACACTCTAAGCCTCTATGAGATCCTATTTCTTGGAACACACCCTTTTTATTTCACACTAGTTCACAAAAAACAGGGATTTCTATGAAACCTTAGTACATAAAAAGGGCCTCAAACACACAATTAAAAGGACCCCATCTACAACACCTATATAGTAACCAATTTAGGAGTCACTGACTTTCCCACATGTTTCTGGATCACCTCTCAAGAACACATCTTGATGGGGGGATTTTTCATCTTTCTTGCAAGTCAAAATTCCTACCAAACATCACTAACATGTTTCTCTACCAATTCCTACCATATACACAGTAAATAATTGAAAAATTTTGAAAAAATAGTTTATTGTACCTATTTATAATATTATTACAAGAAAAGTATAATGAACATAGATCGTACCTCTAAACACTCCTAGAGCCTCCTAGTAAAAAGACTCTAGTGACTACAAATATCCCATATTCTAACCACTAACTTCCCAATATAAGAGTGGTCTACTTAGGTGTAGTATTAGTAGAATCAAACCAAAATTCCATCCACCTCATGCTACTCCCCGATCTCCTCCATCACTTTAGTGCTATACAAACCTCCTTTCTCCTATCCCTTCCTATGCCTTGGCCATTCATCAACTGCCTCTCTGACTGTAGTATGAATTTTAAGAAAATGCATTGTGATATGTCTATAACTATAACAATCATATTAAATTCCTTGGAATAATGGGCTATCCTTGAGTTACCTATGAATGAAAATGCCTCCTGAGATGAGACTTGCATCACACACCAATTATGGGTGGGTGATGCTAACCCTACATCCTAGAAGATCAGTACCTTAAAAGAGTATGATATGAACTCAAACCATAGGCATAATCATAGAACACTAATATATCCATCCAAATATTAGTATTACATGTTGAATTCCCCCAAACCACTAAAGGTTGGTCTATGAATTTAACAACATAAATTAATGGATTTAAAAAAAAGATCTGAAATATAATCCAACCAAAAAATTTAAAATAATGTATGACCTACATAGAAGTAGGGGGCAAATGTAAATTCACCATTGGTATACACCTCAGTCTATGTATCCCAAACTAATCTCCACCTTATCATAGTCCACCAAGGACTCTGTAAAATTTTCCATCGTCTGTATAAGTCAAGACATGTATGGGAAGATCCCTTGCAGGGATGAGTATTACAATACCCAATAGGACACCCCAAAAACACCATACATAAAGAATCAAGAGTATTCATGTCACTAACCATAGGTATTCCAAAAAAGGTATGATCCATAATGAAAACAAATTATATCCCACATATACTCATAAAAGACTCCGAGTTTAAAAATGTCTCAACCACTTTAAGTTGTAGACCCACTCAAGATTTCAAGGTAACACTCCTATAAGAGGAAATTCTACCAATGTTAAAATTCCAATGATGACACTCATCCTGGAGGTCACACTCATATGATATATCCAAGAAGAATCACATAGGAAATTGATAGTGTTCAATCGATATATAAACTCCATCAGACTAATACCCCATCGGAAATATCAGCTCATTATATAAATATAAGCGGTCAACGCCTAAGGCTTGATGGGGGGATACTAGAGTCTACTACAATAATCCTCCAAGATAGTGGATAGACACTTGTGTAAGTGTTGTTCATTCCTATTCAACAAACCCAACATAGGGAAAGTGCATTAGAAATAAGTTTTTCTTCAGGCCTCTCAGAGTGATATAAGATCCAAGTCACTAAGTGACCTATGGTCTATTGCTCAGGGTCAAATTCCATACTAACCCCCATAAAAGGGAGCTGAGACCACTCACTATAGAATAAGTATATTGAAAACTGAGAAGGTGCATCCAAGATACATGCTCCATCGGACTAATACACCATCTGAAATATCATATCTCTATATAAAGAGAGGAGATTAATTCCTAAGGCTTGATGGGGGACAATAGAACCTACTTGAAACATATTCCAATATAGGGGATCAATTCCCATGTAAGTGTTGGTGAATCCAATTCTACAAACCCAATATAGGGACAACATGAATGAAATGAGGATTGCTCCGAGTCCCTTGAATTGACAGATGTTCCAAGTTGCTGAGGGGTATGAGTTACAATGAATGGGACATAATTCCATAATAACCCTAATATAAGTGGACTAAGACAAATCCATCAAGAATAATGGAACTCACCAACACTAACTTGATCATTAAGAATATATATAGGGGAAAAAATACTTGGATGAGGTCATGAAGCTACATCAAGCCCTCACAGGAATGGACCAAGAGAACACAATCCACCAATACTAGTCCATGGAAGCTCAAAAATCACACTAAAAACTGAAAAAAATAGAGCTCAAAAAAATCCTCAAAGGAGGAAATGATGTGTCCCTAGGGGTATATAGTATGTCTAAAAAAACTAGAATAGACCATGTCTCGTTTTCACATGGAGTGATCAGTGATTCCAACTATGGAATGTACAATGACTATTCAACAATTATTCATTAAATCATTGGAAAAATTAGAATTAAAATGATGAACACTTGTAGAGAAGGGAGAGAAATTACCAAAAATAATCCAGGAAGGAGAAGTGGTAGACTTACCTCGAGTATATCACACCCACGATGTAGGGTGAGAAAAAGCGTCAAGCGGTCAGGGACCCAGCTGTGCTACGTCGGGAGGGGAAGGCACGACCACCAGAGGGGGACGTGCATGATAGGAGCCGCAAAATATTGAGAAATAGAGAAGTAGGGTTCTCGCGGAGTAGGGTCCAGTAGGGAGGAGGAGAAGTAGGGTTCATGAAGAGGATGATCCATGGAATGGGTTAGAGGGGGAGGATAAGGAGTAGAGCTTGAGGTGGAGTAGGGATAATAGTAGAGGTCAAATAAAGAGAAGATCAGGGGGGAGGGGAGTTGTCGCAGGAGTATAGTGCCATGAGAGATTGAGGGCACGATAAACAGAGGATACTGTGCACTCGATTTTATAAAATATGGGACTATGGTTTTATCAGAATTTTTTAGTGATGATAAAGCGTACCTTTATCAGCCCTAAAATTTTAGCGCTGATAAAGACAACCTTTATCTGTGTAAAATTTTAGCACTTATAAAGGGTTCCTTTATCAGCGCTTTTAATTAGCACTTATAAAGATTTACCTTTATCAGAAATTTTTTCTTATCACTGATAAAAGGTGGTGCTTCCCTCCTTAAACAATGGCTCAAAATTATTTACCACTATGAAAAGATGG
Source organism: Viscum album (assembly GCA_963277665.1). Lineage (NCBI taxonomy): Eukaryota > Viridiplantae > Streptophyta > Magnoliopsida > Santalales > Viscaceae > Viscum > Viscum album. The sequence continues at coordinate 1,579,669,857 of OY728150.1, read as the reverse complement.
GATGTTACAACCTTCCCTCCTTAAAAAAATTTCCCACAAGTTTCCCTTAAAAGGGTTATAAAGCATTATATGAGAAAATTTCCAACCAAATAACATGTAAATTAGCCTCCCACTCCTAGGTCTCATATTGAATACAACTATGAATCCATAGCACACGAACCAGTAGAACTAGACTGCCTTGGGGATCCTTCATGTTCTGATAAAAAACATGTATTAGATTCTCCTTTATGAAATCATACTGCGAAATCTCAATTTCCTTAGTGTCAAACAAATGAGATAAGCCAACATGAGAGTGGAACAACAAAGATTTGTGGAATACATCATGCATGACATGATATATACGAGGAAACTACAATTGATAGGCTATTGTCCTGACTCTCTATGATATCAAATGGCCAAACAAAATGAGGTGATATATTTACCTTTCTTAGAATCCATTAATAAACCAGACTATAATATACTCTTATAATGACCTGATAAACCACCTCAAACTCCTGAGGTTGAAGATGATGATCAATATAAGGCGTTTTTCCGAGTGTGAGCTCCCAACATACGTTTCAAAATCAATTATACTTGCTCTGAAATATCTGGAACAAGATGAATACATGGGGGTAATTCTTCACCAACCTCTAACTAGCATAGAGGGTAATGACACATCCTACCATAAAGGGCCTCATTTGGATCCATCTTAATCATTTCATGGAAGTTGTTTGTTGTAGGAAAAAACAAGAGGTATTTGTTCCCCCTATGAACCTCCAAAACCAAGGATTCATTTGTGGAGCATATCCAACAACTCATGTATCATTCACTTGAAATACTCATTGGTATGAGGGTGATACACTATACTTAAGATAACCTATGAACTCTATTCCTTCTGCAGCCCCAACTAGAACCATGATGTAAATCGAGCCTCTTATTCTAATACTATCGAATGGGGACCCCCATTGTAGAAACAAATATCTTGGATATTAATCCTACCAAGCTCATCAACTGAGAAGGTATCCCAAATATGTTGTAAGTGTGAAACCTTGGTCAAAATTTTGATGATCACCCATACAGAGTCACCACCTTGTGGGTATCTCTACATGACCATCCCAAAATTCATAGTGATGTTATCCCATTTCCACTAATGAATGGATAAAGCCTATAAAAGTACAATATGTCACTAGTGCCCCACATTTACCTACTTACAAGCAGAAAACATCATAATGAAACCTACAATCCTCTTATTCATTCATGGCCACCAAAACCGACGATGTATGTCTCAATAAATGTTGGTTAGACTAGGGTGAACTACCCAAACTGATTGATGGGATTCCCACATCCACTATTCTTGTACGTTTTAAGTAACCTAGATATGTCCGTATAAGTTTAGTATTTAATTCTCATCGATAATCCAACCAAGAATTGGGTTATCTCAATAGACACTCACCCTCAGGGTGAGTTCCACATAATCTAAAAGTCATCTCATATGTACTATTTATCAAACTGAGGATGTCACTATCAGATCTACTAAAATAGGATTCCCATGATATTTTAGATTATCCAAGTGCATATAGAAAATCCACCAACTTCCACTCACTATTGTCCTCTTGGATGGACTACATCTAAGTCTTGTGGATCAAGGAGTTAGCTACTACATTACCCTTATTGGGTGTATAAGAAAGATCAAAGTCCAATGATTGTAGTTATTATAAATAATTTTCTTCCTAAGATTCAAGTCACGCTTTGTGGAATTGTATTTGATACATTTGTGAACTATTTAAATAATGAACCACTCACCCAATAGATAATTCCTCCAACAATGTAAATCATCGACCATAATATATTACCCAAGGTTGTGCATAGGGTAATCCTGCTCATGTGGTATCAACTAGAGGGACCCATACACTATATCCCAACCACCGTACATCAGAATAGCTCCTAGATAGATACTTGAAGCATCACAATAGAAATTATACATACTTCCCATATCTGAAAAAAAGCAGGATCGATGCTAAATTCAGTTTCCCATTCAACTCTTGAATGGAAATCTCACAATCTTTTGACCATAAAAATTTAAAACCCTTATTAGTTGGGTCTATAATATGCATTGATAAGTCTGATAAATCATGGATGATTAACCTATAATATCCTTATGTCCCTGATAAACTATGTAAATAAAATAAATTAATTGGATACTCTTAGGAAACCATGGCCGTCACCTTTTTTGGATCAACATAAATGCCTACCAATGATATTATACGATCTATGAAGTAAAGCTTACCGATCCAAATGTGTAATTTGACGAGCATCACATGTTGCTGGTTCTCTCTTAGTGTATTCATTATGATCTCAAAGAAGTTGGCTTGGTAATGACAAGTTAAAGAATACAACCATATGTTATCCATGAAGACTACTACAAATGAATCCTGATATGGGTGGAAAACCCAATTCATCAGATCCATAAAGACTTCTGATGCATTCATAAGGTCGAATGACCGAATTGGATTCTTGTACAAGATGTACCGACTTCGGGATTCTATAAATGATATGTTTGATGGTATCAAACACAACTAATAGTATCCCAAACTCATATTGATCTCATAGAAATATGTCGCTTTAACTCCCTGAGCCCATGTTTCCAGATTCACTGCTAAAACATGTTGTGTAATTTGTTTAATTAAAGAAAACTGAATGATTAAAAAACACATTTCACAAATGAGGAAATTTTACTGGTCTATGTTATGGAGGATTAGAGACATTCTTTACAACCAAAAACCATACAAAACATAAGATTAATTAATAAAATAATATTCAGTCTGTTGCCTCTACATAAAAAATACATCATAGATTATTCTACAAAACCTGTAAAAATGTATTTAAAACATAGGGTGAGCATTTAATATGCCCAATATGGGTATTTAAAAAAATATTTTAAAAATATTTCATTTGAATATATGTATATTCTTAAAATTTGGTTTTCCAAATCATTTAAACAGACACAGACACACAGATATATATATATATATATATGTATATATATATTAGAAAAACTTTAGTTTCTCAAAATAATTATATTGGAAAAGATCCATGGGATTCCTCGATTGAATGTAAAAAAATTATTATGAATCATTTACGGTTCTCGACACACTATAAAAAAATCACAAGGGAACAAGTAATAATACATATGGAACATATTTCCCATAATACTTATTAGTTCACTCCCCATATCATTACATAAATTATACTAGATCCAATTTTTGAAAACACCTTCAACAGACATGCCTTTCTCAATCCTTACCAAAAAAAATTCCAAAAATACAAACATAAAATTATTTTTTATAAAATAAAATAATGTTTCTTATAAAAAGTAATAAAAATTTTCTTGACAATTTTTAAAACCATTTTTTGGATAACCCCATTCTTGAAATAACTTTCTTTATTTGTAAATCATTAATAAAATGGATAATGAAATGAATGCACACTTGATCTAAAAATGCATATATAATTTTTTCCTCTTAAAATAATCATAAAATCAATTAATTATGTTCCACACATAAAATTTAAAGATAAACATATTAAATAAAGAATTTTAGTGATTGAATAAATCCATTTTCAAAATAATATGATAATTAAAGCTTAAAATTTAATTTAAAATCATGAATTTATTATGAATGAAAGGTATGTAGATGTTATGCATAATTCATGGCCATGCTTATTAAAAATGAGACACCCTTATTTTCATTATATAGCGATTAAATGATTAATTTTCTAAATGAAATCTATTAGAAATAAGATAATAAAATTATAAACATGACAATAAACATTTCATCCTTATATATATGTATAAAATAAAAATTTAAATTCTAAATAAAAGAACTTGATTTTCTCATAATAATCACACACACACACACACACACATATATATATGACATGGAATTTATAATACTCAAAATATTAGAATAAATAATGTTTTCCCAAAACATAGATAAAAAATATCCCTTGTAATTAAGTTTTTGAAGGACGAACAATGTTTCAAAATAAAAAACCTCTAAATAATTTAGTAGTTTATATATAATTTGATAAAAATGAATAAACTTACTTATGCAAGAATTAATTCTTATTTAACAAAATTTTGATAAACATATATACTTAATCCCTAATAAGAATACTTTTTTCATAAAATCAAATGTAATTAAATAAATAAAAATCTATTTCATATACACATTAATTATGTAATTAGATAAATAAACTGATCCTTGATAGAAAAATCATGAATTAGTACATAGTTTTTGTATATATATAAATATTCCTTTTAGAAAAAAATTCAAAATTAAATACACTTTATATAAAACAAATATAATTACTTTCTAATAAAATTTGAAAATAAAATTGACAATCTCCCTTACTTGAATTGTAGTAGAAAAACTGCAGGAGATATCCTTAGGTTCAGACTGATAGACTACGTTGCAAATTTATTTTCATAAGGGTTTAAATATTTTATTGTAAAAAACTATACTATGTATAGAAATAATCTTGTAGTGCAATATGGGTTCACAGAAGTTGAGAAACTATTACAGACAGTGAAACTTATAAAAAATCGGCCCAAAAAAGTTCACAAGAATAGTAATAGGATAAAAAAAAATTAAATATAAGAAATAAATTATACATATTATAATTTGATAAGAAATCATTCAATATACCATATTTAATGAATATTTAGTTTATAATCAGATCTATAATAAAAAAAGTAGGATGATGAAAAATTTCACATTAATGACAACTTGAGATAATAGAAAACTGAAGGAGAAAGCAGTATCAAAAAATAAATAAGTTGTTGTTATCCCTAATCAAATCTTAGTTTAAGATTCAGACATGAAGAGTAAAAAAATTGACATATACTTGCAGATTCAGATAGATTTCCCTCTTCACAGATGATCCCCTTCACAAAAGAACACTAGACTGCACTCGAACCCTAGCTCTAAACATGATCTCGATGTCTATCAGTTGAAACTTTCTCAGAACCCCTTTTTAGCATTCAGTCTCTCCAACCGGCCTTGATATCCCTGGCAGCACGATCCTACATTGATTTAACGCCCACAGTTCCACTTGGTGATGTGCCGCTGAACTCACGACCTAGATATCTTAAGCTCCATGGAACCCCCTCCCGTGCGATCTAGAAGCCTCAAATCCCACTCCATAGGTTGAGCATGATTCACCTTTGCACACCCCTAAAACCCGATTCCTGTGTTTTTTTCTCACATTTTCTTTTTCTGTTTTTTCTAATGTAAACCGATTTCTGAAAAAAAAATAAATTCATTGTTTTTATAAAACAATTTTTTTTTTCAATTTTATAAGAGTAATTTAATTTTCATATTTATGAAAATAAAAAATTTATAAAAACAAATTATTTATACTTGTATATTAATATATTTATTATTTTAACATATTTTATTAAATAACATTTTTAAAAAAAATAAATCAATATAGTTATTTTTAAATATTATTATTAACAAAAAAAATATTTTTTAGAATATTAATTTAAATTAAATTAAAAAAGTATTAATAATACTTATATTTAAATATATGTGTTATAATTAACTTATAATCCAATTCTAAACTATAATTTCAGTTATTATTTTTAAATAAAATAATAATAAATATATTATTAGTTTGTTTTAATCATAAATTAATCTATTTAATATAATATTTATACAATAAAACTAATTTTGGAATTTTTGGGATGTTATCTTATTCTTACTGAAAAGAATTACATCCTTGTAATTTGTTCATCTGACTCTAGAAAGTTCTACATTTCCTTATTCAGAATTTAGAAAAACTTTAACTTCTAAACTCCTAGACTCTATCACAACATCTAATCTCTAATGTTTTCTAGACTGTTCTTCGAGTACCAATTACAACACCGTGAGCCTGAGCTTCTTGATTCGGTGCTAAAACATTTTGTGATTTTTTTATTAAATGAAATTGAATAATTACACAACACATTACACACAAAGATCTTTTATTGGTATAGATTATGGAGGATTAGATATATTCCTTAAAAAAAACTGTAAAAAACAAATTAAATGAACAAAATAATCATCAGTGATCTACCTAAACATATAAAAATACATCACAAATAAATCTACTAAACCTATAAAAATTAATTTAAAACAAAGGGTGAGAATTTAATTTTCCAAGGGGTTTTAAAACTATATGTTTAAAATATTTCATTTGTATAAATACATACACTTAAAATTTGGGTTTGGAAAAAATTGGAATATATATATATATATATATTTGAAAACATTTAATTTCTTAAAATAGTTATATTTGAAACGATCATTGGTATTCCTCTATTGAAAATAATAATTTTTTATGGGTTATTCATGGTACTCATTTGACCATAATAAAACCATAAGGCCATTAGTCATAAAAAATGTGGAACAAATTTCCCATAATACTTATGGGTTCCCTCCCCATATCATAAAATACATTATAAAAGTGCCAATTTTTTAAAAAACTTTCAATGGACAAGTCTTTCTCAAACCCAACCCAAAACATTTCAAAAATACATACATTAAATTATTTTCTTTAAAATAAAATAATCCGTCTTACAACATGCCATAAGAATTCTCTTGAGAATTTATGAAACCCTTTTTCCGATAGTCTCATGCTTGAAAGAACTATCCTTATTTGTCAATAATATATAAAATATATAATGAAATAAATGAACACTTTCTCTTTAAAAGAATATATAATTTATTTTTCTTAAAATAATCCTAAAAAATAAATAATTATGTTTTATATACAAAATTTTAAAAGATACATCTTAAAAAAACATTTCAAAGATTAAAGAAATCCATGTTATTAATAATCTATCAAGTAAACCTTAAATATTTAATTTAAAATCACCAATTTATTTTGAATTCAAGGTATATATATGTTATGGATAATGTATGGTGATGACTATATGAAAATGTGACATCCTTATTATCAATATAACATGAAGACATGCTTAATTTTTAATGAGCACTCTTTTAGAGGTATGAAAAGAAAATTATAAACATGAAAATAAAAATTTCATCCTTAGACACACACACACACACATAGACACACACACACAGAAATATATATAAAATATTCATTTAAATTATAAATTAAATTACTTGATATTTCCCATAATAATCACACACACACACATATAATTTGGAATTTATAATACTCATAATCACAGAATAAATTACGTTTATCCAAAACATCATCAAAAAAATATCCCTTGAAATTAAATTTTTAAAGGAGGAACAATATATGAAAATAAAAATCCCTTTAAATAAAAATAATATTTTTGAATTACTTTGAAAAAAAATGCACAAACTTTCTTATATAAGAATAAATTCAAATTTAACAAAATTTCTATAGACATAAATACTTAATCCATTACAAGAAGAATTTGTAAATTAAATAAAATATAATTATATAAATAATAAACCCTTTCATATATACATAAATTATATACTTAGATAAATAAAATGATCCTTGAAAACATCCTGAATTAGAAAATAGTTTTAGTATATATATATTCCATTCAGTAGAACAATTCAAAATTAAATACACTTTATAAAACAAATACAATTCCTTACAAATAAAATATGAAAATAAAATTGATAATATACCTTACTAGAACTGCACTAGAAAAAGTGGAGGATATATCTTTGGGTTTGGACTGAAAGACTGAGTTGCAAATTCATTTGCACAAGGGTTTGAGGCTTTTATTTCCAAAAACTCTATTGTGTACAAAAATAATCTTATTATTCATACTGGTTATATAGAAGGTGAGAAAATATTATATACAATGAATCTTATGGAAAATTGACACAACAAAATTGATAAGAATAATAATAGTATGATTAAAATAAAAAAAAATCACTTATATGTATTATAATCTGATTGAGAATCATTCAATAGACCAAAATTGAAGAATATTTCATCGATAGTTTGATATATAATAAATAAAGTAGGACAAAGAAACATTTAACATTTAAGGAAGCATGAGATTATAGAAAACTGAAGGATAAAGTAGTAGTAAATGATAAATAGGTCATTGATATCCAAAATTGAATCTCATAAAAAAAATCAAACAAAAAAATTAAAACAAACCGACACATACTTTTAGATTCAGATCGATTCTCCTCTCTGTAGATGATCCATTTATGAAAGAACCCTAAATCACACCCAAACCCTATATCTGCACTTGATACCAATATAAAATGTTCAAATGTAGCTCAGAACCCCTTTCTGGAATTCAGACTCCTCACCCGGCCTCAACATCCCTCACGACACAATCCTACTCAGCTTCGGTGCCCTCGATTATATGCGATGAATTGCCACTCGACTCTCAACCTAGAGCTCTCAAGCTCGGCAGAACCCCCTACAAGATGACTTGGAGGCCTCAACTCCCTCTCTCTAAGGAGAGAATGACCACCCTTTGCGTAACCCTAAAATCTGATTCTCGTGTTTTTTTCTCACATTTTAATTTTCTTGTTTTTATAAATGAAAATCGATTTTAGAAATACAATAATTTCCTGGTTTTTATAAAAATAACTTTATAATTTTATTAGAGTAATTTAATTATTATACTTTTTAAAATAAAAAATTTATAAAAAGAAATTAATTATAATTTTATATTATTATAATTATTTTTTAAAATATTTTATTAAAAGACCCTTTGAAAAAAATTTATTAAATTAATATAGTTATTTTCAAATATTATTTAAAAAAACAAAACAATTTTTTAGAATATTAATTTAAAATAGATTTGGAAAATATAAATAATAATTATAATTAAATATAATAATTATAATTAAATTATAATCAAATTAAAATACTTAATTTCAGTTATTATTTTAATCCAAAATTGATATAAAGAATATTATTAGTTTCTTTAAAAATAAACTAATCCATTTAATATTATAATTATATAATAAAACTAAGATTCAAATTTCTAGGATGTTACAAGCGATCCTCAGAGCTAGTCAAAGAGGTAATATTTATGAGGTATTGAATACCGGTTCTTCACCAGAAGTTGGTTCAACAGGAAGTAATCCATGCACAACCTGAGGTTACCACCAACCTTCTTCGTAAAATGGATTGGTGAACACCATGGAGAAACTGTGTTGTATAAAACTATTCACATCCTAGTCTCCCAACTCTTTGATTTCCTGGAGCTTTATCGGCTCCATCCAATAGGGAATAATGGACACTAGTGACACCCCTAGAACTATAACTATGGTGATCTACACTTATCTCTGGAGAGGAAACCCAGAGAAGTCCTCCTTGAATATATCCCTGAAATAATCCACCACATGAGGGAATTCCACAAGCCACATCCCCAGATCGCTCATAAAGAAACTCGTTATCTGGGTTTTCACTCATCCCAACCCATGAATCTTTGGTCTAGCTCAACATTCCTAGATATATCATCCTACCTTATGAATATTGTCACACTACACCAAACTCATATTTTATCGGTGTTTTATTAGCGGTGGTATAATAACCCTATCCTAAAACAATTACAAGAATTAAGTAGTGGGTTTTCAACAACCTCTACTAAATGATATCCATTTATTAAAAAACAGACCTTCTCCTTGAGCCCCCTAACCCCCAAGCACCCCCTCTACCTTGATTTGTCACCACCACTTCCTTTCCCCCATTATAGTGCTCCATTTTTTCCGGATCCTCTCAAGACCAATCCCCCATCGGCGCTACAGTTTCCCCTAAACCCCCAAGCACAAGACCCATGAGCTCGATCCCTCATCAGTTCTCAGTTTCCCCTAATCCCACAATGATCTCTCCATCTCCCTCACTCACACTTTGGTTTCCCCTAATACCCCTAACCCTTCACCTTCATTGTGGATCTAGTTTACCTTGACGGCCTCACCCTTTCCCTCACCCTCGGCACCTTGAGCCCCTTCTCCCACAAGGGATCCCTACCATCCACACTTCCCCCTCCCCAGAATACCCATTCTACCTTAGATATAAGACATTGGTAATCCCTCATTTCTTCCAATTTTATTATCCTCCTTTCTAGCCTTTCTACCTCTCTCAATTCATCTTACTCCTAAAAACCCAAACCAACACTTGTGTTTGGATTAAGGTTCAGGAAATTTCTGAGGTTGTGGATTTGGGTTTTCTAGGTATAAGAGGTTGTTTATTGTCTTGATTTTTCTTTCACAATAAAAGGTGATATGTTTTAGAGGTTTCCTCTTAACACAAGGAAATGATTTCTACGAAATTCAATTTTAATGCATAGTTAATATTTATTATATGATTTTGAATAATTTATTATTATTTTAGAAGCATTTTATAATCGCATTGTATGATATAATGGATTTAAAAATGGATTTTGTTCTTAGCATAGACATGTCACGTATTTAGATCTTGTGATAATATCTATGTTCCCTATTGAAATTGGCTCCTCATGGAATTATTTTTGTACAATAATCTAATTTTGGTCATTAAATGATTTAAAATTGTATAGATACTTGGCATATAACTAGCTTAAATTTAAATTGGTTTTTAAATTTTTTCATATCTTTTATAATGGAAATTAACTATTTAAAGGGGTGTTCATAACCCGTTTTGTATTTAAAATTGGCGTGTTTTGTTTTAGAGGATTTTTTTTGGAGTTGAAGGAATTTAAGAATTAATTTGTTTTTAAATGGTTTGGATACCAAAATTCTCATGGTGGATTGAAATATTTTAAAAAGTTGATAGTTTGGTCTTGAAAAATGGGTTCTTGGAACCAATTTTCATCCTTTAAAGAGGGGTGTCTTGCCTTCAAAAGTGATTTTATAGATATAGTTAGATCTTTGAATTGGATTTCAATGTGCAGTCTGATAAATTATTTTCAAAGAACATTATAAATGTTTTTAAGGTGTGAAAATGTATTGGATTTTAAGGACCTTTATGAAATCCCTATTGAAATGTTAATAAATGTTTTTTATAAATATGTGATACCCTTTTGAGCCTCTTGTGACTATAGTTATTCCAAAGTAGGCTAGTTATCCCATGACAGGATGATTTTTATTGATTCATATTTGTGTGTTTCTTAATGATTGTATGATTTTTCTCTCGATTCAATTTTACATAATACTATCTAGGATTGATTTACTTTTTGTTACCTGGAACTTTTTAGTACTTATATGAATCTTTTTATAACTACTTGGATTGGGATTCCTTTATTTCCATTTATCTCTTTTCTTACTTGGTAGTACTTTTGTGTTTTAATTTTTTTTAACATAGTGTAGGAATATTGTGATATAAATGGATAAAATATGTATCAAATTTCCAAGGAACATAATTAATTATGATATGGTTTTGGAAGTGTTTTTAGATTTTTCAATTTACAATTGATATGTTGATTAGATAATAAATTTTTCATGTCCTGAATATAAATTTTAAAGATGGTTGAAGAGACCTAACGTTTATAGACACTTGATATTAAGGAAATTCCTTGCTCAATATTTGTATTGGATTTGCATTGAAAATCGAACGCTAAAAAAATGTTTAACATTGATTTCAATCAGAATAATGAGCTCCTAAATTCATTGAAATTGGAAATTTAAATGTAAAACCTTAAAAATGATTCCTTTGGCATTACAAGAAAAAAAAATCAATATAAAAACATATCATAACATCTTATTGAGTGTACTCCAAATAATTACATGAAAAGTGATGATTTAGGGAATAGAGGAAAACCAGATTGAGATTATAATATGTTATTGGATCATACTATTGATTCTATAGAGACTAATATAAGATAAGAATACAATAAGAAGACAAATTCATTTAATGATTTTGTTGATAATGGAAATCAATAACTTTATGGTGGATGTCTTCAATATTCAAAAAATTCTTTTTTTCTAAAGGCTTACCATATTAAATGAATATGTAGAATTAAAAATAAAGTTATTTCCATGATATTGGATTTTTTGTGCGATGAATTTCCTGAATCTAAGATCCCCAAGTATTTTTATGAAATGAATCGATTTTTAACAAGAATTTTTTGAATTATAAAAAAATACATGCTTCTTATATTGATAGTGTGATTTATTGGAGAGTGGAAACAAGTAGACATGATTGAAGAAATGTTCTTATTCTTGATGGAAGTCAATAAGTTATGGTGGAATTTGGAATCAATATACTAAAATGAATAAGAAGAAGAATAACACACTTGAAAATATTTTTCATTACTTCTTTTTAAAACATCAATTTCAAAGATTATTCATGTCATCGAAAACTACCGATCACATAATGTGGAATTATATAGATAATAATAATGATGAGTTAATATAGCTTTAAAGAGATTAAATATAATTGTAGTTATTTGATTCATCACATCCAGATTTTACATTTGATCCTAGGAATGTGTGATTGTGATTAGATGACGTTTGATTCAACACATTTGGGACTTTGAGCACTAGTTAATGAATTTTTTCGATTGTTTAAATCCATTATAATCTACCTCTATGGATGTGTATGAAACAAAAATTGTTTATTATTCTGATTAATATTCATATAAAAAAAATCCTTGGAAATGATATTGATGTTTACTTATAGCCTCTAATTAAATAATTATAGTAGTTATGGAGAAACACTGTTGAGACATAAAATCCATCTCCTAGAAAAATATTCAAAATTCACACAACTCTAATGTGGACCATTAGTGACTTTCCTTGACTAGGGAACTTATTTGGTTAGAACACTAACACAGGTTTGGATCTTCCTATTTGTAACTTTTATTTTGAACCCTAATGACTACCTTATAGTAAAAAATGGTTCTTATCATTTCATAGAGTATTTATGAATGCATATCATATATTTCAATTGAACAAGTCAAAATTCAACGTTTCTATTAATCGAATACCACCTATATAGTTGGTGAATGGCACTGAAATATTGGAAAAACATGAAAATGTTGAAACTGAATTTGGGAATGGGAATAAGGTAAATGATTGTGGGAAATGTGTTCAAAGTGAATATTCAACTAAAATTGAAACACAATAATGGAAGAAAAAAAAGTATATTTTTCAAACTTATGTAGTGAAAATTTAATTTGTTGTGGCATAATCTTGATGTTATTAATATTGAGAAGAATGTTTATAAAATCATGATATTAACATTTTTTAATGAGTAAATATTATCTAATGACCATCTCAATGGTTGAAGGACTTAGAAACTATGAAGATAAATCATGATATCTGGCTTGATGGTAATGGAAAGTATGCTTTGAATTTTTTTTTTCAATGAAAAATAGGGATAAAGACATATTCTATAGAATTTTAAAACATGTGAAGGAATGTTATGGGTATTCATATAACATCGCAAGGTTTTTCAACTTAAATAATTCTAGGTTACATGGATTGAATAGGATTTATTCAAATATTTTGTTATAGTACTTAATACCAGTAAAATTGCATAAATTATTACATGAAAATGTTACTATCATTGTACTCTAATTTTGAAAATTCGTCAGATAGCTATGTGAGAAAAATATACAAACACTTGAGCCTGACAACTTTAAGGAGATATTTTTATTGACACTTTGTATAATTAAGATGATATTTCCTCCATCATTTTTACTATCATGTTGAATTTAACTATGAATTTGGTTGAGGGAACTAAAAAAGGAGGTCCCATACATTATTGAAGGATTTATCCAATTAAGAGGTATTTTATTTAAATGTTTTTTTATCTTATGTAAACAATTCTGGGAAATTTACTGAATACATAATTTTATTTTATTTCAAAGATATCCTGGTTATTTGAAATCATATATGAGAAATAAATCTCAACCTTAAGGCACTATTTCTGAAGGGTATTTAGAAGAGGATTGTGTTAGCTTTTTTTTTCTAGATACTTGGATGATATTGAGACATGGTTTGATTGAGTTTCATGTGTTAAAGACATATCTAATCAATATATACTATATGGGACATAAAAAATCCTTAATATTATGGGATGATAAGTTGGGGGGATATCTAATACTACATTCAAAGAAATACAATTATTACAGGAACATAGATATGTAATAATGAATAGTAATATCACAGATCCATTTATCGTAGAGATCCTGATACAAATAGTGATAGAAATGAGAATCCAAACCTTAAATGAAAAAGAAAAAACACTATATGTTAATAAATATCATGTATAATGGTTTTGATGTCTTGAAAGTTCATATATATTTAAATGCATATGGCTATTGTGTTGAAACATATATTTTTTAAATCTAAATGTATATCAATTTCTTCAGATCATGAATATTAATACTTAAGATATGTTTTTATATGATTTGATATTTCTAGATTGAGGTCCTATAAGAAAATCTAGAAAATTAAATGCTTACAATGTGAATGGATTTAAATTTCATACATTCACTTGAGAATAGGGAATGCAAAAATAGAATAGATCTATATTTACAGTTTCTTAAATGGGGTACCATGGAAAGTTGACTGATATTGTTAAATTAAACTACTATAGTAATTTTTCATTTATTTTATTCAAATTCATGTGGGTTGATATTACCAGGGGTGTTAAAAGATATTCATTTAAACTTACTTATGTGAACTTCTCTCTCTTGATGGAATTTGTTGACTGTGAATTACATGATCTGTATATCTTCTCATTACATAAAAAATGGTATATTTTGTGGAAGATTTCATGGATGAAGGGTGGAGTGTAGTTATTCACATAAAATAAAGTGGCCTGTATGATATGGGTGATGAAGTAGATTATTTTTACTATGACATTAAATCTCATCAACAACAATAAAAAAACTTATTTTTCAATCATTACATTGAAAATATTAGTCTTTTAGGGGCATATAAAGTAGATGTAGTGATTATGGAGTAGGGAAACGACATGATTGAGGGATAAAATAATTGTATCTGTAGAGATCCATTAATTTATCAACCAATTATGTCATATATGCATTCATTCATTATCATGACTATGTATATTTTGTTTATTAGTACTATGAATTTGTAATCGTTTGCAATTTGTTTTCATGAATTTTTTGAAATATATTTTCAAAATATAATTTTATTTGATAAAATGTAAGAAACTCCAATGAAGAAGAAGTTCACCGACCCTAGTATACCCTCAGTTGATATTTCCTCAACCACATAGATAGGTGATGATCCATTGGTCTCCCTAACTTAAGAATCTGAGAAACCATTTATCTTACCCCTTGTAAACGTCTCTCACAACCTCCTCATTTACTTCAGTATTTGACACACCCTGCTTCTCTATCCCAGCAGCATCTAGGAAATTACATCCCTATTTATTAGGATCACTAGTAAGGGAATATGTCATCACTCTTATTTCTTTATGAGGATATTAAAGGGTGAAAATTATAGGTTCTAATCTTAATGTGAATAAAGTTATTGTAATTTTTTATACCACTATCTATTTTTTCATAAAATATGAAAACAATGTTACTATAGAGAAAAATATGAATAGTTTTGATGTCTGGAATATAAATGGATTGAATATAGTCATACCATTTGACTATTATGGGGTCTTTATGGATGATTTCTTGAGATTATTTGGCCAGATTCTATGCTAGATGGCAGTGGATTTGGTTACCCTTTCAATTATGTATTCTGATTGGAGTAATATACCTAAATATTGGAAGAATGAAGTATTTGATTCATTGAAAAAGGATATTTTATAACATTTGGGGTAATTTAATGTCATTATGTAATTAAATTCTAATATTTAAAAATTAATCTCTTTCTACAGATGTTATTACAATTTACCATTGCACCTTTTATCCCTGAAACTGGATGTTGAAAAATTTAAGTAAGAAATAGAAAATTATTATATAGATATTACGGAATGAATTCAATGATAAATCATTGAACACTCGACAACAGTATGAAAAAGTACCTGAAGGGGTACCTAGAGAGTAGTGGAAGGTATTTGTTGATAGACATCATCATAAGAAGCATGTGTTACTGAAATATATATTAGTATGTTAATATCATTTTACATATATACATGAATATGGAAAGGATATGACATTTCATAAATTAATATTATATTACATATTATTTATTTTAGGATGTTTCATGAATAAATGCATCAAGTTGAGATAATATCATCCCCGCACTTTTGGGTCAAAGTGGTTTTCTAGAAACATATCAACTGTGGTAATATTTTCATTATATTAAATATTTATAAGATAACATTATATGTTTTGTATATTAAATTATTGATTTGTCTTTTTTTTAATATAGTCTTAAAATATAGGGCACTAATTCTCTCGAAAAAACTTTGGTTGGATGTCCATAGAAAATATGTTGGGAGATATGTGAATGGTCCTACCAAAGACGTTAAGACATGAATTAGTTTTTCATTGTAATAAATTATTGTTTGTTGTCACTTTCTTAATATGTATTTCTATAAATATGGATGATATTTCATTTATAGGCAAAAATAAACTAACCGTGGGATACCAATTCCTATGCAGTTCTTCTCGGTCTCCCTGGATGATATAGTTGGTCATGTCCTTAGGATAGAGCATCCTGGCTACGTGCATGGGATAAGATTTGGAAAATTATCATATTAGGTATTTGGTAGCCCACTGATGATTGTAGAATTATCTACTCATGGTTGTAGTTACTCCATACATTGATATTCTCATAGGGAGTTTTTTAAATGAAAAGAACAATTCAAAAATACGGGAGCATAATCCAGGAACAAGGGTCTCATATAAAGATTCAAGATGAAAAATACACTACTCTACATAAATAATTGATTGAATTATATCATAATATGAAAGGGAATTTCCTCGATGATATTGCATAGATGGATGGTTTGAGTGATGAGGAAAATGACACAACTTCATAATAATTTAGTATAAAAAATATTATTGGATTTAAGTTTAAATTTTGATATAAAACACTATTTAATATTCATGAAATTCTTTCATATAGGTTTCATTAGTAGGGATTGGAAATGGAGACAGTGACAATGTTGATCAAAGTACCTTGGGTAGTGATTGGAGATGAATTTTGATTTAGTTATGATTTGTAACTAAACTTATGAAATATTAACACCAACATGGTGATTGAGAAACAATGCTGTGGTTTTTGGTAGGGGATATCAATATTTCCCTTACATTGTATGGAAATATATATTCTTAGTTCATTTACTATGTTTCATTATGAATATTACATTATACTCATCATTCTTAGTCTCATAAGATTTTTTTTATTAGTAGATATTCCACATCTTATTGTTATTTTCAAATTCTCTATCATTTTTTCAACCATTTATGAAATTTAATAAGTTTTGAATTCTACTTTGTAATCCACCAAGAACTACTTGGATAACTAAAAATGCGGGGTAGTATACATATGGACACCCCTAGTATTTTTTTTATCTATGAAACATATATATTTTTAGCTTTGTTCTCTTATTTTAGATTTATCAAGATCATTATATATGGTTAAAAATAATATAATTAAGAACTCATCATCTTGGAGTCTACCACAAACTATTAATTTATTTCTAAAACATATCAAATCTTAAAAAAAATAAAATCTCAAATTGGATTATTAGACTATGGACCTTACAATAGTTTATTCAAAGAGATAAAATGTTCATTAGTCTATAAAATCTGAAAAACTATTCTCTAATTGTATTCTTAACTTAAAACCCAATTAATGAAATAATCTACCACAATAATTGTGCATAATGAGTATCTGGAATATCATCATGCTACAAGATGAAACATCTAAATCATCTTCATCTTAGTTTTCCAAGTGATTATTCTTCATATAATATTATTAATGGTTGAACATTATTCCATCATATTAGCTGTTATTTAGTATGAATGAACCATGAGAGAACATAGAACTCTATTCTTGTCAACATCCTTGGGAACTACAAACAACTTCAAAGATGTACTCCATAATACATATTTATTTCATCCATATTACCTTTATCTTAATTAATGAAAAATAAAAGAAAAAATAATTGGGTTTAATATTTAAACTAGATGAATCATAAATCTTGACAATCAAAATATTTTATCCCTCCCTTACAGCTTATGTGAAGGTATTTTGGGGGTTTTCATGTACAATTTATTTGATTATGATAAATTCTTTTTAAAATATATTGGATCATTACCACACCAGTGTTTTAGTGAAAGAATTAATGAACTTTATTTATCCTTTATCTCTTTTTGTGTAGCTTTTCTAATAAAATTGTAATCCTTAGAGATTAAAGAGTGGGCATTTTTATAAATTCTATTCATTATAATCAATAAAAGGATCCTTCTTTTAACTATTAAAAGACACACCTGACATTCAATTGTTTAGAAGTGCATTTTCCGTATTATATTTGAAAAATGAAATGTCATGTTTGGAATATCCTTATCATAAGATGAATGCAACACCCCAACCCCAGTTACCCAGAGTCGGTGCATTATTTTAATACATTGGCATCATTACAAGGAATCAAGTCTCGAAGGACCGATCAGTTTAGCAGTCTTGGAAAATAGATTACATACATGAATGTTACATTACACTTCATAACATACAAAAAAACATAAAAAATCCTTTATAAATGCCATTATTACTTTGTCTTAACCCTACATATCAATCACAATACACTTCTTGGAATCCTGGGAAAAATAAAACATAGAAAGGGGTGAGCTCAAATGCTCAGTAAGGGTAAGCAATACAGCAGAAACTTTCATAAATAAGCACAAACATTTAAGGAAATGTATAACTAAAACAAAAGCCTTTTAAACTTGAAATTCAGCATAATATGGAAAAAATAAAATGAAATAATGCGATTTACTTATTCACATGGATATTCTACTAGTTGAACAATCACATGAAATATCAATAACCACTTTCATAATGATGGAATGAATAATGCCAGACTATCATAACCACGTAGCCAAGACCTCCTGCAAAGACTACAAATATGATTTTTTCAAGGCCTCATTCCAAGACACCAGTTTGTCTCATGAGACCTACCGATGCATCGAGGAGCTATATCGGGCTCCACCCGTCACTTACTAAGTCCAATGCATTCCTCATATGAATAGGTTTAAACATAACATAATCATTCATATTAAAACTAACATACAAAATGTCAATAATTTCTCCATAAACAATGAATGGTATAAAAATAACAAATACACTGTCAAACATATCACAAAACCTTCAATGGAATTTTTGTATAATAAATCAACTTCAAATAAGCTTAATATCCATCAAATGATGTTGACATAGATGAAAAGGATGAGTAAAACTTTTTGAGAGAAATATTCTTTTTCTAAAATCATTTAAAATTCACACATTTATAAAGGAAGTAATTTAAAATAGATTTTTGAATCCAAGTGTACCATACCACTTTGAAACTTTTGAAAAGAATTATCTTTTCAAAACATTCATGTCCATATAAATAAATCCTTAAAATCATTTTCAAAACCTAGACATTAATTAAAAATATTTAGAGAGATAAATCTTTAAAACATTTGAAATTATGATCTTGATAAAGAGTACCTTTCAAAATCCATAAAATCGTCATTTTGAAATCATGTTTATGATAAATGGACATGTATTATAAAAATTTCCCAGTAAATACTTACACATAAACAATCTCAGATAATAATGAGATTGAGGGATTAACCCTTACCAATTTGGTAGCATACGAAACATACAACCCCTGAAAGTGGTATCATACAATGAATAACTAAATACACATAAATTAAAGTGTATTACACAAGGAATAAAATTATGGGTAGTACATACACCACACAAAAGGTAATTGTAGCATTATTGCTTGAATCTCACGGGAATAAGGAGTGAGATGAAAACCCCTTACCTTGCAGTTTCCTTTAGTCGAGGGTACGTGTAACCTCCTGTATGAAGATAATAGTATGTTATTAAATTATACCAGAACTATATTAATATTTATGATATCATAAATGATTTATTAATTACTTTATACTAACCATTTAATAATAATTTCCATGTTAAATTAACATTTCGGGTAATAATCGTTTTCTTTATCGTACGTGTTTTAACATGTTACTCTTGATTTCATCACTCAGATCATGATTTAAATACATCCAAAATATAAAACATGATAAATATATCATATATATTTATAATATAAATATGTATAATATACATATATATGAAATGGAAAACACCGTTTATGGGTAGTTCGTACGTACGCATAAACGCTGTTTTAGTTTTCATATAGTATTGAACGAAAGTAAGTGAATAAGATATATGTAAGTACATAAATACTTATATATATAAATATATATATCTACAGTATCATTATTATGTCATATATTACATACTTATTAGTAATATATATTTTTATAATCGTCAATGAATGGTGAACTTGGAAATGATTCTCATCGCGTCGTGGAGACGGTAATCCGTACGTATGCACGAGCGAAAATATCATTCTTTTGATATTAAAATAATATATAATTGGATGGTATATCATATATACAGAATAATTATCATGTTATATTTATTATTTACATTAATTATACACCATTATTATTACCATCTAAATAATAATATATTGAATAACAATTACACCACAACGTGGAGACGGTAGGCCGTACGTACGCACGTATGGTGACATGTCATTCAAGGGATGTATAGAATAATGAATATTGTTTGTTTTATAATTATAATAAAATCACAGTATATATAAGACAATGGAGTTATTATTTTATAATGGATATAACATGAAAAGAATAAGTTGAAGAAGAAAGGAACTTTAAAGATGGTGGTGAAGACCTTACCTCTTCTTCAGGTTCTTCCTTTTGATTTGATCAAAAAGGCTCCTTTGGTTGGCTTTATGATTAAACTGAGGCCTCTAGGATGAAGTGAGGGAAGTTGAGATAGTATTTAGGTAGTGTTTGGTCAAACCAAAATGCTTTGAAGGTGTGAAGAATTGGTTAGAAGTTGTGTCCTTTTATAAGGGGGGGGGGCACTTTATGAAAATCATAAAGTATTAATTTATAATAAATTTATATTCGGTTTCTAAAGGATAAAAAGTGGATTATTCAAAATATAAGGTGGGGATGGAAGAAATCCTTTCAATCAATAGATTTTATATAGGTTTGGGTAATTATATTAACCTTATCTTTTAGTTTTAACTCTTGGTTAATTAGTTTGACACTTACCATGTCACTTTGTATTTTTATATTATATAGTTAATAAACATACTATATACCTACAGGAGACCCCCAAGTGGTCAATTAATAATAAAAAAATAAATATATAAGTCCTTTTTCCAATCCTTATGTTTTTAGGAATAGAATATAAATTAATAATATAATATTTGTTTTAAAAACTCATTTATGTCAATTTCGACACTACTCAATAATTGATTTTTGTTAAAGTCTTAACAACTTTATTAATTCGAAAACAATTCCTTTAAGCAATCATATCATGTCATATTAACCAATAAAATTCGTGCATGTCATCAAAACTTTCAAATTATATTTATTTTAACATTTATAATACCAATTATTTGATTCCTTCATTAATAAGGAAAATACTGCATAATTATTGTGTCATATATATTTTTACTTTTTCAATGTCTAAAAATTATAAATAAAATATCATTATGTAGGAAATATTTTTAGATTTATAATTAATATTTATAATAGAAAATATAGCATATATAACCTTATGTAAAAATTGTATTTCTAAAATATATAAGCTTATGTCATTTTTGTATTTACTTTATCTTAATTAAAATAAAGTGTCCCTATCACCTACAAGTGGATCCATGGGGTCCCAAAAATCGACCCAAAGATGCACATGGTCAGACATGTATCTACCAATAAGGTTAGGACACGTTTAAGGTAACTCATTTTATTATAATATTATTTTTTAACCCTTATTTACCAGATTAACCCTTTAACCATGGCAAATAAAATTTTTACCGAAGTAATTATTCAAAATGTCTAAAAATAAAAGTTACCTATTTACACAGTTTGGGCATCCTGATTCCAAATATGGAATCTATTTTTCCAAATTCAAAACACAGAAGTGGCAGAAATTAATTTAAAATTAATTCCTGCTGTCAAAACAAAAGGCGTGTTTTTAAGATATAATAACTATCAAAAGATTGACACTTATTTATGTCCGGTTTAATTGTAAAATTATGTCCAATGACCAACATTGTATTTAATGGTAAAAATATATTCTAAATATACTTTAAAACCACTCAAATTCATAATTTATCACTATTAATTATTTTGATTAAAAAAGATGTTTTTAATTAAAATTTAGTAATTTTCACTATTAATCAAAATATAAAAGTTATCTGAAAAGTACCAAATTTTCACCATAGGCTAAATTAGAGATTCCGAATCCAAAAATTAAGTCCATTTTGAGAGATAAAATTTATAAAATTTTAAAAAATCAGTATTACTATTCATATCAGCTACTTTGATTGGTTGTGGTGTGTGTTAGAACTCGAAGTTGGGTACAACACACGCTACTGTATTATTCAAAGAGAAGCATACCATGGAAGAATGGGGTGTTACATTGTAAATTTTTGATGTCCATATTCTAAAGAATAAATTAATTTAGTCAAATTGAATATATAAATGTTTAAAATATTGGATTTAAAAAGGGTTCACTATTAAAAGTTGGTAAAAGTGCATTTTTGAAAAATACTTCTTTTATCTGAAAAAAATGAATTTGTTCTTACATTATGTCTAAGAAACTCATAATATGGATTCTAAAATTATAAGTATTATATAAAGTTCAAAATTTAGTTAATACTATTCATAACCTCTTTTGAACGACTTGTTTGGTAAGTCATGGTGCGCTTGAACTCGGTGTTGCGTGTAGTACAAGTTATTGAACATTTTTGAAGAAGTACATACTATGAAATCCTGGGGTGTTACATTATTCCCTCCTTCAATAAATTGCGTCCTCGCAATTTGATATTGTTCTTCGAAAATAAAGGTTTAAAATAGAAAATATCTTTGTGGGAAAACCCACATCGGAAATTTGGTTAATGAAATTTAGTCACAATAAGAGGGAAAGAGAAATGAAAGGGTCACCACCAAATTATGATCTCGATTAGGAGATTATTGGTGGAAATTAGAGACATATAATTGGAGTAAAAACATAAATATTTATAGGTAGTGATTGAGGTCATCAATCAAAAATAACTTTAAAATTGAGGTCCTTAAATTCATCAATCTATGATTATTTAAAATTCCATCGGTTCAACAAAGCATAAGGTATTAGGACAACACATTTTTGGTTTTAAGATCCCTTAAATAAAGTATAAGAATTAATTTCTTCATAGAATAATAGGAGAAGAAAAATATATACTTGGAAAGTAGAGTTCCATCTTTTAACTAATTTCTACCACATACTCATCTTTCACTCTAAAAGATAATATAACTTAAAAAATATATTCTATTTATCCTATTCGTTTGGGGTTAAAAAATGAATTTATAATTCATCTACTAGAACTTCTTAAAATAAACTACATTATTTAACCCATGACATGTCTTGGGCCAGTGGTAGGTGATACACCCCTATCGCCCTTCAGTTGCGGGTTCAAGTATCACGGCCTTGCCGGTCGCGATGGGTTGTCTTACGACCTCCGGGTTGTCCTTTTATGGAAATAAAAAATTAATCTCAAACTATAATTATCCGAAATACTTATGTCCAAAATCACAGTCGAACATTTATAAGGAATACAATGAAGATCCTTTTTTCTGTGTAATAACATGTGAACTCCTTCATCATGAATTCTTTTAAAACACCGCAACATCCTGAATTACCATAAAACCTTATTAATTACATTCATGATCCCTTATTCCTTATAGAATAATGGATATAATCCTTCTATCCAAAAATGATGTAAACTCCAATAATGACAAATCATTAATCCGTTTCATGGTAGTCAAGAATATCCAATATAATTTATTGAAATCAACCATCTCTTATTCCAAAATCACTACCTCATCATCAGGACCATATCAAGGATTACCTTTACTTCTAAAATGTATTTTCAAAAAGTGTAACTTACTATTATGTAACTTTTCATAGAACCATATAATTTCAAATCCTTAATAAAATAGTACTTCAGTACAATCCTTATTTATCTCCATAATTCATGTAACCCGTATATTGTTGATACAACACTCAAATAAAATAATTCCATGATAACAACATAAGAACACTAGTACTTCCTCTTCATCTGTGGTAGTATCATAACTTGATTATCATCTAATAGCATCATTTGGTTCATAGTCTGATGACTGGGACATAGGTTCGCGTAGTGTCCAAACTCATTGCAAATGAAGAATTGTATATTTGAAACCATTTTTATACCCTTACAGTCACCTACTTGGTGCCATTTTCCTCCACACTTATAACAATCCCCCATTCCTTTCAGGAATGTTCCAGGGTGTTTCTTCCCACAGTTATCACATATGGGAAAATTCTTCTTTTCCCTCTTCCCTTTATCCATCTTTCTCTCTTCCATCCTTTTCTTCTCTTACTTCCCTTCAAAGCCATTGGACTCAGTAAAATCTTTAATTATCTTATCAACACATGATATTATTTCTTCATATGATTAGAATATGTGGGAGACTATTTCTCTTATAAATTCTGGCTTAAGACCATGAAAGATACGATCCTTCTTTCTCTTTGGATCATGTGCATTTCTGGAGTTCTCATTCCTTCTACTGGGCGCCATTTCTAAACAATGGCATACACTAGATTAGTTTATGAATTGGAATTCCTAATCCCGAACTTGTAAAAAACATAATATAAATTAAATAGTTTATGGATATAATACATAATCATAAAAAATGACTTCTATGAGGAAGTATATACTCATAAACCCTTTATAATGGTTTGTAAAGAAAATGAGAATTATCCTAAGCATTTCCCCCAGGAGTGTTGTAACCAAGAGTACATCAAGGCCCGTTGTCGTCCACCAGTTCCCATTAGATTCTAGCTCAAAGCAGTGTTTTCGGGTCTTACCCCAAGGTGCATCTGTGCCAGAGCGGCCTCTACTTGCTCTTATCCAGACAGGGATTTATTGCTTGGAAAACTCACAAAATCTCTACAATACCAAAATTCTAGGAAGTTCTTCTATACTAATCCTCAATGTATATCTTAGGTCTATGTTCTCTAATAAGAGTTTATCTAAATCTAGCTTCCAAGGTTATTGCTAAACTTCCTCTAATACCAACTGTAATGCCCCGACCCTAGTTACCCGGAGTCGGTGCATTATTTTAATACATTGTCATGATTACAAGGAGTCAAATCCCAAAGGACTGATCAGTTTATCAGTCTTGGAAAATAGATTACATACATGAATGTTACATTACACTTCATAACATACAAAAAAACATAAAAAATCCTTTATTAATGCCATTATTCCCTTGTCTTAACCCTGTATATCAATCACAATAAACTTCTTGGAATCCTAGGAAAAATAAAACATAAAAGGGGGTGAGCTCAAACACTCAGTAAGGCTAAGCAATACAATAGAAACTTTCATAAATAAGCATAAAAAATTTAAGGAAATGTATAACTAAAACAAAAGTCTTTTAAACTTGAACTTCAACATAATATGAAAAAAATAAAATAAATAATGTGATTTACTTATTCACATGGATATTCTACTAGTCGAATAATCACATTCAATATCACTAACCACTTTCATAATGATGGAATGCATAATTCCAGACTATCATAACCACGTAGCCAAGGCCTCGTTCCAAGAATACAAATAATATTATGTCAAGGCCTCGTGCGAAGACACTAGTTTGTCTCATGAGGCCTACTAATGCATTGAGGAGCTATTGTGAGCTCCACCAATCACTTACTAAGTCCAATGCATTCCTCATATGAATAGGTTTAAACATAACATAAACATTCATATTAAAACTAACATAAGAAATGTCAATACTTTCTCCATAAACCATGAATTGTATAAAAATAACACATCCATAGTAAAACATATCACAAAATCTTCAATGGAAGTTTTTTTATAATAAATCCACTTCAAATAAGCTTAAAATCCATCAAATTATGTTGACATAGAAGAAAATGATGAGTAAAACTTTTTGAGAGAAATATCATTTTTTTAAAATCATTTAAAAGTCACATATTTATAAAGGAAGTAATTTAAAAGAGATTTTTGAATCAAAGCGTCCCATACCACTTTGAAACTTTTGAAAATAATTATCATTTCAAAACATTCATGTCCATATAAATAAATCCTTAAAATCATTTTGAAAACATGGTCATTAATTAAAAAGATTTAGAGATATAAATATTTAAAACATTAGAAATTTTGATATTGATAAAGAGTACCTTTCAAAATCCTTAAAATCTTCATTTTGAAATCATTTTTATGAAAAATGGACATGTATGATAAAAATGTCCCAGTAAATACTTACACATAAACAATCTCGGATAATAATGAGATTGAGGGATTAACCCTTACCAATTTGGTAACATAAGAAACATGCAACCCATGAAAGAGGTATCATACAATGAATATATAAATACACATAATTTAAAGTGTATTACACAAATAATACAATTATGGGTAGTACATACACCACACAAAAGGTAATAGTGGTAATATTGCATGAATCTTATGGGAACAAGGAGTGAGATGAAAACCCCTTACCTTGCACTTTCCTTTAGTCGATGGTACGTTTAACCTCCTGTAAGTAGAACATATTATGTTATTAAGTTATAGCAGAACCATATTAATATTTATGATATCATACATGATTCATCTATGACTTTATACAAACCATTTAATAATAATTTCCATGTTAAATTAACATTTCGGGTAATAATTGTTTTCTTTATCGTACCTGTTTTAACTTGTTACTCTTAATTGTATCACTTAGATCATGATTTAAATACTTCCAGAATATATAAAATTATAAATATATCATATATATTTAGAATATGAATATGTATAATAGACATATATATGAAATTGAAAACACAGTTTATGGAGACGGTAGTCCGTACGTACGCATAAACGCTGTTTTTGTTTTCATATAGTATTGAACGGAAGTAAGTGAATAAGATATATGTAAGTACATATATAATTATATATATATATATATATATAAATATATATTTATATCCATTATCATTATTATGTCATATATTTCATACTTATTTGTAATATATATTTTTATAATCGTCGATGAATGGTGAACTTGGAAATGAATCTCATCGCGTCGTGGAGACGGTAATCCGTACGTACGCAGGAGTGAAAATATCATTCTTTTGATATTAAAATAATATATAATTGGATGGTATATCATATATAAAGAATAATTATCATGTTATATTTATTATTTACATGAATTAGACCTTATTATTATAACCATATAAAAAATAATATATTGAATAACAATTACACCACAACGTGGAGACGGTAGGCCGTACGTACGCACGTATGGTGACATGTCATTCAAGGGATGGATAGAATAATCAATTTGTTTGTTACATAATTATAATAACATCACAGTGTATATAATATACTGTAGTTATTATTTTAGAATGGAAATAACAAGGAAATAATATGTTGAAGAAGAAAAGAAATTTAAAGAGGGTGGTGAAGACGTTACCTCTTCTTCAGGTTCTTTCTTTTGATTTGATCAAAATAGATCATTAGGTTGGATTTCTGATCAAACTAAGGCCTCTAGGATTAATTGAGGGAAGTTGAGAGAGTATTTGGTAAGGGGTTTGCAGAACCAAAAGGCTTTAAAGTGTGAATAATTGGTTAGAAGTTGGGTCCTTTTATAAGGGGGGCTCTTTAAGAAAAACTTAAAGTATTAATTTATAATAAATTCATATTTGGTTTCTAAAGGATCCAAAGTGTATTATTAAAAGTATAAGGTGGATATGGGTCTAAATCCTTTCAACCAATAGATTTTAGATAGGTTTGGGTAATTATATTAACCGTATCTTTTATTTTTATCTCTTGGTTAATTAGTTTGACACATACCATGTCACTTTGTATTTTTATATTATATAGTTAATAAACTTACTATATACCAAAAAGAGACCCCCAAGTGGTCCATTAATGATACAAAAATAATTATATAAGTCCTTTGGCCGAACCTTAGGTTTTTTTGAATAGAATATAAATTAATAATATAATATTTGTTTTAAAAACTCATTTATGTCACTTGTGACACTACTCAATAATTGATTTTTTTCAAAGTCTTAACAACTTTATTAATTCAAAAAAATCATTTAAGAAATAATAACATGTAAAATTTACCAATAAAATTCGTGTATGTCATTAAAACTTTCAAATTATATTTATTTTAACATTTATAATACCAATCATTTGATTCTTTCATTAATAAGGAAAATACTACATCATTATTGTGTCATATATATTTTTACTTTTTCAATCTCTAAAAATTATAAATAAAATATCAATATGTAGGAAATAATTTTAGATTTATAATTAATATTTATAATCGAAAATATAGCATATATAACCCTATGTAAAAACAGTTTATCTAAAAGATATAAGTTTATGTCATTTTTGTATTTACTTTATCTTAATTAAAATAAAGTGTCCCTATCACCTACAAGTGGATCCATGGGGTCCCAAAAATAGACCCAAATAAGCCCATGGTTGTACATATATCCACCAATAAGGTTAGGATACGTTTTAGGGTAATTTATTATTATTATAATATTATTTTTAACCCTTATTTACCAGATTAACTCTTTAACCATGGTAAATTAAATTTTTACCGAAGTAATTATTAAAAATGTATAAAAATAAAAGTTACCTATTTACAAAATTTGGACATCCTGATTAAAAATATGGAATCCATTTTTCAAAATTCAAAACACAGAAGTGGCAGAAATTAATTTAAAATTAATTCCTGCTGTCAAAACAAAAAACGTGTTTTAAAGATATAATAACTATCATACGATTGACACTTGTTTATGTCTGGTTTAATTGTGAAATTATGTCCAATGACCAAAATTGTATTAAATGGTAAAAATATATTCTAAATATACTTTGAAACCACTCAAAATCATAATTTATCTCCATTAATGATTTTGATTAAAAAAGTTGTTTTTTTATTAAAATTTAGTAATTTTCACTATTCATCAAAATATGAAAGTTATCCGAAAAGTACCAAAATTTCACCCTAGGATAAATTCAATATTCCAAATCCAAAACTGAAGTCCATTTTGAGAGATAAAATTTATAAAATTTTAAAATGTTGGTTTTACTATTCATAATGGCTACATTGATTGGTTGTGGTGTTTGTAAGAACTTGAAGTTGCGTACAACACATGCTACTGTATTATTCAAAGAGAAGCGTACCGTGGAATCTTGGGGTGTTACATTTTAAACTTTTGATGTCCCCATACTAAAGAATAAATTTATTTAGTCAAATTGAATATATAAAAGTTTAAAATTTTGGATTTAAAAAGGGTTACCTATTAAAAGTTGGTAAAAGTTCATTTTTGAAAAATACTTATTTTATCTAAAAAAATGAATTTGTTCTTAAATTATGTCTAAGAAACTCATAATATGGATTCTAAAATTATAAGGATTATATAAAGCTCAAAATTTAGTTAATACTATTCATAACCTCTTTTGAACGACTTGTTTGGTAAGTCATGGTGCGCTTGAACTCGGTGTTGCGTGTAGTGCACGTTATTGGATTGTTTTGAAGAAGTACATACTATGAAATCTTGGGGTGTTACAATGAAAATATAACTCATCCAAATAATGAATTTCGGGATGTTGGAACTTGAGTTTCTTCTTTATAAGTAATAAATCATTTTACTTATTTTTCATTTATCATCTCATAATCTTTCATCTTAGATCCAATTTGTCTCTTCTATGACGTCTAAATATTATCATTATACTTATATAACTCTGATATGATAATAAAATCACATCAAATTCATTCACATAGACTACAAATGTTCATTATAATATGAAATTATATATAAATCACATCCATGGTTAGCATGCTTTCTTTGCACTTGTTATGTAACCCAGTCCATCACAGTGTTTTTATCCATGGCTAGAATGAATGAAAGAAAAATAATAATATGTTTCATAACATCTCAGATGTTTTTGGTGGACATGAACACCCAAACCAATCTATATAACCATTCTATAAAATGACATTCCAATGGTTGGAATGCTCACCCAACTCATATCATAAAAAACAATATAAAATCCAAGAATGGATAATCGTAAGACACAGTTAATAAATAATTATTCAAAATGATAATTTTAAACATACTAAGAAAAGTAATAAAATTCCAAGGGTTCTAAAAAAGTTAGAGAAAAACCCAACACTAAATGCTATAAAATACAGCGTAGCTATAGTCACACACCTGACCTATTTAAAATTCCCACAAATTCATAAGGATACCAAATTTTTTTTCTTACCTAAATATTATGTAATTTATCATGGAGGGATGAATGGTTTAATAATTAGTTCACTAGTCTGTGAAATTCTTGAAAATACCCTAATTATGTTCCTTTGTTTCAGTTATGTAGCATGATGGTCAAATGAATGGTAATCTATGACAGATCCATTAAAATAAACTCAAGAGGAATATTAAATAACATTATTCATGTTAATTTATTGTCACTTATTATTAATATTATATTAATGTTTTTTTCTAACTTAGTTTTGTATAAATTTAACTCGATATGTTCTTA
Organism: Viscum album; assembly: GCA_963277665.1. Taxonomy (NCBI): domain Eukaryota; kingdom Viridiplantae; phylum Streptophyta; class Magnoliopsida; order Santalales; family Viscaceae; genus Viscum; species Viscum album. Next base: position 1,579,639,068 of record OY728150.1, on the reverse strand, counting down.
CTATATTTTTAATATACTATAATTGTTTTTTTATATTTGTATAATGTAACATATTTTATTTTTCTATTATGGGTCTATAGTCTCAATAACTATTTTTTTTCAACAGCGCGATATTAATATCTTTTATACTGCAACTATATAAGGGAAAAAATTATCAATAGTTTAGACTACCTTTAACACTTTAGTATTTTTTATTGGTTAAACAAACACTAAAAAAAATCAAAAAAAGCTGATAAAAAGAAGTTCTAGGATAGTTCTTAGAAACTGCTACAAAATTGATGGATCTGACAGGAGTTGGATATTGAAACTAAATTTAGTAGTGGTTTTTGGAAATAGTCATGAAACCATATGGTGCCACCACCAAATAAAAATACAAAATTCTACTATTATCCATTTTTCTGAAGTGGAACTGCCCTTGAGGGATGTAAAAAACAACCTCCAATGATAGAAATCAACATGGGTGTGATACGGAAGTAGCTAGTCCATTCAAAAAATGATTTAAAAGCTGGTCATCTCAATGGAATGTAAATTCCATAGGAATATGTACGCACCAATATTAATGGGGAAGTCCTTAAACTAGTATATATTATCAGATCTAAACACTAATGTTGTTTCAAGAATCATCACACCTCTAAAATACTCAATTTCTCGGCCATGATTTTCTATAATTATGGTAGATATAAAAGAGTGTGATGTACTTATGTAGGATATGGAATAAACTAAAGTAGAGGATACCCGAATAGTACCGCATTCTATAGATGGACCTCGAATCTGATATCCTAGTGTAGGAACTACTGTATATATATTGACCAAACTGTTGCCTCAAGATGAAACCTGACAAGCCTGGGATGGCCTGCCCTACTGGCTCAAATCCTTAGAGGTTTTACTACATCAGCCATGACCAACTCCATGTCCTGATCGACCTATAGTAGAATAGGTCCCAACATGACATGGATTTATTGATCCTATACCTAAAAGTGGTTTTAGAACAGATCCCTTCTTAGAAGATACATGTGAGAAAGTTCAGCAGAAACCATGGAGGTGACCTATCTTGCCGCATGCTCAGTAATGAATCATGTTCCTCATATATTGGGGTTTCTTATGACATGTCATGCCATATTTTCAACACACTACATAGCTATTGTTATGTGTCATTTGGATAATAGTACCCCAAATTTACCCTAAAATCATATCTTCATTCCACTAAATAAATCATCTCCCTCCCTGGAAGTTGAACCACACTAGCTCACAATGCCACCTTCCCTCTGGTATTTCACTTTGATAAGGAATCATTTCACAATCTATGAACTATTAGTCATCTTCAATGAATTTACCAATGATTGGATTTAATATACAATATTCTCCTCAAAACATCTTACAATAATCAACTTGTCACCCGTAAGGGTTAGTGAATAATGATGGATCTCGGTGGAATGGTAGGAGTACTCCACCACTAACATGACACCCTACTATTAGAGCATTAAATCTCAAAAATAGTGTTCCATTAACATTAGGGGAAAGAATTAGTCATAAAATGTTATTTGGAATCCCACCCATACCATACCCTGATGACGTTTTTCCTACATAATGGAATCTTACCAAAGTTTTTCATAATCATGTAGCATATATGTAGTGAGATTTACCATCTAATCTGAAGACATATATTGGTATTCTAAGATCAGAAGCTTGGATTCTAGCCATGACTTCGTATCCTAAGGACCTCCATCCCTAGATTAGGTGGGATTATGTATCTACTAAAATTCATGTGTTAGCTCTTCCAGAGTACGGGATGATTGCGGAGCACCCTGTACAAACTACATGTATCATATGAAGCAACCTCGAAATTGATCATTGGAGCCCAATGGAATATCAACAGAAGGTGACTCGGGTGGTACTATAGGAGGTAATACTGGTGGATCAGGGTCTACCACCTTCAATTCCTGGTTTCCACCACCTTCATAGTATATGACATAAGGAAATCAAGGTGGAATATGTCTACAATTTCAAAGTTCACACATCAGATAAAATTTCTAATAATAGAAAAAAATAATGAAAACGGAAAGAGAAAGTTACATTTCCTTCCTATCAAGAAGTCACACATCACTGACGCCTCCAAAAGCATGGTCTAGGTGATAAGAAGGAGTCATATAAGCCTGATGAGACACTTCCTACTTCCCACTACTATGTTTGGGTTAGGTTCAAGGTCTCATACAACAGAAGATGGGTTCTAATATATTGAGTTTCAATTGAAAGGTATAGAGGAAAATTCCCTTTATATTGAAATTAGAATTACCATCAAATGGAAACATTTTCTTATTTTTTGAAACGTTAATTTGTTGAAAATTATTCTCATTTATTTATATTTATATATATAATCTATTTAATTTGATCACAAATTATTGATTTATAAAGTCCCATACACTTTATAAATTGCAATCAGCATGCCATGTAACAGTGACCAGACCTATATGTCTGATATTAAGATGTAATAGATCATGTATAGTGATTTTATTAAACGAATACCAATATAAGTTTATATAAGTAATTTATTCATGAATTTATATTTTCATTCATCAATCAAATAAAATAATATTTCATCCCATAAAACCAGTGGTTCATGGATTAAATGTGGAATAATTTGATAATTAAGGTGCCATCAAAAATATATGCGGGAAAACACCATTAGATTGAATTAAGAAATTTAATTATCCCAATTATGCAATCCCTACAATAAAATTTAGCACATTTCAATATATAACCATAAATTTACTCACAAAAAGCACATTCAATACAAGAAATGCATGAATAATGTAAATTTGGAATAGAAAAATTCGTGGAATATATGTCTTAGAGTGCCTAATATGATCCAAGAGATGATATGAACTTGTCTAATTGGGCCAAGGTAATAAAACTTTATCATAATAATATCAACGATGATAACCTCACAAAACTTGTACATCACCCAATGGTGAAATCATGACAACTATAATAACACAACCCATAACAAAAAAACCCATCCCAAGTAATTTGTGTTTCCCAAGTGTGTGGATTGGATACTCCCAAGAATAGGATCACCAATAAAGTTCCCTTACATCCTAGTATCCTATCTGGTACCCAAATGGTAATATGAATGGAAAAAGAGGCTACGATACCACTTTCTAGTGTTCCACCTAAAAATCCACTTTGTGGTTCTTCGAGACGGTTGACCACATAACCTCAAGTGTGGCTCCTCACACTCTAATAGTTTCCAACTAGGATTGATGGAATAGGGTGTGTCCATGGGGAGACTATTTTTTCATAGATTAGTGTATAACATAGAGGTTGATAATAAATAAAATATGTGGAAACAAAATAAGTATGTAGAAGCAGAATAATAAAAGGATATATAAAGTAATAAATAGGAAGAAGTTGAATAAAAAATAGATACAATATAATGATCATGATCATGTATCTAAACAAAAATAGGGAGCATGGGATAATGGGGAAGATGGAAAATACCATAAGCCAACCAAAATAAAAAAGACCAAAAACATTAAATACAAGTATCATGAGGATTATATCAGTCCTCTGCTCATGTACTCTATCCTAGAACCTAGAATCAAACATAAAAATCTAGATTCTTACCTTTATATATACCTTCAACCATTCAATCTACATGGGTTTCAAAGGCATCCCAATAGTGGTGTGAGATGTACTCAATAGTACACCACTAAAGGTGTCTAGACCAGTCTATTTTGTGTATATACAGTGAGCTGTGTGTAAATAAATTTAAATTAAAGTAAATAAATTAACAAATACATTATTCCAGGTTCCTCATGGGAAACCCAACCAACTCTACCAACTTCGTCCTAAGCTATATTTCTCAATACTAAGGTAACTTGTGAAAGTATGATATATGGTAATATGGGATATAATAAGTGACACATCAAAATGTGGACCATCCCCAATAATGTGATTTTTCATGGCAGATGCTTCCCTGGAACATAGTTAGACATTCATATTCTTTAATTTAAATGTCATATTGAGAATTAGGAAGTGAAACCTTGAGCCTATCGATGATTATCTGTAAGGAATCCCACGTATCACCCTAAGGGAAATATAAATTCCCAATACCATAAGAGTTCATCTATGGTGATCCATAAATGGAGTCCTAAATATCACTCTTGGAATGGTGTGAAACAAACCCTCTAATCCCATTCATGGTATCTCACATGGGGGGAAATCATCACTTGTGACATTGTATAACCATATATCCACCTATCTCATCCATAGTGTCTCCCACTAGGGAACTAGTATTGCTCACATGGAGGTAAATTAAACACATGGTTAGCACATCCCAACCATGCTTAATATCGATTATTGTGTGTATACAAATCATTTACAAGGTCTAATTATTGGGCATGGATTGCCTGTCTGAAGAATCCATTAAGGATTGAAGTATCACTCTTAGATTGGATATGATGTATGACTTAGCTATCATGAATCATAATTTTCAGAATACATTGCATTTGAAACATTTTAAACAAGTTGGGTAAATTATTTAAAACAATAAATTCAACTAGGCATCGAGAATAAAGACTAAATCTTGGCCAAAATCTTCCTAAATTCATTTCATACATCCAAAATAATTTATTACAAGAAAAAACACCCTTTAAGTATTTATTGATAATTTAAGGAATATGTAAATTTTTATATTAAGGAAAGGAACATCCATAGTGGTGGACCATGTAAAGAAGAAAAACCTTGGATGTGATTCAATATTATCAAGAATTAATTTAAGTATGAGTAACCATTTAAATTAATTTAATTAGAATTTGGAAGCATTTTCGGAGATTTATGATGAGGTGCACGATAGCTTAAAATATAAAATAAACTAAACTTGAGGGAAAGATTCTAGACCACCAACATTAGGTTTGTAAGACACTCATCATATTATTTCATCACTTGAATCAAGATAAAACAAATGAAAATGGAAGAACAAATTAATTCCCAAAAAATGGATAAAATGAACTCACATAAAAATACTGAAAGAGAAAGGAACAGAAACATGGAATAGAAGGGAGATGAGTGTATAAATTACTGGTAGGGATCCAATGCACCTAACGATGAAGGAATCAGAGATTGTATAAGGAAGTAATGGCAAAGCCTAGGTTAGATTGAGTTAGGTAATTCACACAAGGGAGAAGGGATGCTGTGTGGTAGAAATGAGCGAGGAAAAATGGTTAGGGATAAAAAAAATTCAGGGGAAATACATGTAAATTTTCCCTCAAAAAGGGTTTCATTTTTTGACTACATGGTTGAAAAAATATGGGCTTCCCCATGTCCAAGAACACCCCTTGTATGGGAAATGCACACGGGTTGACTAACCATGCACAACCCATGAACAATCCATTTTTAAGGATGTTTGCAATCCCGAATGGGTGTGAGGCATGGCTCGCATCATTTCAGACAATCCATGTAGCCTCCCCTGTGTACTGGGTGCCTCACACGGTTGAGTTGAATGATTAGTACTATCCATTACCTATATATGAGGCTCATTCACCTCCCTTAAATTCTATATCTCTTGGCTCTGAACGAGCCCTAGACTCTCACAAATCGCTCTTTAGTCCCATAAGAACCTTATTAACATAAAATGATATGTTTTAAATATTAAATTAAATATACATACCTATCAAATAATCCAGTATGTTACACTATTCCGACAACTACCTCTTATTAGGTAGATTGTCCACTATCTCTCTATTAACTATACGAAGATTTTGACAATCCCACACGAGATGTACCCTTATATCACAAGAGTTTGACCACTTATCTCTAGGATGGAAAGTTTCATTCTCTATGACCTGAAATGTAGACCCTCTATCATGGAACCTCCTACTAAAAGGTCCCACACATCGAGGTACCTATAACTATTCTCAGCTACCTGACGCCAAATTCTTTATTTTATATGTGCTCATTTTTGGCAACAACTATCGGTGTCTGATTAGTCAGGAACCTCTTGAACACAAAATCATATTCTAGAACCCCTATATAGGTAAGAATTCATAGAGGTACCACATTAAATAATATTTCTCTATTTAGTCCTCCCCCTATGTTCCGATCATGAAAGAAATAATCACATAAAATATCCACTGAGTTTCAAATGTGGTTGGTATACCTTGATGAATACTCTTCCATAGCCTTACTACCCTACTAAAGCATTAAAATATATTAGAATCCCCAACCTCAAAGTATATAGAGAGGAATTATCTCGGAAAAGTCATTCAAATTGTTACCATAAGAGAGTTTCCTAATCATATGACTGGGTCACTATGTCCCACCACCATCCTGAAGTGCCAAACATAATGTTTTCTTGTTGGAATAACATATGGTATACTAGTTTCAGGACAAGATAGAAAAATATTTCCACTACCTCAAGACAATCCTCAGCCGCCTGTGGGTTGGGATCACCTTGGAACCTGAGGGGTCATAATCACTAAAAATCATGAAGTGCATATAGCCTGCACATCTCATTTTTTGGTAATGTTGGTACCATTTTCTTCTTTATAGGTGGTGTTATGACCATATGGATGTAAAAACTCCTTAATGGGTTCCCATGTCAATGCCTTATCACACAAGGTATCATCCTCATGATCCTGATGATGAATCCTTATTAGAAAAAATTATGAAGGCATCATAAAATAGACATGATGTACCATGATCAATGGGTATATCTAGATACATGACTCAATAATTAAATGAAAACCACATCCCATTATTATATGATGAATGTATAAATTTTTCCTTATAACTAGTTCCAACATGTATCGAGTAAAAAGTTAGGAAATCTAGGTCTTTGTGTATGGATATATCGACCACTACACCAACACTTGAGTCTCTAGCCTAAATTCTAAACTCAAAACACTTCACACTATTTCCCCAGACCAAAATCTCATACTCCAATCCTGTTGTAGAATCAACGGGCTCTGATACCACTTTGTTATGAACCTTCCTAATGGGGTGCATGCTGTGACTACCCCAATCCTATCTCTAAAAATCTAGGGGATGGCGGTCGAAATTGAGTAGGCATATCACACACATGGGAGACCTTTTCCTAATGCACCTGTACAGACATACATCTACAAGCATATAAAATATTAAAAAATAAAAAAATTGATAAAAATGAATACATATATATAAAATCCTACCCTCATAGTATGAAAATAAGTACTTGAAAGAAAAGGGGTTAAATACAAGGTCGGCACAAGGAACGAGAAAAAATGTGCAACCTATAAACTATGTGCGGACTATTGTTAATGAAACTGAGGGAACAAACCTTGGTATATCCTTATCACTAAGCTCTACCTATTATTAGTCCATTGAGAAATCTGTTAAAAGTTTGATCATTTACATAATACACGAAACATACAGAAAAATACCATGCATGAGTGAGTATACCAATAGTAGGACACCCATAAATCACTAAATATATAACATCAAGAGTAACATCCACTCATCATCGGTATATTTATACATAACATATAACAAGATTATCTAGAAATAATCAATATGGACACATAGTCTCAATGTTAAGTCACAACTATATTTCTGACCAAGGATTCCTTCTTGATGGTTACATATAGAACTGGTCTAGGAGAAAAAATTCATTGTGTTAGATAGAACCGATGGAATCTGTCTAATATGTCATGGTCATTAGGTCTCACTATAAGAAGTACACATTTTAAGTCTGAAGTAAACATTACACAGATAGGGATCACACCCAAGGCGATGGGATATACCATCAACCCAATCTAGATTAACCCACTGAGCATGGGATTAATTACTATGTTGTGTCTTTCACAATAACATCAAGAACCCTTGATAGGAAAAAGGTGATGATAGAGGATATCACTCGAGACCTCACAGAATGATTCCAACGACTCTACCCAAGATCAAAGTTCCTCAGAGTGGATCAACATCATAAGCATAGTACACAACATCATTCTAAACCCTTTGAAAAAAGGATAAGGGGAATTAACCCTAACTAAATATGTCCATGATTTGGCTGAAATGGGATATAATCCATCTTTTAGGGTGTACACAATGTAGATTTGTAGTAAAAAACATGCTCCATTGGCACTAGGTCCTACTGGTGTATCAAAACACATTCCTATATCTATGTATGCATATGAGTACATAGTATATCTAAGCCCATGTCCTATTGGCCATGTATGTGTACTCTTTGAGGTACACACCAAGTCTCTAGTTATGTTTCAAATGACATATGTCACATGATGTATGATACTTTTCTTCTCTGTGGAAACCCTAGCGCCATACAGTAGGTCTCACATGGTTTGTGATCTAGGATTACAATTCATGTAACCTGTAATTTTCCATAATTATATTATTCTCCTCTATATTCACTCAAGTGAAAATTGAACTTGGTTCCACCACTGATCTCTCCTATAGATCAAATATTTGGCCTAATAAAGCATTGTCGCCACATGCTCACAAGATATCATGTGTTGATCTACTCAGAAACAATCTATTGAGAAACACCATCATCACACACCAAGGATACAAATTATTATTTTCCCTAAATCCATCCCCAATAAATGATACATCATTATCGATCGGTCTCATGATCTATCCAATCCTATATTCGCGTTAAAAATCCATTGCACCAAGAATCACGAGAACAATAATTTTTTTATCTTATATTTGTCGAACCACCGACCAAAATGAATGATAATGATGATCACATGAATAATAGTGGTATAAATCAATAAAAAACCAATGTGGAAAGAACGAAAACAATTTTCGGGATGTCATCGATTCATTGGCATTTGAATGATGAACAAAAATCCCAAATAAATAAACAATTATCCCAAATTTCTTAAAGATAAACCCGTACCCGAAATATGATCGATCCATGAATAAATCCACTTGTTGATTGGTTTTTATGCATCATAATAATTATAAAATTGGGAAAAATACAAATAAAAAAAATTGCTCACCATTATTTTGATTAATTTCTGTTGAATAACGATCATATTTTGTTGTCATTGGAAATAGCCACACATTCGATTGGTACATCGATCAATGATCGACAATCCGATCCCCATTATCCCTTGGAAGCTTCTCTAATTCCCTATCCAATTTCTCAATTGTTTTTCATCTTACCTTGATATTTTTTATAACCATATAATTATAAGAAAAACTACATTATGTAATTTTAATTAAATAAATTAAATTAATAACTTAATTTATTTAAATGTTCTCCCATGACCACACCCAACCCGAACATCTGGGAAACTCCATGGTTAGGTCACACCTTGGGTAAAACCCATGTTCTGAACTCCATAGTGCCATAAAATATTACATATGAGCCTCCATTTTTATGTTATTCCACTTTCTTTTGGAAAACTGCACACATGTTAAATTTTATATATTTGAAAAAATAATTCTGAGTACACTGGGCCTCGAAATATCACACCATCTCAGCATATAGATCTTCAAATAATCCATATAATATTCTAAATCAATAAATGAAAAAATTTGATTCATTACATATTTTTTGGTATATGAAAAAATCTATTAACATTAAATTCATTTAAGGAAGATAGATAGTGAAACCTTTGGTTATTGCACAAATAATCTTGAGTGTTTGGGTGAAAATGTTATATTCTCACTTAAAGGAAGAATCAAAAGTTTGAGGATCATGTGGAAGTATTAATTTTACTGAGATATTGTCCTAAAATCAAGGCAAAAATAAATTTAAAAAGAGGCTCTAAAAAAGCATATAAATTCAATATATAACCATAATTGAAAATGAGTATAATTTTAAATATAGAATAAAGATTTCAAAGTATTAAATTATTGTTTTTAAGGATCAAAGTGACATAGAATTTAAAATTTTAGTGTGATAACATAGAGTTGTTGAAGACTTGAAATATGGCAACGATGATGAGGAGATTACTATAGGTCTATTGGTTACCATAAGGGATATACGTCAGGACGAGATCTGTGATGAAAATAATTTCAATAAATGAAAAACTATTATTCAAACAATAATGATGGAGGATCAATAAAAAACTATTTTATATCATATTTATATCCTAGAATCTTTTAAGAGTCTAATATAGATGAGAATTAGGTCAAGAAACTACATGATGATCTTGAACAAAAATAGAGAAGAAGCAAAAGTTGGAAGTTTTTTAATGGCTAAAGAATAATAACATCATAAAAAATAAGCATGTATTCAAAAAATAAATAAATAATGATTTTAATATTACATAGAAAAAGGAATCCTTGTTTTGAAAAGGGTATTTCCAAATTGAAGGGATTTTTGTGTATGATACTTTTCACTGTTTTCCCAATTGAAAACCATTTAACTATTTTTGGCTATGACTATGAAAAAAGGGTTCAAATTATATCATATTGACATGAACTCATTATTAATAAATTTATTATTTAATTAGGATGTATATATTAAATTAATGGATGGATTTATAATTTATCAAGAAAAAATAACGTGTACTGGTTGAACAAAGCATTGTATGGTCTATAAGAAGCACCAAGGTTATGGTACCCATAGCTAGAAGAATATAAAAAGAAGCATGGATTCCAAAAATTAATGGTTAATAAAAACCTTTATATCAAGAATGAAAATGATCATAAATATTGGTGCATCTATTTATACAAAAAATTATTTTCATAGGCTCATATGACACTAAATTCAAGCATTTTTTAGATTTTATATAGTGGTCGACTTCAAGAAATCTATAATCATAGGTATGAAATTTTCCCTTAGATTAATAGGTATATGAAGAAAGCACGATACATTTATTTATCAAACTAAATATTCCGAGGAATTTCTCAAAAGGTTCAAAATGTTGGATTTAAGTCCAACAGATTCTTCTATGTCTTCCTAGATGAAATTTTCAATAAATGAATAAAACATGGGGTTGATGTGACATAATATCAATGTATACTATTCAACACTCCAATATTCTCTCTACCAAATCGTTCCCTTGGAGATTAATATGATATTCGTGAAGCGTATACTTCAATATGTCAATAATATGATGGATTTAGGTTATTTGTTTTACAACATTTCACAATAGGAGTTGTTGGGATACATAGATATAGAGTGTAAATGTTTATATGAGGATCAGAAGTCATAATTAGGTGGTGATTTTTTTCATGGAGGTTCATTTATTTCTAGGCTAAGCAAAAAAAGTATAAAAGTAGTTACTTAATCACTTTATAGGTACAATTAATAATGATTAATCAATAATTTACACAATTTATTTGGATAAGACAAAAACTTTAAGATACTATATCAGATATTAAATATCCAATTATCCCAGTGTTTGATAACTCGAGTTTTTTAATCTCACTAAAAACACCACCCATCATTTAAGTACAAATAAAATCAACATAATGTATAAATTTATCAAGGAGATGGTAAAATAAGGGCAAGTGAATTTGGATTATGTTTCTATTTGAGATAAAATTATAGATAGTATGATAAAGGAACTACCTAAAGTATATTATGATATACATCAATTGGGTCTTATAATCCAACTAACTCCCTCCAAATAGATGAGTTGAATAAGGTAAAAATACTCCCCCATGATATTTTCTACAAGTGTAATAGTGTTGGTAACTCACTCATATTTTAATTTTTTAAATATTTAACTCTATGTTGAGATGTTTTGGAGAAACTCCCTTTGGGTTATTTGAAAAATGAGTATAAAGAGTTTGTTTGTACACTATAAAATGTACATGGAGTGTTCCTTCCTGGTAAAAATGTGGATATTTTTTTCATGAATGAGGGATAGTGATTTAATGATTTATTATGGGGATATGTTTTTGGATGTTCATATTGAAGGGAATAAATCTATATAATATTTTATGACGAGTATTATCTTAATTAACTATTATTTATCACCCCAATATTGCCTCCAGTGTTATTAATGTTGGTTATTGGTGAATCATTGATACACTCCTTACTGTAGAATGATTCTGATAATGGTATTTTTTAGATCTGATTTAGTCTAATGTTTTCCAAGATAGGAAATTCTAATTTAGTTTTGGAATCGTCAACAAACCCAAGGAAGGTTATTTTTAGGAAATATCACATTGGTGTTTTGTGTGAGTTGTGTTTGTTTAACATTATATTTGGAGGATATTTTCCATATAATTCTATAATTGATGAATTATTCTTATGTAGTTTTGTATGAAGTTGGAGTATTTCTATTTGTAGAATAGGATTCACACGATGACATTTCTAGTGATCCCATAAATAGATATTTTAAAGTTCATTCTATGATGAAGGAAAATTTCATAATGATAGTCTAAGGACATAAGAAGAGTTGTTAAGGTAATTTAATGAGTGACCCATACCACTAATGAATATGTAATTCCACAAGGTTTAATTTTGTTCGATTAAGTGTGTTGGTGAATGAGCTATTAAAGTTAGAATTATATTATAAAGAGAATGATCACATTGTGTATATAATTTTATAATACTTCATAGTTTGTTTTTTTGGTAAAATTGTTTATGTTACAAATGACCATGTCTCAACACAATTATGTATTAGTATATTTTGGTGGTTCATTCCATGCAAGGATTTCATGACGAGTAGAAGGATGAACCATGATGTTTTTTAGGAAATTTCAGTAGTTATACCTAAATGAGCGTCTCACCATGGATTGATGTATTACACCATGGAATGTTTGAGGATTAAAATTAACTTGGGAATCCATGCTTGATTATAAAATTAAGTAAATGGTACACATTAAAAATTAATGGAGAGTTATTCAACTAAAAATTATGGACCTAAGTGACACATAATTAATTCTATAGTCACACCATGAACACATATAAATTCATGTTTTTCATGCTTTAAAAAGTGGGATATTCCAGGAAGAAGTAGTTTCTAGATTAACCACTTATGTGGTAGGTATTAAATGAGTGTGTAATAGATCATGATTCAAGGGTTCAATTAAATAAATAATGATACTTAATAAACCTTCAGAAACCACAGGGTACACATGGAATAATTATTATGATCATGAAGAAGATTAATTAATCCATACCATTTGTTTATGTATTATATTCTTAGTAGTTTATAAGACTATCTTTATCTGAGATCAAATAACGCTGAATTTTTTCCCAAAAAATAAAAATATTGATAGATTCGAGAGAGGTGTTTTAGAGAAGTTTGATATGGGTTAGAGAAAAATTAAGAAGATATATAAGAGACTATGTCACTGAATTATTTTTTGATTTCTTCAAGTGGATGAAGTTGGAATTTATTGACACACCATTATTAGTGTTATCTTATTTTTTATTTGAGATAATCCAATAAAAAAAATTCTCAGGGGAGTAGTAAGTTCCCTTGGAATTTGAAAGTAGAGTACCTTCTAGTCAAGATGGTTTTAATCCTATATGTTAATTATATCTAATCCAAACATTTTAAAAAAAATAATTGTGGTTTAATATTTATGGTGAATAGGAACATTTCCTTCTATTCTTCATGGATTATCCCATTTAATTTAACCAAGTAAAAACCAATGTGTATATTAACATTTTTTTTGGTATAATGATTCAGGTTAAGATAAAATGGTTTCTTTTATGAGGGAAAAATATAATTGGTAGGGGTTGGGAAAAGAAATTAATAACACCTGGATTTACCCCCTCTCAAGGTACTCACCCTTGTTTGGGACCAACACCACTTCACCTGGTAACATAACCTATCGTGTCGGGTATCACTCAATCATCAAAAATAAACTAGAATTATATCATTGAATGTTCCATTTAACTAATCTTGTATCACTGGGGGGGGGGTCAATGATAACGTTTTCTTTTATAATAAAGTTTCTTAACTTCACAAGGAAAATATCATAACATTTAAAACATTTTAGAATTACCATGCACTAAAATATTAATCTCCAACTCACTATTCCTTAAAAAAACTATAAATAGACAAAATAAAATGACTTTAACAATGTTTAGTATAAAGTATTACTCTTTTCTAGGATGGTTATTCCTCCCAACATGGATTCTTTTACTAACTTCTTAATGGATACAAAGGCATAATCAAAACTTGGTTCTACATGCTAGTAATCATCCTCTTGTCAATCTTGGTTCTACCCCCTTCAATCAACCCTTATTCATAGTTGGTTATTCCCAAAAAATACCTTTTCTATATTCCCTAAATTCCCAACAGGTCATACCACCCATCCAACAAGCCATTTCAAAAATTATTTAGTCCCCAAACTAAAAGCCTCTTTTCCTCCTTCTTTTCCAATCCACTATAGAAAAATATTATCTTCCTCTATAAGAATGTTAGATAACCATCATCTATTCACAATATTCAAGATCCTAAACAACCCTCTTATGATTATTTTGGTCTCTAAACTTCATAATATTATCATTAAGTTCTATATATTCTCAATTTTTTTTTTCAAAACTTCACTAAAAACCATCCTCTATGAACGTTCATTTGATCAAATTTGTTTGGATTTCCTCTATCTAATAGCTCCATCTGATGGGTCTCAATATATTTATCCTCAATTAACTTTAATATAAATTGAAATGTTCAAAGTAATTTCATCTAATAGATTATACTAATGACCTATATCTAATTAATCATGTCTGGCCTGACTTACATCATAATTTGATTTAGTAAAAACTAAATCAACCTTTCAGAACTTCTTCTTCATTAGAATAAACACTAATTGAAATACATCCATTTCATGTGTCACCATTCTATAAATTATCTTCAATTTTATTGGTTGGAAACTTATACTATCACAGAAACATCATAGTGTATTCTTTTCATATGTGTTAATAATGTACATATGTACTTTGAACACTATCTATGTAGGTTATCTTGAAATATAATTTTTGGGAAATCAATTTCATTTTTTATCTCAGTTGAATTTCACTAGGAACATATAAAATATTTTGTAATATTAAAGAATAATCCTAAATCTTCTAATAAACTCTATCATATACCACCTTTTCAAATGTCCTTAATATTAATGTTAGGAAACTTTATAAAACCTCCTTAGCCTAAAAAATATATAAAATATTGAATTATAAGATTAAACATCAACATATTTATGGGTGTATTACAAATTTATGCTATGATTCTTCTAAATCTTCGTTTGGTGTAAGTTCATTCGATGATTTTTTTTATTTGATCACAAGAATTCACTTCTCCACTTAACTTTTTCTTTTTGACTTTGTTTATTTGAGGAGTAAATAGAAAATTCTGTATTAGAATCATCTTTGTTCGATCTATCTTCCTCAAATTTTCTAAAAAAAATTCTCTTTAAAAAATTATTCTTTTGAAATAATTTAGAATTTTTTTCCTTATGTAATAACATTTTCTCTTTATGATCAATTTTCCTCAACTTAATCTATATGGACCCCTTTTTATAATATCATAAGAAAAGTTCATTTAGTGATATAATGAGTTTTCATAAGATTTCCATCCTCTTAATTTATATTTATCTTATGGATTCAATCTACTAAATTTCCTTCAACGATTATTTTCACTAAATTTAAAACTTCATAAACCTTTCAATTATCCTTTAACATTGAGAATTATAAACTTTCATATGCTTCCCCCCTTGAATTCTTATTTTCTATTTTAACTTCTTTATTATTTTTTATAATAACAAAAACTTAAGTCTTTATAACCAATTTGATCTGGTGTTATGTGTTTGGTATATCCAATGAAAATATGAAAAATGTATCCACAAAATGTTTTTTGGAAAAGTTCATCTGGAAACATAGTTTCACTACTCTTGCTATGAATAAAATTTATCTTGTATCATGGTACTCTTCATGATCTTAGAAACATTGATGAAGTTTCATAGCATCATATGATTTAGTTTTGGAAATTTATTATATTCCTCTATAAAAAATGTTCTTATGACATTCTTACATAACTTCCTTAAGAAACTATCTCAATCAAGTTCCACTTCAAACACATATTAGTATATTGAAAAAATTCAACCCAATTCAGTTTGGAACAAAAATATCCCCTATTTTATTGGTTAAATATCCATATAAAACTAAATACATATTTAAAGTCAATATGTGGGCTCAAATATTCCCACATATTATGCCTAAATTTTGTGGGTCCTCCTTTGTCACTTCTCCCCCTCAATGGAAATAAAATTTAAAGGGATTACATAGTGATTATCTCATCTAAGTTTCCTTAATCTCAAAATATTGATAAAATGTGTCAAGAAGAATAGTATTACATGAGTTTCTTTACGTATATCCTTTACCTAAATAACTCCATGTGTGCATGGGTTAAACCATTATAGAAAAAAATTGTATAAAATCAAGGTTATAAATATTTTCCACAACTAATATTCTATATAATACAATTCTCAAGTTTCTTCCAACATTTTGTAACAAAGGTAATTTTAGTATGATTATTTTACATAATTATTTCACCTATATCATCAAAAATATCAATATAGTCCATGTTTATGAACACAATTTCCAAACATCTCATCTTTTTTGTGATATCTACTTTATTTTTTGGAAAAGTGTTATGCAGATACCTAAACTTAAAATTTTCTCCCCCTATTGGGTAACACTATTTTCATCATGATGACAATAAAAATGTTCCATGATGATTACTTTTCCTTGTTATAGAAACAAATAAAACACCTTACCATTATTATTTATATTTTCTCACTCAATTCCCTACACGTTAGTAAAAATAAACAAGTACATTGGGAATAAAAAGGAACATCGGTTATCCTTATAAGTAACATTAATATTGATAATCTGTTCTCAATATCCACATTTTCTTATTATTATTATATTTTTAATTAGATTTAATTTATTCCTTATGACTATCATTCTCATATTTAGAAATGTATTTCTTCTCATTTTTAGAGTATTCAGATATAACTGTCACCCTTTCTTCAATTTTTAAATATACTTTTTAGATTAATTTTGTGACATCCTTCTCATAGTGTATTTTTTGCAGTAATTATATTCCTAAAATATTTTATAGTATAACCATATTTTTTACGTATCTTCCACTTTTTTATTAATTTTACACTTTCTATCTACGTATAATATATTATTAACTTTATTCCCATCTTCAGAAACCTGTTTCTTCCCCTTTTATTTAGAATGCACTTATTATTTCTCAATTTTTTTAGCCATGGACATTTTTTGAAGAAAATTATTAAAAACACTTTATTTTTCATCTTGAATTTGATAAATTACTCAAAAATCTAACACTTTTCAATTTTCATTATTAAGACTTTGGAATTCATTACTTTATGAACTTTCTATTCTTCTACAACATTCTTTCTTAATAAAATTGTTCTTTTTGAAAAAAAATTTCTCCCCCTTAATTCATCCTCGTTTCTTTGTGGGGAAAAGTTATTCTAGAATTAAAAATGTTTGTTTTTTAAAAGTCAAAAACACCTATAGTGACCTCTGACTCTTTATCTTTGAGACTCATAGTAAAACCAATATAATGTTTTTTTGCTGTTTCTTCACAAACTATGGGTAACTTTGTTCCAGGAGATACATTATCGATGAATTATACTCTTTCTTCAAGAAGGATGTTTTCTAAAAAATATTTACTTATGAACATGAACTATTATTAGAAGAATATGCACATTAATATTGTTTAGGAATAGTAATATTTGGCTACTATAATCCCCTCTTTTCAGCATCTTTAAATGTTTCACCTTTAAACTCAACTATTTTGGTGAAGTCTAATCCCATATTTCTTAACTACCTTGGTATTTTAATAAAAAAATCATTATTTTTCTACCAAATATTCTTATTTTTTATCCAAACATTTTTTAAGAATATTTATCACCTTTTTGAATTTAGCCAACATCAAATTGTTTATGCTTACATTCTTTAAAAAGTGTTGTATGTACCATGTTGGTATTCTCAACACCAACTTATTTGTCTTCATAACCATTCATATTTATTTCCCGATCAAAAATTTTCTTTTTGTGAGATCAAATTATGTTGAGGTTTATCTCCTCTTTTTTTTCAATGACTATTCTCAAAGGTTATTTCGTTAACTTCTTTCTTCAACATATTTCATTCCTTATTGAGTTGAAACTTTTCTTTGAGTACTACTCCAAAATTTTATTTCAAAAATAAATCAATTTTAACTATCTATTCTCCATCACTATCAATATCTGATAAAGCACCTCCTTTTTTTGCTCATGTTTTTTTACTTTTTGAACAGAATCACTGTTTGATGAAGAGTTATCCTACTCACTTTTAGTTAAAATACTTTTCTTCTTATAGTATGAAGAATTTTTAATTTTTTTCTTCCACTTCTATTTTTAATAATTTTTATCTTCTTCTAAAATAGATTTTTTTATACTTCTTCTTAGGATAATTTTATGAAATATGGCATTTACATTACAATTATAACAATTGAGAGAAATTTTACCTTTTCTATTATATTTTACCATTTTATCTTTTATAAATAATAGAAATACCTATGTTGAAATATTATTCTTCTTCATATACATCTGAATTTATTGATTCTTCTTCTAATTTCCCATCCCTATGATTCCCTTTTAATATAGCTTCTAAATCTATTTCCGGTATAACCTTCTTCTTAAAAATTACAATTTTTCCAATATCACAATCCACAAAAATATTTATAAGTTCAACTAATAATGAATCTTTTATATCTTCTAAAGATGTTACTTTGTCATCAAATGCTTCTGATGATTTTCTTATCAGTTTCATAATGATAGTATAATCATCCATATTCTTAGAAAAAACTCTCATGTTGCTGACGATATAATTAACCTTTTCAAGTAATGATGAATACTTTATTGATAATATTTTTTATATCTTAAAGTATGATTCTACTAATTTTTAATTTAGCTTCTATAATTTTATCATTTTCTTCACAGTTATTTCTAAACTCATCTAACATTTTATTATCCATTGGAAACAACATAATATTTTTATAAAATTTATTTATGAGATCTATTAACAAGGTATTCTAAACTTTTCAATGAACTTTAAAATTTCTCTTATCAAAATATATCATATAGGTTTCATGAATGGGAGAAAATACTTTTGTTTCTAAATATATAACTTTATGGATAAGAGATAAAAGATATGGCAACATATTACTCTTTCAAATATGATAATTTCCCCCTTTAAAAATAAGAACACCCATACTATTCACGAAATTTAAATTCTTCACTCACAGAGTTTGATATTTTAAAGGTGAAGTTAACTCTTATACTAAATGAATTTATATTTGATTCATGTAGGACCACCAGAGGGTGTAGAATCAATGATTAATTTTTATTTTATAAAAACGTTTGTCAGATTTGCATGGAAAAATTCGTAACCTATAAAACTTATTATATTTACTATACACTCAAATATCAATCTTAAAATCACATTTCATATAAAATAAACATAAAGCGATATAAAACCATGATATTTAAAAGGCTTGATACAAATACCTAATGCTTTTCATTTTAGTTATTCCCTGGAATGTGGACTCATTTACTAACTTTTTCCTGAAATATAAAGACCGAAGAAGAAACAATTTATAAACCGTAGTCATCATTATATTACAAATATTATTTCTACCCCTAACCATTATACTGAAACTCACAACCTATTGTCGCCTATCGATCGGTCAAGGTTCCGGTGCTCTGCTAATGTGTATAGCAACACTCAGGTCGAATCCTCGGCGATGATACTTTTTTTATAGTCAGTTGTTTTTAGTTAATTGTATTTTGATTGGGGGGTTTGTTTACAGAGCTTATGAAATAATTTATGGATGATGTTTTATTTAAAAAAATTGATAAATATTTGGGTGAGTTCATTATTGAGGATTTAAGTTTATGATATCCTTGAGGTTTTCGTTATATTGCATTAAATTAATACCCACTTCACAAGATGATTTTGATCGGAATTCCCAAGTGTTAAAGCTTTAATCATAGCCATAACTTAACTTAGGTTTCTAATAATTACCATTAATTGTTTATGGTAGTGTATTTTTTGTTCCAATAATCCATGGAATATACATATTAAACAAAACATGTCATTAATCCATGACATATAAAGTTCAACGTACACAATATTAACTCAAAGAATACTCGTCGAGCAAAGGCTCTCAATCACTTAATATACCCAAATTATAACTCACCCCAATGGTAGATTTACTCATCCATTTAAATGATTAGTAATCTGGTTATAATAATTATGACGATAAATTAAGAAGAGAATGAAAATAAAGTGATAAGAAAAGAGTGGTGCGTCAAACACACACACAAACAATAATGAAAATTATGAACATAATTTCGATTGAATGAGGAAGAAAAATAAGGGAAGGGGTTTCAACTTTATTTCAAATATTTAAAGAGAATTAATATTTAAGAACAGAGGGTGGATGATTAAAACAGAATATGAAGAATAAATTTTCACTAAAACAGAATTACAAAAAAACAACACTTACGAGATTACAAATAAAGAAAAACACAAAAGCGAGTGAAATCAAACAGAGGAGGAAGGGTACCTCAAGTAAAAATGTGATTATGGCAGGCCCCCCTAAGACTTTTTCAAGGATTTGGTCATGAAAATTGGTGCTCCCATCTTCTGAAATTCCAACCCCTTGCAAGGAGAGGAGGGAGATGTATTTATAGCCCAAGGAAGTGGAATGTTTGCATTCCCAATCTGTCCCTCCACTTGGATTGACGATTAGGACATCCCAAAAGAAGAATCTCCGAATATCTCCTTCTTCAATGTTGAATATAATAATATTATCCGACCTCTCTCAAAATGTGGAGTCATTTGGACTTAAGGAGCCACAGTTATGGCTGGTTTATTAAACAACGTTAAACTGTACATTTCAATCCATTATTTTTAGATGTCCAATGTGTGAATGGATTTTAGAATAGTAAGATGCCTTCAAATAAAAATTATTTCTTCAAAAAGTCTTCCATATATATCTCCTCTTTCACATAGAAAAATTTCTGCTTGATTTGATGACTACATCAGCAGATTTTTCATTAATACTATACTAATTTTAATTCCTGGCCAGAATGGTGGTATGAACTTAAAATCTTCATTTGGGCCTTTTTTTCTTAGGGTTGGGCCCTAAAATTTTTACCAATGATTCTTTTGAACAATAAAGAACATAATGTGGAGTTTCACAAAATACGGTCTTCGGAACTAAGACCAGTAACTCAATCATCATGGCTGGTCCAGTTTCTTCACAAATTCTATGGGTCATCTTGTATGGTCTATATGAGCCTTCAAATGGCCGAATTGGCCCATGATCCTTTCTAATGATATGTGAAAAATTGAATAAGTAATACTAAAAAACATGAACCACACAAATTTAATCAGTAGGGAGAGAGTTATAAATAAAATAGTAAACTGACTCAATTGGACTACTTCTAAAAACGCTCAAAAATTATTCTTAGTTTTAAAACATTAATATTTAAAAAAAATTATGCACCTTTCATATAATATATTTAAAGGGATTATATAATAAGTAATTAAAATATTAATAACATCAACTCCCCGACACTTTGTTTTGTGCATGTCCTCATGTGCAACAAATATAAAAACCCGACAAAATCATTTTCACTCACGAAAAAATATTAGAATTTTGTTTTCCTCAATCAGGGGAGGTTTAGACTATTTCGCTCATCCATTTTGAATTCCAACAAGAGTTGTTATAGAAAAAATGTTCCAAAACTAATTCATTTTTTCATGCTCAAATTTAGAAATGGAAAATGTGGGAACACAAAACTCACACCTCTCAAGATGATAAAATTCATTTGTGGGGGTTCACTCTTTCCCCAACCAAAAGTGAAAATCTTAGAGTTTGAAAGAGCTCTCAGCTTCCAATAACTATCCAAAATACACAAGAATTAAGAGGTCTTTTTAAGGGGTTTTTCTGTGGCTATGGGACGGTAGGAATAAAATGTCCAAGAGAGAGAATAATAGGATTAAAACACCCACATAGAAAAAGCAATGCACATTTTTTTTGAAATAAAACATGGAAGGAAATGAAAACACATATTTTCAAGGGAACAATCGTGTGAAGAAAGACACAATATATGAATAAAATTTTAAGGGAATGAGAAGATGGATTATTTAAAAAACACAAAACCTCTCCCAATAAGAATATAATGCATGTTTAATTTTTTTCTTTTCCTTTTTTTTCTATGTTTTTTCGAAAGTTGACCTTGAAACAGATCTCACAATTATATCCTAACCCATGTTTGAACTCCTCATGACAATAATTGTAATATTTATAACATGATCAAAGGTTGAGGAAGAGTGATTTTTGACCTACCCAAGACACATCCCATTTTTTCAATTTTTTTATTTTTTTCATCATTTTTTATTTTTAATTTTTTTGAACACTTGTAAATAACATTTACAAAATTACATAAATGGATGTACATTACATTCCCCAAAACACACTGAATCAAAACCTCTCCCCCACACTGAAATGGATGCTTTCCCCCAAGAAGATGATAACTGATTGAAAATAAATAATAGGGTACCCAGACAATGAAATCCATTCCCCCCACACTTAAATTTTAAAATTTATGCAATAAAAATCCATGTTGATTTTGGGTGGGGAAAGGTATTGGGCTTGTAATGTGTCTATCAAAGAAAAGGTTTCCATAGGCTCTAAGTGGATTTCAAAAGGAGGATTAATGTAAGGGAAATGGGAGGCTATTTGGCTATTGTGATTCTCATGTGGTTCAGAAAATGACTCTATCATATTAATGAAAACTAAAGTCAGAAATTCAGCTCGAAGGTCCATAAACTCATGACTATAAAATGGGGGTGAAAATAAAATTTTTGAAAAGA
Source organism: Viscum album (assembly GCA_963277665.1). Lineage (NCBI taxonomy): Eukaryota > Viridiplantae > Streptophyta > Magnoliopsida > Santalales > Viscaceae > Viscum > Viscum album. Next base: position 1,579,616,189 of record OY728150.1, on the reverse strand, counting down.
TGGCCATAGGTGGCCTTTTCATGAAAGAAAATATTGTTCCACATGGGTTGGGAAAGGCGTTTTCTAAAAAAAGATGAGCATTCAAAATGTATTGTTCTTGAAAAAAAATTCTTTATCCAAATATATGATGAAAGCACAAAATTTTTGAGATGAAACCATGTCTTTTGACTCCCCAAAATGGTTGGAAGAAATTTTAAAATTGATGGTGAGTAAGTATGACTCTTTTGTTTTTTTACATTTTATTATTTTTTTTATTTTTTTTTACATTTTTTAATTTTTTCAGTTTTTATTACTGTTCATTAAAATACACACCCACACAAAAAATAAAGAGAAAAAGAAAGGGTTTAAAAAAGAATGTGGTAAAAAAAATGAAAGAGATATGAAGAAGAAAGATGTAGAGAGAGGAAGAGATAGAGAGAGAGTTAAAGGGAAAGAGGTGCCCCCTAGTTTGGATTTGGCGGGTTACCATCTCCATCTAGTGGTAGGTAGACTAGAGAAGTTGGGGATTCAGTGGAAGTCAATGTTGATCCAGGATTGTGCGTTCTCTCATGGTGATGCTTTAACCTATGTCCATTAACAGTGAATGTCCTTTTGGAAGAGGGTCTTGGACCTGCACTGCACCAAATGGGTAAACATTAGTAATAACCAAAGAACCCTCCCAATGAGAATTAAGCTTACCTAGGTGAAGTTGAAATCTATAATCGAAGATCATTACCTTTTCACCTTCATGAAATATCTTTTTCAGGATGTGTTTATCATGGAGTTCCTTGGATTTTTATTTGTAGAGATTAGAATTCTCATAAGAATCAAGTCGAAGCTCCTCCAGTTCTGCCAATTGCAACGATCTTTCTTTATCCGATTTTTCAAGATCAAAATTACAAGTTTTAACCGCCCAAAATGGATTATGTTATATTTCAACTATAAAATGCCATGATTTACCAAAAACTAGCCTAAAAGGAGATATCCCAATAGGTGTTTTATAGGCAGTTTGATAAGCCCAAAGTGCTTCACCATGTCTTTCAAGCTAGTCTTTTTTGGTGGGTTTTATAATTCTTTCAAGAACTCTTTTCACTTCTCTATTAGAAAGTTCAGCCATGAATTTTTTTTGGGGGTGATATATAGTTAATGTTTTATGTATAAAACCATTCTTTTTTCAAATGATATTCCATGGTTCTATTATAGAAATGGGTTCTTAAGTCACCTATCAAGGCACATGGTGTGCCAAATCGGTGGAAAATGTGTGTCTTTAGGAACTCACTAACAGTATGTGAATCATCCTTTCTAGTGGGTTTGGCCTCGACCCACATAGAAACATAATCAACCGCAAGAAGGATGTATGAGAATCCATTAGAATGGGGAAATGGTCCTTTGAAATCGATACCCCAAACATCAAAGATCTCCCATAAAATTAAAGGCTTTTAGGGCATTTCATTTCTCTTTAAAATTTTTCCAAACGTTTTTCAAGTGGGACATGATTGATAGAACTCATGTGAGTCCTTGAAGAGTGAAGGCTAAAAGAATCCAGAGTCTAGAACCTTTCGGGAGGTCCTTTGTGGTCCAAATTGGCCACCACAAGGAATTGAGTGACGAAATTCTATGATGGAAGAATGTTCATTTTCATCGACACATCTCCTTATTACCATGTCATCCCTAGTTTTACAAAGTTTATTTTCTTCCAAAAAATATTATTTTGAATCACTTTTCAACTTCATATTTTCTTCTTTTGAAAAATTTTAAGGAAAAAATAGAAACCAAGTAATTTAAAATTGGTGAAAACCATGGTATTTTTGGAGTGAGAGATGAAAGGTTCTTAGTTGGAAATTCTGGATCAATTATTTCAGAATGACAAGAATTAGAAATTCTACTCAAGTGATTAGCCATTGGGTTTTCTTTTCCTGGTCTATCTTTTATTTCATGGTCAAACTCTTGGAGCATTAGGATACATATTATTAGCCTCGTTTTGGAATAACTTTTCATGAGTATGAAATTTATAGAAGAATGGTTTGTGATGATGATGATTTTGGCCCCTATGAGATAGGTCCAGAATTTATCTACGACAAAAATAATTGCTAAAAGTTCTTTTTTAGTGACAGTGTAGTGAGATTGAGTTTCATCCAATTTTTTTGAGGCATAATAGATGACATGAGTTATTTTTTATCTTCTTTGACCAAGAACAGCCCCAACGGATCTATCAAAAGCATCACACATCAACTCAAAGGGTAAGGACCAATCTGGGGGTTGGATTATTGAGGCAGATGTAAGAGAAGTTTTGATTTCAATGAAGGATCTCTTCGAAACCTCATATAAATGGAAAGTGACATAATTTTGGAGCAACTGAGTGAGTGGGAGGGAACTTTTACTGATGTTATGGATGAATCTTCGATAGAAATCGGCATGACCGAGAAATGAACGGATGTCTCTAACAGATTTGGGCTGAGGAAGTGATTGGATCACTTTAATTTTTACAGGAACGACTTCATTACCATCTTTTGAAACTATGTGCCCTAGAACAATCCCATTTACAACCATGAAGTGACATTTTTCAAAATTCAACACATGGTTGTAGGACCTCGGGACACCCTGAGAGGGGAGGGGAGAATCAGGGTGACAAATTTTTCTTTTAAAAAAACAAGGATCTTGTTCCCACAATGGTAGGAACTAGTTAAACCTGTATGAAGAATATGATCAGCAATGAAACATTCACATGCATGGATATGACATAGCAATTTTTACATGGTTCACCACTAGGAGCTACATCCAAGGAGCATACGCCGACAAGTTGTCGGTCGTACCAAATTCCACTAATCTTCACTAGTTGTGGATTACAAAGGTTCGGGAACAATCACTCTGTCCCAGGCTCACTGCCTTTACAAAGGTTCAGGGATAGCTCACTACTTCCCTCGGGTCACTCCTGTTGACTCCCCCTGGCTCACTGCCTTTGGTGAAGTCCCACTCAGTTTATAGACATTATGGTCTCTTCATCATTGCAAAAGAATGTATCCCCAGTTGAATGTATATTCTCTAATGAAGTCCAACTTTAACTCATATACTAATCCCCATTTTTGCCGAAGATATCGGGAAATCTTCCAGTTTTCTTTCTGCTTCAAAAGGACTGGCATACAACAACCTTACCTAGCATTCTTCTCCATGACTGGCGTGGAAGTTTCAAGATCGGCGCGCAAGTCGCTTGCGTGGAACAAAATCGGCGCATAGGTGACACCAAAACACTTGCACGAAACTGCCTCCTTCAGCTCCAAACTTGTGCGGCTCTACACCTTTAACTCCCAAGCTGCCTTGGTCACGCAACCAACAATCGGTGCACAACCTCTACTTATGCGACCCAACTACCACTTGTGCGACTCAGCCACTTGCACAAAGAGATCTCGAAAAATCTCTAAGTCTTGAATTTTATTACCAATTTTGAGGGGGGTCGTTTATTTATAGGAAAACTGGACCCCCTGCACGGTGGCGCGCAAATGTCCTCACGGCGTGCAAGTCACGGCGCACATCTCCAACCGTCCTGCCTCTGTCGCGATACTCACTTGTGTTAACACACCAATACTTGAACGACCTACTTTCCTTTTCCATATTTAGAATTTATGATCATGAAGAACAATCGGCGTGCAAGTTTCCAATCCTCCTAGGCATCAGCGCACAACTCTCTTCACGGCGCGCAGGTCACTTTCGCGACCAGCCCAAAACTTGTGCGGCCCTTATCCCTTTGAACTGTATGATCTCTTTGCTGGTACACATTCTGTATTTCCACTGAGGATTGACAACATACACAAACCATACTCTAAATCATGCATAGAAGACCATGGTTCCAACAAAGGTTACACTTTTCACCCTTTTTGAGGACTAGAGATTGTGAATTCAAACAAGATTCAAATGAATCAACATAAATGGTGAAGTCATCCATGAATACTTCCATGCAGTGTTCAATGAATTCAGAAAAGATACTCATCATACACCTCTGGAATGTTGCTGGAGAATTTCAATGTCCAAAAGGCATTCTTCTATATGTGTATGTTTAAAGGGGCATGTGAATGTAGTCTTTTTATGGTCCCGAGGTACGATTGGGATATGGAAGTAGCTGGTATATCCATCAAGAATGAAATAGTTTGACTTTATAGCTAATCATTCCATCATTTTATCATGTAATGGAAGAGGGTAGTGATATTTTCTTGTTTCAACATTCAATTTCCTATAGTCGATACACACACGCCATTTGTTCTTCACTCGAGTTCTGACTACCTATCCATGTTAATTTGTGACACCAGTTATCCCACCCTTCTTAGGTAAAACTTGAATTGGACTAACCCATTCACTATTAGAAATTTGGTAGATAATACCAACTTGAAGAATCTTAGTGGTCTCTTCCCTAACTACCTCAAGGATGAGTGGATTGAGTCTTCTTTGTGGTTGTCTAATTGGTTTGGATGATTCCTCAAAATGGATGTGATGCATTCAAAGAGCAGGGTTGATTCCTAGTATGTCATCTAGGGTCCAACCTAGGGACTTTTTGTTTTCCTATAACACCAAAACAAGTTTGGACTCCTCAGTTTTGGTATGTGAAGAAGAGATAATGATAGTATAAGAGTGATCATAGAAATGGAATGCATATTTCATGTGTTCAGGAAGAGGTTTCAGATCAGTCGCATATTTTATTTGTGGGTCAGAAAACTCAGGAATGGATGATGGGACTTCAGTTGCTTCAGATTCATTCTCCTTAATACTTTCCATGGTGGAGCAGTAGAGATCAGAGTTGATGTGGGATTAAATAGAGTTTTCATGTTCTTCTAGATTGATGGAGTCTATGAAGGAGAGGTCAACATCAACTTCACCATTTATGACTTGGTTAATCATGGTGCAGATTTCACAAGATATTTTTTCATTAGAACATGAAGAACATGGTGGATTGGGGTTCGATTGATTCTTAGAAGTGTCCTCAGAAGCATGGATTGAGAATGCAGAGTGGTCCTCAGATGGGTATCACATGTCTTGGAAAATTTTGAACTTGACCAGTTGGTCACCAAATTCCTTGGATAAGATGCCTGAATGGACATCAATCTTGGTTCTCGCAGTCATGAGGGGAATGGTCTTCCTAGAATTAGGGGATATCGAGAAGAGTTTGTCTCACCTTCCATGCCAAGGACATAGAAATTAGTAGGAATGATAAGATCATTGACTCAGACAAGGACATCCTCAATTATTCCCTCAGGACTGGCTGTGCTTCGATTGGCTAACTGAATGAAATCACCCGTTGGATGTTAGGGACCTAGACCAAGGTTGGAGAATATGGATTTGGGAATGACATTAATTTAGGATCCTAGGTATTTGAGTGCATCATCAAAGTTGAAACTTCCATTTTGGCATGGGACTGTAAAGGTCCTTGGATCCTTAAACTTTATGGGAATAGACTCCTTGGTGAAAACATTTTCAAAGGTCCTAAGTTGCCTCTTGTGGGTACACAACTCCTTGAGAAACTTGGCATACTTAGGAATTTTTTTATGGAATCTAAAAGGGGAATGTTGACTTCAACACGTCTAAACATGTCGAGCATTTCAGGATCAGGTTCAAAGGATTTATTTGGCTTAGAAACAGCTTGAGGAAAAGGAATTGGGTTCCTAAGTATAATTGAAGGAGATGAGGGAATTGTTTCAGGTTTCTTTTCAAGATTCTTTTTCTTTTCATTTTCTAGGTCAAAATTCAAAGGAGGGTTGGAGGACTTATCTTGAGGTATAACAATTTTCTTTCCCAATCTAAGTGAAATTGCACTTACATTACCCTTGGGGTCGGGTAATGGTTGAGTTGGGAGTTGGGAAGAATTGGATGGTTGCTTCTGACTATGGTGGGATGCAAGTTGACCAATTTGGGTTTCAATGTTCTTGAGGCTTGAACGGGTGAAGGAGGAAAGATCTTCCACTGCACTTTCTCGAGGTTTCTTAAAAGAAGAGGCTTGTCTCGTATTGGGATTACCACGATTTTGGTTCTTGGGAAAGTGATTGTATTGGTTTTTCAATTGGGACGGCTCACTAGGATAATGGAATCCAGGAGGAGGATTGTTCCATTGAAGTTGAGGAATAAAAGGATAAGGTTGTTGTAATTTACCAACGCCTTGACCATATTGAAACTATTTTGGGTTTTTAGGAGGTAGTTGATGGGGATGAGTTATGCGATTACCATACCTTAAGCCTTTGTTATTGGAAGAAGAGAAGTGATCAGAGTGAGGTTGGTTGATGTTTCTAACAAACTGACCTGATAGTTGAGGGTTGGTGTTCCGCTAAACATATGCTGCATTGAACTCTTTTGGACCAGATGAATCAGATTGATCCTCTTGAAGTTGTGGACATGTGTTTGTTGGATGAGATGAAGAGTTGCAGATTCCACAGTTTTTGACAGGTCCAGGAAACATTTATTGTGAAGAATATGAGGTTGGGGATTTGTTATCCCCATCTAGTTGTCGCATAAGACTTGTAAGTTCACTGATCCACTTATTCATATTTTTCGGCTCAATTGATTGATTATCTTGGGCTTGTTTGACTTGAGAATTTTCTCGTGTATGGAATTGTTGTGTGTTTGCAGCCATGTTACTTATGAGAACTCTTACTTCTGTAGGATTTTTATCAACAAGAGCACCGCCACTTGCGGCATCAATGAGAGTTCTCTCAATAGACAATAACCCCTCATAGTAGTATTGGATTAAGAGTTGGTCAGGAATTTGGTGGTGAGGGAAGGTTTCAACAATCTTTTTGAACCTCTCCCAGTATTCATGGAGTGATTAACTTAGTAACTGATTGATACCACTTATTTCCTTTCAGATAGAAGCAGTACGAGAAGCAGGAAATAATTTATCTAAGAAGAGTCACTTTATGTCATTCCATGTGGTTATGGAACCCGAAAGAAGGTAGTAGAGCCATGACTTAGCAGTGTCAGATAGGAATAAAGGGAATGCTCATAGTTTTATTTGTACCTCAGAAACCCCTTGAGGCTTCATGGTAGAGCACACTACTTGGAACTATTTAAGGTGGAGATGTGGATCCTCCCCGGCTAGCCCGTGGAAACAAGGGGGAAGATGAATCAACCCCGATTTGAGTTCAAAGTTAGTCTCTATGTTTGGATATTGAATAACAAGAGGTTGGTAATTCATATTAGGGGTAGTAAGTTCGTTAATTGTGTATTCCCTAGGATAGACCATATCAAATTCAATTGGTTGGCCAAGGACTGGTTCTTGAATGAGTTGATTATCTCTTATGTTCCTCCTACGTTTGCGAAGTGTTAGCTCAATTTCAGGGTCCAAAAAATCTGAGGGATTGTTTGGGAGGCTACAAGGCATTCAATAATGATGTTAGAAGAAGAAGGAAGACAAGTTTTTCTTTTTTTATTTTTCGTTTATGATTTTTATGAGAAGACGGGTTTTTCTTTGTGTTTTTTTTTTCAAATTTTTTTAAACTTGGTTTTTGGGTTTTTTTACAATAACCAGAAACTAATGACTACATAAAGAACCATCCCCAGAAACAGCTCCATTTGAAATGAATGTCTGATTTTTTCCTATTGACCGGTCAAGGTTCCGGTGCTCTGCTAATGTGTATGGCAACACTCGGGGTCAAGTCCTCAGCGATGATACTTTTTTTTATAGTCAGTTGTTTTTTGTTAATTCTATTTTGATTGGGGGGGTTTGTTTTCAGATCTTATGAAATAATTTATGGATGATGTTTGATTTCAAAAAATTGATAAAGATTGGGGTTAGTTCATTATTGGGGATTTAAGCTTATGATATCCTTGAGATTTTCTTTATATTGCATTAAATTGATACTGACTACACAAGATGATTTTGATCGGAATTACCAAGTGTTATAGCTTTAATCCAAGGCATAACTTAACTTAGGTTTCTAATAATTAACATTAATTGTTTATGATAGTGTATTTTTGGTTCCAATAATCCATGGAATCCACATATTAAATAAAACATGTCATTAATCCATGATATATAAAGTTCAACATAGATAATATTAACTCAAATAATACTCATCGAGAAAAGGCTCTCAATATCTTAATATCCCCAAATTATAACTCACCCAAATGGTATATTTACTCATACATTTAAATGATTAGTAATTTGATTATAATAATTATGATGATAAATTAAGAAGAGAAGGAAAATAAAGGGATAAGAAAAGAGTGGTGCCTCGAACACACACACAAACGATAATGAGAATTAAGAACAGAATTTCGATTGAATGAGGAAGCAAAATAAGGGAAAGGGTTTCAACTTTATTTCAAATATTTTAAGAGAATTAATATTTAATAACAGAGGGTGGATTATTAAAACATAATATGAAAAAGAAACTTTCACTAAAACAGAATTACAAAAAACAACACTTATGAGATTACAAATGAAGAAAAACACAAAAGCGAGTGAAATCAAAGAGAGGAGGAAAGGTATATAATGTGAAAACATGATTATGGAAGGTCCTCCCAAGCATTTTTAAAGTACTTGGTCGTGAAAATTGATGCTCCTCTCTCTAAAATGCCAACCCCTTTCAAGGAGACGCGGGGGATGTATTTATTTCCCATGGAAGTGGAATGTTTTCATTCCTAATTTGTCCCTCCACTTGGATCGACGGTTTGGACATCTAGACAGCCGAATATAGAGATATCTCCTTCTTCAAAGTTGAATATAATAATTTCTTCCGACCTCGCTAAAAATTTGGTGTCATTTTGACTTAAGTATCCAAATTTATGGTCAGTTTATTAAATGAAGTTAAACTGTCCATTTGAATCCATGCTTTTTCGATGGCCAATATGTGAATGGATTTTATAATAGTAACATGACTTAAAATTAGATTCATTTATTTAGAAAAGTCTTCCATCTATATCTCCTATTTCACACTGCAAAATTTCAGCTTGATTTGATGAATAAATCAGGAGATATTTCATTAATACTATACTGATTTTAATTCCCAACCAGAATGGTGGGATGGACTTCAAAGATTCATTTGGGACCTTTTTTTATAGATTTGGGCCCTGAAATTTTTTAACCATGATTCTTTTGGATAATCAAAAACATATAGTGGAGTTTCAAAAAATATGTGCTTCGGGAGTGAGACCATTAACTCAATCATCATGGATGGTACAGTTTCTTTACAAATTCTTTGGGTCATCTTGTCTGGTCCATATGAGACTTAAAATGGATGACATGGCCCATGATTCATTCTAATGATATGTGAGAAATTGAATAATAAATCCTAAAAAACAATAACAACACAATTTGAATCATTAGGGTGAGAGTTATGAATAAAATAGTAAACTGACTCAATTGGAACACTTCTAAAAATGCTCAAAAATTATACTTAGTATTAAAACATTAATATTTCACACAAATTATGCACATTTCATAAAAAATATGTAAAGGTAGTATTTAATAAGTCATGAAAATATTAATAACATCATATAACTTCTACCATAGTTGGTTATTCCTCCCAATTTTTTCAATTGTATTTCAAAAAATCATAACTGGTCATAACACTCATTCTAAAAGCCTTTTAGAAAACTGCTTATACCATAGAAATACAGTATTATTTACCTTATTCTTTTCTGATCTATTATGGAATGATATTATTTTCCTCTATAAGCATGTTGAATCACCTTAACCTATTTAAAATCTTCAATATCTTCAAAAAACCTATTAGAATTATATTTATTTTGAAGATTCCTCATGATCTTTATAAGATTGGGATGTTCTCGATCTATGTTTTTTAGATCGTCACTAAAAAACTCCCTCACCAAATTTTACTTTGATATAATCAATCCATATATCTTATATCTGATGGATCTGTCTAATTGGTCACTATTCAATTCTCTTCACTATTATTTTGTACCACTTTAATTGTTTTGAGTAAATCTATCCGATGGATTCATACGATAACCTCCATCAAATGAAGGATATCAGGACCTGTTCACTTCTTAAATTGAATGAGTAGAAACTCAATCATCATTTCTCAGCATCTTTTTTTTTCTGATGGAAATTTGATTGAATTTATTCCATCTGATGAAACTCCATTCTATAGAAAAACTTCAACTTGATTGGTTGAAAACACATCCTATCATAGAAACTTTTTAGTGTCTGATTTTTCATACTCTTGAATAGTTTTAAGTACGTTTTTACTTTGTTCCCCCAATATATAAGTTCTCCTAAAGTAAAATTGGTACAAACTATCTTTTATTTTCTCACCAATTTCAATTTTTTGAGGAACTTATATACTATTCAATAAAATTATTTAATACTCCTAAATCTTCATGTAAACTTCACGATCTACCACCTTCTATAAATTTCCATAAAATCAACATTAAGGAGCTTTAACAAACTTCCTTAACCTCATAAAGATATCAAAAAACGAATGATCACCTTTAATTTAGATTAATTTTTGGGTGCTTTAAAAATTTAGAAAATACTTCTCATAAATATCCTTTTGGTGGAAGTTTATCTAATTTTTTTCATTTGATCACTAAACTTCACTTATACACATTTCTTCACCTGGTATAATTATTTTTCCGATGTCTTATTAAAAAATTCTCTATCTAGCTAAGCTTATTATGATCACAATTCCTCATATTTTCCTCTGACCGTTTATATTTACAAACATTATATGCCTAATGTACATATAACATATTTTTCTGATAGATAAAATTTTTATCTATTTGGTTAATTTTCTTCAGATTAATTTTTATAGTCCACATGGTTTAATCTCTATTTTTTTTTCATCCTATGACATCATGAATGTTCATATGATTTTTATCCATCTGATGAATATATTACCATTATACCTGAATAAATAACATTAAATTATAAATTATTTTCACCAAGTTCACTGCTCTATGAAGATTTATATTAGGAATCCTATAATTTCATAGGATTCTACCCCCTTTGTTATTCTTTATTAACATTAACTTATTTATCATTTTTCACAATCAGACAAGCATAGGTTTGTCTGAACATATTCATGTCATGTTATGTGTTGGGTATGTCTGATCACAATGTGAAAAACTTCTTCAATTTTTTTTTCTAGTCTATTTCATTTGGAAACTCAGTTTCAACACTCTTTCCTTGCAAAAACATGAGCTTGTATCGTGTTGTCCTTCACAATGTTGAAAAAATTGATAAATTGTCATAGAATCTTATAATCTAGTTATTATTTATATATCTTATATAATTTAAAAATTAAAGTTTATATAACTTCCGTAGGTTATATCCTAAAGATAATTTATCCAAATACTTTAACTGCAAACATATAATGATATATTTATAACAAATACAACCAACTCAGTTGGGAACAACAATTTTCATGGGTAACTGTCTTGATGTGAACCCCATCTTGCAATACCAACATTTCAAACATATTATTCTTCAATAGTTAGGTTATAACATGAACATGTATGATCCAACACAATTTTCGTTATATTCCTTTCAAAAAAGTTTATAGTTTCATGTAATATTTAAAGAATATTACATTGCATTTAAAATACTCTTACTTATATAAGGAACCCATACGTTTTCAAATTTATTAGGAACCATTTTCATGACATGACCTAAGGTTTCATGGTGGGTCTTCTGTTTTACATATATAACTTCTTAAATATTCTTCTAAAACACCATCATCCTATCTTTAAGACCTTTTAATCTTCTTTGTAATTATCACTACATCAACATTATCACTAGACATAACCCAAACATATTGCAAGGTATATTTTCTATCGATATCCCCTTTTTATTTTTTAAATTACTACTTCATAACTGGTTCACTACATTTTTAACTAAAAACTCTATAATTGACCAACTCTAATGATTCAACCCTCTTTCACTTTAATACCTCATTAATGAGAAACCTGAGTTAAATAAAAATTTCCTCATAAAGAAACATTTGATAATCTTAATTCTATTCACTACTTCTATATGAAGATGATCACCCTGAATACACATTAAGATACTATCCGCCTTTTAAACACACCAACATAGGACTTTTTCCCCTTTATTCAGTAAGAATGGAAATTCCTGCCCATATTTATCTATGATCATTGATTACTACTCCCATGTAACCCAAGAGCAACTTCAACCAATTTTTTAATGATCCCAAAGAGATATTATCTGAAATCCACCAATATAGGGTTAAAATATAAATATTTAATTCAATATAGGATTGCCATAATTTTATATATAAAAAATTATTTTGGGGAGTGATTGTACTTTACCCAAACCAAATTGATGGATGGAAACAGTTGGACTCTAAGAGCTACCTGCTGCTTATCAAACTTTACATTAGGTAGTTCCTTTATCATTATGTTAGAAACCAAATTCTATGTTGTCACATACTATAAATTCACCATACTTTTTCCAACTTTTCCCTTAATGAAATTATATTTTCTCTCAAAGATCTTTATCCTTAAATGATGGAGACGTTATTTTATAAAATTAATTGAAATCAATTTATTAGACTTAATTGTAAAATATGATTTAACATCAACTATGACTTCCTAAAACTATTTCTTTATATATAGTAATTGAATACTTGATTTAGTAGACTCTATATATCTAAATTCTACAATACAAAGTGAATTGTAGTCTTTCTTCTTTCCAAACTATGAAATACACATACCACTAAAAAAAATTTAACCAATAAATACCGACTTGAGATCATCTATAGAATGTGACTAATCCATATGTTAGAATTCAAATTACTCTAAATATGACGTTCTATGATAAAAAAACCCAAAACCCAAAATGATTTTGATAAAATGAATAATTCCTTTCACTACTATCCTCTGTATTTCCTTGTGGAAACTTTGTTACCATGAGAATTTATGACAAAAAAGATAGTGTCATATATGTATTATGTAAAATAATATTCCAATAATTTAAATATATTCCATTAGATAAACTATTTTCCATTATCAACTCTTGGAAACTTCATCTGGGTAGCTATGAGTATTTTCATAACATTATAATCCTTTACTCCAAATATTTTTATAATTTTATTGGAACAACATGATTGTGAAATAAATATATCTTATATTTTGGAAATTGTTTTCATTGTGCATCACCCAATAATATAAAAATTATTCAATCAATATAAATGATCACCATCATCCTTTGATCATTTTATTTATTGATATGGATTGTATGACCTACTCTACCAAGAATAAATCTATGATTTATAAAATATTGACAAGTATAAAATAAAAAGATCTTGGTTCTTAATTTATTCTGTATCACACCTTCTATAACCAACAAAAGTTTTCCACATATTCATCTATATAAAATCCAGATGATTCCTAGATATACACTTCCTCCTAAAGAACTCCAATGATGAATGTTGATGTGACAACCATTTGTTATAAATTGAATTCAATTTGTTTTAATATTTCCAAGAATAATCAAACTCTTTATAGTTGGTAAAGGTTCAAAAAATATTTCATAAAAATCATACAATTATATTTGAGACTATCCTATTCACACTATTTGCTCCATAATCAGAGTAAACTTTTTTTATTCCCTTATATTTTTATAGAACACCCACTTGGTTTTGATGGGATTTTTTCTTATGGCCTCAGGATAATTTATCATGCTTCATTATTCTTAATTTGATCAAGTTCTTCATGTATGTCTTGGGCCCCATTGATATCCTTAGTATCCTCTTCACAACACTTAGGATTTACTTGAGATAAGAAGAGGATTGTAATAAACTCATAATCTCTAGTATTTTCACTAGAGATATCTAATAACCAATGATATTTTCCTCATTTATTTCATCCATAATTATTGAGTTTTTTATGGATACTAAATATAATATGATTTACTCTTAATGTATGTCTATAATGAGTTCTATACATCCCCTTGAATATGACCTTGGATTCACACCTCATTATCATTGTCCTATTTCATTTCATTAATTCTTGGTCTTTCAAACTGCTCACTATATAGTGAAATATTCTCATTTTCCATAACTGATACATCTTGTCATTCAAAAATATTACGATGAATTTTATTTTATAAATTTTATTACTTTATTTTAGATGATTATCCAAAGAAAATACCATTATACCCATGATCTTAAATCTATAGGTTCCTCAATTAGATGAGAATAAATCATTTACTTATAAACATTCAAAAGCAAATTTTTTAGTTTTTCCCTAGAAAATATGTTATATTGTGTCTTATCTTTATTTGTACATAAAAAAGATCTATTAAAGATATAAACAGATGTTTGAACTTCTTACTTACATTGTTTATTTGATATAACATGGCCATATTGTTAATAATCTATTTTCTCATTTCAATGAAATCATTATATTGTGAATTCCCCACCGTTAAAACTTGGTTCGTCAACCCATAATTTTTGGGATATTATTATTATTGATTATTGGTGAATTCTATACCATTATCCAAAGGGAACAACTTCATTTTCAATCTGAGCATATTTTCTACCAACCTTTGATATCGTGTAATACACTAGAATATTTATTATCTGTGAGATATTACCATAATCCATTCCATCATACTATAGTCATCAATAAATATAATATAATATGTTTTTTCCATTCATGTCCTTGGAAAAAATTGGCCAAAAAACATAAAAATGAACCAAGTGAAGAAATGTTATAAATTTATTTTTCTTTAGCTTATAATTCTTCTAAATGAAATTCATTTTTGGAAAAGTATCAGACATGTGAGTTAAATCAAATGAATATTTAGGGATAACAAGAGATACTTCATTATGAATAGAGTCTTCAAAGTACATTTATTTTAAGTAGACAAGCTCTCATATGCCATAACACTTTTTATTCTTATTTTTATTGAAATCACATATATTTTTCTCAACTAATTAGGTATATATTACCCTTTGTGTGGTTATATTGAATCCTAATCAGTATATATCATCAATTGATCAAGAAATAATTGTTGTAATTTACAGTATTCCATGAGTCATACAATTTTACTAAACATAGAAAATTGTGATGAAGGCCTTCAACCACTATGACATCCATTAACCTAAAATATTTTTATATAATTATATCTTTTTTAAATACAAAGATCTCCAAACTTTTATCAGTTCCAATATTAATAACCTCATCTATATCATATTTTATTCATATGATGGTATTTTTTTTCCCATCATATGTGAAGTGAATAAACTATTAAAGATCTACACTCTTTCTTAATTTGTTACTTTTAAAGTGACCTCTATGACATTCCAATTATTAATGTTTCCATTCTAGATCTGTATTTTCTACATTTCTTCTTTTAGTGGTAAATTTGATTACACTACCTTTTCCACAATTTGATCTTCCTTATCTTGTAGGGATCTAAATTGATTATGAGTTTTCTGTCCACTTAATAAATTTTCCTTCTACATAGATAATACTCTTTTGGCCTTGATTGGAACACATATTTTTTAATATCAATGATAAATTTATATATATTTTTTTCCACAAACTTCACACCAAAAACAATATCTGTTAAAAATACTTATAATTAGAATTTATTCTGATCAATTTTTTTTCTTAAGATCATAAATTACTTTTTTCTACAGGACACACATATTGAGTATACCCCCTATTTCAAAAACAATAACACTAGTTTTTTGGTGTATTATTTCATCTATTACTTGATCTACTCATTGACTATTTGATGTTTTTATAGTCAATAAATCAATCCTTTTTAGGGTGTGGGTGATTGTGTCTTTTAACTAACCAACACTATATTTCTCTTTCCATAAATCCCCTTAATAGATTTTAAATTGTCTATAAAATATTCCCCTTGTGGGTAATTGAGAATATTTTCCATTAAATCCCTATAATTATGCTTATATTTTTTTATAGTAAAAAAATCAAACTTCTCTATATGAAACAAAGAGTTAAAATTAATTTTTTATCATTGATATTTCATTGTATTAAGATAAATTCAGCTTCTTGATCATCAATCCTTTTGACGTGATCTTTGATCAAATCAATCAAGACATCAATAATCTAGTCCTTCTATTTAATTTTGACCTTGAGCTAAATTTCCTCCTTCGAGTCTTAGACTTTCTTTTTTTTATTCATTAAATTTTATCCTTAAACTTGGATTTTTCTTTTTATTTGTTCTTCATATATAGTTTGGAATTATCAAAACAAAACATAATGGGTCCCTCCTTTCTAGTGATGAGCCATGTGTAACTACCCCAATAACTCCTCTAATAGGCTAAGAACTGGTGTCAAGTGTTGACTAGGAATATGACACACATCAGAGGCCTTTTCTTATGGTACCTATATGAACCCAAAAAAATCATTCTCCATGAAATAGTGAAAAGATAATAATAAAACTATTACCAGATTGAACGAATACATCCATCACACAATATTGGTTTAGAAAAATTATTATAATCATTAAAATGGAAAAAATAAAATCCCACTAAAAACATAATAATCAACCCACCTACTCAGAAGGGGGGAGTACAGTCAATGGAAACTGGTTGTACACACCTCGGTCTGTCTACTTCTCTGTGCTCTCCCTACTTTGGGTTATCCTAGGAATTTCTCAAAATATCTATCAAATTCATAATACATGACATTTATGAATTATCTTATGTATGGGTGAGTATAAAAATACACAATAGGTGCCCTAAAAACATAAAATTAAAGTAAAAACTAAAATAAAACAGCACACTCGACCCAAATCCTTAGGGGAAAACACAAGGGGGAGAGAACCTAAAACTCTATATTGACCAATCCTTGACTATAAATGACTAGTCAGCTCATGTCCATATGATATGTCAATAAAGGTATTTTACATCATTGAAAGGTCACCCTGATATACATCTCTTAGATTTCTAGTCTCAAGAGCTATAAACCCTACTACTAGCCATAAGATCCTACTCATGGACCAAAGACATCACTCTCACGATAAAACTAACTCCAAAATCCCTTCCATACAATATTTAAATCATACAAGAGGTCACACTCATTTGGTATCAATAATATTATGACACATCCCCACCATTCCAAATGAAATACATATGATGGAACATGCTTTTCAGGTCTCACCTCAAAGAAAGTCATGCTGGAACCCATCAGATCTCGATACTCAAAATGGGGATCGTGCACATCCTAGGTAAGGGACTACACTAACCGTACTAGAAACCTAGAAGATATCATCACTCAGATAGGGTATCACACCCAAAACCTATAGGGGACACAATAAACCCAATCTGTAATTCTGGAGATCATAACACTCTGATAGGGGATCATAACTAAGTATAATTGGGGATGCCAAAATCCCTACCGAGACTCAAAACCATGATATAATGATATCAATATTTAGGCAAGGGATCACTCCTAGGATCACTGGGGGACAATTAGGGATTTTATGGAGTATAATAAAAACTGAGGAGATTATATTTATATGATATTGAGAACCTCCTAATGTTGACCTTCTAGATAGGGGATCAAGAACATTTATTATGTTGGTCACACCAATACTATGAACCCCAAATAGGTTATTTTAATGATAGAGTGTAACACCTAGATCCACTGAGAGGGGAACCAAGAACTCTATCCATGAAAAAATCTGTAGTGGGGACATAATATTATGTTGTTTTTGTGATTCTTCATAATTCTCTCATAGGAAAAGGCAAAGGGAACCTACTAATTTGATACTCTTCTATATATCTGTAATGAAAGAGACCCACAATATCCCCTTGCATCATATATATAACTCCAAAACCATGACCACCATCACATCCCATAAGGAAAACTACTTAGGATAAGATAATCACATTAATCTATCTGAGTTATGAAGATAGATATGCATCAGGGAAAATATTTGAGTGTGGTACATAGTGTTTACCCATAATAAATGATGTCTCTATCAAAACTGGCCCCTGACCATGTACCCTCTCAGTAATCAGAATTTATAAAGAGGATAGAAGTCATATAACCCATGTCACATGGCATGTGCCGAAATATATACCTCTGGTCATGTCCTCATATGAACATTGCCAAGATGGACCAATCATCTCCCATGTCATGTATCCTTAGTAGATGATATTTCCCTCATGGCCCAAACCAATCACATTTACTTGGCTGTACTTTTTTAGAGGATACCATTCCCATTTACCGTGACCCTTTCCCGTGTACCTTGTTGTGTTCAACGGTCCATGTAAACCATGGGTATGGCAGTGTACTTCCACATGATTATTCCCCCTTTCATGGCGTGTCTTACTATTTCCTAGACCATATGTTCTAGGATCACTACACAACATGTTCCTCCAGTACATGACATTTAGTCCCTAAAATTTCACCTTCCTCAAATTATAGTTACACAAAACAAGTTATCATCCACTGCATTCCATTTGATTAGGAATTTTGTACGGTAATTACATATGAGACTGTCAGAACCCACTTTTTTACCTAAAACACATAGATCTACCCATAATGGGTCCCTAGTAATCATAATATGCCTATAAAACCATAAAAATGTATAAATAAGGATTGATAATCAATTATAATAAATACTATGACCTCATGGTGAAACAGTAAATGTTTGGGTCCAAAATGATTCTTGAAAGCTATTTTACCTTGATTTGGTGATGATCTCTGCAAAAAACAGGGTCTAACAACACCTCCTCACCTATGTTTCTCCACGACTTGTCTATTGTCTATGGGAGGAAAACCTCTTCTCCCTTATTTCAACCATGAAATACAAATTTGATAGTTTGGTATATTAATTTAATTATATTAAATTAACAAACATTCATTTAACACCCCACCAAAGGTCACCTCCAACCGAGCACTCGATGCTGACAAACATTATGTTTTGTCTGGGATAAAATCCACATTATGGACTCATCCATGAAATTTGATTTCTAATATGAGACTTTAATTCTTAGTTATTCCACATTTTTAGAAAAACTTCACACATGTGATATAATATAATAACTACTCTTACTATGTCCACACTAAGCCTCTTTGGACCCTTAAATTCTGTACTGACCCAATACCTAACTTAAAATATTTTACTTGAAATATTCCAATGTCTTATATAGAAAAAAAATCACTAAAATCTCCTAACCTTCATGTATTTTAATTAAAATTTTGAAATATTAAGCACAAGGAGAAGACAAAGGTCTCAACTGGGTTTCCCACACCAGTTAGCTATCCATAGGTTTCCCATGATATCAACAAAAATTCACCAAAGGAAACCACTTAACCACCACCAGATAATTAAAAAATCCAACTCCACACCCAATTAACAAACCATCCAAGTTTAAATTATGCACAAGGTGTTCACATATATTATCTGCAATAGGTGGAAAATACCAAGACCCTATTCTAATAATATTTAAAGGGTCAACATGTGTACCACCTCATTAACTCAATATATAAACTAACAAAACCAGATAGTATTCATCCTATAGAAAATGAACTACATCCTCATCATCCATTATTAGAACTAACTCTCGGCCAAAAAACACTACATTCTACTATATTTGACTAGTACAACGGTGTCCTATAGGGCCTCTTGAATGTCGTCTCAAATAGTTCATTACTGATGGTGGAGAGACAAATGTACCATGCCAACATGAAAACTAAAGCATTTTCTCTAGAACTAAAATGGTTTTCTTAGCATAGTTGAAACACCCCTATCATAGTTGTACGATTGAGAGAAAGGAACCTTCTCATCACATCACACCGAAAGATTAATGGTGTCATTATCAATTATCAAGGGGTCAAAATACTACCCATATATGGAAAATCCATCAGGAACATGACTGGAGGATTTTCAATCACTTACAACCCCGTGGATAGAATCTCCTAGATGTGTATCCATGCCTCACTAGAAAAATATAGGGGAACCCCCATTAAAAAAATATATTTTAGGTTATCCTTACACACAAGGATCAACATTAAAGAGGTTAAATTTTCCATTAATTCACTCAAAATCAGTGGATAGAAACCTCACTGTGAGAATCATCTTCTAGAGCCACACCCTTTGGTGCCTCCAAAGATAGAACAAACTCCAAATCTATCAGTTCCTATATCAATCCCATTTCTAGGATGACATATGAAAATAATTGGACATCATAAAACATAACTTTTCTCAATCAGATATCCCCATGAATCTGGAACTCTCAGACCATTTCTAGAATCCATATTCAATTATATAGTGTATAACTCTAACACCGAGCACACGAGGTTACCTAAAAAAGAATACTATCAAGAAAAAACCCAAATAGAGTTAAAGGACCTGGTGTATAAGTCTCCCATTAATATCTTAGGAGAATATAAGGATTATCAAGTGTACATATTGAGTCTTAATATTCCCTCCTTATGAAAAAATATAACTTTACCTATGCTCACGAAGCTGTGTGGGAGGTATTTGATACGCTGATAAAAATATCAGGGCTGTCCCTAGGTGCCAGTATATAAATAATTATAACTCCCAATGGGTAGGAGAACCAAAAATATCCTTGGTATGACATCTTGACCTCCACCACCCCTACACGAAACTGAAATCCAACCGTTTCCATCACTCCAAGGGTCATACTATCTGATGGATAAAAGATGGATTTATCCCCCCATAAGTGACTTCATCTTGCTCATATTGATATCACTCCTCCGCTTAGGAGTAGAACACGGTTCTACAAGTCTGAAACACTTATAAACTCATTGGAAGAAAACTATATGAGCATGGATAGTCAGAAACCAATCCATATTGTGGAAAGAATCCCAGGGTCTCTCTACCACCACATAACAATACTATGCAATTCTCCCCCACCTCTAGAGTCTAGTTTCACTACATATAGATTTTCATGACCTCCAATCCCCTATTTTATAGCTTCCAAGAATATGGGTCAATAAGAAATTCTCCACTAGTATCAATAGATCTCAAACATGGGCTATGCTTTGGGAGAACTGGCTCATGAATATGTGCAACTGCTACTAGAATAGTATGGAGACATGTCGTTCCTTAAACCACACTCGATCGTCTAGGCTAGAATCCCCCTCTGCCTGATGATTCTTCTTTTCCCTTTCCCACATGTTTACACCAGGCATGGAATTCTTGATGTAAAACACTGAAATTATAAATGTATAACTTTCTATTTGACAACATTTATGACACACTACACCAATCATGTCAGGAAATATAATATCTAAATAGTTAATAATATATTTACTATTTAAAATATATTATATATGTTTCAATTCTCACAACATCAAGTTAGTTTGATTGAAACACTAGAGAAACCTTCTTTGATAGCTTACGTTACATGCAAGAGTGACCATCCTCGATAGCTTTCTCTACACCTAAGAGTGACTTTTCTTGATAGATTGCATTACACACAAGAACAAGTTTCACCAAATAATAATGTATTATTAAAATATTATTATTTAATATAATATGATATAACCTAGCCATTATACTAGTAGTTATGAATAGTATTAACTATCTTATAAAAATATATGGTTTATATAATTATAAAATGAATTCATTGGTTACCAAATAATTAAAAATTGAAATAAGAACTAATTGGATATAAAAATGAATATAATTATTTTTATTATTTCAAAGAAGTTTTATCTTAATAAACATAATAAATTAAAATTAATGAGATATTTTAATGAAATATATATTTTATATATTCAATAATTTTTTTATATTCATCTATTATATTTTATATGAATAAGATAAGAACCAGCCCTATTTTAAACATAAAAACATATATTTTTATAAATGCAATTTACCACATTTTAATGGTGTACCCATTTTAAATATGAATTTTGACACTTTAATTGATTTAATATGAAAATATAAACTTCATATGTGACATATAATCACAATAATTAGGTTAGGGTGAATTATTTATATTTTTCTAAATCATTTCATTTTTTAATGAATAGTAAAAAATACTGAATTTTAGTTCAACATTCCGTTTTCATATTATTTAATTATAAGGTTAAATTATGTTTTATATTGGTTTTAAAATCTAATTAGATAATATTTTAATAAATTATTCCAATATACATAATTTGGATCAATTTCATGTAGAAATTTACTATTAAAACATAACACACTTTTGGACCTTATTACATTAAAACCAGCATTGTTGTCCCGCCTGTGGGAAATATTTTAAATTGATTTCTACCACTTATAAAATTGGAATTTGGAAAAAAATAGATTCAAAATTTTGAATCAACATAATTTATAATGTATAACAAGTTCAACTTATTTTTTTACCAAAATTATTCGTGAAAGTCATTAAAATTAATTACAATTACTAATGAACAATTAAGCTTAATAAATTACTATACCTTTATCTTAAGGGCCTAATTGACCTGGACAATTTTATAACACCAATTATCTAGAAATATCTCAGAAATGATCCTTTCATGATATATTATTCATTTTTTTATGATTTTTTTAGGTAAGAGCATGTGTACACCTAACTTGTTTCTAAAAACATCCAAGAGAGTCCTTTTCCTTACCTATAAAAGGCCACCACCTATACCACTTCTTTAAAATTCTAAAACATATTTGGTTTTGATTATATCTACCCAAATAGGTTCCCAAAAGCCCTCCACTGTTACTTAAATACACTATTTTATAATAAATCCTTCCAATGAATCCTTTTTTTATGAACTGAAAGAAGTTTCCTGATTAAGTTGTAACATCTTCTCTCACGTTTTTTAGTTTCATTCCCATTATACACTACCTATAATCTATATATTATATTATAAAATAATAAAATTTTTATCATCAATATACTAGTTTGTTTTTATTTGGAGAATTATACCTACACTAACTCACACCTCTATTTATGGGGTAACAAACAAATAGTTTCTATGTACGAGGAACTACTGTCTCACAAAATGACGATTGTTTATTTTTCCCTTACTACCTATCATGATGTCCATTATGATGGAAATTATATTTATATATGATACATATTATATTTATAATCACTTTATTATTCATTAATTTTTATTTAGAACATTATTTTATTCTTTCCATCTTGTGTAAATATGATAATTTCATTTGAGAAAGTATGGACCACTGCCCCCTCAATGCAATATGATGCATTCATGCCGTACATGGAATGTATAAAGGATGGTTTTAATAAAACAATTTAACATATATAACATACATATGATTTTGGAATTATAATATACATATTTATCATTTCATTTTGATTTGTTTAATACAACAATGAAATGAAATTAGCGTTCATGCATATGTACCGCCTACCGTCTTCATGAGCGATGCACATCATATTTAATGTCCAAAAATTATGGACTAGTATAAATAAATATATGCTGATTATATATGATTATTAATTCATGTTTTATATTCTAAAGATGATGAATCCTTGATCTAATTAATGATAACAAAAAATAACAAGTTAAAACTTACTTGAGAAAACTAGCCAATTAACACCCGAAATAGTAAAATTAATAAAAGTTGTTAAAAAATAGATAATGAGATATTATAACAACTTAATATATTTAATGGTTGTGATATTAGTTAATAATATTTTTTAAACCAATATATAGGAGGCTAATTACCACACGAAAAAAGGACAAGGTAATAGATTTTATCTAAATTTACGTTCCATTGAGACTTATTTTTGTTATGCACCAATTCACTTTTATTTGGTGTTTATAATGAAATATGACTTGTAAAATCATGAATCCACTTACTATCAAGATATTATATGTTTTATTTAATTCTAGGAGAATTATGGTTTAAATGTTTCAATGTGGTATGGGACACATTGGAATGTTTAAATATTATTTCTCCTCATGTATATTTTAATGTCAATGACCCTTATTTTTCCTTATCCTCCTTTGAGGGATTATTAATAAATACATATTCTATATTTAATATGGATATTTGATAAGGCACATTATTTATTTAATATATGAGGAATTCTTTGGACATGCAATACATGGTTTGGGGATTGTTTAAGGAAATCTATACAGGTTGGGGACTGGTTAATGAAATCCCCTTGATGCATCAATAATCTATTTTGGAGAATTAGTTGGCCACATATTTTAAACTATCTCTTCATGGAAAAGGTATCATTTTCCTGGGAAATAAGACATACGATAACTAAAAATTTCATTTAGTTCAAAATTGATTATTATTTTTTATCCAATACATTTTTCAAAAACATATCTATAGATGCATTTCATTTTCAGTTCATTGATTAAATGAAAAGGGCTTTCTACTTCATACCTTTCCATGTTGATATTTCCTTATCCAGTTACTTAAATGATATGTGATATCAGTTATTTTAATTTACCTATTAATTTATTACTATTTATTAGTTATTTCTTATTCTTTACATACCCTTATTGAGCATTTGAGCTCACTCTTACTATGTTTCCTACCCCACAGTTATGGAGAAGAAATATTTAAATAATAATTCAAGGACGTAGTTTGTTCCATTTTATTATGTATCATATTTTTATTTTCTATTACCTATTGTATTATAGGTATAATTTATGTATTCTAGCTATTTAAGACTACTAAACTGGTCAGTCCTTAAGGATTTGATTGACAGTAATCATGCCAATGTAAGAAAATAATGCACCATCTCTGAGATCTGGGGTCAGGGTTTTATAGTTGGCATCAGATAAATTTTAAGAGCATCCTTAAAATATAGATTTAGAAAAAAAAGATTATGGAGGAAAACCCTAAGATATAAATTGAGGATATGTATAGAACAACATCCTTGAATTTTTTTGAAGTAGAGATTATGTGGTATTCTTAGAAATACATCCGTTTCTGGATACTATAATTTGATGTGGTTCTAGAATAGATGTAACTTTGAGTAAAAACTTTGAAACGTTGTTCTGAACAAATCTCGGGGTAACCTGATACAGGACAACATGCCTTACTGCACACCTAGTTTTAGAGACCCATGGTATATGCTTAGGATAATTCAAATTAACTTTACCTACCTTTATGAAGAATTTAGAATTAATGTTTTCCCAAATGTAACCAATGTTTATGATTCAAGCATTTAAGTTCCACATATTTATGTGTTGTTCCTAGAATTGTACATTATGATTTTATAATCTGATCTAGTATATGTCATTGTTCTAAAATGGAACTTAGTAGAAGGAATGAGAACTTAAACAATTCATATAATCTAAAGAGTAAGAAAGATTATATATCTCATGTTATTAAGAAAATATTTATAATGGAAATAGTCTCTCAAGTATTCTAATCATATGAGAAAATATTATCATGTGTTAACTAGATAAGTAAATAATTCATTGATTCCTATGGATTTCAAGGGAAGCAAGGGAATAAGAGGATAACTGAGAAAAATATGAATAAAGGGAAGAAAAAAAGTAATATTTTTTGACATGTGATAAGTATAGAATGAATTACCCTAGTAAATAATTGAAGGGAATGTGAGTTTATTATAAGTGTTGAGAAAAAGGACACCAAGTTCATGATTGTAAGTGTAAGAAAAAGGTTTCAAATGTACAATGCTTAAACTTCAAGGAGATAAGACACTATGTGAATCAATATCCCAAGTTTCAAAGGAATATAACCCAATTGATGCTAATGGATAATGATAAAGTTATGATACTTACACATATTAAGAGGAATGTGAAATATGCTTATTCGAGAATTATATATTTTGAATAATTTATCATAAATGTACTATTTATAAGTATTATAGAATATATGAGGATTGTACAGTAGTATTTTTTCATTAACGATTTGAGATCATTTGTTGAATGGACCAAGAAAAGTTATTGAGTCGAAAGATAACCATTTTAGAAAACACATGATTGAGGTAAAGAAAAACTTAATATTTTCTTGATGTTAAGATAATGATGAGGAAATGATTAATTTGGATAAGTGCTGACTACCTTAGAATTGATTAACAATTTGTCAAAAAGTGGTGTATTCTATCATTAATGGAGTTCACAACTCTTTTGGATTTAAGTACTATATCCAATAACTTGTTTTTTACATATGGAATAAGGAAGAATCTATGTTTCGAATAATTTTTTATTTAGATTTCAGTTATTACCGTATTCTAATACGATACAAGTTGAAGTTATTCACATGTTTGGAATGTGGAAATTTGGAGATGATCCATGTTGATTAGAGACTAATGATAAATTCATGTTGGAAATTCAGTGACATTATTTCCAATGTATTAGATCATAGTCATTTGGAATATTTATCATTTTATAAAATGGTCTAAGATGATCATTAGATGATATTATAGAAATTAATGTATTACTTCACCATATGAAGAATCATGTGCTAATAGATGAAATAGAAATAGTTCTTGGCGTAATGAATAGAAAAGATTATGTTTATAGAAATGTATATTCACTTATACTCTTATAAATAAAAATAATTCCTTAACTATAGAAAAAAATGGGTGTGTAAAAAAATGTTTCCCGATTATCATCATTTTTATGACATCAATGACGTTTACTAACACCTATGGTTTTTGGTGTTGTGGTCAACAACATTCATCTGAACATGTTCTCTTGAACTCTCCATTAGAACTTGATTGTTGAAATTTTCTTCCATATCCTTATTTCCATTTCCCACTATTGGTACCCTACTGGGAAACCTAGTTACACGATAGTTGTTCTTTCCTTTCTTTCTTATTAAAAATTTGTGATATTAATCCTTTTTATGATTTGGATCATTCAAAAAAAGTTTATTATCAACCCCTATATCACCGAGAACAATTTTAAATTGTTAGGAAACAATTTAATTAAGATTGGGATAATGGAAAACCCCGAAATTCTAATGTATATATTTTTATTCGATAACATGTTTGACACATGACACCAAGAATGTATGGAAATATAATGTCTGAATACTTAATAATATATTTACTATTTAAAATATATTCTATATGTTTCAATGCATGAAACACCTAGTTAGGTTGCAATAAATGAAATAGAAACCTTCTTTGGTAGTTTTTGTTACAAACAAGAGAAACCTTTCTCAATAGCTTACATTACACGAATGAGTGACCATCCCCGACAGCTTGTATTACATGCAAGACCGAGTTTCACCAAATGATAATATATTATTAAAATTTAATTATTTAATATGATATGTTATGACCTTGTAGTTTTTTTAGTGGTTATGAATAGTATTACATATATTATGAACATTTATGGTTTATATAAATATAAAATTATTTCATTTGTTACCAAGTAATTAGAAATGAAAATAAGAACCAATTGGATATAAAAATGAAGTATTATTACTTTTATGCTTCCAAAGGAGTATTATCATTATAAAAATAATTAATTGTAATTAATTAATTATTTTAATGAAATATATATTTAATATATTAAATTAAATATTTTTTATATTCATTCACTTGGTTTGATGTTAATAAGATAATAACAAACCCTATTTTAAAAATAAAAACATATATTTTTATAAAGGAAATTCTATAGACTTTTAATGGTGTACCAATTTTAAATAGGAATTATATAACATTATTAGATTTAATATGAAAAAATAAATATAATATTTTATGTAGAAACATAATACTTAGGATAGAGTGAATTTTTGATATTTTTTTGAAACACTTCATTTTTTAATGAATAGTGAAAAATACTGAATTTTTGTTAAAAACTGATTTTTAATCTAATTTATTTATAAGTTAAAAATATGTTTTAGATTAGATTTAATGTTTAATTAGACAATATTTTTATCAATTAATCCAATATAGTTTATTGTGATCAATTTCACAAATAATTTAACTATAGAAACATTACATACTTTTGGAGCTTTTTACTTTAAAACTTGTATTATTGTCCCACCCGTGGGATGGATTTTAAATTAACTTCTTCCACTTATATTATTTTAATTTGGAAAAATACATTCTATATTTAGAATAAAAATAATTTATAATATATAATAAGGTCAACTTAGTTTTTTACCAAAATGATTAGTGAATGTGATTAAAATAAATGACAATTATTTAGGAAAAATTAAGCTTAATAAATGACTAATACTTTATCTTAAGGGAAAAATTGACCTGTCCACTTTTAAAAAACCTATTTTATTGATATATCTCAACCACTAACCTTCCCTTGAGGCTTATTTTTGTTATGCAAAAATTAACTTTTATTTGCAAATTATATTTCTCTCTAACATGTTAAATAATAAATATAATTAGTCTCATGATATTGTAAGTTTTAATTAATTCACTTTGAATTATGATTTAAAAGTTTTAATGTGGTATAGGAAACATTGGAATGTTTAAATTTTTTTTCTCAAGAATGTTTTAATGTCAACCACCTTGGTTCTTACTTATCATAATTTGAGGTATTATTGATAAATCCATATTATTTATTCAATATGTATATTTGATAAGTCACATTGTTTATTCAACAAATGAGGAATGATTTGGTTATACAATACATGGGTTAGTGACCATTTAAATATATCCCTACAGGTTGTGGACTAGTCAATGAAAGTCACTTGATGCATCGATAGTCACTTGAGGAGAATTAGTTGGCCAAATAGTTTAACATGTCTCTTGAAGGTAAAGGTATCATGTGTCTGGGAAACATGATGTATAATAACTAAGCATTTCCTTTATTGATAATTTGAGAATTATTATTTTTCTAGGATATTTTGTGTCCACATATCTATGGATGCATTTAATTTTCATTTCATTGATTAAATGGCATGTGTTTTCAGCTTCTTACATTTCCATGTTGATATTTACTTATACTGTTATTCGAATGGAATGTGTTATCATTAATTTACTTTTCTATGTTAATTTATTCCTATTAATTAATTATTTCTTCAGCTTTAATTACCCTTATTATGAATTTGAGCTCACCCATATTATATTTCCTTCCTCCGAGTTGTAATGAAGAAATATTTGAATTGGAATTCAAGGATACAATTTATTCCATTTTATTATGTATCATATTTTTATTTTCTATTACCCAATGTGTTATGGGTATCAAATATGTATTCTATATTTCCAAGACTGCTAAACTGACCGGTCCTTCTTGATTTAATTCCTTGTAATAATTCCAATGTAATAAAATAATCCACCGACTTAGTGTACCGAGGTCAGGGCATTACACTTCGACACCTAAACACAAAGATCCTCCTCAAGTGAACATTTCAAAGGAAATGTTCTACCAAAATATGAGTCTATTCTCATTTTTTTGCACTCACTCGACTACACAATTTTTTCTCACGTCTCATGAACGTTTCTCTTTTGGGGAAGTATCCCTAATTCTCATGAGTCTGAAGGTACATCAACATCACCATCACACAGCTCTCCCAACACCCCACATCACCTTGGATAAGAATCGAGAAAGAATTGGTGAGAAAAGGGTGTCCCATACATGTATATGACAATACTAATACTGATTTTAAAGTATATATACCTTACATTTAGTTATCCTATGATCATTTGGGTCATAGGCCATAGTGTCTCGTAGCTATACCCACCCTATACTCCATATCCCTAAGTCTAGAAAAGATCACATGGGGGGGGGGGGGGTGGAAACATATCAAACCATCCACCACCACCTTATGCTCTCCCAGATTCTCCACCATGTCTGCAGTCATACAGAAATCCATGCCCCTATCTCTATCTCTTCCAGGTTGGCCCAATAACTATATCCCTCTCAGTATCATGTAATATTTAAAAATATTGCATTATATGCCTTTATATTCCATAATAAAAACATTTATTCACCCATGAATAACTTTAAATTTCTTGGGATCCCTGATTTGAAGAACTTCTATTTTTGGGATTGTCTTCTATAGTGTCTTACAATGCTAGATAACTGAGCCTTCTATCATATACCAACATCCAATGTCTTATCTCTTGTGTAAATAGAACCAATAGTCAGAGTATACTCATCCAAAAATTACTCCATAGCCATGGCTTGTTTGAGAAATCCATCATAGATGGGAATGAAAAGAGATATAACTAAAGACTTCATATCTCAACATAATACCTTATCTATGGTATGTGATCCGAAAAAAGGATCTCATACAATATCCAAAGAGTATCATAAAAGGTCATTGGGTCTCACTATGTAACCTTTTATAATGATGATACCCTACTAAATCTAAAGAAACTATTGGATGTGAATTGATCTCAATGTGACTACCTCAAGATTTTCATAAAAACATGTTTGAAAATATGACCCTGATACCTATGAAGTCACTATCTCTGAAACTCATTCCCCACACTTAGCATACATGCATACTTGACCAGAATATAGAGAAAAAACAATTTCTCAATGGATGGTGGCTCAACTAGAAAACTACATAGAGAGACTGCGTCCTATGCAGACCCTTTCATGGAAGCCACATCACTGTGTGAATCATCATCATAATCCCTCCTTGGATCCCTGTATGGATTTTTTCACAGTGGAATCCTATAATTAAATCAATATTCCTTTTTTTCCAAAAAGAATATTTTGTTAGTCACTTAATAATGAGAGGGAAGCCACAACCCGGTCCTTTATGATGCATGTGACAATGTTTCCATGCAACCAGTGTATACTTGTACCAAGTCCACAAGAAGGTCATAATAATTTTAATGAGTGGATACATCAGCCAGTAATACAAAACTATTGTCTCTTTCCTGAAACATTAACTCAACATATTTTAATACTATTTCCATAAATTTAAAACCAATAGCACATCTAGACAACTTCTACCTCCAGTCCTAAGGAAATACTTCCTTTGATACCACTTTCTCATGACATGAATCAATGGGGCCCTCCTGGATGGTGATGGGATGAGTGTGAATACGCCATGCCCGCATCCAATAGGTTGTTGGATAATGACTAGTACATAGTAGGAATATCACACACAAGATAGTCCTTAGACTATGGTACCTATATTCATGGACACATAACTATTTTAATGTAACAATGAAAATATTATAATAAAAATAATAACATAATACATGAATACATATATTCCATAATAAAAGTATATAAAAAGTACTAAAAGCAAGAAAATGGAAATAAAAAAGTTCACTAAAATTTTTCAAAACTATCTATCCTACTCAGATGGAGTGGACTTCTATTAAATGAAACCAGTAATACACACCTCTGCCTATCTATATCTATATGATCTTCCTACTCTGAGTCCTCCTAGGACTCCATAAAAAGATATATCATCTTTATAAGACACGCAATATGATGGAAGATCCCATGCACATGTGATTGTAACAATATTCAATAGCTTCTCCAAATACCCAAAATAATTGGGAGCAACTACAATGCAATTGTCCACTTAACCCAAATCTAGAGGAGAAAACCCAAGTGAGAGAGAATTTTAAGATCCATCTTAGCTACCCCTCATCTATACAAAACTATTCAGATCATCTATACATATTATTTGAATCATGATATGTGAAATCATCGCATGGAATCATAAATTATCCAGATATACTTGTCCCATACTCCAAGTATCATGAAGTCCCAACCTCATGGGCTACCACAAGATTCTACTTGAGGCTCAATGGTATCACCCGGTTAGGATAAATCACTCTAAAAGCCCTATTATCATTGATGGAACTCATCTAATAGGAATCACTCATTACGTATCACTAAGGTGATGGAATATCCATAACATCCTAGACGAAATACATCTAAGATAACACACTCATCGAGACTTGATGTGAAGAAAGGGTCTTTTGAACCCAGTGGATCTCGATACTCAGAAAGGGGATCCCATCCATCCTTAATGGGGTAATCCACTAAAAATATTAGAACTCTAAAGATATCATCTCCTAGATAGGGAATCGTACTAAAAACTACAAGGGGAAACAACGAACTCAATTTGGAACTAAAAAGATCATAAATATTAGATAGATGATTACACCCAGGTCTACTGGGGGATGGATGAAAACCTATCAAGACATTGAACCGTGATACAAAAATCTCAATAGTATTGTATAGTATCCAATATTGGATATATATGGGATATATTAAACCTTAATGACACATCACACTGAGTCCTTGGAACCCATATAGGCTATTACACCAAGGACCATTGGGGGATACCATGAACCCTTTTGGAGTGACCTGAAATGTGAGTGGATCATACACCTATGATATCACAAAAACTCTTGCAATGACCTGATAGATTTGGGATCATATAACCATATCATGATGCTCATTCAAATACCAAAAAAACATCTAGGGTACTATAATGATATATGATCACAAATGGAAACACTCAGAGTATCACTGTGAACTATATCAATGAAAAAATCTTTAGAGGGGTCATAATCAGATACTGAGTTTGTGATTCAATAAAATAACTTCATGGGAATAGACCATTGTAACTAACTCAATTGATACTATTCTATACATTTTTAATTTAATCCGTCCAAAATGTTACCTCACATCGAAAATATAACACCAAATTCATGGAAACCATCATGTACCACATAGATGACTACTCATGATAGGATACTTGAGGGCCTCCATGATAGTCTTGAAGATGGACATACATGGGGGGAAATTCTCCAAGTGGAGTACATGGTGTGTACCCATAGTACATGATTTGTCTCTCAAAATCATCCTTTTACCATGTAATCTATTGGTACTCATAATGTATAAGGTTGTCAAATGGAATATACACCATGTCACACAACATGTGACAACTTAGAAACCTTTGGGGGTGTTATCTCATTGACACAACCAAGATGGATTTGTCACCACACATGACATTACACTTGGTACACTTTTAGTTCCTCTTGTCCTAACCCATGCTAGCGTCCTTGTCCATCCCCATGTTTCAGATCCCATTCACATGTACTATGGCCTATGCCCTTGTACCTGGTTTTTCCCTCTATGCAATGATCTACCATATTCTAGCTATGCACTTCCTAAAATCCATTTCTCCTCACATGACATATCTTCCCATATCATAAGCTTCTTGTCTTAGGCTCACTGCATAGTGTGTACCCCCATTTCGCAACATGCATTCCCTAATAGGTCATATTTACTGAATGGGAAGAACACATTATAGGTTTTCAATCACTACACACTGGGTGATCTGGAATATTTCATGGTAATTTCCTTTGATCCTATAAAAACCCAATTTCTTTCAGAAACCCACATATCCACCCCTATGGGATCTCTAGCAGTCATAATATGGATATAAAATCATTAAAAATGCATAAAAAGGGATTGGGATTTAAAGCTAATAAATCCACCCACCTTGTTGAGAAATACCAATGCTTTAGGTCCCACATGATTCCTAGAAGCCAATGCACTTCGATCTGTCTTTGATCGACATCTAAAATGGTCTCAATCTGTACCACCTTTCCTCAATTCCTCCATGGTTCATCTGTCATCTATGGGAGGACCAGCTATTATTACTTATGTCGATCGTAAAACACAAATGGGGAATAGGTATGTTTATTAATTTAATTATTTCAAATTATTAAACCTCTATTTAACACCCCACCAATGGTCACCTCCAACAGAGTTCTTGAAGCTGAAAAATATTATATTATGATGTGGTTAAAACCTTTGTTCCACACTCATAAATGATGTCAAATTTTCAATATAAGACTCTAATCAAGATTTATTCCACATTTCTAGAAAAAAAATGTGTTCACATGATATAATATATTAATTATTTTTAACATATTCTCACCAAGGATCTTCAGGTATAAGAATTTCGTACCGATACTTTAGCCATATTCAGAAATATTCCTAGAAAAATTACTCTACCTTAAATGAGAAAAAATGAGTACCTCTTGGAATCAGATATAAATCCATTGGCTTTTAATGTTTTAGCCTTCCAAGTATAAATTTATTTATGAAAAACATCTAGTTAAACCTAAAGTTCTGTTCTCCACCAACTTTAGTTCTTTCATTATTGTTATACTATAATTATTATTCGTATAGGAAAACTATAAGAACTTCCTCACCATGGTATTAAAAGTGAAAAATTTCATCTACTTTAATATCTTCTAAGATGATATCTTCTTAGGAGATAATGTTCTGATTTTTGAATAATTTCTATTGTGAAATACTCTTACCTTTAACACACTTATAATAATACTTCATGGGTTCTTTATCTTTATCACCATCACATAATTTCATTGATTATTTTGTAACACACATAGATTCTTATTTGTAATAAGTATATTTTCTGGATACATTATTTATCCTGCAACACCAAATGAAAATGAACCACTATATAAATTATTGAGGTAAACTATTTTGGTAAAAGATAAATATTTAAGAAACAATAAGAGAAATAAAACCATAAGTAAATAAAAAGATCACAAATATGAATTCCTTATCGAGTTGGGTTTCGTTAATGAGCATACCCATGATTATAACTATGTAAAGAAGGAAAAATATTAGAAATTAAATAGACCTATTAATAATTATTTAAATGAATATGATAAATGATTTTACAAATTTTGTAAGGCTATATAAATAAATTCAATATTACTATTATATACATATGGTTATTTAAAATATATCCATTTGATATATGGTCATTGGATATATTTTTATTATATATAACTATATCCAATAGGTAAATATAAGTTGTGATATTATTAGTAAAAATTTAAATGTAATATAATTCATAAATATATGATTAATCTAGAATGAAATAAAAAAATAAAATATTTCTATTTTTTTATATATTCATATTTTTCAATATATATTACTATTAATAATTAAAAAAAAAGAATCAAGGTGTTTATAAAATTTAAAGAATTATTATAATCATAATGAATTGATAAAATTAAATGGTTACAATTTGAAAAATACAACTATGTTTTTAATATCATTTAATGTTTAAAATACCTATATGTTTTAAGATTTTTTTTCTTTATGTTATGTATTTTTATATTAATAAATTTAAATAATCTCTATTTAAATAGAATTTTAAAAAAATATTGTTTATATAAATAATTAAATATATAACCATTCATCTAATTATTATTATCTGATAATGAATTAGAATAATAAATTTTTTATGCTTAAAGATATATTTTTTAAAAGTTTTTTTTATGCATTATACATTTATTATTTTATAATTAATATTTATAAATTTTATTAATTAAAATAAATAATTAGAAATTATTATTTGTAATCATCATGGATATATTATTTAATAAGATCAATTTCATTTTTAATCATAAAAATACGTTATTGCGGAAAAAATAGAGTTACCACAATAAAGGTAAATTGAGGTAAATGAGTTTAACTAATGGAATTAACTAAAAATATCACAAAAGTTTGTCTTTAAATGGGTGTATAAAGGAATTATAAACCCACACCAATCCCATATATATAATTTTTTTTCATTTTTTTCCTCCTTCATTTATGAAATGAAAACCTTATACATTAAAGAAAGAGTATTTACAATAATGACACATAAAGGTCGCATATAAAACCTCCCATCCTATACCCCTCCCAAAATATAATTTTCATTTGGTTATATATTTAAAACTATCCCATATTTACTCTCCTAAAGTGTTTGTATATTTATGGTTTCTTTTGATCCCAAAAAACATCATAAATCCTTCATTCTAAATGAAACCATTTCGAGATGAAGTGAATTGCTCAAAATAAATATCTAAGTTCTTCTCTAACTTTTTTAATTTCCTTTTAGTCTCAAAAATTTAAAAATATCAATATAAACAATAATTTTTTTTACATAATTAATCTTATGATAAAGAGAACTTGTTATTGAATAACAAAAAACATTTACTTATTCGTTAGTATATCATATTATTATTTGGGATGGTTCAACCACTTACATGAATGATGCTATACCAATATCATCGTTTTCATCATGAATAAGTATCAAGAAATTATTACCATTAATATATTATATTGAGGAGTGATTTATGTTATAAATATGGTTATTTGAGTTTGGAAAAAATGAATTACCATTATAAAGTAACATATTGTTAATAGAATTTTTTTGAAATCATGATCACTATGGATTCCATTCCCATGAACCATGGATGAGAGTAGAAAATTTGAAAATTTATCGCTTACCTTTCATGGAAATTAAACCCATAATTCATGTATATAATGGGTAAATTTTTTCTTTTTTTTAAACCTTTTGAATTTTTGACATTATCAAAAATCAACATTAAATTTTGATGTTTATTGATATATTCATTTTTAGTTTACAGTGAAGATAAATTTTTGATTTCCAAATTTAATTTTTTACTCTAAATAGAATTAAATATTTAATGAATTTATTTATTAGTAAATTTTTATTCATTTTTGAATTTAAGAAAATACAAAAAGTTTAATTTTTTTATAAATAATTTTTAAATTCATTCCTGGTTTTTTAGAAATGTGTTTCCAAAGTGATACACTAGAAATTGATAGAGTTTTTGAAAAAAAAAATTGGTTCATGGAAAAAATGAATTATAATTTCTTATAATTTTTTTTTCAAATATTTTAATTTTATATAGAAAAATACTAGAATAATTTTTTTATCATTTTTGAATTGAAATACAGGACATAAATATGGAAAATCCTTTGCTACTGTCATGTTGTATCATTCAGTTCTACCACTAGAACGTAGTGTCATCGCTACTACAACTACTATTGTCTACCCTGTACCCATGGTCTATTACTTATATCACTAATATTATAATAAAAAATCCCTTGGACCACTATAATTTAACAGTTCTACCAGGAAGAAATATTTTGAAATGAAATTTAACACCACCATACTACTACTTCCACAATAAAAAAACCCAATTACTATAAAAAATCAATGATACCATTGTTACTGCTACTATATGAAATACCATCCATTGAAAACGATGAACCCAATACTAGAAGAGACGATGAGCTCAATTCAATAGTTGAGACCATGGATTTAAAGATGGGTAAACTGTAATTCAATGATGATCTAC
Organism: Viscum album; assembly: GCA_963277665.1. Taxonomy (NCBI): domain Eukaryota; kingdom Viridiplantae; phylum Streptophyta; class Magnoliopsida; order Santalales; family Viscaceae; genus Viscum; species Viscum album. The sequence continues at coordinate 1,579,579,227 of OY728150.1, read as the reverse complement.
ACTACCAATTCTTTCTTGTTGAAACCTGAGCCTACCAAGGATTAATCCCAAAATTGAAGACTAAACTTTTCCCAAGGTACATTGAAGTTGATCTGAATTTTTTTTCACTTCTATATGTTTTGTGGTCTCTTTTCTGATTTATATGTTTAGTGAGGCCTTATTCTTTCCTTATGAACCGATTATGATATCACAACGAAAAAACATTTGTTTTTTTAACAAAATCCATAATATAATTAATTTCTCCACTCTCATATAGTTCATCCTTCTATATCCAAAACCAAGATGCATTAAATCCCAACCTAAGCTAAGGTCGTGCATCCCATATACATGAACTTGCATTGCACGTCATCTCTCTACCCATGAAAATTGGGGATTCATTTCCAGTGATGTTTAAAAATGGAAAAGCATCAAAATCCTAACTATGATCCTCCCAATGTAAAATCTGGGTTTTCTTGTATTTGATTTTTCAAAATTTAAAAACTCATGTGGGGAAATTTATTCCCAAGGGTCGATGCATGACCAAATGAAATGAAATCCATGTCCAGGCCTGATTCTTCCTCTCTAATTTATCTAGTGACCTACCCAACACATACATCACTAAAATTACTCCTCTTGTGACACTAGGTTACACTCAATTTCTACTAGATTAACAAATAGTGAGGTATCCAGCCTCTAGTTTTTCTTAAATTTATAACAAAGATCAATCAAGGGAGGATATTTTTGTAAAACAAATTATCTTGGGGATTCAAAATAGAATCTTATAGACCCTCAAATTTACACATGTGGAAACTATCCAAAAATAATAATAATCATTTATCGATACTAAAATTCAAGCATATGGTAAAATGAGAAGCTTAATTGGCTATAAATATTTCCCTTCCCCTCATTATAAAAAGAACATAGACCTATTTTTTCATCCTAGTTTTTATTATATTAGGATTTATTGAATACATTCCAATCTTTTATTCAGTTTTTTTTGTTATCTTCACCATCCTTTTTCATGTTTCTCCCCTCTATGCCATCCCAATGATCCAACAATTCATGTACATGGAGAGACAACCCCAAGTGCTAGTTTTAGGAGAATCATAGTGGTTCAATTGAATTTATGTATTTCTATTCCTAACTCTATTTTATTAAATTATGGTGTGATAGGGAGTATGGTTATTAGAGGATGAAATCATAACTCTACATTACCTTATCACTACTAAACTCTTCTAATTATTTCAATTTAATGTCACCCTACATTTAGATCACAATTTATATTAGTGAAGAAACGTGATTTGTATGGAATAATAGTATGAAATTATTGTATGTTGTGTGATTAAGTCCATTCACTCAGTTAAGGAATTTTATTTCATGTTCACCAACAAGCATAAGGGGATTACTGTTCAGATCAAATATTGTTGAGAAGATTAGTGCTTCCACAATAAATGAAAATAGTGGATGGTGTATGAATGAATGAAATAAAGTATATATATATATTGAATTATAAGAATTATAATAATTTTAGATGATGATCCGACCACTGTAATTCACCCTATGTCCTCCTTTATTTCTACTTATCACCATTTATATATTTCTTTTAATTATAATTCATTTTATCAAAAAAAAACATAACATCTACTCTTTTATTTATTTAAAAAAAATAAAAAACAGAACAAAAACACATATTTTCAATTATAGGGTAGAATTTCACCGCACTCTCTCATTGGGAAATGACCTTGGTCAACTATATTCTTTATTACATGTTTAAAAAAAAATTAAATTTGACCACAACACAAGACAACCACGCAATCAACTTTGCACCATTTCCCAGAAGTAAGGTTAGGGATTCAATTTTATTTTTCCACATTGGGAATAACATTTACCTTAATATTAAGGAAATTTTTTTAAAAAAAAATAAAGGATTGTCAGTATCTATCACAAAGGATGACCAGACTTATTATTTTTCTGAAATAACATAATAGTAATGATCCCAGTGAACATATTGAAAATAAACTCACCATTGATGAAGTAAGGAAATTTTATGAGAAAATATTATTTGATTAACATAAATTAAATATTTATTGGGGAATAACAATGGATCATTAACCAAACCATAATCCCCTAAAATTTTATTAAGACTTATTAGTTTTTAATTAATGAAATCTCTCTCTCTCCAACATAATTTTGAGATGATTCCAGATGCACTCCATTAGTAATAAGACATACTAGAAAAACATCCTAAGGGGAAATACCAAAATCATAGATCTATTGTATTTAATCATTCTCAAATTCAATTGGAATATAAACCCCTTGTTTTAATGATATAGTTTAAACACTATTAGAGTATGCTTTTGAGGTAGATAAATCTTATTTGGAATCAGTATAACTTAATATCATGAAAGACAAAATCTCTTATTAGCTAATGTCTCATTATATTGTCGATTCATCCATATTATTGGTATCCATGTTCATATAAGTGAAAAAATCCTCTGGAAAATACAATAAAAATATCATAAAGGAAGGCAAAATAGGGTAATTACCATTTCACTCTCATGAGGAAAAAGATACTCAAGATTCCAATGAATTTGACTTAGCATGGTTTATTTGTATTTAATTTCAAGTACTTGGGGAATATCAAATGGTATAAGTTATCAAAGTAGAACAAGTGGTAATACAATGGAGGAATAATCCATTTATTTGAATATGGAAAAAAATTAGGCCTCATTTATCACCATTCCATCCCCACAATTCAATATATTTTAAATATATAAGGGGTTTGAACTAAAGAACTATATTAAAGGGGACCTCAAAGAAAGAGTAAAAATAAATACTTATGGAAGAATGAGGATGTGGTGGGTTTTACTACATAAACTAAATATACAAATAGATTTGGGATAATCAGAGCACTTTTAAACAATAGAAATTATAAATAGAGCTATTTTTGGGTGGGAAAAAACAAGACTCTCTCTTTTTATCTTTATTTTTCCATTTTCTAAATTTTAAAAACATTAATTATGTTTATTCTATTTTTATATGGGTTTCCATAAGTGGATAACACCAAGGATTCCATCTCAAGCTATCCAAAATACATCAAGAGTGGGATTAACATAAAATTACTACCATGAAATAAAACCTGGTTATACCTATCCTTTTACAATTGTTATTTAATGTAATTATTTGATTGTTTTCTAGAATTTAAGTAGGAATTATGGAACAACTATGGGGGAGAGTATTATAGCCTATTTAAATAATCTTTATGATCTTTATATTACTTGTTTTAATAATATGTAAATATTATATTTTTCATTGTTTTTACATGTTCTAGTGAGTCTACATTATAAAAAATAGAAAACATTTAAAATAAAAATAATTTTTTTCTAATTATAAATTATATAACAAACCATTTTAATATTTTTATTATTCTTTTAAACTTTCAATGGAAATTAATTATTGTCTAACAATGTTTTTAATACTATGGTTACATTTAATAATTCATTAATTTATTAAATTTTGAGAGTGAAATGATGACTAAGTGAATTATCCACTAGTTTCCTAGATAATTTGGTTTTATAACCAGTATAGGGAGTGTGAGTGAATAAATTTCTATAGAATTAAAATTACTAGATGTGGTCACTATAATTTTCAATATAATCTAAGATAACATGTTCTCTATGAAAAATGTAAGTATTAGTATGACATAAACATTTCTATAATACCAATTGTTGGATTGTAATGCATATGAATATGGTTTAATATAGGGGGTGAGTTGAATTGTAAGTCTAAATACATTCATTTTTAATCCTAAAAGCAACCGTGTATAAAAAGGTGAAATAAATTGTATTAAAAAAACCACTTAATTATTTAAATAGTGATCAGACATGGCCCTTGTGTCTGATGAACAAAGTATCATAATCAAGTAGATTTTGATATGTATTCTACAGATCGTAATGAGAAAATGATTATAATTCAACAATGTGTATAATTTTATTCAGTAATTAGTAGTAACATATTTATATTTTAACCAAATTCAAATTAGAAATGATTTAATCAGAGTAAATACAAAAAGAATCGTAATCACAGTGGTTAAAAATTTTGAGTAATAAAAAATAGAGATTCTATCATAAAGAGCATAGAATTGTAATTAGAGTAAATCATATTCACAAAAAATAACAGGGTAGAACAATTGTATCATAATTAAATAAATTATAATAAACATGATACAAACAGAAAGAAGAATATAATAGGATTAACTTGCTATTACAATTCTAGTGGTAATAAAATATTTTTAATAAATAAAGTAATACAAATTAATATAATTATTTTAACCCAAAGAGTAGGGTATCCAATAACCTAGGATAAAGGTCTATTGTTTTATACTTACAAGATACTATGTCATTCCCTTACTAGGGAAATCCATAAACACAATGATCAGTCTCTCAGTATCCCTATGAGATCTCGATACAATGATCAACTTATCTGTCACACTATCCTCGTGATCCCTCAACATGAAGATCAGTACTGTCTTGCTATCCTCATAAGCCCAAAATCCGTATGATGATTGATATATCAATCTTCATAGCCTCAAAAGCGCTCAATCGTATTCACATAATCATATGTACTAATATAATACAAAAAGAAATTAAAAAATATTTAAAGTACAAGGAACTGGTAGTTCAATCTTTGTAAGCTTATGGGCTCTCGTATACAAATTTTTTTTGAAAATGAAATGATCAGAACATTGTTAAAACATTTTCAAATTAACGAGTATTTATATGAATGATGATAATGGTCATATTTTATTTGTGTTTTTCGTGATTGTTTATGAGGCTTTCCCTGACGTGCACATCTGTTTGTGGGGACATTCTGGCTGTTTTTTGCCTCGCATTCCCGGTTTCCAATGTTGTGAAACATCCATCAATTATTCAGGGATTTTTTCTCCTTGATCAAAATAGGATGATGGGATATTGGCCTCTCCTTCTGTGGATTCCTCCTCAGAATTTTTCGACTAGTCCAGGTCTCCCTCATATATTTAACACAATATTTGTGAAACTATTCCTAGTTGCATACCATTGTTGGCATCAGTTAATTACATAGCTTATGTCAGGACATTCCATGTGGTCATGTCAAGGCAGAAACCTTAGGTCAGGGGAGTAGTCCAGTTGAGAATCTCTACTATGTATGGGTGATGGAACACCGGTATACCTATATTTATTCCCCTTATAGTGGGGATTCTCATGGGTGTAGAAGCCTGAGGCATCCCATGTCGAGTGCGGGGAATGTTTTTCCATAAGCTTGCCTCTAAGGTTTTCCTCAGGTTCTATTGTTTAACACAATCTTTGCCACGAGTTTAACAACTAGAAGAGACAGATCAGACTAATTAGAACAATGATGGGAGTGGATCAGATGCGTACATCCCTAGGAGGGATCACCTAGGAGGATTAATAGATGGGTGGATGAAGATTACCAATGAGGAAAGATTCTAGAATGATTGGCTGTTGTCAAAGGGGATGCTGGGGTTTACCATTAGCTAGGATTGAACCTCATAGAGGTCTCCTATGTAGACTTTATAGAAGATAGGGATTAAAACCCATGCAGTTCGAGAGGGTGAATCATGGGATCAGGATGTACATAATGGAAAAAATCCCAAGCACATGTTTGGGATTAGGCATGGTTAACAGACTAGGTGCTATAAAGGAGCGAAAAAATGAATGGGGATCATAAATGGTTAGCTGCCCAGTTAGAAGGCATGATTTCATTGGGATTTGGTATCCTGGGTAAAACTAGGATGGATGATGGATAACTTGATGGTGTGTATGAGATGAATGGTATAGAACCAACATGAAGATAAAAATGATGTTGGTCTTGACCCTTAGTGAGTCTTCATACATACCCTAGTGGATGGGAATCAAATTCGACATAGTTCCACGGGGTCATGGGACACCTGATATGAAACTCGTGAGAGTAGACATGGGGATGTGACCTGAATGAAATAGAACCTTCAGGTTGAGGCATGAACTACTTGAAACACAAGGGCTTATTGGAGAGACCAGGATGGGACATGGGTGATGGGATTGAAACTCAGGGAGGCTTCCTACATATCCCTGTGGAATGGAATCAAATTCCACCTAGTTTGGTGGGCCGGTGGGGTCAAGGTGTAGACAAAGGATAGTGACCCAACAACTTTTTGGGGCTTACACATGGTTAAAATTTCATCACACAAGGGACACTCTTGTTTGGAGGGATTAAGGGTGGGTCTTTTTCTTGGTTATCTATCTAGAACTGGTCTCACATGACTAAAGGGTAGAACAAGGGTGTGGATCCCAACAAACGGTACACAGAATTTTACCAGTGTTTGGGGTTGAACCTTGTGGAGGCTTTATACATACCCTATCCTAGGATATTCGGATCAAAACCCATGTAGTTTGAAATAATACACTTTAACGTCATGCAGGATGAGGTTGAGCTGATGTGAAGTGGTTGGAACCGATGGGTGTTGGTCTTGAACCACATAGAGGCTTCTTATGTACCTTGCCGAGAAAATGGAAAGATCAAAGTACATATAGTTTGGTTGTATGGGACGGGTCCTACATACTAAGGCAGTGCATATAGTTTTTCATGGATGATTTTTAGTCTAGGACTAGGTGGTTCATGATCAATGTGAGAAGAAAGAGGTAAAATAGACATGATGATCGTGTTGTGAAAGGTATGTCTGCAAGGAATGGAATGGGAATTATGCATGGTTAGAGACCCAGATAGATGGATATTGGGAATTACTCTATAGGGAAGTATGAGTTGGGATTCATATGTATGAGGAGGATATGACCATTGTACCAGAAACATACCATTAGAGGGTGTCATGGATTACTTGGAGACTGTTTGAGGTTGGCATGGAAACATATCTTAGAGGGAGAGGGGAGTGAGAAGGTACTGGTTCCCATCCCTTTCACAGTCCTCTATTTACTTATCACTTGAGTAGTGATCAGTTTAATGTCATGTGTCTGGGATGTGGGTGATTGGAAGTATAATGTTCTATAGCTCAAAAGGGAAAGATTTGATTCTCACCCATAGGACTTACATAACTAGCGCATTTTAACCCTTGGTGAAGGGAGGGCACCAAAAATGGTTTATAGAGACAGGGTTGGGGAGTGATCAATTTAGGGGATCACATTAGCGTGGCTATGTGAAGAAGCAACATATCTTAGCGTTCCCATGAGAAGAATCATGATGAAATGTAACACTACATAAAGAACCACCCAAGGGGCTTTGAAATTACATAATACAATCCAGGAGGGCCACATGGGAAAAGGACATGCAAAGAAAAAGGCCTCACAGAGAGGGAATTAGTAATTCTCAAGGGGTCATAGAGAATAGGGCTTCATAGAGATCAGGGATTCATAGAGCTAATGAGCTCACAAATAATATGGGATTTCATTTCACTGGGCTTCGCAGAGCAGATGGCTTCATAGTGTATAAGGGCTCACAGAGGATATGAATTTTCAGAGAAAAGAATTTTTCACAGCATAGTGTCTTGGCCTTAGCATGGAGTACACACATCTTTGGAGGGTGCTTCATGAAGCATGAGTGCTTCATGAATTCTTGAGTACCAAAAGGGATCTACTTCCACGCCGATGGTCCATAGGCTCTGGGAAGGGTATCCATCCTTGAAGAGGGGGTAAAATTGAGTGAAGGGAATGGTTTTTCTCAATGATCAAGTACATAAAATGATTCATTTTTCTAATGTTTCATAGAGAAAAGGGATATTTTAGATTTGGGATCTTTGAAGGAAAAGGTTCAGGGTGTCGATCCTTTTAGAGTGAGAGGATGAGGGTATTTATATACGCCAGGGGGAGTGATGTCCTTAGGGTGTTATGCGAAGCCACTTGTTCTTTGACATCAGAGTAATATTGCATCATGTTCATCGTAATCGTAAAGTCAACAGTCATCCTCTCCACATCACAAAGGCTTCCTTAGGTCCCTCTCTGTCAGTTGTAGAGGCTTTCATCAATTTCCTTGGAATCGTAGGGGCGTCTGTATTCCCTCTTTGGCATGAAGACTTTTTTCAAGTTCATTGTAACCAGGGTATTGACCATCACCATCAATTTTGAAGGGCACAGTGAATAACGTCTCTTTACATCGGCCATAGTGCTGATGGGATTCTCTAAGGGGAATCACGAAGCAGCCCCTTTTGGCCTCGTTGAATCCTTTTTTCTTTACCACACACATATTTTAGTGCGAACAAATACCCCCCTTAGAATTGGAGCCAAGGAAAAAAATTAGGGTTGAAATCTAGGGGTAGATATCCAAAATTTTTACACAGATCACAAAGCGAGCATGCAAAGCATGGTCACAATACTGATAAGCAATGAAAAGATTAAGAAATCTGCAAAGCTACCCATGGCCAGGCTCTCCACAAAGCATGGGGGTCATCGCTTTAAATAGGGGGGACAAACCCGGTTTTGTCCTTACCTACCATCACATCTTTGTTCTTGAGCTCTTGGGTTTTGAATCTCTATGCACTTTACGATCATTATTTGTGAACTCGGCCCTCTTTTGGTCTGTGCCGCATATTGAGTCTTTAGAATCTACGTTTGTTCACCCCACAAGTTGTGTCTGTGAGCTCTATGGAAAAACACTATGTCCAGTCTCTACGATTTAGATCTTGTGATTGAGTTTTTCAAACAATATTTTTTTAAAGTATTGTTACTGAATGGACAGCAAAGAAGCTGCTCCAGTTTTCATTACAGATGCTTCCTGAAGGGAAGAAAAGGTGGATAATACGTGCACTGGGGAATGTGTGTGAAGCCATTCAGACCATGAATCCCTGGGGTAGATCCTGTCAGAAATCCAAAAGAACTATCCTCTCTAAAAAATATTGACTTTTTATAGCTTTGGTCTGAGGGATGATGTTCTCATACTTGAAGCAAGTAGGAAGGAACCAACTTATTTGATCAGGAGTACACTGTGCCAGTTCTGGTGGTTCAAGGATATCGGTGGTCATACATGGGAGGATCACAGACCTGTCAACAATGACCCCTATATAATCATATAAAAAATGTTTATGAGAAGTCATTGGAGAAATGGGTATCTCCCCCATAGTACCAAACCACACTCAAGGTGGCTTTGGAGAACCTGTAGAAGGGGTGGATGAATTATTGGGACTTGCGCTAGGGTGGAAATTTTATAGAGGATAGGGTCCGGGCTTACTGATTATGTATGTCCAGTGAGGAATTCAAAAATATCTGAAGAGATTTTGGTTTTATGATGCAATGTGGGACTCCTAATTTGACATTTTTCATATGAAACACATGTTAACAATGTTGCTGAGTAGGTGGTCGTTGAATACCAAAAATTTTTTATCTTCAATATGGGGAGGTCGACATCAGCCTTTGAGACCTTCCCAATATCTCAGGGATTGCAATTTTAGGGGTGATGTAGGATGAGTTCCTCCCTGTTGAGAATATAAGGAGGATCCGGTGAAGCTGCCATGACTGGGAAAGGAACTACTAGATCTGGTTCTAGGCGAGAACAAACAATCCGTCAGGGATATCTACTTCATGTTGTGGTTTATACACTTCATAAACATTCCATCAAGGCCTACCGCTGAAGGGGAGGAAGCACCCAAGAATCTACCAGCCATGCCTCCCACCTATCGAAATGGAGCCCAGCTTAGTAAGGTGAATTTTTATTGGTGAACCCTAGAGGAAAACCAATGGAAGCAATGGGTGTATAACATCAACATTGAGCAGCACCCGGTAGTTAGGATGGTTGGGTTTATTTTTTTGCTTATTTTTGGATAGATGTCTCCAGTCTAGGACACAAATATATATGTACAATTTAGAACATTTATTATGGGGTCTATGTTGGGGATAGGGGAGCGTGTCAACTTTGGAATCCCGATGCTAGCCAAAATGTACAAGTTGCAGTGGTACATTAATGGGGGGAAGAAGCCGCATTGGGTGTGCAGACCGATCCATCTTTTCTATAGATGGATAGCAGCACACATGGGTTCTTATGAATTTCCAAACTACTTTTCCCCTCCATGAACATAATTCTGACCAGCTATTTTGAATGCGGTGGGGATATTTCCGGGAAAGATGACTCTACCACTGGTGCTTAACAGAAACTAGAGGGAGGATGAATTCAACATCCATCCATTTCTATTTAAAATAGGTGTATTCACTGATGAAGTCCAGGGAACTAAGGATCATCAGTCATATATTATATCCTTTCAGGGTGGATTTTTGGTTGCACAAATCGATAGTGAGCCTATCTGCAAGCCATACACCCTGCACCGCTTTGCGAGGTAGTTCCAGTGCATCCAGATGTTGGACCCGCATGTCTAATTGGGAGTACTCCATGAGGAACTTCCATGTGTGATGTGGTATATATGGATCATATTCATGAGGGAGTATTGGAAGATGTGGAATGAGTTGCCTCCATCCAAAGTTGTGTACGAGCTAGTAATGAATTATGCAAAGAGCATTGAAGTAGCCTACCCTAGGGAAATGTTGAAGCCGCGAACCATAGGTGATAGTGATGGGGTTCCTCCTCAACCTTGAGACTGGTTCCAAAAAGTGTAACGAACATGATGTGGTGATGGGGATATAGTAGTGATGAGTTGAATAATTTCGAAACATCCACCGAATGAGAAGCTAGCCGTTGCGGCAGACCCGACGATCCCAAAGGAGCAGAGTCTGGCATAAGGGAGGCCACCTAGGGGGTTCAATAGGATACCCCCTTAGGCTCTGAGGAAGAAGATAAAACTCATAGATATTACTAAGGACACTATTTTATAAAAGGCTTTGGACACCTGAGAGGTTAACATAGAATTTTTTATTCCTTACCAGACATGAAACCATCTTAACTATCTCGGGATGAATCTATCAGAGATCAGACTTGACAAGGCTATTTTTTTGTCTCAAGTGGAAGGGGAGAATTATATCCCCGATATAGTGGACTTTGTGCACTCATGGTGTACACTGCGTCCAATGAAGGACCGAGTGAAAGTGTTGCTCAATAAAATTGTCCCACCACAGTTGTCTACTACTGAATTAAGGGAGTTCTTTCCCTTACCAAAAAAATTAGAAGAGTCCTCCTGGGGAGAATAGAATGGAAGAGGGAGACCCTAAGAGGAAGGTGAGGTTGTGAACTCGGTGCAGGAAGAGTTTGCTGAGGCTCTTGAGGTAAAAACATAATAATTTCACATTGGTCCCCATTAAGTTCACTTATGCCTTCTCAACTGACATTTTCCTTATGTAGGAGAACAACATACCTAATACTCATTCCTGAATAGAAAAAGATGTTTCTTTGTTGTGTACACCAGTGACAATGTAGATTAATGAATCTTGTGGGGATGCGACACCAAAGGTGGTTCTCCCAGAGTCTTCTAATTTCCAAACCATATATGGGGGGACATGCCTCAGGGTTTTGATATTGGAAGACCAAGAGGAAGACCAATTATTTTATCTCTGTATGTCCTTTCCTTCTTAGAATCCATAAACAATGTCCATTAAACCAGATGAACTGCAATCTATGTATTTCTAAATGCTCAGTTCTTCAAATGTCATGGTCTGCATTGGAAAGGATGGATGAAGCTCCTAATGTATCCTTTCCCAGCGGAGCACCGATTGTTGTGGAAGTGAACACCCATGATGAATGAACCACAATGATTGTGATTAAAAATAAAACTGCTGGTAGGATGGAACCTGAGATTTTCAGGGTGTAATTCGACGATGAGGATCAATCCGATGACATGGGACCCAGTCTTCCCAAATGGACACTAGAAGAAGATGCTACTGATGAATTTCTGGAGGTGTTCCCAGTATATGAACCTGCCGACATATGGGATCCGGATGATACTGCTTCCAATGAAGCGGATAACATGGGTTTCCATCACAGGTCATGGAAAATATTCATGTTATTCATCAATTATACCCAAAAAAGATTAGATATTTCAGATGGGGAGGATTCATTCATGGTTGCGTGAATGATATGTTGTTGGTGTGGATTCCAAACATCCTCATATGATCATTCAAGATTACATGGTAGAGAAAATAAAAGAACATGACAGTGGCCTCGGTGTGGGATGGAAGCAAAGGAATTCCTTCAATATTATGAAACTCACAGAGGTTGAGAAAGAGATAAGAATCTTGAGGGTGTGGGTGAAAGAACATTCTTATTTCCGCGATGCACAATCAGGACTCATATTACATCTAAAGGCACCGTTGACAGAGGCTGAGGAACATATGAGGCAAGATTCTCAAGAGATGGTTATTATCTAAGATGATTAGGATTAGGGCCAAAGAAAGGCTGATGAACTACGCCCCATTGCTATCAAGGATGAGCATGAGATTAATAGGTGATAATAGATACTAGATTTCATGAGCCAGAGAGTAGTGGACCTAGGATATTCTATTGAAGAGGTAAATCTATCTATTAGAGGGAAAATTCCATTGGCGTTGTAATTTATGTGTACTTAGTAACATACATTCATGATTTCTCATTTATTTTTGTTGCGTGCATGAGTCCCTCCATATGTTTGATTACTGCTTCTCAATCATACCTGTGAAATATTCAGTGATAAATCCCTAAGATAAAATGGGTCATTCTCGATGTGAGAAACAAAGGATGACAACATCATTATTCTTATTAAATACAAGAGTTCCAATCTATCTCTGAACATCTGAGGTCTGAATGAACACTATGAGTTTTGGGGAAGAATGGGGGGGGGGGGGTCATGGTCAACGAATGGGATTTTCAATACAATTAATCCTCCCTATCCCAACAAGCTCTAGAAAATGAGTTAGATAATGCCATTGGATTTGGAATAAATCCAAACAATGGGGAATGAAGAATTTGAATTACTATACCCCAAATTCGGAGTGCAGTGAGAATGACATGATGAAAGAGAATATCTATCAACCAAATTCAAAACATAGAACCCATATCACATAAGCCAGAAATGGGACTTAACAAACGAGGGCTGACCATTGACCGCATTCGAAACATGGGGTGAAACTTGAGGTGTTGTCAAATGTCTTCTGGAACATTGGCCCAGGATGGTAGGTGAGACATTAGGCCGAGCATCCTAACCATTGGGGTGTTCGCTCAGACATTAAAGGGATTGTGGGTCTTAAATAGAGGGCAGATACATCTTGGTGATGGATGAATGGGTTGTTCATATGGAGTCCAACACTCTCAGAATTACGCCACCATGAAAAAATGCATCGAGTGAGAATATCTGTCCGAATAGAGATCATGACTATGTCTAGGAGGGATCTCCCTAGAGAGAACCTATGAGGGTCTACTGATTTACATCATTTAAATGGGTATAGTAATCATGTAGTTTATCATCATATACTGAGGATGATGAACTAATATAACATTGTTTGATTAGGACGTTGCATATTCTATAAGGTCATTCCACATGGACCTTGATCAATTGTTTAAAGTCATGTTACATGGATTGTAATAATCATATTTTAAGGTTGTAGAGCTTGAACCATATGGTTTCCAGTTTAATGTCATGTGTGTGGGACATTACCATGAAGTTTATTATCATGATGTAAGGATATAAAAATCGAGAACTCTCGAGATAGGTGCGTGGTGTGTTTACAAAAAATCTGATATGAATGGGGACATAAGAAGTCCACATGACGCCACATACTTCCAAAGAAACTCGGGCCGAAAGGAAACAAGGCGGTTCTTGGTGATGCGGTTGGACCACAAATAAGAAGTCTGGGATCACTCTGCATCCCATGAGAATGGGAATCAATACATATGTAGTTCTTAATGGTGGTATGATTGGCAGCCAATTGGAAAATGAGAAATTTCTTATCGAGTGAATACATCGAATGGCTGTGTAATTTATCGTTACAAATCCTAGGTGTAGAAGGCATAGTTTAGCACCATATGATTAAGACATAAGAGATCTTAGTTTATGGTCAAAGAGTATGGACCGAAAATTGGATGATTCTCAAGACAGAAATATGCGACATGGTTCCATAAAGTGACCCAACATGAAAAAGGGAAAAATAGTCCACACCACACCAAAAATTTCTATAAGAATGAACACAATTCAAAGTCATGATGCCCATACTAAGGGACCGAATCACCTAGTTTAATGTCATAGAGTTTGGACCAAAAGAAGCCTAGTTCTTTCATGTATGCACAAAACCTACTCATATCTCTAAGACCATGTGAGCTATGCTTGGTGTGGAAGAAAGGGCATATAATATCTTTGAAACACAAGGAATACATAGCTAGGGGAGACTGTGTGGAGTTATAGATAACACTCATGATGCTGATTCACCCTTTTAATGAGAATGGGTTCAAAGAAGGATAACACCAAGGGTGTCAATATTAAAAATGAACATGATGGATTAAAACATGGGACGTGAATCAGGATACCAATATTAATGTCTTAATGGGGGTGGTATAACAACGGAGGATAACTATTTTCTTTGTTTGAAACAAAACATCCATATCATGTGACCTGAAATGGGATCTAGCATCTAATGGACGACTGTGGAACAACTTTTAAATGCGGAACCTATCTTATAACATCATTCAAAATCCTCTAAGATGTTGTCCCGGAGTGGTAAGTTAGCCATAAGGCCCAGCATATATACCATTAGGGGGGTCCATTTAGTTGTGAAAGATGATGGAAACCCAAATAAAGGGATACGTGAAGCATAGAAATGAATGAAATCATTTCCAAGCCGAATCTAACACTCTAGGTCCTAAAACACAGTGCATTTGAGAACATTGGTGATATATAATAGAGGTCAAGATGTTCAGACGAGATGGGGAAAATGGGTTGATGAACCCAGAGATGGACATTTGGATGAAATGTCTAGGAATTTCTACGTATCCCATAAGGATGGTAATCAAGACATACGTAATTCTTGAGAATCTTATAGTTTATCATCATGCAGTAAGGACGAGGGGGTCTTAGTTTAAGGTCATAGATCCTGGACTGAAAGAAGTGAGATTCCTCAAAGTGGGCGTAAACCTTGACCATGTCCCTAAGCCCACATGAGCTATACTTGATGTGGGAAACAAGGGAGGATAATATCTTCCGAACACATGGAATACACAGAAAGGGGAGATGGTATAGGGTCAAGAATGAAACCACGATGTTGATCCATCCTCTTAATAAACAAATACACATGGAGGGATATCACCTAGGGTGTAAAAATTCAACTTGAAAATGAGGGAGTGGAAAGGGATGTGAGTCACGAGACCAATATTTAGGGTACAATGGTGGTGGAACAATGATGGAGGATAACTTTGGATCATGTTCGAAACACAGAATCCATCACGTTTGCCTGAAATGGGAACAACAAATGAGGGTTGACCACTGACAATATTTGAAATAAGGAACCTATCACATAATTTCATTCTAAATCCTTTGAGATGTTGGCCTAAAGTGGCAGGCGATCCATAAGGCCAAGAATCCATACAATCTGGGGGTCATTTCAGATGTGAAAAATGATGGAAACCCAAATAAAGGGACACACAAATCATGGAAACTAATGAAAGATTATCCATGTGAAATCCAATACTCTATGTCCTAAACCACTATGCATTTGACAACGTTGGTGAATCTCCCAAAAAGGGTTGCGACGCCGAATTGAGAGGAGATGATTTGAGGAGATGAGTTGAGGAATGGGGAGTGGAGAGATCTCAAGAGATAGATAGGCGACATGTTATTTAAAATCATATGTGAATGAGGACATAAGTTCACACCACACCACACACCCCTTGAAGAACATAGTCGAAGGGGATAGAAGGAAAATAAGGTTTCTAAAAACCAGTGCTAGACCCAAATAATAGATGTTCAGGCATTCCTACGTATCAAATAAAAATGGGAATCAAGCCACATGTAGTTCTGAAAATTCCGTGCAGTTTAACTTCATTCGGTAAGGATGTGGGAAAAGAGGTATATCAAAGAGGAATGTGTATTGCATGCTAAACAATAACTTGACATAAATGAGGAAAGAAGCCCATATACACCACACTATTAATAATTACAGGAGTGTTCTAAGGATAAGTGGGTGACATAAAGGATAGATGAACCTGGTTTGGACCTGAAAACTAGATGTTCGGGCATTAATACATATCCCATGAGGATGGGAAACAAGAAAAATGTAGTTCTGAAGATGTCAGGTAGTTTACCGTCATGTGGAGAGGACGATGGGTGAAAGAAATTATCAAAGTCGGGGCACCCGATGCAACCGTTACAAACCCAACATGAATTGAACTAATGGTGTCTACAACACACCATATGCAACCCTCAATTAGAATTATCTTAGGGGAAAATATATTTGTTGGGATGGACCCAAAGGAAGTATCCCTGCGTTCCTACATATCCCCTGATGATGGGAATCAAGCTATATATAGTTATTGGAATGCCGCGCAGCTTAACATCTTGTGGTAAGGACATGTAAAGGAGGAGTGTCTCAATGGGATATCTGTGGTTTGGAAAAAATATCCTGACGTTAATGAGGAAAAAGAGTCCGCAACACATCACACAATACTAAGTGATTTCTTGGGCCAAGAGAATAGAAAGGTTACGGGATCTAAGTCTGGGCCATAGATAAAAGGTGAAGTTTTTTCTACATATCCTATAATGATGGGAATCAAGCCATACATAGTTCTTGAAATTCGTACAGTTTAACATCATGCATTAAGGATGAGGGGATCTTAGTTTATGGTCGTAAAGCTCATTCGATTTATAGGTTATCATCATGTAGGACGAGGACATGATGTTTAACATTCGTCAAGATGATAATACATTTTAACATCATGTGGGACAAGATTACCTCACGTGAAGTACTACATTAGAAATTTGGTGTTGGTGGGAGGAGAAATATAATCACCATCCATAGAGACCAGAGAGTATGCTCTATTGGGGTGAACCTTATGAATGACATAAGGTCCCTCCTATTTTGATCCATCTTCAGTGGCCTTATACCTAGTATCATTGGCATTATGAAGTCCAATAACGTGTCACCTTATAAGAAGGATATGAGGAGTACTTTCTTATTAAAATCCCAAGCTATCTTGTTCTAATGCCTCTTTATATTTTGAGAGGCATGATGCCAATTATCCTCAAGCGCTTCTAGTTTAGCAAAACAGATTTCAACTACTTTATCTGGTGCATATTGATCATAGACAGATGTGTGTAGTGAGAGTAGTTGAATCTCGATGGGAAGGAATTCCTTTATTCAATACACTAGGTAATATGGAGTCACCTGAGTGGAGTTAGGAGTCATCATCTGGTAAGCCCAGAGAGCATTGGGGAGTTTTTCCACCCAAAAGTTTTTGTTTTGAACAACCATCTTCTGTAAGATGATTGAGAGGGTTTTTTTTAATGCCTAGATCTTCCCATTTTCTTGCACATGATTGTGAGAGGTATGATTATCAAGGGTGTTTTACTTGGCCTACAATTTGTTCAGCTCAATTTCTCAAAATATGGTGCTGTAATCAGTTAGGACGATGTTATAGTCTCTGAATCAGTGGATGATATTGGATCTTGCAAATTCGATGATAGAATGGGCCTTGACTTATTTTAGGGGAATTACCTCTATCCACTGGGAAAATAAATCTGTAGCAGTTGGGATGAGCCTGCACTGGCGAGCTACTTCCCTTGGATATAGTCCCATCACATTGAGTTCCCGAAACACAAAGGGAGAAGAGTACTTGGTAGTATAGAGAGGATTTGGTGGACAATGAGAAAAATTAGCATGGATCTAGAATGCATGTAACCTCTTGGAAAAAACTATATAGTCATAGATTATGGTGGGACAAAAATACCCCAATATTCCGATATGATGAGAGAGTTTCATATCTTTCTGATGATCCCTGTAGGAACTGTCATGAGCTTCACTCATGACCTAAGGAATATTACATAATTCAATGTAAAAAAGGAAAATCCCATCAAAGTTGTGTCTGTAGAGGATTTTATCATGATTGGGACCACTATGGAGGGTAAACTACACTGCTTGCCGATGAGCTGACTTACATTCATCTCAGTCTGTCAAGAGATTATGGTGTTGAAGATTCTCGATAACGGGAGTCATCTAGTTAGGGGTCTCTTCCACACCGTGATTGGGGGACCTAGAGGTCCCGACTTGGAGGCTATAATAGTAAGGTGGATTACCTATGGTATATCATCATCATTCAGGGTGACAAGGGAGATTAGTCTTCGATGCGCAACATAGATAATCAAATCATTATGGTCAGGCTCTGCAAGAGATGTGGCTAGGTTGTCCAAGGAATTGGTTTAGTCATTATACGATCGAGGGACATGAGTAACTCCTGGCTAAGAATGGAACTTGGCTACAAGCTGGCACGTATGATCTAACAATGATATGAGCTCCAGATTCCGGATTATGTGGTCACCATTGATCTTCTGGATGACCAGTTTGGAGTCATATTTGACATGAAAGTGTGGAATGTCAATCTCGAGAGCTCTCTTGAGACCAGTTATGAGAGCATAGTACCCTGCCTTGTTGTTGGTAAAACCTTTAGACAATAGGAATGAATAGGGAAGGAAAACTTGTGCAAGTGTGGTGAAGATGATACACAGGCCAACTCTATTGAGGCTATGATCATTGTGTCTTCTACTAGTAGTTATTCAGGAAGCGCCATCAAAGTGAATTTTCCAAAAATGGAATGGCTTAATCCACTGAGAGGATTGCCTCGTCTAGAAAATCTAGATATAGATACTGATCCATGGGGGATGGATGCGCAATAAGAAACTCTTCCAATGCACGTACCTTGATATACTTCTAGGATAAAAACCAGATGTTGAAATGTTTGAGGATCATTTACCATTGATCTAGATGTTCTGTCAACATGGGGAGGTTCACAATGTACTTCATCGAATCCACTTGGGACAGTAGATGTATCTCATGGTTCTGCAGGTATTGTCGCGATTTCTACAATGTGAATACTCGTGTAAGGTATCTATTCTCAATAAAGGAATATCTGGTATCTGTATCAAGGAGCATGAAGCTGAGATAATATAAACCATTCTATGTTCTCTCATTGTTCTTCAAGGTAAGAAGGGTGCTACTAGATTGTTCCAAAGTGGTAACATGGAGGTCCCGTAGCTTTTTGGAAATAGGTGGAATACGAACTGGAGGCTACAGAAGGTAATGCTTGATTTCCTCAAACTCAGTCTGACACCCTTCATCACACTGATAATCGACACCTTTATTCATGAGATGGGTAAAGTGATTACACATTCCATCCAAATTTGTGATGAATCAGTGTTTGTAGGCTATGTGGCCTTGAAAGCCTCAGATCTCTTGAATATTTCTCAGAGGAGATATTTGGATAACGGAATTGACCTTTTTTGAATTGATCTAAATGACTCTATATCTAACAATGTAGACAAAAAACCATCCAGAGGTGACACCAGAGGCACAATTCAAGGGGTTTATCTTCAGATGGAGGGAATGGAGGAAGCCTAAGAATTTGTAAATATCCCTAAGAATGTCCTGACATAAGAAATATTTAACCACCAGGTAATCCATGTAGATTTCCAGTAGTGTCCCAAGGATCGCCTTGAATATGCAGTAAATGGGAGGCTGATAGGCGGCGCCTACATTTTGTAGACCAAAAGGCATTACCTAATAGTAGAAAGTACCTTCTGGTGATCTGATGGTGAAGGACTCTTCATCCTTGGGGTCTATTTGGAATTTATTATATCCAGAACATCCATACCAGAATGAGAGAGCCTGGAACCCATTGGTGGCATCAATCAAAAGTTCTGTTGTTGGAATGGGAAAGTCATCCTTCTGAAAGTGACGGTTGAAATCCCTAAAGTTGATGTAGACTCTGATCTATCCATTCTTCTTCCTGATGGGAACAATGTTAGATAACCATCTAAGGTACTTGACCTATTTATGATGTTGGATTTTATTATCTTATCAATCTCAGCCTTGACCATGGCACCTTGATATGGGTGAATATTTCTAGAAGGTTGTTTGAACCCACAAAGACTTTCTGGGAGACTGAGATGGTGGATGAAGAACTGAGGATCTAGACCTTGAATCTCATCATAACTACAGGAAAATTTATCATGATCTTCCTTAGGAAATCCACGTATTGATGTTTCTCTTCTAGAAGCATAGCGGCACTAATCAATATTGGTTTTGGATCCATATTATTATAGAGGTTCACCTATACCAATTTATTAACCGTATCAGAGACACCCTCTTCGAATGTGGGAGGAGAGCCTTCAAAATCCTCTTGTTCATCCACAGTGAGGGGGTCATTGGTAGGAAGAAACTCTTTCTATTCGACAGATCCGGAAAGGACACTGGTGCTAGCCTGAGTTGTTTTGGAAACCTCATCGGGGGACTCATGTGCTACAGAAACCATAGAGATGAATGTTTTCAACTCGATCCCATCCGGCCTTTTATGCAAGGGGATACATTTGATGATATCAAAGCAATAGTGTCGCATCGACTTGATCTGGTTTCCCCCAGCCCGAAAAAATAAGCTAGTATGATGTATTTCTATTTCCATGGGGTAAACATCTTAATAACTTTTAGGAGTAGGGGGATCTGGGATCCCCAAATCTAGATTTTTGTAGGAATTTGAGGTGATATTTCAACATTACATAGACATGGGAACTTAATTTCCATTTGTTCCAGAGAACAAAACATCATCAAATGATTGGGGTTGTGGCCTCCAATTGTTGAATTGGGAAATAATAGGCATCATACAAGTCTGTCCATAGATCGGTCACAACCAGAGCATGATTGACCTCATTATCCTGAATCTGCTTGTTCTTTCTCTTTTAATAGTCAGAATCCAAGAAGTAGGCTTCACAAGAGGAAAAGGGAGACACATGACCTTGGAGTAAACCTACTCAACCATTAAGGGAGTACTTATGGAATTGAGGATATGAGGAAGGAACTACCACATGCAGGTGAAGCCATGTTATAACTATCAATGCATTATAAGTGGTGTCTTTTTAGAAAACCATGAATTCATTGCTAGAAACTAGGCCATTAAATCAAGTCTTCAGGCCAATTTTCCCAATTGGTGTCTGCTCCGTCCTATCATAAACTTGTATTTTTAGGTCATAGTTACTCAGATCTTCCTCAGACAGTCCCATATATTGGAGTTTTAGGTTCAGGATACGGTTGATCCCAGAGCCCATGTCAACAAGACTGGGGTGGAACTCTACACAGTTGAAACGGCCAGTGATATATAGTGGGTGAATGTTCCCCGATATAGGAGAGCCTTCATCTTCTCTAGAGAAAGAGATAGTGGACTAACATTCCACTTTCTCGACTACCTTAGCATGAAAAGCTTTTGTGATGAATACCTCTGTCTCAAACTATAGGGGGATTATTAAAACCTCCGCAAGGGCTTCACGTGTATATGATGACTGGAGGAGAGCATCAAGGATAGAGAGATTCTTAGGAAGGATAGAAATATTCTTTCGGATATTATAATTCGATGTGAGGCATAAACTTCTATTGATAGGAGGTCGCTCTATGGAAGGAGGCTTGACATGCCCTACTGGTTAGACCATCATATTTTGGTTGGTGATGGCAATGTCTCATTGCACTCTAGTCAAACCTAATAGAGTGAATATTAGCTGAGGGATAGATTATTGATGTCCATACACAATGGAATGTGGATGATCATATCATGGTGATGGTGGATTTTCCTGATAAAGTATCACAAATTATGGTTGAGGTGAATCTGATTAAATGAGATGAGAAGGCTATACAAGTTGAGATCTGCATTGAGCTTACTTTCTGGTTTCAGTGGCATGACTATATTAGATGGAAGCATTGACCAATGTATTCTGGACATTCACATACCCAGATCTCCATTGATGTTGGCTTCAGCTGAGGATGTTGGGAGGGTCCTCCAATATCTCTACATCATTGGAAACCATGTAAGGGTTTACCACCTCGATAGTATTTAATGAAGTGTACCATTTATCATCACTTGAAGAGTACTCCATTGCTGGGTGGATTATGGGGGCAGTATCCATCTTTGGGGGCACAAAATCACCAAGATTATTGGATTATTACTCATCTGGGAAGAAAAAGGATGTTTTTTAGACATATAAGTAGTGATTAAAGATAAAAAGTTTATTTTTGAAGGCTCGTGTTGGTAAAAATGTGCACAGATAATACCATGGGCACAAGCAACTGCCTTGCAAGCCATCCAGTTGTTGTATTTTTGAGTACCATGGTTAGAAACTTACCTCCATGCACACTTGATATCTCTTTCAGAATTTATAAACACCCATTCTATATGTGATGGGGATGGGCCTTGCATGACTATATTGCTATCAACATGGTCTTGGAGCCAGTCTTCAAACACAAAACACTGATTGGGGGTGTTCCCAAGGAACTGGTGATAGGGTTAGTAACTGGGGTGATCAATGAGTTCCACCTCTTCAGGCCATTTTTATTCCAGCAACCACATGATTTTCTGATCCAAGGCACTTCAGAAATAAATGGGGAACCTAATACATGTTAAATGTGTAGGTACGATTCCTCCAGTTCAGAAACGATGATATGTGAGCTTGGTCCTAACGAGGGGATGACAGAGCCTATCAAGGAGCTGGAACATGATTATCTCACCTAGGTGGCAGTGGAAGGTTACGCGGGGGTGCCTATTGATTCTGAGGTTGGAAATACTGAGATAGAGGTTGTTCCGGAGGTGGTAGACCTCGATGAAGTTATGGAGGTGGATCTACCGGTAACAAATACAGCTTTCTGGGGACCTCTATTTGTTCTACCAGGGCGGGCTCAGCCTTAGCCACTTTTTTGTGGGAACTACAAGAGGAAATAGATGTGTCTTCATGGATTGCTGTAAGTATTATTATAAATGTTGAGCTTTATCAGATAAATTATGAAACCCATATGGGATGTTCTGTGTGATGAGAGAAGGGACCAGTTTGGTATTCAATGTCCCCATGCACATCATCAGTAGATGCTCCGAGGTTAGTGGAATATCAAGGGAATATGTGATACACTTCCACCTAGAAACAAAGTCTGCAACATGCTCACTATGCCTCTACTTGCATTCTAAGTGGTCAAAAATTATTTCCTTCTGGGTGGTGGAATTGAAGTGGTAGAGAAACTACCTCTCAAGGTCCTCCCAACTGGCTACTGACCCAATAGATAACTAGATAAACCAAAAAAATGATATCACATCCAGTGTTTTTACAAAAAACTAAAGCATGGAGGCCCTCAACTACACTGGACTTCCCATCATGGGTCCACACCATGAAATAAAATGGGAAAGATTCTGTAGTGAATCACTCGTACCATTAAAAGGGGATGAAGTAGGATTCCTAAAATCTGGGGGTCCTAGTTTATCATCAACCCATGCCAGATACGGCTTGCCATCAGGCAGGATTTCCACCTGTTGAGTTTCAAGGGCCTTGAGGCAAGTAGTAAGAACTTCCATCAGATCATCTGAACAAGGATTCCACTCTTCTCTTACCAAAAATTCATTAGTAGTTTCTTAAACATTGTAAGAAATCCCAGTAGCTCGTGGAGAAGATTGTGGGATGAATTCTAGGACTGTTGGGGGAATGACCTATGGAATAGATAAGGAAACCTAATCTAGGACTTGATGAGGGTTATCATGAAACTAGGGTGGATTTTATGATTTATATCTCACCCTCAAGCTATAAAATATGGCCTCTAATTTGTCTATATGGGAAGGATGGTAAAGGTCACATGGGGGAAACTCACCCGGGGGGGGGGGGGGGGGACTGTACCTGCCCCTACATCCCCGATCGAGGATTACCATAATTTGGTCGGTGTTCTACAACATGTTTAATGCGAAGTTCATCAAACATATTTTTATGTTTTGCAAGCTGTTGATATGACAACAACTTTTTAGGGTCATATTCTGTCTTTTTCACTGAGAAATATGGGTCAGAGGGTTTGATGGTCCCAACATGCTCTTTACGCTTATTGGGGTCCCGACCGAAGTATAATGAATCAGAAGGTACAAGAAGGCTTAGTAAGTTCTTTTTCTGGTGATTACCCCTGCCCAAAAGATCCAATATGTGTGGAACTAACCCAATGGAAAATTCTGTTCAATGAGTCCTAGCTCAGTTAATTCATCTGATTGGTCAACCATTTTAACTATGAATGTTACTAGAGGCATAACCTCAATATCACCTGGCAAGTTGGGTTGGCACCAAATATTACAGAAATGAAGTGAATCATACTACCCCCAACTGTAGATTTGAATGTGGGGGAAATCCCCTATAATAATTATGGGGAGCACTATGAATATTTGGTCGCATAATTCCTGGAGGGTCTGATGATGAATATGCGACTCAGGGAACCGATCCATGGAGAGCACATCCAAGTCTACCAGGAGGAATTGTTGGCCGATGTCGTCGAAGTGTTCTAGGCTTTGCCGATAAGCTACCCATCAATGATGGATACCGAAGTGTGTTTCCCAGAGAGTTTGGAGGAAGCACATGAACTCATCATAGGTGAGAGATTATGGAATGATGAAACTTTCTATTTCAATAGGCCAAAACATCTCCGGGAGATGATCCGTGGCGAGCATGTTCCACAAACATCTTGGCTCAGTCTCAGGATCTGGCCCTCGGTTTCCCTATTGAATGACTGGGAGTGATTTAAGAACCCTTAACGACACTGAAGCAGATTGATTCGAAGGTAGACTATCTAGTGGAGAGTATGGTGCATGGGCTAACAAGACACCTCATTTCAGTCTATATTTCAAGGAATGGAATCATTTTTCCATCACATCCTTATAAGACGGACTATCGACCACTACTTCTCGTGAAAGGTATGTGGTCAATGGTTGTGAGTCATTATGTTTCTTTTCCTTTATTGGTCCCAAAAAAGACTCTCCATGAACTCTTATTGCTGTGGGGAATGATCCTGTTGATGATAAAGAGGACTTCACGACCAGGATCTGGTAGGGGGCCAAATCTTCCTCCTCTTATATGTATCATGTGAGGTATGTAGGTATCTGGTGGACCTTAATTTTGAGAAGGATTAGGATTATAAAACGTGTTCATACCCCAGGACCCAAAACAGAATATTGGGATGAGGCTACCATCACCAATTCACACTCTACATCATAATATGAATATCATATGGGTTTTATTGTGGGTCGAAGCTTCTTAGGATTCATTCTTTTCTAGTGAAGACCTACCCTCCTATCCTGAGATGGTTGTTCAGGGCATGGTAGTTATTTGGAATGAGGAGTTCCTCTATGCAGATTGGTGCAAGAAGGGGGGGGGGGACCTCTACCAACACTAGATAGTATATGAGGAGGGCCTTCATATATGTTTTTGATGATGTAGGAAGCGACTCTGCTCTGATGAGATGGGTTGAAAGCCCCCCCAGAAAAAATGTCGAATAGAACACATGGATAACCTTTATGTTTGATAGTGTTGGAGTAGGAAGGGCCTCCACTTGATCTTGTAAATATATTTGGAGGACCTCCGTGGTGGTCATCTGTAGTGTGGGGATAAACTTTTCATCAGTTGATCTTAGTAGTAATAGAATGAAGAGGGCCTTCATACTGATTATACTAGACACAACAAGGGCCTTCATGTTCATGTTTTATAAAGAGTTTAGGGACTCCGCTATGGTGATTTCTAGCATAGGGAGGATCTAAACATGAATTAAGGAGAACCTGGGGAGGACTTCCATGCTATTGGGTGACTGGGTAAGGAAGACACTCTTACTGAGAACCTGGTATGTGAGGAAAATTTTCATACCTGATATCGAATACATGAGGAATAACTTCATTCCAAGTGTCATCAAGATTGGGAGGGCCTCTACTTTGGTTGATGATGGTTATACGGTGGGGGACTTCATACCAAATTTCACCATCATGGGTTGTTCTGTGATGGCTTCTGCGTTCACCAGTAACCGGAAGAGCCAGTACAAAATTCTCAGAGGGTGACTGGTGCTAAAACTTTGGACAGGCCTGGAAGTTCTCCTACACTATAACTGGGTGGTTCCCCTACCCAAAAATGATAGGGTGTTGATAGCTCGTGTTGATGGTGGACCGGGCCACAAAATCCATAGAAAGTTATGCACCCTAACGAGAATACTTCTGAGCCTACACCTGACATTGATGTCAGGTCGGTCAATATAGAAGATTGATGCACTGGGTGATGGTCCACATGCTCTATGGTTCGTAGGACCTACTAGCGACATAGATGTGACCAGGTGGGATCCATCCTTAGCGGCTCCCTAGATGATGTTTTGGCATGTGGGACTCATACATCCCTTACTTCATCTAAATAATGGAGTCTCTTATTGTAGAACTCTTGGGATATGCTCTTGAAGTTGTTGAATATTGGATTAGGGAGTATCGACCCCCTTTTCGGCCCTTGGGGGTGGTGGCATTGATGGGGCGCCGAGGCCTCCATGTCTTAGCGGGCCATGTACCTCCTCGGGGTGACCCATTATTGTTCATATACTCAAAAAATAGTACCAATCACCCTCCACTAAATAAATTCAATGGGGGAGAGGGGGAATGGGTGCCCAGTAATTATGGTCATGGGATCCATTAAGGAGGAGATAATGTTGGGGGAATTGCCACATTCATACTGCCCCTGCCCCTGTGTCCGCCAGAGGGGGATGATCGGTTTCCTGTAGCTCGATCTTGGGTCCCGGAATGAGGGAAAATTAACTCATCAGTATAGACCAAAGGAAAGAAATGCATAGTGCCACAACACCATTCAATATTCCATGGCTAGATAGAATGATCCACACTGACACTGTCTCAGACTATAATTCCCATTGATTAATTGCACAAAACATTGGAAAGTTTCATGCCAGGACCACTATTTAATTAGAAAGACCATGCAATAGATAGCTGGATCCGGTGACTTGATTATGTGATAATGTCTCGAACACTAATAATCTCTATATTTAGGAGAATATTCATTCAGAGATCATTATTTATATTTCTGATGGACTCGTCGGTGTGTGCATAATTCCTTGGGGATGCGCTGGCTATTTGTTTCCCCACATTCCATATTTCCAAAGGAGGGAAACATCCATCACTTATTTAGGGATGTTTTCTCCTTGATCTAAATGGGATGATGGGATGTAGTTCACTCCTTCAATGGATTTCTCCTCGGGATTCATCACTATGTCTTGGTCTCCATCATAGATTTGAGACATTGTTCATGAAAATCTTCCCGGTGCCATATCATTATGGACACATATTAATTACACTACTTCTGTCAAGACATTGCAGGGGGTCAAGTCAGGGAAGAAAACTTTGGTCAGGGGAGTAGTCTTTTTGAGCACCACTAGCGTGTCTAGGCACTAGAACACTAGTACACATGGATTTCTTTCCCTTATAATAGGTTTCTCGTGGGAGTAGAAGACCGAGTCATCCAACGTCGAGTGTAGGGAATTGTATGAAATATGCATGTCTCCATGGTTTTACTTGGAATTCCATGTTTGACATGTGTGGTTCTATGAGTTTAACATCTAGAAGAGATAGATCCGACTGATCAAAACACAAATGGGAGTGGATCAGATGGGTATATCCCTAGGAGGAAGAACCTGGGAGGATTACTATATGGGTGGATCAAGATTCCCAATGAGGATGAATCAGATAATGATTGGATCCCAACAAAGGGGACACCGTGGTTTAACATTAGCTCGGATTGATCCTCGTGGAGGCCTCCTACGTACCTAGTATTGATGATAGGGATCAAAACCCACGTAGTTCGATGAGGGTTAATCATGGGATTTGAAAGTACACAATGGAAAATAACCCGAAGACATGTTGGGGATTATGATTGATTAATAGCCTAGGTTCTAGAATGTAAAGATGGAATGAATGGTGATTACACATGATTAGATACCCAGATGGATGACATGATTTCCATGGGATTTGGCAGCTCGAGTAAAACTCAGATGGATGATAGATGACTTGGTGATGTGTATGAGATGAATGAGATGTAACTAATGGAATGATGGATATCATGTTGGGATTGAACCTCAGTGAGGCTTCCAACATACCCCATTAGTTGGGAATCAGTGTCCACATAATTTGATGTGGTTATAGGACACTTGATAAGGAAACCCGTGAGAAGAGTCGCATGGATGGGACCCAAATGAAATAAAACCCCAGGATGAGGCATGAACATCCCTAAAAAATAGGGGATCATGGGAGAGACTAGGATGGGACAAGTGTGATGGGATTGAAACTTTGTGAGGATTCCTACATATCCCCATGGAAATGAATCAAATTCCATGTAGTTCATCAGCGTAATGGGGTTGGGGTGTACCCAAAAGACAGTGACCCGATGACATGTTGGGGCTTATGCATGTCTACCAACCCACCACAATAGGAAAACTCCTGGTTAGAGGGTTTTAGGGATGGTCTTATGCATTGTTAGCTTCATAAGAAATAGTTTTTAACCCCTAAAGGGTGGAACAAGGGTGTGGATCCCAACAAAGTGGACACTTAATTTTACTAGTGTTTGGGGTTGATCCTTGGGAGGCTACAGATGTACCCTGTCCTAGGAGACTAGGATGAAAAACCAAGTAGTTTGAAAGAATTTAGTTTAATGTCAAATGGGATGAGGGTGAGTCAGCATGAAGTGGTTGGGACCGATGGGTGATGGGCTTGAATCTCAAGGAGGCTTCCAACACACATTTCCTTGAAAAGGCGAATATCAAAGTCCACGTAGTTCGGTTGTGGGGGATGGGGCTTACACAGTATGACAACCCATAGAGGATGTCATGGTAGATGATTAATCTAAGAACATGTGAGTCATGCTCAGTGTGAGAAACAAGAGGTGACAAAGGCATGAAAACCACATCACGAATGGTACAACTGAAAGGAATTGAGTGGGGCTTATGAATGGTTAGTGTGCCTATGGAGATTGAGATCGGGACTTACTCTAGAGGGAATCCTGAGTAGGGGTTCGGATGTACAAGGAGGATATGAACATCATACCTAAAAAATTCCATCAGAGGGTTCCATATCTTACATGGAGATTTCCCGAGGTGTTCATGGTGACAGAACCCAGAGGGATTAGGGAGTGAGAAGGTGCTAGTGCCATCACCATCACGGTCCTCTCTAGACTAATCAGTTATGCAGTTATCACTGTTAAATTTCATGTGTCAAAGAAACAGGTGCTTGGAAGTTTAATGTCATGCAGCTCAAATGGGGATTATTTTCTCCTCACCCCTAAGACTTACATCATCTGCGCATTTTAACCCTTGGTGAAGTGAAGGCACCAACAATGCTGTATGGAGACAGGGTTGTGGAGTGATCCATTAAGGGATCACGTTAGAGTGGCTATGATAAGAAGAAATAGCTGTTAGCGTACCAATGGGAAGAAGTATGAGGCGATGTAATGGAACATGAAGAACCACCCAAGGGACATTGAAATAACTTCTTACAAGCCTATAGGGCCTCATGTGAAAATTGTTTTCGAATTAAGAGGCCTTTCAGAGAGGGGCTTCACAAAGGTCAAGGGGTTATAGAGCACCGGTTTTCGTAGAGCTCATTATATCGCGAAGCATAAGGGATCATAGAGAAATGTGATTCATAAAGAATAAGTCCTCACAGATCATAAGGGATCTTATAGGACATGAATTCACAAATAGAAGAATTTTGCGAAGCATAGTGTATCAACCTTAGTATGGATTACAATTTTTTTTGGAGGGTGCTTCACGAAGCTTGGGTGATTTTCAGAGTCCTAAGTACCCAAGGGTGTATTCTTCCTTGGAGATGGACCATAGGTTTGAGGAAGGGAATACCTCCTTGGAGAGGGGGTACACATTAGTAAAGGGAATAGGATTTTGAAATACTCAAGTACATAGGATGATTCATTTTTTTCGAAAGTTTGCAGAGAAATGGGATCTTTTCGATTTGGGAGTTTGGAAGGTGAAATGTCAGGGTGTAGATTCCTTTGGTGTTAGGGGATTAGGGTATTTATTGGTTCCTGGGGGTGTGATGCCCTGAGGGTGTGCTGCAATTCCACTTGTACTTCTCTCTAGTAGGCATTTTTCATCAAGGTTGTATTAATTGTGAATTCGACCACAATCCCCTCCATGGAGTAAAGGCATCCTTCATTCCCTCTACTAAAGTTGAAGAGGCTTCCATAAATTTCCAAGGAATTGTAGAGGCAACCATCTTCCCTCCGTGGCATGAAGACTTCTGTCATGTTCTTCGTAACCATGGAGTTAACCATCACCTTCATCTAAGGTTGTCACTGTCAAATCCATGGCTTCGCACCGACGGTAGAGTTGATTAACTTTGCAAAGGGGCTTCACAAAGCATCCCCTTTTATCCCCATTGCATCATTTACTTATCTTTTCCATTCACATATTTTGGTGATAACAATGTTGACTTGGAAATATGGAATTTCAATGATTATATTATAACAAAATTTCTGACATAATTTTCTATACAACATTTCCACTGTAATTTTTTTATATTAGAGATAATATTTTCTAGTTAAAGGAATGTCATTACGATAAAATATTTTGAGTCTGAGAATGATTTTAATCTGAACCATTATCAATATGAATAATAATATTTTTTCAATATGAAAGATAAACATGATATCTTATATTTGATCAGATAAATTTGAGTCTGAT
Source organism: Viscum album (assembly GCA_963277665.1). Lineage (NCBI taxonomy): Eukaryota > Viridiplantae > Streptophyta > Magnoliopsida > Santalales > Viscaceae > Viscum > Viscum album. The sequence continues at coordinate 1,579,548,601 of OY728150.1, read as the reverse complement.
TTTTATCATATCTAGTCTCCTTATGGTTAAAATATTGTATCCAATCTCATCACAATAAGCATAATGAAAAATTAAATTTTCATAACACTTTTAATCGTATTCTAATTAGGATAAAAAGAGTATATTTTCTTATAAAAACATTATAAAATTATTTGGGCAAGAAATATATAGAAATTTGGTATTTAAGAAAGAGATGGTGATTTCCAAAACAGAAGGAATGGGAAAGTAAAAAAGAAAAATTTGACTCAACAATATACCCCTTTTTGGAAAGCAGAAACAACAAGACTTAAATATAAAATAACATAAAAAAACCTAAGTCTGTTATTCTTTTAAGAAACTTCATGTTCATAATTAAACATTTATACCTAACTTACCTTGACTTCATAACTCATATGAATGTAATGACGAACACAACTAAATCCCCCTTTGGATAGAAACATCCCATAAGAATCATATTCTATACTTTAGAATATTTATCACCCATATGTAAAACGTATCCCCCTTTCTAACTTGATAAAGTAAATAAAAAAAAGGTATAAAATATTAGAGTTGGAATCCTCCTCTGATACCAAATGCAAGTATAAATATAAGAGATACTTAGATCTGATGCCTATTTTTAGATCGTAATGTATATGAATATGGAAAAATACATGGGAGGGGGGTGAATTGTAAGTTTAAAAAATTTCATTTTGAATCTTAAAAGTAACTATGTTTAACAAGGTTAAACAAATTTTATTCAAAAAGCCTCTTAATTATTCAAATATTAATCGGACTTGGCCCTTAGGTATGAAGAAAAAAGTATCACAATCAACTAGATTTTGATATGTATTCCATAGGTGGTAATGAGAAAATTATTCCACTTTAACAATGTATAGAATCATATTTAGTAAGTAGTGATAAAAAATGAAAAGTTTAATAAATTTATAGCAGAAATGAATTAATTAGAGTAAACACAAAAGGAATCATAATCACAATGGTTATGAAAAGTATTATTAGTACAAAATTAGTGATTATATCTTAAATGATATAGACTCTTAATCACATTAAATCATATTTACAAACTAATATAAGTGAGAAAAACTTTATAGAAATAAAATCTAATTTGATAAAAAAGATACAAATAGAAGAAAAATAATATAAAAGGATTAACTTCCTATTATAGCCGCAACGAAAATAAAGGATTCTAATAAAATTAGAAATAAAAAATAAGAAAATTCTTTAATCCAAAAGAGTAGGGTATCCAATAACCTAGTATAAAGTTCCATTGTTTTATACTTACAAGAATATATGTGTTTCCCTTACCTGGAAAATCCATCGATATGAAGATCAGTCTGTATCACCATCACCATGATCCCTCGATACGATGATTTATTTCTATATCACACTATCCCCATGTTCCCTCAATACAATGATCAATTCTATCTTTCTAACCCCAAAATCCATTGATCAATACAATTATCATCATCTATGACTTACTTTACCTAGAATCCCTTGCTCGTATTCACACAATCAATTAGAAAAATAAATTACAAAAATAAACTAAAAAGATTAAAATTATGAGGAATAATTAGTTCACCCATTTTAAGATTCAAAGCTCTTAGACACAGCGAATATTTATTAATGAAATGATTATAACATCTCTGCAGACTCTTTGAATGGATAGCTACTTATAGGCATAATTCCAATGGTCCTATTGATCCTCTAACTGTTATGGTTTCTAAGAGTTTTTTCACATTTAATTGGACACCTTGAACTTCAATGGTAACTGGATTTCTGATGTAATTTTGAAATACACCATTTTTAGTATAAAACACATTTTTTATATTAGAGATAAGATTTTATGGCTAGTAGAAAGTCATTATGATAAAATATTGGGATTTGGATTTTGATTTTAATCGAAACCTTTATGAATCTAAATAATATGATTTTGTCACTATGAAAGGAAAAAATCTGATCATATACTTGATCTGATAATGCTTATTACAATAATTATTTTATCCAGTCTCATTTGGATAAAATTATCATATCAAGTCGCATTACGATGAGAATAAAGATAAAGTGTTTTTTTGTAACTCTCTAAATATTATTCTAAGTAGGACAAAAAATTTATTTTCTTATAAAGACAGAATAAAATTATTTGGACATGAAGGAGTTAGTGATTAAGTATTTAATAAAGTTCTTGTGATTTAAAAAACAAAATGAACGATAATATAAAAATAAAAATTTTTCTCAACAAAAAAGATCTCCTTAAGGAGATGAATCAATAAAAATTTATATATATCCTTTAGAAGTTGAGTAAAATGAGAAATTGTGAGGCCACATTGACTCTATGAGACTTTAGGAACCTGATTTTCGAGTTAAAGATCACATTTCATATTCAATAAGTGATTTTTATGTGTTCTTTTCACATATTTGGCTCAAAAAAATTGAAAAAATTTAATTAAGTTCCTAATAGAAAAAAATGAATTCATTTAGGTAAGGAGAATATTGAACCCTGATGAAAAAGGGGGAATTTAACCTAAAAAACTCATTTTTGTTGTGTAAATGAAGTGGAAATTTGAAAATTGGTTTATGAAACCTAGGAGAGAGGGATATATGGAATTTATTATTTTAAAAACTTTTGTTCCCTCTTAAATCTAACTTGTTCTACTCTTGGACTTAAAGCATTGATTTAATTGAAGAGTGGTAGTGGCTTGAATCATAGAAGAGGCGTGATACCTAAAACAGTGAATGGACCAATAATTTTAGATTAATTCTATATTATGTATTTTAAAAAATATAGTAACATCATTATATTTTTATTTTTATTTTATGAAATTCATGAAATTACTTAAGAGTGAAATAGTGAAAGTGCAGGGGAGTGATGTGATATGAAAAATTTAAAAATTCTTGTATGATTTTTCCAGAAACCAACACCCTAATACACGTAAATACTTGGTATAATTTTTCTACTATTTGTAGATTTTAAATTTTATACTTTATAAAAAATCAACTTTAAATGTTAAGGTTTATTGACTTATTCATTTATAGTTAATAATGAAGACAAATACTTTTACTTGGAAAGTTTAATTTTTTGATTCAATTTGGAATTAAACTTTTAATAGATTTATTCATGGGACACCATTTTAAATTAATTTTTGAATTTTAAGAAATATATAAGTTAGAAATTTAAATTAGATATACTTTTCAAATGAAATCTTGGTTTTTTAAAATTATGTTTTTAAATTAATACATTAGAAATTGTTTGAATTTTTAAAAAGTAGATTTTATGTTGGCATAAAAAATAGATTTGAATATATTCTAAAAATTATATCCAATATTTAAATTTAATCTTGAAAAATCCTACAATATTTTTCTTAAATTTAAATGATGGTTGGTTATTTGAAATATTCCGTTCTCTCATCAGGTAGAAATCCAGAAGTGCTGTCATCAAAAGGTAATGGCGGAACTACTGTTGTTGATACTACTTGCTCTATTATACGATTGATATCTTTTATCCTATTGGTACCTTGTTCCTCTAATTGTACCTTATTTACTACCCATAAAACTGTTAGTATGACTTCAAATTCTTTATAGTACCAAATGTTTCCATAAATTTGTCATGTAATTTGATACTCTGAATTTCAATACTTCCATCCTATAACCACCAAAATAAATAATCCCTAAAACCATCACAAATCCCCATTAACATAATCATTGCTTCCGTAAGAAAATCTAGCCACTGTGAAAGATGAACGAATCCCAGGTAATATTCTGAGCAGGATTAGAGGATTGGGATCACATAGTTGAATATGGAGAAATTGAAATTGGATTCTGAGCTATTCTAACTATTATTGAATGCTAAAACCTAAACATACCCCTGACGAGACCCAAAATCGTAGACCACCCCTGGACAAGCTTGATTGAAGATGACATAAAATTTCGTTCACTGATATATTTTTTGTGATTTTTTTGTGGTTCAGTGAGTAACTGTTATTTACCCATATACCAGTCATAATTTCATAGACATACACACCCTAGATGCTTGAACAATGACAATAAAGAATAAATTTCTCTAGTACAATACAATGAATCTTTCAAAATTCCCCATTTATACTCTTCACAGAACCAATATGATATGAGGCCATACATCACACTTCCTAAAACCCACATCTCTTCTCATCTCTCCAATCGAGTGTAAAGATCCAAAATTCTGATACATAAATATTATTATTTTTATATTAATATCCATTATATTTCTCAAATACATTCCTGGGAGATATATTGGTTTAGTGTATTTATAGAATAGATTAACTATATTTTTATTTTAAGAATGATAATATACTGCACCGACTATAAACCTTACATAATCTTCAGTTTATTTCAATAATGTTACTTTCTTTTACATTGAGAATCTTTTTTAGGTTTAGAGTTTTAGAGAACTAGGCCATAAATCATACACAACAAAACCATATAATAAAAATGGAATTTCTTTGATTAGTTTCAATTTCTCTCATTATATAAAACTTTTAAAATAAATCATGATATTTTTTATCAAGATTCATCAAAACATTAAAATTTACCTATACCTTTCCCTTACCCATCCTTAAACAATGTAAAAACATTTTTTGGAAATTTTTGGATTAGAATAAGAGCTTAGTAAGGGATATAAAAATAAATGAAAAAATCAGGTCAATAAAAAAATGAAAACCCATGAGAAACCATTTCTTGAAAACATAACCATTTACCCCCATTGTGAAATATCATTATTTTAAAAATATAATTTATTTTACCTCTTGAAAAAAATTATTTCCTTGAAAACTCAGAAGTAATCATAGAAAATTCATGTTGGTACCTTGAAACATCATCTCATAGAACCCTTAAAAAATAATTACAGACTATAATTTGGATATGGAAAATATAATTTTAAATTATATAGAGAATACAATCATTACCCAATGCATTGGAGTTCTATATAAGAACAACTATCTTTTAAGCTATAATGGGCTCACCTGACACTATCTAGGTGAAACCATATTATATATTGTCCATGAAAAACATCATGAATAAAAAATTTCATAATTTTAAGAAATATTTTAATCTAGTATAAAAACCACTGTTAGATATTAAAATCCAATTTCCTTTCAAATTCCCATTTTTGACACAAAATACAATTTTATTTTTAAAACCATTTTCAATACTAAAATAACCAAAAAAGGGGTTAGAGAGTTTTTTTAAGAAAACATTTAATTTATCAAAGTAAGTGAGAAATAGAATAAAATTAATTAAGACAATAAAGTTCATTGTCATCATACTTAAAAAATTGGACATTTCATTTGTTTTAAAACATTTAATTTAAAACATGTAAAAATATTGCCTTTGAAAACCATTAAAATATATTAAAATAGATATAAAATGAAAATTATAAATAAATTATATATCCATATAAAGAAGATAAAATATAATTTTAAAAATATGGACATGTAAGTGAAATAGAGTTTTAATAAATACCTTAAAATAGGTTATTTTTCAAATAAAATCCCCTTATCACCTGAGAAACACTTGAATCGTAAAACCCATTAACGAATGATATTAAAAAACATTATATATCATTAGAATAGATTAATTTATGAAATATAATTTAAATGGGCCTGTATATAAACTCTATAAAAGAATACAGGAGCATAAAATCAATAATTTCCTCATTGAAAGGAAATTGAGATGAAGTCACTTACCTTGAGTACAATTCAACACGTGTTTCTTTATCCTCCTATTCTTCAGGTAACCCTTTTTTTTGAATCAAAAGAATTTTTTGGTAATATTTTTACCCAAAATAAGGATTATAGGATGATAGGAGTAAAGAGGAGAAGGTATTTGTGAAGGGATTGGCATATCCAAATGAACTGAGAGGAGTGAAGAGAGGAGGATATAGGGGGGGGGGTTTATAAGTGGGGTGGGCAAAAAAATGTATATTTTTTGAATAAGGGAAACTCACCCAAATTTTTTCTTTGTCAAGTGGATCCAATAATGCACAAAAATCAAGAATAATAGAGATAAGGTCGTGATAGATCTTTTTAATTGGTTCTTTATAAGTTTCTAGGTCATTTTGAGCTTTGAGTTATAAATTTAGTCACTTTGTAATTCTCATTTTTACCTTAATCACTGTGATTAAATTTAATCATTTTCACTAATCACATTAGTAAAAAATTAAGGTGAAGTAGATAAATATTATAAATTATTCTGACTCTAAATATTTTTTCTAGTTTTTCATATTCAATTAATAGAATTTGTAAATTTTAAATTAATATTAATCTCACAGTTGCAATGAGACATTAGATATTTAATTAGAATGTTTTTTTAGAAATTAATGATTTTTTATTCACTCAATGAATAAATATATTCATTGTACAAAAATAAAATAATATTTTCTGATATATAGAATATTAATTATATTTAAAACATTACCATTAGAGATTATATTAATTAATTAAAAATTTGAAACATTATGCATTTCAAAATAGTTTTAGAAAAACCCATCATTAAACCCAATTAAAAACATGTATTTAAAATAATATAAATTCGATTAAAAAGTAATTAAGTGTACAAAATATAAATAAATAATAATTAGGTAACTTTGAAATATATTTTAAAAATATTTATTCTTTTAAATTGCTTATTTTATTTATAATAAATGGGTTTTTTACAAAAAATCTTATTTTTTTTCATTCACTGAAAAATAAATAATTCCTAAAAAAACCAACAGACGAAAGCAAATTAAATTTTGATATTATAATTTATAAAATTATATTCATTTCATAAAAATTAAATTCTTATTTTTAGAAATTAATTTTTAAATAAAACATTATTATAATTGTGTCCAATTAAACTATTTACCTTCTAATTTGGAATTAGTTAATATATTTATAACTAATACTAGTATCTAATTCATATTAATAAATTTGAAAATTATTTATTCTATATTTAACAAGGAAATTTCATCCTTACTATATTTAAGAAATAACGTCCTCATAATTTTATTCACCTATTAAAAAACTGGGGATATCTTTTCCTCATAGGATTTTCAAATTCCCATGTTTCCTCTTCAACCATATGGGTTTTCCATAAAAACTTGATCTTCTGGATCAGTTTATTCTGAAACAATTTCTCCTAATGGTTATGAAATTTAAATTTCCATTCATTATAAGAAATATTCTCCACCAACTAAACTACTTCAAGGATTAGATCATTAGATAAATTTCGAAGATATTTCCTTGACATTGAAATTTGGAATACGTTGTGTACTTAAGATTAAATTGGAAAAAAAGGATCTGGATAAGTACCTGATTTAAAAATATACTAGATTTTATATGATCTAATGATCCATGGAATCAGATTCCCCTTCTTACCAAAATGCATCCAACTTTTCCAGGGAGAAACTTTTTGAAAGTCTTGATCACCTACCTCAAAAAGATCTTTCCTCTGATTATCTTCATAAAATTTTTGCATGATCTAGGTTGTTCTCATGTGTCACTAAATCAAATACATATTCTCAACCTTTTTTTATAAAAACTATGGCCCCAAAAACATTTTTATACTACATCATCCCAAAAATGATTGTGTCCTACACCACTTTCCATAAAAATTCCACAAATTGTTCCATCTGTATACTAGAATAAAAACTAATTTTACAAGAAAATTCAACCCAATAAATATATTGATCTAAACGTCACTATTAATCCATTAAACTAGAATAAAAAATATATTCCTTGGTTATATTTTTCCACTCTCATAGTCCATCGAATTGGGGATTAAAATTCATAATAAAATATAATTCATCATCCAAATATTTCTTAAAGTCCTTTCAAAAAAATTATATGTGAACCTGGGATCAAAGACTGATTAAATTGATAGAGTAATTATATATTATCTAAAAAAATCCTTTAAATATATTTAAGAATTCTAATCAAATGTCATCATATCTCCAATGGGAATGAAATGTAAAGATTTAGTTAATTGATCAAAAATAACCGAAATCACATTATTACATTGATAAGTTTTTAGTGTTCTGACCATGAAATATGATGATATATTCTTCCATTTCCACCATAGAACTATAAAAGGTTTTATAATCCCCTTTGGTAACTATCATTACTATTTTACCTACTAAGAATTCAAACACTTCACCAATAATTTTGAAATATATCTATTCATTCCCTCCCACCAGTTAAACACCCAAAGGTGTCTATAAATCTTTTTGACTCTAAAATGAATGAAAAATGGAGAACTATGAGATTTAGTAAACAAATATTTTGAAAACATGAAATAAATAGGCATACATAATCTTTTCCCCAATTTTAAAACAACTTCCTTGTCAATAATAAAATTTGGTTAATTACCCTTATTAACTGATTCAATATTTTCCAACAAATATTGATCCTCCTTCCAGGCTCACATAATTCCTTATAATAATTTAAACTACACAAAAACCTAAAACAAATGAGTGTTTGTCCCCACACCCACAACATCTCGGCCAAAGTTCATCAAATCATCAACCAAAGGGGTCTTGCTCAAAATGTAACATTGTTATTGTAGTATTAATTTTTTTAACTCAAAGAATCAACCACATTATTTTAATTTCTCAAATGGTAATGAATAGTGTAATAATAATCCTTTATTAGTTATATCCATATTCTATGTGCCATTTTGAATTCATTCTGGGTGAATATATTCTTCAATCTTTTGTTATCGGCATATATTTCACACTTTACTCCATACAAATTATGCCTCCAAATTAAAAAAACAATAATAGATTATTCCAAATATTTTATAAAGTAGTTTAACCCATGAGGTTTCAACTGAAGTGAAACAAAATAAATTACACCATCATTCTACATTATTAAAAATTCAATTATTTTCAACAAAACATCACTATAGATGGAAAAATTTAACATTTCTGGAAGGTAGAGAAAAAATGGGAACATTCAGCAATCTACTATTCGATTATTAAAAACAATCATCAAATTAGTTTTTCCAGATGAACATACCACTTTCTCACGTTAACGTAGTCACTGGGCTAGAAAACTGATTAATTTTTTCTGCAAAAAACCGATAGTAACCTGATTATCTAGAAAAACTATGAATCCCGGTGACATTTGTGGGTATTAGCCATTTTTCATCAACCTTTTTAGAAGGTTTAACATTTATTCTAACATTAGAACCAATATGACCAAGGAATGAAACATGTTGAAACAAAAATTCAAATTCTTTTAAATTTTCCCTATAGTTTATTTTGTTTTAGGGTTTTCAAAGAATCCCTTTGTTGTTATGCATAATACTCTTTACTTTTTTTGTATAAAAACTTTTCATCAACAAACCCAATAACTAACTTGTCCCAAACACATAAATAATTATTTTTATAATATCCATAAATATAGAAGGTGCATTAGATAAGAAAAATGATATAACTTAAAATTCAGAGTTCCCATATGTAGAAAAAAAATATAGCCTTTGGAATCTATAATTCCTTCACTTTAAACTGATGGTACCACAACCTCAGTTCAACCATTGAAAAAAAACCATGATCTATAGAGTTTATCAAAGAAATCATTAATATAAAGAAAAAGATACATGTTATTAACAATGATTTTATTCCAGTCCCAATAATTAGTGGAAAATATCATTAAACCATAATACTTTTTAACAAAAAACAGAAGAACCCCATGGTGAAGTGATGGAAAAGATTAATCTTTTCTATAATAAGTATTGAAATTTATTTTTGAATTATAAAATTTATACATGATCCATTCAATAAGTGGGTTTATAAAGAATAGTAGCATCAAGTACTAATTCAACTATAAAATCAACATCTTGATCAAGAAAACACCAGGAATATTATATGGAAAAATATCAGTGTAGTCATTTACTACTGGCACATAACTAATTTGAACAATATATTTATTTAAAAAAAATGAGCTTGGTAGAATTTAGTGTAATTTATAATTTATTTATCATTTTCTTAGAAAGCTATCAAAGGCATAAAATCCTTTAACACAACATTATTATCACTGAAATTTATCTTTTCATGATAAAATAAAAGACAATCCAGACAAAGAATGATATAAATCTATACTATATCTAGTTAAACAAAATTTTTAGGAAAGACCATCCCAATTATAATAATAAAAAGATTCCATAAAATCATGGATTCTTTAATAATTTTACATAGAGTTTTCACCAATATTTTTATAATACTTTCATGAGGTGATATTCCAAATTTTCTTAAAAATTTCTCCAAAATGAAAGAATGCAAAGATCTTAAGTCCAATAGGGTATTGGTATACTTTTAACACTCAAGTAACATACCTGTTATCACATTATTTGATGTCCAAACATCAACTATAATAGTATTAAATGATATATATACACATTTCTCTTTTGATTTGGAAGATTTCTATCATGTGCAACTGACTTATAATACACATTAGCATAATGAACCATGTCATTGAAACTAAATAAAAATTCCATCTGATGAGGATTGGTTACCACATTATTTGATTCTTCAAGATTATTTTTATTTAATTCAAATGCCATGTGTCCAAACATTCCACATCAGAAAAAATTCATTGACTTCAAAAGACATTCTCTAGGGTTTTTTTGCTACACTTACCATAATATGAGAACTTCAATTTCTTACCTCTATATTTCATTGATGTATATTCCCCATATCCTTCCACTATAAAAATATATATCTTTCATCATTAAGAGGAACATAATAGTAAAACAACTCTATCTAAATATTTTAGAAAAACGAATAGCTTTATCATAGCTTTTAAATTCTCACATGGGCAGATATCATCGCATACTAGGTTTTATTTCTGATTAAAACCTAGTGATCTTTCTAATAGTGGCCCAAATAAAATTAGCCACATACCTAGATAATATTGTGATGCTTTCCCTATATGCGCTATAGAATCTTCATATTTTTACCAGTTCTAGGTATTGTTTTTTCATATGAATCTGAAAAACCTTAGGGAAATATTTTTCTTGGATGATATCCTTGAATGGTTCATCTTCAATTGAATCTTGATCATCTTTATCTCTATTATTCTGAATAAAATACCACCATTGATCATATTATCCTTCAAAATGATAAAGGGTAAGGGTTACATTTTGATGTTCCAAACAGTCCATGACATCAAATATCTTTTCCAGAGAATTTATCAATCCTTTGGCTAACATAGGATCAGAAGATCCATCCAATGATGAGGAATGTTTCCTCATGAAATTATCCACAAAATACATGTTCCTTCTTGGGATAATGAGTTCCAATATATCATGGATACAACCACCATTTATTCCCATGTCAACTGATCCACCTATACCAAAAAAATTTCTATTTCTATTCCAACCATCTTAGGATGCTAATTTGAAAGGAAATATTCATCTTAGTTCCTTACCAATATATCTTGACTATTTACAACATGGAAAACCATTCTAAACCGACATAGTTTAAATAAACCTACTTTAAAATGTTGAAATTCTATAATATTTTAAAATAACCATAAGGTAAAATCATTCTGGGGAATGATATTAATATGAGCGTAACCTCTAAATTTATCTTAACTGAAATTTAATACAAACTATAATGACCCAACCCTAAAAATCACATAATATAGATCTTAGGTCAGGGATTTACCAGTATTTCTCATTGAAGATCATTTTTGGTTTATAGTTTTAGAGAATTAGGCCATAACTCATATATAAAAAAACTATTAAATAAAAAGTGAAAATTTTTTAGTATCCATTACTCCCATAATATAATGCTTTTAAAAGAAAGCATGATACATTTCCATAAAAAATATTCTTGAATTTCAACATGACCTCTTCATTTTCCTTAACCAACCTTAAAACCAGTTAAATGATTTTTTGAAAAGAATTGGTTGACCAGATAAGCTTATTAAGAAATATAAAAAGAATGGAAATTATTAGTTTAGTAAAAACATGAAAAACCATGTAAGATCATTTCTTGAAAAGAAAAATTTTTACCCACAACATCAAATATCATTCCATAAATTTTTTTATTTATTTTACCTTTTAAAAAATCATTTCCTTAAAAAATAATTAGAATTCATAGAAAATTCTTGTAGGTAACTTGTGGAATAATCTCATAGAACCCTTAAATAATCCTTACATATTGGAATAAACATAAAAAAATTCCCCATATATTTATATTGAGAATATAATCATTACCTAATTAATTTGAGCAGTCTCTGGTCCCACCGATCATTTAAGCTATAATGGGATCAACTGGTGCTCTCTAGATAAACCCATCTTATATAATGGGCAAGAACATTATAATAAATAAAAAAATTCATCATTTGAAAAAATATTTTAAACTTGTATGAAAATAAAATTTAGATATTTAAATTACATTCCATATGAAAATACCATTTTCAATACAGAAGAAATTTTTGTTTCGAAATACGATTTTCAATAAATAATAACCAAAAAAGGGAAAGGGGGTTTTAATTTATGAAAATATGTAATATTTTAAAGGAATATAGAAATAAAAAAACTCATGAAATAATGAATGATATTTTTCTCCATAATTTTAAAATAGTATACTTCATTTGTTTTTTTCCAAAATATTCTGTTTAAGACACAAAAAAATATTTCTTTAGAAAACAAATGAAATAAAGTAAAAGAGACAAAAAAATTCGATATATAAATCATCTATGTACATATAATAAATTTAAAACATTTTCTTAAAATCGTGGACATGAAATATAGATAAATTTTTAAGGAAAACCATAAAATAGTATTATTTTCAAAGCAAATACCCTTATCCTATGAGAAACCCTTGAATCATCAATCCCTTTAAAGAATGACAGCAAACAAAACATTAAATATCATGAGAATAAATAAATAATAGATATATAATTTCAAAGGGGTTTTTTATACACATTATAAAAATAATAAATGTTTCTAACATTGATAATTTCCTTAATGAATGGATATTGATATGAAGTACCTTACCATGAGTCTAATTTATAATGCGTGTTTTGATATTCCTCTTCTTTGAGTAACTAATTTTGGTTTTTCCCAAAAGACTAAATTTGGTGGATTTATACCCAAATTAGTCTTCTAGGATGATTGGAAGGAAGTGTAAAATTAATGTAGGTTGGACTTGGTCGAGCCAAAGGGATCGATATGTGTCAAGAGAGGAGGGGAGGGGGAGTACTTTTATACGTGGGGTGAGTGGAAAACTTATAAATTTTTTAAAGAGGGAATTATACCCACATTTTTTCCATGTAAAGTGGCTCTAATTAGGCACTAAACAATACTTGAAAGGGATAAGGCTGAAATTTCTTGAGATAGTGGGTCCTTGAATGTTTTTACACTATTTCCCCCTAAATTTAAGGTGTTGTTACTCGGTAATTCTCATTTTCACCTTAACCACTCTGATTAATTTTAATCATTTTCACTAATAAAATTGATCAAAGATTAGTATGAACTTAATAAAAATTATAAATTATGTTTTTAAAAAAATATTGAATACATTTTCACAAATAAAATTCATATAAGTTGTAAAATTTAATTTAATATTAATCCCACAGTCACTACAAGACAATGAGTTTTTAAGAAGAGTATTTTTTTAGAAATATATAGTTCCATATTAACTCAATGACTGAATATAATTAATTTATAAAACTAAAATAATATTTATTAACATATATTATCTTAATGTAATTTAAAACATTCCCAATTATGGATTATAATAATTAATTATAAAGGTGAAGCATCGTACATTTTAAAATAGTATTTAGAAAAAACCCCTATTTAAACCCAACAAAAACATATATTAAAAAAATATAAATTTCATAAAAAATAATTAAGTGGACTAAATATAAATAAATAATACATAGGTTACTTGAAAACATATTCAAAAAATATTTATACTTTTAAATTACTAAATTCTTCAAAACTAAATGACTTTTTTTTTCTTCAAAAAACTGTATTTTCAATTTTCACTAAAAAATCAATATTTTATGAAAAATACCTAAATTTCACCAAAACAATATTTTTATATTTTTATTTCAAAATTTATATAAACTTTATCTAATTCAAATTATAAAAATTATACATTTTTATTTTAAATAAAACCTTTTAATAAATTTATTTAATCAAACTATTTCCTTTTGGATTAAAATATACATAATATTTTTATGAATAATGTAACTATATAACTTATATTAATAAATATGAAATTGATTTATTATATCCTCACTATAGTTTTTATAGATCATTAATTTCTCCCACTAAAATTTTCCCAGTTTTTACTCTTAATAGACATATCATACTTAAATCATTTTTAAATAACATAGGGAATGGAAATATTGGAAAGGGTTTACATCGATGTCCAGTAAGGGTAAATAATGAAGATATCAATATAACATAATCATATGGGTATAAAAACATGAGAATTACATTTTAACCATACCTTTAATGTCATATATCATATCATGATATAAATCATGGCAGTTCAGAAGACATGAATCATAATCAAATCCAAGAACATGAGTCTTGAGAGAATAACATTGGAATAAGATATAGATTTGTGAAATATAAATATGATTATAACATTGTAAAAATTTATAAATAGAAATAGGTTCACTCATTATGTTAAGGGAATGAAATCATGCCCTCACATAAACTTATGGACATGCAATCAGGTCCACACATTACCTTATAGACAAGAAATCCATGTCAAAGCATGACACTATGAACTTGTAATTATGTTCCCACAAAACATTATGATCATTCCATAAGGTTCATAAATATCATTGTGAACATGTAACCATGTTCACACATATCATATTTAAAATTGGGTTACCAATAATTACCTAATGTATTGGAGGGAGATATAGGTCCCAAATGTCACATAATGAAAATCACACATATGTGTACAAAAAAATAATTAAATATTCATGATATCAGAACCCATGAAAAAAATTGTTTTTATAAAAATTTCATCATAACATAACCCATGTAATAGAATCATGTTTTATAATGATTTCATGATTTTATAAAAGAATAACTCATGGAAAAATACGTGAGTTTCATAAGCATTTTGTCATGTCATAACCTATAGAAGAGAAAAGGGTTTCATAAATATTTTATCAAAACCAATATAAACCATACATTTAAATAATAATAATTATATCCATGGATCATATCCCAAGTAACTCATATGTAAAATCCAAAAATATTAGCTTAGATAGTAAATGATATTGAAAGATGATTTAGAATACATCATGAGGAAAGGAGCCTTTCCAATTTGAAAAATAGTTTGGAAAACCAAAAAAAAAAATTCAAAATTATTTTCATCGAAAATGAAGATGAAACCTTATAAATAAATCATTAAAATTAAAAAAACAATCTTGGAGAAAATTTCATTTTCACTTTGAAAAAAACACTTTTTAAAACTATAAATTCATAAAAAAATTGGAAATAATTTTCTTTGAAAATAATATTTGAAACACATTAAGGATTCTTTAAAGAAATTATTTGTTCATTATAGTGAAAAATACCATTCATGTCATACATGTAAAAACAATGATTTGTTTCACATTTTTAGTAAAATCCAAACTGAATTGTTTGTAAAACAACCTGAATATTCTGTTCAAGAAATTTTACAAAAATTTATTCTTGGGTAAAATTTCCATTACTAAATCATTTATATAATTTAAAAAAAATATTAAAACATTTTTATAAAGCTTGATTTTATAAAAATTTTTTTTACTAACTTGAGAAATAACATAGTTTTTTCATAAAAACATATATTTTAAATATTGAGTAAATAAAGATCATAAAATTAATGAAAAAATGTATGGTAATTAAATAACCTAATGAGAATATAATTCATGAGTTTATTGATATTTTGATCATAAAGTTTCATAAAAAAATTTATAAACATAAAAAGTATTGATAAACATTGATATTGTACCATAAATCCATTACCACATTGGTAAAATTAAATCATAAGGACCATGATAAAATAACATTAAATAAAACTTAAAATATAATTATAATTATTAAATTCACTATATTACATTTCAATGGGTGAATCTATACATCTCATTAAATAAGATATGTGCATAAAATGACATATGTATAAAAGAGGTCAATTTGGGAGAAAAAACCCTTACCACATTAGTAAAATTTGAACCATAAGCCCAATGAATGTGATATACTAAAATGGATAATTAAATACCTAAATTTTCAAAATAATAATAAAATAATACATTAATTGGTAGTATATACACCACATTAATGTAATTGTTGAGGATATGGAAACTGTCTCACAAATGTAAAAATTGAGATAAAAATAGCTTACCTTATGTATTGAAATCATCATACACATTAAAACTCCTATATAATAAATATAATTTTATTATAAGTATATTAAATAAACATAATTATATATATCATACAATATATGATTTACGTATTACATTTTAATACCCATTTATTATTAATTTATCATTAAAAGCATGTTTTGGGCAATAACTATTATTTTCGTGTATGTTTTTATTTTTAATTTTCATTCATATTACATTGATATTGATTAAATGAAATAAAAAATGTTAAAAATTACATAAATATAATATATATTAATTATATATGTATTTATAGAAATCCATAAACATTACAGATAGAAAATTAAAGACACAGTTCATGGAGACTGTAAGTCGTACACGCACATGAACACAGTTTCTATTCATTAAAGGGAATGAGATAAAGGAGGGTAAATAATATATTATAATAAATATAAAATTGTTATGTAATTCATATCATTTATTTTTGTTTAAACCTATATTTATTAACTTCCATGTAATGCTTACATAAACAAAATCCCATCACTTCATGTGGCAGTAGTCTGTAGTTAACACGAACAACATTATCATATATTACAGGGAAGGAAAATTAATAAGTTATATGTGATATAAACATTCCTGAAGTATAATTAATTTATAAATATAATATTGTTTCATTTAATCTATCCTTACCATTTAAAATAATGGAAAACAAATCACGTCGATCCTTGAGGCTGTAGTCTACTGTACACACGAAAGATGATTTCATATCCCATTTTATGGAAGAAGAAAAAGATTTATGTTATAAAATTATGATAGTAAAATATAATTATATTGAATATAATTATGATTTTATATAATCAGGTTTTAATAATAATTGAAATATGTGTAGGAAGAAATAAAATAAAACACTCAGTCTGAGACACTACCTCTTCTTTAGCTTACATCTTTTGGTATGCACCAGAAGGATTCTTAGGCCAGATTTAAGAAAAAAATAATTCTTGTACGATTATATGAAGTTATTAAAGAATCTATTTGGGTAGTTAGTGGCCAAACCAAATGTTTTTGGAATTCTGAATAAGGGTGGGGACTGGGTGGCCATTTATAAGTGAGGTGGGAGGAAAACTTGTTATTTTTGAAAGGAAAAAGGTGTTCCCACATTTTTCACCTGAAAAAGCCTCCAAAATGGGTAATTTATAATTATTATAAGTTATAAGGTCTCAATATATCCATAAAAATGGTTTTGGAAAATCCTTTAGATCATTTTACCTGTTGTCTTTTGAGTTTAACCCAAAGGTAAACCCATTTTAAACTTAACCATAAGAGTTAATTAATACTATAATTACTATTAATTATGGTATTAAATCACGTTAACCTTATTATATAATATAAAAAATTATAATTCCAAACATGTAACAAATTTTTATAATGTCAGTTCATATAAGTGTCAATATTTAATTTAAAATTATACCAGAAGATGCAATGAGAAAGTGGGATTTAAAAGAGAAAAGTTTCCAAAGTGGAGGGAGTTTTAATCTATAATTAAATATTAAATTTTTTAAAATGAAATAAATTGGAAATATTGATATAAATTTTAATTTATTTTTCCTGTAAAATTATCTTAGAATAATTTTTGTACTTTTAAAAGCTTCAATAGAAATGAAAAATCTTGAAAAAATTAGTATTTTTAGTAGTCATCATAAATTTACCATCTAAGAAAATTAAAAATATTTCACTCGAATATAATTATGAAATTTTTATTTAAAAATAGAATTTAATTATTTCAAATAAAATTTCTAGAAATTTAAAAATTTAATTTTTAAATAAGTGTGTAAAAGGTGAAAAAAATGTTTTTCAAAAAAATAGATTTTATGTGTAAAATTGGATTTAATATTGTATATTTTCTAGAAAACAAATAAAGTGAATTTTATACATTTTATTTAATTAAAATAAATCCCAAAAAATAATTTGTTTAATTTATTTAAGAAAAACATGTTTCTGGGCATAAAAATTGTTTTTTAGAAAAATATATTCATTATTTTGAAAAAGTTTTTATTTTAATTTCTTATAAATTATTCACCAAATAATTAATTTTATATACAAGTTAAAACCATATATTTTAGGATTTTTTAATCCTATTTGTACCATACATTCCAATTTCTTATTGAAAAATATCATATTAAATAATAATATTTTAATAGTATGTCACGTGTGGGTCACTGGTCTTCCAGAGGCAGTGGCTTTCTATCTCTGGAGAACATCCATGCTGCGGCGTGAAGCCTTTTCTCTATCTATGGCTCCGCATGGCACCATGATGTTGGTCCCAGGAGGTCGATGCTATGGTTTTTGGGTTGAAGTTGCGATTCGTGTCATCTGCGGGTGTGATGGGTAGAAATGGCCCCAAGTGCAGTTTTGAAGGCGGCGACGAGATTTGATGCATAGGCTTGCGGAGGGGTCCCCTACCAGTGAGATCTGGCCTGGTTTGTGTTTGTTCAAATTTTTCTGTGTGTTTTTCTTGGTTTCATGGTGCAATGGTTTTTTGGCATACGGTGTGGACTCGGCTCCATTTACAGCAGGTTGGATGAATCTATGATTGTGGTTTGGTTTTATGTTTTTTCTTTGTGAATTAGTGGAATGATTTATGGATGTATGGTGAAGGTCGATGGTGAGATAGAGAGGTGTAAGGGTTTGGAATCCAGTGATGCTATGGTGTTTTTTCTGTTCTTTGTAGGTTCTCACTTACCCAAAAAGTGATTTATTTGAAATTCAAAAAACGATGTTTCAGTCAGGTACCAATATATGAGGATAAATTTTTCAATATTACATCATTAGGTTCCCATGTATCTTTATCAGTATTTTGGTTCCAAAACAAATCATTTACTAAGTGAGTTGACTTGTTTTATAAAATTTTCATTGTATGGTCCAGTTTCTCAAATGGTTGTTCCTCATAAGAAAGTTCATGCTCTGGTTGTACAACTTATGAGTTCAGTAGATGTGAATGATTTGGTATGTACTCCCT
Organism: Viscum album; assembly: GCA_963277665.1. Classification (NCBI taxonomy): domain Eukaryota; kingdom Viridiplantae; phylum Streptophyta; class Magnoliopsida; order Santalales; family Viscaceae; genus Viscum; species Viscum album. The sequence continues at coordinate 1,579,529,227 of OY728150.1, read as the reverse complement.
CAGGAGAGATAGAAGGAATTCATCATGGGTTTGAGAGAGGTTTGGTGGAAGGTCCAATCGATAGGTTACCATCCTAATATTATCATGAATTTAAATGGTTCTTATATATATAGGGATTGGCTTTCCATTATATTATAAACAAAATTTCATCATTTGGTTATGATTTGATCAATTTATAATTCATCTATTACTCCATGTAATGAAGATGAATTTTTTATGCCTCAAGAACTAATATATCACTTGATCCACAATATAATAATAATTCATTCCTTATATCACTAATTATCGTTATTAACAATGGTTATGACATTTTATTTAATAACATTCAATGTTAAACTCAATATATTCCACAACTTTTTAACCTTAAGAATCCTCTATGTTTATTAAAAATTAAAATCTAAAAAAATCAGAAATAAGGTTCTAAATTTCAAAAATCCACTTAACATTAATCCACCAAATATCATAGAGTATCTCTTAATTTTAAAATAATAATATGTTAATTCCATATTCATATGTTTTCTGAAAGCATGGTAATAAAAATAAATTCCATAAAACCTTAATGAAAATATACCTTCTTTCAAAAATTAATCATTTTCTCATAAAATCATATATTATTGAATATATTCTATAAACAAAAAAAATCTTATGAACTTTATCAATGAGAACATAAAACACTTTTTTAAAATTATTAGTCATTTTAAAGGAATGAAATACTATCCAATTTAATTTATCTATATCCATCATATTTTTACACCAAAATTAGCATCTCAACATCAAGGACTTGTTAAGGGAAATCTTCACAAAATCATGTACTTTTTAAAAAATATCACATTTCCATTAAATCAATTTTCTAGGTGATCATTTCAATTCAAAATATTCTTGTACATCCTTAATGAACAAATTCAATAGAAAATACATTATATGTTTTATAAATAATTAATTCCAATACATAAACACAAAAATTATTATACATCTCGAGTTATGAACTCATAACTTTCTCGGGCATCAAATTTAATTGGTTACCCAAGTATCTATAACTTGTTACATGCCTGGTTAGGATGATGGATATACACTCCCCTAGTCTCTAGGGTTTCTAGGAGAATACCCATCAACAATGATGGATTATCTTTTCTCTACGGGGGGTCAGAGGCCTTTATTCTAGGGCCAAATATCCCCCTCTGGGTTCTTCATCCATTTATGTTTTTGGTTCTATTCTCTCTATGTTCGATCAATTTTGTCAATTATTCCACCTCCATTACTTTTGGTTTCTTAGACTAGATATTTTATAGATTTGGTTTTCCAATTTTAGGGTTGGTTCCCTTCATCCTGAGATAATGAGATACGATGGTGGCATCAAAGTTATGGTGTCAACATTTGTGGGTGGTGACATTTTTTTTATTGATTATATTGGTGAGGCTTCATTACTAGATAGATTTTATGTTGATGGTATCTTAATTCCTTGATATCTGTGATAGTTTCCACTCATTCAACCATGGTCACGTGGGATGTTATCAGGTTGGGCGATGGGGTGTCCGCAACTTCCATAGCTTTATGCTTTGAGATTGTAGCTCATGGGATCTTAGGATTGGATTTGTATTTATAACCTTTGTGGTGTCAACCAACGATGTTTGGTGGTGTGGTGGCAGTTTCCAATGGTGATTGGTAGAAATTCCTAATGGTGACTGGTGAAGATATACTAACTTAGTATGATTCTGTGTTTCCAGAGATCTGTTATATGGTGATTAGGTGGCGGTATTCATGCTCTGGTGGTGGTTCATTGGTAAATGGATGGACCCCCTTTCATATGGTATGTGACCATTTCTTCTAAATATATTTTTGGGGTTTTTAGTTCTGTTTGTTTTTTTTGGGTGGATATTTCTTTTCAATCACCGGTTTGTTCCATGTTTCATTTGGATATCTTGTAAAATTTCATAGGATCTACAGGGTGGGGGTAATCAAAAGGGGTGTGGTAGTGATGAAACACATCATTAAACAATATGTTATTAATTTTTATGGACATATTGGTACCTTTATTTGAATTTTTCTTGAGGGTTTTAGTATAATTTTTCATTACATTTGGTTGACATCACTGTTATTTCATTACGTGCTTTGTCGGGTGGGAGAATCTTAAGAGGGAAAGGTGTTTTGGAACCCTACATAAATATATCATCCACATGTTTGTGTTGGTTGGAGAGGTTGTATTATATGTTGTGCTGATCCATCACGACACAACTTCTTAGAAGAGGGAGAGACACATCATTTTGACTAATCTCTCTACTGCACTGTACAACATGGGGGAAACATGGATTTTTCTAGTTCTTTTATTGATGTTTTTTTCCCTTTAGGCTTGTAGGACCAATATGAACCTTTGGTCTTATTTATTTTATGAAAATTTCTCTTTCTTTTAATGTGATCCCTATTTTCCTAATTTTTAAATAGTTTTACTTTATTATTTAAAATAAAGGGGGATTGACCCGCAACCTTAAAATAAATCATTATGCCTTATTATCCTGATTTATCCTCATATTCCTTAATAATCCATTCTTATATATGTCATTTTTAGTCTCTTCATCATATCAAATAATATCAATACTTATTACACCTTACCAATCCTCTTCTTGATCATTCCCCCTAGGACATCGATTTTTTACAATGCCCAATATTTCCATATATACGACATTAAACCATTGATCATTCCTTAGGGAAACCATTACACTCATCCATTTCAATAAGTAAAATTTTAATTTTTCATCAGAAATAGCTAAATCTGTGTCCTTATCTACACATAAAACATCTTCTCATCCCTTTGAGACATTCTTGGGAGTGCTTCTTTCCACAATCTCATCATATAGAAAATTGAATCATCTTTCCTCTATGGTCCCCACCACTATAACTATTAATTAACTCTATCCATATCCTCTATGGTGATTCTAATAGATAGTAAAGGTGAATATTGTTAATCATATATCATGTTTAATGATTAGGTAAAATCAGTATATCTAAGACTCTAGTCATCATCCCATTTAGTTTCTCATCAATACATTGCCTATCACATTCAATGCTAATTGAGTTCCTTCTGGTACCTTCCATTGTCTAAAATAAGAAAACATTGTGTGATAAAAAATAATCCTTGTGAGAAACAAAATAATCATGAAAAATCATTTATATGATGAATAAATAGGATCACATTCTTTTCAATCTATACAACCTTATGTTTAACAAAGATTATTCTTGGTCATCATATATTCAAATCCTTCATGATAGTTTGAAAAGAGTTTTTCAATTTTAAAAGAATATACCTTGGGTGTGTAAAACTAGGTGTGTAGAAAAGCTCCTTTTCATGAACTTGTGATGGTCATGTTTAGATCAAAGAAACCTTTTCAGAGTTATTAGACCTATATATCTATCTAACAGATCTGTATCTACATTCAGTATCTATATAGGGATGTAATTTCATAGAAGATAATCCATCAAACCTTGAACAAAATTCCTAGAAATTTTTCTATACTTGAATCATCATTCGACTTGTACTTATAATTATCCCTAGACATATCCTTATAAACATCCCTAGGGATCTCAACAAATTATTTTTATCCTTGTTTTTATATGATAACAAACCGCTTCTCTAATAGAAACGATAAAAACCCTAACTTGTCAAACATAAATATTACAAATTTTTAGAATAATATTCAATACATTTTAAAATGTATTCCAGTGGACCATATAGGTTTAGTGTATTTGGATAATATATTCAATATCTTTTTATTTCAAGAATGATCATTAATGTATCCCAAAAAGATCCTCCAACTTAGTACTCTTCATACATTTCTTTATAACCCAGGGAAAGAAAACATAAGAATGGGTGAGATATGGTGTTTATTAAGTGTAAATAAGAGATATGTCAATATAACATGATCATATAGGTATTTAAAAAATCAAAATACAATTGAAATCCAAAAACTTCATATCTTAGTAAATAAATGCGTGTCATAAAATAAATAATAACAGTTCATAAGACATGAATTTTATTGGGATCACTGGAAAAGAGTCCCGAGTGAATTAAATTTTCATAATACATAGATTTGTTTAATACACATTATATTATAAAAATGTGAACATGTATAAAAAGAAATAGGTTCTTTCATTATGTTTAGGACAAAAAATCTGTCCCTCGCTTAAACGTATGGTCATGCAACCAAGCCCACATAGAACCATATGGAAATTAATTCCAGGTCCATACATTAGATTTTAAAAATGAAATAATGCTCTATTATATAATTTTGAACATGTTATCATCTTAATGAATATAATATTTACTCATGAGTTATCCAACTTTACCCAATTCATTGGAGGCAGATAGAGGTCGCACCCTTTATATAATAAAAATCAAAAATATTTGTGGCACAAGATCATGAAATATTCATCATATAACAACACATGAAAATAAATGGGTTTTATAAACATTTCATCACAACATAACATGTGGAAAATAAGTATATTTCATAAAAAATTCATCACCTAAAAAATTAAATCATTAAAAAAGAAGTGGGTTTTATATTTTTTGTCATTTTATAACCCATGTAATAGAAATTAATTTCATAAAAATATTTTTATCATAAATAAAAACCATATAGATAATGAATAATAATTTCATTATTGTATCATATTCCTAATAAATCATAAGTAACATCAAAGGATGCAATCTTTGATGTCAAATAATTTTGAAATATCACATGGAACATTTATTATGGAGAAAGGAATTTGAAAATTGAAAAAATAAAACATTTTTAAAATAATTTTGTTTTAATATTAATATTAAACCTTACAAAGGAACATTTAAAAATCATTTAAAACATTTCTTGAGTAAAATATCATTTTCATATTGAAAAAAACACTTTCTAAAACTAATTATTCAGTAAAAATTTCAAAATAAATTTCATTGAAAATAAATATTGAAACATTTAATTTATTATTTATAAAAAGTGTTTTTTTATAATGGAAAAATACCCATCATTTCATATACATTAAAAAAATATTCTCATCACATTTTCGATTGCTGTGGGAAATAATGTAGATTTTTCATAAAAAAATTCATTTTGAATATTGAGTTAATAAAGAGAGGAAAATGAATAGACACAATATATTATAATGGAATAACTATAGGATAATAAAATTCATGAGTTTATTTATATATGTTTCATAAGGTTTCATAATAGGAAGAATTAACATAAACAATCCCAATAAATGATGATATTGTACAATAAAAAATTACTAATTTACTAACATTAAGTAAAAATCCACATGAAAGAAAAACTATTAATGAATCTCAAAATATCATTATAATAAATAAAGTTATGACATTAAATTTGAAATAGTCTATATATACACCTCACAAAAGAAGATAGGTGCATAACATGACCTGCATCTCAAAGAAGAAAATTTGAGAGAAAAATCACTTACCTATTTAGAAATGATGTAACCATAAATCCCATTAAATAGAGATCAAAAAATGGATACTTAAAACCCAATAATTTACTGGGTAATAATCATAAAATACATTCATGGTCAGTATATACACCATATAAAAAAAATATGTGCTGATTTTGGCATGCGTCTCATAGAAGAAAAAAGTGAGACAAAAATCCCTTACCTTAAGTATCAACTTCATTCATACAAGTTTGAAACTCATATAAAATAAATACATATTAATTGTAAATTTATTACATAACCATAATTATATTAATTATACAATATAATAATTAATTATTACCTTTTATTAAACATTTTTTAACAATTACGTGTTAAAATCTTGTTTTAGGCAACAACTACTTTGATTTTCATGTATGTGTTGATTTATTTTGTTTGATCCTTATAATTGTATCGTGTATCCAAAAATATACATAAAATGATATAAATATCATATATATTTATAATATATGTATTTTTAGAAATCCATAAATGTTAGATATTTAATATTAAATACACAATTCTGAGATATGGCACGCCGTACGTATTCTTGAACATTATTTCCATTTCCTGGACATACTGAAATAAATTTTGGTAAATAATATATTACATTTGAAGAATTATTTTTATTTCATATATATCAATTATTATTATTTAATCCTCACCAAATTATATTCCAAGTCAAGATTACTTAAAGAAGAAATCACATCACATCACGAGGTAATAGTCTTCCATATAAACGAACGATTTTATCACATTCCCCATAAAAATGATATTAAGAAGAAACATGTGATAGAATTATTCTATTTTATTATAATATTATAAATATCATATGTTTTAATTTTTTATATAAGTATTTCCATCCATATAAAATAAGCATGAAAAACCAAACACATTGGTTCGCAAGACAGTAGTCCACCCTACACACATATGATGATTTAACATCCCATTTGATTGAAGAGGAGAAGGATTTTGATCATGAAATTAAATTCATAAAATATAAGTATATTTAAGATAGTGAGGTTATTATATCATCATTGTTTAATAATAATTGAAGGATATGGACGAAGAAATAAAATAAAACTCTTTGTTAGAGACCCCATTATTTTTTGAACACCGTCTTTTGGTTTTCACAAAAAGATTTATTAGGATGGATTTATGAACCGAATAAGGATTTTAGGATAATATAAAGGAAATAATTAAGTTATTTTTTCATTACATGGATGAACCAATTTTTTTATGTTTGAAGAGGAGAGGATATGGGGTGACCTTTTATAATTAAAGTGAGTAGCACACTTTTTATTTAAGAATAGAATAACGGTATACGCATAATATTCACATGAATAAAGGTTAAACCACGTTCCATAATCTAAAATTATAGGTGATATTGTTAAAATATGTCCATAAAAGTGTTTCTAGACATGATATAGATCATTTTCCTTTAATGTTTTAGTATAAAACCCAGGTAAACCTATTTTAACCATAACGAAAATAATTAATTTTTATTGTTTTTACTATTAATTAGGGTAAAATAATAATTTTAACTTATTATATAAGATAAATTACAAAGATTAAAAATATGTAATCCATTTTCTAAATTTCTTTCACATAATGGGAAAAGTTTATTTTAAAATTAAACTGGAAGATGCGACGATAAAGTGGGGTTTTAAATAGAAAATTATCATAAATGGAAAAAGTTATAATGTCTATATTCAATAAAAACTTTATTCCTAAGACCTAAATTAGAATAATATATGAAAAATTTAACTAATTTTACTTCTAAAACCATCTTAATTTGTTTATGTTTTTAAAGACTTCATTAGAAATGAAGATTCTTAATAAAAACCAGTATTTTAAATTATTTATCAAAAAAATTATCTTCTTATAAAATTATTAATTTCTTACCATATGATATTTGGAAATTATTATTTAATAATTAAATTTATTTTTTTCAGATATATTTTCCCAAATTTAAAAAAAATCTAATTTTAAAATAAGTGCCCAAAATAAGACAAAACTAATTTTTAGAAGAATAGAGTTTTTATACTTAAAATTGGATTTATTTTTATCACTTATCTAGAAAACCATAATATGAATGCTAAAAATATAATTTCATTATGATAATTCACTAAAATTTATTTATTAAATTTTTTTTTGTGAATATTTTTTTTGTATACCAACAGTTTTTCAAAAAAATATATATTTTATTACACTACAACAAATGCCGATCCTAGCGGCGGTTTTTTTTCCGGTTTAGCGGCGGTTTAAACCGCCGCTATATTGTGTGGCGGCGGTTTACAAAAACCGCCGCTATGTTTGGCGTCGGCAATCTATTAGCGGCGGTTTTTTCGATTCCGCGGCAGTTTTAGAAATGTGTCGTATGTCCGTCATTTAGCGGCGGTTTTTCTTCATTTAGTGGCGGTTATATGGGTATCTTATTTAGCGGCGGCTTTAACCGCCGCTAAATTCAGGCGTTTGATGCGCCTATTCTGCGGCGGTGAATACCGCCGCTAAATATCAACATAATATATTTAGCGGCGGTTAAAACCGCCGCTAAATTCTACCCAGTTCATCATTTAGCAGCGGTTAAAACCGCCGCTAACTGATTCCCAGTTATTTAGCGGTGGTTAAAACCGCCGCTAAATGCTCACAGGTATGGCATTTAGCGGCGGTTAAAACCGCCGCTAAACGTTGAACTGAAAAAAAAAATATGTTGCATCTGCTCCACCACTGCCCTAAATTTTCCAAAACCACAGCCACATCTCACCCATAAGCCCCACATAATATCACATCCACACATATTTGTAATGTACAACAGCTTACAACATTATTACATCATTACCATTTCATATTCCATCACTAAAAGAATACTACCACAAACCACTACACACAAAAACCAACATCCTCATAATAGTGACCATAACATCTCTTACCATAATAAAAACCAACATTAAAAACACCATCCCTCATAGACAAAACCACACCATAACAAGAAACATGTATCTCACTATGAGAACCAAAATCCAATAAAACAAGTAGGGAATCTATGAGAAAACCCATGAATGTTTCAATGTGAAATGACTCATAAAACCATATTGAAATATCCAAAATCCAATAAAACAAGTAGGTGGGTTTTATTAAAATTGGATATATTACCTAGGATACCACTAAAACAGTTATCATCCTCATGTTCCAATGAATATAAATGGTTCCAAAATAGAACCCTTGTGGGAAACCTCTCAAGGATAATATAATAATTTGATCAAAACTAATCATTAAATAAATAAACACATAACCATGTGTCATAACCAACCAATTAAAGGGACCATATTCATAATATGACAAACAATAAAATAGATTTACACAGTTACATTGAAAAAAATGAATGAATTAAAACACTTTATGACATTATTCAATCATCTTTGAATATGTACCTAAAAATATCTCCTCCAAACCACTATTCCACCATAGAAAATGATAAAATGGATTAACATTCCCATGAAGAGTAATCTACAAATGATCCATGATTTCCATTGGGTTCACCAAATCATTACTTCATCCTCATCATCCAACTCTCTATATTTGAATATATGGGATGAATCATGATTATTTCAGTAATGTTGGGATACATTGATGATATTGTGAATTATTTTTATCAGTGGTTAGAGCTCCAACTGATATAACACCTCACCAATGTTCACCAAAACCTAAAAAATCCAGAACAACCTAGGAGAATCCACACTCCCTCACACAAAATATGCCTACACCATCATGGAAACAACCTCAAGAACACAAGATCTTTGAAATATAACTACATGGGTCTACATCTATAATATACAGTGGTATTGAAATGATCCTGGCCAAATTAGATTTTTTTATTAAGCCATTTTAAGGAAAATGAAAAAAACCAGAGTACACTACAGGAGCACTACGTGCTGAAAGAGCTTACAAAGTGGTGAAACACAAGGCTTAAGTTACTTGACTCTGCTGCTCTAAAGAGCTCCCAGTGTAGCATACCAACCTGGATGTCAGGATCCTCTCTGATGAGCTCTTCAAAGTAGGAAATCATCCTCTCCATCGTCTGAATAAATTCCTCTGAGTTGATTTTTCCCTTATTGAACCCGCGGGCCAGAATTCTATCTTGTTTATCTAACCACACTTCTTGCTCCTCTGTGGCATCAACTTGCAGCCTTCGTGCGTAAATTCTGTTGAGATCCTCTTCTGAAACATTAGGACGAATGGCTTGTTCAATCATATATTCCTTGGAGTGCAGGATGAGTTTCAAGCACTCTCCATTCTCTTCTTCTTTGTCACATATAGGCTTGTTTGTTCCTTCTTTTTCCCCCTCCTGAAGGGTTGTGCTTACTTTGATCTTTCCCTTCTTGGCCGACCTAGTCTCCATTGGTTTTGGAAGATGAGAATAATCCTTGCGACTCTTAGTCTTTTTCCCTTGGACCACAATACATTTTCCAGAATCTCTAGCGACTTTTTTCCCCTTCTTCCGCCGAGGGCTATGAGGGCCTTTCCCTTTACATCGATCCATGCTGTCCATTGAAGGAGTACTATAACTGTCATCACATGAAAAATCATCCTACGAAGACAATATAGGATCTTGAACTTCCAATCCAACAAAGCGGTTCCCCAACGATAACTGCATGCCTTCGCAGAGAGGGCTCGGCTTGAAAAGTGAATTCTCTAGATCTACCTTCTTCTTCATGACCTTATCTTTCCCCCCAATCCCAACCTTCGAATGATCCCCAAGGGTGTTAGGATCTAGTGCCTTCAAGATATTGGCATTGGCCAACTTCTCCTGTTCTCTGGAAGAAGTAACAGCAGCCAAGAACGACTTCCCCGGAACCAAGGCTGATCCCATGGGTTGGTCATTTCCCCGACCCATGAATTGTAGATGATGGTTGTCACCCCGACCTCTCCCAGGAGAGCTTCCAGCCCCATGAGCCTCACTGCCTTCACCTTCCTCGGCTTGGCTGGGTAATACAGGATGAATCCCCACATCCACAACGGACCTCTCCACACCATCGCCCCTAACACCCAGATCATGCCTCAATCTAGAAAAAACATCTGCAACCCTCGGGCCAACCTCCTTGAGTTGCCCAGGTTTCTCAATCCTGACAGGACTCAAGAGAACCCCTGTCGCCCCTGGATCCTCCCCGCGCGCCACACCAATCGCACCCGGATCCACTCTTGCGCATGACTGGTCCTCTGCCTCTAGAGCCACCAACACCTTCGAGGACCTGTCAAAACTCCCGCGGCGACATCCTGAAACGTCATGGCCGATCTTGCTGCAATCGGTACAGAACGCGGGCCAAGAATCAAACACCACCCGCTGCTTCCATCTCAGTTCTTCTCCAACCAAGATCCATAGCCACTCAGTTGGGGGTTTCGAAATATCAACTTCAACGCAAACACGGGGCATAATAGGGTGACATACCGCCGAGGTTTGATGATCAGAACAGAGATACCGGCCGATCAAGTTCCCAAGCATACAAATGATAGAGGGATTCTGGAAAGGAAGAGGCAAATCGGGAAAGCTAACCCAAATCGCGGCCGACGGCGGATCGCGGTTCAAGTTGAAGTCGAACGACCATCGTAGAAGGAAGAAGCCGCACCCATCAAACACTTGCGGCGCGCTCGACCAGGCGACGACCAAGTCCTCAGATTCAAAACGAATCATCAATTGACGCCGGTCGAGCAAACCCACCACCGCTCGATTTTGTAAACCCCAAGAACCAAAGACGAAGCGGTCGAAGGCATCTACCGAGGGACGACGACCTCTGAAACGTGCCACTAGCGTTGATCTGTGCAGATCCGACGCCGCGTTGAATTCCTTGAGCGAAATCGCAAGCTGAGGAGAGCCTTCGTGGAGGTCAGTGACCTTAGGGCTAAGCGAAATGGCCGGAAAGGGGGGGAGAAAAGCTGGGTTGGTGAAAGGGATGAATGGCCGAAGCACCGTGGGAGGAATCCCCCCTCCCCCCGCCGGGGAGGAGGGGGCCGGATCTACAGTCATCATCGAGCTAGGGCATCTTCACAGATGCGAGAGCGAAAACGCGATTCTCTTGGGGATGAATCCTCATCACAATGTAGCTGGAAACCTTGAAATGATCCTGATCTTCTTTTATAGTTTCTATAAATATTAGGATATTTTAAGTCATGCATTACACCACACTAGAAAAATATTTTTTTATTCCCTTACATAGACACATCACAATGTAAAAGTATACAACATCCAACACAACTCATAGAATATATACACAAAAACAGATGAATGATGTATATTTTTATCGGAAAACAAAAAAAAATTGGTGTTTTATTCACCCATAATGCAACTAGGTCAAAATTAATGTTCCCAAAAAATCCCACAACTTATTGAAATTCAATTCCAGATTTCCATCGATTAGGGGATTGAAAGTCATTTTAAAGAGAGTTTAGGTAATGGAGGGATTCCATATTCCTCCCAATAATGATGATATGAAATAGGAATTACATTCTAAACAATTAATTATGGTATCATGGGGAGTCCTAAAACCTCATCCATGTACAATCATTCTTAATAATGTATTTAACTGGACTCCTTGATTTCTATATAATGTTATGAAATCATTATTCAATATATGATCACATATCCTCCCTAATATTGGGGATACATTGTGACCATCACAATTTTGACTTCCACCCACTTCCAATTGGTATATAATGATTTCATGAATGTACACATCTAAGAACTAGTATATGAATTCATAGATCATATATATTGTGAGCCCCATTTATATATCTTCTTCTATTATAACACTGAATGATATAACCACAAACCAGATGTATTCAAACCTATGAGGGAAGGATGTATTCAAGATAACCTCATCATTCAACCACCTCGGGTGATTTTTAGACCATATATCAATCATAAAAAACCTATCAGATTCCTTTAAATGGTGTAATATATCATCTACAATTAAAATGGGTAATAATTCTTGATTTTATGATAATTAAACATTAATTACTCCAAACATAGTCTCAGAATACCATCTTAATACATAGAGAACAACACTAGAGTTCTAAAAAGAAATAATTTTCAGCAAATGAAATGCTTTTACTACAAACCAACTGTTATCATTCTTGTTCAACACATCAACAATACTACTACTCATCATCTGATGCTGCATCGTCACCCTCTCCACCTTCATCTCCACCACCTGCTGCCACCTGTAAGAACATTATATTGAAAATTAAATATTGTTGCATATTTATAATAAAAATTAAAACCAATAAAAGTTTGCAAACTAAATGATTTTGATTTTTTTATGATTTACCTGCTCACCACTACCCGATGCACTACCACCGGGGGCATATCTGCTCATATGCTAACGTATTTCAAGCAACTCTTTCTGCAAATCAGATATCTGATTCCCCTGCTGGTGAACTGTGTTTCGTAGAGCAGACATCTCCCTCTGAGCATCTTCAGGTATGAAATGACTATAACCAGGAGTAGATGAGGCCGAAATCCCTGATGGCATGCGAAAGACCTCAGATGGTACGGGTCCCAAACCCATCCCGCGCACTCTACCAGGATGCTCCTTCCCAAGGACTTGACCAATCGGGTCATCCTGGGAGACTGAGTAGGATTTCCCAGGATTGGAATCCCATATTTCTTTAATTTTTACCTATAAATCAAATATCAATATATATTAACACAGTAAAAACTGATATTAAGTTATTATAATAAATAATTGACTTCATACCCCAACTTCTCTGGCAGGTTCATTAACAAAACTTCCATCTGTTTTTTTATGAACATCCAGCCACAGTTCTGTTCGGGATGCTTCATGCCCTAAACTCTGTGACTGCATTAAACAAAGATAAATCATCAATCAAATATGTTAAATAGATAATATTATCTTATAAATATTTAAACTAATTAAAAGATTACCAATGACATTCGGCTTCTTGAAAAGCTATTTGAACCCGCAGTGTGCGGGATTACCTGCTTCGCCCGGTTTGAAGCATTCTTTCTTGAGAGATCCTGAAATAAATAAAATTCAATTTAACAGTATTGTATTCAATGTCTATCTCCTCTTCATGTACATGTATAAATGTAAAATGAGGATAATATAATAATATATATATCAATACCATCCGCTTCTCATCACGATGTCTATCGACAAAAACCTTCCACTGTTCTTTCGGTACCCCACTGGGTATCTTCTCATACATCTGCTGCACGGTCAACGAAGAATCGTTGACATCACACCACAACCTCCATTTGAAATCTTTCCATTTTTTTCCAAGATTTTTCAATGTCCACTTCCGTGCTATCACATCAGCAACGGTAAAGTGGAAGAACATCTGTATACAGAAATTCATTTTGAATATATTAGTAAAATGACATTCAATTAAACCATAAAGGAATAAAATTACCTTTATCTGAGAATCATAAACTTCATTTTTCCAGTTTGGAGGCATATGCCTCCAATCATCATACGAAATAGGCAGGGAAACGGGCTCCGCTGCCAGCTGACCTATAATCTGACCAAGTAAACCTGCGGCGTCATCCGTCGGGACCCCATAAGAATCAAATGGCACCACTATCTTCTTGCCATGCATGTTCCAAACATCATAACTTTTTATGTCTCTTTCCACAGTTTCATTGTCTTCATCTGCAATGAGCAAACAATTACTATAAACAAAATGCAATAAATTTATTTAATTAAAATTTGTACCTATGACTGCGACCCTCCAGAATGTCCGTGATGAACTGGAGGGGGCGTGTCGCTGCCCCGCTGCTGAAGCTCCTGTAGGGGGAGGCGATGACTCATCCTCTAATGAGGGATCCACTGATGGTGTCAGAGATGGTGCAGGGGGAGATGATTCCGTGGGGACAGACGGATCGTCATCTGTCGCAGAAGAAGAAGGAATAGTGTACCGCTTCTTCCTTGGCATTCCTGTCATTTAATCAAATAAAATTAAGTTCAGAATATATATTTCAAAAAAATTATGCAGAAAAAAAATTAAAAATGATAATAGATGCCCAGTATTAACAAACAAAATATATATAACAATGATAATGAATGACTACAGAAATGAAACAAGTAGATGCTGAATGAATAAATAATTGTACATACAATCATTTTCCCCTTCAATAATGTCGGTTTCCTACTCCATTGCTTCATCCACTTTATTCATCCTTGCTAGACCAATATTTTCAATATCATGATGGACAAATAATTCTGCTTCCTGTTGTTGATGAAATTCAGTTGCAGAGGTCAAATCTTCCACTTCATCACCCATATCATACAAATCTCTTTGTATTACGTGAGTAACTACACTCCACCCTTCATCCACAACATCATTCACATAATATACCATTTTTGCCTGCGATGCTAAGATATATGGATCATGCAGTTCACGATCACCAACATCCATCAAGCGAGAGAAGTTTACAGAAGTAAATTGCAAGGAATCTCTTTTAACACCTCTGATAAAATCGACCCATTTGCATTTGAATAAAACAACAGAAAAATGCCCGTGGTAGTTTAATTCAATAATATCATGCAGCTTTCCATAGTATTCCACTTCAGCAAATGTAAAAATACCACTATTCTGTGTTTTCAAACCCACTTCTCGATCGACTGTACGAAATCTAAAACCATTCACATTATAAGCGTTGAACTTTCTAACTTGTTTTATGGGACCTCTAGCAAGAAACTTCAAATCTTATGAAAAGTCAGCTCGAGTATCAGTATTCATGATCTGAAAAAAAAATATAATTTAATAGATTTGCAAATTGTATGTGTCAAAGTAATATTCGTATTTATTTCAATATTTATAAACTTACACGTCGTGCAAACCATTCTACCAGCTCTTTATTCACAGCTTTCGTTATATCTTTTTCATTTCGTATTCGGCTTCTCATTCGTCTCTTTGTTTGTATCCTCAACTCTTCAATAAATGGATCTGCAATTTCACTATTCAGCAGCACATATCTATGTGCCTGTAATAATTCCAATTCTGTTAGTGTCGCGTATGAGGTCCTCCCAACTGATCGGCCAATAGCAGGAAATATTTTTGATTTCTGATGCATTTGAGATTGAGTTGATGTGTCGTCAACACGTCCAACTCAAGTAAATCTTGTCTCAATATCATCCAAATATCTGGAACAAAAGGTGAGACAC
This sequence comes from Viscum album, assembly GCA_963277665.1. Lineage (NCBI taxonomy): Eukaryota > Viridiplantae > Streptophyta > Magnoliopsida > Santalales > Viscaceae > Viscum > Viscum album. Next base: position 1,579,513,577 of record OY728150.1, on the reverse strand, counting down.
TCCTCGGCCAAATAGCCTTCAGCAATAGAGCCTTCTGGTTGAGCTTTATTTCTCACGTATGCTTTCAAATGCCCAAGATATCTGTGAAAAAAAAAATAATATTATGCATTTATTTAAATGCCAAAAAATGTTTACTTAACTGGAAACATATAAATAAAATACCTCTCAATTGGATACATCCATCGATAATGAACGGGTCCTCCTAATTTAGCTTCGTCAACCAAATGCACAGTTAAATGCATCATGACAGTAAAAAACGATGGAGGGAAGATCATCTCCATTGCACAAAGGGTCAATACAAACCTCTCCTGTAGGTTGTCAAGCTGAAATGGATGTAGAGCTTTCTCACATAACTGTCTAAAAAATGTGCAGAAATAGAGTACAACAGCAGTAACTTTTTCAGGTAATAATGTACGCAATGCCAATGGTAGTAACTGTTGTAACAAAACATGTGAATCGTGACTTTTCAATCCATATAACTTACGATTCTTCAAGTCAACACACCTCGAGATGTTACTCGAATACCCATCAGATACCTTCACATTCTTTAAAATTTGAAGGAATGTATCTTTATCCCTATTTTTCAATGAAAAAATGGCCGGAGCATACTTTTCATTCTCATCTGGCCAGAGATCACGTTTTATGTTCATTACTTGTAAGTCTTTGCGAGCATTGAGATGATCCTTCGACTTTCCATGCTCATTAAGTAATGTGAAAATCAAATTATCACATACATTCTTCTCAATATGCATCACATCAAGATTGTGGCGCAAAGAATTAAATTCCCAATACGGAAGTTTGAAGAATATACTTTTTTTCTTCCATTGTTGCGTTCTGATTTCACTTGACGATGCACTTCGCACTCGTTTTCCGCTATCATTCAAATGATGAACCTTCCCAAATTCTGTTTTAACATTTTCAAGCTGTGTCAATATTTCAGAACCGGTTAACAACTTTGGAGGTGGTCTACGATCAATGCAACCATTAAATTTTGATTTGTTCAGCCGAAATCTATGAGATGCATCAAGAAATCTTCGATGGCACAAGAAGCACCATTTTCTACTGTGAGGTAGCCATTTGGGCTCGAAATCAAAGTTACAAACGGGACAAGCCAAACCCGTATAAGTGTTCCAACCAGATAAATTCCCAAGCCCAGGGAGGTCACTAATGGTCCACATTAAAGCAGCATGCATTTTAAACATTGTTTTAGAAGAAACATCAAATGTCTCAACACCGTTGCTCCATAACTCCTGAAATTCTTCAATCAAAGGCTGCAGGTATACATCAATATCATTTCCAGGCATTTGTTTTCCAGGAATAATCATCGAAATGATAAAAGATGTTTGTTGCATACACATCCACAGAGGCAGATTATAAGGGATCAAAACAACTGGCCAAATGCTATAACTCGTACTCAAAGTCCCAAATGGGTTGAATCCATCGGCAGCCAATCCCAATCGAACATTCCTAGGATCAGCTGAGAAATCTGGATGTAATGAATCAAATGTCTTCCACGATTGGGAATCCCGTGGATGTCTCATTAACCCATCATTGTTATTATCTACAGTATGCCACTTCATGTGTTCGGCGGTTTTTGATGACATGAATAATCTTTGCAATCGAGGCTTCAAAGGAAAGTAACGCAAAACTTTTGCAGGTGTGTTCCTTTTCTTCTTCTCCATGAAATTATGTTCAGTCATACTTCCAACATCACCCTTTGACTGCCATCTAGAAGAAGAACATTTCTTACAATTCTGTCTACTTGAATCCTCTCCCCAGTAAAGCATACAATCATTGGGACACACATGTATTTTTGTATAATTCAGACCAAGCTTGTTAACAACTTTTTTCATATCATAAAATGATTCTGGGATTTTTGCTTCAGGAAATGCATCACGAATCAATTCCAATAACATGGACATTGCCTTATTTGTAATTCCACATACACATTTGATATGGTACAACTTCAGTAGAAATGAAAGCTTTGAATATTTCAAACACCCACTATACAACTCTTGATTTCCATCGTCAACTAAATCATGAAATGCATTTTCCTCACTGAAGTTTTCCCTTACATTTGGCTCCACAGAATCAAGAGGATCCAATGATATGTTACAATCTTGATCTGCTTGTGTTACAGTCTCAGAAACATCACTTGTCACGTTGCAATTTGTAGCACCCTCTTCTGGTTGTTCTGATATGTTTTGATGCTCATAGTGGTGTCTTGCAGTGCCGAATGCATCATTTATGAGGTTTTGCATTTCATTTTCCATTGTCGAAGAACTTGGGACCTCATTCTGTGGATTAACATCAGTCCTCAATCTTTCTATATTGTTTGATTCTCCATGCCAAATCCAACACAAATATTGCTCAGGGAATTGCTTCAGTATTAAATGTTCATAAACTTCATCTCTCTTCAACCATGTTCTAAATTTACATTTAGGACATGGACATCTTATTCTCCCTTCAACGGATCGATTAGAAATTGCAAAATCTAAAAACCCATTCAAACCCTTAACATATTGAGATGTGTTCCTTGGTAATGTGATCCAGCTTTTATCCATGTATATCACAATGTGCCTACACAAAATATACGATAGTGTAAGATTACAGAAACATTATATAATAAAGATGAACCATTGACCATAAAGTATGCATAATATAATAAAGATGATTCATTGACCACATTTACCATTTCAGACCAACTGAACAAGTCTGGTCCATAGGAGACAACGTCAACACCTCATTTAGGAGCAATAAGAATATCGGGATACACACTTATCATAACACCATCGATCACACATTTATGTTGCCTCAAACAACACCCCTTTGATGTGTGATCGAAACTGATCATAATGCATTTTAAATCAAGTTAACTACATTCACTGAAACCATTTTCACAATGGGTAATGTTTGTTTTATTGTTCTAGGGAAATCTAAATGGCCACATTTAAGTAAAATTTAGAATATAATTCATTTAATCATGATCCCATATAATGTGATCCATAAAAAGGATCCTAGTTATCTTTCTAGGATAACAAAAAATACACATCATTGTAAGCGTCCATCAAAGGTGATCCATATGATGAAGCCTTTGTATCACTTTTGGCATGGTGTAAAGCCTGAACTTTTGAGATCTTCCCATGTATATCATGTAGGGGTCTGATTGTCTCTTGTGGAATGGTATAAAAATCTATCCCTAAAGAAGGTCACTCATCCAGAGAATCAGGATCACTCCTTGGTAGATATGTAATATGCCTCATTTTCCAGTATAGGGCATTTTATAAAAGAATCAAAGTATTACTATTGGGGTATTCATAAAACAAGTAACCTATGAGTCCATTCATGGAGTTCAATATATGGAACCAAAGTATATCTCAAGGAATACATAACTAATTTGATAATTTAATTCCAACAAATATAAGAATTGTCATGTTTAAAAGCATTCCACATCACAAGTCATGCATATGTTAGATGCCCATTTCCGTGTTACTTTTCAATTATAAAATAATAAGGTCAATGTACTTAAGTATTTCAATTATAATAATTTGAATAATATTAATAATAGTGAATGGAAATTAAATTTCCATTCCAATATCATTCCACTTGCCTATATTTCCATTCCAATATCATTCCACTTTCCTATATTTCCATGTACATAATAAAGTATTAGGGTCCAGGTGAACATTCATAAATAGTAAACACACTATATGAACATTGTATAATTTAGGCCATGCTATCATTCGTGACACAAAAAATTATTTAGTTCCTTCAATAAAAGTTATTAAAACCCCACTTAATTGATTGTTTGGTCATTATGGAATAACATATTGGAGTGATATTCCCATTAAAATTTCATTAATCAGCATGTTTTCATTTTATAAGATAGCACACCTCCGCATGATTTTTTTTAGAAAATAATTGGTTACATAAAAGAATTCAAGGAATGCAGACTTAAGTTGTGGTAAAAATTTGAGGCCTAAAACCATCAATGATTCTAATTTAATATACAATGGACAATGAAATTAGGGAATTAGATTCATTATATTATACTATAATAGACATAAACCTCAAAAAATGAATTTTTATGTGTTCAATGGTTTTTATTTACATTATGAATCTCAATTTAGGATACGTATTTCCTGCCAAATTAAATGATAAAAAACTCTTGAAAATTTTGAACTAGTAAAAAACACAGGATGGTACAATCTCTCCGCCTTAAAAATTATGGTCCCTGAGAATCCTTGAGGAATAGATGGAAAAAAAATCCTACATACTTATGTGATAAATAGTTATTCAAATAGGCATGTTGTACATCCAGATGCACAACCCTCCACAAAGAATACCCTAGGCATACGATACATGAGAAATTAAAAATCAATAAAAATCTCGTATTCCTAACTGAAACATAGAGACTATGCATTACCAATTATTTAAAACGGAAGATTTGATCATTTAATACTATCATTAATAATTCAACCTTTGTTTCTTCTTAACATAAGAACTAGTATTTAAATTCCAATTCTGATTCACAGTATCTCTACTATTAGAACATTCTATTGAACAAACCCTTTTAGAATTACAAATATGCCTTCGGCATGGTTATATAAAATATGTAATGGTCTATTTCAAATCAACCTCATTTAGATTTGTTAATACTACTTTTTATAAAAAAACATGGTTGATTCACACTCTACTCACCTCAACTTAACAATGTTCCATGAAAAAGTTCCTCAATGATAAAATTAATGAAGAGATAAGAAATATGTTGATCCATAGCTAGATGATAATTTAAAAAAACACTCATCATAAATAGAAAACACATTTCATCTAGAAATGTGATGCCGCCTCCTCCGGTACAATATTTTTACATCAAAGTTATCCACTGGAACTCATACCCAACTTCTAGTGATGTCCCGAGCTAAAAATTTCACTTATGTTTTCATGTCACAATACAAACATGGAAATATTTTAAATCCAGTACACATCGATTCTCGCCATTAAAACAACCCATCCAAGCACAAGATGATGTTCTCTATATTGATTATAACAAACTTCACCCAACCATGCATGTTAAGACCAAACAAACTAGCTATTTTTGACACTTTTAAAGAAGCTCAATTTCACCAGTTGACACATAGTCTCGTTCTGAACACGATGCATCGCTACTAGGGAATTATATAATTAATTAAGAATAACCAAATGAGTTCCAATTCAGCAGTCAATTCATCTAGCAGTTTATTAATCAGTATGTCATTTCAATGATGTGTTGTCTAGAAAACACTGATACTTTTTACAAACTAACCAGATATAAGTCATTCAAAAACATCACTGACCATTTCAAAAAATTTCATTCACTATTTCCTCCATTTTCTAAGAGGATACACTAAAACCATTAGCATCAGGAATGAAAACCAAAAAAAACATATCAGCTTTTAAACATACCATGATGTGAGAATGCATAAACGTCTAAAAATTAGAATTACATGATAATAACACCCATAATATGGTTAAACAACATATGAACATCCATAAAACTCACTTTGGGGCTGAGGTCGAAGTAAGAAAGGTCCTCGGGAGAAGGGGGTCGTGGGTTGCCGGTCGCAGGCACCGCCGGAGGAGGTCGCGGTGTCGCCGGAGGAGGTCGCGGGGTCGCCGGAGGAGGTCGCGGGATCGTCGGGGGTCGCGGGAGGCTGCGGGCGAGGGTTACAGGAAGGGGGCTGCGGGCGAGGGTTGCAGGGAAACGGGGTCGGGGTAGGGAAGGGTCGGGGTTTTTTAAAAAAAACAAAGGTTTAGCGGTGGTTTATTAAAAACCGCCGCGAAACGTATTTCGGAAAATGTTTAGCGGCGGTTTTGTGAACCGCCGCCACAAAACCGCCGCTAAACACTGTTTATTTTGTAGTGTTATCAATAAGTTTTTTATTTTCATTTCTAATTAATTTGTTACCAAATAATTCCTTATATTTACATCTATAATGTTGATATTTTAATAATTTAGTTAATCTTATTCATACCCACACTTCTAACTTCTATGTGAAAACTCTCATTTTAAATAATAATATTTTTATAGTATGTCATGTTTTTATAAACTCAGTGTTATGCCTAATGCTTGATAAAATCAGGGCTGTGTGTAACATAATATTAAATTGGTGTATCATATAACCCAAAAAATCAAAAATATTGATTTTATTAATTTTTTTTTAAAAAAATTCAGAGTGTAACACTGAGCTTCTTATTCCTAAATTGAGGATATTGTTTAAACTTGATAAAGAATTAATATCCCAAATAGTTGCCACATGTTGTTGGATCTAAGATTTCCCCCATTTTTTTATTAATGACTTAAAATAGTGAAATATAAACCCAAGTGTTGGTTCATTCCAAATTGCGATGTAATCCATGTGTGTGCCCAAGTGTTCCTCTCCAATTCATCTGATCCACTACTCAACGACCACAATAATTTAGCATGTTTGGAGACTCAGTAACAATTTTTTTTATTTAATGAATGTTCTTAAACATACCCCACAAAGATCTTCCCCATTTTCACTCTTCAAAAACATACCCTAATAAAAAAAATATTCCTAACTTGTGGAAGTTAAACATAAGAAAGGATGATCTTATATACTTAGAAAGGTTAAACATGGGAGATACCATTATATGATCATATTAAGGAATAATATAACCATAATGGTATAAGATCATGAACATAACTTTAAAATTTCAAACCCAACACATCATTGATCATAATCATGATACATGGGATATATCATTATCATTCAAAAATGCATGATTCTAATGAGTTTTAAATCATCATAATTCATGTAACATAAGATCTTTTAAAAAAATTATGGCACCAAGATAGGTATAAAAACCATTTCATTTTTCATTATTAACTACCAATACCATCAAACATATTGCGTATACCCTCATTAATTGTTTCCCTATTATGGATTAGTCCATTGGACAATTTCCCATTTTGGAATAAGCTCGTCGATATGTTTAAAATGGTTATCTCATTAGATATAAATCTTTACCCAATGTATCAGAAGGATATAAAGGTCCCACCCACCATTGGTTACAAAGTGAAAAATGTCATTGGTTATAACATAGACACTATCCTTTGTTATAAGTTTACCATCATCCTTGATTTTAACAGAACCACTGTCACAAAATGAAAACCCAACATAAGTGAACCAAAAGATCATAAATCATTCATCATCTTATGAACTATGAAAAAATGGGACTAATAATGTTAGATCCATTATTTCAAATACCCTGGGGGGGGGGGGTGAATCAGGGTATAAAAGATTAATACAACTTCCACTTTTGATCTTGTTTCATTATAATAAAATGTTCTTATCTCTCTTTCCCATAATAAGGTATGAACATAAATTAAATCATACACAAGACACATTGATTTTACTTGGTTAACCCTCATTGGTCTATGTCTAAGAACCATACAATGATGATGTGATGATGTACCAAATCCACTAATAGTGAACTGTTATTTACAATGTTCGGAGTGGTCTCACTATCCATTTTGTTTTACAACCAATCAAAATTCTAAAGTGCATTGCTCTCTCAACTGAAGTGTGCTTACTTCTTCTTCATAAGATCCACTCATAATTTATAGACATGTAGGTCCCTTCATTTTCTTAATGGAATGAATCATCCTCTATATGTAGATGCTCTATTCACGTACCTCTTTCATCCAATGATTAATACCTATTTACCAAAGATGTACTAGGAAACTAAAAATACTTTATGCAACCCTTACAGCACCTTGAACACAACTTTAATTCCTTGCAAGAAAGATTTAAATTTTGTTGCAAAACACCTTTTTAACGCAACTTAAATCTCCCACTCAACATAAATCTTACGTGAAATATACTTACAGTGTGCACAACTCCATTTCTTTCTTAAAACACCCTTTACATAAAAATATTGCATGATTTAGAGCTCAGATTTCCTCTAATTATTGAGCTTGTTTAAATGAGGGGGGTCAAAACTTATTCATAAGCATCACTAATTTCTACATAGAGTATTCTACGTGTCATGGAATATCCTCCTTGAGTGTACAAAACTCCATTTGACATCACATTGGGCGTGTAAGCCTCTTTTACATAAACTCACCTTTTAAGAACACTTAAAAATATCTCACACATATCATTAATTTTTCATGGTTATTGGTCAACATAGTTTTTAAACAATACCTATGGAACTCCAGAATTAAAAAAGGAAACCCTCTTTTTTCACAGACACAATCAACCAAAAAATGCCTCGATGTTAGCTTGACAGATATTTTCCAAACAAATAAAAATTTCATTTTAGCATAACCCATTGAACGGACGTGGTCTCATAATAATATCATAATTTCAAGATAGTATAACCCATGGAAAAGGAATTCATATCAAAATTATATCATCATCATAAGAATAAACTATCTATAAAAATAATATATATGGTAAATTAGATCATATCCCTAGTAAATCATAATTATCATCAACAGGATTTCATCTTAGATAGAAAATTATTTTAAAAGATCACTTGAAAGATTTCTTGAGAAAAATATCCTTTCCCATTTGAAAATATATTTTTAAAACAAGAATTTCAAAAAAAATTCAAAATTATTATTTTTTAAAATAACCTTGGAAACATGTAATTTAATATTTAAATAATTTATTGGTCATGATGGTGGAAAATTTAGTTCTTTTTATAAAAGTTAAAACAATGTTTCCTTTCTCATTTCGAAAAAATACAAAAGGGACTTTCTTGAAAAATGACATAAATATTCATTTAATTTTTTTTTTAAAATTCACAAATAATTAAATTTTTTTGGAATATATTATTGTAGAATATTAAAAATATTTTATAAATCATTTTTATAAATCATGTATGTGAAAGAAAAACGATTTTTGACTGAAGAGAATTGTTTTTTATTGAAAACGTCATTTTGGAATTTTTAATACAATATGATCGTAATATTAAATGAAGAAATTTATTTTATATATATTATTTTAGGATAAAAAACTACATGAGTTTATTGAGAGTTAGATCATATGATCTTATCATAAGAATCATATAATAAACAGTCCCATTAAATAATGAGATGGTAACATTAAACCATTACCACGTTGGTGTCTTTGGAATCATAACACCCATGAAATAAATAAAATTATAAGTATATTTATACCCCATGATTACCATGATAAGGAAAAAAAAATAAATTAATGGGTAGTATATACAACACATAAAAGAACAAGTGGTGTATAAGGAATGTGTCCCATGTAAATAAAAGCATGGAAAAAATCTTTTACCATAAGTCTCAACTTCCTTCATATAAATTCAAATTTCAAGTATAATATATAAAATTTTATTATAAATATATTACATAAATATATTAATATTAATCATTTCAAATATTATTTACTCATGAAATTTTGTAACCCATTTATTAATTATTCCTTGTCAAAATCACATTTTTGGTATGAAGTGTTTTATTTCTCTTGTTTGTTTTGGACTGATATTTTTTTTTTAAATTTTGTCATGGATATATGATATACATAATTCTAACCATGATATAAATATTAGATATATTAATTATATATTTTTTAACGTAATCTAAAAAAGTTAGAGATTGAAAATGAATTACCACATTCATGGAGATGGTATGTCGTACGTACGTATGAACATTGTTTACATTTTCTCGAAAGATGAAACAAAAGAAGGATACTTAATATTTTTAATTAAAATTTTTATTTTTATGTCATATATAAAAAATATTTTTATTAAACATATCCATATTACCTTTCATTTATTGTATATGTGAGGACTGAATCACATCACTTAGTGATGCGGTAGTCTGTTGTACACATGATTGGCATTATCTTAATCCCACAGAAGGGAACATAATAAGGTATATGTGATATTATAATTAAATAATTATAATTTTTAGTTAATATCAATTAAATATTTTATATAAATAATTAAATCCATCCCTAATATGTGGTGATGGAAAACTAATTCCATCGGTTTACAAGGCGGTAGTCCACCGTATACACGATTGGCGATTTTGTTTCCCACTTGATAGAATTAGACATAGATTTATATTATTACACCAACATAATAAAAAAAGTATATTGGAAATAATTATGTTATTATATATTCATGAATGAATAATATTTTATGGATTTAGATGATGAAATTAAAGGAAAAAACAAGGCTATAGATTTTACCTCTTTTTTGGAGATCCTCGTTAGGTTCATACATGAAGACTTTCTACGAAAAGTTCCTAATAAAAATAGAGAATAAAGGATTTGGGGAGGAAATTAATGAATTTATTTGGGTAGGTATTGTTTGATACAAATGGTTTAGGAAGTGTGAATAATAGAGGAGGAGGGGTCCCCTTTTTTATGTTGGGCGAAGGATACATTTGGAATTTTTAAAAATAAAAAAGTGCACCCACGTTTTTCACATGCCAAAAATATTCAAAATGAACCATTATAAAAAAATAGAATATATAAGGTTGAAATTTGATAATAAAATATGAATTAGACAATTTTTTTGATCATTTATGACCCTTATAGTTTTTAGTTTAACACTTATATAAACATTTTTTTACCTTAATTGCGAAAACTAATTTTTAATGTTTTTACTATTAAATTTGTCAAAAAATTAAGTTAATATTATAATATAATATTAATTAATTTGATTCAAAATTTTTAATCCATTTTTGAATGTTAAATTCATATAATTGGTAAATTTTAATTTAACAATAAATCCACACATGTGATGAAAAAGTGATTTTTCGAAGGGAAATTTTTCAAAAGTTTAAAATGTGTTAATATAAAAAATGAGTATGAAACTGATTAAAATAAACTAAATTGGATTAATAATTATATAAGTGAACTGATTTTACTTTTAAAACCATACTAAAATTAAATGGATGTTATAATTTCTTTAAATGAAAATATAATTTTTAATAAAAATCAGTATTCTTTACTATTACTAAAAAATACATATATTTTGAAAATTATAAACAATTCCATCAAAGATAATTTTGATATGTAGATTTTAAATTTTTTATTTATTATTCATGTAAATTTAATAATATATATAAAAATAATGTTTATTATTTTTAAATTTAATTTTTAGAGATTGGTTTTTTCAAAACATATGAAGACTTTATTAAAAAATTAAGTTATTTTTTCATATATGTTTTATTTATATAAATATTTTGTACTTAATATTTAAAAATTAGAGATTAGTATTCATGCCTCCATGTTTAAATGATAAGTTATAACTATAATATTTAAAGAAAATTTGTATTAGTATTTAGGGGTTTTTTAAAAATTGATTTTGCGTGTGACACAAGATTTAAAAGAAATTAAATTAATTTGAAATAAAAATATTTCATAAAATATTAGGGTGTTAAAATATAAAAACTTAGATATTAAAACATGGAATCCATTAAATAAAAGAAAATTAATCTGTTAGATATATAATTCATGGATATTTGAGAAGGATAATGTAAAGTCTCACCCCTTCTCAATAACATGAGTGTGAGGTGAGATGTTACTAGGCCTCAAGAGACACCCCCAAGGTGGCAAAGGTCGGTAATAAATGTGGAAGGGTTTCAACTCATGTAGGGTACAATTTTCCATTTAATAACAAAACTACTAACCAAAAAATACATAACCAAACAACCACTATTTGATGTATGATAATATTGAAATATCACTATACATTTGATTTACCAAAATAATGCTAAATTCAATTACTGAAGAGGATGACTAGAATATCAAATTAAATAGTAGAATAAAAATTAATAAAACTCCAATACCACCCCAAGACTCTAAGGTCCATAATCACTATTCTCCAATTTCACCAAAAAACCTAATTGTCTTTAAGTATTGCTAAATACATGTGATAATTTTCCTTTTCCCATGTCTTAGTAAATAACTTCTGCAAAAGCACCAATGTTTCAAAGAAGTTGTGAATACTGAAAACAAGTAGGTCTTCACCAATGACATCCCTACCCATGATACTAGGATATAAAAGTTAAAATCATTAAGATAAAATTGTGTAAATAAATCAATTTTTCTGAAATGGTTTATAACTAAATATAAAAAAGTTTAATATCAACATTTTATTCCAACAAGAGACATTTTTCAAGGAAGGAAGCCAAACGGTGCTCTAAAATCATTCCAAAAGTTCCATTTTTGGAATAACCAATCCATTCCACATATCTCTACAACCAACCATACATTGTTTTTTATGATTGTTCCATACTTGGTGAGGTCTCTCAGCAATCTACCAAGTCATCATAAAGTTAATATATCTCATGTGCCATTTGGCTTTTACCACCGAGTATAGGGTCATTAAGCCTCATAAATACAATATGAACACAAAAAATAAGTATTCCCAAGAACCATGAAAATAAAAAAATGATAAACCTCTTTCAATAATTATTTTATTGAATCCCTACTTTTTCACAAGATATTTCAAAAATCCAATAGACCATATTTTAAAATCAACATTTTAAAATCTAGAAAAAACTCTCTTTTCATAAAAAATTATCACAATACCAAAATTTCACTAACCAAACTAAATAATCACTTAATATGATTTATATCATGATTATGAAACAAATATCACAATAAATTTCATGAAAATTAATTAATTTTCAATAAATAAAATTAGTTCTAGAAAGAGGAGTTTAGAGTGAATCCACCTTCCCTGGGAGTTTTTAAAAAAATGATAAACAACACGAAACATTTCACCAAACTTGGTTGGATCTCAAATCATTTTCCTTAGGTCTATTCCCATATCATTTATAAGTCCAAATATAATCATATTTGGAATATAAAAAATTAGATCTTCTCACAAAGGATGTAGATCTATGAAACCAAGTGAGAGGGAGAAGTAGACCTATCAAAAACACCTTGAACGACAAAAAACAATCACTTACTGCATGAAATCAGCTTCTAATCACCGATGTAAGACTTCATATTTCATCTGAATCTATGATAGAACCTTCATTGACCTTTGATAGAGAGAAATCCCATGTTAGGGCCATTTTGGGGAAAAATGTGCCAATTAAACACAAGGTCGACCAAGACCCACTATTTTAGAATCAAGTTTTTTTAACACACACGTTTTAGTCTCACAATTAAAAATACTTTGTACTAATCATGCTCCATACACTACCTTAAGCATGAAAGTAAAATAGTTTCCATGCATAGTTTCCAAAACATGTGCTAACCATGATGAAGCCACTTCCTCAAAAATACCAAAACCATTTTCAAAGCGCACAATTTCTCTTAAGTGGATGCATGGTTTGGTAAAACCATGCACCGACCATGCATCATTCTTCTATCTGTGTCTCAATGTTCATGTTTTCCTCTAGGTGTTTTTTGGTTTTCCCAAACCGTGAACCAACTTTGATCTTATTGAAAAATACCAAAAAACCTCCAAAAGTTCCCTAAAATCTCCCATACATCACCCATATAATTTCTATACATAAAATTAAATAGGAAATGGTTACATACCAAAAAATGAGTGTTCTAAATTCTCCCTTCCATTTTTATTTCTTTCCAAGGAATTTAGAACACCACCATTACCTTGAAAGAGTTCCGACCATTTCTCTTTCATTTCCCTCTTGCATTCACAGGTCAATTACTCAATCTGACCATATTTCCACAAAACCCACACTAGAATGATACTTTTTCCACATAATAATATCTTTTACTATTAACAATACCAAAAATGATATGTAACAATAAAGAATATGGTTCTAAGTATATGCTATCTCGTCTGATCACAAGGTTTGGGTTAGATAGATACCTTTTCAACTTAGATATTTAAAAGACATTATATACAGCACTAAACCTTGTTGGAAACACAAATTGATATAATTCCTCTCCAACGCATTCCCATATCTCAAAGTGTACTGTGTATTGAGGGGAAAGGTTTCCGTACATTCTAAAACATCGATGTCCAAGCCATAGAGATATCCTCAAGAACACATGATAACTCACTATGAACTATAATGGAAATCGACAAAGATCCACATTGGATTTCTGACAAACATGTACCGTCTCCATCATCTTTATGATCAAATGATTCTTATTCATCATTTATTATACAAGACTCGGCCCAAATAGTTATATATCACCTATTTCCCCTAAAAATGAGGAAACAGACAAGGACGACCATACAATGCTTCAAAAGGAGCCATATGTATCAAGTACTGATAGGCATTTTTATTTGATAACTCTACTAAGGGTTTGTGATCTTCCCATGAGACACCAAAATCCAATACATAAGCCTGAAACACGTCCTCTAAAATTTGTATAATTCATTCAGATTTTTCATCCATCTGAGGGTGATACACTAACTCATAGTCAACTGATTTCCAAGGGATATCTGTAAGGATTTCCAAAAATGAGATGTAAACTTCAGATTTTTGTTTGAAACTATCGAAATTGGTATTCCATGCTGCATTATCATTTATTAGATATAGGTTTTGGATATATCCTTCAATGAATTATTTTCACAAATAGGGATGAAATAGACTGACATAGTAAGACGACACTCTATCACCTATATGGAATTATTCTTTCAAACTATTTTTGGTTGGTCTATTACAAAATCAACAACTATTTTCCCCTATTTCCAAATTGGAATATGTAAAGACTACAATACACTTTCTATTAACTAATGTTTTGCCTTAACTTTTTGATAAGTTATGAATCTCAAAATAAAATCCATTAATATCTGCTCCAATTTGTACATGAATGTTAATGAGTACCAACATCAACTACCACACATCTGAAGCCTTTATTCCAACTGAGAATATGACTTTCTTCTTAATGCATCTACCCATAAATTTCTTGTTCTTGATGTATGCATTATGTTAAAGTCAAACATTTAGTGATACTCCATCCATCTTATTTTTCTTAGATTCAAATCTTGTTGTGAGAAAAAAAATTTCATGCTCTTATGATCTATGAACATAGTAAATTTATCACCAAAGAGAGAATGATGCCAAGTTACCAAAGAATGGACTATGATAGCTAACTCCAAACCATGTCTATAGTTATTATCATTCAATCATAACTTCCTATATCTATATGAAATTAAATGATCTCATTGAATGAAGAAATATCCCAACACTAATCTTGAAGCATAAAAATACACCAGAAACCATTGTATGGATTTTGGAAATATCAAGATAGAAGTGGATGTAAGGTGAACTTCCAACTCTTAAAAAGATTTATGGAATTCCTTTGTCCATTGGAAAGGTACATTCTGCATTTTCAAAGCTATCATAGTGGAATCTAGTCACGAGAAGCCACTATCAAAGCATTAGTAATAACCACCTAGACCAAAACAAAGTCTTATATCAAAGACATTTTTTGGTGGTTTCCAAGAGATAACAACTTTTTTGTTTTTTTGGATCCATTGAAACACCTTTTTAGGAATTTACATGGCCAATAATGTGTATATATTCTATCCAAAAAACACACATTGATAGTTTGGCATATGACTGATTGTCTCTCAATATTCCTAACACCATCACCTAGTGCTTCTCATGATCTGTCGTTATCATTAAATACACAAATATTCGATCCATTAACACCATGATAAAATAATCTTGATATCATTAGAATATCCAGTTAATCAATTCCAAACAATATTTTAGTTCATTCATAAGACTGAGAGTCATTACCACATATTCATAATGTTTATATCTACTTATGAATGTTGGTTTCTTAACATCCTCCTCCCAAACTCGCAATTGGTGATGTAATGATCAAAATTAAATCTTAGAGAACCATTTATCTTACCTCAATTGATTAGACATATCATCAATTCATGAAAGGGGATACTTTTTTTTAACTTGTTTAATCTTATGATAATCCATAAAAATACTTTGAGTTCCATCTTATTTCTTCACGAACAATACCAATGTTTCCCACAGAGACATGCTCATCCAAATGAAACCCTTCACTCTCATCTCTTACAACTGCACATTCAACTTCATTAATTCAAATGGTTTCATTTGATACAATGAAAGTGGGATAGGACTAGTCCATGGGGGGAGATCAATCATAAACTCCACTTCCCTTTCTGGTGGAAACCTAGAAAATGTTTCCGGAAACACACTATAAAACTTGTAAAGTACTTTTGTAAAACATGTATTATCAATATATTCCATCAATTTCAAAGTTATATATTCTTTATAGTATTATACTGTTTGAACTACTAGTGCTAACAAGCCCTTTGCACCTATCATTACACACCTTTCTCTTCTAAAGGTATGCTCGACGCCATACACAGTTTCAAAACTAACTATTATTTTATAATAATCAATGTGATCTCTGAACATTATTAACCAAAAAAACCAATGATTACATCAGAAAAATCCATATTTAGTATATATAAATTCCATTTCACCTCAACTCCATCAACAATTATAGAAAATTATCTACATAGAAAGCATCAAAATTCTCTTTGACGAAGAGGAGTTTGATGTTTTATCATAGATGGAATCATCTCATGTTTTAAACTCAAAAAATAAACAACATGAGAAGTAATAAAGGAATGTGATGCAATGGTATCAAAAAAAACTTGCATAAGGGTATAATTCAAAAGAATCATACATCTCATCATAGATTGTATAACTTGAACATCCACAATCACCTTCTCAGATCCATATAATTGCTTCACCTGTGTACTTTTTTCCTTATTTCCCTACTTATATTTCCAAGGATAAGGAGTCATGAGAAGTTTCTCGAACCCTAGAACTCAGATCCCTGGGATTATAGCACTAAAGATTCCACATCCTTTTGTAAGTATATAATTGTCTTGGTTGTTTCATACAAAATCCCTTCATGTGTTCGAAGGAACAACATTTGAAACATCCCACTTTGGTTGTGAGACTTAGAGGGAGATTCACCGATCCCATCATTTGAATATGATTTATGCTCCATCCTTGTTAGTAGGTGTCCCTCTTCCGCTTTCTACCAGCATTAGTGTTCTCACTAGTTCCCATGGGTATCAACATACATTCTCCTCCAATAGCTTCTGAGATGTCTCTTTAATCCACCATTTATCTACTGAACATCTATGTATATTCAGTAATACTAAGCACAACAATCTTCAAGTGATTGTTTTTCCTTTGACCTAATTCAATGATGCGAACCTTTGAGGATGAACTAGAAAATTCTTTAGGTTCAAATTGAACTAAGTAAATGAATTTATCTGTATAATAAATGATATAGAGATTTTATTGCTTCATTCTAAAAAAGCCTATCATTATTTGAATCTTGAATGTGTGAGGATAGAATGTTTTGTCAAAAAATTATTCAAAATCCTCAAATCTAAGTCCATGATCCATTTTATTTGGTATTTCTTGATCCCACCATTGGGGTGAGTGATCCTCTATCATATAAATGGCCAAAATTACTTTCAAATCCACTCGTTTTCTGATGAAATCAAAGATACGATTCATCTTGTTTAGCTAACCTATTCCTTTTATAGTCTAGAATCACCATATAAGATGGGTGGATTATGCTTATAGAAATAGAAGAAATGGACTACTTGTCTTGGATCATCTCACTGGTTCCTTGTTTCCATATCCTAAAATTGTTGGACAATACTCTGAACTATCTGTTGGTTCTCCTATGGATTAGGATCAACCATATTCTCCGCAACTTCTTCTGGTTAGTTTCTATAGTGTCTACTGGGTTTCATTTTCTATACGAACTAAAAAGACCATATGTCTCACTCTCTAGAAATTGAAGTCTTAGAATTTTAAATTCTACCACATCAACTATCAAATGAATTCTTTCTTAAATCATCAATTTCCCCATTAAACAATTTTTGAAAAAATTTCAACATAAATTTTAAGATCAAACTATTTTCATAATACTACTACCATGCTCCTTTTCAAAATCTTCAATTTGAAAGAACTTTCATAATTTTAAAAAATGAACAATTTTGTAAAAAATCATAAATCATTACTCAAAATTACGTATTCACTCATAGTGATATGTCATTATTCTAATGAATTTCATGTTTGTATCATTGGATAAAACCTTGAAAATGAGATTCCACACCCATATGTGTCTGAAAAACAAATATGTACCAAAATCCCTTGTAACATGAAGTTCAACATAAAAACTTTAGCTACATATTTATATGATCTTTATTACAAGTCCCAAAAATCCTACTCCTTTTTATAATCCCATCTCTAGGAATATCCAAGAGTGAATTCAGGTCAAAGATCAACATAACTGATTACCACTAATTGGTGAAGCACTAAATAAAACTGATACAATTTGTAATTTCTTAATTGGAGGTTTGATGGTACTAGGTCTTAAGAGACATCACCAATACACAAAATAGTGGAAATAAATACCAAAGGTATTCAATACATGTGGGGAACGATTGTCCCATTAAGAATAAAACCACTAACCTGACAATATATATAAAAAACCCACTATATTATACATGATAATAATGAAGAAAAAATCAGCATTTGATTTATAAAAATCATACTAATTTCAAGTACAAAAAAGGAATACTATAATATAAATGTAAATAGAGGAATACAAACTATTAAAACTCCAAGACAATCAAATACTCAAAGCTCCACAAGCTTAATGATCCAACATCACCAAACAACCCATTTATCACAATGTAGTGATAACGAAATGTAATAATTCACCTTTTCTATGTCCTAGTAAATGGAATATGAAAAATCACCAAACCTCCATTAAAGGGGTGATTACTACAACTCAGTAGGTTTTCCCTAATGAGTTCCCTACTCATGCCACTAGGACAGAAAAGTTAAATAAATTTATATGAAAAAGTTTAAATAAAGGAATATCTAAAAAAATTTATAACTAAATATAAACAAGTCACATATCAACCAGCTTTTTCAATAGAATCCATTTTAAAATTGTGAAAGAAAGTAATTCATTAAATCCATTTCACAAGTTCCATTTTTGGTGTATCCAATCCATTCCACATATCTCTGATACCAACCATGCATGATTCTTTATGATAGTTCTATACTCATGAGTGGTTTGTTGCTGAACTACCATGTCTTCACAGGGTAATTATATCCCATGTGCCATTACACCTTTGGCACCGATCACAATGTCATATTTAAACCATGTCTTATAAATGAAATATGAACACCAAAACCAAGTATGCCAAAAAACCATGCCCATCCATACCCCCTTTTTTCGAAAAATATCTTTCAAAAATTCAGTAATCCATATTTGAAAAACAAAATTTCAAAATAATGAAACCAAAGAACTTTTAAAAAAAATTATCGCAATTCCAAATTTTCACCAAAAACCATAAATCATAATTAAGGAGGATTTATATCATGATTTGAATAAAAATTTTACAATAAATTTCCAGAAAATAAATAAATTTTAAACTAATCCAATTAGTTTTAGAAATATGATTTGAGAGTGAAGCCCCTACCTCGAGAGTTTTTGCGAAAACAAAAAATATCATGAAAAATGTTTGAAAAAATGGTTAGATCTCCACTAACCCCATTATATTTCTTCCTCTATCACCAACAAGGAAAAATATAATGACATTTGGAAGCTAAAACCTTAGATCTTCCCAAATCAAGTTTATATATACTAAACCAAGAGAGAGGGTAATGTAGATCTAAGAAAAATACAAAAAACAACCAAGAATGATCACATAACGTGAGGAATCCACTTCTAATCACCAAGGAAAGCATTCATATTTTCTAGGAATCAATTTGATAACCTTCATTAGACTTTGAGAGAGAAAAATCCTACATTAGTAGTATTTTGGGGAAAAAGAACCAATAAAACCAAAGGCCGACCTAGATCCACTTTTTTCTGATCTAGTTTTTTTAATGTGCACAGTTTGGTCATATGGTTAAGAAAAAGTTGAGCTAACCATGCACCATCAACTGCCTTAAGGATGAACCTCGCATGGTTACCTTGCACGGTTTCCAAACCATTCACCAACCATGTCAAATCCATTACCTAAAAAACTCTAATACCATTTTTCAAAGCGCACAACTTCTCTTAAGAGGACACATGGTTTGGTCAAACCGTTCACCAACCGCATACCTTCATTTTCCCACGTCTCATTTTGCATGGTTTTCTGCAAGTGTTTCATAGTTTTCCCAAACCGTGGATTGACACAAACCTGTAGAAGATCCCCAGAACCCTCAAAGAATTCTCCAAAATCTCCCAAACATCACCTATATGCTTTATATAATTAAAATTCCTGAAGAAAGTTTTATATAAAATAATACAAGGGTGATACAGTGAATCTCCATTTCCATTAAATATGTCCCTTTTCTTACTGTGAAAGGATCTTGACATTGGCCTTTATCTTGGTTTTGATTATACTAAGATTTATTATAATTATTATCATGTTAATTCCATTATTTTTATTTCAATTAGGGAGTTCACTTCTCCACCTTTTATAATGTTTCCCACCTCTATGACATCGAAGTGATCCCAAACCCCATGAACTTGGAAAGGTAACCCCCAATGATGACATAAAGGGGAATCATAGTAGAGCAATTGATTTTTTTATTTCAATTACTCACTTTTATTTTATGTTTTTATAGTCTAATAGTGTAAAGGGTTTATTGAAGAGGTGATAATCACTCTACATCGAATTAATTGTGATTCACTAATCTAGTTGTTACACATAATGACTCCCTCCATTCAAATCAGACATTATATAACATACCAATCCGAATTCCACTAAAATGGTGCGCTGAGATTGTTGGTTATGATGCCTCATGTGCACCTCCCCATATGATAGAGCCTTTAGACAAGTAGTGAGGGAATTGAGTGTTATTGTGGGGAGACTATTACCTCATATTAGAGTAAGAAAACATAATAAATTGATATGTATTAGATAAAACATTAAATTAAAATAGTTCCGAATCAGTAGATAAACTAAAATAGGACATGATTTTATAATAAATGAAATATATAAAAGCCCAAACAGTTATGTCATACATACAACTGCAGGATGACATACCTGGTCTCTATAGACTATCAAACTTCAGCAGCGTGATTATAAGAACCCACTCCTAGAGCTCCGCTCGATCATGAAAAAATGGGCCTCGATACTATCCACCAGGAAAACCGTTATCATCCTAAAACATAGAAATAAGTTCAACACTTAAACTAAGGTGCACATTTAAGGGTGACAAATCCTCTTAGTTGGAAACCCCAATGATGAACCCATAAGTACACTACTATAGGTGTATATTAAATAAAACGAAAAATAAAAGTGATCATCCTAGGTGAGACACAATTGAAAAGATATGTAAAACCATAAATGTGAAACCACGCTCAAACCCCAAGTTCATAAACTCAGTCAACTAGGAATGTTCCACCATGGATGTCCACACACACACACACAAACACACACACATATACATGTATGTATACATGTATATTTCCATACGTATACATATAAAAAAATATGAATATTCATGGGGATGTGAATGAAATAACATAAACCCAAACAATTATCAATCAATACAACTGTAATCCAGATTGCCTGGACATCCTGTGCAAGGGAATTTAGTTGGATGTCGTACCACAAATTGTTTTATCATTAAGTTCATCTTTGTGTCTATAATCCAAATTGATATTTACTTACTTCAGCCAATTCTAGAAAAATATCTTAGCAGGATACATCACTACAAGGTGATACTTATCCTACACCTTGGTTTAGCCATAATCGCCTCTATTCACTGTAAATAAGGATTCCAAGGAAGAACATCTGGGAATCCTATAAAATGGTTACTAATCTAGAAATCATTCTACTTGGGCCCCAAAAATATACTCTATTTCTTATCCCAGGTCTTAGTTCATATACAGTCATGAAAATACAACCCAGATGAACCCTTAGGGTCTTCCATAGGTGATCTGTAAAGAGAAATCACTTGTGGGATGCCAGGACCAACTCTTGAGATCTAAATTTTAATTTCAATAATATATATGAGACCCCATTCTCAACCGCCAAGACTAAGAAAATGGATTATAAGACAGATTAAAGAGAGAACGTATGGATACCCTCATCATGTGACATATAGAGGAGAGCATAGTCATTATCCATAAGCCAGTAAGAATAGAGAGAGTAACCATCCTCTATAGACCACTATTTAAGTAGAGTGAAATCATCTACTGACAACCCCTGGTTGAGAATTGTGAAATCCTCCCCATTATCCCATTAGAATAGGAGAGAATAACCATCCTCATTATATATTAACTCAAGGAGAGTGGGATCAACCTCATCACTCAAAAAATAATAATCAAGCATGAGTATCATTACTAGGGAATTCAGGGCCATATGTCATAGTCATATGCTCTATAGATGGATACCAAGAAGAACCTGTGGAAATCCCAATAATATTACTATAAAATATATAGGCTCAAAAACCATGTCCCAGGTAGTACCTATAGGTATGCAAATAACATATGGAAAAAACATCACTTAGAATCCAGATCCCAGGAAAGAACACCTGAGAATCCCAAAGAGAATGAAATATACCTCATTTTGGGCACAAGACCCACCAACTAGGTAGCACTTATGGCTAGTATCGTTGCATCAATAATAAACTAATGAATGAATAAACAATGAGTGAGGGTGTATAAATGCAGAAACCCTAAAATAAAGCCACAAAACCTTTGGATTACAAGTTCGGAATTTGTTCTAAAGACACACCCACTACTATCTCTTCCCAAACCCAGTGTACTAGCTCAACATTGATCAAACATCAGGGCACCCATTGGTTCACTCAAGTTAACACTAAAAGGAATCCTTTTTGGGATCCTTGAGGTATAAAAAAAGTGATGCCATTATACTTGAGATTGTTAGTTGGAAAGTTAAAGGATGAATCCTACATAAGATCATTGAATAAAAAGTCGATAATGGAATCCTAAAGGGGATCCTCAGAATAGTACAAAAGATATTGCGTCCTATAAGGGACCCTCTCTATAGAGTATAAAGGAAGAGGAATGAATCATGGGATCTTTAGAATGAAATACATGTTAAGGGGATCCTACATGGGATTCCATTGGTCATCATGTAATAGAATTCATCCCACAGTGGATCCTTAGGTGACCAATAAAAAGATACATGCATCCAACTAAGGATCCTCTAGGTTAGAATGTATGTAGTGGAATCTTACGAGTGATCTTTAATAACAACTGGCCTCATGGAATCATAGTCTATAGGGGAACATATTTTAAGGGAGGAATACTAAAAATAAAATATACAAAGGCATCATTCAAGAATTATAGCTTAGGAATCATCTGAGGTTAGGTCACACACTCAGGATACAGTAGATAAGACTGCTGGGGAAATAACCTCACTAATGAAGAAAATCTTAAATAACAATCTATGAATCCTTTAACACCACAAGGGTTACACCATCACGATATACATGAAAAAAATACTTAGAATGAACTAATCGTGGTTAAAATTAATAATCATGGGATAAAAGATATGAAAAACCCCATAGTGTTAGAAAATAGAAGTACATAACATGTTACCCCAGGTACACAACATGTACCCTCAAAGATCCACCATGTTATGTACTCTAGCTAGACAAGGAATGTAAATTTCTTAGTATAGGGTGTTTAATATGGGTTAATGATGTGTAAACTACAAGGGGTACCTTCCCATGTCCCTCAAATGGACTCACAATGTACTCTTATTATCCATGTACTTATACATGGCATGCATACCAAACAGGGTTTGACTATGTACTCTACATTTCCATGTACCCCTACACGGGTAGCATGTCTGAGAAATTGGATACACAGATGAGTCCTAGTTCACGGTGTGTACACCATAGTATAAGGAATTTACTTAAAAAAAATTCACCTTAACCAAAAATAAATAACACATAGAATTTTTTCCCGGAATAACATGCCGTGTCGACCATTTTTCCCAAATAGAAAACCACCAAAACTCCCAAAACCCCCATTTTACCCCAAAAGTTGTAGATCGGTCCAAAAGAAGATATAAGAAAAAAAATAAAGGAATTTAAACTAGAAAATATTAAATATATTGAGATATATGATGAAAACATAAAAACAGACTATCTTTTTTAGAATCCACCAATGCTTCCTCCCTTTCCATTATCCACGTTGCCACAAGTCGATCAGACCAATCCCAATATATGCAATGACAACTCCATCTTTTCCTCATTTTATTTTTCTCTCCCTTTCCCTTAGCTCATGGTCGTGTGGAAAAGGAGGATCCCCTTGGGTTATACACATGAAGATAGAGTAGTTTATAGAATAAAAGAATGAAAATAAATAGGAAGGAAGAAAAAGAAACGAAAAAGAAAAAGGGGTCCAGACCGACCCTAGCACCCAACTCGAGTTTATACCTCACCTACGAATATCTCCTCATTATTGATTCAAATAAAGAGATGTAATTTTATTTGAAACTATATTCAAAACATTTCTCTGAAAGAATCTGTGTGAATAATTTAATATTCTGTTTATTAATTATTAAATATTAATTATTCTTCTAAAATTAAAAAGGCTCAGAGTTCCACCAAACTCTTAATCCAGGGTAAGAACCCTATTCCAAGACCAACTGAGTAGTTAGAAAAAATATCTGAGATCATATACTAGGAGAAAAGACCATTTTAACCTTTATAAGCATGACAAGTAAAAATTAAAAATTCTACTCAAAACACCAGTCTAAAAATCATGGTTCATTACAACCTACCCACTACAATCCTTATCTTACATTAGAAGGTTGGTGTTAAAACTATAATTCATTATGTCAACCTAAGAATCATCCAAAAAAAGCTATTTGGAATGTCCAATGACCAGAATCATAGGGCCGACGACTGCCTCATACATGGATGACCTTTAACTGCGACCAATATAGTACTACCCACCATAGGAATACCCTTATCCTTATCACAAAACCAAAACCAAAGCATAATGAACCATTAAAAATGACATATTTAAATAGAAAATGAAATTCACCACCCTCAAACAGCCAATGGTGCACCCCCAACCATATGGCATACCTTACATTGCTCCTCGAGTGTAACCCAACAATTTACCTTCCTCTACCAGGGAAGAACATCTAAAATATAAGAAGATAGACATAGGGATGATACTCTCTTAGATTACCTAGGATGACTTAATGGCCGAAAAATATTATATATAACCAAGAGTACACTAATATTACATTAAAATCCATGTACATATTTTATGATCCACACAAATAAAAAACATTCTATCCTTCCTATAACCAACACCTAACACTATATCTTCTGACAAAACGTGTCCAGGTCCAACCACAGGTCAACCATCTTGGGGTAAAAAATCATTCTTGATGTCACCTCTACCAATGAGGGACATTTTTTATTTAACCTCAACTCCATGGAAATTAAGTCTATGATAAGTATTTTAAGCATTGGAACTGAGCTCTCACATGACAACTCAGTGATTTACGACTCAATGTTACTTTGTGCAACCAATGTATAAATTTTTCACCAAAATTATACTCCATCAAGTCATCTAACATGATTCTAATCCAATCATATGAAACAAAACATCAGTTTCACTAGACATAATTTACCTTATTACTCCGTTTAAAAACAGTAACCGCACTTGTTCCATAATTTATTCCATGACCACGCATCACCCGGTATCATTCCAGTCATGAGAATCTACTTTCATTTTAATTACATTAGGAACAGTGAAATCACTAGTTAATTGGGGTAGAAACCTGAATAGTCCTACCCATTGAAGCTAGTCTTGATACCAAATCACTCTAGGAGTTTTTCCAAAGGATGAAGGTACCAATATTATTATAACGTAAAACTCAAGCATCTACCATGACTTGATCACAAAGTGAGTGTAAAAACAATCTCACTGCTTAAAAAGGAATTAAAATACATTTTACAACATCACTAATAGGTTTCAATCAAACAAAACATACATTAAACAACAATGGTATGAGTTTAATTAAGGGTCTCTATGCCTTACACTAAAACCTATAGATCAAGTCTCACAAATAGGTTCCAAGGTTTAACCACATATCCCAAAAGATAAAACCTCTATAAAGAAGGTAAATATTTAAATTACCTAAAAGGGTAAAAACTAAAAACATGGCTTAAATGGGACTGATCATCACTATGAAACCTCATAAGAAACTACTCTCTGGAGGTCCCCATACCAACATAGACAAAGAGAAAGAGTTGACAATCATTAGACATCCATATATGGTAATACCCCTAGAGGTCTAGTTCATGAAAAAAATATTGGAATCCATAAACAGCATACTAAAAATGTGACTAGATAACCAAAAAAAAAACCCTAACAGTATAATAACAGAAGGGAATCACATTCCTTATTGACTTACATGGGTCGATGCACTTCTTGTGCAAGAGTATTGAGTCAACAATCTCAACACCAATGCATCAATATAGATCCAAAAAAACTTCCATGATAACTATATATATATATATATATATATATATAAGTATCCCAATTTAAAATGCCTCATTTATCAGAAAAATTCACATAATAGAAGTCCTATATAATGTGAATCATATGTTCTAAATTTGGTGTATGAGACACCTCTTGAATTTTCTAGCTAAGAGTGAGAATCCATATCTGACCTATTTCTATTGGAAAATATCCTGAAATACATAACAAAGAATAACATATATACAACATGTGCATCACCCAAGGTGAAGATCTTAAGAAAATGAAACATGGAAGATCAGAAAAACAATCCCATACACATGGAAAAAAGGACTTCCTATCAAAACATGTTTTCTTGATGCACTAGTTTGGTATCTATAAATGGTTCTCAGACATTAATAATACTCATATATACTAGATCCCAAGTAGGAAATAATAGGAAAATAATATCACTGATACCACTTTGTAACATCCCGACCACGATGACACTAAAATGGTGCTCTGAGTTGGTTGGTTATGAGGCCTTAAGAGTGCCTCCCCATACTCCCGAGGAGAGGTAATAGCCGCGAGGACCTAGGGTGTGACATTGGGGAGACTAGGACCTCAAATAATTGAAAGTAAAAATGGAAATAAATAAGTATCATACGTAGTACTAACTAAAAATATTGCAAAATCAGTTCATAAATTGAAATAGATCATGCTGTAACAATAAATGATTGTTTTAAAATCCCATAAAACTATACCATACATAAAACATCGGTCACCCACGGGGATGAAAATAAAAATACATGAGTAAAAAATAAACTAAAGTAAAAGTAGATGGATAAATTACCATCTTTAATCCATACCACATACCTGGTCTCTAGACACTGCAGAAATACAGTACCCCGATAAGAAGAACCCACTTGAGAAGCTCTTCTTGATCATGCAACTCTGGGTGTCTGCCCTAAGCACTATAAAAACTGTGGTGGACCTAAAAAATAAACACAAGGTCTTTACGTACACTAAGGTTCATGTGTAGGGATGAGAGATAATCTCTATATGCCACCCCAACGATGAACCTATAAGTGGGATACTATAAGTGCATGAAAAAAAATCAAAAGAGAAGTTCCTGGACTAGTTGATACACCACTGGAAAAATATGTGAAACTGATTAATGTAAAACAAAAGTTGAACCCTGGTTCCATAATCCCAATCAACTAGGCATGTACCACCATGGATGTTCAAATCTATAATTATATACATGTATATTACCATACCTATATATATAATATGAATATTCAGGATCATGTGAATGAAATAATAGAAAACAAAACAACACTAGTTCCTTGGTTCCATAATCCCGATCGCCTAGACATCCTGGGGAAGGGCATTGACCTTGATATCGTACAACTAAAATACTGTATCATTTAGTTGATCTCTGGGTCCATAATTTGAATCGATATATACCTACTTAATACATAACAAAAAATTTCTCAGAGATAGATAGCTCACCGTATGGGGATACTCATCCTACACCAGAAGTTATCCTTACTTTCCTATAATCACTATAAAGAAGTGTTCCAGGGAATTAGATCCGAACATCCAATAATATGGTCATTGATCTAGACACCTTGATACTCAATCCATGTAAATCCTATCCAATGTATGATCCCTAGGTACTTGTCTGTAGGTGGAAACCACATTATGTTTCCAATGAACCCTATGGTTTTTACCCTTTGGATATCTACAAGAATTGATCATTGAAGATATAAAATTCCCACCACTATAGATCTAAATGTTAATGACAATCATTGGTGTGAGATACCATTCTCAACCACCCTAACAAAAAAGAGTTCATAAGCCTGATCCCAGAGAGAATGTTAGGAGACCCTCATGTTTTGAAAAATTTAGGAGATCATAATCATCCTCTATAATCCACTAGTCTAGGAGAGCATAATCATACTCTATAGAAAACAATTATATGAGAGTATAATCATCCACTGAAATCTTCGGGTTGAGGTGTGCGTAATCATACTCATTTAACCTGTGCATAGTAGAGAGCGTAATATTACTCATCATATAAAAACTCAAGGAGAGTGGAATCATCCTCATCACATGGGAGAGTGAAATCATCCACAATTATCATTAATAATGATTCCGTGCCCTTATATCATAGTTATAGTCTCAATAGTTAGAAATTAGGAAGAACCTATTGACATCCTAATAAAATAATAATCAAAAATAAAATCACAACATCCAAGTATCAAGTAGTATAAATGGGTATATATGAAACATATGAAAATAACATGGCTCAGAATCTAGATCCTAGGGAAGAACACAGAAATACACCATGCATTAGGCTCAATAGCCACCAACTATGAAGCAACTATGGATAACATCACTACATCATTAATAACCAATTGAAAGAATGAAAAATGAGTGAGGGTGGATGAATGGATAATAATAACATTAAAACCACATCCTCATGGTCTTACTAGTTTTACAAGGGTTCTAAGGTGACACCCGCTACCATCTCTACCAAAACACGACAAACTAGCTCATGGTTGGCCAAAAATTGGGGCACCAAATGGGCACATATAGTCAATACTATGATCCATACTACTTGGGTATCTTGAGTTCTAAACATATGAGAAGGCATAATACTTTATATACTTACCTAAAAAGGTAAAGGTGGAATCCTTCTTGGGATCCTCGAATGAAATGTTGAAATTGGAATCCTATAAATTTCCTTAAAACAAAACAAAATTAAAAGGCATCCTACATGTGACCCTCTATACATGGTATAGAGGCATAGGCATCCAACATCTGATCCTCATAATGGTATACGGGTAAGGGGGTTCCTACATGAGATTTCCTAGGTTATCATGTTAGAAAATTCATCCCAAGGGGTGTCCTTAGGTGACTGGTAAGATGATTGAGGCATCCTACTTGGGATCCTCTAGGTCAAAATGTAAATAAAGTAATCCTAAAAGGTATCTTTAATAAAAAATGGTCTCACGACCTCGTAGGACGTAAGGGAACATCTCACAAGGGATATTTACATAAAAAGTTAAAAAGGAAATGATCAGAAGGGATTGCTCATGACTCATATATGGACATGTCATACTCTAAAGAGACACTAGATAAGACAACTAGAGGGAAAAACTCTCCATTAAGGAAAAGCATGAAATTCAAAATATGTGTTCTTAAACACCAAAATTGTTTCACCATCATGATCCATAGAGAAAAATAATCATAATGGACTATTCATGGGTCTAATTATGAATCCCAGGCAAAAAGATATGAAAAAATCACAACGGATTTCAAAGAAGGAGTAAACGGATTAGACCCTCATGGCTCCACCCGGGTGTGTACTCTAGCCGGACATGGTGTGAAAAAACCCTAGTACGTGGCACATATGATGGGTAAAAATCATGTACCCTATATAGGGTAACTTCTCATGTAACTAAAATGGCCTAACCATGTACATTCCTAGGCCGTGTACTTATACATGATGTGTACACACATGGGATCGGGACATTATCTATACATAACCATGTACCCGTACATGGGTAGCCTGGATGGGTACTCAACTACAAAGTCGATTCCTAGAACCTGGTTTGTACACCCTAGTACATGGAGTGTACTTAAAAAACATCATCTTCACAAAAATATAATAACACATGAAATGTTTTACCTAATCCACACATCGTGTAGATGGGTTTTCCTGAATAGAGAACCTCTAAAATGACCTGAAACCCCTATGTTTACCCCGAAAGAGGTAGATCCAGCTACAAGGGGTAATAAGTAAAACTATTTGAGGATTTAAACTATAAAATGGTAAATCATCAAGGTTGTATAATTAAAACATAAAAAAACCTACCTTTGGTTGGAATCTACCAATGCTTTTCCTGTTTTTGTGGTCCGCATTTGTGCACCTCGATCTGGAATGTCTCAAGATCTGTATGAAAACCTCCCTTTATTACTCTCTATATTTGTCTTTCCATATTCCTTTTATCTCAATATTCTATTAAAGTAGGATACCATTGGGGTTTTCCAATGAATCCATATGAGGAAGATATGTAAAGTAAATAAAAATAAAATAAATGGAAGAAGAATAAAAGAAAATGAAAAAGGGGCTCGGGCTGGCCCTGATGCCCAACTCGAGTTTATACCTCACCAAGGAAAACTCCTCACTTTAGACTTAATGAAAGATAAATAATATAAATCCAACACTTTATTAAAAATATTTCACTAAACAACCTAGGTGAATAATTTAATATTTAATTTATTAAATATTAAATATTTTTTATTTTTCTAAAATTCATACAGGTTGATGTTTGACAATACTACTGTACTAGGGTAAACACACTATTTCGAGACCAATTGAATGGATATAGAAATTATCCAAGATTATATATTAGTATTGAAATGCCATTTTATGACTTACATGTATCTGAATGAAAAATTCAAATTTATGCTCCAAATTTCAATCCATAAAAACATTATTTGTTACATTTTATACCAGTGGAGTCATTTTATTTTAATTTATTTGTGGTATGTAATTTATTGGAAGTGTACGAGTAATCCATTTTATTTAATTTAGGATTGTCTTTTCCCATTTACCAAAGATAATAATAGGAATTTTTTGGTCTGATTGATGATTTATGAGTAGATTAGTAATTCTATAAAATAGGAAAACAGTGTAGGGTGTATGGGTGAAAATTATTGAGTTTGTGAATTGTGTTATAAGATTTATAATAATGACAAACTATGATATAACCCACTATAATTCAACATAGGTTCGAATACACTTATTCATG
Source organism: Viscum album (assembly GCA_963277665.1). NCBI lineage: Eukaryota > Viridiplantae > Streptophyta > Magnoliopsida > Santalales > Viscaceae > Viscum > Viscum album. The sequence continues at coordinate 1,579,482,271 of OY728150.1, read as the reverse complement.
ACCCCATTGTTTTTATATATTTAATTTATAACTAATTTTATTAGAAAAAAAACAAACATTACATCTTTTAGTTTCTTAATTTTATAAAAATAAAAACATAAAAAATTTATAAGTTATAGGATATTGAAGAACCAACCCCCATGTTCAAATTTGGGAATAACCTTGGTAGACTCAATTCTATGTTCTATATTTTAAAAAAAATTATAGTTGACTATGGTCGGGGACCGCTGCATGACCAACCATAACCCCACCTTCTAACTAATGAACATGGGTCTTAATAAATCATTATAGCACAATAATTCACCGAACTTTACTAATATAGTTTTTATGAACTTGTTATAAATTTATAAGGATTAGTATACTCATTAGAGAACTTGTATAGAACCATAAATGTTTCTAATATTTGATGAGGAAAATAATTAATAACTAACTAATATATGGGTAATAAATGATTATCACTGAAGACAATAAAAGTTAATAGATATGAAGAAGTTTCCAAAACAAGTGATTCATATAGTTACCTTTATTTTGGAAGCGTTCAATTACTTTATATTAAATTTATAAGTAAAGGTAAGTGTTTCTTTCCCATCCAAATTTAATGTGGAGATTTTTTATTATTATATTTATATTCAGGGAAATTATATTTTTTCTCACTCTAAAAACAAATATATTTTTCTTATAATATATTTATTTCTAATTTTTACAAGTTTTATTACTAGTTTGCATCAATTTTTTTAATGACCCATACTTTAGATACATTGTTATTTATTCATAATTGACGCAAACTTATTACAACATATAAGAAAATCATGAAAGGACCGTATAGGTATATTGTCTTTAGAAATTGGGAAACTTAAATAACTGGTTCATAAATCATCTACGTTGTCTCCCATTTATTTCATTATATCTAGAGTCCCTTTTGGAATATTATACTTAATACCCTTCTTCTAGACCTGGGGAAAAGAAAACATACAAAAGGGTGAGCTCAATTGCTCAGTAAGGATAAATAAAAGAAATATTAATCATATCATATTCTTAAGAACATAACATTTTGAAAATCTTGTCCTGCAAAAAAGATCATAATATCATGCCATGGGATCAATCATAATAGTGAAATTTAATCCAAATAATCATGAAATAAAACTTGAAACACTGTGGCATACACACATAATCATAAAAAATCATTTCTTATTAGTCTAGACTCATTTCAAAGAATATCTTAGTGGACAAAGTCCATTTCTGAACCAAGTTCACTCCTCGTTTCAGTCCTGTTTCACTGAACCGGATTAACCTGCCGTTCCAGCCATGTCTATCTCATGAGATATAAATCATTACAATGCATTTGAGGGAGATATAGGTCCCACCCATCTCATAATTATACCATTATTATGTGTACCACATGATCATAAATGATACATCATAGCATAACCCATGTAATAAAAATGGGATTCTTAAACATTGTGACATCATAAAACAATTTGTATAAGATAAAGGACTTCATAAAAATAATTCCATCACAAAATAATCAAATAAATGTAATAATAGGGATAGAAACAGAACCCTATATTATCTTAGATGGAAAATAATTTTGATAAAACACTTGAACTCCATTCTTGAGGAAAATATCTTTTCTACTTCAAAAACATTTTTCCCTTCTTAACATGTCATATAATTTTAAACTAAAGGAAGTTGGTTAAAAACAAACTTGAAAAATTGTAAAGTAAGATTAATGGAAATAATGTTCTAAAAATCCATTCATGCCATATAAGCTAAAAAACATTTTTCTCATACATTGGCTAGAAAAGTCAAAAAGTACCTTGTACGAAAAACGAAAAAAGATTCCTTTCATATCTTTTTATAAAAACTCACCGAAGGGTAAAATTGGATTCAAAAAATTGTAGGAGTATATAAATAATATTTCCTATTGACGAAACAAGGATATGGATGATAAATATTCCACAGAAAATTCTTATGTAAAAACAATCTCATATAAAAATGAGATTGCGAGATTCTCCCTTACCTTAGGTACAATTTTCTTCGTAAGTGTCCGAACCACCTGTATAATGATTTAAATAATGTCATTGACTTATTCCAGAATCATAATTATTGTTATGATATCATATATTGTCATATTCTTAGCTTCTTATTGTAATATTTCATTGATACTTGTTATTCGGGTGTTTATTACGTTTTGTTCTTATGCGTGTTTTGACGAATAAATTCTCATTCTTATTTTTAGGTTATAGATACCTCATTTACAGAATGGTATTAGTGTAATATATGTCATATTTATTCATTCAATTCATTTATATAATAATTATGAAATGAAGATCATGTAGAACGAGGCCCATCACATCGTGGAGACGATATTCCGTACGTATGCACGAGCGATGATATCGTTGCCATGATCGTGGAATTGTATTGGAGTGTATGTCTAATATTACATAATCAATATCAATTTAAAATAATCATATATATTTATTCTCTACACCATTTTACCATCCAAGTAAGGTTGTGGTGGAAACCGGATTACACCACGGCGTGGAGACGATATTCCGTAAGTACGCACACGCGGTGATTTCATTTTCTGTAGGATGTATAGAAGGTGAAATAGGGTTTTTTCATATTTATAATAACATATAAGTATATGATAGATACTGATGTTATTAATTCATTTTGAAATAACTGAAGAATAAGAAGTAGAAGAAGAATTAAAGTTGAAGGAATCGGTAACGGACATTACCTCTTCTTTGAAGCGCCTCTTCTTAACCTCCTATTTGGGCCCTAAAGATGGTCTTTGAAGAAGTCCAGAACCTCTAAGATGTTTCTAGGGAAGTGTAGAGGAGAAAGTTCAGGGGTTTCCCGAGTTGGAAGTCTCAAAGTGGTGTGAGGAAGAGAGGGAGGAGGTGCCCTTTTATAAGGGAGGAGAGGAGCACTTTAGAAAAAATTTAAAATATTATTTTATTATAAAGTCATATTTGATTTTTAATAGCTCCAAATTGATTTATTTCTAAGATAAGGTGGTGATGGGTCGAAATAATCTAATCCAATAGACTTTAGACAAGTTTAGGTTTATCTTTTAACCTTATTATTTAGATTTAACTTTAAGTTAGATAATTTAACTTTTACCTTGTCTTCTTGTTTTCTTACACTATATGGTTAATACACTTGCTATAACAGGCCAAACGAACCCCAAGTTGTTCATTATTAATATATATAACCTTATCTAAGTCATTTGGCCGAACCTTAGATCTGTAAGAATAAAATGACAATTAATAATATAATATTTGTTCTAAAAACTATTTTATGTCAATTTTGACACTATTTGGTAATTGATTTTTTTGAAAATCATAACAGAATGATTAGTTCGAAAAAAGTTTATTAAATAAATACTAAAATGTCATAGTAACCTAGAAAATTAGTGTAATTCATAAAAAGTCTCAAATTACATTTATTTGAGTATTTATAACATCAATTATGATAATATTTCATTAATAAGATAATTACTGCATCATCATTATGTCATAAATAAATTAAATTATTTAATGTCTAAAAATTATAAATGAAATACCATTATTTAGGAAATATTTTTATTTTTATAATGAATATTTATAGTCGAATTTATATTATGCATAACCCTATATTAAAAATGTTTTAGTTATTGAACTTTGATTTTAACTATTTTAACTATTCTTTAAATAAAATAATATTAAATGTCTTAATCTAATACAAGTGGGACTAAATGGTCATATTTTATTCCTAAGGTTGTTTTTGGTCGAATTACACTTATCCAATAGAATTAGGACATGTGTTAGGGTAATAATAATATCATTTTTACCCTTAATTACCCTATTTACTTTTTACCGTGGTAAAAAAAGTAAAAAGTTACTATTCACCAAAAATTATTTTCATCTCATTGAACCACATTTTAGTCATTGATATTAACCGTGTCTCTTGGATTTTCGAAATTCCAATCACAGAAATGGTAAAATTATGTTTTATGTAAATTTTCAAACTCTCCTAGTAGGTGGGTAAAAGACGGTAAAAAGTTCAATATAATTTTTATATGTCTAAAATTATTATAAAACGACTCCATTGAATTAAATTCAACTTATATAGGAATTATTTATAAATTTTTACCTAAAATAAATTTAAATAAAATAAATAATTATTTAAATAAAAAGTCGGTTTTTAAATGATAACCTAGTGTTTTCACTATTCATAAAAAATTGAATGTTTTCAGAAAAATACCAAAATTTCACCCTAGGCTAATTTCGATATTCCGAATCAAAAAATGAAGTCCATTTTGAAATATGAAATTTAAAAATCCCAAAAAGTGGATATTACTAATCATAATGGCTAGTTTTAATAATATTTTAATAGCATATCGTTGTTTAGTGAAACTCGGTATTGCGTACGACACAAGCTATCGAGGAAGGTCACGACTATGTGTAAAGCAAGAAAATCTAGTGTTGTGTGTAGTGAAAGATTCCATTGATGATGTATATAACATAAGAACCAAACATTTCTCATAATAATCTCGGGTGTTACATTCTACCCCCTGAAATTGAATTTCTCCCTCAAAATTCATCACTTTGTAACAAACAGATGAGGATACCTCTCCCTCATCGTATCCTCAAGCTCCCATGTAGCTTCTTATAATTGGTGGTTACTCAATAAAACATTCACCAAGCGAGTGGTCTTGTTCCATAGGACTTTTTTTCTACGATATAGAATCTCTATCGGTTGTTCTTCATTAGAAAGATCTTACTCTATCGGTACAACTTCTGAACCGAGTACATGCGAAGGATCAGGTTTGTACTTTCTCAGGAGAGATACATGGAACACATCATGAACTTGAGAGAGATTCGGTGGAAGTGTCAATCAGTAAGCTACCTTCCCAACACGATCCAGTATTTCAAAATGACCGATATACCAAGGGCTCAACTTTCCCTTCTTTCCAAATCTCAATACTCTCTTCCAAGGATATATTCATAAGAACACTTTATCACCCACTTCAAATTATAGGTCTTTTCTTCAGTTACCGGAATAACTTTTTTGTCGACTTTGAGCTGCTCTTATGTGTTGCTGAATAGATCTGAACTTTTCTACCATCTCATCAGCAAGATCAGGTCCTAATAGCTTTCTTTCCCCAACTTCATCCTAGCAAGTTGGAGTCCTGCATTTCTTTCCATAGAGAGATTCATAAGGAGCCATCTAAATACTGGAGGGAAAGATATTATTATATGAAAATTACACCAAAGGTAGGTGTAGATCCCAACCACCTTTGAAATCCATAGAGAAAGCTCTTAACATATCTTCTAGAGTTTGAATTGTTCTCTCAGATTGACCGTATGTCTGAGGATGATAAGCAGTGCCGAAACTCAACTCTGTATCCAGAGTATGCTGAAGAATTCGCCAAAAATTTGAGGTAAACCTCAGATCCTGATCAGATATAATAGAAAGTGGCACTCCATGCACTCTTACCTCTTCATTTACATATATCCTTGTAAGCTGATCCAGAGAGAAATCCTTTCTAATAGCAATGATGTGAGTAGACTTTGTAAGACGATCAACTATGACCTAGATAGCATTATTGCCTTTGGATGTTTTAGGAAGTCCAGTAAAAAAGTCCATAGCGATGTTTTCCAATTTCCATTCGGGTATGGGTAATGGTTGTAACATCCCCTTATACTTCTGTCTCTCAGCTTTAACTTGATGAAAAACAGAGCATCGAGAGGCATATTCAGCAACATCCCTTTTCATGCCATCACACCAGAAGTACTCTTTCAGGTCCCTATACATCTTTTTGCTTCCAAGACGAATAAAGAATGAAGAAATATGAGCCTCATCCAGTAGCTCCTTCTTTAATTCTGGGATGGGAGGAACACAAACCCGATTTCTGAACTTTATTATCCCATCACAATCAAGGTTGAATTAAGGAACTTTTATCACCTTCTTTTTTAACTCTACATCTTCTTTCTGTGCCTCTATAATCTTCACATGTATAGATGGTTGAACATTCATTTGAGAAATATAATATTTTTCCCATTCCATTATAATTCCAAGATCCATCCTTTGTAAATCCATAAATATGGGATCTTTTTTGATCCTCATCATGGATAAGCTAGCATGGTCTTGTCGACTTAATGCATCTGCCACCTTGTTTGCTTTCCCAGGGTGATAATGAATTGAGAAGTCATAATATTTAATCAACTCCAACCATATTCTTTGGCACATATTCACCTCCTTTTGTGTGAAAGTATACTTTAAACTTTTATAATCAGTATAAATATCACACCTTTCTCCATAAAGATAAAACCTCCAATTCTTTAATGCAATGATTACGGCAGCTTACTCCAAATCATGAGTTGGGTAATTTTTCTCATGGATTTTCAACTGTCGTGAGGCATAAGCTATAAACATATCATTTTGCATAAGAACACACCCCAGCCCCTTCTTGGACGCATCACTGTAGATCACAAACCTTTCTCCACTACAAGGAAGTCTAGGTGCAGGTGCACCAGACAACCTTCTTTTCAACTCCTTGAAATTATCTTCACACTCCTCCATCCAAATTAATGCAACTCCTTTTCGAGTCAACCTAGTGAGTGGATTAGATAATCCTGAAAAATCTTTCACAAAACGTCAATAATATCCAGCCAAACCAAGAAAACATCAGATCTCAGTTACTGTTGTTGGTCTCATCCATCTTTTGATTACCTCGGTCTTTGCTGGATCCACAGATATCCTTTCTTTTGAGATTATGTGACCCAAAAATGCAACTTTTTGAAGCCAAAATTCACACTTGGTAAATTTGTCATAAATCTTCTCCTTTCTCAGGGTCTTCAATACAATTCTCAAGTGATCTTCATGTTCTTCCTTTCTCTCTGAATAGACAAGAATATCATCTATAAAGACTACCACAAAGTGATCAAGATAGTCTCTAAAGACTCTATTCATTAGATCCATGAAGAAATCAGGGGCTTTAGTTAGACCAAATGGCATCACTATAAATTCATAGTTTCAATACCTTGTACAAAAAGCCGTCTTTGGTATATCCTCCCTTTTGACCCTTAATTAATGATACCCTGAACGAAGGTCAATCTTGGAAAAGTAATGAGCTCCGTTTAGTTGGTCAAATAAGTCATCAATGGGTGGGAGAGGATATTTTTCTTGATAGTGATTTTGTTAAGTTCTTGATAATCAATGTAGAGTCTCATTGATCCATATTTCTTCTTAGGAAATAGAATATGTGCTCCCCAAGGTGACACACTAGGGTGTTTGAATCCCTTATCAAGATTTTTTTGGAGTTTCTTCTTTAATTCATGCAACTCAATTGGGGCCATTCTATAAGGTGTCCATGAAATGGGCATAGCACCCGGTATGAGTTATATTGAAAAATCAACTTCACAATTTGGTGGAAGACCCGAAAATTCCTCCAGAAAGACATCATCAAACTCCCGTACAATGGGTGTATTATTAATCGTGAGTTTCTCTCCAACCATTTTAGATAAATAACCTTCATTTAGTGGAATCAAGACCCATAATATGGAAGAAATTTCCACTGGAAGGTTCTGTTCATCCTTGCATCGATAGATGATCATAGATTGATCTGGAATATGAAATGTGAATTCCCTTATTTGGAAATTGATATGAGCTTCATATAAAGAAATAAAATCCATGCCAAAAATCACATAAAATTCCACTATATGAAGGATCACACGATTTGCTGGAAGCACATTCCCACAAACTTCAATCAGAGAAGATTTATAATCTTTTGATTCGACTGTTGTGCCATTCAGGGTTGTCACAGCTAACTCAACATCTAATTGTTGAAGTAATATGGCGATACCCTTTGAAAATTCTTTTGAAATAAAAGTGTGGGTGGATCCATAATCAAATAAAACATTTGGTACTTTAGAGTGGATGGTAAGTGTACCTTTCACCACTTCGTTCTCATACTCCACATCGCTGATAGAAATTGCATGTGACTTTCCTCTGTCTTTAGCCTTAAGAGTTTGTTGACGTCGATCATCATCCACAACTCTTGGATTAGGGCATTGATTGGCATAATGCCCCATTTACTTGCACTTGTAACATTGAAGTGTAGGATGTTCAATCTGTGTAGCCTTTTCTTTGTTCGCATCACTAGACATCTTCTTCCCATCATTGCGGCATTCAAATGCCCGATGACCTTCCTTTCCACATTTGAAACATTTACTTGTCCCTTTAAGACAACTCCCTCCATGTTTCTTTCCAAACTTTGAGCATAAGGGAAAACTCATATTCTTTTCAGTGTGCTCCTTAGATTTTCCTTTGAATTCCATTTTTCTTCTTCTTATCATACACATATCACTGATGGGTTATTCCAATCTCCATCTCAACTTTGAGAGCACATAGAAAGATTTCCTCATATCTATTGAAGTCCCTTATGGCTAACACCCTTCAAAGAATTTGTCTTAAGCCACTAAAGAATCTACCGATCTTGCTCTCAGGTTTGATAATAATCCCTGAAGCGTACCTTGCATGTCTTGTAAAATTTTCTTCATAGGTACCAATAGATTCATCATCCTTTTTCTTTAGTTCAAGAAACTCTTTCTCCATCTTTGTTCAAAGAATACGAGGGAAGTACATATTGAAAAATATGTTCTTGAACTCGTCCCATTCCATGGACTCAATTTCATCACTTTGCCTCGTATTCTTGATAAGATTCCACCGTTGATCAGCATCACCTTACAAACGATACACTACTAAGATGACGTTATCATGTTCATAACATTGATGAATTAAAAATATCTTTTCAGTAGTACTAATCCATTTTTCTGCGACTAATGGATCAGTAGACCCGCTGAATGAGGGTGGATGCTGCCTCATGAAGGATTCAACAGAATTTTGCTCCTTCCTTTGCTCATTTGGAAGTCCTACATGATTCATAGCTTGAGAAAGTTGTGTGAGGATGGATACAAGATTTTTCACTCCAGCTCCCATAACGTTTGGTAGCTCAGGGTGACAATCATTGCATTTCCCATCACATTCAGAATTAACACGGGTCCTTCGGGTTCTATCCATTGACTAAAACCAAGAAGAATATTGTGAGAAATACTAATTATGATAGGAAAAACACATAATCAAGAATAAAATTTCACTCTTTAGGTCTTATCATAGGTAATTCATGGCCATTTATAAAACACTAATATTGTGTTCTATGCTTAGACTTATCCTTATGGTTCTTATTAAGGATTTCACATCCAAGTTTCCAAAGGTTGACTATACCTTTCCTATGATACCAACATCAATGACCCATAATTTACATACATTGTTATTACTTCAGAATTGAAGCATACTTATTAAAAAATATAAAAAAATCAAGAAAGTTCCTTATATGTATAATGTCTTTAGAAACTGGGAAACACAAACAACTGGTTCATAAATCATTTATGTTGTCTCCCCTTTATTTCATCATATCTAGAGTCCCTTTTGGCATATTCTACTTAATAACCTTCTTCCAGACACATGGAAAAGAAAACATACAAAATGGTGATATCAAATGCTCAGTAAGGGTAAATAAAAGAAATATTAATCATATCATATTCTTAAGAACATTACATTTTTAAAATATTGTCCTGCAAAAAAGATCATAATCTGATGACATGGGATCAATCATAATAGTGAAATTTAATCCAAATAATCCTAAATTAAAACATGAAACTTTGTGGAATACATACATAATCCTAGAGAATCATTTCTTATGAGTCTAGACTCATTACCAAGACTATCTTAGCGGACAAAGTCCATTTCTGAACCGAGTTTACTCCTCGTTTCAGTCCTGTTTCACTGAACCAGATTAACCTTCTATTCCAGCCATGTCTATCTCATGAGATATAAATTTTTACCCAATTCATTGGAGGGAGATATAGGTCCCACCAATCTCATAATGATACCATTCTTATGTGTTCCACAGGATCATAAATCATACATCATAGCATAACCTATGTAATAAAAATGGGATTCTTAAACATCGTGACATCATAAAACAATTTGTATAAGATAAAAGACTTCATAAAAATAATTCCATCACAACATAATCAAATCAATGTAATAATAGGGTTAGAAATAGAACCCTATATTATCTTATATTGAAAATAATTTTGATAAAACACATGAACTCCATTCTTGAGAAAAATATCCTTTCTACTGCAAAAACATTTTTCCCTTCTTAACATGTCATATAATTTTAAACTAAAAGAAGTTAGTTAAAAATAAACTTGAAAACTTGTAAATTAATCTTCATGTAAATAATGTTCTAAAAATCCATTCATGCCGTATATGCTAAAAAACAGTCTTCTTGTACTTTGGCCGGAAAAGTCAAAAAGTACCTTCTACGAAAAACGACAAAAGAATCCTTACATATCTTTTAATAAAAACTCACCAAAGGGTAAAATTGAATTTAAACAACTGTAGGAGGATAGAAATAATATTACATATTGACAAATCACGGATATGGATGATAAATATTCCCCAGTAAATTATGAAGTAACAACAATCTCGGATAAAAATGAGATTGCGAGATTTTCTCTTACCTTAGGTCTGATTTGCTTCGTAAGTGTCAGAACATCCCGTATAATGATTTAAATAATTTCATTGACTTATTCCAGAATCATACTTATTGTTATGATATCATATATGGTCGTACTATTAGCTTCTTATTAGTAATATTTCATTGCTACTTGTTATTCGGGTGTTTATTACTTTTTGTTCTTATGCGTGTTTTGTCTAATAAATTATAATTCTTCTTTTTAGGTTATAGATACATCATTTATAGAATTTTATTAGTGTAATATATATCATATTCATTCATTAAACTCATATATATAATCATTATTCAATGAAGATCATGTAGAACGAGTCACATCACATCGTGGAGACTGTATTCCGTATGTACGCACGAGCGATGATATCATTCCCATGAGTGTGGAATTGTATAGGAGTGTATGTATACTATTTAAGAATCAATGTAACTTTACAATTATCATATATAGTTATTCTCTACACCATTATAACCATCCAAGTAAGGTGGTGGTGGAAAACAGATCACACCACGACGTGGAGACGGTATTCCGTTCGTATGCATGCGCGGTGATTTAATTTTCCGTAGGGTGGATAGAAGGTGAGATAGGGTTATTTCATATTAATAATAACATATCAGTATATTAGTGATACTGATTTTATTACTTCATAATGAATTAACTAAAGAAGAAGAAGTAGAAGAAGAAATAAAGGTGAAAGAATCAGTAACATACATTACCTCTTCTTTGAATCGCCTTTTGTTAACCTCCTCTTTAGGCACTAGTGATGGTCTTTGAAGAAGACCAGAACCTCTAGGATGTTTCTAGGGAAGTGGAGAGGAGAAATTGACAGGGTCTGTACGACCATGAAGGCTCAAAGTGGAGTGAGGAAGAGAGGGAGGAGGTGCCCTTTTATAAGGGAGGAGAGGGGCACTTTAGGAAAAACATAAAATATTATTTTATTATAAAGTCATATTCAGTTTTTAATAGCTCCAAATTGATTTATTTCGAAGCTAAGGTGGGGATGGGTCGAAATAATCTCATCAAATATACTTTAGACAAGTTTAGGTTTCTATTTTAACCTTATCATTTATATTTAACTTTATGCTAGATAATTTAACTTTTACCGTGTCTTCTTGTTTTCTTACACTATATGGTTAATAAACATACTATAACAAGCCAACCGAACCAAAAGTTGTTGATTATTAATATATATAGCCTTATCTATGTCATTTGGCTGAACCATAGATTTTTAGGAATAAAATAACAATTAATAATATAATATTTGTTTTGAAACCTATTTTATGTCAATTTTGACACTTTTTGGTAAATGATTTTTGTAAAAATCACAACAGCATGAAAAGTTCTAAAAAGTCAATTAAATAAATACTAAGATGTCATATTATGCTATAAAATTAGTGGAATTTATAAAAAGTCTCAAATTACATTTATTTGAGTATTTATAACATCAATTATTTTAATATTTCATTAATAAGATAATTACTGCATCATCATTGTGTCAAAAGTAATGTAAATTATTTAATGTCTAAAAATTAAAAATAAAATACCATTATGTAGGAAATATTTTTATATTTCTAATTAATATTTATAGTAGAATTTATCTTATTTATAACCCTATATTAAAAATGTTCTAGTTATTAAACATTGATTTAACTATTTTAACTATTCTTTAAATAAAATAATATTAAATATCCTAATCTAATCCAAGTGGGCCTAAAAGTTCATATTTTATTCCTAAGGTTGTTTTTGGTAGAATTACACTTATCCAATAGAATTAAGACATGATTTAGGGTAATAATAATATCATTTTTACCCTTAATTACCCTATTTACTTTTAACCGTGGTAAAAAAAGTAAAAAGTTACTATTCGCCAAAAATTATTTTCATCTCATTGAACCAAATTTTAGTCCTTGATATTAACTGTGTCTCTTGTATTTTTAAAATTCCACTCACAGAAGCAGTAAAATTAGGTTTTATGTAAACTTTCAAACTCTCCTAGGAGGTGGGTAAATGACGGTGAAAAGTTCAATAAAATTTTTATATGTCTAAAATTATTATAAAATGACTCCAATGAATTACATTCAACTTATATTGGTATTATGTATCAATTTTGACCTCAAATAAATTTAAATAAAATAAATAATTATTTAAATAAAAAGTTGGTTTTTAAATTGTAATCGAGTGTTTTCAGTATTCATGAAAAATTGAATGTTTTCAGAAAAATACCAAAATTTCACCCTAGGCTAATTTCGATATTCCGAATCCAAAAATGAAGTCCCTTTTAAAAGATGAAATTTAAAAAATTTCAAAAAGTTGTTATTAGTATTCATAACGGCTAGTTTTAATAATATTTTAATATCATATCGTTGTTTAGTGAAACTCGGTATTGCGTACGACGCAAGCAATCGAGGAAGGTCGCGATTGCGAGTAAAGAAAGCCAAGCTAGTGTTGTGTGTAGTGAAATATTCATTTTATGATGTATATAACATTAAAACTAAAAATTTATCATAAAAATCTCGAGTGTTACATTCTACCCCCCTTAAAATGAATTTCGCCCTCGAAATTCATCACTTTGTAACAAATAGATGAGGATACCTCTCCCTCATCATATACTCAAGCTCCCATATAGCTTCTTCTAATTGGTGGTTCCTCCCTAAAACTTTCACCAAATGAGTGGTCCTATTCTGTAGGACTTTTTTGCTATGATCCAGAATCTCTATTGGCTGTTCTTAATAAGAAAGATCTTGCTCCAACGGTACAACTTCTGAGATGAGTACATGTAAAGGATCGGGTATGTACTTTTTCAGGAGTGATACATGGAACACATCATTAACTTGAGAGAGATTCGGTGGAAGAACCAATCGGTAAGCTACCTTCCCAACACGATCCAGTATTTCGAAAGGACCGATATACCTAGGGCTCAGCTTTTCATTCTTTCCAAATCTCATTACTCTCTTCCAAGGAGATATTCGTAAGAACACTTTATCACCCACTTCAAACTCTAGGTCTTTTCTTCGGTTTTCAGCATCACTTTTTTGTCGAATCTGAGCTGCTCTTATTTGTTGTTGAATAGATCTGACCTTTTCTGCCATCTAATCAACAAGATAAGGTCCTAATAGCTTTCTTTCGCAAACTTCATCCCAGCAAGTTGGAGTCCTGCATTTATTTCCATAGAGAGATTCATAAAGAGCCATCTGAATACTGGAGTGAAAGCTATTATTATAAGAAAATTCCTCCAAAGGTAGGTGTTTATCCCAACCACATTTGAAATCCACAGAGAAAGCTCTTAACATATCTTCTAGAGTTTGAATTGTTCTCTCAGACTGACCGTCTGTCTGATGATGATAAGCAGTGCTGATACTCAACTCTGTATCCCGAGTATGCTGAAGACTTCGCCAAAACTATGAGGTAAACCTCAGATCATGATCATATATAATGGAAAGTGGCACTCCATGCAATCTTACCACTTCCTTTACATATATCATGGAAAGCTGATCCAGAGAGAAGTCTTCTCTAATAGCAATGAAGTGTGCAGACTTTGTAAGATGATCAACTCTGACCCAGATAGCATTATTGCCTTTGGATGTTTAAAGAAGTCCAGTGAAAAATCCCATAGTGATGTTTTCCCATTTCCATTAGGGTATGGGTAATGGTTGTAACATCCCCTTAGACTTCTTTCTCTCATCTTTAACATGCTGATAAACCAAGCATCGAGAGACATATTTAGCAACATCTCTTTTCATGTCATCCCACCGGAAGTACTCTTTCAGGTCCCTATACATCTTTGTGCTTCCAGGATGAATAGAGAATGAAGTACTATTAGACTCATCCAGAAGCTCCTTTAATTCTGGGATGTGAGGAACACAAACCCGATTTCTAAACTTTATTATCCCATCACAATCAAGGTTGAATTCAGGAACATTTCTCACCTTCTTTTGTAACTCTACATCTTTTTTCTGTGCCTCTTTAATCTTCACACGTATAGATGGTTGAACATTCATTTGAGACAGATAATATTTTTCCCCATCCATTATAATTCCTAGATCTATCCTTTGTAAATCCATAAATATTGGATCTTTTGTGATCCTCATCATGGATAAGCTAGCATGGTCTTGTCATCTTAATGCAACTGCCACCTTGTTTGTTTTCCCAGGGTGATAATAAATTGAGTAGTCGTAATCTTTAATTAACCCCAACCATCTTCTTTGGCGCATATTCATATCCTTTTGTGTGAAAATATACTTTAAACTTTTATGATCAGTATAAATATCACACCTTTCTCCAAAAAGATAATGCCTCCAAATCTTTAATTCAATGATTACCGTAGCTAACTCCAAATTATGAGTTGGGTAATTTTGCTCATGGATTTTCAACTGTCATGAGGCATTAGCTATCACCATATCATTTTGCATAAGAACACACCCCCAACCGTACTTGGATGCATCACTATTGATCACAATCCGTTCTCCACTACAAGGAAGTGTGAGTATAGGTGCACTGGACAACCATCTTTTCAACTCCTTGAAATTCTCTTCACACTCCTCCATCAAAAAAAACTTAACTCCTCTTCGAGTCAACCTGGTGAGTGGATTAGATAATCGTGAAAAATATTTCACAAAATGTCGATAATATCCAGCCAAAACCAGAAAACATTGGATCTCAGTTACTGTTGTTGGTCTCATCCATCTTTCGATAACCTCTGTATTTGCTGGATCCACATATATCCCCTCTTTTGAGATTATGTGACCCAAAAAATGCAACTTTTTGAAGCCAAAATTCACACTTGGAAAATTTGGCATAAAGCTTCTCCTTTCTCAGGGTCTTCAATACAATTCTCAAGTGATCTTCATGTACTTCCTTGCTATTTGAATAGAAAATAATATTGTCTATAATGTCTACCAGAAAATGATCAAGATAGTATCTAAGGACTCTATTCATTATATCCATAAACATAGTAGGGGAATTGGTAAGACCAAATGGCATCACAATAAATTCAAAGTGTCCATACCGTGTACGGAAAGCCGTCTTTGGTATATCCTCCCTTTTGACCCTTAATTGATGATACACTGAATGAAGATCAATCTTGGAAAAGTATTGAGCTCCGCGTAGTTGGTCCAATAAGTCATCAATGCATGGGAGAGGATATTTGTTCTTGATAGTGAATTTTTTATGTTCTTTATAATCAATGTTGAGTCTCATTGATCAATCTTTCTTCTTAACAAACATAACATGTTCTCCCCAAGGTGACACACTAGGGCCTATGAATCCCTTATCAAGATTCTCTTGGAGTTGCTTCTTCAATTCTTGAAACTCAATTGGGGACATTCTATAAGGTGTCTTTGAAATGGGCATATCACCTGGTATGAGTTCTATTGAAAACTCAACTTCACGATTTGGTGGAAGACCCGACAATTCCTCTGGAAAGAAATCATCAAACTCTCGTACAATGGGTGTATTATTAATTGTGAGTTTCTCTCCAACCATTTGAGATAAATAACCTTCATTTAGTGGAATCAAGACCCATAAGATGGATGAAATTTCCACTAGAAGGTTATGTTCATTGTTGCCTCGATAGGCGATCATAGATTGATCTGGAATATGAAATATGACTTCCCTTCTTTGGAAATTGATATGAGCTCCATATAAAGAAAGATAATCCATGCCAAGAATCACATCAAATTCCACTATAGGAAGGATCAAAAGATTTTCAGGGAGCACATTCCCACAAACATCAATCAGAGAAGAATTATAAACATTTGATGTGACTGTTGTGCCATTAGGGGTTGTCCCAACTAACTCAACATCTAATTTTTGAGGTAATATGGCAATACAATTAGAAAATTATTCAAAAATAAAAGAGTGGGTTAATCCAAAATCAAATAATTTTTTTTTACTTTAGAGTGGATGGTAAGTGTACCATTCACCACTTCGTTCTCATACTCCACATCACTGATAGAAATTGCATGTGAATTTCCTTTGTCTTTAGCCTTAAGAGTTTATTGACGTCGATCATCATCAACAACCCTTGGATTATGGCATTGATTGGAATAATGCCCCATTTCCTTGTACTTGTAACATTGAAGTGTTGGAGGTGCACTATGTGTAACCTTTTCTTTGTTCACATCACTAGACATCTTCTTCCCACCATTACGACATTCAAATTCCCGATTACCTTCCTTTCCACATTTGAAACATTTAATTTTCCCTTTAAGACAACTCCCTCCATGTTTCTTTCCACACTTTGAGCATAAGGGAAAACACATCTTCTTTTCAGTGTGCTCTTTAGATTTTCCTTTGAATTACATTTTCTTATTCTTATCAAACACATATGACTGATGGGTTACTCCAATCTCCATCTTAACTTTGAGAGAACATCAGACAATTTCCTCATAGCTATTGAAGTCCCTTATGGCTAGCGCCCTTCGAAGACTTTGTTTTAAGCCACTAAATAATCGAAAATTTTTTCTCTCAGGTTGGATAATAATCCCAGAAGCGTACCATGCAAGTCTTGTAAAATTTTCTTCATAGGTACCAACAGATTCATCATCCTTTTGCTTTAGTTCAAGAATCTCCTTCTCCATCTTTTTTCGAAGAATACAATGGAAGTACATATTGAAAAATAAGTTTATGAACTCATACCATTCCATGGACTTTATTTCATTTCTTTGCCTCGTATTCTTGATAAGATTCCACTATTGATCAGCATCACCATACAAATGATACACTGCTAAAATGACTTTATCATGTTCAGAACATTGAAGAACTGAAAATATCTTTTTAGTAGTACTGATCCGTTATTCAGCAACTAATGGATCAGTAGACCCGCTGAATGTGGGTGGATGATGCCTCATGAAGGATTCAACAGAATGTTGCTCCCTCCTTTGCTTGTTTGTAAGTACTGCATGATTCATAGCTTGAGAAAGTTGGGTGAGCATGGCTACAAGATTTTTCATTCCATCTCCGATAACATTTGGTTGCTCAGGGGTACAATCATTGCATTTCCCATCGCATTCAGAATTAACACAGGTCCTTCGGGTTCTCACCATTGACTAAAACCAAGAATAATAGTGTGAGAAATACTAATTATAATTAGAAAACCACATAATCAAGAATAAAATGTCAAGCTTTAGGTCTTATCATAGGTTATTAATGGCCATTTCTAAAACACTAATATTGTGTTCTATGCTTAGACTTATCCTTAGGGTTCTTACTAAGGCTTTCACATCTTAGTTTCTAAAGGTTGACTATACCTTTGCTCTGATACCAACATTAACAAACCATACTTTACATACATTGTTATTAGTTCATAATTTAAGCATACTTATTACAACATATTACAAAATCATGAAAGGACCATATAGGTATAGTGTCTTTAGAAAGTGGGAAACATAATCAACTGGTTTATAAATCATCTATGTTATCTCCCATTTATTTTATCATATCTAGAGTCCCTTTTGGAATATTCTACTTAATACCCTTCTTCCAGACCTGGGGAAAAGAAAACATTCAAAAGGGTGAGATCAAATGTTCAGTAAGTGTAAATAAAAGAAATATTAATCATATCATATTCTTAAGAACATAACATTTTGAAAATCTTGTCCTGCAAAAATGATCATAATATCATGACATGGGATCACATTTCACATCTCATAATGATACCATTCTTATGTGTGCCACAAGATCATAAATCATACATCATAGCATAACCCATGTAATAAAAATTGGATTCTAAAACATCATGACATCATAAAACAATTTGTATAAGATAAATGACTTCATAAAAATAATTCCATCACTACATAATCAAATCAATGTAATAATAGGGATAGAAACGAGAACAATATATTATCTTATATGGAAAGTAATTTTGATAAAACACTTGAACTCCATTCTTGAGGAAAATATCCTTTCTACATCAATTTTTTTCCCTTCATAACATATCATATAATTTTAAACTAAAAGAAGTTGGTTAAAAATAAACTTGAAAACATTTAAAGAAATCTTCATTGAAATAATGTTCTAAAAATCCATTCATGCTGTATAAGGTAAAAAAACATTCTTCTCGTACTTTGGCTGGAAAACTCAAAAAGTACCTCGTACAAAAAATGACAAAAGATTCCTTTCATATCTTTTACTAAAAACTCACCGAAGGGTAAAATTGGATTTAAAAAATTTTAGGAGGATAGAAATAATATTACATATTGACTAAACATGAATATGGAAGATAAATATTCCCCCGTAAATTCTGAAGTAAAAACAATCTCGAAAAAAAAATGAGATTGCAAGATTTACCCTTACTTTAGGTCTGATTTGCTTCGTAAGTGTCCGAACCTCTTGTATAATGATTTAAATAATTTCATTGACTTATTCCAGAATCATACTTATTGTAATGATATCATATATGGTCATATTATTAGCTTCTTATTAGTAATATTTCATTGTTACTTGTTATTCGGGTGTTTATTACTTTTTGTTCTTATGCGTGTTTTGTCGAATAAATTCTTATTCTTCTTTTTAGGTTATAGATACCACATTTACAGAATGGTATTAGTGTAATATATATCATATTTATTCATTCAATTCATTTATATAATAATTATTCAATGAAGATCATGTAGAACGGGTCACATCACATCGTGGACATGGTATTCCGTACGTATGCACGAGCGATGATATCGTTCCCATGATCGTGGAATTGTATTAGAGTGTATGTATACTATTTCAGAATCAATATCACTTTACAATAATCATATATAGTTATTATCTACGCCATTATACCCATCCAAGTAAGGTCATGGTGGAAAAAAGATTACTCCACGACGTGGAGACGGTATTCCATACGTACGCACGCGCGGTGATTTCATTTTCCATAGGATGGATAGAAGGTGAAATAAGGTTGTTTCATATTTATAATAAAATATCAGTATATGAGTGATACTAATGTTATTACTTCATAATGAAATAACTAAAGAATAAGAAGTTGAAGAAGAAATAAAGTTGAAAGAATCAGTAACAGACATTACCTCTTATTCGACGCGCCTCCTCTTAACATCCTCTTTGGGCACTAAATATGGTCTTTGAAGAAATGAAGAACCTCTAGGGTGTTTCTAGGGAAGTGGAGAGGAGAAATTGGAATGGGTTGGCTGATCTTGAAGGCTCAAAGTGGTGTGAGGAAGAGAGAGAGGAGGTTCCCTTTTATAAGGGAGGAGAGGGGCACTTTAGGAAAAACTTAAACTATTATTTTATTATATTGTCATATTCGGTTTTTAATAACTCCAAAGTGATTTATTTTGAAGATAAGGTGGGGATGGGTTGAAATAATCTCATCCAATAGAATTCATACAAGTTTAGTTTTCTATTTTAACCTTATCATTTTTATTTAACTTTAAGTTAGATAATTTAACTTTTACTGTGTCATCTTGTTTTCTTGCACTACATGGTAAATAAACATACTATAAAAATACAAACGAACCCAATTTGTTCATTATTAATATATATAACCTTATCTAAGACCTTTGACCGAATGTTAGATTTTTAGAAATAAAATAACAATTAATAATATCATATTGTTTTTAAAAACTATTTTATCTCAATTTTGACACTATTTGGTAATTGATTTTTGTAAAAATCATAACAGCATGATTAGTTCAAAAAAAGTTAATTAAATTAATACTAACATGACATATTAACCTATAAAATTATTTTAATTCATAAAAAGTCTAAAATTACATTTATTTGAATATTTATAACATCAATTATGTTAATATTTCATTAATAAGATAATCACTACATCATCATTGTGTAATAAATAAATTTCTTTATTTTATTTATAAAAATTATAAATAAAATAAAATTATTTAGGAAATCTTTTTAGCATTTTGATGAATATTTATAGTAGAATTTATCTTATGTATAACCCTATATTAAAAATGTTTTAGTTATTAAACATTGATTTTAAATATTTTAACTATTCTTTAAATAAAATAATATTAAATGTCCTAATCTAATCCAAGTGGGCCTAAATTTTCATATTTTATTCCTAAGGTTGTTTTTGGTCGAATTAAACTTATCCAACATAATTAGGACTTGTGTTAGTGTAATAATAATATCATTTTTACCCTTAATTACCCTATTTACTTTTAACCGTGGTAAAAAAAGTAAAAAGTTACTATTCACCAAAAATTATTTTCATCTCATTGAACCAAATTTTAGTCCTTGATATTAATCGTTCCGCTCAGATTTTCGAAATTCCACTCACAGAAGCAGTAATGTTAAGTTTTATGTAAATTTTCAAACTCTCCTTGTAGGAGGGTAAAAGACGGTGAAAAGTTCAATAAAATTTTTATATGTCTAAAATTATTATAAAATGACTCCAATGAATTAAATTCAACATATATAGGTATTATGTATCAATTTTGACATAAAATAAATTTATATAAAATATGTAAATATTTAAATAAAAAGTCGGTTTTTAAATAGCAACCTAGTGTTTTCACTATTCATAAAAAATTGAAAGTTTTCAGAAAAATACCAAAATTTCACCCTAGGCTAATTTTGAAATTCTAAATCAAAAAATGAAGTCCATTTTGAAAGATGAAATTTAAAAAATTTTAAAAAGTGGTTATTACTATTCATAACGACTTTTTTTAATAATATTTTAATAGCATAACGTTGTTTAGTGAAACACAGTATTGCGTACGACACAAGCTATATAGGAAGGTCGTGATTGCATGTAAAGCATGCCAAGCTAGTGTTGTGTGTAGTGAAAGAATCATTTGATGATGTATATAACATAAAAAAAACATTTCTCATAAAAATATCGGGTGCTACACTTTTGTTCACAAATAAATCAAAAAGAAGCTTGTAATTAGTGTTAACCCTATCTTTTTATTTTTCCATCACAAATCATTATCCTCTTTCATCATATAATTTAACTTATTTTATAGTTATTATTTTTATATATTTATATTATTTATTATGTTTACATTCTATTATACTTGGCTCTCTTTAAATAATAATGATAGGAATCAAATTTTAACACTTTCCACACATGCCATTATCTATTGAATTTATTTATAAAGATTGAATGGAATCATTTTAAATGATTTCTGCACAAACACATTTTACAAATATCTTAAATTGTATTATTTATTAAAATTTCCCTATAGGTTTTCATTTTTTTCACTGTAATTTCTATTCAATTTTGTTATAAATGATTTTATTTTTATTTTTTTAATAATATAAAGGCAATTTAATCTAATTTTAAATGTAAATTTCAATGTCATTAAAATGTTTTGTTCATCTATTTAAATATCCTTAATTTTTTATGATTCACTAGGTATATGATCTAATGATACTATATACCCACCTTCCTTGGATGGATTTTGGTCCTTTCTGTATAAATTTTAATGAACCCCATTTTTTTCTCCTGGGTTAATTGGGATATAATAAAATAATGAAGTGATTCACGTTTATATTGAACACATTTTTATGGTTTATCATTTTGTTATGGGTGAGTATGATATAACCCTCTAATGCATTGGGTAATGTTTTCTTTTTTAGGATATCAGTATGGGATATATGTTGTAAAATTATGTCCACTATGTTATGTTGAGTCAATAAGGGTTTCCTTATGACTTTTCCATTCATTCTTTCAAAGGTGAGATTGTTGAGTCATTAAGGTTTCCTTATGACCTTACCATTCCTTCTTGTTTTCAAAATCACAAACACCTTATCTTACGGAAAGTATCGTATTACCCATGTTTTACTTATCGAAGGAAAATCCCATTCCCCAAGGAAATTTATCCTTACCATGTTTTACTTAGTTCTTTATCTTGTCTAAGTTTGAAATTCGGTGTCATATCTAAATCCTCAGAATCATATAATACTTAGAAATAAAGCATTCTGTTTAAGACTCCGAATTTTGGTTACGAACTCTCATGAATTTTAACTCCGAATTCTGGTTACGAACACTCATGAAGTTCAACTCCATATTCTGTATATGAACATTGTGAAGATCAAGTTCGAATTCTGGATATGAACATTCATGTAGTTCGATTTAAAATTATTATTACGAACTTATATAAAGTTCAACTATGAATTCTGTTTATGAATTCTGATTATGAATTCTGGATAAAAACTCTTCTTAGTTCTGACTCCGAATTACAAATAAGAATTCTGGTTATGAACATCTCAGAGTTCTGACACCGAGTTCTCTGAATTCAGGCTTCGAACTCTTATGACTTCTGACTCTGAATTCTCATGAACTTTGACTCTAGACTTTGTGAGTTCTGGTTCCGAATTCTTATGAATCCAGATTCCAAATTTCCTTGAAATTCAGAAACTCAAATTCTATAGAATCTAGGTTCCAAATAACTATAAAATAGAATCCGAATATTCTTGTATTATAGACTCTGAATTAAATTTTGGTTAGACTCCGATCATTCATTTAATTTCATTCCGAATATCAGTTTTTGGTTATGCTTACATCTATTTAGTTATAAAACGACGTCGTGCTTTCAGTTACTCAGTAACCATTTTTTGAGTGAAACGTTTGCAGGTCCCTCCAAAATTCCTGGAAAAATATGATCGTTGGAGGAGGGAGCCGAACGTTAAAACCATGCCTATAAATAGGAGCTCATTTGAAAGAGCTCATAACTGAATATTGTTCTACGACTCTAGAGACCACATGCTATTGAAGTGATTTCTAGAAATAGTCTTTCCTTGCATTGTGCATACTGAACTACTTGTTCAGATTTTCTTCGTGCGACTCCAAATGTCGCTGAGTACATTTGAGGGCTTCCAGGAATGAGAAGATAGAGGTACCAACAACAATGAAGTTTAGGTCTTTCGGGGATAGTAAGACAGAATCCGATATTCGTATCGAGGGCTTACAGTGGTGTGGGTAAGACATACATTCTTGAATGTATAAATCAAGGGAACTTTATAAATGTTGTTGGATACCCTTCTCTTTGGGTTAAAATATTTACTTTGTTACTTGTTTTGTTACATGTTTTCCACTGCATTTGTATTGTTGAGGAAATTATAACTATATTATACTTTATTATAATTGTACTAGGTTTTAGTTAGATTCTATATGCATTAAGGTAGAATCTTATTTGTTGTAAATTTATGTTAGGATTCATTTCCGGAATCACTTTTCCAGAATCAAGCAAGTTATTAGAACTTAGAGGTGTTGTGAATTTTGGTTATACAAAATTTATTTATGGAATTTTTAAAGTATACAAATCACCCCCTCTGGTATTTGAACATCTCATGTTTACATATTTGATCCTACATTTGGTATTATAGAGTATATCATATTTAGACATACCATCTTACAATTGGTATCAGAGGAGTTGGTTAAATTTGAATTAATATCACGATTAGATTAAGAAGAGAATTATCAGAATTGAATTTTCCAGATTCATATTTTTTTCAGAATCTGTTATTCGAACTCGTATATGTTTTATTTAGTTTTTCTTAGAAATACACTTGTTCTATATTTTTCTTGCTTAATATTATTTTCCTTGTTTACAAACTTTTCATATTATCTAGTTTTGTGTGGAAATAATTTCCTTAGAGATGACATGAATCAATGTGGGTTCCATAGACAATATCAATCCAAATAGACCACCTATCATTGATGGAAATGATTATGAGTATTGTAGATATTGTATGAATACTTTCAGTATCCATATTGGAGTTGATAATTTTGTTATGCTTACTGGAGGATATAAAATCCCTGACAAAGAAGTTAGTACCTTTACCAATCAAGAAATGCATGAATATCAACTGAATTATAAGGTAATCAATACTTTTCTTTGTTCCATGAATAGTAATATATATATATCCAAATTTCATATTGTGAAGCAGAAAATTCTATATGGAAGAAACTTGAAGTTACTCACTTTGGAACTTCCAAAGTTATTGAAATAAGAAGAGTGATGCTCAGAGCTAAATATCATGGTTTTAATTTTCCTTATGAAGAACCCATATGAAAGGTGCAACAAATATTCATGACTATTTTAAATATTTTACAATTAGTGGGTGAGAAAGGATTAGACGATGAAGCTCTTGTTGATAAGATAATAGAAATCATGCCCAATGAGTGGGAATCCAAGAACACTTCTACTGATGAGAATAGAAAGGTTACTCATATTACTCTTGATGAATTTTTTGGAACTCTTCTTCTGCATGAGACTAGAATGAAGAGATATGCTGATAATGTAGAGAAGAAGAATAGAAAGGGTAGTGTTTCTTTTACTACAACTTTTAATCATATGAAAGCTAAGACTTCAGAGAGAGTTACCAGATCCAAATCTAAGAAAGTTGTTATCCAATCTGAATCTAATGGAAGTGAATCCTAAGAGAATGAATTAGAAAATCATGCTCGAAGGATGAACACGATAGCTGGACAAAGGAACTTTCAATCCTGATATCAGAAAAAGGAAAGGAAATACAAGAAAGATTAAGAAGTCATTTGTTATGAATTCAAGAAAGCTGGACATATAAGGCCCGATTGCCCCATTCGTAAGAGAAAAGAAAGAAAGGAAAGGCATTCTAAGAGAAACTGAAAGAAGTATTACAAGGCTAAAGATAAGAATGTCTTGAAAGCTAATGACACATGGAGTGCCAGTAGAAGAGACTCTTTAGATGAATCTTCAGATTATGAATCTTATAGACTAAAGAATCTTGTTCTAATAGCCAGAATACCAATTGAAAATCATTGTTTAATGGCTAAGGTACATAATTCTGAATGACTGACCAATGTTTATTTAAATTCAAATGATAGTAAATACTACAAATCTTCTGATGAAGAATCTTTTTCTGATGAAGACAACACTTTACCTACCTAAGAAGAAGTTTCTAGGTTTTCCAAACATCTTGAGATTGAGAATTTGAAACTCATGATAAATATTGATTGGAAAAATTCTAGGAATACAATTTTGACTGAGGAAATATCAGATCTTTCTGATTATCTTGATAAGAAAAATTCTGATTTTGAAAGTATTTCAAAAAATATTGAGGAAGTAAATTTTGAGAAGAATAAACTTTCTAAAGATCTAGAAAACGTAATTTCTAAGAAAAATGATTTCGAGCCTAGCTGTAGTTCAAAATAAAATGTTTTTGAAGACAATAACATGGTTATCAAACTCAAATCCGAAATATTTTCCTTGATGAAGTGTTTGTCAAACTTTACCTTAGGTAAGAAAATTTTTGACAAAATGTATTCTCAAATCCGACCTCTAAGGAATAGTTCTAGTCTTGGTTATACAAGTACTAAAACTGTTTTTAGTAACAATTATTTTGTTCCACGAAGTTCTTCGTTATGTACTAAGTGTCCATGTGGTGGTAACTAGGCAAATAATTGTTCTCTAAACAAAACCCAATCTTTAGGATTTCATAAATCATATTTTTCTAAGAAGATGTGGGTGCCAAAAAATTTCATTCTAAGAATTCCGGATCCAAGAAAATTTGTATTCCAAAAACCTTCTTCTTTCTTATTTTCAGGAAAATAGAGAAGGTACCAAAAATAATACATGGCACATGTATAGTGGATGTTCCCGATATATGAATGATAAAAAAACTATTTTTAAATGATTATCAAGATGAAAGGAGGAAAAGTAACTTTTGGAGATAATGCTCAGTGAGAAATTATTGGTATAGGTAACATTGTTCTTCTTGGAAAAACATTGATTTCAAATGTTTTATTTGTTAAAAATCATAAGCATAGCCTCCTTAGTATAATCCAATTATGTGCTGAAGGTTACCTTGTGAATTTTAGGAATGACAAGTACATAGTGCATAATTCCATGGAAGAGTTTATTCTTTCTGCCCATAGGAAAGAGAATGTTTACACACTAAACTTAGAAGACATTAGGAGCCAAGATCTACCTTTACTTAGTGTAATTAAAGATCATTCTTGGTTGTGCCATAGAAGGTTAGAACACTGTAACCTTAGGAACTTATGCAAACTTTCAAGGAAAATATTAGTTAAAGATCTACCAGAGATTAGATTTGTTTCTTCTAATGTTTGTGACCCTTGTCAACAGGTCATGCAACATAAATAATGTTTTAAATCTGTCTGTGAATTCATAACTACTGATACATTACAATTAGTGCATATGGATCTCTTTGTTCCTACACAAACTATAAGTATTTGGCGAAATTACTATGTATTTGTCTTGGTTGATGATTATACTAGATTTACATGGGTCTATTTCCTAGCAAAGAAATATGAATATTTTTCATATTTGAAAAGTTTTAGATCCCAATTAAAAATTGAGAAAAACCATCCATTGATAACTATTCATAGTGACCATGGAGGAGAATTTCAAAATTCAGATTTCGAAAATTTTTGTAGTAGAAAAGGAATTACTCATAACTTCTCAGCACCCAGAACACCTCACTAGAATGGTGTTGTTGAAAGAAGAAATATAATTCTTCGAGGGATAACAAGAACCATGTTGAGTGAATATTCTATAGCCAAACATTTTTGGACTGAAGTTGTAAGTACTGCTTGTTATACTATAAATCGTGTTTTGATTAGACCTTTTCATAATAAAACTCTTTATGAGTTTTGGAATGGTAGAAAACCTTTACTTTCCTAATTTTAGGTTTTTGGTTGCAAGGTATTCATTTTAAATATTAAAGATAATCGATATAAATGTTCACCAAAATCTGATGAAGGAATTTTCGTAGGCTACTCCGCAAATTCTAAGGCTTATAGAGTTTTCAATAAAAACACTTGTATTGTTGAAGATACAGTGCATGTGAAATTTGATGAAACTGATCCTTTTGTTTTTAAAAAACTTCAACCTACATTCTCAGATGTATTTTCAAAAGCTAATTATCAACCATTGATAGAAGATCCTTCTGATAAGGAGAATTTTCAAGAAGATACTTCTGAAACATTTACCCTAGAATATTTTCTACCCTATGTTGATGAACATGTTTTAAAAAACCCAAATTAGTCATTTCTAAAGAATCATCCTAGTGATAGCATCATTGGAGATGTGAATAAAAATTTGAGGACTAGTTGTTCCTTAAAAAATGAAGTATAACACATCACATTCCTTTCCCAATTAGAAACAAAAATCAATGATGAAGCTTTAGGTGATAATGATTGGATTAAAGATACGCAAGATAAACTAAATGAATTCTAAAGGAATAAAGACTGGACCTCAGTTTAAAGACCTATGAAAACTTCTATTATTGGTGTGAAATGGTACTTCATAAATAAGTGTGATGGAAATAGAATCATTATATGAAATAAATCTAGATTAGTTGCTAAAGGATAAAATCAACAAGAAGAAATAGACTATGAAGAAACCTATTCTCCAGTAGCTAGACTTGATTCTATTCGCATTTTACTTTCCCTTGCAACATTCATTTATTTCAAATTTTTTCAAATGGATGTGAAATGTGATTTCCTTAATGGTTATGTTGAAGAGGTAGTCTTTGTTGAACAACCTCCTAGTTTTGAAGACACAAAACATCCTGATCATGCTTTTAGACTTACAAAAGCTTTGTATGGACTTAAACAAGCCCCTCAAGCTTGGTATGATAGACTAACAAGATTTTTTCTTCAAAATAAATATGTTAAGGGAAATGAAAATCCAACCATTATTATTAATAAAGACAAGAAAAATGTTTTTATGGTTCAAATTAATGTTGATGACATTATATTTGGTTCAACTCAGCAATCTTTAACCGATTTCTTTGTAGATCTAATGAAATCTGAGTTTGAAATGAGTATGATGTGTGAGTTAACATTTTTCCTTGGTTTTAAAATTTCTCAAAAACCAGAAGAAATATTTATATCCCAACATAAGTATATTAATGTTCTTTTTAAAAAGTATGGATATGACAACACTAACAGTATAAGTACTCCCATTGGTACCTCAAATTCACTTGATCTTGATGAAGCTGGTAAACGAGAAGATCAATCAACTTTTAGAGGTATGATAAGAAGTTTACTTTACATGGTAGCTAGTTATCCAGACATAGTGTTTTTGGTTTGCTCATGTGCAAGATATCAATCCAATCCAAAGGAATCTCATTTAAGGGTGGTGAAAAGAATTTTTTGTTACTTAATGGGAACCATGTATTTAATACTCTTTTATACTTCTGGAAATGAAATTTTTTAATTTTTTTTTTCAGATGCTAACTTTGGTGGATGTAGAATGGATAGAAAGAGTACATCCATAACTTGTCATTTCTTAGGAGATTCATTACTTTCTTGGTCATGCAAGAAGTAACACTCAGTAGGACTTTCCACTACTGAAGTTGAATATATAGTAGCTGGATGTTGCTGTGCTCAGGTGTTGTGGATGCAACACACACTCACAGACCATGGTATGAGTTTTACCAAAACAAATTTTTTTTGTCATTACACAAGTTTCATTTCCCTTATTAAATACCATGTACGTCACTCTTGTGCAAATCAAATTGATATTAGGAATCACTTTCTTAAGGATCACACACCAAAAGGAGATATCATTTTTCAATTTATCAGAATGCAAGATCACCTTTGTGATATTTTGAAAAAATCTTTACCTTATAATAGATTTGAATAGATTAAACAGAAGTTAGGAATGATAACTGTAAGGTAATCCTCCTCGATTAACTTCCTGTTGAACCAATCACCTTACAGTAATAAACTCTTTTCCATAGGAGAGTACATTTTCTATGATGCTTTTCATATTTTTCGTAATGATGATTTTCATATTTTTCATAATGAAGTTATTCATATTTTTCATAAAGATGTTTTTCATGTTTTACATATTATAAATTTTCATTTTTTTTTTCATAATTAAAATCTTCGAACTTGAAATTTTTAAATTTGAAAATTTTTGTAGTGATTTTTTTTTGTATTCAAGTTTTTTGGAATCCATAGTTCTTCAAGAATAATATTCCTCAGTATGAATAATATTCCTAGAAATTCGAATGGTATGATTCTTTCTTGAGTTTTTGTAATTACCTTTTACATACTGTTAGTCTATTTTTCTTATAAAAATTTCTTGGATTCTACTTTCCTTAAATCCGAATGTTTTCCTTTTAAATCTGAAAAAAGATCAGATTCAACCAAATTTTTCCTTGAGACTATCATCTCAACCATCAGATTAAATCTGAATAATTGTCAGCCATTGGATTCAAATGGGAAGTTCAACCATCACTTCAACACCAATATAAAGGGGACCCCTGATGGTTTTCCCTCATCTATTTTCAAAGCTTGTGTGTGTCGAAGCTCTGCACCTCTACAAAATCCCGTTCCGAACTTTTCAAATGTGCTTAATTCTGAATGTATGTAGAAGTTCCCTCTCAAGATATGTTTTCATTCAAGCCTATTGCAGAGTGGAAGATATAAAGGGAGAGGATAGTACATATGAACTTCTTCAATAAGTATGACTCTATTATATCCAATAAAATCATGCTCAATGTATGGGAGAGTGTAGCTATATCAAAGACTGGAGCTCAAGATGATGTATATCTAGATATTATCATAGAATTTTATGAATCAGTTTGCTTCTGTAAGGAAGAAAGTAGAGAAAAACACTCCTTCAAAAGTTATGGGAAGACATATAAACTCTCTTACATCAAGGCTGCTAGCTTGGTGGGGCTGTCATATAAAGGAGAAGCTGAATTTTTCTCTCACAAACTACTGGAGGATCAAGGATATTTCATCAAGGTGAAGGCTATGGAATGCCTTGGACTTACTGATGTAAATACAACAAATATTTCCCATCTTTCTACCAGTAATCAGATCCTGCAGTTATGGGTTCAGGGATTTATCATACCGAGAAAGGGTTACGAAAACACCCTTAAGAAAAGTGATATGTATTTCTTGGACTTATAGGTAAATCTAAGGAAAATCAATTTGATGAGGTACATTATCATTACCATATAGAATATCAAGAATGGGAATATAAGAGCTCAGATTATCATTTATCCTGCCTTGCTCTCCAAAATGATAGTTCGGGGTCTTAAATATTTAAAGATCCCCTGCAGTTCTAAGTCGATGAATTTCAAAGTGATGTTAGTCAGTGATGACACCTTGAAGGGAATGAATGTTGGCTTCTCTAAGGAGTCAGTGGATTTTTCTGATCTCCCAGTGGAAGTGGAAAAAGCTATTCCGAAAAATAAAGAAGAAGTTGAACCTTTAAAGAAGGCAGGAATGAAAATAAAGTTGAAGGAAGAGGAAGTAGAAGAAAAAACCTCTATTTATAAGTAAGTCCAATACACAACTCCTAAAACCAAGAAGCAAGAAGCCTACATAAATAAGGTGGTATCAAAAAGGAGGGAGGATAAGAAGAATAGAAAAGCAGGGGAGCCACAGTTCGTTTTGGATCCCGCTGAGGCTAAGGCCTTGAAAGAATCAGCAGCTGATGAGATTGAGAAGTAGGCCAAGGGGAAAAAGATTAAGAAGAAGATGTATGTGGCTAAAGTTTTTCAATCCCTCCTAAGGGATATTGAACTTGAATCTGAAAAAATTACCATACCGAAAACCTTCCTAGTAGAACCACTACTTAAGACTCCGAGAAAGAAGTTCATGTTCCCGGAAAAAGCCGAAGAGAAGGAAGCTGTGAAGGAAGCTGTGGAGGAAGTTTGAGAAGCTGAAAGCTCTAAAGAGACAACTAATCTGATAAAGAAAGTAGAAGACTTTCTTGAAAAGGATCGTGATTCCAAAAAGTTATCAATTCGGACTTCTCAAGCTGGATCTTCAAAACTTGATACTCCTAGAGCTGATGAGAAGGGTGAAGAAGTGGAAGTAAAACATTTGTCTCAAGAATAGATTTTTAATCATCACTTTATTAATCCTAAAGACATTGAGGATGGAGCTGAAAATGAGAAAGTTGATAAAGATAAAACTGTACAGTTGTCTGCGAGTGATCATGAATCCCCTGATGAGGAAGCCGTACCGTGAATTGATAAGGGTAAGCAAGTGTTGGTTGATACTACTTGAAAATCTATAGTAAAAAAGAAGGAAGTATTGGAACTTTAAAGAGAAATATTGTTGAGTTACAAAAGAAAGACTCACCAAGAATATTCTCCAATTCAGAATCATCTTCGCTTGGTCATGATTTTGTTGAAAAATCTTTGAAGAAGATTGTTGGGTCCATTCTGACTTTTTCAAGCATGGAATCTAGATGCCAGATGCTTCAACATTATGTTAATCAGAAATCATATTCGGTGTCCTTGGTGATGGAAAAGTGTGTCAAGGTGGAATAAAAATTCAAAACATTCCTCATAGGCTACAAATCTCACAAAAATTCATGTAAGAAGATATCTAGCTGGTCAAAGAAGACAATACAATAAATGAGTGACCTTGATCAGTTTCAAGAAGATGTCAGGGAAGCCTTTGATACCGAAGATACCAAGATCAACGATCTTATAAACAGATTTAAGGAAAAGATAACTCTAGAAAAAAATACTCGGATTCAAGAGGTGAAAGATCTAAATGAGAAGTTGAGTTATATTGTGCAAAGCTCGAAAATAGAAAAGGATCTCTAGATTGAGATCCAAGAAAAGCTAGCAAAACAAGATGAATTGGTGAAGGCTCAAGAAGAGGCCATGAAAGCTCAGGAAGACAGGATCAAAGCATTAGAGAAGCAAGCAGAGGAGGATCACAATGAACTGAAAAAGCTAAATACCATTGTGAAAAAGATAATGCTCAAGAAAAAAGACGCAAAATAAATCCCACTGTGATATTTTTTTGTATCTATTTTTCATTATAAAAATTCTTCCAACCTTAATGAAATTGTGGATGCATATTTTGTTTGGATTTTTTTACTAATATTTCAGGTACCATTTTTTTCTATTTCCTCAAACTCCTTTTGAAAATCACGAAGGGGGAGATGGAAAAAGAATTCTAAAGGGGAGAAAGAAAAAGATTTCTAAGTAAAGAAGAACTATCCCTAAGTAAGGGGGTGTTTATTTAAGGTGGAGTTTATCTAAGGGGGAGTTCTCATTAAAAATATTTCCACATTAAAATGAAAATTATCATTATGGAAATCTAGAATACAGTCCTTAGTGTTTCGAAGCCTACGGGGGATTTAGTCATATTCACCATTATCCATGAACAAAGGGAGATAAGTTTTATTTGCAATGTTTAGTAAAATATTTTCTAAGTTCTTATACTCTTTTTCATATGGTTTTTTGTGCTTTCCAAAAAGGGGGATATTGTTGAGTCAATAAGGTCTTCTTTATGACTTTTCCATTCTTCTTTCAAGGGAGAGATTGTTTAGTCCTTAAGTTTTCCTTATGACCTTACCATTCCTTCTGGTTTTGAAAATCACAAACACCTTATCTTAAGGAAAATCTCATTTTAACCTTATTTCTCATCACTAAGGAAAATTTCCTTCCCCAAGGAAATTTATCTTATAATGTTTTACTTAGTTCATTATCTTGTCTAATTATAAAATTCTGTGTCATATTTAAATCCTTGGAATCATATAATACTTATATAAGAATAATTCTGTTTAAGACTCTAAATTCTGGTTATAAACTCTCATGAAGTTCAACTCTGTATTCTTGTTATGAACTCTCAAGAAGTTAGACTCCAAATTCTGGATATGAACATTATGAAGTTCAAGTTCGAATTCTAGATATGAACATTCATCAAGTTCGATTCCGAATTCTGATTACGAACTTATGTAAAGTTTGACTATGAATTCTGGTTATTAATTGTGATTATGAATTCTGGATATGAACTTTTCTTAGTTCTAAATCTGAATTCCAAATATGAATTCTGGTTACGAACTTCTCTGAGATCTGAATTAGAGTCCTCTGAATTCAGACTCTGAACTCTTATGAGTTCTGACTCTAAATTCTCATGAACTCTGAATCCAAACTTTGTGAGTTATAGTTCCAAATTCTTATGAATCTAGATTCCAAATTTCATTGAAATTGAAACTCTGGAATTCTATAGAATTCAGGTTCTGAATTCCTAGAAACCAGAATCTGAATATTCCTGTATTATAGACTCTGAATTTAATTTTGGTGGGACTATGAACTTTAATTTACTTTCATTCTGAATATCAGTTTTTGGTTATGCTTACATCTATTTTGTTATAAAACGATGGCATTCTTTTAGTAACTCACTAACTGTTGTTTTAGTGACACATGTACAGGTCCCTACGAAATTCAAGGGAAAATGTGATCGTTGGAGTAGGGTGCCGACCATTGAAGCCATGTCTATAAATAGGAGCTCATTTGAAAGAGATCATAACTAAATACTATTCTATGACTCTAGAGACCACATGCTGTTGAAGTGATTCCTAGAGAGATACTTTCATTTCTTTGTGCGTACTGAACCACTTGTTCAGCTTTGCTTCATGCTACTCCGAATGTTGCTAAGTACATTCGAGGGCTTCAGGGAATAGGAAGACGGAGGTACTATATACCTTGAAGTTGAGTGCTTTCGAGGATTGCAATACAGACTCCGATCTTCATATCGAGGGCTTACCCTAGTGTGGGTAAGATAGACTTTCTGGAAACTATAAATCAAGGGACCTTTATCCAAGGTTGATGGATACCCTTCTCTCCGGGTTAAAATATTTAATTTTTTACTTGTTTTGTTACAAGTTTTCCGTTGCATTTGTATTATTAAGGAATGTATAACTAACTTATAATTCCTTATACTTGTACTATGTTTTCGTTATATTCTATACACTTTAAGGTAGAGTCTTAGTTGTTGTAAACTTTTGTTAATTTTTATTTCTGAAATCACTTTTCTGGAATCAAGCAAGTTATTAGAACTTAGAGGTGTTGTGAATTTTGGTTATACAAAATTTCTTTAAGGATTTTTTAATGTATACGATTCACCCCCTCTGGTATTTGAGCATCTCATGTTTACATATTAGATTCTACATTTGGTATTATAGAGTATATCATACTCAGACATACCATCTAACATGTTATGATATGATGGTTTACCTAGTACATTAGGATTTGAAAATATTGGGTGTTAAACCTGAAAAATGTTATTATTTCTATGAATATGTTCTTTCAACATTCTTATATTACATAACATAGCTATTTTATTTTATCATGGATCTTAATAATTATGTATTTTTTTCACACTCCTTTAACTCATGTATTATGTTTTTCCAAAAGGCATATGCCATGAATCATGGTTTATAATATAATTTTTTTTATTGTGATTCTATTATTTTATATCTAGGAACCAAGGTCATTTTCTCACAATAATATAATAAGATTATTTCCTATGATGATCTTAAATTTCTATATTTTATGTTCACTACTTACTGTGTATTTCATGTCACCCTTTCTCATATTTAAATTCTTAATGTTTTTATGAAGAGTATTTTGTATGAAATGTCTTGAAGGGTATCATATGTGAAAAATATTTGTGGGAGGTATAGAATAATGTTTATGTAATAACATGGTTAGGAATTTAATCTTAAATTACCTTAAACCTTATGGTTATGTTTTTATTACTATATATAATGAATATTCACGTCAAATTATGTAATATGTTAGTTTGATGTACAAGGATTGTATCACTTCATATTAGAGTGGTGTTAATTTATTTTTAGTTCTTAGTTTTTGAAGAATAAGTCTATAGAACCTAATAAAACCTATGGTTAACAAAATGTGATGTATGTTTAACCTAACATATCATAGGTTTAATTAAAGGTTTCAAAATTTCGGAAATTATGGAATGATTTTTCTCCTCGTCTGATTTCTTACTATGATTACTGTCATTTGATACTCACACTATCCTTTTTTGTGCTAAATGGATGTAACTAGAAGGAATAAAGTTAATAAATAGTGTGATGGATAATTAAATGAATGTTCAATTGATCAATCAAACCCAATGGGATCTATGGAAAAAATTCCATTGGCATGCTCACATAACTTTCTCAATAAATGAACAATCACACATATCATAATAAACACCAAAACATGATAAATGCAGAATCTAAATTGATTACTTTATGTCGAAATATACACCCTCATTTAGAGAGGATTCAAATCCACTAATTAACATGTAATATATATATACAAAAGTATAGTAATTTTTCATTATTTAATTGTTGAACAAAGTTCTTTTAATTTTTTATCATTTAGAACCTAAATCTAATTCATGATGGACTCACATTAAGAACATGATTCAGGAAGAAGAGATAAAATACATGGAGTGGGAGGAGTTTAATAATGACTTTTGAATAAGTAATTTCATCAAAATCTTCACACTAAAATGGAAAGATAATTCTTTGAGCTAAATCAATACGAGGTTGAATCCGTTGATCCCAATGAAGAAAACATCATGATACTTTCATGGAACACGTAAAAAACATAAAATTCTAGAATATAAACATCATATTCAATTGCATATATTATACTCAACATATAGTATATAATTAATTACATGATACATGGATTCTCTCTTTCATTATAAATAATAAATATTTTCTTTGATTGTTTCCAATACATGAAATACCAAGTTTCACCGAACATCAATATGTTAAAAAAATATTATAACTTAATATAATATGTATAACCTAACCATTAAATTAGTTGGTATGAATTGTAATTACTGAATTATGAAAAACATATATTTTAAACTCAATCATTTTTTATCCATTGATTAAAAAATATAATTGAAATCATTTGAATGTAAAGAAATATTTTCTCAAAAATAATATTTTTTCTAAAAGACGGTTTATTCGTGCTTTGAACAGATTATTAAAATTAATTTTTAACATTTTTAAAAATTTATAAGAAAAACTAAAATTCATTTTTTAAATTTTATTACTAAAATTATATTGTTGTTAACTATTTTTATTTCTATGAGAAGTTTCATTTTTTGAAGAAAAGTATAAAATAATAAATTTTTATTGAAAACTTCACTTTTGTTTTAAATAATTTATAATGATAAATTCATTTTTTTTAATTTTTAGTATATAAAAATTAGTTAAATTTTAAAATTAATAAATCAATTTATCTTATTTTAATTGTTTTTATATATAATTTAGATATAAATACTTTGTAATCTTTGGACATTTTCTCTTTAAGAACCTATATTCTCATCCTGTAAGTGTGATTAATTTTAAATTAAAATTTTCTACTTCTGTGAAATTATTTTTTTAGAAATTGTTTATATTTTTTGAATCAAAATAATTTAAATTTTATTATATGTTCAACATAAATTTTGATCAAAATTTATAGTGAATAATGTCAAAATTAATTTCTACGGTCAAGGTAAAAATGGGTTTATCTGGGGTTTAACTTAAAAGATAAGAGTAAAAATGACTTATAAACTTGTCCAAAAACTATTTTATGGATTTTTTTGACCATTAAACGTCTAAGGATAAACTACTGTCCAACTTGGACCCTTCTTACGTATAAAAAATTTGGTATCACAAAATTCTTTTCAAAAATACCAAGTGTGTCCTTTCCCCTATGAATAAATGGTCACTCACTCCCCTCACTTCTTCACATCTTGAAACCTATTTTTATTTCCCATGAACTTCAAAAATCACTTTCCAACACAACTATTATCATCCTAGAATCCATTGGAAAAAAACTAACCTTTTATGGATTTATTTGAAACCTAAGGAGGGCACTTGCATAAGATGTAATGTTCTTCAATGAGATACTTTATTTTAATTATTTATACACCTTATTTAATCCTTATTAAACTACGATGACACAATAACCTCAATATATTACAGATAATATAATTTTTTTTATGATAAATACCAAAAAATGAAATATCTCCATTTCTATAAAATGTTTTACAAAGTCATCATTCGTGTGTATGACGGACTACAACTTCACAAAATGATGAGGTCCATTTTTCCATTTCCCCAACTCAAGGATGGTTCTGATGTTGAATATAAATTATATATTTTATATTTATATAAATTTTATGACTATGGAATCAAAAAATAAAATATACATTTTTTACAACAATTCATTATCAGATATGATAATGTTGCCCGTTTGTACAAAAGACTGCCATCTCACATTGCAATGTGATTCTCCATTCCTTTACATTTCACATGGAAGGTGATAAAATAATTTTAATGATTATATATGATATAAATGGAATAATTATGGTATTAATGATAGATTAATAATTATTTAAAGATAATTTGTATCATTTCATTTCTTTCATTCTCACTCAGGTAATGATCGAAACATCATTCGTGTACATGTAGACTACTGCCTTCACGAAGCGATGTGAATCTCTTTCCATCACCTCACCCCATGGATGATATATATAAGTATGTAATATAGTATATATGATATTTTTATCATTTTGTAAATATTATATATTACAAACAGTTTTTTTCTAAAGATCAATGAAAAATGGGAACATTACTCAAGTGTACGTACATTCTATCATCTCTATGATCATAACATACATCATTTTTCCTAACCATATTTCAGGATTAGTTTTAAAAATGTATTTTATTTAAAAATTGTGTAATTATTTAATTATTAATTTTCTATATATGATAAAACAATATTATATGTTCAAAAAAAGATATTTCATGATGAAACATGCATAAGAAAACCGGAAAATTAACTATTGAAATAATGAAAATAATGTAATAATATTAATTCAAAGGTAATAATATGTTATAAAAATATCATATATGATATCATAAATATTGATATGGTTCTATATTAAGTTAGTAACATGTTTCAATACATGGGGATAGAAAACATTAAACCAAAAGGAAGCGTGAGGTAAAATATTTCTTATCTCAATTTTTACTCATTGTGTTGAACTTACACTTCATTGATAATATCATGATAAAAATATATGTGTAATGAATTTTTAATACATTAAATTTTATTTAAAATTGTTTTAAATGGATTTATAATTGATACATATAATATATTCATTTATTAATTCACACTTCAACATTATGATAATTTTAAGGGGTTTATTTCCTAATCTAATTCTAATCGTGATTATTTATACCTAATATCAGTTGGAAGTAATTTCATAAAAAATTCATTGACAAAAACATAAATTTTATTATTATATTTTTATTAATGATATCTTTTGAGTTATATTATCTTTTCCTACTCTTTGGTACCTAAAAAGATTTAGAAAATGTTTTTAATAAAATTGGATTTTATTTCCCTCTTTGGCTAGAAATCTATTTTCTTACATAACCTTTTTTTCGAAACATATTCTAAAAAATGTTGTAACTTTTTCAAAAATTATTTTTAATGGAATTTTAAACATTTTTACCTCTTTAAAAAATATTTTATTTATGAATCTTAAGTCATTTTCAGAATAATTAATATTAAGATTTTACTGAAAATCTGAATTGAATCATCTTATCATTATATGAACACGACACTTTTCTACCCTTTTAAATTGAAAAATTATTTTATTTTTTTAATATTTATGGAATATAAGGAATTACCCACCACCACCATCATAATTTCTTTGAATATTACTTTATAAATTAACTAGTATCTTTATATAGAACTTTTTTATAAGTGATTTTGAAATAAAAGGATTTTCAAAATGTTTTTCCGAATGAAAAGAAAATTTTCTTCAAGAATGATTTTAAAGATGTTTTTATAGTATTAAAATTAATCAATGAAAAAAACTCTTTATTGTTACTCCAATTTGTATATGTTGATACCAATCTTATTATTCTTCAGAATTTTTTATGATTGTTTTTCCAAGGATAATATTGACATTAACAACCTAATTTACTTTTTTAGTTATTAACACCCCCTTTAAATATTAACTTACCTGTGATCATTAGAAATTAAATAACCCCTAAATATCTATATTATTTATCATATTTAGATGTATATCTTAAATTATAGTTCATTTCTAAATAATGGTTTTTTTGAAAGTTATTTGATTGATTGAGGAAATATTGGTAAGTATGTATTCTTTACTCAATTGAGAATTTTATGATATAGAACAGTGTTAATTAATTATAAATACTAATTGAAATATGGTGAATTCTTGGACATTCAGTGATAATTGGGTCCTGGTATAATATATTCTCTCAATACATTTTTAGGTCTCATGAGACAAACAATGTTAAACTACAAATAAATGGGATTTGTCAGGTAAAATTAAACAAAATTATAAAATTTATTAAAGGTATATGTATCATGATTTTTGGGATCATTACATCCAATAATTTAATATTTTCAGCATTGTGATTTCAGTTTTTATTATCTAGGATATTTGTGATATTATATTATCTCTTGATTCACTTCATTCTCAGTTTATTGAATAATGTAATGGGTTTTCATTTATTTACCCTTCCATATTCATTATTACTTATGCAGTTATTGAAATAGAATGTGTGCTCATTTATTTACCATTCCATGTTAATTATGGTTTTTTATTCATAATAGCTTGTGTTCTACTTGACCTTCACTTAGAATATGAGAACACCCTTATTTTGTTTCCATTCCCTTGGATTTCATAAAGTGGACCAAGAAAGACATAGACACATATGACATAGGGAATAAATATATTATTGACAAAAAAATATGTTGGAATTTTTGAATTTAAATGTAATTTAAGACACAAGTATGTATCTTGTTTACCGATACTACACAAATATTAATTTCTTTAAGATGTGAATTGTTTCATCTTATTCTAATGTATACTAGTATAAAACCAGCACCAGGATACTCGAGTCAGGGTTATCATAGTTGGTATCATAGGAAGTTTAGTATAATATTTGGGAACTAGATTTAATAAAACATGTATTATGGATTATAAACGTATGATATAATTTAATGATAAGAATATATAAGAACATCCTAATGTTTTTTGAAGGTATATATTATGTGTTTTTCCCTAGAAATATGTCTTTGTATAGATACTGAAAAGGGATGTGGTTCTGGAAAAGATCTACCATGGGATAATTATTCAAAAAGGGTTTAATAGGATTGACCCAATCATCATCTGGTGCATAACAATATGCCTTTCCACAATGCCAGTTTTACACTCCTATGTGATTTTATTGGGATAATCCAACTTTTTATTACAATCCATTATGATGGAATTGAAAAGAGATTTTAAAATAGAAACAGTGTTTATTGTTATGATATTTATTATGCCTAATTTTTTTATTTATGTTAAGTATTTCCCATGATTTTGGATAATACATTATGTTTTATAATGATATTATCTAATCTCACGTATTTCATTATTTTGAAACAGTTCCTTGAAATGGTAATGAGAACCATATCAATGCACATAATCCAAAGGGTAAGAATGATAATTTCATTAATTGGTTTAAACCTACCATTATAAGGGAACTAGTATCCAAAACATTATCATCATAGGAGGATACAATTTCATAATCTAAAAAAATAGATTAATTATTTTCCAAGTATTATGGATTTATAGGGAATCATGATAACGTTATTATGGCAAGGAAAAATATAGATTAAATAAAGAATACATAATTGTATTTACCAATATGTGATAATTTTGTAATGAAAAACTATGGTACTTTCTTAAAAGTAATTGAAGTTTAATAAATGTGTAGGGAAAAAGCCACCATTATTGTGATTTCAAGGGTAAGAAAAATGTTTCCAATGTACAATGCTTCAACTACAAGGAGATGGGACACAACCCAAATTAATGTCCCATGAATCAAAGGAATATACCTAAAAAGAGTCTAATTGTTCATGTTAAATAATATTATACTTCCATAGAATAATATGAATGATTAATTTACTTCTATTTGGATTTTTGAATTATATATTTTGAGTATTTCATCAATGATGTACTAGTTATAAGAGTTATGAAATGTATAAGGATTGTGCAATATTAAATTTTCATTAATGATTTTTAAACATATATTTAATGGTACCAATGATCAAGAAAACTTATTCCATAGAACATTAAACATCATGAAAAAAACATTTTTTGTTGAACTAAAACATTTAATATAAACCTAATTCCATGATAATGATTTTGGGATGAATAGATGATTGATATGAACAATGTAAATTGGACAGTACTGACTACCTTGGAATGATTATTGATTCATTAATAAAGTGGTTTATGTTATCATTGATGGAGTTAAATATTTTATGGATTTAAGTAATATATCCAATGATTTTAGTGTTATATAAGAAATAAGGAAGAATGCATGTTTTCAATAAAGTTTCATGGTAATTTAAGTTATTACTATGTTTGAAGAGAGTTCCTAATGAATTTATTCACATATCATTTGGGATTAAATTAAAATCAACTTATTTTTTGTAACAACCCAATCTTCCACGGTACGCTTCTTTTTGAATAATACTGTAGCATGTGTTTTACGCAACTTCGAGTTCTAACACACACCACAACCAATCAAACTAGCCGTTATGGATAGTAATACCCAATTTTTTGAAATTTTATACATTTTATTTTTAAAATGGACTTCATTTTTTGGATTCAGAATATCAAAATTTTCTTAGGGTGAATTTTTGGCACTTTTCTGGTAACTTTCATATTTTTATGAATAGTTAAAATTACTAAATGTTAATTAAAAACAACTTTTTTAATCAAAATAATTAATAGTGATAAATTATAAATTAGAGTGATTTTATAATATAATTAGATTATATTTTTACCATTTAATCCAATGTTGGTCATTGGATATAAATTCACATTTAAACTAGACATAAGCAAGTGCCAATCTTTTGAAAGTTTATATCTCTTAAAAATATGCTTTTTGTTTTAACAACTGGAATTAATTTTAAATTAATTTCTTCCACTTCTGTGTTTTGAATTTCTAAAAATGGATTCCATATTTAGAATCAGGGGCTCCAAATTGTGTAAATAATTATCTTTTATTGTTAAGCATTTTGAATAATTACTTCGGTAAATATTTTATTTATCGTGGTTAAAGGGTAAATCTGGTAAATAAGGGTAAAAAAATATTATAATAATAATAAATTACCCTAAAATGTGTCATAAACCTATTGGTTGATACTAGTTCGACCATGGGTATCTTTGGGTCGATTGTTGGACCCCATGGATCCACTTGTAAGTGATAATGACACAATGTATAAATTAAGTTAAAGAAAATACCAAAATGACATAAGCATAAATTTTTTTGCAAAAGAATTTTTACATAGGGTTATATATGTTATATTTCTGAATATAAATATTAATTATAAAGATAAGAATATTTTATACATAATGGTATTTTATTTATAATTTTCAGACATTGAATAATTAAATTTATTTATGACACAATAATAAAACAGTATTTTCCTTATTAATGAAAGAATGAAATAATTGGTATAATAAATGATAAAATAAATCTAATTTGAAAGTATTGATGACATAACAGAATTTTATTGGTTAATATTTCATAATATTATTTCTTAAATGAACTTGTTTTGAATTAATAAAGTTTTTAAGACTTTAACAAAAATCAATTATTAAATAGTGTCAAAATTGACATAAAAGAGTTTTTAAAACAAATATTATATTATTAATTCATATTCTATTCCTAGAAATCTAAAGTTTGGAAAAAGGACTTATATAATGATATTTTTATCATTAATGGACCACTTTGTTGTCACATAGAAGTATATAGTATGTTTATTAACCATATAATATAAAATTACAAAGTGACATGGTAAATGTCAAACTATTTAACTAAGAGTTACATATAAATGATAAGGTTAATATATTGATCCAAACCTGTCTAAAATATACCAGATTAAAGTAGTTTTATCCATACCCACTTTAAAATTTTAATAATATAATTTGGAGCCATTATAAACTGATTATTAATTTATTATAACTTAATACTTTATGTTTTTCCTAAAGAGCCACTCCTCCCCCTTATAAAAGGACACCACTTCTAACCAATTATTCATACCATCAAAGCCTTTTTGTTCGGAAAAAATCTGCTCAAATACCCTCCCGACTATCCTCCCTTAATCTTAGATGCCTTTTCTAGATAGAAAGCCAACCTAAGAAGCCCTTTTGATAAATCAAAAGGAAGAACCCGAAGAAGAGGTAAT
Organism: Viscum album; assembly: GCA_963277665.1. Taxonomy (NCBI): domain Eukaryota; kingdom Viridiplantae; phylum Streptophyta; class Magnoliopsida; order Santalales; family Viscaceae; genus Viscum; species Viscum album. The sequence continues at coordinate 1,579,438,667 of OY728150.1, read as the reverse complement.
GTTTTCACCACCCTCTTTCAAGTTCCTTTCTTCTTCAACTTCTTCTTTCTTTGTTATTTCCATTCTAAAATAATAACTCAATTATATTCTATATACTATGATATTATTATAAATATGGAACCACCATATTCAGTATTCTATCAATCATTTGAATGAAATGTCACCATACGTGCATACATACGGCCTACCGTCTCCACGTTGTGGTGTAATTGTTTGTCAATACACTATTATTTGGATGGGTATAATAATGATGTGTAATTCATGTAAATAATAAATATAACATGATAAATGATTCTGTATATATTATGTACCATACAATTATATATTATTTTAATATCAAAAGAATGATATTGTTGCTCGTGCGTACATAGGGATTACCGTCTCCACGAACGTGATGAGATTCATTCACCATCGTATACATTCAAGACTAAATTTTATTTGATGATTCAAAATAAATTTTAGAGACATGATATATTTCTGGATATGAATAATATACATCCCATCCATAACAAATATGGCTCACATGACAAACAATATAAAGAAAAATGAACCCGTTAACACCCAAAACGAGGATAATACTAAGATATTATTAAAAAATCAATGTTAAAAGATCATATATGATATCATATTAATGTATATGATTCTTTTATAATTTAATAACAATTATTTCACCATTATACCGGAGGTTAACCTACCTTCATCCAATGAAAAGTACAAGGTAAGGGTTTATTTCACAATCTCTTCATTATCCGAGGTTGTTTATACGTAAATATCTACTGGCACTACCACAAAAATAATTTTTCGCAGCGCCCCCCTTTATCAGCACTTGTTTAGTAGCGCTGATAAAGGGGGGCCTTTATCAGCACTTTTTTAGTGCTTATAAAGGGTCGACTTCAAAAAAAATTAAAATATATTAATATATTAATATATAAATATAGTTATATTGTTATATAAATATAATATATAATTTTTAAATATATTTTAGATAAGTATAAATGTACATTTACACTTATTATACTCAATATATTAGATATTTAGTGAAAATGACTTCTTAAAAAATTTAAAAAATATTTTTAATTAATATTTTTATAATCATTATGGAGTAATAGTCATTTAATAACAATTTGAGGACTAAAAAAATTTAAAAAATTAAAAAAAGATCCAAAATATAATGAAAACGCAACTCAAACATCAAAGGGCCATAACTTTTGATCCGGGTATCCGTTTGAGCTCTACCACATACAAAATCGAAGCCTGCGACGAGCTCTACGTCGCTGTGACCATGGGGGACCCTGATCCATCGTGTTTCGAGGCCAAAAGAGGTCCAGAAGGCCACCAAAAATGAGTTTTTTGTCGGGATACCTAGATTTTTTAACATTTTGTGGATTTTTAAACTTGTTTAAGGGGGTATTATTGGCTTTTCTTGGCGGGGACTGAATTTATTCCAAGGTATTACATTCATATTGATATTATGTCTTTTAAATTTCATCCTTTTTTATAATGAACTGCTATTTATAATCAGATATATAACTATATATACATATTTGTTATATATTCGCACCTAAAAATTAAATTTTTTAACTAAATAATTAAACATATTTACATATAAAATATATTAGCTTTATCTAAATAATAAATAATATCCATTTTATTTAAAATACCAATATATGAATATTTTTATACCTATATATTAATCTAACTATATATATATTAATCTAATAACTATATATATATTAATATAACTACACATATATATATTAGTATTACTATAAATATATATATTAATATCACCATAAATAAATATATTAATATCAATATATATATATTAATATAAATATATAAATATATATTCATATAACTATATATATATTTTAATATAACTATATATATATATATATTAATATAACAATATATATGTTAATATAACTATATATATTTTAATATAACTATATATATATTAATATAAATATATATTACTATACGAATATATATAACTAAATATATATATATATAGATATAGATATATATTAATACCACTATATATATATATATATTAATATTACTGTATATATTATAATATAACTATATATATATATTATAATATAACTATATATATATATATTAATATAAATATATATTACTATACGAATAAATATAACTAAATATATAAATATATATATATATATAGATACCATGAATTGGAAGGCAAATCAAAATAGAGTAGTGGTAAGGGCATAGGCGCGCGGGGGGGAGGTCTCAAGTTCATATCCTGGTGGAGGCAGGGGTGCGCGCACATGGGGAATATTGGAGGAAGCACTGTTAAAGGGTGGAGGGGGGTGCGTGGGGTGCGTGGGGTGTTGTATAGGGGCCGAAAAGCGCTGTAAAGGGGGGGGGGGTTCAACCGCTATAAAATCCCCCCCCCGATTGGCAGTATTTTTTAATTTTTTTTAATTTTTTTTATTAATTTTTTTAATTTTTTTTAATTTTTTTAAATTTTTTTTTATTTTTTTTAACTTATATCAGCGCTTTTTTAAAAGCGCTGATAAAAGGGTCCTTTATCAGCGCTAAAACGAAAGCATGATAAAGGAAGCGCTGATATAGGACCTCTTTTATCAGTGCTTTTTTTAGCGCTGATAAAGGGGTCCTATATCAGCACTTTTCAGAGCTCGGATAAAGGGGACCCCCCCTTTATCTACGCTGCCTTTATCAGCGCTTTTCTAGCACTGATAAAGGCCATTTTAGCACTGATAAAGGCCGTGTTTGTTGTAGTGTGAGACCTCTTTATCATCCACATTCATGTTTCTTAAAAATGTATTTCTAATAATTCTTACTATTTTATAGACTATGGGTTAAATTAATTTATACCATTTTTTAATTTTTATAATATGTTTACAAAGGATTCTTTCCTCCATTTTCCAAGAAACGTCCTTTTTACCATTTTTGACAAAATTATGTTAAGAATGTATTTTCTTAACTTATACGACGGGTGCAACTATTTTCCACCGAGTGAAAATAATTGAAGCTTCCCATACAATATTATAAGAATATTTTCAAAGTAAACGTTTTATTTTATAAATATGTGAATTTTAAATGGTCTCAAAAAAAGAGATATTTCTCTCGAATAGTTTTTATTTCTTCTTTGTCAACATCCTTTGTTGGATTTTAAGATTATTTGAGGTTAATTTATTATGGTACAAAACGTCCATATTGTATTGCACGTTTTGTGATATGTTTGACTGTGAGTGTATTATTTTTATACAATTCATGGTTTATGGAGAAATTATTAACATTTCGTATGCTAGTTTTAATACGAATGTTTATGTTATGTGTAAACCTACTCATATGAAGAATGCATTGGACTTAGTAAGTGACGAGTGGATCCGGTATAGCTCCTCGATGCATCGGTAGGTCTCATGAGACAAACTAGTGTCTTGGCACAAGGCCTTGACAAAATCTTATTTTTAGTCTTGGCACAAGGCCTTGACTATGTGGTTATGATAGTATGACATTATGCATTCCATCATTATGAAAGTGGTTATTGATATTGCATGTGATTGTTCAACTAGTAGAATATCCATGTGAATAAGTAAATGGGATTATTTAATTTTATCTTTTCCATATTACTCTGATGTTCATGTTTAAAAGGATTTTTTTAGTTATACATTACCTTAAATGTTTATGCTTATTTATGAATGTTTTCGCTATATTATTATCCTTACTGAGAAGGTGAGCTCACCCCTTTCAATGTTTTTTTCCAAGATGTGAAGAAGTATTTTATAAATGAACTATTGGGATTTTTTAAGGGGATATGAGTGTGGAGACAAGATATTATTGTGCTTTTCACTTTATGATGTAATGTAAACTTTATGGATGTATCTAGTGATTCCAAGGATACTAAACTAATCAGTATTTCTAGATTTGATCTTTCTTGTGATCATGAAAATGTTATGTAATAGTGCACCGACTCTGGGTAACTAGGGTTGGGGTGTTACAGGTGGTATCATAGGAATTTTAGTATAAACCTTTGATGCTAGATTTAGATAAACTCTGATTAGAGCACATAGACATAAGATTTACTCAGAGGATTAGTATAGAAGAACTTCCTAGAATTTTTGTATTGTAGAGATTTTGTAAGTTTTCTAAGAAATACATCTCTGTCTGGATATGATCAGGTAGAGGTGGCTCTGGCACAGATGTTCCTATGGGTAAAACCGAAAAACACCCCTTTGAGCTAGACTCTAACAGGAACTGGTGCACGATAACGGGCCTTGCTGTACTCTTCGTTACGACAATCCCGGGGGATATGTTTAAGTTAATTCTCATTTTCTTTATAAACCATTATGAGGGGTTTATGTGTAACAGCCCAAGATTTTATAAACAAATATTCTTTTTAATTTTATTAAAGTCTTGTGTTGTACGCTACACCAAAAGGAGCTTGCACAACACGCATCCTTGACTTGCCTTGCATTACACGAAATCACGACCTTCCTCGATAGCGTGTGTAATACGCAATACCGAGTTTCACTAAACAACGATATGCTATTAAACTAATATTAAAACTAGCCGTTATGAATAGTAATAACCACTTTTTAAAATTCTGTAAATCTTATTTTTCAAAATGAACTTCATTTTTGGATTCGGAGTATCGAATTTAGCCTAAGGTGAAATTTTGGTACTTTTCGGATAACTTTCATATTCTGATGAATAGTGAAAATTACTAAATTATAATTAAAAACAACTTTTTTAATCGAAATAATTTATAGTGATAAATTATTAATTTGAGTGGTTTTAAAGTATATTTAGAATATATTTTTACAATTTAAAACAATGTTGGTCATTGGATGTAATTTCACATTTAAACCAGACATAATCAAGTGTCAATCTTTTGATAGATATTGTTTCTTAAAAACACGCTATTTGTTTTAACAGCGGGATTTAATTATAAAATTAATTAATGCAAATTCTATGGTATGAATTTGGTAAAATAGACTTCATTTTTGAATTCGGAATATGAAATATAGCTTAGGATGAAATTTTGGCATTGTTCTGAAAAACATCAATTTTTGATGAATAGTGAAACTACTAAGTGGTAGTTAAAAAAATTAATTTCTTCATAAATCTTAATTTTACCGCTTCTGTGAATGGAATTTCAAAAATCCGAGAGACACGGTTGATGTCAGTAAGTAAAATGTGGTTCAATGAGATGAAAATAATTTTTGGTGAATAGTAACTTTTTACTTTTTTTTACCACGGTTAATAGTAAATAGGGTAACTAAGGGTAAATATGATATTACTATTACCCTAACACATGTCCTAATTCTATTGGATAAGTGTAATTTGACCAAAAACAACCTTATGAATATAATATGACCATTTAGGTCCACTTGGATTAGATTATGACATTTAATATTATATTATTTAATGAATAGTTAAAATAGTTAAAATCAACGTTTAATAACTAAAACATTTTTAATATGGGGTTATACATAAGATAAATTCGACTATAAATATTCATTAGAAAGATAAAAAGATTTCCTACATAATTATATTTTATTTATAATTTTTAGACTTTAAATAAATTAATTTATTTATGACACAACGATGATGCAGTAATTACCCTTTTAAGGAAATATTAACATAATTGATGTTATAAATACTCAAATGAATGTAATTTGAGACTTTTTATGAATTACACTAATTTTCTAGGTTACTATGATATATTATTGTTGATTTAATAAACTTGTTTCGAACATATAATTCTGTTATGACTTTCACAAAAATCATATATCGAATAGTGTCAAAATTGACACAATATAGTTTTTAAATCAAATATTATATTATTAATTGTTATTTTTTTCCTAAAAATCTAAGGTTCGGCCAAATGACTTAGATAAGGATATATATATTAATAATAAACAATTTTGGGTTCGTTTGGCATGTTATAGTAAGTGTATTAACCATATAGTGAAAGAAAACAAAAAGACACGGTAAAAGTTAAATTATTTAACTTAGAGTTAAATCTAATTGTTAAGGTTAAAATAATACCCTAAACTTGTCTAAATCCTATTTATTGATAGGATTTCGACCCATCCCCACTTTAGCTTCGAAATAAGACCCTTTGGAACCATTATAAACCGATTTTGACTTTAATATAAAATAATATTTTGAGATATTCCTAAGGTGCCCCTCTCCTCCCTTATAAAAGGACACCTCCTCCCCCTCCTCCTCACACCAATTTGAGCACTCAAGCTCGGACAACCCCTGACATTTTCTCCTCTCCACTTCCCTAGAATAATCCTATAGGTCCTGGTCTTCTCCAAAGACCAATCTTAGTTCCTTAAGTGGAGGATTCAAAGAGGCGTTCCAAAGAAGAGGTAATATCCATTACCGATCTTTTCAATTTCTTTCTTCTTCAACTTCTTCTTCTTTCGTTGTTTCATGATAAAGTAATAACATCAGTATTACTTACATACTGATATGTTATTATAAATATGAAACAACCCTAATTCACCTTCTATCCATCCTACGGAAAAAGAAATCACCGCGCGTGCGTACGTACGGAATACCGTCTCCACGCCGTGGTGTAATCTATTTTCCACCACCACCTTACATGGATGGGTATAATGGTGTAAAGAATAACTATACATAGTTATTAAAACATCATATTGATTCTGATATATTGTATAATCCACTCCACTCCAATTCAATATTTATGGAAATGATATCATCGCTCGTACGTACGTACGGAATACCGTCTCCACGACGCGATGAGATTCATTCTCCATGTTAACCATTTAAGAATGATTATAAAGTATATATAAGAAATAATAATGAAATATATGACATTATAAAGCTACTGGATTTATGTATATATATATATATGTATGTCATCTACTTACTTCCATTCAAGACAATAGGGAAAGGAAAACAACGTTCATGCGTACGTACAGACTACCGTCTCCATGAACGGTGTTTTTCATTTCATTTATCTATCTATTATATATATATATATATATATACTGAATATATATGATATATAAATCATATTTTATATTCTGGAAGTAATTAAATCAGGATATAAGTAATAATAATGTCAAGAACAACAAGTCAAAACACCTACGATAAAAGAAACGATTTTACCCAAAACGCTTCTTTAACATGGAATTTACAAAAGAACGAGTAATATAATGTCATAAGTGAACCATATATGATATCATAACAATGAATATGATTCTGTAATAAGTCAATGACCTTATTTAAACCATTATACAGGAGCTTCGGACACGTACAAAGCAAATCAGACCTAAGGTAAGGGAAATATCACAATCTCACTTTTATCCGAGATTGTTTTTACTTTTGTAATTACTGGGGTGTATTTTATCATCCACATCCATGTTCCCTCAATATGTAATATTATTTCCATCCTTCTACAATAGTTTATATCCAATTTTACCCTTTGGTGAGTTTTTTGTAAAAGATATGAAAGGAATCTTTTGTCGTTTTCGTACGAGGTACTTTTTGACTTTTCCGACAAAAGTACGAGAAGAATGTTTTTTTTAACTTATACGACACGAACGGATTTTTACGGTTTTATAAAGCCTTATATTCATGAAGCTTCCTTCAAAAGATTTCATGACTATTTTCAATAAAATCTCTTTCTTTTCAAATTTCATGACGTTTTGTGAAAAGAAATTGATTTTGAAGAAGAAAGGATATTTTCCTCAAGAATTCATTTCAAGTGTTTTGTCAAACTTATTTTCCATCTAAGATAATAAAGGGTTCTGTTTCTATCCCTATTATTACATGGATTTGATTATGTTGTGATGGAAATATTTTTTATGAATTCCTTTGTCTTATATGAATTGTTTTATGATGTCATGTTGTTTAAGAATCCCATTTTTATTACATGGGTTATGCAATGATGTATGATTTATGATTTTGTGGCACACATAAGAATGGTATCATTATGAGATGGGTGGGACCTATATCTCCCTCCAATGCATTGGGTAAAGATTTTATATCTCATGAGATAGACATGGCTGAAATGGTAGGTTATACCGGTTCAGTGAAACAGGACTGAAACGAGGGTTAATCGATTCAGAAAGGAACTTTGTCCACTAAGATAGTCTTGGCAATTAGTCTTGACTAACAAGAAATGATTCTCTATGATTATGTGTGTATGACACAAAGTTTCATGTTTTATGTTATGATTATTGTGATTACATTTCACTTCCATGATTTACCCCATGTTATGAAATTATGATCTCTTTTGCAGGTTAATATTTCCAAAAGTTATGTGCTTATGTATATGATGTGATTGATATTTCTTTTGTTTACCCTTACTGAGCATTTGAGCTCACCCTTTTATGTTTTCTTTTCCCCAGGATATAAAGAAAGGTTTTAGGTATAAAAAAATGAAGATCTTTATGGGAGATGTTGAAGATCTTTCCCCATGATTAGAAGATTACGTTCCGAGTTTCCAAAGACACTAAACTATTACGATCCTTGTGTGTGTGTTTTTGTTATGTACTAAGTATTCCGAAAAAGTAATGTAGTGTCCATGTACGTCAAGATACGGGTCTCTACAGTTGGTATCAGAGGAAAGGTTTAGTCAACCTTTGGAAACTAGGATGCGAAAACGTTAGTGTGACCCCTAGAGATATTTCTAAGGTATGTCTAGGGATGTCCCTAGGGATAAGTATACGTATAGGTTATAGTAGTAGAATTACGCTAACGATCATAGAATTAAACCTAAGATGTTGGATATTGAAGGTACTCCCCCTTTATTATGTTGTTTTCCCTAGCATGATTTTTGCCTCTCACACGATTCTTTTGGGGTTTTAGACGATGGCTGGAACCCGAAGGAACCGTGTTAATGCGGAATGTGATGGGCAATGCAATGATTGTCCCCCTGAGCAACCAAACGATATGGGAGCCGGAATGCAAAATCTTGTAGCCATGCTCACACAACTTTCTCAAGCTATGAATCATGCAGGACTTCCAAACGAGCAAAGGAAGGAGCAACATTCTGTTGAATCCTTCATGAGGCAGCGTCCACCTTCTTTCAGTGGGTCTACTGATCCATTAGTTGCTGAACAATGGATTAGTACTACTGAAAAGATATTTTCAGTTCTTCAATGTTCTGAACATGATAAAGTCATCCTAGCAGTGTATCGTTTGGAAGGAGATGCTGATCAATGGTGGAATCTTATTAAGAATACGAGGCAAAGGGATGAAATTGAGTCTATGGAATGGGACGAGTTCAAGAACTTATTTTTCAATAAGTACATCCCTCGTATTCTCCGAACAAAGATGGAGAAAGAGTTTCTTGAACTGAAGCAAAGGGATGATGAATCTGTTGGTACCTATGAAGCGAATTTTACAAGACTTGCAAGGTACGCTTCTGGTATTATCATCCAACCTGAAAGTAAAGTTGATCGATTTTTCAGTGGCTTAAAACCAAGTCTTCGAAGGGCGTTAGCTATAAGAGACTTCAGTAGCTATGAAGAAATTGTGCGTTGTGCTATCAAGGTAGAAATGGAAGTTGGTGTTACATATCCATCTCATGGGTTTGACAAGAAACGGAAGATGGAGTTCAAGGAGAAATCTCAGAATAATGGTGAAAAGAAGATGAATGTTTCCTTATGCACAAAGTGTGGAAAGAAGCATGGTGGAGATTGTCTTAAAGGGACTAGAAAATGTTTTAAGTGTGGAAAAGAAGGTCATCGAGCAGCTGAGTGTCGAAGTAATGGAAAAAGGGTTTCTAATGATGTGAATAAAGAAAACACTGCAGAGAACGCACCACCAACACTTCAATGATTCAAGTGCAAGGAAATGGGGCATTATGCTAATAATTGCCCTAATCCAAGGGTTATTGATGATCAACATGAGCAACCACTGAAGGCAAAGGACAAAGGGAAGTCACATGCGATCACTATTGGCAATGTTGAATATGACAACGATGTGGTGGAATGATTTAGTGTTTATGTAATGGGATTCCAAAATAATGTTGTATCTTGGAATATTGGAATATTTATGTATTGGTCTAATGTGGTATTCAAAGTGATTGAGATATTATGTGCATAATGAAGGGAAAACGAGAAAATGAAATGTTTAACAGTATTCATGAGCTCATGATTGATATAAGGACTAAGTGATATCATAGAATTTTGAGGATTTTGGTATGTGGAAAGTGTTAACTTTTAACTGCACTCATGTTTTCACTAAGGTATTCAAGAGAATACACGATTAAGGACTTTGAATGTTTGGAATGTGACCAACAAGACATATCTTATGATATGTGGGGATCAACGACAGTATTAAATCTCTGGTAATCGTTGTCACTATATTATGAGAGTGGACTGCAGTATTATGTATAGGCCTAAAGATTAGATTGGATTATGTTGGACATAAGTTAGTATTGTTTAAGGATAGAAGATTTTCGATATTATTGATGGGATGTTATAGTAACGTAGTTTTAGAAAAAGGACAACCTGCAGGACGGACGACAGCCCATCGCTTCGGACAAGGCTGTAGGAATCGAACCCACAACCGAAGTGTGACTGGCCTTTATCACCTACCACTGACCTACAGGATGTCCCTGTTTAGTAGAAACTAGTTTTATTATATTAAGCAGTATGATATATGAAGTATAAGTCCATTTTAGGAACCATATATGATTAATCTCACTATAGATCGACTTATGCATATAATTTTTGCTAACCTTTTGTTTGAGACAGATGGAATGACCCGTCATTCTATCACATGATCTGCTAACACTTCATGAATAACAAATTCAACTTCATTTATTTAAGAGATGAAGTGGAAATTGTTCAAGGCATGAACAACAGTGAGATTGTACCAAAATAAAGTAAGTATTTATTCTAATTCAAATTTTCAACTTTAGGGAAATGATCTTGAAAACCAAAAATGTTGTCCTAGTGATCTTATACCTGATGAATCAGATGGTACCTTATATCATCACAAATCTATGGATTTGTGATTACTGGCTTTTCTATAGCCATGTTTTCTACCACTCTCCATCGGAACATGATGGTTAGATTTCTCTTCCATATCCATATTTTCACCTATGTGGAAACCCAATGATTAGTTTATTTGGGTAACCGTTACGTTTCATACTTTTGTTTTTAAAGATTGGTTTTGATATTCCTTTTTATGATGTGGGTTTCTATTAAAGAATCTTTCGAATAGTAAACCATTTATAACCCCGACGAATTTCGAGGGCGAAATTCATTTTAAGGGGGGTAGAATGTAACATCCCAAGATTTTATAAAAAAATATTATTTTTAATTTTATTAAAGTCTTGTGTTGTACGCTACACCAAAAGGAGTTTGCACAACATGCATCCTTGACTTGCCTTGCATTACACGCAATCACGACCTTCCTCGATAGCGTGTGTAATACGCAATACCGAGTTTCACTAAACAACGATATGCTATTAAAATATTATTAAAACTAGCCGTTATGAATAGTAATAACCACTTTTTAAAATTCTGTAAATCTTATTTTTCAAAATGAACTTCATTTTTGGATTCGGAGTATAGAATTTAGCCTAAGGTGAAATTTTGGTACTTTTCGGATAACTTTCATATTCTGATGGATAGTGAAAATTACTAAATTATAATTAAAAACAACTTTTTTAATCAAAATAATTAATAGTGATAAATTATTAATTTGAGTGGTTTTAAAGTATATTTAGAATATATTTTTACAAGTTAATACAATGTTGGTCATTGGATGTAATTTCACATTTAAACCAGACATAATCAAGTGTCAATCTTTTGATAGATATTGTTTCTTAAAAACACGCTATTTGTTTTAACAGCGAGATTTAATTATAAAATTAATTAATAAAAATTCTATGGTATGAATTTGGTAAAATAGACTTCATTTTTGAATTCGGAATATGAAATATAGCTTAGGATGAAATTTTGGCATTGTTCTGAAAAACATCAATTTTTGATGAATAGTGAAACTACTAAGTGGTAGTTAAAAAAATTAATTTTTTCATAAATCTTAATTTTACCGCTTCTGTGAATGGAATTTCAAAAATCCGAGAGACACGGTTGATGTCAGTAAGTAAAATGTGGTTCAATGAGATGAAAATAATTTTTGGTGAATAATAACTTTTTACTTTTTTTTACCACGGTTAATAGTAAATAGGGTAACTAAGGGTAAATATGATATTACTATTACCCTAACACATGTCCTAATTATATTGGATAAGTGTAATTCGACCAAAAACAACCTTATGAATATAATATGACCATTTAGGTCCACTTGGATTAGATTATGACATTTAATATTATATTATTTAATGAATAGTTAAAATAGTTAAAATCAAAGTTTAATAACTAAAACATTTTTAATATGGGGTTATACATAAGATAAATTCGACTATAAATATTCATTAGAAAGCTAAAAAGACTTCCTACATAATGATATTTTATTTATAATTTATAGACTTTAAATAAATTAATTTATTTATGACACAACGATGATGCAGTAATTACCCTTTTAAGGAAATATTAACATAATTGATGTTATAAATACTCAAATGAATGTAATTTGAGACTTTTTATGAATTCCACTAATTTTCTAGGTTACTATGATATATTAGTGTTGATTTAATCAACTTGGTTTGAACATATAATTCTGTTATGACTTTCACAAAAATCATATATCAAATAGTGTCAAAATTGACACAAAATAGTTTTTAAATCAAATATTATATTATTAATTGTTATTTTATTCCTAAAAATCTAAGGTTCGGCCAAATGACTTAGATACGGATATATATATTAATAATAAACAATTTTGGGTTCGTTTGGCATGTTATAGTATGTGTATTAACCATATAGTGAAAGAAAACAAAAAGACACGGTAAAAGTTAAATTATTTAACTTAGAGTTAAATCTAATTGATAAGGTTAAAATAATACCCTAAACTTGTCTAAATCCTATTGGTTGATAGGATTTCGACCCAACCCCACTTTAGCTTCGAAATAAGACCCTTTGGAACCATTATAAACCGATTTTGACTTTAATATAAAATAATATTTTGAGATATTCCTAAGGTGCCCCTCTCCTCCCTTATAAAAGGACACCTCCTCCCCCTCCTCCTCACACCAATTTGAGCACTCAAGCTCGGCCAACCCCTGCCATTTTCTCCTCTCCACTTCCCTAGAATAATCCTAGAGGTCCTGGTCTTCTCCAAAGACCAATCTTAGTTCCTTAAGTGGATGATTCAAAGAGGCGTTCCAAAGAAGAGGTAATATCCATTACCGATCTTTTCAATTTCTTTCTTCTTCAACTTCTTCTTCATTAGTTGTTTCATGATAAAGTAATAACATCAGTATTACTTACATACTGATATGTTATTATAAATATGAAACAACCCTAATTCACCTTCTATCCATCCTACGGAAAAAGAAATCACCGCGCGTGCGTACGTACGGAATACCGTCTCCACGCCGTGGTGTAATCTATTTTCCACCACCACCTTACATGGATGGGTATAATGGTGTAAAGAATAACTATACATAGTTATTAAAACATCATATTGATTCTGATATATTGTATAATCCACTCCAATTCAATTCAATATTTATGGAAATGATATCATCCCTCGTGCGTACGTACGGAATACCGTCTCCACGACGCGATGAGATTCATTCTCCATGTTAACCATTTAAGAATGATTATAAAGTATATATAAGAAATAATAATGAAATATATGACATTATAAAGCTACTGGATTTATGTATATATATATATGTATGTCATCTAATTACTTCCATTCAAGACAATAGGGAAAGGAAAACAGCGTTCATGCGTACGTACGGACTACCGTCTCCATGAACGGTGTTTTTCATTTCATTTATCTATCTATTATATATATATGTATATACTGAATATATATGATATATAAATCATATTTTATATTCTGGAAGTAAGTAAATCATGATATAAGTAATAATAATGTCAAGAACAACAAGTCAAAACACCTACGATAAAAGAAACGATTTTACCCAAAACGCTTCTTTAACATGGAATTTACAAAAGAACGGGTAATATAATGTCATAAGTGAACCATATATGATATCATAACAATGAATATGATTCTGTAATAAGTCAATGACCTTATTTAAACCATTATACAGGAGCTTCGGACACGTACAAAGCAAATCAGACCTAAGGTAAGGGAAATATCACAATCTCACTTTTATCCGAGATTGTTTTTACTTTTGTAATTACTGGGGTGTATTTTATCATCCACATCCATGTTCCCTCAATATGTAATATTATATCCATCCTTCTACAATAGTTTATATCCATTTTTACCCTTTGGTGAGTTTTTTGTAAAAGATATGAAAGGAATCTTTTTTCGTTTTCGTACGAGGTACTTTTTGACTTTTCCGACAAAAGTACGAGAAGAATGTTTTTTTAACTTATACGGAACGAACGGATTTTTACGGTTTTATAAAGCCTTATATTCATGAAGCTTCCTTCAAAAGATTTCATGACTATTTTCAATAAAATCTCTTTCTTTTAAAATTTCATGATGTTTTTTGAAAAGAAATTGATTTTGAAGAAGAAAGGATATTTTCCTCAAGAATTCATTTCAAGTGTTTTGTCAAACTTATTTTCCATATAAGATAATAAAGGGTTCTTTTTCTATCCCTATTATTACATGTATTTGATTATGCTGTGATGGAAATATTTTTTATGAATTCCTTTGTCTTATATGAATTGTTTTATGATGTCATGTTGTTTAAGAATCCCATTTTTATTACATGGGTTATGCAATGATGTATGATTTATGATTTTGTGGCACACATAAGAATAGTATAATTATGAGATGGGTGGGACCTATATCTCCCTCCAATGCATTGGGTAAAGATTTTATATCTCATGAGATAGACATGGCTGAAATGGTAGGTTATACCGGTTCAGTGAAACAGGACTGAAACGAGGGTTACTCGATTCAGAAAGGAACTTTGTCCACTAAGATAGTCTTGGCAATTAGTCTTGACTAACAAGAAATGATTCTCTATGATTATGTGTGTATGCCACAAAGTTTCATGTTTTATGTTATGATTATTGTGATTACATTTCACTGCCATGATTTACCCCATGTTATGAAATTATGATCTCTTTTGCAGGTTAAGATTTCCAAAAGTTATGTTCTTATGTATATGATGTGATTGATATTTCTTTTGTTTACCCTTACTGAGCACTTGAGCTCACCCTTTTATGTTTTCTTTTCCCCAGGATATAAATAAAGGTTTTAGGTATAAAAAAAAGAAGATCTTTATGGGAGATGTTGAAGATCTTTCCCCACGATTAGAAGATTACGTTCCGAGTTTCCAAAGACACTAAACTATTACGATCCTTGTGTGTGTGTTTTTGTTATGTACTAAGTATTCCGCAAAAGTAATTTAATGTCCATGTACATCAAGATACGGGTCTCTACATTATGAGTATATACTTCTCAAAGAAAACGTTTTTATGATTAGGGATTATATCAATAAATCGTTCAATTTATGTTAAGTGTTTTGTAAGTTTGGATTTATGTGTTACGATTCATAAAAAAAATCTAGCATATGCCATTGTTTAGAAATGGTTCCTAGTAGAAGAAATTTAGTCCATATAAATGCAAAAAATCCATGAAAAGATTTACCTCCTACTCAAGATAAGTATAGTGGAGCTGGTGATGCAACTAGTGCTGATCAGCTAATCACCATACTAGGACAACTCTCTCAGGTTATGAATAATAACCTTACCCGTATGGAGCACCCTGATCCACAAAACATATGATCAATGTTAGATCACTTCATGAGGAAAAAACCACCAACATTTAATGGGAATACAAATCCATTAGTAGCTGAACATTGGATATAATCTTTAGAGAAAATATTCCATGCCTTGGGGAGTAGTGAAAGGGAAAATGTTATCATGGAAGTTTATTGCATCACTTTAGATGCTGATCAATAGTGGTCATTGATTCAAAACAAGAAGGAAGATGATGAAGTTTAAAATATGGAATGGAGGGAGTTCAAAGAGATTTTTTTAGAAAAATACTTTCCTCATGACCATCGAGTAGATATGGAAAGGCAATTTCTAAATCTGAGAAAAAGGAGGATGAGAATGTCACAAAGTATGAGGCTAACTTTACAAGGTTAGCAAGGTATTCTGAAGATTATATACGTAACCCAAGAAGTATTATTAATCATTTATTTGATGGGTTAAAACTATTTCTCCGTCGATCATTGGTCTCACAATCCTTCTCATCATACAAAGATATTTTCTCGGGTGCTATCAAGACAGAAAAAGAATTATCTAAGTCTTATAACTTTGAATCAAAGAAAGAGAAGAAGAGATCTGCTAACCACTCAGGAAATGGAAATAAAGGGAATAAGGGAAAATTTGATTATCCATCCTGCAATAAATGTGGGAAGAAACACCCTGGTACTTGCTTGATGGGAATGGGAGTTTGTTACAAGTGTAGTGAAAAAGGCCACCAAGCTCATGATTGCAAGGGAAAGAATGTTACTGTCAACGTGGAATGATATAATTGTAGAGAAATGGGGCATTATGCAAATTAATTTTCTAATAATTAGGGGAACTTACCTCAGTAAAGGAAAATGGATCAAGGCCAAGATTTTTCTATCACTACTACTGAGGTCGAAGTTCCGAAAGACGTGGTGGTAGGTAATTTAATGGTTTCTTAATGTTTAGACAATGATTTATTTGATTCTGGGTCATCACATTGTTTCATATCTTCCCAGTTTCCTAATAAAATTAGATATTTCCAATTTTATTTAACAAGGGAGTTGTAAGTCAAAACTTCTAATGGAAGTATCATTGCAACAAAGTTTTGTGAATCAGTCCCCATTAGAGTACATAAATGTTCTTTATCTTCTTATCTCATCATCATTCCTATGATTGAGTTTGATATAATCCTCAGTATAGATTGGATTTCTTACCATGATGCAAAAAATATATTGTATGAAGAAGGAGGTTACTATTTATGATAATGATGATAAGGAACAACTTATCTTTAGAGCAGAATCATCACCACCTAATTCTTACCTAGATGCACCCCTGTAGCTCATCTAAATTAAATTATTGGTGAGGAAGAGAAGGAAATGACTGTGGGTGAGGAATGGAATGTTCAAATAGAGGATATACCTATTGTGAGAGAATATGTTGATGTGTTTCTAGAAGATTTACTTGGACATCCTCCATATCGAGAAATTGAATTTTCCATTGATTTAATTCCTGGTTCAAGGCCAATATCGAAGACCTCTTATAGAAGGGCCGCTGTGAAATTAGTTGAATTAAAGAAACAACTATAGGAATTGATTAATAAGGGATTTATTCTCCCTAGTGTTTCTCCATGTGGATCCCCTGTCCTTTTTATTAAAAAAATATGGATCTATGAGGTTATGTATCGACTATAAGGAGATCAATGCTATAAAAATAGAGAACAAGTATCCCCTACCTCACATTGATGATTTATTTGACAAACTGCATGGGGCTCAATACTTTTAAGAGATTGAACTTCAATCTAGATACCATCGGTTGTGTGTGAAGAAGGAAGGCATTCCTAAGATAGCATTTCCAACAAGGTACGAACATTACAAGTTTACAGTAATGACTTTTGGATTGACTAATGACCCTCTCTATTCATGAATCTAATGAATAGAGTTTTCATGGAATATCTTAATTATTTTGTGGTGGTATTTATTCATGATATCTTGGGATACATTAAAATATACGATGATCATGAAAATCACTTGCGCATTATCATGAAGACTCTTACAAGACATGAATTATATGGGAAGTTTAGCATGTCTGAATTCTGGATTCAAGAGATTTATTTTCTTGGCCATATTGTCTCTAAGGATGGAATCTCTATTGATCCTTATAAGACAAGAGCAATCAAAAAATGGACAACATCGATGAGTATAACCGAGGTACACAGGTTTATTGGCTTAGTAGGTTATTATCGGAATTTCATTCAGAACTTTGCCTGATTGGCTAACCCATTAACGAAGCTCACACGTAAAGGGGTTAAATTTGTTTGGACAAAAGATTTTGAAGAATCTTTGGAATAACTAAAGAGAATGTTAGACAAAGCTTATATTTTTACTCTACCGTCGTGAAATGACGGGTTTGTTATTTATAGTGATACTTCAAAGAAATTACTTGGTTGTATCCTTATGCAGAATGATAGGGTTATTGCCTACGCATCACGACAACTGAAAATTCATGAGCAAAAATATCCTACTCATGATATTGAGTTAGTCGCTGTAATTTTTTCATTGAAGATATGGAGAAATTTTATCTATGGTTAAAAATGTGAGATTTATACTCATCACAAGAGTTTGAAGTACATTTTCTCAGAGAAAGAACTCAACATGATGCAAAGGAGATTGCTTGAAATATTTAAGGATTATGATTGCATGATACACTACCTCATGGGGAAGAAAAATAAGCTAGAAGATGCTTTGAGGTGAAAAGATCATGGAGTTTTGAAAAAGATGAGAATTGAGATGGATCCTATTTTCATGGATCTGGTAAAGTTGGATATGGGAATAACCATGGAAGGTGAAACATCGATACTTATTCAAATTGTTTCCAAACCATCATTACTAGAAAGTATAAAGAGTTCATAGATCGAGGATGAAGATTTTTAAAAGAAGATTAAAGCTATGAATGATGGGAGATTGAGAGACTTTGTGTATAAAGAAGGAATTTTGAAATTTGGGAAGAGACTTTGTGTTCTCGATATACCTGATTTGAAAAGGTAATTTTTAGATGAAGTTCATAGTTCCAATTTCTCTATACACCCTGGGAGCACCCAAATGTATAGAGATTTGAAGGAACATTTTTCGTTGGTAAAAATGAAGAGTGAGATTGATAATTTTGTGTCATGATTTATGGTCTATAAATAAGTTAAAGCTAGAAGGCAACAGCCTGGAGGGGTCATGCAACCTCTTCCCTTACCTGAGTGGAAATGGGATAATATCACGATGGACTTTGTCATGGGACTACCAAAAACTCCTAGAAGGAACGATGCAATATGGGTCATTGTTGATCGTCTTACCAAGTCATCAATTTTTCTTTCTATAAGGTAAGATTTACCACTTGAATGTCAAGAAAGAGTATATATTAATGAAGTTGTGATGATTCATCGAGTACCCCAATCAATTGTTTCAGATCGTGATCATTGTTTTGCATCAAGATTCTGGAAAAGTCATCAGAAAACCCTGGATACTGAACTCTGTTTGAGCACTGCCTACCACCTCCAAACTGATGGACAATCAGAACGGAATATTCAAACCTTATAAGAAATGTTGAGATCCTTATCACTTGACTTTCAAGGTATGTGGGATCAATATTTACCTCTGGTAGAATTTTCCTATAACAATAGATTCCATTCAAGTATTCAGATGGCACCATATGAAGCGTTATATGGAAAGAGATGTCACAAACCAACATGTTGGGTTGATGTTAGTGAAATAAAACTCGTAGGTCCAGAACTGGCAGAGGAAACAATGGAAAAGGTGAAGGTAATCCAAAACCACATCAAAGCAGCTCAAAGTAGGCAGAAGAGCTGTGCTGACAACCAAAGGAAGGATTTGGAATTTCAGGCAGGAGATCATGTTTTCTTGAAGGTATCTCCATAGGAGGGTGTTATACGATTCTGTAAGAAAGGTAAATTGAGTCCCAGGTACATCAAACATTTCTAAATTCTAGAACAAATCGGGGCTGTAACTTACCATTTGGGAATGCCGCCAAGTCTCTCCAAAGTTCATGATGTGTTCCATGTATCACTGTTGAGAAAATACATGCCAGACCAAACGCATGTACTCACCTATGAGGAGTTAGAACTGGACCTAATATATCTTATTGGAAGGTGCCTGTCAGGATTTTTGATACCATATAACAAGTGCTAAGAAACCGGACGACTCATTTGGTAAAAGTTCTATGGAAAAACCATAAGATGGAAGAGGCAACGTGGGAACCCGAGGAACTTATGATGAAGAACCACCCGAGTTTTTTCAGGTAGTAGTATTCTAGAAATTTCAAGGATGAAATTATTTGATGGATAGGAGAATTTAACACACCAAGCTTCCAAGGTATGCTTCCCTTTGAATAATATAGTAGCGTGTGTTGTACACAACTTCGAGTTCTAACACACACCACAACCAATCAAACTAGTTGTTATGAATAGTAATACCCACTTTTTGGAATTTTATACATTTTATCTTTGAAAATGGACTTCATTTTTGGATTTTTAATATTGAAATTAGCTTAGGGTGAATTTTTGGTACTTTTTTGATAAATTTCATATTTTCATGAATAGTGAAAATTACTAAATCTTAATTAAAAATAACTTTTTTAATCAAAATAATTAATAGTGATAAATTATGAATTTGAGTGATTTTAGAGTATAATTAGATTATATTTTTACCATTTAATCCAATTTTGTTCATTGGATATAAATTCACATTTAAACTGGACATAAGAAAGTGCCAATCTTTTGATAGTTATTATCTCTTAAAACATGCTTTTTGTTTTAACAAAGAGAATTAATTTTAAATTAATTTCTTCCACTTTTTTGTTTTGAATTTATAAAAATGGATTCCATATTTAGAATAAGGGGGTCCAAATTGTGTAAATAGTTAACTTTTATTTTTAGACATTTTGAAAAATTACTTCGGTAAATATTTTATTTACCATGGTTAAAGGGTTAATCCGGTAAATAAGGTTAAAAAAATAAAATTGAAATAATAATAAATTACCCTAAAATGTGTCCTAACCCTATTGGTTGATACATGTCCGACCATGTGAATCTTTTTATTGATTTTGGGACCCCATGGATCCACTTGTATGTGATAATGACACTTTATATTAATTATGTTAAAGTAAATACAAAAATGACATAAGCATATATTTTTTAGAAAACATTTTTTAAAATAAGGTTATATATGTTATATTTTAGACTATAAATATTAATTATAAATATAAATACATTTCCTACATAATGTTATTTTACTTATAATTTATAGACATTTAATAATTAAATTTATTTTTGACACAATAATAATACAGTGTTTTCCTTATTAATTCCTGAATCAAATAATTGGTATTATAAATTTTAAAATAAATATAATTTGAGTGTTTTAATGAAATACACATATTATATTGGTTAATATGACATGATGGTATTGCTTAAATGAATTTATTTCCAATTAATAAAGTTGTTAAGACTTTAAGAAAATCAGTTATTAAATAGTGTCAAAATTGACATAAAAGAGTTTTTAAAACAAATATTATATTATGAATTTATATTCTATTCCTAGAAATATAGGGTTCGGAAAAAGGAATTATATAATGATATCTGTATCATTAATGGATCACTTGGGGGTCTATTGGAAGTATATAGTATGTTTATTAACCATATAACATAAAATTACAATGAGACATGGTAAATGTCAAAATATTTAACTAAGAGTTAAATATAAATGATAAGGTTAATATAGTGACCCAAACCTTACAAAAATCTATTGGATGAAAGGATTTAGACCCATATCCACCTTATACTAAGAATAATCCACTTTGGGGCCATTAGAAACTGAAAATGAATTTATTATAAATTAATACTGTAAGTTTTTCCTAAAGAGCCCCTCCCCCCCTTATAAAAGGACACCACTTATAACCAATTCTTCATACCTTCAATGCCTTTTGGATCAGCCAAAATATGCCCAAATACCCTCTAAACTATCCTCCCTTAATCTTAGAGGCCTTCCTTTATTCAGAAATCCAACCTAAGAAGCCTTTTTGATCAAATCAATAAGAAGAACCCAAAGAAGAGGTAATGTTTTCACCACCCTCTTTCAAGTTCCTTTCTTCTTTGACATCTTATTTCTTTTTTATTTCTATTCTAAAATAATAAATCCAGTATCTTCTATATACTATGATGTTATTATAAATATGGTACAACCATATTCAGTATTCTATCCATCATTTGAATGACATGTAACCATACGTGCGTACATACGGCCTACCGTCTCAACGTCGTGGTGTAATTGTTATTCAATACATTATTATTTGGATGGGTATAATAATGATGTGTAAATCATGTAAATAATAAATATAACATGATAATGTTTCTGTATATATTATATACCATCCAATTATGTATTATTTTAATATCAAAACAATGATATTGTAGCTCGTGCGTACGTCCAGATTACCGTCTACACGAACGCGATGAGATTCATTCTCCATCGTATCCATTCAAGACTAAATTTTATTTGATTATTAAAAATAATTTTTAGAGACATGATATCATTATGGATATGAATAATATACATCCAATAAATAAAAAATATGGCTTACATAACAAATAATATAAATAAAAACGAATTCCTTAACACCCGAAACGATGATAATACTAAGATATTATTAACAAATCAATGTTAAAAGATCATATATGATATCATATTAATTTATATTATTCTTGTATAATTTAATAAAAATTATTTCACCATTATAAAGGAGGAAAACCTACCCTCAACCAAGGAAAAGTACAATGTAATGGTTTATTTTCCAATCTCTTCATTATCTGAGGTTGTTCGTACATAATTATCTACTGAGACCTCTTTATCATCCATATCCATGTGTCGTAAAAATGTATTTAAAATCATTCTTACTATTTTATAGACTATGGGTTAAAGTCAATTATACCATTTTTGACTTTTTATAAGATGATTATAAAGGAATATTTCCGTCGTTTTCCAAACAAGGTCCTTTTTAACCTTTTAGACAAAATTAATGTAAGAATGTATTTTATTAACTTATATAGAGGGTGCAGCTATTTTCCACCATATTAAAATAATTGAAGCTTCCTTTAAAGTCTTATAAGAATATATCCAAAGTAAATGTTTTATTTTATAATTATGTGAATTTTAAATGGTTTCAATAAAGAGATATTTCTCTCAAATAGTTTTGATTTCATATATGTCAACATCCTTTGATGGATTTTAAGATTATTTGAAGTTGATTTATTATGATACAAATCATGCATATTGTATTGATGGTTTTATGATGTGTTTGACTGTGGATGTTTTATTTTTATACCATTCATGGTTTATGGAGAAGGTATTGACATTTCGTATGCTAGTTTTAATACGAATGTTTATGTTATGTTTAAACCTACTCATATGAAGAATGCATTTGACTTAGTAAGTGACAGGTGGATCCCGCTATAGAACCTTGATGAATTGGTAGGTCTCATGAGACAAACTAAAATCTTGGCACAAGGACTTGAAATAATATTATTTATAGTCTTGGCACAAGGCCTTAACTATATGGTTATGATAGTCTGGCATTATGAATTCCATCATTATGAAAGTAGTTATTGATATTGCATGTGATTATTCAACTAGTAGAATATCCATGTGAATAAATAAATGGAATTATTTCATTTTTTATTTTCCATATTATGCTGATGTTAAAGTTTAGAAGGATTTTTTTTAGTTATACATTGCCTTAAATGGTTATTCTTATTTATGAATATTTCTACTATATTGTTATCCTTACTGAGCATCTGATCTCTCCCCTTTCAATGTTTTATTTTTCCCAAGATGTGAAGAAGTATTATATGAATGAATTGACGTGATTTTATAAGGGGATATGAGTGTGGAGACAAGATGTTTTGTAGTTTTCACTTTAGGATGTAATGTAAACTTTATGAATGTATCTAGTGATTCAAAGGCAACTAAACTAATCAGTCGTTCGAGATTTGGTATTTCTTGTGATCATGCCAATGTTATGTAATAATGAACTGACTCTGGGTAACTGGGGTTGAGGCATTACAGTTGGTATCAGAGGATGTTTAGTATAAACCTTAGAAGCTATATTTAGATACACTCTGATTAGAGCACATAGACCTAAGATGGAATTTGAGGATTAGTAGAGAATAACATCCTAGAATTTTGGAATTGTAGAGTTTTGTGAGTTTTTCTAGAAATACATCCATGTCTGGATATGAGCAGGTAGAGGCGGCTCTGGCACAGATGTACCTAGGGGTAAAACTTGAAAACACCGCTTTGAGATGGACTCAAACGGGAACTGGTGCACGACAACAGGCCTTGCTGAACTCTTGGTTACAACACTCTCGGGAGATATGCTTAAGATACTTATCATTTTCTTTACAAAACATTATGAAGGGTTTATGATTATATACTTCCTCAAAGATTTTTTTTAATTATTATGGTTTATATCCATAAACTGTTCAATTTATGGTAAGTGTTTGACAAGTTTGGATTTATGTGTTGTGATTCATAAACTAATCTAGTGTATGCCATTGTTTAGAAATGGCGCCTAATGGAAGAAATGTAAACCGTATCAATTAACACACTCCATATAGGGATTACGCTACTGATGAAGATAATTATAGTGGAGATGATGATGAAACTGGTGCTGATCAGCTAATCACCATACTGGGAAAACTCTCTCAGGTTATGAATAATAATCTTACCCATATGGATCACCCTGATCCACAACGTGGAGGATCAATGTTAGATCACTTCATGAGGTAATAATCACCAAAATTCAATGAGAATACAAATACCTTAGTAGCTAAGCAATGGATAAATTATTTAGAGAAAATATTCTGTGCCATTGAGAGTAATGAAAAGAAAAAATTTATCATGGCAGTTTACCGCGTCACTGGAGATGCTGATCAAGGGTGGTCATTGATTCAAAACACGAAGGAAGAAGATGATGTATCAAATATGTAATGGAGGGAGTTCAAAGAGATATTTTTAGAAAAATATTTTCCTTGTCACCATTGAGCAGATATGGAAAGACGATTTCTGAGTCTGAGACAAAAAGAGGATGAGAATATCGAAAAGTATGAGGCTAACTTTACAAGGTTAGCAAGGTATTCTGCAGATTATATACATAACCCAAGAAGTAATATTGATCATTTATTTTATGGGTTAAAACCGTTTCTCCGTTGAGCATTGGTCTCACAATCCTTCTTCTCAAACGAAGATATTGTCTCGTGTGCTATCATGATAGAAAAAAAATTCTCTATGTCTGATGAACTTAATTTAAATAAAGAGAAGATCAGATCTGATGACCACTCTGGAAATGGAAATAAAGTGTTGAAGGGAAAAGTTGATTATCCAACCTGTAGTAAATGTGGTAAGAAACACCCCAGTACTTGCTTGAAGGGAATGTGAGTCTGTTACAAGTGTGGTGAAAAAGGCCACCAGGCTCATGATTGCAAGGGAATGAAAGATGTTGTCAACGTGGAATTATATAATTTTAGAGAAATGGAGCATTATTCAAATAAATGTCCTAAGCATCAGGGGAAATTATCTCAGAGAAGGCAAATGGATCACGGCCAAGCTTATGCTATCACTACTGTTGAGGTTCAAGATCCAAAAGACATGGTGGCAAGTAATTTAATGGTTTCCTCAAGTTTAGCCATTGCTTTATTTGATTCTGGATCATCACATTGTTTCATATCTTCCCAGTTTCCTAATAAAATTAGATATTTCTAATTTGATTTAACAAGGGAGTTTTCAGTCAAAACTCCTAAGGGAAGTATCATTGCAACAACATTTTGTGAATCAGTCCCCATTAGAGGACATAAATGTTCTTTATCTGCTGATCTCGTCATTATACTTATGATTGAGTTTGATATAATCCTTGGTATGGATTGGATTTCAGACCATGATTAAAAAATTTGTTATAAGAAGAATGAGGTTACTATTTTTGATAATGATGATAGGGAACACCTTATCTTTAGAGTGGAATTGTCACCACCTAATTCTTTTATAGATCCACCCCAGTAGCTCAACTAAATTAAATTATTGGGGAGGAATAGAATGAAATAACTATTGGTGAGGAAAGGAATGTTCAAATAGAGGATGTACCTATTGTGAGAGAATATGTTGATGTGTTTCCAGAAGATTTACCTGGACATCCTCCAGAAATAGAAATTGAGTTTTCCATTGATTTAATTCTTGGTTCTAGGCCTATATTGATGACCCCTTATAGAATGGCCACTGTGGAATTAGTTTAACAAAATAAACAACTAGAGGAATTGAATAATAAGGTATTTATTCACCCTAGTGTTTCTCCTTGGGGATCCCCTATCCATTTTGTTAAAAAGAAAGATGAATCTATGAGGTTATGTATCGACTATAGGGAGATCAATGCTATAAAAATAAAGAACAAGTATCCCCTACCTCGCATTGATGATTTATCCGACCAACAGCATGGAGATCAATACTTTTCAGAGATTGACCTTCGATCTGGATACCATCAGTTTTGTGAGAAAAAGGAAGACATTCTGAAGACATCATTTCGAACCAGGTACGGGCATTACGAGTTTATAGTAATTCCTTTAGGACTGACTAATGCACCCTTTGTATTCATCGATCTAATGAATTGAGTTTTCAAATAATAACTTGATGATTTTTTGTGGTATTTATTGATGATATCTTGGTATACTCCAAAAGCTCAGAAGATCTTGAAAATCACTTACGCATTATCCTGAAGACTCTTAGAAGACATGGACTATATGGGGAGTTTAGAATGTGTGAATTCTGGCTTGAGGGGATTTCTTTTCTTGGACATATTGTCTCTAAGGATGGAATCTCTGTTGATCCTTCTAAAACAAGAGCAATCCAAGAATTTCAAGCATCGATGAATATAACCGCGGTACGCAGCTTTCTTGGCTTAGCAGGTTATTATCGACATTTTGCCTAGAACTTTGCCCGATTGGCTAACCAATTAATGAAGCTCACATGTAAAGGGGTTAAATTTGTTTGGATAAGAGAGTGTGAATAAGGTTTTGAAGAACTGAAGAGAAGATTATACAATTCTCATATTTCGACTCTACCATCGAATAATGTTGGGTTTGTTATTTATAGTGATGCTTCAATGAAAGGACTTAGTTGTGTCCTTATGAAGAATGATAGGGTTATTGCCTATGAATCATGGAAACTAAAAATTCAGGATCAAAACTATCCTACTCATGATCTTCAGTTAGCCGCTGTAATTTTGGCTTTGAAGATATAGAGAAGTTAACTCTATGGTGAAAAATGTGAGATTTATACAGATCATAACAGTTTGAAGTACATTTTCTCATAGAAAGAACTCAACATGAGGAAAATGAAATGACTAAACTACTCGAGTATTATGATTGCATGATACACTACCACCCGGGGGAGGAAAATAAGGTGGCAGATGCTTTGAGGAGAAAATATCATGGAGTCTTGAACAAGATGAAAATTAAGAGGGATCCTATTTTCATGGATCTAGTAAAGTTAGATATGGTAATAACCATGGATGGTGAAACATCAATACCTTTTCAAATGGTTGCCAAACCATCTTTACTAGAAAGGATAAAAATGTCTCAGACCGATGATGAAGAGTTTCAAAAGAAGATTAATGCTGTGAATGATGGGAGATTGAGAGACTTTTTGCATGATGAAGGAATTTTGAAATTTGGGAAGAGACTTTTTGTTCCTGATATAACTGATCTTAAAATGGAATTTTTAGATGATTCTCATAGTTCTAATTTCTCTATACACCATGGGAGCACCAAAATGTATAGAGATTTGAAGGAACATTTTTGGTGGGACAAATGGAGAGGGAGATTGCTGAATTTTTTTCCAGATGTATTGTTTGTCAAGAAGTGAAAGCTTGAAGGCAACGACCTAGAGGAGTCATGCAACCTCTTCCCATACCTGAGTGGAAATGGGATAATATCACGATGGAATTTGTCATGGGACTACCAGAAACACCTAGATGGAATGATTCAATATTGGTCATTGTTGATCGTCTTACCAATTCATCATTTTTTCATTCTATAAGGGAAGTTTTACGACTTGAATGTCTAGAAAGACTATATATTAATGAAGGTGTGAGGATTTATGGACTACCCCTATCAATTGTTTCGGATTGTGATCCCCATTTTACATCAAGATTCTGGAAAAGTATTTAGAAATCCATGGACACTGAACTCCATTTGAGCACTGCCTACTACCCCCAAACTGATGGAAAATCAGAACAGACTATTCAATCCTCAGAAGATATGTTGAGATCCACCTCACTAGACTTTCAAGGTATGTGGTATCAATATTTACCTCTGTTTGAAATTTCCTATAACAATAGCTTCCATTAAAGTATTTGGATGGCACCATATGAAGCATTATATTGAAAGAGATGTCACACCCATCTTGTTGGGATGATGTTGGTGAAAGAAAACTGAAAGGCCCAAAATTGGTAGAGGAAACAATGTAAAAGGTGAAAGTAATCCAAAACCACATAAAAGCAGCTCAAAGTAGGAAGAAGAGCTATTCTAACAACCAAAAGAAGGATTTGTAATTTTAGGTAGGAGATCCTTTTTTTGAAGGTATCTCCATGGAAGGGTGTTATACATTTCGGTAAGAAAGGTAAATTGAGTCCCAGGTACATCGTACCTTTCGAAATTCTAGAACGAATTGGGGTTGTAGCTTATTGTTTGGCAATGCCGCCAAGTCTCTCCTAATTTTACAATGTGTACCACGTATCACTGTTGATAAAATACATTCCTGACCAAACACATGTACTCACCAATGATGAGTTAGAACCGGAACCTGATCTATATTATTGCGAAGAGCCTGTCAGTATTCTTGATAGCAGAGAACAAGTGCTGAGAAACTGGACGACTCATCTCGTAAAAGATCTATGGAGAAACCATAAGATGGAAGAGGCAACGTGGGAACCCTAGGAACTTATGATGAAGAACCACCTGAGTCTTTTCATGTAGTAGTATTATAGAAATTTCTAGGACAAAATTATTTGAAGTAGGGGAAAATGTAACACCCCAAGCTTCCACGGTATGCTTCTCTTTGAAGAATACAGTAGTGTGGGTTGTATGCAAGTTTTAGTTCTAACACGCACATCAACTAATCAAACTAGCCGTTATGAATAGTAATACCCACCTTTTGAAATTCTATACATTTAATCATTCAAAATATACTTAATTTTTGGATTCGGAATATCAAAATTATCTTAGAGTGTATTTTTGGTACTTTTCTAATAACTTTCATATTTTGATGAATAGTGAAAATTACTAAATTTTAATTAAAAACAACTTTTTTAATCGAAATAATTAATAGTGATAAATTATGAATTTGAGTGATTTTATAGTGTAATTATATTATATTTTTACCATTTAATCCAATGTTGGTCATTGGATATAAAATCATATTTAAACTAGAGATAAGAAAGTGCCAATCTTTTGAAAGTTATTATCTCTTAAAAACACGCTTTTTTGTTTTAACAACGGGAATTAATTTTAAATTAATTTCTGCCACTTCTGTGTTTTGAATTTATAAAAATGGATTCAATATTAAGAATCAGGGGTTCCCAATTATGTAAACAGGTCACTTTTATTTTTAAACATTTTGAATAATTACTTCAGTAAATATTTTATTTACCGTGGTTAAAGGGTAAATCCGGTAAATAAGGGTAAAAAATAATATTATCATAATAATAAATTAACCTAAAACGTGTCCTAACTCTATTGGTTTATACCTTTCCATCCTTTGGCATCTTTGGGTCTATTTTGGGAGCCCATGTATCCACTTGTAAGTGATAATGACACATTATATTAAATAAGTTAAAGTAAATGCAAAAATGACACGAGCATATATCTTTTAGAAAAACAATTTTTAAATAGGGTTATATATGTTATATTTTAGACTATAAATATTAAATATAAATCTAAATATATTTCCTACATAATGGTAGTTTATTTATAATTTCTAAACATTTCATAATTAAATTTATTTATGACACAATAATAATACAGTATTTTCTTTATTAATGCAAAAATTAAATAATTCTAATTATAAATGTTAAAATAAATATAATTTGAAAGTTTTGATGACATAAAAGAATTTAATTGGTTAATATGACATGATAGGATTTATTAAATGAATTTTGTTTTAATTAATAAAGTTGTTAAGACTTTAACAAAAATCAATTATTAAATAGTGTAAAAATTGACATAAAAGAATTTTTAAAACAAATATTATATTAATAATTCAGATTCAATTAATAAAAATATATGGTTAGGCCAAAAGACTTATATAATGATATTTGTATCATTAATGAACCCCTTGGGGGTCTCTTCTATGTATAAAGTAAGTTTATTAACCATATAATAAAAAAATAAAAAGTGGCATGGTAAATGTCTAACTATTTAACTAAGAGTTAAATATAAATGATAAGGTAAATATAGGGACCCAAACCTATCTAAAATATATTGGATGAAAGTATTTATACCCATAAACACCTTATAATTTTAATAATAAAATTTTGTTCCAATAGAAATCGAATATTAATTTATTATAAATTAATATTTTATGTTTTTCCTAAAGAGCCCCTCCTCCCCCTTATAAAAGGACACCACTTCAAACCAATTCTTCATACCTTAAAAGCCTTTTGGTTCAGCCAACCTCTTCCCAAATACTCTCCGAAATATCCTCCCTTAATCTTATAGGCCTTCCTTTAGTCATAAAGCCAACGTAATGAGCCCTTTTGATCAAATCAAAAGGAAGAACCCGACGATGAGGTAATGTTTTCACCACCCTATTTCAAGTTCCTTTCTTCTTCAACTTCTTCTTTCGTTGTTATTTAAATTCTAAACTAATAACTCTAGTGACTTCTGAATTATTTTATGTTATTATAAATATGTTAAAACCATACTAAGTATTCTATCCATCATTTTAATGACATGTCACCATATGTGCGTACGAACGACCTACCGTCTCCACGTCATGGTGTAATTGTTATTCAATACATTATTATTTGGATGGGTATAATAATGATATGTAATTAATGTAAATAATAAATATAAGATGATAATTATTATTTATATTTGATATACCATCTAATTAAATATTATTTTAATTTATAAATAATGATATTGTCGCTCGTGCGTACGTAGGGATTACTGTCTCCAAGAACGCGATGAGATTCATTCCCCATCATATCCATTCAAGACTAAATTTTATTTGATGATTGAAAATAATTTTTAGAGACATGATATCATTATAGATAAGAATAATATACATACCATAAATAACAAATATGCCTCACATAAAAAATAATATAATGAAAAATGAATCCATTAACACCCGAAACGATGATAATACTAAGATATTATTAACAAATCAATGTTAAAAGATCATATATGATATCATATTAATGTATATCATTATTGTCAAATTTAATAACAATTATATCACTATTATACATGAGGTTAACCTACCCTCAACCAAGGAAATGTTCAAGGTAAGGTTTTATTTCACAATCTCTTCATTATCCGAGGTGGTTTCTACGTAATTATCTTCTAGGACCTCTTAATCATCCACATCCATGTTTCTTAATTATATATTTCAAATAATTATTAATATTTTATAGACTATGATTTAAAGTAATTTATACCAATTTTTACTTTTTATAAGATGTTAATAAATGAATCTTTCCATCGTTTTTCATACAATGTTCTTTTTAACCTTTTTGGAAAAATTAATGTAAGAATGTCTTTTATTAACTTATACGGCGGGTGTAACTATTTTCCACCGTATTAAAGTCATTGAATTTTCCCTTACAATATTATTAGAATATTTTCAACCTAAATTTTTTATTTTATAACTATGATACTCTTAACTGGTTTAAAGAAAATAGATATTTCTCTCAAATAGTTTTCATTTCATCTATGTCAACATCCTTTGATGGATTTTAAGATTATTTGAAGTTGATTTATTATGATACAAAACATCCATATTATATTGAAGGTTTTATGATATGTTTAACTATGGATGTGTTAATTTTATTCCATTCATGTTTTAAGGAGAAAGTATTCAAATTTTTTATGTTAGTTTTAATACAAATGTTTAGTTTATGTTTAAACCTTTTCATATAAGGAATGCATTGGACTTAGTAAGTGGCGGGTAGAGCCTACTATAGCTCCTAGATTCATTGGTAGGTCTCATGAGACAAACTAGTGTCTTGGAACAATGCCTTGACAAAATATTATTTGTAGTCTTGGAACAAGACCTTGACTATGTGGTTATGATAGTCTGGCATTATGCATTCCGTCATTATGAATGTGGTTATTGATATTGCATTTGATTACTCGACTAGTAGATTATCCATGTGAATAAGTAAATGGAATTATTTATTTTTATATTTTCCATATTATACTGAAGTTCATGTTTAGAAGGATTTTGTTTTAGTTATACATTGCCTTAAATTTTTATGCTTATTAATGAAAGTTTCTGCTATATTGTTATCCTTACTGAGCATCTGATCTCACCCCTTTCAATGTTTTAATTTTCCAGGATGTGAAGAAGTATTTTATGAATGACCAGTAGGGATTTTATAAGGGGATATGAGTGTGGAGACAATATTTTGTTTTAGTTTTCACTTTATGATGTAATGTAACCTTTATGAATGTATCTAGTGTTTCCAAGGCTACTAAACTAATCAGTCTTTCGAGATTTGATCTTTCTTCTGATCATGCCAATGTTATGTAATAATGAACCGACTCTAGGTAAATGGGGTTGTGGTATTACAACTTTTCCTTTGGGGGATTAATGGTAAGTTCATTTTGTAAATTCAGTGAACTTATTTCATTTTTTTTGATATTGATCTATTAGAAGGGTCATAACGTTAACTATTTATGAAATTGTTTAAGTTGAAATTCGGATGTGGTTTAATGATTAATGTGTTACTTCAAAATTTAAATATTTATGAATATTGGATAACATGTATGAATAATATTGGTTTTGGAAAATAGTTGGAGATAGAAAAAAATACTTTTCACTCTTTTATGGATCTTACCATCCATTAAAAGTGAATTTTAGTGCATGAGGAAAGAAAAATTTATTTTTGGATAATTATTTTTTGGAATTAGGGTTTTAATTGAAAATGATCACATCATAACCAAATGATGAAATTGTGCTAATGAATAAGAGATGTGTCATGTAAGTATATTTTCATATATTATTTGACAGTAAAATAATTTCACATCTTTATGAAAAATATCATGAAAAAAATGTTATCCTATTATACACACATACGAGGAATCAGATGGTCTCTTAAGTCATAAAATATTTATGGTTTTGTGGCCCTTAACATTCCATTGATGATTCACATTCTTGTGATCAGTGACCTCTATCATTATCTATAAATATTTACACGTTTCCTCTACATCGATATCTTCACTAATTAATATTCTCTATTATTAGTTGGATTTTTTATTAACCCTTTTATGATGTGATTTTTTCAACAATGTAATTTTCAAATTTCAATCCCTTTATTTTTAGGATCACGTTTAAATTGCAGGGGCACAATTTATTTAAGGTAAGGAGAATGAAACACCTCGAAATTCAAGACTATGAACATCATATTTGATTATGTTCAATATATGTTGTAATTAGTTTATTATAAGTAACATGAAACACTTTTTTTATATTTCATTACATGTAGTAGTGAGTTTCATCGATAGATTTCATTACACACAAGAGAAAGTTTTACCGAACATCAAAATATTATTAATATATTATTATTTAATATAAATGATGGAAACTAACCATTAAATTAGTTGGTATGAATTGTAAAAAATAAATTATTAAAACTATATAGTTTAAACTATTCATTAGTAATATATAGATTATAAATAATTATAAAAAACAATTTAAAAGTAAATTAATATTTTTAAAAAAAATATTAATTTTTCCTTCTGAAATATGGTTCAGTCGCCCTTTGCGCACATAATTTAAAATTAATTTTTAATGATTTTAGATAATTTATATGAAAAAATAAAATAATTTTTAAAATTTCAATTCCAAATTATTCTAATTGTGATTTTTTTGAATTTTTATGACAATTTTTTATTTTTGAATGACTAGAAAAAACATTAAATATTAATTAAAAACTAAATTTTATTTTAAACAATATATAATGTGAAATTATTTTTTGAATTGGTTTTAATGAAAAATTATTTCAATTTTATACCAATTAATTATACTTAATCAATTTAATTATTTTCATATTGAATTTAGATATAGAAACATTGTAAACATATGAAAATTTCCACTTTAAAAAACCCCATCCTCATCACTTCTGCGAGATTAATCTTAAATTAAAATTTTCCAGTTTTGTTAATTCAACATGGAAAAATGGATTCCATGTTTGTAATAAGCATAATTTTTAATTTCTAATAGGTTCAAATTATTTTTTGACAAAAATTAATAGTGAATGGAGTAAAAATTGGTTATCATAATTAAGGTAAAAATGGGTTTATAAGGGGTTAAACTAAAAAATATAAGGATTAAAATAGATAATAAGTATGTCCAAAAACTATTTTATAGAATTATTTATACCATTAAAACTCTAATGTTTAACCATTTTCAATTTATGAACCTTGTTACATATGAAAAACATGGGAGCACTGAGTTCATTTAAAAAATACCCAGCATTTCCTCTCCCTAACTTATTAATGGTCACTCACTCACATCACTTCTTCACTACTTAAAACTTATTTTATTCATCAAAAACCTAAAAAACTAACTTCCCATCTTCCCTACCATCATACTAGAATAATTATTTTGTCTATAAATGCAACCTATGAAGGTATTATTGTAAACTTAAGGATGATGACCGAAGAAGAGGTAATGTTCTTCAATGAGAATATTTATTTTACTTCATTATCCTCCTCCTTTAATTATCATTAACCCATGATGATATATTAAAAAATGAATATTAAAAATACTAGGATGTTTTTATAATAATTTCATGGCCTATAACTATATAAAATTCTATCAAATGGGTTATAAAATTATCTTTTGCGTGTACGACAGTCTACATCCTCACAAAACGATGTCGTTCATTTCTCATTTCCACCTATCAAGGTTGGTTATGATGATGTATATAAATAAAATAAATGATAATTATTATATATTTATACCTTTGGAGTTAATATATCATTTATATTTTTATTACCTTCCATTCTGTAGGAGATACAGTAAAATCGATCGTGTATACAATGGACTACCACCTCACGAAGCGATATGATTCATTTGAATATAATAGTTCACAAGGAAGATTAAAAAGTTAATTTTAATAATTATATGTTATATAAATGAAATAATTATGTAATTAAGGAAATGTTTATAATTCTTTAAAGATAATATTTATCATTTTCATTCTTTACTTTTCACACATGTAAAGATGATAACATCGTTCATGTGCATGTGGACAACCTCCTTCAAGACATGATGTGACTGTATTTTCATCACAAAATTACATGGATGATATATATATGTATAATATGTTATATATGATATCATCATGACTATGGAATGCTTATATATTACTTACCTTTTTTCTATAATGATCATTGGAAAATGGGAACGTTACTAACGCGTACATACGACCCATTGTCTCCATGATTATAACATAGTTAATTTTTAATAACCTCCATTAAAGATTTTTTAAAAAAATAAAATTGATTTAAAAATATTATAATTTTTTCATGATAATTATTATGAAGATTATTTTACTACAAAATATTCCCAATAAATAGATCTTTCATGACATAAAACACATTAGAAATCAATGCAAATAAGACATGAAATAATGAAAATAATGAAATTTTACTAATGGATGGGTAATAATTTTATATAAAATGAAATATATGATATATAAAATATTATTATGGGTTTTTAATTGGCAGGAAATTTTTTTAAAACCACTTGGAAAGTGGTTAAGTAATTTTCAACCAAAAGTAAGGATGAGGTATAAAATTTCTTAACACAATTTACACTTACTTTGTTAAACTGGTACTTTATTGATTATATAATGAAATGATGATGTGTGTAATTAGTTTAGATTATATTATGTTTGTTTTTATTTATAATTTAAACACATAGTATATTAATTTATTAATCCTCACTTTATCTTTATGATCTTTTTTGTGTTTATTTCACAATATCATTATTATCGGGATTGTTTATTCTTGAATATCAATTAAAGGAAATATAATATAAATTTCATAAAAAAACCCTTTAATATTATTGTCCTCTTATTATTAATTAAAAATTTCATGTAACA
This sequence comes from Viscum album, assembly GCA_963277665.1. NCBI lineage: Eukaryota > Viridiplantae > Streptophyta > Magnoliopsida > Santalales > Viscaceae > Viscum > Viscum album. The sequence continues at coordinate 1,579,402,434 of OY728150.1, read as the reverse complement.
GTACTATTATTCCACCTTTTGGTACATAAAATTGTTTATAAATATTTTTAGAATAATATGAAATCATTTCTATCTATAGAGAGAAATCTGTTTACTTCCAAAACCATGTTTAAAAAAAGCCTTTTAACATTTTACAAATTATTTATCAAATTAATTTTTACCCATTTTAGTATTTATAAAAAAAATTCAAAGTAATCATGTTTGTTCTCAAGATAACACCCAGTTAAATTTTACCAAAAATATGAAACGAATGGTCTTGTATTTTTTCTGAAAAGGAACCTTCTTAACCTATTTAAATTCAAAATTGAATTGAATATTTTAAGTTTAATTAATTTATGGAATTAACCAACCCATGAATAAAATTTTATTAATTCAACCTTTGATAATTTATGGGTATATTTTTTAATATTTTTTTCAATGTGGTTTTGAAAGAATAGGATTTAAAAAAATAAAAATGAAATGTATATTTTTCCCAAGAAAGATTCCAAAGATCATTTTATTGTACTTATATTCATCAATAACAAATACCATTTATTATCACTCAAATGTTTATATTTTGATACCATTCTAATTATTCCTCAGAATATTTAATGATTACCTTGATCAAGTATAGTATTTATATTCACTTCCTTGTTTCACAATGTATTCATTAACATACCATTGAAATATTCAATTCCCTGTAATCATTGGGATTTAAATTCACCCTAAATATTGATATTATTTGTCATGGAAATTATTATTTATTAAATTGTATCTCATTTCTATATTCAATTTTTTTACTTTTAATATGATTTGATTAATAGTGGAAATATTTATAAATTTGTACTATTTACTCAATACATATTTTTTTATTATAAGGAACTTTGGTCATTAATTAAATAAATTATTTGATATATAAGGAACTATTTCGAAAAACAATTTTGGGTTTTCCCCTGAATAATATAGTATCATGATGCATTGGTAGGTCTCATGAGACAAATCAAGTTAGGCTCGAATTTAATCAGTTTTAATCTATATTTTTAAACCATATTGAAAAAGGTCTTGATGATAGAGTGATAATTATTCCTGAGTTCATGGAATCCAATAATTATTAATTTTATGAAATAATATTTTATTTATTATTATCCAGTATATTTTCATTATGATATCATATATGGATGTTTTTCATTTTTTGATTATTGATTAAATGGTATGTTTTTTCATTTATTTACCTTTCTATATTGATAATGCCTTATCCAGTTATATAAATGACATGTGTTCTCATTTCTTTGAATTTATTAGTTTATTATTCTTATTGATTTATGATATATTCCATTTTATTTAACCATTACTGAGTATTTGGGATCAACCTGGTTTTTTCCCTTTCCCCAAGATTCCTTGGTGTGTACTAATTAAGATATAGAAGGATATTCTAGAGGTAATAATGATATTATTGAAAACAATTATGCTGATTTTTTTATTCAAATGTAATTTAAGACTCAAGTATTTATCTACTTTACAAATAATAGTAAACCATTCTGTCTTTTAGGATATAATTTCTTGTATCGTATTTTAATGTAATTTAGTAAGGCATCGACTCTAGGATTCTTGTGTTAGGGTCGTTACAATAAAACTCTACTTATATTATTGAACTTTAATGAAAAAAGGATGTATATTTAATATCATAAAAATAAATTTCCAAAATTCAAGAACTAAAAATGACTTTGGTAGCTATGGTGAATTTTGTTTATGTTCTCACAAGGTGGAAATAGAAATCGGTGATTCCCATTATTCTCATGATTTTGGTGTAAATGTAAAATGGAGTTTCCTGGAAAATAAAATTATTAAGACTGTGGAGGAAATAATATTCATCTCCCAACATAATGATGATTTGTGAAGAATCATGAGGGATTTTAAATAATATATACGTTAATGTTTTAAGCATAAGAGATAATTACATTAAGAACATGAATTTCAAAGGTATGTGAAGAATGAAAAGAATGATCAATCTGATACACTAACCACACTCAAAATACTAAATTATAAGGAGTATGGAAATTAAACCAAAAAGTTTACCAATGCAAGGGTTAATGATGATAATCTATATAAGAAATATCCATATCCCAGGGATAGAGGGAATTACTATATGGTCAAAAATATTGATGTTGGTCATGAAAATGATGTGGAAAAGGGTAGACTCACTATCCAATCTAAAACTGAAAATGTCTTATTTGGGTATTGATATACCATCTACATCATATAAAGAATGTTTTTTTAATATATTCTAATTTTCACCCCGATATATTTATATTGAAATATCAATGAAAAACTTATAGTGGTATGAAAACTGCATTCCAAGTTTATAAATCCTCTCCGATAAATGTTTCTGGAAAAATAGTTCCTAAAAATCCTATTATTCTCTATTAAATATAATTTTATGTGATTTTGGAATGGATTCATTCCCTCTAAATAGATCGTATTTTAATTTCGAAGATAGGGAAGTCACATTTCAAGTCATAAATCAACGTATGTTCAGTGCAAGGCTAACTATGAACTCCCTTTAGAAATAACATCCATTATATTAGTCTATGTTACGACCCGACCCTACCCGGGCTAAAGCTGCAACTACCCCAGGCCACCCTCCATAGGCCAGGGGCTGGCGAACAGCGCCGAAGACACCATAACTCAGGGAGGCCTTTTCCTAAGTACCTGTACACACACACGCAACACACTCAATGCAAAAGTGCAGAGTAAAAAGGAGAAGTAAAGGGAAACTGCTATAAATATAAACCCCAGATGTGCATCGACCTCTAAAAAGTACAAAGTACAAGCTGAAAGTCAGCTGAATAGAAAAGGGGCAAAACATGCACCCAACCAAAAAGTGCTACAACCCGGCAATAGGTAAACAAAAGAAAACAGCTGGTAGGGTCCCCCACCTGGAACCCGACTCCGACCACCGCACGCGGTCCAAGCTCCTGGCTCCTAAGCTCCTATGACGTCACGCTCCACCTGTCCGTCGTCTGCAAGGGCACACCATGTGTGGGCAAAGCCCAAGAAGGGGTGAGTATAAAAATACTCAGTAGGATACCCCGAAGGCTCGAGGGAGCAACAAAGGAGGTACCGAAGGGTGAGCAGTAGAGCGAATAGAAAATTAGAGGAGTACAACTAAAAGTGCAGTAAGAGTATAGTAAAGAGTCCAGCTCAACCCAACAAGAGGAAAGAAGGTGGACTCGTCCAAGCGCAAGGAGATGGAAACAGTGAGAAGATGAACTACCCGTCGAGTCTTTGATACCTATAGAAAGAGAGTAGACTCGTACAACCACGAGAAGCTAGACATGGAAAGAACATGACATACCCCGCACGTCTTCGCCTCTCATAGAAGGAGTGTAACCAAACCCAAGAAGTGGGTACTAGAACAAGGTATATACAAGCCCATACAAGCTCATAAGGGGATCTCCATCTCGTAGCTCAGCCCAAGAAAAAGTGAGTAGCCAATAGTCCCAGGAGTAAACTCCATCGATGCCCGGCATCCCGCACGTCTTCCCCAAACTGCAAGCCAAGGGGCTCAAACAATGCACTTAGACACTATCCGTTTTGGGCGGCACTGACTCACCTGCACGGTTTTAGGTCGCGTCGCAAGAACGTGTCTCAGTGGGGAAAGTTCCCCTCAAACTTGAGAGTTATAGGGAAAGTCAAACGACACCTCATCACTGCTCCACAGTCGAGAGGTCTCCTCAAAGTCAAGCCGTCATGACACTGACCCATATAACCAAGGGTCCCGCTCTGGTAAACACGGGGGAAAAGCCACAGACTAGCCTAGTTCTAAGGACTGAGTCTGGAATGCCAACAAATGACACACTACCCAGCCCTGCTGGAGGGTAAACCCTAATACATCGTCAGGCGACCCACTGCCCAGCCCCGCTGGAGGGTAAACCATAATCAGATATCGGGTGACCCACTGACCAACCCTGCTGTAGGGTAAACCCTAATACATCATCAGGCGACCCACTGCCCAGCCCTGCTGGAGGGTAAACCAAATTACATCATCAGACGATCCAATGCCCTGCCCTGCTGGAGGGTAGACCTAGAACTAGACGACGGGAGACCCACTGCCTAGCCCTGCTGGAGGGTAGGCCCTAAGAGGTCGTCGGTGACCCACTGCCCAGTCTCTGCTGGTGGGTAGACCCTAAGTGCGTCGAGGGACCCACTGCCCAGTCTCTGCTGGAGGGTAGACCCTAAAAGTGTCGGGTGACCCAGAGCCCAGTCTCTGGTGGATGGTAGACCCTAGAAGCCGATGAGTAACCCACTGCCCAGCCCCACTAGAGGGTAAAACTCAGAACTGATCTGGCCACATCCATTAGAGGGTACAACACTGGCCAACCAACGTAGAGTGGGTATCGTGAAACCACCCAACTCTAGAACAACTCATCCAAAAGAAGTTCAGTGCATGCTCCATCACCGGGTGCCACTGGCCCCGCTACTGGCCAATCCATCGAGAACGAAACCAGGGGGAGACCACTCAACTCTGTTGGTCAAACAAACACACAGAGGGACCCTCTACGTCGCGAGAGGTCGAAGTATTCAAAGCATAACCCGACACGAACGTGGGGCCCACACAACGTGTGGCCCCATCTCAACCCCAACTGAACGCACAAACGTTCTTAGGTACGAACAACCACACGTACCTCCAAGCACTATCGTATACTCCCAGAGTATACCTCGTTCCAGCCCATAGGCTATCGTGCAGACGGAACCCAACGTCAACGCAAAGGCGTGACATAACAACTCCAACCTGCCACCTCATCAGCTGAGGCATAGCCAACCACATCTCATGAACCATTTATATCACTCTCCCAAGAGTGCGTGATCACACACCAAAGGTTCGCCACAAAAAAGGTAGGGCGAACCACCACTGGAGCACCTTCCATGCTTCCACATTTAACAAGATCGCACAAGAGGCTCCGCACAACCAAACGGATCACACCGTTGTAATCCTCGCGGAAAAAACATGCGAGATCGACTACTTACTCGCCTCCAACGGATATACGATGAAAAAATAACCAACACCGTCTCACGCCCGAACGACGTCCCGTGAACCCGAGCCTCGGCCCAGAAAATAGTCGGGCACATCGCACCATTGCGATCCCCTCGGGAAAACACGTCAAAAGAACTACTCACTTGAGTGGAACAGATATCCGAAGAAAATGGTGCATCCCGGCGCACCGCAGACGAGCGGTGCCATGTGGGACCCGCATCCTGGTCCTAAAACTCAACAAACGGATCACACCGTTGCGATCCTTTCAAAAAAGTACACGAAATGGACTACTCACTTGTCCAAAACGGTCGACCGGTTATAAAGCAGAAATCACCGTCAACTCCCGAAACAGCCCTCGCGGGGCCCGCAGCATTGTGCGGAATTACAGCGGGCAGACTGCACCAATGCGTTTCCCTCGAAAAACACCCAACATCGACTGCTCGCATGCCCCGAACGGACGACCGAGGAAAACGTTTCTAAAAGATGCACACAGATGAAAAGACAGGTCATGGGGCCCACACCTCAACTTCGGCCTCAATGCCTGAAACTACCTTGGAAAGCTCCGCCTCGATGCCAGGGTCCGAACGCCACCGACGACGCTCAAAATAGACATCGGACGCGTCCGCGCCGTCCAAAACAAGAATCTCAGGGATTACGCTCGTCCACTTAAGGACACGTCGCGCCTCAGAGGCCCCCCATTTCAGGAATTAAAAATTCATGAAACCATCTCAAAAAGACCGTCTCGTCAATACAGATCCACTACTGCAGACGACACTCAAAACGGACACCCGTAACGGAAATTACGGGTGTCCGAACACCGAGGGGGCAAGGCCCCTGGGGCTGGACCGGCCTGGACTGGCCGGTCTGCCCGGCCTGGGCCAGCCCATGGCTTAGTCGTGTGGCCGGTCGCGGCCGCCGCGTGATGACCCGCGCGGCGCGGATCTTTGTCGCCGCACAGGGGTCGCGCGACGTGAACCTGCGGTCGCTGGTCCCTGGCGACCGCTGCCTCACTGGGAGCTCCGCCAGACACCCCGGCCGACGCCCGAGCACCCCGCCAGACACCCGCTGTCGTGCCCCGCACTTCCCCTGGACACCCGCGCTGACATCCGCGGACACCGCCTGAGGCCGCCCGCCGCACGCCGTGACACCGCCTGATGCCACCCGTCGCGCCAGGGCTCGCCGGACCACCAGAAAAACCCGTAACCTTCGACGATTGACCCCGGCCTCCTCCGATCTCGGATTTTGATTCCAAAAAATGAGTTGGAGAGATAAAAATGTATACTAAGCATTTATGGGCTTTGATCGAAGTTTTGACAAGGAATCGATAGTGAAAAATGAGATCAATGTAGGTACGGGAATGGAAAATGTAAACGCAACATCCTACCTCGTGGGGCTTCGCCAGAAGCTTCGCGACGATCCGCCGGCACCACCGCACCTCGCCGGAGTCGCCTCACCGGACTGCCTTGCCGAAGATGGAGGAGGAGAGGGAGAGGAGAGGCTACCAGGGGGAAGGGGAAGGAGAGGGGTGGGGTTTAAATAAATTAATTAATGATTTAATTAATTTAAAACCCCCGAAAAGACCCGCATCCGAAACTCCCGACGGGGTCAAGGTTAAGCCTCCCCTAGGGTAAACACCACCTCTCGAGCACAACGGTGTTCTTAGAATTTTAATCCGAGACCCCATTCAAAAGTTGTAAAATTTAACGTCCGAAGCCGCTAAATTACGAAAACGCCCCTGGGGCCATTTTTCACAAACGGCACGCGCCCGTGAAACTTATACCCCTCCTAGGGTAAACGATACATTCCAAACTCAACGGTGCCCTCAGTTTCCCAATCCGACCCACCATTTAAGAGATACTTGAGTTTCACCATTACATGAATTAATTAATTAATTAATTAATCCATTTAACATTCCAGAAGCGGGTGAGGGGTCCAAACGTCCCGCACCGACATGTTTTATGTCATTCCTAGTGTAAACACCCCATTACGGACCCATCCGTACACTCTGATCCCTGATCCGGAACTCCGTTTGGATGTTATCCCATTTATTTGGCGTTTCCAGTGTGAACGCACTAAAAATTTAATTCTGGCCACTCCGGGGCTCGGAATCGCACGCCGTCGGAAGGCGCTTCTATGGAAGATCATCAAGAATATTCCAAATTCTTTCGTAGAAAAATCCGGGTTCTTACAGTCTAAATACCCAATCATGAGGGGTATCTTGATTAAATAGTTTTTGATAAAATCAACATTTAATATATTCTTACTATTTGAGGATATTTCAACATAGTTCTATAAGAGTTTTCAGGTCCCCCCACAAATCGTGAGGTTATGTTTTCAATATAGACCTTACCCGATGTTATACCTATAACAAATACTCCAAAAAATGGACCTTATTGAATTAGAGGAGTTAAAGAAGAATCTCTTGGTGAATCATGATAAGGTTTTTATATACCCAAATGCTTCACTATAGAGTGTATAAGTCTTATTTTTTAGAGAGATAGATAGATCAATGTGTGTCTGCATTGATTATCATTAACTTAACAATATCATAATGAAGAATAAGAATTATCTATAATGTATTGATGAAATGGTCAACAAACTATGAGGGGATCAGTATTTTTGAAAGATTGTAACTTGATCCAAATATCATCAATTGGGGGTGTAAAGAGAGGATATACACAAGACAACCTTCCATATAATATTTAGACAGTATGAATTCAAAGTGGGGCCATTTAGACTTTCCAGTTCCCCTATAATATACTTTTATCTAATGAAGAGAGTCCTTATATATGACCCCAATTAATTGATTATAGTCTTTAAAGATGATATTTTTAAATTTTATAAGATTAAGGAAGTGCTTTTAGATAATTTGAGGATTCTGATTATGACCTTGAAAAAGATGAACCTGTAAGAGAAAGTTAGAATGTTTTTATTCTGTAAATAGAAAGTATCATTCTTGGTTCATGTAATTAGAAGAAAATGGGATATATATAAAATATTAAAATATAGAGGTGATTGGGGATTGTCCTAGACCATCCACTGTAATAAAAATATATACTTTCCTTGGATTGATTGTATACTATTGATTCTTTGTTAGATATTTTTCATTGAAATACAATAAAATAACTATGTTAACTCCGAAGGGGGTCTATTTCCATTGAAAAAATGAATATGAATAAAAATTCAGCGAGATTAGGAGAAGAGTTTTACTTACATCTGTACTCACAGTACCATACTATAGAGAATGATTTTTGATATATAGTGATGTATAAATGAATTTATTATGATGTTCCCTAATCAAAAATGGCATGGTGGTATGTTATGGCTCATGTCGAATAAATAATCATGAGAAAAATTACCTAATTTACTATTTAGTGATAGAAACAATAAAATTTTTATTAAATATTTTGAGGCATTGTATTTATTGTGAAAATTAAAAAATATATAATGATGCTATGGGCCTAAAGTATATATTAACATTAAAGGAATTTAAAATGCACCAAAAGTGATATTTGGAGTTAAATGTGTATTATGATTAATCAATACATTAATACCCTAGGAAGGAAAAGAAGGTGGATGATTCTTTAATCTTAAAATATCATTCTAACTTATCCATTATGAAGATTTATTGAGATCCAATAATCATGGATTTTCCAAATGAGGAACTTGAAATCATAAGGGAAGTGGGGATATCTTAACTTTAACAAATTACTTCTCAATGATCCATCTATATGAAGGTTAAATAGGTATATATTAAATATATGGAGCTATAGAAAATGTTAATTAATATTCATAAGTTCAAATTTTATAATTATGGAATTATAATATGTGAGAAAAAAATATGAGTTCCATAAGTTACTGAATTGAAGAATTCGTTGTTGGATAATGCACAGAACTCCCCATTCTCTATCCATCTTGGAATGACAAATATGTATATATATCTTGAGGATCATTTCATCTATGATAACCTAAATAGTGGTATAATAGAGTATATATATATATATTATTTTTCTACCAAAAAGTCCAATATTACACAATAACATTAAGGGGATTATTGTAATGTACCGGCCAAAGAGCTTCTAAATAAGTTCCCTGAGCCAGTTCATTAAATGACCTTATTCATGAATGTCCCCATTCCATAAGCTTCAAACTTGTAGTGATTGTCTAAAGAGATACACTGGGATAATATACCCTCTTTATAAGAGTAAAATAATAGTGGTGATTTTAATAACATCAACATTAAATAATAATAAATAATCAAACATAACATACAACATTAAGAATCAAAGGAAGTACTAATAAACCAATAAAGTAACATGTCATGTCATTATAGTCTAAATTTACAACGAGGTAATGAAAATAAGACACTAATGGAAATCCACACAATGGGTTCCAAAATCATTTTTGGTCACCTCATCCATGATCCACCCCAATTCAACCATCTGTCACCGGGTTGTCTCCCTTATATGAACATCCAAGAATGTAGTATAGTTTAGTACCAATGGAGACCTAAGTGGGTTTAATTACAACTTAGTATTCCACCACCAATGATGTCTAAATAAATATCCAGTTTTAAAAAATGTGCATTGAATTTTGAAGGAATAATACAATGATAGGAAATGCTAGATTTTTTTTAAATCAACCAATTTCTATTTTTAATCTTATATCATAGGCTAAAAAATTATAAGACATAAACATTGTGGGTAAAAAAATTACATAGAATAGTATAGGGTAGTTTTTTATCATTTCAATCCATTTACTATCACAAAGGTGTTCCCATCCATGTTCCTAAATGTTGTCAAATCACCTGTGCTTGTATCACTATGTAGGCACTCAAATCAAGAATATGTGGTGTCATTCCCATCATTTTAATCCAAGTATAGATAATTCCATGTTTTACCATCCTTATTTAAGGCGGCGTAACCAATTTTCAATATCCTTACTCATGGGTTGGGAAAACTGTTTAAATTATCACAACATAATAAATAAAAAATTCTAATGTTTAACACAATTCAAATTTTAACACATGACGAAAACAAGGACATCAATAATTCTAAATAATTAATTAATAACAAGGTCTACCACTTTTAATCTCATTTAAAAAATTATCAAACTATACTATTTTAATATTTCAATCACACTCTACATAATGATTACTACTCTAAAATATTTTAACTAAACACTCGTAAGCCCATTTTTATTTATTTCCATAATTTCCCTTTCTTTTGTTATATCACATTTCAATTAATGTTATACCAGAAAACCCATTAAGACCAATTATAACTACATATTAAAAATTTTGTTTAATCAAATAAACCCACTAACTCCTATGTTTCACTACTAATGTACATTTTCAAGGGGATGGGACACCCCTTGGGTGACCTTTAATCCTAATCAAAAAATTTCCAACAAACTCAACAAGGTCCTTGAAGGGTCTCCCACATCATTATAAAGCCCAATTAATTATTCAAAAATAAATAAAGAATTTCATAGAATGATGATGAAATGGAACCCAACATATACAAATAAACAACATCATGAATTTGGGAGATATAACTTAGACCACCTACCATGGGGAAATTGACAGAAACTCACTCAAACATGACCATCAATTCAAGACCAAACATCATTCAATGTTTAATAAAATAATTCCCTATAAAAATTGTTTATATTATTTGGAAGAATATACAAAAACCAACCATGAATCATCAAGAAAATAGAAGAAGTAGGACTCATAGAATCTCTCTAGGATTCAATTCACAACCCACAATGCTTAAAATGACCTAATATTGAATAAGGAGAGTCCTTGATAGAGGATAGTGACCATGGTTTTTAACCCTTGTAGTTGGAGGTGGAATAAGGAAGGAATGATTGTAAAACCATTTAAAACCGAGAGTTAAAAGTGGTCGAATTGTAAAATTTAAAGTGGTGTGCTCTTTGGCCGCATGATTTTAGAAACATTCTTTTAACCGTGTAACCTTATCTATCTCTAGAAACCTTGAGGTGCAGAGTTTTCTAGAGAATCCGACGTGGGTTTTCAAATACCGTGGTGAATAAGGTGTTTGTTTTCTATAATTCCTCACATTTTCAAGGCCCCCTAGCACGGTTCATCAGTCCATGAGACCACCCTCTCAAATGGTGCATAGTTTGTACAAACTCTACAACAACCGTGTGATAGAACTATATAGACACATTATCACATTTTTAATACCCCAAAAACTTAGAAAACCCATAATATTTCTCATGCTACTAGTAATCTATTAATTATTTCATTAAAAACTGAATTTAAATTAAATTTAAACAAAAAAATACTCATACAAACATTCAGATATTACAACCTACCCACATCTTAATATCTCTTACTCATGTTTCCATATACATCCTCATTAAGCCTCCAAGGTGAAAGGATTGGGAAACTAGGACCACACATGTACTTTTCTCTCCTATGATTTCTCTTAGGCATGACCATTCTTCCATAATAATCAAACTAATATCATGGTCATATCCCCAAAAACTATGTCACTATGATCCATAAAAAAACAATATAATGCTCAAAGTCTGCATCAGTCTAACTCTCAACATCATCAAAATATATCACATGAGAATTTTTATGATGATACTGCAGAACATATGAAACTTAGAAATCATCATTCATAGAACTATAATACTATGGAATACCTAATCATTACACCACTGGTTCGATCATCTCCAAAATCTAAAATGTCTCTATATACCTATTTTCAATATTTCCCTATTTTCGAATCTGCTGGTGACCCAATACCAGTGACACCAAAAGAAATACATGATCACACACTACAAACTTAGTAGGCCATCATCATTGATCAACATATATTTTATTACTCTATGTCAAAGCCATAGAATTTGAAATTAACCGGACTTTTTCTGTTGTCTGTTGTACGTGACTCAACCCTAATAACCAAAATTATTCTACTTCAATCCAATATAAAAATTATTGGGAAGAACTACCATAGAGTTCCACATATTGTTCCATATAAATAGTCTCCTGATAACTATCATTATATGTGAACTCAAAAAGCACCTGGTGCTTCTCCCAAGTTCCACCGAAATCAAGGATGTATACTCTCAACATGTCATAGAATACTTAAATAATATGATCACATTTTCCATCTATCTTTGAGTGGAAGGTTGTAGTAAAAAATACCTGAGTACTAAATTAATTCACTAATCATTTCCATAATCATGAGGTAAATCATAAATCTCAATCTAAAATTATGTTTTGAGGCACCCAATACATGCACACTATCTCTCTAACAAAAAAAATTAAAACGGATCCTCTATTAAAGTCGAATGAATCAGAAATAGATCTGATACCTGTGTAAATCAATCCCAAATCACCAAAATAACATCATTATTTCAAGGATTAGTTGACTTCCTCACCAAAAAATATTTTCAGTCATCATCCCAAATTGAATCATGAATGGGCTATGGCTATAAAAGACCAGTACGTCACAAATGATCAACCTTCATCAACTGATATTTGCTGCATCATGTAAAAAAACCTAGAAACTCCCTTTTCATTCACATATTTCAATACTATTTATGATGGTCACGATACATTTTGGTTAAAACATGTTTCTATTATCACTTCTGGGAAAGAAACTCATGCATCCTATCTTCCTATATACAAGGAGGTACAATAATGAGTCCATGAATGTGGATGATCTAATAATTATTATTGGACCCGTCAAGATTTATCTCCCCACTATTAATGTTATCCTTGAAATCCAAACATTTTAGGTCCGCATACAACATCATCTCAACCCATTAATAAGAGAGGTATTGATGGATAATGATATGAGTGTCATATTTTTATTCTCCTATTGGACATCGATGCATATCTTAGTAAATAGTGCCATCATCTTCCACTTAGGAATCAACTCCTAATCTTTTTGAGATTATGTCTTCCTAATCAAAGCATCCGTAGACCTATTCCACTATCTCATTGTGTAAAATAGCACAAAATTAATGGAATGAATATATTCAACCCATCTATAAAACTAAATATTTATATAATACAAGGAAAATATTTATTTGAGGATCTTATGATTTGTAAAAACTATAAAATATTCAACCATAAGATAATGACATCAAAACAGTACCACTTGCACCACTATGGACAACTGAAGATCAGTCTTAGTGTAGTTATGATCAGGAAAACTCAACTACCCTAATATATAATACATGGGATCTCCCTACATCTAATCTACCCTATGTCCAATCTTGTATGCATTATAAAATAGAATATACACTTGACCATAGTCGGGGAGATAATTTTTGGTGTCGTGGTCAAATAAATCTTTATCCCTTGGAGAGAATTTTCACATTTTTAGACTTCCCAAACATTAGAACCTTTATAGTAGAAACCAAAAGAGGAATTTACAAGAAGGAAAAGATTTTCATGAAAATTTATTAATAACTCTCCAAACCCATAATGCTTTAGATATTAAAAAACTTCCTAGTCTTCTCCTAATAAAAAATGACTTTAACCTTCTCTACATCCACTAACAGACATTATTATAATATGAAGTTTCATAAATAATTATCATTTTAAATATAGTGATGAAACATTTATAGGTTGACATATTGTCGATTCCCTCTCAGTGTACACAAAAAAATGTTTTGATGATAGGAATGATTGTCTTAAGTCAAGGAGTGCACCATGATATAATCAATAAAGACAAAAAAAATGATCCCAGTATGGATGAAATATTTGGCTCATCAAATTTATAAAAAAATTAATGAAAATTACCTATCCAAAATGGTATAAAAAACTTATACCAGCCAAATATTCTCTTCAAAACCATAGGATATATAATAGATAGTATGTAAGAACCCAGTTTTTCCTTTGTGGTATGGATCCTTACATTTTCAGATTAAATTCTAATTTTGTACCTAATATGAATGTATAGTAAGGATAAAGAAAAAATTATGGTGTTAATGGAGTATTAATAGTTCAAAATCTTGGCTGGTAGAAGAACTAACCATGCTTCACAGTTAGTAGAAACCATACGGCCTGGTATGCACAATATCTCTAAATAGTGCAGTGCATTTCAGTGATCATAAGATGCTGCATAGTTTGTGATAACTATGTGATCTAGGGTTTATAACCATGTAAAAACCAGAAATTTTTTAGAAAATGATTAACACACTATTTGTGTACATATTTCTAAACCGTGTGCATCAACTGTGCACGTCCCCTCCTATGGTAGTGTATAGGGCATGGTTGGTGCGTGGTTCGGCCTGCTTAGGCTTGTTTTTTTATTTCTCTTCTCCTATATGGAGTTATTTTGATGTGGGCTCATATGCCCAATTTTTTGGGAGTTCATCTATTCATCCATTTTTTTTCCAATACAAGACAATCAATGGTACGATACTAGATGATAAATATACTACAAACATAAGGTGGGTTGTCTATGTCTTTTCCTTAAAAGTATTTCATTTTACCATTTTTCTTCATTGTGTACATGACAGTTTCAATGGGTGTTGCCCCAAAAATTTATTTACGTTGAAATTATTTTTATCACATGTTCTAAATTCATTATTATCCATGTTATTAATTTTTTGGAGGTTTAGAACTCAATTGTGTCCACCTAAATATGGTACAATCCATGTTATGACTTTCCCCATTTGTTGATATTATTGAGCCACCGTTCGGATGTGATAATCTTATCCTTTTTAATGTAAGTGTTCCTTCAAAATTAAATGATTCTTTAAATGGTTAAATTACCTATATATTTTTAGATATCACTCCGAGTATTTAATGATTATAATTTGAATTTATATTGGTTTTATTCCCTTGAAACACATTTTCATGATTAATGAATGGTAATTGAAAAACTTATTATATTATTAAAATGAATGAGAATTGCATGGACCATAATGATATATGATATATGTGAAATGATAATAAGGATTCTACAAAGTTTGGAGATTTTTATTTTTATAGGTATGGTAATAGTTGATCCACACATGTATTCAAGAGGGAATGCCTTGAACACTTGTAGGATTCTATTATAATCCACTAATCCAATTTCCATTAGATATACCCACCATAGAATCTTGTCTGTATCTTTTTACGTTATTTCCTAGGAATAATATTGATATTTCACTAGATATTTTCTTGAATAATTTAATTCCTTGGATACACTCCAGGGATTTAGATTGATGTCTTTGGACACACGACAACATGGATTTACCCAATTGGGCCTAGTCATTCTTAGCATGGGATTAATATGGAAAATCTCAATAGACATGGTTAAAATAATTTATAATAGAATGCCTTGGGTGTGGCCTTTCGTTCACACTCATAGAAATTTATATCCAGAATTAATGTGACACTATTATATCTGGCTCACACCCTAAGTCAAGGGTTCCATGGTTACACCTTGGATCCTCTATTGTTAATATTTCTGTTGTGGTAATGCAGTTTCCTATTAGACATGATCTTGTTATCCTAAAAAGAATAATAATTAGTTTATTAAATGATTACATGTTCAGAAACATTACCAACTAATGTTGAAGATGTTATGACTTATTTTTTATGGAATTTCATTCCATTTATATACTTGAAAACTATATAGATTATATTTATGGATTGTACCTCTATAGATTTCCACTATAAGAAAATAACATATTAGCGGAGGTTTTTTTTTGCATATAGTGGTAGTTTAATCCGCCACTACTCAAGGTTGTATACTCTCAACAAGTTATAGTATACTTAAATAATATGATCATATTTTCCATCTATCTATGAGTGGAAGTTTGTACTAAATAATACCTGAGTACTAAATGAATTCTTTAATCATTTCCATATTCATGAGACAATTCATAAATCTCAATCTAAAATGATGTTTTGAGGCACCCCATATATGCACACTATCTCTCTAACAAATAAAAAAGTCAACTGATCTACATTAAAATTATAATGAATTAGAAATAAATATGATAATTCTATAAATAGATCCAACATCACCCAAATAACATCATTATTTCAAGGAGTCCTTGATTGCATCACCAAAAAATCATTGGAATCATCATCCCACATCCAATCATGAATGGGTTATGGATATAAAAGACTTGTACATCACTAATTATAAACCTTCATCAACTGATATTTGCAGCATCATGTAACAAAACCTACGACCTCCCTTTTAATATACTTATTCCAAAACAATTTATGATGGTCATGATAGATTTTGGTCAAACAAGGTTTCACTTACCACTTCTAGGTAAGAAACTAATGAATTATATATTCCTATATACAAGGAGGTACAATAATATGACCATGAACATGGATGATCTAGTCATTATTAATGGACCCGTCAATATTTATATCCCCATTATTAAAGTTATCCTTGAAATCCAAACATTTTAGGTCCCCATACTACATCATCTCAACCCATTCATAAGATAAGTCTTGATGGATAATGATATGAGGGTCATATTTTTATTCTCCTATTGTACATCGATGCACGTATTAGTAAACAGTTCCATTATCTTCCACTTAGGAATCGACTCCTAAACTTTTTGAGATTATGTCTTCCAACTCAAAGCATTTGTATCCCTATTCCACTTCCTTGTTGTGTAAAATAGCACAAAATTAATGGAATGAATATATTCAACCCATATATTCAACTAAATAATTAAATAATACTAGGAAAATATTTATTTGAGTTTCTTATGATTTGTAAAAACTGTAAAATTTTCAACTATAAGATAATGCCATCAAAACAGTACCTAATGTACCACTATGACCATCTTAAGGTCAGTCTTAGTGTAGTTAACATCATGCATACTCAACTACCCTAATATATATTCCATGGGATCTACCTACATAAAATATACCCTATTTCCAATCCTATATGAATAAAAAAATAGAATATACACTTCAGTATGGTCGGGGAAGATCAGAGCTGGTGTTGTGGTCAAACAAATCTTTAGATCTTGGAGAGAATTTTCACATTTTTAGACCACCCAAACATTAAAACCTTTTTAGTCAATACCAAAGTGAAATTTACATAATGGAGAAGTATTTCTTGAGCATTCAAAAATAACTCTCCAAACCCATAATTCTTGAGATATTAAAAAATCTTCTTAGTCTTCTCCCAAGAAAAAACGACTTTAACCTTCTCTACATCCACTAACACACATTATTATAATATTATGTTTCCAAAAAACTTCTCATTTTCAATATAGTGATGAATCATTGATAGGTTGACATATTTTCAATTCCCTCTCAGTGTACACAAGACAATTTTATGATGATGGGAATGATTTACGTGAGTCAAGGAGTACACCAAGATATAATCAATAAATACAACCAAAAAATGATCCAAGTATGGATGAAATATTTGGTTCATCAAATCTATGAAAACTTTATGAAAATTACTTATCCACAATGGAATAAAAAAACTTCTACTAGCCAAATATTCTTTTCAAATCCATATGAGATAAAGTTGATAGTGTGTAAGAACCCGGTTTTTCTTGTGTGGTATGGATCCTTTCATTTTCATATTAAATTCTAAATTTTACCTAATATGAATGCCTAGTGAGGATAAGGAGGAAATTATGGTGTTAATAGACTATTAAGGGATCAAAATCTTGGCCGATGGAAGAACCAACTAGGCTGCATAGTTTGTAGGAACCATACGGCCTAGTATGCACAATTTCTCCAAATAGTGAGGGGAATTTCAGTGATCATAAGATGCTGAATTGTTTGAGATAACTATGTGATCTAGGGTGCATAAGCATGTAATTCATAGGTTTTTTTTTTGAAAAGGATTAACACAGTATTTGTTTACAATTTTCTAAATAGTGTCCATGAACTGTACATGTCCCCTCCTATGGTAGTGTATAGAGCACGGTTGGTGCATGGTTTGGCCAAGATTAGGCTTGTTTTTTTGTTTCTCTTCTCCTCCGTGGAGTTATTTTGATGAAGGCACATATTCCCTATTTTTTGGGAGTTCATCAATTCATCCATTTTTTTCTAATCCAAGAAAATCTAAGGTATGATACTAGATGATAAATATACTACAGACATAAGGTAGGTGGTCTATGTCTTTTCTCTAAAAGTATTGTATTGTAAAAATTTTCATCACTGTGTACATGCCAGTTCCACTAGGTGTTTCCCCTAAAATTTATCTACGTTGATATTTTATTTATCAAGAGTTCTAAAACCATTATTATACATGTTATTCAATTTTTTGGTGGGTTGGAACTCAATTTTGTCTACCTAATTTAGGTACAATCCAAGTTATTCCTTTCTCTATTTGTTGAGATTGTTGAGCCACCTTTCCGATGTGATAATCTCATCCTTTTTAATGTAACTGTTCCTTCATAATTAAATGATTATTTAAATGGTTAAATTTCCTAAATATTTTTCAATACCACTAATACTATTTAATTATTATAAATGGAATTTATTTTGGTTTTATAACCTTGAAACACATTGTCATGATTATTGAAAGGTAATTGAAAAACCTATTTTATTATAAAAAGGAATGAGAATTAAATGGACCATAATGATATATGATACATGTGAAATGATAATAAGGATCCTACATAGTTTGGACATTTTTCTTTTTATAGGTATGGTCATAGTTGAGCCAGAAATGGATTCAAGAGGGAATTCCTTGAACACTTAGAAGATTCGATTATGATCCACTGATCCAATTTCTATTAGATATATCCACCATAGAATCTTGTCTGCATCTTATTACATGAATACCTAGGAATAATATTGATATTTCACTAGATATTTTTTTTGAATAATTTAATTCTGTGGATACACTCTAGGTATTTAGATTGATGTATTTGGACACACAACAACATGGATTCACAAAATTGGGCCAAGTAATTCTTAACTTGGGATTACTATGGACAATCTCAATAGACATGGTTAGAATCATTTATATTGGAATGCCTTGGGTGTGGTAATTGGTTCACACTTAGTGCACTTTATATCCAGAATTAATGTGACACTATTATAAGTTAGATCAACCCCTATGTTCAAGGGTTCCATGGTTACACCTTGGATCCTCTATTGTTATTATTTCTGTTATGGTCGTGCAGTTTCCTATTATACATGATCTCCTTATGATAAAAACAATCATAATTAGTTTATTAAATGAATACATGTTCAGAAACATTACCAACTAATGTTGAAGAAGTTACGACTTATTTTATATGGAATATCATTCCATTTATATATTTGAAAACTACATGGATTCTATTCAGGTATTTACTTGTATAGATCTACACAATAGGAAAATAACCTATTAACGATGTTTTTGGCATATAGTGGCAGTTTAGACCACCTCTACTCATGAATGTATTCTCTCACCATGTCATAGAATACTTAAATAATATGATCACATTTTCCATCTATCTATGAGTGGAAGGTTTTACTACAAAAATACATGAGTACTAAATTAATTCCCTAATCATTTCCATAATCATGAGGAAAATTATAAATATCAATCTAAAATGATGTTTTGAGGAACCCCATAGATGCACAATATCTCTCAAATAAATGAATAAGTCTACTGATCTACTAAAAAAGTCGAATGAATCAAAAATAAATACGATACCTTTGTAAATCGATCCAAAATATCCCAAATAACATCACTATTTCAAGGAGCCCGTGATTGCCTCACTAAGAAATCATTGGAATCATCATCCCACTTCCAATAATGAATGGGAAATGGCTGTAAAAGACCAGTACATCACTAATTCTCAACCTTCGTCAACTGATATTTGCAGCATCATGTAACAAAACCATCAACCTCCCTTTTCATACCCTTATTTCAATACAACTTATGAAAGTCCTGATACTTTTTGGTTAAACCAGGTTTCACTTACCACTTCTAGGTAAAAAGATCATGAATCATATCTTCCTATACACAAGGAGGTACAATAATTTGACCATGAATGTGAATAATCTAATCATTTTTAATGGACACGTCAAGATTTATCTCCCCACTATTAAAGTTATCCTTGAAATACAAACATTTTAAATCCCCATACTATATCATATCAACCCATTCATAAGAGAGTTTTTGATGGATAATGATATGAGGGTCATCTTTTTATTCTTTTATTGGACATCGAGGCACATCTTAGTAAACAATGCCAACATCATCCATTTAGGAATCGACTCCTAAACTTCATGAGATTGTGTCTTCCTACTCAAAGCATCTGTAGCCCTATTCCACTATCTCGTGGTGTACAATAACACAAAATTAATGTAATGAATATATTCAAAAATATATACAACTAAATATCTAAACAATACTAGGAAAATATTTATTTGAGGCTCTTATGATTTTTAAAAACTGTAAATTTTTTAACCATTAGATAATTCCATCAAAACAGTACCTAATGTACCACTATGTCCAACTAAAGATCAGTCTTAGTGTAGTTATGTCTATAAATACTCAACTAACCTAATATATATTCCATGGGATCTCCCTAAATCAAATCTACCATATTTCCAATCCTATATGCATCAAAAAATATAATATACACTTCAACATGGTCAGGGAAGATCAGTGTTGGTGTTATGGTTAAAATAATCATTAGTTATTAGAATGAATTTTCACATTTTTATACCACCCAAACATTACAAGCTTTATATTGAAGACCAAAAGAAGAATTTAAAAGAAGGAAAAGTTTGACATGAACATTTAGTAATAACTCTCCAAACCCATAATGCTTCAGATATTAAAAAAGTTCTTAGTCTTCTCCCAAGAAAAAACATCTTTAACCTTCTCTACATCCACTAACACATATTATCATAATATGAAGTTTCATAAAAAATTATCATTTTCAATCTAGTGATAAAATATTGATAGGTTGAAATATCATCAATTCCCTCTCAGTGTATACAAGAAAATGTTATGATGATGGGAATGATTTCCTTGAGTCAAGGAGTACACCAAGATATAATTAATAAAGGAAACCAAAAAATGATCCAAGTATGGATGAAATATTTGTTTCATCAAATCTATAAAAAAATTATGAAAATTTATTATTCAAAATGGCATAAAAAACTTATACCAGCCAAATCTTCTCTTCAAAGCCATAAGAGATATTGTAGATAGTCTAAAAGAATCCAATTTTTTTGTGTGGTATGGATCCTTTCTTTTTCAGATTAAATTCTAAATTTGACTTAATATGAATTCCTAGTGAGGATAAAGAGGAAATTATGGTTTTAATGGACTATTAAGAGATCAAAATATTGGCTGGTGGAAGAACCGACTAGGATGCACAGTCTGTAGAAACCATGCGGCCTAGTATACACAAATTCTCCAAATAGTGCGGGGCATTTTAGTGATCATAATATGATGCATTGTTTTTCTTAACTATGTGATCCAGGGTGCATAACCATGTAAAACCTAGGAATTTTATTAATAGGATTAAGACACTATTTGTGTACAGTTTTCTAAACCATGTGCATGAACTGTGTGTGTCCCAACCTATAGTAGTGTATCGAGCACGGTTGGTGCATGGTTTGGCCATGGTTAGGCTTGTTTTATTGCTTCTCTTCTCCTCTATGGAGTTATTTTGATTTAGGATCATATGCCCTATTTTTTGGGAGTTCATCAATTCATCCATTTTCTTCTAATCCAAGACAATCTAAGGTATTATACTAGATGATAAATATACTACATACATAAGGTAGGTGGCTTATGTATTTTCCGTAAAAGTCTTGTATTTTATAAAATTTCTTCATTGTGTATGTGCCCCTTTCACTGTGTTGTTCCCCTAAAATTTACCTATGTTGAATTTTTTTATCACGTTTTATAAATCCACTATTATACATGTTATTTATTTTTTGGAGGTTGGAAGCTCAATTTTTTCCTCCCAATTAGGGTACAATCCATGTTATGCCTTTCCCCATTTGTTGAGATTATTGAGCCACAATTCAGATGTGATAATTTCATCCTTTTTAATGTAAGTGATCTTTAATAATTAAATGATTATTTAAATGGTAAAATTTCCTATATATTTTTATATATCAGTTGTACTATTTAATGATTATAAATTGAATTTATATTGGTTTTATTACCTTGAAACACATTGTCATGATTAATGTAAGGTAATGGAGAAACCTATTATATTATTAAAAGGAATGAGGTTTATATGGACCATAATGATATATGATATATTTGAAATGATAATAAGGATCCTACTTAGTTTGGACATTTTTATTTTAATTGGTATTGTCATAGGTGATCCATACATGGATTCAAGATGGAATGCCTTGAGCACCTAAGAGATTCCATTATGATCCCCTGATCCAATTTCCATTAGATATACCCACTATAGAATCCTGTCTGTATCTTATTACATAAATACCTTGGAATGGTATTGATATTTCACTAGATATTTTTTGGAATTATTTAATTCATTGGATACACTTGAGGGATTTAAATTGATGTCTTCGAACACACGACAACATGGATTCACCCAATTGGGCCCAGTCATTCATAGATTGGGATTATTATGGACAATATCAATAGAAATGGTTAGAATCATTTATAATGGAATGCCTTGGGTGTGGCCCTTGGTTCACAATTAGAGAAATTTATATCCATAATTAATATGACACAATGATAAGTTGGATCAACCCCTAAGGACAAGGGTTCGATGGGTACACCTTGGATCGTCTACTGTTATTATTTATGTTATAAAATGCAGTTTCCTATTATACATGATCTCCTAATTATAAAAATAATCATAAATATTTTATTAAATAAATACATGTTAAAAAACATTACCAACTAATGTTGAAGAAGTAATGACTTATTTTAAATGGAATTTCATTACATTTATATACTTGAAAACTATATGTATTATATTCATGGACTGTACATGTTTAGATTTCCACTACAGGAAAAAAACCTATTAGCCGATTTTTTTTTGCATATAGCGACAGTTTAAACCACAACTATATGCTTTGGCTATAGTTTTATGAAACTACAACTAAATTTCATGTCGGGAAACTATTAGCAGCAGTTATATCCATTTCACAGTGGTTTAAATGAATCGTTGTAGTTGCCTCATTTTTCTATGGTTCTAGTTTTTTAAGCGGTGGTTTTATGGCTGGTGGATCTCCTTTTATTTTTGGTGTTTATAACCACCATGAATAAAAAACACCCCATCATCAGAAAACTACCACTAAAATAATCAAATCCACTATGGCATACATGCAGATGGTGGACATTGTAGCGGTGGTTAAAACCGCCGCTACGAGAAAAATATCTATTTTTAGCGGTGGTCAAAACTGCCACAATAATATTAGCAGTTTCATTTAATGGTAGTTAAAACCACAACTAAAAACTGGTCTGAAGAAAAGAAACTCTGTATCCCCTACACCAGTTCCCTGAAAAATAATCCATTCATGGAATAAAAATACTCTAACAGTATACATACTAGTAAATATGAAAAGAGATTCTTATCTAAGTACAATCAAATGCATATTTCACTGAAGGAATGAAGATAAACATATCACCTAGCCATTAAACCTTTAAAAAAAATTATAAACAAGCATGTCTGTCATATTTCATGAAAACAATGTCAAGCCTTGGTTCAAACTATTCCATCCATACCAGTTCCAACCATGACATAACCGTTCACCTCTGACCAAACAACATTATTGTTCCCAAACATGAATCATATCACTCTAGATGGATCATCCATAATAAAAATATGCACAAAACCTATAATTTCATAAAGTGAGTCAAACACTCCATAACAAACATAGAGCCACACTCTAAATGCATAAAATCTTTGGCACGTTCACTTCTAAAATTCTATGGAAACAAATACTAAAAAAAATGTATCATAAAATTTGAATCATCACAATAAAGAATCGACATATATATTTCATACCACACTCGAGAAATAAAGACATGAAAGGAAGAATTAGAAATCAATAAATTGCATAAAATGAAACATTAGAAATCAATAAAATGTTTGGTCATGAAAATGTTTGGTGGAACCTATTTTATACACATGATTCATATACAAACCAACTATTCCCATATTTTTCCAACACATAAACAATACAACTACTCACGGTCCGATTATGAACACGTATCCTCACCATATCAAACTCCATCTTCAATTTCTGCATTCACCTGTAAGAACATTATATTGAAAATTAAATATTGTTTCATATTTATATTTAAACATAAAACCAAAGGAATTTTTAAAACTAAATGATTTTGATTTTTTATGATTTACCTGGTTACCAGCAGTCAATACACTACCACCGGGGGCATATCTACTCATCTGCTAATGTATATTAGTCATCGCCTTCGACAAAGCGGATATTTAAGCCCCTGGTCATGAACTGTGGTTCACAGAGAAGAAATATCCCTCTGAGCATCTTCAGGTATGGAAAAACTATAACCGGGAGTAGATGCAGCTGGGTCCCTAGTGTCATGCCAAAGACCTCAGAAAGTATGGGTCCGAAACCCATCACACACACTCTACCAGGATGCTCCTTCCCAAGGACTTTAGCAACCGGGTCATCCTGGGATACTGAATAATACAGCACAGGATTGGCATCCAATAGTTCTTTAATTTTTATCTATAAGTCAAATATAAATATATATTAAAACAGTAAAAACTAATAATAAGTTATTATATTAAAAAATTGACTTTATACGCCAACTTCTTTTGTAGACTCATTAACAAAACTTCTATTTGATATTTTGTGAACATCCAACCACACTTCAGTTCGGGATGCTTCGTGCCCTAAACTCTGTGACTGCATTAAGAAAATATAAATCAAATATTTAAAATATTAAACAAATAATATTATCTTATAAATATTTAAACTAATGAAAATATTACCATATTCGTTCAACTTCTAGAAAAGCTTTTGGACCCCACAGTGTGAGGGATTACTTGCTTACCCCGGTTTGATGCATTCTGTCGTGAGAGATCCTAAAATAAATAAAATTCAATTTAAAAGTAATGTATTAATTGTCATATCCTCTTCATATACATATAAAAATGTAAAATGAGGATAATATAATAATATATATTTCAATACCATCCGCTTCTCATCATGATGTCTATCAACAAAAACATTCCATTATTTTTTCGGTACCCCACTGATTAGCTTCTCATACATTTTTTGCACGGTCAAAAAAGTATAATTGACATCTCACCACAATCTCCATTTGAAATCTTTCCATTTCTTACCATGATTTTTCAACGTCCACTTTCGTGCTATCACATCAGCGACTGTAAAGTGGAAGAACATCTGTATACAGAAATTAATTTTTTACATATTAGTAACATGACATCCAATTAAAACATAATGTATTAAAATTACCTTTATTTGGGAATAAAAAACATCATTTTTCCAACTTGGAGGCATTTGTCTCCAATCATCATAAGAAATCGGTATGAAAATGGGCTCCGCTAACAGTTCACCACGAATCGGGCCAAGTAACCCCACAACGTCATCCGCAGGGCCCCAAATGAATCAAATGGCATGACTATAATCTCAGCATTAATATTCCAAACATCTAGAATTTTTATGTTTTTCTCCATGGTTTCATTATTTCATCCTCAATGAGTAAACAATTAGTATAAACAAAATTAAATAAATTTATTTATATTAAAATTTGTACATATGATAGTGACCCTCCAGTATTCCAGTGATGAACTGAAAGGGGTGTGCTGCCACCCCACTACTGAGGCTCCTGAAGGGAGATTCGAAGACTCAGCCTCTAATGAGACATACACATAGGGTGTGAGAGATGGTGTAGGGGGTGATGGTGTAGGGGTGTACGCAGTTGGTGTCTTAGATGCCGTGGGGAGGGAGACAGATGGATTGTCATCTATCACAATAGTAGATGAAATGGTGTACCACTTCCTCCTTAGAATTCCTATCATTTAATAAAATAAAATTAAGTTCAGAATATATATATCATAAAAATTATGTAGAAAAAAAATTAAAAATGATAATTGATGCCCAATACTAACAAAATATATATATATAACAATGATAATGAATGGCTACACGAATGAAATAATTGGTTGATGGATGAATAAATAACTGTACATACAATCATTTTCCCCCTTCAATAATTTCAGTTTCCTACTCCATTACATCATCCACATCATTCATCCTTTCTAGACTAATACTTTCAATATCATGATGGACAAATAATTCTACTTCTTGTTGTTTATGAGATTCAATTTCAGAGGTCAAATCTTACACTTAATCACCCATATCATACCAATATATTTGTATTACGTGAGAAACTACACTACACCCTTCATACACCACATAATTCATATAATATACCATTTTTTTCTTGCGATGATAAGATATATGGATCATGCAGTTCACGATGACCAACATCCATCAAGAGAGAGAAGTTCAAAGAAGTAAATTGCAAGGAATCTCTTTTAACACCTCTGATAATATTTACCCAATTGAATTTGAATTAAATAACAGAAAAATTCCCATGGAAGTTTAATTACATAATATCATGCATCTTTCCATTTAATCCCACTTCAGCAAATGTAAATATACCACTATTCCGTGTTTTCAAACCCACTTCTCGATCGACTATATGAAATCTAAAGCCATTCACATTATAAGCATCAAACTTTCTAACTTGTTTTATAGGACCTCTAGCAAGAAACTTCAAATCTTCTAAAAACTCTGCTTGAGTATTGGTATTCATGATCGAAAAAATAAATATAATTTATTAGATTTACAAAAAGTATGTGTCAAACTAATATTCATATTTATTGTAATATTTATGAACTTTCAAGTTGTGTAAACCATTCTACAAACTCTTTATTCACAACTTTCATTATATATTTCTCATTTCATGTTTGGCCTCCCATTAGTCTCTTTGTTTGTTTCCTCAACTCTTGAATAAATGGATTTTCAATTTCACTATTCATCCGCATATATCTATGTGCCTGTAATAATTACAATTCTGTCAGTGTCATATTTGAGGTCCTCCCAACTAATCGACCAATATAAGGAAATATTTTTGATTTATGATGTATTTTAGATTGAGTGGATGTGTTTTCAACACGTCCAACTCGATTAAATATTGTCATAATATCATCCAAGTATCTAGAACAAAAGGTAAGACAATCATCATCCAAACAGCATTCAGTGACAGAGTCTTCTGGTTGAGCTATATTTCTCACGTATGCTTTCAAATTCCCAAGATATCTGTGAAATAAAATAATCAAAATCATGCATTTATTTAAATGCCAATTTTTCTTACATAACTAAAAAACATATAAATAAAATACCTCTCAATTGGATACATCCATCGATAATGAAAGGGGACTCCTAATTTAGCTTCCTCGATTAAATGCACAGTTAAATGCATCATGACAGTAAAAAACAATAGAGGAAATATCATCTTCATTACAGAAAGGGTCAATACAAACCTCTCCTGGAGGTTTTCAAACTGAAATGGGTGTAGAGATTTCTCACATAATTGCATGAAAATGGTGCAGAATTGCAGTACCACAATAATAACTTTTTCAAGTAATAATGTATGCAATGCTAATGGTAGTAACTGTTGCAACAAAATATGAGAATCATGACTTTTCAATCCAAGTAACATACAATTCTTCAAGTCAGCACACCTCAAGATGTTACTCGAATACCCATTAGATACCTTCACATTCATTAAAATTAGAAGGAATGTATCTTTATCTATATTTTTCATTGCAAAAATTGTTGGGGCATACTTTTCATCCTCATCTAGCCAGAGATCACAAATTATGTTCATTACTTGTAAGTCTTTGCGAGCATTGAGATGATCCTTTGACATTCCATGCTCATTATGTAATGAGAAAATCAACTTATCACAGAAATTCTTCTCAATATGTATCACATCAATATTATTCCACAACAAATTAAATTCCCAATACAGATGTTTGAAGAATATACTTTTTTTCTTCCATTGTTACGTTCTGATTTCACTTGACAATTTACTTCAGACCTGTTTTCCACTATCATTCAAATGATGAACCTTCCTAAATTCTATTTCAACATTTTCAAGTTGTTCTAATATTTAAGAACCAGTTAATAACTTTGGAGGTGGTCTACGATCAATGAACCCATTAAATTTTGACCTGTTCAGCTGAAATCTATGAGATGCATCAAGAAATCTTAGATGGCACAAGAAGCACAATTTTCTACTATGAGGTATCCATTTGGGCTCAAAATCAGAGTTACAAATGGGACAATCCAATCCCGTGTGAGTATTCTAACCAGATAAATATCCAAGACCCGGGAAGTCACTAATGGTCCACATTAAAACATCATGCATTTTGAGCATTGTTTTAGAAGAAGCATCAAATGTATCAACACTGTTTCTCCATAAATCCTTCATTTCATCAATCAATGGATGCAAGTATACATCAATATCATTTCTAGGCATTTTTTTCTAGGAATATGCATCAAAATAATAAAAGTTGTTTCTTATATACACATCCACGGAACCAGATTATAATGGATCAATACACATGCCCAAATGCTATAACTCATACTCAAAGTCCCAAATGGGTTGAATCCATCGGCAACCAATCCAAATCTAACATTACTATGATTAGAAAAGAAATCTGGATGTAATGAATCAAATTTCTTCCATGATTGTGAATCTTGTGGATGTCTCATTAACCCATCATTGTTATTATCTACAGAATGCCACTCCACATGTTCAGTGGTGTTCAATGACATGAATAATCTTTAAAATCGAGGCTTCAAAAGAAAGAAACGAAAAATCATTGTAGGTGTGTTCCTTTTCTTCTTCTCCATGAAATTATGTTGATTCAGACTTCCAACATCACCTTTTGACTCCCATCTAAAAGAAAAACATTTTTTTCAATTTAGTCTCTTGAATCCTCTCTCTAATAAAGCATAAAATCATTGGGACACACATGTATCTTTGTATAATTCATACCAATCCGGTTAACAACTTTTTTCATATCATAAAAAGACTCGGTGATTTTTTTGCTTCAGGAAATGCTTCATGAATCAATTCAAATATCATGGAAAATACCTTTTTTTTAAAATTCCACCTAGAAATTTGATATGGTACAACTTCAGCAAAAAAGAAATCTTTGAATACTTAAAACACCCACTATAAAACAGTTGATTTCTGTGTTCAACTAAATCATGAAATACATTTTCCTCAGTGATGTTTTCTTTTACATTTTGCTGCACAGAATCAAGAGGAGGATCCAATGATATGTTACAATCTTGATCTAGTTGTGTTACAGTCTCAAAAACATCACTTGTCACGTTGGAATTTGTAACACCCTCATCCGGTTGTTTATTTATGTTTTGATGTCGATAGTGGTGTCTTTCAGTACTAAATGAATCATTTATGAGGTTTTGTATTTCATTTTCCATTGTCGACGAAGTTGGGACCTCATTCTGTGGATTACCATTAGTGCTCAATATTTCTCTAATGTTTGATTCTCCATGCCAAATCCAACACAAATATTGATCAAGTAATTACTTCAGTATTAAATGTTCATAAACTTCATCTCTCTTCAACCATCTTCTAAACTTACATTTAGGATATGTAAATCTTATTCCCCCTTAAATGGATCGATTAGTAATTGAAAAATATAAAAACTCCTTCAAACCCTTAACATACTGAGGTGTGTTCCTCAGTAATGTGATCCAACTTTTATCCATCTATATCACAATGTTCCTACACAACATTAATAAAAATTAAAACATATAATTACTACTAAATTGAGAAAGAGTTTTATATATACAATTGTGTAATATTATAGAAACATAATATAATAAAGATTATCCATTGATCATAAAGTAGACATAATATAATTGTACTTATTTGAGGATAATATTCTCCAGTTTATGTGCTATGGTGTAGTGAAATACATACTATTTTTGATGTTCTCACATGAGGAACTACACATGTTTGAGCTATATTAGATGTTAGATTCTTGGGATTAAGTATAGTAAGGTCATTATTGGGCATATAATGTTTGACATGCGCTTCCAAAATAGGATTGATGTGTATTTTATTTCAGTAGAGTAGGCCTGGCATGAATTCGGGTTTGTGTGGATGTACTTTTGTGTTTCCTATGCACTTTTGATTGCGGATTCTTGGTATCCTTTTAATTTTTTTACTACACCAGTAGAGACTAGATTCAATGCATGAAAATAAGTATCATGATTCATCACCATTATTCATTTTTACATAGTGAAGATATATTACTATCCAATGATTTGTAAAATTCAATTCAAATTCTTATTTAATTAATTTAGTTCATTAGATCTGGCTGGATTTGTTATTTTCGATTACAATTCTTAGATTTCCATAAAATTATCCTCTGAGAATTAATCTAATCATCCCATAGTTTCCATTATCCCATAAACCAACATCAATACTCATCTCATGAGTTCAATGTCAATTACATTATCAATTTCATAATCATGGTATTCAATGATTAATCATAAGCTACCAGAATGTGATACACTCAATAGGGAATATAAAAACTACAGGAAGTAGTTTAGAACAAAAACAATCATCCATTTCATAACAATAAATCAAATCATTGAACAAAGAATAAGAAATATGGGAATAACCATCTCTAAATTGAATAAGAAACAATCCATCAAAAATCTTCACACAATAACCCAACAAACATGATAAAATAACTCTCAACCTGAGGCATCTATTCCTATTAACAATATGAAAATAAATGGAAAAAATATCCCCTCTCTTAACAAACACCATCATCCACTTTTTCCCTTAAAACCCTAGACATCGATCTTAAAAATTCGTCAACCACCCTAGAGCACACATATATAGAATAAAAAGTATTTTCATCATCGTAAACACAAGGAGAAACTACGTTTATAAAAAAATTGATTAAAACCTCTAGAGACCAAGAATAGACTCACCTAGCCCCAAATAATTATTTACATAACCAACCGGATCATTACCAACTTGAATTAATAGATTTATTATGCATAGGTTTTATATTACTTGTTTTAACAAGTATTATATTCTTATGTGAAATTTATATTATAAAGTTTATGTTTTGAAATTTTTAATAATTTAATTAATCATATTATTTGTTAGTATCTTATGTAACTCTGATTTATTAGATGGCTTATAAGTCTGATACCTATACTCCAATCATTAGAAAATCTATGAGTCTGATTACATTAACAAATGTGGTTTGGGTTTTATGTTAGTTTATTTTTTTAAATAGAAATTCACCCCCACACTCTTGTTTCTATCATATAATCATACAATACAATGTTTTCTAAATAGATTAGATTTAAAATTATTGAAAATTAATTTAATTAAACCATATTTAATGGAACCAAATATAAATGAACAAAATAATATAGAACTGAAGACATGCAAGACACATTTAATATATCTAAATAATAGAAGACTGGATAAAAATAGATTCACAATAACTGACTCTAACCATATTTAACATTCGAAATACAATATAATTATAATAGAAAGAAACATATAAAATATAATTGAATTTAATGAAAGTGAACACAATTGACCAAAAAAATAAACCTTAAAAAACCAAATCAAAATTAATTTAGTCAAAATGAAAAAAACCTATATTGACATGTATTGATCCAAAAATAGTTCTAATTATAATTATTCAATATTCGGTGTCCTCTTAGACTTATTTTACCAAACTAAAATACAATGACATGTCAAAAAATAGGAAAGAAATATGAAATATTTGTAATAAATTGATCTAAAAAATATTAAAACCAACCAACCCTAACCTTTACACAATTTCTAAAAAAACTATTTATTACATGTACACATTTATTTCAAACCATTTGAAATAAAAAATTTATAATCCCATTTCTTGTAAGATCATTTCATGGACTAACCAATCAATTACAAGGGTATTTACTAAAACTAGTAATTTTAAGACCATTAAAGCTCCACTCATATACACAGATTGCATAAATTTATACCAATGAGTTGAAATTTCATAAATCATTTTATATTAAAAAATATTTAATTGGAAGAGTTTAACCTAAATCATTACACTTGAATCATTCAATTTTAAAAAATAAACCGTCATATAAAATTAAAAAAACCATTATAAAACATTTAAATTGACTAATTTCATATCTTATAAATATTCATATTGACCATAACTACTTTAAAATGTATCACAATTTTTCAAATTAAAGAAAAAGTGATCAAACAAACCATAAAAATTATGGATGAACCTATCGAGATTAAAATTAAATTGAATCAAACTGAATACAATCAAACCTTAAAGGAATTAAAGTGTAACAATTGTTATGAAAATAACATAAATCTAATTTTATTTCTTTAATTATAAGAAATTCAACTGAATAAAATGCAAAAAAAATTGTATAATATTGAATTGAAATGAACCAAATCATATATATTCAATATTTCCAAACACTTCTTTAACTAAAAAATGCTAAATAACTATAAATTGAAAAAAAAAACAAAATAAACCAATCCAAATTTACTTGAAAAAACTAGATCGAACTAAACTAAACTATTTTTACCCAAGATAAACTGAACAGATATGTTTTATTCATAAATAGAACAAAAAAATAAGAATTCAATGTAAACATGAAAAATTATCCTAAACAATACTTGCTAATAGTAAATTCACCGGGAAAAGGGGGGTCATGGGGTCGATGGGTGAAGGGGGTTTCAGGGTCGTGGGGTCGTGTGGGGTCCCGGGGTCACAGGCGAGAAGGGGGGTCACCGGGAGAGGGGGGTCGCCGGGAGAAGGGGGGTCGCCGGGAGAAGGGGGGTCGCCAGGGTGTCGTTGGGGGTCTCCGGGGGGTCACCGGGAGAAGGGGTCTCAGGGGGTCTCCGGGAGATGGGGATTGTAGGGTCTCATGGGGTCAGTGGGAGAACTAGTGTCAGGGTTAGGGGGGAAGGGTCAGGATTGTCAAAAAAATATATAGTTTCACAGTGGTTTATTATAAACCACTGCGAAACCATTTTACAAAAAGGTATAGAAGTGGTTCACAAAACGGCCGCTAAAGTCAATTTATGTTGTACTATTCTTTAGTGGTGGTTTGCTAAGATATATCTCATAGATTATCAGGGGTTCTATTGGCACCCGAGCATATTACATGTTCACAGGTGTGGATAAGGGGAGGAATTTTCTATAAAAACCTAAATATATTTATTTCTTTAGGATGCGAGTTTTGTTGCTGACAATCAGTCCATTGATCAAGAATCTTGGATAATTTTGTTTACTTATTTTATAAATATTATATAGTAAAATAATTATACTACCATGTTTCTATGTTTTCCTTTTGTAGAGACATTCCATAATCAATTTTGGTATATGATTCAGATTTAACTTCACTTGTTTATTTATATATTGGATGGTTATATTCATTTCTTCTTCAACTCTTATTCATTACTGTTATTATTAAACTTTTTATTCAAAAATATTATCTCCACTATCCACTACTCTGACAAGAGGGAATAGTCTCCCAACTATCACTCCCTAGAACTTCACGACTAGTCGCATCCTTTGGTGTATGAGGAGATGTGATTGAGGCCATGTTGATGACTGGGATTAGTTACTTGGGAGTGAGCTAAGTCTGGGACATCACATGGTGCCACTCTCAAAGAATTATACCTTGACAAGAAATAAAATTTTTATAATAACAAAATAACTCTTTATCTAATCAAAATGATCACTGATGAATGAAATATGGTACTTCTTATTAATCTTCATCGAGTTTAACTTCTAATAAAAAATGCTTAAATGAAAAATTCCATACATATTATTAGAAAAAAAATGGTGATCCTTAAGGTGATGTATTTGGATAGATGAATCCTTTATCATCTACCTCATCCATCTTGGCCTCAATATCCTAAATCATTTTTTGTGAAATTATATTTGGCATAATATAAACTACCTCGTCTTTAGAAATCAACTCAATTAGGAACTCAATATCCCTATTATATGGAAATTCTAAAAACTCCTTTTGAAACCCATAATTAAACCTATCTACTATTGTATGGAATACATATTTATCCACTCCCCAATTATCATACATAAGAATTACTAAATAGGCATTGAGTGCATATTACATTTGATGAACTAGCCCTATAAAACCTTCTCGGATGTCATATTCTCCATGATGAATATAAATTTCACCCCTAGGAGATGTAAAACTCACTCACCTAGGGATAAAATCAATATAATCTTGGTAAATAACCAACCACTTTATGCCTAGTATTAGATAAAAAATTTCCATATCAAGTATGATCAAGTCCCAAAGGAGGTAGTGCAACCCAATATTGAGGGAACACTCTTTACAACATTAAATTCCCTATGATTTCACCCCTAATGGTGTGTCAATCATCATAAATCAAAATATATACTCCATATATAGTATCAAAACATTTAAAACTATATATACCTAATATAGTGTGATTATCATTTTTCAATGAAAGCAATATAAATCTTAAAATCTAATAGAATCGTACCTCAAACAGTTGAAGAATCGACCTCACTACGAATGGGTGCAAGATGGACTATATATAGTTGATCTATCCATATACCCTGGGATCTAGTCTCGGTCCCTTTTGTTTGAATTTCCTTCTATTATGGATGACACTTACATGAAGTACCACATCACCCACCCCAACCATTTTGGATTACTAAACTCCAACAAGTTGACTGGTATGGGGTAGTCGATCCCATTCTGATGCTCTGCATCAACCTCATTCCTCCATCGTTTTCCATCTATTGAGTGTCTTTATAGAACTTTTGATGGTTCCTTATGAATCCACATGATCATAACTCCAATATGAGTCAAATACACTATCCTATCATGTGACCTAGTGATCTATATTGATTAAAGATGTCATGATCACTAACCAGATAGGCTAGTTTACACCCCTTCATTCCCTATCCTCCACCACCTTGTATAAAATTATTACAATGACACTTACTACCATCAGATGAAGTACCACCTGATATCCCAACCAATACTATATATCCACCACTAGAAGATTCCTTCAGTTTCCCCTTAGAAACGAGATCATGCTTTACCTCCTTAAAAAACTTTTCGAAATGGATGATATTCACCTAGGACATGATCACACTTCAAATAATAACCTTATAATGCTTTATCGTGGCTGAATCATCTCATACCAAGGATGGAACAAAACCCTTAAATTTAGTGACTCATCCAATATAATATATCACTATCATATTCCCTTAATTCAAACATATAAACTCAACAGTTCTACCATCACTTAAAGTATCATGGTTGAAATGTTCCATGAACATTTCTTGTAAATCCTTCCTAGATATATCCTCTACCTACTCTACTCAGCTGGAACATTAATAAAGAACCCAACAACCTCAAACCCACCCACACAAGATAATTTCATAGGATACTATATTTAAAACTCTCTCGTCAGATCAAACATACTTGGTGATTTAAACCCTTAGTCTTTTTACATCAACAACATAAAATGTGTGAACTTATAATAGAATATATTTACCCATATTAATTGGAACCAAAGGTGGCTCTTTTCTTACTACTATAGGTGCATTATTAATAATTACCTCATTATTATATACATGTAAATGTTATCATGGTATAATTTCTCTACAATTACAAATTCAAATTTCATGGAACATTATAATTTATTACATAGCTATAAAAAATATGATTCATAACCATATGTAATAAAAAATTACACATATAATCTCCCAATGGTTAAAATATCAACGAAATTACCACCCTCATCCATCTCTATCCAAGGTCTTAGGTAACTCAGGGTAAAAAAACACCCATATTTACTAGATTTTTGTTTGAAACAAAATTTAAACATTTAAATTTATATATTTAAATTTAAAAATTTTCATTATATTAAATAGAAATCATTTTTACATAATAAAATATAGATTAGAAAATTATTTTATTTCCCTCAACCAAACCATACATACTTTTCTATTTTTCCAAGAATCATGCATTTCGTACAAACCCTTGAATTCCTAATAGGATGCATACATAAAAAATATTTGTCCATGCCAATCCATGAGAAAAATCACATAAAATAAGAACATTAAACCACATTCGCATCATCCAAGGTGAAATAATATCCAACTATAACAAGATAACATCAATAAAAAATACCACCATGGATACTTGGGTTTTCCCCTTCACACGTTTTAGCTACTCCCATACAAGAGATTATTTTTAGGACCCAACATATCTTAGTCATATATCTACATTTTCCATATAGAGTAAGGGAATAAAAAGGAAACACCCTTTGATACCACATAGAAATATCTCAACTCAAGAGGTGCTAAAATGGTGACCCAAGATAGATAGTAATAGGAACCCAAGAATGAATCCATATATTCTTGAGGATTTTAACTAGAAATGAAAATGTAAGGAGATACATGGGGAGACAATGTATTATTTATGGGATTAAACTAGCAGTAGTGACCATAGTAACATTTAAATGACATAATAATACATAATCATAAATCACATACCTCATTCGCAAACATAGAATGTACTAAAAAAATATAATAATATTTCATGTCCTATTTGTATAAAGATCAAAAGAAGAAACCAAAATAAAATAATAAAAAACCCTTAAAATTGGGTTCAAAATAAAGTCTTGTCCCCTCATCAATGCTCTGGTATAATTCAACCATCTATCATAACGCCCTTTCCCTTATCCAAACCCACAACTGTGAAGTCTTATTAGGTACCAATAGGTTCTAAACAGGGTGCAAGTTAAACTCAATAGGCTATCACCAATGTTTTATAAAGAAATATCTAGTAATAAAAAAGTGTATTCTAGTGAAATGGAATAATTGTAGTGATATTAAATTCTTTAAATCATGTTTAAATTTACAAATTTTGATTTCGTATCGTGGACCTTATACCCCAATGTTATTGGTCACAAACTCTAGGGTTTAACACTTTACATATAAAGGTATGGGGAGAATTTTTATTATTTAGTTCCATTTATCAAGATCAATTGGTTTTTATCTATGGGTTAAAATTACTTCAAATAATTTATGGTCAGATCCCCTTATCAGCACTCAAAAATTGAATATGGGACATCATACCTATTATTGTAAACTATGGATGTGAAACATCATTCCCATCCTCAAATATCTAAGGAGAAGGAATAAAAAAACCAATATCCTTACCCATGGTTCTGTAACATCATATAAAATTTTAAAATAAAACAAATAACCATTTGCATGGTTTCACAAAATTCATCTTTTAACATCTGAAGGGAACAAGGACATCTATTATTGTCACGCATTAATTAATTACATGCTCAACCACATTTAACTATGTTTAAATAATTACCTTACTAGAACATTTTCAAATATTTAGCACCTTCCACATAGTTATTATATATCTCACTTCTTTTAACCAAACACCCAGAAGCCCATTTTAATCATTTTACATCCTTTATCTTTATTATGAAATATCACATTACAATTCAAGTGATACCAAAAAACACTATTTACCCATAACCATTCCATAAAATAAATAATCAGTTTAATAAAACAAAGACCTTAATTCCCCCTTTTTAATTCACATTTCCATTTTCAAGAGGACATAACACTTCTGGGGAAACCATAAACCCGACTCTCACAGTATCAAATGTAATTAATGGGGTCTGTGAAGGGTGTACAAAATCATTATATGTCATAATTAATTATTTTGAAACAAATAATCAATTTTAAAACATGAATGTGTTTTTGAACACAACATATGCACAAAATCAACTTCAAGCCTTTTGGAGAAAGCACATAGACGACCTATATTTGGGTCTTTGAAAAACAGTATCTCAAACACAGCCATTGGATCATTAACCTTGATAATGGCAGTGGAATGGGTAATAAAATTAGGTATGAACTCTTTCATCTGGATTAAAAAAAATCTAAAGTCCTCAAATTTAAAGAGGCACACAATTTAGCCATTTGGTTTTCCAAACCATTCACCAAACCTGAAACCTTTTCATTCTCTTGAGAAACCAATGATAATGGTTTCATGGGGAATACCATATAGTTTTTTAATAATTTTTAATTTCATGTAGTTGGATCAATCCATGGTTACACATTTTTCGTGTCTCCCTATACATTTCATCTCACCATGAAACACCTGTCTTACAAGGAACATAGTTACGAGTAATGGTTAGTTAAAACCATCCATTATATGTACTCTTTATCACCTTTTTCATTTCCAAAACCCTTGAGACACTCCTGATACATCTCATACTTTTAGGAAGCATTTTTTATCCATTTTAAATGTATTTTAACAAAAATTTAAAGAAAAGATACCTTATATGGAGGTTTTGATTTTATAGTGGTGGAACAATTACCCATACTTATATGAATAATGGGAGAATATCACCCTTAATATAATTATTGGTCTTCCTAATACCTTTAATTTCCATAATTCCACCTGGGTTATAGTTGATAACCATATGAGGTCAACACATTTCATTTCTATTTAATAATATTTCTCACTCAAATGACTTGAAATGATATATATAAAGTATGTGGTAAGGTGTCATGGAGTTACACTACAAATTGTATTTGATCAAGATATGATATTTTCCTCAAATTTTTAGGGCTTACTCTAATAGAATTGGATAAAATGATAATATTTATTATTTATTATCCCCAAAATATTGATGTTCAATCTGAAAGGGCCATTCAAACTCTAGAAGATATTCCAATATATTTTTTAATGGATTTCAAATGAGGTTCTGATCAATATGCTATATTGGTAGAGTTCTCGCATAAAAATAGTTTCCATTGTTGTATTAATATGGAACCATATTTGGCTCTTTGTGGGAATAACTGTAAAAATATAACATGTTGGTATGATGTTAGAGAGTGTAAACTAAAAGGACTTGATCATGATCATGAACTACCAGAGAAGATTCAAACTATCGAGTAAAACATTATAACCAAAAAAGTTTATAAAATTTATACGTTCATAATCATTAATGAGATTTTGAGTTTAAAGAAAAAAATAATGAATAAAATTGAATATCACAATGGAAGAGGGTTATGGGATTTGTGAATTTGGTAAATTTTATCCCCAGTTATATTTTACCCATAAAAATCCTCAATAATGTTGAGATAATAGGTTATCATCTTGTTAATACACTAAATCTCTCCTAAATTTATAATTTGTTCAATTTTCACTTTTTATGAAGTAAATACCATACCCTCACCTGTACTAAAATCAGAAGTAGAAAAAATAGAACATGATGACTTTTATAAAGATAAGACAATAGAAATCTTGGATTATAGATGCAACACCCCGAGATTTTATGAAAAATATTCTTTTAATTTCATTAATGTCTTGTGTTGTATGCTACACCATGATTACCTTGCGCTATACGTAACACCGTATTAGCATGCAGTATACGCAAAACTATTCCTAGATTGTGTTACACACAATTTTGATAATAGTTATTCTACACAACATTGAGTATATATATATATATATTCAATGTATAAATGAAATATGGTTGGATTCTGTTATATGAAACAACGAAGGATTCTTTCACAACACGCAACCCTAACTTGGCTTGCATTACACGCAATCACGACCTTCCTCGATAGCGTGTGTTGTACGCAATACCGGGTGTTACTAAATAACGATATATTTTTATAATATTATTATGAACTAGCCGTTATGAACAGTATTAAATAAATTTTGAATTTTATAACATTATTATACATCTTACACATTTTCTATAACATGTTATAAGAACAAAATAAATTTTTTCAGGTAAAATAATTATTTTTCAAAAAATTCAGTTTTGCCACCTTTTGATGGAGCACCCACTTTATATCTAGTTTTTTAAATTTTTATAAGTTCCATTTGAAATAATAAAATTATTATTTGTAATCAAGAAATAAAAATTTACTTTGGATAAATTTATCATTTTATTCTGATGACATTCATATTTTAATGAATAGTAAAAACACGCTATATTTTAATTAAAAACAACATTTTTCATCGTAATATCTTATGTGGTTAAATTATAATATTGAATGGATTTAAAGTATAAATAGAATATATTTTTACCATTTAATATAATGTATGTCATTAGCATTGATTTTACCTTGAATTCGTAGGTTAAATCAAGTCAATCTTTTGTAATGTTTTAAAGAAAAACCCATTTTCTTTCGACAATAAGATTAATTTTAATTTAATTTATTCAACTTTGGTGTATTGAATTTGGAAAAATGGATTCCATATTTGGAATCAGTGGGTCCAAATTATTTTAATAAGCTACTTTTTATTTTTGGGCATTGTGAATAGTAACTATGGTAAATTTTATTTACTATAGTTAAAGGTAAATCGGGTAATTAAGGGTAAATATAAGATTATAAAATTATCCTAACACTTGTAAAAATCATATTGGATGACTAAAATTATACCCATATCACTTAAGGGTCGGATTAGATTCATTTAATGGACTTTTTTCCATGAAAATAATTTAATTATTATTAAAACCAAAGAAAGTGACAACATGTCACTCTCTTAAATACTATAAGTATAATAATTTTAAGTTAGTGATAAAAATCATGAATCTTCAAACATTAATAGTCTATAGAAAGATAACAAAAGTATCTACATCATGAGAATTTATTTAGATTTTTTTGGGATTAAATAATTATCATTAATTGTGACACAATAGTGATGCAGAAATTATTTATCTAGTGAAAAATCAAAAATATAGTTTTTATTAAACTAATATTGACCATAAAAGGCAAAAAAACCTGACCAAAACTTATTTTTCATGTAAATTTAAACTATAATCATCCAATTGTAGAATAGTTGACCATTTTGAGTCTTATACATGAAATTATGGCACTTATATTATTTTATTTTAAATGATTCCAAAGCTGTCACCTTCATAATTTAATAAATATAACAATTTAACTTTTGTGATTTTAAGATGATAAATTCGAGTAAAAGTATTATTATAAAATTTAATATATTTATATTCATCATAGGATTTTATTTTTTATTTTTATGCAACATATAAGTATATTAGATAATTATACAAAAATGTTGTAGTAATTATTTTATTAAGAGATAAACAAAATAAATGGTTTTAAAAATAATAAAATAAATATTATATGAACTATTTAACGTTCTCCACTAATTTTATAGATACATATAAACTTTTATGAATCTATTAAATATTTTAGTTCGAACATATCTTCTGTATATATTTTATTTAAATTCAAATAAATGAATAGTGTCAAAATTGACACTATTGTTATTTTATGAAAATAACATATTATAAAATTGTTTAAATTTCACAAAAATATTTAAAAATTATAAATTTAAATTTATATGGTCTATAATATTATAAAGTAAAAAATTATGGAAAATTCACAACAAATAAGTAATTATTTGTTATAATTTAAAATTTAGAATTTTATTACCACAAACAAACCTAAATAGATTAAATAAGGATAAATCAAAATGATAAGGATTAAAATAAGATCCAAACATGTGTAAATTTGATTTTTTGATGCTATTAAAACCCTATATAATCTAATATAAGAATATGAGTCATTTTTGGTGGTTTTTAGGTGGGGTTAGATTTATTATAAATTAATATTTTTACGAATTCCAAAGGTGCCCCTCTCCTCCCTTATAAAAGGGAACCTCCTCCCTCTCTTCCACACACCAATTTGATCCTTAAAGCTCAGAAACACCCTACCCAATTCTCCTCTACACTTCCCTAGAAACATCCTAGTGGTCCTGGTCTTTTTCAAAGACCAATTTTAGTGCCCTAAGAGGAGGTCTCAAAGAGGCGCTTCAAAGAAGAGGTAATTTCCGTTACCGATTCTTTCACCTTTATTTCTTCTTCCACTTATTCTTCTTAGGTTGTTTCATTATGAAGTAATAACATAAGTATCACTCATATACTTATATGTTATTATATGTATGAAACAACCCTATTTCACCATCTATCCATCCTATGGAAAATGAAATCACCGCGCGTGCGTACGTACAGAATACCGTCTCCACGCCATGGTGTAATCTATTTTCCACCACCACCTTAATTGGATGGGTATAATAGTGTAAATAATAACTATATATTATTATTATAAAGTGATAATTATTCTTTAATAGTATACATACACTGTAATAAAATTCCATGTTCATGGGAATGATATCATCGCTCGCGCGTAAGTACGGAATACCGTCTCCACGACGCGATGAGATTCATTCTCAATGATTAACCATTCATAAATGATTATAAAGTATATATAATAAGTAATCATGAAATATATGACATAATAATTATACTGGATTTATTTGTATATATATGTATGTCATCTACTTAATTCCATTCAACTCAATAAGGAAACGAAAACAGGGTTCATGCGTACGTACGGCCTACCGTCTCCATGAACGGTGTATATCTTTCCATTTATCGATATATTATATATATGTATATTCTGAATATATATTATATATAAATAATGTTTTATATTCCGGAATTAAGTAATCCTGATCTAAGTAATCATATGAATAATTACAAGTCAAAACACAGATGACAAATGAAATGATTTTACCCAAAACGCTGTTTAACATGGAATTTACAAAAGAAAGGGTAATATAAAGTCATAAGTGAAAAATATATAATATCATAACAATTAATATGATTCTGTAATAAGTCAATAACATTATTTAAATTATTATATAGGAGGTTCGGATACGTACGAACCATATCGGACCTAAGGTAAGGGATAATTTATCAATCTCATTTTTATCCAAGATTGTTTATTTTTAAGTATTTACTGGGGTTATCTTTATCATCCAATCCCATGTTTTCTAAAAATGGTTTCATGTATTTTTAATGGCCTTTTTACCGATTTTTTACTTTTACTACATGGTATGTACAGAATCATTCTTTTTTTTAACGTTATGAGGTACTTTTTGACTTTTCCGGCAAAAGTACGAGAAGAATGTTTTTTAACATATACGGCATGAAAGGATTTTTATGGTTTTATAAAGACATATTTTAATAAAGATTCCTCCAAAATATTTCATGACTATATTAAACAAAATCTTTTTCTTTTAAAATTTCATGACGTTTTGTGAAAAGAAATTGATTTTGAAAAAGAAAGGATATTTTCCTCATGAATTCATTTCCAGTGTTTTATCAGCACCATTTTCCATCTAAGATGACATAATTTCATATGTGTATGTTTCAATTATAAAGTCTCTGTGATTTATATGGTTTCACTTTTCTCATTATGAAATGATATCCATTTCTTTTATATGGATTATGTGATGATGGGATGATGTTTATGAAACCCATTTTATTTGTTCGGTTATTATGAATGATGTAAGTTTATTTTGTGGCACATGTAAGAATGATTCCATTATGAGATGGGTGGGACCTATATCTTTCTCCAATGCATTGGGTAATGATTTATATCTCATGAGATTGACATTGCTGGAACAACAGGTTAAACCGGTTCAGTAAAAAAGGACTGAAACTAGGAGTGAACTCGATTCAGAAAGGGACTTTGTCCACTAAGATGGTCTTGGAAACAATTCCTTGGATACTATGGAAATCGTTACATGTGATTAATGGATGCCACAATTACATGTTGTATTCACATGTTATTTTGTCATTTTTAATGTTTCTTTATGATCTATGCTTTACGTACTTCCATGTTTTATGTCATTTCTCAAGCTTTTGATGTTTAAACATTATGTTCATGCTTTTAAGATCAAATGTATATGGTATGTTTTATTTTATCCATGCTTACCCTTACTGAGCATTTGAGCTCACCCTTTTTATGTTTTCTTTTCCCCAGGATATAAAGAAAGGTTTTAGGTAAGAAAAAAGGGGAAAGATCTTTATGGGATATGTTGAAGATATTTTTCACCACGATTAGAAGATTACGTTCCAAGTTTCCAAAGACACTAAACTATTATGGTCCTTGTGTGTCTGTTTTTGTTATGTATTAAGTATTCCGCTAAATTAATGTAATGTTCATGTACGTCAAGCTTCAGGTCTCTATAGTTGGTATCAAAGGAATGGTTTA
This sequence comes from Viscum album, assembly GCA_963277665.1. NCBI lineage: Eukaryota > Viridiplantae > Streptophyta > Magnoliopsida > Santalales > Viscaceae > Viscum > Viscum album. The sequence continues at coordinate 1,579,358,225 of OY728150.1, read as the reverse complement.
GTCAACCTTTGGAAAATAGGATGTGAGAACTTTAGTGAGATCACTAGAGATATTTCTAAGGTATGTCTAGGGATGTCCCTAAGGTTATGTACACGCATAGGTTATAGTACTAGAATTACGATAACCCAAGATGTTAGATATTGAAGGTACTCCCCCTTTATTATATTGTTTTCCCTAGCGTGATTTTTTCCTCTCACACTATTATTTTTTGGTTTTAGACGATGGATTGAACCCGAAGGAACGGTGTTGATCAATGTAATGGACAATGCAATGATTGTCCTCCTGAAAAAACAAATGTTATGGGAGATAGAGTGAAAAATCTTATTGCTATACTTACACATGCTATGTATCATTCTGGACTTCCAAATGAGCAGAGAAGGGAACAATATTCTATTGAGTCCTTCATGAGGCAACGCCCAACTTATTTTAGTGGTTCTTCTGATACACTTGTTTTTGAACAATGGATCATTACCACTTAAAAGATATTTTCAGTTCTTCAATGTTCTGAACATGATAAAGTCATCTTAGTAGTTTATTGTTTGGAAGGTGAAGCTGATCAACAGTGGAATCTTATCAAGAATACGAGGTCAAGAGATGAAATTGAGTCCATGGAATGGGAAGAGTTCAAGAACTTATTTTTCAATAAGTACTTCCATCGTATTCTTCGAACAAAGATGGAGAAGGAGTTTCTCGAACTAAAGAAAAAGGATGATGAATCCGTTGGTATATACGAAGCGAATTTTACATGGCTTTCAAGGTATGCATCTGGATTTATCATCCAACCTGAAAGTAAAGTTGATCGATTCTTCAGTGGCTTAAAACCAAATCTTCGAAGGGTATTGGCTATAAGAGACTTCAGTAGCTATGAAGAAATTGTGCGTTGTGCTATCATGGTAGAAATAGTAGTTGATGTTACTTATCCATCTCATTATTTTGACAAGAAACGAAAGATGGAGTTCAAGGAGAAATCACAGAATAATGGTGAAAATAATATGAATGTTTCCTTATGCCTAAAGTGTGGAAAGAAGCATGGTGGAGATTGTCTTAAAGGGACCAGAAAATGTTTTAAGTGTGGAAAAGAAGGTCGTCGAGCAGCTGAGTGTTTATGTAATAGAAAAATGGTTTCTAATGATGTGAATAAAGGAAAGACTGTAGATAATGCACCACCAACACTTCAATGCTTCAAGTTCAAGGAAATGGGGCATTATGCTAATAAATTCCCTAATAAAAGGGTTAGTGATGATCAACATGAGAAACCACTTAAGGAAAAGGACAATGGGAAGTCACATGCGATCACTATTGGCGATGTTGAATATGGAAACGATGTGGTGGAATGATTAAGTGTTTATGTAATGAGATTCCAAAATAATGTTGTCTATAGTATTTTGGAATATTGGAATATTTATGTATTTGTATATTGTGGTTTTCAATAATTTTATGGAACTGGTAACCATGGATAGGGATTGAGATATTTTTGAAAAAAAAAGATGATATGCGCATAATGAAGGGAAAATGAGAAAATGAAATGTTTGACTGTATTCATGAGCTCATGACTGATATAAGGACTATGTGATATTATGGTTTGATTATATAGAAATTTTGGGATTTTGGAATGTGGAAAGAGTTAACTTTTGACAGCATTCGTGTTTTCACTAAGGTTCAATGTGTATTCATTCTTCAAAAGAATACTTGACTAAGGTATTCACATGTCTGTAATTTGACCAACAAGTTATATCTTATGATATATTGGGGATAAATGATGGAATTCACGTGATTTTTATGTGATATTTCATGTAATAATTTTCTTTATACTATGAGCTTGGACCGATGTATTTTATATATGCCTAAAGATTGGAATGGATTATGTTGGAAATAAGTTAGTATTGTTTAAAGATAGAACTTTTTTCGATATTATTAATGGGATGTTATAGTAATGTAGTTTTAGAAAATGGACAACCTGCAGGATGGGCGACAACCCATTGCGTCGGACAAGGCTGTGGTAATCGAACCCACAACCGAAGTGCGATTGGACTTTATCGCCTACCACTGGCCTACATGAAGTCCCTGGTTAGTAGAAACTATTTTTATCTTATTAAGCGGTATGATATATGAAGTATAAGTTCATTTTTGGAACCATATACGATTAATATAACCATATGATGGACTTATAACTTTTTCTAACCTTTTGTTTGAAATAGATGGAATGACCCATCATTCTATGATCTGCTAACACATCACGAATAACAAAATCAACTTCATTTCATTAAGGGATGAAGTGGAAATTGTTCAATTCACGAACAACAGTAAGATTGTACCAAAATCATGTAAGTATTTCTTTTAATTCATCAACTTTAGGGAAATGATCTTTAAAACCAAAAATGTTGTCCTAGTTCCCTTATATCCGATTAATCAGATGGTACCTTAGATCATCACCAATCAATAGATTTTTGATTGTTGCCTTTTTCTTATCCATGTTCTATACCACTCTCCATCAGAACTTGAGGGTTAGATTTTTCTTCCATATCCATATTTTCACCTATGTTCTCCTACGTGGAAACCCCGTGAAGAGTTAATTTGGGTAACTGTTACATTTCATATTTTAGTTTTTAAAAGTCATGTTTTGGTATTCCTTTTTACGATGTGGGTTTCTATTAAACAAACATTCGAGTAGTAAACCATTTATAACCCCGACGAATTTCGAGGGCGAAATTCATTTTAAGGGGGGTAGAATGTAACACCCCGAGATTTTATGAAAAATATTCTTTTAATTCCATTAATGTCTTGTGTTTTATGCTACACCAAGATTACCTTGCGCTATAGGCGACACCGTATTAGCTTGCAGTATACGCAACACTATTCTTGGATCGTGTTACACACAATTTTGATAATAGTTATTCTATGCGACATTGAGTATATATATATATATATATTCAATGTATAAATGAAATATGGTTGGATTCTGTTATATGAAACAATGAAGGATTCTTTCACAACACGTATCCCGGACTTGGCTTGCATTACACGCAATCACAGCCTTCCTCGATAGCATGTGTTGTACGCAATACCGAGTGTTACTAAATAATGATATATTATTATAATATTATTATGAACTTTCCGTTATGAATAGTATTAACTAAATTTTGAATTTTATAACATTATTATTCATCTTACACATTTTCTAGAACATGTTATAAGAACAAAATAAAATTTTCAGGTAAAATAAGTATTTTTCAAAAAATACAATTTTGCCACCTTTTGATGGTGCACCCACTTTAAATCTAGTTTTTGAAATGTTTATAAGTTCCATTTGAAAAAATAAAATTATTATTTGGAATAAAGAAATAAAAATTTACTTTGGATAAATTTTTCATTTTATTCTGATGACTTTCATATTTTAATGAATAGTAAACACACTATATTTTAATTAAAAACAACTTTTTTCATCATAATATCTTATGTGCTTAAATTATAATATTTAATGGTTTTAAAGTATAAATAGAATATATTTTTACCATTTAATATAATGTATGTCATTATCATTGATTTTACCTTGAATTCGTAGGTTAAATCAATTCAATCATTTGCAATTTTTTAAAGAAAAACCCATTTTCTTTCGGCAACGAGATTAATTTTAATTTAATTTCTGAATCTTTTGTGTAATGAATTCGGAAAAATGGATTCCATATTTGGAATCATTGGGTCCAAATTATGTTAATAAGCTACTTTTTATTTTTGGGAATTGTGAATAGTAACTACGGTAAATTTTATTTACTATAGTTAAAGGTAAATCGGGTAATTAAGGGTAAATATAAGATTATAAAATTACCCTAACAATTGGAAAAATACTATTGGATGACTAAAATTCGACCCAAATCACCTAAGGGTCATATTAGATTCATTTAATGGACTTTTTTCCCTGAAAATAATTTAATTATTATTAAAACCAAAGAAAGTGACAACATGTCACTCTCTTAAATACTATAAGTATAATAATTTTAAGTTAGTGATAAACGTCATGAAACTTAGAACATTAATAGTCTATAGAAATATAACAAAATTATCTACATAATGAGAATTTATTTAGAATTTTTTGGGATTAAATAATTATCATTAATTGTGACACAATAGTGATGGAGAAATTATTTATCTAGTGAAAAATGAAGAATATAGTTTTTTTAAACTAATATTGACCATAAAAGGCACAAAACCCTGAATGAAACTTATTGGTCATGTAACTTTAAACTATAATCATCAAATGGTAGAATATTTGACCATTTGGAGTCTTATACAAGCAATTATAACACTTATATTATTTTATTTTAAATGATTCCAAAGTTGTCACCTTCATAATTTAATAAATATAACAATTTAACTATTGTGTTTTCAAGATGATAAATTCGAGTAAAAGTATTATTGTGAAATTTAATATATTTATCTTCATCATAGGATTTTATTTTTCATTTTTATGCAACATATAAGTATATTAAATAATTATAAAAAAATGTTGTAGTAATTATTTTATTAAGAGATAAACCAAATAAATGGTTTTAAAAATAATAACATAAATATTATATGAAATATTTAATGTTCTCCAATAATTTGATAGATATATATGAACTTTTATGAATCTATTAAATCTTTTAGTTCGAACATATCTTCTGTATATATTTTATTAAAATTCAAATAAATGAATAGTGTCAAAATTGACACTATTGTTATTTTATAAAAATTACATATTATAAAATTGTTTAAATTTCACAAAAATATTTAAAAATTATAAACTTAAATTTATATGGTCTATAATATTATAAAGTAAAAAATTATGGAAAATTCACAACAAATAAGTAATTATTTGATATAATTTAAAATTTAGAATTTTATTACCACAAATAAACCTAAATAGATTAAATAAGGACAAATCAAAATGATAAGGATTAAAATAAGATCAAAACATGTCTAAATTTGATTGGTTGATGAGATTACAACCCTATATCATCTTATATTCGAATATGAGTCATTTTTGGTGGTTTTTACGTGGGGTTAGATTTATTATAAATTAATATTTTTAAGAATTCCAAAGGTGCCCCTCTCATCCCTTATAAAAGGGTACCTCCTCCCTCTCTTCCACACACAACTTTGAGGATTCAAGCTCGGAAAACACCTGCCCAATTCTCATCTCCACTTCCTAGAAACATTCTAGATGTCCTGGTCTTTTTCAAAGACCAATTTTAGTTCCCTAATAGGAGGTCTCAAAGATGCGCTACAAAGAAGAGGTAATTTCCGTTACCGATTCTTTAACCTTTATTTCTTCTTCCAATTATTCTTCTTAGGTTGTTGAATTATGAAGTAATAACATAAGTATCAATAATATACTGATATGTTGTTATATGTATGAATCAACCCTATTTCACCATCTATCTATCCTACGGAAAATGAAATCACCGCGCGTGCGTACGTACGGAATACCGTCTCCACGCCGTGGTGTAATATATTTTCCACCACCACATTACTTGGATGGGTATAATGATGTAAATAATAACTATATATGATTATTATAAAGTGATAATTATTCTTAAATAGTATACATACACTCCAATAAAATTCCACGATCATGGGAACGATATCATCGCTCGTGCGTATGTATGGAATACCGTCTCCACGACGCGATGAGATTCATTCTCATTGATTAACCATTCATAAATGATTATAAAGAATATGTAATTAGTAATCATGAAATATACGACATAATAATGATACTGGATTTATGTGTATATATATGTATGTCATCTACTTAATTACATTCAACTCAATAAGGAAACGAAAACGGCGTTCATGCGTACGTACGACCTACCGTCTCCCTGAACGGTGTATTTCTTTCCATTTATCGATCTATTATATATATGTATATTTTGAATATATATTATATATAAATCATGTTTTATATTCTGTAATTGTGTAATCATGATTTAAGTAATCATATGAATAATTACAAGTCAAAACACGGATGTCAAATGAAACGATTTTATTCAAAACGCTCTTTAGCATGGAATTTACAAAAGAATGGGTAATATAAATTCATAAGTGAACCATATATGATATCATAAAAATTAATATGATTCTTTAATAAGTCAATAAAATTATTTAAATTATTATATAGGAGGTTCTGATACGTATGAAGCATATCAGACCTAAGGTAAGGGATAATTTATCAATCACATTTTTATCTGAGATTGTTTATTTGTAAGTATTTAATGGGGTAATCTTTATCATCCAAGCCCATGTTTTATAAAAATGGTTTCATGTATGTTTAATGTCCTTTTTACCCATTTTTGACGTTTACTACATGGTATGTAAGGAATCATTATTTTTTTAATGTTACGAGGTACTTTTTGACTTTTCCGGCAAAAGTACGAGAAGAATATTTTTTTAGCGTATACAACATGAAAGGATTTTTACGGTTTTATAAAGACATATTTTCATGAAGCTTCCTCCAATATATTTCATTACTGTTTTAAACAAAATCGTTTTCTTTTAAAATTTCATGACATTTTGTGAAAAGAAATTGATTTTGAAAAAGAAATGATATTTTCCTCATGAATTCATTTCAAGTGTTTTATCAGAACCATTTTCCATCTAAGATGACATTATTTCATATGTGTATGTTTCAAGTATAATGTCTCTATGATTTACATGGTTTCAATTTTTTCATTATGAAATGATATCCATTTATTTTATATGGATTATGTGATGATGGGATGATGTTTATGAATCCCATTTTAATTGTTGGGTTATTATGAATGATGTAAGTTTATTTTGTGGCACAAGTAAGAATGATTTCATTATGAGATGGGTGAGACCTATATCTCCCTCAAATGCATTGGGTAACGATTTATATCTCATGAGATTGACATGGCTCGAATGACAGGTTAAACTGGTTTAGTAAAACAGGACTGAAACGAGGAGTGAACTCGATTCAGAAAGGTACTTTGTCCACTAAGATGGTCTTGGCAGCAATGCCTTGGATAATATGGAAATCATTACATGTGCTTAATGTATGCCACAATTACATGTTTTATTTCCATTCTATTTTTTCATTCTTAATGTTTCTTTATGATCTATGCATTACGTACTTCCATGTTTTATGTCATTTCTCAAGCATTTGATGTTTAAAAATTATGTTCATGTTTTTAAGTTCAAATGTATATGGTATGTTTTATTTTATCCATGCTTACCCTTACTAAGCATTTGATCTCACCCTTTTTATGTTTTCTTTTCCCCATGATATAAAGAAATGTTTTAGGTAAGAAAAAAAGGGGAAAGATCTTTATGGGAGATGATAATGATCTTTCACCACGATTAGAAGATTACGTTCCATGTTTCCAAAGACACTAAACTATTACGGTAATTGTGTGTCTGTTTTTGTTATGTATTATGTATTCAAGTAAATTAATGTAATGTACATGTACGTCAAGCTTCAGGTATCTACAATAGAGATAATGTACTATAAAATTAAACTACCCATCTTGTTAAAGTTAACAAGAGAAAACATTTGTTTTAGGAAGAAACATGGGAACCCAAATATGTAATAGGGAAGATGTTCCCTGATTTTTTTCATTAGAGAAATAAGCATTTGAGGGTGAATTTTTTTTAATGGTGGCAGAATGTAGAATCCCAATATTTTAGTATATATTACCCTTTAAATTTGTACTATTGTGAATTGATTTCTTCAAATTAAACACCAAATAAAAATTAATGGAGAAATTTTTTTGACATAAAATATTATAATGAAATAAAAACATTAATACATTGTGATAATGAAATATTAAATATCATTAAGATAAATACAAGATTTATAAAACCATAATGAAATAAAAATACTATAAACACGAAATCATTATACCCATGATTTTCCTTGAAGATCATACCTGTGATTATAAATGTGGAAATAGGTAAAAATACTAGTAATATATATATTGAGAATGAAGTAAATGAACATGTTTAATTATTATATAAATATATTTAATGATATATAAGGAAATATAAAACTACCATTGTGTATTTATTTCATTATACATACTGATGTTTGATAAATGAGCATTGGACATATGGCTATTGTACATATTGTTATTTAACATATGGTCATTGGACATATGGACATTATATATATGGATATAAGGTATATGGAAATTATATATATTTATACCCAATTAGTTCGTTTAAGTTGTGCAATTATTAGTAACAATTTGAAATTAGTATAATTCACAAATGATAAATAATTCCGAATGAAATAAAAAGGAAAAATAAATTAATTTTATTATATTTTTTAATTTTTTCATTAAATTCTATTCTTTTTTAAATATTTATTTGATGTGTTTATAAAATAAAAAAATAATTCTAATACTGATGAATAGCTTATATTTAACATTTTCAAGATGAAAATAACCAGTGTGTGATAAAAATAATTTTATGTGAAAATAATTTTTTCAATGAATTGGTTTTTCAATAAGTTAGGTATTTTTATATTAATAAATTAAAATTATCACAATAGAATAATTATTTCAATAAAATTTAATATATATATATATATATAATAAAATAATTTATCATTCATACAATGATTATTATTTGTATAGAATATGAATAAGTCTACTTATGGGAAGAAATATATGTTTTTCTATTTTTTTAAGAATTATACATTCATTATTTTAAAATAAATTTTTATCTTGTTTGGAAATTAGAAATAATAAAATTGATTTCATTTTGGGAATTAGATCATTCAAATTAGTTAATAATTCCAATTTCATTTGTGGAAATAAAAATAAAATTTGAAGGCAAAGATTGAGATGACATAGTAAATATAAAATTGGGAAAAAGGGTTTAACTAAGGAAAATGAAATAAAATTTCACAAAACCATATGTTTAAATTGGTAAATGAGAGAATTATCTACCTACCCTCATCAATTATCTATAATTTTTTTCTCTTTTATTCACTTAGCTTGTTGAAATGGAATACTTTTACATTAAGGAATGGGTATTTTTGAAAATACCACTCAAATGTCGTCAATACAAGAACCAGTACTCTACCCATAGAAAAAAAATCCTCTTACATTATTTATATATTTAATATGAACCATTTTTACTCTCATATAGTCTACTAAGATATTTGGTTTCTTTTGGTCCAATGAAGGAGGCTTAAATCCTTCATTCCAAAGGAACTATTTTTAGATGAAGCATCCTCATCAATGTAAGTATCTAAGTTATCCTATAAAATTTTCAATTACATACTCATCTCAAATAGTTATAAATCATGTTATCTACTCTAATTATATTCTATAAACATAATTATTATTCTTTGAAAATTGCACCACTCTTAAATAACCCTAAACTCATATTCATTCATTAGTAAAACATGTTCTTTTTTGGGTCATGTTCATCCACATATATTAAAAATTATATAACAACATCATAATTTTCATCATGAATAATTGTCAATAAATTAATATTGGTAATAAAACATATTAAGAATTAATTTATGTGCTGATCAAGGTAATATAAGTGTGAGATAGAAATTAAAGTTCATTATAAAGTAACCCACTGTTATCAGAAAATTACATGAATCATGCTCATTATGGATTCCATTACAACAAACCAAACCCATACATTTGATAAAATGAACATGGGGATGAATAATTAATTGGAAAATAATTATTAAAATTCCTTGAATAATCTAGTATTTTTTTTCAAATAATGAGGATTATTATATCCCATAAAAATATTCCAAGAAACAATCAAAGTTACTAATATTTGATGATGAAAATAACCAATAATTATCTAATAAATGGGTAATAAATGATTATAATTGAACAATATAAAAGGTAATATATATATATATATATATAATGTTATGAAATAAGTAACTAAGAGGACAATATTTATTATAAAGGATGTTAAACCGACATTAGGTATGCTGAAAGTAAATAAAAGGTTTTTATTATAATCTCACATTGAAATTGAGATTTTTTATGAATAAATCATTATTGGGGTGGAAATTGTACATTATTTCTTAAAATGTTACCCCCTTTAGCTGAAAATTCAACCAAATGGAGGCTTGTAAGTGGAGCCAACAATATCTCTTCTTTTTTTGATTAATAATATTTCTCCACCATGTTCATTTTTTAAAAATTTATTTATTTAATATTTTATGATATATTAATTCCAAATTATATTTTCGTTGACTCTTTTTACAAAATAAAGACATGAATAAGTTTTTAATGTTTTCTTTATGGGTAATTTTCCATTCACTTTATTTAAAAAATTTTATAGGATTTTTTTTAATAATTTTAATAAAATGAATTTTCTTTCATATTACTTGGTTTTAATTTATATTATTTCTCTTCATGTTATATGTTTTTAAAAAATTAATTAAAATTACCTTTTTATATATAATGTTCATTTAAAAATAAATTTATCAAAAAAATAAAGCGTATTTTTTCTAATTTATAAAATCAATTTTGAATGATCATATTTTTTTCATCAATGTCAATATGTTTTGATATTAATTATACTATATTAGGTATTTTCAATAATTATTAAAATGAAATTATTTACAAGGATGACTTATGATCATGTTTTGTGTAAATATTTAAGAAACTCATTTATTTATCTCATGATACTTAATCTATGATAGAAATCTAAATGTTTTCATATTCATGTGGAAGACATATGTATGGTTTATCATTATGTGATGGGTGGGTCTCATATACTACAACATTTCATTAAGTAAGATTTTATGTTTTATGATATTAGGATGGGACATGGTTGGTTTTCCCAAGTCGACTGTATTATAGTTAGGTGGTTATCCAATTATATTATGATATAAAATTCGTGGTGATTATCCTTGACATATGTTATGATTTATATTTGTATTTTCATGCTACAATTTTGTTATTAAACATAAATATATTATTTTCTCATGGATCACAATTATTTACTCTTGTTTCCATATCCAATTGACTGATATCGTACATTATTATATTATTTTTAAACCATGATTCAAATTTATGACATATTTTTTATTGGGTATGATTTTCTTATATTATGTCCATGCAACCTAATTATGTTCTCATACCCATATGCTCATTTTATGCTCTCTTATGATTTTGGATTTTTTCTTTTATGTTCATACCATATTAGACATATGATATCATTTTTATTATATTTCCATTCTCCATTTTATGAAGAAGTGTATTATGACTGAAATTTTTAGAAGAGTATCACTGGGAAGAATAATTTTAGTTGATATTGAAGACAATTGATATAATATGTTTGATATGTATTTAGTATCCAATTAAATCCAACATATATGTTAAAAGTGATTTATTAATCATGATATGTAATAAATATTCATGTATAATAATGTAATATTAATATGTGATGTTCTTTGGTTGTCTCAAATTTACATTGAGATACCCAACATTTCTACATTGAATGAAAGAAATTATAAGGTTTACTTTAAGTATTTATTTTACCAATTTGAGTTTTGATTAAAGGAATGACTTCACCTCAACAATATCTCTTTCTTAGAGATAATTCTCCACTATAAGTTTCTTCATCACCTTGTACACCAACTATTGAGAATTATACTATATCAAATACTCTTTTTACTTGTTCCTCATATTATATACAATGATAGTGCTTGAAATACTATCCTAAATCAACTCTAATAGTTATTTATCATCGAGCATGAAGAAACTCACATTGAGAAATGGTTGAAATACTCTTTAGAACCTCTTCATGAATTTTTTACCATCAATGTTGTCTCATATTCCTCATATGTCCTCCATTATTATATTCATCCAATACAGAAATTTATTGATTAACTCATTCATTTGAATCCTTAGATCCTATTATTTGTTCCAAAGTACCAGCAATTTTACATCAAGTACCTTTATATCGATATCTTTTTTTGAAATTTTATTACTACATGGAATTCAAGGATTTACCAGAAACAAGCTTTATTTACATAGAATTGGATTATGTATCTCCCAATGTATTGAATCATTTAGAATTGGAATGATTCTTCCTTTAGTCGTTATCTAATATTTCACTGCTAAATAAATACTGAGATACAATGTATTGAATCTATGTAGACATTCAATCCCAAAATTAGAAATAGTGTTGCATTTAATTTTTACTTAATTAGATTTTTTTTACATCAAAAATGAAAATACCAATATGGTTGATGATAAATACCATATATTTAGAGTGAGGAAACACCAAATAAATCCTTTATCTCTAGTACCACTTGTTGGTTTCAGGTAAGGTAAATATCCCAGGGGTGAATGAGGGCATGTCGATGTTTTACAAATGAACTTCACCATTGATATTTTTCCTCACCAATGATATTTTCCCTTACACACAAAATGAATAGATAGTGAAAATAAAATTTGGAAACAAGTAATTTCACTTATTTCACAAAAACCTATATAATTCAAGGATAATGCGACAATGATTTTCCAAAGAACATGAAACAATCATTACAATTCATGTTTTCTAAAATTAATTGTATTTTGACTAATCATATAGGTTTATAACCCTCACAATATAAATAACATCACAACTCCCAACAATTTAGATAACTAACTAATTCCTAAAGTGTTGTTTCATTCATCTTCATAAACAATTTGTGAGTTTACTAACACATAGGTATATTAATTAGTTATACATTCATACACACGATGAACTCCACAAACCCCTGGAATGATATTGATATGGCTATTATATATATATATTGATGGATATTTTACCTGAAGTAATTAAACTATAATTTATTAAAGTTGAGTTTCATTGAAGATATTTATTTATTGTGTATTATTATTAAGGAACAATATTTAGTGAAATTCCAAGGAAAATAGAGTAATTAAGTAACATAAAATCACTACATGATGAGCCGTAAATTGAATCAAAGTGTGAATAGAAATTAAAGATGAATCCAGAATTGTGGATTGAATCCAAATAGAAAAATACATTAATTATATAAAGATTACCCATGATGTTTGATGATCACAAGATGTTTGGCAGGCTCGATATTGAATAACTTAAGAAAAAAAGGTTTTTAGTGCTGCTAGTTCACATTACACATCATGTAAAAATTAGTCACTGTGAATGTATACAAGTTGTAAAGACATTACAAGTAATGATAAATTTTTACCCACTCCTTAGACATCATGTAAATATTGCATGACGTGAAAACCTCAGACATGCCACCCACATGTTAAACAACATGTTGTGGTTTTTCATGAAAATGGACATTGATGATGAATCCATGAATGTTTATTAAATCAATAGAGATTAAAAAACCCATTAAATAAAGGTTCCCTGTGATATTGGATGATAAAAAGATGTTTAGAAGGTTTGAAACTGGAGGACCAAAAGAAAAAAGGATTTTTGGTGATAGAAGTTGACATTGCGCATAATGTAAAGATAACACGATGCGAATGTATAAAATTTGAGAATCCATTGCAAGTGGTGAGAAATATTTCCCAACTCATTACATTTCGTGTAAACCTTACATGAAATTAAAACCTTGGATAGGCTACCCACACATTATAGTTTGTGTTATGGATTGAAAAAAAAGAAGACAGATCCATTATTTTTGATTGAAGGAAAAGAGGCCAACAAATCCATTAAATAATGGGTTCCCATGATTTTGGATGATCACAATATATTCCGGAGGCCCATAAGCGAAGAACAAAAAAAAATGAGTTTGTTGGTGCTGGAGTTGACATTACACATCATGTAAATGTTACATGATGTGAATATATGAATATTTTTTTAGATATTTCAAGTTGTGAGTAAATTGGTCCTTATCATTACACATAATGTAAACATTACATGATGTGAAAATATCAGATAGACCACCCACATATTACACATCTTATAAAAAGTACATAATTTGAAAATGTAGACATACTTATAAATAGATATTTTGACACATATATTCAATGGGGACCTATCTTATAACACAAAAATATACAAATAATGTGATGTTTGACCTCAATAATCCAATATACAATATTGATGATTATAAATAGAAGGTTCTCCCAATAGATAGTATATTAAAAGCATGGAGAGGCTCAACTATCCTGAGGCTACCATATGGTTTTAACCTGCTATTATTTTTAGATAGGATTTTCATTATGGTTTATTGTTTTATTATTTTTCGATAATCATTGGACTCTTTATAGTTTAATTGCATCATATTATTTTAATTCTCATTCATTTAATCTCTCTTGTATGTATTATTTTTTATTTTTCATTGTTGATCAACCCTGAATGATCATCTAATCCACTTAGGGTTAGGGGTTGAGAGTAGGGGTGATTAAAAATTAATGAATATCTATTAATTTAACTTAGGTAAACCTATCACTAGTAAATAGGTTAAAAAATTTCTTATCAAATTCAATAGCATAGACCAGACCATGGTATGTGCAATTAAATAAACCTGGTCTAGTCGGTTCATTAAAATGTCAATTGATTTTATTAAACCAATTAAATGGATAAAATTAAATAAATAAAATACATGAAGAAATATTATATGTAATACATGTAAATTTTAAGGGAATATACAAATGATAATCCTAAATCTCAATTTGGATAGACCTACAGAGTAGGATGCAAAGCGGTACAAGGGTATCTAGTTGGTTATGGTCAAATAAATTGGATCTACCTATGTGGAAACCACCCCTTCATTAGGGTATAACTGACAACCTGGACACATTACTATTAGATTCTATGATAAAAAACGTCCTAGGATAAATATCATAGCCTATTCAACTCCATGTAGGTCATTTTTATTCAAATAAACCTCCCATGGTTAGGTCTGTGTAGTAGAATGTGGTAAACTATTTTTCTTAACCTAATGACTATCCAAATGGTTAGAAAGGATCAATTTATAGGTAATTATTGAGTTTAAACAACCCCTAAAATCAACCTCTAAACTTAACTAGAATAACTGATCATCTTTGGGTGATTACCAATGAAGAATAAAAATAACACACAGTTAAGAGATTAAATATAAGATAATGAAATGTATCTGGTAGAATTAAAATATAATTAATTGAATGATTACAACAAAATAATAAAATTAGAAAGTGGAAAGAAAATCATATCTATAAATGACATTATATTCTGTCTTTAACTTTCTAGCACACGTATGGAACGTTTCTGATGTCTACGCTTCCACCCATAATTATCTATTAACAATAATTCTTTCACCATTTAATGAAAAATATATTTCTCACATCTTGATATGATCTCTATATTTTCTTCTTTATGGACTTCTATACACCATCAAAAAATATAAAAAATTAATTCAACAACTTTCCCCACAATTGAGTCAAGTTCTTCAATTAAATTCTCTTAATTTTCTTCAAAAAGATAGGAAATTTTATTATATAAGTTATATAATGTGATTATTTCATAGCATGATCATCACCATCATGACTTGATTCATCCCTCTATAGGTTCCTCATGCGTTTAACATGTTCCATCAGGATTTATATACCTTAATCACTTAATTTCATAGCTCTCTCCCCTAAATCACACGGTGGCGAAAACTATGGTATTCTATTTGGGTTTTCACACCAAAATATGACACTCCTTATCATGTAATGGCCATCTCCATGGTAGAAAATACTCCAAAACATCCTATGCATAATCATTATGTAACTCTTATTCCCATTTAATGATTCTTTCGTACATAATAATCTAACTCACGTGGTAAATAAAGAAGCATTTATGCATTCTATAAGTTTCATATACGCATGAAAATTCTATTTCACCAATAACGTGGAACTCTAACTCATGGTGGGAAATCACCTATCATTCCATGACTAACTCAATATGACCATAATATCATAAATCCTTAGTATCATGGATTATTATAATGGAATCAACTCCATTCCATGATAAAAGACTTCCAAATATGTTGGTCTACAAAATCCAAGGCATTGTGTGACCATGTATGTAATTTCCTAACATTAGTTCTTGTCATGATGAAAAGTATATAAATTCACATAATATTCAAAATAAACATGCATTAAATTTCAAAAAATCATAATTATGAATGGAAACCATGTCATTTAGATTTTACAGGGAAAACATTTTATGGTGTTACCTATGGTGTCATTTCCCAACATTTATATTATAGAAAAAACTCCTTTATGCTTATTCTAAAAAACATTTAACCAACCTTCAGGACCATATAATACCCTTTGGTAATCCCACTACACTTACATTTTCAATATACATTAACAGAAAATGTTCCAAGATATTTTTTCATGAAATAATGTTTTGATGAATATTTCCATATAATCTTTGTGTTTTCATTATAGTGGGGAAATTCTATAACCCTTTTATATGAAAAATACTCCAAGGAAGTTATAATATAAAGTTTAAATAAAATTATTATCACAATGTGATAAAAATAAATATACACTATTAATCAAATGAAAAAAATTCGTTTTTTCATGGGTATAAACTACAAATAACTCACACTTATACCAGACACAACTACTAACAGTTCTCAATTCATTAGTACTCATATGAAATTAACACTTATGGTTTGGATTTTTTTGATGGTATTGAAACATTATTCCTCATGGATTTACTATTAGCTAAAACTTCATGTACTTTATATATTTTTTCAAGAATTGATACTTCTAAAATATATGCTGGCATGACCCAAATCACTAAGACTCTACCTGGACTAATGGTAATTTGAGCGTGCAACCCCAAGCCCTCTTATAATATGCTCGGTGTCAGAGACTAGATCCAAGAAGACATAACATGTATGTGACGTCTTGTCCTATATCTAACCACAAATAATTTGAAACCCAAAACAAAAGATATAATAAATGACCCCTATAAATACTTTATATGTATAGTTATGAACTATAGTAAAAAATTTATAAGATAATACAATTATCTGAATACAATTCCCGATGGGAAGTCAACAGAAGGATGTTGAAATTAAATAATATAACAAAACTAGAAACTATAGAATCTAATAAAAGGAAGACAAAGCTTCACTACAATAACTCCTAGGATAAACTCCATCATAAAAAATCACATTTAGGAACCACTACATGATACCAAAACCATAACCAAATAGGATATACCAGCTCTATATCCATCAAGGGTGCCTCCAAACTATGTGTCATTTTCAAAGACACAACACATGCGGGTACAATGTTCATGCATCGGATAGTATAACACCACACACAAAAACACAAATATATATATATATATATATATATATGTAGTACCCAAAGAAAGACTAAATGTTATGTAATAAGTTTTCAAAAAATACATGACCATGGGAAACAAGAAGAAACTTAAAGGCCCTAGATATGATCTACAATTTTGACAACCATGGAGGAGGGACAATTCCAATCCTCATTACTCAAATCCAAGAGAGATTGTGTCTCAAAACCCCATATAGATATAAAGAGTGTCAAAATATTCACAAATCCCAAAGTTTACATCCAAAATATAAATTGTATTACAAAAGGAATCGTGTATGCCATATATTCTATAATTCATGATATGCAATTCACATGTTAAAAAATTAAAAATTCCTTGAAAATTCCATGAAACTTAACTATAACAAAGGTTGTTGAATCACACCATTCATATGGTCTAATTGTAATTGAAATTAGGGACACACACCTCACTGAGTAGTACACATTAATTAAGGTGGGTATTGAACTATATCGTATGAATAACATTAAAAATATCCCACTAAAATATATAAAAATCTCTTGGGGGACCAAAATCACAAAATCTAGTGCATTATCATCACAAATTATAGTACGGGTGACCCTACCTTTATCAGGATTGAAGAACAAATGACCCATTCCCAGATAGAGAACACATACCCAATGGGGGACATATCTTTATTCTATATACTTTGAGAGGATTAACTAATATATAATAGACAAAGGGGACTCATTCTATATATTTCAAAAAATATCCGAGGTGTTACCTACACCGTGTTTGTGTCCAACATACCTCCCATACCCCAACACTATATATTAAATGTTTGGAAATCACATCTATTCTATGAACCACATAAACACCCATTTTAATTTTTATAACATACACCATTACATTATTCATGGGAAATTATACCGAATGAACTACTCATGTATAATGGTATAACATAAGAAAACGAAGATATGAAAAGCACTAAAATACGTCATGTACATGGATTATGTTTCTTGAGTACATAATTTGTAGTTCTCTTATGATATTTCGATATAGGGTACTTAACCTACCTGACAAGTCCAATATGGTACATAGTGTGAATGACTCACTACTTTTTTTGAGAATGTATCTATAGTACATGCCAAATCACATACCCTAATTGATGACATATACATTAAAACACATTATGTGTGGATATATCTAAAAATTTCTAATTTATTAGTTCATATACATTGATTTTCTTTACGTAGTGTGTGGATCCTATTGACCTATAACAACCACAAACCTATACTCCCAAATAAGATGATAAAAACATAATACTCACTTTTCTATATTTGAGAGAAAAAAAATTAACCAATTTTAGTCCACTAAAAAAAATATCCGATCACTTACATACCTAGGGATGTTTATGGTTTAATATTTTAGAGAATGAATACAGAGTATTCCATAACAATATTGATGTCATCAGGTGACCATTTTATCAATTATAAACATATTTTATTATTTCAAATAAATTCTTCAACATATCTTGTAAAATTAATCTATAATGAATCATTTATAGACATAATTAGTCAACATTATTTAAAATCTAGGAAAAAACAAAAGAAGTGTAAGTTCAAATGCTCAATAAGGGTAAACATAAGCATTAAAAACTGATGTTGTTCAGAAAGAATAACATGAGAATAAGGTTATGATGACATAGTTGATGTGCTTAATAATTTTTTTATAAAGATCAAAACCATCAAAACATAGATCATTAAAAACATGAAATGTCATAAATTTTATCTAATGGAATAGCTATTTGAATCAATAATCATGAGCCTAGTGATGTCAATATCAATCAAAAAAATAATGAAAAACTCATAAAAAGCATATAGAAAACTTGTTGATATCTTGGAACCTTACCTTTATAACTAGTGTCCACTTATGTCAAAAATAACTCATGTAGTGATAAATAAAAAGGAGAAACCTCCCTAGATTACTCCCTCTTTAATATCTTTAAAGATATTGATCATTTCCCAATGTATTGGAGAGATATAATGAACCCACCCTTCATATAAGATATACTAGGTTCACCCATTGTCATGATCTATATAAATCTCATATTTTATCATCAATAAGTTTCAAGTACCGTACATGAATATAAAAAATGAAATATTTTATTTTTTAAAGAATATTAAATGGTGAATTGGAAACCCAAATCACACATCCCATGATTAAAAAAACAAAGTACATTGTTTACATGAGGATAAATGTGATTTTTCCAAAAAAATATTCAACAAAAATGATAAACGTCAAATGAGAACATACCCAAAAAAGAGTGCACATAAATAATTGTAGTAGGCGAAGACACATCCGCACCATAATTGTTTTTGTAATCATCATCTATTTATTGAATATTTCCATTTATATGTAGTCTGTTGCACTAAAATTATATGGAAACCACCCATGAATAAAACTAAAAAATATATCCAAATACACTAAAATGACATTGTAGTAGCACCACCATGACATCACCACATGATCAATAGCTAAAATTGGTGGAAAATTGACCAACTTACCTGAGGTGACATGATGCTAATCCATATCCCAAAATCCTATCCCAAAATTCATGTTATAGCAGCGTTGAATACCACATATAATAGAAAGCTTCAGTATATGAAACACAACTAAAATTATGGACCATAAATAATTCCAAAAAACATCGTGAATCATGAATTGAAACAGACTGAAAAATGAGTTCCTTCATGGTCTAGTAGCATCAAGAGCAAGGCATCACATGGCCAATATAAAAGCACAGAAAACGTTCAAAAAATTAGAAGACACATGAAGAAGATCATGAGCTAAAAAAATAGAGACTAAGAAAAAATTTATGTGAGAATATCAAGTAGACATATTTTATAAGGCTATATAAGGTTGTAGACAAGCACACATGTTGTTAACCATAGAAAAATAAACAGAGAAACCAACTTCCATTCTAGAATTAGTGCACACACCCACCAAAAAAAACACCAAGTAAAAAAGGAATCATTTCCATGATTGGTCCATGAAATTAAAATTAGTATGTTTTTAAATTATTCCCCCTACTTCATGAACATTTTCTATTTTAATTTAAGGTATGCATTCATATAGATTTTTCATTTAATGAAACTTTTAAATACTATTTAATATTTTTATTCCATCAAGTCTTATAATGCATCACTCACATCATCATCATGCTGAAATTAATCCCTCACCGTAGGGTCATTTTCATCGATTTTTAATTTCATTTAATGTTTCTTCATCAGGGGATGTCATTGGGTGCTTATTAACCACAAAATGTGGTGGAATATCAATTTTTTCCTTTCCAAGATTCCTATAATGATCTAGTGACAGTTTTTCTCTTGGGGTTTCAGTATTCCTTTCATTTCCGAGTCTTTTTCGAGTTTAGAGTAATGTATCCATCCAAATAAATCATTGTTTTAACCTTTTCTTGGACTCGAATTCATGTAAGATTCATCAATCCTACAAACATTCTCATAATCATCATGAAAGTATTCGTTAGAATTAGAGTTAGAATTCATATCCCCCCAAGAAGGGCTAGAGAGAAATATGTGATTGAAGGCTTATCAATAATTTTTAATTAATCCTTTTTCTCATGAAGAGACTAAGAATTATGAGAAGCATCCACAACTCTTGATGACTCTTTAGTAGGAGGATGAGAGTTTGAAGGTCTAGTGAGGTTCTGATCAACATCTTTACCAACAATATATCCTTGATATCTAGAAGAATCATTCTTTACCCCCTATTCTATCTTTTTTAAAACGAAATTGAATTGAATCATGTGAGGGAACATGAATCATGAGGTTTTCTACGGAATAACTTTACAGGATGTCCAATTTTAAGGCAATTAGTGCAGTAATCTGGAATATATTCAAAGAAAATATTTATGAGGAATCTAGTGTCACCATATTTTATCCAAATGTGAGATGGAAGAGGTTATGAAATATTAATCTATACATAAATTCTATAAAAAGAGGGTAAATAGAGACTACTAGTGGCAGTATCTAATTTTATGGGTTTCCCAATAAGTCTAGTAATCGATAGAGGGAATCATTATTAAATAAATATTGTAGTGGAACAGGAAACCCTAACCAAATAGGGGAAATAAGAACCTCAAGATTAGTGTGGAAATCAGTGTACCATTTCAAAACCTTCATGGAACATCAACCGAATGACCATGATACTCTCATCCAAATTTTATAATATACATTTTCAGAAAAAATAAAATTAAAAAACCACATCCAGCGAATTTAAAATACCAACATTAATGTTTTCAAAACCAATACATTTTATAGTATTTCATAGAAAGAATAATGAAGGCCCACACTTTATGAACTTTCCAATAAGATTTAAGAATAAATTGGATGAAAAAACCTTACCAATTATTTTGAAAAATATATCGTAGTTATTCCCTTACGTTGAACTTTCTCTGGTTTGATATGTGTCAAGGGATTTAAATATCAATTGCTCACACCTAGTAATGATTTTGGCAAAGGATCTATGATCCGAGACATGGTTTCTTCATTATCCCCCCTAAGGTGCTCTCTCCGGGAGTTCCATCATCATCACATGGAGTCTTTCATTTTCATCATCTTAATTTTAAATAATTATCTTAAATTATTATATATATCCTAATTTATATATGGAAAACAAATTGGTTTCATTGTAATATCTTTTCAAAAATAATCATAAGACATCTATAAAACAATATGTATGATATAATAAGATTCTATTCCCAATGTAGATTATAAATCATTAAAATATGTCGACATAGATGAAAATAGCATTAAAATAACATTTAAATCATTTCTTTTCAAACTGGGAAAAACATTATTTTCTTTTGATACCCTTAAAAAATGAAAATTATAAAAATATTGAGAAAAATATATTCTCCCAAGAAATTGTGGAGGATTATAAAATAATATTCAAATCAACAAGTACGTATTACAATTTGAATAATTTTTCATGTGGTATATGTTAATAGACATATTTTATACACACCTTTGGTAAAAAGTAAAACAATAGGAAGATGAGAGGAAGATTCATTTTACATTTTTTCAAAAAAATAGAAAAATGGTTTAAAATTAAATAAATTTATAATATTATATTATTAAAAATATTATTTAATTCATTTTAAATATTATATGGACATGGAAATAGTATTCCTGATTGAATAGAAAAAGAAAGTAAATTTTCTTAGAAATATTATTTTAGAATTTTTAGTATAGAGGGTGCGAAAATAGAAAGTAAAATTATTAATTTCTAGAAATAATCATCAAAGAAGAAAATGAATAGTATTTTTTAAATATAAGTCATATTATTTAATTATCAATAATTGATTAACAAATAATCCCAGTAAAAAATTAGATTGTGATATAAATCCCTTAACAGTTTTCTAACTTTTGTATAATAATCCCCATGAAATAAATAAAGTAAAATAAAAGATTAGTTAACAAGATTATAAATGTATTAATTATATAAAATATCAAAGGGGTGGCGTATACACCATATGAAAGACAAAAGTAGTGAATATAGAATATGTCATACAAATACTTGAGACTATAACCCCTTAACACATTGGAAACATTCAAATCAAGATCCATTGGAATAGAGAATGTGATATCACTATCTAAATCCCATGATTTTCATAAATTAATATGTAAAAAATAATTTGTGGATTAGTAGGTACACCATCAAAATAAATCATGATGCACAATATGAAACTTGTGTCAAGAAAATGAGATTTATCAAATGAAAACCCTTGAAAATATCATAACATTTAAAGTGATAATTAATTAAGTTATATTATTTTAAAAAATTATATAAATAAAAATAAAACATTAGAGGTAAAACATAAAAAAATTTAGGGGTAAATTAATACATAATCATGGAATAAAAAATTCTTTAAATTAGTGTTACAACCCAATGCAAGGAAATTATATTAAGAAACCCCTTACCTCTAGTCCCAAATCACTATCTGATTTATTTAAATTCTGTATAATAAACACAGATTAATTATTTAATTTTTAAAAAAAATTTCTTGTATGATTAATTTATCATTGAACTATTTATTTCATTTATTTCAATGACATATTTAACTACATTCATGTGGGGTGTTTTGATGATATTTGTTTTACAATTGAAAAATTAATTTTGTAGGTTCACCCTGGCCAATGGGGTCATTTCTCCATAACATATAAAATTATAATCAAATAATAGTTATAATTTTTATATATCAAATATAATTTTAGAATTACCTATAAAATTTATACATAGATAACTATAACAACTGATATTTTAATAAACCATAATTCATTATTTATTACATGAAGGTACACATAATACAATCCAAAAATATCGTGATACCTAGTGCCTTTGAAAAATTGGGTACATATCATAAAAATTGAAATTCTAATACAATTGAATTATTGAAAACATCCCTACCATGATCCTAAAATTCCATAGTTCTTATAAAATTAGAATTCATAACCTGGGGGAATACACAAGAAATGAGTGTGATATAAAACCTAGTAAGGGAATAAATATATTAAAACATAAATTTAAGTAGTAAATGTGATCCAAGGGGTATATCAGAGAAAAATAAGATTTTTTAGAATCATAATATTGAATAACGAAGAATGATATGACCTAATAACTTAAAATCATCATAGGAATGCAGAAACAATACAAAATAAGTGAATTGGAGGGATACATATTTTTCAGGCTAACTCATATCATTCAAATCATGTGCACACAAAAGTCTGACACCTTGCTCATAAAATATAATTATCTATTTCCACACATTTAATCCAGGATTAAGGAGTGTTACATATATTAATTTAATTCGATAATCAATTATGTATTTTTAAATATAAATGAAAACCCTTGAGTAGAAATGGGTATGGGTATTCCGTATAAAATTTTTTGGCATCAAAATTGGTGGGGGAATTTCAGCTGCATAATGGGAGTACATAAATATTAATAGAAGGATTTAATGAGGGTGAAAGGGGTATCTCATAAGATGGACATATAAGAAAAATAATAGGTATATGTAAGAATACAACCCAATAAGAAAAATTTTAAATTAAAGAAAATAATACCAAGATGATGCTTGAATAAAGAGGAGGAGAAAGTACTTTACCTTGATGGAGTTCTTATAAAATCATAGGAGGAGTTTATTAATATATTGGGAGAACCTTGTGATACTATAGAGATGAAAATAAATATTAATGTCAATATATAAGTGTTTTTAGTAAAGAGGAATGTGGCCATGGGTGGGTTTATATATAAAAATGGAGGTGAATTGTTTATTAATTTCCAAACAATGGTTCAAGATTCTATATAATAAAGTAATAAAAACCCAAAAACATTCCATGGTTTTACCCATATATTCTACGAAAGTGATTTGGTTTTAATTATTTAAAATTTTAATAACTGGTCTCCTTAAAATTGCACCCTTGGTGATGTCATAGTAAGTATTGTTTAAAATAATTGAATTTGAAACCACAATATATAATATATGTTTTCGAATATTCATTATGGGTTTATAAAATTAATGAATTAACATAAAAAATTTAAATGGGAAATATTTTTTTGTTCACTCATACCTATTATTTCCTATATTTAATAAATTTAGTGTAATTATTATTTCATAATATATATCATATATTTATAACATATTTAATTTTGAATGAAAAATTTGGATGTCCGTGAAAATATTTAAAATTTCCCCATTGGATAATTTTTAAATGATGTTGTCAAAAATAATAATTATTTTATCATTAAAAAACTAAAAATATGATAATTTATTATCTTAAAAAAATCCATATTTATTGACAAATATTTTTTAACAATATTAATTTTTTGACCCTTATAAAATTTATTTATGGATTCATAAAAGTATAATATCTTTTATATTTAATAAATATTTATAAATATTTATATTTTTTTTAAATATCATTTATTTGAAAAATTTATAAATTCATCAAAAGGATTATCTATATTGAAACTATATACTTCCCAAAAACCTAATTTGAGTTTTGTCGTATGAAAACATAATTTTTATCAAACTCATTATTTAATCATTAATAAATAAATAATAAAGTGGGTAAATATAATCATTGTATAACTAAAAGACAAATATATTAATTCATACTATTTTGTTGTAGAAACATCTCCCTTTGTTAGCCTAGTAAATTCCCTTAGGGTATGTTGTGCGATGGTGATATTTTGATGGGATTTTAAAATCAACATGGGTTTGGTCATGATCCTGATGAGCTTGAACTTATATCATTAATGTTTTCATACATGATATAGATATTGAATCTTGGATTTTTCTTGATCAATGTAAGAGTTGAGTGATACCATGTACTTCATAAGCTTTGATAAATGGGCTTCATATTATATGATCGTACTGGTCAAGGCCATCACTTTTTCTATCTATGGCAATTAAAATTTATTATAACCCATAACATATACTAAATCATAATATCATAGTATATTGATATACTATTAATGATTATTTTTCTTATCATTATTTTGAATTTGACAAAATGGTCCAAAATTACTAAAAACCTGCATGTGTTTTCTATACCTATATTAAATAACAGTGAATTTATTCAATCCAAAATTGAATTTCATTTATAAATTACCGATTCATTATATTCATCCCCATTAAAAATCTTATCATTTAAAATTTTAATTTCATATATTAAAATAGATAAGGGTACTTATGTTTCATCACATCTTTTGGTTCCTCTATCATTTACTCAAACTTAGGATTCCAGAACAACACTTATACTTGGAAAGTTATCTTATTTCATAGGACCTTGTCTCAATGATATATTATCTACAAGAGCGACTCCACTTATGAATTTTCATTATCCAATGGTCCAAAATCTATATTTAGTACATATGATGGGTTTGGTATTTACTTCTTCCCAGGGATAGAAGGATCCCATTGTGTACTTGAAAAAGGTTAGGTGGGAGTGATAGTTGATAGGTCACGATTGTGATGCGATCAGGTGTATCAAATAATGAGATGTGTCTATGAATAATATTTCTCTTCTTTCCAACCTCATTAAAGTCTTCCATAGCGATATAAAAAATTACACATTATATATGACCTCAAACTATCGGGCTCATTGATGATTTTTTCAATATATTTTCTATTGAATTTGTGCGGATTTCAAATAAATTTAATTGTTTGAACTTTATCCTTCATTTCATAGATAATATTAAGTCCCATAAGCTTATTCTCTCTAAAATCAGCCCAAAATGTCGGAGTTTGACACCACTTCCCATACAGATCTACATAAGGTTCCAATTTAATGATATAATGGAAACTATTGTTATATGAGTACTCCAATAGAGGAATTTATTGGTCCCAATATCCATGTAAATACATTAAAAATGATATCAGTATATCCTCTAAAGTTTGAATTATTCTTTTAGAGTAACCTTTAATTAGATGGTGGAAAAAAATGTTGAATCCCATCTTCATATCCAAAAATTTGTAAAGTATTTTTTAGAACCTTGAGTCAAACCTCAGGTTTAGATTAGATAAATTTGAGAGGGAAAATCCATTAAGTCTTACCACTTTACTTATGTATCCCCTGGTTAGTTTGTCCATATATAAAATAATCTTGATTGTTGTGAAATGTGCTCACTCAGAAAGGTTCTCAACTACCACCTAGTTGGTTTATTTTATTTTGGGGCTCTAGGGAGTACTATGAAGAAATCCATGGTTATGTTTTCCCATTTAGATACATGTATGGGAAATTGTAACATTATACTCTTATACATATATCATTTTTAATTGACATGTCGGTAAACCAAGAATTGAGATACAAAATCCACTATATCCCTCAAAATTTGATCCCAAAGTAGTTTTTCTTCAAATATATATACTTATTAGAGCTTCCTAGATTAATAGATAAAAAAGATATATATACATAATCAAGAAGATACATCTTCAGTTATGGATTTTATATGGATCTTTCCTAAGTTCCAAACTATATAAATCCATTTTTTGGAAAGTTAAACTCTGAAATATTTACTACCTTCTTCTATGGTGAGTCATAAATTTTGGGCCTCCTGGATACTCTTAAAAATAGATAGTTGAGTAGTTATTTGAAAAAAGTACGAATTACATCCTTTTAATATTCCAATTCCTTTCTTTTCACGTCCTGGAATATTTGATCCCTAGAAATAATTATCATGGATAATGCTTTGGGGTCCTTTAAACATAGAATATCGTGAAATTTTTTCTTTACTGGTATGGTAATGGATTGAATAATAAGAATCCTTGATCAGATCTAACTAACTTATTTTGCGTTTACTAACCTCCTTTTGTGTAAATATATTCAAAGGGATTTTATGATCATTATATATATATATCATACATTTCTACTTAGAGGTTATGTGTCCATATCATCAATGCGAAGATCAATGCATCAAATTCCACATCTCGAGTTATGTAGTTCAACTCCTTAGTATTTAATTTATTGGAGGCATATGTTATCAGTTTTTCATTCTGAATGAAAACACAACATTATCCATTTTTTGGAAAAAATTGTTTTAAATACAAAATCCTTCCCCACTGGTCAGTAATGTGATCACATGTGTAGTGACTGGCCTCTTATTTAGGTATTTATGTATTTCCTCACATTCATAATTCTAGAAAAAAATTATTCCCTTCTGAGTAACATTAGTTTTTGGGCATGAAAATTGTAATAATATTCACACAACTCAAATATATTACACCAAAAATCCACGGAATATTCATATTTCTATTATAGATGTTTGTCTTAGCCATCCTTTCTTTAATCATTTTTTGATGGATCTAAAAATATCAATTTTTTGAAATAAAATTACTTAGGAATATTACTTCTTCTATTTAGATGTAACATTTAATATAATATTGAAATTAATTTCTCTTTTAAAATCCATTATTAATGAATTCAAATGCTCATTATGTTCCTCCTTTATTTTGGAATAGATTAGAATATCATCTATAAATATTACCATAAATATTTCATAGTAATCCCTATGGGAACCATTTATTATGTCCAAGAATATTTATATTTAATTAGGTATTACCAATGGAATCATTATGAATAATTTATTTACATATTTTTTTATGAATGTTAGCCTTTGGGATATCCACTTTGTTCACTTTTAGTAAATAATATCTCGATTTAATCGTACATTAAAGATGTAATAGGATCCATGTAGTTGACTAAAAAAATCATCAATCTATTGAAAGGGATAATTTTTATTTATCATAATATTATTTAGGTATTGAAAATCAGTAAAAAGGTGAATTGATCCATAATTTTTCTTGAACAAAATGATCAGTATACTCCATAGTGGACCACTTGGGTGTATGAACCCTTTATCTAGATTCACATGCACCTAATTCTTTAACTCCCCATGTTCAACAATTACATTTTATATAGAGTCTGTAAAATTGATATAAATCTATTTATTATATCTATTTATAACTCAAACTCATGGATTAGAGGAAGACTAGAAAATTCATTGTGATACCCATTGGTGAATTCCATCATAATTGGAATGTCTACAAGGATGATATTTTCCTTATACTCAATCATTGAGATATACTCTCTTAATTAAATTGAAATAATATTCTAGATTGAGATGATTATAGCAAAGGAGGTTCATCCTATTCCATTAAATTTAATAGAATCTAAGGATGAATCATGATACAGAGTGCTATTTTTATTCTCTCCAAAAATTATGTTGGATTTATATAAGGAAACACAATATATACCTTTTATTTCATTAAATTCCACTTAAGAGATTCATAAAATGGTTAGTGGGAAGTTAATCCAAAAAATACAGTCATGAGAGGTTTGATATACTTAGGATAAATTAATTGTTCCATTCACCATCTTCACTAATTATTATAATTATATTTTTTATGTTGGTATTTGAATAGTTATACTAAACTTGTGCGATATGAATTAATTAATAGAACCATAGACAGATATAACATTTGATGTTAATAAATGAATGATAAGGCTTCCTTCCACTATTTTATTCTGATTATAATTATTTAGTTCCTCAAAAAATAGACTTAGGGATAATATTTTTAAAACTATTCAATATATTAAAGGTAAGAAATCAAAATTAAATATATAAATCATAAATGAAAAATATCCTTGAAACTATGAATTTTGATGGGTCCATATATATAAATCATGATCTATTTCCTAATATAAAATCCGATGGGCATTTTTTATTCCCTTAAAAACGTTTCATAAGGAAATTATGATGTTACCAAAGTTTATCCCATAGGAGTGTTAAACCAGGTGTGAAATAAGTCTTATTTTCATGTACCAGGTAATGAATGAGTCTAACTTTATACACCCTTTTTGAGATTATTACCACTATTTACAATTTTCCATATCCATGTACACTTGGACCATATAGAAAATGATATATTTTCTTGGAAACATTTTAATCTATACATAACCAAAATTTAGGTATGTTTTAATTTGTTTTAACTTATACCTATGTTTTTTCTATAGTTTTCTAATCCTAATCTAAAAAATAAATACATATTTTTCTAATACCATCTATGGAAAGACATATCTTAACTCACTTTAATTTATGATTTATTACATAAAGTACACATAATATAATAATAAATGATCTTGAATACCATTGTATTTTGGAAATTATGTATATATAATAACAGCTTAAGACTAGAGTGCAATGAAATTATTCATAACTTTTTTGACATGATCCTAAAATTCCAACGTTCTTTTAAAACTGTATGGAATAATCTGGTGATGTTCAAAGGAAAGGGGTGAACTATAAAGATCAGTAATGGAATAAAAACATCATAGAATAATGTAAATAATTAAATTTGATATAAGGGTAATATCAAGGAAACATAATAGGGATGAGAAATATAATCTTGAATAATGAGGCCTGATATAATTTGATAACATAAAGGCAACATAAGAATATGGGGACAACATGAAACACGACATCATGAATATTAGTTTAGACTAAACACCAAGAATAAATAACATAGTTTTTTTATGATAACCTACCATGCACCTTACATGGGAAAATATGAGCTAAAAATATTACCCAATTCATTGGATGGCTATATAATTCCTAGCCCACCCATCACATTCATATCATGTACATATATAAGTACTCCACATATATCAAACAAAATGAGGTTTTATATAATCACTCTTATTCTAAATATTATGGATTGTGACATAAATAAATTAAATTACCAAATAAATGAATAATATTTACATCTAGGTGAATACCCTTGAGTGGAAATATGGATGGATATCGACTACACAATTGTTCACCATGAAAAATCACATGAAACATTTGGTAAAAAATATATATATAAAAATTAATTATAGGTATTAATGAAAGTGAAATGTGTCTATAATAACATGTAAAACACATGGAATTTAATAGGGACAATTAATAACATAACCTAACATGAATAAATAGAAATTAATGGAATAATAAAAAGAATTCAATTGAAAAAACAGGGGAAGGAGAGGATCCCTTGTCTTGAAAGGATGTTTGTAAAAGAATGTGAGGAGATTATTAGGAGCTTGGGGAACCTTGGGAAGAATATAGAGAGATTAAGGTAGAGTAATTTCATGATCCGAGGGTTTATATTTATCATAAATGAGAGTTTTTTGGAATTTATATGTAAAAATATGTGAGAAATGTTTATTAATTCATAAATTTTGGTTTTGAACCTATATGGTAATGTAATCAAAACCACAAATGGTTTCTTCCACAGTGTAGTGGATTTAATTTTTTTACAAGTATGAGATATAAGATTAATAAAATAATACCCTTGGTGATGTATAATAGAGTAGTATTTTTTTTATAAAAATTCATTTTAAACCCCTAAAATATAACACATGTTCTAGAGGATTCATTATGGGTTTATAAAATTTCTCAAATAACATAAAACATACTATTTGAAAGGGTAAATCTTTATTTGGTTGTAGATACAATTTATGAAATATATTACATCATTTTTGGGTAATTATGTTTTTATAATACATTTACATATATTTATACTGTATTTAATTTCCACAAAAAAATTCTGCAGTCTTTGAAAATTATGAAAAAGTCATCATTTGATAATTTCAATGATCTGATTCGAAAAGTATTATTTATTTTTTTATAATAAATCTCTATATATTATAATATATATTTTTAAACAAAAATAACCTTTTATTGAAAAATAATGGTTTTTACAATAACAATTTTCTAGCCCTTATTATAATTATTTATCACTTCTAAAATGTCTGTTATGATTTATATTTAATAAATATTATTATATAATAATATTATTTTTAAAATATCATTTAATTCCAAAATTCATGACTTCATCAAAATAAGTTTCTGGATTGAAAATATACAGTTAATAAAAACACAATTCGAGTTTTTCCATAATAAAACATAAATTTTTATCAAACTCAATAGTTAATAATTTATAATGTTATAAAATAAGTGATAAATATTATCATTATTTAATTATAATAAAATACAAAAAATCAAAATGTTAAGGTCTAAATGCATATCCTTTTATTACCCTAGAAAATCACCTATGGTTAAGGTGTTCAATGATGGTATTTCAATGAGGTGGCTTCATGAACATCATTTTGAAAATGATCTTGATAATCTTGAACTTATATTGTAAATGATTTCATTGCTACCTTATATATTGAATCACAACCTGGGCTTGATAAAGAGAAAAGCCTAATTATACTATCTCCCTTAAAATCCCTAATAAATTGTATTCATAAGGTATGGACATACTAGTCAAGACCATCACTTCTTCCATCTATGTCAATTAGACTTTATTATAAAAAAATGAGTACTAATCATAATATCACTATATAACTATTATACTATCAACAGTTCAAATGTTTAATTGTCTTTTAAATTCAAAAGAGTATAAATAATGATAGTGAGAAATAATAAAAGTAATGGATATGTTTTATATAGCTATATTACATATTAATTTATCTAGTCATTTAGAAAGGGAATTTCATTTATAAATTTTCGGTTCATTATAAAAATTATTCACATCACTTCTTGTAGGTGGTATTCCACACGTTTGAATATGCTAAAATTTCATTTTTAAGGGGTGGAAGGGTAAAGAGTTAATTAATATCTTATATTTCTAGAATCATAATTATTTCTTTAATATCATATATATTTATTAAATCCATCAATATAAGAATCCTTGTGATGTGGTGATTAAAAATGAAACAAATCACTGTTTGGGGGTTGTAATCCACGTGTACGTCTGGACCATGTTTTCATTCACCATTGTAAATAAAAGGAGTTGAATAAGGTTATTACATTTATATAATAATTTTTAATTATAAGAGGCAAAATTATGTTGTTATATTGTAATAGTTATTATAGAATTATATGATATAGAAAGAGAAGTAAATTGAAAATGCTTGGTTGAAATGATTACCTCCCCTTTAAATAATCTCTTTTTGATCTATCTTTAAATACCATATGGGATAATATTTTAAGAGTTCTATCAATATAATATTTCATATAACAAATTTAATGATTTATTATTTTAGAGTTCGTCAAAGTTATGTGGCTCAATATGTGTGAAGAAGAGAGTAGAGTTGGTGTCCTAATATAAAAGATTAGGGAGGGTCCCTTGGAATTATTCAAAGTATAAAATTAATTTGAATTATTTTCCATGTTCATGTTTCTCTAAATTAAGGTTATTC
Organism: Viscum album; assembly: GCA_963277665.1. NCBI lineage: Eukaryota > Viridiplantae > Streptophyta > Magnoliopsida > Santalales > Viscaceae > Viscum > Viscum album. Next base: position 1,579,325,130 of record OY728150.1, on the reverse strand, counting down.
CATTAATATAACCCTCATTAATTTTTTTAATGATGATCACGATAAAAATTTTCTTTTACACTTTATATAACAAGAATGTAAATAAAAAAAGAAAATTATCCAATAAATGAAAAATGGTTGATATTATAAAAAATATACCATTTAATTATAAAAATATAATATTGTTATGAAGTTTTAATAATCTAAGAAAATACTATTAATAATAAAATACCATTAAATTTATTTTTGGGACCATTCACACACTTTGACTTTAAAGACATAAAGATAGTAATTTAATTTGAATAAAAACTTTTAAAACCTATTTAATATGATATTAATATTGAAAAAATTACTAGAACACAAGAATTAATCCAAATTTTAATAATTTTAATTATTTTACTATCATTTACAAGACTTTTAGACTGATAGCCCAAGAGGAGTGTTAGTGAAGTGTAAAAATTTACTATAATGATTTAATATATAAAATTTAAAAATAAATTATAATAATAAAACAAAATCATTAATATTTTAAATACCTATTTATAAAAACCAGTTTTATCAATATGAAAAAATACTAATGATATTAAAATAAAAATTGACATTTTATATATATTCTTTACTTAAAATAATATTTATGTCATTATGAAAGTAAAATGGCTCTCAGACTCTATATATTAAAATATTGGATGAGTATGATTGACATAAACTCATAAAATATAAATATTATTAGGTTTAGATAGATTTTTAAACCTTATCACATTATTTTTAACTTTAATTACATCATAAAAATGTTTTTATATCAAAATAAATCCCAATGTAAATTCCAAAGAAATTAATTATATTATTTTTAATAAAAATGAAATTATGAAATTGTAATGTAAATTAAAAAATGGGACTGTTTATATATTTGATTTTAAAATATAGTTTTATATAAAATTGGAATTTTTAAATATTCATTGAAATGTTAATTTTTTAGGAAAATATAAAATTATAATACAAATATAATTTTTATATGATGATTTAAAAAACGATATCTTTTTTTCCAAAACAATTTATAAAATTCATATAAATTAATTTTAAAATTGATTCAATAAAATAAATAAAAACCATTTTTCATGAAAACATATTTTTTAATAATAAAGCACCTTTACCATTTTTTGAGAACGTATTTACTAAGTATTAATAAATATATTTATATTAATTTGGACCATATTATATATATTTCATTATTTACTCTTATCCACATATTCCAATTCAAAATATGGTTTATAATATTCATATTTAAATAATAACATTTCATAGTATGATTATGTTTGGTGTTGAGTTTCATGTATTCTATTTAACATAGTGTTATTTAGAAATATCGAGGAATTATAAAAACACTTCAGAGCATGTTTCAAAAAATACATGATTCTTATGAAAAATATGCACAACATAATCCATGGCCCACTCAATTTGTGCTAGGGGACACATAATATATTGGACCTATTGGATGGATCTACTTATACCTCAATTAATTCCTAAGATACATGGTCCAATTTGAATGAAACGTGACCCGAAGGAAAAATTTTTTGGGTAGCATCAAGAATTTTGGAATTCCATATTTCTCTCTTCTATTTCACCAGCTACAATGTCCATCTGTTTTTTTCCACATACATCAGTCATCACATAGACTAACAAAACACTTGTTCTTGATATCTTTATCAATGTCCAGTATCACCTAACTAACAACAGAATCCATTCTCCCTGTAATATTTTGGATGAACTGTCATCGTTGTGGTCATATCTGCCACATCCACCATTGAAGGCATGTCCAAACCATACCCTGAATCAATGAAATGTATAGATACATGCCATAATATTCTTTATATTTAATCCAATTATGAAGAATGAATCAATGAAATATAAAAGGGGTAAATAATCAATAATCAATGGTAAGTGGGATGGTCTGACCACTTAAAACATAGTTCAAAATTGTGTATTTTAAAGAACACATAAAGAAAAAAAATATATTAATGAGGAAACCCATCCTAGAAGATAAACCACAATCTAGACACAACTAAAATTATATAATTTCCATACAAACATTCAATTAGGATATATGGATATTTTTCAATCTTATGGTAAATAACTATCTATTTAAAAAATATTTAATATCCATAAATATTTAGATATCTTGGAAAGTAACCGAACTCAAACCTTGATTAAAAAATGAATTATGGGATCAATGAGATCATTAATTTTTTTTAATATTTGTTTTTAAGAAAAACATTATTATTTTTCTTATTTGAATGGATCAAGGAATCCTTATCTCAAAAATGAGCTATGCCCTAACCATAAAAACTCATGTCGCTAAATCCTCCCCAACATTATACCTTTTCACCCTCAAAAAAGTAAAACCTAAAACTACTGAACTCATAAACTCACCAACTCACCGTGTGAAAATAAATTATCCTCACAAAAAATTCATCCATATATGAATGATTCAATTCTTATGAAATTTGGGGGACATCTATATTGAAAACAATCCTTTATCTAACCAATTATTTTAATAACCTTCAATGGTATTCCACTTATTCATAACCATGAATAATCTCAATCTATTATTGAAAAATCCTCAACTAAATAATAATATTTTATCAGTCTAGTGCATATGAAGACACTATGTCAGGAAATATTCCATCCACAAATCACACCCCCACATTTTACAAATAAAAACCTCAAACCATTAATACTGATAAGAACATGGTTTCGTACCATTAATTCAACATATTTGAGAATCATATTCCCATTCCTTTAAATTGAAACACATATTCTACCTCATTAAATCAATCAGACAATAACAAACACTATCATTATGTGATTCAAATGAGGACTTCACAACATACCTTTAAGAAATCTATAGAATAGGCTCCTCAAGGTCTGCTTCAATTATTTTATCTCTATCCAACAAGACACACCTATAATCCTATAAATATTAATCTTAATGTTACAATTGTATTTAAACTCAATATTCTTACACCATCAATGAGAACCTAATTATCAAACTAATGATTCCAAACAAGATCACAACCTATATCAAATCATTCTCTGTCTGGTTTCAGTCAATCTTAGTGATGGTCAATTACATGAATATAAATTAAAAACCCCTATAATATATAAAATTTCATGAAACCAACTTATAGCTCACAGGTGACCCATTTCACCACTATGTGAAGTGGACAGTCTTGACCCATTCCAATGAACCTGTTATATTGGCTCCAGACTCAAGGACAACACCTTCCCACTCAATCAACTAAAATTAGAACCCTTGGATAAACATATTTCAAAAAGTATGTAGATATGATAGAATATGATCGTAAATAAACAATTATAAGGACAATAACAAGGTTTCATACCCTAATAGATGACATTTGTTCTAAACTTGATCACCGCAACACCGAAGTTGTGTCATATGGTAATAATTTTGACTAACCTTGATGGAAAATTATGTATTCCCAATCTTTAGAATAATCTACCAGGTAAACTATGAAGGAATATATGGATAAAAAATTCCAAAATTATTACTATAATGCAAGGCACCCTAACATAGAAATAATGTTAAGGGACACTAGAATCAATAAAATACGTGCTTCTAACCACACCATGGGTAGCTGCTCAGATATCTTCTCTACCTAGTAAGAAGAATATTAATACTATGAAATCAACCACCATGACACTACTATAACATTGAATACTAATAGGATTCTGTAAATCTAAATTCTAAAGAAACAAAAAGTTATACAACCACAATAAGATATTCATCTCAAATCAATAACTCACCCCTAGAGATCTTATCTCACTATTGGAGATCTTATAGAAATAAACAAAAATCCATAAACATCTATTCCAATGACCCTTGGTTTTAGATTATAAAAGGGTTTCATTAGTAATGAATACCTTTAAAAATTCACTAGTTTAAGAATAAAATAGAAAATTATTAATCCATAATGACGGAAATAGATTTTTAGAATGCCCATAGTGATTTTGGAACACTGCCTATAGAAAAATGTACACATTGAACCAAAGATGAGACTAGACAAGGTCGATATAAAGAAGGAGACATATGTTCCTTTCCTCTAGTTGATGATTTTACATTGATCCTAAAGAATGTTTTCTATAATTAGTTATAAACTACTCCATCATCTACCAAATATAGAAAGGGTTATAGGATAAAAGTTGAAGATATTGGTTTATACTATGATGTATATTGATATGAATACTAATCAACTGATGAGATAAAACCTTGAAAAATCCCTAGAATGATGTTCAATAAATCTCACACAAATAAGGCAATAAATTATATAAAATACACATGTTTATATAGTATACTATCCAAATGGTGGGAAATCAACTGAAACATACTAATGGTCAAACCATTATTCCATATAAGGATTGAGCACATAGATATTAGTTGATCTTTATCCACAAGGTCAATAGAACAACACATCACAAAAACAATGAATTGTACAACTGTGACATAGTAGTAATCATAGTTTTTATCCTCACTCAGTGGAATCTCACATATGATATCTTTCACTATAAGAAAATATTACACTATAAACCATTATATGTATAATACTGACTACTATTTGGGGGCGTCTATAACCAAAGTGGACTAACTAGGAGGTCAATTGGAATTCTATAGTTCCATAAAAATATTATAGAGTCATGAATAGCTCATTGTTGAATAACTGTGCATGAGTTTCTATAGAGAAGACATAATTTATTCTTTAAACCCAATCGATCACTGTATAATAAATGATTTTCAATGCTCAAGCCTATCTTTGGATTTGAATAGTATCAATCAATGTCTGTAACATACCACCATATGGAGGTGGTTGTGGAAGTGGATTGAAGTTTCTTCCACCCCAAACTAATCATGCACCACCCACTCCTCTATCATAAACCACTTTTCACAAGAAAAACATACCTATCACAGTGTTGTTTATTTTTAATACTACCTTCCATCAGGAAAGAATATTTATTATGTTACCTATTTTGTTATATTTTGGAAAAAAATTATATATTCTCAAATATGAGTGAATCACTACTAAGGAATATCATCTACCAATGTTATTCTGTGTATTACATCAAAGGTGGGGAATGAAGTAAGATAAAAAACCAAATCGAGACACTTTTTAGAGGTCTTTATCAAATTCCTAAGATTGAATGAATATTATTGGATTCATGAATAATGAGAACCTAATCTATTAAAATCATAATAAAAAAGATTATGACCATGCTTCCCTGAAGGGGGTCCTATTTACTTTGGTCTCAAAATATCCTCAAAACTATAAGATGAAGATATTAGACAAATCTCAAAGTCCAATTATGGAAAATTAACACCACAAAAGTCATATTATTCATTATGAAATGGATCAATATTCCATGAACGTGATGCTAGAACCACTATATGGATTAATGTTTTCCTAACTAGAAGAAAATGGAAATTTGGTTAATACAACCAATCCTCTATCACACAAATACTATTCTCTCTTCACAACCATGGAGGCCTATACTTCTAACATGTATTCTTCAAAGACAACCTATATATATTTGAATCAATAGAAACTAAGATACTCTATATAGGGTCTACTCATAAGACTATAATGGGGAATTGAAGCTATATTTATAGTTCATAGATATCACCAAATAAAATCATTGAATCAATCTGTCACCGCATTACCGATCAGCAGTGAGAGACTCAAGTGCCTGCATCAGAATATCAATCCACTATCTTTAAATATATACTTTATTCATGTGGGTAACATCCTTTTTGGATTGGATTAACCCATAGTTACAAGAGAATATTTTGGTGAGATGACACATTATGGGATTGATAACCACAACTGAAAACCAAATAATATATGTTCCATCCTAATAGTACTCCAACCCCAGTGCCATAGTGTTACAAGATTATTAATATATTTCAGAGTCTTAGTAAAAAAATATATTGGATACTACTACAACATTAAGTTACATGGTCTAATGGCTAAACTAAAACTCTCTTAAAATTGTTTCACTATAATAATTAACAAATTCAAATAAGGATTCTAACTCCAAAATCTATTCATATGACTCAAATAACTCTGATTCCATTTTAACAAGAACCGACCACTAAGACCCCACATAGGTTGTTGGTAATCTAGTTGTTCCACCAAACCCCACATTTAAATGGTCAGGGGTAGATGACTAGCACCATGATGTCATAAGTATAGAAATCCTTAGCCTATATGAATCTTTAACTAACATTTATCTCAATAAATAAGATATACCAAACAACCAACATCAACACTATATATATATATGTGTGTGTACATATCTATAGTGTATAACGATTAAAAGTAAGTTACAACTATTAACAAAATACAATACCACATGTGCTGTCATCATATAGATAAAAAAGAGTGAAAATATGACCTCAACCAGAACCATAATCTCTTTAAAAGTTGATTTACCTCATCGTTATTAGATATTATAATATGAATCCTAATGTCCACAATCATAATTATGAACTGCAAAAAAACATCAAAAACCATCTTTGAATAATTTTCACTAATTACAACGCTAATTAGGATACCTCCAAACTATGTGTTTTCTAGAGAGTCGTAACAAATGTGATCATGAAGACCATCCATGGCTAAATATAAACACATTAAATATGATTCCCTACAAAAATTTAAAATATGAAGCAACTAGTTTGATCAAACATAAGACCAAGGGGAATAGAAAGAAACCCAATGGATCTAGATATATTATGAGTATACAATTACCATGACTAAATAAAAATCCCTAAACTCACTATTCAACACAACAAAAGATCATTCCTTATAGGAATGTTTTCATATGGCCTATGCTTATGATATTTATTCTTTTCATCATTTAATATTGAGAAAAATTGCATCTCCTAATTAAAAAACACAATACTTAAACCCAAAATTTTGGTTTCATTATAGTTTAAACATATAAATTTACTAATTAATAATTGTTTTCATCAAAAACTAGAATAAAATTTTCTACACATGAATTTATCCTAATCATTTTTTGTATATAGTTTCATGAGAAAATGTGAATCATAAAATGTGAGATAAATGGTTTAGTAACAGAAAATATTACCAATGATTCATAAACAGTTAGATCATATGTATGTGTGAAAACTTGAATATGGGAGAAATAACTGATTAAAAAGAAAATTAAATAAAAAATACGATCTTAGGGAGTGGCAGAATAACATTAGTAATGGAATAAAAACATATAACTTCAAAAATTATCATAATTAAATCATAATATGTACCATGAAATAATCATGTTGAAATATGTGAAAATTATCTTGAGATATGTGGAAAACATTGTCATGTGAAACAAACATACACATAAGAAATAACAAAATTGTAAAAATAGATAACCATAAACATTCCCAAAGATAATGTTGGGGGTATTGATAATTCCAATCATTCTAGTGCATAAATTTGTGAGCATATATTACAATAATCATTTCTATGCAATATTTTTTAAACATTTCTAAATAAAATCATGTCCACACATAAAATCATTGTCTCCTGAGATATAAATTGTTAGCCCATGCATTGGTGGGATACATTTTAAAATGGTAATAAAATGGTTTTCAAACTTTTTAAAATGGTATCTCATAAAATGAAATAAATTATTTTTTTGGTTGATACTAAAAACATCACCACCAAAAAATATTATATAATATGTAAAATTAGTTTTTATTTATGAAACATGACTCTATTGGAGATATATCATTTGTGGGTATAGAAAAAATAGAAGATAAATTATAAAAATAATCTTCATAAACATTTTGTAACATTTTCCTAAAAACAATGTTTTTATGTTAACTTGAAAAATTGTTTTCCCCAAATAAAATGTCCAAAGGACTTTAAAAAAATTTAAAATTTTCAAAATAATAGGAAATTCAATTGAAATAAGGTTAAAAAAGATGTTTTCAAGAGTGAAAGATAGAAAGCACAGTTAAGAGAATAAAAATTCATTTTAATCTTTTTTTGTTGATTTAAAAAACCCACATTGATGAAAGAGTTATAAAATTTCATTTCGATTAAAGATAATGTGAAAAATGAAAGCTACATGAGATAATACATAGTTTGATTTCAAAAAATGAAAATAATTTTTTTTGGTGAGAAATAATATAGATGCAGAGGAGAAATAATCAATGAGAGGCTGAAAATTATTCTTAATATTATCAATTTTTTGGAAAGAAAGAAATCCATCAACGAAAATGATTTCGATGAAATAAATTAATTTCACCATAGTGAAAAATAAAATAAAATATTCCAAATATAATGAGTGGAATATCTCATAATTATAAAAACATAGTGAAAAGTGATGGATTTTAACTCAATGAATATTTTTTGGGTCAATAAAACAACTCATGACTTTGGTAAATAATAAGGCAATTGAAAAATAAAGAGATAGCTTAAAGTGGAATTTTAAATTTTGCTAATAAAAATATATTTGTCCTAAAATAAATAAATTAGGAAGTACATATAACATATAAATTATAATAATTGAAAAAATGAAACAACTCTCAAATAATGGAAATTATGATAAAAAAATTTACCATGGATTCCAATTTGGTCAGGGGTGAAATAATTACAACACCATAAGTTTATAGAGCATAATCTACCCTTATATAAAAAATATATTGATAGCCTAATTCATAAGAAAAAATAAACTTAAACGATCCAATAAATATTTTATTGTAAAATTATTAAAACAATACAACTTATGGTTGATAAAAATATAGCAATCAATTAAAAATTCAAACCAAATAAAATTATGAACATTGAATGATTAAAAAAAGGTATTTTTTCAACAAAAAATGGGTTTCCTATGCATGTTATATTTTTATTGAAAATATAAATTTATTAATATTTCAATTTTAATTTAAAAAATTTAAATTCATGTTCAGCTTAATTGTGTAATTACTATCTTTGGATTAATCTCTTATATTTTTCCAAAATACTTAATTCTTAGGTGAATAGTTAAAAAACACAAATTTTTCTAGTATTTTCAATTATAAAAAATTATCAGAATAGTTAAATTGACATAATTTTTTTGAAAACTTTTTTATATAAATATATATATTTAAAAATAAAAATGATTCATTTAAAAAAAACAATTTTCAATTTTTAAATCTCATGTATGTTGTTATAGAAACTTATGTAATATTTGGGTCCATATACAATTTTTTCACTTATATTAAATATTAGTTTTCATAAATTTTATGAATTTATTCTAAAAAAATGTTTTAATAATTGTTATCATAATTTTCATATTATTTAATAAGGTTTATATCAACTTTAATATAGAAATGAGGTTACTTTTATTGGAGTTAACTACCATGATAATGTTGAATTTTTTAGTTTGTAATGAATTATTGTATTATCGTTGTCTATTTTTTTATTTTCATATTTAAATAAATATACATAAAATAAATAATAGAATATTATTTTAAACACATATAAAATTATATTAGAATAAATTAAATTTGTAATAAACACTAAATAAGATTAATAATAGTTAATTGTTAAAATTACAAGTTTTACCAAAACAATTTTCAATCAATTATATACATTAATTAAATGTTTATTTTATATTATTCATAATTTGATTTCGATTAAATTTATGTTGATTTTTGGTTCATATCACCTAATTTGTTTCAATTTTTTTTATTCAGTAAAACCTATGATACTTGGGTAACAACTTATTACCCTTGTAAGACTAAAAGGCGGTGAAAAAAAAAATATAACTATAATTCCTTCATAAATTTTTAAAACATGTGTGATAATTCATTTTGAAGTATTTATAGATCAAATATCCCATGAAAATACACTATTTATAACTTTTTTAGTCATTTAATCTTGAACAGTGTAATGATATCATTGAAATGTAGAGGGTATTCCTCAATATGACCTTTTCTTCACTTATATAAGGGGATCATTTCCACCCAATCAAAGATACAAATCCCCTTATAAACTTATTTTAAAACATTGAAAATTTATTCCCATATAAATTACTTTGAATACCTATATCCATATCTTTATATAAGTTATTGTTATCCTTTTATTTCCATAGAGATATTAAAGAAAAAGTTGAAGGTCCCAACATAAATATCACTTTTTTCTTCTTGAAAATTCTATTCCAAACCTATCAAAACAGTAACTATATAATTAATTTAGTAACATTAGTTTACAAAGGTGTTATTATTTTTTGGAACAATAATTATATATTCCTTTCCATCTGCTTTGAAAAATAAAATAATATTGGTCATGTGTTTGTGCACATGGCCACCTCCAAGAAGCAACGTCTTCAGTTTTTCACCATCAAATTTTTCACTACTTAAGAGGAAATAATTTCAGTATAAATCATATATATATATATATAATATAATTATATTTATGAAGAAAAAATTATAATCCACCTTTATTCCATACCATTATTTTGGAATTGAAAATGTTAACTGTGTGTTGTGTGGGTTACCGCCTCTAAAAAATTTATTTTTCAATTTTTCATATATATATTTTTTATTTATCAGAAATATTTAAATATGATTCAAAAAATTAAAAAAATCCAAATAAATTTTTTATACTACTATTATATGGATATTATATTAAAAAAATAATTTTCAACCATACACCCCCATTGAATTATGGTATGTTCTTATTTGGGTCATTCCAGCCACCAAATTGAAAAATTATATAAAATATATCATGGATGAATTTAAATATTTATTTAATCTAAAAATTATTTTTATGAAATATAGATATTATAGAAATATAATTGATATTATTAATAAACTAGCAGAATAATCTTAACCACCAAAACTAAACACATTAGAGTACCTTCCCTAATATAACTTCATTTTATCAAAACATATATAACCATATAAATTTTATTCTAATATAATAACAAAGAAAAAAATCCCTATAATTATAGTGATATAGAATTTAATTTAAAAAACCTTTAACCATGGTTGATATACTAATAGAGTTACACAAAATTTCATTGGACCACCTAAAATAACAAACATAAAGAAAAATTATATAATTAATAAATAGAATATGATAATAAATAGTCCTTAGTAAATTAAATATAGATGTATATTTTTCCTTCTAATTTATATAATAACACTGATTTTAATATCCAGTAAATTTGGAACATGGATAAATTTTATCAGGACAAAGGTAGGGGTTTGCGTTTACTAAATTTTCTTCTATTATGTTACAAAGATTCATATTGAAATCTATAGTTTAATTTTTTATTAATTATACCTGATGAATACTGTGTTATATATTTTATCCTTATTTTATTGGGTTATAAAATTATTCCTTATAACCTAGTAATAAAATGATTCTCACCTCAATGATTTTTTAACTTGATTGGGTTTCATGGTCTCAGTTTTCTTTTCATGATAATTATTATTATGTAATAATTTACTTTTTTATGATTTATTATATCATGAATTATCATTTTTTTCAAGGTATTTTATGTTAAATATAAATCTCCTTATCTTGAAATGTTATTCTTATTTAAATTTTACTCAATCCATAATAGATTTCTTAACTCAAATTGTTTCTCATTGAGTAAAAAATTTTATACTTGGTTGTGTAATACTATGCCCCCACTTAATCCTTCTATTTTTATTTTCCAATGGTAATTGATTTTTTTCTAAGGTGAATTAACTTCATTTAATTGGTATCATATTTTTTAATGAAATAACATCTCAAATAAATTTTCTGTGTTGGTAAGAATAAATATAATTATTTTCAAGAGGTAATTCTTTTCTATAGACATATTTTCCTTCCCTGTAATGTTTTATAATATTTTTCAGAACTAAAATATGGATTAATTTATATGATCCTCTTAATTATGATCACAAATTTTTAAATGGAAATTATATATCTATATTTATTATGTCTATTTTCCATAATGGTTTTTTAAAATATTAATAGGATTCCCATATCATGGGTATCATTCTTATCTTCCACTTCGTTTTTATCTATAAAACCCTTAATTGTTTTTTTCAAAACTCAATTAAAAATGATTTATTAAAATGTGATATATTAATATATCTCAAATTTTTTATTTAAAAAACTTTAGACAATTACTATTCAAAATAAATAAGAGATTTCATATCTTAGACATAATTTAAACAAATAATAATATAAAATTCTTGTTAAAACATTTGTACAATAAAGAATAAACCATAATTTTGAAACTTCTTTCTCATGTTTCATGATTTTAAAAATTAAATTATTTTTCAATTATTCTATGATTTTTATTTAAAATAATATTCATGGAAAAGTGTCAATTTCGTTATCCTTTTCAATGTAAAATTCTACATTTCTTATAAAAGTATTCTTAATCTACCCGTTGATTTTTACCTATGTTTTGAAAAATGAGAAATATTAAATCTATATAAGATAAATTATCCATCACTAGATTTGTCTTACTGAATCATCTTTAGCTCATAACCATATTTTTCTTCCAATGAAAATTCTATGTGAAGACACTATTTTTTTATTTTTTATTTTATTGGTGTTCTCCTAAAAACCTATGCACAAATTGACTGCGGGAACTATTGAATTTACCGTATATCCTTTATCTATACATTTTAAATGACATATTTGGTATCATCTTCATTCAAGGGTATTTACCAATAATATTAAATAATATATTTGGATACCATTTTATTTTTATGGGTATATCATGTTATGATTGTTTATTTAATTGAGAATGTTTTCCATATGTGATTCCATTTGAAAGGGAAACACAACACATTATCATTCCAATGGTTCATTATGATATGGTGATGACTGATTTTTCTATGGAACACATATATAATGATAATTATGGGTGAGGTGTAATTATCATTAACCAACCCAGGTCGACCATAAACCGGTCACCCGAGCCGGTCCGCGATAAGTCTCGAGGGGCATTCTTGATACACATTGTTTAGAAAATAGTGACAAACATCAAAATTTAATCAATGGGAACTATTTTTCACATAACATATATATCAATAAACAAGAATAAGCAACAAAATAAAACTAAACTCTAGTAGTGGAGAAAAGATAGAAACAAAACAGCTCAACATACCTCCACGTGACCCTCCAGGTCACCTCCTAACCAAAGGCCGATCATTCTCTAATAATGAGAAACTCATCCAAGAAAACCTGAGAAAAGGAAATATGCAACTGAAATGATAAAAATAGGAATGGTCATTGAAAATGATTATCAAGGTTTCAAAGATAAACCATAGAATCCAAAGTCTCCTTTCTTGAAACTTTCCATTAACAGAAGTTTGAAATAAAAATATAAAATTAGGGTTTTGTCATTTTAAAATAAGAACATGTTTTTTCATTTAAAAATCCAAGACATGTGACTTACAATGTCTAAAATAGAATAGGTTAACAATGCATGTTAAAAAAATAGTATAACAAAAAGTAAACATGTAATTAAAATAATCCAATAACCATGGTAGATCCTAACCATTCTTTGGAGACCCTTACACATACTCAGTTTTGGAACCACCCACTGGCATATAGTGAAGCTCCTAAGTCTATAACAAACAGGTCTCCAAAAACTAACCAACCTTGCGGAAAAGCCCGCCTGACCTAATAAACAATCCAAGTGGTACCAACCTGTATAATCAGGGTTGGTCATCAACCATCACCCGATCATCTAAAATAATCCCATGAACCAATGGTTGTTACAATAATACTGTGCAAGTAGGTGTTCCCCGCACACATAACTCATCTCACTTTAGCTGCCTACCCCAAACACTGACACTCCATACGATAACCAATAAGGGATATCCCCCCTATATAGGTGTCCCAAAAACATATATACATCATATCATTAAAGGTTCCAACTGGGTCGTTATTCCATGAAATCATTAAAGCCAGTTGATACCATTTTCAAAATATTAAATTTTTTAAATGGTCATTCAATAAACAAAATTCTATTATTTCAAGTAGTCATCACTAAAATTACACTATGGATGGAAGTTCCAAATGGGCCATCACATCACATCAATGTAAAAATCATATTTATAAAAACATTTAAAACTCCTACCAAGAATACACAAATTCCGAACATAATCCATTATAAATGTTATCATAACTTCACCCTTGAGTTGGAGGACCCAAACGTGCCTTTTAAGTCCAATGTCACCAAAAACATTACCCAAACATCACCTTCGAATTCATAGTCCCAAATGGGCCTATGAGTCGACATGTATAAATTCCTTTACCCCAATACATCTTACTAATAGCTTTTTAAAATTTATAAATCAAAAAGGGAATTTTTATGTGAAAACTTACTCCAAAAAAGTCCCATAAAGTACTTTAGAGAAAACCAAACAATTGATAAAAACGTTTATAAATAGACTAAAAAATTTATAAATAGTATTATAAATAGACCAAACAATTTAGTGGAAACCCCCAATCCCACTTTGAAGAAAAAAAAACATTTAAATAAATATCCTAGGTATCTTAAACTAGGTAATTCACATAATCCCCTAAAACAATTATTTTTAGTAAATTCTAACAAAACACAAACTCCAAAGGCATAAAACCATAAATACAATAGAGGTGGAATTAACATTTAATGAGAAATTTAAAACATTAAAGTTCCAATGAAACAATTCAAAATGGAAATATTGGAAACGTCTACCTTAAAGAGGAATCGGTTCGTGCCGAACTCTTTGGCACATGGCGAAAAAAGGTAGTGACCACTCGCTACTGGCCCACAGTCGCACACACATACCTATAAATATATATATACATATATATATATATATCCATAATACAATGCACACATTGCCTGATCCATGATGGAATTTTAACTTAGGGGACATATATATTATATATATACATACCTTAAGTATACGCATGTACACCCTCCATTGGTGAACAAAAATTCACTATAACAAAAAAAGATACTCAAAATTAAGGTGTAAAAGACGAACGCACAACCAAAAAGTACCAGGGACATACATAAACTAAATGTGAAAGTCATTAAACAAAAAATAACACAATTAAAAAAACATTCAAAACATTATTCCATCGATAAAAACCATCCAAAATATTCAACATGACCATTTAAAAGAGAGAGATATTTGATTAAACTCAATTAGCCAGGAACAACCACTGCACATTTAGGTAAAGAACCATAATTTTTTTAATCAATTATTTGAATAATAAATCACTAAAAAAAATTAAATAATATTACCATTATGGTGTGAAGCTTGATTTAAGCATAAACACATAAAACACAAGCATCAAATGGATTCAAATCAGAATAAATGTCATAAAAAATCCTATAGATCAATGTGGGAACATGAACCATCACTCTGAGAAGGGGGAAAACATCCCAAGGACCAATCTATATACATTTGACACTAAGAAACACACGAAAATCACAAATAGAGAAAAATAGTGTTTTTTATTTGAGAAAATCAATAAAAATAAAGATAAATACTGGAGGAGGAATCAGTTGTTGGAAAAGGGAAACAAGGCCACACATGACCAATGAAGAGGTGACACACAGAGGGTTCAAGTCACACTGATGTGGCAGGAGGCCTGAGCGGGGGAGGTCGGAGTAGAAGGAGGCCGTAACGAGAGGCCGGAGCACAAGAGGTTGTCCTGGTCAGGTGCACAGGGTGAAGGAGGTGGATTCTGGGTGTGGTGAGGTCGAAGGTCGGCTAGAGTGGTTGGGAAAGTGGCGTAGCATGAAAGATCAATGTGGTTGGGTGATTCTAGAGCGATAATGTAGGGTGGTGGCCAGGAGCGAGGGGTGATGGAGGTTAGAAACTGATGGGGTGAGATAGGAGGAGGGCCGGAGGCCTGGGTGTAGCACTACGAACGAAGAGCACCTCACGCTTCTAGAATGAGGAACCTCACACCGTGGGGGGGGGGATCACAATCCCCCTAGGGTTTAGACCCTTTTTCTTTTTTTTTTGTAAATATAATAATTATAATATAGAGAATAATAAAAAAAATAACAGTAACAACAACAACGAAAACAACAACAACAATAAGATGAATAATAATAATAATAATAATAATAATAATGACCAATTTCACGACTCCTGGGCCATCTAGGCAACTACCCCCAACTGTGCGGTGACCGCACATGGGTCTAAAACACAGTAAAATTGTGAAACGACAAATATTTTAAATTAGGAACCAACCAAAACATTGGCGTAAGAACTCGAAGCCATGAAATAATAAAATAAAAATTAAATTAAAAATCTAGTTGTGAAAATTCTCTCCACCCTAGATACTTATTATTACCATAAGGTCAACTATTTGAATGATTGAAAAAACCTAAATTCATCCCTGGTTGAAAATGAAAAACCACAACACAAGATAATGGTAGAACACAAGAGGGTTCTCCCCAGATCAATAATTCAAATTGAACAGAAATTTAACACCCAAACATACCACCTCGATAGGGGGGGGGGGGTGATGCGGGAACTCCCAACCGATCCAAACTAACTCCTATAGCATGAGTGAAAAACACCTATGTTGAAACACGAAACTCTTGACGCAGAATAACCCCCCTCCCAATTAGAGAAAAACCATTGAGCAGAACATACCCCAATAAGTGAACCTGAGAATAAACACAAATGTAGAACCTTCCATATGATCTTACTTCTCCAAATGAACAAAACTAAATCAAGATCAACCTAGAAAAAGGCCAGACACACTTTTAACAAAGACACATGATTCAAAAAACCACATCCACACAAATAGGAATGTTTGGATTATTGTAGAATGAGTCTGTCCTAACTTCATGAAAAAACATTAAAATTACAAGAGAACAAAACTTTAACAGTAAAAAAATATGTACGAAAAGATGTTAAATTTTATACTGACAATATCGAACACAAAATCTGATCCAAGGCTTCAAACCCCTAGAAACTCCTCACAATACATGAACTTCACCCAAATACCAATAGGTGGGGATCTGAGGGATGAAGCATATCCTACCTTATAGTCAGGCACTAGAATCCTTTGGTCACAACATCTTCTTCAAGCACCGCTTCCTGTAGAACTTCTTTAGATGACCCACACACCCACAACGATGACACATATTCAGAGGGATGCGACAAGAAGGATTCACATTCAAGAACCATCCACACTGGTGGAAAACCACTGAACAGTCTGACGAACTAGAAGCTTGAACCCCTGTAAGAAGAATATTTAGAAACAGGTCCCTCTAGCACACCCTCCTCTCTAGATGGAGAACCTTATTGAGCAACTGAATATGCTATATTACCATCCATGTACGCTCTAGAGACCAATTCAACTAAGAACACCTTATCCAACATCTTCTTCAAGTGAAGGTCCTTATAAGGGAGGACTTGATCCTTGATCTCTGGATGAGGACTCCAGATGAAGAGAGAAGCCATCATCTAATCTTGCGATGCAACCTCTGATGAAAAGGACACAAGTTCCATGAAATGGTCAACATATGTATTCACCATCTGTTGACCTTGATGAATATGCATGAGCTGTTACATTTTATTTGTCTTTATATCTTAAAGTATAAATCATTGGATGGAGATAGATTTAAAGTCATCCCCATTATCCTAACTTGCATTAACGGATGGGCAAAGAACTCCCATTGGTCCAATACGAGACGTTCAAACTGACCCAAAACAACACAGACTCTGATAGCTTTAGGTGTTTCCAATAAACTAAAGTTGTGATTGACTTATTCAAGCCACTCTATTTTTTTCTAACAAACCCTGATCACCATGAATGATAGGAAATGCCAGAGAAGGACCAAAAACTAGGTATGACTTATTAGACACCTCGATGACCTTTTTGAGTAGCATTTTTTTTCAACATGTAAATCACAAAGCCGAAACCGATATAAAATTAAAGTATAATTAAATGTATCATCTTGAGCAAAAATCACCAGATCAAAAACCAAAAAAATACAAACACAACCCAAAATTGTCTTTTTAAAATCTCATTTGCATTTTAGATTTCAAAACCACCATCATTCAAGGCCACTTTCCATACACCAATCCCGTATTTCAATCCAAATTAAATTTCAAAAATCATTTCACCTTTTAAAAATCACATTAAAAGAACCAAGTCAAGACTTTTATTTCAAGTATACACCCTAGTAATCCCATGAATAGTTGCACATGTCTTCATCTGCATTCATCTATACGCACCAACACACACTTCCCATGCATTCCCTCACATGTGCGAATGTTCATAAAGAGTACCCGAGGTTGAACTCAATCCATTTATATACCAATTCCAAGAAAACATCATATTTTTAGACCAAGACCTTATGGTTTTAAAACCCATTTCCTGAATTTAAAACCATTTTAAATAAATCATTCTATATTTAACACCCCTTTTTCATTTTCAGAAGCACATGTACACCAACCATAACCAAGATGAAACTCAATAAGCATCAAACTACCGGATTGAGGGACTCTGAGTCATGATTAACCTAGTGACATCGTAGTGGTACATGTAACATGTAAGCACCATCAACATGGAAGAACTTAAACAATGTACTCAGAATCCAAATGGGTCACTACTCTATGTGAAATCTTGATGTAACATGGTAATTCCTCTGTTATTATCCATCAATCAAAAAGAAACTAGAATGAGACAAGGACTCAATTCTCAGACTACCCCTAGTGACTCGATGTTCAGAACGAGTGAGGGTTCATGAATCCCTTCTCGTAACTACCTCATGAGTCCCAGAAGCCCTAATCTACATCTACTATACACCCCAAATAGAAATGGCCTACTCTGATTCCATTTTTTCACGAACCAACTCAGATTGAAACTGAACTAGTAAATCGATCTGGTCCATGACAAGTCCTGATGGGAATTTCCGATCCCCATGGGATGGATACCAATGTCGAGCTTCAAAATTTAATCAATGGGAATGATTGGCCTCATAAAAGATAAAAAAATTAACAAGAATAAAAAAAATAAAAGTGAAATCTAGTACTGGAAGAAAGAAATAAAAATAATGATGCAACATACCTCAATGTGACCTTCCAGGTCACCAGCAAACCAATGGCCAACCATTCTCTAATAATGAGAAACTCATCTAAGAAAACTTTATCAATGGAAACCTACAACTGAAATGATAAAAATAGGCATGAGCATTAAAAATGATCAGTTGGGTTTCTAAGACAAACCACATAATCCAACGCATCATTTTCTATAACCATCAATTAACACATGTTGGAAATAAAAATATAAAATTTGGGGTTTTCCATTTTATAATAAGCAATGTGTTTTTATAATTTAAAAATACAACACATGCTCCACACCATTTCCAAAATCATTTATAATTTTATAAACTATACTCAAAAAAATATAACAAAGTTTCTCTAAAGTAGAATAGGTAAACAATGAAAGATGGAAGTAATATAGTATAACAGAAAGTAAAAAATCAACGATAATAATATAGTTGCCATGGATGATAAAAAACATAGCAAGAAGACCCCAGGATGTACTCAGTTTTGGAGCCACCTGTTAGCGTATGGTGAAACTCCTATGTCTATAACCAACTGGCTGCTCTGAATTGACTAATCTTGTGGAAAAGCTTACCTAGCCTAATAACAAATCCAGAGGGTAAGAACACATTTAATCATGGTTGGTCAGAAACCGTCACTAGATCATGTAGAAGACTCCCAGGGACCCGTGATGGTTATAAAAATACTGTGTAAATTGGATACCCTGACCAGTGTGACTAAGCTCACTGCACTTGCCAACACCAAACATGGATAATCCATACAATAATCTATAAGGGATATTCTACCTATAGAGGTTCACTAGAAATATATATACATCATACCATCCAATGTTCCAACCGGGATGTCATTCCATGAAATCCTTAAAACCATTTCATCTCCTTTTCAAAATATTAAATTTGTGAAATTGGCATACAATAATCAAAACACCACCATTTCAAAGAATCAAAATTAAGATTACACTAATGATTAAAGTTCCAAATAGGCCTCCATGTCACATCCACGATGAAATAATTTTTCTAAAGACAATTAAAACATCGACGAGGCATACACAACTGCCAAACACAAACCATTCTAAAGGTTAACACAACTTCACCCCTGATTTGTAAGAGCTAAATGGGTCTTTAAGTTTGAAATCTACAAAAGAATTTCACAAACCTCACCTTCAAATTGAAAGTTACAAATGGTTCTTTGAGTAAACATTTCTTAATTCATTTATCCAAAACATCTTACCAAATACCACTTTTAAATTTATAAATCCAAATGGGCATTGATATTTAAATAATTACTCAAAAATAGTCCCATAAAGTACTTCATAACAAACAAAATAATGCATAAACAAGTTTATAGATAGACTAAATAATTTATAAATAGTTTTATAAATGGACCAAACAATTTAGTAGAAACCCCCAATTCCACTTTGATAAACAATATCAAATAAAATAAATATCCTAGTTATCTAAACCTAGGAAATTCACACAATCCCCAAACCAAACTTATTTTAAGTAAATTATAACAATACAAAACCATTAATCACATCTTACCATATATATAACAGAGGTGAAATTATCATTTATAATGTAATTGAAAACATGAAAGTGAAAAAAAACCATTTCAGAGAGGAATAATTGTAAACACCTACATAAAAGAGGAACCAGGTCATGCCCAACACATTGAAACTTGGCGAAAAAAATAGGTGACCACTCGCAACTATCCTGCACTCGCAAACACATACCTATACACATATACATATATCTATAATCCAATGCACATATTCCCCTCTCCATGAGGGAATATGTACTCTGAGGGAATATATATTATATATATATAT
Source organism: Viscum album (assembly GCA_963277665.1). Classification (NCBI taxonomy): domain Eukaryota; kingdom Viridiplantae; phylum Streptophyta; class Magnoliopsida; order Santalales; family Viscaceae; genus Viscum; species Viscum album. The sequence continues at coordinate 1,579,304,209 of OY728150.1, read as the reverse complement.
ATATCTTAAGTATATGCGTGCGCTCCCTCTATTGTTGACCAAAAATTAACTGTAACAACAAAAGTTACCCAAAATTATGGCGAAAAAGACTAACACACAACCAAAGAGTACTAGGGACTCACATAAACCAAATATAGAAGTCATAAAATAGAACCCAACAATATAAAATCAACTTTCAGAACATGCTTTCACAGATAAACACCATCCAAAACATTCAAAAAATTTATTTAAAAGAGATAGGGATTTGATTATACTCAATTATCTTGGCACAAACACTGCATATAGTGGTAAATAACCATAATTTTTTTTAATCTAATATTTCAACAATAAATCACTACCATAAATTAACGATGATTATAAAAAATGGAGCAAAAAATTATTTAAGAATCAACTCATAAAATGAAAGAATCATATAGATTTAAATCACAATAAATAACATGGAAAAACCTACCAGTCGATGTGAGAACATGAGCCATCAATTAGAGAAGGAGGACGAAGTCATAAAGACTAATTTTCATACTACTAACATCAAGAAAAACATGCAAATCACAAAATGGGGAAAATTGGGTTTGTTCAAATTTAGAAAAACACCAAAAATAAAGATAAATATTGGAGGAGGGAATGGTTGATGTAAAGGGAAAACATGAAAATGAGAAAGTAAGGAAGAGGTGATGGGTAGAGGGTTTGGGTCATGCTAAAGTGGAACGAGACCAGAGTGGGGGAGGCTGGAGCGGTAGGAGTCCGAACCGAGAGGCTGGAGCACAAGAGGTCTGCCTGGTCGTAAGACAACCCCGATCTTTTATTACACAATTAAACATAACTTATTACATAATATTCACTTGATAAAACATATGATATCTAGAGGTCTAGTGTCTCTAGGGATTAGGATTGTTAAATAAAAAATTAAAACAAGAAAACAAAATCTTTATTGAAAACATCATTTACCTCACCACTACATTCTCTTATACTTAGCATTACATGGAATAACCTGACTACATGCATATAAAAGGGTGATCTATAAATCCTAGTAAGGGATTAATCATGAAATAACATGGGGAATAAAATACGTGTTAGAAAATAGGAATATCAATACAACACATGAGAAGCATAAACATAAAGGCATGATAAAGCATGATAATCATAACACGGAAATGTGGAAACAACACATAACATGGAATTAGTATGAGCCAAGCCTCACTGCACATGAAGCATGAGTAAACCGTCATTGCACGTGAAACATGAGTAAAACATCATTTCACTTGAATTAGAATGAGTCAACATAATTTATTACATAAACTTCATTTGATAAAACATAGAAGATCAATTGGTCTAGTGTCTTTGGAGATTAGGATCATTACATGACAACTTAAAACATGAAAAACAATATATCTATTGAAAACATCCTTTATATGAACACGAAATTCCATCATACATATAATTACATGGGATAACCTGAGGACATGCATAAAAAAGGGTGATCTATAAATCCTAGTACGAGATTAATCATGGAATAACATGAGGAATACAATACATGTTAGATAATTGGCATATCAATAGAATAAAATAGAAGAATAAACATAAAGTCATGATAAAGCATGATAATCATAACATGGAAATGTAGAAAGAACACTTAACATGGAATTAGAATGAGCCATGGCTCATTGCACATGGAGCTTGAGTAAACCCTCATTGCACATGAAGCATGAGTAAACCCTTGTTGCACTTGAATTAGCATGAGTAAACCCTTATTTCACATGAAGCACCAGTAAAACATCATTGAACTTGAATTAGCATGAGTAAACACCCATTTAACATGTTTTATCATGATACTATACTTTACCCAATGCATTGGAGCGCTATTAGGGGGCACCCTTCTTAAACATTTCATTTCATGCAGAAGTGTGACACATGGATCATAAATCAATGACACATTCAACATAATCATTAATTTAATAATAAACGAATGAGGAATACGTACATGAAGATATTTAAACAATAATTAAATGTTCATAAAGGTGAATACCCTTGATAGAGAAATAGGCATGGTGTTCACTACACAATGTCTTTGGCTTCGAAAAATGCGGTGCAATTTTGGTTGCATAACGACGTGACATAAGAACTCATAAAAATGGTTGATGAGAGAGAAAGGGGAATCTCATCACATTTACATGACATGGAAATTAATGGGTTAATATAGATACATGTCCCAACAAATGTAATGTAATTTATATTCAGGATACAAAAAATTGCTTGAATTTAAATGAGGGGAAATAAATTCCTTTCATAATTTCAACATAGTAACATGTGTACATGGGAGGAATTTAATAAGATAGAAATGGGTATCCCATCATTCAAACATAGAGAGGGATGTATGGGATAGGTGAGAAACCATAACCCAACATTTAAAATTGAAATTAAAAGGTCATAAAAATTTAATGAATATTGGACAAAAAAGAGAAAGGAAGAAAAACCCCTTACTTGCATGTGTGTTTTGAAAGTATTGAGAGAGGTTTGAGAGAGGATTCCTGGGAACTTGCATTGCCCTGGGACAATTATAGAGATAGGATGTAAGAGGTTAGAATAACTCAAAATGATTTGAGTGAGGAGTAAGTGGGAGTTTGGGTGGGTTTATATAGTAAAGGAGATGGAATTGTTTATTACTTAGGTATGAGACACCTTACATTAAAATAATCAAAACCACAAACCAGAACATGGTTTTTTTCCCATGGGTTTCTACCAAGGGGACCAAGGAAAAACATTTAAAAAGGCAAAATGTTTAATATGTCTTTAGGGGTCCACAAAGGATTTATAAAATAAATCAAACAAACCCAAAATAACAATATATTAATGGTAAAACATATATTGGCCGAACATAAAGATTATAGTATTCTATTACATCACTATTGGGTCATTATTATGTCATAAAACACATTATATATTTAATCGATATTTAATTTTTACCCAAAAATATGATTGTCTCAGAAAATTATGAAAAATTCACCATTGGGTAATTTCATCACCTTGATTCCATAAATAATTTTCATTTTGTCTAAATAATTTTTTATATATGTTAATTTTCACTTTTAAATTAAAAACCAACGTTTATCGGAAATTCATGTGTTTTGACAAAAAATGGCTTTCAAACAATAATAAAAATTAAAATTTCATTCATAAAAGTATACGATCATTTATATTTAATAAAAATTAATTTAATAATAATAATAATATTTAATTAAAATAATATTTAATTTAAAAATCCATTAATTCATCAAAATAGATTTCTTAGTCGAACATTAACTAAAAATACTATTTTTTTCTTTAAAATCTATTTTCAAGGTAACAATAATAAAATGAATCTATATTCATTATTATATAAAAAAATAATGTACATAATCATAGTACTAGGGTCTTGTTACATAACCCCTTATAACACCCACATAAGTTCGAAGAGTAAGGTGTGTGATGGTGACTGACTGTTGGGGTTGATCAGATATCATTGCTCGGTTGGTAATCTAAATCAACTTCCAGTTACCTCATAGGTGGTCCCGCTTGAGATTAAAATATTCATGCTCAGCTTGGGCTTGGTCAAGAGAAAAGCCCAAATATTCAACCTCCTTTATGAGCTCTAACAGATGGGATTCATATGGGGAACTTCTACTGGATGAGTCCATCACATTCTTTGTCTGAGTAAATTGGATTTTTAAAGACCTATATTTATAACAATCATGTGATCAATGTTCAATGGATATATTAAAAATGGTCAAAATTATTAATAGTATATTAAAAACAAAAATTATAAAACCAAAGATGTTGACATTTTATATAAACACATTACATAAAGAGACATTTAATTAGATCAATAGGAATTTCCATTAAATAATATTTTAGGTGATACAATCTTCCCCCCCTTGAAAATTTGCCCCCCGAAATTTCCCTTTCTGACACTAAAACAAATTTTGGTAACTCTGCATCATTATTACCTTTGATTCCCATGTCGCTTCTTCAAACTTGTGGTTTCTCTTCAACACCTTGACGAGGGGCATTGTCTTTTTTCATAGAACTTTTTATAAATGATCTAAGATCTTCACTGGTTTCTCCTCATAAGAAAGATCATCCTCTAAATGTACCACCTCTGAAGAGATTACATGCGATGGGTTTAGTATATACTTCTTTAAGAGGGATACATGAACGACATCATATACTTTGGCCATGGTTGGTGGATGTGCTAGTCGATAGGCCACAGCCCTGACATGATCAAGAATATCGAAGGGGGCGATGTACCTTGGACATAACTTCCCTTTCTTTCCAAACCTCATGACCTTATTCCAAAGCGATATGCATAGAAATACCATGCTTCCAACTTTAAACTCATGGTCTCATCGACGGTTATCTGCATAACTCTTCAATTGAATCTGGGCTGCCTTGATATACTGGTGAATGGTTTTTACATTCTCCACTATTTCTTTGACCATTTCTGCTCCAAGCAGCTTACACTCACCGACCTCATCCCAACACGTCGGTGTTCTGCACCTTTTCCCATAAATGGATTTATATGGTTCCATTTTTATGCTCGAGTGGAAACAGTTATTATAAAAGAACTCAACCAGAGAAAGATGTTGATCCCATATTCTTTTAAAGTCTGTTGATCATGCTCTCAACATGTCCTCAAGGGTTTGGATAGTCTACTTGAATTCGCCATCAGTTTGAGTATGATAGGCCATACTGATATTTAGTTTAGTATTCAGAGAATTTTGAAGAAACTTCCAAAACATAGAGGTGTATCCTAGATCTCAATCGGACATAATAGATAGTGGTAATTCGTGAAGCCTTACCACTTCCCTAATATATATCCATGCCATTTGATCTAATGAGAAATCCTCTAGAATAGCAATGAAGTGTTCAACCTTTGTAAGACGATCCACAACAACCTAGATTGCATTGTTGGATTTGATGTCTTCGAATGTCCAGGGACAATGTCCATGGTGATCTTATCCCATTTCCATTCTAGTATGGGAAATTGTTGCATCATCCCCTTAGACTTCTGCCTCTCTGCATTCACTTGCTCTCACACTAGGCACTTTGAAGTATATTTAGCGACCTCCTTCTTCATATTATCCCACCAACAATGCTCCTGGTGATCTTGATTCATCTTTGTGTTTCCCACGTGAATAGATAAATTTTAACTTTGTGCATCATCCAAAAGTTCCTTCTTCAGCTCCGAACATGATGGAACACATAGTTTTTCCCAAATCCCACAATTCCTTCTACATTCAAATTAATCTCTGATGATTTCCCTTTTTCGATGGCTTCCAATTTCTCGTGAATTCCCACATCATCCTTTTAAACACCCTTCAAGCTTTTCCAAAAGTGACGGTTGAGAAATAATTTGTCAGCAGATTGATGATGTTCCCTTCTTTATGATTCCTATTTCCATATACATAAAATATAATAAGATTGGATATTTTTCAATTCTTATCAATGATACAATCACTAGTCCTTTCTACTTAGGGCATCTGCCACCTTGTTATCTTTCCTTGGTTGGTAATGGATTGAGTATTCATAGACTTTGAAAAGATCTAACCATTTTCATTGGTGCATGTTCAACTCTTTCTGTGTGAATATATAATTGAGGCTTTTATGGTCCATATATATTTCACACTTCTCCCCAAAAAGATAATGCTGCCAAATTTTCAAAGATAAGATCACTACAGCAAACTCGAGGCCATGTGTGGGATACTTCTGTTCATGAAGATTCAACTGCCTTGAAGCATTGGGAATGCCATTTTTCCTCAACACACATCCCATAACCTTCTTTGAAGCGTCACTGAATACAACAAAGAGTTCCCCACTTTTGGGTAAAGTGAGAATGGGTGCAGTGATAAGCCTCTTTTTCAACTCCTTGAATAATTATTCGAATTCATTACTCCATGAAAACATTACTCCCTTTTGAGTTTTCATGGTAAGAGGGTTGGAAAATCATGAGAAATTTCTCACAAATCATCGATAATATCCAGATAACCCCAAGAAGTTACAGATATCCATTAATGATGGCCTCAACCATCCCTAAATTGAATTTGTTTTGGAGGGATACAAAGATATCCCATTGCATGTGAAGATATGGCCAAAGAATGATACCTCCTTCATCCAGAACTCACACTTCTTGTACTTTTCAAAGAGCTTCTCCTTCATCAAGGTCTCTAGTATAGTTATTAGATTCTCCTCATGATCCTCATTGGTTTTGGAGATTATTGGAATATAATCTATATGGACTACTAAATTTTTTTCTAGGTAATCTCTAAAGACTCTATTCATCAAGTCCATGATGATTGATGGATCATTACTGAGTCTGAAACGCATTACTATGAATTTATAGTGCACGTATCTTATACGAAAAGCAGTCTTGGGGATATCTTCCTTTTTCACCCTTACTTGTTAATATTCTAGACGCAATTACTCTTTGGAGAAGTACTGTGCTCCATGCAGTTGATCGAACAAGTCATCAATTCATGGGAGACGATACTTGTTCTTTATCGTGATTTTGTTAAGATCATGATAATTGATGTAAAGGCCCATTGACCCATCCCTCTTCTTAACGAAGAGGACTGGTGCACCCCATGGTGAAGCACTTGGGTGTATAAACCCTTTAACTAGATTCATCCATAACTATTTCTACAGCTCCTCAAGATCTACAACTACCATTCTATACAGCGTCTTGGATACTGGAAATTCCCCAGGTATAAGATCAATTGAGAATTCAACATCTTTTCTTGGAAAGAGACCAGACAATTCCTTGGGAAACACTTTAGTGAATTCTCTCACAATAGGCATGTCTTCAAGGATGTTTTCTTCCTTGGACTCAATAATCTAAGACAGATACTCATGCTCATATGGAAGTAATATCCATGCTTGAGATGATGGAGCTAAAGAAGATCCATCTTCCTCCTTGAACTTGTATAGAATCGGGGGCCGATTATCCATGCGGAGAGTGATTTCCCTCTTCCGGAAATTTATGTTGGCTCTATATAAGGAAAGAATATCCATTCCAAGAATCACATAAAATTCTACTAGAGGGAGTATGAAGAGGTTCTCTGGGAAGTTTAATATAAAGATTATGATAGGGGAGGAATTATATTCATGGGATGCAATGATTTCCACATTTGCCGTACTCATCGACATCTTCACCTCCATGATTTGCGGTGGTGTTGTGGTTGTTCTAATAAAAATTTGTGATATAAAATAATGCGTATAACCTAAATAAAAAAGTATGTTCCCTATTATTTAATGAATAACTAGTGTACTTGTAACCACTTCATTGTTAGTGTTCACTTTGGTAGTAGTGATGGAAGAAGCTCACCCTTTCTGCCTTGGAGATTGTTGGTTGCCTCTGAAAACCCTCTTCTTAGGGAATTGATTTGTAAGATGCCCGGGTTCTTGGTAGTTGTAGTAATGAACCACTGATTGAGGTTTCAATAGAGGTTTCCTATCCTCTTTCGCATCCGTGAGTCTTTTTTGTCAATAGTTAATAGATAGATGCCCTTCTCTTCCACACATAAAGCATTTCCTCACCCCCTTCAAGAAATTTTTGGGGTGCTTCTTTCTGCACTTTTGGCAAGTGGGTGACGGATCTTCTTAGCACCATTGGATTTATCCATCAGACCACCAGAATTGAATTCCACCTTATGACTCTTATCCCCATGATACACCTGAGATTATCCAATCTCCATTTTGACCTTGGGGGAAAATCAGACAATTTCCTCATAGCTGTCGAAGTCATGGATCACTAGCGCTTTCCGTAGTATAGGTTTCATCCCACCAAAGAAGCATAAAAACTTGAATTCAGGGGTAACGATAAAGTTGGGGGCATATCGTTCAAGCCTTGTAAAGTTTTCCTCACATGCTCTGACAGATTTGTAATCTATTTTCTTGAGGGAAAGGAAGTCCCTTTTCAACTTAAGGCGGAGGGTGCACAAGAAATATTTATCAAAAAACATCTTCTTGAAATCCTTCCACTCTAACGCCTCCATCTCCACCCCAAGCCTCTTATTTTTTATCACCTTCCACCATTGATCAGTAACACCCTCCATACGATAAGCAACCAGGAGAACCTTCTCTTGTTCACAACATTGATGGATGGAGAATATCTTTTCAATGGTGTTGATCCATTGTTCAGCGACTGAGAGATCATATGATCCATTAAAAGTTGGTGGCCATTGTCTAATGAATCTCTTGATAGCGACATGTTCTTTCTTGGGGGGGGGGGGTTTGATCTTTCCTATTGAATCATGTTTCTATTCCAAGCTTGAGTTAGCTAAGAGAAAAGTGTGACAAAGTTTGTGATTTCTAGTCACATTGGATTGGGCATCTCGTTAGTATTGTCATCAGATTGATCTTCAAACCTGTTGTTAGCATGATTCCTTCTATTTCTGACCATTGGATATAATAAAAGAAAAGTTGGGTGTAACACATAAAGGGTAATTCAAGGAAAAAACTGATGAGTTATAAATAAATTTTATTTCCTTAACATATGAATCTATTTTCTTTAGTCTATGTTATAAATGATCTACCTCCTATCATATATTCTTAGGGAATTTTTTTAGTCCCTTAATAATGGTTCAGACTATTCTTGTGAATTAAACAAAGCGTATCTCTTGGGAGTGCCATAACCAAGAGTGCAGTAAGGCCCATTGTCATTGACCAGTCCTCTTTCGAGTCTTGCTCAAAGTGTTGTTTTCAGGTTTTACCCCTCAGATACATCTGTGTTAGAGCCACCTCTACCTGCTTGTATCCAGATAGAGATGTATTTTCTTGATAAACCACTTACTCAGTACTGACCAAAATTTACTGATGTTTTTATTACACTTAGTATTGTCTCTAAGGCTTTACTAGGGTTTTCTAATCCTAATACCAAAAATAACTAATCCTCCCTCTAACACCAACTATGACAACCCTGATCTTTTATTACACAATTAAACATTATTTATTACATAAAATTCATTTGATATAACATAGAAGATCGAGATGTATAGTGTATTTGGGGCTTAGGATCATTACATAGCAACTTAAAACATGAAAAACAACATCTTTATTGAAAACATCCATTACATGACTACTACATTCCCACGTACTTATCACTGCATGGGATAACCTGAGGACATGCATAAAAAAGAGTGGGCTATAATGCCCAGTAAAGGATTAATCATGGAGTAAAATTAGGAATACAATACATGTTAGACAATTGGAATATCAATAGAGCACAATAGAAGAATAAACATAAAGGCATGATAAATCATGATAATCATTTCATGGAAATGTTGCAACAACACTTAACATGGAATTAGCATGAGCCAAGGTTCATTTCACCTGGAGCATGATTAATCCCTCATTGCACATGAAGCATGAGTAAACCCTCATTGAACCTGAATTAGTACGAGGAAACACCCATTTCACATGACGTATCATGATACTATACTTTACCCGGTGCATTGAAATGCTATCAGGGCGCACCCTTCTTAAACATTTCATTACATGCATAAGTGCGCCATATTGATCATAAAACATTGAATAATTCATCATAATCATTTATTACATGATAAAAAATTGTGTAATATATAATGAAACTCTTTAAACAATATGTAAATTATCATAAAGGTGAATACCATTGATAGAGAAATGGGCATGGTATTCACTACATAATGACTTTGGCTTGGAAAAGCAATGTGAAATTTTGGTAGTATAATAGTGCGACATAAGAACTAATAAAAATGGTTTACGAGAGATAAATGGGTGTGTCATCATATTTACATGACATGGATAGTATGAGGGTTTTATAGATACATGTCCCAACAAATGTAAAATTGCTTGAATGTTAATGAGGAGAGAGAAATTCCATTCCCAATTTCGGCATAGTAACAGGTGAACATGGGGGGCTTTTATTGAGAGAGAAATGGGTCTGACATCTTTTAAACATAAAGAGGGAATTATGGGGGAGGTTACAAACCATACCCTAACATTTATAATTTAAATTATTTGGGAATCACAATTTAAATAATATTGGACAAAAATGAGAAAGGAAGAAAAAACCTTACTTGGAAGTGTGCTTCCAAAGGCATGATAGAGGCTGGAGAGATACTTCTTGGGATATTGGGGCACCTTTGGAGGATTCTAGATAAAGGAGGGCTTAGGTTGGATGAACTACCAAGTTCTTGAGTGTGGAGGATGTTGGAGCTTGGGTGGGTTTATATAGTAAAAGAGAGGGAATTATTTATTATTTGGGGTTTGGAAAACTCACATTAAACTAATAAAAACTACAAACCAGCCCATGGTTTTGGCCCATGGTATTTGACAAAGTCCAAACATCTTAAAATAATGGGGTCACTTACGGGGAGGTGTGTCACACTTCAATGGAAAACATGTTAAAAAGACAAAATGATTAATTAGTCTTGAAGGGTACACTAAAGCATTGTAAAATAAAAAAATCAAACCCAAAATCACATTATTTAATGGTTTAACATATATGGGACGACAATAAAGCTTATAGTTTTTATTAAATCACTATTGGTTCATTATGATGTCATATAACACAATAGATATTTAAACGATATTTCATTTTAACCCAAAAATTTAACTGTCTCAGAAAATTTTGAAAAATTCACCATTGGATAATTTTGACGTCATGATTCCATAAATAATATTAATTTTGTCTAAATAATTATATAAATATGTTAATTTTCACTTATAAAATAAAAAACTGACATTTATTTAAAATTCATGGGTTTTAACAGAAATGGATTTCAAACCTTAATAAAAATTAAAATTTCATTCATAAAATTATATGATCATTTATATTTAATAAAACATAACTTAATAATAATAAAAATATTTTATTAAAATATTATTAAATTTCAAAATCCATTAATTCATCAAAATAGGTTTCTTAGTTGAACATTAACTAAGAATAATATTTGTGCTTTAAAAACTATTTACAATGTAACAATAAAAAAATTAAAGTATATTCATTTTAATATAAAAAATTAATGTACATAACCGTAATTATAGGGTCTTGTTACATAACCCCCTATAACACCAACATAAGACCGAAGAGTAAGGTGTGTGATGGTGATAGACTCTTGGGGTGGCTCAGATAACATTTCCCAGATGGTAATCTTTATAAACTTCCAATTCTCTCGTAGGCGGTCCCACTCGAGCTTAACATATTCATGCTCGGATTGGGCTTGGTCAAGAGTGAAACCCAAAGACGCAACCTCCTTTCTGATCGCTGACAAATGGGCTTCCTATGGGGTATGCCTATTGGATGAGGCCATAGCTTCCTTTATCTGAGTAAATTTGATTTCTTAAAGCCCTATATTTATACTAATCATGTGATCACATTTCGACGACTATATTAGTAATGGTCACAATTCTTAATATTATTTTAAAATCCGAAAACATAAAACCAAAGAAGTTGATATTTTATATAAAAATTTTCCATAAAGAGACATTTAATTAGATCAAGATGGATTTACATTAATGATAGATTGGGTCATTACAGGTCAGGTGCACGACACAAAAGAGGTGGATGCTGGGTGCGTTGAGGTCGAGGTTTGGCTGCAGTAGCTGGGCGAGGGGCGTAGCACAGGAGGCCGCTGCGTCTGGGCGAGGTTGGAGCAGTGATGGAGGGTGGCCGTCAGGATCCATGACTGAAGGGAAAAGGTAACAGGGACCTGAAGGGGGTGAGATGTGGAGGGTCAGAGGCCTAGGTGCAGCGCCGCAAAGGGATATCACCTCGCGCTTCTAGAATGAGGTGCCTTGTTCCGTGGGGGAGGAGGGTGGGGGGTCGCAACTCCCATAGGGTTTTGACCCATTTCCTTTTTTATATTAATAATAGTAATATAGGGAATAATAAAAATAATACAAATAATAATAATAATAATAACTACAATAATGGCCAATTTCAAGACTCCTAGGAAGTCTGCGCAGCAACCGCCAACTGCACAGTGACCATGCGTGGGTCCGAAACCTAGTAAAATTATTAAACAATAATTTTTTTTAAATCTGGACCAACCCTAACATTGGCGTGAAATCCCAGAGCCATGATATAAAAAAATTGAAATTAAATTAAAAAGTTAGATGTGAGAATAATATCACACTATAATGTATTGGTTTACGTTGATATCTCATGAGACAGTTAGGAATTGAAATGAGGTGTTTATTCTCATTGGTCTAGCCATAATGAGTTGGTTCACATTTTCAGGCATTTTTATAATGACTTTGTTCACATAAGTGTGTGAATAATGTTTTTTTCTAAAAAATCATCATATTCTTATGATTGTTCGATATATCATCGTTTTTATCTTCTTCCACATTTCTGGGGCGCCTTTCATTTCATTCTATGTTACATTCCATGTTTATGCCTCTTTTCCATGATATTCCATAGTTTTATGTTATGAAATGACTTATTTAATGATTTATTATCAATAAATTTTTGGGTTTAATGTTATTACATATCTTGATTATACACATATTTTTATAATATGATCACTTATTATCATTAATTGTTACTACTTTACTTTTTCCTTTATTGTTCATTTCAGGTTACTCAATTATTTTGTTTACATTTAGCAAAGTATTGAAGAAAAAAATTACTTATGAGGTGTATATAATGTTTTATCATGTTTAAAATTTATGGTAGATGTGAAGGTAATTTTTTGGAATAAAAATTTTCTTGAATTGTGGAAAAAAATTATATTGGTTGAAAAATTCTTGGGAATTATTAGTTAAACTTGTGTCATAGTTCTCCAAAACTCTAGACCTAAAATATTTTAGGAATGTATAGTAATGAAATATTATCCTATCTCTTGTAATTGATCGGTCACATATATGGGGATTTATAGTTGGTATCAAAGTGATGCTTAGATTACTTTTTTGGTTAGGATGTTAGTTGAGGATAATATATGGTTTGATATATTAAGGATGATCTTGTTCTCGAATGTATAGATATAACATCATTCTAGTTATGAGAATATTGAATATTATTGGGTTTAGGATATGATATATTATGTTAAAACACTACGGATAAGTATAAGGGATACTTATAAATATATGATAGTTTCCAAATGTTTTGGTGTAGTAGAGATTGTGTGGTCCTCCCAAAAATTATTTCCATTCCTGAATATTGGAAGGTGAAAATAGTTATGGAGTATATCCACCTAGAGGTAATAACCTTGAAAAATTAAAATTTATTATAAAATAAATCTTCACTTTGGTACCGGAATAATGATCAAAGATTATACACCTGAATAAACACTGCAAGGGGATATTTTTTCGTTAATTTCATCCTGTTTATAATCCATTATGAAGGATTTATTTTTTTTAATTTTTTTAAGGGATCAGTTTAAAATGTATGAGACGACACAACATAATTTGACATGTGTTGAAACAAGATAATTATAACATAAACCATGTGTGACATAATTGATATGAAAATATCATAGGATAAAATAAAGGTTTCATTAAAGAATATATCATAGAGTTGAGATTTAATATTCATATGATCATTTACTCTAAATTTATTAAATATTATCACATTCATTTTGTATTTAATAATTGTTTAGATATATGATCATGAATATGATGTTATGGGTGTTGTGTCTCAAGAAACTCATAATAATTATCCATATTTTCATAATTTTAATAAATGGTTTTGAATCTTAATACACTCTTTTTATGAGAGAAAATTTAACTAAAATAGTCTTTATATGATATAATGTATTTTATCTCCTACAAGATAAATGATTAAAATTATATACCCTTTTTATTTTTATTGATATATGATAATTAAAATTATGAGGATTGAATTAATTTATGTGGTGGGAGAATGTAAGACCATGATATTTTGGAATATATTTTATCTAAAATAAAGTTTGTATAAATTGCATGCTTCACATTTAACATTGAACTAAAATGATCCATGTTATATTAGTTAATAAAATTATAAAATGATAAAAACATATTTTATATAAAAATTCCTAATTAATTATAAATGCATAAAAATAGGTTTAAGAACAATGGATCTTTCAAAAAAATATTTTTTCAAGAATATATGATTTCTTTTATGTGTTCTAATTTTATTTAGAATATAAATTTATAAATTTTACAATTTTAATGAAAAATAATAATTTCATTTTCAGATTAATCATTTCAATATTATCTTTGTATGAATTTATAATATTTTACTAAAACAATTTATTCCTAGGTGAATATCAGAAAAACCACAATTTACCAAATATAATCACATTTATAAAATTATAATAATACATTAATTTTTGAAAAGTTATTAAAACAATACACACACACAAATATATATATATATATATATATAAGGAGTAAAACTATTCATTTAAAATAATATGTTGAATTTTTGAAACCCATGTATAACATTTTATGAAGCAATGTAATATTTTTTACTAAAAACTATTATTATTCAATTATATTAAAAATAAGCTTCCTGAAATGTTTGAATTTAATTCAAAAATATGTATTTCATATTTTAGATAAAAAATTATTTTATTATATTGTTTTATTTTCATTTTATGTGTACAAATGAGATAATCTATATTACCGTTAACTATCAAGAAATGTAAAACAATTATTTTTATTAACATTTTGGAATTTTTATCTAATTAATGAAATTGATTATTTTTAAATTATTACTTTTATATCATGTATAAAAATATATAAAATTATATTAAAAGATAATTAATTGGTAATCAATGATAAATAAATGTAAGAACACTTAATAGTAAAAACATCATTTTTCTACAAAACAATTTTTCAATATATTAAATGTTTTTGTTTAGAAGTTAATTATATATTATTTAGAATGTAAATTAGATTAAATTTATATTAAATTTAGTTCTAAAAAACAGAAAACTATTTGCATTTTTTATCTTATATTTTTATTAAAATATAAGTTAGTTTGGCAAAAACATGTTGCCCAGGTAAAAAAAAGTAAAAGTAAATGTATGAGAGTAAATGACATAAAACATATTTAATAAATGAATAAAAATTATTTTTTGAGTAATTATTGATAAAATATCACCCAAAATTCTAATATTTATATCTTTTTTTTGTCATTGTAACTTGTAATGAAATTAATGAAAAATAAAGGGTACTAAAAAGGTTCTCTTTTATTCACTTATAAATGGGGATCACTTCCTCCCTATCAATTTCACACAAATCATTATAAATTTCCATATAACCCAACATACTTATAATATCCTAGATTTCCATTTTAAACTTAAATCCCCTCTCCATCATAAATTATCAAAATCCTTTCATTTTTAACGATAATTTCAATAGAAAATATATGGTCACAATGTATGTGTCAATAAATCATTATAATTTTCTTCACAATCATTTTTTTAACAACATATCCCAAAAATAGATACATAATTAACATAATATAATTTTTTTTGATAATGTGTTACTATATTATATAATAATCAATATATATTTCATTCTGTCCAAGTTGAAAAATAAGAAAACGTTGCTCTTGCGTTTGCACAGATTACAACAACCATAATGCAATGCCATATGTTTTTCACCACCATGTCTATTCACACGTAAAAAGTTCACAGTTGGAGAATAATTATGAAATATATGATATAATTATGATAATGAGGAGTTAAATTATAGTAAAACTTTACTCTCCCCTATTGATAGGGATATAAAATCTTTAACCATGTGTTGTGAGAACTACCGCATCCATGAAATATTTTTTCTTATTTTTCATCTAGATTTTTATTCTTTATAAAAACCACATAAAATATGAATCAAAACCTTAAAAATAAATATATAATATAATAACTCTTCTATTTTATTGATATTATTTCAAAATAAATAATTTCATGACCAAATTATCAATTGAATATTGTATTCTCATGTTTTTATAAGTATAATGACCCATTTAAATATTTTTGTAAAAATTTAACATTGATGAATTCAAAAATGTGTTTAAGTAACAAAAATACATATTATGAACCAATTAATATTATAGATATATAATATTGTATATTATATAGGTAATATTGGTAAAAATTAACAACCTAAAATGAATGCGTTATAATACCTTTCCATAACTGAGAAATTTTTATAAAAACGAGAATAACTGTATACATTTTGTTTCTATTTGCATTATTAAGGACATAAAATAATTAAATTATTATTATTATGAAGTTGTTATAAAACACAATTAACTATGTTCAATATACCAAAATAATTACATATATCTTGATTAAACCATATCAAATAACAAACTTATGAAAAATGTTTAGTATAAATATATTTCATATTATAATAGATGGTACATAGTAAATAAAATATAGATGGGTAATTTTATCAAATAGGTATATAATAAACTTAATTTGATTATTCATAATGTTATCAAAATGTTCCAAGTGAATAAAAATCAATGTAACAATTTGTGAGAAATCAATTTTATTAAATTAAGTAACATAAAGTGTTATTTAACTCTTTGATATGAAGTTTGTTTTATTATAAATATTGAATAATTTTAATTGTTTTACCACTAATTTACTATGGTTATAGAATTATTTTGTATAACCACTCTATTATATTACTCATTCCTCAAATATTATGCTATATGATATTTTTTTCTTGTTCATAATTTCATTTTCATGAGGCATAATATGCACCAATTTATTTATTTAGTGTATTATATCCTGAATTATCTGTTCTTATGGAATTTTAAGTACATTTTAAATATGTATATCATTCAAGGGGGTGGTTGGGGTTACATTAAATGTTACTCAAATCATAATTTACTTATCACTCAAGTTATTTCTCCTTGATTAATAAATTCTATACTTTTTTTTTGATATTATAAGCCACCTTTTGTCCTTATATTTTCATTTCATAATAGTAATTTCTCTTTTCTGAGGGGAAGTTACTTTATCTAATCTGTACCATATTTTTTTATGACATACAGTCTTAAATGAAAGTTGTACATGTGTGTGAATAACTCCCATTCTTTCCAACATATCCTTCCACTTGAAATCCAAAATTTACTTTCGTAAAATAATTTAAACTGAATTTGGGAACTCAAATATGGATTAATTCATGTTATTATCTTTCTTATCATCACTAATTTTCAGTTGAAAATTCTATATCCCTCATTACAATTTGGGTTTTTAAAAATGGTGTTACAAAATTTTAAAAGGTTTTAAGTATAATATATATATTTCTTTTCTTTCACTCCATGTTTTCTCTATAAAACTATCATGTATTTTTTCAAAATTCTGATACTTTATATTTATAGAAAAAATGATTTAATATACCTCAAATGTTTTAATTCCAACTTTTTTGAAAATAAATTTTCAAAATAAATTCTTGACATTTTTACTTAGACTTTATTTATAAAAATATAAATCAAACTACTTTTTAAAATATTTTCAAAAGAATATATTTCTTATCATTTTGAAACAAATTTCCCATGTTTCATGATTTTGAAAAAGTAAATTATATTTACATTATTATAAAAGTTTAATTTAAAAGGGGATTCACATAAAATGATAATTTTTATCATTTTTTCTAATTAAAATTTTACTTTTCTTTTAAAAGTGTTCTTATTATACCAATTGATTCTTTAAATATATTTTCACAAATTATAAATGTTAAACAATTATAAGAAAAATGATCCATCACTACCTCTATCTTACCAAATCATATTATGTGTAGAACCATAATGTTTCTCCCAATGTCCCTTAATGAATTCCCTATTTTTTATTCCTTTTATTGAATCTTCTTCACCGTGATACCTAGACATCAATAGATTTGGGAAACTATTAAGTATAATGTATAACCTTCTTCCATTTAGTGTAAATACCAATTTCTCCATTACATTAATTAATGGTCATTTACTAAGAAATTTATGGAATATATTTGGATGACATTTCATGTTCCATTGGTAAACCATATTCATATTATTTATAGAATTATGAATGTTTTTATTCTTTGATTCCATTTAAAAAGAATATAAAACCAATTTATTTCCATGAGAACTTTATGACAAGATGATGATTGATTTTATATGTGGCACAAATATTTAAAGATGAAAAAATATGTGGTCATTTTCACCCACTAATTCATTGTTTTAAGTAGACATATCAAGATATAGTTTGGTTTAGAAAAAATGTGTTTTTCCACATAGGCACTATCATAATCATTTCCCTCCCTTTTTTTGGTGAGGACATAATGAGTTTTGTTCACACAGGCATGTGAATAACGAGTTTTCGAAAAATTAATACTTTTCCTATGATGGTGCCATATATCTATGTTTTATAATGTTATACAACACTTCTATGATTCGTTTAATTTTAGGTTATGTTATATTTCATTTTAGTGATTATTTTCTATGATATTTAAACCTTTTATGTCATTTTGTGCCATATTTCATGATTTATGATATATTATTTTTTGGTATAACATTATTATCTATCATTTTTATACACTTATGCTTGCATTTTGTTCACTTATGATCTTTAACTATTACGACTTATGTTTACCCTTGCTAAGCCTATAATCTCACTCATTTTTTATGTTTCCATTTTATTAGGTTATGAAGGAATGTAATGTGTATGATGTGTATAAGAGAGTGTATTTTCTAGATAATTAGTGGTAGATATTGAATACTTATTATAGATTAAGATGTTTCTTATATAGTGTACAAATTTCCATTTGTTTAATAAGACTTGGATTTTATAAGTTAATGTTTTTTCTAATTATCTAATAATTTAAACCTAATAGATCATGGGAATTTATTATAATGAAATATTTTTTTAGTCATGTAATTGATATGGTAACATTATAATAAATCACTCTAAAACTCTATGTAATCAATTTAGGTATATTATTCATATATATTAATTCCAATTTTTATTTATTTTACTTTATACCATTTTTTCATTCATGAATTGATATGGTGAATCTAGCCCTGAATCCTAAATCTTATTTTCCTTAGCTAAATAATTGTATTATAGGTTATATAAATTTATTTTATATATTTTGGAATTTTTTTGGTCATTTTATGGAAGTTATTTAGATGGTTCTTAAGGAGAAGCTAAAATGTTATTTTTTTTAAGAAATAGAATTCAATAAAAAAATTATAAACAAATATACATAAATAAATATCCCTTGAATAATTATGAAATCATATTATTTGTATCATTAATACAATATATGACCAGTATTGAATTTTTCTATCATTCATAATAGATATTTCCAAGCATCATTCACATAGGTGGTAGGTCATACCAATAGAGGAATGTTTAATAAAAAATGAAAGAATAATATCACGTTATAGGATAGATAAAATATGAAATCTATAGAAGAATAATGTTTTTGAAAATTATTTTTAAATTAATAAATCATATTTAAGAATATTTGTTTGAAAATGATTAAAAATGATTAAGGAGAAGACAACACTTGCATTGAAGGCTTAGATGTTCTTGTGTAGAACCTCTTAGGAATGATGTTTTTTGGGCTCCTTCTATATCAACCTATACTTTTAATACATTGGTATTTCATATATTTTGATCAATTTTCATTACATAACCTAAGGATATATGCTAGAATAGAATAATATTATTGTATTTGAAAAAACTAATAAAAAACTAGTTTACAAGAGTCTCCCATTAAGTTCATCATAACTAGAACCCTTATTAGAAATATAATATATAATACCTTTCTTCAAAACCTGGGGAAATAAATCAAATAAAAGGTGAGGTCTGATTCTTAGTAAGGGTAAAAAAGGTAGACATCAAATATCACATAAGAATAACATGAGTATAAGGGTTTGAGAATATGAGATTAACATTTTAAATTCAAACCCTGCATATCTTAAATCATAATATTAAGTCATTCAATAAATCGTAGATGATCATAAGACATGAATCATAAAATAATAAAATAAATGAGTCATGAGAGAATAAAATTTGAATAATATGTGGAAATATGGAATACCCATAAGCAGAGAAAATCATTTCCATAGTAGTCACGGCCTATATCCATGGTACTCATAGGTAATGGGTTCACTCAAAAAACCATGATAGATTTCAACATTCTCTCCCAAGATTATCATACTGGATATAATAACATAATGAACTAGGTCCACTCCTAATTCTTGTACTATTTATATCATGAGATTACAATCATTAGAAAATGCCTTAGTGGGTTGTATAATTACAAGCCAACCCATCCTTAGTTATAACACAACCACCGTCCTTAGTTATAATGAAACCAAAATCATTCCTTATATCAAAACAACAATAAAAAATCAAAAAAATAAATATGTGTTCCAAAAGATCATAAAAAATTTATCATATCATCACATCATAACCCATACAAAGAAATTGGGATTTATAAACATTTCATTTATTCATCATTGAATAAACCATGGAAAATAAATGGGTTTCATAAACAACTCATCAAAACAAAAATTAAACATCCATAAAAATAGTGATAATGGTATCATTGGATCATATCTCTAGTAAATCACAATTATATTAAAATGATGTTATAAAAAATGAAAATTATTTTAATATATCATTGAAATATATTTGTTGAAAAAAATAACCACTCTATTTGGAAAATTAGCCTTAAAATTCACATTTTTAAAAAACATTATGAAAAACATTTTATATCAAAAAAACAATGAAAACTTCTAATGTAAGATTTAAAAAATTGAGAGGTCATGATGGTGTGAAATTTCATCTGTTCTATATATATTAAAAGAAAACATTCATTTTACATATTTGGTAAAACGTTAGAAAGTACCTTGTTTATAAAATGAAAAGAAGAATACTTTTATTTTTTTTAAAAAAAAAGTAAAACATGGGTAAAAATGAATTTAAACAATCAAAAGCGAATAATGAAAACATTTTTGGAAGCATTTTAGAAAAACATTGATATGTATGAAAAAGGAAACTGACTGAATTATAAAACATATGTAGTTTTTTATAAAAATCTATGTTTAATCTCTTGAGTATTTAAAGATAGGAAATTTTAGGAAAAAATTAATTTAATGTAAATGAATACAGGATAACAAATATAAAAGGTACTAATCATATAAGGATAATAAAAATTTTTCTAATGGGAATTCAACCCTAAATTTTTTTGATTAAAATAATATTGAAATATAAATCCATTACCTTAGGTCCAACTTTCTTTGTCAGGGTCAAAACTCCAAAGTAAAAAATATATATTTATTTTACATCAATTATAGAACTATAATGATATAAATCATACTATATATGATGTACTTATAGCCTTTTACCACTTTTTCATTAACAATTATTTCTCGAAATGACTATTATGGGTGATAATTACTTTGTCTTTAATTTATATTTTGGTTTGTTAGTTTTTGTCTCTTCTGAACCTGTCTGTCAGACACTTAAAATGATGTTTTCCAGTTTTCGCTAGTACATCTCACAATTTTGGAAGATTTTGTGCCAACTATGAACATCCAAAAATCCCTTTAAAATTTATAAAATTTCACCCAAAACACCATTAAATAAAACCCAACTAATTAATTGATAGAATATGGGTTCAAAAATACTTGTAAATAGAAAAAAGGCTGTTATAACCTTCCCACTATTGAAACTTCCTATCCCCAAAAAGCATGTTTACAAACATCCATTTCAAAAAGATAATGTAGTTTCAATCTCACTAATGACTCCCTCTACCACATATCACGAGAATCAGAACTGTGTGAACATACTACATGAACCAAAGGTGTCATCATCCCATAAAGTCCCTTGGTTTCAGAATCAACTATGTTGTCATGATGCCCAGTCATATAAATATTAGGTTGGACCTTTTGATTACTCCAACTGAAAAGATGATAAGGGTTGGGTAGATACATTCAAAAATATGATACAAGGAACACGTTATATATCAAATTCTTCATTAGAGTAAGTGTTAGATGTTAAGAAATATTCCCCACCCAATCCATAACTTATAAAGGTCCCACAAGGTGAGGAGAAAGTTTTCCTTTCCCCATAAGACATTGGTGACTCAACCGAGGTGAAATATTATAGAACACCAGGTCACAAAATAATGATTCAAATAGTCTATGATGAAGATCAACATATTGTTTGTACCAGATCTGTTCCATCAACAATATTTGAGGAATCAATTGAATCCTTATTGTCTTATCTAGAACCAATCTTATCCCAACCAATGAAATTTTACAAAACTGTTACCAACACCACAATGATTTACAAGGATGGCCATACAAGGCATCAAAAGGAACCATTCTGATCATGGACTGCAAACAATCATTATAGGAAAACACAAACAGCCCCATATGGTCATTCCAGGCCCCAATAAAGTCAAGAATGCAGGTGCCGAGCGTATCCTCAATAATATTTGTAGCTCCTTCTATATGCCCATCCTATTGTGGATGGTATTCCAAAATCCAACGAGATAGCGATCTTTGTTCCACGTGAAGGCCTATCCAAAAAGAGAATCTGAACCGATGATCTCAATCAAAGACTATACCATATGGAACTCTGTTAAAATTGTAAATTATTTTCACATAGCTATTTTATAACTCCTAAACACTTGTTGTATATTGAATTTTTATAAAGTGATCTGATTTATTCAACCTATCAATCAAAAAACATATCAAATTATTATTTATTTTTGTACACGGAAATTGAACTAGAATGTCCATAATGATCTCCTCCGACTTCCACATTGGAATTGGAAGTGACAGAAATAAACATGATGGTTTCTAGAGATCAACCTTGACCTGTTGGCCACTATAACAATGAGAGACAAAATTAGAAATGTCTCATCTTATATATGGACACTATAATCATCACCATAAGTGATTGAACATCTTCATGGATTCTGTGTGCACTTCCCATTGGAAATTATGATAACCTCCATAATAGCGTCCATTACAACTAACTGTACAAAAAATTCATTATTATAACATAAAACGTCTTCCATAGAGAAAGTCCAATCAGAAATGGTCTCTCCAACATAGGGAGAGTGTCTAATGATATTGAACTCATCATCAAGTTTTTGTTCATAAAAACTATTTTAAGAATAGTGGATGTCAACAAAACAATGAAAAAGGAAACCTCAACCTCTGATTCTAAGACTCCAATGTGATACTACGGAAAATATCAACCATGTTCCAATATTCTGAATATTCCTTCATGGTCTGTGGTGTAATTTTCCTTCTCAACACATATGTGATAAAATTACCATTCTCTGGGATATAGAAATTTTCAAATTAAAATGAATAAGGGTATTTTACCCAATGCATTTAGCAATGATTCAATTATTTTTTAGAGAAGATACAACTCAAGATCTCGTGGTAAGAATATATAGTAAAACGTTCTCTGAAAAGGTAGTGATGCCAAATCTTAAGAACTTGCATTATAGATAAAAATTCAAGGTCATGGTTGGGTAATTCTTCTCATGTGACTGAAGCTAATGGGATCCATAAGTAAAGACTTGATCAGCCTACATAAGAAAACAACCCAAATTTGAACATGATGCATCACCAAAGAACTCATAGCCACACACGACCTCTAGAAGTGTCGATACCTATATAGTTGTCAAAAGGCACTCTAAATCAACTAATTGACTCTAATATCATTCTTTCCAAGTAAAATTTACTCCAGTCTGAGTCTGATCATTCCTCGGATAATCCATATTAGGGAATTAATTAATGAACATGTGAGAATACCCACCTAATCCTTAGAAGCTCCGAATCTTGAAGGAATATTTTGGTTGTTCAAATTTCATTACATCATCCAAATATTTAGATTCAAATGAAAGACCATGATCTAACTCCTTGTATCCCAATAAATTCACGTCAAGAATCTTGATATCATATTTCAAAATCTTGTCATGAAGTCAGCGATTTATCAACAATTCCAGAACAGATCTCATATAATGCATATGATACTTCTTAGAGTTAGAGTAAACAAGGATATCATCCAGAAATACCAAAAAAAAGTATGAAGATACCCATGAAAAATATTTTTCATAAAATAAATAAATATTACAAAAGCATTGGTTAGAACAAAAGGAATGAAAATTTACTCATAATGGTCATACCTTCTATGAAAGGTGGTTTTCAAAATGTTATATTCCTTGATTCTTAACAGATGGTAACCGGATCAAATATCGGTTTTTGTGAACCACTTATCCCACTTCCAATATTGAAACAAATCATTAACCGATAGAAATGTATTATTTTTTGTTACTGTAGTTTAATTTAGTTTTTGATAATCTATACAAAGGCGAAGTGAACCATCATCATTTATAGAAATGACAATTAGTGCCACCCAAGGTAACAAGCTCAGTAGTATAAATGTTTTCTCTTAATTATCATCCAACCGAGTCTACATCTCGTTTTCTTCCACCCGTTCTATGTGCTAATAAGGAATATATAATGGTTGAGTAACAAATACTAAATCGGTAGGTAAATATACCCCCCTTACCTATAGAAAACTAGATAAGTCAAGAGGGAATACATCAATAATATTGAAGAAGGATTGAGGGAGATCACCGATCAATGATTCAGGCTCTAGTTCAAAAGTGAACACTAATATGACTTTCACCAACTCAGGATAATATGATCTATGTCCACTCGACCTTGTGTTCTATTCTCCATTGGAGGACACAACACACACCATTAGGCATAGTGAAAGACACTAATCAAAGATAATTCATTCTTGAGGATAATTTCTATGTCCAATAGTCTATCAATAAAAAATATTATGTCAATAAGTTTTATCTTGAGTACCAGAAAACTCCCTGAATGCTCAGTATTTGATAAAAATTAAATAAAATTATGTCTACAAAGAACGTGCTATATATTAATTCCAAGGGTTGTAGTTATATCAATCCCATAATATGAGAGCCTTATACGAAGATTTTTAATATTAAAAATACAGGTTGAAATAAATGAATGATGTGAACTAATATCAAATATCATAATATCTAATAAATAATCTATAGTGATGGTTCCTCTCACAGTCACTGCACCCCTATCCGATTCCTCTGGAGACTCTTCCATGGTGTGAATAAAATTTGTCCTAGATTATTATTTATAGTCTCCCTTTATTCATTAAGAATCCAATTTCACCATTTTTTTGAGTTGGTGTTGATGATCTTGTGCCCCTATGAGGAGGGTACTATTCATGGAAGAACTTCTTAATGTGACTTGAGCATCAGCATGAGCCATATATATTTAGTGCCTTAGTGAAAACTAACATAGAATGCCTAAGATTTACACATGAGTAGAAAATCAACAACCGTCTTCTAGGCACTGATAGAGTTCTAGAAAATCCCTTCTATCAAGAACCACAATTAGAATCATCACACTTCCACATTCAATTGAAGAAACTCGCATAACTACCCCTGGAAGAAAAAGGAACTCCTTCTAACGTTAAATTTCAATCCAAGTCCAGTTCAACCATCAACACTCTATATAGAACAATAGAATAAGACAATAGATGCAGTAGTAAAACATGATAATAAACATTTTATCAAAGATCCATCTTGTACCATTGAGTATTAATCTTCCCCTTTGATATAATCAAGGGTGAAAACTACACATGTCCTAACAAACGAATTGTATATTCTATCATGCTCTTGTTAGCCAAGTTGATTTTGAAAAACTCAATAGCCTTGGCCAACTCCATTAAATCTATATAGAACATATTAGTGATTGGGATTTAAATTATTTTACCTCTAGGCCCAAAAACATATTTTCCATCACCATAATGTCCCACCATCTTCTTCTTGGTCTTTACAGCATGAAGGTGGTTCACTTCAACATTATTTCATCTGGTGTATCCAAGAAATAAAACAAATGCTTAATCCTTCCCAATTATTCCTTAGCCTCTTGAGGATCATTGGAGCCATTTAATTTAAGTTCATTATAGTGAAGGAACACCTAGGTATGATTCTGTAAAACAAACCTCCGAGGTTCCACAATTGGACCCAAAATGGGAACATGTGCATGTTCGTGTCCGAGAGTTTGGATAGTATGCACAATCACCACAACTAGGCTCATATACAGAAGATGAATTTCTCACTGTAGTTTATAAGTATCTTCCTCCTAGATACGATTTTCAGAAATTATCAGTGGATTGATGCTATAATACATCACCCGAAAACATAGAAGACATCAGATTAATACTCAAAAAAAGAAACTAGATAAACTAATCCCAACTAATAGGAAAATTTTATATTTATTTAAACCTATCCAAATAAAAAATAAGAGAAAATATTTGAAATAATCCCCAATAAATCATTCCATAACCACCCCTAATGACATAAGTCTCATTGTGGTTAGTGATGAACATACACTCAATTACAAATACCTCAAATTTATTGACATTATTACTCAAAATACATACTAACATTAATGTAAGATGCTTACCCTACACATCTTATACCTCTTTGACATAAAGCGGTCTATCAGGCACACAAAACGTGTGTTTCAAGATATTAAAGCTAATTTTCATAATAATTATTTCCCAAACACATGGCTTCTTGGGAAGGTCTTAATAGTTAAAAAACTATATTCCCTAAACATGGTCCCTTTCTAAGGGTTTTCACAGTTTCTCCTTGGTGGTTGCATGATTTGTGAGACTGTGCACCAACTGTGGAAACCCACACTGCTTGGCTTTGCACAACTTAAACTAGCAGGGTTCCCAATTTGGGAAAATAGTGTGTCAATTTTTTATAACCTAAAATCCCTTAAAAATTTCTAAAATTTCACTTAAAAACTCTTAAATGAATTCCAACCAAATCATGATCAAAATATGTGTTAAAGAAGACCTGAAAGTAGAAAGAATACGTTAATTATTGGTCATAATTTTATTATGGTTTCATAATGTCCATAATGTTAGTAATTATTTAATTATAATATATATTAATTATTTAAATATTTAGTTTCATACATAAATTTTATATATAGAAAAATGAATTGCATTGTTCATGGAGGTGGTTGGACGTACTTACACAAGAATGTTGTTTCCTTCAGTGAATGGAATGAAATAGAAATATATAAATAGCAACATTTATTTAATCTTTATTATATCATATATATCATATATATTCATTAAATCCATCCATATTACCATCCAAGTAAATTGGAAACAATGAAAATTACATCACCTTGTGAAGGTGGTATTCCACACATACACACGAACACCATTATCATTTTCCAACTATTTGGAATGTGATAAGGTAGAAACGATATTATATTTTTAGATGAATAAAAATTTAATAAATACAATACATAATAAATTAAACTATTCTAATAATCATCCATTAAATATAGCGATAAAAAAGGAATTGTATTGCTATATGGAGATGATATGTCGTATGTACGCACGAGCGATACATTCCCATCCCATTTAATGGAAATAAAGATGAATAATGGTGGATTCATAATCATAATAAAATATAATTTTATTTAGGATACTTAATTTATTATTAATGGATCATTATATCATATTTAGATCTAGTATAATAAGAACTAAAAAGAAATTTATTGGTTAAGATGATTTCCTCTTCTTCGAAACAACTCAATTAGATCATTTTTAAGGCTTTATAGTTGGTTTTTAGGGAGAATAGAACCTCCAAAACGTGTCTAGTAGATTTTTTATGAGAATATGGAGGAGTGTTTTATCTATAATGTTAAAATTGGTGTGAATATGATAAAGGAGGTATACCTATTTTTAATTGAGGGGAGGGGTGCTCTGGGAATATCATTAATGATTAAAATATATAAAAGTGATTCTTGAGAAAAGTGATTCCAAATTGAATAAAAATGGGAAATGGATAATATTTTTGAAAATATATTACCTCCCTTATCCAATTTAAATATTTGTAATAATTTTAAATAATTTAATAAAATATTGTTTTCATAATATATCATTATTTCCAATTTACAGCCATTTAATTTAATTTAAATTTAAAGACATTAATAAAAACTAAGGAATAGAATACACTAATTTAACATAACACTAGTATCTAATTTTAATATAAAACATTATTGTAACATATAAAATAACAAAAATTATATTTATTTTAATGTTTTTAAAATCATTTATTATATTTTTTATTAACTGGGGAAATACTACATTGATGTTGCATGTGCATGTAACATCATTATATAACTACTAAAAATTATAAATAAATTTATATCATTAAATTAATTTTATTTAAGTAAAAATATAAATTTTTATTAATTCATAACATGAATTTATCTCTATGAAGTCAAAAGATAGGTATTTAAATTAATTGAGTGACATTTTGCGACGTTCTTTGATTTAAATATTATATAGTTCATTTTCATGGAAAAGTGTACATTTAACATTTAAAGTTTATGGATAAGGTGATAAGGGTGAAAATTAATTTTTATAATAATAATTATGATGAATAACTATGAATTTGTCTCTTAGTTTTAAACTACGTTAAAACAATTTACCATTTACTTGGGTGATAAATTTTAAAAAGGTTACTTTTCATATTGACCAGAGGAAAAAGAGACCTATCAACCAAAATTTGAAATCCTGGATAAAAATTTGGATTTATTTTTAGGAAATTAAATACCTATAAATGAAAGAAATTAATTTTAAAATATGTTTGCACCATGAGATGGAAACCGTCTTTTTAGAAAGATACATTTTTAAGTATTAAATATGATTTTATTATTATTACATGATTTGAAAAAAAATTAAATTAACATTAAAAGGTTTTTATTAACATTTAAAATATTTAAATTTAGCTATGTTCTTCCATAGAAAGTGATTAATTTAATTTATTAATAAAAAAAATGTTTTTCACGTTAAAATAGTTTTCTATAAAAATATCACTTTTACTTTAAAAGGGGTTTATTTTTGTTCCTAATCAATTTTTAACCAATGGATTTATATTATAAATGTAGAAACCATAAATTTTCATAATTTAGTTAGTACTATTCATACCTCCAATCTAAAATCAAGGTTATAATTGTCCTATAATTGAATATCATGGGTTGTTTAAACATGGTGTTGTGTGTAACAGAAAATATCAATGAAATTAATTTTTTTGAAAACATATTTCATAAAATATTATACTTTTACATTGTACCCCCATAAAAGTTAATTTGACCAACAAAATATTTTCTCTCTCATGTGAAAAATGAGGTTATATTTTTTTCTTTACATCATCGAGTTTCCATGTAGGTTTTTCTAATGTGTGATTTCTCAATACAATTTCACTAGGTTAGTATTTTTGTTTCATAATAATTTTTCTATATGTTCAAAAACTTATAACATTTATTCTCCAAATGGAATATCTTGTTATTATGGTATCACCACTAATTCTTGTACATGTGAAGTATCAAGTATTTACTTCCCCAGGATAGATTCATGGAACACATCATGAACATGAGAGTGGTTCGATAAAAGTACATATCGATAAGTTGTTGTACCTACTAGATCAATAATATAAAAAGGTCCAATATAACAAGAGATTAAATTTACCTTTATTAGTAATATCATACCATTCTTTGTTGGATAAATTCATATAAAAACCATCTCATAAAAATTAAATTCCATGTCACAATGATGATTGTCATTATAACTTTTTTATCGAATCTGAGATACCATAATGTGATACTATATGGCTCCAAAATTATCTACTACGCCCTCATCTATATAAGGTCTCAATATATTTCATTCTACAACCTCATCACATCATGTTTGAGTACTAACCTTCCTTCTATAGAGGACTTCACAAGGATTCATATGAATACTCAAATTAAATTCCTTATTGTACGAAATGACAAATAGATGAATGCGTTGATTCCAAACACCTTTAAATTCCATAGAATCTGACCTCAATATATCCTATATAGTTTTAATTTTTCTATAGATCAAACCATATATCTAAGGCTGATATATTGTACTAAAATTAACTTATGTATCCAGATACTATTTTAGGATTCTAAACAATTGTGAGGTAAACCTTAAATTAGGAATATATATGACTAATATTAGAACTCCATGGAATCGTACCACTTAAATTATGTATAATAGAGTATACTGGTTAGGGAAGAAAATATTATCTAGAGGTAATAAAGTTTTTTGAATTCATATGTCAATTGAAGATAATGTATATAACATTATTCCCTTTCGATGTTTTGGGGAGTCCATTAGTGAAATCCACTATGATGTTTTTCCATTTCCATTATGGTATGTGCAATGTTTTTAACATATAAGTATAATTTTTCTTCTCATACTTAACTTTATGACATACCAATAACTGAGAATCATATTTTTAATATCTCTCTTCATGTCATTCCATTAGAACTACTCTTTTTGATCTCTTTACAACTTCATAATTCTGTGATTAATAAATAATGAATAACTATGAGATTCCTTTAAAATCAAATTCATCAAATATGGCATGGATGGTAAAAATGCAATATTTTTGAACCATAACATTCCACCACAATCAAGTTCAACCTTAGGAATATTTCTCAACTTCTTTTATTGTTCCACATCTTTCATCTACACCTCTTTAACCATCACATTGATAGATGGATGAACCCCTATTTCAGAAAGATAAGATCTTTCCCCTTAATTTAATATGTTTATATAAATAATTATAAAAACTAAATATTTTATATATTTGATTTTTTTCATCATATATATGCCCGAAAGATCCTTTTGGATCGAATCATCAATCACCTTATTCATTTTCCCAGGGTGGTACAGTATTGGGAAGTCACCATATTTTATCGACTCTACCCATATTCTATGTAATATACATAACTATTCCTATATGGAAATATCATTTAAATTTTTATGATTAGAATATCCATTTCACCTTTTTATATAAACATAATGTGTCCATATTGTTAATGGAAAAATTTCAGCACATAACTCAAAAACATGAGGTGTATAATTTTCTAATGGAACATTAATTTACATTTAACATAAGCTATCACCATATCATTCTACATGATAACACATCACCACACTTCTTGGATGAATAATAATAGATTTAAAATCCATCTCCACTACAATTTAGTGTGAAGATAATTTAGCTAACGAACCTTACATTCATCTTCTGGAAATTATCCTCACCGTCATCTATCCAAAATAACGTTGCTCGTTTCCAAGATAACTTAGTTATTGAATTATAAATCCCTATTAAATTCTATAAAAAGTGATATAAATATCCATCCAAGATAGGAAAATTATGGATCTCTATCTTAGTGGCTAGTTTGGGACAGCATCTAATAAAATTTTTATTTAATGGATCAACTGATAAACCCTCACATAAGATTATTTAAATATAGAATTAAGATTTCCAAATACAAAATTCACACATGGTAAACTTTTCAATAAGATTCTAATTCCTACATATTTTCAGAATAATATTAAAGTGGTCTTCATGGTCTTCATTTCAATTTTGATATATAAGAATTTCATATTTATGGACTACCTCAAACTGATCAAGGAAAAATTTGAAAAAAATAATTAATTAAATCCTTAAAGGCATTAGTAGAATTATTTAAACCAAATGGAATCACTATAAACTCATAGTTTCCAATCCTTGTATGGAATATTGTATTGGGAATATCCTCTTTCTTGAATCTCAATTAGTGATATAAAGAAGGATGGCCAATCTTTGAAAAGTATTTATATCTGCATAGATGACCAAAAATTTCATCAATACATGTTTGTAGATATTTTTTCCTGATACTGATCTTGTTAAAATATAGATTATTAATACATATTCTCATTTATCCATCTATCATATTAAAAAAATGAAAAGGTGAATCTTATGGTGATTCACTTGGTCATATGAATCCCTTGTTAATATTATCTTGGTGTTTCCATTTCAATTGTGACAACTTAAACATTTCCTTTCTATAGAGTGTGTATGAAATAGATATAAAACTAGGTATGAGATTTATTGAGAACTCAACATCATGAATTAATGCAAGACAGGTAAGTTATTATAGAAATACATCAACAAACTCTTACATGGTAGGTAAATTTTTTTGTTGAGTTTCTCCCCAACCATATAAGACAAATACCCTTCATTGAGAGGAATAAAGTCCCAAAAGTTAGAAGTAATTCCCATTAGTTGTTTTTATTTATCCTAGAACCCAAAAATGTGTCATGCGTTTATTTGGGATAAAAAACAAGACTTCTATTCCTTGGAAATTGATATGGGATTTAGATAAATAAAGATGATCGATTCTTAGAATCACATCAGATTCAACTAATGGGAGTATCATAACATTTTAATGAATCCCTTTCCAATCAATATCAAGTATATAGGAGCTATAGACTTGAGATGTGACCATCATACCACTGGGAGTTTTCACCACAAACTCAATTTTTAATTTTTGAGGTGGTAATTCAGTACCATTATCCAATTCTACAGATATAAAAGATCTTTAAGAGCCATAATCAAATTAGAAATTATTCATATAGATTGTATGACAAGTATACCTTTCACCACATCATTCCCAAAACACGTTATAGTAGTTGTGATCATATGATTTTTCCATTTTTATTTCAGAATAAAAGGATATTGTTTTTACCATAATAAAATCTGATTCATTCACTAGTTTGAATAATTCTTATAATCCTTTAATTTAAATAAACAGAGTCTGGATGGTGTGTTATTTAGAGCATTACTTTCCCACATTGCATCAACTAGAATTTTCACTGCCTTTAAACATTCCCTGGACCAATGACCAACCATTACAAATTTAAAACATTTTTTTCTGCTCAAACAATTACCATATTGTTTCTTACCACATTTTTTGCATTTAAGGGATTGAAAGTTTTTCCACCATATGAGTTAGTTGAGTTCTCATGAGATTAATCTTCATTTTTTATCAAAACCACGTGAAGGGTTGGAATATCCAATTTCAATTTCTACATTGAGTACATATAGAATAATTTATTTTTACGTAAATAAGTTTTTTGAAGCTAAAAACTTTTATATAATTTGTTTTAATAAATAAATGAGTCAATGAATTTTACATTTGAGGTTTGAATATTAAACTAAAATACTACCTTGAAATCCTTTTCAAATTAGCTTCATTGGGACCAATGAATTCATCATCCTTCTACTTGAGCTTAATAAATTAATTCTATATCCTTGTACACATAATATGTGGGAATTAATTAAAGAAAAATATTATCTTAAACTCTTCCCATTACAAGAATTCAATTTCATCCTCGTAACACATATTAGTAAAAAGGTTCCTCCATTGACCCTATTTACCTTTAAAATGATAAACTGGTTGGATAATATTTTCACATTCTTTTTAGTGTACAATAGAAAATATATTCCCAATAGTGTACTTCCATCACTCATAAACTAATGAACAATAAGATCCAGTAAAATAAGGTATATGTTTCCTTATGAAAGAACCAGAAATACATTTTTCCTTTTAGTGATCATTTAGAATCTAATCATGATTCATTTCTTGAGAAAGTTGTATGAGTTTAGAAGTGAGGTTCTATAACACATACCCCAAAGAATTTGGTACTAAGTTGGAAAATAATTTTATCATCCATCACATTTAACATTAACATGGTTTGTTTGGGACCAATACATTTAATGAAACCAAAAATCATAATTTTAGAAACAAGAACATATTAGAGAACCAACAAATAATAAAAAATCATTTAATGTACTTCTAAATATAGAACCCTTTTTTTAATTTATGACACATTTGGTTTATCCTAGGACATCCATGATCATTACCAAAACAATAGTGTGTTCTCATACACTTTGTTTTATCCCTTGGTTTATCACAAATGTTTTCTTTACATTACCTCCAAAAGTGTAACTAAATTATTATCTGATACCAACTATAGTGACCCATTCTTTTCAAACCCATATTTTTCTTATATTTATATGAATATTCATTGTATAAAATAAGGATCCTTTCCGGAATCATATATGTCTGGTTATTTTTGAATCTTGGACACATAAACAACTGGTTCATAAGTGTCTCCCATTAATTTATTCATAACTAAAACCCTTATAAGACATATAATACATCATAAATATCTTCATAACCTTGGAAAAGTAATAATGAAAAAGTGTAAATAGATGCTCAGTAAAGGTAGAAAAGGGATATATCAAAGACATCATAAGTATAACATAAGAATAAAATATGAGAACATGATATTAACATTTAAATATCATATCAGTCTTATCATAGATCATAATATTTAGTAATGGAATAAAAATTGGATGATCGAAAGTCAAAAATCATAAAATAATAAAAAACATGTTACATGAGAACATAATACTGGCATAAGACATGGATCTTTTGAATACACATAAGTATTGAAATAATTTGTATATTAGTCAGGGATCATTTCCAAGGCTATCATAGTTGAATGGATTTACTCCCAAAACCATCGTAGTAGTTAAGTTTCACTCCTAAGTCCATCATAGTGGACAAAGTGGATTACAAAATTTAGTTCACTCTCTTTTATAGTACTATTTATCTCATGAGATGTCAATCATTAAATGATTCATTATAGGGATGTATAACTATGATCACATCCCTCAATGGTTATAACGTAAAAACTATCCTATGTTATAACATAACCACAGTCCTTAGTTATAACATAACAATGATAGCATTATGAAAACCATACATATGTGTGCCACAAGATCAGAAAACATTTATATTATTATCACATCATAACTCACGCAATAAAAACACGTTTTTTAAATATTTCATCCACACATCTAGCATAAATCATGGAAAATAAATGGGTTTCCTAGAAATCTCATCAACCAAAAAATAAACCATCTAGAGATAGAGTAATAATTGTATCACTGGACCATATACTATGTAAATAAAAATTTACATCAAAGGATTTGTTTTCAAATATAAAAACTACTTTAACAGATGACTAAAATATATTTCTTGACAAAAATAAACATTCTAATTCAAAATTAACTTTTAATATAAATATATATTTAAAACAATATGGAAAAAATATTCTATTAAAATAATCTTGGAAAAATTTAAATTAAGCTTCAAAACATTGATCAATCATGATGGAAGTAAATTCAGTTCCTATTGTATATGTTAAAAGAAAACATTTCTTTCACATTTTAGGTAAGAGGTCAAAAAGTACCTAATTCAAAATATGACAAGTAGATACATTTTTAATTTTTTTTAAAAAGTAACACATTATTTAAAATGTATTTAATAAATTAAAGTATTCTAGTAGAAATATTATTGAATTTATTTTAAAAAACATGGATATGAATGAAAAATTACTTAACAGGATAGTAAAACAAAATTAGGTTTCTTTACAAATATTCATTTGGTATCATGATTATTTAATGAAATAAAAATTTATAAAAAAATTTATTATTAAAAAATATCCATATGAGAGTAAATATGATATTTATTAAGAATATAATGATTATATAATTTTTACTAGTGTAAATTCATCTATAAAAAATGAAATTAAAATTGGGATGAAACATAAATTCCTCACCCCGGGTCATTCTTCCTTCGAATATGTTCGAACCTACTATATAAAAAAATATTTATTATACATATATTATATAATAATAATAATATATATAATTCCATAAATTATTTACTTATAACCTTTTATCACTAATTAATTCAGAATTATTTATTAAAATCATTGTTTCAGGTGATAATGACTTCGTTTTTTGTGTATGTTCTGGTTTGATAGTTTTGGCCCTTTTAATTTAATCATGGTTATATAATCAATATAATATTAATTAGGAAATAAATATCATATATATTCATTATATAAACATTTATATTCATCCATAAAATTTATTGATTGAAAATGAAATGTACTATTCACAGAGTTGGTAGGCCGTAAATATGAGTATATGATGTTTCTATTTTTTGGGGGAAAAAATGAAAGAAAGCTAAATAATAAAATCCATTATAGAATAACTATGATATCATATATTTAATATATATAATTTATATTCATTAAATATATCCTTATTATAGTTTATGTAAAAGATAATTGAAAAATAAATCACATCACTTCACGGAGATGGTAGTGTATAAGAACAAATGAACGATGTTTTCATTTCCCAACGATTATTTTCTTAAGAATGTGGAAATGATATTATATTATATAATAATAATTATTTCATAAATATATTATTTAAATATTAATCCCGTAATAATAAGAATCCATAAAATATGGTAATGAAAAATGAATTGTATCGTTATGTGCATATGGTAATCCATATGTACAATGAGTGATACTTTCACATACCATTTGATGAAAAATGGGTCTATAATGGTGGTTTTACAATCATAATTAAATTTTGAGTGTATTTATTATAATTAAATTGTTATCTAATACAAAATATAATAAATTTATAGAAGTTAAAAGATGAATTAAAAATAAATTGATCAATAACGGTGATTACCTCCTCATTGAAACAACTCATTTATATATATCCTATTAAAGGATATAGGGTTGGACTTTTAGAATGAAAATAACACATAGAACTAATCTAGGTGTGTGTAGAATATAAATTGGTAGATTTTAGTCTAATATATAAGTCTAAAAATGGTGTGATGAAAAGAAAGTAGTGGTTCCATTTTATAATTTGAGAGAGGGGAACTCTTGTAATATCAAAAAATTATTAAAATATATATGTATTATCAATGAAAATGTTTATAAATGTATTATAAATGGAAAACATATGACATTTTGACCATATATAATCCCCCTAGTATTTTTTTAATATTTTTACTATTTCTATGTAATTTAACAAATTATTATTTTCCTAAAATATAATTATTTCTTATTTAGACACAAATTATATAATTTAAATCAAACTACATTTAGGAACTTCTGAAATTTTAATACAATGATATAACATAGAAATAATATTCCATATTAATCTAAAAAATTATAGAGACACTTTAACTCACTAAAATTATTTTAATTTTAATATTTTAAAAATCATTTATAATATTTTTTATTAAGTGGAGAAATACTACTTTTGACTTGCACTAGAATTTAACATCATTATAAAATTACTAAAATTTATAAATAAAATTATAGAAATAAAATAATTTATTTTAGTCTCAAAATTGACACTTATACTCATTGATATCAAGATTGACTCTCAAAATTGACACTTATATGTGGATAGTTATTTTCATGGAATATGTCCATTGAAAAATTAAATTTATATCCTAATGTGACAAGGTTCAGATTAAATTCATTAAACCAATATTACGATGAAAAATTATGGACTTATCACTTAGTTTTAAGCAAGGTTAACATGATTTACCCTTTAACTAGGTTATAAGTTCTATTAATCTTACTATTCTTACTGACCAAAAATAAGAGTGGCCAATTTAACAAATTCGGACCTCATGATTCCAAATATGAAATAACTTTTTTAAAATTAAATACCTATAATTTTAATAAATTACTTTTAAAATAATCATGAAAAAATCAATAAAAACCATATTTTTTAGAAAAATACATCTTTTAATATTAAACTAGATTTTATTAATATTCCATGACTAGAATAATATTAGATGAAGGTTAAAAAATTGGATTAAATTTATAATATATATATTTAATAAAAATATTTCATCAATAGATATTTAGTTAATTAATTAATAATAAACTTGTTTGTGCATATAAAAATAGTTTTCTTGTAGAATATTTCTTTAGCTTTCAAATGATTTTATTCTTATTTATAGTCAATTTTCTATGAATGAATTTATTTTATATGTTTATTAATCATAAATTTTTCATAATTTATCTATTAATATTCATACCTACCAGTAAAATTAATTGGTGATAACCTTCCCATAATAGTATATCATGCATAGTTTAAACTTGGTGTTGTATCTAACACAAGATATTAATGAAATCCAATTTATTTGAAAAAACATATTTTATAATATCTCAGGGTGTTACACCTTATTATGACAAGAAGTTCCTTCACATATAATATTATAATTTTCTTGAGTATTTATTATTGTATTAAATATAAAACTAATAGAAAGGTATTATTTTATGTGTGTAGAAGACCTGTCCTTTTATAAGTTGTCTTCACTATCATTTTTGAAAATGCTCGCTCATCAGTGTGTCAAAAATGTAGTTTATAATGTAAAGTAGATCTAGAGAAGAAAAATAATGGTTATAGGTATATGATACTCTCATCCATCAAATAAAAAGATAATTTTAAATATATTAGAAATTTACCGCATAATTTACACATTTTGACTCATTTTATCTTTATAGTGGAAACCTATTTTTTACCCCATTATCATTCATTTTTAGAAAAAAAAATTTAAATTTTTTTATATTGTTTAAATGATGATTCAAAATATGGAATCAAATTAATTAAGTTAAATTTCTAAAACTAACACAAATAAGTTTTTTTATATGAACATATGATATGTAGAAACATTTATTAGAAAAATGTTCTTTTTTCAATTAAATTGATTGTTTATTATTACATTACAATTAATATTCATTAGGTAAATGTTACTTTATTATATATATATATATTCATGAAAAATTTCATAAATCATTCTTTAATAAAAATTAATTTAATTACATTAAAACAAATATATTTCATATACGAAAATCATTAAAAATATCTCTTTAAACATTAAATGATTTTATTTTTAACAATTTAAAATTGATTAAATTTTAATGAATTATTCATTGAATTTTATTGGTATATTTTTCTTAAAAAAACATTTTTCGTTTTATTAAATTCATTAATTAAACTAAATTTTATACAAATTCAAAATATAAAAAATCACATAATATTTATAAGAAATGTAGTTTGTTACTTTAATAATATCATGTTTATATTATCCAAAACATTACTTAAAAAACCCTCAGGAAATCCACTTAAGATTTAAGCATAATATAATAAATGGTGGAAGCCATGGGTGGGGATTAAACTACCATTTATCACATAATGATTTCTAGTTTCTTGAACTTCAATCAGAGATAAAAATTAGTATTGGTAAAGGTAAACCCCTATGGGTGATTCCTACTTTCCAAACTCAAAATAATGATCCTCATAAGGATGACTACTCCTATTTCATGAAATTTTTTATCCATTGTACATAGAGTTCCTAATATAGTCTCTCCTATTTATACCCACCAATTCCATGGCTATGTTATAATGATATCATTTTAATAGAACTCTAGTTCCAATAAAATTCTGATTTATATAATTAAATATTCAAATATATAATAACTGTGTCAATAACTATATAATCCTAGTTACCACATAATCCCAACAATAATATAAGCCCAATGACAACATATATAATAGTCATATTACGTTCCTGTATATAGTTTTACAAAGATAATGAAAATCATTTGTATTGTATTCTCATTTATGTTCACAATACTTTTATTATATTTATATGTTGTTGTTTTCTTTTAATATTTATTATTAGTGGAATAATCCTACAGGAAAATCAAGCTTCGGAATATATCAATATTGTTATATTTTTATTTATTATGGTTTATTTATTTTAGAAATTTTCTAATTGTATTTTATTGAGTTATCATCTAATATATTTCAATATTAAATTGTTATTTTTATCCTTAATGAAACAATGTAGTACAAATTTTAGTTTGATGTATTGTTC
Source organism: Viscum album (assembly GCA_963277665.1). NCBI lineage: Eukaryota > Viridiplantae > Streptophyta > Magnoliopsida > Santalales > Viscaceae > Viscum > Viscum album. The sequence goes on along the minus strand of OY728150.1, from coordinate 1,579,264,449 downwards.
TTTGATAAACTTTTATTAATTTAATGAAATTCTATCACAATATGTTTGGTGTGTTTCATTATACCCCAATTAATAGAATTTATCCCATAAATATCCTTAAATAGACGTAAAAAATGGGGATAATTTTGTATGATTAGATATTTAGGTTCCCACATAGATTTCTCAATCATTTCTTTTATTTAAATTAAATTGACTATGTATGTGGTCTTGTTTTAGAGATCTTTTTCCCTACGATCAAATATATCTATTTGTTGTTCATCAATAGAGTTATTTTGTTCCAATTTAACATCATATGAGTTCATTAAATATGATGTATTTGGTATATACTTCCTCAATACTGATACATGGAACACATCTGACACCAATTAATGGTTTGGTGGAATCTTTAAGAGATAAGCAACAAGATCAGGTCCAAATAAATTTCACACTATAACACTGTTCAAACATATTAGATTTATTAACCATTTCCCATATAGATCTTAAAATGGTGACATTTGGATGATAGAGTGGAAACTCTTTTCATATTAAACCTATTCCATGGGAAGATGTTTATTCCAAGATTCTTTGGGATTGATTAAGTAGGATCTTAACACGTCAGGAAAAGTTAGAATATTCCTTTCAATTTCACCATATGTTTGAGAATGATAATCGATCCTAATGTTGATCTCTATATCTGACACTAGTTGAAGACTTCTCCAAAAATTTATGGATATAGATCAGATATAATTGAATGTGGAACTATATACCATATTACTAACTTTTGTAAAACTTTTAAATTTGATTTCGTGGGAAATCAATATCAATGAATATGGTAAATTTTTAATTCAATTAACTACAAATAAAATTAAATTGTTTCATTTTGAGGTCTTAGGAAGAACCATGATAAAATCCTTAGTTTTTTACAAGAGTAATGGTATCATAACCCACTAAGAATTATCATGTTTGGAATTTACATTTAAAAAGACCAAGGATCATGATATGTAACCTACAATCTTTCTCTTCATTTTATTCCCCTAGAAATTTTCTGTGAGATATCTATACATATTTATGCTTCCCAGGTGAAATTTTAATGATGATATATGCACATTATTTGAAATATACTTCTTTAATTATAGTCTTTAAGGTGTGCATATACATTTATCAGTAATATAACTCCATTATCATAACGTTTTTACTCTAGAATACACCATACCATTTATATAGCACTATGTCATCCTTTTTTGTCTTAATAATTATCACAATAATTGATATTTGAGAAATAATTTTAGAATGGAAGGATTTCATCCAATCAATTATTAAATCGATTTCCATATTTTGAAAATTAAATAGTATTTTATCTCTTTCAATCCTTATCATGGATAATGAAACATGATGATTCACACATAGATCCCAACCACATTGTTTTTCTTCCCATGATGGAAATGGAATAAGATATCGATGTCATTGATTAACTCTAACCACATTATCTGAAGCATTTTCAATTCTATCTACTCAATTTTATAATTTCTTATTAATTGATCCATATATATATATATATATATTAAACTTTTCACCCTAAAGATAATGTCTTAAAATTATTAATGAAAAAATACTAGTTTTTCATCCATATCACATGTATTATAATTATTCTCCATGATATTAAATGAAAATTTGGAAAAATTTGAAAAAGTTAATATTTTTTTGAGGAAAAATATCAATCCATTTTTGATGCATCATTGTATACCCCAAACCTATCTCTATTATTGAGTTATGTCATTACTCATGAAATGACTAATTTTTTTAATATTATTAATGTTTTGTTTGCATTATTTAATATAGAGATAATTTATTCTCTCCCATCTCAGATTTTTTATTTTATTTTATAATAATGAGAAATATATCACTATGTTTTTGTAGTACCCAACTAATCTAAAATTATATGGGGTGATGTTTCAGATATTGATCTATGACATTTTTTAATCACCTATATCTTTGAAGGATCCATAAATATAGCCTCTATTATGATTACATTAGCCAAGAAGAATGATTTTTGTATCCCAAATTCACACTTTATAAACAAAGAATATAGTTTCTTTTTTTCTATGGTATTTGACATCATTGAACAAAATGAGATTTTATTAAGTATATTTGTTTCAAATAATTTTTTTGAAAACATTTGTTACACACAACATCATGTTTTAAAAAACCACATTATGAAATATATGTATATATATAGGTTCGAATAAATACAATTTTCTTGATTGACAGTAATGGCTTAAGAACAATAATATCAGTAAAACTCATTTTAATATTCGAAAATATATTTAAAACAATGATTTTTAATAATTTTGTTCATGTATAAAAAATTTAGGTTCTAATACTTCTAGTAATTTCATTTAATAATAATTATTCAATTTTGAATATAGTATATCAAAATTAGCTTATCTTGATATTTTGGTAATTTTCAAAAAGATTGGGTTGTGTGTTAAAATATCATTTGTTATATACTATCACATATATTCAGTAAATAAATTAATTTGTAGTACAATTATATTATATATTCAGTAATAAAGTGAAATATGACAAATTTAATTAATAATAATATAATTTCCCTAATTTTTATTATAAATTTTCATTATTTTGTTATAAATAAATTTGCATATCTAAAAATACATTTTTTGGAAACTATTTTATGTATATATTGTTGCCCATTTTAAATAACTAAAATAACCCAAAATTAGAAATTATAAAAATGAACTATATCAATTAAATATATATATATATATATATATTAAAAATCATGTAATTAAAATTAATATAAATATATTTAAAATAAAATACTATTTTCCTTACAAAAATGCATTTAATGGAAAATCATTTTTAATCAATTTTTTCATAATTATTTCTTAATTAATTTTTAAAACTATTATATTATAAATTTTTATAAATTCAATTAATTATTTAATCCATCCAATATACATTTTCTGAGGAATAATTTTTGGTAATTATATGAAAATAATAATTTTTTGATGAATAGTGAAAGAAACTGGTTTTCATTGAAAACTGCCTTTTTATTCCGGAATAGCTCGAAGTCCTTCAATTTTTATTTTTATTTTTGATAATCCATGGTTTAAGGGTTGATAGGGAACCCTTACATGTGCCACTGGTTTAGTTAAAATTAGATGACAGAAATGTCAAAAATAAATCATCCCAAACTAAACAACTTTAAACTGCCCCTCCCCAACATATATAGTGATGTCAGCTCCTTACCTACATATGGATGGTTGAATAGTTGTACTGAGCAGAGATGAACAAGCCTGTAATTGATAAAAATTCCATAACCTCTCATACTTAAAAGCCTAGTTATATATTCTCTCATGAATGTTTTTCCCCTAATCCTTATTGGATCCTGGTTCCTTGTAAATATTACTAGTTGCATCTTTATTTCATGTGTCTCGAAATACTTGTGGTGACCCATAGAATATAAACTGGCCTGAAGGACTTCAGGTGGCCTAAAAGCCTTAATAGCCTAAAGACCTTGGGTGGGCTAAGAGTATAATGTAAATTTATCTCAATCATATTATATTTAATTAAATTTAGGTAATCAGAATCAATTTTATATTAAATTTTTATGTACAAATGTTGTAAACTTTTGATGATATCCTCGTTGGAAAACTACTTTTTGGTTGTGTTTGTAGAATTAATTTAAAATTAAAAATGCATAATTCTATTAATTTAATTTGGATAAATAGATTAAATATTTTTAATTATAATATTTAATATTATAAAATAATGTTAATTTAAAATTATAACTAAATGAATATAAAATACAAAAAAACATTAATTACCACGGTTAATTTTAAAATGGGTTTATTATATGGCTAAACTTAAAGTATGAGAGCTAAAAATAACCTATAAAATTTTCGAAACCCATTTTTATAGACATATTTTATCCTTATATCGTATAAGTCTTGATAATCATTTAATTTGCAGCCTAGTGTAATGTGAAAGACATGGGTGCACTTTATTGTTTTCAAAAATTCCATGTGTGTACTCTCTCCCATGTATTAATGGCCACATACTATCCTATCACATTCACACATCCAAAACCAATTGGTTTGACCAATCCATACCAAAATATTTTCCCTAATTACCTCATAAACTATTATAGTCATTGGGTTTATTAGGAAACACTTCTATTATGTATTAATGTATAACCCTAAAGAGGTTATGTAAAGAAAAGGTAACATTCTTAACCATGTAATTTGTTTTATTTTTTCCCTAAATAACCTTAAAATGTACTCTAATAATGATGGTATAATAAAAAAAATTATACCATATACTTATATGTTATTATATTAATGTAATTACCCATATACTTCTATACTTCCATCAAATGGGAGATGAAACCATTGATCATGTGTACAACGGACTACAACCTCTCAAAATGATGATATTCGTTTTATAATTACCCATAAAAAATGGATATAATGATATATTTAATGTATATATATTATATTTATGATATTAATATACCTATGTCATTATAATACCACATATTATTTGTCACCCCTAAACTCGTTGGGAAAAAATAATGTCACTCATTTGTACGGTGGACTATCACCTCATGAAATGATGTGTTGTGTTTTTCATTTATGATTTATTAGGGTTTTAAAATTGATATATTAAATTAATATATATGATATATTTAACAAACCATATTTATTTAATTATTATATCACATATAACTTCTTACTTTCTATTCTTTTAGGGATACGATTACATCATTCAAGCGTACGGTGAACAACCACCTCATGAAACAATGTGATTAATTATTCATTAATGCTTTTCATGATGGTTAATTAGGGTAATTTTAATTAATATATGTGATATATATTTCATAAAATTTATTCTATAGAGTTAATATATTATTTTCCTTTCTTTTTTGCATATTTTGAGAAAATGGAAGTAATTTTCAAGTGTTTGTAGAGTCCACCATCTCCAAGAATGATGTAATTCATTTTCTATCTCCAAAAATTAAGGGATTAAAATAACTAATCTTATAATTAATATATATTATATTTATAACATGGTTAAAATTATATATATGGTGTAACTATGATAAAAAAATGACAGAAGATACCAAACCAAAACATTCATGAAAAATGAAGCAGTTATTACCCGATACATGATTTTAATAAGGAATTGTTTAAAAAAGTAATAAAAGTTCATAAGTAGATAATATATGGCATGATAAATATTAATATTGTTCTTTAATACATTTATAATAATATTATATCTATTATATCAACCTTTTAAATGTGTATGTTGGATGTTTTTACTTAATTTACGGGATTTTTGTCTCAATTTTCTTTCTTTGAGGCATATGTTGTGTTATGAAGCTATATTCTTTTATGTGGTGTATATACTTTCCATTTTATATGTTATTTCATGAATATACTTCTATTAATGTTATATGAATTTTCTTTTGATGTTATTGTTTAATGGGGGTTATGATTCCGAGGTTATCAAAGTTGCAATGGTTTGATCTAATATCTGATTGTTTATGAAGATGGTTTATGATTATGATTTTTATGATGAACTATCATGATATATTTCTCAATATCTTCATTATATTCCTTAAAATATTGTTATTTATTATGAATCCACATTTTACCTCCATTTTCCTATCTTTATACAGTGAGGATTCCAAAATAATACTTAAAAAACGACTTTATTTTTCTATTCGGTCAAAAATCCTTTTTTATTCCTTGTATATATTTTATAAAAATTATTTAATGAAATATTTATAACTATAAAAAAATATTTAAATTAATATTTACCTATATTTTACTTTAAAAAACATAAAAATAATCTTTTAGTTCTATTCCAAAAATTAACTTTTAGATATTATGAAAAATGTGAAAGGATTCCTAATTTTAACGTGTATGACATGAAAAGAATTTCCATCCATATCATCCACTAAATGTTTCAAATATTCTCTTACAATTTTAAATATTTATTTTTTTAATTAATATATCTCCAAAATATTATATTAATTATTTTTTCTAAAAGTTGTTTTTATAGAAAGGTTACTTCCCTCAAGAAGTGTTTTATGTGAGGTTTAAAAATCATTTTCTATATAATATGATATACATGGATTCTACTTAAGTTTTAGTGGTGATATTATCCAATTATTCCAACCTTATTCTTTCTTCAGATGGTTTATGTTTATTATGACAATATGTTTATGAAATCTATTCCTTTTCAATGGGTTATGCTAAGATAAAATGTTTATAAAATCCATTTCTTTTCATGCATTTAATATGATTAATGTTTTATAAAATTTTGGAACACAAATGTATGGTTTTAATTATATAATAGAATTAACTATATAACCAAGGAAGGTTTTTAGATAATAACCAAGAATTATGGTATCATTATAACTGAGGATGTTGGTTACATTATAACTGAGGACAGTGATCATGTTTTAACTAAATATGGGTGGGAACTATTTATCCCTCCAATTAATTGGGTAATTAAATTTTACTTTAGAACTTGAATTAATGTTCACACATTTATGTGTAGAACTACTTTTGTGTCCATGGGATTATGTGAGGGACTAATTTCATGTATTTAACAAATCAGTTAACTTATTTCTATTTAGCAATATTTACAATGTTATTAGTTTATGCGTGTGATGAAAATATATAACTTAAAAAATGGCTATATACTCCTAGCTTATGAGATTTGTTTACTTTATGTATTATTTCAAATGAGCTACCATGATTTATTCTAGGACTCACATTCATGATCAATGATATGCAGGTTATGGTTTTACAATGGAATGATCATGTAATCATACCCTTAAGATAATGTAGTTATTATATGATCATTGATGTATCACATGTTTACCCTTTATGAGCATCTGAGGTCACCTTTTATTATGTTTTATTTCCATGATTATGAAGAAAGGTTTTATGTATAATAATTCCAAGAAGGGTCTTAGATATGAAGAACATAATGAGAGAATATGTAGTTCACTTATGAACTGGTTTTTTTTTCATGTTTCCAAAGAGACTGGACCTAAATAACTCTGTCATGGATCATTTTCTTAAGTAATGAATATTCATATTTTTATATTTCTTATCTATGTATGAGGATTTTTGGAAAATACAGTTGGTATCATAGTAATTTTTAGTTATCATTTTGAAACTAGTATAAGTGTATTTAGAGGGATCCCTGAGGATATGTAGAAGGATTAGCCTAAGGATAATTATTTTTATAAAAAAATATACTATAATATTAGGGATTTATAGATTTCTACATTTTCATGAAATTACATATCAGTTAGACCTACATGTGGACATGGTAATGTAACATATTTACCGAGGGTTACTAACTCTGAAAATGGCACTTCAGGATTAACTCAAGCTTTACCTAGTATATGAAAGAGATCCATAGTGTAGACTTGGGTTCCAAATCTTTGAGGATATGATTTTTAAATTCACAAACTCTTTGTGAACCATTATTATGTTTTTCAATAATGACCATGAGTGACCTAGGTTAAGACAAAGGTGTCATAGAATGAAACAGATTTATTGTGATTTTAACATTTTATATTTTATTTTTCATATATATATGGTTATCCACTATTATTATTGTTTCTCACACTAAATTTTTTGGTTTAGTGAATGGAAGGAATGAGGATAAAATTAGATTTGATACAAAATGTGTTGATGAAAAACAAAATGGTATTATGGTTGGAGTAATGAGTATTATGATTATACCTAAATAGTTATCATGATATATGATTAAAAAAATCCACTAAAAATAACTCTTGGACTCACAAAAGAATAGAAGGAAATAGTTCTCTATAATATTGGGTGGTGGAGACTAAGGAATAAATAAGACTCACTTTCTTAGGTGTTCATAAATTTTTAAGAATCACTTAAGTAGTTTCCATAGAGGAATGAGTTGATTTTTTGTGTTTGGAGATAAAGGACACAAATAAATTAATTTAAAATTAAAAAATCAAAATGTATTATAATAGTGTTCTCTATAAGGAATCCTAGATGTATGAATGATGAAAACATGGAATGTATGGGAAATTTTTATATTTATTTCCTAAGGGGAATTCCCGTGGAGATAATTATTAGGGTTATATGGTTAATGGTTATATTACTGATAAAAATTGACTAAGAATGACATATGAAACGATATAAGTGTTAAGAAAGAAGACAAAATGGCCCATTTAATGGTGTTTAAAGGTAGTGGAATGATTGGTGTGTATATTTATTGGGATTCAAAGAATAATTTATATCAGTGGTATTTAGAATATTAGAGTCATCAAACTTCTATACCTTTTTCCTCAATAATTTTTAATTAAGGATTTTAAATAATATATTTAATGTTACTCATGATGAAGAAAATTTATTTAATAGAAACGTGATATTTTATAAAAAATGCATGATTATGGGTAGATAGCCATTAATACGTTATTTATGTTTTTATAATGGTTTCTAGTTTGGAGAAAGATATTATTGGTGTGGATAAACAGAATTAGACAGTAATGATAACCTAGTAACTGATAAATTATTTTTTGAAATATTGATTTATGTTATCATTAATAGAGTTTACATAATTATTGGATTTATGGATATTATTAAATAATCTATGGGTTTATTTAAAGAATGAGAAGGCATGATTGTTTTCATTGAGGTATTATTGTTATTATCATTTTTTTAGAATATATCACTAAGATATTCACATTTTTTGTTTTTGACAATTAATAGATACATTATGATATTTGGGAGATTAATATTATGTCAATTTTTGGATATTCAATGAACTTATATAAAAAACTAATTTTGGAAGGGTATTGTGGTTAAAAATTTATACTTTTGTTTAAGTTAATCTATTGATGATGTTTTAGAGATTAATGTATTATTTCATCATATGAATATGTATAAATATTGGATAACCTAGGTTAATAATTCTTTTTTCGTTAATTAGTAGAGATAGAAGAAAATATGTATCATTCATTTATATATCTGAGGATCTACTAGTCTTTCAAGAATAATAGATCCATCCCCATTTATTAAATTATGAAATGAAGTGGAAATTAGTGAAAAAAAATAAATTATGATATTGTTCTTATGAAATGGAATTAATTCAAGTAACCATGTCTCCATGTAAAAATTACATAGATTTAGGAAAAGGATCGTGAAGTAAAAAAGTTATATTTACCTTTATTTCTATTGAAAAATATATTTTAACTCATTATGATTTTTTGTTTTGTGGTCATTAATTTTATCATTATCAGTCACTTTATTATGATGAATGATCTAGGCGAATTACTTTTCTTCCATGTCCATATCTTAACATCCCACTAATATTTTCCAATTTGGAAATCTAGTTCTGTGTCATTCCATATTTCATTAGTATTTATCATTCCATTTATTTAATATTAATTTTTAATAACATTTTTTTGATTTGGGTTTTCTAGAATTGATTTTTCATATTATAATCCCTTGATTTCCAAGATCATGTTTAACTTCTACTGGTGTTATTGTTTTAATGAGGGAAAAATGTAAAACCTATAGATTTTATGATTTTTTTTCAAATAATATAACTTTTTTGATAACATTCATTATATTAAAAACATATTTCTATTGAACCACATTATGAAATATACATAGAGGTCCTAATCTATACAATCAAATTGAGTGATTATTATATAATAAGAACATAATTTTCAGTAAAATTCATGTTATAATTCAATGATAAATTTCATTCAAAAATGATTTTTATCACTTTTATGTGTGGATAAAATATTTAGGTTCTACCCATTTTTGTAATGTAATTTTATAAAAATTATCCCATATTTGAAAATATAATATCAAAAATATCTTATGATGAAATTTTAATAATTTTGTAATAATATTTGGTTGCAAGTGAGAATATGATTCTTCAAAATAATGAAATTTAATTTCATTAATTAAATTAATTTAAAATAAGATTTTATTTTTTATTTTATAATAAAGTGACATAATATCCAATTTATTAATAAAAATATTATTAATTTCATTTGGATAATAAATTCGCATGATTTTTTTATTAATATATTTTTATACCTAAAAACACATTTTCTAAATATTTTTTTACATGGGTAATGTTCTTCAAATTTAATTAAATAGAATAACCAATAATTTGGAATGATATAAAATAAACTTATATACTATATGTCTATATATATTAATTTAAATTTTTACTATGAAGAGTATTAGTCATATAGCTAATATAAAATCATATTTTCCTTGAAAACATGCATTTTCCTAAAAATTGTTTCATTTAGTTTTGAACACTTAATTATAATTACATTGAGAAAATAATAAGTTATTTATTTACAAAAAATTAAATCAACCTATATATATTATCTGAGGTTTATTTTTTCAGATTTATTAAGAAAGAATATTTTTTGATAAATATAGAAAAATACTAGTTTCTATTATAATTTTATATTTCAATTAAATAATTTATTTGGATAATTTTTTGTAAAATTATATTATAAGTAATTTTTTTCAATTATCTTATAATTAATACATTTAATATCATTTTAATTAATTTTATAATGAATTTTTATTTAAAAACATTTTCATCCTTTGAAGATTTTGTCTTTTGAAAACCAATTTTTTACTTGTCTTCTAGTTTAATGTAAAATTAAAATTTTCTAATTTAGTGAATGGAAGCTATAAATAGTTATTACACATTTGGAATAATAATAATTTTAATCCTCTAATAATTTCAGTTTTTTTACCATAATGAATTATAAATATAGTAAATATTTCTTACCACGTTTAAGGTTTAAATTTGTTTTTATGGGGTTAATGTAAATCGGTAAGAGGAAAGATGACACATAAACATTTCCAAAACCCATTTTATGGAATTATTTAGACCATATATTATTTAAGGTTCTAGAATGACCCATTTTTAATACTTTTGGTATGTGATAAAGTAGGTTACACTTTATTAATTTTAAATATTCCATGTATGTCCTCTCCCCCACTTATAAAAGGTCACACCCTCTTTTCTATAAATCCCACAACAAAAAACATTTAGTTCATAAAATAACAAAAAAATATCGTATATATCTCCAAAAAAACCTCCTATATTCCTAGGTTTTATTATGAAAACCTCTTAATAAAGATTTATTTATAAACCTAAATGGGTTCTCTGTGGAACATGTGACATTCTTAACTTTGTATTTTCTTATTTCCTCCACAACCTCCTTAAATATTAATCAATTATATTAATTTAATAACAAAAATATCCACCATTTAGCTATATTTAATTTTTTTTAATGGAATAATCTATACCCATCTCCACTTTGATCAAATGTTAAATGAAAATATCGATTGTGTGTGTGACCGACTACCGTCTCACAAACTACGGTTATTCCTTTTTAATCACCAAAAATCATAGATGGATATAAATATAGATTTAATGTTTATATATTTTATTAATTATATTATTATAACTCTATAATTATACTACCAAATCCATCTTCTTATGTTCTAACCTGTTGTGAAACAGTAATGTTGCTTGTGTGTACGATGATCTACAGACTCACGAAAAAATGTGTGTTTTTTTCATTTTTTACTTAGATTGTAATAACAATAAATTATATATATATATATATATAGTAAAATAATTAAACTTATTCAGTAATTATATTTCATATTACTTCTTACTTTTCATTTCATGGGTGATATGTTAACATCGTTCATGCGTATGGGGAACAACAGTCTTCCAAAGATATGTGATTCATTTTTAAATAACACTTTTTTTGTAAGGTAAAAAGTTTATATTTAAAGAATATAGTTCCTATATATGAAATAAAAATGGTTATATAAATTTGATATATAATTTTCCTTTCTTTCATTTCATCAATCAAGAAAATAGGAAACAACTTTCAAGCATATGTACTGCCCACCATCTCTATAAATAGTATAATTCATTTTATATCTCTTAATTTAATGGACTACTATGAATAATCATATAATTAGTATATATTGTATTTTTATCATGATATTTTTTTTGAAATTATGATACCATGATCATAATGAAATGAGTGAAGATACCAAATAAAAACATACCTAAAAAATAAAGTAGTTAATACCAAAAACCTGACATTGAAAAGGAAATTTTAGTAAATGGATAATAAATAGTCTTAAGTAGATCATATATGATATTATACATACAAATATTTTTATTTAATATTCTTATAATGAAGCTATATTTATCACATAGGAGGATCATGTTTTTAGTAATGAATTTGGGACTTAAGGTACGGGATTTTTCTCCAAATTTACCTTCTTTTAGACACATGTTGTATTGTGAACCTATATTATTTTATTAGATATATATATTGTCCAATTAATATGTTATATATTTAATAATATTCTAATAATAATATTAAATTTTTATGTTTATGGTATACTTTAATGGGGATTATGATTCAAATATCTCCAAAATTTTAAGTGTTTGATATTAAAATCCCATTTTTTTATCATGATTGATTATGATTATACTTTTGATGTTTAAAAAGTTTGACCTAGTTTTTAAAAATTTAATTAATTAGATTATAAAATATTTATTTCTTCATAATACATGTTTTACATTCATTTTTTTCCTCTTTATACACTCATTGTTAAAAAAGAATGTTTTTAAAGTACACTGAAAATATTTCATTGTTTAGTCAAAAAATATTTTTTTATTCTATGTACTTGTTTTCTAAAAATGATTAAAATAAAGTTTTAATATCACCCAAATATTTTTTAAATTCATTATTACCTATGTTTAACATTTAAAAAAATGTTTTAAAAGTAATATTCATGTTGTTTTCCAAATAATACCCATTAAGATTATATTGAGAATGTGAAAGGAATATTTGTTTTTACATGTACTGCATGAATAAAATTTCCCTCCATCATGGCCACTCAATTTTCCAAATCATCCTTCTATATTTTAAAATTATGTTAAAAATTGATTTACATGATATTTTATGATATTTCTTTCAGTGAATGCCTATTGTCCTCAAAAAATGTTTCATGTGATAATTCAAAATCATTTTCCATCTAAGATGAAATACTTTCATGTTATATAAGTTTTATTAGTGATATTATCAAATTATAAAATATTTTTTCTTACTCTTAATGGATTATGTTTATGATGACGAGATTTTAATGAAACCCATTCTTTTTCCATGGGTTATACTACTCGAAAATGTTTATGATACCCATTTCTTGTCATGGGTTATAATATGATGAATGTTTTTTATAGAGTGGTACACATATTCATGGTTTTTATTATGTTATGATAGTCATGTTATAACCAAATATAATGATTAATCTATAACCAAAGATGGTGGATACATTATATCCAAGGACGAAGGTTATGTTATTACCAAGAATAGTGGGTATGTCATTACCAAAGATTGGAGGGACCTATAGCGCCCTATAATGAATTAGGTAATGATAAGTTATTCATAAACCTAAATTCCATTTCAAATTATAATATGTGGATATATTTTCATGACCCTTGGATTATAAATGGACCAAATTTCATATCCTTAAAAAATGAGTGAACATGCTTCTATTTATACATGTTCACAATGTTATAGGTTTGTGTCCTTAAAAAATGTATTATGTTAAGGTTAAGATCCACTAGATTATGTACTATTATTCTTGTATGATTCCTATCTTATGAAAATCCAAGATTAATTCCATGACTCAATTTTATGATCAATGACATACGATGTTTGTTTTTCAAATTTTAAGATCATGTTCTTATAACCTTAAGCACATGTTATTATTATGTGATCGTTGATACATCCCATGTTTACCCTTACTAAGAATTCAAGGTCACCATTTATTATTTTTTCTTCCCCATGTTTTAAAAAATGAATTTATATATGATAATTATTAGAAGGATTTTATATATGAATAACTTTGTGGGAGAAGATATAATTATCTTATGAACAAGTTTTTTATGTTTCTATGATTCCAAAGGCATTAGAACTAAATGAGTCTTGCATGTATCATTATTTTATATAATTAATATTCATATATTGATATTTAATATCTATTTATGAAAGGTGTGGTGTGCTATAATTTTCGTCAAATGATCATCATTTTCTTTCTGTTGGAATAAATGATAATATAGTAAATTAATAATAATTTAAATTTATCTAGGTAATATCTAAAAACTCTATCTATCAAATCCATCAACATAGGTTATGAAATTGTAATTATAAAATGCATTACTATAAATTCATAGCATCAATACAATATGTGTATGGTCTTCTTGAGTATATATTCCCACATTACCCAAATTTGAGGATAATTTGTTTAGATATTCACCTTTGACAGGTACTGTTCCCCTTGAGATTGTTTAATGAAATCATCAATAAAGGGTAGATGATGTTTTTTCTCTATATGAACTCATTATATTTTCTATAATCAATGTAAATATTCATTAACCCAATTTTCATATTTACAGACCATACTAACACACCTTATGGGGAAGAACTGGTTAAAAATATTCCTTTTCAGATTCTATTAGAGCAACTAATTCAATTATATTATTTTAATGGGCTTAATTATTTTATGCTTATTTGATATTTAAATTAATTGATGTACAATTTAATTGAAAATTAAAACTAGTGATCTAAGGTTATACCAGGATATTCTTTATGAAATACACTATTACATTCATATATAATTTTCATGTATTCAATGTTGTTTTCATCCCATCCATTAGGGGAAAATATCCCTTAGTAAAGTATATCAAGACCCATAATAAGGATTTTTTTCTGAAGAGATTTAATCAACATACTTGAATTAATATTTGATCAAGGTATTATTTGGGATATGAAATGAGATTTATTTATCCCAAAAATTGATATGAAATTTATGTTGGGAGATAAATTATATGTCAAAAATCACCTAAATTTCTACCATGATAAGAATAACTATATTTTTAAGAATCATATTTCCAAAAAACTTGATTATAGTTGAGTTATATACACTATATACCCTCATTATACCACCTGGTGTTTTATTTATAATTCAATAACCAATGTTTCCTAAGTAGAAAATCAATGTTCATAGAAAACTTTTAGGATAAATAGAATGCGAAGAACCAGAATCAAATAATACATTCTGTAATCTTGAGTGGATAATATGTTTATATTTCACTACTTTATTGTCCTGAGCCACTATTGTTTCAATGATTATATAGGTTCATCCATGTTAAATTGATCATTGAGGCTGTTGTGATATATTATCCTCTTTATCCCATTTATTGGGGAATTGATTTGTATAATGCCCAAATCTCATGCATTCGATGAAATAAAATGTATGTGGTCAATTATATTGGGATTTTCCCCCCAACCCCATTTTATTGTCCAACCTATTAATCTATCTTTTTAATTTATTAGTTCAATATCAAAACCTTACTCAAAAGAAACATTTTCCCATTCCATTGAGTAAATATCCAACGTTCTTCCTATCCCTTTTTTTGCGTGTGGGGAGTTTAATTTTTTTTCCATATATGGGATTCATTAAATGATGTTCCCTAATTCTTCATTTTACATTTCTTATCAAGAAATTCCTATTAATAATGAGATTATCTAGTTTTTAATTCCTCCTTAATTTCATATGTAACAATTTCTACATTGATACAAAGTCTCCAACAACTAATACATATAGAAGACATGGTTTTAAACCACTAATTATATGATAGTTCTATATTTTTGGGTAAATAGATAAACTATAGGCATACATTGTGAGGAATGAGATGTTTTCCCCATACAGACAAATTGATTTATTCTTATTTTCCTTTAACATAGGGAATTATCACTCCATTTTAATGCAATGAGTTTCTTGAAGCTATTTGTATAAAAATATTTTCGTAAACACTACCCATTCTATGGAGTAAACTTATAACATTTGGGTTATGTTATTTTTTGAACACCACTGTTGGTCTCATTAACCTTCCAAAATATACACATCACATATTACCTTTTTTAGTAAACACATTAAATAATATATAATATATTTTTTTTATAGGTATCAATTTTAATAGAATTAGTGGATCAGAAGATCGGGTAAAAGATTGTATTCATCGATGTATAAGGGACATGATACCATTTTTAATTTTATTTGGTTAATTCAAGATCCCAAAAATGTTTAGTTTATCTCTCATTTCATGAGATATAACTGTGTGAAGTGTTTCCAATATATCTCTCATCCCATTTCATTGTGAGTTTGGACCATCACAATATTTTCCATCACACCCATTATTAAATTGGGTCCTCTTAGTTCCAGGAATGTACTAAAACCCAAATGGTTAAAATGGGTGAAAAAAATAATACATTACGATAATTATTTTAAATTACATTATGAATATGTAAATTCAACATTATGATGTCTTACTCTACATCACATTCATTTTATAATATGATACTTTTAATTCTACCTAGGCTTATTTAAATTTAATATTCTTATACAAATTCAACAAATACCTAAAATAATTAAAACCCACATTGATTGAATATTTGAATACATAAGTATAACACATATATATCTTACATAATTTCACATAATTAAGCATTAAATATCTTAAAAAAACACTCAACCACAGAACACAATGTTTTACTATCTTTATATATTAATTACATAAAAATATTATTTCACATTATTTCTTTAAATAATCCCAAAAAATTCCCCACACATGACAAAATACATTATATATTCACATATAAAGTTTCTTGTGAAAATGGGAAACATAATAATGAAAGAACAAAAATGATAAGTAAGGGAAATTTTCATCAATGAGTTATAAAGGGATAAATCATAATCACTTGAGAAAATATGAAAATGAGATAAATAGTTGATTATAATGAAAATGGAATAATAAGATCTAATCATAATTCATGGTGAAATAAAACATATCATGGAATAATGATATATAATATGAATATGATCATCATTAATAAGTAACATATAAAATGGAATAAGATCATTGAAACATGGGAAAACAATCATGAACCACGGGTATTAACTTATGTATATGGCACACGCATAATCATTAGAAATCATAAAAATATAGACATATCTAATTGAAGTCATGTATATATATAAAGTTTTTAGCATAGATAACCACAATCATGCTCATATAAGAATTTTTTGAATATATAAAACCAAAATCAAGTCTGCATATAATGTTGTGGGCATTGAAAATTTCATCATTTCCACACATAAAATCAGTATCCTTTAATATACAAATATTTACACAATAATTTTTTGGTCAACATTAGATGAACCAATTATATAATTATAAAATATACATATTTTTTCCACATGATGTAAAATATATATCTTTTAATGAGAAACAAAAGGAAATAAAATAAGAATTCATAAAATTTGTAAATGGTATCACATAAAAAAATATTTAATTGGATTGGTTGATATGAAAAAATCAAACCCCCCAAAAGAATTATATCATAATATAATTTGAAGGGAAATTCATGAAACATAACTCTGTTGAACAAATTTCATTTAGAGATAGACAATGAATATTAAGTGAAATAAAAAAATAAAAACTCTTTTGTACCATTGTTGTAAAGATAATATTTTTAAGTCACTTTGAAAAAAAATCCCCAAAAGGGGTTTCAAGAAGAGTTTGAGTACCTTAAAATAATTCCAAATTATAGAAAATTTAAATTAAATAAATCTAAATAACAATAAATGGGGTGTAAAAGATAAAAACATATATATAAGTGAATAGAAATACCTTTATAATCTATTTAGGTAGTTTTAAAGAAACCCACATCCACAAATGTGTAATAAATATTCTATTTAAAAAGAGATAAAGAGAAATATATAGAATAAATAAGATATTTTATATTTTAATTTCTAAAAATGTAAAGAAAATATTTTTTCATTAAGAATGAATATGTATGTGGAGGAGAAAGATCCAATAGAGAGGATGATAATTATTCTTAAAAACATCATATTTTAATGAATAAATAAATAAATTAAAGAAGAGGATTTTGACACACGCATATATATAATTTTCTCAAAATTTAAAATTAAAATACAATATTTCAAATAACATGGGTGAAATATCTCACAATTAGAGAAATAAATTAAAATAGAAAATATTATGACTCAATGAAAAGAGATTGAGTCAATGAAAATCGTTATGAATTTGGTGAAGACTAAAAAATTGAAAATGAAATATAAATATTTTAGTAGAAAATTAAATACTATGAATAAAAAATAATTTTTATAAAATTTATCAAAATAGAGTTATATACACCATATAAATGAAAATATGTTCATAATAAAAAACACATCTCATAGAAGGTAATTTGAGATGAAAATCCATTACTTTAGATTCCCGCCTTATTAAAAATGGTCTAAAAATAAAATAATTTTATGTATATTATTAATATATTTTAGAAACATATTTATATTCAGGTTACATGATACTGTTCATATGTAATTTTTTTTCCAATTTATTAGTAATTTTTTTACAATAAATATATTGGTGTCAAATACTTGTTTTGTTCAAGGCTAGGTTTAGTATGGATATTTTGATCCCTGATAGTTTATCATGATTTCATCACCTCCATAACATTAATGGAGATTTTTTTCAAAATTCTATTGGTTTTTTAGGGATTCTATAGTGTTGAATTCTAATGAATGGTTAAAATAACTTTTTTATAAATTTATATTCAATAAATAGAAATTATTTTATTAATGAATTATTAACAAATATTTTTCATTACTATTGAAAAATATTATGGGAATTTAATTATTATTAATCATTGATTATATAAATATTATACAATTGTTTATGTAGGTGGTAGAACTATCAAAAATAATAATGAATTATAAAGAATTAGTGAATAAGTACATGTTTTTATAAAACTATAATATCAAATTTATAGAAGAGTAATGAATTTGATTTTATTATTTGAGTGATAAATAATATTTAATAATATTTTTATTAATATTAAATAAAAATGGTTATGGATAATTTAACTCTAATTTTGAAGGATTTAATGATTATTTCGAGAACCTCTCATGAATTAATATTTTGAAATTCTTTAAATTGAATAGATGTTCCCAAATATATGAAATGATTATTTCAAAGGGTAGTTGGGTATATATTCATGATGAAATATAATACCTAATTATAGGGTCCACTCCACGAGTGCCCTGACCCAGTTCCCCATAAGACCTTAATCACAACTCCTTGTATGCTTGAGGTTGCCGACTGGAAGCAGACGTCTAAGGTGGTATCATGGAGACACTATACCCCTATATAAGAGTGAACAAACATAAATTAATAACCACTAATATTACAAATTAGAGTACATAGAAATAATAAATAATCATAATAATTATATAATAAATAGAAATGTTTCACACTAGTGTATGAAATCATGGTCATATTTTACTAATAATCCCATGTAGGGAAATTACATATACAAAATAAACAATGAAACCAATACATTGGTCTCTATTACCATCTATTATCTATTTCTTACACCTAATCTCTAAAACCATATAAATAATATCTATCTAGATTATAATACTCTTTTTTATTGGATTTGATCAATCATGCAATCATGAGCCTCCACCTAATCTAAAACACCATGTTTTCAACATGAAAATTGAAAGTGGGTCTAAATGCACACTGTGGTTTATTTACATTACGTGAGAAATAAATATTAGTAGTTCACCCCAAATAGTTAATTAATATAGTTTTCTTTCATTCAAATTTATAAATAAAATTAAAGAAAAAAGCCCTTTTAACTAGGAGGGAACCCATCACATTGACGTTATCCTGAGATTAAAAACCTATAAGGCATAAAAATAGAGGGTGATGGCCCAAAATCCAAAACCACATAAATTAGGTTCCACTAAATCCCAATTAAATGGATCCAATAACTCATCCTAGGGGACCATTACGAACACAAAACAACTATTCATTCTAAGGGATGAAAGCCTAATCCCAAGGTTCATGAAAAAAATAATCCAAAGACACTATGCTGAAATGGAAAAATATATATCTTTTTACAAAGAAAAAATCCATATCCATATAATCTGGCCCATAATCAACCACAATCACCACCCGCACCTCCCACTTTGACTCCAATCCAATCGGTTGACATCGAATACATCGTCTAGTAAACATCACAATGCTCATTGAACCTCACCTCCAATTGTTTAGCCTATGATTACATATGACCCTCTTATTTCTCATAAGTTAAAATGAGGTTCCACTTGACCATATATATCCCCATTAAACTACATATGTCCATATGATCACCGATGATGAATCATTAAAGACTCCAAAAACTATATATATCATGGATTTACATTCCCTACAATGGAGAAAGTCATGAACATTGTTAAATTAACCCAAAGAAGATAAATTAATCAAAATGGGAGGTTTTTAGTTAGAATAGAGACATCATCAACGTGAATGAAAGGAGAAAAACCCACAGAACTAATGAACTAGGTCATTTAACATTTAAAAATTTCATGATTCCATAAGAACTAACCTAGACATATTCCCCACCACCTTCCATGTTTAAAATCACCACCCGATTATGAATATATGGGAGCTTCTTGGTGGGATCCAATGACCAACAAGGGGAGATAATGCCTAATACAGTAACACTAGGTTCTCCCAAGATCATTGATTTCTAGATAGTTACCCACCCACAATGGTGAACCTATATCCTATTGTCATCATTTGTTGATAATGAAATATTCCCAAGAAGAGTAAATGAAAATAAAATAAATAATAAAATCCATTTTAAATCCTTCAGTCTACGAAATATATCGAATATACCTACTTCATCCAAGTTTAGGGTTTATCTAATCACAACTTGATGATTGTTACACTATATGAATATCAAATCATAGGGTGTAACCTAGTCATCACACTAGATCAAGATCAAATAACTAAACACCAATTTATCTAGAATGAACAACCAAATCATTAGTTTCTTAGTCATATCTTGAATCTCCCTTGTGATAAATGAATCAAAGTCAATTATTGGGAATCCTAGGAAGTCCTAGACCCTATGGTCAACCTCCATGTCACCATACCAATTAGACAGATCTCATACATCCTAGGAATCCCTATCTGGTACATGTTAGGTCACCAGTATAGACTTTGTAGATCCTATTAGTAACCTAGGCACCTCAAAACAATCCAAATCCTAAAAATAAAAATAGTAATAACAATACTCAAGAGTAAATGGTTAAATACTATATTGGGTAGGCATCCTAAAACCATTAATATAAGGGGTGACCAAAATAGAACCAAATTTGAATATTTTCATCCTAGAAGTTCATCATGTTTCTAGAAAGTTATACCCAAGGAAAAATAAGTAATAAATGATAACATCCTAATATTTAAGCTTTTACTCATCAATATCACATGACTACAAAATAAAAATCCCATAAATAACCTCTAGGAATCCTCATAGTCAACATATAATCGTCACTTCAGGCAAAATGTATAGGTCATGGAAATAATGTCTAGGCTTCTATCACTATGTAATAAATTCATAATTTAAATAAAAAAAATAGGGGTTTTAAAATCATAAAAAACCATTAAAAATATCAACAACACCCTAAGATCACATCATTGGTACATGTTCTAAGGTGACCCCTACCATCTGTATATGTATCTTGCTTACCAGCTTAGGGTTGATCTATTTACTATAGTTAACATAGGTCCTATGGGTTATTAAATACATTGATGAATTCCCCTCATAATCCTTAGGATTATTATATATGTGGTGGAACCCAAATTAGGATCCTATGGGTTAGAACAAAACTATAGGAATCCACCTCAGGATCCTCAGTCACAGTCTGGTCACTCAGGCCAATACTTGTCCTTTAGGGGTTACACATCCCACAACTAAGTCTTTAACATCTTATAGAAGAATAGATCTAGAAGTTAAAATATCATAAGGTATGAGTCCTGATGAACCCCCCCTTTGAAAAGGTTAGCCAAAACACCCAACCTATTTATCTCCTCAAGTGGTGACAAAGTCCCACTAACTAAGAGATTCTCTTTGCTAACCAAAAATAAGAACATTGGAAATACATTGACTTGTCCAAAAACCATTCACATAACCCTAATATGGATAATTTCCCATATTTAATCTATCATTAATAGATTTTTCACATTGAATTGTCTCCTAGAAGTCCTCAAAATTCCCCAGTTGTTCCATAATATTGTTCTACATGGAAAAGTTATTAGAATGGACTCCTTTATGTCAAATTTTATCTTTGGGGTTTAAAATATCTAAAAATATTAAATTAAACAAGGGAGGATTACATAGTATGTACCGAAAGTAAATAGTTTTTACTATAAAATATCTACCCCAGAAATGTACTACTACAAGGATTGGGAACACCTGTGTTTGGGCAGTGTACTTCCACACAGTCATGTACCTCTTATAAGAAGTTCTTTCAAAGTACCACCAACATTGTCATGTCCCGCCACATGGAGTGTACTCATAATACATGAAATAAAGTCTAAAAAAATCCAACTTACCCAAATTAGAAGAAATCACATTGTGTGTTCTTGAAACCACACATCATGTAATGGGGATTTCCCAAATAGAAACAACAATAATTAGTCCAAAACCCTCATTTCCCCTAAATTTGATATAGATCGTCGTACACGGGTTCCCCAAAACTTTTACTAGGGATTTAAAATTAAAAATAAAGTACTTTATGTAAATATATAACATAAAATATAAAATGGAATAACCATCGAGTGGATTTACCAATGGTGTTGTATGATCCATGATTTATAGATTACATACGTTAATTTGGTTCCTCCCGAGAACCATGAAAAAACCTCCTTCTCCCCTATCTCTCCATATACCCTTTCTTCTCTCTCACCAGTGACAATAGAATCCCATAATTGAAAATTCAATAATCCAAGGTATTAAAGGACAAAAAATGGAATATAGAATAAATGAAATAAAAAAAAGGATATGGGTCCATCCATAATGGTCGATGTCAGTTTATGCCTATCCTTTGAAAACCTAGATTATGGACATAACCATGAAGATAAAATATCAACCAAACATTCTATTCAAAATATATCACTGAATTAATTTTTGTGTATAAATTAGTATTTAATTAATGATATTTTTAACATGGATTATTCTGTAAAAAATCAAATGACCTGGGATTCCACCAAACTCTTATGCTTGGGTGAGAACCATATTCTGGGACCAATACAGCTGTTAAAAAACTTATTTGAGATCATTTTCTAGGGAAAAATGACATTTTATTCCTAAAAATCATTTTAAAGAAAAAAATTAAAATTTAAACTCTTTTTAACAGCATGGAAATGTATAAAGTCTTACAATCCCACCACTATAACAAATATCATACTCAAAAAGGGTAAGTGGTCTTTAATCCACACATTATGACACCCTCAATCATCAATTGATCATCAAATAATTATGTTCTACTTCTTAATGAATAACAATTATCCACTACACAACTTCAAACCTGAGGCTCAATACCTATTAAAGTTCACGTCACCTCTTTCCACTATTAAGAAACTACCATGAAAATACATGAGTTTACCTTCTTATTCTAATACATCACAACATCACCAATGATTCATCACCAGGATCATGGTGCTTCACACCACAGAATCAAACATAACTTGGGTGATATTAAACCAAAATTATTCTAATAATTCCTACAATGAGAGTATCCATATAGTCTCCTCACAATTTAACTCCATAATCCATGGACCTTGCTTCATCCATTATTGAACGTAACAGATGGACATGACTAAACCACTTGCACCTGAGCACCAATGGGAAAAAACCAACCACTAGTTCCAGGATCACCAAGAATTTCATCCTATATTGAAAATATACCACATAAAATGAGAATCACATCTTTTAATGGCCCATGGTTATATTTCTACTATAATTCTTTCATTACACCACTCCTTGAGTATTGACCCCAGCAAGTCCCCCACCACAACACCACTCTGGTTTTCTTCATGGCCAAGAAATTACAATTAACTAAAATATAGTCTAACCAGAACTGCATATCACCTATGCACATGTTCCTTTACAATAAAACAGTTATATAAAAAAAATCTTTTTAACAACCATTATAATCATCGAGGAAGAGTAATTACCCTAGAACCACTCATAAAATCTTGTGCTCACAGACAATAAGAACAACGAACCAAAGATAACATGCTTATAAACAGTAAACATTATCCACCTAAAAATTGGTTCCAAAAATCCATAAAACCCAAAACACTCCACTTGAATGTTGGGAAGCTCCAATGTTCCATGGTCTACCTCATGATCACAATATAAAGGGGAATTTCACTAACACCACAAGTGTCCATACATAGTCTAACCACATGCTTAACCACCACTTGAATATATACTAAAAATAATAATATACTCATACTCTCAATATATAATAATATATTGATTAACAAAATATCTAGGAACCTGAAAATTTTTCCTCTTCAAAACCATACTCGATGTCAAAGAGGCAAACACTTGGGGTCTATATCACATAAAGGTTACTAAGGAATTTCCATGCCATAACTATATTTCACGAATAAAAACCCAATCACTAATCCCAACTCAAAGAATATATCCAAGGATTGTTTTTTCTCTAATGAAATCACAACCCCAGTCCAACTCCTATTGCAAGTTTCACTTGATTATAGAAAATAAACTTACTCACTAATCAGTTACTTACATATCAAGGCCTCTCAGTCTCCCCCCAAACATAAAAATTAGGTTCTATGGAAGGTCACTATAATGACCCAATTTTATATCAATGGAATTCCCTTATTATAATTATTTCCAATAGTATAATCACCTAATATTTCATTTTGAACACAAAAAAAACAATATAAATGAATAATTAATGACATAAAAGGCATTTCTAGATGTTAAAGAACATATACCAAAGAAATAGTAACCTGAACTTTAGAATTCTAACATGACCCTTATGAATCGTAAACTAAACAATTGAATAGTAACCACACCAATGAAGGAATAAATATAATCTGTCCATCATATAGGTTAAAATATGATATAATTATATCCTATTATAAGATACTAAATATTTAAAAAATTATTAATTAAATGTTTGTATTTTTATGTCATAAATATTTAATTACAATTTTATAAATAATATAATAATTTTAATGAAAATTTTTTACCATAAAATTTATTCATAAATTATTGTTTTTTATTTCTTATGATTAAATGTTAATATTATGAAACATTAATTAAAATTTTAAAGTGTTTGAACAGGAGTTATAATTTTGGAATAAGTTTTTTTTAAAGAAAATTGTGATTTTAATTACAAATTAAAATTATTCCCTTTAGATAATTATTTTTAAAATTGTATTTCATTTTCTAATTATATATGTTGAAAAATAGTTATGATTAATTTTTGGGATTTTTTTGAAATACATAAATTTTTTGTGAATAATAAATACAGTAATTTACAGTATATGGACGTTATAAGTTGAATACACTATTCAATGAGTCATGGAGGATATAAGAACTAT